>OX369277.1:11714225-17414696 GCA_947284805.1 Coleophora flavipennella
TTTAAAAGATATTCACGAGTCTTGGCAAATTTTTACATAAAAATGTTTCTGATGGGATATATTATGTTAATTTTTATATCGTGTGATGATAATGCAAAGTTAAATTTTGACAACATTGAAATTAATCTCGAATTTTGATGAGATTCTGCTGGTGGTGATATACGAGTAAATTTACAAAAACTAACATCAAGTTCATAGTTGCAAGATTGTAATATTTTTTTAATGCAGTGAGAACAGGGTGCTGGTAGAGGGCTGAGGTAGAGGGAGATATTGCCTAATTACTAGTATGGTTTGGTAAGAACCTATTTACATTAGATCCTTTTTTTATTTTTTTATTAAAAATTTTATTGCGTTTGGCTGCAACTCACATAATAGTAACTGATGATGCAGCCAAGGATGTAACACGCAAGCTCAAATAGTGCCTATTCACTCTCGTCTACATTAAATTTACACTAGTGATATTTTGACAACTTTAATCTCGAGTTTTGATGAGATTCTGGTAGTGATCATAATCATCATCATCATTATATCAGTCAAAAACGTCCACTGCTGGACAGAGGCCGCCCTCAAGGACTTCCACGACGACCGGTCCTACGCTGCCCATATCCAGCGGCCTCCGTCGATCTTCACCAGTTCGTCGGTCCACCGCGTGCGAGGTCTGACTACGCTTCATTATACGTCTGGATTTTTTTTTTTAATTTTTTTTATGCACAGTTGGTAGTGATATTTTTTTACAAATGTAACATCAACACGTAGCGCATATATATATATATATATATATATATATATATATATATATATATATATATATATATATATACCACAAACACTCTTGCGTCCTCCTATTGCCAAATTCTCATTTAATCCTGCGTCCACCGCGCTATTGCGTCCGTATACGGACGCCAGATTGCAATCGCCGTTATTTTTACTTCAGCGACAGTTCTGCCATCTAGGCTAATAGTTAAGAAGTTTTTGTTCGGACGTAATTTTGTTCCGAATGTGAAATTTTAATTCGCAACTCCGCCGCACGTCACTGGGGCGCTGCACGCGGCGACGTATACCTTTCCCCCCGCGCGCTTTACCCCTTAAATGTATATTTTAAACCATCCTAACAACTGTTTTGCGCCCTTCGGCACAAACTGGTTCTCACCCATTACCCTCTTCTGTACTGCCTATTGCGGTGCGGTGCGGACTCCTTTTGCCGCCGGACGCACAATAGTGAGTACGCAGTAAATAGGTTGTGCTGTACTTGTGTATATACCTGTGTTATTTGGGTGGTAAATTGATTGAAAATGTATTTAACTAGGAATAGAAAAAAGATTGAAGAATTAAAAAAAAGGAAGTTGCTTGTTGAGTGCTCTGTTACTGGTAACTGTAACTCTGTAAATGTTTCCGATATTTATTTACTAAACTAAACTGTTAATAGTAGGTAACGTTTTATTGTTTTCTATAGTAGGTACATCATAATTTTAGCAAGTTTTGAGGTGAGGCTTGTAGGTACAACTGTTCTTCTGTTTGTTTCTAAATAATAATAGTACCTTATTAGCTAAGTAGTTTCAGTCGGTATCAAAATAGATTTGGTATAGGAAATAGTAGGTACATTCCATGTAATAATAACTGCTTTAATATTAGCTAGGTACTATTTTCCTACTTATACCTAACTACATCATTATTACCTTGCTAGTACAAACATAACTAAAAGAGAATAGGGAACATGCAATATTTATATTTTTGTTTTCATTTTAAAGAATTCAATGTAGAATAGGCCAAAAATGTATTAAAAAATTAAAACACCGTAATTTATTAGAAAAAATGCGGTTTTAAATTAACAGTTTAAATTTTCGCGCCAAAACGGACCTATAGTTCTGATGACGTCATTCCTGTCTGACTGGTTGTACTTGTTCGTCCCTGGCATTCATACTTTTGCCTAGTTTCTCGACTTAAGATTTTTTTTGTAAAAATTTTAAATGGACTACCTATCCATTTGTTGTGTGGGCTTAACCTTTATTTAAAATTAAACAAAAAAAAAACTGCCTCCATCGTCTAGTGGTTAGTGCGTCAGGCTCACGATCCGGAGGTCCTAGCTTTGATTCCCGGTGGGGACATTCTCAGAAATCACTTTGTAAGTTTTTCCCAGTTTGGTTAGGACAATGCAGGCTGAATGACCAGGGCTCCGTTTTATAAAACTACAAGTCACAAGATTTCAAGTGTAATTCAGTGTACGTTGCATTACAGAGTCAGGTCAAGACTTCAGAGAGCAAACCGGCTATGCAATGAACATCTAATTACACTTGTAAACTTGTAACTTGTAGTTTTATAAAACACGACTCTGATTGTCCGAAAGTAAGATGATTCCGTGCTTCAGAGAGCACGTTAAGCCGTCGGTCCCGGTCGTTATCATTGGTGGCGGTCGTTATACAAACCACGTCAGAGCCCAGAAGCCTTTAGGCGATTTGAAAACTCTGACACCAGGGTTAGTCAGGTATGACTACACAAACACGATAAGAAAAAATAAAAAGTAGTATTTAAAAAGCATACGAGTTTAATTTATAAATTTACAAGATAGTTTTATTAAAAATATGCTTATAGATCTTGTAATTTTGGCATCTATCCAAAATTTTTTTTGCAGTAAGTATACTTAACAGATACACTGCTGTTATCATATGGCACATGATTATAAATATCTACTTCTTTTGATTTTTTTAAATTTTGGTGTGCTACACAGAAAAGTGCTATTTTCCTTTTGCTGAAAAACATTTGAAGTAGTACTTGTGTCCAACATTTTGGTGCCATTTTATTATCTTTTAGATATAAAATTATATAAGAGTTTCTGTTGAAGGTCATTTAATCTCTATTGTGTAATTTTCAGTAAGCCCGTTACGTGTTGCAACAAAAATAGGATACTCGGCATTAAGAAAAAGTCCAGTTTCTTCAATTTTTATCTTAAATGCAGAAACAATGATATTAATTATTACAGAAGCCTTGAATTAAACATTATAAATAGTTTTATTCAAAATATTGAAACAACAGAAAAACTATTAGTTACGTTTTCTTTTTTATTCACTATGTTGAGAACTACTTTTTCTAGTTTTTTTTCCTCTATCCATCGCAATGGAAGTAAATTTTGAATGTTCTCCCATAATTTTGTTCAGATGAGATAGTTCTATAGTGAGCTGCTTCATAAATAGTTGAGCCTGTAATTCTTCCGTATCTGTAAAAATAGAAAAAATAAAAATCTGTTGCTTACAATAAATTTTCCAATCAAGTTTACGCTATATGTGTATGATAATGAGTTTGCTTGTCCAAATTTTTTTTTACACATTTCTTGTTTATGCTTTTTTTGTGATGTGTATTAAACTTGAAGCTTCACTACTCACCTCAACTCAAACCACAATGGGAAATCATTTTGATGATCATTTTGGTGGTTGAAAAAGTCATATAAATATTATCAGTCGTCATTTGCTTTGATAAATATTTCATGAAATGATTGCGGAGAGTCTAACTTTCCAATCAAGCTTGAAAATACATAGTTTGTGAATGCTTGTGGTTTGTTGGTCTTCTTCATCTACAAATTCATATAAAATCATCATCATCATCATCATATCAGCCACAAATCGTCCACTGCTGGACAAAGGCCTCCCCCAAGGATTTCCACGACGACCGGTCCTGCGCTGCCCGCATCCATCGGCTTCCCGCGACCTTCACCAGGTCATCGGTCCACCGCGTGGGAGGCCTGCCTACGCTACGTTTTCCGGTGCGCGGTCGCCACTCGAGAACTTTACTGCCCCATCGGCCATCTGTTCTACGAGCTATGTGCCCTGCCCACTGCCACTTCAGTTTAGCGATTCTGTGAGCTATGTCGGTTACTTTAGTTCTCCTGCGGATCTCCTCGTTTCTGATTCGATCACGCAGAGAAACTCCGTGCATAGCACGCTCCATTGCCCTTTGGGTGACCTTGAGCTTTCTTATGAGGCCCATAGTAAGCGACCATGTCTCAGTTCCGTAAGTCATCACTGGCAACACACACTGGTCAAAGACCTTAGTCTTGAGACACTGCGGTATTAGGGACGTGAAGATATTGCGAAGCTTCCCGAACGCTGCCCAGCCGAGTTGTATTCGTCGATTGATCTCTTTCTTGAAGTTGGAACTACCTAGCTGGACTGTTTGTCCCAGGTATACATATTCGTCAACAACTTCCAGTGTAGAGTCTCCAACCTTTAGAGGAGTGGGTGCGACACGGACATTTAATATTATTTTCGTCTTGTCCATGTTCATTTTAAGACCCACTTGTTGAGAGACCTTACTGAAGCCATCGAGCATTGTGCTTAGGTCTTCCATAGTCTCAGCCATGACCACGATATCGTCAGCGAATCGGAGGTGGGATATGTACTCGCCGTTGATATTGATGCCGAGTCCACCCCAGTCCAGAAGCTTAAAAACATCTTCCAGGGCGGCGGTGAACAGTTTCGGAGATATAACGTCTCCCTGTCTCACCCCTCGCTGCAACTGGATAGGTTTCGAGTTCCGGTCCTGGAGGCGAACCGACATGGTGGCGTTTTCATACAGACACTTCAACACCTCGATGTATCGATGGTCAATTTGGCACCGCTGGAGAGACTGTAGCACAGCCCAGGTTTCGACTGAATCAAAGGCCTTCTCATAGTCCACAAACGCCAAGCATAGTGGCTGATTGTACTCTTCGGTCTTCTGTATAATGGTACTAAAGCCTTTTCGGAAACCGGCTTGTTCGGGAGGCTGGAAGTCGTCAAACCTGCGTGCGAGACGATTCGTAATGACTCTCGAAAACAGCTTGTAGACATGGCTCAGAAGTGAGATGGGTCTGTAGTTCTTCAGCAGGGTGTTGTCGCCCTTTTTGAAGAAGAGCACGACCACACTTCTGTGCCCAGCCTTAGGCGTTTGTCCCTCGAGTATAACGGAATTAAATAACTTCTGAAGAGCTTTTAGTACCGGTGATCCACCTGCTTTCAGAAGTTCAGCCGTAATTCCATCATCACCCGGTGCCTTGTTGTTCTTGAGCTGTTTGAGAGCCATTCTAATCTCGTACAGGCTGACGTCCGGGATATCTTCGGTATAGTGTCGGGTTAGTCTGGCTCTTGGGTCTTCAGCCAGATCCCTGACAGGCAAACGTGTGGTCTTGTACAATTGTCCATAGAACTTCTCAACTTCTTCCAGCAACTCAGTCTTAGACGATATGGTCCTGCCGTCCTCAGTCTTCAGCTTGGTCAGTTGGCTTTGTCCAACAGACAGATCTCTCGCGAACACTTTTGAGCCTTTGTTGTGCTCAATCGCCTCTTTAATACAATTTGTATTATATTGGCGTAAATTGCGAGTTAGGGACTTAGAGATCTGCCTGTTTAGTTGCCGATACTGAGTAGCGTCTTCAGAGGACTGCAAAACCAATCTGCGTCTTTGTTCCATGAGGTTGCTGGTGAAGTCGGAGATTTTTTTGGTTCTGTTTGAACGGCGAGTTTTAAAAAACTTAGACCCGACCGTTTGAACAATTTCCACAAACCTGTCATTATAATCGTCCACATTCTCGCAGTCTCCTAGGCATTCGAAACGATTGTGCAACTCGAGCTGAAAGCTCTCGGGGTTTTGGAGCTGGATGGGCGCTGGTCGGAGCGTAGACTTCATCAGTCGACATCTTTCTAGCTTGGTCTTTAGATTCAATGTGCCTCTGACCATCCGGTGATCGCTTCCTGTTTTGACTGAATTGATCACGGAGACATCATTGAATATTTGCCTCCTTGTCGACAAGATGAAGTCTATCTCGTTTTTTGTTACGCCATTGGGATGCAACCATGTCCACTTCCGCTGTTTTGACTTTTTAAAGAAGGAGTTCATCATAAAGAGGCTCTCCTTCTCCATAAAGTCGGCCAGCATCTGGCCACGTGCATTTCTTACTCCATATCCAAATTGCCCCACTCTCAGCTCACCATCGCTTCGTTTGCCCAGTTTCGCGTTAAAGTCCCCCATAACAACGATATAATGGGTCCTGGTGCTATGTAAGGCTGTAGAGATGTCCTCATACATAGTCTCTACCTCGTCGTCGGAGTGTTCCGTAGTCGGCGCGTATACCTGTATGACCTTCATCGAATACCGTTTGGTGATTCTGAGTATAAGGTATGCTACCCTTGTCGAAACGCTCACAATTTGGACCACATTGTTAATGAGGGACTTGTGGACGAGAAACCCGACACCACCCTGGGACTGTTGGTCGCCCTCCCGGAAATAGAGCAGGTTTCCGGATTTAAGGATCATGGTGTCCTCTCCCTCTCTTCGGACTTCACATAAACCTACGATATCCCACCGTAACCTGCTCAATACTTCTTCGAGTTCTGCAAGTTTCTCGTCAGTCCGCAGTGTGCGCGTGTTGTAAGTTGCCAAGGCCAAAGGTCGTTGGGTTTGGTAGCCTGGCATCTGCCAGGGATTCTTCGCACCCCCTACCCCGCCGTTACCATGACTGCTACCGGAGCCAGGAATAGCGGGGCTGCCGGGGACTAGGGGCCGTTTTCTGGGTGTGAAATTCATTGGGGGGGTTTTGCCGTAATCGCCACGCTTGGCAGGCGGGTTGGCGATCGCAGTTTGATTGCAGGTGTGTTGCAATGCACGGAAAGACGCTGCTGCCCATCCTCCGGTTTTAAGTCCCTTAGTCGCCTCTTACGACACCCATTGGAAGAGATGGGATGGTCCTATTCTTAGCCGGGAACCATACGGTTAGCTATTATTGTAACACACATTTATAATTTCTCTACATAAAAAATAAACAAAAATCTACTTACTTGAGAGAAACTGTTAGTGACTGAAATACAACGCATTTCTTTGGCTTTTATAAGATTTTCCAGAAACACATGTAGATGATTTTGACTTTTTGACTTATTTCCAATAACATGAGACGGACATAATCAGAGGCTCCTCAGATCTTTTGTGCAACCATAGCAACTACTAATAGTCTAGGAGCTAGGCCGCGGACAGACAGACAGACAGACGGACAGACAGACATGACGAAACTATAAGGGTTTCTTGTTGTACTACGGAACCCTAAAAACTAGGAAACTTTTCCAAGATTTTTTGCTTGTAATTGAATTCTCATAAGATCAACTTTTTAGGACTAAAATTTTCATCTTTAAATTAAAAATCTAAACAAGTGACTTTATAGTTTCTAAGTAGCCCTGAAGAATATGTCATCTCTTCAGCTTCAATATTAAAGTCAAAAAGTAGCTCTCAAAGACCTACTTTGGTTAGAATCGGCCTGTAAAGGCAACGAGGTAGAAAATTCTTAAAAGTGGGCATGTCACCTGTTTATATTTTTAATTTAAAGATTACTTTAGTCGTAAGAGGAAAATATGCTGAGACGACCCCGAGTAATTGGGAAAGGGCAAGGAAATGATGATGATTTTAGTCGTAATTAACCAAACCGTTTTTTTTTTCAATTTCAACCAAATTTTCATAGCTTCCACTAAAGTTACGAAGTTGGTTGTTTTATGAATAATAGTAAAAGTTATGAGAATTTAATTTCAAGCAAAAAGTCTTTATTAGGATTGTCTACCTATAGTTTCTTGCTACAATTTAAACTTAGAGTGGAACATAAATATTTGAACGATGAGTAAAAAGTCCGGGGGATCCAGGAATCGCAGTTCTTCCGTCGAGAGTGTGTGGAGTGTGCAATCAAAAGAAACATGTTTAGCACGGGACACCACCGATAGTGAATCATCATTTAGTGATATCAGTCACAGCGATGTCACATCGACATTTGACCAGATGATTTCTACAGCAATCAACGACTCATTTAATTTGGCGGATTCTGAGCGGACGTATTCGGACAGTAGTGACTCCGAAATAGATAATCACTATTTTCTAAAGTGCACTTTTTGTGGAAAAGACAACAGTAACCCTTTATACTACAGCTACTGCGAAAAATGTTTCAAGATCAGAAATTTTTTTTTAAATCGAAATCTAACCGAAACAGCAAAGACAGTACAAATAAAAAATTCAGTGAGCAGGATCTTAGGAGGAGAGAAGACATGACTAATAAAAAACACGAGATTATATAGGTGTTACTTGCGATCACGCAAACGCTGCGCTGGAGATTCTGCTTTGGAGCAACCACCGCAAAAATATGCTAAACAAGATTTGGATGTTGTGCAGTACTCTGTTACTGGGCGTTTCATAATATACTGAACATATTGTGGATGTTTAATTTGTCCAGTTGGGCTAGATTTATTTAAAGGACCCTAATGGTCTGCCTGCAAACATTGAAGGATTTGAAAATTTGAATTTCCATTAAGATTTCTCATGATAACAGCTCGGTGCTGTTATTTCTTACTACTTACCTACTGTATTTCTAAAAATAAAAATAGCACACTAATAATAATAATAGTACCTATTTTTATCAATTCTATATTAATCAATAATATAGATGTGATTAGTACTATTATTTTCACGATTATAGTATGGTAAGTAGATTTTTTTCGTCTTAATATTGATGTTACTAGAGTAAGTAGTTATCGAAATTGCATTGATTTTTTATTAAAACACACACTCACAGGGCGCACCATGTGTAAGTAGGTATGGAGCACTGCGAGTGTGTGTATTATTTTGCTTCATTAAGCTGTTCTTGTCTGAACCTACAATGAAACTTTAAACGTCAGTATTATGTATAACTATATTTTTCGCAGTAGCTGTAGTATAAAGGGTTACTGTTGTCTTTTCTACAAAGAGCGCACTTTAGAAAATAGTGATGATCTATTTCGGAGTCACTACTGTCCGAATACGTCCGCTCAGAATCCGCCAAATTAAATGAGTCGTTGATTGCTGTAGAAATCATCTGGTCAAATGTCGATGTGAATCGCTGTGACTGATATCACTAAATGATGATTCACTATCGGTGGTGTCCCGTGCGAAACATGTTTCTTTTGATTGCACACTCCACACACTCTCGACGGAAGAACTGCGATTCCTGGATCCTCCGGACTTTTTACTCATCGTTCATTTGAATAATAATCGTTAATTTAATCTTTTATTTTAATTACAAAATGAATACCAAACAATTTAGGAGTATATTATTATTATTGTGTTAGATGGTTTCGTTGCATGTTGTGTGCGCTCAAAGCAGTCGACATTTCTTTATTAGGATTGTCTACCTATAGTTTCTTGCTACAATTTAAACTTAGAGTGGAACATAAATATTTATTTATGTTCCACTCTACAATTTAAACTTAGAGTGGAACATAAATATTTATTTATGTTCCACTCTAAGTTTAAATTGTAGCAAGAAACTATAGGTAGACAATCCTAATAAAGAAATGTCGACTGCTTTGAGCGCACACAACATGCAACGAAACCATCTAACACAATAATAATAATATACTCCTAAATTGTTTGGTATTCATTTTGTAATTAAAATAAAAGATTTGACCTCGAACGGAATCGACATTCGCCGCAGAATAGGAGGAATTAGTATGGAGAGTGAAATGAAAAATGTATAGTACATTTCGCATGTTACGATTAAGGAAGTGCTACTTTCGCCATCTATGTAATTATTAGGAAAGTATTCACAAAAACTACAAGCGGGATTGACAATAAAACAGGTGGACGCAGATTTAGCGGATTTCTGGAAAGACGCAGAAATGATACTGGGATTTATATATATATATATATATATATATATATATATATATATATATATATATTTACGTTTTTTATTTAATTGTAAGAGGAGATAAGCTTTCCTAAAGCTTTTTTTATTTAATAATCGTGCATTGTCACGAGAAAAAAACGTTTGTGTCAAATTTCAGCCCGATAGCTTCAGTGTAATTGGGTGAAATATTTATTGCAAAATTCCCGGACATATATTCAAGTGAAAAGCTTTCTTTTTAAAAAAAAAAAGAGATGCATAACTGCCTAAGGACGGTCAAGTGGGCACGGAACTCGGCTTAGGTAGTTGCTTGAAGGGGGGAGGGTCGGAGAGAAGCGGCCTGGTACAAGCCGATAGCGCTGATAAGCGCCAGAAGCGGGGGGACGTCGCCCTCGCCGGCGAGGCCAATAAGTCGATGTAGGCTCCTATCCTATACCCATTCTGTTACATGTGTATATGAACATCATATCACCCGAAGGACGTCCACTGTTGGACAAAGGCCTCCCCCAAGGATTTCCACGAGGACCGGTTCTGCACTACCCGCATCCAGCGGCTTCCCACGACATTCACCAGGTCATCGATCCATCGAGTGGAAGGCCTGCCTACCATACGTTTTCCGGTGCGCGGTCGCCACTCGAGAACTTTACTGATATTGTGGTTATGGCTGAGACTATGGAAGACTTAGGCACAATGCTCGATGTTCTCAGTAGAGCCTCTCAACAAGTAGGTCTTAGAATGAACATGGACAAGACGAAAATTATGTCAAAAGTCTGTGTCGCACCTACTCCTCTGAAGGTTAGAGGCTATACACTCGAAGTTTTTGCCGAATATGTGTACTTAAGACAAACAGTAGATTTAGGTAGGTCCAACTTCGAGAAAGAGATCAATCGTCGATTCCAACTCGGCTGGGCAGCGTTCGGGAAGTTTCGCAATATTGAAGATATTGTCCCAAATACCGCAGTATATGATCAAAAAGAAATAATTTATATCCGAACACACATTTGTCCTCTGTCTGTCGTATCCTGGCCTGGGCGTCCTGGTAGCGCCGCAGCGTGGCTTGCTCCGTCTCGCCCAACTCTCGTAGTTCCGCCTCATACTGCTCCTTGTTGCGTCTGCATTAAACAAAATAAGAACATATATTTTATTTACTCAATATAAGCCTAATTAAGACTCTTTTGTCAGTTAAAAAATAGTATCTTATAAGTACGTTGAAGTAGAACATCGTGAGGAAACCTGCACACGCCTGCGAAGAAACTCGAAGGCTGTGTGTGAAGTCGACCAACCCGCACTGGGCCCGTGTGGTCGACTAAGGCCCGATCGCCCTAATTCAGGCTAGGCTCGAGCCTCTCGGTGGGGACATATATGAGCTGATCTACATCATCATCTTCATCACATTAGCCAAAAGGCGTCTACTGCTGGACTTACGCCTCCCCCAGTTTGAGGGACTTTGGTGTAATCACCACGCTTGGAATGCGGGTTAGCAATCGCAGTGAAATGTGGTTTGCATTTAAACATAAATATACAGCCATGCCCGCATCCAGCTACTTCCCGCGACCTTCACTAGTTCGTTAGTCCACCGTGTGGGAGGCCTACCTACGCTTCGTCTTCCGGTGCGCGGTCTCCCACTCGAGAACTTTACTACTCCAACAGCCATAGCGCACCACCGGTCATCGTGGAAATCCTTGGGGTTGGCCTTTGTCCAGCAGTGGACATCTATCGGCTGATATAATGAGGATGCTTTTTTCTCGGGATAAAAAGTGGCCTATGTCCTCCTTGGTGACACAGGCTACCTCCGTGCCAAATTTCATCTAGATTGGTCGAGGTTGGTACCATTGTTATTTTTTCAACATTGTTACCTTTTCACGCTTCAACACCTCTAAGAATCTTGATAAATTTGGAATACAGGTAGCCAGCCTGTGTCACAGGGAAGGACATAGGATACTTTTTATCCCGTGAAAATAGCATAGTCCGATGAAGTTCCTAAGAGAACTGAAAAATACAATTTTTTGGTTAATTACTTTAACATCGCAAGGGAACAGTGGTGAATCGTACGAAAAGTGGACTTTAGGAAAATGGGAAATCAAATGCCAAAATTACAGAAATTACGTTTTAAATTATATTCAATCAAGCTAAATAAATTTTACAACAGACACTTCAAAAACAAACCATGACCACACGAACAAAACAAAAACAACTTATATAAAAAAGACATAACCAAAGATAGAAAAGGCAAGGAGTTTGCAACAAATGGATTGTTGTGATTTTTGCTCAGAGCTGATTGAGGAGGTGGAAAATGACATAATTTACTAATTAGAATATCCTAACATACTTCCCGAGGGTTCCACGCTTGTGCACGTCGGCGTCGCAAAGAAGCAACGGAATGAAGTGATTTTTTGTATAGAATTGGTTGAGGGAGTGGGAAGTAACACAGACTGATAATCATAATAGCCCGATATAGTTTCTGAGGGATCTGGATAAAACTCATGTCCACTCTCGCGCACCACTAACCCTCAAAGACAGTCATAAAAACTATGTACACGCGGGCGAAGCCGCGGGAAAAGGTTAGTATAATCATAAATATGGAATAAATAAACAAACATACACATACCCCCACCATACATACAGGTTTAAAATCATAACCCTCCTTTTTGCTTGGCGTTGTTGGGTAAAAAATGAACATATCTCCACTGCTCGTACTAAAACGACACATAAGCCATGTATTGGTAACCGACATAGTTAGATAACATAGGTATCCGACATAGATCACAGAATTGCTTGTAGAACAGGTGGCCATTGAGATAGTAAAGTTCTCGAATGGCGAGCGCACACCTGATGACGTCGCGGGAAGCCGCTAGATGCAGGCAGTGCAGGACCGGTCATTGTGGAAATCCTTGGGAAAGGCCTTTGTCCAACTGTGGACGTCTACTGGCGGACATGATGATGATGATTTCACCTCAACGCTTCCTGCAGCTCCTTTCTCCCAGCCTGCGCTTCCGCTTCCATGCTCTCTATGGCCTTTTCAATTTCTCTGTCTCTTTCCATTTTGTGCTGCGCAGCTATCTCTGTCACTTTCTTCTTAAGGGACACCTGCTGTTCCGCTTCAAACTCCTTTCGATACTGTTCGAATTGCTTCTCGAGTTCCCGTTCGCGTTGTTTCATTTGTTCCTGTAGACGAAACCAGAGTCAGATGAATTTTGACATAACTTTATCGGACAACGTCAAAAAAGGACGATTTTCTTCGCCGATTGTAAACCGATTTTGAGGATTCTTTATTTATTTGAGAGGCTAGGCCTCGACTGTGATCCTATATTGATTGTATCAAAATCGTTTCAGTACTACTAGAGAAAATAAGTCTTACTTTGGAAGACTCGGTTTTTATTGTGGAAAGGCATTTTCGAAGCCCGCCTGGCTAGCTACCACAATCTTATCTAAGTCTTGCCGCCAAACATCAATGTTAATGGCAATGATGTGTTCTGGTTTAAGGATAAAGTAGCCAGTTCCCCACTGAGTTGGGGAATCTTGGTAAGCCCGCTTCCATCTTCGGCATCATCGTCATCAATCAGGTGTGATGATGCCATGGGCTTACCAATTGTAGATTTAAAAATTAGATGTGTGCTAGGACACATAGTAAAACTGGAACTTCAACGGACAAGTGGAAAGGCTAACCCAGGCTAAGTACCTGCTTTATATCTCCATCTAAACTTTTCTCTATCTACGAATACAGCCGTTTCCCTCTCTTCGCCGCCACCAGCCTTTCTCTGTCTACCCCCTCCACGCGGCCGTAACGCTTTTTCGGGACAGATAAAACCTAATACCCCCCCCCCCCGTCTATACAGGGTGACTGGTTACACAACGGACGCATTTTAAGAGGTGAATCAGAAGACAACTGAACAACTTTTCTCAAGAAACCTATGGACAATTCTAAAAAAAAATAGACTTTCCATACAAATTTGTCAGCTCATAACTGTGTGAGAAGTCCAAATTTTTTTACGAATTTACCTTGGGTGCCCTGGGAAAAATTTATCAGTTTCTTCTTCTGATTCACCTCCTCAAATGCATCCGTCTACAAGTTTTCCAAAAACAAATGACGGAACAAACGAAATCACAGCGAAATCCTTTACGTTCGAGAACCAAACTAGCACCAATCTGTATCAATCTGGGTGGCGGTGGGTGAGGTCGGAATCTAGAGAGCGGCAGGGAGTGTTCATACAGTATGTTATTACAATGAACGAACCCCACCTGGAGACGGAATGTACCCTAAATATTGAAGATAGCAAATATTGCTAACAGAACACATTCTTTTATTTTGAAAAATAAGTAATAGGTACTGTTCAAAAATTTTTGAAAAACTGCTTGCTTTGTTGCGGAATCGAACCACCAAAATGTAAAAATTAATAAAATTGAAGATAACAATTTTTACCCAAAAAAAACATTCAAAACATTTCGAAAAACTTTAACTGCAGCTAGTTTAACTTTTTTTTAATAAAGGATTGTTTTCTTGGAGCAAAATTTTCTATCTTTAAGGGTCTCCAGGAGGCTCGAGATTCCGTACTAGTCGCTTCCCTTAGTGTCATATAGGACCCGAAAGGTTCTTTTGATGAAACCAGCACCATGTTTTAGTATGTTGTTAAGCATGTTATTCTGACTAAAAAACCACCGGGAGACAGTTTCTAAAGTGGTTGAGTCACCAGCTATGACGTCATCAAAATGGCCGCTGCCGCGTTCAGAATATTGCGTATACAACAGAAAGTATGTCACATGTAAGCTTGTGTGGGGTGTCATAAAAAGCAAAATTAAATGCGCTATAATATTTTTTCTACATTTGACCTTGTAAATACCATAGTTTGTGAGGAATTTCAAGTTTTATTTAAATTTTTCCAAAAAAAACTTTCGTTTTTTGTTTTTATCAACTTTACTAGTAACTTTACAATAAAACATTGTCTCAACATATGAATGCTACATTAATAAGCTATAAAACGCCATTAAAATTTTGAAAATCGGTTTATAAACAAGCAGAATACATTAGTTTTGTTCCATATCGGATGTCACCACCAAGACTCGATTTATTTTTTGTAACATTCAATTTGTATAAAAAAGGCAATCACAATTTTTTTTATTTATTTTTCCTAAAAATATTTTTTTCGATGTAAATACAAAATCTTTCTACCTTGCGCAAGGTAATTATTTGCGCAGCGTCTGGCAACCCTGTTCGCGAAAACGGGTGGGGGCGCATCCGTGTCAGTGGCCATTCTTTGTTGGCGCGCGGTTAACCTGTATCCATGTCATTGCTTCATTTAAGTATCTGACGTTTTTTTAACAAATAAGATAATTAGTCCGTGATAACGATAAACGGTGTGTTCTGGGAATCTCATCAACTTTTCCACAGAACGGCATCAACTCATAAAATTGGATCAGATATTCACCGACATGCAGTTTTGGTACAAGATGAAATTATTTTAAAGAACTTGCACTCTACCGCTTTAGTTGCCATGGAAGCCAAGTATCACAAATCGTGTTATATTAAGCTACTCAACAAAGTTCGCAGTATTAAGTCAGCAGTCAGTACCTGAACCAGAAGTATCAGTTCAAACAGCATACGGTTCTACGTTGAGTGAGTTAGTAACGTACATTCAAGAGTGTTACTTGTACAGTGCTAAAGCTCCGGTTTTTCGTCTTTTTAATCTAACCACAATGTTTAAGAAAATAATGCAAGAGCAAGGTTTGCAAAACTTTGAATTCAACAGAACGAAACCGAAACAACAGCTTCTCGAGTTCATTCCTAGTCTTCGTGAGAATAAAGTTGGTCGAGAAGTTTTACTTAGTTTTGAAGATAATGTTCGAAGCGTTGTAGAAATTGCTTGCCAAAACAATGCAATGAGCGATGGTATGTGCTTAGCTCGTGTTGCTAAAATTATTCGTGACCAAATGTTCAATGAATAACCGAAATTCAACGGATCTTTTCAAGATTCTTTTGCTGGTGAAAACTTTGTTCCTAACCAATGCGTTTTGCTTTGCCGAATGGTACTACTTGGCGGCGCATTCACTGAAAATTTTGAAAAAAAGAGAAGAATCGCAAAGGGACATAAACTTGGTCGCGAAAAACATTGCCCAACTGATCAGATTTAATTACAAAAAGAAAGTCGCCCAAACTAAGACCAGTCAGCTCCACTCACTAGACCGAGAAACACCGTTACCTTTATATATTAGTATCAAACTGTACAACGACAATGTGCGAAAAGAAGTGATTGACAACATGTGCGACCTGGGTTTGAGCGTATCATATAAAAGGGTAGTTCAAGTGTCTGAAATAGTGGCTAGTAATGCGTGTGATCTATATAAGGAGCAGGGGTTTGTTTGTCCCAAAAGTATACTACAAAACATATTTACATGTGCGGCTATCGAAAACATTGATCAGAATACTTCTTCCAACACTTCAATGGACTCTTTTCACGGTACAACTATATCAGTTATTTTACACTCAGAAGAAAACAGCAACGCAAAGCCGCCTTTAAACCTAACGAAGAAAGACTAATACGAAATTTCTCTTCCCGATTCGTATACTAATATACTACCCACACCAAAAAAGCAGTCGGATGTTCCCATGCAAACAGTTAACTACAATTTCGGAGATTGCAGTGCAATAAGTCCTACTGCAGAATTGAAAGAATAACTAGATCATACTAAAATAGCGCTACAAAATGATGAAGAAACTCTGCCATGGGCTGTAAACCATGCACGCAAGGATAATCCTGAAAAATCAAATGTCATTCACATGTATTGCCCATATTGCGAGAAAGCATTAACTCCCACGCTATGGTTCGCCATACTATGAATATTATTATGACAATCACGAAAAAAACTAATCCAGGACATATACCGGTCATTACTACTCATCAACCATTATACGCCATCGCTAAACAATTCCAATGGTCATATCCTGAAATATATCGGGAAGATAAACCGATTGTTATGCTAGGCCCAATGTATATTGAAATGGCAGTAATATCTATGATTGGCACTTGGTTGAAAGACAGTGGCTGGACTGATTATTTAGTGGAGGCCGGTACAACTACACCAGGCAGAGCCGAAGGGATGCTTAAACCGTCTCATGTAAAACGAAGCCGCTATGCGCACGAGGTTACTGTAGCAGCGTTCAACGTACACGCATTACTAGTCACTATTTCAGACACTTGAACTACCCTTTTATATGTTACGCTCAAACCCAGGTCGCACATGTTGTCAATCACTTCTTTTTGCACATTGTCGTTGTACAGTTTGATACCAATATATAAAGGTAACGGTGTTTCTCGGTCTAGTGAGTGGAGCTGACTGGTCCTAGTTTTGGTGACTTTCCTTTTTGCAGTTAAATCTGATCAGTTGGGCAATGTTTGTCGCTACCAAGTTTATGTCCCTTTGCGATTCTTCTCTTTTTTCAAAATTTTCAGTGAATGCGTCGCCAAGTAGTACCATTCGGCAAAGCAAAACGCATTGGTTAGGAACAAAGTTTTCACCAGCAAAAGAATCTTGAAAAGATCCGTTGAATTTCGGTTATTCATTGAACATTTGGTCACGAATAATTTTAGCAGCACGAGCTAAGCACATATCATCGCTCATTGCATTGTTTTGGCAAGCAATTTCTACAACGCTTCGAACATTATCTTCAAAACTAAGTAAAACTTCTCGACCAACTTTATTCTCACGAAGACTAGGAATGAACTCGAGAAGCTGTTGTTTTAGTTTCGTTCTGTTGACTTCAAAGTTTTCCAAACCTTTCTCTTGCATTCTTTTCTTAAACATTGTGGTTAGATTAACAAGACGAAAAACCGGAGCTTTAGCACTGTACAAGTAACACTCTTGAATGTACGTTACTAACTCACTCAACGTAGAACCGTATGCTGTTTGAACTGATACTTCTGGTTCAGGTACTGACTGCTGACTTTTAATACTGCGAATTTTGTTAAGTAGCTTAATATAACACGATTTGTGATACTTGGCTTCCATGGCAACTAAAGCGGTAGAGTGCAAGTTCTTTAAAATAATTTCATCTTGTACCAAAACTGCATGTCGGTGAATATCTGATCCAATTTTAAGAGTTGATGCCGTTCTGTGGAAAAGTTGATGAGAGTCCCAGAACACACCGTTTATCTTATTTGTTAAAAAACGTCAGATACTAAAATGAAGCAATGACATGGCTACAGGTTAACCGCGCGCAAACAAAGAATGGCCACTGACACGGATGCGCCTCCACTCGCTTTCGCAAACAGGGTTGCCAGACGCTGCGCAAATAATTATCTTGCGCAAGGTAGAAAGATTTTGTATTTACATCGAAAAAAATATTTTTAGGAAAAAGAAATAAAAAAATGTGTGATTGCCTTTTTTATATAAATTGAATGTTACAAAAAATAAATCGAGTCTTGGTGGTGACATCCGATATGGAACAAAACTAATGTATTCTGCTTGTTTATAAACCGATTTTCAAAATTTTAATGGCGTTTTATAGCTTATTAATGTAGCATTCATATCTTGAGACAATGTTTTACTGTAAAGTTACTAGTAAAGTTGATGAAAACAAAAAACGAAAGTTTTTTTGGAAAAATTTAAATAAAAATTGAAATTTCTTACAAACTATGGTATTTACAAGGTCAAATGTAGGAACAGTATTGTAGCGCATTTAATTTTGCTTTTTATGACACCCCGCACAAGCTTACATGTGATATACTTTCTGTTGTATACGCAATATTCTGAACGCGGCAGCGGCCATTTTGATGACGTCATAGCTGGTGACTCAACCACTTTAGAAACTGTCTCCCGGTAGTTTTTTAGTCAGAATAACATGCTTATCAACATACTAAAATATGGTGCTGGTTTCATCAAAAAAACCTTTTTTCCGCTAAGGGAAGAGACTATACAAACGTATATCCGCTTTAATACAAAAACTACATGCCGGATTGAAATTTAAACTAAATCGATCGATTTAATTTAATTTATAGTCCGATCGCCCTAATTCAGGGTAGGCTCGAGCCCCTCGGTGGGGACGTAATGAGCTGATATGATGATGATGAAATTTAAACATAACTAAATCAAGGTTTAAATTAGTTTTATACTGAAAGATTGAAACTACTCTTATTTGTTTCCGTTTTATATTAGTAAATCTCAAACTAATTACAAACATCGATATGTGTCTACTCAATCTATTTGCGAAGTTTGGATTCAATTCGGCATGTGGTTTTTGTATTAAAGCGCAACTACGTTATGGGGACCTTTAATATTTAGGATACATTCCATCCAGGTGGGGTTCGTTCATTCCATCCTGTATATACTTTGCTACCGAGGTCTTTAAACGAATGTCATATAAATGACATAGTGTAAGGATCCCTACAGTGGTCCAACGCCTTTGATTTTTGCGTCAAAGCCGACATCACTAGTCACTGGTCACCGCTGAAGATGCACGAAGCTCTGTGCTAGCGCTTCTAATAAATTGTCCCAAATGGCTTAACAACTGTGAATATGACAATTCGGGCTCAATCTCCCCATCTCACCCATCAGCACCCGCACGATTACCTTGTCTGGACGTCTCAGTTGGACCACTGTATGGATTCTTTAGGCTGTGTCATAACAGTGCGCATTGGATTCGCCTTTATATTACGCTTATAATTATACGACACAAACTTCTTTAAGATAATACCTAGAACTGAAAAGAAATTTGACACAAAGTGACGTCAATATAGTAGGGATAGCAAAAAACTGGCATACAAAAAAATAAGAAAAATAAAGTAACAATAGACAAAAGACTATAGAAACATAAAACATAAACTGATATAGATAATGTGTAATAGTTTTTATATCAATAGATCGAACTTATTTTATATTTTTTTCATTACGTTACAATTTTACTATGACAAGGTTATATCTTAAAGAGATATGTGACGAATATTTTAAAAATTTTAAATGTCAGTCAATTGGTTTGTTAAAGGTAGGCAAAAATTTTAGGAGTACAAAGTCTTATACTCTGGTTAAAAAAGATTGCCGGTAAATCCGCTGTTTTGAGGAACGGGGAATATTGTGTGAAAAAAAGGAATGAGGACTGAAAATAATCATAAATGGTCTGCACTGGTATCGTGAAGCGATCACGCAGGTTAACTGACCGTAAGCGCGATCTTAACCAGGATGGATTTGACTGATAGCTGCATTTATCTCGACCGCTTCGCAAACCACGTTGTTGGTGGTATATCAAAAGGCCTTATTAGGCGGTTTGAAAACTTATGACAGTGGGGTTCACCACTAGTATCAGGACTTGGCATCGTGTGTGGAGTATGGCCTGCCCTTCCGAAATTTGATAAGAGAGCGCAGCACCAGCACCAGAAGGATATGGATTATTATCTTATTAGCTGTTTCCCGCGGCTTCACGCGCGTGGACAACGTTTCTATGACTTTTATTTCAGCTAGATCCGTACAGCAGTTTTTGCGTGAAGAAGTAACAAACATACACACTCACAAACTTTCGCCATTATAATATTAGTGTGATTGCGTGCAACGTCTCTAGAACGTGACGCAAGACGATGAAATTGTCAGTTTATTTCCCGTGGTACTACCGCTTGGCACTGAGTTGAGCGAGCGAAGTGAGCGATAATAGGTTAGTTAGATTTGATGATAATGCTGTCCAAGAGCCTCGCGAAACGAGGCTCCCCGCTGGGTGGTAGTTCTGACAGTTATGAAAGTAAAACCGCGGCACCGGTAGTGTCACGGGAGAGAAAAAATACCTTTGGCACTACTAGAAGGGGCAAGTGGTTGTGCTACGGGCGATATACGAAGTTGACGTCTCGTTTTATCGCCAGCTTCTAATCTTCCTTTTATAGAGACAGCAGATACGACAAGAAATACTCATGTTACCCGTGCTGCAGGAAACAAACCAGACACAGACTAAAAATGACAGTAATGATGATAAAACAAGGTTGATGGGTTGACAAACCTCAAGTTTCTCCTTCTCCTTAGCAATGTGTTGCTCCAACTGAACTCGTTTTTCAGAAAGTGTTTTCTCTTGCTGTTCTCTCCATTTTTCTGTAGATATAAATGTAATGTTTACACTCATCAGTCATCACTGACTCACTGACTCTGTAACGCTCTTAACGGAACGCTGTTATTTGTCTTTTAACGGGCACCTTAGGCGCCTTACAAGAGTTATTTATTTTATTTGTAGAATGCTCACAAACACAAATATTTAACTAAGAAGCGAAAAAAATAATACTTATTTACTCAATTACTTAGTTAATTAAAGTGCGCATCAATTCCAATCTCACCCATTTCCTCCCGCTGCGCTTTTTCTCTTTCACTTAGCCCGCTGGCCACGCGCTCGTTTTCAGCGCGCATTTCCGCTATAAGGCGCGTGCGCTGCTCCTGGTATGTTAGCTCCAGCTCTAGAATTTGCTTCTCTAGCCTGAAAAAGACGGCTGCATGTCAACTGCATACTCGTAGTTATGGCAACCCTATGTCACTCCATACAATGAAATAAGATATAAGTTACCTACCACTTGTAGGTGATATGGTGTAGGTAGGTGCTTCTCTCTTTCTAACACTCTCATCGTGTCGAACCCATAGCGACCGGCCACAAGATACCACGTTGCTTAAGTACTCTCTTCCGCAAGGCGATAAAATATCTTTTATACTATAACATTACTAAACTAACCATCTACGTAGAATAATTATTAATTCTATTAGCTTCACATCAGGAGGGTGCGGGTTCAATTCCCGGCGGAGTCTAAATATGTAAGACTCGGTTCGGTTGGTGAAAGGACATTTCCTAAGCCCGCCTGGCTAGCTACCACCATCATATTTAAGTCTTGCCGCTAAACATCAATATTAAAATTACCTACAACACCAATTATTAATTCCATAACCAAATAATACTATTATTTTTTATTTTTTTTATTTACAATTGGTAAGTCGTACAATACACGTAAAAATGCGAAACTCACATCTCCCCGCTGATACTTTAATTTTTGGTTAATCTTATTATTTTAAGTGAGCAATTCTTGTACACATTTAACTGGGGCTTCTACTGATCATACTGAACAACTTTACCCATATCCATAATACTTAATTCGCAAAAAAAGAACTATGTATACAAATCGAATCGATCAGCTGATAGACCAATTTTGAGCATTTTTGTATAGAGCGTCGTTCCTTAAGAAAAGATGTTCAGCATGATGAGTAAGAAGCCATTGTTAATGGGTTACAATTTTGTTACACCCTGAATGTGTCTATTTCACTTACCTAGAACTAGCCAGCTGTCTCTCCTTTACCAACGCCGCTTCTTTCTCTTCCTCCAAACTCCGCCTCAACTCTTCTAACTCATTGGTTTGTTTCGCTTGCATTCTCCCCAACTGCTCTGCGTGGTACATCTTGATATCGGATATCTCTTTCTGTTGTCGCTCTGCCATCTCCCTCAGTTCGCCTTCTAGACCTTTCACTGTGAGCTCCTGTATGTAGTAGGTAGTTTGTTTACAGCGAGTTCACTCTTTACCTACTTAGGAATATTTTAACAATCCATGGCACCCTCACTGCTCGGACACTGGTCTCTTCGGAAACTCGTGAAGGTTACACCATTCTCCATGCACGGGGGCCAAGTTTGGATTGGTGGAGGTTCTAGGGATAGTGGCGATCCCCAAAGTTAGAATTTTTGAAGCCGCCTCTAAGACCTTTGACACGGCTTAACGAATGCCGCCGTCTAGTGATAGCAACCAGCAACAAAGGCTTAGCGAGCACGAAAACGTTTGAAATACATGCCACTAACAGTTAAATACATCGAGGTATCCTGCTTAAAATAAAAAAATATCCTGCGTTATCGAGTTGCACTGAGCTACGACCGCTTCCACAGACAGTACACCTAAACACGAGCTCTGTGTTAACCAGTGGCATTGCCAAACGAAACGCCAGGTCACGCGATAAAGAAGAGAAGGACGGCTATACTGGTCTGCGTGCGTGCGGCTGTATGGTCACGTTGTATGAAGCGCCCCCTCTGAATTTTTTTACTTTGTGTGTGTTTCTTACTTTGAATTTGATGTTCTGGGGCCAGTAAGTAGAGTTTTAGGCGACCGCGCATCGGAAGATCTCCCTATCGGTGGACGACCGTGTGAAGGTCGCGGAAAGCCTCTGGATACGAACAGCCCAGAAACGGTCGTTGTGGAAATCCTTGGGGCAGGTCTTTGGACGTCTGTGGACGTCTTTCGGCTGACATGATGAGTAGTGAATAGTCTCTGTAAATTGGTCAGGTTCCTATAAACAGATGCCTGTGAAACGGAACAAGTTGAGTTACCTTAATCTTTTCAGCTTTCTGGCGCACCCAGCGTTGTCTTGCTACCTGAAATTTAAACATAATACTTTACTAGCTTTTGCGCGCGGCTTCGCCCGTGTGGATTTCGTTTATATAACTGTAATCAAGGGAGCATTGTTCAAATCGTGACCTTTCTTATCTTGAAGTCATGCAAAAAATTAATTTAAATTTTCCCTAATTTTCCAGCAATTTCTCCAATATTTTTTTTCGCTAAAAGTATTATTCGGACTATTACGAACATTTAAATAAACATCCAAATCGGTCCAGCCGTTCTTAAGTGATGCGCGAAAACAAACAGCGTTTAATTTTTGTTCATATAAATGAGAAACAGATGCCACTAATCTCGAACAGGTGAGCTGATGATCTACAGGATATCCTTGGTCTATGTGATCTACATTTGACAAGAAAAGCTATTCGACAGATTCAGGGATTTCGATTTTGTTAATGTGTTTTGTTGAACTTAAAATGCAAGTGAGTTGCATTTAAATCATCAAAGTGCAAGATCCCGTGGTCTATATATGAAATGTCAATGTACACAGTTTTTTATTTGTAAAAATTAGTTTAAAGATCGCTCCTCAACGCCTATCCGGATCGCTTACAGCGCTCTTCGAGCGTGCGATGCTCTTACGCCAGCTGCTCAATCCAGTGGTTCAGGGTTTTATTGGTATTTATAATTGAAGTCAAGTCATGTCATATAGTAACTGCTGTGCGGCGGCCATCTTGTGCTGGTTTGCGCAGCTCAAGTTTATAATAATTTACTCCTCCAATGCCTGCGCGGATTGCTACCATCGCTCTTCGAGCCAACTAATTAATACGGTGGTTCAAGTAATTATACTGAAATAAAATCATAATGTACCTGCTGTGCGGCGGCCATTTTGTCATGCTGGTTGCGCAGCTCGAGCTTGTATCGCTCCTCGAGCGCCTGCGCGGATCGCTTCCATCGCTCTTCGAGCGAGCGACGCTCGTCCACTAGCTGCTCTATACGATGGTTCAAGGTTTTTTTGTCGTTTATCAACTGAAATAAAGACTATTTGAATTAGCGAATATTTGATGGCCCACATATGGTAAGCGGAGACAAAGGTAATATTGAGTAAAATTGATTGCGGGATTACATTTCTTCCACAAACAAAGTTCTAGGTAGACCAGTTTACCTGATCAATGAAATTTTGGTGTCTTTTGATAGTCTCCTCGCATTCTTGTTTCACTTTCGCAATGCTGCGCATGGATTGCTTCTCTATATTGCTTACTTTGCTCATCATCTGTAAGTGAAATAATACAAATTTAAATTAACTCCAGCTGATTCCAAAGGTTTGTACAAGATATAGGCGTTGTTAATGACGAATACTAGTCATCTGATTTACTTTTTATCATTTGTCAAAAACGACATTTTGTTCTAAAAATGTTTGAAATACCAACGCGTGACGTCATAGTTTTGCAGCGTCATTTAAGTACTCATTTTGTGATTTTGGTGATTTAAAAATCGAAGACTTGATGGAAAACAAAACTAGTAAGGTTTTTCGAAGTTTAAGTAGGAGGGCAATTTAGTGATCTAGAGTTCATAATTTATTTCTGATACTGTCTTCATCCCTATTTTTTTTTTTTTTTATTCACAATTGGTAAACCCTTGACAACATCTCACCTGGTGGTAAGTGACGATGTTGCCGAAGATGGAAGCGGGCTTACCAAGAACCTACCTATTAATGAAATTTTAAAAAGTTATTTTTCTAAAAGTTAGATTTTAGTCGTTTTTAGTAATGGTTCGATAGACTAAGCCATGCTTTATAATATAACCCCCTTTGCTGTTTCTATAAGTTTTGGCAGAATTTGAATATGAACGCAGTTGAGACCTCCTAACCACTAATTATCGTTCAAAAAGAAACCCAAGGAGCACTAACTCTCGCTATTCTTAAGGTTGATAAGCCATGTATTGTATGTAACATATATTCTATATTATATGTATTTATATAGGTAGCCCTGTATATGTATTCAATAAAATTATTTATAAAATTATGAATTTTACACTACATTCTTATATTAAATATTATAATAGCTTCTTTCTTTGTGTACCTGTCTGCCGTTTCAGTTAAAAGTAACTTTTTCCCGGGTTTGCGGGAATAAATTTCTTATTAGAAATAAGTAATACCCTTTGTATGACTTTCTTTTAGGCCTGTTTCTTATCTTATTTGTACACAATAAACTGTTAAATAAATAAAAAAAATCAGCGCAATATTGATGGGGCGAGCTATGCTCGAAGTTTCCGTACGCGATCGAATCAGAAATGAGGTGATCCGTAGGAGAACCAAGGTAACCGACATAGCTCACAAAATCGCTAAAGTTAAGTGGCAGTGGGCTGAGTACATAGCTCATAAACAGATGGCCGTTGGGGTAGTAAAGTTCTCGAGTGGCAACCACGTACCGAAAGACGTAGCGTAGTCGGGCCTCCCACTAGGTGGACCGAAGAACTGGTGAAGGTCGCGGGAAGCCGCTGTGTGCGGGCAGCGCAGGACCGGTCGTCGTGGAAATCCTCTTTCGGCTGATATCGTACCTACTTACAACAAAATTTAGGCATTGTTCTAGCCTAGATTAGTAGGCAGGATAAAGGTGTATAGGTAATTATTATAATTATTTACCTGTTGCTTGTTGTTTGTTAGGCTTTCTTGCAGTAACGCGATGCAGCATGAGCGCTCTTCTAGCTGCAGCGAAGCAGTCACCATCCGCTGGGCTAGCTCTGTATGTGACAACTTCAGTAGGGCCTCTAATCTGACAAAGTATACAAAATCTGGTCACTATACTAAAATATATGTATTAGTACTAACATACGGTATGGACACTCCCTGCCGCTCTCTAGATTGCGACAATATCCGCTCGTCACCCAGATTGATAGATTGGTTATAGTATGGGATTTCCCCAAAAATTTTTTTGCTCGTCATTTGTTTTTAGACATGTCATGTTCACGATCGTTGTATGCAGTGTCCGGGGTGTGACTATACCACTATGAGTCGACACTCGACAGGCTTAGGTACTTGCTAGCTGCGTTTCCCGATGTTTTAATTCTCATAGCAGTCTAAAAGGCGTTGGTAGCGTAACGGCTAGGCCCTCTACCCCTGTCCAGGAGGTCGTAGTTCGAATCCTGCCACGTACCGTTTATTCCCATCTGCCCCCTTCGGAGCTCGCCACCGGGGTGGCGGTTGGCACTAATTAGGTGACGTTCACCACCACCGTTTATTCCCATCTGCCCCCTTCGGAGCTTGCCACCGGGGTGGCGGTTGGCACTAATTAGGTGACGTTCACCACCACCGTTTATTCCCATCTGCCCCCTTCGGAACTTGCCACCGGGGTGGCGGTTGGCACTAAATTTGGTGCGTTTATTCCCATCTGCCCCCTTCGGAGCTTGTCACCGGGGTGGCGGTTAGTACTAATTAGATGACGTACAGCACCACCGTTTATTCCCATCTGCCCCCTTCGGAGCTTGCCACCGGGGTGGCGGTTGGCACTAATTAATGTGTTTTTAATTTTCAATTTCATATATACGTTTATCCGACGCTCTTACGATGAAGCAAAATACGTGAGGAAACCTGCACACGCCTGCGAAGAAACTCGAAGGTTGTGTCTGAAGTCGACCAACCCGCACTGGGCCTGCGTAGTCAGGCGATGTTATGTTCGACTGTATTTTTTTTTTATGTATGTACACCGATTGTCAATTGTGTACCAATTAAAAAAAAACAAAAGAGTATACTCCTGAGGTGGTCTCATATAAATTTTATAAAAATCGGTTCAGTACTGTTTTTTTAAATATTAACATAAAAAAAGTTGTAAAATTGTACTGTTGTTGCTATTGAAGTAGGTTTTTTAATGTTTTTAGCATTTCCAATTCAGTAATAAAAGTCGGATGTTTGACATACTTAGGCGTAAATTCATCATATCAGCTAATATACGTCCCCACCGAGGGGCTCGAGCCTACCCTGAATTAGGGCGATAGGGCCTCAGTCGACCACGCGGGCCCAGTGCGGGTTGGTCGACTTCACACACCACCTGCGAGTTTCTTCGCAGGCGTGTGCAGGTTTCCTCATGATGTTTTCCTTCACCGTAAGAGCGTCGGATAAACGTACATATGAAATCTAAATTCAAAATCACATTGGTACGTGGCGGGATTCGAACCACGACCTCCCGGACAGGAGGCGGCGGCCCTAGCCGTTACGCCACCGACGCTCGTATAGGCGTATATTAACCTCCTCTTACTTCTTGTATCTATTACTATTACTTTAACAACCCATGATCTCCCAAACTTTCCAAACTCGGGAAGGTTAGGTCCACACATAGGAGTCAAGTCTAGATGGGAGCTAAAGAGGGGTCAGTACTCATTATGGAGAGGTGGTTAACTATTAAGAGTAAAATATTTTTTTTTATAAATAAACGTCAATATGTATAAATTACCGACACCGTCAACGACACCGTTACCGACACCTTGAAGTAAAAACTTTTTTGAGATGGGAAAAATGGCGTTTCAAATTATGTATATTAGTTATTTGAAGAATTATTATTCTTCAATGCATGAAAATGAAAAACAAACAAAAGACAGTTTGTTATATTCTCTTTGCAATCGAGTGACTTGATGCAGTGACAGAACGTTAGAGCGGCAACATGCACGCGCGTCGGTCGGTTGCATGGAGCGGTCGCGCAACTAGTGTATTTTTACACGACATTTTGTCTCGCACACATTCGTAAATTTAATGAAAATTGAGCGTTGGTTTATTCCATAATTTTAAATGAAAGTATGTTTTTTTATTAATTTTGCGCAAACAAATAGTTGAAAAAAGTTTGTAGCACACATAATTTACGCTTTATTCCGTATCCTGAACCAGATTATTGCAATTGTTTTTTTGTATGATAATCGAACCACCTTAAAAGCTTTTATTTAACTTCCAATGACATCTGTAAAATCTGTACTCTCAATAGTTTTTGACCTCTACATACTGAGTACTGACCCCTTTTTTATGTCGCACCCTATTTATGGTAGGGCAGGCCTGCTTGCGGCCTTTAAAACTCGGGTTTTGTGTTCACCATGGTAAACCATAGTGAATGTGTTAAACTCTTTGATAAAAGAAAATGATAACCTTTTTCCTTATTTAAACCTCTACTGGCAACAGGGCTAATACATCCTCTAATACATCAACTACATCCTACCAGTTTTGTGCAACAACCATCATTTATGCATATTCAATTACTTTGGTATCGTCTGCGGAGTTGTCGTTGTGACGACAGACAAAGCATCATTGGCACTTTGTTCAACTTTCTCCAGGAATTCGAAAATCTCCCTGAAAAGTATATCACTGGTTATTCAAATTACTTCTACGTGTATCTAACTTTCCAAAATACGTGGTGTATACGTACGTAAAATTATCCCTTGGAGTTGGTACCTTCGTAGTCTCCTTTTTGTCATTGCTTGTAGCTGTTTCTGGTACTATGGTTTGATTAAGAGTAGTTACTGGCATTTCTCCGAAACTTTCTATGTCCTTTAGCATTGAATAGATATCTAAAACTGTTGAATTAGATGACAATTCCTTTATTTTCTGGGCTTCTTCCTTCTCTGACGATGTATTCGCTACAGGCTGTTGCACAGTTTCATGATGGGTTTGGTTTTCATCATTTACATTAATTGTTTCAGGTGAATGAGATGTTTCACAGTTATTTGAATTAAGTTCTTCTACAAGTAACGGTTCAGTTTCATGCATCTCTATAAATCTTGGTGAAGGTGCCGATAGAGACATCCAGGAATCAATGTCTTTGTCAGTCTGTACACTCTCAATTCTGGCACTGCCTGGGGCTCGCATTGTGAACATGTTTTTATTAGTCTGGTTCTTAATATTTACTGGCAAAGTCTTAGCACTATTCGATCTGGTGGCCTTGTTATTCCAGTCGTGTTTGTTTCCAGAATTGGAATCTATTTTAGATGTGCTGCTGCTTATCTTTCTATCGTGCTTCTTAAGGTTCTTACTAGTAGAGAAATGTATGGTATAATCAGCCTCTTTCACTTTGAAATAGTTTTGTATCAATTCCTTTGTAGAAACTTTTGAAATATCTTTGTTTGAAGTATTTAATGAATTTTTGTTATGAGATTCTTCTGCTAAGGTCCTTCTCACTTCAGAATTTTTCTCAGGTTTATCTTTATTATCAAAAGTACTGGTCTGTTGTTCAAACATTTTATCTATATTTAAAGGAGTTGGTGATATTGCATCTGTTTGAATATCTTTAATGGTAAGGTTATGTAGACTATTTATAGCTTCTAATTCTTTTTTATAATCTTCTATTACTTTTGAAGTGTAAGCTTTTGAAGAACTATTTAACAAATATGGGGGATAATCCAAATTCTCATCATCATTTTCTTTTGTTTCTTCAGTGTCTTCACTGGCACTAGGAATATTATTTACCACACTCTGGATTGGTGAATTCTGTGGCGGAAGAGCAATGTGCCCTTCTTTCTTCAAAAAGAAATCCTTATAAAGTAGACGACTATGATTTAATGGCTCAGCCCATTTTTTATCAGGAGGTAATGTTTTATAGCCTTGATCGATTGTTGTGGAAATGCTATCAAAACTTTTAGGTTTATCTATTTTATCACGAGAATTAGACTTTTTAACAGTATCAGACCACAATGGACAGTTTATTTTAAATTTTTTATCATCATTGGTACCACTTTCAGTATAGCCAGAATCCTTAGATGAGGAATCAGTATGCACTACAGTAGAATTTTTAGATTGGTAAGTATCTAATGCTGTTGTATGAAAATCTTCATAAAAGTTGCTATAAGTTCTAGTGTCATTAATAAAATTTTGAGCCCTGGGGAAGGGATCATCTTCATCAACTATATGCATATTTTTTCCAGTTCTATCTCCTTCATTATTTTCGTTGTTTTTCTTGTCTTCTGAATTATTTTCAGGTGTTAAACTGGATGATTGCTGTGAGATGCTTTCTACCTCTTGTGTAGATTCTTCTTCAACCAGAGACAACTGATGCTTGGTCTGTGTTAGGCGACGGGAGTATGTATCTATCGCTTGCTCTACTTCAGCTTGTATACTTGGAGACCCAAAAGAAACCCTGCCAGCTAAAGCATCTTCATCAATCTTCCTTGCACCTTCAAGAGGTATGAAGAAAGAATCATAAGCAGGCCTTGTGTATGGAAGCAGAAGACCTCTATCACCTCTATCATTTGCAGTCCTTGTTCTAACTGGTGACTCAGGTCTACTCCGTTCAGTAATCTTAATTTCCATGTTGTATTCATTACCTCTTTCTTTATTAGTGTTACCATCCACAAGTTTCCTTCCTTTCTTAGCAATATTCTTATATTTTATAACGTTTTTTTTGGGGCTTTGGACTTTAGATCCATTTAGTTGGGCTTTAGCCTTGATTTTAGTGCCTAAGCTTATAAATGTGTCCTCAGAGCCATAGTCGGAGGCATTGCTGCAAAGTTCTTTGTCTCTGGCAACTGAATGGTTGTTGGCATTTGAGTTACCAAGAAGCTCTGCGGTAGGTGGTAAAATTTTAATAGTTGCAATTGGAGAATCTGCAACAAAAGTTTATTTAATACTAGCTGTTTCCCGCGGCTTCACCCGCGTGGACCACGTTTCTATGACTTTTCGAGGGTGCGCAGTGCGCGAGCCGCAAGCGGCTCGCGATCGTGGTAAAAAGTAGCCTGTGTCTTAAGCCAGGTCCTAATCTGTCTACCTACCAAATTTCAGCCAAATCCGTTCAGTAGTTTTTGCGGGAAAGCGTAACAGACAGACAGAGTTACTTTCACATTTATAATATTAGTAGGGAAGAATCATTGATCTATGTTATAAAATGGCACCATTATGATAATTAGGTACCTACCACCATTTGTCAAATATCTATTGGTTTGAAATCAACCTGCATTGCATAAGCGGCTAGTGAGAGGCTTTACTGGAATAGACTATACAACAAAAATTTTAAATGCAAAGGCTCTCCCAAACATATCTTCAACTGATTAGCAGGCTTTGGAAAATCTTATCTTAAAATATATGTCGGGAATAATGTAGACTCATATTTCAGGTAAGTGGCTCTAACAAACATTCTCTCAAATGTCACTAATGTTTGTAGGCATGTTGGTGTGACTCCTACACAGTGCTTGAAGCATTTGAAGCTGTAACTGAGGTGGTATAATACACTGTATTTTGAACTTGACCAAAAAATTAATTGAATTACTCACTGTGATAAGAATGCAATACTTCACTGTAGGATTTGAACAAGTTCCTGGTAGACGGTGGCTCCTTAGCATCAGCTGAAAAAGGTCTCTTGTATCCTTCCTGATTGTCCTGTGGAGAAAAAAATATAGTACTTCTCGATAGTTTATGTCTATGGCCTCTTTATCAGGTAGGCAGATTTTCTAAATTTGGTTTAGTAAAATAATGCTTTATATTTTTGCAAAAATTTTGATTAAGTATGTCAATTTTCGTGATTGTCACTCAAAATTACTATTATCAATGACTTCTATATTACTGTCCAAATCTGTGACAATGGATACTATTACGAGTTTAAAAAGTAAAAAAACCATGAAGTCATAAGCTGTTAAAGCAGAAATTATTGAAACAATATAATTTACCGGGGTAAAACAAGAGTTTAGCAGTGCCGAACGCGGTCGGTTTTTAATGTTTTTTCTGTCGTCTTTCTTCTTGCCTCGGTAGGTCAGGTTTACGGGAGAGCCCAGCAGCCGCAGGTTGGTGTTATCCTTCGACATCTCACGCACATTCCAGCCGTTTACCTAATGCCTAATAGTGAAAATTAATCAATTGAATTCTCTTTGGCGAAAATCACAACCAAAATTAAAATTTACATTCGGCATTTGTTGTTTGTTGATTAGATTATATAAATCTATTTGGTTGTCACGGTACTGTTGCCATGGTAACAAGATTATTGTTTGTTTGTTTGCCCTTTTCAGGGCAGGCTAAGGTTCATCAGCCGTACTGCCTAGTCTTCAGTACATTTTTTTTTTCAGTAGTATTAAAATGATAATTGCTGTTTGTACGGTAAGTCGATGACCCCTTACCGCATGGCGACCTATATTGTTTTCGTGGAATAATTTAAATACTTTTTGTATTTTTGTTTATTTTTAAACTCTTTATTGACAATTTTGAATAACATAAAACATATTTTTGTGCTGGCAACCCTCATAATTGAAAACCGGAAACATGTTTCAGACGTTTCATCATAGTGAACTAAGTACAGCCTAGTACTCACCTACCTACAAAAAAAAGGAATTTACAAAATAAAGTTCATTTAAAACAAACAGTCAAAGATGACCGCTATTTAAAAGCATATTCTAAACGCTTTGATATACCATCCAGGATGACCATTTATTGCAGGTATCTTCCATTTGGGCAGATATGGCTCCTAAATTGACCTCTGGCAGAAATGCGGACGATTTAGAAAAATTGGCACAGTTTGGCAGATATCAAGAAAGAAAGGGGCAGAGTTAAGCAGATTTCAAGGAAATCCTTAAAGACAAAGAAAGAACTTACTATACTTTTCTTTGTCTTAATCTTTACTTTATTTTCATGACTTTAATAGGTAAGAAAATTTAGGAAAATATTTCACTGAGCTGGCGACTTTTTTCGTGTAATTTTAACTCAAATTGTGTGTGCGAGCGTGCAGTATCAAAGAACATAAAAATAAGCACCTACGCTACGCTACAAGCACACCAGACCTCCGCGTGACCCGCGCGCTCTCTACCTTCGCAAACGAAATTACTTTACAGTATGCGTAAATTTTTTTTTTATTTTAATTCATTTTTTTACTAAAGACTGTTAATTTTTGAAAAAATAATTTAATCATCTATTTCTGGTGCAACTGTTTCGTTCACGTCCGACCGCGATGCCCGGATCGGCGAAATCCACTCAGAGTCAGTAGTTTTTCATACAAATATTTACCGTGGTCATAAACGTACTGTCGTAATTTGTCGCAATAAACGCACTTATATATGTAGCGGCGCCAAACCGGCAACAGCCGTCCCCCGTTGAGCGCAGCTAGCGGGGCACTGACAGAGCCTCCTGCCCCCGCAGGTCCCATACTATGGTTTACGGTCCACGCAGTACTGTCGTTATGTGAACCCAATTTGTATGTGTGTGACCTCCATACACACACTTGTTTGACTGTGTAATATTGACGGTAGAATGAAGACGTTGCTACTAAGGATGGCAGTAATCAAGCGCTACTAGTAGCATCCTTAGTAGCTCCTAGGAGCTCTAAAGCATTTTACACGGCGATCACAGTTGTTGCTTTTATAGAGATCGAAATACACGGGGTAGGCCCTACTGACATAATTCAAAGTTCACTCATAACTGCGTGCACCGTCCGCGTCCGATTAGTTCAAAGAGGAAGTAAAAACAGCAGAACTAAATTTTTGTGATACTATGCTAATGGAACACAATTTACCGTTTCGATTACTGGATAATTTGAGCAAAATTATCACCAATTTATTTGAATAAGTTATTTTATATATATTACTTATTCATTCCCGCCCCTATAGGAGCAATAAAATGATGGCATTTACTTGGTAATTTTTTGGCCAGTGTCGGGCAGATTCATCATTTTTAAGATGGTCACACTGATACCGTCATAGATATAAATAAAAATAAAGAAAGAGCAGCTGTCAGGCTGGTTGGTTGCGTGTTGGTTGCTTTGTTGATTTTCTTGCTCTTCGTAAAAACAGAACTCTTGATTTAACTCTGATCTGAAACGCGCGCGCGAAACCAATCAAAAGTTTTCTTCGCAGTTTAGCTGAGTTCGTTTCGCAGCGTTCGCAGTTAGTTCGCTTGCTTTGCTCGCACTTCGTACTATTGCGTGCGCCGCCGGTTAGTTTGTCCTGAGTGATCTGAAGTAGGTAACCTTGAAGATATTTCGGCACGCAATACGCCTAAACGCGGAGGCGTAAGCTCGTTTCTTTTCTTTCTCCTAACTAATAAACTATAAGTATATAAATTTACGCGGAACAGTGCTGTTAGAGTTTCTAACATATACGAAGTACCTACGTTAAAACTGGATTTTGTGCCCCTCTAGATAAAACCTGAAAATGTTCAGCGGAATCGCAGGTAATTTATTACTTATTTATTTATTCTGTTTTAAAATGCATTTGCAACCTGTTAATCGTCACCACTAAATATTCCATATTAAGCTTAGTAAAATCAGACTGGATTTTCCTCTTTTAAGGGGAGCGAAGTTTTATAGTATCCCTGTGGGGTATCTAAGTACTATAATCTAAATTTGGAGCGCTTTTAGACAAGCTTCTAACTCTGTAAACATACTGTAAAAAAATTGGTGTAGGTTCGCTAACTGGGGCTTCTACTCATCATACTGAAAAATTTTTGCTTTAAATATATTTAAATGATGGCTGAATCTGCAAAAAAAATAACTTCATCAGCTGATTGACCAATTTTGTGCATTTTTGTAAGAAGGATCCAATTTTTTTTTTGAGAATTGACTGGGTTCCTTGGGGAAAGTTGTTTAGTAGGAGTAGAACTCCCAGTTAACGCATTTTTTTTACAACCTGTATAAATGCTATAATGATTGGTACAGTGTTCTCTGGTTTAGGATAGACACATTTTATTTTCTTAAAGACCTAACAGGCAAATCCGATTAAACCTTTACTTCATATCCTTCCAATTTTAGGACATAGACAATAAAAATAAATAAATATTTGCGTTGATATATCTGTTCCTCACAATGTGCTTTACCATACCTTTTACAGAGGTGTTCATTTGCAAAACAACAATGGGTTACCAGTAGCTTGTCTTTTGGTCATTATTTGCATAAAGATGTTGTCATTCCAATATTTTGGTCAGAAAGCAGGCTTCAACTATTATCAAAACTGATTTACCTTATTTTTAGTGCAAATCAATAACATTTTAAAGTGGGGTTCAAGAAAAACATATGCAAGTGGAAAAAAATGTAAATAATACCAATTTCATCTCGATGTAAAATCATGAACATCCCTGTTCCCTAATGGTGTTAGGCAAATGTGGAACAACATGCATTATAGATTATCTCCAAATATGCAACACCAATCAAATGGTACCTCAGTTTGTTTTTAATCCTAATATTATATTACGAGCTAGTTTGTAAGCTTCACACATTGTTATTTTTATTATTTGTTAGGAAATCTGCTTTAATATTATTATATTTAATAATCAGGGACAAATTACACACATAATCAACACATATTTGGTGAAAATTTAAACTGGCTATAGGCTACCTATTATGGTTTCAAGGTCAGACAGAGTGATGGACAAAATAGGCTTTCATTACCATTGGGTATTGAACCCTGAACAGAACAGAGTAGGTGTGCCTGAAACAGAAAGAAATAATGTATGGTATCTGAAATGAACCAATATAAATTATTATTTATTATGTTATCTTCAAGTCCAGAGTGAATAGGCAATATTTGAGCTTGCATGTTACATCCTCGGCTCATCGGCACTTACCATCAGGTGAAGTGCAGGCAAACACACCCAAATTTTTAATGAAAAAAATCAAATTAGGCTGATTTACTCTGTAAAGAGAAAAGTGCATAACAAGATGTTAAAAAAAAAACTAATATTTACTCTTGTTTGATACTGTACAAAGAAAGAAAGTACTCAATAATGAAAGACTGCTCGCTGTATTTACTTTCAGGAACAATTGAGCTAATCTTCAAATTATGTAAATAACAATCATTTTATATGTACTTCGAAAAAGTAAAGTATATTATACAGGTAAAAAGAATAAGGATGGAAAGTAAATACCCTAAATCTTAGAATGCAGTAGTCTCCTTTGAGTTGGATTCCCTATCTTCAATATATTATTTTTCTCATTTTGCCAGTCCATTTCCTGTATATAATGGGTCTTTACCTATGAAATTGCCGATTCAGTTTTTGTATTTCATTGCCAATTTTTATTGAAAATAAAAAAGTTATTGTTTTTTATTATTGACCTTATGGTACACTACTAATGGTCTTTTATTAGTTACTAGTGGCATGTCTTCCATGTTCCAATCCCCTGAGCTATGTACCATTGAATGGATCAAAGGCATTTTCATAGTGGTTAGATGGGGTAATTTATTAGACTAGTTATTTTCTTGAATTTTTATAAAACTGACAAAATTTTATGAGGGGTATTCGGGGTATTAGTAACGAAGAAACTGCTGTGATAACTCTAGAGCTTTAAAATTAAAAATGTGTATTATTTGCCTCAATAAAGGCATTTTTTTCAGGTGAAAAACCCAACTTCACTGGGTTAAAGCCACCATGCTCTCAAAATATCTAAACAATAGGCATATGTTTACCACCATTTAATTTCTAATAGTCTAACTAATGCTATTTTGAGAATAAATTTTGTTTTAATAACTATTTTGTTCTTAATATTAATTTTCATCTTTAAACTTTTTTATACAATCAGAAATTTCATAGGTAACCTAAAATAGCAAGCAATTATTCAAAAATCTTTTAATACATTTTTAAATAAAAAAATGTTTCCTTTTAGTAAAGTTTGCTATATTCTATACATATTCAGGGTCCTTTCCCTCCAGTACAGTACAGTTTGTTTTTTTCTACCCTGTATAGTAAACTATGACATAATATGTAAATGCAAACCGAGAAATTACCAAGACGAAAATTGGTAGGTAAACCAATACAACAAAAATACTATGAAATCAACAATTGAAATGGTCAAGTCTGTAATAAGTTTGTTTACATTGTTTTTTTTTTATTGATATACAGTTCAGATAGTGCACTGCAAGGTCATTTGCTTGCCCAATGCCCATGTGCTCGATATTGTTGGTGGTATATCTACATAAAACAAGATCTGTCTATTCCTAGTAATTACCCGACCACCCACAAAGGAGGTATAATTGTGTTTCGGGTGTTTGTATGTCTGTTTCTTTGGCTGAGCCTGTAGCCTAACGTAGTGTAATGGCTTAACGCATTTTGAAGTGCAAGGTATCGAAGGTAATGTTTTATGCGGTAGTCTGGTCTTAAATTTTAATTAACTTAGCTAGATTATTTATGTGTTAGCAGAATCACCAAACGGTATTCGCTGAAGGTGATGAATATGCACCGACCGCGGAACACTCCGACGACGAAGTGCAGAACCTGTATGAGGATATCTCTAGAGCTTTACATAATAGCTCCCAGAGCCAATGCACTGTTGTTATGGGGGACTTTATCGCAAAACTGGGTAAACGAAGTGATGGTGAGCTGAGAGTGGGGTAATTTGGATAGGGAGAGAGGAATGCACGTGGCTAGCTGCTGGCAGACTTTATGGATAAGGAGGGCCTCTTTATGATGAACTCCTTCTTCAAAAAGCCTAAACAGTAAGTAGACATGGTTGGATCCCAATGACGTAACGAAAAATGAGGTAGACTTCATCTTGTCAACTAGGAAGCAAATATGTATTCAATGATGTCTGTGATCAATTCAGTCAAAAAAAGGAGAATTCACCGAATGGTAAGAGTCACATTGAATCTAAAAACCAACCTAGAAACATGTCGACTGATGAAGTCTACGCTCCGACCAGCTCCTATTCAGCTCCAAAACCCCGAGAGATTTCAGCTTGAGTTGAATAATCGCTTCGAATGCCTAGGAGATTACGATAATGTGGACGATTATAATGACAGATTCGTGGAAAGTGTCCAAACGGTTGGATCTAAGATTTTTAAAACTCGCCGTTCAAACAGAACCAAAAAAATCTCGGAATTCAGCAGCAACCTCCTGGAGGAAAGAAGAAGATTGGTTTTGTAGTCCTCTGAAGACGCTTCTAAATATCGGTAACTAATAATCAGGCAGATCTCTAGGTCCCTGACTCGCAATTTGCGCCAGTATAATACAAATTGTATTAAAGAGGCGATTGAGAACAACAAAGGCTCAAAAGTGTTCGCGAGAGATATGTCTGTTGGACAAAGCCAACTGACCAAGCTGAAGACTGAGTTGCTGGAAGAAGTTGAGAAGTTCTACGGACAATTGTACACGACCACACGTCTGCCTGTCAGCGATCTGGCTAAAGACCCAAGAGCCGGACTAACCCGACACTATACCGAAGATATCCCGGACGTCAGCCTGTACGAGATTAGAATGTCTCTCAAACAGCTCAAGAACAATAAGGCACCGGGTGATGATGGAATTACGGCTGAACTTCTGAAAACAAATGGAACACCGTTACTAAAAGCTATTCAGAAGTTATTTAATTCCGTTATACTCGTGCGACAAACGCCTAAGGCATAGCACATAAATATGGTCGTGCTTTTCTTCAAAAAGGGCGAACATTACCCTGTTGAAGAACTACAGGTTCATAACAGGCTCACTTCTGAGCCGCCATATCTACAAGCTGTTTTCGAGAGTCATTACGATTCGTCTCGCACGCAGGTTTGACTTCCATCCTCCCGAGCAAGCCTGTTTCCGTAAAAGCTTTAATACCATAGACCACATACAAACGCTGCGGCAGATTATACAGGAGACCGAAGAGTACATCAGCCACTATGCTTAGCGTTCGTGGACTATGAGAAAGCCTTTGATTCGGTCGAAACTTGGGCTGTGTTATAGTCTCTATATCGAGGTACTGACCAGGATCAAAACTCGGAACCTATCCGGCCTCAGCGATGGGTGAGACAAGGAGACGTCATATCTCAGAAACTGTTCACCGCCGTTCTGGAAAATGTTTTCAAGCTTCTGTACTGGGGGTGGCCTTGGCATTAATATCAACGGCGGGTACATCACCCACCTTCGATTCGCTGACGATATCGTGGTCATGGCTGAGACTATGGACGACTTAGGCACAATGCTCGATGGCCTCAGTTGTGTGAAGAGTGGATTTCTTTAAATGGTTATTTAAAAAAATCATATATTCCTTGCTAGTACAGAGTAACTTTTTAAAATGCCATAGTAATTTATTTTATATAGTGTATAAATTACTCAAAGGTTTTGTGTGAAGTCGACCAACCCGCACTGGGCGCGCGTGGTCGACTAAGGCCCGATCGCCCTAATTCAGGGTTGGCTCGAGCCCCTCGGTGGGGACGTATATGAGCTGATATGATGATGATCAATTATAATATGTAGGTAATTTTAAATAATATTCATTCTGTAGAATCTGAGTTTTAAGTTCTCAATTTTTCTTTCGTGTTTGTATGGGGGAGAAACTTCTAAAAAATGTTTGTTTGACAAAAGGACTCTATTTCATTCGGGACTAAACCGGGTTTTTCATTAAAACCGGGTACTTGGCCATAATTATCGACAATACCTTTTAGGGTTCCATTTTAGTTAACGGTTTATGGAACCCTATTATGTACATGCCTACACCACACTACACCGTCCTTCTAAAGATCTGTCTGTCTTTGTATAGATTAAGATACTCGTACTTGCCCTTATAAAAAGTTCCACTAGAAATAGCGCAATGCGTTATATCATAGATTCTATAAACAAAGCGTTATCTTCATTAAAATTATTAAAGTTAAGCTAATTTTACCGAGGTCAATAATTATCCAAGATTGAGCCGCTGTTATGATTATACATGATTGACCAATGCATCACTGAGATAACTGGTTGAGATAAAAAATGATATAATAGCTACCTAAATAATTCGTGACTCACAATGTTTTATAATAATAATAAATACCTGTTTCGTAAATAAATTACGCAAACATGTAAGTCATTTGTCTGACAAAGTTATTTTATTTTTAACGTTCAATTTTTAAGCGTTGTTTCACAGTGAGTACTGATTACGGAGGTCACGTTTTGCACTGTTTTGGCATATGAAATTATCGTGAATGTTTGAAAATGTCGTAAGATTCGAATAACCTAGTGTCATATCTACTCTGGACACACAAAGCTACGTAACTTAAGGACTTATTCAATTCAAATTATTAAAAGACCGTGTAAAGCTATCACTATGGAAAAATATATAATATACTTAAAGTAGTAAAAAATCTATTTAATTGAATACAGTTTTAAAAATATTACCACTTTTGATGTAAAAAAATATACTGTTTTTGGCATTAATTGCAAAATTTCTCGAAAACAAATAATTAATGTTGAATGAAACCAAGACACAAAATTGGTAACTTTAAGATCTTTCATTTTAATTAACACATTTTTTTAAAACTTATTTGAAAGTATAGAAAAGTAATAAAACATGTAAAAATCGAGAACTGGGCGTTCGGTTTTAACGTAACAGCCGCGTCGAAGCCCGCATTGATTTGAACTTAAATGGAATAGACTTACGTTCGATATTATTTTAACACGTATCAACCTGCTCGGATTGAGGCATCTTAATGCCGAGGTCCATAATATTTAAGTTAAATAAAGGGAAAATAGAAACTCAAAATTCCAAGCATTTTTATAATTTACATAGAATCAATAATATAACATTTGAAACGGTCGCAGCTCCTCATTTCTCATTTCTGGCGTTAACTATCTTTGCTCACTCGTGACTAATTACAATTCAAAATCATTAGTCATTACGTATACATACTTTTATATAGACAAAAACGAGCTAAGTGTGAGTCGGGCTCGCACACCGAGGATTAGTTCTACTACATTATTTGTGTTGTGTATTTACGAAAAAAAATTATAACGTTTTGTCAGTGCTAGTTACTAAAGTAGGGCCGGTCAGAATTGGCGGGACGGGCTATACTATGATTATGATCTTTCCGACCGATTTCGGTCATGGCGACCACTTCGGTTCCTAGTCGGATTTCCGCGCGTGCGCTCGGAGATGGTTTATGTAGCCAAGCTTCGCAGCGAAACTCCTCGCGCACTGAGGGCATTTAAGTATGCCATCCTCGTAATTGTATGAAATGGTCGCAGGTGGTCGGGCCTTTAACTGGTCGCGTTTGGTATCAAGGTCAGCTTTACGCTGATCCTTGAACTCGCGCACTTGCCTGTTAGGGTAAGCGGAAACATGGCGGACAGCTCCTCCGGTGCAAAGATGTTCTGAAGCGACATATGAAAGAATGCAACATAGAACCAAGAACCCTCTCAATGGGAGAGTTTGGCAGCAGAACGGCCAGAATGGCGCAGGATTGTGAATATGCTATACTATATATAACATTTAGTGTGGATTGCTGCAAGCCGGCTGCTGATCACAGTCTTTTTTCGTTCAGATTACTGAACAGTGCCGGCCGGATTCATACTCTTCGTCAGTATAAGCAGGATACTCGAATTCGAATCGAATCACTGTATTTACGAAGTAACTAGTATCTTATCTGTGACTGTATAGGCAAAATGAATGTACTAGCTTTTGCCCGCGGCTACGCCCGCGTGGATATCGTTTTTAGGGTTCCGAAGTCAACAAGGAACCCTTATAGATTCCCCATGTCTCTGTCTGTCTGTCCGTCTGTCCGCGGCTTAACTCAGAGACTATTAGTACTAGAAAACTGTAATTTAGCATGGGTATTAATCACGCTGACAAAGTGGTACAGTAAAATCTTGAAAAACATTGTTTTTAGGGTACCTCCCCTACATGTAAAGATCGGGTGACTTTTTGATGTGTAACATCTTTGCTCTCGCTTGCCTGCAATTTGTAGAAGTGATTTCGTGAAATGGGACGGAAATGTGTAACAGGAAGTAGCTTTTTTTCAGGCTTTAAAAGCGCGGAAAAGGCAAAGGTATCTATGACCATACAGCCTAGTCTGCCGTATCTTTGCCGTCCTTTTTTCAGGCTTTAAAAGCGCGGAAAAGGCAAAGGTATCTATGACCATACAGCCTACTCTGCCGTATCTTTGCCGTCCTTTTTCAGGCTTTAAAAGCGCGGAAAAGGCAAAGGTATCTATGACCATACAGCCTAGTCTGCCGTATCTTTGCCGTCCTTATATCTTTTTTGATGTGTAACATCTTTGCTCTCGCTTTCCTGCAATTTGTGGGAGTGATTTCGTGAAATGGGACGGAAATGTGTAACATGGGACGGAAATGTGTAACAGGAAGTCGCGAAAGCGCGGAATTCTACTTTACGAGAGTCCGACTCGCACTTGGTCGGTTTTTTTCGTTACTGTCAGATCCGCCACTCAGGTACAATATCGTCATCAAATCTAACTAACCTAAAGTATTTTGTCACATGTTACACATCATATGCGAGTACTGTAGGTCTCGCTCGAATTTTTTTCGTTGACGCACCCTATCGTGTGGCGTATCGTTGAATAGGTCTTTCAAAACTACCGAGGATTTACTGAACTATTTTTCTATTCTGGGATCGTTGGGCGAAATATTTAGCTTTAAAGTGCTAAGAGTCTAGTGTCGTGTCCCCCCCACCCCTCCTCACCAGCTAAACCACTATTTCCGGACATCTGTTTTTTATAGTAGGTCATTTAATCAATTTAAAAGGAAAACTATCACGGCTGAGTTGGATTTCTTAGTTTAGAAGTAAATTAGTAATAGTCGACCAACTTAAGATGTGCAGTTGGATTTTTTTTAATTTATAGATTTTCCATTCAAAATGTTATATTACCAACTGCAAACATAATTTTGTTTTTAAAATATACATTTTTTTTAAAGACTACTGAACCTTACTTTGCGCGAGTCCATCTCACACTTGGCCGGTTTATTATGATTACATTCAAGGGTGCGTTAGTTTTTTCTAGATACATTTTTGGACCTTATACAAATCGCTCAGTCGTATAACTAAGCCAGTTAATTAAAAACCCGACTGCGTAAGATCTTAACCCCTCTTTTGGCCACGGGATCAAGACAACGCCTTAGATTTAGATTCAACAATACCTTTTACGTTAGAATCCTTCAAGCCGTTCAGGCTGTAGCAGGGAACATATAAATCTACATACATACATAAAATACAGTGGAATTCCCTTCCGGCGTCTGTATTCCCCGATTCGTATAATTTAGGAATCTTAAGACGAGAGTGAATAGGCACTATTTGAACTTGCGTGTCACATCCTCGGCTGCATCGGCACTTACTATCAGGTGAGGTGCAGCCAAACGCACTCAAATTTTTAATAAAAAAAAAGTACTTAATATAGTTATTATAAATAGACAGCTCTCATAAAAATTATAAAAAAATGTATTAAATGTCAACACATCATATTTAAAGAACTCATCAACAGAATAAAAGCAGTCCTGGAACAAATAATTTTTCAGTCTTACTTTAAATATGTGTAACGGATATTCTTTCATATCGTCTCTGGCATTTTCCAAATCGGCCTATAAATGACGGAGTTTTGAGGTAACAAACATAAAAAAATACAACCGGATTGAGAACCTCCTCCTTTTGTCGGTTAAAAACCCGCTTTAGTAAATGCAGTTCCGTAAAAATACAACCGGATTGAGAACCTCCTCGTTTTTTGTCGATTGAAAACCGCTATAGTAAATGTAGTTCCGTAAAAATACAACCGGATTGAGAACCTCCTCCTTTTGTCGGTTGAAAACCGGCTCAAGTAAATGCATTTCCGTAAAAATACAACCGGATTGAGAACCTCCTCCTTTTGTCGGTTGAAAACCGGCTAAAGTAAATGCATTTCCGTAAAAATACAACCGGATTGAGAACCTCCTCGTTTTTGGTCGATTGAAAACCGCTATAGTAAATGTAGTTCCGTAAAAATACAACCGGTCTCTAGTAATAGGGTCCTGTTACGTTTGACTACGGAACCCTAAAAATACTAATCTCTATTCAGACACAGATTACTAATTAGTTATTCAGATTCCTATACTTATTTGTCAACATATTGTCTATTGTTACTTAATATTATAAATGTGATAATGTGTTAGTTTGTTTGTTACCTTTTCACGCTTCAACAACTCTACCAATCTCGATGAAATTCGGCATGCAGGTAGCCTGTGTCACTGGGAAGGACATAGGTTATTTTTTATTCCGTGAAAATAGCATGAATAGTCCTATGCAGTTTTAAGGTAACTGAAAAAATACTCTTTGTTGTTAATTTCTATAACATCACAACGGAACAATGGATTGTTGTGATTTTATGCACAGAGATAGTTGAGGAGGTGGGAAACGACATAATTTACTAATTAGCATAATTATCCTGACATGGTTCCCGAGGGATCTGGGGAAATCTCATTTCCACGCTAGCGCACGTCGCCGTCGCAACGGAGCAACGGAATGAAGTGATTTTTTAAATAGAATTGGTTGAAGGGGTGGGAAGTGACATAAACTGCTAATCAGAATAGCCCGATATAGTTCCCGAGGGATCTATAGAAAACTCATGTCCACACACGCGAGCCGACGCACCCTCACCCTCAAAGACAGTCATAAAAACGATGTCCAAGCGGGCGAAGCTGCTGGCAAAAGCTGGTTTTAGACAAAAATGTCAGCCAAAGGTCAAAAATGTGGTAACTCTATCTATCTACCTACGTTCCCGAACACGCCGTTGTTTACGTGGACGAATGAAATGATGTTTTGACTCTGGTTGCTCCGACTGCGCGTGAACTGAAACACCAATGTCAGGGACGAAGGTCGATCAAAAGCAAAGAAAGCAAGATGACTCTAAGCGGGCGAAGCTGCAGGCAAAAGCTAGTTTTAGATAAACATGTCAGCCAAAGGTCAAAAATGTGGTAGTTCTATCTATCTACCTACGTTCCCGAACACGCCGTTGTTTACGTGGACGAATGAAATGATGTTTTGACTCTGGTTGCTCAGACTGCGCGTGAACTGAAACACCAATGTCAGGGACGAAGGTCGACGGAAAGCAAAGAAAGCAAGATGACTCTAAGCGGGCGAAGCTGCAGGCAAAAGCTAGTTTTAGATAAACATGTCAGCCAAAGGTCAAAAATGTGGTAACTCTATCTATCTACCTACGTTCCCGAACACGCCGTTGTTTACGTGGGCGAATGAAATGATTTTTTGACTCTGGTTGCTCCGACTGCGCGTGAACTGAAACACCAATGTCAGGGACGAAAGTCGATCAAAAGCAAAGAAAGCAAGATGACTCTAAGCGGGCGAAGCTGCAGGCAAAAGCTAGTTTTAGATAAACATGTCAGCCAAAGGTCAAAAATGTGGTAACTCTATCTATCTACCTACGTTCCCGAACACGCCGTTGTTTACGTGGGCGAATGAAATGATGTTTTGACTCTGGTTGCTCGGACTGCGCGTGAACTGAAACACCAATGTCAGGGACGAAGGTCGACGGAAAGCAAAGAAAGCAAGATGACTCGTTATATTTACACGACTGGCCACTAAAAAGGAGTTTATTGTTTTCAGGTCTTATATGTATGTATGTTTATTTATTCCCGGATATCTTCTAAACGGCTTAATGGATTTTAGAGTGCAAGGTATCGTTAGATTCGTCTTGATCCCGTGAGTGACATAGGATATGATTTTTATTTTAATTTAAAACAAGTGACTGAAATGTCATAATGTGATGTATTTTTTCATTTGATACTAAACACGATAAGTTTCAGAACAAAAAAGTCATAACTCCTGTCCTTTTGTTGGTGATACGGGTCAAATTGATTCATATGGCCTAAAGATCAATTGTTGCAGCTATTTACTGAATCTCGGGGTGTACCGCCAGCACTAGTAAGTACGAATATCTCTCCCCGATCACTGCTTGTTAAATCTTTCTCTGTCTGTCTTCTGTCTGAACTTATGTGAATGAATATATGAATACCGCGACCGCGATATCCAATTTGAAAACAAATCGCAGTCCGCAGTCCTCGATGACATCATCAAGGTCGACTGGTGTCGGTTCTCAACTGTTTTATAACATCACCGTGTCTCGTTACTTTGTACTACAATGTAAAAGAGTGAAAAGGACACACGATCGAATACAGAGAGGGAGCGAGCAAATAATTACATATGTTCTTTGTCTGTCTCATTAGGAAGTCGTGTTCAGCAAAATATGAATGTGGAATATTTTTTATTTTACCCATAATACTTACCTTAGTATCTCCAGTAGTCTGTGGCTTTGTGCCTCAGCCTGCCTCTGAATTACAAAAATTACATCCAACCAGAAAATTATCCTATAAAAAAATCGAACATAAAATTGGTGTTGAATATATAATCCGGCCATAATATTATACTGTCATATGATTACCTTATGATGAGAAACGAGGAGAATCGTAGAAGAACCAAAATAACCGGCATAGCTCTCAGAATTGCTAAACTTAAGTGGCAGTGGGCGGGGCACATAGCTACGGATGGCTGTTGGGGTAGTAAAGTTCTTGAGTGGAACCCCGCACCGGAAAGCGTTGCGTAGACAGGCCTCCCACTCGGTGGACCGATGACCTGGTGTAGGTCGCGGGAAGCCGCTGGATGCGGGCAGCGCAGAACCGGTCGTCGTGGAAATCCTTGGGGGAGGCCTATGTCCAGCAGTAGACGTCCTTTGGCTGATATGATTACCTATACTACAACCTGGACACTTCATACAACGGGCCAGAAATGATATTTCAAAAAAGGAATGACGGAACGAACAAAATGGCGGCGAAATCCTATACGTTTGACAACCAAACTGTAACCAATCTGTATCAATCTGGGTGACGAGGGGTCGAGGTCGCAATCTAGACAGCGGCAGGGACTGTCCATACTGTATGTTAGTACTAATATATACTTTGCCTATACTTAGGGTTAAAAATAGAAAGGACGCACTCATTTTCTTTGAATTCTTAAATGTAAATAATACATACGTCAAGTAGTGAGTTGAGTCATGACCTCACGTTTCATTGTGTCAGATTGTGATGTCATGGTATAATTTACGCTGGGCTAGATAACTATCTCAATTGGGTTTATAGTAGGCGAAGAATTTTTTGCTATTTCCATTTCAGTATTATTTACGGTTCAAATACTTAACTATACCTAGTTTGTATTTCTAGATTAAGGCCTTAAGATAGGTCAAATGACAATCATCATATCAGCTCATATATTATTATGTCCCCACCGAGATGCTCGAGCCTACCCTGAATTAGGGCGATCGGGCCTTAGTCGACTACGTGGGCCCAGTGCGGGTTGGTCGACTTCACACACCACCTGCGAGTTTCTTCGTAGGCGTGTGCAGGATTCCTCACGATGTTTCCCTTCAACGTAAGAGCGTCGGATAAACGTACGATATGAAATCTAAATTCGAAATCACATTGGTACTTGGCGGGATTTGAACCACGACCTCCCGGACAGGAGGCGGCGTCTCTAGCCGTTACGCCACCAATCGCTTGTCAAAGAGAGGAATTATAACGTAATTAAGAAATGATGCGGTTAAAATATGTATATGAGTACGTCAAAAATGCTAGAGAAATTAAAAAATGAAAGACCAAATAGCAACTTAACGTCACAGAAATTTTGACTATTTTGCAATACAAATCATAGCCAAGCACCAGGGGAATAAATTCCAAATCAGAGCTCTTAGCTAGCGTATGGCTAACACTAAGCTCCCCATAGTGATACAGCTATAACTCATACCCATATTCTCTAAAAATTAAAATTTTAAGATTATTGGATCTCCTCTCCTCTTCAAACTGGTCAGGTCAGCTATCGGTTTGCCAACATCCTGGCAACCATGCTGCCTGTTCCTGGAAGGATACTGCTTGTCCGTCTTCAACGGATGGGAGCAGCTCTCTCCTTTACAAACTGAACACAATAGCAAATAATATACTGCAATGTTCCTTGTTTAAGTTATAGTTCATCTCTTTGCCTAGCAATGGGTACCAATTTTATTTAGAAGTTTTAGAACTACCAGGCCACTCAGAAAGTTTTGGGAAAAAATGTTTTTATCTATAAGGCACTGGCCACTTGTAATTATTTTGAAAAGTTTGGTTATTTAAAACTAAAAATACCATTGTTCGAATTTCGAATTTCCCTCCACGTTTCTTCGAGAGCCTAATTAAATTATTGTGTCTCATTTAAAAATGGAACATTTTCGTGCGATGATTTTCTACGATTTTAAATGTAGCCTAAAACCTGATGAGTCATTTGATCGACTTCAAATGGCTTTTATGGATGAAGGACCTTCAAAAGCAACTATCTACCGTTGGCATAGCGAGTTCAAGCGCAGTCGCTTTACTTTGGGGGATGAACAAAGGAGTGGTCGTCCTACGACGGCTGTCACGGAAGGAAGTGTGCTGGCAGTAAAAACATTAATTCAAGAAAACAAGCGAATTACATATGAGGAGATTCAGCATACGCTGCAGATTGGATCGGGAAGCGTTCACAAGATTCTACACGAGCACCTTCGCGTGAGGAGCATAGTTTCGCGCTGGGTGCCGCACAACCTCACCGAAGCTCAGAAGCAGGCCCGCGTGGAGTGGTGCCGTGATATGAATAAAAAAAATGAAGCAGGCTCGTCTCGGCGCGTTTACGACATTGTGACAGGTGACGAATCCTGGATTTATCAATACGATCCAGAAACAAAGCGTCAGTCGACAGTTTGGCTGTTTCAAAACGAACCAACGCCTACGAAAGTGAAGCGATCGAGAAGCGCAGGGAAAATTTTGATCGCTAGTTTCTTCGCTTTGACGGGATATCTGGTTTCAATTCCATTACGAGACCAAAGCAACATTAACGCCGAATGGTATACCACAAAATGTATGCCAGAAGTTTTGTCTGCAATGAGCAACAAGCGACCGAACACCGGGCTCCGCGGGGTACTGCTTCACGACAACGCGCCCGCGCACTCAGCGCTCAAAACGAGGGACTTCCTGGACACCAAACCGGTCAGAGTCTTGGGTCACTTTCCTTACAGTCCTGATCTGGCACCGCGTGACTTCTTTTATTCCCTAAAATAAAAAATCTGCTGAAAGGGATACAGTTTTCATCGCCGGAAGACGCGCTAGCAGCGTTCGAGAAGGCCGTGGAAGAGGTGTCTGCGGCGGACTGGAAAAAATGTTTCGAAAATTGGTTCAGACGCATGAAACTGACGCAGAGGCTGGTGGAGAGTTCTTCGAAAAGATTTAATTAAAATATTATATCCATATAAGTCAGTTTTTTAGTTTTTCAAAACTTTCTGAGTGTCCCACGTATAAAAGTTGACTATAGTTTTTTCACGGAACGCCGAAACCAGTAAACCCTTAACGTCTTATTCATTAAAGATTATGTAGTTCGTATAAAAACCGAACATAAATTAACTCGTAAATATTTTCTTGATATTCTTAAATTTATTTCATAGTTTCGTCATGGTATTATGTATAATATATTAGTACCACTTACGCTTACGTCATCTTCATTTGTGATATCATGTAATAAATTTTCTCTGGGCCAGATTTTTATCTCAATCGGTTTTATAGTGGCTGGGGTTGAGGAATTTCTGCTATTTTCAGCATTGTTTACGGTATAGGTATAGATTATACCTATTCGTTGTATTTCTAACTAGCTGTTGCTCGCGGTTTTGCCCCCATGAATATCGAAGCGAGCGCACGGCGCACGCACACGCGGGTGATATTTGTTTTTAGATAAGAACCAAGTATCTAAGAAGTAAAACTAAAAAAAAAAACTGATCTAAATCTATCCAGTAGTTTTTGCGTGATACGCGCACAATGGCCGACTATCATTTTATTTATATAGATTTCTATATACTTATAATTGACCACTTTCTTAAGTAAAACACAACTTATAAACAAATAACCTAACCAATTTAATTAAAAATTTAAAACTCTACTGCATGAAAAAATTACCCCTCTTTTTTGAGAAGCCGCGTAAGAATGTATCCCCTATCAAGACAAATACGCACTCCAAAAGGCTCAGCCAAAGAAACAGACATACCCGAAAAACATTACCCACCGTTTTGTCCAATCGGGTAAAGAATTTACACGTATGTTATAGCTACCAAAAGCAGAAAGATAAATGCTCAAACCTACCTACTTGTTTAGTATTAGCTGTGGCTAGTCTAGTCTGCAGTCTTGAGTGACCATAAAAACAGTCTAGCGCCGACCAAACATACAGATCAATACCTGGATATATACGCTGTATTTCCGAGGCCAGGACCTAGACTAGATGGCGGCGAGCTGCTGCAGTGCTGCTAACGGCTAATAAAATAATGAAGAATACTAAGTGTTGGATTATGTTCGCGTGAACTGAATAATTTACGAGTTATGAGTGAACTCACATACGTTACCTACTTGTTTAATTATAACTGCGATGCATTTTACCCATATAAACGGTCGGTCTAGCGCCAACATACAGATCGATACCGATCTTCATTTCAGCTCATATACGGCCCCACCGAGGGACTCTAGCCTACCCTGAATTAGGGCGATCATGTATTAGTCGACCACGCGGGCCCAGTGCGGGTTGGTCGTCTTCACACACAACCTTCGAGTTTCTTCGCAGGCGTGTGAAGGTTTCCTCACGATGTTTTCCTTCACCGTATAATACCTGGATATCTACGCTGTATTTCCGAGGCCAGGACCTAGACTAGATGGCGGCGAGCTGCTGCAGTTCTATTAACGGCTAATAAAATAATGTAGAATACTAAGTGTTGGATTATGTTCGCGTGAACTGAATAATTTATCAGTTAGGAGTGAATTCACACACCCACGATACGTGTTTCATTATGACTGCACCTTCATGTTTAGAAATGGGTCTGGCTGGTTGTCAATTAACCTTTTGACCTTTATGTACTGAATTAGACGAATGTACACTGATACCCGAATAACCCGACACCATACCGAAGATATCCCGGACGTCAGCCTGTACGAGATTAGAATGGCTCTCAAATAGCTCAAGAACAACAAGGCACCGGGTGATGATGGAATTACGGCTGAACTTCTAAAAGCAGGTGGATCACCGGTACTAACAGCTCTTGAAAGGTTATTTAATTCCGTTATACTCAAGGGACTAACGCCTAAGGCATGGCACAGAAGTGTGGTCGTGCTTTTCTTAAAAAAGTGTGACAACACTCTGCTGAAGAGCTACAGACCCATCTTACTTCTGAGCCATGTCTATACAAACTGTTTTCGAGAGTCATTACGAATCGTCTCGCACGCAGGTTTGACGACTTCCAGTCTCCCGAACAAGCCGGTTTCCGAAAAGGCTTGAGTACCATAGACCACATATATACGCTGCGGCAGATTATACAGAAGACTGAAGAGTACAATCAGCCACTATGATGGGCGTTTGTGGACTATGAGAAAGCCTTTGATTCAGTCGAAACCTGGCCTGTAGCACAGATTAATAAATAGTTACTTCCTGTAGTCTCTCCGCGGTGCCAAATTGATCATCGATACATCGAGGTGTTGAAGTGTCTGTATGAAAATGCCACTATGTCGGTTCGCCCCCAGGACCAGAACTCGAAATAGGGAGACATGATATCTCCGAAACTGTTCACCGCCTCCCTGGAAGATATTTTCAAGCTTCTGGACTGGGGTGGACTCGGCATCAATATCAACGGCGAGTACACAACCCACCTCCGATTCGCTGACAATATCGTGGTCATGGCTGAGACTATGGAAGACCTAAGCACAATGCTCGATGGCCTCAGTAAAGTCTCTCAACAAGTGGGTCTTAAAATGAACATGGACAAGACGAAAATAAGGTCGCATCCACCTCTCTAAATGTTGGAGACTCTACACTGGAAGTTATTGACGAATATGTATACCTGGCACAAACAGTCCAGTTAGGTAAGTCTTACTTCAAAAAAGAGATCAATCGGCGAATCCAACTCGGCTGGGCAGCATTCGGGAAGCTTCGTAATATCTACACGCCACAAATACCGCATTGTCTCAAGACCAAGGTCTTGGACCAGTGTGTGTTGCCAGTGATGACTTACGGAACTGAGACATGGTCGCTTATTATGGGCCTCATAAGAAGGCTCAAGGTCACCCAAAGGGCAATGGAGCGTGCTGTGCTCGGAATTTCTCTGCGTGGTCGAATCAGAAACGAGGAGATCCGCAGGAGAACCAAAGTAACCGACATAGCTCACAGAATTGCTAAATTGAAGTGGCAGTGGGCAGGGTACATAGCTCGTAGAACGAATGGCCGTTGGGGTAGTAAAGTTCTCGAGTGGCGACCACGCACCGGGAAACGTAGCGTAGGTAGGCCTCCCACGCGGTGGACCGACGACCTGATAAAGATCGCGGGAAGCCGATGGATGTGGGCAGCGCAGGACTGGTCGTCGTGGAAACCCTTGGGGGGAGGCCTTTGTCCAGCAGTGGACGTTTTTCGACTGATATGATGACACTGATAACTCGCTTAACGCGACCCCGCATTGCACGAATTATCAAAACGTGATTTTTAAAAGCGCTAACATGGCTCTAGTTGTTTCAAGCTAAGGAGTGAAATCTTACGACGACGGTAATAGAATTGTTAAGATTTTGTACAGATTTACAACAAAAGGCGATAGTTTACATAGTATCGATGATTTCCATACCTCGTCGTTGCCATTTGTTTTGTTGTTTTTTTTCTATTATTTACAGCCAACTGGGTTGCTTTGTACGGAATTGACCATAAAAAGTTTGATTAAAAATATTATTGTATGCTTTTATGAACCGATAACGATACGCGAATTTGGCATAACTCGCAATTCACATGAACCCATCCATCGCGCTAAACGGGGTAGTATAAGTAACTATTTAGTAATCTGTGGTAGTATTATGTCTATGTGTAGACATGCAAGCTATAGAGTTAAGTAGTGTTTCCGCAAATAGTCGCTATTATTCGGTATTCGGCATTATTCGACATCATTTCGCTATTCGTCGAATACCGAATAATAATGTCTATTATTCGACATTCGGCGAATACTTGTCTAAAATAAACTTTTAATGAAAAAAACTATAGGCTGAAATAATCACTTTATTTTTTGTTAAAAAACAAAACACATTTAGTTTAGTATTAATTATTATCATTAATATTAAATGTCAAACAAAAATCAGTCATGTTAAAGTTAGGCTTTTTAATTAATATATAAAATCCAAAAGGGGCAGATTGTGGTGCAAAAAAACTAGTTTTTCTGCACGATTGGGATCAAGTCCGTAAAATAGGTAAGTATATAACGTACAATAAATGGGTTGCCAGCATTTAAAAATGTAAAATCAGTATAATATCAGAATGTGAGACTGATTTCCTAACTTCATTTTATTTTCTATTACCTTCGAAAAAATTTAGATTACAGTAGGTAAAAAATAAATGACTCTACAGGCGTGATGGTACATTCGATAACAAATAATCTATTTTGTATATTCCTTTGTTAATTTCGAAGTTTAAGCCATAGGGAATGGCGATTAATCGGTATTCGACTATTCGCTATTAAAACTATTCGCGGCAACTCTAGAGTTAAGTTGGTTAAGTTGCGCAAAAACTATAGACTTTTATTATATCACATAAAGATAAAAGCTGTTTAATGTAAGCAAGCAGTAAGGACAATAAAAGTAAGTATGTCGGCATGTAAGGTTAGTAAAAAGGTACCTACATCCAGTACACGTGAAAAATAAAATGTTCTGATCCAATCCCAAACCCAATCAAGTCTCAAAGTCTCCTTGGATCTTATTTTGGTGCATTACCCTATTGTTAGATACACATTTTGCTGGTCATTTATTGAGTCCCCTTTTTAGGGTTCCGAAGTCAACAAGGAACCCTTATAATTTCGCCATGTCTGTAGGTCAGAGACTATTAGTACTAGAACGTTGTAATGTGACATGGGTATTAGTATGATAAAATCTTTAAAAAAAATGATTTTTTTTGTTGACATACACTCAACACTGTAGGAAGAGTGTAGTACGGGGATGTTTAAAATAATTACAGCCATCCAGAATGACATAAATTGCTGATTGATTTTGAAATGTTTGCTGACCATGAGTTGCTGACCAATTAGCTATTTCTGCTGACCAATTAGCTATTTCTGCTCACCGATTATATTTTTCTGCTCACAGAAATAACAATACTATACTAACCATTTAATTGACACCCTTTGTAAAAAGTTGATAGATTTTTCACACAAAATGTTCTAAAAAACTTTGGTCAATTTACGTAAATCCACAAAGTTTTTTTAGTGTAAATATCAATTGAGTTGTTTTATTTGTGAATACGAAATAATAATGAATAGTTAATATATTAGCAACTGCAATTTAATTTTGTTTTTTTAAATAAACATTTATTTTTTGAAAAGACTACGGAACTGCGCAAGTTCGACTCGCACTTGGCCGGTTTTGTATTTTTTTTTACATTTCCGTACCCAAGGGTGCCATGAGACCTGCCAACTGATTTTTTTTATAATTGCATTTTGCTTTGTTATCGTTCTCCTGACTTGAAAAAATATTTAAGAAAAAAATAGTGCCCTTCAACGGCTAGTGGAGGAATCTAGCTTAATCCTACGCCGTCGTCCGTCCGTCCGTCTGTCTGAACTTTCAAGAGCTGTATAGGTACTTTGAAGTTTAAACCGTAATAGGTAGCTGGTTGAAATTTGCATATATTCGTACAACAAATACAACAGACCGACTGACGGACAGCGTAGGATTAGTTAAAGGGGGTCCCGTTACCATGGTTCGGGAACCAAACAGCGGTATTTCATTTATTGGTTGGTTATAATAAATTAACGTCTCTGGGTACAAGCCCTTTAGTTTTTATTTTTCGTCTTCATTTCTTTTTTTATTTAAAATGCTAGTGCCAGTGCATTACAAATCTTCTCTGGAGTTCTTGACAGTAATTGCAGCAGCCTAATTCTGAGTTGGAAAACCCGGTCATAGTAGGGAGTCTATAAAACTGCACCCAGTGCAAGTCGGGTCTCCGCGTCCTTCTTCATTTTATTTCTTTCTTCTCCACATTGCTTACGTGCACCAGACGATTTTTTTCATACCGCACTATTTATTGAAACAAAACTCTAGCAGAAAACAATGCAAAAACAAAACAAAAAAACTACGAATGCGTTCACCACAAATCCCGCCAAAAAACTCGGTTCAATAGGCTTACCAACTGTAAAATGCGAATTTGCGGGAAATCATGATTTTAAATGCGGCGCAAGGATTTTAAAAAGCGGGATCTAACAATTTTTTACAGAATACACAAACGAACTATTTTTATTACAAATAAGTATTGAAGTTAAAACACAGTTTTTCTATTAAAAATCGAAAACATTTTAAAAAAGGAAAAATCTATTACTTACATAAAATTTCTCAATAGTGTGGAAGCAATTCTACATATTTAAGAAAAAAGATGTCAATTACATAAATTTCATCAAATATGACTTTTTATTATTGTGATTTAAGTTAAACAAGCTGGACTGTGTCCCGCATACATCCTGAGCGGGACGTCTCTCTAGGGTTCCAGAAAAAGGGACGTCCCGCGTAGTGGCAACCCTAAGCGTCAACGCCATGGTTGTAGTGCAAACTCTAAAGTAATAAATCTATTGAAAACCGGCTAAGTGACAATCAGACTCGCGCTAAGGACCCCGAACTGAAATTAACAAACATATTTTAATCTGTAGCGCTCGTTGATGTATTTTGTATGAGGTATCATTGCTGTACTTGTATATGTTTTTGAGATCCTTAACTAAAGGTGTGGTGATACATGGTAAATGATTCCTTTACGAAATATTTAGTTTATAATTATAAGTAGTAATTTTTAGGGTTCCGTACCCAAAGGGTAAAAGCGGGACCATGTAGACCCTTAAAATATTCACAATAATTTTAGTTAATATTCATTTTAAAAATAAATAATTAAAATAAAATAAAATATTTAAGGGGGGGCTCCCATACAACAAAAGTGAATTTTATGCTCGTTTTTGCTCGATATTGATAACGGCAACAGGCAGACGGACGCTTTAAACATTCACAGAATATTGAGTTGTATTATTCACTTTAAAAATAAGTAATTAAATTAATATAAAATTAATATTTAAGGGGGGCTTCCATACAACAAACGTGATTTTTATAGATAATGGTACGGAACCCTTCGTGCGCGAGTCCGACTCGCACTTGGCCGGTTTTTTTGTTAGAGTCATCATCATCATCATCATATCAGCCGGAAACGTCCACTGCTGGACAAAGACCACCCCCAAGGATTTCCACGGCGACCGGTCCTGCGCTGCCGGCATCCAGCGGCTTCCCGCGATCCTCACCAGGTCTTCGGTCCACCGCTTGGGAGGCATAGAGTTACATGTCCCCACCTAAATAAATAGCTACTTCAGGAAATCTGAAAAGTATTTAAAATACTATGGCAAACAATTAATTGAAAAAGAAAATTATAATATTTACGTGGCCTTTCTCAGCTTAGTGCAGTTGGATTTGTAATATGTTCATAGTTTTTCCATACAGAATGTTGCAGTTGTTATCAACTGCCAAAGCAGCTTTCTTTATTAAAAGTATATTTTTGTTTTTGATGTGTAACATCTTTGCTCTCGCTTTCTTGCAATTTGTGGGAGTGATTTCGTGAAATGGGACGGAAATGTGTAACAGGAAGTCGCGAAAGCGCGCGCTATTCGATCTGACGAATGAGCTTTGCTCTCGCTTTCCTGCAATTTGTGGGAGTGATTTCGTGAAATGGGACGAAAATGTGTAACATGGGACGGAAATGTGTAACAGGAAGTCGCGAAAGCGCGGAATTCTACTTTACGAGAGTCCGACTCGCACTTGGTCGATTTTTTTCGTTACTGTCAGATCCGCTACCCAGGTACAATATCGTCATCAAATCTAACTAACCTAAAGTATTTTGTCACATGTTACACATCATAATATGCGAGTACTGTAGGTCTCGCTCGAATTTTTTTTCAAAAGATTACGGAAGAAACCCTACTTAGGCCGTGAGCCGACACGCACTTGGCCAGTTTTTGTGTATTGTTTTTAATATGTATTAAGAACGTTGAATTGTTCATCCATGTTTTTTTGCATACTCATCCGTTATTTTTGATGGATATGTTTCTATAATATTTTTTTTTTAGGTAAGTGCGTGCTTGGGAAGTTATTTAGGACACATCGATCAGTCAGTCAGGCAGGCAGTCAGCAGAGTGCATTACGAAATAGGTCAGACACAACAACACCCGAGCAATGATCCCGGATCCGTTGACAGATTCCCAACTCTATTTTTTGCTCGGTCAAATGAACGGGACCAATGTTTGTGCGCATGTTGTAGGTACAGAGGCCAACACATAAAGCTATACACTCGTAGTGCCATTCTGATCTATACGCATTTGGCATAAGAACGGTACAAAGTCCAAAGTGTGTACCGACGTGTGTGTGTGTGCTTGATGTGCTGGCCTGTGTACATCTAGCTAGAATGCCTATCGATAGCAGTGGCGATGGCGGTCCGGGGGGGGGGGGGTCGTGGGGTCATGCCCCCCCACAAATCAGACACGTTACGACAATGTGTGACAATGTACGAACATCTGCATATTATTCTTAATAATGACCCCCCACGAAATCACTTTTGTTGTATGGGAGCCCCCTTAAATATTTTTTTAAGAGTATAATACCACTCAATATTTTGTGAATATTTCAATTGAATTATTTATTTTTAAAGTGAATATGTATATAACCAAATATTCTGTAAATATTTCAAGCGTCTGCCTGTTGCCGTTATCAATATCGTGCAAAAACGAGCAAAAAAATCACGTTTGTTTTATGGGAGCCCCCCTTAAATATTTGTTTTATTTAATTATTTATTTTTGAAGTCAGTATATGTATAACTAAATATTCTGTGAAATATTTTAAGCGTCTACCTGTTGCCGTTATTAATATCGAGCAAAAACGAGCAAAAAAATCACGTTTGTTGTATGGGAGCCCCCATTAAATATTCATTTTATTCTATTTTTAGTATTTGTTGTTATAGAGGCAACATAAATACATCATCTGTGACAATTTCAACTGTCTAGCTATCACCGAGCCTGGTGACAGAAAGACGGACAGCGAAGTCTCAGTAATAGATAGAATAATTAAAAAGATAATACATAATCATTATTAAGTATTCATTAATATTAAACATTTTTGCACTAATATTGCACGTTGGTCGTAGTACGTATTCTTAGATTAGAAAATATAGTAGATCTAGATACTTAGATATCATTATGTAAGTACTCGTAGTAATTCATCTTATCAGCTCATATAAGTCCCCACCGAGGGGCTCGAGCCTACCCTGAATTAGGGCGATCGGGCCTTGTGAATTATTTCGAATTTAGCGAAATGACATTGGTACGTGGCAGGATTCGAACCACGACCTCCCGGACAAGAGGCGGCGGCCCTAGTCGTTACGCCACCGACGCTGTAAATTAGCCTGCATTATTTCTGGCTGTTGAAATTTTCATTGATATAATAATCAATTTTATTGATTACCTACCCGTTTAGTAAATGGGTTTTTATAGCCTAAATTAAATAGTAAAATAAAAAAAAATACGTCCAAGTGCGAGTTGGACTCGCCAACCGCACCAAAACATCAACTAATTGTAAAGAAGATACTACTAGAACCTACTAGATGTCGCTAATTTATTTATCAACCGACTTCCAAAAAAGAGGAGGTTCTCAATTCGACTGTATGTTTTTTTTTATGTGTGTTACCTCAGAACTTTTGACTGGGTGAACCGATTTTGATGATTTTTTTTATTTGAAAGCTAGTGGTTCCCGTGTGGTCCCATATTAATTTTATTAAAATCGGTATAGTACTTTATTAGAAAAAGAATGAAAATAATAATGCAAAAATGTACTAAGTTGTTGCGATGGAAGTCGGTTTTTTAACGTGTTTAGCGTTTGTTTCAAAATAATCACGGTTCTTATTTGGGTGCCCCCTTTTAATTAGTAATTTATTTTTGATTTTTTCTTGTAGAGGCAATAAAAATACATAGCCTGTGAAAATTTCAACCGTGTACCTATTACGGTTCGTGATATACAGCCCGCTAAAAGACAGACGGACAGCGGAGGCTTAGTAATAGGGTCCCGTTGGCAGCCTTTGAGTACGGAACCCTAATAATAATCAATAATAATTACATTAAATTACAACCAAAACAAAGTATATACAATATTAGTAGTTAGTACTAACTTACAGTATGGACGCTCTCTGCCGCTCTTTAGATTGCGATCTCACCCCCTCGTTACCCAGATTGATTACAGTTTGGTTGTCGAACGTATAGGATTTCGCCGCCATTTTGTTTGTTCCGTCATTCCTTTTTTGAAATGTCATTTCTGGCCCGTTGTATGAAGTGTCCAGGGTGTGACCAAAATACATATTTTATCACCTAACATGTGCCTCATCTCGTGCCATTTTCTTTAGATTAGAATGTAGCACATTGTCATGCGTTTTATTACAGTAGAGATCAATTATTTATTACTTTTGCACACCGTTATTTTGTAACATTGTTGCTACAGAATCTGTTCACTTATGAAAAATGAACTTAAGTGTAATAATATGGTAAATTTTTCAATTTCATGCTGACCTAGACAAGAATCTCGGTGAGTCGAAAATAAAGTTCTCTTAATTTTTAGTAGGTAGATAGATACATATAAGTATAAGTAAAACTTAATTAGTTTTCAACCGACTTCTAAAAAGGAGGACGTTCTCAATTCGACTGTATGTTTTTTTAAGTGTGCTACCTCAGAACTTTTGACTGGGTGAACCGATTTTGATGATTCTTTTTTTATTTGAAAGCTAGCGCTTCCCGTGTGGTCCCATATAAATTTTATCAAAATCGGTGTAGTATTTTATTAGAAAATTAACAAAAACCAAAAATAATAATGCAAAATTGTACGAAGTTGTTGCGATGGAAGTCGTTTTTTTAACGTTTTTAGCGTTTTTTCCACTGTTATTAATGAAAAAAGTAAAATGTTTTGTATACAAATCCTGTTAATGATAACTACGTTTACTTTCATCCGTATTGTTACCGTACACTCTCGGCGAATATAACAGCTATGGACCGGCCTACGCGAGCAACGGGTTTGATGTCTACAGAATGAGCACAGTCGCTCATTTCGGCTCAGTCGGTTAGTACTACCCAAATCGGTTGAAGCACAGATTACTAAATAGTTACTACGTAAGTTGAAGGTCGAAGAGAGTTAAATTTATCTCATTTGTGCCACAGTCGAAGTACGTCTTTCTATCTCTGTCATTGTTTATATGTAAATGAGACTTGGTAGACTATAGCGGTGTGAGTGTGTGTTCGCTTGTAGTTTTATTTGACTAATTTTTATTAGATGAGTGTATGGACGGATAAGCGTCGGTGGCTCAACCGGTAACGACTCGGTCCTTCTAACCAGAGGTACCGGGTTCAAATCTTGGACGGCCAATGTACCAATGAGTTTTTCAAAACTTACGTACATACTTACCGATTGCTTTAACGGTGAAGGAAAACATCGTGAGGAAACCTGCACACGCCTGCGAAGAAACTCGCAGGTTGTGTGTGAAGTCGACCAACCCGCACTGGGCCCGCGTGGTCGACTAAGGCCTGATCGTCCTAATTAAGGGTAGGCTCGAGCCCCTCGGTGGGGACGTATATGAGCTGATACGATGATGGACGGATATGGCCGGTCCAGTTATATTTGGTCGAAGGATACATATGGTATTTTTGTTGTCAGATTGATTTGTTATGCCAGTCACCACCTTTTGAAATACCTGAAAAAAATATAGGGGGTTTCTGTTCTGGTCCTAAAACTGAACATTTTCCCTCCAAAGGCAATGAATTACCTGCCTAGTGCCTACTTAATTAGCACAATAATTTTTGGACTTGACATACTAAATTGATAAGCTGATGGCGATTTTTGTATGGCAGGTTTTTTTTAATTGAGTATAAATTCAATTTAATGAGTTAATATTTATTTTCACATAGTTATTTTAAAAGGACCCCATATAAATGTATCAAAATTTTCGATAAATGATATAATACATTTTCTGATATTCATTCACCTGTCCCGGTGCACGGTGTCTGTAATGAAACCTTCCAAGTTAAATTTGACCCACTTCCCGGTTTCCGATTGAGCTGAAATTGTGCATGCATATGTATATCGCGTGAAAATGCAATATTTAAAGCTTGTACCTAAAAGTTTTCATGTTTTTCGAAAATTATTTATAAATAAATACATTAGTAGCTATTCATTGTATTGTATGATACTCAAATGTTATTTGTTCCTTTTTATACCTGCCTATTTTTATTAAACACTGTTCCCCGCTGTTTCCCGCGGCTTCACCCGCCTGGACAACGTTTCTATGACTTTTCGAGGGTGCGCAGTACGCGAGCCGCAAGCGGCTTGATAGCGTGGAAAGAAGTAGCCTATGTGTTAATCCAGGTCCTAATCTGTCTACCTACCAAATTTCAGCCAGATCCGTTCAGTAGTTTTTGCGTGAAAGAGTAACAAACATACATCCATACATTCTTATTAACTTTCGCGTTTATAATATTAGTAGGATATCACGTCATATAAACAATACTACCTATTTGCCCTACTTTGCCTCTGGTGGAAAATTATGTAGCCTTGACCGTATATATAACTACGAAGAAAGTGGCCAAAGAAAATCAATAAAGCTCACGGAGAATGAAGGTCAAAATGGCTTGGAGCCTTTATAACTCTGTGCTTAGAGCATTAGCAATAAGCCAATAACGCACGAAACGACGCGACACCCGGTGTAAATTTTTACCTAACTACTACTGCTTCAATTTAGTTTATATGTTACTACCTAAGTCGTTAATTATTTACACAAATAATAGGGTGTAAGGGCCTTTTTCCTGTTACGCGTATTTTAGCCCGCACGCGGGTCTCGTCCGCATGCGGGTAATAGCACGCTCCGGGCCACACGCAGGACAAAGATATCGTTTGCTGCTGCAGTGTTGTGCGTGTCGCCAGTGGCTAAAGTCGTGCACAAAACTCACCAAAATCTTTCTGTTCATCCTTAGTATAATTTTCGAAATTTGGAATTATTTCTTTGCAAATTTCTAGCCAACCAGCTGCCCTTGCTTCCCGGTTTTTGTAAAGTTCATTCTGCTTGTTCCACAACAAAGGGCGAAGGTGCACTTCAAAAATAACTCTCTCTGTATCAATTTTCATTTTTTGTTTGCGATTGTACGTGGACTATGAGCATGCGTGCGACCCGCTTCACAGTAAAAACAACACTGAAGGCAGAAGATCACCGCGCGCATCCGGATAGCGCGCACGCGGGCTGCGCGACCGCAGCCAATCCGCGTTCCGCGCGCTTGCTACCCGCATGATAGTAAAAACATGTATCAAATGATGGGATGCGGGCAGTCCGCATGCGGACGAGATCCGCTTGCGGGCTAAAATACGCATGACAGGAAAAGGGCCTTAAAAGTATATGACCCGTTATCCAAAACATACCGGCACAGTATTACGATATGACTTACAGTAGAGCAACGCCCTTGATGTCGCACGATGCCGCCACGGCGTAGGTACTAGCCCTTACTAGCCTGTAGCCCGCCTGGCAGACTCGCGGAGTTTGCCAGGTTGTGCCCCGCAAGTACCCTTCCGTTGCTCTGTGTAAGTACATTCGTTGTACTACTGTAAGCCGCTATATTGTAATTCTGTGATACCGGTATGTTTAGTTCGTATATTGGAATTTACGATCGTTTTGCGTAGATAATGTTGTTTACGCCGCGCGCCTCGGCGCCGCCGCCGCCACTGAGTTTTAGAGTGCATCTGATTTCCACTCTAATAATTTTGTCACAGCATTCATAAAAAAATACATAAGTATTTTTTTTTTCAAATAGTCATGAAAGTCAGACATAAATAGGGATGACTGAGCATCAGAAATAAATCGGAAAACTTACTCGTTTTGTTTTCCATCAAGTCTTCCATTTTTAATTCACCAAAATCACAAAATGAGTACTTATATGACGCTGCTAAACTATGACGTCACGCCTAGGTATTTCTAACATAAATGTCGTTTTTGACAGATGATAAAAAGTATCTCACATGACAAGCACTCGTCATCCCTATTATCAATACTTAAATTACTTTTAAAACCCACTTCTAAATAGGTTTTTATTTCGAATCTAGTTTTATTGTATGCTAGCTGTGCCCGTGACTTCGTCCTCGTGAAGGTTTTGGATTTTCCCACGGGAACTCTTGAATTTTCCGTGATAAAAAGTATCCTATGTTAACCCGGGCTATAAGGAACCACCATACAAAATTTCATCAAAATCGGCCTGGTAGTTTTTGCGTGATGCGCGAACATACAGACAGACCGACAAAAATTCCAAAAGTTGTTGTTTTGGCCTCAATATCGTTAGTAATGTCCACCACAGTTATTATTTTCCAAAAATATTTCATGTACAGACACGGGCCCCGTTACAGTTTTATTATATGTATAGATATTTACGCAATTTCTTTACCCATTGTGGACCAATTTTAATGTTTTTTTTAAAATTCAATACCTAGATGTCTTTTCTGGATCTTTTCATATAAATTGTATCGAATTGCGTTCAATACTTTTTATCAAATTAACTAAAATAAATAGATTTTCTAAAATTCTAGTTGTTCAAATTGAAGTCAGTCTTTTTTAACGTGTTTTAAATTAAAAGTAATAAGCTTTTCTTTGACTGACAGGAGCGTTCCGAAGCATCGGTGAGAAGACGGCGTCGCTCTTCGAGCGAAAGAAGAAGGACGTTGAGCAGATAGCCCAGGAGAAGGCGCAGGAGGCGGCCCATGTGGTGGAGGAGCAGGCCAAGAAAACCGGCGAGCTCATCGGTGGGGCCCAGAAGTCTGCCAACGAGGCTGCTGATGCTGGTACTTATTTTGCCTTTGGATCTACTGTTATCGTTACGCACATTATATTATTAGGGTATTAATCTGCGTATTAAAAGCGTCGGTGGCTCAACCGGTAACGACTCGGTCCATCTAACCAGAGGTACCGGGTTAAAATCTGGACGGCCAATGTACCAATGAGTTTTTCAAAAACTTACCGTACATATACTTACCGATTGCTTTAACGGTGAAGGAAAAACATCGTGAGGAAACCTGTACACGCCTGCGAAGAAACTCGAAGGTTGTGTGTGAAGTCGACCAACCCGCACTGGGCCCGCGTGGTCGACTAAGGCCTAATCGCCCTGATTCAGGGTAGGCTCGAGCCCCTCGGTGGGGAATGAGCTGATATAATAATAAAATAATAATTAATCTGTGTAATATAATGTACTATTTTAAACCGACTTCCAAATAGGAGGAGGTTCTCAATTCTACCGTATTTTTGTATGTTTGTTACTCGATATCTTCGCAGATTGTGAATCGATTATCATGATTCTTTTTTTATTCGATAGGGTATTGCCATCAAGTCTCAGTCTTCAATTTTTGATTGTTCAAAATATCAAAATGAGTTTGAAATATAAATGACGCTGAAAATATATGACGTCACGCCAAAGTATGCTTAAGGGCTCGAGTTTCCATAGAAACGTAGATCCACTTTAATACAAAAACTGCATGCCGGAATGAATCTATCTCCGTTACATTGTAAATTCCGTTAGATTATAATCTAACGTGGTTTATCTCGCGAGATTGTGAACTGTAACATATTGTTTACAATTTTACCAGTGACATTGTAATCTCACTAGTGACATTACAATAACACTAAGCGATGTGAAAAACACTAAATACGTAGGGCGCTACATAAGTTTTGTCGCATGCAAACTACATATCATAATATTGTGATTTGAGGCCACCGCCATTAAATCTAAGTTATTTATAAACAACAAAAAACAAATTTAGTTGCAAGGAATCGTTTGTTCGATTTTTAAATTAATTTTCTAAATGAAAATGGCGGCCTTTTCTCATTACGATATTCGTGTAATTATTTCGTATAACTTTAAGCGTGGCTTGACTAAACAAAATTGTTTCGAGGAAATGAATAGTGCACTGAGGGAAACTTGTCCATCTCTGAGGAGTTGAGGACCATAGAACGGTGGTATATTAAATTCAATCGCGGCAATTTTAACTTGGAAGATGAAGCAAGGTCTGCAGGCCGATAGAAGTGACTACCGATATTAACATTGAGGCTGTACGAAAACTATTGGATGAAGACCGACGTGTGACATATCAGCAGATCGAGGAAACCCTCAAGTTAAGCGCATCAACTGTTCATCGGATTCTTCAAGACCATTTGAAAGTACGGAAACTTTGTTCTCACTTGATGACTGACGTGCTAAGAGAGCAACGCGTGACTTGGTCAGGTGATATGTTAAAAAAAATGAAGACGGCCGATCTAACTACGTGAACTCGATTGTTTTATGTGATGAAACCCTACTAAATCCCAGAGTAAAGTGTGGGTGTTTGAAGATGAACCACCGCCGACGTCTGTGAAAATGTCCCGATCCGTAAAGAAAAGAATGGTTGCTGTATTTTTTACTAAGAGAGGAATATTGGCTACGGTTGTGCTTTATAAAGGGAAGACTGCTACTGCTGCATGGTACACAGAAGAATGTTTACCTCGTGTATTAGAAGCTTTAAAAAATGAACGACCAAACTCAAGACTCGATACTTGGCTCTTGCATCAAGATAACGCCCCTGCACATCGAGCCGGCAAAACTACGAAATATTTACACCAAGCTGGAATCAAATTGTTGGGACACCCTCCTTATAGTCCGGATCTAGTGCCATGCGACTTTACACTATTCCTTTATGTAAAAAAACAACTGAAGGGACGCAAGTTTTCGAGCGATGACCAGCTTATAGGAGCTTTTGAGGAGATATGCGGCTGTGACCCAGAAGGATACTGGAGCAAAGTGTTCAGCACCTGGTTTACACGTATGAAGACCTGTATTACTGCCGGTGGTGACTACTTCGAAAAATAAAAATATTCCACAAAGTACGACAAAACTTATGTAGCGCCGTAGTAAATGAGCTCGCGAGGCGATTAGTTAGGTTCGGTCAGGTTTAATTGACTTATCCTTATCATCGCGAGCCTCTGGGTAGCAGAATGCTTCGCAGCAGAAGAAATCATCGATTTTATTCGGAGGTACTAGAATAGGCAGTGAAATTGTGCTCCGATTCACAATTTACCGTTATACAGGGTGGCGCAATAGAACGTGCATATTGCGTCATCTTTTTTCGCGGGGTAAATAGTGCGTGGGCGGGAGGAGCCTAGCGTGGTTGGATAGTGGCACTCGTGGAGTTTTAGTAGCCATGAGTCACTTCGACGGGAAGCGTCGCGCTTTTTTCGTGTTCGCACGTTTTACGAAAACGGTCGTTCATACATCTCTACAAGGCGACTGTATTGTTCTGAATATGGATTAACACACATTAATGAAGCTGCGAGTTCAAATTTAATTAAAATATGGATTAAGCGTTCCAGAACTTGCGAGATCAAGAATAGCGAATACGAGGACTTGGTTCCAACAAGACGGAGCGACCTGTCACACATCAAATGACTCTATGGCGGTTGTGAGACATTTGTTTCCTGCAAGACCAATTTCCAAAAGAGGTGATATCCCTTGGCCCCCACGTAGTCCTGACTTGACGCTTCCTGACTTTTTTTTGTGGGGATACCTCAAACATAAAGTGTGCATAAACAATCTGAGGAACATCAGTCAGCTAAAGGAAAATATCCGTGGGGAAATGGCAGCTATCACCCCAGATTTATTGACAAGAGTTTTCACAAATCTGCGTTCGCGTTTAAAGGCATGCCGTCTTCGAGAGGGCCGTCATTTAGATGATATTTTTTTTTAAATAAACTACATTTAAGTACCTAATCATTCTATCTTTTATTTCAACTACACCTTTTGTGTTTATTTTCTTAGACTAAACTTAATAAATGCACGTTCTATTGCGCCACCCTGTATTATAATCTAACTAGTGAGATTGTAATATCGCGGTTTTCACAATATCCCGGTCACAAATCCAAACTTTGTAAATATATTGAGTAGACACATATCGATGTTTGTAATTAGTTTTCATCGTAGTAAATTTAAACATAACTAAACGAAGGCTAATATTATTTTTGTAGTGAAAGTTTGAAACTGATTTTTTCCGTTTTATATTAGTACATCGAAAACTAATTACAAACATCGATATACGTCTACACAATTTACATATTTGCAAAGTTTCAATCAATTCAATATTCAATCCGGCATGTAGTTTTTGTATTAAAGCGGGACTACGTTTGTATGGAAATTCAAGCCTCCTGGGGACCCTTAACATTTTTAGAACAAAATGTCGCTTTTGACAGGTGATACTCGCAGTCATTATCTCTGGTCTAGATTGTATTGTTAATTTTTATGCAATGCTAAATTCAACTTGATTTTTTTTAACGATTTTGACAGTGGGCTTTTGTTACCGTTCAGTACTTTATTTGTTCTAAGGCACTAAAAATAAATATTGCTTAATGACTATTTGATGATTGATTTTTAAAACTTGTTTATCTGGTTAAACATTAAAAATTAATTAACGATAAGATATGAAAGACAATTACCTACACATGTTATCGTTTAAATTACCAAAACAAGGTTAAAAGCTTAATTAAATGACCTATCAGCCGAAAGACGTCCACTGCTGGACAAAGGCCACAACGACCGGACATGTTATCGTGTGAATTACAAAAATAAAGTTAAAAGCTTAAGTAAATACATAAGTCATCAACCTATCAGCCGAAAGACGTCCACTGCTGGACAAAGGCCACAACCACCGGACATGTTATCGTGTGTATTATCAAAACAAGGTTTAAAAGCTTAATTAAATACATAAAGTCGTCATACCGATCAGCCGGAAAACATGCACTGCTGGACAAAGGCTACAACGACCGGACATGCGCTGCCCGCATTCAGCGACTTCCCGCTCCTCCACGTGGCTACATCGTCCGGTGCGCGGTCGCCACTCGAGAACTTTACTGCACCAACGGCCATCTGTTCTACGAGCTATGTGCCCAGCTTACTGCCACTTAATAAGTTTAGCGATTCTGTGAACTATGTAGGGGTAACCTTGGTTCTGCTACGAATCTCTTCATTTCTGATTCGAATTTCGATCACGTATAGGTAAACTCCGAGCGTAGCTCGCTTGTGAGGCCCATAAGAAAGACAGACAACTTTGCGGTGATGCTCAAGGCTTTGAAGCTTGTTTTTGACAAGCTCATCGTGGCTTGTAAATTTTTAACTGTGGAGTATGGAAAGAGGCCCTTACCCCAGTAGTGAGGATTTATGGATGTTTACGAACTATAACTGTAATTATCTTTCTTCTATAACAGCAACCAACGCCAGGAACTCCGCTGTGGATGCCCTTGACAAAGAGCTGCAGAAGGTGTCCTTAGCCGCCGGAGAAGCCAAGGACGCCGCGAGCAAAGCGGTCGCCGATGGCAAGAAAGTTATCGACACCACCAAAGGTAAGTTTCAGCATGTCTTTAGTTTTAGAGAGCATGTTTTCTATATATCCCTTTTTTGTAGTAGCAAACTTGCTGCTATGAATAGTATTTTATATTTTATTTTGTTTCTTCATAGTATTTTATTATTTTTCTTTTTGTTCTTTTTTTTGCTAGACACACTTGCAACAACAGCAAACAACACAAAGAAAGCCGCTGAACAAGCAGTTAATGCTGCGAAAGGTATAGACACACACAACACATTTTATTTTTATTTTAGGGTCCTTTTTAGTTATTAAATTAATGTAATATTCGTTAAGCGCTCGTAATATTGTACCTTTAGATACTGTAAGTAGCGCTACCCAGTCTACAGTTGAAACCAGCAAGTTCTACGTCGATAGCGCTAAAGGTAAAAGTCTACTTTCATACTTCTATTTCTGCTAACTCACTTACTAAGCAAGCATGCAATGAACACAATTCTTCCTGGTTATGGGGAATTTATTTTCAAACCTCTGTAAGGAAAAACCTTCGAAATTGATCAATGCATCTGGAACCAGACTTTTTGTGTTAAATAGATTTAAGAATTTGTAAAATTGCAGATGTTTTTGTGAATTTTAGATAAAGCTTACAATACTGTAGAAGAAACAAAAACTGCTGCACAATCTGCTTTTGATGCAAGCAAAGGCTACGCAACGAGTGCAAAAGGTAAGTACCTAAGTACATAAAAATATGATCATCATCTTCATCATCAGCTCGTGTTACTAATTTCTGATTTTCGGAACGTGCGTATCCAGCTGTATGTCGCCAGTAACTTTGCGCAAACCATCCAGGTAGCCGGGAGGCGTCCACCGTACCTACGTTTGCCGAAACGTGGCCTTCATTCCAGAACTCGCTATGTCCAGCGGTTATCGATTCTGCTACACGTGTGTCCGGCCCATTTACACACAGTCAGCTAATTTGCTGAGCTATGTCGGTCATTCGGTGAATTTAGTTCTGAGGCGAGACACCGCAGATATACTTTACAGGCATGGCTCTCTCCATAGCACACTGTATGTGTGTGACCATGACTTTGTAGGCAAATTGTATTGTCAGTATTTACGTTTCGGCGCCGTATGTCATTAATTACTGGCAGAACGCCCTGATTAAAGTAATAGTTAAAGTATTTAATGTTTTGTAGATACAGTAACGGGAGTAGCTCAAAGCACTGTAGATGCCACTCAAAAATCAGCCCAAGCTGCATATGATACAGGGAAATCGTATGGAACCAGTGTCAAAGGTGTTTTTGTTGTATTTATTTCTTTGTATGTTAATTTTAAATATGTTCTTCTAATGTTTTTTCTATTTTATAGATACTGTATCAAGTACTATTGAAAGCACTGTAGACACTACTCAATCTGCTCTTAATACCGGAAAGTCCTATGTTGCTGCAGCTAAGGGTAAATAATGAAACAATTGCATTTCGCGTTACGGTTTCCTGAGCTAATTATTGTTTCATAGTATAGCCTTATTTATTTTACTTTTCTTTTGTAGATAATGTGACGAACACTTTTGAAAATACTGTAGCAGGCACAGAAAATACTGCTGCTTCAGTGGTAGATACAACCAAATCTTATGTTGAGAGTGCCAAAGGTACTGTTGTTAATTTTTTTTTGTGTGATATATTAATACTTGTTCGTCACTAAAATACTGCTGCTACAGTTGTACATACAACCAAATCTTATGTTGAGAGGGCCAAATGTACTGTTGTTCATTTTGTTTTGTGTGATAGATTAATACTTGTTTGTCACTAAAATACTTCTGCTACAGTTTTAGATACAACCAAATCTTATGTTGAGAGTGCTAAAGGTACTGTCATATGGTTTTGTGTGATATATTAATACTTTTTGTCACTAAATACTGCTGCTACAGTTGTAGATACAACCAAATCTCATGTTGAGAGTGCCAAAGGCACTGTCATTTTGTTTTATGTGATATATTTATACTTTTTGTCACTAAATACTGCTGCTACAGTTGTAGATACACCCAAATCTAATGTTGAGAGTGCCAAAGGTGCTATTTTGTTTTATGTGATATATTAATACTTGTTTGTCACTAAAATACTGCTGCTACAGTTGTAGATACAACCAAATCTTATATTGAGGGTGCCAAAGGTACTGTCATTTTGTTTTATGTGATATATTAATACTTGTTTGTCACTAAAATACTGCTGCTACAGTTGTAGATACAACCAAATCTTATATTGAGGGTGCCAAAGGTGCTGTCATTTTGTTTTATGTGATATATTAATACTCGTTTGTCACTAAAATACTGCTGCTACAGTTGTAGATACAACCAAATCTTATATTGAGGGTGCCATAGGTACTGTCATTTTGTTTTATGTGATATATTAATACTTGTTTGTCACTAAAATACTGCTGCTACAGTTGTAGATACAACCAAATCTTATATTGAGAGTGCCAAAGGTACTGTCATTTTGTTTTGTGTGATATATTAATGCTTGTTTGTCACTAATCTTATGATGAGAGTGCCAAAGGTACTGTTGTTCATTTTTTGTGTGATGACAGATTTATACTTGTCTTGTTACTAAAATTTTAACTTTAGTAAAAAGTTACAGTATTTTAACAGATTGTTAACATTACAGGAGACAGCTTTTAGGAGTGTACCAGGAAACTTTATTCTTTTAATAAATAATCGTAGATAATGCACAATGTTCTGTCAATGTGGCATTGGGTGGCAAATCGTTTCTAAGATACTTAAGGTATTTATTTTAATTATTTAATTTCTTGCAATTTTTTTCTTAAAATACCCATTTTTTAAGGATTCAATAAGTACTTATTGATTCTTGATATAAATAGTATCTAGTAGATAGCCCTAAAATGCGTTTCAAAGTACGATGGAAACTAGTAAATCGTATGTTAAATCTGCTAAAGGTATAAAATTAAAACTAAGTTACGTTTATTCATCTGTTATCATATCAGCCGCAAGACGTTCACTGCTGGACAAAGGCCTCCCTCAAGGATTTCGGTCCTGCGCTGCCCGCATCCAGCGGCTCCCCGTGACCCTCACCAGGTTGTCGGTCCACCGCGTGGAAGGTCTTCCTACGCTACGTCTTCCGGTGCGCGGTCGCCACTCGAGAACTACTGTCTCAACGGGGTCTGTTCTACGAGCTATGTGCCCTGCCCGCTGCCACTTAAGTTTAGCGATTCTGTGAGTTATGTCGGTTACTTTGGTTCTCCAACGCATCTTCCAATTTCTGATTCGATCGCGTAAGGAAATTTCGAGCATAGCTCGCTCCGTCGCCCTTTGGGTGACCTTGAGCCTTCTTATGAGGCCTATAGTAAGCGACCATATCTCAGTTCTTATTCATCTAATAATGCTTTAAATATATGTATTTATTACGAATACCTAGATAGAGAAGCAAACACTGTTTACACCACTGTTAATACCACAAATACGTCGCACTTCTGCTTTAAACAAAGTTATTCTAATTATAAAATGTTATGTTTTATGACATACTCACTTGCCTATTTATTTTAATAATTTTCGTTCACTTTTAAATCAGTGGTGAGTAGAGTACTGTAGGTAGATTGCGAAAAAAATACGTCTATAATGAGAAACGATAAACACGTTAAAAATATACTTCAATCGCAACAACGGAGTATAATTTTGCTAATTTTTTGTTTTTTTTTGTTAGTTTTTTAAAAAGTACCTACTGAGAGAGTTGCCGTTGGGGTAGTAAAATTCTCGAGTGGCGACCGCGCACCGGAAAACGTAGCATAGGCAGACCTCCCACGCGGTGAACCGACGACCTGGTGAAGATTGCGGGAAGCCGCTCGATCGTCGTGGAAATCCTTGGAGGAGGCCTTGATCCGACAGTGGACGTTTTTCGGCTGATATGATGACCTACTGTACCGATTTTGATAATTTTTCTACAGGACCAACTTCAATCGCAGCAATCAAGTTTTAATTTTGCTTCATTATTTATTTATTTATTTCACAATTTATTGCACACAGAAATAGGGACAAACAAACATTAAACTAGATAAGAACATACAAAAGGTACAGCTTATTTCTATTAGAAATTTCTTCCAGCAGACCTAGGAAAGAGAAATTACAAAAGAATGGCAGAAGACGTATAGTTATGTTATTTAAAAAAAAAACACCTACTGAACCGATTTCGATAATATGGGACCAACTTCAATCGCAACAACCAAGTACAATTTTGCAACGTTTTTTGGTTTTTGTTAATTTTCTAAAAAAAGTACTTTCTGAACCGATTTTGATAAAATGTATATGGGACCAACCTAGAAGCATACCCTATCGAATAAATAAGGTTCATTAAAATCGGTTCACAATCTGCGAACAAACATACAAAAAAAAACATACGGTCGAATTGAGAACCTTATCCTTTTTGAAAGTCTGCTGAAAAATGGAGTTAATGCTGGAAAGTCTCAATCACCATACCACTTGTTTACCTATCTATTATAGGTTGTGCTTGTGTCAATATATTTACGTTGTGATATTTAAAAAACACAAATCTATGTACTAGTCTACCTAAAAAAACATTGAAAATAGAAACATCAAACTTGGAACATTATATATTTTAAGATTGTGCTTTTGTCAATATACATATTTACGTTGTGATATTTAACAAACACACATCTATTTCCTTACCTAAAAACCATTGAAAATAGAAACATCAATCTTGAAACATAATATATTGTAAGATTGTGCTTTTGTCAATATACATATTTACGTTGTGACATTTAACAAATACAAATCTTTCTACTAGCCTACCTAAAAAAACTATTGAAAATTATAGAAACATCATACTTTGAACATATTGTAAGATTGTGCTTTTGTTAATACACATATTTACGTTGTGACATTTAACAAATACAAATCTTTCTACTAGCCTACCTAAAAAAACTATTGAAAATTATAGAAACATCAAACTTTGAACATAATATATTGTAAGATTGTGATTTTGTCAATATACATATTTACGTTGTGACATCTAACAAATACAAATCTTTCTACTAGCCTACCTAAAAAAACTATTTAAAAATATAGAAACATCAAACTTGGAACATAATATATTGTAAGATTGTGCTTTTGTCTATATACATATTTACGTTGTGATATTTAACAAACATACATCTATTTCCTTACCTAAAAAACATTGAAAACAGAAACTTCAATATTGAAACATAGTGTATTGTAAGGTTGTGCTTACATATTTACTTACGCTGTGATATTTAACAAATACACAATCTATTTACTTACCTAAAAAACCATAAAAAAAAGAAACATCAAACTTGAACACAATGTATTGTATTCCTTAGGGGGGGAGGTGCAGTAAGGATTTTTCAAAAACTTTAAATTTGTTTGTATACTCTTTATTATACAAAATATACAGCGTGTTCGGCGCATTCACCGACAGATTTTTTTTGGGAGTAGGTGAGGTCATGAGTCATGAGGACCATTAGACTCCAGGAAACCTTTATCCTAAGTGTTAATATACATATATAATTTTCATTTTGTATGGGAAACGATTTTGTCAATCGCTTTTAATGATAGTGCTCGTGGCAACGGCTCTTGCCAAAACTGCTATTTTTAGTTTACGCTACTAAATGACTAGAAGCACATGTAGCATATCGTTGTAAAGAGGATCACGTGACCTGATGGAAAATTCGTAATACGGATGGAGTAGTGAAAACTTCTTTAGCGGCGTTGTGCACTTGTTTTGTAATGGGTAAAAAATGTTAAACTCGCGTCAGGACACGTGACCTGATCGAAAATTCGTAAGACGGATGGAGTTGGTTTTTTGTTGATTTTTCTGAGATATAAACTTTTTAATGTAGGTAATATAAATTGTCATGTTTGTGTACGATAGCGCAATAAATAAATATTGTATTCTACCACATAAATGATAGTACTTTTATACTGATAATCAAAGCAATTCGTGCAAAATTATTCCCTAACCATTCCAAAATATCAAATATGCACAACGTTAATATTCAAGTTTTCACTTCTGCCGGCACTCCCGGAGTGCAACCCGTCGTTTTTTGTGTGCTTTTGCGTAAAATAATGATTTATCTAGAACAAAGCCACACTTAAGATACAATGAAAGTTTTTTTTGCGACTACCATCACAATTACAAAAGTTATCATATCAAAACGTAGGCTCAAGCCCTCGGTGAGGACGTATATGAGCTGATATGACAAAACTTACGTAGTATAGTAACAATCCCTTGGTTCTCGCTATAGTCGGTACCACTAAGTGCCTTCAAGATTTTGACAAATGCCTATATCTATATCAACATTTCTTAGAAGTGCCAAAGTGCCAACTCGATACCTGTTTAACATTAATTCTATCGTTATCTTTATTATGCAACTTGCTTTCCGCCCCGCTGCTGCGCTCGCGTTCGATACCCTGTCCTGAGGTAATTTAGTAAAATCCATGTCTACATCATAAAAGGAACTTCTGTGCAAAATTTCAGCTTTCTAGGTCCAAGGTTTCGGGCTGGGCGTTGATGAGTCAGCGAGTGAGTCAGGACTTTTCAGCGTATTCTAGCAATTACTGTGTAGAAAGCACAAAAAAGCAGCCGAAAATAATAGTGGTCCAGCAACGCGACATAAAATCGATGTACAGAATAGCCGTTATTTTTGTTTTAACTTAAAAAAAAGGCTGAAATGTAGTTATGTGGTATATTTTTAGAACCGGCTCATGAAGCCCTTTCATTTGATAAAAAGAATATTCAAATCCCATACAAAAAAATATTACTATTTTTAAGAACTACCTCTGAAAATGATTGTTTTCACCTAAAGTACCCGTGAACCAAACAGCTATTCTGTACATAGATTTGCGGTTTTATGTCGCGTAGCTGGACCACTACAATGTTGAAAGTGAAAAAAAATATTGATTGAGTTGACCGTGCAAAAGTTCAGCTTTCTAGGTCCAAGGGTTCGGGCTGGGCGTTGATAAGTCTGTGAGTAAGTCAGGACTTTTCAGCGTTTTGTAGCAAATACTGTAGAAAGCAGCTGAAATATTTGTTGAAACTGGAAAAAATATATATTGATTGAGTTGGCTGTGCAAAATTTCAGCTTTCTGTCCAAGGGTTCGGGCTGGGCGTTGATGAGTCAGTGAGTGAGTCAGGACTTTTTATATACTTTAGAAGCACAAAGAAAGCAGCCGAAAATAATGTTAAAACTTGTAAAATTTATATCGATCGAGTTGATTGTGCCAAAAGAAGGTAAAAACAAAGTTATTTTAAAAAACACGTTGTTTGCTACGTGTTATTCTATTATTTGTTATTGCGTTTCTAAAAGTAAAGTTCAGTGATAGAGATTAGAGTTGTTTATTCAAATGGATTCAAAAGATGATTGTCTTGTATCATGTGTTATTTGGATGCTTGTTCATGTTTTCGCAAGTGGACCTCTAGATAGCATAGCGGACAATGTAGGATGTAGATACGACTGAAATGTTGCAGTTTCGTCTTTTAGTCGGGGAGTCGCACTTGTTAGCACTAGACACGTTTAATTGCAACTTCATTTAGTGTTTTCATATAATCACCTAATTTTTATTGAAGAGTAAGAGTTTTATTGTGAAGTAATACCGTTTTTAATGTGAAACTTTTATTACATCGTCTCAAATTTTTTCGTCTGTGTGTGACGTTCGCTTTTGTCTGACGGTATGATCGTTTCGTCCTCTGTACCGTAGCGAGAGCAGCCATGATCGTTTCGTCCTCTGTAAAGATTCACTTTTATCGTGGTTTCATAAAACCACACGCTTACTTTTTATTTATAATATAGGATGTTTTTTCAATACTGTGCAAGACTTAGAAGGACTCAACTCAGGAAGCTGAACAAATGCAATCCCAATACTTTGCAAAAAAAAAACCCTCTACAAAGTTCACTGAATACCGGACTGCGTCATGAAGGCTGGTTATTTTTTTGAATGTATACAGGGTGTAACAAAATTGGTGTAGGTCCCGTTAACTGGGGCTTCTACTCATCATACTGAACAACTTTTGTTCTATGACGTTGCTGCATTCGCAAAAAAAACTCCTCATACAAATCGATCAGCTGATCAACCAATTTTGTGCATTTTTGTATGAACGGTCCGATTTTTTTTTAGTATTGACTACTGGGTTGTTTAGTATGATGAGTAGAACCCTCAGTTAACGGGTCTTCTATCAATTTTTTAACATCCTGTATATATATATTTCTTTGGCACGCTCTGTAGCCTAAACAAACGGCTTGATGGATTTTGGAGTGTCGTCTTGATCCCGTGAGTGACATTAGAATATATTTTCACCCGACTGGTCAAAAATAGGGGTTAAGTTTTTATGCAGTCGTGTGGTTTAGTTATTCGACTGAGCGATTTGTATAAGTGCCAAAAATTCTTGAAGTGAAAACTTCTTTAGGCGCGTTGGGCACCAGGAACACTCGGAGGGTCGAAACTTATAAAACTGTATTTGAGATGGGAAAAAACCATTGAACTGGCGACACCATCACCGACACCTTACCAGGAACACTCGCAGGGTCAAAACTTATAAAACTGTAAAAGTTTTTCACTTGTGTCGGCACTCCCGGAGTGGTTAGGTTAGGTTTTTTATGTGAATTCAGTTGGTATGGGTTCTGCAGGGAAAGTTGTTCAGTTTTTTGAGAAGAGTCTACCTTTGAAGGTTTGCACACTATAAAAAACACCTGTATAATATATGGTTATTACTGTAATTTTTCTTAAATTAACATCATTTTTTCTAACATCTTAGAAACTGTGCCAAATACTGTTGAGGTTACAAAAAACAAAGGCCGAAAGCACTATGGAAACTGGGAAAGTTCGTACTGATTCTGCTAAAGGTAAATTACTTTTAATATTACAGATTTTCGTTATTTTTGACGTCAATTACTCCTGAACGATAGAAAACCTATGGTTGAATAAAAATACCCTTATTGTTAATGATGTTCCTTAAAGTCAAAAGCTATTAGAAACACGATTGAGCAGTTTAGGCTCGATAGAAAAAAAAACCAAAGATAGGTCTATACCGTTACTTTCAACTCTAGTTATGACTAATATTTTGAAAACGTATAAATTTAAAAAATATATACAACAATATTTGTTATGATAATACAACGTGACAAATGTTTTTTTTTACTTTCATTCAGAAAATTGAAATTTAACGAAAAAACATTGAAAAAGTGCAAAAGTGTGATTATTTTTTTTACTCTTTACACGTAAAGATAAAAACAGAGACAACTGTTCCAATCAATACCTCGACTTAAATCAAATCATTTGATTATTTACTGTCAATTGATGCGCAGATCCTGGTTTTTGCCGTTCCTGTGGTAATTTCTCAAAATCCTTTCTTAGCGGATGCCCACATCATAATTGCTATCTGTATGCCAAATTTCAGCCCGATCCATCCAGTGGTTTGAACTGTGCGTTGATAGATCAGTCAGTCAGTAACGGTTTCCTTTTATATATACAGATAACCAAATAATATTTTTTATTAAATCACTGTTAGTTTTTTTAATTTTGATAAGATATCACTTTCTTTTATTTATTCTTACTTTTTATTTAAGTATTTTACTAGTCTAATCAATACTAATGTATAAGTCGCAGCCAAATTGTAGAATTTGCTGCTTTACAAACCAGCTAGTCGCTTTGCAAAGTACTGAGTAAAAAATTACGAATTAAACCTGCCTGCTTAGGCCTGCTTCCATTTTGGACATCATCGTCACTTACCATCAAGTGAGATGATGTCAAGGGCTTACCAATTGTGAATAAAAAAAATAAACAGATTTCGACGGACGGAAAGAGAGACAGACGGTCAGGACATCTACCTAGAGACCTATTACTTTATAATTTTTTTATTTTTTTTAATTCATTTTTGAAATTTATTTTATACTAAATATACGAAGCTTCCAATAGCAGCGGCTTCACCATCGGGGATATACTTAGTTTTTCTGACTGTGTTTTGATTTCATTTAATTTATAGATACCAGGTCTAATACTCCTCCAAGTCCCAGCGGCGAACATGAGACATTGTCTGCATATGATATAAGCAAATGTGTTTTTCATGTTGCTAAAGGTACTTTTGAATTATTCATATTTTTTTAATTAAGTTGTATTTAGTGTAGTTATAAATAATTTTTTTAAAGTGAAATTTTGGGTCTGTGAATTGTTTTATTTTTTAATTTATTTTTATTTAATCGTATGGCAAAAGTCAAATACAGAAAATCACAAATTTAACTCCAGAGATTAAAATCCACTTAAAAGCTTTGTAGTTCAATTTGATCAGGTCTTCACGGAGCCACCGGTTTATCGATGGGCACTCTTGAAAAATATGTTATTTATTGTTAATTAATTTTATAATTGGTTGCTTTTTAATTTGTTATTTTTAGATACCGCAGCAAGTGCTGCTCATGGCAGTGTAGATGCGACAATGTATTTAACTCAGTCTGCGTTTGATATTGGAACATCTGTTTTCGATAGTGCTAAAGGTACTTAAGCCATAAATTTTGAATTTATATGAATTTTTAGGGATCCGTGCCTCAAAACGAAAACAAGGGAAAATATGCCTTATAGAATCACTTCGTTGTCCGTCTGTCTGTCAGTCAAGATCATTTTCTGAAACGCATGGAGGTATTATCAAGTGTAAATTAACAACAAATTCTTAGGTCTCGGGTCCCTTGGAGCTGTAAAAAATTGAAGCATCTAAGTCTAAGCAATAAAGATACAGCCGTTTATATCACATATATACTCGCAAGCATATCAAAATATATAGGGTATCCCGTTCATCTAGATGCATGAAAAATGGCAAGAAAAGGGCCCACTTAACGTTAAATCAATTAAAAAAAAAATATTATCTTGATAAGCCCGCTTCCATCTTTGGCACTATCGTCACTTACCATCAGGAGAGATGATTCCAAGGGCTTACGAATTTTGAATAAAAAAAACTTACATTTGCAGTTGGAGAACTTACCGTGACGTATATCGCTATATGGGAGATTATTTTTTTCAACTACACATTTAAGTTAGTCCTTCAATCCGACTGTTGTACTCGTTGATGTTAGTAGGGTTCGTACCCATTTTTTTTGTTACGGAACCCTTAGTGCGCGAGTCCGACTCGCACTTGGCTGGTTTTTATAAGAAAAATTGAATTCACTTCGTCTGCATGGATTTCGAATATAAACTGCCCGTTATAGACGTCAGAAGTTCAATTTTCCATTAAAACTAAAACCCTATTTCGCTATCTTAATGATAGCTTTTCGTAAAATCTTCCATACCCGTTAATTCCTATTACATGTTTCTACCTTCGCAGTGGTTTAGGCTTCGCTTTAACAGGCAGTCATAGATCTGTTTTATGTTTTTGACAGTCTATGTACATTTTATGTATGTATCGATGTTCATCTGTTTCCTCGGTATTCCTAAACCGCTTAACCGATTTTGACAAATGTGGTGTCTTTGGATTTGAGCCATCACTTCGCGTATCATAGGATAATATAGCATATAAAAAAACTACATGGCGGATTTTATAGGTGAATTAAAGTACCATTTTTTTTATAGATATTCATATCATGTTTGGTATCAAAAGAAAGGTCTAAATAGCACATTCTAAATATATATACGTTATATATACAAATATTTGTAATTTCTTAGCAAATGTTTTCACAAGCGATATTATGAGACAGCTCAATGTACGCGCGCTACAACCAAGCGACACGACACGTGGCCGCGGGTAGCGAGGTGGGGTGGCGTTTGTACTCAAAGTACAAAAAATATGGAAATAAAATAAAAGATTAAAAAACTAAAACCCGACTACGGAAAAGTATGAAAACAAGACTTTCTCGCCTGAAATCATAGCCTTTATTTTTCCCTTCATCTGGGGTAATTTAAAAATTCGTATTTAAAAATTATGGCTTGCGACCACGGCTATTGTGGCTATTACCTCAGGTGAAGGGAAAAATAAAGGCTATGATTTCAGGCGGGAAACTCTTGTTTTCATACTTTTCCGTTGTCGGGTTTTAGTTTTTGAAATTTTTATTTTTATATACTATTATGTATAAAAAAACCAACCCAACCAACTATTATACCAACCCGCACTGGGCCCGCGTGGTCGACTAAGGCCTAATCGCCCTGATTCAGGGTAGGCTCGAGCCCCTCGGTGGGGACGTATATGAGCTGTAATGATGATACTATTATGTGGATAGTGAATGTTTAAAGCGTTACATTTTGTGTCTGAAAAATTACTATAATTACTACTCGTTACCTATTTGTACTTTATAGATATTGGAGAAAGCACTGCACACATGACAATAGACGCCACTCAATCTGTAGCGGAATCTGCTTTTAAAATGGGCGCTGCCATACTTTTCAGTGCTAAAGGTATACTTTTTAAACTTTCAAAGTGTAAATACATAAGCAGGATTATTGAAAGCATGTATGTATAGAGGGCGATTATTTTAAACGACACAAAATAATGAAGGAGGTTCTTAACTCACCTCGTATATTTTTTATGTGTATCCACGTATAACTTTTTACAGAGTAGTCTGATTTCGATAATTCCTTTTTTATTGAATAGGTTATGTCTCGAGGTTTGGTCCCATATTAAATTTATTAAAATCGGTTCACTACTTTTTTTGAAAATTAAGAAAAACAAAAAAAAAAGTAAAATTGTTCTTGGTAGTTGCATTGGAGTTGGTTTTTAACGTGTTTAACGTTTACAATTGTTAGGACCCTCCTCAAACCCTTCACAGTAATCTCTACTCATTAAAATGATTAACTTTTCCTTAGAAACCTAATGGTAAATTCGCAACAAAATAAGCAGGACGATTGAAAGCAAGTACACGGTGCTATTTTTAGGACCCTCCTCCGACAATACATTACAGTAATCACTATTAATTGAACTGATCAACTTTCCCTGGAAACCTTATGGTCAATTCACAAGAAATGTGTGGGTGGACTTGGCCAAGTATGTATAGGGAGTTCAACAATTAATTGGTGAATTGAGCATAAATTTAAAGGTGTAAATACATAAGCAGGACGATTGAAAGCAAGTACACGGTGCTATTTTTAGGTGCCTCCGACAATATTTCACGGTAACCTCTACTAGTTGAACTGATATTTTTTTCTTTAGAAACCCAATGATCAATTCGCAAAAAAATGTGTTGGTGGACTTGGCCTAGTTTGCATAAAAACTTCACAGTAATCTCTTTAATTGAACTCATAAACTTCTTTCTAAAAACCTAATGGTTAGTTCGCAAAAATGTGTGCACTTCTCATACCAATTTGATCGACTGATTGGACATTATTAATAAGAATTATCTGTGCCATGGTATATGAAGTACAAAAATCTACTTAAAGCATTAGAATTAAGCATAAAGTTCGTTTAGAAGTTGTACAGTCAGTTTCATGAGTTGAAACTACTGTAAGATTTGTTGAAAGTCCTTAAGCACCCTGTAATAATTAAAATTTAATTTTCCTAAACTATTTTTAGATACAGTGACTAGTGAAGCACAACGCACCGCAGACACGACCATATCCTTTGCGGAATATGGTGTAGACAAAAGCAAATCACTGTATGGAACTGCCAGAGGTGTTTATTTATCTATAATATCTTTATTGACTGTTTTGGATCCTCGTTTCGTTTTATTTGTATTTTATTTGTTTTTGAATTTATTTCTAGATACCGTTAGTAAAACTGCTAAAAGCGGTGTAGATGCAACAAAATCCTTTACCGAATCTGCGCTCGACAAAAAATCATCTCTTTTTGAAAGTGCTAAAGGTACTAAGCAATTAACTTTGAATTTTATTAAGTTATTTATAAACAACAAAAAATGTCTATAGTTAAGTCTTTACTTCTTTAAACTTTAATTTCAAGCAACGTTAAATTCGTCCGCTTATAAGCAACCCGATGAAGCCGTAGGAAGTTTAATTTTAGATACAAAATTAAACACCTAGTAAATTCTTTATTTTAGATACACAGTTTCTTTCTTCAGTGGTTATATACGTGTTCGGATTGGCATAGACAAGATTTAATAGTTCCAATTTTGTGTCTAAAATGATTCTAGAAAAATTAATAACATATTTGCACATGTTCAATAGATACTGCAGCTAGCACAGCGGAAGCAACTAAATCTACCGCGGGGTCTGTCATTGATAAAAGTGCATCACTTATTGGAAGTACTAAAGGTACTAAAGCACTCGATATTATTATTAGTTCCTTTTAAAAGTGCCCTTTTATTACTATTCATATTAATTAAATTTTAGAGACTGTTACTAGCACAGCACAAAATACCGCAGACACGACAATGTCCTATGCGGAATCTGCCTTTGACAAAAGCAAATAATTGTTTGTAAGTGCTCAAGGTATCATTAGCTTATTTGGTTTCTTTTCTTAATTTATTTTCTTAGGTGCCTTATCGAGTACTGCGATAAGCAGTGTAGATGCAACCAGATCTTTCACGGAATCTGCCTTCGATGACGCTCATCTCTTTTTTGAAAGTGCTAAAGGTTAACAACTTTTTAATTTTATTCTTTTTAATTTTGTTAGCAATTTTATCCAAAACTATAACGTTAAATTTTTAGCTGGTGAAATCACTAGACTTATCGTTGAAGTAAATTTTGTATAAATGCTTATTTCAGTTTTAAAGACATGTTGTAGCTAAGGGGCCGTCCATTAATCACGTGATCTTTTTTTAAGTATTTTTTAACCCCCCCTCCCCCTTGGTGATACATGGTGAGGTTTAAGACTACCCCCCACCCCCCACCCAACATCACGTGTATTTTTAGTATCTACAAAAAATCTTAATTTTTTTAGAATATTATCTTAAATACAGGTATAAAGTATAATCTTATTTTATTCTGAAATTAAGGACCGTGATAAAAATGTCTAAACAGAAAGGTTGCAGGTTGTTTTGATTGTCATAAAAATAATAATAAACGAATGGTTTAATCATGCGAAAAACATATAATTGTACTTAGTACATGAACATATTTAATGTGCATTGTCCTCGGACCACGGATTAGCAAGACATTCTTCAACACTAATTTTCAAATTTTCGGCGGTAATCTAGTAAAAGATCATTCGCCCACTTCATAAATTCTTCTTTTGTAGCATATTTTTGTTTCGCACTAGCCCACAACTCATTAAATTATTTCTGAGCGATACTAGGTTTTTTTCCTTTCTTATACTCTGCAAAAAGGTCTTTATACAGATCACCTACTTTAAACATTGTTTTAATAATGCAAAACGTACTAGGTATTATAACGGTTTACGCAAGTATTCGGCGCGAAAACAACAGAATAACTGGCGATTGGCGTGCCGAGCGAGCCGGGAAGTCGTCGGCGGCGCGTGAGTAGGTACTTCGTTCGTTGCCTAGCAACGGCGAGTCAAGGTCACACTACACGCCGCTTTTCGATTTAAAAATCGCGCGTTTGAAAAAATAAATACACGTGATATCTTACTACACCCCCCCTCCCCAGTTGTGACATTTCGTGATTTTTGTCAAACCCCTCCCCCCCCCTTTCAAGCCTCACGTGATTAATGGACGGTCCCTAACAAAGTAAAAGCATCTACATATATAGCGAAATATACTATTAATCAAAATTCAACTCAAAATTCCACCCTTTTATTGCTATTAATATTAATTAACTTTTAGATACAGTGTCTAGCACAGCACAAAATATCACAGACACTACAAAGTCCTATGCGGAATCTGGAGTTGACAAAAGCAAATCATGGTTAGGAAGTGCTCAAGGTATTTCTAATTTAAGCATTATCTTGTTTTACCTATTTTTATTTCCAGTAGTTGCTAATTTGTTTTGTTTTCCTTATTTATTTTTAAATGCCTTAACGAGTAGTTCACAAAGCAGTGTAGATACAACCAAATAAATACTAAAATTACATTCACCCGGAAAACATTACCCGATTATGAAAATGAGAACAAAATAATATCGTTTATTTTAACTCAAAATTCCACCCTTTTATTGATATTAATATTAATTAACTTTTAGATACAGTGTCTAGCACAGCACAAAATATCACAGACACTACAAAGTCCTATGCGGAATCTGGGGTTGACAAAAGCAAATCATGGTTGGGAAGTGCTCAAGGTATTTCTAATTTAAGCATTATCTTGTTTTACCTATTTTTTTTCCAGTAGTTGCTAATTTGTTTTGTTTTCCTTATTTATTTTTAAATGCCTTAACGAGTAGTTCACAAAGCAGTGTAGATACAACCAAATAAATACTAAAATTACATTCACCCGGAAAACATTACCCGATTATGAAAATGAGAACAAAATAATATCGTTTATTTTAACTCAAAATTCCACCCTTTTATTGCTATTAATATTAATTAACTTTTAGATACAGTGTCTAGCACAGCACAAAATATCACAGACACTACAAAGTCCTATGCGGAATCTGGGGTTGACAAAAGCAAATCATGGTTGGGAAGTGCTCAAGGTATTTCTAATTTAAGCATTATCTTGTTTTACCTATTTTTTTTCCAGTAGTTGCTAATTTCTTTTCTTTTCCTTATTTATTTTTAAATGCCTTAACGAGTAGTTCACAAAGCAGTGTAGATGGAATCAAATAATTACTTAAATTACATTCACCCGGAAAACATGACCCGATGATGAAAATAAGAACAAAATAATATCGTTTATTTAAACTCTAAATTCCACCATTTTATTGTCATTCATATCAATTAACTTTTAGATACAGTGTCTAGCACAGCACAAAATATCACAGACACTACAAAGTCCTATGCGGAATCTGGGGTTGACAAAAGCAAATCATGGTTGGGAAGTGCTCAAGGTATTTCTAATTTAAGCATTATCTTGTTTTACCTTTTTTTTCCAGTAGTTGCTAATTTGTTTTCTTTTCCTTATTTATTTTTAAATGCCTTAACGAGTAGTTCACAAAGCAGTGTAGACGCAACCAAATAAATACTTAAATTACATTCACCTGGAAAACATTACCCGATGATAAAAATGAGAACAAAATCATATCGTTTATTTAAACTCAAAATTAATAGTAACATAGCAGCTTTCTAAAATGTCATTATGATTTATCTGTACATAAACGATTTGGTGGAAAAATATGCGTCGAAATGTGAAAATTCTTTATTACCTACAGCAAAGAAATACATAACAGTAGTGCTAGCGGTACGTCCAATATTTCGATAGAAAACTGCATTTTATGTTAAAAGCATGCCGCTTGGCACAGTGATAGTTATGACCCTTTAGAATGATTTGGCCCGTAGTGATTTTCGATTCGCCCCTTAGGAGGTGAGTTTTGGGGGGTGGGGGATGAACTGCCCCTTAAATTCTTAAAATTCCTAATGGTAACCGAGATTGACAATCTGGGAGTCATTTCCGCATAATTTGAGGTCGCAGAATTAGATTTAGAAATAATTTTGATCATTAGAATTGCGATTTTTGATATTTAAGAGCTAAAGGGCGTTTTTTGGTCCGAAATTGAAAATAACATAAAAATTTGTACAATAGCCAAATTAGAGTCAATTTCTGAAAATTCGATGGCGCTGAATCGAAACAAGTCATCAGAAATAAATTTTGAAAAAAATGGGTGGAGGGGGGTATACCCTGTTTAATGAGAGATGTTGTTTTTGACAAATTCGATACCGCTACCACACCACAGTATAATAAAGAGTACACGGTTATTTTTCATATTAGCTTAAATAGATGCAGATTTTTTTGGCGTACCGTTAGTACTACAGACCGTCTACAAAAACGTTGACAAAAAACTAATTTTTAAGCCATACTCGTATATTGCTAACCTACAAATATCTACTGCTAGTTTTGAGGTACATTCTTACAATAAACGATCTTTGCCTATTACTAAAATCAGTGCCCAATTGCCCATTTGTCAGATCAGAAATGTTGCCACTTGCCACGATAAAACATGTAGAGAAGTGTTGTAATGATTTGTATTATAAAGATACCTACTTACTGCACAGACAACTACTATTGACAAAATATCGCGAAGTCAAATTGACAAATATTTAAAAGCCCTAATATTTAGTAACCTAACGCGCGTAGGTACGTCAACGATTACAGGAAAAAGTACATAGTTGCAAGTTATTTTGGTACCACAATAAATGTAGCTGCTAGCGTTGTATACAAGTAACTGTAACTATTTACATATTTTTATTTATGTTTATGACAGAAACCTTTTATAATTTATTTTTTATTATTATTTTTATTGATTTAATTTTAGATACATTGACTAGCACAGCACAAAATGCCGCTGACACCACAAAAACATATGCGGAATCGGCGGTGGACAAAAGCAAATCACTATATGGAAGTGCCCAAGGTACTTATTTATAATTTCATCATTGGTTGTTTTACACTAGTTTTTTTAATTTTTGTTGTTTATTTAAAAATACCTTAGCAAACATTGTTTAAAATACTGTAGAAACAAAAAAAAGTTACGGCTTGTGCCATAGGTTAACGTAGAAGATGCCATACAACTTGACATACATAGCAATAAACTGTAGACGTGGTTAGAATATGGAATTTAAAAAACTACCAAACGTGCATATTTTTATTAGCTTTTTCATACGTTTATCTATTTATCTTTTTTTTGTTTACTTTAAGAGGATTGTTTCATACAAACAGCATTAGAAATTTTCACCTCATTAATGTTAAGCAATTTTTCAGACCAAAAGCTAGGTTTATAGGTCTTTGTTTTTACAATAAAGTTAATAAGTTTTTTTCTTTGTCGTTTACGTGTTATAATACAAAACTGATTATGGCCCTTATTTGATTATTTTAATCATAATTTAAAAAACTAAACCTTTAAACATAGCTTTTGTTCTGAATGGAAACCTATCAAAAATTGGTCAAAATTCGTTAAGTTTAAGAGGTGAAAATCGCTTTCGCCTTTTTTTAATAAAAAGTCCAATTTTAAGTCCTCTTTAATTGTAGTTGCAAGTTTTTGATACCACTAAAATGTAGCCGCTAGCACAGTAGACAAAGACTCTTCATTTATGGGCAGTACTAAAGGTACTACAACTGTACCTACATCATCTTTATACAATCATACGTATGAGTATGACAATTTAATAGCATATTCAGTAGTTTTTTGTTTCTATGAATCGTAGATACCGTAGCTAGCACAGTTAAAGGCACTGTAGATACAACAAAAATTGTAGCTGGCAGCGTAGCCGACAAAGGTAGCGCATTCGTCGAAAGTGCCAAAGGTCAGACTTTATTTTTATTTCATTATATTTTTCAATTTATATAAGGGTTCCAGTATTCAAAGTACAGTATAAACCAATAAAAATGTTACCGATTTTGCTAGTGATTATAATCACAGTATGCTTTAGTTATAGGAACAGAACTGGTAGGTATATTACGCAAGTCGATACAGAAACTTTGCTTTATTTTATTTTTTTGTATATTTATATTTTAATTTTTAATTTACTTTTAGGTACAGTTGTAAGTTCTTTTGATACCACAAAAAATGTAGCTGCTAGGGCAGTAGACAAAGGCTCTTCACTTATTGGCAGTGCTAAAGGTACACAATAATATCATTTACTCGTAATTCATGAAAACAACTTTTCACAATTTAGTTATTTTTATAATTTAATTTTAGATACAGTGACTAGCACAGCACAAAGTGCTGCTGACACAACAAAAACGTATGCGGATTCTGCCGTGGCAAAAAGCAAATCACTTTATGGATGTGCCCAAGGTACTTACTTATTTATAATTTCATCATTGCCTTCAGCATTAGCAGTTTAGAGTAATTTAAATTACTTATTAATTTAATTTTATGACGTACCATTTATTATTGCTACCTCATTGATAGGAAAAAAAACCTTGTAGGAACTGCCATAGATATACAACACAAAAAGCGCCTCCGAAGCTCAGAGGCAAAGTTCACTGGCTTTACACAGGAGGTCGCGGGTTCGATTCCCGGCGGGGTCAATTATAAGACTCGGTTTGGTTGGTGGTAGGACATTTTCTAAGCCCGCCTGGCTAGCTACCACCATCTTATCTAAGTCTTGCCGCCAAATATCAATGTTGATATCATTGGTGTGTTCCGGCATGAAGATAAGATAGCCAGTTCCTCATTGCGTTGGGGAATCTTGGTAAACCCGCTTCCATCTTCGGCAACATCGTCACTTACCACCAGGTGAGATGTTGTCAAGGGTTTACCAATTGTGAATAAGAAAAAAAAACAAGATATACACATGTATACACAACCCAACATTGTAATTTGATTTATTTTTATTAGCTTTTACACGCTTTTTATATAATCCTTTTATTTTTTTCATTCACTTTTAGATACAGTTGAAAATTCTTTTGATACCACAAAAAATGTAGCCGCTAGCGCAGTAGACAAGGGCTCTTCACTTATTGGCAGTGCTAAAGGTACCTACATCATTTACAATAATATCATTTAGTACATGAAAAAAAAATTCACAATTTCGTTATTTTTATAATTTAATTTTAGATACAGTGACTAGCACAGCACAAAGTGCTGCTGACACAACAAAAACGTATTCGGATTCGGCTGTGGAAAAAAGCAAATCACTTTATGGAAGTGCCCAAGGTACTTACTTATTTATAATTTCATCATTGCCTTTAGCATTAGCAGTTTATGGTAATTTAAATAACTTATTAACATCTGGACTAGAATTTAATTTTATGAAGTAATTACCAATCATTATTGGTCATTATTATTGTAATTTGATTTATTTTTATTAGCTTTTTACACCCTTTTTATATAATCCTTTTATTTTTTTCATTCACTTTTAGATACAGTTGCAAGTTCTTTTGATACCACAAAAAATGTAGCCGCTAGCGCAGTAGACAAAGGCTCTTCACTTATGTGCAGTGCTAAAGGTACTATAACTGTACTTAAATCATTTATAATATATTTATTAATTCATGACTTGAGCCATTTATAATTTATTTTTCATTTTTATTAATTTAATTTTAGACACAGTAACTAGCACAGCACAAAGTGCCGCTGACACAACAAAAACGTACGCGGATTCGGCCGTGGACAAAAGCAAATCACTCTATGGAAGTGCCCAAGGTACTTACTTATAATTTCATCATTGCCTGTTTATACTCGTTTTATTTATTTTTATGTTAGATTGTCGGTGGCGTAACGATTAAGGCCGCTGCCTCCTGTCTGGGAGGCCGTGGTTCGAACCCTGCGACGTACCAATGTGTTTTCTAATTTCGATTTCATATGTACGTTTATCCAACGCTCTTAAGGTGAAGGAAAACATCGTGAGGAAACCTGCACACACCTGCAAAGAAACTGGAAGGTTGTGTGTGAAGTCGACCAACCCGCACTGGGTCGGCGTGTTCCACTAAGGCCCGATCGTCCTAATTCAGGGTGGGCTCGAGCCTCTCGGTGATAAGATGTTAGATAACTCGTTTATTTAAATATACCGTAGCTAATGTTATTTAATATCTACTGTAGAAACACAACACAAAAAGTTACTCATTGACTGTGTTTCACTAGTACGAAATACTCAGAGGCATAGTAAATGCGGCCTGGTCTTAAATGATGTCCTCCATCGGGACCTTAAAGTGGACTTTGTCACTAATTTTATTGAAAATTTGCCTGAGCTTATGAGCACAGACTTTGTAAATGTTGAGGCTATCCAGATACTCGACGCCACGGACTTAGTAAGAAGACTGAAAAGGACAAAACCTTTTGAGTAAGTTATGTGAAGTGTCAGTGTTGCGTAGTGAAGTATAGTTCGTGCTGCAATAAAGAACATAAGAACCGGGTGTCTAGTATCTAGAGACATTAAGAACAGTGCCATATGACAAATTCTTAGTATTAGCAGTTTAGGTTAATTTAAATTACTTAGTAACATCTAGGCCAGAACGTAATTATATGACGTACTAATTTTTATTTTTTTACCTCATTGATACGGAAAAAACTAGTAGGAACTTCCAAAGGTATACAACACAACATAGTAGGTATAAAAAACCCGACATTGAAATTTGATTTATTTTTATTAGCTTTTTACACGCTTTTTATATAATCCTTTTATTTTATTTTTTTACTTTTAGATACAGTTGCAAGTTCTTTTGCTACCACTAAAAATGTAGCCGCTAGCGCAGTAGACAAAGGCTCTTCACTTATTGGCAGTGCTAAAGGTATTTTAACTATACTTACATCATTTATAATATATTTAATTCATGACTTGAGCTTTTATATATATTTTTTTATTTTTATTAATTTAATTTTAGACACAGTAACTAGCACAGCACAAAGTGCCGCTGACACAGTAAAAACGTATGCAGATTCGGCTGTGGACAAAAGCAAATCACTGTATATAAGTGCCCAAGGTACTTACTTATTTTTCAATATTACCTCTTTTAAAATTGTTTATTTTTATTTTTATATGAGGTACATCATCATCATGTCAGCCAAAAGACGTCCACTACTCGACAAAGGCCTTCAAGGATTTCCATGACGACCGGTCCTGTGCTGCCCGCATCCAGCGGTTTCCCGCGACCTTCGCCAGGTCATCGGTCCACCGTATGGGAGGCCTTCCTACGCTACGTCTTCCAGCGCGCGATCGCCACTCGAAAATTTTACTGCCTAAACGGCCATCTGTTTTACGACCTATATGCCCACTGCCACTAAAGTTTAGCGATTCTGTGAGCTATGTCGGTTACCTTCGACCTTCGTTTCGGAGATGTAACGTCTCCCTGTCTCATCCCTCGCTGCAGCCGAATAAGTTTCGAATTCTAGTCCTAGATGCGAACTTACATTGTGGGCTTATGATACAAACACTTCAACACCTCTTTGTATTGATAGTGAATTCGGCACCGTTGAGAGACTGTAGCACAGTCCAAGTTTCGACCGAATCAAAGGCTTTCTCGTAGTCCACGAACGCCAAGCATAGTGGCTTATCGTACTCTTCGGTATTTTGTATAATCTGCCGCGGCGTATGTATTTGGTGCGTGGTACAAAAGCCTTTTCGGAAGCCGGCTTGTTCGGGAGGCTGGAATTTGTCAAACCTGCGTGCGAGACGAGTCAGAAGTGAGATGAGTATGTAGTACTTGCAGGGTGCTGTCGCCCCGTACAGGTTGATGCCCGAGATAATTTCGGAATAGTGTCGGGTTAGTTTGTATCGTAGGTCTTTAGCCAGATCGCTGACAGGCACACGTACTTGTGGTCGTGTACAATTGTCCGTAGAAATTCTCCACTTCCAATAACTCAGTCTAAGACGATGTGATCCTGCCATCAGTCCTCAGCTTGGTCAATTGGTTGTCCAACAGACAGATTTCTCTTAACATTTGTGAGCCTTTGTTGCGCTCGATCGCGTCTTAAATAAAGTTTGTGTTAAACTGGCGCAAATCACGGGTTGAAATTCTGCCTTCGTCGATACTGAGTAGCAACTTCAGAGGACTGCAAAACCAATGTACGTCTTACTTCCATGAGTTTGTTGGTGGAGTCCGAGATCTTTTAGGTTCCGTTTGAACGACAAGTTTTAAAAATCTTAGACCCGTCCTTCCACAGTTTCCAAGAACCTGTCATTATAATCATCCACATTCTCGCAGTCTCCTAAGCGTTCGAAAAGATTATGCAACTGGAGCTAAAGCTCTCGGGGTTTTGAAACTGGATAGGCGCTGGTCGGAGCTTACACTTTATTAGGTACATAATTTATTTAAAATACTTTAGAAATATTATTTTAAGTACCTACAGTAGAAACTACAAAGAGATACCGCTTGTGCCATTGATAAAGGTGTTTCACTGGTAGGATCTGCCAAAGGAATAGAACACAAGGTATACACAACTCGACATAGTAATTTTGATTTATTTTTATTAGCTTTTTACACGCCTTTTATATACATATTTCTTTTATTTTTTATAATTTTAGATACAGTTGCAAGTTCTTTTGCTACCACTAAAAATGTAGCCGCTAGCGCAGTAGACAAAGGCTCTTCACTTATTGGCAATGCTAAAGGTACTTTATCTGTATCTACATCATTTATAATAAAATCATTTAATTTATGACAATAAGGTTTTATAATTTCATTTTGTTGTTTTTATTAATTTAATTTTAGATACAGTAACTAGCACAGCACAAAATGCCGCTGACACAACAAAAACATATGCGGAATCGGCCGTGGACAAGAGCAAATCACTTTATGGAAGTGCCCAAGGTACTTATTTATAATTTTATCATCGCTTGTTTTACACTCCCGTTTTTTGTATTGTTCGAAATACAGCAGAAAACACAAAAAGCTACGGCTTTTGCTATAGATAAAGGTAGTAGAAACTGCCATAGGTATACACAACTCGGCATAGATAGCAGTTTTTATTTTTATTAGTTAGCTTGCCCCTGTTTATATATTCCGTTTATTTTTTTAAACTACTTTTAGATACAGTTGCAAGTTCTTTTGCTACTACTAAAAATGTAGCCGCTAGCGCAGTAGACAAAGGCTCTTCACTTATTGGCAGTGCTAAAGGTATCTACATCGTTTATAAAAATATCATTTAATTCTTAAAAAAAACTTCATAATTTCGTTATTTTTGTTAATTATATTTTAGATTCAGTCACTAGCACAGCACAAAGTGCCGCTGACACAACAAAAACGTATGCGGATTTGGCCGTGGACAAAAGCAAGTCACTGTATGGAAGTGCCCAAGGTACTTCATTATTTTTCATTTCATCATTAGCTTTTTACATGCTTTTTGTAAGGAACAGCCTCCCGAAAACTCAAAGGTTGCATTAAGTTTATCATACTCAGATAATCAGCATTAACAAAAGTTCAGGAATGTTAACTTAACCCAAGAAACCGGGCTTCTTCAATTTTTTCTTACGTAATGTAACGCGAAGTTGCACCATTACGACGCACAGGTATTGAGTGAGCGATCGCCTGACGGGCGACCACGAATTCGATGCTTAGGTTGGTATTTAACGTCGAGATAGGTACCTAACGCACGTAGGTACGTTAATAATTACGTTACGTGTAATTAAGTAGTCGCACGTGATGTTTCACATCTGACATACGTAAAAAACCTACGGGCTTTCCGGCCTCCGGAGTCCGGCCTCGCATTAGGCGGCTTGGCCATGTTTCCTTAGCCTTCGTGGCTGAAACAAAATAAAGCGGCATGGCCATATTTCCTAAGCCGTAACTGAAAAAAAAACGCATTTCCTGTCACACACTTTTGTCGCTTTTCACGAAATCATTCTCAGAGAAATCATGTCTACAAAGTGCTGGAAAGCGTGACAAAAGATGTTATACATAAAAAAACGCATTTCCTGTTACACACTTCCGTCCCTTTTTACGAAATCACTTTTACGCCCAATGTACCTATATACGTTATTATTATTTCATTATTACTTGTTTCGGCAGGATTCTTATTTTATTTACTTTTATGTTATTTTATTCATTGATACTGTAGCTACAGTGAGTTCAGATTTTTTGCTATCAATAAAAGTAGTACAAAGTTAGAAAAAAATAAATGAATTAGTTTATTGTTATTCAAACTGATAAATAGTTTTAGTCCAGATGCTATTCAAAATTTTCGTCTTCCGAACTCCCCTAATTGGCACTAATTTTTTCCACCTGCGCTAAAAAGTTGTTCTACTTTACATGATATTTTAAAAATGTTTCAAATAATAGGGTGGGCATTAACTCTGCACTGTAGACGTGGTTTGAATATGGAATTTAAAAAGTACCAACGCTTATTTTTATTAGCTTTTCATCGATTACCTATTTATCTTTTTTTGCTTACTATAAGAGGATTGTTTCATACAAACAGCGTTAGAAATGTTAACCAATTTTTCAGATCAAAGGCTAGGTTTATAGGTCTTTGTTTTTAGAATAAAGTTAATAAGTTAAATTTTAATGTCGTTCACGTGTATCGATACAAAACTGATTTCGCCCTTATTTGTTTATTTTATCAATAAATTAAAAAACTAAACCTATAACATAGCTTTTGTTCTGAATGGAAACCTATCAAAAATTGGTCAAAATCGGTTAAATTTTAAAATGTGAAAATCGCTTTTATGAAAAGTCCAATTTTCGACGTGAGTTCACAGTCCTCTTTAATTGTAGTTGCAAGTTTTTGATACTACTAAAATGTAGCCGCTAGCACAGTAGACCAAGACTCTTCATTTATTGGCAGCGCTAAAGGTACTATAACTGTACCTACATCATCTATAATAAGTATGACAATTTAATAGTATATTCAGTAGTTTTTTTGTTTGTATCAATCGTAGATACCGTAGCTAGCACAGTTAAAGGCACTGTAGATACAACAAAAAGTGTAGCTGGCAGCGTAGCCGACAAAGGTAACGCATTCGTCGAAAGTGCCAAAGGTCAGACTTAATTTTTCTTTTATTATATTTTTCAATTTATTTCTATTTATATAAGGGTTCAAGTATTCAAAGTACAGAATAAACCACTAAAAATTTTTGTACATTTACCTTTTAATTTTTCATTTTTTTAGGTACAATTGTAAGTTCTTTTGATGCCACAAAAAATGTAGCCGCTTGCGCAGTAGACAAAAGCTCTTCACTAATTGGCAGTGCTAAAGGTACTTACTAACCTGCATCATCATCGTCATATCAGCCGAAGGACGTCCACTCCTGGACATACCTGCATCATTTGTACTTAATATAGTTTAATGCATGACAATTTAGAGGTGTAAAAATTACAAGTGATTTAGACCTACACAAATTTATTTATTGGTTACAATTAATATCAACTATAAATAAACATACATATAAAATTATATTGAAACCGGAATAGAATTTGTTGTTTTTGCAGGGTGATTGAGAATTGACTCTAGAATACAGGAAAAATATTATTTACTTTACATATTAAGTTGGTTTCCTTACTATTTTAATATGCTGTTTTATTTCTAGATACGTTAGCAAACACTGTATCAAGTACTGTAGATACAACAAAAATCATTACTGGTTCCATATTTGATAAAGGCGCTTCACTTGTTGGGGGTACCAAAGGTATGTTATTAGATAAAACGCTCAAAAAATATCTACGTTGTATAAAATTAACGCTGATGATGTTGTGATGAGAAGTTTAACTAACAATGATTATGACATTTGTTGTTTTTATTTAAATCTGTTACCTACATAAAGATATTTCGAAGGAAATATGGACATTTTGGGATGCATGTGGTAAACTAGCTATAAACTTTTTAGTTTCTTTTCTGCTTATTTCTCTTTACACAATCTTTTGCTCACTAACATCGTTTTTCTATTATTAACAAAAATTAAAAGGACGATACTTAAGATCCGAAAAAAAAACAAGAGGATAGCCACAGGTAATTTCTAATTCCTATAAGGTAGTACCTATTTTTTAATTTGATGTATTTAGAAAACTATAAAACTGCTTTCGAGTCTCTGAACCCGAACAAAGAAGCTGCTTGCGACAACGTAACAGGTAATTTCTTTAGCTTAAGAAATATTATGTTAATAGTATCTTAGTGATTAGAGTAGCAATTTATATGTTTGTAGATACGGTTCAAGCTACTTTTGGATCAGCGAAGGATTCAACCGTCGAAAGTTGTAAGAAAGCAACTGAAAAATTTGAAAACGGTACTTACTCGTATATATGATTGTGTTTAAGTTTTGTGTGTATCTTTCAACAGCTTTCTCATGTCTGTTCAGGGAGAGTCGATAAAAAAGCAGTGTTTCTAAACTCATTACTAATTGCGGCCTGCTAATAATTTTGATAAAAAAACACTTATTACATACTATTGGTATCAGAAATTGGGTCTAACATAAACAAGACTATCCAATCGTTAGGAACGAGAAATACAACATGTACGTTTGTCGTTACAGCCCGTCCGGCCTCACGCTTGACAACAACTGACGTTCGCTTACCACAAAACTAGTGCGTGCGGCAAAAAGCGGCGCTCGTCATACAGATTGCGATAATTGAGCGACAGTCGCTATTGCGAGATGGTTTCATAGTATTTATCAACTCTCCCTTAATAGGTGTCTATTTAAACATGAAACAATAATATAAATTTACATTAACATTGTTTTTCATTAGGTACCATTATCAACAAGCTTTTATTAAACTTGCAATGTTCGTATTGTATGTATGTAAGTTGTCCGCTTCAGAATTGGCAATTTAAATCTGACCCACTTCCCGGTTTTTTTGATGGAACTGTATTTTGCCACGTTTAGTTTAAGCCAGCGACAATGACGCTGGGTCATATTGACCCGAGCGATTTTCAATTGGGGAAATTTCGAAAAAAACATATAATAATCGTTATTAGTTTTCTGAGTAGCTAGAGATAAGACCTATATTCATATAATTTGTACCATAGTGTAGTGAGCAAGCGCCAGTGAAGAATGGTAAAATCCCTTTTCTTGAATAAAACGACTACAGCTCCATACATTTTTAGTTCCAAAAGAGAAATTTTTTTAGTTGCCCTTTTGAGATTGTTGCATTAAAACCAAATTATAGTTTGATATCTAAATTAACTTAAACATCTTGGTACTACAATGACTTCATGGTCATGCAATAGTTCTTACTTTGTATTAAATTTGTTATAATTCAGCAGATAACCAGATAATTACGAAAAAAAACATTTGTGTCATATTGACCCAGCGTCATCGTCCGCGTTATTATTATTATGCGTCATTAGCGCCGGGTTAAATGACAATGTATGGTTAGCTAAGTGACGTCATTCTAAATTCAATATGGCGGACTCCTAAAGATGGCGGACCAGTTATTTTTTTTATGCAACCCTATGGTATGGGTATCAAATGAAAGGGTTTGCTGAGAGATGTAAGAACTCATTAAAATTATTTTCAAATAAAAGCTTGTACCCAAAAGTTTTTCGGTTTTTCGAAACGAGCTTATTCGTTAATATTTTGGTGTTGAATCTTTAGCCTGTTAATAACAGTTTGCTTGAGGGTAAACTAAAACTTGACCTTATTTGATCTTTTTTAGCTCAAGCGAGACATAATTACTTATAAGCTTCTGTTTTGTGAGCTTTAAAATAACTTTTGAACAGTTTGTGAAAGTCGAAACTAATTGTTTATACTTATTTTTACAGTTATTTGATATTAAAATGTATTCAATTTAGTAAGTCCTTAGTAGGCACACGACCCTACCCTACGATCTAACCCTTAAGAGTTTTGATCGTATTTAACAAATTCTTAACACGATTCACTTTAAAGGACTATTTTGATAATTCTTTAATAGAAAATTGTAAGTTAAATGTTAATATAACTTACAATTTTCTATTATAATATAATTCTTAAGTGACTAGAAATACACTCAGTGGCACACTTAACTGCCAAGCAAACTTTTCTTTATATTTTTATACAAAATGGTTATACAAAGGGCGGAGGGGGAGGCACGAAACAACATCGATTTTTTTAATTAAGGCAAGTAAGGAAACTAGTATATGGGGACGTATATGAGCTGATATCATCAAGGAAACTAAAAAGTGCAGTCATTACATTAGTTTAGATCTGGCTACATTTGTCAAAAAAACAACATTCTGCATCAGAATCGAATCAGAAATGAGGAGATCCGCAGGAGAACCAAAGTAACCGACATTCTCAGTGGGCAGGGCACATATCTCGTAGAACAGATATCGAGTGGCGACCGCGCACCGGAAAACGTGGCGTAGGCAGGCAGGCCTCCCACGCGGTAGACAGCGCAGGACCGATCGTCGTGGAAGTCCTTGGGGAAGGCACTAGACGTTTTTCGGCTGATATGATGATGATGACAACATTCTGCAGATTTGTGCTCTTCGACAAATTTGTAGCCGAAATCTAATGACTGCACTTTGTATTTTCCTTACTTTTTTGGAACCCTTCCCACCTCCCTTCTATGAAAATTTACAAGGAAAACGTAGGTAGTTAATTGTGCTGAGTGTATATTGTCACACATATTGGATAATTGGCTCTACCTTCAATATATTTGTTTTTACACAATTGTTACATTGTGTTGAATGAACTGTTTACCGCCATAGTTTGTATTGATTCGCGAGATGATGTCATCACCCTGTTTTAAGCAATAAATAGGATCTCCATCGTTTAAATTGGTTACATTTGATTTACAGACACGATCCACACAACGGTGGACACTACGAAGAAGGCTGCCGAGGAGGCAAAGGCGCAGGCAGTGAAAGCAGCCGAAGACGCCAAGGAAAAGGCGCGGAAGGCCGCTGAAGCAGCCAGAGAGGAAGCTAAGAGAGCTGCCAGTGAGTTTATAGATTTTAGCAAATTATTAAGGGACGACGCCTCCACTCGTTTCGGCGTTACGAAACAAAACGATAGCAAACTATATAAAACTATAGCCAGTCAAGCCTCTGGCCAGTCTGAGATCATGGCCGGAATGTTGTTGGCGCTACCGCGTACTGCACACCTTTTGCACAATTGGCAATAATATAGTACCTATTATAAGCGCGTGTCTTTGAGCATTACCGCACAGCAATAGCGCGGCTGCCCCATCAGCACCATGAGCGCGTTAATCATTATTATTGTTACAATATAGTTTAAGTTGGCAATGGTCTGTTTAATTTATACTCTGGGGTAATCTGTTATTTGCTTTACTTTTACCACGCTGTATCGTATCACAACTTTTTTATTGTAAGCTGTTGATTACCTATAAATAAAAAAATATATACCTATCGCTTGACAAAGATTATGATGTATAACATAAAAATGACAGATTGCGGTATAATATTGGCCATAGTGCGTGTTCAGTTTAGAAAAAATGGAAAAAATTGTAAAAAAATGACCGAATAAACAATTTTAGCTGTCGTGAAATTCTCGAGTATTTTCTAATGTGCTTATGAATTTAACCACAATTTTTCTTGTTTAATGATATACCTAACTAGCGATATATAACGATAAAAGTTTGCTATAGTTTTTGATGTGTAACATCCTTGCTCTCGCTTTCCTGCAATTTGTGGAAGTGATTTCGTGAAATGGGACGGAAATGTGTAACATGGGACGGAAATGTGTAACAGGAAGTCGCGAAAGCGCGCGCTATTCGATCTGACCAAGTGCGGGTTGGACTCGCGCACAGCAATTTGTGGGAGTGATTTCGTGAAATGGGACGGAAATGTGTAACAGGAAATGCGAACGTTTTTTAATTCTCGAAAACTAAGATTGTCATAGCCATGCCGCCTAGTGTGATGGCAAAGGCAAAGATGACATACTACTATTCGAAGGGTCGGCCCGTGAATGTACGACCCGATAATTAATTAATTTCATAAGTATTTTGTCACATGTTACACATCATATGCGAGTACTGTAGGTCTCGTTTTTTTTTAACGCAACGCCAATCCGAATTTTAGGGGAGAAGGACCCATAAGGCCTTTGCTTATAAAGTATACCCTCTGACCCGGGTGGTTCAGTAGTCAGCGCCGGGCCGAGGACTTTCCAGTTCCCATACAAAGATCAGCTGATAAGCTGAGCTCATTTCGGAAAACCTAAAAACTTTTAGGTACAAGATTTTATTTAAAAAGAATTAGGTATAATTATTTCGTATTATTCCCTGCAAACCCTTTCAATTGATACCCGTATCATAGGGGTGCATAAGAAATAACTGGTCCGCCATCTTTACGAGTCGGCCAAATTGAATTTAGAATGACGTCACTTAGATAACCATCTTATAACCATGCATTGTCATCCAAACGTCCAAACTAAGCGTTTATGCAAAATTTCAGCTCAACCGGGAACCGAAAAGTGGGGCAGATATTAACTTGCCAATTTTGAAGCGGACAACTTACATACAGACTCGCACGAACATTGCAAGTTAAATAAAAGTTCAATCATATATCCTATTGGGCATGCTTGGACGCATTATATGAAGAGTTTAATCAATATACTTACATACTTATAGCTGGCGGGGGCCTTGGTCTGCTACAAGCTTTGGAAAAAGAAAACTTTAAAAACAAAACCTGGCATGGGTCTCAATCCGGTGCAAGTAGGGTTCAATATGAAGATGCGGTCTCCTGCAGCCGAGCTGGCTCCGCACGTATCGACTCGTCGTACTTGTTGCGGGTCTTAGGCAGCCCGTCAATTGACAGGATAATCCTTCCGCGACAATTACTAAATCAATGTTGTCAAGGGCTTACCAATTGTAAATAAAAAATAATAATAATAATAAAAAGGTTTTGTATCTAACAATAGAGATTCAATGTTTTTTCACTAAGAAGTAGCTATATGAACATTTACATGTGACTCAATCTCACTACAGCGACCTGTATGAGCAAGGAGTCTGCCATATGGCATACTCTACGTGGGGTCATGTACGTGACATAATATAGGTAACCTCCCTGGAGATATAAGTTATAACATAGTATAAGTTGTACTAACAAATTATGGGCATAGCCTGAATTAAAGATAATAATAATAATCTCCGAGGCAGACCAATAATTGCAGCAATGCAAAAAGCAGCCCTCCTCGATAATGCTCGGATAGTTCGGCGCTTTCTCTCCCCGTCGCACTGAACTCCAGCCGACTGTGCTTCCGCTGGAGGTGCTCCTGCCACTTTGCCTCGTGCCAAGTGAGCAGAGTAGCTTAAGTTTATATATTAAAATAATAATAATAAAAAAACCTCATTGGACTAAATCGTTCGTTTGAGACGCAAAAGGCCAATAACGACATGACTTATTGTTACAGACGCAGCGATGGAAGAGTCCAAGAAGGCGGCGGAGAAGGCGGCGGCGGACGCGAGCAACGCTATCCACAGCACGGTTGATAACACTCTGAAGCGCGTCGAGCATGCCACCGACGAGGGCCTGAAGAACGCTGGCCACGTCGTCGACGAGAAAATTAAGGACGCCGACAAATATCTCAACGAGAAACGCGAATCTGTAAGTGTAAAGCGTATGAGTTCATAATTGGTGTAAAAGACTTTTACGAGTAGGTAGCAGCGAAATAGGTCGGTATACTTAAAAGATTTGGGTAGGTTGATCAGAATTTTAATGCACCAGTATAATTAGTAATGTATGTAATGTAATGTAATAATAAACTTTTTTCAAACTAACTTGGTGTTAGTAACAATACAGAGAAAGCCTGCAGTCTAGCTTTTAATAAGTCTAAACTAAATAAAGTAAAATTAAAATGTATTATAATTATGACAGAGCTATTTCTATATACAAAAAAACTGTTATTCGATTTTTTAATATTATTATTACCAAGGCTGGAAAATGCCTCCAAACATAACAATTTCTAAAAAAAAAAAGATATTGGACTGATTTTGGGGCACGAACGTAGTAGGATTAACTGAAATAGGCAACGATTAAATAAAAACACCTTATGTACTCACATATTCTCTTTACAAATTTGGATTAGTTTTTTCAACTTTCATACAATAATGACGTGAAAAAAATCTTCATAAACATACCACAAATCAGTTTAAAGCATTATGTATGATACTGTCGTTCTTTGGTTAAATGCTTTTAAACTTGAAGTATTGTATAATAATATTGAATTACTAGCTGTCCCGGCGAACTACGTACCGCCTTACATTACATTACACTGCCCTACCCTACCCTACACTACACTACACTACCCTACCCTACCCTACACTACACTACCCTACCCTACCCTACTCTACCCTACACTACACTACCCTACCCTACCCTACACTACCCTAACCTACCCTACACTACCCTACCCTACACTACCCTACCCTACATACACTACACTACCCTACACTACACTACCCTACCCTACCCTACACTACCCCACCCTAAAATAAAATAGATGTTGGCCTATTCTCAGACCTACTCAATATGCTCACAAAATTTCATGAGAATCGGTCAAGCCGTTTCGGAGGAGTAAGGGAACGAAAACTGTGACACGAGAATTTTATATATTAGATTGTATAATTTTAATTATAGCAAAAAGCCTTAAATCGAAAATACGTACAAAAAAGTAGTCTGCAGCTTTAAAAACTATTGTTGGTAGGGTACAATATCTCTCTTTTTGGTGACTTAGTAACCCGATGCGTGAACGGCAGACTCGCCCGCAAGACTGGCAGGGAAAGTTTACAGCCGATGGAGTATTGCCGCTCTGGTGGCGCTTTTCCTTCAAGGCAGCGAGCGCCCCAAACCAGGCCTCGTCGCACAGTTTTCGACCCTCCGCAATACGCTATTTGCCATTCTAGCCGTTTTTCTGCAAGCTTGTTTTAGTCGCGGTGATCTATTTTAGAGGCAGCCATGTCCCTTAAAGCGAAGCATTGGCCGCCTCACGTCTCTTTTTGCATTCGCTACTGCGCTCAGCAGAACACGTCGTGGTAACCGAGCAGGGTCTATCCGGTACACATGCCCTAACCAACACAGACGTCTCTGTTTGAGAAACGCGATAAGGTTTAGGCAGCTGCGTTTCTTTCAAAACCTCCTCGTTGGTGACTCTGTCCTTCCATGTTATACCTAAGATCTTACGAAAGACAGCGCATGTAGGAAATATTGAATCGACACTCTTGTTTTGCGTACGACGTCCAAGTTTCAGCACCGTACAAGAGTGCAAGAGCGTCGGTGGCGTAACGGCTAGGGCTCAAAGTTCTAAGCGATCCTGATGGCCATTGTATGCACCAGCGCGCGCCCTTCTGCATTCTTCCGGGAGATCGTGGTTCGAATCCTGACACGTACCAATGTGATTTCGAATTTAGATTTCATAATTATGTACGTTTATCCGACGCTCTTACGGTGAAGGAAAACATCGTGAGGAAACCTGCATACGCCTGCGAAGAAACTCGCAGGTTGTGTGTGAAGTCGACCTACCCGCACTGGCCCCGCGTGGTCGAAAAAGCCCGATCGCCCTTATTCAAGGTAGGCTCGAGCCCCTCGGTGGGGACGTATATGAGCTGATATGATGACAAGATGCAAGCTTGGAAGACGATCATCTTGGTCAGATGTTTGTTGTGCCATACTCTCTTGTACTAAGCCTCTCCCGAACATGGTCGCCGCTTTGCCGATACGGGTATCGATCTCAAAGTTCTAAGCGATCCTGATGGCCATTGTATGCACCAGCGCGCGCCCTTCTGCATTCTTCCGGAAATCGATAAACGGTGCACTACAAGCGCCTAACTCTAGCATTACCTATGGTTTATGGCCCCGCGGGCAGCGAGTCTTTAACACCACTTTAGTCTTCATTTAAATAGGAGCCATATTATTTTACTTCAGGTGATGTCCAACGTAGCGTCCGCAACGCACCAGGGAACGGACAGTGCTGCTGGGCTCCTCAACAAAGGCTTTGGTGCTTTTGGTGCCAAGTAAACTGGAGAACCTGAAGTCGTTTATTTATACTTTAAATATATTTTCAGCTTTTTTTATTACCATTTTTTTAATGTAAACACAGTACAATACTCGTACGCAACTATTTGTAAAATAAGAACATGTAAGGTTTCTCGTCTACTAACTTTATAAGGATAAGTTTATGTTGTAATTAAAATAGTTAAGTATCTTATTGTTATTTCGAATAACCTGTTATACAAGTGAGTTTTTAATGGCGGATAATAACACAAAACGTTATATTTAGTATGAAATGTTATAACTTTTGTTCTGTCACTTTTTAAATAAACGTCAATTTTTTTTGGTCACCATACAAACGTCATCGACGACGTTTTGTATGATCAATTTGTATGGAGTCTAAAAAAAATTGGCGTTTGTTTAAAAACTGATATAATGTAACCAGTTTGATTAAAAATGAACAACCCGACTGCTTAAAATATTACCCCTTTTTTTGAGACAGTCGGCTAAAAAGTATCCTATGTCACTCCAGGGATCAAGGCGAATCTAAAGATACCTTACACTTCTAAATCTATCAAGCCATTTAGGCTACAGGCTCAGACAAAGAAACAGACATACATACACCCCAAAACTATTTTGCCCTTCTTATTTATTTTTATATCTTACTCTATTTGTGGTTTTGACATCTTATTTTATTTTGACTTTTTTTTTATTGTGACATATTGGCTACAGGGACAGCCAAAGAAACAGACATACATATATCCCAAAACTATTTTGCCCTTCTTATTTATTTTTATATCTTACTCTATTTGTGGTTTTGACATCTTATTTTATTTTGACTTTTTTTTTATTGTGACATTCGAGTTTTTATATTGGCTACAGGGACAGCCAAAGAAACAGACATACATATATCCCAAAACTATTTTGCCCTTCTTATTTATTTTTATATCTTACTTTATGTGTGGTTTTGTCTTTTTTTTTGACATCTTATTTTTTTATTGTGGCATTCGAGTTTTATATTTTTTGACAATCATATTGCTACAATACGACATGTTTAACATATTTTGTATAAACACCTAAGTAACTGGTGACATGAAATGAATAATATAATCCAGTGTAATCTAGTAGTAAGTCGTGTTAAAAACTATCACATTGCATCTTAATAATCACGTGGTTGTGTTCTTATGCGTCACTAAATACTCACTTGTATATAATTATAATTATATTCCTTCGTAAGATTTTTAAAGTTTTAAAAGATGAAATCTCATTTTATCCATGCCCTGTAATTGTTTATCCGAGATTATTTGGCTCCATGTTGCATTTTATTTGTATTTGGCTTATTTTGAACTATACCATATAGTTGTGCCAGCTTTGCAGATACCGTCCATAAACAGACTAAATAAAATATGCAATATATCAAGTGTTAAAATCTACAAAATGCATTGATAATTTTATAATTATTTATTTTTATACTAATAAATAACAAAACACTTATAAGTCAAATGTGATAGATAATACAAAGTAATTTTATAGCTGCTTGGCACTAAAAATGTATGTTACATGTTATTTTATTATCTGATGTTATGTATAAACATATACCTATTATTTTTAATTTTAATGCTTTTAGATGTTGTTATGTAAAAATGTTGTGGCATGTTATATTTTATTATAGATGTCTAAAATAAGTACGGTACAGTCAAGTTCATTAATATATTGGCAGGGCCATTGGTTGAAAACATTGTAAGCGTCGAAATTAATATAAAGTTCTATACTAAACATATATAGATATCAATAAAATGTTATAATGTAAACGGTTCATTATTTGTTTGTATAGACAGGCCCCCGTCACTCGGTCGAGCAGGCGAGATAAGTACCTACACATTGGCGCGGCCTATACCCGTGTATGCAGTTATAACCGCTAAGTCGAGCGCCTTAATACCCATGTTTCCGTGTATGGGAAGGAGTAGGTGAATAAATGCGTAGGTATTTTCGTTTTATAAGGAAGTGCAATATCTGTTACGAAGTAACTAGTATCTCATCTGTGGTATTTTATTTATATTATTCATTTCGACGCTAACAATGTTTTTAACCATTGGCCCTGCCAATATATTAATGAACTCGCCTGTACCTAATATCTTACTAAATTCATTATACTTTCATAGATGGTTTAGATTACATTTGCTCTGTATCCTTATTCTTTTAACTTTAATTTTTAACTGCCTTCGTGGCTTAGTGGTTTAATCCACTCAGTTCCAGGAAGTAGCGGATTCGATTCCCGACGGGGTCAAACTTTGTAAGACTCGGTTTGGCTGGTGGTAGGTCATTTTCTAAGCCCGCCTGGCTCTAGCTACTACCGTCTTATTTAAGTTTTGCCGCCAAACATCAATGTTAACAGCATTTGAACATAATATAGCTAATCTTGGTAAATCCCGCTTCAATCTTCGGAATCATCATCTCTTACCATCAAAGCTGATAAAAAAGAATAATATAACTACATTTTATTTGTTATTTTTATGTTTACCTTGTTTAAAGATTTTTTGTTCATCTCATAGTACTAAGTTATGTCGTTAAGTACATTAATAGATCTGCTTACTCATAGTCAATTTGTTTTCTTTTCGACCCAGGTATTTTTAAATATTAAGTACTTTCACACTATTCTGCGAATTCGCCTTGACGCGTGGAGATGCGGATATGGAGGATATGGTCTTATAACTCAAAGCTATTTCTTCCATCCGAGGTTATACTTACCTAGCTCATCATATCAGCCGAAATACGTTCACTGCTGGACAATGCCCCCGTCCCCAAGGGTTTCCTCAACGACCAGTCTAGCGCTACCCGCATCCAGTGGCTTTCCATGACTCACCAGGTCGTCGGTCTATGCCTAACTATGCTAAGTTTTCCGGTGTGCGGTCGCCACTCGAGAACTTTACTGCCCCAATGGCCATCTGTTCTTTGAGCTATGTGCTCCGCCCACTGCCACTCAAGTTCAGCGATTCTCTGAGCTATGTCGGTTACCTCGGTTCTCCTACGGATCTTCGCGTTTCCACCTACCTAAATTCAGATATAGAAGTACTAAGTTCTAAGTAAAATAGAACACATTTTTGAGGGTGATCCTTCCTACTGAGCAACTTTTGTTCTACAACTTACCGACCGCGAAACACCCCTCCCACTCGGTGGAGCGATGACCTGGTGAGGGTTGCGGGAAGCCGCTGGATGGGGGCAGCGCAGAACCGGTCGTCATGGAAATCCTTGGGGGAGGCCTATGTCCAGCAGTGGACATCCTTCGGTTGATGTGATGATGAATAAATAAATAAACATTAATACAGTCTCTAATGGGATTGTATCCAGAGAAGGTAATATATTCTGACAAAACAGTGTCAACTCAGCTCAACGATTATTATGGGACTTTTTGGCGGGAATTTGTAGCGTTCAGTTAGTCATTTTGCTTTTGTGGTTTTTTATGTATAATATTGAACGTGTATTTATCAGCAAAGTACCATTTATGTGTTAACAAGCTTTTTCCCGCAGCTTCACCCGCGTGGATATCGTTTTAATGACTGTCTTTATGGGTGATTAGTAAATTATGTCGTTTCCCACCTACTCAACCATCTCTGTGCAAAAAATCACAACAATCGAGTATTTTTTCAGTTCCCTCAGGAACTGCCCTAGTAGCTATAAATTAGCAGGACGAGTCACAGTGCGCGCGGAGTAAGAAAACTTTACCCCCTCCCCCTAACCCCCAGCGGGGTGTAAGACGCTGTCTCCCGGGCGTTTTCAACACTAGTCTACCTAAAGAATAAGTGTGCCAAGGCTCATCCTTTAATCCGGAAAATATTGCTGTTAGCGTATAACAAACGGACTATACTGTGTTTCGAGTTCCTACAAGAAGGCCGCGAAAGCTTTTGCAAAAGTGCTATCATTTTGCCAGAGTGTGTTGGTTAGGTTAAGGTTAGTTTATAGACTACATATGATGTGCAGAAACAGTGATCTTGAAGACTGAAAAATTACTGATGACGTAAAATCGACAAATACTATGTACCGAAAAATATTACACTGAAGAGAAGGCGGTATGGCCAATGAGCCTTAGCTTGCCCTAAAAAAGGGCGAAAAAGAAAACGACGAATACAGTGTTGTTATTGCTATGGCAATTACCTTATTCTACGGCAATCGGGGCCAAAATTAAACTGACTACGGCAGTCTATATACATAGAGCAGAAGTTTTCATACAAATACGGCAATTTCAATGTAATAAAATTCTTTTGTAGTAATGAGGAACTTTCCAGGCTCCGTTCCTTGAAAAAATCATAGATGGCGCTGTCTAGTGTACTTAGCAGAGAGAGAGTTTAACAAACTAAAGTTTTTACTTAGTCAAAGATGACCTTTTATTCCCCATATGTATTATATGGGTCTATAACTGCCTCCTAGGTGTAATGGTTAGAACATTCGCTTTACACTAGGAGATCGATGGTTCGATTCCCGGTGGGGTCAACATGCAAGACTCGGTTTGGTTGGTGGTAGGGCATTTTCTAATACCGCCTGGCTAGCTACCACCATCTTATCTAAGTCTGGCCGCAAAACATCAGTGTCAACAACATTCCGCCTAAAGATAAGAAAGCCAGTTCTCCATTGCGTTGGGGAATCTCGGTAAGCCCGCTTCCATCTTCGGCATCATCGTTACTTACCACCAGGTGAGATGATGCGAAGGGTTTACCAATTGTGAATAAAAAAAAAGACTAATAAAATACGTCCTATTTTTTTTTGGATGTGTGCAAAAAGATTTATGCCTACTCATGATTCAATATATATGCTGTCTTCTCTGCCGGAGGTCAAATGGTTCTCGTACTCGCTGCCGGCCGAGAGGCCCCTTAAGGTGGCCATCCGTGGCCTCCCCTCCACCACCGAGGCCGCCGAGATCACTGCCGCCCTAGCCGAACACGGCTTTGAGGCAGAGCACGTGAAGGCCTACCGGGCGCGCGCAGGACGCCCCGGGTGCATCTTCTACGTGCAGATCTGGCGGACCACCAACTTTACGGCCCTCTAGACCATCGCGGAGCTCCTTCACATGCCGGGCATCGCCATCGAGGCCTGGCGTGGCAAGTGAGGACCCACGCAGTTGCACCGGTGCCAAGGATTTAGACACTCCTCGCATGGCTGCCACCTCCCGCTGGCCTGCGTCCGCTGCGGTAATTCCCACGCCGCAAAGGACTGCTTACGGCCGCGGGAGGACCCAGCGACCTGCGCCAACTGCGCGGGCCCGCACCCCGCCAACCACGTCTCGTGCCCGGTGTTCCGAAGGGAGCTCCGGAACAAGAGGGCCGGGACAGTCGCCCGGACCACCAACACCACCTCTCGCCCTGCAGCGCCTGCCGTCACTGCTGAGGCGCGCCGTACCGGCAGCGCCCGTCATGCAGAGCGGCTCGGCCGCCGTGCCCGCGCCCAGCCGTAAAAATCGACGAACCTGACGGAGGAAGAAGAGGCCCATAGCCCCCGCTTCCGCCGCCCCCAATGCCGCCAACACCACCGCCGTGCCCTCCCAGAGCGACCTCCTGCAAGGTCTGGGAGTGATCCAGCAGTTGCTCGTCTCAGCCGGGGCTGGAAAGGCTGCCAAGGGCCCTGTGCCCAGCCCAAGGACCCGCTCATCCTAATAGGCGGCGGAAGCAGCCACGTCAAGGAGGCTACGCCTCGGGGAAGTCTCCCCATCGCCCCCTTCGGGGGCAACGAGAAGAATGCCACGGCCTACCACTGACGCACACCGCTAGCAGTCCATTATGACCACTAGCAATTGAGCATCACTTGAGGGCGGAACGTCGCGTTGTTCTCACCTGTGCCTACTGTTCTCATTAAAAAAAAACCACATAATACATCATATGGGGAATAAAAGGTCATCTTTGATTAAGTAAAAACTTTAGTTTGTTAAACTCTCTTTGCTAAGTACACTAGACAGCGCCATATATGATTTTTTTAAAGAACGGAGCCTGGGAAGTTCATCATTATATCGAAATACGGCAATTTTTGCGAGTTTTCTCCGATATACGGCAATTTCGCTGACCAAATACGGCAACTGAAAAAAATACAAGAACATCAAGTATCAAGTCACTTGTCACTTGACGAATATGGCGGCTTTGGTTCGCACAGGTTTTATTTTCGCCAAAAATACAATTATTCCTACGTCTGCTAGAGCAATTTGCACAACGCAGCCTTTAAAATTAAAAGAAAGTAAGACAATAATGTTTACATTTTATAATAAATTACTTTAGAGGTTATGTTGTCCTACTTGTACTAAACGTTTACAATTCTTTACATGTTACAGTACGTGAACATATTATAGAGGAATCAACTCTGGTAGTTGACGCCGTGAACGTACCATCCCCACGGGCAGAACTTCTTATTCGCGCTGAAAATGTTCCTTCCTTGGCGCCTCTTTCTACGGATGAGAAAGGAAACCCTCCGTGTTACATGTGTGCTCTAGGTCTGGATGTGAAACACACAGACGTGCTTATATTGAGCCAGTTCGTCCGCTCTGACGGCTGCATGCTGCCGAGGCGCATTACGGGCCTATGCCGTCGACAGCAGAAGAAAATTGGAAAGATGGTGACAATGGCCCAGAAAGCTGGTATGTGCCTGCTGTGCAATGTGCAATATTCCCAAATTCACTTAATTATTTTATTTATTTATACACCAGTAGCTCTACGAGCTTATGTGTGTATATAATCCCAGGGTTTGAAATTATGAAGACAATTATTTTCTTTGATAATTATCGGTGTTGATTATATTTTTGGCTCTTTGAATTTTTACTAATTGTTTGAGTGTAAGTTTAACATGGTCAATAATCACAATTTAATTTTTGTGACACCTTCATTAATTAGCAATATATTTTTTTAAACATTTTTCCTAAGTTTGAGGTTTGACGCGTTTTAATACCTCACGAAACGTAGAATCCTGTGCGGATAAACATGTCAGGACATAGCGCGTAGCTTACCTTTTTTTAAAGATAGTAATATTACTAGTTTGTTTTAAATTTAATTTTGTAATTATCAACGTTATAATTATCAATGATATATTTCATTTAATTTTCTCTAAAATTTAAATACAATCGGTCCTTTAAGATCATGTGAAGTTTTTCTGCAAGGGCTACAAGTTTTTTAACCTTACTAATGCTTCAACATCTTTACTTTCTTGCCGCTAAACATCAGTGTTAACAACATTGATGTGTTCTGGCTTGAAGATAAGATAGCCAGATCTCCATTGCATTAGGGAATCTTGGTAAGCCTGCTTCTATCTTTGGCATCATCGTCACTTACCATCACGTGAAATGATTTCAAGGGCCTACCAATTGGGAATTAAAAAAAAACAATTTTGAGATGAAATTTGGCATGCTCATAGCCTGTGTTTTGGAAAAGGATGCTACTTTGTATCCCATGAAAATGTTTTTCATATCATTTTCAATTTTTATTTATCAAAAACACATAATTAAAATAAAAATATATAATGTCATAGTTCAATATTTTAATCATTTTTAGTACAAAATCTAGTTTTTGACAGTTCATAAAAAGTAAGTCAGATGACTAGTAGGCAAGTACCAACTTATAGATATTGTTGTACACTACTATTAATATTATTGTATTTTGTTTTAGGTCTAATGATCAATTTGACTCCACATTATTGCCAAAAGGATCCCACCAAACGGTATGGTCACAAGAAATTCAACACTTACTTTGATGAAGAAACAATATTTTGGAAGAGAATACCCAAGCAGAGTGACCGTTGGAAACGGTAGTTAGTTTCTATATATTTTATGTACGTACCATGGTTAAAATAATAAATAATGAATTACGTAGTTAATAAATTTGAATTTTCTTGATATATTAATGGAAACTAAAAAAGCAATCCCACCAACATGGTAGTATGCATGTGTCCTAGTAAAATATATAAATCTGTTATATAATTATATACCTTAGGATATGCTCATAGTTATTTTATCCCTTGGATAGCATGCTTAATTATGCCAGAGTGAGAGAGTTGTGAACTGCTAGATAAGTTTTATTAGGAATCCTTAGGGGAGGCCTTTGTCCAGCAGTAGACGTCTTTCGGCTGATATTATGATGATGATGAAAGTTTTAGGTTAGTTTCGGTTGCTTTTTTTATAGCAATAGGGAGCCTTGCTTGCCCTCAAAAGGAAATCTTACTAGATTTATAGCTATAACCCTAGTAGGAAAGCTATAAACCTCTCTCTCGTAAATATCTACCTGTACAATAACTATATTTCTAGGGATATAGCTATATCACGTCTTTTTTATGTTACTGTGACATGCATAGAAAGGATCTTCATAGTTATTAGATTAAGACAAAACACCAGAGGAAAAGAGCTTCAAGACTCCATGTAAGAGAAAGGGACACAAAGCCACAGAATACATGTTTAAACATATTTGTACCTTCCACATGGCAAGTCCTAAATTCACCCAAGTAAAATATTCCTTGTTCAGAGAAATTATTATATTATTTCCTTTGTTTCTCTAGTAAATTCTGACTTATCCAATCCAATCCGTCATTGCCTCAATGCTGAGGATTGTGACCGTTATGGCATTGTGAGGGCGGAGAGTGCTCTCCAACCGGCTCTATAACTCACTGCATACCACCATGTCAGCTCATATACATCCCCACCGAGGGGCTCGAGCCTACCCTGAATTAGGGCGATCGGGTCTTAGTCGACCACGCAGGCCCACTGGGGGTTGGGCGACTTCACACACAACCTGCGAGTTTCTTAGCAGGCGTGTGCAGGTTTCCTCACGATGTTTTCCTTCACCGTAAGAGCGACGGATAAACGTACATATGAAATCTAAAGTCGAAATCACATACGTGATTTCGACTTTAGATTTCATATGTACGTGGCAGGATTCGAATCTAGCCATTACGCCACCGACGCTCACTCACTGCATACACTGCTGGATAAACTGCAGTTTGACGGTGCCTTCTGAGTTATACAAGGTTTTTAAACCTTTGAATATAAGAATATAATAAACAGATCTATGAAAAGTAGCAGGGGTATAAAGTGTGTATTCCACAACAAAGGGGATAAAGATTATATATCGGACAAGTACTGGGTGGCGCAAGTCAAAATGGGCTTAAAAAATAAAAACAAATTAAAATTTAAGAAACCCCCGACACAAAAACTGCTAAAATTTAGAAAATAATGTCTTGGCCCTTTAAGTTTAATATAAATACCGCTAAATTAATAAAATAACAGAATACAACTATTTTAACTATTATTAACAACTTAGTGGTCCCCCTACGCGACGATATTATTTTCTACGTTTTAGCGGTTTTTTGTCGGGGGTTTTTTAAATTTTTAATTTGTTTTATTTCATGCTTTTTAAACTTTACGTATCCTAAACACGATTCCTTTGCTGTAAGTTGGGTGTCCTGCAGATTCCAGATGCTGTAGCATCAAGTCCAGGTTACCATGTTCTATCTAACACCTATTCATTGAGAGTATTCCAACAACGAGCCCAAACACGATACCTCTGCTGTAAGTTGGCGAGAAGTTAGGTATCCTGCAGATTCCAGGAGATGCTGCAGCATCAGGTTTACAATGTTCTATCTAAAACCTATTCATTGAGACTATTCCAATGAGCCCAAACACGATGCTTCTGATGTAAGTTCGTGAGGAGTTGAGTATCCTGCAATTTCAAGAAGATGCTGCAGCATCAGGTCAAGGTTACCATGTTCTATCTAAAACCTATTTATTGAGACTATTCCAATGAGCCAAAACACGATGCCTCTGCTGTAAGTTGGTGAGGAGTTGGGTATCCTGCAGATTCCAGGAGATGCTGCAGCATCAGGTCATGGTTTTGCAATATTGTTACAGTAACAGGGCACCAAACTTTTAATGGTCTGTATAAGTTGCCCACATCCCTTCATCACCTAGATAAGAGCTGATGATCCTCAAACGACTGCAATCATAATATAGCTAAGAACCACCTCGATCACGTCAAATTTCAAATAAAAAAAACTCATCAAAATCGGTCTAGTCGTTCACAGACATACACACGGATACACACGTTCAACTTAAAACACCTCTTTTTGCGTCGGGAGTTAAAAATATGACATACACTAATATTACATTTTGAATATCCGTTGCCCAACGTACCAAAATCATAGAATTTTATTTTGAGCATCATCAGTCAATTATTCAGATTTATCTCGTGGTTTTCAACATTTAACTGGCCCGCTCGTGGCTCGTTCCGTAGATTTAACAGGCCAGAATATTTGCTCTGGGGTTTATTTAAAAGACAAGATAATAGTTATCAAAGAAAAAAACTTACAAAAAAAATCGGGTTTGTATGGGAGGTACCTTATTACGATTTTTCCTGGAATAATGAACTACCCAGTGTACTGGGGGCCTTATTAAGTTTTAGTAATTCACTGTTTTATTAGTCGTTAAAGTCGTTTTTGGCAATCTGTATTTGTATGGGCGGTACATTGTCTGATTTTTTCTGGAATAACCAACTACGCGTTTAGTAGGCCATATAAAGTTATATTAACGTAGAGTTTAATCAAATTCGTTAGCCAAAGAATAATAGTGTTTTTTTACTATGGTGCAACCCTAAAAATTGGAAGAATAAAAAAGTAGTGATGTATAAAAATTTTGAGATCATTACTTTTTTAGGGTTTCGTACCTCAAAAGGAAAAATAAGAAAGCCATGATCACTCGTGTGTCTGTCTGTCACAAACTTTCTCTCAGAAACTACTAAATCGATTGAGTTATAAATTGGTACACAAATGTAAGTCGGTGACCCAAAGACGGACATGTAATGCTAATGACCCAAAGATGGACATGTAAGGTTAATAAATTCATTTTAAACATGGGGGCCACTTATGGGGGGTAAATAAAATATTAAAAAAAGTTTTGCAAACTATATCGTGTGACATATCAAATGAAAGCACTTGTGAGAATTTCTTTTTTTATAATTTTATGTTAAATAGTTTTAAATTTTATGATAAATTATTTAAGAAAATAGGCGAAAATTATCTCCGAAACTATTGGGCCTAAATCTTGGGAAAAATCACAGTATATGAGGTTAAATGCATAGATTACAGGAAAATCTATGAGAAAATCTAGTCCATCCTTTCCCGCGGGAAAAACTCATGTCCACTCCACCCTCAAATACATTTAATAAAAACGATGTAATAAGGCGAAGGAAAAAGCTAGTACTTAATAAGTGTAACACAATCTTTTAAAAAGCGTCGGTGGCTCAACCGGTAACGACTCGATCCATCTAACCGAGGTACCGGGTTCAAATCTGGACGGCCAATGATTTTTTCAAAAACTTACGTACATATACTTACCGATTGCTTTAACGGTGAAGGAAAACATCGTGAGGAAACCTGCACACGCCTGCGAAGAAACTCGAAGGTTGTGTGTGAAGTCGACCAACCCGCACTGGGCCCGCGTGGTCGACTAAGGCCTAATCACCCTGATTCAGGGTAGGCTCGAGCCCCTCGGTGGGGACGTATATGAGCTGATATAATAATAATCTTTTAATGCTCTGAAGAAAACAATCGATCCCCATAAAAATCTCAATTTCAACTTTTTTGCCATAACAATACCTCCTTCGTCACTTGAAAGTAAAAATATTTTAAATTCTATTGGGGTAATAAAAAAGAAGTTGTTATTTGCAATTTATACATTGTTTATTTCCAATTTCGTTGTCTATTTTTAGTTCATGTTAACAAAGTGCTCAACTGTTTGATTACGTTACATTAAGGACTCCTCAAAGTGGTGGAAAAAAAGATAACACAATAGCATTTTTAATGAATAACAAAGTAAATTACACACACATATTATTAGCAATTACCGTACTACCGTTCTATGATCTTTACACTATTTCTTTTACACTCAGTTTGAATATTTTTGGCTGACTGTTACCCGCGGCTTCACCCCCGTGGATATCTAGAGACCGAAGGGTTTTTAGCCTATGTCCAATGTCCATCCTAAAATTCTAACTATTGGTGAAAGAATTGTTTAAATCGGATGTGTAGTTTCGAAGATTATTTCCTACATACCTCTGCATAATCTATATATAAGGTCTAACAAAATTAGCTGAAACTATTTTAACTGGTGCTTCTACCCATGAAACTGAACAACTTTCTCCATGGAACCCATTCTCATATCTCAAAAAAAATTTTGAACTTCCCATACTAAGTTGGCTGATCAGCTGATCGAGTTAGTATGGGAGAGCCAAATTTATTTTTGTGATTTGACTATGAGTTCCATGGGGAAAGTTGTTCAGAAGCACCAGTTAAATTCTAATTAAAAACAGACTGCATATAAAAACAACCCCTCTTTTTTGGCTAGTCGGGTAAAATGTATCCTATGTCACTCACGGGATCAAGACGAATCTAACAACACCTCACACTCCAAAATCCATCAAGCCGTTTAGGCTACAGAGCGCGCCAAAGAAATAAACATACATACATACACTCGAAAAACATAACCCTACTTCTGGCGCAGTCGGGTAAAAAAACAAACCGTGTGAAGTAAAATAGTGAATTACGGCCATGGCTTAGCGGTCACCATAGAACGGCTCTACTTTAATAATGTAATCCTCCTTATATTATAAACTAGCTGTTTCTCGCGGCTTCACCCGCGTGGACGTTTCTATGACTTTCGTGGGTGCGCAGTGCGCGAGCCGCAAGCGGGTAGCGATCGCTGAAAAAAGTAGCCTATGCGTTAATCTAGGTCCTAATCTGCCTACCTACCAAATTTCAGCCAGATCCGTTCCGTAGTTTTTGCGTGAAAGAGTAACAAACATACATCCATACATTCTTACATACTTTCGCGTTAATAATAATAGTAGGATGTGAAAGTATGTACGTACCTATGGATGTTTGTTACTCTTTCACGCTTCAACGGGATGAAACTAGGCACACATATAGGAAAACGTTTTATTCCCACGGGAAAATCGAAAGCAACGCAGGCGTAGCCGCGGGCGGACGGCTAGTTTATAATATTAGTAAGAATCTATTTATTTATGGCTTCATACCAAATTTCAGCTCAATCGTTCCCCTGGCATTCACTTGGAAATCGATTGCACGATTTGACCCGAACAAAAAGATAAACTGATACACTGTGAAATAGGTTATATACAGAAACATTTACATCAGAACTTTTATACATACACATTAGACTAGGAGGTCATGACAAATCTTTTTTTGGTCACGATAACTAGTTTTTCAGGCGCTATAAGTACATAACGCAACCACTTTGCGCAGGCAGACCGACATATTTAACATCAGAGTGTTGCCATTTATCCATTTCCGTTATTGTTACCAGATTTGTCGTTACCTCCTAGAATACATTGAAAAAAATAATATGTAATTGCAAACACAAAATGCATTCTTATGCGAGATAACTACTTATTAGGCAATATTAAATATAAATTTGGTTAACTTAGGAAGTTTATTAAAAAAATTGTGTACAAAATAAATCGTCTAAAAAGTACTTATGTACCCTTATTCAGTACATATAATATAACAAAATGCAGCCTACGTATGACCACAAAAATACTCGACCCTATTGCTAAATCCATTTACACGGGAATCCTAGTTTGGGTCCAGATGATCATGTGTGACCTTTTCTTTGAATAGGGAGGTTACATGAATTTTATAAAAAAAATGTAAAAATTTAGTCTAGTATGTGATAAGACAATCACTACCTACTTACTTAGCGTAGAAGGAAGCCGGGCTAAATGCAAGTCTCTTTCATCCCTTTACAATTTGACAGAGATAGAGCGTTTCAGATATTGACAACAGTCGGCAGTCTTAACGGTTAAGTTAAGCAAGGTGTGCGTTGTCGATTTTGAGTGAAAGATTCAGAAACTGATATTCTCGGCATGTTTGTGGCCGTCCTATAAATTCTTCATTCCATACAGCAGATTCAAAGATTTGATTTCATTCATCGTACTTCATTTATTATAGTCGTCATCATCACAGCCTTTCGTATAAGTATAGGTAGCCGAGATCCTTGGGAGGGTTCTCCGACAGCGCCACCTAAAACAAATAAGTGAGAGTGACAAGACATTTTTGGACTTCTCATACAATTGCCAACTTTGTACACTCAGCGGCACAAATAACGGAACACCTACTTTTTAACTAACTTCAAAAAAGGAGGAGGTTCTATGTTCGACTGTATATTTTTTTTGTGTATGTTCACCGATTTCTCCATCAATTGTGGACCGATTTTCAAAATTCTTTTGTTTCCAATAATATTTCATACAAAGCGATCTATTGCTTAGAAGAGAGCACACATACACACAGTAAATTGATAAATTCTCCATACATTTTACGAAGAAAATATATCATGCTCTTTGTTTTGAGCAGTCTAGGAGTTCCCGGGAATCTGCAAGAATGTTGTGCTCTTCGACACATTTGTAGCCAGGGATTTAAAGTTCGTTCGCTCAATTATTTGCATCTTTGATAAATAACATTCCCGCTGCCGGCTCAAGTCAAACGGTACCGAAAACAGGGCCGCCGCGACGCCGCTGACGTTACACCCGCACGGGGTCGCGGAATCTTGTTCAGTCTTTAATTATTAATGAAGGCAATGATTCTGAAGACACTTCGTCCAGCAGTGAAAGTGCTTAAAATTAATGATAAATTCTAAATAAAAAGACATCTATTTAATTATTTTAGAAGTGAAAACCTCGGGGCGATTGGCATTTTTGAGATGGGAAAAAACAATTGAAATCGCAACACTGTAATGTAAGCGACACAGTACCAGGAACACTGGCAGGGTCAAAATTTATAAAACTGTAAAAAGTTTTCACTTCTGTCAGCACTCCCGGAGCGGTTAGGTTATTTTTGTAAAATTGTTTTATCCTTCAGCATATTTCCACTCTGTTTGGATGTACTGCAGCTAACTCCCAGAACGAACTATAACTTAATGTTTTCTTGATTAAATAAAAAAAAGGTAATCGTTGTTTGGACGCCCCTTGTTATATTTTTGATATGGTAACAGAATCAAAAAAAGCGTCGGTGGCTCAACCGGTAACGACTCGGTCCATCTAACCAGAGGTACCGGGTTCAAATCTGGACGGCCAATGTACCAATAAGTTTTTCAAAAACTTACGTACATACTTACCGATTGCTTAAACGGTGAAGGAAAACATCGTGAGGAAACCTGCACGCGCCTGCGAAGAAACTCGAAGGTTGTGTGTGAAGTCGACCAACCCGCACTGGGCCCGCGTGGTCGACTAAGGCCTAATCGCCCTGATTCAGGGTAGGCTCGAGCCCCTCGGTGGGGACGTATATGAGCTGTAATGATGAATCGTTGTTTGGAGGCCCCTTGTTATTTTTTTGATATGGTAAGAGAATGTATTGAAAAAAAGTAGGTGTTCCGTTATCATGACGGAGCTGCATGTCTTAACTATACAGTTTTCCGAGTGTAAACAACAAATTAATTGTACAGCCACGATGTGCATACTTTCTCGCGAAGCCTTCACCGTCTGTCGTAGTCGGGCATACACAAATTAACAATAAACATCACAGTTACTCAGTAGCAAAGAATAAAGTTAGGTATATCAGACTTGATGAAAAAATTACAAGAATTTTGGTTTGTATGGGAGGTACCTACCTAAGATTTTTTCTGGAATATTGAAGTACCCACTACAGTAGGCTTTGTTAAGTTCTAGTTATTCATAAAGTTTCATTAAAATAGTAAGAGCCATTTTTTGGGAAAAAGTAACATACAACCTGGATTTGTATGGGAGGCATGTTATTTGTATTTTGTATGATTTTTTATATTTTTTTTAAATATTAGTTTGTTTGTATTTGTATTCCAATTTCTCTTGGAACAACGGACTACCGCTAATATGAGTATAACCCCCAGTTAACGGGACCTACACCAATTTTGTTACACCTGTATGTAATTAACAAAATGAAATTAAAAAAAATGATAATTACAAACCTTTTCCGTAAAAATGGATATAGACAAAAAATTAAAAGAACAAAATAAAAAAAAAATTACAATCCGTTTCAAGAAATAAATATTCTGTCTGAAAAGAATTCCTGTGCTACTCGCTTTATTGCAGTTGTACTTGTACAGAATAGGTCGAATTTAGGATGCTCACACACTAATTTATTAAACTATTACAGCTACGCAATAAAAATGTGTTCTGCCTGTAATTAGTGCTTGCTTGCATAAGGAACATGTAATATAGGTCGCTATCTGAATGTTAAAAGGTTAATGCGAAGTTGCAATTTAGAGAGAAGAATTTTTGCAATTTGGTCATACAGTTTGTCGTATGTCTGGGACAGTTTGTGAAAATGTACCTTATTGTCGTTGAATATGACCCACCGCCCCTCGTGCAACACGTGGCACACGTAGTGGCCCACCATGGTCGACGTGCCCATGTGAGAAATGAACGCGATCAGCTTGTACTCTGAAACAAAAAGCGCTTAGTCAAAACTGCAGCCTCGACAACCTCCTTGCCCGCGTCGAATCTAGCTCGTTTGGTTGGAAAGTCTTAGAGGGCAGAGTACAGTCTAATTAAATAAAAAAATAGCAGGATTACCACCCGAAAATTGTTATATAATCGTAGCGAAATACGTAAAGGTATAAAACACATTTATATTAGAAAATTAAAAATGGTGGGCGAGGTCAGAAAAGGAATACGAAGATAGGACGGGAAAAAATGGAAAATGTGAATACTAACAAAAAAAATTAATAATAATTGGGTAATTTATAAACAGATTTAAAACAAACCAAAAAGTATGACTCGTCACAAGACGTTGTCACAAAGAATTTTCAGTGCTTCTTGCTCAATTGGAAGTTGTTTTTCTTCACCTGATATGGATAGTAAGTAACATCTTATCTTCATAAAAAACATCAACTTTGAGATGAGATGTTGGTAGCTAGCCGGGCAGACTGATAAAGTGTCCTTCCACCAAACAGAGTCTTACAAAGTTATACCCCCCTGAAAATCGAACCAGCGACCTGGTTAAACCTTAAAGTTAAAAAACTGGTTGTCTGTAAATTCGGTTTACGGACGATAATTTTATGTGATAACGTGTCACAAGCCGAACGCTTAGGCCGATCGTGCCTCTCTATCGCTTTTTTTATTATATTATTATTGTTGGGTGGGACGCCTGCGGGGTACAGACGGGTGTTCCAAGTCACTAGGTGGACTCATTACACCCTATTCCCATAGTGGTACAATGGTTACTGTGACCCCGGTGGCGTCCCCCCCTCAAACCTTGAGCTCCTTCTACAATACTCCGCTATGTGACTGATTTCCAGGCTGCATAGTTCCTCTTCCCTGATCCTATCGGCGCCAAAAGTCTCCCACCTAAATCTCTATCGCTTGTTCCGCGCTCTCGCTTGCACGCTCGGCTCAGGCGGGACGTGACAATTTTTCGTGGGTGCAGCCGGCGTTCATCGATTTAAAAGACGTTAACACGTCAAAAACTAAAAAGACTCACTGAAATTTGTGTAAGCTAATTGTCGTTTGGGTCTTTGCTTTTGACTGGAACCTTGCTTATTTAAGTGCTCAGTTCAGCACAAGGACGAAGAATTCATTTTTAATAAAAACTTGAGTACATTTGACTGCAACTCACCCGATAGGAGCTGGCGATAGAGTAGAGGATGGTACACTCGAACTCAAATAATGCCTTTAATCACTCTCACCTTGACGTCCCCAAATTATAGGAATCGGGATCGGGAAACACTAACGCAGGCAAGGAGTTCCACTCCTTCGCTGTCCGCATAATAATGGAGGAAGCGTAACGATTCGTGTGGATTGGTATGAAATTAACAACAAAAGGTAGATGCAGGCAAGGGCGGATTCAGCCTTCGAGTAAGGGGGGTTACAGTCTAATATCCATTTTCATCACAAAACGTAATAACGTTTTTTTAAAATTTTTTAAGTACCATAGTTAAAAAGTTAGAATCGTCACTTAGGAGCTCTACATTTTGTTGATACTACTGTAGTTAAACAAACAAACTTTCATCACAAAACGTTTGCTCCTATAAGTAATGTCTAATAACGTTTTTTTTAAAAAAAAAATTAAGTACCATAGTTAAAAAGTTAGAATCGTCACTTAGGAGCTCTACATTTTGTTGATACTACTGTAGTTAAACAAACAAACTTTCATCACAAAACGTTTGCTCCTATAAGTAATGTCTAATAACGTTTTTTTTTTTAAAAATTTAAGTACCATAGTTAAAAAGTTAGAAGCGTCACTTAGGAGCTCTACATTTTGTTGATACTACTGTAGTTAAACAAACAAACCGGCCAAGTGCGAGTTCGACTCGCGCACGAAGGGTTCCGTACCATTATCTATAAAAATCACGTTTGTTGTATGGATGCCCCCCCTTAAATATTAATTTTATTTTAATTAAATTATTTATTTTTTAAGTGAATGATACAACTAAATATTCTGTGAATATTTCAAGCGTCTAACTGTTGCCGTTATGAATATCGAGCAAAAGAATCACGTTTGTTATATGGGAAGCCCCTTAAATATTTATTTTATTCTGTTTTTTAGTATTTTTTGTTATAGCGGCAACAGAAATATATCATCTGTGAAAATTTCAACTGTCTAGCTATCCCGTTTTCTAGCGTTGTCTAGCGGTTATGAAATACAGCCTGGTAACAGACGGACGGACAGCGAAGTCTCAGTAATAGGGTCCCGTTTTTACCCTTTGGAAACGGAACACTAACAAACAAACCAACAAACTCTCACCACAAACGCATATCCATTCTCCGTTCCGTCGTGAGTAAAAAGTGTTTAAAGAAACCTTTGATTCATTTCATAAGATGTTATATATAGACTGCTAGTAGCTAGCAGCTAGTATCTAGACTGTTTTCGTGTTTCGCGATTAAGAGTCTCCAGGAGGCTCGAGTTTCCATACAAACGTAGTTCCGCTTTAATACAAAAACTACATGCCGGATTGAATCCAAACTTTGCAAATATATTGAGTAGACAGACACATATCAATGTTTGTAATTAGTTTTCATCGTAGTAAATTTTAAAGTAACTAAACGAAGACTTAAATTAGTTTTATACTGAAAGTTTGAAACTGCTCTAATTTTTTTCCGTTTTATATTAGTACATCGAAAACTAATTACAAACATCGATATGTGTCTCCTCAATATATTTGCAAAGTTTGGATTCAATCCGGCATGTAGTTTTTGTATCAAAACGGAACTACGTTTGTATGGAAACTCGAGCCTCCTGGCGTGCCTTAAGCAGTTGGGGCTCGTTGCTATCACTAGAAGGCAGGAACTTCATGGGACACCTGCTGCCCACAGAGGTAATAAGAATTCGTCGTGGCCAACGATACCCCACTCTCAAAAAGAAGTAGATGATGCGACTCACTCTCAGGGCCGTCCCGGCAGCCCAGCGTGCGGTCGGGCGCGGCCGGAACATTAGTGTCCGGCGCGTCCAGCTCGTCCGCGTGGCTGAATATCCAGTCGACGGCTCGGCCCACGTCGCCTCCGGTGGCCCCGAGCGCCTTGGCGGCTTGCGGCCGTGTGAAACCCATATTCATTATCTGTTCTATGCTCGCTTCGTCTGCCTGCACGTGGCCGCCTGTTAAAGAAATGGGAGAATTTAGAAGATTGGATCATCATCATCCTATCAGCTCATATACGTCCCCACCGAGGGGCTAGAGCCTACCCTGAATAAGGAAGATCGGGCCTTAGTCGAACACGCGGGCCCAGTGCAGGTTGGTCGACTTCACACACCACCTTCGAGTTTCTTCGCAGGCGTGTGCAGATTTCCTCACGGTGTTTTCCTTCACCGTACAGCGTCCGATAAACGTACATTATGAAATCTAAATCTAAATCACATTGGTACGTGGCAGGACTCGAACCACGACTTCCCGGACAGTAGGCGGCATACGATAGAATATTATTATGAATAATGATTTCCAGGAGACTGTCTGTTAACTGTTGTAACAGAGTAGTTCTGCCGCCCACCGATATATGGCTCTATTTTCATTTTAGCACGCGCTAACGAAACGTTCCATTAGTTTAGCGTGATTAGATTTAATTTGTTGTATACATGTAAATTACAGTTGTCAAACATACAAATTCAAAAATAACTGATAAATTTCTAAAACTAAAATAAACCACCCCTGAGCGTCCCCGGCGCAAAGGTGCCCATAACGCTCGCAGCGTTGCCGCGTTGTATGGCTATAGACTGCTTTTGCACCAGGAAGGCCTCGTAGCGGGGGTCACATCCTTTGTCCCGCAGAAGGCGCCCAATGTCCCGCACAAAACCCTTAGCCTCGGTTCCCCATCAGCCAGCCGTTTCGACGGCAAATGGAACAATTGTTGTATTGTTATTTTATCAGTTGGGACACTCGAATCTGTGTACGGCTACCGGACCTATTCGAGTGAAACCAACTAACGGTTCCCGGACCTATTCGAGATATACCAACTAACGGCTCCCGGACCTATTCGAGTGATACCAACTAACGGCTCCCGGATCTATTCGAGTGATATCAACTAACGGCTCCCGCACCTATTCGAGTGATACCAACTAACGGCTCCCGGATCTATTCGAGTGATACCAACTTACGGCTCCCGCACCTATTCGAGTGATACCAACAAACGGCTCCCAGACCTATTCGAGTGATACCAACTAACGGCTCTCGGACCTATTCGAGTGATACCAACTAACGGCTCCCGGACCTATTCGAGTGATACCAACTAACGGCTCCCGGACCTATTCGAGTGATACCAACTAACGGCTCCCGGACCTATTCGAGTGATACCAACTAACGGCTCCCGGACCTATTCAAGTGATACCAACTAACCGCTCCCGCACCTATTCGAGTGATACCAACTAACGGCTCCCGGACTTATTCGAGTGATACCAACTAACGGCTCCCGGACCTATTCAAGTGATACCAACTAACCGCTCCCGCACCTATTCGAGTGATACCAACTAACGGCTCCCGGACCTATTCGAGTGATACCAACTAACGGCTCCCGGACCTATTCAAGTGATACCAACTAACGGCTCCCGGACCTATTCGAGTGATACCAACTAACGGCTCCCGGACCTATTCAAGTGATACCAACTAACCGCTCCCGCACCTATTCGAGTGATACCAACTAACGGCTCCCGGACCTATTCGAGTGATACCAACTAACCGCTCCCGCACCTATTCGAGTGATACCAACTAACGGCTCCCGGACCTATTCGAGTGATACCAACTAACGGCTCCCGGACCTATTCAAGTGATACCAACTAACCGCTCCCGCACCTATTCGAGTGATACCAACTAACGGCTCCCGGACCTATTCGAGTGATACCAACTAACCGCTCCCGCACCTATTCGAGTGATACCAACTAACGGCTCCCGGACCTATTCGAGTGATACCAACTAACCGCTCCCGGACCTATTCAAGTGATACCAACTAACGGCTCCCGGACCTATTCGAGTGATACCAACTAACGGCTCCCGGACCTATTCGAGTGATACCAACTAACGGCTCCCGGACCTATTCGAGTGATACCAACTAACGGCTCCCGGACCTATTCAAGTGATACCAACTAACCGCTCCCGCACCTATTCGAGTGATACCAACTAACGGCTCCCGGACTTATTCGAGTGATACCAACTAACGGCTCCCGGACCTATTCAAGTGATACCAACTAACCGCTCCCGCACCTATTCGAGTGATACCAACTAACGGCTCCCGGACCTATTCGAGTGATACCAACTAACGGCTCCCGGACCTATTCAAGTGATACCAACTAACGGCTCCCGGACCTATTCGAGTAATACCAACTAACGGCTCCCGGACCTATTCAAGTGATACCAACTAACCGCTCCCGCACCTATTCGAGTGATACCAACTAACGGCTCCCGGACCTATTCGAGTGATACCAACTAACCGCTCCCGCACCTATTCGAGTGATACCAACTAACGGCTCCCGGACCTATTCGAGTGATACCAACTAACGGCTCCCGGACCTATTCAAGTGATACCAACTAACCGCTCCCGCACCTATTCGAGTGATACCAACTAACGGCTCCCGGACCTATTCGAGTGATACCAACTAACCGCTCCCGCACCTATTCGAGTGATACCAACTAACGGCTCCCGGACCTATTCGAGTGATACCAACTAACGGCTCCCGGACCTATTCAAGTGATACCAACTAACGGCTCCCGGACCTATTCGAGTGATACCAACTAACGGCTCCCGGACCTATTCAAGTGATACCAACTAACCGCTCCCGCACCTATTCGAGTGATACCAACTAACGGCTCCCGGACCTATTCGAGTGATACCAACTAACCGCTCCCGCACCTATTCGAGTGATACCAACTAACGGCTCCCGGACCTATTCGAGTGATACCAACTAACGGCTCCCGGACCTATTCAAGTGATACCAACTAACCGCTCCCGCACCTATTCGAGTGATACCAACTAACGGCTCCCGGACCTATTCGAGTGATACCAACTAACCGCTCCCGCACCTATTCGAGTGATACCAACTAACGGCTCCCGGACCTATTCGAGTGATACCAACTAACTTGTACGTTTCTGCATCGGAAGTCGGATACCCGTACAGTTTACGGACCATCATTACTGTTGTGAAAGTTCTGCTTTCAATAAATTACTTTTCGTCTCAATCAAGTCTCGCACCCCTCACTCCTACACTGTCCATTTAAGGAAAAATGATCCCTTTTTTCCTTACCAGAAGGCTGCGATCCCGGCGGCTCGAACTTGTTGGCGAAGTCCCAGTCCGTCATGTGCTCCATGAGCCAGTTGGAGGCCGCCTCCATGCCGCCGTTGTTCGTGTGGTACAGCGCCTTCTTGCACGCTTCCACTGGAAAGCCCATATCCAGCTGTGCGGAAATGTCGATATATTTATGGAGGACTAGCTTTTACCCGTGGCTTTGCCCGCGTGGATATCGATTTCGTTCGAATCTTGAGTTCATACCAAATCCCAAAGCACTTTCGGTTTTTTCCGAATTTAAAAATTTTTTGAGCAAATTTTACAACTTTTTACACCACTGCCCACAATAAAGAGTGTATTATTTACACGTCTAATGTATGCTTCTTTATCCCACGTTATCTTCTAAACGGCTTGATGGATTTTATCATCATTACAGCTCAAATACGTCCCCACCGAGGGGCTCGAGCCTACCCTGAATCAGGGCGATGGATTTTATAGTGCGAGGTATTGTTAGATTCGTCTTGATCCCGTGAGTGACATAGGATACATTTTACCTGACTTCCCAAAAAGGAGGAGTAATGTTTCCATTTTTAATTTAAAATTATCTTTAAAATCTTATTCGGGTTATAACGAACATAAAAAAGTAGCCCAATCGGTCCAGCGGTTCTCAAGTGATGAGCTTACGCATTTTTTTTTAATTTATAATAAAAAAAGTTGAAAGTTATGTGATAGTATATATGTAAAAAAAAGTTGAGTCACATGTGATAATCAGGAAATTGGAGCAAAGAAAATTATTCCAATTCCCAGTGGCGATTGGAAGGCCCGTGTCAAATTTAATCTGATGGTAATAACACCCTAATGGTCCTGAAGGTGAAAGATATATTTTTTAAATTCACAATTGGTAAGCCCTTGGCATCATCTCACCTGATGGTAAGTGACATTGATGCCAAAGATGGAAGCGGGCTTACCAAGATTCCACAATCTTATCTTCAAGCCGGAACACATCAATGTTGTTAGCATTGATGTTTGGCGGCAAGATATAGAAAAAATGGTGGTAGCTAGCAAGGCGGGCTTAGAAAATACCCTTCACCAACCAAACCGAGTCTTACGAAGTTACACTCCGCCGGGAATCGAACTCGCGACCTCCCGATGTGAAGCTAATGGCCTTAACCATTACTCCACGGAGGTGGTTAAAAGACATATTATCAGTTTGACAGCACTGAAGCGCATGATTGACTGCAAACACGGTTAAAACATGTACACACAGTCGTGGTCAACTAATTAGGGACAGTTAAAACACCAAGAAATATTAATAATTCAAGTCCTTTTATTATCACCTATATTCGATATTATTGTCTGTTACTTTGTAAACATATTAATTGATAGTATTCTAGTGTTTAGAATAAAATTAAAATAAATAAATACATATACTACTCGTATACAACCTTATCAAAACACATCAACTAATAAATATGGTACAAAATATCTGGCCACCTAATTAGGGACATTTAGTTTTTGCCTTCTAAATTCAAAAAAATTAAATGTTATAGCTTTTCTTTTGCGCGTATTTAATTTTGGCGCCAATTTGAAAAGCGACTGTGTGTGTAAACTCATTAAATAATTAAAAATATGGGTAGAAAGAAGAGTTGTGACGCAATAATGCGAAAAGTAATTATTAATTTTTACCAGCGAGGGTGGCCGTACAAGAAAATAGCAGATCATTTGGAATGTTCCAAAAACATGGTCTACAATGCCGTGGCATATTTCAAAACGCATAACACAACTGAAAGTGTACCTAGAAAGAAGAGACCAAGAAAAACAACCCCTCAAGATGATCGCAGAATGATTGCTCTCGCGAAGAGAGACCCCTTTAAGGGTTCCGTCCATATCAAGAGCGAAGTTTTTGGCCCAGAATTGAATGCTGGAGTATCAGCAAGGACCGTCAGAAGGCGTTTAGTGGAGGAAAAACTTGTAGGAAGAGTTGCACGCAAAGTTCCGTTACTGAAGAAAGAACACAAACAAGCAAGATTGGCGTTTGCAAGGAAGTATGGACATTGCAGGCCTCCCACGCGGTGGACCGATGACCTGGTGAAGATCGCGGGAAGCCGATGGATGCGGGCAGCGCAGGACCGGTCCTCGTGGAAATCCTTGGGGGAGGCCTTTGTCCAGCAGTGGACGATTTGTGGCTGATATGATGATGATGATGATGGACATTGGACTGTTGCTCAATGGAAAAATGTGCTATTTTCTGATGAGACCAAGATAAATTTGATTTCATCAGATGGCAGACAATACGTGCGACGACCTATAAACTCGGCCATGAATCCAAAGCCTCGAGCATCGCCGCAAAGTCGCCTGTCTATCGGTGTTCTACAGGATTCATTTCGGAGAGTGTGCCCTGGAGCTTCACAACCTCATTCCCCCCTCTCCATTTCATCATCGGACGACCAGGCGCGGAGGGCGGTTCCATCCCTTTGTCGTCAATGTTCCACCTTTACGCACGAAGCGTTTTGCGTCTTCGTTTATCATGCGAACGGCCAAGGAGTGGAATTCCCTTCCGGCGTCTGTATTCCCCGATTCGTACAATTTAGGAATCTTCAAGACGAGAGTGAATAGGCACTATTTGAGTTTGCGTGTCACATCCTCGGCTGCATCGGCACTTACCATCAGGTGAGGTGCAGCCAAACGTACTCAAATTCTTAATTAAAAAAAAAAAAAAAACCAAAATACACAAAGAAGCGGGTGAAACATGGAGGAGGCAATATTCAAATCTGGGGCTGTTTCTCAGGACATGGAGTAGGGCCCATAAAAAAAATTGAAGGAAGACTAGACCAGTTTCAGTATCTACAAATATTAGAGGAAACGATGATACCGTATGCTGAAGAAGTGTTGCCAGTGTCGTGGACGTTCCAACAAGATAACTACCCAAAGCATACAGCGCAGTCCGTCAAATCGTTCCTAGCGCAGCAGTCAGTGACGGTACTAGATTGGCCCGCAAACAGCCTAGACCTAAACCCAATCGAACACCTATGGTACGAAGCCAAGAAAAAAGTTGCAACTCGACGTACTGCTACTAAAAATCAGCTATACGACCAATTCCAAGCTGTTTAATATAATATATTACTTTAGAAACTTGCAATAATTTGATTGCATCGATGCCACGCCGATGTCAAATGGTTTTAACTTACAAAGGAAACCATACTGGTTGTTAGAATATCGGTTTTTCATTTGTTTTTTGTTAAAATTTTGTAAAATAACATTTTTATATTATAAACATTTAAATATTTCCCAGCATTTTTATTTTTATAGTCAAAATTTTACATGTCCCTAATTAGTTGTCCATATATTAGTCATTAATGAGAAAATAGCAGTGCCGTATTTATTAAAAAAATTGCGATGGCAAGTAGCTATTTCCTTTCCTGACTACTAAATATTTAGAATACTAGTCAATTTACTTGTTGTCAACGGTAAAAGCTTCATAGCTTCGTTTAGAAATGGTTTCTGGGCCTTAATAGAAACTAGGGTTTTCGGATACTCGGACTTTTTTCGTACCCGGGTCGCGGGTATTATTTTTTTATAAACCCGGGTATACCCGGTGAAACGCAAACTATCGTTTCGAGCCAATCTCCTTTTTGCGTTTCATAATTAAATTCTCGTTAGATTTTGTTCGTCTATGGAAATTGAATTTGAAAATATTTGTTTCTTTTTGACAAGAAGATGAGATTAAAAGATAACAACTGAATGGTGGTCACCAAAAACCTATTTTTGACCGAAAATAAGATTATAAATTTAATAAGTTGCCTTTTGCTGTTTTTCAAAGTTGTATGGTGCAGTTTTTTAGTATATTACAGATCCTTTGCCGATATTTCAAGGGTTTTTACCGAGTACCTAATGGACAACTAATATAATAACGGCGAAATAGCCGACGTATTACATCAGCAGGCTAAGCAAATAACTGATCGAGTCTTGGCTGGTACAGTTCGAATACCTTTTTCGTCAGCCTGAGCATCTACCACCGTCGTGCCACCTGCGAAGGGAAGTAGTCACCTTTTTTCTTCACATTTCCCTATTCTCCGGTCAAGATTCCTTTTGGTTTTCATGAACTTTAGAAATTGAACAGTGTTATTATTTTATGTGTGCCTTTTTACGTTTAATTTAAGGTATTATCTATCACAGAATTAAGAGTAACAATCTATACGTATGGATTGTCCCTTCTACTACTTATTAAGGTTTAGCAATAACTAAAAGTGTAATCACACGTTTGTACTCCATGTTCAATTTTAGTCATAGTCTCTCAACCTATTGAAAATTGATATTATTATAAGTACCATTTTACATTTCGCGGTCACCAATTTCTTTTGATACTAGATGTTATTAAATACAAATTTAAATTATATTTTAATTTATTACCTCTAAATATATATTTTAATTTATTACCTCTAAATCTTACGTATCATATGTGGCAAATTCCTTAAGGGTTTTTATCCCTAGTTACCTTTATTTTTGTCACATATTTATGGCGCCCGAACTAATGTTTTTATCCCCTTTTCTGCCTTTAATCTTTCCCTAACGAACCCGTTTTTTTGTCGTTCGTGGGTGTATCCGTTTTCCGGATATTATGGTTCAAGTTTTAATACCTCAAGACCCCTTACTTAATTTAATCGTGCAGTTTTCTTGGAAACGTGTGGTTTTTTTGTTTGTATGCACGGTATTTTTTTGCTTCTCTTGACACGGGTCGTTTTTTCCCGGCTTATTGGCATTATACCTCTTTCGGATAATTGCTTACGTGTTGATGAGTTGTTTTTGCCGGTGTATTCCCTTACGATTCCAAGAGAATTTTTAATTTAAGTAGTCGATGGCCAGACTCTAGATTTCTTTCAATCGAAAGTCGGGACAGACTTACTTTTAGTTCACGATTATTTAACGTTAGTTTAAGGGAGAAATCTTTAAGGGTTACTGTTTGGAATATTTTTACGCGTTGCTTTGCGAGGTACTCCTTAAATTTTTGGCGTACCCTGTTCACTTTTATGTGACAACGTTTCTGTATTCCGCAGTATTGTTAAGATTTCTTGAGGTCTTATAACAATTTTCCATTTTTCAAATTTCTTTCATTAATCTTGCCCTTGTCTTACCTCAAATGGCCTATTTTTCGGTAGAGTTGTCCCTTTAGACTCTTGCGTATCGCGTTTCAGACTTCCGGTGTTGATTTTATCCGTGAGTCGGATTTTTCACGCATCCGCCTTTACCGCTTTTGTCCACATTTTCGCTGGCGTAACCGACAATGTTTCGCAAGTTTTTTCAGTTTTTGACAACCCTACTGGTCTTTAATGTTTTACTAGTTCTGTGGTTTTTCCCTCGAGAAGTGTTAAGCTTGACAGCCCTACTTGCTTATTGTGCGAAGTGCTCCGTTTTTTTTCTTCTTCGTTCTCTCTTTATACTATCTAGTTTTAGTTAGTTGTTTAGTTATGCTCTTTCCTAATTAATTGACTAGTTTTTGGCTGTGCACAGCGATCCCTGAACACTAGTGTGTTGTTGGGGTTATTAAGTTTGTTCACTTTTAGATGGAGTTTTTGGCGTTTGTATGTCTACGCGAATCGTGTATAAATGTCTTTTTCTTCCAGCTTCAAGTAAACGTTTGTAGTTAACTAGTTACTTAGAGAGTTTTTATTTTTTTCTTCTTCAGGGCTGTCCAACGTCTATAGGGTTGTCCAAATTTCAAAAATTTTTTGGACTTCTCCCCTTTTTACTTGTGAGTTTGTGGGTATTTTGAAACGCAAACTATCGTTTCGAGCCAATCTCCTTTTTGCGTTTCATAATTAAATTCTCGTTAGATTTTGTTCGTCTATGGAAATTGAATTTGAAAATATTTGTTTCTTTTTGACAAGAAGATGAGATTAAAAGATAACAACTGAATGGTGGTCACCAAAAACCTATTTTTGACCGAAAATAAGATTATAAATTTAATAAGTTGTCTTTTGCTGTTTTTCAAAGTTGTATGGTGCAGTTTTTTAGTATATTACAGATCTTTTGCCGATATTTCAAGGGTTTTTACCGAGTACCTAATGGATAACTAATATAATAACGGCGAAATAGCCGACGTATTACATCAGCAGGCTAAGCAAATAACTGATCGAGTCTTGGCTGGTACAGTTCGAATACCTTTTTCGTCAGCCTGAGCATCTACCACCGTCGTGCCACCTGCGAAGGGAAGTAGTCACCTTTTTTCTTCACATTTCCCTATTCTCCGGTCAAGATTCCTTTTGGTTTTCATGAACTTTAGAAATTGAACAGTGTTATTATTTTATGTGTGCCTTTTTACGTTTAATTTAAGGTATTATCTATCACAGAATTAAGAGTAACAATCTATACGTATGGATTGTCCCTTCTACTACTTATTAAGGTTTAGCAATAACTAAAAGTGTAATCACACGTTTGTACTCCATGTTCAATTTTAGTCATAGTCTCTCAACCTATTGAAAATTGATATTATTATAAGTACCATTTTACGTTTCGCGGTGACCAATTTCTTTTGATACTAGATGTTATTAAATACAAATTTAAATTATATTTTAATTTATTACCTCTAAATATATATTTTAATTTATTACCTCTAAATCTTACGTATCATATGTGGCAAATTCCTTAAGGGATTTTATTGTTAGTTACCCTATTATTTTTGTCACACCGGGTACCCGGGTATCACATTTTTTCAAGAAAAACAACGCATAATTGATCGCAGTATGCTTATTTTTATAAGGAATAAAAAAAAATAACAAAATCAAAGTGAAAATATTGAAACCAAAAGAACGAACATAGTTTGGTTATTTGAACCAATATTATACATATTATGCTGTGATGTGAGTGGAAAAAACAATAAAAATATAGAACATAACGTACGTTCAATAAAGTAAAACTAGAAAATAAATGTCAAATCAAATAGAAAACAAAACATATTCTTGTTAAACTTAAAATAATCTATGAAAAAATTAACAATCAACTTAAAAACAAAATATTTTAAGAACAATAATAATAGGAGATCAAGGTTTCAAATCACATTTTTTTTTCTTTAGTGTAGTGACTGGTTATTAAATATTATTTTTTATTTATAAAATAAGTAGTGTTGCCGCGAATAGTCGCTATTATTCGGTATTCGGCATTATTCGTAAATTTTTTGCTATTCGTCGAATACCGAATAATAATGTCTATTATTCGACATTCGGCAAATTGTTGTCTTAAATAAACTTTTAATGAAAAAAACTAAAGGCTTAAATAATCACTTTATTTTAAACTTGATCTTTATTGCAATGCAACTTACTATATGTTGCACATCTTAGTCGCCGACCAAAATTGATAACATAACCTCAATTCGCCAAATCGCCAGCTGATTGACAACTTTTTAATAAAATTTAACGGCCCTGGCTACTAGGCTTTTGGGCAACTAATAGTGTTAGGATTTTTTTGCTTTCTAATTAACATCCGGCGTTTTTTTTGTCAATAAAAATGTTTTGTTGTGATATTCGGGTACCCGGGTTTGTCGTCAAATATTACCCGGGTTTAAAAACACTTAAATACCCGGGTAAACCCGAACCGGGTACCCGGTTCCGAAAACCCTAATAGAAACGCTTGAGTTTTCGTGATATAGCGTCCCTAATTAGTTGACCACGACTGTATATGGGTTTGACTACTGCTAGTAGCAAGTATCTCGACTGTTATCGTGTTTCGCAAAGTACATTAAGCAGTTAGTGCCGTTGCTATCACTAGATGGCAGCAACTTTATGGTACACCTACTGCCACAGTTGTTTTAAGATTTTTTTTGTTTCTCGTTGTAAAATTTCTTTTCGAAATAAATTCTTTGCGTACTGCTTACCAACTGTGAAAGCAGTCCTTCGTCGAATGTGGGCGCGGGAGTGTCGGGCGCGGTCTCGGGCAGCGGCGTCTCACCGGGCTGCAGCCCGCGCCCCCTCAGGCAGTTTAGGTCTACCTGTAACAGTTTTTTTTCCATAGACAGCATGCTAAATTATGCCACACAATAAAAGAAACACTTTTTAGGGTTCCATACACCCAAAGGGTGACAACGGGACCCTATTACTAAGCCTACGCTGTCCGTCCGTCTGTCAGCAAGCTGTATTTCATAAAAAGTACTAGGTGGAAAGTTGATTTTTTTACAGCCACTATAACAACAAACAATAAAAATTTGAAAAAGTGAAAAAAATTAAGGGGGAGGAGGGATCCTCATACAAAAACTCGTTTATTTAAGAGGTCATCATTACAGCTCATATACGTCCCCACCAAGGGGCTCGAGCCTACCCTGAATCAGGGCGATATTTAAGAGGTAATGTTTTTAATTTTGCTCATTTTTAAAAAAAACGGTAACACATACAAGCGTGAAACTTGGTGTGATTATAGTGCTAATTCTGAAGTAAAACAACTAATAATAAAAACCGGTCAAGTGTGAGTTGTACTCGCGCTAAGGAGTCCGAACGGAATTAACATTTTTTTTTTGTCACTTGCGTTGATGTCTTTTGGTTGTAATGTGAATAGGTATTATTGTCATAGTTGTGTGGAGGTGTGGTGGTACGAAACCCTCGGAGCTCGAGCCCGACTCGCACTTGGCCGGTTTTTTTATTAGTGAGCCTATGGCAGGTAGAGTCCTCATGGCAGGAGACGAAGAAACTAAAGGTGGAAGTGGCGGGCCACCATCCGGCCCGCGAAGGTACTTCATCTGGCCCGCGAAATAATTAAATTTTAAGCCATCTGATGTATAGTTACTGCGCGAAGCTACCTACCTTTATTCCGAGGCACATAAATTAAACAAAGATATATACAATAGACGCATTTTGCAAACAAAAAAGGTGGCGGTCATCGCATTATAGGTTTTTTAAAGTGACTCTTCCTCCCAATATAAGTAAATAAAAATTACTGTTTTGTTTTTATTAAAAATCCACTTTACTATTGGACATTTTCTGTGGCTCGCTGCGGCTATAAAAATCCTAAACCTGGCCCTTCACCAAATTATGTTGGAAACCCCTGCTTTAAGGCAATGAGTCACTGGTTTTTATATCTTTAACGCCATAACTAATTGAAGCTGCTTACAGTGATACTCGGCGTCAAAACTAAACAGGACGGTGACATACGGCGGTAGATATCTGTAGACCATTATTGAAGAGAAAGTCTTAATAATGTATTGAATCTACAATCACATCAGCTCATATATAAGTGTCCCCACCGAGGGGCTCGAGCCTACCCTGAATTAGGGCGATCGGGCCTTAGTCGACCACGCGGGCCCAGTGCGGGTTGGTCAACTTCACACACAACCTTCGAGTTTCTTCGAAGGCGTGTGCAGGTTTCCTCGCGATGTTTTCCTTCACCGTAACAGCGTAGGATAACCGTACATATGAGATCGAAATTCGATAACACATTGGTACGTGGCAGGACTCGAACCACGACTTCCCGGATAGGAGATAGCGGCCCTTGCCGTTGCGCCACCGAAGCTCAATAGATCATCAAAACTCTCTAGCTCCCACATGCAAGTCTTTTGGCTAGAACTTCTTGATGTGATCTTCGACCAAATAGTTTAATGGACCGGCCCTATCCATACATTAATCTCATAAAACATTCGTCAAATAAAACTGCATGCAAACACACTCGCACCACTACGGTCTACCGAGTCTCGTTAAAATATAAACAACGACAGACATAGACGCACTCGGAATGTAGCACGAATGAATTTTCAACAATTTCGACCTGATGGTCTTAGCATTCCCCAAATGGGTTGATACCCATTTGGGGAATGCTAAGGCGAAATAATGTGCTAATAGGGATGACGACAGCATCAGAAATTAATTATGAACTCTTTATCACTAAATTGCCCTACTACTTAAACTCCGGAATACCTTACTCGTTTTGTGTTCCATCTAGTCTTCGATTTTTAACTCCCCAAAATCACAAATTGAGTACATAAATGACGCTTAAAAACTATAACGTCACGCCTAAGTATTTCAAACATTTTTAGAACAAAATGTTGTTTTAGACAGATGATAAAAAGTAACTCAGATGACTAGCATTCGTCATCCTTATTCTGTAGGCATCAAAACCGCTGTTCGTGTAGGCCAGTCCATAGCTGTTATGTTGGTCGAAGGATGTGATCACAAAGACTGCACGGCTGATAACACGTAATACGGAGGTTTGGCGTAAAAACAAAGGAACAAGATAATTACCTCCCAGGGCATGTCGACTGCGACGTCCAGCTTGGCGGGCGTCCAGTCCTCCTTGATGGTGAACTTCTTCAGTTGGACCAGCAGGTAGTCGGGGAACGTCGCTAGCCGCGTGATCCTTGAGACCAATGCAAATAAAGATAATGATAACAAATAGATTGCTAACTATATTATAATTTACTTAAATAAATAAATAAATATATAAATAAATAAATAACCTTCATATTGAGGCTTCACATTGTCTTAAAAATAGATGTCGCTAATTATTATTCTATAATTTAACCTCGAAACTTTTTTTTATCAAGACCGAGTGTAAATCTGATTAAAATATAAGAATCCAACAAGGACTAGTGTCGATTCGATGTAACACGATTGAACTTATTTGACAGGGCTTAATTAAATTTACGCTTTCTGTCTTTTTCTTTCTGTATCGAAAAGACAAGGACAGAATGCTTAAATTTAGTTTAGTGCTGTCAAATAATCATCATATCATATCAGCTCATATATACGTCCCCACCGAGGGGCTCGAGCCAACCCTGAATAAGGGCGATCGGGCCTTCACACACAACCTGCGAGTTTCTCCGCAGGCGTGTGCAGGTTTCCTCACGATGTTTTTTATTACATGTACGTTTATCCGACGCTCTTACGGTGAAGGAAAACATCGTGAGGAAATCTGTCAAAAAATAATAATACATACATATTAATTAAAACTCTCTAGCTCCCACTCTTCGACCAAATAGTATAATGAACCGGCCCTATCCATACATTAATCTCATAAAAAATAGTCAAATACAACTGCACGCAAACACACTCGCACCAAGTGTTTCGGCTGATATGATGATCATAATTAATTAAAACTGGTGAAGCTATCGATATGAAATTAAAGAAATTTAAAGACCTGTTATAGCTTACTTTTGAAAAATAAGTCAAGAGAACATCCACAGTACAGTTAGACGGATGGTAATGAATTGAACAGATGATTAGGCAACGTACTTGTGTGCAGTGACCTTCTTGTTGACGGCGGTGCTGAAGAACTGCTCGACAACCTCTTCCTTCATGAAGCTGTCGAGGCACGCCGCGAACGGGATGTGCGGCCGCACTATCTGCGACGGGTCCCTACGAAAAGACCACAGAAATTTATTGGAATAGAGTAGGTACTCCTGAAACTCAAGCGTGTCACATATTTCGTACGTTTGTCACGGGACCTAGAAACAAAATATCTCTATTCAAGCGATTACCAACTTTTCAAGAGTTATGATTGACAACGGCACAATAAGGCATTACATTTTTTTATGCGGAGCAGTTGATATCAATCAATCAATCAATCAATTTAGTTTATTTTCTCACCACAAACTTGTCTCTAATTTATACAATTATCGTTCATAATATTATTATAACGTAGTTTGTGGGAGACTGGAGCCTAAACTAGGAAAATAAATTTCCTGTATTTTAGGTCTCCAGGCCCCCTCATCGGCTTATAGGTAATTATATTAGTGCTTCGATGTAGCAGACGTTGAGACATTAAAACACATATTAGTAAAAATAAAACCGGTGAGGTAAAAAATATATATATATATATACATATGTGTGTGTATGTGTGTGAGTGTGTATGTGTATGAGTGTGTGTGTGTGTGTAAGTGCGTGTGTGTGTGTCGTACATTTTGATTATGGTACTGCTTGTAATAGTTTTTCGGTTTGATCATAGTCTCGAGTCATTAACCATTCAAATACAGGTTTTTTACATTTAGACGTGCTTAATGATCGTAGGTCAATATCCCTTGACACTCTATTGTAGATGAAATTTCCCAGGAAATGATCAAATCTTTGTGCAAAGGTAGTTCTAACCAAAGTACTTGAAAAAATTATATCACACCGTCTTTTATTTATATTTGTATCATAAGCTGTGAGTTTATGTTTGTTAGTTATTATTTGAAGAAGGTATAACTGCCTAACTGAAAGAACATTAGATTCTTTGTATAAAACTGTAGTAGGAAAATCTCGTTTTTTAAAAGATGAAATTTTAAGAATACCTCTGTGAGCTCTTTCAACATGTATAAGATTCGATTTGTAGATCCCACCCCAAGTATCAATACAATAGTTTATAACTGATCGACATAAAGCGAAGTAAAGAGTTTTCATTAAATTAGAGTCAGCGACATATCTCATATATCTAAAAATTGGCATTAGTTTTCTAATTCTTTGGCATAACAGATTGGTATGAAGTTTAAAATTAAGTAAGTTATCCAGAACGATTCCTAAATATTTTACATCAGGTACTCTCTCTAGGCAGCAACAACTACATTCATGATTATTACCGAGACAGACTGGGGAGTGACATATAAGTTTCATTACACAAGCAGGTTGAGTAGATTTTTGAATAGAAAAGGTAACATACTTAGTTTTTTCAGAATTTACAGTTAGGAGATTATTTCTCAGCCATGTGCATACCTTGTTAAGGCCACCCTGTGCCCTAGTAAACGTTTCAGGCCAACTCTTTTCCTCGAAGACAATAGCTGTGTCATCGGCGAAGGTAAAAATTTGACCACTAGGAATAGAAAGTTGGCACAACTCATTAATATAAACGAGAAAAAGAGTTGGACCCAGAATACTTCCTTGGGGTACACCAAAAGTTATGTTCTCAGGCTGGCTGAGTGTATCACCTATTTTTACATTTTGTGTTCTGTCACTAAGATAATCTTGAAAAAGTTCCAGCTGCCGATCTCTTATACCAACATTTTCCAGCTTCCTTATCAGCAAAGGAATGGACACCGTGTCAAAAGCCTTTGCTAAATCTAAGAAGATAGCAAGGCACTTTTTCTTACTATCTAGTGCTTTAACTACGTGTTCTACTAAATTGTGAACTGCTTCAGCGGTAGATCTTCCTTTTCTAAAACCGTACTGGTTTGGTGAGATGTAATTGTATTTTTCTAAGTATGATATCAATCTTCTGTTAATAAGTTTCTCAAGGACTTTTGAAAATGATGGTAAGATCGAAATGGGTCGGTAGTTGCTTATAAGCGATTTGTCTCCTGATTTGTGTACAGGTAATATGATAGCCTTTTTAAAGGCCTTTGGAAATTTACCAGAGGCAAAACATAGATTAATTATATGCACTAAAGGCGAAACTAAAACTTGTTTATTTTGTTTAATTAGATTAGACGATATGCCATCCCAACCTGTAGCAGTATCTGCTTTAAGATTATTTACTATAGTTAGTATTTCGAGTTCATCCGTCGGAATAAGTACGAAAGAGCTACCATTTTGTTGACTTAATGAGTTAGAAGTATTTAAGATATTAAGCTCTACCGGTGAATTTTTTTCTGCCAATAATTTCCCGACATTTACAAAATACTTATTTACTAAGTTAACCGAGTCAGCAGGAGATATTTCAACGGTGAGGAGATCGTGAGGAAGCTCCTTTTTGGGTTTGTATTTAATTATAGAGTTTATAGTTTCCCATGTTTTTTTAGTGTTGGTATTCAACGCTTTTTGTAATTGTTCTCTTTCATATGATAACTTAGTCTTTTTTAACAAAGAATTACAAAAATTTCTGTACCTAGAGTAGGTAGTCTTTAATATGTCATCTTCTGAGTTTTTTCTTAGTTTACGGTGGAGAGCATCCCTGTTTCTTATACATTTCAAGAGACCGACCGTCATCCATGGTTTAATCAAAGTTTTTCGTCGAGTTATTTTCACTGCTTTAGTATTTGCTTTAACTAGTTTAACGAGTGTGTTCAATAGAAAATCAGAAGCCATGTTACAGTCAGTCATGCTGTATATAGGGGATAAGTCTATACTTTGAAGTTCTCTCGCAATGGATGCGTAGTCAATTTTATTGAAAGTAGTACATAGTTTCTTTTTAATTATGTTTTTAAATAATGAGAAAAAAATCGTGCTGTGGTCAGTGAGGGAGTTATCTACCGTGGCACTGATTGCTGAGTATTTAGATTTTACAAGTACGTGGTCAATACATGAGTTTTCTCTAGTGGGAGTAGTAAAAGCAGGTAACAGTCCATGGGAGGCTAGTAAGTCTAAGTATTCTGACGAAAATTTGTCTTTATTATTATAGGTTATATCAATGTTGATATCACCTGTTAATATGATATTTTTATACTTTGACAAAGAGGACAAAACACGATCCAGTGATAAAATAAAGTTTTCATGATTTTGTTTATCCTTATAGGAAGGTGACCTATAAATTGACAGAAGAGCAGTAGAGCAATTTATTGTCGAAACAAGACACGTAGCATCTTCAAAAGTCGGCTCGTACGTGTGGGCTCTTAGGGTTTCATGTAAATAAGGGATCGGTTATTTGCGGAGTAAATTGGGCAGTGTTGAGAGGTATGCGCTTGGCGCATTTGTTAGGTATGTAAGCATGGTAGAAGAAAAAACAGTTTTTTTTTAAATTATAAAACAAACTGTTCAAAATGTTTTAAACGTGTTTTTTTGTTTTTTTCCTTTTGAGTAGTTATCAATCATGCCTAATATAATTTATTTCTAGACGGTACTTTACCGGCGGGGTATTACCTACATTATGAAGTGTATCAATATAAGGGAATTTCTTTGTAATATTTTATTTAATTATCCATTCTCTTGTACGAAATAATTAGACTTACATTTTTTACCCACCCACTTACTTATTCAATGTAACAAAAGTCACATTCTGTCATACGACCGAAAATTTTGTTTTTTTATCCGCCGTGTAAATTAAGTAATTTTTTTTTCCGAAAAACCTTAAAACTTTAAGGTACAAGCTTTTAATATTGCATTGTCACGCGATATACATATGCATGCAAAATTTAAGCTCATTTAGAAACCGGGAAGTGTTTCAAATTTAACATTTAAGTATCATTACAGACACCGGGACAGGTGAAATTAAATAAAAGCTTGTAATATGTACGTTTTAATTACAAGGCCAAACAAAGTTTCTTCATAATTCCTAACTTAAATAAATTACAATTAAGCATACAACATAGATCCAACTATTAAATTTATACCGAACTATACTATTTTGAGACCTAAATATTTATTACTTTTCATTCATTTTATCATTTATTCGCAATTAAAATGCCATCCCTGCATGCAAGCACACCTCGGACACTCTTTTTTTTTTTATTAAAAATTTGAGTGCGTTTGACTGCAACTCACCTGATGGTAAGTGATGATAGAAACGGCGTGTTTTAAGTACATACTACTACAACATAAACAGATGACGTTTTTAAATGCGTTAATGTGTGTGTAAATGTATGTAGGGCTGTTCGAAAATTGCAATGTGTTTCTAAAATGTGTTAATAACTATGTAGGCCTGGTATTTTGAATGTATATGTTTTGAATTATGATACATGTAAATATCTGTTCTCCTGCTGGACTATGGTACTTAGTTGACTTTAATATTATCATCACATGGATATTGCTAATTTTTTTAGATGTCATGCGCTTCAGGTACCATATAATCTATCAAACGTCATTTCCTGTAAACTTTTCGACTAAATAGCTAAAAGTTTTTTTAGCTTTTTTGTACTTTTGACTCACAGTTTCTGTCCGATCTGTTTCGCATGTGCCTGCCGTTGCTGCGAGTCGCGCACTTCGGCTGCGTTAGTGGCGGCGGCTAAGGGCACCGGCAGCGGCAGGTGGTGCTCGGCCCTGGTCGTGTACCGCACTTGTGATGATTCCGAGCACTTTAGGCGCTCTTCCACGGCGAACTTGAGGCAGTCGGCCGGGTTGGGTTTGTGGCGGCTGTGGCGCTACGGAAAGGAGCGAGGGGCTATTAATATCACGTCAAAGCGACAACACACAACCCCGGTCCCGAACCAAGGGGCTATTAAAATCACGTTAAAACGACAACATACATCCCCGGTCCCAAACTAAGGGGCTATTAAAATCACGTTAAAACGAAAACACACAGCCCCGGTCCCCAACTTAAGGGGCTATTAAAATCACGTTAAAACGAAGATACTCAGCCCCGGCCCCGGCCCCAAGCCAAGGGGCTTTAAAAATCACGTTAAAACGACAACACACAGCCCCGTTCCCGAGCCAAGGGTCTATTAAAATCACGTTAATTCGACAATACACATCCCCAGTCCCAACCTAAGGAGCTATTAAAATCACGTTCAAACGACAACACACAGCCCCGGTCCCGAGCCAAGGGTCTATTAAAATCACTTTAATTCGACAATACACATCCCCGGTCCCAACCTAAGGAGCTATTAAAATCACGTTCAAACGACAAGACACAGCCCCGGTCCCAACGTAAAGGGTTATTAAAATCACATTAAAACAACAACAAACAGCCCCGTTCCCGAGCCAAGGGTCTATTAAAATCACGTTAATTCGATAATACACATCCCCGGTCCCAACCTAAGGAGCTATTAAAATCACGTTCAAACGACAAGACACAGCCCCGGTCCCAACGTAAAGGGTTATTAAAATCACATTAAAACAACAACAAACAGTCCCGTTCCCGAGCCAAGGGTCTATTAAAATCACGTTAATTCGACAATACACATCCCCGGTCCCACCCTAAGGAGCTATTAAAATCACGTTCAAACGACAACACACAGCCCCGGTCCCAACTTAAAGGGTTATTAAAATCACATTAAAACAACAACACACAGCCCCGTTCCCGAGCCGGGGGTCTATTAAAATCACGTTAATTCGACAATACACATCCCCGGTCCCAACCTAAGGAGCTATTAAAATCACGTTCAAACGACAAGACACAGCCCCGGTCCCAACGTAAAGGGTTATTAAAATCACATTAAAACAACAACAAACAGCCCCGTTCCCGAGCCAAGGGTCTATTAAAATCACGTTAATTCGACAATACACATCCCCGGTCCCACCCTAAGGAGCTATTAAAATCACGTTCAAACGACAACACACAGCCCCGGTCCCAACTTAAAGGGTTATTAAAATCACATTAAAACAACAACACACAGCCCCGTTCCCGAGCCGGGGGTCTATTAAAATCACGTTAATTCGACAATACACATCCCCGGTCCCAACCTAAGGAGCTATTAAAATCACGTTCAAACGACAACACGCAGCCCCGGTACGAGCCAATTCTCTTTGTTCTCAATGATGCTGATAAACTATGACGTCACGACTTGCTATTTAAAACAATTTAAGAAAAAAAATTTTTTGACAGTACTTAAATTACAAGTAGTCAACTACCCTATTCATTGCTTAGACAGAACAAAATATATAGTTTACCTCTAATAAAGTGAGCAGATGTAGGAAGAACTCGTGCGCGTCTTGTTGTCGTTTCGTCATGAACTCGGGGTGGTCTTTGCCGACCAGATTGCGATACATGTGAGGCGATACTCCCGTCTGGCCGCCCTCTTCGTCCGGGAATGAATAGCGGCCCGAGAGAAGGCCTACACCTAGTTTCGCTCTGCAAAGGGAAAACATAGTTGCATTACTTTTTTATTGACATCAGGTAACAAAGTACAACATATTGACCCATATCACAGTATTACAATATAGCGGCTTACAGTAGCGCAACGAATGTACTTACGCAGAGCAACGGAAAGGTACTTGCGGGGCAGCGGGCGGCGGGGCACGGCTGGCTACAGGTTAGTACTGCTAGTACCTACGCCGTGGCGGCATCGGCATCGTGCGACATCAAAGGCGTTGTGCTACTGTAAGCCATATCGTAATACTGTGCCCATATTATACATAAAAAACTAATACAATGATAAAATATAAAAAATACCTGTAGATAGGTAGCAGTAAAGACCACTATCGAGAATGATTTTAGCCCCGCTTATTACGATTAACCATAATGGCCGAATAATTATTATCCTAGTCTTAGTTAAAATAAAATAGGGCAAGTGTGTTTCGGACCGCGCACCAAGGGTTCCGTAACTCCAAGTAGCGCCCCTATTTAAATTGTTTGCAATGATAGAGCTACTCGATATCCACAAATAGCGACTGGCGCCTCTATTTAAACATATCGCTATATGACAGACGGACTGTTTCATTTTAAATTTAATCACAGTGAACAATACTATTATTAATTCTTACAAAGTACATGTTTAAGCATGCTGTGTTTATCTGTAAGAGGCTGCACAATTAGATAATGAACATACACTGTATTTTTAGCATGTAAGGTTGTAACAGTTGTTGATAAACCAATAAAATATAATAATAACAAGATAGCCAGTTCACTTGGCATTGGGGAATCTTGGTAAGCCCGCTTCCATCTACGACATCATCGTTTTATTAACTTATCATCAGGTGAGATGATTCCAAGGGCTTACCAGTTGTGAATTAAAAAAATACCCTACACTTTTCTTTGCGATTGTACTGCACTGGCTTAAACTCACGTCTGTACATTAAAGTCGTTGACCGGATCTTCGGGGAATGTGGAGAATATTTCTGGCGCACCCTCAACGAACCTCCGAACGAAATCCGGCATGCGAAACAAAACCTGCAAGAGTTTGGATACATTAATAAGGCAGGAATCAGTCAACAAAGAAAACAATAACGTGACAACCTTACAGAGAAGTTTCTGAACATCTGTTGCAGAAACGAGCGACATCTATGAGTGTAAAGTGATCATCTTCATTATCATATCAGCTAAGACGTTCACTACTGGACAAATGCCTCCCCCAAAGATTTCCACAACGACCGGTCCTGCGCTGCCCGCTTCCCTCGACTTTTACCAGGTGCGATACTCGGAGTTTCCTTACGTGATCAAATCAAAAATGAGTAGATCCGAAGAACCAAAGTAGCCGACATAACTCTCAGAATTGCTACACTTTGAAGGACACATTAATCACAAAATTTTCATTAGCTGCCTTCACACACACCCACCTCACCACAGTTGATCGCGTCGTTATCCGCGACAACCCTCGTGCATATAGAGATGGCTAATGAAATATCACTGTTTAATGTCTCCTTCAAAAGATAAAGATGGTATCTGCATCTCGGATTAGTCAAGTGACTAAAGCATTAAAATCATCAAGTTAAAGTGACCATAACGTTCAAGATTTGTATCTTCAAGTCAAAGTGACTATAAAGTTAAAGATTATCTTAAACTTACACTATCTTATTTTACACTTAACGTGATGATTTTAATGCTTTAGTCACTTGATTAATCAGAGAGCATTATTATCTTTTGATGGATACGTCTTTTCTTTTGTAAGCTGAGTGACAGATTATAATTGACGTTGTTAATGCGTCTTGGTCTTAAGGCTCTCCCAGCCCAAACATATCATATGTCAAACTATTTGACAAAGACTTTTTCAAATATTACGTAATTTTTTCCGCAAATATTTGTGAACATAGGAAGGAAAGGAAGGAACATGTGAAGAACATAGTTTCTTAGCAAAATTGCTCCAACACAGAGCTAAGTCAAATATTTGAAGCTATATCTAAATCGGGTAGATAGAGCCACAGACCCGCACGGCGGTGCTACGTAAGTACATAGAAACCCTTCCATTATTCAGAACCCCAGTACTTCTGAGCTGCAGGAGCCTTTAAGCGATTGAACGCGCAGTTTGATGGATTAAATGCTACCCTGCTCTTTGCGGGGGGAGGCTTTACACACGCAATATCGATATAAATTTCTACCGCTCAGATCAGATTAGCCTATCCTGCTTAAATTATGTAATGCGGGAGGCATAACAAACGCAATATTATACTAGCGTAATGGATATGAATTCATGAACATACAGCGCAGGAGTGGAACTCCTTGCCTGCTTCAGTGTTTCCCGATTCCTATAATTTGGGGATCTTCAAGGCAAGAATGAATAGGCATTATTTGAGTTTGCGTGTACCATCCTCGAATGCATCATCACTTACCATCAGGTGAGTTGCAGTCAAACGCGACTAAACAAACAGCTACTTTTTTTCGTAACTGTGAGATCCGCCACCCATCAGTAGCACCATCTAACCTAAAGAACCTATTGACTCTCGCTCAACTCTAGTCCAGTTGAGAATCTTTTTTGTAATACCTAATATTCTCTCTCTTTTGTCTTATTTAAAACTCTCTTGCGATCTGAAATCGGCGAGCATAGCGCAGAAATCCCTCTCGCGTGTCAGATCGCACCTAAGATTTCTGAGGATCTCAATAGAGGAAGCGTTTTAATAGGGATGACGACAGCATCAGAAATCAATTGTGAACTCTTGATCACTAAATTTCCCTCCTACTTAAACTTCAAAAAAACCTTACTTGTTTTGTTTTCCATCAAGTCTTCCATTTTTAAATGTCGTCTATGACAGATGGTAAGAAGTAACTCAAGATGACTATGCATTCGTCATCCCTAGTATTGAATACTACACCGGAAACAATACCCGAATCCAGATCGTTTGCAACTCTAAATAGCGGAATGGTTCAAGTTAAATTTATGCGAGTAAACCCTCCCGCAGCTCAGAAGTACCGGGGTTCTGAGTACTGGAAAAATTTCCATAAACGCCACGGCGCTACTGCTGACATTTATTGTATAGCACGAGTTGCCTAGGTTGTTGTGTCCTACTCACTTTTTTAGCCAGCGAGTGCGAGTGACAGAGACAGGGCTACAGACCTGCACGACGCTGTTGATGTAGCACGAGTTGCCCAGGTTGTTGTGTCCTACTCACTTTTATAGCTAGCAAGTGCGAGTGACAGAGACAGGGCTACAGACGTGCAAGACGCTGTTGATGTAGCACGAATTGCCCAGGTTGTTGTGTCCTACTCAATTTTATAGCCAGCGAGTGCGAGTGACAGACACAGAGCTACTGACTTGCAAGACGCTGCTGATGTAGCACGATTTGCCCAGGTTGTTGTGTCCTACTCACTTTTAAAGCCGGCGAGTGCGAGTGACAGAGACAGGGCTACAGATCTGCACGACATTATTGGCGTAGCACGAGTTGCCCAGGTTGTTGTGTCCTACTCACTTTTATAGCCAGCAAGTGCGAGTGACAAAGACAGAGCTACTGACGTGCACGACGCTGTTGATGTAGCACGAGTTGCCCTGGTTGTCGTGTCCTACTCAATTTTATAGCCAGCGAGTGCGAGTGACAGAGACAGGGCTACAGACCTGCACGACGCTGTTGATGTAGCACGAGTTGCCCAGATTGTTGTTTCCTACTCACTTTTATAGCCGGCGAGTGCGAGTGACAGAGGCAGGGCTACAGACCTGCACGACGCTGTTGATGTAGCACGAGTTGCCCAGGTTGTTGAGGCCGGTAAGCGCGGGCCCATGCAGCGGGCGCAAGTCGCTGCCCGATTCTTGAAGCGTATTCCACTCGCCAGTACGCTGGTTTAATTCAAGCTCCAGTTCCACCATCGATTTGTCAGTCTAAAATTATCATAAAAATTGAAAACTGTCACAAATAATAGAAGGGAATCGTGTACTTACTAATATTATAAATCCTAAAGCGTGTCTGTCTGTCTGTTTGTTACTCTGTCACGCTAAGACTAGTAAACCGTTTTCGTTGAAATTTGGCATAGAGATAAAGTAAAGGAAGAAAAACAACATGGAATTGGTCGGACTTTTTATCCCGAAAAAAATCATAGTTTCCGAGAAATCAAGCAACAATTCCACGCTTGCGATTTAATTTGTGGTAACTTACCTTTTGCAACTGCTGCACATTAATACCAAAATGCTTGAGGTGATCGGCCAGGAAAGGGTCTTCGACCATGTCGTCCTCAGCGTAGGAGAACACATCTCCTTTGCCTTCCGATGTAATAGTTCCCAGTTTCACTGCTAGTGGGTAACCCGTCTCGCGGTAATGCTCCACCTGGGGTAGATATGATAATTACAGGTGTACCCTTAGAACACTTATGAAAGTAAGAGATTCACGGTCACACAATAAAAAGTGTCCAAACATAAAGTATCCCTTCTTGTTCACGGTACTTCTGCAGTTCTCCCTCTCTATCTAACAAAGCTAGTGGAATATTTCTATCCTTGCCTCGTGTCAAACAATTGTCTGGACATTTTTAGAAGTTTGTTTTGTATGAAACTGGGGATATAGTTCTTTTACATGTGATCTGGCGTGTTATATGTGATGTGCGTGAGGGCTGACATTTGAAGTAACAGCACTAATGCGTCAGTCACGTGACGTGACATCAGCACAAGCCTCTGCACCACTCCACTACCTTGGGAGCCTACTGAGTACTGACTTTGTTTTTAAAGTCCAGATGCAGGTCAAAGAAAACACATTTCGAAAGCCCTTTTACTCAACCAACCCTCATCATCATCATATCAGCTCATATACGTCCCCACCGAGGGGCTCGAGCCTACCCTGAATTAGGGCGATCAGGCCTTAGTCGACCACGCGGGCCCAATGCGGGTTGGTCGACTTCACACACAACCTGCGAGTTTCTCCGCAGGCGTGTGCAGGTTTCCTCACGATGTTTTCCTTCACCGTAAAAGCAATCGGTAATGATATGTACGTAAGTTTTTGAAAAACTCATTGGTACATTGGCCGGCCAGATTTGAACCCGGTACCTCTGGTTAGATGGACCGAGTCGTTACCGGTTGAGCCACCGACGCTTCTTGTTGAGTCACCGACGCTTCTTGCAACCAACCCTATCCATACCTTAATCTCATAAAAAATGAGACAAATACAACTACATGGAAACACACACTCACACCACTATATTTTACCGGGTCTCGTTCAAATATAAATAATGACAGATATAGAGAAACGTACTCGGAATGTAGCAACCGTGTTCAACCCATTTGGGGAATACTGATCGACTGAGAAGAAATGAGAAGCTCTTTTAGGTGATACCGACACCCAATGAGGTTATTATATCACAATAGAAAGAAATGTATTTTTACGGTCTGACAGAGAAGTGGAGTCAAGTGACAGATTATAGCTGAAAAAAATAAATTGTATGATAATTACACTATGTTTTTCTCTCTCACTACACCTACATAGTTATGAAAACAACGAACGTGGGGCCATTTAAACTATCTTTCAATAGAAATTTCTAACAATGTAAACAATAACCTAACCTAAAAATTATATTACTTCTTTATAAAACAATTCTGATACCAATGTTTTCGGTTATTAATGTTAAATTTTTAATTTGTAACATTAATAAACTCTCCGGCAAAGGGGCCGCCCTGTTGTCGACGGCGCGGCGGGCAGCGCGATTGAACTCAGGGCAGCCCCTTTGACGGAGTGTTTGACGCGAGCCGTCAAAGGTGCAGCTAATTCAGCAAACGAACCATAACAACTTCTAGAAGAGCGAGTCGGTGGTATTCACTTTTATAGGAGATTGGATCTTAAAACATTTCCATTGCGTTTGAATTGGTTCTTGATTCTGACTACTCACCGCGTGATCATTGCCCCCGGAGCCGTCAAAAAACCGTCTGCCGCAGAGGACGGAGCCGTCGGTGAGATTCAGCCATAAGTTGGTGGTGAGGTCACATTTGGCGCATTTCCAGCCGGACGGCGGGATTCTCACTCCATTGTCTAACTGCTTTAGGTTTACTGCGTGACTGCAATCAAGTACAGTGATGTAATAATCATCATATCAGCCGAAGGACTTCCCAAGGATTTCCACGACGACCGGTTCTGCGCTGCCCGTATCCAGCGGCTTCCCGCGATCTTCACCAGATCATCGGTCCACCGAGTGGGAGGCCTTACGACGCTACGCTTTCCGGCTGTCACCACTCGAGAACTTTACTGCCCCAAAGGATACTTGTAGTAGATTAATAGGAAGGGCTACCACTCGGTAGACCGCGACGACCAGGTGGAGGTTGCGGAAAGCCACTGAATGCGGGCAGCGCAGGATCAAACGTTGTGGAAATCATTGGAGGATGCCTTTGTCCAGCAATGGACTTCTTTCGGCTGATATGATAATGATCTTTTACACTCATAGATATACTTCACTGACTGACTGCAAGCTATTGGTGTAAAAGACGAGTTTAAGGTTATATTGCGAACCGAGCTACTAACTGCAACTCGCGAGCAGTCGGCAGAGCATCTGCACCTGCAGCTGCCGCTGCGCCTGGAAGTCATTTCATAGAATACACACAAACCAGTCGAGCAGCTGCGGAAAACTGCATGCAGTCGCTGCACGTACTGTCAGCAGCTGCAGTTGGCAGCTCAGTTCGGAATGGTACCTTAAGATGGTTAAGAGCATAGTAACCAACTTACACAGACACTTCTCTAGTTTCGCCATCCCACGTGCCGTGGAGCGCTGCCATCTCAGCTATCTTGAAGGGAGATTCAGCATCTACGACCGCTTGGACTGCTTTTTTGATCTGTGTGATTAAACAAATAGTGAAAAACTTCTTTAGACGTGTAGTTAGCTTGTCGCAGTCCGGTTACAAGAATGTTTTGTGGCCAAAGAGAATGGATTGTTCTAGAAACTTCCGACATCGCGGAGTCTGCCACGGAAACTTGTGGAACCTTAGCAACATCACGATGTTGTAGTAGTCTTTAAATGAGTACCTTGGCTTGTCACACTCAGGGTCAAATATGTTTGTGGCCAAAAAGAATGGAATAGTCAAGAAACTCACCACTTCAGGCAGCGCGGGGTATGGGCAAGGAAACGTGTGGAACCTTAGCAACGTCACGATGATGTAGTAGTCTTTAAATGAGTACTTTGGCTTGTCACACTCAGAGTCAAATATGTTTGTGGCCAAAGAGAAAGGAATGTTCAGAAACTCACCACTTCAAACAGCGCGGAGTCTGGCCAAGGAAACGTGTGGAACCTTAGCAACATCACGATGATGTAGTAGTCTTTAAATGAGTTCTTTGGCTTGTCACACTTAGGGTCAAATATGTTTGTGGCCAAAGAGAATGTAATAGTCAAGAAACTCACCACTTCAGGCAGCGTGGGGTATGGGCAAGGAAACGTGTGGAACCTTAGCAACATCACGATGATGTAGTAGTCTTTAAATGAGTACTTTGGCAAGTCACACTCAGAGTCAAATATGTTTGTGGCCAAAGAGAAAGGAGTGTTCAAGAAACTCACCACTTCAGACAGCGCGGGGTCTGGCCAAGGAAACGTGTGGAACCTTAGCGACATCACAATGATGTAGTAGTCTTTAAATGAGTTCTTTGGCTTGTCACACTCAGAGTCAAATATGTTTGTGGCCAAAGAGAAAGGAATGTTCAAGAAACTCACCACTTCAGACAGCGCGGGGTCTGGCCAAGGAAACGTGTAGAACCTTAGCAACATCACGATGATGTAGTAGTCTTTAAATGAGTACTTTGGTTTGTCACACTCAGAGTCAAATATGTTTGTGGCCAAAGAGAAAGGAATGTTCAAGAAACTCACCACTTCAGGCAACGCGGGGTCTGGCCAAGGAAACGTGTGGAACCCTGGCAACACCACGATGTTGTAGTGGTCTGTATACGTGTACTTTGGCTGACCGCACTCCGGGTCGAAGCCTCCCTCGACGCCGATCGCCAGCCGCGTTATCTTCTTCTCGGGACCATCTCCGGTCTTTTCAGGCTCTGCCACCTTGATAAACACATTTTTTTTAGTTATTGTTGGATGTAAGTTCCAATATGAAAATCTACAAATAGTCAATATGCCATTGTGTCATCTTCGTCACATACCATAAGTAAATAAAAAAAAAGAAAACCGTTCCTAAAATGCGTCCGTCACGTTGTTCAACTGATCACCCTGTATTGTGTAACATATTTTGATTTGTATGTAATATGTACATATATTAGGTCTTTTCCTATGAAATTGCCGATTGTATAAAAAAAGTTTAAAGATGAAAATAATTATTAAGAACAATAGTTATAAAAACAAAATTTATTCGAAATTATATGGTGTTAAACATATGCCTATTTTTTAGATATTTTGAGAGCACGGTGGCTTTAACCCCATAAAGTCGGGCTTGTTCACCTGAAAAAATCGCCTTTATTGAGGCAAAAAATACACATTTTAAATTTTATAGCTCTAGAGTTATCACAGCAGTTTCTTTGTTTCTAGTCATATTTGGGAATACCCCGCATAAGATTTCGTCACTTTCATGAAAATTCAAAAAAATTAACTAGTCTAAAAATTTCCCCATGTGACAACTAAGGAAACGCCTTTGTTTCATTCAATGGTACATAGCTCAGGGGATTGGAACATGAAAGACATGTCAATAGTTACTAATAAAAGCCCATAAGTAGTGTCACCACAAGGTCAATAATAAATAACAATAACTTTTTTATTGTCAATAAAAATTGGCATTAAACTTCAAATACTGAATCGGTAATTTCATAGGTAAAGAAATACCTATTTTATATTTTCAGATGAGGAGACATGGGTTATTTGCTTTGTAATTATATTGATGACTCACAGGCTTCTTTTCCCTGATAATGTGAAGGAAGACAGCATTGCCAGTCTTTTGGAAGTACTGCTCGACGTAGTTGCGTCCAAACCCCAGGTATGACGTCAGCGACACATACAGGCCAGTCTCAGATTCCTGAAAAAATAGTTCATTCTCAAATTAAAAAAGTTTTACAATTTACATGCGGGCCGGATACTATATTGCTATCAGTCATATAGTACCACACTGGCTCCAAATCGTTTGTGAAAACTAATTCACTGATGATTAAGTTAATATACGTCCCCACCGGGGGGCTCGAGCCTACCCTGAATTAGGCGATCGGGCCTTAGTCGACCACGCGGGCCCAGTGCGCGTTGGTCGACTTCACACACAACCTTCGAGTTTCTTTGCAGGCGTGTGCAGGTTTCCTCACGATGTTTTCCTTCACCGTAAGAGCGTCGGATAAACGTACATATGAAATCGAAATTCGAAAACACATTGGTACGTGGCAGGATTCGAACCACGACCTCTCGGACAGAAGGTAGCGGCCCTTTCCATTACGCCACCGACGCTATACTTAATAAAGAAACAAAACTAATTCAGTTCCTAGATATACTCGTATCTATCTTCCCTTAAAGTTTAATTATTAGACACAAACATTTTTCGAACAGCTTTAATTATCACAGCGAAAACTGTTAAGACTTGGCATACCCTCATAATTTGCATATTGATAACCAGCTCGTATCTTTTCCATGTCGTGCAAAATTATAGGGGCTCTGACTGTTAAACATTCAAGCATTAGACTTCAGTGAAAACACTACAATGTTAAACACAGCAGACTTATATTTAGGAGCATTCTTAGTTCTTAGTGGTTGTGCCCTGAGTCTGCTCAATTTGAAAAGAATAGTTAAGAGCAGTGATGCCACATTTTCAACGGTGTTGCTATCCGAAAATATTCTTTTGACTTGCATTGGTGTTGCATTTATCAGTCGATCTGTGTATGAAATGGACTCTAAAAATGTGGATTGGACAGAATTTCAAGAAAACTACAAGGAAATTGAAAGCAAAAGGAGTCTTATTACTAATGATTGCAATTTTTGGTCAGTGATCATGAGTTACGGACCATTGATAGTGTCCTTGGTTAACAGTTTCCTAAGCCTTATTATAGACAACTACATGCACTACAGAATGTTGTTCAACATGAAGAATAGTACAGAAGAAGACATTCGAGAAACTAGCCAAGACACTGCCAGAAACACTGGATTTAAAAGTTTATTTTCATTTCTTAAGAAATATTTTTCTTTCTTATCTATAGCACTACAGTGGATTGTACCCTTATTGATGCTTGGATCTATGCATTTTATGAGTGTGAAAGAGATGACAATACCAATGGACAATGTACGTAGCATAAGTGACTCTTGCATGGCTGTGCTACAAGTAAATAACAAGACATGCTATGAAAACCACACTCAGATAACACTAAATTTACGGAAACACATTGCAACTCCAAATTATTTGGAGGTGTATGAAGATGTCATAAATAATAATAGCAACACTGAAAAAATTGATGCTGTCGTAAAAAATATCTACAAAATCATATCAAATTTGAAGAATGACACAATAATGACTGTGAATATTACCAGCCCGTATTTATTTCGTAAATCAAAATCCAGTGAGCAATGCATGAAAATGTGTTATTTGGAGAACAGGAAACTAATTTTATATTTATTTTTATTGGCTGTAGTTAGCTTCTTTGTACCGATAACACTCTCTACTATTATATTGACAAAAATACATGACATGGATGTTAAAAAACCCAATGCAAAGAGTTATGTGACCAGAGAGCTACTTTACAACATTTTGTTCTGGACTCCGGTGATGTTTGACACATTTTTTTCATTGATAATGTGCTCATACTCAATGAACGGTATTAGGACCTCATTAATTAACGTCATAGCAAACATCTACCAGGCCGTAAAGAATTTTATGAATACAAAGTATTTTACTGATAATGCAGTGTCTCCAGTATAGAATAAGCTATAGGTTATTTATTATATTATATATATAATAGGTTTTAAACTCAGAAGTATTTAGTTTAATGCAATATAAGGTCGGGAACAAATTTTCTTCGTATTTTGTATGAAAATTCAAACAGAGCGACCAGAGCGAGCTGCATCTTGAACGTTAAAACTTCTAGACTTAAATTATATTTTTAGTTTTTTTATGGAGATCTAAATTTTAGCAGTTTTTGGTGCCAATTAGCTAAAAAACATATAATAAGTTATGACGCTTTGACTGTTTGACGGGCGAACTCATAGAGCGATTTTATAAGGGTTACACACTGAACCCTAAAAATTACCAGCAGCTACCTATTTTGAACTACAACATTTTTTTTATTTGGGTGACTTGGTATGGACCAATTTTCAGCTCAATCACCTGGAAGCCCAATAGGATGGCCCTATTCCTGATGACAATCCTCTTGGTATTTTGATAAAGTAGATCTGATGATGAATGAAATTTGAAGCTGGAATCAAGGTTCCAAAATTGTCTATTGTTTTTAATTGAGTCGTAGGAAATACTATACCAACTTTTTTGAATTTGATATCAAGCAGTTATATTCACATTGAACATTTGTCGTTTTGAACATAGAATAGGGATGACGAATGCTAGTCATCTGATTTACTTTTTATTATCTGTCAAAAACGACATTTTGTTCTAAAAATGCTAGAAATACCTAGGCGTGACGTCACAGTTTAGCAACGTCATTTATGTACTCATTTTGTGATTTTGGTGAATTAAAAATCGAAGACTTGATGAAAAAAAAACGAGTAAGGTTTTCCGAAGTTTAAGTAGGAGGGCAATTTAGTGATCAAGAGTTCATAATTTATTTCTGATGCTGTCGTCATCCCTATTGTCTATTATTTGCAATCGAATCATAGGAAAATGCTAACTCAGTCAGCTTGGCTTTTTTGAATTTGGAATCAAGCAGATATATTCATATTTGGCATACTGAACATTTGGCATTTTTGAGCACCAAAACTAATTTCAAATAAAAGTCTGTACCTAAGTTCTTTGCTGTCTTTATTTCTTAAGTTGGCTTACCTACTCAATATTTAGCTTAAGTACTCTTAATTAAATAATTAATAACACTTAAGTGAAATGAATGTGAAATAGTGAAAGTTTGTATGGATAAAATGTTTTGTGTTTTCCATGCCTATGAAGTTAATCTTTATAGGGTCTAAACATAGGTACTGTACTTAAACAGGTGCTTCTACTCAGTAAACTTGCAGCCACCAAATAAGATTTATTAGCTCATAGAAAACTATTCTGTTACATTGCAATTGTTTGATACAAATGTATGTATTAGAAAATAAACAAAAAAAAAGAGTTGGACTCGCACAAAGTAGTGTTCTGTAGTCTTTTCAAAAAATAAATGTATATTTTGAAAAACAAAATTATATTTGCAGTCGTTAATAGAACATTTAGTATGGAATATCTATGAACTTTTTACAAATCCATCTGCATACCTTAAGTCGGTCGACTATAGATATGCAGTTGAAATTGTAAAAAAGAAAGCTTTCTTAGCCGTGATAGTTTTCCTTTGAAATTGATTATATGTCCTACTATTAAAAAAATTTTTTGGTGTCCGGAAATAGCAGATTAGCTGGTCGAGGCGGACACTTGACTCTAACAAAAATTAGCACTTTAAATCTTAATATTTCGCAAACGGATACCTAAAGTACCCTAAATTTATTACTTTTTCAAAATTTTGTTGTACAACTTTGTCGACATAATTAATATGTATACCGATGCCAAATTACAGCTTTCTAGTATGTACTAATAGTCTCTGAACTAAGACAGACAGACAGACATGGCGAAACTATAAGGGTTCCTTGTTGACAACAAAACCCTAAACGCGATATTAACCCTTCAAGCGTGTCGCCTGCCGATTCGCCTAGGCATGTTACACTGCTTCAGTGGGTCGCCGGCCGATTCTCAAATTTGTTTTAAAAAGTCCTGTATTTTATTTAATTCTATTCCAACACTATACGAATTAATATCATCAAAAAGGAAATTTTATCAGCTTTTTACAAATAAATATTAAAAATAATTACAAAATTTGTGAGAAATCTTGGATATTGGCAAAGCGTTAATAGGACAGCATTTGGCCAAATTACACTCCCCACTTGAGCCCCGACAGCGCGTTTGATATACACGCTGGAAGGGTTAACAGATTTAAAACAGAACAAAAAGTATGAATTCGTCATAAAATGAACAAATTTTCCAAATCCACCAGACAATATGCAATTTTATTTTACTTCTTATACTTTGACGCATAGTGGAATGATTTGTTTGAGAATTTGGTTAGGTAGGTTAGGTAAGTTGCGAAGGCTGGCGTTTTTTTTACAAGTGCCAGACTCTGAAACTAAACACAGTTGAAATAGTGTCAGTACCTTAATAATTTTTATGAAAGGCAGCCCTTTTAAGTGGCAACCCTTAAGATCCTAGCTTGTTTAAGCCATGGTTTAATAGACTCAAGCTACAGTAGGTATATACCGGGTGGAAAAGGAAGACAAATTTTTTTTGGATGCCTTAAATCTATCTGTATATATAGATGCCTGCCTTGTATCAGAATTTACCCACATGTAGGTATGTTCTGCAAAAATCCATGGCTTTCAAGAAATTTGATTTTTAGATTTTGTACATTGTTTTAAAAATACATAAACACCAGGTCTAATAAAAAAATTACGATTGAATTGTCCTGAGTTAACCTATATACACGTGGGTGTAGAAATAAACATAACATTTTACATCATGTGCCATTAAACTACTACTGCTGCTGCTGCTTGTTGATTTTTTGCTTGCAAGTGTTTATCACAGCATGGCCAAAGCCACTCTAACTCTAATTAGACTGACTAACTGACTTACTCTTTATAGTTTAAATCGTGTACTATTACAATACTGCTGATTTTTGCTTGCAGCGTGGCTGAAGTTACACTGACTGAAGTCTAAACCGTCATTATAAATATTGCATAGTTAGGCCTTGAATGGAGTACAATGAAGTAGCTTTTATTTTCAATGGTTTAGTTTTTGTCTGTTTTATGTTTTTTTTTTGTAGAATCTTCAATGTCACATCCCACCTCCTCAACCAATTCTATACCAAAAATCACGTCAATCCCTTGCTCCATTGTGACTCAGACATGCGCGAGCATGGAAATGAGTTTTCCCACAAATGTCGGGATATGCTTATTAGTGAATTATGTCATTTCCTACCTCCTCAACCATCTCTGTGCAAAAAATCACAACACTCCATTCTTCCATTGCAATGTTAACGAAATTAGTCAGGAATTGCATCGGACTTTGCTATTTTCACAGGATAAAAAGGAGCCCATGTCCTTCCCAGTGACAGAGGCTATGTGCATGGCAAAATTCATCAAGATTGGTTGAGGTGTTTGAAAAGATAACAAACAAACACATTTTCACATTTATAATATTAGCAAGGATTGCAGAAATTCTTCCACATTATTGACCGAGCAAGCTCAAAGCGCGAGCGAAGCATCTTTGTTTCAGCTTGGGCAAAATGCTTTCTTATATACGGTAGATGTCCGGCTGTTCTTCTCTATGGATCGCATTTCTGAACTGATTCTCATGAAATGTTGTGAGCAGGTTTGATAGTTTTATGGATTTTTTATGACAATTATTTTTATTTTTTTCTATATTATATTATTTTTAAGCTATTGCATAGCTTTTATCGCAGGCTTTGAGCGCGGCGACCGAATCAAGAACATCTATTAGCGATTTGCAGTACTAAAAGGACTTAGTCAATTTTACTGGTGTAACTTTCTTAGTGTTAATTTATTACATAAACATCCTGCGCCCCAAGGATTATATAGTCCTTTAATTAAAAGGAGCACACGAAAACAGTAAACAGCAAAAAAAAGTGAATAAATACTGCATAAATAAAAAATAAATAAATAATTATAATTGCATAAGTTAATAAAAAATGCTATGCAATAGCTTTACCCCAGCAGTCCCCGAGTGCCACACACTTTTTTTTTCTATTTTTTGTATTTCATAAGAAAAAATGAAAATAATAAATAAAAATACTTTTTTAAAAAGCTGATAAAATGAGGAAGAATTTTTGTTCTTAGCTGGCTTAATTGTATGATGAATGTTTTTCACAAACTGATGTCAAAAATTCTTGTTGGAGTAAATGTTCATGAAACTCAATAAACTCTTTTTTTCCTTACTTGTCTTATCTCGTAAACATATATGGCGTCCCTATGTCAATGTCACTGGAAATAGCTTTTCATAGGGTGGGAAACAATTGAATGAACTGAATGGAAACCATTGAATGAAATGAATGTTAGTCGTGGTTGATTCAATGATGTTAAAGTTTTTTTTCTTACTTGTCTTATCTCATCAACAAAATTTGTACTTCATTTAATCATTGAATCAACCAAGAATAAGAGTTAGTTCATCCAATGGTTCCCAACCCTACGCCACATTTAATGTGGCGTAGGGTTGGGAACCATTGGACACATTTCACAGTTCATGAATCACAGCCTGGTGACAGACGGACGGACGGACAGCGAAGTCTCAGTAATAGGGTCTTAGGAATATTCTGAGACAGTACGACATTATTTAGGAAATAACTTCTGTTTTTTAGAATTTGGAACATAATCTCGTTATCCGACGAGAAACTCGCCTAAGCCTAAACTAAATAAATAACTTATAAAATACATGTGAATATAAGTACCATAAAATAATTAAAACATAATTATATTTACTGTTTGGAAAATAGTTTGAAGCTTGAAAAAAGATGATAAGAAACTCTCATTGCTGGTGAAATTGCTTTGCAGTCTACCATTTTTTCCTGATAATTTTGTATTTTGGAAACAAATGAAAACTTATTCCCGAATCTCCGTAAGTACTAAATTCAGGAACGCAACAATATTTCGTTTTTCTGTTTTTATTATTAACAGGTTTCTTAATGTAATCGTGAGCCATCTGATTATATCTAAAATTAACCTCACCTTATCCTCAACTTAAAGCAAAGTGTCGTTCTTAGAAACTTCTTCATTTCGCCGCTAGAGGCGCGCGGAAAATCTTTGCATCGCCAATAATGCTTGCCATCACTTTCTGTTTGAGTACATAGGCTGTATATCAGCCGTGAGACGTCTACTGCTAGATAATTACACTCCCGCGGATGGTAGACTTTTGCCAATTTTATAGACTATAAATAAATAGTGTTTCTGTGATTTTTATTTCTCTGGCTGATGCGAGTAATTAAATTTGCTAAACTTAGAATAAAAACTATCAAAGATGACCTAATTTAATAAAAGATATATAGTCAAGAGTTTAAAAAGCTTCTATTTCCGTCATTTTTCTATTTCTCTAGCTGTCTAGAGTAATAAAATAAAAATTACTAAACTTAATGTAATAAAATGTTTAAAAACTATCAAACATGACCTAACTTTTAGCTCGCAACAATAGTTCAAAATCATTCATTCAGTCATTCACTTCATCCCTTCTCTACACCAAAGCAACAAAACAATCATGTCGATTTTTAATCTGTGACAAAATCCTTTATCAATTACGCAATTTTATGGAAAAAGTGTTAAAAAATGTATAAAATAATAGCAGTTTTCAGTGTTAATTCATACGTCCACGTCGTACTTACCATTTACAATGTTTCTTAATCTCAAAACTATCAAAGATGACCTAATTTTTAGCTCGCAACAACAGTTCAAAATCATTCATTCAGTCATTCACTTCATCCCATCTCTACACCAAAGTAACAAAACAATCATGTCGATTTTTAATCTGTGACAAAATCTTTTATCAATTACGCAATTTTATGGAAAAAGTGTTAAAAAATGTATAAAATAATAGCAGATTTCAGTGTTAATTTATACTTCCACGTCGTAGTTACCATTTACAATGTTTTTTAGTCTCATAATGTGTATGGTGTATTCGGAAAGTGGTGTTTTTTGTTCGAGCGGTGTTTGTTGACAACATAAGACAAGTAAGGAAAAAAAGAGTTTACACCCTTGTGGTTAATTCCAAAATTTTATTGTGTTTTTCAAAACTTGTTTCAACTTTTCTGCCTTTTTGGAAAGCTGATGAAATGAGAAACTTTTTCTTGTATTTTTCTGGTTTTTTGTATGATTTTTTTTAATATACAAACTGATGTCAAAGTTCAGGAACAATATTTTTCATACAAAATCAAAACGCGAATATCTAGAAAACCATAGACTTTTGCAGAACATACCCCATGTCAGATACCCCTAGATATAACAATATGACTTGTAACCCCGCTACCCACGGCTGCTCACTTCCCCAGATATGAGGTGACAATTGTATAGGCATACAGATTAAAGCGTGCACAAACATTATCTGTGTATTTCAAAGTAATAAGTACTTATAACGCGTTGTTTGTATTGAGCGTCTGAGGTGTGCTCAAGCTTGCTCCCTTGGACAACATAATAACCTCAGGTAAAAGGTTATATTGTTAAGTACCCTGTATGTACCTAACTTATATGAAAGGGAAATCCTATGCTACTTACTTACTATAGCTATAAGTACTTCAGCGTTCATATGTACTCAAATTCCAATATAAATAGACCCTCTTTTGAGAGGTTAGAAAAAAACTGCAACTCACCGGATTGTCAAAGGAATACACACACTCGTCTTTATAAACCAACTGGTGCGGCTCGGGGATTTTGATCTTCGACAAATGCGGCGTTAGAAGGTCCATGGAAGTCATGGTGTATTGTTAATCGATTTGCAAAAGTAATTTTGGTAACAAACCATTCAGCGTCGTTCAAAAAATACTTAAAGTAGTGTTGGGGCTGACAGCTCGAAACACTATCATCGATATCGATTGTTTTCAATTAAACAATGTATGTACACAGATCTTAATCATAAATCTGAGTCGGAGTTGCGTGCTAAGGGTTCCGTACTGCCACACGGTAAACGTCAACTTACTGTAACTTTCTGTTTGCATGATCGTAGTGGTTCATCACCCTTATTACCGCTAGTTTGACTCACACTTGGCTAGTTTTATTATTTTTCGGTGAACCAAATGGATCCATAAAAAAATTCTACTACCACTCTTTCTACCTCCGGCCGCCCCTGGACATAGGGTAAATACGCCTCTGAGGGCGTCTGGAGCATCCAGAATAAGTTAGTTGTGGTACAGCCAAAGTGTATGTAATTTTAATACATTCTACGCTTTTACATCATCCATCTGTAGACTACGCCTCGGGCATGCTGTCACTCCCGTTCATCTAGTAAAGATCAGAATAAAAGATAGCTCGCTCCGTAAATGTGGAATTGACGAGGGCTCTGTTGATTACATCTTCTATAACTGTCCTAAATATTCATTTTCCATAGATGAAATCCAGCGTCCTATTAACTTTTCCTCTATATTTAACTCTATTTAATCTCTTTAATAACAAACCATTGGTTAATAATTGCTTGGCAAAGTACATGCAAATATTTAATATTAAACTACAATTCCAATATTCTTTGTTTTCCTATTGTTGTTTTGTTTTGTTTATCCCTACAATATGCTTATTCAATTTTAAAGTATATTATATTTTTATGTTTGCTTTAAGTACCTACTTAGCTGGTGTATGATAGATATTATAATAACAATAAAATTTCTCAAAAGTATTCCATGATATAAAATTTTTCCCTTTTTTCTAATTCTGATCACTTTCATTGTGATTTTTCTTTTACATTGGGGGTCGTCCACAAATTACGTAACGCAAATTGGAGGGAGGGGGGGGGGGTCCTGCCAAGCGTTACGGTCCTGTTACATTGGGGGAGGGGGGTGTCAAGGTTTGCGTTACGTCACGCACGATTTTATAAAAGTATACATTAAAAAAAATGTTTTTCACATCCCCATTAGGGACCTCCAGGACAGGAGATAGTGGCCCTATCCGTTACGCCACTGATGCTCATATACTTACGTTACCTATATTAAAAAATGCAGATTCTTGATTAAAAAGTATGTATACTACCACCTATCTTTCTTTTCTGAATATTAACCCTAAAGATTTTTACAAAGCACTTGATACGTAACGGTATTGAGGGGGGGGGGGGGGGTCCCAGCTAAGCGTGACGCACCTGTTACATGAGGGGAGGGGGGGGTAAAAAATTAAGAATTTTGCGTTACGTAATTTGTGGACAACCCCTTGTCATTGGCGGAATTATTGTGCCTTACCCCAACAAAAAAAAACAAACGAATTAGTAACTTATATACCCTTTGCTCTTTTTAACAAACTGAGCAGGAGTTTTTGGCGGGATTTGTGGTGAACGTATTCGTAGTTTTATTTTGTTGTTTTTGCATTGTTTTCTGCTAGGATTTGGTTCAAGAAGTGGTGCATTTTGGAGAAAATCGTCTAGTGCACGTGAGCAATGTGGACAACAAGAAAATAAAACGAAGGAAGACTGGAGAACCCAACTTGCACTGAATGAGACTGCTGCAAATGCTGTCAAGAACTTCAAAGAAGATTTGTAATGCACTGGAACTAACATCACAAATCAAAAAAATAATAAAGTTAAATTAAATGGGGATTGTCTCGGAAGAGCTTTTGTACCCGTGAGACGTTAAGATATTATAAAAAAAAAACTAAACAAGGTTCAAAGTTCAATTCAATTAATCAAATATCAAAGAAATGCGGATTAAGTCAGTCAAACAGTTGTAAAGTTGTAAATTTAGATTTCATTGCACCAAAATGACCATAAAATTATACATTGATCTTATGTCGCAGCCGTCTCGAGCTCTTTACATTTTATTGAAGACGGTAAAGTGTGATTTTGTGCCAAAAATAGTAGACTTAAGAAAAGGTACGCACTATTTTAGTTTGAGTTGTTCATAAATGAATGGAGTTCGATACTATACTCGTTTGTTACTGTAAAAACTTCTTTGTGTTGTAGGTGAACATTTCTCTGACGAATTCACTGCAATAAACCGTCTTCAGAAAGTACCTGTGATTGACCACAATGGATTTGTTTTGACCGAAAGGTAACTATAAAAAAGTGGCCAAGTGTGTGTCGCAAAGTACGGTTCCGTCCGTAGTCTTTTAAAAAATTAAATGTATATTTTAGAAATAAAGTTACTTTTGCAGTTGGTACATTGATCAGTTTGTATGGAAAATCTGAACTTATTACAAATCCAACTGCACAGTTGCCTGTCTATCGGTATTCTGTCGAATTGAATCGGAGAGTTCGCGCAAAAACTTCACGACCTCATTCCCCTGGCTCCCGGTTCCATTACACTATTGATCAACGAGACGTAGGGGGTGTTGCACCCCTTTCTTGTTGATGTTCCACCTTTCCACACAAAATGTTACGCTTTCTCATTTATTATACGGACAGTCAAGGAGTGGGACTCCTTGCCTGTGTCAGTTTTTCCCAAGTCCTGCAATTTGGGTATATTCAAGGCGAGAGTTAATAGGCATTATTTGAGTTTCCGTGTACCATGCTCGACTGCATCATCACTTTCCATAAGGTAAGGTACAGTCAAACATACCCAAATTTTTATTGAAATATTAGGTACTCCTCAACTAAGAAAGCCTACTTAGATGATTTTTCCTTTAAATTGTTTATATACCCTGTAAAGCAAGTAAGTAAAGGGCAAGTGATCGAATCAAAAACAAGGAGATCCGTAAAAGAACCAAAGTAACCGACATAGCTCTCAGAATTTCTAAACTTAAGTGGCAGTGGGTGGGGCACATAGCTCCAGGAACAAATGGCCTTTGGGGCAGTAAAATTCTCGAGTGGCGACCGTGCACCGGAAAACGTAGCAGAGGTAGGCCTCACACTCAGTAGACTGACAACCTGGTGAAGGTTGCGGAAAGTCGCTGGATGCAGGCAGCACAGAACCGGTCATCATGGAAATCCTTGGGAAGGCCTATGTCCAGCAGTGGACGTCCGTTGGCTGATATGATGATAATGATGATGATGATACCCTACTATTTCCAATACTTTTCAGATATCCTGAAATAGCAGTTAGCTGGTGGCAGTGGGGACATGTAACTAGAACAAAAATCACAGATTAAAAACTTAATATTTTGAGAATAAATCTTTTATGGAAAAAATTCTTTGCAAAAGACCTATTTAACGATAAAATCCCACATAATGGGGTACATCATCATTATCATCTGTATTAAAAGGGGTTAGCCCTCTGATATTGAAGCAATTTCTATCTTTGGGAATAATTTAAAAATTAGAAACCTGACTGCATTAAAACTTATCCCCTATTTATTTGGCCAGTTGAGTAAAACTGTATTCTATGTCACTCACGCACGGGATCAAGACAAATCTAATGAGACCTTGCACGAGACCTTGCACCCCAAAATAAATCAAGCTGTTTAGGCTACAGAGCGCACCAAAGAAATAAATATACATACATACATACACTCGAAAAACATAACCCTTCTTCTGTTGCAGTTGGGTAAAACAAGTTTCCTAGTTTGACTACAGAACCTTAAAAAACAATCTATATTACCCCCATTGCTGGCTGCTGCTCTTGCAGACTTCTTGATCCTGTATAGTGGTCAGTCTTCACAAAAAAAAAAAACACAAATAAATAACCTTTCTACACATGCTCTTTTGGTTATATACAACAATCATTTTGACGGGCTGTTCTTAAAAATATTTCTTGTAGGGGGAGAGTTATGAATCATCATTTGTTGTAGTTAGTTTTAACCGCCTCCGTAGCTCAGAGGCAAAGTTCACTGGCTTTATACAGGAGGTCGCGGGTTCGATTCCCGGCGGGGTCAATTCTAAGACTCGGTTTGGTTGGTGGTAGGGCATTTTCTAAGCCCGCCTGGCTAGCTACCACCATCCTATCTAAGTCTTGCCGCCAAATATCAACGTTGATATCATTGGTGTGTTCCGGCATGAAGATAAGTTAGCAGTTCCCCATCGCGTTGGGGAATCTTGGTAAGCCCGCTTCCATCTTCGGCAACATCGTCACTTACCACCAGGTGAGATGTTGTCAAGGGTTTACCAATTGAAATAAAAAAAAAAAAAATTGTATATAATTAGTTTTTTTTCCTGAAAACTGTGTAGATTATCAAATGAATGGGCTTTATGAGCCAGTTTTTAAAATATACTATACAGCCACAGATCTAGTGTATACAGCTCTCGCAATGAATTAGAGTGGTCGGCAAAAGTGTAGGTCAGCACTCGCATGTACTTTTTCTCACACGCTCACTCCCTAAAGGAAAGAGAGCCATATTCTCGAGCATTGCTTTCCACTTTCACCGAGCCCTCATAAACTGTTGTGTGAGCTGTTTTTACCTTTAAACCACTTGTTTTCTGAAAATTAAAAGAGTATTTTCATATTTTGAACCAAGCGTGGGCTCCTCCAGGTAGAAAACGGCTGGTTAAATTTTTGTTAAACATATGCCAAATGTCTCTTTGATTCCTCATATATTACATCAAAAAATCGATAAAAAAATAATAATTACTATTTAAAAAAATCTACTAAAATCTTGGACAGTTCTTTGTTCATTCAGTTTACGAAGTAAGAAAAAACTGCCTAACTTTGTAATAATGTAAAATTAAAAAATTAAGGATACAAAATTTGAAAGCTGTCATTCTTATCATCATGTGATTCATCTGGGTATATACAGGTGTAACAAAATTGTTGTAGGTCCCGTTAACTGGGGGTTCTACTCGTCATACTGAACAACTTTCTTCAAGAAACCCATATGTTGTCAATTCTCAAAAAAAAATTTGGACCCTCCATACTAAAATTCACAAAATCGGTCGATCAACTGATCAATGTGTATGAAGAGTAATAATTTTTTTTTTACGTTTTCAGCAGTCGTGGAACAAAAGTTGTTCAGTATGATGAGTAGAAGCCCCAGTTAACGGGACCTACACCAATTTTGTCACACCCTGTATATATATACAGTCATATATTAAAATTTGGCCAACCCTGCATTGCTTCCATTTTAGGCATGGACTTACCATTAGATGAAACAATGCTGAGGACTAACCAAACACCAATAAAATATTCCTGAGCCTGAACCATCTTATACTTTCTTTTAGTGTTGCCATCATGAACTACCTGTCTCGTGAGAATATCATTCCTGAGTTCCTGTACCCAAAGGATTCCAAGCTCCGAGCTCGTGTTGATGAGTTCCTGAATTGGCAGCACATAGGGCTGAGGCTGCACACCTCTATGTACTTTAGGGTCAAGGTATGTCCTGATGAAGTGTCAGCTGCGTTGGTGTGGACACCTTGTTGTCCTTAAGACTGCCAAAAACTGTCTTGACTTAGGTAAACGCAAGCCTTCTCTTTCATTTACAGTCCATTCGTTTAGGAACTACAATGGAGCAGACAGACACACAGATACAATGTTTATTTTTATTTATTCTTAACCCCCGACGCAAAAAGAGGGTTTTATAAGTTTAAGTGTGTATCTGTGTGACTGTCTGCGCCATCGTAGTTCCTAAACGAATGGTCCGGCTTTTTCTATTTGAAAGTTGACGTGATTCGAGAGGTTCTTAACTATAATTTATGGAGATCTGTTCAGCCGTTTGAAGATCATCAGTTGTTTTCTGTGAGATATAGGAATGTAATAACTTCCACAGCTCTGAACGATTCGAAATTTTGTTTGAAACTCCTCACTAACTTACAGCAGAAGCAGAGGTACCATATTTGGGCTCATTTGAATAGTCTCAATGAATAGGTGTTATAGAACATAATAACCTTGACCTAATGCTGCAGAATCTACTGGAATCTCCTCACCAACTTACGACAGAGGTATCGTGTTTGGGCTCATTGATGGATTTCGATTGTAGCGTGTAGCGGTCGACTTAGGCCCGATCGCTCTAATTCAGGGTAGGCTCGAGCCCCTCGGTGGGGACGTATATGAGCTGATATGATGATGAGAGGTTTGTGTCAAGGTTTAATTTTTAATGTAATATTTTCAATGTTAACTTTTTTGACCTGTTTTTACTGGCTTTGTATTTTTCTTATTTTATATGTTTCATGTTTTCTTAAATGTATTTTGTGTGTGTGTGTCTGCAGATACAAATAAAACAAATTTATCTATCTGTCTATATAAAGCATTTTTTAATAGAAATTTCCAACAATGTAAACAATAACCTAACCTAAAAATTAAATGATTTCTTTATAAAACAATTCGGATTGGTATAATTTGTAACATTAATAACTGAAAACAATGGTATTAGAATTGTTTTATAAAGAAATAATTTAATTTTTAGGTTAGGTTATTGTTTACATTGTTGGAAATTTTCATTGAAAGATAGTTTACGTATTATCGTTTTCTTCTCAGTACATGGATCCAGTGCTAGCCGGCCGGACGCCCGATCCGAAACAAGTGGCCGCTTATGAGAGGCGGATGGTGAACGCTCTGGAGGACTTTGACACCAAGTGGCTGGGACGGGGCACCAGCTTCATCACGGGCAACTGTATCACGGTCGCTGATCTGTTGGCGGCGTGCGAGCTCGAGCAGCCCAGTGAGTGTGCTTTACATTAAAACTTTGATTGCATTTGACTACATCACACCTGATGGAAAGCACATAGAAAGTGATATACAAACTATGATGTAATAGTCAAGTCCATTATCTTTAAATCAGGGGGTCGCGGGTTCGATTTCCGGGGGAGGCTAACTTTTTAAGACTCGGTTTTGTTGTGGAAGGGCAGTTGTAAGCCCGCTTGGCTAGCTACCACCATCTTATCTTTAACGTCAATGTTAACAGCATAAGCTTGAAGATAAGATAGCCGGTTCCCCATTGCGTTGGGGAATCTTGGTAAGCCCTCTTTCATCTTCGGCATCATCGTCACTTACCATCAGGTGAGATGATGTTAAGGGTTTACCAATCGTAAATAAAAAAATCAGTATTTTTTTTTAAATGTAAGACGCTCACACCAATGTTGCCACCCTGCAGCCATTTGGTAGCATTTAAAGGGGGCCCATTTAGTTAGCGACAAGTCACCGCCTGTTATGATTTCAAGATGAGACAGTTGACATGGCAGGCGTCCTGTAGTCTCATCAATATCCTAGTAACCAGTCCAGCAATTACCCACCCATAACCCTGCATAGTTCCCATCTTTTCTGCAATAGTCCTTGCACCTGGCGGGTGCTGTCTTTGGGTGAATTTCTATGGTACAGGCAGAGACGACACCTGCTAGGTTTACACATCACAACAAATTATGATATCTAAAAGGGGCCTCTGCGTGTTGGATCTGTATCACCACGTACGCCTTCCAAAGGACCGGCCTTTTAAAAAAGCTGAGAAACATAATAATAATAATATAATAATGACTTAATTGGACACCAAAATATAAAGTAGATACAATTTTACTTAACTAGATACAATTTTACTTAACTAGATACAATTTTACTTAACTAGATACTTATCGTTAATTTTAGTATACGGTAGGTATCTGCGGAACATTGTTTCAAAGATAAAGTATATTAGATGAACTTTACATTCAAATTTATGAACATTACATACATTTTAACTGTACATATTCAATGACCACTAGCATAGTAAAAAGAAAGAATAGTAGGTTATCTTTATACAATGGTACATGGCGCGGCTTTTATGTGTGCGCGTCAGTAGGCACGCACGCACACTACAATAATAAAAACGAGTTCTTTGGTAAAAGGAAAGAGGTCGTTTTTATTATTGTAGTGTGCGTGCGTGCCTACTGGCGCGCACACATACAAACCGCGCGGTATACCATTGTATGAAGATAACTTACTATCTTTCTTTTTACTATGCCACTAGCATCTAAACTAGGCCGAACCTGTATCTTAGACGCTAGTTACTTCCCGTGCCCACAATATAGATAAGTAACCGTGACTTCTTTATTTAATATTTTTATCTTAGCATTGACATGAGTGGTGCATGCTCGCTTAAATGTTGCGCATCGGGAGCCGGGTCGTTCCTTTCCGTCTAATATGGTTGATGGGGCGATGGCTGACTCTTGCGTTATACTCGTGACCGGGTGCTGTCCGTGTGAACTGGCCTACTCTTGCTAAATGCATTAATGACAATCAACGATTTTAATGTATAACTTTTCGTGTCACATTGTTTTCATGTTCTAATGACATAATCTGGTTATATCAAGAATTGAATTTTGACGTTATTAACTAATTATTGTTTATTTCCTTAATTGTTATTGTTATTTTTATTTTATTACTATCAGAAAGAGTGTAATTTGCACCTATATTTTTTGAATAAATATGTTGAATTGAATTGACGTTACTTACAAATAAAATATTTTTACGCATACCGTCATTCTGTGGCACAGTCTTCGCGTCATCGTGAGTGTAACAACTTCTATACCATTATCTTATACATATATAAAATTCTCGTGTCACAATGTTCGTTCCCGTACTCCGAAATGGCTTGACCGATTCTCATGAAATTTTGTGAGCATATTGAGTAGGTCTGAGAATCGGCCATCTTTTTTTTTTTTTTTTTTTAGTGTAGGGTAGCGTAGGGTAGGGTAGGGTAGGGCAGGGTTGGGTAGTGTAGTGTAGGGTAGGGTAGTGTAGTGTAGTGTATGTAGAGTAGGGTAGGGTAGGGCAGTGTAATGTAATGTAAGGCGGTACGTAGTTCGCCCGGACAGCTAGTTTACACTATAGAAAATTTTGTGATTTCGTTTAAATAAAAATTTAAGACGCAGTGCAAAACAAAAAGTGTAAGATTTTGTCATTTTAATGGGAAGGCAATTTAGGGAATAATATTTCATAAGTATCCATTGTAGTGGACACATTATTCACTAGTACAAACGATTAAAGTGTGCACTTTTACTTTCAACTGTATACAGGTGTAAAAAAATGGTGTAGGTCCCGTTAACTGGGGATTCTACTCATCATACTGAACATTTGTTCTACTACTTTGCTGAAATCGCAAAAAAATGTTTTACCCTTCATACTAATCGATCAGCTGTTCGACCAAATTTGTGCTTTTTAGTATGGAGGGTTAATTTTTTTTTGAGAATTGACTTGGTGCCCTTGGGGAACGTTTTTTAGTATGATGAGTAGAACCCCCTGTTAACGGGTCCTTCACCAATTTTTTTACATAATGTATAATATCGATTAAAAATATATTCAATAAATTCCTCCTAAGTATATTGTTGTGTGAACTTTATTGTTTTATGCACTTTTATTATAAGTCTATTCTATTTCACAATGTATCTGTTTATCTTTTTGTCCGGGTCAAATTGTGCAATCATTTTCACAGCGAATTTCAGTGGTAAGATTAAGCTGAAATTTGATATGAAGCCGTAAATAAATAAATAATTTATAATTGGTAAATACGTAGGGCGCTAAATAAGTTTTGTCGCATGCAAACTACATATCATTATGTTGTGATTTGAGGCCACAGCCATAAAATCTAAGTAATTTAAAAACAACAAAAAACAAATTTAGTAGCAAGGAATCGTTTGTTTGATTTTTAAATTAATCGTGTAATTATTTCGTATAACTTTAAGTGTGGCTTGACTAAACAAAAATGTTTCAAGGAAATGAATAGTGCACTGAGGGAAACTTGTCCATCTCTGAGGACCATAGAACGTTGGTATATTCAGTTCAATCGCGGCAATTTTACCTTTGAGGATGAAGCAAGGTCTAGCAGGCCGATAGAACTGACTACCGATAATAACATTGAGGCTGTACAAAAGCTATTGGATGAAGACCGACGTGTGACATATCGACAGATCGAGGAAACCCTCAAGTTAAGCGCACCAACTGTTCATCGGATTCTTCACGACTATTTGAAAGTAAGGAAACTTTGTTCTCTCTGGGTACCACACACTTGATGACTGACGTGCTAAGGGAGCAACGCGTACCTTGGTCAGGTGATATGTTAAAAAAAATTGAAGACGGCCGATCTAACTACGAGAACTCGATTGTTACATGTGATGAAAATTGGCTGTATTATTTCGATGTACCTACTAAATCCCAGAGTAAAGTGTGGGTGTTCGAAGATGAACCACCGCCGATGTCTGTGAAAATGTCCCGATCCGTAAAAAAAAGAATGGTTGCTGTATTTTTTACTAAGAGAGGAATATTGGCTACGGTTGTGCTTGATAAAAGGAAGACTGTTACTGCTGCATGGTACACAGAAGAATGTTTACCTCGTGTATTAGAAGATTTAAATAATGAATGACCAAACTCAAGACTCGATACTTGGCTCTTGCATCAAGATAACGCCTCTGCACATCGAGCTGGCAAAACTACGAACTATTTGCACCAAGCTGGAATCAAATTGTTGGGACACCCTCCTTATAGTCCGGATCTAGCGACTTTTGAGGAGATATGCGGCTGTGATACAGAAGGATACTGGAACTGTGTATTCAGCACCTGGTTGACACGTATGAAGACCTGTATTACTGCCGGTGGTGACTTCTTCGAAAAAAAAAATATTCCACAAAGTACGACAAAACTTATGTAGCGCCCTAGTACATCAATAAACTTGAACGTACTTTTTTGATAGCCTGTATAAAAGTGACCCAGTGGGACTGACTTGATGGTCTAGTCACACCCCGGACACTTTTCAACGGGCGCGAAATGACATTTCTAAAAACAAATGAAATCACGGCGAAATTCTATACGTTCGAGAACCAAACTTAAACCAATCTGTATCAACCTGGTAGACGAGGGGGTGAGGTCCTACACCACGTTTTGAAGTTGATAAGGATGATGAACTTTGGATGTGGGATCAAGGTCCCAGGATCGTCTATACTTTGCTCGCGTTTTTTAATATGGAAACACGCATTATGGGGTCCCAATATGTAATGTCTTTATATATGAATTTGCCGATCGATCCTCGGCTGCATCGACACTTACCACCAGGTGAGGTGCAGCCAAACGCACTCAAATTTTTAATAAAAAAATCGGATGAAAAAGTTTAAGGCGGTTCGACTAGCACCCTAGCGCCGCCAATAGAAATATTTTTTTTTTCTCATTCTTATGGACTTTAATCGAAACCATTGAGTATTTTGTGCATATAAGGGGGCAACAAACTATTGTTTATTTGTTATTTTATAACTTTAAATAGTAAAAAGTCGTATTTAAGCAGTTTTGCAATGTTTAACTTGTTGCTAATATTTACAGTTATAAAATAACAATTAACAATAGTTGTTGCCCCCCTATATGCGTAAAATACTCAATGCTTTCGGTTAAAGTACATAAGAATGAGTAAATTATTTATTTAAAGTGGACTTTTAGCAGTTTTGCAATGTTTAACTTGTTGCTAATATTCACAGTTATAAAATAACAATTATTTAAACAATAGTTGTTGCCTCCATATAAGCACAAAATACTCGAATGATTTCGATTAAAGTCCATAAGAATGAGTAAATTATTTGTGTCTATTGGCGGCACTAGTGTGCTAATCGAACCGCCTTGAAGAAGATAATTAACATTAAAAAAATAGTTATTTAAACAAAATTTATTCGCAAAATATCATTAGACTATTAGTGGTAAACATGTGCCTATTGTTTAGACATTTTGAGAACACCGATGGCTTTAAACCAATGAAGACGGGTTTTTTCACCTGAGATTTTATTGCCCTATATGACCACTAAGAAAACGCCTTGGCATGGTACGTAGCTCCGGGGATTGGAACATGGAAGACATCACACTGGTCACTCACACACAAGACCATAAAGTAGTGCCATTATGTTATGGTCAATAATTAAACACAAGATCTTTTTAAAGTGAAACTTCTATGTATTAGGATTTTTTTTGTCACGAAAAAGCGTCACGGCCGCGTAGAGGAGGTAGACGATATATCGCGTGGTGAGAGGCGGCAGTGGCGGAGGGATATTTTTTGGGATATTTATTGAAATATTTTTTTTTGTAATATTTTTTGATTTTTTTTCGATATTTTTTAAAACATATTTATTTGAATATTTTTTTAAATATGTTTTGAAAAAAAAAATATGTTTGGAACATTTTTGAAATATTTTTTTTTCATATTTATTTTTGAAATATATTTTTATGAAAAGTATTTTTTGATATATTTTTTCTTTTGTTTTCGGATTGAATTCAGTGTTTTTGTTTGATAAAATTAAATATGTTTAAATAAAAAATGCATTCATGATAATGTAACTAACCGAACCAAATTATAATTTGCAGTAAACCTACGAAAAACTCGAAATGTGTGTTGGGACTCATAGTAGAAGTGAAACTTCAACGGACAAGTGGAAAAACGAATCGCAAAAAAATTTAAAGTTAAGGCGAGGCATTTGTAAAACAGTTGTCTCTGTTTTTTCCTGTGTGTAGTGTTTACGTAAAAGAGTCAAGACAATAACCACACTTTCGCACTTTTTCAATGTTTTAGGTTATTTCTCTTAAAACTTCAATTTAAAAACTAAAATCGAGCAGGTTCTCTGTAGAACTTAAAAAGAAATATCTCCATATAAAAATAAGTGCAAATTTAGAAATTTTATTAATAAACAATTCGTTTTAGATTTTTTTTTTCACGTTTTAGATCTGTTTTTAAGATTTTTTATGATCGAGTAAAGTACACACTATCGTGTAACATATTAGCACATTCCTCAGACAATGTCCTTAAGTATGTCCAATATTTTTTGCATTCGGTAGTAATTACCCAAAAAATTGATCTAGCAAAAGGGTTTCTCCGCTTCTCCACCGGTGCCTCGCCTTAAAGTTTTACGGGCGGGTTATCAAATTGGACAAGTAGGTACATTGACAATCTGCCCGTAAAAATTCCAAGTAATTTTTTTTTGTGATTCGTTTTGCCACTTGTCCCTTGCGATTCGTTTTTCCACTTGTCCGTTTCGATTCGTTTTTCCACTTGTCCGTTGCGATTCGTTTTTCCACTTGTACGTTGCCATTTGTTTTTCCACGTGTCCGTTGAAGTTTCACTTCTGCTATGTGTCCCAGCACATTTCGATTTTTTTTTCACTAAAAATTGGCAAGCATTGAAGTTTGAAAACTGAATCGGCAATTTCATAGGTAAAGACTTTTTATTATGCCAGAGTCGGGCAGCACATAGGTTTCTTTTTACCCAAAACTAGGTTAGAATCCGGGTTTATTCCCAGATTAATTCCAAAATTCATACTTAATGGATAGCAACATGGGTTTGACCCGAGATAAATACCCGTTTTTTTTTAAATAAAACCGATTTACAACGAAATAGGGACCTGGTTATTTTATCCTTATGCCGGAACACATCAATCCTGTTAACATTAATGTTTTGCGCAAAAAAGTGTTCAAAACACTGTTAAAAAACATGTTTATATATTTTATGTTATGTATTTTAACAGTTTAAAACCAAGTACGGTGAAGGAAAACATCGTGAGGAAACCTGCACACGCCTGCGAAGAAACTCGCAGGTTGTGTGTGAAGTCGACCAACCCGCACTGGGCCCGCGTGGTCGACTAAGGCCCGATCGCCCTAATTCAGGGTAGGCTCAAGCCCCTCGGTGGGGACGAATATAAGCTGATATGAATGAATGAAAAACAAAGTAAATTAAACGTTTCTAAAACAGATACGATTTGAGTAAATTAAAATTATAATTATGATATGATGATGATATAAATCGGCCAAGTGCGAGTCGGACTCGCGCAAAGTAGGGTTCCAGTCTTTTCAAAAAATAAATGTATATTTTAAAAAACAAAATTGTTTTTGCAGTTGGTAACAGATCATTTTGGATGGAAAATCTGAGACCTTTTAGAAATCCAAATCCAACTTTTTTAATTGTTTGTTTTTAAATTATTTTTTTCAACAGTGGTTCTGCGGCAAGATTTAGATGGTCCATTGGTCGGAGCTAGTTAGTCAGACGGGCTTGAAAATGCCTTAACACCAACTAAACCAATACTTACAAAGTTAAACCCCGTCGGGAATCACATAGCTTCCAGTTGTGATGCGAGTGGACTAACCACTGCGATACGGAGGCGGTTAAAGATTATCTCTGACAGAGAGTTTGTAGGTTTTATGTAAAAAATCTTTTTTTTACCCACAGGGATGGCAGGATTCGATCCCAAGGCGAAATTCACCAACATCGGCGTGTGGGCGAAGAAAGTCCAAGAATATTTTAATCCTCATTATGACGAGGCCCATGTTATATTAAACAAGGTTGTCACGAAACAGGAAACAGTTAGTGCTAAACTGTAAGGTATTATAATTAGATATAATTTTATTTTTTTTCACATTTATTCAAGAAGAGCTGGCTGGTTCTTCGTAAACAGGGACCAAAATTGCTCTAAAAGCGACTAAAAGTGATTTCAATTTAGAATGAGGATATTGTTAGTAAATGATTCTAGCTCCAAAGAGATCGATCACGAACATTGTATGAACAGTTAACTGGCTGTATGATAAAAGAAACCGTGCTAGCACCAAATAAAAAAACAACTGTTTGTGAAAAAGTAAAAAACTCGCTAAAATGCATTCTGCCTTCGTAATTGTTTTCTCATAGAGGGTGATAAAACACACTATTTTAAATTTAATTGACTTATTATTGTTTCTACTTTTGAATCCTTTGCTACGCTCTGGATTCAAAGAAACACTATCGCCTTTAAAATAGTTGTTCGCTCCCTAGGTAAACAATCTACTATTATAATAAACCTGCTCGGAAAGTACCTTTTTACTCCTTTGAAAATGTGGCCGAAAATACGTCACTTTTGTCATACAAATTTGCGTGCGGTAAAAGTGTATGAAAATCCATTACTTGACGCGCTGAACGTGCGCAAAGTGATCGCACGAATGGTGGACGGTGGACTCCGTCGGTCGAACTCTTCTGGTTATCCTCGGTTTCCTCGTAGGTTTAGCATAAAGCACTGCGTTCACCTCGGCAGTGTATTAAGGCTCTCGGCTATAGATGAAATTAATAGTACCTCGGCCACAGATGATTATAATAGTACTACGTACAGATTAAGAACTCGCTACGACGCTTTAGATAAATAGCAACTCTCGCTACGTGGCAAAAAAGTACAGTTTAGTTCGCATCCGCGTCCTCGGCTACGTCTCGGATCTCAAACAACACTCTCGTTAGTAAATTGATCACTTTCAGTCCTAGGTAAACAATGTACTATTTTAAGTAGACTTACCTATGAAACTAAGCTTTGTTACAAATTGTTAAGTATTATTTTTTTTAAATTTTTATATTTGAGGGTTGGTATATTTTTTAATTATTTTTTGTTTTTAAATATGTCCAATAAATATTGTTGAGGCAAATAATTAATGTTCTATCTTTTAGGCCTTAAGACTTACATCGTGTTGGTTCGTTCACTAGTTTCTATTCAGTCAAGTGCGTGTCTAGCCACGCTTAAAAATAATAATTTACTGCAATAATTTTCAGAGGTCGTACTAAACTTACATGGGTGATTTTATCTTTCTAAGTCAAACAGCTTAGAACGCAAGATTGAGACCATCTTGTTTACTATATTATATAATATTTTGCACACGGGAAACCTAAAGAAATAATGATGAAAATATGTTCTTAGGAAACTCTGTTTCCATATCTTCTCTGTCTGTATGTATAATAGGAAAAGGTGACTGACTGGTATATCAACGCATAGTCAAAACCACTGAACGGATTTCGCTGAAATTTGGAATTCATTTGGAAATTTGGAATTTGGAATCAGGACGTGGACATTCGCTAAGAAAGGATTTTGGGAAATTCCCACGGGAACTTGGACTTGGACTTGTACTTGGACGGACGAACCGTCAAACAAGTGTGTCAATGGATTAAAAGTACTAGGCTTCCAGAAGCTTACAAGAGGTGTTCCAATGCGGTCGGTTCTTCCTGAGGAAAACCGTCATACTAAAAAGAGACGTTTCTTATACCTAACATTAGTGTGTCAATAGATTAAAAGTACTAGGCTTTCAGGAGCTTACAAGAGGTGTTCCAATGCGGTCGGTTCTTCGTGAGGAAAACCGTCATACTAAAAACAGTCGTTTCTTATACCTAACATCAGTGTGTCAATAGATTAAAAGTACTAGGCTTTCAGGAGCTTACAAGAGGTGTTCCAATGCAGTCGATTCTTTGTGAGGAAAACCGTCATACTAAAAACAGTCGTTTCTTATACCTAACATCAGTGTGTCAATAGATTAAAAGTACTAGGCTTTCAGGAGCTTACAAGAGGTGTTCCAATGCAGTCGATTCTTTGTGAGGAAAACCGTCATACTAAAAAGAGACGTTTCTTATACCTAACATCAGTGTGTCAATGGATTAAAAGTACTAGGCATCCAGGAGCTTACAAGATGTGTTCCAACTGTGAGTTATGTTGTAGTTGTAAAAAAGTACCAGGAGTACAAAAGTGCCAAGGAGTTATCTCACCCGACTATGGGCGGTAATTTACATCTCCTTAAAGAAGTTTTACTTCAGTCGTGTGGTCAAAAGCACACAAGCGTTCGGCTTGTGACATCTATCACGTAAAATTATCGTCCATAAACCGATTTTACAGACAGCATCGGTTTATTTTTATTTAAACATCTGACATGTTACACATCATGCGACTGCTGTAAGGCTCGCTCGTTTTTTAGGGTTACGTAACCAAAGGGTATAAACGGGACCCTATTACTAAGACTACGCTGCTGTCCGTCCGTCTGTTTGTCCGTCCGTCTGTTTGTCTGTCCGTCTGTCACCAGGCTGTATTTCATGAACCGTGATAGCTAGAAACCTGAAATTTTCACAGATATGTATTTTTGTTGCCGCTATAACAATAAATACTAAAAATTATAAAAAGTCAAAAAATATAAATCTCCAAGGGTCTCCATACAACAAACGTGTTTTTTTAAACATGAAGACACTAGCGCCATCTAGTATGACGGTTTTTGAAACGTGAAACTAGCGTCATCTTATATGATGGTACGGAACCCTATGTGTGCAGTTCTAACTCGCACTTAGCCGGTTTTTTTTACACAGAAGCGTCAAATTTGGTGTGATTAGATTATAGTGCTAACTCTAAAGTAAAACATAAAAACAATCCAAGATTCGCGTTAAGGATTCCAAACTGAATGATAGAAAACTTCTATTTTTAATAAATACTACACAACAAAATATTATATTGTGTGGTGGTATGGAACCCTCAAGGTCACCCAAAGGGCAATCGAATTTCGATCGAATCAGAAATGAGGAGATCCACAGGAGAACCAAAGGAACCTACATAGCTTACAGATTCGCTTAACTTAAGTGGCAGTGGGTAAGGCACATAGTTTATAGAACAGATGACAGTTAGGTAGTAAAGTTCTCGAGTGGCGACCGCCCACCGAAAGTCGTAGCGTAGGCAGGCGTCCCACTAGGTGGTCCGGTCGTCGTGGTAATCCTTTGATAAGGCCTTTGTCCAGCCGTGGACGTCTTTCGGCTGAGATATAATGGAATCCTCAATGTGAAACTCCGACTTGCACTTGATCGGCTTTTTTTCATCCTCCATCCTAAGGTATACATGCCCTAAAATAACTACATGAATTAATTAAAAATTAAAACCCGACTGCAAAAAAACTTACCTCTCTTTTTGGCCTGTCGGGTAAAATTTATGATATGTCACTCACGGAATCAACATAAATTTAATGACACCTCGCACTTGAAAATCCTTCAAGCCGTTTAGGTGACAAAGAAATAAATAAACATACATACACATGAAAAACAAATCCTCCTTTTGGCGCAGTCGAGTAAAAATAAAATCATACGTCCTACGTATTCGTATTTTTTTCTTATCCACTCCTACATATTATTATACTCATCTAGAATACTTGTGTAAATAAATAAATGAATCATTAAAAAAATTTAAACCCGACTGCGTAATAACTTAACCCCGCTTTTTTGGCCAGTTGGAAAAAAAATGTTACTGGATCAAGACGAATCTAACGACTCCTGGATCTCTAAAATCCATCAAGCTATATCTATATATATATATATATATATATATATATATAAGAAGTATAATTCTTTGGCACTCTCTGTAGCTACAGCTTGATGGATTTTAGAGATCCAGGAGTCGTTAGATTCGTCGAGAGAGACGAGAGCGGCAGGGAGTGTGCATACTGTATGTTAGTACTAAATATATATATATATATATATTTTTAGTACTAACATACAGTATGCACACTCCCTGCCGCTCTCGTCACCCAGATTGATACTGATTGGTTACAGTTTGGTTGTCGAACGTATAGGATTTCACCGCCATTTTGTTTGTTCCGTCATTCGTTTTTGAAATGTCATTTCTGGCCCGTTGTATAAAGTCTCCAAGGTGTGCTGGCTCAGTCTGGTAAACAGCATACTATTCGGTTCAAAAATGTTATTATGACCTTATGTTATGACATACTGGGAGTTGGGACGGAATGGACGTTTATATGCGACTGTTCAGAGTGTATTGTTTTCAGGTCTAATGTATGTATGTTTTTATTCTTTATGCCACGATATCTTCTAAACGGCTTGATTGATTTTAGAGAACGAGGTATCGTTAGATGCGTCTTGATACAGTGAATGACATTTTACCCAACTTCCCAAAAATAATGGTTATGTTTTTATAGAGTCGTGTTTTTATTAATTTTTAATTAAAAGTTATTATAGGGGTTCTTTGTTGGACTAGGGAACCATAAAAGTTATAGTACACTTCGAAATATCTTATCTGAAATAACTCACATGACCTCTTTGCAGTGAAAGATAATTATGTCACCAAGTAACTACCAAACCATTTACATCTTATTATTACTTAATTTCTATAAATACGCAGGCCGGGCCACGTACGTAGATTTCATTGGGCGTCCCCTGTGCTTGGATAGTCCAGGAGCGAAGTGTTATAATATATAAGTTTATGAAAGTATTTGTCACTGTCAGATAGCCCAATTACCACACTGCTCAAAAAGAGAGTAACGTTTTCCGAGTGGAGGTATGTATGTATGTTACTTTGGCTGAGCCTGTAGCCAATGGCTTGATAGATTTTGGAGTACGTCCTGTGTCGTTAGATTCATCTTAATCCCGAATATAGGATACATTTATACCCGGCTGCCCAACAACATAACATCAACATATCAGCTCATCCGAGGGGCTTGAGCCTACCCTGAATTAGGGCGATCGGGCCTTAGTCGACCACGCGTGCCCAGTGCGGGTTGGTCGACTTCACACACAACCTGCGAGTTTCTCCGCAGGCGTGTGCAGTTTTCCTCAAGATGTTTTCCTTCACCGTAAGAGCGTCGGATAAACGTACATATGAAATCTAAATTCGAAATGACATTGGTACGTGGCAGGATTCGAACCACGACCTCCCGGACAGGAGGCGGCGGCCCTATCCGTTACGCCACCGACTGCCCATAAAAGAGGGATTCCTAATATTCATATGCATTCAGGTTTTTAATTAATTTGGTGAGGTTATTTATTTTTTAACAAACCCTTTTTTAACACGACTTCCCACAAAAAAGGAGTACCTATTGTTTTCAGGTTTACTGTACTTATGTATGTTTCTTTATTCCACGATATCTTCTAAACGGCTTGATAGATTCTAGAGTGCGGGTATCGTTAGATTTGTCTTGATCCCGTGAGTGACATAGGATATGTCCCCAAAAAAGGGGCAATGTTTTTATGTAGACGTGTTTTTATTAAATTTTTAATTCAAAGTTATTTACGAAATCTTCAATTCAAACTTTTATTGTTAACAAAGTGTTAATCATTGGATTAAAACTGTAAGATCGAGGACTCCACCGTAACAATTTTTCTAAGCCTGCGGTTGACATATAGTGACATTATTATATTTAAACTCAGATTAAAAATAATGTAGATATTGAGTTTCATACAGCAACCATAACAAAAAGTGGGGGTAACGCTTGTTCTATAATGCATCTTTACCAAGTGGTGACCTCAAATAATGTTTCGACACGTGATAGATCCTATCTTTCACTGTAATTGAGACAGGTGCATTTGAGACATGTCACAGCACATATCGGCATGTTGACGGTAAGTCTGCTAACGCGTGACTGTAAGCAAAACTCAGTTCCGTCGTGATTGGAGCAGAGTTTTGTATTCCCCGTTTTCAAAGCGCTAACACTAAATCTACCTTTTAATTTTGATCTGAGTATTTAAACCACATTTCTGCGTACCTGCCTAGTTAAGTTTATTTTTAGATAATAAGGAATGAAATTTCAGGAATATTTTTTTTCCGTTATTGAGGATTCTTATCAGTGCATTCTTAAAGGGATGACGACAGCATCAGAAATAAATTATGAACTCTTGATCACTAAATTGTTAAACTTCGGAAAACCTTACACGTTTTGTTTTCCATCAAGTCTTCGATTTTTAACTCACCAAAATCACAAAATGAGTACATATATGACGCTGCTAAACTATGACGTCACGTCGAGGTATTTCTAACATTTTTAGAACAAAATTACCACACAACTATGATAGTTATGCCTAATTACCTATTCACATTACAAACAAAAGACATCACCGCGTGCGACATAATTTTTTTTCATTCATTTCAGACTCCTTAGCGCGAGTAAGTACGACTCACACTTGGGCGGTTTTTGTCATTCTTTGTTTTACTTTAGTATTAGTCGAGAATCACACCAAACTTCACGCTTGTAAGTATTAGCGTTTTGACGATAGATTTAAATAAAAAATATACGTATTTTTAGGGTTCAGTACCCAAAGGGTAAAAACGAGACCCTCTTACTAAGACTCCGCTGTCCGTTCGTCTGTCTGTCTGTCTGTCCGTGTCACCAGACTGTATTTCATGAACCGTGATAGCTAGACAATTGAAATTTACACAGATGATGTATTTCTGAAACGCTATAACAACAAATACTAAAAATTAAAAAAAAGTCTGCATACAAAAACGTGTTTTTTTTTAATATGAAGAAACTAGCGCTATCTAGTATAATGGTACGGAACCCTTTGTGCGCGGTTCTGACTCGCACTTTACCAGTTTTTCACTTTTACTTATTTTTATTATTTGTTGCCATAGCGACAATAGAAATACACATTCTGTGAAAATTGAAACTATCTACCTATTACGGTTCATGACATACAGCCCGCTGACAGATGGACAGGCAGACAGACAGACGGATAGACAGCCAAACACAGATTTGGACAGAAGGATCCGCCCGTCTCCACATTTCACTCAGATTTTCTTCATACAAGCAAAAAGTAGCGCCATCTGACGTTACTCGTACGAACTAGCGTGGGCGAAAGTTGACTGAAGTGCCGCGCTAAAAGAACCTTGGTAGAATTGTCGTTTTAAAAATTCATTTATTTAATTTGTTTACAAGAATAAATACAATGTAAGGTTACTTAACGATGATACGACATTCCATGTTTCTTTTTAGCCTTTCTTTCATGATTTTTACAGCCTCTAACGACACAATAAGGCATTTTTATATGGAATATCTTTCCACCGCGCTGTACAATTTCCTGCAGACGACTGAGTCGCGAGTTTGCGAAACTTTCGATTTTCGCACCAATTCACTGGGAGCATTAGTCGCGCGCGTTGGCCGGGTCCTTACGCCAGTAATATATAAGTCATTGCAGCCAAAGCTTAATAAAAAGGTCCCCGTTGGGTATACGGAACCGAAATAAGTAGAGGCCTTAGCTCCCGGCCTAACTCTAATATTTTTTTGTGCAAGGCCTGCAAAACAAATAAACGTAGTCTAGGCCTAGCAGGCGCGCGCACCGCCCGCCTATTGGCTGTCTAGGGCGGGAAAACGCCTGTTGTTCCGCTGCCGTGAAGCTTTCTGGTTGGCCGGCGCGTCACTCTCCGCCAGTCGAAAACAAGCTGGCAGATAGACCTGCAGCGACTCGTGAAATATAAACGAAAAACTTTTCCAATTCAGTGAAGTGTTTATTTAATTAGTGCCAAATAAATTTGAACGAAAGAATTGTGTAATAAATAACAAAGAGGAAGATAAGGAACTCCAGCTTTATAGTGATAAAACTTCCATATAGAAGTAATTCCAAGTAAAACATTATGTCTGTTATCACCGTAAATACCAAAGCTGGTATTAATGATTATGTGACAGTAAAAGACACACCATATCAAGGTATAATCGACCTTTCGAACAGCCAAAAAAAATTGAAAGTCAATTCAAACAACAGTTCATCACGCGCTGATAAAGAAGATGAAAATGAAAGAGATAGTGCAGTGGACAAAGGTAATCAATGTGATATGGTTACAAAAGAGAATGTTGATAAAGAAAAGAGTGATGCATGGTGCAATCTACGATACACGGTGATTAAGCCAACTTCTATAAAACATAAATTGCCCCTTATGCCACCCCCAGAACGAGGTAGGAGCAAGTTAGCACTAATAAAGAAAATTAGAAATGAATCAGATAAACAAAGGAAAGATGTTTTCGACGTCGAATCACAAACGGATCGAGTATATTTTGTAACTAAAGAAGATTATGAACTGATTCAGTACATAAAAGATAATGCCATCACTAAAGAAGCTATTACAAATCTAATATATTATAATGACGATGTCAACAACAATATGGTAATTCAATCAGACCTTGAGCAAGAGTCGGCGTCACATCCTGAGGCAGTGCCGGTTCCAGAATGCAAAAGCGGCGAAGAGGAACAAAAGTTTCATAATCTAGAACATTATAGTGAAGAAACCAAAGCGAAGCTCAACAGCGTCTTCGGTTCCACAGATAAAAAAAAGTCTGATCACTTTACAGGCACAAATTTTAAAACTAAGAATCACTTTTTCGAATTTATTATCAATTCAATGTGGCAACTTGTTATTTGTATGAACCGTCACAGGGATATGGTAGAAAATAAAGAGGAGAAAATTAAATCAGGCGTCGACCAATTCACACAGACATCACCAGAAATTGCAAAAAGTAAAAAGTTCAATAGCAAAGTCACACAAACTGCTAATTTGGAAGAGATTGCGATGTCTCAACTATCGTCAGGAGTGCCGATTTTAGAAAAGCGTGACGTACTCGACCAAAGGATGCATGTTATTCATAGTTACTATTGTAATCCTCCGATTCCCACCGCGGCACGCCCCAGCGACCACCGTGAACTAAACCAGCAACGTATTGCTGAAAATCAACTACAAAAACAGCGTAAAAAGAAACAAAGACTTAACTCACCTGACACACATAAAGAAAGAGAAACTAAAATCAACAGCTTGAACAATCAGATGCAGGTACGAAACTTCCTATGTCCACCACAATTAAATTCCAATCCAATCAGTCGTTCCCTCAATTCTGAGGAGAAAAAAAAAGGGCTCAATGACCGTCATGGCATTGTGTGGGGGGAGAGTGCTTTCCATCTGGTTCTATGCGTGGACTGCCTGATGAAGCTATAGTTTGGTGGTGCTAGTGACTTGGCTGCACCATTCACTATTCTCTTGCCCTTCATTTTCCCCGTCAAAATATGGTATTCGTGGCTGTTTAGGCGTCGCACGCAGTGGCACAGTATTACAATATAGCGGCTTACGAATGTACTTACGCAGAGCAACGGAAAGGTACTTGCGGGGTTTGCCAGCCTGACTACAGGCTAGTACTGCTCATACCTACGCCGTGGCGGCATCGTGCGACATCAAAGGCGTTGCGCACTGTAAGCCGTATCGTAATACTGTGGCAGTGGCCAGAGAAGGAAAGGATACATTGTTGGCACACGTCGATAGGCGGGTGGTAACTTTAAGCTCCTATGAGATGGAAATATTCGTTTTCTTGGCTGTCCAGGGAATGTGCAATAAACGACGCAAGCACCACATCTCAAATGCATATATTCTGTTTTTTGCATGTACGATTAAATTATATTTTATTTTATTCAATTGTTAATTTTTTTAAAATCAATTTCAGACAACTGGTTCTCATTCCCCGCGCTGGCAGTTTGGTAAATCAAACCAGTTTGGAGGAGATACGATACGCGCCGTAAGTCAGCGACTTCAGCGTTACCATTCGGATATGGCCAAACCCGAGTGGTTCGGTGTGATGCCGGCGCCACCGCCACCACCGCGATATTACAGGCATGAGCACAGGTTCACGAGCCAACAGACCTCCTCTGCGACGAGTCAGTACCAATGCCCATCGCAGCAGCAAGAAATGTTGGAGTACCAAAAGTACCAGCAAATGGAGATGCAGAAAAAAGCCTGGGAGTCGCAACTTCAGAATTATCCGAACAGCGCTTGGAGCTACCCAGTGCAAGAGAATTAAATGAGCATAATACCATGCATATTGGATATCATGGTTAATTGTGCCACAAGATGAGAGAGATTAACAATATTTCAAATATATATAGGGTGGTATCAAATATATATAGATCGTCGGTGGCGTAAAGACCGTCGGTGGCGTAATGGCTTGAGCTGCAGCCTCCTGTCCCGGAGGTCGTTTTTCGAACATGCCACGTACAATGTGTTTTCTAATTTTGATTTCATATGTACGTTTATCCAACGTCTTTACGGTGAAGGAAAACATCGTAAGGAAACCTGCACACGCTTGTGAAGATACTCGAAGGTTGTGTGTGTAGTCGACTAACCAGCACTAGGCTCGCGTGGTCGACTAAGGCCCGATTGCCCTAATTCCAGGTAGGCTCGAGCCCCTCGGTGGGGACTTATATGAGCAGATATAATGATATACAGCTGTAACAAAATTGGTGTAGGCCCCGTCAACTGGGGCTTCTACTGATCATACTGAACAACTTTTGTTCTATGACTTTGCTGAAATCGCAAAAAAATAACTTTATACAAATTGATCAGCTGATCGACCATTTTTTTTTATATGGAGGGTCCAAATTTTTTTTAGATAATGGGAAAATTGTTCAGTATGATGAGTAGAACCCCTAGTTCACGGGTCCTACGCCATTTTTTTACACACTGTATGGGGTTCTTTGAAATACCCGAAAATAATTCAAGGAGGGTCCCAGTTCATGAAACTGAACAACTTTCCCTAAGGAACTTATACGCATTTAGTTAAAAACAATTAGACCTGCCATAAAAAATTCGCTAGTAGCTGATCAGATCAATTTTGTATGACGAGTCCAAAAATTATTTCCGACTTAATTTCCTTAGGAAAAATTGTTTAAACTCGCCTTAAATTAATTTCAGGTATTTCAGATATACTCTGTATACCTTAAATTTTTATGGGTATTATCAGTAGTCCACGGTGCGGGAGTCGCAAGTGGCTCGCGGGGAATTATACACCTATTTAGGGTTCCGAAGTCAATAAGGAACCCTTATTAGTTTCGCCATGTCTGTCTGTTCGTCTGTCCGCGGCTTAGCTCAGAGACTATTAATTCTAGATAGCTGTAATTTTGCATGCTTATACATGGTAACGCCAACAAAGTTGTACAATAAAATCTTGAAAAAATATATGGTACTACATGTAAATAAGGGGTGAATTTTTTTTGCTAACTTACCCATCTTGTGGGGTATTGTTGAATAGGTCTTTCAAAACAAATGAGGGTTTACTAAAACCATTTTTTGATTCAGGAATCGATTTGCGAAATATTAAACTTTAAAGTGCAAATTTTTGTTCGAGTCAAGTGTGTCCTTTCGCGGTTCTCCCCCTTTTTCTAACATAGCTATTTTTATCATTCTAAAAGCCTCCGTGGCGTAGTAGTTAAGTTCGCAGCTTCATATCAGGAGCTCGCGGGTTCGATTCCCGACGGAGACTAACTTTGTCAGACTCGGTTTGGTTTAACAAAGGACATTTTATAAGCCTGCCTGGCTAACTACCACTATCTTGTCTAAGTCTTGCCGCCAAACATCTATGTAAACAACATTGATTGTAAGATGAAGGAACTTGAAGATAAGATAGACAGCTCCCCATTGCGTTGGGGAATCTTGGTAAGCCCGTTTCCATCTTCGGCATCATCGTCACCATCAGGTGAGATGATGCCAAAGGCTTACCAATTACAGTTAAAAAATATATGTATATCCTTGTCTCCTGTCAAACAACTATCCGGTGCCGTTTGTTTTGTGTGAAACAGGGGATCTAGATTTTTACATGTGATCTAAGCATATTTACATACTATATGTATAAAATAAAATATGAATGTTTATCTTATTAAATGTTACATAAACAAAAGAGACAGTCGGTGTTTGTGTCAAAAATTTTCGTATAGATTAAAATAGTTTTATTTAATATACCTACGTCACAAATTCAAAAAAAGTTAATGCCAAATAGGGAATACGAATGCTATCTGAGTTACTTTTTATCATCTGTCAAAAACGACATTTTGTTCTAAAAATGTTTGAAAGACCTAAGCGTGACGTCATTGTTTTGCAGCGTCATTTATGTACTCATTTTGTGAATTAAAAATCAAAGACTTGATGGAAAACAAAACTAGTAAGGTTTTCCGAAGTTTAAGTAGGAGGGCAATTTAGTGATCAAGAGTTCATAATTTATTTCTGATGTTGTCCTCATCCCTATTATCACTTGTAGGGCAACTTCCGGCTAGCGGGCCGGACGCGGCATGCCCCGGCCTTTGACCCGGCCCGCGGCGCAAAAAAGTAAAGTACTTCCTGTTCAAATTAGCAAGAAAGCGAGAGGTGGAGAGAGAAAGAGAGAGCATTTATCCGGCTAGCTGAATTCAATTATAAATAGAAAAAACAGATATATCTATTAAAAACGATGTCCACTGCTTGTTTTGCGCACTTCCAAAGGAAAACGATTACTTGGAAGTCAGTGATTCGAAATGGTTATTACTTAATTGAAGTCAATGATCCGAAATGGTTATTACTTGAAGTCAGTGATTCGAAATGGTTATATGACTTAGAATTTTCGTAGACATCACGTGACGCAACGACTTGAATTTGAAGCTTCAATAACTTAAATAAAAAACCCCGAAAAAAATATATAAAAAGTAGAAAATAATATGTTTTGGCCCTGTAAGTTTAATATAAGTAGTTAGTTATATTTTGTTCTAAGAGTCGTCGATTAGGGGGACCGCTAAGTTGTGAAATTATTAGTAATTAGTTGTATAAAGTAGTGCAGTTTTATTTTGTTTTTATTTTATTAACTTAGCAGTCTCCCTACGCGACGACTCTTAGATCAAAATATAACTACTTATATTAAACTTAAAGGGCCAAAACATATTATTTTCTAAGTTTTAGCGGTTTTTTGTCGCGAGTTTTTAAAATTTTTAATTTAAGTTTTATTTCATGCTTTTAAACTTTACGTATCCCAAACACGATGCCTTTGGTGTAAGTAGGTAAAGAGTTGGGTATCCTGCAGATGCCAGGAGATGCTGCATCAGGTCAAGATTACCATGTTCTATCTAAAACCTATTCATTGAGAATATTCAAATGAACCCAAACACGATACCTTTGCTGTAAGATGGCGAGGAGTTGGGTATCCTGCAGATTTCAGGAGATGCTGCAGCATCAGCTCAACGTTACCATGTTTTATCTAATACCTATTCATTGAACTATTCCAATGGGCCCAAACACGATATCTCTGCTATAAGTTGGCGAGGAGTTGGGTATCCTGCAGATTCCTGGAGATGCTGCAGCAAGACAGAAGGACATGGCTAAACTAAACTATAAGTTTCCTAGTTTGACTACGTAACCCTAAAAATAGTCTTTGAGTAAAACGGCTGAGATATACCGACGGACAGACAGAAGGAGATGGCTAAACTAAACTATAAGGTTTCCTAGTTTGATTACGTAACCCTAAAAAATAGTCTTTGAGTAAAACTGCTGAGATATACCGACGGACAGACAGAAGGACATGGCTAAACTAAACTATAAGGTTCCCTAGTTTGATTACGTAACCCTAAAAAATAGTCTTTGAGTAAAACGGCTGAGATATACCGACGGACAGACAGAAGGACATGGCTAAACTAAACTATAAGGTTTCCTAGTTTGACTACGTAATCCTAAAAATAGTCTGAGTAAAACGGCTGAGATATACCGACCGACGGACAGACAGAAGGACATGGCTAAACTAAACTATAAGGTTTCCTAGTTTGACTACGTAATCCTAAAAATAGTCTTTGAGTAAAACGGCTGAGATATACCGACGGACAGACAGAAGGACATGGCTAACTAAACTATAAGGTTTCCTAGTTTGACTACGTAATCCTAAAAATAGTCTTTGAGTAAAACGGCTGAGATATACCGACGGACAGACAGAAGGAGATGGCTAAACTAAACTATAAGGTTTCCTAGTTTGATTACGTAACCCTAAAAAATAGTCTTTGAGTAAAACTGCTGAGATATACCGACGGACAGACAGAAGGACATGGCTAAACTAAACTATAAGGTTCCCTAGTTTGATTACGTAACCCTAAAAAATAGTCTTTGAGTAAAACGGCTGAGATATACCGACGAACAGACAGAAGGACATGGCTAAACTAAACTATAAGGTTTCCTAGTTTGACTACGTAATCCTAAAAATAGTCTGAGTAAAACGGCTGAGATATACCGACCGACGGACAGACAGAAGGACATGGCTAAACTAAACTATAAGGTTTCCTAGTTTGACTACGTAATCCTAAAAATAGTCTTTGAGTAAAACGGCTGAGATATACCGACGGACAGACAGAAGGACATGGCTAACTAAACTATAAGGTTTCCTAGTTTGACTACGTAATCCTAAAAATAGTCTTTGAGTAAAACGGCTGAGATTGAGATATACCGACGGACACACAGAAGGACATGGCTAACTAAACTATAAGGTTTCCTAGTTTGACTACGTAATCCTAAAAATAGTCTTTGAGTAAAACGGCTGAGATATACCGACGGACAGACAGAAGGACATGGCTAACTAAACTATAAGGTTTCCTAGTTTGACTACGTAATCCTAAAAATAGTCTTTGAGTAAAACGGCTGAGATATACCGACGGACAAACAGAAGGACATGGCTAAACTAAACTATAGGGTTTCCTTGTTTGACTACGTAATCCTAAAAAATAGTCTTTGAGTAAAACGGCTGAGATATACCGACGGACAGACAGAAGGACATGGCTAACTAAACTATAAGGTTTCCTAGTTTGACTACGTAATCCTAAAAATAGTCTTTGAGTAAAACGACTGAGATATACCGACGGACAGACAGAAGGACATGGCTAACTAAACTATAAGGTTTCCTAGTTTGACTACGTAATCGTAAAAAATAGTCTTTGAGTAAAACGGCTGAGATTGAGATATACCGACGGACGGACACACAGAAGGACATGGCTAAACTAAACTAGGTATAAGCTTTCCTAGTTTGGCAACAGAACCCTAATAATTAGTCTTTGAGTAAAACTGCTGAGATATACCGACGGACACACAGAAGGACATGGCTAAACTAAACTAGGTATAAACTTTCCTAGTTTGGCAACAGAACCCTAATAATTAGTCTTTGAGTAAAACTGCTGAGATATACCGACGGACACACAGAAGGACATGGCTAAACTAAACTAGGTATAAGCTTTCCTAGTTTGGCAACAGAACCCTAATAATTAGTCTTTGAGTAAAACTGCTGAGATATACCGACGGACAGACAGAAGGACATGGCCAAACTAAACTAGGTATAAGCTTTCCTAGTTTGGCAACAGAACCCTAATAATTAGTCTTTGAGTAAAACTGCTGAGATATACCGACGGTCAGACAGAAGGACATGGCTAAACTAAACTAGGTATAAGGTTTCCTAGTTTGGCAACAGAACCCTAATAATTAGTCTTTGAGTAAAACGGCTGAGATATACCGACGGACAGACAGAAGGACATGGCCAAACTAAACTAGGTATAAGCTTTCCTAGTTTGGCAACAGAACCCTAATAATTAGTCTTTGAGTAAAACTGCTGAGATATACCGACGGACAGACAGAAGGACATGGCTAAACTAAACTAGGTATAAGCTTTCCTAGTTTGGCAACAGAACCCTAATAATTAGTCTTTGAGTAAAACTGCTGAGATATACCGACGGTCAGACAGAAGGACATGGCTAAACTAAACTAGGTATAAGGTTTCCTAGTTTGGCAACAGAACCCTAATAATTAGTCTTTGAGTAAAACGGCTGAGATATACCGACGGACAGACAGAAGGACATGGCCAAACTAAACTAGGTATAAGCTTTCCTAGTTTGGCAACAGAACCCTAATAATTAGTCTTTGAGTAAAACTGCTGAGATATACCGACGGACAGACAGAAGGACATGGCTAAACTAAACTAGGTATAAGGTTTCCTAGTTTGGCAACAGAACCCTAATAATTAGTCTTTGAGTAAAACTGCTGAGATATACCGACGGACACACAGAAGGACATGGCTAAACTAAACTAGGTATAAGCTTTCCTAGTTTGGCAACAGAACCCTAATAATTAGTCTTTGAGTAAAACTGCTGAGATATACCGACGGACAGACAGAAGGACATGGCTAAACTAAACTAGGTATAAGGTTTCCTAGTTTGGCAACAGAACCCTAATAATTAGTCTTTGAGTAAAACTGCTGAGATATACCGACGGACAGACAGAAGGACATGGCTAAACTAAACTAGGTATAAGCTTTCCTAGTTTGGCAACAGAACCCTAATAATTAGTCTTTGAGTAAAATTGCTGAGATATACCGACGGACAGACAGAAGGACATGGCTAAACTAAACTATAAGGTTTCCTAGTTTGACTACGTAATCGTAAAAAATAGTCTTTGAGTAAAACGGCTGAGATATACCGACGGACAGACGGAAGGACATGGCTAACTAAACTATAAGGTTTCCTAGTTTGACTACGTAATCGTAAAAAATAGTCTTTGAGTAAAACGGCTGAGATTGAGATATACCGACGGACGGACACACAGAAGGACATGGCTAAACTAAACTAGGTATAAGCTTTCCTAGTTTGGCAACAGAACCCTAATAATTAGTCTTTGAGTAAAACTGCTGAGATATACCGACGGACAGACAGAAGGACATGGCTAAACTAAACTAGGTATAAGGTTTCCTAGTTTGGCAACAGAACCCTAATAATTAGTCTTTGAGTAAAACGGCTGAGATATACCGACGGACAGACAGAAGGACATGGCTAAACTAAACTAGGTATAAGCTTTCCTAGTTTGGCAACAGAACCCTAATAATTAGTCTTTGAGTAAAACTGCTGAGATATACCGACGGACAGACAGAAGGACATGGCTAAACTAAACTAGGTATAAGCTTTCCTAGTTTGGCAACAGAACCCTAATAATTAGTCTTTGAGTAAAACTGCTGAGATATACCGACGGACACACAGAAGGACATGGCTAAACTAAACTAGGTATAAGCTTTCCTAGTTTGGCAACAGAACCCTAATAATTAGTCTTTGAGTAAAACTGCTGAGATATACCGACGGACAGACAGAAGGACATGGCTAAACTAAACTAGGTATAAGGTTTCCTAGTTTGGCAACAGAACCCTAATAATTAGTCTTTGAGTAAAACTGCTGAGATATACCGACGGACAGACAGAAGGACATGGCTAAACTAAACTAGGTATAAGGTTTCCTAGTTTGGCAACAGAACCCTAATAATTAGTCTTTGAGTAAAACTGCTGAGATATACCGACGGACAGACAGAAGGACATGGCTAAACTAAACTAGGTATAAGGTTTCCTAGTTTGGCTACAGAACCCTAATAATTAGTCTTTGAGTAAAACTGCTGAGATATACCGACGGACAGACAGAAGGACATGGCTAAACTAAACTAGGTATAAGCTTTCCTAGTTTGGCAACAGAACCCTAATAATTAGTCTTTGAGTAAAACTGCTGAGATATACCGACGGACAGACAGAAGGACATGGCTAAACTAAACTAGGTATAAGGTTTCCTAGTTTGGCTACAGAACCCTAATAATTAGTCTTTGAGTAAAACTGCTGAGATATACCGACGGACAGACAGAAGGACATGGCTAAACTAAACTAGGTATAAGCTTTCCTAGTTTGGCTACAGAACCCTAATAATTAGTCTTTGAGTAAAACGGCTGAGATATACCGACGGACACACAGAAGGACATGGCTAAACTAAACTAGGTATAAGCTTTCCTAGTTTGGCAACAGAACCCTAATAATTAGTCTTTGAGTAAAACTGCTGAGATATACCGACGGACAGACAGAAGGACATGGCTAAACTAAACTAGGTATAAGGTTTCCTAGTTTGGCAACAGAACCCTAATAATTAGTCTTTGAGTAAAACTGCTGAGATATACCGACGGACAGACAGAAGGACATGGCTAAACTAAACTAGGTATAAGGTTTCCTAGTTTGGCTACAGAACCCTAATAATTAGTCTTTGAGTAAAACGGCTGAGATATACCGACGGACAGACAGAAGGACATGGCTAAACTAAACTAGGTATAAGGTTTCCTAGTTTGGCTACAGAACCCTAATAATTAGTCTTTGAGTAAAACTGCTGAGATATACCGACGGACAGACAGAAGGACATGGCTAAACTAAACTAGGTATAAGGTTTCCTAGTTTGGCTACAGAACCCTAATAATTAGTCTTTGAGTAAAACTGCTGAGATATACCGACGGACAGACAGAAGGACATGGCTAAACTAAACTAGGTATAAGGTTTCCTAGTTTGGCAACAGAACCCTAATAATTAGTCTTTGAGTAAAACTGCTGAGATATACCGACGGACAGACAGAAGGACATGGCTAAACTAAACTAGGTATAAGGTTTCCTAGTTTGGCTACAGAACCCTAATAATTAGTCTTTGAGTAAAACGGCTGAGATATACCGACGGACAGACAGAAGGACATGGCTAAACTAAACTAGGTATAAGGTTTCCTAGTTTGGCTACAGAACCCTAATAATTAGTCTTTGAGTAAAACTGCTGAGATATACCGACGGACAGACAGAAGGACATGGCTAAACTAAACTAGGTATAAGGTTTCCTAGTTTGGCTACAGAACCCTAATAATTAGTCTTTGAGTAAAACGGCTGAGATATACCGACGGACAGACAGAAGGACATGGCTAAACTAAACTAGGTATAAGGTTTCCTAGTTTGGCTACAGAACCCTAATAATTAGTCTTTGAGTAAAACGGCTGAGATATACCGACGGACAGACAGAAGGACATGGCTAAACTAAACTAGGTATAAGGTTTCCTAGTTTGGCAACAGAACCCTAATAATTAGTCTTTGAGTAAAACTGCTGAGATATACCGACGGACAGACAGAAGGACATGGCTAAACTAAACTAGGTATAAGGTTTCCTAGTTTGGCTACAGAACCCTAATAATTAGTCTTTGAGTAAAACTGCTGAGATATACCGACGGACAGACAGAAGGACATGGCTAAACTAAACTAGGTATAAGCTTTCCTAGTTTGGCAACAGAACCCTAATAATTAGTCTTTGAGTAAAACTGCTGAGATATACCGACGGACAGACAGAATTACGGAACCATAACAAAACGTATGTACTGAAAATATAGAGTCCTTAGTCCTTATAATGAATGCAGAGTTGATCACTGAAAGCCGCTTATCTACTACTAGCTGTTTCCTGCGGCTTCACCCGCGTGGACCACGTTTCTATGACTTTTCGAGGGTGCGCAGTGCGCGAGCCGCAAGCGGCTCGCGAGCGTGGTAAAAAGTAGCCTATGTCTTAATCCAGGTCCTAATCTGTCTACCTACCAAATTTCAAATAAATCCGTTCAGTAGTTTTTGCGGGAAAGCGTAACAGACAGGCAGAGTTACTTTCGCATTAATATTAGTAGGATAGGATTGCACAGTATCAACACGTGAAACCCTCTACAGACTAATTTTTCACTTTTATTATGGTTTCATTGTATCAAAGGCAGCAATTAAATTGAAACTGAACGGTGATCGCTATATTGGTAAAGGTTCCAGGAACCGTGTTTCATTTTAGTGTACCTTTACATTGGCAGCATTTAATTTTCTTTACTTATATATGGACTGACGACCTGGTGAAGGTCGCGGCAAGCCGCTGGATGCGGGCAGCGCAAGACCGGTCGTCGTGGAAATCCTTAGGGTAAGGCCTTTGTCCAGCAGTGGACGTCTTTCGACTGATGTGACTTAATTATGCTCGGAGTTTCCCTATGCGTTCGAATCATAATGAGAAGATCCGTAGCAGAACCAAGGCACAGTATTACAATATAGCGGCCTCTCGTAATACTGTGAACAAGGTAACCGACATCGACATAGCTCACAGAATCGTTAAACTTAAGTAGCAGTGGGCAGGGCACATAGCTCTTAGAACAGATGGCCGTCGGGGCAGTAAAGTTCTCAAGTGGTGATCGCGCACCGGAAGGCGTAGCGTAGGCAGGCCTCCCACACGTTGGACCGACGATCTGGTGGTGGTCGCAGAAAGCCGAGCATGGCACGCTCCATTGCCCTATGGGTGACCTTGAGCCTTCTTATGAGGCCCATGGTAAGCGACCATGTCTCAGTGCCGTAAGTCATCACCTAAGACCTTAGTCTTGAGACACTGCGGTATTTGGGACGTAGAGATATTGCGAAGCTTCCTGAACGCTGCCCAGCCGAGTTGGATTCGTCGATTGCTCTCTCTCTCTCTTGAAGTTGGATCTACCTAGCTGGATTGTTTATCCCAGGTATACATATTCGTCAACAACCTTCAGTGTAGCAGAGTCTCCAACCTTTAGAGGGGTGGGTGCGACACGGACATTTAACATTATTTTCGTCCTGTCCATGTTCATTTTAAGACCCACTTGTTGAGAGACATTACAGAGGCCATCGAGCATTGTGCTTAGGTCTTCCATACCATAGTCTTAGCGATGACCACGATATCGTCAGCGTAGCGAAGGTGGGTTATGTACTCGCCGTTAATATTGATGCCGAGTCCACCCCAGTCCAGAAGCTTGAACATCTTCCAGGACGGCGGTGAACAGTTTCGGAGATATAATGTCTCCCTGTCTCACCCCTCGCTGCAACTGGATAGGTTTCGATTTCTGCTCCTGGAGGCGAACCGACATGGTGGCGTTTTCATACAGACACTTCAACACCTCGACAAAGTATATACGAGTATATTAGTACTAACATAACCTCGATGTATCGTTGGTCAATTTGGCACCGCTGGAGATACTGTAGCACAGCCCAGGTTTCGGCTGAATCAAAGGCTTTCTCATAGTCCACAAACGCCAAGCATAATGGCTGATTGTATTCTTCAGTCTTCTGTATAATCTGCCGCAGCGTTTGGTCTAGTTTTAAAAATCTTAGACCCGACCGTTTGGACAATTTCCACAAACCTGTCATTATACTCGACCACATTCTCGCAGTCTCCTAGGCATTCGAAGCGATTGTGCAACTCGGGGTTTTGGAGCAGGATGGGTGCTGGCCGGAGCGTGGACTTCATCAGTCGACATCTTTCCAGCTTGGTCTTTAGATTCAATGTGCCTATTACCATCCGGTGATCGCTTCCTGTTTTGACTGTGTTGATCTCGGAGACATCATTGAATATTTGCCTTCTTGTCGACAAGATGAAGTCGATCTCGTTCTTCGTTACGCCATTGGGATGCAACCATGTCCACTTTCGCTGTTTAGACTTTTTCAAGAAGGAGTTCATCATAAAGAGGCCCTCCCTCTCCATAAAGTCGGCCAGCAGCTGGCAACGTGCATTTCTCTCTCCATATCCAAATTGCCCCACGCTCACCTCACCATCACTTCGTTTGCCCAGTTTCATTACAATGGTGTATTGGGTCCGGGAGCTATTATTTAAGGCTCTAGAGATATCCTCATATAAGATCTATCCACTTCGTCGTCGGAGTGTTGCGCGGTCGGTGCATATATACCTGAATTACTTTCAGCGAATACCGTTTGGTAATTTGGAGAATAAGGTATGCTACCCTCGTTGAATCACTCTCGATCCGGACCACATCATTAACATTGTGGTCCGGAAAATAAAGGACAAAAGGAAATAATTTTACCTCCTTAAGTTCTATCAAACGTAATTCATTTATGTAGGTATTTCAACGATCGTAATAAAGGACACTTTAACTTCAGTATGAACTTGCCTTCAGCTGTACTAAATTGAAGTTTCTTTTGATGTGTGCCGTTTATTTTCTACACAGGAAACGAAGTAAGGAGACACCGTATTTTTTTTATCGATTCTGCAAAATAAGTGAAAATTTAGCCAGTGGTTGTACACTTTTGGGCGCTCATAAAAAATATATATTCGACAGCGCGATATATAAGGCAGGGTTATATATAAAACAAAGATTAAATTAGACGGATTTAAAGCAAAATTTACAATATACATTTGTAGATCCTCGTTTCATTATTCCTAGAAAAAATAAGGTTATGAGTTCCAATTAAGATACCGTTTGCGACCCAAAGTTTGACAATCACTACCAAAAAAATATTATTTACAATTAACGCATTCGTTGCCGGAGCTCCTTCACATTTTTCGTTTGATCGCAACTATTTGCTTCAATTGACACTACCGGTTCGCGCCTCTATCCACCCATCACCAGTACTGCGCCGCTAGCCGCCTGCCCTTACAGCTCGAGTTGAGCTGTCTACATAAACCTCAGACCTGAGGATTCGGGCAGTTAAGATAATGTTCGTAAGTCTTTTTACGTTTTTTATTTTATTTTACTTGTATTGTATTAAGTACCTAAAAGCGATCGTAGCTCAGTGTGATTTGCGTGGTTAGGTTGACCACGCAGGTAAACTGCCCCGAATCATGCGGTCATTACCTAGGTGGGTTTGATTGTTAGTGTTTTTTTTATAATTACGGAAGTTAATATATTAAGTTCTTTTTATATTACAAGCAGGTATTACAGTGTAAGTTTACGCATTCCACCCATAGGTTAATTTTTGCTGCGCAAATCGCGCATTGTCCTATCCAGTGCTTCCACAGACGAGACGTCTTGTTTGACATGGTCCGCTATGTCCCTGCATTTTAAATCTGTAGGTAATATCTTCGAAAATATTCATTTAAATCACATGCTGTAAGGCCATATTGATCTATTTTAAATGCACAATGTATTTAAGGTACTTAATTGGATAAGGATTAATGCTGTATTGCTTAAAATTGCTTTGTGAGTAAGCCATAATTTCTCGTAAAAAGTAAAGGATAAAAAATGTTTATTGTGGAGATAGACGTATACCATCGTGGACTTTTTGTATACCTTTTTAAGGTGTATAATACTATAGTACATTATTTTGTTCTATCTCGTAGGGTTCATCCTGCGTTTGCAATGTAAGCGCAAAAAATTTTGTTTATTTACGACATCACATTAGAAACTTCTAAAATTATCAGTGTTTTTCTATCATATTATGCATGTTACATATTTATACATATAAACCTTCCTCTATCTATTAAATTGCGTAGTTTTAAAGATCTAAACATAAATAGGGACAGACAGACAGCGGGAAGCGACTTTGTTTTATACTAGGTATTCTGACATTAATACTTCTTGTCTCAAAATAAAAACTCTTTTAGATTTCCGATTGAAGTATTGGTTCTTTTGGCTGGGTTTGACAAGGCTAGGAAAAAATAGACGAGCGGTGATGGCGAGAGATGTTTTTCCGAGATATTTACAAAATTAAATTAAATGAATTGTTTTAAGTTAATTTTTAAATAGATATACTTTAACCGAGCCCAGTTTTTTTTGTTTAATGTGAGTAGACGTGTTTCCCATTTTCTCAAGTGATTTGTAAGGCCTTTTTGTGACCTTAGTTCTTTGTCAAATAGGGCTTTTGGTACCTGTTTGAGAGATAGTTGCTACCTCCACCAGCTCCTGCATGAGACTTCTTGCGACGCGCCGCAGCACGACCATTTGACCGTCGGAAGTGTTCCGCAGCCGAGCAGTCGCCAAAAGGGAAGTCCACTGCCTTTCTTACTTCGGACTTCTTCCTTCTAATTGTTCATTTTTTATTTTCAACATTTTGGTATACCTTTTAAAATTGAAATCGGATGTATTTTTTAAAAACCTCAGGCTAATTCCGAAAATTCTATTTAAATTTATATTTAATTTATTTTTTTATTATTAGCAACGATCGTTGTTATTCCGGAACACAATTTAAACTTTTATATAACTGAGATATTTTTTTAGCTGAATAAAATTTTGTGTTATACTTTTAGAGTAATTTGCATCACCGCCGTTGTCTTTTAAAATTGTTTTGTTACCATTTCTTCTTTACCCATATTATATTCCATTTTACCCCATTTTATCCACTGCCTTTCTTACTTCGGACTTCTTCCTTCTAATTGTTCATTTTTTATTTTTTACATTTTGGTAGACCTTTTAAAATTGAAATCGGATGTATTTTTTAAAAACCTCAGGCTAATTCCGAAAATTCTATTTAAATTTATATTTAATTTATTTTTTTATTATTAGCAACGATCGTTTTTATTCCGGAACACAATTCAAACTTTTATATAACCGAGATATTTTTTTAGCTGAATCAAACTTTGTGTTATACTTTTAGGGTAATTTGCATCACCGCCGTGGACCTTTTGGGACCTCTGATCTTTAACCTGGCAATCCATAAGTCTATCACGCTCTTGAAGTCTCCCTTAAACGTGTGGTATTTGGATGATGGCACCATCGGTGGGCCGCCAGAGGTAGTCGCCCAAGATATCCAGTTACTATTTCCGGCACTTAGGGAATTGGGCCTGGAAGTTAATACTCAGAAATGTGAGTTCTTTCCTTGTAGTCCTGTCGCGGAAGCATGTCGAGCACGTTTTGAAACTTCAATTCCCGGCCTGAGAACCATTGACAGGAAGAATTTTAGTCTTCTAGGTGCTCCAATATTCCAGGATGATATCGCTGCTGGTATCAAGGCTAAGACTGAAAACCTATCAGCCCTTCTGGAACACTTTATCCTTCTGCCTACTCACGTATCTTTAATACTTCTGAGGAGTTGCTTTGCAATGGCTAAACTGGTTTACACAAACAGGACGGCTCCTACATGGTTGTTCCCGCACGAGGTAGAGCGATTCGATCTTGCTCTGAGGCACATCCTTGAACGTATTCTGAACGTTAACCTCAGCGATACCCAATGGTGTCAGGCCAGTATGCCCGTCCGTTATGGAGGGCTGGGAGTACGGCGACTGACTGACGCGGGTCCCATTGCCTTCTTGTCCTCCGCTCACGGGGTTGCAGAACTCGTCACTCGTGTTATTCCATTTGATGGTGACGTGAACTGCATTTCATTCGTGGCGGAGGCTTTTCAGGCGTGGGATATCTTTTGTCCAACTGGAGATCGCCCTGAAAACCTTGCCACCAAAGGGGATGGGACGATATCGTTTGCAGGCGGCTCCTCGCAGATTTAACGGAACTAGCTACGGGGGCAGATCGCGCCCGAATCTATGCCGTGTCAAGACCGGAATCTGGTGCCCGGTTACAGGCCCTACCATCACCCCATATGGGGACGCTTTTAGATGATAACACTCTAAGGATAGCAGTTGCCCTTAGGTTGGGTTGTCCGTTATGCGAACCCCACCACTGCGTATGTGGATCTGCAGTGGAAGCTGACGGACATCATGGACTGGCTTGCTTGAAGAGCGCGGGTCGGTTTTCTAGGCATCAGGCAATAAATGACATCATCCGACGAGCTGCTGTCTCCGCGGGAATACCTTGTGACCTAGAACCTCCCGGTTTGTGCCGAACGGACGGGAAACGACCGGATGGGCTCACACTGATCCCTTGGAAAAAAGGTCGATGCCTGCTTTGGGACGTCACCTGCGTGAGCACATTCGCGCTCTCTCACCTAAGAAGCACACAGCGGAAACCCGGATCAGCGGCCGAGACAGCAGCCGCCCATAAACACACAAAATATGCCTGTCTGGTGCCTAAATGTAAATTCGTTTCGATTGCTCTCGAGACATCAGGGCCATGGTGCTCTGAGGTTAAAGTCTTTTGTAGACGATTTAGAGCGTCGTATGTGGGAAAAGGGCCTGGACCCGAGATCGGGCTACTTTTTGACCCAACGCATCTCGCTAGCTATTCAGCGGGGGAACGCAGCAAGCGTCATGGGCACGTTTGGGCAGGGGGCATAGCGGGGAGGGCTTTTTTACTAGGCCGGGAGTTTGTTGAGCCTCTTCCCTAAGAATTATCTTTAAGAAATTGTATTTTGGTTCACTACCTATGTGTTTCTTATATTCATTTTTAACCCAAAAATAATTATTTTCTTAAAACTCCGGTTAGGCCCGATTCTACAAAATTTTACGTATGGTGTAGCGAACCCGTAACTGGGTATTTTAATTCAATTTCTTTTATTTTCGCTACAGTATGTAGTGATGCTTCTACGTATGTTGTTTACCAAATGTTCACTTCGATTTTCCCAGTGGGGATTTCCCATGTCATGTGTAAGGTTATCTTATCGTACATTGAGTATGTCTTACAACAACAGTCTGGTAACCTAACATTTGAACGTTATTTAAAATTACCTAAAGTACCTAAAATTGGAGCCTAAAGTAGGTGCAATTAATTTTTATGCGAAGATGTATGACCATAAAAATTACTTCTTAAAATGTTTGACAAGGTAGCGTTCGGCGCTCGAGGTCGAAAACTTGGATTATTCATCCCACACTTGACAAGTTTCTATCTTGTCTAAGGGCCCACATAATAAACAACACAGCAAAAATAAATTAAAAAATGTTAAAAACCCACGAGAAAAACCTTCTTAAAAGTAGACAATAAATCCTGTAAATTCCAGGAGATGCTGCCACATAAGGTCAAGGTTACTATGGTTTTGCAATATTATACATATATTATCGCTTGTTTGCTCTATGGTGCTGTTTTGCTAAAAAACTAAATGAGATCTATCTATTATATTATTACAGTTACAGGACCACATCGCTTCATCACCTAGATAAGAGCTGATGCTCTTCAAACTGCTAAATCGATTTTTACTAAATTTAGCTATGAACCACCGCAAGGAAACTTGCTTTTACGTAAAAAAACCGCATCAAAATCGGTCCATCAGTTCGAGAGCTACGATGCCACAGACAGACAGACAGCCACACACACACAGACATTGGCGTCAAACTTATAACACTCCTCTTTTTGCGTGGGGGGTTAAAAAACAGGACTGCACGGTACCCTCCTCTTCAGGTGACAAGCAAGGTGATTGTTCCCATTAGGGCTACTAGGTTAATATCCATGCCATGCGGCAAACGCTGTTTAAAATATTAATCAAGTTGGCAATTTGGCATTCAATGTCAATTAATACAAAAAACCGGCCAAGTGCGAGTCATGAGCGCAGGGTTCCGTACTAGCATACTAGATGGCGCTTGTTTCACGTTTCAAAGAAAAATTTATGGAGACCCCCTTATTTTTCACTTTTTCTTATTTTTAGTGTTTGTTGTTATAGCGGCAACAGAAATACATTATATTGTGTGAAAATTTTAACTGTCTAGCTATTACGGTTCATGACATATACAGCCAGGTGACAGACGGACGAGAAGCGAAGTCTTAGTAATAGGGTCCCGTTTTTACCCTTGGGTATGGAACCCTAAAAATCGACCAAGTGCGTGTCGGACCATGCGTAGTATAGGGTTCCAGGGTCTTTACTTTGAAGCATCGGTGGCTCAACCGGTAACGACTCTTCTAACCAGAGGTACCGGTTTCAAATCTGGACGGCCAATGTGCCAATGAGTTTTTCAAAACTTACGTACATACTTACCGATTGCTTTAACGGCGAAGGAAAACATCGTGAGGAAACCTGCACACGCCTGCGAAGAAACTCAAAGTTTGTGTGTGAAGTCGACCAACCCGCACTGGGCCCGCGTGGTCGACTAAGGCCTGATCGCCCTAATTCAGGGTAGGCTCGAGCCCCTCGGTGGGGACGTATATGAGCTTAGTAGTAGTACTTTGAATACTGTTTTTCTTAGGATACCCTGCAACCTCGACGCGCCCTCGAGTCCCACTCCGAATGCTTGCACGTTGATGAGGAAGTTGTATGTCTTGGAGGGCAGGGTAGCAGGGTTATTAGTATGAAAATAAGAATTACCACCATTATGTCAGCATACTCGTCGTCACTACAGAGGGGCTCGCTCGAGCCTACCCTGAATTAGGGCGATCGGCGACGAGGAACTTGTATCAAACAGGCTCCAAAGCCGAGCATCGCCGCAAAGTCGCCTGTCTATCGGTGTTCTACAGGATTCATTTCGGAGAGTGTTCCCTGAAGCTTCACAACCTCATTCCCCCTTCTCCATTTCATCATCGGACGACCAGGCGCGGAGGGCGGTTCCACCCCTTTGTCGTCAATGTTCCACCTTTACGCACGAAGCGTTTTGCGTCTTCGTTCATCATGCGAACGACTAAGGAGTGGAATTCCCTTCCGGCGTCTGTATTCCCCGATTCGTATAATTTAGGAATCTTCAAGACGAGAGTTAATAGGCACTTTTTGAGTTTGCGTGTCACATCCTCGGCTGCATCGGCACTTACCATCAGGTGAGGTGCAGCCAAACGCACTCAAATTTTTAATAAAAAAAAAAGATCGGGCCTTAGTCGACCACGCGGGGCCAGTGCGGGTCGGTCGACTTCACACACAACCTTCGAGTGCTTCGAGTTTCTTCGCAGGTGTGTGCAGGTTTCCTCACGATGTTTTTCTTTCCCGTAAGAGGGTCGGATAAACGAATATATGAAATCTAAATTCGAAAGCAGATTGGTATGTGGCAGGAATCGAACCACGACCTCCCGGATAGGAGTTAGCGTTCCTTGCCGTTACGCCACCGACGCTCGATATAAGATTACCACAAACTGTTGAGGATTTACTAAATTTTAAATATAATTAAAACTACACAGAAGAGAAAGATGAGGTGAGCGTTAAAAGTTGCAAATATAAACAGTATGATAATAATATGGATCAAAACAATGAACAATAATATAGAAACCCAATATTTGGTTAAATTACAAAAGTGATGATAAAAACACATTTAAAGAAGATTAAGAGCGTCAGTGACGTAACGGTTAGGACCGCTGCCTCCTGTCCGAGTGGTCATGGTTCGAATCCTGCCACGTACCAATGTGTTTTCGAATTTTGATTTCATATGTACGTTTATCCGACGCTCTTACGGTGAAGGAAAACATCGTGAGGAAACCTGCACACGCCTGCGAAGCAACTTGAAGGTTGTGTGTGAAGTCGACTAAACCCGCACTGGGCCTGCGTGGTCTACTAAGGCCCGATCGCCCTAATTCAATTCGCAATCCAAAATCCATCAAGCTGTTTAGACTACAGAGTGGAAAGCCGATGGATGCGGGCAGCGCAGGACCGGTCGTCGTGGAAATCCTTGGGGGAGGCCTTTGTCCAGCAGTGGACGTTTTTCGGCTGATTTGATGTTAATGATGATGATGCTTGCGTTTGTGTCTTTTGTTTGTCATGTAAATAGGTATCATTGTCGTAGTTGTGTGGAAAGGTGTGGTGGTACGGAACCCCCATACCGCGAGTCCAACTCGCACTTGGCCGGGTTTTATTTTATAATTTTATGTTTTTAAGTCCATTAGTTAAAAGCTAGAGGGGAGAGGGAGGGGATACGAAAACAGTACGGCCAGACGAAATTCTTTATTGACGCAAACCTTCAACCCATAGGCTTGGGCTCCCTCGCCAGGTATTGGCTGATGAACCTCATGTTGCGCAGCTTGTAGTGGAACTTGCCCTTGTTCCGGAGCCTGCCCATATGCTGCAGTGTCCGGATTAGCGGCAGGAAGCGATACAACCCGTTCATGCTGTCACCCAAGCAGATCATGAACGACGACTCTACGTAAGCTACAACAAAAATAATTGATTTTAAAGGCACCTGTTCAATGGTAGCTCAGTGCCACTTGCGCGGTTATATGTACGTCGATCATGCACGTTAACTGACCTGAGGCACGGTCATTAATTGGATGGGTTTGGCTGTAAGTGGTATTTTCGACCGTTACCGTGATAAGCAAGGCATTTATGCCGGATCAGATGACAGGTAGCTTGAAAAATTCTGGCAGTGGAGGTCGTCACTAGCCCTACGATTGTCACCTCCACCAACCAGGAATCGGCCCCCGTTTATGGAATATGGCATAATCTTCCCGAGTTTGGGAAGGGCCTCGTGTCTCAGCAGTCGGGATTATAGTTGTAAAAAAAACATTAAAAACTGTTTAAGACTATAAACAACAGTTTGAAACCTTAAATCAACCGTTTTTAAACGGACTACGCCGAAAAGAGGAGTTAAATTTTATGCATCGACTAACTAAACAGGTAGGTATGTATGTATGTATTGTATCAAAATTTAATTAAAACAAGTAAAATAGCCATTAAAAGCCTTTGCTACATGAACACGTTATAATTTAGAAGTTTGAACCGAAAAGTTCAAATCTAGAAAATGAAAAAAAGATTAGGTAAGTAAAGAAAACAGGGTGTAACAAAATTGGTGTAGGTCCCGTTAACTGAAGCTTCTACTAATCATAGTGAACAACTTTTGTTCTAAGACTCGGCTGAAATCAAAAAAAAAAATACTCTTCATACAAATCAATCAGCCGATCGACCAATTTTGTGCATTTTAGTATGGAGGGTCCATTTTTTTCGAGAATTGACTATGGGTTCCTTGGAAAAAGTTGTTGAGTATAATGAGTAGAACCCCCAGTTAACGGGTCCTACACCAATTTTTTTACACTCTGTATATTCAAGATTCGGTTATAAAAAACATGCTGTATATGCAGAACGGTTTGTCATCGCCTAAGCATAAAAAAATAAAAAATAAAGGAAATTAGACCGAATTGGTTTAATAAGTCCGAAATTGAAAGTGAAGTTCCTAAGTATAATTACACCAAATATAAATTAATATTATTAATATATATAATTGACCTCTACGATCTGAAAATTCACTTCGCCTTGTTGTACCTACTCATTCTACCAATTTCTACTCTGATTCCTTCACTATACGTTCCATAAGCCTGTGGAACTCTCTCCCTGATTCCATTCGTAATTCCCCTTCCCTTAATATATTTAAATTTAAAGTTAAAGATCACTTTCTAGCGCTATAAATTTCATAAATCTGTTTAATCTCCTACATATTATCTCTAGTTGTTCTCATCATCATCATGAATGTGGTTATGTATGTACTTACTATACTATATATGTTATGTATGTATGTTTTATGTATATGTATTTTAGTTTATATCATTTATATCTACTTATAAATTTACGTGTATTACGTAGTTAAAGATTGGATATATTTTTTTTTCTCTATGAATTTGTTTATTGCCCACTACTACCTCACAATAATGATTCTCATATTTCCTGCACCTAAAGGTTGTCTGGAAGAGATCGCTTGTTAGCGATAAGACCGCCTATATGTACAACTTCCTTAATCATTGTATCTTTTTTTCTCTCTTACGTTGTGCAATAAAGTGTTTTCAATCAATCAATCAATCAATTACAGTTTTTTTTAATTAGAACATCTTTTTTTAGGGTTCCGTAGCCAAATGTCAAAAAACGGAACCTATATGGATTCGTCATGTCTGTCTGTCTGCCTGTCCGTCCGTATCTCACAGCCACTTTTTTCCGAAACTATAAGAACTATACTGTAGAAACTTGGTAATTATATGTAGTCTGTAAACCGTAATAAGATTTGCACACAAAAATAGAAAAAAAAAACTATAAATTTTGGGGGTTCCCATGCTTTATAGAACTGACACTCAAATTTGTTTTTATCAAACCCATATGTGTGATCTATGGATAGATCTTCAAAAATGATATTGAGGTTTCTAATATTTTTTTTTTCTAAACTGAATAGTTTGCGCGAGAGACACTTCCAAATTTGTAAAATGTATGGAAATACACAAATAAATAAAGAAATAAAAAAAAATTGAGCGAGACCTACAGTACTCGCATATGATGTGTAACATGTGACAAAATACTTTATAAAAGGACGGCAAAGATACGGCAGACTAGGCTGTATGGTCATAGATACCTTTGCCTTTTCCGCGCTTTTAAAGCCTGAAAAAACGCGACTTCCTGTTACACATGGGACACATTTCTGTCCCATTTCACGAAATCACTCCCACAAATTGCAGGAAAGCGAGAACAAAGATGATACACATCAAAAAATTATAAACATGAACCTTATGCATAAACCGTGAACCATTATTTTCTAATAATAAATCTGTAATATAGGTGCCTAAGTAATACTGTGGAGGGACCGAGGCATCAATATGTATCGTTTATTTGAGTAATTTTATAGACAGTGATAAAATCTTTCGGTGTCAGGTTTCATTCAAACGTGATGCCAAACACCGTTGCGTTGTTAGCAAAAAAACATTCAAAAACAATGGAATCGATTGACAGACGATTTCATTAGCTAAATAGATCAGTAATTAGTTTTTACAGCAAGCTCGACGCAAAAGGGCGACCGACCACAGCCACCGGTGGCCAGCGACAAGCAGTTAACACGCTTTTTAGGGTTCCGTAGTACAACAAGGAACCATTATATTTTCGTCATGTCTGTCTGTCCGCGGCCTAGCTCCTAGATTATTAGTAGTTAAGAACTGAAATTTGGCAAAGATATATATATATTATATAATATAATAATAATAATAACGCGGAGAGAACTGTAAAAAAAACTTTTTAAGGGTACCTCCCCTACAAGTATAGTGGAGATGTTTTTTTTTGTCAAACCCAGTCGTGTAGCTGTTGGTTAGAGCTTAAAAAATAGTTTTGAGTCTTCTAAGACCATTATATAATTTAGGGTTCCGTTTTCGAAAAAATAGGCTTGAAAGTGCTAAATTTTGTTGGAGTCGAGTGTCCCCACTACCTATCAACTTAACCGTTGTATTTGGAAATTTGAAAAAAATCATGAATGTAGTCTATATAATAAATTAAAAAGGAGAAATAGTCGACCAACTTATGATGTGCAGTTCGATTTTTAAAAGTTAACAGATTTTTATACTACATGTTCTATTACCAACTGCAAATATAATTTAGTTTTTTATAAAATAAACATTTATTTTTTTAAAAGACTACGGAACCCTACTTTGCGCGAGTCCGACTCGCACTTGGCCGGGTTTTTATAGGTCTAGAAGTATTATAGATTTAGCTCTATGGTACAAACGATAATACATACACGCGTGAAACTTGGCGTGAATATATAGTACTAATACTGAAGTTAAACAACAAATAATAAAAATCGACCCAGTATCCGCACGCTAACAAGTCCGAACTGAATGACAAAAAAAAGGATATTTTGTCGCTCGCGTTGATTTCTTTTGTTTGTATTGTGAATATGTATCATTGTCCTCATGCACTTGGCCGTTTTTTTAGGAGGCAGAGACAACCTCGTACGTACGGGGCCTCTGTTACCATAACACACACTTAAAATTAAATGGGATATCACCTATAGCACTTCTTAAATTTAAAAAAATGTTCGATGGCTCTAAAGGAATCTTTATCTCGTAGTGGGAAAAAGGTAAATTAATAAGGTATTACTTGATCATAGTGATGTAGGAAATATCCTCGACAGTCTTTGATGGCACTGGGATGTAATAAGTGATACGCGACGGGTGTGCCACGTACGTCTCAAGTTATGGAGAGCTGGTCATCATAAGCTTCCCCGTAATTAGCGATGAATTTGGTGGACCCTAGAACGTATAACGGAACAGAATTTACACCAACACGTAGCAAAAAGGAAGGCAAAAGAATTAAGAAGAAAACATACTTACCTCAAAATATCCGGTGAGGGCTTCAAAAACACAGAATAATTATATTTTTGTAGAAAAGTTTCGAGAATTAATAATTAATTTTGTAAATAAATAAACGAGATCACCATTTCTTGGCGATGACAAATCTTCTCTCCCAGATAAACAATTGGATCAGTCTATTGAAAAAAATACAATTTTCAAATCAGTTTGAAAAAGGGAATGTCATCTCAAACTGAAAAGACCGATCAGCAAGGAGTGCAATGTATAGCATGGAGATGCATCAATTTCCACAAACTCATTAAAAAAATAGACGAGAAGTTAATAAAAAGTTTTAAAAAATTTATTTTTTTTGCGAGTTTGTGGATATTTTAGCAACTCCATGCTACACATTGCATCTCCTTGCTGATCGGTCTTTTCAATTTGGGATTACATTACCAAATTCATCGCTAATTGCGGGAAGCTTATGATGGCCAGCTCTCCTTAACTCGAGACGTACGTGGCACACCTCCGCGTATCACTATTACATCCCAGTGCCATCAAAGACTGCCGAAGATATTTCATACACCACTGCAATCAAGTAATACCTTTTTAATTTACCTTTTTCCCCACTACGAGATAAAGATTCCTTTTGAGCCGTCGAACAATTTTTAAATTTAAGAAGTTTTTGTGATATCCAATTTAATTTTAAGTTTGTGTTATGGTAACTACGGCCCCGTACGTACGAGGTTGCTTCTGCCTCCTTAAAAAATGATGTTGTTCTTATTTAAAAAAAACTGTAATAAAAAACTGAACTAATTTCTATGGTCATACATGTTATCTTAAATACGCATAAAAATTAATTGCATCTACTTCATCAGGCTCGAATTTTAGGTACTTTAGGTAATTTTAAATAACGTTCAAATGTTAGGTTACCAGACTGTTGTTGTATGTAAGACATACTCAATGTACGATAAGATAACCTTACACTTATAACATTTGACATGGGAAATCCCCGCTGGGAAAATCTTACTGACAAACAACATACGTAGAAGTCTAGGTACAGAAGAAGGAAGAAGGAGTGATTGATTAGATAATCTATACACATATAACAAAACTATAACGGGGCCGTGTCGGTACATGAAATATTTTTGGAAAATAAAAACTGTGGTGGACATTACTAACGATATGGAGGCCAAAACAGCAACTTTTGAAATTTTTGTCTGTCTGTCTGTCTGTCTGTCTCTATATGTTCGCGCATCACGAAAAACTACCAGGCCGATTTTGATGAAATTTTGTATGGTGGTTCCTTATAGCCCGGGTTAACATATAGGATACTGTTTATCCCGGGAAAATTCAAGAGTTTCCGTGAGAAAATTCAAAACCTCCACGCGGACGAAGTCGCGGGCACAGCTGTAACGGGGCCGTGTCTGTACACGAAATATTTTTGAAAAATAATAACTGTGGTGGACATTACTAACGATATAGAGGACAAAACAACAACTTTTGGAATTTTTGTCTGTCTGTCTGTCTGAATGTTCGCGCATCACACAAAAACTACAAGGCCGATGTTGATGAAATTTTGTATGATGGTTCCTTATAGCCCGGGTTTACATATAGGATACTTTTTATCCCGGAAAATTCAAGACTTCCCGTGGAAAAATCAAAATCTCCACGCGGACGAAGTCACGGGTACAGCTAGTTAAAAATAATAAAAACGTTACCGACGACCTGGTGAAGATCGTGGAAAGCCGCTGGATACGGGCAGCGCAGGACCGTTCGTCGTGGAAATCTTTGGGGAGGCCCTTGTCCAGCAGTGAACGTCTTTTGGCTGTTAAGATAGTAGGGTGTTATAGGGCATTCTAGAATCTAGATTACTTCACGCTCGCTTCGCTCGCTAGTGATTTCGTCTTCGGCATCATCGTCACTTATCATCAGGTGAGATGATGCCAAGGGCTTACCAATTGTGAATTATAAAAAAATGATTGCGGACAGTGATGTTAGAGCTGCGTAGGTACGTTGTGAGACTTCAATGCTCATCCTGGAGCCAGGTTCGGAAACGAGCTGAATTTGTTTTGTAAGGACCACGTGTTAGTCTATGTGGATAGAATGTTTCTCCCAGAGAACACCTACACGTTTGTTAGTGAATACAATGGGTCTCGATGGTGGCTGGATCACTGTGGTGATACACGCTGCAAGAAAAACCATTGCCTTAGTAAAAGTTGACTATGGGGTTTATTGGTCAGACCACTACTTGCTTTTGATAAGTTGCAAAATGGAGTATGTAACTGATAAAACGTTGCTTAACAGCAACCCAGTTGGTCTTCCTGTTGGAATTCACTGGGGAAAAAGAGGAAAAGAACAGATTAATAATTATGCAAAGTACTTGCACGAAAAACTAGAGCCCTTTAAGTATTCTGGTCATTTTAAGCGTTGCGAAATGGGTAAATGTAAGGATCATTTGTACCTGACTGGTACGAAAACCAAACAATTGTAGTGATATATGGTGTCACGACGCCTAACGAGTACAGGTTAGAATACGGTGTCCGCCAAGGAGGGCTGACCTCTCCAGACTTCTTTAGTCTGTATGTAAATGACCTGATCGAGGAGCTTAGAAGCACAAAAGTAGGTTGCCACATTGGCACTACTTGTCTGAATAACTTAAGCTATGCAGATGATATGGTGCTTCTGAACCCCTCGATCAAGGGAATAAGGAAACTCTTGGCTGTGTGCGAACGTTACGCAAGCGATCATGACTTAAAATATAATACAAAAAAGACGCAGCTTATGGTGGTCCGCTGAGGGAGAGACCCGGAGAGGGTATCGCCTGTGTTTCTTGACGGAATTGAGGTCGAAAGGGTGGATAAGTTTAGGTACTTAGGACATATGCTTACGGAGGATCTCATTGATGGCCTTGATATCGAGTGCGAACGGCGGGCCCTGTCAGTGCGCTGCAACAGGTTCGCTCGATGTAGTCCAGAGGTGAAGGTGAAGGACCCTCTTTAGGACCTACTGTCAAAGCTTTTACACCTGTCAGTTGTGGGTCAACTTCACCAGACGTGCGATGAGCAGCACTAGAGTGCAGTATAATAATGCATACTGCATTCTAGTGAAATTTACAAAGTACTGCAGTGCGTCGAGCATGTTCGCCGACGCCAGGGTGTCAGATTTCTTTGCTATACGCAGATCGAGAATTGCGGCTTTTTGGTCAATGGTCATGTATCAGAAGCTCAACCAATGGAGTTCTCCGTGCATTGTCCGAGTGCTTGGATAGCCCTATTTTAAATTTTGGACGAGAATAAAAGTAACGTTTCTTAATGTGTTGTGTATTTAATGTGCTGTGTATTTATATTTGTATGGGTATATTTTTCGCCTGAATTAAAGATTTATTATTATTTTTGATATAAGCCTGATACCTACGTAAAACAAAATGAAAATGTAAGTAGGCGTAAGCTAGAATTCTATGAATCTAGCGACACGTGTTTTCTGGTAGTAAATATTTATTAGATGGAGTGAAAACTTTGTAAACATCTTAAATCTGAGTAGGTAGAGCTATTTTATTATAATCCTTTAGGTACCTACTTCAGAAATTATACAGGTTGTAATGAAATGTGTGTAGGTCCCGTAAACTGGGGCTTCTACTCTTCATACTGAACAACTTTAGTTCTACAATTTGAAATCTAAAAAAAATAACTCTTTATACAAAACGAGCAGCTTATCGACCAATTTTATGCATTTTTGTATGGAGCGTCGAATTTTTTTTGCGAATTGACTATGGTTTCCTTAGGGAAAGTTGTGAGTAAAAACCTCAGTTAACGGGTCCAACACCATTTTTTTTACACCCTGCATAGGAGTAACTGGTGTATTGAAATAGGATCGTTAACAGGGGTTCTGTTTATCATTCTGAACAACGTTTCCCAAGTAGGTAACAAAAAAGAGTAAGAAAAAGTAAGTGTATGGTTTTATGAAACCACGGTAAAAGTGAAACTTTACATAGGACGAAACGATCATGGCTGCTCTCTCTACGGTACAGAGGACGAAACGATCATATCGTCAGACGAAAGCGACCGTCAAGCGACACGCAACACACAGACGAAAAAATTTGAGACGATGTAATAAAAGTTTCACTCTAAATTATAATTTGATTACATTCCATTCGAGTTGGCCAACACTCTTTTATTTTAATACATATATGGCAAGTAAGTACCCTATTTTTTTTATTTTGTGACATTATAGGCAAAGATTGCATTCTTGATTGCCTTGAAAGAAGTGCGATCAAAGGCTCCTTCTATGTCAAGGAAGGCAGCAGCACATACTTCCTGGTTCTCTAACACTCTCAGCACGTGATACTACAAGGTGAAGTGCTGTTTCAGTCGACTTGCCAGACTGATATGCACATTGTAGTCCATGAAGTGGTTTTTTCCGCAAGGAACCCTCCTTTATATGTTTGTCGACCAGCTTTTCCAAAGCCTTCAGCAGGAATGATAAAAGGCTTATGGGTCTGTAAGACCACGGTTCATCATATCTGTCTCTACCTGGCTTTGGCAAGTAGACAACCTTCACACGTCTCCAGATTTTTGGAATATTTCCGAAGGCGATACACTCTTTGTATAGCCTACATAATGGCTTAAGTAGCGCCTTTGATCCTTTTTGTAGTAGGATGGGGTAGATCCCATATGGTCCTGGCGATTTCAATGGTTGAAAGCTACCCATAGACCAAAGTAGCTTTTGCTCATTTACTACCTTCTTAGCTACGTCCCAGTCTTTTTTCCTCGTTTGAGTATTCAGCTCATTCAGGGTCATCCTTTTCGCTATCTGTTATTTCACAGCCCGGGAAGTGGGTTTTAAACATCACTTCCAGTGTGTCCTTCCCAGGTTAAGTGAGTTTTCCCTCTTCGGTCCTGATACATGTTAGCTGATCTGATTTTGTAACAGAGAGCGCCTTTGAGAGTCTCATTCCTTCAGGAATATTGTTAATACTCTGACAGTGTTCTGTCCACTTTTTCCTTTTTCTCTTAAGAACTTATAGGTTAAATTTAGTAAGAGCTCTTGAGTACTCAGTGAAGTAATTTTTCTTCTTGGCTTCATTGAATGCCCGTCTTGTGTCTCTCCTCATTTTTTCAAGATCAGAGCTCCACCACAAATCCTTTTTAGCCATGACAGCTTTTTCAGGACAGTTTTTAATCCAGGCAGTTTGTATCGCGTTAACAATCCTATCCGCCTCGATCTCTATGTCAAGTACAGAGTTTAGTTTACCTCGCACCTTACCTAATTCATCCTTTAGATCTGTCACATAAGATTCCCATTCAGTGTTCCGCGGGTTTCTCCTTCGTACAGTCTGTATCTGGTTATCAGTTCTGTACCTAAAACATATGTATCTTTGATCAGCACCACTAATTTCGTTCGATACATGCCAATTAATTATGTCCTTACTTGCCCTGTTTGAGGCAACCGTGATGTTATGACCTCGGCCCTTCTAGAATTGACGAACGTTGGTTCATTGCCTCTATTTAGAATTTGTAGCGGAGAACTTAATATGTATTCTAACAGGTCCTCCCCCCTTTTATTGATATCTGTGCTTCCCCAGACCGTGTGATGTGAATTAGCATCACATCCTATAATAAGATCAAATTGATTCTTACCGCAGTGCTCGACTAGCTCCCTCACAGCAGGTGAAGGTGGTTCCGTCTCTTCATAGGGCATGTATGCCGAAGCCATGATGACCTCGCTCCTGCCCCCTTTCATGATCTTAACTGTCGTAAGATCCCTGGAACATAATTCGTATAAGGGCATTGCATCTACGCCATTTCTTACATAGATGCAAGTCCTCATATCATTAGAAAGACAGTTGTAGACTATGGATCCACCCGCCCTACCCAAACCCGATACTAGTCCCTTTCTAATGTAAGGTTCCTGTATGAGGGCAATATCAAATTTGTTGCTTTGCAGCTGTCTAGCTAAAAGGGCCGTTGCTGCCTTACAATGCTGTAGGTTTATTTGAACACACCTTAGACCCATTTTGAGTGTCCGCCTTGGTGCAGCGGCCAGTTATTGGCCACCACTGGGTGCCTCACTCTCCGTCACATCATCGGCAACCAGAGGAGATGATGCCAACCCTAGATTGCCAATCTCCTCCAGCAGATCTTCCGTCTTCTGTGACGTCGCCGGTGATGGCGGCTGTCCTTGCTCCACTACCTCCATTGGGTTCGGCTGCGGTTTGGGCTCCGCTACCGTCTCCTCTGGACTCGATCGTGGGACTATCGCCCCCACGACAGCACCGACAGGCTCCCCCACCCTCCCTTCGGTGTCCTCCAGGAGTTTGAAGGTGCTCTTGTCCATGCCTGACTGGAGGCAATAGCCCTTCGCCTTGATGTGATCCGCAGAGATGGACAGGACATCAGAATTATGCGTCTCACATGGCTCTCCTCGACCAGTGTGTCCACCACCTTCCAATCACTGGTCTTGAGGGCAGGGTTGTAGCGTTGGATAACGCTCAGAACTCGGGTGATGTCCAGGCACCAGTTGTTCTTGGTCTTCCATGCCATTTTCACCGGTTTTGGAAGATCCTTGGCGCTGATCACCTTTAGCTTTACATCCTTAATGGGAGTGCCATTAAGTCCGCAAAGCCGTTTCGCAGACGCCTGCCACATTGAGAAGTGCATGGCCCCCGCAATCAATGTTCCCGCGTTGACGACCGGCAGTGGGTCTGGAGTTTCCTCCAGCATCTCCCATTTGGCATTCCTTATGGAGGCTACCATTTCCGCCGTGATCGTCCTCGAAGGGTGGTCCTCAGTAATGACCGCCATTCTGACGTTCGTCAGTGCCTCCTTGAACGAGCTGTCCTGAGTTTTGGACCGCTTGGAGTCTCCCGACGGGTCAGTGGCCTCATTACTGACCTCCCTAGCCCTTTTTGATGGCCCTTCGGTGGGCATCCCTGCAGAAGCAACGGCTGCTTGCCTGTTCAGAGAGCGTTTCCGCTTCTGACTGACACTCAGCCGTTTCTTCTTTCTGACGGTAGCATCAGTCAGGGCACTTTCGGCACCTGCAATTACCGTCCCAGCAGCGGGTACCGCAGCATTGACAGCCCCAGAGGGACCATCGCCTGCCACAGAGTTCCCACCGCCAGTTCCGGCACTGCCATGCGGTCCGATTACCGCCCTAGCTCCCCTCCCCGACGCACCCCCCCTACCTGGTTCTGAAAACCTGGCGCCACGAGAGGACAGAGTACCCCGAGAAGTGCCCCGCCCACCTCTTGTCACCGTTGGCAAAATGACCTTTGTCCCTTGCGGGCGTTGAGACCTTTTGGGACCCGCCCTTATCGGACAGTTCCCCTACAGAGTGTGTGTTTTTATTATTTTCCATGTTAATGTTGTTTATACTTCACCACCTTGACTCCCCACCCTCCATGGAGTCCTCAACGTTGGGGATGCCTTAATAGACACCAGGGTTATCAAGGGGTATAGCATCCCTGGGTGAGCTGCCCACGAGGTACACAGTACGTCTTGCTTCGCGCCACTTGTAGCATTAACAAGGAGCAGGGAGCAGTAGACCCCATCACCCCCGGACACTCGCCTGGTGGCCGTCTGAGGAACAGGCACCTTAGCCGATTGATCGTCTTTGGCTTTCCGGCGATCTCCCGTGTGAGAGGAAATTCGGGTCAAAGTGGTGTATTGCCAACCCGTGTCGACTCAACCACCAGGATCCCGTCATCCCTCCGTACGGGTCCCCACGCACGGCAAAAACACGCGGGTGGTCAACCCCCCCTCTGCCATCAATATTGAATGATGACAGAGCCACAAGAGCTTGACCACAGGACTCTTGCAGTAGTGTTCATCTCCTCCCAGCATCACAAACTGACCTAAGCGAGTAATTCAGTCCGCCATAGAGGGACGATATGAGCTCGTTAATTGTGTGCCAATGGTTAGGAAGATCTCGTCCATTCTCTACATATACTGCTAAACTAGACGCGACATAGACTGCTAAACCCGATTTGGGATAGGGATCTGTAGACAACTCATGTCCACGCTCACGAGCAGCTTGCGGGTAAAAGCTATTTTATAATATATTATCCACTATGCTGCATAAAATAGTCTTGACCTAAAATTGCTTCATCATTATGTAAGCGAATTTTATTTGGAACATGTGAAATAAGGTTTTCCTGCGTCTTGGAAACACACCTGGGGTACAACGTTAGGATTGTCGAATTCAGGTGAAGGGTTACCAATGGTGGATTAATAATAGTTTATGAAACTGTTGCATAATGATGAGGGGTATTAAAACACGAGTATGGGTTTTAATAGTATCTTACGAGTGTTTAATACCTACTTAGTTATGTGAAGTTGCATATATACTAATACTACTATAACTAATCTCATACATTGGGATAAAGATGAAAGTTAAAAGAGTAAGAAAAACATTTGTCATCCGCCCATCTCGGAAATTGTATTTTTGCTCTTCGATATTTGAGTGCAAAAGCCGTTTTTATTCGCTAGAGGATAAAGTAAATATCTGAGTGCAAGAGCCTTTTTTCTTCGCTAGAGGACCAAGTAAATTGAATTTAGAACATCGTAAATTCAAAACATTATTATACCTATTTACTTCTACCTCCCTGGTGCCGAATTTATCAATTTTATCATACAACCTTTTTTTATTTGTTAAAATCTCAGACTCGGAACCTTCTTGGTGTACTTTTTTTTTAATTTGCTTTGCGCGCGATTCAAATTTAGACTCCTTCGCTTGCTCGGTCATCAAAATTGAGCACGCGGTTAAAAAACAAATTTGCACTCTTGTATAACAAATAACTATTTTCCCATGAAGTTCAGTATACAACAAGACGGATATAGAGATATTTACTTTATCCTCTAGCGAATAAAAACGGCTTTTGCACTCAGATATCGAAGAGCAAAAATACAATTTCCGAGATGGGCGGATGACAAATGTTTTTCTTACTCTTTTAACTTTCATCTTTATCCCAATGTATGAGATTAGTTATAGTAGTATATATGCAACTTCACATAATCACTTGATAGAGCATAAGGCAATCTTTGGATAGAGCCAAAACCCGGCAAATCAGCGCGCATGCGCTAAAGAAGTAAAAATTGGGATAAAATCTTTTTGTAATTCTTTAAAAATGGCGCGCCCCGCATATGCGTTCCATTAGAAGAAAAATAATTGATGGAATCTCTTTGGCGATATAAACTTCTTGTATTTTTTTTATTCACAATTGGTAAACCCTTGACAACATCACACCTGGTGGTAAGTGACGATATTGCCGAAGATGTAAGCGGGCTTATTAAGATTCCCCAACGCAATGGGGAACTGGCTATCTTATATTCATGCCGGAACACACCAATGATATCAACGTTGATATTTGGCGGCAAGACTTAGATAAGATGGTGGTAGCTAGCCAGGCGGGCTTAGAAAATGCCCTACCACCAACCAAACCGAGTCTTACAATTGACCCCGCCGGGAATCGAACCCGCGACCTCCTGTTTAAAGCCAGTGAACTTTGCCTCTGAGCTACGGAGGCGGTTAAATTAAAAAAATAATTAATTAATTTAAATTGTATTTGTCCATATCGTAATGGTAAAAAAACATATTTTATAACATTTTTTTTTATTTCGGTATGGTGTTCAATAAAATATGTCAATACAAACTTGTTTTGAAGTTTATGATTTGAATTTTACGATATGAGATAAGTTAAAAATTATTTAATGCCTACTTTTTTGCACCCTTGTATCTAGCTAGTATAGGTACTCGCAAGTATATTTATGCTCAGATGCTCTCTAATGATTCATTAGTAGGTAATGAATCTGTTATTTAATTTCAGATTGTTTACTTCGTTATTTTGTTTTTATTTACGCTAATTCTAATTACCCCATTACCGTAAAAAAAGTTCGTTCAATTATATTCATTAGACGTTGTCGTCTTCGCCCACTTTACATCCACTCATTAAAAAGGAAAAAAAATATCTGAAACAGTTGTTATTTGGAGACATTTAATTAAAAATAACGGAGGAGTCCAAAAATGACCTTTCCCTTATTATATAGGTAAAGTCGAGTTCATAAATATATTGGCAGAGCCCAGGTTCAAAACATTGTAAGCGTCGAAATGACTATAAATTTCTATACAAACAATTAATGAACCGTTTACATGATAACATTTTATTGATATCTACATATGTTTGTATAGAGCTTTATATTCATTTCGACGCTTTAAAAGTTTTGAAATATTGGCCCTCCCAATATATTAATGAACTCGACTGTACCACTGAGTAGTGGCATGCGTTTAGGGTAAGAGATGGTAAGAGGTTGTTTGTTTGTTTGATTGTGTGTGCAAACGAATGTTGCCATTTATCTCGAAAACTACTGGGCTGATTACCTTGCGGTTTTTTGCATTTAAAAAGGTGTAATTTTTAACCCCCGACGCAAAAAGACGGGTGTTATAAGTTTGACGCCTCTCTGTGTGTGTGTCTGTCTGTCTTCGTAGCTCTCGAACGGATGGACCGATTTTGATACGGTTTTTTTACGTGAAAGCAAGATTCCTTGCGGTGGTTCTTAGCTATGTTTGGTGAAAACCGATTCAGCAGTTTGAAGATCATCAGCTCTTTTCTAGGTGATTAAGGGATGAGGGCAACTTGTACCGGTCTGATCGATTTTAAATTTGATGTGTTGTTACTTTAATCATAATAAATGTTTTTTAAATGATATTACAAAAACATAGTAACCTAGACCTGAAGCTGCAGTATCTCCCGGAATCTGCAGGATACCTAATTCCTCACTAAACAACAGCAGAGTATCGTGTTTAAGTTCATTGGAATAGTCTCAATGAATAGGTGTTAGATAGAACATGGTAAGCTTGACCGGTTGCTGCAGTTTCTCCTGTAATCTGCAGGATACCCAACTTCTCACCAACTTACAGCGGAGTTATAGGCAGATGAAGTAACTATTTAGTAATCTGTGGCAGATGTAATTAAAAGTAAATATTGTCCGCTTCTTTTCTTACTCATTCATTATGGGGTCTCAGAAACTTCCAATTGTTACAATAGGCTAGTTGACAATATTTGGAAATTATTTTAAAACTATAGCTAAGCATCTATTTCACCCCAAAAATATATTATATTAAGAAAAATTGGTGTTTTACATTAGTATTTTAAGTTTTTAGAAATGAACTTGAAATTTACCGCGAAAAAGGCCAAGACTGTCATGGCGTCTTGAATGACGTCACGTTTCCATGCGCTTCTCTGATTGGCGTTTAATGTCACGTGATTAAACGCCTCATTTCGTCGATTTTATTTTCCAAAAATATTATTAATCTTTTATTATTTTAATAGCAAAATTGTTTTTTTGTTTACTAATTATGATGGTTAATCACTAGAAACTCAAAGCCATCCGATTTATTCTTAGTGGAAACAAGCCTATTGATTTGAAGTTGACAGTTATATAAAATACAATTAATTGCAGCTTCAAATAAGGGAGGTGAGTAACTTCTACAGGTTTTTTCGATTCAGAATAGGCTGTCGCAATTTCGTGGTTCGTCCCCGAAAGTATTTGTGTGAATGTGGGGATAGGTTTTCGATTGTAGCGTGTCTACAAGTAATATGTAAAGTTAAAAAAGCATGAAATAAAACTTAAATTATTAATTTAAAAAGCCCCCGACAATAACCTCTAAATAGTAAAAAATAAAATAATCCTCTAAATAGTAAAAAATAAAATAATCTGTGTTGGCCCATTAAGTTTAATATAAGTAGTAATATTTTGATCCAAGAGTAGTCGCGTAAGGGCACCACTAAGTTAATAAAATGAAAACAGAATACAACTGAATACTTAATTACTATTAATTAGTTTATTACAACTAATTACTATTAATTTCACAAGTTAGCGTTCCCCTTACGTGACGACTATTGGATCAAAATATTACTACTTACTTATATTAAACTTAAAGGGCCATTACAGATTACCTTATTTTTTACGTTTTAGAGGTTTTTGTCGGGGGCTTTTTAAATACTTTTGGAAGTGAAAACTTCTTTAGCGGCGTTGTGCACTTTTTTTGTAATGGGTAAAAAATGTTAAACTCACGTCAGGACACGTGACCTTCCTTATCGAAAGTTCGTAAGACGGATGGAGTAGTGAAAACTTCTTTAGCGGCGTTGTGCACTTGTTTTGTAATGGGTAAAAAATGTTAAACTCCTGTCAGGCAGGACACGTGACCTGATCGAAAATTCGTAAGACGGATGGAGTTGATTTTTTGTTGATTTTTATGAGATATAAACTTTTTAATGTAATATAAATTGTCATGTTTGTGTACGATAGCGCAATAAATAAATATTGTATTCTACCACATAAATGATAGTACTTTTATACTGATAATCAAAGCAATTCGTGCAAAATTATTTCCTAACCATTCCAAAATATCAAAAAATTTTAACCGACTTCAAAAAAGGAGGAGGTTCTATATTCGGCTTTATAATTTTTTTCATGTATTTTCACCGATTTCTCCGTTAATTGTGGATCGATTTTCAAAATTCTCTTTTTATTCGAAAGAGTATACTCTCGAGAGGGTCCCATTGTCACCAAGTCAGGATCTGATGATGGGATCCCAGAGAAATCGAGGGCAACCCTCAAATTTTATAGGCACTTGTTACGTGATTCATATATGTTTTCTAAAGCTATTAAATAAAATACTTGCGTCTGTTAGTCATCATCTAATAAATAAATAAAGTGGTAAACTCAATATAATACGTTCATTTACGGAAAATAATTCACTAAAATACCACTAGATAACGCTAGTACCTAGTAGGTAGTTAACTTGCGTCTTACTGTAACCACAGATTACTAAATAGTTTGCTGTAACGATTTCAAATGTGATACTTTGTATTTGATTTTGGCATTGTACGGAACCCTCTCCACGCGAGTTCAACTCGCACTTGGCCGGTTTTTTTATTATCATGAAATGCCTGGGCTATGCGTGTCCGTATTTTTTTTCTTTCTAAGGAGAATGTATCGCATTATCACTATTTATTGACCACCCTCGTACGTACGTACATACACTTGTAAAAATAAACCCTTCTTTTGGCGCAGTCTGGTAAATACAGTTAGAAACTCACAAGAACTCTACGGGCTTTGGGCGGTTGCGCCTAGTGAATACACTTCTGGCGCAGTCGAGTTCTAAATTAAAATTAAAATAAAATAGAGTAAGACACTCACAAGAACTCTGGGCGGTTTCGCTTCTGTCGTCCCAACGCATCTTGCATTGCGCCGCGTCCATGAAGCAGTGGTTCTTGAACATCAGCGAGGGCTCGCGCGCCACGATTCCGGGTACCCCACACACTAGTGCGTATGTATCGGGGCACACCTAGTGAATACACTTCTGGCGCAGTCGGGTTATAAATGAAAATTAAAATAAAATACAGTAAGACACTCACAAGAACTCTGGGCGGTTTCGCTTCTGTCGTCCCAACGCATCTTGCATTGCGCCGCGTCCATGAAGCAGTGGTTCTTGAACATCAGCGAGGGCTCGCGCGCCACGATTCCGGGTACCCCGCACACTAGTGCGTATGTATCGGGGCACACCTAGTGAATACACTTCTGGCGCAGTCGGGTTATAAATGAAAATTAAAATAAAATACAGTTAGACACTCACAAGAACTCTGGGCGGTTTCGCTTCTGTCGTCCCAACGCATCTTGCATTGCGCCGCGTCCATGAAGCAGTGGTTCTTGAACATCAGCGAGGGCTCGCGCGCCACGATTCCGGGCACCCCGCACACTAGTGCGTATGTATCGGAGCACACCTAGTGAATACACTTCTGGCGCAGTCGGGTTATAAATGAAAATTAAAATAAAATACAGTTAGACACTCACAAGAACTCTGGGCGGTTTCGCTTCTGTCGTCCCAACGCATCTTGCATTGCGCCGCGTCCATGAAGCAGTGGTTCTTGAACATCAGCGAGGGCTCGCGCGCCACGATTCCGGGTACCCCGCACACTGGTGCGTATGTATCGGGGCACACCTAGTGAACACCAGCCAAGTGTGAGTCGGACTTGCGTTAACTCTTATGATAAGATGAGATATGCATTTATTTATCTCTTGAATTATCCCGAACAGTATGAAATTAAAACAAAACTGTCCTCTTGTGAAATTTCTTTTGATTGAAATAAATAGGTACTGTAGAGATCTAATAATATCTCTACACTTGCGTATCGCACCAACTTTGTAGCTGTTCTAACCACGTGGCATTTTAAACGTAAATTTTGAATTTGAATTTGAGAAGATAATGTTGTCTGGAACCTTCTAGAGATATTCTGCGTTCAGGTTTCGCACAGGACGGTTGTCCCATATCTTGAATCGAGTCTTTTTCTTTGCAAGAACAGCTACGAAATATGAATTTAAGTCTATATCTATACCAATTATAGCCAGCTGATTACATAGTTAATCTATAATATTATATATGTATTAACATTACGAAATTGTTTTGGTATACTATAAGTGTAAATAAATAAATAAATATGTCGCAGGATAATAGCAAAATCCGTCGTTTCGCGAAAATCCTGGGAATATTGCACACTATGGAGTAGAAAACTCCGAATACAACCGCCATAGTGTGCAATATTCCTAGAAATTCTCCGAAAAAACGGATTTTTCGATTATTTTGCGACATATATAAAAATAAACCCCTATTTCTTCTGGTCATCGCATCACGCGTGAACGGCTGGACCGATTTCGCTAATTCTTTTTTTGTTGAGTTCGTTATTTTCAGGAGAATGTACTTATGTAGGGTAGGGTACGGTAGTGTTGGGTAGTGTAGTGTAGTTTAAGGTAGTGTAGGGTAGAATAGGATAGGGTAGAGTAGGTAGGGTAGGGTAGGGTAGTATAGTGTAATGTAGTGTAGGGTAGGGTAGGGTATTGCAGTGTAGTGTAAGGTGGTACGAAGATCGCCGGGACAGCTAGTAAAATATAAAAGTGAATTTATATGTTTTTATATGACCTCTGAACTGCTCAACCCCCTGACGATCGATAAGGGTCGTTACATTATCATAGTTGTATTCGTTGTTTTTAGGTTCCTTATCTAACCGTAGAACACTTGTGGATGTGCTTGGGTTTCCCTACGCGATCGAAGTAGAAATGAGGACATTCGTAGAAGAACCAAGGTAATCGAGATAGCTCACAGAATAGCTAAACTTAAGTGGCAGTCGGCGGAGCACATAGCTCGTAGAACAGACGGCCTATGGGGTAGTATAGTTCTCAACTGGTGACCGCGCAGAGTGGTGTTTCAGCCGTATGGCTCCTGGCTAAGACAAGGGCCATCCCATCTCTTCTAATGGGGGTCGTAAGAGACACTAAGGGACTTTAAACGGACGATGCAATGAGCAGCAGCGTCCTTTCCGCGCATTGTAACACACCTGCTGCCACACTGCGTTCGCAAACCCGCCTGCCAAGTTTAGCGATTATAACGCCCAAAAATGATCTAGGCAGGCCCCCCACATGGTGGACCGACGACCTGGTGAAGGTTGCGGGAAGCTGCTGGGTGCGAGCAATGCAAATCCTTGGGGAAGTTATTTGTCCAGCAGTGGACGGCTTTCGGCTGATATGATGATGCCCGTGTACCAGAATACGTGGCGTGGGCAGGCCTCCCACTCGGTGGACCGACGACCAGGTGAAGTGCGTGGGAAGCCGCTGGATGCGGGTAGCGCAGAACCGGTCTTGGTGGAAATCCTTGGGGGAGGCCTTTGTCCAGCTGTGGACGTCTTACGGCTGATATGATGACTTGTGAAATCAAGGGGAAAGCAAAAGGGGAGGCGTGGGTAGTAAAATTCTTTGGAAAGCTCCAAGCATCATCGTCACTTACAATCAGGTGAGATGATGCCGAGGGCATACCAATTGTGAATTAAAAATTAATAAAAAATAAGACCTTAATAGTGCATACTCTAAGATAAAATAACAAATAATAGAAACCAACCAAGTGTGAGTCCGACTCGCGTTAAAGATCCCGAATGAATGAAATTAAAAAATATTTTTTCTGTCACTCACATTGATGTTTTTTCGATTGGAATGTATGGGTTTTTGTACTCGTTTATGTTTTTAAGGTTTCTTACCCAAAGGTATGGTGGTACGGAACCCTCGGTGCGCAAGTCCGATTCGCGCTTGGCCGGTTTTTTCGATTTACCGTAGGACACTTGTGGTAGCAGGAGGAAAGCGTGGGCTGGTGGTAAATATCCTCAGAGAGATTCTGCGGCTTGACGATCCAAGGTTTGAACACCATAACTGGGCCCACTATATCCATGTGCATCCGACGGAAGGACTCGTTTAAAATTTGCGCCTGAATGACATTTATAATTGGTGTTAATGTCTTAGCAAACTAAATAGAGATCTTGAAAGCTGCGTTTAAACTGAAGATGGGTAAAAGGAAGAAAGAAGAGCAGGAAAGCAGACGCCACGCCGCGCCGTCCCCGAATGAGAAGATTATTAAAAAGAAAAAGATGTCACAGCCAAACTGTCAAATTAGTCGTTTTATAAATAGGCCACAACTGCATTGTCAATTATCAGTTTTTAAAAACAATCTATAGCTCAAAGACAATATTTGTAACACAGAGTAGGGGAAGGCGAGGTAAAGTGGCCACCTTAAGGAACGATTGTCATTATTTTCTAAAACTATAGACTAATTGCGATGATTACTTTGTATATGTTTGACGTATAATGTCGGAGCGTCATTGAAAACGCGACCAATACCAGCTCAAGATACGTTTTCATAGATCGTTAAACTTTATTTGGATCAAACGTCAGGTATTAGTACCTGGGTGAAACCGGTGGTGGCGTGACAATCGCTTGTACTCGTGAGAGGATCGTTTGTGGTAGCAATTATGACATATTAACGGAAGGTTGTTTGTGATTAAGGTGGCAGCACCGAGTTGAGAACACAGATCTTAGATCTGTGGTTGAGAATTTATCAAATTTGTGGAGAAGCCATATTAGCTGGACGTCAGTCTCGAGGCGGACACTTTTTGACGTAGCCTCGAGCATAACACAAGTAGTGGTGATCTGTGAGTAAAACGGACGTATCACGCTATCGCTGGGATCACCGCGTTTGCATCCATTGTAATCCAAGGCATTCTGTACAATTTCGATTGCCGAATGATCAAGATTATTGAAGAAGGACCTCTGTGATATAGCTGCATTATTATTTCGCGGCCCACGACCGAAATAGTTAAGGACCTGAACCACGAGGCCATCCATAACCTAATCACCACCCCATTCGATATATATTTTACTTTGCATGTTAGGAAAAATCATATCAGTTAGTACATTAACAAAAACTCATAATCAGTTCAAAAAACCAGCCAAGTGCGAGTCTATACATATATATATCATAAAATTATAAAAAAATCTGTTTAAGCTTGTGCCAATGAAACCCTTTCATACGATACCCCACATGACACGGTTAACTCAATTCAACATTTGGACCGCTGTTCCCTGCATAATTAATAACGTTCTTTAAATAAAGACTATATTTTTAATAATTTAATTACAAATGTAAAGTTTTCTGATTTTTCACTATACTTGTAGTATAACACGGTATTACTAGCCAAATTTCATAGTTCTAGGTCGACGGAAAATACCCTATAAATTTTGATTCCCTTGAGAGTGTCGAAATGTATGTTTTTTGCGGCATAAACGGCTTTACCTTTTTTTTACGTTAATTTACAAGTTAGATTTTTCACAACTTCAAGGGACTGTAGACCGGAATGTATGGACGTCTTTCGGCTGCCATCATCACATGCCGATTATCAATGTGAAACACAGACAGAATGTTGACATAAAATACTTTAATTCTCTATTTCAGTTGTAACTTTATTAACAAAACATAAATGTCTAAAGTTTTTCTTTAGATCCAATTATTTAATAAATATTCAAGTTATAGGTACTAAAAGGTCACCAGGCCGTTTTTCTACCAACAAAGTTAATTTACCTACATTGACATGATCAAGAAACAATCAAAAAAACAATAACCTAACTTCATAACAGCCTACATTTTTATTGCGTAAACAACACTTTGATAACCAAATTGTTTTCTGCATCAGATTGATAAATATTATCACACCACACACTAGAATTTAAATTTTAAACTGCTTAGCTTATATTAACTACGTTAAATTTAGAAATAAAATAGCAGAGGCTCGTTCCAACTTGATGCTGATAAATATGGACGCCGTAATAAAATATTTTTTTACGTTACAATGACAAGATGGCGTTGCTTCTTTCGAGCGCTACGAACTATTGGCCACTTTACCATGCCTTTCCCTACTAATAGGTCGGGGGAAAAGTTTATTCCTCTAAGGTTTCTTTGCATTTTGTAATTATGTTTTTAATCAAATCTCTTCGATGGTATTATTTGTACCTGCCTGGTTATAAAAATTAGAAAGGTGAAAATTCGAAATTTTGATGTATATAAAAAAAACAACCCCGCCATTTATCAATTTTCTTTCTGTCTACAAAAAGCAGTGAAAGTAACGAAGAAATTCTGTACATTTTGAAATTTTATATAAACAAAAAAGTTAAAAATTCAACACACGCCGCAAATAAAATTTGTACTGTTATGGACATAATGCAGTTTCAGTTAGTACTTAGCACAAACGTGGTTCAAGCGTTTCCAGTCTGTTAATTTTAATTTTCAAGATGCAGTTCGCTCAGGTCGCCCTGTTTGAATTTGTATACAAAATAAGAAGAAACTTTTTCCCCGACCTAATAATATACACTAAGAAAATTCCAAGTAACTTGCGTGACTAGCAACATCTAGTGACAACTTTTGGAAAGTCTAATAAATTGAGGATATCTCTAGAGCTTTACCTATTAGCTCCCGGACCCAATACAATACACCTTTGTTATGGGGGACTTTAACGCGAAACTGGGCAAACGAAGTGATGGTGAGCTGAGAGTGGGGCTATTTGGATATGGAGAGAGAAATGCACGTGGCCAGCTGCTGGCCGACATTATGGAGAGGGAGGGCCTCTTTATGATGAACTCCTTCTTCAAAAGGTCTAAACAGCGGAAGTGAACATGGTTGCATCCCAATGGCGTAAGAACGAGACTGACTTCATCTTAACGACGAGAACGCAAATATTCAATGATGTCTCTGTAAAAAACTAAACTAAATAACTAAAACCAACTAAAAACTTAACTCAGTAAAAACAGGAAGCTATCACCGAATGGTACGAGGCACATTGAATCTAAAGATCAAGCTAGAAAGATGTCGACTGATGAAGTTTACGCTCCGACCAGCGCCCAACCAGCTCCAAAACCCCAAGAGCTTTCAGCTCCAATTGCACAATCGATTCGAATGCCTAGGCGACTGCGAGAATGTGGACGATTATAATGACAGGTTCGTGGAAATTGTCCAAACGATCTGGTCTAAGATTTTTAAAACTCGCCGTTCAAACAGAACCAAAAAAATCTTGGACTTCACCAGCAACCTCATGGAAGAAAGCCGCAGATTGGTTTTGCAGTCCTCTGAAGACGCTACTCAGTATCGGCACTAAACAAGCAGATCTCCAAGTCTCTAACTCGCGATTTGCGCCAGTATAATACAAATTGTACTAAAAAAACGAATGAGAACAACAAAGGCTCAAAAGTGTTCGCGAGAGATCTGTCTGTTGGACAAAGCCAACTGCCCAAGCTGAAGATTGAGGATGGCAGGATCATATTGTCTAAGACTGAGTTGCTGGAAGAAGTGGAGAAGTTCTATGGACAATTGTACACGACCACACGTCTCCCTGTCAGCGATCTGGCTAAAGACCCAAGAACTAGACTAACCCGACACTATACCGAAGATATCCTGGACGTCAGCCTGTAAGAGATTCGAATGGCTCTCAAACAGCTCAAAAATAATAAGGCACTGGGTGATGATGGAATTATGGCTGAACTTCTGAAAGCAGGTGGAACACCGGTACTTAAAGCTCTTCAAAGGTTATTTCATTCCGTTATACTTGAGGGACATACGCCTAAGGAATGGAACAGAAGTGTGGTCGTGCTTTTATTCAAATAGAGCGACTACATCCTGCTGAAGAACTACAGACCCATCTCACTTCTGAGCCACGTCTACAAGCTGTTTTCGAGAGTTATAACGAATCGTCTCGCATGCAGGTTTGACGACTTCTAGCCTCCCGTAAAAGCGGGTTTCCGAAAAGGCTTTAGTATCATAGACCACATACATAAGCTGTGGCAGATTATACAGAAGACCGATAAGTGCAATTAGCCACTATGCTTGGCGTTTGTGGACTATGAGAAAGCCTTCGATTCGGTCGAAACTTGGGCTGTGTTACAGTCTCTCCAGCGGTTCCAAATTGACTATCGATATATCGAGGAACTGAAGTGTTTGTATGAAAATGCCACCATGTCGGTTCGCCTCCAGGATCAAAATTCGGAACCTATCCGGCTGCAGCGAGGGGTGAGACAGGGAGACTCCAAAACTGTTCACCGCCGCCTTGGAAGATGTTTTTAACTGGGGTGAACTCGGCATTAATATCAACGGCGAGTACATCACCTACTTTTGATTTGCTGACGATATCGTGGTCATGGCTGAGACTGTGGACGACTTAGGCACAATGCTAGATGGCCTCAGTAGAGAGAGCCTCTCAACAAGTAGGTCTTAGAATGAACATGGACAAGACGAAAATTATGTCAAACGTCCGTGTCATACCTACTCCTCTCAAGGTTGGAGGCCCTACACTCGAAGTAGTTACCGAATATGTGTACCTGGGACAAACGGTCCAGTTAGGTAGGTCCAACTTCGAGAAAGAGATCAATTGTCGAATCCAACTCGGCTAGGCAGCATTCGGGAAGATTCGCAATATCTTTAAGTCCCACATACCGCAATGTCTTAAGACCAAGGTCTTCGACCAGTGTGTGTTGCCAGTGATGACATACAGAACTAAGACATTTCTTTCTCGAGTGGCAACCGCGCACCGGAAAGCGTAGCGTAGGCAGGCCTCCCACTCGGTGGACCGAAGACCTGGTGAAGGTCGCGGGAAGCCGCTGGATGCGGGCAGCGAGAACCGGTCGTCGTGGAAATCCTTGGGGGAGGCCTATGTCCAGCAGTGGACATTCTTCGGCTGATATGATGAGCCAGACACGCGGGCAAGTACGCCGTACTTAGGGCTTCATTGCCTTTTTCGTTCGTGTAAGTAGAGTGACCTATCCTTGGGGGAGGCCTATGTCCAGCAGTGGACGTCCTTCGGCTGATATGATGATGATGATAATGATGACATACAGGCGAAAAAAGTAATGGAGCCCTAAGTAGGGCGTACTTGCTCGTGTGTCTATCAATTGAGGCAGCACTGAGAGCTGTAGGGAGGTTAAACGCAATGCGTATGCTGTGCACGACGGTTCTCGTATAAACAATATCAGTACCTGGGCAAGTACTCTTTATTATACTGTGACCTGAGCGACCGAGCTTTGCTCGGGGCATAGTACGCAGAACCGTTAAAATCATTTAAAATACGCTATCTATGGTACACTTTGCGCGGCATATTTCCAGTGCGAAAATCTCTGAAAATAGCGTTTTCCCATACTCGTCGAGGTGAAACAGATAAAGTGTAATTTTCGTACAGTTTGTTATGCTCAGCTACGTCTCTAGAGATGTTAATGAAGCTCTGTGCCTGAAACTAACAACTCTGACTAAGAATTACATTATTTTTACTTAAATACGTTACCTTACCTATGTAATATTCGATTTACGTTTATGACGTGATTTCAGGATCGCCAATAAAAAAAAAACTATTTCCCGGCTGCTAAGCTAAGCCTATCTATATATTGGAATGGGAATTGAATCCATAACCATTAGGAAGGTTAACAACGACGACACCGATTCTATGTTATGTATGTTTCATTTATTTTAAGTATTATACTTACCTCTTTTTGAACTGGTTTCACTGGCAAATCAAACACGTGTGTCGCAGCGAAGAAATTGTCCATAGTTTCGTTTATGTCTCCATTGTAATTGACCATTCCACCGTCGAGAACAATCAAATTCTTAGGTACCGGCACATTGTTGATATACTTTACATTATCGGTAGAAGAACTTATAGCATCTGATGCCCAATCTCCATAATCAATGGGTAGATCTGTTTCGTAAGGAACTGTAGTCTCTATGAGCGTAGTTGTAACTGAATTGTCATCATCACCACTTGTAGAAACTTCATTATCAACTTCTTCTATTTCTTTTGAAGAGTGTGCTAAAGCTTCGTTGGTCATGTCAGTTACCTTTGACGTAATCTCTTTCTCGCTTCTCCTAAAATTGATTTTAGGAGAAACATCTTCAGTTTCTGTAGTACTTTCCGAGGTTTTGTCTTCTAAGATATAAGAAGTATCTTTAATATCTGTTGTGCTTTGAGAGGTTCTTATAATAGATTCTTTAGATCGGTGCATTCCTTTGCATATACGCATATCAGTGGTGTAAAAATCTAACTTGTTTTCGCAGTTAAATTTAAGAAGTTCACATTCGTTGAAAAATAATCTAATTTTAAAGCCCGCTCCGTCCTGCCGGAGGCCGCATAGGTAATTAATGCTCGAGTGGGCACATTCCAGCGTATCGCAAGGGTTTCTCGAAATATTTTTAGATCTTTCCTGGTAAACTTCATCAATTGCGTTGGATTGGCGACGACTATTTGTAAAGGTTTTCACACAATAGTTCAGGTTACAAATACCGTACGCTGAAATAAATCAATAGGTTGGTAGGTACGTACTTGGAATTTAATTTTAATGAATGCTATTTGTAAATGAAGGTTGAAATTAAATTCCTATTTTTTTAAATTTTTTTTATTCACAATTGGTAAACCCTTGACAACATCTCACCTGTTGGTAAGTGACGATGTTGCCGAATGGAAGCTGGCTTACCAAGATTACCCAACGCAATGGGGAACTGGCTATCTTATCTATTTAAGAAGCAAGCAGCTTTAGGTTAGGGAGGTAGTAAACTTAGGTTACTTAGGTATTGGTTTTGGCTGAAAAACAGCGTTATGAACAGATACTTTGCGCTCTCACAACATTTATGCTGAGTCTAGCTAGACCATTTTGACTAACTTGGCACCACTGATACTGTTTTATTACTTTTCGTGATTACTTTATTCACTTATTTTTAGGTTTCCGTATACCTAAAGTGTGACCAACTGTCTGTCTGTCTGTCAGAGGGCTGTATTTCATGAACCGTACCTAATGGGTAGACAGTTAAAAATTTTTACAATGTGTTTTTCTGAAGTCGCTACAACAACAAATAATAAAAATTAGAAAAGTGCAACATTAAGAGTATAAAAAAGTGTTTTCATAGGTGTTTTTATAGATATTTTTGATTTTTTTTCTATCGTGAAACTTGGTGTGATTATTTATAGCACTAATCCTGAAAAACCGGCTTTGTGTGTGTCGTACACGTGTTAGGAGGTCTGAACTGAATAAAGAAAACCTTTTTTCTGTCGCTCGCGTACATGTGTTGTTTTCAATGAATAGGTATCGTTGATGTCGATGTGTGGAGAGGTGTGGTGGTACGGAAACCTTGGAGCGCGAGCACTTGGCAGGTTTTTTTTAACTAGGTATCTTTGTAACTTAGGAATTTTAATTTCTTTTTTATTGCTATTATTTATTTTTAGTGCCTTGTAAGCGAAATAAAGTTTTTTATCTATCTGTCTGTCTAGGTAATATGACAAAAAAAGAAAAACAATCACGGTTTTGGGTTTATATGTAAAGTGATAAATTTTGATTATGTTCTAATCCTTACTAATATTACAAATGTGAAAATGTGTTTGTTTGTTTGTTACCTTTTCACGCTTCAACGCCTTGACCAATCTTTATGAAATTTGGCATACAGGTAGCCTGTGTCACGGGGAAGGACATAGGCTACCCTTTTTGACCCTTTTTTGGTTAGTTTCTTTAACCTCAGGAACTTCTTCTTTCTTCTTCTACTTCGTTTCTTTAACATTGCAACGGAACAATGGATTGCTGTGATTTTTTGCACAGAGATAGCTGAGGGGGTGGGAAATGACACAATTAACTAATTTGCATATCCTGACATGGTCTCTGGGATCTGGGGAAAACTCATTTCCGCGTTCGGTCACGTCAGCGTCGCTACGGAGCTACGGACTGAAGTGTTTTTTGTATAGAATTGGTTGAGGGGTTGGGAAGTGACATAGACTTCTAATCAGAATAGCCCGATATCGTTCCTGAGGGATCTGAGGAAAAATCATGTCTTGGCTCGCGCGCTACTTACCCTAAAAGACAGTCATTACTTACGAATTAAATTAGGGTCTTAAATTTTTTTCGAGGTCGGTAGCAGCACACAGTTACTTACGTAACAAATGTTTTAGATTCGATGGTTTGCTGACACCGACCTCAAAAAAATTTTTAAGCCCCTAATTTAATTCGTACCCACCTTTGATTTCGTTATTGTTGGTTAATGTTGTGTATTTAAGTATATTAATATTATTTCATACTTTTGAGTGAACCCCATTTTGAAGTCGGTTTTTAGTTTATTAAAACTTTTATTTTTATTTTCTTTATTTTTAGTGATAATGCTATCTATCTAACAACGTTAAACCCAATCACCCACTCGCCAATAGGAAACATCAAATCATAAAGCATGTGTTTCGTTAACAGATACAGATTCCTGTAGCTTCCATCATCATCTTAACAGAATGAAAGTTAAGGAGTTAAATCGTTCATCATCAGCTCATCTGAATAACCTGAAGGAATACAACTATCGGTCTATGCATACCTACGTATATATCTATGTATAATATTTAAATAATTTTCCTCCAACTCCTAACCGTTAAGGAGTTGTACCTTCCTACACCAGCTTATCAACATGAGATGATGACTAACAGACGCAAGTATTTTAATAGCTTTAGAAAACATATGAATCACGTAAGTGCCTATAAAATTTGGGGGTTGCCCTCAATTTCCGTGGGATTTCGTCATCAGATCCTGATTTGGTGACAATGGGTGGGACCCCCTCGGGAGTGTACTCTTTCGAATAAAAAAATAATTTTGAAAATCATGTGAACATACATTTAAAAAATATATATACCGTCGAAAATAGAACCTCCTCCTTTTTTGAAGTCGTTTAAAAACGATGTCCACGCTGGCAAAGCCGTGGGCAAAAGCTAGTATAATATATAAATAATAAGTAATATCTAAGAAAAACCATTTGCAGCGAGGGATGAGACAGTATGAACGAGATTTTGCAGTAAGTATGTACTAGGTACTTAACAATAAGGTTAATATTTTTTTTTTGTGCAAAATTTTAACTGTGGGTTTTACTCAAGAAACTGAATAACTTTCTACAAGAAACCCAGAGATACGTATTCCCAAAAATAAAGTAAGCGTGTATCGTATGGTCGAACGGAGCTGAAATAATGCAACTGCGAGTCGCGCGCGTGCCAACAAACTGAATAGTGACGTCACGATTTTGGCTGGGCCAAGTGTTAGTGTCGAGTGAAGTGTTCTGAGCTTTCTGATCTAAGTTTTCCAATTAAGTACCTAATATAACGTTTTTCTTAACTTCGTGGCTAACCAGCTAATCAATTTGTATTAGAAATCCAAAACATTTTTGCAAATTGACTTTGGAATCCTTTGGGAGAATGTTTTTCAGAGTCAGAAGAGAAAGCCACAGTTTAAATTTTGCCTTTTATTTTTTTTACATCCTTATTTAGTTTACAAATGATGGCCTTTGAAGTGGTAAAGTTCTCGAGTGGCAACCAAGCACCGGAAGACGTAGCATAGGAAGACCTTTTACTCGGTGGATCGTCGACCTGGTGACGGCCGCGAGAAGCCGCTGGATGCGGGTAGCACAGGACTGGTCGTTGAGGAAAGCCTTGGGGGAGGCCTTTGTCCAGCAGTGGACGTCTTTCGGCTGATATGATGATGATGATGATTAAGTTTACCATGTTCGTCTTTGGCACGGCATCCGTACTTGAGCAGTTCGCATTCATTTTCAAACAGCCTTAATCTAAACCCGTCGCCCTCCTGTCGCAACCCACAAACACTTTTCTCGCTAAATTGTTCACAATCCAGGCTCCTGCAAAATTCCACCTTTTCTGTATCTATTGCCCTAGACATGGTTTTTTCAATGAAAAATATAAGGCAATACACAGCTTTCATTTCAAGCGGTCTTTACGTCCCGTAAAATACAAAAATTCATTTACGACATTGATTAGATTTCAATTAACTTTTATGAGTAATTACTTAATTGCAAATATGGCGAAATAAAGTTGAAGTAGGTACCTATACCTACTTAAAGCGCCAAGGAAGTAACTAGAAGCAGAGAAATGTCGTTCGGTAATGCACCGAACACAATAATGAACTGAGAAATGGTAATAATAAGGGCCTCATAACCCAAATAAAAAAATAAATACTATTTCCCAGCTACGCTCGGAGTTTGCCTAAGTGATCGAATCAGAAATGAGCTTTGCTTCCGTGTTCTGTTAAGTTAGTAAAATAATCTTTTTTATTTGGTTAAGTGCGAGTTTTAAAACAATAGGTATTTATATTTGTTATAATTTTCGAAAAACCTTAAACCTTTTAGGTATTACAAAGTTTTATTTGAAAATAGTTTTTTTATGCTCAAAAGTATTTTCGAAAAACCTTAAAGCTTTTAGGTATTACAAAGTTTTATTTGAAAATAGTTTTTTATGCTCAAAAGCCCAATGCTAAATGAATTAAAAAAGGCTGTATTTCCAACGATTCTTCGGAAAATAAAAGACGATTCCGGCACCATGATTCCACCCCCAAATCTGATCATCAGATCATCTTCAAAATACTAAAAGGATCTGTGGTCACCGGGAATACGGCTTATTTCCGAATTTCAGATCAATTAGGCCTCTGGAAGTTGCTCTAAAATCGATGGCAAGATTTGAACTTTACATACATATATACAAACATTTCAAGTTAAATAAAAGCTTATAATGAAACAATAGCCAATTACTTTCGGGTGCGTCTGTACCCATTAGTACTAATACTGTCGCATTCCGTCCCCGGGACCTTGGGGGGACTGGAGGGGACTATGGGCGCTGGCGATTCACCGCGCAACTTAAATCTACAATGGTCCCTAAAAGCTCTGCTACCAGGCTGAATAGGGGAATGGGGGGGGGGGGGAAGGGGGAGGAGCGCGACACCAATAACGAAAAACCGCCCCAATTGCCCCACCATCCAACTTAAAACTAAACTAGTACAAGCCCCATACAATGTAGACAATCTGCGACTAGGTCAAAATGAGACTAGGGCATTATACGAAGGTTAACTATAAATAGGTGAAATAAATATACAATGAATGGACCCGATGCCGCTCGTATTGGGTCAAATACCCAAATGACCAAGTGCCAGGTACACGGGTTAGAAAATGCCAGCAGGCAGTCGAGGGGTTAACACTTCATACCAGTGGCGGCTGGTGCCTCAGTGACACGGTGGTGCACTGCATGGGTTTATTAAAAAATAGAATTGTTAAGACGCCACACTTAAATGAATTTTGGAAAAGAATGTTTTATATACCTAAGTTTTATTCTGCGTTTCTTGTTTGACGCAAAATGTTCTATTACTTTTTAATAGTGCAAAGCCAAAATCGAGTTTAAAATATCGTTCTGAATATTGTTTTCCACGAGCTTAAGTATCTTTGAATACTGTAGACGTTGTAAGAAGCTCCTCCATGCATGACTATGACTCCATCCAACTCGGGCACAAAATCAAAAAGCCCACGAAACACACCAACATTCATAGATTCAATTGCATAACCCAGTTTGTTTTGTTAAGTCAAATTGCTTTTAATGTACCTTTAGTATTTATTACAGTAATTTTTACTCACAATCCACAAAATAATTACTATTTTATTAGCTTTTATGCAATTAAATACACAGGTATACAAAATAACTCGGCAAAGCGCGCGAAAAGTGACAAAAAAGTATTGTAGGATTCCTAGGTCACGGCGGGTCATACGATGAGCTGCCCGATATTCGCGTGCGGCGCTCCAAATCTATCCTGAAACCAACTGAAACATACATTTTGTACCAAGCATCTTCCGTCTCACAAGTCTGGCGGTTTTAATAGTGTCTCTTAGAAGTAGTAAGAGCTCGCAGCGTACGTTTCGAGTGATTCGACGAGCGCACGACGCCGTCTTTGTTTAAGTTAAAATAAGATCTATTTCCTTTGCAGTAGAAATCAAAACAGGCTAGCTTCATTTTATTTTACTAGTAAAAACAAAACATAACCAAAGTTTAAATATTAGTACACATACTATAGGTTAGTACTAATATATATACTGTGCTGTGTATAGGGCAGTATGGCCGGGACAGATAGAATATTGTTGTGAAAGTAGGTATATATATATATACTACATAGGTAGAGGAAACATACATTTTTAAAAGACTTAAAATTTTTTGGCAAAATATTAACTGCGGAAGCGCAAGTAACTGAAAAATTGTCTACAAGAAAGATACGTGTTCCCAAAAATAAAGTAAGCGTGTATGGTCGAAAAATCACTCAGAGGAAGCGGAGCTGAAATAATGCAACTGCGAGTCGCGCGCGTGCCAACAAACTGAATAGTGACGTCACGATTTTGGCTGGGCCAAGTGTTAGTGTCGAGTGAAGTGTTCTGAGAGCTTTCTGATCTAAGTTTTCCAATTAAGTACCTAATAAAACGTTTTTCTTAACTACGTGGCAAACCAGCTAATCGATTTGTATTAGAAGTCCAAAACATTTTTGCAAATTGACTTTGGAATCCTTTGGGAGAGAGTTGTTCAGTATCAGAAAAATAATCCACAGTTTAAATTTTGCCTTTTATTTTTTTTACATCCTTTATTTAGTTTACAGACCAAGCACCGGAAGACGTAGCTACAGCAACTAATACTGAAATATACGAGTGCTATCAACCTCCGTATATTTACGTTTTCGAAAAAAATAGGCTTGAAAGTGGTACATTTTGTTGGAGTCGAGTGTCCCCACACCACCCAACAACTAAACCGCTGTATTTGGAAATTTGAAAAAAATCATATAAAGGAATATTTATTGAATTTAAAAGGAAAACTATCACGGCTAAGTAGGCTGTCTTAGTTTAGGAGAAATAGTCGACCAACTTAAGATGTGCAGTTCGATTTGTAAAAAGTTCATAGAATTTTCATAATATTCATTTATATCAGCTCATATACGTCCCCACCGAGGGGCTCAAGCCTATCTAGAATAATACAATACCAACTACAAGTATAATTTTGTTTTTTTAAATATTTTTTTTTTGAAAAAACTACGGAACCCTACTTTGCGCGAGTCCGACTCGCACTTGGCCCGTGCATTTCTAATATTCTCTGGAGTTCTTTACAGTATTTGCAGCAGCCTCATTCTGAGGTGGAACACCCGGTCACAGTATAAAACTGCACCTAGTCAAGTCGGGTCTTCACGTCCTCCTTCATTTTATTTTCTTGTTCTCCACATTGCTCACGTGCACCAGACGATTTTCTTCAAAATGCACCACTTTTGAAACGAAACTCTAGCAGAAAACAATGCAAAAACCTTCGACTATATTTAAAAAACATGGTCGAAGGCAAAAACAGTAAAATAAAACTACGAATGCCTTCACCAGAAATCCCGCCAAAAAACTCTCACTTTAGCAGTTGGTTGCTTGTGAATTTTTCTTGGCCATGGAAACGAGTCCTTCAGCCGAATTCGTAAATCATTTTAACTTTTTTCATTCGTTTTTGGATTTGTAATGCTAGTGCCAGTGCATTACAAATCTCTCTGAAGTTCTTGACAGCATTTGCATGCAGCAGCCTAATTCTGAGGTAGAAAACCCGGTCATAATATATAATATATACTGTGACCCGGTTGCAGTAGGGCGTCTATAAAACTGCACCTAGTGCAAATTGGGTTTTCACGTCCTTTTTCATTTTATTTTCTTGTTCTTCACATTTCCACGTGTACCAGACGATTTTCTCTAAAACGCACCACTTTTTGAAGTCAATTCTAGCAGAAAACAATGCAAATACAATAAAATAAAACTACGAATGCGTCCACCCCACAAATCCCACCAAAAAACTCCTCACTTAGCAGTTGGCACAGAGTGTGACCAGATGTAGCAGGATTCTGCGATTTTAGCAGAAATAGACCCCCAATTTAGCGCTTAGCAGATTGTGTCGCAGAACTGAAAATATAGCATTTTTGGGCAGAATCGTATAAAACCTTAGCAAAAAATAAGCAGGATGAGATTTACAAATTATTTAAGCTTCACTTAGGTAGTTGCGCTTAAATGTTTTCAGATTTCTATTATTTTTAAATTGTACATGCACAATTTTTTTATGACACTATCAACCCATAAGTAAATTTCAGCCTATAGAGAATTTCCGAAAATATACATTTTCTTTCGAGATATATGTATTTCCTGCGTAGTGCGTAGTAGTTCGTTGTCAGTCAGTTGGGTCGTGAGAAAAAAAGAAAAAGTGAAAAGAAAATAATATGAACAAAACTATCGTTCTGACTGGGAGAAGGATCCAAAGTTTTCCTCTCGACAACAATGCCTCTTTTTTAAAGCATGTAATATGAAATTAGTTTCAGGACTTTTTGGTCTAAAAGATTATTATAAACACATTGAAACCCAAAAAATGCATCATTGGATATTCTGGATATTCGGTAAGTGATTCTACCTATATTTGCTGCAAAAACTTCTTTTTAGGGTTCCTTACTTCAAAAGGAAAAAACGTATCCCCTATATTACTCGCGTGTCTGTCTGTCCTTTCTTCCGTTTATCACAAACATTTGCTCCGTAACTACTGGTCCGATTGATTTGAAATTTGGTACACATATATGTAATTCAGCGACCCAAAGAAAATGTGTTACGTAGAATAAACTTTAGACCTACCAGATACCTATACAGTGCACGAGCGAAAATCTCTGAGACGCTGTCTTTGAGAGAGGCCATGATAGAGCGCATAACCCTATCGCTTTAGGCAGTGTCTGATTGGGGGATTTCAACCTCGTTAGGTTCAATGCCTAGATACAGACGTGTCTCTTTTCCGCTCGAAGGAGTCCTTTCAACTTGACTCCTACTTTCCGGAATGAATTCATTCAGTTAACCGACCACCTTGAGCTTCTTGGCGTAGAATTAAAACCCAATCTCAATTTCGGTCAATACATTGAGTCCAAGGCAAAAGTTGTGAAATAAGGTAAAGGAATAATTTCAGCTTCTTTCCAGTAATGTTCCAGAAGTAATTGATTATTAAATATAACAGTGAAGACAGGTGACAGGATATCAATAAGAGGCATGATCATAATATGATGACTTATACAGTCAACTCCGATGGCATGAGACGCGATAGGATTATGTGCCATATTAAGCATACGCTGTGGATTAAAAATTGATGGAAAAATACTGCAAGGAATATGAAATTCCGGCAAATTTGATTAAACTGAATTGGTAGGTACCAAACAATCACGTCAATCTGAACCTGAAACTAATATAATATTGCCCACGAAAATAATACGTCTGAAGAAGACTAGGTATACCCGATATAATGATTGAATAAATATTATTGAATCTATGTTGATTTGCTTATTAATTGTTTTTTTTATTATATCTGAAAAATGAAAATTATTTCCAGTTTACTTTTTTTTCTAAATAACAAAAAAATATTTAGTTTAAAGTTTTTCTGTTAGTGATTTTTGAAGTTGAATTTGGTGAGGACCTTATTTGACTGTTGGCAACACTGTTGCTGTCTGTCGTCTGTCGTCTGTCTATGACAGACGACAGTGTTGTTATTGCATGTTATTGATACGGCAATTGCCGTAATATACGGTAATCCACGTTTTATCACAAAATACGGTATACGGCAGGCCGCAGGCCTTTCAATGCCGTGTCAAAATATACGGCTAATGGCTGTAAGTGAAACGAAACGTTTTTTAACCAGCAGCGCAGCTAAACGTACCACTCACAGCAGATAGCCGGGGAAATCCCCACTCGCGATTGAAAACAGATTTCATATCGCCGTATCGTGCCATCTCTTTCGCTTCAGTTAAAAATGAATGAGATAACATATTGAACTAAAGTATTGGGTTTACCTTATCCATGAATCTACGAATGAGTAGAGTGAAATGATATTTAGCCAAGTGAACTATATGTATAAAGACCAAGGTGCGAAATAATTTAATGACATCGACTGTAAATAAAAATATTAGCAAGACAACTTATTCAAAATCAAGGAAACTGTACGAAGTTTAAGGTGTCGCGCGACATGTGTGATAAAATAAGAAGCAAGGACGAGTATACACTAAAAAAACATGAATCTGAAGTTATAGAAACAATAAGAAACCTATACTTAAGGAGAAGAAACAAATGAGGAATAAACATTTTAAAATTATATACGGCATTTTGGTTTTTTTTCCCTAAAATACGGCAAATCAGAATATGACATACGGCAACGCAGATTTTTACGATACGTCACAAATCACAATCTGTGGTCACCACAGTGGTCGTAGTGATTTCTATACTCATTGACAGTGGTCACAATAAATGAAAGGACGAAAGTATTGTACATATGTATGTAACTATTTTATTTTTTAGTAAAATTAATAGGTACGCATCAGTTTACTTTAACTACAGTACAGTCATAATTTAATCTACTCTATAAGTGTTTTGTGTTGTCCACGGGCCCACTTAGGTGAAGCGCTTCAAAATGACTACCAAATCGGAGAATAGAAAACCTAATATTTTGAAAATTTATGAGTTTGACACCTTTGAAAAACTGCTGCAAGGGGTGAAAGTAGCAGCCTGCATGCTGACAGAGTCCCATCAAGTTGGTAAGCACAAAAAGATATGTCCCATTAAAATCAGGTCCCTAATATGCACCTCTGCACATAACCTTTGTAATTTATTTTGATAATGCATCACAGATGACGTTCAAAATAATGCATATTTGTATTCGTGCATCATTGTTGGCGCCACTGAATGTGGGCAGCGCAGGAGCCGGTGTTGTAGATATCCTTGGGAGGCCTCAGTCCATTAGTGGACGTCCTTCCGCTGAATATGATAATGATCATTGTTGTATGAAATTTTATAAAGATAATTTAAGTTTTTATTAGTGTGCAATCAAAGCTCGAACATTTTTCCCAATCCTTTTACTTTCGAGTGAGGAAGGAGGAAGAAGGTAGTATTATCGTTTCAAGCGCGGCCGACACTTGAGCTCAGGAGTGGCCAATGGGCCATGGAATTAAGTTATTTTGTTGACGTTTGAAAAAAGTATATGAAAACTGTTGTGATATTTGCCAAACTACACCATAATATTGTGGAGGGATTGATAAATCAATATTATGATGTAACCGTTGAAGGGTTATGGCAAAATTTTAACTTGAGATGATTGGAATTAATTGTCTTTCAATGAAAAAGTCTAAAAATACTATTTCAAGAATGTACATGTGTATGTATGTATATGTGTCCCCATCCAGTGCCTAAATTACTTTTTTTTTACAGCAGGTTTTTATATTTTTTGCCTATCTTTTTTTAATGCTACCATCATAGTGAAAAATCTAATTTTTTCTCAAAAAAAGTTGATTAAAACTTAGTATGTTACTGATTTATGGCCCTGGAACTGATTTATGTATGATTTTAGGCCCTGGAATCCCTGGTCCCGACCACAGTACAGGCTCAGCGTAATTAGTATACTACGTGGATTGCCCGGATTTTTAACATGTGCATTGTTTTATTTTATTTACTTTTCTACATATTATGTCTTTCTTTTTATTTTTAGTTTTCTATTCTATTGCTGTTTAAATTACCACTAAGTACTGTGGCACCCACTTGACTCAATGCCCTCTTTCCTTATGAGCAATGGTAAGCCTCTGTCACTCCTTGTACTTGTACGCTTATGGGATACTTTTGTGGGGACATGCAGCTGATATAAATACCATATTTGTTCTGCAAAAAAGAGCGGTTCGCGCGATTTATGGAATGCGTTCTCGTGAGTCGCTCCAAGATAAGTTTAAAGATATTAACATAGTGACTTTCCCCTATCAGTACATTTATGAAAATATAATGTATGTATGTAAAAACCTGCATCTCTTTTCACTGAATAGTGACAGGCACAGTCGTAATCTTCTTCGGAATAGGAATAAACTTCAAGTAACTTATACCAGACTTAGCAAAATTAATAAGTTTTCATGTTCTAATGACATAATCTGGTTTATTTCAAGGATTTAATTTTGACGTTATTAACTAATGATTGTTTATTTCTTGATTTTTCACAAATGAAATTCTGACTATCAGAAAGAGTGTAATTGGCACCTATTTTGAATAAATACCTTGAATCTTGAAAAACAAAAACCATGCCAATAGCTTTTTCTCCTTATGTGGTAAAACTTGGACTAATGAAAGGAACAGATTGAAGCCGGAACATGTTAAATTGTTAAATCCAAAGGTTAATTTTAGTGAAACTTGTTCTGACATTTGCTGAGTTTACTTGTTCTGAGGTAATGTAATTAAAAATAAAAATCTTGAAATTAGCCAAAATTATAATACTCTTTTAAGAACAAAAATTAACAAGGAGATAAAATATAGACGATTTAAGAAGTAAAAACAAAATAGGTTTTAAATTTTTTTTAAAAATAGAAAAGGCAAATCAGTGTTTTTTTATTATGTTACTCATCGTCTTCTATATCGACATCTTCGTCTTCTCCATCTGTGACAGATACAGGTACACCGTTTGTACATGAAACCAAGCAGCCGAAGCTTACTACACTGCATGAAATACCGGCTTTTCGACATCCGCATTTTCCAGTGCAACCACTTTTGAAGCGAAAAAAATTGAAGTCAGCATAGTGTCAGGAGCTGGAGGATCAGTGGTGGTAATTGGTTCGAGGGTTCCATCAGCTCCTCGCTTCCAACCCCACATTTCAGGAGGCATTTCGTTACCCAGCCACTCTTGTACTTGGTGGAATACTCGTAATGCGTGATATTTTGCTGATCCTTTAGTAGGGGGGGGGAGAGAGGAGAGATCAGCTTTGGGCTTGGTACTGGATTTAATAAAAAGCGAGTATCGGTGGCTGTTAAGATCAAGCTGAGTAGTGGGCGCACGATATATGGTCAAAAACATCGTTTCTCCTGATTTTTCTATGGCTTCCAATGTTGATTATGCCGTTAAGAAAATAAGACAGTTAACGGATGTAGATACTGCGAGACTAGTGTATTTTAGTTACTTCCATAGTATAATGTCTTATGGCATATTACTGTGGGGGCATGCGGCTGATATAGAAACTATTTTCATCCGGCAGAAAAGAGCTATCCGCGCAATCTATCAGATGCGATCATGTGAGTCGTTACAGAATAAGTTTAAAGAAATCAATATTTTAACTGTTGCTAGTCAATTTATATATGAAAACATCATGTATGTTCGTAAGAATTTATTTATTTCCTAAAAACAGTGACAGGCATAATTTGAATTTAAGAAATGTAAATAAAATAGATATAGCCTTTTCGAGACTGAGTAAGGTTAAAAAGTCATTTGTGGGGCAGTGTATAAGATTCTACAATAAAATTCCAGAAAATGTAACTAGTTTGTCAGAGAATAAGTTCAAGACTCATGTCAAAAAAGTTTTGTGCTCTAGAGGATATTATAAAATAATAGATTATGTAAATGACAAAGATATATATGTTGATTCTATATCAAATACCATTACCTGAGACTGTAATCTGAATCATGACATTATTTGTAATATACTGTATTTTTTTTTTTGTTTTGACTATTTAAAAGTGTGTGTAAACACCTATTTGAAATAAATTGTTTTTGATTTGATTTGATTTTGATGTTGGGTCATAGAAAATGACTGCGATATCTTTGATTATTGTTTTTTTCTCAAACAGCCTTACAATTGGCACTTTGCCTATCCTGTAAATTGCCGAGGTTGTGTCGCAGCCGCTAAAACTATGTAGAAAAAGAATAGCACAACAAAATGAGAGTTTTGTTGGATTTCTTGTGACGAAAATAGCTTGGTTTCCATTTTTTTTTGACAAAAAATATTTGCTTCTCTGGTGGTGATAGAGCCATTAGAAGAACTGCTAAATCCACATCTTCCCCAACAACAGCAACTACGGGATGGTTTGCGGCTTTCTCAATGGCAGTTCTTATAATTATACAGTCAGCATCACTAGGAGCCACTCGTGATTCGATTCCCTCAGCCTGCATTTTTCTGTCAGAAATTCAATGAGCCGGGACTTCTTTTTCGCGTTTGATAGGGATATTGATTGATAGCAATGTAAGTGATGATGAACAATGACGAAAAAACGACGCCGTTTTCTTAAATCGTCTATTTTTTAACTGTCTGTTAAAACTAACACATCCTGTAGCTTCTAAAGTATTGATCGTAGAGCAATTATAAATATGATCAAATTTGTAGGAAATTTTATGTAAAAACTTTTGTCAGAAGTAATCATAATGCTATTCGTACAGATATTCGAGATATGAGCAAAAATCTGAAAAAAGGTACCTTTAACCCTTCCCCCGCCTATACACCCTCAGCATACCCCCCACCCTTGAGGACTTTTAGTATATTCATCTGGATACCTTGAGGTTATACCAATTTACAAAACTACACGAATTATTTCCCCTGATTTTATAAATTTTTATGAATTAATAGTATGACGCGCGCTGAAGGCAAGAGCTCTTCGCCTACCCTGCTTCCCTTGGCTGTAATATTGCTATTTTAGATCGGATTAAAACTTTTTGAGTTAAGTAAGTTAGAAAGAACCACTGCTTGTTTACCCACAAAAAGAAACCACCCGCATGCAGGATTTAGAACAGCCAAAACTACTCTGAATTAGGGTAGTTGCACAGTACAAGTTGCTATACTTTTATTGCCTTATAAGGGTTCTAGGTTCTGCTTCGAGTTCTGTATATACAAGAACAGATTCTTTTTGGATAAAAATTGGATCCAACAATTTTGATCAAACTTTGTGAGTTACTAGAATTTAATAAAGCCTACTCCTGCCTACTGTACTGGGTAGTTTATCATTTAAGATTATTTGTAAATTTATGAAGTTTGTTTTAGCTATTTTCTTTGGTAACATTTCTGTATGCCAGACATTGATGGCTACGCGAAACAGTATGCACAGCAGGGTTGTTTTTTTTTATATACCAAAGCTTCTGTGTCCAACCATTTCATTAATCTTTAAGTTTTTACAAACTAATAAATTAAACTAGTAATTTATTTCAGTTGATGAAGAAAGTGTGATCAAACGTCTCAGCGCATTGACGATAAATCGTACATCGGATGTTAGCTACTGCTCCTCCTGCGGTGTTGGTCCGTTCGAGTCCCGCGCTCACCAGACCTCACACTACAAACACCATTGGCATTTGCACAATTTAAAAAGGAAACTGTTTGGACGGCCTGCACTTACATACATACAATTTAATTCTAGACACGGTAAGTTGATAGATGCCAAAAGTGGCTAATTTTAGCACTTATGCTATCTGTAACTACAGCAAACTATATTTTCCCGAGTCAATACTTTCTAAATAAACTACAGTTCCTATTCTTACAATTCATCGTTTAAAATTTTCGTAAAAGTGTGTACTCAATGAGTAATTATATTTTAACTAATGGAGGCGCTAGTTAGCTGAGGGTAGCCCCTTAACTCAAATTTTGGGGTGTGTCGAAAGATTTGTCTTGGTCTTCTGAGTGTTCATAGGATTAATTTTTAGCAGTTGGATTGGATACAATTTAGATTTAATTGTTTAGGTAAAAAAAACATCTACTTTCATCTGAAATTATTTATTTGCATAATCTTATACAACAGTGGCTAGTTCTCAGTTCTACGATCTCTAAATAAAAACTTACTTAGGTAAATAGCGTACATTTAAAAGCAAGGGTGTACAGCATGCAGTAGCATCAGCTATAGGCTCAGATCAAAAATCAAAGTAAGATGTAGTGTTAGCCCTTTAAAAACGGAGCATAAAAAACTCTGCTCCAATCACGACGGAGCAGAGTTTTGTTTACAGTCACGCGTTGGCATACTTACCGTCAACATGTCGAAATGTCTCAATTACAGTGAAGGATAGGACCTATCATGTCTCGAAACATTATTTGAGGTCACCATAAAGATGCATACTTGTATATTAGAACAAGCGTTACCCCACTTTTTGTTATGATTGCTGTATGAAACTCAATATCTACATTATTTTTAATCTGAGGCTATTATTTATGTATGACACACTGCACTTGTGCATATTACCTGAATTTTGCTTATTAAAATTAACACTCAACTTTTTCAATTAGTCGCTATCTTGTCTTACCCAAGTTTTTCCCACTGTCTGGGCTATATCTTCATCCCATCTACGTAATGTTTCTGAATCTAAGATTAGATATTTTTGAATCTCCTAACCTAACCGCTTGATTTCTTACTGCAGTGTAGATAATTTCTTGTCCGCTTAAAACGGTTAGTTGCAGAAACGATCATTGCATTTTAATTCATTATTAAACACTAATGAGGCGTCAAACCCATACCTAATATATATACTGTGCCCATACATTTTCTCAGTAATGGAAATTTTAACTATAATATTGAATGATTGTGCAACTAACGGTATATCTTAGTATATCAAGGTTACATTTACGATTTTCTAGAACAAGGCTAACAGCTACAAACAATATACCATATAATATTATTTTTTTATTCACTATTGGTAAGCCCTTGGCATCATCTCACCTGATGGTAAGTGACGATGATGTCGAAGATGGAAGCGGGCTTACCAAGATTCCCCAACGCAATGGAGAATGGCTATCTTATCTTCAAGCCGGAACACATCAATGTTGTTAACACTGATGTTTGGCCAAGATGGTAGTTCCAGTCAGGCGGGCTATGAAAATGCCCTACCACCAACCAAACCGAGTCTTACAAAATTGAATCCACCGAGAATTGAACCCGCTACCTCCTAGTTTAAAGCGAATGGACTAACCATTACGCCACGGAGACGGTTAAAATGATCTGCAAATGAGTATGTTCTTTCAAATATAAAAGACAACAATGTAACCTTTCAGATGATAGCTCCAGCATGTCGAGTAGCGATGAAGAGGAGGCATACAGTCCCGAGAGTGAACTGTTCGCAGCAGTTACGAGGCACTGCAAGGCATTCTTCACAAATCAGGCCGGGCAGGTGTTTTGTATCTACAGGTGCATTCTACATCATAGAAAGGTTTGACTGATTCAGACTGGTGTATCAACCCTATGTCACGCTTGCAATGAAACAAGAATAAGTACCTACATTTGGAGGTATAGGTGCATCCCCTTCTAACCTCACTCTCATCGTGTCGCACTCGCAGCTGCTGGTCATACTTCACCACCTCGCGTAACATATCAGCTCGTATACGTCCTCACCGAGGGGCTCGAGCCTATCCTGAATTAGGCGATCGGACCTAAGTCGACCACGCGGGCCCAGTGCAGGTTGGTCAACTTCACACACACCTGCGACTTTCTTCGCAGGCGTGTGCAGGTTTCCTCACTATGTTTTCCTTCACCGTAAGAGCGTCGGATAAACGTACGTATGAAATCTATATTCGAAATCACATTGGTACGTGGCATAGGATTCGATCCACGACCTCCCGAACTGGAGACGGTGGCACTAGCCGTTACGCCACCGACGCTCGCGACCACCTCGCATAACCCTTATTATTATTCTTTGGTTGTACTGTAGTATCTTGTTATTATTCTTTAGTTGTACAAGTATGTAGTATGTACTGAGAGCGTCGGTGGTGTAATGGCAGGGCCGCTACTTCCTGTCCGGGAGGTCGTGGTTCGAATCCTGCCACATAAAAACGTGTTTTCGAATTTGCTATGAAACGCCTATGAAGAAACTCGAAGGTTGTGTGTGTGGAGTCCACCAACCTGCACAAGGCCCGGTGGTCGACTTAGGCCCGATCGCCCTAATTCAGGGTAGACTCGAGGCCCTCGGTGGGGACGTATATGAGCTGATATGATGTCTGTAGTATATAGTTATTATTCTTTGGTTGTACTGTGTAGTATAGATGATTTTTGTTACACGTTCCTGGCGCGAATCTCTTGTGCTGTTGAAACGTATACACTTCCCGAAACGTTGATGTACAGGCAAGGTCAAAAATATAGATACGTTCAAAGCATCAAAAATATGTATCCACGACCTTATGTATATGTCAAAGCCAATGGCGGCTTTCAACTAACTGTCTGACTTGGCTGGCTGATGCTTAGGCCATTCGTTAAAGGAGCGAAGCGAATACAAAAGTCGGAGACCCGAAGGGGCTCTGTCGACTGAGAAATGGGACAATCGAAACTAGAGCGGGAGCGAGCGAAGCGAACTCGGAATTTCGGAGAACCCCCGACTCATTTAGTTAGGTTCGGAGACTGTTTAGAGTTTGGTCGCCTCCTCCTCACAGTCGTAGTGTTAGTTTGAACATGAAAATATAGAACTCAGGGGCTCCGTTGACTGAGAAATGTCCCCTTCTTCCTCCCACCTCTCCCTCTTAAGCACTCCTTCCCCTGAGGTATGAATTTAAACTACCTGGCTAGCAGACGTTGAACGTTGTCGATCCAAGCCATTTGCTTAAACGTTTAATTGAATGACTGAAGAATTATTCAGTTAGTTGAACGGCGACATTTAGTTAAAAGGCTAGGCCGGTAATTAATTGGCTAGTTAAACTAGATGGCTGCGACATACATACGACATAAGGTCGTAGATACATATTTTTGTTGCTTTGAACGTATCTATATTTTTGACTTTGACTGTACAAGCTCCACGCAATAAACTTCATATTCATCACCAGCCGAAAGACTTCCACTGCTAGACAAAGGCCTCCTCCAAGGATTTCCATAACGATCGGACCTGCGTGCATTGCGCGCATCCAGCAGCTTTCTGCGACGTTCATGTCTTTATGAGTGGCAGGCCTGCCTACGCTACGTTTTCCTGTGCGCTTTCGCCACTCGAGAACTTTACTGCTTCAACAACCATCTTTTTTTAAAGAATAAGCATGAATTTTAAATGTTTTATTTGCTCTATACCCCCTTTTTACCTCATTTACAGGAAGAGCTATCTTGCGACGGGTCAGGCGCGCTCTGGATGAACCGTTGCCAGCAGCTTACATCCCCCGGTGCCTTACGCTGGGCCATCCTCATGGTGTCAGGCGGCCACTTCGCTGGAGGAGTCTTTTCTGGGGCAGCGCCTGTAGTGCACAAAACGCTGCATTCGTACGTGACGCGGCGGGGGCAGGGGCATGCGCAGACGACCAGGGACCAGCACGGTAACGCGCCAAGATCAGCCGGGGCGAGCTTGAGGAGATACAATCAGGCGCAGTTTCTGGAAGTGAGTTCATCACGTATATCACAAAAAAATCTTTAGCCTGGCTGCACTCTTATGGCAGTAGGCGATGTGGGAGGGTGACAGAAGATGACTGAGGTCTCGCGCACCGCCTTCACTCTTCGCACCTATCTGAAGTTCCGGTCCACGGACCAACTTCGGTTTGGATGAGTACAGTATAGTCCGGTAGGTTATGTGTCTGCACAGCACTAACGCCCCAGATTAGTATTATAGTTATATCCCGCGCAGATATAGAATAGATCTGAAAATGGCGTCCGCTCGCATGCTATCTCGCTCACACTCTATCGCTGTCTATACTCACACAGTGGAGTACGCGCTGCAAAAAAAATAATGATAAATAATCAGTCAGGATTAAGCATGGGAACAATGAATCACTTTAAAGAGCATAGCGTTTTGAATCTTACCTTACCTTTATAATCTATAGGCAGCAGGTAAATCAAGCCAGATAATGTAGTGCGATGATGGGACTTCGGGTCGTAGTTAATAAAGTATAACGTCTCCGTGGTAGCTCGTATAATGGCCATAAAATGTAATAATTATGATCTTATATACTACAGCTTAACCAATATGTCACGTAGGGTGAGGTGAGTCATTTACACACTACAGTAGTTCTTTTTCAAAAAAGGTTTTCTATTTTAAAACCTAGCCAATAAAATCACATTTTGACCTTATTAGTTATATTGTGTGCATGCAATTATGATACTTAAGGTGGTAAACATTTTCTATATTTTTTTTTGTTATCTGATTCTGGTGCAATTTAATCACAAATAATAAAGACAAATTAAAAAATCCAGTGTTATATTTACCCTTGTTCCTTATTTATTTTATTATTTTGTCATTATGATTAGTATCATCAATTAATATAATGATAAAAATAATAATTTATACCAAAAAAAAATCAGTAGGAAAAATAAAAATCGATTTTTGATAACATGTTTTGCCAACCGTACCATAAGTACCCGCCGCGCCGCCATTCCTTCACCGTTAAAGCAATCGGTAAGTATATGTACGTAAGTTTTTGAAAAACTCATTGGTACATTTGCCAGATTTGAACCCGGTACCTCTGGTTAGATGGACCGAGTCGTTACCGGTTGAGTCACCGACGCTTTTATGCATATGAGACGCAATAATTGATTTATATACAATAGTTCCGGACGACGGTCGATCCGCGCGGACGTCCTCGTTGCACTAAACACAGGCAAAACTCAATACGGTGTAAGCTTTCTACCACAAAGGTAAAAAAATAATCGCTCCCCTCAATACATACTTTCGTTTCAATATTGATGTGCGTGGCGAAGGGGCAAGTCCGGGGTACGGTACGGGCGGGCGGGGAAATCGTTCTAATCCGGTATTTGAATACCAGTCATTAAAATTTTTGATAGGTTGTCAGTCAGAACAAAAGCTAGGCTTGTACGTTTTTGTTTTTTCGATATGGTTAATAAGTTTAATTTTATTTTCGTTCACGTGTTTTCATACAAAACTAATTTCGGCATTTAAAAAAAAATTATAATCAGTTATTTAAAAAAAACGAAACGTATAAGCCTTGCTTTTGTTCTGACTAATAACCTATCAAAAATTGGCCCAAACCAGGGTTAACATTTAAAAGACGAAAATCGTTATCGCCGTTTGTATGAAAAGTCGAATTTTTGCTGTGGGTTCACAGTTCGTTAGTTTTTACCATCTGTCAAACACGACAATTTGTTCTGGAAATGTTTGAAATACTTAGGTGAGACGTCATATATTTTCAGCGTCATTTATCTACTCACTTTGTGATTTTGATGAATTAAGAATATAGCGAGTAAGGTTTTTTAAAAGTTTCCTGTGTAGAAATTTTAGTTGATTTTTTTTAAAAGTACACATCTGAACAGCTTACAAATACGTAATGTTTACAATTGTGTAATGAAATACCGCATCAAGAAATAGTACATTACTGCAGCGGCCAGCAAAAGAGGCATGATGGACGAACGTGTACGTAAGTCCATCAATGCAAACCTATGACGTCACGCCTAGGTATTTCAAACATTTTTGGAACAAAATATTGTTTTTGACAGATGATAAAAAGTAACTCAGATGACTAGCATTCGTCATTACTTCGTCTTACTTTTCAAAATCAATGACGAACAACAATGATTTTTCACGCGCCAAAGTAACATTGTTTATTTTTCAATAAACAGCGTTCTATTTGCAAGTCAGTTCGAAATTTAAAAAGTTAAGTCAAAGTTTAAAAGTTACCTCCTTGGTTGCCATGTTTCGGAGTAAAATATAGTTCAATTTTTAAATTACACGACAGATATGAGTTTACATAGTAACTTATTTAGCCGCGAAATACGACAGATATGAATTTTCATAAAACTTATGCCGGCCGCTGCTCGCATGTATTTGGCCAGTACAGCAATTTCGATTTATCTCGAAGAAGGTTGTCAAAATAATGCTCAAATTTCCAAGCATGTTTGAGAAAAGATAAATTTGTTAAAGGCAGAAATTTGTCTGGAACCGGGTTCTCTAGTAGAAATCGCTTTAAGCCATAAAACCGTCCAAATTGTACCAATGTATTTAGATTCTAGCTCTCATGAATTGTTGTATTTTTTTGTGTTGTGTGTACAATACAGAGTAAATCAATTACGTTTCTGTTAATTTACAGACGCATTATCAAGTATATTTTTCCGTAGCACATCCAAGACATTCTGAACACCTGGACAGAGGAGCTAGCAGGCTGTTCTCTCATCCTCTACCGGGCAGTCGGCTCCAACAACCAGGCGGCGCTGTTCGGCAAGAACTCGCCGATAAACAGGGACGACGCGAGGGTCAGAGCGCTGCCCTTCCCTACGAGGAAGCCCACTTATAAGGAGGTGCAGAGAGCGCATGAGACACTAGCCAGTGTTGAGGTTTATGGTAAGCGTTTTATTTTTATTGAAATTATATCAGCTTATATATACGTCCCCACCGAGGGGCTCGAGCCTACCCTGAATTAGGGCGATCGGGCCTTAGTCGACCATGCAGGCCCAGTGCGGGTTGGTCAACTTCACACAGAACCTTAGAGTTTCTTCGCAGGTGTGTGCACGTGCAGGTTTCCTCACAATGTTTTCTATCGCCGTAAGAGCGTCGGATAAACGTACATATGGAATCGAAATTCGAAAAAACGTAGCAGAACTCGAACCATGTCCTCCCAGTAGGTAGTGGGCCTTGCCGTTGCGCCACCGACGACACGATTTAAAAAAAAGTTTAATATGAAACTATTAGAGTTTTTGTTTTGAAAATAATTTATGAAAGCTCACAATATATAGTTCTTTCTTCTTTTATGAAAGCTCATAATATATAGCTCTTTCTTCTCGAGCAGTCTGTGGGTTAGTTACACAATACGAAGTTACAACGCCCTGCGGGTGCAGTTTGATAACCATTTCAGGTTGCTGATGGGGCTGCCGCGCCACTGTAGCGCGTCTCAATATTTTTGGAGACACTAACAGATGGGTTTCACGCAATTATACTTAAGAAAGTATCCCCACTTCTCCATTGGTCGCATGGCAGTCAACACGACATCCTCAGGACGATCGCTGCACGGTGTGACTCCCCTCCTGAAGTATTGGGTGGGGATAGTCACCGGTGCGGTAAATTCATTTTCCCAAGTAGTTTTTTAACTACTTACTAACATGGGCCTAAGTTTCTATTAGTACTAATAAATGTTATGGATGTTTGGTATTTATAAAAACATTTTATTCTTTATCTCCGAAACTACCGAGCCTAAAATCTTGAAAAAATCACAGTATATGAGGTTGAATGCATAGGTTGCAGGAAAATCTGTACAAAAATCTAAAGTCCTTTCGTTCCCACAGAAAAAAAATAAAATTTTAAGAGTCCAGAATAAGTAGACCCTTATTTACCTAGAGCAAAGCATGTACAGAGAGGTCTTGTTCTGTTAGTACTTAAAGTTTTGCTACGGAACCAATGACTTACATTACTGGCGTAAGGACCCGTGACTCGGCCAAAGCGCGCGACTAATGCTCCCGGCGAATCGGTGCGAAAATCGAAAGTTTCGCACACTCGTGACTCAGTCGTTTGCGGGAAATTATTGTAGAGTGCAGTAGATTTCATATAAAATGCCTTATTGCTTTGCTAGAGGCTGTAAAAATAATGAAAGAAAGGCTAAAAAGAATCATGGGATGTCATCGGCAAGTAACCTTACATTGTATTTTTTCTTGTAAACAAATTAAATAAACGCATTTTTAAAGCGACAATTCTACCAAGGTCCTTTTAGCGCGGCACGTCAGTCAACTCTCGCCCATGCTAGTTCGTACGAGTTATGTCAGATGGGGCTACTTTTTGCTTGTATGTCAGAATACACTGTTCCATTATTTGTTAGTAAACTTAGACTTGACTGCTATCTTGCGTGTTGCATCTTGCCATCTTGCTGCCGTTCTGTACTGTATTTGTTTTTTTTTCTCCACAGATACTATGGAGATGTTCCAAAGAGCGCTTATCGCGTCAACGGCATGCAAGACTGCGGCCAAAACTAGTTCAAGCGATACGAGCATAGAGCGCGGCAAGAAGACGCAGAAGAGCCCCAACAAACCTATCGACAGGGCGAAGTCTAGGTGAGGTATCTTGTTACGTCCCCACTTATGTGGCTCGTGTCGCTTACCAACCTGGGGAAGGTTTAGCCATGTCAAAGTATATATATTAGTACTAACATACAGTATGGATACTCTCTGCCGCTCTCTAGATTGCGTCCTCACCCCCTCGTCACCCAGATTGATACAGATTGGTTACAGGTTTATGGTCACATCCTGGACACTTCATACAACGGGCCAGAATTGACATTTCAAAAAAAGAATGACGGAGCAAACAAAATGGCGGCGAAATCCTATACGTTCGACAAACAAACTGTAGCCAATCTGTATCAATCTGAGTGACGAGGGGGTGAGGTCGCAATCTAGAGAGCAGCAGGGAGTGTCTATACTGTATGTTAGTTCTAATATATATACTTTGGTTTGGTTGTCGAACGTATAGGATTTCGCCGCCATTTTGTTTGTTTTGTCATTCCTTTTTTGAAATGTCATTTCTGGCCCGTTGTATGAAGTGTCCAGGGTGTAGCCATGTCCCACTTACGTTCACTTAGTTAAGTCCGGATTTGTGGAGGTTGTAGGGCTTGTAGCGAACTCCACTCTGTCAAGGCTTTAGCGGCGCCACATTGAGAAAACCTGCACATCTGATTCCAGATGTGTATGAAGGTCGCCTTGCACACGTCCGTAGGTGTAAATCTAAATGCCCTAAGTGCAACACCAGGCAACCGCCGTCTATCCCTTGGATAGCACGGTTGATTATGCTACACGATTATGAAAGAAAGAAGCGGCGCCATCTATTTATAGGAACCGCCACCAATGCCTTAACGTGCCTTGTGAAGCACGGGAACGGTCGAGATAAATGCCATTATCAATCAGGCCCATTCTGGTAATGACCGTCCTAGTGGTCAGTTGACCGGCACGATTGACGCGTCCGCGCAAGTCGCACTGAGCTATGACCGCTTTAGAGCACTTATCACTTACTGCAATCCTGAGTCACGTGCATCCGGCTAATTCTATTTCTAGCTTCACTAGATCAATGTTGATATCATTGGTGTGTTCCGGCATGAAGATAAGATAGCCAGTTCCCCATTGCGTTGGGAAATCTTGGTAAGCCCGCTTCCATCTTCGGCAACATCGTCACTTACCACCAGGTGAGATGTTGTCAAGGGTTTACCAATTGTGCATAAAAAAAAATAAAAAAAAATCATTTCATATATGTTCCCACCGATGGGCTCGAGTGTACCTTGAATTAAAACCTTAGTCGACCACGCGGGCCCAGTGATGGTTGTTCGACTTCACACATAACCTTCGAGTTTCTTCGCAGGCGTGTGCAGGCAGGTTCACGCGATGTTTTCCTTCATCGTATAAGCGTCGTACATGAACCTTCGAGTTTCTTCGCAGGCGTGTGCAGGCAGGTTCACGCGATGTTTTCCTTAATCGTATAAGCGTCGTACATGAACCTTCGAGTTTCTTCGCAGGCGTGTGCAGGCAGGTTCACGCGATGTTTTCCTTAATCGTATAAGCGTCGTACATGAACCTTCGAGTTTCTTCGCAGGCGTGTGCAGGCAGGTTCACGCGATGTTTTCCTTCATCGTATAAGCGTCGTACATGTGAAATCGAAATTGAACACATAGGTACGTGGCAGGATTCAAACCAAGACCTCAACCCAGGAGGTAGCGGGCCTAGCCGTTACGCCAACGACGCTCATCATCTATATAATAATTACATTTTTTAAATTGCGTATTACATCTTCGGCTTCGGCTGCATCGGAACTTTTTGATGTGTAACATCTTTGCTCTCGCTTTCCTGCAATTTGTGGGTGTGATTTCGTGAAATGGGACGGAAATGTGTAACAGGAAATGCGAACGTTTTTTAATTCTCGAAAACTAAGGTTGTCATAGCCATGCAGCCTAGTGTGATGGCAAAGGCGAAGGGTCGGCCCGTGAGTGTACGACCCGATAATTAATTAATTTCATAAGTATTTTGTCACATGTTACACATCATATGCGAGTACTGCAGGTCTCGTTTTTTTTTATCCACAATGGATATGTTTTTATCTTAGATCATGTATAAAGGAACTGGTTTCATACAAATATGCTTCCAAAAAAAAATGTTTGACAGGAGAAATATGCAAATAGCTATTGATAGACAGTGAGGGAGAACCGCGAAAGCTTTTTTATTTTTTTTATCCACGATTGGTAAGCCCTTAACATCATCTTACCTGATGGTAAGTGACGATGATGCCGAAGATGAAAGCGGGCCTACCAAGATATGGAGAACTGGCTATCTTATCTTGAAGTCGGAACAAATCAATGCGGTTGAAATTGGCGCTTAGCGGCAAGACTTAATAAGATGGTGGTAGCTAGCCAGGCGGGCTTAGAAAATGCCCTTCCAACAACCAAACCGTGTCAAACAAAGTTAAGACACCGCCAAGTACACCTCTGTGAACAGAAAGGATGACTATGTTCGGACACTTTTGACCGCGTGACAAAGAATCTCCTTCTTATTAAAAGCTTTTATTTAACTTGCATCCATCGGCTTCCCGCGATCTTCACCAGGGTGTCGGTCCACCGCGTGGGAGACCTGCCTACGCTACGTTTTCCGGTGCGCTCTCGTGGAAATCCTTGGGGGAGGCCTTTGTCCAGCAGTGGACGATTTTCGGCTGATATGATGATTTAACTTGCAATGTATGTTTGTTTGTTCGGGTGGAATCTTGCAACTTAAATTTGACCAACTATCCGCTTTCCGATTGAGCTAAAATTTTGCATGCATATGTATATCGCGTGACAATGCAATATTAAAAGCTTGTACCTAAAAGTTTTAAGGATTTTCGAATATTTTTTTATGTGTGATCTACCCTCCGTACAGCATTGGACGTCCTTTGGCTGATATGATGTGTGATCTAAATAAAGTCTTTGGCGTTATGATGCCATATCACCTGATGGAAAGTAATGATGATACCGATGATTGAAACGAGCTTACCATGATTTCCTCAACGTGATGGGCAACAGGCTATCTATCTTTTCTCTATGGCGGAACACATTGATTAGTAAGGCTAAAAATAAGTCTTGTCTTTTCCAGAGAGCGCACGCCCCGCGAACTACCCACCCAAATGATATCAAGCGAAGACGAGGGCCCTTGTTACATCGACTCCGAAACCCCCGTTGGTTGGATCAAGACCCTCTCCGAACAAAGCAATAATGGGGTCATCACCAACTCACGGAAAGACCTTCTAAACGACTGCTCGATAGCCAGTTCAAGGACAGAAAGTGAGTCGGAACATTTCCCGGAGAAGAGAGAAGCGAGTAAGAAGAAGAAAAAGAAGAAAGAGGAGGGCAAGAAGGTGGAAGAAGGAAAGAAGAAAGTGGCACAGAAGATACCTGTTAATGTTAAAAAAGTGGGTGAACAATTTATCATTATATATAATAAAACTAAGTTGATAAAATGTGCGCGCCGATAAAACTTAAAAAGCAGTCCCGGCACGATAAAGGGACTTATATAGTGTGATAGCCCTTTATCCCCCCTCGAACAAGAAAGTTCCCGTTTTAACCTAAAGGGCGTGTTTTTAAAGATATAAGGGCTTTTCCAACTTTTCAAATTGAAAATTAAGTGTAGTGGCGCCATCTGTTGTCGAGTATTTGAACTTCATTCAGAACAACGATTATTTGGGTTGCATTTCGAAAGGCGCTGCAATAATGGCGCAAAATTTAAAATTCCAATTTCAATAAAGTCTTAAATTACATTTGTTACTATAATAAAGTTATTAAATTTTGTGTATTTATACAGCAAAAGCTAACTTATACTTTGGAGTTAAAGCGACATAATTTTAGTTATTCAAATTAGTTCTGAAAACATTTTCAACTTGGAAATTAAATGTAGAGGCGCCATCTGTTGTCGAGTATTTGAACTTCATGCAGAACAACGATTATTTGGGTTGCAATTCGAAAGGCGCTGCGAGCAATTGCAGCATGTGTAGTAATGGCGGGAAATTTAAAATTCCAATTTCAATAAAGTATTAAATTACATTTGTAATAATAATATGAATAGTACCATACTCTTTGGTTAAGTCGTGTGAGGTAAAAATTAAGGAAATCCTACTTAATAAAATGTGAAAGTTTGTATGTATGGATATTTGTTACTCTTTCACGCTTCAATCACTGGGCGGATCGGGATGATACTTGGCACACATATAGGTTAGGTCGTGGATTTGGACATAGGCTACTTTTTACCCCGGCAAAATCGAAAACAACGCGGGCGTAGCCGCGGGCGGACGGCTAGTATATAAATATATTTGGAAAGGAGTCGAAGTCGAAGTGCTATGACAAACACTGATACCTTGCAGTCTCGACGCGCCCTCCAGCTTGCGTCGTTGCTTGCTCGTACTCGCTTCGCTTATGGTTCAATCTTAGAATCCTTAGATTACTCAGGTTTTGATAGAGGTAACTCGCGCCAAGTAACAACTATGCAGTCTTGCATAACAAATAAATGTTATTTGTAAAAAAAATGTATTTACAATTGCTAATATTTCCTAAAACCACACCCCGGCCACTTCATACAACGGGCGAGAAATGACCTTTCTAAAAACTAATGACGGAACAAATGAAATCACGGCGAAATTCTATACGTTCGAGAACCAAACTTTAACCAATCTGTATTAACCTGGGAGATGAGTGGGTGAGGTCGCAATCTACAGAGAGGCAGGGAGTGTCCATACTGTATGTTAGTACTAATATGTATACTTTGCTAAAACAGTTCGCCCTGATTCTGTGAGCTCTGTAATTTTTCGGTAAGTTTCTAGATTACAATTGTTTTTTGCTACTTTCTTTGAACAGATTAATTTAGTCGTTAAATTTGCTGTTCAATTTTGTATTTTAATCTTATTTCTACCAATGATGAGTGAATTTAGTAAGCTTGTGTCGTTGAGTTCTCGGGTTTAGGGGGAGGAAGCACTCATTCATCAACCTGTAAATTGTAAATATATTATTCAGTTAGAGATATAACACGGGGGCAGATAAGACACAACCACTTATTTAACCACAGTTTCTAGTGTAGTGTTGCAAAGTTAGATCAACAATATAGTCACAGTGATATAATAAGATAAATTTTAGCGACAAGCTCAAATATTTTTTTTTATCGGAAATGAGCTGGGCAGATTCGACTGTATTTGGTTTACATCAAATTTCGGTCCAGTTCGCATGTGTATATCCATTTTCGCTTTTGCGCCTGATCTTCTGGAAAATAGCGACAAACAAATAATAAGCTGACGACTTTACATTATTTTTTATCGACTAAAGCTACATCACTAAAATCATTGATACAAATATTCCAGTAAAATTTGACTATAAAAATAGTGATAAACCAAACGTTTTATTACTTACCAGAGAAATGGGACAGAGAGTGGTTAGTTCGCGGGGCGTGCGCTCTCTGGAGAAGAAAAGACTTATTTTTAGCCTTACTAATCAATGTGTTCCGCCATAGAGAAAAGATAGATAGCCTGTTGCCCATCACGTTGAGGAAATCTTGGTAAGCTCGTTTCAATCATCAATATCATCATCACTATCCATCAGGTGATAAGGCATCATAACGCCAAAGACTTTATTTACCAAAATCACAAAATGAGTACATAAATGACGCTGCTAAACTATAACGTCACGCCTAGGAATTTCTAACATTTTTAGAACAAAATGTCGTTTTGACAGTTAATAAAAAGTAACTCAGATGACTAGCATTCGGCACCCATAGTTCGATTTGATTACTGCTCCATATAGGGCGCCGTAAGCATATTTTCTTCATGAAAAAAGCACAACAATGAAACTAATGAGGGCGCCACTGTGCGGGGACTACCTTCTTAATTTGTAATAATATTTTTTCCCTAGATGTGGAACATCATATTAGGCAAGGAGGTCAACTCCCTGGAGACAATATTCGAGGGCTGGGAGACTGCGGAGCTAGAGGCAGCTTGCAACACTCCAGACCCGACGGATGGAAACACCGCGTTGCACAAAGCTGCTATAGCCGCCAAGCCGGAGATGGTCACGTGAGTGATGACTTTAAATTATTTTTTCCCACCATGTGTAACTTGATATCAAGCAAGGAGCTGAATAAATTTGAGACTATATTCGAGTTGTGGAAGCTTGTAACACTTCGGACTCGATGTATGATAGACAAAACCGCCCTAGACAGAGCTTTTAGCTTTTAAAAAGTCAGAGATAGTCACGTGACCGTTCACGAATCTTTTTTATCCGACTACTCCAGAAGAAGGGGTAATGTTTTTTTGTGTGTGTGTATGTATGTATGTTTATTTATTTGGCACGCCTTGTAGCCTAAACGGCTTGATGGATTTTTTTTCGTGTCATTTTGTTTTCATGTTCTAATGACATAATCTGGTTTATATCAAGGATTGAATTTTGACGTTATTAACTAATTAAGGTTTATTTCTTGATTCTTCACAAATGACATTGTTAATATTATTTTATGACTATCAGAAAGAGTGTAATTTGCATCTATTTTGAATAAATATATTGAAACGGTGTCGTTAAAATTGTCTTGAACCCTTGAGTGACATAGGATACATTTTTAACCGACTAGCCAAAAAAAGAGGTTATTGTTTAACACGCTCTGTAGCCTTAACGGCTTGATGGATTTTGGAGTGCGAGGTGTTGTTAGATTCGCCTTAATCCTGTGATTGACATACGATATTTTTTACCCGATTGCCAAAAAAATAGAGGTTTAGTTTTTATGCAGTCGGGTTTATAATTTTTAGGGTTCCGTATCCAAAGGGTGAAAACGGGACCCTATTGCTAAGACTTCGCTGTCCGTCCGTCTGTCTGTCCGTCTGTGACGAGGCTGTATTTCATGAATCGAAATCGAACAGTGCATGAAAACGACTAACTTATTTTAGTGTAATTAAGGTTTAGTTTAATTAACTCGAGTGTTTTGTTCGAATCCACCAATATCAAAAAAACTCTCGTGTGGCCAAAGAAAAAGTCATCAGTTAGGAAAATAGTTGTAAAAACAGTGACAATACATGTATACCCGCCCCAGATATTGTTTGAAATAACTATTTGTCAAATATTTGACAGAGCTCTGTTAGGGAGTCACTCCTAATAAATATTTACCATTAATGTGTTCACAAATACTTGCGGAAACATTTGACAAAATATTGTCCACAGTCTTAGCCAAAGAGGCATTTTCCTAAGCAAATATTTGTCAGTCTGTCAAAGTCTACCAATCTTTGTCAAACGTCTCGGAGAACCTTAAGACTATGGAAAAAAATCTTTTTTAGTGAAATCCTGACCGCGGGGGGCGATCCTTGCATTCGAAACCACCAACAACAGACGCCTTACGCTGCGTCTCCCCACAATGAAGCCAGATTAGCCTTCAGACTGTTCCAGGCTCAGAATCCTGATAAATACAACTATGCCAAGGTAAGAGAAAGACAGGTATACCGAGATGTACTTTGTGTTAAAGAGAAAAGTTCAGATACTAGCCTTAAAAATTTTCCACGCTCAGCATCTCGTGAAATACAATTATACCAAAGTATATATATTACTACTAACATACAGTAATGACACTCCCTGCCGCTCTCTAGATAGCGGCCTCACCCCCTCGTCACACAGATTGATACAGATTGGTTACAGTTTGGTTCTCGAATGTATGGGAATCCGTCGTGATTTTGTTTTTAGAAATGTCATTTCACGACCGTATGCAGTGTCCGGGGTATGACTATACCAAGTTAAGAGAAAGATAGGTATAGTGAGATCTACTTTGTGGTAGAGAGATAACTACAGATGTTAGCCAGACTAGCCTTCAGACTGTTCGTCCTCAAAAATACAATCAGAAAGAGATAGAGTATATTAAAATGACATATTTTCTCTGAGAGGGAGCGAGAAAACGTAAAAAGCAATGTACAGTTCATCATTCTTCTGTATTACATCTAAGCTGAAATTTGAAAGGGCTGATGACATTGTCTGTTAGAGATATTTGATATTTACTGCAAAGTAAAATGTCAATTAATTTACTTAGTAAATAAAAGAAATAGCTAAACAATATTTTGAATCGTCTCTATAGATTTACGCTTTTGTTGTTTTGAAGTTAGGACAATTTTGTTGTTTTCTCCAACAGTCGCACATCCCCGGCCCAGTGACGCCCGAGCTTCTAGAACAAGAAAAAGAGAAGAAGGCGCAGCAGAAGCGCGCGAAGCGTCAGCGCGATAAAGAGAAGCAGGTCGAGAAGATCAAGTCAAACAAGTTCCTTCAGCTCACTGATGCTGAGAAAGTAAGTTCTATTGTTTTGTGCTACTTTTATAGCAGCAATTCACTAAAGTAATGACGTCAGAAGTACAACAAGCGAAAGAGAGGAAGGTGCAATAGAATTGTGCGAAGCGACAGCGTGATAAATAGAATCACAGTTCGAGAAGTTCAACTCCAAAAAATCCTACAGCTCACTGATACTGAGAAAGTAAGGTTGTCTTTTGATAATTGCAATACTTTTTATTTGTGGGTAGGTAAGGTATCATAAGGAAAAACTGAAAGTTACGAAACCTAACAGAATTGCTCAAAGCGACAGCGCGATAAAGAGAAGCAGGTTGTGGAAATCAATTGGGTATTTGACGGTATAAAAAATAAAGTATAAAATATTATTCAATAATAGCATTTCTCCTACAAAAGCACATAAAAAATTAATTACAAAACAAGCCCTGTATTCCCTATTTTTTCAAGATTTTACTCTTAGTGGCCTTTGGATAAGGAATGATCCATTTCGTATATTTTCAATAACATTTTAAACTATACATTTAAACAAAAGTATTTATTTCTTATGCACTTTCATTTGATAGGTACAGAGGCCAGCACATCAAGCTATACACTCGTAGTGCGATTCTGATCCATACGCATTCGGCTTAAGTACAAAGTGTGTAGCTTGATATGCTGGCCTGTGTACGTCACATGAAGTACTTACACATTTACTAATTGGTCCCCCAAAATTGAAATTCGTTTATTTACGCCACTGAAGAGAAAAGTACTCTTCTCTTCTGTGATTTACGCTATATGTCCGTGATTGAGTCATCAAACTCTTTATACAGGGTGTCCCATAAATAGCGCGCAAACGCCCGTCTGATAGATTGGCTCACAGGCGGCCTATTAGAATAATGGAAATAATATTTAGTAAAAGTGTTATAGTTTTCGAGTAATTCACTGTTCTGAAATTGTTTAACTACCCATTGTCTCAAATCCTTGCACCAATGTTTGTGTATTTGTATATCATATTACTTGACGCATGAAATGCGATAAAAACCTTTTTTTTAATATTTAACAGATCCTAGGAATAGTGCACTTTTTCGATTTTTTTAGAATTAAACATTGTTTTTTATTCAGCGATAACAAAATTGATGCACCAAGAAAGATTAGAACAAACATCGCTATAATTCGTTGAAACTTCTCACAATAATTCATCTAAAAATCTCTCAATATTTCCTCTAATCATCTCCCAATAATTCCTTAAAACTTCTTACAACAATTCCACTAAATATCGCCTAATAATTCCTTAATCCTTCTCACAATAATTCGTCTGTCCATCTCCTAATATTATCTTAAATCTTCTCATAATAATATTTATAAACATCTTGCAATAATTCATTGAAAATTCTCACAATAACTCCTCCGAACATCTCTAAATAATTCCCTGAAATTTCTCACAATAGTTCCTTTCTCTCCCAATAATTCCCTGAAACTTCTCACAATAATTCCTTTCAACATCTCCCAATAATTCTCTGAAACTTTTTACAATAATTCTTTTCAACATATCTCAATAATTCCCTGAAACTTCTCACAAGAATTCCTTTAAGCATCTCGCAATAATTAATCGAAACAGGATAGAAAACTAGAAAATTACTCTTAATCTAATGATATTGAACATTATTTATTTAAAGTCTAAACAAGTGCTATTTTTCCCACCCAGATGAAGTCTACGGAATCGCGGTGCTATCTCTGCGGCACAATTCTTCCGAAGGCGCCGTTTGCATACGACTCTTACCAATTTTGCAACATCAAGTGTCTGCAGAACCATAGAAACGTCAGGCCGCTGAATATGAGCGTTTAGGGCGAGCTAAGATACGAGTATACCTAGGTTTTATTCTCTTTGTGATAAAATCTACGATAATTTTTAAAATTTATATTTATGAAAATTCGTTGTTAATCGATAATAGTAACTGTCAAATGTACTTAAGAAAATGTTTAGACTCTAAAAAATTTTTTTGGTACAAGCTCAGATCAAAAATAAAAGTAAATTATTTTTAATCTGAGGGTACAAGGTTTTATTTCAGTTCAAGTCTCTTGACACGAGTTACCTAGCGGCCATAATCAGACTAAACATCCATGGGTCTCATTATCGAGTCGTACATTATTGGTATCCCATAATGCATGTTTCCAAATTAAAAAAAGCGAGCATAGTATGAATATATAGAAAACAATAGAGGATCCTGGGACCTTGATTCCACATCCAAAGATCATCAGATCAAATTCAAGTAAGCTATTTAACCCGAATAAATAAAAAACAAGCCAGTAAGTGTCCAAGTAATATACTTTATCACAGATGAGATACTAGTTACTTCGTAACAGATATTGCACTTCCTTATAAAACGAAAATACCTACGAATTTATTCACCTACTCCTTCCCATACACGGCAACATGGGTATTACGGCGCTCGACTTAGCGTATAACTGCGTACACGCGCGGCGCGCGAATTGCGGCGGCGATAGTACCGCGTTCTAGCGCTGACGAGCGAAGCCTGTCGACTAAGTGACGGGGGCCTGACACCAGAAAAAAAAAAATACAAATATATACAAACAACTAGAATACAAATGTAATGTAATAAAAACTGTGTGTGTTTGTTTGTATAAATGTAGCAAAGCTGTGATATAAGATCAGATCAAGGATGTGTAATAAATTGAAAAAGCCTTATTTTAATGGCCTTTTAGTGTAGATAATTTTCAAAGTAGTCCGCAATTTTTACTTATATGTTTAATTGTAAATAATTCAGCGTACTTGCGGGCGCGTTCATGTAATGTAATAAATGAAATTTTTATATGTAAATCAAGGTCTACTGTGAGTAAATAAAATTGGCTGTCTCATAAGGACCAAAAAGATCTACTTATTAGGTTTAAAATGGTGTCATACCATAGATAAAATATTTCTAGATAAGTAGACACAGTAATCCTAGAAATGTTATAATTTTATCATACTATACTGTAGCTGCTTTTTCACCTTCGAGGGACGAAGGAGCAAATAGAAGGGAAAAAATTGACTTCGAAATTATGACGAAAATGCACTTTATATCACTTAATAGACACCAAAAAAGTATTTTAAAAAGATGTGTGTGTGTATCCTCGATTTGCAGAGTAATTGTTAGACCAATTTTGATGAAATTTTGTACATGGATATTTCACATTATTTGCTAAGTTTCCAAATAATAAGGGTATCTCCCGTACAAAAATGTATTTTTTTTTCTTCTCAAATATGACACTAATGATTTTTTTAAATTTTAGTCATCGACAACACTTATTTACACCTAAAACACTTATTGACACCTAAAACACTTATTAACACCTAAAACATGCTATATGTGGTATATCTGGGAAAACTTTAAAAATAGTAGGTACCTCTTTAAGTTTTGCAACATTTTTTTTCCAAAATGGGGCTAATTTTATTAAACGGTGGCTTTAACCCATTGCGTTGGGGAATCTTGGTAAGCCCGCTTCCATCTTCGGCTTCACTTACCATCAGGTGAGATGGTGATTGATTACTATTATTTTTATGTAGGAAGTAACAAAATAATTTTATATTAATTTAATATTTTTAAAATTTTGTTCAGTGACTTCGCCTTGGTGGGCCTTTATTTGCATACTACCAGTGTTACAGCTAAACAGGCTTGAACATACTTTTTATTTTGTCATATCATGTATTTTTACTCTGTCGAATAAATAAATATAAAACAACTTTCCCCAAGGAGCCCTTACTGAATTCGAGAAAACAAAGTTTGGAATTTTCATACGATTTGATCAGCCCTCATCATCATCACATCAGCTCATATATACGTCCCCACCGAGGGGCTCGAGCCTACCCTGATCAGCCCTATCCTCTGTGAATCTGTGTATCTAAAAGCTTTTATCAAGCGGTGAGGGCGACCATGGAACGTAGTCGATGGAGACAAATTACGCGTCTCAAGGCCATTGATGTGTTCCGGCATGAAGATAAGATAGCCAGTTCTCCATTGCGTTGGGAAATCTTGGTAAGCCCGCTTCTATCTTCGGCATCATCTTCACTTACCATCAGGTGACACGATGCTAAGGGCTTACCAATTGTGAATAAAAAAAATTGACCACTATCCTCAGTAACGAGAGATCCTGTGTGATGTGAGGCCCTAAAATCGGTTTTTTTTGCAAATTTACTTGAGTTTCTTTGGGAATGTTGTTCACTGTCATGGGTAGAATCTAACCCTAACGGCTCGCACACTATTTAACTAGACGAATTTATTAAAAATAAAAACCCGACTGCTTAAAAACTTAACCCATCCTTTTTGGCCAGATATGTCGGTCACAAGATCAAGATGAATTTAACGACACCTCGCACTCCAAAATACATCAAGCCGTTTAGGCTATACAGCGTGCCAACGAACTATACATACTGACTCGGTGGCTCAGTGGTTAGTGCCCTTGACTACTGATCCGAGAGTCGTGGGTTCGATCCCCACCCAGGGCAAGCATTTGTGTGATGAGCAGATTTGTTTGCTCTGTGTCTGGGTGTTAAATTATATCTATATATGTATGTATTTAAACGTATATAAGTATGTATATCAGTCTCTGGTAACCCTTAACACAGGAAATCCTACTTTGGGGCCATATGACCATGTGTGATTTGTCCCAGAATACATATAGAAACACATACACTCGAAAAACGTAACCCTCTTTCTGGCGCAGTCGGGTAAAAACAGCCTGTATCTTTGAGTATTAAATTTATTGCTTGCCCTGTATACACCTATTTTGGTATTAAGGTAATATCTATATTCATATATAAAATTCTCGTGTCACAGTGTTAGTTGCCATACTCCTCCGAAACCGGCTGGACGGATTCCCATAAAATTTCTGTGTATATTCGGTAGGTATAGAATTTTTTTCACCGGGATCTGAGCGGACGAAGCCGCGGGAAACAGCTAGAGTACATAATATAAAATTTTGAAAATAATGAATAACATATAAGTACATAGTACCTCCACATGTAGTAATAATAATTGATCACACTGCCTTCGTATGTAAATAAAAAAAAACAATAAAAATCCTTTTATATTCCACGAAAATGTTTTATTTTCTTATCTATGACGTCATTTTAAACTTAGTTTAACGTAAAGTAAGTAGTATGTAGTTACGTCACTTTGCAGTTATTTAATCTTTCGTTTTACAACTCTATTTTTATTGCAAAACAAAACAGCATTCTTCAGCCCTGCGTAATTTAAAGAGCCCTTACCAACGACCTTTCTAATTTTTTGGCAAGCCCGCTTTCATATTCGGCATCATCATTACTTACTATTAAGTGAGATGATGTCAAGGGCGTCAATAAGCGTCGGTGGCCAATAAGCGTCGGTGGCTCAACCGGTAACGACTCGGTCCATCTAACCAGAGGTACCGGGTTCAAATCTGGACGGCCAATGTACCAATGAGTTTTTCAAAAACTTACGTACATACTTACCGATTGCTTTAACGGTGAAGGAAAAACATCGTGAGGAAACCTGCACACGCCTGCGAAGAAACTCGAAGGTTGTGTGTGAAGTCGACCAACCCGCACTGGGCCCTTGTGGTCGACTAAGGCCTAATCGCCCTGATTCAGGGTAGGCTCGAGCCCCTCGGTGGGGACGTATATGAGCTGTAATGATGATGTCAAGGGCTTGCCAGTTGTGAATAAAAAAAAGAAACATACATATTATGTACATACGTCATACACTCAAAAAACATAACACTCTTTCTGGTGCAGTCGGGTAAAACACCTTGAATTCCCCATTGCGTTGGGGAATCTTGGTAAGCCCGCTTCCATCTTCGGCAACATCGTCACTTACCACCAGGTGAGATGTTGTCAAGGGTTTACCAATTGTGAATAAAAAAAAAAAATCTTTGAGTATTAAATTGTAATGCTTGCCCTGTATACACATCATTATATCAGCTCATAAACGTCCCCACCGAGGGGTTCGAGCCTACCCTGAAATAGGGCGACTAAATATGCGTATACACGTATTTTGGAATAAAGGTAATATACATAATATAAAATCTTCAAAATAATGAATAACATATAAGTAAATAGTACCTCCACATGTAGTAAGAATAATCAATTACACTGCCTCCGTATGTAAATAAAAAAAAACGATCTGAGCGGACGAAGCCGCGGGAAACAGCTAGTACATAATATAAAATTTTGAAAATAATTAATAACATATAAGTACATAGTAACCTCCACATGTAGTAATAATAATTGAACACACTGCCTTCGTATGTAAATAAAAAAAAACACAATAAAAATCTTTTTATATTCCACGAAAATGTTTTATTTTCTTATCTGTGACGTCATTTTAAACTAATTTTATCGTAACGTAAAGTAGTATGTAGTGTCACTTTGCAGTTATTTTATCTTTCGTTTTACAACTATTTTTATTGCAAAACAAAACGGCATTCCTCAGCCCTGCGTAATTTAAAGAGCCCTTACCAACGTCCTTCCTATTTTTTTTGCTTTGCCTCATTGTTTTCCGATCCCTCCCTCTCTTCAACAATACCAACAATGGGCATGCTTTTCTATGCGCGTACGCTCCACAAACCTGCGAGTTATTAGCATTAGAACCTCATTTGTAAAACCCCTGTCGTTCGATAATGGTTTCTAAACTTCAAAAAATAAAGTCGCGTTCGTATGCAAAGTAGATTTTTGTGTTTCGGTGCGTGCACATGGACTCGGCAGTCGCACCTCCAACGAGTGTGGTTCCGGTGGGGTCGATCACCAACGTAGTGTGAACGTGCCCTTACACTCGGTAGGAGACCCTTCGAACGAGCGGTCGTGTCGCGAGTCGGTTCGCGCCAAAACTTACGATCGACATACGAACTCTTTTGAAGTTTTTTTTATTTATTTTCTAAAGTGTTATAAACTATTTGATTGCATTTGTGATTGTTAAAAATAAATAGTGAATTTCTGCAAAAACTTTTGGAAATTATGACTCGTGCAGTAGTTTTTAGAACGATATTTTTGGCAGTAATTAAGTGACATTGTTTTTTAAATAATTATGTGGATTTGTGAACTTTGGTGATTAGCTGCAAGAAGAAGGATATGAAGATGAAGACCACTTGGGACTGTATTTTGAAAATTTTGTTTTTTCTCTTATCACCGGCTGCTATCGGTAAGTACATTTGTAATTACATGTTTAATTAATTACAGACTTAAAGTTTTGAGATAAGTTTTAGGTTTTTAGCTTTAAAAGTTTGTTAATGAATAATTAAATTACATCATTAGTCATTATTTATACAAAATGTGTTTAGGTAGTTTTATGTACCTAAGTAAATACTTCATTTATGATTTGGCGCAATCATCATCATCATATCAGCCGAAAATCGTCCACTGCTGGACAAAGGCCTCCCCCAAGGTTTTCCACGACAACCGGTCCTGCACTGCCCGCATCCATCGGCTTCCCGCGATCTTCACCAGGTCGTCGGCCCACCGAGTGGGAGGCCTGCCTACGCTACAATATTGGTTGGCAAACAATGTAGGTAACTACCTAAAGTCATTCCCATAAAAAATTTTTGCGAAAGAATAATAAAAAAGGCGCGACGTGACTTTTAATTAGTTCTTGATAGCAAAGGATATGAATGTACTCGTGATTACAAAGAAATTTCCCAAAAAAAGTATATGTCCAATATGAAAAAAAAATTTTGGTCCTTTATACATTTTTTCCGATTTTGTTTTGCTTATTATGTATCGAGGACAATTTTTTCTTTTATTTGACATTTAGTTTCTTTAGGAAAATTGTTTGTTATCACGAGTATATCTTTTGTTATGAAGAACTATATAAAAGTCCCCTGTATATATATATTTTTTTATGTAATTTAAACTTTTTTTTATATTATGTTGATATTTTGAATATTAGGTTATTTTAAGCCTATGTATCCTATATTTAAGATATATTTCTTATTAGCTTTTGCCCGCGGCTTCGTTCGCGTGAACATAGTTTCTATGGCCGTCTTCGAGGATGCGCAGTGCACGAGCTGCGTGAAAAATTTAGTTTTGTCTAGATGTCGGGAAAGCTAGTTAGTAGTCGGTGTCACTTTGTAAAGTAGCACGTCAATCCATCGCTTCATTGCGACGTGACAAAAATTAACAAAAAGAGAGAGTTAACAGCTATCCCACGGTAAACGACTTAAGAAATCGGGATAAAAAGTAACCAATATATTAATCCAGGCGACGTGACAAAAATGAACAAAAAGCGAGAGTTAACAGCTATCCCACGGTAACCGACTTAAGAAATCGGTATAAAAAGTAACCAATACATTAATCCAGGTCCTTAATCTGTCTACCTACCAAATTTCATTCAGATCCGTTTAGCGGTTCTGGTGTGATTGAATAACAAACATCCATCCATCCAAACTTTCACATTTATACTTGTAATATTAGTAGGATGAAAACATGAAATAGTACTTAATCTATAAGCAGGAGCAAAACTTACGTCCGGACTAGAACCCTGTACCAGTGTGCGCTATTCTTGCGCGCACGTAATGCGCCGCGAGTCGGAATCACAACAACGCGCGTTGTATGGGTAATACATCAAACGCAATGGTGTTCTCGTATTGGCTTTGTATTTTAGTATATACAGTGTAAACTCTATATAGCGACACTCAGGGAACCAGGAATTTTGTGACGTTATTCAGAGTTTTCGTTATACAGAGAGAAATTAGAGTCAAAGTAAACCAACTGGAGCTAGAAAATATTGACGTTTCAAAGAGTTATATCGAGGGACGTTTTATAGAGTTTACACTGTATATATATTTTTAAATTTACTATTGGTAAGCCCTTGGCATCATCTCACCTGATGGTAAGTGACGATGATGCCGAAGATGGAAGCGGACTTACCAAGATACCTCAACGCAAGGGAGAACTGGCGGGCTTAGAAAGTGCCCTACCACGAACCAAACCGAGTCTTACAAGTTGACCCCACCGGGAATCGAACTTATTGTGTTTCGGTGCGTGCACATGGACTCTACGGAAAATGATGGAACGCGAACGTTTTCTTTAAATACTACTATCTTCACCTAAGTTCACGGAGTATTTTTTGTATTCATCATTGGTAAGCCCTTGGCATCATTTCACCTTGGTAAGTGACGTTGACGCCGAAGATGGAAGCCTAAGTTCACGAAGTATTTTTTGTATTCATCATTGGTAAGCCCTTGGCATCATTTCACCTTGGTAAGTGACGTTGACGCCGAAGATGGAAGCCTAAGTTCACGAAGTATTTTTTGTATTCATCATTGGTAAGCACTTGGCATCATTTCACCTTGGTAAGTGACGTTGACGCCGAAGATGGAAGCGGACTTACCAAAATTCTTCAATGCAATAGGGAACTGGCTATCTTATCTTCATACCGGAACACATCGATCCTGTTAACATTGATGTTTGGCGGCAAAACTTAAAAAAGATGTTTGTAAAAAATGCCCTACCACCAACCAAACCAAGTCTTAAAAAGTTAGACCCCACCGGGATTCGAATCCGTGAGCTCCGAGTGTGAAATGAGTGGACTTACCACTACGCCACGAAGGTGGTCAAAATACATAAACTCTCACGCCTTGCGGTCAAGCAGGCCAAAATCTAAATACTTACATTGAATCCGGTAGTTGCCTACTTGTCAACTGTCTGACTTATTTTATAGGAACTGTCAAAAACGATTTTGTTCTAATAGTTATTTATGCCACTGCCAAGTAATGAGAGCCATTGTAACATGAGTGCTAGTTTGTGCCACGAATGTTACAATGTGCTAATTGCGTGCAGTGGCATACATAACTTTTTCAACGACCATGAAATAAATAAAAAGACATTAAAATTTTGTCATAATCATATATTGAATTTTTGAAGCCAAAGCCATAAAAAAACTTATTCAAAAAGTTTCATTGTAGTACTGTTAGTGAATTTGATTTCATAATTTATTTTTGATGCACTCAACTACCGAATTAAATACAATAACACACCCCGGATAGTTACAACGAGCGAGAAATTACATTTCTTAAAACAAATGACGAATGAAACGAACTCACGGTTAAATGCTTTACGTTCGAGAACCAAACTAGCACCAATCAGTAACAATCTGGGTGACGGGAGGGTGAGGTCGGAATCTAGAGAGCGGCAGGGAGTGTCCATATTCCATATTGTATGTTAGTACTTATAATGTGTAACAAAATTGGTATAGGTCCCTTTAACTGGGGCTTCTAATCATCATACTGAACAACTTTCCCCAAGGAACCCATTGTCAATTTTTGGAAAAAAAATTGACCCCATATAAAAATGCACAAAATTGTTCGATCAGCTCGATCGATTTGTATGATACTGATATTTGTACTGGTCGCTGTGTATTTGCTTGGGGAGGCCCACAGACGTAATGATTGGGGGGGGGGGGGGAGGCCTTTGCCCAGCAATGGACGTCTTTTGGCTGATATGATGATGATGATGTATGGATAAGCACCATAAACTGTTTGCCTTGCCATACAAATTCAGCTACGTGGATGACATTTGTATGAAGTGCCCAAAAAATTGCGTTTATTTGAAGTGGTAGAAGGAGCAAAAGTTATCACATTTCATCCGAATTATAATGTGATTATGTTCTTACCCGCCATTAAAAATCACCTCTATTCTACACTTTTTCATTTGGTTTTATGGGTATTTCAAATTTTACATTTTCTTATATGCTACCCATAGGGTTCCGAACCCAAAAGGTGCCAACGGGACCCTAGAACATAAAACGCTTTTTTTAAAAAAAAAACACCCCCGTTAATTGATGTCCAAGTGCGAGTCGGACTCGCGCATGAAGGGTTCCGTACCATTATTTATAAAAATCACGTTTGTTGTATGGAATTAAATATTAATTTTATTTTAATTTACTTAATTCTTTATTTTTAAAGTGAATAATACAACTAAATATTCTGTAAATATTTCAATCGTGAAGATCGCGGGAAGACGATTGATGCGAGCAGCGCCAGGACCGGTCGTCATGGAAATCTTTGGGGGAGGCCTTTGTCCAGCAGTGGACGTTTTTCGGCTGATATGATGATGATGATTTCAAGTGTCTACCTGTCTACCAAAAACGAGCAAAAAAATCACGATTCTTGTATGGGAGCCCCCTTAAACATTTACTTTATTCTGTTTTTTAGTATTTGTTGTTATAGCGGCAACAGAAATACATAATCTGTGAAAATTTCAACTATCTAGCTATCACGGTTCGTGAAATACAGCCTGGTGACAGACGGACAGCGAACTCTCGGTAATAGGGTCCCGTTTTTTCCCTTGGGTACGGAACCCTTAAAAGATTAAACAACTTTTTTGAAGTCCGCCGACTAGAGGGAAATAAAAAACAAAAAAATGTAAATTAAAAGAAAAAATCCAAGAAAATCCGCCGGGACTGCCATACTCTGCTCTGAAATAAATTGAAAATGCGCAATCCGGTATTTGACTGCTAGTCATTTGAGTTACTTTTTATCAACTGTCAAAAACGACACTTTGTTCTGAAATTGTTCGTGTTACAAACTTGTGACGTCATTGTCATTGACGAACTAATTTAATGATTTTGATATATATATAAAATTCAAATGAGAATAAAATGTTAAATTAATATTTTTTTATGCTTTTTAATATTTTTTAATTTATTTTAAACACCGTCAAATACCCTATTTTGTGGGTTCGACTAATTATGTATCTGTTTTAAAATGAAATTTGGAACAGTGAGGGCGATGAATTGGTTTAAATTATACTGTTGAGCACAAATCATCCCTCGCACCAGTCACGCGGCGATAACTGAAATGAAGCGTTCTGTTACGACCCCCAAAGTTCTATGCGTATTAATTTACCCACACCAACAGTAGCACCTATTATCAGATGGAACGTCAGCAAATTTCGCCTCGCGTTAATAATAACATAATAAATAATAAAACAAAACACCAAAATACGCGGAGACCACCCACCCATATTTATTATTATTGTTATTTCACCGCTCTGTGTACGGCCAATCTGATATGATAACCATCTCAATTCGGATGGATGTGCGTTGCGTCGGCAATGAAAGGGAAAATCACGTTGGATATGACTGAATCGTTCCGCTGCGGTCGAAAACTGACTAGTAACAGAAAACTTTGGGTTCCCTTCTATTTCTCTGGCATGCCATGATCAGATCCTAGTTTCCTTAACATGGTACCACCTTTGGGATATCTCCTTTCCAACAAAAAAAAGAATCATCAAATACAGTTCACAAAAAACGAAGTTATCCGCGAACACACATAAAAAAAAAAATATACGATCGAATTGATAAACCTTCTCCGTTTTTGAAGTCGGTTAAAAACCTTTTGGTGTTTGCAGTTTTAATCCCGCCGCTGTCAATCCATCGATTACTCTTATACAGTGAGCGGAGCGCTATTTTATAAACCTATTTGTTTGTTAACACGAATTAAATTTCTACCTGTTTATACCTACTTACCCTAATCCGGTATGTATGTATGTATAAACAATTTATTGCACACAGGGAATAATTACAGCATAGTTATAATAATTATGGTTATTTGACTATACTAGTCATTTGACTTACTTTTTATCAACTGTCTAAAACGACACTTTGTTCTGAAATTATTCGTGTTACTAGCTTGCGACGTAGTTGTATTTGAGGAACGAATTTAGTGATTTTAGTAAATTGAAAATTGAAAATGGATTAGAATATCAAATGAATAAGTTTTTGTGCAGAACGGAACTTTACGTCCGATCTTGTATGGTGGGACAACAGGGACGCATTTATGGACCATAGTGGCACAAGCCATACCTGAGATAATAGCTGAAGGCAATTCTGTTTATTGCAACATTGTAATGCATTGGTGATTGTTCAGCCGCATGGGATGGGGCTTGCTTGATTCATCATTTGCATTTATTTACGCGGAGAATTATGAAAATAACACCGATATTTTGCATACAACTCTATTAAAGTTGCCATTGTCGCGAATATAACTGAAAATAGTCATTTGTTATTCAATGCTGCAAAGTCGATTGACTCTGTGACTGACCTCTGGCTCAGTGGTTAGTGCCCTTGACTACTGATTCGAGGGTTGTGGGTTTGATCCCCACCCAGGGCAAGCATTTGTGTGATGAGCAGATTTGTTTGCTCTGTATCTGGGTGTTAAATATCTATATATGCATGTATTAAAACGTATATAAGTATGTATATCAGTCTCTGGTTCCCATAACACAGGTAACCCTACTTTGGGGCCAGATGACCATGTGTGATTTCAGATTTGTCCCAGAATATTTATTTAATAAAGTTGTTATTGGGCGCTATTGAAACCTAAACAAGCGAAGGATTCTAGGATTGAACCACGAGCGAAGCAAGCGAGGCTTTCAGAGGCACGAGACGCAAAGTTGCTTTGCTGCCGAGCGAAACACACGATTTTTCGCCTCACTACAGCCAGGAAAATTTTATGGTATAAGAAAAGCATCTTATGCTTATATCATATTTTTTATCATTTCAGCTATATGTCCCCAAAAAGGGGCTTGAGCACAGGCTCGAGCCTACCGTGAATTAGGGCGATCGGGCCTTAGTCGACCACGTGAGTTTCTTCTCAGGCGTGTGCTGGTTTCCTCACGATGTTTTTCTTCACCGTCAGAGCGTCGGATAAACGTAGAATCTAAATTCGAAATCATATTTTACGTGGCAGGATTCGAACCACGACCTCCCGGACAGGAGGCGGCGGCCCTGGCCATTACGCCACCGACGCTCTTAGAAAAGAAAAGCTGCTTAGACACTTCTAAGTATTTTATTTAGTAGCTTTTGCCCGCGGCTTCGCGCGCGCGGACATCTATTTTATGACTGGCTTTGAGGGTGAGAGTTTTCTCCAGATCCCTCAGGAACTATATCGGGCTATTCTGATTAGCAGTCTATGTACCGCCTCAACCAATTCTATACAAAAGTCACTTCAATCCGTTGCTCCGTTACGACTTCGACGTTCGCGAGCGTGTAAATGAGTTTTCCCCTAGATGGTTGGTGGTAGGGCATGGTTGGTGGTAGGGCATTTTCATAGCCCGCCTGGCTAGCTACCACCATCTTATCTAAGTCTTGCCGCCAAACATCAGTGTTTACAGCATGGATGTGTTCCGGCTTGAAGGTAAAATAGCCAGATCCCTATTGCGCTGGGGAATCTTGGTAAGCCCGCTTCCATCTTTGGCATCATAGTCACTTACAATCAGGTGAGATGATGCCAAGGCCTTACCAATTGTGGATAAAAAAAAACCTCCTCGGTAACTATGTCATTTCCCACCTCCTCAACCATCTCTGTGCAAAAAATCACACCGTTGCGACAAGGACAAGCGTCATGGCGGCAAGACCTACCGTAGTTGGTCCTTGCTCTCGCCTCACGGCGTAGCGGCCCTCAATGTATGACCTGGTGTCGGTGAGTGGTGACGTTATATTATAAACCTGGTAGATATACGAGATGGCATGTTCCGTTGCGATGTTCATGAGCGTCGCTCGGGTCGAGGCATGTACGTTGCGAAAGTATATATATATATATATATATTAGTACCTACTAACATACAGTATGGGCACTCCCTACTACTCTCTAAGTCTCTAGATTGCGACCTCACCCCCTCGTCACCCAGATTGATACATATTGGTTACAGTTTGGTTGTCGAACGTATAGGATTTCGCTGCCATATTGTTTGTTCATTCATTCCTTTTTGAAATATAATTTCTAATTTCTGGCCCGTTGTATGAAGTGTCCAGGGTATGCCGAGGCTGCCTCAGTCTGTACGCACCTTATTGTGACGTCCTACCTGTTGGTTTGTCTTCGCCTGTAGGCAGGGGGACACTAGGGGAGTAACAAGTGCTTTCTAGTCTTGGAGGACTATGCTGGAACACCTCGTATGCCGGTAAGCGCGTAGACTATCTCGCCCCACCCGTCGGAATGCAGCAAGCTGCTTGGCGTCAGGTATAGAGCGAGCAGTGGACCTTGCAAGATAGGTTAACTGCCCATAACATCCCCACTGCTGGGGTTCGGGTCTTTTCGCAAAACGGTTTGTGGGGGGGTGTGGGGCTAATGGCGAACCCCACTATCAGAAGATTTTCAAGCCGTATAAGGCATCTGACACGACTTAACGACTGCCATCCAGTAATTTTAACCACCTCCGTGGCGTATAATGGTTAGTCCATTCGCTTCACACCAGGAGGTCGCGGGTTTGATTCCCGGTGGGGTCAACTTGTAAGACTTTGGTTGGTGGTAGGGCATTTTCTAAGCCCGCCTGGCTAGCTACCACCATCTTATCTAAGTCTTACCGCCAAACATCAGTGTTAACAACATTGATGTGTTCCGGCTTGAAGATAAGTTAGCCAATTCTCTATTGCGTTGGGGAATCTTGGTAAGCCCGCTTCCATCTTCGGCATCGTCGTCACTTACCATCAGGTGAGATGATGCCAAGGGCTTACCAATAATGTATAAAAAAAAAACCACCAGCGCGAATGGCTTATCGTGACCACACCCTGGAAACTTCAGCCGTTGGCCAGAAATGACATTTCAAAAAAGGAATGACGGAACAAATAAAAACTGCGGTAAAATCCTATACGTTCGACAACCAAACTGCAACCAATCTGTATCAATCTGGGTGACGAGGGGGTGAGGTCGCAATCTAGAGAGCGGCAGGGAGTGTCCATACTGTATGTTAGTACTAATATAATGTATATACTTTGATATAGGCCACGTTTTTCCACGCTCTCGAGCCGCAACGCTTTGCGCACGCTCGAAGACAGTCATAGAAACTATGTTCACGAATCACGCGAGCGAAGCCGCTGGCAAAAGCTAGTCTTTGTATATTTTTAAAACAAACACAATCTTGATAAAAAATATCAACTTCATGACTTTTACTTTACTGTACCGATTGCATTTCAAATGTTGTAATTTTGACCTTTTCAAACCGTAATGTAGGTAACTTTGAAACAGCTTTGGAAGCGCGACTGGTTAAACAACTTGTTAAGCTTTTGAAACATCGTTAATTCGTGATGGAAGAGTTAAATTTATTTGTAAATCCTACTATAATATTATAATTGTGAAAGTTTGTATGTATGGATGTTTGTTACTTTTTCACGCAAAAACTACTGAACGTATCTGGATGAAATTTGGTAGGTAGACAGATTAGGACCTGGATTAACACGTACGTTATTTGTTTCCACGCTTGGCGGCTCGAAAAGTCATAGAAACGTTCACTCATGTGAAGCCGCGGGAAACAGCTAGTCCTTCCATAATTTTATTACAAGGCGATGACTAGCTTTTATATAAAAAAAGAACATACGATGGATTTTTCCTGTATGCTAGAGTCGATCTGCCTTTACAATATCACTGGCAGGTATGTATTGATTTACACTTGTAGAAAAGAACTTAGTATGTATCAGAACCCAACCCGCACTGGGCCAGCGTGGTCGGCTAAGGCCCGATCGCCCTAATTCAAGGTAGGTTCGACCCCCCCGGTGGGGACGTATATGAGCTGATAGGAATGTATCAGTAGACCAGCTGCAGTACTAGTGATATAATGTAGATAAACCTGAATAACACCTTAATTTGTCGTACCTACTTATGTAGCATTACATAAGTAATACCTAAGAAGTTTCCTCCGCCTTTGTACTAAAGCTTTTTTTAAACATTATTAAGAGTTTACAAACAAACAAACAAGTTTAAAAAGCTATACATAGAGCGCTCTCGACGCGCCCTCCTACCGCGTCTAAGCTGCACAAGTAAATTTCAATTTGCAGGGTAGGGAGGGCCGGTCTGATTATATAAAATAAAATAAGACTTTACAACCGAAAAAAATATTATGAATAAAATATGACATAAAAAAAAGTGAAAAGGCAATCAAAGTTAAAAAAATATAATAACAATAATAATAAACAATTAAAAAGGAGGACAGTTTCAAAGTCAAAAAATTAAAAAACAACACTAAAAACAAATTAAAAAGAATAAAATACAAAACAGATCGAATATAAACAGAAAAGGATGACTTCGTCACAAAGGTGTAACAAAAGACACCCCGGACACTTCATACAATAGGCGGTAAATGACATTCCTAAAAACAGATGAGACGGAACAAACAAAATCACCGCGAAATCTTAAAACTAGCACCAATCTGTATCAATCTGTGTGACGAGGGGGTGAGGTCGGAATACTAATATACTTTGTTAAACGTGTGATGTTACTTAAAGGTGGGCTTCCACTCGTCAAATCGAACAACATTCTCTAAGAAACAAATGATAAAATTCGCAAAAACAAATTGACCCATAGAAGACCGAGTTTTATGAAAAACCATAAAATAAATCGCGGCTTCAGCAAAGATAAGATAGGTAAATATCCTTTATTGCACACCAAATATACAAAAATGAAAAACTTATTAACTAGCAATATACACAATGATATGCAAAGGCGGTCATATCGCTTTAAGCGATTTCTTCCATCCAACCTTTGGTGAATGTAGGAGAAGAGAAAATGTAAAGTAGCCCAAAGTTGTAGAACAAAAGTGGTTTAGTTTGATGAGTACCAGCCCACCTTAAAGTATCACCACACCTTTAAAATATATATACTGTGCCTTTAAGTTACACCCTGTCAAAGTGTATATATTAGTACTAACATAACCCTATAGTCATTTAAAAAAAGCACAACCGCCAATTTGCAAACTCATTGAAAATTTAATGTCAACAAAGACAAAAAGCTGCTTACAAAATATTTTTTCATTAAAGAAGGTAAAAAGAAAAGACTCATCAAAAATGTAATAACAAAAGTTTTAAAATCTTGCAAATTAAAATTTGAAAACATTTAATTTGCAATAAAATATAATACTTAAATTTCTATTTAAATTTACCGTCTATTTCATCATCATAATATCAGCTGAAAGACGTCCACTGCTAAACAACGACCTGTCCTGCGCTGCCCGCATCCAGCCGCTTCCTGCCACCTTCCCAGGTCGTCGATCCACCAAGTGGGAGGCCTGCCTACACCGTACCTGGAGAGTAGGTAGTGGTTCTCTTCCACGAGGCACTCGCCTTGCAGAGTACCGGGACAAGCGTCTTGGCGGCAAGACCTACCGTAACTGGTCCTTGTCTTCACCTTATGGTGTTGGCAGGAATAGCGGCCCTCACTGTTATGCCCTAAGGGTCGGTAAGTGGGCGACGCTATATCAGAAACCTGATAGTTTAGCGTATCTGGTAGATATACGAGAGGGATATACGGAAAAAAGCGTCGGTGGCTCAACCGGTAACGACTCGGTCCATCTAACCAGAGGTACCGGGTTCAAATCTGGACGGCCAATGTACCAATGAATTTTTCAAAAAAAAACTTACGTACATATACTTACCGATTGCTTTAACGGTGAAGGAAAATATCGTGAGGAAACCTGCACACGCCTGCGAAGAAACTCGAAGGTTGTGTGTGAAGTCGACCAACCCGCACTGGGCCCGCGTGGTGGACTAAGGCCTAATCGCCCTGATTCAGGGTAGGCTCGAGCCCCTCGGTGGGGACGTATATGAGCTGATATAATATAATAAAAATACGACAGGGAATATCCCAATTACGGCCATCGGTTCTACGAGCTATGTGCCTGCACCGCCCTATATGTAACAGCATCTGCCGGGGATTCTTCGCTCCCCATGCCCCGCCGAAGACAATGTATTTACTGCGTTTTAATTACAGCTTAGGATTATACCTACCTAATGATTTATTAAAAGATTTATTTCTTTATTACCTTTCATTATTGGGAAGAGTACATAATTTTAATACCTGTCGTTAAGTTCTTTCATCTGCCGAGATACGAGTGTATTAAACACTAATAGCATCTCAACATTTGAATATTTCCCCGATATGAGACACCATTATCGACGTAATCTGTAAAATGATCGTATACATTTAATGGGATTTTATAAACTTAAAGATAAGATTAACGTCACATATCATTGAGTTATGCATCATTTAGATATTCCTTTACTATGATGTCTCCTAAAACATATTTATTTTTAGGGTTCCGTACTAGGTAACGGGACCCTATTACTAAGCCTACGCTGTCCGTCCGTCAAACCTTTAAAAGGCTATATATTTGGAACCGTTATAGATAGTTAAATTAAATTTTCACAGAATATGTTATTTTTAAGGATTTACGTACAAATAATAAAAAATAGAAAAAGCGAAAAATTAAGGAGTTTCCATACAAGAAACATGTTTTTACATAGGTTTTTCGTCTCTGCTCTATCGTAAAAACTGTAGCATAATACAAGCGTGAAAATTGGTGTGATTAAAGTACCGGCCAAGTGTAAGTCGTACTCGCACTGAGGAGTACGAACTGAATCAAAACAATGTAACCAATTTATTGACTGACTCGGTGGCTCAGCGGTTTGTGCTCTTGACTGCTGATCCGAGAGTTGTGGGTTCGATCCCCACCCAGGGCAAACATTTGTGTGATGAACAGATTTGTTTGCTTTGTGTCTGGGTGTTAAATATCTATATATGTATGTATTTAAACGTATATAAGTATTTATATCAGTCTCTGGTTCCCATAACACAGGGAATCCTACTTTGGGGCCAGATGACAATGTGTGATTTGTCCCAGAATATTTATTTATTATTTATTATTATTATTTATTCGAAAATTGAAAACCCGACTGCACAAAAACATAACCTTTCTTTTTTGGGTCGTCTGATTAAAAAGCATACTATGTCAGTTTCAGGATCAAGAAGAATCTAAAGACTTTGACTCGCATTCCAAAATCCATCAAACCGTTTAGACTATAGGCCCAGCCAAAGAAAGATACATACATACACCTGAAAAATATTACCCCACTTTTTGAACAATCGGGTAAAGAGCATTTTCTGCCGCGCGCGTTGAGGTAACGTCTTTTGTTTGTTTGTTTTTTTTTAATTTACCTGTATTTATTAATTTATATTATCCACAATTAGTAAGCTATTGGCATCAATTCACCTGATAGTAAGTGACAATGATGCAGAAGATGGAAGCAGGCTTACCAAGATTCCTCGGCGCAACAGGGAACTGGCTATCTTAAATTCAAGCCGGAACGCATCATTGCTGTCAACATTGATGTTTGGCGGCGAGACTAAGATAAGATGGTGGTAGCGAGCCAGGAGGGCTTAAAAAATCGAGTCTTACAAAGTTAGTCTCAACCGGGAATCGAACCCGCGACGTCCTCATGTGAAGCTAATGGACTAACCATTACGCAACGGTGGCGGTTTATAATGAATAGGTACAATTGTCATACTTGTGTGGATAGGTCTGATAGGTACGGAACCCTTATAGTGCGCGATTCCGTCTCGCACTTGGCCGATTTTTTATAATCTTGATCTCACATAGTGGAATTGAGTGTGTTTTTATGACAGTTGAATACAGTCACGTATCTCTTAACGTAAAAGATGCACATGGCATCGAAAATTAACGCAAGTCAGCATTGTATAACTTACATGTATTATATCACGTTAATCTAAGAATCGTACGGAGATTTTGTTTAAAAATATGTGACCAGTTAGTATTTTACAAGCTATGCCGAAGTAACTATTTAGTAATCTGTGGCTATGCATAGTACAAATGGGTATCTATGTCGTAGAATAATATGTAACGAGTATAACAAATCTTAGAATACTTTAGATTTTTGATATTTGTTTGTCTTTTCCCTACTGACCCTGATTCCACAGACAAAATAGCAGGCAGTGCAAGTTATACAGGATGTATCAAATTTGGTGTAAGTCTCGTTAATGAACAACTTTTGATCTATGACTGCTGAAATCGCAAAAAAAAAAATAACTCGTCATACAAAACGTATCAGTTGATCGACCAATTTTTGTGCATTTTTGTATGGAGGGTCTAATTTTTTTTTGGAAATTGACTATGGGTTCCTTGGGAAAAATGTTCAGTATGATGAGTAGAATCCCCAGTTAACGGGTTCTACACCAATTTTGTTACAGCCTGTATAATTCCTAAAATTGATTCAGAATACATTTTGTTTTCTACCAACCTATAAGTGTATTCCTTCACAGTAGTAAGTAAAATATCCCCTTTACAAGACTATTCATCAATTGCTAATTTTAGAACACGTTAAGTGGGGGGCAGTTAACGTGTTCTACAGCAATTTTTTTACACCTGTATAAATGAAATGATCTGAATATTTTAACAGTGAGCAAGATATTAGAGGAACTATAATTATCTTTGATATTAGTCAGTTGTTGCATTTTCCGCGCTAACCTATTTTCCATGTGAAATCCAAATAGACTTTTCAAATTACGAGCTAGCTGCGAATTGGCGCAGTTCGGGGTCCAATGTGCGCTTGCGCACGAAATAACATCGAATATCATTTTATCGAAAACTGTTTATCGAATGTAGTTTCTTCGAACTCTGCGTCACATCAATGGCACATTGCATCAAACGCCTAAATCATAATAATATTTTTTGCGATTTGCACTCTTTCATTATCATCATCATCATATATGCCGAAAGACGTCCACTGCTGGACTAAGGTTTCCCCAAATCATTTCGACAACGAAGGGACCTGCGCTACCCGCATCCAGCGGCTCCCCGCGACCTTCAACAGGTCATCGGTCCACCAGGTTTCATTCTTCTTTATATAGTATTTTCTTGGTTTTTTATTAGTATTGATACTAGAAGCAGTAGAACTAGACTCACTGGGTACCAGTTGAGGAAGATTACTGTAAACTTGGTTACTAAAAGATGCAAAATGTCTGTCACCTGTAGAAATAGTTAAAATTTTATTACACATTATTACAATTCTTTGGATTGTGATTTCATCTCATAACCATGCCTGTTATTTTGGAAGTAATCTGAATATCAGTTTGTTTAATATTACTACAATCTACTACATTCAAAGTTTGTTATCCGAAGAGATTTTACCATTTTCTCCAGCGTACAGGATTTCTCGGGAATTTATGAACACCCATCTCTTTACACTTACATAATTGAAATTCCACGTCATAATAAAAAAAAACCATTTGTTTAAACAAACTTTTACCGCTCTCTAGGTGATGGATGAATAACAGTAAACAGCCCTATTTGAAGGAAATGTTTACGTGTTTTGGTTCTTTACCTATATTTGAGACTTGAGATTTTATTATTTACAAGCTTTTATTTAATTTGCCGTGTTAGTTAGTTTGGGCAGGCCTGCCGCACTCTGCGCTGTAGGTATAAAAATGTACCTACGTCGCGCTCTACGCCACGCCACGCCGCGCCAAGCCGCGCGGTACCTTGCAAGGTGCAAATTCAGTAGTCAGAAGAGATAAGAGTTACGCGATAGAAAGAGAGGCAACTTGTAGGTGAATATAACTGTAGGCTAATTAGCGCTGTTTGACCTGAATTTGCACCTTATTGTGTCGTAGCAAGAGTCGCCATTCATTCACATGATTTTGCGGAGTTAACTTTATTTTACGTACTAAATAGTCTTTATTCTTTGGTTTGGGTCAAATCTTGGAAGCTAAATTAGAACCACTTCCCGGTTTTCAATTGATCTGGAATTTTGTATACACGTTTAGTTTAGATGACAATACTAAGTGACGTAATTTTAAATCTAATATGGTGGACCAGTTATTTTTAGCGCCCATCCCCATCATATGGGTATCAAATGAAAGGGTAAGCTGAGAAGAATAAGAAATAATCAAAATTATTTTCAAATAAAAGCTGTACAAAAAAGTTATTAGGTTTTTCGAAAATTATTTATGCAAATAGGTGTAGGATTTTTGTTCGATTCGACATAACGTCTATTCGATTACGCAATCATTCGTGTAGAGATTTCGATACTTTGGCGTATGGAACCCCACAATCGGCACTTTATTAAGGGAACCGTCAAACTCGCTCGCTCACATAATTAACGCATTCCACCGACACAGGCGTTCATGTAGGTAGGTATAGGCACTTAGAGGGTGTAGGAAAAATTTATAGAAATCAATTTCCAATTTTCTTCACGAACGCTTTACATTTTGAAGGTTTGCTTGCAGAAAGTTCAGTTTTATGACAGTCATGCCGGTCTCATTAGAATTTGTTTCCCTTTACACTCGTAGGTCTATGCGGGTATACGCAAATTTTCCTAACTTGAAACTGTATTATTTGTATGCAGTTCTAGGAAAAAAAATAAACATGAACATAACCGACATAGCTCTAAGAATTGATAAACTTAAATGGCAGTGGGTGGGGCACATAGCTCGTAGGTGGCCGTTTGGTCAGTAAAGCTCTCGAGTGGCGACCGCGAAAACGTAGCGTAAGCAGGCGTCCCACTCGATGGACCGGAAGCCGTTGAATGCGGGCAACGCGGAACCGGTCGTCGTGGAAATCCTTGGGGGAGGCCTATGTCCAGCAGTAGACGTCCTTAGGCTGATATTATAAGTATTTCTTTAAACTGAAAACGGCGCTAGTGAGGAAACATATCCCAATAAACGCTAAAGTACCTACATACTACAGTCTAACTTTAAGACTCGGTTTGGTTGATGGAAGGGCATTTTCTAAACCCTAGCTAGGCGGGTTACCACCATCTTATCCAAATCTTGCCGCAAAACATCAATGTTAACAACATACTTGAAGATAAAACAGGCATTACCCCATTGTTAGTTTGTTTGTGAACTCTTTATTGTACAACAAAATATACAATTATAGACAAATAATAGAAGTATACACAAAGGTGGACTTATCCCAAACAGGTATCTCTTCCATCCAACCCTTAATCGCTGAAAGGATTAAAACTTTAAGCAGAAACAAATTAGTACACATTTTAAAAGAACTAAAAACAATAATCTAAAGTAGTAAACACATAATAAACTACAATTAGATATCTTGTTATATATATAAAAGAAAGTCGTGTTAGTTACACCATTTATAACTCAAGAACGGCTGGAACGATTTTTATGATTTTTGTGTTTTTGCATTTGTCTTCGTCGGGAATAGGATAACAAGTATTAAAATATGATATTCACCAATAAAAACAAAATTCGTCAAAAAATAATTGGTTTTAGGGTAGGGTAGGGTAGGATAGTGTAGTTAAGGTAAGGTAGTGTACGGTAAGGTAGGGTAGTGTAGGGTAGGGTAGGTTAGTGTAGTGTAAGGTGGAACGAAGTTCGCCGGGACAGCTAGTATATAATAAATATACTAACATTTCGTTGGGGAATCTCGGTAAGCCCGCTTCCATCTTCGGCATCATCGTCACTTACCATCAGGTGAGATAATGCCAAGGGCTTACCGATTGTGGATAAAAATAAATAAATACATAGATGAGTGCTACACTGTGGGGTCGGTATGTAGTATCCGTTACGAACATCCTGTATGTAGTATCCGTTACGAACATCCTGTATGTAAAATGCACAATACGGATAGTGTTGTGCAAACAAGCAAAACACAAGCCGTTACACATATTGTTTGTACTTTCATACTTTACTAGTGTTAATTGCATTGATCAATCGATTGATCACTATAATCATGAATTATTTATTAATTATTGTTTTAACGCAATAAATAAAATTACTCTGTGTATTTTGACATATCTGGTTTTCATTTGGTATTAATAGACATATACATAGACATCATTTATTAATAATATACATTACACGTCAAGAAATTAAATAAATAATATAAAATAAAAATTATCACATTAAATTACATAAAAATGTCGTTTAAATGTAGCCATAACCAAGGTATGTTATTTACAAAAAGAAAATAAAATATACAAAATAGTAAAATTTTTCAGCTGTGGGTCATTAATGAGTTTTAATAGTCAAAAACTCATTATGACTGTAGAAAGACTGCTCGACGAGCCATTTTTTGAGTTCACCCTTAATGCTAACTAACTAACTTAATACTAAAGAACCTGAAGTACCTACCTACCCGCTGGTAACAGAAATTTCTACTCTGAATCATAAAAAATGTTGACTGTGTCTTGTTTCACGAGTTCATTTATTTAAAAGCTGAAAAAAGATTTTATGTTTCATTTGGTAGTTTCACGGGCTCCTTTATTAAATGCTGAAAAAGATTTTATGTTTCACTGATTGTTTCACGAGCTCATTTATTTAATGCTGAAAAAGATTTAATGTTTCATTGGTTGTTTCACGAGCTCATTTATTAAATCCTGAAAAAGATTTTATGTTTCACTGATAGTTTCACGAGCTCATTTATTAATACCTGAAAAAGATTTTATGTTTCACTGATACTTTCAAAAGCTCATTTATTAAATCTTGAAAAAGATTTTATGTTTCACTGATACTTTCAAAAGCTCATTTATTAAATCTTGAAAAAGATTTTATGTTTCACTGATACTTTCAAAAGCTAATTTATTAAATCTTGAAAAAGATTTTACGTTTCACAGATTTTTTCGCGAGCTCATTCATTAAGGCGCTAAGATCACTCAATCCGAGCAGGTTGATATGTGTTTCAATAATATCGAATAAGGGCTTCAACGCGGCTGTTACGTTGAAACTACTTGAAACCGAACGACCAATTCTCGAATTTTACATGTTTTAATACTTTTCATCACTTTCAAATAAGTATAAAAAAATGTGTTCAATTAAAATGAAAGGTCTTAAAGTCACCGATATTCGTGTGTTGGTTTCATTTAATATTAACTATTTATTTTCGAGAAATTTTGCAATTAATTACAAAAACAGGGTATGCAGTATATTTTTTACATCTAAAGTGGTAATATTTTTAAACTTGTATTGAACTAAATCGATTTTTTATTACTTTAAGTATATTATGTATATATTTTTTCCATGGTGATAGCTTTACACAGTCTTTAAATATTTTGAATTGAATATTGTCATTTGACAAATTTTAAGGCCCTAAATCCTGAAAAAGAATTTATGTTTCACTGATCAGTCCTTTAGGTCTTGGGACCTTCTTTCTAAAACTAATAAGTGTCCGACATTGGTATCTTATCGACTTCCGCAGGAAATGCAGTAGATCAAAATATTTGTTTAATGGAAGACGTAACGAAGACCAATATTGATGAGATAATAATTATTATGACTAGAAATAACTTTTGTTATTTATTTATTTATTTAACAAAACATCTAACAGGCTAACAGTTGACCCAAATCGCCTGCAAGTTAAAATAACACAAGAAAAACGTCATATCTAATTTTAGATGTTCGTCAAACTTAAATTATTACCAAAATTAATAAACCTTCTGATATAAATAATGATCCTGTTCTATCATTCGTTGGTAATCATTAATTACGTGTTTCTTCTGTACATTATAGCAAAGGTTGACTGCAAGGGATCTCTCTAAGGGATATGTCCGCCTTTAAAATAAACTTTTTTGAATTATTTTTTTAAGTGTATATTTTGTACAATAAAGAGTATACAAACAAACAATCATCATCATCATCATAATATCAGCCGAAAGACGTCCACTGCTGGACAAAGGATTTCCACGACGATCGGTCCTGAGCTGCCCGCATCCAGGGGATTCCCGCGACCTTCACCGGGTCGTCGGTCCACCATGTGGGAGGCCTTCCTACGCCACGTCTTCCGGTGCGCGGTCGCCACTCGAGAACTTTATTGTCTCAATGGCCATCTGTTCTACGAGCTGTGTGCCCTGCCCACTGCCACTTAAGTTTAGCGATTCTGTCGGTACTATGTCGGTTACTTTGGTTCTCCTATGGATCTCCTCATTTCTGATTCGATCGCGTAGGAAAACTCCGAGCATAGCTCGCTCCATCGCCGTATATAATATTCATCGTTTGTAATATCAATTTACATTTTGGATGGAAGAGGCCATATAAAAATAATTCAAAGACAATTTTCGCCAAAATCTCCGTTTCAGCATGGGCAAAAATACTTTCGTATGTCCGGCGGATGTCCGGATGTTTTTTTTTATATATTTTTTTATACACAATTGGTAAGCCCTTGACATCATCTCACCTGATGGTAAATGACGATGATGCCGAAGATGGAAGTGGGCTTATCAAGATTCCCCAACGCAATGGAGAACTGGCTATCTTATCTTGTTAACACTGATGTTTAGCGGCAAGACTTAAATAAGATGGTGGTAGCTAGCCAGGCGGGCTTAGAAAATGCCCTATCACCAATCAAACCGAGTCTTACAAGTTGACCTCACAGGGAATCGAACCCGCGACATCCTGATGTGAAGCGAATGGACTAACCATTCCGCCACGGAGGCGGTTACATGTCCGGCTGTTCTCCTCTACAGGTTGCATTTCTCAACAATTTTTCGTGAAATTTTGTGAGCAGGTTCGATAATTAAACGGATATTTTGTCGATTCAGTTTTTGTTTATTTTTCAAAATAGCAAAGCCATGGGGCTTGAAAACGTAAAGAATATCATATTTCAGCCATTTGGAAAACTCACGAGTTCTACAGCTTACAGAGCCACTGGTAACAAAAAATATTTAACTTGTGTTTGTGTATTATGTTGGTGTTGGAATTCGTGACAATTCGCATTGTTCAGTTTTTATAACTAAAAAATAAAATAAAAAACTATAATAGGATTAATTATTAACTAAATACATTTCATAACCGTCAATTTAAAATAACACTGAGGCTAATTTTTTTCATAGAAATAAAGCTTGTGATTTTATTAGTTTACGAACTTTAAAAATCATGAACAAACAACCGGTGATTAATAAGTCAAAATAATATTCAAATTGGTTTCTTAGTCCGGCTTAATTTTCGTTAAAAATATAAAAAAGTGAGTTAATTTAATGCCAATTTTAAACTATATTGTTCTCGGCTAGCATTTCTTAAAACACGCACCGCAGTATTTACATTAGTTGCATGTCTGAAAAAATATTTTAATTGACAAATACATCTCTTAGGAAAATAGATGTACGAGCACACGCGGTGACACATCAAGCTATACAAAACCAGTATAAGCTGGCCGCGCGAGTCGCGAGACGCCTGTGCGTTTCAACATACGTGAGGCCCGCGTATACATGGTTTTGTATAGCTTGATGTGGCGCCGTGTGTACATACCAACTTGGTATTATCGAGTTAATGCATCTATAATATAAAAATGAATCGCAAAATGTGTTGGTAAGCGCATAACTCGAGAACGGCTGGACCGATTTGGCTAATTCTTTTTTTGCCGAGTTTGTTATTGTCAGGAGAAGGTTCTTATGTAGGGTAGGGTAGGGTAGGGTAGGGTAGGTTAGTGTAGTGAAGTGTAGTGTAGGGTAGGGTAGTGTAGGGTAGGGTAGGGTAGTGTAGGATAGGGTAGGGTAGTGTATGGTAGGGTAGGGTAGTGTAGTGTAGTGTAGGGTAGTGTAGTGTAGTGTAGGGTAGTGTAGTGTAGGGTAGTGTAGGGTAGTGTAATGTATGTAGGGTAGGGTAGGGTAGGGTAGTGTAGGGTAGGGTAGTGTAGGGTAGGGTAGTGTAGTGTAGGGTAGTGTAGAGTAATGTAGGGTAGGGTAGAGTAGTGTAGGGTAGGGTAGGGTAGTGTAGGGTAGGGTAGTGTAGTGTAGTGTAGGGTAGGGTAGTGTAGTGTAGGGTAGGATAGTGTAGGGTAGGGTAGGGTAGTGTAATGTAAGGCGGTACGTAGTTTGCCGGGACAGCTAGTTTCTAATAAAATTAAGGTATATGTATAATTATTAAGGTAATAGTTATTAGCGCGGAAATGCAGCTAGTGTTATGGGCATTGGGCACCTTTGCACCGGGGATGACGAGGGACGGGTTATTTTAGTTGTTTTAAGTAAGTTATTTTAGGTGTTCCATTATAGGTATTTTAGGTGTTTTATTTTAAGTATATTTATTCGATGTTATGAGTATATTGTTATTTAAAATAAAGTTAAGTATATAACTCTTCAAATCTGTAACTCGAGTATTTAGAGTAAATAGTTACAAAGTATTTCTCCTAGATTTAGGTACCACTAACCTATGACATATTAACAGGCAAATATGTCAACTGAAAGTAAATGGATTTGGTTAAATTTACTCAGATAAGGCTAGGTAAAGGTAAATATCGATCCAATCCAAATAGATGGATATCTACAACTATGCCAACATCCCTTAAATCCGTCGTAAAAAGGACACAAATAACGGCTGAAATGTTTACGAAAGTACACGAAAGCCTTCGATTTTGGAAGTTGTATCTAATCAATTTAAAGGGCATACTTGGGTGCTTGTGTTTACCTCTAACTTTTATCGTTATCTTTTCCAAACACACATTTGTAATATTTTCATGTATCACAGAAAATATACAGGGTGTAACAAAATTGGTGTAGGTTCCGTTAACTGGGGCTTCTACTCATCATACTGAACAACTTTTGTTCTACGACTTTGATGAAATCGCAAAAAAAAACTCTTCCTGATCGACCAATTTAGTGTAGTTTGTATGGGGGGTCCAATTTTTTTTTGAGAAATGACTATGGGTTCCTTAGGGAAAGTTGTTCAGTATGCTGTGTAGAATCCCCAGTTAACGGATCCTACTTACACCAGTTTTGTTACACCCTGTATTTTGCCTAACAAAAAACATATAAATATAAATAAAATAAATAAATATTCTGGGACAAATCACACATGGTCATCTGGCCCCAAAGTAGGATTCCCTGTGTTATGGGAACCAGAGACTGATATACATACTTAAATACGTTTAAAGACATACATATATAGATATTTAACACCCAGACACAGAGCAAACAAACCTGCTCATCACACAAATCTTGCCCTGGGTGGGGATCGAACCCACAACCCTCGGATCAGTAGTCAAGGGCGAGTCAGATAAATTAATAAATAAATAAATAAGCTTTATTTCGGAAAAATAATATCTATAGTGTATTAGTAACAATATATATATATACATATACAATATACATATAGGGAGATTGTCCAACGATAATACATAGACATTTTCCCATGTTTTCGTTTCTTCTGCCCATAAACCCTTAGGGCCACTCCAACCCCGAATGAGCCAAAATAGCCCTTATAATAATACCCCTCTATAATATATTGCCAAAAATACCTGCCCAAAAGAATTCAACATTCGAAATTGATGCCGAAAATAATGGGACAAGGGAAAAAGGGCAAAGAGTACTCTATCTGTGTCGAAAGTTCAATATGAATGGCTTTACGTCGGTCGTCGGTAAGTACTTTTGACATTTTACGTACTTTTTACGTCTTTTTACCCCTTTATACCTTTTAGTGACGACGCGACGTCTTTTTGAGTTTCGCTAACGTTCCTTTTTCCCGGAGTTTGCCTATTTACTTAGCTTATTGAGTGTGTCAACTGCCGAGTTGTAAGCCGGGCTCCTTGGAGGTGCCAAAGTGGTAAATAAACATTTACCAACAAAATGCCGAAGTATTTTCGCGTTCTCTTACAAACAGTGATAAATTACATAGTGTCTTTGTTTTTTTTTTATTATTATTCACAATTGGTAAGCCCTTGGCATCATTTCACCTGATTGTAAGTGACGATGATGCCGAAGATGGAATCGGGCTTACCAATATTCCTCAACGCAATGTAACATTTGGCTATCTTATCTTCAAGCCGGAACACATCAATATTGTTAACACTGATGTTTGGCGGCAAGACTTAGATAAGATGGTGGTAGCTAGCCAGGCGGGCTTAGAAAATACGCTACCACCAACCCAACCGAGTCTTACAAATTGACCCCACCGGGAATCGAACCCGCGACCTCCTGGTGTGAAGCGAATGGGCTAACCATTACGCCACGGAAGCGTTTCTCGCTAAATGAACTGGCGTTGTCTTCCCACATTTGATTTCCAATCAATGACCGGAGGCGTCGTACCATACATAAAACAACACTTGACCGCATCTATCAAAGACTCTCTTTCAATAATATCATCATATCGTATTGTGCGATGTTTATTTAAATTCCCGTTGTTCCCAATCATGAAGAGATCATCATGTCTGTTCTGTAGTGCTATCGGAGGTTAAGAACTGAAGACAAGCATGAGAGAGTTTCGAGCGTCCTACAGAGCGCCTATATAGAAAAAACAGTGACCCACAGATTATAAAACCAACATTTACTTACGAGATCGACCCTACGTGCGTCGGTCGCGCTTGGCTGAGCACTCGGCAGCGACGGCGAACCACCCAAGTCATCCATCTATTGGAATCGTTTCTATAGACTCGCCTCGCTTCCGGACTTACTTCCTTCGAAGTCATAAAATTAGCAATTGATGAATAGTCTTGTAAAGGGGACATTTTACTTACTACTAAATGTAGCAACTTGACTGTTTGTGAAGAAATATACTTACTTATAGGTTGGTAGAAAACAAAATGTATTCCGAATCAATGTTAGGAAATATACAGGCTGTAACAAAATTGGTGTAGAACCCGTTAACTGGGGATTCTGCTCATCATACTGAACAACTTTCCCCAAGGAATCTATACCCAGTCAATTCTTAAAAAAAATGATGAACCCTCCATACAAAAATACACAAAATTGGTCAATCAGATGATCGTATTGATTGTATGAAGAGCAAATTTTTTTTGTTGCGATTTCAGCAAAGTCGTAGAACAAAAGTTGTTGAGTATGATTAGAAGCCCCAGTTAAGGGGAGCTACACCGATTTTGTTACCGATAGTATAAACTTAAATTATGTTGGGTGTTCTGGATATACAAAACTTGGAAATAAACTTCTTTGAACTGACATTAATAATATCGGAAACACTAACCTATAAACTATCAACTCAACTAAAATTACTGGCAGTTAAAAGTCAATTCGTAAAATACTACCTTCTATAAACGGTAAATCAACCCTTCAGACAATACCTGGTGGTACTGTTGTACTGTGTGATTATCCTGCCCACGGGACTCTATGATTTCAATAATTCATCGAACTATCACTGGAGAATAGGTACATCATCGACGCTCCCTTCTCGTTCCCACCAGCCCTGTCATTACAACGTTTATATTCGCCTTCGAGTTTCGACCGAGGAGGGCTTGGAGGGCTTTAGGCAAACTAGGCAATTATCACATCGCCTGCAGTCGATTCCCACGGAGAGGTAAAATTGTAAACTTATATAAGAACGTGTCGAACCTCGCGGCTATTTGTACTCGTCCTTTTTCGTTGCATTAGCCTCGCAGTAGGATACGACGCCGGTCGCTCTTGTTACGAAGCCTTAGAGCGCATCCTTGGAAACTAATCTTTTTCTTATGCTTCCATTGCTTGGTTGTTTAGTGTACTCAGGATGGAAGTAGAATATTTTGTGTAATGGACGCAGTACAGTCGTAGTGGGCGGAAGGCTCGAGTTACAAACACAGAGTCCAGGGAACTTTGTGCCAGGGTTTTGTTTGCTTGGCCCGCGGCGCGTGAGAACCTCCCGAACTGCATGGGCGTGACATCGAACTCTTTTTTCTTGTTTTTTTCTTTTCTCTTGTAAGGCTAATGTTGAGTTGTGAGTATCGGTAATGGACGCTGCGCGGGCGCAGCTCCGACGTGACCGTGACAATGCAGTTTCGGCGATCGTAACTTATGCCCTTTCATTTCATCACACGTGTACCCTTCTATTGTTTTCGACGAAATGTCGAACGCTGTTCACATCGTAACAACTAAAGAATTCAATTGTAAATTGAGAATGTGTTTTGAACGCATTTTTACGACTGTATTATTGCGAATCCGTTGCACTGATTTCACGGTAATTAGGCGGTTGTTATACTTATTTATTTATTTTTTGTTAATAATTTACAATGGTCCCGTTCCGCCCCAATGTGGTCTGCACGTGTTGATCGTTCTTGTTTCACGCCAATTAAAGTATCTTTCTCAAACTACATTTTTTCACTAGCCTTTTTTGTTGCGATTCTATGAATATTCACAGTAGCAATCGTACATAATCGTTTCTCATAAACATAAATTCTTGAACCAACTAAAACTTTTTCTTTACAGTATAATTTCGCCCAATCCTCGGAACTGTGAGCCCTTACTATAAACATGGCTTTGTTGGATTTGGGGCGAGTTTTCTGCAATATGTGACATTTTGACTAGCCGATTTAGCGTGCAGTGGGCGCCATTAAAAACACATTAAGTCTGCACTGTGCTGTGGTCGGCGCGGGCCTCGCGGGCCACGTCCGTAATGCAATATGCGACTGGAATAGCCGTCTGTTTTCAATTATGGGCTGTGGCACGAGATTGAATACTTTCCTTATATTGTTTGCTGGTGAGAGGCCGCTACTGAATACAAATTGTTTATTGGGTTTTGTTTGATACCGACTTCCTGATGAACTCACAAATTAAGCTCTAGAGCGAGTATTTAGATTATCTATCATTCAATAAATTAAGAACGTTTTATTTATAAAGGATGTAACAAAATTGGTCTAGGACTTCAGACTAAACAACTTTCTCCAAAAAAATCACAAAAAAATAAAAAAATCCATGATGCCTACAAAATTGTTTAAAATTGGTCAATTAGCTGTTTCATTTGTATGAAGTGAGTCTTTTGTAAATTTTTTTTTATTATGATGAGTAGAAGCACACAAATTTTGCGACATGCATACTGTATTGTATTAGAATGTTTAGGAAATGTTGGTATTGTGTCTACACGTATCCATGCTCCCTACAAAAGTGGTCAAAATTGTTCAATTAGCTGTTTCATTTGTATGAAGTGAGTCTTGTGAAAATTAGACAGATAATTATTGTGAGATATAGTCAAACGCACTCATATTTTTAATAAAAAAAATAAAAATTATTCAATATGATGAATTGATGAGTAAAAGCACACTAAATATGCTACATTCCTACTGTATTGTATTAAACGAGTATGTAGAATGTGTAGGAAATGTTGGTATAGTGTCTACACTACACGTATCCCTGGTTTAGAAATAGATATTTATGATACAAGGGTAGTAAAAAGGTAAATAACAAACGAGTGACATTTGTAAGCCCGGTTAGATATTTGTAGAAATTAAAAAAGTGGCCAAGTAAAAGCACGTGTGTGGTAAAAATCAATTCTGCGCACAGTAAACTACCATATAAAATACCACTTTTCGTGCAAATGTATTGAAAATACCTTTTAACTAGGTACTCTAATATCTTAAAATAAAATTCAAATTATAAACTTCAAAAACAAAAAGTTTATATTGACATACTTTATGAACAACATACCGAAATTTAAAAACAGAATCATATTATAACACTTTTTCTCTAACAAAATTATGTTATGATATATTTTTTTACAATAACGATACAGGGCAAATCTAAAAAGTTTATATCACCAAGGAGATTCCATGAATTACATATATTCTTCTAATGAAATGCATATAGGTACGGGGCGCGCCATTTTTATAGCATTACAAAAAAGTTCTGATTCCAATTTTTATTTTACCTGTCTGTGACAGCACCTGCTTTAGCGCATGCGCAGTGGTGAATGGTGGTGATGTGCAGGGTTTTGGCGCAATCTATACGTTACAATCGGAACGTTTTGTTGTACTTACTGAATTTCGTGGGAATTTCTTTCCTTACTCTTTTAACTTTAGCCATTTATTTAGTAGGTTCAATCCCAATATATGATAGTGTATGAAACTGCACATAACTAGGTATTAAAATCTACTATGTCTTTTGTTGGTAAGGCTATGAGAAATAAACGATCTATCTATCTATCTTTAAGAAATAATTTTAATGGTAATAACTCAACTTCAATACTGCAAACAAAGAGCTTTATAGATTTTTATCTACAGTTGGTAAGTCCTTGGCATCAGCATCTCACCTGATGGTAAGTGATGATGATAATGATGTTGCCGAAGATGGAAGCGGGCTTACCAAGATTCCCCAACACAATGGGGAACTGGCTATCTTATCTTCAAGCCAGGACACATCAATGCTGTTAAAATAAGATAGACTTAGATAAGATGGTGGTAGCTAGCCAGACGGGCTTAGAAAATGCCCTACAATCAACCAAACCGAGTCATACAAAATAAGACTCCGCCGGGAATCGAACCCGCTACCTCCTGATGTGAAGCTAATGGACTAACCATTACGCCTTGGAGGCGGTTATAGGTGCTGAATGTTATTTTGAGAAACTATGACCTATAATCCTGTAATTTACAAAACTTTAAATATGCATTCAAAGCATATCTTATTTATTAAATGATAATATGTGAGTACCTACTTGTCCTTACTTCTTATCAGCTCATATACGTCCCCACCGAGGGGCTCAAGCCTACCCTGAATTAGAGCAATCGGGCCTTAGTCACCTTCGAGTTTCTTCGCAGTTGTGTGCAGGTTTCCTCACAATGTTTTCATTTACCGTAAGAGCGTTGAATAAACGTACATATGAAATCAAAATTCGAAAACACATTGTTACGTGGCAGGATTCGAACCACGGCCTCCCGGACAGGAGGTAGCGGCCGTAACCGTTACGCCACCGACGCTCACTATTGTACCTACTTGAAAACATGAGAAATAAAAGAGTTAACTGTAGATAATCGATAAATGCCTAGAGGTTGTATTGCTCGCGTAGTTAGACCCCGACATTTAAAAACAGCACACTCATCCCAGTAAAATATGTTACGTAACATAGGTAATAATAAAATAAGTAGGCGAGCATGATAAGTAAAAATAGTTCGACGCTTTCGAAGGCGGTAAAAAGATGAACGTTGATTATACAGGAGCGAAACTAATAAAACAAAATGAAAATAGCTAGCTACCGGAATTGAATACTGTATATTTTGTTTGTGTATAGTTTTTTTTTTACTGCATTCCAATTCAGGATGCGAGTAAAGCACGTTTCAAAAATTTTTCGTTCCGGTTTTTTTATTCGGTACGAATCTGTCGAAAATGAAGAGGACTTGTCCATTTTTGTTCGCGGCGAATCGACTTTTGATGAAAATGGACAAACTCTACTAAATTTCTGTTTTTTTTTTATTAACAATTGGTAAACCTTTAACAACATCTCACCTGGTGGTAAGTGACGATGTTGCCGAAGATGGAAGCGGGCTTACGAAGATTCCCCAACGCAATGGGGAACTGGCTATCTTATCTTCATGCCGGAACACACCAATGATATCAACATTGATATTTGGCGGAAAGACTTAGATAAGATGGTGGTAGCTAGCCAGGCGGGCTTAGAAAATGCCCTACCACCAACCAAACCGAGTCTTACAATTGACCCCGCCGGGAATCGAACCCGCGACCTCCTGCGTAGAGCCAGTGAACTTTGCCTCTGAGCTACGGAGGTGGTTAAAAATTCGTGGGTGGTTTGAAATTCGCCGCATTGTTTTTGACTGAAATTTCAACTACATTAATTAATTGTGTGAAGGTCCTCAATTAGGTGGGCCGACACAACAAACGGCAACTGGTCTGGGTCCCTGGACACGTAGGAGTGGAAGGCAATGAAAAAGTACACAAAATGGCTTGAATGGGATCACCGACAACAATGTGAGGTCCAGAACCGAGGATAGGGCTACCAAGGAGCACTATTATAATGGCATTAAAGGAACAGGCCAAGGGAAGACACTAGATTGACGTGGCTATCCAGGGATGGACATAAACACTCTAAGCTCTTCATCGGTGAGGTCACCACAGGGGCAACCAAGTACATTTGGAATTACAGCAGGACGCGAGTCAGGGCGGTAACAGGAGCGTTGACGGGCCACAAACGCACACCTGCAAAAAAAACGGCCTGACGAATGACCCGACCTGCAGGGCCTGTGGTAAAAACATAGAATCAATGAAACACTTACTGTGTCACTGCGATGTCCTGGCTAGCAAGCGTATGTACCTCCTAGGAGATGGCTACCCAAAACCGGAGGACTACAAGCACCTTCCAATCAGCGGAATTGCTGCATTGATGCAGCATATCTTCGAGTAGGTTTGGGGTGCAAAGGCTATAAGGGTTGACACAAAAGATCCCATTGGGTCGAAGTGTCGCTGCAACTGCAGCCCTCACTTACTAAGATAAGATAAGATAACTACATTAATTTAAATCAAAACCGGACAAGTGCCAGTCAGAACCGCATACATAGAGTTCTATACCATCATACTAGATGGCACTAGTTTCTTCATATTAAAAAAAAACACGTTTTTTGTATGGAGACTCCCCTTATTTTTTCACTGTTTCTAATTATTAGTATTTGTTGTTATAGCGGCAACAGAGATACCTACATCATCTGTGAAAATTTTAACTGTCTAGCTATCACGGTTCATGAAATACAGCTTGGTGACAGACGGACGGACGAGACGGTCGGACAGCGAAGTCTTAGTAATAGGGTCCGTTTTAACCCTTTGGGTACGGAACCCTAAAAAGAGTGCAGTTATTTCTATAAAGGCTATACCGTGTGTAACAAAATTGGTGTAGGCCCCGTTAACTGAGGGTTTTACTCGTCATACTGAATAACTTTTTACATGACAATGACCCAGTAATCTAAAAAATAAAGAACACTGCATACAAAAATGCACGAAATGAGTCATAGAACAAAAGTTGTTTAGTACGAGTATGATGAGTAGAAATGAGTCATAGAACCAAAGTTGTTTAGTACGAGTATGATGAGTAGAAATGAGTCATAGAACCAAAGTTGTTTAGTACGAGTATGATGAGTAGAAATGAGTCATAGAACCAAAGTTGTTTAGTACGAGTATGATGAGTAGAAATGAGTCATAGAACCAAAGTTGTTTAGTACGAGTATGATGAGTAGAAATGAGTCATAGAACCAAAGTTGTTTAGTACGAGTATGATGAGTAGAAATGAGTCATAGAACCAAAGTTGTTTAGTACGAGTATGATGAGTAGAAATGAGTCATAGAACCAAAGTTGTTTAGTACGAGTATGATGAGTAGAAATTAGTCATAGAACCAAAGTTGTTTAGTACGAGTATGATGAGTAGAAATGAGTCATAGAACCAAAGTTGTTTAGTACGAGTATGATGAGTAGAAATGAGTCATAGAACCAAAGTTGTTTAGTACGAGTATGATGAGTAGAAATGAGTCATAGAACCAAAGTTGTTTAGTACGAGTATGATGAGTAGAAATGAGTCATAGAACCAAAGTTGTTTAGTACGAGTATGATGAGTAGAAATGAGTCATAGAACCAAAGTTGTTTAGTACGAGTATGATGAGTAGAAATGAGTCATAGAACCAAAGTTGTTTAGTACGAGTATGATGAGTAGAAATGAGTCATAGAACCAAAGTTGTTTAGTACGAGTATGATGAGTAGAAATGAGTCATAGAACCAAAGTTGTTTAGTACGAGTATGATGAGTAGAAATGAGTCATAGAACCAAAGTTGTTTAGTACGAGTATGATGAGTAGAAATGAGTCATAGAACAAAAGTTATTTAGTACTAGTATGATGAGTAGAAATGAGTCATAGAACAAAAGTTATTTAGTACTAGTATGATGAGTAGAAATGAGTTATAGAACCAAAGTTGTTTAGTACGAGTATGATGAGTAGAAATGAGTCATAGAACCAAAGTTGTTTAGTACGAGTATGATGAGTAGAAATGAGTCATAGAACCAAAGTTGTTTAGTACGAGTATGATGAGTAGAAATGAGTCATAGAACCAAAGTTGTTTAGTACGAGTATGATGAGTAGAAATGAGTCATAGAACCAAAGTTGTTTAGTACTAGTATGATGAGTAGAAATGAGTCATAGAACCAAAGTTGTTTAGTACGAGTATGATGAGTAGAAATGAGCCATAGAGCAAAAGTTGTTTAGTACGAGTATGATGAGTAGAAACGAGTCATAGAACAAAAGTTGTTTAGTACGAGTATGATGAGTAGAAGCCTCTTTTAATGGGACCTTTTTTTATTTACAATTGTTGAGCCCTTGGCATTATCTCACCTGATGGTAAGTGACGATAATGCCGAAGATGGAAGCGGGCCTACCAAGATTCCCCAACGCAATGGGGACCTGGCTATCTTAAAGTCGGAACACATCAATGCTGTTAACACTGACCTACACCAATTTTGTTACACCCTGTATTTAATAAAGGGCAATATCTTTTTTGGCATAGAGACTGCATTATTTACATCTTAGAGTATACATAAGCTAAAGCTATAGCTTATGTATACTGAAAGATGTACATACTTTTTTCTATTTTGAGAGGGATTAATACTGTTTTAAAAACCTTTAACTGCAAATATCTCAGCAACGTGACGCATAAGCAAGTACATACTAATATATATATATACGGCCAAAATGTCTGTGTTTGCATTCCCCATCGAAAAACATGGGTTCAATCGTGCGCCGAAGGATTTTGAAAAAAAAGTATGTTGTTTACTATGCCACGCTTCCATACAAAAAATATTCCAACCCCTTTATTTTCACAAAGGTGTAGTTATTTCAGTCCGTGTAGAAACTCCAAAGCCTTGTGTAACCACAACCAGGCTATCCCGTTGTCATGCACCACCTGTAGGTACAACGTGTAGAAAATATTATTTCACTTAGGTAATACGGTTCGGATATCGATATTGTTTTCAGGAGCTTCTGAATAAAACATTTTATTGCATGTTTGCGTCAGTGGTGCATATTTTTGACATATCCGCCGTTCGTGTCGGCCCAACTGTGCAGTGCCTAGTAGGTATATTTATTGTTATTGTAATTTTATTGGTTCTACCATGGAACTCAATAAAATGAAATGCTTTTCAGAGTTCCTATTTGAATTTCATGAGGGCTGCCTTTACGAGTTTCCTTGCGAGGTAATTGGAGTTTGATTTGTTTTGAATTCGGAAGTTTTGGTAAGTAGTACTTGTTAAGTAGTTGTTCTGTAGGTTTTAACAGTCTACTTGGCGTATGGCTTCACATAAGAAGGTCGCGGGTTCGATTCCCGGCGGTGTCTAACTTCGTATGACTCGGTTTGGTTGATGGAAGGGCATTTTATAAGCCCGCCTGGCTAGCTACCACCATCTTATCTAAGTCTTGCCACCATGCATCAATGTTAACAGCATTGATGTGCTTCGGCTTGAAAATAAGATAGCCAGTTCCTCATTGCGTTGGAGAATCTTGATAAGCCCGCTTCCATATTCGGCATTATTGTCACGTCTTATCATCAGGTGAGATGATGTCAAGGGCTTATTACCAATAGTAGATAAAAAAGGTTGTAATGTTTGTATTTTGCTACATAGTTATGTTTATGTGTATTTATCCTTTTTTGGCAGTTAGAGTGGATTTCTCACAATAAACTAAACTAAATAAACACCCACAAACATAAAGTAAGGATTTTAACACTTTTTTTTGAATAAAATATTTTTATCACCCAACTATATTTATGCTAGAGCGCCTATTCAACTTAGTGTTAACCAAAGTATAAGAGATCTTAACCGTTGAGAGGCATATTAGAGGTATTCCATTTTGGCGATTGGTTTGAATTTGTTCGATGTGTAATTAACGCAATAACAAACATTCCCTTTGCTATTTTGTCCAGCATAAAAACAATCGTATACTCCCAAAAAAATATAATTATTTCTTATTTCGATCAATAAACTCCATTTGCTCAAATGGATAACTAAATTACTCTTTCACCCTTACCAAAAACAACAATAGAATAAAAAAACAGAATAGAAACACGAAGGGGAAATAGGAAATTCACCGCATACGTGCTCACTGCGCTCATATTATGCCAAAACCACGTAACTCAGAAACTGATGAAAACCATTAGCGAAGCACAATGGCCGATAATAATTCAATAGGTTCCTACGAGTGCAGAGATTCCCACGACATCTATTTATCAATAGCAACTACCAAAATAGTATTAGAAATGACTTCGTGTAGCCGTCATTGGAACTAACCAGATTTGTTCGGTGATCGAACGCATTTGTTAGGCAACTAGCGCCACTGGTCAACGCAAAATTATGTTTGTTGTGAATACTTGGCGCAATGAGAGGTTAGGGCTGGCAATAATGGAGTTACCCAACGGGTCAAAATAAAAATCAATTTCATATTATACATGTCAAGTTTTTTGTAGGAGTATAATATTAAAAATATTAAACTTAACTATAATATTTAATTTAAGTGGCAATGGGCGAGGCACACAGCTCGTAGAACAGATGGCCGTTAAGGGGCAGTAAAGTTCTCGAGTGGCGACCGCGCTCCAGAAAACGTAGCGTAGGAAGGCCTCCCACTCGGTGGACCGACGACCTGGTGAAGGTTGCGGCAAGCCGCTGAATGCGGGCAGCGCAGAACCGGTCGTCGTGGAAATCTTTGGGGGAGGTCTTTGTCTAGCAGTGGACGCCTTTCGGCTGCTGTGATAGATGATGTTACCATTAAAATCTTAAAGGATAATATGATGATGAATATGCAGGTTCAGAAAGGTCGAACGTTAAAAATAATAAATTAATGCATGAGCAGTGAGTAGTGAGTAGCACAATAAATATCATAAATTTAACCAAGAAAATTTCATGTTTAAGTTGTCAGTCAGTCATCTCATTAACTTGTGCTATCTTTATGTCAGTTATGCATTTAACCGCCTCCGTAGCTCAGAGGCAAAGTTCACTGGCTTTACACAGGAGGTCGCGGGTTCGATTCCCGGCGGGGTCAATTGTAAGACTCGGTTTGGTTGGTGGTCGGGAATTTTCTAAGCCCGCCTGGCTAGCTACCACCATCTTATATAAGTTTTGCCGCCAAATATCAATGTTGATATCATTGGTGTGTTCCGGCATGAAGATAAGATAGCCAGTTCCCCATTGCGTTGGGGAATCTTGGTAAGCCCGCTTCCATCTTCGGCAACATCGTCACTTAATATCAGGTGAGATGTTGTCAAGGGTTTACCAATTGTGAAAAAAAAAACTGAACAATATCGTTTCCCATACAAACTTAAAATTACTGCTTCTTAAAAATGGATAGGCCGATTCTAATAAAAATTTATACACATAAGCAAGTTATGAAATTCTGGCTTGTGGATAGATTACATTTTCAAAATACTTTATTTTAAAAAAGATTATCGTATTTTAAGATAACTATGAAAATCTTAAATCACTATAACTTGACAATTACGTGACAATACAATTTTTTTTAAAAGTAATCTATATGCAAACTAAAACGTGACTTGTTTATGTGTATAAAGTTTCATTAGAGTCTCCATCCATTTTAAGTTCTGTTGGAAAGTTCTTATGGGAAACGATTTTATTATATGCTCTTTAGCGGTCTCCAGAAACGTTTGCAGAGCATTGCAATTTTTGACTCTGAAGTGTCACAAACACTATATTCGGTTGACTAAATAATATACAACACAATTTGAAAAATGCTTCTCTTTCTCGGTTTGACAGCCCTACACGCAGATAATCGAAGCACTCTGCTTTGGGCAGTTGTCTATTCTTCACCTTTTGTCGGGACAGGTGATTGATGTTGCCTCATTGTGTGGTGTCGCGTTTATTTTGAAAAATGAACGCTTATGTTTGCTCGTTGGCTGATTGCGCGCTATCTGGGTTGCCAGTTTTTTCCCGCGGGTCTTTTATTATAATAGCCAATTGATAATTGAATGTGAGGTTTTGTTTTGTTCTGCAAATCCATTATTATACCGTTATTAGTGGATATGTATTTAGTTTAGTTTACTTTTGAGCATACTGAGTGGGATTAATAATAAAATTTGCCGATAAAATTATGGGAGATTAATGAAAAATCAAATACTTACAAAGGCATTAGTTTATGAAACTGTTATGTTATGACCTAATTACAACAATTGCATACATTATTTTATCTACATACATATTATAAGTACTCTAAGATGGGTTCAGAAGCCGTATAAATGACCTGCATTGCTACTAGTGCTACCTGTAAAATATGTATAATCTATATATTTTGAAATAATACATTAAAAAATAAATTTGAACAAATACAGAATCAAATTATTTATTGTAATAGTTGTAATGACATTTACATTGGAACAATGGTAAGTATACATAATTATGTTTAATGGTCCTGGTTGTATTGTAGTGTGAGGGTCTTGGTTGAGACCTACTCGAGTGACAGCTGTTCCAAATTTACACTCATACATAACGTTACAAAAATCGATACTGAAATAACATTAATGTACAGATTTTACCTACTACCACAGACAAGAAAGTTCTCATAGTAAAATTGGTTGACATAATGCTGGTCATTGCCTACGGATTTTGAACGCATTTTAGAGGACTTATGATATGTGTCTAAGTAGATAAACACTGTTAGAGCCTACCTTTATCTGATAAACCTAACAAATTGCAAAGGCGACCTTAAAAACATCGTTTTATTCTAGCCTCTCATTTACTTGTACACTATGGTTGTTTCTAATTAGGTACAACAGCACTGTCGAACCCGCTATCTGCCATCTTCACGGCGACGCGGGCGCACTGTGCTGTGTCGCATCGCTGCACAGCCCTGGCACTATGCAGGCTGTTTGTCGCGTTAGACCCGACTGAACACCATTGCTGTCTCTTTCACTAGCCCAGAGTTAGGAAGAGAAGATAGTTTCATTGTCTCGTGTCATCAGCATGCTCGTGCGCAGAAAATTTCATCGTGCTACTTGTGTTATTTACCTATTCATTTCATGCATCCGCAAATGAGTACCTACTATCCAAAGGACATATAGTTTCTATTGTACGCTATAATTTTGGTCACGATCGAGGGAAATAGGAGCAGACAAAGCATAGTATTAATTATCTATTATCAAGTTGTCCTCATCGTCGTTAAATTGTGGGTTACTATTTACTGGTAGGTTAGTGTCCTGTTTTAATAGAGAGTGAGTCTAATAAGTACTTAATTAGAATAGCTTTCGACTTACTAGCACGTTGAGCCAAGACATTCGATGTTTAAGACTATCGTTGCAATGGCTTTTCGGCGAAACGGACGCTTGAACTTATGGCAATTCGAAATTGTGTACATCGATGCTATGGAATATCGGCCAGTAGCCATCGGGCGCATGAGGTTTGAAAACAAGCAGCAAACCAAATATCTTTGGCTACGCTGTTCGATTTGTATAAGTAATAATAATAACCGGTTAATTTAGTTAGGAACCCGACTGCAAAAAACAATGCTCCTCATTTTTTGGGAGTCAGGTAAAAATGTATCCTATATATCACTCAGGGGATCAAGACGAATCTTCAGACCCCTCGCACTTCAAATTACTGAGGTTACAGGCTTAGTTAAAGAAACAGACATACATACATACCTACGTACAACCAAAAACACCTCCTTTTTGGACAGTCAGGAAAAATGCGATTGTAACAAACTTTTAAACAAAAGTTGTTCAGTTTTATGATTAGAAGCGTCATTAAAAATATGTTCTATTTTATCTGACACCTTGTATAGGTAAGTACCTATAGCTTGACGATCGTAGAGCATAAACAAATGCTAGATAGATATTAAAATCAAATACACGGACACAGCTAAAATTGTGCACAAGTTTTCTTTTTTCAATAATAAAACCGAATTGAAACTACAGTTTGTTTAGGAGAGCCTTCTCTTTATCTGATTGGATCCCGTGGATGGATCCATTGCTTTTAATTTTTAAAATTCTTCTGCAACTCAACCAATCTATTCTTATTCAAATTCTATTTTTATTTGAGTTTGCGTGTACCAATCCTCGACTGCATCATCACTTGCCATCAGGTGAGTTGCAGTCAAACGCACTCAAATTATTAATAAAAAAAAAGCTCATTCGTTGCTCGACAAACGTTACTCGTACATCGTGTTAGGTAAATAGAACACCATATCATATAAAACAGAACACTAATACATACTTATAACTTTAAGGATTCGTGTAAATTAGGAATTTTCAAGGCGAGAATGAATAGGCACTATTTGAGTTTGCGTGGTAAATTCATCGTCGTCGTCACTTACCATCAGGTGAGGTGCTGCCAAAACACATTGAAATTTTTAATTTACTTACTAAAAAAAATAAAGGGCTTTTTATTTTCTTGTGGAACTGAACAACCATTGTTATTTTTTTTTGAGAAAAAGCAAATTATTATTTCTAAACAAATTTGTCGTATCAGTTGATCGATTTGCATGAGAAGTCAAAATTGTAGAACAGAAGTTGTTCAGTTTTATAAGTGGAAGCCCCCCTTAAAATGTATTCTATTTTACCTAACACCCTGAATACGTATGATCATACAGGATGTAACGAAATTGGTGTATGTCCCGTTAACTGGGGCTTCTACTCATCATACTGAACAACTTTTGTTCTTTGACGAAACTTTTTTACTTTTCATACAAAGCGATCAGCTGATTGACTAATTTTGTGCATTTTAGTATGAGGGGGGGGGGGTCCAATTTTTTTTTTGAGAATTGACTATAGGTTAAGTTAAAGACATAAAAATTTTATTTACGAAGTTATCTTATCTAAAAAATACAAGTTAACTGTGACCCCACACTAGGCTAGGCCTGTCTCGTGGCGGTCAAGAGAAGTTGTCAAGTTGTTCAGTATGACGAGTAGAAGCCCCAATTAACGGGTCCTACACCAATTATTTATTATTTATTCACAATTGGTAAGCCCTTGACAACATCTCACCTGGTGGTAAGTGACGATGTTGCCGAAGATGGAAGCGGGCTTACCAAGATTCCCCAATGCAATGGGGAACTGGCTATCTTATCTTTATGCCGGAACACACCAATGATATCAGCATTGATATTTGGCGGCAAGACTTAGATAAGATGGTGGTAGCTAGCCAGGCGGGCTTAGAAAATGCCCTACCACCAACCAAACCGAGTCTTACAATTGACCCCGCCGGGAATCGAACCCGCGACCTCCTGTGTAAAGCCAGTGAACTTTGCCTCTGAGCTACGGAGGCGGTTAAACCAATTATTTTACACACTGTATACAACAACAATGCCGACACTATCTAAATACGTGAAAGAAAATGATTCATATACCTAAATTCGCGGTAACCACACTAAAGAAAGTGTTCTTGAATTCAATAGCGGCTACATACTTCGCTCATTGAAATCCGACTCTGTTTCGCAATGGGAACATACGTTCGTGCCATCACTAAAACCGCTGGGCTGCCTTTTATGTGGCTTGCTTTACCCTTTGATGCTTTTCATCAAATGATCTAGTTTGGTTGGAGTTTAGCTAAAGATATTCCATGTTTTTTTGATACTGAAATACTTAGTCGTTATTTTGTAATTGAGACATAAAAGGTTATGTGGTAGATTAGTAGTTAAATGTGTCAGGAATAGTTAGTTATGTATGTGATACAAGGGTGGTTTAGCGTATCTGTGAGCTATGTCGGTTACTTTGGTTCTATCGTATTCGTATCGTATCGTATATTCGTATCGTATCGTAAAGAGTATTCATAGTACAAAAGAAATGTGTAAGGGCAGTGTCCGGAATAGGCCCCAGAGATTCATGTCTACCTCTTTTCCGAGAACTCAAACTATTAACACTTACAAGTCTTTACATTCTGGAAGTTGGGATTTTTGTAAGGAAGTACCCTGGATATTTCAGAGACTGAGAAATAGAGACCTCACTAAAATTGTAATACCAACGTATAGAACTACGCTCTATGAAAAAAATTGCCATCTTAATACTATTAGAGTATACAACAAAATCCCTACTGTATTAAGGCAGCTTACAACTAAGATTTTCATCAACAGGTTACGTGAATGGCTAATTGATAAATGTTATTACTCGCTTAGTGAATATTTCATGGATTCTGGATAAGACTATGACTGACGTAATGGGTAACCAAATATTTGCATGCCATTTTGTGGTAGAATGTACTGAGACTGTAATTATAAATAAGGACAATATCTGTTAAATAACGTATGTTCTCAGCAAATAAATATATTGTATTGTATTGTATTGTATTGTATCACGCAAATGGCACTGAACTAAACTGAAAAGGCAGTGGGCACGGCACATACCTCGTAGAACAGATGGCCGTTGGGGTAGTAAAGTTCTCGAGTGCGACCGCGCACCGGAAAAAGTAGCATAGGCAGGCCTCCCACGCGGAAAGCCGATGGATGCGGGCAGCGTAGGACCGGTCGTCGTGGAAATCCTTGGGGGAGGCCTTTGTCCAGCAGTGGACGTTTTTCGGCTGATATGATGATGATGATAAGGGTGGTAAGTAGACAGTGGACATTTATAAGCTCGAGCCGCAGGCGAGGGTTTACCAAGGTCACTAGTAATCCTAATCTGTGTACTTTAAATTGTCTCTTCTTATTGTCATCATCATCTCATGTACGTCTCCACCAAGGGGCTCGGGGTATACCCTGAATTAGGGTGGTCGGGCCTTATTCGAACACGCGGGCCCAGTGTGGGTTGGTCGACTTCACACACAACCTTCGAGTTTATACGCAGTTTTGTGCAGGTTTCCTTACGATGTTTTCCTTTACCGTAAGAGCGTCGGATAAATGTATCTACATATTAAATTGAAATTCGAAAACATATTAAATTGAAATTCGAAAACATATTGGTACGTGGCAGGATTCGAACCATGATCTCCCGGAAAGGAGGTAGCGGCCCTTGCCTTTACGCTACCGAAGCTTCTTACTTATTGTAGAACATTATCTCTTGCAGAAGCGGTGCAGCGCTTCATAGAGATGCCGACGTACACTGAAGTGAATCCGGGTGAAGATGCACTGCTCAAGTGCCGGATATCCGACAAAAAGGGCGTTTGTTCCTGGCAAAAGGATAATAAGGTAAGCTTTCTTCTCTTCTGAACAAGAATGTTTCATATGATTTCTAATCTTATAGCATTAGTACCCGTAAAACCTCATCCTAGTTCCATAAGGCCTTATGCCTCAGATCAAAAATAAAAGGCAGATTTAGTGAAAGCGTTTTGAAAACGGGGTATAAAAAACTCTGCTCCAAACACGACGGAGCAGAGTTTTGCTTACAGTCACGCGTTGGCAGGCTTACCGTCAACATGCTGTGACATGTCCCAAAGGCACCTGTCTCAATTACAGTGAAAGATAGGACTTATTACGTTTCGATACATTATTCGGGGTCACCACTTAAGATAAAGATGCATACGTATAACAGAACAAGCGTTACCCCACTTTTTGTTATAATTGTTGTATAAAACTCAATATCTACATTATTTTTAATTTGAGCCTTATGCTATTGAAAGATCCTTCGATCTTCTGCTGTGAATATTGCGTTAGGGAATCTTGGTAAGCCCGCTTCCATCTTCGGCATCATCGTCACTTGTCATCAGGTGAGTTAATGCCAAGGGCTTACCAATTGTGAATAATAAAAAAAATGATATTAATGAGGTTAGTTGGTGTCACAGATTTAATAGAACATATTTTTAATGACGCTTCTAATCATAAATCTGTGGTTGGTGTCTTTCTTGCGGTACCTAATTAACGGCCCGAGACGTTAATTTGGGCCCAAAGTAAGTAATTAATACAGCTGTAAGGTTGATTGTATTGGGCCACGCACGTGTAGTTCATTGACAACTAATTTTACTGTCGCGCTACCGTCACACACGTGCATATCATTATCTATTTATGTACGGTATTTTTATAAGTCTCAAAAACTTTGCTATGCAAGGCGTTTCTCGTTGCCGAACACAATGGTTGTTCTACCAATGAACTACCTACACTAAGAAAATATTAATGACTAGCTGTCCCGGCGAACTTCATACCGCCTTATAATATACTACACTACACCACACCACACTAAACTAGACTACTTTTTGTAGATAATGGAGGATTTTTTTCAGGTCATTTATACACTTTCGGTTACATTATTAGAGTTTTAGTAAGAATCCCTAATTTTTTGAAAATTTAATATAGCCTATAGCAACTGCAAATAGTGTAGCTTCCCAACGGTGAAAGAATTTTTCAAATCGGTCCAGTAGTTTCGGAGCCTATTCAATGCAAACAAACAAACAACCAAATCTTTCCGATTTATAACTATTAGTATAGATGAAATCATGCATTTAAGTATTGTGTTTGGTACGCAGAATAAAACGGCACAGTTTTAGGGTTTCGTAGTCCAATAAGAACCCTTATAGTTTCACCATGTCTGTCTGTATGTCCGCGGCTTATTACTTTGAGCAACGCAGCGAGGGAGTAAAGAATATACATAGTCGTCGTGAAAAAAAAGGATCACAATTTACCCAGTATATACCTAGAAACAAAAACCGTCGGTAGGTCTGTCAAAAAATCTGAAAAACATCGTGAGGAAACCTACATATCTGATTCCAGATGTACATGAAGTTCGCGATGCGCACGTCCGTAGGTGTAAATCTAAATGCCCTACACGTGACCGCGGGAGATGCTAAGTGCAACACCAGGTAATCGCCGTCTATCCCTTGTGCCACATGATAAGAGAGAGAGCTATAGCGGCTAAACCAGATTTTTTTTAAATTTACAATTGGTGAACCCTTGGCATCGTCTCACCTGTAGTAGGTACATGACGCTTATTTCCTCTATTTAGAAATTCTTTAAAAAAAAATACGCACATCATATCAGCCGTAGCGAAGGACGTCCACTGCCGGCCATAGGCCTCCCCCAAGGATTTCCACGACGACCAGCTCTGCGCTAAAAAAATAAAAAAAATAAAACAAAATTACGCACGTTTTAACAATAATTTGTCGAAGGATGAGAGAGTTTTAAAATTTTGCTTTAACGACTTAGTGAAACTTTGCAAGTATAAATGTATATAGTATATAGTAACTATTTATTAATGTTCGTATCGTCAGAGTCAGAGGCTGGCCCCATACAACGGCGATTTTTATGAGCGATTTTCTTTATTCTTTATTCCACTTCTTATTATAACTCGCTTACTGCGCTATAAAAGAAACCTACTGCTACTTTTAGCACAGATGAGATACCAGTTACTTGTTTTAGTAGTTTTAACGTTCTGTTGACTGAACGTTTACGCGAATTACCCCTCTTTTTTTGGAAGTCGGGTAAAATGTATGGTATGTGACTTACGGGATGTGGCATACAATATATTTTACCCGTTTTCCCAAAATAAAGGGGTCTAGTTTTTATGCATTCGTGTTTTTTTTAAAAGTTATTCGCGTAAACGTTCAGTCAGGAGAACGTTAAAACTACTAAAACTAGTAGTAGGTTTATTTATAGCGCAGTAAGCGAGATATAATAAGAAGTGGGTTGAGGCATAAAGAAAATTGCTCATAAAAATTGCCGTTGTCAAATCTAACGCTACCTCGCACTGTAAAACATCAAGCCGTTTAGAAGACATCGTGGAATAAAGAAACATACATACATTACACCTGAAAACAATACACTTCTTTTTGTGGGCAGTTGTGTAAAAAGATGTGCACGTTCTTTGTTTGTTGCTAATTTATTTATTCTTTAAGTGGGATTGAAGTAAGTATTCCCAACTAAATCTTTTCTACTTAAGTCTGAGTTAGCTACCCTTTTAACTATTTACAAGCCATGCCGTGAATTGCCGTGCCATCAAGTCCCAGGCCACACGGAATACGGTCCAATCTAATCGCAGAGCCGGACAGCCACTGATTAATTGGATTTACGGCCTAAAGTCCTATAAATAGTACATTAATTTGGTATTCTCGCTAATACATCTTATCTGTCGTCGTCGCTTGTGACAGTCGAAGCCCATAGATAAGAGACAAGTTAAATGCAAATGTAACCTTTTTGGAAGAATTATAGTGACTTTATTATCAGTAAAGAACGTTTTAGGTAACAATGTACAGTGTTTAGCCAACTATGTTGTAATCTGTAGCTTCTATTATGGCTTTAATGGGCAATGCGCGGGCGCGCCCAGACAGTGCAGTGATTGTCATTGAGACATGAACTTTTGGGACAGTTATGATAGAAGACAAAATAAATAAACAGGAGCAATTACATTTGTTTTAAGAGTAGTTAAAGACGTAAGGCATTACGTAAAAAACTGACCATTTGCAAGTTAGACTCGTACACGAAGAAAAAAATTATCACGTCTCTTGTATAGGGCTATTTATTTGTTATATTTGTTAAAGCGGCAATAAAAATAAATATACCTGGCATGCCTTTTAAAAGTTCTGTCGTTTCCATATTTCCCGGCAATTTTGAATTTGGAACTGTTCTATATTCGAATGTGTGTAAATTTAGAATCTCAAAACAGTTGAAAGTATTAGCATTAATGCTATTGTTTAGTCACAGCGTCGATTGGAATCTGTCAGGTTACGTACGAAAATGAATCTTTCTAAGGAAAATGTTCGTGCAATAATTTTCTACAACTTTAGAAGAGGCCTGACACGGCTTCAGTGTTTTGAAGAGCTAACATCTGCGTTCAGTGATGAAGCCCCATGTCTGCGGACTGTCGAACGCTGGTATTTAGAATTCCAGCGTGGACATACTAGTGTTAGTGACAAATCTCGCGAAGGACGCCCAAAATCCGCCTTCACTGAAGATAACATCATTGCTGTGAGACAACTAATTCTCGAAGATCGTCATGTGACGTATCGAGAGATAGAGGCTCTATTGGGCATCTCAGGGACAACCATTCAGAAGATCTTGCATGAAGCGCTTGGTGTGAGAAAGCTAGTTTGCCGTTGGATAACGCATCTGCTTTCCGACGATCACAAGGCGGCCCGCGTCAGATGGTGTAAGAAAACTCTGCAAAGGTTCAACCGAGGAGAGTCAAATCACGTCTACGACATCATAAGTGGTGACGAATCTTGGATCTATGCCTACGATCCTGATTCCAAACAAAAATCTACAATCTGGGTCTTTCAAGACGAGCCAAAGCCGACTAAAGTTGTTCGTTCTCGAAGCACTACAAAGAAGATGGTGGCCACGTTCGTTGGAAAAACCGGCCATGTTGCGACTATTGCACTTGAAGATTGTAGAACGGTTAACGCAGAGTGGTATACCACAGTTTGTTTACCACAAGTCATCGCCGAACTTCGAAAATCTAACTCAAAGCGACGCATCATTCTGCACCACGACAACGCAAGCTCACACAGCGCTCGTCAAACGATTGAGTATTTGAAGCAGGAAAAAGTAGAAATTCTTGACCATTCTCCATACAGTCCTGACCTAAGCCCTAACGGTTTCTTTACATTTCCTAAAATTAAGAAAAGTCTTCGTGGTCAAAGGTTCTAGTCCGGTGAAGAAGCAGTCGACGCTTTTAAAGCAGCCATTTTGAACACCCCCACTTTATAGTGGAATAAATGTTATAATAACTGGTTTGAGCGAATGGAAAAGTGTTTTAAGATACGTAGTGAATACTTTGAAAAACAATAAAAATTACTATAAGGTTCTAGTTGTGTTTCTTTCTTCAAACGACAAAACTTAAAAGGCAGCCCGTACACTGTGAAAATTTCAACTGGCTACCTACATATAACGGTTCATGAATTACAGCCTGCTGACGGACAGACAGACGTACGGACAAATAGCGGAGGCGTAGTAATAGGGTCCTGTTGGCACCCTTTGTGTACGGAATAGTGTTGCCAACCGTCCCGTATTTCACGGGACGTCCCGTATTTCTTGTATAAATTTCTATGCCCCGCTGGGACAACCCATGTCCCGTATTCCTAGCTCAAATTGTTTTGTCGAAAGAGTATTTTCGCAAATGAACCTAAAAAGGACTGACGCCCGTCCGTAACAAAGGCACGCCGAATTTAATGAAAGCCGACCTGATAACCATGTTTAACTACGATTTTGACTGTGTTTGACTTGATAATCATGTCAAAAAAACAAAAAGATATATTACGTGCAGTAAAATCTGTAACGAAGTATAGTTTTAAGTCTACATAAAACGATTTTTTTATTAAAATGCTATATTTTTTTTTGTCCCGAGTGAAAAAGAGAAATCCCATATTTTTTAAGATTTGTGTTCGTTTGTCCCTTAAGGCCCAAAAAAAAAGTTGGCAACCTTAGACGGAACCCCAAAAAGGCCAGTTCGGGAATGCTTTAAGAGTTCTTAAAAGCCCGCCAACATTTTGACTTAACCGTCCTTTTAGATTTAGATGATATGATCCAAATAGAAATGGGTAAGTGAGCTCGCGAGTATCCGCCCAAAAGCTGGGTTAGATCCCGGGTTATTCCCGGACCATTCCCACCCAATTGTTTGAAGCATGGGGATTAACCTTCATCTTTAGATGCAAAGGTCTTAACAGTAACTAAGCATAGCTAAACAACCCTTAGTCTTCTCACAGATCGAAAAAGTGTTTTTTTTTTCCAAAAAGTAAAGGAAATTAGGTAATAAAAACAAAGTCGCATTATTCAGAGGCTCGGAGGAATAAGACAAACGTATATTTCGGATCATCAGAAGGGTTTTGGCCGTATCTAAGAAATAAACTCGTCTTTTAAAAAGTTTGGGGGTGTACAATCAATATTCACACACGTTTGCAGCACGAGGCTTAGCGATGATTCGGATGAAAACCGATTATTTTATAGACTGCGATGAGTTCGGCACGGGCTGGCTTCCCAAGTTGACAGTTCAGCTGCTCGATCAAAAGTGCTCGTAAAATAATTGGCGCCTCTGTCGTAGCCTCTGTAGGTAGGCTGCATTGTCTTTGATGGTTCGATAATCACAACGATTCTGATTGGCTAACAAACAAGTACCAACACTACCAACTTCCGGGTTCCGGTCTCGCACAGACCACGCCTTGGCCAAAGATGACTATTATTACTACCCTAGCTAACCGTTTGACGTTTCAAGATAAAACACACGGTGCTTCGACGGATGCATAGATGGCGCCACGTCCTTGCGCTCCGACATATAGTATCGTCATTTTCCAGCAAAATTTAGATGCAGTCAAACACACAAAAATATACAGGGAGTAACAAAATTGGTGTAGGTCCCGTTAACTGGGGCTTCTACTCATCAAACTGAACAACTTTGGTTCTACAAGTTTGCTGAAATCGCAAAAAAAAGAACTCTTCATACACTTCTTTTTTCTTCTTTTTCTCTTCATCACTTACCTATGTATTATTGTAATGAGTTTTTTTAAATATTTGCATGCTGTTTATTGAAACAGCTATTAAGCTAAACATAAATGCTATAACTATTATTTTAAAGATCTCTGTATACCGTGTTTAAGGCAATTAAATGATTTTATATTTCTAACGATCAACTGATTGACCAATTTTGTAAATTTTTGTATTGCGTTAATTTTTTTTGTGAATTGACTATGGGTTCCTTTGGGAAAGTTGTTCAGTATGATGAGTAGAAGCGGGTCCTACACCAATTTTTTACACCCTGTATATGACGAAGCCATTCTTATGTCCTCTAAAATTAAAACAATGTTATTGAATCACCCACCAAGTAAATTATATTGACATTATCTTAATCTTTATTACGCTACAAAGCATTATCTTTACAGAACTACTACTTTACAGAACTCAACTGTTGGTGACAGTTTATTCTTCATTTTCAATAGATAAAGGAAACTTTTGTAATTAAAAGTTACTTTGCATCGTTCTCTTTCCTTTGTTTCCTGCCTAGTGAGTTTTACAAGTGGTCAGTTCCTTGGGGAATCCTCGGTTGCTTACGAAGTTGCAAAAGCGAACTACTGCAGAGCGCCAATATTAGCGAGCTACCAGAATCCATGAAGGGAAATTCGGAATTTAGCCGAGCTAAAGTTTGTTAATCTAAAGTCTCAAATGAAGTATAACATTTTGAGTGTTACGAGTTCGTTGTCAGTTGTGTACATACTTAAGGCTCCTCAGTCCCTAAAATTAGTCCCTAATTAAAACAGGCATGACGAATGCTAGTTATCTGATTTACTTTTTATCATCTGTCAAAAACGACATTTTGTAGAAACGCGCCGTGATCATTTGGTTTACGAGCATAAAAACTCTTTTCAAATTAAAGCTTATATCTAAAACATTAAAAGTTTTTTCGTTAACTTATTTTATTTCTGTTTAAGCCATAAAATTTTTATATTGACACTTAAGTTCTGACAACTTCCGTGGATAGTAATAAAAATGTGTCCTATTTCGCTATTAACTTAAGAATTTATGCTGGGCTTGCAGTGATGCGTTGAAAATCGAAATTATGTGTCACAAACTTAGATCACGTATAAAAAGAACGAGATTTACGGATCCAAACACAAGGTCAGTCAAATTAAACAGTACTTTCGCGTTTCTTTTCTCTTTGATTTTTAAATATTTATATATTTTTGATGTGTAACATCTTTGCTCTCGCTTTCCTGCAATTTGTGGGAGTGATTTCGTGAAATGGGACGGAAATGTGTAACATGGAACGGAAATGATAACAGGAAGTCGCGAAAGCGCGGAATTCTACTTTACGAGAGTCCGACTCGCACTTGGTCGGTTTTTGTAATTTGTGGGAGTGATTTCGTGAAATGGGACGGAAATGTGTAACAGTAAGTCGCGAAAGCGCGGAATTCTACTTTACGAGAGTCCGACTCGCACTTGGTCGGTTTTTGCAATTTGTGGGAGTGATTTCGTGAAATGGGACGGAAATGTGTAACATGGGACGGAAATGTGTAACAGGAAGTCGCGAAAGCGCGGAATTCTACTTTACGAGAGTCCGACTCGCACTTGGTCGGTTTTTTTCGTTACTGTCAGATCCGCCACCCAGGTACAATATCGTCATCAAATCTAACTAACCTAAAGTATTTTGTCACATGTTACACATCATATGCGAGTACTGTAGGTCTCGCTCGAATTTTTTTTCTCCTGTCAAACAAATCTCCGGACGTTTTTTCATTTGTATGAAACCGGGGATCTATTTCTTAATCTGTGACCTAAGGTCGCAAATTAAAAATGCCTTCATCTTTTTATTTTTTATTTTTTTTATTAACAATTGGTTAACCCTTGACAACATCTCACCTGGTGGTAAGTGATGACGTTGCCGAAGATGGAAGCGGGCATACCAAGATTCCCTAACGCAATGGGGAACTGGCTATCTTATCTTCATGCCGGAACACACCAATGATATCAACATTGATATTTGGCGGCAAGACTTAGATAAGATGATGGTAGCTAGCCAGGCGGGCTTAGAAAATGCCCTACCACCAACCAAACCGAGTCTTACAATTGACCCCGCCGGGAATCGAACCCGCGACCTCCTGTGTAATGCCAGTGAACTTTGCCTCTGAGCTACGGAGGTGGTTTATTGTGGTATCTTTTTAATGTCAAACAGACAAAAAAGGCAAAATTGATCAGAATCTGAATATTAGACAGCAATATTTATATTATGTACTTCAGTCGCCATTGCTTAGCTTTACCTAAGGAGATCGCGGGTTCCAATCTTAGCGGAGTTTTGTAAGACTTGGTTTGGTTGGTGGAAGGGCATTTTCTATAAGCCCGGCTGGCTAGCTACCACCATTTCATCTAAGTCTTGCTGCCAAATATCAATGCTAACGATATTGATGTGTTCCGGCTTGAATATAAGATAGTCAATTCCCAATTTCGTTGGGAAACCTTGGTAAGCCCGCTTCCAACTTCGGCATCTTCATCACTTACTACCAGGTGAGATCATGCCAAGGGCTTACTAATTGTGAATAAAACAATAATAATAACTGTCGAATTCGAAAATACGAAAAATACACTTTATATGTAAAATCATGTTTGTAAATTTTGCTCTTATCCAAATGTCATTATTAGGTTGACTGCAAGAGATCCCGTAAGGGATAAGTCCGCCTTTACACAATGCATATTTGTTTTATGTTTTAAAGACAAAGAGTTTACAAACAAACAAACCTTTACCTACGACTACACGACGCCACGTCTGGTGTGTATGATTATTACTCACTTTCAGGTAAGATTACTCATGCCCTTAATAGTACATTTAATTTGCTGTACATGTATCGTATGTGAATGTGCTTGTACTGTACGTGCACCAAGATTAGATATTGTGAGTTGTATGACCTCATTAGCTTTGTCGTCGCCGGAAAATTAGACGTTTTCACTTGAGGGCGAGGCGAGGCCCGAGGCTGACAAAGTACAGTCTGCAATAATAGAAGGAAGCAAGTACTAGCGAGAGTGAAAATTAGACGTTTTCACTTGAGGGCGAGGCGAGCCCGAGGCTGACAAAGTACAGTCTGCAATAATGGAAGGAAGCAGGTACTAGCGAGAGTGAAAATTAGACGTTTTCACTTGAGGGCGAGGCGAGGCCCGAGGCTGACAAAGTACAGTCTGCAATAATAGAAGGAAGTAGGCACTAGCGAGAGTGAAATTTAGACGTTTTCACTTGAGGGCGAGGTGAGACCCGAGGCTGTCAAAGTACATTTTGCAATAATCGAAGGAAGCAGGTACTAGCGAGAGTGAAAATTAGACGTTTTCACTTGAGGACGAGGCGAGCTCCGAGGCTGACAAAGTACAGTTTGCAATAATAGGAGGAAACAGGTACTGGCGAGAGTGAAAATTAGACGTTTTCACTTGAGGGCGAGGCTGACAAAGTACAGTTTGCAATAATAGAAGGAAGAAGGTACTAGCGAGAGTGAAAATTTATGGTCGGGGAAAAATTTTCTTCCCATTTTGTTTTTTTTTCAATATTCACAATTAGTAAGCCCTTGGCATCATCTCACCTGATGTTAAGTGACGATGATGCCGAAGATGGAAGCAGGCTTACCAAAATTCACCAACGCATTGGAGAACTGGCTATCTTATCTTCAAGCCGGAACACATCAATGTTTGGCGGCAAGACTTAGATGAGATGGTGGTAGCTAGCCAGGTGGGCTTAGAAAATGCCCTACCACCAATCAAACCGAGTCTTACATTTGACCCGACTGGAAATCGAACCCGCGACCTCCTGGTGTGAAGCGAATGGACTAACCATTACGCCACGGACGCGGTTAATGCAAATTTAAACAGGGAAAACAAAACGAGCTGTTCAACGTTCAGATTTTCAAACTAGAAGCTTTTGAAGCATGTTTGTGATAGTACTAACTGTTACTGCATTAGGTCAATAAACAGCACAAATTTTATTCGCGGCCTGTGTTGCATTTTTACCTTTTTTCTACATAAAATTTCAAAATGTAGCGAATTTCTCGTTACTTTCACTCAGTTTCATAGACAAAAAAACAATTTTAAAATGGCGGAAATTTTAAATTTTTGCTTTTTTTTTAAATATCGGAAGTTCACTTATTTAATTGTATTATAATCAGCCAGCTATAAATAATACAAACAAAGAGATTTGATTACAAATTTACAGTTACAAATTACAAAGAAACTTCCTCCCCGACCCCCGATGTGACGTTAAGTCACCCCTATTATTTTTACAAGTTTTTAACTTCCCCTGTTATTTAGTATACGACTTTAGAGCGACGTCCAGGGGTCCGTTTGTGCTGAAATTTGGTATGCAGCCGTATTCCCGATAGCAGTATAGACCCTTTTGGTATTTGAAATTATGATCGATGATAAACTCTAAAAGGTCCCAGGATCGAATATTGTTTTAATCGAGTCGAAGGAAATACTGAGCCTACTCAGCTTGTCTTTTTAGGGTTTCATAGTCAAACTAGGAACCCTTATAATTTCTCCAAGTCCGTCTGTCTGTCGGTATGGTGTAGAGTGTTGATTTGGTATGGTTATGAGAGTGAATAGGCATTACTTGTGTTAGTGTGTATACCATCTTCGACTACATCGACACTTTACAGTATGTACAGACACGGCCTCGTTACAGTTTTATTATATGTATGTACATATATAGATTTATAATTTATTAGTAAGTATTTTAATAAAAGATTCCTAAGTATTACTCAGTTTTATAATGTATAATTTAATTTCGTCCCTAATATAAAGTTATTTTCATAAATAATACATAACATATTCAGTTAAGCAACTAGCTTCCCGAGAGTTCATCCATCACAGTTATGGTTAAATACGTCTGTTACGAAAATTAATGCGAAAATACTAGCTTCAGAGTTCTATTTATTAGATTTTTTAGTATTTTACAATTAAGTACCTACTATTGTTTCACCATCGTGATCTGTCAGGAGTCAGGAGAGAGAGAGAGGTCTAGCGGAGAACCGTCAAAGTCAATATGACAATTACTATGCGTTCTTAAAATTTAATCAGCCGAAGGACGTCCACTGCTGGACATAGGCCTCCCCCAAGGATTTTCACGACGACCGGTCCTGCGCTGCCCGCATCCAGAGGCTTCTCGCGACCTTCATTAGGTCATCAGTCCACCGTCGGACACATAGCTCGTAGAACCTCGTAAACCTCGAGTAGCGACCGCGTACCGGAAGACGTAGCGAAGGCAGGCCTCCCACGAGGTGGAAATAAGGTTATATTTGATTTAATTAAAGGACTTTTTTAATAAAGGATATATGATGATAATAAAAACCTTATGTAACATTATATCACAACAACGTTCTTGAATAATGTATCCGACATTTTTTTGTATATAAAGCTTGCATGCACTACCGTCCTGACATACTGCTGCTCTTACTTAATACTAATACTGTTTCTGTTTCCGTAATAGCGCTAAGTGCAGTCCCATTCGTCCCACAACACCGTACAGATAAACTAAATGCTCATTTAGCCGCGGTTATCCACAAACCTGCGCGCGGGCACGGGCAGACGAGATCCGAATCTAAACTAGGGTTAGTCACGACGAGCGACGTACGCAGTGTCGAAATTCGCCGCGTCGAAAACTCCGCGTCGAATGACGGTTGTATCCAAAGAACATAGAACAGTCTACATCGTATAACATAATCATTTTCATCAGTCCGTATTAGTCCACTGTTAGATATAAGCCCCCAGGGCGCGTCACTTGTACTGATCTTCGGCTTTACGTGTCCAGGTGATCCTTAGCGACATTGCACAAATAGTCTTAAGTTTTTACTAATAACCAGTTTAATTAAAAAACTATCTGCATTTTAAGCCTTAAAACGTATCCTATGCCATTCAAGGAATCAAGTGAATTCTAACGACACCTTGCACTCAAAAATCCATCAAGCCGTTTAGACTACAGGCTCGGCCAAAGAAACAGACAAACGTACACCTGAAAAACATTAACCTCTTCTTGGGAAATCGGGCAAAAAGCAGCATCGTCATGTACCTACTAATTAAAATAATTGTGTCATTAATATGTATAATGCATTTGTATCTCTAACGCCTATATGCGTAATTGATAATGATGATCCTTCGATATTGCACCAATCGATAAATAACAGCTACCGCCATCGCATAATGTAACGACCATATAACGTGGTTTAGTCCTAAGATCCAAAGAGATGGTTTTACTACAGTGTAAGAATCCATACAGTGGTCCAACGTCTTTAGTGTTTGCGTCAAATCCGACATGACTAGTGTCAATGGTCACCTCTGGCGCTGTGCTGGCACTTTTAATGAATTGTACCGAACGATGACTGACAGTTAGGGTTCGAACAAAGTATGTAATATATTAGTCCTAACATATAGTATGACACTCTCTAGATTTGAACCTTACCCCCTCGTCAGCCAGTTTGATACAGATTGGTGCTAGTTTGGTTCTTGAATGTATAGGATTTCGCGGTGATTTTTTTTGTTCCTATATTTTTTTTTAGAAATGTCATTTCTAGCCCTTTGAATAAAGTGTCCAGGTGTGGTTTGACCTCCCCTCGTCTACTTGGCCCCCGCATGATTGCTCTGTCTAGCTAGACGTTTCCGTTGGACGACTGAATGGATTCTTTAGACTATGGTATGACTGTCTTGAGTGTTCGACAAAAATACCTTCGATGTAACAAAATTCTACACTCCTTACGCAGCTCAGTCACGAATTGTGCAGCGTAACTTTTTACGGTGCATCCTGCCCGGCCCGATGGTTATCCTGCATGTATTTAAAATTTAAAACAACGCTTTCGGTTTTTGACGGTTTTCACTGCTCACGTCTAGCTATTAGATAGACAAATTTTTCTGTTTAATATTATCGCAGTTGGTACGGTTAGTAGCTCTTTTCTTATTCTGGGGCAAAAAAATTAAAAGTTTTTGACAGATCGACAAAGTATATAATGTAACGCCTACCTCTTGGGTATAAATTATAGTTTTGTATAAAATGTTTTTGTTAGGGAAATAAGTCACTTTTAAACATAGTACCTATTGTAGGTACATGATATGCGCTCTTAAGGCGAGGCACCGGTGGAGAAGCGGAGAAACCCTTTTGCTAGATCAAATTTTTTGGGTAATTACTACTAAATATCGGTCTAAAAATATTGGACATACTTAAGGATATTTTCTGAGGAATGTGCTAATGTTACACGATAGTGTGTACTTTACTCGATCATAAAAAATCCCAAAAACAGGTCTAAAACGTCAAAAAAAAAGGCTAAAACGAATTGTTTGTTAATAAAATTTCTAAAATTGCACATAGTTTTTGTATGGAAATATTTCTTTTTAAGTACTACAGAGAATCTGCTAAATTTTAATTTTTAAATTGAAGTCATAAGAGAAATAACAACGTAAAACATTGAAAAAGTGCAAAAGTTTGGATATTGTTTTGATTCTTTACACGTAAAGGAAAAAACAGAGACAACTGTTTTACAAATGCCTCGCCTTAAGATACGTTTGAAAGATACCGGTGCTGTGTTTCTAACAGCAGCTTTTTGCCGTATTTAAGATATCAGGGTACAGATACATAGATTATTATTATTATATTATTAGGTGACTCCTCGCGACATTTTCTCTATGTTTAGAGATCATAGTGTTAATTTATTCTTGTCTATTGCTATTAATTCTATTTTGGTACATATAACAAGTAACAATGCACTTGGTTCGGGCACATGTGGCACAAGTTTAAGTGTCTTAACTTAAACACTTATCTCAAGAATAGGTCAAGGTAGCCAGAGCATCAAATTAGACTCACAAAGAAGCAATCTTCTTAAGTTAATCTTAAATCCTAATAAGTAATTCTATGTAAATCAGCCTCTTTTATTAAGTCTGTAACAGGTTAACCACTTATCTAAAGAGAATGTTAAAAAGTCGTTAAAAAGATAGAGGTACAAAACACAATAACCGGAGTTTTTAAGGCAATGTACTAGTTATGGTTCAGTTGTAATTATGGTAATGATGTCCTTATTTGGTACCATTTTTTGTACTTTGTTTGGTACAAAAAATACAAACGAGTATCTATGGTCAGACAAAACTTCTAGGTGGGCTTATGTGGGCTGTAATGTAACAGTTTGAAATTTGAATGGGAAATAAGATTGTTCGTGATTAGAAAAACTCACGTAAGAATTAATAAGCAAGTACAGTGACGATTATCTTTCCTGTACAATTTTTTGTAGGGCTTTTGTTACATGAAAATTTATTTTAGGCTTTTCTTTGCGAGCATTTATTCATAGCCTGCTTGACAAGGGCCTCTCCGAAGAATTACCATGTTCGGTTCTGTGCTGCCCGCACCCAGAGGCTTTCCGCGATCTTCACCAGATCGTCGGTCCACCAAGTGAGAGGCCTTACGCTCCGCCTTCCAGTGCACGGTTGCCACTCGAGAACTTAACTACCCTATCTATGTGCCTCGCCTACTGCCTCTTAAGCTTGGACGTCTTTATTGAGATATTTCGAGTAAAAGATGTTACTGAGATATATAACCGGCGCTTTGAAGGCTGGTTATGGTTTGGTTATCGTTATAACATAGTTACATGGTGCAACTCACCCTTACAGTAACCCTTGCACCATGTAACTATGTGAGGCAGTAGGCTATACACTTACTATTAATTAACACCTCTAAACATTTTTTAAAGTTTTTTACAGCACTAATCCGACTCGCTCTTGGCACAGATTACTAAATAGTTACTTCGTAACTCTTGGCCGGTTTTCGTCCTTATGTGAAAGCATCTTGAGTGACACATACTTAAGCACCACATAGACAAGAACAAAAACATTTTTACCGGGCAACACAACAAATGAGAACGATGACGCTCCTATCGATACAAAACTTTGCAATGACAAAGAGTAAAGACGCTCCTTAAGCCTCATTACGAAGCTGGTCACGTCACGAGTCAAGTCGTGATTCAGCCGAGTCCTGGGAATCTCACGAGTCGCATTTGAGTCAAGCCGGAGGGCTTCGTGCTTTATGGCTTGGAATTGGGGAGTGCAGGGATGCATCCGGAAAGATTCCACCAAGGTTCGTGAGAAGGTTTCCAAAAGTCTGTGTGTTTGGTGTTGTAACTGGCCCTTATTTGACTTTAGGCACAGATTACTTCGTCTTTAGGCCTTTCTATGTTTAAAGAGATTACTTTTACGACTTAACACTTAGGCAGAGCAAGTATAAATAGCTGAAATTTTACAGTCTGTGGTAGCGCTGCGTTGGTGAACTGGTGATGAAGGCGATCCGAGCAAGATTCGTGTTTTTCTTTTATTGTGTCAATTTGGATGATTCAAAACTTTTTTATTATTAATATTATTATTGCTTCTTTTTCGCTTTTCTGTAAATCCTACTTAGAAGTGTAATCGAAAAGCATAAATACGACCGCGACCATTAATACTTTTCCAATCTGTTCCGCTCCCCCATCTTGTAAGTACTTAATTCATAAATCTTGTTAATGGATAAACATTCAAGGTGCAGCGTTTCCCCCCTGAGTGCGTGCCTGTAGAATTTGCGCTGAGATGGTGAATGGTAATGACGCAGGTATCGAAATTGATGGAAACGCCATGGATTTGTAATGTATTCAGGGGATACGGAGATTGTGACAGGTTGATCACATGTTTTCGCAGATTAATGATTTAATTTTCGTTGAAAATTATGGAATGTAATGCGGAATTTTGCGAAGTTTTAAAAATGCGATGATTTATTGATTTTGAGCTTTATGAATGACCCACGGATCAGTTAGTGTGTGGCCGCTGTGGTGCCCCAGCAGTGCAAATGCTATGGTTGTTAAAGAACGAACCAATCATCATTTATTTTATTTTTGTTTTATTTTATTTGGGAAGTGTACAGCTTAAGTATACACTACGTGATCATCATCATATCAGCTGAAGGACGTCCACTGCTGGACATAGGCCTCCCCCAAGGATTTCCACGACGACCGGTTCTGCGCTGCCCGCATCCAGCGGCTTTCCGCGACCTTCACCAGGTCATCGGTCCACCGAGTTGTACAGCTTAAGTATACACTACGTGATCATCATCATATCAGCTGAAGGACGTCCACTGCTGGACATAGGCCTCCCCCAAGGATTTCCACGACGACCGGTTCTGCGCTGCCCGCATCCAGCGGCTTTCCGCGACCTTCACCAGGTCATCGGTCCACCGAGTGGGAGGGAGGCCTGCCTACGCTACGCTTTCGCCACTCGAGAACTTAACTGCCCCAACGGCCATCCGTGGCCAAGTACTAATATATATACTGTGCCGTGGCCATCCGTGGCCACTACATGATAACATAACAAAATTACCTATGAGCTAATAAACAAACTTCTTCTTCCATTTAGTCATTCTATTGCTATATTTTTAACCGGTCGTCGGTCCACCGTGTGCGAGGCCAGCCCATGCTACGTCTTCCGGTGCGCGGTCGCTAATTGAGAACTTTACTACCCCAAAGGCCATCTGTTCCAGCAGTGGACGGCTGATATGATGATGATGTTTTTAACCAAGTTCAAAAAAGGAGTTTTTGTATGTAGGTATATGTTACGTGATTTCTTCGTCGATTGTCAACCGATTTTAATGATTCTTTTTATGAATTCATAGTTTATGCTTCCAAGGTGTCCCATATAAATCGTATCAAAACTGTTTTGTAATTGTACTTGTTTGTTCCGATTGAAGACTTTTTTTACAATAGGTATGTATGTTTTTTTTTTATCCCACGACATCTTCTAATCGGTTTGATGAATTTTAGAGTGCGAGGTATCGTTCAATTCGTCTTGATCTTGTGAGTGACATAGAATAAATTTTTACCCGACTGGCCAAAAAAGAGGGGTAATGTTTTTATGCAGTGGCTTTTTTATTAAAAAAAAAAGTTTTTGGTGTTGTCAATTTTTGTTTTTCGTTTGCTTTGTCATGAGATATACAACCAGATACTATGTACTTAAACCGTAGCCTTATTCCCATGCAAAACTTATTATTATTTATTACATACGAGTATACAGGGTGCAACAAAATTTGTGTAGGTTCCGTTAGCTGGTGCTTCTACTCATCATACTGAACAACTTTTGTTCTACAAAAACGTTCTTGTTTTTTTTTACTCTTCATACAAATCAATCAGCTGATTGACTGGGGTTACTTGGAGAAAGTTGTTTAGAATGACGAGTATAACTCCCAGTTAACGGGACCTACACCAATTTTGTTACACCCTGTATACATTTACCTATATTTATTACAATTTCACACACGAGGCAAGTTTCAAAGTACATAGTAAGTACAAACATAGTAGACTTCTTCAAACTTCCACATTTACAGCTCCACGAATTTTATGCTGTAATTTTTAGAATTCACGAGTGTTTCCCGGGCAAAGTGTGCCAGCATTACCTACCTTTAACATCTAATGTAACGACTCCTTTAACATCTAATGTAACGACTGGAAGAAATTCGCGCGAGAAACTTCACCATATAAAAGTTAAAGTCAACTGTCAGAGGGGAGTTTCGTTTTCACCGAGAGTCGCTTAACGTTTTGATGGTATGATAATGACATGCATGGTGCGATGACGTTCGTGATGAGCCCGTACAAAACAGTCGTATAGCTCGCTGGTGGCGTTTTGTACCAAGTCGTTATAAGTACCAAGTGGCTTTATGTACGGCACATAAAATATCGAGCGAGAAACTTCAACATATAAAAGGTAAAGTCAACTGTCAGAGGGGAGTTTCGCTTTTACCGAGAGTCGCTTAACATTTTGATGAGTATGGTAATGACTAATGACATGCATGGTGCGATGACGTTCGTGCTGAGCCCATACAACACAGCCGTCTAGCACAGTGGTGGCATTTCGTACCAAGTCGTTTTACGTACCTAGTGGCTTTACGTACGTTACCTTAAATTCTGAGTAGGTACCATGGATTGTATAATTCTTTTCAAATACCATGGCTGGACGGATTTATTCATTAAGGAGGCATAGGGATAACAAAAGAGCTGGAGGTAGGTTAAATTTTCTGGAATCATAGTGCCAGAAACTTGGCGGTGGATTCTACTCATGATAAGTATAAGTATTGAACAACTTTCGACTGACTCGGTGGCTCAGTGGTTTGTGCTCATGACTACTGATCCGAGGGTTGTGGGTTCGATCCCCACCCAGGGCAAACATTTCTGTGATGAGCAGATTTGTTTGCTCTGTGTCTGGGTGTTAAATATCTATATATGTATGTATTTAAACGTATATAAGTATGTATATCAGTCTCTGGTTCCCATAACACAGGGAATCCTACTTTGGGGCCAGATGAACATGTGTGATTTGTCCCAGAATATTTATTTATATTTATTTATTTATTATTTACTTTCACCAAGGGACCTAGTCAATTGTAAAAAAAATGTAGGCCTTATCATACTAAGCTTATTGGGCAACTTTGTATATGTAATAAGTCTTTTTTTAGGGTTCCGTACACCCACCAAAGGGACCCTATTACTAAGCCTCCACTGTCTGTCCGTCTGTCCGTCTGTCAGCGGGCTGTATTTCATGAACCGTAATAGGTAGACAGTTGAAATTTTCACAGAATGGGTATTTCTATTTTCGTCATAACAACAAATACTAAAAATGAGAAAAAGTAAAAAAATTAGAGTCTTTTGAGAGTTTTTTTGGTTCCGTACCCAAAGGGTAAAGCGGAACCCTATATTACTTTACTAAGACTTCGCAGTGCGTTCGTAAAAAAACCCGTAGCTACAAGTGGATACTTTATAGCAAGGAAATGGGCTCACAGTACATTTATATCTGACTAGCTTTAGCACGCGACTTCGCCCGCGTGGAATTAATTTTCAAGCGACTTCCAAAAAGGAGGAGGTTCTCAATTCGTCTGTATGTTTTTTTTTAAATGTTTGTTACCTCAGAACTTTTGACTGGGTGAACCGATTTTTATGATTCTTTTTTTATTCGAAAGATAGTGCTTTCCGTGTAGTCCCATATAAATTTTATCAAAATCGGTGTAGTACTTTACCAGAAAATTAACAAAAACCAAAAATAATAATGCAAAAATGTACTAATTTTTTCAGATGGAAGTCGGTTTTTAACGTGTTTAGCGTTTTCAATTATTATGAATGTCGTGGAGGGAGTATTAATACCCGAGTGTATGGAAATAAGTTTCCTCAAGGACATAGATCGTGCCTTAGAACCTTTCACAGGGAACCCTATTATGTTTGTTCCATTATTTTTATCCACGGATTAATCACGACTGAATAGGAAGCTCGAACGTGGTATCAGCAAATTTTGAGTCGCTCGCCGCCAAAGTATCTAATATATTGGTACTAACATATATGGACACTCCCTGCCGCTCTCTAGATTCCGACCTCACCCCCTCGTCACTCTCACCTCGTCAGATTGATACAGGTTGGTTATAGTTTGGTTCTAGAAGGTATAGGATTCGCCGTGATATTGTTTGCCCTGTCATTTGTTTTAAGAAATGTCATTTCACGACCGTTGTATGCAGGGTACGGGGTGTGCTTTTACTCAGCACGATGCCATGTTAAAAATTTAATATTACGAGTATGTATTACAGAAAACAATACTCGACTTATGCGCGCTGAACGCAAGATTCATTTCCGAGCGCTTATTATTTAAGGCCTTAAGATAGGTCAAATGACAATATTGTATTCAAATTTTTGAAAGACTGTGCAAAGTTATCACTATGGAAAAAATATATAACATACTTAAAGTAATAAAAAATCGATGTAATTGAATACAATTAAAAAAATATTACCACTTTTGATGTAAAAAAATATACTGTAGATCCTGTTTTTGGCATTGATTGCAAAATTTCTCGATAACAAATAGTTAATGTCCAATGAAACAAACACACAAAAATCGGTGGCTTTAAGAAATATTATTTTAATTGTATACATTTTTTTAAACTTATTTGAAAGTATAGAAAAGTAATAAAAACATGTAAAAACCGAGAATTGGGCGTTCGGTTTCAACGCAACAGCCGCGTTGAAGCCCGCATTGATTTGAACTTAAAATGAATAAACTTACGTTCGATATTATTTTAACACGTATCAACCTGCTCGGATTGAAACATCTTAAAGGCTTAAACAGCTTATTGAATTCATCCTTCAGCTCAACATACCCGCGTTGTTGATGGTGAAATGTACCTAAACAATATTTTATATCAATGCTAAATAACTACTAAAGGGATGCACCTAAATAAATAAATAAATAAAATAAATATTCTGGGACAAATCACACATGGTCATCTGGCCCCAAAGTAGGATTCCCTGTGTTATGGGTTACCAGAGACTGATATACATACTTATATACATTTAAATACATACATATATAGATATTTAACACCCAGACACAGAGCAAACAAATCTGCTCATCACACAAATGCTTGCCCTGGGTGGGGATCGAACCCACAACCCTCGAATCAGTAGTCAATGGCACTAACCACTGAGCCACCGAGTCAGTCAAATATGTATGTACTTTTACTTACGAATAATCATACGGCAAATAATCATCATCAAACTTAACGAAAATATTATCGCTCGCTTCGCTTGATCAACTCTAGTCCAGTCTTGTCTTACTTAATATTGTAGTCGCTTACTCAGTAATTTAGTTAACTTCACATCAGGAGGTCGCGGGTTCGATTCCTGGTAGAGTCTAACATTATAAGACGGGTACTTTCTAAGCTCGCCTGGCTAACTACCACCGTAACTAACTATGTCTTGCTGCCAAACATCAATGTTAACAGCATTTGATGTGTTACGGCTTGAAGATAGCCAGTTCTCCATTAATTAGGGAATCTTAGTAAGCCCGCTGCCTCGGAACCATTGTCACTTGCCATCAGGTGAGATAATGCCTAGGGCTTAGACGTGCGCGCCGCGCCGCGCCGCGCCGACTTCGGAACGCGCCGCCGCCGCCGAGAAATTATCTCGGCGCGCCGAAGATGGCCGAAGCGCGATAAATTAATCGAATTCAGCCGAGCCAAAGTATATATATTAATAACAATGAAATAAATAATAAACATTAATTATTAATTTGTTTTACATTGTGTTTATTTTTTTTATATTTTTGGGTACAATAAAGATTTAAATCTTATCTTATCTTTATCTTATATATTAGTACTAACGTACATTATGGACACTCCCTGCCGCTCTCTAAAGTCGCCCTCACCCCCCCGTCACATAATTAAATCCAAATTTGGTAAACTGTTCATTTAACTGATGTTTTAGTTCACATAATGATAAATGCAATAAAAAAAGCTTTTACAGATATCCTTTGGATAAAAAGCAATACAAAAAGCCAGTTTATTATTTTATTTCGTATTTTGTTACACTTAGGTAAGTATCTGGTGAAGATTCTTAAATACAAAGCATAAGATTATTTGCAAGTGTAGAAATAAAACTGGTCAAGTGCGAGTCTGACTTGCACACGTACCATTCCGTACCATCGTAAAATATATAATACGCCTCCGTAGCTCAGAGGCAAAGTTCACTGACTTTACACAGGAGCTTGGTTCGATTCCCGGAGGGGTCAATTGTAAGACTCGGTTTGGTTGGTGGTGGGGTATTTTTATAGCCCGCCTGGCTAGCTACCACTATCTTATCTAAGTCTTGTCGCCGAACATCAATATTAACAGCATTGATGTGTTCTGGCTTGAAGATAAGATAGCCAGATCCCCATAGGGGAAGCTGACCAAGAGTGCTGGAGGTACTTGACAGCTGCTACTCCAAACGATGTCATGAATGAAGACATTTTACAGTATTGGAGGGAAAAAAAGAAGCCTTTCCCCTTTTAAGCGAACTTGCAAGGGCTATGCTAGCAATTCCAGCCACCAGCACACCTAGCGAACGAGTGTTTTCCATTGCAGGACTTACTGTTACTGCAACAAGATCACTACTGAACCCAGGACGCGTGAATAAAATTATTTTTATTCATAATAATTACGAGTCATGTAAAGAACACACACAGTAGTTAGTAAGTGCCTAATAAAAGTTTTCATTCGGTCATACGCAATTATTTTTCTTTAATTTAGTAACTCATAATACTCAAATAGGTATCTACTGCTGGATAGCTGCTAGATTTTTTTTTAATTAAAAAAAATACCCACGCCGGCGCGGCGCCACCACGCCGACCCCGACAGGTCGGCGCGCCGCCGCTGGGTAACAGTAGCGCGGCGCGCACGTCTACTAGGGCTCACCAATTTTGGGATAAAAAAAGAAATTGGTTTAGTAATTTCAGCGTCAAAGAGTAATAAACAATTAAACATATTAAGAGCGTCAGTGGCGCAACGGCAAGGGCCGCTACCTCCTAACTGGGAAGTCATGGTTCGAGTCCTGCCACGTACCAATGTGTTTTCGAATTTCGATCTCATATATATGTACATTTATTAGACGCTCTTACGGTGAAGGAAAACATCGTGAAGAAACCTGCACACGCCTTCGAGGAAACTCGAAGGTTGTGTGTGAAGTTCACCAACCCGCACTGGGCCCGCGTGGTCGACTAAGTCCCGATCGCCCTAATTCGGGGTAGGCTCGAGCCCCCTCGGTGGGGACGTATATATATATGAGCTGAAGTGATGAAACATATTAAGCAGACAGACGAGGAAGAAACTCGTAATGTAATGTTATTATATTCTTTCATCATCATCATCATATCAGCCGGAAATCGTCCACTGCTGGACAAAGGCCTCCCCCAAGGATTTCCACGATCCTGCGCTGCCCGCATCCATCGGCTTCCCGCGATCTTCACCAGGTCGTCGGTCCACCGCGTGGGAGGCCTGCCTACGCTACGTTTCCGGTGTTTTTCTATTCTTTATTTCTATTCTATTTGTTATTTTATGAGGTAAGATTGTAGGTCGGTGTGAAAAGCTACTGAATGCATGGAACTTTTGACCCTGCAGCAGGTACCAAAAGCATCAAAAACCGTCATAGCTACACATAAATGGAAACAACAGTACGGTCGGTCACGGCTCGTGGCTGAACCCGGTATTGTTCTACGCCAAATGGAGTGTGGTGTAAGGCAAAGGATGTGAGATTATCTTAACCAATGTTACAAGCTTTTCGTTTAAGAAACAAAGGGATCTTCTATATACTAATCAGTAAACAGTCATCGAGCAGCCCATTTAGGGAACCTTTTGTCCGTTATTAAGTTTAGATTATGAGATTCAGAGATTCATTTAAAAAAAAACATTGAAATATCTAACCATTTTGTATGTAACATTGAAATAACATCGAGCCTCGTGTTTGTGAAATAATGTCGAAAACCTAAAAAACTTTTAGGTACAAGCTTTTAATATTGCATTGTTACGAATTTTTTTTATGTATTTGTATTTGTTGTCTATTTTTGTTAAAATTTAGTATTTATTTAATATTACTTTAAGTATTACTTTTTTTTTTTACTAAGTTGTGTACACGTCTGCCATTTCAGTCAAAACTTTCTTCTTTCCCGGGTCTGCTGGAAGAAATTTCTTTAGAAATAAGCTGTAACCTTTATATTTAAAATCTGTATTTTATGTATCCTGTGTACAATAAACTGTTAAATAAATAAATAATTAAATTATCCATAAGCATGCAAAATTTTAGCTTTTGCAGGGTCAAATTTAACTTGCAAGATTTCATTACAGACATCAGGACAGATGAAACTACATAAAAGTTTGTAAAAAGGGTAGGTAGGTACCAACCTATTTGGCATAACTATCGTACATAACTACGTATAGATTTTTTAAATTTTTCCACAAATGTTTATACCTCTGTATTTCTATAGAGGATACAAATACAAACCGAACAATTATAAGAAGATATTTTGACCAAAATCGTTACTGAGATACTTTGAGCGAATGAAAGGAAAACAACTGATTTATCAACCATTAACTTAACAAAAATGTTCCAAACCGTTTATTTATTGAAGTTTGATTATCTCTGTTGTTGGTAAAGTGAGTTTTATTACTCGCTGCAGTCTTTACACTTAGACCACCGGCTAACAGTTTTCCCTGTAACTGACATTCGGGCCCCACACGTCCGCCGTGACGATGAGTGCGTTAAAATTGTACCTTTTTTATATGAAACACACAAAGCGTGTAGTATCATTTTATTGTCGCACATACGTAACTGAACAAGTCACGGTTCCAAAAACTGTACCTTTTGCTTAAGATACTGTGTATTATTAACCGACTTTAAAAATGGAGGAGGTTTCTCAATTCGACTGTATATTTTTTTATGTGTGTTCGCGGATAACTTCGTCGTTTATGAACCGATTTTGATGATGTTTTTTTTGTTGGAAAGGAGATATCCCAAGGGTGGTACCGTGATAAGGAAACCAGGTTCTGATGATGTTATCCCAGAGAAATCGAGGGGAACCTTAGTTTCCTGTTTGAAGTCAGTTTTTTTTCAAAATTATTTTGTGTACTGTTTGTTATGTTCAGACAGTATATGTCTTAGAATTTTATTGTTGTTTCAGATGGAATGGGACAAGTTCTTTGTTTTTGTTCTTTGTTTTCGTACTTTCCATTTCTTTTTCTTTTCGTATGGAAGTGTCAATTCCTTAATGTTTATCATCGTGATATCATCGTCTGCTGAACGAAAGACGTCCACTGCTGGACGAAGACCTTGTCCAAGTATTTCCACAACGACTGGTCAAAGTATATATATTAGTACTGACTGGTTTTACGCGGCTTTCTTTAGTATCCTTACTAATATTATAAATGTGAAAATGTGTTTGTTTGTTACCTTTTTACGCTTTAACACCTTGCTTGACCAATCTTGATGAAAGGGGTTTGAAAATTATTGGCATAGTTCATTTTAATTTTTTGACAACATTGTATCGCACGATGTAACCTGTATATTTGGATAGGGGACATATAGACAAACAAAAAATGTCATATAGCATAAGCTCCTAAAACGTAACATTACAGAGATAGCTGGACATAAAATTACAGAATGACTAAAAATGTTTTCATTTTAGTCCTCTAAGTCCATTTATTTCCGTAACGTGACGTTGTAGGACATATTGCTAAATTAAATTTTTTGTTTGTCTTAATGTCCTCTATTCAAATAAATAGGTTTAGTTGTGCGACGCTGTTTTGAAAATAGCTGACCTGTTGGTATGCCAGTCTCCATATAAAACTTTTCAAACCACTTTGGCATGCAGGTAGCCTGTGTCATGGAGAAGGACATAGGCTACTTTTTACCTCGTGAAAATAGCATAGTCCGATGCAGTTCCTAAGGGAACTAAAAAAATAAACTTTTTTTTGGTTAATTTCTTTAACATCGCAACAGACGAACGGATTGTTATGATTTTTTGCACAGAGATGGTTGAGGAGGTGGAAAATAACATAATAAGCATATCCTGACATATTTCCCGAGGGATCTGGGGAAAACTGATTTCCACGCTCGCGCACGTCGGCGTCGCAACGAAGCTACGGATTGAAGTGATTTTTTGTATAGATCTGGTTGAGGGTGTGGGAAAGGGACATAGACTGCTTATCAGAATAGCCCTATATAGTTCCTGAGGGATCTGGAGAAAACTCAAGTCCACGCTCGCTCGCCGCTTGCGGCTCGCGCACCACTCACTCTCAAAGACCGTCATAAAAACGATGTACGGGCAAAGACAGTCATAAAAACGATGCGAACCCGCGGGCGAAAACTAGTATTGTAATACATATATAGGTTAAAAAATAAAAACTCGACTGCATAAAAACATTACCCCCCTTTTTTGGGCAATTGGGCTAAAATGTATCCTATGCCTCTTACGGGATCAAGACGAATCTACCGACACATTGCACTTCGAATTCCTTACAGGCTCAGCCAAAGAAACAAACACACACACACACACATACATATACATCCGACAACATTGATATAAAATATTAAGCCAAGGGCTTATCATATAAATAGGGATGACGACAGCATCAGAAATAAATTATGAACTCTTGATCACTAAATTGCCCTCCTACTTAAACTCCGGAAAACCTTACTCGTTTTGTTTTCCGTCAAGTTTTCGATTTTTGATTCATCAAAATCACAAAATGAGTACTTAAATGAAGTTGCTAAACTATGACGTCACGCCTAGGTATTTCTAACATGTTTAGAACAAAATGTCGTTTTTGATAAATGATAAAAAGTAACTCAGATGACTAGCATTTGTCATCCCTATTGTGGATATAAAAACCATCCTTTTGGGGCCGTCGGGTAATAGTGTGTTGCTTTCGGTACATTTACAAATCAAAATAAAACGCACAGATGTACCCGCTCACGTCAATCATTCACGGATCCACTTGCTTGTTAATACCCAGAGCTTCTAACCAATTTGACTACTGAACGAAAAAAATGCCACATTGCATTCAATTGTCAACAAAATCGGATAACTTTACGATCTTACGTGCGCTGACAAAGGGCCGAACCTTCTATGGGATTACTCAGTAATCACAAAATCTTTTCAACTCCCGTCGTCGTCTCTATAGAAAATAATACAATACCATCGCTTTTCTGCAGAATCTTTTGCGTGTTTGAAAGCCGAAAATATTTGGTGCATGCCATGTGTTAATGCTATAGGCTTATAGGGATGACAAATCGTCCGGCGCAAGGGCCACCGGACCAAACAATAGTCCGAGCGCGATGGCCTTTTCACAGAACGCTATCTTAATCTCCGAAGGGACGAGCCAGGCATCGAACCTGACTCAATTAGATGCACAATTCGTTGCGTAGTCACGTTCCCATAGGCCATTAGTCATTACCATCTGATAACTCTTATCTGCCGCAGTCCGTGTGGGAAATTTGCCCTTTTAAAAAACGTCTGGCTCGGTGGCATTTCTTTCGGTAGGGTCTAGCTAGGTGTTGATTGTCGTGTGCCGTGACATTTTAAGAATCGTTATGGAAATGTCTATGGATGATTGATGACAGTTAATATTGTATTATTGTTTTTGAATGATATTTATTCTGACCTTCATTGCTCTGATCATAAGTGTTATAAAATTAATGTTGAGTAACTCATAATTAACTTTTTTTTAAAAGAAAAAAGTAGGTAGTATTAAGGGTTAGTTGATTTGCAGATTATATATAAAAACATCTAAAACTAAAAGGGAGTCTCACCGATTATTAATTATATTTAATAAAAACCGGCCAAGTGCGAGTCGGAGTCGCGCACTGATGGTTCCGTACCAACATCTATTTTCTATACGTATAAAATCGTTTGTACTGGCACAGCTCAAAGAACTGAACGGATCGGGCTGAAATTTGCCATACAGATAGCAATTACAATACAATACAATATTCTTTATTGCATCACAACATAAAAAAAAGAAATTAACAATATAGAAGAAAGCCTATACAATATAGGCGGCCTTATTGCTATTACGACAAAAACGGGATTTGCGCGGGCAACGCCCTGGGCATCAGAGAGTATGATATCTTTGTGTTACATATTGAAGGCTCCTCTGTCCCGAAAATTAACAACTCGATTCACGATGTTTCAAAGTTCTTGTCAGGTCGTACTGTAACGTGGCTGCTACGTCAATCGCTGCGGACGAATCGTGCGAAAATTGTGGTTTTTAATTTGTTATAAATAAAAAAAGAAGGATTTCCACCAAGTGAGAAATCAAAATCAATTTATATTGTTTTGTTATGAAGTTCATAAATTATCCTAATGTTTCAATTAAAATTGCAGCAGATCTATGGTTACAACTAGAAAAAAAAGGGGCATTAAGATACTTTTTCTTTACTTCTGTGTATTTAAAATAGAATTGGAGGACATCAAAATGACTCCTCTTATCCTGTAAATTACAAAACAATTTTTTTTCGATTTTTTCCTTAATATTCTTCATTTAAATTATTAAATGTGGTTACAAAATTCGTCGTTGGCGGCGGTACAAGCCTTAACAGATCCAAAGATTGCATCAAAGATCTATCTGTTTTTTTTCAGTTCGCGATTTTTAGCGTGAGTACGACTAAGACTTAGCTCATTTTTATTACTGGTTGTTTAACTGAACGTTTTTTGTTTTTACTTTAATCACACCAAGTTTCACGTTTGTATGTATAACCGTTTTACAAATACGAAACTTTACGAAAACATTTTTATTTGTTTAATTTTTATTTTTTTAGTTTTTATCATTTGCTATTATAACGGAAAGAAAAAGAAATACACATTCTGTGAAAATTTCAGCTATCCACCTATTACGGTTCATGAAATATAGCCCGCAGACAGACAGACGGACATACAGCAGAGGCTTAGTTATGGTTACGTTATTCACCCTTTGACATTTGACAATAGACAGATTTTTATTTGACAATAACACACACCGTATATACAACACTAGCTGTTTCCCGCGGCTTCACCCGCGTGTACAATGTTTCTATGACGTTTTGAGGGTGCGCAGTGCTTACCTACCTACCAAATTTCAGCCAGATCCGTTCAGTAGTTTTTGCGTGAAAGAGTAACAAACATACATCCATACATTTTTACAAACTTTCGCGTATATAATATTAGTAGGATAGGATAAGTAGGAAGTAAGATATAAAAAGAGTAAAACATATAGAAACAAAAAATAAACACAAAAATGTTAAATAAAAAAAAATCGAACGAGACCTACAGTACTCGCATATGATGTGTAGCATGTGACAAAATACTTTATAAAAGGACGGCAAAGATACGGCAGACTAGGCTGTATGGTCATAGGTACCTTTGCCTTTTCCGCGCTTTTAAAGCCTGAAAAAACGCGACTTCCTGTTAAAATGGGACACATTTCCGTCCCATGGGACACATTTCCGTCCCATTTCACGAAATCACTCCCACAAATTGCAGGAAAGCGAGAGCAAAGATGTTACACATCAATAAACAAAAGAAAACTAACTTTGGGAGTACGAAACCCTAAAAAGTTCCAATCACTTTAACGAACGTTACTTAGCTGAGTCACCTGTCTTTTTGCATGCTCAGAGAACAAAAACGTATCGATCTATCGATAAACTATCGATGAGTTAATGCTGGAATATGCAAGTCACAGATATCGGATCTATCTAAAGTCCAGGAATATTTGTTTGTGAGCTAATTGAAGTTGAGCTGGGTAAGGCAGGGCCTATTGTGGCTACGTTACGTTTGAAAAATTTAAAATGTTCTCTCTAAAATGCCGAACGCCTGTCAAAAACATGTAGTCGGTATGGTTGAAAAGGGTTGTATAGGTGAAATATTTCCGCGCGAGATTTTTTTGTGGAATCCTTGTGAAATCATCGCTTTTTTATTTAATTGCTCCATAAAAGCATAATAAAGTGCTATTTCATTTTGTTTATAGCATTTTCGCTTGAACTTTATAATTATAGGTGTTGGTTGCCTTTACAAAGTGGGATGGGTTGTAGATTTGATAACTGAAGATTTTTTTAAACCATAAAACTTTTTAATTATGGTGATTAGTTAGTTATTTTGTGATTTCCGGTAAGTTTTCAATACCCACTCGCAAGGGGTAAAAACGTGCAAAAGCGAAAGAAATTATAATTATAATCCCTACTAATATTATAAATGTGAAAGTAACTCTGTCTGTCTGTTACGCTTTCCCGCAAAAACTACTGAACGGATTTGGCTGAAATTTGGTAGGTAGACAGATTAGGACCTGGATTCAGACATAGGCTACTTTTTACCACGCACTGCGCACCCTCGAAAAGTCATAGAAACGTTGTCCACGCGGGTGAAACCGCGGGAAACAGCTAGTAATATATATAAAAGCAAGTCGTGTTAGTTACACCATTTATAACTCAAGAACGGATGGACAAATTTTTATGATTTTTGTGTTTTTTCATTTGTCTTCGTCGGGAATAGGATATTAAGTATTAAAATATGATATTCATCAATAAAAAAAAAATATCAGTCAAAAAATAATTTGTTTTAGGGTAGGGTAGTGTAGTTTAGTGTAGGTGTAGTGTAGTAGGGTAGGGTAGGGTAGGGTAGGGTAGGGTAGGGTAGTGTAGGGTAGGGTAGGGTAGTGTAGATTAGAGTAGTGTAGGGTAGGGTAGTGTAGTGTAGTGCAAGGTGGAACGAAGTTCGCCGGGAAAGCTAGTATTTTTATAAAAGTTAAATTGAAATGAAAAGAAAACAAATGAAAGTTGAAAACTGAATTATGAACAACCAAATTAGTTCCTTCCTTTCTTGCGTCCAGACAGTTGCGAGTTTTGTAAATAAAAACGGCCAAGTGCGAGTTTAACTCGTGCACTGAGGGTTCCGTACCAAACAAAACATATTAGCTCATATACGTCCCCACCGAGGGGCTCAAGCTACCCTGAATACTCAATTCTAATTCTAATTGAAGCGATCGGGCCTTAGTCGACCATGCGGACCCAGTTGGTCAAATTCATACACAGCCTGTAAGTTTCTTCGCAGGCGAATGCAGGTTTCTTCACGATGTTTTCCTTCACCGTAAAAGCGTCGGATAAACGTAATATGAATTCAAAATTCGAAAACCCATTGGTACATGGCAGGGTTTTAACCACGACCTCTCAGACCGAAGGAAGTGGCCCTAGCCGTTACGCCACCGACGCTTTCGAAAACATTTTCATAAATCAACTATATAGAAGATACTACTAGATCCTACTAGATATCGCTGGTCTCTTCACGTTTAAAAAATATCACTTTTCTTATATGGGGGACCCCTACATTAAAAAAAAAAGTTCTAATAACGGCGATAAAAATGCACATCACGTCTCGATACACGTCTCGATACAGCGAATAGAATACCACCCCAGTTATCTCCTTGCGATACTACAATGCCCCCTATTCGTATCAAGCAAAAGGAGGTACTCAAAACACTTCGCAATCTTGACGTGAACAAAGCCAGTGGACCTGACGGTATACCAGCTATAGTGCTAAAGAACTGCGCTCCTGAGTTGTCTCCTGTTCTGACACGTCTGTACCGCCTCTCTCTTGAAACGGGTATAGTCCCAAAGTCCTGGAAGCTGGCCAACGTGCAGCCGGTGCCCAAAAAAGGCAGTCGTGCCGATCCCGCAAACTACCGCCCTATAGCAATCACCTCCGTAATCTGTAAGATTATGGAGCGTGTATTGAACACCCGCATTCTGGCATACCTAGAAGACAATGACCTCCTTAGCGATCGACAATACGGATTTCGCCGAGGTCGATCTACTGGAGATCTTCTAGTGTATGCTACGCATATATGGGGCGAGGCCATCGAGAAGCATGGCGAAGCTCTCGCTGTGTCACTCGACATCTCGAAGGCTTTTGATAGGGTCTGGCACGCTAGCCTTATTGGCAAGCTTCCTTCTTATGGTCTTTATTTGGGATTGTGTAACTGGGTAGCTGATTTCCTGAGGGAACGGTCTATTCGAGTGGTCGTTGATGGCTGTTCCTCAGACCTATTGGCGATTGATGCCGGGGTACCTCAGGGATCTGTTCTTTCCGCAACACTATTTCTGCTTCACATAAACGATCTGCTGAAACCCGGTATAATTGGTTATGCAGACGATAGCACGGTTGTAGAAAGATACCTGTCCAGTGCACGAGCTAACAGCGCTGATACGCTGTTTCTGAGAGAGGCCATGATAGAGCGCATTAACCTATCACTTCAGGCAGTGTCTGAATGGGGTGATTCCAACCTCGTAAGGTTTAATGCCTCTAAAACACAGGCGTGTCTTTTTTCCGCCAAAAGGAGTCCATTCACCTTGACTCCAACTCTCCGGAATGAACCGATTCAGATATCTGACCACCTGGAACTCCTCGGCGTGGATTTATCACCCAATCTTAACTTCGGTCGTTACATTGAGTCCAAGGCAAAAGTTGCTGCAATGAAGCTGGGCATTCTCTCTAAGGTGAGACGGTACTTCACACCTGGACAGCTGCTTACCTTGTATCAAGCACAGGTCCGCTCATGTATGGAGTACTGTTCACACTTATGGGATGGATCAGCCCGCTATCAGCTGGATACCTTGGACGCCATCGACCGACGCGCACGGAGACTCATTGGCGACGATGAGCTAGTCAATGACAAGCTCCAAAGCCTTGAGCATCGCCGCAAAGTCGCCTGTCTATCGGTATTCTATCGAATTCATTTCGGAGAGTGCGCGCAAGAACTTCACGACCTCATTCCCCCTGCTCCATTCCACCGTCGGTCAACGAGACGCAGGGAGGGGTTGCACCCCTTTGTTGTTGAGGTTCCACCTTTTCGCACGAATCGTTACGCTTCTTCATTTATTATGCGTACAGCGCAGGAGTGGAACTCCTTGCCTGCGTCAGTGTTTCCCGATTCCTATAATTTGGGGATCTTCAAGGCAAGAGTGAATAGGCATTATTTGAGTTTGCGTGTACCATCCTCGACTGCATCATCACTTACCATCAGGTGAGTTGCAGTCAAACGCACTCAAATTTTTTATAAAAAAAAAAAAAAAAAAAAACACTATGGCAAATTTCAACTGTGTACCTATAGGTACAGCAAGTAACTAGTATATCATCTGTGGTACAGCCCGCTGACAGACAGACAGAGACAGAAGCACAGCGGAGCCACAGATGAGATAGCTGCGGATCTTTACTTGCGGAGCTTAATAATAGGGTCCCGTTGGTCACCCCATGTACGGAACCCTAAAAAAAGTACTGACACTACTTCGCCTTGTCACTTTAAGTTTTTAGTTTCAGCTCCATTGATTTATGTGTTTTATTTAGGAAGGCAGGCCGCTGCCGGATTTAGTTTTGCGAAAGTTTTCTCATTACCAGTGTTGACAACGTAGAATGATTTAGTAGTACGTGAGTTAGCGGAAACTTCATCCTAGGCTCACTAGACAATTTCAAAAAAAAAAAAAGAAAATTGTGCCAAGCAATAATGACGCTTCTGTTTTTTTAAGTCTCATTTAAGGTGCAGTAGTAAGCTTTTCAGTTTGTTCTTGAAAATTAGATTCTAATTTGTTATTTCCTAGTTCCTAGACCTAGAACCTGAGTTGAAAATGCATAATGACTAATTTTGTGTATGTGTAAGTAGAAACTTCGGCCTAGGCACTTCCTACTGGCAGTTGCGTAGTGAGTGTCTGTTTTTAAGATTCAGCACCAGAGAACGGGACCCTATTACCACAGTTTAAGATATGGATTCATATGACTACTAAGCCTACGCTATCTGTCCGTCCGTCTGTCCGACTTAGGGCTGTATTTTTTGAACCGCAACTAGTAGCTGGCTAAATTTTGACAAAATACATTTAAAAATAAAACACTTAGTCTTTTAAAAATAATAAAAAAATTAAAAAAGATAAAATTTAACCCACTTCCCATAAAGGAAAACGTGTTTTTTTATTTGCTCTGTCGTAAAAAAAACATTAGTACATACAAACGTGAAACTTAGTGTGATTAAATTACTAATCCTAAAGTGCTATAATAAATAATAAAAATCGGCCAACTGTAAATCATACCTGGGCTAAGGAGTTCGAAATGAATAATAATAAAAAAAAAATCTGTCGCTTGCGTTGATATCTTCAGTTTCAAATGAATAAGTATCATTATTGTAGGTACTTGTTTGGAGTGTTTAGTGTTACGGAACAATGGGTGTGCGAGTCCGACTCGCACTTGGCCGTTTTTTTTTTTAAATAAACGAATCCAATGTCAAAGAAAAACTTTTTACAGTTTTATAAGGGGGGGCGTCAAATATTTGGATGCCTATATCTCTGTAACTGTTCATCGGAGGCATATCGTTATTTAAAGTATTCAATCTTTACACTAAAAGCGACTAGCTGATATCGAAGTTTCCAGTAGCCATTTTTTTTAAATTAAAAATTTGAGTGCGTTTGACTGCAACTCACCTGATGGTAAGTGATGATGCAGTCGAGGATGGTACACGCAAACTCAAATAATGCCTATTCACTCTTGCCTTGAAGATCCCCAAATTAAAGGAATCGGGAAACACTGACGCAGGCAAGGAGTTCCACTCCTGCGCTGTAAGCATAATAAATGAAGAAGCGTAACGATTCGTGCGAAAAGGTGGAACATCAACAACATAGGGGTGCAACCCCTCCCTGCGTCTCGTTGACCGGACTTGACCGACGGTGGAATGGAGCAGAGGGAATGAGGTCGTGAAATTCTTGCGCGCACTCTCCGAAATGAATTCGATAGAATACCGATAGACAGGCGACTTTGCGGCGATGCTCAAGGCTTTGGAGCTTGTCATTGACTAGCTCGTCGTCACCAATGAGTCTCCGTGCGCGTCGCATTTTTTCTAATTAGGTGCAGCTAGCTTTAATGATCTGATTTATACACTAATTTTACTAGTATTGGGTAGGATATTACAGTTATATTAACTGCATATTGTGAAGACACATCTTCTTACCCAGAAGCATAAAAAAACCGGTCAAGAGCAAGTTGGACTCGCGCATAGTAGAATTCCGAAGTCTTAAAAAAAAAATTTAGAAAACAAAATTATATTTACAGTTGGTTATAGTACATAATATGTATGGAAAATGTATGAACTTTTGACGAATCCAATTGCACATCTTAAACTGATCGAATATTACTCCTAAAACTAAGAAAACCTACTTAGCCGTGATAGTTTTCCTTTTCAATTGATTATAATATTATGTCCTACTATTAAAACATTTTTTCAGATGTCCTTGAATAGCGGTTTAGCTTGTAGGTGGGGAGGGGCGGGGGACGACGACACTTGTGTCACAGATTACTAAATAGTTACTTCTTGTGTCGAACAAAAGTTAGCACTTAAAAGCTTAATATTTTGCAAATCGATCCATGAATCAAAAAATCGTTTTCGCAAACCCTCAGTTATTTTAAAAACATATTCAAAGATACACCACACAACACGTTACGTACGTTAACAAAAAAATCACTGGCTCTTTACATGTAAGGGAGGTACCATACATTTTTGTTCAAGAGTTTATTATACAGCTTTGTCGGAGTAATCTTTATATATATAAATCTTCTGTCCGTGTGTTAGTCATTGAACTCCTCCTAAACGGCTGGACCGATTTTGATGAAATTTTTTGTGTGTATTCTTGGGGGTTTGAGGATGGTTTAGATCGTATGTAGGGTACGGTAGGGTAGTGTAGGGTAGGGTAGTGTAGTGTAGGGTAGGGTAGTGTAGTGTAGTGTAGGGTAGGGTAGGGTAGGGCAGTGTAATGTAATGTAAGGCGGTACGTAGTTCGCCGGGACAGCTAGTTAATATATATAACCTCGCCAAATTACAGCTTTCTGGTATTAACAGTCTCTGAGCAAACGGACAGACTGACATGGCGAAACTATAAGGGTTCCTTGTTGAGTTCGGAACCCTAAAAAACACATATACATACAAACCTAAAATATACATATACACGAGTATCTTCATAGTTTAAATACTCAATTTACCGACTTTCCTCAATATTTTCATTTTCTTCACCGAAATGGACAGCCTGTTAAGAATAGATTTTCATATAATAAATGGCATTGCCAAATCCGTATAACGATCGCTTTTATACCTAATTTAATTCATACAATTATTTTATAAAGATTAATGACTTGCCTCGAAATGGAAACTCCGAATTATATTATGCTCACATAATGATTATTTCTTTCGACTTATTTTGCATAATTATTAAGCAATCATATTTAAAAGCTTGTCAGACCCCCACGAGGTTCAACATTTCGTGTGTCGGTGTTCCATACGAGTCACGAATATTCGTTGCGTTCGTGACTTTACGTTTTAATATGCTCAGGTCGTCTTCCGTCGCCAAGCTTTGATACATCGATACTGCGCGGAGTCTTAAGGGGCTTTCAGACGAGACAGGATAGAACGCGAATTCGCAACGATTTTATAAGACAACTTTAAGACACGTGAATGACGAATAACTGTTGTTTCGTTTACGTTGAAATTTCAACCAGTACCTAAATCCATAATATTACTGAATAATTGACAACGCTAAACACTTAAATAAAATAAAAACATTAAAAACAACATACTTCAATTACAACAACTTCAATTTTGCTATATTTTTTGTTTTTGTTTATTTCACAAAAAGTACTAAACTGATTTGCATACAATTAATATAGGAATGCCCTAATTCTACTAGCTTTTGCCCGAGGCTTCGCTCGTGTGGAAATGGTTTTTATGACTTTCTTTGAGGGTGAGTAGTGCGCGAACCGCAAGCGGCTCGCGAGTGTAGACAGAAGTTTGCTCCAAATCCCACGCGAACTCTACTGGGCTATTCTGATTAGCATTCTATGTCACTTCCCACCCCCTAGACTATTTCTATGGAAAAAATCACGTCAATCCGTTACTCCCTTGCGACGCCGGCGGTGCGTAAGCCTTGAAATGAGTCTTCCCTAGATTCTTCGGGGCTATGATAATTTGTAGTCTATGTCATTTCCCACCCCTTCAACCATCTCTGTGCAAAAATCACAAAAATCCGTTGCTCCATTGCAGTGTTAAGAAAATCAACCAAAAAAGAGTATTTTTTTCAGTTCAGTTCAGTTGTTATTTTTATCGGACTAAGCTATTTTAACGGGATAAAAAAGTAACATAGTATGTCCTTATCCATGACACAGGCTACCTCCATGCCAAATTTCGTCAAGATAGGTTGAGGTGTTTAAGCGTGAAGAGGTAACAAACCAACAAACACATTTTTACATTTATAACATCAAATAAAAGGAAATAATAAATAATCGGTTTATAATCAGCGAAGAAATCGCGTAATATACCCCACATACAAAAAATACAGTCGAATTGAGAGCCTCCTCCTTTTTCAACCGACTTCCAAAAAGGAGGAGGTTCTCAATTCGACTGTATGTTTTTTTTATGTGTGTTACCTCAAAACTTTTCACTGGATCAACCGATTTTTATGATTCCTTTTTTTATTTGAAAGCTAAGTGCTTCCCGTGTGGTCCCATATAAATTTTATCAAAATCGGTGTAGTATAAAATTAACAAAAACCAAATACAATAATGCAAAATGGTACTAAGTTGTTGCGATGAAGGTCGGTTTTTAACGTGTTTAACGTTTTTTTGAAGTCTGTAAATAAATGCTCCATCGAATAGGTCCGAACAGTGTAAGACGGTAAACATTGATTTTGAACTGCACTTGCATCGTTTAATTCATGCAGCACAATTTTGCATATTACCCTGGAAAGCACTACAAAAGCTATTATCGAATGCAAATTTTCGATACGGTCATTTAAAAGTTTAATTACAACTACGCCTGAATAGTTCGCAATTACCGCAGTTTTGAAGTTATAAATTTTATTCAGGAGAATATTAATTTCAGCTTTTCAGTGAATTAACAATGTTTTTGGGTAGTATATTCGGCCAAGTGCGAGTCAGATACATAGGGTTCCGTATCATCATACTAGATGGCGCTAGTTTTTTCAGTTCCGTAATATCATACTAGAAGGCGCTAGCTTCTTCACGTTTAATAAAAACTTTTTTTTGTATGGAGATCATCATTTCTTCTATTTTTTGTATTTATTTTTATAGCGGCAACAGAAATACATCATCTGTGAAAATTTCAACTGTCTAGCTATCACGGTTCATTAAATACAGCCTGGTGACAGACGGACGGACAGCGAAGTCTTAGTAATAGGGTCCCGTTTTTACCCTTTGGGTACGGAACCCTAAAAAAGAAGTGGGTTGGATTGAAGTATGATGGATAATCTTGTAAATAATTTAAACTAAATAAGTTTTTACTAAACATTTAAAATATTATATTATGAACTGTGACAAAAATAATGGAAACAGGGGATAAAAACCCTTACGGAATTTGCCACATATAATACGTAAGATTTAGAGGTAATAAATTAAAATATATATTTAGAGGTAATAAATTAAAATATAATTTAAAATTTGTATTTAATAACAGCTAGTATCAAAAGGAATTGGTCACCGCGAAATGTAAAATGGTACTTATAATAATATCAATTTTCAATAGGTTGAGAGACTATGACTAAAATTGAACATGGAGTACAAACGTGTGATTACACTTTTAGTTATTGTTAAACCTTAATAAGTAGTAGAAGGGACAATCCATACGTATAGATTGTTACTCTTAATTCTGTGATAGATAATACCTTAAATTATACGTAAAAAGGCACACATAAAATAATAACACTGTTCAATTTCTAAAGTTCATGAAAACCAAAAGGAATCTTGACCGGGGAATAGGGAAATGTGAAGAAAAAAGGAGACTACTTCCCTTCGCAGGTGGCACGACGGTGGTAGATGCTCAGGCTGACGAAAAAGGTGTTCGAGCTGTACCAGCCAAGACTCGATCAGTTATTTGCTTAGCCTGCTGATGTAATACGTCGGCTATTACGCTGTTATTATATTAGTTGTCCATTAGGTACTCGGTAAAAACCCTCGAAATATCGGCAAAGGATCTGTAATATACTAAAAAACTGCACCATACAACTTTGAAAACAGCAAAAGGCAACTTATTAAATTTATAATCTTATTTTTGGTCAAAAATAGGTTTGCGGTGACCACCATTCGGTTGTTATTTTTTCAATCTCTCATCTTCTTGTCAAAAAGAAACAAATATTTTCAAATTAAATTTCCATAGATGAACAAAATCAAAAGAGAATTTAATTATGAAACGCAAGAAAGGAGATCGGCTCGAAACGATAGTTTGCGTTTCAGAACTTACTGCGTTACATATTCAAATTATTCCTAAAATATCAAACGTTGTAATGAAGTCCACATTGTTATTTATTATTATAAATATTTAATTGATACTTTAGATTGTAGGTTTAACATTATTAGGTGGAACATTATATCACACTTTTTGGTATATATTTACACTAATTACTGGAATTAGTGTAAAAAAATATGTCATCATCATCGAGCTCGAGCCTACCCTGAATTAGGGCGATCGGGCCTTAGTCGAACACGCATGCCCAGTGCGGGTTGGTCGACTTCACACACAACCTGCGAGTTTCTTCGCAGGCGTGTGCAGGTTTTCTCACGATGTTTTCTTTAGCGTTAGCGTCAGATTAACGTACATATGAAATCTTCACTCAAAATCACATTTGGTACGTGGCAGGATTCGAACCACGGCCTCCCGGACAGGAGGCGGCGGCATTAGCCGTTACGCCACCGACGCTCTCAACCAAAATGTGTTAAATATTTAATTACTAGATATTTGTATTATTTTGTTTTGTTGATGGACTAACAGTCTTACTCACTTATTAAGAAAGAGAGAGTTTAGATGACACTACGTTTCTCATACAGAAAACACAATATTCCTAAACATAGTCTCTAGGACTCGTCTGAACAGCCCTAAAACATAAGCTTTCATCGCCCGCTCGCTTATGAATGAGAGGTCTCTCTTATGCCACATTAGTGATGTTAATATGCGATAGTGATGCCCTGATCGATCCTTCTTGAATGGGCCCTTGTTCTTCGAGCCCCTTCAAAGACCTCCTCAAAAGCGCTTTACGATGTGAATCGAAGGAGAAAGGATTATGGGAGCTTACATCTTACATGTCATATTTGTGTTTATATGTAGACGATGAATGGGGTATTCATTAAGCTATATGGCTCGCAGGATGGAAGTTGATGAGTTTATCTTTATTATGTGCGATATTATGAATTTTATTTCTTAAAGATTATTGAGTGATGGTATGGGAATATACAGTAATTGCTTCTGGCTTCTAAGGTTTTTCTTAAGCACAATAATCGATTAGCTATGGATATAAAGACTTAGATAAGATGGTGGTAGCTAGCCAGGCGGGCCTAGAAAATGCCCTTCCACCAAGCAAACCGAGTCTTACAAACTTGGAATCCGCTGGGAATCGAACCCGCGACGTCCTGATGTGTAGCTGATGGACTAGCAGTTACGCCACGGGAGCGGTTAACAATAAATTGTATATTAGGTGCTAATTTATTAGAAGGTAGGTACCCAATAATTAATACAAGGCTTTTCCTAGTGATTCTAAACAAAGAAGATAGCCAGATTTTGCACCAAATTGCTTAATGCCCAAAAATATGCGAAAAATCGCAGTTGTAAAGTTGTAGGTTTATAAACAGGATAGCATAGACATAGGATTTACGATAGGCTATCCCGTTATCAGGGTATATTTTCTCACGAATGTGTTTTGAAACCACACAGTTTGGGGGATATGTCATAATAGCCACGCTTGGCAGTTGGTTTGGCGATCGCTGTGTGATGGCACAGTATAGGTACGCTTTCATCCTTCAGTTAGTTCCCTTTACGACACCTTCCGGAAGAGTTGGGGTGTTGCTATTCTAGAGCCGCAACTACAGGCAAAAGAAAGAAAATGAATTTATTTTGACAGGCACATTTGCATTACTATTTATTGTAAAGAAATGTGAATTTTAGTTCATATACAGGGTGTAAAAAATGGTGTAGGACCGGTTAATTGGGGTTTCTACTCATTATACTGAACAACTTTCTCCAAGGAACCCATAGCTAATTAGCAAAAAAAAGTCTACGCTCCATACAAAAATGCACATAATAATATGTGATTGGTCAATCAGCTGATCGTTTCAAAAAAACTTTTGCGATTTCAGCAATCTTGTAAAAGTTGTTCAGTTTGATGAGTAGAAGTCCCAGTTAACGGGACCTACATCAATTTTGTTACACTCTGTATACTAGTAGAAGACGAGTTTTAAAATAGTCCCATAAAAACAGTAGGTAGTACATATACAGTTATACGTCTTATTGATGTGTAACATCTTTGCTCTCGCTTTCCTGCAATTTGTGGGAGTGATTTCGTGAAATGGGACGGAAATGTGTAACATGGGACGGAAATGTGTAACAGGAAGTCGCGAAAGCGCGGAATTCTACTTTACGAGAGTCCGACTCGCACTTGGTCCGTTTTTTTTCGTTACTGTCAGATCCGCCACCCAGGTACAATATCGTCATCAAATCTAACTAACCTAAAGTATTTTGTCACATGTTACACATCATATGCGAGTAATGTAGGTCTCGCTCGAATTTTATTTTTTTATTTCGTTATCACATTTCGTGGGGTAACTTAACTCTGCCTGATATTTCTAGACTTTTCATAAAAAAACATGGCTGTTTGAAGAACTATAAAACAATACTTAGGACCTCCTAAGGACATGATTGTGTAGGGTAGAAAGTTTTGAAATGAGCAAGTTGCTTTATTTACTCTCAGTTCTTAAAAATTATTTTAGTTTTGAGTGATTTTTGTAAAAACGCGCTGATAAGAAAAATCATGTTTTTATTAGGGTTCCGTACCCAAAGAGTAAAAACTTCGCTGTCCGTCTGTCTGCCTGTCTGTCCGTCCGTCTGTCACTAGGCTGTATTTCATGAACCTTGATAGCTAGACAGTTGAAATTTTTACAGATGATGTATTTCTACTGCCGCTATAACAACAAATACTAAAAATTAGAAATAGAAACAGTAAACAAATAAGGGGGGTTTCCTTACAAAAAACGTGGTTTTTTGAAACATGAAGAAACTAGCGCCATCTAGTATGATAGTACGGACTGAAGAAACTAGCGCCATCTAGAATGATAGTACGGACTGAAAAAACTAGCGCCATCTAGTATGATAGTACGGACTGAAGAAACTAGCGCCATCTAGTATGATAGTACGGACTGAAGAAACTAGCGCCATCTAGTATGATGGTACGGAACCCCTATGAGTGCGGATCTGACTCGCACTTTTATTTTTATTATCCGCAATTGGTAAGCCGTTTTCGGGTTTTTTTTTTAATTAAAAATTTGAGTGCGTTTGACTGCATCTCACTTAAGTGATGATGCAGTCGAGAATTGTACACAAATAATGCTTATTCACTCTTGCCTTGAAGATCTCCAAATTATAAGTATTATGTTAATGATGATGATAATGAAACGGCAGACGTTATCATGATTCGTAAATAATCATCATATTATAACACCTCATATACGTCCCCACCGAGGGGCTGGAGCCTACCCTGATTTAAGGCGATCACGCGGGCCCAGTGCGGATTTGTTAACTTCACACACAACATGACACAACCTTCAAGTTTCTTCGCAGGCGTGTGCAGGTTTCCTCATGATGTTTTTCCTTCACCGTAAAAGCGTCGGATCGTAAAGCATACAGCGTACTTAATGTAGATGTATTAGAAATCAACACAACACTCCGAACTATCGACTTTCGCCGTAACCTTTTCAACAGCCAAACTAGTTTACCATCCCATCCTACGAGCAATATGGATTATGGTCCATGGCCTGGTCGTTCGGTTCTCACATAACATCCAATTTGACCCCGAAACACCTGCAATTTGCCGGTTGCATCACTGACAGCAGTATGCGTGTTTGAGGATTGCTTCACTGCGTACCTACCTTTCATAAGATTATTTTTTAAAAATATTCAAAGCTAAATCGTGCACTCTTCATAGCTTCGTTCGGAACATGGTATCTTGCGATTTAAGAAACTTAATACTCGTATTATTTTACTCTACTGTTAGAAGTTAGGACTATGTCTTATGTATTATGCAATTCAACTGCTTATAATATTCCTGCATTAAATTTTTGCTGTATCAATGGCCTCCGAATTGAATAGTGGTTTTATTTTAAATCGGCCAAGTGCTAATTAGACCACAGATGAGATACTAGGTAAGACTCGCGCAACGAGGGTTCCGTTCCACCGCACCTCCACAAAAGTATAAAAATTATACCTATTCATGAAAAACGAAAGACATCAACGCGAAAGTTCTTCTTTTATTCAGTTTGGACTCCTTTGCGCGAGTACGACACACTTTAGTCAGTTTTTTTGTATTTGTTGTCTAACTTTAAGATTAGTACTATAAACTATAATGAGACCAATTTTCAATCTTAAAAGTATTTTCAAATTCAAATAACTCTTTATTGTACAGAAGTCAGCACATCAAGCTAGACACTTTGGACTTTGTACCGTTCTTATGCCGCGCATGGATCTGAATCGCACTACGAGTGTCTAGCTTGACGTGCTGGCTTCTGTACATCAAAATAAACAAATAAGTACGTGTACAAAATTTGATTAACAACTAAGAGACATCGTCATTATCTGTATTAACGTTTTTATGATAGAGAAAAAAAACCTGTTAAAAGAACGTTTATTGTATACCTTCAATTTTAACTTTTTCATCTTTTTTTATTTGATTGTAAACCACCCATAATAATACATACAGATTTAATGTTTAAAAAACACGTATTTCCTTCGTTTTTAATGTATATTGTTTGTTAAGAAATGCCCTAAAAAATTTCAGCCAGTTACCAATACGGTTCTAAACAGATACAGCTGTTTAAAGGTCAGACAGACATACAAACAGACAGACGGACAGCGTAGGATAGGGTCCCGTTACCTGGTACGGAATCCTAAAATGTGATATGTAATGTTTGTTATATTGAATCCAAGATTTGCAATATGACTACTTAAGTATGAATATTTTATATTTTGTAATACATACCTATACAGGTGTCCAGTAAATATAGGTGCAAACTGAAACTGAGGATAGATCAAGTCATGACCTATCCGAATTTAAAAAAATATGTCTAACTAGCTTTTGCCCGCGGCTTCGCCCACGTGGACATAGCTTTTATGTCTCTTTTTGAGGGTGAGTGGTGCGCGAGCCGCAATCAGCTCGCAAGCGTGGACATGAGTTTTCTCCAGGTACCTCAGGAACTGTATCGGGCTATTCGGATTAGCAGTCTTTGTCACTTCCCACCCCCTCAACAAATTCTATACAAAAAATCACTTTAATCCGTTGCTCCGTTGCGACGCCACCGACGTGCGCCTAGTTGTCCCTAGATCCCTCGGGAACTATGTCAGGTTATACTTGTTAGTAAATTATATCATTTTCCACCTCATATCTGTGCTAAAAATCACACCAATCCATTTTTTTGTTACGATTTTAAATTTAACGAACAAAGAGTATTGTTTTAGTTTCCTCAGGAACTGCATCGGGCTATGATAATTTCCACAGATAAAAGGTAGACTATTTAATTCCCAGTAATACAGGCTACCTGCATGCCAAATTTCATCAAGATTGGTAGAGGTGTTGAAGTGTGAATAGGTAACCAACAAACAAACACATTTTCACATTTATAATATAAAGTAAGGATTTCTAAATCTTAAATAAAATATAGAGCGTCGCTGGCAAAACGGTTAGGGCCACTACCTCCTGTCCGGAAGGCCGTGGTTCGAATCCTGCCACTTACAAATATCTATACAAATATCAATTTCATACTGGTATGTACGTTTATCCGACGCTCTTACGGTGAGAAAAACATCATGAGGAAACCTGCACACGCCTGCGAAGAAATTCGAAGCTTATGTGTGAAGTCAATCAACCCGCAATGGGCCCGCGTGATCGTCTAAGGCCAGATCGCCCTAACTCAGGGCAGGTCCAGCCCCTTGGTGGGGACGTATATAAACTGATATGATGAAATATTATCAAAAAACGAATTCAAATCATTATAGGTATCAATCTAGTAATAAAATTTCCTAACAATATTAATATGGGTCAAATCCTCGAGTCGTATCAGCTCCAAAGGAGCCCAAGACGCACGTCTCGTTGCCGCGCTGGATGGCAATAGACAACCTTAGCAGCAGGTAGAACCTCACATCACATCTCCTCTCTCAAAGGCGAAGGCCAATCTTCTTTGTGAAGGCAAAGGCCTCTGAGGGTTCAGCAGCCGGTTGTCTCACAAACCAGCGGCACAAAGCAGTAATTTGCCTCCAAGACCGAGTACTTATTATGCTCCTTTCTTACCGCAAATTGAGCAGCAGTACCGTACGGGTGAGGAGTGAGGCAGAAAAAGTGGCTTCCCAAAGCAGACACGTTCCTCTCTGCCATAGCACCTGTTTCAACCCTCCGGCCTTTTGCCATCAGATCGCCTAAAGCCCGGTCGGCGGCTGCATCGAAGATGGAATATTCTATCTGGCCGAGACCAGTGCCCTCCAAATGAGGTCATTAAGGAATTGGTGACGTGGTAATCTTCACAAACACGACTGCAACTCAGTGGGTGATGGCCAATTGCCTCCACCGAGGACCCGCAAATACATTGATGAGGTTCACAGATATTGATATTGCAGGCGGAGAGCAACTGCCACACGCAAATAGTTCCCATATCTGTGCCTCCTGTTAAAAGATGTTAAACTCGATTTATGTGTTTTTATTTTTTTACACGATTGGAATCTGTAAAAAAAACCTCTCTGTTCGTCTATGAAACACATCGCTACGTACCATAGTTCCAGAGTTTAAAGTAGCGTATGCTGAAAAATACATAAAAGAAATCCACTCAAAAGTATGAAATAATATTTTAATGTTTTAATACAACTTAAGCGCGTTTTGGACCGATGACCTGGTGAAGGTCGCGGGAAGCCGCTGGATGCGGGCAGCGCAGAACCGGTAGTCGTGGAGATCCTAGGGGGACGCCTATGTCCAGCAGTGGACTTCCTTCGGTTGATATGATGAAGCGCGTTTTATTATCCCTGCAGTGCCATCTATTGACATTCTGCTACTATGATTATAATGTTTGGTATGTGTAGCTAATATATAAAAAAAAGTACTCTTTTGTTATTATTGTAAGTATCGATAGATAATTTCCCACGGGACCTCTTTAGTTTTCCGGGATAAAGAATACCCGACTATACAATGATGGTCAAAACACCCTATCCCAATGTAAAGGTTTCATATTGTTACGTTGAGTCTTTCTAAAGATACAATTTTTTGCATTCCTGTAGGAACCCTAATTTTTTTGGGAGTCACAATGTCCCAGTTTTAGTTCGCGATAAGGGTATCAACGTGTAGAATTTGATTGTAATAGGTCAAGCCACATTTGCGTGGTGAGCCATTCTATAAATGAATACTTTTGATTTTCCCACGGGAACTCTTGAATTTTCTGGGATAAAAAGTATCCTATATGTTAACCCGGGCTATAAGGAACCACCATGCAAAATTTCATCAAAATCGGCCTGGTAGTTTTTGCGTGATGCGCGAACATACAGACAGACAGACAGACAGACAGACAGACAAAAATTTCAAAAGTTGTTGTTTTGGCCTCTGTATTATTAGTAATGTCCACCACAGTTATTATTTTCCAAAAATATTTCATGTACAGACACGGCCCCGTTACAGTTTTATTATATTATATAGATAGATAAAACTTCAACCGTTTCCGAGATATGGCGGGTTTTTTGAAATTTCCGTAAATCACTACTTTTAGTCAGTTTCAGGGATGCTACAGCTGAAAATGAAGGTATTTTGATATACTTTTTTTGCTTTTTGTTACTGAAGAATTAGACTATCAAATGCATTGCAATATTTTTTTAAGAAGCTACCAGTTCCCCGTAATAAAATAAAAATATTTTAATTTTTACCCATTAAAACTGCAATGTCCCAGATTTGGTAGCTTATGCTGTAAAATAAATGCACTACGCTAGTCCGGACCATTGCTTTAAAAAGTTGTACATTTTGTACAGATTCCGAAATGTTATAATACTTATAATTTTTCCTAAAACAGAAAAAGATGTAGCGATTTGGTTTCAAAACGAACCCATTTTGTAATAAGTGCTTAGGTTCAAATTTCGATTAGAAACCTTTTTTTAATTGATAATTTACTACTTTTCAGTATATAAATATATATATATCCACTTTTTTTTATAATCTTATTTTCTACAACTTTTAAATCAATAGCTTCTAGCGTGTTCAAAATATTAATTGACAGAACGCAGTGGACTGCACCGTTTGAACGTTTAGCAATAAATCAATCGTGGTTCAATGGTTAGACTCGATGGTCCTTCGTTCTACAAGAATAAAGTTACAAGTTCGTTAGCATGGGAACAACATTAAATATAAGTAGTTATTTTAATAACATAAGTGAGAAATATCAATTTGATTAGTGTTTGGGATGTTTCACGTAATTACATTTGAGCAATTCGCTAGATACAATATTGGAAATATTTGAAAATTGTTAAACGTTCCAAATTTTGATAAAAGATAATAGATAAATCATAAGAATAATAATCAATAAATACTAAATTGAGCACCTTTTAACCTTATTGGATTTAAAAAATGTTTTTAGGTACACATTATTGAGTGTTAAAAGTACATATTATAATGTAAACGTAGTATACATATTTGTATACCTTTTAAAACACCCTTTATATGTTTACTAGCCTTTGCCCGCGGTTTCGCCCACTTGCACATCGTTTGTATGACTGTTTTTAGGGTGAGTAGTGCGCGATGAGTTTTCTATAAATCCCTTGGGAACTTTAACGCGGGCTATTCTGATTAACAGTCTATGTCACTTTTTACCCCCATAACTTCGTATTTCTATGAAAAAGTCACGTGGAACTATGTCGGACTTTACTAATTGGTACTCTATGTTACCACTCCCTCAACTATCTCTAACTACAATCCGCTGCTTGCGATGTAAAAAGAAAGTTGGAACTATATTGGACTATGCTATTTTCACCGCAAAACGTAGCATAGGCAGGCCTCCCACGTGGAGGACCGACGACCTGGTGAAGATCTCGGGAAGCCGATGGATGCGGGCAGCGCAGGCCTGGTCGTCGTGGAAATCCTTGGGGGTGGCCTTTGTCTAGCAGTGACGTTTTTCGGCTGATATGATAATGATGATGATGATGCTATTTTCACGGACTAAAAAGTAGCAAAAGCGTAGGCCATTCTCTAGGACACAGGCTACCTGCATGCCAAATTTAGTCAAGATTGGTGGAGATGTTGAAGCGTGGAGAGGTAACAAACAAACAAACACATTTTCACAGGTATGTATAACATTAGTAAGGTTTAAACTCATTAATTAGGTATGTATTTATATTAGTAGCTGTGGTCTCCATACCGTAGAAATTTAGTTTACTTTAGTTTCTCTGGGATGCCATCATCAGATCTTGGTTTCCTTATCATGGCACCACTCTTAGGATATCTCCTTTCCAACAAAAAAAGAATCATCAAAATCGGTTCATAAACGACGAAGTTATCCGCGAACACACATAAAAAAATATACGGTCGAATTAAGAAACCTCCTCCTTTTTTGAAGTCGGTTAAAAATTTGTATTCAGCAAGCCCAAGTATTTTATAATAATCCTATTTTAGTCACGTATCTCAAACCCAACACACAGCCGTCCTTAAAATCAGAATAACCTATCGTAAGCTGATCCAAAGCTCGCGATTCAACAAAAAGTCTTCGCATGACAATACAGTATTATTTACGGTCCTTAATCTCAATCCGTATAATGATCTAAATAAATGATGCTATTGCGGCGCTGCCACCGGTTTTTTTCTTGTCATTCAGAAAATTATATAAGCTTACGCGACTACGCTTTTTTGTGCGATGTTTTCGATCATTTTTTATTTGGGATGGGATCCTGCAGGCTGCTGGGATGCATAAGTAGGTAGTTTTTTGCTAGCTGGTTGTCTGTAATCATTGTGTTCAAAACATATAATAAAATTTTAGATTAGGGTAAAGTTACGAAAACTATCATCTCATACGGGATCTTTTTTTGTACTAACTTTTTTTTGCCTAAAAACGAAAACGTTATTTACCTATATTATGTAACTTATTTCTCTTTCAAAAACGAGTATTTTACAGTAGGTTGTGTGCACCTCATATAGGTAAAGACCATACCTATTTATATAAGGTTACAAGTTAAAATGTGAAATAGGGTGTGTTGAAGTCATACTTTTTAGTTTCTTTTCAATCTGTTTAAAGTTATCTTTTTTTTATTTTTTTTAGTTTCTGTTTTGATTTTTTTGGCTGTCTTCCAATTCTGACCTTCTACGTGCTTTTTCTACTACATATGTTTTTATTAAACATGTGTGTGCAGTGTAATAGTTGTTAATTAAATTTATTAAGTTATTTATGAGCTAATAAATCTTACTTGGCGTTTATGCCTATTTTCCATATACTAAGACCCTGTTCCTTTGCCCTCCAAGACTGCTTATACATATATGTATACTCCTCGTCCAAGCTTAAACGTGTTTCGGAGGGCGCGTCAAGGCTGCAAGGGTACATATTAACAATTCAGCAGTATCCTTCATTTCTGAAAAAGTGCTTGTATCAAATCATTTAATAAAAAAAACCTAAAAGCTCCGTGGTAAAAAGGATGGTATCAAATCATATAATTAAAAAAAAACTTAAAGATCCGTCGTAAAAATGATGGTGTCAAATCATTAAATTAAAAAAAACTAAAAGATCCGTCGAAAAAATGATGGTATCAAATCATTTCATTTAAAAAATATATTCAAAAGATTCAAAAATGTTTCGAATCCTGCCACGTACTATAAAACGTGTTTCCGAATTTTCCGACCAACTGGGCCCGCGTGGTCGACTAAGGCCCGATGCTCTAATTTAGGGTAGGCTCGAGCCCTTCGGTGGGGACGTATATGAGCTGATATGATTGATTCGAAAGATTACACCGTCACTCAAACCGATAATAATCAACAAGTTTTTTCTAACCTTACCTTAAATGCGCATCAAAAACAAGACGCTCATTTATTATGAGTAATATATAACAATAAATGGTACAGTTATAGTATGCCACAGGAACCCATTAATCTATTCGACGTTCGTTGAATGTTGTGCTCATCGCGAATGGTACAAGAATTCGCGCCCACGTCCTTGCTTTTAAATAGTACAGTCGATAACAAAATATCCCTTTCTAATATCTAATAATAGTTTTGTGTGTGTTGTCATTCTGTATGGTAATAATAGTATTTATTAACTGACCTTACTTTAAAAAGTGAAACTTATACTTATAAGTACTATTTTATATTTAAGCCACTGGACCAATCAGGTGTGCTTTTAAATAGGCCTCCTCTAGTGGTTTCTAATTTTGTCTATTCCGCGACAGTCTCCTCAAAATAAAAAAAAAACTCCTGTATTTCGATAGATTACCGTTATTTTATTCTGTGGCCTTCGTCTTCTTCCCTTTCCGGCTCTCGGATACCAGTCTGTTATCTTTTCAGTCCACATCTTAGTTTTTTCTCTCATCATGTGACCAGTCTAACGCGACTTTAACTCTCTTATTTAAAAAAAAATAATTTCTATATCTATTTCAAAACAAAATACAAAACAAACAACCGTCTAGCACCATGAAACCTGAATGGTTTATCTTGGTGCTCACAGTCGTCTTAAGTGCTACATATTTACAATAACAAAACAAACATAACGTAAAGGTAGGTTCTATTTTACATATACCTATATTTTTATAATTTTTTTTTATATATAAAATCGTTGGTCCTGACTGACTGACTGCCTATCAATGCATAGGTCAAACCACTGAACGGATCGGGCTGATATATGGCATACAGGTAGCTAGTATTATGACGTAGGCATCCGCTAAGTAAGTATTTTGGGAAATTTCCACGGGAACGGCAAAAAACTAGATCAACGCGGGTAACGCCTCTGGGCATCCGCAAGTAACTATACTGTAGGTACTTTCTGTATCAGGAATTCAGGAATACTTGTGAGTTTAAAAAAATATCCAAGTTATTAAAATACCTACTTCATCACATACCTACTTACATACTTCTAATTCAGCAAGTCTTCATTTATGGTAAAAAAAATATTTTTATATATTACTAGTGTCAAAATATACAAGGTGTAGTAAAATTTTTGTAGAACTGGGGTATCTACTCATCATGCTGGATATCTTTTCTGTAGGAACCTTTTAATTAATGTTGAATTTCCTTAATTAAAAAAATTTTGTTATCTTTTGCAAAGTACACAATATCCATCAATTTATGGTATCGTACCCCTTTTCTATGAGGTTACAACTTTTAAAATTTAAAAAATTCACAGTTCCGTAAACAAAATGGGAAAAGATCTCGTAATTTTTTTTTTAACCTTTTACTTCCTGTTCATTAAATTATATACACTTTTGCTCACGACTGTACTTCACCTACAATGGATTACTACTATATCGTGATGGTGTGCTATTCAGTGATTGTATACGGAATTCACGATCGGATAGCTCAACCGATCCCACCATTGTAATGCTAGCTGGCAGGCCCATAACCTAACTACTCAGGCTTCGTATATTGTGAGGAATCGAAGGATCTTGGGGCTTTATTAGATACTTAAGGTAGATACGGTATATTTCGTCGTGAATGAGTTATTGGCATTAATATATACTGAGTTGATCAATAGTAAATCCGGTGGTATATGGCCTCACGAATCCCGCTAAATCCAATTGTGGACATCGATATAATATATGATTGTGGATAATAAAAAAAGTTTGAAGAGGAAAGTTTCTGCAAAACGAATGAAAAGTTGTTTGATGTTGGAATGAAAATAAGTACTTTATGGAAGTATGCAGATAACAAATATTGACTACAGTCAAACAACAGCACCTTTGATTGAAAGCATTGATTGAAGCTGTCTTTACGGCAAAGGACGTGATAGGGAACAGGTATTGAAATTATAAGGTTTTTTTATTTTTTTATTTTCTTCATCATCATCATCATATCAGCCGAAGGACGTCCACTGCTGGACATAGGCCTCCCCCAAGGATTTCCACAACGACCGGTTCTGCGCTGCCCATCTATCCATTTATTTTCTTATTTATCCTCAATTGATAAGCCCTTGACATCATCTCACCTGATGGTAAGTGAAGATGATGCCGAAGATGGAAGCGGACTTATCAACATTCACCAACACAATGGGTACTTACTGGCTATCTTACCTTCATGCCAAAATACATCAATCCTGTCAACATTGATATTTGGCGGCAATACTTAGACAACATGGTGGTAGCTAGCCAGGCGGGCTTAGAAAATGCCCTACCAGGCGGGCTTAGAAAATGCCCTACCAGGCGGGCTTAGAAAATGCCCTACCACCTACCAAACCGAGTCTGACAAAGTTAGACTCCGACGGGAATCGAACCTGCGACCTCCAAGTGTGAAGCGATGGACTGACCATAACGTCAGGGAGGCGACGCGGTAGAGGCATATTAAAAGCAACAGGTGAAAGAAAATAGTTTTTCTGGATTGTATAAGATAAGTTAAATACTCTTTATTGTACACACTAGTTAAAAAAAAATATAAACAAATTATAAAAACTTAAGAAATTTAACTTAAAAAATATAAAAAAAACAAACACAATATAAAAAAATAAACTTATATAGGTACTATAGCGGTACAATTTGGGCGGTCTTATCGCTCAAAGCGATTTCTTCCAGACAACCCGGTGTTTGGAGGCAAAAGTATAAAAACAGGTAGTGCACGAGTATCTAACTAAAAACAATACTTAATAATTTGAATTCAACAAGTTAAAACTGAATGATATACATTTGTAAAGTTACAATATACAGGGTGTAAGATAAAGGTGTGGTGATACTTTAAGGTGGGCTTGTACCCATCAAACTGAACAACTTTCTCCATGGAACCCATAGTCAAATCGCAAAAAAAAATTTGAACTTCCCATACTAAGTTGGCTGATCAGCTGATCGAGTTAGTATGGGAGAGCCAATTTTTTTTTTACGATTTGACTATGGGTTCCATGGGGAAAGTTGTTCAGTTTGATGGGTACAAGCCCACTTAAAGTATCACCACACCTTTATGTTACACCCTGTATATAAATAAGACTATTCTTTATAATCGTCGGTGGCGTAACGGCAAGGGCCGCTGCCTCCTGTCCGGGAGGTCGTGGTTCGATCCTGCCACGTACCAATGTGTTTTCGAATTTCGATTTCATATGTACGTTTATCCGACGCTCTTACGGTGAAGGAAAACATCGTGAGGAAACCTGCATACGCCTGCGAAGAAACTCGAAGGTTGTGTGTGAAGTCGACCAACCCGCACTGGGCCCGCGTGGTCGACTAAGCCCCGATCGCCCTAATTCAAGGTAGGCTCGAGCCCCTCGGTGGGGACGTATATGAGCTGATGTGATGATGTGATTCTTTATAAATAAAATCATATGTACTTATCAACTAAACAAAATATCAATATGTGTACTTGATATCGTAGGCTTATAATTTGAATACATAATAAATTTAAATTATATTAAAAGGACGCCTAATGAGATAGTGTTGTTTCTTCCCACGTCGACTATTCATTACTCATCAGAATCATGGAATAGAATCAGTTTCGCTGCGATCGATTGTTGCTTGTATTTATAAGGTCGCGGGCATATAAGATCAAGGATGGGTGGATTCAGAGTAACGTTAGCAGCATTTTGTTAACGTTATTAAAGGTAATCCCTTGGCATCATCTCACTTTAAGGCAAGTGATATGATATCAAAAACAGAAGTTGGGCTCACAAGGAATCGTTGAAGTCAAAGAAGTGAAAATCGTACCCGTAGCATGTAATATCTGCCATATTAGTCACCGAGCGAGCGAACCTACCGAAGGTTTCAAACTTAGGTTAGAGCGTTTTTGAATTTGTTTGTATGTGTATCTCACTGGGATGTTGTGAAAACCGCGATATTACAATCTCACTAGTTAGATAATGATATAACGGTAAATTGTGAATCGGATTACAATTTCACGGCCTATTCTTGTACCTCCGAATAAAACTGACGATTTCTTCTGCTGCGAAGCATTCTGCTACCCAGGGGGGGGGGGGGGGGAGCCTAGCGAAGCACTGTAAATCAATCAAACCTGACCGAACCTACAATGTCATTAGTGAAATTGTAAACAATATGTTACAGTTCATAATCTTGTTTGTTTGTAGTGTTTTGTCATTTCACCACAAACTCATTTTTTATATAATTTTTTTTATATACAAACTCATTTTTTATAATTTTTTTTAATATAAAATATGAGTTTGTGGTGAAATGACAAAACACGTCCCCATTCTTTATTCATGTTCTCCAACATATAACGAAACCAGTAATTGATTATTTTTTTTGAACATATCTCTTCTCAGAAATTAGAAGGTTTGGTCAATTTTCAGTAATTTGAAGGCCATTTTCTCCTAACAGGTAGAGTTTGGGCAGCTAAAAAAAATACGTGTCCGTTATTTTAGACTACCCTATAACATATATCAAAATAAATCAAATCGGAGTCGGACAGTCGGGTACCCTTCCTTGTAAGATGACTAGAAATTTGACAGAATCTGAGGTTAGTTTCTGCGCGCGCGGTTCAGTTGGGGCAAACCACTGGTTATTTTTTTAGGTACATAATGTTACGATATTAGCAACACGTTATGAATGACATTTTGTATCATTTGTAACTTCATTGATTGTTAGTTCTATAAGATTTTTGACAACCCTGCATCACTTCACACAGTGCTAAAACGCTGCCATTAAAATTTTGTATAGGGGCACAATAAAGGTGATGAAAGTGATAATTGTGCTGTACACATGCAGCCATACATACTCGTACACATGTTAGACAGAGATTATGTTATTATAACATCGAAGACATTATCCGTTGCGTTGCGCGTGAGTGTTATAGCGATGTGAACGGCGCACGCATAATGCGAACTGACGGATGTTGATTGATCTGAACATTTGGCTTTACTTGATGTGTGAGGAGTTTACAAAATACTGTACAAGGCATGGTTGAATGATTAGAATACCAATTACCATCTATTTATGATGAAGTTCTGTATTGGTCTTCTCATCTTTTACTCGTAGGTATGTCCTTCCATCACAATGGGGATGATGACAGCTAGTCATTTGAGTTACTTTTATCACCTGTCAAATATGACATTTTGTTCCAAAATGTTTCATATACCTACGACACTTGCTATCATAGATTTTTAGCGTCATTTATGTGCTCATTTTGTGATTTAATCAATTTTAACTTGAAGACTTGATAAAAAAACTGGTAAGGTTTGTTGAAATTTCAATACGAGGGCAATTTAGTGAACGGCGCATTTTGACATAGTGACTGCATTAAGATTTAAATATATTATATCAGTTATAACTGATGTTCATATTTAAATCTTGATGCAGTCACTTTGTCAAATAACTAGAACTAGATCCCCAGTTTCATAGAAAACAATCTTATTAAAGTGGCCAAGTGCCTGTTCGACCATGCACAAAGTAGGGTTACGTAATCTATTCAATAAGTGAATCTAAATTAAAATAAACGAAGTCATTTTTGTACTTGGTATAAAACATTTTGTATGAAAAATCTATGAACTTTTAGCAAATCCAACTGCACGTCTTAAGTTGGTCGACTATTACTCCTAAAGTAATGAAGCCTACTGAGATTTCCATTTTTTTTTCACATTTCCTGAAATAACGGTTTACCTGAGGGGGGAGGGACACTAACTCTACCAAAAATTAGCACTTTTAAAGCTTACTAGCTGTTTCCCGCGGCTTCACCCGCGTGGACCACGTTTCTATGACTTTTCGAGGGTGCGCAGTGCGCGAGCCGCAAGCGGCTCGCGAGCGTGGTAAAAAGTAGCCTATGTCTTAATCCAGGTCCTAATCTGTCTACCTACCAAATTTCAGCCAAATCCGTTCAGTAGTTTTTGACAGACAGACAGACAGACAGAGTTACTTTCGCATTTATAATATTAGTAGGGATTATGTAGTAAACGGATCCCTGAATCAAAAAATGGATTTTACACACCCACAATATTTTTGGAAAGTTTTTTGAAAAGTTACAGCTTTCTAGTACTAAGAGTCTCGGAGTTAAGCCACGGACAGATAGACAGACAGACGACGGACATAACCCTAAAAACCTTCCGGATAATATAGAAGTGGCATCATCATCATCATCATCATGTCAGCTCATATACGTCCCTACCGAGGGGTCGAGCCTAACCTGAATTAGGGCGAAATGGCATATTTTCTGAATTTTTCTAGACAAGTTCTTCGTCGCGTGGTGCTATTTAGTCCTTTTTTCATACCATGATCTAAATTGTAACTAATTATTAAAATCCTAATCATCATGTTCTTGGCCACTTCCCACTTCATTTGGGTCCGGCTCTCTTAATTCTGCGGCGCCAGGACGATCTGTCCTGGATTGTCGGGTTGGGCAGTTTCTCTTCTCGTAGGAGTTTGGTCATGCTGGTCCACCAGGTAGTAAGAGGACGTCCTCTACCTATTTTGTACTCTGGCAGGCACTGTGCTTTCCTAACCACATGTTCCTCGTCTCTTCGCATTACGTGGACGTACCACCTCAGACGGCTTTCTTTAACTTTGTCTGTTATTGGAGCAACTTTATAACTTCCGCGAATATGTTCATTTCTAACTGTTCAATTCTAATATTCTCAGAATATAGACATTACTTCCCTTCCTCAATAGAAAGCCCATAAATTTTCATGTTCTTAGAAGTGACTGTAAAATGTGCCTATTGTTAAAATATTACTTGGTATGCAAGTAGGTCATAGGGCTTAATTGACATGTATAAAATCTGTGTCCAAATTCGAAGTGGTGTTTATGCGTTTATGAGTAATAGGTCCAGTAAGTAGATTCTGAGTAGAGACTTCGTGAATTTTATTTGTAAAATACATAATTTCCTATAAAGTCACGTATCTATCCTTCATGGCCCACCCGTATTCTATTGTCCTTATAAGGCTATAGCCCGATGTACACATCAATATAAAGTGCAGTTTTGAGCTAACTTACATGTAGAAGTACAATTACATTGTTTGGTTTGTCTTGTCGGAGTTGTAGGTAGGTATACTAGTAAAAATGTTAATTGCTTTAACTAAAGTACTGGAACACACCGAGTCGTACTGACAAAGCACTGTAGATACATCTACTTGTCAACATGTATAAGTACAATTACATTGATGGTTTATTTTGTCGGAGTTGTATATACTAGTAAAAAAGTACATTGATATGACTGGAGTACTGGAACACGCCGAGTCGTACTGACAAAGCACTGTAGATACATCTACTTGTCAACATGTATAAGTACAATTACATTGATGGTTTATTTTGTCGGAGTTGTATATACTAGTAAAAAAGTACATTGATATGACTGGAGTACTGGAACACGCCGAGTCGTACTGACAAAGCACTGAAGGTACATCTACTTGTCAACATGTATAAGTACAATTACATTGTTTGCTTTGTCTCGTTGGAGTTGTAGGTATAGTAGTAAAAAGTACATTGCTTTGACTGGAGTATTGGAACACGCCGAGTCGTACTGACAAAGCACTATAGCACAGATTACTAATTAGTTACTACGTACTATAGGTATATCTACTTGTCAACATGTAGAAGTACAATTATTAAATTGTTTGCTTTGTCTCGTCGGAGTTGTAGATAAACTAGTAAAAAATACATTGCTTTGACTGGAGTACTGCAACACGCCGAGTCGTACTGACATAGCATAGCACTGTAGGTACATCTACTTGTCATCGTGTTGTCAACTTGTCACCTAACCCTCAGGTTACGTATAGACGTGTAAATCGACCTTTATAACCGCCAATGACTTTTGAATTTCAAACCCATGGTCATCATGATTCATTGGGCGATGCCGCGAGTAAAATATTTGCATTGTTCTTTTGTCGCCTCATATGCGCGTGCGCAGCGCATGTGAATAATCGCAATATCAGTCCTATCCTACGCGGTGGAATGTAAACGTGACGGGCTTAGGCTATCATTATTTAGGATGTTTTACATACAATACTAGAAGAAGGTATTAGTGGTGAGTAAATTGAGTATAACGTATGAGCAATATGAACTTAAATCTTGGTTTTCAGTAAGGTTGGACTTTTTGCAATAAGTACCTACTATAATATCGTTTACCCGACTGCCTAGAAAGGAGGGTGATGTTTTTCCGATGTATGTATGTGCTTATTATATACCTATCTGTTTATTCGGCTAAGCCTGTAAGTCCTGTTGATGGATTTTGGAGTGTAAAGTGTCGTCAGATTCGCACACCGAGATACATACAACAATGATTCCTCCTCATTTCAATCAAAAGATGTGAACGACAGTTTGAATGAAATGAGAGTTGGGATGAAAAAGAAGTAAGAAACACTACAACTATATTTAGAGAATTGCATAAAGTAAGAATTAAATATAAAATTAAAAAAAATGATTAAAAGACTACAACTCTATTTAGCGATCTGCATAAAGTATAAATGAAATATGAAAATAAAAAAGGAGTATGAAAGACTACAACTCTATTTAGAGATTTGCATAAAGTATGAATGAAATATGAAAATAAAAATGGAGTATGAAAGACTACAACTCTATTTAGAGATTTGCATAAAGTATGAATGAAATATGAAAATGAAAAAAAAAGTATAAAAGACTACAACTCTATTTAGAGATTTGCATAAAGATACAGTATGTAAAAATCGGCGAAAGTGAAACATTCTGATATTCTGTTATGAATTATGATATCTAGTTTATAAATTCACGCTCTATAAACTTCAGCTTAAAATTTTTACTTCAGAACAGATATGGATGTACGGGCTAGTTTCGATTAGAACTTCAGTGATGGTAATTTAATTAGGTATTAAGTGCAGAAAGTGCAAGATGTAGATGAAGAATTTCAGAAAGAGATCATTCCATTTAATTCAAAACATTTATCTCAGATCAGATAAGAGTCATCATCATATCAGCTCATATACGTCCCCACCGAGTGGCTCGAGCCTACCCTGAATAAGGGCGATCGGGCCTTAGTCGACCACGCAGGCCCAGTGCGGGTTGGTCGACTTTAAACACAACCTTCGAGTTTCTCGCAGGTGTGTGCAGGTTTCTTTACGATGTTTTCCTTCACCGTTAAAGCAATCGGTAATTATATGTAAGTAAGTTTCAAAAACTCATTGGTACATTGGCCGTCCGGATTTGAACCCGGCACCTCTGGTTAGGAGGACCGAGTCGTTACCGGTTGAGCCACCGACGCCTCATACCAATAATGATAATGTTGAGATAAGAGTGTCAATTAAAAAAAAATATAATGGTTTATATTATACAAAAAAAACATGCCATAATGTTCATTGTTCATGGTAGCAGAGGGCAGAAATAATATTAGAGTAACGAAAATATGGATACTGTTCGGGTTGTTTCCCCGAACGATGTATGTGAATGTATGAGTGCACGACGACAGGAGAGTTTGTATGTAAAAGGTGTATGCTCTTGTCAAGCGTCTTTATTGCACTAAGTAAATGACTGCGGGCGATGTGTGAGTTCGCAATGTCAGCTTAAATACTTATTTTTTTAAATTAGCAGAAAATAAACCTTAATTGTGCGTGCTAGGTGCCTTCATTCAAAATAAAATTAAATTTTAATCGTTGCATTTCTACACTCTACTACTAGGTAAAATACTGACTACTTTTTGCGAATTGCAATTAGTTCTTTCAAGAAATTTGTTCTTATGATGTAGCCCGATTTAACGTATTCTACACAAATTTTATCACTTTCACCTTGAATGATTCAAGTTAAATCCCTACTCAAAACTGACAAGATTCTCTTGATCTGCATTTTTAAGGACTTAATGAGTTAACGGATTCTTTACCAATTTTGTCACTTTCACCCTGAATTCCTATTCGAAACTGACAATATTCTCTTGATCTGCATTTTTAAGAAATTAATGTAGCCCAAGTTAACGGATTCTTCACCAATTTTGTCACTTTCACCCTGAATTCCTACTCAAAACTGACAATATTCTCTTGATCTGAATTTTCAAAGACTTAATGTAGCCCGAGTTAACGGATTATTCACCAATTTTGTCACTTTAACCCTGAATGCCTATTCGAAACTGACAATATTCTCTTGATCTGCATTTTTAAGAAATTAATGTTGCCCGAGTTAACGGATTCTATACCAATTTTGTCACCTTCACCCTGAATTCATATTCAAAACTGACAATATTCTGTTGATCTGCATTTTTAAAGACTTAATGTAGCCCGAGTTAACGGATTCTTCACCAATTTTGTCACTTTCCCCCTGAATTCGTACTCCAAACTGATTAGCTTTTATGGATCTGCAGTTTTAAGGACTTACACATCTATGAGCACACGATCCAGACTATAGCACCTGATAATCACAAAGCCATCTACTTATCTCAACTCCGCATAATGGTCTATTCTCCGTGGTCTTGCCCCGATTACAGCTATCCCTTGCGCAGACGCACCTCGGCACTCAGCGGATGTTGCGATGCGCCTAACTATCTGGCCATCCGACCCATTGTTTCCAATCGCCATTAATCAAAGAAAACTAGTAACTAGTGTCTCTGTTTTGTTTGCTCCCGAAACCTCGTCACGGTGGTCGCTTTTGGCGAAGGTGAAACTTAACACATGGCGGGCTGTGATAATCGGTGCGTTACGAACTTGGTAGCGAGGTGTGCTGGCTTCCAGTCGGTCAAGAGTCAAGACTGAATAAAATAAATTTTTAAGATTCAGTAACTATCTATAGTCTATAGAGATGAACTAAGAAATTGGAAAATATGCATCACTGTATATGTTCTTCGCTGTCCATCTGTCTGTCTATCCATCTGTCACCAGGCTGTATTTCATGAACCGTGATAGGTAAAAATTGAAATTTTCACAGATGATGTATTGTGCCGCTATAACAACAAATACTAAAAATTAGAAAAAGTGAAAAAATAAGGGGGATCTCCATACAAAAAACGTGTGTTTTTAAACAAGAAGAAACTAGTAAACTATAAACCAGAAACTAGTATGATGGTTTTTGAAACATTAAACTAGCGCCATCTAGTATGATGGCACGGAACCCTATGTGTGCGGTTCTGACTTGCACTTTATTGAAAAAATAACTAGCCGGTTATTTAATAAATGTACAAAGTGTACTGAAGGAGATAGATTTCATAGAAAAAAATATTTTTTTAAATATCTATCAGCCATCTGTTCTACTGTGGCCGTGGAGAACAGATGGCCGTTGGGACAGTAGCTAGACAGGCCTCCTGCGCAGTGGACTGACGACCTAGTGAGTCTTTTGGCTGTTATGATGATGATGATGATGATCAGCATGTAACTTTTCAGCCGCCCGCCCCTCGTAACGTTCTTATTCGTACCAACATATTTTCAACATGTCCATTTCCAGCGCCCGGAGCCTAAATTAAAATTCACCTACACCGTACCGTTCCTTATTCAAAAGTAATTGACAGTTGGACAGGGGAAAAACAAACCGTTTGGGGATTAATTACATACATATTGGATCTCTAAAAGCAACTACATATTTGGCTGTTCTAGTTTAAATCTAAAACGCCTTTCAGAGAAAATAAATCAAATTTAAGCCTATGATTATTTCTCTTTCTTTTATACTTTGCTCATGCCTAAACATTGAACTCCCCTCGTTATCAACGAATAAACGTCCCAAATGCTGGGGCACGGGTCTCCTCCTAAACTTGGGCAGGTTATACCAATCCACCCACAGGGACTTTGTTGGGGTTAGTGGAGATTGTAGGGCTGGTGGCGAAATTTTTCAAGCCGCCTGTAAGGCATCTGACACCGCTCAACGACTGCCATCTAGTGATAGCAACCAGCATAAACGGCTTAACATGCCCTGACGGAAACGGTTGAGAAAATTGCCACATCCAGGTTGCTTCAGGTTAGTTAACCTGCGTGATCGACCTAATCACGCAAGTCGCACTGAGCCATCTGCATTTTGATTAGTTACGAGCGCCCCTACTCACAGTAGGCTTATATAGCGAAAGTTGCATCCATGCCGTGCAAGATATTATGAACGTTAGTAGCGTTGAAAGTAAGTTTAAATTCGCATGTTTACTAACACAAAGTTATCTCTCTTTACTTTAAATAATCTCTACTCTTTCACTGAGCTACGACCACTTACTTATACCAAAGAGTAGGGATTCTTATACCTAATTTTAGTCTATACTGAGATACATTTTATATCGTTTTTTAGGGTTCCGTAGTCAAAAAGGAACCCTTATTGTTTCGCCATGTATGTTTGTCCGCGACTTAGCTATTTTTTTTAAATCCGCAATTGATAATCAGATACTCTAGTACTAAAAAGCTGTAATTTGGCATGGGTATACATACATATCAATCACGCCGATAAAGTGCTACAACAAAATCTTAAAAAAATATTATAACAGCTAAATTGCTATTTTAGGACATCTGAAAAAAAAATCAATAATACATATAATAAATTTAAAAGGAAAACTATCATGGCTTAGTAGGCTGTCTTAGTTTAGGAGTAATAGTCGACCAATTTAGTCACTTGTGCCACCGTCGACGAGAAAACGACTAATTACCGACTATTTTTTCGCTCAAGAAACGTACAGTACCTACATGTAGATCCGTGTCAATGAAAGAGATACATAATATTTTTTGTGACTGTTCACACTGCCGGCGATTAACTATTAATATACGTATCTCTCTCATTGACACGGTATCTACATCTTGTTAAGCAAGAAAATAGTCGATAGTTAGTCGCTTTCTCGTCGGCGGTGGCACAAGTGCCTTAAGATGTGCACTTGGGTTTGTAAAAAGTTTATCGATTTTTCATACAAAATGTTGTATTATAATTTTGTTTTTTAAAACACTAGGGAACCCTACATTGCGCGAATTGGACTCGCATTTGGTCGGTTTCATTATTTGCAAGCTATTTCCAACACACGTGCCACAAACAATTCAATCTTTATAAGTAGGTACAGGTGTACAAGTATTATGCTTGCCCACTCGCCAAATGAAATGCCCTCTCCTATCCTTTTCACTCGAGCCCGAAGCATGCAGTGATTAAATCCAGAACGCAATTCAACCGTCAATTTCGTCGACCCCACTCGTATTCGCTTCTACTGTGTCTGCTTCCTGGCTCTTTTCAATCGTTTACATTGACAGCATAAGCTTGATTGGCAGCCCTATTAATACCGCCTTTACTGCCAACCTTTGAATGCTTCGAATTTCAAATCATTCTATTTTTTTTTTGGTTGGCCGTTTCGCGAGCTCCTGACACAACCTTTCCTTCAGCCACCTGCGATTCTATTCAGATTTCTCAATGGAATGGCATGGCAACCTTTGTCGGGCAAGAGCTATCGATGGCGGCTGCCCTTTGTGATACCTACTGGTTTGATGAATTGAACAAAAACAAAAGAGTGTACAAAGAAGGGAGGGTTTTTAGAATTGGTTGGTTTATTTGTTTTGTGATTGTTCAATAGAATTATTTTTGATCTTGGCTTGAATTCGAGGGCCGGTCGTACTTAAGAGTGCATAAGTACTGCAAATATTTCTGAAATTAAAAAAAATTAAGTTAGATTTTTTGATTTCAAGCGTCCCTGCAATTTATTTATTTGGTTCTTTATGTATAATTTTGACCCCTTTTATCCTCCTGTGACCACCAGGTATATGTCACCCCCCCCCTCGCGCCAGATATTCACGTAAATAAATGTAAATAGGTTGTTCCTGACTAAAACACGCAAAATCTAAAATTTAATGTAAATTTTGAATATTGGCTTCCAATACAACTATATTGCAATCAATTATTCCAGGGACGCGTTGTTTTTTATCCAAATTTACAGCTACTGTGAAAAACTCCATGACAAAGACCCCGCTGTCATAACTAGGTAGTATCTCATCTGTGCCGCTGTGACCATATGTAGTATAACGGAAACCCCTCTCCACCCTCCCAATTTATTTTGTTTGTAGTGTAGATAGGTATTTTGGTTAACGTAGCGTGAAGGAAGAGTGCAGATCAAAAACGTTTTTGTTAGAAATACCGTATCTCCAATCTCCACGGTCACTTGATACGTGCTAATTTTCGGATTTTTTCTTTTCAGCCAGTGGGAATCTACCGTGGCAAATACGAGTGGGCGAACGAGGATAGTCCAGTTGGTGGTGACTGTTCGCTCTGGGTGCGGGCCGCTACTCTTCAGCTGGATGACGGACAATGGCAGTGTCAGGTCACTGCTAGCAACTATGATGTGCAGGTTAGACTTTTTGATAATAATTTAAAAAAAACAGTATCTATGATTTCGAAAGAACGTATGCAACGATGCATTTGGCGTTCACAATAATAATTTTCGTAAAACCTAAAAAAATTTAGGTACAAATTTTTAACATTGCATTGTCACGCGATATACATATGCATGCAAAATTACAGCTCAATCGGAAACCGGGAAGTGGGTCAAATTTAACTCTCAAGATTCCACCCGAACAAACATACATACATTGCAAGTTAATTAAAAGCTTGTAATAAGATGAGAACAGAAGTGGGGCTGAAAGGGATGAATTAAAGCTAAAATTTTGCTGAGAATAATTAATAGTGATTAGAGATGTAGGTTTTTTAGCGTCAGTTAATTATTTAATAAGAGCGTAGTGATATTGTTTCCTATGCAAACTTAAAATTACTAGGTACTTCTTGGAAAATGGATGGACCGATCCTAATGAAACTTTGTACAAATAATGAAATCACGAGATTCTAGTTTGTGTAATCACGAGATTCTAGTTTACTCTTTCGACATACTTTTAAAGTTTAGCGAATTTTAAGATTACTATAAAAACCTTAATTCACTTTTATTTAGTGACCACTATTTAAAAAAAAATCTATTCAGAAAGTAAAATTTTGTGACTTGCTTTTTTAATTTTTATTTATTTTATTTACACTAATAGTACATTAAAATATAATTTCTTAAACCTAATATGTACTTAGGGATCAAGGGATAGCGTATATAATGTACAGTAGGCGATCTTATTGCTAATAGCAATCTCTATATACATATATAATATCTATATTAATACATATTTAAATTTCATAGATAATAACAAAATAAATAATACCTATTACAAAATTCGTACCATGACAAAACGGCGAAGTGACAAAAAGAACACGACAGGATAGAACAGAATTAAAGAAATAGAAAATAAGCTTTTACCTGAGCTTATGTGCATAAAGTTTCATTAGAATCGGCCCATCTATTTTCAAGAAGTAGTAAACTATTCCAGAACGAACGTCTAGATGTATTTATATCCTAGTAGTCCTACTAATCCTATTAATACATATTATAAACGCGAAAGTTTGTAAGAATGTATGGATGTATGTTTGTTATTCTTTCACGCAAAAACTACTGAACGGATCTGGCTGAAATTTGCTAGGTAGACAGATTAGGACCTGGATTAACACATAGGATACTTTTTTCCATGCTCGCGAGCCTCTTGCGGCTCGCGCACTGCGCACCCTCGAAAAGTCTTAGAAACGTTGTCCACGCGGGTGAAGCCGCGGGAAACAGCTTGTTTGAAATAATTTATTTGATTGACCATCTGTGTATAAAAAAAACCGCTCCACTTAACGCAATTAGATTTAATAATAGTCATTATTAATGCTTCTATGATTTGATTGAGTGTTCCCCCCTTCCATTTTTGCCTTCGTCGAGGGACCAAAACATGTCCGTAATTTGGGATGAGGTACGTGCCCCTTGATCGATACAAATGAAACGATCTGTGAACGAATGATGTGTATTGCCGGATACATTGATAATGAGATTTCGCGCTCGAGATGAAATCGCACCGTATATAGATGATGATCAATAACAACCCATAAACGTCCGTATACTCCACATTTGGGGCAAACCCTGGACACACCCTGGACACTTCATACAACGGGCCAGAAATGTCATTTCAAAAAACGAATGACGGGACAAACAAAATGGCGGCGAAATCCTATGTATACGTTTGACAACCAAACTGAATCAATCTGGGTGACGAGGGGATGAGATCGCAATCTAGAGAGCGGCAGGGAGCGTCCATTTGGATGTTGGTACTAATATATGTTACTTTGCTAGGGGGTCAAGTCCGGGTTGGTGTAGGTTGTAGGCTCAGTTTTTCAAGCCGCCTTTATGGCATCTGACACGGTTTAACAGTGTCATGTACAGTAGAACGCCGAATATCCGAATTAATTGGGACCGGGGTCGATTCGGATAATCGAAAATTCGGATAATCGGACATAGATTGGTTTAGGAACGGTGCGTTCCTACTCGACGAGAGCAAAGGGAGATGTCTCCGCCAGGCGAGGTGGTATGCCTGGGGTCCGGCCGTGGACCAATCGTTGATGATTGGTATCTGTATTTATACTCAGCGCTGAAGAAATTCTAATAGCGCGTTCTAGATGTCGTATTTCTTTTTGTTCTCTCGTCGCTTGTGTTATTGTTTAGTGGCGGGTTACTGCAGTTGCCGCCACACTGGTAATAAAGAAAAACGAACTGTCACACATAGAATAAACTTTTATTAAGTTTAAAAAACACAGTTCTACAATAACGCTCGCTTGAACATCTAGATCAGAGTAAGTTGCCAGACAGTACGTAATTCAATGTAAGTAATTGAGTTGAAAAAAAAAACAAACGTTCCAACGTTCCGTTTCACGGAAGCCGCGCGACGCAAAACATGTAGTGTCTTGCCTCTAGCTTTCAACCATAACAATTGAAATATATCTGGACTCCAACGAGTTCCAAGTTTTCAATCTGTTACAACAAAACAAAACAAAAATTACTTGGTTTAATTTTTTTATAGGACCGATTCGGATAATTGGCAATTCGGTTAATCGGCGTTCTACTGTAGTGATAGTTACTTACCTACTGGCACCATCGACTTAGCGTGCTTTGCGAAGCACGGGAACGGTTGAGAAAAATGCAACTGTCAAACCCAGCGTTAGAATCAGGCTCTCAAAAAAATATTGTCTATGGAAATTAAAAATATACTATTTACCAAAAAATATACTACATTTTGTTTTTGCTTTGATTTTGTTTTAGATTAAATAACAATAATTTGTAATTGATTTTTTTATTTTAACATCCTTAATAATTTAAATCTAAATTAGTTTTGAAAACTACATAATTAAATGAGAATATCTATATCAGCTAATTCTTCAATGGGAACTTCATCGTCCTTAACATTAATACGACGAAGCATGTCGTCGGAGGGCATAAAATCCTTGCAATGAGGACTAAATGATAAGAAAATAATTGTTTTCACGTACAATCCTAGCATAACGATACTATATACTACGCATCATGAAAATATGGTAGATATAGTATAATTACACTACAAAATCCAACACTGCGGTCAAACCTACCCAACCACGCAGCTCGCAGTGAGCTGCAACCGCTTCTTGCCTTTAATAAGTAATATTAATGGATGGTACACATTTGTTTCAGGATGCCCTATCTAGTCCCCCTGCGGCTCTCGCAGTCAGGGTTCCTCCGCAATCTCCACGAATACTCTTCAATGGGTCTCATGTGTTGCCAGGACAGAATATTACGGTCCAAGCTGGATCAAGGGCTACGGTAGTCTGCGAAGCTCGATATGGCAACCCCCCGGCTTATATTGAATGGTATCTCGGTAAGTATAAAACAGTATTCATCATCATCATATCAGCCGTACTACGTCCACTACTGGACAAAGGCTTCCCTTAAGGATTTCCAAAACGACCAGTCTTGCGCTGCCCGCATCCAGCGGCTTCCCGCGGTTTTCACAAGATCGTGGGAGTGGGAGGCCTGCCTACGCTACGTCTTCCAGTGCGCGGCCGCTACTCGAGAACTTTACTGCCCCAACGGCCATCTGTTCTACGAGCAATGAGCCTCGCCCACGGCCACTTAAATTTAGCAATTCTGAGAGCTATAGGTACTTAATATTATAAATGTGTTTTTCGTTTGTGTGTATTTGTTTGTTACCTTTTCACGCTTCATCACTTTAACCAATCTCGATGAAATTTGGCATGTAGGTAGCCTGTGTCACTAGGAAGGACAAAGGCTACTTTTTATCCCGTAAAATAGCATAGTCCGATGCAGTTCCTGAGGGAACTGTAAATATACTCTAATTTTTGGTTAGTTTCTTTAACATTGCAACGGAACAATGGATTGCTGTGATTTTTAGCACAGAGATGGCTGTGGGGGTGGGAAATGATATAATTTACTAATTAGCATATCCTGACATGGTTCCCGAGGGATCTGGGGAAAACTCATTTCCGCGCTCGCGCACGTCAGCGTCGCAACGGAGCTACGGACTGAAGTGTTTTTTTGTATAGAATTGGTTGAGGGGTGGGAAGTGACACAGACTTCTAATCAAAATAGCCCGATATCGTATCTGAGGGATCTGAGGTAAACTCACGTCTGTGCTCCGCGCACCACTCACCCTGAAAGCCAGTTATAAAAACGATGTCCACAAAAGCTAGTAATAAAATATTTTTTATACCTTAAAATCGTGTTTTTTTTGTATCAAACGACTAAACTTATTGAACCAGTCGGTTAAAAACAGAATTAGTGAAACGCGAGTAATATACGTGACCCAGAGAGAGGACAACCACTACGTTGTGCGTGACCATTCATGCATGCAGAAAGACACCTCTTAAACAAACCGATCCAAACAAAATACCTTACACCTACTAAATTTTGTGAAGTTTTTAACCGCCTCCGTAGTGTAATGGTTAGTCCATTCGCTTCGCAACAGGAGGTCGCGGGTTCGATTCCCGGTGGGGTCAACTTGTGAGACTCTGTTTGGTTGGTGGTAGGGCATTTTCTAAGCCCGCCTGGCCAGCTACCACCATCAGTGTTAACAACATTGATGTGTTCCGGCTTGAAGATAAGATACGAATCTTGGTAAGCCCGCTTCCATCTTCGGCATCATCGTCACTTACCATCAGGTGGTTATATTTAAGTTTGTGAATAAAACAAAAAAAGTTTAGTATTGGCAATTATTTTTTGGCCTAAAAATATACAGGTTGTAACAAAATTGGGGTAGATCCCGTTAACAGGGGCTTCTACTCATCACACTGAACAACTTTTGTTCTATGACATAAATCGCAAAAAAAAACTCTTTATACAAATCGATCAGCTGAATGACCAATTTTGTGTATTTTGTATGGAGGGTCCAAATGTATGTAGATTTCTATGTCGTATCAGCCTGAACCGCTTGAAGGATTTTAACGTATGAGGCATCGTTAGTTTCGAAGATCAAGAGATCCTGTGAGTGACATTGGATTTGTTTTTACCTGGCTGGCCAAAAAATAGGGGTTAAGTTTTTACGCAGTTGGGTTTTAAATTTTAAATATATTTTCTAAAGTTATTTGAGAATTGACAATTGGTTCCTGGAGGATTTTTTTTCAGTAACATGAGTAAAACCCCTAGTTTACGGGTCCTACACCAATTTTTTTGAACAACCTGTATATATTATATTTAAAAAATTCGAGCGAGACCTACAGTACTCGCATATGATGTGTAACATGTGACAAAATACTTTAGGTTAGTTAGATTTATTTTGATGACGATATTCTGACAGATCTGACAGTAACGAAAAAAACCGACCAAGTGCGAGTCGGACTCTCGTAAAGTAGAATTCCGCGCTTTCGCGACTTCCTGTTACACATTTCCGTCCCATTTCACGAAATCACTGTTACACATTTCCGTCCCATTTCACGAAATCACTCCCACAAATTGCAGGAAAGCGAGAGCAAAGCTCATTCGTCAGATCGAATAGCGCGCGCTTTCGCGACTTCCTGTTACACATTTCCGTCCCATGTTACACATTTCCGTCCCATTTCACGAAATCACTCCCACAAATTGCAGGAAAGCGAGAGCAAAGATGTTACACATCAAAAATTATACAGCTTACACTTTTCCTCATTCCCATCATAATCGGCAGAGAAAGTGTTCGATAGGCACACCGATGGTTCAATGAAATAGAAATGTCAACAAAAAGAGACGATTGTTTTTGTTTCCTTTCACATGATTGTCAAAGTAGAAACAAATGACTGACGACAGTTTTTGTTCACACAGCATCAAGTTAATTCCAAGTTATTTGTTTTGATTGAATGCCAGTAATGAGAGGGAAGCGGCGGGGTAAGTAGCTGTTGCGTCACCGGCTTGACGTGAGCATGATGAATGGTGTTTCGAGAAAAGAAGTGTGAATTTCAATGTGTTTTCTAATGAGGGTTATACATAATCTAAAATTATGAATTTGGTATAAGAAATTCAATGTCAGTTAATTTTTATTTTTGACGCGATACGTCTTTAAAAACACATACGAGGTACTAAGGTCAGAAAACTGAAATGCAACGCATATTGTAACGAAATGGATTTAGATTTGTTTCCGGTAGAACCGGCTATTTTTTTCTAATGAAGGTTCATCATATCAGCTCATATACGTCCCCACCGAGGGGCTCGAGCCTACCCTGAATTAGGGCGATCGGGCCTTAGTCGACTTCGCGGGCCCAGTGCGGGTTGGTCGACTTCACACACAACCTTCGAGTTTCTTCGCAGGTGTGTGCAGGTTTCCTCACGATGTTTTCCTTCAGCGTCAAAGCAATCGGTGAGTATATGTACGTAAGTTTCGAAAAACTCATTGGTACATTGGCCGTCCGGATTTGAACCCGGCACCTCTGGTTAGGAGGAACGAGTCGTTACCGGTTGAGCCACCGACGACGCTTACTTAATGAGGGTTATCTACATATAATCAGAGATTCTAAATTTGGAATAAGAAATTCAATGTCTATTTGTTTTTATTTTTGACGTGAAACGTCTTTAAAATCACACACGGGGTACCAGGTCAGAAATCTGACATGCAGCGGATATAACGAAAGAGACTTATATGTATCTGCTTCCGAAAGAACCGGCCGATTATTATTGTGTAACAACCTCGGTGAAGGAAAACATCGTGAGGAAACCTGCACACGCCTGCGAAGAAACTCGAAGGTTGTGTGTGAAGTCGACCAACCCGCACTGGGCCCGCGTGGTTGACTAAGGCCTAGTCGCCCTGATTCAGGGTAGGCTCGAGCCCCTCGGTGGGGACGTATATGAGCTGTAATGATGATGAACAACCTCATATCTTGGGAACAAGCAAACCTTATTAGTTATGCGCTCACGTAGGAAAATTAAGAGTGAGTTGCACCATGTAACTATATAAGGTCTAACAAAATTAGCTGAAACTATTTTAACTGGTGCTTCTACCCATGCAACTGAACAACTTTCCCCATGAAACCCATAGTCAAATCTCAAAAAAAAATTTGAACTTCCCATACTAAGTTGGCTGATCAGCTGATCGAGTTAGTATGGGAGAAACAAATTTTTTTTTGCGATTTGACTATGGGTCCTATGGGGAAAGTTGTTCAGTTTCATGGGTAGAAGCACCAGTTAAAATAGTTTCAGCTAATTTTGTTACACCTTATATAACGATAACCAAACTGTAACCAGCCGTCAAATCGCCGGTTATACAGGTGTAAAAAAAAATGGTTAGGACCGTTTAACTGGGGGTTCTACTCATCATTCTGAACAGCTTTCCCCAAGGAACCCATAGTCAATTCGCAAAAAAATAATTGGACCCTCCATACTAAAATGCACAAAATTAGTCTTTTTCAGCAAAGTCGTAGAACAAAAGTTGCTCAGTTTGATGAGTAGAAGCCCCAGACAAGGGGACCTACACCAATTTTGTTACACCCTGCATATGGGTTGCGTTATTTTAACAACGGTTGAAATGCCGTCATAACTTAACGCTAACGTTAACCGCTCGATTGTGACCGGTTATTGTTATTGTTTTGGTCAAATAACGGCGATTTGACGGCTGGTTACGGTTTGGTTATCGTTAACATGGTGTGTATGCGTCTGTGTTTGTTTGTGTGTGTGTGTGTGTATGTGTGTGTGTGTGTGTGTGTGTGGTGTCTGTTTTATGAGTTCATTTGTACGTTTGCATAAGCTTTTCAGTGTCCTTGTAATTCAGTTGCAGTAACCATTGAGTAAGTTTTTGCTTACATTCATATTTAAAATATAATTGAGTTTTTTATAAAGAAATGGGCCAAGAAAACACAAAAATCTTTTCACAAAAGAAGAATTACATTTATACGTTTTACAAACAATAATTGATTTATGTCTTGAGCTGAGTGGATCAGGTAGAGAAACTCACCCTAAAATAGTTTCACGTTAAACCAACGGCAGATTTTTTTTTACTTGGTATTAGCAAAGTATTATATTAGTACTAACATAGTATTAGTTAGGTTGCTAAGGTATATTGACAGCTTACGATACATTTGACGTATAGGTAAATGTATCCAGTGACCCAGTTATTCATATCATCTGCATATGACAGATGAGTGGTAATTAGTGCAGTTTGAGTTATACAGGCTGTAACAAAATTGGTGTAGGACCCGTTGACTGGGGTGTTTACTCATCATACTGAACAACTCTCCCCAAGGAACCCATAGTCAATTCTCAAAAAAAATTAGCACCCTCCATACAAAAAAGCACAAAATACGATCAATCGATTTGTATGAAGAGGTAAAATTTCTTTTTGCGATTTCGGCAAAGTTATAGAACAAAAGTTGTTGAGTATGACTAGTGGAAGTCCCAGTTTACGGGACCAACGCCAATTTTGTTGCACCCTGTATAGGATAATATCAAATAGCTAACAGAAATCACAGACAGGATTTTCGCTCTAATGGAAGAAAATCGATTGCAATTTCAAACGTTTGTAAACAATCTTGTTTACAATCGCTAATCGGAATTGTATTTGAGCAATTAAACGAGGCTACCTACGATTGATCCAAATGATTTTTTGGCTTTTTATGCCACATGCTTTTTACTAGGGTACTTTACTTTGAATGATTATAATTAATTTTCAACAAAACGAGACACAAATATTTTTATGCTCAGCAGCACTGTAATTCCTGTACTGTTCGGGATCCTTGGCATTTTTCTTGACACTTAGCTATAGCTTAATAGCTTGCCGATACTGCGGCGGACATAAACATTTGCCGAATTAGAACCTTTGTATTATAAATACAATATACAGAAAATAGATTAATTACAAATAATGTACCTTTAACTAATCTGTAACTTTCCCTGAAGGAATCCAGAGATAATTACTATCAAAAAAGAATAAACGTTCCATACAAAAATGAACAAAACTGGCCAATCAGCTGATCGAATTGTTTAAAGAATTGATTTTTTTGCGAATTAATTATGAGTCTCTTGGAAAAGGTTGTCAAATATGAAGAATGGAAGGCCCAAAAAAAAATCTACACAAATTTTCTTACATTCTGTACTCGTATATGTTGTCAAAACATTCAGATGTAATTTAAAATTTAATAAAAAAAAAGACGTGTGGAACTCGGAGACTGCCGCGGTAAAGCTATTGCATAGCATTTTTTATCAACTTATGCAATTATAATTATTTATATATTTTTTATCTATGCAGTATTTACCAGTACCATATAGTCCTTATGGCGCGGGATGTTTATGTTATAAATTAGCACTAAGAAAGTTAATCATCATCATCATCATCATTTTCATCATCATTCTCATCTTCATCCTCATCATCATCCTCATCTTCATCATCATCATTATCCTCATCATCATCCTCATCACGATCCTCATAATCATTACCATCATGATCCTCACGAGCCTCAGGATCCTCATCATGGTCCTCGTCATCATCATGATTCTCATCACCATCATCAATGATCCTCATGATACTCATTATCATCAACATGATCCTCTCATCATGATCCTCATCATCATCATCATCATGATCCTCGTCATCATCATCATGATGGATGGATAGATGGCACTGTAAGTTTTTTTGGAACTTTTTGGAATTTTTTTTTTGGTGTTCAGGTTTATTTTCGTTACGTAATTTCTTGATTTGGTCCTCTCAAAGCCCGCGATAAAAGCTATACAATAGCTTAAAAAAGCTTTTTAGGGTTCCGTACCTCAAAAGGTAAAAACAAAACCCTTAAAGGATCACTCGTGTGTCTGTCTGTCCGTCCATCTGTCACAGGCAATTTTTCGGAAACAACCGGGGCGATTGAGTTGTAATTTGGTACACATATTTAAATCGGTGACCTAAAGACGGACGTGTAACGTAAATAAATTCATTTTAAACATGGGAGTCACTTTTGGGGGGTAAATTAGAAAATTAAAAATATATTGTGTGACACATCAAATGAAATTATCTCTTGAACTCTTGTCTCCAAAACTACTGGGCCTTAAAGTCTTTAAAAAAACATAGTATATGAGGTCGAATGCATAGATTACAGGAAAATTTATGAGAAAATCTAAAGTCCAGTATTTCTGTACTCCAGAATAAGTAGACCCCTATTTACCTAAAGCAAAGTATGTAGTGAGAGGTCTTGCTCTGTTGGTAATTAAAGTTTTGGTGCGGAACCCTGTTTGTGTGACTTGGGCGGTTTTTTGTTTTAAGTACCACCTACCTACCTATTCTATTTTCTGTTCCAGAAAAAGAGCGTTTAACAGCATGGAGCCAAACCAACGTGTCAGAAGTAGAACGACCGAGAGTTTGGGCAGCGCGGTCCGTGTTAGAACTTGGAGCCACCAGGTCTGCTCATGGACGGCAGTTGGCTTGCCGGGCGCACCACCCCTCGTACCCTACCCCGTACTACAGAGACTCATATACCATGCTTGACGTCACTTGTAAGTATCTGATTCTAATAAGATAATGATAATGTTACGTACATACTCACTATGAATATGAACTCTATTTGAGCTGAAGATGACGAGGTATTTGAGCTGACGACCTGGTGAAGATCGCGGGAGGCCGATGGATGCGGGCAGCGCAGGGCCGGTCGTCGTGGAAATCCTTGGATGGGGGAGGCCTTTGTCGAGCAGTGGACGATTTTCGGCTGATATGATGATGACGTCTTATAGTTTGTTGCTTGACTACACTTCTCCGTCAAACCGTGAAAAGACATTGCTTCTCTATTGTAAGATGAAGAACCTTTTGGACTTTATCTTCTAATCTTTCATCGTCCCCTCACTGCTGAAGATCATGACAACACATTTATATCTTCTACTAGACGCGGTCTTAGGTCAAGAGGACTGACCGATGCATTTTTTGCCCCCAATGCTGTTCTCGGCATCGGACCATCATTTGTGTTCTTCCTCATTCACGCTGTTTGCTTTTATTCGTTGAAAACCCATTAACGTCCCCACTACTGGGGTAGTGGTCGCTATCCAAACTCGGAAAAGTTAGGCCATACTCCACACACGGGGACCAAGTCCGGATTGGTGGAGATTGTAGTGCTAGTAACGAACCCCATTATCAGAAGTTTTTCAAGTCGCCTAAAAGGCATCTGATTCACTTAACGAGTGCATTCTATAGATAGCAACCAGCACCAACGGCTTAACGTTGATTGCGAAGCATGGAAACGAGCGATAAAAATGCCACGAACCTAACAGTCAAACCCATCCGGGTAAGGACCGTGCTTCAGGTCAGGTAAACTGCGTGATCGTCCCAACCACTCAAGTTGTACTGAGCTAAGAGTGATTCTTATATAAAAACGTATTTTACAGCAGTTTCTTCATCAAATCAAACGAAAGACATCAACTGCTCGACAAAGGCCTCCCCTAAGGATTTCCACGAGTACCGGACGTGCGCTGCCTGCATGCAACGGCTTCGCGCGATCTTAAGCAGGTGTTCGGTCCACCGCGTGGGAGGCCTGCCCAGTTACGTTTTCCGGTGCGCGGTCGCCACTTGAGAACTGAACTACCCCAACGGCCATCTGCCCTGCCCACTGCCACTTCAGTTTAGCGATTCTGTAAGCTATGTCGGTTACTTTGGTTCTCCTGCGGATCTCTTAATTTCTAATTCGATCGCGTAGGGAAATTCCGAGCATAGCTCGTTCCATTGCCCTTTGGGTGACCTTGAGCCTTCTTATGGAGTCCATAGTAATTATTATCTTTATTTGTCAGAAAACATGGTCCATTTTTGTTAGTAACAAAAACTTCTTATTGTGTAATAACAAACAAGTGAAAACAACCCTTCCACAACCCATGCGCTCACCAGTTACAGAAAGCATAGAGCCCCTGTCTGACCAGTACTCGCATGAAGTGCTAAAAGAGCTGGGAATCATATATGTCAGCTATGTTCAGGATAATCAGGTAATAGGCCCATAGCAGTTCCTTATCCAGAATTATTGTCTATCCACAGTCGTTCCAGTAGTCTCAATAGTTGGTGCTGACGTAAGCACGTTAAACAACTTGGAAGAAGGCGTCAGCGCTCTGACTCTGGATTGTCGAGCTGATGGCAACCCCAGCCCCTACGTGTGGTGGACCAAGGACGGCCAGGTCGTGGCTACCAATGGAGCGAAGCTTATCTTGGCTCCGGTGTCGAGGAATCATTCAGGTTGGTAACTCATTCCTCTTTGATCCTGATGATAAATGTGACGAGGATTTTGAAATGAGAAGGTTACTTGCCAATAATTAATTATATGAGATTAAGAGGGCGTATGAAACAAAATATTTGTACTCCTCGCTTTCGCACGATTTTTGACTTGCCATCCCGCTATGAAGCAAGCGTGGCAAAAATTGAGGCTAAATTGAATAAATAAAAATTGAAAACTCAATACAAAAAATGGTGGCATTATCCCTCTGTCACCTTTACAGGTATTCAATTATTATTGTACGAGTTGTTATGTAAATAAACCAGCTGAAATTAATGTAATTTTAACTTCGCAATTTATTTTTATCTAAATTTATTTAAAGCTATAGTGTTTTCGCTATCTGATAGGTAATAAAGGTTATAATGTATCTGATATTTTTTTTAAGAATTTGTAAAGTAAGCATAATTCAGAAGAAGCATTTCTAAAATGTTCATTTTTTATACCCCCTCTTAATGGATCTGACCGATGATTTACATGGGAGTAATCGCATTGATCAAGGAATTATGGTACAGGAAAAACGGTATTACAAATTTCTGAGAAAATAACTTTACCTCATACTCTACGCTCATCATGGCTTTACGTGGCATTTGAATTTTAAGGACAGGTATGATCAATTTTTTTCTCTTACAGGAATTTATGGATGTCAAGCAAGGAATTCTTTGGGAACATCAGACTCAGTAAAAGTCGAGATCGATGTTAAATGTAAGTTTTTTTTAATATATTGTTCAAATAAATGCTTTAACTTGATTCAAAAGCACTCAACAATCTGTGTTATCTGGTCAAGATTTTTGACAAGATTTACTCATGACTGTTTGTTTCCAGTTTCACCAAAAGTGACGTGGGTAGGACCTGACACAGTGGTGGAAGCAAATCTCTTCTCCAAAGTAACTCTTGAATGCAAGGCGGAAGGAAACCCGACTCCAACTTACCAGTGGTACCACAAGTGAGTTCATACATAAAACGAGTTTGATTTAGACCACACGATTGTAGTAAAACTTAATCACAGTTCGCGTAACGCATTCACCAGCTTACTCCCGAAGTCAAACGTGCCGTTCGCCTCACCCGATCATACTTTTCGTAACGCTAGAAATGACCGTTTGCGTCACGCATTCACCAGATTACTCCCCAAGTCAAGCGTGCGTAAAGAAGTTTTACTTCAAAAAAAACGGGCGAGCCTTACAGTAGTCGCATATGATTTGTACACATGTGACAAAATATTTATGAAATTAATGAATTGTCGGGTTGACCATTCACGGACCGGCGCTTCGGATAGTATGTCATATTTGCCTTCGGCCTCACATTAGGCGGCATGGCCTGTTACCTTAGGCTTTCGTGACCTTTCGTGAACGTTCGCATTTCCTGTTACACTTTGCCGTCCATTCCACGAAATCACTTCCACAAATTGCAGGAAAGCGACAGGAAGGATGTCACATATCAAAAATAACCCGAGTATATTATAAAGTATTCGGGTGAAATTGAGTTGACTTTTTAAAAGACACTTCACTTATCGTCTTTTTGTGGGCCGCCGACCATCAATTAGTTAATTGATTAGTATGGAGGCTAAAATTTTTCTGCTGATTTTGTAACAAATCCTTAACTGGCGTTTCTACTTATTATATTGAACTGCTGTTCCCAAGGAACCTACAGTCAATTTTAAAATTTAAAGCTGATCGATTTAGTTTGAAAGTTTTTTTTTGTGAATGGTCTATGGGTCTCTTAGGTAAAGTTGTTCAAAATGAAGAGTAGAAGCCCCAGTTGACGGCTCTTACACCAATTTTGGTACAGCTCGTGACTGCGCCTTGGCGCCCTAACTGTGATCCTTGGGTCACAATACTTGATATTATTAGTTGACATACCATCACCTAGAAAAGTAATAACTATGCGATGGTATCGTTTTTTTTCTCGCATTGCTGACTACGAAAATGAAATCTATAAACTTGAAAAGTGACATTCATCATTATCATCATATCAGCCGAAATACGTCCACTGCTGGACAAAGGCTCCCCCAAGGATTTCCACAACGACCGCTCTTGCGCTGCTCGCATTCAGCGGCTTTCCGCGGCCTTTACCAGTTCGTCGGTCCACCGAGTGGGAGGCCTGCGTAGGCTACGTCTCCCGTTGCGTGGTCGCCACTCGAAAACTTTACTGCTGACATTCATATCGATATTCTATAACAAAAAGTTTGCACTATTCAATGATTGGTCCCAAATGGCCCAATAACAACGGTGAGTATGACAGTTTAGATAGATAGATAAAACTTTGTTTCACTAAAAAGGCACACTACATTTTAACAATACACAAACAAATTAATTAAACTTAGTGACAAATATTACTAGTTTATTGAAAGAAAAATGAAACAGTGTCAGTGGTGCCAAGTTAGCGAAACTTGTCCAGGCTCAGTATAAATGTTGTGGGTCGCATAGTACTCACAACGCTGTTTTTCAGACAAAAAAAAAAACGTACACGCACCTCAGTGGTCAATCATACCTAACTTAGTTAGTTAGTTAGTTTGGGCAAAGTATATATATAAGTACTACCATACAGTATGGACACTCCTTGCCGCTCTCTAGATTGCGACCTCGCCCCCTCATCACCCAGATTAATACAGAATACAGAATGGTTACAATTAGGTTAACGATGGTATAGGATTTTGCCGCGATTTTATTTGTTCCGTCATTTGTTTTTAGAAATGTCATTTCACGATCATTTGTATGCAGTGTCCGGGGTTTGGATTGGGCTATGCCTCTTCCGTCTCGCTTCTCACTACCCGCATGATTTCCCTGTCTAGACGTATCAGTTGGCCGACTGTATGGATTCATTAGACTGCGCTTCTAGTCTGTAAGATTTTAATATAGCCTCGTTGTTGACAGTCCATCACCCGGCGCGATCAGCACCTACCCGGATGACGGCTACCCAGTGTCCTCAACTCCTCAGTTACAGCTACACAACGTGTCGTACGCGCAGCACGGACGATACACCTGCGTCGCTATCAACCACATCGGGCTCGAAGAAAGGTGAGAACTGCAGAATTTGCATCTTCCACTTAAGGCATCTATAAATAAAGAAAAAAAAATTTGAAGAAATAACAACTTTATACTGTAAAAAGTAATTTTACAACACATAATAACTAAATTTATTTCATGATCATCAATTGAAATTAATGCGGGCCGTTTTTCCATACTACATAGGTGGGTCTGTGACGTCATCCAACACTTTTTAACATTTGAATGTTTTTCATTAAAAAAATACGAAAAAACCACACGACTGAAGTAAAACTTCTTAGCTCCATCTATATGTATGAAAGTAAATACTTAGTCTTCAGAAAATAATCAAATCTTTTTTTTCATATGGAGGTATACACAGTTTCTGAAAAGAGTTTTATTATCCTCTGAAAATAATCAAATCTTTTTTATCTTATATATTTGTTTTTTTTTTGACAACCGATACTTGACAACCGATATTTTGGTAAAGAAAAATTAATAGTTTCTCTCTTTCTATCTTCACTAATTTATATATCCCTCTCAACTTCCGTTCGCCTCGCGCGCACACACTTCCGTAACGCTCTCGTCACGCATCCACCAGCTTACTCCCCAAGTCAAGCGTGCGTAAAGAAGTTTTACTACAAAAATACCATATTTTTTTGTACACTACCAATTGAATCATGGAACCTTAGGGTCTGGCCATATTACCACTCACGCGGTGGCGTAGCGTGCGTCTGATCACGGCGCGGCGCCTGACCGTGAATTTTCACGGCGCGCCCCGGCGATGATGTGGACACAGCCTTAGATATCTTCTACCTTCATCATATCAGCTCATATACGTCCCCACAAAGTGGCTCGAGCCTACCCTGAATTAGGGCGATCGGGCCTTAGTCGACCACGCGGGCCCAGTGCGGGTTGGTCGACTTCACACACAACCTTCGAGTTTCTTCGCAGGTGTGTGCAGGTTTCCTCACGATGTTTTCCTTCGCCGTTAAAGCAATCGGTGAGTATATGTACGTAAGTTTAGAAAAACTTATTGGTAAAGTGGCCGACCGGATTTGAACCCGGCACCTCTGGTTAGGAGGACCGAGTCGTTACCGGTTGAGCCACCGACGCTTTATCTTCTACATTAGAACAGGAAAATTTCCTTTGTTGAACGTAAATTGTATTAAAACGTTGGTTGACGGACATACCTAATTATTACAGATATTATTAAAATTGTTGTTGTCGAAATTGACAAATTGTACTGCTCATCTCAAAGTTTGTCAAATATCGATGTTTTGATCTAATTTGGATATCCCTAAATTCTGTGAAACTTTCAGTAAAATACTGAAATATCTAAACTTAGGTTGTTTGTAACCATAATCATCATATTAGCCCATATACGTCCCCACCGAGGGGCTCAAGCTTACCCTGTATTAGTGCGATCGGGCCATAGTCGACCACGCGGGCCCAGTGCGGGTTGGTCGACTTCACACACAACCTGCGAGTTTTTTCACAGGCGCGTGCAGGTTTCCTCATGATGTTTTCCTTCACCGTCAGGGCGTCGGATAAATTTACATATGAAATCTAAATTGGAAATCACATTGGTACGTGGCAGGATTTGAACCACGACCTCCCGGACAGGAGGCGGCGGCCCTAGCCGTTACGCCACCGACGCTATTAATAATATTATGAAATTGTCATTAAAGTTATAAATCAATCACGTACGGACAGCGACACATCAAGCTAAACAAAACCAGTATAAGCTGGCCGCGCGACGCCTTTGCGTTTCAACATACGCGAGGCCCGCGTATACTGGTTTTGTATAGCTTGATGTGGCGCCGTGACCTGCTATTTATTTTGTTCTCATCAGCGAGCTATTTTCCGAAACCAGGTGACTTCCACTAATTTTAATTTTAATTTTTTTTTGCTTTTTTGGTATGCAATAAAGAATATTTATTATTATTATTAGTAGTATTATTTTGATTCATTCTATATTTAAATTTGTCATATATTCGTTCCAGGACCCACCAATCAGAAGCGATAACGCTAAACGTTCTCGGGCCGCCGGTGGGCGCGGAGACCGGTACCGCGCATTCGTGGAGCGGGACTGAGGCCAAAGTGACAGCCACTGTTTGTGCAGACCCGCCGCCGAGAAGAGCTGCCTGGCTGTGGGGAAGTCTGAGGCTAGAGGTGCCTTCGCAAATTGGTAAGTTTGGCCAAAACCCGGCCACTTCATACAACGGGCGAGAAATTTCATTTTTAAAACAAATGACAGAACAAACGAAGGTTTGGGATCAGCCCGCCTTTGTGCATGCTACTGCCACTGCTATTGTGTATCAATAATTGTATATTTTGTTGTACAATAAAGAGTTTACAAACAAACAAAATTACAGCGGAATCCTATACGTCCGAGAACCAAACTAGCACCAATCTGTATCAATGGGGAAGTTGGAATCTAGTGATCCATACTGTATGTTGGCACTACTTTGGTTTTGCAGTCCCTTTTAGAACCCAATTTCTGATACTTAAGAGGACTGTGAACCCACAGCGAAAATTTGAGTTTTCATACAAACGGCGTTAACGATTTTCACCCCTTAAATGTTACCCGTTTTGGACCAATTTTATAGGTTAAATTATTACTGAATATATTACAAACAAAAATGCCCGAAATTCGTTTTGTATGAAAACACGTGAACGACACTAAAATTAAACTTATTAACTTTATCGAAAAAACAAAAACGTATAAGCCTAGCTTTTTTTGTGACTGACAGCCTATGAAAAATTGGTCCAAATCGGTTATCATTTAAAATGTGAAAATCGTTAAAGCCGTTTGTATGAAAAGTCGCAGCTTCACAATCCTCTTAAGTACTTAATAATAACAGTCTTCGTCACTATCTGGTCAGGCAGCTTATTTCTATTCCTGACTAGACCACATCTTCCGTCGCGAATTGTTATTATCTATAAAGACTAGGGGCACGTCATTTATATAAATGATAAATGAAAGTGGTCCCAAAGCTCTACCTTGAGTTACGCCATAAGCGTTAACATTAAAATATTCCTCTTGCAGGTCGTTTCCGCACATTGGAGCCAGCCGGCGCCAACGGCTGTTACCGCTACACTCTTCTAGTCGCCAACACTGGCATGGCAGACGCCAGGGTCTATGTCCTACACGTTGAGAATGAAAGGGGCTTCTCATCTCATGCCGTTTCATTGACTGTTCATGGTAAGTTTTACTATGATATAGGCACAATATTTATAGCAAGTTGACAAGTCTTCTAAAACGAAACGGTTTTAAAAGTATTTAATAAAAACAAATGAATTGGGATGCCGACTGTATCAAAAATAAATTATGAATTCTTGATCACTAAATTGCCCCTCCAATTGACATTTTAAAAAACTTAATTGTAATGTTTTTCATCAAGTTTTCAATATTTTATTCATCATCATATCAGCTCATAATCGTCCCCACCGAGGGGCTCGAGCCCACCCTGAATTAGGACGATCGGGCCTTAGTCGACCACGCCAGTTGGTCGACTTCACACACAACCTTAGAGTTTCTTCGCAGGCGTGTGCAACACGATGTTTTCCTTAACCGTATTCGAACAACTATGACGTCACGCCTAGGTATTTCAAACATTTTTAGAACAAAATGTCGTGTTTGACAGATGACTAATAGTAACTCGAATGACTAGTCATCATCCCTATTATGCAAAAGAACAAAGTATCGTTCTTCTTGATACTAATGAAATGAATTAATAAGAAACTCGAAGGTTGTGTGTGAAGTCGACCAACGCACTGGGCCCGCGTGGTCGATTAAGGCCCGATTGCCCTAATTGGCCTAGTTGGATGCCCTAATTGGATTGGGTAGGCTCGAGCCTCACGTTGGGGACGTATATGAGCTGATATGACGATGATGATGATGAAGTAGCACTTGCTGTGTATAGATTTGCCCAGTGAGCTTTGCCTAGTTAACACTCACGCCACAACACGCATTTAAAAATTGTTGTTTTTTTAGAAAAGTCATGAGACCTACTCCAAAACTTCGTAAAGGTTTTAAGGCGAGGTTGATTGGAACAGTTGTCTCTGTCTTTTTCTTTACGTGTAAAGAGTAAAGAAAATAACCACACTTTTTCAATTGTTTGTCGTTCAATCAAAAACTACAATGAAAGTATAAAAAATAATAACATTACTTACTGTGTATTATCATAGCAAATATTGTATATTTTTTAAAATTAATACTTCAAAATATTAGTCATAGCTAGAGTTAAAAGTAACGGTGTACACCTATCTTTGGGTTTTTTATTCTTTTGAGCCAAAACTGCTCAATCGTGTTTTTGTGACTTTAAGGAACAGCATCAACAATAAGGGTTTTTTTTTCAATCTTAAAGCCCGGATTAACATATAGGATAGGTACTTTTGCACTTTGGCACCGTGCACCCTCTAAGACAGTCAAAAAATAGATGTCTACGCGGGCGAAGCCGTGGGCAAAAGATAGTTTATTAATAAATATACCACAGCTTGGCCCACTAACCAACCCACGTGCTCTAATGGCATGGCAAATGATAACCAAAGTAATACTTTTGTCACCAGATTCGCATTTTTCGCTAACAGAGACGGCGCACATAGCGCCTCTGATTGCGGCCGCCCTCGTCATAGCGGCCCTCCTAGTCGTGGTGCTGTGCCTCATCATCAGATGTCGGAGGAGGCGAGGTGAGAGGTCTTTCCTTCAGTTTTTAGGGTTACCTCGCGAAAATGTCTTATTCACATGGAAAAATCGAAAACAACGCGGGCGTAGCCGCGGGCGGACGGCTAGTGTGAAATAAAAAATAGATTCTTGGTGCGTGAGTGCCGAAAGCCGAGCCGTCAAAGAGATTCATCATCATTATAACAGCCCAAGACGTCCAGTTCTGAACAAAGGATTTTCACAACGACTGGTCCTGCGCTGCCCGCATCCAGCGGCTTTCAGCGATCTTGAGCAGCTTCAAAGGGTATGGAAATAGTAATATAATTTGAACACTTTATCAAATTGAGCTTTTGGACTGGGGTGCACTCGGCATCAATATCAACGGCGAGTACATCACCCACCTTCGATTCGCTGACGATATCGTAGTCATGGCTGAGACTATGGACGACTTAGGCACAATGCTCGATGGCCTCAGTAGAGCCTCTCAACAAATGAACATGGACAAGACGAAAATTATGTCAAACGTCCGTGTCATACCTACTCCTCTGAAGGTTGGAGGCTCTACACTCAAAGTTGTTACCGAATATGTATACCTGGGACAAACAGTCCAGTTAGGTAGGTCCAACTTCGAGAAAGAGATCAATCGTTGAATCCAACTCGGCTGGGCAGCGTTCGGGAAGCTTCGCAATATCTTTACGTCCCAGATACCGCAGTGTCTTAAGACCGAGGTCTTCGAGCAGTGTGTGTTGCCAGTGATGACATACGGAACTGAGACATGGTAGTAGTAGGTCCGTAGAAGAACCAAAGTAACCGACATAGCTCTCAGAATTGCTAAACTTAAGTGGCAATGGGAGGGGCACATTGCTCGTAGAACAGATGGCCGTTGGGACAGTAAAGTTCTCGAGTGGCGACCTCGCACTGGAAAGCGTAGTGTAGGCAGGCCTCCCACTCGGTGGACCGATGACCTGGTGAAGGTCGCGGGAAGCCGCTGGATGCGGGCAGCGCAGAACCGGTCGTCGTGGAGATCCTTGGGGGAGGCCTATGTCCAGCAGCGGACGTCCTTCGGCTGATATGATATGATGATCAAATTGACAGAGCGTCGGTGGCGCAACGGCAAGTGCCGCTACCTCCTGTCCGGGAAGTAATGGTTCGAGTCCTGCCACGTACCAATGTGTTTTCAAAGTGCTTCTTTGCAAAGATATCAATTTTTTTCTGGTTTTACTTCAACATTTACTTCTCGCCGTTTTCTAAAAAAATCTGGATACAATTTTCAGTTTAATGCATAGCGTTAGATACTACAACCTATGCTTAAAAAACTGCGTCCGTATCTAGTGGAAGTACGCGTACGATTTTCTTGCTATATTTTTAAAATTGCTAATAAAAAAAAATGTCTTCTAAACTAAATAAAACCGGAGGTTGAAACATTTACAAGTATATTTGTGTGATGAAACTCTATACAACAATGAAAAAAACGGTAGACGTCCGACTTAGAGTCCCATAAAACACTGTGCGCTGAGTGTATTATGACTCCTATGTATATAGTGAGTGTATTATGACTGCTAACTGCAAATAGGGATTTATTCTCTGTAGCTGATTAAAGCTGTATTTAAGCAGCATTATAGCTACAGTACCTACTATTTGAGATTGATTAATAATACGTAATAAAATATATTTTTTACTGTGACTGATAAAATGACAACTAATTTAAAATTCTTGTCTTGATTACAGAGAGCGTTGAGTACAAGACTGATGATTTAGATAGGTAAGTGAAATTTTTCTTAATGTTGTACTTACTCTTGAGACTGAGACTAAGGACTTTGACCAGTGTGTGTTGCCAGTGATGACATAAGGAAACGCGACGTGGTCGCTTACAATGGGCCTCATAAGGAGGCTCAAGGTCACCCAAGGGGCAATGGAACGTGCTATGCTCGGAGTTTGGTGGCATGGTAGAATCAGAAACGAGAAGATTCGTAGGAGAACCAAAGAAACCGACATAGCTCTTAGAATTGTTAAACTGGAATGGCAGTGGGCAGGGCACACAGATAGCAGAACAATGGTCGTTGGGATAGTGAAGTTCGCTGGTGGCGACCACGCACCGGAAGATCTAGCGTAGGCACTCTTACCACTCGGTAGACCGACTACCTGGTGATGGTCGCGGAGAGCCGCTGGATGAGGGCAGCGCAGGACCGGTTGAAGTGGAAATCTTCGGGGGAGGCCTTTGTCCAGCAGTGAACGTCTTTCGGCTGATATGATGATGATGAATGTCATGATGTTTGTCTAGCAGTGAACGTCTTTCGGCTAATATGATGATGATGAATATGATGATGTTTGTCCAGCAGTGAACGTCTTTCGGCTGATATGATGATGATGAATATAATGATGTACTTACTCATAATTAATTTAAAAAACCGTAAAATAGATCATCTCAACTCGTTCTTTTTTGTGATCTAAAAACTTGAATATATTAGAAACTAGCTTTTTCCCGCGGCTCCGCCCGCGTGTACATCGTTTTTATGACTCTCTACTAGGTGGGAAACGACATAATTTACTAATCACCCTTAACGATTAGTAAATTATATCGTTTCCCACCTTCTCAACCATCTCTGTACAAAAAATCACAACAATCGAGTATTTTTTTAGTTCCCTCAGGAACTGCATCAGATTATGCTATTTTCCCGGGATAAAAAGTAGCCTATGTCCTTTCCCGTGACACAGGCTAGCTGCTTGCCAAATTTCATAAAGATTGGTCAAAGCGTTGAAGCGTGAAAAGGTAACAAACAAACAAACAAACACATTTTCACATTTATAATATTAGAAAGGATTTTCAGAGATGATTCAGAATCAACTAAATAATAAATTTCAACTAAAATAAAAGAAAACAAATCCCGTAAGGTTTAAAGAGAACATTCAAAAATGTGCGCCCTGCCTCCATAGCGAGAAGGCGGTCCTCCCAGCTGACGCCGTCTACTCCCCGCAGCAACCTCTACCCGCCGCTCCCCGCGGGGCAAGCGGGGGTGGTGGCGCGGGCGTGGGCGGCGTGACGTCACGCTACTCGCCGGCCGCGCTGCAGGTGCGCCGCGCCGCCGTCGTGCTGCAGCCGCCCACCACCGTGTGACGTGTGATGCACAGGTGTGATGTGATACTAACTACACTAGAGTGCATTGTCGGCATGACGTCACGCTATTTGCCAGCTACGCTGCAGGTGCGATGTGATACTAACTGCACTAGAGTGCAGTGTTAGCGTGACGTCACGCTATTTGCCAGCTACGCTGCATGTGCGATGTGATACTAACTACACTAGAGTGCACTGTCGGCATGACGTCACGCTATTTGCCAGCCACGCTGCAGGTGCGATGTGATACTAACTACACTAGAGTGCACTGTCGGCTTGACGTCAAGCTATTTGCCAGCCACGCTGCAGGTGTGATGTGATACTAACAACACTAGAGTGCACTGTCGGCGTGACGTCACGTTCTTTGCCAGCCACGCTGCAGGTGCGATGTGCTACTAACTACACTAGAGTGCACTGTCGGGGTGACGTCACGCTATTTGCCAGCTACGCTGCAGGTGCGATGTGATACTAACTACACTAGAGTGCACTGTCGGCGTGACGTCACGCTATTTGCCAGCTACGCTGCAGGTGCCATGTGATACTAACTACACTAGAGGGTACTGTCAGCGTGACGTCACGCTATTTGCCAGCTACACCGCAGGTGCGATGTGATACTAACTACACTAGAGGGCACTGTCGGCGTGACATTACGCTATTTTCCAGCTACGCTGCAGGTGCGATGTGATACTAACTACACTAGAGGGCACTGTCGGCGTGACGTCACGCTACTTGCCAGCCACGCTGCAGCCGCCCATCACCGTGTTACGTGTGTTGCACGGGTGTGATGTGATACTAACTACACTAGAGTGCACTGTCGGCGTGACGTCATTCTACTTGCCAGCCACGGTGCAGGTGCGCCGCACGCCGTCGTAGAGCATAATCTTGACTCTATCTTACACGCTTCAACAGTATTACATGGTATTACGATATGGCTTACAGTAGCGCACCGCCTTTGATGTGCCACGATGCCGCCACGGCGTAGGTACTAGCAGTACTAGCCTATAGCCAGTGCGCGCCGCCGCCCGCTGCCCAGCCGTGCCTTCCGTTGCTCTGCGTAAGTGCATTCGTTGCACTACTGTAAGCCGCTATATTGTAATACTGTGACGCTTCTGATTTGGGGAACAAACACCTTTAAACAGTAAACACTTACTTTACCTGAGATGAAGTACTTATTCAAAACTGTTCATGTAAATTGATATCATTCCTTTTAGGTAACTGATGCTGATTGTTTTGCTTGCAGGCAGCACTAACGTCGCTGGAAAGAGAAGCCAAAGATAATGTATATTCGGTACTAGACCCGCATATACAGTATGAGATAACTATAAATAAGCACGGAGAACCGCCTAAGTACCTGTCGCTGTCAAAACCTCTAACGCACCAAAGAACGCACGCTTACGACCCGCAATACCTAGATGAGATAAATAACAACAACCAACTCAACAACCGGTTCACCACCTTCAAATCGGGGCCTCCGAAAGCAAGAAGATCGAACAGAAGTAAGGAAGAAAGGAAAAATGCGCACGATGAAATTATCGTTTCAAAGAGCAACAAAGATATAGAATACTCTAAGGATCCCTTTTTCGGAGTGGCAAGGAACATTTACGGCACACAAAATAATTCAAAAAACTACTCACGTATGTACGAAAGGAATAATTCTAGTAGAAAGTCGGGTACTCGCAAAGACAATCATATTACAAATTATGATTCGCAAAAAGATGATCAAGGAATGTTCAATCGTAGTCGGAAAAATGTTGAAAGAGAGAACAATAATAAAGTAGTTACAGATAATGAAAAAGAGCGTTCGTTTGAAGAGTTTGACAATGTTAATGATAAAGTTGACAATACTGATGGTATTGAAGATTACAGGCCAAGGCCGGGTAAAGTAAGAGAGATAGCTTCAAGATTTAATAGGAATAGTACTAATTCAGGGCCAGTAAATAGAAAGGAGAGACCAAGACCGCTGCAAAGCTACGGCCACCAGTCTTACTTGGACCACATATTCCCAGACGCAATTGAGGTTTAGATTGCACTTGTGAGTGGACTAAATGAATTTTAAAGTAATTGATGTCATAATAGATCTCTCATTAGTTTATAATGATAGTGTTTTTAGGATTTATAAAATTTAGCTGGTATAATTCTTCTCTTTTGTTTCCCTATTTATTAGAGCGAATGAATATTTCTATAATATAGATGCTTAGTGTATCATGTATAATAATGAATAGCGTCACCATGACAATTTGGAATCTAAACACTGCAAAAGCTTTCACGTGTATAGTTAGATGTATTATAATAAGATGTAAGGCTACTTTTATAATTGTGCATCAATCTCTTCTAGCGATTTGTACTTAAAATAAAATGCATTTATTACCGTATGTAAATTAACTTATATTTCATACTTTCACTCCAATAGTTGTATCATTCGTTACTGCCTTGTGTGTATAGTTTTTATTTTGTATGTTTTATATTGTTGAATTTTTTTAACTGTATTAAAATGAAAATATTTGTATTTTAACCTTTTTTTATTGTTTTATTACCTACTTAAGTAAAAATAAATTTAACTAAAAATTCAGAGACCTTGGAAAAATACATATTAATGACTGTTTGGAAAAATACATATTAATGATTGTTTAATAGCAATAAAACCTACAAATGTCAATTGTTCCCAATGGAACAGGCCAATTACTTTTAATTTAGATCACACCTTTTTTGGATACAGGCGGGTTCCTATCGCTACGAATTAGAAACATTTAATTCTGACATCATTCGTCTACACGAAGTGTCTAAAGTAAGTTTAATTACTAAAAGTGCACACGGTAGCAACTCGTATTTAGGAGTTGCGGAGTAATACACTTCTAGCAACAGAACACATTAATAAATTCGATTGGTTTACATATTAAAATGGTACAGTACAGGCACACCCCGGTCACTGCATACAAATGGTTGTGAAATTTCTAAAAACAAATGACGGAGCAAACAAAATCACCGCGAAATCCCATACGTTCGATAACCAAACTGTAACCAATCTGTATCAATCTAGGTGACGAGGGGGTGTCCATACTGTATGTTACTACTAATATATATACTTTGGTACAGGCTCACGTTAATGTACACGATGTAAAAAAAATTGGCGTGCGACATTAATGCGAGGTATTGATAGGAACAGTTGTCTCTGTTTTGTTCTTTACGTGAAAAGGGTAAAGAAAATAACCGCACTTTTGCACTTTTTTAATGTTTTTTCGTTTAGTTCCAATTTTCAGAATGAAAGTATAAATAATTTTCAAAAACCTAAAACTTTTAGGTACAAGCTTTTAATAATACATTGTCACGCGATATACATATGCATGCAAAATTTCAGCTCAATCGGACACCGGGAGGTGGGTCAAAGGAAATTGTCCATTTTTTTATGGAGATCCGTTGCGAAGCCTATGAATTTGTATGACATCCAAAATTAGACACAAAACAGTAGCCATATCATACTTTCAAACGTAATCAAAATCAGACGTTTGTTTTGTAGGGTTTCCTGTACAGTACTAAAGATATGTCTGATTTTGAGGTTAGTTTCGAAGTATACAAAGCAGCAATATTAAAATACCTTGTCGAATAGAATTTGTGGGTAGATAGATAATATAAATCAATCTGAACAGTTAAGACCCTTCGCACATTGTCTAGATTCTGGTTCCATCCACCCAAGATGTTGACTATGGCGGACGAGCGGGGATGACGACCCTCCAACGGCATAACTACTGGTTACTTGATCACGTGAGACTGGCGGATAAGTACATTTCCACGAGTAAAAAGATGTACTTTACATTCGGACATTTGCGCCCGCGCGCGTGATTATGGTTCTACTTTTTTCTATGTATGGTCGAAGATAAAGACAAGATAAGATAAATATACTTTATTGCACACCAAATATACAAAAATTAGAAAAACTTATTAACTACCAGAACACACAATGATATGCAAAGGCGGACTTATCGCTTTAAGCGATTTCTTCTAGCCAACCTTTGGTGAATGGAGGAGACGAGAAAGTGGAACGATAGTCGAACTGATGTTTAGTGCAGATGTAACTCATATACATCGATTATCGGGTCGGACATTCATAGGCCCGGCATATATTATGGACCCTACCAATAGCTAATATATATACTTTGCCAATAGGTAATCTTCGCCCAACCAATTGACAGGGACAAAGCTATAAGAAAAGATGACCTGCTAATTATAGAAGAGTGGTGTTGTAAATACGTCCTCGTCTAACCTAAGCGAGGGACAACGCTTTTGTTGACGTTTGCAAATGTGTGTAAGACGATACAACCGTCCGTTTCCCACATTGTTATCTGTGGTTTCCCACCTTACTACCAGACCTTACTACCAGTAGTAAAGGGGACAAATTTTACTACCCACCTTACAACCAACGCTTGCAGTAGTAAGGTCGGGTTTTTTTATTCACCCTCCTTACTACCAGGTAACCCAACTCTAATCTCCTTACATTTACATGAATCATTTTGTAGCTAATTTTAATAACAATATAAAACCCGCACATGATTTATTCGGACTGAATCTAGGGAACGTATTAAAATGTGGTATGAATTATGGTTTTCCTTAAGTGCCCATACGCGGCAAGTAGAGGTGAAACGACCGCTGGCAATCTCCTTTAACTTGCAAGATTTCACCCGAACAAACATACATACATTGCAAGTTAATTGAAAGCTTTTAAAAATAATAACATTTCTCACTTTGTGATATCATAACAATTATTTTGGTATATTTTTAAAATTTATACTTCAAAATATAAGAAAGAAACGGTGTAGACCTATCTTTGGGTTTTTTTTTGTATCGAGTAAAAACTGATCAATCGTGTTTCTTATAGCTTTTGACTTTTAGGAACATCATCAACAATAAGGGTGTTTTTTTCAACCTTGAGTTTTCTATCGTTTAGGAGTAATTGACGTCAAAAATAACGAAAATCTGTGATATTACCGCTTTAATGGGAGCTTATATCAATCCGTTGTTCGACCATTGACCATTCTCAGTTTGACTACGGAACCCTAAAAATGGATAGTTTGTGATATACGAAACCATTGGACCGATTAAAAAATCCGGCCAAGTGCTACTCGAGGTTACACAAACAGGGTTCCGCATCAAAACTTCAACTACCAACAGAATAAGACCTCTCACTACATACTTTGCTCTAAGTAGATAGAAATTTAATTTTTCCTGTGGGAACGGAAGGGCTTTAGATTTTCTCATAGATTTTCCTGTTATCTATGCATTCAACCTCATATACTGTGATTTTTCAAGATTTTAGGCCCAGTAGTTTCGGAGTTAAGGGGGGGGGGATGGAAATGGTCAGTATTTGCCTATTTTTTAAATAACTACAAAATAATATAACTCGCATATGATGTGTAACATGTGACAAAATACTTTATAAAAGGACGGCAAAGATACGGCAGACTAGGCTGTATGGTCATAGATACCTTTGCCTTTTCCGCGCTTTTCAAGCTTGAAAAAAGGACGGCAAAGATACGGCAGACTAGGCTGTATGGTCATAGATACCTTTGCCTTTTCCGCGCTTTTAAAGCCTGAAAAAACGCGACTCCCTGTTACACATTTCCGTCCCATGGGACACATTTCCGTCCCATTTCACGAAATCACTCCCACAAATTGTAGGAAAGCGAGAGCAAAGATGTTACACATCAAAAAAATTGAGATTTTTACAACAATCCTTTTCAACCTTTAGAAAAACTAAAATCTAATTTACCCCCAAAATGTTCAATGTTTAAAATTAATTAATTCAAGTTACATGTCCGTCTTTCGGTCATCGACTGCGTTTCTGTAAAAACTTTTTCTCAAAAAACCGCTCAAACGACTTTAATGAAACTTTGAATGTCGGAGTTGCTTATGTTCATCTATTACATAGTCATACATACCCATGTCTGGGAAAAATCGTGTTTGTAAATCTCAAGTTCCAATTTAATTTGTAGGAGACAAATTCAATTGAAGTTTGCGATTTACTCACAAATGGTTGGAGCTATTAAATTGACATGAATTACGAATAAGTATATGACGTTACGTCGATGGCGTAATGGTTACGGCCGCTATCTCCTGTCCGTTCAATTTCATATGTACGTTTATCCGACGCTTTTACGGTGAAGCAAAACATTTTGAGGAAACCTGCACACGCCTGCAAAGAAACTCGAAGGTTGTGTGTGAAATCGATCAACCCGCACTGGGCCTGCGTCGTCGACTAAGGCCCGACCGCCCTTATTCAGGGTAGGCTCGAGCCCCTCGGTGGGGATGTGTATAAGCTGATAAGATGAAGATATGTTTGGTTATGCAATTTTCATCAAATATACCTACTTAATTTTTTTAATTCAATTTTTGTATGAAAAACTTCATAAAAAAATTGTTGAGAAAGTTTAGTGCTGGCTAGTAAATTGTGTGAACATATATTTACTCAGTACTTTTTTAGAAAATTAACAAATACAAAAAAATTAAGCAGAATTTAATTTTCGATTGAAATCGGTTTTTAACAAGTGTATAAAAAGTTTAAAAAAAATTAAGCTCATCATAATTGACAAACAAAGAACATTCAGTATTGTATTAAAATAGTTCATCATCATCATCATACCAGCCAAAAGACGTCCACTGTTGGACAAAGGCCCCCGCCTAGGATTTCCACAACGACCGATTTGCATTGCTCGCACCCAGCGGCTAAAAAAATTAAGCTCACCAAAATTTACAAATAAAGAACATTCAGTATTGTATTAAAATGTTTCATCTTCATCATCATAATACCAGCCGGAAGACGTCCACTGTTGGACAAAGGCCCCCGCCAAGGATTTCCACAACGACCGATTTGCATTGCTCGCACCCAGCGGCTAAAAAAAATTAAGCTCACCAAAATTTACAAATAAAGAACATTCAGTATTGTATTAAAATGTTTCATCTTCATCATCATAATACCAGCCGGAAGACGTCCACTGTTGGACAAAGGCCCCCGCCAAGGATTTCCACAACGACCGATTTGCATTGCTCGCACCCAGCGGCTAAAAAAAATTAAGCTCACCAAAATTTACAAACAAAGAACATTCAGTATTGCATTAAAATGGTTCATCATCATCATCATCATACCAGCCGAAAGGCGTTCTCTGTTGGACAAAGGCCCCAGGCCTTTCTACGCTGCATCTTTCAGTGCGCGGTCATCACTCAAGAACTTGACTGCCCCAATGGCATGGATATGATGATGAAAAGCGTGTTTTTTTTAGTTTTTTTAAACTATATTTATTTTTAAATTTTTAGTTTCATGTGTATTTAATCATGGCGATGCTGATCAGGATAATGAGATAAACTTATGAAATTATTGATAAATGTACAAAGTTTGAATAAAATCTGTCGGTTTAAAGTGGGTCAAAATCGAGTGCAAAGGAGTCAGTTACAAACATACATACATACAGGTGAAGCGAATAAAAGCGTAATCAAAACATTCATGCTTAATTACCTATTTCATGTCCCAGCAGGCCATGATGTAGGTAATTAGTGAACTGATATAATCAGTATAATTATGTAAAATCTAACTAATTTTATTAAAAATTTACAACCCGACTGCATAAAACATAACTCCTCTTTTTCGGTCGTCGAATAAAAGACGAATCTAAAAGCAACAAACATACATACATACACCCGAAAAAAATTACCCTTCTGTTTGGAGAGTCGGGTAAAAACAAAAGTCCTGACTTACTCACTCACTGACTCATCAACGCCCCACAAGAAAAGGCCAAAAAACGGACACGGTCACTGAATAGATATTCCTCACTAACTATTCGACTATTTTATTTCCCTTGACAATTTTCAGCTAGTTTAGTCCAATTAGGGTAAATGAATTGGTTAACTTAATTTACTGAACAAATTAATAGAATTTACAACGATCATTTACGGAAGTTTAGTACTCAAATGAAATTTTATGTTTCTTAGACTACAGAAACTGGAAAAACTGGTTTGTATGCAGCATTGTTGGTTTGATAGGCGTCACATACTGACGTAAAATTTGAAGCGTTAAAATTATTAGAACATTCTTTTCACCCGTGTTAAATAGCAATAATTTTATTTATTTCTCGTTTGTGTACCGATTTTTATGGTGCGGTTAATATTTTTGTGTTTATCCTCTTATAAGTTGTGCAGTTAACATTATTTCGTGTTATAATTGTATAATTGGTTGTTGCAAGGAAAAAAACAAGGATAAATTTAAATTGGTAGTTAGGTACTTAATAATGTGATTGTTTCATGAATGTCACAAATTAAGTATAAAGTAGGAGTATTTTATTGTCTAACAAGTGTTGCATCATTACTAATATTTGTACATGAAAGATGAGTGCATTCAAATTTTTCGTATTAATTATGTGTTTAACACTTTTTGTCGTGAATATTGTGGAGACGCAAATAAATGAAAGCAGAAGTAATTTGTCCAAAATCACATTGAGGGAAGAAAATATGTGCAAGGGAACATGTTTTAGTAAATGCTGCCCAAATGGAACGCTGGTCTATAAGCCGGACGGTCTAACAGGCGGATGCGCACCATTGGAAAATAACACAGATCTGATAATGAATTACGATCTGGAGATATTCCTGTATAACAAAATAATTGAAAAATATGTTTGGAATGAAATTGAAATGCTCGTTGGAATTACTTGCGAAGAGAAAAACCTTCTAGGTGAGAAGTTTTATATACAGAAGGTGAGTCATTGTACTTTTCAGTTTTTACGAGCTTTTATTCTACTTAGCATCGAGTTTGTTTGTTTTTTTTAAATTATGTATTTGTGCGGTTTAAATTTCTCGATCAGTTTTAGAAATGCTTCCAGCAGCGGTCCAATTGAGTTGAAATTTGGGATGAAGCCTTAGTCCCGGTTACAAAACTTAGATCCTTTTTAACCGACTTCAAAAAAATGAGGAGATTCAGGAGGCGATTTCAGCAAAGTTGTAGAATAAAAGTTGTTCAGTTTCATGAGTAGAAGTCCTACTGGAAAGGGCGTTGTCGACCAAAACAACACCCTGTATATTTTTTTTATGTGTGTTCGCGGATAACTTCGTCGTTTATGAACCGATTTTGATTTTTTTTATTGGAAAGGAGATATACCAAGGGTGGTACCATGATAAGGAAACCAGGATCTGATGATGGCATCCCAGAGAAATCGAGGGGAACCTTAGTTTCCTGTTAGAAGTCGGTTTTTTTGTTCAAAATTATAGTATTTTAACGTTGATCTGATAATGAACTTTAAAGGTGTTATCAGGGTCTCAGTATCGTCTATGGTTCTGAATGGAATAGTATGTGCTCGCTTTTTTAAAATTTGGAAACACGCATTATGGGTCCCAATAAGACCCGACCAAATAATTGGTCGTTCCATGAATGTACAGCCCGATAGTGGCCGGCTGACAACATTGATTATTGGTATGAATAATTATTGGTGCACTAAAATAAGAGTTTGCATCATTTTAGGGTTCCGTACACCCAAAGGGTGCCAAGGGGACCCAATTACCAAAGTATTTATATATATTAGTACTAACATACAGTGTGGACACTCCCTGCCGCTCTCTGGATTGCGACCTCACCCTCTCGTTACCTAGATTGATACAGATTGGTTACAGTTTGGTTGTATAGGATTTCGTCGCTATTTTGTTTGTTCCGTCATTCCTTTTTTGAAATGTCATTTCTGGTTGTATGAAGTGTCCAGGGTGTGCCATTACTAAGCCTCCGTAATAGGTAGACAGTTGAAATTTTTACAGTGTGTTTTTCTCAGGGTTCGAGTTCAATGGATATATAACATGATATATATCTGATATATATCAAATGATTTTTCATGATATATATCAATACAATAATGGTTTGAAAATTTCATATTATTAAGAGGGAAGAATAAATAGTACGTGCTCTTCCATACAAAAAGAGAAAACGTTTTTCCACTTCTAAATATTTTCCAATCGCCATGATTTTTTAGTATGTTATTGACACAATGAATGACTAGGTTTATAGCTTTTCCTTTTTCCAAAATTTGCTATAGATTCAAACTTATAGGCAGCTCAAGTAACGTAATTTTTGTGATTAAAACTGTTGAACAAAATCAATGTATTTAAAAAAAAAAAGCGAAACCTATAAACCTAGAATATATTGCGCTGAAACGATCGACATCAAAATCAAAGAGATTTGTTGAGATTTAGTTAGTGGAAACCGTTTTCTCCCGAAATGGGAATCTCGTCCAGAAAAGTACCTATTGTCAGTTGCGAGCTGCAACGCTCTCTATCGCACGATTGGGGGTCGGGGGGAAAGCAAATCACACGTACAATAGAGATGTCGATGGTGAAGTCGATAGTAGAGATGGGATCCCACCCACTTTATCGATATCTATCTGTTTAAAAATTCTGGGAGTGGGAAAAGGTAATATTAGTAGGTTTTCAAGAAAAAGATTGACCAGTAATTATTGTTTTATTTCGTCCTAACTCAAAATGGATTACATTGCTTTTTTTTGTAAACGATTGTGTGTTTGTACTTCGCTGTTCCAAGACGTTACAGCAGCTAAACATGTTCGCAAATGTAGCCGAATTTGCCATCGTCGCATTTGGACGAATAAGACGAATACGCGAGCACGAATAGCGATGTGATGTGCTAGCATTAGAGTTCGTTGTTTTGCTTCAGAACCCTTATCTTTTAGCTTTGCACTAGGTTGAGTGCCTTCCGTACTCGCCTCCCCTGCCCAGTGAAGTTGTAAAGGCCCCCACGGCCAACAACAAGCTTGTCATTTCGAAAAAAAAAAAAAAAATCAGAGCCCTAATAAAATCAAAACCGTAATGTGGCTAATCCACCTGCTCATTTCAACGGTCCACGAATAAGAATTAAAAAGAAATTATTATTACGGTACCTATACTTAACGTGACCATAGTCCCTTTTTCAGGCTGATCGTCCCGCTGTCCCCAGCGAGGGAAAAAACGTCCCACTTTCGCAAACAGACCAAACGATAAATTAATTGAAGTATCTACCTATTATTTTTTCACTCGCAAACAACTGCTTAGATATTAGAAGTCATATTACTTACTAAGGCATAAGTAGCTCAACTTATGTAAACTAAAAAAAACTACCAAGTGCGAGTTGAGCTCGCGTAGAGAGGGTTCCGTACAATTACAAAGACATTTAGGGTGATTTTTAAATAATTAAAAATATCACATTTGAGTAAGATGCACTAGCGCTATCTAGTGGCGTTTTAGTGAACTATTTTCCGTAAATTTACGTAATAAATTGAGTTTACCACTTTATTTACAATTTATAGAATTCTTATAGGTTTTCCTGTAATCTACAAGCAATAAACTTTATTTTGTAGTTTTGGAGTAATCACCTAATGGGGGAATGGTCAATTTTCGTCTTTTTCCAAGCGATTTCTAAAAAGGAGGAGGTTCTCAATATGACTATATGTTTTTTTTTATAAATGTTACCTCAGAACTTTTATTGGGTGAACCGATTTTGATGATTCTTTTTTCTTCGAAAGCTAGTGCTTCCCATGTGGTCCCATATAAATTTTATCAAAATCGGTGTAGTACTTTATTAGAAAATTAACAAAAACCAAAAATAATAATGCAAAATTGTTCGAAGTTGTTCATTTGATATATGACACAGTAACGTCTGCAAAACTTTTTTTAAATTTACTTATTGGTCCCCCGAAAATACCCTTAATTTTTAAAAATATTTATTGACTGCACATCTGTGTTTGGGTCATAGGATTACACCATCCTACCTGATTTCACTTGATATGGTCCAGTAGATTCGGACAGTGATCTGTGATGGCTGTGACAGACGGACAGACAGACAGGCGCACGAGTGATCCTATAAGGGTTCCGTTTTTTTGTACGGAACCCATAAAACCTACTTATTATTATTATATTAAAAATTTGAGTGCGTTTGGCTGCACCTCACCTGATGGTAAGTGCTGATGCAGCCGAGGATGTAACACGCAAGCTCAAATAGTGCCTATTCACTCTCGTCTTGAAGATTCCTAAATTATACGAATCGGGGAATACAGATGCCGGAAGGGAATTCCACTCCTTGGCCGTTCGCATGATGAAGGAAGAAGCAAAACGCTTCGTGCGAAAAGGTGGAACATTGACGACAAAGGGGTGGAACCGCTCTCCGCGCCTGGTCGTCCGATGATGAAATGGAGAGGGGGGAATGAGGTCGTGAAGTTCCAGGGCACACTCTCCGAAATGAATCCTGTAGAACACTGATAGACAGGCGACTTTGCGGCGATGCTCGAGGCTTTGGAGCCTGTTTGATACAAGTTCCTCGTCGCCAATGAGTCTCCTTGCGCGTCGATCGATAGAATCCAAGGCATCTAGCTGGTAACGAGCCGATCCGTCCCATAAGTGAGAGCAGTACTCCATACATGACCGAACTTGAGCTTGGTATGATAATCGAAGCTGCTCTGGTGTGAAGTAAAGTCTCACCTTCGAGAGGATACCAAGCTTTTTGGCAGCCGTTTTTGCCTTGGATTCAATGTATATCCCGAAGTTCAGATCGGATGTTAAATCAACGCCAAGGAGCTCAAGATGGTCGGAGATCTGGATAGATTCATCTCGGAAAGTAGGAGTCAGGGTAAAAGGACTCCTTTTTGCAGTGAATAGACACGCCTGCGTTTTAGAGGCGTTAAACCTAACAAGATTGGCATCGCCCCAGTCAGAGACTGCCTTGAGTGTAAGGTTCACGCGCTCAATCATGGCCTCTCTCTGAGATAGTATATCCGGACCCCTAGCTCGAGCACTAGACAGGTATCTCTCCGCAACCGTGCTGTCGTCTGCATACCCAAATATACCAGGTTTCAGCAGATCGTTTATGTGCAGCAAAAACAAAGTTGCGGAAAGAACTGAGCCCTGAGGTACCCCGGCATCAATAGCCAATAGGTCAGATGAGCAGCCATCGATGACCACTCGAATGAACCGTTCCCTCAGGAAGTCAGATATCCAGTTGCCCAAACCAGTAGGTATTCCGTAGGAAGGAAGCTTACCAATAAGGCTAGCATGCCAGGCCCTATCAAATGCCTTAGAGACATCGAGAGATACGGCAAGAGCTTCACCGTGCTTCTCTATGGCTTCACCCCATACATGCGAAGCATACACTAGAAGATCTCTCGTTGACCAGTGGCGGCGAAAGCCATACTGTCGATCACTCAGGAGGTCATTGTCTTCTAGGTATGCTAAGAGGTGGGTGTTCAATACACGCTCCATAATCTTACAGAGTATGGAGGTGATTGCAATAGGTCGATAGTTAGATGGGTCAGCACGACTACCTTTTTTAGGCACGGGCTGCACGTTGGCAAGCTTCCAAGACTTAGGAACTATACCGGTTTCGAGAGAGAGGCGGTACAGGCGTGTCAGCACAGGAGACAACTCAGGAGCACAGTTCTTTAGAACTATGGCTGGAATACCGTCAGGACCGCTGGCCTTATTCACATCTAGACTGCAAAGAGTTTTAAGAACCTCTTTTTGGCGAATACGAAAAGGGGACATTACAGTACCGCATGGAGGTATCCGAGGTGGTGTATTATTTGCAGTATCCAGACGCGAATTTTCAGCAAACATACAGGCAAATAAATTTGCCTTGTCTGCAGCGGAGTGAGCCAGCGATCCGTCAGGTTTTGCTAGTGGAGGCAAAGACGAGCGGCAGAAATTCGACTCGACCGACTTAGCCAAGGACCAAAACGCCTTACTCCCAGATGGAGATTATTTAGATGGTCACGTTAGGTATACTCTTATAATTATATACTCCTTGCTAATTACTATTATCTACATTACAAAATACTCACTTTAAATTATCACTATTACCTACTGCTATTACCTTCAATTTCTTTGTATCGGAGTTTTGGGGACGCCACAACAATCACTATCCGTAGGTACGTAAGAAAACACTCCGCCCTTCGTCGCAACTTCTCGCCAACTGGCAGCGTCCGTCGATGTGTGCGTGAGGCTCTTTGTATGTGCTCTGCGCGATGCCCGGGGGCATGGGCGCACGAGCGATAGCAAATGTTTTCCCAAATACCTATTTCGTTAGAATCGCGAAGCTATTCTTCCCTCTTTGTTACTGTATTCTTCCCAAATGTAGATGACGTTGGAGTCTCGGAGGAAGCAAAAAAACGGAGGGAATATCGCTTAAGAATCAGCTGAAGTATAGTAATGGCGGCGGTCTAAGAATGTATGAGTGAAAAGAGGGTTGCCATTTGAATATAAATTTCCCCATTTTTTCTATACTATTCGTAAACAAAGATTACCTATTATTACCTATTATTACTAGCATAAAGATTTTTTAATGATTGACGAGTACACGATGTTCAAAAAAAACTTAGTTGTTCATGTTCATTCATGGTGCCATGGGTCATTTATTAGTGCCACTCCGTACGCGCCCAAACTGCATGAATGTCGAATTCATACTAAAGTAAGGTGTTTTTACGGATTGTATTACAGTTAAGTCGAACAGAATGAGCGTTCGGAGGACCGCTACATCCCTGTCCGAGAGGTCGTGGTTTTAATCCTGATTCGTAAGTACCAATATGTTTTCGAATTTCGATTTCATATGCACGTTTATTCAATAACGAAACTGAGTACTCATATCGGTTTGGAAAGCAATTGGTTCAGTAACTAAAAAGTTCAAAATGGTAGCGAAATTTTAAATTATGACAATGGTTTCGAAATCAAAGACCTCAAGGACCTTCAGATATCGATTTTGAAAGTCATCGGTCCAGTAACCAAAAAGTTGAGAATAGCGGCCCCTTTTTTTCAATTCTGACAACGGATTTGAGATCAGAGACCCCAAAGACCTTCAAAAATCGATTTCCAAAAAAATCGATTCATTATCGAAAAGTTCAAAATGGCGGCCACTTTTTCAATTCTGACAACGGTTTCGAGATCAGACTTCAAGGGTCTTCTAATATCGATTTTGAAAGCAATCAGTCCCATAACCACAAAGTTCAAAATGGTGGCAACTTTTTTTCAATTCTGACAACGGATGTGATTTGGTCAGCCGGTCAATAATTATTGAGTGGGTCTCCAGCTATTTATATTATAAGTGTTTGAGTAAAACGCCTGTGACATACTGATGGACATGGTAAAACTAGAGTTTTTCTAGTTTTACTACGGAACCCTAAAAACGGGCGTGACAGACGGACGCAGGGGATGGACGGACGTGGGAGTAATATTAAAGGGTTCCATTTTGTCCTAGTGAGGAACTCTAAAAACCAACATAATTATACATTTCACAAAATCAAACGTACACATACTTTGATTGGGTAACATTTCGAGCACACGAACATTCCACCTTTTTTCGAGCGGACATACTTTGATACACGAGGGAACCTAAAGTAAATAATTAACAAGTAATAAATGCCCAACTTCATAAGAAAAGACATATTAAACTCAATCTCCCACAAATTCAGGATTTTTTTTTGCTGAAATTTGTGGCAACACTAGTTGTTTGGTTGTGGTTTTTTGTTCCAATGTTAACAAATTTTAACGCGTTAAATATAGGAAATTAAGTGAAAATTATTATATTATTATTATTATAACAGCTCATATACGTCCCCACCGAGGGGTTCGAGCTTACCCTGAATCAGGGTGATTAGTCCTTAGTCGACCACGCGGGCCCAGTGCGGGTTGGTCGACTTCACACACAACCTTCGAGTTTCTTCGCAGGCGTGTGCAGGTTTCCTCACGATGTTTTCCTTCACCGTTAAAGCAATCGGTAAGTATATGTACGTAAGTTTTTTTTTTTTAAACTCATTGGTACATTGGCCGTCCAGATTGAAAGTGAAAATATTCTAAACTAACGTATGGAATGTGATCCCCTTAAGTTTTTTCCCACGCTCGAATCTATTTTTACAGCGTTTCACTACGCAAGTCGGCATAATAAATATTACTTTACGTTACGTACATGTGTTCTTTTGCAAAAGGTTCGCTGCGTAATGGCGGCCCATGCGTGTCATAAAGTATGAATGTGTGTGCGCGGGCTTGTACCTACGAACGAGTGGATGTAATAGTGGTACTTCAGTCGCTTGTTATCGATAGGGGGTCCGGCTATTATTAAAATGTCCTTGGTTGGAGTAGAAATAAAACATACTCCCTAATGGTAAGTTCTAATTCATAAATGGCAACACTTCTGTAATATTATTACGTAACTTTTGTAATATTTCTGTTACTTTCACCCTTTTATGTTACCTCCAAGTTACACGACTTAAAATTTTACTTTTACGTTACTTTTAGGACTTAATAAATATTGAAATAATTTCCAGCAAACAAAAAATATTTGTAAAAGGAACGCATCTAAGAAAAATTTCGTTTGTTGTGTTGGTGCACTTGATTTTGTGGCATGACCTGACAGCACAAATTTTGACTGAGGACGCGAAGACCGCCGCGCGCGCCAAAATCTTTCACTTCGTCATAGTCATAATGCATACTAGCTTTTGTCAGCGGCTTCGCTCGCGTGAACATAGTTTCTTGAACATAGCTGGCGTGCGTAGAAAAGTAGTAGCCTATATGTTAATTCAGGTCCTAATCTGTCTATCTACCAAATTTCAGTCAGATACATTCAGTAGTTTTTGCATTAAAGAGTAACAAACATACATACAAAATAGTATACATAAATAATACAATAAAATAATAATATGGCTTTCATACAAAATGGATAAATATCAAATTTTTGATATATATATCATAAATATCCGATATTTTAATATTTATAATAAATATCGGATATTTTCGAACTCTGGTTTTCCTATTGCCGTTATAACAAATAATTTCGAAAACCTAAAAACATTTAGGTACAAGCTATTAATTGTTGTCACGCGATATACACATGCATGCAAAATTTTAGCTTAATCGGAAACCGAGAAGTGGGTCAAATTTAACTTGCAAGATTTAATTACAGACACCGGGACAGGTAAACCAAATAAAAGCTTTTAAAAACCGGCCAAGTGCGACTCGGGGTCGCACAAACAGGGTTCAAAACTAATACTTTAACTACCAACAGAACAAGACCTCTCAGTACGTACTCTGTATAGGCACAGTATAATAAAGAGTACTACGTACAGTATGGTCACTCCCTGCCTCCCGTTGAAAGTGCCGCCCACCCCCGCTCAGATATCTCCCAGCAATCCTAGCACGTCGTATCTCACTTACACAAGCATGGTTACGAGTTTAGACTGTGTGCGTAGGAACGCGTTTGTTTCATACATTTGATCGCCAGTGACCGAGGTGTGGTATAGGTAAAAAAAACCTACAAAAAAAATATTTTATAAAATTTAATTATTTACGTTACACATCCGTCTTTTTGTCACTGACTTACATATGTGTACCAAATTTCAACCAAATCTGTCCAGTAGTTTCGGAGCAAACTGGCTGTGACAGACGGACGGTGATCCTATATTGGTCCCATTTTACCTTTTTAGGTATGGAACCCTAAAAATAATATAAATTAAAAACAGAGAAAAATTATACAATTTACGTAATTTTATAGGTATTTTTGAGGTAATTTTGATTTTGTTTTATCGTAAAACGATAATACATACCTATAAGCGTGAAACTTGTGTGATTATAGTACTTATTCTGAAGAAAAACAACAGATAATAAAGACCAGCCAAGTGTGAGTCGGACTCGCGCAAAGTAGGGTTCCGTACTGTTTTCATAAAGTAATTGTATGTATATTTAAAAAAAAACAAATTGTTTTATTAGTTTGTAATAGAACAGTGTGTATGGAAAATCTATGAACAGTAATCGACTATTACTCCTAAACTAAGAAAGTGTAACCAATCTGTATCAATCTGGGTTATGAAGGGGTGAGGTCGCAATCTATTGAGTGTCCATACTGTATGTTAGTACTAATATAATAGTACATATATTTTTCAACAAGTTTGATATACGAGTAGCTTTATTTGTTATATATATATATATATATATATATATATATATATATATATGTTTTATATATACAGGTTACAGGAAAAATAGTACAGAATATTAAAGGACGTTTTATAATATATACTTTGCTCGTATTTTATTTAATTTTTTTTATTCACAATTGGTAAACCCTTGACAACATCTCACCGTACCCAAAAAACTACCGAAAAGAAATTAAAAGCTTACTTTTTTCAAGCTAACTTTTTGGTACGATTCTGGTATTTTTGTGGCTTTTAATATTTAACAAGGAGGACCCGTGCTGCTCTGCAGCATACATTTTTTTATGGGCATCGAGAGTGCCCGGCGGACCACCCGCAACCCGCACAAGAGGCTCGCCTTCGATATTACGCCACAAAACAATACTTAACTGCTTTGTGGTTGCGCGGTGTGTGAAAATGCACCTACCCTCCAACTCTAAAGTCGTCTGTCATGAAAAGTCTAAAAACACTCTGTCGTGGAAAGTAATTTAAGAAAGAGAATGAGAACTTGTGTGAGAAATCGCGGCGGCCATGTCGAACATGAATTATAAAAATATTTGTTCTTTTTTTGTTTTATTCACGTATTTTAGCAATATTTACCTCATACTAAAAATGTACACTCTAACTGTTATTTGGTCAATGTTTTTCCTGTTTAATAGCAAGTGTTATACCTTTTTAAATAGATAAATAAACGTAAAAGTTTTTAAAATTATTTGCAGAATAAGTTCCATACATTTTTTTTAATGAAAGCGCGTCAAAGTTAAAAACACTTAGTGAAAATTCTTTAATTTTAATCGTTGTCGAGCAGTATTTTTAAGCTGTTAGTAGTAGGTTCAGCTTTTGTTAACCATTTTTAATGATTTAGATTCCTTCTAACTAGATACATAAAAAAAACGGATTCTAAGAGCTCTAATCTCAAAAATATCAAACAAAAGCCAAAAAATATATGATTTTAAAAAAAAAATCTTTAAAATGAAATATCTCCTAAACGGTTAAGTTCCGGTCAGCATATTACAGAATAAAATCAATCATAAATGACCTGAATAATAACGTCCTTTAATATTCGGTACTATTTTTCCTGTAACCTGTAATATAATATATATAGAAAATAAAGTTACTCATATATCAAACTTGTTGAAAAAATTTACAAATAATTTGGGTTTGTGTGGGAGGTACCTTACTCAGATTTTTTCTGGAATAAACAATTACCCATTACAGTAGGCCTTCTTAATTCCTAGTTATTTAGAAAGTTTTTTTAAAATCGTTAGAGCCACTTTTGAGAAAAAGTAACAAACAACCTGGATTTGTATGGGAGGTACATTTTCCAATTTTTCTTAGAACGAAGAACTACCGCGCACTGTAGGCTATATACAGTTGTAATAACTAATAACACAATGAGTTTCATCAAAATCTTTAGAGCCATTTTTGAGTAAAAAAATAATAAGTTTTTTTACTATGGTGGCAACCCTAAAAATCAAGACAGGGGAAAATAAACGCCTGAAGATATAAAAATTCACCCAAATCCTTCCACTAGTTTGGGAACTAGAGCACCGGACGGACGTACAGACACACTTACACACACACACACACACCCATTCAGATACACTCTCTCACACACACACACCCACATACTTACACACACATTTTTTATTTTTTTGTTCTTTAGACTATTAGTGTAAGACAATCGATCCCAATCATAATACCTTCTTCACTCCTTTGTCGTCGCTCGAAACTTAAAAGCGTGTGCGAAGCAAGCGCAAATGTTTTTGAAGACATGACCTAATATGTAAGACAGTGAACACATATATACCTTCTGAATATATATAAAAATAAAACCGTGGCTGACTCACTGACCTATCAACGCACAGCTTAAAACGCTGCACAGTGTTTTCTGAACCCTTGAAATCGGACATTTTCACTCGACTCAGTAGATCAATTAGACCCTATTATTCCGAACGTAAAACTCCCACTAGGCCATTTTGCCCAGTTTTAGAGTAAAAAACCATACCAGTGCAACTCGGGGTCACACAAACAAGGTTCCTTACCAAAACTTTAACTACCAACAGACCAGACCTCTCATTACATACTTTGCTCTAGGCAAATAGGAGTATACTTATTTTGGACTTAAGAAATTTTAGTACACAAAATCTGAAATTTCTTCAGGAAACGGTAGGACTATCAACTCAACTTCTATTCAACTTCATATACTAAGATTTTTTGAAGATTTTACGCCAAGTAGTATAGGAGATAAGGGGTATGGGGAAAGGTAAATTTTCGCCTATTTTCTTAAATAACTTAAAATCTGTTTATCTTACAATTATAAAAAAAAATACAGATCTTAACAACAAGACCTTTCATTTGATATATCACACAATATAGTATGCAAAACTTTTTTTTTTGACATTTTCTAGTTTACCCCCCCATATTTAAAATTAATTTATTTACGTTACAATTCCTTCTTTGGGTCACCGACTTACATACGTGTACCAAATTTTAACTCAATCGGTCCAGCAGTTTCTAAACAAATCGGCTGCGACAGACGGATGGACAGACAGACAAGAGTTTTCGTTTTTTCCTTTTGAGGTACGGAACCCTATAAGACCCTATAAAAATATAATTGACCTTTTATAAAGGACTTGAAAAATTACAAAAAAATCTCTACTAATTCTGAGGTGTTGTTAATTTCTTAAATAGTTTATTTGAAAGACCTATTAAATATGTAAATGTCATGCTTTACTGCAATCCTTTTCCTGTAGTTTTAGAATTTATTTTATTTTATTTTTAAGATTATTTTTTTTCTTCCAAAATACATTGTTTCCGCTAATGATTGAAATATAAAAAGTGGTTTATAATGTCTGTTTATTGCAGTAATTTTATCAGTTGCGGATCAGAGTATAGGGGTAATTAGGATATTTTTTAAGCCAATTTCGTTTTATGCATTCATTGATTTTTATAATTATTCAGGCTTATATGAGTTGATTTTGTAGAAGTGAAGCTGAAGAAAATATGAATTGATATAATATTAATTAATGTCAATTTCACGCGACAAAGATACTGCCATTGAGTACAATTTTTTTATGCACAATTGGTAAGCCCTTGACAACATCTCACCTGGTGGTAAGTGACGATGTTGCCGAAGATGGAAGCGGGCTTACCAAGATTCCCCAACGCAATGGGAAACTGGCTATCTTATCTTCATGCCGGAACACACCAATGATATCAACATTGATATTTGGCGGCAAGACTTAGATAAGATGGTGGTAGCTAGCCAGGCGGGCTTAGAAAATGCCCTACCACCAAACCAAACCGAGTCTTACAATTGACCCCGCCGGGAATCGAACCCGTGACCTCCTGTGTAAAGCCAGTGAACTTTGCTACGGAGGCGGTACAAAGTACAATTGAGTTAATTATGTTGCCGTTAGTGGTTTTCGGTTAAAGAAACAAATGCATAATATTAAAAAATTGCTTTATGAATATAAACAGACGCTTTTTAAAAATAAATTCTTTATTACTCCTATACTCCACATGATCCGCAAATGATAGAAATATGCAATATACGTTAAACTATTTTTTGATATTCTCATCAATTGCGGAAACAATGTATGTATTTTGGAAGAAAAAAAATGTAAAGAATAAAAATAAAATAATTTTACAAAAACTACTTAAGGAAAAATAATGTAGTAAAGCATATAATGTAGGTATATAATAGGTCTATCAAATAAGGCATTTGAAAAATTAACAAAACCCCACAATCAGAAGAGAATTTTTTTTCGTTTTTATAGTTTTTTAAAAAGGCAAATTTTATTATTTTTTTCCTTTGTACTAGGCAAAAATAACCTAGAGGGAGTTTTAATCTTACGTTCGGAATAATAAGTTCTATTGATATGCGGAGTCGAGTGAAAATGTCCGATTTCATTCAAGGGTTCAGAAAACACTGTGCGCTGGACAGATCGGGTTGAAAGCATACATATAGAAATTATGACGAAGGTATCCAGTAAAAAAGGATTTTGGGGAATTCCCACGAGAACGGCAAAAACGGGATCTGCGCGGGCGAAGCCACGGGTAACAGCTATTATTTACACACAAAAGTTTCCGTTTGCTCCGTTTATCGGTTGCGACGTACCTACTCGCCGTAGGTATTAAATTCTTTTTGGTACCAACGCGAGCGTGAAAATTATTTTTATCCAGATCTTTGGCTACGGGAACTATGTTGGGCTATGCTAATTAGTAATCTTTGTCACCTCCCACGCCCCAGCTCAATAATTATCACTGTGTAAAAAGTTACGCCAATTCGCTGCACCGTTGCGACATAAAGTAAATCAACAAAAAAATATGTGTCAGACTATGCTATTTTCACTGGATATAAAGTGGCCTATGTCCTTACCTAAGACAGGCTACCTGCATGCCAAATTTCATCAAGATTGGTTGGGGTTTTGCTGTGTGAAGAGGTAAAAAACAAACACATTTTTATATTTATAATTTTAGTAAGGATTAGCCGTAACCACCTACTTCAATTATGGTCAGATTAACATATGCGCAAGCGAAACAGACGCAACACATGCTAGTCACATGCACGTGATGCTGGGCGGTTCTCGGAGTGAAAAACTATTTTAAAGCGGCCGGCTCATCTTAGGGTCCGATGGACCGCTCGGAAAAGTCCCAGTATTCAGGCGGTATACCCTGATGCAACATGTTTGCAATTAAATAAACTTATCACACCGTAAGCTATATAAGCCTGCATGGAAAGTAAAATACACTCGAAGGCAAAGAAAACTAAACTACAAAAATATTGTAACTATCTTTATGAAATGACGACTGTTCTCGTATTATAGACAATTTCATAGTGCTTGAATAAAAATAACTCAAAAAAGTTCAAGATTATAAAGTTTATTTTGCATAAAAGTAGGTGAAGTGAAAAATGACAATTTTTCACTAGATTTCGAAAAATGTGCGACGGTGTCTAATGTGCAATTTTCACACATTTCAGTATTTTGTCATCACGAGTAGGGTTACCAGATGTTAAATTGAAAAGTCCTAACAAAAAGCCTGATTTTATTCAAAAAGTCCTGACATTTTACTGAAACTGGCGCGCGCGCGGTTTGACGACGCACAGTCATGGTAATAAAATACCTCTTTATGTCATTTTTTTTAGTGTCACTCGACGACTCACAATCCGCCATTGCAGATACTCCTACTCTCCATACAGTGCAAAATCACCATTAGATTTAGTCCATGGGCTGCAACAGTACCTTGATGAAGATCCTAAAACACCTAAATAATCCAAAAACTCCTGACATTTTCAAAGTTCGGCCGTAATCCTCACGGGTGCTTAAAAATCCTGACATGTCAGGACAAATCCTGATGTCTATTAAGCCTAACCACGAGCTATTCAAATAGCTGTTACACGGTTTGGCATGCTTTCCACCAGATTTCTGAGCCGATGCAGAGAAATATTATCACATTCCTCTATCAGTGCTTCTTTCAGTTCGCGAAGCGTGATTATAGGGGAATTTCGCTGGCGTATAGGTTGTCCCAGTTCATCCCAGGCATGCTCTATGGGGTTCAAGTCTTGGCTGCGTCCTGGCCAATCCATGAAGGTAGTCAAATACTATCCGAGCTGTATGGGGACGAGCGTTATCTTGCATAAAGATGGCGTTCTCGCCCATGTTTACTAAAAATGTGCCAACATACTCATTTAAGATTTTATTCACATATCTCTCTGCAGTTAAAGTTCCATTTTCGATCACTACTAGCTTGGTGCGGCTTTCGGAAGAAATTCCAGCCCACACGTGTATGGAGCCTCCGCCCTATGACACCATCTCTTCAATGCAAGCTTGGTTATAGCGCTCTCCTGGTCTTCTGTAGACTATTTGCCTCCCATCGTGCTTGTATATAGCATGAATCTCGACTCGTTCGAAAACATAACTATTGATCAGTCATCGAGAGTCCAATTCATGTGTTCTCTTGCGTAACTCAGCCTTGAACTTCGATGCTGTCTTTCGAGTTTTGCACGTGCTAAAATTGCTTCCTATAGCACGTAGAAGGTGATTTTTGACTTCAACAGCCGTTTGAAATCGATTTCTCATATTGTTCATACCATATATCGATCCTCTCCTTCCTTGAGGCCTGTTCCTGGTCTGCGAATGTTGGATCCAGTCTCTTCAAATCGCTGGAGCACTCTTTGAACGGTTGACAGCGACACACTAACGTTCTTGCTGTATAACACTGACTGTGCCCATCTTCAAGCATTTTCAGAATTCTGGTACACTCTTAAGGGGTTAGTGACATGTTTTTACCTGAATTTGAAATGCCCTATTCATATGTATGACAGAATAGAAAAAGTTAAAACAAATGGTTCCAAATTTAATGTGTAAATATTGAAAATCGTCTTTATTTTTCATGTATGGTTTTGAATATGTACAATCACCAAAAAAAATTAAAAGGTTTTAATTCTCTATTTTTTTAATCATAAATTTGAGTGCGTTTGACTATATCTCACCTGATGGTAAGTGACGATGTAGTCGAGGATGGTACACTCAAACTCAAATAATGCCTATACACTCTCACCTTGAAGATTCCCAAATTGTAGGAGTCGGGAAACACAGACGCAGGCTAGGAGTTTCACTCCATGGCTGTCCGCATAATAAATGAGGAAGCGTAAAGCTTTGTGCGTATAGGCTGAATATCAACAACACAATTAATTTTGAAAAGATTGCTGAAATGTTTTCATAGACATCGCATTTTTCATAACCGACCCGTTTTCTTTGCGAACCAGTGTATTTAAATATTTTCAACTATTTTATTTACCATTTTTTCATTGTACGTATGTAAATAAATGTAAAATATTTATAGAAATAATAATTTAACCAACAAATTTTATTAAAAATTAAAAATCCAACTATATAAAACGGTAAATTAAATTTAAGTATGGCACTACCAGTAGTTCCACTGGTAGTGCCACGGGAAATTCCCCAAAACATTATGCCTATTTTTGGACGTCGTCGGGTAAAAATGTATCTGTCGCTGGGATATTTTTAAAACCGCGATATTACAATATACTACACTAAATTTAGTTAGATTATAATATGACCGTAAATTGTCAATCGGCTTACAATTTCACGGCCCATTCTTGTATCTCCGAATAAAACCGATGATTTCTTCTTCTGTGAAGCATTCTGCTACCCAGGGGGGACTGTTTAATCAATCAAACCTGACCGAACCTAACATTTATTTAATGTTATTCACTTCGCTTAGTGTTTTAGTAATGTCACTAGTGATATAATACAATGACACTAGTGAAATTGTAAGCAGTATGTTACGGTTTACAATCTTTTGACAGTTCACAATCTCGCGAGATAGATCCCGTTAGATTATAATCTAACGGTTTTTACAATTTTACGGTGACATACCCATGTCACTCACGGGATCAAGAATAATCTAATGTGTAATTAATTTTACGGTGACATAACCATGTCACTCACGGGATCAAGAATAATCTAATGTGTAATTAATTTTACGGTGACATACCCATGTCACTCACGGGATCAAGAATAATCTAATGTGTAATTAATTTTACGGTGACATACCCATGTCACTCACGGGATCAAGAATAATCTAATGTGTAATTAATTTAAGAATAATCTAATTACACCTCGCACTCCAACATCCATCAAGTAAGGCTACAAGGTCAGTCGAAGCTTAATAGACATACGTACATCCATACTGACACAAAAACATTACCCTCCTTTTTTTACGGGCAGTCGGGTAAATAATAATAATAACATTACAACATTATGTACATCCATAAGATACTGACTTCTCTAATACGATTGGTTACCTATTTTTAATACTCTTTAAAAAATACCGATAAACTTTTGATCTTCATTTAAATCATCATATAAGCTCATATACGTCCCTACCGAGGGGCTCGAGCTTACCCTGAATAAGGGCGATCGGGCCTTAGTCGACCACGTGGGCCCAGTGCGCGTTGGTCAACTTCACACACAACGTTCGAGTTTCTTCGCAGGTGTGTGCAGGTTTCCTCACGATGTTTTAGGCATTTGTAAAACAGTTGTCTCTGTTTTTTCCTTTACGTGTAAAGAGTCAAGAAAATAACCACACTTTTGCACTTTATCAATGTTTTACGTTGTTATTTCTCTTAAGACTTCAATTTAAAAACTAAAATTTAGCAGATTCTCTGTAGTGCTTAAAAAGAAATATATCCATATAAAAACTATGTGCAGATTTAGAAATTTTATTAATAAACAATTCGTTTTAGACTTTTTTTTAGACGTTTTAGACCTGTTTTTGGGATTTTTTTATGATCGAGTAAAGTACACACTATCGTGTAACATTAGCACATTCCTCAGAAAATATCCTTAAGTATGTCCAATATTTTTAGACCGATATTTAGTAGTAATTACCCAAAAAATTTGATCTAGCAAAAGGGTTTCTCCGCTTCTCCACCGGTGCCTCGCCATATAGCAATCGGTGAGTATATGTACGTAAGCTTTGAAAAACTCATTGGTTTATGGCCGTCCATATTTGAACCCGGCACCTCTGGTTAGGAGGACCGAGTCGTTACCGGTTGAGCCACCAACGCTTCATTATATGAATAGAGTTGGGCAAGCACCCGGGTTTTTTTACCCCAAAACTTGTTTTAACCCCGGGTTTGTTTCCGGATTCTTTCCACAATACCCACGCAATGGTCAATTGAAAACAGAACCCTCCTTTTTGGGCAGTCAGCCAAATAAAAATAACATTATGTACGTATTTTAATATATCCATCAAGGTCTGTGATGAGATCTTGACTTCTCGCATACGAGTTTTTACCTATTTGGATACCTACTTTAAAAAAAATATACCGATAAGCTTTTGATTTCATTTAAATTTGCGATACATCAATAGCTGTTTTGGCATCTTTAAGTAGTGATGTGACACAGTATTACAAATTATTGTCGAGATAAATATAGTCGAATGCGAGTCGTCTTTGTGAGATGTTGCCATTAAAATGTTTTTTTTTCGTATTATATTTAAAGTAATTAGGATAGTTTATTTTATATTTATCGTATCTTTCCATCAATACTTTGCGTTTACATTATCGTCTTCGGTCTTCAAAAGAGTTCCTTTCGTTAACGAACTTTTCCTATCAGAATATAACCCAGTTGCACTTAATATTTTTATACTTAATATGATAATATTCAAAATATACCAACATCATAATATAATGTATAGTTTTAACTGCCTCCGTGGCGTAATGGATAGTCCACTTGCTTCACACCAAGAGGTCGCGGGTTCGATTCCCGGCGGGGCCAAGTTTGTAAGACTTGGTTTGGTTGGTGGCAGGGCATTTTCATAGCCCACCTGGCTAGCTACCACCATCTTATCTAAGTCTTGCCGCCAAACATGTTAACAGCATTGATGTGTTCCGACTTGAAGATAAGATAGCCAGATCCCCGTTGCGTTGGGGAATCTTGGTAAACCCGCTTCTATCTTCAGTATCATCGTCACTTACCATCAGTTGAGATAATGCCAGGGGGCTTACTAATTGTAAATTAAAAAAAACACAGATGAGATACTAGATACTTGTATGGTACTAAAAACAAAAGAAATGTAATTTTAAGTAGAGTAATTTTCCTACTATTTATTCATCGATGTGTTACGAGACAAAATAAATTAGCTAATGAACTCGGTTACCCATGTTTTCGTACTCTGTACACGAACGTGGGTTGGTCGTCGATATAAAATAAAGCGGCGGGACGATAAAATACCAGTTCACACCACATCCTCGCCGGCTTGCGTGACATTAATGGCCAGTAGGTACTAAAATGGAAAAGCTAAGCAAGCTATCAAATAAAATCTCCTTTGCCCAAGTTTTTTGCTTGCTCGGGTTGACATTCGTTCTTTTTGCGAACGAAATAGATGGCCTGTCGTGTGAAAAAGAAATGGCCAAAGACCTAACGGATGGTGTAATTTTAAACAATGGCACAGTGATATTTGAAGGCATTTTTTACCCTCCTGATGCTATTTTCGATAGGAACGTTAGTGGACAAATGAGGAGGCTTGGATGTTCTTGCAAAAAATGTTTACCGAAGTGTTGTCCGGCTGGATCTGTGTACGAGTACATTGACGGTGTTAAAGTTTGCATAGTGATGGAAAATGAAGACATAATTTTAAACCACGGCTTGAACATAAGTATAAACCAGGCAAACATGTCGCTAAAACATGTTTTTGTGAATGAATCCGGATTCGGGCTTGTGTTTGGAAAGCCGTGCTCTCGCATGTACAAGGAATATGCAAATTGGCATGTTCAAGAGGTAAAGTGCATATGTATTGTAGTGATAGTATTTTATTCACTATACAGGCTGTAACAAAATTGTTGTAGGTCCCGATAACCGGGGCTTTTACTCATCATACTGAACAACTTTTGTTCTATGACTTGCCTGAAATCGCAAAAAAAAATATCTCTTCATATAAATCAATCATATACTCGTAGATCAGCCAATGTACCAATGAGTTTTTTTAAACTTACGTACATATACTTACCGATTGCATTAACGGTGAAAGAAAACATCCGAGGAAACCTGCATATCTGATTCCAGATGTGTATGACAGTCGCGTTGCACACGTCCGTAAGTGTAAATCTAAATGCCCTACACGTGACCGCGGATGATGCTAAGTGCAACACCAGGCAACCGCCGTCTATCTCTTGGGTAGCACGGTTAATTGTGGCACACGATAAGAGAGAGCTGATCGACCAATGTTGTGCATTTTTGTATTGAGGGTTAAAATTTTGGTTTGAGAATTGTTTGAACCCGCGTAAAAGTTGTTCAGTATGATAAGTAGAATCCCCAGTAAGCGAGACCTACAACACATTTGTTACAACCTGTATAGGGTCATTGCTTTTTGGCAGACGCTCATCTTTAATTTTTTGGGCTCTATTAATCGATGTAATTCAGATGTCAATTAAAAAGCTAGATAAACGATACTTAGTGTGTTTGATAAGTTTGCCAAGGAAATTTTACCATAAAATTTTTGATGTGTAACATCTTTGCTCTCGCTTTCCTGCAATTTGTGGGAGTGATTTCGTGAAATGGGACGGAAATGTGTAACAGGAAATGCGAACGTTTTTTAATTCTCGAAAACTAAGCTTGTCATAGCCATTCCGCCTAGTGTGATGGCAAAGGCAAAGATGACATACTACTATTCGAAGGGCCTGCCCGTGAATGTACGACCCGATAATTAATTCATTTCATAAGTATTTTGTCACATGTTACACATCATATGCGAGTACTGTAGGTCTCGTTTTTTTTTAGCTTTCTAGCATCATCCAGACCGAAGCTAATGAATGTTCGAAATGTACGGACTGTACGGATATTACAAAATTACATACAAAAGGGTTAGAGAGAGAAAGTTTCTGATTTTTTTAATTTGTTTATTTGCAATTCCTAGTCTAAATTCCAAATTTTAGTCTCTACAACTTCAACTTCGGTCTCTTCAACTTCAGGAAGTACCCTAGAGGTTTTGACGACCACAGTGAGACACGAAATCTACGTATTTCAGATGTCATTAAATCTGGAACCATAAAAGTTAAATAATTGATACTTCGACGTTTTAAAAGTCTGCCAACAACACTTTTGTTGGACATAAAAACTATTTTCACTCGAAGCTCTTTAAAGAAAAAAAAAACATCTAACTGTCTAGCCTTCAAAGTAAAACAAAAAAATGTCTGCTTTTATCTATTCAATTTAATTATTTTCTGCTGTTTTTTTTATTCTCAATTGGTAAGCCCTTGGCATCATCTCACCTGATGGTAAGTGACGATGATGCCGACGATGGAAGCGGGCTTACCAAGATTCTCCAACGCAATGGAGAACTGGCTATCTTATCTTCAAGCCGGAACACATCAATGTTGTTAACACTGATGTTTGGCGTCAAGACTTGATAAGATGGTGGTAACTAGCCAGGCGGGCTTAGAAAATGCCCTACCACCAACTAAACCGAGTCTTACAAATTGACACCACTGGGAATCGAACCCGCGACCTCCTGGTGTAAAGCGAATGGGCTAACCTTTACGCCACGGAGGCGGTTAAATGTTAAAGTTAATAAAACCATAATAAATACTATACCTAAATAAATGTCTATTAGTTATTTATCATGAGATAAAAATACAGTTCTATAACTTTATCCTGTAAATTTCAGCTTTCTAGCATTATCAGGACCGTAGATATGATATATATATCCTTTATTGTACACAAACATTTAAATGACAAGAACTTAGAGAGGACATGTACAAAGGTGGACTTATCTCTATAAGAGATCTCTTCCAGCCAACCTTACCGGGTGTTAGGAGACTTTAAAGTATGATGGTCGAAATCTACAGATATCCACGAATTTTTAGGGGGAAAAGCTTCCGATTTAAATTTTTTCCGTTGTTTGTATTCATAAGCAATCGTGGTCAACTAATTAGGGACGCTTTAACTAAAAAAGCAAAATGTTCTCTCAAGTGCGAGAAATTTATTATTTACGGGGCTTTGTCGCCTGTATTATTCATCATCATCATATCAGCCTGTATTATTATTAACAAGTAAATGGGCTAGTATTTTAAATATTTAGTGGGCATAATAAAAAGAATAAAAAGCGTCGGTGGCTCAACCGGTAACGACTCGGTCCATCTAACCAGAGGTACCGGGTTCAAATCTGGACGGCCAATGTACCAATGAGTTTTTCAAAAACTTACGTACATATACTTACCGATTGCTTTAACGGTGAAGGAAAACATCGTGAGGAAACCTGCATACGCCTGCGAAGAAACTCGAAGGTTGTGTGTGAAGTCGACCAACCCGCACTGGGCCCGCGTGGTCGACTAAGGCCTAATCGCCCTGATTCAGGGTAGGCTCGAGCCCCTCGGTGGGGACGTATATGAGCTGATATAATAGTGGGCATGACGGTAAATAGCTACGTATTGGTTTCTTAAAGAAATATATCACTGCTATTGTCGCATGGAGCGTGCTATGCTTGGAGTTTCTTTGCGCGATCGAATCAGAAACGAGGAGATCCGTAGGAGAACCAAAGTAACCGACATAGCACTCAGAATTGCTAAACTTAAGTGACGGTGGACATTGCTCGTATGAACAGAGGGCCGTTGGAGCAGTAAAATTCTCGAGTGGCCACCACGTACCGAAAAAAGTCCTCCCACTCGGCCGACCGATGACCTGGCGAGGTCGCGGCAAGCCGCTGGATGCGGGTAGCGCGTAACCGGTCGTCGTGGAAATTCTTGGGGAGGCCTAGGTCCAGTAGTGGACGTCCTTGAGCTGATATGATGATGATGAATGTCGCATACTGACTAATGAGTGGACAACTAATTACGGACACGAAAATATTTCTTCTTTTTTTAAGTTTGAAAATGAAATGCGATCTTCATATTTCGTATTTTTAGTGCAGTTTGTTTTTAATTTTTATTCACAACTGGTAAGCCCTTGGCATCACCTGATGAAATATATCTGATGGTAAGTGACGACGATGCCGAAGCGGGCTTACCAAGATTCCCCAACGCAATTACTTTACGCCGTTATTCTTTCATCTTTTGTTTTCTGAAATTAAATGTAAAAAACCATGGGAAAAAATAAATCTTGCGACTATGCTTTCCCGAGATATAATAATAAAATTGCGTTTCAAGATTCAAAATGTTATTTCAAAAATAGGTGCGAATTATACTCTTTGATAGTCATAAAATGTAATTACATAATATACATAAAGTAACTAATGTCATGTGAAAAAAAACAATCATTAGTTAATAACGTCAAAATACAATCATGATGCCAATGTACCAATGAGTTTTTCAAAAAAAACTTACGTACATATACACTTACCGATTGCTTTAACGGTGAAGGAAAACATCGTGAGGAAACCTGCACACGCCTGCGAAGAAACTCGAAGGTTGTGTGTGAAGTCGACCAACCCGCACTGGTCCCGCGTGGTCGACTAAGGCCTAATCGCCCTGATTCAGGGTAGGCTCGAGCCCCTTGGTGGGGACGTATATGAGCTGATATAATAATAAAATACAATCATGATATAAAACAAATTATGTCATTAGAACATAATAATATACATAATAACATAATTATATAACATAATATAGTGTAATAATAGGTCTTAAAAAACCAGGCAAGTGCGAGTTAGACTTGCGCACCGAGAGTTACACGCTCATTCGTCCACACCTCTCATGATATAAAACAAATTATGTCATTAGAACATAATAATATACATAATAACATAATTATATAACATAATATAGTGTAATAATAGGTCTTAAAAAACCAGGCAAGTGCGAGTTAGATTTGCGCACCAAGAGTTACACGCTCATTCGTCCACACCTCTCATGATATAAAACAAATTATGTCATTAGAACATAATAATATACATAATAACATAATTATATAACATAATATAGTGTAATAATAGGTCTTAAAAAACCAGGCAAGTGCGAGTTAGATTTGCGCACCGAGCGTTACACGCTCATTCGTCCACACCTCTCATGATATAAAACAAATTATGTCATTAGAACATAATAATATACATAATAACATAATTATATAACATAATATAGTGTAATAATAGGTCTTAAAAAACCAGGCAAGTGCGAGTTAGACTTGCGCACCGAGAGTTACACGCTCATTCGTCCACACCTCTCATGATATAAAACAAATTATGTCATTAGAACATAATAATATACATAATAACATAATTATATAACATAATATAGTGTAATAATAGGTCTTAAAAAACCAGGCAAGTGCGAGTTAGACTTGCGCACCAAGAGTTACACGCTCATTCGTCCACACCTCTCATGATATAAAACAAATTATGTCATTAGAACATAATAATATACATAATAACATAATTATATAACATAATATAGTGTAATAATAGGTCTTAAAAAACCAGGCAAGTGCGAGTTAGACTTGCGCACCGAGAGTTACACGCTCATTCGTCCACACCTCTCATGATATAAAACAAATTATGTCATTAGAACATAATAATATACATAATAACATAATTATATAACATAATATAGTGTAATAATAGGTCTTAAAAAACCAGGCAAGTGCGAGTTAGATTTGCGCACCAAGAGTTACACGCTCATTCGTCCACACCTCTCATGATATAAAACAAATTATGTCATTAGAACATAATAATATACATAATAACATAATTATATAACATAATATAGTGTAATAATAGGTCTTAAAAAACCAGGCAAGTGCGAGTTAGACTTGCGCACCGAGAGTTACACGCTCATTCGTCCACACCTCTCATGATATAAAACAAATTATGTCATTAGAACATATTAATATACATAATAACATAATTATATAACATAATATAGTGTAATAATAGGTCTTAAAAAACCAGGCAAGTGCGAGTTAGATTTGCGCACCAAGAGTTACACGCTCATTCGTCCACACCTCTCATGATATAAAACAAATTATGTCATTAGAACATAATAATATACATAATAACATAATTATATAACATAATATAGTGTAATAATAGGTCTTAAAAAACCAGGCAAGTGCGAGTTAGACTTGCGCACCGAGAGTTACACGCTCATTCGTCCACACCTCTCATGATATAAAACAAATTATGTCATTAGAACATAATAATATACATAATAACATAATTATATAACATAATATAGTGTAATAATAGGTCTTAAAAAACCAGGCAAGTGCGAGTTAGATTTGCGCACCAAGAGTTACACGCTCATTCGTCCACACCTCTCATGATATAAAACAAATTATGTCATTAGAACATAATAATATACATAATAACATAATTATATAACATAATATAGTGTAATAATAGGCCTTAAAAAACCAGGCAAGTGCGAGTTAGATTTGCGCACCGAGAGTTACACGCTCATTCGTCCACACCTCTCATGATATAAAACAAATTATGTCATTAGAACATATTAATATACATAATTATAACATAATAAAGTGTTATAATAGGTCTTAAAAAAACTGCGGGTTTGCCAAAACTAGGGTTTTTAAAAAGTTCATAGATTTTCCAAACAAATTGTTCTATTACCAACTGCAAATGTTACTTTATTTTTGAAAATAAACATTTATTTTTTGAAGACCACGGAACCCTACTTTTTGCGAGTCTGACTCGCACTTAGCCGTTTTTCGTTGACGTACTCTATCGTGTGCGTATTGTTAAAAAGTTTCATAGTAATCGGTCAAATCGTTTAGAAGTTACAAGATAACTAACAGACGCAGAAAAGATTTTTATACATCCCTACTAATATTATAAATGCGAAAGTAACTCTGTCTGTCTGTCTGTTACGCTTTCCCGCTTAAACCTCTCAACCGATTTTGATGAAATTTGGCACAGACAATCTTTAGACCCTGAGAAAGGACAAAGGCTACCTGAGTTTCCAAGCTGCGTACCCTCGAAAAGTTATAGAAACGTTGTCCACGCGGGTGAAGCAGCGGGAAACAGCTAGTTAAGATATAAATATATTATTCGCATATTAGTTGGTCCAACAGGACGCGGTCAGGATATCGTAGGCGTCATGGACATAGATGTATGTATGTATGTATATATTTGTCTGGATTTAAAACGACCTTCAGTGATAAGGACAACAAAAAGTTACATTATATTTGTAATCTTAAATACGTAAATAACAAGGACCTTATATTTTATGTATGGATGGGGTCTACGTTATCTGTTGAATAGCAGCTTTTGACCGCGGGTTCGCCCTCGTGGATATCGTCTTTATGACTGTAATCGAGGGTGCATCGTTCGAGTTGTAAGTTATGGTCTTAAGTTTGTACAAAAATCACAAAGTAATTAAGGACTTTCAGTTTTTTCTTAACTTTTATTTTCCTTAAACCGTATTTGGACTAATACAAATATTAAAATAATAAACTACATAATATACATATAATATACATATATATAATAATACAAATATACTAATAATACTCACCAGTGTCCCGTGCTCTAAACCTTGTAAATAGTATCTCAATTAATGATTCTAAGATAGACATATTTTCTTGTTCGGAGCCGCTATTTATGAGATCCGCAAGCCAATACATCGAATCTATTGTTACTCCGAGTTTGTTGTTAGACACTAATATTATATAATGTTCTTGTGCAATAATTGTGTAATTTATATTTAAGATATTCGAATTGTTTTTTATCCTACATTCCTACTGTTGTTTTTATTCATTTTTAATATGCAAATAATATGTTTTGTTTTGTAACATTCACGTTTGGCTAGACCGTAAGTGTTTGTTTATCAAATAAATAAATAAATAAATGTATAAATAAACTACTACTACTACTACTACTACTACTAGAACGGTTTAGTAGACTTTCTTACTTTAGGAGTAAAAGTCAACCAGCTTAAGGTGTGCAGTTGGATTTGAAAAAAGTTCATAGATTTTTCAAACAAAATGTTGTATTACCAACTGCAAATATAAATTTGTTTTTTAAAATATACATTTATATTTCGAAAATACTATACGGAACCCTACTTTGCGCGAGTCCGACTCGCACTTGACCGGTTTTTATGTATATCGATGACATCATTTTAGCTTTACGAGCCAAAATAATTTCTTCAATTGATCGGCACTTATCGGTAGATATGTGGCAGGAATATTGTACGATTAGTGATTTTACAAATGGCCAGGCAAACTGTTATAATTCGTCCGTATATAAACGGCCAGGCAAATTATAAAATGCTGTACGCAGATTGAAAAATGAGCAAACGAAACTGAAATGAGCAATCGAGGCAAATTGTACAATGCCGTATCTACGCAGATTTTATAATGGGCAAGCGAAACTGAAATGAGCGAGCGAAGCGAGTGATGATATTAAGTTCAGTTAGGTTTGATTGATTATACAGTCAAAGAGCCTCGCGAAGCCCCCCCTGGGTAGCAGAAATCTGCGTACGATATTTTATAATTTCCCTGATCATTTGTAAAATGAAGAATTACATGATATGCCTGCTACAGTTACATCATCCACAATATGTAGGTATTTGGTCTGACTCGTTACTCAACTATAGCTCGTGTTATATATGGGTATACGGTATGAAATTGAAATCACTGGCCGAAAATATACCTACTTAAATGAATGTATACTTACGAAATTAAAGGGAACGAACCTAAGTACGTTAGTACTAAATATACAGGCTGTAGAAAAATGTATGTACTCGTAGGACTCGTTAACTGGGGCTTCTACTGATCATACTGAACAACTTTCCCCAAGGAACTCATGGTTAATTTGCAAAAAAAATATTCGACGCTCCATACAAAAATGCACAAAACTGGTCAATCAATCAGTTTTGTATGAAGAGTTCAAACGTTTTTTGCGATTGCAGCAAACTTGTAGAACAAAAGTTGTTCAGTTTGATGAGTTGTTCAATTAACGGGACCTACACCAATTTGTTACACCCTGTATAGCTGCAAGTGATACTAACAAATTACGGACTTTGATATGTCTGAAATTACACTTTAACCAATTTTTAAACGACTTCAAAAAAGGAGGAGGTTTCTCAATTCGACCGTATATATATATATATATATATATGTTTGTTCGCGGATAACTTCGTCGTTTATGAACCGATTTTGATGATTCTTTTTGTTAGAAATAAGATATCTCAAGGGTGGTACGATGATAAGAAAACCAGGATCTGATGATGGAATCCCAGGGAAATCGAGGGCAACCCTCAAATTTTTTAGTCAAGTATTACGTATTTCATATGTTTTCTAAAGCTATTAAAGTATTTGCATTTGGCAGTCATTCTCTCATGATGATGAGCTGATTAGGAAAGGTACTACAACTCATTAACAGGTATGAGTTAGTGGATAATTCTTTAAATATAGATAGATACGTAGGTAGGCATAGACCGATAGTTGTATTCTTTCAGGTTATTCAGATGAGCTGATGAGTGATGATGGAAGATTTAACTCTCATGCTGCTGAGATGATGATGGAAGCCACATGACTCTGTATCTTTTAATGAAACACATGCATTATGATTTTATGATTCCTATTGGCGAGTAGGTGATTGGGTTTAACGTTGTTAGATAGACAAAATTATCACTAAAAACAAAGGAAATAAAAAAAGTTTAAAAAAACTGAAAAACGACTTCAAAATGAAATTTACTCAAAAGTATAAAATAATATTATTATACTTAAATACACGACATTAACCAACAATAACGTAATAAAAGGTGGGTACGAATTAAATTTATAGGGGCTTAAATTTTTTTTGAGGTCGGTGTCAGCAAACCATTGAATCTAAAACATTTGATACGTAAGTAGTTGTGTGCTGACACCGAACTCAAAAAAATTTAGGCCCCTAATTTAATTCCCACCTTTGATTTCGTTATTGTTGGTTAATTTCGTGTATTTTAGTATAATAATATAATTTCATACTTTTGAGTAAATTTAATTATGAAGTCGTTTTTCATTTTTTTTTAACTTTTTTATATTTGTTTTGTTTTAGAGATTTTTTTTGGAGTTTTTCTACAAAGTTTACCATTGACTGATCAATTATTATTAGGTATAGCCAATTAGTGTGCCGTATTTTTGCCGTGCCGTTCCGATTGTATAAGTTCTTCAGGGAATGTTATTCAATGTCAAAAATCCACCATTTGCCACATTTCAGCGAACAATAATTGACAACACTAAACATGTTTAATCCAACCGATTTCAATCAGTCGCAACAGCTATGTGAAATTTTGCAAAATTTTTATTTTGTGTTTTCGTGTAATTCATAAAAAAATACCAAGCCGATTTCGATTCAATTTTTATATGGGACTCTGGAGTAGGGTTGCCAAGCGTCCTGCTTTCCCAGGACGTGTCCTGTCTTTGGGGTGTCCTAGATAGTTTTTTATTAATGTCCGGGGTTTTGTGTAAATTGTCTTATTTGAGAATCAAGTATATCTATACCCAGTAGAGGTGCGATAGACATTGAAGAGCATCAAAAAAGGTCAAACACGAGATAACATTACAAATCTCTGAAGTTCTTGACAGCATTTGCAGCAGCCTAATTCTGAGATAGAACACCCGGTTGCAGTAGGGCGTCTATAAAACTGCACCCAGTGCAAATTGGGTTTTTGCGTCCTTTTTCATTTTATTTTCTTGTTCTTCACATTGCTCACGTGTACCAGACGATTTTCTCCAAAACGCACCACTTTTTGAAGTAAATTCTAGCAGAAAACAATGCAAATAAAATAAAATAAAACTACGAATGCGTCCACCACAAATTACCATGGAATCCTGACGTTTCTTGGTGTTACCCAAGTAGAAAAACACCCCCAAAAAGGTTTTTAATAATTTTTAAGAAAAAATATAGAATAATAACGCTGGAAATGTGAGTTAAAAATATTCTAAATAGTTTAAATTACATACCATTATGGCCCAACACTGATCCTTTTTGTTGTCTTTAGCAAATGGGGGATTTAAAAAATGCGCTATCATCACTGAATAAACTTTCAGCAGAGAAACACATGTGGCTTACTCATGGTAACTAATTTATTTACCAACTTAATTTACTTTCTCTAAGAAATTGTCGATAAATGAGAAAACATTAGGTACCTAGGAAGGGGCTGCAGCCAATTTTTGCTATTAGTTAAGTTTCATTGCGTAATTGCTATTAATCATTGTTCTTTTAATGCGTCCTGTTTTTAAACAGAAAAGTCCTGCTATTCCCAATTTGGGGATGGCAACCCTACTCTGGAGGCATAACTTATTAAATAACTAGCTTTTGCCCGCGGCTTCGCCCGTGTGGACATAGCTTTTATATCTCTTTTTGAGGGTGAGTGGTGCGCGAGCCGCAATCAGCTCGCAAGCGTGGACATGTGTTTTCTCCAGGTACCTCAGGAACTGTATCGGGCTATTCGGATTAGCAGTCTTTGTCACTTCCCACCCCCTTAACAAATTCTATACAAAAAAATCACTTTAATCCGTTGCTCCGTTGCGACGCCACCGACATGCGCGAGCGTAGAAAGCAGTTGTCCCCAGATCCCTCGGGAACTATGTCAGGATATAATTATTAGTAAATTATATCATTTTTCACTTCATCTCTGTGCTAAAAATAACACCAATACATTTTTTCGTTGCGATTTTAAATAACAAAGAGTATGGTTTTAGTTTCCTCAGGAACTGCATCGGGCTATGATAATTTCCAGAGATAAAAAGTAGACCATTTCATTCCCAGTGAAACACGCTACCTGCATACCAAATTTCATCAAGATTGGTAGAGGTGTTGAAGTGTGAAAAGGTAGCAAACAAACAAACACATTTTCACATTTATAATATTATAAAGTAAGGATTTCTAAATCTTAAATAACATATCTAAGAGCGTCGGTGGCGTAACGGTTAGTGCCACTACCTCCTGTCCGGTAGGCCATGGTTCGAATCCTGTCACTTACCAATATCTATACGAATATCGATTTCATATTCGTATGTACGTTAATCCGACGCTGTTACGGTGAAGGAAAACATCGTGAGGAAACCTGCACACTCCTGCGAAGAAACCCGCGTGATCGTCTAAGGCCTGATCGCCCTAACTCAAGGCAGATCGAGCCCCTTGGTGGGGACGTATATAAACTGATGTGATGAAATAACACATATACCTATATTATCAAAAAACTAATTCAAATCATTATATCAATCTAGTAATAAAATTTCCTAAAAATATTAATATGGGTCAAATCCTCGAGTTGTATCAGCTCCAAAGGAGCCCATGACGCACTTCTCGTTGCCGCGCTGGATGGAAATAGACAACCTTAGCAGCAGGTAGGACCCGGAGCGGGCGTCACATCTCCTCTCTCGAAGGCGACGGCCAATCTCCTTTATGAAGGCTAAGGCCTCTGAGGGTTCAGCAGCCGGTTGTCTCACAGACCAGCGGCACAAAGCAGTGATTTGCCTCCAAGACCGAGTATTTATTATTCTTCTTTCTCGTCGCAAATTGAGTAGCAGTACCGGTACGGGTGAGGTGTGAGGCAGAAATAGTGGCGTCACATAGCAGGCAAGTTCCTCTCTGCCATGGCACCTGTTTAAACCCTCGGGCCTTTTGCCATCAGATGGACTAAAGCCCGGTGGCTGCATCAAAGATGGAATATTCCATCTGGCCGAGACCAGTGCCCTCCGAGTGAGGTAATTAAGGAAATGGTGACGTGGCAATCTTCACAAACAACGACCGCAACGTGATGGCCAATTGCCTCCACAGTGGACCCGCAAATACATTGATGAGGTTCACAGATATTGATATTGCAGACGAAGAACAACTGCCACACGCAAATAGTCGCCGTCAGAAGAGTTCCATATCTGTGCCTCCTGTTAAAAGATGCTAAACTCGATTTATGTGTTTTAAATTTTTTTACACGATTGGAATTTGTAAAAAATAACTATCTGTTCGTCTATGAAACACATAGCTACGTGCCATAGTTCCAGAGTTAGAGTTGTGTAAAGTAGCGTATGCTGAAAGATACATAAAAGAAATCCACTCAAAAGTATGAAATAATATTTTAATGTTTTAATACAACTTAAGCGCGTTTTATTATATCCCTGCAGTGCCATCTATTGACATTCTGCTGCTATGATTATAATGTGTGGTATGTGTAGCTAATATAGGGAAAAAAGTACTCTATTTTTATTATTGTAAGTATCAATAGATCTACTTTCCCACGGGACCTCTTTAGTTTTCCGGGATAAAGAATACCCGATTATACAATGATGGTCAAAACACCCCATCCCAATGTAAAGGTTTCATATTGTTACGTCGCGCCATTCTAAAGATATTTTTTTTTTGCATTCCTGGAGGAACCCTTAATTTTTTTGGGAATCACAATGTCCCAGTTTTAGTTCGCGATATAGGGTATCAACGTGTAAAATTTGATTGTAATAGGTCAAGCCGCATTTGCGAGTGAGCCATTCTATAAATGAATACTTTTGATTTTCCCACGGGAACTCTTGATTTTCCGGGATAAAAAGTATCCTATATGTTAACCCGGGCTATAAGGAACCACCATACAAAATTTCATCAAAATCGGCCTGGTAGTTTTTGCGTGATGCGCGAACATACAGACAGACAGACAGACAGACAAAAATTCCAAAAGTTGTTGTTTTGGCCTCTGTATCGTTAGTAATGTCCACCACAGTTATTATTTTCCAAAAATATTTCATGTGCAGACACGGCCCCGTTACAGTTTTATTATATTATATATAGAAAAGGAATCTGCAAAATCAGTTCGCAATTGCCGAAAAAATCGCGTAACATACATGTAAATAATTTTGAACAAAAAAAACCCGACTTCAAACAGGAAACTAAGGTTCCTCTAGATTTCTCTGGGATGTCATCATCGGGTCCTGGATTCCTTATCATGGTACCAGCCTTGGGATATCTTCTTTCCAACGAAAAAATAATTTCATAAATGACGAAGTTATCCGCGAACACACATAAAAAAAATATATACATAATATATACGGTCGAATTGAGAAACCTCCTCCTTTTTTGGAAGTCGGTTAAAAAACAAACCAGTCGAATTGAGATTGAGAATCTCCTCCCCTTTTGAAGTCAGTTAAAAAGTCATCTTATATGAAGGTATTATGCATTATTATACAAAATATGTTTTTTCGGGAAGGCTAAGATATTTGGAGTAAATATAATGTAACTGCATAATAAACAAAATAACTACTTGAGCGGCAAGATTTCATGATTGAGCGGCAGAAAAACATGTCTATAAGCAGCAACTCAACACTGTAGGAAGAGTGTGGTACGGGGAGTTCTAAATGGAAGCGGGAGCGAGCGAAGCGAGCTCGGACTTGCGGAGCACCCCGACTCGGATCCGTTAGGTTCGGAGACTGTGCGGGGAGGCGAGCTAAGCTCGCCTCCCCGCACAGTCGTAGTGTTAGGTTTAACATGAGAACACAGAAGTAGGAGCCCCGAAGGGGCTCCGTCGACCACTCAACACTGTAGGAAGAGTGTAGTACGGGGATGTTTAAAATAATTACAGCCATCCAGAATGACATAAATTGCTGATTGATTTTGAAATGTTTGCTGACCATGAGTTGCTGACCAATTAGCTATTTCTGCTCACCGATTATATTTTTCTGCTCACAGAAATAACAATACTATGCTAACCATTTAATTGACACCCAAGATATTTCCCTCCGCCCGCATGGATGTCGATGATGCGCGGTAAGAGAGCTATAAACAGCTCCCCTTTTTTTATCCGACTGCCCAAAGTTAGGTATGTTTTAACCGACTGACAAAAAAAAAGGAAAAATACCGGGTTATGTTTTTAGAGTGTATGTATGTCTGTTTCTTTAGTTGTGCCTGAAGCCTTAACGGCTTGATGGATTTTGGAGCGCGAGGTGTCGATAGATTCTTCTTGATCTCGAAAGTGACATAAGTTACATTGTTACCCGACTGCCAGAAAAAGAGGGGTACCTAATGCTTTTATGCACTCGGGTTTTAAATTTTTTAATTAAATTGATCAGGTTATTTGCCTTACCGTGCTTGCGCGGAACAACTGTCCGAAAGTATGGCAGCGCATAAATACGCAAAAACATACATTTATTTTTATATATAAGTCATTTGAATACATATCAGATACGAATGCCAATCAAGTGCTGCAACGTTTTAATGGATACAATGACTAGTGGTTTATTTTTAAAAATATTAGTCGGTATCTGGGTGAAGGGCAACAGAGAACCGCTCTTCAACGATTTCATTTTTCAACCGACTTCAAAAAAGGAGGAGGCTCTCAATTCGTCGGTATGTTGTTTTCTTTTTTTTGTATGTTTGTTACGCGATATCTCCGCAGATTGTGAACCGATTTTCAAAATTCTTTTTTTTATTCGAAAGAGTATACTCCCCATTGACACCAAGTCATGATCTGATGATGGGGTCCTAGGGAAATTGAGGGTAACCCTCAAATTTTATTGGCACGTATTATGAATTGTTTTCCATTAGTCTTCAATTTTTAAATAATCAAAATCACTATGTTAGTTTTTCGATAACAAGGAAAAACTGACGTCACACCTTGCTATTTCGTTTTTGACAGATGATAAAAAAAATTGGTCAAGAGCGAGTCAGACTGCGTTCCGTAATACTACACTTCTCCACAGAACTATGACAATGGTGTCGATTCGGTGTAACACGACTTAACTTATTGATGTGTAACATCTTTGCTCTCGCTTTCCTGCAATTTGTGGGAGTGATTTCGTGAAATGGGACGGAAATGTGTAACATGGGACGGAAATGTGTAACAACAAGAGTCCGACTCGCACTTGGTCGGTTTTTTTCGTTACTGTCAGATCCGCCACCCAGGTACAATATCGTCATCAAATCTAACTAACCTAAAGTATTTTGTCACATGTTACACATCATAATATGATACTCGCATATTATGCGAGTACTGTAGGTCTCGCTCGAAGTTTTTTTTGACAGGTTTAAACTAAATTTACTCATTCTGTCTTTTACTTTCTGTATAGAAAAGACAAGGATAGAATGCTTAAATTTAGTTTAGTCCTGTCAAATAAGTTAAATCGTGTTACACCGAATCGACACCAATGATACCTATATTCACATTTTAAACAGACAACAACGCGAGCGACAAAAAATATACTTTTTTAAAAGCTTTTAATTAACTTGCAATGTATGTATGTATCTTGCAAGTTAAATTTAACCCACTCCCCGGTTACCGATTGAGCGGAAATTTTGCTTGCAAAAGATTTTTAGGTTTTTTCGTTAATTATTTGTCATTATTCCGGACTCCTTAGCACGAGTACGACTCACACTTGGCCAATTTTTATTATTTGTTGTTTTATTTCAGTATAAATACTATAATCACACCAAGTTTCACCCTATATATGTTACCGTTTTTACGATAGACTTAAATAAAAAATCCTTTTGAAGACATATAAAAAAACGCGTTTTTTTTGTATGGAGACCCCCTTATTTTTCACTTTTTCTAATTTTTAGTATTTGCTGTTATAGCGGCAACAGAAATACACTTTCTGTGAAAATTTCAACTGTCTACCTTTTACGGTTCATAAAATACAGCCCACTGACGGACGAACAGACAGACAGACAGACAGTAAGCGGAGGCTTAGCGTTGGTCACCCGTTGGGTTTACGGAACCCTAAAAACAGTCAACTACTCTCATCATTACAGCTCGTATACGTCCCCACCGAGGGGCTCGAGCCTACCCTGAATCAGGGCGATTAGGCCTTAGTCGATCACGCGGGCCCAGTGCGGGTTGGTCGACTTCACACACAACCTTTGAGTTTCTTCGCAGGCGTGTGCAGGTTTCCTCACGATGTTTTCCTTCACCGTTAAAGCAATCGGTAATTATATGTACGTAAGTTTTTGAAAAACTCATTGGTACATTGGCCGTCCAGATTGGAACCCGGTACCTCTGGTTAGATGGACCGAGTCGTTACCTTTTGAGCCACCGACGCTTTCAACTACTCTATTATGTGGCAATTAGGTAGAGGGGTGCCCGGCCCGCGTCTTCTGCTGCGGAGAGTTCGGAATTAAACAGCCCGTTTAGCCCGCTAAGAATATTAGTTTCCCATACAAAGTTCGTCTCTTTTTGGGCCAATAAAAAAGAAAGAAAATGTGTGTGTGTCAGCTCCGACGCACGACTGGAGTTACTCTTTACGATGCGCAAGAAGATTGCGCATGAGCGTAACGCGTAACGTTTGATTTTACTCCCTACAATTTTCATACTCCGGGCTTATAAATGATAATCGATTCTTAGGGAAAAAAATATTCTTAGAAACATGAAAACTGATGTAGAGGGGACTAAAAGCTTTTTGGAGTTTAAAGCTTTTAGTCATACTACGTCAGTTTTCATGTTTCTATTCCATCTTCAGTTGTGCGTTGTCTCGGTCTATAAGCACGCAACGCTTTATAATGTGGATTTTTATTAACTATTTTCAGGCTTTAATAGGCTAGTTGTCTTCCTAAATTATACAGGTGTAAAAAAATTGGTGTAGGAGCCGTTAACTCATCATACTGAATAACTTTTCCCAAGAGACCAAATGTCAATTCGGAAAAAAAGGAACTCTTCAAACACAAATCGATCAGTTTATGACAAATTTTATGTGTTTTTGTGCCCCAATTAACAAGTCCTATCCTATACCATTTACATCAAGGGCAGCAGGTTCCGCTGCTGAGGCAGCCGCTCGGTCGAAGCACTCAAAATATGCTGCATTGGAACAAACCTACATGTTTGTTCCATTTGCCGTCGAAACGGCTGGCTCATGGGGAACCGAGGCTAAGGGTTTTGTTCGGGACATTGGGCGCCTTCTGCGGGACAAAGGATGTGACCCCCGCTACGGGGCCTTCCTGGTGCAAAGGCTGTCTATAGCCATACAACGCGGCAACGCTGCGAGCGTTATGGGCACCTTTGCGCCGGACACGCTCAGCGGTGGGTTATTTTAGTTTTAGAAATTTTATAATTTGTATGTTTGACAACTGTAATTTACATCCTATACTATAATATAATATAATAATTTAAGTTTACAGTTGTCTTCCTAAATTATACAGGTGTAAAAAAATTTATGTAGGTACCGTTAAAGAAGGCTTCAACTCATCATACTGAATAACTTTTCCTGAGAGACCCAATGTCAATTCGCAAAAAAAGGAACTCTTTAAACACATCGATCAGTTTATGACAAATTTTGAGCGTTTTTGTGCCCCAATTAACAAGTCCTATCCTATACTAAGTTTACAGTTGTCTTCCTAAATTATACAGGTGAAAAAAAAATGTAGAAACCGTTAGCGGGGGCTTCAACTCATCATACTGAATAACTTTTCCCAGGAGACCCAATGTCAATTCGCAAAAAAAGGAACTCTTTAAACACATCGATCAGTTTATGAAAAATTTTGTGCCTTTTTGTGCCCCATTTAACGGGTCCTATCCAACATCAATTTACGTTTACAGGGGCTTCAACTCATCATACTTCAACAGGCTTCAATTTTTCTCAAGAGACCCAATGTCAACTCGCAAAAAAAAAACTTTTTATACACAAATCAATCAGTCTATGATAAATTTTGTGCGTTTTTGTGTCCCATTTAACGGGTTCTATCCTAAATGAATTTTACAGTCGTCTTCCTAAATTTTACAAGTTTAAAAAAATTGGTGTCGGAGCCGTTAACGGGGGCTTCTACTCATCATACTGAATAACTTTTCCCAGGAGACCCAATGTCAATTCGCAAAAAACGGAGCTCCTTCTTTAAATACAATCTACAGTCTATGATTTTGTGCGTTTCTGTGCCCCAGTTAACGGGTCCTATCCTACACCAATTTAATTACAACCTATATATTATTATTCATAAAATAACCCTTCTACTGTTATTTCAAAAAGCTTATGTTTTGTCTCAAAATGAGCATTAAATTTTTCAATATTTAAAATCACACAATTAGCACTTAAATCAATGACGCAGAAAACTTTGAAGATCTTGTTGTGAAATTTTTAGAACAAGTTTAGTTTTTTGACTGATGATAGTAACTGACAACGCTAAAAACGTTAAGAACAATACTGTGTTAAACCGACTTTGTGTTTTTCTAGTGATTGGTACACACTTAACAGACCATATCTTTGAAACTACTGAACCAATTTTGATGAAACTTGCACCTTTCCCCTAAGTTGAAAGATACTTAATGAAACGAAAAAGAGAAGCAAATTTTTTTTCTAATATCTGAGAAGTACCTGGAGAAACAAACATACATATAAACATACACACATACATACAAACATACATACATAGATGAAACATTTATTCTTTACCACAACAAAAATACAACATAGTTACGTAACTAAGAAACTACGTGTAACAAAATTAGTACTTTGTAGTAGCTTGCAGATACATACTAGGCGAAAGTGTTCAGAGAATAACATTATTGTGCCGTAGCAAAGAAAAGCCTCAGACTCTGTGGACCACAGCGCTGATATTCTGTCGGCACCGCAATGAAACGCCGACCGAGACTAATAACAGATGTGATACTAGTTACCTACTACGTAGTCAGAACAAGGCTCAAAAATTTATAAAAAAAAGGAAAAAATTGGTAGTAATTGGTAGTATTACAGCTCATATATGTCCCCACCGAGGGGCTCGAGCCTACCCTGAATCAGGGCGATTAGGCCTTAGTCGACCACGCGGGCCCAGTTGGTCGACTTCACAAACAACCTTCGAGTTTCTTCGCAGGCGTGTGCAGGTTTCTTCACGATGTTTTCCTTCACCGTTAAAGCAATCGGTAAGTATGTACGTAAGGTTTTGAAAAACTCATTGGTACATTGGCCGGCCAGATTTGAACCCGGTACCTCTGGTTAGATGGACCGAGTCGTTACCGGTTGAGCCACCGACGCTTTTGGTAGTAAATAGTTAGTAATAAATAAGAAATTCAATTTTACTTAGGCTAATGGAAATGGAAATCATAGAAGATAATAAATATTTATAAATGTGATAGTAATCGTATCTACTAAACTTGTTATTACAGTAAGTAAATTGAATCGGGAAAGGGTATAGGTACGTACGTATACGTTGTATATAACAATACCTTCCTTTGCAGTCGGGTAAAAAAAGAAACAGCAGAAAACTGCGGTGTAGAATAGGAGAACAAAGAAGTGTACATTAAAGTGAGAAAGAAAACTACTTATTAAAATGGTGCAAACATAAATACATACATACAAACATACACTTATGAAATTTGGCAAACCTGTTTAGAAGCCCACATAAAAACTAGCTGTGTGAAATAGAAAATTTGTGCAATTCCAACAGTTACATACCTGCATAGATACATTTAAAATACATTTAAAAGCGTCGGTGGCTCAACCGGTAACGACTCGGTCCTCCTAACCAGAGGTGCTGGGTTCAAATCCGGACGGCCAATGTACCAATGAGTTTTTCGAAACTTACGTACATATACTCACCGATTGCTTTAACGGTGAAGGAAAACATCGTGAGGAAACCTGCAAACACCTGCGAAGAAACTCGAAGGTTGTGTGTGAAGTCGACCAACCCGCACTGGGCCCGCGTAGTCGACTAAGGCCTGATCGCCCTAATTCAGGGTAGGCTCGAGCCCCTCGGTGGGGACGTATATGAGCTGATGTGATGTGATAGATACATTTATATTGCATGGATATTACATACATGCGTGTCGATTTGTATACCCCCTTTTTTGAAGTATGTAAAAAGTAAATTAAATAACTAGAACTACCCTATTCGATATTTGCCAGTACACAAATAACATAACTACAATTAAATTCAACACGTACTCGTAATTATAAAACGTTACAACCCAGATCCAGGGGAATAACAAATTAAACTATATATGTACCAACTTACATATCACTAGGGTTTCGTGCTCATAGGGTACCAACGGGTCCGCTCGTCTGTCACGTCATAGTACTGTCGCCCGTCGATATTTAAATTACAAAAAAGGTTACCGCTTGATTATAAGATTTTAATGCGCCTCCGTAGCTCAGAGGCAAAGTTCACTGGCTTTACACAGGAGGTCGCGGGTTCGATTCCCGGCGGGGTCAATTGTAAGACTCGGTTTGGTTGGTGGTAGGGCATTTACTAAGCCCGCCTGGCTAGCTACCACCATCTTATCTAAGTCTTGCCGCCAAATATCGGTGTTGATATCATTGGTGTATTCCGGCATGAAGATAAGATAGCCAGTTCCCCATTGCGTTGGGGAATCTTGGTAAGCCCGCTTCCATCTTCGGGAACATCGTCTCTTACCACCAGGTGAGATGTTGTCAAGGGTTTACCAATTGTAAAAAAAAATAGATTTTAGATATTTTAGAGTCAATCATGCTAAACACCCCGTCTATACAGGGTGTTACAAAATTGGTGTAGGTCCGGTTAACTGAGGGTTCTACTCGTCATACTGAACAACTTTCTCCAAGGAACCCAAAGTCACTTCTCAAAAAAAAATGTGGACCCTTCATACTAAAATGCACAAAATCGGTCGATCAGCTAATCGATTTGTATGAAGAGTAAAAAAATATTTACGTTTTCAGCAAAGTCATAGAACAAAAGTTATTCAGTATGATGAGTAGAAGCCCCAGTTAACGGGATCTACATCAATTTTGTTACATCCTGTATACAGGATTCTAGATAAAAATAGATCTGTTTTTTTAAATTCACAATTGCTAAGCCACTGGCATCACCTCACCTGATGTTAAGTGTCGATGATGCCGAAGATGAAAGCGGGATTACCAAGATTCCCCAACGCATAGGGGAACTGAATCTGTATCAATAATAAAGGGATACAGAAATTGGTTCTATGAAACCACGTCGCCAATTTTGAAGTTAAAAAAACTGCACTTAAAGAATTAAAAAAAAACTGATACTTGATTCGGAAATCGAGCTCAATCGTTTATTTTGAAATAGTATGGAGATTTATTCCTTACAGACCACGAAATTAATTACCACAGCAAAAGTAAAATCACTAACAACTACCGGTTTCCATATCCGGTTAGTGACGTCATTCTAAATCCAATATGGCGGAGTCCCAAAGATGGCGGATCAGTTATTTTATTATGTACCCCATGATATGGATAGCAAATGAAAGGGTTGACTGAGAATACGAAATATTTAAAATCATTTTCAAATTAAAGCTCGTACCTAAAAGTTTCAGGTTTTTCAAAAACAGTTTGTAATTTAAATGTCCACCGGAGACAAAACTATCAGTCTGTCTGACCTTTTTAACCGTAAAAGAAAGCCTTTCGAAATTTACACAAAACAGCATTTACACACAATATACAGGTTGTAATAAAATTGGTGTAGGTCACGTTAACTGGGGCTTCTACTCATCATACGACGACTTTGCTGAAAACGAAAAAATTTTTTTTTACTCTTCATACAAATCGATCAGCTGATCGGCCAATTTTGTTCATTTTATATAGGGGGTCCAAATTTTTTTTGAGAATCGACTATGGGTTCCTTGGAGAAAGTTTTTCAGTATGACGAGTGGAACCCCCAGTTAACGGGACTTTCACCAATTTTGTTACATCCTGTATATATTTTTTATTCACAATTGGTGAGCCCTTGGCTCCATCTCACCTCATGGTAGGTGACAAGGATGTGATCAAAGTGATGATGCCGAAGATGGAAGCGGGCTTACCATCAAGATTCCCCTACGCAATGGGGAACTGGCTATCTTATCTTCAATCCGGAATACATGAATAGCATTGATGTTTAAAAAAGCGTCGGTGGCTCAACCGGTAACGACTCGGTCCATCTAACCAGAGGTACCGGGTTCAAATCTGGACGGCCAATATACCAATGAGTTTTTGAAAAACTTACGTACATACTTACTGATTGCTTTAACGGTGAAGGAAAACATCGTGAGGAAACCTGCACACGCCTGCGAAGAAACTCGAAGGTTGTGTGTGAAGTCGACCAACCCTCACTGGGCCCGCGTGGTCGACTAAGGCCTAATCGCCCTGATATACGTATTCATAGAGGTAGGCTCGAGCCCCTCGGTGGGGACGTATATGAGCTGTTATACTATTGATGTTTGCGCAAGACTTAGACAAGATGGTAGTAGCTAGCCAGGCGGGTTTAGAAAATGCCCTCACCGACCAAAGCAAGTCTTACAAACTGAGACTCCGCTGGGAATGGAACCCGCGACCTCCTGATGTGAAGCTAACGGATTTAACTTTTACTAATGGTCTTTAACAGACTGAATGAAACATAATACAAATAGAAACGCTGAACACGTTAAAAAAACTGACTTCCATCGTAACAACTTAGTACAATTTTGCATTATTATTTTTGGTTTTTGTTAATTTTCTAAAAAAGTTCTACACAGACTTTGATTACATTTTACATTATACTAGATGGCGCTAATTTCTACATGTTTAAGAGAAACACGTTTTATGTATGGAGAACCCCCTTATTTTTTTCACTTTTATACATTTTTTTTATATTTGTTGTTTTAGCGGCAATAGAAACATTATGTGTGAAAATTTCAGCTGTCTAGCTATCACGGTTCATGAAATACAGCCTAGTGAAAGATGGACGGACGGACAGCGGAGGCTTAGTAATAATAGGGTCTCGTTTTTACCTTTTGGAAACGGAACCCGTAAAACATGATTTAGCGTAACAGGCACACAAAAATAACATGCAGTTGCGTGCAAATTGAGAACCACCTCCTTTTTTGAAGTCGGTTGAAATTAAAATAGGTACGCTGTGTGCAGTTTATGCAAGCCGCTTCATGGTAGTGCCACATTGTACGGAACCTGTACGCGGATCCGACTCGCAGTTAGGGTAATTTTTAATTAAGTAAATTTTTCATGGCGACACTGTATCAAGTGTTAAATGGGAAATTTATGGGTTAATAGTTTTCAGCAAAATAAAAATAATGTTCAGGCCCTATACTTAAATAACTTTAAAAAAAACCTAATAACTTTTAGGTACACGCTTTTATAATGCATTGTCACGCGATATACATATGCGTGCAAAATTTCAGCTGAATCGCAAACCAGGAAGTGGGTCAAATTTAACTTGCAAAATTTCATTACATACACTGAGACAGGTGAAAGTAAATAAAAGCTTGAATTGAAATTAATAATTTTAAACAAAAAAAAAACCGACTTCAAATGCACTAGTCGCCACTACGATTTTTGAAGGTTCCTCTCGATTTCTTTGGGATGCCATCATCAGATCCTGGTCTCCTTGTCATGGTACCCACCCTTGGGATATCTCCTATCCAACAAAAAAACAATCATCAATAAATAGGTTTAGAAACGACGAAGTTATCCAAGAACACACATGAAAAAAAATATACGGTCGGATTGAAAAACCTCCTCCTTTTTTTGAAGTCGGTTAAAAATACATCATTATTCTTCTTCTTGCGTGTCGACGACAAGTCATCAGACAGAGCAAAAATACCTATTCGTATCACGAATATTTGTCCGTTGTGGTGAGAATAGAACCCACGACCCCCGGCGTAGCAGGCAGAAGCGTTCACCAGATCAGTTGAATCCGCACATGGACTCACAACACACACACACATGCACGCACACGCACACGTCCACATACACACACTCACACAAACGAAAGTATAAAATCAATGAATTAATTTCCGGTAGGTTGCTTAGTAGGCACCTGTTAATTACCCGACTGCGCCAGAAGGAGGGTTATGTTTTTCGAGTGTATCTATGTATATTTCTTTGGCACGCTCTATAGCCTACAGACTTGATGGATTTTGAAGTGCAATGTGTCGTTAGATTCGTCTTGATCCCGTGAGTGACATTGCTTGGATACGTTACCCGACTGCGCCAGAAGGAGGGTTAATTTTTATCGAGTGTATTTAAGTATATTTCTTTGGCACGCTCTATAGCTTACAGGCTTGATGGATTTTGAAGTGTGATGTCGTTAGATTTATTTCGATCCCGTGAGTGATATTGCTTGGATACGTTACCCGACTGCGCCAGAAGGAGGGTTAGTTTTTTACGAGTGTATGTATGTATATTTCTTTGGCACGCTCTGTGGCATACACGGCGTGATGGATTTTGAAGTGCGGTGTGTCGTTAGATTCGTCTTGATCCCATGAGTGACATTGCTTGGATACGTTACCCGACTGCGCCAGAAGTAGGGTTAATTTTTCTTGAGTGTGTTTGTATATTTCTTTGGCACGCTCTATAGCCTACAAGCTTGATGGATTTTGAAGTGCGATTTGTCGTAAGATCCGTCTAGATCCCGTGAGTGACATTACTTGGATACATTTCTACCCGACTGGCCACAAAGTGGGGTTATATGCAGTCGGGTTTTTAATTAATTCGTTAAGTTATTGTTGTTTTCAAGCGACTTCCAAAAAGGAGGAGGTTCTCAATTCGTCTGTATGTTTTTTTTTATGTTTGTTACCTCAGAACTTTTGACTGGGTGAACCGATTTTTACGATTCTTTTTTTATTTGAAAGCTAGTGCTTCCCGTGTGGTCCCATATAAATTTTATCAAAATCGGTGTAGTACTTTAGTAGAAAATTAACAAAAACCAAAAATAATAATGCAAAAATGTACTTATTTGTTGCAATGGAAGTCGGTTTTTTAACGTGTTTAGCGTTTTCAATTATTTGTTAAATATTTTCTTGGCGAGACAACCTAGTCTAGTGTTAGGTCACAGGTAATCTTAACAGTACCTACTATTTTTTAACTTAGCTTAAGTAAGTAGGTAAGCTATGTTAAAAAGTCACATAGAAGATTGAGGTGTATATACTCGTAATGGTCGGATGGTCCGATCGGGTGCGTAATTCTGCGACGAGCCAATGTCGGTGGCATTCATAGTAGTAGTAATTCAATGGTGGCATCGAAGCCTATTTAATGCGTCGGCAGCTTCGGTGGTGCGGTCACGTATCACGTATGAAGGAGGAGAGAGTGGCGAAGCGCATCTTCTATTCTGAACTAGAGGAGGGTAAGCGGAAATATGGCGGACAGCTCCTCCGGTACAAAGATGTTCAAAAGCGATAGATATGAAAGGATGCAACATAGAACCCTCTCAATGGTAGAGTTTGGCAGCAGAACGGCCAGAACGGCGCAGGATTGTGAATAGGTAAGTGTGCAAGTTCGAAGATAAGCGTAAAGCTGACCTTGATACTAATCGCAATCAGTTAAAAGCCCGACCACCTGCGACCATTTCAAAAACTGGCATACTTAAATGCCCTCATTGCGCGAGGAGTTTCGCTGCAAGAATGGCTACATAAGCCATCCTCGAGCGCACGCGCGGCAAACCGACTAGGAGTCAAAGTGGTCACCATGACCGAAATCGGTCGGATAGATCATCATCATCATATATTATACATTTTTCGTTCCCACTGCTTCCGGTAAATGAAACGCCTTTAATTATATTAACAGCAAAATAGCATAGCACTGTCTTATTTATGCATGTTTCAGGCGCAAAACTATCGTCGTCGCTTGAATCCTACTAGTTTTACTAATATTATAAACGCGAAAGTTTGTAAGAATGTATGGATGTATGATTGTTACTCTTTCACGAAAAAACTACTTAACGGATCTGCCTGAAATTTGGTAGGTAGACAGATTAGGCCCTGGATTAACAACACATAGGCTACTTTTTTCCACGCTCGCACAACGCACCCTCGAAAAGTCATCGTTGTCCATTCGGGTGAAGCCGCGGGAAACAGCTAGTTTACAATGAAAATTATCAACAGGCTTCCAAACAGGAGGAGGTTCTCCGTTCGACTGTATGTTTTTTTTGTATGTTTGTTACGCGTTATTTTCGCAGCTTGTGTACCGATTTTCATGATTTTTATTTGATAGGGTGTGCTCCCGAGTTGGTCCAGAAAAAACAAAAATAATAATGAACAATTGTAATAATTTGTAGCGATGGAAGTCGGTTTTTTAACCTGTTCAGCGTTTTTAATTGTGTACAGGCAAGTCAGAGTGACTTGCCATGAATTTTAAATCTGTGTGAATGTTTTATTACTCAAAATTGGCAATGTTCTAAAAATTAAGGCGACACTTACCATCAGGTGAGATGATTCCAAGGGCTTACCAATTGTGAATAAAAAAATAATAATTAGAAACTTTGGTGACAGAGTTTTTTAATAATTCTCAGCAATTACTACAAAACATATGAATGTGATATTTTGTAAACTGATTCTTCAAATCAATGTCTTCATTTTTACAGTTGCAGGAACACGATTCGTAAACTTTTATCACAAAAAAGTGTATCAAAGAAACCGCTTTTAAAACAGAGATTTGAAATATAAAGGCTTACCAAACTGATTTAGAATATCTCTAAATTTTCTAATCGAATAGTCTGAAACACCATTTTAATATGCCATATTGATTTAAAAAAAATAATAGGGATGACGACAGCTTCAGAAATAAATTATGAACTCTTGATCACTAAATTGCCCTCCTACTTAAACTTCGGAAAACCTTACGCGTTTTTTTTCCTTCAAGTCTTCCATCCACCAAAATCAAAAAATGAGTAAGTACATAAATGACGCTGCAACACTATGACGTCAAGCCTAGGTATTTCAAACTTTTTTAGAACAAAATTTCGTTTTTTACAGATGATAAAAAGTAAATCAGATGATTACCATTCGTCATCCCTATTGTCGTTTTTAATTGAAACGAAAAAAACATTGAAAATGTGTGGTTATTTTCTTCACTATTTACACGTAAATAAAAGGACAAATACAAAAAATGAAAATAAAGAACATTTTAAGAGTCTAATTTGAATATATTTCTTTTCAATCATGGTTACTTTTTATGATTTTTCCAATGTAAAAAAGTCATGACGTCACAGGCTCAAATATTACGAGAAAAAAACGGCCCCATCAGTACTTATTTCAATTGACGATTATGAAATGGATTAAGTTATTTAGTCTTATTTATTATATTAAATTGCCTACTTTTTACAATATAAAATGGTTATTTTTCCAAATGTTGTTTATTTATTAACATGCTTATAAAAATACTAAGCAATGCCAATTGGCAAGCCCTCGGCATCTTCTCACCTGATGATAAGTGACAATGATGCCGAATATGGAAGTGGGCTTCCTTAACGCAATGGTGAACCGGCTATCGGCACAAGAACCGAAGCTCACCTTACTATCAAAAGTTTTCAGCCCGCCTATACAGCCTCTGACATGGCGTATCGACTGCCATCTAGTAATAGAAACCGTCACCAACGGCTTACTGGCTATTGCGAATCTTGCAAACCACGGAAACGATCGAGGTGAACGCTATAACAGGCCTCCGTAAATCGGGTCGAGCAGGCGAGATAAGTATACCTACACATTGGCGCGGCCTACTTACAGGCCGCTCTCCGCTCGTCAACGCTAGAACGCCGTACAGTCGCCGCCGCAATTCGCGCGCCGCCCGTGTACGCAGTTATAACCGCTAAGTCGAGCGCGTTAATACCCATGTTTCCGTGTATTGTCTGAGAGTGGGAAGGAGAAGGTAGGATGCGTAGGTATTTTCGTTTTATAAGGAAGTGAAATATCTATTACGAAGTAGCTAGTATTTCCTAAGTGGCTATAGTACGTTAGTACTAATATAATTATATACTTTGGCTATTATGATCGCCTTTGTAGTCGGATAACTTGCGTGTTTGACTTGACCACACAAGTTGACTAACCGCTTCTTGTACTATGGTTCTATTTATGCAGAGCCCACTCAAATGATAATAATATTACAATAACTTGCAACAAATAAATAAAATGCAACAAAATTTAAAACGTGCAACAAAATTGGTGTAGTACCCGATAACTGTTACTTCGGTCTTATATATAATTGAAGCACTTAAGCCCTCACGGGGCGTCATAATTAATTGAAAAACACCTACCTACTATTACACATATTATTATGTTTTTACATCATTAGTTGTGACACTGCAATAAATAAATGAAATGAAATGAAATGAAACTGCTTTCCGTATGTTGTTCAGTATGATAAATAGAAGGCCAAGTTAGTATTCTAGGAGGTAACGACAAATTTGGTAACGATAACGGAAATGGCGTTGCTCCATAACGCAACCGAATATTTGGTCAGTTTTTGCATAATAATTGTTATTACAACTAGTACTTTCATTTTATATCTTACTCAGCCATTTGCCTTATCGTTTTTTTTTTGGTCACGATAACTAGTATTTCAGGAGCTGTAAGTACATAACGCAACCACTTTGCGCAGGCAGACCGACATATTTAACATCGGGGGGTTGCCATTTAACCTCTCAACCTAAGTTTATCCATTTCCGTTATCGTTACCAGATTTGTCATGACCTCCTAGTCTATAACTTAACAGCTCCAATACAAATGTCGTTACACCTGTATAAAAAGGTAAAAAAAGTCATTATTGAGTTGACTGAAAGAGATTCCGTAAGGGATAAGCCTGCCTTTATGTCATCTTTTTTTTACAAGATTTTATTTAACTTGCAATGTATGAGATGTATGTTTGTTCGGGTGAAATCTTGCAATATCAATTTTACCCGCTTCCCGATTTCCGATTGAGCTGAAATTTTGCATGCATATGTATATCGCGTAACAATGCAATATTATGATGACATGGAGCTGATCTGATGCTGGGGCTGGAAGGTGGCCATAGGAACTCCGCAATAAAACGATACAACCCCATCTAGTTTGGGCTCGTTTGATTCGTATTGACGAGTACTTTGATCCTAAAAGCTTTTAGATTTTTAGAAAATTATTATGTATTGTAATTAAACTTGAATTTCAATAAGAGTTGACAAACCAACAAAACCTTTTTACATTTGTTAAAGAAAGGTAAAGTTCGAGTTCAAGTTCAAGTTCATTTATTTCTAAGCAACATACATTGCGTTGTAAAATTGTATAATTGTAAAATTAAAATAACCTCATCGAATCAAATAAGCAACATACATTGCGTTGAAAAATATTATAATTGTAAAATTAAAATAACCTCATCGAATTAGAATAAAATAAAAATTAAAACAAATAATTTCCCTACGTCAGTTAACAAAAACATATCAAAAATAGATACACATCAAGAATCCATTAGGTACTTATATCATGTCAAAGTTAAATAAAAATGAAGTAGACATGAATCCTTACTAATATATTAAATGTGAAAATGTGTTTGTTTGTTAGTTTGTTTGTTTGTTACCTTTTCACGCTTCAACGCCTGGACCAATCTTAATGAAATTTGGCATGCAGGTAGCCTGTGTCACAAGGAAGGACATAGGCTACTTTTTATGCCGTGAAAATAGCATAGTTCGATGCAATTCCCGAGGGAACTAAAAATATACTGTTTTTTGGTTAATTAACATCGCAACGGAACAATGGATCGTGTGATTTTTTGCACCGAGATGGTTGAGGGGGTGGGAAATGACACGATTTACTAATAAGCATATCCTGACATAGTTCCCGAGGGATGTGGAGAAAATTTTATGTCCACGCTCGCGAGCCGCTTGCAGCTCGCGCACCGCGCACCCTCTAAGTCAGTCACTAAACGATGACCACGCGGGCGAAGCCGCGGGCAAAAGCTAGTATAAAATAAAAATAACCTACATCATCAAAATAATTACAATAAAAATATTGAAACAAATCTAAGCTACCTACCTATGTTGTGCGCTCACGCACGTTTTAAAAGCGTAACGTCCGCGTCGCATCGTCATCGCAATTATTCATTCCATTCATAATGACTATGTTTGTTACCATAAAATTACACATTCATAACCACACGGGCAGATTACTAACACCATAATAATAATTATGTTTTGTCCAAGTAGCAAGTCTGGGGTTTTACGTTTTTACTATGGCCACACCCTGGACACTTCATACAACGGGCCAGAAATGACATTTCAAATAAGGAATGACGGAACAAACAAAATGGCATTGAAATCTTATATGTTCACCAACCAACCTGTAACCAATCTGTATTAATCTGTGTGACGAGAGGTTGAAATCGGAATCTAGAGAGCGGCAGGGGAGTGTCCATACTGTATGTTAGTACTAATATTTTACTTTGCTATGGCTTTATTCTAACTTGGGTCTTACCGAAATCTTCTGCGTAATAATAAGTATAGAATCCAGAATGACCGACGTAAATATAACTTTTTCAATTACTTTCAGAGGCTATTATTATGATTCGAAAATTAAATCTTTGGCATAGGCATCTTTCTTTCATGCGTTCGTGACTTTCACACAGTTTACTTTTAAATTTAAAAAAGTTAATTAGCAAGGAGTTTTCATACATAGAATAAAATCGGATAGATCTAATACGAGGAAAAACGAATGACTTCGTATATTGGCATTGAATTCTCAAAATTCTTTAAAATGGTTGTTTATTATATTTAATTAACAGTTTCAATTTAATTATTTTCACATTAACATTTGTCAAAAATCGAATAGGCTGTGTCGCGCGCTACGTACAAGGGTGTGGAGTGCGTCGGAGATAATTGAAAGTTCGTCAAATATAGTACGATAACTGTATAATAAAGATCTCAGTACATGTGAGAAAACGTCCGAGCTATACCGTGGTTTGATGCTGACTCCGTAAGGAACGTAGCTACACAATAATCGCAGCTAGCTAACGGTTTTCATCGGACGCTTTCTAAACGGGACATACACACAAAAGAATATTATACAAACAGAAAAATAGTGACAACATAACAATTAAAATTTACGCGAAATTAGAAAGCCGACGAAATACAAAAGCAAGGGTTACATTCGTTACGGCCAAAGAAGTTATATTAGACAATGCCTGTTGTTATTTGAGAAACATATATATTGCACAATACCAATTATTACTAAAGGATCTAAATAACGGTTGTCGACAGAATACCTAATGGTTATTTAGAAATGACAAATATCGTAAAACTATACTGTTAAAAATATTTCTATTGACACAAAAGTTAGGTTCGCAACAAAAGAAAACATTCATTTACAATTTACAGTTAGGTGCATACTAGAGAAAAACATTACAAGATCGCTATTTTATGACAGGCGTATGTGAGACAAAGTCACCACAGTATCCCCTCTCCAGTGGTTTAGACCATGAAAAAAACAAAAACAAACAAATATACAGATTATTTAATACACACAATGGTCTAAATCACGAAAAAAAAATTAATAATAATAACGCCATGATATAAATCACGCAAAACCAGCTTGGTAAAAATCTGGGAAGCGGACACACCTGTTTGTGCGTCGAGGAATATTTGAATGCCTAACACCTGTTGAATCTGGCGTGGCACTCGGCGTGTGCGCCTCAGAGGTACCGCTCCCATTGTTCCCATTATTACCCTGATGGGGATGGCTATTGTACCGTATTACGGTGTCTTCAGAGTCGCTTAAGCTATTCTCGGGGTGATGTGCCGTTTCCCTTAACACGTAAGCTGGCTTTAGCCTATCGACTGAAACCGCGATCTCGCGACCGCGCATGTCTAAGACAAACGTTTTTTCTTTTCGGCTAACCACCCTAAAAGGTCCGTTATATGGTTGTTGAAGACCTGCTCTGATTGTGTCATCTCGAACAAAGACATGACTAGTCGTAGCTAAGTCTTTATAGATAAAGGTACTTTTCTGGCCGTGGCTCGCTCCAGCTATGGGTTTAAGCTGTCTGAAGTTATTACATAGCTCTTTAACGAATTCACTTTGCGACGGTCTAGGTATTGTATCGGTTCCTAAGAACTGTCCTGGAAGACGTAAGCTCTGTCCATAAACTAATTCTGCGGAAGTAGCTTGGAGGTCATCCTTCCATGCGGTTCTAACGCCTAGCAAAACAGTCGGTAATAATCGCGTCCAACTGGTACTGTTAGATCCGTGACACATTATAGCGCTTTTTAGCTGTCGGTGAAAACGCTCTACCATACCGTTTGCAGCTGGGTGATAGGCAGTAGTCTTAAAGTGTTGCGTACCTATTAGGGCATTTAGATCTCTAAATAGGTGTGACTCGAATTGCCGTCCTTTGTCTGTCGTTATGTTAAGCGGAACACCAAAACGAGCTATCCAATTAAAATAAAATGCGCGTGCGACTGTCTCCGCCTCTTGATTCATTATCGGAATGGCTTCAGGCCATCTTGAAAACCGATCTACGCAAGTTAGGCAATATCTGTATCCCTCGCTAACGGGCATAATAATTATGTCCAGATGTATGTGTTCAAATCGAGATGATGGCAGCGCAAATGTGCCAGGTGCAGTTACGACGTGTCTATTTATTTTTGACCTTTGACAGTCTATGCACGCTTTTACCCATTGTTTGCAGTCTGAGTTCATAGAAGGCCAGACAAAACGTTTGGAAACAAGCTTGCTTGTGGCTCGCGCACCCGGATGTGAATTCCGGTGTAAAGTATCAAACGAGATTTTTCTGAACGGTTCTGTTAGGTAGGGTCTCGCAGTTCGCGTAGAGACATCGCAATAAACTGGCTGGTCGCTATCGGGCAGGTAGATAAGTTGTAACTGCAACGAAGAGCTATTGTTTTCAATTAATGACTTTAATTGTGAGTCATTCTTTTGTGAAGTCGCGAGTGATTCCCAGTCTATGCCCTTCCGTATCGACTCAATTCGTGACAATGTATCAGCTGGAATATTATGTTCCCCGCTGATATGTTTAATGTCAGTCGAAAATTGGCCTATAAAATCTAAATAACGGAATTGTCTAGGCGAGCATTGTTGGTCTTTCTTACTAAACGCGTAGGTAATTGGTTTATGATCAGTAAATATGACAAAAGGACGCGCTTCTAAGTAATGCCGAAAGTATTTTATTGCAGCGTAGATAGCAAGTAGCTCGCGATCGTATGTCGAATACTTTTGTTCGGTGGGCGTTAATTTCTTTGAAAAGAACCCAATCGGCTCCCAGCCGTAATCTGTCCTTTGTTGCAAGGCGGCGCCCATTGTATTATCCGAGGCGTCGCAAAATAGGGCTACTTCAGAATTAACACCTGGGTGGGCTAATAATGTCGCTTGTGCTAAACTATTTTTACATAAACAAAAATCATTTTTTGTTTCTTCAGTCCATGTGACTGGCGTTTTGCCTTTTTTATCGCCCAGAAGCTTATTAAGGCTAGCTTGGCTGGCGGCGGCATTAGGTATGAACCTCCTATAAAAGTTTAGCATACCTAAAAACCGTCTGAGGCCCTTAGCGGTTTCGGGTAATGGGTACATACGCAGAGCTTCGACCCTCTCAGGTAGCGGGCGGGTACCGTCGGCCGATACTGAATAGCCGAGAAAGTCGATTTCGGTTCGGCCGAATACACATTTTGACGGGTTAATTACTACACCGTATTGTCTTAATCTATTGAATACTATCTCTAGGTGTTTTAAATGTTCGGTTTCATCATTTGATGCGATTAATATATCGTCAATAAAACAGTAACAAAACTCTAACTCACTGAGCACTTCATCCATAAACCGTTGGAAGGTTTGCGCTGCGTTGCGCAAACCAAACGTCATAAATTTAAATTCGAATAGCCCGAACGGTGTTATTATCGCCGTCTTCGGAATGTCTTCTTCGGCTGTAGGTATTTGATTGAAGGCGCGGATTAAATCAATTTTTGAAAACACTTTTTTACCGTTTAGACACTGTGAAAAGTCGTGTATATGACGCACTGGATATTTATCAGGAACCGTTCTATTATTTAACCTGCGATAATCTCCACAGGCACGATGCTTCACAGTTTGTTGTTCCCCGGTTTCCGGCTCGGTGAAAGGTGAAAGTTTTTCCGGCTTTTCTCCATTTGTGGGTTTCTGTACCATAACTAATGGTGCGGCCCAGGGGCTTTTTGAAGGCTGGGCAATTCCTAGCTTTACCATAGTTTCGAATTCTTTTTTAGCCGCTATGAGTCGATCTGGAGCTAAGCGGCGTGGTTTTTGTGCCACTGGCGGTCCCGGTGTGGTCAGTATGTGGTGCCTCGTATTGTGTTTGACCTCTTTCACGACTCCATCTGGGCGCGTGATATCTATAAACTTAGCCAGGAGGTCGTGATACGGTGAAGTACCGGTCACGGTTTTTACCGTAAACTGGTCACACCGAGTTGTCTGTCCGTTGGACTTGAGACCAGTGGTCGCGTCTACCAGGCTTTTATTTCTTGCATCGACCATCAGGTTATAATGTGCTAAAAAATCCATACCGATGATCGGTTTCTCAACATCAGCCACAACAAAAATCCATGGGAAGTCTCGCCTTAAACCTAGGTTAAGTGTTAGAGCGACTGTACCATATGTAGGAATTGGGGTTCCGTTGGCCGCGACTAGCTCATAGGCAGACATGTTGCGAGCCGTATGAACTAGCGCTTTCGGGTACACGCAAAGATCTGCGCCCGTATCTATCAGAAACCTCACCTTGCTGTCTACGTCTGTAAGAAAAATGCGGCGTGATGCTGTGTGGGAGTTGATCTCATCCGCCGTTAATGGCTCCCGCTGGCATTTCCCGGCGGCGGTTTGTACGCGCACGGCTGTACACAGGTGTTGGCCTTTGATCCAAATTTGTAGTGGTACCAACATAACCAATTTTCCGGTCGGGTCCTTGACGACGAGCGTCGCCTCGAGTGACCGCGCGAGTGGGATTGTGTACGTGGCCTCGCGTCCCTTACCGCGTTAGAAGCTTGCAACTGACCTGACATATTTCGTAACAATCCTTTTATTTCAGCTATTTCGCCTTCCAACTGCTGGATGCGATCGTGGCCGGAGTCTGCATGGGTAACGGCTGCTACTGTCGGCGATGGCTTCACGCATCGGAGCCTTGTATTCTCCGCAACGAGATCGGCAATCTCCGCAAGCGTCTCTAGCGGCGTGTCTCGTTTCGCCACCACTGCCGCTTGCATTTCGTTTGGTAGGCCCTTCGTCCATATGACACGTAGCACGTCGTCTGACATAGCACTGCCCGCCAAGGATTTTAAATGTCTCAGGAACTGAGATGGGGTGCGGTCACCTATCTCTTCTCCTTCTAAGAGCCGCTGTGTTTTCACCGTCTGCGACTCTCCAAACCTTTTCACGATTTTTCCTTTAAGTTGTTCGTATTGGTCTAACGTCAGCACTGATAAGTCGGCGATTAGATCGCTCACCTCTCTGAGCGCAGGGTAATCCATTTTGCTTATGATGAACAGGCATTTTTCGGTGGGGTCCGTCACCTGAGACATGCGTAAGAAGCTCTCAGCACACTTCATCCAGGTCTCAGGGTCCGCCGTATTAAATTGAGCCATCCGCGGCCACAAAACATGCTTCGCGGGGCCATTGACGCCTTCTACAGGGTGATTTTCGTTAGGCATTTTTACGGCACTAAAAAGTTCACTTAAAAAGTCACAAAATGTCACAAAGGTTCGTTAACACACGACGCGTATAAAACTAAAACTTCACACACACCTTAGGCGCACGATAACCGAATGGATCACGTCGGGGTCACCACTGTCGCGCGCTACGTACAAGGGTGTGGAGTGCGTCGGAGATAATTGAAAGTTCGTCAAATATAGTACGATAACTGTATAATAAAGATCTCAGTACATGTGAGAAAACGTCCGAGCTATACCGTGGTTTGATGCTGACTCCGTAAGGAACGTAGCTACACAATAATCGCAGCTAGCTAACGGTTTTCATCGGACGCTTTCTAAACGGGACATACACACAAAATAATATTATACAAACAGAAAAATAGTGACAACATAACAATTAAAATTTACGCGAAATTAGAAAGCCGACGAAATACAAAAGCAAGGGTTACATTCGTTACGGCCAAAGAAGTTATATTAGACAATGCCTGTTGTTATTTGAGAAACATATATATTGCACAATACCAATTATTACTAAAGGATCTAAATAACGGTTGTCGACAGAATACCTAATGGTTATTTAGAAATGACAAATATCGTAAAACTATACTGTTAAAAATATTTCTATTGACACAAAAGTTAGGTTCGCAACAAAAGAAAACATTCATTTACAATTTACAGTTAGGTGCATACTAGAGAAAAACATTACAAGATCGCTATTTTATGACAGGCGTATGTGAGACAAAGTCACCACAGCTGTATACGCGTACGATCCGCACCATTTTCTGAAATTTTTCATTTTCTATTTACCTATGTACGTATGTATGATGAAATAAACATAATTATTTAATTCTTTGATTTGTTTTTACTATTTTCCACAACTGTATTGAAAAACGTCGTGTGATACACGGGCGTGTAGGTTATTGCAAACTCGTGATATTAAAAACCCTCGCCTTCGGCTCGGGCTTTTTAATGAGAGCCCGTTTACAGTAAATTATTTTCCACCCTTGCATCACAATGGACTACTCTCATATAAAATTCCAATTATAAACTTCAAAACGAGTATATTGACATATTTTATTGAACACCATACTAAAATCAAAGTATATATATTAGTACTAACATACAGTATAGACACTCCCTGCCGCTATCTAGATTCCAACCTCACCCCCTCGTCACCCAGATTGATACAGATTGGTTGTCGAACGTATAGGATTTCGCCGCCATTTTGATTGTTCCGTCATTCCTTTTTTGAAATTTCATTTCTGGCCAGTTGTATGAAGTGTCCAGGGTGTGCCGAAATAAAAAAAAACACCTTTTCTCTTGCAAAATTTTATAACATATGAAAAAAATAACATATTTTTATAAAATATTTTTTGTAACCATCGTAATCCACCAGGACCAATCCAGAAGTTTATATCACCAAGGAGATTTCATTAATTATTTTCTTCTAATGGAACGCATATGCAGGGCGCGCCATTTTTATAGCATTACGAATAAAAATTATTGCAATTTTCACCTTTAAAGTTTTCTTCCTCAATCATTATTTTTACTTGTCTGTGACAGCGCCCGCTTTAGAGCCTGCGCGTTAATGCGCTTTGTATTGCGATTGTCCGTTTTGTTGTAGCTACTGAATTTCGTGGCAATGTTATTTTCTTACTCTTTTAAATTTGATCTTTTATTTAGTAGGTTCAATAGTATGAGATTAGACAAAGTAGTGTATGATATTGCACATAACTATTGGTATTAAAACACTAGTATTAAACTATTGAAAACCTCGCTACGGTTCGGTTTTTAAACTCGGCAAGGCTCGGTTTTTAAACTCATACTCGTGTTTTAATACCCTGCATTAAGCAACAGTTTTTTTATACTACTATTCTAGAACCAGTTCGGCCGATTTTCAAGCCCCTGTATCTTGGCACAAGTAACGATTAAACAATGAAAATATCTCCATCTAATATTATGATGTGTTTAGGTACTTAAGAGGGCCTTAGAATTTCAGGATTATAATTTTATTAATTTAATTTAATTTTAATTGATTTAAGAACATTTTTTTGGTACGGAACTCTCAGTTTGCGAGTTCAACTCGCACTTGACCGTTTTTTTTTTTACTTAGTCTTGGCTCTTTAATTGATTTCACTACTTTTTATGACCAAGTAATCTTAATAAAGACTTGGCACGTTGTCACAAAATATTTTTGTTTGCAGCTTATTTTCAACCGACTTCCCAATAGGAGGAGGTTTACAATTTGACTGTATGTATTTTTGTGTGTGTGTATGTTACGCGATATCTTAGCTGAACCGATTTTCATGTATATTTTTTTTCGATAAGGTATGCTTTCGAATTGATCATATATAAATTTTAACAAAATTAAAAAAAAAATATTCTGGGACAAATCACACATGGTCATCTGGTCCCAAAGTAGGATTCCCTGTGTTATGGGTTACCAGAGACTGATATACATACTTATATACGTTTAAATACATACATATATAGATATTTAACACCCAGACACAGAGCAAACAAATCTGCTCATCACACAAATGCTTGCCCTGGGTGGGGATCGAACCCACAACCCTCGGATCAGTAGTCAAGGGCACTAACCACTGAGCCACCGAACAAAAACCAAAAATAATATTGCGAAATTGTACTAAGTTGTTTGTTTGTTTGTAAACTCTTTATTGTACAAAATATACACTTATAATAAATATTAAAAAAAGCTAACGTACAAAGGCGGCCTTATCCCTTAGTTGTTGCAATGGAAGTAGTTTTTTTAACGTTTTTAACGGTTTCAATTACGCCTCTGTGGCGTAAAGGTTAGTCCATTCGCTTCACACCAGGAGGTCGCGGTTTCGATTCCCGATGGGGTCATCTTGTTAGACTCGGTTTGGTTGGTGGTAAGGAATTTTCTAAGTCCGCCTGGTTAGTTACCACCATCTTATGTAAGTCTTGCCGCCAAACATTAGTTTAACAACATTGATGTGTTCCGACTTGAAGATAAGATAGCCAGTTCTCCATTGCGTTGGATCTTGGTAAGCCCGCTTCCATCTTTGGCATCGGCACTTACCATAAGGTGAGATGATGCCAAGAGCTTACCAATTGTGAATAAAAAAAATATATTCTCTTTTAACTTACAAAACATTTAAGGCGCATGAGCTACAAAATTGTCTATCAAAAAAAAAGAATGCCTTGAGTGGGATCGAACCCGCGAACCTGCGTTTAGCAGGCTGAACTCTTCCACACTGAGTCCTTTAACTCAAATCGTACCGCAAAAAAGTTAATTTTATCGTTCTAGGTCCCCGGGTTTGGGCTGAGCGTTGATGAGTCAGTGAGTAAGTGGGTGGATCAGCAATTTTCCTTTTTTTAGGGTTCTGTAGAAAAACTAGGAACCTTTGTAGTTTCGCCATCTCCGTCTCGGTATGTCACAGCCGTTTATCTCAATGACTATTACAGCTATATAGCTTTTTTTTAATCATAATTAGTAAACCCTTGGCATCATCTCATCTGATGGTAAGTGACGATGATGCCGAAGATGAAATCGGGCTTACCAAGATTCCCCAACGCAATGGGGAAACTGGCTATCTTATCTTCAAGCCGGAACACATCAATGCTGTTAACACTGATGTTTGGTGGCAAGACTTAGATAAGGTGGTGGTAGCTAGCCAGGCGGGCTTAAAAAATTGCAATAAACTTCTGAGGGTTTGCTACGATCATTTTTCAGTTAAATTATTCGTCAATAAAATAATAGTTTTAAAGTGGTGATTTTTGTTAGAGTTCTAAGTACCTATCGAAAGTATTGAAAATAGTAGGGCTTAATATAATCAAGTTTAGGAGTAATAGTCGACCAACTTAAGATGTGCAGTTAGATTCATAAAAGATGCAAAAATTTCAATACAAAATGTTCTACGGCAACCGCAAAATAACTTTGTTTTTTAAAATATATATTTATTTATTGAAAAGACTACGGAACCATACGTTGCGTGTAGTCCGATACAAGGTTCTTTCTCATACAGATCTGCTAAACGATAAAAAAACCGATGTATGGTTTTTAAAAGTTGATCTAATTTATGACAATTGTAACGTAGCGCTCGCTTCAAGCTGCTGAAGGGTTAAAATCACGGATAAGATAAATTTATCTGATCCGTGGTTAAAATTATCTTGAACCAAAAATTGTGTTTCCATTAGAGTGGATTTATTAAAGAGGTTAGATTTTATGTTCTTGATGAATTTATAACATGTATATATAAAAACTCGTATTGAAAGTGTTATCTGATGATGTTTTTATTTCAATTGCGAGAAATGAATTATTTTTAATATCTACATAAGGTTTCGTTAACACTTATTTCAGTATAGTAGCTGAATTAATTCACTTGTCAGGTTGACTAAACTTTTTTTTTACTTTGGTAGGTACTCTTCAGTTTTTACTATAGTAAAAGTACTTATAGAATAAGTTAAAAAGTAAGCAAATGAAATAACTAACAGTACTAACAATATTACTTCGAACAGATAGCTATGTTTATTAATACTCTCTCGGCCGGTGTATGACAAAAACGATTATGTCGTGTATTTAATTAATTACTTTGCCACTTGCCACCGACAACTCAAATTTCGATTCACTCGCTTTTTTGGTTGGTCGGTCAGTCCAAAGAGAATATAAGTCTACGTTTGGCCAGTCTACCTCGTGTCCGCCTCGATAACGGCCGTTTACTATCGTCGTCGAATAATCTTATCTTTTTATTTGTAAACAAAGGAGATTCGTGTATAAAGTTTGGATAGCAAATAGTTTTTATTTTTAAATAGTTATGTGGTTGTTATGAATAGTGCGAGCAAAAAAGTTACAGTGCAATTCAAGACAGTTTTGAAAGGAGACAGTGTGATTTCGATCACGATGTTTGACAGATACTTTGTATGTTTTAATTAAAAAAAAACTTGATTTTTGTTTAAAAAAAAAGCTCATTTTGATTATTCAGTGGGGGAATTCTTATGACATAAAAATTACATTAAATTGATTAAAAATTAAAACCTTGCGTGACTGTGAGAATTAGTAGGAATGGAATGAGTGGGTAAATTCCGCCATTTATATTTCATTTTAAATTAAAAAATTATCTAGCAAATCTCTTTTTATCCTTCATTATTGGAAGCCAAGTTAATTATTTCATCTTTAATAGACTTTGCTGTACTTAAACTACTATTTGAGCACTCACCCAGTTCCAAAACATTGATTTAGTGTTTAAATTACGTTCAAGTACTGGTGACATTTAAAAATAATTATCATTGAGAGCGTCTGTGGCGGCTAGGGCCGCCGCCTTCTGTCCGGGAGGTCGTGGTTCGAACCTGCCACGTACCAATGTGATTTAGAATTTAGATTTTATATGTACGTTTATACGACCTACGACCTACGACGTACGACCTAATGCTCTTACGGTGAGGAAAAACATCGTGTGCACATGTTGCACACGCCTGCGAAGAAACTCGCAGGTTGTGTGTGAAGTCTACCAACCCGCACTGGGCCGGCGTGGTTAACTAAGGACCGATCGCCCTAATTCAGGGTAGGCTCGAGTCCCTCGGTGGGGACGTACATGAGCTGATATGAATGAATCATTGAAAATGTTACAGGAATCTGTTAAATTTTTATTTATAAATTTTAACAAGAACAGGCCAGAATTGTGTCGAATATCTTGGTTTGTACGAGACTGAGCCAAGGTGAATAAAAATAAAAATGTTTTGTTTTTCGTATTAATTGGCTTGTTTCGAAGGATGAAATCATCTGACGCATGTTTCAAGAAATGCGTTAAAACCTCAGATTAAATCATGTTAAAATGAGTGCGAACGCACATAACTGGTTTTGTAATCGCAACTTATTAATAGTCTTGGAAACGGCTTTTAATTTCAATATAAAGTAGTAACTGTTCTTTGTTTAGACTAAAACCTGTTTGTTGGTTGGAACCTATGTTTTGTATAAATGCTGAACACGTTAAAAAACCGACTCCAATCGCTAAGTACACCTTTGTTACATAAAAAAAATATCTAAACTAGTACCTACTTAACAGATTTTGATATAGTTAATATAGTATCACCCTGGAGGCCCATCAATTAAAAAAAAAAAGAATTAAAAAGCTAAAAAAATCGCGCATCATAAGAAGCAAAAACCTACAGTCCAATCATTGAGAACTTTTTTGAAGTCGGTTAAAATACAGAAGATTAGGAACGTCAAATTAAAGTAAAAAAAATAATTAAACCTAACTATTCAATCACTCTTCTTACCGTAGTCGGCTTATGGACCTCTTGCCACAGTCTACTTGCTTTGCGATGAAGACGAATCGATTCATACTTCAAGTTCATACCTATTTGTCAAAATCGACTTAATAAGTCCTAATTCTAGAGTAGAACATACATAATATATGTACATTCATACAATACATAACCCATTCACTGTTTAATTCATACTGTGGGCCTGCCATCACCTGAATTACGGACCCCGGACAAAAATATCAAAAACCCCGGACCTTTGAGTGAAATAAAAAAAAATACCCGGACGCGCTTTTAAAGAAATACAAGAGATTGAAAACATAGATATATTTTTATTTATTTATAGAAATTCAACTTAAACCTCAACAATCCAAATGAAACGCTTCATCAACTAATCAATAATTATACACTATTCTATAAATGAGAGTTATTCTGGTAACAAAAATAATTAGGAACCGCGACGAATTTTGAACTATTATATGCTTTAATTTATTGAACATCATTTAATTAAACGGATTTCTCCTAACACAAACAGTGTCCGGTTTTTACCCGGACACCATTTAAGAACCCCACGCGGACGTTCCCCGGACGCCCTACAAACTAGGACAATCCTCCTAACCCTTTTTTTACTTCGCCATAGTCGGGCAAACATAGCTAAACCAAGAAGTATCTAATCCTAATGGAACAGGTTGATTTACCGAAAAATATTGTTTAAAAAAAGCCGGCCAAGTGTGAGTCGGGGCGCGAACCAAGGGTGCTATACCACAACAACTTTCCACACAAGAACAACACTACTACATGTTCATTTCAAACAAAATATATCAACTAGAGTATTTTATTTTAATATGATATGACTCACAAACGGCCGGATTTGATGATTTTTCCGACTACAAAAAGGGAGGGTTAAGTTTAATTAACCTGAGGCTTAGTAGGTAGGTACTCTAATCGCATCGAGTTTCACGCTGTCGTATTAATTGGCTTATTCTAAGAATTTTTCATCTTTATGTTAAGTATTCACTTTTTCCAATTTTTATTATTTGGTGGTAAATCACCCAAAGTAACACCTAGTCTGGGAAAATTTCAGCCTATTGCGGTTCCAAAGATACAGCCTTCTAAAGGTCAGACGGACAGATGGACATTTCCTCTCGTATATCTACCAGATACGCTAAATTACCAGGTTTATGATATAGCGTCCTCACTCACCGACAGACGGACAGACGGACGGAAGGACGAATAGCGTAAGCTCAATGTGTATTATTTGTTAGGAAATTCCTTACAACACACATTTTGGGAAAATTTCTGCCACCTACCTATTATGGTTCAAAAATGACAGACATACAGACAGACGGCGTAGAATGAGTAATAATGTCCCGATAACTATTACGGAACCCTAAAAAGGTTAAGAGTAGGTGGGTATTTTACCTTGTTTGATTTTCCAGATACCTACTTATTAAAGTAATAAAAAAAAACCAACTTCAAACGCACTAGTCGCCACTACGATTTTTGAACGTTCCCCTCGATTTCTCTGGGATGCCATCATCAGATCCAGGTTTTCTTATCATGGTATATTTTCTTTCCAACAAAAAAAGAATCATCAAAATCAGTTCATAAACGACGAAGTTATGCGCGAACACACATAAAAAAATACTTATATATATATACGGTCGAATTGAGAAACCTCCTCCTTTTTATGAAGTCGGTTAAAAGACAACGCTTTCTTTAACTTTACAGTGGTCGGGCAAAGGCCAATCGTGGATGCACTGTTGCAAACGGGTAAACCAGTTCCTTAAAGGGCACCGATCTTTAATATTAAAATACAAAAAAATCGGCCAAGTGCGAGTCGGAATAGCACTCCGAGGGTTCCGTAGCATTACAGATTTCCACATAATTACATAAAATAAGGACAATGATAAATACTCACATTACAAACAAAATACATCAACGCGATCTACCAAAGTAAAAAACAACGCTTTCTTTAACTTTGCAGTGGTCGGATAAAGGTCAGTCGTGGATCCACTGTTGCAAACCGGTAGACCAGTTAAATTTTTTTTAAATGGCACCGATATTTAATATTAAAAGACTAAAAAATCGGTAAAGTGCGATAGGACAAGCACTCCGAGGATTCCGTACCACCACACATTTCCACACAACTACATAGCATAAGGACAATGATACATGTTCACATTACAAACAAAAGACATCGACGCGAGCGACAAAAATATGCTTTTTTAGTCATTATGTTCGGACTCCTCAGTGCGAATACCACTCACACTTGGTCGATTTTTATAATTTTTTGTTTTACTTTAGTATTAGTACTATAATCACACCAAGTGTCACGCTTGTATGTATTACCGTTTTCACGATAGAGCTAAATCAAAAATACTTCTAGTCCTATTAAAAAAAAAACAGGTTTTTGTATGGAGACCCCGCTTTTTTTTAACATATTTTAATTTTTAGTATTTGTTGTTATAGCGGCAACAGAAATAAACATTCTGTGAAAATTTGAACTATGTGCCTATTGCGGTTCATGAAATACAGCCCGCTGACAGACGGACAGACAGACAGCGGAGGCTTAGTAATAGCAAAGTATATTCTAACATACACTCCCTTCCGCTCTCTAGATTACGACCTCACCCCCTCGTCTTCCAGATTGATGACTGGTTATAGTTTGGTTCTCGAACGTATGGGATTTCGCCGTGATTTTGATTTCACGACCGTTGTATGCAGTGTCCGGGGTGTGGTAATAGGGTGTATGTAACCCTAAAAACCAACAAGTAGATATACTAACTAACCATAAAGTTCCGTGTTGAATTTAGACTCAGAAAGTCTTTGTTTATTCCAATACTCGTAAACCTATAGGTAAAACGCTAAATCATCAATATACAGAGTGTTGTTTTGTCGACCATACCCTTTCCAGTAGGGTTTCTACTCATGCAACTGAACAACTTTTAACCACCTCTGTGGCGTAATGGTTAAGGCCATTAGCTTCATATCAGGAGGTCGCGGACTCGATTCCCAGCGGAGTCTAACTTTGTAAGACTCGGTTTGGTTAATGGAAGGGCATTTTCTAAGCCCGCCTGGCTAGCTACCACCATCTTATCTAAGTCTTGCCACCGAAACATCAATGGTAACAACAATATGTGTTCCGGCTTGAAGATAAGATAGCCAATTAGCCAGTTCCCCATTGGGTTGGGTAATCTTTGTAAGCCCGCTTGCATCTTCGGCATCATTCCCATTTGCCATCAGGTGAGATGCTGCCAAGAGCTTACCAATTGTGAATAAAAAAAATAAATGTTGATCCACAATTTTTCTGAAATCGCAAAAATTGGACTTTATACAAATTGATGACGTAGTTGACCACATTTGTATGGCAAGGACAATTGTTTTGGAGAATTAACTACGTGTTCTTGGGGAAAGTTGTTCAGTTTCATGAGAAAAAGCCCTCCTGAAAAGTGAGTAGTCGGCCAAAAAAACATAATGTATAGACGAACTCTTTCTACTTTCCATTCGTTAACAAGTCATAATGTCCCCATAGCTGGGGCACTGGTCTCTACCTAAACTCAGAAAGAACACACGGAGGCCAAGTTGGTGGAAGTTGTAGGCCAATGACGGACTTCACCACTGTCAGAAAATTTTCAATTAGGGCGTCTGATATAGCTTAAGGCAAGGCATTGATTGGAACAGTTGTCTCTGTCATTTTCTATACGTGTAAAGAGTAAAAATATAACCACACTTTTGCACTTGTTCAATGTTTTTTTCATCATCATCATCATCATATCAGCCACAAATCGTCCACTGCTGGACAAAGGCCTCCCCCAAGGATTTCCACGACGACCGGTCCTGCGCAGCTCGCATCCATCGGCTTCCCGCGATCTTCACCAGGTCATCGGTCCAATTTTTTTTTCGTTGAATTAAAAACTACAAATAATTTTAAAAATCCAACTGGCATATTGAAGTGTATGTTTAGACTAGTCGACTAAGAAAAAGCGATACTAAATCGGTCTGGTTTGCCTGTAAAATGCAAATCGCTTTTTTAAAAAAGAAGTATTTTTGATATATTGTTTTCTGTTATAAAAGTGAACAAATCGTGTTTCTGTTACTGACAGAATGAAGCCATTGAAATGAAGAATCAGGTTATAAAATATCATCATCATCATCATCATTTTATTTCATGAACAGATAATCTGTGTGCGAAACAATTTTAAAAACTTAAATCTAATAACATAATATTCAATTTCATGATAACATTTTATAAAAACAAATTTAATGTCAAATATAAAACAAATTTAATGTCAAATATAAAGTAAATTAATGTAAAATTTCAATGTCACAATTTTAAAAGTCATCAAAAGAATAACAATTTTCATCCAACAAAACCAATTTTAATTTTTTCTTGAAAATGTCAACCCTAGTTTCTACCTTTAATTCTGTCGGAAGTCTATTAAAGAATGCCACGGATTGATACAGTGGACAATGGTTCACAACATTTAAACATGGCTCGATAACGTGGTGTAAGTCCTTTCTCCTAGTACCCATACGCAAATTCATCAGCAAAATATCACTTTCATATGTTTTGTAATTGCTGAGAAAAATCGAGATCCCTGCGACCAAAGTTTCCAATGCAAACGGCTGTCATTAGTGATAGCAACAGGCATAACATGCCTTGCGAAGCACGGAAATGGTCGAGATAAATACCGCTAATAGTAAAACCCATCCAGGTAATGACCGTGTTCCGGGTCAGTTTATCTGCATCCGCACGTCGCACTGGGCTACGACTGTTTCCATATCTTATAGCTTACAAATACGAGTATAACCCGCCAACGACCAACTTTGTAACCACTTTTAAGCTATTGCATAGCTTTTATCGCGGGCTTTGAGCGCGGCGACCGAATCAAGAAATTCCGTAACGAAAAAACCTAACACCGCGTTCTAAAAAAACTTACAGTGCCATCTATTAGCGATTTACGATACTAAAAGGACTTAATCAATTTTACTGGCTAGGCCGAGCGTGACGTAACGTTACCGCGTTCTAAAAAACTTACAGTGCCATCTATTAGCGATTTGCGGTACTAAAATGACTTAGTCAATTTTACTGGTGTAACTTTCTTAGTGTTAAAGGTTGATAAAAAATGCTATGCAATAGCTTTACCGCGGCAGGCCCCGAGTGCTACACGTCTTTTTTTACTTTGTAACCACTTTTTACTTCAATTAGGGATTTTTTTAACGAAAAAAAAGTTTTGTAATTTACAGGATATGAAGAGTGATGTAGATTTCCTCGAATTCTGTTGTAATACACAGAACTAATGAAAAAAATATCTTAGTGCACCCTTTTTTTCTAGTTGTAACCGTTGTAACCATAGAACTGCTGCAATTTTAATTAAACAATTATGATAATTCTTGATATCGTCTTGGGCAAAGGCTTTTGGACTGTTGGTAAATCCTAAAAAGTCACAGGCTCTAGTTATTGGGAGTAGGTACATGCTGAACCAAATTAACTTCTCGCCAGCAACATCCGTAATATACGATGATGTAGTTATTCCCTATGCTAGTACAGCTAAAAACCTTGGCATTATTTTTGACTCAAGTTTGTCTTGGGTTGCTCAACTCAACGAAGTCAGCCGTAAGATGCACTTCTCCTTTCATGCTCTGAAACGTCTTCAATATTTCCTTCCACTAAAAACCAAAATTTCCTTGTCTCAGACTCTTCTTCTTTCTATTCTGGATTACGCTGACACTTGCTACTTAGATGTAACAGAAGAACAGCTCAACAAACTAGAGCGTCTCCAGAATCTCTGTCTTCGATTTATTTTTGGCCTGCGTAAATTTGACCATGTCTCCCAATACCGTCAGGAACTCAAGTGGCTTCCGATTCGTCTTCGCAGGAACACTCATATCCTTAGTCTCCTTTTCAAAATACTTCACAATCCTTCTTCTCCATCCTACCTACGGGAACGCTTTAACTTGCAGCGTCCTCCCGACCAGCAATCCCGTGCTCATCTCAAATCCCTCCTTTCTTTTCCCACCCATTCTACCGACTTCTATTCTTATTCCTTCTCCGTGCATGCGGTTAGGTTGTGGAACTCACTTCCGCACGAGATTCGCGATAGTCAGAGTCTGTATTCTTTTAAATCTAAATTAAAAGAACACTTCTTGTCTTTTCCTTTTTAAAGTTAGCCATAGTATATTTATTTTATAGTTTATTTATTATATTATATGCATTTTATTATATTTATGTAATTAAATTTATTTATATTATTATATAATTACATTATGTAGTATATTATATTATGTATTATTTTGTAGGTACGTGGTATTTATTTAGGAATATGTTGTCTTTGTTAATGTACACGTCTTCTGCCATTCTTTTGTAATTTCTCTTTCCTAGGTCTGCTGGAAGAAATTTCTAATAGAAATAAGCTGTACCTTTTATAAGTTCTTATCTAGTTTAATGTTTGTTTGTCCCTATTTCTGTGTGCAATAAATTGTGAAATAAATAAATAAATAAATAAATAATAAATAATTTATGGAATTCTTAACATAACAATATAAAACGATTTTGTTTCCTTACTTTTTCGAAATTCATCTTATTTTTAATCGACTTCAAGAAAGGAGGAGGTTTCTCAATTTGACCTTATATTTTTTTTTATGTGTGTTCGCGGATAACTTCGTATTTTATGAACCGATTTTGATGATTCTTTTTTTGTTGGAAAGGAGATATCCTAAGGGTGGTACTATGATAAGAAAACCAGGATCAGATGATGGCATCCCAGAGAAATCGAGGGAACCGTAGTTTCCTGTTTGAAATCGGTTTTTTTTGTTTAAAATTATTTTATATTTTAAATATTTAAAAACTACAACTTTTGCACGATTCGTCCACAGCGATTGACGTAACAGCCACGTTGCGGTACGAGCTGACAAGAATTTTATATTCAAGCTATTTCGTTGGATGTTTGAAACATCGTGCATCGATTTACTAATTTGAGGGATGGAGGAGCCTTAACAACGTTTCCATATCTTATTTTTTCACGAGTTTTTTGTTTACAAATAAAAGATATACACAGTACACACACACACACATACACATTTATAATTTTTTGTTTTTTAGACTCTATTAGTGTAACACAATCGATCCCCAACAAAAACTCAACGTCGATTTTATTTTGCCATCACAATATACCTTCTTCACACTTTCGTCGCTCGAAAGTAAAAATTACAAGTAAGTACCTTCATAATATGACATTGTTTACTCGGTTGGGTCATTCATTATTTAAAACTCAATGCGCACTGTTTACCGCCTACTTGTAGAATTCCCTCACTGAGTAATAGCAATGTAGTATTTTTAACGCCGAGTGTTAGTGAACTTACTTTTGTTTTTCAATGTAGTTTACTATCAAATTGCGTGACCGGACAATATGAAAGGATCTTTAAAAAAACATTAGCTTACCAATAACAAACATAACGACCATTATGTTGTTGAAAAATTGTTAATTAAACAAAATTAACGGAATAATCCTACGATGTACGCAAAAGTGATAATATTAGTGCTAGTTGTCCGAACTTATGGCCATCAAAAAATGTGTGAAAGCGATAACAGTATGGACAAAGGAACATATTTATCTATCGAAGACGTTCACTTCAACGGCGTAAAATACGCGAAGAGTGAATACGCCATAGATAACGTCGCGGGCGACGAAAGAGTTTGCATATGCGAGAAGCAGATATGCGTTCGGAAATGTTGCCCGTTCGGGAGGGCGTACGATTCTGTGCAAAAATTTTGCGTGGACTCTCCCGAGCTGTTCGACCCGCCTGTGTGGAATGATTGGAAGGTGCTGAGGAATGTGAATGCATCTGAAAGGTTCCACTTCGTCACCGGGAAGATGAACTGCACATTGCCAGAGTACAGACTGAGGATCGGTCAAGTGTCCAAAGTTCATCGACTGAAGGAGGTAAGCGCACAAAATGAAACATCCAATAAGGTTATAATTGTAACCAGCTGAGCCTGGAGACGTTGTCCTGTCCAAGTATCGTGACCTGCATATTCATCGTTCGAATCGTGAGTTAAAGTCTTTTTTTAGTTCCCTCAGGAACTGTATCGGACAGTGTTATTTTCACGGGATTAAAAATATCCTTCCCCATTATCTAAAAAAATATAAAATAAAAAATGAATAAAATAATAAAATATAAAAATAAAATATAAAATATATAAAATAAATAAAATAATATTATATAAAATATGAATCTCTATTTCCCTTGGTCACGGCATCACGCGTGAACGGCTGGACCGATTTCGCTAATTCTTGTTTTGTCGAGTTCGTTATTGTCTGGAGAAGGTTCTTATGTAGGGTAGGATAGGGTAGGGTAGGGTCGTGTTGTTTAGTGCAGTGTAGTGTAGGGTAGGGTAGTGTAGGGTAGGGTAGTGTAGTGTAGTGTAGTGTAGGGTAGGGTAGGGTAGTGTAGTGTAGTGTACTGTAAGGTGGTACGAAGTTCGCCGGGAATACTAGTTCGACTTATAAAAACTACTTTGACAGATGTGACAACCTTGATCTCATGAATTTGGTTTGTTGCGCTTTATTTGTTTGTGCAAAATATATAATTCTGTAGCTAGTCAGCCTGCTTGGGCACGTGTTGATGACCATCATCACAACAACCAAAAGACATCCACTGCTGGATGCCCATCCTCCCCCGAGTTGGGGGGTTTTGGCGTGATCGCCACGTTTGGCAGGCGGGTTGCCAATCTCAGTGTGCAGTGTGGTGGGATGTGGGTGGGATTGTACGTGGAAAGGACGCTGCTGCCCGTCCTCAGGCTTTGGGTCCGTAGTAGTCTCTTACGACACCCTCGGGAAGAGATGGGATGCTACTATCTGAGGAGGTTAAAAACAAAACGTGATTTGTCACAAAACTAAAAAAGTTGAGTTAATGATGCCAGTCAATGGTCCACCATAAACAACGTCTTTTTTAATCATTCGATTCGTGCAAAAAGCATTTCTATTATTTTGTATTTTGTTTTGGAAAAGCAGGTTTCAATGCAAAAGTCGCTTTGTCCAATGACATCATGTGATAAGAATATTGTCAGAATACACAATAGGGATGACGACAGCATCAAAAACAAATTATGAACTCTTGATCACTAAATTGTCCTCCTACTTAAACTTCGGAAAACCTTACTCGTTGTGTTTTCCATCAAGTCTTCGATTTTTAATTCATCAAAATCAATGACGCTGCAAAACTATGACGTCACGCCTAGGTATTTCAAACATTTTTAGAACAATATTTCGTTTTTGACAGATGATAAAAAGTAAACGAGATGACTAGCGTTCGTCATCCCTAATGTATACCACAATATTAATTTTGGATATAAAGGTTTTTATCATTTATCTCAGTTTGACATTTCTGTGACAAAATATCACGTTATGCTTTAACCTCCTCATTTAGGGCTATACTTTGTATAAAATACCAAATTTTATAGTGCATGATCCCATGCTAGTAGTTTGTGACGATGACGTCACAACCAGCGCTCGCCTCGCATAGAACATTCTAGAACGCTCGCGCGGAGATCGAGGCGGGACGCGCGGGGCAGGCCACTACCCCCACACCTCAACCCGCGGCGTGCTGAAATCATATATAAGGCGCTCCGCGGCCCGCACTCGGCAGACGGCGGCTGGTGGCGGTGCGACACTCACGCGCAGCTACCAGTGGCCCTTCTGAGCTTTGATGCTCAACCCCCACCGGGCGGTGCGACACGCGCGCGCAGCTAGGTGTAGGTCCCTCACCGGGCGGTGCGACACGCGCGCGCAGCTAGGTGTGTAGGTCCCCCCTCCTGAGCCATACCGTGCTCATCCATGCCGGGCGGTGCGACACGCGCGCGCAGCTAGGCACCTGCCTCCTCCCCAGCTTCAAACCGTCACTGGGCGGTGCGACACATGCGCGCAGCTAGGTGTGCGGAATCAGTCCTATGGCCCATACCAGGTCCTCAGTGCTGGGCGGTGCGACACATGCGCGCAGCTAGGTACTTGTCTCCTCCCTAGCTTCATCCCCTCACTGGGCGGTGCGACACACGCGCGCAGCTAGGTGTGCGGGATCATATGAGTCAGCTTTGTTACATTGGCGCCCAACGTTAAAACTCACGGTGAAAGGATTGACAGACCGACAACACAAAAGTTAGGCATTAGATCAATTCATGTCAACTTCATGGATATATGAACTGCGGAAGGACGGCTTGATAGAAGCCCTCAGAAATAGGGAATTAGACCCCGAGGGCAAAACCGTAGAAGAACTCAGAAAAATACTCGTGCAACACGTAAAAGTGCACGAAACCGGCAAAGACTCCAAAATGAGCACAGATAATACTGTCGACGAAACAAAAGATACCAAAATGAAAAGTGATCAAGGAACGTGTATCATGAAAGAGATAAAGGAATGGAAAATAACCTTTAACGGAAATGAAGAAGCCATAGAATTCATAGAGCGAATAGAAGAATTAAAAGAAGTAAGCAACATAAGCGAAGAAAAAGTAATGAATTACTTACCAAAGTTACTCACAGGCAAAGCATTGCTGTGGTATAGAAACAATAGCTCATCATGGACATCATGGAATGAATTTCTACAAGATTTTAAGCTATATTATTTCCCAAAAAACTACGAAAGGACACTACAAGATACGATATTTAACAAAAAACAAAAATATAAAGAAAAATTCATTGACTATATAACAGAGTTACAGACTCTAATGAGAAGATACGGAAAAATGAATGAAGAGGAAAAATTAGATAGAATATACATAAACATGAATGTTAACTACAAACCTTTTATCCGTAGACAAGATTTCAAAAACTGTAAAGAATTGTTAGAACTAACAAATAATCACGAAGAAATTCTAGAGGAAAAAGAAAAGATATATTACTTCAGGAAGAAGATAGACAATCAAAGACAGAATGATGTTTACCCCAGAGAAAAAACAAATATTTTCAATAACAAAAAAAATGATTATAGGAGAACAGACACAGAAAATATAAAAAATATTAACAGATACTACGATCCTAACACATGCTGCTGGAACTGTGGAAAAAAAGGACATAACTCAAAGAACTGCAGAGGAAAACAAATCATATTTTGCAGTTATTGTGGAAAAATAGGAAAACTTAGCAGAAATTGCTGTAGAAGACAGAATGACTCACAAAAGACCAGAGCCTTATTATCAGGTACAAAAGAAAACATAAGAAACTGGGATAATAGACCATTCACAAATGTCAAGATCCAGGGACAAACTTTTAGAGGACTGGTTGACACAGGATCCACATTAACATACGTAAACAAAGAAATGTATGAAAATTGCCTGAAAAACGGATCAATCCCACTTAAGGCAGAAAAAGATATAAGCTTGGCAGATGGAACCAATGTAAAAATCAACAAAGGCATTCTAGTCGATGTAGAGATAAATGGAAAGAAATTAAAGCACAAAATATACCTATTACCATTATCGGTTGATATTATTTTGGGAATGGATATCATCAACAGATCAGGAATTAAACTAGGTTGGCAAGAAAAAACAAAAGAAAATGAAGAAAGTGATAAAAGTATATGTGTCAAAACGCCATCCACAGGATTAACAGTAAGTGAACAAAAACAATTAAATGATTTGTTAAAAATAGAATTAGAAAAATGTGATAACAGTCCAAAAGGAAACACATGGATAAAACACAAGATAAAATTAAAACACCAAGAACCAATAAAACAAAAATATTTCCCAAGAAACCCAAAAATACAAGAAAAAATTGATGAAGAAGTTGAGAAAATGCTGCAAAATGGAATAATAGAAAAATCAAATAGCCCTTACAGCTCACCAGTAGTGATGGTCAAAAAAGAAAACGGTGAATATAGATTTTGCATAGATTTTCGAAAAATAAATGAAATTTCAGAAAAAGATGCGTATCCACTACCACAAATTGACGACACATTAGAAAAATTAAGGAATGGCAAATATTTTTCAAAAATTGATCTCAAAAACGGATACTGGAACGTTAGTTTAGAAGAAAGCAGTAAAAAAGCAACAGCATTTACAGTGCCTGGAAGAGGGCTGTACCATTTTAAAGTAATGCCATTTGGCCTACATTCAGCAGGCGCTACCTTTCAACGATTACTTGACATGGTTATTGGACCAGAACTAGAACCCAACGCATATGCTTACCTAGATGACATTATCATATGCAGCAACTCGTTCGAAGAACACCTAAAACACTTAAGGGAAATATTTAAAAGAATAAGAGAAGCCAGATTAGAAATAAATTTAAAAAAGTCTGAATTTTGTAAAGAACAAATAGAATATTTAGGCCACATTGTCACAAAAGAAGGAATAAAAATGAATGAAGGAAAAATAAAATCAATAAGAGATCAAAACCCACCAAAAAACATAAAGGAAGTGCGACGATTTATAGGAATGACCTCTTGGTATAGAAAATTTATAAAGAACTACGCAGAAATAACAGCTCCAATAGTGAAATTATTAAGAAAGGATATAAAATTTAAATGGGGAGAAAAAGAACAAAAAGCTTTTGAAGAAATCAAAAACAAATTAATAGAAGAACCGATACTAACCAGACCAGATTTTACAAAGCCATTCATCCTACAGACAGACGCAAGTGATATAGGACTGGGAAGTGTATTAACACAAGAAATAGATGGTCAAGAAAAAGTCATACTTTATGCCAGTAGATCTTTATCCCCCGCGGAAACGAAATACAGCACCTCTGAAAAAGAATGCCTAGCAGTAATCTGGGGCATAAGAAAAATGCGAGGATTCTTGGAAGGTTACCATTTCACAGTAGTAACAGACCATCAAGCCCTACAATGGCTAAATAAAATGAAAAGTCCATCAGGAAGGTTAGCAAGATGGGCTTTAGAATTACAACAATACAATTTTGACGTAAAGTATAGAACGGGAAAATTAAACAAAGTAGCAGATGAATTATCAAGAAACCCAGTAAACCTAATAAAAGAAAATAAAGAATGGTACAAAAAGAAAAAGACAGAAGTTAAAGAAAATCCGTCCAAAATCACAGAATATTGCCTAAAAGACGATAAATTATATAAAAAAATCACAAACGCAGCGTATGGAGTAAAATTGGATCCAAATACAGAATGGAAGCTATGCGTAAATAAAGATGAAAGAAAGAACATTCTAGAACAGAACCACAACGTCCCAAATGCAGGCCACCTAGGGACAGCAAAAACATTAAAAAGGATTGCTCAAAGATACTACTGGCCTGGTATGTATAGAGATGTGTCCCGATACACAAGTAAGTGTATAGAATGTCAAAAACACAAACCATCTCAAGAAAAGAGAACAGGTTTAATGCACATCAAAACTTCAGAGGAACCATGGCAGGAAATATCAGTCGATTTAATCGGTCCCCTACCAAGATCCTCAAAAGGTTTCTGCTGGATAGTAGTCTTTCACGACACATTTTCAAAATGGACTGAAATTAAACCTTTGCGTACGGCAACATCAGTAAACGTAATGAAAGCACTAAAAGAATGCGTAGTGATGCGCTACGGCTGCCCAAAAACATTGCTATCAGACAACGGCAAACAATTCATATGTAAACAGTTCAAAGAAGAATTAAAGAAAATGGGAATAGAACAAAAGTTAACCGCACCGTACTCACCACAAGCAAACCCTACAGAAAGGGTAAATCGAACGCTAGAAACAATGATATCAACATACATCACGGATAATCATAAAAAATGGGACGAGTACATAACAGAATTCAATTTTGCATTAAACACATCAGTACAAGAATCAACAAAATACACCCCCGCATTCTTAATGTTTGGAAGAGAACTAAGAATACCAGGTGACCAAAATACCTTCCCAACACCAGCAATACTAAAGAAAAGTAAATTAAACGAAATTTATGAATTGGTCCGAGAAAATCAAAATACCGCCTCCCGCCGTCAAAAGAAATATTACGACGAATCGAAACGAGAATGGAAACCAAAAATAGGACAAATGGTCCTAAAAAGAGATTTCCCATTATCGTCCACTAGTAAAAACTTCTGTGCAAAACTAGCACCAAAATACTCCGGTCCCTACGAAATAACGGGACGAAAATCCCCTGTAATATACTTACTACAATTACGGGAAAACCCGCGAAAAATGGTAACTGCACACATAAAAGATATTAAAAAATATTCAGAATAAGCAAACAGTTGTCTAAGAACCAGGACGAAATGAGACAATGACGAGATGGAGAAATTATCTGCAGAACATTTTTGTAAAATCCCGGAACCCTATATCAGGTTCATCCCATTAAGTACTACAGTTTTCATCGATCTAAAATAAAATGATCGATTATTTTCAAAACTCCCATTTGTATCCAATTTGATTCTAAAAACTTCTCGATCAATGATCGAATATAATCAATCCAAATTTACCCTCGTCACTATTGCCGCCCCAAGAGTGGCCAATATCTTGCGACCACAATGGCCGGCACATCTCATCCCCTTGGCCATCGTCTCAGAGACGACGAGTGCTTCCACCTCACAGCCACTGCAACTCCCGCAGAACAAACAATACAGCGGGAAGTATGGCCACCAGTCCTGGGACCATGAAAAAAAAATAAACGCCATGACGGCAAACACTTCAGCTGCCAGTACAGCGGCTATAATGGCCGCCTATCCAACCTTCACTTCTACGGCCACCAGAGCGGGCAATCCAGCAGCCGCCACCAATACGGCTACTGTCATTCATTACCACCGCCGCCTCCGCCGCTGCGAGCCACACAAGCAAGTATGGCCCACGCAGACCTACCCATTGCCTGCTAACGCGGCCGCATACGAAGACGAGAAGGACCGGCAGAAGAAAAACACTGGGAGGAACATACGAGTATCGTAACGTCTCCCAAAACATAGGCGCCTAGATAATCAAAGATAGGATAGGATAAGATACTTACCTTGGTGTAGGCAATCTTAATAGGTAGTATAAATAATTAAGTTTGTAGGTATCTATAAGTTAAGTACTTTAAGTAGTAGGTTCATAAGCTAAAACTTATACAGGTATGTGTATGTGTGTGTGTGTGTGTGTGTTGACTGGCCAGTCACAGAACTCACAGAATGTTAGATAAGTACCTATAGTAGATAAGAAATTACACATTCTTCTGTAACAAAAAAAAAAGTATAATATGTGTTGTTGAAATTTGAAATGTAGTGGAAATTTATACAAAAATAAGAAGTAACTATGTAAAACAATGTTGTAAAGAAAGAAATAAGTACACAATAAACAAGTAAAATGTAATTGAAATAAAGTTTAAAAGAAATGTATGTAATTTGTAATCCGCCATAGTTTACCGGAAAATAATACATAAATTAGAATAAGAATATGAATGTAAAATCGTTGTAGGTTTATGGTGATTTTTGCTTCGCAAAAATCTCCCGGGAAAGAGGGGAATGTGACGATGACGTCACAACCAGCGCTCGCCTCGCATAGAACATTCTAGAACGCTCGCGCGGAGATCGAGGCGGGACGCGCGGGGCAGGCCACTACCCCCACACCTCAACCCGCGGCGTGCTGAAATCATATATAAGGCGCTCCGCGGCCCGCACTCGGCAGACGGCGGCTGGTGGCGGTGCGACACTCACGCGCAGCTACCAGTGGCCCTTCTGAGCTTTGATGCTCAACCCCCACCGGGCGGTGCGACACGCGCGCGCAGCTAGGTGTAGGTCCCTCACCGGGCGGTGCGACACGCGCGCGCAGCTAGGTGTGTAGGTCCCCCCTCCTGAGCCATACCGTGCTCATCCATGCCGGGCGGTGCGACACGCGCGCGCAGCTAGGCACCTGCCTCCTCCCCAGCTTCAAACCGTCACTGGGCGGTGCGACACATGCGCGCAGCTAGGTGTGCGGAATCAGTCCTATGGCCCATACCAGGTCCTCAGTGCTGGGCGGTGCGACACATGCGCGCAGCTAGGTACTTGTCTCCTCCCTAGCTTCATCCCCTCACTGGGCGGTGCGACACACGCGCGCAGCTAGGTGTGCGGGATCATATGAGTCAGCTTTGTTACAAGTTTTACCTTTGAGCGACACTTCGAGGAAAGTAAATGAAATAATTTTATGTGATCGTCCAAAAAACCAACTACAACATTTAATGAAAACGCACCTTATATCAGGAAAGACAGTGTTTTTTTTAATTTTCTTTATTCACAATTCGTAAGCCCTTGGCATCATCTCACCTGAGATGGTAAGTGACGATGATGCCGAAAACGGAAGCGGGCTTACCAAGATTCATTCCCCAACGCAATGGACAACGCAATTCTACAACTTCTACATAAAAAAAACCCCGTGTTTATGTCCGTATCCTTGATTTTCAGAGAAACTGTTGGACATTGACATTTAAAATTATTTGTTCGGGTCCCTTTTTAGGATTTTCTATTTTCAAATATAAAGGGTACCACCCACAAGAAAAAAATAAAAATATTTATATTTTAATGGCGCTAAGGATGTTTTCCAAATGTTTGTCATCAATAACACTTATTGAGACGGGTATTGGAGCCCACCATGTAATACAAGTAAGAGCTGTGTTATTATAGAAATACCCATCGCTGTTAATCACTCAAATGGCTTTCGAACATGTTCGTCAATCATCCATATAGTTTTGAGCGTGTAGACAAGAAAGACGATTTAATAGATATTATATTGTGTCTATGCTGGTAACTAAACTCATTAAATTCTGATGAAGTGATTTTTATCTGTTATTATTATTACAACTTCTGATTAGATATATTGGGAGCCTATGAGTGCATTTTCTGAGTTTATTTACAAAATATGATTAGTTTTTTATTTCATCTTTTATGAATAATATTTACTGGTGTGTAAAGTAAAACCTTTAGATTGGTAAAAAAATGATGGCTCCCATTTTCCATATGAATATAAATATAGGCTCTTATTTCCCTAACTATAAGGTAATGGGAGCGATTGACTTTTATTGAAACGTTAGGTACTGAGATATTTTTAGAGATAAAGAGATAAATTAGTGTTTTGATAACCTTTAACTCCAATTTTTCAGCAACGTGACGCTGTAGTATATTTTTTGCATATAGGTTCAATCGTGCGACAAAAGATTTTAAAAAGAAAAAAAATATTTACATATTATATTATCACTATGCCACGTTCCATACAAAAATGTTTCAACCCCTTTGGGCAATTTTTCGTACCTAACTATCTATGTCCAACATCCACCTTGTCATAAAATTTAGAAATTCTTTGAGAGCAAAAAAAGAGTTTTGAAGTGAAAACTTCTTTAGCGGCGTTGTGCACTTTTTTTGTAATGGGTAAAAAATGTTAAACTCGCGTCAGGACACGTGACCTGATCGAAAATTCGTAAGACGGATGGAGTAGTGAAAACTTCTTTAGCGGCGTTGTGCAGTTGTTTTGTAATGGGTAAAAAATGTTGAACTCGCGTCAGGACACGTGACCTGATCGAAAATTCGTAAGACGGATGGAGTAGTGAAAACTTCTTTAGCGGCGTTGTGCAGTTGTTTTGTAATGGGTAAAAAATGTTGAACTCGCGTCAGGACACGTGACCTGATCGAAAATTCGTAAGACGGATGGAGTAGTGAAAACTTCTTTAGCGGCGTTGTGCACTTGTTTTGTAATGGGTAAAAAATGCTAAACTCGCGTCAGGACACGTGACCTGATCGAAAATTCGTAAGACGGATGGAGTTGATTGTTGATTTTTCTGAGATATAAACTTTTTAATGTAATATAAATGCACAACGTTAATATTCAAGTTTTCACTTCTGCCGGCACTCCCGGAGTGCAACCCGTCGTTTTTTTTTATTTGGTCTAAGGTTGCTTGGGAAAATCATTTAGTTACTTGAGTACCTTTACGAGTATGTAAGATTCGTGAACCTTCTTTGGATAGGGGCCAAAAAAAATGCATTTATTTATATGAGGTCTTACTAGGGAATGCAATCCCAGGATACCGGGTTCCCGCATATATTTTGCGTGACTAATCTCGCACGAAAATTTTGCGGGATCCCGCTGGACTGGCGGGATTACAGAAAATCGTGGATCATAGGTGTTACTCTGCGCTTTTCGTTTTATATAAAGTACTCTGTGCTCTGCGCGTGACGGCGTGGACTGGCTAAGCAATGCGTAAGGTTTGGGGCGCACAAGGGGGGGGGGGGGGGACGACGGTGTAAGGGCGCGGCGGAGGAGAGAATTCACCTCCCACGCTTCTTATTTGTTTACTTAAATTTCGCCAAATAAAACTTGTAACTATGGCGCACGACGCAACGCAGTGATTAATTATTCATTAAATATTGATTGTTTTAGATAAATTAAAGTTAACTAAACTTTCTAGGTTTTTTAAGCTTAATGAATGAGTGACAGACAATAATGTCGGAAACAGTGTATAAAGCTGTCAAATCAATTTATGTTTCTGATGTTTATGTTGTTATGTCAATTTATGTCTTGTGTCTTATCTATCACCCTTATTCTATGTCAATTTATGTCTTAATCTTTAGTCTAAAAGTATGCATAAACCATTTAAAATGTACAATAAAAGCTTGCTTAATTTAGGTTAAAATTAAAACCATAAACTAGGTCTATTAAGTCTTTACTGAGATTGATTTTAGAGGTCTAAATCCACCCTGCTGGATCCCGCAAATACCTGGATCCAGCGGGACTAAGATGGTTCAGTCCCGCAAATACCTGGATTGAAATTATCTTGCGGGATTGCATTCCCTAGTCTTAACCTATGATTTTGCCGATTGTATAGAAAGTTTAAAGATGAAAATTAATATTAAAAACAATAGTTATTAAACAAAATTTATTCTCAAAATAGCATTAGACTATTAGAAATGTCCAGCAGTGGACGTCCTTCGGCTGATATGATGATGATGATGATTAGAAATTAAATGGTGGTAAACATATGCCTATTGTTTAGATATTTTGAGAGCACGATGGCTTTAATCCTATGAAGTCGGGTTTTTCACCCCACAAAATCGCCTTTATTGAGGCAAAAAATACACGTTTTAAATTTTTAAGCTCTAGAGTTATCGCAGCAGTTTCTTAGTTACTAATGTCATATTTGGGAATACCCCGCATAAGATTTCGTCACTATCAGGAAAATTCAAGAAAATTTACTAGTTTAAAAAATTGGCCCATATGACCACTAAGAAAACGTCTTTGTTCCATTCAATGGTAAATAGCTCAGGGGGCTTGAACATAAAAGACATGCCACTAGTTACCAATAAAATACCATAAGGTCAATAATATAAAACAATAACTTTTTTATTTTCAATAAAAATTGGCATTGAACTTAAAAAACTGAAGATTCGGCAATTTCATAGGTAAAGCACTACTATTTCTAACGCACACGATACACCCACGTGAGCTCGCTGTATGTCGCTGTGACAGCTAGTTGCCAAGCGTTACTCGCTCGCCTGCGCCACCGTAGGTGAACTCGCATTACTTTTATTCGATACGTCACACAATGCATCTACTATTTACCATTTTTCAGCGAATAAAAAGTCACCTGATGTACGAGTATTAGTCAACTGAAAAAACAATACAATAATACTAATACTTTATCCTTATCCTTAATAATATTATAAATGTTAAAATGTCTTTCTTTGTTTGTACCTCTTCACGCCTCACTATCTCAACTATCTCAAATTTGATATTGCAGGTAGTCTTTGTCATGGGGAAGGACATAGGATCCTGTAAAAATAAACTTAGTCCAATACAGTTCCTGATGGAACTGAAAATAAAAACTCTTTTTCGGTAGATTTCTAAAAAAAATGTTAATACATAGCAACGGAGCTATGGATTGTTGTGATTTTTTTCATAGAGATGGTTAAGGAAAGGAAAAATGACATACACTAATAATTAGCATAGCCCGAGATAGTTTCTGAGGGATCTTGAGAAAACTCATTTCCAGGCTTGCGCACGTCGGCCTCGAAACGGAACAGCGAATTGACGTGAATTATTGCATAGAAATAGTATAGGGGGCGAGAAGTGACAAATACTACTAATTAGTATAGTCCGAGATAGTTTCTGAGGGATCTGGACAAAACTCATTTCCAGGCTCGCGCACGTTGGCCTCGCAACGGAACAGCGAATTGACGTGAATTATTGCATATAAATAGTATAGGGGGCGAGAAGTGACAAATACTACTAATTAGCATAGTCCGAGATAGTTTCTGATGGATCTGGACAAAACTCATTTCCATTCTCGCGCACGTTGGCCTCGCAACGGAACAGCGAATTGACGTGAATTATTGCATATAAATAGTATAGGGGGCGAGAAGTGACAAATACTACTAATTAGCATATTCCGAGATAGTTTCTGAGGGATCTGGACAAAACTCATTTCCAGGCTCGCGCACGTTGGCCTCGCAACGGAACAGCGAATTGACGTGAATTATTGCATAGAAATAGTATTGGGGGGCGAGAAGTGACAAATACTACTAATTAGCATAGTCCGAGATAGTTTCTGATGGATCTGGATAAAACTCGTTTCCATTCTCGCGCACGTTGGCCTCGCAACGGAACAACGAATTGACGTGAATTATTGTATAGAAATAGTATAGGGGGTGGGAAGTGACATATACTGCTAATTAGAATAGCTCGCTATAGTTCCTGAGGGATCTAGAGAAAACTCATGTCTGCGCTCGCAAGCGGCTCGCGCACAACTCACCCTCAAAGACAGTAATAAATAAAAACAATGCCCACGCGAGCGAAGCCGCGGGCAAAAGCTAGTTCTATAAAATACAATATTTTAGTGTTATCATTGGGCAGGCTAGTCAGTTGTTCTTGAAACGCATTATGATAAAAGCTAATTGATTCCGGCTTTAAGCCATTTACTGAACGACCGTTATCATAACAGTTACGTTTTACGTTCCTTGTTTCGTAGGAAATTTTGTGGATGCCTACTCGTTAAGTTATTATATTAAGTACATAAGAATTGAGACATTTAAGTAAATTTGTAGGAAGACCTTTCTTCAGAACTTATAATTTTTGACGATGAGCAGTATTTTTGGACTAATAAATCCGTGGCGTAATGGTCAGTCCATTCGCTTCACACCGGGAGGTCGCGGGTTCGATTCCGAAAGTATAAAAAATAATAACATTACTCAATTTGTATTATTATAACAAATATTTTTGTATATGTTTTAATACTTTAAAATAATAGTCATAACTACAGTTGAAAGTAACGATGTAGACCTATCTTTTTTTCTATCGAGCCAAAACTGCTCAATCGTGATTAATAAAACTTTAGACTTTAAGGAACATCATCAAAAATAAGGTTATTTTTTTCAACCTTAGATTTTCTATCGTTTAGGAGTAATTGACGTCAAAAATAACGAAAATCTGTAAAGTTAACTACTAATTCAAGGGATTTGCAAAAATACTTATTCGAACGGGGGAACAAAGACAGTTATTATAACTCTGTTAAATATATTATAAAATATAAATGTAAAATATAAAAGCTGGTAAATATATTATAAAATTTAAAAACGAGATTTTATATAGAGCGGTTAAATATCTGGTCCATTTATGATAAATGACATCCGCGTTATTATTATGTTACTGCAATAGAACTACTATTTTATACCCGTTTATCAGTACATATATCGCAGCCATCTGGTTAAATCTGCTATTTGATTGAAAGGCTAGCCATTGAATGGCGAATAAAGGACAACTGGCCAAGTCGCTGAATGCAATGTTTAACGAGTTTGCTGAACGTCATTTAGCCAAGTCGTTGAAAGGTCGTAACAGTTATTTAGAATCCGCCGGTTTGCAAAACAGCGTGCTGCTTTGCAAAACGGCGGCGTTCGAAACTACGATCTCCGAATTAAACCTATGATATCTTTTCAATCTGATACATTAAGGGGGGTGCTTCGCCTCGCGAGGCTCTTTGACTGTACAATCAAATAAACCTGACCGAACCTAATATCGCTCGCTTATTTCGCATATATCGCAGTATAAATTTTACACAAAGCGGCACCTCATACAATGCGGCGTACTTTATTTTAGCCGAATTGCAGTCCGGCTAGTTTATAATCAGCCAACTAGTTAAACGTTGAGTGCGCTTGTCCAATCAACTTTCGGTCTAGTCATTCAATTGAATGACGCCATTCAATAAACGGGCTAGCCTTTCAATCAAATGGAAGATTTAAACGAAATGGCTGCAGTACATTACATGTCAATAAATGTTTGTAAAATGTTAATTTGTCATTAACCGTATTACGGTTTTTGTTTTTATTGTACATTTTAATACTTAATATAATATATTTGATTTAATTTGTTTGTTTGTGATCTCTTTATTGTACAACAAAATACACAACTATAGATACATAATAGAAGTATGCACAAAGGACTATAGATACATAATAGAAGTATGCACAAAGTACTATATAGATACATAATAGAAGTATGCACAAAGGCGGACTTACTTTGATAAGTAAGCATTACAATGTTACAAATCGTTTATCTACTTTATATCTATCTATATGATGTATTCTATCTATAATGCATTTATATTTTCTTTTTTATATTTATAGTTCTCGAGTGGCGACCGCGCACCGGAAAACGTAGCGTAGGCAGGCCTCCCACTCGGTGGACCGATGACCTGGTGAAGGTCGCGGTAAGCCTCTGGATGCGGAAAGCGCACAACCGGTCGTCGTGGAAATCCTTGGGGGAGGCCTAAGTCCAGCAGTGGACGTCCTTCGGCTGATACGATGATGATGATGATGATTCATTTATAATAAAACTGTAAAACGCAGGTCGCAGATGCTTTTCGAGATTAGACGCCTGGGCAAAAGCAAAACGTTAGCGCGTTTTAAAATATATGCGATTTGCATAATATAATAATTTTCGAAAAAACCTCAAAACTTTTAGCTTTTAATATTGCATTGTCACGCGATATACATATGCATGCAAAATTTCAGCTCAATCGGAAACCGGGAAGTGGGTCACCATTAATTTGCAAGATTTCACCCGAACAAACATACAACATACATTGCAAGTTAAACAAAAGCTTTTATAAAGCATAAAGTCCTGCAATCTAATATGTCTGTCTTTCTGTCTGTCAACTAAAACCACTGTACAACATTTTATTTATACAAGTATTTATTTTCTGGTACCCACCAAATTATGTTTTTGCTTTCAGTTTAATACAAACATTTAACTTTTTTCGGTTTTCAAGATTTTAGTTTTTTGTATAGTTACTCTAGACTAAAAAAATTCTCCACGTAGGTCAAAGCCCGGAGCGTCGTAAGGTTTGGGACGTCAAAACTACAAGCAACTAATTAGTAATCTGTGCTACAAGTTTCACGATGAGTGAAGCTGTCGCACACGGGCGCTATTTTATCTTAAGATAAAAACTGATAGCATAGCAAGGTATCACACACGGGAGCTGTACTAAATGTTATATGAAAACCCCCACATTCTGTTACGAGTCTTTAAATGAGCTACACCTAAAACGTTTTATACAGGCTGATTAAGAAAATGAGTTCGCATATTTTTTTTTATTTTTTTTTATTAAAAATTTGAGTGCGTTTGACTGCAACTCACCTGATGGTAAGTGATGATGCAGTCGAGGATGGTACACGCAAACTCAAATAATTTTTATTCACTCTTGCCTTGAAGATCCCCAAATTATAGGTTTTTTTTTCCTTCTTTATTGGTAAGCCCTTGGCTTATGCTATGTTGCTGTTGGACTTACTAGACAGTTCGTCAGAGGACGAAGCCGACTTTGACGAATGGACGATGATGCCGAAGATGGAAGCGGGCTTATCAAGATTCTCTAACGCAATGGGGGATCTGGCTATCTTATCTTCAAGCCGTAACACATCAATGCTGTTAACCACCTCCGTCGCGGCAGTAACACTTAGATACGATGGTGGTAGCTAGCCAGGCGGGCTATGAACATGCCCTGCCACCAACAAACCAAACCGAGTCTTATAAGTTGACCTAGCCGGGAATCGAACCCGCGAACTCCTGGTGAGAAGCGAATGGACTAACCATTACGCCGCGCAGGGCGCAGGCGGTTAAAACTCTTTTTAATCATGCTTTATTTATCTTAAGATGTATATCTGTTGAGCTTTGCGATATAGCGCGAGCTTGCGCGGCAGCGCGCCTAATCGCTCGGTATCTGCAGATAGACGGCGGCGATGAAATATATATTATCTGCCCCGTCGGTGTACTCTCATTGATTTCTATGAAGAGCGAAATGGTAAATTTTTTTTTTATTCACAATGCCTTTGGCATCATTTTACCTGATGGTAAGTGACGATGATGCCGAAGATGGAAGCGGGCTTACCAAGATTCCCCAATACAATGAATAACTGGCTATCTTATCGTTAAGCCGGAACACATCAATGTGGTTAACACTGATGTTTGGCGGCAAGACTTAGATAAGATGGTGGTAGCTGGCCAGGCGGGCTTATAGAAAATGCCCTACCACCAACCAATTAATATTATCTGTTAAGTTAAATATATCTTATAGTATAGCGCCCGTGTGTGACAACCTTAAACTTCAGAGATCCTATTCGGGTGGCTGAGCCAGCGATGTAGGTAAATAAGATAATTAATGGTAAGTGCGTCGAGATAATGGGATGACGAATCGAATGTATTAAGCAAGAGACCCACCCAGAGCAGATAGTGCCGTTCTGTCACAACCTCACAAGAAACAAACATATTATTATATGTTTTTAGTGTCTCGAAAATACAATTAAGAAATTTTCTCAAGAGGATTGAGGACTTACAGCGAAATTTAGACTTTTTATACAAACGGCGATAGAGATTTTCACGTTTTAAAGTTAACCGATTTTGACAAATTTTTCATAGTTTGTCATTCAAAACAAAAGCTAGGTTTATAAGTTACGTTTTTTTAAAAAAATATTGATTAAAAATAAACAAATAGTGGCCAAAATTAGTAAGATAAGATAAGATTAATATCCTTTATTGCACACCAAATATACAGAAATTAAAAACATATTAACTAGCAAAATATACAATGATATGCAAAGGCGGACTTATCGCTTTAAGCGATTTCTTCCAGTATTGTATGATAAACACTGGACCACAAATATATTTTTTTAATTAATTGTAAGAATTGAAAAAAACAAAGACCTATAAAGATATCTTTTGTTCTGAATGACAAATCAAGACCTACCAAAAATTGGTCAAAATTGGTAAACTTTTATGAGGTGAAAATGACTATCGCCGTTTGCAGGTTGTAGGTTGCGGGTTCACCATCCTCTTAGTGATAGCTATTATAATGCTGGGTGAGTTTTTTATTTGCTGAAAGCGGCGAACTACGGTTCCCTCGTGGACGCAAAAAACGGGTTGGGTAGTATCGCTACACTACCGCCACACTCTCGCCGTGTCGTTCCTTTCCCTCTTATATGGTCGAGGGGAGCGATGGCTGACTTCCACGTTATACTTGTGATCGGCATATTGACTGGCCTTTTCTCGTCAAAGGCATGATAAATTCAGTAATTTTAATTTATAACTTCTCGTGTCGTTTTGTTTTCATGTTCTATAAAGACTTATCTATGTTTTATATTAATAATTTTATTGTGTTCGTTTTTAAATTTTTCACAAAATTTTGACATTATGTATGTAATTCAATTACTATTTTATGACTATCAGATAGAGTATTTCCTTTTATCTTTTTAACTTTAATAAGGAAATCTTAGTTTTACGTTTTCTAATACTCCGAAATATCCCTCTGGTTTTTAGAATTCCGTGTGGTGGTTATCCGTTAGGATATGGCACCCCAAGAAGAAGACCCAAAGGGTAAAAACGGGACCTTATTACTAAGACTTCACTGTCCGTCCGTCTATTTGTCTGTCACCAGGCATGAACCGTGATAGCTAAACAGTTTAAATTTGCACAGATGATGTATTTCTGTTGCCGCTATAACATCAGCTACTAAAAATTAAAAAAGTGAAAAAATAAGGGGGTCTCCATACAGAAAACGTGTTTTTTAATCTTGAAAAAACTAGCGCCATCTAGTATGATGATACGGATTCCTTTGTGTGCGGTTTCAAAAGCAAACTATATTAAAACAAATTTTTCTTTTGTGAGTTACCTACATGTCAAAATCTAGAATCGTGAACCCAGACCCAAAATTCGTGTTGACTAAAATACACTAGTGTCGTCACTACTTTGTGCAGTTTTTGTTCTTCGTGCACTGAACTTGGTTATTTTCCTATGTCCATAGTACGTTTTGTTTGAGTGTGGCCCATAAACTGCGTAACTAATGGACTCTTTAAGAAGCATTGGTATTGGATGGCTGTTTATTGCTTTGCTAGTGGTGACTAAAGCCAAATTTCAAATGAATAACATCACAACTGGTTTTCTTGACTCAACCGTTCAAAACTGTTATACAATGTAGTAAATAGTGGATAATGAAATAAATGCCATTTTCGGTATTTTAGGTATTGTATTTTTTTTAAATTACAATTGGTAAGCTCTTGGCATCATCTCACCTGATGGTAAGTGACGATGATGCCAAAGATGAAAGCGAGCTTACTAACATTCCCCAACGCAATGGAGAACTGGCTATCTTATCTTCAAGCCGGAACACATCCATGCTGTTAACATTTTGTTTTGAAATTGGTATATAAAAAAAATATGTCCGTATTAATATATGGTATAAATTGATACTTCAGTACAACATCATCATCTAGCCTAGAAACATAAATAATAAAAACAAGAACGAAAACGTATATTTATTTGTGTTTTAAGTAGACACAAAAATCAGACAATCCCATTACACTTTTTTCTAAACAACGACAAATAAAGCCTAATAATTACCCCGTCTTTTTTTGCAGGATGGCCAACTTTACGTCGAGTTCCCTAGCAACATTCCCCCATGGAGCCTTTTTCCCCCTGACAAGTATTGCATCGACACCTTTGTCTATGGCGAGGGTCCTGAGAGAGTCACCAGACTCGACGCCCTTATCTGCTTCCCTTCCAGCACCACGGAAGATAACATGTCTTACACCATGAGTAGCACTTGTAAGTATGAAAAGAAGAAAAAACTAACTTGTCCTTCAAACTAGAACCAAATATTGATTAACTCTTTATTAGAGTCCAGTTAAACCTAATAGTAAATCGCTTTGACTACAAGTAATAGGTATGTATTTTAATACGTTTTTTTTGTAAATTTAAGAAAAAAATATCTTTTGGTTATAACATGGCGCAACGTCCAGGGCCGCTACCTCCTGCCACATACCAATATGTTTTCCAATTTCGATTTCATATGTACGTTTATTCGACGCTCTTACGGTGTAGGAAAACATCGTGAGGAAACCTGCACACGCCTGCGAAGAAACTCAAAGGTTGTGTGTGAAGTCGACTAACCCGCACTGGGCCCGCGTGGTCGATTAAGACCTGATCGCCCTAATTCTGGGTAGGCTCGAGCCCCTCGGTAGGGACGTATATGAGCTGATATGATGAGGACATAACATAATAACGTGACGAATGTTCTTAGTCACCCGCTACAGAGTCTAAAAATAATATTTAAATAGCCAGTAGATACAATGTTCTTATCTTATACTAAGTATGTAGTGGGAGATGACCGTGAGGAATCACGAACTGCTGATTTCCAGGTCTGGCACGCACTGGTGATTTAAAGGTGGTAGCGTGAAATTGAAAAATTCTGGTGCGCCATAGTTTAGTTAGTTCTTATTAATGTTCTGTGTTAAAAAGCATCGGTGGCTCAACCGGTAACGACTCGGTCCTCCTAAACAGAGGTATTGGGTTCAAATCTAGACGGCCAATGTACCAATGAGTTTTTCAAAACTTACGTACATACTTACCGATTGCTTTAACGGTGAAGGAAAACATTGTGATGAAACCTGCACACGCCTGAGAAGAAACTCAAAGGTTGTGTGTGAAGTCGACCAACCCGCACTAGGCCCGCGTGGTCGATTAAGACCTGATCGCCCTAATTCTGAGTAGGCTCGAGCCCCTCGGTAGGGACGTATATGAGCTGATATGATAATGACATAACATAATAACGTGACGAATATTGTTAGCCACCCGCTACAGAGTCTAAAAATAATATTTAAATAGCCAGTAGATACAATGTTCTTATCTTATACTAAGTATGTAGTGGGAGATGATCGTGAGGAATCACGAACTGCTGATTCCCAGGTCCGGAACGCACTGGTGATTTAAAGGTGGTAACGTGAAATTAAAAATTCCTGGTACGCCATAGCTTAGTTAGTTCTTACTAATGTTCTGTGTTAAAAAGCATCGGTGGCTCAACCGGTAACGAATCGGTCCGTCTAACCAGAGGTATCGGGTTCAAATCTGGACGGCCAATGTACCAATGAGTTTTTCAAAACTTACGTACATACTTACCGATTGCTTTAACGGTGAAGGAAAACATTGTGATGAAACCTGCACACGCCTGAGAAGAAACTCAAAGGTTGTGTGTGAAGTCGACTAACCCGCACTGGGCCCGCGTGGTCGACTAAGACCTGATCGCCCTAATTCAGGGTAGACTCGAGCCCCTCGGTGGGGACGTATATGTGCTGAGCTACAATGTTCTCTGTTATCTTGAGTTTTTCTGTCCACAGGCATGCTAATATCTTGCGTGTTCATTCTGGCTACCGTCGCGGTATACGCCTGGCTGCCAGAGCTACGGAACCTCCACGGACGGGTGCTCATGGCCTATCTGCTGTGTCTCTTCGTGGGATTCCTCTTCATGTCCACCATGCAGATTCTGTTAAAGCTCAATAACATCACTGAGAAGGCCTGCCTTGGGTTGAGTAAGTAAACCTTCTGCATTATAACGGGTGCTGTTAAAACTTGTATTCCTTTTAAAGTTTCTTTTTAACCGCCTCCGTAGCTCAGAGGCAAAGTTCACTGGCTTTACACAGGAAGTCGCGGGTTCGATTCCCGGCGGGGTCAATTGTAAGACTCGGTTTGGTTGGTGGTAGGGCATTTTCTAAGCCCGCCTGGCTAGCTACCACCATCTTATCTAAGTCTTGCCGCCAAATATCAATGTTGATGTCATTGGTGTGTTCCGGCATGAAGATAAGATAGCCAGTTCCCCATTGCGTTGGGGAATCTTGGTAAGCCCGCTTCCATTTTCGGCAACATCGTCACTTACCACCAGGTGAGATGTTGTCAAGGGTTTACCAACTGTGCATAAAAAAAAAAGTTGAGGCTGTGCCTGTTTTTAGGGTTCCGTATCCAAAGGGTAAAAACGGAGACCTATTATGTACTGATACTTTGCTGTCCGTCTGTCTGTCTGTCTGTCCGTTTGTCTGTCACCAGGCTGTATTTCATGAACCGCGGTAGATAGACAATTGAAATTTTCACAGATGATGTATTTCTGTTGCCGCTATAACAAAAAAATACTAAAAAACAGAATAAAGTTAATATTTAAGGTAACTCCCATACAATAAACGTGATTTATTTGCTCGTTTTTGCTCGATATTGATAACGGCAACAGGTAGATGTTCGAAATATTCACAAAATATTGAGTTGTATTATTCACTTTAAAAATAAATAAATTAATTAAAATAAAATTAATATTTAAGGGTTGCCTGCCTTGGGTTGAGTAAGTACACCTTTCGCCATTATATCGGGTGCTTTTAAAAACTTGTATTTTTTTTTAAGTTGAGGCTGTGCCTGTTTTTAGGGTTCCGTACCCAAAGGGTAAAAACGGGGCCCTATTACTGAGACTTCGCTGTCCGTCTGTCTGTTTGTCTGTCCGTCTGTCACCAACCTGTATTCCATGAACCGTGATAGCTAGACAGTTGAAATATTCACAGATGATGTATTTCTGTTGCCTCTATGACAAAAAATACTATAAAACAGAATAAAGTTATTATTTAAGGGAACTCCCATACAACAAACGTGATTTTTTTGCTCTTTTTTTGCTCGATATTGATAACGGCAACAGGTAGACGCTTGAAATATTCACAGAATATTGAGTTGTATTATCACTTTGAAAATAAATAAATAAATTAAAATAAACTAATATTTAATTTTATAAATAAACGTGATTTCTATAGATAATGGTACGGAACCCTTCGTACGGCGAGTCCGACTCGCACTTGACCCGTTTTTTTTTAATAAAATAAGAAGAATTTCTTTAACGATTTGATTTTAGAGACTCTTTAAAAGGTGTTTATTTATGCTGATTGAGACTGATTTTATTGTCATTGCCACTGCTTAATGTCATCAAATGTCTTATCAATTATTGTCATCAATTTATCTTAGAAACAATTGCCTTTGATATTCAACACATTTTATAAGAAGTAATGAAAAAAAAAACTTGTTATAAAAAGAAATGAATGAAAAGTTAAAATTGAAATGATCTAAAATCCTCTTGAAATCCCTCCTTAACCACAGTATAATAAAGAGTACTAGTTTACCTTAACAGAGTGTAGATACAACTTAATAAGAAAAATCTTTTAAAGGATCAACAAAGAATGAGCATAGTTTTAAGCTTTAAATTTTCTAAATTCACCCGAGTCTATACATAGATGCGTGGTGTAGAATTTTGCAACTTGCCACAAACTCGACAACAATGATTACTGTTTAATGCCGGGTGATAAAACGATGATATGTCAAGGCCTTGATTTTTTTTCTCCATAACTGGCCGTGCCCGATCAACGGCGTTTCCGTGATGTTCAATGTCACTGTTTTTGTGAATCTCCGATCTAATGAGAAATATTACGTTTGGGTTTCTTAATTTTAGCAATTTACAAGAAACCACAAAACCAGCAGAAATATTCCTTACTTAATTGTGGTATTTATATAGATTTTACCTTCTGTCGTGAATCGTCGGTGGCTCAACTGGTAACGACTCGGTCCTCCTAACCAGAGGTACCGGGTTCAAATCCAGACGGCCAATGTACCAATGAGTTTTTCAAAACTTTCGTACTTATTACTCACCGATTGCTTTAACGGTGAAGGAAAACATTTTGAGGAAACCTGCACACATCTGCGATGGTTGTGTGTGAAGTCGACCAACCCGCACTAGGCCCGCGTGGTCGACTGAGGCCCGATCGCCCTAATTTAGGATAGGCTCAAGCCCCTCGGTGGGAACGTATATGAGCTGATATGATGACCTTCTGTCGCAGCAAAATGGATAAATTCGCCGTACTACAAACCAGTGAAAAACCGACGGAGCCCCGCTTAGCGGGTACGGTGGCATCAGGCATGCTTAACTTAATAGTTAATACCTTAGGTTAATACCTTACTTAACCTAATCGTCTGTCTGCCCGTTTGTCTAACTCGGTTTTACTCGGAGTTTTTTAGTAAGTTGTTTAGAAAATAGCTATCTTGTTTATAAAACGACTAATTTTACTATTTGGCTGCGACAATCAATAACTTCTAAAATTGTCGTGTTTTTTGTTTAACAAACCGACGTTTCTTAAATCCACGTAAAAATAACATTTTTTTTATCCACGATTGGTAAGGGGCCTTGGCATCTCACCTGATGGTAAAAAATTCATAAATTCAATACAATTTATTATAAACTAGCTGTCCCGGCGAACTTCGTTCCAACCTACACTCACAGCGCCATCTACCGGGCTGATTTGTGAATCTAAACTATCCTCGAACCCCCTGGAATACACACAAAAAATTTCATCAAAATCGGTCCAGCCGTTTAGGAGGAGTTCAATGACTAACACACGGACAGAAGATTTATATATATATATAAAGAATAGGTGTTTACACACTTTTTTAAATAGACAAAACAAAAAAAAAATACAATAAAAATAAAATTACAAATAATGTCATGATTCAGATTACAGTCTCAGGTAATGGTATTTGTTATAGAATCAACATAATATATATCTATGTCATTTACATAATCTATTATTTTATAGTATCCTCTAAAGCACAAAACTTTTTTGACATGAGTCTTGAATTTATTCTCTGACAAACTAGTTACATTTTCTGGAATTTTATTGTAGAATCTTATACACTGCCCCACAAATGACTTTTTAACCTTACTCAGTCTCGAAAAGGCTATATCTATTTTATTTTCATTTCTTAAATTCAAATTATGCCTGTCACTGTTTTTAGGAAATAAATGCAAATTCTTACGAACGTACATGATGTTTTCATATATAAATTGACTAGCAACAGTTAAAATATTGATTTCTTTGAACTTATTCTGTAACGAGTCACGTGATCGCATCTGATAGATTGCGCGGATAGGTATGTGACGATGATGCCGAAGATTCTAGCTGGCTTATCAAGATTCTCCAACGCAATGTGGAACTGGCTACCTTAATATCTTCAAGTCCGAACAATGCTATTAACATCGATGTTTGGCAGCAAGATTTAGATAGAAAGATGATAACAAGCCAGGCAGGCTTAAAAAAGGCCCTTCCACAACAAAACCGGTTCTTACAAAGTTAGACGCCGGGAAACGAACCCGCGACCTCCTGATGTGAAGCTAATTGAAAAAACATTACGCTTCGGATATATTCGGAATAGCTATTGCTTCTTGATCGAACTAAACTACGACGAAATGTAATAAATTGACAGACATATGCTTAGAATATACTCGTAGTCTTAATTTTCCGGCATCGAAAAGAAAGATATGAGTTATAAAGATAAAATAAATAGATCTTTTGTTATAATGCACACATAGCGTTGCCAGTCGTCCGGATAAAGCCGGCTTTGTGGATGCGTGTCCGGTCAAATTAGATGGTGTCCGGCCTGTCCAGATTTTTTTTAGGTTTTTTTTTATATTTCACGACTAGCCGTCCGCCCGCGGCTACGCCCTCGTTGTTTTAAATTTTCTGTGGGAATAAGACGTTTAACCGGGGTAAAAAGTATCCTATGTCCTATTCCAGGACCTAACCTATTTGTGTGCCAAGCTTCATCCCGATCCGTCCAGTGGTTGAAGCGTGAAAGAGGAACAAACATCCATACATTCGAGTACGTACAAATTTTCACATTTATAATATAACTAGCTTTTGCCCGCGGCTTCGCCCGCGTGGACATTGTTTTTGTGACTGACTTAGAGGGTGCGCGTCGACATAGATTTTCTCCACATCCCTCGGGAACTATGTCAGGATATGCTTATTAGTAAATCGTGTCATTTCCCACCCCCTCAACCATATCGGTGCAAAAAATCACACAATCCATTGTTCCGTTGCGATGTTAATTAACCAAAAAAGAGTATATTTTTAGTTCCCTCGGGAATTGCATCGGGCTATGCTATTTTCACGGGATAAAAAGTAGCCTATGTCCTTCCTTGTGACAAAGGCTACCTGTATGCCAAATTTCATTAAGATTGGTTAAGGCGTTGAAGCGTGAAAAGGTAACAAACTAACAAACACATTTTCACATTTATAATATTAAGTAAGGACTAGCTTTTCCCCGCGGCTCGGCTCGCGTGGACATCGTTTTTATGACTGTCTTTAAGGGTGATTAGTAAATTATGTCGTTTCCCACCTACTCAACCATCTCTGTACAAAAAATCACAACAATCGAGTAATTTTTTTGGTTCCCTCAGGAAGAACTGCATCAGATTTTCCTGGGATAAATAGTAGCCTATGTCCTTCCCCGTGACACAGGCTACCTGCATGCCAAATTTCATAAAGATTGGTCAAGGCGTTGAAGCGTGAAAAGGTAACAAACAAACAAACACATTTTCACATTTATAATATTAGTAAGGATAATATATATAATAATATGCGGGTTGGTCGACTGAGGCCCGATCGCCCTAATTCAGCGAAGGCTCCAGCCCCTCGGTGGGGACGCATATGAGCTGATATGATGATATAATAATATAATATAGTAGGATTTAACCAGTCACCTGGACATTCGGGCGAGCGCGCCGTCGTATAAATGACTCTACGCGGTGTATCGAAGTCTGAAAAGACCTCGATTCAAGTCCATTAAACATACTGAATGACTAACTGATGCACTAAATTTAGTCAAGTTTTAAAGCTTTCAGATCACTTAATCCGAGCAGGTTGATACCTACATGTTTAAATAATATTGAACGAAAGTCTATTGATTTTACCTCTAAGTTCAAATCAATGCAGGCTTCAACGCAACCGAACGCCGAATTCTCGATTTTTACATTTTTTTATTACTTTTCATCACTTTCAAATAAGTTTAAAAAAATGTGTTCAATTAAAATGTATTAAAATGCCTTAAAGTCACCAAATTTTGTGTGTCGGTTTTATTCAACATTAGCTATTTGTTTTCGAGAAATTTTGCAAGTAATGCCAAAAACAGGGTCTTAAGTATATTTTTTAACATTTTTAAAATTGTATTCAATTATATCGATTTTTTATTACTTTAAGTATATTACATATTTTTTCCATGGTGATAGCTTTACACAGTCTTTCTATAATTTAAATTGAATATTGCCATTTGACCCATCTTTAGGCCTTAAGCGGGCTTTAATAATTTAGGGAGTATGGTTTTTTTACCCAAAAGTTCAACATAACTGGCTGTTCTGTCCGGCTACAAAAGGGCTACAACCCTATTCACACATTGAAAATCTACTAAATAAGTCGTGTTAAAACTACCCATCACCCATCTACTATTCGCAATTAAAAGAATTGTAAAGTGTATCAAAAATTGGTTCAAATCGGTTAACATTTAAGAGGTGAAAATCGTTAACGCCGTTTGTATGAAAAGTCACGGCTTCACAATCCTCTTATGTATTACTAGTGGATGCCCGCAGCTTCGCCCGCGCAGATCCCGATTTTTGCGGTTCCCGTGGGAATTTCCCAAAATCCTTTCTTAGCGGATGCCTACGTCATAACATCTACCTGCATGCCAAATTTCAGCCCGATCCGTCCAGTGGTGCGTTGATAGATCACTATGTCAGTCAGTCAGTCAGTCACCTTTGAGTTATAATATATATTTAGATTCGCGAGAAAACTTCAGATTTCTTACCTAACGCGGACTAACAAAGTAATTAATACAATAATCTACCTTGTATTTCTGCATAGTATTTTTATGACTACTATTACGCCTGTGAATATAAATTGTAAACGACTTCATTGCGGTGTGTAGTAGTTAGATATAATTATAACTAGTTGCACAATCTTAACGTAACAATTGCCTTAATTGACACAGCTACTGGTTAAGGGAAATGAAACTGGGATTTTCTTATTTCATAACTATACCTGTAATCAAGCGCATATCTGTGGGTTTTTAGGGTTCCATAGCAGATAACTCTGTCCATCTGTCCGTCTGTTCGACCTTTCAAAGGCTGTATCTTTTGAACCCTAGTTTGTAGCCGGCTAAAATTTTCACAGAAAATGTATATTAGCGGAAAATCACATTATAAAAGAAACGTGTTTTAAAAAAGTTTGTTGCATTTAATCCATCGTAAAACCGGTAATACGTAAAAACAATAAACATTCGTAATTTAAGTAATATCGTAAAGTGTCAAACGAGACGCAGGGGGAGGTTCCATCCCTTTGTTGTTGATATTCAGCCTATACGCTCGAAGCGTTACGCTTCCTCATTTATTATGCGGACAGCGATGGAGTGGAACTCCTTGCCTGCGTCTGTGTTTCCCGAGACTCCTATAATTTGGGGAACTTCAAGGCGAGAGTGAATAGGCATTATTTAAGTTTGCGTGTACCATCCTCGACTACATCGTCACTTACCATCAGGTGAGATATTGTTTAACGCACTCAAATTTTTATTTAAAAAAAAAAAGTAATTATTTACTGTCGATCAACAATCTCTTTGGACTGAAATGGATACTAGGTAAAACTAGGTCTCTTGGTACGGATCCCTCGGTGCATGATTCTGACTCGCACTTGGCTTGTTTAATACATACAGTCTGACATTGTACTAATTAGAATGTCGTTTGATAAATGACGAGGGCGCCACTCGTGTATAATTTTTATTATTATTATAACAGCTCATATACGTCCCCACCGAGGGGCTCGAGCCTACCCTGAATCAGGGCGATTAGGCCTTAGTCGACCACGCGGCAGTGCGGGTTGGTCGACTTCACACACAACCTTCGAGTTTCTTCGCAGGCGTGTGCAGGTTTCCTCACGATGTTTTTCTTCACCGTTAAAGCAATCGGTAAGTCGTATGTACGTAAGTTTTTGAAAAACTCATTGGTACATTGGCCGTCCAGATTTGAACCCGGTACCTCTGGTTAGATGGACCGAGTAGTTACCGGTTGAGCCACCGACGCTATATTATGTCAACCGTAATGTGAGTGCCTTACAAGAATTCAATTGTTTTTTCAACTCATCTATTCGAAAAACGACGATTGGTTCCTCAATAATTGAAAACGAAATTCTAATTTTCTCCCTGTAGGGAGTTTTGTTTCTCTCTTCTGATTGGTCCGCGTTCGTTAATCTTCAATGTTAAGAAAAAGTAAATATCATAAACTAACATTCAACTCTCTTTGGTGATATACTCTTTTTTGTGATTGATTAGCAAGGAGTTTATATTAAAATACTAACTCTTCTATCTGAAGTTAACCAAAGAGGTCGAACGCATAATGTATAAAGAAGTTATGTTAAGTACTAGACGGTTAGGTTTTGGCGGCAAATTCTTCTTTATTTTCATTTCTTTTTCTCTTAAGTTGTGATCAAAAATTGTGAGTGTCACTCTGAGCGAAAATATTTTATTCTCGGATGACGTATATTGAATTCCTCGGTAAGCTCAGGATTCAACTAACGCCCTCGGAACAAAATATTACTTTGTCCCCTTGTTACATAAATAACTAATTGATTTCAAACGCATACACATAGTCACATTAGACTGTATACATATGAACCTATATAAGTATTTGTAAAATAAAATATTACAGCAACCCAGATAAAGCATATCTCTGCAGCAACCAGAGATTTGTTACCATAGATGGGTTATGCACTAACAAACAACATTTGAAAATCGAACCCATTTTTACACGCACAATATTATAGGAAGTTCGCTTACATTGCACCGAATGTTATTATGAAAAGAGATGCACATTGGCATCATTTTTTTTGCTTTACTTTTTGGACGCATGTAACCTATCTACCTTGCTATGTTATATATCATATCTCTGACAACAACAGATTAAATATTTTGTAGTGTAAAATACAATAATTATAAAAAAAAACCAAAAAACCATACGATTTGTCAGTTGTTATGTCAAATTAAGGTACAGTAGATTGTGCGCTACTTGGCGTGAGAAAAAGTCCGTTTGGCACCTGATTTGTTTTTTTATGAAAAATAGCTGTTTGTTCATCGAATAACGGGATTAAAAACCAACACTTGAAAACAAATTAGCTATGCCTAACTCAAACCTTGCTAAGTTACCAATAAAAAAAAAAATTATGTTTATAGTTAGGGACCTTATGCTGTTAAAATTTTCAACGAAATCCAAGTACTCTGCAAAAGGATGAGATGATGTCAAGGGCTTACCAATTGTAAATAAAAAAAAACCGGCCAAGTGCGAGTCAGAACCGTACACATAGGGTTCCGTACCATCTTACTAGATGGCGCTAGTTTCCTCATATTGAAAAAAAAAACACGTTTTTTGTATGAAGACCCCCCTTACTTTTGTATTTTTTAAAATTTTTAGTATTTGTTGTTATAGCGGCAACAGAAATACATCATCTGTGAAAATTACAACTGTCTAGCTATCACGGCTCATGAAAGACACTTTTTAGCCTGGTGACAGACGGACGGACAGCGAAGTCTTAATAATAAAGTCCCGTTTTTACCCTTTGGGTACGGAACCCTAAAAAGAAGACAACTTTAATATACTGGGTATAAAATAAAATAAAAATAAAAAAACTGGGTAGTGCAAAAGTCACGACGGTATTTGAAAATAATAAAATGACGTTTTAGTTTAGTGACAGTCACATTTATTTTATTTTGAAAAATAATAAAATACCTTTCAAAGAGCCGTGGGTGGCGTAACGGCTAGGACCGCTACCTCCTATCCGGGAGGTCGTGGTTCAAATCCTGCCACGTACAAATGTGTTTTCAAATTTCGATTTCATATGTACGTTTATTCGATGCTCTTACGGTGAAGGAAAACATCGCGATGAAACCCGCACACGCCTGCGCAGAAACCAACCAGGCACGATTCGCCTTAATTCAGGGTAGGCTCGAGCCCCTCGGTGAGGACATAATATATGAGCTGATATGATGAAAATACCTTTTGAAAATTTCTCTTGAATTAATTCACCATTACCCTACGAGCCCAAATCATGGAATTTCATTTTGGGTATCTTCGGTCGATTATTCAGTATTTTATTTTGAGGTTTCAACTTTATCACGTCGGGGTCACCAGAATATTGTAGCGACACACTAGCTTGCATTGTACTGTCAGCATTTTTGTATGGGTTCGCACATACAAAAATGCTGACAGTACAATGCAAGCTAGTGTGTCGCTATAAATTGCCCGCTTTTTCCCTACTTGTAGATTAAACATCGCCTAAACATTAGGTTTAAGAACAATAGTTATTAAAACAAAATTTATTCTCGAAATAGCATTAGATTATTAGAACATAAATGGTGGTAAACATATACCTATTGTTTAGATATTTTGAGAGCACGGTGGATTTAACCTCATGAAGTCGGGTTCTTTTCACCTGAAAAAATCGCCTTATTGAGGCATAAAATACACGTTTTTAATTTTAAAGCTCTAGAGTTGCGCAGCAGTTTCTTCATTACTAATATCATATTTGGGAATACTCCGCATAAGATTTCGTCACTTTCAGGAAAATTCAAGAAAATTAACTGGTCAAAAAAAATGCCCCATCTTACCACTAAGAAAACGCCTTTTTCCATTCAATGGTACATATCTCAGGGGATTGGAACATCAAAGATATGGCACTAGTTACTAATAAAAGACCATAAGTAGTATCACCATAAGGTCAACAATAAAAAACAATAACTTTTTTATTTTCAATAAATATTGGCATTGAATTAAAAAAACCGAATGGGCAATTTCATAGGTGAAAACCTATTATTTTATGTGGGGTTATTTAAAAGAGACAGTGAACTACAATCGAGCAGCTTAAGGTGAACATCCGAGCTGAAATACTGTTGATAAAACTCCTCATGTTCTGAGAAAACAAATAAAAGGTGCTCTTGAAAGATCCCGGTCTTCGAGAAACTGTTATTGGGGGTCATTGGTAACGTAATATCCAAAACCTAACTCGAAAAAATCTCCATGAGTTTGTTTTTTTTTTGTTTGATATTTATATTATTATATGATCCACTGCTGGACATAGTCCTCCCCTCAAGGATTTCCAAAACGACCGGTTCTTCGCTGCCCGCATCTAGCGGCTTCCCACGACCTTCACCAGGTCATCGGTCCACTGAGTGGAGGTCCGCTCACACTACGTTGTTTTTCTTGTTTGGTATTAATTAAGATATGTAAATTACTTATTAGTAACAAATTGATCAGTCCTAAAAATAATATCAGACTAATTAAAAATCACACCTTAAATAAAGTGCCTAAAATACCTAAAATAAAACACCTAAAATACCTAAAATATAACACCTAAAGTTAAAAACTAAAAATTGTAACCCGTTGCAACCCCTTTGTAACTTATACGCCAACCAGTATTAGAAATAATTTTCGAAAAACCTCAAAACTTTTAGGTACAAGCTTTTAATATTGCACTGTCACGCGATATACATATGCATGCAAAATTTCAGCTCAAGCGGACACCGGGAAGATTTCACCCGGACAAACATACATACATTGCAAATTAAATAAAAGCTTGTAAATACCGAGCCGACGACGTGTCGACGTGCTCCCAGACACGCTGAACTAACCTAAGAAATTATTAACTAGCCATTAATGATCCATTACCTAATATATAACCCATTACGGTAACATACATATTAATAAACGAATACATACGGTATTTTCCATTTAGTCTAATCAGGTACATTTAACATCTTTAAAAAAGGTACTTATCTTGTTTGCTATTTTAAACACGCTTTATGACAAACTTATTTTTAAAAAAATATTAAGAGGTCTGTGAAACCACGGCGAAAATTCGACATTTCATACAAACGGCGATAACGATTTAACAGATTTGGACCAATTTTTGACAGGTTGTCAGTCAGAACAAAAGCTAGGCTTATGTACGTTTCGTTTTTTAAATTACTGATTATAATTAAAAAAACAATGGCCAAAATTAGTTTTGTATGAAAACACGTGAACGACAATAAAATTAAACTTATTAACATTATATAAAAAAACATAAACGTATAAGCCTAGCTTTTGTTCTTACTGACAACTTAACAAAAATTGGTCCAAATCGGTTAACATTTAAGAGGTGAAAATCGTTATCGCCGTTTGTATGAAAAGTCCCAGCTTCACAATCCTCTTAAGTACAAAATTGAAAATTAATTGAAATGTCAAATGAGTGAGGTTTTTAGTTATTCTAGGGCAAATGCTATTTGGTGAAAAGTATTTGGTAGTAAGTACATATAGTAATACTGTGTTTTTGAAAGGTAAGTACGTAGTGGAAAATACATACCAAATTTCAAGAATTCTAACTCACTTTTTTGTCTGTATTTGTCATCATAGGATCGCTTATATCGATATATAGATCGATAGGAGCCCATCGCGGAGCTCCCTTTACGGTAGAATGAGGCATGCTGAACATACCAATTTCCACGATTAACCGGAAACACATGAGGATGGTACAAAAAATTCCTAAAGGAACCTAATTATACTTGTTTATTTTATTGTTAGGTGTTTCATCATATCAGCTCATATATGTCCCCACTGAGGGGCTCGAGCCTACTCTGAATTAGGGCGATCGGGCCTTAGTCGCCCACGCGGGCCCAGTGCGGGTTGGTCAACTTCACACACAACCTACTAGTTGTGTAGTGCTTGTGCAGGTTTCCTCACGATGTTTTTCCTTCACCGTAAGAGCGTCCGATAAACGTACATATTAAGAAATCAAAATTCGAAATAACATTGGTACGTGGCAGGATTCGAACCACGACCTCCCGGACAGGAGGCGGCGGCCCTAGCCGTTGCGCCACCGACGCATTGTTACTTGTTTGGGAATTGGTAAATAATAAAAATTTCTATTGTCTAAAATTATAGTCTTTACTTAGAAACTTTCTTCAAGGCCTGCTGTAAGAAATTTCTTATAGAAATAAGCTGTATAACTTTTATATCTTTTGTCTTGTTGAATGTATAATGGTTGTTCCTTTTTCTGTGTAAAATAAATAGGGAATAAACTTTAAATTAAAAATTTAACAAAAACACTACTGCATAAAGACATTACCCGTCTTTTTTGGGAAGTCACGTAAAATGTATCCTATGTCTTTACGGGATCAAGCCGAATCTAACAATACCTCGCACTCGCAAATAAACATACATACATTAGACCTGAAAACAATACACGCCTTTTTTGTAGACAGTCGTGTAATAAACAAATATAAATTGACCATCAGCTGATTAGAGCTCACTTAGTACGGGAAGTCCAACTTTTTTTGCTATTGACTATAACACACTTACGTACGTTCCTTGGGGAAAGTTGATCAGTTTCTCGGGCTGAACCACCAGCTCAGTGTCTTGTGACACAGCTTATAACAAAGAAAGTACCTACTAAAGGTCTTACCAATTAGTAGATAAAAATATAATTATTTTTTTAAATATTTAGCAACTTAATTGACTATTAAATAACACTAATTACTCTTTTATGGATAAAACATAATTGCATGTAAGTAATTAAAAATTTATTACCGTCAACATCATAATCATATCAGCCGAAAGACGTCCACTGCTGGACAAAGGCCTCCCCTCCAGCCCTCCCCCAAGGATTTTCCACGACGACCGGTGTCCTGTGCTGCCCGCATCCAGCGGCTTCCCGCGACTTCCACCAGGTCGTCGGTCCACCGTGTGGTAAGCCTCTTCCGATACGCGGTCGCCACACGGGAACCTTACTGCCCCAACGGCTATCTGTTCTACGTGCTATGTTCCCTGCCCACTGCCACTTTAGTTTAGCTATTCTGTGAGCTATGTCGGTTACTTTGGTTCTCCTGCGGATCTCCTCATTTCTGATTCGATCGCGTAGGGAAATACCGAGTATAGCTCGCTTCATCGCCCTTTGGGTGACCTTGAGCCTTATTATTTTGCCCCTAGGAAGCGACTATGTCACAGTTCCGTATGTCAGCACTGGCAACATACACTGGTCAAAGACGGTTACTTTATCACCGTGTAATAAAGTAAACATTATATAGACAGCTGGCGCCGAATATATACGAGTACAAGTAGCAATCAAGTCTTGGAAAGTCAATCAATCGGGATTTCCCCTAATCCTATGTCGCGACGCTCTACTTTTAGGTACCTTTTTATCGACAAACGTCTAAATTAATACAAATGACTATCAATATTAAACTCGACTAAGACAAATCGAGAATCATCTGAAACCCTGTTAAGCTCTCAACGAAATCTGCCGATTACGAAAATAGAGTTTATTTTGGTACAAATTTCTGAGGTTGAATGCTTTGATATTATAGAACAGAGACAGACACTGTCGCGGATGTTCGGAAAAATATTAATGATGTCACAATATACAAATATTTGTGTTGGAAATAATTTTATCTTTGACATTGCTTCCTAAGGGTGTTAAGTTCTCATAGAAATCTTTACATTATGAAAATAGAGTTCATTTTGGTACAAATTACTGAGATGGAATGCTTTGATATTAGAACAGAGACAGATACTCTCGGGGATGTACAGAAAAACATTAATGATGTCACAATATACACAATGTACAAATATGTGTAGAGGTCTTCTATAAGCTCTCAACTAAATCTTCCGATTACGAAAACAGAGTTCATTTTGGTATAAATTTCTGAGTTGCAATGCTTTGATATTAAAACAGAGACAGACACTGTCGTGTCGCGGATGTTCGGAAAAATATTAATGATGTCACATAGATGATGTCACAATATACAAATGTGTGTGTTATAAATAATATAACTTTATCTCAATCAATTGCAGTCCATTATTGGACATAGCTTCTTATGGGTGCTAAGCTCTCAACGAAATCTTTCAATTACGAAAATAGAGTTTAGTTTGGTACAAATTTCTGAGTTGGAATGCTTTTATATTAGAACAGAGACAGATACTGTCGCGTATGTTCAGAATAATAAAAATGATGACACAAAATACATTTGCGTTATAAATAATATAATTTTATCTTAATCAGTCAATTGTAGTCCATTATTGCATTGCTTCCTATGGGTAGGACATACCGACTGTATATTCAGCTGTTTTCAGCTATATTCATTAGAAAAAAATCACAGATCCCATGCATTAATGATCTCCGTGTAGATTGAAAATGAACTATACAAATATATTTTTTAATTTATTATTATTCAAAAACGAATTATAAACAGTCATTGTTTACATAGATAAATAGAGTCAGCATGCATACTTACTAACTGCGGCGTTGAAAGTCCGCGCGCTCTACATAATGTACAAACTATCTTCCTTTGTTTGTCAACCAATTCAATTTTATTACATTTTAAATGTTGCGTGTTTTAAATGGAGCGTCGGTGGCGCAACGGCAAGGGCCGCTACCTCCTATCCGGGAGGTCGTGGTTCGAGTCCTGCCACGTACCAATGTGTTTTCGAATTGCGACTCATATGTACGTTTTCTTACGGTGAAGGAAAACATCGTGCGGAAACCTGCACACATCTGCGAAGAAACTCGAAGGTTGTATGTGAAGTTGGCCAACCCGCAATGGGCCCGCGTGGTTGACTAAGGTAATTCAGGGTAGGCTCCAGCCCCTCGGTGGGGACGTATATATGAGCTAATGTGATGAAATGTTGCATGATATCACAGTGTTTTTGAATTTTTCAATTATATCAATTAGTTCTTAAGATAAGGGCCTTTTCATGACTTAAGTCGAGAAAAAGTGATCCCATTTTTTAAGTTTTGTCGATTTGAAAAAAAACTATGGGCTTTAATTTTTTTTCAATAAATCCCTTGCCAATACCCACATTTGGACACCTAAATCATTACGTTCCCCTAAATACTTGCAGAGTAATCACCATGTCATAATTTTGCTGAAAAAGGTACCCACCCCTACCAGAGCGAGCGAAAAACATTTTTAATGTTAAAAATTGTTTGTGCCGCTCTGAATGAAGTAGTAATCAAATCGAACGAGTATAAACAGAACTATGTCGTCGTCTGAGAGAATTTATTTATTTGTATCGCACGCACACATTCACAATTTTCTTTCAACAGTCATTCACGGCGTGTGGCATGTACTATTGCTCTGGCATAAAAATTGCTTAAATAAAATAATAATGGTAAAAAAATAATGTTAGTGTCGAAATTTTGTCACAAGCTAAACTACAAAAGTACAAAGCTACAGAAACTGCTGCATAGGTTACTATAGGAGTGATAGCTACTTCATCTAGCGATGGAGTAACAAACAAACAGTTTTAACGTGAAACGTTTTTAAATCACATACGGGGTGCCAAGTCAAAAACCTGGACTGTGACGGAAGTACGTAAGACCGTACGGAAGCGACGACGTAAGAATCTGTTTCCTTTATAGCAACCAAGCATCGATATTGAATCGATATCAGGTTTGTATATCGATGCAAACAAGTAACAAACCGCGGTTCCATTGCAACTAAGTCATCACTTTATATATCAGGAAGGCCAAGGCTCCATGGCCATACAGTCTAAGCCGCGAGGCCGGAGGGCGAGCTCCGCGTAATACGAGTCCGGAGGCAAAAAACCTGTCAAGTGCGAGTCGAACTCGCGCAAAGTAAGGTTCGATTGTATATTTTAAAAAACAAAATTGTATTTGCAGTTGGTAACAGAATACTTAGTATAAAAAAAACTATGATTTTTTTACAAATCCAACTGCACACCTTAAGCTTGTCGACTATATAACTCCTTAACTAAAAAAGCCTACTTAGCGGTGTTAGTTTTCCTTTTAACTCTTAACGTTTTAAAATGTACATAATAATTATGTGTACGTATCACAAAGTGCATATCGTTAGCTCTAAAACTGGACACATTTGTCCTCGAGGATACCATACGAAATGAATACTTATTATATAGCTGTCTTTTTATTTGCAGAGGGATATCTTATGTCTTACGTATGAGAAAGACAAAGACGAAAATATTTCCTTTAGATTTGCACCAACAGTTCGTTCATTCAAAGTCCCAAAAAACATTCTCAAACGAAACTCGCAAAGGTTCTCGGTGCATTTCCATCAGTTGATGTTAAATTACTTAGTGTTTATGTGTATAAATCTGTATGTTTTTGAATTTTTTAATAAAAAAATATTAGTATTTCATTGTTTTGTGTTTTCTATGTACCAACCAAGTGAATATAATGTGTTGTAGACCAAAAACTGGTAGGTCACCGATTTGTGTTCGGTGGTGGTTTCTGTTATTTTTTCATTTTTTGTTAGAAATAAACCTGTGAAACAGTATTTAATACGATATTTTCAACCAATTTATCTTGATTTCTAATTAAAATCCAAAAAAAAACAATTAATTCAATATTACCAAAAATTTTGTCAGACTGAAATTTTGGATCGGAAAATAGGAGTCATTTTCGATTCACTTTATCTTGAAATTTTTGTACAAGATTAACAAACACAAGCATAGGTATAGAAAAACCTATTATTTAAAAACATTCTTAAATAAATTGTTTGAAAGAATAGGTAAATCTTACAACTATACAGATATTTTCATGGTAACAGGCACCTGACAAGATGGATTTTGACGTGATTATCATTTTACTAATGTTTTTTATCTTACAACTAGACAGATATTTTCATGCTCACTGGCACCTGCCAATATAAATTTTGACGTGCTCATCATTTTACTAATGTTTTTTATCTTACAACTATACAGATATTTTGACACCTGACGAGATGATTTTTGACGTTCTCATCATTTTACTAATGTTTTTTATTATTATGTTTAGTGTAATCCACAAAATGTAATACTTTATAAAATCTGCAGGTATCCAAGAATAATCGCTCAAAATTTCATAGACTAATATTGCCTGAAAAAGGAATACCAAGGGATTTTGTATCGTTGCACATTTTTCGCATTTATCCGCCATTGTCTTTACACGAGTTAATGGGAGTTCGATTTTATAACACCTAGCGAGCCTAAGGGTTAAATTGATTATATGTCACACTATTCACAATTTTTTTCAGATATCCTGAAATAGAGGATTAGCTGGTAGGGGGAGGGAAAGGGGGGGACTTGCAATTTAAAGCTTAACAATCGCGAACCGAACTTTAACGGTGAAGGAAAACATCGTGAGGAAACCTGCACACGCCTGCGAAGAAACTCGAAGGTTGTGTGTGAAGTCGACCAACCCGCACTGGGCCCGCGTGGTCGACTAAGGCCTAATCGCCCTGATTCAGGGTAGGCTCGAGCCCCTCGGTGGGGACGTACATGAGCTGTAATGATGATGATGATGAATCGCGAACCAATCCCTCAGTCGAAAAATGGTTTTTGCAAACGTTCAGTAGTTTTGAAAGACCTATTCAACGATAGAGTAAGTTAATTAAAAAAAAAAACACCTTAAGATTTTATTGTATCACTTTTTCGGCGTAATTAATATCACAGCTTTATAGTACTAATAGTCTCTGAGCTTAGTGCCAAATCACAGCTTTCTAGTACTAATAGTCTCTGAGCTAAGTGCCAAATCACAGCTTTCTAGTACTAATAGTCTCTGAGCTAAGTACCAAATCACAGCTTTCTTGTACTAATAGTCTTTGAGCTAAGTGCCAAATCACAGCTTTCTAGTACTAATAGCACAGATTACTAAATAGTTATAATTCAACGATAGAGTAAGTTAATTAAAAAAAAAACACCTTAAGATTTTATTGTATCACTTTTTCGGCGTAATTAATAAGATAATTCTCTGAGCTAAGTGCACAAATCACAGCTTTCTAGTACTAATATAGTCTCTGAGCTAAGTGCCAAATCACAGCTTTCTAGTACTAATTAATAGTCTCTGAGCTAAGCCGCATACAGACGGACAGACATGGTGAAGCTCAAGGGTTCCTTGTTGACTTCGGAACCCTATAATGGGACATCTAAACTAGTCAAGACTAGATAATAGACTAGAGATTTCATGCCGTATACCTTCCGCTCAAAACTAGACACATAAAATTTAATTAATAATCATCACATAATTATGTTTCAAAACCATTAATCGCTTCCACTTACAGGAGGATCGTACCTAAATAATAAACGCACGATCATTAGAAGTCATTGGGTAAACCGCAAGCCAAGTATATATATATATTAGTACTATCATATAGATTGGACACTCCCTGTCGCTCTCTAGATTACGACCTCACCCCCTCGTCACCCAGATTGATACAAATTTGTTACAGTTTGGTTGACTAACGTATAGGATTTCGCCGCCATTTTGTTTGTTCCGTCATTCCTTTTTTGAAATGTCATTTCTGGCCCGTTGTATGAAGTGTCCAGGGTGTGCCGCAAGCATGTCAAGGGTTACACTGCCAGAATAAGGTGAACTATGCTAAAAATATAGAACGGATGGCCGTTGGGGCAGTAAAGTTCACGAGTGGCGATCGCGCACCGGAAAGCGTAGCCTAGGCAGGCCTCTCACTCGGTGGACCTGGTGAAGGTCGCGGGAAACCGTTGGATGCGGGCAGCGCAGAACCGGTCGTCGTGGAAATCCTTGGGGGAGGCCTATGTCCAGCAGTGGATGTCCTTCGGCTGGTATGATGATGATGATGCTATAAATAATACGTCATATAAAGCGAGCTTAGAATGGTAAGGTAACCATTTGATGTGCAGTTGACAGTAGTTGGAGCGTCGGTGGCGCAATGGCAAGGGCTGCTACCTCCTGTTCGGGAGGTCATGGTTCGAATCCTGCCATGTACCAATGTGTTTTCAAATTTCGATATAATATGTACGTTTTTCCGACGCTCTTACGGTGAAGGAAAACATCGTGAGGAAACCTGCACACGCCTGCGAAAAAACTCGAAGGTTGAGTGTGTGTGAGTGAAGTCGACCAACACGCACTGGGTCCGCGTGGTCGACTAAGGCCCGATCGCCCTAATTCAGTGTAGGCTCGAGCCCCTCGGTGGAGACATATATGAGCTGATATGATGACAGTACCACACCCTGGACACTTCATACAACAGGCGAGGAATGACATTTCGAAAAACAAATGACGGAACAATGAAATCATGGTGAAATTCTATACGTTCGAGAACCAAACTAGCACCAATCTGTATAAATCTGGGCGAAGGAGGGGGTAAGGTCAGGCTCTAGGATCTAGTGGTCATACTGTATGATAGTACTAATGTATTATATTTACTTTGACAGTACTGTGTAACCAAACAGTGATATAATTGAAGGCACTTACGTAAGTGCAACCTTTTTGAGTCTACAATGTTTGATGGGTGATTCAATCAATCAATCAAATATGCTAAAAAAAATCAAATTCGTCTAAATCACAGTAATTGGAATACTGTAAATAAATAACATAAATCTCTTATTTAGATTACTGTTGTAGTTTCCAACTTTTCTTATATTATTTCTTCCTCCAATTATTCTACTGTCATACACCTACTTTTGTAGCGTCGGTGGCTCAACCGGTAACGACTTGGTCCTTCTAAACAGAGGTGTCAGGTTCAAATCTGGACGGCCAATGTACCAATGAGTTTTTCAAAAACTTACGTACATGTGCTTACCGATTGCTTTAACGGTGAAGGAAAACATCGTGAAGAAACCTGCACACGCCTGCAAAAAAAACTCGAAGGTTTTGTGTGAAGTCGACCAACCCGCACTGGGCCCGCGTAGTCGACTAAGGCCTAATCGCCCTAATTCAGGGTATGCTCGAGGCCCTCGGTGGGGACGTATTTATTTGTTTATTTAATGTTTATTGTACATAGTAAATGAGAAATACATAAGTAAAAAAAAAACATAAGATTAAAAACATACGTATATGAGCTGATAATATGATGATGATGACACCTACTTTTATTTTTATAAGATTAGATAGTTCTAGTGCCTAATATCACGTAACTGCGAATTTTAATACTATAACTATATGTACTACTATTAAGGCGGTAATATTACAGATTTTCGGTATTTTTGAGGCCAATTACTTCTAAACGAAAGAAAACCCAAGGTTGAAAAAAATACCCTTATTGTTGATGATGTTCCTTAAAGTCAAAAGCTATTAAAAATACGATTGAGCAGTTTTGGCTCGATAGGAAAAAGTCCTAAAGATAGGTCTACACCGTTACTTTCAACTCTAGTTATGACTAATATTTTGAAGTATAAGTTTAAAAAATATACTACAATATTAGATAAGATAATACAAAGTAGATAATGTTATTATTTTTTATACTGTCACTAGTTTTTGATTGAAACGAAAAACCATTAAAAAAGTGAAAAAGTGTGGTTATTTTCTTTACTCTTTACATGTAAAGAAAAAGACAGAGACAACTGTTCCAAACAATACCTCGCCTTAAGACCTTAAGATGGGTCAAATGACAATATTCAAATCAAATTATTGAAAGACTTTGTAAAGCTATCACCATGGAAAAAAATATATAATATGCTTAAAGTAATATAAAATCGATTTAATGGAATACAATTTTAAAAATTTTACCACTTTTTATGTAAATAAAATATACTGTAGACCCTGTTTTTGGCATTAATTGCAAAATTTCTCGTAAATAAATAGTTAATATTGAATGAAACCCACACACAAAAATCGGTGACTTTAAGACCATTTATTTTAATTGAACACATTTTTTTAAAACTTATTTGAAAGTGATGAAAAGTAATAAAAACATGTAAAAATCGTGAATTCGGCGTTCGGTTTCAACGTAACAGCCGCGTTGAAGACCGCATTGATTTGAACTTAAAATGAATAGACTTACGTTTGATATTATTTAAACACGATTAAGTGATCTTGTAATATAGGTTTTATAGTAGTTACCTAGATAAAGTGTTGCTCTTCTGTAATTCCGCGATCAGTGTGTGAATATTATTTTGTTTGTTTCAGCTTTCGTCATCTACTTCTCCCTGCTTTCGGCTTTCTTCTGGCTCAACGTCATGTGCTTTGATATTTGGTGGACGTTCAGGTAAATCATCATCTTTATATATTACTAGTTTTTGCCCGCGGCTTCGCCCGCGTGGACATCGTTTTTATGACTGTCTTAAAGGGTGCGCGGTGCCGTGGACATGATTTTTTTCCAGATCCCTCGGGATATATGTCAGGATATGCTTATTAGTAAATCATGTCATTTCCCACCTTATCAACCATCTCTGTCCAAAAAATCACACAATCCCTTGATCCGTTGCGATGTTGAAGAATTAACCAAAAGAGAATATATTTTCAGTTCCCTCAGGAACTGCATCGGGCTATGCTATTTACACGGGATAAAAGTAGCCTATGTCCTTCCTCGTGACACTGTCTACCTGCATGCCAAATTTCATTAAGATTGGTCAAGGTGATGAAAAGGTCACAAACAAACAAACACATTTTCACATTTATAATATTAGTAAGGATTAATGAAGCGTCGGTGGCTCAACCAGTAACGATTCGGTCTTCCTAACCAGAGGTACCGGGTTCAAATCCGGACGGCCAATGTACCAATGAGTTTTTCGACACTTACGTACATATACTTACCGATTGCTTTAACGTTGAAGGAAAAAATCGTGAAGAAACCTGCACATCTGATTCCAGATGTGTATGAAGGTCGCCTTGCACACTTCCGTAGGTGAAAATCTAAAATGCCCTACTCGTGACCGCGGGTGATGCTAAGTGCAACAACAGGCGACCACAGTCTACCCGTTGCATAGCACGGTTATTTGTGCCACACGATAAGAGAGAAGATATCATCTTTATGATGGTTTTCTTTTATAATCTGTATTTTTCCTACAATTTTTAAAGCATCGCATTACTCATATGAAAAAGAGTAAAAAATATTACTTTAAAAAGTACTTACATGTATAGACTTTTATGTTCACAAAATAGTAAGCCATAGGCAACGTCTCACTTGATAGTAAGTGAAGATGATGATGATGATGATGTTGGTTAGTTTTACACTTATCATGGTTCCGATTTATTTTTTCAATTTTAAAGCAAACAATAATAATACTACAATACAATAGAAAATTAAAAAGCACTAGGCGGCTTGGCATCATCTCACCTGATTGATGGTAAGTGAAGATGATAAAGGTTGACGCGGGCTTACAAATATTCTCCAACACAATGGTTGTAGCTATAGCCAGGCGGGCTTAGAAAATGCCCTACCCCCAACCAAACCGAGTCTCCTCATGGTAAATGACGATAATAACGAATTGGGAAGCGGGCTTACCAAGATTCCCCAACGCAATGGGGAACTGGCTATCTTATCTTCGAGTCGGAACACATCGTTTGGCGGCAAGACAAATAAGATGGTCGAGTTCTTTAATATATTGGCAGGGCCAATGATTCAAAACATTGTAACCGTCGAAATGAATATAAAGTTCTATACAAACAATTAATGAACCGTTTACATAATTACATTTTATTGATATCTAAATTTTGTTTCTATAGAACTTTATATTCATTTCGACGCTTACGATGTTTTTAACCATTGGCCCTGCCAATATATTAATGAATTCGACTGTTTAATTGTTTATGTCCAGGCGGGCTTAGAAAATGCCCTACCACCAACCAAACCGAGTCTTAAAGAGCTAGTCCCCTCTGAGAATCAAACCCACAACCTCTTGATGTAAAGCTAATAGACTAACCACCACAAAGGCAGTTTAAATAGTTTACTTTAAAAACCCCTTAGTCAAAATAACGTGAGCAAACTGAAACTTTAACCGCCTCCGTAGCTCAGAGGCAAAGTTCACTGGCTTTACACAGGATGTCGCGGGTTCAATTCCCGGCGGGGTCAATTGTAAGACTCGGTTTGGTTGGTGGTAGGGCATTTTCTAAGCCCGCCTGGCTAGCTACCACCATCTTATCTAAGTCATGCCGCCAAATATCAATGTTGATATCATTGGTGTGTTCCGGCATGAAGATAAGATAGCCAGTTCCCCATTGCGTTGGGAATCTTGGTAAGCCCGCTTCCATCTTCGGCAACATCGTCACTTACCACCAGGTGAGATGATGCCAAAGGCTTACCAATTATGGAAATTTTTTTTTAACCATTTCGCTCTTCATAGAAATCAATGAGAGTACACCGACGGGGCAGATAATATATATTTCATCGTCGCCGTCTACCTGCAGATACCGAGCGATATCGTCAAGATGTTGTCAAGGGTTTACCAATTGTGAATAAAAAAAAAACAGGACATACCTGTAGCGCGGTGCGCTGTTATTCGTTCTTCTTTCATCTGATCTTTTTTTCATTCCATCCATTATATTTCCTATCTTCAATATTTCACCTTCATAATTTATAAAATAAAATATCATGTTAGGAAAACTGTAAAGCTGATTCTTTCTAAGACCCATTTTGGGTACGATTCATTAAATGTTTCTTTGTGATTTGTGTTTGTAATTTAAGTATATCGTATTGTTTTTCTAACTCTTAAGTTCCTTTTTAGGCAGAGATATGCTATATATAAGGTGAGGTAGATAGGTTACATGCGTCCAAAAAGTGAAGCTAATAAAGAGATGACAATTGGCATCTCTTTTCTTAGTAGCATTCGGTGCAACGGAAGCGAACTACCTATAATGTTGTGTGTGTAAATGGGTTCGATTTTCAAATGTTGTTTGTTAGTGCATAACTCATCTATAGGTCTTATTTTCATCAATAAATTTGTAAATACTCGTGAGCGCAAACGGCACCCTACACCTACTCCTTCCGTTGTGCTACATACCTTCGTTGTTCATTGTTCAAGTGATAAACAATTCTAATTACTTAGGCGGGTTGAACTATTAACGTAATTAACAGCTTCGTGGTAAATTTCTGCAGAAATGTATGAATGATCTTATGTACAGAGGCGAGCACATCAAGCTTCGGAGCACTTTGGACTTTGTACCGTTTTTATGCCGTATGCGTAAGGATCAGAATCGCACTACGAGTGTCTCGTTTGATGTGCTGGCCTCTGTACATACAGTTATAGATTCTATCCTCCTACAGAAAAGCTACTCACAAATTTGTTTTGCTAGGTAGGTACTGTCAGGATTACTTTTAGAGCTAAGCCATGAAAACGATAAACGTTTTACCCGAAAGCCCAAAAACGAGGGTAATCTTTTCGGGTGTTGTATTTATGTGTTACCGTAAGATTGTAAATTCCGTTAGATTATAATCTAACGGAATTTATTTCGCAAGATTGTGAACTGTCGAAAGATTGTGAACTGTAACATATTGTTTACAATTTCACTAGTGACATTGTAAACTTTACTCACTAGTGACATTACAATAACACTAAGTAAAATGAAAAACACTAAATAAATGAGCTCGCAAATCGAGCTATGTTGGGTTCGGTCAGGTTTGATTGATTTAACAGTCAAAGAGCCCCCCACCCTCTGGGTAGCAGAATGCTTCGCAGCAGTAGAAATCATCGGTTTTATTCGGAGGTACAAGAATAGGCCGTGAAATTGGTAAGCCCGCTTCCATCTTCGGCAACATCGTCACTTACCACCAGGTGAGACGTTGTCAAGGGTTTACCAATTGTGAATAAAAAAAAATAAAAAAAATTGTGATCCGATTCACAATTTACCGTTATATGATAATAAGTAAGTAAGTAAGTAAATATACTTTATTTCACGCCAAAAAACAATACAGGATTTATCTAACTAGTGAGATTGTAATATCGCGGTTTTCGCAATATCCCGGTGACATATATATGCCTGTTTCTGTGGCTGAGCTTGAAGCAACGGCTTGATAGATTTTGGAGTGCAAGGTATTGTTACACTCGTCTTGATCCTGTGAGTGACATATATAGGTTAGACATTTTTAACCAACAGCCCAAAAAAGGTGTAATGTTTTATGCTGTCGGGTTTTTAGTTCATAATAAATTTGGTTAGGTTATTCAAAGAAGATCATGGCCAATGTTACATAAAGTTCCTAACTGATAAGATTTTTTTTTTCTCGAATTGATCACAAGTTTGTCTGAGAAAGATGTTTTGTTTCATGAGTCTCACAACAAAATTATGACCGCAGAGGTGAAAAAAAAAACTATATGTAGGCATTGCCGCTTGTTTTTTCTAAAAATTACCAAAACAAGTTTTTACTAAGACAAGCTTTCTCCTGCTAGGTACGGGGAAATGTTTATGGTTAAATCGAAATCCTGTGACAATATTCATATTCCTATTTAATTTATTTATTATGTTTTAAACAATTACATAGCAATAAAGCATAGCCCTAATTCAGGGTAAGCTTTTCCCAATTGTGAATTAAAAAAAAAAAAAAATAAGCTCGAGCCCCTCGGTGGGGTCGTATATAAGCTGTTATGATGTAAGCATAGTATGTTAATATTACAATAACAAATCAACAAAAAAATCTGTGTGATTTATATGTGCGCGGCGTGGCAATTGTTAAAAAAACTGGCCAAATGCGAGTCAGAACGCACACAAAGGGATCCGTACCATCATACTAGATGGCGCTAGTTTCTTCATGTTTCTAAAAAAACACGTTTTTTGTATGGAGACCCTCTTATTTTTTCACTTCTTCTTATTTTATGTTATAGCGACAACAGAAATACATCACCTGTGAAAATTTCAACTGTCTAGCTATCACGGTTCATGAAATACAGCCTGGTGACAGACGGACGGACAGCGAAGTCTTAGTAATAGGTTCCCGTTTTTACCCTTTGGGTACGGAACACTAAAAAAAACAAACCCTTCCCCTCTCCACCCGCGCTAAAAATGTTTTCCGGCCACCTCGCAAAAAAAAAACATGTATGCTTACACAATTACTTTGTGACTGACTCGGTGGCTCAGTGGTTAGTGCCCTTGACTACTGATCCGAGAGTTGTGGGTTCGATCCCCACCCAGGGCAAGCATTTGTGTGATGAGCAGATTTGTTTGCTCTGTGTCTTGGTGTTAAATATATCTATATATGTATGTATTTAAACGTATATAAGTATGTATATCGGTCTCTGGTAACCCATAACACAGGGAATCCTACTTTGGGGCCAGAGGACCATGTGTGATTTGTCCGAGAAAAAAAAAAGTGTACGGCCACGCCTCAATGTTTCGATGTTTTTGTATATCGTTTCAAAAAACAGTCGCAAGAGACGCGGCTTTATAATTACCTACACAGAGTGAATGATTGAACGACAAGACGCATTTCAGGAGGTGAAATAGAGAACGAAACTGAACAACTTTCCACACAGAGACCATATAACCTACCGCCTCCCTGGCGTAATGGTTAATCCATTCGCTTCACACCAGGAGGTCGCGGGTTCGATTTCAGGCGGAGTCTAACTCTGTAAGACTCGTTTTTGCTGGTGGTAGGGCGTTTTCTAAGCCCGCCTGGTTAGCTACCACCATCTTATTTGTCTTGCCGCTAAACGATATGTTCCGGCTCGAAGATACGATAGCCAGTTTCCCATTGCGTTTGGGAATCTTGGTAAGCCCGCTTCCCAATTCGTCTTTATCGTCACTTACCATGAGGTGACTATGAGATGATGCCAAGGGCTTAACAATAGGGATGACGACAGCATCAGAAATAAATTATGAACTCTTGATCACTAAATTGCCCTCCTACTTAAACTTCGGAAAACCTTACTTGTTTTGTTTTCCATCAAGTCCTTGATTTTTAATTCACCAAAATCACAAAATGAGTACATAATTAAATGACGCTGCTAAACTACGACGTCAAGGCTAGGTATTTCTAACATTTTTAGAACAAAATGTCGTTTTTGACATAATAAAAAGTAACTCAGATGCACGGGCGTAGCCAGGGGGAGGGTTTTGGGGGTTCAAACCTCCCCCGCAAAGTTCAGATATTACTAACATTCATAGAATTAAAATAAGAACAGGCGTGCGACATATCTCATTAATTAGGTACCTACTAACTTTTACCTACATTAAAATATACGGTGGTTTGGATTCACTTTAAAAATAAATAATTAAAATAAAATTAATATTTAAGGAGGGTTTCCATACAACAAACGTGATTTTTATAGATAATGGTAAGCGAGTCCGACTCGCACTTGGCCAGTTTTGTTTTCTTGAACCCCCCCGATACCAAAACCTGGCTACGCCCGTGCTCAGATGACTAGAATTCTTCAATCCTATTATATCCATATAAAACAACAACTCACAAAAATAGACTTTTCATACAAATGAGAAAGATAATTTAGTTAAAATATACATGAGCTATTTGTAAATAAATGATAGACCGACTCAAACCTGTTGTGTCGGCTATGACGAAACGAATCACAATAAAAATAGATGAGAACGTATAAATAATCAGATCAGACGTAAAACTGTTAGCGCAGCATAGTAAAAATGCAAATAGATAGATACATATAAATTCTTCCGTAAATTGGTTGCTTTGTTACTGAAATTAAGAGGATAAAGAGAAATAGAAATTAACGCTAGTAGGGTATTGGTAAGGTAAGTAGGGCAAGTAATGCAATTTGAGTAGTTTAAGGATAGCATGCCGGCAGTAAAATATACAGGGTGACTGGTAAGTAGTGCAAATCCTTTTAAGGGGCTATAGATCAGTTCACTTGCAACAAATTAAACCGTATAACACATATGCAAAAGTGACCCATTTTTGAGATATTGCAGTTTTAAGATTATTTTTAAAAATCCCAAGTGTTATATCTAAATACCAATAAAACAAAAAAAAAAATACCGTTCGTATCTTTTATTGGTTTTAACTTCGTTACATTCTAAATGATAAATTAGAATCGATAGATTGTAATTTTTTTCATAAATTCTCCAAAATAATAAAAAAGAAACTAGTAATTTAACGAAAACATTGCATAAAAAAGCAAGTATAAAATAAAAAATCTTAATACAATTTTATTTGCATGTTAACTTAAAAACATCTACATTTTACTTTCTTTCAGACGAGGTATAAAAAATTAACATATCTGTTAGAATTACCAAAATATCACCAATACAATAGTTAGCAAAATAAATGTTCGCAACCTACTTACCCGGTAGGTACATACAAATTCAGTGGCTACTGATAGATGCCTAGTACTCCGTTTTTTGTTAAAAACTAAATTAATTCTAATTTTGAAATATGAGTGCGAGGCACGTTTTTTAAAATCTCATCCTCAAAGTGACTTCCCCCGTTTTATTTTGCTACCTACTCCTATTGTATTGGTGATATTTTGGTAATTCTAACAGATATGTTAATTTTTTATTTTATTTTAACATGCAAATAATATTGTATTAAGATTTTTTGATTTATACTTGCTTTTTTATGCAATGTTTTCGTTAAATTACAAGTTTTTTTTAAAATTTTGAAGCATTGTGGCCACATTTATGAAAAAAATTACAATCTATCGACTCTAATTTATCATTTAGAATATAAAGAAGTTAAAACCAATAAAAAATACGACAGGTAATTATTTTTTTTCGTTTTATTGATAACACTTGGGATTTTTTATAAAAAATCTTAAAACTGCAATAGGTGTCTCAAAAATGGGTCACTTTTGCATAAGGTGTTATATGGTTTAATTTGTTGCAAATAAACTGATCTATAGCCCCTTAAAAGGATTTGCACTACTTACCAGTCACCCTGTATGATAAGCAGTAAAATATTGCATTTTGGGTCGTTTAAAAGTACAAATCGATAATTTTAATAATTGAGTGAGTGGTTAAATTCGGGCAGTAGAATAACTCGAAATGGGAAGTAAACTATTCTTATAAGGGTAGTAAAATTTTTAACTGGGCAGTAACACGTTTTAAATGGGTAGTAAACCCAGGGCAACGAGCAAAGTTGGTTCTGCCGCTTTGCTGGTTGCTGCCGCGTCATGCTCGCTTCACGGGCTCAGCATGTGCGTTGTCTGTCATGTCAAACCTAACAACTCGTCACTTCGCTTCTTGCTATCTAACTAACCTAACCAACGGTCAAAGACCCACCTTAAGTCATTATTCAAAAGTTAAGTTAAGTCCCACCTTAATACCCACCTAGGTCGTTCTAACCAATAACTGCTTCTGTTCTTACAATATTAGGTACTGATCATCAAGATGAAATAATCACCCATATATTCTACAAAATTGCTACAAAATTACCTCCCAAACAATTAAAATACCGCCCAAAAATACTCCCAGTTAATGTAACTAAGTTAGTTTGTTGGTAAAAAAATAATCAAAAATGAATTTGGTAGATAAACAGATATAGGAAAAATCACCTAAAGCAAAGAGAAAAAAATATAAATTATAGCTAGTTACTTAATTGTTCAATTGAAAGTTCTGCACGATATGCTGAAGATAAGTATTTTTTTTAATGAAAAACCGGACCTGCTATGTAGTAAAATCCAATTTATATGAAAATATGTATAACGGATCCAAAACTTAAAGTATTACTATGTAAACAAACATAGCGCAATATAGGTTAATATTATAGACTACCATAGTGCAAGGTGCAAGGAATAATGGGTGTAGTCAGATTAGCTGCTAACGCAATGGGTTAACGATTACCATAGACTACGATAGTGCAAGTTGCAAGGATAATGGGTTTAGTCAGATTAGCTGCTAACGCAATGGGTTAACATAGACTACCATAGTGCAAGTTGCAAGGAAAATGGGTGTAGTCAGATTAGCTGCTAACGCAATGGGTTAACATAGACTACCATAGTGCAAGGTGCAAGGATAATGGGTTAATCAGATTGGCTGCTAACGCAATGGGTTTACATAGACTACCATAGTGCAAGATGAAAGGAATAATGGGTGTAGTCAGATTAGCTGCTAACGCAATGGGTTAACGATTAACATAGACTACTATAGTGCAAGTTGCAAGGATAATGGGTTTAGTCAGATTAGCTGCTAACGCAATGGGCTAACATAGACTACCATAGTGCAAGTTGCAAGGATAATGGGTTTAGTCAGATTAGCTGCTAACGCAATGGGTTAACATAGACTACCATAGTACAAGTTGCAAGGATAATGGGTGTAATCAGATTAGCTGCTAACGCAATGGGTTAACATAGATACCATAGTATAAGTTGCAAGGATAATGGGTGTTATCAGATTAGCTGCTAACGCAATGGGTTAACATAGACTACCATAGTGCAAGGTGCAAGAATAATGGGTGTAATCATATTGGCTGCTAACGCTATGGGTTAACATAGACTACCATAGTGCAAGTTGCAAGGAAAATGGGTGTTGTTTGATTAGCTGCTAACGCAATGGGTTAACATAGACTACCATAGCGCAAGTTGCAAGGACAATGGGTGTAATCAGATTGGCTGCTAACGCAATGGGTTAACATATACTACCTTAGTGCAAGGTGCAATGATAATGGGTTAATCAGATTGGCTGCTAACGCAATGGCTTAACATAGACTACTATAGTGCAAGGTGCAAGTATAATAGGTGTAATCAGATTTGCTGCTAACGTAATGGGTTAACATAGACTACCATAATGCAAGGTGCAAGGATAATGGGTGTAATCAGATTGGCTGCTAATGTTTAATTCCCAAAATCTCTAGTCGGTTTTATAGGCTAATTTTTCCCCACGTCCATTCTGCGAAAGTCAATACTTAGTCCTTTCCGTAAACATCCATTTACACCAACGTCTAGTCAATTATTTTCTTTGTAATAAACATGTTAAAAGTTATCTAGTCTTTTTACACGTAATACTTAAACCTTGTATACTGAATTTCTGCTGACGCGATTCCGGTACTGTGTTTTTCTTCCAGTTAGTGGTTCGTTTACATTATAAGACTTTTATTTTTTGATGAGGTATACCTATTGTTATTTAAGTATTACGTTAAGCTATTTGAGCAGGTCAAAGGTACTGAAACTCAAATAAACATTCGTCAATGGTTTGTAACACAATTAACAACTTAGAATTTAAATGAGATGTAAATGTGATTTCGTTGTTTTGTTCCCAACATTTTTGTATGAAGGACAAAAGAAAAATACACAATTGGAAACGGTTAGAACTCCAATAACGTTATGAACGAGTATTTCTACAAAAAAACCTGCAGAGGATAATATAATTAGGAAACTGTTTTTATTTTGTGGACTTTGTGGTTTAACATTAAAATTATTTTGTAGAGCATTTTTTTTATTCACAATTGGTAAAACCTTGGCATCATCTCACCTGATGGTAAGTGACGATGATGTCGAAGATGGAAGCGGACTTACCAAGATTCCCCAACGCAATGGGGAACTGGCTATCTTATCTTCAAGCCGGAACAAATCAATGTTGTTAACATTGATGTTTGGCGCCAGTACTTAGATAAGATGGTGGTAGCTAGCCAGGCGGGCTTAGAAATGCCCTTCCACCAACCAAACCGAGTTAAAGTTAGACTCCGCCGGGAATCGAACCCGCCACCTCCTGATGTAAAGCTAATGGACTTATCCGTCATAGTAGATGGCATAACACGGAGGTAAAAAAAAGGTAAAACTAGTTTACTTACCACCTACTTTAAAACAACACCGTCATATGGAAATCCCGATGTTTTAAAAATAATTTTAAATAATAAGCAAGTTCTTTGTACTATTGTGCTGCTTAATAATATAGTATAGCAAATCGAGTATTAGTTTCATCCTTCCTCATCCCTTTATTTAACTGCCCATGTTTACCAGCACCCTCCAAAATGAATTTGGTGTTTCATGAAAATACGTTAGCATAAATTTATGTTTCTTAATAACATTTGTACCAATATCGCTAGTCAAAGAGAGGAAATGTAACGTAATTAAAAAAAAATGGCTAGAGAAATTCAAGAAAACGACTGAATAGTTTCATTTCATTTCATTTATTTATCGTTTGCAATCATGTACAAAATAAGGTCTTAAAATAAATTAAATATAGCATGGTACATGGGCCCTGCTAGGGCATGGCAAACAGGATAGGTAGATTGTAATAATGTACAGAAAAATGAGGAGAGACCAGAAGATAGTTACGAGATAAATGGTTAAATGGTTTTACATGAATATTTTCAATAAAAAAATATAAGTATATAATTTTACTTTAATGTTTTATCGTCCAAAAATTCTTTTATACTATTGTAACATTTAGATATTAATAGGTTTTTTAGGTTGTTGTAAATTTTTTTAGTATTTTCTTCCGATTTTAATGTTTATAGTAATATCACGTCACAGAAATTTTTACTTATTTGCAAACTGAATACAACAGCTAATTATACTGCAATTTTTCTCGTTTATGTTATACTAGTGGGTGCCCGCGGCTTCGCCCGCGCAGGTCTCGATTTTTCTGGTTCCCGTGGGAATTTCCCAAAATCCTTTCTTAGCGGATGCCTACGTCATAATTGCTAACCGTGTGCCAAATTTCGACCCGATCCGTCCAGTGGTTTGAGCTGTGCGTTGATATACCAGTCTGTCACCTTTTTCTTCTATATACAGACTTCATCTCGATACGATAGTTACAAATTTTATTTAGAGCCATGAAAGTTGGCTATAGTTTTTTCACGGAAAGTCAAACCAGTAAACCTGACCTTAAACCATAGACAAAATACTTACATACATTGATTTATGATATTTATCAAATCGTCATCAGCCCGTTTTACATTTTTTGATAATTTAGTTAATATTAAAAGTACATTCTAAAATTCGAAATTTTAATACTCTGTTTCTTAAAATTGTCTTCTTTGTTCCTTGTAGTGGTAAACGCGGCAGATCCGAGAATATGTCAGTGAACGCGCGCTTTCGCGGATACGCGGCGTACGCTTTTGGCGTTCCCTCCGCGCTGACCGTCATACTCGCTGCGCTGGAGTTCTCCGACCTGCCACTATATCCGTATATGCCGAAGATCAGGCACCAAGGATGTTTCCTCTTTGGTAAGACTGGGGTACAACAAGCCCTCTCGTACTCTACAAAACACACTAAGGTATAATGATATGATATAGCCTCCTCCCTCACCTTAACATAAAAACTGTTGACAAATTGAAAGCGGGACTTGACGTGGTTTTATAAAATATATGAGCAGGTATTGATGTTGTTTTTAACTCAACGTTTCGACTATGCTTCGATAGCCATGGCCGCGAGTAGACTGAAGCCGCGGTGTCATCGCCACCAGCGCATCGCAGGAACTCCTCTAACTACCCACACTTCATTTTGTGAAGGGTTAGGGTCACCACACATATCACATAATAAGTTAGGGTCACGACACACTACACTGACACAGTCCACAGGCCGCACGGGTGTTTGTTCGCAGTTTACTTGTTTAAACTTATCAATCACCGGATTCCATGACGAGGAAACAAGCTTTCCTCGTCACGATTGATCCCGTAATGAATAATCGTGAAAGTTTAAAGTGTTATAAAGACTGTTTATTTTTAACGTTTTCTTTACTGTGTCTCTAGTGTTTCTGTGCTGCTACTCTCTTTACCCGATCATGACGAAAATCAAAGCATCAAATATGACAATTTATTAGGGCTGCTAGTGCTCGCAGGTAACTTTCTTAATAGTCTGTTGAAACCAGTCGCGGTCTTACACTACCTGCTAAGTCTCCAAAGTCGAGGTGAGGAACGCTTCCTCTATGGTTAGACCAAATATATTGGTTAGTCATCATCATCGTATCAGCCGAAAGACGTCCACTGCTGGACATAAGACTTATCCTAGGACTTCCACATCGACTGGTCCTGCGCTGCCCGCATCCAGCGGCTTTCGCGACCTTTACCAGGTCGTTACACCATGTGAGAGGCCTGCCTACGCTACGTCTCCCGGTGTTAGATTAGGATAAGTAGCTTGCAGCAATTAAACTGAACCGGTGCCATTCCAATGCACAGCCATAGCTGTCAGATTTTCATTGGTTTAGCTTATTTTTGTTTTTGGTTTATCCTTTTATATTGCTGTGTATTTTTGATTGCCGTGTATAAAAGAAAAGCATTTATCTATCTATCTAAATATCTATTAAGTATGTACATTCATGATCTAATTGATCGTGTTAGGGTTGCTCTGTTAATAGAATGCCCTGGAGTTCTCCATTCTGTAAACCTACCCGTTCATGATGACAATCAATAATATTTGATAATAATAATACTTTCTACAAAGAAACATACTTACACACATACATACTCCTTTTTGGGCAGGTAAAAAGTAGACTATTAAGTCTACTAAGTCTACTATTAAGTCTACTTTTACTTGCCAATAAGGAGGGTGATGTTTTAGGGCGTATGTATGTGTGTAAGTATGTTTCTTTGTAGGAAGTATTATTATTGTCAAGTATTATTAATTTGTCGTCTTTTTGGGCAGGTAAAAAGTAGATTTAATAGTCTAATTTTTACCTGCCCAACTTTTGGGGGGTGATGTTTTAGGGCGTATGTATGTGTGTAAGTATGTTTCTTTGTAGAAAGTATTATTATTGTCAAGTATTATTAATTTGTCGTCTTTTTGGGCAGGTAAAAAGTAGATTTAATAGTCTAATTTTTACCTGCCCAACTTTTGGGGGGTGATGTTTTAGGGCGTATGTATGTGTGTAAGTATGTTTCTTTGTAGAAAGTATTATTATTGTCAAGTATTATTAATTTGTCGTCTTTTTGGGCAGGTAAAAAGTAGATTTAATAGTCTAATTTTTACCTGCCCAACTTTTGGGGGGTGATGTTTTTAGGGTGTATGTATGTGTGTAAGTATGTTTCTTTGTGGAAAGTATTATTATTGTCAAGTATTATTAATTTGTCGTCTTTTTGGGCAGGTAAAAAGTAGACTTACCTAATAGTCTAATTTTTACCTGCCCAAAAAGGGGGGTGATGTTTTTAGGGTGTATGTATGTGTGTAAGTATGTTTCTTTGTAGAAAGTATTATTATTGTCAAGTATTATTAATTTGTCGTCTTTTTGGGCAGGTAAAAAGTAGACTTGATAGTCAAATTTTTACCTGCCCAAAAAGGGGGGTGATGTTTTTAGGGTGTATGTATGTGTGTAAGTATGTTTCTTTGTAGAAAGTATTATTATTATCAAGTATTATTGACTGTCGTCTTTTTGGGCAGGTAAAAAGTAGACTTGTTTTTAGGGTGTAAGTATTATATTTCTTTGGCTGAGTCTGTAGTCTAATGGATTTTGGAGTACGAGGTGTCGTTAGATTCGTCATGATCCCTTGAGTGACATAGAATTAATTTTTACCCAGGGTTAATATTTTTACGCAGTCGGATTTTAATTTTTTGTTAAATTGGTTAGGTTATTTATCTTATACATCTCCGATTTGAATAATCGAATTGAGCTGGCAGTTCTCATTGACTGTCACACTTGGCACATAGTCGAGGAGAAGCCCCAGTTAACGGGACCTACACCAATTTTGTTACAGCCTGTATAAGGCCGTGGTAATTTTTGATTGCTCTTTTTTTTGTTCACTATTGGTAAGCCCTTGACATCGTCTCACCTGATGGTAAGTGACGATGATGCCGAAGATGGAAGCGGGCTTACCGAGATTCCCCAACACAATGGAGAGCTGGCTATCTTATCTTCAAGCCGGAAAAAATCAATGTTGTTAACACTGATGTTTGGCGGCAAGATTTAGATAAGATTGTGGAAGCTAGCTAGGCGGGCTTAGAAAATGCCCTACCACCAACCAAACCGAGTCTTACAAGTTGATCCTACCGGGAATCGGACCCGCGACCTCCTGGTAAGAAGCGAATGGACTAACCATTACGCCACGGAGGCGGTTAAAAAGAGAATGTTTACGTTATAACATATTGACCTTGAGAGTTAAAAAGTTTGCTCATACTCGGCGAGTTTATTTATAGTATTTATTTTTATTTTTATCTTTTTGGAGATACCAACAGTAATAATACAATGGAAATAGAAGAATCTTTAGTAAAAAAAGGGAAGAATATCAAATAATAGTCATCCACGTATACAAATTAATGATATGTACCTATTCATCATCGTCATATCAGCTCATATACGTCCCCACCGAGGGGCTCAAGCCTACCCTATGTACCTATTAATGCTCTTAATTACATTTACTTGAAACAGTTAATCTATATATACAGGTATGTATTTTTAAAACCGAGCAAGCCGTTAAGGGTGAGCTCTAGTCATGAAATTAAACAACATTCTTCTAGAAACCCATACTAAATTTGCAATTTTTTAGACTTCACAGAAATCGATCATTTCGATGTATGAACTTTGTATGGAGTCAGCTTATTTTTTGCGATTTGAGTATGGTTTTCTTGAGGAAAGTTGTTCAGTTTCATGAGTAGAGCCAAACCTTAACGGCTTGCTTGGTGTTAAAAAACACTCGGTATATAAAAACCTTGTGTCACGGTGTTTGTGTTCGTACTCCTTCGAAACGGCTCGACCGATTTCAATGAACTTTTTATGGTAATGGGAATAGGTCGTAAAGTACATTTCATTATGGCAAAACAACGTTTGCCGGGTCAGCTGGTTAAACATATAATATAAGATCATTATTAATTCGATGTCATTCTTTTGATAAGGGGTCTCGTGATTCTTTTTATTCATAACTAAAATATAAACTAAAAAAAAGCGTTGGTTGCTCAACCGGTAACGACTCGGTCCATCTAACCAGAGGTACCGGGTTCAAATCTGGACGGCCAATGTACCAATGAGTTTTTCAAAAACTTACGTACATACTTACCGATTGCTTTAACGGTGAAGGAAAAACATCGTGAGGAAACCTGCACACGCCTGCAAAGAAACTCGAAGGTTGTGTGTAAAGTCGACCAACCCGCACTGGGCCCGCGTGGTCGACTAAGGCCTAATCGCCCTGATTCAGGGTAGGCTCGAGAGCCCCTCGGTGGGGACGTATATGAGCTGTAATGATGATGATGAAAATATAAACTAAAAATAAATAAGCCTTACATATCACCTGATGGTTAGATTCTGAACAAAACTTTCCCCAAGAAACCTATGGTCAAATGGCAAAAATTGCTAAACTATACAGGGTGTAACAAAAATGGTAAAGGACCCATTAACTGGAGGTTCTGCTCGTTATACTGAACAACTTTCCTTAAGGAACCCATAGTCAATTCTAAAAAAAAAGTCACGATGGTCGATCAGCTGATCGTTTTGTATGAAGAATTATTTTATTTTGTGATTTCAGCAAAGTCATAGAACAAAAATTTTTTAGTATGATCAGTAGGAGCCCCAGTTAACGGGACCTCCACCAATTTTTTTACACCCTGTAGGTAAATACAAATCTGAAAGCGTCGGTGGCGTAAAGGCTAGGGCCGCCTCCTCCTGTCCGGGAGGTTGTAGTTCGAACTCTGCCACGTACCAAGGTGATTTCGAATTTAGATTTCATATGTAGGTTTCTGTTCTGTTCTGTTCAGAATGAATGAACAGATGGCCGATGGGGCAGTAAAGTTCTCGAGTGGCGACCGCGCACCGGAAAACGTAGCGTAGGCAGGCCTCCCACGCGGTGGACCGATGACCTGGTGAAGGTCGCGGGAAGCCGATGGATGCGGGCAGCGCAAGACCGGTCGTCGTGGAAATCCTTGGGGGAGGCCTTTGTCCAGCAGTGGACGATTTGTGGCTGATATGATGATGTACGTTTATCCGACAATCTTACGGTAAAGGAAAACATCGTGAGGAAACCTGCACACGCCTGCGGAGAAACTTGCAGGTTGTGTGTGAAGTCGCCCAACCCGCACTGGGCCCGCGTGGTCGACTATGGCCCGATCGCCCTAATTCAGGGTAGGCTCAAGCCCTTCGGTAGGGACTTATATGAGCTGATATAATGATATACAAATCTGGTCTGTCAACTTTAGATTGGTTTGTTTGATAAGTCCTAAAGTTAAATGACAGATAAATTATCTTTACATCAGTTAAACTTGTTTTTGTTGTTTCATTGTTTTTGTATTAAAACAATTTGTAAGTACATAGTTACCAAAGGAAAATACGTCAAACGTGGTTACATAAGTACGCGACCACGAGGAGATAATATGGCAACTAGAAACGGTACTTAATCACACCCATCTCGGTTACACTTCATACAACGGGCCAGAAATGACATTTCAAAAAAGGAATGACGGAACAAACAAAATGGCGACGAAATCCTATACTTTCGACAACCAAACTGTAACCAATCTCTATCAATCTGGGTGACGAGGGGGTGATGTCGCAATCTAGAGAGCGGCAGGGAGTGTCCATACTGTATGTTAGTACTAATATATATACTTTGATTGACCTACTTATGATATTCGGCAAATACCTAAACTGTTTGTAAAACAGGGAGAAAAAAAATGGTCAAGTGAGAGTCAAATTCGCGCACCGAGGTTTCTGTACCACCACACGTCTTCACATAAGTATGACAATGATATCTATTAATTTCAAAAGAAAAAAAATGAACGCCAGATTTTTATTTTTATATCAGCTCTTATACGTCCCCACCGAGGGGCTCGAGCCTAACCTGAATCAGGGCGATAAGGCCTTAGTCGACCATGCGGGCCCAGTGCGGGTTGGTCGAGTTCACACACAACCGTCGAGTTTCTTCGCAGGCGTGTGCAGGTTTCCTCACGATGTTTTCCTTCACCGTCAAAGCAATCGGTAATTATATATTCGTAAGTTTTTGAAAAACTCATTGGTACATTGGCCGTCCAGATTTGAATCCGGTACCTCTGGTTAGGTGGACCGAGTCGTTACCGGTTGAGCCACCGACGCTTTTTTTTTGAACGCCAGATGCTGATTTTTTATTTAATTCAGACTTCTTAGCGCGAGTACAACTCACACTTGGCTAGTTTTTAACGCGCTTTTATTAGGTCGACTTGTATGTAACTATGTAATGGAATCTAAGGTATCTAATTTAACCATCTTCCAAGGATCGTAGCGTCTTGAAAATTGGCAGCTGTATGTGGTTCTAATGACAATACAATAATATGGTACTGTCGAACTGATCTGGTGATGGAGCCGGAAGATATGAACTGGAACTTCATGATGGAACATCGTATCATAGCTGTGTTTGGACTCGTTAGAAAAGTCTTGTAATGAACCTAGACCACGAATAGGTGCATTTATAAAAGCGTGTTTTCTAGTGATATTATTAATTTATTATTATTTTGTTATGTACTTTAGGATAAGTACTACAACCGCACCAAGTTTTACACTTGTATGAAGATATACCCGTTTTTAAGTTGCGACAAAAAAAGAAAAAAAAACTTTATTGTTTTAATTAAATTTTTATTATTTGTAAGTAAATCCCCATAATAACACAGATTCTTTAAAAATTTTCATGTACAAAAGAAACAGCATTTTAGTGTTCCGCAGTCAACAAAAACCCCGTACTTATAAAATCGCCATATCCGTCTTTCTGTCTGTCTCTCTGTCTCTCCACGGCTTGACTCAGAGACACTTAGTACTAGAAAGCTCTAAATTGGCATGGGTATACTAATCACGCCGACAAAGAAAATAAAATCAATAAAAGTAGGAGTGATTTTTTATTCGTCTATTCCATACTACCAATTTTTCTCTTTTATGATCCGTTTGCGAATTAATCAATCAATCAATCAATCAAAATAATTTATTTTAAATAGGTGTTTAACCACGCTTTTAAATAGTCAAAAAAACATAATGAATATTAAAAATAATGTCATGATTCAGATTACAGTTTCAGGTAATGGTATTTGTTATAGAATCAACATATAAACTTTTGTTATTTACATAATCTGTTATTTTATAATATCCTCTAAAGCACAAGCATTTTTTGACATGAGTCTAGAATTTATTCCCTGATAGTTACATTTTCTGGAATTTTATTGTAGAATCTTATTCACTGCCCCACAAATGACTTTTTAACTTTATTCAGTCTCGAAAAGGCTATATCTATTTTATTTACATTTCTAAAATTCAAATTATGCCTGTCACTATTTTTAGGAAATAAATGCAAATTTTTACGAATATATATTTAAAAATAAATATGAAAACATCAATATATAAAAATATTTATATATTGATGTTTTCATATATAAATTGACTAGCAACAGTTAATATATTGATTTCTTTGAACAGAGTTAAGTGTCCCCCTCCCCATCAGTTAAACCGTTATTTCAAGATATCTAAAAATAAACTGAAAATAGTAGGACATATAATGTATTCAAAAGGAAAACTATCACAACTAAGTAGGCTTTTTTAGTTTAGGAGTAACATTCGACCAAATTTAGGTGTGGAGTTGGATTCTTCGACCAATTAACAGCTATGGACCGGGCCACGCGAACAAAGTATTTGATGCCTACAAAATGTGTGCATTTACTGATTTCGTCTCAGTCAGTCTTTCGAAGACCAAGAGGTCACACGCTTGTATGCTAGCAATAGTTAATAGTCACACGAATGAAGGTTTAGGCATCACTTTTCATTCGTAAGTAAAAATACTGTAATACAATTCTAATTAAATTTTCTAAAATTACTAATAAAAAATTCGCATGCTTTCATGATTATTCCACTCATTTTTATGATTTTAATGTATAGATAGGGCCGGTCCATAGCTGTTATATTAGTCGAAGGTGGGATTAGTAAAAATTTCATTGATTTTTCATACAAAATGCTCTATTCTATTACCAACAGCCAAAATAATTTTGTTTTTAAAAGTATACATTTATTTTTTTAATACGATCACGAGACTCTACTTTGAGCGAGTCCGACTCGCACTTGGCTTGTTTTTTAGAAGTCGGACAGACAGACGGACAGCGTCGGCTTAGTAATAGGGATCCCGTTACTTAGCACGGAAATTTAAAAACAAAATATAAGTATTTACGTCATCCCATCTATAGGTAAACCAAAGATATTTTTTGGAGTTATGTCAGCGAGTTCACAAAATAACAAAATTTACGTCATCTCATTTATAGGTATTCCAAAGATATTTTTCGGAGTTATTATCGGCTAATATTCAATGCGTACTGGAGCCGCCAGGACTTAGTCGTAGCGACGGGAAGCGACCCGATGGCCTAACGCTGGTGCCATGGTAGAAGGGGAGGAGTCTTCTCTGGGATGCCACCTGTTCCAGCACTTTCGCACCCTCTCACCTAGCGCATACTTCAAGAGCAGCAGCTTCTGCTGCTGAGGCAGCCGCTCGGTCGAAGCACTTAAAATATGCTGCATTGGAACCAACCTACATGTTTGTTCCATTTGCCGTCGAATCGGCCGGCTCATGGGGAACCGAGGCTAAGGGTTTTCTGAGGGACATTGGGCGCCTTCTGCGGGACAAGGGATTTGACCCCCGCTCCGGGGCCTTCCTGGTGCAAAGGCTGTCTATAGCCATACAACGCGGCAATGATGCGAGCGTTATGGGCACCTTTGCGCCGGGGACGCTCAGGGGTGGGTTATTTTAGTTTTAGAAATTTTATAATTTGTATGTTTGACAATTGTAATTTACAGAATTAATATCATATTATAATCGTTCTTAGATCTTGTTTTATATGTATTCCAAAGATATTTTTCGAAGTTACTTCAGCGAGTGCACAAAATAACAATTACGTCATCCCATTTATATGTATTCCAAAGATATTTTTCGGAGTTATTTCAGCGAGTGCACAAAATAACAAAATATAAGTATTTACGTCATACGATTTATAGGTTTTTTTATATTTTTTATTCATAATTGGTAAGCCAAAAAAAAAATATTTTCGGAGTTATGTCAGCAGGTTCACAAAAGAACTATTAGTACGATGTTATTCCCCCAGTATTTAGAGATGCTTTTCACTATCTGGACATCCAGGCGCTACCCTCCCATTTCACCTGTCAGAAAGTACAAGCAGTTACCCGCTTTGATCACTATGCCGACAGTTAAGCGCAAAAAATAAATAATAATAAAACAACTGTAGGAGGTTTATAATAAACTAGTGGATACCCGCAGCTTCGCCCGCGCAGATTCTGATTTTTGCGGTTCCCGTGGGAATTTCCCAAAATCCTTTCTTAGCGGATGCCTACGTCATAACATCTACCTGCATGCCAAATTTCAGCCCGATCCGTCCAGTGGTTTGGGCTGTGCGTTGATAGATCACTATGTCAGTTAGTCAGTCAGTTACCTTTGAGTTATATATATTTAGAAGACGGCACCTTGGACGTTTGTCGGTTGTGCCGTCAACCAGGGGACACCCTGCGTCATATACCCTCCAGTTGTTCCATGCTTGCCAACACTGAATATTTGCACAGGCACAACCAAGCAGCCAGGATCCTACAGCAAGAGATCGCTCTAAAGTATGGTCTCATGTCGCGGCGGTTGACTTATTACAAGTACACGCCGGAGCCGGTTCTCGAAAACGACCGCGCCAAGCTCTACTGGGACCGACCCGTCAGCATCGGACAGGACTATTCCTTCGAATAAGCCTCATATCGTGTTGATAGATCGGGCGCAGTCAAGGGTGGTTTTGGTTGATATCATTATCCCATATGATGAAAACCTCGTGCAGGGTGATGCTGAGAAAAGGACTAAGTGTCTAGACTTGGCGCACGAGGTTACGATATGTGGCGAGTGACATCCACCGAAATCATCCCCGTAGTCCTATCCGTGAACGGGCTAATTTCAGCCGACCTTGAATGTCACCTAAGGCGGCTGGATCTCCGAGGCAGACCAATATTTGCAGAAATGCAGAAAGCAGTCGTCCTCGATAATGCCCAGATAGTTTATTTATTTAGTTCGACACTTTCTCTTCCCGTCGCACGAACTCCAGCCGACGATGCTTCCACTGGAGGTGCTCCTGCCACTTCGCCTCGTGCCAAGTGAGCAGAGTAGCTTAAATTTTATATTATGTGAAAAAAAAAATAATGACGCGGAATTTTAGTATGACCGAGACAAATTTATTATTCAGACCGCGACCCTCCGGCGTCTGCTCCCAAAGTAATGGGAGCCAGAAACGATATTACATACTTTTATTACTCAGGCCATACAGATATAAATACCCAGACACAAAAGAAACAAACCTATAGGCAAGTAAAAACACATAGATCGTACGAGTGGGGCACATAGCTCGTAGACCACAAAGCCGTTGGGGCAGTAAAGTTCTCGAGTGACCTACTCGGTGGACTGATGACTTGGTAAAGGGCGCGGGTAGCCGCTGAATGCGGGCAGCGCAAAACGGTTGTCGTGGAAATCCTTGGGGGAGCCCTTGTTCCAGCAGTGGACGTCCTTCAGCTGATATGAGACAAGTAAATACAAGAATGTTTCGTGCTGGGTGACAATCGAACTCACGAGCTGACCACTGAGTAATTTTTTTAGTGTTCCTTACAACCAAATGTGACCAACAGCTTAGATAGCATAATATTTTCTCTTACCATCACGATCCTATTACTAAGCCTCCGCTGTCTGTCCGAGTCTGTCTGTCAATGGACGTATTTCATGAACCGACATTGGTTGACAATTGAAATTTTCACAGTACGTGTATTTGTGTTGCCACTTTAATAAAAAATAATAAAAAATAATAAAAAGTTAAATATCAAGGGTACTCATACAAAAAAGTGTTTTTATTATTATTTTAGAGGTATTTTTGAATTAGCTCTATCATAAAAACGGTAATACATCTAAGATTGAAACTTGGTGTGATTAAAGAATTAAAACAACTAATAATAAAAACCAGCCAAGTGTGAGTCGTACTCGGGCTAAGGAGTCTGAACTGAATAAAAAAAGCTAATTTCTGTTGATGTCTTTTGTATGTAATGTTGTGTGGAGAGGTGTGGTGGTTGGTACGGAACCCTAGGAGCGTAAATGCGACTCACATTTGGCTGTTTTTTTTAAAGAATATATTAACGTGGTACCAGAGATCCCGCTAAAAGGGATAAGTCCACCTTTGTACATGAATAAATTGTTTTAGTTTTTATTTTAAGATGTTTCGTTTTGGTTATGACGCGAATTTAAAATTATTCAAGTTTTTTTTTAATAATGACTCATTTTTTTTTATTTAACAAGATTAACCAGTTATACGACAATATTTTATTGTTTTCTACCAATTTAAATGAATTTTCCAAATGTGAAATTCCTTTGGGCGATAACCTGAAAAATATGATATTTTGTGATTATTCCTTTTAGTATCCAAAATAAGCAATGTCACATTTGACAGATGAACTTTATTTATACGTATAAGTATCTAAATATTTACACACAACAAACAAATAATTTAATATAGAATAATGCTTAATCAAATGCTAAATCACTTTCTTTTTTCTTTTTTCTTTTTCGACAAATTCATTGAATTGTAATGTAAGACTGTCGCAAAAAAGGGTTAAACTTGTTAAACATTAAACATGGAGTCATAATTCACAAAACTCCTTGAAAAATTTGAAATTAGCGACATAACCAAAACGAACCATCTTAAGTTTAATAATAATATATTTTGTACAATAAAGAGTATACGAGTACAAACAAAAAACAAATCATTTCATCATCAATATGATTTTTCTAACAGAGATGTTATTTTAGAACTTTTCATTTGTAATACAGCGCCACATCATACAATTCATGAAGTGCAAAAACGAAAAGGGTTGAAATTACCAGAGATATGCTATATAAGGGGAGGGAAATTACATCATAATTATTCGACATATTCGAGAGCGTCGGTGGCGCAACGGCAAGGGCCGCTACCTCCTACCCGGGAAGTCGAGGTTCCAGTCCTGCCACGTACCAATGTGTTTCCGAATTTCAATCTCATATATACGTTTATCCGACGGTGAAGGGAGGGAAACATTGTGAGGAAACCTGCACACGCCTTCAAAGAAACTCGAAGGTTGTGTGTGAAGTTGATAAACCAACCCACCAACCAACGCACTCATTAATAAAAAAAAACCGCACTGGGCCCGCGTGGTCGACTAAGGCCCGATACCCCTAATTCAGGGTAGGCTCGAGCCCCTCGGTGGGGACGTATATATGAGCTCATGTGATGTGATTCAACATATTATTATATCTAGAAAGGCCTTATATCTAGAATTTTTTTTTTCATATTGGATACTGTAGGGTTCCGTAACTTCAAAACCTTCGAGTTTGGTGGTGATGGTGACCTTTAATATTTTATGTCGATGAATTTTGGTTTACTTTCGCCCATTTCAATTTTTAATTTTTAATTTTATGATGGGGGCAACCTGTCTTAAATTATATTGAGGGACCAATAAAAAGAATAAGCTTGACTGAGTTTTTTTTCAGTTACAACTAAATCTCTAATTGTAATAAATATACCCTTTTTAATGTGAAAATTGCAGTGAAGGGCCGCCAGGAGGCTCGAGTTTCCATACAAACGTAGTTCCGCTTTAATACAAAAGTTGCATGCCAGATTGAATCCAAACTTTGCAAATATAATGAGAAGACATATATCGATGTTTGTAATTAGTTTTCGATGTACTAATATAAAACGGAAAAAAATAAGAGCAGTTTCAAACTTTCAGTACAAAACTAATTTAGGCCTTCGTTGAGTTACGTTAATATTTACTACGATAAAAACTAATTACAAACATCGATATTTATCTACTTAATATATTTACAAAGTTTTGATTTAATCCGGCATGTAGTTTTTGTATTAAAGCGAAACTACGTTTGTATGGAAACTCGAGCCTCCTGGATACTCTTAAACGCACTCATAATAATATGAAATGAATGTAAAACTGTTACAGGCACAAGCAAGCTGCTTTACTTCTATGGGCCAATAGTGGTGCTGTGCGTGGCGAACACGGTCTTCTTCGTAATGACGGCCATCAAGATCAATGACATCAAGAAACAGACCTCGGTCCTGAAGTCCAAGGAGAGTGCGATGCATGACCAACACAGGAACGATAAACAAAGGTGAAATTATACTTTTAAACAGTCCAACGAGAAATAAATATTAAACCAAAAACCGAAGGACGAAGTCTAATAAACTAAATAATATGTAGTGACTGAAATGGTGAAAAAGAATATATCCACGTTATTCTTCGTTTTTGACGTGAATTAATGTATACCGTCTTGGGGGTCAGACAGGGGATAGTTAAAAAAAGTTGGGTTATGAAATTGTAAGCTTTCAGAGGCTTATATAAATGGTCAAAGGTGTAAAACGTATGGAATATCTACTTAAAAACCCTTCGAATAATATGGCCCTTATAAAAAGTGTCGGAACTTAGTTAAAAATACTTATAATTTCTGGTCGGATCGACTTGAAATTTTGCTTCTTTTTAACACACATACAATTGCGGTATGAAGTTAATCTGCCTATTTGCTCTATTTTTTCTTTTAATTTTTATATTTACGTCAAAATTTTTTTGAATTTACATACAAAATTGGTCAATGAGCCGATTACTTCGTATTGAAAGTCCAAAATGTTGTTATTTATTTAAAAACTAGCTTTTTCCCGCGGCTTTGCCCGCGTGGACATCGTTTTTATGACTGCCTTTGAGGGTAAGTGGCGCGCGAGCCTGGACATGAGTTTTCTCCAAATCCCTCAGGAACTATATCAGGTTATTCTGATTAGCAATCTATTTACTTCCTACCCCCTCAACTAATTCAATACAAAAAATCATCCGTTGCTCCGTTGAGACGCCGACGCGACGTGCGCGAGCGTAGAAATGAGTCTATTACCCAGATCCCTCGAGAACTATGTCAGGATATGCTAATTAGTAAATTATGTAGTTTCTCATCCCCTCAACCATTTCTGTGCAAAAGTCGCAACAATCCATTACTCCGTTGCGATGTTAAATAATTTAAATAAAAAAAGAGTAGTTTTTCAGTTCCCTCAGGAACTGCATCGGACTATGCTATTTTCACGGTATAAAAAGTAGCCTATGTCCTTTTCAGTGACACAGGCTTCCTGCATGCCAAATTTCATCAAGATTGTTCGAGGTGTTGAAGCGTGCATAGTTAACAAAAAACAAATATATTTTCACATTTATAATATTAGTAAGGATTCTTCGTACGTGGTGCAGCAGTGGAGTTTGTGGAGTGAGCAGAATGCACAGCAAACAACAATTGCAACTTGTAACGGCGATTTATTTATCAAAATAAACTCCTACAAGTATTCACAAATAGTCTGAATTATCTAAATAATTGCGTCCGGCCATGTTAAATTTGCACAGGAAAAGGGCCGTGTCAAAAAAAGAGTGTTGCCATTAACAATAAATATTTAAGGTATACCACATACAATTTAGAGTTACCATACTAAACTCAATAAGGATAAGGATGGTAGAACAGAAATGACACATTTCATCCGTATCGTTATGTTCATTTTCGCCATTAAAAATTACTTTGTACATATATTATAATAATAAATGTTGGGAGGTTTTGCTATAATCGCCACGCTTGGCGATCGCAGCTTGGGTTGGCGATCGCAGTGCAGTTGCAGGTCTGTTGCAGTGCGTGGAAAGGACTCTGATGCCCATCCTCCGTTGTAGTCCGTTAAGACAACCCATTGGAAGAGATGCGATGGCCCAATTGTAAGCCAGGAGCCAAACGGCCTTGGCCTTTGTCAAGCATCGGACGTCTTTCGGCTGATATGATGATGATGATAATAATAAATAATGATAATGTAACTTGAAGTTAATGTCTTTAATTGTAGTGTGTGTATTTTTATTCTTGCTGTTCCAAGTCAACATGTCTCCTTTGACGTTCCATGTAGAATGTAGAGGGATAGCTACAAAGTAGAAGAAGATTTAGATATGCAAATGACAATACTGTTATGAATATAAATTCTGTTGCAGGCTTACGCTTTACATTAAACTGTTTGTGGTGATGGGCATCAATTGGCTTCTCGAAGTGATCAGCTCTGTCTACCCTGAAGCTAATTCTTTTTGGCGCTATACTGACGCCTACAACGTCCTTATTGGCTTAACTATCTTCGTCATCTTTGTTTGCAAGAGGAAGATCTTCAGACTCATTAAGAAGAGGTTTGTATTTAATTGTTTTTATAATGAATTCAATTCGGGGGTTGTTAATATTACATTTAATTGATAAGATGAATTGAACATAGAAAATATAAAGAAAAAGCAAACGCAAAACCATTACATAGAACATCTGAAAATTGGGAACATAAATATAAATTTTAATGTTTAGTATCCATCCATACTATAGTACAAAGATTGAAATAGTTTCACTATACAGGTGACAGAATCTAATTCGTTAATTCTACACTCAGGGTAGCCAAGATATATTACGATGACGAGTGTCAAAATGTGGACATGGATAATACAAGACGTTTCAGCCACATGAGTCAATGGAGAAACCATCAGAACATGAGAAGCAGTGTCGACACCATTCGAACTTCACTCGGCAGTACGAGTAACAACACTATCAAGACTACACAATGTTGATAATAGAAATAAAAATTAGTTATAGTAGTAAACTGTTTGATAGAGACTGAAATAACTAATAAGATACGTTATAAGAATGAATCAACTATTACATACGACAATTCATGATCGTAAACAGATAATTGAAACTCCTGCGGACACAAAATAAAAAGCAAAGAGCCACGATTTGCAACTGTGGTCATCAAAAAGTATTTAAGTACTCGGATATACGCAAAAATGGATGACTTAAAAAATATGTACATAAACAAATCAAGAAATATAAAAAAAATGTTTTCAAAGGTACAAAATTTGAATTTTGCACTGGAATGAATATTACTTTTGTAACTTTTTGTTTCCAATGGTTTGAGAGTTCATGGGTTTAATGACACTTTGGTTTTCTGGCAAATAACACGCACTTTCGTATTTGTAAGTGGTTGAAGAATTTATTAACCACATTCACACTTTTGTGAGGAGATTCCTACCTACTAACAGAGCACTTTTCTTGTTTTAATGTTAATTGCACTCACAAAGGATGCGCTTTCACTTTTCGGTAAAAAATTAATCAAGGTTGACATTCGCTAGTTTTGGTTAAAATTATGGTGATGGATTTAACGAATACCTACCTGACCTAGTATAAACCAACTCTAGATATAAAATACCTAGGTCAAAGCGTGCTTTGAAAGGATCGATCAACGAGTCGTTTAGTTCATAGTTTTCAGTTACCAAACACTGTTAATATAGTAGGTCGCGAAAGGTCTATTAGTTTCATAACTTTTTTAGCAAATTGTTCAGAAGGGCTGGTTTAGAGGAAGACGTCATTGAGATAGTCTCGTATGCTTAATTGTTACGACTCGGTACTCTTAAACAGAGGTCCCGCATCTATGGCAGGGAGTTGCAATGGCAGGTGAATCGGATTGTTGTCGCTTTGATGCCTCTTCTCCCTTATATCAGTCAGTACACTGAGGCAGAACTCATCGTGGATTTTACGTCCCTTTGACACAAGTTGTTCCTTTTCTTAGCATGATTCTCACAGCCTTATTGTTGGATTTAGAGAATGTCCATTGTCCTTATCGAATACATTTACAATAATGGACTTATTTTGCTGGCTCAGCGACTCCTATATGATCTTACCCTTCAACACCAAATCACGCTGCTTTTTCCTTTCCTGCAGAATTTCGTGCCGGTCGGCTCTTTGGGAGGCGTCTAGTCCTTGTACACTTTGCTATTTCAGCGGTATACCTTGGGCATCCAACAGGGCATTTCCTGATGGGTCATCCCTTGTACGCTCTCTTTGCAGCACGATCATATGCTATACTCTGTCAAGCCAGCGAAGGCGAGCTTAATTTTCTTCGCCCATGATGTTGGGCTCAGGCAACAGTTCTTCAATTTTAGTGTTCTTCCGAAGCCACTAGTTTGCGACCTTCGAAAAAAATCCTTTCTTAACATTTTTTATCCTCTTTTATTGTTAATATCTAAGATTAACATCCTTACATCAGGATCAGCCTAGTGACAGGATCGTGGACTCGGATTTTGGTTTTTCTGCCTATTAACCCTAGAGTAGTCGTGCCTTTCCGTGAAATGTGAGTTGTCGCGTGGGGAGCATTTTGCCGCCCATATTAAAATGCATTTTTTAATACAATGGTTAAAAATCTTACGAATGTTTTTAAGAGAATAAAAATAATTCATAAACTAGACAAAGCAGTAATATTTATTTAAGTAATGTTAAACGTTAAAAAACACTTGGAAAGTACTTTGGGAAAGTTGTCTTTTTTTTCGACCATTTTCATGTAGGTACATATTTATTTTGTTCTTTAACTCAATATCTAATTTAAGTGTTATCATTACTTCCGGCATATATTTCAGCAAAAAAGTCCTAAAAATGTACACACAGTGCTCGTTACATAGTAAATTTGCTCTTGTATTGCAACTAGTTTTTGTCCTGACAAGAAAGAACCCTTTCCTTCCGCCGTTACTCGCGCAATTGATTTTCTTCCAACTTATGATACAGGTAAGTGAAGGATATGGGAGCAGCTACAGGGAGACTTGACCTTGGCGAATGCATAGTTTACAAAATAATATTCATTGTTTGCCGAGGGCGGTAAAATGCTCATAGCGCGAGCACTCTAGGGTTAACTTAGACACTAGAATTCTATGAAGAGCTGCCAAAGATGGAAGGGGGCTTACTAAGATGCCCCACTCAATGCGGAACTGGCTATGTTATCTTCAATCCAGAGCACACCTATGCTGTTAACAATGATGTTTGGCGGCAAGACTTAGATAAGATGGTGGTTGCTAGCCAGGCGGGCTTAGAAAATGTTCTTCCACCAACCAAAACTAGTCTCACAAAGTTAGACTCCGCTGGGAATCGAACCCGCTACCTTCTGAAGTGAAGTTAATGGAATTAACCGATACACCATGGAGGCAGTTAGAATATGCTAAACTGCTACCTTTTCAGTGATAGGTACATACTACTATATCTATTTGAAAAATTATGTTTTTTTATCTACATCATCCCATCTGATGGTAAGTAGTGTAAAATTTCACCTGTAAGCGTCGGTGGCGTAACGGCTAGGGCCGCCGCTTCCCGTCCGGGAGGTCACGGTTCGAATCCTGCCACGTACCAATGTGATTTCGAATTTAGATTTCTCATACAAATGTACGTTTATCCGATGCTCTTAAGGTGAAGGAAAACATCGTGAGGAAACCTTCACACGCTTGCGGAGAAACTCGCAGGTTGTGTGTGAAGTCGACCAACTCGCACTGGGCCCGCGTGGTCGACTAAGGTCCGATCGCCCTAATTCAGGGTAGGCTCGAGCCCCTCGTTGGGGACGTATATAAGCTGATATTATGAGTACTTATCACGGAATAAACATATATTCTATTCTAACACCATATTTTGTTCGAGTGATTATTAATAAAAGAGACTTGCTATTTTCCGGGGTGTTCCAATTTTTTTTACCGGAAAAGATCAGCAAATTGTGCGCTGTCGCTTAATCTATAACTCTATGGCAGGTGACGTTTGCAGTCTTTATTTTCATAAAGATTTTATTATTTTATTTCTAGGATTTCATCATCATCATATCAGCCGAAAATCGTCCACTGCTGGACAAAGGCCTCCCCCAAGGATTTTCACGACGAACGGTCCTGCGCTGCCCGCATCCATCGGCCTCCCGCGATCTTCATCAGGTCGTCGGTTCACCGCGTGGGAGGCCTGCAAACTTCAAACTTGCTTCATAACGGCTGCCTGTGGGCTTGTGTAACTGGGTATCTGATTTCCTGAGGGAACGGTCTATTCGGAGTAGTCATTGATGACTGCTCCTCTGACCTATTGGCAGTCGATGCCGGGGTACCTCAGGGGTCTGTTCTTTTTAAGATTTATTCTGATTCTATTTTGGACTAACGCTCTAAGTTCACCGCTACACGGCGCTAGTGTGGGATGCGGGATCTGTATCATAAAATTCTTTCGGAATGTGAGGGATTGGAATAAAATGCATGCAACTTAGTGAGGATTGAATTTAAAATGTTAAAATAAATTTGTTCCCTTCCAGGTATAGACAATTGAGGGGAATCTCGACCGTCTCCAGGACTCAAACGGTCTCCTCAAGAACGACTTCTTGCCGCGATGACGTTCGGATGAACTCCAAAAAGACTTCGATCTAACAAGGGCATTTATAATTGAAAAAGAACCTGTAAATGCAGTTAATACTCTTCTTTTATCTCTCTCTCTCTCTCTATAAACGCTAAATATGCCTAAGATTAAATAGTTTAGTAAGATAAGCATGCATAATTAAATAGAACAAATAGGCAAAATGCTCCGCTTAAGCAAAAATAGTACAGGATGTCTAATGGATAAGAGACCTGTAAAGGCGGTTAATACTCTTCTTTTATCTCTTTCTATAACTGCTAAGATGGCCTAAGATTAATTAGCTTAGTGAGATAAGCATGCAGAATGAAAAATAAAAAATAGGCAATAGGCCAGGCTTAAGCCCTTGACCATGACCTCCTTAGTGATCGACAATACGGTTTTCGTCAAGGTGCGCATATATGGTGTGGGGCCATCGAGAACCACGCTGAGGCTCTCTCTGTGTCTCTTGACATCTCGAAGGCTTTTGACCGAGTCTGGCTCGATAGCCTTATTGGAAAACTTCCTTTATACGGACTGCCTATGGGCTTGTGTAACTGGGTATCTGATTTCCTGAGGGAACGGTCAATTCGAGTAGTCATTGATGGCTGCTCCTCTGACCTATTGGCAATCGATGCCGGGGTACCTCAGGGGTCTGTTCTTTCCGATACTCTTTTCCTGCTACATATAAACGATCTGCTGACACCGGGTATTATTGGGTGTGCAGACGATAGCACAGTTGTTGAAAGATACCTATCCAGTGCACGAGCGCACGGTACTGAGACGCTGTCTTTGAGAGAGGCCATGATAGAGCGCATGAACCTATCGCTTCAGGCATAATTATAACCCAAGTGAGTAGCTATGAAATGCAACTACCTACCGGTACATGGATTTTTCTATCTTACTGCGCCATATACACACAATATAGATTCCACTTATACAGAGCAAAAAAAAACGTTCTTCACATGATTCCACTGAAATCGAACCCACAAGCCTCAGGCTAGCAGGCACGAGTGCTCACCACTGGACCATCGGATCAGTCGATTTAGTAAACTTTGTTGTTTTAGCAATAATGAAAATCAGATATGAAATTGATAACTATTTTACATATAATAAATATAGGTTGGTACCTATTATTTGTTCTGAATATCTTCATAGAAAAATTTTGGTATTATTTGTTCTGAATAACTTCAAAGGTAAATTGGAAGCGTCGGTGGCTCAACCGGTAACGACTCGGTCCATCTAACCAGAGGTACCGGGTTCAAATCTGGACGGCCAATGTACCAATGAGTTTTTCAAAAAAACTTACGTACATACTTACCGATTGCTTTAACGGTGAAGGAAAACATCGTGAGGAAACCTGCACACGCCTGCGAAGAAACTCGAAGGTTGTGTGTGAAGTCGACCAACCCGCACTGGGCCCGCGTGGTCGACTAAGGCCTAATCGCCCTGATTCAGGGTAGGCTCGAGCCCCTCGGTGGGGACGTATATGAGCTGTAATGATGATAATGATGAACTTCAAAGGTAAATTTAGGTATTAATTGTACTGAATAACTTCACAGGTAATTTAGGTAATATTTGTTCGGAACAACTTCAAAGGTTGTAACAAAACTGTTGTATGGGCTCCTACTCATCGTATTGAACAACTGTCCCCAAAAATACTCTTTATTATGTACTATACAGTACTGATGACCTGATGTGTAATCTAAGCTATTTATGTTTATTACAAAATGAACAGATAATTTTTATATAACTAGTCAATTTAAAACAATATTTTATTAAAATCGTATAGCTGTTTAACCAACTTTGTATATTTTTTATGGAAGGACCATCTAAAGAAATATATGTATAAACTGACATCGTTTTCTTTAGGGATAGTTGTTCATACAATATGATATACAGGTGTAAGAAAATTGGTGTAGGCCCCGTAAACAGGGGCTTCTACTCATCATACTGAACAACTTTTGTTCTATGACTTTGCTGAAATCGCAAAAAAAATATGTTAAACTCTTCACACCAATCGATCAGCTTATCGACCAATTTTGAGCATTTTTGTATGGAGTGCCCATATTTTTTTTTGAGAATTGACTATGCGTTTCTAGGGGAAAGTTGATCAGTATGATATGTAGAACCTTCAGTTAACGGGTCCTACACCAATTTTGTTACATCCTGTATAAACCCCGAAGCCTCTTAGACCAATTTGTTACACCGACCCTTAAACCTAATATATACCTTCTCCTACACCCTTTACAAAGTTTACAGGGTGTTACAGAATTGTTGTAGGTCCCGTTAACTGGGACTTCTACTCTACATGCTGTACAACTTTTGTTCTATGACTTTGCTGAAATCACAAAAAATAAGTCTTCATACAAATCGATCAGCTGATCGACCAATTTTGTGCATTTTTGTATGGAGAGTCTAATTTTTTTTTGGATTGACTATGGGTTCCTTGGGGAAAGTTATTAAGTAAGATGAGTAGAACCCCCAGGTAACGGGTCCTACACCAATTTTTCTACACCCTGGTATTAGTTAGTATATTATTAACATATTTGTAAATAATGTACAGTATGGTCACTCCCTGCCGCTCTCTAGATTCCGACCTCACCCCCCGCCACCCAGATAGATACAGATTTGTACTAGCTTGGTTCTCGAACGTAAAGGATTCCACTGTGATCTTGTTTGTTCCGTCATTTGTTTTTAGAAATATTATTTCTTGCCCGTTGTATGAAGTGTCTAGGGTGTTTATTATGCTCCTGGTAGGTGTCACAACACTAGTAAAGTGTCTGTGTCCTTTAATACAACAATACTCTTAGGATAGACCTTATATTGGTATTTTGGAATTGCCTATCTATACAGGATGTAACAAAATTGGTGTAGATATATTGTGTACTAATCATAGTGAAATTTTGTTCTATGACTTTGATGAAATCGTAAAATGAAATACCTACCTCTTTATACAAATGTTTTGTGCATTTTTGTACAGAGACAAAATTTTTTTTAGAATTGACTATCGGTTCCTTGGGGAAAGTTGTTCAGTATGATAAGTAGTACCCCTTATTAACGGGTTTTACACCAATTTTGTTAAACCCTGTATGTGTATACAATATTATCTTAATATAGGTTACTTTTAATTATACAATATTAAAATAATAATTATAAGTACATAGATCTTTATTTATATTACTTTCTTATTAATCATTACAGCTCATATACGTCCCCACCGAGGGGCTCGAGCCTACCCTGAATCAGGGCGATTAGGCCTTAGTCGACCACGCGGGCCCAGTGCGGGTTGGTCGACTTCACACACAACCTTCGAGTTTCTTCGCAGGCGTGTGCAGGTTTGATGTTTTCCTTCACCGTTAAAGCAATCGGTAAGTATGTACGTAAGTTTTTTGAAAAACTCATTGGTACATTGGCCATCCAGATTTGAACCCGGTACCTCTGGTTAGATGGACCGAGTCGTTACCGGTTGAGCCACCGACGCTTTTTATTAATATATTTAGATAATGTTGCATTTATATAGACATGTAAGGTACTTTAGGGTTCCGGGGCACAAATGGCAAAAATGGAACCTTTGAATATGTTAAAATAGAGTAAAGATGTGTCTGGACACGATTCCTACTTAAGTTTCACGTTAGATAGATAGCTATAAAAATAAATGTGTAACATTGATCTCACTAACTCATGCCAGATAGTAGTGCCGGTTACACTGAGCAAGATACCCAAGGTCGATCATTTCTCCATCAAACTTGAGAGACTGTCATAAAAACTCGTAATAGAATTGGCATTGATAAAAAAAGGTATTTTCGTTTTTTTATGAAAATATAAACTACTAGCTTTTAGCCGCGGCTTCGCTCGCGTGGGAATCGTTTTTATGACTGTGTTTGAGGATGAGTAGTGCGCGAGCCGCACGCGGCTCCTGAACGTAGGCAGGAGTTTACTCCAGATCCCTCGGGAACAATATCGGGCTATTCTTATTAGCAGTCTATGTCACTTCCCAACCCATCAGCTATTTACAGGCAAACTGAAAAGAAAAGTCTTTATATTTCAATTCCCTCAGGAACTGTATGGGGCTAAGCTATTTTCACGGGATAAATAGTAGGCTATGTCCCCATATGTCACAGACAACCTCCATGCCAAATTTTGTCAAAATTGGTTGTGTTGAAGTGTGAAAAGGTTACAAACAAACGAACAAACAAACCAACAAACTAACAAACACATTTCACATTTATAATATTAGTAAGGCTTATAAGAAACCAATTTGAAAATGTTTGTGTTTTAATCATTGGTAAGAATGATTTTTTAAATGTTAAAAAGCGATGACGTCACGTCGGTGTGTGTGTTAGTATTTGGGTCCTCAAATACTATTAAACATACAGCCCCAGTACTAATTTCAAATGACGATTTTGAAATGAATTTAGTTATTTAGTGTAATTGAATTATTTTCTACAATATAAGTCGTTATATCTCCAAATCTTCTTTTTAGGGTTCCGTAACCAAAGGGTAAAAACGGGACCCTATTAATAAGAATTCGCTGTCCGTCCGTCTGTCTGTCCGTCTGTCACCAGGCTGCATTTTATGTACTGTGATAACTAGACAGTTAAAATTTTCACAGATGATGTATTTCTGTTGCCGGTAGAAAAATAAAAATACAAATTACAAAAAGTGAAAAATAAGGAGGGTCTCCATACAAAACACGTGTTTTTTTAAACGTGAAGAAACTAGTGCCATCTATGATATTAATTTTAGTATGATTAATTTTTTTTATAGATTTTACTCCATATGACTTTTAGGCGTTACATAGGGTATAACCAGGATAGTTGCCCCAGGGGTGTAGTTGCCATGATTGTAATTACTCTAGTTTCGCGGATGAGTCGCATGCTATTTTATAAATCTATCGAAAGATTCTCCGACAACTATATTAATTTGACCGTGTCACATGTCTCTGTGCGATTACATGGAAAGGCAAAATGCGATCAAAGTTTTGGCGAGGTATATGTCTTGTTTCTTGGAGGGGCATCTATCCTAAACTTAATTTACATGGACTAGGCAGCTATCCCATATGTGGGATAGATGTCCTTAAATATTAAGGTTCGCAAAAACCGCTAATACTCTAAAAACATTAATGTTTTTTAATTTTCATAAATTTGTACATAAAAAACCGGCCAGTTTTACAAATAAAGTATTTTGCTTTTTGTACTAAAAGATAAAGAGTGATTTCAAAAAGTGTGGCAACTATCCGGCTTTTTCCCTATATTTATATTAACCATACTAAATTTCAGCTTCAAAGCTGCCAGCTGTGACATACCGAGGGATGGACGGACATGGTAAAACTATAACGGTTCATAATTTGACTACAAAAACCCTGAAAAGAGAAAGTTCAAATTATGATGTTTTGCACCATTACAGGCTTGTTTGAATGTAATTAACATATTAGCGTAGTTACGTAATTAAAAATCATTGTATCTTATTATCACGTAAGTTTATATTTAAAATTGTTAATACATCTAGTCTATACACTTAATAAATGGCTGTATGTTTCACGGATTCTTAATTTTTATTTAATTTTAATTATCATCATCATCATATCAGCCGATAGAGGTCCATTTTTGGACAAAGGCCTGCCTAAGAGTTTCGACGACGACCGTTCCTGCGCTGCCCGCATCCAGCGGCTCCCTGGGACGTTCACCAGGTTGCCGGTCCACCGTGTGGGAGGCCTTCTTCCTACGTTACCTCTTCCAGTGCGCGGTGCCACTCGAGAATTCATTTAAATCAATACATATATGCGGCGGCGACGGAGCACATTGAGCAGTTTACTAGTGATGTCAGCTTTGACAGCAAAGACTTTGAACTACTGTATGGATCCTAATATTGTGCTATTACTTAGTAGCCTTATTACTTTGACCGCCTCCGTGGCGTAATGGTTAAATTCATTAGCTTCACATCAGGAGGTCGCGGGTTCGATTCCCAGCGGAGTCTAATTGTATGACTCGGTTTGGTTGGTGGAAAGGCATTTTCTAAAGCCCGCCTGGCTAGCTACCACTATCTTATCTAGGTATTACCGCCAAGCATGAATAAATAACAATAATTAACAGAAATGATGTGTTCCAGCTTAAAGATTAGATAGCCGTTCCCCATTGCGTTGGGAAATCTTGGTAAGACCGCTTCCACCTTCGGCATCATGGTCACTATAAAAACTTTTTACTGACGAGAGAGCTTTAGCGAGCAACGGAGGAGTAAATAAGGCGTTGTGATGACAAAAAAAATGAATATAAGATTTTGATGGGGATAGACTGTCTTAAACTAATTCAGTCTTTTTTGTAGTTAAAAAAATGGACAACAAAAACACTATCAGGTTTATCCGTGCACCAGATATTAATTCGTAGTTCAACGTTACTTATTTAATCAAAAACATTAGTATACCTATAAACATGTCGCATATTTAAGTAGGTAAGGCATTACATTAGCACTTGTAGTATTTGCTTGAAAGGGTGGGCAATAACATTAAAACTAAGCGGTATCAGAGACAAGGAACTATGTGTATCTTTGGAAGTATGCTGAAGTATAATCGCGAATTTCATCGCCCATTCCTACAAAATGTTTGCCTGCCTACTACTTTTTATCCACAATTGGTAAGCCCTTGACATAGCCATTACTCAAAAAAAAAATTGAACCTACCGTACTAAGTTGGTTGATCAGCTGATCGAGTTAGTATGGGAGGGGTTTTTTTTTTTGCGATTTGACTATGGGTTCCATGGGGAAAGTTGTTCAGTTTCATGGGTAGAAGCACCGGTTAAAATAGTTTCAGCCAATTTTGTTACACCTTATATGTATGTGTGTGTAGTCGGTATCATTATAATTTTAAGAAAAAGTATGTGTGTGTGTTGGATTGGATTGCACGTTAACATAGTTTTATTGTTTTTATGTTGGTTTGACTTTTTTTCTCTTTTTTTTGGTATGACTAGATCACAGAAGAAAGAAAGTATACATGAATTTGAAATAGTTTATTGTCTAAATATTACAATGTTAAGAATTTACATTAAAGAATACAAATATACATGATTCTAACTAAAAATAAAAACCGGCCAAGTGCGAGTGGAACTCGCGTGGAGAGGGTTCCGTACAATGCCAAAGTCAAATACAAAATATCACATTTGAAATCCTCACAGTAAGATGCGAGTTATTTAAGTGTGTTTGGCTGCACCTCGCCGGTTAGTGCCGATGCAGCCGAGGATGTAACACGCAAGCTTAAAAATTGCCTATTCACTCTCGTCTTGAAGATTCCTAAATTTTACAAATCGAGGAATACAGACGCCGGAAGGGAATTATACTCTTTGGCCGTTCGCATGATGAACGAAGAAGCAAAACGCTTCGTGTGTAAAGGTGAAACATCATCATCGTCATCATCATCATCATCATAGCAGCCAAAAATTGTCTACTGCTGGACAAAGGCCTCCCCCAAGGATTTCCACGACGAACGGTCCTGCGCTGCCCGCATCCATCGGCTTCCCGCGATCTTCACCAGGTCTTCGGTCCACCGCGTGGGAGGCCTGCCTACATTACGTTTTCCGGGGCGCGGTCGCCACTCGAGAACTTTACTGCCCCATCGGCCATCTGTTCTACGAGCTATGTGCCCTGCCCACTGCCACTTCAGTTTAGCGATTCTGTGAGCTATGTCGGTTAATTTTGTTCTCCTGCGGATCTCCTTGTTTCTGATTCGATCAAGCAGAGAAACTCCGAGCATAGCACGCTCCATTGCCCTTTGGGTGACCTTGAGCCTTCTTATGAGGCACATAGTAAGCGACCATGTCTCAGTTCGGTAAGTCATCACTGGCAACACACACAGACAACACAGACCTTAGTCTTGAGACACTGCGGTATTTGGGACGTGAAGATATTTCCAAGCTTCCCGAGCGCTGCCCAGCCGAGTTGGATTCGTCGATTGATCTCTTTCTTGAAGATGGACCTACCTAGCTGGACTGTTTGTCCCAAGTATACATATTCGTCAACAACTTCCAGTGTAGAGTCTCCAACCTTTAGAGGAATGGGTGCGACACGGACATTTAACATTATTTTCGTCTTGTCCATGTTCATTTTAAGATCCACTTGTTGAGAGAAGTTACTGAGGCCATAGAGCATTGTGCTTAGGTCTTCCATAGTCTCAGCCATGACCACGATATCGTCAGCGAATCGGAGGTGGGTTATGTACTCGCCGTTGATATTGATGCCGAGTCCACCCCAGTCCAGAAGCTTAAAAACATCTTCCAGGGCGGCGGTGAACAGTTTCGGAGATATAACGTCTCCCTGTCTAACCCCTCGCTGCAACTGGATAGGTTTCGAGTTCTGATCCTGGAGGCGAACCGACATGGTGGCGTTTTCATACAGACACTTCAACACCTCGATGTATCGATGGTCAATTTGGCAAAGCTGGAGAGACTGTAGCACAGCCCATGTTTCGACTGAATCAAAGGCTTTCTCATAGTCCACAAACGCCAAGCATAGTGGCTAACACGGTTAATTGTACCACACGATAAGAAGAAGAAGAAGTGGCTGATTGTACTCTTCGATCTTTTGTGTAATCTGCCGCAGCGTATGTATGTGGTCTATGGTACTAAAGCCTTTTCGGAAACCGGCTTGTTCGGGAGGCTGGAAGTCGTCAAACCTGCGTGCGAGACGATTCGTAATGACTCTCGAACAAGGAACATTGACGACAAAGGGGTGGAACCGCCCTCCGCACCTGGTCGTCCGATGATGAAATGGAGAGGGGGAATAAGGTCGCGAAGCTCCAGGACACACTCTCCGAAATGAATCCTGTACAACACCGATAGACAGGCGATTTTGTGGAGATGCTCGAGGCTTTGGAGCCTGTTTGATTCAAGTTCCTCGTCGCCAATGAGTCTCCTAGCGCGTCGGTCGATAAAAATGTATGATAAAGCAGGGAATCTGCAGTTGCGATCACAAGACAAAAGCCTTCATTACATCTTCAACTATGAATTCGAATACATACATCGAAGAGTGTCAGCAGAAAAGAGTTTTACATTTCATTAGAAACCACGTCAGTCCTGTGAAATTTGGCCCAATTTAGCCAGCTGTCACTATTCAAAACAAGTTTTTGAGTGGTATGCAAAAAAGCAGTTGGATTACATACCCCAAGAGCTGAATCCCCCAAATTGCCCTCAGTTTCGACCAATCGAAAATTACTGGGCAATTATAAAAAAAAATGAACAAGACCGGTAGAGTTGTCCAAAAATCGATTCTTTACGATCCACGTGGAACCAATAGGCCAAGAAAGTGGACAAAAGTATAGTTCAGACGATGATGAAATCGATCACGGCAAAAGTACGATTTTTTTCACCTATTGTAGAAAAATGAATATTGTTAGTTATAATCTAATAAAAATACACATCTTATTTTTAATTTTTACCAAAGTTACTTTGTTTTATTAACAACTTAAAAATACGAGACCTTCTTTCCGTGCTAATTATATAAGGTCTAACAAAATTGTTATAAGATGATAAATACAAGTGCAAAGAAGATACCTATAAAGAAGTGTTGTAACAGCGGCGAGTATGTCTCAAAAGGGCTAATCTGTAATAATAATACGGAATTTAAAGATTTTGATTTTGATTTCACTGACTTGAAATTATATAACGAGGATCTGTCTTCGAGTACTAGGTCTTTCAAAGATATTTACGAAATAGACCCAGCAATATTTGCCCGGGATCAAAATTTTAAACATAGTGTCTGTGATTTTTCTAGAGTTGGACTAATCGCGTATTTGACTGAGGTAAGTGTTGCTTTTTTTATGCACTATTAAGACATTTTGGTCTAAGTTAACTGATGACAATTTTTTCATTTTTTTTATTCACAATTAGTAAGCCCTTGGCATCATCTCACCTGATGGTAAGTGACGATGATGCCGAAGATGGAAGCGGGCTTACCAAGATTCCCCTATGCAATGGAGAACTGGCTATCTTATCTTCAAGCCGGAACACATCAATGTTGTTAACACTGATGCTTTGGCGGCAAGACTTAGATAAGATGGTGGTAGCTAGCCAGGCGGGCTTAGATATATTAACAGCCACTTGCTACACGACTGTCCACAATAACAGAAAGAATTCATTAAATTAAACATACCCGACTGCAAAAAACCTTACCCCCTCTTTAAAAAAAAAATCGCATATTTTAAAAATATATTATAAAAAAAGTATATTTTTGTCATAATAATATTAGATATTAAAATAATTGCTTTTTTAATAATTTTAGTTATGTTTAATTTTTAGCACTGATTATAACTTAGTGTATGAATTTAGCGCTAGATAGACTTGGAATGTAACACATTATCTTAAAACAAAATTTCGTCCAAACCGTTATTGTATAGCCGTTTCTAATTATACTAAAGACTCGTATTTGTACAAAATATCCCGTGATAACGTAATACAACGTGTGGTTATGAGTAGGTACATTAATGTCACACACATATATTATTATCCTTACTAATATTATAAATCTGAAAATGTGTTTGTGTGATTGTTACCTTTTCACTCTTCAACATCTCAACTAATCTTAACGAAATTTGACATGAAGGTAGCCTGTATCACGGGAAAGGACAAAGTCTAGTTTTTATCACATTCAAATAGCATAGTCAGATGCAGTTCCTGAGGAAACTGAAAGAAAAACTTTTATTTGGTGATATTTTTTAACATCGCAATGTTTGTTGTGATTTTTTGCTCAGAGATGGTTGAGGGGGTGGGAAATAACATAGACTACTAATTAGCATAGCCTAAGATAGTTCCCAAGGGATCTAGGAATTACTCATCTCCAGGCTCGCGCACGTCGGCGTCGCATCGGAGCAACGGATTGACGTGACTTTTTTTGCATAGAAATAGTTGAGAAGGTGGGAAATGACTTAGACTGCTGATCAGAAAAGCCTGATATACGAGTAGTTCCTGAGTGGTCTGCAGTAAAAACCTGCCTACTTTTACGAACCGCTTGCGGCTCGCGCACCACTCCCCCTCAAAGACGATCATAAAAAAAGCCGCGGGCAAAAGCTAGTGTTTATATAAACAAAATTATATTAGTTTATTTTGTATGCCTACCTATTAAAATTACGATAAGAAAGAGCCTGTCACATAAGCAAATTCGATAAATACTGAAAATTAATTTAAGTTGGAACCATTTTTCCGCATCGAAACAGTTAATAATGCCAAAAAATGCTACATTTAAGGATATGCTTGATGTTACGGTTACATGTTTATTGTTTATGTTTGTTTGTTTTTAAAGCTAAAAATAAAAAAAAATATTCCAAGTCAGGAGAACGAAAACAAATCACGTGCAATGATAAAAAAAAGTCAGGGGCAACGGATTTACATGATAATAAAGACTGTTGGTCTGGTTATTTTATATTTTTATTATATCTAACAAATTTGTAATTATTCTTTCTTTTGTTAGGTAAAACACAAAATATTCCTGGCCACTGGCTTTAATTTCCTTAAAAAAAAGGCCTCGTTTGACCCAATCTGCCGGGTTTATAGCAATTTTTTTTTTTTTATTAACAATTGGTAAACCCTTGACAACATCTCACCTGGTGGTAAGTGATGACGTTGCGTTTTTAAACCCTTAAATTTTAATCTTGAAGGCATAAGATGCTACGCTGGTAAGTAACCTTTGGTCATCAGACAGGCTGATCTTCTCTATATCTTTCTTTATATTTTAAGTCCTAGTGGTGTCCGGCCTACATTTGTAGTATCTTTTTGTTTTCCATAAATTCAGTTAGTATATAATTTTCGAGAACTTAAAAACTTTTTGGTATACAAGCTTTAATTTGAAAAAAGTGTATGCTGAAAAAGCCAAATGCTCAAATGAATATTTATAAAACTGGTTGTCTGAAAAGTCGGTATACGGACGATAATTTTACGTGATATCCTAGGAAAAAAATGATCACAAACCAAACGCTTAGACCGATCGTGCCTCTCTATCGCTTGTTCCGCGCTCTCGCTTGCACGCGGAACGTGACACTTATTCGTGCATGCAGCCGGCGTTCAATACACGGTTCCACATTCAAAAAAGGTGAGCTTAGTAAAGTTTAGTTGTGTGGAATAAAAATAAATTTTTGAAAAACCTAAAAACTTTTAGGTACAAGCTTTTAATATTGCATTGTCATGCAATATACATATGCATGCAAAATTTCAGCTCAATCGGAAACCGAAAAGTGGGTCAAATTTAACTTGCAAGATTTCATCCGAACAAAATTACATACTCGTACATTGCAAGTTAAATAAAAGCTAGGGGACCCTGACTCCACCTCCAAAGTTCAACATCAGATCAATTTCAAAATACCAAAAGGATCTATTGTCACGGGGAATAAGGTTTCATTCCAAAGTTCAGCTCAATCGGACCCCTGGAAGTCGCTCTAAAACCGATCGCAAGATTTAAACTAAACAAACATACATACATACATTGCAAGTGAAATAAAAGCTTGTAATAAGACGATTCTGGGACCCTGACTCCACCTCCAAAGTTCATCATCAGATCAAGTTCAAAATACCAAAAGGATCTATTGTCACGGGGAATAAGGTTTCATTCCAAAGTTTAGCTCAATCGGACCCCTGGAAGTCACTCTAAAACCGATCGCAAGATTTAAACTAAACAAACAAACATACATACATTGCAAGTTAAATAAAAGCTTGTAATTAGACGATTCTGGGACCCTGACTCCACCTCCAAAGTTCATCATCAGATCAAGTTCAAAACACCGAAAGGATCTATTGTAACGGGGAATACGGTTTTTATTCCAAAGTTCAGCTCAATCGGACTCCTGGAAGTCGCTCTAAAACCGATCGCAAGATTTAAACTAAACAAACAAACATACATACATTGCAAGTTAAATTAAAGCTTGTAATTAGACGATTCTGGGACCCTGACTCCACCTCCAAAGTTCATCATCAGATCAAGTTCAAAATACCGAAAGGATCTATTGTCACGGGGAATACGGTTTTTATTCCAAAGTTCAGCTCAATCGGACTCCTGGAAGTCGCTCTAAAACCGATCGCAAGATTTAAACTAAACAAACAAACATACATACATTGCAAGTTAAATAAAAGCTTGTAATTAGACGATTCTGGGACCCTGACTCCACCTCCAAAGTTCATCATCAGATCAAGTTCAAAACACCGAAAGGATCTATTGTCACGGGGAATACGGTTTTTATTCCAAAGTTCAGCTCAATCGGACTCCTGGAAGTCGCTCTAAAACCGATCGCAAGATTTAAACTAAACAAACAAACATACATACATTGCAAGTTAAATAAAAGCTTGTAATTAGACGATTCTGGGACCCTGACTCCACCTCCAAAGTTCATCATCAGATCAAGTTCAAAATACCAAAAGGATCTATTGTCACGGGGAATACGGTTTCATTCCAAAGTTCAGCTCAATCGGACTCCTGGAAGTCGCTCTAAAACCGATCGCAAGATTTAAACTAAACAAACATACATACATACATTGCAAGTGAAATTATTAATATTATTATATCAGCTCATATACGTCCCCACCGAGGGGCTCGAGCCTACCCTGAATCAGGGCGATTAGGCCTTAGTCGACCACGCGGGCCCAGTGCGGGTTGGTCGACTTCACACACAACCTTCGAGTTTCTTCGCAGGCCTGTGCAGGTTTCCTCACGATGTTTTCCTTCACCGTTAAAGCAATCGTTAAAGCAAGTGAAATAAAAGCTTGTAATAAGACGATTCTGGGATCCTGACTCCACCTCCAAAGTTCATCATCAGATCAAGTTCAAAATACCAAAAGGATCTATTGTCACGGGGAATAAGGTTTCATTTCAAAGTTCAGCACAATCGGACCCCTGGAAGTCGCTCTAAAACCGATCGCAAGATTTAAACTAAACGAACATACATACATACATTGCAAGTTCAATTGAAAGCTTGTAATAAGACGATTCTGGGACCCTGACTCCACCTCCAAAGTTCATCATCAGATCAAGTTCAAAACACCGAAAGGATCTATTGGCACGGGGAATACGGTTTTTATTCCAAAGTTCAGCTCAATCGGACTCCTGGAAGTCGCTCTAAAACCGATCGCAAGATTTAAACTAAACAAACATACATACATACATTGCAAGTTAAATTGAAAGCTTGTAATAAGACGATTCTGGGACCCTGACTCCACCTCCAAAGTTCATCATCAGATCAAGTTCAAAATACCAAAAGGATCTATTGTCACGGGGAATAAGGTTTCATTCCAAAGTTCAGCTCAATCGGACCCCTGGAAGTCGCTCTAAAACCGATCGCAAGATTTAAACTAAACAAACATACATACATACATTGCAAGTTAAATAAAAGCTTGTAATAAGACGATTCTGGGACCCTGACTCCACCTCCAAAGTTCATCATCAGATCAAGTTCAAAACACCGAAAGGATCTATTGGCACGGGGAATACGGTTTTTATTCCAAAGTTCAGCTCAATCGGACTCCTGGAAGTCGCTCTAAAACCGATCGCAAGATTTAAACTAAACAAACATACATACATACATTGCAAGTTAAATTGAAAGCTTGTAATAAGACGATTCTGGGACCCTGACTCCACCTCCAAAGTTCATCATCAGATCAAGTTCAAAATACCAAAAGGATATATTGTCACGGAGAATACGGTTTCATTCCAAAGTTCAGCTCAATAGGACCCCTGGAAGTCGCAGAAGGTTATTGTTTATATTGTTGGAAATTTCTATTGAAATATGGTTGAAGTAAACAGCATGCGAAATTCAATACAAATAAGTTTACAGCGTTAACAATAAGTGACAAAACCTACACACTTTTGGTAGGCAGACCAACCTACCAGACTACCAAAGTTCAGCTCAATCGGACCCCTAGAAGTCGCTCTCAAACCGATCGTGAGATTTAAACTAAACAAGCAAGTTTAATAAAAGCTTTTAACTTTGAAACAGGTGTTACTCACTCGCAGTCTAATTATTCTTAGTACCTACCTATTATTATGACATGAATAAATATACCTACCTACAATAATGTATAGGTATACGCGTAGGTGTACCTAGTAGGTTTCAAAGTTAAAAGCTTTTATTTAACTTGCTTGTTTAGTTTAAATCTCGCGATCGGTTTTAGAGCGACTTCCCGGGGTCCGATTGAGCTGAACTTTGGTAGTCTGGTAGGTTGGTCTGCCTACCAAAAGTGTGTAGGTTTTGCCACTTATTGTTAACGCTGTAAACTAATTTGTATTGAATTCCGGATGCTGTTTACTTCAACCATATTTCAATAGAAATTTCCAACAATCTAAACAATAACCTAACCTAAAAACAGAGATTTGTTACCATAGATGGGTTATGCACTAACAAACAACAATTGAAAATCGAACCCATTTACCCATTTACACACACAATGTCATAGGTAGTTCGCTTCCGTCGCACAGAATGCTACTAAAAAAAGAGATGCCAATAGGGGATCGGACTGCATTGAAAATAAATTCTAAAATATGATTTCCTAAATTGTTCTCCTCTTGAAGTTTCAAAAAACCTTACTTGTTTTGTTCTTCCTCCACGTCGTTAATTTTTAATTGATCAAATTCACAAAATAAGTTCGTGAATGACGCTAAAAATCTATGACGTCACTTGTGGGTATGTCAAACATTTTTAGAACAAAATTTAGTTTTTGACAGATCATAAAAAGTAACTGAAATGACTAGCAGTCCGATCCCCTATTGGCATCTATTTACTTGCGTTACTTTTTGAACGCATGTAACCTATCGACCTCCCCTTATATATGTCACCGTGAGACTGTAAATTCCGTTAGATTATAATCTAACTAGCGACCCGCCCCGGCTTCGCACGGGTGCAATGCTGATACTAAATACACTACAGAAAAACTGATAACGTTGTATATAAAAACATAGCGGCCCGCTCCGGCTTCGCACGGGTATAAAATATATAGCCTATGTGATTAAAATCGATTCAGTAGTTTTGATTTATTCATTACTGCCCGTGGCCCGCACGCGTTAAATTTGGAGTAAAACAATCCCCCTTTCCCTATACCATGAAGATTTCCTGCTATCTTTGGAATATCTAAATTCATACACTACATTTTTACTTATTTACTTTTTAAATTTTTAACTATTTATTTTATTTTTACAAATGTCTTTATAAACAACGTTCACAGCTTTCTTGTCATTAGACAATACAAACATGTTTTCTCTGGAGGTCACTCTTGAAAGAGCGACAAACAGTTGTCCATGTGAAAAACAGTCAACGCTCAAATCTAAGCCTGCAACGTTGAAGGTTTGACCCTGCGATTTATTAATGGTCATTGCAAAAGATGTCTTTACCGGAAACTGTAAACGTTTAAATTGGAAGGGTAAATCCGATGGTATCAGAGGGATTCGGGGAATCAATACATCTTCTCCGGTACCACATCCTGTGAGTATTGTGCACTCTATTATGAAAGTTTTCAATGATTTTACCAGCAAACGCGTGCCATTGCAAAGTTTAGGTGGATTCAGGTTTCTTAATAAAATAACAGGACAACCTACTTTCAACACCATTTTGTGAGGAGGGAGTCCAGAAAAGTGCTATAGGGAAAACCGCGGCCTCAGACGCGCTATTTATAGGCACGCTCTTGCCGCACCGGGCGGCCGGCCGGTACCGCCGCAAACGCTACGTCCCGCAATTTTTAAATCTGTAATATCTTCGAAAATATTCACTTAAATCATACGGTGTAAAGGGCCATATAGATCTATATTAAATGAACAATGTATTCAAGGTATTTAATTGGTTAAGGATTAATGCTGTATTGGTTAAAATCGCTTCGAAAATTAGCCAAAAAAAAATGACAAAAAAAAGTTATTGTGGGTTATCCATAAGAGATAGACATATACCATTACGGACTTTTCTGTAGACCTTTTCAATGTGTACAATACTTAGTACATTATTTTGATAAAACTCGTAGGGTTCAGCCTGCGTTTGCAATGTAAGCGGAAAAAATGTAATTATTTACGACATCACATTAGAAACCTCAAAAATAACAGTACTTCTCCACTATTTAATGGATGTTATTATACATATAAACCTTCCTCTTGAATCACTCTATCTATTAAAAAAAACCTCATCAAAATCCGTTGCGTAGTTTCAAAGATTTAAGCATACAAAGGGACATAGGGACAGAGAAAGCGACTTTGTTTTATACTATGTAGTGATAGTGATGATGATGATAGTGATGAAGTGATGATAGTGAAGATTAACTGTCGAAAGATTGTGAACTGTAACATATTGTTTACAAATTCACTAGTGACATTACAATATCACTAAGCGAAGTGAAAAACACTAAATAAATGAGCTCGCGAAGCGAGCGATGTCAGGTTCGGTCAGGTTTCATTGATTTAACAGTCAAAAAGCCTCCCCTGGGTAGCAGAATGCTTCGCAGCAGAAGAAATCATCGGTTTTATTCGGAGTTACAAGGATAGGTCGTGAAATCCGATTCACATTTTACCGTTATATGTATCATAATCTAACTTTTTCGAGATTGTAATATCGCGGTTTTCACAATATCCCGGTGACATACTAAAAATTTAATTATTTCTTTATAAAACTAAAATTCTGAGCGTCGGTGGCTCTACCGGTAACGACTCGGTCCATCTAACCAGAAGTTCCGGGTTCAAATCTGGACGGCCAATGTACCAATGAGTTTTTCAAAAACTTACGTACATACTTACCGATTGCTTTAACGGTGAAGGAAAACATCGTGAGGAAACCTGCACACGCCTGCGAAGAAACTCGAAGGTTGTGTGTGAAGTCGACCAACCCGCACTGGGCCCGTGTGGTCGACTAAGGCCTAAACGCCCTGATTCAGGGTAGGCTCGAGCCCCTCGGTGGGGACGTACATGAGCTGTAATGATGAAAACTAAAATTCTGATACTAATGTTTTCAGTTATTAATGTTACAAATTAATAATGTAACATTAATAGAAAACGTTGGTATCAGAATTGTTTTATAAAGAAATAATTAAATTTTTAGGTTAGGTTACTTTTACATTGTTGGAAATTTCTATTGAAAAATGGTTTACCTACTTTATTTAATAGGGATGACGAATGCTAGTCATCTGATTTACTTTTTATCATCTGTCAAAAACGACATTTTGTTCTATTATTGAAAACGCTAAAAACGTTAAAAACCGACTTCCATCGCAACAACTTTTGCATTATTACCACTTACAGTTTTGCATTATTATTTTTGGTTTTTGTTAATTTTATAATAAAGTACTACACCAATTTTGATAAAATTTATACGGGACCACACGGGAAGCTCTAGCTTTCAAATAAAAAAAGGAATCATAAAAATCGGTTCACTCAGTCAAAAGTTTCGGTAACACACATAAAAAAACATTCAGTCGAATTGAGAACCTCCTCCTTTTTGGAAATCGCTTGAAAAATGTTTGAAATACCTAGGCGTGTCGTCATAGTTTTGCAGCATCATTTGTGTGCTCATTTTGTGATTTTTGTGAATTAAAAATCGAAGACTTGATGGAAAACAAAACGAGTAAGTTTTTCCGAAGTTTAATTAGAAGGGCAATTTAGTGATCAAGAGTTCATAATTTATTTCTGACTAGCGACCCGCCCCGGCTTCGCACGAATGCAATGCTGATACTAAATACACTACAGAAAAACTGAAAACGTTGTATATAAAAACATAGCGGCCCGCTCCGGCTTCGCACGGGTATAAAATATATAGCCTATGTGATTAAAATCGATTCAGTAGTTTTGATTTATTCATTACTGCCCGTGGCCCGCACGCGTTAAATTTGGAGTAAAACAATCCCCCTTTCCCTATACCATGAAGATTTCCTGCTATCTTTGGAATATCTAAATTCATAAACTACATTTTTACTTATTTACTTTTTAAATTTTTAACTATTTATTTTATTTTTACAAATGTCTTTATAAACAACGTTCACAGCTTTCTTGTCATTCGACAATACAAACATGTTTTCTCTGGAGGTCACTCTTGAAAGAGCGACAAACAGTTGTCTATGTGAAAAACAGTCAACGCTCAAATCTAAGCCTGCAACGTTGAAGGTTTGACCCTGCGATTTATTAATGGTCATTGCAAAAGATGTCTTTACCGGAAACTGTAAACGTTTAAATTGGAAGGGTAAATCCGATGGTATCAGAGGGATTAGGGGAATCAATACATCTTCTCCGGTACCGCATCCTGTGAGTATTGTGCACTCTATTATGAAAGTTTTCAATGATTTTACCAGCAAACGCGTGCCATTGCAAAGTTTAGGTGGATTCAGGTTTCTTAATAAAATAACAGGACAACCTACTTTCAACACCATTTTGTGAGGAGGGAGTCCAGAAAAGTGCTATAGGGAAAACCGCGGCCTCAGACGCGCTATTTATAGGCACGCTCTTGCCGCACCGGGCGGCCGGCCGGTACCGCCGCAAACGCTACGTCCCGCAATTTTTAAATCTGTAATATCTTCGAAAATATTCACTTAAATCATACGGTGTAAAGGGCCATATAGATCTATATTAAATGAACAATGTATTCAAGGTATTTAATTGGTTAAGGATTAATGCTGTATTGGTTAAAATCGCTTCGAAAATTAGCCAAAAAAAAAGACAAAAAAAAGTTATTGTGGGTTATCCATAAGAGATAGACATATACCATCACGGACTTTTCTGTAGACCTTTTCAATGTGTACAATACTTAGTACATTATTTTGATAAAACTCGTAGGGTTCAGCCTGCGTTTGCAATGTAAGCGAAAAAAATGTAATTATTTACGACATCACATTAGAAACCTCAAAAATAACAGTACTTCTCCACTATTTAATGGATGTTATTATACATTCGTCGGTGGAAAGGCAACATTACTTAACCGCCAAATTGGGCATATCGAGTTAAATATATATTCGGACTCGGCGATTTTTTCTGCGTCGATCTATCTAGGAAGCATCGCAATTAGAGCATTTTTATGGCGCTTCAGTAACCCGAAAAAAGGCGGGTATTTTGGTTTTAAATTACTGAAGTGACGCAATTTTAGGTCTTTTTTTCATTTGTGTCACATAAGTCAGGTTTACTTACCGTAAAAAACACAAAATTTAATTTTAAGTACTTTTAACTTTCTACGGTTTAGAAAACAATGTTTTTTGAGTATTTATGCTCTTTTTGGAATTTAAGAATAACGCAGTAAAAGTAACTTTGACTTATGTTTATAGGGGTGATGCATGGTGTATAAGAAATTTTGGCTTCTTACTTTTACCGGATGAATGGCGTGTACGTAATTTAGCCTTACTGCTATTTAGCGAATTTGTGGGCTATCAGTAATTCTGCCTTGCAGTTAATTTTTTTTAATGTCAAAAAAGTATTTCATCCTTTACTTTAAAATTTATTCTGCAAGTAATAGGTAAAATCACTAATATTAAAATATTTGAAAAAAACCGTGTAAGTAAAATAGACTGAATAATAAAGTGTGATTTAATTGAATAAGAATTTTAACTGGGATGAGATTTATCTATTTTATCGTTGAAGATATAGTCAAATACCTGACAACAGAATATGAGTAAATTATTATGAAATTGATTTTGTCAATGGGTGTTGTTTACGTGCAATGAAGTAAGCAAATAATGAAATATTGTTAAATAAATATCGTCACCATCGATAATAAAAACGCGCGCACGCAGACACTTCAGCCAGTCTACTCAACAGAGCTCCTTCTTTTGCCACTGCGCACAAATTAATCAGAAAGTGGAAATAAGATTGGTGTGATAATGCAATAACGGGGTTATGAAACAGGTAAATACGTTATTTATTTCATTTAATAGTATTGTTGTATTATTATTTTCATAGAACTGAATTACTATTCTTAAATTGTGTCATAATACCCAAAAGTACATCGTTTATGATTATTGGTTTTACGTGATACCATATATTTGATTAAGTGAATTTCAACGAAATCGGTTTAGTAGTTGTGCGTGATGGAGTAACAAACAAAGTAAAAAAAAACACATTTATAATATTAGTGTGATTCAGATCGTCATGGAGAGTAAGAGGATTTTTTTTTACAAAAATTACGCGAAAAAGTTTATCAATAATCATGAGTCTAAATCTAGAACGTCAAAAAGCAATGATCCAGATTTAGCCAAATTCATGGAAAACTTGAGCGACGGTCAGAAGCCTAAAGCTGGAACCTCAAAAATAACTAGTCCAAATTTGAACGTTATACGAAAACTGACATTTCAAACTAAAAAAAGAACAAAGAAAGCTCAAAATACTCAATAATATGCATCAAAACAAAAACCTAAAAAAAAATTAACCGGTTCTTTAAGTGACGCAGATGAAAATACAGCCCCTTTAATTGACAATAATCAACAAATTTATGACTTAACAAATGAAGGAATGACTCGCATCACGATTAATTACAGACAGAAGATAGTATTGTGCGAATGAATTGATTTTTTTTTGAGAAATTACAAAACTAGATGAAATCGAAGAGGCTTGCGATCAAAAGACAATGGGAAACGAATGTATGGAGTCTGGGCCCACCCCTCAATAGTGACATATGATATACCGTTGGATAGGGCTTTTTAAGCGGAACATTATTTACTAATAAACCTATACTGAAATGATTGTACTTTCGGAGATACGACTTATTAAAGTTGTCTCAATCTAACATATTATATATGGATATTTATTATGTACAATAGTAATAATACATGTATTTCATTTTAAAACCAGACTTATTGTTCGTCCTGTGCATCAATAACAATTTCATCATTTCAAAAAGTTTTATTCTGCATAAAAATACATACTCATTTATGAGTACCTCACTTCTATTGAGAGGTGGGCCCACCATTACTCATTCTCCTTTGCAGGAAACACTTTAATAGTAAAGACCAATTTCAGGCGGATAATATCAAATACAACTTAGAAGAAGAAAATGAAATATTTAATTTTGACTACAACAAATCTCACCTGTTCAAAAGAAGAGATTCCGTACGATTCGACTGATACCCAAAAAGTAAATATTTTTGATAATGAAAAGAAGAATCAGTTGACAAACACAGAGTTGAAAGTCATAAAAAATGACAAACAAGCTAACAATTGCCTTCAAAATTAATTAAAAAATAAAGATTAGGAGCTTGATTTGTCTGAAAGTTTTAATGACATAAAATACCCAGAAGATATAAAAAACATAGATTTTGATAGTTTTATAGACCTAGAATACCCAAAAGATATAAAAAATATATTTTGATTTGCCTGAAAATACAGATACAGAAAATAAAACTTCACTCAATATTATAAAAAACAAAAATTGAAATCAACGAAAATGAAGGTATTAAAATTTCTGAAGGCAACTAAAGACCACAAATATATAATGGCGACCACACTTACTTAATTAATATGCCAAAATATATTGAATTAGATGATTACAATTAGAAGATAGAGAATAAAATCAGATAGATAACGATGATAAAGGCAAAACTTTAAAAAGTGGCCTCATGAAATGTGATATTTTTGAAGAAAAATTATGCTTTCTTACCTGAATCAGAAAAAAAGAACAAATACGTCAATGAGAATTCTGTGGGAGATAAAGACAATAAGCCCCAGCAACAACATAAAGAAATAAGTGCTTCTAATGGAAAAAAATAAACACAGATGCTAATCAAACGTGAAAAATATGTAAAATTTAAACTTTTAAGACAGCAGAACGGACATAAATATGTTGATATTTTTGTCAAACAATGAAGATTAACTCCTAACTCTTCATCCTAGGAAGAGAGTGGGTCGAAATCATCAGAATCTCAAGATGTTAGGAAAAAAAACAAGAAAATAAAATATAAAAAAATATCTCCAGACAGTAGAAGGTGGAGGAAAAAAAACAAGAAAATAAAATATACAAAAATATCTCCAGACAGTAGAAGGATGGATAAAACTTGTGAAGTAGACTGTGAGAGTGCCAGTGCTGTATAGGAAAAAAAGAAACGGAATAACTAAAAAGAAGAGAGAATCTGGTAAAATATACATAACAAAGAAAGAAAAAATTATGCCTGCCAAAGAAATCAAACTGAATCCCTGTTCTTTAAATAACTGTACAAATAAATCGTATGAAATTGTTGAACAAAGAAAAAAAAACGTTGTATATACACTTTTGGAGTCTAGATAGCATGAGACTTAAAGATTGGCTGGTAAGCCACTCAAAAATGGTAGCTGTTAAACGACATCGATCATCGGATATAAGTAAGCGTACAAATACTATTAATTACTTTATTAACGAAGGTGAAGGACAAATACAAGTGTTTCAACAATTTTTTGTGCGTACACTAGATATTAAGCAAAAAACATTATACAATATATCCACGACCTCTCTTCATGGCTTTGCGAGTGAAGATATGCGAGGCAAACATGCACCCAGTTACAAAACCCCTAAAGTAGTTACGTAAATACATACAGTAATTACCAACAGTTCCCTCGCACTACTGCAGGAAAGACACAAAAAAACGTATTATCTACAGGAATTCAGGAATATAACAAACTTATACATAATTTACCAAGCATCTCAAGAAAATAAAGGCTTACAGTACGTAGGAGAAAAGTTGTTCAAAAAAGTTCAACGTAGGGTTTCATTTTCCCCGCAAAGACTAGTGTTTGAAATGTACACAATTTGAAAATGACATAAACATTGACGTAGAAAAAAAAACAGAAGGACTTGAAGGACAAAGAAGAAGGTAATGAAAGATTTAAAGCACATCAAGAAATTCATAACAAAGACGACACTAATTTATGTACAACTTTTGATCTCCAAAAAGTCCTGAATACGCCTTATGAAGAAAATATGATGGTCTATTACAGCCGAAAATTGGCTGTATTCAATTTAACTTTCTATGAATCAGGTACAAGAAATAGTTTCTGTTACACATGGTCTGAAATTGATGGAAAAAGAGAAGCCATTGAAATGTCAGCAATTTTACAAATGTATTTTTGTACGTGATGGATCCATGTAGCAAGCATGTTGTCCTATCAGCCATATTTATAAATACAATCAAGTTTATAACCATAAGAAAAAAATCGTTTAGATTTGCGTATAGGTAATTTGTGTTAAGTAATTTTTCATGAGTCTAATGATTTTTTGTATAAGATTTCAGTATAATGTAAGACATATTTTTAAATCAACCGTAGTCATCAGAAGTTTTATTGTGGTTATTAAAAATTTCAATTTATCTCTAAAGTCATTTTGCCCGAGAAATCATTAAGTCAAACATACTTTTAAGAAATTGTAGTCAAGTTAAATATTAATATTATCGTCTCATAAGCCGTTAAACTAAACTATGAAAATGGAAAGCGAGTCCTGGAAGTAATTTTACTTCACCAGAATAGCAGTATATTTATATGATAAGAAATGTTGTCCTACTTTTATTTCTGTATGTTACGTGTTATCAGTACTTTTAAATGCAAAGAATATTTAACTTGATGACATGGAAGTAAATTTGACACACTTTAAAAATAAGATCATATTACGTAAGCGCCACTTATTTCCCAAAATAACACTGAAATCAATATGCAGCATACTCATACAAATAGAAGAAAAAAAATGGGTGGCATATAAAGTTATTTCATTAAAATCGGTTAAATAGGTAGAAAGTTTTTTTTTTTTTTCCAAAAATATATTTTTTAAATGGCTTTTTCTCGGAATGGCCTTTTGGTGTAACGGTAATTTTGCCTTTCCAGCGACGATTATAAACCTTCCTCTTGAATCACTCTATCTATTAAAAGAAACCGCATCAAAATCCGTTGCGTAGTTTCAAAGATTTAAGCATACAAAGGGACATAGGGACAGAGAAAGCGACTTTGTTTTATACTATGTAGTGATGATGAAAGTGATGCTGTCGTCATCCCTCAACACAACTCAACTGGTTGGCAACTTGCATTGTACTGGCTACCACGATACGGGCATTGCCTAGTGTGAAGTGACAAGATATATTTTATGATATTAAATTTGAGTTGGCAAATAAATCATTTATATTTATTTTCAGGGTTCCGTACAAGGTAACGGGATCCTATTATTAAGCTTAAGCTGTCTGTCTGGCTGTTCGACTTTTAGGAGGCTGTATCTTTTGAACCTTTGTTTAGTAGCCGGCTGAAATTTAAAAATAACAAAAATTTAAAAGTGTTAAATTACTTTATTTATGTGCCAATGGAGTCATCTGGGCTTTACTGACCCTAGAACACTAACATGGAAGTCTACCTCATGCCGGTAATCTCGCTCGCCATTAGCCAAGTTACATAATGTTTCAAGACCGTCCGTGGCGTCACGGCTAGGGACGCTACCTCCGGTCCGGGAGGTCGTGGTTCGAATCCTGCCCCGTACCAATGTGTTTTCGGTTTTAGATTTCATTATGTACGTTTATCCGACGCTCCTACGGTAAAGGAAAACATCGTGAGGAAACTTGCACACGTCTGCGAAGGTTGTGTGTGAAGTCGACCAACCTGCAACTGGGACCTGGTCAAATAAGGCCCGATTGCTCTAATACTCGGTCGGCTCGAGCTCTTCGGTGGGGACGTATATGAGCTGATATGATGATGACTCATTTTTCTCTTAGAATCATCTATTGAATTAGGTTACTCTTGTTTCCTTCCTACATAAGTACCTATCTCAAGCAAAGCATGGTTCTGTTATTAAACTTGTATTAAGATTTCTATTTTAAGTATATTTATACATATAGGTACGTAGTATTAAAGGAGTGGATTTTTTTGTTAGTGTATGTGTTTCCCGAAACATACAAGATCTGAGATCCGAGATCTTCAAGGCGATAGTGAATAGGCATTGTTTGGGATTGCCTGTTTCACCTTCGATTCGGCTTGATATCAGGTTAGATTTGAATGGGACGCTCCCAAATCAAGAATTTTAAAAAATTACAGGGCGAGCCAACGCGATGCGCGATTTGGTGAAAATCCTAAACTCAATGCAATAGTGCAATTTTTTCAAAGAAACCATAACTGTGACTTTACTCCCTTCGGCGGATAATGACCACAACTGAAAAAGACCACTTCTTGATATGACCACTTCTTGAAATAACCTCTCTTGAAATGGCCACTTCTATTATTCTAAGATTTGTAAATATACGTCATTCACTCATACTTCTTTGAACTATGATAAGTGGATTGTGTAGCTGCGACTTTTCATACAAACGGCGTTAACGATTTTCATCTCTTACATGTTAACCGATTTGGACCAATTTTTGATAGGTTTACAGTCAGAACAAAAGCTAGGCTTATACGTTTCGTTTTTTAAATTACTGATTATAAATAAACAAAAAATGGCCGAAATCATTTTTGTATGAAAACACGTGAACGACAATAAAATTAAACTTATTATTAACTTTATCCAAAAAACAAAAACGTAGAATAGCTTTTGTTCTGAATGATAACCTATCAAAAAATGGTCCAAATCGGTTAACATTTAAGAGGTGAAAATCGTTAAAGCCGTTTGTATGAAAAGTCGCAGCTTCACAATTCTCTTTACGTGCCGAGATTCAAAACTTGAGTTTTCTTAAAATTAAGGCACTATTTCAGCTTGCGTGTTATATCCTCGGCTGCATCGGCACTTACCATCAGGTGAGGTGCAGCCAAACGCACTCAAATTTTTAATAAATAGAAAAATCTAAGTTTTTTTTTGCGGTACAAATTGATAGTGTAGACTGTAGGTACGAGTAGTCAAGTTTTTTTTTTTAATTTGAGTGCATGTGACTGCAACTCACCTGATGGTTAGTGATGATGCAGTCGAGGATGGTACACGCAAACTCAAATAATGCCTATTCACTTTGATTGACATTATAGCGTGTATGTACAATATGAGGTCATGACATCCCGAGTGTTAGTAAAATAAGCTTCTTCCAGTAGGATCCCGTTCATAATGTGTTAAGTACAATTTAACTTAAAACTACTTTTTCACTAAAAATTAAAATATAAAAAAGTGCGCGTATCAGCTCCGATGCGCGACAGGAGTTTACGGCCTCGCAGGGCGCGCTCCGAGTCCTACGCGTATTCAGTGCTTCTTGTTACTTGATTTTTAATTTTGTTCACATTGTTGAAATTTAAATACATTTATTTTGTTAATTTTTGTTTTATAATTTTTTTTATTAAATAAATTTTTAGGGTTCTGAGGTCACAAGGGTTCCCACCCTATTAGTTTCGCGTTCCGGAGTCAACAAGGAACCCTTATATATTCGCCATGTCTGCCTGTCTCTCTGTCCGCGGCTTAGATCAGAGACTATTAGTACTAGAAAGCTGTAATTTTGGACGCGAATACATATTAAGAGGAAAGGCGAGCGCCATGTTTTCCATACAAACGTAGTCCCCTATTTCCTCCCAGGATAATGACAATAGAGCAAAAATATTTTTCATTAAACCTATATCCACCATGGCCATGCCCCTATGTTTTGTTTTTTCCCATATTCTAATTAAAATAGGAAGTAGGAGCCTTTAAAAAACCGAAAAAATTGCCCAATTGAAACGTCATTTTCAGACACCCACCAAAAAAATAATATGCATATTAACAATAAAATGAAAACATAGAGGCAAATTAATTATTTTTGAAAAAAATATATTGCTCAAGTTTTGGAGGAGGAAATACGGACTACGAAATGCTGTTATGGTTAATTTTAGTGCCTATTTTATCGGTCTGCGCTGCAGTTATCCCTTTCTTGCTGTTTACGGTGAGGTTTGGAGGAGGAAGACAGCAACATTTTATTCAGATACCTATTCTTGAGACCGCGTTTCCTCTTCATAACGCTGACAAAGTGGTAAAAAATAAAATCTTGAAAAAAATTTTTTAAGGTATATATTTTTTTTTTTTACATGTAGAGAGGGTGATTTTTTTTTGTGTGGGGTATCGCTGTATAGATCTTTTGCTTATTAGGTTTGCTAAAACTATTTTGTGATTTAGAGTTTCGTTTGTGAAATATTTAGCTTCATAGTGGAATTTTTTGTCAGTCAAGTGTCTGATCCCTCCTCCCAGCTAAATCGCTATTACAGGACATCTGAAAGAAAAGACGTAATCAATTGAAAAGGAAAACTAACACGCATCAAGCTTTCTTAATTTAAGAGTCAAATATAAAAAAAAAAAAAAAACGGCCTAGTGCAAAACAACTGTTGCTAAAACTTTAATGTTCCGGCTTGAAGATTAGATTATTGATAGCCAGTTCTCCCATTGCGTTAGAGAATCTTGGCAAGCCCGCTTCCACGTTCGGCATCATCGTCACTGAACATCAGGTCTCAGATTAAATAAAAATTCAGATAGAATGCCGCGTACTGTCAAGTTAAAACTACTTTTTTGAAAATGTGTGCGTGTACAGTGTACGTACATGTTTGGAGTGGTTTTGATTGGTTCACATTGAGATTACGTGAGGTTCTTTCTGAACTTTTATATGATCTGATGATCTTTCTGATCTTTGCCTTTTTTTTTAATACTGTATGTATAAATTTCAGACGGGTACCCTATACCTAGAAGCACCGAATGAGTACGTTCGTTGGATGACAGTGAACAATAGTAATTTTTGCGTGGACTATTGGATTGACAAGAGTAAATTCGCCTCCCCTCACTTTTGGGCTATTTTGCCCTTTGATGTACCGAAAACATTTGATCCAATTTACATCAGTATCGGTAAGACATACATAATTGATTTATACACATTTAGGACCTAAATGTTGATTTATACTAATAGAATTAGAGATTTGTTACCATGGATGGATGGGTTATGTACTAATAAACAATATTTGAAAATCGAACCCATTTACACACACAATATTATAGGTATTTCCCTTCCGTTGCACCGAACGCTACTAAGAAAAGAGATGTCAGTTGGCATCTTTTTATTTGCTTCACTTTTAGAAAGTATGTAACATATCTATGGGTTATGTTATGCGCTGACAAACAAAATGTGAAAATCGAACCCATTTACACACACAATGTCATAGTTATTTCCCTTCAGTTGCACCGAACGCTACTAAGAAAAGAGATGTCAGTTGGCATCTTTTTATTTGCTTCACTTTTAGAAAGTATGTAACCTATCTATGGGTTATGTTATGCGCTGACAAACAACATGTGAAAATCGAACTCATTTACACACACAATGTCATAGTTATTTCCCTTCCGTTGCACCGAACGCTACTAAGAAAAGAGATGTCAGTTGGCATCTTTTTATTTGCTTCACTTTTAGAAAGTATGTAACCTATCTATGGGTTATGTTATGCGCTGACAAACAACATGTGAAAATCGAACTCATTTACACACACAATGTCATACTTATTTCCCTTCCGTTGCACCGAACGCTACTAAGAAAAGAGATGTCAGTTGGCATCTTTTTATTTGCTTCACTTTTAGAAAGTATGTAACCTATCTATGGGTTATGTTATGCGCTGACAAACAAAATGTGAAAATCGAACCCATTTACACACACAATGTCATAGTTATTTCCCTTCCGTTGCACCGAACGCTACTAAGAAAAGAGATGTCAGTTGGCATCTTTTTATTTGCTTCACTTTTAGAAAGTATGTAACCTATCTATGGGTTATGTTATGCGCTGACAAACAACATGTGAAAATGTGTCATAGTTATTTCCCTTCCGTTGCACCGAACGCTACTAAGAAAAGAGATGTCAGTTGGCATCTTTTTATTTGCTTCACTTTTAGAAAGTATGTAACCCATCTATGGGTTATGTTATGCGCTGACAAACAACATGTGAATATCGAACCCATTTACACACACAATGTCATAGTTATTTCCCTTCCGTTGCACCGAACGCTACTATGAAAAGAGATGTCAGTTGGCATCGTTTTATTTGCTTCACTTTTAGAAAGTATGTAACCTATCTATGGGTTATGTTATGCGTTGACAAACAACATGTGAAAATCGAACCCATTTACACACACAATGTCATAGTTATTTCCTTTCCGTTGCACCGAACGCTAATGAGAAAAGAGATGTCAGTTGGCATCTTTTTATTTGCTTCACTTTTAGAAAGTATGTAACCTATCTATGGGTTATGTTATGCGCTGACAAACAAAATGTGAAAATCGAACCCATTTACACACACAATGTCATAGTTATTTCCCTTCCGTTGCACCGAACGCTACTAAGAAAAGAGATGTCAGTTGGCATCTTTTTATTTGCTTCACTTTTAGAAAGTATGTAACCTATCTATGGGTTATGTTATGCGCTGACAAACAACATGTGAAAATGTTTCATAGTTATTTCCCTTCCGTTGCACCGAACGCTACTAAGAAAAGAGATGTCAGTTGGCATCTTTTTATTTGCATCACTTTTAGAAAGTATTTAACCCATCTATGGGTTATGTTATGCGCTGACAAACAACATGTGAAAATCGAACCCATTTACACACACAATGTCATAGTTATTTCCCTTCCGTTGCACCGAACGCTACTATGAAAAGAGATGTCAGTTGGCATCGTTTTATTTGCTTCACTTTTAGAAAGTATGTAACCTATCTGGGTTATGTTATGCGCTGACAAACAACATGTGAAAATCGAACCCATTTACACACACAATGTCATAGTTATTTCCTTTCCGTTGCACCGAACGCTACTGAGAAAAGAGATGTCAGTTGGCATCTTTTTATTTGCTTCACTTTTAGAAAGTATGTAACCTATCTATTGGGTTATGTTATGCGCTGACAAACAACATGTGAAAATCGAACCCATTTACACACACAATGTCATAGTTATTTTACTTCCGTTGCACCGAACGCTACTAAGAAAAGAGATGCCAATTGGCATCTTTTAATTGCTTTACTTTTAGGACGCATGTAACCTATCTACCTCCCCTTATATAATATATAATAATATTATATTAGCATATCTCTGAATAGAATAAGATATGTCTAAACTTACAATTACAGGGTGGTCCACAAATACCTTTGACAAAAGTTTTTTTTGAATAATTGAAATAACATTAATTTTAAATTACAAATTGTGGTCTGTCTATACTGAAAATAAAACTCTTTACTAACAATAATTTTTAATTATCTTCAAAATATCCGCCCTTGGCTTTCTGTGGTATTCTGTGGTAAATTTACATTATACCACAGAATACAGACCGTTGATTGACTACAGTGTAAATAAAAACCATGTACATACCACGTAGACAGAAAATTGTTTCATGTACAAAAGGATCTTTTGTCACTTTGATGATATTGACAGCAGGGCGCTGCTTCAAACAAAGATATCAACCGAAATTTCAATTACATAGACCGCCATGTTAGTTAGTTAGTCACTTCTTACACGAATATTCACAGGGCTACTGACCTCCTGCGTGTTCTTGGCGCTGGTGATGGTGGTCTACTCGCTTCTTCCCGAGTTGCGGAACCTAAGCGGCTTGGTGCTGATGGCATACGTGGCTAGTCTCTTCAGTGCCTTCCTAGCCTTAGCTGCTCATCAGATCGGAACCTACCCCATTTTGGGATGTCGGCTTCTAAGTTAGTATCTGAGTCTATTTTCTTATTTGCTAGCTGTTGCCCGCGACTTCTCAAATTTTTCTTTATTTAATCCTTGTCTACGAAATCTCTGTGCAAAATTTCAGCTTGATAAGTCAGTGAGTAAGTGAGTCAGGAATTTTATAAAATGTTTTTTCGGGTCTGCTGCCTGCAAAATAAAAAAAAATATTTTAAAAAGATTTTTTATATTATTCCTGCGTGACTGAGCTTTGTTCGGTGTCTAGTCTTGTTGCGCCACCTGTTGTTGAGTATCTAAACTAAAACTAAACTAAACCTTAATTTGTTTTTAATTATACAGTTAGTGAGATATAAAAATAGGTTTTCAAACTTGTTAACAATTTGATTTTGACTAATAAAAAGGAGCGATGTAGAAATGATGCACCTAGAAAGGATTGTTCGAAAATTGATCCCTAGAAGGGCGAGTAGTGATATTCAAGTTGGTATAGGAGATCGTTTAATTAGAAGGGTATAGAAATAAAGTGACCTCAGTCCTATGTCACTGAAAATCGATAATCCATCTTTTTTGTTTTAACATCAGTACAGTTTGTATTGGAATGAGGCGTGTTTGCTGCTAAAGTCGTTTTAGAAAATAGATTTACTCGAGACTGAAGCGTATTTGCACCTAAAATTTTTTGCTGACATATAGCCATAGACACAAAGAAAAACTTGACATTCACAGATTAAAAACCACCAAATATGGACTGAGGTCACTTTACTTTTACATCCCTCTCTATATACCATTACAAATAGAACCTGGGCTACCGAGCGATAAATCTTTAATTTTTTTTTGCGTGGAAACGGATTTTCTCAAGAATGTCTGCTATCTAGATAGACTTGGAAAGTAAAACATTACCTTAATACAAAATTCATCCAAATCGTTTAATTATAAAACCAATTTTATAATACAAGAATTGCTTACATAAAATATTAAGTTAAAAATTTATATATTGAAGTTGTCTTACTCCCATTCCGTTTCACCCTATAGGAGTATGTCAGAAATTGATAAGGATGCAGTCGCGGGCAACCCAATAAACTAGTAAAACGCATATTTAATAATAGTAGTTTATGAAACTATTTTAATACCTAGTTATATGCAGTTTCATACACTGCTTTATCTAATCTCATACATTGGGATTGAATCAACTAAGCAATAAAGATCAAAGTTAAAATAGTAAGAAAAAAAATTACCACGAAATTCAGTACCTACAAGAAAACGTGTCATAGCGCTAAATCCCAGCACATTACCGCGCTTGCGCTGAAGCGGACGCTGTCCACAGACAGTGACAGCGTCCGCTTTGTTGTAGTTACTGAATTTCGTGGATAATTTTCATTCTTGCTTAAAAATGTCTGAGATCAGTGAAAGCATTGTTTTTAGACAGGTAAAACCAATGCTTTCACTGATCTCAGACAATTTTAAGCAAGAATGAAAATTATCCACGAAAATCAGTAACTAAAACAAAACGTATTCAATGAATGGCGCCAAAACCTAGCACATCACCGCGCATGTGTTAAAGTGGGCGCTGTCACAGAAAAGTAAAAATTGGAATGAAAACTTTTTGTAATGCTGTAAAAATGGCGCGAACCGCATGTGCGTTCCCTTAAAAAAAATGATTGATATGGAACTTCGTTGGTGATATTAACTTTTTGGATTATCTTGTATTGTAATGGGGAAAAAATATAACATTATTTTGTTAGAGAAATAATGTTATAAAGTATGCCGATATAAATTAGTTTTAACGTTTATAATTCGAACTTTACGTTAAGAGAGTAGATAAAATATCTTAAATTTTGTTTTCAGCGTATCTTTGTTACTTCAGTTTTCTGGCGAGCTTTTGCTGGATGAACATTATGTCTTACGATATCTGGTGGACATTCAGGTTATTTTTTTAAATACCTACTTACTTTTAACTTATTTTCAGGCGCATATGTACTTAAACCTGTGATTCATTTTCCCTTAATTTATTCATTAGTCATCTATACTATGTGACAAACATGAATATATTTATTATTTTATTATTATATTATTATCCTTACTTATAATATTATAAATGTGAAAATGTGTTTGTTTGTTACCTTTTCACGCTTCAACGCCTTGACCAATCTTTATGAAATTTGGCATGCAGGTAGCCTGTGTCACGGGGAAGGACATAGGCTACTTTTTATTCCGGAAAAATAGCATAATCTGATACAGTTCCTGAGGGAACTGAAAAATAACTCGATTGTTGTGTTTTTTTGCACAGAGATGGTTGAGTGAGTGGGAGACGACATAATTTACTAATCACCCTTAAAGACAGTCATTAAAACGATGTCCGCGCGGGTGAAGCCGCAGAAAAAAGCTAGTAAAATTATAAATGTGAAAATGTGTTTGATTGTTTGTTTGTTACCTTTTCACGCGTCAACGCTTTGACCAGTCTTAATGAAATTTGGCAAGCAGATAGCCTGTGTCACGGGGAAGGACATAGGCTACTTTTTATCCCGGTAAAATATAATAATCTGATGCAGTTCCTAAGGGAACTAAAAAATTCAATTTTTTTGGTTAATTTCCTTTACATCACAACGGAACAATGGATTGTGGTGATTTTTTGCACGGAGATTATTGAGGAGGTGGGAAACGACATAATTTACTAATCAATCACCCTTAAAGACAGTCATAAAAATGATGTTCACCCGGGTGAAGACGCGGGAAAAAGCTAGTAATAAATAAACCGAAGTGGAAAGAATATAACAAGTGGAGGAAACAGTCTATTAGAATCAAAAACCCGCAATGTCCATTTTATTGTTTTGACCAGAATTAAAAATATTGTACATTTACTTTGATAAAATGTCAGATCATATTTTTATTCTAAGTATCACATATTTAAAATTTTATATTGTTATTTTTGTAATTAAATTAAAATTGACATTGCGGTTTTTGATTCTAACAGACTGCTACACACTATTGGTCATTATGGTTTTTATAGCATCTTTGATTTTTATCATTAATTAAGAAGCGTCGGTGGCTCAACCGGTAACGACTCGGTCCATCTAACCAGAGGTACCGGGTTCAAATCTGGATGGCCAAATGTACCAATGAGTTTTTCTCGGTGAGGACGTATATGAGCTGTAATGATGATTTCTGTTTTTGATGCCTATTTAATACACTAAAATATTCCTTCAACCATAGAGATAAACATATCATAGATAAAATTTTGTCTTTTTACGGACATTGCTGTTTTTGATTCTAACAGACTCAAATATTAAGCGTTATAAACTGTATTTGTGCAATATTTATTTAGAGTTTATTTAAATCTCAGTATGACATTTGTCGTTTGCTTTGCAGATTATTTACAGCTTCGCTTTGAATGATTATAATACAACTTTATACAATATATATATAGGGAATTATATTTTTCGTCCTCAATTAAATAGATTCATCTGTATTCAATATTTTCGTTCTCAAATTGATAGATCTGTCATCAAATTGATAGAACTGTCATTAAAAAATACGTGTGGCACTCGGGGACTGCCGCGGTAAAGCTATTGCATGGTAAAAAATCGAAAACTAGGGGGTAATCGGTCAAAAACAATAAATAAATGAGCGAGCGAAGCGAGCGATGTTAGGTTCGGTCAGGTTCGATTGATTTAACAGTCAAAGAGCCTCGCCAAGCGAGGCTCCCCACCCTGAGTACAAAAGAACTTCGCAGCAGAAGAAATCATCGGAAGATGACCCCTAACGGGGGCGCAGCCCCCGCCGCCCGTTTCGAACATCAACAAACTTTCGGGATCCGAAGAGGATGTGGGAGTATCTGTAGGTCACCTTTGTTAGTAATTTTAGGCATTTCTTTGGCGACAGATCTACTATTTTGAGTACAAACTATATTATTTAGGAAATTTCAATTTTTTTATTACTATTTTGAGTACAAACTATACTATTTAGGGAATTTCATTCTTTTTATTTAGTGATCGAATCTATTTAATTGACAATCGATAAAATCATACCCATATATATATATATATATATATATATATATAGCACGAAGGCGGTTGTCTGGTGGTGTACTTAATAGGGTTTTCAAATACCCGACAATTTTGGATACCCGGGTCTCGGGTACATTTTTTTAAAATACCCGGGTATACCCGGGTACCCGGGTATTCTTGTATTTTTTGTGAAACTGGGAAAAAAACTACAAAGATATCAAAAATCAACTTTTATTACGATAATTACCACTCAGATAATATAACCAGCCAACCAGGTACATAATAACCTTGACCTGCAGCATCTCCTGAAATCTGCAGGATACCCAACTCTATCAACTTACAGCAGAGAAATCATATTGGGCTCATTAGAATAGTCTCAACCTTGACCTGATGCTGCATCACCTTTTGGAATCTACAGGATACCCAACGCCTAGCCAACTTACAGCAAAGGTATCGTGTTTGGGCTCATTGGAATAGGTGTTAGATAGAACATGGTTATTTTGACCTGATGCTGCAGTACCTTCTGGAATTAGCAGGATACCTAACTCCTCACTAACTTACAACAGATAAATCGTGTTTGGGCTCATTGGAATAGTCTCAATGAATAGGTTTTAGATAGAACATGGTAACCTTGACCTGAATCTGCAGCGTCTCCTAGTATCTGCATGATATCCGACTCACCAACTTACAGCTGAGTTATCGTGTTTGAGAAACATGTAGTTTAAAAAGCATGAACTAAAACTTTAATTAAAAATTTAAAAAAACCCTGACAAATTAGAGAAGATAAGTAAATAAAATAATAAAAAACAATAAAATGAAAAAAAGAATACAACTCTTACTACAATAAGTTACTAGGAAATGCTTCACAACTTAGCGGCCCCCCTACGCGATAACTGTTTGATCGAAATAGAAACAACATAAATTAAACTTAAAGGACCAACCCATATTATTTTCTAGTTTTCAAAGGTTTTTTGTCGGGGTGTTTTTAAATTTTTAATTTAAGTTTTATGATAACATCACTGGACGAAGAATTCAAGGAATATAGAAAAAAGGCATAAAGGTTAAACTAAAAATATTGACAAAACAGATCTGCTGCTATTGTGTCCTAACAAAAAACCGATTGAACCATCAAAACTTGCTGATTTGCAATCGATGTACAAGTTAATTCCTGAGGATAGTCTCCAATTTTATAAAGCTTGAAGAGCTCACAGGACATTATTTACGACTTTGATGGATTTGGTGAAGTATCAGATTTTGACGTAGATGACGCAGAAGAACAATAACTTTAAAATATTTTTTTACATTTTAGTTTATTATTTAAATAAAAGGTTATTTTTACTGTAGTAATTTATAAGAGTTTCTAAAAATATAGTATTATTAGGGTATAAAAATAATATAATGTGATTGGATCGTTTTATCAGAATTATCTCAATTTATTGGCCATACAAATTAACTTTTTGAAAAATGTTCCAAAAAGGTTTTTTTATAAAAATATTATCAAAAACTATCACTTTACAAAAATCCAATACATGTAATCATAGGAAATTTATATTTCTATTAAATAATCCGTACAACTTTGTCAAAATAAATAACACAAAAAAGTATACCAATAATATACCTACAAATTTGCGTTTATCTCGGTGTGGAATGGAACGTTTACGCAAAACGACGTCCATATCAAAATTACCCGAGACCCGGGTACGTCCGTTGTTTGTACCCGGGTACCCGAAGTATCAAATACCCGGGTATACCCGGGTCCGGGTACCCGGGTAAAACCCCTAGTACTTAACATCACCCTCGGTCACGTGTAGGGCATTCAGATTTACACCTACGGAAATGTGCAACGCGGCCTTCATACACATCTGGAATCAGATGTACAGGTTTGCTTTCGATGTTTTCTTTCACCGTTAAAGCAATCGGTAATAATGTACGTAAGTTTCGAAAAACTTATTGGTACGTTGGTCGTCCGGGTTTGAACCCGGGACCTCTGGTTAAGGGGACCAAGTCGTTACCGATTGTACCACCGACCCTTTATACAATAAAAAATAATTCCATTTCAGAGGCTTCGCGAAAGCGCGCCCGATTCACCGTTTCGGGGAGTGGTTCAAATTCAAAGTGTACTGCGCGTACGCATTCGGCGTTCCTCTCGCTATGACTGTGTTCTTCGTCACTGTCGACCTAGTGCCGATGAGACATCTGCCGTGGTTCATCACGCCGAAAGTAGGAAAAAAAGGATGCTTTATTAATGGTACGAACAGTGTACGGGTATTGTCCCGTATCAAAGATTAATTTAATGATACAACTGATATAGATTCACAATTTTTTATTTTCATTATAGTATTAGTATATTAGTTAATCAATTCATTACAAATTACACCTAAAATAAAATGCCTAAAATACTTAAAATAAAACACCTTAAATCACACCTAAAATACCTAAAATTTGGGTATTTTAGATGTGATTTATTTATGTGATGAAATATAAATTCTAAATCACATTGGTACGTGGCAGGATTCGAACCACGACCTCCCGGACAGATTCTGAGTAACCCCTTATTATTTGACTAGTGATTTTTTATTTTTACAGAATGTAACGAAATTGGTGTAGGTCCCGTTAACTGGGGCCTTATACTCATCATACTGAAAAAAATTTCTTCTTTGAATTTGCTGCAATCGTAAAAGAAACTCTTCATACAAATTGATAAGCTAATTGACTTTAAATTTTGTGAATTTTTGTATGAAGGGTCCAATTTTTTTTTTGGGAATTCACTATGATTTCCTTGGAGAAAGTTGTTTAGTATCATGAGTAGAACACCCAGTTAACGACACTTACACCAATTTTGTTACACACTGTATATCTATCTATACATATCTATCTTATCTTATCTTATCTTTGTAAGTGGGGGCTGCAGTTGCAGCGACACTTCGACCCAATGGGATCTTTTGTGTCTACCCCTATAACCTTTGCACCCCAGCCTACTCGAAGATGTGCTGCATTAACGCAGCAATTCCGCTGATTGGAAGGTGCTTATAGTCCTCCGGTTTTGGATAGCCATCACCTAGGAGGTACATACGCTTTCTAGCCAGGACATCGCAGTGACACAGTAAGTGTTCCATTGATTCTATATCTTCACCACAGGCCCTGCAGGTCGGGTCGTGCGTCAGGCCGATTTTTTGCAGGTGTGCGTTTGTGGCAAAGTGGCCCGTCAACGCTCCTGTTATCGCCCTGACTCGTGTCCTGCTGTTATTCCAGATGTACTTGGTTGCCCCTGTGGTGACCTCACCGATGAAGAGCTTAGAGTGTTTATGTCCATCTCTGGATAGCCATGTCAATCTGTGTCTTCCCTCGGCCTGTTCCTTTAATGCTCTTATAATAGTGCTCCTTGGTAGCCCTATCCTCGGTTCTGGACCACACATTGTTGTTTGTGATCCCATTCTAGCCAGTTTGTCTGCTTCTTCATTGCCTTCCACTCCTACGTGTCCAGGGACCCAGACCAGTTGCAGTTTGTTGTGTCGGCCCACCTTATTGAGGACCTTTACACAATTTAGCACTAGCCCGGAATCAACCCTGAAGGAGTTAAGAGCTTTAAGAACAGCTTGGCTATCGCTGAGAATATAGATGGTTTTTTGTTTGACTTCCTTGTCTATAATCTCATGTGCACATGCAATGATAGCATAAGTCTCCGCCTGGAAGACTGTTGCATATTGCCCTAAACTAATACTCGCTGAGTAATCCTTAGCATAAACGCCTGCACCAGCACCAGACTCCATTTTCGATCCGTCTGTATACCATGTAAGAGTGTTTGGTCCTTGTTGCTTAAGTCCTTTACTCCATTCTTCCCTCGTAGGAACATAGATTTTATATTCTTTTTTGAATATGTGCACAGTCTGTATTTTGTCACATCCCATGCGCATAAGCCTTTCCATACCTGTGTCTAGTTGTAGATTGGTATGTCTGGTTTTGGGCATGTCAAAATTCCACATGCCATTTAACGATAACCTGTGTAGGGCCTTGGCCGCCTCTGTTTGAATGTGTATTTGAAGCGGCTTTAGATTTAGCAGCATTTCCATAGATGCAGTAGGTGTTGTACGAAATGCTCCGGTAAAACAGTATACATATCTATACTATACAGCGTGTAACTGAACTTTCCCTAAAAAACACATACGCAGTCAATTCTCAAAAAAATTGGCCTCTCCATACAAAATTGGTCAACCAGCTGATCGATTTGTATGAAAACTCGAATTTTGTTTTGTGATTTTAGCAAAGTCTAAGAACAAAAGTTGTAAAGTTTGAATAGTAAAGTATTAGTATATTGTTTTTTTTACACGCTGTATATTACCTATTTATGTATTTAAAAATATACAAGTAAAATAGTAGTAGTAGTAGTGTCTGATTATGGGCACAGGGAATTCTAGTTTGGGTCAGATGACCCTGTGTGATTAGTCCCTGATATTAATTACATTATATTTTTGCCATGAAACCTCAGCATCAAACCAAAAATTTTTTTTTCTGAGTAGTCCGTTGGAAAATATATAAAAAAAAATACTTCTCAAGCAATATAGGAAGGTGCTTGAGGAAAGTTGTTCAGTCTTATGAGTAAAAGTCCCAGTAGTGCCAGTACCTTTGTTCACACCTCATATTTTGCGCTTGCTTGGCAGCTTCTGAATATGATTATTACCGAAGTTACCTTAACTGTCACAAAATCTATTACAGATGAAGTAAAACTGCTATACCTGTACATACCGATGATGATCTTGATTTTGATGAACTGGCTATTCTTCCTGATGACCTCCTACGAGATCTGGAGTCTGCACCGGCAGACCGCCATCTTAGACACCGCCGCGGCGGGCACGCGAGCTGCGCACAGGAAACATCGGACAAGGTGGGCTATCCTTTCACATCAGCTCAAATATACGTCCCCACCGAGGGGCTTGAGCCTACCCTGAATTAGGGTGATCGAGCCTTAGTTGACTACGCGAGCCTTGTGCGGGTTGGTCAACTTCACACACAACTTTCGAGTTTCTTCGCATATGTGTGCAGGTTTCCTCACGATGTTTTCCTTCACCGTAAGAGCGTCGGATAAACGTACATATGAGATCGAAATTCGAAAACACATTGGTACAAGGCAAGGTTTGAACCATGACCTCCCGGACAGGAGGTAGCGGCCCTTGCCGTTGCGCCACCGACGCTCGTGGGCTATTCTATCCCCATAAAATTACTATTTATCTCTTGTCGGTGGGATTACTGTTATCATGTCATGTTTTTGCCAGCTACTAGACCGACTGAACCTATATCACAGACCTACATTGAAGTCGATAACGAAATAGCGTCGAATTGTATAGGAACACCAACGTGCCGCTTTTATATAATTAATAATCATTTTTTAATATTTAATAAATTATTTCTTTGATTCTTTAGTAACAGCTTTATAAAAGTAAATTCATAGTCATTTTCAAGGTCTACCAGTAATGTGCTAGCGATTCACCCTGAAATTCAGTAAAAAGTTACAAAAATTTGGACCCTCCATACAAAAATGCAATTTAGCCCTTAACAAGGCCTCGGAAAAATCCTGTAGTAATAGTGATTTTTTTAAAGATTTTATAAGTAATAACGTTAAGTTATACATTTTCAAGCGACTTCCAAAAAGGAGGAGGTTCTCAATTCGTCTGTATGTTTTTTTTATGTTTGTTACCTCAGAACTTTTGACTGGGTGAACCTGATTTTTATGATTCTTTTTTCATTTAAAAGCTAGTTCTTTCCGTGTGATCCCATATAAATTTTATCAAAATCGGTTGAGTACTTTAGTAGAAAATTAACAAAAACCAAAAATAATAATGCAAAAATGTACGATGGAAGTCGGTTTTTTAACGTGTTTAGCGTTTTCAATTATATTAAGAAAATTAATTCCAAACCTTTAAAAAAACATGTGGAAAAACATAATCACATCGCTTGTCAAGACTTTGACTTTTAAATCTATATCAAGAAATCAAACAAGAACGTTTGTCATTTTGTTGGCATAATTTGTCGACTGTTTAACTTGTATTTTTAGAAAGTAGTTTTCAATCGAGTCTATTCCATCTTCGGCATCATCGTCACGTACCATCAAGTGAGATGATGCCAAGGGCTTACCAATTTAGAATACAAAAAAATATTTACAAAAAAAACTTTGGATTATTCCCAGTCCAAATTATCGCCTAAAATGTTGAACGTCATATTTAAGAATTTAGTAGGAAAGTAAGTAAATACTGACAAAAGTTTACAACTACCTACAGTTTATATTGGGATAAAATAAAACGTAATTTCTTCTTTACTTGTAATGTAAAATGACCGTGATCAAGCCAAAAATAAAATCCGCGCAAAAAGCTAGTACAAAATAAAGATTTGAATTCACCGGGCAATAGACATTTAACTCCCACAATATTTAGGTCTTCACAGGCTAAAGTCATATGGTTTCCCACATGTTTTATTTTGTTAAGTATATCACGATATTTGTCAAGTATTCACGTATAATTTATGCACATATCACTAGAAAAGCTCAAATTCTACAATTTATAAAAAAAAATGTACGACTTACCTTTCTCCGATTCGCCATAATGAATAAAATACGGTGTACTTTTCACAAAAAGCAACCGTTTGACGGACGACCACAAAAAATGGCTATAAAAGTAACATTTGCGTTCCGTTCCAATATTTATACTGTGGCATTTTTGACATTTTGTAGATTATTTACCAAAACCTGGTAAAAACTTCCGAAAACCTATGTGGGAGACATTTAATCCAGAGCCTGGTTAAGGGTTAAAGAATGAAATAATAAAAAATAAATGCTAAATGGAAATAATTTCAAAATAACGTTCTTGGTGTTAGATATGAGGACCTATATTTTACCAAAAATGATTCACCTTATCGTATCTGGAGAAGCCCAAACTAGGTATGTTTTAAAAATAATTTTTATTTTAATTTAAAACAATCGACTGAAATGTCGTGATGTGATATATTTTTAGAATAGGCTCAAGAAGCCATTTCATTTGATACCACACACAACAGGTTTCAACACTTTTTTTTTCTTAAACAAACAAAGATTACCGTTATAACTTCACTTCTTCTTTCTTTTTATTGGTGCAACGGGTCAAATCGATTCATATGACCTAAAGATCAATCGTCTCGATTTTCATGCTTTTACAACGCTTGCAGCTGTTTTTTTTGGCGTATCTTTTTGGCGTCCTAGACCACTTAAACTACTAAATATTTTTGCGTAGAAAATTATGAGAAAAGGGCCAACCTTTCTGGCATGCAAATTAGGTTATATGTGTACATTATCTGTGAACTATAGGACGTTGATTACTATTCAGCAATACATAAATTATCTTACACATAACTCGTATGAAGAGTAGAATGACAGATGTCAAATCGATGCACTATTTCGCACGGATTTTTTTGGGTGCAAAAGCAACATATCCCAGGTAATCATATTCCATCCTTATCTATTTAAACAGCCTTTGTCAAAACTTTATTCCAACTGTCATTTTAATCATCACACGGTCCAGTTTCTTACAGGTAAGGGCTTGTGCACGAATCACGCGAGGTTTTTTCGGCTATTATTTGACCCCTCCCCCTCCTACCTGGTTATATTTGGTGAGGTTCTTTGCCTTCCCCTCACAACCTTACCTGTATTTTTTAGATTCATAGTATTGTATATAGCGGGCGGGGTCAAGCGCGGTCAAGGCCACGCGCGCTAAAATTTCGTTAAATAGACTCGCTACTCGTATGTTGAAGTACATAACAAGTGAAGAACCCCCACCCCCCTTCTCCAACCCATGACTCCCCCTCCCACTTCCCTATCGAACCTCACGTGATTTGTGCACAAGCCCTAAGTAATGAGTAAGTAGAAAGTTTATCACAAGCACACTCAAAATGTAACAATTTCAAAAATAACTTTAGGCACTTTTTATCGCCCCATTTATACAGTTTTGCTAGGATTTATTGTTCCAGATTGCTGGTGTATCTGAAACTGTCCGTCATCATGGGCGTCAACTGGGTGCTGGAAGTTGTCAGCTCTTTTTGCCCCACCCTGCACATCTGGAAGATAACCGATGCGTACAACTTCTTGATTGGCATCAGCATATTCCTCATCTTTGTCTGCAAGAAGAAAATACTAAGAAAACTGAAGAAAAGGTATGATATTATATGTTTTTATCCACAATTTATTTCAGATTTGATGAACAAGGTGAACGAAATAATTTGTTTTTTTTTTAAATTGTCTTAATTTACCTTTACACCAGAGCTGAAACAATCGTGAGACTTCAAATAGAAAAATTATAAAGCCATTAGCTGTTTCCCGCGGCTTCACCCGCGTGGACAACGTTTCTATGACTTTTCGAGGGTGCGCAGTGCGCGAGACGCAAGCGGCTCGCGATCGTGGAAAAAAGGAGCCTATGTGTTAATCCAGATCCTAATACCTATGTCTACCTACCAAATTTCAGCCAGATCCGTTCAGTAGTTTTTGCGTGAAAGAGTAACAAACATACATCCATACATTCTTATAAACTTTCGCGTTTATAGTATTAGTAGCTTTTGCCCGCGGCTTCGCCCGCGTGGACATCGTTTTTATGACTGTCTTTTAGGGTGAGTGGTGCGCGAGCTGCAAGCGGCTTGCGAGCGTGTACATGAGTTTTCCTCAGATCTCTCAGGAAAGATATCGGGCCAGTAATAAGTCTATGTCACTTCCCACCCCCTCAACCAATTCTATACAAAAAACCACTTCAATCCGCAGCTCCGTTGCGACGCTGACGTGCGCGAGCGCTGAAATGAGTTTTTTCCCCAGATCCCTCGGGAACCACGTCAGGATATGCTTATTAGTAAATTATGTCATTTCCCACCCCCTAAGCCATCTCTGTGCAAAAAATCATAGCAATCCATTGTTCCGTTGCAATGTTAAAGAAAATAACCAAAAAAAGAGTATATTTTTAGTTCCATCAGGAACTGTCATTTCCCACCCCCTAAGCCATCTCTGTGCAAAAAATCATAGCAATCCATTGTTCCGTTGCAATGTTAAAGAAAATAACCAAAAAAAGAGTATATTTTTAGTTCCATCAGGAACTGAATCGGACTATGTTATTTTCACGGGATAAAAAGTAGCCCATGTCCTTCCCAGTGACACGATGAAATTAAAATAATGAATTTAAGGCAAACATATATTTATTATACTTGTATATTAATACGCAAAATTCTTAAAAAGATATATATACACAAATAAGCTTTACAAAAAAATATATACAAATACAGAAAATCAGATTGAGAAATGCTAATGGCATTTTACTAAGGCCGCAGCGTACAAATTATGGCAAAAAATCTATTTTATATGAAAAAATCACAGCAATCCATTGTTCCGTTGCAATATTAAAGAAACTAACCAAAAAAAAGAGTATAACAACGGCTCAATTGTATAACATGCTCCCAAAAGACGTAAAATAATCTTAAACTATGCATAGTTTAAAAAAAATACTTGAAAAATTATATTGCACACGAAATTACCTAAAACCATCCATACCTGATCTAAGACGTCACTTCCAGTTTGATAGCTGTATATACGTGTTACATTCCTTGTCGATGTTGTATGTTTTCGTTTTATGTTTCATTTTCATGTACCCATCACAGTCATGTTTGGATATTTTCTAAAAAAATAATTTGTTGACGCTCACTTTTGAAATTAGTAGATTATTATAATATTTATAATATGAAATTGTATTCTTATGAAAGTGAATTGTAAAATTATTAATAAGAATAAATGTTCTATTAACCACGACACAGGCTACCTGCATGCCAAATTTCATCAAGATTGGTTAAGGTGTGCCTGAAAAGGTAACAAAAAACAAACAAACAAACGCATTTTCGGCAGACGTGCATTTTTAATTTCGACTAATGCAATGAGCGATACCGCTTATTGAGCTTAACATACGTACCTATCTATAGATATAGTACAGACCACATCTAGCTATACTCGGCCAGTATAAACAGGCCTCGCGTAGGCTAATACACGCATAGCGTGGCTTGGCCAGCTTATGCTGGAACCTGATGTCACAGTATTACGATATGGCTTACTCGTACATTAGCACAACGCCTTTGATGTCGCACAACGCGCCACCGGCGTAGGTACTAGTCTATAATAGCCTGTAGTCAGCCTGGAAAACTCGCGGAGTTTGCCAGGTTGTGCCCCGCCGCCCGCTGCCCCGCAAGTACCCTTCCGTTGCTCTGCGTAAGTACATTCGTTGCGCTACTGTAAGTCGCTGTATTGTAATACTGTGCTGATGTGGTCTCTTGCGTTTACAGTCGAGTAATGCACGCGTCAAGTTTTGTAACTTACTATCCGCTCACTCATTTCACATCAGGAGGTCATTGGTGCTATTTCCGGAGGCCTTAGTAAAAATTGGTATGGTTGGTGGGACGGCATTTTCTGGGTCCGCTTGTCTACCTACCACCTACCATCCCATCCTAGTCTTGTCACCAAACATCCATGTCAATGGCATTGATGTGATACGGCATAGTGCCTCTGTTGCGGCCCTAGAATAGTACCACCCAATCTCTTCCTGGGGGTGTCGTAAGAGGCGACTAAGCGTAAATGTCTTCTGACATGATCAAATCCTTTGCCAATCGTGGCGACTCGTCCTTCAGGACTCAGGGAGGCCCATGTTCAACAGTAGATTCATTTTGCCTCACATGCCAAAACAGGCTGATTAGGACCGGCATGGAGATAGGATTACCAGTTCTCCATTGTATCATGGAGACTTGGTAAGCCCGCTTCCATAATCGGCATCGTAGTCACTTACCTTCCATCAGATGAGAGGATGCCAAGAGCCAACCAAACTCAAGTTTTATTTACAGGTGCAGAGCTTGGCGGGGGCGTGACACCGGAGATTTCAGCAATAGATCCCAGTCGAGCCACATCACGAGCTTTGACTCGAGTCAGGAGGTGCCTCTCCAGGTGTGTCGTCATCCTGATGCGTCCTTCAAGCACAGACCCTACGGGCGACGATACTAATTCTATTAACAATATGTATTGCCTACTAACTGGGTACATAAATATCGGTGCTACCAACATAGTTATAAGATTAACATGCAGGTATATATTATCAATTAGCTGTCCCGGCGAACTTCGTTCCACCTTACACTATACCACCCTACCCTTCACTACACAACCCTACCCTACCCTACCCTACCCTACATTACACTATACCACACTATAAAAATCGCAACTTACGAGCGACAATTGAGGAAAAAGTTATTGTGATGACAAAAAAATATCTATCTGTCTTGCACTAATGTGTGGGTGTGTTTGTGTGTGTGTGTCCGGAGCTATAGTTCCGACACTACTGGACGCATTTGGGTAAATTTGAGTAAGGGCAATTTTATTTTTACGTAATATTCAAATTTCCCTATATTGATTTTTAGTTTCTCAACCCATGTAGCACGACGTACGTACGTAGGGTAGATGAATTGAAATCTCAAAAAAAAAAGTTTCAAATTTTCGTGAAAATGTGTTCTATTCTATATCATTAACACATACCGAAAAACCGAGCATATCAATTATGTCCATGCGTCCGTGCGTTCGTGCTCCCGTGCGTTTGTGCGTCCGTACGTCCGTGCGTCCGTCCGTCCGTCCGTCACGCCTAGCTCTTAAGGCTAAATATTTAATCCGATTGGGAACAAATTTGGAAATTAAGAGTTTTAAATTATTTCATCGAGGGATTATCAAAAGTTTGTTCACACCGTGAAACCTAAGAGTAGCTGTCTTACATTAAAAACATTATTTTTCTCGAAAACGGCTCTAACGATTTTGATGAAACTTTTCACGTCGTAGTTGCTTATGTTTGTCTATTACAAAGTAATACCCATTGGTCTGGGAAAAATCATGTTTGTATGCTTCTCGTACAAATAAAATTGAAACTTGCGATTTACTCACAAATGGTTGGAGCTATTGAAATTGTCATAATTATTACGAATAAGTAAATATTTGGTCATGCAAAAGGAATTAAATTTTTGTTAAAAAAAAACAATAAAAAAAATGTCGATAAAGTTAAGTTAAGTTTAGCACGGGCTGCCGTACAGTTTATTTAAGGTTGATAGTAAAAAAAACTCTAATTTTTTTTACTTAAAAATTTCTCTAATGATTTTAACGAGATTCAGTTTGTATAACTTTATATTATATTATATAACACGCTGTAGTTCGTTATTTCCACAAAAATTGGAATAAGGTACATCCGATACAAATCCAGTTTATCGATACTATTTCTAATAATGACTTTAACGATTTAAGTAACCTGTAAATAACTGGGAATTAATAAGGCCTACTGCACTGTGTAGTATATCATTCTAGGAAAAATCCTAGTAAGGTATACCTCCTATACAAACCTATATTAATTGTAAGTTTTTCATCATACACTTTATTGCGATGTGATGATGCCAAGGGCTTACCAATTGTGAATAATAATAAAAAATCTTTATTCTTTGCTACTAAGTAAGTGTAATGGCAGACGGTGAAGGCTTTGCAAGAAAGTATGCAAAGCGTGGTTTGTACAATTTATTAAATAACATTACGCTAACCCGTCTGTGGGGAAGAATTGTTACACGCAAAATGTGCCTAAATTTTAATGATCTGTCATTAGGTGAAAATGGTAATAAAAACTTATCGTGTTTTTTTTTACCTCCCTAGCTATAAGGTCTCTTATTGTATAAAATTTCTTCTTCTATGTTTTAGTACATATTATTTTTATATTTTTTGCAAATAATGTAATTATAGGAACGAAAGCTTATGGTTTCAGATTATTGACATAAGCAAATTTACTATTATTTTGTAAGTATATAAATCAACTTAAACTAAAACTTAATAGACATTTTATTTAAAAAACTTTCAAAAAGAATTATTTTTTATATATTTTTGTTTTCAGATTTTATTTTTTGTACATATTGTAGCGAAAATTTAATAAATTTATTAAAAATACCAGCTATGGTTTCGGTACACAAAACGGGAAAGGAGTTTCCGTTACAATTACAATATGCATCATTAAGAAGTTTTTTTTATTTCAACCAGAGTGTCGAATCACTGCGATCATGCCACTATCCTTTACAGCACAAACCTTTCACTACAGCTATGCAGAGGCAAGTGTAGCAGGTTCTCTTAGATTTAATCTGAAAACAAAAATTAATAGGTATTTTACCTATTAATTTTTGTTTACAGATTTTATTTTTTGTACATATTGTAGCGAAAATGAAATAAATTGATTAAAAAATCCACATTAAAATACTTTGTGGGGTAATTCGGAATATACATTTATTAACAAAAGACAGTATATCAAGCTATAAAAGAGATGGTCGTGAAAGGTATTAGAGAGTTTATACAATCATCATTACAGCTCATATACGTCCCCACCGAGGGGCTCGAGCCTACCCTGCATCAGGGCGATTGGGCCTTAGTCGACCACGCGGGCCCAGTGCGGGTTGCTCGACTTCACACACAACCTTCGAGTTTCTTCGCAGGCGTGTGCAGGTTTCCTCACGATGTTTTCCTTCACCGTTAAAGCAATCGGTAAGTATGTACGTAAGTTTTTGAAAAACTCATTGGTACATTGGCCGTCCAGATTTGAACCCGGTACCTCTGGTTAGATGGACCGAGTCGTTACCGGTTGAGCCACCGACGCGTTTATACAGTAAACGTTTAAATTTATGCTGCAAAAAATTAACATTTTTGGGTAAAATGAAATTAATTAAATTTAGATAAATGCGGGTTAGGCAACGATCGTCGCACCCCAGTATCTAAGTAAATTACCAGGTAAAAAATATAGAAATAGAACTTAGGATCTAATATGGATGGAATTACCCCGAGGTTATAAAGATAACCTTGGGGCAAACAAAACAGTTTTTAATTTAAAACTAAAAAATATCAGGAAAACACAGGTAAGTAATTTAAAGGTGAACTCCGTACAGCGATAGCAGCGTTCAAAATAGTGAAAATAAAACTTCCCTCTATGCTGCTGGTACGGCGCCTAGTGTGGCACGGCGAAATCTATATGAATTTGGTAGTGTGGCTGCTGCGACGCAGGGCTGACTAGCTAGGTGCTGATACCATGTGGCGGTAGCACTGCACTTGGGTGCAGCCAACCCGAAGGTAGGTGATACCCTATGAAATGAAATTTAAGGATCATAACAGAACCAATCCAAAACATATAGCAGTACCGAAAATACATTTCTTACCTCTGACAAACAATGACGGCACGATAAGTAAAAAAAATGTTCAATAACCATAACACAAAAAATAATTTAGATATTAAAATTCACGAAAAAATAATAAATACAATTCCAGTCCTTATATATAGCATATCTCTGATTCCAGTTGTAATTTTTCGACCATCTTTCCTTTTTTTTATCTGTCAAAAAACACACTTTCTCCTTTCATAATTTTCGTCGCGTTTTCCGACTAGCCAAAAACCGAACCAAAGAGATTTTATTTGTGACGGGAAAGGAGTTTCCGTAACATTATGCATTATTAGGAAGTTTTTTTTTTATTTCAACCACGGCGAATCACTGCGATCATGCCACTATCCTTTACAGCACACACCTTTCACTCCAGCTCTGCAGAGGTAAGTGTAGCAGGATCTCTTAGATTTAAGAGCTCAGCTCTTGTCTGTGGAGAAATCGCCACTTAGCACGGTCTGTGCCAGTTCCTTGAACTCCTGGTACGACATGGCACCAGCCCGCTCCATTATTTGGTCCATATAGGCACGTCTAGGTCTTCCGCGTCCTCTATTTCCCTAGGTTTTGTCTTCCAGTAGTGTTTTGAACAGGGTGTCGTGACGTACCAAATGTCCTATCATTTTTCCACTCCGGCTTCCTATGGTTTTCAGCAGGCTTTGCTTTTCCCCAACCATAGGTACTCAAAACTTCCTCGTTGCTCTTTTTTAAGGCTTTCATTTAGTTTCACCTGTCCCAGTGTCTGTAATGAAATTTAAATTTAACCCACTTCCCGGTTTCCGATTCAGCTGAATTTTAATACATATGTATATCGCGTGACAATGCAAAATTAACAACAAAGTGAGATTACTCCCCGGACATTTAAAATGAGCCACAAGTCGCGTAAAATGAACTTTAGTTGCCGAAACCTTGAAAGGTATTAAGTACCCATGTATTTTGTTTATTTGTCACGCTCGTTTTTTATTTTACCTGTTTTCTTACAACTAAATAAAATCATTAGATATAGTTTTTTTAAGAACTTCATAAATTATCGTAATGTTTCGGTTAAAATTGCAGCAGTTCTATGATTACAACTAGAAAATAAAGGGTGCATTAGGGTATTTTTTTCTTTAGTTCTGTGTATTAAAATAGGATTCGAGGAAATCAAAATAACTCCTTATATCCTGTACATAACATAACTCTGAACAAAAAAACCCGACTTCAAACAGGAAACTAAGGTTCCCCTCGATTTCTCGGGGATGCCATCATCGGATCCTGGTTTCCTTATCATTATTCTTGCAATATCTCCTTTCCAACAAAAAATGATCATCAAAATCGGTTCATAAACGATGAAGTTATCCGCGAACACACATAAAAAAAATATATACAGGATGACTTTTAATTAGTTCTTGATAGCAAAGCATATCAATGTACTCGTGATAACAAACAACTTTCCCAAATAAACTATAATATATTTTATCAAATATGAAAAAATAAATTTTGGTGGTTTATACTTTTTTGCCGATTTGATAGATTATTTTGTATCGAGGACCAAAACGTTTTTTTTCTTATTTGACATATAGTTTCTTTGAGAAAGTTGTTTGTAATCACGAGTTCATGTATGTTTTTTGTTATCAAGAACTAATTAAAAGTCACCCTATATACGGTCACACTGAGAAACCTCCTCCTTTTTTGAAGTCGGTTAAAAACCTCATTTTTTGATAAAAAACATCTTTAGTTGAAGTAAAAAGAGGTTACAAAGTTGTTCGCTACCGGCGGTAAAGGATCTTACCGACCACGGCAACAGGTTACTGCGACCGGGTTGCTGCAACCTCAGCCACAGATTACTAAATAGTTACTTCGTAACAGATACATCACTCCCATACAAAAGCGTAAATACCTACGCTATACGCTACAGCTGAGTGTAAGGTAAAGTTACTTCGTCCACGACCCACTATTTGTATGAATATTGTCATGCGACCCATAGCCACTTTCATACATCGTGGGACCAGATTCGATTCGCCGTTTGCGCTCGCCTGTCGCCGTCGCAAAGATTGTATAAAGGTACTAATTGGATCATGTCTATGATATTTGGGAGTGTGTGCGCAAAGACTGGGGCCGCGTATGTCATTACCGGTCGGATGCAAACCTTAAAGAAGTGTTCGCTTGTTGGCGGGGGACATTTTGCTGTGCTTACCTATAATGCTGTTAAGCCTGCCTAGGTAGAAACGGGTGTTACGGGTCACTTTGGTGATGTCGGGTTTAAAAGTGAGTTGGGGGCGAGGGTGACTCCTAAGTATTTGGCTATGGCTTGCCAGGGGACGGGGGTGCCTAGCATGCGGATTGATTCATCTGGAAAATGGATATGCTACGGTAACTGAAGCGGACCGCGGAGCTTTTGCTTGGGTTCAATTCAAATCTCCATCTTCTAAACCATTTGCCTAGCTCGTTAACTGAGCTTTGTAGTTTGCCTATTAGTGGTGACATTTGCCGCCCCCTTACGTAGAGGGCAGTGTCGTCCGCAAAGAAAGGAAGCTGCACTGATGGACATTTCTCTTTGTGATGGGGATATCGTTTGTGTACAAAGTGTACAAGGTCGGGGAGAGTACGGATCCTTGAGGGACCTCGGCTTTGATGAGACGCGGAGAGGAAAGTACCCCTTCGTGTCTGAAGCGGAAGGTGTGGTCTTGGAGGTAGCACTCCACTATACGTACGAGTCGGTCGGGTAGGTCCAGGTGGTAGAGTTTATAAATGAGTTCCGCATGCCAGACTTTGTCAAAGGATTTGGCTACGTCGAAAAAGACAGCGACTGTCTTCTTGCGTTTGGGATAAAATCCGTTCAGTATGTATTCGACTATGCGGTGGACTTGTTGTGGGCATGAGTGCTTGGCTCGAAACCCAAACTGGTGGTTAATTATGAGGGGCGGTTTATCGGGCGGGAAGATATGCCTGTACTTTCCCCCTGGCCTTGAGTAGGCTTATGGGGCGGTGGTTGGATGGGATGTTGAGGGGTTTGCCTGGCTATGGGATGCCTATCACTATTGCTTCCTTCCATGCTGTCGGAAAGTAACAGTGGTCAAAGAAGGCGTCAAAAATTATGGCTAGTAAGGCGATTAACTCTTCAGGGAAGTATTTCAAGGCTTGGTTAGATATTCTATCTGCGCCGGGGGCTTTCTTAGGTTTAAGACGTCGGATTATTGTTTGTAGTTCGTCTGTCGATACTGTGATGGGATACGCGGTTAGAGGGAGTGAGTTCCTGTTACGGACCTCCTCCTCTACTTTTTGAATATGGCCTGGTTCACACTCTTTTGTGTGCTTGGTGTGCATTGGGAGGCAATGCTGTCCGCGTCAGCATTTCGCTTTCTCATCGTCCTCGAAGGCTATCGTGTTATCGGGCCGCGTTAGGGGAGGGGTGTGGGTGATTGCATCTACGCGGAGAGCCTTGGTAATTTTATACTAGGCAGTATGTGAAGGGGAAATGTCCTCCATGAGTTTACTCCAGTTGGAGTTCCTTATTTCAAAAAGGTGCTTTCTAAGATTTCGCTGGATTTTGTTGGCTTCCCGCCTATTATCGGGTGTGGGGTATTCCGCTGCTCTACGGAGAGCTGCTCTTTTGGCTGCGATTAAGAGTTTTGTCTCGCGCGGAAGATTGCGGTCTTTGATCTTAATGGCCTTATCGTTCTCCTTAATCGTAGCCTGAACTAGGTCGGTAATTGCATTAACTGCGCTATCTATCTTGTCAGTGCTTCAAAGTAGTCTGGTGAGAAAGCGTAAGCGGAGTCGGGGGCGTTAATGGCTTTGGTCAGTGACTCGGTAACGCCTTTCCAATTGGTGAATTTAGTTGTTGTGGGGGTTGGAGTGGTATTCTGAGGTCCTAGCTTCAAGGAGACTGGGCGGTGGTCTGAACCTAGATCGTCGAGTGTGTCAATTGCGCATAAGTTAAGGGAAACTTCCTTAACTATGGCAAAGTCGAGTACGTCAGGGTCGTAGTCCGGATTGTCCGGGTAATGCGTGGGGGAGTATGGGGAATATACAGTTAGGTCAAGAGTTTGAGTGATTTTGAGGAGCTTTACGCCGCTTGAGTTGGTTTTCAGGCACGTCCATTCAGTATGATTGGAGTTGAAGTCTCCAAATTTAATGGTGGACCCACCTAGGGCTAGGATAGCCTCGAAATCACTTTGCAGGGGAGGTGTACCACTCGGGATGGAGACTGATGCTATAACCACTGACTAGTGACCCGTCATGGCTAGTTTGACTATAGTGGCTTCCATGTTAACGAGTGGGGGGGGAATTTGAGAGCAATGGATTGCTCTCTTATAGTACAGGGCTGTCCCTCCACCGGGTCTGTTAAGTCTGTCATTCCGAATGAGTTGGTACTGGGGGAGATTGAGGCCTTTGACGTGGGGCTTGAGAAAAGTTTCTTGGACTACTATTACTATATATTTAACAAAATGCCTAAGTTCGGAGATATTATTTTTTAAACCGCGCGTATTGTAAGTGACAAGCGAAAGCCCCTTGGGCTTCACCTGACCGGTATTGACACTTAGTTTTGGGGTGTCGTTATGCCCTAGGGACATTTTTACAACAAAATAAGGATTGGTGGTTTTCCGCAAGAGCTAATAAGCGGTCTTGGGGAGTGCGTGAAGCAAGTAGTTTTCTACCTAGTACTACTACCTCGTTGATGTCAATTGTTTCCATGGTGGTGAAAACCTTTTGTATGGCCTCTTGAGCGGAGGGCTGAGAGCCACCTGGTTGGGGTCGGGGTTGTGGGGGGAGGGGTGGAGGGGCGGCTTTAAGAGCCGGTTTTGGGGGGGCAGTTTGGAGCGCTCTACCCCAGCAGTTGTTGGGGGCCGTATTTGGTTGGACCTTAGGGGTCCTTAATGCGGGGAAGTTGTCTGTCATCGGTGTCGGTGCCGGCGTCGGTCTAGGGCCCCGCCTGAGTTGTGGGGTGGGTTTGATTTTTAGTGACTGTGGCTGTGGTCGGGGGGCCCGTGGGCAACCACGGTAGTTAGCCGGGTGGCCCTTCCGACCGCATAGGATGCAAGCCGGAGGGGAGGAAGAGTCGCGGGGACGCGTGCACTCTTTGGTGCTGTGGGAGTCTAGGCACTTTACACACCTTGGGGTGGCAGTGCAATTTGCCGCAGCGTAGCCATAGAGCTGGCAACAGTGGCATTGGCCGGGGATACCGCGTTTGTGTGGGGCTTCTACTGTTACGTTAAAAGCCCACAGATTGTGAGCTTTCTCATTTTAAAGATATATTTCGCGTCCGGAGTATTTGTCAGAATGACGAGGGCGAGGGGGAAGTTTTTGCCAGAGCGGCTGGACATTTTGTGTACAGCTTCAGCTGACAACCCTCACGTATAAAGGTCAGTCAGTATGTCCTCGTTTTTCATTTCGAAGGGGATACCGCGAAGGACCGCGCGAATCATACGCTCTTCGGGGAGAGCGTAAGTATGGTAAGGGATTTTGTTAGTCATGAAGAGTCTAGTTAGGTTCGTCTGAAGTCGGTACTTCTATTTTGATGGATACACCTACGTTTTGCGCTTTGGTGTATTTTTTTTTGTTTTATTCACAATTGGTAAACCCTTGACAACATCTCACCTGATGGTAAGTGACGATGTTGCCCAAGATGGAAGCGGGCTTACCAAGATTCCCCAACGCAATGGGGAACTGGCTATCTTATCTTCATGCCGGAACACACCAATGATATCAACATTGATATTTGGCGGCAAGACTTAGATAAGATGGTGGTAGCTAGCCAGGCGGGCTTAGAAAATGCAAAACCGAGTCTTACAATTGACCCCGCCGGGAATCGAACCCGCGAACTCCTGATGTGAAGCTAATGAATAATTACGCCACTAAGGCTACGGAGGAGGTTAATTATTATTATTTATTATTTGACATGGTTATCCTTGCACAGTTGGCTAGTGCGGGTCCACATAGATTTATCCCTAAGGAAGATGTTTGGTGGTGGCTTTACTTTCTGTGGGACCGGGGCGCACCGATTTGGTTGTTTGCTAGACTGGCTCGCGGGCGCAGGCTGCGGGGCGGGGGGCGGGACAACTAAAGACATAAGAACGGGAAGGGAAGATTGGGTTTTCGCCTTCTTTCCTTACGTAGGGAGTTTTTACTCTTGACGACATCGAACCCTTCTGTGGGGTCCGATGCGTCGTCTGAGTCGTCTGGAAGGAGGCGTTTGAGAATGGAGAGTCTGGAAGATACCCACGCGGCGTCGATGTCCATAGTCTTGTCGGTCATCATGTCGTTGCCATCGCCGACCTCGGATGTATGCTCGGGGTCAGACGCGGTTGACGAAGGCGTGGGCGATAGGGGTGAGTGGCGTAACTCAGTTGGGGGCAGGTAGGCTACCAGGGATTCGAAGGGAATTGCGCGGAAAATTTTCTCCAGGTAGCTGAGCTCGGCTTGGAGGAAAGCAAATACCGCGGAGGTCAGTCTGTCGGTAGATATATCCTGCGCCATTGCGCTAGAAGGCAGGGGTGGTACGGGGATAACCCCGACCGTACAAGACAGCGAGATAACACAGAACACAAAATAACACAATATACAAAAGAAATAAAACAAGTAAAAACAGTGAGTGGAATGAAAGAAATCTTACTCCAATAATCCGGCGGCAGGAAGCCGCCCGCGTGAACGCGGGCGACAAGCACAACACACACATACGACCCTTATCGATCGACGCTAGGGACGATCGATAAGAGCACAACTGGTACGGAGCGCACGTCTTAACGGCAGAGCGGCAGACGGCAAACGAATCTGGTCCTCCAAACCCTACAAACATCAACGAGTAAGACATAACGACAATCGGATTGAAGGACAAACTAAATTACATACATCGATCTACGTCATGGTCCATTTTCCTAATGCAAATGTAATTTTATATTCGAAAAAACAAATTACAAACAACAATAAACACCTTTTGGTTACTTTTCTGGTGATATCGTGCTGCTTGAAAAATTTCATGCTTGAAATAGCTTAGAGGTTTTGAATTATTTGCAGAAATCAAAATATGTGACATAAATGTTAAATGGCCGTATCTATTTATTGCATTGACTTAGACTTCACTCGATTTTTTTACAGCTTCAAGGGACCGTAGACCTAAATCATCATATCAGCCGAAAGACGTCCACTGCTGGACAAAGGCCTCCCCCAAAGATTTTTACGACGACTGATCCTGCGGTGCCCGTATCCAGCGGCTTCCCGCGACCTTCACCAGGTCGTCAGTTTACCGTGTGGGAGGCCTGCCTTCGCTACGTTTTCCGATGCGCGGTCACCACACGATAACTTCACTACTTCCAACGGCCATTTGTTCTACGAACTATGTGCCCATTGCCCACTGCCACTGAAGTTTAGCAATTCTGAGAGTGAAGTCGAATAACGTTTTTTTTTAAGCAATATCACCCCATTTAATGAGATATTCCATAAGTTGTTTTTGGTTTCAATAACACGCCATTTCGCGGTACTAAATTGACCATCGATACATCGAGGTATTGAAGTGTCTGTATGAAAACGCCACCATGTCGGTTCGTTTCCAGGGTCAGAATTCGAAACCTATCCAGTTGCAGCGAGGGGTGAGATAGGGAGACGTTATATCTCCGAAACCGTTCACCGCCGCCCTGGAAGATATTTTTAAGCTTCTGGACTGGGGTTGATTCGGCATCAATATCAACGGCGAGTACATAACCCACCTCCGATTCGCTGACGATATCGTGGTCATGGCTGAGACTATGGAAGACCTAAGCACAATGCTCGATTGCCTCAGTATAGTCTCTCAACAAGTGGGTCTTAAAATGAACATGGACAAGACGAAAATAATGTTAAATGTCCGTGTCGCACCCACCCCTCTAAAAGTTGGAGACTCTATACTGGAAGTTGTTGACGACTTTGTATACCTGGGACAAACAGTCCAGCTTGGTAGGTCCAACTGCAAGAAAGAGATCAATGGACAAATCCAACTAGGCTGGGCAGCGTTCGGGAAGCTTCGCAACATTTTCACGTCTCAAATACCACAGTGTCTCAATACTAAGGTCTTTGACCAGTGTGTGATGTGATGCCAGTGATGACTTACGGAACTGAGACATGGTCGCTTACTATGGACCTCATAAGAAGGCTCAAGGTCACCCCAAGGGCAATGGAGCGTGCTATGCTCGGAGATACGCAGGAAAACCAAAGAAACCGACCGACATAGCTCAAAGAATCGCTAAACTGAAGTGGCAGTGGGCAGGGCACATAGCTAGTAGGGCAGATGGCCTTTGGGGCAGTAAAGTTCTCGAGTGGCGACCGCGCACCGGAAAATGTAGCGTCAGCAGGCCTCCCACGCGGTGGACGGACGACCTGGTGAAGATCGCGGGAAGCCAATGGATGCGGGCAACGCAAGACCGGTCGTCGTGGAATTTCTTGGAAGCCTTTGTCCAGCAGTGGACGATTTTCGGCTGATATGATGATGATGATGAATACGCCATTTTATGGCACTTTTCGTAACTGGTTTTTGGTCACAAAACTACTCCATTTCATGACACATTCTAATTATTACTTGTTTTTGGTTCCATAGTAACTAATATATTACAAATATGTTAACAAAAATTTTTGTCCTCCTTCGTTATTCTTAGTCACTGGAACCATTTACCGATAAATACTTTGGTTTTCCTGTATACGACGATGGCTGCTTAAATAGTAGGCACATAAGTTAATACCTTTTATTAACCCCCGACGCAAAAAAGAGGGGTGTTATAAGTTTGACCGCTATGTGTGTGTGTGTCTGTGTGTGTGTCTGTGTGTCTGTCTGTGTGTCTGTTTGTGGCACCGTAGCTCTCAAACGGGTTAACCGATTTGGATGCGGTTTTTCTGGATAATAGTTTTCTCGCGGCTTCACCTGCGTGATTACAGTTTTCAGTAGACTCCTCAAATAATGTAGATCACAGTATCATCTTAGTTTATAAAAGATTTAAAAATCAACTAACATTTTACTACCTTTTAGTTGGTATCATCATCATATCAGCCGAAGGAGGTCCACTGCTGGACATAGGCATCCCCCAAGGATTTCCACGACGACCGGTTCTGCGCTGCCCGCATCCAGCGGCTTCCCGCGACCTTCACCAGGTCATCGGTCCACCGAGTGGAAGGCATGCCTACACTACGTTTTCCGGTGCGTAGTCGCCACTCGAGAACTTTAATGCCCCAACGGCCAAGGTTTAGTTGGTAACATAGGGGTAATAGAGATGTTTTTCATGCAAAATGAGCATGCATACTTCAATTGCAAGTTGATATTTTGTAAAAATTTTTAGTTGACATTACTCGGTAGAATAATAATTGTTTTTATTTTTAGGGTTCCGTACCCAAAGAGTAAAAATGGGGCCCTATTACTAAGACTCCGCGTTCCGTCTGTCTGTCTGTCTGTCACCAGGCTGTATTTCATGAACCGCGATAGCTAGACATCTTATGTATTAATTTAGTACAATTTTATTATCTTTGCAGGTTTTTTATTTTTGTGTATTATATATTTAGGTGGCTGTTATCATCGTCAACAGCCTCTGTTACTTTAATGTCCCTAATTTCAGGCACCAATTTTTTTTTGTATTGCGATTTTATAATTGTTACATTTTAAAACGGGGCTTCTATTGTGACTACTTCAGAAAATAAAATAAAATATCTAAAAGTAACAGAGTTGTTCTAAAAAATATATTTTTTAGAATTAAAGTTATTGTATATATGCCAAAAGAAACTTCAAACTTTGTTTAATTTTGGAATTTTAAACATTTACTAATAGTAACAGAGTTGTTTGTTTTTCACACCTTTGATTACCAAATATCCTATTGCTCTATGCTTTCGAAAAGTAAAATATTTTTTTAGAATTAGTTTTATTTTTTGCTGAAACTCCAAACTTTCTTTCATTTTGAAATTATAAACATTTACAAACAGTAAAAGAGTTATTTGTTTTTCACACCTTTGATTACAAAATGTCCTATAAATAAATTATAAAATTCAAGAAGATCTGCGCCAGTGTAGCTATAGGATCTTAGTATGTTATTGAAATGTGTGATTACAAAAAAAATATACTTTTGTTTTATTTTCGTATTTTTAAAACGGTTTATCTGCACAACATTTTGAAATGTTAAAAGACCCATGTATGTATTTTTCTTCGGCTGAAACTGTAGCCTAAACGGCTTGATGGATTTGGAGCGCAATATAATGTTAGATTCGTCTTGATCTCTGAGTTACATATTATAGGATACTATTTTAACGCACTGCCCATGTCTTATTATTATGTTTAATGTGGAGCGCAGTGAAGAGGTTCGTAAACGTGAAAACTAAAGGAAAATATACTTTTTTGGCCTACGTTACTCAGTGATCAGCTTTCTATTAAGTAAGTAAATATTTTTTTCAATACAGTTGCTCGAAACGTGGTCCTTTATATGCCAGTCAGGTGTGCGCTAAATTAATTTTACCGCACACGTGCTTTTACTTGCTCGGAGGAACAAGACATTTCTAGCAAATAAAAATATAATAAACAAAGATATAGAATCTTCTTTAAGACTTTTTAAAGGAGAACTTTAAAACAGATAGGTTGTTCCTCCGTGAGGTTAGTACATAAAGCTTGTTGATTAGATTATCTTTGGGTTATATTTTTGTCAAAAAAAAGAGAATAATATGAATGAAGCGCATAGGTTACACCAAGGAATAGGACATCTTTTCCAAGGAGGTTTTAATGCTTATAATAATATTACACTAGCTTTATTGTAGCCTATATAAGATAATAATAAAAAAAACTTGCGCATGCGTACGTGTGCTAGCAGTATGGCGCAATTTTCGTAAAACTGAAGTGTTTTAGTTGTGACAACAAATAAAATTATAAATAGTTATATGTGTAATTAAAAAATACTTATGTGTATGTATAAGAAAAAACTTGCCACAAGTCTCGTAAATATAACTTTGATTGTCGGAACCTTGATAGGTACCATGTATTTAGTTTATTAGTCACGGTCGTTTTTTATTATATCTGTTTTCTCACAACTGTATTGAAAAACGTTGTATGATACATGGGTGTTAAAGAAAATAACAAACTTGTGACGATTGTAAACCCTCGTCTGCGGCTCGGGCTCACAAATGTCACTCGTTTGTTATTGACCTTTTTACCACCCTTGTATCATAAATAACTATTACTGTACTCCAAAAACAACATAGGAGTACATACACGTCATAAAGAGCAAAGGTGCCCTAATCTCAGATTGAATATTAGTTAATGAACTTTTAGAATAGGTTCGATATTTCAGAGATTAACCCCTCTACAGCAAAGAAACAAATAATTTACCTCTTTTTAGGGTTCGCGGACCCAAAGGGTGCTAACGGGACCCTAATGGTAAAACTACGATGTTTGTTTGTCTTCACGTCCGATATTTAAAAGCTTGTATCTTTTGAACTGTAATTAAAATATAATATTATAAAAATGAATCGCAAAATGTGTTGGTAAGCGCATAACTCGAGAACGGCTGGACCGATTTCGCTAATTCTTTTTTTGGAGAGTTCGTTATTGTCAGGAGAAGGTTTTTATGTAGGGCAGGGTAGGGTAGGGTAGTGTAGTGTAGTGTAGGGTAGGGTAGTGTAGGGTAGGGTAGGGTAGTGTAGGGTAGGGTAGGGTAGGGTAGGGTAGTGTAGGGTAGGGTAGGGTAGTGTAGGGTAGGGTAGTGTAGTGTAGGGTAGTGTAGTGTAGTGTAGGGTAGTGTAGGGTAGTGTAGGGTATTGTAGGGTAGTGTAGTGTAGTGTATGTAGGGTAGGGTTGGGTAGTGTAGGGTAGGGTAGTGTAGAGTAGTGTAGGGTAGAGTAGTGTAGGGTAGGGTAGTGTAGTGTAGGGTAGAGTAGTGTAGGGTAGGGTAGTGTAGGGTAGGGTAGTGTAGTGTAGGGTAGGGTAGTGTAGTGTAGTGTAGTGTAGGGTAGGGTAGGGTAGGGAAGTGTAATGTAATGTAAGGGGGTACGTAGTTCGCCGGGACAGCTAGTATAATAATATTATAAATGTGAAAATGTGTTTGTTTGTTACCTTTTCACGCTTCAACACCTTAACTAATATTGATGAAATTTGGCATGCATGTAGCCTGTGTCACTGGGAAGGACATAGGCTACTTTTTATCCCGTGAAAATAGCATAGTTCCATGCAGCTCCTGAGGGAGCAGAAAATATACTCTCTTTTTTGTTAGTTACTTTAACATTGCAACGGAACACTGGATTGCTGTAATTTTTTGCACAGAGATAGCTGGGGGGGGGGTGGGAAATTACATAATTTACTAAGTAGTATATACTGACATGGTTCCCGAGGGATCTGGGGAAAACTGGGGAATTTCCGCGCTCGCGAACGTCAGCGTCGCAACGGAGCTACGGACTGAAGTGGTTTTTTGTATAGAATTGGTTGAGGGGGTGGGAAGTGATATAGATTTCTAATAAGAATAGCCCGATATCGTTCACCATTCACCCTAAAAGACAGTCATAAAAACGATGCCCACGCGGGCGAAGCCGCGGGCAAAAGCTAGTATAATATAAATTTTCACACAATATGTATGCGGCGTCGGTGGCGTAACGGTTACGGCCGCTATATTTTGTCCGTGAGGCCGTGGTTCGATTCTTGCCACGTACCAATGTGTTTTCGAATTTCGATTTCATACGTAGTTACGTTTATCCGCGACGCTCTTACGGTGAAGGAAAACATCGTGAGGAAAACAAACCTGCACACGCCTGCGAAGAAACTCGTGGGTTGTGTGTGAAGTTGACCAACCCGCACTGGGCCCACGTACCTAATACAGGGTAGGCTCGAGCCCCTCGGTGGGGACGTAATTATATGAGCTTATAAGATAATTATGAATAGCGGATTAAAAAAAATATAGTAGGTAATCATCTTGCTTTGGCATGTGATGACGGTGGCCATTATCACATCAGACAAATAAGAAAGAAAGAAGAAGAAAGAAATAAAGTTTATTCGGCAAAAAATAAATAGAAAAATAATTACAATATTAGGTACTTAATTGAAATAAACTATAGCTAAAGATTAAAACTAAGAACTAAAATTAAATTTTATGCCGAATAGGTCCAAGACTCAGCATGGTGCTGTGGTTTTATTATCTAAAACCAAAGCGCTGATATTCTGTCCGGACCCAAAGGAGGGGAGAATAACGTCCACTGTTGGACATAGTCCTCCCCCTCCCCCGAGTTGGGCGGTTTTGGCGTAATCGCCACGCTTGGCAGGCGATTTGGTGGTCGCAGTTTGTTGTATGGTGCTGGTGGACAGTACGCGGAAATGCTGCCAATCCTCCGGTTGAGGTCCCTTATCGGAATCTTATGTCACCCTTTTTTTTATTTTTATTCACAACTAGCGGTTTCCTGCGGCTTTACCCGCGTGGACAACGTTTCTATGACTTTTCGCAAGCGGCTCGCGAGCGTGAAAAAAAGTAGCCTATGTGTTAATCCAGGTCCTAATCTGTCTACCTACCAAATTTCAGCCAGATACTTTCAGTAGTTTTTGCGTGAAGAAGTAACAAACATACACACTCAGAAACTTTTCCCTTTATAATATTAGTGTGATGGTAAGCCCTTGGCATCATCTCACCTGATGGTAAGTGACTATGATGCTGAAGATGGAAGTGGGCTTATCAAGATTCCCCAATGTAATGGAGAACTGGCTATCTTATCTTCAATGTTGTTAACACTGATTTTTGGCGGTAAGACTTAGATAAGATGGTGGCAGGTAGCCAGGCGGGCTTAGAAAATGCCCTACCACCAACCAAACCAAGTCTTTAAGTTGACCGCACCGGGAATCGAACTCGCGACCTCCTGGTGTGAAGCGAATGGACTAACCATTACGCCACGGAGGTGTTACCCTCGGAAAGAGATGGTGTGGTGATATTCTAGGTCCGCACAACAGGCCACACTAATTAACAAGTGGGAGTCGTGCTAGCGCTAAGGATCCCGAATTTATTAAAATAAATATGTCGCTCTCGTTGCTTGCGTTGATGTTTTTAAGGTTCCTTGTCCAGTATGGTGGTGCGGAACTCTTGGTGCGCGTGCCGGTCTCGCACTTTGCCGTTTTATTTTAGATTAAGTTATAATTAAATATCATAATACATGTACTTCAGCTGGATAATCATCATCACATCAGCTCATATACGTCCCCACCGAGGGGCTCGAGCCTACCCTGAATTAAGGCGATCAGGCCATAGTCGACCACGCGGGCCGAGTGCGAGTTGGTCGACTTCACACACAACCATCGAGTTTCTTCAAGGCGTGTGCAGGTTTCCTCACGATGTTTCCCTTCACCGTTAAAGCAATCGGTAAGTATATGTACGTAGGTTTTGATTAACTCATTGGTACATTGGCCGTCCAGATTTGAACCCGATACCTCTGATCAGAAGGACAGAGTCGTTACCGGTTGAGCCACCGCTGCTTTTCATCATATCTTGCAAAATATGTGTGATAAAATTATGCTGTATAAAATCATTCTCAAGTAAACAACGCTAAAAAATCAAGAACAGCTGACTTCAATTACATAATTGCGGCGTTGAGTTAAACGCTATAATGACCATCGAAGTGTATTTCCAGTAACTAATACACACTTATCAGCAGTATTGATCTGAGCTCACCAGTCACTATCTTGAAGACTACTGAATCGATTTTGATGAAACTAGCACTGTTCCCTAAGTTGACAATATTCTAATCCAATAAAAACATGATTATTGCAAATACGTGGTACATACATAAATACATTGAAGCCATCACATCACATCAGCTCATATACGTCCCCACCGAGGAGCTCGAGCCTACCCTGCATTAGGGCGATACATATACGAATATTGTGCCATTGTGCCATTCGGTTAGAATTAATAACCTCCTTTTTTGAAGTCTGTTAAAAATAGCGGCCTAAGCTATTATTTGCGTGGACAGTGGACGCATATTCAAAGCTGACTCTGTTTCTACTTCGTGTAAAGTTCTTTGGTGGTTATGGTGCAATATGTAGTAGGTAGTTTAGAAGCTTCAGCAGCAATCCGTACACAGCGCTATTCCACTAGTAGGGATGACGACAGTATTACAAATAAATTATGAACTCTTCACCAATAAATTGCCCTCCTACTTAAACTTCGGAAAACTTTACTCGTTTTAATTTCCATCAAGTCTTCAATTTATAAATCTCCCTAATCACAAAATGAGTACATAAATGACGCTGAAAAACTATGACGTCACGCCTAGGTATTTCAAATATTATTATAACAAAATGTCGTTTTTGACTGATTATAAAAAGTTAATCAGATGACTAGCATTCGTCATCCCTGTTGTAGAGCTTGAGGTGCGTAGCTGAAAAGTAAACTAATTGATATTCTCCCTTTTGGTTATATTTCTTTAGATTTGGGGAATCTTGGTAAGCCCGCTTCCATCTTCGGCATCATCGTCACCTACAATCAGGTGAGATGACGCCAATGGCTTAACAATTTGTGAAATAAAAACACACAAAGGCCCCCCGGGAGTGCCGACAGAAGTGAAAACTTTCACTTCAAAAATATAGAGTTTGTACCCAGAGACTTTAAAAAGACTGTCTCAAAAGGGCTTGTACCCAGAGACGTTAACAGCTGTCGGTAACAGTGTCGCGAGTTCAATGGTTTTTTCCCATCTCAAAAATGCCCAACGCGCCTAAAAAAGATTTCACTTCAAAAAATTAAAAAGCACTTTATGGCTCAGCTAGCCAGCTATACTTATTGTTTTCTGCTTAGTCTAATAAAAGAAAAGTTCTGATGGGAATTATAAATATTTGGATTCTTTCTTTTTTATCGTGTGGCACAGTCAACCATGCTATGTTAGGCGGTTGCCTGATGGATGTTGCACTTAGCATCACCCGCAGTCACGTTTAGGGCATATAGATTTACACCTACGGACGTGTGCAACGCGACCTTTAAGGCCCGGCAGCCCTGAAACTTTTGCCTTTTTCTTTACTTGTAAAGAGGGAAGAAAATAACCACACTTTTGCACTTTTTTGATGTTTTTGTTTATCTTAAATAAAAATCCATTCGATGTTTTCCTTCCAGTCACTTATAAACTTGATTTTAGTGAATAAATCATATTATCATATCAAGTTACTTATTTTAAGATAAAACCAATAATAGACGATAGAATGGCTCGAAAAGAGGTACTATTGCGAAATAATTCTCTCGAGCCAACTTTGTTAAACCGGTTTTTCTATTCGATTTAATCCCTTTTAACTATTCCCAATAATACCTAGATGTTTTCCTACATTTAAATTTTACTGTTAATTACTTCAAAAATTAACTCTGAAAACCTGTTTTACTAAATTTTTAGGTACCACTGCGCTTTATACACATGTATGTAATCAGATGTTCAGGTTTCCTCACGATGTATTTTGAATTTATTTCTTTTAAATAACGCGCGGCCAGTATGCCTATACAAAGATATTATGCTGTAATGACTGCAATGACCAATGAGATCATTTCAGTCTCTAGGTATAGATTTGTAGTGACTCAGTTCGTTACCTAAATACTTGAGGAAAAAAAATATTACTGTCCCGGGAAAATACCACTGATATGTTCATTTAGTTTTAGATTTGTTGTATAAAGTGATCTTTGTTTGAGGCACTTGTGCAAATATGACTGCTGTAAAGTTTCTATATATAATTATATTATTTTCTGCAGAGATTCAAAGATTTAAAGCAGAGAAAATAACTTTAATGAAGTGTTGTGAATTAAGTGAATATGTCATAAGGCATGCCTGTAATACTACGGATTTAACACATAATTTTAAAATCGATGACCTGAAGCTATATAGTAAAATTTTTTCTGCAACTTCGTGGACTGGTAGGTTTTTCAAAGATGTGTATCAACTGAAATATGGACTTTTTCGAGATAAGAAAAGATCAGAAGAATTTTTTTTCGATTCTAATCTAAACCCGTATTTGACTGAGGTAAGATTATTTTCCATATTTCATCATCATCATCATTATATCAGGTCTAACAATAGTAGCTGAAACTATTTTAACTGGTGCTTCTACCCATGAAACTGAACAACTTTCCCCATGAAACCCATAGTCAAATCTCAAAAAAAAATTTGTACTTCCCATACTAAGTTGGCTGATCAGCTGATCGAGTTAGTATCATCATATATCAGCCAAAAATCGTCCACTGCTGGACAAAGGCCTCCCCCAAGGATTTCCACGACGACCGGTCCTGCGCTGCTCGCATCCATCGGCTTCCCGCGATCTTCACCAGGTCGTCTGTCCACCGCGTGGGAGGCCTGCCTACGCTACGTTTTTCGGTGCGCGGTCGCCACTCGAGAACTTTACTGCCCCATCGGCCATCTGTTCTACGAGCTAAGTGCCATGCCCACTGCCACTTCAGTTTAGCGATTCTGTGAGTTAAGTATATGAGAGCCAAATTTTTTTTTGCGATTTGACTATGGGTTCCATGGGGAAAGTTGTTTAGTTTCATGGGTAGAAGCACCAGTTAAAAGAGTTTCAGCTAATTTTGTTACACCTTACATATGCCGATAGATATCCGATGCTGGGCAAAAGTCTCCAAATATTTCCACGACGGACAGTCCTTTTTAAACATATTATTTATTTAAACAGGGTTTTATAAGAAACGATGGGGAGTGAAACAAGTGTTAACTTTCATAACTAACGTTTTATATCAGTAAAGCTAAGACTCCATGGCCATACAGCCTTAACCGCGATGCCGGAGGCGGAGCTCCGCTTAGGGTGGAGCCCGGAGCGTCCCTCCTGTAAGGTCATATCAAAACTAGACGGTTCACGATGAGTAAACTCCAGTCGCGCGTTGAAGCTGACATTGTCACGCACACGTTTTTAAGGGTTCCGAAGTCAACAATTCGCTGTGTCTGTCCGTCTGACTGTCTATCCCTTTGTCCGCGTCTAACTTAGAGACTATTTTAGTACTAGAAAGCTATAATTTGGCAAGGGTATGCATATAAGTCACGCCGACAAAGTGGTACAATAAAATCTTTAAAAAAATCTTTTTAGGGTATCTCTCCTACATATAAAGAGAGAGTAATATTTTTTTAATTCCACAATTGATGAGCCCCTTGCATAATCTCACCTGATGGTAAGTGACGATGATGCCAAAGATGGAAGCGGGCTTACCAAGATTCTCAAGCGTAATGGGGATCTGGATATCTTCTCTTCAATCCGGAACACATTAATGGTGTTAACACTAATGTTTTGCTGTTAAGGCGAAACCCTTTCATAAAATAAGGAATAAATATAATGTAACTGCATAATAAACATTCAGTCCGCAAAATAACTACTTGAGCGGCAAGATTTCATGATTGAGCGGCAGAAAAACATGTCTATAAGCAGCAACTCAACACTGTAGGAAGAGTGTGGTACGGGGAGTTCTAAATGGAAGCGGGAGCGAGCGAAGCGAGCTCGGACTTGCGGAGCACCCCGACTCGGATCCGTTAGGTTCGGAGACTGTGCGGGGAGGCGAGCTAAGCTCGCCTCCCCGCACAGTCGTAGTGTTAAGTTTAACATGAGAACACAGAAGTAGGAGCCCCGAAGGGGCTCCGTCGACCACTCAACACTGTAGGAAGAGTGTAGTACGGGGATGTTTAAAATAATTACAGCCATCCAGAATGACATAAATTGCTGATTGATTTTGAAATGTTTGCTGACCATGAGTTGCTGACCAATTAGCTATTTCTGCTCACCGATTATATTTTTCTGCTCACAGAAATAACAATACTATGCTAACCATTTAATTGACACCCATAAAATAATACAAACCTCGAAATCGAGGATTAGAAAAAGTAATTTTTGTGCAGTTGAAACTGCAACACATTTATCGTTTTTTTTTCAATTTATTACAATATGTCTTACAAAGTGTAGGAGGCCAATACACGATTTGACAAAATTTTCTCTATATAGAAAAAAAATGCAAAGTTCCCATAAATTTTGTAAATTTTTGCTGTTTTACCCCACAAAAACCAGTTTTACTTCACTACAGTTGGACATAGCACCTTATTTTTTTCTCTCTTAGTCCTCAATAAAATCCTGACATATTTTCGGACTCACTTATTAGCAAAAATGCCTGTATCTAAGTTAAAAAAAATAAAACATTGAAAAAGTGCATAAATGTGTAGTTATTTTCTTTACTCTTTACACCTAAAGAAAAAACAGAGACAACTGTTCTGAACAATACCTCGCCTTAACACGCCTAGTTGGGCGGCAAGACTAGATCAGATGGTGGTAGCTAGCCAGGCGGGCTATGAAAATGCCCTACCACCAACCAAACCGAGTCTTACAAAGTTCACCCCCTGAATTCAACACGCCACCTTCTTTGAATGCGAATGGACGAACCATTACGCCACGAAGACGATTTTTTTGTTGACGTAACCTATTGTGTGGGTTTGAATAAGTCTTTTAATATTATTTAGGTTTGCTAAAACCCCCCTACCAGCTAAACCACTATTTCCGTATATAACAAATAAAAATAAAAGTTTAAAAAACTAAAAACCGACTTCAAAATGAAATTCACTCAAAAGTGTGAAATAATAATATTAATATACTTAAATACACGACATTAACCAACAATAACGAAATCAAAGGTGGGTATGAATTAAATTAGGGGCCTTAATTTATTTTTGAGTTGGAACCTGGAGTTCCACTTAATAAAAATAAAACATGAAATATACGAGCCCTGAGACAATATTAATTTTACAACAATTTTTACTTTATCAAATATACATAAATTTTTTGAAAATACGGTACCCTACTTTTCGAGACCGACTCGCACTTGGCTATTTCATACAATGAAGATGTCAGCCCGATAGTTCCCATACTTTTACGTTAACAACAATAATTAAACTAAAATAAAATTATAATCATTTTAAAATCCACATCGTTAATTGGTATGTAAAGTCTGGAGAGGCGACTAAGAGATCAAAAACCTGAGGACGGGCATGCTGTCCTTTCTGCGTACTGTAAACACGGCGCCACATCAAGATATAAAAACCAGTATATGCGCGCCTCGCGTATGTTGAAACGCAAAGGCGTCGCGCGACTCGCGTGTCCAGCTTAAACTGGTTTTTATTATTATTATTAAAATTTATTTATCGACCAACAAGGGATCATCATAGTGTTAGTAACATTCTAGGACTTAGTTTTGTATAGCTTGATGTGTCGCTGTCCGTACACAGCACACCACGATCCCAACTCGCCTGCCGAGCTTAGCGATTACGGCAAAACCCCCCCTACTAGGGAGAGCCCTTTGTCCAGCTATGGACGTGTTTTGGCTGATGTGATGATGCAATGTTTCACTTCACATGTGACCGTGGATGATACTTACATGTAAATTGATCTTTCTCTTTGCCTTTTTATTTTAATCTACCGTGTATTTTTAACTTGCGTGTTACATCCTCGGCTGCATGGCTCTTACCATCAGGTGAGGTGCAGCCAAACGCATTCCATTTTAAAATCTTTTATTTAGCTTGCAATGTATGTATGCATGTTCGGGTGGAATCTTGCAAGTTAATTTTGACCCACTTCCTAGTTTCCAATTGAGCTGAAATTTTGTAAGCATATGTATATCGCGTGACAATGTAATGTTCAAAGCTTGTACCTAAAAGATTTTAGGATTTTTTTTATTTATTAGAATTTGGAACCGTAATTTTTATATTCATTCGATCATTTGGCTTTTTTAGCACTGTAAAATCTCTTTTCAAATAAAAGTTTGTACCTAAAAGCTTTTAGGTTTTTGGTAAATTATTTTTTAAAATAAAAAAAACAATTGTGTAACATTTTATTTTAATCTACTGTGTAACTTTTTACATTAACCTACTGTGTCACTTTCAGACGGGTACCCTCTACTTAGAAGCACCGAATGAGTACGTTCGTTGGATAGAAATAAACAGTAGTAATTTTTGCGTGGACTATGGGTTCAACGAGAAAAAGGAGCTCACTCCGTACTTTTGGTTTCAACTGGAGGACAACCCTAGTGATGAATATATGGACAAAACATACTACATTGCTGGTAAGACATGACATGACTTAGTTACACGCCGATCTTCGTTGCGTAGAGATCGCATTTTCGATTCCATTTGTAACACAACACGACTTTGTAAGTTCGGTAGTAGATAGGGCGTGGGTTGAAATGAGGATTCGTGTTTACAGGTAATCGGTTTAATTGTGAAATAAAGATGAAAAATAAGAGTAGAAGACCCGAAATGGGTCTTTTCGGAAGTACAAGTAATTAAATAAATATAAATTAATAATTTGTGATGGTAAGGATGAGCGATGATCGAATTTTCGTTTTTTTAATGATATTGGTAGATGGATGACAGCGCATGCGTGGAAAAGAAATAAATGGAATGAAAAGAAGGTCGAATAAAAAAATAATGTATAACAGCGTGCCGCATTACACATTTACGATTTCGGGTCTAACATTGTAGAACTTCGTTTGGTTGGTGGTAGGGCATTTTCTAAGCCCGACCAATCATCAATATTAACAGCATTGATAAGTTCTTTGCATTGGGGAATATTGGTAAGATCGATTCCATTTTCGGCTTCATCGTCACTTACCATCAATGTGAAATGATAGCAAGGGTTCATCAATAGCATAGTATAGTCAAGGAATTTAATTCCCTACCCATTTCGTTGAAATGTCGTTAGACATTCGCAATGCATTCATCATCATCATCATCATATCAGCCGAAGGACGTCCACTGCTGTACATAAGCCTCCCCCAAGGATCTCCACGACGACCGGTTCTGCGCTGCCCGCATCCAGCGGCTTCCCGCGACCTTCACCAGGTCATCGGTCCACCGAGTGGGAGGCCTGCCTACACTACGCTTTCCGGTGCGTGGCCGCCACTCGAGAACTTTACTGCCCCAACGGCCATCTGGTTTACGAGCAATGTGCCCCGCCCACTGCCACTTAAGTTTAGCAATTCTGAGAGCTATGTCGGTTACTTTAGTTCTCTTACGGATCTCCTCGTTTCTGATTCGATCACGCAGAGAAACTCCGAGCATAGCACGTTCCATTGCCCTTTGGGTGACCTTGAGCCTTCTTATGAGGCCCATAGTAAGCGACCATGTCTCAGTTCCGTACGTCATCACTGGCAACACACATTGGTCGAAGACCTTGGTCTTAAGACACTGCGGTAACTTTACGTCGGTTCGCAGTGTGCGCGTGTTGTAGATTGCCAGGGCCAGAGGTCTTTTGTTATGGTAGCCTGGCATCTGCCGGGGATTCTTCGCACCCCATGCCCCGCCGTTACCTTGACCGCTACCGGAGCCATCAGAAATAGCGGGGCCGCCGGGAACTAGGGGCCGTTTTTTATTTGTGTCGGTCATTTGGGGGGTGTTGCCGTAATCGCCACGCTTGGCAGGCGGGTTGGCGATCGCAGTGTTGCAGATTGGCTGCAAGTCACGGAAAGACGCTGCTGCCCATCCTCCGGTTTGAGTCCCTTAGTCGGCTCTTACGACACCTATTGGATGAAATAGGATGGCCCTATTCTAAGCCGGGAGCCATACGGACAATTATATAACAATAGATTTTGATTAAAATTGGTTTTGCTAATTTCTGAGAATATGCGTTTTTTATAATTTTATTACATTGAATTGGCTTACGAATTACAATATTTACAGAGACACACATATGATCGGATATTATAAAGTCGTATCCGAATACTTTTAAAATATCTTTTTTGATTATGTTGGTGTATGCATGGTCAATACATGTTTTAATGGTTTTACATATTCTAGTATGAAATTGCACAATTGATCTAAAGCCTGATGTTTTGAGTACATGAAATAAATGTTTTTTGTCTTTACTATTGCCTAGTAGGTTTATGTTGATAACTCCTAAAATTAAAACTTTGTTATTTTGTATAACGCTGAGGTTAGTAAGATCGTTTAATTTTGAAATAAAAATAGGTACGTTACTGGGCTCTCCTCGTTGCGGGGGTGGCCTGTACACACACATAATTATCACATCATAATCCACGAGTTCCGTAGCACACGCCTCACAATTCATTTCCAGGGATAGGGCGCAGATGTCAGTCCTCTCAATTGTCAGAATGTTAGATCTGGTGAAAATACACACGCCGCCTCCTTCCCGAGTACGTCTACAGTATTTGGAAGTCAGTTTGTAGTTAAAGATATTAGTTGATATTATTTAATGCACTTTCAGCCAATGTTCAGATATGCAAATGACGTCAATATCCTGTTGGAGTTGAAGTTCAAGTTCTACCTTGAAAGTTTTGTTTTTTAACCTGTTAATGTTTTGATGCACTATGCGCAGTTTGGTTGCGGAGTGCGTGGGGGGTTCAGTCTGACCGGTTTGATCCAGAGCTCTCTTTCGCAACGGAGGCTTGGGTTCTTTTCGCGTACAAAAAGGGCTGCCATGGAGATATGCTGGTGTTCACAGGCCAGGCGGATGGGTTTAGGAACTGGTCATACACTGATGCCGGAATACCTATTTAAAATGAACTGTAGGTGTCGTGCCTTAATGGAATTTGTTCGGCGGTATAGTTGTTTCCACTGTGTTTATTGTTTAGGTATTTTATTATGTCGTCTTGGGTAGTGTTCTTTTTGAAGTGGCAGCCATGTAGGAACCGAGTAATTTCCACACCTTCGAGGGTTGTGTCCATAGATGATCCCTTGATAGTACATTGGCTTATTATTTTGCGTCGTGATCTCTTTGTCTTTTGTATCTGGAAACTCCCATCGTCAAAATTCGAGATGTTTTTCTGCCATTCAGATAGTTATTCGTCATTTTCTTTAGAAACCGTTTATGATTTTGGAGTCAAAGTGGGTGTGTCAACCGTTTGGATATCATCAGTTTGAATATGCGCTTTTAGCGCTTTATTTTCATTTACCCGTTGTGATTTAACGGTAACCGTAGCTGCAATCTTCTCTTTCGCGTGTATAAAGATATTGCAAAGCTTCCCGAACGCTGCCCAGCCGAGTTGGATTCGACAATTGATCTCTTTCTCGAAGTTGGACCTACCTAACTGGACTGTTTGTCCCAGGTATACATATTCGTTAACAACTTCGAGTGTAGAGCCTCCAACCTTGAGAGGAGAGGAGTAGGTATGACACGGACGTTTGACATAATTTTCGTCTTGTCCATGTTCATTCTAAGACCCACTTGTTGAGAGGCTCTACTGAGGCCATCGAGCATTGTGCCTCAGTCGTCCATAGTCTCAGCCATGACCACGATATCGTCAGCGAATCGAAGGTGGGTGATATACTCGCCGTTGATATTGATGCCCAGTCCACCCCAGTCCAAAAGCTTAAAAACATCATCCAGGGCGGCATTTGAACAGTTTCGGAGATGTAACGTCTCCCTGTCTCACCCCTCGCTGCAGTTGGATAGGTTCCGAGTTTTGATCCTGGAGGCGAACCGACATAGTGGCGTTTTCATACAAAGACTTCAGCACTTCGATATATCGATAGTCAATTTGGCACCTTTGGAGAGACTGTAACACAGCCCAAGTTTCGACCGAATCGAAGGCTTTCTTATAGTCCACAAACGCCAAGCATAGTGGCTGATTGTACTCTTCGGTCTTCTGTATAACCTGCCGCAGCGTATGTATGTGGTCTATGGTACTAAATCCTTTTTGGGAAACCGGCTTGTTCGGGAGGCTGGAAGTCGTCAAACCTGCGTGCGAGACTATTCGTAATGACTCCTGAAAACAGTTTGTAGATGGGGCTCAGAAGTGAGATGGGTCTGTAGTTCTTCAGCAGGGTATTGTCGCCCTTTTTGAAGAAAAACACGACCACACTTCTGTGCCATGCCTTAGGCGTTTGTCCTTCAAGTATAACAGAATTAAATATTTTCTGAAGAGCTTTAGGTATCGGTGTTCCACCTGCTTTTTCATCATCACCCGGTGCCTTATTGTTTTTTAGCTATTTAAGAGCCATTCTAATCTCGTACAGACTGACGTCCGGGATATATTCGGTATAGTGTCGGGTAAGTCTAGCTCTTGGGTCTTTAGCCAGATCGCTGACAGGCAGACGTGTGGTCGTGTACAATTGTCCGTTGAACTTCTCAACTTCTTCCAGCAACTCAGTCTTAGACGATATGATCCTGCCATCCTCAGTCTTCAGCTTGGTCAGTTGGCTTCGTCCAACAGACAGATCTTTCGCGAACTCTTTTGAGCCTTTGTTGTTCTCAATCGCCTCTCTAATACAATTTGTATTATAGTGGCTGCTTGTTTAGTTGCCGATACTGAGTAGCGTCTTCAGAGGACTGCAAAACCAATCTGCGTTTCTTGCATGAGATTACTGGTGAAGTCCGAGATTTTTTTGGTTTAGTTTGAAAGGCACGTTTTAAAAATCTTAGACCCGACCGTTTGGACAATTTCCACGAACCTGTCGTTATACTCGTCCACATTCTCGTAGTCTCTTAGGCATTCGAAGCGATTGTGCAACTCGAGCTGAAAGCTCTCGGGGTTTTGGAGCTGAATGGGCGCTGGTCGGAGCGTGAACTTCATCAGTCGAAATCTTTCCAGCTTGGTCTTTAGATTCAATGTGCCTCTTACCATTTGGTGATCGCTTCCTGTTTTTACTGAGTTGATCACAGGGACATCATTGAATATCGTCGACAAGATGAAGTCAATCTCGTTGTTCGTTACGCCATTGGGATGCAACCATGTCCACTTTCGCTGTTTAGACTTTTTGAAGAAGGAGTTCATCATAAAGAGGCCCTCCCTCTCTATAAAGTCGACCAGCATCTGGCCACGTGCATTTCTCTCTCCATATCCAAATTGCTCCACTTTCAGCTCAACATCACTTCGTTTGCCCAGTTTCGCGTTAAAGTCCACCATAACAATGGTGTATTGGGTCCGGGAGCTATTATGTAAAGCTCTAGAGATGTCCTCATATAGGATCTCCACTTCGTCGTCGGAGTGTTGCGCGGTCGATGCATATACTTGGATAACCTTCAGCGAAAACCGTTTGGTAATTTGGAGAATAAGGTATGCTACCCTCGTCGAAACACTCTCGATCCGGACCACATTGTTAATGAGGGACTTGTGGACTAGAAACCCGACACCACCCTCGGACAATTGGTCGCCCTCCCGGAAATAGAGCGGGTTTCCGGATTTAAGGATTATGGTGTCCTCCCCCTCTCTTCGGACTTCACACAATCCTACAGTGTCTCATCGTAACCTGCTCAATGCTTCCTCGAGTTCTGTCAGCTTTACGTCGGTTCGCAGTGTGCGCGTGTTGTAGGTTGCCAGGACCAGAGGTCTTTTGTTTTGGTAGCCTGGCATCTGCCGGGGATTCTTCGCACCCCATGCCCCGCCGTTATCTTGACCGCTACCGGAGCCAGGAATAGCGGGGCCGCCGGGGACTAGGGGCCGTTTTTTATTTGTGTTTATCATTGGGGGGTTGTTGCCGTAATTGCCACGCTTGGCAGGCGGGTTGGCGATCGCAGTGTTATTGCAGATTGACTGCAAGTCACGGAAAGACGTTGCTGCCCATCCTCCGGTTTGATTCCCTTAGTCGGCTCTTACGACACCTATTGAAGAAATAGGATGGCCCTATTCTAAGCCGGGAGCCATACGGACAGTATGGTCAGTATGGACATTAAGGTCGAAAATTCTATTTCAGTAATAGTATTGAAATGTCAATACGTATCATTTGCCACTTCACATAAAGGCCGGTATCCACTTTGATTAGTGCGAGTGCAGGTGTTAAGTGAAAGTAGAACTACATTGCTTACTTCACTGCAGTGCTGAACTACACCACAAAGCGACCAAGCAATGTACTTCTACTTCACTTATCACCTGCAATCGCACTAATCAAAGTGTACATCGTCCTTTACAGATAACCTCTTTGCAAAAAGTTATCATATGCTTTTCTATGTGTCAGTGTCAATCGATAATAGCTCTTATGGTGACAGTTTGCTATACGATGTTGAATCTTATGTGGGTTGAAAATTAAATTCCTTGATTGTACAGTGGCCAGCACGTGGCGATGGACAGTATACACACATATAACTACGACCGATTTTTAACAGTTGAACACTCGCACACTTCGGTGATTGGTAGAATTCGTCATCTTTACGAAAATATACCAATCGACATTCTTTTCTGGATAAGCGTCTATTTAAGACCAATAACGAATTCACACAAACTTATGACCACAGATCTGTGCTTTAGACAAATCATAAGCCACGCCCCTTACAAAGCATCCGCCACAGATCTAATAAACCAAGCATCCGCGCAGTGACACGAGCTAGCAAAGAGTGTTGCCGTTTTAGCCACTTTGTGGCTAGATCTAGCATATTTATAACGGTTTAGCCAAAAATAATTTTAGCTAACCAAACGATTCTAGCTACTTTTGGTAATTATGTTTTTGATAATTGCTGTTTACAGTTGACCAAATATTTGACCTAGTTACTGCGGTCTTGTCTTCTTCCCTCTAATGCGGAAGTAAGTAGTTAAGTGTCATGAACACACTGAAAAATAAATTATGAAACAAAATGTGTGCATTAACACTTAATTTCATAATTATGATTAAAAGTCAATAAAAATAAATAATAAAAATGCCACGACTATGTTTTGCCACCTGAAGTTTTAAACAAATTTACAGAAGCGGACGAAGCAATCAAAAAAATTGAAACCCCATCTACATCATCATCACAGATCGACTGACGTTGACGTAGAGATTTCAGAATTACCAGATGCCATTGTAGACCTAAAATTTTTTTTTCTACATGTATTAGATACTGTTTTAATTAAACCCACATCCTTATTACAAAATTGGCCACTTTTTCATTTAATAACCACAAACAATATTGTCCTAACGGCAACACTGCAGTATATTAAAGTCACTCACTCATCCGTCTCCGTCAAAGAGAATATAATACACTACGTTCTCGTCCCGTCCAAAGGGAATATAAGTCACCAATACTTACTACGTTTGTGAGTCCAAGTTCAGTCGCATAGATATTAGATAGCATTTATTGTGAACTTGTGAGCGTACACCGTCTCATACTTCACTGTTTTTTTTTTATTCACAATTGGTAAGCCCTTGGCATCATCTCACCTGATGGTGAGTGACGATGATGCCGAAGATGGAAGCGGGCTTACCTAGATTCCCCAACACAATGGAGAACGGGCTATCTTATCTTCAAGCCGGAACACATCAATGTTGTTAATACTGATGTCTATCGGCAAGACTTAAATAAGATGGTGGTAGCTAGCCAGGCGGGCTTAGAAAATGCCCTACCATCAACCAAACCGAGTCTTACAAGTTGACCCCACCGGGAATCGAACCCGCGACCTCCTGGTGTGAAGCTACCTACCCATTACGCCCCGGAGGCGGTTAAATAATTTTAGATTCGGTTCAATAATTCTAAAGTTTAACCCCCTACAATCAAACAAATAAACAAACCTTACCACTACCTATAATATTTTATTCTTAAAAGTCTGGTCTTTTTTACAAATAAATCGGAATTTCCATCAATAAGTATGTATGTAAAATCTTCGGACGAACGCGATCTCCCCCGACCCCGCCTACCCGCACCGGCCAGCAGTAAGCGGCAGCGCAGATTGAAAACAATGCGAAGAGAACATTAGTATCTCTTTTTCGCATTCGCTCTGTTCAACTTCGAACATTTTCAAGGCCATTATGTCCAACTGCATGTGCTGTTCACTGTACAAACAAAATAGTACACAAACAAACCGCGCGAGTTACAGTTGTATAAAGATAACCTGCTATTCTGTTTGTACTATGTCAATAGTGAATTAAAAAAACCGATAAACACGTTTTTTTGTATGGAGACTTACTTTTTCTAAATTTTAGTATTTCTTGTTATAACGGCAACAGAATTACACCAACAGAAATACACATACAACATACAACAACATACAGGGTTCCTTACTCAAAGGGTAAAAACGGGACCCTATTACTAAGACTCCGCTGTCTGTCCGTCTGTCCGTCTGCCACCAGGCCGTATTTCATGAACCGTGATAGCTAGACAGTTGAAATATTCACAGAATGTATTTCCGTTGCCGCTATAAGAACTAATACTAATAAAAATTTAGTCTATACTAATACTAATAAAAGCGTCGGTGGCTCAACCGGTAACGACTCGGTCCTTCTAACCAGAGGTACCGGGTTCAAATCTGGACGGCCAATGTACCAATGAGTTTTTCAAAAACTTACGTACATACTTACCGATTGCTTTAACGGTGAAGGAAAACATCGTGAGGAAACCTGCACACGCCTGCGAAGAAACTCAAAAGTTGTGTGTGAAGTCGACCAACCCGCACTGGGCCCGCGTGGACGACTATGGCCTGATCGCCCTAATTCAGGGTAGGCTCGAGCCCCTCGGTGGGGACGTATATGAGCTGATGTGACTAATAAAAATTAAAAAAGTTTGAAAAATAAGGGGGGGTCTTTATACAAAAAAAAACGTGTTTTTATTGAAACATGAAGAAATTAGCGCCATATAGTATGATGATACGGAACCCTATGTGTCCAGTTCTGACTCGCACTTGGCTGGTCTATTTATTTTGCGTTATAAAGAAACTGTTGGACTCGCACGTGAAGGGTACCGTATCATTGTGCAAGATTTAACACAGTACCTACGTTTTAAATACTTTTCACGTTTCAAAAAAATCACGTTGTTTCTTTCTTCATTTATAATAAAAATTAAATTTAGCGGCAACACAAATACTTACTCTGTGAAAATTTTAACTGTCTACCTGTAATGGTTCATGAAATACAGTCCGCTTACAGGCAGACGGACGGACGTACAGAACAAGCATAGCATACATGTGCTGTGGTGTGATATTGTACTGCACTCAACTATACTATACTAGACCGGACCGGACCGGACCGGACCGAGCCGGACCGGACCGGACCGGACCGGACCGCACCGCACCGCACCGCACCGCACCGCACCGCACCGTACCGTACCGTACTGTACTATAGGCGATAAGCCGGATCCTTATCGCCAACGGACCGTATCGGCACAGTCAAAGGCAGTGCGCCGTTGTTGCTAAGGACCGCGCGAATTTAAGCTTTGGTTCCGAACAAAAGTAGTTAAAAAGTTAATTTACTATTTTTCTTTAGTTAGGATATTCGAAATTACCGTCCCATTTCCAAATTGTGTCAGTTTGGCAAAATTTTGGAAAAAATAGTCACTGTACAGATATTTAATACAGTCTATCCACATATAAGTCCAAATCAGCATGGGTTCTTTAAAGGTGGTAGCGTTGAAACTACACTCGAGAGCGACGAATCCGGGTCACTTAAAGAATCCTAAAAATCTCGGAAACTAAGAAGGCTAGCTTAATGAAATAAATTGTGTTTAATAGACAATAGAATACTCCTTAAATGAAATCATTAAAACTTCTTAGTTATTGTAAAGTTATGTCATAAAAAAATCAAATTTGAAAAAGGGAGACTTTCGAAGATGGAACTACGAAATTACTACATTTGTTTTTGCTTTTGTTTCTAATCTGTCATTTAAGTGGGTACATAAACCATGTTGATAGTGTTCAATATTTATTATTCAAGCAGTAATCATGCCGCTTACACCTGAAGAATGCACCAGAATACTCACAATGCTGGAAAACGGCCGGGGTCAGCGCGATACAGCCACGACTGTCGGTGTGTCGCTCTCAACAGTACAAAGAGTTCTCCAACGTTACGAGGAAACTGGCTCTAACCTACGCAGACCAGGAACAGGCAGAACCAGGTGTACCACAGCACGAGAAGATCGATACTTGGTGAACACAATGCTTCGTAATCGCTTTCTTACAGAAACTGAACTTACAAATCAGTTTCGACGCCTCGGAGGAAGTAACCCAAGCGCATGGACAGTAAGGCGACGACTTGCTGAAGCTAACTTGAAACCACTTAGACCTGCAAACGGCCCTAAACTGGAGCGTGGGCATCGTATTTCAAGACTAAGATATGCCCAGAACCACTTAAATTGGAGTATTGGAGATTGGTCAAAAGTTATGTTCTCCGACGAATCAAAATTTATGCTCTACAAGCACGATGGAAGACACAGAATGTATAGAAGACCAGGGGAAAGATTCGAGCAAGCGTGCATCGAAGAAAAGTATCCTACGGTGGTGGGTCTGTACATGTGTGGGCCGGAATTTCTTCTGAGAGTCGCACAAAACATAGTCATAGAAAACGGCTCTTTAACTAGCGAAAGATATGTGGAAGAAATCCTCAATGAACAAGTTGGTCCATTTATTGTCAATTTGGGTGAGGATGCTATTTTTATGCATGACAATGCCCGGCCTCATACGGGTTGGATTGTGAATGACTACCTTCAAGAGATGAACATTACTCGTATGGAGTGGCCAGCACGCAGCCCGGATATAAACCCAATCAAGCATGCTTGGGACGAGCTAGGGAGATGCGTAAAACAAAGAAGCCCTCCCCCAATCACGCTTCGTGAGCTCAAAATTGCTCTCACAGAGGAATGGGAGAATATTCCCCAAAATCGTATAAGGAACTAGGTGTAAAGCATGCCAAACCGCGTAAACACAGTGATGGAAGCACGAGGAGGCAAGACGAAGTATTAAAATTCAAGTAAATCGTAATTTTGTTCAAAAATGTCATGTTTCCTATTTTTGTTTTAAGGCGAGATCAGCAGTTTTTTTTTATTTATGTAATTTTTTGTAAATAAAATGTAGTGACTCGTAAATTTTATTACTTTCATTTAAGGGGTATTAAAGTGTCTATTAAACACAATTTATTTCATGACGCTAGCGTTCTTAGTTTCCGAGATTTTTAGGATTCTTTTTAAGTGACCCGGATTCATCGCTCTCGAGTGTAATTTAATAGATTTCACTGATATATTATTAAATGCACTTAACGAGGGTTACCAAGTTGACGCCGTGTATACCGACTTAAAATAAAAAATGTCATGCATAAAAATAGCCTCCCACGCGGTGGACCGATGACCTGGTGAAGGTCGCGGGAAGCCGATGGATGCGGGCAGCGCAGGACCGGTCGTCGTGGAAATCCTTGGGGGAGGCCTTTGTCCAGCAGTGGACGATTTGTGGCTGATATGATGATACCGACTTCGCAAAAGCATTTGACAAAATTTGTCACAATACGTTAATTATAAAACTAAGGCTCCTCGGCATACACGGCGATCTCCTTCGCTGGGTGAAATCTTATGTAGAAAATAGGAGTCAAGCTGTAGCACTTGGAGGTTTTAACTCAGATTACAAATACATTAGTTCCGGAATTCCACAAGGTTCGCATTTAGGTCCTTTGCTTTTTATTCTTTATATTAACGATATTGACAAATTTCTTTTTATTGCTTATAGTGTATGGCGTCCTTTTTACAGTATACACATAGAAAGAATTGAGAGATTACAGAGGAAGTTCGTGAAGGCTTTGGATTATCGTACTGGTGGTTTTTACAACGATTACGAATCTTCCGCAAGGAGACATAGGGTCGAAAACCTGGAGCAGCGTCGAAATTATCTTGATTCGGTAACCTTGTATAAATTATTGAACAACATTACGAATTCACCCACATTATTGCAAAAAAATATTTTAGAATACCACGTCAACGCGAAAGAAATTGTCGTAAGAAGATGCTATTTCTTTCAGATGTTAGTAAAAAGTGTTTTGTTAATAATAGTTTCATTCGTCGAACTTGTAAGTTTTATAATGATCACCTTATGGATGTGGATATGTTTTATTCTTCTTTGTACAACTTTAAGCGTCAAGTAAAAACTAAACTCCTTTTCTCTTTTTAAATCTCTGTACTTGTAACCTCTTTGACTAGTTTGGTTTCTTCTATTAAATTCTTATTAATTGTTCTGTTAAATGTTTATCGTGCATCGTCCAGGGCGATGGCTTTTTGTAAATTAATATAGTACTTTAATAATTAAGGAAACTATAGGTCTATATTGAATAATAATAATAATAATCAATTTATTTTACGACCAACTTTAGGATCAATTTGTGTTAGTAATCTTACAAACTAAGCTTATACACTAAATGTTAGTAAAAATGTATCTTAAACATAAAATCATAAATCAAAAACTTCTTTGAGGTTTGATTGCCGGCACATGAACATTGCAACAATGATTCATGTAGCAGCAATCAAACCTGTCCGCTATCATACCCAGGATGTTATTGGCACTACCGCGCACTCTGCGCACTAAGGACGCGCACCTTTTGCGCATTGTAGCATAAAAACAGTCTACGCGCACCTCCGCGAACATTCCCGAGGCACTGCAGTAGCGCGGCAGCCCCATCAACACCCTGAAGGCGTTATTGAACTGGACACGGAGGGCGGTGTAAGCTCGCTGAGTATAGTTCGCCCACAGGCTGCTGGTATAGAGGGATGTACAATACGCTCTAAATAGTGTGACTTTAACATCCCTCGAGCTGCGAGCAAACCTGCGGGCTATCATATTCGCTCTCACTGACAACGCCCTCCGCTCCCTTTCAATATCATCATCGTCTTTGAGGTCGGCGGAAACAATATGCCCCAGATATTTAAACTTGTAAACTCGCTGCAGGGCAGCTCCATTAAGAAAGACTGGGGGCATACTCATTGGAGATTTACCGCCGACCCCAAACACCATGACCTCGCTCTTCTTCACATTATACAATAGGCCGTGCTGAGCAGCATACTGCTCACACACGGCCACTAGTCTCCTGAGGCCACAGATCGACGCACTGAGCAGCACCATGTCGTCCGCGTAGCTGATGTTGTTGACGCAAACTCCGTCAATATGACAACCGACACGCATGCTGCTCAGCTCGCCGATCAGCCCGTCGACGTACAGGCTGAAGAGCGTGGGCGAGCTCAGGCCACCCTGCCTCACCCCGCACTCCAACCCATACGGTTCCGAAAGCGCGCCCCCCCATCGAACGCTGTTGACCTGGTTTCCATACCAAAATTTTAATATTGTGATGAGTTCGGGTGGTGTACTGACGCTCTCAAGCTTCTTCCATAGGATATCATAGGAAACCAGGTCAAAAGCCCTCGATAGGTCAAGGAAACATGCAAAAACGGGTGTTTTGCGATCGGTATAGTATTTGGCAGCCTGCTTGAGACACAGTATCGCACTGTCTGTAGACAAACCTGCCCTGAACCCAAACTGATTTTGGTGCGGCGTGAAGTGCTTTTTGAGCTGTGTATCAAGCAGGCTGTCAAACACCTTGGCAATGATTGTAGCAAGAGAGATGGGACGGTAATTTGACTTGTCACTCACATCACCAGTTTTGTTCTTAATGATAGGAACTACGATAGTTTTCATTAAATCCTCCGGCATATGTGAGTGAGTTAAGCACAGATTAAACAAAAGGGCCAAAACTCTCGAAATATGTGGACCGGCATAACGCAGGTGCTCGATACTGAGACCGTCGTGTCCAGGTGACTTGCCCTTAGACATACCTTTAATGACATTAGACACATTTTTAGCTGTAAACCTGACACAAGGTACACCACCGGCCTCAGCACCGAGAGGTCGTCCCGTTAGTGACGGTCCCATACACGATTTAACAATAAAATGCGACTTAAATAGATTGGCAATCTCTTCGGCGTTGCTAGCTCCATCTACACTCACAGGGAGGCTCGGTCTTATGTTAAGTTTTTTAGTGTTTTTCCAGAAAGACTTAAAATCCAAGTTTAAGTGGTTCTCGGCGAGGATATCCATTTTAATTTGATCCTCGTGGGTTTGACACCACTTCAACCTTGATTTAAAGATCCTTCGCGAATTTACCATGTCTTCGTATATCATGCCAGATTTAGGCTTATCATACCATAGCCAGTTTAGAAACCTAGACCTAGCCTCCATGTGTACCTGTGCTACATGTTTATTCCAACCAGCAACAGTTTTATATTTCTTACGTTTTTTATAATTACAACTACAAACAGCAGAATCTGTTAGAGCGTTCACAATATCTTTATACAGTTTATCTATCACAGTTTTGTGAGGCGCATCATTACAAAAATCGTCTGCACAAAATCTAAATGAGTCAGGGAAATCAATGATTTTCAACTTTTCATTACATACACTACTATATTTTTGAATTTGCTCCTGATTTCTATCACCCCATATGACTTGGTTAACAAATGAACTCGTAACGTTATTTAACTTCCGTGGAACATGTTTCAGATTGCACTCGAGAATAAGTGGAAAGTGATCTGACCAGTAAACATCATGCATGACATATACATTGACTACAGTGTTAATCGCAGACTCAGTAAGAACACAATGGTCCAGCCATCTTCTAGCCCCATTAAGTTCACTTATATATGTAAAGGTGTCAGAATTTAATCCTAAAAAGTCAATATCAGCACATTTCCATTTTTGGTCAGAACAGAAAGACTGTAGTTCGGTGAAAAAGAGACATGAGGGATGTGCATTGTAATCTCCCAACATAAATACACATTCAGAGTCATTGTTTTCAATTAAAGCACTTACCGCACTAAGGCAGTCCGTGAATTCCGTCAAGTTCCTCACTTCATCCGTGGGCATATACACACTGAACACTATTATAGACGTATCATGTAAAAATATTTTTATGGCACAGAGACGCGGGTTATTACACTGCACAACCGACACATTATGGAACACGCTTTTTCGCCATAGTAGGGCTATGCCTCCATGCGGCCGCCCACGCAACATTCCAGCCTCCAAGTCCACAGCGGAGGCACCCGTGTAGCTGAAGTCGCTATGCACACTACTTAAGAACGAGAGTTCATGTGGCACTAACCATGTCTCTTGAAGAGCTATAATATCAGCGGACTGACATAGCTCCCTCACACTCAGAACGGATCGTTTAATACCCTTACAATTAAAAGTTGCAAATTTATAAGGGTTTATAGTCATTTTGCTTGATAACGCCAGCGCCCAGGCCACCTTCCGGCCGGGTTTTGTACTTAAAATGCACAAAACGCCTGAAGATGATACCCTTAGGCCATAACTGCTCATCCAAAAATATAGACACCTTGCTTTCCGAGACGTAGAACTTGTACGCATCATGGGATTTATCGTATTTCATAGATATTTTCTCCAACTTTACATTTTCTTGTGTTTTCTTATGTATGTAGTCAGTTATATCCGCTTCCTCTGTACCCTTATGTACGTTCGTTATAAAAATAGGCACTTTTATCTCAGCCGCCCGAAACTTGTCGTTTACAACTGTCGCGGTACCCATTTGCCCATGATAACGATAATATAATAACGATAATATATTGAAGTAAGACGTTTTATAGATTTATTTAAATGACTGTTTGTTTCTATTGAATAAAAAAAAATAAAAAGAAATAAAGAATTTTCAGAAAGCCTGAGCTAGCCAGCCCCCGAAGATTAATAACAATCGTCATAGTATAGTGTAGCATTAAAAAAAAACGTGTGGCACTCGGGGACTGCCGCGGTAAAGCTATTGCATAGCATTTTTTAATTAATTTAAGCAATTATAGTTATTTATTTATTTCTTATTTATGCAGTATTTATTCACTATTTTTTGATATTTTACTGCTTTCGTGTGCTTATTTGATTAAAGGACCATATTATTATATTCCTTGGGGCGCGGGATGTTTATGTAATAAATGACACAAAGAAAGTTACACCAGTAACATTGACTAAGTCCTTTTAGTACCGGAAATCGCTAATAGATGGCACTGTAAGTTTTAAGAACGCGGTAACGTTACGTTACGCTCGGCCGAGCTACATGGTAGGCGGATGGTGGGTGTTAGGTTTTATTTTCGTCACGGAATTTCTTGATTCGGTCGCCGCGCTCAAAGCCCACGATAAAAGCTATGCAATAGCTTAAAAATATTATTTATTTATTTTAAACCGCAGACAATCCAACATTTGGGCAGGATAACATATTTCGGGTCCGCTAGAAAGACAGTCATTTTCAATTCACTACGAATATTTTAACCTCTATCACCACTCTATGACGTTCATTAGCAAGCTGATCAAAAAAATCGGGACCTGATTATTTTCATTAAAACATTTTGAAAACTTTTAAAGGCTCGATGCACTTTTTTACAGAAATTATTATGTTGTGTTGCTTTAATTTAAAATTTTTAAGTTTCTATTTGTTTCGGAAAACATTCAGCTTAAATAAATGTATAAATAAAAGTTCAGTAAGTTTTAAGTTTTAGTATGCTATCCCTGCGTGATCTTATCAGAAACGAGAAGATCGACTGCAGGATAAAGAAAGTAACCAACATAGTTCTTAGAATCGCTAAATTTAAGTAGCAGTGGGCGGGGCCGTTGGATAGAAAAGTTCTTGAGTGGCGACCGCGCACCGGAAAACGTAGCGTAGCGGACCTGGTAAAGGTCGCGGGAAACCCCGGATGCAGGCAGCGCAGGACTGGTCGTTGTAGATATCTTTAGAAGAGGCCTTTGTCCAGCGTGTCCTTCGGCTGATATAAATATGATGATGATGACGTATGTTTGTAAAAAGCCATCTAAAAGTTTTCAGTTTTCACGTAACTATTATTTTTAACTTTTGTGTCTTGTTGTGCTCAGCTTATAAAATGAGAATTCTATGTACTTATATTTCGAGTTATGGCCAGTAAATTGTCAAATTTGCGTTTAATTGAATTCAATTCACTTACATAAAATTACATATTATGAAATTGGCGTTTTATATGGAAGAAGCAAAACGAAAAACTTATTATGAAATTTTATTTTTAATCAATTAAAGTATGTACTCGTACCATTGTTATCAATGCACTTTCGCTTTTTATAGGTAGTTCATTGATTTCTCTGCTGAAAGATTGTGGGAGCAAGAATCAATAAAATCTTTGAATGCGGTTTGGGCTGCCTCATTGGAATTGAATTTTTTCCCTGCAAGAAATTGTCCGAATTCTGAAAAAAAATGGTTATCTGTTGGAGTAAGGTTTGGAGAGTATGGTGGGTGTCGGAGACATTCAAATCGTAGTTGCACTAATTTAGCAACCGTCTCTTGTGTAGTGTATAAAGTCTAGCGTTGTCCTGAAGCAGCAGTGGGCTCGAGCAGTTGTTTAACGGCTAGCTTTTCCATTATGGCTTGCAGTTGTTGACAATACAGCTTTGCCGTAATCGTCCGGCCAGATCTTAGGAAGATGTAGTGAATGACACCAGGACTGGTCCACCAGACACTAACCAGTACCTTTTTCTTAGTCAACCTTCGCTTGGAGCAAGATTTTGCCGGTTGTCCCGGGTTCAACCACTGTGATGAGCATTTTCGATTATCGTATAGGATCCATTTTTTATCACAAGTAAGGATACGATTCAAAATCCCCTCGTTATTGTGACGATTGAGTAATGTAACGCAGCACTCGACGTTGGTTTGTTGGTTTGCTTCACTCAATTCATGCGGTACCCATTTTTCGAACTTTTTCCGAATTGTTTCAAGTGAATTAAAATTGTTTCATCACTCACACCGAAACCTGCTGCTAATTCTGACGTCGTTTGCGATGGATCCGCTTCCACGATCACAATTCTTCATTCTCAACTAGTCTCCGGCCGTCCACGGGGTTTGTTCTGTAGGTCTAAATTTGCAGAACGGAAACGATGAAACCAAAAACGTACCGTCTTTTGTTTTACAGTAACTTCTCCATACACAACATTAATCCTTCGAGCTGTTTTAACAACACTGGTACCCCGGTGGAACTCGCATTCGTAAATAACGCTAAATTTTTAGTTTTCCATATTGTAAACAGAAAGATGTCTAAAGAATAATCAAATGTCGAGAAAACAAATGAATCACTAAATTCGAAACCAAAATACACAAAACTACATATGAAATAAATTTGAATTTTTAATTCCTAACCAAACACCAGATATTTATGATCAAAGTGGCCAGTTCCACAAAACGCCAATTTCATATGTAAGGACCAAATATTATATGTATATCGTTGAATCGCCAGAAGGTTTTTGGTCGGATCTCAAAAATAAACTCGTCTCTGAGAGGTTCTGGAGTGTATATTTAATATTCACAAACGTTTCCAACATAAAGCTTCATGATAACGTGGATGAAAACAGTTTATTTTTAGAAAAGCGGTAAGTTTGGCACGGGGCTGGCTTCCCAAGTTGATACTCGTAATTCAGCTGCTCGATCAAAAGTGCTCATAAAATAAATGGCGCCTCGATTTTAGCCTCCGTAGGTTAGTTCAACTGTAGTCACTACGATTCTGATTGGCTAAAGCTGCGTACGGACTGCCCGTACATTGGTACGCGTACTCGGTTACGCGTGTCCTGGAACGCCATGTCCGTACTAGAAGCTACGCGTACACTCAGGGGGAACGCGTGCCGCGCGAGCTCGGCTCGCAGCGACCCGCTATCAGTCGGTATTTGGCCGCGCGTCAAAGCGGACGCGCACTCGCAGGGACGCTGTATTTGGACGGCAAAATGGACAAGTTAGCTCTGGATCGATGAACCTCGCGTTCAGGTTCGCGCCGGTCCGTACAGGAGCTGTACGCGTATCCATTGTACTCGTGGAATGCGTACCCAGACTACGCGTAACACAGGAACGCACTGTCCGTACGCTTCTTAACACAAACCCTTGTTCAAGTACCCTTGTACCAACTAATGCTGGGCTCTAGGCTCGCACCGACCACACCCAAACTAACCGCTTGAAGGTTTAAGACAAAACACAAAGTTGGCGGTACTGTGCTCGCAGTAGTAGTGCCATCATTTTACTAATCAGGTGAGATAATGCCAAGGGCTTAAATTGTGAATAAATAAAATCAATTTAAAACAGGAAAGGTAGCGCTTCGATGTATGCATAGGTGGCGCAACCACCTAGCAATACGACGAGGCCATTTAACAAAAAAAAAATGGCAATAACTCGAAATTTTCCAAACTTTACATCTAAGTTTTAAAGTCCGGTTAAATTTAAAAAAAAACTCTTGGGATAATGAAGACTTTTCAGCACTCGCCGGACGATCTTTTTGTACATCCTGCATAAACTATTTTGTGCCAAATCTTTACAGGGCAACTGGTTTCCTGTGTATTCCTGGTGCTGGTGCTGGTGGTCTACTCGCTGCTTCCCGAGTTGCGGAATCTCAACGGTCTGGTGCTAATGGCGTATGTGGCCAGTCTCTTCAGTGCTTTCATAATCTTTGCTATTATTTTGACTGGAATTTTGGATGCTAAGGAATGTGAACTTCTAAGTGAGTATCTGTGTCTGTAATCGCGGAAGAACACGGACATTTAACAGGGCAATCATGGGCATGGTTATAAAATCGTCACAGGACACTGCAAGCTAACACATGTACTTAATACATAGTTAGGACTACAAATATATCATGCCTATACTGTGAGGAATTGCAGACCAGCTAACAGTTCTTAGCTTGGGTGGGAGACATTTGAAACTAATAAGATCATGAAAGAGGAACTCTGCGACCTCGGTTGCAGAGACTAGCAATAGGGATAACGACAGCATCAGAAATAAATAATATAATAATATATTGTTTTGGTGTACTATAAGTGTAAATAAATAAATAAATAAATTATGAACTCTTGATCACTAAATTGCCCTCCTACTTAAACTTCGGAAAACCTTACTCGTTTTGTTTTTCATCAAGTCTTCGATTTTTAATTCGCCAAAATCACAAAATGAGTACATAAATGACGCTTTTAAAGTATGACGTCACTCCTAGGTATTTCTAACATAATTGGACAAAATGTTGTTTTTGACAGATGATAAAAAGTAACTCAGGTGACTATCATTCGTCATCCCTATTGAGCTCAAATTTGTCAGGGGCGAACTAAATGGGGGCAGGATACTTAACCAGGGTCACAGTTACGCTCACGTTTCTATCTACTAGAAGTGTTTTTGCGTGGTTGGGTTGATCATGCAGGTTAACTAACCTGAAGCACTGTCATTACCTAGATGGGTTTGAATGTTAGTGGTATTTTCTTCCTCGACCGAAAGCCGTGTAAGATGCCTTATAGGTGGCTTGAAAAACTTTTGATAGTGAGGTTCGCCTACAACCACCACCAATCCGGACTGGACCCCATGTGTGGAGTATGGCCTAACCTTTCCGAGCTTGGGAAGATACCAGTGCCGTTAGTTAGTGGGGACGTTATTAACGAACCTACCTAGGGGGGGGGGGGGGGGGGGGGGTTCCATTACTTAAATTCACTATACCATGCCCATTTGCAATCCGTTAATTCATACACATTGGGGCCAATCGAAATTTAAAATTCAAGAAATAATGGGTTGAATTCGCAATCGGCTCTCAAATTTCTTCAAAATTCAACTTTCAAAGAGCTCGAGTCACCCGATACAAATGAAGTTGGCTATTAAGCTCAGTCTTTGATAAACGCGCTTATCGCTTGAGTTATTGATGTGTAACATCTTTGCTCTCGCTTTCCTGCAATTTGTGGGAGTGATTTCGTGAAATGGGACGGAAATGTGTCCCATTGTAACAGGAAGTCGCGTTTTTTCAGGCTTTAAAAGCGCGGAAAAGGCAAAGGTATCTATGACCATACAGCCTAGTCTGCCGTATCTTTGCCGTCCTTTTTTCAGACTTTAAAAGCGCGGAAAAGGCAATCTATGACCATACAGCTTAGTCTGCCGTATCTTTGCCGTCCTTTTTTCAGGCTTTAAAAGCGCGGAAAAGGCAAAGGTATCTATGACCATACAGCCTAGTCTGCCGTATCTTTGCCGTCCTTTTATAAAGTATTTTGTCACATGTTACACATCATATGCGAGTACTGTAGGTCTCGCTCGAATTTATTTATTTGCTGTAGAATTTATACGCACGAGTTTTTTTGCGAAATATGAAGGTTGCGAAATATGGCTGAATTCTGCCAGCCCACAGACAAGAGGATAAACAATTTATTAAAATTATCATTTATCGATCGTTTCCGTGCTTCACTAGGCACTTCTGTAAAGGACTGTTAGGGACAAGCTATTAGACGCAACGTGTGCTGAGCTCAGACTGATTTATTTAGAGTACATACTTAATTATTTTCATATACCCTCACTTAACCTTACAACCCCTTTCTTAAATATATATATAGAAGTTCAGGCAAAATCGGTTTTTTTATAAAAATTATGAATAGCATTATAAGATTATTTTCTTGATTAGTTTTTAAATTGTGCATTACATTTTGGTTTAAAATTAACCATTTAACAATAATCATTCCACATCATTTTCTTCTTTTTTTTTACATGCAATATTACATTTTCTAGGTAGTAAATTTTATTAAATATTTTAACAAAGGAAGGTACTCGTACCCACTATACTAAACTTATAGTAGGTAAGTAGGTAGATTAAGTATACATACATAAAAAAAATGGATTAAGGTGTAATAATTTGTTACAAATGTTCATTCAATAATTATATTACATACATACTGCATGCATTTGATTATAATAATAAAAAATATATTACTTATTTCCTAATTTACCGTCCATCATTGCGAAAGAGCGGGATTACTGGCGCTGCGGAACCCCACCGATCAGGAGGCCTCACTGTCCTGCCACGTTGTGTGACATAAAAATTATTTAAGGCTAGTTGGACACTGATGCTTGACTGATTATGGTTATTTAATGAGTTCGATTCGTCTTGGGTTTCGTATTGTCTTATTTCTATATTTATCTAATACTAGCTGATTCCCGCGGCTTCACCCGCGTGGACCACATTTCTATGACTTTTCGAGGGTGCGCAGTGCGCGAGCCGCAAGCGGCTCGCGAGCATGGTAAAAAGTAGCCTATGTCTTAACCCAGATCCTAATCTGTCTACCTACCAAATTTCAGCCAAATCCGTTCAGTAGTTTTTGCGGGAAAGCGTAACAGACAGACAGAGTTACTTTCGCATTTATAATATTAGTAGGGATTATTTGTTTGCGATTTCTTCTTGTTAAAGACCCTTTAGACAATAATATATTATATGACCTTGAATTCAAAACATTCTCTATAACACCATCAATCCACACTCTGTCAATACGCACTTTAACCTTGTCATTTGTCTATAACGGTTTAAGATTCCTACTCCCTCTATAAAAATATTTCTTTTGTACCAACTTCCTGTTTTGAAGTTCATTATGAACATGTTCACGGTCCTGAATTTAAGGCTCAAGAAGAACTGGAGCGCATGGAAGTATACCTCTTAACTAACGTAAATTTAGCAATTCAGATGGTGAAGTAATTTTATCACTTATTGGTGTATTCAAGAACTCTAATAATGCCAATCTGAAGTCAGATCCATCATGATGAGTTTTCTTTAGAATAGATTTAATAGTCTGCACCGCACGCTCAACTTGACCGTTGGACTGAGGGTACATAGGCGATGACGTAATGTGTTTAATTTTCCACTCACTACAAAAAGATTCCAACAATCTTAATGAAAACTCTGGGCCATTATCGGATATTATGATTTATGGAATCCCATGGCGACTAAATATACTTTTTAAATGAGTTACAACGTGATAAGAAGTTAAATAATTTCAGCTCAATAACCTCTATATATAAAAGCGTCGGTGGCTCAACCGGTAACGACTCGGTCCATCTAACTAGAGGTACCGGGTTCAAATCTGGACGGCCAATGTACCAATGAGTTTTTCAAAAACTTACGTACATATACTTACCGATTGCTTTAACGGTGAAGGAAAAACATCGTGAGGAAACCTGCACACGCCTGCGAAGAAACTCGAAGGTTGTGTGTGAAGTCGACCAACCCGCACTGGGCCCGCGTGGTCGACTAAGGCCTAATCGCCCTGATTCCAGGGTAGGCTCGAGCCCCTCGGTGGGGACGTTTATGAGCTGATATAATAATAATAAATAAACCTCTATAGTAGCTAACTTACTATAGTAGTCTATTACAATCAAGTTTGATTTTCCGGCCCAATGAAATATATCAGTTCCTATTTTTTCCCAAGCGCGTACGGGAATGTCATGCTGTTTTAGTGGCTGTTTACTGTTTTCTTTTCTATACGTCAAACAAACCGGGCAGTGCGATACCATATCTTGGATCTGAGTGTTCATATTTGGCCAAAACATTATTTCTCTAGCGCGCAATTTACATTTTGCCATACCTAAGTGTCCTAAATGAATATATTTCAGCATATTTTTTCGCAAACACCTTGGAATCAGAATTCAATTCCCTTTCCACACTAAAACATAGGCTATACATCTCTAAAGTCAACTCATCTCTAAAATCTTAATACTGTTTTAAAATGTCGCATAATTTATTCTTATCAACAGGCCATCCTTTTTTAATTACTTTTATTAACGTTTGCATTTCATCATCCAATTTGGTGTATTTTTGTAGCTCTAAAAAGTGTGTATCTGTTAAACTGTTACTAACAGAAACTGTACACACTTGCGCTTGGGTTTCTAAGTGATAGTGTAAGCTTACCCTATTGTTGTCATCAGCCCGATTTGCAACTGCGGAAGACAATGCGTCCGCTACGTATAGGTACTTGCCGGGTTTGTACACAAGTCGAAACGAATAGGGCTGTAACCGCGCATCCTTTGAAGTCGCGCTGGCGCATTACATATGGGCTTATTGATAATGCTTACTAAGAGTTTATGGTCCGTTTCAATAGTAACATCAGTTCGGCCATAAATGTAAGTATAAAACTTTTCACATGCAAACACTACCGCATATAATTCTTTCTCTATTTGTGCATAAGCTTGTTCCGTTTTTGTAAGAGATTTCGACGCATAACTAACTGGTAGTCCATCTTGAAGCAAACACGCACCCAAACCATTTTTACTAGCGTCGACGGATACTGTGAATGGTTTTTCAAAGCAATAATACTTTTTCACAGGTGGGTTCGATATTCATTCTTTTAAATCATTAAAACATTTTTCTTGCTGGCTGTCCCAATGCCAAGCTATATCTTTTTTAATAGTTCTCTCAGAATTGATGTTCTTTCTGACAAGTTTGGTATGAAGTTTCCTACATAAGTAACCAATCCCAGGAACCTTTCCAAGTCTTTAGTATTTTTGGGTGCCGGCATTTCCCTTATGGCCTGTGACGTACCCGTTGCTGTAGTAACTGTGAAAAACACGTCTGTCAGTAGTTTTCGATTTCGGTAAAAATATATATTGTTCGTACAAACTAAGTTTGCGTAATCAATCCGGGTTTCCCACATCTGGCGACCGTGACCAATGATATATAATGTTACTAACCGTGACAATAAGTTTAAAATGGAAGCTTGGAAACGCAAACGTACGCAATATCAAAAAGAATTTACCAGTCTTGCTGATAAAATAGAAAAGGCCGTCGAAGGAAAAAGTGAAATCGCCGGTCAATTGTTTGACATTTTATCGGAAACTGTCTCAAACCTATTCGAAGCTGAGGCAACAATAAGAGACCTATGGTGTGCGGCAGAGGAGTTTGATGAAGCTTCGTTCGAAGCAGACCAAGGTAAGTCCATGCTCTACAAGACGCGATGGCACAAGGTCAGATAATTTTTCCCTAAAATCGGGTCGCACAGTAGCAGTGCTTCTTCCCTGCACTCTGCAGAATCAAGTAATAAGCTAAAGAGAGGCGTGCAGCGACTTCCAAAGCTGCCTAAGTTAGAAATCGCAAAATTTGATGGCAACGTCAAGTCTTGGTTACTGTTCTGGGGGCAATTCAAAAAAATACACGAAGACGCCGCAATCAATCCTAGCGATAAGTTCCAGTATCTTCTTCAGTCTATGGTCCCAAATAGCAGGGCACGACAGCTTGTAGAAAGTTATCCACCCTGTGCTGAGAACTACATCAAGGCAGTTGAGGCATTAAAGGCAAGATTTGCCAGAGACGACGTTCTCATAGAGACCTATGTCAGAGGTTTGCTTTCTTTGATGCAACAAAAAGGAGAAACTAAAAACTTAACAATGTTATACGACGCCCTTCAAACACACTTGCAAGCCCTTGAAACACTTAACGTTACGAAGGACAAGTATGCGTCAATGCTCTTTCCCATGATCGAGTCATCATTACCCGAAGACGTTCTTCGAGCATGGCATCGCAAACAACCTGATACTAGAGATCTCACTAAGCTGATGCAATTCTTGAGGCAAGAAGTGGAGTCTGAAGAAAGGATCTTGCTAGCTAGGCGTGAGTTTATCGAGATGACCCTAGCCGAGCCAAAGCCTACTGCTTGTTTCATAAACGAATTTTCACAAAGTAAGGAAGGTGCGACTAAGCAGAGCAGACCATCATGCGTTTGGTGCGGAAAAGATAACCATTCAGCTGCAGAATGCCTCAAGGCGGGAAAAATGACGCTGCAAGATCGCATTGATTACATTAAGAAGCAGAGAGCATGCGCTATTTGCTTAAAAATTGGTCATAGTGCAAAGAGATGCAAGAGTTTTCCTAAATGCTTATTCTGTAAAAAAAGGCATTTATTTATTTATTTACACTTATAGTACACCAAAACAATTTCGTAAAGCTAATACATATAGGTATTATAATGAAGTGTACAGTAGGCGGTCTTATTGCTAAAAGCAATCTCTTCCAGACAACCTTTAGTTAAAGGAAAGCACGAAATACTTAATTTTACAAAAGGGCAGAGAAATGAGCAACTTAATTAACTAATTAAAAAACAATACATGCTAATTTTATTATTCAATACATATTGTAACAATTATATAACTATATATATATTTATATATATACACATATATGTACATTTATTCTATACATACAAATAAATAAATACTAATACATATTTAAATTTCATAGATAAATTACGAAAAAATAACTATACCAAATTAGAACAATTACAAAATGGCGAAGCGACAAAAAGAACACGGAAGGGAGGAACAGAATTACAGAGACAGAAAGTAGAGTTTCACTTGAGTTTTAAAGATAGGAAGTGACGGAGAGCGTTGTATAGGATCTGGAAGGGAATTCCACAAGTGGATGGCACGCAGAGTGAAAGAATTGGAGTAGAATTTAGTAGAGTGTAGAGGTTCATGCAAACGGAGCGAAGTCGCTGAACGGAGCGGTCGGTTGTGTGTAGACAACAAGTAGTTAAAAGGGGTTTGAAGATAAGTAGGAGATTTATGGCCAAATAATAAAGAATATAGAAGCGATAGAACGTGTGCGTCTCTACGACGGCGGACAGATAGCCACTTTAGTTCTTTTCGATACTGAGAGACGTAATCATATTTTCGTAGGCCATATATATAAATAATAAAAATATATTATATAAATCTAATCGCCAGGTTCTGCATACGCTCTAATTTATTTAAAAGGTCGACATTGAGGTCAGGATAGCAGGAATCGGCATAGTCGAGGATAGGAAGAAGAAGAGACTGGGCGAGAGCAATTTTGGTAGCATTTGGAAGGAAATTGCGGAGACGGTTTAAGGATCGCACAGAAGCAAATACTTTTCTGCTGACTTCGGAGACATGAGCTGACCAGGAAAGGGTGGTGTCGAACGTAACGCCGAGATTTTTAACCGTATGGCTAAAGTTAATGCAAACTCCATCAAACATTATATGTGGCAATTGGTCCAAATTCACCCTTGAAATAAAATGAGGACTACCCAAAATAATGCATTGAGTCTTAGCAGGGTTCACCTGTAGACCGTACGATTTACTCCATTGTGATATGTAAAAGAGGTCCTTATTCGTGTTATTAATAGCATCATGCAATTTGTGTATTGGAGCCTGCGAATAGATTTGCAGATCGTCGGCATACAGGTGGTAGGATGAAGACAAGTTATGAGAAATAGAATTTATAAATATGGAAAAGAGAAGAGGAGAGAGCACGCCACCTTGAGGGACACCGGCACACGTATTACACCACGATGAGTATGAATCCTCGAGGCGAACACGCTGACGACGCCCGCACAAGTAACTACGAAACCAGTCAGATGCCGATGGCGATAAGTTAAGAGAACGTAGCATCCCAAGCATTATATCATGATCTACCGTATTGAATGCATTACTAAAGTCAAGCAGGGTCAACACTGTTAACTGCTGGTTATCCATACCTGATCGAACATCATCTGTAATTTTGATTAAGGCAGTGGTCGTACTATGACCAGGGCGGAAGCCAGACTGGTAGGGATTTAGCAGGTCGTTACGTACTAGGAAGTTACTAAGTTGGCTATGGATTAAACGTTCAAGCACTATACAATTATACAATTATGTGTGCAGAAATGGCAGCGCAAAAACAAAACGATAAAAATCAAGCGGATACATCAAGCAATTTTTCATGTCAACCCAAGTATTCAACGACAACCATACTTCAAACTTTGGCAGTTAAACTTGTTCATGGAAAAAAAGAGGTACTGATTAGAGCGCTTATTGACACTGGTGCGCAAAGATCTTACATCAAAAAAGATCTCACACAAAAACTCGGACTGAAAAGTAGTTCAAAGGAGGTAATAAATCTTTGTTTGTTCGGCGGACTCGAGACGAAAAAAGAAGAATGTCAAGTGTTTGACATATGTCTTAAGAGTAACCAAAACAACTTTTGTATAAATTTATCTGTTGTAGAACAAACAAATCTATGTAGTTTTTTACCTAAAATACGTTCATCTGTAATATTGCAGCAACTAAGTCAACATGGCATTATTTTAAGTGACTCACCTGATTCACCGGACGAAGTAAGTCTTTTGATAGGCGCGGACTATTGTGGTTTACTTCTCACTCCCGACATAATACAATTGGAGAATAACCTGACCGCTATTAAGACAAAACTGGGGTGGACTATACAGGGTCCCGTAACAGGGATTTACAGTTCATTGACAAATACGACGACTACTTTGCATTGTTTAAATAAAATTGATATTTCAGACTTATGGACGTTGGAAGCCATAGGAATTAGAGATCCCGCGGAACAAGCATCGAAATCGGCACGCGATCTTGAATTACTAAAATCTTTCGAAGCAAATGTGAAGGTCAACGAAGAAGGACGTTATGAGGTTGGTTTGCAGTGGCGTGATTCTTCGCATCCACAGACAAACTATGATCTCGACAAGAGCAGGTTGGAATCCACCCTGAATCGTCTCAAACAACTAAGTAAGATCACTGACTATGACAACGTATTCCGTGAGTGGTTACAGCTTGATATAATTGAAAAGGCAACTGACCAGTCCGTCCAAGGCGACTACATGCCGCATCACGCGGTTATTAAGGAGTTGAGTTGTGGTATAAAAAAAGAATACACATTATATATATTAATATATAATAAATCTTTTAGGCAAGCGAGTGACCTGGCCATTGGCAGTCGTAAATAAGTTATGTCCCGTTCCGATGGCGTTACGAGGGTGGTGCAAGTAAGAACTGCAGGGGGGTCCAAGATAAGACCTCTGCAGCGACTGTTTCCCTTAGAGCTGCGTGACGCTGACGGACCAACACCGGTTTTAACAGACGTGACTCAAGAGACACACGACACTAAAAACGTACGGCCAACCCGAGCTAAGAGGTAACCACAATATCTTTTTGATTACGTTATGAACTAAGCTAGTGGTAGCCTCCCGGCTTTTCTCGCTGGGGAGTGTGACGTACCCGTTGCTGTAGTAACTGTGAAAAACACGTCTGTCAGTAGTTTTCGATTTCGGTAAAAATATATATTGTTCGTACAAACTAAGTTTGCGTAATCAATCCGGGTTTCCCACATGGCCAATGTATGCGAATTATCTGGTTGAACACCATGCTGCGATATTTTATGGCCCAAGTACTTCAACTCTGTCAGCCCTATTTTACATTTTTCTTTGTTCAGTTTAATGTTTATTTCTCTATATCTATCTAGAACCTTTCTTAAACGGCTATCATGGATACTTTTTGTCTCCCCATAAATCAGTAAATCGTCTCTGAACAATATAACCCCTTATACATCGAAGAATTCATATAATTTTCGACGAAATACTTCCGACGCAGATGAAATCCCAAAAGGCATCCGCAGAAATTTGTATCTGCCGAATACCGTATTAAAAGTGCACAGATCAGTTGAACTTTCATGTAATTTTACTAGGAAAAATCCTTGTTTGGCATCTAGTGTGCTGAAATATTTTGCTTTTGATAAATTTGCCGTTATTTCATCTAAAGTAGGAAGTTTGAAATTAATAAATAAATAAATAAATATTCTGGGACATATATAAATAAATGTTCTCTTCGTATGGCTTTATTTAAATCCCTAGGATCCAAACAAATTCTTATATCACCATCAGCCTTTTTAACCACTGTCATGCTATTAATCCAATCCGTGGGACCCTCAACCCTTGCAATCACACCTTGCACCAACATCTCATCTAATTTTCGTTTTACTTGATCTTTAATGGCAATTGGCTGCTTACGTGGCGCATGAACTATCGGGCAGGCATAATCTCGCAGCTGTATTTCATACTGTCCTGGAAGGCATCCTATTCCTTGATAAACATCGTTATATTCATCCAATATTTCACGAATATCTTTTTTCTGACCACTAACTGTTAAAACTCTTTAAATCAAGTTTAACTCCTCACAAGACATCCTACCTAACACTGGGGGTGAATCAACGGCCGCAATTATAAACTTTAATATATATTCAGTGCCTTTACAATTGACTTTCAGCATAGACTTCCCAAGTACTTTGATGTTGCCTCCTGAATATCCTAGTAATTTTACCCCGGTAGGCAAAATATTTTCTTTGCACAACCCTACGAATAACAACCCTATGCTCGAGATAAACTTGCTCGGTAAAACATTTACGTCAGCTCCAGTGTCCAACTTGAAAGCTATACTGGTACTGTTTATCGACAAATTAATTAGCCAATCACTACTATTATTAGAATAATGTTTTACCTGATCCGTGGAGTCCGCCTGCACTGTGTAAACTCGACACATACGCGCGAAATGATTCGATTTGTAGCACTTATTACACTTGCGGCCATAAGCCGGACAATTGAACTTATCGTGCACTGTTCCGCAACACATTTTTAACATAATAATTACGCTGCGGCTGGCCGGTACGATATGATGACGTCATCGGAGCACCTTCATTGCGCCGGCCAATATGGTTTGGTGGCGCTGGCACCACCCGCGCCGGCCCAGATGCGGCCGGTCGCGGCCGCTCAACGCGCGCTTGTCGCCCCATGCTAGCGGCAGAGCGGCCCGCTCCCGCCGTCGCTCGTCGAACTACGTGCACGTTCCCCTGTTGATATTCCTCCTGTTCAGCCACTGCATGAACAAACTGCTCGTTCTGATGTTCTTGTTTTATGCTTGTGGCTTGTAATCTAGACATTTCTGCGATGTTACAAATCTCAACAGCTTTTTATAATGTCAAATTCCTTTCTCTTAACAAACGTTCTCTTAACGCGTTTTCTTTTAATCCACATATTAATCTGTCCCTGACCAAATCATCCTCTAAATCCGAAAACTCACAAGTCATTGCTAGCTTGTTCAATTTAAAAGTATATTACTCAATCGTTTCTTGATCTAATTGGCTTCTTGTAAAAAATTTGTGCCGTTCTACGGATAATTTTTTTTGTACGGCACTTCTCACCAATGACATGGAGTAAAATATTCAACTGCACACTTTCTTCCTTTTTGTTAAGTTCACAAGCCTTGGAGTAAATTTCATACGACTTTTTCCACTGTATCCACTGTCTACTTAAGTTACCTGACGTAATATTCACTAAATCATTTTCAAAATAGAACGGGGATGGTGCTTGTAATAACGATTCCATGTTTTTTAAACCGAAGACTGCGCCATGTAAAGGACTGTTAGGGACAAGCAATTAGACGCGATATTTGCTGAGCTCAGACTGATTTATTTAGAGTACATACTTAATTATTTTCATATACCCTCACTAAACCTTACAACTTCAAGCCGATGGTGCAAATTTATTTTCTGGCAGAAATCAGCTATCTCACATACAAGAGGATAAAGAGTTTATTAAAATTATCATTTATCGATCGTTTCCGTGCTTCACTAGGCACTTCAAGTCGATGGTGCAAAAATTTTTTCTGGCAGAATTCAGCCATCTCACAGAAAAGAGGATAAAGAATTTATCAAAATTATCATTTATCGATCGTTTCCGTGCTTCACTAGGCACTTCAAGTCGATGGTGCTGGTTGCTTCCACTAGATGGCAGTCTTTAAGTTTTGTCAGATGTCTTAAGGGTGGCTGGAAAAAGTTCTGACAGTGGGGTTTGCTACTATCCCTACAACCTCAACCAACCAGGACATGGCCTAACCTTCTCCAGTTTGGAAGAGATCAGTGCCTTTTTTTTCTCGGTCTGCGGAGGAGGGACGGGGGAAAATGCGTTTATGCATACCAGTACAGCCGGATGTATTGGTTATGTGGGACTCATAGCCCTGCGCTTATATGCATACATACCCATTATAAACATAGGTAAATAAATATACACAGGCCCAAGACCACACTACCCACTAACACATCCTTAAAATTAAAAGCTGCCTTAAAAGCTAATCAAAGCGACGCCCCCGGACCCCCCCCCCCTCTAGAAAGGAGGGGGGGTGCGAAAAATAAACGCTAAGGAGACAGCGCGGAGAGCTCCTGATGGGAGCGGCCGCTTGGTGATTCACAAAGGTGTGCTAGTGAGAGGGGTTGTGCCATTCAAGAAGTGACACTATCGGATAGACCAGTGCCTTAGCAGTGGGGATGTTTATGAGTGGTTAAAAACATCGGACGCAACCTAATGTCTCTTAACTACCTACGTCATTTTTTTTTCAGCGTACTTCAGTTACTATTGTTTTTTGGCGACCTTTTGCTGGATGAATGTTATGTCTTACGATATTTGGTGGACATTCAGGTAATTTTCCATTACTTCTTAGCGTTTCCTACACTATTATTAAGCCCCCTGATTTTAAACGCTTAGAGTTCGATTCGTTACACGGAACCAAAAAAAAAATCGGACGTATTTGATTGTTTTTCCTTTATAAGGGTGTCTTTATCGAATCCGTTCGACTTTTTTGCCGAATCCGGGTAGCGAATCGAACTCGAAGCTTTTAGAATCTGGGGGATTTAACAAACATTCATATGCTTACTTAGGAAGGTAACAATACCCTATTGAGTTATTTTTTCCTACATTTTCATGTCCCCTATTAGGCAGGAGAGGGAATTGCAGAGTGTAGAAAGCGCTCTCTCACTTTATAATTATTTCGTATCTTGTTATAGGGGCTCAGTAATCCTAGTATCCGCGTCTGCCTTCACTATCCGTTTATCTTGTTTTCTATCCTATCTGACCTTTTCTGTATCCTTTGGACCGTAATAGATAAAAAATAATTACTGTTTTGAAACTGTATATATTGTAATACTTATTAAAAACCTTAGCATGAATTGCCATTTGCCTTGCAGATAACTTAGAGGAAACGCAGGTGCCATTTTTTCCATACAAAAGTAGTTCCCTATTTCCTCTCTGGATAATGACAATAGAGCAAAAATGTTTTTACCATCAAACCTATATCTACCATGGCCATGTTTTCTTTTTCCTATATACTAATTATATTAGGAAGTAGGAGCCTTCAGAAACTGAGAAAATTGACCAATTCAAACTTCATTTTCAGACACCCCCCAAAAAATAATACGCATATTAAAAATAAAATGAAAACATAGAGGCATAGTTAAGCGTTTTTCTTAATTATTTTTGAAAAAAATATTATTATTGCTCAAGTTTTGGAGGAGGAAATAGGAGACTACGAAATGCTGTTTTGGTCAAATTTAGTGCCTATTATCGCTCTGCGCTGCAGTTATCCCTTTCTTGCAGTATACGAAGAGGTTTGGGGGAGGAAGACAGCAACATTTTATTCACATACCTATTCTTTAGACCGCGTTTCCTCTTAACGTTTTATTTTATGCTTTCAAAGATAATAGTACAACCTTATCATCATCATAACAGCCGAAAGACGTCCACTACCTTTTGGACAGAGGCCTCCCGAAGGATTTCCACGACAACCGGTCCTGCGCTGTCCGCTTCCAGCGGTTTGCCGCGACCTCCAACAAGTCGTCGGTTCACTGAGTGAGAGGCCTGCCCACTTTACGTCTTCCGGTGGTGCGCGGTCGCCACTCGAGAACTTTACTGCCCAAACGGTCATCTGTTTTACGAGCTATGTGCCCTGCCCACTGCCACTTAAGTTTAGCGATTCTGTGAGATATTTCGGTTCCTTGGTTCTCCTATAGATCTCTTTATTTCTGACTTGATCGCGTAAAGAAACAAAAATTTTATTCACAGTAATAATTAAATAAGTACCTTTCAGAAACTTGGCGCAAGCACGCCCCGTCCACCGTTTCGGAGAGAAGTTAAAATTCAAAGTGTACTGCGCGTACGCATTCGGCGTTCCTTTCGCTATGACGGTGTTCTTCGTCACTGTCGACCAAGTGCCGATGAGACATCTGCCGTGGTTCATCACGCCGAACGTGGGAATGAATGGATGCTATATTGGTGGTACGGTTGGTCTTCTCTTTGCTGTATGTTTGTTTAACCATCTCCGTGACGTAATGGTTAAGTCCATTAGCTTTACATCAGGAGGTCCCGGGTTCGATTCCCGGCGGAGTCTAACTTCAGACGTAAGACTCGATTTGGTTGCTGGAAGGACATTTTTTAATTTCACCTGGCTAGCTCCCACCATCTTAGCTAGGTCTTGCTTGCCGCCTAACATCAATTCTAACAATATTGATGTGTTCGGGGCTTGAAGATAAGATAGCCAGTTCCCCATTGCGTCATTCAACGTCATTATCGCTTAACATCAAGTTTAACATAACATAGTTTTTCATTTTTGTATCTTTGGTATGCAATACGGTATATTTTATCTTATCTTATCTTAACATCAGGTGAGATGACGCCAAGGGCTTAGTTACTAATTATTATGGATTAAATAGCACCCCTCTTTTTGCGTTGGGGTTTAAAAAACTTAGGCGGCTTTGTTGTCCCTATCTACTGCTAATGTAATGGGGCTAGAAAAGTCTAGTTAGACTAGATGGCAAGTGTTTCATGGACCGTAAGAGGCTTGATTGATGATAGTTCTGGTTTTGGTCGGCATACAAAACAAATTGGCATGCAACTGGATTATCTGGGAAGGTTTCAATGGAATTACTTTTTTCCCCACCAACCGGAAAGGTTATGAAATCTTATAGACTAGGAGGTCATGACAAATTTGGTAACGATAACGGAAATGGATAAACTTAGGTTGAGAGGATAAATGGCAACCCTCTGATGTTAAATATGTCGGTCTGCCTGCGCAAAGTGCTTGCGTTATGTACTTATAGCGCCTGAAAAACTAATTATCGTGACCTAACAAAAAAAACGATAAGGGAAATGGCTGAGTAAGAGATAAAATCAAAGTACTAGTTGTACTCATACCAATTATGCAAAAACTGACCAAATATTCCGTTGCGTTATGATGCAACTAAAGGAATAGCAAGTTTTCTGTGCCAGGAGACCCTGCCGGAGACCCATAGTTAGAAATGGGGGAAATTATTTCCTATTAAAAAACACATTTAAAACAATGGTTTCTCCCCTCATATAAATTGTTTGCGTGTGGTCCCATTTTGCTATCCTCAAGCGTTTCCGAGACAGGAATTCCAAGTAACTCTCGGTCTCCGGCAGGGGAGTGGGATCCTGACACAGAAAACTCGCTATTTCTACTACTAATGGGCGTTGCTCCATAACGCAACCGTATATTTGGTCAGTTTTTGCATAATTGTCATGAGTACAACTTAACTAGTACAGTAGAATCCGTTTATTATGACTCCGCCTATATTGACCAGCCGGTTATTATGACTTAATTTCACTACGAAGTTTGGTTTTCATATAAAATTCTTTATAAAAAAGTCGGATATAATGACTTCCCTTACAGTAACATGTCGCTTATTATGACCCATTTTTAATAAATTATGTCCGGTTATAATGACCGACATGATTCTTTACACCTTCGGTATTGTTCGTTGATTCCCAACGACGTTTGGCACGTGGCTCGTTTTTGTTTTGAATCTCAGTGAGTAATTGACGGTTAAAGGTCAAGCATTGTTTTTCGTTTGTTACTGTGAAAAAAATGTCATCTCAACGACGTAAAGCATTTACAATTGAGGAGAAAGGTGCAATAATATGCAGATTAGAAAATGGAGAATCTAACTCATGTCTCGCAAAGGAATTTGGCGTGGGTCATTCTACAATCTCAATGATTTTTAAAAACAAGAACCGCATTAAGGAATCGTTCAATTCAAATGTTTTGAAACCGAAGAGGCTTCGAAAATCACGACAAGAAAATGTTGATCAAGCATTAATTCAGTGGTTTAAACTTTCATTTTCTATCTCACTTTAGCCGTTTCCCTTAACGTTTTTTTGGTCACGATAACTAGTTTTTCAGGCGCTATAAGTACATAACGCAACCACTTTGCTCAGGCAGACCGACATATTTAACATCAGAGGGTTTGCATTTATCCTCTCAACCTAAGTTTATCCATTTCCGTTAGCGTTACCAAATTTGTCATAAACTCCTAGTCTATAAGATTCATAACCCTTCCGGTTGGTGGGGAAAAAAGTAATTCCCATGAAACTTTCCCAGATAATCCAACTGCACGCCTATTTGTTTTGTATGCCGACCAAAACCAGAACTAACATCAATCAAGCCTCTTACGGTCCATGACACACTTGCCATCTAGTCCAACTAGACTTTTCTAGCCCCATTACATTAGCAGTAGATAGGGAGAACAAAACGGCCTTAGTTTTGTTAACGGCTATGTATGTATGTTTCCTTTATTGCCCCGCACAGCCTATAAACCGATTTAAACAAAGGATATTTCGCTAAAATTGTTTTGATCTACAATGTGTCCTCGGAGCGTTATATTCAATATAAGTTAAATAAATCACATCTAATTTAAACTTTCTAGGTATTTGTGTAAAGAGGCCAGCACATCAAGCTAGACACTTTGGACTTTGTAGCGTTCTTATGCCGTATGCGTATGGATCAGAATCGCACTTCGAGTGTCTAGCTTGATCTGCTCGCCTCTGTACATTATTGTACAATGCTTACGTGGCAGTTATTATCACTTACCTTTCTTATCGGATATTCTAGGATTCCTCGGTTTCCGTAACAATGTGTTTTTTAATTTCGTTTTCATATGTGCCTTTATTCGACGCTCTTACGGTGAAGGAAAACATAGTGAGGAAACCTGCATACGCCTGCGAAGAATCTCGCAGGTTGTGTGTGAAGTCGATTAACCCATACTGGGCTCACGTAGTCGACTAAAGCCTTAAATCAGGGTAGGCTCGAGCCCTTCGGTGGGGACGCACGTGAAATGATATGATGATCCTAGGATTCCTCGTTATCTACAGAGAACATACTTGTTTTTTTTTATTCACAGTTTGGTAAGCCCTTTGGCATCATCTCACCTGATGGTAAGTGACGATGATGCCGTAGATGGAAGCGGGCTTACCAAGATTCCCCAACGCAATAGAGAACTGGCTATCTTATCTTCAAGCCGGAACTGACGATAAGGATTTCCACGACGACCGGTTCTGCGCTTTCCGCATCCAGCGGCTTCCCGCGACCTTCACCAGGACATCGATCCACCAAGTGGGAGGCCTGCATACACTACGTTTTCCGGTGCGTGGTCGCCACTCGAGAACTTAACTACCCCAACGGCCATCTGTTCTACGAACAATGTGACCCGCTCACTGCCACTTAAGTTTAGCAATTCTGAGCTATTTCGGTTACTTTGGTTCTCCTACGGATCTCCTCGTTTTTGATTCGATCACGCAGAGAAATTCCGAGCATAGCATCGATTTAGTTAATGTAGTGTTAGAACATTTGTTAACATCCTATGTTTTGCCCGTGCTGAGCCACCTTCTTAGCTATTTGCATATACAGGATGTAACAAAAGTGCTGTAGGTCTTGTTAACTGGGTCTCTGCTCATCATACTGCACAACTCATGTCCTACGAGTTTTCTGAATTTGCAAAAAAAAAACTCTTTAATCAAATCTATCTGCTGATTGACCAATTTTGTGCATTTAAGTATGGAGGGTCCAATTTTTTTCTGTGAATGACTATGTGATCCTTGGAGGAAGTTGTTCAGTATGATGAGTAGAACTCCCAGTAATGAACCCTACACCATTTTTTTACACGCTGTATAGTGGTATCAGATCGTCTATGTATAGCCTAGGTAACCTAGGTCAGCTAGTTTTGCCGCCTCTTATCTATAGTCTAGGTGACCTAACCTACCTGTCGTGATAATACTCAAGTTATGCGATGTCCTAATTACCCCGATAAAGTAAATGTTACCATCAAGTTCGGAAGTGAGGCCATTTTAAATACCTGTACAATGATTCCATCTCACATAGCCCTCACAAAATCCATTACAGATCATGAATTACTGCTATATCTGTACACACCGATGATGATATTATTGCTGATGAACTGGTTTTTCTTCCTGATGACCTCCTGCGAGATCTGGAGTCTGCACCGGCAGACCTCCATCATAGACACCGCCGGGGCAGGCAAACGCGCTGCACATAGGCAGCATCGGGCAAGGTGGGCTATCCTCCATTTTATAAAACCTGTCCCTTTATAACAGGCGCCTTGTTTTAGGCGCTCTATATAAATTTATATTTTTTTCTTCTCTTTTTTTTTTCGTCTCGGAAATCCTTGGGGGGAGGACTTTGTCCAGCAGTGGACGATTTTCGGCAGATATGATGATGTTGATGATATAAATGCCGCTCGCCACTGCCAGCGCGCGTCAAGCGGTTGCGGTAAATGGCTGCCCTGAGTATAATAATCGCGTTGCCGCCGCCGACATTAAACCCGTACGGGGTTGCGCGAATCTTTTTCAGTCTTTAATTATTAACTAATGTAGGTAGGCGACAATTCTGAAGATATTTCGTCCAGCAGTGAAAGTGACTAAAATTAGTGATAAATTCTAAACAAAAAATACCTGTTACATTTGTTTTTGTAAAATTGTTTTATCCTTCAACACGTTTCCAGAACTCCGTTCGGGTGTACTACAGCGAATTCCCTAAACATAATTGTACCTTCGCTAAATAGCTATTTTTCTCGCAGGTTCTACGATGCTTACTTGATGTCGCTATTGTCTTATTTAACTTTTATACCACATATAAGACAAAAACTTTCTGTTGACCGAGGTAGAAAAAAAAGTGAGAAAACAATTATTTAAAAATAGTTTTTACAGAAAAAAAGTAATCACAAAGGAAATTGAGAAATCTTACTTTTTCATGAATGAAAAATATTAAATCATCGGTAACAGAGAAAAATATATTTTATGGTAGTTTTCGGTTATACATTTGGCAACACTTTGTTTTGTATGTCATGTCAACTGTGACATTTATTTGATTACGTTTCTTTCATGATTTTGTGAATTTCGTAAAAGGCAACACAAAAGTTTCTTTGTTGATTTTACTCAGTGAAGTTTTATATGTAAGTTGAGCTATGTTATGTAGTTAAGTTTTTTTGTTTTGTTTTTTTGTTCGGGATAAGATTAAATACAAATGGCAGATAGACCATGCGCAAGCAGGAACGTGAATCAAATAACGACCGTGTTGCCATCCCTTGGCGTGGGAGAGAAACAAAAGAAGAAAAATGTTCATTAGTGGCACCTTTGATAAATGCTGCTCGCCGCTGGCGGCTCGCGTCAAACAGTTGAGTCTAAGGGACCGCCCTGAGTTTAAATATTGTGCGAATCTTGTTAAGTCTTTAATTTTTAATGTAGGCGACGATTCTGAAGATAATTCGTTCATCAGTGAAAGTGATAAAAATTAGTGATAAATGCCAATTAAAAATTCCCTATTTTTTTTGTAAAATTGTTTTATCCTTCAACATATTTCGGGAACTCCATTTTTCCAACAACTTTTTTGTTTCCTACCTAGAGGTGCCCAAACTTGGTATGCTTTAAAAATATATATTTTTATTAATTTTCCGAAACAAAATAATTCAAATCCCATACAAAAAAAGGTTTTTTTAATCAAACATATTGTTTTAACATAAAGTACATTATTTACCAACAGCTAGCATAGTACATTCGCGCTTTTTTGCCGCAGACCGACCACTTATACAAGTCTTCACATCCTTGTTTAAGCTTTTTTGTAGATATTTATTTATTTTATATAATTATTGAAATTACAGTGTTGAATCTATAGTAATCAAACTTTAGAAAATACATATGCCAATAAATTTCAAGTTCTTAAAACTTAACAAAAATAATTAAATATATCTATCCGCGTGCAATGGACTACATCAGTTGTGTTGTTTGTTAGTGTTAGTGTGTGTGTGTGTGAAAGTGTGTTTGCGTGTGTGAATGTATGTTTATTTTAATTTTAATTATTTTGATCTAATAACGTCAAAACTTATCAAATATCATTATAATTTATGATTTACTTTGGCATGACTTTGCTTTTACTAGGATTTATTGTTCTAGATTGCTGGTGTATCTGAAACTGTCAGTCATCATGGGTGTCAGCTGGATACTAGAAGTAATCAGTTACTTATCTCCCCCCCTTAAAATCTGGTACATAACCGATGCGTACAATTTCTTGATTGGCATCAGCATATTCCTCATCTTTGTGTGCAAGAGAAAAATACTAAGAAAACTAAAGAAACGGTAAGTACAAGGATCTTATACTATTATAATTTAACTGATGGGAAGTCCAGATTGATCTCGAATATCCTAAGATTCCTTGGGGAAAGTTGTCTAATTTTTCAGTTCCTTGTGAAGATATAGGTACCACTAAAAGTTTATAAAGGGTATCTAGGGTTGCCATACTCCTTATTACATTAAATATGTGAAATTGTGTTTGTTTGTGACCTCTTCACACTTCAACACCTCAACAAACCTTGACAAAATTTGGCATGCACGTAGCCTGTGTCATGGAAAAAGACATAGGCTACTTTTTATCCCGTAAAAATAGCATAGTACGATCAGTTGCTGAGGGAACTGAAAAAAAAAACTATTTTGCTTCTATTCTTTAACATCGCAACAGAGCAACGGATTGTTGTGATTTTTTGCACAGAGTTGATTGAGGGGGTGGGAAATGACGTAGACTACTAATTAACATTGACCGACATAGTTCCCGAGTGATCTGGGAAAAACTCATTTCGGCGGCCGGGGCGTCACAACTAGAACACGTACTATCGGAACTCTTCTCAATATCGATATTTTTTTTCGAAATTATCATTTCTAATATCGGTATTCCGGCATTTCGATATTTTTCAGTGTTTTTTAATCTATATAATATAATAAAACTGTAACGGGGTCATGTCTGTACATGTAATATTTTTGGAAAATAATAACTGTGGTGGACATTAAGAACGATATAGAGGCCAAAACAACAACTTTTGGAATTTTTGTCTGTATGTCTGTCTGTTTATCAAGCAAAAACTACCAGGCCGATTTTGATGAAATTTTGTATGGTGGTTCCTTATAGCCCGGGTTAACATATAGGATACTTTTTATCCCGGAAAAATCAAGATTTCCAGTGGAAAAATCAAAATTATGCATTTCTAGAATGACTTATTATGCAAATGTTGCTTGACCTATTGCAATTAACTTTTACACGTTGATAACTTATATCGTGAACTAAAACTGGGACATTGTGAATCCCAAAAAAATTTGGATTCCTGCAGGAATGCAAAAAAATAGTATCTTTAGAATGGCTCAACGTAACAATATGGAAACCTTTATTGAGATGTGGTGTTTTGACCATCATACATAGTTGGGTATTCTTTATCCCGGGCAACTGAAGAGGTCTCGTGGAAATTTAGATATACCTATACATATAATACAATCGATTTAAAACGCGCTTACGTACTTTTTTCTCCATATAACCTACACATACCAATGATATTATAATCATAGTAAAAGACTGTCAATAGATGGCGCTGCAGGTATGATAAAACGCGCTTAAGTTTGAGGCACGCAAACTGCCTTACCTAATTGATCGAAAGCATGTACTTAATTCCTTTTAGATTAAAAAATGCATTTTGCGCATCCCTTTTTTGATTGTTATATTGGCAGCATTAGTGTGATGTAGCATAGACAGCTTTTTTAAAATTTTGTTAGGTTGGCATTTACGTATTTCGTAGATTAAATGAGCGTTTACCGAGTACTTTAAAACGAATTGTATTATATTATCTTTGCTCGAAAGGACGGAAACGTAGATATACCTACCTACGGTATCGGGCGTACGGGCAGTCGAAAACCTCACAACGCCTTACCTAACTACCGATTTTCGTCTTGGTGTCTTCTCAGTTTGTATGGGAAAACAAAAATTAAAAAAAAATCTTTTAAAAATTTTACTCGTGTTTTTTTAACAACCTGTAAGTAGATGTCCAGTCTCATAACTAGTTTTGCATACTTACAGATACCACACCTGGCGGGGGCTTGACCCCGGTGACATCGGCAACAGATCTCACTCGAGCAACACCAGCTCCGACGTGACCCAGGAGTTGCCTCTCCAGGTGTGTCATCATCCTGATCCGTCCTTCAAGCACAAAACCTACAAGCGACAATACGATTTCAAATAACAAATATATATTATTTACTTACCTATTAATTAAATGAACTTTCTACCTCTAATCAAGTAAAACTTAACTGAAACAAATAGGTTGCATTTTTTCACTACCCGTGTACGGTCAGCTGCACGTTGATGGTTTGCACGTTGGGCGCCAGTGTAGCACGATAGGTAAGTAGTAGGTAGCATGGCGTAGGTTCGAAATAAAGATGAGGAAGATGCGTGCTACAATTTAATTTATTTTAATATGAAATAAAGACCTAGAAAGAAATAAATAAGAATTATAAAAGGTTTACACACGCTATTCATTTATATCACATATCTTAAAAAACTAAATATAAATTACCCAAAATGGGTCTTAGGAAAGTATTAATTTCGTAAATTTTATTTTATTTTAATGATAGATATAATTATGGATGAATGGATCGAAAGAATATGATTTTTTTTTAAATAATAATGTCAGATGGATGCGTGAAAAAGAAGAAATAGATGGAATGAAAAAAGATCGAATGAAAGAAGATTAAATAACTGCGCACCGCGCTACAAACATTACCAGCATACACGAGTCGGACGCGCGCACTAAGGGTACGTACCAAAAACTCATTTGCGTTCGAAACCCTACAAACATCAACGAGTGTACAACAATTAGAGTGAAGGACAAACTTAACCCGGCCTTAGTCTCACTAAATTGAGTGACGCTGTTACTCACCTGGGGGCAATCAACACCCCTACATGATACATGAAATATTTTGAAAACTGTAATTCAAATGTAGCTTTATTATTTATTTTATTTTTTTAATATTTTAGGTCAAAAGGAAACAAAATATATTAAATGGAAAATAAAAATGAAATGAAATCATTCATTCTCAGGTACCAGCCCCATAGTCAATAAAATAAATGTATACAGACAATAATAAATAAAATAAATAAATAAATAAATATTCTGGGACAAATCACACATGGTCATCTGGCCCAAAGTAGGATTCCCTGTGTTATGGGAACCAGAGACTGATATACATACTTATATACGTTTAAATACATACATATATAGATATTTAACACCCAGACACAGGGCAAACAAATCTGCTCATCACACAAATGTTTGCCCTGGGTGGGGATCGAACCCACAACCCCTTGGATCAGTAGTCATGAGCACAAACCACTGAGCCACCGAGTCAGTCAAAATATAATAAATAAAACATAATGTGAAATTAAATTATAAATAAGAATTAAAAAAAAAACAAATAATAAATAACATAGATTAAATAATAATAATGTCAATATAAAATTTTAAACTTTATTCAGTCAAAATTTCCTTGTCATGTCATCTAACATGCAGGTGCACCCAATGAGCCACAAATGAGGAGTTCCATCTGTCTGCTACAGTGTTCAGAGTGGTGTTATTAAAAATATAAAAAAAAGATAAGCAAAAATATTTTTATTTTTATCTTTTTAAATATTTTTTTCAATATTACTATTATTTTAAAAATATAAAACTTAAGCCACTCTGCTCACTTGGCACGAGGAAATGTGGCAGGAGCACCTCCAGCGGAAGCACAGTCGGCTGGAGTTCAGTGCGACGGGGAGAGAAAGCGTTGAACTATCCCGGCATTAACGAGGAGGATTGCTTTCTGCATTGCTGCAATTATTGGTCTACCTCAGAGATCCAGCCGCAGCAGCCTTAGGTGACGTTCAAAGTCGACTGAAATTAGCCTGTTCACGGATAGGACTACGGGGATAATTTCAGTGGATTCCACTCGCCACATATCAGTAACCTCGTGAGCCAGGTCCAGGTACTTAATCCTTTTTTCGGCATCAGACTGCACGAGGCTTTCATCGTATGGGATAGTGACATCCACCAAAACACCCTTGAATGAACCCGGTCCATCAAAACGATATCAGGCTTATTCAAAGGAATAGTCCTGTCCGTGATGATGGGTCGGTTCCAGTAGAGCTTGGCGCGGTCGTTCTCGAGAACCCACTCCGGCATGTATTTGTGATACGGCAACCGCCGAGATACGAGGCCATACTTTAGAGCGATCTCGGCGGTTGCGGAGCGGTGTACAATCCTGATGACTGCTTGGTTGGCCTGTGCGAATACTCAGTGTTGGTAAGCATGGAACAACCGGAGGTTATATGACGCAGGGTTGTTTATTATTATTTTGTGTATTTGAACGGTTTAGGAAAGTCCCTAGAGAAAAAAGTCTGTGAGACAAATATTTTTTTAAATATTTCATTTTGGCAGGGTGTTTAATCGCCCCGCGGGACTTATCTGCATCAAAATCGTTAGAGCTGTTTTTAACCGACTTCAAAAAAGAAGGTTTCTCAATTCGACCATATATATATATTTATGTAGAGCGTCGGTGGCTTAACGGCTAGGGCCGCCGCCTCCTGTCCGGGAGGTCGTGGTTCGAATCCTGCCACGTACCAATGTGATTTAGAGTTTTTTGAATTTAAACCTGCACACGCCTGCGGAGAAACTCGCAGGTTGTGCCGCAGGCCCTAATTCAGGGTAGGCTCGAGCCCCTCGGTTGGGACGTATATAATGATGACAGTTGCTTAAAAAGGATGGAAGGACAAAATATTGAAATCCTTTTGTATAGCACCTGGCAACCCTATTCATACGAAGCAGTGCTGTGACTCGCGCGAACCGATCGCGCTCGCCGACCATGGTCGCCGTCACCGCCAAGATCCGAATGCTACCTTTATGCATATACAAGTTGTAAAAAATTGGTGTAGGTCCCGTTAACTGGGGCTTCTACTCACATACTGAACAACTTTCCCCAAAGAACCCATAGTCGATTCTCAAAAAAAATTTCGACAAAAATGCACAAAATGGGTCAATCAGCTGATCGTTTTGTATGAAGAGTTCAAAATTTTTTTCGTGATTTCAGAAAACTTATAGAACAAATGTTGTTCAGTATAATGAGCAGAAGCCCCAGTTAACGGGACCTACACCAATTTTTTTACACCCTGGATAATTTTGCCGCTGAATTAGCTGCAGCTTTGATAAATTCCGCTCGATGCTGTCGGCTCGCGCCAAACGGTAGTGACAAAGGAGCCGACCTGAGTTCAATCGCGGCACCGCCGACGTTAATAACGTAGATATGTATGTACGTTAATAAAGTCGTCGGCGCCCCGATTGAACTCAGGGCGGCCCCTTTGTCACTACCGTTTGACGCGAGCCGACAGCTTCGAGCGGCATTTATCAAAGGTGCAGCTAACTCAGCGAATGAACTAGAATTTTTAATGTTGTTATTCCTTAATGTTAATAAATGTAATCTAAATGTATAAAATTATAATACTTTATTAGTGTAAGTTTCTTGTTATTAAACAATAATATTATATTTACATTTAACTCAAAAAACTTATCTTACCAACTATTATAACTCTTCTATAACTAGGGACTTTTTCAACATACAGACAGACATGCGTTACAAAGAATACACCCACATTGATACAAATACAAATAGCCAATTCGGTATGGGAAATTCAATGATTAGGTATGTTAAGCTGTGGAACTGTAGTTGTGTTAACTTCACGCGAAGACACGTTATTGTCACATCCCATAGAGAGTACAGAGTTTCCAACACTTTCACGTGCGTATGAGCAGCTCGAGAATGTTCTGGTCGTAATCGTGGAAGCGGAGGCAGCGCGGGCTCTCGGCGAACACTTCGCCGTTCTCTTTGCCCACCAGCCAGAACGTCTCCATTGTACCTTTGCCCTTGAACACATGTGGCAATCGTTGATATATAGGGTCTTAACAAAAGTACGCACTTTTTAAGCTATTGCATAGCTTTTATCGCGGGCTTTGAGCGCGGCGACCGAATCAAGAAATTCCGTAACGAAAAAACCTAACACTACCGCGTTCTAAAAAAAATTATTGTGCCATCTATTAGCAAATTGCGGTACTAAAAGGACTTAGTCAATACTACTGATGTAACTTTCTTAGTCTTAAAAGTTGATAAAAAATGCTATGCAATAGCTTTACCGCGGCAGTCCCCGAGTGTCTCAAGTCTTTTTTTTCTGGAGCTTGTATCCAACTGGTATCCCAGCTGGTATCCGCGTATTGTCGAAGTTCAATGGCCGCGCCGGCCTGTCACGCCGCCGCGGCGTATTCTGGCGTATTCCGCGCAATTTCATAATTTTAATTAAAAAAACAAAAGCGAATTGATCATGGGTTTCTTTGGGAAAGTTGTTCAGTTTCATGAGTACATGCTCCAGTTAAAAAAAGGGCGTACCTTTTTTAAGACCCTGTATTCCACGTAAAATCACAAAGTAGTACCTAAGTACAGGAGTGTTGTTAAACATGACTAAATTCCCAACACTAAAAGTTAATTACTATCTAGTATGTACTATGTATCACTTTCAAAGATCTGACATTCGTAAATTTAATCACACTAATATCCTTACTTATTATTAATATTATAAATGTGAAAATGTGTTTTTTTGTTTGTTACCTTTTCACGCTTCAACGCCTTGACAAATCTTTATTAAATTTGGCATGCAGGTAGCCTGTGTCACGGGGAATGCCATAGGCTACTTTTTATCCCGGGAAAATGCCATAATCTGATGCAGTTCTTGAGGGAACTAAAAAAATACTGGATTGTTATGATTTTTTGCACAGAGATGGTTGAGTAGGTGGAAAACGACATAATTTACTAATCACCATTAAATACAGTCATAAAAACGATCTCCATGTTTGTTACTTCTTCACGCAAACTCTACTAAACGGATCTGGCTGAAATTTAGCAGGTAGACAGATTAGGACCTGGATTAACACATAGACTACTTTTTTCACGCTCGCGAGCAGCTTGCAGCTCGCGCACTGTGCACCCTCGGAACGTCATAGAAACGTTGTCCACGCGGGTGAAGCCGCGGGAAACAGCTAGTAGTAGATAAAAGTACAAACTAATGATGCTACTTGTATGGCTGACAAAAACTCTCTAACAAGGAATCCTAATAAAACTAATGATGTACAGAGGCCAGCACATCAAGCTAGACACTCGTAGTTCGATTCTGATCCATACGCATACGGAATAAGAACGGTACAAAGTCCATAGTCTCTAGTTTGATGTGCTGGCTTCTGTACAATAAACTGCCTAAACTATTACCAGATCTCCCTAAGCTGAACTGAAAGCAAAATTAAGAGATTATTTCATTACCATGTATTTTACTCTACAAATGAATTAAAACACGACTGAAAGATTCATTAGCATGTTTTTAAGGTCTGTAAAATTGACACAATTGCCTGGTGAGATTATAAATGATATAATCTACATATTATATAATCACTTTCTAACCACCTCCGTAGCCCAGAGGCAAAGTTCACTGGCCTTACACAGGAGGTCGCGGGGTCGATTCCCGGCGGGGTCAGTTGTAAGACTAAGCCCGCCTGGCTAGCTACCACCACCATATCTAACTCTTGCCGCCAAATATCAATGTTGATATCATTGGTGTGTTCCGGCATGAATGTAAGATAGCCAGTTTCCCATTGCGTTGGGGAATATTGGTAAGCCCGCCTCCATCTTCGGCAACATCGTCACTTACCACCAGGTGAGTTGTTGTCAAGGGTTTACCAATTGTGAATAAAAATAAAAGAAACCAGTAATTCTGCCAAAGCAGGCAACGCCCGCCACCCACACCTGTACTGAGTTGTTGATAGGGGGATAGAAGAAAGGAGATCGAAGAAAGAACTCCCCGTGGGCTGGGGTTGTGGCGGAGGGGGCGGGGGGCGTTGGGGGGGGGGGGGGGGTTGTATAAGGTCGGTTTGTGAAGATTGCGATTTCAAGTTTTTTTGCTGGGTTTACTCATATTATGTGGCCGAAAAGTTAGTAAGGAAATGAGAAAATGACCTGGGGTTCATATTTTGCCTCTCTGGTTATTTAGGTGGAAGTGTGTGATTTCACGTATGTTTGAAATGAAATAAAATAGTTTATTTGTGGAAACACAGTGGTGTCGATTCGGTTTTGCACAAATCAAGTAAACTCAACTAAAATTAGGTTAAGATGTGTCAAAACTAGATTTGCTATATACTTAACTTATCGGACAGATCTAAATTAAAATCGAACTAAATTAAGTTTAGAACGCCATTTTGCTATTCGAAACGATTATTTAGACGTGACAAACTAAAATTGAGGCAATTTTAATCGCGACCTATTTTGGTGACGGCTAAACTTTGAATGGTCTTGAAAAACCACAAAAGTGCAAAATTTGTGATGAATTCTTGAGTAAAGTGATGGTATAAACCCTGATAAGTACTTCAGGACACAGCACCTTTGACCTGAGGGTCTCATGATGACTAGGTTGGTGGTCGACAGCTCTATAAAAAAGTCAAAGTTAGAAGTTTGGTGTTTCGACCAAGATACATCAGCACACTGCGCGACTCTGAGCCAAAGAATTCTCATCTGAGGCTTTGACTCTGATGATAATGACCAGGTCAATAAACCAGGTTCGAAGATGTCTGGTCTTATTCCTTTCCAACTTTCAGCTTCGGCAGTCGTAGGAAGCCCTCGATTGCCAACCTGGTCATCATCAGACCTTCAATTTCTCCAGTTCAGACAATTCACAATGCCCCGACGCACTTTTAGGCAATTTTAAACTTCTAAATACTTCACTCAAAAATCCTTGATAAGCCAAAAAATAAAAAAAAAACAAAATCAGCTGTTTTTATTGAGCGTTTCATATATTATATTCGTAGCATAGATTACATTAAAAACAGAGACAGCGCTATATAAAATAATATCTTGTTTTCTCTTTCACTTACGGTAAACAGGTTACGTCAATCATATTGTTCATTCTTTCGTTCATACTATAACATAGTCTGTGAATTCAATTTGATCGTGTTTGTTTAGTCCTGTCAAAGTAGGCAACCAAATTTAGTTCGTGCATAAAACCGAATAGCACATGAAAACGACTAAACTTATTTTAGTGGAATTTAAGTTTAATTAAGTCGAGTGTTTTGTTCGAATAGACACTAGTATTAAGGATCTTAGTTATAAGTTATAATTAAATGGAACAGTGTGTTTCGCCAACAAATGGCATACAAATACTTGTTTTAAAGTTATAAAATGTCAAATATTAGTATTATAATGTCAATAATAAATAAATAAGTACCTTCTCATAAATTTATTAATTAAAAAATTCAGTCTCCACTGGCAAACGCCTGATTATGGTCCGCGGCGAGTAAGTAAGTAAGTAATTCTTTATTCGCTTTTAAACAAGGTACTACAAGTAAGATGTTCTATTTAACAATACAGAATCACTTGTTTAGCCATTAATATAGCATGCAAATGTTAACACAGCAATAAAAGGTAGGTACGTATTTAAATCTTACAGTCATATACATGTTTAATTTTTTTTTTAATTCCGCACCACTAACCTGTGATCCAAAAACTCACCAAGAGAGTAGAACATGTTTTGAAGCAGCCATTCGCGTAGACATTTTTGAAACTTGTTATAAGGAAGGTCTTTGTATGATTCTGGTATTTTGTTATATATAACGTAACCCATCCAGTAACAATTCTTTTTATAACAGGTCGTTTTTGGAACGTCGCTCATAACCAGGCTATTAGGGTTTCTTTTTACTCTGGCATTTACTTGTCGCGCTTGTTGGTAAAATGATTTCTCATATCGTTTTACAAATTTAGCCACCTCAAATATGTAAAGACATGGTAGCGGCAAGATCTTCAAGCTCCTAAATAGCGGTCTACAAGATACGTCTTGTGCTACTCCGTATATTGCGCGTATACATTTTTTTTGGGCAATGAAAACATTTTTAATATTTGTGCCGCTGCCCCAGATTACTACTCCGTACCGAAGGATGGATTCGACGTGAGCATAATAAGCTGTAATTGCCGTAGTTCTCGACGCAACTCTTGTCAATTTAAAGAGTGCAAAAGAAAAGCTGTTAATTTTGGCACTAATTTTGTCGATTTGCTCTTGCCAATTTAGTCTGTTGTTTATTGTAATACCAAGGAATTTTACACACAGTGCACTTTGTAGAGTTTGTCCTTTATTATTAACATTTAATTTTTGATTATTATTGTAATTTATATAAGTTGATTTGGTAAAATTTATTTGTAGATTGTTATTTTGAAGCCATCCAATTATTTCTACAAGTGTTTTCTTAATGTCAAGTTCGTGATTATTTAATGTCAGGTTATTATTAGATGTCATATTAGATATATTATTATTAGATGTCAGATTAGATATATTATTATTAGATGTCACAATTATAGAAATGTCATCTGCGAACAAAATGGTCCTATGTTTTGTAACATCAGGTAGATCGTTAATATAAATAAGAAACAGAAGCGGGCCAAGCACACTACCCTGTGGTACCCCATAAGAATTAGTCTTAAATTCCGATCTGTGTGAATGTTGTATATGTTTATGATCAAGATTAGCAATATTCACACATTGTACTCTATTTGAAAGATATGAACTTAACCATTTTAGTGCCGGACCTCGGATACCGTTATTTTCAAGCTTCAAAAGTAACAGATCATGTGATACATAGTCGAAAGCTTTTGACATATCAAAAAAAAGAACAGTCGTGAGTAGCCTGGAATTTTTACTCTGTAGAACTTCTTTAATTAAATTAAATGTTGCAAGAGTGGTTTATTTTTTTTTTTGAAACCCAAATTGATAATTTTTAATAACTTCATATTTCTGAAAGAAATTCATTAACTGTGCGTGTATTACTTTTTCGAAAATTTTCGAGAAGATTGGTATCAGTGTGATGGGTCGGTAATTTTCCATGTCATCTCAAGAGCCTTTTTTGTATAAAGGTTTAACAATGGAGACTTTCAGTTTGCTTGGGAATGTTCCTGTCTCCATAGATAGATTAATAAGATATACAAGAACAGCTTTTATCTGATCCTTACACGACTTAAAAACTTTGGTACAAATATTATCATAACCTACAGAATTGGTTGTGTTTAGGGACATTACAATTGTACTTACACATTTGTTACGACTCAGCTGGTGCTGCCAGAAGCGCCATTTTGCTCAACTGGCGGGGCCCTTCGTGGGTGGTCGCCATTATTGTAAAGGGTTAGAAAAACAATTATTTCTCAATGTTTTTGTATGGGAACTATATAAAAAACTTATAACGGTGAAATCGTCATAAACTGACTATCTGACTAAATTATTTGTGTATGAAACTTTGTGAAAAAAAATTCAACAGTCTAAGCCAAAGATAGGGTAAGTCGGTATTAGTAAGTATTGCACTTAAACAACGTGAAATGTGAATGCTACAATAACAAAGGATAATATAATAACATTGTATTGCTTACCCGGTTTATTGGGAATTTCAAAAACACAGAGTTTTTCTATGCAAAACAACAAAACAATCAGTAAACAATCACTTTTAACAACACTTACGCGCACCGCCCGGGCGCAGCGGAAAGCACTGACTGATTCGAAGGAGATTTCTATCGAAAATCATTCACCGTCGGATTAACACTACTCATATAGTAAGCCCAGCAAAAAAACTTGAAATCGCAATCTTCGCAAACTGACCTTATACACCCCCCCCCCCCAACGCCCCCCGTCCCCTCCGCCACAACCCCAGCCCACGGGGACTTCTTTTTTCGATCTCCTTTCTTCTATCCCCCTATCAACAACTCAGTACAGGTGTGGGTGGCGGGCGTTGCCGGCTTGCGACTGTGACACCGCTGTGCAGCATTACTGGTTTCTTTTATTTTTATTCACAATTGGTAAACCCTTGACAACAACTCACCTGGTGGTAAGTGACGATGTTGCCGAAGATGGAGGCGGGCTTACCAATATTCCCCGACGCAATGGGAAATGGAAGTGGTTGGAAAATCCTACAGTACCTATACCACTACCGTAGATTCAAGAAAAGATAAGCGCGCTTTTACAGAATTAAAAACCTTGGGGAAAACCTAAAAAGCACTTTTAGATACAGACAGGATCAACAAACTCATACATCAATAATGAAATACTCAGGGAATGTAAAGAAAAATCAGTACAGGTCAGAAAATCCAACCACATGGTCAAGATGGCAAACGGATCAATAGTAGACGTCGAAGACTGCGTCACGTTAGAGATAACAATAAACAATAGAAGTTTCAAACACCAGTTTCACGTCTTACAACATACCTCTCACGCAATCCAGTTTGAAGAAACAGATCCAAACCACAAGGAAACTGAAAACAGTAGTAGAAATACAACATTTACCGAAAAAATCTCACAGTCCAGTAATTTAACAGAAAAACAAAAACAGATATCAGAAGAAATCCTACATGTAGAATTTGAAAAGTATACGAACGCTGCAAAAGGGAAATCTCGAAAAAACTCATCCGATAGGCTAGTGCGTTGTGCACTGGACTTACAACAGTACGACTTCACTGCAAAATACAGAAGTGGCAAACAAAATCAGTTAGCAGATGAGTTGTCCCGGAACCCGACTTGCGCGGCTACATGCGGCGACAAAGCAGACTGGTACGACAAAAAAGTACTAGAACTCCAATCCGACAACAACCAGCAAACAGAATATTGTATATGGGACAGCAAACTATATAAAAAATAACAAGCAACACTTAAGTAATAAAATCAGACTGCAACTTAGAATGGAAACTTTGTATTCCCAAAAACCAGAGAGAATCATTATTAGAAGAAAACCACGATGTACCGACAGCAGGTCACCTAGGCACCTCGAAAACCTTAAAAAGATTAGCCCAAAGATATTATTGGCCAGGAATGTTCCGCGACGTAACTAAGTACGTAAAAAAATGCATCATTTGCCAAGCACATAAAATGTCACAAGAAAAGAAGCCCGGCACAATGCACATAAAAACGCGGAAGAGCCTTGGGAAGTAGTAAGAACCAATCAGATAGGACCGTTACCTATACATCGCCCAAGTACTACGAACACACCGGTCGCACCCGACCCCGCCAACCGGCCCATGGAGGCCCCCTTTCCAGCGGTGATAGCCGAGGTCCAAAGGGAGCCGCCATCAGCCCCGGCCAACAAACGAAGAGGCAAGCGGGGGAAAACAACAAAGCGAACCGGACATCCTAGGAATAGAGGAAACCGCCTTTCCAGTGACGACAGCCGAAGTCCAGAGGGAGCCGCCGTCATCCCTGGCCAGCACCTCCGACACACAGGTCGTCACGGAGGAAAACAACCAGCCCATAGAAGCCTCCTCTCCAGTGACGACAGCCGAAGTCCAGACGGAGCCCCGGCCAACAGACGTAGAGGCAAGCGTGGAAAAAAAAGAAAGCGAGCCGGACGTCCCAGGAATACAGGGAGCCGCAGGGGTGTAGTGTGTATGCCAAACTATAAACCGAAAATAACCACGCCAGAATAATAAATCATAATTAAAAATGTATTGTTAATTTAAAAATTACAGATATAATGTAAATACAACTAGTGTCATTTACCATTATCACGTGTTAAGTACCGAATAGATGGTGTTAATTAACCGACTAGTAATATTAATTTTATGAGTCATAGTTAAGTGTAATCGTAAAATAAGATAGGTAGATTCCCAAGAGTTACAGATACCGTTATGTTCATACTAAGAAGTCGGTGTTTTTGTTTTCGTTTTACCAGATTAATATAAAATAAGATTTAATACTTAGTTCCTCATATAAGGATTAAGAGACTGGCTACAGGTAGCAGTAATACAAGAATTAGCAACAGCCCGAACCCTAAAAAGTAAGGTCAATAAACAGCCCAAATACCGTTTTTCAGAGGTCAAAAAGAATATACAGATTACTTGCAGTTTCCGTGTGATTTTTACAGACGTAAAAATCTTCAGAGGAAGGGAGGGAGTGTGACGAGCAACCCTAGCTGCCAGCGGAGAAGCAACAGCCCTACGACAATCCACGCATCACTCAGCCACCGGCCCCGCGCTCCGCACCCCGCATGAGCAGCCAGACCTTATATAAGCGAGAACGCGCCCTAGTACGGCAGCCCATCCGATACTTTAAGTCTGCCGAACACCACCCCAACCCGCTACTCGTAAACGCCGCCGTTTACGAGCTACCCGCGAACCCCATTCGCGTATTCCGACGCCCCAGACACGTACTCACTGACCCCGACGACCCGACCACGCAAAAAAAATTAGTACGGCAGCACTCGTCAGCGGGCTCTCGCGCCAACAAGGCAGCTAGGATCATATTGACAGCGCACGCAGGTTTGCGGCGTTTGTCCGGATATGCCAGTGCAGCAGGTCGAGAGTGGTTTTCAGTAGGTCCTTCACGGAGGAACGCTCCGCATTCCGAGCGCACGCAGGTCCTTAGGGATCTGCTGTGCGACGTTACGGTGTTGTCTTCCTGTGAAGGAATATCAGTTTCAGTAGGGCCTTCACAGAGGAACGCCCCGCATTCCGAGCGCACGCATCCTTAGGGATTTGCTGTGTGACGTTACGGAGTTGTGCTGTTATTTTTGATAGAATCGTAGGTTATACTGTGCTCGCCTCTTTCAACCGACTTCAAAAAAGGACAAGGTTCTATGTTCGACTGTATTTTTTTATGTATGTCCACCGATTTCTCAAATGAGTATACTCCTGAGGTAGTCTCATATAAATTTTATCAAAACCGGTCAAGTACTTTTTATAAACATAACTAATAAAAAAGTTGCAAAATTGTACTTGGTTGTTCCAATGATTCAAGATTCAAGATATATAATCAAAATAGGTGCAAATTACACTCTTTCAGATTGTCATACAATAGTAATTACTGTAACGAAAATTAATTCAAAGGCGATCTACGTTTTGTGTAGCGAGACCATAGCTGGTACGGAACGGAGTACGGAAGGCGAGTACGGAAAGCACTCAACCTAGTGCAAAGCAAAAAGATGCAACTGCCTAAGGGCGCCCAGGTGGGCACGGACCTCGGCTTAGGTCGTTGCTTGGACGTGGAAGGATCGGAGAGAAGCGGCCTGGTATATGCCGGTAGCGCTGGTAAGCGCCAGAAGCGGGGGGACGCCGCCCTCGCCGGCGAGGGCAGAATGTCGGTGCAGTGTTTCTCTGTGGGTTAGGGCGCGGGGTCAGGGCAGCTACGGCTAGCGTGGTCGGGTCGTCGGGGTCAGTGAGTACATGTCTGGGGTGTCGGATTACGCGAATTGGGTTCGCGGGTAGCTCGTAAACGGCGGCGTTTACGAGTAGCGGGTTGGGGTGGTGTTCGGCAGACTTAAAGTATCGGATGGAGGCCTGATTCAGGTATTGAGCTATGGTGGGGAGCTCTAAATCGCAATGGAGATTTTCATTCCGTAGAAACCACGGGCAGCCCGTGGCTCTACGCATGAATTGATTTTGGATTAGCTGAAGTCGGCGAATGAGACGGGGACTGGTGTGAGCGAAAGCTACACCGGCATAGGTGAGGATGGGGCGGATGCAAGTTTTGTAAAGTGTCACCTTATTTCTAAGGGACAGTTTACTCCGCTTGTTGGTCATGGGGTAGAGACGGCCTAGTACGAACGCGGCTTTGTTTCGAACTCGTTCTATGTGATCCTTGAACGTCAGTCGACTATCTAGGGTTACCCCTAGATACGTGACCGAGTGTTGCCAAGGGATAGGGCTACCGAACATAGTGATGATGCGGTCCATGGGGTTGGTGATAGAACTGAGCCGTTTGAAGGTAAACAGAATCGCTGCGCTCTTCTGTGAGTTTACCTCGATCCTCCATTTCCTAAACCAGTTTCCTAAAACTTGGGCTGAGGATTGGAGGCTTTTGACTATAAGAGTCGCGGATCGACTGGACAGTTACACCGCTGCCGTACTGGGACGCGTTCTTGCTTATATAAGGTCTGGCTATTCATGCGGGGTGCGGAGCGCGGGGCCGGTGGCTGAGTGATGCGTGGATTGTCGTAGGGCTGTTGCTTCTCCGCTGGCAGCTAGGGTTACTCGTCACACTCCCTCCCTTCCTCTGAAGATAAATACGTCTGTAAAAATCACACGGAAACTGCGAGTAATCTGTATATTCGTTTTGACCTCTGAAAAACGGTATTTGGGCTGTTTATTGACCTTACTTTTTAGGGTTCGGGCTGTTGCTAATTCTTGTATTACTGCTATCTGTAGCTAGTCTCTTAATCCTAATATGAGGAACTAAGTATTAAATCTTAGTTTATATTAATCTGGTAAAACGAAAACAAAAACACCGACTTCTTAGTATGAACATAACGGTATCTGTAACTCTTGGGAATCTACCTATCTTATTTTACGATTACACTTAACTATGACTTAAACAATTAATATTACTGTATTTTTACCTGTTCGGTACATAACTTTTTACTAGTCGGTTAATTAACACCATCTATTCGGTACTTAACACGTGATAATGGTAAATGACACTAGTTATATTTACATTATATCTGTAATTTTTAAATTAACAATACATTTTTAATTATGATTTATTATTCTGGCGGGGTTGTTTTCGGTTTATAGTTTGGCATACACACTACACCTCTGCGGCTCCCTGTATTCCTGGGACGTCCAGCTCGCTTTCTTTTTTTTCCACGCTTGCCTCTACGTCTGTTGGCCGGGGCTCCCTCTGGACTTCGGCTGTCGTCACTGGAGAGGAGGCTCTTATGGGCTGGTTGTTTTCCTCCGTGACGACCTGTGTGTCGGAGGTGCTGGCCAGGGATGACGGCGGCTCCCTCTGGACTTCGGCTGTCGTCACTGGAAAGGCGGTTTCCTCTATTCCTAGGATGTTCGGTTCGCTTTGTTGTTTTCCCCCGCTTGCCTCTTCGTTTGTTGGCCGGGGCTGATGGCGGCTCCCTTTGGACCTCGGCTATCACCGCTGGAAAGGGGGCCTCCATGGGCCGGTTGGCGGGGTCGGGTGCGACCGGTGTGTTCGTAGTACTTGGGCGATGTATAGGTAACGGTCCTATCTGATTGGTTCTTACTACTTCCCAAGGCTCTTCCGCGTTTTTTATGTGCATTGTGCCGGGCTTCTTTTCTTGTGACATTTTATGTGCTTGGCAAATTATGCATTTTTTTACGTACTTGGATACGTCGCGGAACATTCCTGGCCAATAATATCTTTGGGCTAATCTTTTTAAGGTTTTCGAGGTGCCTAGGTGACCTGCTGTCGGTACATCGTGGTTTTCTTCTAATAATGATTCTCTCTGGTTTTTGGGAATACAAAGTTTCCATTCTTAGTTGCAGTCTGATTTTATTCCGTAAGCGTTGCTTGTTATTTTTTTATATAGTTTGCTGTCCCATATACAATATTCTGTTTGCTTGTTGTTGTCGGATTGGAGTTCTAGTACTTTTTTGTCGTACCAGTCTGCTTTGTCGCCGCTTGTAGCCGCGCAAGTCGGGTTCCGGGACAACTCATCTGCTCTGCTAACTGATTTTGTTTGCCACTTCTGTATTTTGCAGTGAAGTCGTACTGTTGTAAGTCCAGTGCACAACGCTCTAGCCTATCGGATGAGTTTTTTCGAGATTTCCCTTTTGCAGCGTTTGTATACTTTTCAAATTCTACCTGTAGGATTTCTTCTGATATCTGTTTTTGTTTTTCTGTTAAATTACTGGACTGTGAGATTTTTTCGGTAAATGTTGTATTTCTACTACTGTTTTCAGTTTCCTTGTGGTTTTGATCTGTTTCTTCAAACTGGATTGTGATTCCCGCTTTGGTCAGTATATCCACTCCAATAATTGCGTGAGTGGCATGTTGTAAAACGTGAAACTGATGTTTGAAACTTCTATTGTTTATTGTTATCTCTAACATGACGCAGTCTTCGACGTCTACTATTGATCCGTTTGCCATCTTGACCATGTGGTTGGATTTTCTGACCTGTACTGATTTTTCTTTACATTCCTTGAATATTTCATTATTGATGTATGAGTTTGTTGATCCTGTATCTAAAAGTGCTTTATAGGTTTTCCCCAAGGTTTTTATTTCTGTAAAAGCGCGGTTATCTTTTCTTGAATCTACGGTAGTGGTATAGGTACTGTAGGATTTTCCAAAAGTATTTCTTTCTGCTGGTTTCCTACAACATATTAATGCTTATCACACCTAATTTGCCGCATTGACAGCAAAATATTTTTTTTTGGTTTCTACATTCTTTCGTTGAATGTCCTGACTTTCCGCAGCTCCAGCAGCATTTATCTGTATCGTAATTTGTCATGTAGCTATGTTTATTATTGGTTTTACCTTCCACCTTTTGTTAAAACTGTCTGTTTCCTATGTTTTCTTGTTTGCTGTATGTATTGGTTCCTGTATTCCACTGACTGAACTGTTTTGATTTTTCTTCGTGTATCTTTTCGTATTCGGGTGTTAAACGAAGTAAATCTTTCATGTTCTGAAATTCGGTTCTCTTTATGTACAATTTGTAATTTGGATGCATATTATCGAATATTCTGTCTAATGTTTGCTCTTCTGTGAGCCTGTTATATCTGCGTATAAGTGTCTGTATTCCTGTTAAGTACTTAATGAAAGTTTCACTGTATTTCTGTTTTCTTGCTATTATTTCTTCTAGTATTTTGGATTCATAATCTAACGTTAGGTAATATAACTTGAAGTCTTCCTTGAAGTTATCCCATGATTTCCATGTCTGGTTATTGTTTCTGTACCACAACAGTGCATCGTACTTAAAGAATCTTTGGCAACAGTTGTAGTAGTATTTCTCGGTCTACTCCATGCTGTTGATGAGTTCGTCTAGTCTTTCTAGGAATTCAATTCAATTCAATTCAATTCAATTCATTGAGTCGTTATTTCCTGTAAAAGCGATATTCCAGTTTCCTATGATTTTCGATATGTCTTTCAATGACATTTCGGGTTTATTTATTCCCTTGTCGGTAGTTTCGTCGGTCTTTTCGTTCGACATTTCTTGATATGTAAGGAGACCTGCGGTTATACTTTGTACTCCTAGTTTTCTGAGTTGTTCGTCGGTGAGATCCTCTGTCGGGATTTGGTTTTCTTGTAGTATTTTTATTAATTCAACTTTTTGAGTGTGTAAACCCCTACGTCCTGGGTTTATCTACGGGATGACCTACTTGACGTGTACTGAATTTTATCGGACGGAATGGTAACGGAACGGTAATCACGAGCAAGCGGTTTATTTTATTTCTTACGAAACGGTTTATGTCTAGTCCTAGTTGTCCCTAAACTCCTGTTTTGTTTAAGTTGGGCGCCAAAATGTAACGGAATGCTCTTCGGGCCGGCTAGCCTGAGCACTTCGCTAGCATTTGATAGGACCTCGTGAAAGTTCACTGGGGGTTTCAGGGTTAGGGAGTTTACTATGGAAACGATCGGTCACTGGTTAATACAAAGGCAGTAACATTTATTTCTGTTTAACATAGATTCCTTAAATCTAGATTCACTGTATCCTATTTACTTATATACTAGAGATACCTAATTCACGGATTCTACCACCTAAATACGCTACGCGTGCGATACTGAATCTATCTAAGAATACCTACTGAACGTATGGTTATCAGGGAGCTGTCCAGTAACGTCGCAACTGCTTATTCGGATAAACGCCACAAAACTGCGTGCGCTCAGAGTTCGTGACGCTCCCTAGCAACAAGCCTACGGATGCCCTGAACTTCCTTAATTGGAAGACAACCTCGCGGCGTCGCAACAGCGGATCCCTGAGGACCTGCGTGCGCCCAGAATGCGAGGCGTTCCTCTGTGAGGGACCTAGCGGAAACTAATGTTCCTTCGCCGGAGGACAATCCCGCAACGTCGCACAGCAGGTCTCTAAGGGCCTGCGTGCGCTCGGAATGCGGGACGTTCCTCGGAGATGGGCCTACTGAAACCTGACGTCCCTTCACTGGAGGACAACCCCGTAACGTCGCACAGCAGATCCTTAAGGATGCGTGCGCTCGGAATGCGGGACGTTCCTCTGTGAAGGTCCTACTGATAACTGATGTTCCTTCAATGGGGGACAATCCCGTAACGTCGCACAGCAGATCCCTAAGGGCCTGCGTGCGCTCGGAATGCTTGACGTTCCCCTATGAAGGTCCTGCTGATAACTGATGTTCCTTCACTGGAGGACAACTCCGTTACGTCGCACAGCAAATCCCTGTGGATGCGTGCGCTCGGAATGCGGAGCGTTCCTCTGTGAAGGTCCTACTGAAACTGATATTCCTTCACAGGAAGACAACACCGTAACGTCGCACAGCAGATCCCTAAGGACCTGCGTGCGCTCGGAATGCGGAGCGTTCCTCCGTGAAGGACCTACTGAAAACCACTCTCGACCTGCTGCACTGGCATATCCGGACCAACGCTGCAAACCTGCGTGCGCTGGCTGAGAGAGGGAGCACTGTCAATATGATCCTAGCTGCCTTGTTGGCGCGAGAGCCCGCTGACGAGTGCTGCCGTACAATTTTTTTTTTTTTTCGAAAGGACTAGCTTGTTGTTGGTCGTTGGGACCTTTACAACTACACCGGGCAGGGGAGGCGAGTACGGAAGGCACTCAACCTAGTGCAAAGCAAAAAGATGCAACTGCCTAAGGGCGCCCAGGTGGGCACGGACCTCGGCTTAGGTCGTTGCTTGGACGTGGGAGGATCGGAGAGAAGCGGCCTGGTATATACCGGTAGCGCTGGTAAGCGCCAGAAGCGGGGGGACGCCGCCCTCGCCGGCGAGGGCAGAATGTCGGTGCAGTGTTTCTCTGTGGGTTAGGGCGCGGGGTCAGGGCAGCTACGGTTAGCGTGGTCGGGTCGTCGGGGTCAGTGAGTACATGTCTGGGGCATCGGATTACGCGAATGGGGTTCGCGGGTAGCTCGTAAACGGCGGCGTTTATGAGAAGCGGGTTGGGGTGGTGTTCGGCAGACTTAAAGTATCGGATGGAAGCCTGCTTCAGGTATTGAGCTATGGTGGGGAGCTCTAAATCGCAATGGAGATTTTCATTCTGTAGAAACCACGGGCAGCCCGTGGCTCTACGCATGAAGCGATTTTGGATAAGCTGAAGTCGGCGGATGAGGCGGGGACGGGTGTGAGCAAAAGCTACACCGGCATAGGTGAGGATGGGGCGGATGCAAGTTTTGTAAAGTGTCACCTTATTTCTAAGGGACAGTTTACTCCGCTTGTTGGTCATGGGATAGAGACGGCCTAGTACGAACGCGGCCTTGTTTCGAACTCGTTCTATGTGTTCCTTGAACGTCAGTCGACTATCTAGGGTTACCCCCAGATACTTGACCGAGCGTTCCCAAGGGATAGGGCTACCGAACATAGTGATGTTGCGGTCGATGGGGTTGGTGATGGAACTGAATTGTTTGAAGGTAAACAGAATCGCTGCGCTCTTCTGTGGGTTGACCTTGATCCTCCATTTCCTAAACCAGTCTCCTAAGACTTGGGCTGAGGATTGGAGGCTTTTGACTATAAGAGTCGCGGATCGGCTGGACAGATAAAGCGCGTTGTCATCTGCGAAAAACGCGACATTGACACTGGGTAATCGGGGCATGTCGCTGATGTAAAGCGAGAAGAGCGTAGGGGCAAGTACGGAGCCTTGGAGGACTCCCGCTCTGATGGGTCGGGGGGATGAGAAGACTCCTTCTAGGCGGTAGCGGAAGCTCCGATCCATGAGAAAGTCTCGTAGGATGAGTACGAGCCGGTCTGGCAGTCCCAGCTGATATAGCTTGTATATCAAGCCGTTGTGCCAGACTTTATCGAAGGCTTTCGCTACATCAAAGAAGAGGGCTCCTGTATACTGTTCGCGGGCGAAGCCGCTTATTATGTGCTCCGTTAGGCGGTGCACCTGTTGGACGCACGTGCTGCCGTACTAGGGCGCGTTCTCGCTTATATAAGGTCTGGCTGTTCATGCGGGGTGCGGAGCGCGGGGCCGGTGGCTGAGTGATGCGTGGATTGTCGTAGGGCTGTTGCTTCTCCGCTGGCAGCTAGGGTTGCTCGTTACAGTGTTGGTTCCTCGGACAACGTTGTTGAGTTTCATGTACCATTTCGATTGTATTGGTTCCTCGGACAACGTTGTTTAGTTTCATGTACAATTTCGATTGTATTGGTTCCTCGGACAACGATGTTGAGTTTCATAAGTACCATTTCGATTGTATTGGTTCCTCGAACAACGTTGTTGAGTTTCATATGTAGCATTTCGATTGTATTGGTTCCTCGTACAACGTTGTTGAGTTTCATAAGTAGCATTTCGATTGTACTGGTTCCTCGGACAACGTTGTTGAGTTTCATAAGTAGCATTTCGATTGTATTGGTTCCTCGGACAACGTTGTTGATTTTTATAAGTACCATTTCCTGCTTTTCGAGCGAATTAAAAAGTCGCCTGTACGAAACTCCCTCCTGTCGCGTCACTCGTTAGGTGGGCGCCTGGGGGGGTCCGAAAATTAATCTTTTTATTTGCGAGCGACGAAGGAGTGGTGTCAATAAAAATCAAAGTTGAGATTTTGATGAGGATCGATAGAGTAAGTAACAACTAAAAAATAAAAATAAAGTGTGTATGTGTCTGTGTGTGATTCGCGTGCGTGTGTGTATGTATTATTATATCAGCTCATATACGTCCCCACCGAGGGGTTCGAGCCTACCCTGAATCAGGGCGATTAGGCCTTAGTCGACCACGCAGGCCCAGCGCGGGTTGGTCGACTTCACACACAACCTTCGAGTTTCTTCGCAGGCCTGTGCAGGTTTCCTTACGATGTTTTCCTTCACCGTTAAAGCAATCGGTAATGATATGTACGTAAGTTTTTGAAAAACTCATTGGTACATTGGCCGTCCAGATTTGAACCCGGTACCTCTGGTTAGATGGACCGAGTCGTTACCGGTTGAGCCACCGACGCTTTTGTGTGTATGTATATGGTATAATATTTTTATATCTTCAGCAGGTTTTTCACATTTCTCGTATCTTGATTTTTAGTTTCCATTCCACCATAGTAAAAAAAAATCACAAACAATAATGATCAACAAAAAAAAAAAAACTTGAAACAGGAAACTAAGGTTACCCTCGATTTTTCTGGGATGCCATCATTAGATACTGGTTTCCTTATCATGGTACCACCCTTGGGATATCTCCTTTCAAACAAAAAAAGAATCATCAAAACGGTTCATAAACGACGAAGTTATCCGCGAACACACATAAAAATCATTATCATCATACCAGCTCTACGTCCCCACCGAGGGGCTCGAGCCTACCCTGAATTATGGCGATCAGGCCTTAGTAAACCACGCGGGCCCAATGCGGGTTGATCGACTTCACACACAACCTGCGAGTTTCTCCGCAGGCGTGTGCAGGTTTAAATTCGAAAAATTCTAAATCACATTGTACGTGGCAGGATATTCAAACCACGACCTCCCGGACAGGAGGCGGCGGCCCTAGCCGTTACGCCACCGACGTATATATATGTCTCACAGACTTTTTTCTCTAGGAACCTTCCTAAACCGTTCAAATACACAAAATAATAATAAAAAACCCTGCCTCATTTAACCTCCGGTTGTTCCATGCTTACCAACACTGAGTATTTGCACAGGCACAACCAAGCAGTCATCAGGATTGTACACCGCTCCGCAACCGCCGAGATCGCTCTAAAGTATAGCCTCGTATCTCGGTGGTTGCCGTATTACAAGTACATGCCGGAGCGGGTTCTCGAGAACGACCGCGCCAAGCTCTACTGGAACCGACCTATCATCACGGACAGGACTATTCCTTCGAATAAGCCTGATATCGTTTTGATGGACCGGGTACATTCAAGGGTGTTTTGGTGGGTGTCACTATCCCATACGATGAAAACCTCGTGCAGTCTGATGCCGAAAAAAGGATTAAGTACCTGGACCTGGCTCACGAGGTTACTGATATGTGGCGAGTGGAATCCACTGAAATTATCCCCGTAGTCCTATCCGTGAACAGGCTAATTTCAGTCGACTTTGAACGTCACCGGCGGCTGGATCTCCGAGGTAGACCAATAATTGCAGCAATGCAGAAAGCAATCCTCTTCGATAATGCCCGGACAGTTCAACGCTTTCTCTCCCCGTCGCACTGAACTCCAGCCGACTGTGCTTCCACTGGAGGTGCTCCTGCCTCTTTTCCTCGTGCCAAGTGAGCAGAGTGGCTTAAGTTTTATATTTTTAAAATAATAGTAATATTTAAAAAAATATTTTAAAAGATAAAAATAAAAAAATTTTTGCTTATATTTTTTTTATTTATTTTAATAACATCATTCTGAACACTGTTGCAGACAGATGGAACTCCTCATTTGTGGCTCATTGGGTGCACCTGCATTTTAGGTGACATGACAAGGAAATTTTGACTAAATAAAATTTAAAATTTTACATTGACATTATTATTATTTAACCTATGTTTTTTAACTCTTATTTATAATTTAATTTCACATTATGTTTTATTTATTATTGTCTGTATACATTTATTTTATTGACTATGGGGCTGTTACCTGAGAATAAATGATTTCATTTCATTTTAATTTTTCATTTAATATATTTTATTTCCTTTTGACCTAAAATATTAAAAAAATAAAACAAATAATAAAGCTAAAATTGAATTACAGTTTTCAAAATATTTCATGAATCATGTAGGGGTGTTGATTGCCCCCAGGTGAGTAACAGTGTCACTCAATTTAGTGCGACTAAGGCCGGCTAAAGTTTGTCCTTCTCTTTAATTGTTGTATACTCGTTGATGTTTGTAGGGTTTCGAACGCAAATGAGTTTTTGGTACGGGACCCTTAGTGCGCGCGTCCGACTCCTGTATGCTGGTAATATTTGTAGCGCGGTGCGCAGTTATTTAATCTTCTTTCATTCGATCTGTTTTTTTTATTCCATCTGTTTCTTCTTTTTCACGCATCCATCTGACGTTATTATTTTTTAAAAAAATCAAATTCTTCCGATTCATTCATCCATAATTATATCTATCATTAAAATAAAATAAAATTAACGAAATTAATACTTTCGTAAGACCCATTTTGGGTAATTTATATTTAGTTTTTTAAGATTTGTGATATAAATGAATAGCGTGTGTAATCCTTTATAATTCTTATTTATTTCTTTTTAGGTCTTTATTTCATATTTAAATAAACTAAATTGTAGCACGCATCTTCTTCATCTTTATTTCGAACCTACGCCCTGCTACCTACTACCTACCTACCTATCGTGCTACACTGGCGCCCAACGTGCAGCTGACCGTACACGGGTAGTGAAAAACTGCAACCTATTTGTTTCAGTTAAGTTTTACTTGATTAGAGGTAGAAAGTTCATTTAATTAATAGGTAAGTAAATAATATATATTTGTTATTTGAAATCGTATTGTCGCTTGTAGGTTTTGTGCTTGAAGGACGGATCAGGATGAGGACACACCTGGAGAGGCAACTCCTGGGTCACGTCGGAGCTGGTGTGGCTCGAGTGAGATCTGTTGCCGATGTCACCGGGGTCAAGCCCCCGCCAGGTGCGGTATCTGTAAGTATGCAAAACTAGTTATGAGACTGGACATCTACTTACAGGAAGTTAAAAAAACACGAGTGAAATTTTTAAAAGATTTTTTTTTTAACTTTTGTTTTCCCATACAAACTGAGAAGACACCAAGAGACGAAAATCGGTAGTTAGGTCAGGCGTTGTAAGGTTTTCGACTGCCCGTGCGCCCGATACCGTAGGTAGGAATACCTACGTTTCCGTCCTTTCGAGCAAACATAATATAATACAACAGGTTTTAAAGTACTCTGTAAACGCTCATTTAATCTACGAAATACGTAAATGCCAACCTAACAAAATTTTTAAAAAGCTGTCTATGCTACATCACTAATGCTGCCAATATAACAATCAAAAAAGGGATGCGCAAAATGCATTTTTTAATCTAAAAGGAATCAAGTACTTGCTTTCGATCAATCAGGTAAGGCAGTTTGCGTGCCTCAAATTTAAGCGCGTTTTAGTTCACGATATAAGTTATCAACGTGTAAAAGTTAATTGCAATAGGTCAAGCAACATTTACATAATGAGTCATTCTAGAAATGCATACTTTTGATTTTCCCACTGGAACTCTTAAATTTTCCGGGATAAAAAGTATCGTATATGTTAACCCGGGCTATAGGGAACCACCATACAAAATTTCATCAAAATCGGCCAGGTAGTTTTTGCTTGATGCGCAAACATACAGACAAAAATTCCTAAAGTTGTTGTTTTGGCCTCTATATCGTTCGTAATGTCCACCACAGTTATTATTTTCCAAAAATATTTTATGTACAGACACGACCCCGTTAGAGTTTTAATAGATTAAAAATAACTAAAAAATATCGAAATGCCGGAATACCGATATTAGAAATGATAATTTAGAAAAAAATATCGATATTGAAAAGAGTTCCGATAGTACATGCTCTAGTTGTGACGCCCCGGCCGCCGAAATGAGTTTTTCCCAGATCACTCGGGAACTATGTCGGTCAATGATAATTAGTAGTCTACGTCATTTCCCACCCCCTCAATTAACTCTGTACAAAAAATCACAACAATCCGTTGCTCTGTTGCAATGTTAAAGAATAGAAGCAAAATAGTTTTATTTTCAGTGCCCTCAGCAACTGATCGTACTATGCTATTTTTACGGGATAAAAAGTAGCCTTTGTCTTTTTCCATGACATAGGCTACGTGCATGCCAAGTTTTTTCAAGGTTTGTTGAGGTGTTTTATTTATTTTTATTTTTTTACTAGGAGAACACAAACGGTAATGTACATTGATACTTAAGGGATGAAATATAAATAGCAAGGTAAGTCTATACATTCCAACAACGAGTTCCACAATTATTTAAAAATATAAGCCTACTTATCAATCTACCGCTATAAACAGTCAAAAAGCTGTCATATTTGTTTTTAAAAAAACTATAAAATAAATTTAGAAAACAACAAAATAGAAACTCGAAACAAAATTATACTTACTTACTTGATATTACTTGAAATAAAATTTGAAACAAAATAGTAGTAAAAAGAATAGATAAATATTAGAGAAAAAAAATATTTTAAAACTAAGAATCAAAAAGTGTGTTAAAAGACAATATAAGACGAGAAAGTGCTATTCTATGCGCTGTTAAGTATAGAGATAATATTTGTTCTATATCTTGTCAAAGGTGTGCTGAATATATTGAGATCAGAAAACTGTTCGTTATATCTGTTAAGCATTCTATAAATTGGCGATCGCTTTTCTGCATTGGTACGACAAATGCTTACAAAAAAGAGCCGCTTAGACCTGAGACCTCGCAGGCACGAGATAACTAATACTATTGACGAGCTCAGGACAATCAATATAATTGTTGATCAATTTATACAGACACAATTGCTCTAGCTGAATACGGCGTTGTTCTAGAGATATAATATTAAATTTGTCAATCAGTTCGTTACAGTTATTGCAACGGCGACGATAGCAACGAAAACTGATCATTATAAAGAATTTTTTTGTACCCTTTCAATAGCGTGAGTGTAAATATTATAATATGGATCCCAAACCATTACACAGTATTCAAGAATTGCCCTAATAAGACTACAATATAAGTAAATATATGCACTGGGTTCCTTAAAAACCTTAGAAATACGTGCTACAAATCCAAAAAGCTTAAATGCTTTGTCGACTATCGTATGAACATGATCTCTGAGTATCAGTTTTGAGTCTAACATTACTCCTAAATCCCTTATAGTAGAAACCTTTTGTAAATTTGTAGTCCCAAGACTGTAATTGTAATTAACAGGTTTAATTTTTCTCGTGAATGAAACAACTTGACACTTAGGATAACTTAAATAAATTTTGTTTATGTCACAGAAATTTTGTAGGGATAACAAATCTAATTGTAACAGAGTACAGTCATTTGTATTGTTAATAGATTTATAGATTTTTAAATCATCTGCATATATAATAAAATTTGAATATTTAATGTATACCTATTAATGTCATTTATGTAAATAATAAATAAAAATGGCCCTAAAATGGAGCCTTGTGGCACACCTGATGTGACTATAAACGAGCTGGATTCATAACCATTCACTACTATTTTCTGCTTTCTATTATGTATATATGATGTAAACTAGCGAAGTAATGATCCTTTGATCCCGTTAAATGCCAATTTTTCCAAAAGGATTAAATGGTCAACCTTATCAAATGATTTTTTGAAATCAGTGTAAATACAGTCCACTTGGCCGTCGTTATCAATAGTGTTAAAAAGAATGATGTAAATAACAAAAGATTACTACAGGTACTACGGTCTTTTACAAATCCGTGTTGGTTAGTCAAGATTTGATTAGAAAGCAATGGATAGATAGATTTATAAACTAGTTTCACAAAAACTTTAGATAAGGCGGACAAAATTGATATAGGCCTATAATTTTCAATAACTGATTTATTGCCATTTTTGAATACAGGAGTTATATTGGAAATCTTCCAAATATTAGGAAAGGTACCATGTTCTAAGCTTTTGTTTAGGATTATAAACAAGGGAAATTTAAGGCTGCTGTCTGTCTGATAAAGTGTGGATGAATCCCATCAGGCCCTGAGCCTTTGTTCGGATCCAAAGCTAGAAGTACTTTTTCGATGTTATCGATACTGAGATATATGTTTGTTATATTACTAGCCAGGTCTGAAGTCAATTTACAGGGTTCCCATGTCTCATAGTCAAGTAGAGACTCTATATAAACGGATTGAAAGAAAGTAGAAAACAAAGAACAAATAGTGAGCGGATCATTTGCAGTTCTATTATTGTAGGACATACTTTCAGGATACGCGCTCTTGGTATCTTTTTTTGATGAAACGAACTGCCAGAAATGTTTAATATTTTTTGTTATTAATGTCTCAGTATTGTGTATATAATATTTATTATAAGTTAATTTTAACAAAGATTTGAAATGCGCCCTGTACATAGAGAAAGATGTGTAATTATCTTTGCTTCCATTTTTCTTGTAGGCTATCCATGCTTTTCGCTTAAGTTTAGACAATTTGATTAATTCATGATTAAACCAGACTGGAAAACCTGCCGGTTTAGCCTGACTTACCGGAACAAAACTCCGTATGATTCTCTATAAGTACTCATAAAATATTTGTACAGACTCACAGATTTGTCCAGCAAATATACTAGTAAAATCAACGGATAATATTTCTTTATTGATTTCTTCATAATCAGCTTTATAAAAACAGTATTTAGAAGATACATGTTTTTTCATACCCACTGTGGTTTGGACTGATAGATCAAACGAAAAAGCAGGGTTCTACTTCTACTAATGAATTTACTTCCCCATTCATTTTGACCGGAGTGGACGACAAAAGTAAATCTAATGTTCTGTTATTTAAATTACGTAAGTAATTAAACTGATTAAGGGACATATATGACATGGAGTTAAAGAATGATGTATGTGTGCTGGAAGCAGTTTCAACTGAGGGGTCGAGGTAGCTATTGTTGTTTGTTTGTACCCAGTCAATGTCAGGAATGTTAAAATCACCTATAAAAAGTGAGTAAGTAGGGTTTATATTTGTGTGAAGGTCACAAACTATGTCAAAGTGGTTACTATAGATGTAGGCTGGAGAGTTAGGACGAATGTAGGTGGCAACTTACAATAAACAGCTGTTCGTCGGCAAGAAGTCATTATCCGCAAAAAGTCATTAACTGCATTTGTGATACCAGTGTATAGGCCGCGCTACGCTCTACAATAATCAGAAATCATTATTTCTCTATGTGTTATACTTTTAAAGAAATTAAACATTATGTCTAAGGCAAAAAGATAGTGATTGCAATTTTCAGTTTTCACAAAGAAATAAAATCATTACAGTACCTTATATTTAATATTAAGATTTTTTTCGTTACAACTACACACTAATGAAAGAAAAAAAAAAGCGTCGGTGGCTCAACCGGTAACGACTCGGTCCATCTAACCAGAGGTACCGGGTTCAAATCTGGACGGCCAATGTACCAATGAGTTTTTCAAAAAACTTACGTACATACTTACCGATTGCTTTAACGGTGAAGGAAAACATCGTGAGGAAACCTGCACACGCCTGCGAAGAAACTCGAAGGTTGTGTGTGAAGTCGACCAACCCGCACTGGGCCCGCGTGGTTGACTAAGGCCTAGTCGCTCTGATTCAGGGTAGGCTCGAGCCCCTCGGTGGGGACGTATATGAGCTGTAATGATGATGACACACTCATGATACTTAGTGTCTTCATCTGAAATTTGAAAATGTATGATTCACTACTTACAATTTTCGTTATAAATAATTAAATTATTTTTGTTACTTAAGGAGGTTTCACGAATATATGGCTTATTACATCTTTGCACTTTGTATTAAGTTGATAAAGTTCATTAGTGACATCTAGAGTACTTAAATTGTCGTATAACGTTTTGCTAAAAGTCATTATATTGTTTCAATGACGTCTGAGCAACGACGAACGACAGAAATGCATATAAGTAATGATTTTGTTAAAAATAATTACATGCCTTTAATTGTATTTTAGTCACATTATACTTGTCTATTAAACTAATTATAGAACTTGAATGACTTTTAATAGAAAATGATCACTTGAATTAATACTTATAGAGATCTGACAAAAACAAAATTTTTGTGATTTATTTTTTTAGACCATAATTGTTTTTGTTGTATAAAATTAAATAATATCAATGAATTCTGGGAGCGTGAGTAGCAGAACTATATGGCTTCAATCTAATAATTACACAATAATGATTTCTGTCAAATCTACACACCAAAAAATGTAAGGTCTAAAGTACTTAGTTAGTTCTGCACAATATAAAAAGGTTTTATAATCATATTAATAGTTTTTTGCTTAAACTGGATACAAAAGTAATATGAATTTTGTTGGTCCTGACAAACAAATTCCATTCTTTTCATCGGATAATTACCTTATGACACTAAACGGAAGTTTATAGAGTAGATATTTGTAGATTAAAATATAGGGAATAGTACTTAGGATAATAGAAACTCGATTTATTTGTCACTTTGATGCGCGAAGGCTGGCTGTAAGGTGGTGGGCGAGCAAGGGGGAGAGGTGAAGCGAGCCGCGAGCGGAACCGATGCCGCAGTTTGCTTTCTACATTAAGACCACAATACAACTTTTGTCTCGAAGTTGATCTAAATCTCCCGGTATGTTTCTGCTTCATTAATTTATAATCTATTATTTTATTTACAATAAATATTAACCTTAGAGCTACAACCTACTATTAACCATCATATTAATTTATAATCTGCTATCTAGAGTCTGCTGTCGGTGGCTCAACCGGTAATGACTCGGTCCATCTAACCAGAGGTACCGGGTTCAAATCTGGACGGCCAATGTACCAATGAGTTTTTCAAAAACTTACGTACATACTTACCGATTGCTTTAACGGTGAAGGAAAACATCGTGAGGAAACCTGCACACGCCTGCGAAGAAACTCGAAGGTTGTTTGTGAAGTCGACCAACCCGCACTGGGCCCGCGTGGGTCGACTAAGGCCTAATCGCCCTGATTCAGGGTAGGCTCGAGCCCCTCGGTGGGGACATATATGAGCTGTAATGATGATCTAGAGCCACGAATTAAAAATAAGAATTCTACATCTTGCTTACACACACAGGAAACGGCCCCTTGTCCCCGGCGACACTGCTATTCCTGGTTTCGGTAACAGACCTGGTAACGATGGGGCGGGAGGTGCAAAGAATCTCCAGCAGATGCCAGGCTACCAAACCCAACGACCTTTGGCCCTGGCAATTTACAACACGCGTACACTGCGGACTGACGAGAAGCTTACAGAACTCGAAGGAGGATTGAACAGGTTACGGTGTGATATCGTACGTTTATGTGAAGTCCAAATAAAGGGAGAGGACACCATGATCCTTTAATCCGGAAACCTGCTCTCATTCCGGGAGGGTGACCAACTGTCCCAGGGTGGTGTCGGGTTTCTCGTCCACAAGTCCCTCATTAACAAAGTGATCCAGATCATGATCTTTTCGACAAGGGTAGCATACTTTATACTCTAAATCACAAAACGGTATTCGATAAGTCATACGGGTATACGCGCCGACCACGCAACACTCCGACGATGAGGTAGAGATAATGTATGAGGACATCTCTACAACCAAACGTAGCACCAAGACCCATTATACAATTTTTATGGAGGACTTCAACGTGAAACTGGGCAAACGAGGCGATGGTGACCTGAGAGTGGGGCAATTTGCTGGCCGACTTTATGAAGAAAGAGAGCCTCTTTATAATGAACTTCTTCTTCAAAGAGTCACAACAGCGGACGTGGACATAGTTGCATTCTAATGGCATAACGAAGAACGAGATTGATTTCATCTTAACGACGAGAAGACAAATATTTAATGATGTCTTTGTGATCAATTTTAGGAAAAACAGGAAGCGATCACCGAATGGTAAGAGGCACACTGAATCTATAGATTAAGCTAGAAAGATGTCGACTGATGAAGTCTACGTTCGGACCTGCGCCCATACAGCTCCAAAACCCCGAGAGCATTCAGCTCGATTTGCACAATCGCTTCGAATGCTTAGGATACTGCGAGAATATGGACGATTATAATGACAAATTAGTGGAAATGGTCCAAAAGGTTGGGTCTAAGATTCTTAAAACTCGCCGTTCAAACAGAACAAAAAAAATCGGACTTCACCAGCAAGCTCATGGAAGAAAGACGCAGATTGGTTTTGCAGTCCTCTGAAGATGCTACTTAGTATCGACAACTAAACAGGCATATCCCTAAGTCCTTGACTCGCGATTAGCGCGAGTATAATACAAATTGTATTAAAGAAGCGATTGAGCACAACAAAGGCTCAAAAGTGTTCGCGAGACATCAAACCAACGAGAGGACAAAGCCAACTGACCAAGCCGAAAACTGAGGTGGCAGGATCATATCGTCTAAGAATTCTAAGATTGAGTTGCTGGAAGAAGTTAAAAAGTTCTAAGGACAATTGTACAAGACCACAGGTCTGCCTGTCAGCGATCTGGCTAAAGACTCAAGAGCCAGACTAACCCGACACTTTACCGAAGCTATATAGATATTCGACATATTCTTCCTCCGACGTAACCAATTCATGAAATTAATTTTTATACGACTTCATACAACACTCACAATACACACAAACACACACAACATTTACACATGCCACAAACACACTACACATATAACGTTTAACACTTTGCGCTGCCCATTTCAAACTTCTTGTTCTTATTTCTTTAATTGTACTTTTTTGTTTGTTTTATATATTTTGACTTTATAAATATTATTTTCTGTTACATAATTTAGGTTTAAGCCTACTTTGTCTGTTTTCAAATTTCAATTAGTCGAATTTCATAATTTGCTTTTTAAAATGTAAAACCAATAATTGTAAAATTCATGTGTAAAGGTCTATGAAATTGGCGACAAGTAAATAAATAAATAAAAATTATCCCGAAAGTCAGCCTATACGAGACAACAACAAGAACAACAAGGCACCAAGTGACGATGGAATTACGGCTGTACTTCTGAAAGCAGGTGAATCACCGGTACTCAAAGCTCTTCAGAAGTTATTGAATTCCGTTACACTCGAGGGACAAACGCCTAACGAATGGCACAGAAGTGTGGTCGATCCTGCTTTTCTTCAAAAAGGGTGACAACACCTTGCTGAAGAAGTACAGACCCATCTCACTTCTGAGCTATGTCTGTAAACTGTTTTCGAGATTAATTACGAATCGTCTCGCACGCAGGTTTGACGACTTCCAGCCTCCCGAACAAGTCGGTTTCCGAAAAGGCTTTGGTACCATAGACCACATACATATGCTGCGGAAGATTATACAGAAGACTAAAGAGTACAATCAGCAACTATGCTTGGCGTTTCTGGACTATGAGAAAACCTTTGATTCAGTCGAAACCTGGGCTATGCTACAGTATCTCCAGCGGTGCTAAATTGACTATCGATACATTACGGTGTTGAAGTATCTGTATGAAAACGCCACCACTTTAGTTCACCTCCACACCAGAACTCGAAACCTTCCAATTGCAGCGAGGGATGAGACAGCGAGACGTTATATCTCCGAAACTGTTCACCGCCGCCCTGGAACATGTTTTCAAACTTCTAGACTGGGGGGGACTCGGCATCAGTATCAACGGCGAGTACATGACCCACCATCGATTTGCTGACGATATCGTGGTCATGGCTGAGACTATGGAAGACCTAAGTGTAATGCTCGATAGCCTCAGTAAAGTCTCTCAACATGTGGGTCTTAAAATGAACATGGAAAAGACGAAAATATTGTTAAATGTCCGTGTTGCACCCACCCCTCTAAAGGTTGGAGACTCTACACTGGAAGTTATTGACGAATATGTACACCATGGACAAAGAGTCCAGCTAGGTAGGTCCAACTTCAAGAAAGAGAACAATCGACGATTACAACTCGTCTGGGCAGCGTTCGGGAAGCATCGCAATATCTTCATGTCCCAAATACCGCAGTGTCTCAAGACTTAGGTCTTTGACCAGTGTGTGTTTACAGTGATGGATGACATACAGAACTGAGACATGGTCGCCTACTATGGGCCTCATAAGAAGGGTCAAGGTCACCCAAAGGGTAATGGAGCGAGCTATGCTTGGAATTTCCCGCGAAGGTGATCCGCAGAAGAACCAAAGTAACCGACATAGCTCACAGAATCGCTAAACTGAAGTGGCAGTTGGCAAGGCACATAGCTCATAGAACAGATGGCTTTTGTGGCATTAAAGTTCTTGACTGGCAACCGCGCACCGGAAAACGTATCATAGGAAGGTCTCCCACGCGTTGAACCGACGACCTGGTGTAGATCGCGGGAAGCCGCTGGATGCGGGTAGCGCAAGACCGGTCGTTGAGGAGTTCCTTATGAAAGGCCTTTGTCCAGCAGTGGACTTCTTTCAGCTGATTAGATGATATTTTTTTACTGTCTACAATAAGTAGATCTTATACCTTTATTACCAATGTCTACAATAAGTAGATTTTATACCGGTAACGTCGGTGGCTCAACCGGTAACGACTCGGTCCATCTAACCAGAGGTACCGGGTTCAAATCTGGACGGCCAATGTACCAATGAGTTTTTCAAAAACTTACGTACATACTTACCGATTGCTTTAACGGTGAAGGAAAACATCGTGAGGAAACCTGCACACGCCTGCGAAGAAACTCGAAGGTTGTGTGTGAAGTCGACCAACCCGCACTGGGCCCGCGTGGTCGACTAAGGCCTAATCGCCCTGATTCAGGGTAGGCTCGAGCCCCTCGGTGGGGACGTATATGAGCTGTAATGATGATACCTTTATTATCACTTGTTTTTTTTTGCCATAAATTTAAGCGACTTTCATTTAAGTTGTTAAATTAGATTTAGGTCACCCGAAAATATCAAATATAATATTGTAAAAGCTTCTAATTTGATAATTATAAAAAAGAACACTATTTTCATTGTTTTTATGGTAATAATTGATTTTTTTGAACGATTTTCATACAGAAATCATTATTTACACGTTTTGCTTGTATTGCTCAAACGCAAGAAGTCCTTATCTTTTTTTTCCGGCTTTTAAAAAAAAAGTGCAGCATTAGGGATGTATTCCATATCGAAATCGTATAAAGAAGATGCTCACCTTTAAGGTGGTGTTTAATTATTTTTTCTATGTCCTCAACTTTTGAAGTTATTGCAAAGATAATGAAAAATATAAAACTGCGATTATCTCGAAATCACTTTTTTGTAGCTAATGATATCTTGCAGTAAGCCGACGTGTTGCTATTCTGAGTAGATGGGGCCCTTAAAGGTATAGAGATGGCTACCGATTCAATCGAACTAACATCTTGACATACTAACTGCGTTGCGCGTAATTCCCGTTGAATCGCGATAAGTGTGCCACCACCGCTAATTTTGGTATTATTAGTTAAGTTCCTGTCACATCTAAATACACGATACCTATTATCTATAAGTTCCTTCGATGATATGCTGGGTGTTAGGTTTGTTTCTGTGAGTATGATCATGTCAAAATCATTTTCAAGAATGTTAAAATATAACGTATTTAATTTTGTCCTGAGCCCATTACAGTTCTGATAAAAAACGGTTAAGTCATCCAGAGTTACAACCAAACAATAAGAATGATATTAATATGTATAGAGTTATTCAAACCACCCTTAACAAGACATAAGATAACTACGATATAATAATTTAAGGAATTTAATTTATAAGATAATGTATAGGACAACACTTTAGTGTCGACAATTAAGTCGCAAAATAAGCACATATTATTTTTAAATGTAGCACACAGAAATTTTGTAAAAGTTAATAGAAAATAGTATTTTTGAGCATAGAGCAATGAGCACAACCAAAACACAATTAGAATATTAGATAAAGTCATGTTATTTTTGCTAGATCCAGTTCTGTTTTTATGAACAAAACAGGTGAGGCGTCTTCTTTTCGGCACATAATAGAAGCGTTTTTTGTCCACACATATTTGAATTTTTTTTCAGTGCATTTCATTTTAGCCTTTCGCAGTAAAGCTTTTTTTTGGAGAGTGAGATGCTCGTTAATAAATATTTTGGTCCAACTATTAGACGGTATTAGGCTCTATATCAATCCCACCGCGGTGCAGCTTAGATGCAGCGAACACTGTCACGTAGTGTGCGCGAGTAGAACTTAATAATCACGTTCTTAGCTTAGGTGACTGCGCAGTGCCACTCGGCTGGGTGTGTGCGTGCGGCACACGGTGCACGAACACTATGTCGCTGAGTTGAATGTTTACTTTGATAATTCTACCGATACCCTCAATAATCGATATCAAATTCTCATTTTTCTTTTCGGGAAGATTGCGTATTTCTAGGTTTGCCTGTCTTGAGAATTGTTCAAAATTGTCTAGGTTTTTTGAAAGGAGAGCATATTGGTTTTATAGGGATGCTATCTGTTTGTTATGCTCATTTTGTATTGAGTCAAGTTTTCAAGCACGGAAACCCTATTTTGGATCTCGGTGACACAGCTTTGCATGGATTTAAAATCAGATGATAATGATTTGACTTCCTTTTCAAGCATCTGGATAGACGAAGTAACTTCACCCAACCCCTCGGACAGAGATTTTTTTACCGTTGCGGCGATGGTCTCAGAAATGCTCACCTCTAATTTAGATTTCCAATCCTCGAGTGATCCCATAAAGTTACTATTAGACTCCAAGCTCTTGATTAAGCTGTCCAGGGGACTAGTCAGGCTGCCATCCCCTGATTGGTTTGGTAAAACTTTGGGTCTGCGTTGGTTGACATAATTAGGTGTAGACTGACCTTTATTCTGACCACTGAACTCAGGATCCGACATAGCTGCATTCAAATCGGGGGGAGTGCGTGGTAAAAGCGCCATTTTACGTATGTGCCCGACAGTAATTACAGTCACAGAGTTATTTAGGTAAAATTAATCTATCACTTTCCTCAAAAAGGCAGAAAAATTGGTATTCGATCTTATGAACACTGCACTTTAATTGAATATCGAGTAACAGCTGATTGACTACTTCTATTGACGGAATACGACCGACGACGGAATCAAAGTTTGAGTTGACGGAGTCTGAGTTTGTGTTGAAGTGTGAAGACGTCACAAACAAACACATTTTCACATATTTAATGTAATAAGGAGTATGGCAACCCTACATACCCTTTATAAACTTTTAGTGGTACTTGTATCTACACAAGGAACTGAAAAATTAGACAACTTTGCCCAAGGAAACTTAGGATATTTGAAATCAATCTGGACTTCCCATCAGTAAAATAAAATAGTATAAGATCCTTGTACTTACCGTTTCTTTAGTTTTCTTAGTATTTCCCTCTTGCACACAAAGATGAGGAATATGCTGATGCCAATCAAGAAATTGTACGCATCGGTTATGTACCAGATTTTAAGGGAGGGGGATAAGTAACTGATTACTTCTAGTATCCAGCTGAGACCCATGATGACAGACAGTTTCAGATACACCAGCAATCTAGAACAATAAATCCTAGTAAAAGCAAAGTTATGGCAATGTAAATCTTAAGTTATAATGATATTTGATCAGTTTTTGACATTATTAGATCAAAATAATTAAAATTAAAATAAACATACATTCACACACGCAAACACACTATCACACACACACACACACACACTAACACTAACAAACAACACAACTGATGTAGTCCATTGCACGCGGATAGATAGATTTACTTAATTATTTTTGTTAAATTTTAAGAACTTGAAATTTATTGGCATATGTATTTTCTAAAGTTTGATTACTGTAGATTTAACACTGTAATTTCAATAAATATATAAAATAAAAATAAAATAAATAAATATCTGCAAAAAATCTTGGAAATGGATTATAAAAGATATAAACAAGGATGTGAAGACTTGTATAAGTGGTCGGTCTACGGCAAAAAAAAGCGCGAATCGATGTACTATGCTAGCCGTTTGGTAAATAATGTACTTTATGTTAAAACAATAATTTTGACTAAAAAAAACCTTTTTTTTCTATGGGATTTGAAGTAATTTTGTTTCGGAAAATTTTAAAAAATATATATTTTTAAAGCATACCAAGTTTGGCCACCTCTAGGTAGGAAACAACTAAGTTATTTTTTGTAGTCTGAATTATCTATCTATCTATTGTTTCATTTTTAGCTTCTCTTAAAAGTTCTGCCAATGTCATATAACAATGTCACATCTAAATTCATAAAAGCAACTGTCTCGTACATTTGACGTATGTTTGTTTATTTGTTTGATGTTTTAATTTGTTGGCCGAGCCTAAACGGGTTGAACGATTTTGGAGAAAGAGTGTTCTTTCAGACTCGTTAAAGTACGTTCGCGGAATTAACTGCAGTACACCTAAATTGAGTTCCCGAAATATGTTGAAGGATAAAACAATTTTACAAAAAAAAAGGGAATTTTTTTGATTGGCATTTATCACTAATTTTTATCACTTTCACTGATGAACGAATTATCTTCAGAATCGTCGCCTACATTAAAAATTAAAGACTTAACAAGAACTTTTTGTTTTGCCTTTTACGAAATTCACAAAATCATGAAAGAAACGTAATCAAACAAATGTCACAGTTGACATGACATACAAAACAAAGTGTTGCCAAGGGTATAACCGAAAACTACCATAAAATATTTTTTTTTCTCTGTTACCGATGATTTAATAATTTTCATTCATGAAAAAGTAAGATATCTCAATTTCCTTTGTGATTACTTTCTTTCAGTAAAAACTATTTTTAAATAATTGTTTTCTCACTTTTTCTCTACCTCGGTCAACAGAAAGTTTTTGTTTTACATGTGGTATAAAATTTAAGTACAATACCGACATCTAGTAAGCATCGTAGAACCTGCGAGAAAAATGGCCATTTAGCGAATGTACAATTATGTTCGGGGAATTCGCTGCAGTACACCCGAACGGAGTTCTGGAAACGTGTTGAAGGATAAAACAATTTTACAAAAACAAATGTAACAGGTATTTTTTTATTCCGAATTTATCACTAATTTTAGTCACTTTCACTGCTGGACGAAATATCTTCAGAATTGTCGCCTACCTACATTAGTTAATAATTAAAGACTGAAAAAGATTCGCGCGACCCCGTACGGGTTTAATGTCGGCGGTTGCACCGCGATTATACTCAGGGCGGCCATTTACCGCAACCACTTGACGCGCGCTGGCAGTGGCGAGCGGCATTTATCAAAGGTGCAGCTAACTCAGCGGACGAACTTTAGTAGTAACAGGCGCCCGGGGCGCGTTTCGGGCGCTCTTAAAAATTGTATGAATTTATTTTCAACCAATTTCATCAAGCGCTCACTGTTCGTAGTAAGTCGTTGCATATAAATTTATATCATCATCATATCTGCCGAAAATCGTCCACTGCTGGACAAAGGCCTCCCCCCAAGGATTTCCGAGACGAAAACAAAAAAAAAAGAAGAAAAAAATGTAAATTTATATAGAGCGCCGAAAACGCAGCTTCCTAGGCGCCTGTTATAAAGGGATAGGTTTTATAAAATGGAGGATAGCCCACCTTGTCCGATGCTGCCTATGTGCAGCGCGTTGGCCTGCCCCGGCGTTGTCTAAGATGGAGGTCTGCCGGTGCAGACTCCAGATCTCGCAGGCGGTCATCAGGAAGAAAAACCAGTTCATCAGCATAAATATCATAATCGGGGTGTACAGGTATAGCAATATTTCACGATCTGTAATGGATTTTGTGAGGGCTATGTGAGATGGAATCACTGTAAAGGTACTTAAAATGGCCTAACTTCCGAACTTGATGGTAACATTTACTTTATCGGGGTGATTAGGACATCGCATAACTTGAGTATTATCACGACAGGTAGGTTAGGTCCTAGACTATAGATAAGAGGCGGCATATCTATAGCTGACCTAGGTTACCTAGGCTATACATAGGCGATCCGATACCACTATACAGCTTGTAAAAAATGGTGTAGGGCTCATTACTGGGGGTTCTACTCATCATACTGAACAACTTCCTCCGAGAAACACATAGTCATTCACAAAAAAAAATTGGACCCTCCATACTTAAATGCACAAAATTAGTCAATCAGCAGATAGATTTGATTAAAGAGTTTCTTTTTGCGATTTCAGAAAACTCGTAGGACATGAGTGGTGCAGTATGATGAGCAGAGACCCAGTTAACAAGACCTACAGCACTTTTGTTACAACCTGTATATGCAAATAGCTAAGAAGATGGGCAAACACGGGCAAAACATAGGATGTTAACAAATGTTCTAACACTACATTAACTGGGACTTACCGCGAGTGTATATATAAATCGATGCTATGCTTGGAGTTTCTCTGCGTGATCGAATCAGAAACGAGGAGATCCGTAGGAGAACCAAAGTAACCGAAATAGCTCAGAATTGCTAAACTTAAGTGGCAGTGAGCGGGGCACATTGCTCGTAGAACAGATGACCGTTGGGGGCAGTAAAGTTCTCGAGTGGCGACTACGCACCGGAAAACGTAGTGTAGGCAGGCTTCCCACTCGGTGGACCGATGACCCGGTGAAGGTCGCGGGAAGCCTTTGGATGTGGGCAGCGCAGAACCGGTCGTCGTGGAAACCTTATCGTCAGGTCCGGATTGAAGATAAGATAGCCAGTTCTCCATTGCGTTGGGGAATCTTGGTAAGCCCGCTTCTATCTACGGCAACATCGTCACTTACCATCAGGTGAGATGATGCCAAGGGCTTACCAAATTGTGAATAAAAAAAACCAAGTATGTTCTCTGTAGATAACGAGGAATCCTAGGATCATCATATCATTTCACGTGCGTCCCCACCGAAGGGCTCGAGCCTACCCTGATTTAAGGCGTTAGTGGACTACGTGAGCCCAATATGGGTTAATCGACTTCACACACCAACTGCGAGTTTCTTCGCAGGCGTATGCAGGTTTCCTCACGATGTTTTCCTTCACCGTAAGAGCGTCGGATAAACGCACATATGAAAACGAAATTAAAAAACACATTGTTACGGAAACCGAGGAATCCTAGAATATCCGACAAGAAAGGTAAGTGATAATAACTGCCACGTAAGCATTGTACAATAATGTACAGAGGCGAGCAGATCAAGCTAGACACTCGAAGTGCGATTCTGATCCATACGCATACGGCATAAGAACGCTACAAAGTCCAAAGTGTCTAGCTTGATGTGCCGGCCTCTTTACACAAATACCTAGAAAGTTTAAATTAGATGTGATTTATTTAACTTATATTGAATATAACGCTCCAAGGACACATTGTAGATCAAAACAATTTTAGCGAAATATCCTTTGTTTAAATCGGTTTATAGGCTGTGCGGGGCAATAAAGTAAACATACATACATAGCCGTTAACAAAACTTAGGCCGTTTTGTTCTCCCTATCTACTGCTAATGTAATGGGGCTAGAAAAGTCTAGTTGGACTAGATGGCAAGTGTGTCATGGACCGTGAGAGGCTTGATTGATGATAGTTCTGGTTTTGGTCGGCATACAAAACAAATAGGCGTGCAATTGGATTATCTGGGAAAGTTTCATGGGAATTACTTTTTTCCTTACCAACCGGAAGGGTTATGAATCTTATAGACTAGGAGGTCATGACAAATTTGGTAACGCTTACGGAAATGGATAAACTTAGATTGAGAGGATAAATGACAACCCTCTGATGTTAAATATGTCGGTCTGCCTGCGTAAAGTGGTTGCGTTATGTACTTATAGCGCTTTAAAAAACAAGTTATCGTGACCAAAAAACGATACCGGAAATGGCTGAGTAAGATAGAAAAAGAAAGTACTAGCACACCGCGGACACTGCATACAAACGGTCGTGATATGACATTTCTAAAAACAAATGACGGAGCAAATATAATCACAGCGAAATCTCCATAACGAAACCGAATATTTGGCTAGTTTTAGCATAATTGTTATTAGTACAACTAGTAATTTCATTTTCTCTCTTATTCAGCCATTTCCCTTATCTTTTTTTTTTCTAGGTCACGATAATTAGTTTTTCAGGCGCTATAAGTACATAACGCAACCACTTTGCGCAGGCAAACCGACGTATTGAACATCAGAGGGTTGCCATTTATCCTCTCAACCTAAGTTTATCCATTTCCGTTATCGTTACCAAATTTGTCATGACCTCCTAGTCTATAAGATTTCATAACCTTTCCGGTTGGTGGGGAAAAAAGTAATTCCCATGAAACTTCCCAGATAATCCAGTTGCATGCCAATTTGTTTTGCAGGCCGACCAAAACCAGAACTATCATCAATCAAGCCTCTTACGGTCCATGACAAACTTGCCATCTAGTCCAACAAGACTTTTCTAGCCCCATTACATTAGCAGTAGATAGGGACAACAAAGCGGCCTAAGTTTTTTAACCCCCAACGCAAAAAGAGGGGTGCTATTTAATCCATAATAATTGGTTACTAAGCCCTTGGCGTCATTTCACCTGATGTTAAGATAAGATATAAATATACCGTATTGCACAACAAAGATACAAAAATGAAAAACTATGTTATGTTAAACTTGATGTTAAGCGATAATGACGTTGAATGACGCAATGGGGAACTGGCTATCTTATCTTCAAGCCCCGAACACATCAATATTGTTAGAAATGATGTTAGGCGGCAAGCAAGACCTAGCTAAGATGGTGGGAGCTAGCCAGGTGAAATTAGAAAATGTCCTTCCAGCAACCAAATCGAGTCTTACGTTTGAAGTTAGATTCCGCCGGGAATCGAACCCGCGACCTCCTGATGTGAAGCTAATGGACTTAACCATTACGCCACGGAGGTGGTTAAACAAACATACAGCAAAGAGAAGACCAACCGTACCACCAATATAGCATCCATTCTTTCCCACGTTCGGCGTGATGAACCACGGCAGATGTCTCATCGGCACTTGGTCGACAGTGGCGAAGAACACCGTCATAGCGAGAGGAACGCCGAATGCGTACGCGCAGTACACTTTTAATTTGAACCTCTCTATGAAACGGTGGACGGGGCGCGCTTGCGCCAAGATTCTGAAAGGTACTTATTTAATTATTACTGTGAATAAAATTTTTGTTTCTTTACGCGATCAAGTCAGAAATAAAGAGATCCGTAGGAGAACCAAGGAACCGAAATATCTCACAGAATTGCTAAACTTAAGTGGCAGTGGGCAGGGCACATAGCTCGTAGAACAGATGACCGTTTGGGCAATAAAGTTCTCGAGTGGCGACCGCGCACCACCGGAAGACGTAAAGTGGGCAGGCCTCTCACTCAGTGAACCGACGACTTGTTGGAGGTCGCGGCAAACCGCTGGAAGCGGACAGCGCAGGACCGGTTGTCGTGGAAATCCTTGGGGAGGCCTCTGTCCAAAAGGTAGTGGACGTCTTTCGGCTGTTATGATGATGATAAGGTTGTACTATTATCTTTGAAAGCATAAAATAAAACGTTAAGAGGAAACGCGGTCTAAACAATAGGTATTTTAATAAAATGTTGCTGTCTCCCTCCTCCAAACCTCTCCGTATACTGCAAGAAAGGGAGAACTGCAGCGTAGAGCGATGATAGGCACTAAATTTGACCAAAACAGCATTTCGTAGTCCCCTATTTCCTCCTCTAAAACTTGAGCAATAATAATATTTATTCGAAAATTATTAAAAAAAACGCTTTACGTATGCCTCTATGGTTTCATTTTATTGTTAATATGCGTATTATTTTTTGGTGGGTAATCTGAAAATAAAGTTTCAATTGGGCATTTTTTTCAGTTTTTGAAGGCTCCTAATTCGTATTATAATTAGTGTGTAGGAAAAACAAAACATAGGGGCATGGTCGTGGTAGATATAGGTTTGATAATAAAAACATTTTTGCTCTATTGTCATTATCCAGGGAGGAAATAGGGGACTACGTTTATATGGAAAAATTGGCACCCGCTTTTCCTCTTAAGCTACTAAGTTATTTGCAAGGCAAATGGCAAGTTATGCTAAGTTATTTAATAAGTATTACACAAATACTGTTTCAAAACAGTAATTATTTTTTTCTTAATTACATATACAGGAAAAGCTTTTTTTATTTCCTAGATTTTTCCCGCGGCTTTCTCCCGTGTACAGATCCCTCAGGATTTATCTCTGGTTATGCTAATGTAGTAGGTGGGACACTCTTATAAGAGGTATTAAGGTATATATATCTGCCGACATGATGAAAACTGTGGTGGTTCCAATTGTGAAAAATAAAACTGGTGACATAGCCGATAAAAATAATTATCGACCAATACCGCTGGCAAATGTTATCGCCAAGGTGTTTGACAGCTTGCATAACTCACAATTGGACAAATACCTATGCCTTCGTGACAACGAGTTTGGTTTTAGACCGGGTCTATTCACGGAAAGTGCTATTTTGTGTTTAAAGCGAGCTGTCATATTATATATTTGTTCATCTTAACCACCATGTTCCCAGCGAATAAATGATTTGAATTTGAATTTGTCAAATACTAAACGGACAGGAAGACTCCCATATATGCCTGCTTTCTAGACCTGTCGAGGGCGTTTGACATGGTTAGTTATAACATCTTATGGCAAAAGCTAAAAGACATCAACCTGCCAACTGAGCTGACCTCAGTGTTTTCAATATTGGTATTTGAACCAGGTAGATGTCGTCCGATGGGCAAATACCTATTCAGAGCCATACGTGTTGCAATGCGGGGTGAGACAGGGTGGACTCAGCTCACCAAAGCTATTTAATTTGTACATAGATGCCCTGATAGGGGAGCTCGGTAGCACTCGTGTCGGATGTCATATTGATGGTGTTTGTGTTAACAACATCAGATATGCTGACGACATGGTGCTGCTGAGCGCCTCTGTCTGTGGCCTGTGAGTAGGCTTCTGGGTATTTGTGAGAAGTATGCTGCGAGTCACGGGCTAATCTACAACGTGAAGAAAAGTGAATGCATGGTATTTAAGGCCGGAAACAAATGTCCTTATATTATACCACCAATTAAGTTAAATGGAGTTCCTTTAAAAATAACTAAATAGTTCAAGTATTTGGGGCATTTGATAACTTCCGACCTTAAAGACAATGCGGACATTGAAAGGGAACGTAGGGCATTGGCTGTCAGGGCTAATATGATAGCTCGCAGGTTTGCTCATTGCATTAAACATGTAAAAATATCGCTTTTTAAAGAATATTGCACATCCTTTTACACGAGCAGCCTGTGGGCGAACTATTCACAAGCGCAATACAATGCCCTACGGATCCAATATAACAATGCATTCAGGTTCTTCTGGGGCTGCCCCGATACTGCAGCGCATCAGGGATGTTCGCGGAGGCGCGAGTAGACTGCTTTTACGCTACCATGCGCAAACGATGCGCGTCCCTGTTGCATCGTGTGCGGGGCAGCGCCAATAGCATCCTGACTATGTTTGCCAGTAGACTGGATTGCGCAATTGTGAACCACTGCTGCTTGGTCCACGTTGCCAATAACAGTCGTGAGATCATAAATAAATTTCATGTAATGCAAATGTAACTGTGTATATTACTAACACTAGTCTAAGTCCTAGAATAAGTTACTAACACTATTGTCATCCTTTGTTGGTTGACAAATTTTATTATACTATTAAAGACACCGATTTTTGTGAGTTGGTTTCATTCAACATAAACAATTTGTTTTTGAGAAATTTTGTAAAAAACAGGGTCTACAGGATATTTTTTACATCAAAAGTGGTAATAATATTTTTTAAATTCTATTCGATTATATAGTTTTTCTATTACTTTAAGTATTTTTTTTTCAAAAGTGATAGCTTTGCACAGTCTTTCAATAATTTGAATTGAAAATTGTGATTTGACCCATCTTAGGGCCTTAATATGTTTTCAATTCATTTAATTCTGGATATTTTAACACTTGGCTGTTTTTTATTTTTTTTTGTTTTTTCATATATGAGTTTAAACAAAAATCACAACAAGTTTGACGCTTAAAAAGAAAAAAAATTCACGGTTTTTTTATTTAATATTTTACTTCTTGTCATTTTCATTAATTGTTTAGGAAATCCGCCATTCTTCTTCGTGTGGCACAATTAACCGTGCTAGTCAAGGGATAGACGGTGGTTGCCTGGTGTTGAACTTAGCATCACCTGCGATCACTTGTAGGGCATTTAGATTAACACTTACGGACGTATGCAAAGCGACCTTCATACACATCTGGAATCTGATATGCAGGTTTCCTCGCGATGTTTTCCGCGATGATAATTTAGATCGATTGACTATTACGGCTTAAAAGATAGGTACAGAAAAGTTCGGATACGACAGAAAACAAGATAAACGGATGGTGAAGGCAGGCGCGGATACGAGACTCCTATAACAAGATGCGAAATAATTATAAAGTGAGAGGTCGCTTTCTACACTGCAATTTCCTCTCCTGCCTAAACGGGGATATAAAAATATAGGAAAAATTAACGAATAAGTATATTGTTACCTTCCTAAGTGGGCTTATAAATTTTTGTGAAATCCGCCTGATTCTAAAAGCTTCGAGTTCGATTCGCTACCCGGAATCGGCAAAATAGTCGAACAGATTCAATAAAAGAAAAACAATCGAATCCGTCCGATTTTTTTTCTGATTCCGTGTAACGAATCGAACTCGAAGCGTTTAGAATCAGTGGGTTTAATAATTGTGTAGGAAACGCTAAGAAGTAATGGAAAATTACCTGAATGTCCACCAAATATCGTAAGACATAACATTCATCCAGCAAAAGGTCGCCATAAAACAATAGTAACTGAAGTACGCTGAAAAAAAATAACGTAGGTAGTTAAGATACATTGGTTTGCGTCCGATGTTGTTAACAACCCATAAAGATCCCCACTGCTAAGGCACTGGTCTATCCGATAGTGTTACTTCTTGAATGACACAACCCCTCTCACTAGCACACCTTTGTGAATCACCAAGCGGCCGCTCCCATCAGGAGCTCTCCGCGCTGTCCCCTTAGCGTGTATTTTTCGCACCCCACCCCTAGGAGGGGCGTCGCTTCGATCAGCTTATAAACCAGCTTAGCTACCAAGGCTACAGGGGGTTGTTAGTGGGTAGTGTAGTCTTGGGCCTGTGCATATTTATTTATATATACCATATGTATATGCGCAGGGCTGTGAATCCCACATAACCAGTACAGCCGGCTTTACTGGTATGCATAAACGCATTTTCCCCCTTCACTCCTCCGCAGTCCGAGGAAAAACAAAAGGCACTGATCTCTTCCAAACTGGAGAAGGTCAAGTCTTGGTTGGTGAAGGTTGTAGGGCTAATAGCAAACCCCACTGTCAGAACTATTTCCAGCCACCCTTAAGACATCTGACAAGACTTAAAGACTGCCATCTAGTGATAGCAACCGGCACCATCGGCTTGAAGTGCCTAGTGAAGCACGGAAACGATCGATAAATGATAATTTTAATAAATACTTTGTCCTCTTGTCTGTGAAATGGCTGAATTCTTCCAGAAAAAAAAATTGCGGAACTGTGGGCTGGCAGAATTTTGCCATATTTCGCAGCCTTCATATTTTGCAAAAAAAACTCGTGCGTATAAATACTACAGCGAATAACCCAAGCGATAAACGCGTTTATCAAAGACTGAAGGTAAAGGTAAAGGAAAAAATCGTCAGGAAACCTGCACACACCTGCGAAGCAACTCGAAGGTTGTGTGTGAAGTTGACCAACCCTCACTGGGCCTGCGTGGTCAACTAAGGCCCGATCGCCCTAATTCAGGGTAGGCCCGAGTCCTTCGGTGAGGACGTATATTTGAACTGATGTGATGATCAAAGACTGAGCTTGATAGCCAACTTCATTTGTACCGGGCGCCTCGAGAAAAAAAAACAGTTCAGTTCTTTAAAAATTCTGTCAGTTGAGCACACACCTTTTAAACGTCTTTTTTTGAAAAATTTTCTATGAAATACATCGATTTTGAATTTGAGTTGTGACTCGAGCTCTTTGAAAGTTGAATTTTGAAGAAATGATTGGGAATTCAAACCATTATTTCTGATTGAATTTTGCATTTCGATTGGCCCCAATGTGTATGAATTAACGGATTGCAAATGGGCATGGTAATGAATTTAAGTAATGAAACAGTGCAGCGGGACTTCTGCGCCCCCCCCCCCCCCCCCCCTCCTGAGTAAGTAGGTTCGTTAATGACGTCCCCACTAACTTACGGCACTGGTCTCTTCCCAAGCTCGGAAAGGTTAGGCCATACTCCACACATGAGGTACAGTCTGGATTGGTGGTGGTTACCTTACACGGCCTAACGACTGTTATCTTGTGAAAGTTACCGGCACTAACGGCTTTCGGTCGAGGCAGAAAATACCACTAACATTCAAACCCATCTAGGTAATGACAGTGCTTTGGTTAGTTAACCTGCATGATCAACCCAACCACGCAAAAACACTGAGCTACGACCGGACCATTTCTAGTAGATAGAAACGTGAGCGTAACTGTGACCCTGGTGACGTATCCTGCCCCCAATTAGTTCGCCCCTGACAAACTTGAGCTCAATAGGGATGACGAATGATAGTCATCTAAATAACTTTTTTATCACGTGTGAAACACAACATTTTGTTCTTATAATGTTAGAAATACTTAGGAGTGACATCATACTTTAAAAGCGTCATTTATGTACTCATTTTGTGATTTTGGCGAATTAAAAATCAAAGACTTGATGTAAAACAAAACGAGTAAGGTTTTCCAAAGTTTAAGTAGGCAATTTAGTGATCAAGAGTTCATAATTTATTTCTGATGCTGTCGTCATCCCTATTGCTAGTCTCTGCAACCCAGGGCGCAGAGTTCCTCTTTCATGATCTTATTAGTTTCAAATGTCTCCCACCTGAGCCAAGAAGTGTTAGCTGGTCTGCAGTTCCCCACAGTATAGGCATGATATATTTGTAGTCCTAACTAAGTATTAAGTACATGTGTTTAGCTTGCAGTGTCCTGTGACGATTTTATAACCATGCCCAGGATTGCCTTGTTAAATGTCCGTGTTCTTCCGCGATTACAGACACAGATACTCACTTAGAAGTTTACATTCCTTACGATCCAAAATTCCAGTCAAAATAATAGCAAAGATTATGAAAGCACTGAAGAGACTGGCCACATACGCCATAAGCACCAGACCGTTGAGATTCCGCAACTCGGGAAGCAGCGAGTAGACCACCAGCACCAGCACCAGGAATACACAGGAAACCAGTAGCCCTGTAAAGATTTGGCACAAAATAGTACATGCAGGATGTACAAAAAGCATCGTCGGTACGGCGAGTGCTGAAAAGTCTCCATAATCCCAAGAGTTTTCTTAATTTTAAGTGTACATTAAAACAAAGATGCAAAGTTTGTAAAATTTCGAGTTATGGCCAATTTTTTTTTTGATGACCTCATCGGATTGCTAGGTGGTGGCGCCACCTATGCATGCATCAAATCGCTACCTTTCGTGTTTTAAATTAATTTTATTTATTCACAATTGGTAAGCCCTTGGCATTATCTCACCTGATTAGTAAAGTGATGAAACTACTACTGCGAGCACAGTTCCGCCAACTATATGTTTTGTCTTAAATTTCAAGCGATTAGCTTGGGTGCTGGGTGTGGTCGGTGCTAGCCTGGAGCCCAGTTTTAGTTGATACAAGGGTACTTGAACAAGGGTTTTGTGTTAGCCAATCAGAATCGTAGTGACTACAGTTGTACTAACCTAAGGAGGCTAAGATCGAGGCGCCATTTATTTCATGAGCACTTTTGATCGAGCAGCTGAATTATGAACTTGGGAAGCCAGCCCCGTGCCGAACTCACCGCTTTTTTAAAAATAATCTGTTTTCATCCACGTTATCATGAAGCCTTATGTTGTAAACGTTTGTGAATATGAAGTATACACTCCAGAACCTCTCAGAGACGAGTTTAATTTTGAGATCCGACCTAAAACCTTCTGGAGATTTAACGATATACATATAATATTTGGTCCTTACATATGAAATTGGCGTTTTGTGGAACTGGCCACTTTGATAATAAATATCTGGTGTTTGGTTAGGAATTACAAATTCAAATTTATTTTATATTTACTTTTGTGTATTAAGGTTTCGAATTTATTGATTCATTTGTTTTCTCGCCAATTGATTATTCTTTAGACATCTTTCTGTTTACAATATGGAAAACTAAAATTTTAGCTTTATTTACGAATGCGAGTTCCACCGGGGTAACAGTGTTGTTAAAACAGCTCGAAGGATTAATGTTGTGTATGGAGAAGGTACTGTAAAACAAAAGACGGTACGTTTTTGGTTTCATCGTTTCCGTTCTGGAAATTTTGACCTACAGAACAAACCCCGTGGACGTCCGGAGACTAGTTGACAATGAAGAATTACGATCGTGGAAGCGGATCTATCGCAAACTACATCAGAATTAGCAGCAGGCTTCGGTGTGAGTGATGAAACAATTTTAATTCACTTGAAACAAATTGGATAAAGTTCGAAAAATGGGTACCGCATGAATTGAGTGAAGCAAACCAACAAACACGCGTCGAGTGCTGCGTTACATTACTTAATCGTCACAATAACGAGAGGATTTTGAATCGTGTCCTTGTGACTTGTGATAATAGAAAATGCTCATCACAATGGTTGAACCCGGGACAACCGGCATAATCTTGCTCCAAGTCAAAGTTGACTAAGAAAAAGGCACTGGTTAGTGTCTGGTGGACCATTGCTGGTGTCATTCACTACATCTTCCTAAGATCTGGCCGGACGATTACGGCAAAGCTGTATTGTCAACAACTGCAAACCATAATGGAAAAGCTAGCCGTTAAACAACCAAGACTGGTAAACTGCTCGAGCGCACTGCTGCTTCAGGACAACGCTAGACTTACACACTGCACAAGAGACGGTTGCTAAATTAGTGCAGCTACGATTTGAATGTCTCCGACATCCACCATACTCTCCAAACCTTGCTCCAACAGATAACCATTTTTTTCAGAATTTGGACAATTTCTTGCAAGGAAAAAATTTAATTCCGGTGAGGCAGTCAAACCGCATTCAAAGATTTTATTGATTCACGCTCCCACAATTTTTCGGCAAAGGAATCAATGAACTACCTATAAAATGGCGAAATTGCATTCATAACAATGGTACATACTTTAATTGATTAAAAATAAAATTTCATAAAAAGTTTTTGGTTTGGTTCCTCCATATAAAACGCCAATTTATATGTAAGAACCTAGTATTATACATGACGTATAAATTTAATTAAACGCAAATTTGAGAATTTAACTGGCCATAACTCGAAATATACATAGAGTTCCCCTTTTATAAGCTGGGTACAACAAAGTACAAAAGTTTAAAAAAAAAAATACGTGAAAACTGAAAACATTTAAATGGCTTTTTACAAACATACGTCATCATCATCATCATTTTTATATCAGCCGAAGGACATGCTGGACAAAGGCCTCCCCTAAAGATATCCACAACGACCAGTCCTGCTCTGCCTGCATCCGGGGTTTCCCGTGACCTTTAACAGATCCGCTACGCTACCTTATTTTTCCAACTTTTTTTAATTTCTTGTATTTGTTGTTATAGCGGCAACAGAAATACATCATCTGTGAAAATTTCAACTGTCTAGCTATCAAGGTTCATGAATTACGGTCTAGTGACAGACGGACAGACGGACGAACAGCAGAGTCTTAGTAATAGGGTCCCGTTTTTACCCTTTGGATAAGGAACCCTGTATGTTGTATGTTTATTTCTGTTGGTGTAATTCTGTTGCCGCTATAACAACAAATACTAAAATTTAGAAAAAGTAAGTCTCCATACAAAAAACGTGTTTTTTAAACATGAAGAAACTAGCGCCATCTAGTATGTTAGTACGGAACTGAAGAAACTAGCGCCATCTAGTATGATGGTACGGAACCCTATGTGTGCGGTTCTGACTCGCAGTGGGCCGGTTTTTTTAATTCACTATTAACATAGTACAAACAGAATAGCAGGTTATCTTTATACAACAGTAACTTGCGCGGTTTGTTTGTACAGTCAAGGAATTTAATTTCCAACCCACCTAAGGTTCATCATCGTACAGCAAACTGTCACCATAAGAGCTATTTTCGATTGACACTGACACATAGAAAAACAAATGATTACTTTTTGCCAAGAGGTTATCTGTAAAGGCCGATATACACTTTGATTAGTGCGAGTGCAGGTGATAAGTGAAGTAGAAGTACATTTCTTGGTCGCTTTGTGGTGTAGTTCAGCACCGCAGTGAAGCAAGCAATGTACTTATACTTTCACTTAACACCTGCATTCGCACTAATCAAAGTGGATACCGGCCTTTATGTGAAGTGACAAATGAGACGTATTGACATTTCAATACTATTACTGAAATAGAGTTTTCCACCTTAATGCATTGCGAATGTCTAACGACAATTCAACGAAATGGGTTGGAAATTAAATTCCTTGACGTACTATGCTATTGATGAACCCTTGCCATCATTTCACATTGATGGTAAGTGACGATGAAGCCGAAAATGGAATCGGTCTTACCAATATTCCCCAATGCAAAGAACTTATCAATGCTGTTAATATTGATGATTGGTCGGGCTTAGAAAATGCCTACCACCAACCAAACGAAGTTCTTCAATGTTAGACCCGAAATCGTAAATGTGTAACTCGGCACGCTGTTATGCGTTATTTTTTTATTCGACCTTCTTTTTATTCCATTTATTTATTTTCCACGCATGCGCTGTCATCCATCTGCCAATATCATTAGAAAAAAACGAAAATTCGATCATCGCTTATCCTAACCATCACAAATTATTAATGTATATTTATTTATTTACTTGTACTTCCTAAAAGACCCATTTCGGGTATTCTACTCTTATTTTTCATCTTTATTTCACAATTAAACCAATTGGGTATGCTAAATTTTTTATAAGCCATGAAAATAAAAAAACCATTTCGAGATATTTTTATTTAAAGCCATATTTTTTCATTTTCCACTCGAAAAAGTAAAAGATTGCGTAAAAAAATCGGAAAAGGACAATAACCTTCATTTGACCCCTATGACGTCACGAGTTTACAATAAAACCTTATTTCACCACTGAACGGAACGTGCACTCTTACTTGTCATATCAATTACGGACCTTGCATTTGAGGACGAGCTTTCGTCGAGCACTGAAAAAGGCACTATTTATTTATCATCCACCAAAAACTACGTTTGAAACAATCAAATATTATTAGAACGTCATTCAAATTAAATACTTAAATGGGTAAGATATTCATTAGAGGTCCAATTTTTATTGTGGTTCTAAAAAACATTTAAACTCTGAAGGCCTTGTCCATACATAGATTATGATGTTTGATGACAAGTAAATTTTGACTTTGACGTTTCGTTGTTGGCTTTGTGATAGTTTCGTTTCGGAAAAGGCTAAGGTTACTAAGACCATACAGCCAGGTCTGACGTATTTAGGCTTCCTTAGCTGTTGGATTTGTAATGCTAGTGCCGGTGCAATGAAAAAACAACAAAATAAAACTACGAATGCGTCTACCACAAATCCCGCCAAAAAACCTTTAGGAATGATTGACTTGAGTGACTTGACAGTTGACGTCAAGGCCTATTCATTTCATCGTCATAGAAATAGGGCTGTTCGTTTCATAGTAATGTGAACCGATGACGTCATCAAGGTTTCAAAATTTAAAAAAATATTTAAAAATATCTAGAGGCTTAAAAAATGAAATATTCAAATAAGTTTTTCAAAATGGTCTAAACCATCAGAAAAAAAATTAAAAAAAAAACATTTTTTTTAGCATACCCAATTACCTGTAAACACGCATCTTCATTTCAACCCACGCCCTATCTACTACCGAACTTACAAAGTCGTGTTGTGTTACAAATGGAATCGAATACGTGATCCCTACGAAGATCGGCGTGTAACTAAGTCATGTCATGTCTTACCAGCAATGAAGTATGTTTTGTCCATATATGTATCAATAGTGCTGTCCTCCAGTTGAAACCAAAAGTACGGAGTGAGCTCCTTTTTCTCGTTGAACCAATAGTCCATACAAAAATTACTACTGTTTATTTCTATCCAACGAACGTACTCATTCGGTGCTTCTAGGTAGAGGGTACCCGTCTGAAAGTGACACAGTAGGTTAATGTAAAAAGTTACACAGTAGATTAAAATAAAATGTTACACAATAGATTTTTTTTTTATTTTAAAAAAATAATTTACCAAAAACCTAAAAGCTTTTAGGTACAAACTTTTATTTGAAAAGAGATTTTATAGTGCTCAAAAAGCAAAATGATCGAATGAATATAAAAAGTTACGGTTCCAAATTCTAATAAATAAAAAAAATCCTAAAAACTTTTTGGTACAAGCTTTGAACATTGCATTGTCACGCGATATACAAATGCATACAAAATTTCAGCTCAATCGGAAACTAGGAAGTGGGTCAAAATTAACTTGCAAGATTCCACCCGAACATGCTTACATACATTGCAAGCTAAATAAAAGCTTTGAAAATTGAATGCGTTTGGCTGCACCTCACCTGATGGTAAGAGCCATGCAGCCGAGGATGTAACACGCAATTTAAAAATACACGGTAGATTAAAATAAAAAGGCAAAGAGAAAGATCAATTTACATGTAAGTATCATCCAATATCATAATATTATATATTATTTGAGTTTGCGTGTACCATCCTCGACTACATATTCAATTAGTTTATACACTCTATTTATGAAAAAGTATTTATGTTAACAAAAATTTGTATAGTATGACCACGAGGACATACATGTCCACTATTTCAGTATATTACAAATAAAAATAGAAGTTTAAAAAACTAAAAATCGACTTCAAAATGAAATTCACTCAAAAGTGTGAAATAATAATAATATACTTAAATACACGACATTAACCAACAATAACGAAATCAAAGGTGGGTACGAATTAAGTTAGGGGCCTAAAATTCTTTTTGAGGTCGGTGTCAGCAATGCCATCGAATCTAAAACGTTTGATACGTATAAGTAGCTGTGTGTTGGTACCGACCTCAAAAATAAATTTAGGCTCCTAATTTAATTCGTACCCACCATTGATTTCGTTATTGTTGGTTAATGGTGTGTATTTAAGTATATTAATATTATTTCAAACTTTTGAGTGAATTTCATTTTGAAGTCGGTTTTTAGTTTTTTAAACTTTTATTTTTATTTGTAATTTTTTTTTTTTAATTCACAATTGGTAAGCCCTTGGCATCATCTCACCTGATGGTAAGTGACGATGATGCCGAAGATGGAAGCGGGCTTACCAAGATTCTCCAATGCAATGGAGAACTGGCTATCTTATCTTCAAGCCGGAACACATCAATGTTGTTAACACTGATGTTTGGCGGCAAGACTTAGATAAGATGGTGGTAGCTAGCCAGGCGGGCTTAGAAAATGCCCTACCACCAACCAAACCGAGTCTTACAAATTGACCCCACCGGGAATCGAACCCGCGACCTCCTGGTGTGAAGCGAATGGGCTAACCATTACGCCACGGAGGCGGTTAAAAAAATAATTATACTGAAATAGTGGTTTAGCTGGTAGGGGGGGTTTTAGCAAACCCTAAATAATATTGAAATACCTATTCAAACCCACACAATAGGGTACGTCAACAAAAAAACCGTCTTCGTGGCGTAATGGTTCGTCCATTCGCATTCAAAGGAGGTGGCGGGCTCAATTCGGGGGGGGGTTGAACTTTGTAAGACTCGGTTTGGTTGGTGGTAGGACATTTTCATAGCCCGCCTGGCTAGCTACCACCATCTGATCTACTCTTGCCGCCAAACATCAGTGTTAAGGCGAGGTATTGATCAGAACAGTTGTCTCTGTTTTTTTCTTTACGTGTAAAGAGTAAATAAAATAACTACACATTTATGCACTTTTCAATGTTTTATTTTTTTAACTTAGATACAGGCATTTTTGCTAATAAGTGAGTCCGAAAATATGTCAGGATTTTATTGAGGACTAAGAGAGAAAAAAATAAGGTGATATGTCCAACTGTAGTGAAGTAAAACTGGTATAGAGAAAATTTTGTCAAATCGTGTATTCGCCTCCTACACTTTGTAAGACAAATATGTCTTACAATACAGATGTTTTATCTCACGAGCGCGGGTTAGCCATACTTGTGTGTGTAATGCGTATAGACACGTGCTCTATTGTTAGTTGTGTCTATTGTGTGCGCAATTGTAAGCTCCCGACCTTACGCACGCAAAGACAATTTGCATGTACATTAACACACACAAGTATGACTAACCCGCGCTCGTGAGATAAAACATCTATAGTAATAAATTGAAAAAAAATAATGATAAAAGTGTTGCAGTTTCAACTGCACAAAAATGACTTTTTCTAATCCTCGATTTCGAGGTTTGTATTATTTCCTGAAAGGGTTTCGCCTTAACAGCAAAACATTAGTGTTAACACCATTAATGTGTTGCGGCTTGAAGAGAAGATAGCCAGATCCCCATTACGTTGGAGAATCTTGGTAAGCCCGCTTCCATCTTTGGCATCATCGTCACTTACCATCAGGTGAGATTATGCAAAGGGCTTATCAATTGTGGAATTAAAAGAATATTACTTATTATTATTATATATTATTATAATGTTATGTAGGAGAGGATGACTGACTCTGTGGCTCAGTGGTTAGTGCCCTTGACTACTGATCCGAGAGTCGTGGGTTCGATCCCCACCCAGGGCAAGCATTTGTGTGATGAGCAGATTTGTTTGCTCTGTGTCTGGGTGTTAAATTATATCTATGTATGTATGTATTTAAACGTATATAAGTATGTATATCAGTCTCTGGTAACCCATAACACAGGGAATCCTACTTTGGGGCCAGATGACCATGTGTCATTTGTCCCAGAATATTTATTATTTATTTATTGAGAGATACTCTAAAAATATTTTTTTAAAGATTTTATTGTACCACTTTGTCGGCGTGACTTATATGCATACCCTTGCCAAATTATAGCTTTCTAGTACTAAAATAGTCTCTAAGTTAGACGCGGACAGAGGGATAGACAGTCAGACGGACAGACACAGCGAATTGTTGACTTCGGAACCCTTAAAAAAGTGTGCGTGACAATGTCAGCTTCAACGCGCGACTGGAGTTTACTCATCGTGAACTGTCTAGTTTTGATATGACCTTACAGGAGGGACGCTCCGGGCTCCACCCTAAGCGGAGCTCCGCCTCCGGCATCGCGGTTAAGGCTGTATGGCCATGGAGTCTTAGCTTTACTGATATAAAACGTTAGTTATGAAAGTTAACACTTGTTTCACTCCCCATCGTTTCTTATAAAACCCTGTTTAAATAAAGAATATGTTTAAAATGTACCGTCCGTCGTGGAAATGTTTGGAGACTTTTGCCCAGCATTAGACATCTATCGGCATATGTAAGGTGTAACAAAATTAGCTGAAACTATTTTAACTGGTGCTTCTACCCATGAAACTAAACAACTTTCCCCATGGAACCCATAGTCAAATCGCAAAAAAAAATTTGGCTCTCATATACTAACTCACAGAATCGTTAAACTAAAGTGGCAGTGGGCAGGTCACATAGCTCGTAGAACAGATGGCCGATGGGGTAGTAAAGTTCTCGAGTGGCGACCGCGCACCGGAAAACGTAGTGTAGACAGGCCTCCCACGCGGTGGACCGACGACCTGGTGAAGATCGCGGGAAGCCAATGGATGCGGGCAGCGCAGGACCGGTCGTCGTGGAAATCCTTGGGGAAGGCCTTTGTCCAGCAGTGGACGATTTCTGGCTGATATATGATGATACTAACTCGATCTGCTGATCAGCCAACTTGTTAAGGGAAGTTCAAAATTTTTCTTGAGATTTGACTATGGGTTTTATGGGGAAAGTTTTTCAGTTTCATGGGTAGAAGCACCAGTTAAAATAGTTTCAGCTAATTTTGTTAGACCTTATATAATGATGATGATGATGAAATAAGGAAAATAATCTTACCTCAGTCAAATACGGGTTTAGATAAGGTTCGAAAATAAAATCTTCTGATCTTTTCTTATCTCGAAAAAGTCCATATTTCAGTTGATACACATCTCTGAAATACCTACCAGTCCACGAAGTTGCAGAAAAAGTTTTATTATATAGCTTTAGGTCATCGATGGTAAAATTATGTCTTAAATCCGTAGTATTACAGGCATGCATTAAGACATATTCACTTAATTCACAACACTTCATTAAAGTTATTTTCTCTGCTTTAAATCTTTGAATCTCTGCAGAAAATAATATAATTATATATAGAAACTTTACAGCAGTCATATTTGCACGAGTGCCTCAAACAAAGATCACTTTATACAACAAATCTGAAACTAAATGAACAAATCAGTGGTATTTGCCCGGGATTGTAATATTTTTTTCCTTAAGTATTTAGGTAACGAACTGAGTCACTACAAACCTAGAGACTGAAATGATCTCATTGGTCATTGCAGTCATTACAGCATAATATCTTTGTATAGGCATACTGGCCGCGCGTCATTTAAAAGAAATAAATTCAAACACATCGTGAGGAAACCTGAACATCTGATTACATACATGTGTATGAGGCGCATTCCAGTAGAGCTTGGCGCGGTCGTTCTCGAGAACCCGCTCCGGCATGTACTTGTGATACGGCAACCGCCGAGATACGAGGCTATACTTTAGAGCGATCTCGGCGGTTGCGGAGCGGTGTACAATCCTGATGACTGCTTGGTTGTGCCTGTGCAAATACTCAGTGTTGGTAAGCATGGAACAACCGGAGGTTATATGACGCAGGGTTGTTTATTATTATTTTTAACCCCCGACGCAAAAAAGAGGGGTGTTATAAGTTTGACCGCTATGTGTGTGTGTGTGTGTCTGTGTATCTGTGTGTCTGTGTGTCTGTCTGTGGCACCGTAGCTCTCAAACGGGTGAACCGATTTGGATGCGTTTTTTTATTTACAAGTAGGTTTTTTGGCGATGGTTCTTAGATACGTTTCATCAAAATCGGTTCAGCCGTTTCAAGGTCATCAGCTCTTTTGTTAGCTGCGGTAGGGTTCTTAGACTCTTAATGTGTATTTACTTTACTTTCAAACATACATGTGACCTAAAACTTGAAACACTCATGTATGCTTAATAACTATGCAGGATTATGGAACTCTTGGTCTGATGCTGCAGCCAGGATATCCAGAACACTAGCACACTCTTAAAAAAATAATAGCAGATATGTCGTGTTTGGACTCGTTTTGTTCAGTATTTGATTTTGCATACAATGCAATGGTGGCAACACAGTGAGCTGATGCTGCGGCCAGGATATCCAGCACACTAGTACACTCTTAAAAAAATAATAGCAGATATGTCGTGTTTGGACTCGTTTTGTTCAGTATTTGATTCTGCATACAATGCAATGGTGGCAACACGGTGAGCTGATGCTGCGGCCAGGATATCCAGCACACTAGTACACTCTTAAAAAAATAATAGCAGATATGTCGTGTTTGGACTCGTTTTGATCAGTATTTGATTCTGCATACAATGCAATGGTGGCAACACGGTGAGCTGATGTTGTTAAAATCCGTTAAATTTTTGACATACCTACGTACCTGAAACTATGACTAACTGTAAACTAAATATTATTGAGATAAACCTTCGCTTTGATTTCTTATTCTTTGATCCAATTCATAAATTGCAATACCTTGTAAACTTTTCACTCGACTCAAAGCCACATAAGCCTGGCCTTTTGCAAAAGTTTTTTTGCCTAAATATACAACGGCCTTTTCCACTGTTGTTCCCTGTAACTTGTGAACGGTAACAGCCCAACTTAAAATGATAGGGAACATTATATGCCTATTTTTTCGAAAACGGTAACCTAAATCATAAAATGGTCTTGGAAGACTCACAACTATTTTTAACCCCCGACGCAAAAGAGAGGGGTGTTATAAGTTTGACGTGTCTGTCTGTCTGTCTGTCTGTCTGTCTGTGTATCTGTGTATCTGTCTGTGGTATCGTAGCTCCCAAACGGATGAACCGATTTCCGTTTAGTTTTTTTTGTGTAATAGATAATTTTATCCCGAGTGTTCTTAGCCATATTTCATGAAAATCTGTTCAGCCGTTTGAACATCATCAGCTCCTTTCTAGTTGATGAGGGGATCTGACTAACTTCCTTATGTCCGATCGATTCGAAATTTAGTACCGTGTTACTTCAATGATATTGAAAGTATATGGTAAGGTAACCATGACCTGATCAGCCGTTTGAAGCTCATCAGCTCCTTTCTAGTTGATGAGGGGATCTGACTAACTTCCTTATGTTCGAACGATTCGAAATTTAGTACCGTGTTACGGCTGATCATCAGCTCCTTTCTAGTTGATGAGGTACCTAACTAAGTTACTAACTCAACTAACTAATCACTATAAATACCTTCCTAATATTTATACCTACTTTAAAAGGACAAAATATAGGTAAAATTAAAAAAAATTAAAACCCACCGACACAAAAAATGAATTCTAAAAAACTAACAAATAATATTTTAAACCTATTATAATTACTATCGTCACATATATTATGTAAGTTCAAATATTTTATTTTCCAAGCGTTGTCGCGTCGGGGGACCGCTAGGGAAAAAAAAAGAAATTAAACTTCTTTATACTCTTCAAGTCTTTCCACTAAAAAGTAAAGAAGTCCTGACACTCTTAAATACCTTTTTGGGTAGCAATAATAAGGGCTTAGATTACGCTAAACAGGACGATGTTTAAGCAGGCGCGCGTTACCAACCTTAAAAAACATTTATAACTGTCATATTTAAGAGCGTATTCACAAAATCGTTTCCCATACAAATTTAAAATAACTACACGGGCTGATTTTAGTTTGATCGATTCAATTGATTAGAATCGACCCATCCATTTTCAAAAAGTATTAATTTTAAGTTTTGATGGGAAATAATTTTGTGAATTTTGTCGGTGGGTTGCATGGAGCGGCAACGTCGCGCAACTTGTGTATTTACACGACATTTTGTCACACACAAATTCGTAAATTTAATGAAAATTGAGTGTTGGTTTATTCCATAATTTAAAATGAAATTATGTTTTTTTATTAATTTAGCGCAAACTAATACTTTAAAAAAGTTTGTAGCACACATAATTTACGCTTTATTCTGTATCCTGAGCCAGATTATTGCAATTGTTTTTTGTATGATAATCAAACCACCTTAACAAGTATATTCATTATATTATCCTGTTACTTTTAAGTACATTTTTTATTAATCATTGGACTATCTGAAATAATTTGCTCTTGATAAGGTATGGAACTTAATCCTACTATAGTAGATATGAATACTTGGTACAAAAATTAGCTACTTTTTACCCGACTGCCCAAAAGAAGTGTTGTTTTCCGGGTACACTGTATGTCTGTTTTTTGACGTGATAGTTAATAAAGGCAATAATGTTGGTTGTCAAAACAATCAAAAGAAACATATAAGATAAAGAAGATTTGATCATTTTCAGAGCTATGATGAAGCTGAACGCCTTCTTGAGGTTGTAGCGTGAATCACAAACACAACACACACGCACACACGAACACACGCCCACACGCACACAAGCACACACACACACACTCACATACACACACACACACCAAAATCCACTTGCATCAATTCAAGATCTTTGTTTTTCTTTTAGTTAAAACTTTAGCATAGTTTTGTTCACATTTAGTAGATATACCATGTTCAGTTTAAATAGACTCTGTTATTTGCCAATAATTATATATACCATAGACTAAGCGATGGAAGAGTGAGATTTCCTAACACAGGTATTTTTTTACCTAAAAGGAGGTCTCAGCCTTAAATTGCCGATAATTTTTGGTAACCAATAAACAATTTTCATTTTCAGAGGATAATAAAACTCTTTTCATAAACTGTATATACCTCCATATGACAAAAAATATTTGATTATTTTCTGAAGACTAAGTATTAACTTTCATACACATAGATGGAGCTAAAGAAGTTTTACTTCAGTCGTGTGGTCGTGTGTTGACTCGTATTTTTTTTGGCTGTGCCTGTAGCCTATACTAATGGATTTTGGACTCCAAGGTGTCGTTAGATTCGTCATGATCCCGTGAGTGATATAGGATACCTTTTTACCCGACTGTCAAAAAAGAGAGGTTATGTTTTTATACATTCGGGTTTTTTATTTTTAATTAAATTGGTTACGTTATCTGGTTTGTGCAAGAAAGAGGCTGGATCGTATTAATACAGCAAAGGTAGCATTCGGATCTGAGCGACGGTGGGATCGCGACCAGATAGCTTTAAGCCACAGATTTGAACAGAAGGATCCGCCCGTCTCCATATTTTTGACAGATTTTCTTCATACATGCAAAAAGTAGCGCCATCTGACATAACTCGTACGAACTATCGTGGGCGAGAGTTGACTGACGTGCCGAGTTAAAAGAACCTTGATAGAATTGTCGCTTTAAAAATTCGTTTTTTTAATTTGTTTACAAGAAAAAATACAATGTAAGGTTACTTATCGACTTTTTAGCCTTTCTTTTATGATATTTTACGGCCTCTTACAACACAATAAGGCATTTTTATATGGAATATTTTTCCACCGCACTGAACAATGTCCCGCAGACGACTGAGACGCGAGTGTGCGAAACTTTCGATTTTCGCACCAATTCGCTGGGCCCATTAGTCGCGCGCGTTGGCCGGGTCCTTACGCCAGTAATATATAAGTCATTGCTTTAAGCCAACCTACCGGTCGCGCGACCTGGTCGCTTGCATTCGTCAGTGCTTCATTATTAATTCATACATAGGGTTGCCAAATGAAAGTTTTACAAATGAGGGCTGATGGGTCTTAAAAGGTGAATTTTCTGTAAAACAGGTCTTTTTTTTTAATATACTTAATTTGCTTTATTTTAACCACATTTATCTGAACTGCCAATTATTACAAAAAGTTCTTGGTTTTTCCACAAACAATTGTGAAAATCTTCACATGACATGTTTTTTAAGTTGTATTGATTAAAAATCCACGATTTAACTTACTCCACACTTATACTAATACTTAACATCTGTAATTTTTTGCACGCCCGTTTAATCTTTGGCGTTTATTAAAGACTTACATGTAGTTAAAGGAGTACGTACAGTACGTGCGTGCAGTTGAAGCGTCGGTGGCTCAACCGGTAACAACTGGGTCATCCTAACCAGAGGTGCCGGGTTCAAATCCGGACGGCCAATGTACCATTGAGTTTTTAAAAACTTACGTACATATACTCACCCGAGATACTCACCGATTGCTTTAACGGTGAAGGAAAACATCGTGAGGAAACCTGCACACACCTGCGAAGAAACTCGAAGGTTGTGTGTGAAGTCGACCAACCCGCACTGGGCCCGCGTGGTCGACTATGGCCCGATCGCCCTAATTCAGGGTAGGCTCGAGCCCCTCGGTTGGGACGTATATAATGATGACAGTTACTTAAAGAGGATGGAAGGACAAACTATTGAAAAGGTGAGTTCTCCTTTTGTATAGCACCTGGCAACCCTATTCATACGAAGCAGTGCTGTGACTTGCGCGAACCGATCGCGCTCGCCGACCATGGTCGTCGTCACCGCCAAGATCCGAATGCTACCTTTATGCATATACAGGGTGTAAAAAAAAATGGTGTAGGTCCCGTTAACTGGGACTTCTACTCATCATACTGAACAACTTTCCCCAAAGAACCCATAGTCAATTCTCAAAAAAAATTCGACGCTCCGTACAAAAATGCACAAAATTGGTCAATCAGCTGATCGTTTTGTATGAAGAGTTCAAAATTTTTTTCGTGATTTCAGCAAACTTGTAGAAAACAAAAGTTGATCAGTATGATGAGTAGAAGCACCAGTTAACGGGACCTACACCAATTTTTTTAAAACTTGTATAGTTTTGCCGCTGAATTAGCTGCACCTTTGATAAATCACGCTCGATGCTGTCGGCTCGCGACAAAAGGTAGTGACAAAGGAGCCGACCTGATTTCAATCGCGGCACCGCCGGCGTTAATAACGTAGATATGTATGTATACGTTAATAAAGTCGTCGGCGCCCCGATTGAACTCAGGGTGGCCCCTTTGTCACTACCGTTTGACGCGAGCCGACAGCGTCGAGCGGCATTTATCAAAGGTGCAGCTAACTCAGCGAATGAACTAGAATCTTTAATGTTGTTATTCCTTAATGTTAATAAATGTAATCTAAATGTATAAAATTATAATACTTTATTAGTGTAAGTTTCTTGTTATTAAACAATAATATATTTACATTTAACTCAAAAAAATTATCTTACCAACTATTATAACTCTTCTATAACTAGGGACTTTTTCAACATACAGACAGACATGCGTTACAAAGAATACACCCACATTGATACAAATACAAATAGCCAATTCGGTATGGGAAATTCAATGATTAGGTATGTTAAGCTGTGGAACTGTAGTTGTGTTAACTTCACGCGAATACACGTTATTGTCACATCCCATAGAGAGTACAGAGTTTCCAACACTTTCACGTGCGTATGAGCAGCTCGAGAATGTTCTGGTCGTAGTCGTGGAAGCGGAGGCAGCGCGGGCTCTCGGCGAACACTTCGCCGTTCTCTTTGCCCACCAGCCAGAACGTCTCCATTGTACCTTTGCCCTGGAACACATGTGGCAATCGTTGATATATAGGGTCTTAACAAAAGTACGCACTTTTTAAGCTATTGCATAGCTTTTATCGCGGGCTTTGAGCGCGGCGACCGAATCAAGAAATTCCGTAACGAAAATAACCTAACATCCCACGAGTTCTAAAAAACTTACAGTGCCATCTATTAGCGATTTGCGGTACTAAAAGGACAGTCAATTTTAAAGGCTTAAGCCGAGCGTGATTTAAAGTTACCGCGTTCTAAAAAAAACTTACAGTGCCATCAATTAGCGATTTGCGGTACTAAAAGGACTTAGTCAATTTTACTGGTGTAACTTTCTTAGTGTTAAAAGTTGTTAAAAAATGCGATGCAATAGCTTTACCGCGGCAGTCCCCGAGTGCCACACGTTTTTTTTTTTTTTTTTCTGGAGCTTGTATACAACTGGTATCCCAGCTGGTATCCGCGAATTGACAAAGTTCAATGGCCGCGCCGGCCCGCCACGCCGCCGCGGCGTATTCTGGTTAATTACTATCCAGTATGTATCACTTTCAAAGATCTGACATTCGTAATTTTTGCTCACCCTCCAAAAGTCATAGAAATTAAATTTTGCTTTTATATATTCTTGGGGGAGGCCCATTTCCAGCAGTGGACGTCCTTCGGCTAATATGATGATAATATATTACTTTTAAGATTACAATTTTTAGAGTGCTTTCTGGAGTTTGAAAGTTTCTATACTGGCTCTATTCTAGTCGCGTGTGAAGTCGATCAACCCGCACTGGGCCTCGTGGTCGACTAAAGCTCGATCGCCCTAATTCAGGATAGGCTCGAGGCCCTCGGTAGGGTAGTATATGAGCTGACATGATGATGCTGGCTCACAATAGCAATGTCGTCTGCCTAGATGGATGTGCAAGAGCTTGTCAGGCAACCGCCGTCTATACCTTGGGTAGCACGGTTAATTGTGCGACACGGTAAGAGGGAGAGAAGCTTGTCTCCACCAGGTCGTGCGTATAAAGGGTTTTAACATTTAGGATGTTTTTAAGTTGTCAAAATATTATCCCAGAAAAAACCATGCTAGCCAACTCCTCCAATTAAGGATTATTTTTTTAATGATTTCATTGTAAATTTCAACTGTGCTATCCGTTTATCCGATTTGGAATCGCGTTCGTTATAGTTTATTTTCGGTTTATTGCTTGCTAAGCCTTCCTCTATACTTGAGGTTTCAAATTCCATGCTTCCGACAGTAGAAATACATAACTTTTTCCTATCTCATGCATGGTCCCCGGAGCGTTTGTATCTCTTGTACAGGTTTTCGCTTTCAGGTGTCCAACATGTTGTAATTTTCGGTTGCCTTTTGGAATGTACAACCGCCTCCGTGGCGTATGGTAGTCCATTCGCTTTACACTAAGAGGTCGCGGGTTCGATTTCCGGTGGGGTCAACTTGTAAGGCTCTGTTTGGTTGGTGGTAGGGAATTTTCTAAGCCCGCCTGGCTAGCTACCACCATCTTATCTAAGTCTTGCCGCCAAACATCAGTGTTAACAACATTTATGTGTTCCGGCTTGAAGATAGGATAGCCAGTTCTCCATTACGTTGGGGAATATTGGTAAGCTCGCTTCCATCTTCGGCATCATCGTCACTTACACCGTTGAGATGATGCCAAGGGCTTACCAATAGTGAATTATTTTTTTTGCCAGTTTCCGTAACTTCACAAAACGGCTGTTGTTTTTGAACGTAGGTAGGGCTAATCTTACGGCGGCATGAAAAACAGTCAGATTTTTTGAAAATTCCAGCTTACTAGAGGCATGGAATTGCTTAGTGGATTGTAACTCCAAATTCAGTCATAAACGGTCAATGTTGGCCAATAATAAAATAAGTATCGTTGCCTTGTTGGCGAAAGGAGTCCAAAGAGACAAACGTCGGGGTTGTAATATTTTTTCCACCAAGCTGATTTTTTTTTATTCAGAAGTGGTAATCCCTTGGCATCATCTCACCTGATCGTAAGTGACGATGATGCCGAAAATGGAAGCGGGCTTACCAAGATTCCTTAACGCAATGGAGAACTGGCTATCTTATCTTTAAGCCGGAACACATCAATGTTGTTAACACTGATGTTTGGCGGCAAGACTTAGATAAGATGGTGGCAGCTAGCCAGGCGGGCTAAGAAAATGCCCTACCACCAACCAAACCGAGTCTTACAAGTTGACCCTATTGGGAATCGACCCCGTGACCTGCTGTGAAGCGAATGGACTAACCATTACGCCACGGAGGCGGTTGAAATTATCCTCTATCTTTTGCGTTAAAAACAAGGTATAATGCGTGCGACTAAAGATGAGACTTGACACACCACGTAAAACATTAAAAAGACAAAATAGGAAGTTTACGAAATAGTTATCCATAGTCATTTGCTTCTTTTGACATATTATTGTTTATTGTACACAGTAAATGAGAAATACATAAGTAAAAAAAACATAAGATTTACAATTGGTATGCTTAACTCTGTAAGAGTTTTCTGCCAACAAACCAGTAAGTGAGAAATAAATAAAATACGAACGGGTTGAGGCGTGTACAAATTTGATATTAGGAACAGAGATATGCTATATTTAAGGGGAGGTAGATAGGTTACATGCATCCTAAAAGTGAAGCAAAAAAAAGATGCCAATTGGCATCTCTTTTCATAGTAGCATTCGGTAGGTACCTATTATAATGTGTGTGTAAATGGATTCGATTTTCAAATGTGGTTTGTTAGTGTATAACCCATCTATGGTAACAAATCTCTGATTAGGAATGTTAAAAAAATACAATAAGATATAAGTTCCTAAGCATTATGTTACTTACAATAAATACGTATAAGTTAATAATAATATACCTACTGCAAACATAAATAAATAATAATAGAAATAATCAAATAATAAAAAATAATAATAATAATAATCTTTTAAAATCAGTTATACTCCGCACGACGTCCATAGTGCGGAGACATCTAAACCTTTAATAAACCCACCCTTTTAATCTTGCCTCTAAGGCCGATTAAAAAGAAAAACCCTGAAAAGGAGATTAAAATAGATAGAAATAGTATACTTATTGCATACAAAAAATACATAATAATAATATAATACATACCTACAATGTTGCAATATAGGGAAAGCAAGTCAGGTCAAGTAACGTTTATATTATAAGGTTTAGACGTCGTTTACCATCTTCCTACTTATTTTATTTAATGATTTACGTGGTGTGTCTAGTCTCATCTTTAGTCGCACCATACAAGTTGTTAGTTTCTGTTGTTATTACTTTCAAATGTAGAATTCAGGTACTTACAGGCACGTCTGTGATCCCTCTGGACTCCGTTATGTACCCCCCGATATGGTCAAGGGCCAGCTTAGTCGAATGTGATATGTGAATCTTCATGGCTGAAAGGAAAATATTGGTTTGTTGGTAATAAATAAAATATTTATGTTGCATGTATGTGTCGTAGAGCGTCGGTGGCTTAAGGGTTACGGCCGCCGCCTGATTTCGAATTTAGATTTCATATGTACGTTTATCCGACGCTCTTACGGCAAAGGAAAGCATCCTGAGGAAATCTGCACACGCTTGTGAAGAAACTCTCAGGTTGTGTGTGAAGTCGACCAACCTGCACTAGACCCGCCTGGTCGACTAAGTCCCGATAGCCCTAATTCAGGGTAGGCTCGAGCCTCTTGGTGGGGACGTATATGAGCTGATATGATGATGTGTCGCAGGCATACTGTATCATCACATCAGCTCATATACGTCCCCACCGAGGGGCTCGAGCCTACCCTGAATTAGGGCGTACTGTATATACTGTATAGTTTGTCATTATACATACGGTCAGGCAAGTGTCATGCAAATTATATAATGGCGAGGGCGTGGAGCCTCTCTTCGCGAGGCTCTTTGACGGTTGAATCAATCAATCCTGACCGAACCTAACATCGCTCCTTACGCGAGCTCATTTACAATCTACCGTACAGCATTTTGACAATTTGCCTGACTCGGCGGTTACCGTTTATATACATACGAATTATTACAATTGCCGTAAAACATTTTACATTTTGCCTGACCGTTTACATACGGACGAATTATACAATTTGCCTGACCGAATGTAAAATGACTAATCATACAATTTGCCTGCAACATATGCATGGCAAAAGATTTTGGACGCATCGACGAAGGCACTTTAAAATGCACACAACCTTCAGAAATTAAGAATGCGACTGGATTGATTGATTGGAAAACGCCTTATTGCATAAAATAAGAGGAAAACACAGGTACAATGATTGAGGAAGTTGTACATACGGGCGGTCTTACCGCTAACAAGAGATTTCTTCCAGATAAGACCAGAACATACTTTTGGTGGAGGGAACGTGAAAAACCATTAGTGTGAGGTAGTGGGCAATTAACAATTGTCTCGACCCCCAATAGCACAATAACTATTAAAAAATCGAAGAAAATTAGGAAAAAAAAGAAAATTAACATTCCCGTACATTACCCAATAGCCATACATGTGTAGTGTAGAATTAAGTGTAATGTAGTGAAGTGTAGTGTGTAGCGTGTAGGGTGTAGTGTGTAATGTAGTGTAGTGTAGTACAGTGCAGTGTGGTGCAGTGTAGGGTAGTGTAGTGGAGTGTAGTGTAGAGTAAAGTTTGTGAGGCGCTACGAAGTTCGCCGAGACAGCTAGTAAATAAATAATATATAAACTAAAATGCATATAACAAGTATACATACAGTAACCAGACTATTGATTTTAGGATTGATTGTAGCGTACAATAATACCTACACCACCTAAATGCGTTTTCTCTCGTAGCAACTGTTAGTAGATACTCGTAGTAGACCAATTCTCCAAAAAAACGGACTCTCCATACAAATAGATCTCATTCATATCAGCTCATATACGTCCCCAACGAGGGGCTCGGCCTACTCTGAAATAGGGCGATAGTGGATCACGCGGGATAGTACTAATATATATTCTTTGACGCGGGCTCAGTGTTGAAGAAACTCGAAGGATGTGTGTAAAGTCGACCAACATACTTGTGATGTATGTAATATAGGAATGTTAACTGTTGTTAGGGTTCCATACCTCAAAAGGAAAAACGGAACCCTTATAGGATCACTTTGCTGTTTTTCCGTCCGTCTGTATGTCAAGATCCCTTTCAATGAAGATTATAAAGCTTTGATGATGGTGACATGTATGTTATGTTTTTCTTTCTGAATTTGTAGATTAATTTTAATTAAATAAGTAAGTTGCAACTTTTCACTAAAGCACAATCATCAATTATTGAAATTAGTGCTGGGTCTGTTTTTTTCATACTGTTTGAGCCTGTGAAGTCATCACTTTTTAACACTTGAAAAATCATAAAAAATAACCAGTGATTACAAAGAAAAAATATTCAAATTAGTTTTCTAAAGGGGTTGTTGCCGTAATCGCCACGCTTGGCAGGCGGGTTGGCGATCGCAGTGTTGCAGATTGGCTGTAAGTCACGGAAAGACGCTGCTGCCCATCCTCCGGTTTGAGTCCCTTAGTCGGCTCTTACGACACCTATTGGAAGAAATATGATGGCCCTATCCTAAGCAGGGAACCATACGGACAGTATGTGTTAGGGTTGACAGTAGACATTGCTCGTCGAACAGATGGCCGTTGGGGCAGTAAAGTTCTCGAGTGGCGACCACGCACAGGAAAACTTAGTGTAGGCAGGCCTCCCACTCGGTGGACCGATGACCTGGTGAAAGTCGCGGGAAGCCGCTGGATGCGGGCAGCGCAGAACCGGTCGTCGTGGAAATCCTTGGGGGAGGCCTATGTCCAGCAGTGGACGTCCTTCGGCTGATATGATGAGTTTTCTAAAGTAGTCTACATTTTCATTTAAAAAAATAACTTCATTTTTTACACTGCCAATTGACCTTAAGTTACATGGGAAATAAAAAGAGTTTAAAAAAACTAAAAAACACGCTTTTAAAGTACATCAGACTAAAAAGTAAAAAATATTTCTTAATATAAGTTGAAAATAATAAGTAACAAATTACTAGTATTATTGTGAAAAAGCGTGGGGCGCTCTATGCCAAATTTTTTGTCTATCGAGCAACCCACACTTTTTCACAATAATACTAGTAATTTGTTAATTATTATTTTCAACTTATATTAAGAATTATTTTTTACTTTTTAGTCTGATGTACTTTAAAAGCGTGTTTCTTAGTTTTTTTAAACTCCATTTATTTTTTAGTTCAAACTTATGAAATTATTATATCGCTGATTCTTGATAAGTCTACAAAGTTTGAATTAAATCTGTCCGTATAAAGTGAGTCCAAAGAAGTCGGTTACATACAAACATAAAGGTGAAGCTAATAAAAGCGTGATTAAAATTATCAGAATCACGTACGCAATATTGGCGAAATCGATGATCAATTTGAATAAAGAGATCAATTTTTTTAATTAACTCATCATAAGTTACAATAATAGTAAGCTTCAAACCTTCAAAGCCTCGAGCATCGCCGCAAAGTTGCCTGTCTTTCGGTTTTATATCGAATTCATTTCGGAGAATGTGCTCAAGAACTTCACGACCTCATTCCCCAGCTCCACTCCACCTTCGTTCAACGAGACTCAGGGGAAGGTTCCACCCCTTTGTTGTTGATATTCAGCCTATACGCACAAAGCGTTACGCTTCCTCATTTACTATGCGGACAGCGATGGAGTGGAACTCCTTGCCTGCGTCTGTGTTTCCCGACTCCCATAATTTGGTGATCTTCAAGGCGAGAGTGAATAGGCATCATTTGAGTTTGCGTATACCATCCTCGACTACATCGTCACTTACCATCAGGTGAGATATAGTCAAACGCACTCAAATTTTTAATAAAAAAAAAAGCATTCTTCTCTCGAAAAAGGTTTTTATTTATGATGAATTGATGAGTAGAAGCCCCATTTAACGATTCCCACAGCAATTTTGTTACATCCTGCTAGCTACCACCATCTTAACTAAGTCTCGCCGCCAAACATCAATGGGGAATCTTGTTAAGCCCGCTTTCATCTTCGATATCATCGTTACTATAATATATATTAGGTGAGATGATACAAAGGGCTTACGAATAGTGGATAAAAAAAAAGTTAGGATCCCATTCTAATAGAGCTCTATCTATGGATAGAACTTGTTTTTTGCTTCGATTGTAAAAGTTCATTAAGGAAAATTAATCAGTTTCATGGTTAGATTTCGAGTTAAATATTTGGCCAACGATTTCAATAACACCTACATATTGTATATCTACACTGCGTTTTTAGGTGCTAGGTTGCCACTCGAGAACTTTACTGTCCCAACGGCCATCTATTCTACGAGCAATGTGCCCCGCCCACTGCCACTTAAGTTTACCAATTCTGAGAGCTATATGTATGGCTATGTATGTCTAGCTGGCCTCCCACTCGGTGGACCGATGACCTGGTGAAGGTCGCGGGAAGCCGCTGGATGCGAGCAGCGCAGAACCGGTCGTCGTAAAAATCCTTGGGGGAGGCCTATGTCCAGCAGTGGACGTCCTTCAGCTGATATGATGATATCTACACCGGAGTTTCTCTGGTGCCTCACCGAAAAAATACTACGGTTGCAGTTCTAGGCACCTACAGAAGTGAGAGGAGCCAAGGAGATGAAGAGTAGACTAACCTTCGCCAGTGCTCTCCATGCGACTGGCCACATTGATGGTATCACCGAACAGGCAGTACCGCGGCATGGTGGCACCCACCACGCCAGCCACGCACGGGCCCGTGTTAACCCCCGCGCGGATTTTCAGTAGCTCCTCCGGCTGGTGCGGCACCCTCGCGCCGTCCAGACTCCGCATCAGGGCGAGAGACATGTCAGCTATCTCGGATACGTGACGGTTGCCTAAAAACAGAGGAAAGAAGGGAGTTTCAGTTCAATATACCTAAGAACGAAATACGTTTTTAAAGGGTGTACATGCGAATCGCTAAAATTCCTTACGATTCGAAAAAAAAATTTAAAAATTGGTAGGTGTAGTTTTGTAATATTTTACGACCTATTTCCGATCTCTTATTTAGCCTGTTTTCATCCTGAAAGTTCATTCTAATTATCTACTGTTAAAATATTTTTTGAAATCGGTTGAGTAGTATCGGCACGTATTACAATATAGCGGCCTACAGTAGCGCAACGAATGTACTTACGCAGAGCAACGAAAGGGTATTTGCGGGGCAGCGGGCGGCTAGTACGGGCTAGTACCTACGCCGCCGGTGGCGCATCGTGCGACATCAAAGGCGTTGCGCTACTGTAAGCTATATCGTAATACTGTGGTATCGGAGATTATCTTTACATTCAAAAATAAATATTTACAAGCTTTACCTCTTTATAATATTAGCATAAAAGCACAGAGTTAAAAAAAAATTCGTCCCCCGTATATCTAGCCTCTTTGTATAGAAATATATTCACTCTAAATAAACGTCAAAGCTTTTTAGGGGGAGGAGTTCCGTTTTGTTGTGGAAATTACTCGGAATAAAATGTTTAGTTTTTCAATGGTTAGAGCAAGGATTCCAGATTGTCAATAGGGTCGATATTTGACTATTTATTTCATTCTCATTTTAATTCATTGGCCATACCATTTTATACTCTAGAAATAACACAAAATCTAATAAAAACGTGTATGGGACCTTCTTTTAAGTATAAGGATATCTGTATCAGGATTTTTATACTTGTACTCGGCCGTAGGAGTTCGGTGACATCTTCTATATAGTACTAGAGGGTCTGTGGTGCGCGAGCCGCAAGCGGCTTGCGGGGAATTATACACCTACACCAAAGTACATATTTTAGTACTAACCTTCCTCATAAATCACTCCGTCTATTGGTGAAAACCGTATGAAAGTCAGTTCGGTAGTTTTTGAGTTTATAGCGTTCAGACAGACAGACAGACAGACGCTGCGGGGCCGATTTTGTTTTATATTACATAAACGTAAGCCGTGAGAGACAGTATAGACAGTAAATATTTTTGATTGTAATTTCTTGATGGCACATTATATCACACATAATTCCACAGAAGTTTGAGTTTAATGTTCCATGTATCATCATAACAGCTCGTATACGTCCCCACCGAGGAGCTCGAGCCTACCCTGAATTAGGGCGATTGGGCCTTAGTCGACCACGCGGGCCCAGTGAGGCCGTCTCGGGGTGAACAGCCTCGCCAAGCATGGCTCACGCCGCCGCCGAGTGGGATTTGGACGTACCTACTTGGAGGCAGGGTTGCCGCTTAGGAAAAAATAAATACAGTCGACTCTCGTTAATTCAAACCTGCGATAATTCGAACCCCTATCTCTACAATTCAAAGTTATCACGAGTTTCCTAGAAAATCTCTTTATATTTCGAACAAAATCAATACATTTTTATGCACTTGGTAATTCGAACGAAAGAATCATTGCTACGTAACAAAACGACGCGTTAGTTCGAACTTATCACCATCAAACACTCGACAATTCAAAGTTGCAGAGTGAAAGAGACAGAAAGATTGCAGAACTTGCAGAGGTAAGTAGTAATTAGGTACATTTTGAGACAAGTTCAAACTTTGTAATGAATAGTTATAATTCGTTTGACACACACTTCCGCTTTTCGTTTGCTTAGATTAACACGGTAAATTGAAGACTTTGAAAAAATTTCGAAGCATTTGATATTTCAAACACTCGATAATTCGCCATATTCTAAGAGTCCCTCGAGTTTCGAATTAACGAGAGTCGACAGTACCTTAAACCTTTAATAAATTTTATGTTAATGTTTGCAAATTCACCATTTCTCTGTGGCAGCCCTGAGACGACCATGTATGCGTCTCCGATAGTCTCCACCTTGTACACGTTGTACTGCTGTATTTTCTCATCAAACAACCTGCAACAGACAATAACAAGAGTCGTCGATAACTTCCCATGACGTAACCCCTGCTGGGGAAAGGGCTTCTTCCCATATCTCGGGAAGGTCAAGTCATACTCCACACAAAGTTTCATTACATAAAAAACATTCAGTACATAATGTCCTTGCTTGTAGCCCGACGACTTAATCTGAGCAGGTCGATATGTGATAAAATAATATCGAACGTAACTGTATTCATTTTAAGTTCAAATCAATGAGGGCTTCAACGTGGCAGTTACGTTGAGACCGAACGCCTGATTCTCGATTTTTACATGTTTTAATTACTTTTCTACTTTTTTTCACTTTCTAATACGTTTAAAAAATGTGTTCAATTAAAATAAAAGGTGTTAGAGTCCTCAATTTTTGAGTGTTGGTTTCATTCAACATTTATTAACTGTTTGTTTTCGACAAATTTAGCAATAGTGCCAAAAACGGGCTCTTTAAAATATTTTTATAAATCACAAGTGGCAATATTTTTAAAATTGTATTCCATTAAACCGATTAATTATTGCTTCCATAGTGATAGCTTTACGCAGTCTTTTAATAATTTGAATTGAATACAAAGAGCGACGGTGGCGTAACGGCTAGAGTCGCTTCTTCCTTTCCGGGAGGTTGTGGTTTGAATCTTGCCACTTACCAATGTGTTCGAATATCGATTTCATATGTACGTTTATCTGACACTTTTAAAGTGAAATGTAAGGAAACCTGCACACGCCTGCGAGGAAACTCGAAGGTTGTGAGTGAAATCGATCAACCCACACTCGGCCCGCGTGGTAGACTAAGGTCAGATCGCCTTAATTTAGTATAGGCTCAAGCCTCTCGGTGGGGATGTTTGTGAGCTGATATGATGATTGTGATTTGACCCGTGTTAGGGTCTTGACCTGCTTGAGTGACAAGACCGGGCCAGCCTCACTGACCCATGACCATATCATGAACTTAACACGAACAATATCATGGTGTAACTCCTATTTCCGTACCTGTACAGCATATTGAGCATATTGATGACCTCCATGGGAGTACTACTGGCTGATATGGTGGTAAAGCCCACGATATCGCTGAAGAATATCGTGACGGCGTCAAACGACTCTGCCGGCACAGTGCGCTGCGCGCGCAGTCTGCGCAGCACGGGGGCGGGAAGCATCCGCGACAGAAGCAGGTCGCTCTTCTGCTTCTCGGCCATCAGGCGCTGCGTGCTGAGCTCTATGGAGTGGGTGAATGTCTGGAATAAAAAAAAAATAAGTAAGCGAATGAAGTGTAAAGAAAAGGTCACTTTGCTGCCTTCAAAAATTATCCTGATGTTTTCGTGTTCCAGACTCCAACAAGCAAATATTATAATGTCTTAGGAAAATACAACAATCTAAAAAAAATTAATATGTGCATGATTTAGTATGATTGGGTGTCAGGTTCCATAAGGTGTCAGGTGCTATGCATATCCTTGACCTTTATAATCTTAGGGTTCTCAAATCCCCCCTATTTTTTAAATTTTAGGACAGCAACTACCTATAACGGTTCCAAAGATATAACCTTTAAAAGGTCGGAAAGACGGACAGCGTAGGCTTAATAATAGAGTCCTGTTACCTGGCACGGACCCTTAAAATTTCCACAGCCGTGGGTAATACGCTATGAGTGATCATATCATATCATATCATGGGTGATAAGTGCTAATGATGATGAATGCCGGTAATACGCACCTGAATAGTGTTAGCAGTGTGTCGTATGAGAAGAACAAGGATTGGCGAAGCCAGCAGCACTATGGTCAGTATGGCCACTCCCACGCACAGGGTCCTTCGCGCCACCCACACCTCCCGGCGCACGGACTCCCTGTAATTAATAATAAGTATCTATCGTATAAAGTTTTATAATGTTCCTTTACACCAAGATAGAATAGGGATGATTAATGCTAGTCATCTGCGTTACTTTTTATCATCTGTCATAAACGACACTTTGTCCTAAAATGTTTGAAATACCTAGGCGTGACGTCATAGTTTTGCAGCGTCTTTTATGTACTCATTTTGTGATTTTGGTGAATTAAAAATCGAAGACTTGATGGAAAACAAAACGAGTAAGGTTTTCCAAAGTTTAAGTAGGAGGGCAATTTAGTGATCAAGAGTTCATAATTTATTTCTGATGCTGTCGTCATCCCTATTATCGGAATAGTCACTTACTTAAACCGCTATTGTTTAAAAAGATACTATTAATAGCCATATTGAACGTAGACATCCAAATTATCAGATTAAACGCAATTGTGACGTCAATTTGAAGTTGGGTTCAGCGATGATGAATCAGTTAGTCAGGTGTCAGGACTTGTTAGTTCACATAATAAATTACATATGCACATATGACGTCATATATTATCATTCATCATATCAGCCGATGGACGTCCACTGCTGGACATAGGCCTCCCCCAAGGATTTTCACGACGACCGGTTCTGCGCTAACCGCATCCAGGTTCTATAGGTACTGTTAACATAATACATATTACAGTAATAGTAGTTTAAGCAATTGTTATATAATGACAGGTCTTAAAACATGAGTGTGTGAGTGAATTTTGTTATATAATCACACTAGTGTTTAAGACCTAATTGCAACAGTTGCATACATTATTTTATCTACATACATATTATAAGTACTCTAAGATGGGTTCAGAAGCCATTGAGAAATGACCTGCATTGCTACTAGTGCTACCTGTAAAATATCTATAGACTATAGATAAATAAATTTGAACAAATACAGAAATAAATTGTTTATTGTAATAGTTGTAGTTGACATTTACATTGGAACAATGTTATATATTTAATGGTCCTGGTTGTATTGTAGTGGGAGGGTCTTCGTTGAGACCCACTTAAGTTTTGACAGCTGTTCCAAATTTAAACTCATCGTTACAAAAATCGATACTGTAATAACATTAAAGTACAGATTTCACCAATTCCTACTACTACAGACAAGTAAGTTCTCATAGTAAAATTGGTTGTCTTAATGCTGGTCATTGCCTACGGATTTTGAACGCATTTTAGAGGACTTATGTGTGTAGATAAACAACTTTGGCTGAGACTATGGAAGACCTAAGCACAATGCTCGATGGCCTCAGTAAAGTCTCTCAACAAGTGGGTCTTAAAATGAACATGGACAAGACGAAAATAATGTTAAATGTCCGTGTCGCACCCACTCCTCTAAAGGTTGGAGAATCTACACTGGAAGTTGTTGACGAATATGTATACCTGGGACAAACAGTCCAGCTAGGTAGTTCCAACTTCAAGAAAAAGATCAATCGACGAATCCAACTCGGCTGGGCAGCGTTCGAGAAGCTTCGCAATATCTTCACGTCCCAAATACCGCAGTGTCTCAAGACTAAGGTCTTTGACAGTGTGTGTTGCCAGTGATGACTTACGGAACTGAGACATGGTCGCTTACTATGGGCCTCATAAGCAGGCTCAAGGTCACCCAAAGGGCAATGGAGCGTGCTATGCTCGGAGTTTCTCTGCGTGATCGAATCAGAAACGAGGAGATCCGCAGGAGAACTAAAGTAACCGACATAGCTCACAGAATCGCTAAACTGAAGTGGCAGTGGGCAGGGCACATAGCTCGTAGAACATATGGCCGATGGGGCAGTAAAGTTCTCGAGTGGCGACCGCGCACCGGAAAACGTAGCGTAGGCAGGCCTCCCACGCGGTGGACCGATGACCTGGTGAAGATCGCGGGAAGCCGATGGATGCGGGCAGCGCAGGACCGGTCGTCGTGGAAATCCTTGGGGAAGGCCTTTGTCCAGCAGTGGACGATTTGTGGCTGATATGATGATAAAACAACTTTACAATATCATTCGCGTATTCCTTCATTACAACGTATATGTACCTAAAGCCACAGATAAGATACAAGCTACAGCGAGCGCCGCTAGTTTCAACTAAGATGTTCAGAGCAGGCTCCCAGCTCGGCTCTGGCGAAAAGCCTGATATTTAACCCTATGAATCAGCTTTACAGTAGAATTTCGCGAGAGTGCCTTAACGCGACTTACGTTCTTTGCTTCGGGCGTAAATGCACATTTTTGTTTTTTGCGAGCTTAGTAAACATTCTAGGAAAATTTCGTCCTAGCCGTTTTATCAATACCTTTATTCTCTTTCTGTCGGTATTTCTTTCAACTTATGGAATGTAGGAGAAAAATCGAATAATCTCTCAAGCGAAAACTATTATATCGTATATCAAAGAAAAAGGTTCAAAGAATCACATGACGTGTAGTTTCCATTTTCTGCAAGCTTACTGCTGACTCAACATATTCTTGCAAAAATGCACTTATTTTGGGAGCCTGCTCTTAAAACACTATTGAAAAAGGATCTTAATTTTTAACAGACTCCAAAAAACAAAATTTTCAATTTGACCAGTATGTATCTAAATATTATTGGAATTGCACAATATTTGTGTATTTTATCTATTCTTAGTAAAGAAGGTTTTCCTTTCTGTAAGTATATTTGTATGTATATTTCATCAAAATTGGTTCATTAGTTTTCAAGGTTAAGTGTGTACTGCTACTGCGTGCGTACTAATCACTGTAAATACACGTCGATGGTTTAAAAATTTTTTGAATAATTTATGCCGAAAATTTATGAATAAAGTCTCTTGTATTAACGGTTTTAACGTTGTCAGTTAATATAAAACCGGCCACGTGCGAGTCACAAACGCACTCAAAGGGTTCCATACCATCATAAGAGATGGCACTAGTTTTTTTACGTTTAAAAAAACACGGTTTTTGTATGGAATCCCCCTTGTTTTTCACTTTCTTTAGTTTTCATCAAATTTTACCCAAAACTACCAAGATCTTATTAAATTCAAGTGGACACTGACGGTTACCATTAGAATCCACTGTATTCTAGAGGGTTTCCATGAAATTTCACCAGATAGAACTGAGATATAGTCAAATTATCTGTAAAATCCAGTGATTTCCAATGGATTCTACTGAATTCTATATAATTTGCATCAAATTTCACCAAAAACTACCAAGATCTTATCAAATTCAATTGGAAACCGACGGTTCCCATTAGAATCCACTAGATTCTAAAGGCTTTCCATGAAATATCACCAGATTGAACTGGGATATTATCAAATTCCCTGTAGATTCCAGTGATTTCTAATGGATTTTACATATTTTTCATCCAATTTCTCCGAAAACTACCAAGATCTTATCAAATTCAACTAGACACTGAAGCTACCCATTGGAATTCACTGGATTCTACAGGATTTCAACGAAATTTCATCAGATGGTACCGGGATATCATCAAATTCTCTGTAGAATCCAAGTCTCTTTCAAATTTCACCGAAAACTACCAAGATATCATTAAATTCAACTGGATACTGGAGGTTTCCATTAGAAACCACTGGATTTTATAGGGTTTCCATGAAATTTCCCCAAAATGTACCGGGATATTATCAAATTCCACTGGGTTTTATAGATTACCGTTAGGTTCCTCTGGATTCTAAAGGATTGAATTTTTTATCAGATGTCACTAAAAATGCTGAGATTTCATCGAATTCAAATGAATACCACTGGTTTTCATTGGATTCAACCGAATTCTACAGGATTCCCGTCATATTCCACCAGATTCCACTAGATTCTACAGGACTCCCATTAAATTTTACCAAAAACTACCGTGATCTCATTGAATTCAATTAAATACTGCAGGATACCATTGATTTTCACCACATTCTATAGGGATATCATCAATGTCTACTAGATTTGACATATTTCCATTAGATTCTACTAAATTTTACAGGATTCACGAAAAACTGCCAAGATCTCATCGAATTCAATTAGATCCCGCAGATTTTCATTGGATTCTACGGGGTTTCCAAACCCCATCTAATTTCACCGAAATCTATCAGACTATACAGTTCCCCTTAAAATTTCAATGGATTCTACCGACTACGGAACCCTAAAAAACGATCACGTCGATATCTTTATTATTGAATAACATCTTCGGAGAAAGTTGACCTCCTTCGTCCGATGCCAAACATAAAGTGTGGTCACATAGGGCAGTACAGCCGCTCAATATAATGCAACCATCGGCTGAGCCGCGTCCGCTACTTTTCGCGGCTCGGCCGCAGCGGCTCAGCCGCTCAATATGATTTGACCCTTAAGCTCACCTGATGATATCCAATAAAGAGACTTGGAATGCGCGCAGCTTGCCGAAAAGCGCTTCAGACTCTAGCACATAGACCGCGACACGGTCCGAGGTGGTCCAAGGTTCGGAGCCCTGCCACACCTCCCGCCCTCTCACGGCGAGGTTCTTGCACCTGAAATAAATGACAACGCAGAACACATTAAAATAAAACGCAACAACAATTATTTTGCTACATTTTTTAAACGACTTCGAAAAAAAGAGGAGGTTTCTCAATTCGACCGTATATATATTTATTTTTTATGTGTGTTCGCAGATCACTTCGTCGTTTATGAACCGATTTCGATGATTCTTTTTTTTGGAAAGGAGACAACCCAAGGGTAGTACCATGATAAGGGAACCAGGATCTGATGATGGCATCCCAGAGAAATCGAGAGGAACCTTCAAAAATCGTAGTGGCGACTAGTGCGTTTGAAGTCGTTTTTTTTTGTTTAAAATTATTACTTTCGAGCGACGATGGAGTTAATAAACACTTCTAATACCGACTAATTAGCCGACTGGCCAACTCTGTATCGAAAGTCTGGGTCCTTTGGTAATAGGGATGACGAATGCTAGTCATCTGATTTACTCTTTATCATTTGTGAAAAACGACATTTTGTTCTAAAAATGTTTAAAATACCTAGGCGTGACGTCATAGTTTTGCAGCGTCATTTATGTACTCATTTTGTGATTTTGGTGAAATTAAAAATCGAAGACTTGATGGAAAACAATAAGGTTTTCCGAAGTTTAAGTAGGAGGGCAATTTTGTAATCAAGAGTTCATAATTTATTTCTGATGCTGTCGTCATCCCTTTAATGAGTGAGTAGATTCTGACTTTAAGATATGATTTCGACTTCATCCTTTAAAATTATACTTACGAATCAAGAATCAACTCCAACAACCCAAACTGGTCCATATCGTCTGCTTTTAAATACTGTATGGAGGACTCCAGGTGCTCTAGCGACAGAACTTGGTGCTTTTCAAAGGTCACCAGCTGCCGGATGGCTGGAGCAGTGGCAGTGATCAGGGCCGTAGGAGTTAAGGACATCTCCTCCATGGACCGCAGGAGTTCGTAGCAGGCTGACAGCTGACTGAAATGAATAACGGAAAATAAATAGTTGGATGCTGAGTTTTTTGAGGAAGTTAATCTCTCTTTTTCTTGTATTATTACTATTAAAATCATCATCATTATCATCATATCAGCAAATAGATGTCCACTGCTGAAAGAAGGCCTACTAAAAGGATATTAACAAGTCCTGATCTGCTTGCATTCAGAACTTTACCAGGTCGTCGGTCCACCGAGTGGGAGTACTTATTACGCTACGTTTTCCGGTGTGTGATCGCCACTCGATAACATTACTGCCCCAACGGCTATCCTTTTTACGAGCTTTGTACACTGCCCGTGCCGTTTTTGTACGGCCAAGGAGTGGAATTCCCTGCCGGCGTCTGTATTCCCCGATTCGTATAATTTAAGAATCTTCAAGTCGAGAGTGAATAGGCACTATTTAAGCTTTCGTGTTACATCCTCGGCTGCATCGGCACTTACCATCAGGTGAGGTGCAGCCCAACGCACTCATTTTTTTTAATTAAAAGGTTTTAAAAGGCCCAGTTGACCCAGATAAAGATAAGAGGCAGCGAAATCACTTCTGATAAGTAATTAATCATGAGGGTTATCCCTAACGAGACAGGGTTCCTAACAATAGCTGTCATTGGCGTTAAATTGTGAGATTGATGTTACCAAGCCCTGATCTGATCTCATTAGATCTCAGATTCCACTAAACGCCATGTATGTAAAACTAGCTTTTGCCTTCGGCTTCGCCTGCGTGGACATGGTTTTTTGTTTTTTTTGTGACTGTCTATAAGGGTGAGTGGTTACAGATAGCCCGCTTAACCACGCGTGCATGGCGACCGAGAAGACAGCCGACCACATCCTTCTGGTCTGCATCTGTGGCGGCGTACAGGGCCGAGCATCTCGAAAACCTGAGGACACTCCCGGAAGTCGTCGGCAACCTCGCTACGTTTTCCGGTGTGTGATCGCCACTCGATAACATTACTGCCCCAACGGCTATCCTTTTTACGAGCTTTGTACACTGCCCGTGCCGTTTTTGTACGGCCAAGGAGTGGAATTCCCTGCCGGCGTCTGTATTCCCCGATTCGTATAATTTAAGAATCTTCAAGTCGAGAGTGAATAGGCACTATTTAAGCTTTCGTGTTACATCCTCGGCTGCATCGGCACTTACCATCAGGTGAGGTGCAGCCCAACGCACCCGACCGGTAATACCTTTTAATGGATTTTTTAATTAAAAAAAAACAAGATATTCTATTTTGACCCAGATAAAGATAAGAGGCAGCGAAATCACTTCTGATAAGTAATTAATCATGAGGGTTATCCCTAACGAGACAGGGTTCCTAACAATAGCTGTCATTGGCGTTAAATTGTGAGATTGATGTTACCAAGCCCTGATCTGATCTCATTAGATCTCAGATTCCACTAAACGCCATGTATGTAAAACTAGCTTTTGCCTTCGGCTTCGCCTGCGTGGACATGGTTTTTTGTTTTTTTTGTGACTGTCTATAAGGGTGAGTGGTTACAGATAGCCCGCTTAACCACGCGTGCATGGCGACCGAGAAGACAGCCGACCACATCCTTCTGGTCTGCATCTGTGGCGGCGTACAGGGCCGAGCATCTCGAAAACCTGAGGACACTCCCGGAAGTCGTCGGCAACCTGCGGGGGCTACTGGACTTCCTGGAGGAGCTGGGCTGGCAGTGATGCCGGCCAACCACGCCAAATAGGCGCAGCAGACGCCTAGTTGCGGAAACCAGCCCGACCGTACAAGTACAAGGGTGAGTGGTGTGCGAGCCGAAAGCTGCTCGCGAGCGTAAACTTGAGTTTCCCAAGATCCTTTGGGAACTACGTCGGGCTATGCTAATTAGTAGTCTATATCGTATGGTCTATATGTAGTTTTCCTTAAAAAATTCCCATTTTTATTCCCAGTTTATGAACCGATTTTGCTAATTCTTTTTTTATTGGAAAGAGATATACCAAGGGTGGTACCATGATGATAAGGAAACCAGGATCTGATGATGGCATCCCAGAGAAATCGAGGGGAACCTTAGTTTCTTGTTTGTAGTCGGTTGTTTTTGTTCATATTTATTTGAACTGTACTAGGTAGCCGGCAGAATTTTTTTACAGAAAATGTGTAGGGTATTTATAAAACAAATAATATAAAATTACAAGAAGTAAAAAAGGTGGTCGTGTTTTGCTCTATCGTAAAAACGGTAGTAGACAAAAGAATTAAACTTGATGTGATTTAATAGTACTAACCTAAAATAAAACCCCAAATAATAAAAGCCGGCTAAGTAATAGTCGTACTCAATAACTGAATAATAAAATATTTTTCTGTCGCTCCACATTGATTTATTTGTTTGAAATGAATAGATATCATTTTGTATTTATGTGGATTGGTGTGGTTTTACGAAACCCTCAGTGCGTGAATGCGACCTGCACTTGAACACTGTTTTTAACCTCCTCCATGGCGTAATAGTTAGTCTTTTCGCTTTAAACCAAGAGGTTGCGGTTTTAATTCCCGGCAGGGTCTAACTTGGACTCGGTTTCGTTTGAGGTAGGGCATTTTATAAGCCCGCCAAGCTAATAGCTACCACCACCTCATTTAAGTTTTGACGCCAAACATCAACTTAGCAGCATTGATGTGTTCCGGCATGAAGATAAGGTAGCTAGTTTCCCATTGGGTTAGAGAAACTTGGCAAGTCCGCTTCTGTCATCGGCATCATTGTCACTTACCACCAGGTGAGATGATGCCATAGGGTTTATCAATTGTTATTTTTTTAACCCACTGGTAAAGACAACATTTTTTTTATTTTTTATTTATTTAATTGATAAAAAGAATGTTACAAAAAATTATAATACTACAGGTTTATCCGTGTACTAGTTACTATTGTTGCTGACAAAATACACTTAAGCTGAATTATCTACCCTATGTTATCAAAAATAAAGCACTTATATGAGAAAAGAAATAAATATGACAATATATCAGTATTAAAAAAAATGAAATATGTATCCACCTATACGAAAAACTAAAATGAAAATACAGTAAAAGCTTAATGATTTATCTATTTGAAAAAGATGGGCACTATCATCATAATAGATAGACTTAACTTAAGTGCTATCATCAACACCATATACCTACAGAAATGAGTTTGTGCTACCCTATATAGGCAACAATATAAATATGCTTGGTCGTGAACATACAACGGTCGTGAAATTTCGATTCTAAAAACAAATGACAGAGCAAACAAAATCAAGGCGAAATCCTATTCGTTCGAGACCAAACTATAACCAATCTGTATCAATCTGGGTGACGAAGGGATGAGGTCGCAATCTAGAGAGTGGCAGAGTGTCCATACTGTATGTTAGTACTAATATATATACTTTGATCTTAATCTGCTGTTGAAATAACATTTCGTATTTATTAAAATCCATTTAGAGTAAACGGGCGTTTTCCCACCCAATCAAAAAAGTCATTTTTTTGCCATTAATGTAGATGAAAGATATTCTTGTTGCGATGGAATTAAATTAAAAAGCAGTTATGTTTTCGCCACATTATACGTAGAATTTTGTATCACAGCCTAAATATGGATTTCGAAAAAAAATATTTTTTATGGTAAATGAGAATACTTTTATTTAATAATATTTAAAAAAAGGTAAATGTGCTAGCAATGGATGACCGTGAAAAATAGGGGTTCGGAATAACTTAAATATAGAATTGACCAAAGTTGACAAATTTCACTTGATAAAAAAATAATTCATTTAACAAATTTTAAAATAAAAAAACTGGTTAGGCAAAGATCGATCGTCCCCCCTGGTATAAAAATGACCGAATAAGCACCTAAAATCTTTGATCATAGTTCTTTTGATCTTAGTCAGTCTTACATAAAGGATATAAAATAATAATAATAATATAATAAATATTCTGGGACAAATCACACATGGTCATCTGGCCCCAAAGTAGGATTCCCTGTGTTATGGGAACCAGAGACTGATATACATACTTATATACGTTTAAATACATTCATATATAGATATTTAACACCCAGACACAGAGCAAGCAAATCTGCTCATCACACAAATGTTTGCCCTGGGTGGGGATCGAACCCACAACCCTCGGATCAGTAGTCATGAGCACAAACCACTGAGCCACCGAGTCAGTCATACGCAAGAAGCTTTATATAGTTACCTCCACAGAGAAGCCATAGTTGTCTTGATCTGTCGCATTAAATACAGCAACAGAACTGAGTTTATTTCACTGTATGCCGACATCCTCTTGTAAGATTCGCTTTCGTTCAAATACCTGTCAATAAATACATCAGGCTGTCATTAAAATCCCCACAGATCTATAAACATGTTTAGTGCCCCAAAGAGGTTTATTGTTCGGGAATTAGTTTAGTTGGCCGAATGAGTCAACCACAACCGCAGTTCGAATAAAAAACTGAAAGTTGCGAAAATTTTTGATTTTGCCAGTTCTTTTCCGTAGTCCCATTACTAATGGGACCCTTTCTAACCGCGATCTATTATTCGTAACGGTATCATGATCAAACCTATGATACATATTATCCAACTGCCCGCAAAAATTCGCGACTGTCCCTTTGTTAACTCTTTCAAAATTAAATAAAAAGCATTTTCTTTCCCTACTAAACTTGTAAGTTTATTTTATACTAGCTGTCCCGGCGAACTTTGTACCACCTTATACTACACTACACTACACTGCACTAAACTAAACTGCTCTACACTACACTATACTACACTACACACTACACTACACTCATTTTTGTAGATGATGCAGAGTTTTTTTTACACCTTTGGTTAAATTATTAGGATCCCTAATTTTTTTGAAAATATATCATAGCCTATAGCAACCGCGGATAGGTGTAGCTTTCCAACTGAAAGATTTTTTCAAATTGGTCTAGTAGTTTCGGAGCCTATTCAATGCAAACAAACTAACAATCAAATCTTTCCTCTTTATAATATAGTGTAGATATTTTAGTTAGTAAGTACAAGTCGTACTATTGTAAGTATTCTATTTTTAGGTATGTATTAAGTATACTATTAATTAATTTATTATAAGTATGTTTTAATTTACCAGTATATGAGTAGATTAAGTAAGTTTTTATTTATTTATTTTTATTGAGTGCGTTTGGCTGCACCTCACCTGATGGTAAGTGGCGATGCAAAGTTGACGTAAGCTCAAATAGTGCCTATTCACACTCGTATTGAAGATTCCTAAATTATATTATGTTAGTTTATATACTTATTATATTTTTTTTGCTGGTGTTTCCCAGCGGAGCGGCTAACACCATGTTAAAGTATATAGAACTTCAAAGGGAACCAAAGAGGAACTGTTCATGGCAATAATGGGCCCCAAATTTGGGTACAAGGAAAGTTTCGTATTTCAAAACTGTTACGTGCACTGGAATATGGTTTCCGGACACATTTAGCCACTTCCTTATATAGAGTTTCTACAATATCTCTATAGAAGAAATGTATTTTCAATGTCAAGTAACTGATTCAAAGACCTGAAAAGAAAAACTGCACGAAGATTACACTACACAGGATGTAACAAAATTGCTGCAATTCCTGATAACTGATACTTCTGGATATTTAACAATATTTGTTCTATGACTTTGCTGAAACAGCAAAAACAATCACCCTTCATACAAATAGATTAGCTAAATGACCAATTTCGTGCATTTTTGTATGGAGGGTTAAAATTTTTTTGAGAATTGACTATGGATTTCTTTGAAAAATTGTTCAGTATGATGATTAGAATCCTCAGTTAACAGGCCCTATACCAATTTTGTTACACCCTGTATTTGTCTCACTCTCACTACAGCGACTTATGAAGAGGAGTATGTCGTTTGGCATAGTCTAACGTAGGGCCATTTACGTTACACAAAATTTCCCTCTGGAGATATTATAGCAAGTGTTTGCTTCCTTGTTTACTGTAGATATGATCAGAGCTCTTTTTTTCAGAGAAACTCTCACAGAGCCAAGGTAACAGCGTCATATTCGGGATTTAAAGGTAAATTTGGAGAAATAACGATCTATTTTTTGCTACCGTAAAAGTTTTAACAGCTTTTTTGTAAACGTAAACGATCACATTTACGTCTTTGCTTTGTCATTAAATAATTTGATTGGTATTCAGAAAACTGACGGTTATGTTGAGAGTCAATAATAGCTATAGTTGCTCTGATAACGATCAAATTTTTTATACAACCCAGAAATACTTACAGAAGGTACTTACAACGAAATCAATTCTTATATGGGGTGACTTTTAATTAGTTCTTGATAGCAAAAAATATGAATGTACTCGTGATTACAAACAACTTTCCCAAAGAAAATATATGTTAATTATGAAAAAAATAAATTGGTATACTGTATATTGGTACCTTATACATTTTTGCCGATTTGAAACCTGAAAATTTGAGATATAGTTTCTTTGGGAAAATCGTTTGTAATCACGAGAACATGCATATCTTTTGTTATCAAGAACTAATTAAAAGTCACCCTATATAAGGTATGTTTCAATTCGTCTAATTAGTACCTTAAAGCTGCGACTACAATATAAAAAGACTTACTATTTACTATGCACAAATTAGTACTACAAAATACCACCGTCTGTCCCTTGGATAACACGGTTAATTATGCCACACGTTAAGAGAGAGATAGAGTGTAATAGATAGATAACGCGTTTATTTGTCACTGCAATCACACACATATTATTACACTCGTACATAAAATAAAATAAAACATAAATTAAAAAGAGCAAAAAAAATATACAAAAACATATGTGTGTTGCAGTAGTACAAAAGGGCCGTGACTCAGTGTGTTGATTTGCTCTTGCGAGCAATACACTGGTAATTCTACAACAGCCCGAGGACTGTGTCGATCAAAAGAAAAATAAAAACGAGAAAACAAAACCAAAACTAACGTAATGGAAATACAAATATGTTTAGTGTTTATTTCTGTGTGTGCTTGTGTGTGTGTGTGTGTGTGTGTGTGTGTGTGTGTGTGCGTGTGTGTAATAATTGGTAAAAGTCCAAATAAAAGCGACTTGGTAGTAAAATGTAGTGTAGGGGCCTTCAACAAATTCAACAAACATCTTACGTCATATTTACACTCACAATCTACAACTATCGTGTTCCAGTGGTTTGAGGAGAAAAACACATACACAAATACAGGATGTAACAAAATTGGTAAAGGACCCGTTAACTGCGGTTCTACTCATCACACTGAACCACTTTTGTTGTACGACTTTGCTGAGATAAAAAAAAATACTCTTCAAAGAAATTGATCAGCTGATCGACCAATTTTGTGCATTTTAGTATGACGGGTCCAATTTATTTTTTGAAATTGACTATGAGTTCCTTGAGGAAAGTTGTTCAGTATGATGAGCAGAACCCCCATTTAATGGTCCACCAATTTTTTAACATCGAGGAATTTTGATTTTGAAAAGGTGTTGGAACATTTTTGTATGGATTGTGGCGTAATGACACTATACAACAATGAACTTACACGATTTTTTTATTGAAATCTTTTGCACACGATCAAATCTGTAATATTTCTATAGAGGTGCAAATACAACCTGAAAATACATTAGTATATTTTGACCTAAAGCCTCATGTTACTGTAACAATTTGCAGTTAACGGTTGTCAAGCCCCTAATTGTTCCCTCTATCTCTCAAAATATCTCAGTAATGTGAAGCTTTGGGCCAAAAAGTACTAATTAATTTTGGTAAATAAACGTAAAAAACAAAGAAATATACAGGGTGTTTATGTAAACCCAATAAACCTTTAAGGAGGTGAATAAGAAACCAAAACTGAACAACTTTTCTTATGAACCCGATGGTCAAATTAAAAAAAATATATAGTACAAGCCAATTTTCTATGGGAATTCATTTATTTTTTTTACTTGAGGAAAGGTGTTCAGTTTTGGTCCCTTATTCACCTACTTTAAAGTTTCTTGGGTTTGCTTAACCCTGTATTTATGGTTTGTATTTGAATTGTCTTTCGAAAAATATATGTAATATCGAGTGCGGAAGGTTCCGAAAAAAAAACATATATTGTTACTACGCCACAGAAGTTAGTATCCATTTGTAGGAAGAATTTCACGTAAGTGGGTCCCTCCTCAGGAAAAGACTCCTCTTAAAAAGAGCCTCCTTTTTAAAAGGTTTCATGTATTTACTGGACGCCCCCTTAAACATTTCACTCAATATTTTTTTTAAAAAAACGTTACTATGGTGTGTTATTGCTAATAGATGGTATCGCGATATCCAATCACTCGGAAAATTTACAAACTAATGTGTAATACGCAATTAACGCGATACAAAAATGTGGATTAAATGCAGTAAGTTGGAAAATGTCGCCTCCTAATATGAATAATCTAAAAAAAAATAAAATCATATTTTTGGTATCGTTATATCTAACCAAACGTAAAATGTACAAATTAATGTGCTTATACTATGGAATCCATAAGTAGGCTCAAGGATATCCAAAGGGCAATGGAGCGTCATATGCTCGGAGTTTCTCTGCGTGATCGAATCAGAAACGAGGAGATCCGTAGGAGAATTAAAGTAACCGACATAGCTCTCAGAACAACTAAACCTAGTGGCGACCCGCACCAGAAAACGTAGCGTAGGCAGGCCTCCTACTCGATGGACCGATGACCTGGTGAAGGTCGCGGGAAGCCGCTGGATGCGGGCAGCGCAGAACCCGTCGTCGTGGAAATCCTTGGGGGAGGCCTATGTCCAGAAGTGGGCGTCCTTCGGCTGATATGATGATGATGATGATGATGAATGTGCAATACGCAATTTATGCGATACAAAAATAGCTATCAAAGACTGCAGAAAATTGGAAAATGTCGCCTCCAAATATGAATAATCTGTATAAATTTTCAAATCAAGTTATTGGTATCGATATATCTAACCACTCGTGAAATGTATAAACTTATGTGCAATACGCAATTCATGCAACACAAAAAAAATGGATTAAGGGCTGCAGTAAATAGGAAAATGTCGCCTCCAAATGTAAATAATCTGTAAAAATCTTCAAATCATACTGTTGGTAATAAATGGTGTCGCTTTAAGAAACCACTGGGAAAATATACAAACGAATGTGCAACACGCAATTCATGTGGTAAAAATGTGCAGTAAAGGCCGCAGTAAATTATAAAATGTTGCCCTCAAATATGAATAATCTGTAAAAAATCTTTAAATCATACTACTGGTAATAAATGGTATTGCTCCATCAAACCACTGGAAAAATATACAAACGAATGTGCAACACGCAATTCATGCAATAAAAATGTGCATTAAGGGCCGCAGTAAATTGGAAAATGTTGCCCTCAAATATGAATAATCTGTTAAAATCTTTAAATCATACTACTCTTAATAAATGGTGTCGCTATATGAAACCACTGGGAAAATGTACAAACTAATGTGCAACACGCAATTCATGCGATAAAAATGTTAATTAAGGGCCGCAGTAAATTAGTAAATGTTGCCCTCAAATATGAATAATCTGTAAAAATCTTTGAATCATACTACTGGTAATAAATGGTGTCGCTAAATGAAATCACTGGCAAAATGTACAAACTAATGTGCAACACGCAATTCATGCGATAAAAATGTTAATTAAGGGCCGCAGTAAATTAGTATATGTTGCCCTCAAATATAAATAATCTGTAAAAATCTTTGAATCATACTACTGGTAATAAATGGTGTCGCTATATGAAACCACTGGCAAAATGTACAAACTAATGTGCAACACGCAATTCATGCAATAAAAATGTGCATTAAGGGCCGCAGTAAATTGGAAAATGTTGACCTCAAATATGACTAATCTGTAAAAATCTTCAAAATCATCCGGTATTTTGCTAAAATCGATTAATTATCGTGTAGATTGAACCATAACGATTGTTTTACGTACATTTCATGTCTTTGCTCTTTCGCTAAGCCATAGTTATGTGACGGATTTAATGAAAACATAGTTTGTATTACCATAACGATGGCCCAAGCACCGCCCCAGGAGGCTCCAGTTTCCATATAAAGGTTCATCATCATATCTATTCATATTCTGCCTACCCTGAATTAGGGCGATCGGGCCTTAGTCGACCACGCGGGCCCAGTGCGGGTTGGTCGACTTCACACACAACCTTCGAGTTTCTTCGCAGGCGTTTGCAGGTTTTCCTTCACCGTAAGAGCGTCGGATGAAAAGTTAAAAAGGTTGTATAAAAAGGTTGTTTCATTTTAGCACAAAAAATGACTTACGAAATTGAATTAAAACTTTAAAAATATATTGAGAAAAAGACATATATCGATGTCTTTTCTTGTCGTAATAAACATAAACAAAACTAAACGAAGGTTAAAATAAATTTCGTACTAAAGTTTGAACTTCTCTTATTTTGTTTTGTTTTATTTCATTGCATTGAAAAAAAATTACGTACATCAATACGTGTCTTCTTAATATACTTGAAAAGTTTGGATTTGATCATCACTGTTGTTTTCTTTATTGATACAGAACTACGTTTGTATGGAAACATGAGCCTCTTGGCGACTCTTCAGGAAAAAACCAAAAAAATGAAAATATATTGTTATAACAACATCAATAGAGTGATTTGTTTACTTACCCGATATTTTTTTTTTACAAAATACTTGATCATTTTGAAGATTTTTTAAAAATTATGAATATTTAAGGTGCCCTTTTTCAATTCACTATACGACTACTGTAATGAAGATGAACTATTACTGAAATTTATACTTACTTGTCTTTCATCACATCCTCTCTAAAACGACTGCATGTAATGAAATTGAGAAAGATAAATTTTCAAATATAATTGATGTAAATAGAACAGATGGCCATTGGGGCAGCAAAAATCTCGAGTGGCGACCATTCATTGGAAAACGTAGCGTTGGAAGGCCTCTCACGCGGTGGATGAAGATGAAGATCGCGGAAAGCCGATGGATGCGGGTAGCGCGGACCGGTCGTCATGGAAATCCTTGGCCTTTGTCCAGCAGTGGACGATTTTCGGCTGATATGATGATGATGATGACGTAATAGGTCCTACCTTTCTCTGTAATTGAGACAGGTGCATTTGAAATATGTCCCAGCACACTTCGGCATGTTGACGGTAAGTCTGCCAACGCGTGACTGTAAGCCAAACTCTGCTCCGTCGTGGTTGGAGCAGAGTTTTTTTATGCTCCGTTTTCAAAGCGCTGACACTACATCTACCCCTTTTACTTTTGATTTGAGACTGACAGACTCCACTTACAATCCACAAATTCGAACCTGGGTGAATCAAGACGACCGGGTCATTACGCTTGAGCCACTGATGCTCAAAATTGGTATTGATAAGTAATGAGCTGATGACACACTACGCTCACAGAGTTGCTATTAATATCTCTAGAGACAAAAATGTTTTATCACGGCTTTTTTTCCACAATTGCTAAGCCCTTGGCATCATCTCACCTGATGGTAAGTGAAGATGATGCCGAAGATGGAAGCGAGATTACCAAGATTCCCCAACGCAATGGGGATCTGGCTATCTTATCTTTAAGCCGGAACACATCTATACTGTTAACACCGATGTTTGGCTGAAAGACTGAGATAAGATGGTGGTAGCTAGCCAGGTGGGCTATGAAAATGCCCTACCACCAACCAAACCGAGTCTTACAAAATCGAACCTGCGAGCTCCTGGTGTGAAGCGAATGGACTGATCAGTGACCATTACGGCACGGAGGTGGTTCCAAGGGGTTATCAATTGTGGATTTAAAAAAATATTTAGACTTGTATAGGTACAGTCTGCTTCCTTATAGTTTGAGCTCTTCTCTCAAATCCATCACAAGTATAAACTTTAATCATGGCACTGAATCACCCCGAAACAGTCAATAGGATTAGTCCCGTTATTTGAATTAATTTTTTTTGGTTGTAATTTAATTTCGTAAATAAATAGAATCACCTGTTTATCAAAAAGAATAAATCATTAAACTACTAAAACCAAATATCAAACTAATTTATAAAAAACGGTCCAAGTGCGACTCGAGGTCACACAGAAAGGGGTTCCGCACCAAAACTTTAACTACGAGTAACAACAGAACAAGACCTCTCAGTACTTACTTTGCTCTAGGTAAATTGTATTGCCAACAATTTCACAGTTTTTAAATTTTAACAAGTTACCATTAAGGCTTTAAGAACGCTCAATCTGAGCAGGTTAATAGGTGCTTAAATTATATCGAACGTAAATCTATTCATTTTAATTTCAAATCATAGCAGGCTTCAACGCGGCTGTTACGTTGAAACCGAACACCCAATTCTTGATTTTTACATGTTTTTGGTAAATATTTGTATAAGTTTTAAAAAATATGTTTGGTTAAAAAAAGTCACCGCTTTTTGTATGTTGGTTTCGTTTAACATTAACTATTTGTTTTCGAGAAATTTGGCAATTAATACCAAAAACAGGGTCCACAGTATTTTTTTTTACATCATAATTTTGAACAAAAAATAACCGACTTCAAACAGGAAACTAAGGTTCCCCTCGATTTCTTTGGGATGCCATCATCAGAATCTGGTTTCCTTATCATGGTACCACCCTTGGGATATTTTCTATCCAAAAAAAAAGAATCATCAAAATCGGTTCATAAACGGCGAAAGTATCCGCGAAAACACATAAAAAAATATATACGGTCGAAACCTCTTTCTTTTTTTAAGGTCGGTTAAAAAGTGGTAATTTTTTAAAAATTGTATTCAATTAAATCGATTTTTTTTTACTTTAAGTATAATATATTTTTTTCCATGGTGATAGCTTTTAACAGTCTTTCAGTAATTTGAATTGAATGTAGTCATTTGACCCATCTTAAGGCCTTAACAATTAATATTGAGTATCGGTGTGTCTTTGTCACACAAAGGCCTCCTTCAGCCTTTTCCACTCTTCTCAGAGTGTAGCTGTTCGATGCCACAATGGGCCTGCTAAGTTTCTAATCTCGATGGACCATCGTTTCCTTGTTTTCCTTTTTTTTCTTTTTGTTTGGAATCTAGGGGTCCATTCGGTTATAGTACATTACTGCAGCGGCCAGCAATAGAGCAATTGATGGACAAACGTGTAAATGTGGGCCGAGGCGAAGCTGAGGCACACACACGTATAAGTCCATCAATGCCAAGTTGTGGCCATGGCTTGTATAATATACTTTTCTCAAATAATGCGCGGAAATTAAATCTTCAATAATTACTTTTCAAAATAAATGACAAACAACAAACAACAATAATTTTTCACGTGCCAAAGTGTCCATTTGTGTTTTTTTTTAATAAACAGCGTTTTTTTCTCTGAGCATATTTTCTGTCCACTTTTCTTTAGAATTTTTGTTTTGGTCATAACATCTTCTAATTTCGTTATTTGTCTAATATCTGTGGCTCTTTTTGTGTCTCTTCTTGTATAAACCAATATGCTCCTTTCCATGGCTCTTTGACATGTAATTATTATTTGGTCTTGTTTTTGTATGTTTGCTCACGTCTGGCATCCATAAGTTAGTATGGGTAAAATAAAAGTATTATATACTTTTCTTTTCATTGCTATGTTATATTGTTTGTCTTTAATTATTTCTATTTATGTCCAAAATCTTTTCCATGAGTTGGAAACACGTCTCTCTATTTCTACTCTAGGTAAATAGGGGTCTACAAATACTGGAGTATGGAAATTTTATTTTTCCTCTAGGAACGGAGGACTTCAGATTTTAGGTTCACCTGATCTTAGATTTTCCTGTAATCTACGCATTCATCCTCATATACTGTGATTTTTAAAGATTTCAGGCCCACTTCCATCTTCGGCAACATTGTCACTTACCACCACGTGAGATGTTATCAAGGGTTTACCAATTGTGAATAAAAAAAAAAAAATTTCGGAGATTAGGGAATGGTCAATTTTCGCTTATTTTCTTTTATAACTTCAAAACTATTATCATAAAATTATTTAATAATTTTTTTCACAAAAAGCCATTTCCTTTGATATATCACACGATTTACTTTGCAATTTTTTTATTTTATTATTATTAACTCCAAAAAGACCCCCCCATGTTCAAAATTTAATTTATTTACGTTACACGTCCGTCAGTAAGTCATGTACCAAATTTCAACCTAATCGGTTCAGAAGTTTATGAGAAAATTGGCTGTGACAGGCGGAGTAATCCTATAATGGTTCCGTTTTTACCATGAAAGGTAAGGAACAATAAAAATAAAAACTCGATTGCATAAAAAATTACCCCTGCCCCTGTAACCTATGTCACTCACGGGATCAAGACGAATATATATACACATAGCACTCCAAAATCAAGCCGTTTAGGCCTCGCACATCCAAAAATTACTACCCTCCATTTTGGACAATCGGGTAAAAAATCTACATACATTTTGTTGAATTTAATAAAACAGAATGTAAACATTGTGTATGTCTAACGCCACAATAGGTTTTCTAACAAAGATGCCCTATTACCATGCCCTATTATCATCTTTGTCTAATTTAATATTAGGTCATCTTTGTGTGTTTCAAATTAATAGGTAATCTTTGTATGTGACATTAAGTTGTCTTTGTTTAGCGGCAGATAGCCGAACTAAAATTAATTCTGTATAAGAAAGCTGACGCACGCATCTTGTAAGGAAAATCGAGAATAAATAAAATAGTATCCTTTCATCCGAATCCGACGTTTTTATTAACGCTAAGGGCGACAGCAACATATGGTGACCCTGACGTGATCATATGTTGCTGTCGCCCTTAGCTTTCTTATACAGAATTAATTTTAGTTCGGCTATCTGCCGCTAAACAAAGACAACTTAATGTCAAATACAAAGTTACCTTTTAATTTGAAACACACAAAGATGATCTAATATTAAATTAGACAAAGATGATTTAGTAATAGGGCATCTTTGTTAGAAAACCTATTGTGGCGTTAGACAGTGTACTTTAAGTTTATTCTGTTTATTATTTGCTTTGTGTGTAAACGTTTTGTTTGTGTCTAGAATAAATATTTTATTTATCTGAACTACTCACTTAATCATTGCTTACAACTAAGTGTGAATGTTAAGTGGTGCCGGTAAGTGTGACAAATATACCTACAACAACATCAGTGAAAACCCTAGAACAAAATCGTTAAGAATCTTCTCTATTTACTTCGGTTCTTTCGTGGAAACCCTAGAAGACAAACCGTAAAGAATCTCTTTGTTCACATTCGGTTCTTTCATGAAAACCCTAGAAGAAAATCCGTAAAGAAACTCCTTTGTTTACATTCGGTTTTTCGTGAAAACCCTAGAAGACATGCTGTAAAGAAACTCCTTTGTCTACATTCGGTTCTTTCGTGAAAACCCTAGACGACATGCTGTAAAGAAACTCCTTTGTCTACAATCGGTTCTTTCGTGAAAACCCTAGAAGACAAACCGTAAAGTAATCTTCTTTGTTTACATACAGTTCTTTCTTGTAAAGTGATCTTCTTTGTTTACATACAGTTCTTTCTTGATTGGGAAAAACTTAAGGGTCCCCAGGAGGCTCGAGTTTCCATACAAATATAGTTCCGCTTTAATACAAAAACTACATGCCGGAATGAATCTAAACCTTGGAAATATATTGATTAGACACATATCGATGTTTGTAATTAGTTTTGGATGTACTAATATAAAACGGAAAAAAATAAGAGAAGTTTCAAACTTTCAGCACAGATCTAATTTAAGCCTTCATTTAGTAAAGTTTCAATTAAGGACCCTTATGTAAGTTATCTATCATCAAATTGGGTATGCTAAAAAAAAATAATGTATTTTTTTTAATTTTTTTTCTGATGGTTTAGACCATTTTGAAAAACTAATTTGAATATTTCATTTTTTAAGCCTCTAGATATTTTTAAATATTTTTTTAAATTTTGAAACCTTGATGACGTCATCGGTTCACATTACTATGAAACGAACAGCCCTATTTCACTCAAGTCACTCAAGTCAATCATTCCCAAAGGTTTTTTGGCGGGATTTGTGGTAGACGCATTCGTAGTTTTATTTTGTTGTTTTTTCATTGCACCGGCACTAGCATTACAAATCCAACAGCTAAGGAAGCCTAAATACGTCAGACCTGGCTGTATGGTCTTAGTAACCTTTGCCTTTTCCGAAACGAAACTATCACAAAGCCAACAACGAAACGTCAAAGTCAAAATTTAGTTGTCATCAAACATCATAATCTATGTATGGACAAGGCCTTCAGAGTTTAAATGTTTTTTAGAACCACAATAAAAATTGGACCTCTAATGAATATCTTACCCATTTAAGTATTTAATTTGAATGACGTTCTAATAATATTTGATTGTTTCAAACGTAGTTTTTGGTGGATGATAAATAAATAGTGCCTTTTTCAGTGCTCGACGAAAGCTCGTCCTCAAATGCAAGGTCCGTAATTGATATGACAAGTAAGAGTGCACGTTCCGTTCAGTGGTGAAATAAGGTTTTATTGTAAACTCGTGACGTCATAGGGGTCAAATGAAGGTTATTGTCCTTTTCCGATTTTTTTACGCAATCTTTTACTTTTTCGAGTGGAAAATGAAAAAATATGGCTTTAAATAAAAATATCTCGAAATGGTTTTTTTATTTTCATGGCTTATAAAAAATTTAGCATACCCAATTCTGACTGCTGGTGCTGACTGTATTATAATGAGACCGAATTAAAGCGCATTATACGCAACGTGAACAACGTGACTTGGAATAATTCTCATTTAATCCTGCATAATGATTTATGTATAATGATACATTTACAGAATGTTAGATGTTTCAAGGATATTAAGTACATAAAATTTTAATTAGACGCTTCATTTGCAATGGATTATGTGAAGTAGTCGTAGCTCAGTTCAAAATTCGTGGTCACGTGGGTATACTTATGTTAAGGCGATAATATTACAGATTTTCGTTATTTTTGACGTCAATTACTCCTAAACGATAGAATACCTAATGTCGATAAAAAAATAACTTATTTTTGATGATGTTCTTTAAAGTCGAAATCTATTAGGAACAGGATTGAGCTGTTTTGGCTCGATAAAAAAAAAAACCCAAAGATAGGTCTACACCGTTACTATTTTTTATAATAATAAAAAGTGAGTAATGTTATATTTTTCATAATTTCATTGCAGTTTTTGATTGAAACGAAAAACCATTGAAAAAGTGTGGTTATTTTCCTTACTATTTACACGTAAAGAAAAAGACAAAGACACCTGTTCCAATCAATACCTCGCCTTAAGTGACAGCATGCATGGCCATAACCTGGATGGGTTTGATTGTTAGTAGCATTTATCTCCACCGTTTCCATAGTAGTGGTGCCGGTTACAATCACGTTAAGCCATGTCAGAGGAAGGCGCCTTGGAAACTTCTGACAATGGCGTTACAACAAGCCGTACAACCCAGACCAATCCGGGCTTGGTGCCCGTGTGTGCAGTATTGATCGGGGAAGAGACCCATGCCCTAGAGTAGCTATGGCACATAGGGGTAAAATGGGTAAAAAATTGAGGGTAAACTGGGTTTTATGCTCGAGTTTTACACTCTGCTTTTTAATTTGATTGCAAGGAAATAAATCATTATTTGATTGTCACTACTCGTAGACATTGTTTAATTTCTAATATTTTAACCGACTTCCATTGCAACCACTTAGTACATTTTTGCATTATTATTTTTGGTTTTTGTTAATTTTCTAATAAAGTACTAAACCGATTTTAATAAAATTTATATGGGACTACACGGAAAGCACTAGCTTTCAAATAAAAAAAGAATCAAAAATCGGTTCACCCAGTCCAAAGTTATGAGGTAACATACATTAAAAAAAACATACAGACGAATTGAGAACCTCCTCCTTTTTGGAAGTCGCTTGAAAACTTTACGAGCATGAGAAGTGAAAATAAATGTGTAAACAGCAGGGTGTAACAAAATTAACACTACCATCAGTAACAGGCACCACCGTCACCTGAGATTACTTCTAGTTTACAGGTAACCTCTAAAATGCTTTTTCAAGGCTAAGTAAATTGAAAAAGAATTTATGGGGCAGTATGTACACTTCTACAATAGAATATTCAGTGATGTGTGTGAGTTAACGGAATGTAAACTTAAAAACAAGGAAAGAAATGTATAAGTGCGAGAGTAATTTGGAGAAGGAGTATTATCTCAGAGCAATAACTAAAACATTGAGGGAGCGTCAAAATTACAATATATCTTTACTCTTCTTTCTTATTACCGAACATTGTTCGGTAAAAAAAAGATAAATATGATAAAAGATAAGTCGTCTGGAAGAAATTTCTTTATAAATAAGCTGTACCCTTTGTGTGGCCTTACTTTGTAAACTGTGTAACTTATGTTTCATGTGTACAATAAACTAATAACTAAACAAATAAATATTATATAAGATCAGTTTATGCTTATGCTACATGGACACTACAAAATTGTTAAATGCTTATACTTGGTATCTTTATAGACGAACAATTTAAAAATCTACCCAGATATTTAGAAATTCTGTCAACCTTTAGGTGGTATTTTAATGTAGTCGTATATACCATCGTGAGTGATGTAGATATTTCATATCGATATTTCGACTCTTAATTTCAAGAAGGTATCGTGTTTTGTTTTAGCATGCCTTCAATCGTTGCTGTTTTCACCCGTGCTTTGTATGGAAATGTTTTGGATTTGAATTATTTTATTTTATTAATTATTATAAAATATTTCAGCTACTTATATTAGGACAAATCTTATCATTTTATTACTTTCAACTTTACATAACTGCTACATAACATTACTTTTAGGATAAACAAAATTGCAGGAGGACCACTAACCGAGGCTTCTACTCATCATACTAATTAACAACTTTCCTCAAAGAAAGTTGTTAAGTATGGTGACTAGAAGCCTCTGTTAACGGAACCTGCACCAATTTTGTTTCAGCTTGTATAGTACAAGTATAATGTAGCTAGATAGTGTCTATCTGAGCTTTGTTTATTTGCAAATAATCAAAGTATCTGAATTAAACCGCGGACGGAAAAACGGACTTGGCGAAACTATACGAGTTTCTTGTTTTTAAGGAACCCTAATAAAATGCAGATAAACATACCTTGAATTGTAACTTACAATTCTTTAAAATACCTTAGCCGATTAGCTCATATGATACCAAGAACAAAAATACAGCAACCGGCTAGGCAACGTAGTTTTATTGAGTTCTATTGAATATGGTCCAGATAAAGAGAAATAAATAACAACCAGATAAAGCTGTGACAAAGATAACTATAATATTAATGCGTATGTCTGAGCTCCGTTTATTTGAAAATAATCAAAGTATCTGAATTAAACCGCGAACGGACACTTGGCGAAACTCTAAGGTTTCCTTGTTTTATTAAGAACTCAAAAAAAGCAGATAAACAAACAAACCTAATTGTAACTTACAATTCTTTAAAATACTACTTTTTAATTTGCTTTTCATTTTATCAATCCTTTCATTCGATCTCATCCATGGAAAATAATACACAGCAAAATAACATATCTTTCGGATTATCAGAATGGTTTTGGCCGTATCTAAAAAATAAACTCGTCTTTGAGAAGTTTTGGAGTGTACAATCAATATTCACACACGTTTGCAACACGAGGCTTCACGATGATTCGGATGAAAACCAAGTATTTTATAGACTACGATGAGTTCGGCACGGGGCTGGCTTCCCAAGTTGACAGTTCAGCTGCTCGATCAAAAGTGCTTGAAAATAATTGGCGCCTCTGTCGTAGCCTCTGTAGGTAGGCTGAATTGTGAGTGGTTAATGGTTCGATAATCACAACGATTCTGATTGGCTAACAAACAAGTACCAACACTACCAACTTCCGGGTTCCGGTCTCGCACCGACCACGCCTTGCCAAAGATGACTATTATTACTACCCTAGCTAACCACTTGACGTTTCAAGATAAAACAAACGGTGCTTCGACGCATGCATAGATGGCGCCACGTCCTTGCGCTCCGACATATCGATATGTCTGGTAATTATGGCACTTCACTATCATTGCTAAAAAAGTGGACAGTCTTGCATAAAACAAATATAATTTTTATATAATCTATCCTGCTTTATCACACTAACTGGGTAATAAGTGTGAATAGTAACTACAATGAATTTTGACGGATCGGACTCGCGCACGAAGGGTTCCGTAACATTATCTATAAAAATCCTGTTTTTTGTATGGAAGCCCCCCTTAAATATAAATTTTATTTTAATTAAATTATTTATTTTTAAAGTGAATAATACAACTCAATATTCTTTAAATATTTCAAGCGTCTAGCTGTTTCTGTTATCAATATCGAGCAAAAACAAGCAAAAATTCACATTTGTTGTATGGGAGGCTTAAAGGGGGGCCTTAAATATTTGTTTATTTTATTTTAATTATTTACTTTTAAAGTGACTATATAACTAAATATTCTGTGAATATTTCAAGCGTCTACCTGTTGCCGTTAGCAATATCGAGCAAAAAAATCACGCTTGTTGTATAGGAGCCCCCTTAAAAATGTATTTTATTCTGTTTTTTTAGTATTTTTTGTTATAGCGGCAACAGAAATACACATTCTATGAAAATTTCAACTGTATTCCTATTACAGCTCGCTGACAGACGGACAGACAGCGGAGGCTTAGTAATAGGGTCCCGTTGGTCACCCGTTGGGTGCACGGAACCCTAAGAATGAATTTTTTTGATTTTGATTTTTGATACCGGTATAGGATTTGTTAAGCTTCTACTCATCATTTTGAATAACTTTTTCCAATGAAAATTCCAGGCTCCATACAAAAATGCACACAATTGGTCAATCAGCTGATCGATTTGTTGGAAGAGTTCATTTTTTTTATTATGGGTCTATAGTGAAAAATTAATCAGTACGATGAGTAGAATTGTGGTGTTTTATGATATATTGTGTGTATCTGATCTTAAGTTATGTGTGACTAGCTGTTTCCCGCGGCTTCACCCGCAAGGACATCGTTTCTATGACTTTTCGAGGGTGCGCAGTGCGCGAGACCCAAGCGGCTCGCGAGCGTGGACAAAAGTAGCCCATGTGTTAATCCAGGTCCTAATCTGTCTACTTACCATATTTCAGTCAGATGTTCCGTAGTTTTTGCGTGAAAGAGTAACAAACATACATCCATAAACTCTTACAAACTTTCGCGTAGGATTATTTTTAATACCTGTAGTTTTCCTACACAAAGTATTTTGTTAGTAGAATAAATAAATTTAATTGAATTAAATTGAAGCCCCAGTTAATAGCTGCTACACAAAACTGTGTTACACCCTGTATAAATAACAGCGGAATCTTTCGATGCAGAGTTTCGATGTTTATTGTTTATCTACCAAATTAAATGGCAACATTTCAAAATTTACAATGTCAGCGATAAAGCCGAAAAGCTTGTACGACCGCGTGTCGTGTATAGTGTATCAGTGACACTATCTGTGCACATAATTGACAGGTCAGCAAACGTTGTACCTAATAGTAAAATAATTTAGTAACAAGGTCATTTACGTACACACATATCTACTCACACACTAAAACTCATACTCACCCTCTCACATACACCGCACACAACACTAACTCACACACGTACTATAGCTTATGTATCTACTTAACCTTGACCTAACTTCAATTATCTAACTAATCTTGTGTAGGGGAGTGTAGTGTTGTGTAGGATAGGGTAGGGTAGTGTAGTGTAGGGTAGGAAAGTGAAGTGTAGTGTAGGGTGGGGTAGTGTAGTGTAGTGTAAGGTGGTACGAAGTTCGCCGAGACAGCTAGTTAATAATAAAACATACCTAAATGTAGTACCTAAAAATAGGTATTTACTTTTTATAAATATTTGATTTAAAGTTAGAGCATTCTATTTGAATCCGGGAAATAGACTGGTTTCCCCCAACACGGGAAATCCTTGTGGGGGAATCAGGGTTCTTTAGTTACTGTTATATGTTTAAAAAATTCAAACAATAAATTATTTTGTATTTTTGTATTTTGTATATAAAGTACCACTTATTGAACAACTGTATTGAAAAAGCTTTCTACTGTAATATTGAAAAATTCTAATTATAAACTTTAAAAAATACTATTTAAACATCATATCGAAATTAAAAAAGAGAACATAATTACAGCAGAATATTATTACAACTTTTGTCCTCTTACAAAATAATTGAAATAACTGAAGATAAGATAGCCAGTTTTCCCATTGCGTTGGGAAATCTTGGTAAGCCCGATTTCATCTTCGACATCATCGTCACTTAGATAGATAATGTCAAGGACTTACCAATTGTGGATTAAAAAAAAACAGGGAAAATCCAAGAAGTTAATATCATCAAGGAGATTCCATCAGTTATTTTCTCCTTAAGGAACGCATATTATGCGAAGCGTGGCATTTCTATAGCATTCAGAGAAAGTTTTGATTACAATTTTTACATAAGTGACAGCGCCCGCTCTTAGTGCATGCGTGTGGTTTTTGGCGCTATTCATGCTTTTTGTTGTGCTGGATTTTGTGGGGAAATTTTCTTTCTTACTCTTTTAACTTTAATTTTTTATTTAGTAGGTTCAATTCCAATGTATGAGATTTCATAAAGTAGTGTATGAAACTGCACATAACTAGGTATTATGCAAAAGTTTCATAAATTTTTATTAACAAACAGTTTAATTACAATATTTGTAGTCTGTTTTGACATTTATACCTGTCACCTATTGACAGAAGATTTAAATAAAAAGAACAGGTGCACAAACACAACACAGTATTTTAGGTATGGTGTTTCAGTTTATTTGTTTTAAACTAATTTAATACCCGGCCTCGCCCAGAAAGTCACGATATCTATGATTAATTTATTTTACTCTAGAAACTAAACAAATGTCTATCCAGAAACCCATACACAATTCCTTGAAAAAAATACCTACCCATAACTTCCCTTACAAAAACGGTCGATAAGCTGATCGATATTGTATGAGATGTCTTTAGTACCTATTCATGAAACTGAACAACTTCGAGGAACCCTTCAAGTCGCAAAGACATATTAAACAATATCGATCAGATTATCGGCCATTTTTGTATGGGAATTTAAGGGAAAATCATTTTTTTACTATCGACCGACGCGCTAGAAGACTCATTGACAACGAGGAACTAAGCTCCAAAGCCTCGAGCATCGCTGTAAAGTCGCTTGCCTATGCGTATTCAACAGGATTCGTTTCGGAGAATGTACCTTGGAACTTCACAACCCCCTTCTTCATTTCATCTTCGGACGACCATGCGAGGTGGCCGATTCCACCCCTTCGTCGTTAATGTTTCACCTATACGCATTAAGCGTTTGCTTCATCGTTGATCCATCATGCAAACGGCCAAGGAATGGAATTCCCTGCTGGCGGGCGTTTGTATTCCCCGATTTGTACAATTAAGGAATCTTCAAGACGAGAGTGAATAGGCACTACTTAAGCTTGCGTGTTACATCCTCGGCTGCATCGGCACTTACCATCAAGTGAGGTGTAGCCAAATACACTTAATTTTTTAAGAATAAAAAAAACTCTACAGAATCTCTACAGATCTATCAGAACTGTTGTAGACCCCGTTTATTTTTCTCTACAGGTATAACAAAACTGTTGTAGACCCCGTTTATTTTACTCTATAGGTGTAATAAAATTGGTGTACGCCCCGCTAATTCTACTCTACAGGTGTAAAAAAATTGGTGTAGGCACCGGTAATTCTACTCTACAGGTGTAACAAATGGCGTAGGACCCGTTCATTCTACTCTACAGGTGCAACAAAATTGGTGTAGGCCCCGTTCATTCAACTCTACAGGTTTAACAAAGTTGGTGTACGCCCCGTAAATTCTACTCTACAGGTGTTACAAAATTGGTGTAAGCCCCGTAAATTTTACTTTACAGGTGTAACAAAATTGTTGTAGGCCCCGTTAATTTTACTTTACAGGTGTAACAAAATTGTTGTAGGCCCCGTTAATTTTACTCTAGAGGTGTAACAAAATTGTTGTAGGCCCCGCTAATTCTACCCTACAGGTGTTACAAAATTGGTGTAAGCCCCGTCAATTTTACTTTACAGGTGTAACAAAATTGTTGTAGGCCCCGTTAATTTTACTTTACAGGTGTAACAAAATTGTTGTAGGCCCCGTTAATTTTACTCTAGAGGTTTAATAAAATTGTTGTAGGCCCCGCTAATTCTACCCTACAGGTGTAACGAAATTAGTGTAGGTCCTGTTAATTCTACTCTACAGAGATGTAACAAAATTGGTGTAGGCACTGTTAATTCTACTCTACAGGTGTAATATAATTGGTGTAGGCTCGACTTCACGACATACGGGTCAGTTTTACTGCCAAGGTAAGTCAATAGATGTATCACGTCCAAAAAGCCCGCTATACAAAATGACTTGCATCAAAATTAATCATTCTTAAAACCTCTACTATATAAGCATAGATATTCTATGTAAATCAACTCAATTTGTAAATGGCTCTATAAAGTTTGCGGAAGGGCCTAAAAGTATAAAGAGCTTAACGAAGGCAATTTTTATAAATTCATCTCTTTGTGAACAAAAAATATGAGTTTTATTTAGGAAAAATCTGGCACAAAGGAGGCGGAGATATTAAAACACGGTTTAATAATCTTGAAAGCCATAATACCTTTGTGTTGTGTGAGAATCAGAATTCAGCACACTGTTGTTTACGACAACGTTTTAGACAAACAGCTTCCGGGGTTCAGATTGTTATTGATCTCTTCTCCATGTTACAACTGTAACAGTCATAAATAAAAAGTTAATTTCGCAGATAGACTATAAAAGATTTATTAGTCTTGGAAAACTGGGTTTTAGAAGCATAACATATTGTTAATTCGGGGGAAATACGACTCTGCACGGGTGCCAGATGGGTTTGTACTATCTAGTGTAGCATTTTCTTGCTACCTATTGGATCTCTTTTCCTTTCGGCCTTCACAGTTCGTGGTTACATTCTCTTTACCGAATTTATATTGGAATTTAAATATTTTGAGAGACAGGTGTGTGGTTTTGTTTTTTTCACACAAGATTGTCAACGCCTCTGGAATTATGTTTACGAAATTATGTTTATAGAAATTATTGAAAATTCACCCATAACATGAGATGTTTATTTGAGTAACTGGTTCCCCCCTCACCGTTTATATTGAGGTAAGTTTTTTCTTATTCCTTTTATCATGTAACCTTTGTCTACATGGTGTAAAAATGCCGTTTTAGGATTATCCCACACCACAGTATAGTGCAGGAAGCTGTTGGTTCGTCTCCTTCATAGAGACTGCTGTGGTATACCCGAGTCAGTGTCATACTCCCTGCACCATCAGAGACTCCTGCAGTTCACCCTATTGCACATCAAAAGTAATATCTTTATAGATTAATTAATATAGATTAATTTTGAATGTTATGTATTCATTAATATGCATGGGGGTAATGCCATATTTTCCCTCATCTATCAGACTAGATAAAATTTGAATTTATAACATAACATTATTTATGTCTGAATGTATATTGTGTATTGTAATACGTAATATTTCCAGTGACTATTTTTCACCAAATAACAAATAAGACTTCGGTAATCAATAATCAAAGATTTCATTTTCGTCTTTATGAATGAATGAAATCAATATAAAACAAAATACTGTTGAATACATTTAAGAGCGTCGGTGGCGTAATGGCTAGGGCCGCCGCCTCCTGTCCTGGAAGTCGTGGTTGGAACCTGCCACGTACCAATGTGATTTCGAATTTAGATTTCATATGTACGTTTATCCGACGCTCTTACAGTGAAGGAAAATATCGTGAGGAAACCTGCACACGCCTGCGCAGAAACTCGCAGGTTGTGTGTAAAGTCGACAAACCCGCACTGAACCCGCGTGGTCGACTAAGGTGATCGCCTTAATTCAGGGTAGGCTCGAGACCCTCGGTGGGGACGTATATGAGCTGATATGAACGAATGAACATTTAATAGTTTCGGCAATGTTAAGTAAATAGATAAGGGTTGTCTGGAAGAGATCGCTTTTAGCGATAATACCGCCATTGTAGACCTAATTCGATAATAATTATATAATTATTTCTTTTTATAAATGTATAAGCATCTCAAACATAGTTAACATTTTCAAAATTATTCTGTCAGATTTTTTTACATTTTTTTTATTTTTGAGATGTCCATATAAACTTTCCATGCTTTTTACTCCACCGTAGTCGGGTAACCATTTCAGTTCCACCAATTTTAATTTGGTACTAGAGTTATTATTTTAACTCAAATTTGGAGGAAATTTGCATTAAAAAACTGGCAAAACTAAAAAAATGTCGAGTGCGACTCGTTAAAAATTAACTTAAAAACGAATTATTTTCTTACAAAATATGATGATCCCGAAACTATTACCAATATTAGGTGACTTTATTTGTTGTTTTCAAACGTCCTTTGTAATTTCTGCACACTTTAGTTGCGCATTTAGTCATTTTAACCACTTTATTTTAAAATTTGTGTCCCGAGCGGGCGTGTGTATCCTTAAACGTCAAAGTAGACACTGAGGAGCGGAAAGCGGTTTGCAAGTCAACAGTTGGCTGACAATTTTTAGGACGCATCTGCGTCGCCAGCGCTCGATCTAGAGAGTAAATAATCAAAGGGCTGGACCAGGCTGGACCTTCTTTGTCTTGCCCCTCACAATTGACTTGTCATACATCTCCGTTGGACGACTGTATTAATTGTTTAGACTGTGTTAGGTATTGCTAGCAACCGTAGATGCTACGATTGGCTTCGAAGGTTTGGGGAATGATGACTGCTTAAAAGAGAAATAATGCAATGGTAACACCTGAACTCTCATTAATTAGTAATTACATCTTCGGCATCATCGTCAGTTATCATCAGGTGTGATGATGCCAAGAGCTTATTAGTAGTGTTTCTTTTTAAAATAGCATCATTAATTACTGGGAGCTTTTTGGGAATAAATTTTAATAAAGTAACTACCTGACGTAATTGCTTGTAGCTTTTTTAAAATCTTTTTCATCCAATTTCAAACGTATTTTGTTTTAATTGATTAAGATCAACAATTAGTATTATTTCAATTATTTTTAACCGTCTCATGCTCAATTCTCATGCTCTAAACCTAAAAAATATACGAGTCATTATGTATCTCACAATATGAGTTCTTTATTAATTTCAAAGACTCCAACATCTAATACAGTTTTAGTTAAAGATTAATAAGTTAATGATAGGTTTAACCGCCTCCTTGGTTTAATGGTTAGTCCATTCACTTCACACCAGGAGGTCGCGGGTTCGATTCTCGGTGGGGTCAACTTGTAAGACTCGGTTTGGTTAGTGGCAGGGCATTTTCTAAGCCCACCACCACCATCTTATTTAAGTCTTGCCGCCAAACATCAGTGTTAACAACATTGATGTGTTCCGGCTTGAAAATAAGATAGCCAGTTCTCTATTGCGTTGGGGAATCTCGATAAGCCCGCTTCCATCTTCGACATCATCGTCACTTACCATGAGATGATGCCAAGGGAAATGAATGAAAAAAAAGGTTATTTCGATTATAAGCAAAAATTTTACAATAAATAGTTTACATTTGAACATCTCTTGATGCTACAATTTTTTATTCCTTACATTGCTCTGGAACGCATTTTTGTATGTAGGATCCAAATTTTTGTAACAAATTTGGTATAAGTGTCGTTAACTGGGATTTCTACTCATCACAATGAATAACTTTCTTCAAAAACCCATAGTCAGTTCTCCAAAAAAATTTGGACCCTCCAGACAAAAATGCTATTTAAAGAACTTATTAAAAAACTAAATGTAGATATTTATAAATTGCTTTCTTGGAGTTAGGTATGAGAATATTACGTATCATTGGAGGTATATTTTACCAAAAGGATACCAAACTAGCTATGTTTTGAAAATGTTTTTATTTTAATTTAAAACAAGTGACTGAAATGTCATGATGTGATATATTTTTATAATTGACTTAAAAAGCCCTGATATTTAAAACCTTACACAAAACAATAATATTTTATCCCATAGAAAAAAACATTACATCGTAACTCCTCTCCTTTTTTTGGTTCTACGGGTCAAATTGATTCATAGGGCCTAAAGATTCTGACTTTCATGCTTGAACACCATTTGCTGGACATAGGCCTCCCCCAAGGATTTCCACGAAGGCGGAGGCCTATGTCCAGTAGTAGACGTCCTTGGGCTAATGATGATGATGAACAAGCTTGCCTGCCTTATCACCTTAGTTTTCTAGTCAGGCGAATTGTGTTGACCTCTGAAATTTTTCGTTTCTACGTCATCTCTTTCCAATCCCAACATAGGTTATCCCTTCATTTAGTCAAAAATTGGATAAATAATAGTAAATACTCACTCTATTATAAGTTTCTGACGCTCCAGAGGTATGGCATCCGAAAGCTCCGCCAGCAGCGAGTCTGTCACCGAAAAAGCATTCTCAAGTTTCGATCTATAAACAAACAACCAAAATAAAATCTGTTATCATGTACTTGCTTAAAATTTAAACAATCTTTATCAATAATTAGGAAGAAAAATTATCATTAGAAAGTTTTATTGCATTTCAACTGCCTTTCCGCCACGCGGCTTCGTCCGTGTTTTATTCCCTGTCCCGTGAGAATTTCAAAAAATTCTGTCTTATTTTCTTATCATATCAGCCCATATTCATCCCCACCAAGGGGCTCGAGCCTACCCTGAATTAGAGTGACCGGGTCTTAGTCGACCACATGGGCCCAGTGCGGGTTAGTCGACTTCACACACAACCTTCGAGTTTCTTTGCAGGCGTGTGCAGGTTTCCTCACGATAATATCCTTCACCGTAAGAGCATCGGATAAACGTCCATATGAAATCAAAAACACATTGGTACGTGGCAGGATTCGAACCACGACCTCCCGGACAGGAGGCGGCGGCCCTATCTTTGGATTTTTTTTCTATCGAGCCAAAACTGCTCAATCGTGTTTCTAATAGCTTTTGACTTTAAGAAACATCATCAACAATAAGGGTATTTTTTTCAACCTTTGGTTTTTTATCGCTTAGGAGTAATTGATGTCAAAAGTAACGAAAATCAAAATTACCGCCGTAATTGAATTATCAGTTTTTGCCGTTGGCTGTAAGTACTCGTAGTTTTCAGCTACGACCTCCAATCGTTGAACTCCCTTGAGTTTGACAGTACTTACAGGGAGTCTATATATAGTTTAAAGTTTCAAGAAAGTTCAAAAGTTTCAAAGTCTTAATAAAGTTTTAAAAGTCGAAAAGTTTCAAAATCTTAATAAAGTATTTAGAAATCAAAAGTTTCAAACAACAAAAGAATTATACATAACAGTTCAGTGAATACAAAACTACACTTTTAACCGCCTCCATAGCCCAGAGGCAAAGTTCACTGGCTTTACACGGGAGGTCGTGGGTTCGATTCCCGGCGGGGTCAATTGTAAGACTCGGTTTGGTTGGTGGAAGGGCATTTTCGAAGCCCGCCTGGCTAGCTACAACCATCTTATCTAAGTCTTGCCGCCAAATATCAATGTTGACATCATTGGTGTGTTCCGGCATGAAGATAAGATAGCCAGTTTCCCATTGCGTTGGGGAATCTTGTTAAGCCCGCTTCCATCTTTGGCAACATCGTCACTTACCACCAGGTGAGATGTTGTCAAGGGTTTACCAATTGTGAATTTTAAAAAAAGCGGACTATTTTTTTCTCAAACATGCTTGGAAATTTGAGCATTATTTTGACAACCTTCTTCGAGATAAATCGAAATTGCTGTACTGGCCAAATACATGCGAGCAGTGGCACAGATTACTAAATAGTTACTTCGTGCGGTGGCCAGCAAAATTTTTATGAAATCCATATATGTCGTATTTAGTGGATAAATAAATTACTATGTAAACTCATACTAAAAATGGCAACCAAGGAGGTAACTTATTAAAGGTTTTATTTAAATTTCTAACTGACTTGCAAATATAACGCTGTTTATTGAAAAAAAAACAAATGAACACTGGCGCGTGAAAAATATTTGTTGTTCGTTGTAATGTTTTGGCCGCTGCAGTAATATACTATGAACTAACAACTCCGCCTCAAATATTAACCTTTTGTCAAATACAAGTTTATTTGTCCTTGTGACATAAAATGCAGGTAAAGATTTAAAAGGTGTAAAGGCGTTCTAAGGACATTTTACTATTATTTCGCCATTAAAATGATATCCCTTAAAACTCATTTAAAAACTAAGTTAAAATATTAAACCAACCCATAAATGAAGTTCAAACATTAAACGTAAATTTTCTGATATTCATTTCTAATAACTGTTTTTTATTCTTACTTTATTATGTCTAACGTATTGTTTTGTGTTACTTTTGTACCACACCACGACTTCGTAAGTTCGGTAGATAGTAAATTCGGCGTGGGTTGAATTAGAAGCGTGTTATCAGGTAATTGGAGTCTAATAATGAAGGAAAAGACAAAAGAACATAAAAATAGTAAAAACATAATACACTTAAATTTTAAATACAAATTGTTTTTTTGAATGATATTGACAGCGCATGCGTAAAAGAAGAAATAGATTGAATACAAAAAAGGGTCGAATAAAAAAATAACTCATAACAGCGTGCCGTGTTACAAATAACAGCCGAGCAATTGGCATAGAGGTATTTTTAATTTTTTATAATGAAAATATAGGCTGTTTTAAGAAACTTATTTGAGGATATTTTTTGTTTTCAATAACTAGGTTATTTCTTTTTTTTTTTAAGTATTGACGTCACAGGCCCTTATACTATGAAAAACGGCCCTTGTACTGCTTTCAATTGACGATTAAATATTTTTTGTGAAATTACTAACATAGACACAAGTAAAATTGTTACTAACAATCTATGGACTTAGGATGTCGGAATTTTTTTTTATTTATTTATTTATAATGAACTAGCTTTTTCCCGCGGCTTCACCCGCGTGGACAACGTAACGTAACGTGGGCCGCAAGTGGCTCGCGGGCGTGGGAAAAAAGTAGCCTATATGTTAATTCATCAGGTCCTAATCTGTCTACCTACCAAATTTCATTCAGAGCCGTTCAGCGGTTCAGGCGTGAAAGAGTAACAAATATCCATACATCCATCATCATCATACCAGCCGAAAAACGTACTGGACAGAGGCCTCCCAAGGATTTCAACGACGACCGGCCCTGCGCTGCTCGCATCCATGGGCTTCCCGCGATCTTCACCAGGTCGTCGGTCCACCGCGTGGGAGGCCTTCCTACGCTACTTTTTCCAGTGTCTACTATCTGTTCTACGAGCTATGTGCCCTGCCCACTGCCACTTCATATATCGATACATACAAACTTTCACATTTATTAGATTAGTAAAATTTACTTAATAAATATTTTTTTATTATTTTCTACAGTATAAATCGTTATAAATATCCAAATTTATTTACATACCTTATAAAAAACGGAATATTGCTTTTTATGTGTATTAAAGTCAATTTAGTTATAGTGGTTTTTGGTTAAAGTCAAGTCAAAGTCACAACATTTTTAAATTAGATTAGATTAGATTACATTGGATTAGATTAGATTTCATTAGATTAGATTAGATCAGATTTATTTGCCAGAATGCCCGTAATTACAGGTGTTAATATTTATGATATAAAATAGGCATCAGCACACTTAAACATAAAATAATGGCATGCAAAAACTTAACTTAAAATTAAGAAAACTACCTAGTACAATACAAATTACATAACAAAAAAAACGAGACTCGCATATGATGTGTATTGTGTAACAAATCACTGTTACACATTTCCGTCCCATTTCACGAAATCACTCCCACAAATTGCAGGAAAGCGAGAGCAAAGCTCATTCGTCAGATCGAATAGCGCGCGCTTTCGCGACTTCCTGTTACACATTTCCGTCCCATGTTACACATTTCCGTCCCATTTCAGGAAATCACTCCCACAAATTGCAGGAAAGCGAGAGCAAAGATGTTACACATCAATAATATTTAAATTACGAACACACAAAATATCAAAATTATATTATTGGTAGATGTCAAAGATTAAAGTGTTACATGTCAATTTTAACGTCAAGTTGCGATAAGTTTGGAATAAATTCACCATAATTATATCAAATTAATGTCAGACATAAATTCATTCAACCCATAATAACATTTTTCGATTAGCCATTGTCGCCGCTTAACAATAAAATATTTTGTTGGTAACTGTCTTAAAACAACATGGATCTTATTGTACACATCAATGGAAATATTTTTTTTTTCCTAATTAAAGCTGTTTTGCATGGCGGCATTACAAGACGTGTCAAATCTCTTTCCCGCACACAAAGGCTTCCGTACTATCATACTAGATGGCGCTAGTACAAAGGGTTTCGTACCATTATACAAGATGGCGCTAGTTTCTTCGCGTTTCAAAAAAAACCATGTTTTTGTATGGAGACCACCCCTTATTTTTTTTTAACTTTTTCTAATTTTTAGAATTTGTTGTTACAGCGGCAACAGAAATACATCATCTGTTAAAATTTCAACTATCTAGCTATCGCGGTCCATGAAATACAGCCTGGTGACAGACGAACAGACAGACGGACGGACAGCGTAGTCTTAGTAATAGGGTCCCATTTTACCCTTTGGGTACGGAACCCTAAGAAGGTAAATAAAAAAAGTGTGAAAAAAAAGGTATACTTATAGCGCAGTCACGCTGTTATTCGTTCTTCTTTCATTCGAACTTTTTTCATTCCATCTATTTGTTCTTTTTCGCATGCGCTGTCATCAATGTGACTTTTGGCAAAGTATATATTATAGTACTAACATACAGTATGGATACTCCCTGCCGCTTTCTAGATTGCGACCTCACCCCCTCGTCACCCAGATTGATACAGATTGGTTACAGTTTGGGTTGTCGAACGTATAGGATTTCGCCGCCATTTTGTTTGTTCCGTCATTACTTTTTTGAAATTTTATTTCTGGCCCGTTGTGTGAAGTCTCCAGGGTGTTTTTTTTTTGGATTCAAAACCAGAAATTGTTTCTAAAATATTTATTATTAATGATTGTTTAATACCTGATTCTCTCTTATAAGACACATTTTGAGTCTTTTACTCCATCATTAAATTCTATTCATCTGTGAGCACGCAGATTTAACCCACGCCCTTACCAAAGCATTATATATTAGTACTAACATACAGTATGGTCACTCCCTGCCGCTTTCTAGATTCCGACCTCACCCCATCGTCACCCAGATTGGTACAGATTGGTTGATGATATCAGCTCATATACGTCCCCACCAAGGGGCTCGAGCTATCCTGAATTAGGGCGATCGGGCCTTAGTCGACCACGCGGGCCCAGTGCGGGTTAGTCGACTTCATACACAACCTGCAAATTTCTCTGCAGGCGTGTGTAGGTTTCCTCACGATGTTTTCCTTCACCATAAGAGCGTCGGATAAACGTAGATGTGAAAAAAAAATTAAGTCACATTGTTACGTGGGAGGATTCGAACCACGATCTCCCGAACAGGAGGCGGCGGCTCTAGACGTTACGCCACCGACGCTTTTATACAGATTGGTTATACTTTGGTTCTCGAACGTATAGGACTTCGCCGTGAATTCGGTTGCTCCGTCATTTGTTTTTCGAAATTTCATTTCTCGCTCGTTGTATGCAGTGTCCGTGGAGTGCCCCTACCGTACCTACCTACCTATCGGCCACATTCTTAAATTTAAAGTATCTTATGTCCCACCATTAGTGGCATTCAATTTAAGTAGATTGTATCATAAGGGAGCAAAATATTATTTTTACGGCGAGGGCGCTTTTTTTAATCCAGAGCGAAGTGAGGGATTCTTTAGTAGAAACCTGAACGAAGCGAGGGATTCAAAGTACGTCGCCTGAGTGATACACTCTACTTTTCATCACCCTCTATGAGAAAATAAAAGGCGCCTCATATTTTATTGTAATATTATTATTTAATAAAACATAGAGTAACAATTAAATTGAAATTAAATGGTATCTAATAATAAAACAAATAAAACGTATTTGATACATTTTCACAATTATGAAAATTTATTGTTACAGTTTTATTAGGAATAGAGATTGTTATAGATTTTATATTCTGCGTTCGATTTCTTTGGCGCTGAACACTAACATATTCCAAATTCAAAAAGTGCGCGGCACAGATAATAGGGTATCGGACTGCTAGTCATTTGAGTAACTTTTTATGATCTGTCAAAAACGAAATTTTGTTCTAAAAATGTTTGAAATACCCACAAGTGACGTCATCGATTTTAAGCGTCATTGACGAACTTATTTTGTGAATTTGATCAATTAAAAATTGAAGACGTAGACAAGTAAAGTTGTTTGAAACTTCAGGAGGAGAGCAATGTAGGAAATCATATTTCAGACTTTATTTTTGATGCAGTCCGATCCCCTATTGAGGATTAAAAAGTCATTACTGCCCGCTAAAAGTTTCTTATAGAAAACACCACCTTTGGGTGCACTTAAAGGCGAACCAAGTCGTCCTTTTCGAATAGATGTGATGAAAAAGTACAAACTATGAATTAATACAAGGTTACAATTTTCAATAATTTTTATCGCTAAGAAATTCCTTTACTGAGTGACAATAACACTTGTTTCGTAGCTTTTCGGTCAATGTAGATTCGAAATTACAATATGAACAACATTTAATGTGGATAGGGAGTGTTATAAACACAGATTTCCATACAGAAGGAATTATGCTTGTGGACATACTTAGGGTCTTATGAGAGGTATGTACTTTTTTAACTGGAGCTTGTACTCGTGAAACTGAACAACTTTCCCCAAGAAACCCATGGTCAATTCACCAGGAGATCTGTAGAAGAACTAAGGCCACCGTCAAAGCCCATAGAATCTTGTTAAAGTTACAATAGGTAGGCCATACAGCCATACAAACGATAACCATTGGAAAGAAAACCGCCTCCATGGCGTAATGGTTAGTCCATTCGCTTCACACCAGGAGGTCGCGGGTTGAATTACCGGCGGGGTCAATTTGTAAGACTCGGTTTGGTTGGTGGTAGGGCATTTTCTAAGCCCGCCCGGCTAGCTACCACCATCTTATCTAAGTCTTGCCGCCAAACATTAGTGTTAACTACATTGATGTGTTCCGGCTAGAAGATAAGATATAGCCAGTTCTCCATTGTGTTGGGGAATCTTGGTAAGCCTGCTTCCATCTTCAGCATCATCGTTACTTATCATCAGGTGAGATGGATACATTGCTTATCAAATGTAAAAAAAAAGTTTTAGAGTGGCGACCACTGACCACAAAATGCCAGAAGGAGAATGGAAGGCCATTAGATTACTAAGGTTCTCGGGTGGCGACCGTGTACTGGAAGAAGTAGCGTAGGCAAGTTTTCCACTAGGTGTATACCAAGGACTTGGTGTATCTGGCGTGAAGACGCTTGAGTTAATCCTTGGGGGAGGCCAATGTTCAGTTCAGTTATGATGATGCCTCTATAATAACGAGAGACCCTGAGATATCAAGTTCTAATTCCCGTCAACGAATTAATGTCAAGGGCTTATCAAATGTAAAAAAAAAGTTTTAGAGTGGCGACCACTGACCACAAAATGCCAGAAGGAGAATGGAAGGCCATTAGATTACTAAGATTCTCGGGTGGCGATCGTGTACTGGAAGAAGTAGCGTAGGCAAGTTTTCCACTAGGTGTATACCAAGGACTTGGTGTATCTGGCGTGAAGACGCTTGAGTTAATCCTTGGGGGAGGCCAATGTTCAGTTCAGTTATGATGAAGCCTCTATAATAACGAGAGACCCTGAGATATCAAGTTCTAATTCCCGTCAACGAATTAATTTTCACATTTATTTGTGCCGTTTGATTCTAACAAGGAAGGAAAACGTAGATAACTTATATTATTTTTTTTATTATTTTTTATTCAAAATTGGTAAACCCTTGACAACATCTTACCTGGTGGTAAGTGACGATGTTGCCGAAGATGGAAGCGGGCTTACCAAGATTCCCCAATGCAATGGGGAACTGGCTATCTTATCTTCATGCCGGAACACACCAATGATATCAACATTGATATTTGGCGGCAAGACTTAGATAAGATGGTGGTAGCTAGCCAGGCGGGCTTAGAAAATGCCCTACCACCAACCAAACCGAGACTTATAATTGACCCCGCCGGGAATAGAACCCGCGACCATTAACTAAAAAGTTCAAAATGGCGGCCACTTTTTTCAATTCTGATAGCGGATTCGTGATAATGGACCTCAGGGACCCCCAGATATCGATTTTCGAAGCAATCGGTCCAGTAACTAAAAAATTCAAAATGGCGGCCACTTTTTTTAATTCTATCAACGGATTATGGAATATATGTCATATTCGTAAAAAAAACCCCAAATAATACCTATAAAATGATCCACATCAGGATCTTCGAGGCGAGAGTGAATGTTCATTATTTGAGTTTACGTGTACCATCCTCGAGTACACCGTCGCTTACCATCAGGTGAGATGTCACAAATATTATCGATATTGCTACAATCTAATATTTAATATGTAACAAAGTGTTTTTTTATAATGTAATTAACATTATTAAAACACTTTGTTACTATTTATATAAAATTAATAAAAAAATAAAGGTAGCAAAATAAATAATTTTAAATTTATTAATAAAATAACTGTAACAATTTTTTTTATATTTATTTCATCATCATCATCATCATATCAGCCAAAAATCGTCCACTGCTGGACAAAGGCCTCCCCCAAGGATTTCCACGACGACCGGTCCTGCGCTGCCCGCATCCATCGGCTTCGCGCGATCTTCACCAGGTCGTGGGTCCACCGCGTGGGAGGCCTGCCTACGCTATATTTTCCGGTGCGCGGTCGACTCGAGACCTTTACTGCGCCATCGGCCATCTGTTCTACAAGCTATGTGTTTGTATGTTATATTTATTTAAATTATATTAAATAACTTTTAATAATTAAAAAAATATATAAACCAAACTGAATCAAAAGATGAAAATGAGCCGTGCATGAATGATTGATAATAAAAATGCAACGTGACGACCTTTAATGAATGGGCCCACCGCACTATACGAACGGTGACAGTGGTCTAGTGGGCCCTACCCGCCCCGCAGCCCCCGCACGATTGCCCGTCTTGACGCCCTCCGTTGGACGAATGTATGGATTCTTAGACTGTGCTAATATTATAATAAATTCTTACAAATATTATAAATCATTATTATTAAAAAGCGTTAGTGGCTCTACCGGTAACGACTCGGTCCATCTAACCAGAGGTACCGGGTTCTAATCTGGACGGCCAATGTTCCAATGAGTTTTTCAAAACTTACGTACATATACTTACCGATTGCTTTAACGGTAAAGGAAAACATCGTGAGGAAACCTGCACACGCCTGCAAAGAAACTCGAAGGTTGTGTGTGAAGTCGACCAACCCGCACTGGGCCCGCGTGGTCGACTAAGGCCTAATCGCCCTGATTCAGGGTAGGCTCGAGCCCCTCGGTGGGGACGTATATGAGCTGTTATAATAATAATTATAAATCCTTCCTAACATTATAAATCCTTACTAATATTATAAATCCTTACTAATAATATTAATGTGAAAATGTGTTTGTTTGTTACCTTTTCACGCTTAAACACCTTAACCAATATTGATGGAATTTGGCATGAAGGTAGCCTGTGTCACTGGAAAGGACATATGCTACTTTTTATCCCGTGAAAATAGCATAGTCCGATGTAGTTCCTGAGGGAACTGAAAACAATACACTTTTTTGCTTAATTACTTTAACATCGCAACGGAACAATGGATTGTTGTGATTTTGTGCACAGAAATGGTTGAGGAAGCCGAACATAAAATGAAATAATTTACTAATTAATATATCCTGACATAACTTCCCGAGGGATTGGGGAAAACTATTTTCCACGCTCGCGCACGTCGGCATCGCAACGAAGCAATGAAGTGATTGAAGTGTTTTTTTGTATAGAAATGATTGAGCGGTGGTAAATGACACAAACTATTGATCAGAACAGCCCGATACAGTTCCTGAGGAATCTGGAGGACACTCATGTCTAGGCTCGGCTCACGCACTACTCACTTTCAGTTATAAAAACGATTTCCACGTGGGCGAAGCTGCGGGCAAAAGCTAGTATAAACATAAATCAATAAAAAAAACGAGACCTACAGTACTCGCATATGATATGTAACATGTGACAAAATATTTATGAAATTAATGAATTATCGGGTCGTACATTCACGGGCCGACCCTTCGAATAGTAGTATGTCATCTTTGCCTTTGCCATCACACTAGGCGGAATGGCTATGAGAACCTTAGTTTTCGAGAATTAAAAAACGTTCGCATTTCCTGTTACACATTTCCGTCCCATTTCACGAAATCACTCCCACAAATTGCAGGAAAGCGAGAGCAAAGATGTTACACATCAAAAACCTAACCACTTCGGGAGTGCCAACAGAAGCGAAAACCGTGTTTTAACCGTGGTACCACGGCTTTTGTACCACAGGGGACCACGGGTAATTTTTTTTCCCCATAGACCCCACTCCTCCAGTTTTAAGTCAACTTTTTGAATACGAAACTTTCCGTGGGCCCACGGGTCATTCTCGCAAAAAATTAATTCCCCGTAGTACCACTGCAATAGATACGTCAAGCATCCTTCATAACTAATGTCGACTAGGAGTCCAATAGGGAAAAGAGGTCATCCGAAATAGTGGTCTATTCATACTTAGGTATATTTTATTATTAAATTTTTTTGGGACCGAAACTCGGGGAGACCGATAATGTTCATGTCTGTTTTCAGTGAGAGTCGATACATTAAATTGTGTATGGTGTTTAAAAAACGTTTACGTAGAATTAAAAAAGAAACAATATTAAGTTCTGAAGGATGCTTGACATATCTAGTATCGTTTTTTCCTTGTCATGGCCTCATAAATGCGTGGTTGAAATGATGATCATGACGATATTTTAAATAAAGAAGAAATTAGTATTTTTATTTTAGCAATATACAGGGTGCCCGCGAGAAAAGGGAAATATTTCAACCACGCATTTCTGAGGTCAATACAAGGAAAAAACGTTGTATGACTATAGATCAAATTCGCACAAAGAATAAAAATAAAAAGAGATTTTGTTGGTTGTGTTATGAAATTTATCGATACCAGCGAAATCGATACCGCACGAATTCGGGAGTTGATACATGAGAAGTTCCTATGACAGCTAATAAATGTAATGAGAAATTCCGCCCTCATTTAAAAAAAATCCACGATCACGACTCTAAAATCACCCTTAATAATACCTTTAATAAACAAAATATTGGTGCTCACCACAAAATAAATCTAATTCTTATTATATTAACCTTGTTATTATAAAGTTGTTAACTAAATTATTTATTTATTTCTATTACTTAACGTCATTTTTTTAACGTAATTTTTCTAAAGCATAACCAACTGTTATATCTCCCGCAATAAGCTCCATCTGAACTTCGATTATAAAATCGTCGTTATCAATTTGGAGACTTTCTCTCGACTTAACTCGTGAATTAAGTGTAAAAGTGGTAATTTTTTCCAAATGATTTAACAACCTCAGTATATTGACAGTTTTTTTGGTTACTTTTTTGTTAACTTTGCAGTTCCATGATTCGCATACATTGTTTGTACGGTGTCTGTTTGCATAAACACTAAGAACATTTTGGATATCCTTTGTCAGCCATTGAGAGCTCATATAGCGCAAAAACTTTTTGATTTTCTTATTCACTGTTGTATTGTATTCTAACTGTATGTATTGCCAGCCACTTTGAAGATGTTCTTTGGGCAACAGTGGTAGTACTGAACACAAACCAACCAATCTCTTTGCGGATTTTGTTTTTTTTTTGCCAAACACTTTTCTCGCTTCTCGCCACATACTTTTGGACCAGTGGTAATAGCAACCAACTACGGTTATTCCAGGGAAAACGTCCTGAACGGCGTTTAATGCAGCAAGCTCGAAATCGCCGTGGTATTTTCGGGGTTCCCAATTTGGAAAGTGCGACTTAATTAAATGAAACATCTTCACATATGTTTCACTGGTTTTGTCGCTTAGCAAAGCGTACAGTAAAGGCTTAACATTGGTTGTAGTAATCGTACTTCCAAATTCTCCGTGAATAATAAACAACTGAGCAAAGGGAGACGGAGCAGACTTGAAAGTTCCGTCACCAAATGTTTCCGTTACATTTTTAAAGAATTCTCTATCTTTTTCCATACAAAAGATAACAATCTTTGTGTCACCGTCATAATAATCTGCCACTAAATATTGCAAGTGCTGCACTGGTATCTGCACTTCTTCAAATGATTTAAAATGTAATTTATTAACGCCTGCCGATTGATTGCGTGAATCGTAGAAGCTATGCTTTGCATTTTTGAATGCAGGTAAAGGTGTAATTAGGTCGTAACCTTTCTGTTGCCACTTATTTAAGCCCTCATCATATAACTCGGGTATAGGTACATCTGTTTTTTGTGCAGCTTCCTTTATGTCATTCATTGCAATGGCCTTTTCATTTTGTAGCAAATTCTGAACGCATGAGTGTTCATGTTGTCTGATGACATCCAATTTCTGTAACATTGTAAAAACGTGGTAATAGATATAGCTACTCAAATGACTACCACAATATACCGCTATTAGTTGTACCCATACTAATGACACTTGACTCGTCTAGCTTCGCACGGTAATCGTCATATTTTAATTAATTTAAACAAAACCTAGGTCCATGGGGGGCTGAGGCAGTCAAGCTTTTCAAAAAGTTAAGCCATATGCGTACCCCGTCCTCCGGTGACCGTAGGAATTAAGTATCGCATCCAGCCATTGACAAATTATACACACAAACCTTCCTCAAGAATCTATCTATAGGAGAGAAAACAGCTTGGAAATCCGTTCAGTAGGGTCCGAATTTATCGCGAACAAACAGAGAGACAGGCAGACGTTACGGGGTTATAGATAGATTTTATTTCTTACTTTTTAAATGTTTGTGTTTTTAGCGTTGGGAGTTTTTGAAATTTTTAATTTAAGTTTTATTTACAATTTACGAACCAACTAATCTTCATCAAACGTAGTTATGAACACTCACTCACACACACACATACACACACAGACAAACTTATAACACACATTCGTTTTGGCGTCGGGGGTTAAAAATCGTGATGATCTTGATCTTGGTTTTGTGATACCAAACCCTCATCTGCTTAGTGTGCTTACGCCGCATATTTTCTATGTAAAAACGTAATCAACGTCAAAAGTAATGATCACTTTTGTACCATGTCGCTACGTCAAGTACGGTAAGAGCGACAAAGTGCAAAAGTGATCACTTACTTTTGACGTTAACTGTTAATAACTACCAATCGGCAGAAGTGTTTATAGCTTATTAACTTACATCATTATTTACAGTAACAGAACCACTGCATTTCTCCTTTCGTTTTTTGCTGCAAATCCATAAAGATGTTGGATTTTTTTTGTGATCTTTATGTTTGTAAAATTGGTGTCCGTTATATAGCAAGATATTTCCTCCTTTTCTTCTTATTAGTTTCACGTGTTCTTCATTCATATTGCAATTATGTATTAACTTACATAAATCTTTACTAACACACAATAATTATCAGATCATCTAGACTAATGACTTTGACATGACATGGGTAGTGACGCAGGGCATAAATCATAATGTGCTAAGAGATTGTATATCTAATATAACAACCCATAATCTTCTAATCTGCAAATAATGACAGCGGTGGTCAACGGGTAAAATACAGTTCTTTTTAATTACCCGTAGTCCCATACTGGTGCAGTGGGTCTATGGGGAAAAAAAATTCCCCGTGGTCCCCTGTGGTACAAAAGCCGTGGTACCACGGTTAAAACACGGCGAAAACAAAGCACCTTAGTCTTATAACTTGTACACCAATTGTTATTTTTAGGGTTCCGTATCCGTTCCGTATTACTAAGACTCCGCTGACCGTCTGTCTGTCTATCTGTCTGTCTGTCACTAGGCTGTATTCATGAACCGTGATAGCTAAACAAATGAAATTTTAACAAATGATGTATTTCTGTTGCCGCTATAACAACAAATACAAAAAATTTGAAAAAGTGAAAAAATAAGAGAGTCTCCATACAAAAAACGTGTTTTTTTTAAACGTGAAGAAACTAGCGCCATCCAGTATGATGGTACGGAACTCTTCGTACTAGCGAAAATGGACCAAATCCGGAAGTAGACGAATGAGGAATAGCTAGTGGACCTATCGGAAAAGTAGACGGTTTGTACTAGCGGACCGATCGGGAAAGTAGACCGATGGTTCCGGAGGGCCATCTAGTATGATGGTACGGAAACTTTTGTGTGCGGTTCTGACTCACATATGGCAGTTTTTTTTATTCTTTCATAATCGTATCGTATCGTATCGTTTTATAAAGGAAAGAAAAATTTTGAAAGTTTTGGTAACAGGTAACGGTAAGGTGTCTCGAGTTCAATGGTTTTTTCCCATCTTAAATACAGTTTTATACGTTTTGTTCCTGATGCCCAAAGCAACTAAAGAAATTTTCACTTGTAGCACGACGGAAGGAGTAGGTGTAGGGTGTGGGTTTTAAAACTCCGTTCGCGCTCACGAATATTTACAAATTTATTGCTTATTACGAGTACAGGTAGGTACCAAACATACTTTAATTATTACGTTTATTAATTGAAAACGTTAAACACGTTAAAAAACCGACTTCCATCGCAACAACTTAATGCATACTACACTTTTAGACCCACAACCTACGATACATGGGACCAACCTGGCAGCATAATCTATCTAACAGGTAACAGGTAACGATAAGGTGTCTCGAGTTCAATGGTTTTTTCCCATCCCAAATACAGTTTTATACGTTTTGTTCCTGATGCCCAAAGCAACTAAAGAAATTTTCACTTGTAGCACGACGGAAGGAGTAGGTGTAGGGAGTGGGTTTTAAAACTCCGTTCGTGCTCACGAATATTTACAAATTTATTGCTTATTACGAGTACAGGTAGGTACCAAACATACTTTAATTATTACGTTTATTAATTGAAAACGTTAAACACGTTAAAAAACCGACTTCCATCGCAACAACTTAATGCATACTACACTTTTAGACCCACAACCTACGATACATGGGACCAACCTGGCAGCATAATCTATCTAACAGGTAACAGGTAACGATAAGGTGTCTCGAGTTCAATGGTTTTTTCCCATCCCAAATACAGTTTTATACGTTTTGTTCCTGATGCCCAAAGCAACTAAAGAAATTTTCACTTGTAGCACGACGGAAGGAGTAGGTGTAGGGAGTGGGTTTTAAAACTCCGTTCGTGCTCACGAATATTTACAAATTTATTTGATTAAATATAAGACCTACAAAGGAACATATGAGTTAGAAAAACAATACGATATACTTAAATTTACAAACACAAATCACAAAGAAACATTAATGAATCGTACCCGAGATGGGTCTTAGGTGGGTCTTAGAAAGAATCAACTTCACAGTTTTCTTTAAATAATATTACATTTTATAAATAACGAAGGTGAAATATTGAAGACAGGAAATGTAATTGATTTTGATTTTTTTTAATGAAATTGTCAGATGGCGTGAAAAGGAAATAGATGGAATGAAAAGAAGATCGGATGACAGAAAAATGAATAACAGCGCACCGCGCTACACACATCAAAAATACTAAATGAAATAAGACTGTGCTGCAGATTGCGTTTTCATCATTGGGAAAGAGGCTTAACTGAGTTAAAAAGATTTACGTCACCACATCACGTCGTCAATCAGAGAGGTCACGTTGCGCTAATTCCGAAGGTACGGTCAACCGCACGCACGTTGATGGTAAAACACTACTACTCAGTGAAATTAAGACTGAGACCTAGCTCGGATGACGTCAGTGCGAAATAGATACTAAAGTGAGTGTCGGGCCACGTGCAATGTAGATTTCCGTAGTTGCTATTATCGCGTTCATATCTAATTTTAAAATTTCCAAATACAGGTGTTTAGTTGTTAAGGTGTGGGGACACTCGACTCCAACAAAATTTAGCACATTCAAGTCTATTTTTACGAAAACGAAACCCTAAATTATAAAATGGTCTTAGAAGACTCACAAATATTTTTTAAGCTCTAACCTACGATAGCCCACACGACTGGGTTTGACAATCCTCATCAAATCAATTGAAATATATATATACAAGCTGTTCCGGCAAACTTCGTTTCACCTTACACTACACTTCACTACCATAACCTACACTACATTACCCTACCCTACCCTACACTATCCTACACTACCCTACCCTACACTACCCTACCCTACACTACCCTACCCTACATACACTACACTTTCCAACCCTACCCTATCCTACACTACACTACTCTACCCTACTCTATACTACCCTACACTACCCAACCCTACCCTACACTACACACACTACCCAACCCTACCCTACCATACCCTACCCTACACTACACTACCCAAACCTACCCTACACTACACTACCCTACCCTATACTACACTACCCTACCCTACCCTAACTACACTACACCTACACTACACTACCCTACCCTAAAAACAATTATTTTTGACTGATATTTAATTTTTGTTTTTTTATTTAATTTTTATTTTTTATTTAATTCCGAGCATTTTCATACTTATACCTTCTCTGGACTTCCACAAATAAATCAATCAATACCAAAATTAGCCAAATCGGTCCAGCCGTTCTCGAGTTTTAGCGAGACTAACGAACAGCAATTCATTTTTATATATATAGATATGTCAAATTTCAGCTCTTAACTACTAATAGTCTAGGAGCTAGGCCGCAGATAGACAGACGGACAGACGGACAGACAGACATGACGAAACTATAAGGGTTCCTTATTGTACTACGGAACCCTAATAAGGACCTTGGAGTGTGTTTGAGTCGAATTTAACGAGACACTGCCGCCGCAGGTGTCTTACGATTGCGCATCGCCTTTAAGTCGAACGGTAACCACCCATTTCACTTAAACCAGAGGTCCCGGGTTCGAACCTGGGACGGTCAATGTACCAATAAGTTTTTTAAACTTACGTTTAATTACTTACCGCCTGATTTAACGGTGAATAAAAAGCATCGTGAGGAAACCCATTGCATCTCGCATCCAGTGGCTTCCCACGATCTTCACTAGGTTCTCGCTCCACCGCGTGAGAGGCCTGCAGAGGCGTATTTAAGAATCCGGCGCCCCGGGCACAAAAAATCCCCCCCTATAAGTGACAAAAACCGGCCAACTGCGAGTCGAAGTTGCGCGCTTAGGGTTCCGTACTGCCACATGAAAAACTTCACCTTATACTGTAACCTTCTGTTTACATGTTCGTAGTGGTTCGTCACCCTTATTACCGCTAGTCCGACTCGCACTTCGCTAGCTTTATTATTTTTCGGTGAACCAAACCCCCGGCCGCCCCTCACCTCTTGCCACTCCGGGCCAAGTGCCCCCTGGACATAGGGTAAATACCCCTCTGGAGGCCTGCCTACGCTAAGTTTTCCGCTGTGCGGTCGCCACTAGAGATTTTTAATGCCCCAACGGCCATCTGTTCTACGAGTTATGTGAGCCCACTGCCACTTCAGTTTAGCGATTCTTTGAGCTATGTCGGTTACTTTGGTTCTCCTGCGGATCTCCTCATTTCTGATTCGGTCGCGTAGGTAAATTCCGAGCATGGCTCGCTCCATTGCCGTTTGGGTGACCTTGAGCCTCCTTATGATGCCCATAGTAAGCGACTATGTTTCAGTTCCGTATGTCATCACTGGCAACACACACTGGTCAAAGACACCTTAGTCTTGAGACATGGCGGTATTTGGGACGTGAAGATAATGCCAAGCTTCCCAAACGCTGCCCAGCCGAGTTGGATTCGTCGATTGATCTCTTTCTTGAAGTTGGACCTACCTAGCTGGACTGTTTGTCCCAGGTATACTAGTTATAGTATCGGCCAGTAGGTAAAAAGCTGGCACTGCAGTTGCTACCCAACATTGCGCAAGCCACTAAAGTAACTAGGCGCCCTGTCAGCATTTCAAGTATTCCACAGGATGCAACCCGATCTAACTGTTTACCGGATTAATGTATTGTTATAATTACCATTGTTTAATTAATTCATTCTATATCTAGCATCGAGCTGAATTAGACTAAGCTTTATTTGTAACTCTTTACTTTAAAATAAAATTAGTTTAAAGTCATTTTGGTTTTTTTTGGGTCCTCCGGTTGTAGCTATCGTAATTGGCGCAGTCGGTAGGATACTCAAAAAAAGCTAGGGCCGCGTTCTCACATAGAATTGTGGACCCTACTATCGCGCGTCGTTAAAAAGATCATCGGCGGCGTTCGAGTATCCTGAATACGAACCTGGCTACCGGCTGGAGGAGACATCAAGACATAGATCCCGCAGAGAGACCAACATGAAATACATGTAAGTCAAGTACATATGAATTGCCCTTGTGTTGCTTGTCCCTAAATATATTTTATTTCCTGTGTGATTACCTGGCCCCAAGATTTTCCATCCAAGGAAATCCTGTTCCGAAAGCCCTGCTCCGGGTAGGCAATCGCGTAGGGAACGTTTAGATTGTCATAGAAACTTAGATTTTAACTTAGATATAATATTAGAGGAATCAGTAATGGACCCAGAAACCATTTACAAGGTCCTGAGACCTCTTCCCGAATTTGACGGGAACCCTAATATCTTACCTAGATTTATAGACCTTTGCGATCAGTTATGCGCACGTTATATAAAAACGGATCCCGGGAGTGAGCTATCAAACTTGTGCCTAATAAATGGTATCCTAAATAAGATAACTGGATCCGCCGCGCGTACCATAAACTCTAACGGTATCTCACAGAATTGGATTGCCATCAGAAACGCTTTGGTAAATAATTTTGCAGATCAAAGAGATGAGACAGCTCTTTATAATGACCTCTCTCTTGCTACCCAAGGTAATCGCACCCCACAGGAGTTCTATGATCACTGCCAAAATTTGTTTAGTACTATCATGACGTACGTAGGCCTTCACGAGACCATTCAGACCACCATTGAAGCCAAACGAGACCTGTATAAGAAACTAGCTAAACAAGCATTTGTTCGAGGTCTAAAGGAGCCCCTGGGCTCTCGAATCAGGTGTATGCGTCCTGATAGTATAGAAAAAGCGTTAGAATTTGTGCAAGAGGAATTAAATGTGATGTACTTACAGAATCGTAGTGACTTCCCTAAAATGCAAACTCCAAGGTCTATTTTTGCCTCGCACATGGCTATGCCAGCGCAGAGATCATTTGTTCCTCATGCACCTGTTCAGCATTTACAGCAGTCATTTATGTCACCCATGCCACGTGGAAACCAGCAGGCTAATACTATGGCAACGCCACCTATGCCACCTCAACAGCCATGGAGACCCCCAGTGAACCAGTTTCCCCAAGGTCCAACTCGTACTCAACAGGCATTCCGCGCGTTACCTCCCAATTACAACCCCCAAAGTAACCTCTTTAGATTACCACCTAAGAACCAGTTCCAAAACTTAGGCCCCAAGCCCATGAGTGGAGTAAGCCACTACGTAACGAAGGCTTTACCACCAACCGGTTTCCCTGGACATAAGTGGTCGAAACCAAGTAACCCAACACCTTCCAACTATTTCAAACCCCGCGAGATGAATCTCAATGAGTGTCTAGGTTATGATGGTTACTATTATCCTGAGTACAGCCCTGAAACTGACATGTATAACTACCAACTAGGTGACATTAATTTCACAGACATGACTCAGACATATGACTATGATGAGACCCAATACTACCCAGACTGTAGTAACGTGATTGACGTCCCCTACAACAATGACCATGATGATGAACAGCCGCAACCTTCCACCAATAGCTCTGAAGAAAATTTTCAGAAGGCTCCGTATTCAAGAAAGTCAAGATAGAAGTAAATCTTCAAACGCAGAGGCAGTTGCCTTATATCCAAATATCGGACCCCCCAATAAAGCTACTTATCGATACAGGTGCCAACCAGTCATTTATTGACCCTCAAATTGTCGAAAATTTTTTTTCGCATGTCCCCCTTAACTACGACCCTTTTGAAGTCACCAACGTTCATGCCACCTCCCGGAATGACTATTCTATCACTGTACCATCATTTGCAGAATTTCAAGACCCCAACGATATAAAATTATTCGTTTACAAATTCCATAATTATTTTGACGGCCTTATAGGCCTTGACCTGCTAGAAAAATGGGAAGCGAAGATTGATCTCAAGGACAAATTACTCGTTACTCGCTCTGCGACTAATCCTATACAAATGTATAACTCATGTAACGTTAACCTTTACGAAACTGTTATCCCGGCCAACACAAGCAAATTAGTGAGGCTGCCCATCAACTTCCAAGACGGAGACGCTTTCATCCCTGAACAATCTATATCAAATTGTGTTATCCATGACTGTCTAACATCTGTAAATAATAATCGTGGAGTACTAGAAATTACAAATCCATCGCCACACGACGTCATTTTTTCAATGGACCGTCCTATAGTAGCCGAGTTGTATAACGAGTGCACGCGCACCGAACAAGTACCGCCGCGTGTTAGAGAAGTTTTATCACGATTGCGTATGGACCATCTTAACGCTGAAGAACGCGCTAACTTAGAAAGTTTGTGCTCGCAATACGCTGACATCTTTTACCTTGAAGGTGAAGCACTAACTTTTACCAATAAAATTAAACACAATATAAGAACGACTGACGAAATTCCGGTGTATACTAAAAGCTACCGTTATCCATACGTACACAGAGACGAAGTTAAGGAACAAATTGGAAAAATGTTAGATCAAGGTATTATCCGCCCCTCTGACTCCGCCTGGAGCTCTCCCATCTGGATTGTGCCAAAAAAGTCTGATGCTTCTGGAAAAATTAAGTGGCGTCTAGTAGTTGACTTCAGGAAGGTTAATGATAAGACAATAGACGACAAATACCCCATTCCCAACATAGCAGACGTGTTAGATAAACTCGGAAACTGTCAGTACTTTACAACCCTTGACTTAGCTAGTGGATTTTACCAGGTAGAAATGAACCCTGATGATATTCCCAAGACAGCCTTCAATGTCGAGCACTGGCACTTTGAATTTCTACGAATGCCCATGGGATTAAAAAATTCTCCATCCACTTTTCAACGTGTGATGGACAATGTCCTGAAAGACCTTCAAAACAGAATATGTCTCGTCTATCTGGACGATATCATTGTCTTTAGCACCTCCTTACAGGAACATATGCAAAACCTGGAAAAGGTCTTCCAAAGACTACGAGAATCCAATTTCAAAATACAGATGGACAAATCCGAATTTTTAAAGCTGGAAACCGCTTATTTAGGCCATATCATCACTAAAGACGGCATCAAGCCCAACCCAGACAAGATTATTGCTATACAAAAATATCCAATACCTAGAACTCAGAAAGAAATAAAAAGATTTTTAGGCCTTGTAGGGTATTATAGAAAATTTATTCCTGACCTAGCCCGAATCACTAAACCCCTAACCAAATGCTTAAAGAAAAATGGAAAAGTTATACTAGACAAAGACTATGTTAGCTGTTTTGAAAAATGCAAGACCCTCTTGACAAACGACCCTATATTACAGTATCCAGACTTTAGTAAAGACTTCTTGTTAACAACAGACGCTTCTAACGTGGCCATTGGAGCCATTCTTTCCCAGGGCCCCGTTGGGTCAGATAAACCCGTGAGCTATGCATCCCGAACACTTAACGAGAGCGAACTAAATTACAGCACCATAGAGAAAGAGCTGCTTGCTATGGTGTGGGCCACTAAGTATTTTAGACCCTATCTCTTTGGCCGCAAATTCAAAATTCTAACTGATCATAAACCCCTACAGTGGGTAATGAGTATGAAAGAGGAAAACACCCGATTTACAAGATTTAAGCTAAAGCTCTCTGAGTATGATTTTGAAGTAATCTATAAAGCAGGAAAAACTAATTTAAATGCAGATGCCCTTTCCCGCGTAGAAATCCATCACGAAGAGATAAGTTCAATAATTGCGAATGCATCGCAGAGATCACCATCGATTATCTCTATAGGATCATTATCATCACAAAAGCCACCATCATCTACAGAAACAGCTCACACAAGCCAAGAAAATCCAATCCTCAATGTCCCTATCGTAGACGACCCATTAAACAAATTCCATCGACAGATTCACATGACAGTAGTAGGCGACATTAAAAAGAAGACTAAGATGACCAAACCGTTTGACACGCATACGCGAGTCTCAGTGCAGGTTAGAATGTCTTACATAGAAGATGACGTAGTAGATGCCATTAAAGAGTATGTAAATCCCAAAGTTAAAACAGCACTTTTAATAGAACCAGCCCTCTCTATGTATGACGTGATCCCCATCATCCAGGAAAAATTCAGAAGTTCAGCCATGAACCTAGTGTTAGCCAAGAAAGAGCTAGAAAATGTTAGTGAGTACCTTAGGCAACAAGAATTGATTAAAAACTATCACGATGGCAAGACCAATCATCGTGGCATCAACGAGTGCTTCATGGCTCTATCCCAAAAATACTACTGGCCTAAAATGAAGGACCAAATTACTAAGTACATCAATGACTGCACCATCTGCGGTCGAGCCAAATATGATAAAAATCCCATTAAACAAAAGTTCAATCTGGTACCACCAGCAAGCAAACCCTTCGAAATCGCTCATGTAGACCTATTTACAGTAGAGACAGAAAAATACTTGACTATCATTGACGTCTTTTCCAAGTACGCGCAAGCTTACCACCTTCGTGATAGTACAGCTCTGAGTGTTATAAACAGTCTGGTGCACTTCAGTACCCATCATGGGTTCCCTCTTACACTGATATCAGACAATGGACCTGAGTTCACGAACCAGCTGTTCACTGAGTTTACTCAGTTACATAAAATCATCCATCACAAGACACTGCCCCATGCCCCCAATGGTAATGGTAACATAGAAAGGTTTCACTCAACAATCTTGGAGCATCTGCGTATCCTAAAATTAAAGCACAAAAATAAGCCTGCCATAAACCTGATGCCCTATGCTGTCCTAGCATATAACAGCTCCATTCACAGTTTCACAAATTGCAGACCATATGACATAATCAACGGACACTTTGACCCTAGAGACCCCGTAGATATTGACCTCACTAAACATCTTCTTCAACAATACATACTACACCACCGTGAGCAAATGAAAACCGTATACGAACTGATAAATGAAACCTCACTGACCAATCGCGCTGCTCTCATAGATAACCGAAATGTAGATCGCGAGTCTGAAGTCGAATACCAGCCCCAACAACAGGTGTTTGTTAAAAACCCTTCTGCTAGTCGTCAAAAACTTGCAGCTCGCTACACCCACGATACTGTCCTGGCAGACTTACCTATCCATATCTATACCTCAAAAAAACGCAACCCTGTAGCTAAATCCCGACTAAAACGAGTACCAAAATCAGCCCAATTGTTACAGGATACTGTCAATGCTAACTGCTCTCGTGACAGTGGAAATGCAGGAGATAAAACTTGAAAGCTTGGACGACGGACCTGGACTGCTACCTTTCAAACTTGGTACTGCTAGACTGACTAGACACTATCATACATTTCTGCAGTATATCGAACTAGAAAACATTGAAGAAAAAGTAATAACCTTACAGACCCAGCTCTTTAAATTTAAAGACCGACTTGACAATAATACTTATGCTTTGTATGAACTCCAAATAGATTACTTGTCCCTTAAAATAGATAAGATTTTAGAACATTTAAGAGGCTTAGAACCTAACCGTAAGAAAAGAGGTCTTATAAATGGATTAGGCTCTGTGATAAAAAGCATAACCGGTAATCTCGATTATTTAGATGCAGCTAAGTACGATGATGCCATTAAAATTCTAGAGGGTAACCAAGCAAAAATTTCAGACGAATTTAACAACCATGTTAGCATAAGTAAAGAATGGATGACACAACATACCCATATAATAGATCAAATAGTAGAAAATCAGAAAAAGATAAAAGGCACTCTAAAATTACTTTTAGATAAAGAAATTTACAGAGACTATAGTCTGATAAAATTTGCTAAGTTTGCACAACTCCTTACTATACTAACAGAGAATACAGATGATATACGGACAGAAATATTAAGAATAGAGAATATGCTAGCCTTTGTGCGTACCTATAGCACTCACCATTCAATGTTAAAAGTAGATGTGTTAAGAAAAATGTTTAAAAAAGTAAGATTAATTTACGGTAAGGAATATGTTATGGATCTAGACCTAAGGGAATATTACGATATAATTAAACCAGGCTACTATTTTTCAGACAGACGCATAGTTATAACTTTTAAAATTCCGATAATAACTAAGGAACACTTTGATTTATACAGATTGTCTATCCTTCCTAATAAATTTAACCAATCCATTATCCCTCCTTATCCCATCATAGCAACTAACAGGAACACATTCATGTACATAGAGACAGAATGTCCGAAGCTAAGTAATGGTTATCTCTGCGAAGAAAAGTTGAACAGCCAAATCCGGACTCAAGCTGATTGCATCCATAACCTCATCACCAACCATGCTCTAGATACTACCTGTAAGATGACTACAATCACCCTGACCAAGGAAGCTGTAGAAAAACTGGACGAGAGACACTATGCTGTATCTTTCCCACATCCTACTAAAATTCACACTGAATGCGGACGAGAGGATTCTAACATGGTACATGGAAGTTTCTTAGTTACAGTACCCCCAAACTGTCTGCTACGAACAGAAGAGTTTACGATCAGCAACTCCAACGACCAGATAGAAGGCCAACCATTGAAGATCATGAAGATTTCTCTCGATAATATGAAGCAGAGTTTCCAACCACTGCCTGAGATCAAATTGAACTCTATAAACTTAAAAGGACTACACAGCGCGCAAAACAAGGCAATGTTACAACCTACCTTACACATAGACAAGGCGTCCTCTGCAGCTATCTATCATACTACAATACCAATCTACAGCATGCTATTCGGTGCAACTGTACTTATTATAGTAATAATAATCAATCGTCGTTATGGAGCTATCCTATGTAGAAGCAAGTATGGAACTTCAGAGCCTGCTGCTGCTGCTGCGAAACCTGCCAAATTAGAGCCAGCTGCTGCAAACCCTGAAAATTTGGAAAATCAGCCAAGAATTCCAGCAACATTTTCTCTCAATGTTCTAAAATAGTTGCTGTTCTAAGGGCGGAGGAGTTATAGTATCGGCCAGTAGGTAAAAAGCTGGCACTGCAGTTGCTACCCAACATTGCGCAAGCCACTAAAGTAACTAGGCGCCCTGTCAGCATTTCAAGTATTCCACAGGATGCAACCCGATCTAACTGTTTACCGGATTAATGTATTGTTATAATTACCATTGTTTAATTAATTCATTCTATATCTAGCATCGAGCTGAATTAGACTAAGCTTTATTTGTAACTCTTTACTTTAAAATAAAATTAGTTTAAAGTCATTTTGGTTTTTTTTGGGTCCTCCGGTTGTAGCTATCGTAATTTACTCGTAAATATTCGACAACAACATCGAGTGTAGAGTTTCCAACCTTTAGAGGGGTGAGTGCGACACGGACATTTAACATTATTTTCGTCTTGTCCATGTTCATTTTAAGACCCATTTTTAAGAGACTTTACTGAGGCAATCGAGCATTGTGCCTAAATCCTACAAAGGTAGTTCCTATTTAAGGCCCCGTGGTACCTAAAAATCCACTTAAACAGGTTTTTAGAATTCATTTTGAAGTAGTTAACAGTAAATTTTAAATCAAGGAAAACATATTGTTATTATTGAGAATAGTTACGAGGGACTATATCGATTGAAAACACGATTTAATAAAGTTGGCTCAATTGAATAATTTCTCAAAAAGGTACCTCTTTTTGAGCCGTTTCATCGTCTATTTTCGATTTTATTCTTAAAATAGGTAATTTGATAATATGATTTATTTACTAAAATAAAGTTCATAGGTGACTGAAGGGAAAACATCGAATGAATTTTTATTTAAGATAAATATGATGAAAATAAAAACAAAAACATCGAAAGAGTGCAAAAGTGTGGTTATTTTCTTCCCTCTTCACACGTAAAGAAAAAGACAAAGACAGATTTTTATGTACCACTGCGCCTTAATAAAAAAACTACATGCCGGATTGAATCCAAACTTTGCAAATTTATAGACGCGTATCGGTGTCCTTAATTTGTTTTTATCGTAATTATAAATACAAGTAAAACTAAGATTTGCGGCTTCGACGTGCCCTCCAACCTCACGCCGATGCTTGCATGTTGAAGAATGAGGTAGAAATGTAAGAGGGAGGGGCAGAACGAAATAGAATAAAATGTAAGGTTTAATTGATCCACTTGTACTCGTAAATGTACGTTGTTAATTATAAAAATTACAAAAAATAAAAAAAAACGAACAAGTGCAAGTTAAACTTGCGTGGAGAGGGTTCCGTTTCCTATGTAAAGAGCTCTTTTCTGTTTTTTTTTTCAAAATTTAGGCCCGTAGTGTAGGAGATAAAGGGGATGGTCAATTTTCGCCTAATATTATATTGAAAATTATAAAAAAATTGAATTCTCATAATAAACTCTTTCATTTGACATGTCACACGATATACCTAGTTTACAAAACTTTTTTTTTATTTACATCATTCACCCCATAAAAGTGACCCCATGTTTGCATTTGTTTACGTTAAAGTTTCGTCTTTGAGTCACCTACTTACATATGTGTACCAAATTTTAACTCAATTGGTCCAGTAGTTTCGAAGCAAATTGGCTGTGACAGACACGCAAGTGATCCTTTATTGGTTCCATTTTTTTCCTGTTGAGGTACAGAACCCTAAAAAGTAAAGAGGGATGGTCAGAATTGAATCCCGATTAAAAAACAAATTTAGAATGGAAAAGACAAAAACAAATCAAAAGAAGATCATATGAAAATATATTGAAAATGAACTAAACAACACGACTTCTTTACAGGCTTCAAATAGTTTCTTACTAAAAGTTTGAACTCGCTGTTATTTTGTTATATTTTAAAAATATTAAAAAGGGAAACGAGAAACAAATTTAGAATGGAAAAGACAAAAACAAATCAAAAGAAGATCATATGAAAATAGATTGAAAATAAACTAAAAAACACGACTTCTTTACAGGCTTCAAATAGTTTCTTACTAAAAGTTTGAACTCGCTGTTATTTTGTTATATTTTAAAAATATTAAAAAGGGAAACGAGGAACAAATTTAGAATGGAAAAGACAAAAACAAATCAAAAGAAGATCATATGAAAATAGATTGAAAATAAACTAAAAACACGACTTCTATACAGGCTTCAAATAGTTTCTTACTAAAAGTTTGAACTCGCTGTTATTAATACTGGATTATAACACGACTATACAATAGATTAGAAGGCCAATCGAATACGTATCAAGACACTCGTTTTCGCTCACAAAACACAACTTTTTCTCTTTACACCAAATAACCCAAAAACAAAATCAAAAAAAAGCGTCTGTTTTCCTCCGCGATCCTCTCAATTCTCCCCTCTTCAAAACCTCATACCCCGCACGCATCGCACACGCAGTAACAAGAAAACCATTCTTCCAGTCGCATTCACACAGCCTTACGTCCCCTATCTCTTTCCTTTTCTCTCCCACTTATCATACTTCGCTGGCAAAGATGGTCACATTCCATCGGCCTAGTGATATTATTAACATCACAAAACAAAGGAATCTGGCGCCAGTTTCGAGTGAATTAATAAAAAAAGGTTCTTAGACTAGAATCTTACACTAAATAATTTTTATATGGTACAAGACAGAGAATGGCGTTTCGGCCAGCTCAAATTCACGTAATTCTAGTTTGTGGATAGATTAAATTTTAAAAAAATGGTGTTGTTATTAAATAATAGTGACTTAAGTTTTTCATAGTAATCTTAAATCTTTGTTTTTCACTTGTTTTAAGAATTTTGTAAAATGTCTTGCTTCACGCTTTGGTTCGCTGTAAGTGTGTGTTTGTGTGTGTTTTTGTATTGTATTGTATTGTGGCAAGTAATTGTTATAATAAAATAAAGTAAATAAATAAATAAAAAATCCCCAAAAATTTTAAAAAAATAAGTATTCCGAAAATGTAATCTATCGATAAACTAGAATTTCGTGACTTGATTAAGTGTAAAAAGTTTCATTAGAATCAGCCTATCCATTTTCAAGAAGTAGTCTTTTTAAGTTTGCATGAGAAAGGATTTTCTTTATACGTTCAAAACAGCAGTTTTTTCAGTTTTTTTTAACGTGTGTTAGTAGATACTGTAGGTTTTTGGTGGAACATTATATCACACATATTGGTATATATCTACACTAATTCCACACAAAACAAATAAAACTGCGTTTATAATTTGTTACGGTATTTTTTAGACAAGACGAAAATAATGTTAAATGTCCGTGTCGCACCCACCCCTCTAAAGGTTGGAAACTCTACACTCGACGTTGTTGTTGAATATGTACGAGTATACCTGGGACAAACAGTCCAGCTAGGTAGGTCCAACTTCAAGAAAGAGATCATCGACGAATCTAACTCGGCTGGGCAGCGTTTGGGAAGCTTCGCATTATCTTCACGTCCCAAATACCGCCATGTCTCAAGACTAAGGTGTCTTTGACCAGTGTGTGTTGCCAGTGATGACATAGGGAACTGGAACATAGTCGCTTACTATCGCTTAATAAACGAAAATGTGTATTTACGCCCGGAGTTTAGGCCTATGTGCAGCAGTGGACGTCCTTCGGCTGATATGATGAAAGGACATAGGTCGCATTATGACTCGCACGCAAAATTCAACTGTAAAGCTGATTCTATAAAATTAAATATCAGATTGTTCGCCAGCGCTACGTGGGCAACCTGCACTTAATTAAAAATAAAGAACTCTACTATATAAAAACATTAGCTGCCCCCCTTTTTTGGGCTGTTGGATAAAAATCTATCTTGTCAATCAGGGGATCAAAACTACTGTAACGAAACCAAACCGGGCTACAGGCTCAACCAAAGAAACAGACATATACACCCGAAAAGAGGTCTATTATACTAAAACCTTGTGATTTTACTGCCATGTCAATTGGAAAGAAAGTCTTTAAACTTTGCCTTTATTAGCTTTCGTGGCAAGCCATTAGCACGGACCTTAGTCCTTAACATTTATCTCAAGGCTTTTCTAATGGAGTATCAATTATGTACTTGTTAGTACAGAAAAAAAGATTTGATTTTCCGTTATTTCTTTGTGTTTTTATGGCACACAAAACAGATTAAGATAATGACAAATTAAAATTAACATATACAAAAAATGTTAGGGATAGTCTCATTCCTAAACATATGTCCACCACATGATATTTGTACTATTAACTGTGAGTGAGTTGGATAGCGACCCGAATTGAGCTGACCCGAAGCGCCATTCTCTGTCTGGTACCATATAAAAAAATATTTAGTCTAAGATTCTAGTCTAAGAACCTTTTTTTATTAATTCACTCGAAACTGGCGCCAGATTCCTTTGTTTTATGATGTTAATAATATCACTAGGCCGATGATATGTGACCATCTTTGCCAGCGAAGTATGATAACTGGAAGAGAAAGGGAAAGAGATAGGGGACGTAAGGGTGTGTGAATGTGACGGGAAAAATGGTTTTCTTGTTACTGCGTGTGCGATGCGTGCGGGGTATCAAATCAAATCAAATCAAATTATTTATTTCAGATAGTCAATCCATAATATGAGGTTTTGAAGAAGGGAGAATTGAGAGGATCGCGGAGGAAAACAGACGCGTGTCTAGAAATTGGGGAACGAATTTGATTTTGTTTTTGGGTTATTTGGTGTAAAGAGAAAAAGTTGTGTTTTGTGAGCGAAAACGAGTCTTGATACGTATTCGATTGGCCTTCTAATCTATTGTATACTAGTGTTTTAATCCAGTATTAGTGTGATTATACGCAAATCAAACTATGTTTATTGGTAACAGTAGTAAATCTATATAAATTTCTGTAGAATTCAATTGTTCCAACACAACAATGTCCCAGTTCTACAGTGTCAGTGGCCAAATTGCATGAACTGTACTTTAAACTATTGCCCCACCCACCTTATTCGCCAGACTTGTAATCGCCAGACTGTAGAACTGGGACATTGTTGTGATGGAATATTTTTTTTCTTTGACAAATGCGGCCGAAATGAGGTTGACTTCGTCGCTAAGTTTTTGCAGCTAATTCGCATAAAATGGCCCATTTATCTTTCTTTTCGAGGTAATCCACAAATAATATTCCACGAGCATCCCAGAAAACAGTTGCCATCACTTTGCCGGCTGATAATTTTGCACTTTTTGTCCACTGTCTAGACTGCTCTTTGGTCTCTGGTGTATAGTGGTGAATCCAAGTCTCGTCGACTGTTATGAAACGTCGCAAAAACTCGATTGGATTGTGCGTAAAGAGTCTCAAACACTGCTCTGAAACGTTTACTCGATATTGTTTTTGGTCTGCAGTGAGCAAACGCAGCACCCAATGGGCACAGAGCTTTGTCATGCCCAAATGTACCTGTAAAATGTTAAAAGCACGTTCATAAGAAATGTTTACCATCTCTGCTATCTCCCACCACTTCAAACGGCGATCGTTCATTACGATTTTATGGATTTTTTTGATCATTTTCGGGGTGGCTACTTTTGATCGTACACAGCGATGACAATCTTCACAGCTCTGTCTCCCGCGTTAAAAATCGGTAACCCATGTGTGGACAGTCCTCAATGATGGGAAAGATTCCCCTAAAACAGCATCTATCTTATTTTTATCTGAGTTGCAGTTTTCCCATTCGATACGTAAAACTTTATGACAGCACTAATTTTTGTTTTCTCCATTTTAATAGAACCAAAACACTGAATTACTTAAAAAAAAATCTCATGCACAATGTACCCGATTAAATAAGCTGATTTTAGGTGAGTGAGTCTAGTGAATAGTGACAGTTGACAATGACATTTTTTTTAATTTATCAGATTTTTAAATGGCTCATTTCGGATACTCATCAACCAGCCCTTTTCCTTTTCCCTTCTTGGGAAAGGTTGTTCAGTTTGATTAGCTGAACCCCTCATTTAATTATTTCAAAGGACCCGATCCTGACATCCTTACATTGCACCCCTTTGTTGTTGATGTTCCATCTTTTCGCACGAATCGTTACGCTTCTTCATTTATTATGCGTACAGCGCAGGAGTGGAACTCCTTGCCTGCGTCAGTGTTTCCCTATTCCTATAATTTGGGGATCTTCAAGGCAAAAGTGAATAGGCATTATTTGAGTTTGCGTGTACCATCCTCGACTGCATCATCACTTACCATCAGTTGAGTTGCAGTCAAACGCACTCAAATTTTTAATAAAAAAAAATTAAAAAATGTATTGAAGTTAAACAGTTGAATCTCATTGATATAGTCTACGTAGGTACGTAGCATAGCTACACATGTCGTAGCCCGTAGCAAGTCGTAGCAGCGAGCACCGTTATCCACTGTAGCATAACTACTATGACTAGCTAGTCAAAACCTAGGCTTTTATTAAAAAAATATAAAAACGAGACCTACAGTACTCGCATATGATGTGTAACATGTGACAAAATACTTATGAAATTAATGAATTATCGGGTCGTACATTCACGGGCCGACCCTTCGAATAGTAGTATGTCATCTTTGCCTTTGCCATCACACTAGGCGGAATGGCTATGAGAACCTTAGTTTTCGAGAATTAAAAAACGTTCGCATTTCCTGTTACACATTTCCGTACCATTTCACGAAATCACTCCCACAAATTGCAGGAAAGCGAGAGCAAAGATGTTACACATCAAAAAAAATGTAAACACACATGACTGAAGGTACCCAACCATAAACTACCATAGTGCAAGGCCATTAATGGTGTACTGCATTTCTGCTGGCTCTTTTCCGGTATATTTCTTCCGGTAAGTGGTTTGTTTGGATCCGTAGGAGAATCAAAGTAACCGTCATAGCTTCAGAATTTCTAAACTTGTGGCTAACTAAGTGGCAAACGGAAGGGCACTTAGCTCGTAGAACAGATAGCCGCTGGGGTAGTAAAGTTCTCGAATGGCGACCGCCAACCGGAAGACGTAGCGTAGACAGGCCTCCCGCTCAGTGGATCGACCATTTGGTGAAGACCTTGTTTTTAGTTTTGTTTTCTTTTTATTTTACTTTGTATGTCTGTCTTCATTCTGTCCCATAACACACCTTTGTAACTTTTTTTTCATTATAATATTTTTTTTGGTAGTAAAATATTAATTTATTTAATCGATTGTACCCTGAATCCTGCCCCCCTCAAAATGTGGGGCTCGTCAAGGCCGCAGTAGTATGTATGTCTGTACAATAAATGTATGAATCTGAAAATCAGCACCCATTCTTCTCATCGTATGACGTAAGCAACGAACGCAAGGATTCACGTTATAACATTAACTATTTCTAAATATAGCTTCATATTATAACGTAAAGAATACTTATAATCAACATTCCGCGGATCCCCTTAAGGCAATTTATATCCCATTCGTAGTCTCTTGGGATCATCTCGAGGCTTTCTTGGGGACAATAGAGCCTATTAGCAGGGCCGTAATCAGTGCTCTTATACTCGTATGTTCTTCCTCATTTATTATCTGGATAACGAAGGAGTGGAATTATTGGATTCGTATAAACATAGAAAACCCTGATTCTTACCATTTGGGGGCCTTCAAGGTGAGAGTGAATAGGTATTTGAGTTTGCGTATAACATCCTTGGCTGTATCGTCATTTTCTATCAAGTAAATTTCATTTTTTTTGTCTTAGCAGCTTAAAACCTATAATAATTCTTTCAATCGAAAATAAAGTTGTAAACTCAATATAATACGTTCACATACGGAAAATAGTTCAATAAAACACCACTAGATTGCGTTAGTAGTAGTTAACTCGCGTTTTACTGTGAGGATTTTAGTGAGATATATTGTTAATGTTATTAATGTTTATAGGGAAATCTCACGTGAGGTGTAGAGGGGGTCCTAATACATCTCACCAAAGGGGAGGAGGAAAAAAAAACACACCTCGCTCTATAATGGATCAATACACCTCACTCAATAAGGGTGTATCAGACTTTTTTCAATATCTTACTTTTACAGTATTTTAATCATAAGACGAGAACGCAATTTCTTTATGGCTGGCTGCGTTCTATTGTGGTAGCCGCTCAGTTAATGTATCATCATCATATCATCTGATATACATCCCCGTCGATGGGCTCGAGCCTTATCTGAATTAGGTCGATGGGGCCTTAGTCGACGACGCGAGCCCAGTGCGGGTTGGTCGAATTCACCACAACCTTAGAGCTTCTTCGCAGGGGTGTGTGCAGATTTTCTCGCGATGTTATTGTTGTAGCTTCACCGTAGAGCGTCGAATAAACGTCCATAAGAAATCGAAATTCGGAAACACATTGGTACGTGGCGGGATCAAACTTCAATTCAACATTTTTTATTGCATCACAACATAAACAAGAAAAAAATCAAAAATGAAATAACTAAAACCCAACTACGGAAAAGTATGAAAACAATAGTTTTCCGTACTTTTTTGGTTGTATAATTCACCTATTAAATCCTATTACGGTTGGTGGTAGGGCATTTTCTAAGCCCGCCTGGCTAGCTACCACCATCTTATCTAAGTTAACAACATTGATGTGTTCCGGCTTGAAGATAAGATAGCCAGTTCTCCATTGCGTTGGGGAATCTTGGTAAGCCCGCTTCCATCTTCGGCATCATCATCACTTACCATCAGGTGAGATGATGCCAAGGGCTTACAAATTGTGAATAAATAAAAAAAAATATATCTTGATTTTTTAAAATGTAAAATATATCTTATGACAGGCGGAGTGATGGCGAAAATCCATAAACATCACATTTTTCAAGATTGGTTAAGTGGTTTAGGAAATACGAGGGAACATATGAACATCCATACATACATAGACTATCAAAAACATAATCCTCCTTTTTTCACAGTCCGCTAAAAATCAAAATAGTAGAAATGTTACATAATAGGCGGCCTTAATGGCTAGAGAGAAATTTCTTCTAAACTACGTTTCAGATTTCGGGAGACTGTTTTGACAAGAGTTTGAAAGATAAAATGTTGCCAGATTTGGGGAAAATTTAATAGTGATGACGTGAATATCGATAGTTTACTATCGAATCGAACTATGTCAAAGTTGGCTTCGTAATTTTTGCTTGCAAAATCGGAAATTTGAATTTGCCTGTTTCTACCCATATTTATGAACCTCAGAATTCAAATTTGCGACTTTGCGTCTGCCAACTTAGGTTGGGCGCACACTACGACAAAGCTGTTTCAAGACTTAAGTAGTACTTTTTGTGACAATTTTGACAATTTCTAAAGCAGTCGTCTTACAGAGTGACGAGACTCTGAAGGCGCGTAGCTGGTATTAGAGGTACTGCAAAAAGGGCTGTTTTACTAGGCTTTAGGTTTCTCTTTACTAAGAGGCTTAGAACTTAAAACAATTTTCATTTATTGTTTTGTTTATTTATTGTTTTGATTTGGATGAAAACATTTAAATTCAAAATTGTTTTTAACACAAAAATATTAATATAAAATTATATATATATATATATATATATATATATATATATATATATATATATATATATATATATATATATATATATATATCTCGAAGGAAGTGAGTGGTTAGGTTATGGTTGGCCTCGTGGTTCACGTCCTTAACTATTTCGGTATTGGGCGTCGAAATAACAATGCAGCTGTATCACAGAGGTCCTTCTTCAATAGTCTTGATCATTTGGTAATCGAAATTGTACAGGATGCCTTGGATAACAATGGATGCAAACGCGGTGATCACAGCGATGGCGTGACACGTCCATTTTGCTCACAGATCACCACTACTTGTGTTCTGCTCGACGCTCCGTCAAAAAAGTGTCTGCTCCGAGACTGACGTCCAGCTAATGTGGCTTCTCCACAGATCTAATAAATTCTCAACTCAGTGTGGCAGCACAAACAGCCTTCCGTTAATACATCATCTTTGCTACCACAAACGATCGTCTCACGAGTACAAGCGATCGTCACGCCACCAACGGTTTCACCCAGGTACTAATACCTGACGTTTGATCCAAACAAAGTGTAACTATGTAAACTTATCTCGAGCTGGTATTGGTCGCGTTTTCAATGACACTCCGACACGGCCATCCTGCGAGTCACACGTCCTCGGGTGACTAACCTGAAAAAGAAAAGGGTAACCAGTAGATTCCATTTCGTTCGGCCAATCCTGACCTTCATTAGGAAGGTCCACAGCTCAAGGAATAAAAGCAACACTAATAATGTGAAGCTTTAATTCAAGACTACAATCATGGTAATGACATATTTTAACAGTCTCAAAAAAACCAAAATAATTTCGCTCTCGTAAACTAAATAAACCTCAGCATTAGCATCGTAACTCAAACAATCTCAAATCAGTTTAGGTCTCCAAGGTAAATCACAGCTGCAAGGCTTGAAACCTTACAACCATTTACAACTTTTAGGGGCACATAGAACGGAACATAATCATCATCGCAAATCACAAGCGACGGAACACCAGAACTGAACATCACCACATCCAGGTGGCGGGACACCACAAAGAATCATCATCACTAACGCCAAGCGACGGAATACCAATCAGTCATCATCACCAGTCCAGGTGACGGAACACCATCACCACCAATCTAGGCAGTGGAACACCATCATCACCAATCTAGGCAATGGAACACCATCATCACCAATCTAGGCAATGGAACACCATCATCACCAATCTAGGCAATGGAACACCATCATCACCAATACAGGCGACGGAATACCATCATCACCAATCTAGGCAATGGAACACCATCATCACCAATACAGGCGACGGAATACCATCAACAGTTTTAGCCGGTAAACGGGATACTTCTTTTTTACAAAAACACGAATGTACCTGCTACACATCATGACAGAACGAGTCTGACAAAACAAGCAGCAGCCAATTCATGCAAACATATAGCGCCATTCAGCACTCTTCATTTACCGCTGAAACATGTTGGAATACTTCAGTACTACACACAAAAATAAACGATAAAGAAAAAAATTACAACTGTACACAATTGATTGAGTTACGATCTGTCAATACAATTAACATTGAGAGGTAGACGCCTCTGCACCAGATTCATCGTCAACATCCGGAGGCAAATAACCTTCGGACATACTACGTAAACGGTCATGGGCATACTTGTAACTTCGTCTTAAATTCAAAGCTTGTAATTTGTATCTGTCACCTTCTAAGACCTCTACGACCCTGAACGGCCCTCGGTATTTGGGATCTAACTTGGTTTGGTTACGCTCCTTATTTTGTATCACCACAACAGTCACCCATCTTGGCAACTCTGGGCCACCTCCATCCGGTGCCCAAACAAACAACAGTCACCCTACCTGGCGACTCTTGGACCACCTCCCTCCGGCGGTGTCCAACCACACTATCGCATTCAACCAGCGATCTCGAACTTCACCTAATTTTGGTAATTGCCAACATCACCTCCCTCCGGTGATACGCCTGCGAGCCAAACGCACGCCACACACAGTTGTGGCCGCACAGCAACGAGAAAATAACTCGGTGTTTTACGCCTACGTCTACGAATGGCTGAGGCTATCGGCATCCAGTTGCGAAACATCGTGTACGTCAAAGGTTCTAAATACAAACAAGTGAACGTTAAAATCACGGTCACGTACAAAAGTCCTTTATCTGCACTAGTAGATGGTCAAGGTTCAGTCTCTCCATCAATTCTGTCCAAGTCAATAATACTGTCACTATCGGCATTCAACGTTGTCTGTCGTAAGCGTGTTTGTAGGTCCTGTTAGAACTTAACGCTTTAAGGACATAACGGTCTCCTTCCAGCATCTCAATAACTCTGACGGTATTTGATTTCTAAAGTGGTCGGTTACACTTCTCCATTTGTAACAACACAAAGTTAGGTAACTTGTTAAACTAAGCTTTAGTTTAGAAATTAGCCAGTGACGCTGCCTCAGAGCAGTATACCAAAACATCTCTTCCCGAGGGTTCCACAAGAAGTGACTAAGGGACCAAAAATGTAAGGATCAGCAGCAGCGTCCTTCACGCTCATACTGTACCGCTAAACAACCCGCCAAGTGTAGCGTTTTTTTTTTTTTTACAATTGGTAAAACCGCTCCAACATGGGGGAGGCCCATGTCTATTATCACATCAGCAGCAAGCTGATTAACAACTCCTGTAATAGGGATGCGTTACTCTCCGTATTATCACTAGTATGTTGTCGTGCTTCACTTAGATAAAATTACAGCCTGTGTGTGTAATCGACAAACATGACATTTAGAGGTTAAGCTACTTTACTCGTACCTAGAAGCAACTCCAGGAGGCTGTACTTCGTAACTCGGTTAACCCAACAGTTCGGTTGCTGCCAAATGATCATAATGGAAGGACTTGTAACATGAAATCTCATTACTATACTCGAAGGAAGTGAGCATATTTTAAAGAATACTTAACTAAGAGTACCAACGTTTAAACGTGCTAAGATTCACCTGACCGTTGCCACGCGCCTAAAGCGTTTATGAACGTAAGTTCAAATACAAGGGGGCATTACGTAGATCGAATGACACGTGGACGTATTTGAACAGAGGTTACAAAATCAGTCATTTCGATTTAATAGGTAAAGAATGCACCTGATGTAACCACTAGCTATGCCTGACGTGGTTAAATAGTGACCACCTATGAAGTCAATCGATGTTCCAAGCTATCAGAGGAAGCAATTTCCGTTCAGGCATGTTGTTATCATTTTTTTTTCACGGTTATCAACACTTGCGTTCTATGCTATCCTTTTTCTTTACCAGCATGATAAGGCCGTCAAAAAGGGAAAGCTTCGGGGCTTATGACATTCGCAGCCTCCAGCCCATGAATCCTGTATCATCATCACATCAGCCGTAAGACGTTCATCACTGCACTCCGCATACTACCCTGTTATTATTCTTTTTTTTTTTACAATTGGTAAACAAAATATTTTATTGGGGTCCCCGAAACTCATCTACCTACATAGGGTCTATACGATAGCGGGGCATTAAGGATGCCCTCGACAAATTCATCACGAAAGCTATTAAAAATAGGCAACAACTTTGGCCTATGATCAATGAGAATATCAGTCCCAATACTACGAAAGCTAATAAAGGTTTTTTTTTACTCCATGTAAAAATGTCAGTCTCAATATTATAAAAGCTTAAAGGGGTTTCAATACTTTCAATCTTGGTTTAGGTTTGTATAACCGAAACTAGTTAACTAAATGAATCATCATATTTACAATGAGTCCTCTTTTTAAATCTTCCGTTCAATCACGACGTTGTGTCACAAGTAAAAATCCGAAAGCATGTGAAAGAGTACTTTCCACAGGGCATCATTTTAGCTGCTAATGCAATCACTACTAGAAGGGTAAGGGACTAACTACTCTATTCGCATCCTTACCGACAGTCAAGCTGTTTTGTTATTGACAGACTCGTTTAAGAATACCGTCAATCCTAGATTTAAAATATCTGAACCGATCATAATATTGTTGGCACGTATTGTTGTACGTAGGTTGGCACGTAGGTACTCGTCTGGCATAACTAAAAAATAAAAATTCTGAATGATTCCCGTCAATACTACCCTCACTCAATATTTGTTCTGTACAGTAAACGTGAGCGTTGCCTATAAAAGCCAATCGTGCGTTTGCACTGAACACACTCCCGAAAGTCTATACACGAAACTTTCTTTAACGAGAGAACAGTAGGCACCACTACAGATTAGGTAATAGTACTACGTTCGTACTATTCTAGTACCACTATCAAAACAAAAGGGGTACGGACTCACCGGATTTTCGTAGCTCCGCGTATACCACGAACTTCGCAGACGCCGCTCGAGTGCCTCTCTGCCGCTGCTAGCGCAGCCCACGCTGTCACCTCATTCCAACGGTCGTTCCGTAAGGGAGATGTCGACAGTTGAGCGCCGTGCACGTGGATTAGCTTCCGGTATATTCCAGTTGAATGCTGGCAATATGATTGCAGCAGATGTAGTCGATGGTGCTTGCATAACCTCAATCAATCGCAGCATGTAGTTCTGTAGCACGAAGAATTGTTGCCAGTGAGTTTTTATTTCGCTGCTCCATTATCATTTTTCACATTTTCCCGTCGTTGTCCACTTGTTGCGAGCGCTGGGAACAATCCAACTTCTGATCTCGAAGGAAGTGAGTGGTTAGGTTATGGTTGGCCTCGTGGTTCACGTCCTTAACTATTTCGGTATTGGGCGTCGAAATAACAATGCAGCTGTATCACAGAGGTCCTTCTTCAATAGTCTTGATCATTTGGTAATCGAAATTGTACAGGATGCCTTGGATAACAATGGATGCAAACGCGGTGATCACAGCGATGGCGTGACACGTCCATTTTGCTCACAGATCACCACTACTTGTGTTCTGCTCGACGCTCCGTCAAAAAAGTGTCTGCTCCGAGACTGACGTCCAGCTAATGTGGCTTCTCCACAGATCTAATAAATTCTCAACTCAGTGTGGCAGCACAAACAGCCTTCCGTTAATACATCATCTTTGCTACCACAAACGATCGTCTCACGAGTACAAGCGATCGTCACGCCACCACCGGTTTCACCCAGGTACTAATACCTGACGTTTGATCCAAACAAAGTGTAACTATGTAAACTTATCTCGAGCTGGTATTGGTCGCGTTTTCAATGACACTCCGACATATATAATTATTGTCATTAATATATATAATTATATATTAATGACAATAAAAATATTTTATACAAAAACAAACATAAATCTTAGGTACTGAATTTACTTTCAATGCGCTATCCACTAATCATTGCCAATCATTTCGTCATCAGAATCATAAGCTGTTAATTCGTCATCGGAATCTTCATCGTCGTCAATCACATTTATAATGAAGCGGCGGCTTTGTTATACACGCGCAAGCGCCGTCGGCGCCTTTGATATACACGCGAAAAGGGTTAAGCAATCATCTAACTGTACTTGTAGTTTGTAAACTGTACTTTTATAAAACGGGCCCCTGCAACCTGAATTTTAATGTGTAGGTACCTACTTACCAATATTACGTCTTAAAACTTTGTAAATCCTGAAGCCTAGTAAAACAAATTGAAAAAAAGATTAAAAAAAAGGAGCCCTCCGTCAGATTTTAGTAGCTGTCCTCGCAACCGATTCCAGTAGCCGTGTCGCAAGCGGTATCGGCAGCTTTCCTAGATGCCGGTGCCGGCAGCGGAGGCACTGTCAATAAAAAACTATGGTAGCCCTTTTAAGAGCACTACAGCCCGATTATTTGTTTAATTAGTTTACTCTTTGCAATAATTAGTGTTAATACAATGTCCATAGCATACAAAATGTCTAATTAATAGATTAGATCACAGTAATGAAGAGGTCGCTATAACTTGTATCCAAAGCCTTAATCTTTTTTTTATCGATAGGAACAGCACTATCTATATTGTGGCAACATTTGTGCATATTGACTTGTCAAACTAGTCTCCCGAAATCTGAAACGTAGTTTAAGCAACCTTCATTGTTGACGTACAACATCCGAGAAACCCCTTGGGTTCCTTAGAATCTTTGTTTCTTTGTAGGTATTCCAATCACGTAGAAATGCGACCACCGTTTAAAATTTAGGACACGAATTGTCTTTGAGATTTATTGCGGGCTCCTTGCGTGCTTGCTATGGAGACGGCGCGTTTCTAATAGTATGTTTTAAAGTGACGTCGTTGCGTTGGTGGCGTAACGGCTAGGGCCGCCGCCGCCTCCTGTCCGGGAGTCGTGGTTCGAATCCTGCCACGTACCGATGTGGTTTGAAATTTAGATTTCATATGTACGTTTATCCGACGCTCTTACGGTAAAGGAAAACATCGTGAGGAAACCTGCACACGCCTGCAGAGAAACTCGCAGGTTGTGTGTAAAGTCGACCAACCCGTACTGGGCCCGCGTGGTCGACTAAGGCCCGATCGCCCTAATTCAGGGTAGGCTCGAGCCCCGTGGTGGGGACGTATACGAGCTGATATGATGAATGTGACGTAATCGTACATTGACCCCTCGGCTCACTACTTTGGTACGATATGTATACGGTGTATGATAGTATCTGATCAGCGTTGTGGCTGTGAAGCATCTCCAATGGATATATCACAGAGATAATGCTAAAAGCAGGGGTTTGATCATATCCTTAAGGTGTTGTGGTACCAATTGTGAATTACAACTCATCATATCAGCCGACGACCGGTTCTGCGCTGCCCGCATCCAGCGGCTTCCCGCGACCTTCACCAGGTCATCAGTCCACCGAGTGGGAGGCCTGTCTACACTACGATTTCCAGTGCGTGATCGTCACTCGAGAACTTTATTGCCCCATCGGCCATCTGTTCTACGAGCAATGTGCCCCGCCCACTGCCACTTAAATTTAGCAATTCTGAGAGCTATGTCGGTTACTTTGGTGGTTACTTTGATTACAACTCAATTTATAGTAATTAGGTATCTGGCTTCCAGGGATGTGATAAATTAATTATATTTTTAAGGCCAGGATATTCGAGCGAAGTATTCAATTAAATTAACTCTGTGACCCCGCGCGCGGCGACAACGACTGCGCGCGGCAGTGAACAAACTGTGTATTGTAATATAATTTTAATAGTAGAACTTACTAGGTTTTACTTTACTTAAGTTTATTTCATAATTACAATATACAAGGCGACTGGTTAGACGACGGACGCATTTTAGGAGGTGAATCAGAAGACGAAACTGAGCAACTTTTCACAAGAAACCTATGGTCAATTCTCAAAAATAATAATAAGACTTCTCATACAAATTGGTCAGCTCAATAGCCAACTTTGTATGAGAAGTCCAATTTTTTTTTGCGAATTGACCATTGGTGCCTTGGGAAAAATTTCTCAGTTTCGTCTTCTGATTCACCTCCTAAAATGCGTCCGTCGTCTACCAGTCATCCTGTTTAATGATCTTTTTATGGTTTTGTTTGTTTTTATGTATAAAATGCAACATAATGTGATCGTAAGTAACATATAATACCTATTTTTTATAGGTATTTATAGCTGAAAAAATTAATAATTTGTATTATTAATATTTGTGGGAATTGAGTTGTTATTTTAACATCCATTAGTATTTATTGAAATCCCTCTTTTTATATCATATACGAGTACATGTGACAGATAACCTACAAGTATCAAAGGTTGTCCGGATCACACGTTATCAGCCAGTGATTGATTTTCCTGTATTTTAACCGACTTCAAAAAAGGAAGAGGTTCTATAGCATTTCTTGCTGCATACTCGATCTTTTTGCACTTCGCTCTTTACAGTTTGTAGGTCACATTCTCCTTGTCGAAATGGCTTTTGAGTATTTTAATAGACAGATGGGGGTTTTGTTTTTTCCGAGTTTTTTATATTAAGTAATCTTGGAAGTAATTTTGTAAATTAATAATGGTGAACAACTTTTATTGGCGTTATAACTGTTTTGAATATTGTATGCAACCCTTACGGTTTTTTTGAGGTAAGTGGTTGAATTCTCCAGTTATTGTTGTAACGTGATACGTTGTTATTTGTTCTTCTTTCATTTCATCTATTTGTTCTTTTACGCGCGTGCTGTCATCTATTTGACAATATCAATAGCCCGCCTGGCTAGCTACCACCATCTTATCTAAGTCTTGCCGCCAAATATCAATGTTGATATCATTGGTGTGTTCCGGCATGAAGATAAGATAGCCAGTTCCCCATTGCGTTGGGGAATCTTGGTAAGCCCACTTCCATCTTCGGCAACATCGTCACTTACCACCAGGTGAGATGTCGTCAAGGGTTTACCAATTGTGCATTAAAAAAAAATCATTCAAAAATCTAAAATCCTATCCTTCAATATTTTTCACTACCATTTTGAAACTGTAACACTAATAAATTGATTATCTAATCTTGCCGCCAAATTGTAATGCTGACAGCATTGATGTGTTCCGGTTTAAAGATAAGATAGCCAGTTCTCCATTGCTTTGGGGAATCTTGGTACGTCCACTTCCATCTTCGGCAACATCGCCACTTACCATCAGGTGAGATGATGCCAAGGTCCATCCATGTCATGGGTCCCAAAATCTATAATTCAATTTCGGCTGACATTAGAGACGCACCGAGCAACTCTGTGTTCTTGGCCAAACTAAAAAGCTTTTTGATAGCACCGGCTTATTATACTGTTGACGAATTTTTTTTGATAAAATACTGTAATAACAGCGAAATGCTTTATAACATTTAATTACGTTAAAATAAAATATAACTAACTTATGACTAATCTTATGTTTAAAATGACTTGTAATTTGCTTTAAATCCCTACTAATCCCTACTAATATTATAAATGCTAAAGTAACTCTGTCTGTCTGTTACGCTTTCCCGCAAAAACTACTGAACGGATTTGGCTAAAATTTAATAGGTAGACAGATTAGGACCTGGATTAAGACATAGGCTACTTTTTACCACGCTCGCGAGTCACTTGCGGCTCGCGCACTGCGCACCCTCGAAATGTCATAGAAACGTTGTCCACGCGGGTGAAACCGCGGGAAACAGCTAGTTATTAATAAATATTGAAATTGGTCATATCAATTGTGAATTAAAAAAAATGAAACTGAAAATAAACTGAAATAATTCTTTTTGAAACTGATACTTTCTTTACTCTTAGACCCATTTCGGTTAAGAAATAATAATGTTTTTGTTATGTAAATTTAATGTGCGTAATATGCTTTTATAATCCTTGTGTATTTACGTTTAAGGTCTTTTATCTTTAACTTCCTTCCACCTTACACTACACTACACTTCACTACACTACACTACCCTACCCTACACTACACTACCCTACCCTACACTATCCTACCCTACCCTACACTACACTATCCTAGCCTACCCTATACTACACTACACTACCCTACCTACCCTACACTACACTACCCTAACCTACCCTACCCTAAAACCAATTATTGACTGATAATATTTTTTATCGATGAATATCATATTTTAATACTTATTATCCTATTCCCGACGAAGACAAATGCAAAAACACATTAATCATAAAAATTGGTCCAGCCGTTCTTGAGTTATAAATGGTGAAACTAACACGACTTTCTTTTAACCCACGCCCTTGCTATACCTATACCTACCTGTCGTGCTACATTGTTTCACCTTTAAGCAGCGAGTACGTGAAAATTGTGGTCTTCTTCACTTTTTTAAGGGCTTTACCCACACATCGGGTGTACTTTGCGGAAAAACGACTCATGACGCTATCACCTCGAGCCGGCCGGGACTCTTTCGTACCGGAGTAATTTCTCCGAGCCTCCCGGGCGTTGACCGTACAACACCACGAGTATCGCCGGGACATGAGCTGCCACCACCACTATCCACAAGTATTATCTTTTACATTATTATCAAGCGACTACCAAAAAGAAGGAGTTTCTCAATTCGTCTGTATGTTTTTTTTTATGTGTACTTTACTTTATTTTATGTTACTTCATAACTTTTGACTGGGCAAACCGATTTTTATGATTCTTTTTTTATTTGAAAGCTAGTGGTTCCCGTGTGGTTCCATATAAATTTTATCAAAATCTGTGTCGTACTTTATTAGAAAATTAACAAAAACCAAAAATAATAATGCAAAAATGTACTAATTTGTTGCGATGGAAGTCGGTTTTTTAACGTGTTTAGCGTTTTCAATTATATTTTACTGTATTATATTCTATTTTTACGGTTTGACTTTCTCCTCCTGAAGTATTGAGTGGGGATAGTTACCGGGTGCGGTAAAATGGTAATAACTTTAATTATTCCCAAGTAGTTTTTAAGTACTATCATAGGCTAAGTCTCTGTTGTTACTAACACATATTTTTTTTATTCACAGTTGGTAAGCCCTTGGCATCATCTCACCTGATGGTAAGTAACGATGATGCCGAAGATGTAAGATAGTGTTAAATGGATTTTTGTGGTCCGAAATAAACTTGTTTTTTTTGGATCACCTCTACACCAAAATAGGCAACTTTTAAATTTTCTAGTACGACTATGGTAACCAAATATATTTAAATTTTAAGCACATTGGGACTTGCCGCCACGTACGAACGGGGTAGCTACCTGTTTTATTAATTCCTTCTGGTATTATTTCTAATTTGAAAATTCCCAACTGGCCACTTTTATCCCAAGTGGGAACATTCCCACTTGGGCGTTTCTTTTTAATTTTGTATACTGTGCGATGACTTTTAAATGCTGTGTAATTCTTCTTTCCCTTTTTCAATCACTCTGTTAAATATACTCCTTTACTTACCTCACCATCTTTTTCCTTTTCCCGTCTAACAACTTTTAGGCCAAAGATTCTATATTACTACGTATTTGTGTGGCAAAAAAGGTTCCATATTTTTTTCTTCATTTAAAGCCTTTTTTGCTACAGTTTTCAGTGCAACTGTGTTTTTTATATGTTTGTTAAGCGATATCTTCGCAGATTGTGAACCGATTTTCATGATCATTTTTTTATTTCATAAGATATTCTGCTCAGTTGGTTCCAAATTAAATCAAAATCGGTTCATTACTTTTTTAGGAAATTAACAAAAACTAAAACTGTAGCAAAGTTGTAATTGGTTGTTGCGAATAAGTCGGTTTTTAACGTTTCAACGTGTACGACTATGCAAATCTGGGGGCACGTTAGTGCCCCGCCAAGACGAGACAAGCGAAGCGCAAGGGCATTACTACCTCTCCTCGAAGTGCTTTATCGTTTTGCGAACCCTCATAATTTGAGTTTGGATTATAATAATAGATAAACAAAATTCTCGTGATATTATTTCAATAGTAGATTGATTAAATATATAAAGTTTCAATTACATAGCTCTTATTCTTTAGATTTTATTGATATAAAAAAACCGATTTTGTCACTGACTCACTGATGATCACCTTAGCAGGAACACTAGCATGGTTAAAACTTTGTCAACCTAGCCGTTCGCCAGGAACACTCGGAGGGTCAAAACGCATCACTTTAAAGATCAGAGCAATTTGAATTTTCTACCTGGAAGAAGTTGAATCACTCATCTATTTCAGTAGTTCATTTACTTCAGTATTAAAAAAAAATTCTCATAAGCAACTTACAAAAGTGAAATCTTACTAAAAACATTTTCATGTAAAATGTTGCCAAGATGAGACCATATGGCTCGTACTGTCAAAAAGTTATCATATCTCATGTAGAGCCAAGCTTCTAACTCTACACGCCCTAATTCTACAAGCCCTAACTTCACAAACTCTACACCTTGGTCAAAATGTGTTTATTATTTTCTTCTAACTCTACACGCCCTAATTCTACAAGCCCTAACTTTACAAACTCTACACCTTAGTCAAAATGTGTGTTTATTATTTTCTTCTAACTCTACACGCCCTAATTCTACATGCCCTAACTTCACAAACTTTACACCTTAGTCAAAATGTGTGTTTATTATTGTCTTCTAACTCTGCACGACCTAATTCTACAAGCCCTAACTTCACAAACTCTACACCTTAGTCAAAATGTGTGTTTATTATTGTCTTCTAACTCTACACGCCCTAATTCTACAAGCCCTAACTTCACAAACTCTACACCTTAGTCAAAATGTGTGTTCTGCTATACAATAGTTCTTGTAGTAACGAAACGACCAAGACACATATTTTGAGTAAGGTGTAGAGTTTGTGAAGTTAGGGCTTGTAGAATAATGGCGTGTAGAAGCTTAACTCTACATGAGATCTGATAACTTTTGACAGTGCGAGCAATATGATCTCATTGGCAACATTTTACATAAAAATGTTTTGGTGGGATAAAGTAGTCTCATTTGTGTAGTTAGGTGCACTTGCGTTGGACAGTGACCGGTCGTTCTGGACACTGACAAAACCAGTCTAGCAGGTTTGTATGTTGTACGAAATTCAGTTTAATTAGGGTGGTTCTACGATTCATAGCTTTTAAATTTGTAGAGTTCCGTAGGTATAGTAGAACTCTTATAGTTTCGCCATATCCATCTGTCTGTCCGTCGCTATGTCATATCCGTTTTTCTCAAAAATGTTAAAGAAATTAAGCATGGTTGATACTCCTATGAAGTAATTGAAAAAAATATGTAAAAGACATTATAGGGTACACCTCCCCTAAATTTAAAGTGGGGGTGATAGTTTTTTGAAGTGAAAAAACCATTGAACTCGCGACACCGACACCGACACCAACACCAACACCTTATACCAGGAGCACTCGCAGGGTCAAAACTTATAAAGCATTTTTGAGATGGGGGAAAAATCATCAAACTCGGTACACCGACACCGCGACACCGACTCCTTACCAGGAACACTTGCAGGGTTAAAACCTATAAAACTGTAAAAAGTTTTCACTTCCATCGACACTTCTGGAGTGGTTAGGTTTTTTTTGTCCACTTACCCTATTGGGGTACTTATCGTTGAATAGGTCTTTCAAAACTACTGAGCGTTTGCTAAGATCAGTTTTCCGATGAATGATTAGTTTAATAAATGTTTTAAAGTGACATCAAAGGCGTTTACAGTAGCAAGCCATATCGTAATAATGTGGTATTAGTAAGATAAGTAATTTTTTGCAAATTATTTAAAGATTTCTTTTCAATTCAAAATTTGAGTACGTTTGGCTGCCACCTCACCTGATGGTAAGTGCCGATGAGGCCGAGGATGTAACACGCAAGCTCAAAGAGTCCCTATTCACTCTCGTCTTAAAGATTTCTAAATTATACAAATCGTAGAATACAGACGTTCCATTAAGCCATTTTCTTGAGATAGTTAAACTTCTTTTTAGACACCTATTTCAGAAGGATTCTATTTGTATCGGTATGGCCGTCATTACCCATAAGCTCTCAGTTGCCACATGTAGGCTTCTAGCGACAAGCAAAAGGTATTAAAACGTAATAAAAATCTCCAACAAACCGTTTTATTTCTTTTTAACACAATTGCTCGTAAAATGACTCCTAATCCACCGTTTTTAGTTTTATGATGCAGCTTACAAGCGTGCTTTTGATTTTAATTTTTAGTTAATTTATTTAGAAGAATATTTTCAACATTACAGATTAGGCCGAAGCATTGCAAAGTCAAATTAATTAATATGATAAGTATAGCAACTTGGTCCATGGCTAGGAGTTCGTGCCGTTCGCAGTAGAGGATGCGGGCACGTGGGGGGGGGGGGGGAATCTTTCGTAGGAGAGTTGGGAAGGCGACTGCTACAGCGGGGCTGCGACCCCCGGTCCGGCTCCTACTTATTCCACGTTTTCCTGTGGCTATCCAGCGCGGCAACGCGGCTGGAATCATGGGAACATTTGGGCCGGGTATGAGTCGGCACGGGATTTCAACGTATCGAAGCTAGTAGCCGACTTATTGTCCGTGACATACATTAATTTGTTGACATTATGTAATATTAATTATAAACAGTAAAGATTGATGATATCATGGGAGATATTAATAATTAATATTTGTAATTTAATTTTGTAATTTATAAATTTAGTTTATAACAGTCAAAAGCACGGTGTAACTATCCCGATGCACAAAAAGGTTTCCAGAAGGAAATGTTCGAACTACAGAGGTATCGCATTGCTACTGACAGCAAACAAGGTGCTGTCATTTTGTTAGGCCGCCAAAGCATTGCGAAGTCAAATTAAATAATATGGGAGATATTAATAATTAATACTTGTAATTTAATTTTGTAATTCTTAGATTTAGTTTATAAACGTCAAAAGGACGGTGTAACTATCCCGATGCACAAAAAGGTTTCCAGAAGGAAATGTTTGAACTACAGAGGTATCGCATTGCTACCGACAGCAAACAAGGTGCTGTCATTTTGTTAGGCCGCCAAAGCATTGCGAAGTCAAATTAAATAATATGGGAGATATTAATAATTAATACTTGTAATTTAATTTTGTAATTCTTAGATTTAGTTTATAAACGTCAAAAGGACGGTGTAACTATCCCGATGCACAAAAAGGTTTCCAGAAGGAAATATTCGAACTACGGAGGTATCGCATTGCTACCGACAGCATTAAAGGTGCTGTCATATGTTTTGTTAGGCCGCCAAAGCATTGCAAAGTCAAATTAAACAATATGGGAGATATAAATAATTAATACTTGTAATTTAATTTTATAATTCTTAGATTTAGTTTATAAATGTCAAAAGCACGGTGTAACTATCCCGATGCACAAAAAGGTTTCCAGAAGGAAATGTTCGAACTACGGAGGTATCGCATTGCTACCGACAGCAAACAAGGTGCTGTCATATGTTTTGTAAGGCCGCCAAAGCATTGCGAAGTCAAATTAATTAATATGGGAGGTATTAATAATTATTACTTTTAATTGAATTTTCTAATTCTTAGATTTAGTTTATAAACGTCAAAGAACGATACACAAAAACGTTTCCAGAAGAAAATGTTCGAACTACAGAGGTATCGCAGTGCTACCGACAGCATACAAGGTGCTTACATGTGTTTTGTTAGGCCGCCTCGTAGTAAGCAGTGGGAATTCGCACAGAGTAACCATTTCCTATTCGTAGATTTCACCAAGGCAAACGAAACCGCGGTTAAAAATGGTAAAAGTCGCAAATCCAATAAGCAAGATGAGAATCAGTGTAGGCAAAAGCCACACTGACGAATTTGACGTAGTCACGAGTCTGAAGCAAAAACCAAAACATACTTTTAAAAACGTGTTTTTTATGGCGACCCCATTTAATTATTTTTTTTATTTTTTTTATTACAATGACACTTAATCTGTGAAAATTTCAACCGGCTAACTATTATGGTTAAAAAGATACAGCCCCTTATAGGTTGCACAGACGAACAAACGGCGTAGATTTTGAGAACAGATCCCTACACATGATCAAAATACAGAATGACTTTTTTATTCGCTGCAAAACGGCAATAATAGATGCTACTTATGAAAGTGATATATCGGATATAACGAAAAAGACTAAGTTAGATCTGTTTCCAGTAAAACCGTTACAATTTAATATAAGTACCTTTTGCTCGGAAATTCGCGTTTTCTCAGAGATGAGACTTGTCTAGAATCGATTTTTGACCCCAAAAACCCCCGTACACATTTTTTAAGCAAATCGTTGAAGCCGAGATTCAGATTATCACCACTACATAGTATAAAACAAAGTCGCTTCCCGCTGTCTGTCTGTCCAAATGTATGCTTAGATCTTTTAAACTATACTCAACGGATTTTGATGCGGTTTTTTGTAATAGATAGAGTAAATTAAGAGGAAGGTTTATATTTATAACACATGCATAATATAGTAGAGAAACACTGATAATTTTAGAGGTTTCTAATGTGATGTCGTAAATAAACTCATTTTTTTGCGCTTACATTGCAATCGCTGGCTGAACCCTACGGGATAGATCAAAATAATATACTGCAGTATTGTACACCTTACAAAGGTCTACAAAAAAGTCTGCGATGGTATATGTCTATTTCTTAGGGATAACCCACAATAACCATTTTTTTCCTTTACTTTTTATGAAAAATAATGACTTATTTACGAAGCGATTTTAAGCAATACAGCACCTTATCCAAATAAGTACCATAAATACATTGTGCATTTAATTAAATTTAATTTATAATGAACATCGATCAGAAAAAAGTATTCACTACATTACTGTCATCTATTGATAACATGAAGGATAAGCTTCAACACCTTGAACAATCATTATGAAATTTGGTATGCAGGTAGCCTGTTTCACGCGGAAGGACATAGGCTAATTTTTATCCCGTGAAAATAGCAAAGTCCAATGCAGTTCCTGAGGGAACTGAATAAATTGTATTTTTTGGTTCATTTCTTCAACATCGCAACGGAATAATGGATCATTGTGATTTTTGTATAGAGATGGTTGAGGGAGTGGGATATGACATAGACTACTAATTAGAATAGCCAGATCTGGGATAGGGATCTGGAGAAAACTTAATGTCAGCTGGAGGCGGCTCGCGAAACACTCGCCCTCAAAGACAGTCATAAAAACGATGTCCACGCGGGCGAAGCCGCGGGCAAAAGTATGTATATATACTGGAATCTCGTAACTGGTAATTACATAAGATTAATTAATAGATTAGATAAAATAAATTAAATAAAGTAAATTTAGTGCGAAAAGTCAAATCTTTTTAGAAAGTACCGATTGTACAGAGGTTCCTTGGGAATGACGTTTATAGTTATGGATAGAAAAATGAGATTCTGACAAGCAGTCTGAACTTAATAAAAAAAAACTGTAAGACTCCATACCGCTTAGAGCGTAGGGAAAAGCCCGAAGCATCCCTCCTGCAAGGTCACTAATTGCCATAACTAATTGCCATTTTTAACCGCCTCCGTAGCTCAGAGGCAAAGTTCACTGGCTTTACACAGGAGGTCGCGGGTTCGATTCCCGGCGGGGTCAATTGTAAGACTCGGTTTGGTTGGTGGTAGGGCATTTTCTAAGCCCGCCTGGCTAGCTACCACCATCTTATCTAAGTCTTGCCGCCAAATATCAATGTTGATATCATTGGTGTGTTCCGGCATGAAGATAAGATTGCGTTGGGGAATCTTGGTAAGCCCGCTTCCATCTTCGGCAACATCGTCACTTACCACCAGGTGAGATGTTGTCAAGGGTTTACCAATTGTGCATAAAAAAAAAACTCTGTAGCTATCCATCCCTAATGATTGAACTCATATGAATTGTATCGACCTGATTAGGTGCTTGGGAGTCAAATATTTGGATGCCTATATCTCTCTAACCGTTGATCGTAGACATATAGTTATTTCAATTATTTCAGTCTGTGACACTAAAAGCGACTATCTGACATAGATGTTTCACGTGAAACCACCGGCCGTGTACCCAAACACAGCCTCATTCAACTTTTTTTTGTCAGTCTGTATGGAAGGGATAGTTTTTAGATCATGAGTAGAGACTACTATTTGCCGCTTCTTGGCGTATAAAGAATCCCCCTGTATATTCTCTGTTGTCGATCCAGTACAGACAAAAACAATAAGTTTGTAGCTCAGGAGAATAACACTCTAGGTTAGACTAGGTAAGTTGTGAGAATGGCCCAGATACCACTTTGTTTATTAGATTGTAGCATAGTATATAATAGTACTAACATACAGTATGGACACTCCCTGCCGCTCTCTAGATTCCGACCTCACCCCCTCGTCACCCAGAATGATACAGATTGGTTATAGTTTGGTTCTGAAACGTATAGGATTTCGCCGTGATTTTGTTTGCGCTGTCATTTGTTTTAAAAATGTTAATTCACGACCGTTGTAAGCAGTGTCCGTGGTGTGGTTGTAGTTTGTTATTCACGTCACGAGACTGTTTCGTAACACAAATGAGATATTTTTATGGGCTCGTTCACAATCTTAGTTTTCGACTTCTGTGTCAACAACAACTCGATAGGGTTTGTGTGATTTTTAATTAAGATTAAGTACTTTATATACCTCCTGTCCGTGAGGTCGTGGTTCGAATCCTGCCACGTACCAATGTGTTTTCAAATTTCGATTTGATATGTACGTTGATCCGACGCTCTTATGGTGAAGGAATACATCGTGAGGAAACCTGCACACGCCTGCGAAAAAACTTGGAGGTTGTGTGTGAAGTCAACCAACCCGCACTGGGGCACGCGTCGTCGACTAAGGCCCAATCGCCCTAATTCAGGGTAGGCTCGAGTCCCTTGATGGGGACGTATATGAGCTGATATGATGATGATGACTTATATATACTTTGGTACGTCCAAATAAGATACTGCGCGACTGCCTCTCTGTTAACTCTTTCAAAATCAAACTTAAAGAGCATCTTCTTTCCCTACAAAACGTGTAAGTTTATTTGTATATATTTATTTTAGTAAGAATAGTAAGTATTCTATTTTTGGGTGTGTATTATGTATAATATTAATTTATTTACTATCGGTATGTATTATTTATGTGAGTAGATCAGGTTAGTTTACATTATATTATATTAGTATTTTATTAAGTACTAGCTGTCCCGGCGAACTTCGTTCCACCCTACACTACACTACACTGCCCTAACCTACACTACATTACCCTACCCTATCCTACACTACCCTACCCTACACTACCCTACCCTACACTACCCTACCCTACACTACCCTACCCTACACTACACTACCCATCTCTACACTACCCTACCCTACACTACACTACCCTAACCTACCCTACATACACTACTCTACACTACCCTTTCGTACACTACCCTACCCTACACTACCCCACCCTACACTACACTACCCATTTCTACACTACCCTACCCTACACTACACTACCCTACCCTACACTACCCTACCCTACACTACCCTACACTACCCTACCCTACACTACAATACCCTACACTACACTACCCTACCCTACACTACCCTACCCAACACAACACTACCCTAACCTACCCTACATACACTACTCTACACTACCCTACCCAACCCTACACTACACTACCTAACCCTACCCTACCCTACACTACCCTACACCTACACTACACTATCCTACCCTAAAACCAATTATTTTTTGACTGATTTTTATTTTCCGATTTTTTCTATTTAATTCCGAGCTTTTTCATATTTATTCACCTTTTAAACCTTCTCTGGACTTCCACAAATAATTCAATACCAAAATTAGCCAAATCAGTCCAGCCGTCCTCGAGTTTTAGCGACACAAACGAACAGCAAAAAAATATACTTAAGTGTATGTATAAAAACTCGAAGGTTGTGTGTGAAGTCAACCAATATAATTTTTTGTAATTTAATTCCAAGCGTTTTCATATTTATTCACCTTTTAAACCTTCTCTGGACTTCCACAAATAATTCAATACCAAAATTAGCCAAATCGGTCCAGCCGTTTTCGAGTTTTAGCGAGACTAACGAACAGCAATTCATTTTTATATATATAGATAATTTGAGGTACACATAGGATTGCCCCCGTCCTTTGAATTCTTATAACACCCGGTAAGATTGGCTTGAAGAGATCTCTTGTAGAGATAAGTCCACCTTTGTATATGTCCTTTCTAAGTGTTTTACATGTAAATATTTGTGTGCAATAAATAATATATATACATACAAGTAACCGACATAGCTCTCAGAATTGCTAAACTGAAGTGGCAGTGGGCGGGGCACATAGCTCGTAGGACGGATAGCCATTGAGGCAGTAAAGTTCTCGAGTGGCGAACGCGCACCGGAAAACGTAGCGTGGGCAGGCCTCCCCCCACGCGGTTGGCCGATGACCTGGTGAAGGTCGCGGTAAGCCGCTGGATGCAGGTAGCGCAGAACCGGTCGTCGTGGATATCCTTGGGGGAGGCCTATGTCCAGCAGTGGACGTCCTTTGGCTGATATGATGATGATGATGACGACTCATATATAGTTTTTGTTATGTTTTTTTGGTGCGAAACAAAGGATATTTACTTAATAATTACAAAAAAAAACAAAGTTAATATTTTTTGTTCAGTGAAAGTCCCGAAATAGAATAGAGGTGGGAGTAGGATAACCATTCAATTAACTTATTGTATTTCATACTTCAAAAGGCTCAGGTAGTCAAATATTATAGAAATATCTTATTTTCGGAAATTAGAAAGGAAAACAATGAAATATCTTATTTTTGGAAATTAGAAAGGAAAACAATGGCTTTGATAATAAGACAGTAATTTTGTGAGGATTTGCTGCAGTGACAAGATTAGGACGAACCTATTAAAAAAACATAAAAAAATTAAAAACGATTTTTGAGCTCAGAGTACGCTTGGAAAATTCTAGGAATATAGATTATCAAAATAACTAAATAATTAAGAGTACTCTTATATTTATAAGGAAACCGTTACTGACTGACTGGCTATCTATCTACGCACTGCTCAAAACACTGAACGGTTCGGGTTGAAATTTGGCGTGCAGATAAAAATTATGATTTAGGCATCCGCTAAGAAAGGATCTCGGGAAATTTCCACTGTCTGAAAAAAAATGTTTTTTTTTTTAATATATAATCGGGATCACGTTTGCAGAAGAGAAAAGGAGCATGTGATACGCAGAGTGATGGATATGAGGGTGGAAGGATACAGGAGCAGAGGAAGACCGAAGATACGATGGGTGGATGGAGTGAAGAAAAATATGGAGGAGTGTGGAGTGACGCAGGAGTTGACCAGTATGAGGCCGGAATGGCGACAAAAAACATTTAAAGCCGACCCCAAATAGTTGGGATTTATAAGGCTCGGAAGATGATGATGATTATAATCGGGATCAGCGCGGGCAACGGCTAGTAAAAAAAACTACTATTACTAACTAAAGTAGAGCCCTTCTATGATGATTGATTATACAGAAGAATGATAATAATAATTTATAAGATACTACCTTAGGCTGCGCGACCTTAGGCAGGAGTTTACTCCAGATCCCTCGGGAATTATATCAGGCTATTTTATACACAGTCTATGTCACATCCCACCCTCTCAATCGTTTCTACGCAAAAAATCACAACAATCCGTTTCTCTGTTGCGATTTAAAAAAATTAATCAACTTGGTTTTCTTTAGAATAGAACAGAATAGAAAATGCTTTATTCACGAACCAACACAACTCGCAACAGATAAATAAAATATTTAAATTTCACCATACTAGGGGAAAGTGTGGAAAAGATACAAAATTAAATAATTATAGCCAGGTGAGCTGTGCAGGCTCAGCGAAAAGGATCTGACTCAGCATATGTTGTGGATTACGATGTTCCACAACGCTGGTATTCTGCCAGATCCCATAAGGTGAGTGCTCACTTCACGAGGAAAAAGAAAACAAAAGATATCAGCTGGAGTAAAAACAAAATATAAAAATAATTTTCGAAAAACTCAATAAAGTTTTAGGTAGAAGCTTTTAATATTGCATTGTCACGCGATAAACATAATTATGCATGCAAGATTTTAGCTTAATCGGAAACTGGGAAGTGGGACAATTTAATTTGCAAGATTTCACCCGAACAAACATACATACATTGCAAGTTAATTAAAAGCTTGTAAAAAAGATTAAAAACTAAAAAATGCAATAGCTTAAAAATTAAGAAACTGACAAACTGACAGTAGGGGCAGTTGATTAATATAATGGTAACACAGATAGGCGCATACACACAACACAAGGCTATGCGGAATATTAGATGGTAAGAGGCAACGTTCCTTATCCTGACTTCTGCAGAGTAAGCAGATGGGAACGATATTTGATTTTGAAAGAAGCCTTAGATGAAGCAGTGCGCAGAGGTGGCGGGATATCATTCCAACATTTGCTAGCCAGAAACCGGAAGCTGCCTCGAAACATAGAAGATCTGTGCTTGGGTGCTACAAAGACGTACAAACACATTCGCGCATTCTATTCTATTCTATTCTAATCAACTTGGTTTTCTTTGACAACGCAAAGAGTCGTTTTATCAGATCCCTCAGGGACTGTATCGGACTATGCTATTTTTACGGGATAAAAAGTAGCCTATGTCTTCCTCGTTTATCCTATCAAATAAAAAAAGGATCATGAAAATCGGTTCACAATCTGCGAAGACATCGCGTAACAAACATACAAAAAAAAGCATACAGTCGAATTGAGAACCTCTTTTTTGGAAGTCGGTTGAAAACCGGACAAGTTCGAGTCGGACTCGCCCACCGAGGGTTCCGTACAAATGTGTAGGTACATAATGTAAATCATAACAGTGCAAACTGTTAGGTACTACATACAACAAAATTATTAGGTACCTACCTATACATTTAAAAAAGGGAAAAAAAATTGTTTTCATTGTTCGTCGTAAATCGAAAACTATACATCATAAAAATAATTAAAAATCTGTTCATTCTTGTGCCAATGAAGCCCTTTCATACAATATCCCACATGACACGGTTAACTCAATTAAAAATTTGGACCGCCGCCGCGCCGTTCCTTGCATAATGCTGATTACGTACTTTAAATAAAGACTATATTTTTTATGATTTAATTACAAATGTACAGTTTTCAGATTTTTCCCTATACTTGTAATAAGTTCATAGTTCTAGGTCAACGGAATATACCCTACGAATTTTGATTCCCTTGAGAGTGTCGAAATATACATTTTTATCATGCTTTTATTTAGTTTTTTTTATGTATGTTTGTAACCGACTCCTTTGTACTCGATTTTGACCCACTATAAACGGACAGATTTAATTCAAACTTTGTACATTTATCAAGAATCAGTGACAATACAATAATTTCATAAGTTTATCTCATTATCCTGATCAGGATTACGCTTAGCAAATCAAACTAAAAAGTGAAAAATAATTCTTAATATAGGTAAGCTAAAAGCAATGATGAACGAAAAATACTTGTATTATTGTGAAAAAACCGTGAGGCGCTTTGCGCCATATTTTTCGTATATCGAGCAACCCACGCTTTTTTCACAATAATACTAGTACTTTTCGTTCATTATTGTTTTCAGCTTATATTAAGAATTAATTTTCACTTTTTAGTTTGATGTGCTTTAGCAGCGTGTTTTCTAATTTTTTTAAACTGTTTTTTTTTTCAGCTTCAAGGGACTGAAGACCGAATTCTATGGTTTTAATTTCAACTCGATACCTCCACGCGTTACTTAGATAAACGGTCTTGACAGACAGATAAACAGACGGACGGACGGACAACATAGTAATCTTATAGGGTTCCGTTTTTTCCTTTTAAGGTACAGAACCCTAAAAATAAACGGCAAGCAGATCCATGCAGGTAAAACCGCGGGTCAATCCACCAAATTACACGTTCTCGGAATCATCATAAAACATAATTACATAGTTTTTTCTTCATTAAATCGTGTACAATAACGTGTTTCTTTGCTCGTTATTTAATTCCTCTTAGTAATCAAAGGTTGCTGTTTGGCTATTGACTGACTCGGTGGCTCAGTGGTTAGTGCCCTTGACTACTGATCCGAGGGTTGTGGGTTCGATCCCCACCCAGGGCAAGCATTTGTGTGATGAGCAGATTTGTTTGCTCTGTGTCTGGGTGTTAAATATCTATATATGTATGTATTTAAACGTATATAAGTATGTATATCAGTCTCTGGTAACCCATAACACAGGGAATCCTACTTTGGGGCCAGGTGACCATGTGTGATTTGTCCTAGAATATTTATTTATTATTTATTTATTTATTTGTTTGGGATAAGTCCGAATTTGTACATATATTTCCTATCCTGTACCTGTAACTGTGTAATCTGATGTTGAATAAAAAGTTCACAAATAAACAAACAAACCCTGTACATTTTTTTCTATTTTATTTGTTATAACACGACGACCGGTTCTGCGCTGCCCGCATCCAATAGCTTCCTGCGACCTTCATCAGGTCATCGGTCCACCCAGTGGAACTCCTGCCTACGTCCAGCAGTGGACATCCTTAAGGTAATATGATGATGATTATGATGATATGTTATTAAAAATTTTAGTGCGCTTGACTACATATCTCACCTGATGTAAAGTGACGATATAGTCGATAATATTCAATTCGTTGTAACACGGTTTAATTTATTTGACAGGACTTAACTAAATTTACGCATTCTGTCTTTTTCTTTCTGTATCAAAAAGACAAGGACAGATTGCTTTTAGTTCAGTCCTGTCAAATAAGTTAAATCGTGTTACATCAAATCAACTATTGTCGAGTGCTGCTAATTAAATGGGATCCTACTAATTAGACTGACCTGTGCTTCAGTTCCATGGTCTCCAAGGAGTCAACAAGGATGGTTTTGGTGAGAAGGAACCTCTCATCTTGCAGTGCCACCACAGCCTCACCCATGGTCAGCATCGTAGCAGCCTGGTGGATGTGAGATCATTATTCAATGAAAAACTTATGACAATAGCAACAAATGATTTTGAGTTTTTGACTGCCTTTGTGGCGTAATGATTAGTCTATTAGCTTCACTTCAACAGGTCGAGGCTTCGCTTCCTGACGGAGTCTCACTTTGTAAGACTCAGTTTGGTTGGTGGAAAGCCATTTTCATAGTCCGCCTGGCTAGTACCACCATCTTATCTAAGTTTTGCCGCCAAACATCAATGTTAAGAGCATGTAAGCCCGCTGCCATCATCGTTACTTACCATCAGGTGAGATGCCAAAGATTCACCAATTTTTAATTTAAAAAAAGTAAAATTGAACCTTAATAGCTTTCACCAAATAAAAGTTAAAAAAACTAAAATCCGAATAACTTTTGATTACGATAGGGCTTGCGACTACGACTATTACCCTATCATTACAGCTCATATACGTCCCCACCGAGGGGCTCGAGCCTACCCCCTGAATCAGGGCGATTAGGCCTTAGTCGACCACGCGGGCCCAGTGCGGGTTGGTCGACTTCACACACAACCTTCGAGTATCTTCGCAGGCGTGTGCAGGTTTCCTCACGATGTTTTCCTTCACCGGTGAAGGAAAACATTACCCTAAGATGAAGGGAAAAATAAAAGCTGATTTCAGGCGGGAAACTCTTGTTTTTATACTTTTCCGTAGTCGGGATTTACGTTTTTTAACTTTTATTTTATTTCCATATTTTTTTAGCTCAGAGTACAATGCCACCCCACCTCGCTACCCGCGGCCGCGTGTTGTGTCGCTTGGTTGTAGCGCGCATACATTGAGTCGTCTCATAATATAGCTTGTGAGACCATTTGCTAAGAAATTAAAAATATTTGCATATGTAATGTATATATTTAGAAGTGCTTATCAATACCTTTCTTATGATACCAAACATGATAATATGAATATCTAAAAAAAAAATTCGAGCGAGACCTACAGTACTCGCATATGATGTGTAACATGTGACAAAATACTTTATAAAAGGACGGCAAAGATACGGCAGACTAGGCTGTGTGGTCATAGAGGCCTTTGCCTTTTCCGCGCTTTTAAAGCCTGAAAAAAGGACGGCAAAGATACGGCAGACTAGGCTGTATGGTCATAGATACCTTTGCCTTTTCCGCGCTTTTAAAGCCTGAAAAAAGGACGGCAAAGATACGGCAGACTAGGCTGTATGGTCATAGATACCTTTGCCTTTTCCGCGCTTTTAAAGCCTGAAAAAACGCGACTCCCTGGGACACATTTCCGTCCCATGGGACACTTTTCCGTCCCATTTCACGAAATCACTCCCACAAATTGCAGGAAAGCGAGAGCAAAGATGTTACACATCAAAAATTTTGGTTGTTTAATACACCTGTAAAATCCGCCATATTGATCGTTTTAATATGCTATTACACGCGTAGTGACGGCACAAATCCAAAGACATTACATTTTTCAAGATTGGCTAAGTGGTTTAGAAAATACGCGGGGACCAGATGAACATACATACATACATACACAGACTCTCAAAAATAACCCTCCTTTTTGTTCGTAGTCGGGTAATTAGTGCTGTACTTGTTAAGCGTGAATGGTCAACAAAACTTACTTGCTTTCTGTATTTAACCGCCTCCGTGGCGTAATGGTTAGTCCATTCGCTTCACACTAGGAGGTCGCGGGTTCGATTCCTGCGGGGTCAACTTGTAAGACTCGGTTTGGTTAGTGGTAGGGCATTTTCTAAGCCCGCCTGGCTAGCTACCACCATCTTATCTAAGTCTTGCCGCCAAACATCAGTGTTAACAACATTGATGTGTTCCGGCATGAAGATAAGATGGCCAGTCCCCATTGCGTTGGGTAATCTTGGTAAGCCCGCTTCCATCTTCGGGTTCATCGTCACGTACCATCAGGTGAGATGATGCCAAGGGCTTACACATTGTGAATAAAAAAAAATAAAAAATTGGCTAGACTGTAAAGTTTAGCAATTTGTTGTAAATGAACTTTTTTTTTCCTATTGGTACGTCATAAAATTAGAATCTAGCCGAGATGCTAATAGTTAATTTAAATTTGACCTACTAAACTGCTAATGTTAAATGAAATAAAAATAAATATTTTTATTTATTTATTTACACTTATAGTACACCAAAACAATTTCAATAAGTTATTATAATGAAGTGTACAGTAGGCGGTCTTGTTGCTAAAAGCAATCTCTTTCAGACAACCTTTATTTTTCAGCTTGACTTCTACTCATAAAGCTGCACAACTCTTGTTCTAGGCTGAAACTTGGCTGAAATCGCTATAAAAAAATTACACTTATCGTACAAATCGATTGTATAATTAACTAAATTTGTATGAGAAGACCAAACATATTTTATAAGTTTTACAGAGGGCACACAGATTTGTGTAGGTAACTGTAGGTTGACTTTTATTATTTATTCTTTGGTTTTTCAATACGTTTTTAAATTTGTCGTTTCAACTTAATAACGTCCAAAAAACGTCCACTGCTGGTCAAAGGCCTTCCCAACGATTTCCACGACGACCGGTTCTGCGATGTCTGCATCCAGCGGCTTCTTGCGACCTTCACCAGCTAATCAGTCCACCGAGTAGGAGGTCCGCCTACGCTACCAGCTATGCGCCCTGCCCACTGCCACTTAAGTTTAGCGGTTCTGAGAGCTTTGGCGGTTACTTTGGTTCTCCTACTACGAATCTCTTCGTTTCTGATTCGATCACGCAGGGAAAATCCGAGCATAGCACGCTCCACTGCCCTTTGGGTGATCTAAAGCCTTCATATGAGGCCCATATTAACCGATTGAGTATTAATGGGACCCATCGGTCCCGGTAAGTTGTTCTTTCCGTTGAGTATTAATGGGACCCATCGGCCCCGGTAACAACACGCGACCTTATGCTCTAAAGTACACAAATATAGTTAAAACTGTGTTGAAACTGCCTTGGGTTGATTTATGGACTTACGTCGTTATTAAATTCGGCTTCTAGTGCCATACGCAGTTTAATATACAATCATAGATAAAATTTTCATAATTTGACAATTTCTTGACATTTTCCGCCATTTTGGAAAATGGCGGGTCCGCCTGAAGGAAGGGAACGTCAATATTCAAGGTCGGCCTGGACGGTTAAGCGACTATGTCTCAATTCTGTATAATATGTAATCACTGACAACACACACTGGGCAAAGACCTTGGCATGAAACTGTGGTATTAGGGACTTAAAGATATTGCAAAGCTTCCCGAGCGCTGCCCAGCCGAGTTAGATTCGACAATTCATCTCTTTCTCGAGTTGGACCTACCTAACTAGACTGTTTGTCCAGGTTTAAAAGTTGTTATACATATTCGGCAACATTTTCGAGTGTAGAACCTCCAACTTTCAGAGGAATAGGTGCGACACGGACGTTTGACATCATTTTCGTTTTGTCCATGTTCATTCTAAGACCTATTTGTCGAAGGGCTCTACTGAGACCATCGAGCATTGTGCCTAAGGCTTCCATGGTCGCCATGATCGCGGTATTGTCAGTGAATCGAATCAATATCGTCAAAAATTTAAATGTTTAAAAATTTTTCTTTTTACTACCGCACCACTAAATAAATAAATGAAAATTGATATCGTCGCCATTAATATTGATGCTGAGTCCACCCCAGTCTAAAAGCTTAAAAATATCTTCCAGGGCGGCGGTAAACGATTTCGGAGACATGAGGTCTCCCTGTCTCACCCCTCGCTGTAACCGGATATGTTTCGAATTTTGGTCCTGGAGGCGAACCGAAATAAAATATGTTCAAGCCAAGCTGTCATAAAGTAGCACGCAAATAAAGACACGCCAAGGCCAAGGCGGAGTCAGTAGACAAAATTTATATAAAAACCGGCCAAGCGCGCGCGAGTCAAACTCTCGCACTAAGGCTTCCATACCAAAAAACAAATTTTCATCTACGGCGCCATGTTTTTTTTTTATTTTTATTTATTTACCAATTTTAAAACAAAATACAAAAAAATTTATCATCTAGCACCATTAAACCTGAATGGTTTGTCTAGGTGCTCAACAGTCGTCTACGAGCTATATACTTATAAAAACAAAAGAAAAAATATACATATATATATATATATAAATAATAAGTTAAGTAATGCATACCTACATAATATATACTTAACCATGCTGCAATGCATACACAGGCTCAGTGAGATACTAGTTACTTCGTAAACACAGGTCACCGGCGTAACAAACGACACACTTCTATTATTGTAGTAGTGTGAGTGCGAACTCCGCAGTCACATATACAGGCTGATTCAACAAATCTAAATCTATCTAGTGTAATTCCTGAAAGTTTATTATTAATTGACATATTTAAAAAAAAGATAAATGTTTTGCCATTTTTATGTTTCGACATATACAGTAAGTAGGTACCTATGTATTTTGCATTACTTTATTATAAAGATGTTTTGTTTGTGTAAATTTACTAGTTGTTTTGAGTTAGATATGTATTATTAATTTAAATGTATCATGTTATTTCACGATGAGGTCGAATTATCGTTTAGTACCGAAAGGATTTAAATTAAATTGTTTAAGATGTATCTTTTATATTTATGCTTCACATTTTCTTCCGTCATTTCAGTTTTAAATAAATCAGGGAGGTTATTTAATATCGATGCCATTATATTTACCGTTAGCCTGTCGCCATAAAAGTTATTGGATTTGATTTTTGCCACAGTTTGTTTGTTAGCCTGTCGTGTTTTTTTACTGTATTTTACAGTTTGCAATGTAGGATTTTTTTAAATTGCTCTATCATGGTGTGATAATCAAGTTTTTTGATTACGGGAATAACGTTACAGTATTTAAATAAACCCATGTAATTATTTTCTTTATATTTAATTTTTACTTTTTTACCTACAATTATTTTTAAGAATTTTAACTGTAAATTATAAATTTTTTCTATGTAAGTTTTAAATGTACGACCATAGCTCGTGATTCCATAAGATATAATTGAGTCCACTAACGCATGGTACATTGACAACATCACTGAATAAGATACTTTGTGTTTGATTATGCAAAACATCGCAAGTAACGATCTGAGTTTATTACAGACTGCATCTATATGAGGACCCCAATTGAACCTGTAATCAATTATTAAACCCAGATATTTATGTTCTGTCACTTGCTCAATCGGTGCACATGAGCATTTAAGTGATTGCTTATGCATGCATTCATGGGAGTGTACAGTGATCAATGTTGGATTATACACCATATTGTGGCTCGATCTGATATGCATGAACTTAGTTTTATCTGCATTCAAAACCAATCCCATATCATGTGAGCACTTATTTAAAAGTGTGATCTCACCTTGGAGGATTTTGTGTGCAGTGTTAATGTTACGATCTGCTGATATGAGGCAGGTGTCGTCTGCAAATTGGTACACTTTACATTTTGTGACGAGATTGTTCATGTCGTTAACATAAGCAAGGTAATGCAGCGGACTTAACACAGATCCTTGCGCCGTTCCTTCAGTAATGTCTATTTTATCACTAATGCTGTTTTCCACTCTGACAACATACTGTCTATTACAAAGGTAGTTCTTACTCCAATTTAGTAAAGGTCCCCTGATGCCCGTGTCGTCAAGCTTTTCAATTAGTGTTTTATGTCTCAAAGTGTGAAAGGCCTTACTATAATCTATAAAAGCAATCAAAACGTGTTTTTTATCATTTAGGTATAGTCATTAATTTCATCAGTAAATTTTGATAAGAGTTGTGTAGTATTTTTCCCGGGTTGGAAGCCATATTGAGTATTAGACAATATCAAATGCGTATTATAAAACTGTTGTATTTGTTCACAAATGTATTTTTCTATTATTTTATCGATAGTAGGTAGTATTGATATTGGTCTGTAGTTTCCATACTCTTTTTCGGAATTTTGTTTATGAATTGGTCTGATAATGCTTGTTTTTAATTCATCTAGGTGTAAATTTCTCCTTATACTTGTATCTACGAGTTTTGTGATTGCGTAGGAGATTTTTTCACATATGCTTTTTATGTCTAATGCCCTGATCTTATCAAAACCAGGTGCTTTATTAGAGTTAATGTTTTTTATTATGTCTTTTATTTTCTGAACACATGGTTTTTTATAGTATATTGACACGCATGCAGGTTTTTTATACATCTGAGGATCAAGTAAATCGTTTCTACACTTTGGTATTATTTTGGATACATTTTCTTTAAAACTCAATGCAAAATTATTTGCTATTTTATCATTTTCTACACTATTTGTACAAAAAGCCTTTTTAATAACTTCATCTACCGATCGTGTTATCCTACCCGTTATTCTGTTTAATATATCCCATAGTTTCTTAGGATTTTTCATGTTTTTATTTATTTCTGCCTTATAAAAGCCGTTTCTCGATTTTTCTATTACTTTACGTGTCTTATTTCTTATTTTGTTATACTCTAATCTCAAAAGCGGGTTGGTTGGATCTTTTTTCCACAATACAAACAATTTATCTCTTTTATGACATAGTTTGTTTATGGTTTTGTTAATCCATAATTCTTTGTTTCGTTTCGATGACGATTTTATTTTTTTTGTATACTCAGATTTTTTATAGCACTCGGTTACTTTCTCTTTTATGTGATTGTATATTAAATTAGGGCAATCTAAGGTATTTATATCGTTCCAGTCTATATTTTGTAATTCTTTATTTAAGATATCGTTTTTGTATCGTATTAATGTAATAGGATCAGCCTGTATAAGTGGCGGGGCGATGCATGAGAGCGCGGTCATTCGATGATCCGCCAGTACAGTGCCCAACGCCGCGCTGTACATGTTTTGTTTACAAGACCGTACGAAAATATGATCTATGCAACTCTTAGTTACCAGGTTTTTACGTATTTCGATTCTAGTGTAGTCGGTTATCCCACAGGTTAATCCGTATTCGCTCAGTAGGTCTACGTATTGTGATATAATAGTGGTTTTAAGTTTTAGGTTTAAGTTAATGTCACCCATAAAAATAAAATTATCAAGGTGCGAGTATCTATTGAGTATGCGTTTCAGTTCGGATAGAAATAGTGTCTTACTTTGATCTGGCGGTCTGTACAATGCGCACAAAGTGTAAGTACATTTACTTAATGTTGTGAGGGTACCTACCATACATTCAGAGCTTAACAGAGATGTTTTTGTGATATTAAAGTTGTGTTTGTTATTAACGTAAACTATGATACCACCTCCTTTTTTATGATTTCTCAGCTTTGTGTGCATTGTATAGCCGTCGATATTATACAATGAACTTATTTTGTCTGAGATACTTGCTTCTGTGATGATAATTACATCGATTTGATTCTTATTGGATTCAATACATTGTAATAGACATGAGTAGTTTTTAATCATTGATCGAATGTTTATGTGAATGCAGGTAATTTTTGATGTTTTAGGTAAGCATGAAAAAAAGGTTTCGACATTTAAACAGTCCTTGATTTCTGTAATGTTACTCACATCTATATCTATTGGCATACCCGGTAAAGGAGTGTCGTTGACTTTAGCAGAGCAGGACCTCGATATCCGCTTCCTTTCTCAGAATGAATACCTTACTTTTTTCTTCTTTGCGCGCCCTTATTTTTCCATCCTTGAACCATACGTATTTGTAGGTATCTAATAAATGTTGCTTTGCTTTCCACAACAATGCCTTATTATACGATGTCATGACCTCACAAACGAATATTTTCTTTCCACTTTCATTTTCGTCAGCGTTAGGTATCAGATCCCCCACAAGCGGCTTCACAGTACGCGCATTTTGAAGCCAGGAGCTACGCTTTTCTTCCTGGAGTTCCACTAGAAGATACCCCGACTTTTCGCCACGGTTTCCTACACGTTTTGCGGTTTTCACTCCTGGATCTTCTATATTTAACTTTTTTGCTAAATCTTTCACCACTAGTGTTGGATTCTCATTTTCTATGGACGGTATTCCAGAGATTTCTATATAATTTTGAAGCTGGCCTTGCTCCAGTTCATGAACTCTCTGCTCAACTGCATATAGTCGTATTTCCATATTTTTGTTGGTGTTTATGAGCGAGGCATTTTTCTTTTCAAGATCTATTATTCTTTGTTGAAATGCTTCGATACTCTCACTTATTTCGTCTATTTTGTCGGTCAACGGCTCTAACGCCTTTGCTATTGTTTTATTTACCTCTATATATGTATAGACATAGATTCATATAATTGCAATTTATAAACTTTAAAGGGTCGGGATACCTATTGACTACTTTGGCCGCCTAAATATTGTTAACGGTAGGTCATAATCATCATCATCATATCAGCCGAAGGACGTCCACTGCTGGACATAGGCCTGCCCCAAAGATTTCCACAACGACCGGTTCTGCGCTACCCGCATCCAGCGGCTTCCCGCGACCTTCACCAGGTCATCGGTCCACCAGTTTCTCTGCGTGATTGAATCAGAAACGAGAAGATCCGTAGGAGAATTAAAGTACCCGACATAGTTTTCAGAATTGCTAAACCTAAGTGGCAGTGGGCGTGGTACATAGCTCGTAGAACGGATGGCCGTTGGGGCAGTAAAGTTCTCTAGTGGCGTCCGCTCACCGGAAACATAGCGTAGGCAGGCCTCCCAGTCGGTGGACCGAAATACAGATTAAAGGAAACTAATTGCTGTTGTCGTATTACTACGTAAATTAACAATGTAGAAGATACGCTAGTTTCAAAATAATCAGACTTTGGAAATTTCATTTTTCCTGTAAGAACAAAAGGACTTTAGATTTTATAGTGATTTTCTTGTAATCTATGCATTGAACCTCATATACTGAAATTTTTCAAAATTTTAGGCCTAGTAGTTTCGGAGATAAGGGGGGAATGGTCAATTTTCGAGATAGACTTCTAAATTCCAATTTTGAAATCCTGGTTGACGGCCATTCGCAAGTTACGTGTCGTCCATAGAGACATATGGGGTCGCGATTCCGTTGATCTGGGGTTTAGGCCTAGTAGTTTCGGAGATAAGGGGGGAATGGTCAATTTTCGAGATAAGGGGGGAATGGTCAATTTTCGAGATAAGGGGGGTATGGTAAATTTTCGAGATAGGGGGGAATGGTCAATTTTCGAAATAAGGGGGGAATGGCCAATTTTTGCCTATTTTCATAAAAAAAATTAAAACTGTTTATTTTAAAATTAATTACTAATATTAATAAAATTCGGAAGCGTCGGTGGCTCAACCGGTAACGACTCGGTCCCCCTAACCAGAGGTGCCGGGTTCAAATCCGGACGGCCAATGTACCAATGAGTTTTTCGAAACTTACGTACATATACTCTTAATATAATATTATTACAATTATTATTTCTATATAATCTTATGTTTTTTTACTTATGTATCTCTCATTTACTGTGTACAATCCCTATTAATATTATAAATGTGAAAGTAACTCTGTCTGTCTGTTACGCTTTCCCGCAAAAACTACTGAACGGATTTGGCTGAAATTTGGTAGGTAGACAGATTAGGACCTGGATTCAGACATAGGCTACTTTTTACCACGCACTGCGCACCCTCGAAAAGTCATAGAAACGTTGTCCACGCGGGTGAAACCGCGGGAAACAGCTAGTAATATTATAAATGTGAAAGTAACTCTGTCTGTCTGTTACGCTTTCCCGCAAAAACTACTGAACGGATTTGGCTTAAATTTGGTAGGTAGACAGATTAGGACCTGGATTCAGACATAGGCTACTTTTTACCACGCTCGCGAGCCTCTTGCGGATCGCGCACTGCGCACCCTCGAAAAGTCATAGAAACGTTGTCCACGCGGGTGAAACCGCGGGAAACAGCTAGTAAACAATAAATAAATAAATAAATACTCACCGATTGCTTTAACGGTGAAGGAAAACATCGTGAGGAAACCTGCACACACCTGCGAAGAAACTCGAATAGTGTGTGTGTGAAGTCGACCAACCCGCACTGGGCCCGCGTGGTCGACTAAGGCCCGATCGCCCTAATTAAGGGTAGGCTCGAGCCCTTTTGCGTGGCTTTTGCCTTTTGAGCAATCTGCGTGGCTCGGTTTTGGGATGGGACTATCTGAGTTTGCCGTCGACTCGAAAAGAAGAAGAAGAAATATATAAAAAAAGTAATTTGAAATGTCCCCCCCCCCTACCCCCAAAAGTGGCCCCCATGTTAAAAATTATTTTTTTACTTGACATGTCCGTCTTGGAGTCACCAACTTACATTTGTGTACCAAATTTCAACTCAATCGGTCTAGTTGTTTCCGAGAAAATTGGATGTGACAGACGGTCGGACAGACAGCTACACGAATGATCCCATAATAGTTCCGTTTTTAACTTTTGAGGTACGGAACCCTAAAAATCCTAAATTGATATAATATCCATTAATTTGTAATTTGCCACTCGAGAACTTTTCCGCCCCAACGGTCATCTACGAGCTATATATCTCACCCACTGTCATTTATAGTTAGAGATTCTGTGAGCTACCTATAGACCAGGAGGTCATGACAAATCTGGTAACGATTACGGAAATGGATAAACTTAGGTTAAGAGGATAAATGGCAACCCTCTGCCTCTGACGATAAATATGTCGGTCTGCCTGCGCAAAGTGGTTACGTTATGTACTTATTGCGCCTGAAAACTAGTTATCGTGACCAAAAAAAAAGATAAGGGAAATGACTGATTGTGAGTAAGATAAAAAATGTAAGTACTCGTTGTGTACTCATGACAGTTATGCAAAAACTGACCAAATATTCAGTTGCGTTATGGAGCAACGCCCGTTAGTAGTAGGAATAGCGAGAGTTCTAGACCAGGATCCCAAAAATTACTGGAATTCCTATCTCGGAAACGCTTGAAGATAGCGAAATGGGACCACGCGCAAACGATTTAAATGGGGGGGAAAAACCAATGATTATTAAGTTTTTTTTAGGAATTAATGTCCGCAATTTACAACTTTGGACTCCGACAGGGGGGTCATAGCCTGATCCAGAACTCCTACTACTAACAGGCATCGTTCCATAAAGCAACCGAATATTTAGTCAGTTTTTGCATGTCATGAGTACGTCATTTTATATCTTACTCAGCCATTTCCCTTAAAGTTTTTTTTTTGGTCACGTTAACTAGTTTTTCAGGTGCTATAAGTACATAACGCAACCACTTTGCGCGGGCAGACCGACATATTTAACATCAAAGAGTTGCCATTTATCCGCTCAATCTAAGTTTATCCATTTCCGTAATTGTTAGTATATTTTTCATGACATGGAAGCTCACAGAATCTCTAACTATAAATGACAGTGGGTGAGACATATAGCTCGTAGATGACCGTTGGGGCAGAAAAGTTCTCGAGTGGCAAATTACAAATTAATGGATTTTATATCAATTTAGGATTTTTAGGGTCAGAGGGTTTCAATTAATCCTCTCAACCTAAGTTTATCCATTTCCGTTATCGTTACCAAATCTGTCGTTACCTCCTAGTATACTACCTATATCGATTACCTGGATCTCCTACGGATCCCCTTGGGGAAAGTCCAAGCTTCATTCAAACACAGACAAAAACCCAAAACATTAATCTTCATTCAACTAAGGTCTGTCCTGAAATAATTTTCAAAGTCACGTATCATCGATATTAATTATCTCAGACTAGCTGGGGTACGCGGCTTCGCTCAGGAAGTTGATATATAAAAAATGCTTTGAATGGTCCACAATGTTCCAGAACATTTTACAACATTCGAGAGTCTCCTGGAATGTTTCACAATGATCTGGGATGTTGTTTGGGAATGCTCTCGAATATTCTCAAATGTTCTGGGCTGTTCTAGAAATTGCTAGAGGACGAAACCTCCAGTCATTATATCTTCAAAAATACGCCCTTCAGGTAAATCCTTCTTCATGGATGGGGGATAGAGGGTTACCAGACCATATAACTTCCTTGATCACTCGTCTTTTAGTTTTAGCGGACGCACATTGTACACTTTCTTTTAAAATATAACTAGCTGTCCCGGCGAACTTCGTTCCACCTTACCCTACACTACCCTACCCTACCCTAAAACCAATTACTTTTTGACTGATAATATTTTTTATTGATGAATATCATATTGTAATATTTATTATCCTATTCCGGACTAGGACACAATATTCATAAAAACTGGTCCAGCCTTTCTTGAGTTATAAATGGTGTAAGTAACATAACTTTCTTTTATATATACATATATAGATATTGAATTGATTATTCTAAAGCAAAACAAAAGCTTCCGAGGAACTGTTCTAATGTTCTAATCCTCCGCCTCGTATCGATTTGCAGCATCAGTTGTTTATCAGCTGTTTTTGTTTGTCATCGCTCGCGCCAGACAAATATGGCGCCTCATGCTACGTTTACTCATCCAACTTCACTACCGGGATCAGATAAATAAGGTTGGATTGGCAATAGTCACACTTTTGTTTGAAAACCAGCGTCGCCGCCTGTCTCCCACCCATCAACTCCACTACACAAGCAATAATAATACATACACGAATTGCGCACACTTATAAACAAAACACACTTAGAACACAGGGCTGCAATTGTGTTCCACACCGTTTCGAGAGTCTGTACGTTACACACAACCACACGCAAATAAAAAGTTTGAACGCGTGCTTCGGTTAAGTATGATTATCTAATCATACTTGTGGCGCGCCTGCCCAGCACACATTTCCAATCCAACCTTATTTATCTAATCCGTGTTCACTACTTACGTACAGTCTAAACACATATACAGGATGGAATAAATTTGAATACGAGCCGTTAACTGGGGCTTCTACTTCTCATAACATAGTCAATTTAAAAAAAATGACCTCTTTAATGAACTTTTACAAATGATCAGCTGTTTGACCCAATTTTTTTTTGGATTTTTGTAAGGAACGTCGAAGTTTTTTGTGACAAATTACTATGGGTTTATTTTTTATTTTTTTATTCACAATTGGTAAACCCTTGACAACATCTCACCTGGTGGTAAGTGACGATGTTGCCGAAGATGGAAGCGGGCTTACCAAGATTCCCCAACGCAATGGGGAACTGGCTATCTTATCTTCATGCCGGAACACACCAATGATATCAACATTGATATTTGGCGGCAAGACTTAGATAAGATGGTGGTAGCTAGCCAGGCGAGCTTAGAAAATGCCAACCAAACCGAGTCTTACAATTGACCCCGCCGGGAATTGAACCCGCGACCTCCTGTGTAAAGCCAGTGAACTTTGCCTCTGAGCTACGGAGGCGGTTTTTCTTTGGAAAATTTGTTCATTATGATGAGTAAAAGTCCTACATACAGCATTTTTGTTACACGCTGTATGTATATATATACCTCCGCTTACGTACATACAGGTGACATTTTATCCGTTTCTTTCCCGCGGCAAAAACATTTTCTACGATTCTATTGAAAACATAAGATGATCCTGGGATCTTGATTTCACCTACAAAGTCCTTGATCAGATCGACTTCAAAATACCAAAAGGATCTATTGTCACCGGGAGTAAAGCTTCATACCAAATTAGTTCAACTGGACTTCTGGAAGTTATTCATTTCTGGAAGTTAGTCGTTTGCAATTGTTATTTGACCGTCAAAAAAGCATCGGTGGCTCAACCGGTAACGACTCGGTCCTTCTAACCAGAGGTACCGGGTTCAAATCTGGACGGCCAATGTACCAATGAGTTTTTCAAAACTTACGTACATACTTACCGATTGCTTTAACGGTGAAGGAAAACATCGTGAGGAAACCTGCACACGCCTGCGATGATACTCGAAGGTTGTGTGTGAAGTTGACCAACCCGCACTGGGCCCGCGTGGTCGACTAAGGCCTGATCGCCCTAGTTTAGGGTAGGCTCGAGCCCCTCGGTTGGGATGTATATGAGCTGATATGATGATAATGATTTGACCGTAACAAACTAACATGTAATTAAAACAAAAATTGTAAAATAAAACTTTTAATTAAAACAGAGACCGTATTTAACCGACTTCAAAAAAAGGAGGAAGTTTTCTCAATTCGACCGTATATATATATTTATTTTTTATGTGTGTTCGCGGATAACTTCGTCATTTATGAACCGATTTTGATGATTTTTTTTTTGGAAAGGAGATATCCCAAGGGAGGTACCATAATAAGGAAACCAGGATCTGATGATGGCATCCCAGAGTAATCGAGGAGAATCTTAGTTTCCTGTTTGAAGTCAGTTTTTTTTGTTTAAAATTATAAAATGATCACTTATTGATTTTGGTCTGCCTTGAAAAATGCACTGTTTGATTTTTTTAAAGCTTTTATACTAATTTTTTTTATATTCTACTTCACAACGAGTCATTTGTTTATTTATTTGTTTGGGTCAAACCTTGCAAACGATTTTGGAGCGCCTTCCAAGGGTCCCATATTTGGTATGAAACCGTATTCCCGGTGACAATTGATTATTTTGGTATTTTGAAGTTGATCTGATGATTAAACTATGGAATCAAGGTCCCAGGATTGTCTTTTGTTTTTAATAGAATCGTAGGAAATAGTGTGTTTGCCTTAATTTAATTAAGAAAATTCATATGTTCACATAGTTAGAGATTCCAATCATCAACGATTGCCCCACCAACTCGCCTGGCGGAGATATCTCCAATTGCTCTCGTCAAATAGGAATAAATTGTTTTAAAATTGGTGACCCTGACGTGATGCATCGACGCAACGCAAGCAACGTAAGAAAACAACCTAAGCAAGAAATCCAAGCAAGCAACCGCAAGCAACCCAAGCAAGCAACAATGCAACGCAACTCTATCGATCTCCAGTCTCAAAGGGGAAGTGATGTGGCGTCAGCTGTCATCCAGAACGCGCTATTGACATTTCTTCGCCACTAAGAATATATACAGATTCCAATCATCAACGATTGGCCCACGGCCGGACCCCAAGCATACCACCTCGCCTGGCTGAGATATCTCCTATTGCTGTCGTCAAATAGAAACACATCGTTCCTAAACATACAACAAATTTTGTTGCAACAAGTGTACCTGCCAGACATGCTTTGCAAACATTTACGTTCACAGTACTGGAATTGACGACAAATAGCCACACATCACATTTAAGCAAGTTTGAAATAGGGGGTCGGACTGCTAGTCATTTGAGTTACTTTTTATGATCTGTCAAAAACGAAATTTTGTTCTAACAATGTTTGAAATACCCACATGTGACGTCATAGATTTTAAGCGTCATTGACGAACTTAATTTGTGAATTTTATCAATTAAAAATTGAAGACGTGATGGAAAAACAAAACAAGTAAGGTTTTTTGAAACTTCAAGAGGAGAGCAATGTAGGAAATCATATTTCAAATTTTATTTTTGATGTAGTCCGATCCCTTATTATGTATGGCGTATTGTATAATGTCGTTTTGCTTAATTTTTTTACTTATTTCTAAGTATTTAAAGCATTGTACTAAAACGACAAGTCCGTTTTTAGAGTTCCGTAGTCAACAAGGAACTCTTATAGTTTCGCCATGTATGTCTGTCCGTCTGTCCACGGCTTAGCTCAAAGACTATTAGTACTAGAAAATTATAATTTGGCATGGGCATACATTAATCAAGCCAACAAGGTGGTATAATAAAACGTGGAATAAAAATTTTATGTACATCCCCTACATTTAAAGAGGGGGTGATTTTTTTTCGGTGACATACCCTATTGTGTGGGGTATCGCTGAATAGGTCTTTCGAAACTACTTCTGAAAGACCATTTAATTTTATTGATTCTAGGATTGGTTTGCGGAATATTAAGCTTTAAAGTGCTAATTTTTGTAAGAGTCAAGTGTGTCCATTCTACACCAGCTAAACCACTATTTCAGGACATCTGAAAAAATTGTACTTAGTAGGAAATATAATGAACTTAAAAGGAAAACTATCACGGCTCGGCTAAGTAGGCATTCTTAGTTTAGGAGTAATAGTCGACCAACTTAAGATGTGTAGTTAGATTTTTTAAAAGTTCATATATTTTCCATACAAAATGTTCCATTACCAAATACAAAAACAATTTTTCTTTTTAAATACACATTTATTTTCAAGCGACTTCCAAAAAGGAGGAGGTTCTCAATTCGTCTGTATGTTATTTTTTGTTATGTGTGTTACTTCATAACTTTGGACTGGGTGAACCTATTTATGATTCTTTTTTATTTGATATCTAGTGCTTCCTTTGTGGGTCTCACTTAAATTTTATAAAAATCGGTGTAGTACTTTATTAGAAAATTAACAAAAACCAAAAATAATAATGCAAAAATGTACTAAGTTGTTGCGATGGAAGTCGGTTTTTTAACGTGTTTAGCGTTTTTTTGAAAAGGTAACGGAATCCTACGTTTGCCCGAGTCCGACTCGCACTTGGCTACTTTTTTATTGTTTTGGTGGAAAATCCCCATTTAAAATATGAAATAAATAGGACATGTTTTTCTATTGAATCATAATCCTCTTATCTGTCATGCTGTAATTACCCCCCACCTCTGTTTCTGTTAAAATTGCCAGCCGGAATTCAACAAACAAGGTTCTGGGCGCGCTATTGTTTACTTTCTAAATGGAATATTGTGTGTTTCCATTTAAAATATTATTATATTAAGAGTGTTTTACTTATTTATTTTCATTGTTTTTACTTTGATATTATGATATTTGATAATGTTGATATTTACTATGGGATACACAAAAATTAACTACATTTCTTGGTTAAAAATAAAAATAAAAGTATAAGTGAACTTTTCTATTAATTTTATTTACACCAAAGTATGTTTCTAATACAATAAAAACCAAATAACACATATTACCATAAAAAAATATTCACACAACGCATGTTTGTTTGTAAATGCGCAAAAAAGTGGCTTCGGTTGTGCGGCGCGTCAGAGGAAGTTCGAACAAAGTTCTGAACATGATTGGAGACAGGATGGACTCCGTCATGCTTAGCAGGTTCACCGTACTTCATGTCCTCTTAGCCTGCTAGGTGTGGCGGAGTGCCAAGTTGTAGGGGTTTTGTAAGCTTCTTCCATTTCTCTGTTTAATTTAAAACTGTGTTGTGATGTGTAACTTTATTTTACGTATTTTTGTGAAATTACTAACATAGATATAAGTAAAAGTGTTACTAACAATCTATGGACGCAGAATGTCTAAAAATAAATTATTTTTATTTATTTATTTATAGGCACAAAAACACTTCCTCTTAATGTCAACAAATATGGGTCGCATATTTATTGTTATGTGAAATGACTCATAGCGTTTGGTGTTAAGCTTTTTGTTTACAATAACTTAAGATAATCAGCCATAAATGTAAAAGCAGCTACAGTGGTACATTCTTATCATCATCATGGCAGCTCATATACGTCCCCAGCGAGGGGCTCGAGCCTACCATAAATTGGGGCGATCGGGCCTTAGTCGACCACGGGGGCCAAGTGCGGGCTGGTCGACTTCACACACAACCTTCGAGTATCTTCGCAGGTGTGTGCAGGTTTCCTCACGATGTTTTCCTTCACCGTTAAAGCAATCTGTGAGTATATGAACGTAAGTTTCGAAAAACACATTGACACATTAGCCGTCCGGATTTGAATCCGGCACCTCTGTCGCTCGAACGACCATAACACTAGAACGATCCGGTCACTGACGGCCACTTCCTCTAATGGCCACTATCCAAATTCCTAGTTCGCCCACATCCTTGAACGACCACTGCTACCCATGGGGGGAGCCTCGCTTTGTTGAGGCTCTTTGACTGTATAAGCAATCAAACCTGACCGATCCTAAAATCGCTCGCTTCGCTCGCTCATTTACAGTTTTTTTACTAAGTTCTTAAAAAATATACAATAAAAGAAGTGGTCGTTCAAGGAAATGTATGAAAAAAGAAGTGGACGAACAAGGAAATGTACAAAAAAAGAAGTGGTCGTTCAAGGATGTGTGCGAACTAGGAATTTGGATAGTGGCCATTAGAGGAAGTGGCCGTAAGTGACCGAATCGAGCGTTTGGTGTTAAGATTTTTGTTTACAATAACTTGAGTTGATCATCTATAAATTTAAAAGCATTCTTATTCATTCTGAGTATGAGCTGATCAAAATTGGTACTTATGAAGAGACCAAAATTAGTGCCGCTAAAAACTTTAAAGTATTGGGATATTTCTTCTTATTATTGAGAGAACTATTAATTTTCTAAGATTAATATAGAATAAGGTACACGCTAACGAAGCCGATGGCAAAAGCTAGTTGCACATATAATCAAATGAATCCCAGCCTTCCTTGTTGTGGGTACCGCTCACCCACTTTAGATATCGGCCTCCTATATACCTTATATTAACAGCGGACATTAATTTATTATTTCGTCACGTAGGGAAAGGTAAGGAGAGGTTGGTAAGGATGGGTCGTATCTTATCTTTGTAAGTGGGGGCCGCAGTTGCAGCGACACTTCAACCAAATGGGATCTTTTGTGTTCACCCTTTACTTTTTTTTATCACAATTGGTAAGCCCTTGGCATCATCTCACCTGGTGGTAAGTGACGATGATGCCGAAGATGGAAACGGGCTTATCAAGGTTCCCCAACGCAATGGGGATCTGGCTATCTCATCTTCAAGCCGGAACACATCAATGCTGTTAACACTGATGTTTGGCGGCAAGACTTAGATAAGATAGTGGTAGCTAGTCAGGTGGGCTAAGAAAATGCCCTACCACCAACCAAACCGAGTCTCATAAAGCTGACCCCGCTGGGAATCAAACCCGCAACCTCCTGGTGTGAAGCGAATTCACTAACCATTACGCCACGGAGAACTATACATTAGTTACAAAGATTTCCGTATAGTATCCGCCTTCTAGCAAGTTGTGGTCCTGTTATCCTTACTAATATTATAAATGTAAAAATGTGTTTGTTTTTTACCTTTTCAAGCTTCAACGCCTTGACCAATCTTTATGAAATTTGGTCTGCAGGTAGCCTGTGTCACGGGGAAGGACATACGCTAATTTTATCCCGGGAAAATAGCATAATCTGATGCAGTTCCTGAGGGAACTAAAAAAATACTCGATTGTTATGATTTTTTGCACAGAGATGGTTGAAAAGGTGGGAAACGACATAATTTACTAATCACCCTTATAGACAGTCATAAAATAGATGTCCACGCGGGCGAAGCCGCGGGCAAAAACTAGTATGTTATAAGTGTAATATGTGTTCTGGTTTATTTATAGTTTCCAACATCAAATATGCTTACACTAACTTGGAATGCTTCACTTAATTAAAAGCCATTCGTGTAGTTAAATACAATACATGTACCTTATTCTAATCAAGAAATATAAACTTAATTATACCATATATTGTTTACACTAAATGTTACGTAACTTAAGGCGGTAATATTACAGATTTTTGTTATTTCTGACGTCAATTACTCCTAAACGATAAAAAAACCAAAGGTTGAAATAAATACTCTTAATGTTGATGATATTCCTTAAAGTAAAAAGCTATTAGAAATACGATTGAGCAGTTTTGGCTCGAAAGAAAAATATCCCATAGATAGGTCTACAATGTTACTTTCAACACTATTTATGACTAATATTTTGAAGTATAATTTTTTTTAATATACAAAAATATTAAAATAAATTTTTAAATTAATTATTTTTTTAAATTAAAAGTAGCATGAATGGTACCACCTAGACGTAAAGTAATACTTATACTCACTTATTTATTTATCCTTTTTTGTTTTAATAACTATTGTTCTTAATAATTTTTTTATTAATTTTTAAATACTTTATTTATAAAATAATTATCTAAAAAAGAGAATCAGGCTCTTTTTTAAAACCCATCTCGGGTCAAGTAGGTACAAAATACTTCAACACTACTAAGAACAGTTATTCGTAGCTTCAACATCATCTTTTATCTCAAAATAAATAATAATTGTATGAGCCGGGTCGTTCCTTTCCCTCTAATATGGTTGATGGGAGCGATGGCTGACTCTCGCGTTATATTCGTGACCGGGTGCTGTCCGTGTGAAGTAGCCTACTCTTGTCAACGGTATCAATGACATTCAATGATTTTTATATAAAACTTTTCGTGTCATATTGTTTTCATGTTCATTAGAATGTTGATTATGTTAATAATCTGGTTTTTTCAAGGATTGAATTTTGTTATTATTATCCAATGATTGTTTATTTCTTGATTTTTCACAAACGAAATTGTTATTATTATTTTATGACAATCAGAAAGAGTGTGATTTTCACCTATTTTGAATAAATACCTTCAATCTTGAATGCTCGCATACGTAATTACCCACGCCCTACTTATCTTACGATACCTTTCGTCAAAGTATTGTATATTAGTACTATCATACAGTATGGACACTCCCTGCCGCTCTCTAGATTCCGACCTCACCCCCTCGTCACCCAGATTGATGAAAATTGGTTATAGTTTGGTTTTCGAATGTATAGGATTTCGCCGTGATTTTGTTTGCTCCGCCATTTGTTTTTAGAAATGTCATTTCACGACCGTTGTATGCAGTGTCCGGGGTGTGTCTACGTCGTGCTACTCGTTGTGGAAATCCTTGGGGAGGCCTTAGTCCAGCAGAAGACGTCTTCCGGCTTATATGATGATTATGAAGTAAGGTAAATTGTGTATATATGCTAGTACCTTTTGTAAATACATATTCTACCTGCAAATGAAGATTATAATCTAAAAAAAAAATATTTGTAAAATGTAATCGACCCACTAACTAGAATTTCGTGACTTGCTTATAATTGTATAAAGTTTCATTAGAATCGGCCGATTCATTTTCAAAAAATAGCGTAGTTTTATGTTTGTTTGTAAACTACTTTGTGAATACGCTTTTAACCGACGTGTACTCAACAACTCTAGTATCAGTAAGTGGAGCACATAGCTCGTAGAACGGACGGCCGTTGGGACATTCCCTCTCGTATATCTACCAGATACGCTATAACTACCAGGTTTATGATATAGCGTCCCCACTTTCCTACCCTTGGGCATACAGTGAGGGCCGCTATTTCTGCCAACACCATAAGGTGAAGACAAGGACCAGTTACGGTAGGCCAAGACGCTTGTCCCGGTACTCTGCAAGGCGAGTGCCTCGTGAAAGTAAACCACTACCTACTCCTCCAGTAAAGTTGGGACATTCCCCTCTCGTATATCTACCAGATACGCTAGACTACCAGGTTTATGATATAGCGTCCCCACTCACCGACAGCTAGGTCATAAAGTGAGGGCCGCTATTCCTGCCAACACCATAAGGTGAAGACAAGGACCAGTTACGGTAGGTCTTGCCGCCAAGACGCTTGTCCTGGTACTCTGCAAGGCGAGTGCCTCGTGGAAGAGAACCACTACCTACTCTCCAGGTAGGTCCCGGAGCTGTAGGCGCGCTCACCTCCCGCGGCTTTCGCTGCTGGCGGTTCGATCCCCGCTCAGGACGCCAGAGAAGCTGGCTCCCACATATCCGGTGTGGTACCGGAGCTGTAGGCACGCTCACTTCCCGGCGCTTATCGCACCTGTCCAGACTTAAGAGTAAAGAGTAAAGTTGGGACAGTAAAGTTTTTAGTGGCAACCACGCACTGGAAGAGGTGACGTAGGTAGGCCTTCCACTTGGTGAACCAACGAATCGATGAAGGTCCCGAAAAGCCATTAGATGCGGGCAGCGCATTGTGAATTGGTCATTGTGAATATCCTTGCAGGAGAGGCCTTAAATTTGTTCATCAGTGGAAGTATTTCTACTGATATGATTATGACAAAAAAAAATTAAAATTAGGAACCTAGTTGGTGATTCCAACTCATAAAATAATATACTCTTTGAATTTTTCAACCCATAAACTGAAAATATGAAGTTACTTATACCCAATAGATAGTGTTTTAAAATTTTCAAAAAGTTAATTTAGGATATCGCGGAGCTTAATAAAGCAACCTTTTATATTTTTTTTTTGATCAAGATTACGTAATAAGTATGAATGACGGAGTTAAGTATCTTTTCATATTCCAGTGTTATGAATAATGAGGTAGTCCGCACACTGTACCAAGAGGAATCGGCTTGAGCTGGTAGAAAAAACCCTTACACCAACGCAATAGAGACGTTTTTAAAGACGTCGGCCGAGCGGAATATCCGAAGCGGACCGAGCCGGGGCGGATGACAAAAGTAAAGCTCTTGTTGCGTTGATAAAGAATTGTTTTTTTATCAAACATTTGAATACGTTTTACCTACCATGTAGAACTAAGCAGCCGTAAACATAAAGCATTAGTATAAGGATCTATTTACACTGCCGCGAAAAAGAAGCTAAGGGAGAACTAAATTAATGGCAGCATCAGAAATAAATTATGAACTATTGATCACTAAATTGCCCTCCTACTTAAACTTCGGAAAACCTTACTCGATTTGTTTTCCATCAAGTCTTCGATTTTTAAATCACCAAACACACAAAATAAGTACATAAATGACGCTGCAAAACTATGAAGTTTGTATTGTATTTCAAATATTTTTAGAACAAAATGTCGTTTTTGACAGATGATAAAAAGTAATTCAGATGATTAGCATTCGTCATCCCTTTAGATCAAATGGTTCATAGAATTTTTTGGGCTCCGTAGTCAACGAGGAACCCATATAGCAGGCGGACCGCGGAGGGCCGAAAGTTGCACCGTCAAATATTTTTAAATAACTTAACCCGACTTACAGAGTCCGACTCGTACTTGGCCGGTTTTTCACTTAATCTCGTACCTATTAATTAGTACGTGTATGTACTATGGACCAAAAATGAGCAGCGCATCTTTAGCGGGCATTATCGAGCATTCGCGCGACTTCTGTCTCATACTAATTTTTAAATACTTTGTACGTTACTGTAAGGACATAAAGTTTAAAATAATTTACACAGTCATGTTAAAAAGCGTCGGTGGCTTAACCGGTAACGACTCGGTCCATCTAACCAGAGGTACCGGGTTCAAATCTGGAAGGCCAATGTACCAATCAGTTTTTCAAAAAAACTTACGTACATATACTTACCGATTGCTTTAACGGTGAAGGAAAACATCGTGAGGAAACCTGCACACGCCTGCGAAGAAACTCGAAGGTTGTGTGTGAAGTCGACCAACCCGCACTGGGCCCGCGTGGTCGACTAAGGCCTAATCGCCCTGATTCAGGGTAGGCTCGAGCCCCTTGGTGGGGACGTATATGAGCTGATATAATAATAATAAAACAGTCATGTTATTTCCAAAAACTTGCTCCGCTTCCCTTCCGCGGCAATGTAAATGGACCTTAATACTACAGAGATAGATAACTTTGAAAGTTTTACGATGATACGGAATACGAAATCTCAAGAAATTGGAATTGAAAAGTAGCTACCTACCAGATATTTGTGTAGCGCTGTCTTACTATGTTCATTCTACTAGTATTATTTTCTTCTAATCTAATGAATGTGAAAATTTGGATGGATGCATGTTTGTTATTATATCACACCAGAACTGCTGAACGGATTTGTATGAAATTTGGTAGGAAGACAGATTATGACCTGGATTAACATATAAGCTACTTCTTATCCCGATAGATGGTAACCCTTTTTTTTGTTAATTTCTGTCACGTCGCAATGAAGCGAAGGATTGACGTGCTATTATGCATAGAGATATTTTTAGTGACACAAAAAACGAATAAGCATAGTCTGATAAAACTCCCGAGGGATCTAGAGAAAAACAATGTCCACGCTAGCGAGCCGCTTGCGGCTCGCGCACTGCGTACCCTCGAAGACAGTCATAAAACTATGTTCACGCAAGCGAAGCCGCGGGCAAAAGCTAGTGATAATATAATATTTAGCTATATCTATACATATAATAAAACTGTAACGGGGCCGTGTCTGTACATGAAATATTTTTGGAAAATTATAACTGTGGTGGACATTACTAACGTTATAGAGGCCAGAACAACAACTTTTGTAATTTTGTTTGTCTTTCTGTCTGTATGTTTGCGCAATACGCAAAAACTACCTGGCCGATTTTGATGAAATTTTGTATGGTTGTTCCGTAGTGTATAGTATCCTATATTTAATCCAAAATATAGGATACTTTTATTCCGGAAAATTTAACAGTTCCCGTAGGAAAATTCAAAACCTCCACGTGGACGATGTCACGGGCACAGCTAGTAATATATAATATATATCATCATCATCATATCAGCCGAAGGAAGTCCACTGCTGGACATAGGCCTCCCCCAAGGATCTCCACGACGACCGGTTCTGAGCTGCCCGCATCCAGCGGCTTCCCGCGACCTTCACCAGGTCATCGGTCCACCGAGTGGGAGGCCTGCCTACACTACGCTTTCCGGTGCGTGGTCGCCACTCGAGAACTTTACTGCCAAGCGTGGCGATTACGGCAACACCCCCCAAATGACCGACACAAAGAAAAAACGGCCCCTAGTCCCCGGCGGCCCCGCTATTCCTGGCTCCGGTAGCGGTCAAGGTAACGGCGGGGCATGGGGTGCGAAGAATCCCCGGCAGATGCCAGGCTACCAACACAAAAGACCTCTGGCCCTGGCAACCTACAACACGCGCACACTGCCAAGACCAAGGTCTTCGACCAATGTGTGTTGCCAGTGATGACGTACGGAACTGAGACATGGTATATATATATATATATATATTTATTGTAAACTTGCTTGTTACATTTTAGTCGTCAAAGTACGAGCGCAAGTAATATCAAAGTGACGTCACAATGCACCAATTCAGGTACTAAGTATTTTGTTACTGTCCAATTAGCTGTTGCCCACAGATTCGCCCGCGCAGATTCCATTTTTTGCTGTTCCCGTTGGAATTTCCCAAAAATTCTTTCTTAGAGAATGCCTACCTCATAATTTTTATCTGTATGTCAAATTTCAGCCCTTGTGATGAAGTCATACTTTTAGTTTATTTTCAGTCTGTTCTAATATTATCTTCTTTTTTATTTGTTTTGTTTTTTTATGTTTTTAAAATAGTTATTTTTTTTCCATTTAAATGTCTTCTGATTGTCATGGTGGGCGGTTCGATTAGCACACTAGCGGCGCCAAAAGAAATAAACAATTTACTCATTCATATGGACTTTAATCGAAATCATTGAGTATTTTGAGCACATACAGAGATACAAGGTGTTTTTAATTTTTGTTTTATAACTTTACCTATCAACAAGTAATTTTTGTTGATATTGTCAAAAGGGGCCACCTTTAGTAGTTTCGCAAAAACTTAATTGTTGCTAATATTTGCAGTTAATTACATTTTAACTATTAAGGCGAGGAACAGTTGTCTGTGTCTTTTGCTTTATGTATAAAGTGTAAAGAAAACTTATTCACTTTTTCAATGGTTTTCGTTAAACTACAATAATACTATTATACTAGCTGTCATACGATTTCGTTGCCTTCGCTGTTGAAACGGCTGGCCCGTGGGGCATGGAGGCAAAGGCCTTTATAAGAGAAATTGGGCGCCGACTAAGGAATAATGGGTTTGACTCCCGCTCCAGATCATTCCTGGTGCAAAGGATATCTATAGCAATACAGCGTGGCAATGCTGCGAGCCTCATGGGAACCTTTGCACCAGAAACGATTATGGGTGGATTATTTTAATTATTTATTATTGGTTATTATATTTAAGACACACAGTAATAAAATAATAAAGTACATATTTAAAGAAAAAAATAATTCGAGCGAGACCTACAGTACTCGCATATGATGTGTAACATGTGACAAAATACTTTATAAAAGGACGGCAAAGATACGGCAGACTAGGCTGTATGGTCATAGATACCTTTGCCTTTTCCGCGCTTTTAAAGCCTGAAAAAACGCGACTTCCTGTTACAATGGGACACATTTCCGTCCCATTTCACGAAATCACTCCCACAAATTGCAGGAAAGCGAGAGCAAAGATGTTACACATCAAAAGCAATAAAAGTATAAAAAATAATAATGTAATAACATTGGGATTTTTTTTCTATAGAGCCAAAACTACTCGATCGTGTTTCTAATAGCTTTTGACTTTAAGGAACATCATCAACAATAGGGTTTTTTTTTCAATCGTTTAGGAGTAATTGACGTCAAAAATAACAAAAATCTGTAATATTACCCCGTGTTGTTATCCCTTTATATGCGCAAAATACTCAATGATTTCAATTGAAGTCCATAAGAATGAGTAAATTACTTATTTCTATTTCTTTAAAGCGTCGGTGGCTCAACCGGTAACGACTCGGTCCATCTAACCAGAGGTACCGGGTTCAAATCTGGACGGCCAATGTACCAATGAGTTTTTCAAAAACTTACGTAGATACTTACCGATTGCTTTAACGGTGAAGGAAAACATTGTGAGGAAACCTGCACACGCCTGCGAAGAAACTCGAAGGTTGTGTGTGAAGTCGACCAACCCTCACTGGGCCCGCGTGGTCGACTAAGGCCTAATCGCCCTGATTCAGGGTAGGCTCGAGCCCCACGGTGGGGACGTATATGAGCTGTAATGATGATTGGCGGCGCTAGAGTGTGCTAATGGAAACGCCTTATCTTTTTCAATAGTCTTTCAAAAAGGAGGAAGTTCGCAATGCGACCGTATGTTTTTTATATGTGAGTTACGCGATGTCTTCGGACATTGTGAACCTATTTTCATAGTTCTTTTTTTATTCGATAGAGTATGTTTTCGAGTTGGTCCCATATAAATTCTATCAAACTCGGTGCCGTACTTTTTTAATAAAAACAAAAAAAAACCTGACGCGGCCGAAGTCGCGGGCACAGTTAGTATTAAGTAAAATTAAACGCTGTCCGTTCTTGCGCATCACTCGAACGATTTGGAAATTATTTTCAATGTCGAAGAAGTTTTAAGAAAGAAAAATTGGATAAATTGCCCGGAAAATTGGAAAATTCGGAAACTGGAAGTGCTTTTTCTATGGGATTTTTGTGTAAACTTAAGATACCTCATGATTTGAGCGATCGATATGCGTAATTTGTAACCGACTTCCAAAAAGGAGGAGGTTTACAATTCGACTGTATACGTTTGTGTGTGTGTGTGTGTGTGTGTGTGTGTGAGAGAGAGTGTGTGTTACGCGATGTTTTTGCTGATTGTTGACCGATTTTCATGATTCTTTTTTTATCATATATGGCAGGGGTTCCTTAACGTTTAAATTAACGGAACACCATATCAAATGATTACATATCAAAAACACCATCATCATATCAGCCGAAGGACGTCCACTGCTGTACATAGGCCTCCACCAAGGATCTCCAAGACACCATAATTTAAATAAAAACTAAAACTTTTATTAGAAATATTTTAAAAGTGAAACACTTTATTTATAATTTAACTTTCAATGTGAAAAATGAAGTTATTTCACTGTTTTATCATTAATTTCTTTATAGTTCACTATTATGTCGCGGAAACCTGGTGACTTTTCTACGGAACTCACTTTGGGTATCGACGCGATAGGGTATACTCCCGAGTTGGTCCCGTATAAATTTTATCAAAATCAGTGTAGTCATCATATCAGCTCATATATGTCCCCGCCGAGGGGTTCGAGCCTACCCTGAATTAGGGCGATCGGGCCTTAGTCGACCACGCGGCCCCAGTGCGGGTTGGTCGATTTCACACACAACCTGCGAGTTTCTCCGCAGGCGTGTGCAGGTTTCCCCACGATGTTTTCCTTCACCGTAAGAGCGTCGGATAAACGTAGAAAATTAGCTGTAAATGGATTATATTTTGTACGGAACCTAAAAATTAATGAAATTAAAATCAATAATGCTAAGCTATGTACTAAGCTGTTGCTATGGAATTCGGTTATTTTAACGTGTTTAGCGTTTTCAATTATAAGTATGGCAAAACATTTGCACAGAAGAACGTCTGACGGGTCAGCTCGTTTAGTATATAATAAGTATGCATCTCGTAGACGACTGTGAGCACCTAGACAAACCATTTAGGTTTAATGGTGCTAGATTGATTAATTGCTTTGTATTTTGTTTCAAATTGCTAAATAAAAAAAAGGAAAACTCCTTCACCGTAAGAGCTTCGGATAAACGTACATATGAGATCGAAATTCGAAAACATATTGGTACGTGGCAGGACTCGAACCACGACCTCACATCCTTTATATTATGGTGTAACAAAATTAGCTGAAACTATTTTAACTGGTGCTTCTACCCATGAAACTGAACAACTTTCCACATGGAACCCATAGTCAAATCACAAAAAAAATGGCTCTCCCATACTAACTCGATCAGCTGATCAGCCAACTTAATATGGGAAGTTCATTTTTTTTGAGATTTGACTATGGGTTTCATGGGGAAAGTTGTTCAGTTTCATGGGTAGAAGCACCAGTTACAATAGTTTCAGCTAATTTATAAACCTACATATGAAATCTAAATTCGAAATCACATTGGTACGTGGCAGGTTCGAACCACGACCTCCCGGACAGGAGGCGGCGGCCCTAGCCGTCGACGCTCTAAGTATAGTACTTTATTAAATAAAACCGGCCAAGTGCGAGTTCAACTCGCGTGGAGAAGGTTCCGTATAATGCCAAAGTCAAATACAAAATATCTTATTTGAAATCCTTACAGTAAGATGCGATTTTTTTTTTATTATTAAAAATTTGAGTGTGTTTGGCTGCACCTCACCTAATGATAAGTGCCGATGCAGCCGAGGATGTAACACGCATGCTCAAAAAGTGCCTATTCACTCTCGTCTTGAAGATTCCTAAATTATACGAATCGGGGAATACAGACGCCGGCAGGGAATTCCACTCGTTGCCCGTTCGCATAATAAACGAAGAAGCATAACGCTTCGTGTGTGAAGGTGGAACATCAACGACAAAGGGGTGGAATCGCCCTCCGCACCTGGTCGTTCGATGATGAAATGAAGAGGGGGAATGAGGTCGTGAAGCTCCAGGACACACTTTCCGAAATGAATCCTGTAGAACACCGATATACTATTTTCTGTTATGACTAGAACAATTTTCCGTAGATGAACGTATTATACAGAGTTTAACATTTTTTTTTAAATTGATTGAATTCTTATAGGTTTTCCTGTAATCTACAAGTAATGAACTGTATTGTTTTTTCAAAATTATAGGCTCAGTAGTCTTGGAGAACAGGCTGGAAAGGTCAATTTTCGTCTTCTTTCATGAATTAAATCAAATTTATTTTACAGTATAAACAAAAATATATTTAAGATCCTGATAACGAGCCCTTTCATTTCATATATGACACAATAAGTATTCGAAAACTTTTTTTAAAATTTTTGCCTAAATTTGGTACCTGAAAATAACCCTTATTTAAAAAAAAAAATTACTTTGCACATCTGTGTGTGGGTCATAGGATTACACCATCCTACCAAATGTCACCTGATTTGGTCCAGTAGATTCGAAGCAAATTGACTTGGACAGACAGACGCATGAGTTATCCTATAAGGTTCCGTTTTGTTTTATTTTGTACGGAACCTAAAAATTAATGAAATTAAAATCAATAATGCTAAGCTATGTACTAAGCTGTTGCTATGGAATTCGGTTATTTTAACGTGTTTAGCGTTTTCAATTATAAGTATGGCAAAACATTTGCACAGAAGAACGTCTGACGAGTCAGCTAGTTTATTAGTAGGTAGTCAGCTGATTTAATGCAGGATGTAAAAAAAATGGCGTGGGGCCCGTTAACACTTGCTATAATATCCCCAGAGGTTAGTATATAATAAGTATGCATCTCGTAGACGACTGTGAGCACCTAGACAAACCATTCAAGTTTAATGGTGCTAGATTGATTAATTGCTTTGTATTTTGTTTCAAATTGCTAAATAAAAAAAATAAAAAAAATCTGTGTCACGTAAATGGCCCTACGTTAGACTACGCCATGCGACATACTCCTCTTTATAAGTCGCTGTAGTGAGAGTGAGACAAATACAGAGTGTAACAAAATTGGTATAAGACCCGTTAATGTGGAATCCGCAGCCACTCATCATACTAAACAATTTTCCCAAAGAATCCCATAGTCAATTTTAAAAATAATGGACTCTCCATACAAAAATGCACAAAATTGGTCGATCAGCTGATCGATTTGTATGAACAGTTAAAAAAATGCGATTTCAGCGAAGACATTCAGCAATGGTTGTTTAAGATGATGAGTAGAAGCCTCTATTAACGGGACCTACATTGTTACATCCTGTATAATCACGTCATATATACGTCCCCACCGAGGGGCTTGAGCCGACCCTGAATTAGGGCGATCGGGCCATAGTCGACCAAGCGGGCCCAGTGCGGGTTGGTCAACTTCACACACAACCTGCGAGTTTCTTCGCAGATGTGTGCAAGTTTCCTCACGATGTTTTCCTTCACCGTAAGAGCGTCGGATAAACGTACATATGAGATCAAAATTCGAAAACATATTGGTACGTGGTAGGACTCGAACCACGACCTCACATCCTTTATATAAGGTGTAACAAAATTAGCTGAAACTATTTTAACTGGTGCTTTTACCTATGAAACTGAACAACTTTCCACATGGAACCGATAGTCAAATCACAAAAAAAAATTGGCTCTCCCATACTAACTCGATCAGCTAATCAGCCAACTTAATATGGGAAGTTCAAATTTTTTTTTTGAGATTTGACTATGGGTTTCATGGGGAAAGTTGTTCAGTTTCATGGGTAGAAGCACCAGTTACAATACTTTCAGCTAATTTTGTTAGACCTTATATACAACTTCATATACACGTATACAATATTTGGTCACTGAAAGTAACAAGTTTTTTTTTTCTCTGAATGTAGAGTTGCTTAGGGAAAGTTGTTCAGTTTCATAAGTGGCATCAACCATTTGTCGCTTTTCTGTCACCCTGTATTTTTAGAGGTTGCGCAATGAGAAAACAGTAAAATCCTCTAAGAGGCTGAAATAGGCCTAAATAAGAGTTCAAATGATAAAACAAATTTAACTTTTACCTGTATACACAACTAAATATACACGTACAGAATATTTGGTCACTTAAAGTAACAAGATATTATTTTTTTCTCTTAATATATAATTGCTTAGGGAAAGTTTATCAGTTTCATAAGTGGCTACCATTTTTCGCTTTTCTGTCACCTGTATTTTTAGAAGTTGCGAAAGTTGTTCAGTTTCATAAGAAAATCTACCATTTGTCGCTTTTCTGTCACCCTGTATTTTTAGTGGTCGCGCAATGAGAAAACAGTAAAACCCTCTAAGAGGCTGAAACAGGCTCAAATAAGCGTATAAAGAATGAAACAAATTTTACTTTTACCTGTATATACAACTAAGTATACACACAATGTTTGGTGACTTAAAGTAACAAGATATTATTTATTTATCTGAATGTACAGTAGCTTAGGGAAAGTTGTTCAGTTTCATAAGTGGCTACCATTTGTCGCTTTTCTGTCACCCTGTATTTTTAGAGGTTGCGCAATGAGAAAACAGTAAAACCCTCTAAGAGGCTGAAACAGGCTTAAGTAAGCGTTCATAGAATGAAACAAATTTAACTTTCAGTAAAGTTTGAGCCCAGTTAATAAATGAAACAAAAATTTTAATTGACTGCGCCCTGATTGCTAACGAAGTAAATATTTTATTGAAGCATATTTAATTGAAAAATTTTATTTACAAGGGCTTTAAACTTTATATAGAGTGTTTTATTGATATAACCGCCTCCGTGGCGTAATGGTTAGTCCATTCGCTTTACACCAGGAGGTCGCGGGTTCGATTCCCGGTGGGGTCAACTTGTAAGACTTGTTTGGTTGGTGGTAGAACATTTTCTAAGCCCGCCTGGCTAGCTGCCACCATCTTACCTAAGTCTTAATCAGTGTTAACAACATTGATGTGTTAAGGATTGAAGATAAAATAGCTAGTTCTCCATTGCGTTGGGGAATCTTGTTAAGCCCGTTTCCATCTTCGGCATCATCGTCACTAACCATCAGGTGAGATGATGCCAAGGGCTTACCAATTGAGATTTTAAAAAAAGGTACTAAAAAGGATTAAAATTGGGCGTTACATAAACCTCATTAAAGTGCTAAATGCACTTTATACGGAAGATCCTTAATTTTCCCTTCTTTTTAGCGTTCCGTACCTCAATAGGTAAAAAAAACCCTTACAGGATCACTCGTGTGTCTGTCTGCCCATCCCAGGCAATTCGCTTGGAAACTACTAAACCGATTGAGTTGAAATTTGGTACACATATCAAAGTCTATGACCTAAAGACGAACATGTGACGCAAACAAATGAATTTTCAACATGGGGGCCACTTTCGGGGGGTAAATTAGAAATTTGAAAAAAGTTTTTCAAAATATATTGTGCGGTATATTAAATTAAAAGGCTTGTTTTGAGAATCTCAAATATATTTTTTTATAATTTAATATTTAAAGTTATTTAAGAAAATAGGTGAAAATTTACCATTCCCTCTCCCTCTTATCTCCGAAAATACTGTACCTAAAATCTTGAAAAATTACTGTATATGAGGTTGAATGCATAGATTACAGGAAAATCTAAAGTCCTTCCGTTCCCACATGAAAAATTAAATTTCCATTGTCCAGAATGAGTAGACCCCTATTTACCTAGAGCAAAGTATGTACCTAGAGGTCTTGTTCTGTTGGTAGTTGGTAGTTTTCCCGGTTTATTTCTATCAAAAGTCGGTTCATTTTTTTTTTTACAATTAGTAAGCCCTTGGCCGAAGATGGAAGCGGACTAACCAAGATCCCCCAACGCAATGTAGAACTTGCTATCTTATCTTCAAGCCGGAACACATCAATGATGTTAACACTGATGTTTGGCGGCAAGACTAAGATAAGATGGTAAGATCATCTATCACAACCTAGTTCTACTCTTTCGAATCATGTATTTTACTTGTTTGTTATACAGGGTGTAAAATAAAGGTGTTGTGTTACTTAAAGGTGGGCTTCCACTCGTCAAATTGAAATGTCCCCTAGAAACCCATGATCAGTTCGCATTTTGTTTTAAATTCCTATACAAAACCGGCCAATCAGCTAACCAAAAAAAAATTCTCAAGTTTGATAAGTATACAAGCACAAAGAACCGGAGTTCTTTAGTTTAATAAGTAAAAGTAAAATTTTAAAAATCACCACACCTTTATGTTACATCCTGTATAAGTACGAAGTCGGTCAGTGCAAGGATTTGGCGGAAAACCACGTGATGACGTTACGCAACGGCGACGTCACTGAATGTGGCTTGTCGTGCAATTGATGTCGCTAATGTACTTGGTTTAAGGTTCATTTGATTAGGACGTAAGCACAAGTAACAACATAATACCTACTAGCCTGTATAAGTACGAAGTCGGTCAGTGCAAGGATTTGGCGGAAAACCACGTGATGACGTTACGCAACGGCGACGTCACTGAATGTGGCTTGTCGTGCAATTGATGTCGCTAATGTACTTGGTTTAAGGTTCATTTGATTAGGACGTAAGCACAAGTAACAACATAATTAATACCTACTAGCCTGTATAAGTACGAAGTCGGTCAGTGCAAGGATTTAGCGGAAAACCACGTGATGACGTTACGCAACGGCGACGTCACTGAATGTGGCTTGTCGTGCAATTGATGTCGCTAATGTACTTGGTTTAAGGTTCATTTGATTAGGACGTAAGCACAAGTAACAACATAATACCTACTAGCCTGTATAAGTACGAAGTCGGTCAGTGCAAGGATTTAGCGGAAAACCACGTGATGACGTTACGCAACGGCGACGTCACTGAATGTGGCTTGTCGTGCATTTGATGTCGCTAATGTACTTGGTTTAAGGTTCATTTGATTAGGACGTAAGCACAAGTAACAACATAATACCTACTAGCCTGTATAAGTTCGAAGTCGGTCAGTGCAAGGATTTGGCGGAAAACCACGTGATGACGTTACGCAACGGCGACGTCACTGAATGTGGCTTGTCGTGCATTAGATGTCGCTAATGTACTTGGTTTAAGGTTCATTTTAACCGCCTCCGTAGCTCAGAGGCAAAGTTCACTGGCTTTACACAGGAGGTCGCGGGTTCAATTCCCAGCGGGGTCAATTGTAAGACTCGGTTTGGTTGGTGGTAAGGCATTTTCTAAGCCCGTCTGGCTAGCTACCACCATCTTATCTAAGTCTTGCCGCCAAAATATCAATATTAACAACATTGATATGTTCCGGCTTGAAGATAAGATAGCTAGTTCCCCATAGCGTTGGGAAATATTGGTAAGCCCGCTCCCATCTTCGGCATCATCGTCACTTACCACCAGGTGAGATGTTGTCAAGGGTTTACCAATTGTGAATAAAAAAATAATAATAATTTGATTAGGACGTAAGCACAAGTAACAACATAATACCTACTAGAACTAAAGAAATAGGTACTCTAATGCATTCCCAAAAATCGGGCGTAGATTGCCACAGATCTATCTGAGTAGATTGCATATGTTTTAAAAAAAGTATTTTTTCAATAACATTGCTCGAAAAGTGGCGTTGCGTTGGGAAATATTGGTAAGCCCGCTTCCATCTTCGGCAACATCGTCACTTGCCACCAGGTGAGATGTTGTCAAGGGTTTACCAATTGTGAATAAAAAAATATAAAAAATAAAAAAAATACGTGCGTTTTACATACAAAATAATTTATTTACTTAGACTTGGTTCTTTGATTTCATCGAACTACTTTTTATCGCCAAGTCATCATAAACAAGATTTAGCACGTTTTTACACAATGTTTTTGTTGGGGTTTAGTCGTTTACTTTCTAATTTGTCCCTCAAAACTAATTTTCAAAATCTAAATTTGTTCATTTACGCTATATGTCCGTGATTGGGTATTCAAACTCTAAACGTATCAAATTGAGACGAGGTTGTGAGGTTGGACTCAGGCTGGGAGTGTCCATACTGAATGTTAGTACTAATATATATACTTTAGTTTAGGTGAACTATGCCAACGTTTAGGAGAATCACCTCAGAGTTTAGGCAACTCGACTCAGCTTTCAGGTAACTCATTCAGTTAAAAAGTGACTCCACTCAACTTTCAGATTACTCGACACCATATTTTAAGTGATTCAAGACAGCTTTCAAGTCATTTAATGCAGATCGGCCTAATTCAGGGTAGGCTCGAGCCCCTCGGCGGGGACATATATTAGCTGATATGATGAATACAGATTTCAAGTGACTTAACACAGATTTCAGGTGAATCAACACATCTTTTCGAGGACTCACCGCAGAGTTCAGGTACAACGACGCGTCCAGGGTCTGTGACAGTTGCGCCATGACGCTGCAGTTCTGTGCGACAAGCGCCATGTGCGGCACGAAACACAACACCATCATCTGCGCCATGAACAGTCTGCGCCCGCGCCTGTAGAACAAGAGAAAAAGTGAGCAGTGGTATATAAATTAAGTGTACGGCAGCCCGCACTAAACTTTCTCGACATTTTTTAATATTTATGTTCATCATCATCATCATATCAGCTGAAGGACGTCCACTGCTAGACATACAAAAATACAAAAAAAAAAAAAAAAAAAAAAAATTTTGATGAATTCTTTTTGCATGACCAAATATATAATTATTCGTAATTAATGAAAATTCAATAGCTTAGTAAAAGAACCATACAAACACGATTTTTCCCAGACCAATGGTTATTACCATGTAATAGATAAACATAAGCAACTCCGACATGCAAAGTTTCATCAAAAACGTTAGAGCCGTTTTTTTTAAATAAAACAGTTTTTGTTGTATGACAGCTATCCTTTCGGTTTGGCGGTACGAAGAAACTTTTGATAATCCCTCGATGAATAATTTAAAACTCTTGGTCCCAATCGAACTAAAGATATGTATTAAGTAGCCTCCAGAGCCAAGTATGACGTACGCACGAACGAAATTGAGATATTCGGTTTTTCGGTATGGGTTAATGATATAGAACACATTTTCACGAAAATTTGAAAAACAAATTTTTTGCGATAACTACACACAAATTGAAATGATAAGTTAATGCCTTTATTTATTGTCAATTCAATTAGTTCATGCACTCTATTCATGAAAAAGTATTTATGTAAACAGAATTTTGTATAGTATGACCACGAGGACATACATGTCCTGGTGGTCATACTGGTATGACAAACTAGTATGACCACGAGGAAACAGCGTTCCTACCCTACGTATACGTACCATACTACGGGGTAGACAAAGTAAAAATTGATGTGCGATATATTTTTTTTTTGTTTTTATTCTCTATTGGTAAGCCCTTGGCATCATCGCACCAGATGGTAAGTAGGTAGTTTACAAAGACTACACATTATAAATAACCAGATGTAAGCTTGTAAATTTTGACCACTTCCGTAAAGTATAGTTACGTTAGTACTAATATATATACTGTGGTATAGTGGTTAGTCGACTCGCTTCAGATTAAGGCTCCTCCGTCCCTAAAATTAGCAACTCGATTCACGATGTTTCAAACATCGAACGTAATAGCTTGCAAATAAAGTTCTTGTCAGCTCGTACTGCAACGTGGCTGTTACGTCAATCGCTGCGGACGAATCGTGCGAAAGTTGTGGTATTTTAATTCATTTTAAATAAAAATAATTCATTATAAAAAAAAAGCGTCGGTGGCTCAACCGGTAACGACTCGGTCCATCTAACCAGAGGTACCGGGTTCAAATCTGGATGGCCAATGTACCAATGAGTTTTTCAAAAAAACTTACGTACATACTTACCGATTGCTTTAACGGTGAAGGAAAACATCGTGAGGAAACCTGCACACGTCTGCGAAGAAACTCGAAGGTTGTGTGTGAAGTCGACCAACCCGCACTGGGCCCGCGTGGTCGACTAAGGCCTAATCGCCCTGATGGTAGGCTCGAGCCCCTCGGTGGGGACGTACATGAGCTTGTAATGATAAATAAAATAAGAAGAATTTCCAAAAAGTAAGAATACAATATCATTTTAATGTTGTTTTGATAAGAAGTTCATCTGATGTATCAACGCACAGGCCAAAACTTTAAAAAAATGCGAAGTTTACAGCTCACAGATCCATTAGTAGCAGGTATGTAACAATATGTATCTTCCTCACACATAAACCAAATGAGGGGTTTGCTTGTTGGTCATTTTTTTCGAGGCACGGGTGACGCAACACCGTCGCCGGTTTCCAATCCATTGGAAAAAATCAGTAGGTCCAAATTTGGCATTGAAATATTTTTTATTTTTTTTAGGGTTCCGTACCCAAAGGGTAAAAACGGGACCCTATTATTAAGACTTCAATGCCCGTCCGTCTGTTCGTCCGTCACCATACTGTATTTTATGAAAGGTAATAGCTAGACAGTTGAAATTTTCACAGATATGATGTATTTCTGTTGCCGCTATAACAACAATTACAAAAAAATAGAAAAAGTGAAAAAATCCGTGAAAAACGTGTTTTTTTTCAAAACGTGAAGAAACTAGCATCTAGTATAATGGTACGGAACCCTTTGTGTGCGGTTTTGACTCGCACTTGGCCGTTTTTGACTATGTCACTCACTTCTCTCCATAGTAGAATTATCGAAGCTTTGACGATGATTATACCTATCAACAGAATTCTTTAAATGGTATTTTATTATATAGGTAAGTTTTTTTTGTAACAAAAATGGATCTTTGGTTTTAAATAAAAGATTTGTACGAGTATTATTATTATACTAGCCAAAATTAGGGAGAATGTGACGTCACTCATAAAATCCGGTATCTAAACCTTTGTTTTAAGCATTAAATGAAATTAATTTGCTTCAGCCATAGACAAGATACAAAGGAAAGCGGCTTTTTGCTACCTTCCCCAGGTCTTCAGTCTACCGAATGGAACGCCTGTTTACGCTACGTGTTTAGGTGCGCGATCACCACTCGAGAACTTGACTACGCTACGCCCGTACTACTACTACTACTACTTGAGTTAAGCAATTCTGTGGGCGATGTCGGCTACTTTAGTTCTCCTATCTCCCCATTTTTGGTTCGATCACGTCGGGAAGCTCTCCATTGCCCTTCGGATGCCTTGAGCCCTTCTTATGGGGCCATTAATAGGAGACCATGTCCCAATTCCTTATGTCATCATTGGCCATCTTATCTAAGTCTTGGCGCCGGAAATCAATGTTAACAGCATTGATGTGCTCTGGCATTGAGGAATCTTGGTAATCTCGCTTCCAATTTCAGCATCATGTGACCTACCATCAGGTGATTATGGTGACAAGGGCTTACCTTCTGTTGATAAAACAAAAATTGCCAACACACGTTGGTCACAGACCTGTATTTGGTACGTGAAGATATTGCACAGCTTCCCAAATGCAACCCAGGCGAGTTGGATTTGACGATTAATCTCTTTCTCGAAATTGAAACTACCTAATGGGACAGTTTTCCCAAGAACACGTATTGATTAACAACCTCGATTGTAAAGTCTCCAACCTTCAGAGTGATTGAATAATAAATGTAAACTATGCTTGTATTAGATCCGCTTCGATCCCCACAGAATGAAACAACCTTCGATTCGCTTGGATTGCCCACGTCGTTTTAAAATTATGACCCAATAAGTGAAGGTCACATAAGCAATTTTTGATGTGTAACATCTTTGCTCTCGCTTTCCTGCAATTTGCGGGAGTGATTTCGTGAAATGGGACGGAAATGTGTAACAGGAAGTCGCGTTTTTTCAGGCTTTAAAAGCGCGGAAAAGGCAAAGGTATCTATGACCATACAGCCTAGTCTGCCGTATCTTTGCCGTCCTTTTATAAAGTATTTTGTCACATGTTACACATCATATGCGAGTACTGTAGGTCTCGCTCGATTTTTTTTTTTTTACTTTTATCAAATCAAACGATTTCTTCCGGAACCACTGTAGCCACCTTGTGAGGGGGGGGGGGGGGGGGGGGGAGTTAAACCAAGTAAAGAACAAAGGGACCATCTTACTAATATTATAAAGGCGAAAGTTTGTGAGTGTGTGAATGTGTATGTTTCTTACTTCTCCACGCAACAACCACTGAACGGACCTGGATTAACACATAGGCTACTTTTTTCTATGCGCACCCTCGAAAAGTCATAGAAACGTTGTCCACGCGGGTGAAGCCGCGGGAAACAGCTAGTATGCCATTACTGTGAGCGACTAAGGAGCGAGTGTTAGCGATCGACAAAAGAATGAAGAAGGTATCTAAGTTGAAATTTTGATTGGAATCGATTGTCTTACACTAACAGTGTAAAAAGCGTCGGTGGCTCAACCGGTAACGACTCGGTCCATCTAACCAGAGGTACCGGGTTCAAATCTGGACGGCCAATGTACCAATGAGTTTTTCAAAAACTTACGTACATATCATTTCCGATTGCTTTAACGGTGAAGGAAAACATCGTGAGGAAACCTGCACAGGCCTGCGAAGAAACTCGAAGGTTGTGTGTGAAGTCGACCAACCCGCACTGGGCCCGCGTGGTCGACTAAGGCCTAATCGCCCTGACTCAGGGTAGGCTCGAGCCCCTCGGTGGGGACGTATATGAGCTGATATAATAAAACAGTCTAAAAAAATATGTATTTGTGTCTGTCTGTGTGTCCGTGCGGTTAGGTTTAAAATTTGGGTTAAAGAAATATTTTTACATCTGCAGCCTTTTTCTTTTCAAGTTGCTCTTTTCTTGATTTTTCAGGATCATATTTTTACAGCCATTATTTATTATAGAGACGTTACTGTAACTTTATATTATCTACCTACGCTATAGTTCGTTATTCCAAAAAGAGTTGGGATAAGGACCTCATAAACAAACTCAGGTAGTATGTACTTTTTTCAAAATTAACTCTAAAGATTTAAATAAAACTTACTAGTTCACGTCAGAAATAACGAAAATCTGTAATAATACCGCCTCAATTAAACTTAGTTAGTTACAGCCATTTTTTAATGTATAGACGTTACTGTAACTTTGTATTAATCTACCCTACGCTATAGTTCGTTATTTCAGAAAGAGCTGGGTTAAGGACCTCTTAAACCTACCCAGGTTGTATGTACCTTTTTCAAAATTGGCTCTAAAGATTTTAATGAAACTTTGTGAATAACTAGGAATTAATAAGGCCTACTAAAGTGCGTAACTATGTAATAATGATGAACTCCTTATTGCACAAATAATCTAAATGGGGTACCTCCCATTGACCTTAATGGTTTATAAATTTTTATTAAATCTGATATCATTATACCATTATTCTTTACAACTAAGTTTTTTTTTTTTTTTTTTTTTTTATTATTTTATTATTATTGCTGTGGATTTGTGTATGTTTGTTATACCAGACGGTGGAGGCTTCGCGAAAAAGTATGCACAGCGTGTACACCACGCCAAGCTACCCGGCCCCCTGCATGGTGCAAATTCAGTAGTCAGAAGAGATAAGAGTTACGCGATAGAAAGAGAGGCAACTTGTAGTTGAATATAACTGTAGGTAATTAGCACCTGAATTTGCACTTTATTGTGTCGTAGCAAGAGTCGCCATTCATTCAAATGATTTTGCGGAGTTAACTTTCTTTTACGTAGTAAATAGTCTTTATTCTTTGGCAGGGAGTAGTATAACTAAAATCTGCTTTCCTAATCTATGTTGCCTCGCCGTGAGTTACGTAACGATTTGACAAGATAACATTTATTCGACGAAAATACACACAGACAACATAAAAATAACAATATTTGCTTGTTGTTACCGTTACCACATCTTACTTTCTCGATTCCATTTCTTATTAAATACAACACTTGTATAACAAAGCGTGATAGGATATCGTATTACTAATGAAATTTGATCTCAATTAGCCCTAAGGCTTTTAGGCTTGTGATTACTTTTGTTAGGGCCTTGCTTACCTAACTGGGGTAGTGAGGTATTTGTTATATATCATCATCATAACAGCTCATATATGTCCCCACGGAGGGTACAGATGAGATACTATAGTTACTTCCGAGAAGCTCGAGCTTACCCTGAATTAGGGCATTGGACATTAGTCGACCACGCGGGCCCAGTGCGGGTTGGTCGACTTCACACACAACTTTCGAATTTCTTCGCAGGCGTGTGCAGGTTTCCTCACGATGTTTTCCTTCACCGTAAGAGCGTCGTATAAACGTACATATGAAACCGAAATATGGAAACACGTACAGGAGGTAGCAGCCCTTGCCATTACGCCACCGATTGTGACGAATAAAGTTAACGTAGTCTGACTAAAACTTTTACGTAAAAATTACTGTAACATATCTCTTTTATATATTTGTGTGTATTGTGTCGATTATGGATTAACTAAACTAACTAGGAATATTTAAGTATAAATAACTGTCTCTTATCTCTCTTGTGTGTATTGTGTTTGTTTCGAATAAGGATTAACTAGTCTAACTAAGAACTTTTATGTAAACTCTCATTTATATCTGTGTATTGTGTATTGCGTGTATTGTGTCGAATAAGGGTTAACTAGTTTAACTAAGAACTTTCATGTAAACTCTCATTTATATCTTCGTGTGCATTATGTCAAATAGGGTTAACTAGTCTAACTAAGTACTTTTATGTAAACTCTCATTTATATCTGTGTATTGTGTATTGCGTGTATTGTGTCGAATAAGGGTTAACTAGTTTAACTAAGAACTTTCATGTAAACTCTCATTTATATCTTCGTGTGCATTATGTCAAATAGGGTTAACTAGTCTAACTAAGTACTTTTTTGTAAACTCTCCTATATCTTCGTGTATATTGTGTCGATGAAAAATTAACTAGTCTAAGAACTTTTATGTAAACTCTCTTATATTTTCATGTTTATTGTGTCGAATAAGGGTTAACAGTCTAACTCAGAACTTTTATGTATAAATAAATGTCTTTTAACTCTTATACATTGTATATTGTGTCCAATAAATGTTTTGAATCTTGAATTTAAAGTTTCGCTATGTTTGTCTAGACATCGGTATGTATATTTTACTCGAAGACAGTAATTGCTTTATAGCTGAAACTTGGTGATATTACACAAAGTAACACTCATGGTTATTGTACCTACATTCAAAAATTAAGCCGACGAAACAATAAAAGAAACTGAAAAGCGAGAAATAAAAATAACAAAACATTTTTAGTCTAACTAAGCAAAATGATGAAATCATAGAGTTAAAAAAAAACACTCTTTTCAGTAGATGAAATATACCTTTAGACTAAAGTAGATAGATCTCACTACTTCGGAATCGATGTGACGAAATTAAAAAAATACTTTACAATGTTATTTGAAAAGACTTTATTCAGAATGTTAAATAGGAAACGTTTTCTGAATTTTTCACGCAAAATCGTTAAAATGTTAAACAGAAACTCGTCAGTGTTTGACAAAACGTTATTAAAATTCAAATTGAAATGAACAGTATGTAGCAAAGTTCAAACAAATGTGAACTCTGTTCGGCTATTGGATCAGAGAAAACGAATAAATTGAAATCTAGAATTCACCATGGAGTTTACATTGCAACGTTGTGGCGACTAGTTCTGAATTCAAAACGAGTAGAGAACTAGTTTTACAAGCATAAATTTAAATGAACAAGAGCGCATAATGACGCCACGATGGAATCTTCTATTACGCTAATAAATAATGAAAACTAGAATATTCAGTACTTGGCTTCGTCGTAGTGGATATTAAAAATGTCTCTTTAAGACGCGCTACAAAGCATTCGATCCGGCAATATGGTATTTCAACGATACGGAACGGAGTCCTTCGTAGTAGTCTAGTAATATCTTCGATAGCGAGCTGAGCTAACATATTAAATACCTACTAGAAAGTATTAAATATTAAGTTCAAATGTGCTACGTGCTTTATAGGATTACGTAGTACTAATATGAACAGATGGAAAACTCGGGATATTATTATTATCCGACTTCGCCAGAAGAAGGGTTATGTTTTTCGAAAGTAGGTATCCTTACTATAATATTATAAATGTGAAAATGTGTGTGTTTGTTACCTTTTCACGCTTCAACGCCTTGACCTATCTTAATGGAATTTGGCATGCAGGTAGCCTGTGTCACAAGAAAGGACATAGGCTACTTTTTATCCCGTGAAAATAGCATAGCCCGATGCAGTTCCCGAGGGGACAGAAAATATACTTTTTTTAGTTAATTTCTTTAATATCGCAACGGAACAATGGATTGTGTGATTTTTTGCAGAGAGAAGGTTGAGGGGGTAGGAAATGACACGATTTACTAATAAGCATTCCCGAGGGATCTGGAGAAAAGGCATATCCACGCTCGCGAGCCGCTTGCGGCTCACGCACCGCGCACCCTGTAAGTCAGTCACAAAAACGATGTCCACGCGGGCGAAACCGCGGGCAAAAGCTAGTGTATGTATAATTGTTTGGCACGCTCTGCGGCCTCAACGGCTCAATGGATTTTAGCTTGAGAGGTTTCGTTAGATTCGTATTTACTGTAAGAGTAACACTGGCTATCATCATATCAGCGAAAATCGTCCTCTGCTGGACAAAGGCCTCCCCAAAGGATTTCCACGACGACCGATCCTGCGCTGCTCGAATCCATCGGCTTCTCGCGATCTTCAGCAGGTCGTCGGTCCACCGCCTAGGGGGCCTGCCTACGCTACGTTTTCCGGTGCGCGGTCGTCACTCGAGAACTTAACTGCCGCATCGGCCATCTGTTCAACGAGCTATGTGCCCTGCCCACTGCCACTTCAGTTTAGCGATTCTGTGAGCTATGTCGGTTACTTTGGTTCTCCTAGAGATCTCCTCGTTTCTGATTCGATCACGCAGAGAAACTCTGAGCATATCACTCTCGAGCATTGTGCTAAGGTCTTCCATAGTCTCAGCCATGACCACAATATCTTCCGCGAATCGGAGGTGGGTTATGTACTCGCCATTGATATCGATGCCGAGTCCACCTCAGTCCAGAAGCTTAAAAACATCTTCCAGGGCAGCGGTGAACAGTTTCGGAGATATAACGTATCCCTGTCTCACCCCTCGCTCCAACTGGATAGATTTCGAGTTTTGATCCTGGAGGCGAACCGAAATGGTGCCGTTTTCATACAGACACTTCAACAACTCGATGTATCGATGGTCAATTTGGCACCGGTGGAGAGACTGTAGCACAGCCCAGGTTTCGACTGAATCAAAGGCTTTCTCATAGTCCACAAACGCCAATGATTGTAATCTTCGGTCTTCTGTATAATCTACTAATCTAAATCTACTAAGGTCTAAGGTACTAAGCCTGGGTATATCAAAATAAAAAAAACAAAACGGCGGATTTTTGGCGCCAAATTCAAATGTTTGGCACGCTCTGCAGCCTGAACGGCTCGATAGATCTTAACTTCAGGGGTGTCGTTAGATACGTATTTACTGTGTAGTAACACTGGGTATATCAAAATTAAACAAATATTTTTTTAATTTCAATGCTAGTGCCGATGCATTACAAATCTTCTAGAAAGCATTTGCAGCAGCCTCATTCTGAGGTGGAACACCCGGTTGCAGTAGGGCATCTATAAAACTGCACCCAGTACAAATTGGGTTTTCACGTTCTCCTGCATTATATTTTCTTGTTCGTCACATTGCTCACGTGTACCAAACGATTTTCTCCAAAACATATCACTTTTTAAAGATAACTCTAGCAGAAAACAATGCAAAAACAATAAAATAAAACTACGAATGCGTTCACTACAAATCCCGCCAAAAAAACTCGTAAAATGCTCCAAAGTGCCAGTACTGCCAGTGTAGTAATGCATATGTACCTACTTATGTATCCCCCTTCGTATTTAGGTGACATTTTGTCACTTATTTGTAAAGATGATCGACTGAGGGTAATTGATGGCAGTTTCCGTACATCGTTATTCGATATTTTGGTACAAGAAGAGATGATATTTCACCTCAGCTGTCAAAAAATAGAAATAAAACAGACTTTTTTTTAATATGGGGCCTAAGCTTACCCAAAACTGTAGCAAAGTATATATATTAGTTCTAACATACAGTATGGACACTCCCTGCTGCTCTCTAGATTGCAAACTCACCCCCTCGTCACCCAGATTAATACAGATTGGTTACAGTTTGGTTGTGGAAAGTATAGGATTTCGCCGCCATTTTGTTTGTTCCGTCATTCCTTTTTTGAAATGTAATTTCTGGCCCGTTGTATGAAGTGTCCAGGGTGTGACTGTAGCACAATAGTGCTGAAACTCGTGTTGATATTTTCCTCATAATCTCTAGATTAGAGTGGTATTAATATTATCTGTCCCTCATATAACGGGAATATTGAGATATTAATATGGAGGAAAAAGTATAAGTATTCTGTAGGCACACGGTTGACTACTCAGAACAACAAATAAATAAATGACAATAACTTTACTGACAAAGACAGTGACAGCAATGAGAACTGTGGTAATAAATTGTCTTTTCTCAAACATGCTTGGAAATTTGAGCATTATTTTGACAACCTTCTTCGACATAAATCGAAATATCTGTACTGGCCAAATACATGCGAGCAGCGTTGTATGAAAAGGCAAAGGCAAAGGTTGTATGAAAATCCATATCTTTCGTGATTAGCGGCCAAATAAATTTTCTATGTAAACTCATATCTGTCGTGTAATTTAAAAATGGAACAATATTTTACTCCGAAACATGGCAACCAAGGAGGTAAATTATCAAAGATTTTATTTAAATTTCGAACTGAATTGTGAATAGAACGCTGTTTATTTAAAAAAAACAAATGAACACTATGGCGCGTGAAAAAATATTGTTGTTCGTTGTTTGTCATTGATTTTGAAAAGTAATTATAGAAGTTTTAATTTCCGCGCATTATTTGAGAAAAGTACTATACAAGCGTTGGCCACAACTAGGCGTTGATGAACGAACGTGTAAATGTGGGCCGAGGCGAAGCCGAGTCTATCAATGCCTCTTTTGCTGGCCGCTGCAGTAATGTACTATTATTCTTTAATTGTGGCTGAGCCAAAAAATAAAAACGTGTTGGCTGAGTCTAAAATCTATAATAAATTAATTTATAATTATTCTTTGTAGGTATCAAATGATTTTTAGTTTGCATTTGGTTTCGTTCCTATACACGAATTGTTTTATTTTATGACTGACTATAGCAGGACAAAATGAATCGTAGAGAAAAACTCAAAACAGAGCATTTTTATATTAATTTCATGATTCCAGTTTCAATATTGCCTTATCTTTCGTCCGATTACTATGATTTAATTAATAATTATTTTAGACTGTAACTGTTACATATATTGATATTGTTACTTAAATTACATAACGTATATAGATGGTGTTACAGTGTAAGTAAGTGAAAAATAAATAAAATACAAACGGAGTGTACAAAAAATTTATAATGAAAATAAAAAATAAAAAAATACTAGGTGAGTACAAGATAAATAGTAAATAAATTTAAATAATAATAATATACCTACTATGTACATGAAATAGTAATACATAATAATAATAATAAAAATAAACATCCTTATTAAACATAATATATTTATCCTTACTCATATTTTTATTCGAAAATGTGTTTGTTTGTTACCTCTTTACGCTTTAACACCTCAACCAATCTTAAAGAAATGTTACATGCAGTTAACCTGTGTCATGGAGAAGGACACAGGCTACTTTTTATCCCGTAAAAAAATAAAAAAGACTCCTTTTTTGGTTGATTTCTTCAATAACGCAACGGAGCAACGCATTGTTGTGATTTTTACACAGAGATGGTTAAGGGGGTAGGAAATGACATAGACTACTATTTAGCATAGCCCGACATAGTTCCCGAGGGATCTGGGAAAAACTCAATTTGAGTCACGCGCACGTCGGCGTCAGAACGGAGCAACGGATTAACGTGATATTTGCTTAGAAATAGTTGGGGGGGGGGGGGGGAAGTGATGATGTAGTGCCCGTTATAGTTTCCGACCCTAGAGGGATCTGGAGTAAACTCCTATCTACGCTCTCGCTATTCTCTTGCGGTTCGCGCAAATCGCGCACCACTCGCCCTCAAAAAACCTTGTCATAAAAACTATGCCCACGCGAGCGAAGCCGCGGGATAATACTAGTAACTACCATTTTGTGAAATAGGGAAAGCAATTCAGGACAGGTGATGTTCTTTTACCCTCTTTATTATGAATTTCCTAGGACTGAGACGAGGAAGCGCATTCCAAAGTCTTACCGAATGCAGAGAAAAAGACCCCCACAGCAGGAGGAGTAGTGAGGATACATCGTCATGGTTTATCTGTGGGAACCATATATTCAAAGGGATCACGCAAATAAGAAGGAAAGGAAGGGTTAAGCATGCAGGATTTTATAGAGGACAGAAAGAAACTGCGCATCACGATGATGACGGATAGGAAGCCACAAGGAAGGAAGGAAGGAAGAAGGAATTTTAGATTTAAATTCAGAGACGTGGCCTATTTACAGACGCTTAAAATAAATTGAATGCATCTAAGTAATCTTTCTAATTTATTAAGAAGCACCTAAGTAGCATAGAGAAAGCAAACATCCACATAGTTTATGGGAAGAAGTAGGGATTGCGAAAGCACTAGCTTCATTTCGAAGGGTACATCATCATCATCATCATGTTAGCCACAAATCGTCCACTGCTGGACAAAGGCCTCCCCCAAGGATTTCCACGACGACCGGTCCTGCGCTGCCTGCATCCATCGGTTTCCCGCGATCTTCACCAGGTCATCGGTCCACCGCGTGGGAGGCCTGCCTACGCTACGTTTTCCGGTGCGCGGTCGCCACTCGAGAACTTTACTGCCCCATCGGTCATCTGTTCTACGAGCTATGTGCCCTGGCCACTGCCACTTCAATTTAGCGATTCTGTGAGCTATGTCGATTACTTTAGTTCTCCTGCGGATCTCCTCGTTTCTGATTCGATCACGCAGAGAAACTCCGAGCATAGCACGCTCCATTGCCCTTTGGGTGACCTTGAGCCTTCTTATGAAGCCCATAGTAAGCGACCATGTCTCAGTTCCGTAAGTCATCACTGGAAAAAACTGGTCAAAGACCTTAGTCTTGAGACACTGCGGTATTTGGGACGTGAAGATATTGCGAAGCTTCCCGAACGCTGCCCAGCCGAGGTGAATTTGTCGATTGACCTCTTTCTTGAAGTTGGACCTGCCTAGCTGGACTGTTTGTTCCAGGTATACATAATCGTCAACAACTTTCAGTGTAGAGTCTCCAACCTTTAGAGGGGTGGGTGGGTGCGACACGGACATTTAACATTACTTTCATCTTGTCCATGTTCATTTTAAGGCCCACTTGTTGAGAGACTTTACTAAGGCCATCGAGCATTGTGCTTAGGTCTTCCATTTTTGCAGTTGTCACCCTTTTTGCAGAAAAGCATGACCATACTACTGTGCCATGCCTTAGGCGTTTGTCCCTCGAGTATAACGGAATTAAATAACTTCTAAAGAGCTTTTAGTACCGGTGATCCACCTGCTTTCAGAAGTTCAGCCGTAATGCCATCATCACCCGGTGCCTTGTTGTTCTTGAGCTGTTTGAGAGCCATTCTAATCTCGTACAGGCTGACTTCCGGGATATCTTCGGTATAGTGTCGGGTTAGTCTATCTCTTGGGTCTTCAGCCGGATAGCCGACAGGCAAACGTGTGGTCTTGTACAATTGTCCATAGAACTTCTCAACTTCTTCCAGCAACTCAGTCTTAGACGATATGGTCCTGCCATCCTCTATCTTCAGCTTGGTCAGTTGGCTTTGTCTAACAGACAGATTTTTTGCGAACACTTTTGAGTCGTTGTTGTGCTCAATCGCCTCTTTAATACAATTTGTATTATATTGGCGTAAATCGCGAGTCAGGGACTTAGAGATCTGCCTGTTTAGTTGCCGATACTGAGAAGCGTCTTCAAAGGACTGCAAAACCAATCGGCGTCTTTCTTCCATGAGGTTGCTATTGAAGTCAGAGATTTTTTTGGTTCTGTTTGAACGGCGAGTTTTAAAAATCTTAGACCCGACCGTTTGGACAATTTCCACGAACCTGTCATTATAATCGTTCACATTCTCGCAGTCTCCTAGGCATTCGAAACGATTGTGCAACTCGAGCTGAAAGCTCTCGGGGTTTTGGAGCTGGATGGGCGCCGGTCGGAGCGTAGACTTTATCAGTCGACATCTTTCTAGCTTGGTCTTTAGATTCAATGTGCCTCTGACCATCCGGTGATCGCTTCCTGTTTTGACTGAATTGATCACGGAGACTTCATTCAATATTTGCCTCCTTGTCGACAAGATGAAGTCTATCTCGTTCTTCATTACGCCATTGGGATGCAACCATGTCCACTTCCGCTGTTTTGACTTTTTGAAGAAGTAGTTCATCATAAAGAGGCTCTCCTTCTCCATAAAGTCGGCCAGCATCTGGCCACGTGAATTTCTTACTCCATATCCAAATTGCCCCACTCTCAACTCACCATCTCTTCGTTTGCCCAGTTTCGCGTTGAAGTCCCCCATAACAATGGTATAATGGGTTCTGGTGCTATGTAAGGCTGTAGAGATGTCCTCACACATAGTCTCTACGTCGTCGTCGGAGTGTTCCGTAGTCGGCGCGTATACCTGTATGACCTTCATCGAATACCGTTTGGTGATTCTGAGTATAAGGTATGCTACCCTTGTCAAAACGCTCACGATTTGGACCACATTGTTAATCAGGGATTTGTGGACGAGAAACCCGACACCACCCTGGGACTGTTGGTCGCCCTCCCGGAAATAGAGCAGGTTTCCGGATTTAAGGATCATGGTGTCCTCTCACTCTCTTCGGACTTCACATAAACCTACGATATCCCACCGTAACCTGCTCAATACTTCTTCGAGTTCTGTAAGTTTCTCGTCAGTCCGCAGTGTACGCGTGTTGTAAGTTGCCAGGGCCAAAGGTCGTTGGGTTTGTAGCCTGGCATCTGCCGGGGATTCGCACCCCCCACCCCGCCGTTACCATGACTGCTACCGGAGCCAGGAATAGCGGGGCCGCCGGGGACTAGGGGCCGTTTTCTGGGTGTGAATTTCATAGGGAGGTTTTGCCGTAATCGCCACGCTTGGCAGGCGGGTTGGCGATCGCAGTTTGATTGCAGGTATGTTGCAATGCACGGGAAGACGCTGCTGCCCATCCTCCGGTTTTAAGTCCCTTAGTCGCCTCTTACGACACCCATTGGAAGAGATGGGATGGTCCTATTCTTAGCCGGGAACCATACGGACAAGGGTACAATTCGAAGGCTACAAATTTCTGTAATTGTTAAGCGATTTGAAGAAGAATTGCACCTTCCTACTAACTTCGGATATGCTTTTTGGACCGGAGTTTGGTAATCATGATGTTGTGTATTTAGATGACATTGTGATTGTTCACAATACATTCGAGGGTAATTTAAACCTATAGTCTAAGGTCTTAGAACACTTCAAATCATAATATTGACGATTTCATGAAATAGTTGACTATTTTATGCAATAGTCGACCATTTCATGAAATCGTCCAATTTCATGAATCGTAAACTAAAACTGACTATTGTTTAAACTTCAACTTTTTATGATATTTCAATCCACATTTATTCAGATTATGAAATGGATGACCAGATCATGAAATGGCCGAGCATATCGCGATTAACGAACTTAACCTCAAAATTAATTTCGCCACCTTACCGTCATCAAACCTAACGAACTTATTTTCGCTCGCTTCGCTCAACGACATTTTACTTCATTTTTATCTTTTATTTTGTTTATTTTTATCTTCAATAAGCTGTTTTATCTTCCGCCATGATGCATCACAAAAAGAAAACGTCGTCACCGCCTCTAACGATAGATATTGAAACTATTTTACGATATGATCTCTAATTTTTGACCATATCATGAAGTAGCCGTACGATTAGCTGTTCATATCATCAAACGCTTATTCATTTATTGATCTAGCTAAACTACATCATGATGTAGACAGCGGATATTGAATATTTCATTAAATTTTACGATTTAATGATCTGGTTAACTATTTCGTGAAACGGACAATTTTATGATATTGGCATGATATCTATAACTTATAGGTATATAGAGAACATTTTCATTACCATCTAAAAATCGAATTTTCAGATGATTAAAAATCTCGTAACTACGTCTTACCTGATATAAGATATAAAGCCTTTGCAATGTAATCTTGATATAAATTTCTTTGAAATGATTCAATAAGTATCAAAAAGTCGCACGTTCAAAAAGTCACACGGACAAAGAGTAGGGTTGTCCCTCAACTGTCTCATTTTCTAAAATTGCCACCATCGTAGGCCGTAGCTTTGAATAAGGTCATCCAAGTTGAAAACCTCGTCTTTTTGTTCCATGATTCGATATGATTGATAGTTCAAGTAATGTCCGCTAATCTCACACTTTATTGCGAAAACGAAGTTCGCAGCTTCAAGTAGTCCTAGAAATCACGCAGGTTAACTGATTATAAACAGTGTAAAGACCTGGATGTGTTTATTATCTGTTAGTGGAATTTTAACCGGCTCGGTGGCGTAATGGTTAGATCCATTAGCTTCATATCAAGAGGACGCGGGTTCGATTCCCGTCGGTGTCTAACTCTATAAGACTCGGATTGGTTCCAAGTCTTGCCGCCAAACATTCACGTTAACAGCATTGATGTGTTCCGTCTTGAAGATAAGACAACCAGTTTCGCATTGCGTTTGGTAATCTTGGTAAGCCCGCTTTCATCTTCGGCATCATCGTCACTTACCATCAGGTGAGATGATGCCAAGGGCTTACCAATTATGGATTACTAGCAGTTTCCCGCGGCTTCACCCGCGTAGACCACGTTTCTTTGACTTTTCGAGGGTGCGCTGTGCGCGAGCCGCAAGCGGCTTGCGAGCGTGAAAAAAGTAGCCTTTGTGTTAATCCAGGTCCTAATCTATCAACTTACCAAATTTCAGCTAGATCCGTTTATTAGTTTTTGCGTGAAGAAGTAACTAACATACACACTCACACACTCAGAAACTTTCGCCTTTATAATAATTAGTGTGATAATAACTTCTTTATTTGTGTACTTGTCTGCCATTTTAATTAAAACTTAACTATTTCCCGGGTTTGCTGGAAGAAATTTCTTATTAGTAATAAGTATTATCCATTATAACACATTCTTTTATGCTTGTTATATCTTGTATTTGTACACAATAAACTGTTAAATAATTAAATAGATTTAAAAAATAGGTATCTCAACCGTTTCCGTTCTTCGCAAGGCACGCTATGCCGTTGGTGCCGGTTGCTACTACTATATGGCATTATAGGCGGCTTGAAAACTTCTGACAGAAAAGTTCACTTAATCCGGACTTGAAGTTCGGTGTGTAGTGACAGTATGGGTTTTTTTTATTCACAATTGGTAAGCCCTTGGCATCATCTCACCTGATAGTAAGTGACGATGATGTTGAAGATGGAAGCGGGCTTACCATGATACACCAACGCAAAAGAGAACCGGCTATCTTATCTTTAAGCCGGAACACATCAATGTTGTTAACACTGATGTTTGGCGGCAAGACTTAGATAAGATGGTAGTAGCTAGCCATGCGGGCTTAGAAAATGCCCTACCATCAATCAAACCGAGTCTTACAAGTTGACCCCACCGGAAATCGAACCCGCGACCTCATGGTGTGAAGCGAATGGACTAACCATCACGCCACTGAGGCGGTTGTTTATGTAAAGTAGTCTGTATGAAGATTAAATAGTCTTCCAAGTATTTTTAATACATGTTTTTTTTCCGGAGCCATCAATTCTCGTTAACTAGGCAATTTATGTGATTGCGGGCGTTCGAGTCAATCATAATCATAACTTATTTATTTCTTAGAAAACTGCCAAGGTATTGGATTTTACCTTTTAAATTTTTAAGAAGGCTACTTTAACGTTCTGCCCACTTTCGTTGCGTCAGTTTCAGGGAAGTTAGTAAGCTTTTTGATTTTGAGCGACTAAGGAGTGATGAAGGCGCTGCGATGCCAAAATTATCGACTTTGGGATTTTGATGGGAATAGATGAATAAGATGTTGATAATGTACGTGTTGCCAAGGGCTTATTAATCTATATATATATATATATATATATATATATATATATATATATATATATATATATATATATATATATATATATATATATATATAAATGAATCCCTATTTCCCTTGGTCACGGCATCACGTGTGAACGGCTGGACCGATTTCGCTAATTCTTTTTTTGTCGAGTTCGTTATTGTCAGGAGAAGGTTCTTATGTAGGGTAGGGTAGGTTAGGGTAGTGTAGTTTAGTGTAGTTTAGGGTAGGGTAGGGAAGGGTAGTGTAGTGTAGTGTAGGGTAGTGTAGTGTAGTTTAGGCTAGTGTAGGGTAGCGTAGGGTAGGGTAGGGTAGGGTAGTGTAGTGTAGTGTAGTGTAGAGTAGTGTAGGGTAGTGTAGTGTATTGTAGTGTAAGGTGGTACGAAGTTCGCCGGGAATACTAGTTGTAAATAAAAATAGAGTAAAAAAAACGAAAAAAACTGTATGTGTATGCTGTGTGCGTTTAATTGTGTGTGTGAGTGTGCGAGTGTGTATGTACATCAGACCGCTACTGAACGGATAGGTGAAAAATTTGAGTTAGAGCAATATCATTTTTATATCTCCAGCCGTTTTTAAATTACTCCTTTCTAGATTTTTTTGAGATGCCACTATCACTTTTTAATTTGTTTCTCAAAAATATCTCTATTGATTTTCATGAAACTCTGAAAGTTACTGTTACTTTATATGGCCTACTACACACCGTAGTACATTATTCCAGAATAAAATCGGAATAAGGTACTTCTAATACAAACCCAGGTTGTTTTTTTTAATTGACTAAAATTTTTTTATGAAATTTTGTAAATAACTAGGAATTAATACTTGGCATCCAAAATCGGGGACAAATCACTCAAGTCATAGTATAATATTCCATGAATCTGAACAAGGTACCTCCCGCACAAACTACGCGATCGAATCAGAAATGAGGAGATCCGCAGGTAACCGACATAGCTCACAGAATCTCTAAACTGAAGTGGCAGTGGGCACAGCACATAGCTCGTAGAACAGATGACTGTTGGGGCATTAAGTTCTCCAGTGGCCTCCCACGCGGTGGACTGACGACCTGGTGAAGATCGCGGAAAGCCGCTGGATGCCGGCAGCGCAGGACCGGTCGTCGTGAAAATCCTTGGGGGAGGCCTTTGTCGGCTGATATGATGATGATGACTTAACCAATTTTGATTAAATTTATATGGTACTAACTCAGGAGTATACGAGGGCAGTTTGACAACTCAATGACTTTAAGGTTAAATAAAAACTTTTTTAATATTTTCTTTTTCTCTCATATTTGGAAACTCACTACGAAGAGCATACCGTTCTTTTTTCAAATTTGGCGCGAAAACAAGCTTTTAAGAATCAAAAAAGTTAGGCGACTTCTAAGTATTCTTTGAAAATGGAGAAAAGCGAGTTTCGAGTGCTAATTAAACACTATTTTTTACGTGGTAAAACTATTAAGCAGACCGAAGACAAATTGAAAAAGTATTATGGTGATTCTGCGCCTTCTCATGGGATGGTACATAAGTGTTTCACTGAATTTCGTTGTGGACTTACTACTAATAATGACGCGGAGCGCCCAGGAAGGCCGATTGAGGTCACTACGGAGGGCATGGTTAATAAAATACATGATATTGTTTTGGCAGACCGTCGAGTGAAGATACGCGAAATAAGTGATGCTGTGCACATCTCGACTGAACGAGTTTTTGATGTGTAACATCTTTGCTCTCGCTTTCCTGCAATTTGTGGGAGTGATTTCGTGAAATGGGACGAAAATGTGTCCCATGTGTAACAGGAAGTCTTGTTTTTTCAGGCTTTAAAAGCGCGGAAAAGGCAAAGGTATCTATGACCATACAGCCTAGTCTGCCGTATCTTTGCCGTCCTTTTTTCAGGCTTTAAAAGCGCGGAAAAGGCAAAGGTATCTATGACCATACAGCCTAGTCTGCCGTATCTTTGCCGTCCTTTTATAAAGTATTTTGTCACATGTTACACATCATATGCGAGTACTGTAGGTCTCGCTTGAATTTTTTTTTATACTTTGCATGATATTCTGGGCATAAAAAAGCTTTTTGCAAGATGGGTGCCGCGTTTACTCACAGTCGACCAGAAACGAAATCGTGTAACAGCTTCTGAGGAATGCCTAGCCATGTTTAATCGCAATCCGAGTGAGTTTATGCGTCGGTACATAACAGTTGACGAAACGTGGGTCCATCATTATACACCAGAGACTAAGCAACAGTCGAAGCAATGGACTTCTACCGGGGAACGTGCCCCAAAGAAGGCAAAAACTGTTTGCTCGGCTGGTAAAGTGATGGCCACAGTCTTTTGGGACAGCCAAGGGGTTATTTACATCGATTTTTTGGATAAAGGCAAGACAATAACCGGAGCTCACTATGCTGCATTGTTAGATAGATTCAATGAAAAGTTGATTAAGAAACGACCGCATCTAGCAAAGAAAAAAATTATATTTCATCAGGATAATTCACCGGCCCACTCGTCTGCAATCGCGACATCAAAAGCTGACGAATTAGGATACGAATTATTGCCACACCCTCCGTATTCGCCAGATTTAGCCCCCTGTGACTTTTTCCTCTTCCCAAACATGAAGAAATGGCTTGGCGGGCAAAGATTTTCGTCAAACGAAGAGGTGGTAGCCGAATCTGAGGCCTATTTTTCAGGGTTTGACATAAAATATTGTTTTGATGGGTGTAAGAGGTTGGAACATCGCTGGACTAAGTGCGTAGAGTTGAAAGGAGATTATGTAGAAAAATAAAATATATATATGTAAAAAGAGTGTTTCTTCTTTCCAAAGTCATGGACTTATCAAACCGCCCTCGTATACTATCGAATGAAAAAATAATCATGAAAATCGGTTTACAATCTGCGAAGATATTGTGTAACAAACACACAAAAACATACACTCGAATTGAGAACCTCCTTGTTTTTGGAAGGCGGCTGAAAAACAAAACTCACCAATTTATATTTACCTCCCTTTTGGCAACTTTTGGCTAGACCTCTCTGGCATAAGACGTAATATAAGGTTCACAATAAATTTTTAAATTTGTTTTCTTATACAGCCGGTACTACCGTAAGATTTGTCTTGCTTAAGAAATATTTACATATTACATATTTACATCATCATCATCATCTTCCGAGCCTTATTAATCCCAACTATTTGGGGTCGGCTTTAAATGTTTTTTGTCGCCATTCCGGCCTCATACTGGTCAACTCCTGCGTCACTCCACACTCCTCCATATTTTTCTTCACTTCATCCACCCATCGTTTCTTCGGTCTTCCTCTGCTCCTGTATCCTTCCACCCTCATATCCATCACTCTACGTGTCACATGCTCCTTTTCATATTACATATTTACATATTCTTACAAAATCCTCAATCCTAAATCGTAGGTAACATGACCGTGTAGATATTTCATTCGCCATGTGATTATTTTCCTTATAAATTAATTACAAATTTTTTTTACACGCTGTATAGGACATCCTATACAGCGTGTAAAAAAAATTTGTGTTAACTGGGAGTTCTACTCATCGTACTGAACATTTTTCCCCAAGGAACCCATAGTCAATTCTGAAAAAAAGATTTGGACCCTCCATACTAAAATCCACAAAAATGGTCGATCAGCTGATCGATTTGTTGAAGAGTATTTTTTTTTTGCGATTTCAGCAAAGTCTTAGAACAAAAGTTGTTCAGTATGATGAAAGAAGCCCCAGTTAACGGGACCTACATCAATTTTTTTACATCCTGTATAATTGTATGAAAGTATTGGAACTTTCCAGACTTCGTGAAATAGCGGTTAAGCTGATAGGGGGTGGGGACATGACATGTAACTTTAACAAAAATTACTACTTAAAACCTTAATATTAAGTAAACGAATCACTTATCGGAAAAATGATCATAGCAAACCCTCAGTAGTTCTAAAAGACCTACTTAAGGCTTTAAGATGACTCAATCCGTGCAGGTTGATACTTGTTAAAATAATATCGAACTTGTTAAAATAAGTCTATTCTTTTTAAGTTCAAATCAATGCGGGCTTCAAAGCGGCTGTTGCGTTGAAATCGAACGCCCAACTCTCGATTTTTACACGTATTTATTATTTTTCCTCACTTTCAAAAAATGTTTTCAATTAAATTAAAAGGTCTTAAAGTCAGAGATTTTTTTGTGTTGATTTCATACAACGTTAACTATTTGATTTCGAGAAATTTTGCAATGAATGCCAAAAACAGGGTCTTCTGCATATATTTTTTTACAACCAAAGTGGTAATATTTTTTTAAATTGTATTTAATTAAATCGGTTTTTTATTACTTTATGTATTATTATATATTTTTTCCATATAGCTTTTTTTTATTTACAATTGATAAACCTTTTAGCTTCACACAGTCTTTCAATAATTTGAATACCCCACACGATAGGGTACGTAAAAAATAATAATTCATCCCCTACTTAACATGTAGGAGAGATACTTGGCTTCGAGGTGTTGGAATAATATTCCACCGCCTGTTCGCGATATTCGTTGTAGGTGCAGATTCAAAGCAGAATACAAATCACACTTATTAATAGGACAAAAGTCCAACACATCTCGCATTTGAACGTACGAGTATGTTGTTATGTAACTGCCCTATAATTTTAGATACTTGATTTTATTTCTTTTTATTCTCTTCTCTTTCGCCCACACGACAAACCAGCACCTTATAGTCATTTTTAATTATGTAATTTTATCAACTAATAACTGAAAACAGAAAACATTTGCATCAGAATTGTTTTATAAAGAAATATTTTTTAAATTGTTGGAAAGTTCTAAAGAAAGGTACTTTACTTATTACCTTTCCCGATTAAATTTCCTGTACTAACCAATTTAGTAGTTACAATTACTATTACATATTGTATAAATATTTATTATTTTCCATGACTTCCATTAGCTTAAGCAAAAATCCAATTTCTTATTTATTTTATTTTTTTGTTACCATTTTTTTTACTCTTTTATTAATTTTTAAGCCTTGTACTGTCTACGTAGTAGTCTCGTTCGGCATTTCATTTAATGTTTATGATTAAATGTGAATCGTATAATAAGAATCTTCAAATCTAAATTATGGTGGTGTCAAAATAATCAAAATCAGATTAAAATTAATTCTGTTGTACAAAATCATTCTGCAAAAGATTTTAGTAGGTTTTGGAAAAATACAAATAAATAAAGTCCAAAACCGAGTCTCCCGGTTTGCGTAGCGGGTGAGAAGGATGCAAAAGTAATAGCTAACGTATTTAAAGATCATTTCAAAGTAGATTCATCTCTGGGACCGGCGTCTGGGGGCCTCGTTTCCGGGAGTCACGCCTCGGAGAAGATTACCAAGTTCTCTGCAGAGGAGATTGCTGATGTGATTAAAAATATGCGTAGAGGTAAGTCTCCGGGGCATGACAGTATCGGGATCGAGCATCTCCGATAGGCGGGTGTACACCTCCCCAGAGTGTTAGCTATGTTTTTCAGCCTTTTCAAAGGTCATTCTCACCTTACCGATGATCTGATGAAAAACATTAAGTGCCAATTGTGAACAATAAAACGGGTGATGCCTCTCAGCTCACTAATTATAGGCATATATCTCTTGCTACTGTAATAGCGAAGGTATTGGATGGTTTGCTTGATAAGCACATGGCTAGTCGCATTGATTTGCATGATGCACAGTTTGGGTTTCGGCCCAACCTATCCACTGAATTCTGTACCTCAAGCACACTGTCTAGTACTATATAAACAGAGGTACCCCTGTTAATGCTTGTTTCTTGGATCTATCGAAGGCATTCGATTTAGAAGCTTATGATGTGTTGTGGCAAAAGCTGAAAACTGAAACAAATGTACACGAGGAGGTTATATCAGTACTTAAATATTGGTATAACAACCAGATGGGCGGGCTCTCTCTCAGATAAATACAGGGTGGAGTGTGGGGTGAGGCAAGGTGGCCTTAGTTCCCCCAGACTCTTCAGCTTGTATATAAACGCGCTGATTATTGAGCTTGGTAAGACCAATTTCGGATGTCATATTGACGGTACTTGTGTTAATAATCTTAGTTACGCAGACGATATGGTCTTGCTGAGCCCGACAATCAGTACCATGAGGAGGCTGCTTCATATGTGTGAGACATATGTTGAGGCCCAATGGGCTCAGATACAATGCCAAAAAAAGTTTATTGCTTGTATTCAAAGCAGGCACCAAATGCTACTCTATTGTGCCTCAAGTAACACTTTCGGGCGTTCCTCTTAAGAGAGTAGAGCAATTTAAGTATCTGGGTCACTGGGTCACTTGGATTTGGAACGGGAACGCAGAGCTTTGTCTGTCCGATGCAACGTGCTGGCCCGTAGGTTTACACGCTGTACTAAAAAGATGCTCTTTCGAGCACACTGTCAGTCTTTCTACACGTGCAGCCTATGGGTCAAGTATACGCAGAGTGCATACGAGGCTCTACGTATCCAGTATAACAATGCACTTGGGATGCTGTTGGATCTGCCGCGCTTTTAGAGCGCCTCCGGCATGTTTGCGGCGGCACAAATTGATGGTTTCCACGCCATCATTAGGAAACGCTGTGCCTCCATGCTGAGGCGGTTGCGTGCCAGTACCAACAGTATCCTGGGCTTAGAACCAGTGGTCCCGGGTTCAAATCTGGACGGCCAATGTACCAATGAGTTTTTCGAAACTTACATACATGTACTTACCGATTGCTTTAACGGTGAAGGAAAAACATTATGAGGAAACATGAACATTTGATCCAGATTGTATGAAGGTCGCGTCGCACACGTCCGTAAGTGTAAATCTAAATGCCCTAAGTACACGTGATCGTGGGTGATGCTAAGTGCAGCACCAGGCAACCGCCGTCTATCCCTTAATGGCACGGTTAATTATGCCACACGATAAGAGAAGAGAAGATTAGAATGATAGTTGGATGCTGATTAACAAACAGTAATAAAAAAATCTTGGATTATGTGGCCGTTATTTTAAGAAAATTATCTTTAATAGAACTGCTACAAAAAATATTATTTCTGTTAAAACATTATTTTTTCTAGATAATAACGATTTCTTATGGTTTGTTTTTTTTATTATTTCTCATAACACATTATTTTTCATCCTTTTTATGTTTATTCGAATACAATAGTCCTGATAATTTAAAAGTTATGGCCCTTTATCCACATCAGGAGCTCAAACTTTAGTAATAATATTTTTTAAAGAAATCTTAAAAACACCAAAGTAAAAAAAAACATATTTTTTAAAGATAAATTTTTAGTCTAGTTTCACTCCCTTTTGTTTGTACACTTTATGACTGGGCACCCTGTATAAGGGTTAGGTACTAGTTTGACTACGGAACTCAAAAAATATAGAAACTAAGGCGCTTTTTCTTTTTACTGTCCTCAAAGAATCCGGGCGTGCAAATATGGATAGAAACGAATCTGATACTTACAAAAGTTTTAAAAATACATACGTTTAAAGAGTAATATCTCTTAAAAGATCCATGTAAGGATGTAAATAGATCCTTGGTCCCTGAAGCACATAAGTATGGCATCTGACAGACGACATGATAAATCACACACTTAATGTTTTCCAAAAGTGCCCCAATTCTTCGTGTAGCTATTCGTCACGAGCGCTGATATTGTTTTTATTGTACCTGTTTGGGATCGCACTCAAAATACTTCAGTCAACGAGGAGTGTATTTAGGGCAAGGAATTTGTCTATGCTATATCTATGTTTTTAAGAGACTTCAAAAAATGAGGAGGTTATATATATATGTCGGAGGGTCATTGAAAACGCGACCAATACCAGCTCGAGATAAGTTTACATAGTTACACTTTGTTTGGATCAAACGTCAGGTATTAGTACCTGGGTGAAACCGGTGGTGGCGTGACGATCGCTTGTACTCGTGAGACGATCGTTTGTGGTAGCAAAGATGATGTATTAACGGAAGGCTGTTTGTGCTGCCACACTGAGTTGAGAATTTATTAGATCTGTGGAGAAGCCAGATTAGCTGGACGTCAGTCTCGGAGCAGACACTTTTTGACGGAGCGTCGAGCAGAACACATGCAGTGGTGATCTGTGAGAAAAATGGACGTGTCACGCCATCGCTGTGATCACCGCGTTTGCATCCATTGTTATCCAAGGCATCCTGTACAATTTCGATTACCAAATGATCAAGACTATTGAAGAAGGACCTCTGTGATATAGCTGCATTGTTATTTCGACACCTACAACCGAAATAGTTAAGGAGTGAACCACGAGGCCATCCATAACCTAACCATCACCCACACCTTTGACATCAGAAGTTGGATAGTTCCCTGCGCTCGCAACAAGTGGACAACGACGGGAAAATGTGAAAATTGATGATGGAGCAGCGAAATAAAAACCACTGGCAACAATTCTTCGTGCTACAGAACCAGAACATGCTGCGATTGATTGAGGCTATGCGAGCACCATCCTACATCTGCTGCAATCACATTGACAGAATTGACCCCGAATATACCTGAAGCTAATCCACGTGCACGGTGCACAACTGTCGACATCTCCCTTACGGAACGACCATTGGAATGAGGTGACAGCGTGGGCTGCGCTGGCAGCAGCGGAGATGCACGCGAGCGGCGCGTGCGGCTTCTGCGAAGTGCGTGATGTACGCGGTGCTACGAAAATCCGGTGAGTCGTACCCCGTTTGTTTTGATAGTGGTACTAGTACAAACGTAGTACTATTACCTAATCTGTGGTGGTACTGAGTGTTCTCTCGTTAAGGAAGGTTTCGTGTATAGACTTTCGGGAGTGTGTCCAGTACAAACGCACGATTGACTTTTATAGGCAACGCTCACGTTTACTGTACAGAACAAATATTGAGTGAGGGTAGTATTGACGGGAATCATTCAGAATTTTTATTTTTTTGTTATGCCAAACGAGTACCTACGTTCCAACCTACGTACAACAATACGTGCCAACAATATTATGATCGGTTCAGATATTTTAAATCTAGGATTGACGGTATTCTTAAACGAGTCTGTCAATAACAAAACAGCTTGACTGTCGGTAAGGATGCGAATAGAGTAGTTAGTCCCTTACCCTTCTAGTAGTGATTGCATTAGCAGCCAAAATGATGCCTTGTAGTCCTTCAAAGTGCTCTTTCACGTGCTTTCGGATAGTTCCTTGTGGCACAGCGTCGTGATTCAACGGTAGATTTAAAAACTATTGGTTATACAAACCTAAACCAGGATAGAAAGTATTGAAATCCCTTTAAGCTTTTATAATATTGAGACTGACATTTTTACATGGAGTAAAAAAAAAAAAACCTTTATTAGCTTTCGTAGTATTGGGACTGATATTCTCATTGATCATAGGCCAAAGTTGTTGCCTATTTTTAATAGCTTTCGTGATGAATTTGTCGAGGGCATCCTTAATGCCCCGCTATCATATAGACCCTATGTAGGTATGAGTTTCGGGGACCCCAATAAAATATTTTGTTTACCAATTGTAAAAAAAAAGAATAATAACAGGGTAGTATGCGGAGTGCAGTGATGAACGTCTTACGGCTGATGTGATGATGATACAGGATTCATGGGCTGGAGGCTGCGAATGTCATAAGCCCCGAAGCTTTCCCTTTTTGACGGCCTTATCATGCTGGTAAAGAAAAAGGATAGCATAGAACGCAAGTGTTGATAACCGTGAAAAAAAAATGATAACAACATGCCTGAACGGAAATTGCTTCCTCTGATAGCTTGGAACATCGATTGACTTCATAGGTGGTCACTATTTAACCACGTCAGGCATAGCTAGTGGTTACATCAGGTGCATTCTTTACCTATTAAATCGAAATGACTGATTTTGTAACCTCTGTTCAAATACGTCCACGTGTCATTCGATCTACGTAATGCCCCCTTGTATTTGAACTTACGTTCATAAACGCTTTAGGCGCGTGGCAACGGTCAGGTGAATCTTAGCACGTTTAAACGTTGGTACTCTTAGTTAAGTGTCCTTTAAAATATGCTCACTTCCTTCGAGTATAGTAATGAGATTTCAATGTTACAAGTCCTTCCATGATGATCATTTGGCAGCAACCAAACTGTTGGGTTAACCGAGTTACGAAGTACAGCCTCCTGGAGTTGCTTCTAGGTACGAGTAAAGTAGCCTAACCTCTAAATGTCATGTTTGTCGATTACACACACATGCTGTAATTTTATCTAAGTGAAGCACGACAACATACTAGTGATAATACGAAGAGTAACGCATCCTATTACAGGAGTTGTTAATCAGCTTGCTGCTGATGTGATAATAGACATGGGCCTCCCCCATGTTGGAGCGGTTTCACCAATTGTAAAAAAAAAAAAAAAAAAAAAAACGCTACGCTTGGCGGGCTGTTTGGCGGTACAGTATGAGCGTGAAGGACGATGTTGCTTGTCCTCAAATTTTTAGTCCCTTAGTCACTTCTTGTGAAACCCTTGGGAAGAGATGGGGTGGTGTATTGCTCTGAGGCAGCGCCACTGGCTGATTTCTAGACAAAAGCTTAGTTTCACAAGTTACCTAACTTTGTGTTGTTACAAATGGAGAAGCGTTACCTACCACTTTAGATATCAAATACCGTCAGTTATTGAGGACAGACTACGTTAAATGCCCGATAGTGACAGTATTATTGACTTGGACAGAATTGATGATGGAGAGACTGAACCTCGACCATCTACTAGTGCAGATTAAGGACTTTTGTACTTGACCGTGATTTTAACGTTCACTAGTTTGTATTTTGTACCTTAGACGTAAACAATTTTTCGCAACTGGATGACAATAGCCTCAGCCATTCGTAGACGTAGGCGTAAAACACCGAGTTGATTTTCTCGTTGCTGTGCGGCCACAACTGTGTGTGGCGTGCGTTTGGCTCGCAGGCGTATCACCGGGGAGGTGATGTTGGCAATGACCAGAAAGAGGTGATGTTTGAGATCGCCGCATGGAAGCGATAGTGTGGTTGGACACCGGAGGGAGGTGGTCCAAGAGTCGCCAGGTAGGGTGACTGTGTGTTTGGGCGGGCACCGGATGGAGGTGTCTGAGAGTCGCCAGGTTGGGTGACTGTTGTTTGTTTGGGCACCGGATGGAGGTGGCCCAGAGTTGCCAAGATGGGTGACTGTTGTGGTGATACAAAATAAGGAGCGTAACCAAACCAAGTTAGATCCCAAATACCGAGGGCCGTTCAGGGTCGTAGAGGTCTTAGAAGGTGACAGATACAAATTACAAGCTTTGAATTTGAGACGAAGTTACAAGTATGCCCATGACCGTTTACGTAGTATGTCCGAAGGTTATTTGCCTCCGGATGTTGACGATGAATCTGGTGCAGAGGCGTCTACCTTTCAATGTTAATTGTATTGACAGATCGTAACTCAATCAATTGTGTACAGTTGTAATTTTTTTCTTTATCGTTTATTTTTGTGTGTAGTACTGAAGTATTCCGACATGTTTCAGCGGTAAATGAAGAGTGCTGAATGGCGCTATATGTTTGCATGAATTGGCTGCTGCTTGTTTTGTCAGACTCGTTCTGTCATGATGTGTAGCAGGTACATTCGTGTTTTTGTAAAAAAGAAGTATCCCGTTTACCGGCTAAAACTGTTGATGGTATTCCGTCGCCTGTATAGGTGATGATGGTATTCCGTCGCCAGTATTGGTGATGATGGTGTTCCATTGCCTGGATTGGTGATGATGGTATTCCGTCGCCTGTATTGGTGATGATGGTGTTCCATTGCCTGTATTGGTGATGATGGTGTTCCACTGCCTAGATTGGTGGTGATGGTGTTCCGTCACCTGGACTGGTGATGATGACTGATTGGTATTCCGTCGCTTGGCGTTAGTGATGATGATTCTTTGTGGTGTCCCGCCACCCGGATGTGGTGATGTTTAGTTCTGGTGTTCCGTCGCTTGTGATTTGCGATGATGATTATGTTCCGTTCTATGTGCCCCTAAAAGTTGTAAATGTTTGTAAGGTTTCAAGCCTTGCAGCTGTGATTTACCTTGGAGACCTAAACTGATTTGAGATTGTTTGAGTTACGATGCTAATGCTGAGGTTTATTTAGTTTACGAGAGTGAAATTATTTTGGTTTTTTTTGAGACTGTTAAAATATGTCATTACCATGATTGTAGTCTTGAATTAAAGCTTCACATTATTAGTGTTGCTTTTATTCCTTGAGCTGTGGACCTTCCTAATGAAGGTCAGGATTGGCCGAACGAAATGGAATCTACTGGTTACCCTTTTCTTTTTCAGGTTAGTCACCCGAGGACGTGTGACTCGCAGGATGGCCGTGTCGGAGGGTCATTGAAAACGCGACCAATACCAGCTCGAGATAAGTTTACATAGTTACACTTTGTTTGGATCAAACGTCAGGTATTAGTACCTGGGTGAAACCGGTGGTGGCGTGACGATCGCTTGTACTCGTGAGACGATCGTTTGTGGTAGCAAAGATGATGTATTAACGGTAGGCTGTTTGTGCTGCCACACTGAGTTGAGAATTTATTAGATCTGTGGAGAAGCCAGATTAGCTGGACGTCAGTCTCGGAGCAGACACTTTTTGACGGAGCGTCGAGCAGAACACATGCAGTGGTGATCTGTGAGAAAAATGGACGTGTCACGCCATCGCTGTGATCACCGCGTTTGCATCCATTGTTATCCAAGGCATCCTGTACAATTTCGATTACCAAATGATCAAGACTATTGAAGAAGGACCTCTGTGATATAGCTGCATTGTTATTTCGACGCCCAATACCGAAATAGTTAAGGACGCGAACCACGAGGCCATCCATAACCTAACCATCACCCTCTCCGTTGACATATAGATAGAGAATAATATATTTAATGGTGGTCCAAATCGCACCTGGCCGGTTTTTTTTCAATCTTGTATTAATCCCTTGGATACCTAATCGAAATGTCGATACCTATAACGTGCACTTCCCACACTAGTCGTCCTACAAAAAGTAGCACGTCTGCGTTGAGTCGGTCAGAAAATCGGTGGTAAAAGTCGGCGAAAATGTAGGACCGATTGTCGGGCCTACAAAAAGTCGGTCGTCTGCGGAGAGCCTTAGGTGTTTCATCATTTAAATTTCAGATGTGAAATGATAAGAAGTAGGTTTAAACCATCATGTGGTTAGTCTATTCGTTTCACACAAGGAGGTCGCGGGTTCGGTACCCGGCGGGATCAACTTTGTAAGACTCGGTTTGGTTGGTGGTAGTGCATTTCCATAGCCCGCCTGGCTAGCTACCACCATCATACCATCTAAGTCTTGCCGCCAAACATCAGTGTTAACATCTATGATTTTGATGATTCTTTTTGTTTTGGAAAGGAGATATCACACAAGGGTGGTACCATGATGAGGAAACCAGGATCTGATGATGGCATTCCAGAGAAATCGAGTCGAATCGTTTGAAGTCGGTTTTTTTGTTCAAAATTATTCCTTCAGTCTAACAATAAGTCTTTTGTTCTGATTTTTTTATGTAAATTTTGTCATGTCATATCAGCTCATGTATACATCCCCACCAAGGGGCTCAAACCTACACTTAATTGGGGCGATCGGGCCTGAGTCGACCACGCGGACCCAGTGCGGGTTGGTCAACTTCACACACAACCCTTCGAGTTCCTTCGCAGGTGTGTGCAGGTTACCTTCACCGTAAGAGCGTCGGATAAACGTACATATGAAATCGAAATTCGAAAACACATTGGTACGTGGCAGTACTCGAACCACGACCTCTCGGAGAGGAGGTAGCGGCACCGGTACCTATGCTCGACGAAATTTGTCATGTAATCGAATGAAATATAGCCTACGTCCATCACCATGACCACCATGACATAGGCTACGTCATGCCAAATTCGTCAATATTGGTAAGGATGTTAAAGCTTGAAAAGGTAACAAACAAACACATTTTCACATTTATAACATTAGTAAAGTATTTCGAGAAATCTAATCCTTTGACGCATCTGCAAGATGAACATTTTTATCGTAGACACTTCATAGGGTCCCGTAACATTATGTGAGTGCATGTAGAACTTTTCAATGTATGTTTCTTAAGTCAACATAAAGAAAAAAAAATTGGTTGTCTGTAAAGTCGGTTTACGGACGATAGTTTAACGTGTCAACGTCATAACAAAACATTGGTGAAATGATTGCATACTTTTATGACGAGTCAATGAGCGTAACGGGACAAGATTCATCCTTTTTCGTGCGTGCAGCCGGCGTCCATCGATTTATTAGACGTTTCCACGTCAAAAAAATTACGATACATAAATGTTTTTTACAAATTTTCCGACTGAGAAGGTATTGCGGGAGTCACGTCTTGCTTCATTGACAGGAGTAAATAGATTTTAGAAGGCGGAGTGGCGTGGTGTTGGAGCAAATCATGTGTGCAGGGTACTTTATACTGAGAAAACATCGGCTCGAAATTATTAATTCTTTACTAACATAATATAAGTCCTGTATTGTTGGCGTACAATAAAGTACATTTACTTATTACTTTAACGGTACATTATGATACAAGGGTGGAAGTTAGGTTATTGTAAACGAGCTGTCATTAACAAGCCCGAGCCGAAAGCGAGGAACCTACACACCCGTGTATCACACGACGTTTTTCAATACAATTGTGGAAAATTGTAAAAATCAAATAAGATAATTTAATAATATATGTTTATTTCAATATACATACTATACTATTGTATAGGCTTTCTTCTATATTGTCAATTTCTTTTTTATGTAGTGATGCAATAAAGAATATTGTATTGTATTGTATTGTATAAGTAAATACAAAGTTAATTTTGAGAATTCAATGCTAAGTACCACAAGTATTCATTTTTCCTCGTTTGAAATCTAGCTACTAAACTTTTAAAATTGACTTATAAATTTAAAACTAAACTGCAAAAGTAAATGATCGAGCTCGTTAAAGAAAGTCATGACCGCGTAAAAGAAACATGCTTAAGCAAAAGATTTATTTCGAATCATAACCTCTGAAAGTACGCCATGTTTAACAACTGTATTGAAAATAAATATGTTATACTAGCTTTCCTTAGCTTGGGCTTCGTTCGAGTCGACATCCTTTTTGAGAGTGATGGGTGCGCGACCCGCAAGCGGCTCGCGAGCGTTGGCAGCAGTTTCCTACAGATCCCTCAGGAACTTTATCTGGCTATTCTGATCAATTTTCTATATCACTCCCCATCCCCTCAGTTATTTCTATGCAAAAAAAGTCTAACCGTTGCTCCGTTGCGACGCCGACGTGCGCGAGCCTGAAATGAGTTTTCCCTAGATCCCTCGGGAACTGTCTCAGGGTATTCTAAATAGTAGTCTATGTCATTTTCCATCCCCCTCAACCATCCCTGAGCAAAAAATCACAACAAAACGTTGCTCCATTGCGATGTTGTAAAAAATCAAGCAAAAAAATGTTTTTTTAGTTCCCTCAAAAACTGCAGCTGACTATGATATTTTCACGGGATAAAAAGTAGCCTATGTCCTTCCACGTGACATAGTCCACCTCCATGCCAAATTTCGTGAAAATTGGTTGCGATGTTGAAGCGTGAAAATGTCACAAACAAAGAAACACATTTTCACATTTATAATAATAAAATAATAAGGATATCACCTTTGAGCTCTTATTACTGATTAAACATTTATTTTATTCTATTCTATGTAATTCCGAAAGTATGTCTGTCTGTCTATCTGTTTGTTTATTACTGTCCCAATCTTAAACTACTGAACCGATTTTGCAGAAGTTGGTAGATCTAAACTAAAGCGTAGAGGAAAACATAGCAAACTTAGTTTTTTTAGTAAATTTGGTGTGAATGTCGTGACTCGTGTTAAATTTTCAACATAAAATGTCAAATTTAGTTAATGCTCGCGCACTGCGCTCCCTTTGAACACAGTCGTAAAAACTTATTCCCACGCGGACGAAGCCACGGGCAAAAGCTAGTCATCAGTATTAATCTTGAATGTTAGGGTTTATTGTTTAAACCATCACATAAGACATACCTACTTTTTCTCCAAATCAAACGTCTTCCATACTAACGAACTATTATAAACTATCGAAAAATATCCGTACGCCCGCGGCTACGCCCGCGTTGTTTTCGATTTTCTCGTGGGAATAAGACGTTTTCCCGGGGTAAAAGTAGCCTTTATCCTATTCCAGGACCTAACCTATATATGTGCCAAGTTTCATCCCGATCCGTCTAGTGGTTGAAGCGTGAAAGAGTAAGAAACTTCCATACCGTATCATCCATACATACAATCTTTCACATTTATATTATTAGTAGCTAATTCATTAGCCGGTTGTAATGAAACTCACAACCAAAATTAGTCCTGTGTACAGTTTAGGGTTCCATACCCAAAGGGTGCCAACGGTACCCTATTACTAAGCCGGTCTGTTCATCTTTAAAAAGGCTGTATCTATTAAACCGTAATACGTAGCGAGATGAAATTTTCACAGGCAGGTTTAGTATCAATAATGAAAAAGCAAAAAATAAATAACAGGGCCCACATACAATAAACGTTTTCTTTTTTTGTTTTATCTGTAAAAAAACCGATAAAGTGCGAGTCAGAACCACGCAAAAAGGGTTCCGTAACATCATACTAGACGGAGCTAGCTTCCTTTGACTTTTCCTATTTTTTTGTATTTGTTGTTATAGCGGCAACAGAAATACATCATCTGTGAAAATTTTAGTTGTCTATCTATCACGGTTCATGAAATACAGCCTGGTTTATTTTTCGTTTCAATCAAAAACTACAATGCAAGTATAAAAAATAATAACATTAGGTATGTACTCACTTTGTATTATCATAAAAAATATTGTTGTATATTTTTTTTAATTTATACTTCAAAATATTAGTCATAACTAAAATTAAAAGTAACGGTGCAGAACTATCTTTGGGATTTTTGTCTATCGAGCCAAAACTGCTCAATCGTATTTCTTATAGCTATAGACTTTATGGAACATAATCAACAATAAGGGTTTTTTTTAATATCATTTAGGAGTAATTGACGTCAAAAATAACGGAAATCTGTAAAATTACTTAAAGTACAATAATTATTTTGCAATTATTTTCCACTTAATTTTATTTTTCTCTTGTGGCAAAGTATGAAGACCATTCAAATTCATTTATTTACTTTACAAAAAAAAACAACATACAGTCGAATTGAAAACCTCCTCCTTTTTTGAAGTCGGTTAAAAATGGTAATAATGGTCTATGGTTATTTGCGAAATAAAGTTATTGTAATTATTTTGTTATACTAAAGGTTGTCCGAATATGTTTAATTGTAAACTCTTTGTTGCATTTAAAAACAAATAAGATGTTAACAAAAGAATATCAATGTAGCAAAGGCGGACTTATCCCTTTCGGGATCTCTTCCAATCAACCTTATGTTTTTGAAATTCCAAAAGAGACAAGTGACTACTCAGCGACCGGCTTCGTACATCATCTTCAGGCAGCCTGGAGACGACGTCCGAAGCCGTTCGTTTATAATTTTAACGTGTAGTTTTAATTGTTATAAGTGGAATATTGTTGAAAAAAAAAGCTAAAACGACTTCCATCGCAACAGCTTAGTAATATTTGTATTATTATTTTTGTTTTTGTTATTTTTTTACACCGATTTTGATAAAATTTATATGGGACTAGCTTCAAGAATATCGAATAAAAAAAGAATTAATAAAATCGGTTCACAAACTGCGAAGATATCGTGTAACACACGCACACAAAAAAAACCATACAGTCGAATTGTAAACCTCCTCCTTTTTGGAAGTCGATTGAAAATGACTTCAAAGGATCTGGGGTGGGATCCTGGTCCAGAACTCACGTTATTTTTGATGTGTAACATCTTTGCTCTCGCTTTCCTGCAATTTGTGGGAGTGATTTCGTGAAATGGGACGGAAATGTGTCCCATTGTAACAGGAAGTCGCGTTTTTTCAGGCTTTAAAAGCGCGGAAAAGGCAAAGGTATCTATGACCATACAGCCTAGTCTGCCGTATCTTTCCCGTCCTTTTTTCAGGCTTTAAAAGCGCGGAAAAGGCAAAGGTATCTATGACCATACAGCCTAGTATGCCGTATCTTTGCCGTCCTTTTATAAAGTATTTTGTCACATGTTACACATCATATGCGAGTACTGTAGGTCTCGCTATTTTTTTTTATTTATAGCTTTAAGGAACAAACATAAAGATATTAATACAGTACAAAGGAAACCTTATTGGGTTTTGATATTGCACGGAAGTCGAAGACTATTGAATACAATGATTAATGTAATGAGGGTAGGTGACACCCAAAGCAAACTTATGTAGTGTAGGTACTTAAATAAAAAACGAGACCTACAGTACTCGCATATGATGTGTAACATGTGACAAAATACTTATGAAATTAATTAATTATCGGGTCGTACATTCACGGGCCGACCCTTCGAATAGTAGTATGTCATCTTTGCCTTTGCCATCACACTAGGCGGCATGGCTATGACAACCTTAGTTTTCGAGAATTAAAAAATGTTCGCATTTCCTGTTACACATTTCCGTCCCATTTCACGAAATCACTCCCACAAATTGCAGGAAAGCGAGAGCAAAGATGTTACACATCAAAAAGAACTGCCATAAAGATGTTCACAACACAAGAACAATGGATGACAATACAATGGTGTCGTCAATGTGTACCCCTGTCTGAGAAATAACTTTATGTGTGACTGCGTGAGAGTGTATGTCGCTGATACAAGTATGTTTACTTGACAAACAGGATAACATATTCCTACTACTAACGGGCGTTGATCCAAAACGCAACCAAATATTTGGTCAGTTTTTGCAAATTGTCATAAGTTTAACCGCCTCCGTAGCTCAGAGGCAAAGTTCACTGGCTTTACACAGGAAGTCGCGGGTTCGATTCCCGGCGGGGTCAATTGTAAGACTCGGTTTGGTTGGTGGTAGGGCATTATAGTACTAATATATATACTTTGGCATTATCTAAGCCCGCCTGGCTAGCTACCACCATCTAAGTCTTGGCGCTAAATATCAATGTCGATATCATTGGTGTGTTCCGGCATGAAAATAAGATAGCCAGTTCCCCATTGCGTTGGGGAATCTTGGTAAGCCCGCTTCCATCTTCGGCAACATCGTCACTTACCACCAGGTGAGATGTTTTCAAGGGTTTACCAATTGTGAATAAAAAAAATAAAAAAAAGTACAAATAGTACTTTCATTTTATATCTTACTCAGCCATTTCCCAGTATCGTTTTTTTTTGTCATGATAATTAGTTTTTCAGGCGTTATAAGTACATAACGCAACCACTTTGCGCAGGCAGACCGACATATTTAACATAAGAGTGTTGCCATTTATCCTCTCAAACTAAGTTTATTAATTTCCGTTATCGTTACCAAATTTGTCGTTGCCTCCTAGTATATTTATTTATTATTTCTGAATATGAGTAAGACAAATGTTATTTACAAGCTTTATATTAACTTGTCGTGTTAGTTTGTTTTTTAGTAGTTTGGGATAAATTTTGGAAGCTTGATTTGAACCACTTCCCGGTTTCCGATTTAGCTGAAATTTTTCATACACGTTTAGTTTAGAGAACAATGCGTGTTTAGCGTCATTATAAATTCATTAAGGCGGACTCCCAAAGATGGCGAACCATTTTTTTATGCACCACCATGAAATCAAATGAAAGAGTTTGCTGAGAAGAAAATGAAAAAAATATAATTATTTTCAAATTAAAGTTTGCACCTAAAAGATTTTTGATTATTTGAAAAGGTCGGCAAGCGTCGGTGGCTCAACCGGTAACGACTCGGTCCATCTAACCAGAGGTACCGGGTTCAAATCTGGACGGCCAATGTACCAATGAGTTTTTCAAAAACTTACGTACATACTTACCGATTGCTTTAACGGTGAAGGAAAACATCGTGAGGAAACCTGCACACGCCTGCGAAGAAACTCGAAGGTTGTGTGTGAAGTCGACCAACCCGCACTGGGCCCGCGTGGTCGACTAAGGCCTAATCGCCCTGATTCAGGGTAGGCTCGAGCCCCTCGGTGGGGACGTATATGAGCTGTAATGATGAAAAGGTAAGTTGATGTCAAGGGCTTACCAACAGAGGATTTAAAAAAACAATACAAGGATACCTTTAATTTCCATGTCAATGGAATCATAGTCGCAAATGGCTTTAAGCTCTACAAGTCCCCGGGAATACAAATAGAATAAAACTCAAAATAGAAAAGCGGGAGTGAGTAGGATAGTTAATAAGATTAGTTCAGCTTGCTTTGTTATACGAAGCCTACGTGACGATTAGACTATTGAACAGCTTTAAATTGTTTATGATGCTCGTAGAAGAAGCTTAATTGAGATTATGAAATTCTAGGGCGATAGTTTTCAATACAATGTAGAAAAACCGCCCAAGTGCGAGTCAGAACCGCAAAAACTACTGAACAGATCTGGCTGAAATTTGGTAGGTAGACAGATCAGGACCTGGATGAACACATACGTTACTATTTCTCACGCTCGCGCACTACGCACCTTCGAAAAGTCATAGAAACGTTGTCCACGCGGGTGAAGCCGCAGGAAACAGCTAGTAAACAATAATCTGTTTATTATAATTGGGTTCAATTCCGTGGTGCTCTGAGTTTATTAGAGAGACAATAACAAGTGTTTTCTGAGAAAAATGTATCTGTATTCAATTACCACTACACGTCTTTTCCTCAACAATCAAATCAATTATTGAACGGAAACGAAAAAAACAGCATCCTGTTACTGACCAAGGAAAAATATTCTCTGGAAATCTTATATAATAAATATCGAAGCGGTCATAGCGCAGTGCGACTTGCTTTTTTACCCGACACGCGAGAAAGAGGGTTATGAGTTATGTTTTTCGGGTGTATGTATGTACACAGGCCAGCACATCAAGCTAGACACTATGGGCTTTGTATCGTTCTTATGCCGTATGCATATCGCTGAGAATCGCACTACGAGTGTCTAGCTTGATGTGCTGGCCCCTTGTATGTTTATTTCTTTGGCACGTGCTGTAGCCTTAACGGCTTGATGGATTTTGGAGTGCGAGGGCGAGCGAGATTCGTGTTTTAACCGTGGTACCACGGCTTTTGTACCACAGGGGGACCACGGGTAATTTTTTTCCCCGTAGACCCCACTCCTCCAGTTTTAAGTCAACTTTTTCAATACGAAACTTTCCGTGGGCCCACGGGTCATTCTCGCAAAAAATTAATTCCCCGTAGTACCACTGCAATAGATACGTCAAGCATCCTTCTTATCTAATGTCGACTAGGAGTCCAATAGGGAAAAGAGGTCATCCGAAATAGTGGTCTATTCATACTTAGTTATATCTTAATCCCGTGAATGTCATAGGATATATTTATACCCGTCTGGCAAAAAAAAATAGGGGTTAAGTTTTTACGCAGTTGGCTTTTCAATTTCTAAATTAATTTCTAAAGTAATTCATAAAGTTCGAGCTCCGTAGCGCGACTACGAATATTTCGTTTTATTATTGGGTTTGTACTATTTCAACACGCAGGTTAACTGATCTAAAGCACGGTCATTACTTGGATGGGTGTGTCTGTTAGTGGCATTTTTCTCGAACTATACAACATATATACAGTTGAAATTTTCACACATTATGTACTTCTGTTGCCGCTGTAACAACAAATACTAAAAATTTTAATAAGTGAAATAAAAGGGGGTCTCCATACAAAAAACTATTTATTTTTAAATGTAAAGAAACTAGCGCCATCTAGTATGATGGTACGGAACCCTTTGTGTGCGGTTTTTTTTATATTATCGCATAGCGTGCATTGTGTGGAAACAAAAATAACTATCAAGGCTATCAGCTCAGTTTAACACTTTAAACTTTCACGATCATTTCACTTTCATAATGACAAATTGAAATCGGGACTAGACGTGATTTTATTTAACATAATATGAGCAGGTATTGATGTTGTTTTTACCTCAACGTTCAAGATCTGGAAAAGGTATGTGGATGACGTTTTCTGCGTTATAAAGGGTGGTACACTAAAGGTAGAAGAATATCTTAGCTACTTGAATACCATACATCCGAGTATCAAGTTCACTCATGAACTGGAGAAAAACCGGTGTTTGGCTTTGCTGGACGTCAAATTGGCTGTGAGAAAGGATGGTTGCAGGATGCACTGTATATTACTTATATTATAATGTACTTTTAGAGATAAGTCCACCTTTGTATATGTCCTTTCTAAGTGTTTTTCATTTTAATATTTGTGTGCAATGAAGAATATAATTATATATATAAGGCCCATAGTCAAATCTAAAAAAAAATGTTGAACTTCCCATACTAAGTTGCCTGATCAGCTGATCGAGTAAGTATGGGAGAGCCCAATTTTTTTTGCGATTTGACGAAGCAACAGTTAAAATAGTTTTAACAAATTTTGTTACACCTTATATATATATATATATATATATATATATATATATATATATTAGTTCGAATGCCGATGTAGCCAAAGAACTCGAAACATTTTTCACAAATATTCCACATAGGACTACTGAAGCCCTAAACTCATCACCTATGTATGCTCAAAGGCTGCTAAAAGATAATGTTAGTAATTGTGATCAAAAATTCTCCTTCAGAGTAATTGAACCACAATCTATTGTAAAAACTTTTAAATCTCTTAAAGTGAAAAGAACTGAAGACCTCTGGGGATTATTGGTAAGCTTGATCAGTAATGTAATTGATACTTTAGCGCCATATTTAGCTTGTCATTTTAATATTAGCATTGATAGTGGCGTCTTTCCAGAACTCATCAAGCTTAGTAAAGTGATACCTTTATATAAATCTGGTTCAAAAACTGATCCAGGCAACTACAGACCAGTTTCTGTGCTGCCAGTTCTTAGTAAAGTGTTTGAAAAGATTATGCTTAACCAAATGCTACAATATTTTACAGAAAACAAACTACTGCATAACCAACCATTCGGTTTCACTGAAGGACGATCAACAACCGATGCAGGAGTAGCACTTTTATTGGTTTCAGTAACACCACACCAAAATATATAAAGGGTTTTTCAATTGGCGCGGGTAGATTTTGGCGGCCCGTGGCGGCCATTTTGTTTTGGTGACAATTGTCAAATCTTTTGCTTATTATTCAGTTGCTTATGCCAAATCATCATGGCAGGTTACACAATTGAACAGCGCGTACAAATGATAAAACTTTATTATCAAAATGAGTGTTCGTTAGTGCAAACGTTGCGTGCATTGCGCCCATTTTACGGTAGACGTGGTGGCCCTTCACAGTCGACTCTTCAGCGTTTGGTGGAAAAATTTGAAACAACCGGTTCGTTAATCAATCAACCCACACATGTACGTTCAAGAAACGCAAGATCAGCCGAGAATATCGCGGCGGTCCGTCAAAGTGTACAGCAGAACCCGAGGCAGTCGATTCCTCGCCGTGCACAAGAACTCGGCCTTTCGCAAACTTCAACTTGGCGAATTTTGCGACGGGACTTAGGGTTACACCCGTATAAGATTCAACTGACCCATGAGCTCAAAGTTCATGACCATAGACAACGTCGTTTGTTCGCTGCCTGGGCATCGAATCGTTTGGAAGAGGATCCCAATTTCGGGCGAAAAATCATCTTTAGCGACGAGGCGCATTTTTGGATGAATGGCTTTGTTAACAAACAAAATTGCCGTATATGGGACGACACAAACCCACACGAGGTTCACCAGGTGGTAATGCATCCTCAAAAAGTTACGGTTTGGTGTGGATTTTGGGCCGGCGGCGTCATTGGTCCGTATTTTTTCGAAAACGACGTTGGTGAGGCGGTCACTGTCAACGGCGAGCGCTACAGAACGATGATAACCAATTTTTTATGGCCCACATTGAACCATATGGACCTAGACAACATGTGGTTCCAGCAGGATGGCGCTACGTGCCACACAGCGAACGCCACGATTGACATTCTGCATGAGCGATTTGAGACTAAGGTTATCTCTCGCAGGGGTGATGTGAATTGGCCACCAAGGTCATGCAATTTAACCCCGCTAGACTTTTTCTTGTGGGTTTTAAGTCGCAGGTCTATGCAAATAAACCACAATCCACCGATGCCCTGAAGGCGAACATAACACATGCCATCGCTCAAATTCAGGCAGATCTATGCGGAAGAGTCATTGAAAATTGGACCACTCGGATCCGTGCCACTGTGAGAAGCCGAGGCGGGCATTTGAATGATGTCATCTTCCATACTTAATGGCATATATGGGCCTTTTAAATAAATAAAAAAAATTGTTGATACCTCATACGCAGCTTGTTTAATTTCGTTTCAAAATCTACCCGCCCTTATTGAAAAACCCTTTATTACGTAACAAAAGTTGAGGTAAATCTAATATATAAAAATGAATCTCAAAATGTGTTGGAAAGCGCATAACTCGAGAACGGCTGGATCGATTTCGCTAATTATTTTTTTGTCGAGTTCGTTATTGTCAGGAGAAAGTTTTTATGTAGGGTAGGGTAGGGTAGTGTAGTGTAGTGTAGGGTAGGGTAGTGTAGGGTAGGGTAGGGCAGTGTAAGGTAGGGTAGGGAAGTGTAGGGTAGGGTAGGGTAGTGTAGTGTAGGGTAGTGTAGGGTAGGCTAGGGTAGTGTAGGGTAGGGTAGGGTAGTGTAGTGTAGGGTAGTGTAGAGTAGTGTAGGGTAGGGTAGTGAAGTGTAGGGTAGAGTAGTGTAGGGTAGGGTAGTGTAGGGTAGGGTAGTGTAGTGTAGGGTTGGGTAGTGTAGGGTAGGGTAGTGTAGGGTAGGGTAGTGTAGGGTAGGGTAGTGTAGGGTAGGGTAGGGTAGTGTAATGTAAGGCGGTACGTAGTTCGCCGGGACAGCTAGTATAAAATAATAATAATTACATATATTCATGCCACTGCAACCACAGGCCCCCAACTCAGCATATGCTAGGCTCGGAAGCGAAGCGCTGGTATTCTGTTGGTACCCGCGGCTGTCAGTCAGGCGCGGACGCGACAGTTTACATATAAGGTTTAATAAATATTACTTAGTATATTGTTACTACAAAACAATATATATGTATACTTAAATCTAATTTACTAACTACTTATACACAGGTTATCTAATCTAAACATTTTGTTTATCATTATGGTTGTATCCATGGAATTGGGAGTCATTATTGCAGCAGCTTTATGATATTAGCAGTTTATAATATTAGTAGGATAGTACAGAATACACAGTAAAAATTTAAATTGTACAATTTAGGCGGCAACAACTTACTCCAAAGAACCTTAAAAAAAAGTGAAAAAGATTTCAACATCCCATGCAAAGATTTTTGCTCGGATTGTATAGCTTACTAGCTGTTGCCCACGGCTTCATCGTCGCAGATCCCGTTTTTTGCCGTTCCCATGGGAATTACCCGAAATCCTTTCTTAGCGGATGCTTCGTCATAATAATAATTGCTATCTGTATGTCAGTCTGTCACGGTTTCTGGGACCTTATCATACTGAGCAACTTTTGTTCTACGACTTTGCTAAAATCGCAAAAAATAAAACTCTTTATACAAACCGATCAGCTGATCTCAGTTTTGTGCATTTTTGTATGGGGGGGGTTTAATTTTTTTTGAGACTTAACTGGGTTCCTTGGGAAATTTGTTCAGTATGATTAGTAGAACCCCTAGTTAATGCGTCCTACACCATTTTTTTATACTCTGTATATATATACTAGTGACCCGCCCCGTAGCTCCACCCGCATTTGTTTTTACAGGTTCCTTCCCTTAAAATTTCATCAAAATCGCTCCAGCCATTTTGGAGTCCATTGGGAACATACATGCAAACACACATCGAATTTTATACAGAATGTAACAAAATAGGTGTAGGTCCTGTTAACTGGGGCTTCTACTCATCAAACTGAACAGCTTTTGTTCTTCGACTTTGATAAAATTGCAATTTTTTTTTACTCTTTAGACAAATCGATCAGCTGAATGACCGATTTTGTGCATTTTAGTACGAAGGGTTTAATTTTTTTTTTTTTAATTGACTAAGGGTTCCTTGGGGAAAGTTGTTCAGTATGAAGAGTAGAGCTCCTAGTTAACGGGTCCTACACCAATTTTGTTACACCCTGTATAAATTTATGGGAAGTTGTTTAGTTTCAGGAGAGTAGCATTAACTATTTAAAGTCACCCTGTAATATAAGTTCTTCGTAGCCTGTAAGATATGAAACTGTTATATTTGGCGGCTGAGCTTTCCTCGTGAAAATGCTTTTCGCCTCGTAATAAAAGTAATTTTTCTCCGAGATATTATCCCTATCTACGATCGATTTATCATCCCTAAGAAACCATCGTATATATATACTAAATTTCATCAAAGTAGCAAGAATCTTTGACGGATTGGCGTGATATTTTTCACAGTTAAAGTTGCAGGAGACAGAAGAAGCATAGAGTGCTAACCAATAACTTAAATTCAATTAAAAAAATTAAACCTGACTGATTATAACATTAATACATTACTGCAGCGGCCGAACGTGTTAATACATACGTAAGTCCTTCAATATTGCCTAGTTGTGACCAAGGCTTTTATAGTACTTTTCTCAAGTAGTATACCTGATAGAGCCAGGAGCTTTTGGCCTGGCACTTACTCTAAATTTATTGTATATTCAACCGACTTCCAAAAAGGAGGAGATTCTCAATTCGACTGTGTTTTTTTTATGTGTGTTACCTCAGAACTCTTGACTGGGTGAACCGATTTTTATGATTCTTTTTTTATTCGAAAGCTAGTGCGTCCCGTGTGGTCTCATATAAATTTAATCAAGGGTTCACCAATTGTGAATTAAAAAAACAAAAAAAAATCGGTGTAGTACTTTATTAGCAAATTAACAAAAAACAAAAATAATAATGCAAAATTGTACTAAATTGTTGCGATGGAAGTCGGTTTTTGAACGTGTTTAGCGTTTTCAATTATATTGTATTTATCAGTAAGTAGCTATAAGTTAGTCTTAGTGGTGTAACCTTCATATTTTTAATTATTACCAACCTATTACTTATTGTTTTTTGTGCCTGGTCGGTGAATAAACAGTTTATCTATCTATCTAACTAGGCAGTTCTTTTTCTATTAAGGCTCTTGCCGCCTAATGAATTTCAGGTGGCGCTAAACTAAGTTCATCACACTCAGTGTCTTATCATGAACTCATTTTGTCAAATACAATTACTTTTCAACGAATATCAATTATTTTTCACGCGCCAAAGTGTTAATATGTTGTTTTAGTGTTCCGTTCTCAAAGGGTAAAAACGGGACCCTATTAATAAGACTCCGCTGTCCGTCCGTCAATCTGTCTGTCTGTCCATCTGTCACTAGGCCGTATTTCATGAACCGTGATAGCTAGACAATTGAAATTTTTACATATGAGGTATTTCTGTTGCCGCTATAACAACAAATACTAAAAATTAGAGAAAGTGAAACGTGTTTTTTTTAAACGTGTAGAAACTAGTGCCATCTAGTATGATGGTACGGAACTTTACCGGTTCTTTTTATAATAAACAGCTTTCTGTTTGCAAGCCAGTTTGAAATTTAAATAAAACCTTCGATAAGTTACCTCTTTGGTTGCCATGTTTCAAAGTAAAAGATCGTTCCATTTTTAAATTACACGACAGATAATATGAGTTAACATAAAAATTTATTTCGCCGCTAAAACACGACAGATAATGATTCTCATACAACTTTTGCGGCCGCTGCTCGCATGTAATTGGCTAGTACAGCAATTTCGATTTATCTCGAAGACGGTTGTCAACATTATACTCAAATTTTCAAGCATGTTTGGGAAAACATTGGTTAAGTCCTTACGCTTTTTTTTATCCACAATTGGTAAGGATTCTGTAAGCGTCATCTGGAAAGAATGTCGGACAAAAGGACTGTAAAAGTTATGACCAGATGGGTGCCGCAACAGAAGAGAGCAAAGGGCGCCTGCAATCTGGAAACGGTTGATTGTGTCGAAGAAGACCTTCGAAAAATGGGAATGTTTACCAACTGGCGGAAGGAAGCAGGTAATCGAATCAAGTTGAGGAAAACTGTGGAAGAGGCCAAGACCCATAAAGGGTTGTAGCGCCGATGGAATGAATCTCGTTCTTCTTATCGTGTGGCACAGCTAACCGTGCTATTCAAGGGATAAAACGGCGGTTGCCTTGTGTTGCACTTAGCATCACCCGCGGTCACGTGTACTAAGGCCACACTAAAAGTTTTGCAACAAGTGACCAGGAGGGTCACTTGTAACTATTTGAAATTCGAATTATTTAATTTAAAAAAATATAGATTATCGTTTATGGCATTGCATAGTTGTTGGCGGGAAACTGGTCGTCATTTGTTTTTTCTAGGGTTTTGAAGTGAACAATTTGCACTGAAAATGGATTTGGCGCTAAAAAATTTGAGGGCAATAATTTTTTACGATTTCAAATGTTCTCATTCTGCGCAAGAATGTAGTGTATAGTAGTGAAAAAGTGGAGATTGTGACCCATCCTGCTTATAGCCCGGATCTTGCGCCCTGCCATTTCTATCTTTTCCCTAAGATCAAAGATTTTAATGAGAGGTTAGATATTTAGGACCCCCGAAGAAGCAGTGACAACGTTCAACCAACACGTTGAAAACATGGCCTCAAGTGATTGGCCTCATGGTTTTTTCGACAAATGCTTTGAGCGTATTAATAAATGCTTACAATGTCATGGCGAAAATTTTGAGAAGTATTAAATGTATAATTATAGTTATAAATTGTTTTGTTTAAAAGTTACGCAAAACTTTCAGTGTGGCCCTCGTAGGGAATTTATATTTACACCTACGGGCGTGTCCAACGCGACTTTCATACACATCTGGAATCAGATGTGCAGGTTTTCTCACGATGTTTTTCTTCGAGGTTAAAGCAATCGGTAAGTATATATACGTAAGTTTCGAAAAACTCATTGGTACATTGGCCGTCCGGATTTAAACCCGGGATCTCTGGTTAGAACGACCAAGTCGTTACCGGTTAAGCCACTGACGCTGCTCTCCATGGAACGAATTAATAAATTATATTCGTTTTGGTGGAATACGTTGAAACGAACATAATATAATCTCTATAATCCCATTGCCATCCACGTAAATCGTGATCTACAGATAACATATGACAGACAGAGATTTCAGAGAACCTAATTACGGTTTACACAAGTCTGCATTATATTTAAGACACTTTGTCTATCTGCTTGATTTAATTTTTTAAAAAGATTTACCTAATAATTTTATTAATAAAATATATGTACTAGTTCAGACTTGGCTCCTGCCTCTTGGTTTAGACCGCCCACAAAAAGGAGTGTATTATTGCTTACTACTAATCAGCCTGCTTTACAATCATCACCTCTACCAAAAAACGTGCACTGCTCAGCTGACATAGGCCTCCCCGAGTTGGGGGGTTCTGCCGTAATCTGACGCTTGGCAGGCGGATTGGCGATCTCAGTGTGCGATGTGGTTGCAGAGTACGTGCAAAGCACTCTGCTGCCCATCCTCCGGTTTTGTCTTTAAGTCGTCTCTTACGACCCCCACAGGAAGAGATGGGATGACCCTATTCTAAACCAGGAAGCATACGGCCTATAATATCTATCTATATGTCGGAGGGTCATTGAAAACGCGACCAATACCAGCTCGAGATAAGTTTACATAGTTACACTTTGTTTGGATCAAACGTCAGGTATTAGTACCTGGGTGAAACCGGTGGTGGCGTGACGATCGCTTGTACTCGTGAGACGATCGTTTGTGGTAGCAAAGATGATGTATTAACGGAAGGCTGTTTGTGCTGCCACACTGAGTTGAGAATTTATGAGATCTGTGGAGAAGCCAGATTAGCTGGACGTCAGTCTCGGAGCAGACACTTTTTGACGGAGCGTCGAGCAGAAGACATGCAGTGGTGATCTGTGAGAAAAATGGACGTGTCACGCCATCGCTGTGATCACCGCGTTTGCATCCATTGTTATCCAAGGCATCCTGTACAATTTCGATTACCAAATGATCAAGACTATTGAAGAAGGACCTCTGTGATATAGCTGCATTGTTATTTCGACACCTACAACCGAAATAGTTAAGGAGTGAACCACGAGGCCATCCATAACCTAACCATCACCCTCACCCTCGACATCAGAAGTTGGATAGTTCCCTGCGCTCGCAACAAGTGGACAACGACGGGAAAATGTGAAAATTGATGATGGAGCAGCGAAATAAAAACCACTGGCAACAATTCTTCGTGCTACAGAACCAGAACATGCTGCGATTGATTGAGGTTATGCAAGCACCATCGACTACATCTGCTGCAATCATATTGCCAGCATTCAACCGGAATATACCGGAAGTTAATCCACGTGCACGGCGCTCAACTGTCGATATCTCCCTTACGGAACGACCATTGGAATGAGGTGACAGCGTGGGCTGTGCTGGCAGCAGCGGAGATCCACGCAAGCGGCGCGTGCAGCTTCAGCGAAGTGCGTGATGTACGCGGAGCTACGAAAATCCGGTGAGTCGTACCCCTTTTGTTTTGATAGTGGAAGTAGTACGTACGTGGTACTAGTACTATTACCTAATCTGTGGTGGTACTGAGTGTTCACTCGTTAAAGAAAGTTTCGTGTATAGACTTTCGGGAGTGTGTTCAATACTAACGCACTATTGACTTTTGTAGGCAACTCTTAAGTTTACTGTACAGAACAAATATCGAGTGAGGGTAATATTGACGGGCATTGTTCAGAATGGTCATATCTTGTTATGCCAGACGAGTACGAACGATATTATGATCGATTCAGATATTTTAAATCTAGGATTGACGGTATTCTTAAACGAGTCTGTCAATAACAAAACAGCTTGACTGTCGGTAAGGATGCGAATAGAGTAGTTAGTCCCTTACCCTTCTAGTAGTGATTGCATTAGCAGCTAAAATGATGCCTTGTGGAAAGTACTCTTTCACATGCTTTCGGATTTTTACTTGTGACACAACGTCGTGATTGAACGGAAGATTTAAAAAGAGGACTCATTGTAAATATGATGATTCATTTAGTTAACTAGTTTCGGTTATACAAACCTAAACCAAGATTGAAAGTATTGAAACCCCTTTAAGCTTTTATAATATTGAGACTGACATTTTTACATGGAGTAAAAAAAAAAAAAACCTTTATTAGCTTTCGTAGTATTGGGACTGATATTCTCATTGATCATAGGCCAAAGTTGTTGCCTATTTTTAATAGCTTTCGTGATGAATTTGTCGAGGGCATCCTTAATGCCCCGCTATCGTATAGACCCTATGTAGGTAGATGAGTTTCGGGGACCCCAATAAAATATTTTGTTTACCAATTGTAAAAAAAAAAAAAGAATAATAACAGGGTAGTATGCGGAGTGCAGTGATGAACGTCTTACGGCTGATGTGATGATGATACAGGATTCATGGGCTGGAGGCTGCGAATGTCATAAGCCCCGAAGCTTTCCCTTTTTGACGGCCTTATCATGCTGGTAAAGAAAAAGGATAGCATAGAACGCAAGTGTTGATAACCGTGAAAAAAAAAATGATAACAACATGCCTGAACGGAAATTGCTTCCTCTGATAGCTTGGAACATCGATTGACTTCATAGGTGGTCACTATTTAACCACGTCAGGCATAGCTAGTGGTTACATCAGGTGCATTCTTTACCTATTAAATCGAAATGACTGATTTTGTAACCTCTGTTCAAATACGTCCACGTGTCATTCTATCTACGTAATGCCCCCTTGTATTTGAACTTACATTCATAAACGCTTTAGGCGCGTGGCAACGGTCAGGTGAATCTTAGCATGTTTAAACGTTGGTACTCTTAGTTAAGTGTCCTTTAAAATATGCTCACTTCCTTCGAGTATAGTAATGAGATTTCAATGTTACAAGTCCTTCCATGATGATCATTTGGCAGCAACCAAACTGTTGGGTTAACCGAGTTACGAAGTACAGCCTCCTGGAGTTGCTTCTAGGTACGAGTAAAGTAGCCTAACCTCTAAATGTCATGTTTGTCGATTACACACACAGGCTGTAATTTTATCTAAGTGAAGCACGACAACATACTAGTGATAATACGGAGAGTAACGCATCCTATTACAGGAGTTGTTAATCAGCTTGCTGCTGATGTGATAATAGACATGGGCCTCCCCCATGTTGGAGCGGTTTCACCAATTGAAAAAAAAAAAAAACAAAAAAACAAAAAAAAACGCTACGCTTGGCGGGCTGTTTGGCGGTACAGTATGAGCGTGAAGGACGATGTTGCTTGTCCTCAAATTTTTAGTCCCTTGGTCACTTCTTGTGAAACCCTTGGGAAGAGATGGGGTGGTGTATTGCTCTGAGGCAGCGCCACTGGCTGATTTCTAGACAAAAGCTTAGTTTCACAAGTTACCTAACTTTGTGTTGTTACAAATGGAGAAGCGTTACCTACCACTTTAGATATCAAATACCGTCAGTTATTGAGGACAGACTACGTTAAATGCCCGATAGTGACAGTATTATTGACTTGGACAGAATTGATGATGGAGAGACTGAACCTCGACCATCTACTAGTGCAGATTAAGGACTTTTGTACTTGACCGTGATTTTAACGTTCACTAGTTTGTATTTTGAACCTTAGACGTAAACAATTTTTCGCAACTGGATTCCAATAGCCTCAGCCATTCGTAGACGTAGGCGTAAAACACCGAGTTGATTTTCTCGTTGCTGTGCGGCCACAACTGTGTGTGGCGTGCGTTTGGCTCGCAGGCGTATCACCGGGGAGGTGATGTTGGCAATGACCAGAAAGAGGTGATGTTTGAGATCGCCGCATGGAAGCGATAGTGTGGTTGGACACTGGAGGGAGGTGGTCCAAGAGTCGCCAGGTAGGGTGACTGTGTTTTTGGGCGGACACCTGAGAGGTTGTCTGAGAGTCGCCAGGTCGAGTGACTGTGTGTTTGGGCGGGCACCGGATGGAGGTGTCTGAGAGTCGCCAGGTTGGGTGACTGTTGTTTGTTTGGGCACCGGATGGAGGTGGCCCAGAATTGCCAAGATGGGTGACTGTTGTGGTGATACAAAATAAGGAGCGTAACCAAACCAAGTTAGATCCCAAATACCGAGGGCCGTTCAGGGTCGTAGAGGTCTTAGAAGGTGACAGATACAAATTACAAGCTTTGAATTTGAGACGAAGTTACAAGTATGCCCATGACCGTTTACGTAGTATGTCCAAAGGTTATTTGCCTCCGGATGTTGACGATGAATCTGGTGCAGAGGCGTCTACCTTTCAATGTTAATTGTATTGACAGATCGTAACTCAATCAATTGTGTACAGTTGTAATTTTTTCTTTATCGTTTATTTTTGTGTGTAGTACTGAAGTATTCCAACATGTTTCAGCGGTAAATGAAGAGTGCTGAATGGCGCTATATGTTTGCATGAATTGGCTGCTGCTTGTTTTGTCAGACTCGTTCTGTCATGATGTGTAGCAGGTACATTCGTGTTTTTGTAAAAAAGAAGTATCCCGTTTGCCGGCTAAAACTGTTGATGGTATTCCGTCGCCTGTACTGGCGATGATGGTATTCCGTCGCCTGTATTGGTGATGATGGTGTTCCATTGCCTGTATTGGTGATGATGGTGTTCCATTGCCTAGATTGGTGATGATGGTATTCCGTCGCCTGTATTGGTGATGATGGTGTTCCATTGCCTGTATTGGTGATGATGGTGTTCCATTGCCTGGACTGGTGATGATGGTGTTCCACTGCCTAGATTGGTGGTGATGGTGTTCCGTCACCTGGACTGGTGATGATGACTGATTGGTATTCCGTCGCTTGGCGTTAGTGATGATGATTCTTTGTGGTGTCCCGCCACCCGGATGTGGTGATGTTTAGTTCCGGTGTTCCGTCGCTTGTGATTTGCGATGATGATTATGTTCCGTTCTATGTGCCCCTAAAAGTTGTAAATGGTTGTAAGGTTTCAAGCCTTGCAGCTGTGATTTACCTTGGAGACTTAGTGATTTGAGATTGTTTGAGTTACGATGCTAATGCTGAGGTTCATTTAGTTTACGAGAGTGAAATTATTTTGGTTTTTTTTGAGGCTGTTAAAATGTGTTGTCACCATGATTGTAGTCTCGAATTAAAGCTTCACATTATTAGCGTTGCTTTTATTCCTTGAGCTGTGGACCTTCCTAATGAAGGTCAGGATTGGCCGAACGAAATGGAATCTACTGGCTACCCTTTTCTTTTTCAGGTTAGTCACCCGAGGACGTGTGACTCGCAGGATGGCCGTGTCGGAGGGTCATTGAAAACGCGACCAATACCAGCTCGAGATAAGTTTACATAGTTACACTTTGTTTGGATCAAACGTCAGGTATTAGTACCTGGGTGAAACCGGTGGTGGCGTGACGATCGCTTGTACTCGTGAGACGATCGTTTGTGGTAGCAAAGATGATGTATTAACGGAAGGCTGTTTGTGCTGCCACACTGAGTTGAGAATTTATGAGATCTGTGGAGAAGCCAGATTAGCTGGACGTCAGTCTCGGAGCAGACACTTTTTGACGGAGCGTCGAGCAGAAGACATGCAGTGGTGATCTGTGAGAAAAATGGACGTGTCACGCCATCGCTGTGATCACCGCGTTTGCATCCATTGTTATCCAAGGCATCCTGTACAATTTCGATTACCAAATGATCAAGACTATTGAAGAAGGACCTCTGTGATATAGCTGCATTGTTATTTCGACACCTACAACCGAAATAGTTAAGGAGTGAACCACGAGGCCATCCATAACCTAACCATCACCCTCACCCTCGACATATATATATAAAAATGAATCCCTATTTTCCTTGGTCACGACATCACGCGTGAACGGCTGGACCGACTTCGCAAATTCTTTTTTGTCGAGTTCGTTATTGTCAGGAGAAGGTTCTTATGTAGGGTAGTGTAGGGTAGTGTAGTGTAGTGTAGTGTAGGGTAGTGTAGGGTAGGATAGTGTAGTGTAGTGTAGTGTAGGGTAGTGTAGTGTAGTGAAGGGGTAGGGTAGGGTAGGGTAGGGAAGGCTAGGGTAGTGTAGTGTAGTGTAGTGTAGGGTAGTGTAGTGTAGGGTAGTGTAGTGTAGTGTAGTGTAGGGTAGGGTAGGGTTGTGTAGTGTAGTGTAAGGTGGTACGAAGTTCGCCGGGAATACTAGTACGCAATAAAAACCAAGAAGCGCTTCACACGAAACCAGTCGTAAAATAGTCATAAATCATAATGAACTATTTTTTAAAAGCTTCTTATTAACTTGAAAAGTACGTATGTTTGTTCGGGTGGAATCTTGCAAGTTATTTATGACTCACTTCCCGGTTTCTGATTGAGCGGAAATTTTGCATGCATATGTATATCGCAGGCAATTTGTACGATTCCGCTGTTTACATACCGCGTCATCATTTTGCAAACGCTCGCAGTCATGTATAATGCCGAAGGCAAAATGTATATTGCCTTGTCACTTTATAGAATGCCACAACATTTCATAGACAATTCAAACGCCGCCTACATAATGCCGCGGAAAATTGAAGAATTTAATTCCTGTTTTTACCACGCGCGTCGCTGTTGATCAAAACAAGAAAAATGGCGTCAAGTAGTGGTTTTGTGACACAAAAAGTTAATTAAAACAGTGCTAATAATGCGTGTACAAAAGACTTTTCACAAAATAATTGGGATTTAAATATATTTATTATAGTAAATTAAAAAAGTTTTACGATTCTCATAAATGCTACGGTATCCATAGAATCTGGTTCTCGGGGGACTCCTGCAGATTATTATTCGTCATCTTTGTGTAAAGTTGAAAATGGTTATTTTTGGTTTCTTCTTCTGCGAAGCACTCTGCTACCCATAGGGTTTGACTGTATAATAAATCACACCTGACCGAACCTAATATCGCTCGCTTCGCTCGCTCATTGATAGCTTTTACAGTTTTTTTGTAAATGAGCGACTGAATTGAGCGATATTAGGTTCGTTCAGTTTTGATTGATTATACAGTCAAAGAGGCTCGCGAAGCGAGGCTCCCCCCCCCCTGGGTAGCAGAAAAAGGCGAGTTAAAACGGTGACGAATTAGGAAAAAGTCAAGTGTTAAAACGAGACCAGTTAAAAATGTGACGAGTTAGGAAAGTGACAGTTTAGAAAAGGGATAAGTTTAAGTAAATTACGAATTCAAACTGAACGTGAATTATGCAGTATTGGCAAATATTAATAAATTTTGTATTCTACCTGCGTATTTCAACACGCATATCGCACAATGCAGAATAATAAAAAATGATAAGTTGATTTAAAATTAGTGTAAAAATTTCAGATTATAATTTATCTGTTTTGTAACTTTAAATACCATAACGTCTAAGTGTTGAAAATGTAACATGTGCAAATAAGTAAGTAATTTAAGTAAACAAAATCAAATACTTTAGTCTTATTTGAAATCTTCATTAGTATCTGATTGTTGAAATATATTCTGATTTGTCCAAACTGTGTTTTCTCATGGTCACCCTAAAACTAAAAAAGAACCTCGAAATTATAACAACTGAACGAGTTATCATTTTGCCTTCGAGATTATAAATAACTGCGAGCATTTGTAAAATGACGACGACGCCGTATGTAAACGGCGAATTATACAGTATGCCTGCGACATGTATATCGCGTGACAGTGCAATATTACGTAAAAGCTTGTATCTAAAAGTTTTTAGGTTTTTCGAAAATTATTTCTTTTAATATTGGGTATATTTAATATTGGTTAGAAGTAAGCCCTTAGAATTGCACATCAAAAACCTTGGCAATATTACGAAACTGTTACCTAACTACTCACAAATTTAAAGTTCTAAAAAACTCACCCTGGAAGGAGGGTAGTAAGGCGAACAAACATTTCAAAAAAGGAATGACGGAACAAACAAAATGGCGGCGAAATCCTATACGTTCGACAACCAAACTGTAACTATTCACAAATTTAAAGTTCTAAAAAAACTCACCCTGGAAGGAGGGTAGTAAGGCGAACAAACATTTCAAAAAAGGAATGACGGAAGAAACAAAATGGCGGCGAAATTCTATACGTTCGACAACCAAACTGTAACTACTCACAAATTTAAAGTTCTAAAAAACTCACCCTGGAAGGAAGGTAGTAAGGCGAACAACTAGATGATGAAATCCACATCGTTTTCTATGTATTCTAACTTTTAATTTTTTTTCTTTCAAATACGTCAAGATCATCATATTTTGTTATTTATTTCAAATAACATTTCATCATCATCATCATCATTATATCAGCGGAAAGACGTCCACTCCTAGACAAAGTCCTGGGCTGCCCTCATGCAGCGGCTACCCGCGACCCTCACCAGGTTGTCGATCCACTGAGTGGGAGGCCTGTCTTCCGGTGCGCGGTTGTCACTCGAAAACTTTACTGTGCCAAATAACATTTACTGTATTTTAATTATTATTATTTTTTCATTTCATTTATTAAATTAAAACACGTAATACATCATCATCACAGGAATACCCAAGTCGTTATTGCAATTTAATTTAAATTATCACCAATGTGCGAAGTGGCCAGCACTAGAAGCGCAAGTGATTTAAAGCAAGATGGCCAGCCAGAGAGACGAGTGACAGACATACCCACATTTTTTTAAATCATCATATCAGCCGGAAGACGTACACTGCTGGACAAAGGGAGGCCTCAAGGAATTCCACGATGACCGGTCCTGCGCTGCACGCATCTATCGGCTTCCCGCAACCTTCATCAGGCGTCGGTCGATCGTGTGGGAGGCCTGCCTATGCTACGTTTTCCGGTGCTCCTACTTACTGCCCCAACGGCCATCTTTTCTATAAGCTATGTGCCTTGCACACTGCCAATTCAGTTTAGCTATTCTGTGCGCTATGTCGGTTACTTTTCGATCACGTAGAGAAACTCCGAGCATAGCACTCTCCATTGCCCTTTGGGTGACCTTGAGCCTTCTTATGAGGCTAAAGTAAGCGACCACGTCTCAGTTCTTTATGTCATCACTGGCAACACACACTGGTCGACGCGCTGGTCTTTAGACACTGCGGTATCTGGGACGTAAAGATATTGCAAAGCTTCCCAAACGCTGCCCAGCCGAGTTGGATTCGACGATTGATCTCTTTCTCGAAGTTGGACCTACCTAACTGGACTGTTTGTCCCAGGTATGCATATTCGGTAACAACTTCGAGTGTAGAGCCTCCAACCTTCAGAGGAGTAGGTATGACACGGACGTTTGACATAGTTTTCGTCTTGTCCATGTTCATTCTAAGACCCACTTGTTGAGAGGCTCTACTGAGGCCATCGAGCATTGTGCCTAAGTCGTCCATAGTCTCAGCCATGACCACGATATCGTCAGCGAATCGAAGGTGGGTGATGTACTCGCCGTTGATATTGATGCCGAGTCCACCCCAGTCCAAAAGCTTAAAAACATCTTCCAGGGCGGCGGTGAACAGTTTCGGAGATATAACGTCTCCCTGTCTCACCCCTTGCTGCAGCTGGATAGGTTCCGAGTTTTGATCCTGGAGGCGAACCGACATGGTGGCGTTTTCATACAAACACTTCAGTACTTCGATATATCGATAGTCAACCTCTGGAGAGACTGTAACACAGCCCAAGTTTCGACCTAATCGAAGGCTTTCTCATAGTCCACGAACGCCAAGCATAGTGGCTGATTGTACTCTTCGGTCTTCTGTATAATCTGCCGCAGCGTATGTATGTGGTCTATGGTACTAAATCCTTTTCGGAAACCGGCTTGTTCGGGACGCACGCAGGTTTGACGACTACCTGCGTGCGAGACGATTCGTAATGACTATCGAAAACAGTTTGTAGACGTGGCTCAGAAGTGAGATGGGTCTGTAGTTCTTCAGCAGGGTATTGTCACCCTTTTTGAAGAAAACCACGACCACACTTCTGTGCCATGCCTTAGGCGTTTGTCCCTCGAGTATAACGGAATTAAATAACTTCTGAAGAGCTTTAAGTACCGGTGTTCCACCTGCTTTCAGAAGTTCAGCCGTAATTCCATCAGCACCCGGTGCCTTATTGTTTTTAAGCTGTTTAAGAGCCATTCTTATCTCGTACAGGCTGACATCCAGGATATCTTCGGTATAGTGTCGGGTAAGTCTAGCTCTTGGGTCTTTAGCAAGATCGCTGACAGGCAGACGTGTGTTCGTGTACAATTGTCCGTAGAACTTCTCAACTTCTTCCAGCAAACTCAGTCTTAGTCGATATGATCCTTCCATCCCCAGTCTTCAGCTTTGGTCAGTTGGCTTTGACCAACAGACAAATCTCTCGTGAACACTTTTGAGCCTTTATTGTTCTCAGTCGCCTCTTTAATACAATTTGTATTATAGTGGCGCAAATCGCGAGTTAGAGACTTGGAGATCTGCTTGTTTAGTTGCCGATACTGAGTAGCGTCTTCAGAGGACTGCAAAACCAATCTGCGTCTATCTTCCATGAGGTTGCTGGTGAAGTCCGAGATTTTTTTGGTTCTGTTTGAGGGGCGAGTTTTAAAAATCTTAGACCCGACCGTTTGGACAATTTCCACGGACCTGTTGTTATAATCGTCCACATTCCCGCAGTCTCCTAGGCATTCGAAGCGATTGAGCAACTGAAGCTGAAAGTTCTCGGGGTTTTGGAGCTGGATGGGTGCTGGTCGGAGCGTGGACTTCATCAGACGACATCTTCATAGCTGGGCTTTATATTCAATGTGCCTCTTACCATTCGGTGATCGCCTTCTGTTTTTACTGAGTTGATCACAGACACATCATTGAATATTTGCCTTCTCGTCGACAAGATGAAGTCGATCTCGTTTTTCGTTACGCCATTGGGATGCAACCATGTCCACTTTCGCTGCTTAGGCTTTTTGAAGAAGGAGTTCATTCCCTCTCCATAAAGTCAGCCAGCATTTGGCCACGTGCATTTCTCTCTCCATCAGATCCTTAGCTCACCATCACTTCGTTTGGCCAGTTTCGCGTTAAAGTCCCCCATAACAATGGTGTATTGGGTCCGGGAGCTATTATGTAGAGCTCTAGAGATACCCCTTATAGGATCTCCACTTCGTCGTCGGAGTGTTATGCGGTCGGTGCATATACCTGAATAACTTTCAGCGAATACCGTTTGGTAATTCGGAGAATAAAGTACGCTACCCTCGTCGAAACACTCTCAATCTGGACCACATTGTTAATGAGGGACTTGTGGACTAGAAACCCGACACCACCCTCGGACAGTAAGTCGCCCCTCCCGGAAATAGAGCAGGTTTCCGGATTTAATGATAATGGTGTCCTCCCCCTCTCTTCGGACTTCACACATTCCTACGATGTCCCATCGTAACCTGCTCAATGCTTCCTCAAGTTCTGTTATTTTTACGTCGGTTCGCAGTGTGCGCGTGTTGTAGGTTGCCAGGGCCAGAGGACTTTTGTTTTGGTAGCTTGGCATCTGCCGGGGCTTCTTCGCACCCCATGCCCCGCCGTTACCTTGACCGCTACCGGAGCCTGGGACCCGGGGACTAGGGGCCGTTTTTTATTTATGTCGATCATTAAGGGGTGTTGCCGTAACCACCACGCTTGGCAGGCGGGTTGGCGATGCAGTGTTTTTGCAGATTGGCTGCAAGTCACGGAAAGACCCTTTTGCCCATCCTCCAGTTTGAGTCCCTTAGTCGGCTCTTACGACACCTATTGGATGAAATAGGTTGGCCCTATTCTAAGCCGGGAGCCATACGGCCAACAATGAGTATTACTTATTTCTAATAAAAAAATATTCCAGCCAACCAGAGAAAGAGTAAGTTTTTGATGAAAACGCAATAAAAATATTATAGAAAATTAAAATCAGTACATATTTATCTTTTTTTTTTACACTACACACTTTAAAATAAATAAATAATTGAAAGGGCTTGTAAACGGTGTTTTCTCATATACCCACTAATTCGTCCCACTGGTGGAACCACGGAGGAAACCTATTTCTCGTAGACCCATGAGAAAACACCGCTTTTAAACGGACATTTTACGGATATTTTACGTAATAACTAAAATTAATGGTTCGCAACCATTAATTTTAGTTATTACGTAAAATATCTAACGTATACTTTTTTACATTTCTGTACCTCAAAAGATAAAAACGGAACCATTATAGGATCACTTGTGTGTCCTTGCGTCCGTCAGTCACAGCCAATTTTCTCCGAAACTACTGGATAGATTGATTTGAAATTTGGTACACATGTGTAAGTCGTTGACTCAAAGATGGACGTGAAACGTAAATAAATTTAATATATTTAAATAAATTTAATTACAAAATTTAAAAATGCAACCTATCATTGCAATTTGCAACCTATATTGTACGAGTATGATGTATCAAATGAAATGGCTTTAAGATAAATATTTTTGTAGTTGTTTAAGAAAATAGATGAATATTGAGCATTGAGAAAGTTAAATTCATATAGATTACAGGAAAACCTAACAGAAAACTGGAGTTTGGAAATTTTATTTTTCGTGTGGGAACGGAAGGACTTTAAACAAAAACCTTTAAAAAACACGTTTCTTGTATGGGGACCCCCTAAATTTTAGATGTCTGGGTTTTGAATATTTTTTTTTTGTAGGAACGGAAATACTGTACATTTTCTTATAGGTACAATCTATGCATTTACCCTCGTATACTGTGATTGTCCAAGATTTTAGGTGTAGTAGTTTTGGAGATAATTAATTATTTTAATTATTAATAGTCAATTTTGTATAATACGTTTTTTTTTACGTACAATAAAGAGTTATTTATGTTTGAGTTTAATTTTCGCATATGTCCTAAATAACTATAAAAATATTTACCTTAAAGTCATAAAAAAATATATTTGAGATCTCACAACAAGCCCTTTCATATAGTTTGCAAAACTTTTTTTACATATTATGTACTTAGAGGTCTTGTTCTGTTGGTCGTGATTGATTAATAATTGACTCATAAATTACTTCATACTAATTATTATTTTATTTTATTTTTATTGCATACGTTTATTGCAAATCAGAAATGAGAAGATCCGCCATGAAGAAAAAATAGCGGCCAAGTGCAAGTCAGAACCGCACACATAGATGGCGCTAGTTTCTTCATGTTTCAAAAAAACATGTTTTTTGTATGGAGACCCCCCTTATTTTTTCACTTATTCTAATTTTTAGTATTTGTTGTTAAAGCGGCAACAGAAATACATCATTTTTTATATTTATATTTTTTATATAATATTTTTTTGCTTGAATAACAACCGAGCTCCACATAACAATGCTAGACGGTGTCAATGCTAGCTTAACAGACGTCAAAGCAAGCATTGACACCATCTAGCATTGTAATTTGTTGCTCAGAAGTTACTCGAGTAACAAAATTCTCATTAGGGCAACTAATTAGCATCAAAAAAGCACTAAATTTATCACTCTGTACTTGTAAGTAAATTTTGTTGCTTAAATAAAAACACTCTTTTTTTGGTTAGTTTCTTTAACATCGCAACGGAACAATGGGTTGTGTGATTTTTTGCACAGAGATCGTTTGAGGGGATGGGAAATAATATGATTTACTAAAAAGCATATCCCGACATTGTTTCCGAGGGATCTGGAGAAAAGACAAGTCCAACGGCTCGCGCATCGCGCACGCTCTAAACAATTATAAAAACAATGTCCATACGGGCGAAGCCAAAAGCTAGTGAGTACATAAATGACGCTGCAAAACTATGACGTCACGCCTAGGTATTTCAAACATTTTTAGAACAAAATGTCGTTTTTGACAGATTATAAAAAGTAAATCAGATAACTGGTATTCGTCATCCCTAATAGGGATGAAAAAGCTCATAAAGGCACCTACCTCAACTTACTAATTGGCTCGGTCGTCGTCAATTTATAATGAAACATTACTGAGTACCTACCTAGGCTTCAGTGGAATTTACGGTAAGCTTCCCTCCTATTTTCAGATATATCGGGCAATCTGATCAGAAAACCCTACGAATATTTTGTGTAAACGTTATTCCTGGAAGTGAAATATAACTTTTAAGTAGGTACTTGTAACAAAATAAGGCTTAATCCTTACTCGAAACTTCTCAACTCATAATTCTCAACTCGAACCCGTTTCATAAACGTATAGAGAAAAAACAACAAGTACAGTTGGAGCGAAAAGTGATACGCCTATAAACACGAATATTTAATGAGAGCGTCGGTGTTGCAAAGGCAAGGGCCGCGTCGTGGTTCGAGTCCTGCCACGAACCAATGTATTTCGAATTTCGATCTCATATGTACTTCCGACGCACTTACCTGCACACATCTGCGAAGAAACTCGAAGGTTGTATGTGAAGTTGACCAACCCGCACTGGGCCCGCGTGGTCGACTAAGACCCGATCGCCCTAATTCAGGGTACTCTTGACCGCCTCGGTGGGGACGTATATCTATGCTGATGTGATAATGATGATTTATTAATCAAGTTACAATTTTTTAATCTTGCATTGCAAACTAACTAATAATATACTTGTAAATACGCAAACATCGGAAATTCACGTACGTTTTAGGGTTCCATAGTCAAACCAGGAACCCTTATAGTTTCACCATGTCCGTCTGTATGTCTGCCCGCCGGTATGTCACAACCGTTTTTGTCTAAGACTAATAGAGCTAAAAAGCTAAAATCTTATACCCCTATACAGTTAAGGAACAAATTCTGTAAAAATAATGTTTTATTGTATCCCCTAAACGTAAATTGGGGTGTTTTTTTTGTCCGCTTAACCTATCGTTGAATGAATAGATCTTTCAAACTATTGAGGGTTTGTTTAGATCGTTTTTCCGATAAATGATTCGTTTACAAAATATAGAGTTTAAAAGTGGTGATTTTTGTAAAAGTTGCATGCCTTCACCCTCTACTAACTTTACCGCAATTTCAGAATACCTGAAAGTATGGAATTAGTACGGCATATCATCAATTTAAGGGTCCCCAGGAGGCTCGAGTTTCCATACAAACGTCGATATGTGTCTACTTAATATATTCGCAAAGTTTGGATTCAATCCGGCATGTAGTTTTTGTATTTTAGCGGAACTACGATTGTATGCAAACTCGATCCTCCTGGAGACTCTTAAAAGGAATATTATCATGGCCGAGTAGGCTTTCTTAGTTTAGGAGTAAAAGTCGATCAGCTTTAGATGTGCAGTAGGATTGTAAATAGTTCATACATTTTCCATATCATCACATCAGCTCATATATACGTACCCAACAAAGGGCTCCAGCCTACCATGAATTGGGGCGATCGGGCCTTAGTCGATAGATTTTCCATATACTTAGTAGCATTTATTGAACCTGAATATGAAAACCGTCGCATCCGCGCCTGACTGACAGCTACGGGTTCCAAATGATTACCAGCTCTTTGCTTTCGAAAGGATCGGTCCTAGAATATGCTGAGTTGGGGCCCTGTGGTTGCATGGCACCTCATGAAAATATGTAACTCACTACTAGACAGTTCATTATGGTCTATTAAGTATTGGTAGAATCCCGTTTGAGCTACAGCATTAAATTTTGGGGATGTAACTACGACTATAATATAATAAAAGCTTTCCGGTTACACAAGAGAGCAGTGAGAACAATACAAAAAATATCCCAAACTACGTCATGTAGGGATAGTTTTGTAAAGTTATGCATTCTCACTGTTCCCAGTCTATATATCTTGGTGATTTTCTTCAAGCTGAAGAACTACAGACCCATCTCACTTCAGAGCCATGTCTACAAGCTGTTCTCGAGAGTCATTACGAATCGTCTCGCACGCAGGTTTGATGACTTCCAGCCTCCCGAACAAGCCGGTTTCCGAAAAGGCTTTAGTACCATAGACTACATACATACGCTGCGGCAGATTATACAGAACGACGAGTACAATCAGCCACTATGCTCGGCGTTTGTGGACTATGAGAAAGCCTTTGATTCAGTCGAAACCTGGGCTGTGCTACAGTCTCGCCGGCGGTGCCAAATTGACCATCGATACATCGAGGTGTTGAAGTGTCTGTAAGAAAATGCCACCATGTCGATTCGCCTCAAGGACCAGAAGTCGAAACCTATCCAGTTGCAGCGACGGGTGAAACAGGGAGACGTTATATCTCCGAAACTGTTCACCGCCGCCCTGGAAGATGTTTTCAAGCTCCAGTCCTAACAGACATGAAGAAGCGGCTTCATGAATTTGAAACAGATGAGGAATATAAAAATAAAAGTATAAAAAAACTTAAAAATCGACTTCAAGATGAAATTCACTCAAAAGTATGAAATAATATTATTATACTTAGATACACGACATTAACCAACAATAGCGAAATCAAAGGTAGGTACGAATTAAATTAGGGGCTAAATTTATTTTTGAGGTCGGTAGCAGCACACAGTTACTTACGTATCAAATGTTTTAGATTAGATGGCATTGCTGACACCGAACTCAAAATAAATTTTGGCCCCTTATTTAATTCGTACCTACCTTGATTTCGTTATTGTTGGTTAATGTCGTACATCAAAGTATAATAATATTATTTCATACTTTTGAGTGAATTTCATTTTGAAGTCGGTTTTTAAGTTTTTTAAACTTTTATTTTAATTTTATTTATTTTTAGTGATAATGCTATCTATCTAACAACGTTATACCCAATCACCCATTCGCCTATATAAACCATCAAATCATAAAGCATGTGTTTCATTAACAGATACAGATTCCTGTAGCTTCCATCATCATCTTAACAGTATGAAAGTTAAGGAGTTAAATCTTCCATCATCAGCTCATCTGAATAACCTGAAAGAATACAACTATCGGTCTATACTTACCTATGTGTCTACGCAAAATATTTGAAGAATTATCTTCCAACTCCTAACCGTTAAGGAGTTGTACCTTCCTTCATCAGCTCATCAACATAAGATGATGACTAATAGACGCCAAAACTTGAATAGTTTTAGGAAATACATGCAACACGTAATATGTGTCTATAAAATTTGAGGTTTTTTCTCGATTTCCCTGGGATCCAATCATCAGATCTTGACTTCATGACAATGGAACCCCCTTGGGAGTATACTGTTTTGATTAAAAAAATAATATTGAAAATCGGTTCACAATCGGCGGAGATATCGCGTAACAAACATACAAAAAAAATTGGTTGTCTGTAAAGTCGGTTTACGGACAATAGTTTAACGTGAAAACGTCATAACAAAACATTGATGAAATGATTGCATACTTTTATGACGGGACAATAAGCGTAACGGGACAATGAGTGAACCTTTTTCGTGCGTGCAGCCGGCGTCCATCGATTTATTAGACGTTGTCACGTCAAAAAAACATACAGTCGAATTGAGAACCTCCTCCTTTTTGAAGTCGATTGATAAGAACAGAATTATGACACGGCGGAAACACTTTCAGGAAATAATTTGTCCCAAACTAAATGTTGCTACGCATTGTCCCAAATTTCAGGCTATAAGGCTTTTTAATGCTTTACCGTTATCGCTGAAAAATGAAATGAGCTTAAATCCTTTTAAGAATAAGCTAAAGAATTTTATAATTAAGCGATGTTACTACAGTATAAATGATTATTTGAATTATAAAAGAAGAAATATAAATCACGATACTCGAATAAACTTATTGCACATTTTATTTGATTTTCAATATTTTTGTTATTTTAGTTTTTTGGACAGGTGATCTGTAATGGTTTCCTGTAATCTTAAATTTAATGAATCGAAATATTATTTTTCTTGACATGCAATTTTTTTCTGACATTTATACATTGTCATTTTTTATTTTTACTTATACTTACTTTATTTTACATTTTATACTATTTTCAATTTTAATTAGGATATGAATTGAACTGACATAAATTGGCGTAATCTTAATGTTGCATGTCATGCCTTTATTTGAATTGTTTGTGTATGCACATAATTATTTATATTTAAATTATTGTTATTTCACACAATGTATATTGTTTTTGAATAAAATGAATTAAATTAAATTAGTTTTAAAGTTAACCGTCCAACATACCATCGGCCATAACCGTCAACGAAACCATCGACCAAAACTTCGGCCATACCGTTTACCACACCGTCGGCCAAACCGTCTACAAAACTGTCAGCTTCAAACCGTCTGCTAAACCGTCGGCCAAACCGTAGACTAAACCGTCAGCCAAACCGTCGATCAAACCGTCGGCCAAACTGTCAACTGAACCGTTGACCAAATCATCGACCAAACCGTCAGACAAACCGTCGATCAAACCGTTGGCCAAACTGTTAACTGAACCGTCGGCCAGACCATAGTCCAAACCGTCGGTCAAACCGTCGACTAAACCGTCAGCCAAACCGTCGGCCAAACTGTCAACTGAACCGTCGGCCAAAACGTAGGCCAAACTGTCGACTAAACCGTCAGCCAAACCGTCGATCAAACCGTCGGCCAAACTGTCAACTGAACCGTTGACCAAATCATCGACCAAACCGTCAGACAAACCGTCGATCAAACCGTTGGCCAAACTGTTAACTGAACCGTCGGCCAGACCATAGTCCAAACCGTCGGTCAAACCGTCGACTAAACCGTCAGCCAAACCGTCGGCCAAACTGTCAACTGAACCGTCGGCCAAAACGTAGGCCAAACTGTCGACTAAACCGTCAGCCAAACCGTCGATCAAACCGTCGGCCAAACTGTCAACTGAACCGTTGACCAAATCATCGACCAAACCGTCAGACAAACCGTCGATCAAACCGTTGGCCAAACTGTTAACTGAACCGTCGGCCAGACCATAGTCCAAACCGTCGGTCAAACCGTCGACTAAACCGTCAGCCAAACCGTCGGCCAAACTGTCAACTGAACCGTCGGCCAAAACGTAGGCCAAACTGTCGACTAAACCGTCAGCCAAACCGTCGATCAAACCGTCTGCCAAACTGTCAACTGAACCGTCGACCAAATCATCGACCAAACCGTCGACTAAACATCAGCCAAACCGTTGGCCAAACTGTCAACTGAACCGTCAGCCAAACCGTAGGCCAAACCGTCGACTAAACCGTCAGCCAAACCGTCGATCAAACCGTCGGCCAAACTGTCAACAGAACCGTCGGCCAAACCGTAGGCCAAACTGTCGACTAAACCGTCAGCCAAACCGTCTATCAAACCGTCGGCCAAACTGTCAACTGAACCGTCGGCCAAACCGTGGACTAAACCGTCAGCCAAACCGTCGATCAAACCGTTGCTCAAACTGTCATCTGAACCGTCGGCCAAACCATAGGCCAAACCGTCGGTCAAACCGCCGACCAATCCGTCTTCCAAACCTTCGGCCAAACCGTCGACCAAACCGTGGACCAAACCGACGGCCAAACTGTCGACAATTTTTTTTAATTCATAATTGGTAAGCCCTTGGCATTATCTCACCTGATGGTAAGTGACGATTATGCCGAAGATGGAAGCGGGTTTACCAAGATTCCCCAACGCAATGGAGAACTGGCTATCTTATCCTCAAGCCGGAACACATGACACTGCTGTTTGGCGCCAAGATTTAGATAAGATGGTGGTAGCTAGCCAGGCGGGCTATGAAAATGCCCTACCACCAACCAAACCGTGTCTTGCAAATTGACCCCAACGGGACTCGAACCCGAGACCTTCTGGTATGAAGCAAATGGACTAACCATTGCGCCACGGAGGCGGTTAAGAAATCCGTTTTGGTATACATAGACAATAGACTATAGACAGATTTTTATTTGACACAAACACACAACGAAACTCGTGCTTAATTACGCTCGCAGCGTAGTTCGTAGTAGCGTACAGCTTTGTATTAAAGATCCCCAGGAAGCTCGAATTTCCATCCAAACGTAGGTTTTCTTTAATACAATAACAAGAATATTTAATAGAATCCAAACTTTGAGTAGACACATATCGATGTATGTAATTAATTTTCGAAGTACTAATATAAAACGGAAAAGAAAGAGAGCAGTTTCAAACTTTCAGTACAAAACTAATTTAAGTTTTCGTTTAGTTATGTTAAAATTTACTACGATGAAAACTAATTACAAACATCGAAGGAGAATCAAACTTTTGCCATATATGTGCTTAATGGTCGAATTTCGACCACAAGTGAAACTTTTAACATTATTAAAAGATGATGCATTTAATCAATTACATTCAAGAAATAAGAGGGCTTTCCATGACTCTTTTAACTTAGGTCATTGACAGATATTTTTATTCAATTAGGAAATTTTTAGAGACTTAATTATATAATAATTACGTCTTATTTTTATATTGGAAAGTTTGACATAGATTGATAATATAATTTTAGTTTGACATTGAGACTGCATGCTATTATAATTTAATTCATAAGTATTTGTAGTAGGTACCTAATTCATAATAAAATTTTGCATGCCAATGTCTTGGCGAATCATGAATGTTCAAATATACCTAATATTTTCTATCATATGAACCATGGTTTAGCGAATAAATTTTTCGTTTCATTTTATTTTATTTCATTACATTTAATTTTATTTCTGTCCATATATCAACGGCCAAATTGTCGGCCAAGACTTCTTCACGTAATTTAACTCGTACGAGTACTTAGTTACGTTCACAGCGTAGTACAATAAAATACCCGCAGCCAAAGAATTAGTAAAACATAAAGTATATTACATTTCAGCTCTTGAAAAGACAGTGTCCAGGCGAATATTTATTGACAACGCTGCGAATATTTATTGACAACGCTAAAAAAACCGACTTCCATCGCAACCACTTGGTACAATTTTGCATTATTAGTTTTGGTTTTTGTTAATTTTCTTGAAAAAATACTACACCGATTTTGATAACATTTATAACCAACCTGGCAGCATATCCTATAGAATAACAAAAGGATCATGAGAATCGGTTCACAATCTGCCAAGATATCGCTTAACAAACATATAAAAAAACATACAGTCGAATTGAGAACCTCCTCCTTTTTGGAAGTGGGTTGAAAATGAAAACTCGTTATTTAAAGGAACTTGTTCTAAAACAAATCCAAAATTATTTGCAAAATCAATTTCAAATGTCAACTTATAGCATTCAGTAATTCAAAAACAGACTCGTTGTCTAAATTAGGGCAGCAGCGAAAGCCGCAGGGAGTGAGCGTGCTGACGACGCCGTAACCTATCCCATCTGAACAGTATAGTATGTCTTTACCTATGAAATTGCCGATTGTATAAAAAAGTTTAAAGATGAAAATTAATATTAAGAACAATAGTTATTAAAACAAAATGTATTCTCAAACCAGCATTAGGCTATTAGAAATTAAATGGTGGTAAATATATGTCTATTGTTTAGATATTTTGAGAGCACGGTGGCTTCAACCCCATGAAGTCAGGGTTTTTCACCTGAAAAAATTGCCTTTAATGAGGCAAAAAATACACATTTTTAATTTTAAAGCTCTAGAGTTATCACAGCAGTTTTTTCGTTACTAATGTCATATTTGGGAATACCCCGTATAAGATTTCGTCACTTTCAGGAAAATTCAAGAATATTAACTAGTCTAAAACTTGCCCCATCGGACCACTAAGAAAACGCCTTTGTTCCATTCAATGGTACATAGCTCAGGGGATTGAAACATGAAAGACATGCCACTAGTAACTAGTAAAAGACCATTAGTATTGTCACCATAAGGTTAATAATAAAAAATAATAACCTTTTTATTTTCAATAAAAATTGGCATTAAAAACTGACACTTCAAAAACTGAATCGGCAATTTCATAGGTAAAGACCTATTATATAGCTATTTATCAACTTCCACGGGGCACTCGCTTTGCAGAGTACCTCTAGATCGACAAGGCCTAACACATAGGTGGTCCCTGCCGTGGTCACTTGCTTTTATAATATACTAGCTTTTGCCCGCGGCTTCGCCCGCGTGAACGTTAGTTTTCTTCAGATCACTAATATTAAATGCAGAATGTATTTAAGTTAGGTACTTAGTTGGATAAGGATTAATGCTTTATTGCTTAAAATCGCTTTGTAAATAAGCTATTATTTCTCGTAAAAAGTAAAGGATAAAAAATGGTTATTGTGGGTCGTCCCTAAGTGATAGACAATACCATCGTGGACTTTTTTGTAGGCCTTTTTAAGGTGTACAATACTGTAGTACATTATTTTAATCTATTTCGTATGGTTCAGCCAGCGTTTGCAAAGTAAGCGCAAAAAAATGAGTTTATTTACGTTATCACATTAGAAACCTCTAGAATTATCAGTGTTTTTCTTCTATATTATGCATGTATTCTACGTATAAACCTTTCTCTTGAATCTTTCTATTAAAAAAACCGCATCAAAATCCATTGCGTAGTTTTAAAGATCTAAGCATACATAGGGACAGACAGACAGCGGGAAATGACTTTGTTTAATACTATGTAGTGATGACTAGATTTTTCCCGCGGCTTCGCCCGCGTTGACATCGTTTTTATGACTGTCTTTGAGGGTGAGTGGTGCACGAGCAACAAGCGGCTCGTGACAATAGACATGAGTTTTCTCCAGATCCCTCAAAGAAGGTATCGAATTATTCTGATTTGCAGTCTATGTCACTTCCCATCCTCTTAACGAATTCTATGTAATAGCGGATGCTTACGTCATAATTGCTATCTCTATGCCAAATTTCAACCCGATCCGTCCAGTGGTTTAAGCTCTGCTTTGATAGATCAGTCAGTCAGCCACGGTTTCTTTTTTATAAATAACATCATATCAGCTCATATATACGTCCCCACCGAGGGGCTCGAGCCTACCCTGAATTGTTAAATATATTGAGTAGACACATATAGATATCTGTAATAAGTTTTCAACGTACTCGTAGTAAATTTTAACGCAGCTAAATGAAGGCTTAAATTAGTTTTGTACTGAAAGTTTGAAACTGCTCTTATTTTTTTCCGTTTTATATTAGTACATCGAAAACTAATTACAAACATCCATATGTGTCTACTCAATATGTTTCCAAAGTTTGGATTCAATCCGGTATGTAGATCTTGTATTAAAACGGAACTACGTTTGTATGGAAGCTCAAGCCTCCTGGGGCAAACTTAAAAGGCAGTGGACGGGGCACATAACATCGTAGAAAGATGGTCGTTGTAGCAGTAATTTATCGAATAGCGACCGCGCACCGGACTTTTTGTAGCGAGTTATGCTCGGAGTTTGCCTACGTGAAAGAATCAGAAATGAGGAGATCCAGAGAAACAAGGTAGGTGGGCGGGGCACATAACATCGTAGAAAGATGTCCGTTGTAGCAGTAATTTCTCGAATAGCGACCGCACACCGGACATTTTGTAGCGAGCTATGCTCGGAGTTTGCCTATGTGAAAGAATCAGAAATGAGGAGATCCAGAGAAACAAGGTATGTGGGCGGGGCACATAACATCTTAGATAAAAAACGGTAATTTAAAAAACTAAAAAACCCGCCTGCGTTTCTGTGTAATTTGGAAATGAAAAACCCTAAAACAAGAAAGTCGTCATACCCGATTGCACTTAACTTAAGAAAAATTGTAGCAGTCGGGACCCATTCTAGAAAGTCAGCCGTCTAGTCAGTATATTGGAGTAATCTGCAATGTAACATAGGTATGTGCTCTCAATTGACTAAGCCTGGGTATGGGTCCCGACTGCTACAATTTTTTAAGTGCAATCGGGTATGACGACTTTCTTGTTTTAGGGTTTTTCATTTCCAAATTACACAGAAACGCAGGCGGGTTTTTTAGTTTTTTAAATTACCGTTTTTTATTTTATTCATTTTTTTAGTTTTATTATTGAATGAGTTCATTTGAATTTGGCGCCAAAAATCCGCCATTTTGTTTTTTTACTTGGATATACCTACCCAGTGTCATTCCCAAAGTAAAAACGTATCTAACGACAACCCTCAAGCTATAATTCATCGAGCCGTTCAGGCTGCAGAGCGTGTCAAACATTTGAATTTGGCGCCAAAAATCCGCCATTTTGTTTTTTTTATTTTGATATACCCAGTGTCACTCTTACAGTAAATACGAATCTAACGACACGTCTCAAGCTAAAATCCACCCAGCCGTTCAGGCTGCAGAGCGTGCCAAACAATTATACATACAAACATACATACATACATACATACATACTCTCGAAAAACATAACCCTCCTTCTGGCGCAGTTGGGTAAAAAATGGCCGTAATAGCAGTAATTTCTCGAATAGCGACCGTGCACTGGACATTTTGTAGCGAGTTATGCTCGGAGTTTGCCTACGTGAAAGAATCAGAAATGAGGAGATCCAGAGAAACAAGGTAGGTGGGCGGGGCACATAACATCGTAGAAAGATGTCCGTTGTAGCAGTAATTTCTCGAATAGCGACCGCACACCGGACATTTTGTAGCGAGCTATACTCAGAGTTTGCCTACGTGAAAGAATCAGAAATGAGGAGATCCAGAGACACAAGGTAGGTGGGCGGAGCACATAACATCGTAGAAAGATGTCCGTTGTAGCAGTAATTTCTCAAATAGCGACCGCGCACCGGACATTTTGTAGCGAGCTATGCTCGGAGTTTGCCTACATGAAAGAATCAGAAATGAGGAGATCCAGAGAAACAAGGTAGGTGGGCGGGGCACATAACATCGTAGAAAGATGTCCGTTGTAGCAGTAATTTCTCGAATAGCGACCGCACACCGGACATTTTGTAGCGAGCTATGCTCGGAGTTTGCCTATGTGAAAGAATCAGAAATGAGGAGATCCAGAGAAACAAGGTATGTGGGCGGGGCACATAACATCGTAGAAAAATGGCCGTTGTAGCAGTAAAATCTCGAATAGCGACCGCGCACCGGACATTTTGTAGCGAGCATGCTCGGAGTTTGCCTACGTGAAAGAATCAGAAATGAGGAGATCCAGAGAAACAAGGTAGGTGGGCGGGGCACATAACATTGTAGAAAGATGGCCGTTGTAGCAGTAAAATCTCGAATAGCGACCGCGCACCGCGGACATTTTGTAGCGAGTATGCTCGGAGTTTGCCAACGTGAAAGAATCAGAAATAGGAGATCCAGAGAAACAAGGTAGGTGGGCGGGGCACATAACATCGTAGAAAAATGACCGTTGTAGCAGTAATTTCTCGAATGGTGACCGCGCACTGAAAGACGTAGCATAGGCAGACCTCCCACTCGGTGGATCGGCTACCTGTTGCAGGTCGCAGGAAGGCGCTGGATGCGGATAGCGCAGGACCGGTCGTCATGGAAATCCTTTGACCAGCAGTGAACGTCTTTCAGCTGATATCATTTTGATGATGATGCATGCACATTAAATCCTTACTAATCCTTCGTATGTATGGATGTTTTATACTCTTTTACGCAAAAACTACTTAACGTATCTGAATGAAATTTGGTAGGTAGACAGATTAGGATCTGGATTAACATATAGGTTACTTTTTAACACACTCGCGAGCCGCTTGGGGCTCGCACACTGCGCACCCTCGGAGACAGTTATAGAAACTATGTTCACGCGAGTGAAGCCGCTGGCAAAAGCTAGTTCATTTATATTGATAAAGAAGGAATTATCTAGAGTCATCTACAAACCTGTAGATCTCATAATAGATTTAAAAAAGGCACCCCTTGACAACCGAAGTCTGCACTCGATTGGTGTGCAGGTGACAATAAAGACATTTATTTATAGGCCGTTGCAGTGATTCAAGATATAAAATGTTTATTCGAAATAGATGCAAAGTACACTCTTTCTTATATTCATAAAATAGTAAAAAAAAAACAATCATTAGTTAACAAGGTCAAAATACAATCATTGATATAAAACAAATTATGTTATTAGGACATGAAAACAATATGACACGAGAAGTTATACATTAAAATCATTGAATATAGTATTAATGCCTTTGACAAGAGTAGGCCAGTTCACATGGACAGCACCCGGTCACGAGTATAACGCGAGAGTCAGCCATCGCCCACCCTAACCAGACGTGCAGGAGTTAGTATAAAGAATTTTTTTTTTCGATTTCAGCAAACTTGCAGAACAAAAGTTGTTCATTTTTATGAACAGAATCACCTCTTTCGGACTAAATATATGCCTAAACTTTAAGGTACTTATTTTTATTTTGTATAAATACTTTTTTAAGACACTAATTTAAATATTGTTTTAATCACTATTTCATCAGCATGATCGTATTAGCTGAAAGATGTCCACTGCTGGACAAAGCCCTCCCCCAAAGATTTCCACGACGACCGGTCTTGCGCTGCCCGCGTCATCATCACTAGTTATTTTTAACTAGGTATAAATCACTAGATATGTTTTTATATTCCTGAGTTGATCACGTCGCAAGCTTACAAACTATGAAACGACCATAGCATCTAACTAATTTAACATACCCAATTGCAATATTTGTGTGTAAATAATAAATTGTGTTTGTTTTAATTTTATTCATTGCTACGAGTATCATTATTGGAATGAACAAATTGAATCATAGGAGTATCTGTCTCTAGGGCCTCTAATCAATCAGAATAAGCATTTTTCACCAAAAAAAATGGTAATTTTTTCCATATTTTTTTATGCAAAAATAGATTATTTTAGAAAACTAATTTGGTAATTCTAATGTTTTAATCACTACTTATTTTTTACATTTTTTTATAATAAAAGTTACACGCCCAAATAATATAAAAAACTAGCTGTCCCGGCGAACTACGTACCGCCTTACATTACATTACACTGCCCTACCCTACCCTACCCTACACTACCTTACCCTACACTACACTACCCTTCCCTACACTACCCTACGCTACACTACCCTACCCTACACTACCCTACCCTACACTACTCTTCCCTACACTACACTACCCTACCCTACACTACCCTACCCTAAACTACCCTACCCTACACTACCCTACCCTATACTTTCCTACCCTAAACTACACTACTCTATCCTACACTACACTACCCTACCCTACACTACCCTACCCTACCCTACACTACCCTACCCTACATACACTACCCTACACTACACTACACTTTATATCTCCGAATAGTTTTTTTTTAATGAAACGCTTTATAAAAAGCTGAACAATGCATTGAATTCTCAAGAACCGCCGTTATAATGATCAACTAAAACTGCGAAAGTTTAATAAATTAGTCCCAAAAGTTTTCTAATCAGGACCTTACGTCGCACCTCGGACACTGCATACAACGGTCGTGAAATTACATTTCAAAAAACAAATGACCGAGCAAACAAAATCACGGCAAAATCCCATACGTTCGAGAACCAAACTGTAACCCATCTTTATCAATCTAGGTGACGAGGGGGTGAGGTCGCAATCTAGAGAGCGGCAGGGAGTGTCCATACTAAATGTTACTACTAATATAAATATATACTTTGCTTACGTTGATCACAACATGTTAATTGTTATTTGAGAAGGTCGATCGTCGCTTGCCAAAAATATTATTATTACAGTCAGAAAAACTTTATCCGAAAGTAATTTCCGTAGCCAGACGATATACTCGTATAACTAAAATCAGGAGATCGCACACATTACTTGTTTGTTTGTAGCTCAATAATCTTAGACCCACACAAAATCTTTTTTAAAGAATGTAACAAAAATATATTTTATATCCTTTGACCCACAAAGAATCTGTTATTAAAAATTTTGAAGGACTTACCAACTGACGGCTTCTCCTCATGACAGTAAAAAATATACATGATAAAGTTTTATTCATTTTGTTCCCCTTACTCCTTACTATTTTCTACTCCTTTAACAAAAAAGAAATAAATACAATCGGAGCAAAAAAAATTGTCTCCATACAAAGTTGGTAATAAACGTGATAAATTTCATTTGAACACTCTACATTTTTAGGGTTCCGTATCCAAAGGGTAAAAACGGTACCCTATTACTAAGACTTCACTGTCCGTCCTCCTGTCAGTCTGTCTGTCACCAGGCTGTATTTCATGAACCGTGATAGCTAGACAGTTGATATTTTCATACATGATGTATTTCTGTTGCCGCTATAAAAGCTAATATTAAAAATTAGAAAAAGTGAAAAAATAGGGGGTCTCCATACAAAAAACGTGTTTTTTTTTACTTGAAGAAACTAGCGACATATTGTATGATGGAAAGGAACCCTTTGTGTGCGGTTCTGACTCGCACTTGGCCGATTTTTTTGCTCCGCCTGTATATTTAGATATTTTCAATGAAAATCTCTTTGGTCAATTCCAAAGAAAGCCGTTGTGGTCTCATCAAGATTTTAGTAAGCAGATCGATTTTCAAAAATCTACATTGGGAATTTATATCGGGTTTAACCAACCTCAAATTAGCAGATTGATTCGCGTCAGTACAAATTGGAACCGAAACTACACGGAAATAACGTTCATAACATAATGCACGTGACGTGGCTGTTACGACTACCTTTGTAAGCAATAAAGATAGAAAATCTTGGATTTTTGTAAAACTCATCAAATATACAGAGTGTAAAAAAATTGGTATAGGTCCCGTTAACTGGAGCTTCTACTCAACATACTGAACAACTTTTGTACTAAAAGTTTACTGAAATCGCAAAAAAAATTGAAATCTTCATACAAAACGATCAGCTGATCGACCAATTTTGTGCATTTTTGTATGGAGCGTCGAATATTTTTTTTGCAAATTGACTATGGGTTCCATGGGGAAAGTTGTTCAGTATGGTGAGTAGAAGCTCCAGTTAACAGGACCTACACCAGTTTTGTTACATTCTGTATAGTTGAATCACTTAACTGCCTTAAGAGATCAAGAAAATCACAAGGAATATTTTGTTACAAACAATTTCTGTCAAATGGAATTACAATCGAAGATCTACTTTTTTCGTGTATATTCTAGTTAGTTCATTATCATCATCATCATATTATCAGCCGAAGGACGTCCACTGCTGGACATAGGCATCCCCCAAGGATTTTGACGATGACCGGTTCTACGCTGCCCGCATCCAGTGGCTAGTTAGTTAGTTTGACCTAGTTTTTTTCTACAACAACGAAATAAAATTCATAAAATCGAACCTAACGACATCAAGCACTAGCTAAACTTTTTTTGGAACTAGCTGTCCCGGCGAACTTCGTACCGCATCACACTACACTACACTACCACTACACTACTATTTGTAGATATTGCAGTAATTTTTAGGTAATTTTTACACCTTGGGTTACATTATTTGATTTCAGTCAGGATTCCTGATTTTTTGAAAATATAATATAGCCTATTGCAACTGCGAATAGTGTAGCTTCCCAACGGTGAAATAATTTTTCAAATCGGTCCAGTAGTTTCGGAGCCTATTCAAAACAAACAATCAAATCTTTTCTCTTAATATAATATAAATATAGAATAGTATAGAAGTATAGACTAACATTGTCAGCCACCAGCTGTGCCTCAGTATCACTACAGAAGCTCAAACACAAGCGTAAAAAACAGTTTGGCATTCAACAAATTTAACAATTTTTTTCAGCACCCTGCCTGAAAATTTTAGATTTATCGCTTTACTCGAATTTTAACTTTTAAATCACCTGTGCCCTTTAATGTGCACTTAAACTACCTCAACACGTGAACCATCATATCAGCTCATATATGTCCCCACCGCGGCACTCGAGCCTACCCTGATTAGGGCAATCGGGCCTTAGTTAACCACGCGGGCCCAGTGCGGGTTGGCCGACTTCACACACAACCTTCAAGTTTCTTCGCAGGCGTGTGCAGGTTTCCTCACGACATGTTTTCCTTCACCGTAAGACGTCAGATAAACGTACATATGAAATCGAAATTTAAAATGACATTCTTGGCATGATTCGAACCACGACTTACCGGACAGGAGGTAGTGCCCTTACCGTTACGCTACCGACACTCACGTGAACCATACGATAGTTTATTTATTGTACATTCTACACTGCCATCTTAATATATTAACAAACTATTCGTACTCTTGCCGTACATTTATGAGACTTCTCTGTTCGTTCGTATAGACGACTTTCCTATTGGAATCCCGTTGAACTTAAATTAAAGTTTTTCACGATCCGGTGTCGAGATCGAGGCTGGCGTTAGACGTAGATGGAATTCAGATTTTGAATTTAACAAGGAAGAACAAGTGGTTCACAATTTAATACTTATGTCCGATATACACCACTGATATTTCTGATATGTCTTTGTTTGTACGAGCCTATAATTTGCGGTACTCATACGAAATTAATAACAGAAACTGTACGCCTTATGTTGACATTTAAAGTTGCAGTTTAGTTTAGAAAAAGGTCATAAATAATTTTTGGAAAGACCTAAAAAATTTAGGTTCAAGCTGTCATTCGAAAATTTTCAATTATTTTGTATTCTTCTCAGCAAACCTTTTTATTTGATACCCACATTATAGGAGGGCATTAAAAATAACTAGTCCGCCATCTTGGGTGCGCCGCCATGTTGGTTTTAGAATGTCGTTACACAGTTAACCATGCATTGTCATCCAAACTGAACGTGTATACAAAATTTCAGCTCAATCGGTTGAAGATATCTGCTTCAAAATTGAGTCGCAAAATTTCACCCGAACAAACATACATACATTGCAAGTTAAATAAAGGCTTGTAAAAATAGCAGCGGCACTTAATAACGGACTCTTTTTCAATTGAATGTAGGTTTATAAATTATTTGCTAAATACGTAACAGATTGTGGTGCTTCGCGAAATATACATGTTCATGAGAAATCTGTGCTCAGTCATCCGAGATCTCCGACAATAAAAAACCTAGGATATATGGAGTGCCTGCCTAAAAAAGTTATTACACGGTCGCGTCTTTCTGCCGCTCTATCTCACCGTATTATAGCGTGGACATAAAATCTCCTTGCGTGGTTTGCATAGCGGTACAAATCTTTTTGGAGTTTACTCCTTAAGAAACGATGTGTAGATGAAAATCGAGTGTTAACTTTGTTTACTCACGTTTTATATCAGTCACCTTTTATATGAGGAAGGCTAAGACTCCATGGTCATAGAGCCTAAATCACGAGACCGCAGGTCGAGCTTCGCGTATGGCGAAGCCCAGAGCACTACCTGGGAAGACGAAAGCCGAGCTTCACGTAGGGCGAAGCCCAGAGCGCGCCCTGCGAGGCTGGATGCCGATAACCACGTAGGGCGAAGACCAGAGCGCTTCTTATGTGGCCGGAGGCCAAGCTCCGTGTAAAGCGAAGCCCGAAGCGCTTCCGGGGTTCAAGCTCCCCGTAAGATAAAATAAAAAAAAACAGGATGAATAAAGTCCTGTCGCGCATCGGAGCTAACACGCACAGTTTTTTTGTAGAATAAAGAGATGCTGGGATAAAGAACTTACTGAGAAGCTGGGTTGATGTGGAGGCAGCCGACCTTTACGGAGACCACCTGCTCGTGCCTCTCCGAAGCTGTAGGTGTAGTGCATCGTGTAGATGGCCCGGTCTCAACCCTTAGGCCGGTCTCAACCCTTAGGGTATTTGAAGTCATCCTGAAAACAAAACATTGGTTATCACAGATATGCTTTCATTTTTACTGCCGCGAAATATAGTATCATGGGACATGATAATGGAAATATCGCAGTAACTTCTATGTTGTGATTTAATTATTAGCCTATATTACCGGATGATACCTAATGGTACAAAATAGGTTCATAGCTATCTCATTCACTAGTTTTATAACTATAACATCATAAGTACTTCACAAAATGTACATTGCTCAACATTGCCTGGGGAAATAAAATAAATTTATGCAAAACATGGTTTTTAGGGTTTCGTGCCCAAAGGGTAAAAACGGGACCCTATTACTAAGACTCCGCTGTCCGTCCCTCTGTCACTAGTCTGTATTTCATGAACTTTGATAGCTAGACAGTTGAAATTTTCACAGATGACGTATTTCTGTTGCCGCCGTAACAACAAATACTAAAAATTATAAAAAGTAAAAGTCTCCATACAAAAAGAGTTTTTTTTAAAACGTTAAGAAACTAGCGCCATCTAGTATGATGGTACGGAAGCCTTTGTGCGCGGTTCTGCCTCGCACTTTACAGGTTCCATTTTTAATAAACAGCTTACTGTTTGTAAGCCAGTTCGAAATTTAAATAAAACTTTCGATAAGTTACCTCCTTGGTTGCCAGGTTTGTAGTATATTGTTGTTCCATTTTTAAATTACATCACAGATATGAGTTTACAGTAATATATATGTCACTGGATCAGAATCAGAATCAGAGTTTTTATTGTTGATTATGGTACAAAGATCTTAAAGTAACATAAAGTTTCACATAATCTGCCTAAAGAGGCATACAATACATTTCAGCTTACACAAAAAAAATACATAAAAAATAGAAAAAAAATATTAAAAATTGCATAATACCTTTAAATTTTAAATTAATAATGTCAAATGTTGTGCTCAAGAACATAAATTTAATGTATAATGTCGAACTTAAATAAATGGAGTTTACATAGTAATTTAAATGGCCGCTAAAACACGACGGATATGGATTAAAAATTACTTACGACATGCGCAGTGCAGGGTATAGAAACTTTCAAGATGGGCAAGTGCTATATTTACGAGTACCTTCTGAGTTCTTATAAACATGGGTTCTATTAATTTCATACAATCTGTGCTATCCTTCTTTGACAATATAAAAACACAATTTTCATTGTAATTTATAAGTACTGAGAGGGTGAATGTAACACTTGCTTATTTTAAAAGTTTTCTCCGTATACATGTCCTAAATACACTTATTGATATATATATTTATATATCTACACTCAGGCAGTCTGCCTGAAGATGGTGTTCAAAACCGGTCGCTGACAAATTATAAACGCAGTTTTATTTGTTCTATGTGAAGTTAGTGTAGATATATACCAATATGTGTGATACAATGTTCCACTAAGAACCTACAATCAAAAGTATCAACTATGTCCTAAGTAATTTTAGTAGCTCTATAAAAAATCACGAAAAGTCAAAAAATATCCCTAGGCAAAGTTGATGTGTGTATTTGCGAGGGCTCCGAAAAATATCAAGTCAACAGAGCCCTGCAAGGGGGGCTCCTTTTTGCGATAAAAATCCACCTAAATTACGAAGTAACTAGTATCTCATGTGTGCCTAAACTAACAAACAGCAATAGGGATATAATTGTATCACGGATCACTGCGACAGTAACAACGTGATGTGTTCCAGCCTACGAAGAGTTCCAGCAGTATTATAGACACTTTGCCCGCGTGGATATTGAGGGTGCGTGGATATCGAAGGTGCGCAGCTTAAGTTGGTCCCAAAGATCCGTTCTACTCGTATATATTGGTGAAAAAATAATATAATAGGCATTTTTTGAGTTTGCATGGGAGGTAGGGGAGGGATGGGCACTTTTTCACAAATCTGTCCTTTTATTTTAAAAAAATAAGCAAATCGTTTCGATACAACGGCCAGACGTACTCGTATTACATTCTAGATGGGAGCGCGGTGCGCGAGCCGCTACCCACGCGCGAGGGTGATTTCCAATGCTTGATGACAAAACTATACATGAATACCTTTAATTTTTTTTAAATAGCTAGTTGGTTGGATAGAACGGCTAGACGGACTCGCATTAGTTTTCATCAATTCTTTTTATATACAGATTAAGCAAAACAGTTGGATAGAACGGCTGGACGGACTCGCATTAGTTTTCATCAATTCTTTTTATATACAGATTAAGCAAAACAGTTGGATAGAACGGCTGGACGGACTCGCATTAGTTTTCATCAATTCTTTTTATATACAGATTAAGCAAAACAGTTGGATAGAACGACTGGATGGACTCGCAGTTTTCATCAATTCTTTTAATATACAGATTAAGAAAATCGGTTGGATAGAACGGCCAGACGGACTCGCATTAGTTTTCATCAATTCCTTTTATTAACAGATTAAGCAAATCAATTGGGTATAATGGCCGGACGGACCCGCAGTTTTCATCAATTATTTTTAATATACAGATTAAGAATATCGGTTGGATAGAACGGCCAGATGGACTCGCATTAGTTTTCATCAATTCCTTTTATATACAGATTAAGCAAATCAATTGGATAGAATGGCCGGACGGACTCGCAGTTTTCATCAATTATTTTTAATATACAGATTAAGAATATCGGTTGGATAGAACGGCCAGATGGACTCGCATTAGTTTTCATCAATTCCTTTTATATACAGATTAACCAAATTAATTGGATAGAATGGCCGGACGGACTCGCAGTTTTCATCAATTATTTTTAATATACAGATTAAGAAAATCGGTTGGATAGAACGGCCAGACGGACTCGTATTAGTTTTCATCAATTCCTTTTATATACAGATTAAGCAAATCAATTGGATAGAATGGCCGGACGGACTCGCAGTTTTCATCAATTATTTTTAATATACAGATTAAGAAAATCGTTTGGATAGAACGGCCGGACGGACTTGAGTTTATTGCACACAAATATTTAGATATTTTTTTATCAGTTCTTTTAATATTATATAGATAGGTATGATTGAATAGCCGAAAACACGTTGAAAACCTAATTCAATCCCAACAATGTACAATTTTGCTTTATTTTTTTAAAACTGGTTTTAATAAAATTCATATCGGACTAACTTGAAGACACGTACTATCGAATAAAAAATTCATGATAATCTGCTCACAATTCGCGAAAAAATCGAGTAAAAAACATACAGTCGAATTGAGAACCTCCTGTATCTAGACGACGGTTGAAAATAATAGCAGCATAATGGAACATCCATCGAGTACCTACCACAAAACCTTGCACAAAAATTTACTCAACTTTTTATTATGGTAAATTAAAGAAGGACTGGCGTCTGGACTGCTAGCTTCGGTGCCTCAACCGGTAACGACTCGGTCCTCCTAACCAGAGGTGTCGGTTTCAAATCCGGAAGGCCAATGTACCACCAATGAGTTTTTCGAAACTTACGTATATATACCACCGATTGCTTTAACGGTGAAGGGAAACATCGTGTGGAAACCCGCACACACCTGCGTAGAAACTCGAAGGTTGTGTGTGAAGTCGACCAACCCGCACTGAGCCCGCGTGAACGAATAAGGTCCGATCGCCCTAATTTAGGGTAGGCTCGAGCTCCTCGGTGGGGACGTATATGAGCTGATATGATGAAAGAAATGAAGCCATTTAGCCAAGAGACAAATTATTGTCAAATTTTCTAGAATCGGAAAAGCGAAGGAGGTTTAGTTGAAAAGCAGTCCCCAGCGTAGACGCATTGTTCCCAACGATGTGATGACATACGGAAATGAGACTGAGACATTTCCTCATAAAAGGCTCACGTCACCCTCAAGGCTCAGGTTTCCCTGCGTGATCGAATCAGAAATAAGGAGCTCACAAAATCACTAAACATTTATCTAATCCGTGTGCCAGGCGCGGATACGGAAGGAGGGGGGGGTTAAGGGGCAACTTATGTCCTCCCTCGCCCCCGAATCTAAATGTGATTCGTAGAAAAAGCAAAAAAAACATTTCTTTTATTCACAACTAGCTGTTTCCCGCGGCTTCACCCGCGTGCACAACGTTTTTATGACTTTTCGAGGGTGCGCCGTGCGCGAGCCGCAAGCGGCTCGCGAGCGTGGAAAAATGTAGCCTATGTCCTTTCTCAGGGTCTAAAGATTGTCTGTGCCAAACTTCATCAAAATCGGTTGAGAGGTTTAAGCGCGAAAGCGTAACAGACAGACAGAGTTACTTTCGCATTTATAATATTAGTAGGGATTGGTAAGCCCTTGGCATCATCTCACCTGATGGTAAGTGATGATGATGCCGAAGATGGAAGCGGGCTTACCAAGATTCCCCAATGCAATGGAGAACTGGCTATCTTATCTTTAAGCCGGAACACATCAATGTTGTTAACACTGATGTTTGGCGGCAAGACTTAGATATGGTGGTGGTAGCTAGCCAGGCGGGTTTAGAAAATGCCCTACCACCAACCAAACCGAGTTTTAGAAGTTGACCATGCTGGAATCGAACCCACGACCTCCTGGTGTGAAGCGAATGGACTAACCATTACGCCACGGAAGCGGTTAAAATAAGCGTACATAAACGATCATACAACTAACGACATACAAATAAGCATACATAAACGATCTTTAAATAAAATTAAATAACCTTACCTATTTAATTAAAAATTTAAAACCCGACTCTATTTATTTAAATTGTAGCACGACGTATAGATACGGTGAGGTAGGGCGTGGGTTAATGAGCGTAAGTACTTAAAGATAAATAGAATTTATTAATGAGCAGAATATAAGACCTAAAAAGAACATAAGAATTAGAAAAACATTACACACTTAAATAATAATCGCAAATCACAAAAAAAAAACCTTAATGTATCTTACCCGAGATGGGTATTTTAGAGAGAAGAATTATTGTTAGGTTCTTATACAAAGTTTTTTATTTATTTGATATTTCATAAGTTTAATGGTGAAAAATACTTTTATTTTTTAATTCACAATTGGTAAGCCCTTGGCATCATCTCAACTGATGGTAACTGACGATGATTCCGATGATGGAAGAGGGCTTACCAAAATTCCCGAACGCAATGGGGAAACTGGCTATCTTATCTTCAAACCGGAACACATTAATTACGCAAAAAATGGTTTCAACCTGATTTTTGTATATTAGCCTAATTTCGGCCAATGCACAAATTTTGCGAGTTAGTGAAGTTATTTTATGGCATGTGGCATACCGTTGGAAAGAGAATAGACTAGAGAACTTTTGAGGGAGTTGGAAGATCCCGATCGCTTATAGTTTTTTTTCTATACTCATGTAAATATAATGTGTGTTCGCGGATAACTTCGTCGTTTATAAACCTACTTTGTTTATTCTTTTTTTGTTGGAAAGTAAATATCCCAATGGTGGTACCATGATAAGGACACCAGGATCTGATGATGGCGTACTAGAGAAATCGAGGGGAACCTTAGTTTCCTGTTTGAATTCGTTTTTTTTTGTATAAAATTATAAGTTACCTCTTCCGAAAACTTTGAGAGTTAATAAAAAAAAACTAAATTGTAAATGCCAGCAATTTTAAGTTTAGTAGCACCATACTACACTGCACAACAAAATAAAATTTAAACTTTGAGCCTACACCCAACAGTTTTTTTAATTCAAGTTTAAATGCAGAATTTTGGATTTTCTTTAAAAATTGACAAAAATTTTATTTTAAAAAGTCCGTAGGGCATAGGAAAGATTATGAGGGCTGAAGGGATAGCTACAGACCTCTCTTATCGGTCATTTCAATTTGGCACACGATGCACCAAACACCCTGTATAGCGGGCTGGTAACACAAATTACAAAATTTTCCAAAAATTCAGTTATGTCATGTAAGCATACGGCATTTGGACTGATCTTCATAACTGCAAAATTCAAAGTCGTTGAAAATTCACGACCTCGGCCGGAAGAAAAAATCAGTCATCCTTCCAATTGTCCTAAACTGTCAGCCATTGTAAAAAGCCCCAAACAGTTCAATTAAGAAAACAGAAGTTATTTAATTTACTCTTTACTTTTTTTATTTATTCTTACAGGAGTGGAATTCCCTTCCGGCGTCTGTATTCTCCGATTCGTATAATTTAGGAATCTTCAAGACGAGAGTGAATAGGCAGGCACTATTTGAGCTTGCGTGTTACATTCTCGGCTGCATCGGCTCTTACCATCAGGTAAGGTGCAACCAAACGCACTCAAATTTTTAATAAAAAAAAAAAATACAAATCATGTTTTTATTAAACTTTTGGTAGGAATAAATAAAACTCGGTGTCGTGCTACAGCTGACAACAGAGCCCAGAACACCTGGTCTCGCATGTAAGAGTACCTACATATTATGTAGAATAACTATCTACTTTCGGCATAAATAGTCTTTATTCTTTGCCTTCGGACGGAAAAAATATCAAAATCGCGTGTGGGTTGCGATGGAATTTCGTACGAAATACGATTGTTGCTAGGTATAGTAATCTGTATAATAATAGGTCTTTACCTATGAAATTGCCGATTTTTATTGAAAATAAACTAGTTATTGTTATTTATTATTGCCCTTATGGTGACACTACTTATGGTATTTTATTAGTAATTAGTGGCATGTCTTTCATATTCCAATCCCCTGGGCCATGTACCGTTGAATGGAACAAAGGCGTTTTAGTGGTCAGATAAGACAATTTTTGAAACTAGTTAGTTTTCTTGAATTTTCCTGAAAGTGACGAAATCTTATGCTTGGTATTCCCAAATATAAAATCAGTAACGAAGAAAATGCTACGATAACTCTAGAGCTTTAAAATTAAAAATGTGTATTTTTTGCCTCAATAAAGGCAATTTTTTCAGGTGATAAAACCTGACTTCATGGGGTTAAAGCCACCGTGCTCTCAAAATATCTAAAAAATAGGCATATGTTTATCACCATTTAATTTTTAATAGGTTTATGTTACGTATTTTGGGAATAAATTTTGTTTTAATAACTATTGTTCTTAATACTAATTTTCATCTTTAACTTTTTTATACAATCGGCAATTTCATAGGTTGACCTAATACGAGTAATGAGTATGTCCACATCGAGGGGCTCGCTCGAGTCTACCCTGAATCAAGGCGGGCCTTAGTCGACCACGCGGGCCCTGTAAGGATTTGTCAATTTCGGCAATTTCATAGGTAAAGACGTAGTATATAGAGAGTGAAACCGAGTGATAACTTGCGAGGCCGGAGGCTCCGGGTGTAGAATAAAAAAAATGTTTCACTATGAGTAAACTCCTGTAGCGCGTCAGAGATGAATGACGATACTCAAACTTTTTTTGTGAACATTGCGAAGCAACACGTCGATGTGGTTTCATATGTATTGAATAACAGCAATTCTAGAATCCCGTTCGAAGAACAAAATAAATAAGAGACTGTTGTCTTTATGAGAATAATGTATCTTTGAATCTACACGGTGAAGGACAACATTGTGAGGAAACCTGCAAATGCCTGCAAAAAAATTTGAAGGTTGTGTGTGAAGTCGACTAACCCTCACTGGGCCCGCGTGGCCTACTAAGGCCCGATCGACCTAATTCAGGGTAGGCTCGAGCCCCTCGGTGGGGACGTAAATGAGCTGATATGATGATGATGAAACCTATACTCAGCCACCCTGTATAAACTGACGATATATTATAGGCTTATAGAATCAAATCAAATGCAGTTGATTACACAATATCAAAATCATCACAAATTAAGTAAAAAAACGGAATCTTGACATTGACGTTTGATGCTGTTTTGTTATTGTCTAAAAAACGTAATCACACAATCGTTTCCCATACAAACTTTAAAATACTACTTCTGAAAAATGTATAGGCCGATTTTATATAAGCAAGTTACGAAATTAGTTATTTAAGGTTTTCATAGTAATCTTAAAATTCGCTGATCTTTTTTAAAATTATGTATTTTGAAAATGTGATCTATGCACGTACTGGAATTTTGTGACTTTAAGTGTATAAGGTTCCATTCGAATCAGCCCATCCATTTTTAAGAAGGTAGTAATTTTAGGTTTTGTATGAAAAACAATTTTGTGAATAAGCTCTTTAGCTTACTTTTACTCCAATACTACTATTAAAACCAGTTTTTAGGCTTCTGTACCCAAAGGGTAAAAACGGGACCCTATTACTGAGACTTCGCTGTCCATCTGTCTGTCCGTCAGCCTGTCACCAGGCTGTATTTCATGAACCGTGATTAGCTAGACAGTTGAAATTTTCACAGGTGATGTATTTCTGTTGCCGCTATAACAACAAATACTAAAAATTTAAAAGAGTGAAAAAATAAGGGGGTCTCTATACAACAAACGTGATTTTTTTGCTCGTTTTTGCTCGATATTGATAACGGCAACGACACTTGAAATATTCACAGAATATTTATTTATATATTCACTATAAAAATAAGTTTTTGAATTAAATTAAAACGAATATTTAAGGAGGGGGGGGGGGCTCCCATACAACAAACGTGATTTTTTTTCTTGTTTTTGCTAGATATTGATAACGGCAACAAGTAGACACTTAAAATATTCATAGAATATTTATCTAAATATTCAATTTAAAAATAAATAATTAAATTAAAATTATTATTTAATCCATACAACAAATTTGATTTTTATAGATAACTAGCTGTTTCCCGCGGTTTCACCCGCGTGGACAATGTTTCTATGACTTTTCGAGGGTGCGCAGTGCGCGAGCCGCAAGCGGCTCGCGAGCGTGGTAAAAAGTAGCCTATGTCTGAATCCAGGTCCTAATCTGTCTACCTACCAAATTTCAGCCAAATCCGTTCAGTAGTTTTTGCGGGAAAGCGTAACAGACAGACAGAGTTACTTTCACATTTATAATATTAGTAGGGATGGTACGAAACCCTTCGTGCGCGAGTCCGACTCGCACTTGGCCGGTTTTTTAATTAAGCTGGATTTTTTACTACGAGAAAAAAGAAAACTGTAGACAATAGGGTATTTGACAGTGTTTATTATAAATTAAAAATTATTATTCACTAAATAGCTATTCTCCTACAAAAGCATAAAAACTTATTCATTTTATATTTTATTCTAATTTCAATTTTATATCTATCAAAATCACTAAATTAGTTTGTCAAAGACAATGACATCACAAGTTTGTAACACAAACAATTTCAGAACAGAATGTCGTTTTAGACAGTTGATAAAAAGTAACTCAAATGACCAAATACCGAATTAAGTCTTTTTTATTTTATTTTAGGAGATGGGACAGATGTTATAAAGATCGTTACTCAACGAACATGATAAGAATTTAGAGTAGGCAAAATCTACGGTGACTAGCTGGAATTTTGTACTTTGAATTTTAAATCCTACTCCATGTGTCTTTGTCAGATATAGATAACCGACTTCAAAAAAAGGAGGAGGTTTCTCAATTCGACCGTATATATAATTTTTTTATGTGTGTTCGCGGATAACTTCGTCGTTTATGAAACGATTTTGGTAATTATTTTTTTGTTGGAAAGGAGATATCCAAAATCCAACCATGATAAGGAAACCAGTATCTGATGATAGCATTCCAGAGAAATCGAAGGGACTTTCGAAAATCGTAGTGGCGACTAGTGCGTTCGAAGTCGGTTTTTTTTTGTTTAAAATTATTATTTTTTATTTTTCAATTGATAAGCCCAAAGCATTATCTCACCTGATGGTAAGTGACGATGATGCCGAAGATGGAAGCGAGTTTACCAAGATTCCCCAACGCAATAGGGATCTAGCTATCTTATGTTCCAGCCGGAACACATCATGACATCACAGATGTTAACACTGATGTTTGGCGGCAAGACTTAGATGGTATGATGGTGGTAGCTAGCCAGGCGGGCTATGAAAAGCACTAGTTGCGCGCGGGGAAGGACGCCTGGACGCAATGTGCTTGCCAGGCTACAAACATTGCCCAACCCGTGCACTAACTACATACCACTACGAGTCCATGACCCAGTCGGGGGACCGACAAGCCAGAGTGCCGAAGGCGATAGATCCAACGGCAGGCAAGCGGTGGACTACCCCCGACCCCGCGTAGTACCCTGATCCAAACAGCCGGACCCGTAGTTCTGGCTGCGAACTCCACCTAGCCGGGTAGCTCTAGGCAGAGGGCATACATACATAGACAGTCAAAAACATAACTCTCCTTTATTCGTAGTCGGGTGAAAAGAAATAGGAGCACGTACTTGTTTAGTTAGATATTCCTACTTTAACCCTTTGACGTTTGTCCAGTTAAAATATTTTAATTTTCTGCGTTTCGTAACGATCAATTAAACATTTTGCTACGTACAAAGCAATAGTGAAGCCAAAAATGTTTACTTCATGAATGGCGCCTTGGGGCTTCTTTTGACAAACTTTTTCACAGCAGAATTGCCAAATGAGGCGAGTACCTACCTACGCAAGAACCTTGACAGTTTGTTAAATTGTTATTTTTCTTTAATGATCCTCATTAATACCAAAGTGTTTATCAAGAGTTTTTAGTTTTGAGCTACTAAGGAGCGAGTGGCAGCAAACATGAGGGAGTGAATGTGTCACATTAAATAACTTTGACTTAGGCTCATATGTCATATTACTGCAGACCAAAAATTCAGCACGGTCAAAGTATATATACGAGTATTGGTAATAAAATACTCTATGGACACTCTCTGCCGCTCTCTTGATTGCGACCTCACCCCCTCGTCACCCAGATTGATACAGATTGGTTAAAGTTTGATTGCGCCGTGATCTTGTTTGCTCCGTCATTTGTTTTTAGAAATGTCATTTCACGACCGTTTGTATGCAGTGTACCGGGTGTGCTCTGGGACAGATTTTTACGGGACCACTACCTGTCTGCATTCACTGAACTGCTATACTGCATCTGTGGTGGCTCTTGGACCACTTTTGCCCATCATCATCATCATCATATCAACCGAAGGACGTCCACTACTGAACATAGGCCTCCCCCAAGGATTTCCACGACGACCGGTCCTGCGCTGCTTCGTCCATCGGCTTCCCGCGATCTTCATCAGGTCGTCGGTCCACCGCGTGGTAGGCCTGCTTACGCTACGTTTTCCGGTGCGCGGTCGCCACTCGAGATCTTTACTGCCCCAACGGCCATCTGCTCTACGAGCTATGTAATTAATTACATACGACGGAATGGGGAAGGTGTATGCGTTTCAGGTAAGAGGTTATTCTTGTTTGTGTGTGCAAATGAATATTGCTATTTATCTCCAAAACGGCGAGACCGATTAAGATACGATTTTCTGTAAACAGTTTTTGATTGATCCTTCTAATATTATAAACGCGTAAGTTTGTAAGAATGTATGGATGTATGTTTGTTACTCTTTTACGCAATAACTACTGAACGGATCTGGCTGAAATTTGGTAGGTAGACAGATTAGGACCTGTATTAACACGTAGGCTACTTTTTTTCACGCTCGCGAACCGCTTGCGGCTCGTGCACTGCGCACCCTGTGTAATTGTGTCGACTATTTATTAATTAGCTAATTGATTTTTGAATTGACACAGTAATATGAATTAACATAGCATTATACATATAATTATTAATAAAATAATTACTAACATAGGCAAAGTTTTACTAACAAGCTATGGATCACTGTTGTCTGAAAATAAATAATTGAATTGAAGCCTCGGGAAACAGCTAGTCAGCAATAGTTCTAAGATAGGTGTTATGGTATAAATAAAGTCGCCAGGGGGCGCTGCTGCAATAAACATTTTCCGCTCGTTAATATGAGTTTTAGAGTTCTTACTTGTCTAAGGTTTTAGCGCATTTTCACCGCGATGGCATAGCCGAATTAGGTTCAGTTTCTTGTAAAATGCTTGAAATTTATTTGCAATGATTCTTAGATAAATTTGATTGTGACAAACCACCAGGAGGCACTAATTTCAATAAATGAGGTGTCTTTTTTGTGGTGATCCTAAGTGTCTCCTAGTAACACTTTATCAGCAAAAATTCACACCCATTTTTTTGTTTGCAATACGCTACCGACTTTAATTAGGTAAAATATGTTTTTCTACTCCCATTTGGTAATTTGCTTAATACATTACCTCAAATCATATTACAAAAGTATTAATTTCTACAAGTCGTTTTACAATGATCATTTCAAAACGAGACAACTGTACTACAATGAAACTTTTTTATTTTTTTAATCGCTTTGGTTTTCAAAACTAGACAACTGTACTACAATGAAACTTTTTTATTTTTTAATGGGTTAAGGTTTCAAAATTAGTAAACTGTACTACACTGATTTTTTTTATGGGTTTGGCTTTTAAAACTAGACAAATGTACTACAATGAAACTTTTAAAATATTTTTATGGCTTCGGCATCATAAATTCAATCAAAATTTCAATTTATTTTGTGCAAGATGCCAGGCCATTTAAAAAAGCGCGCATACCTGCGCCATGGCTAAACAAGTAAAACATCGCGTGTGATTAGGCTGTACGGATGAATTTTTGACGGTTTAAAATTTTCTTTATTTACTTCACGGAAGTAGAAAAAGTATTGTTTGCCACTGAACGCAATTAGTCATTGTAACTCTCGTGCTATCTGTTGTTCCACTCAGCTTAGCACTTATGTTACAATGGTTCTCTTTACACGGCAGTGGCATAAATAACAATAGTACCTGTAACAAACTTTTCTTATAAGACAATCTCAGTAGGTATAAAACTACGCTGAATTTATCAATGTATTTTGTCAAACCAAAGAATTTATTTGTGTCACTGTTTTTGTATAAGACCCGCAGCCCGTAATCTACATACTTGATGAGAACCATAATAATACATCACTGCTTATTCGGTTTGGTTGGTGGAAAGGCATTTTATAAGCCCGCCTAGCCAGCTACCACCATCTTATCTGAGTCTTGCCGCTAAAACATCAATGTAACGTACAGCATCGATGTGTTCCGACTGAATGTAAAATTTCCAGTTCCCCGTCGGGTTAGGGAATCTTGATAAGCCCGCTTCAATCTTCAATATCGTCGTCACTTGCCATCATGTGAGATGATGCAAAGGATTTATCTATCTTTGTTTAAAAAAATGAATCTCTATTTACCTTGGTCATCGCAACACGCGTGAACGGCTGCAGCGATTTCGCTAATTCTTTTTTTGTTGAGTTCGTTATTGTCAGGAGAAGGTTCTTATGTAGGGTAGGGTAGTGTAGTGTAGTGTAGTGTAGGGTAGGGTAGAGTAGGGTAGGGTAGAGTAGAGTAGGGTGGGGTAGGGTAGGGTACGGTAGGGTAGCGTATTGTAGGGTAGGGTGCGTAGTGTAGTGTAAGGTAGTTCGAAGTTCACCGGGACAGCTAGTTGTAAATAAAAATAACTTTCAAGATTCCCATAGATTTAGACAACACAAAAACCCTTGTATGTGGGGTTACGCGTAACAGTGACAAAGTCCGGGTGGTTTTAGGATTGTTTTGGGTTAGTGCACTATGACGGACAAGAAATCTGTGAACATAATGCTATAGGACATCCAGACGGAGATTCGTACGATGGGTGATATTTTCACAGATCTCTTTAGCGATTGTTTATGCCAGACGTTGCCGGCAAGGTGAACGCCTCAAGCGATTTGTGCGTGGCCTGGAGAGTACATGCTGTGTGTCACGACTTCATAGGTTAGGTAGTGGGCGTGGGTTTTAAAAGAAGTTCGTGAACACGTTATAAATTTTATTGAAGAAAATAAGACCTAGAAAGAAATACAAGGTTTTTACACCCTTTCTCGAAGGATTCTCGAAAAATTTTTTAGACTTCCCATACAAAATTGGCCGATTAGCTGGCTAATTTGTATGAAAAGTCGAAAAATTTTTTCGAGTTTTCAGTATGGGTTCCTGGGAGAAAGTTTTTCAGTATGATGAATAGTTTAGTTTAAGTTTCCGGGAGTGGTCTTTTTACACCATGTATATAAAAAATATTTAAGGATTACACACGTTAAAATTTATATCACCAAACGTAGAAAAACACAAATTAAACCTACCCAAAGTGAGTATTTATAAGAGAGATTTAGTGTGAGTATAAATATTATTTTATTTTAAAATATGATCGTGAGGCTATCCTGGATTAATGGATAGAATGGATTTTTCTAAACAAATGTCAGCGCATGCGTGAAAAAAAATTGATGGAATGAAAGGAAGATCGAATGAAAGAAGAATGAATAACAGCGCACCGCGCTACAGCTGATGAGTTTTCAGACGTGCTCCTCAAGGTCGAATAGGGGTAAGTACCGGACACCAGTGGACTTGTACAACTGCCACACTCTCTGGTAAAATTAAATGGTCCACTGAGGAACTGATTTATACGGTGTGTACATGTGATCTCGGGCAAATAGTGCACCAAGAAATCTCTCCGATGTGTGTGCGGGCGATACTCACCCCCAAAAACGAGCTAATAGCGACTTAAAATGGTCGCATCCTCAGCGAGATTGGGGGGGGGGGGGGGGGTAATACATCCATTAACTCAAAGTAGGAACACTCCTAGTTTTGTCTGTCCGTCGGTATTTCATAGCCGTTATACTCAAAGACTATTACAGCTATAAAGATCATCATTACAGCTCATATACGTCCCCACCGAGGGGCTCGAGCCTACCCTGAATCAGGGCGATTAGGCCTTAGTCGACCACGCGGGCCCAGTGCGGGTTGGTCGACTTCACACACAACCTTCGAGTTTCTTCGCAGGCGTGTGCAGGTTTCCTCACGATGTTTTCCTTCACCGTTAAAGCAATCGGTAAGTATGTACGTAAGTTTTTTGAAAAACTCATTGGTACATTGGCCGTCCAGATTTGAACCCGGTACCTCTGGTTAGATGGACCGAGTCGTTACCGGTTGAGCCACCGACGCTTTTTTTATATTTTTTTTATAGCTATAAAGATACAAAGCTGTAATTTGGTTTGGTGGTTGGTTGGTATTGTTTGATTTGATTAGTATCTTCCCCATCTCGAAAAACTTCCCGTTTCAGTTTAAACGTGTGAGTGTCTGTTAGGCGATGAAAATCATTAAGTAGTTTTTAGGATCTCAACTTATTAATTTTCATCTGTCCACGTAGACGTTGTCTCAGGCACCATCGAGTCGATAACAAAAAAATATTAAACCAATTCATCACTGCAAAGAAACTTTGGCTCTACTGTACAATAGGGTCCATCGATTTGGCAGTCCGCGATTTTTTTGGTAAGAGATATGCTTTAGCTGAACATCCATATCAAATTTCAAGGTTAGGAAACCAGCGGTTTTTGAGTTACGAATTTTTGAAAATTGTAATTTTAGGTACTCTTTGGTCCTTTGGAAATCGGTATTTTTACATGCTCTTTGATCGGAAAACTCGCTACCGCTTATTACAAAAAGGTGTTAGTCAATTGGAACCCCGAGATTCATAATATGGTGTCCGCGAAGCGGACCCCTAACGGGGGCGTAGCCCCGCCACCCATTTAAAACCCCCAACAAACCTTCGGGATTCGAGGGGATGTGGGAGTATAAGGGCGGGGGGAAAGAACGCGGGGCCCGGACCCCTAACTCTCATTTAAAACCCCCAACAAACCTTCGGGATCCGAGGGGGATGTGGGAGTATCAGGGCGGGGAAAGCACGCGGGGCCCGGACCCCTAACGGGGGCTTAGCCCCCGCCTCCCATTTAAAACCCACAACAAACCTTCGGGATCCGAGGGGGATGTGGGAGTATAAGGGCAGGGGGGAAAGCACGCGGGGCCCGGACAAACTTGTGGGTAACAAATCGATAACCAGGGGGTAATCTGTCAAGGTCAAGGTCAATCAGTCAAGGTCATTTCAAGGTCTAGGTCTAAGTTAATTCGATCCCAAAGATTCATAATATGGGGTCCGCGAAGGGGCGAAATGGAAGCGGGAGCGAGCGAAGCGAGCTCGGACTTGCGGAGCACCCCGAACCTAACAGATCCGAGTCGGGGTGCTCCGCAAGTCTGAGCTCGCTTCGCTCGCTCCCGCTTCCATTTAGAACTCCCCGTACTACACTCTTCCTACAGTGTTGAGTGGTCGACAGAGCCCCTTCGGGGCTCCTACTTCTGTGTTCTCATGTCAAACCTAACACTACGACTGTGCGGGGAGGCGAGCTAAGCAAGGTGCTCCGCAAGTCTGTTGTGGGTTCCGTTAGGGGTCCTTTCCTCGGACCCCATATTATGAATCTTTGGGATCAAATTGAATTAGACCTTGACCTTGAAATGACCTTGACTGATTGACCTTGACCTTGAAGCATTTCCCCGTGGTTTTCGATTTGTTACCCCCAAGTTTGTCCGCCCTCAAAGTCGGCCCCGCGTGCTTTCCCCCCGCCCTTATACTCCCCTCGGATCCCGAAGGTTTGTTGGGGGTTGGAAACGGGTGGCGGGGGCTATGACCAATATTATGAATCTCGCTTTTGAAATTGACTTCCACCTTTTTGTAACGAGCGGCAGCGATTTTCGTCGTCTTAAAAGTGGATGACCTTTTTTTTAATAAGCGGCAGCGATTTCCGCCGGCACAGAAGTAGATGACCTTTTTTTATAATAAGCGGTAGCGATTTTCGCCGTCATAGAAGTAGATGACCTTTTTTTTAATTTTCTCGAAAACTACCCCCCTCCCCCCCCCCCCCACTCCCAACCCCCAAAGCGATGGACCCTATTGTACAGTCCTACCAAAAATCCTTAAAAAATTAACATGGCTTTACGCTATCACCAAGCAGTCACGTCAAAGAGAGTCAAAGAGTAACTTAAGTTTAATATTTTTAAAATAGGTTTTTTTTAATAAAAATGTGAGTGCGTTTGGTAATTGCTGATGCAGCCCAGGATGTAACACGTAAGCTCAAATAGTGCCTATTCACTCTCGACCTTGAAGATTTCTAAATTATACGAATCGGGGAATACAGACCAGGTAATTCCACTCACAGGATCGGTCTTTGTAGAAATCCTTGGGAGAGGCCTTTGTCCAGCAGTTAAGTTAGTTTGCTGAAATAGCTGCACCTTTGACGGCTCGCGTCAAACACTCCATCAAAGGGGCTGCCTTGAGTTCAATCACTTCGCCCGCCGCGCCGCCGACCGGCCGACGATGTCGGCACCGCAATGAACTTAGGGCGGCCCCTTTGACGGAGTGTTTGACGCGAGCCGGCAGCGGCACGCGGTATTTACAAAGATGCAGCTAATTCAGCGAACGAACTTTGGACATTTATTTGATGAAAGTAGGTATGCACTAAATTATCTACAACTGAAAGAAATGGGCACAACCCTACGTGATTAGGCTATGTTAACTCTCCAACAGACGGGGCGGAAGATAACGTAGTGTTTTACTCCTTGCCTGCGTCAGTGTTACCCGATTCCTATAATTTGGAGATCTTCAAGGCAAGAGGTAAAAGGCATTATTTGAGTTTGCGTTTACCATCCTCGACTGCATCATCACTTACCATCAGGTGAGTGGCAGTAAATAAAAAAAAAGATACTTACATGTGGGTAATGTAAGCCGGTCGTGGCATGCACTAAAGTATCATACAACTGAAAGAAATGGGCACGACCCTACGTGATTCGGCTATATTAAATCTCCTACAGACTGGGCGGAAAATGACCTAGTGTTTTTACTGACTTCAAAAAAGAAGGTATTCAATTTGACACGTATGTGTTTATGTTATGTTGTTGGAAATGCACATTTTTCGTATATTTTAGTAAACCTTACTAAATTGAAATAGGGGTACCTTATGTTTGTTTATATGTTGTTTATCCACGTATTTCTCAGATACTAATTAAATGCAGTAACTATGTTTTTATATTATTATGTATCTTTCAACTTAGGAAACAGTGAAAGTTTCATCAAAATCGGTTCAGTAGTTTCTAAAATATGGACTGTTACTGGAAAAACAGGTTGTTTAACACAGCAATTTTACTATGGAAGTCCGTACCATGCTATTGGCTATTACTTACTAATCTATCTCACAATCGACATCGTTTTATTATTGCTATCTTGCGAAATATTTTACTCACTGAGTTAACTGCGTAGGTATTATTTTATTACTGAAACTCGACAGCAAAGAAAACGGGTCGGTAGGTCGGTAACAAAAACCTCAATAACTTCTAAGTTATTGTAACTAGCTTTATGAAATACATACTGTATTATAGACAATTTTATAGTGCATAAATAAAAATAAGTCATAAAAGTTCAAGACTATTAAGTTTATTTTGAATAAAAGTAGATTAAGTAAAAATTACAGTTTTTTACTAGAGTTCGAAAAATATGTTACGGTGTCAAATGTGCAATTTTCACACATTTCAGTATTTTTAATTACCACCACGAGCTATTAAAACAGCTGTTCTACGGTTAGGCATGCTTTCCCCAGATTTCTGAGCCGATGCCGAGGAATATTCTCCCATTCCCATATTCAGTGCTTCTTTCAGTTGACGAAGCGTTATTGGAGGGGAATTTCGCTGGCGTACACGTCGTCCCATTTCATCCCAGGCATGCTCGATGGGGTTCAAGTCTGGGCTGCGTGCTGACCACTCCATGCGTGTGTTAGCCACATCATCAAGGTAGTCAAACACTATCCGAGCTGTATGGGGACGAGCGTTAACTTGCATAAAGAAAGCGTTCTCGCCCATGTTTACTAAAATGGGCCAATATACTCATTTAACATTTCATTCACGTATCTCTCTGCAGTTAAAGTTTCATTTTCGATCACCACTAGCTAGGTGCGGCTTTCAGGCCCACACGTGAATAGAGCCTCCGCCGTATGACACTTTCTCTTCAATGCAAGCTTGGTTATAGCACTCTCCTGGTGTTCTGTAGACTCTTTACCTCCTATCGTGCTTGTATAGCATGAATCTCGACTCGTCCGAAAACATAACTGTTGCCCAGTCATCGACAGTCCAATTCATGACTGTGTTCTCTAGTGTAACTCAGCCTTGAATTTCGATGCTGTCTTTCGAGTTTTGGACCACTGGCGGGTCTAAATGGCTTCAAATTTGCTTCAGCGAGACGCCGCCTCACTGTAAACGTGTTCGGATTGCTCCCTGAAGCACGTAGAAGGGGATTTTGGACTTCAACAGCCGTTTGAAATCGATTTCTCAATATTGTTGACACCATATAATATCGATCCTCCCGAGCTGTCGTGTACCTTGTTCGGCCTGTTCCTGGTCTGCGAATATTGGATTGAGTCTGTTCAATTAACTGGAGCACTCTTTGAACGGTTGATAGCGACACACCAACAGTTCCCGGTGTATAACACTGACTGCGTCCGTCTTCGAACATTGTCAGAACTCCGGTACACTCTTCAGGGTTTAGTGACATGTTTTTACTAAATTTTATCAGAATAATGAACGTCTGCACAATATATTCCTATCTATACGACAGAACAGAAACAAAAGTAAAACAAATGGATCCAAATATGTTGTGCAAATTTTGAAAATCGTCTTTATTTTTTGTAATGGTTTTTAATACAATCACCAAAAAGAAATAAAAAAGTAATATCACTCCTTCATTTATTGGTAATGAAATAAACTTTAATTAAGTTTTTATTATGAAAGAATTGCTTAAATAGTTTAAAAGATTAAATTTAAATTTTTAATAGCCGACCCGTTTTCTTTGCGATCCAGTGTACATACCTGATTACATACCACATGTTTTCCACGAACTGAGCACCTAAACTATTCATACAATTCTACAAGGTATAAATAAATTATACGTCGGTCCCGACTACATATCAGATATTCCCTATTGAATGACTTTACTCCAGGGAACTGGAGGAATCTACAAACCCACATTAACGTGCTTCGTGGCGTAATGGTTAATGGTACGAGTTCGATTCCCGGCGGAGTCGACTTTGTAAGACTAAGTTGGTGGTGGGGCATTTTCTAAGCCCGCCTGGCTCTACCATCATCTTTATTTATCATTATCTTTACAGGATTGATGTGTTTCGAAAGCAGATTACATTCATATAGAAAATCTCAAACAAAAATTACAGCTGTTTTGCCGGGATTACCAACTTTGTAGAAAGAACATTATATTTTAATAGTAATAGCTACTTGCAAAGTTTTATTTGAATAAAGTCATATATGAAATTTTGAAATTATATTTTTTTTTGTTGTACGACAGCTACCCTTAAATGGCAACCCAACCAAAATCCGCTCACAAGCCAACGACAAATTAACTATTAAAACGTTAAGAGCTATGTAATACGACTCACTCAAGGGCAAGTGGATCCGTGATGAAATAATATCGAACGTAACTTTATTCATTTTAAGTTCAAATCGATGCGAGCTTTCAACTTTCAACGCGGTGGTTACCTTGAGACTAGGGTAAATGAAGTAGTGAGGAAAAGGAAGTGTCAAGCACTAAGTTAGAGGATGTCGATGAGGATAAGTTTGTGAGGAAGAGGATGCGGATGAGGAAGAGGAAGCGGTTGAGAAAGAGAAAGAATGGGACAGAGAGAGTGAAAGTGATATAAATAGAAAAGCTCTGATGCCGGTTGGGGGTGGCACGCTCGTCGCGGTCGGTCGAGGTACCGGTATGGTTAAGCGCATGCACGATGAAAATTCCTCTCAAATTCCTCTTGATCTATGAGGAAGGGAAAGTGGAAGAGGAATTTATGAACTTGTTTTTCAGGGAATCGGTAATGGCTGAGAAAATCCAAAAAATGCGAAATTCCGCAATTTAAGTAAGCGGAAACAGAATCCTCATCAACAATAGTTGAGACCGAACGCCTGATTCTCAATTTTTACATGGTTTTATGGTTCTGTGACGTCGTCTACGGCACGCCGGGGGTTGTACCTCAAAAATGAAAGATTTGGAATACGTATTAAAAGATCACCAGCGATGACCATATATTTTAACACGTAAAAATAGGAGAATGCTCTGTCGGCTGACTTATTATTGTTTCTTCATCTAATCCTATTATTTTCTTGCCATGACTTCTAGAACTTCAGCTCAGACGCGCGGGTAACAAAAATTTACTTATTGGAAAAGGGGCCTCCGTCTTGGCTCACGGTCCACCATAGAATCCACATCTATTGTTTTTAAAAGCTTTCGAACGACATATCAATTCAAATTTAAATTAATATTCTTACTTCGATTCGCGCTGGCAAGAAAATAACTAAAGGAGTTGCAAGTGTAGAAATGTAGAGACATACGATCTCTACAGTTCCATACCTCAAAAGGTAAAAACGGAACCATTATAGGACCACTTGTGTCTGTCCGTCCGTCTGTCATATCCAATTTGCTCCGAAACTACTGGACCGATTGAGTTCAAAATTTGTTACACCTATGTAAGTCGGTGACCCAAAGACGGACGTGTAACGTAAATAAATGAAATTTAAAAATAGGGGCCACTTCTGAGGGGTAAATTAAAAAATAAAAATATTTGCAAACTATATCGTGTGACATATTATCAGATAAAAGGGCTGGTTGCAAAAACCTCAAATTTATTTTTTTTATATTTTGAGATAAATAGTTTTGAATTTATTTAAGGACATAGGCGAAAATTCAACAATCCCCCCCCCCCAAACCGAAACTTTGGCCTAAAATTTTTAAAAATATACAGTACATGAGGTTAAATGCATAGATTACAGGAAGACCTATGGTGAAATCTAAATTCCTTCCGTTCCCACAGGAAAAATGAAATAAGTCCAGAATAAGTAGACCCCTTTTTACCTAGAGCAAAGTTTATACTGAGAAGTTTGTTCTTTTTTTATTTTTTGTTTATTCACAAATGGTAAGCCCTTGGCATCATCTCACCTGATGTTAAGTGACGATGGTTCCGAAGATGGAAGCGAGCTTACCAAGATTCCTCATCCTAATGGAGAACTGGCTATCTTATCTTCAAGCCGGAACACATTAATGTTTTTAACACTGATGTTTGGCGGCAAGACGGTGGTAGCTAGCGAGGCGGGCTTAGAAAATGCCCTACCACCAACCAAACCGAGTCTTACAAGATGACCCCACCGGAAATCGAACCCGCGACTTCCTGGTGTGAAGCGAATGGACTAACCATTACGTCACGGAGGCCACTGTTGGTAGTTAAAGTTTTAGTGCGGAACCCTGTTTGTGTGACCCCGAGTCGCACTTGGCCAGTTTTCTTTTACTCAATACTCAATTATTTATTGCATCCATGAGTTTTTACAGGTGTTAGAGAGAATAAAAGTGCTACATGGACCCAGTTTGGACACAAATTATTATTATTTATTTTATTAATTATTACATTTCTTCACTTTTAAAAAAGTTCCAGGAAAACATCGTGAGAAAACCTGCACACACCTGCGAAGAAACTGGAAGGTTGTGTGTGAAGTCGACTAGCCTTAGCCCGATCGCCTTAATTCAGGGTAGACTCGAGCCCCTCGGTGGGGATGTATATGAGCTGATATGATATGAAATAAGTTCCATAAATAGTACTCAATTAAAATTTCATACAACATAAACTGTTTCTTTTTTGAGAAATACAGTTAATGCCAATAATAGACACTACGGGATATTTTTTTACATTAAAAGTGGTAATCCTTACTAAATGTGTCTGTTTGTTTGTTTGTTACCTCTTCACGCTTCAACACCGCAACCAATCTTGACGAAATTGCATATAGCCAGTGTCATGGGGAAGGCTACTTTTTATCCCGTAAAAAGAGCATTGTCCGATACAGTTCCTGAGGGAACAGAAAAAAAAACTTTTTATTTGGTTGATTTATTTATCGTCGCAACGGAGCAACAGATTGCTGTAATTTTTTGCATAGAGAGGTTGCGGGGAGTGGGAAATTACAAAGATTACTAATTAGCATAGCCCGAGATAGTTCCCGAGGGATCTAAGGAAAACCCATTTCCAGGCTCGCGCACGTCAGCGTTACAACGGAGCAGCGTGATTTTTTGCATAGAAATATTTGAGAGGGGGGGAAGTGACATATACTACTAATCAGAATAGCCCGATATGGTTCCCGAGGGATCTGGAGTACACCCCTGTATACGCTCACCTCTCACTCTCAGAGACAGTCATAAAAACGATGCCCACGCAAGTAAAGCCGCAGGCAAAAGCTAGTGTTTTTTTTTAAATATATTCAATTTAATCGATTTTTAATTACTCGTCCTTACTTTCTTACTATATTATACTAATATTATTGTAGATTAGATGACCTGGGTAAATTAGCTGTTGTAGCTGGACGCGCAAGATTAAAATCAGAAGGTTTGACTACTTTATTTTTTCTTTTTTTTTATTAAAAATTTGAGTGCGTTTTTTTGCTATTATCAGAAGGGTGCGGTAAAATAAAAAATAAGTCCTTGAGTTAGTCCGTTTCTTGACACACACGAATATTACAATCGGAATATACAGGGCGAGCTAACGGGGCGCGGTACGGAGGACGACTAGCGGCACTCAGCAATGAAGCTGCCTAGTCAGCGCTATACCTGTCATCATCATAATTTCAGCTCATATAAGTCCCCACCGAGGGGCTAGAGTCTACCCTGAATTAGGGCGATCGGGCCTTAGTCGACCACGCGGGCACAGTGCGGGTTGGTCGACTTCACACACAACCCTTGAGTTTCTTCGCAGGCGTGTACAAGTTTCCTCACGGTTTTTTCCTTCATCGTAGAGCTTCGGATATACGTACATATGAAATCGAAATTCGAAAACACATTGGTACGTGGCAGGATTTGAACCACGACCTCCCGGACAGGAGGTAGCGGCACTTGCCATAACGCCACCGAAGCTCCTATACCTACCTGTGTGCCTATATTATAAATATGAAATATGTAAATATGTTTGTTTGTTACCTTTTCACGCTGCAACACCTTGACCAATCTTGATGAAATTTGGCATGCAGGTAGCCTGTGTCACTAGGAAGAATATAGGCTTCTTTTTTTGCCCGGTAAAATGGTATAGTCCGATGCAGTTCCCGGGGAACTGAAAAAATACTGTTTTTTGGTTATTTCTTGAACATCACAACAGCACAATGGATTGTTGTGGTTTTTACACAGAGATAGTTAAGGGGATGAGAAATGACATAATTTACTAAATATGACATAATTCCCGAGGGGTCTGGGGAAATGACTTTTCATTTCCACGATCGCGCATGTCGTTGGCGTCGCAACGAAGCAAAGGATTGAAGTGATTCTTTGTAAAGAATTGGTTTAGGGGGTAGGAAGTGGCATAGACTGCTAATCAGAATAGCCCAATATAGTTCCTGAGGGATCTGGGGAAAACTCGTGTCCACGCTCCATCACCCTAATCATAAAAACGATGTCTACGCAGGATAAGCCGCGGGCAAAAGCTAGTATAATATACATTTTTGCATAGTGATAGCTTTACTCAGTTTTGGGGCCTTAATTTCAAAATGTGATGTCAATCGGACCATCGGTTTCACTGCTAGGTAAAGCGTGAAGGACGGACGGACATTTTTGACAAACATGTTATTTGTTTATGCCAGTAATACAAAACATATTTTGTAGGTAAGATAATTTTTAGGGTACCGTACCCAAAGGGTAAAAACGGGACCCTATTACTAAGACTTCGCTGTCCGTCCGTCTGTCTGTCTGACTGTATGTCCGTCTGTCACCAGGCTGTATTTCATGAATCGTGATAGCTAGACAGTTGAAATTTTCACAGACGATGTATTTCTGTTGCCGCTATAACAATAAATACTAAAAATTAGAAAGTGAAAAAAATAGGGGGGTATTCGTACAAAAAACTAGTTTTTTTTAAACATGAAGAAACTAGCGCCATCCAGTATGATGGTTTTTGAAACATGAAACTAGCGCCATCTAGTATGATGGTACGGAACCCTATGTGTGCGGTTCTGACTAGCACTTAACTGGTTTTTTTTACAATGTTGATGTTTTTCTCACCCCGCGTTGCTCTCTGTCGCTTGATACAATCAATATTAGGTAGTACTATTAAGCTCTAGTTGTATAAAGTCTCATTAAACCAATAAATGGAAGGTAAGGTACCTTAATATAAGATAGCTTGATTTTTACTGGAATTCAGAGTTCCGTAGTCAAACTAAGTAAGAACCCATATATTTCGCTATGTCACAGTCGTTTATCTCATTTATTATGCGGACAGCGATGGAGTGGAACTCCTTGCCTGCGTCTGTGTTTCCCGACTCCTACAATTTGGGGACCTTCAAGACGAGAGTGAATAGGCATTATTTGAGTTTGCGTGTACCATCCTCGACTACGTCGTCACTTACAATCAGTTGAGATATAGTCAAACGCGCTCAAATTTTTAATAAAAAAAGGCTTTTAAAGCTATAAGGCTGAAATTTATTCATTATTATTTATCTACAACTAGTAGGCAGGCCTCCCACTCGGTGGACCGATGACCTGGTGAAGGTCGCGGGAAGCCGCTGGATGCGGGCAGCGCAGAACCGGTCGTCGTAGAGATCCTTGGGGGAGGCCTATGTCCAGCAGTGGACTTCCCTCGGCTGATATGATGATGATGATGATCTACAACTGGTTAGTTAGGTACAAAAAAATTAATGGTACTTACTTTATCAACATGAAAAGTAGAGATTATTTATTTATTTTTTTACCATCGTGTGGTGTCCTTGAAATCAAATGAGGGTTTTTTGTGAACCGCTATTTTTGATGTGTAACATCTTTGCTCTCGCTTTCCTGCAATTTGTGGAAGTGATTTCGTGAAATGGGACGGAAATGTGTAACAGGAAGTCACGAAAGCGCGCGCTATTCGATCTGACGAATAAGCTTTGCTCTCGCTTTCCTGCAATTTGTGGGAGTGATTTCGTGAAATGGGACGGAAATGTGTAACATGGGACGGAAATGTGTAACAGGAAGTCACGAAAGCGCGCGCTATTCGATCTGACGAATAAGCTTTGCTCTCGCTTTCCTGCAATTTGTGGGAGTGATTTCGTGAAATGGGACGGAAATGTGTAACAGTGATTTGTTACACATCATATGCGAGTACTATAGGTCTCGCTCGGATTTTTTTTTTTAGGAAATATAAAAGTATAGGAAATAGGTTTATGTCAATTGAAAATTGATAAGTACATTTCCAATGTACTCCGTCAACTGTGGGCCGATTTTCATTATATTTTTATTTATTCGAAAGAGTATACTCCCGAAGTGGTTCCATTATCACCAAGTCAGGATCTAATGATGGAATCCCAGGGGAATCGAGGGCAACCCTCTAATTTTATAGCCACGTATTACTTGTTTCATGTATTTTCTAAAGCTATTCAAGTTTTTGTGTCTGGTAGTCACCTGCAGTCATCTGATAGTCATGAGCTAAGGATGGAGAGTACAACTCCTTAACGGTAAGGAGTTGGAGGATAATTCCTTAAATATTATACGTAGAGACGTAGGTACGTATAGAATGATAGTTGTATTTGTCACCAAGTCAGGATCTGATAATGGAATCTAAGGGAAATCGATTTTATAGCCACGTATCACGTGTTTCATGTATTTTCTAAAGCTATTCAAGTTGTTGCGTCTAGTAGTCATCTGCCGTCATCTGGTAGTCATGAGCTGAGTATGGAAGGTACAACTCCTTAATGGTTAGGAGTTGGAGGATAATTCTTAAAATATTATACGTAGATAGGTAGGTACGTATAGACCGATAGTTGTATTCTTTCAAGTTACTCAGGTGAGCTGATGATGGAAGGTTTGACTCCTTTACTTATATGCTGCTGTGATGATGATGGAAGCCACAGGACTCTGCATCGGTTTATGAAACACATGCATTATGATATGATGACTCCTATTGGCGAGTAAGTGATAAGAGTTTAACGTTGTTACATAGAAAGCATTATCACTAAAAATAAAAAGTTTTAAAAAGTAAAAAATTACTTGAAATGCACTCAAAAGTATGAAATAATATTTTTGTATATGAATACACAAAATTAACCAACAATAATCAAATCAAAGGCAAGTAGGTACGTATAAAATTAGGGGCCTACAATTTTCTTTGAGGTCGGTGCCAGCAAAGCCATCGAATCTAAAACATTTGATAGATAAGTAGCTTTGTGCTGGTACCGACTACAAAAGAATTGTAGGCCCCTAATTTAATTCGTACCTGCCTTTGATTTCGTTTCGTGTATTCTATATAAAAATATTTCTCTCAGTGAGCTTTCCTCATTTTTTTAAACTTGAACTTTTCTAACTTGTCACTTTCCTAACTCGTCACCTTTTTAACTGGTCTCGTTTTCACACTTGATACTTTCCTAACTCGTTACCTTTTTACCTCACCTTTTTCTGCTACCCATCGAGAGGATCCTCGCTTCACGAAGCTTTTTGACTGTATAATCAATCATACCTGACCGAAACTAACATCGCTCGCTTCGCTCGCTCATTTACAGTTTTTTACTTAAGTTTTGACATGCACTTTGTCACTATTTAGAATAAGTACTAAGTATGTAGGAGGTACCTCAGCTAGTTTTTATTGTAATAACAAACTAGCCTGTATATTTGGCCGTATAAATTATAGTAACGTATAAAATTTCATCAGAATCGTTAGAGCAATTTTTTATTAAATATTACAAATCACCTGGGTTTGTATGGGAGATACCTTGGTCGCTTACTATGGGCCTCATAAGAAGGCTCAAGGCCACCCAAAGAGCAATGGAGTGTGCTATGCTCGGAGTTTCTCTGCGTGATCGAATCAGAAACGAGGAGAACCAAAGTAACCGACATAGCTCACAGAATTGCTAAACTGAAGTAGCAGTGGGCAGGGCGAATAGCTCGTCGAACAGATGGCCGTTGGGGCAGTAAAATTCTCGAGTGACGACCGCGCACCGGAAAACGTAGCGTAGGCAAGCCTCCCAAGCAGTGGACCGACGATCTGGTGTAGGTCGCAGGAAGCCGATGGATGCGGGCAGCGCAGGACTGGTCGTTGTGGAAATCCTTGAGGGAGGCCTATGTACAGCAGTGGACGTCCTTCGGCTGATATGATGATGATGATGAGACCATATTATGAAAGTATAGAAACGTAAAAGTAAAGTTTCATCAAAATTTAAGATTTTTTTGTATTTTTTTTATTATGATAGCCACCCTAAAAATCCAGTTAAATGGACTGCTGGAGGATTAAAATAATATTTCCTTTGCCCAAATCGTACCCAAATCCTTCCGTGGGTTCGCTCATCTGTCGTTCCATCCGTCTGTCATTCCTTCCCTAGCGGCTAAACCAAAAGTCTTTAAATTAAGAGTTTTATTAGAGAAAAAAAAAACATTGATGTGTTCCGGCATGAAGATAAGATAGCCAGTTCTCCATTGCGTTGGGGAATCTTGGCAAGCCCGCTTCCATCTTCGGCATCATCGTCACTTGCCATCTGGTGAGATGATGCCAAGGGCTTACCAATAGAGAATAAAAAAAAAGAAAAAATCTAATTCCAATTTTGATAGTTTTGACGGCTGGGTAACAAAAAAACGCTAAACACGTTAAAAAACCAATTGCCATCGCAACTACATAGTACATTTTTGCATTATTATTTTTGGTTTTTGTTAATTTTCTAATTAACTACTACACCGATTTTGATAAAATTTATATGGGACTACACGGGAAGCACTAGCTTTCAAACAAAAAAGATTCATAAAAATCGGTTCACCCGATCAAAAGTTTTGAGGTAACAAACATAAAAAAAAACATACAGTCGAATTGAGAACCTCCTCCTTTTTGGAAGTCGGTTGAAAATATGTGCAGCGCTGCTCTAGAGTTTATCTTACTTCTAATGTAAAGTTACTTATCAGCTGTTCTATTAGTACGACAGTCGAGAGGTACAAAAATATTTTCGGCTAATTATAAAGAAAGACACTATAATACACTTAACATGTGTGTTAATAAGTTTTTGATTGATACGTAATTGTTATCTATATATAAACTAACATTATAAAGAGGTAAATATATTATAAAGAGGTTTGACCTATGTCCAGCAGTGGACGTCCTTCGGCTGTTATGATGAAAACTTGTATCTTTGTACGCAACTTCTAACTCATCCGATTTAAAAAAATCTTTCATCAATAATTACAATGGAAATTCAGGATGAACATAGGTTAAAAAATCCCCGCTCACTCTCGATATCCACGGGGGCGAAGCCGCGGACAACAGCTGGTCAATAACAAACTAGTTTCTTGAAAAATAAATTAAGCTAAGGCAGGCACACATAACAACGGACATAGGAAGCAATTGGTAACAAACATATAACTTACCTAGGATTAAATCGAACTTCTGAAATCACACGTTGTGTATTTTATTTTATTTTTTATTTCTAAGGAAACAAGACCGGATATATCTTTACAAGAGTGACATATTATTTCATTCTTTGGTTTAGCATTGGATTAAAGAGATGTATTAATTTAAATTTCTTTCATATCATTATGTTTTACGTTCCGTTTGTTTTCACTATGTTTTTGATTTGAAGGTAAAAAAAATAATATAGAGCGAAATTTTTTCGTAAGTTTTCCACTAAAAAAAATGTAACGTCCTCTTATGTATTTGTAATGAGAAAATTTGGGGGCTTTAATTATCAGAAAAACTAAAAAACATATTTTAAGAATATGTTGGAAAAGCTGGAGCGAAATTACCTAACCTACCTTTTAAAACCAATCACCGATGCATGAACACAATCTTTTACTTTATCTACCTAGCTATAATGGATCTAAATCAACGTTACACTTAAATATTTTAGGTATTTATTTGCAAAATCGCGTTATTCGTGCTTAAACTGATCGAAAATTTAAATCAACAGGTTGGAATGGGACGGCACAAGCGCCTGCCAGAAAGTTTAGAGCAATACTGCCGCCCGGGATGAATGGAGAGTTGCTTGTGCTCTCGTGTTAGGCGCTTGACCCCGTATCAAACTTGTATAGCCCTAGCATAGCGGCGATATAGTCCCGAACTGGTTGTACCTACTTAGTTAGTTATTCAGCGGCCTTAGCATAATATGACAACGAAAGCGAACGGTTTTAGGGTTATTAGGATTGTTATTGCTTTCTTAAGAGAATTTTAATATGTTGAAGTGTATCATTTACTTTCCTTTATTAGATACAGATTTATTATTCAATTCGCTAAGTAAACTTGCCATGGTATTTTAAGTTTTAAGGTCCGTATGAACGCTCTTTAAAACTAGATAGGTAGGTAGGTACTATGTTATACAGGGTAGTAATAGAGAGAATAAATTTATAGGAGGCCGCTTCCCGTACCCGTTCAAAACGGAGGAGGCTCCATGTTCGTCTGTATGTATTTTTCTGCATGTTCATTGATATTTTCGTGAACCGATTTCAATTATTCTTTTTTTTTTATTGATAGTGGGTTATACTTCACGATGGTCCCATATAAATTGTATCAAAATCGGTTAAGCAATTTAAAAAAATAAGAAAATCAAAGCAAACGTAGCATAATTCTACTTAGTTGTTGCGATTGATGTCGGTATTTTTTTATAATTGTATTCCCATTAAAATTTGGCTAATCTGAGAAGTTTAAATTTCAATTTATTTATTTCTACTAACAAAATACTTTGTGTATGAAAACAATATTAAAAATAATTACACATAACGCAATATCACACTTAAAATAAATCATAAAACATCACAAAATTATAAAATTACAATACATTCACTAACTATCACAGAACTCATCAATACTATAATAACATTTTTCCAACAAAAAGCGCTTCAAAAGTTTTTGGAATACATGCACATTACTAATCGCCTTCAAGTTGGATAGGAGACAATTTAACATCTTAACCGCCTTATGTCTGGTAGAGTGTGTTACTATTCTCAGTCTTGGAATTATTGAGTGGGGAATATCACACCGACGCGTCGCCGAACGAGTTCGCCTATACTCTGGTGTTTCATATTTTTCCGACCATCTTACTAGACATGTGAGCAACACAAGGATATACAGACTAGGTACCGTTAGAATTTTTAGTCTACGAAAATGATCTATACAGGACTCCCACTGGGGAATACGAACAAAAGTCCTTATTGCCCTTTTTAGGGTTCCGTAGTACAACAAGGAACCCTTATAGTTTCGTCATGTTTGTCTGTCCGTCTGTCTGTCCGTGGCCTAGCTCCTAGACTATTAGTGGTTAAGACCTGAAATTTGGCAAAGATATATATAATAATAACGCGGAGAGAACTGTAATTTTTTTTTTTTTAAAAACTTTTTAAGGGAACTTCCCCTACAAGTAAAGTGGGGATGATTTTTTTTTCTCGTCAAACCCAGTCGTGTGGGATATCGTTGGTAGAGCTTAAAAAATAGTTGTGAGTCTTATAAAAAAAATAGGCTTGAAAGTGCTAAATTTTGTTGGAGTCGAGTGTCCCCACCCCCTAACAACTAAACCGCTATATTTGGAAATTGGAAAATTAGATATGGACGTGATAATGGCAAATACGGAACCCTATATTGCACGTGGCCCGACAAGCACTTGGATGGTTTATTGTAGTACCTATAACGAACGCTTTCCTTATATTATAATCATATGAGTCACTATTGCCCCACAGTAAAATACTGCACCTGAGAAGAGATTCTACCAGTGCAAAATAAATGTTATGAATTTGTTCTAAGGTAATCACATCTCTTAGGGCTAGCGCGCACTGCTTTGCGGTGACCGTGACTGCGTTTATTCTACCGTGCGGTAGATTAAACGCAGTCACGGGTCCGCGTACTGCCTCGAAAAAAACGCACGTTTTGTCATTCCAACTCCAACCGTCGTGCCCGCACGTCCTCGTTATGGACTACCATACAAGAGAATCTATCTGCATAATTTATTAAATTCTGCGTAAAAAACCGGTACTCAAACTGTATTGGGTACATCCCTTGACGGCCTTCAGGCCTATGAAGAGCTTTTCTGTCATATACTATGATCTACGTTTGTATCCAAAAAAGTTTTTTCGGATAATACAGAATGAGTGTTAGATCTTTTGATAATTTGATAAAAATTGTTGGCGCTGAAATATATTATAAAAATATAAATTGGAGAAAGGCTGTTTCTGTAGAAGAGACGCTCTTTTACTGAGTATCACTTGACTATCTCAGTGCGTTTTTTTCACCGCAGAGCGCGGTGCTTCATAGATCTCTATGCGATACAAAAGTATGAGCGGTAGACTCGCCGCAAATTTGCAGCGGGCGGCCAACAAACATTAAACCGCATGCGTTTGTTTCACCGCAATGCGCTTTTTCTATTACACTCCATATGTTACAGATTATGCGTTAAAAAAACGCAAAGCAGTGCGCGCTAAGCCTTAAACTTCTGAGGGCGTAACATACAGAGCTGATTTTACCCTCTATTTTACCAAGTTCATCTTTCCAGTTAAGAGAGGAGTCAATTGTGTATGCCGATAAACTTAAATGACTTCAAACAAGTTCGAATGGTCCAAAAGTCCACATTTTTTGCGATTTCAGCAAAGTTAAGGAACCAAAAAGAGGTTAAATTTTATGAGCAAAGACTCCCTCAAAAAAGTGTTATATTTTAGTAAAGGCGAAACCCTTTCAGAAAATAATGCAAACCCTGAAATCGAGGGTTGGAAAAAGTCATTTCTCTGCGGTTGAAACTGCAATACATTAATATTTTTTTTATATAAATTTATTACAATATGTCTGCTGTAGGAGGCCACAGAACGATTTTGATAAAATTTTCTCAAAAGAAAAAAAATGCAAAGTTATTTAAATAAGCCCACAAAAGCAGTTTTACTTCACTACAGTTAGACATAGCATTTTATTTTTTTTGTCCTTATTCCTCAATAAAATCCTGACATATTGTCGGACTCACTTTTTTACAAAAATGCCTATATCTAAGTTAAAAAATAAACATTGAAAATGTGCATAAAAGTGTGGTTATTTCTTTACTCATCATACGTAAAGAAAAGAACAGAGACAACTGTTCTAAACATTACCTCGCCTATTTTTCAGGAAATATGATCTTCTAGAACAACTTTTTTCGTGGAGGCTATATTCCTAAAGTTACGTTAGCGTTAACCCTCGAACCCTACACGGGGTGTTGGAGCACCCCATAAGATTTTATTTTGATTATATTTGTGTTGGTGTATATTCTACTGATTTTCCGTCCCGCGTATTTTAGTCTATGGTCACGGTGTACAGATCTGTCGTGATGCGGTCACAGGCGGACAGTGTGGACGCGTGCACGAGTGTCGTTTTTAAATGAATTGGGACTTAATCTCATACAAGAGCATCTGGAGCATCGCCTAAAAAGCCCTACTTTGAGGAGGGATATAAGACAAAGTATTACCAAAAGTGCTCAAATTAATAAGACTAATATTAAGTATTGTTGTTATTTGTGATCTCATTACTATGATAAATAAAAATAAAGGAATTTTGATTTAAATATGTTTAAATTTTATTGAAATATACACAACTTAGTTTGGGGTGCTGGAGAACCCCTATGTAGGAATAAGAGTTACGCCAGTGAGTGTAGGGCTCTAGGGTTAACTTTAGTTTGTAGTCTGATCTACTTGTATGGGAAATACCTAAGGGCCCATTCAGACGTAACCACAACCACACCACATCGCACGCAACCTCAAAAGTGGCTATGTGTGAATAGTGTTGCTGAAGCATCTTGGCACTTTACTGGCGCTTGCATTGATGTTTTTTGTTTAAAATGAATAGGTATTATTGTTATAATTGTGTACAAAAGTGTGGTGGTACCAGATGCGTATTTACCCTATGTCCAGGGGAGGCACTCAAGAGTTTAGGGGCGGCCAGGCCCTAAATTGTAAATTTGAATTAGGTACCTAGTCAATAATTTCTTATAGATTTAACCCATTTGAAAAAATAAGGGTGACGAACCACTACAAACATGCAAATAGAAGGTTAAAGTAAGGTGACGTTTATCATGAGGCAGTACGGAACCTTTAGCGCGCAACTCCGACTCGCACTTGGCCGATTTTTTTTTCACTTTAGAGGGACGGTTTTTTGTGACCGGATTCTTAAATACGCCTCTGGGTGGTACGGACGGACGGACCATTTGGTGCGAGATTCCCACTCACATATTATGGTCGGTTTTTGAGGTAGACAAGACACGCTACAAATGTCACAGGCACGAGAAGGAAACTAGCTACCTTACTACTTATTCTCAAATTGTAAGTAAGAAGTGGTATCGGTCACTTTCACTAGATGGCAGTCGTTAAGCCGTATCAGAGACAATATGTGGCTTAAAAACTTTTGACAGTGGGGCTCTCCACTTGCCCTAAAACCTAGATCTACCCATCCGGACTTGGCCCCCTTGTTGTGTGGAGCATGGTCTCACCTACCCAAGTTTGGGAAGGGATTAGGGGATCAGACTGCATCATAAATAAATACTGAAATATGATTCCCTAAATTGCTCTCCTCTTGAAGTTTCAAAAAACTTTACTTGTTTGGTTTTCCCATCACGTCTTCGATTTTTAAATGATCAAATTCACAAAATAAGTTCGTCAATGACACAAAAAATCTATGACGTCACTTGTGGTTATTTCCAAACATTTTTAGAACAAAATTTCTTTTTTAACAGATCATAAAAAGTAACTCAAATGACTAGCAGTCCGATCCCCTATTAAGACGTTATAGGTTATTAAACGTAAGTCATTATTATCAAGTCTAATCAAATCAACAAGGGATAATCTGACACTCCGGCGAAATGAAATAAAAGAATCAATTTACAGCGCTAATTTATTTTGGCGAAATATCACGAAAATTCTGTATCTAATATAATAATTCTCATCGGAAACCAAATTTTAGGATCAGGACACCAATTTCCATCGCATTGATCGGTTATTCAAATCTAATTATCGGTTTCTAAAGAACTTGTTTACCGGTTTAACCGCGGAACCCTATTTACATCGGATTTGTGGCCGGAACCAACAACTTGTGGGTTTTCCACTGTGCTCTAAAACCAACTGTTCTCCGAAAAGTGAACTCAATTCCTGATAGGCGCTATCTAAGCAATTTGTCACTTTCATCACAGGGATATATGGATTTATATATTTTAAATGTTTTTAGAGCTTAACAGCACCAATTTCAAATGTTTTAGTTGGTACTTAAATCAGTCACTTGGAATAATTGAGGAACTACGATTTAAAAATTATATTAAAAAATTAGGAAGGATAGATGGATGCGGGCAGCGCAGGAACGGTCGCCGTAAAAATATTTGTCCAGCAGGGGACGTTTTTCGGCTTATATGATGATGATGATTAAAAAATGCATGCTGTTCGTTGATAAGCGCATCATCACTTGAGAACGGCTGGATCGATTTTGTAATTTTTTAATAATAGTCCGAATAAGGTTTTCTTAGGAGAGTAATTGAAAAAACTAAAAGTCTTTTTTCCTATAGGATTTTTGTGCGAACTCAATACCATAACTCTCACGAATCGAACAATCATAGTAACAATATACACACGGTCGAAGCTAGTTTATTTTAAAAACAAAATGGCATTTTGAGAGAGGTGTGGACTAAGCCCCCACCCATGCTATTGATCGGGTCTCTGTTCTATCGTTTGAACTTTGGCATAAATTCGGTACTCAAGAATCAATTACTTATTCATTGAATTCATTCCTACTTAACGATCAGCATTATATGTATCAAGCTTTGTGTCTTAAGTACCTACCTCAAAAGGACAGCGTCTGTTGTGTAGGTTTTTCTTAAGCTCAAGTTGGAATAGGGTTGTGCACTGCCTGATTATTCTATTCTATTTTAATAGTTTTAATTTCGCCAAATATAAATGTTGATATCATTGGTGTGTTCCGGCATGAAGATAAGATAGCCAGTTCCCCATTGCGTTGGGGAATCTTGGTAAGCCCGCTTCCATCTTCGGCAACATCGTCACTTACCACCAGGTGAGATGTTGTCAAGGGTTTACCAATTGTTTCTTTAAAAAAAAAAATTAGACACGGGCTTCTTCTTATGGAACTGTATAGGTAAGGACAACCTTTTAGGATTCTGTCTGTACACCCGAATAGTGGCCAACGGGACTCTATACCTACTAAGCTTTCGCTGCTCGTCTGTCTGTCAGCAGACTTTATTACATGAACCGCGATAGGTAGATCGTTCGAAATTTTACAGAGTGTGTTTGCCGCTATCATCATCATCATCATATCAGCCGAAAATCGTCCACTGCTGGACAAAGGCCTCCCTCAAGGGTTTCCACGACGACCAGTCCTGCGCTGCCCGCATCCATCGGCTTCCTGCGATTTTCACCAGGTCGTCGGTCCACCTAGTGGGAGGCCTGCCTACGCTACATTTTCCGGTGCGCGTTCGCCACTTGAGAACTTTACTGTCCCAAAGGCCATCTGTTCTACGAGCTATGTGCCCTGCCCAATGCCACTTCAGTTTAGCGATTCTGTGAGCTATGTCGGTTACTTTGGTTCTCCTGCGGATCTCCTCGTTTCTGATTCGATCACGCAGAGAAACTTCGAGCACAGCACGCTCCATTGCCCTTTGGGTGACCTTGAGCCTTCTTATGAGGCCTCATAGTAAACGACCATGTCTGAGTTCCGTAATTCATCACTGGCAACATACATTGGTCAAAGACCTTAGTCTTGAGACACTGCGGTATTTGGGACGTGAAGATATTGCGAAGCTTCCCGAACGCTGCCCAGCCGAGTTGGATTCGTCTATTGATCTCTTTCTTGAAGTTGCACCTACCTAGCTGGACTGTTTGTCCCAGGTATACGTATTCGTCAACAACTTCCAGTGTAGAGTCTCCAACCTTAAGAGTGGTGGGTGCGACACGGACTTTCAACATTATTTTCGTCTTGTCCATGTTCATTTTAAGACCCACCTGTTGAGAGACTTTACTGCGGCCATCGAGCATTTTGCTTAAGTCTTCCATAGTCTCAGCCATGACCACGATATTGTCAGCGAATCGGAGGTGGGTTATGTACTCGCCGTTGATATTGATGCCGAGTCCACCACAGTCCAGAAGTTTGAAAACATCTTACAGGGCGGCGGTGAACAATTGATGGTGTACAGTTTCGGAGATTCGATCACGCAGAGAAACTCCGAGCATAGCACGCTCCATTGCCCTTTGGGTGACCTTGAGCCTACTTATGAGGCCCATAGTAAGCGACCATGTCTCAGTTCTGTAAGTCATCACTGGCAACACACATTGGTCAAAGACCTTAGTCTTGAGACACTGCGGTATTTGGGACGTGAAGATATTGCGAAGCTTCCCGATCGAATCAGAAACGAGGAGATTCGCAGGAGAACTAAAGTAACCGACATAGCTCACAGAATCGCTAAACTGAAGTGGCAGTGGGCATGGCACATAGCTCGTAGAACAGATGGCCGATGGGGTAGTAAAGTTCTCGAGTGGCGACCGCGCACCGGAAAACGTAGCGTAGGCAGGCATCCCACGCGGTGGACCGATGACCTGGTGAAGATCGCGGGAAGCCGATGGATGCGGGCAGCGCAGGACTGGTCGTCGTGGAAATCCTTGGGGGAAGCCTTTGTCCAGCAGTGGACGATTTTCGGCTGATATGATGATGAGTTACCGAGATATCACGTCTCCAACTGGATAGGTTTCGAGTTCTGATCCTGGAGGCGAACCGACATGGTGGCGTTTTCATACAGACACTTCAACACCTCGATGTATCGATGGTCAATTTGGTATTCATTATAGGACTGAACCAATATGCCTACGTTATTTTATCATCTCGCTTCCCGCAGCGTTTTCTACCTTCGTGTTCATAACAGCAAACAGAGACTAAATTGACCAAAACCTTCATCAAAATTCTTGCATGTTTTGGATTGTATGTGCCTATCGATTGGCTAAAAAACCAAAAAAAAATAAACACCCCTGTCACCCACCTTCTTACGTGAAAAGACTGTAGTGACACTAGATGTGGCACAGAAATTTTGACTAGTTTACAAGATTTACGGGAATCATAAAATTCGCAGCTGAGGCAACTCAATTTTTACCCAACTGCGCCAGAAGGAGGGTCAAGTTTTTCGAGTGTATGAATGTATTAAATTTCTTTGGCACGCTCTGTGGCTTAAGCGGCTTAATGGATTTTAGAGTGTGAGGTTTCCTGGATCCCGTGAATGACATAGGATACATTTTTACCCGACTAGCCAAAAAAGTTACCGCATCCGTGGCGTAATGGTTAAGTCAATTAGCTTCACATCAGGAGGTTGCGAGTTCGATTGGCAGCGGAGTCAACTTTGTAAGACTCAGTTTAGTTGGTGGAAGAACATTTTCTAAGCCCGCTTGGCTAGTTACCACTATCTTATGTAGGTCTTGCCGCCAAACATCAATGTTAACAGCATTGAGTGTTCCGGCTTAAAGGTAAGATAGCCCTCATTGTCACTTACCGTCAGGTGAGATGATGCCAAGGGCTTACCAACCAATTGTGAATAAAAAAGAGGGGTTATGTTAGTTTATCTTTTTTTTATTAATTTGTGTAGGTGAACAAGTATTTTATCAAGAGCGTCGGTGGCGTAATGGCAAGGGCTACTACCTCGTACCTCCTGTCCGGGCGGTCGTGGTTCGAATTCTGCCACGTACCAATGTGTTTTCGAATTTAGATTTCATATGTACGTTTATCCGACGCTCTTACGGTGAAGGAAAACATCGTGAGGAAACCTGTACACGCCTGCGTAGAAACTCGAAGGTTGTGAGTGAAGTCGACCAACCAGCACTGGGGCCGCGTGGTCGATTAAGGCCCGATCGCCCTAGTTCAGGATAGGCTGAAGCCCCTCGGTAGAGACGTATATATGAGCTGATATGATGATCATTTTATTTATTTATCAAATTCAAAACAAAATACAAAACATTCAATCAATATACCACCATTATACCTAATTGGTTTGTCTAGATGTTCACAGTCGTCTACATGCTACATGTACTTATTAACAATGACTAAAAATATAAAGAATCAGATAAGTTATGCATCCTACTATCCTACTAATATTATAAACGCGAAAGTTTGTAAGAATGTATGGATGTATGTTTGTTACTCTTTCACGCAAAAACTACTGAACGGATCTGGCTCAAAATTTAGTAGGTAGACAGATTAAAACCTGGATTAACACATAGGCTACTTTTTTCGCACAGCGCACCCTCGAAAAGTCATAGAAACGTTGTCCACCCACGCGGGTGAAGCCGCGGGAAACAGCTAGTACCTACATTTATTATTTTCCTGCAAAGTAAGTTATACTATAATACTGAATTTCTACTGCAGATTTTTTGATTACAAATTGTTTTGATCGCACCATGTGTCTCATTTAAAGTAATGAAAGCTTTTGAATTGCTTTATTGTTTTAAAACTGTGTTCCAACAAAATTTATAACTTCAATCTCTTTTACATTGTTTTACGATATTATTTTGTTCCTTCAAGTTGGTAAGTATACAACTTAATAGCGGGGTAACTGTTATTCATTTACTAGCATTTACTTCGATTAAATTAAGATACTTACCAAAACTAAATTAGACAATTTCGGTCAATGTCTAGTCAAGTTTATAAATTTTACTATGGGTGCTATATAGTACACTAGCTGTCCCGGCGAACTTCGTACTACCTTACACTACACTACACACCCTACCCTACCCTACACTACACTACACTACCCTACCCTACTCTACCCTACGCTACCCTATCCTACCCTACCCTACCCTACCCTACATTACACTGCACTACACTACACTACCCTATCTTACTCTACCCTACCCTACATAAGAACCTTCTCCTGACAATATTGAACTCAACAAAAAAAAATAATTATCGAAATAAAATGAAAATAAAATTCTCGACAGATATGAGTTTACATAGTCATTTATTTGGCCGCTAAAACACGACAGATATGGATTTTCATACAACTTTTGCCGGCCGCTGCTCGCATGTATTTGGCCAGTACAGCAATTTCGATTTATCTCGAAGAAGATTGTCAAAATAATGCTCAAACCAAGCATTTGAGAAAAGATACTTACATTTTTTTATTACAAATTTGAGTGCGTTTGACTGCACCTCACCTGATGGTTAGTACGATGCAGCCGAGGATGTGACACGCAAGCTCAAATAGTGCCTATTCACTCTCGTCTAACCAAAACTAAATTAGACAATTACGGTCTTTTTCTTCTTCTTCAAATTTAAGAGCTAATGCTCTTGTCGGTGGAGCAATCTCCATTTTTTTCTGTCCTCGGCCAACATCTTTACCTCCCAATACGATACGACAGCAAGCTTCTCCTTAATGTGTTCTAGGTAATTTTGCCTTCGCCTTCCTCTACTTCTCCTACCCTCTAATCTTTCCTTCTATGATTGTTCTCAGTAGACTGTCGTGTCGCACTAGGTGTCCAATTACGGTCTACGGCAAATGAAGTTTCTAAATTTTACTACGGGTGCTTAAACAGGATGTAACAAAACTGGTGTAAAAACCGTTATCTGGAGCTCATACTCATCATACTGAAAAGCTTTTCGCACGAGTCACGAGACCAAAGGTCAACCCGAACCGGTTTTTTTAACACTTTATACAAAGTAATCAACTAATGTACTGAATTTGTGCATTTTTTAGGGTTCCTTAGTCCTTAGTTCCTTAGTTTAACCACCTCCGTAGCTCACAGGCAAAGTTCACTGGCTTTACACAGGAGGTCGCGGGTTCGATTCCCGGCGGGGTCAATTGTAAGACTGGGTTTGGTTGGTAGTAGGGCATTTTCTAAGCCCGCCTGGCTAGCTACCACCATCTTATCTAAGTCTCGCCGCCAAATATCAATGTTGATATCATTGGTGTGTTCCGGCATGAAGATAAGATAGCCAGTTCCCCATTGCGTTGGGGAATCTTGGTAAGCCCGCTTCCATCTTCGGCAACATCGTCACTTACCACCAGGTGAGATGTTGTCAAGGGTTTACCAATAGTGATTGAAAAAAAAACAAGGAACCCTTTTAGTTTCGCCAAGTCTGTCCCTCTGTCTGTCTGTCCGCGGCTTAGTTTAGAGACTACTTAGCATGAGTATATATATATATATATATATATTAATCAAACCGACAAATTGGTAGAATTAAATCTGGAAAAACAATTTTTAGGGTACCCCCCTACATACAAAGAGGGGGTAAAACAAAACTACTGCGAGTTTGTTAAAACCATTTTCGATTCAGGCATCGCTTTGCGAAATATGTAGCTTTAAATATGTTATGTGTGTTCGCGGACAACTTCGTCGTTTATGAACCGATTTTGATAATTCTTTTTTTGTAAGATTCTTTGTTTGGAAATGAGATATCCCAATATAAGGAAACCAGGATCTGATGATGGCATCCCAGAGAAATCGAGGGGAACCTCAATTTCCTGTTTTTTATACTCCGCATTCTCTGTGTCTACAGTCTAATTAAAATAGTAATAATACGTAAGGCCTTATCATAACGAAAAGTCCAAATTACTGAATACGAAAAAGCGTCTGGCAACTCATGTGTCGCAATTTCAGTCCCCTAATTCTTAACGCTTCGGGTTTTCGATTCGTTTCACACGGAATCGGAGAAAAAGGCGAAAGAATGCGAATGTTTTGCCAAAGTTGCTTTTTAAAAGCTTTTATTTAACTTGCAATATATGTATGTTTTAATTTAGGCTAGGCTCGAGCCCTTCCGTGGGGACGTATATGAGCTGATACGATGATGTATGTATGTTTGTTCGGGTGAAATCTTGCAAGTTAAATTTGACCCACTTCCCGGTTTCCGATTGAGCTGTAATTTTGCATGCATATTTTATTATGTATATCGCGTGACAATGCAATATTAAAAGCTTGTATTTAAAAGTTTTTAGGGTTTTTTTTTAATTATGTTGAATCCGTTCGACTATGAGCGTATTCACAAAGTCGTTACCCATACAAACTTAAAATACTACTTCTTGAAAATGGATAGGCCGATACTAATGAAACTTTACACACAAAAAGAAGTCATAAAATTCTAGTTTATAGATAAAAAAAATAAAAAAAAATCACTTAATAATAGTGATTTAAGGTTTGATGTTTTATTTAAGGATTTAGTATTCTTAAAATTAGTTTTACTTTTTTATACATATTTTTTTTATAAAGTCTTCCGTAAATGTAATCATTTTAAAATCTAGAATTTCGTGACTAGCAGTGTATAAAGTTTCATTAGAATCGGACCATCGATTGTTCAGAAGTTGTAACTTTAAGGTTGTATGGGAGACGATCGAACTCGAAGCGTTTACTCGTTTAGGCAGGAGCAGGAAATGTTAGCGAATGGAGAGGAAACATGGGTCGTCGTTACGAAAGAATCGAACTTCAAATTCCTTTTTAATTTTAACTTTAGGTAATGCATGCAGCTCTGTGTACCTACTAACTCGATTAGGAACATTAATCACCAAACGTAGCCCTTAAACTGCTTAATTAGGAATGGTTTTTAATGAGTATGGTACCTGCCGCATCTAATTTACTTTGAAGAAGGGACTGCTTTTTGCAAACATAACACCTAAACTCGGAGTTTCTCTGCGTGATCGAATCAGAAACGAGGAGATCCGTAAGAGAACCAAAGTAACCGACATAGCTCTCAGAATTGCTAAACTTAAGTGGCAGTGGGTGGGCCACATTGCTCGTAGAACAGATGGCCGTTGGGGTAGTAAAGTTATCAAGTGGCGACCACGCACCGGAAAGCGTAGTGTAGGCAGGCCTCCCACTCGGTGGACCGATGACCTGGTGAAGGTCGCGGGAAGCCGCTGGATGCGGGCAGCGCAGAACCGGTCGTCGTGGAGACCCTTGGGGGAGGCCTATGTCCAGCAGTGGAATTCCTTCGGCTGATACGATGAATACCTAAACTATGTAGGTACTTAAAGTAGCAAGCAATAAAAATAATGCTGTGTTTTTTCGCGAAATTTTAAAAAGGTCTTTGACCGCAATGGGCCAAGCCAGGCCCTGCATTTCCAGTTATACGCCTGATTTAAATGCCTAGCTTCATGGCATGTGACAGGTTGTTTACCTCAGCGCATTAGCATATCGACATCAGCCGTTTGATCTCATCGTTACTGCTTAGAGAATCTCTCACACGCGTACACGTATTCTGTCCTAAAACAAAAGACACTTCGAAATCTTTGAAATAAATTGTAAAGCTTGGAATCTCATTGGTCGGTCGGAGCCATGTCGATAATATTCAATCTTCTTTTTATCACGCTGGTGCTAGGCAAAGACCTGTCTGATCTGGATTTTGATGAGGATTTTGAAGAAATGCCTGTAAAGAAAGAGGATCCGAAGATACTGAAACCTTTGAATCCAGTCGTGGAAGTCTTTGAGGGAGAGGTGAGAGGTGTCTGGAAGAAATCTATTAACGGCCGGTCTTATGCGTCATTTGAAGGAATTCCGTATGCTCGCCCTCCCGTTGGAAAGGATAAATTTAAGGTAACATTAAGTCTTGTTATTTATTCATGATGCTTGATTTTTTGTATGTATGTATGTTAGTTTGTTTAGGTCAAATCTTACAAACGATTGAGCTGAAATTTGGCATGAAACCTCAATATCCTTCTGATATTTTGAAGTTGATCTGATGATGAACTTTCGAGGTAGAATCAAGGACCCAGGATCGTCTTTTATTTCAATAGAATCGTAGGAAATACTGTAGGTACTCGCCTTTTATGAACTTGGTAACGTGTATTTATAAATTCACATAATATTCACTGAGCATTTCGCTTTTTGAGCACAAAAACTTTTTTCAAATAAAATCTTGTAACAACTTGAAAGTTTTAAAGTTTTTCCAAAATTAAGTATTATGAATTTGTGTTTACCCATCAGACTTTCTTATTCAAAAAAGATTTTTGCAGATTTATGTGTACTTCTCTCTTTAAATATACACAGAATGTAACAAAAACCGGTAAAGTGCTAGTCAGAACCGCGCACAAAGGGTTCCATACCATCATACTAGATGGCGCTAGTTTCTTCACGTTTAATAAAAACATGTTTTTTGTATGTAGACTGTCACTTTTTCTAATTTTTAGTATTTGTTGTTATATAGCGGCAACAGAAATACATCATCTGTGAAAATCTCAACTGTATAGCTATCACGGTTCATGAAATACAGTCTGGTGACAGACGGACGGACATTGAAGTCTTAGTAATGGGGTCCCGTTTTACCCTTTAGGTACGGAACGCTAAAAAGGTGCGTTATACTATAACATAAATAAAACTGAACCATTTTTTCTCAAGGATGCCATAGTGAATTCACAAAAAATGAAGTGCTTTGTGAGCTCTGGTTTTTAATGCCTATTCTATCAGACTATCGGCAAAGTATATATTAGTACTAACATACAGTATGGACACTCCCTGCCGCTCTCTAGATTGCGATCTCAACCCCTCGTCACCCAGATTGATACAGATTGGTTACAGTTTGGTTTTGGTTTCCGAACGTATAGGATTTCGCCGCCATTTTGTTTGTTCCGTCATTCCTTTTTTGAAATGTCATTTCTGGCCCGTTGTATGAAGTGTCCAGGGTGTGGTTTGGTTGTCGAACGTATAGGATTTCGCCGCCATTTTGTTTGTTCAGTCATTCCTTATTTGAAATGTCATTTCTGGCCCGTTGTATGAAGTGTCCAGGGTGTGCTATCGGGCTAAGCCAGTGTGCCGGCCGATCAGTTAAGATGAAGATGTACATGTTCAGTGCATCTCAGAAGTGATTTAAATTTCTATTAGACTGGAGACCGTTTTAATAGATTCTAGAGTACGAGGTATTGTTAGATTCGTCTTGATCCCGTGACTGACATAGGATACATTTTATCCGACTTCCCGAAAAACAGAGGGGTAATGTTTTTATGCAGTCGTATTTTTATTTAAAAAAAATATACGTTTTAAGGCATTTTACACATAAGTATATTTTTATACACATTTGGATTCTGAAGAGGTCCTACTAATATTATAAACGAAAAAGTTTGTAGGAATGTATGGATGTATGTTTGTTAGTCTTTCACGCAGAAACTACTAAAAGGATCTGGCTGAAATTTGGTACGTAGACATATTAGGACCTGGAATAACACACAGACTACTTTTTCCACGCTCGCGAGCCGCTTGCGGCTCGCGCACTGCGCACCCTCGAAAAGTCATAGAAACGTTGTCCACGTGGGTGAAGCCGCGGGAAACAGCTAGTAGTTAATAAAGTATTTGCCTCTGTTATTTAAAGTTATTTCATAAGTAGAACACCTCCAAAATAAAAACCAGACATTTTGTAACATCCTATAGTCTGACATGGATAGGTGGAACAGGCGTTGATACACAACTTATTAGAATTGGTTCCCTTAGGGCACCAAGGAGGTAGAATCTTTAGCTAAGGCAAAAATGAGAGCCTGTAAGCGTTTTCTCACGTTTCTAAACAGATAACAGAACAAAGAAAGGCCATCTTTAGACTGGGGTTGTTTACCGTCGTTCTATTCGGCAATTTGTCTTAATTGGGCATTATTACGGGAAAACCTCACCTATCCAATTTCATAAGATAATTAAGGAGGTTTCCTAAGAATACAGAGAGGTATCTATGTTGGAGAAGAGATTTAACCGCCTCCGTAGCTCAGAGGCAAAGTTCACTGGCTTTACACAGGAGGTTGCGGGTTCGATTCCCGGCGGAGTCAATTGTAAGACTCTGTTTGGTTGGTGGTAGGGCATTTTCTAATCCCGCCTGGCTAGCTACCACCATCTTATCTAAGCCTTGCCGCCAAATATCAATGTTGATATCATTGGTGTGTTCTGGCATTAAGATAAGATAGCCAGTTCCCCATTGCGTTGGGGAATCTTGGTAAGCCCGCTTCCATCTTTGGCAACATCGTCACTTACCACAAGGTGAGATTTTGTCAAGGGTTTACCAATAGGGGATCGGACTGCATCAAAAATAAAATCTGAAATATGTTTTCCTAAATTGCTCTTCTCTTGAAATATCAAAAAACCTTACTTGTTTCGTGTTTCCATCACGTCTTCAATTTTTAATTGATCAAATTCACAAAATAAGTTCGTCAATGACGCTTAAAATCTATGACGTCACTTGTGGGTATTTCAAACATTTTTAGAACAAAACTTCGTTTTTGACAGATCATAAAGAGTAACTCAAAGTATTGTAAAAAAAAAATTAAAAAAAGAGATTACTTTGGTTTTGGGTGAACGCAGCACCGCAGGGGTATTCTGTTGAAAGCATATCTATACAGGATGTAACAATATTGGTGTAGGACTGTAGAACTGGGGGTTCGACTTATCATACTGAACAACTTTTCCCAAGAAACACATAGTCAATTCTCAAAAAAAAAAATTGACCCTCCATACTTGTTCAGTATGATAGTTGATACTTTTGATTGTAGGTTCTTGGTGGAACATTATATCACTCATATTGGTACTCCGACTAGTCTGCCTGAAGATAGTGTTCGAAACCGGTCGCTGACAAAATTATAACGTGTAGTTTTATTCAATTTATGTGGAATTAGTGTAAATATATACCAAAATTAGTTCAGTGTGGTAAGTAGAAGCCCCAGTTAACGGGACCTAAACCAATTTTATTACATCCTGTATATAAACAAAGTGTAAATGACAGGCTAACATAAGATAATTTTGAACAAAAAAAACGACTTCAAACAGGAAACTAAGGTTCCCCTTGATTTCTCTGGGATGCCATCGTCAGATCCTGGTTTCCTTATCATGGTACCACCCTTGGGATATCTCCTTTCCAACCAAAAAAGGATCATCAAAATCGTTTTATAAACATTTTCTAAGCTTATTATTCATATTATTTGAGAAACCTCCTCCATTATGAAGTCGGTTAAAAAACTAAAATATTTTATAATTAGCCGTTTTACAATACGGCACGCCGCTTTGTAAAGTACTAATTAAAAAACTACGAATAAAACTGAGTCGGACGGACGAACGGACAGACGGTTAGCTTAGTTTGGGTAAGCATGCTGTAGAACCATGAAAAGGAGCCATCTAATAAAATATTAGACACAAAAATTTGTAAAACGGCTAATTCTACAATATGGCTGAGACTATACATAATAATAAAATCGGTCTTAGATTCTAAACATTTTCAAGGAAAATATACCTACACTAAATGATTTTAACCTTCAAAGTGTAATGACATTTTAATTAAACACATCATCGTCATCATATCAGCCGAACGACGTCTACTGCTGCACAAAGGCCTCCCCCAAAGAGTTATATGACGACCGGTCGTAAGCTGCCCGCATCCAGCGGCTTCTCCCGATCTTCACCAGGTTTTCGGTTCACCTAGTAGAAGGCCTGCCTGCGCTGCGTCTCCAGTGTGCGGTCTCCACTTAATAACAGATGTTCGTTGGGGAAAACTAGTCATACTTAGACATAATTCAGTTTATTGGTATACCAGATTTTCATCATCGTAGGCATCGTTTTTATGATTTTCTTTGTGCGCGAGCCACAAGCGGCTCGTGAACGTATACAGGAGTTTGCTCCAGATCCCTCGGGAACTATATCGGGCTATTCCGACTAGAATTACATGTGATTTCCCACCCCTACATAAACTACTAATAAGCATAGCCGAGAACTATCTCGGGCTATGCTTATTAGTAGTCTATTTTACACCCTCAACTATCTTTGTGCAAAAAATCACAACAATTTCGTCAAGATTGGTTGAGGTGTTGAAGAGTGAAAAGGTAACAAACAAACATTTTTACATTTATAATATTAACAAGTATTATTAATTTTTTTAGTATATTATTAACTTTTTCAGTTAAAGTGTGACATTGCGTACTTTGAGTATATTTGTATCGTAAATATGTGTATTAGCATAAGGGCTTTATTGAGGAAAAAATGTTTATCAAAATCAAAAGCTTTTTTGGAATATCGAAAAAAAACGGAAAGTGTGTTCATTAAGGTTCCGTAGTCAACAAGGAACCCTTATAGTTTCGCCATGTCTGCTTGCGGTGTTATATTTGCTCCCCCCCCCCTCCACTACACTATTTCGGGACATTAAAAAATTGGAAATAGTAGGACATAATAATTAATTTTAAAGGAAAACTATCACGGCTAAGTAGTCTTTCTTAGTTTAGTAGTAATAGTCGACCAACTTAAGATGTGCATTTGAATTTGAAATAATTTTCGAAAAACCTAAAAACTTTTAGGTACAATCTTTTTATATTGCATTGTCACGCTATATACATATGCATGCAAAATTTCAGCTCAATCGGAAACCGTGAAGTGGGTCAAATTTAACTTGCAAGATTCCACCCGAACAAACATACATACATTGCAAGTTTAATAAAAGCTTTTAAAAAAAACACATACATTTTACATCCAAAATAACTGCAAAAGTAATTTTGTAGTTTTCACATATATTTCTTTAAGATAACGAAACCCTATTATAAGCGTGGTGCAACACGCACTTGCCTATACTTCTTCTCAACTTTAGTCATAAAAACCTATATATTAAAAACTAATTAAATTACTCAAAAAAATTTAAAAAACACCTAGAGATGTAATGTCATGATGCGTACAAATGAAATTGGTTAATAAATAAGGGTAGTTGTGTACATTACGAGTATGTTTATGTACTCGTAGAGCAGTATGTACGTTCAGCGCCAAAGCGCAGTTATTTCAGAAAAAAATCAAATTTGCCCCAGTTCATTTTTAAATGTACAAGGTCAGTTGCTGGAAGAAGTTGAGAAGTTCTACGGACAATTGTGCACGACCACACGTTAGCGATCTGGCCAAAGACCCAAGCCAGACTAACCCGAGACTATACCGAAGATATCCCGGACGTCAGCCTGTACGAGATTAGATTGACTCTCAAACAGCTCAAGCACAATAGGGCACCGGGTGATGATAGAATTACGGCTGAACTTCTGAAAGCAGGTGGAACACCGGTACTTAAAGCTCTTCAGAAATTATTTATTTCCGTTATACTTGAGGGACAAACGCCTAGGGCATGGCACAGAAGTGTGGTTGTGCTTTTTTTTCAAAAAGGGCGACAATACCCTGCTGAAGAACAACAGACCCATCTCTCTTCTGAGCCATGTCTACAAGCTGTTTTCGAGAATCCACGAATACGAATCGTCTCGCACGCAGGTTTGACGACTTCCAGTCTCTCCAGCGGTGCCAAATTGACTATCGAAATATCGAGTTACTAAAGTGTTTGTATAAAAACGTCACCATGTCGGTTCCGCCACCAGAATCAAAACACGGAACCTATCCGGCTGCAGCGAGGGGTAAGACAGGGAGACGTAATATCTCCGAAACTGTTCACCGCCACCCTGGAAGATATTTTAAAGTTTTTGGACTGGCGTGGACTTGGAATCAATATCGTGGTCATGGCTGAGACTATGGACGACCTAGGAACAATGCTCGATGGTCTCATAGTAGAGCCTCTTAACAAGTAGGGTCTTAGAATGAACATGGACAAGACGAAATTTATGTCAAACGTCCGTGTCGCACCTACTCTTCTGAACGTTGGAGGCTCTACACTTGAAGTTGTTGCCGAATATGTGTACATGGAAGAAACAATACATTAAGGTTGGTGCAACTTCGAGAAAGAGAACAATCGTCGAATCCAACTCGGCTGGGCAGCGTTCGGGAAGCTTCGCAAATATCTTCACGTCTTCAGTTTCTTAAGACCAAGGTCTTCGACCAGTGTGTGTTGCCAGTGATGGCATACGGAACTGAGATATCATTGCTTCCATAAGAAGGCTCAAGGTCACTCAAAGGACAATGGAGCGTGCTATGCTTGAAGTTTCTCTGCGTGATCGAATCAGAAACGAGGAAATCCGTAGGAGAAGCAAAGTAACCGACATAGCTCTCAGAATTGCTAAACTTAAGTGGCACTGGGCGGGGAACACAGCTCGCAGGACAGATGACCGTTGGGGCAGTAAAGTGAGATCGTGCACCGGAAATCGTAGCGTAGGCCGATCTCCCACTCGGTGGACCGATGACCTGGTAAAGGTCGCGGAAAGCCGCTAGATTCGGGTAGAGCAGAACCGGTCGTCATGGAAATCCTTGGGCGAGGCCTATATCCGCAGCAATGGACGTCCTTCGGCTGATGTAAAGATAAAGATAAGATAAATACTCTTTATTGTACCCAAAAATATAAAATTTAAAAAAAAATAAACACAATGTAAAACTTAGAAACTATAACTTAAAAATTTAAACAAAAACACAACTTAAAACAACATCTTATAAGCGGTACAATTTGGGCGGTCTTATCGCTCAAAGCGATTTCTTCCAGACAGATGTAATGCATGACATCGGTGAATTTTCGTTACATTAAATCTAAATACATGTTTAGTTAATACAAAAGCAACATTAACAAAACATGAAAATTGAGCGTTGGTTTATTCCATAATTTTAAATGAGAGTATGTTTTTTTATTAATCTTGCGCAAGCAAATACTAGAAAAAAGTTTGTAGCACACTTAAGCTACGCTTTATTCTGTATCCTGAACCAGATTATTGCAATTGTTTTTTGTATGATAATCGAACCACCTTAAGTGGGTGTTTATTCGTCAAATGAGTAGAAATTGCGCCCGATCAGTCACTTCATTTTTTATTTTGCTTTTATTATGTTGGCATTTCTTTATCTCATATTTTCGTTGTATACTCTCGTATACTCTCGGTCCTGTCACTTTCCCAACAAAATTTTAAATTATTTCTGAGGCTTGTGTGATTAATTATACTGATCAACCTTAGCTGACATTAGCTAACGTATGGAAATAGTTATTTTTGTAACAAGAGGACAAAGTAATATTTTGTTCCGAGGACGTAAGTAGAATTCGGAGCTAGGCGAAGAATTTTTTTTCACGTTGTGCTTGGGAATCTAGGGTAAAATCCTGAGCTAAGCGAGGAATTCAATATACGTCGCCCCTTAATAAAATATTATGGCCCCGAGTGACACTCACAATTTTTCATCACAACCTATGAGAATAAAAAAAACTAAAAAACACGTTTTTAAAGCACTTAAAACTAAAAAGTGAAAAATAATTCTTAATATAAGCTGAAAAAAATAATAAACGAAATACACTAGTGTTATTGTGCAAAAGCATTTGATGCTCGGGTGCTAAGCGCCCCACGCTTTTTTCACAATATTACTAGTGTTTTTCGTTCATTATTCTTTTCAGCTTATATTAAGAATTATTTTTCACTTTTTAGTTTGATATTAAAAGCGTGTTTTTTTTTGTTTTTTAGTTTATGAGATAAACTTATGAAATTATTGTATTGTCACTGATTCTTGATAAATGTACAAAGTTTAAATTAAACCTGTCCGTTTAAAGTGGATCACAATCGAGAGCAAAGGAGTCGGTTACAGACATGCAAACATACATATAAACAGACATACATACAGGTGAAGCTAATAAACCGTTCTGTTTTTTTAGCGCGCATTGCCGCCAAAACCTAACCTAACTTCTTCATACATTATTCGTTTGACCCACTGACCTGCATTATACAGTACTTGTATAATGCAGGTCATTGGTGTGACCTCTTTGGTTACCTCCACACACTAACTAACAAAGTCTTAGTATTTTAATACAAACTCCTTACTAATCAATCACAAAAGTGAGTTTATTACCATAGATAATTTAATGTTACTTTGTGTTTTTTTTTCATTCAACCCATTGAATTACTACTACTACGTTAGTAATTCAATGATTCAAACTTCACAAACGCGGACCAATCAGAAGAGAGAAACACAACTTCTGTATGAAGTTAAGTTCTGTTCTGTAGGGAGCAAAGTAGAATTTTGTTAGCACTTACTAAGGTACCAATCATCGTCTTTTGAATAGGTGTAATTAAAAAAATACTTTAAAATTAGTTTTGTAAGTTTAGTTTTCTTAAAAAAAAAGTTGTGTATTCACGGTTATTCTTGGAGAAAATAACAGTAACAGTGTAATACTTGTGTAAAATGTGTTTGTTGGTTTTTTGTTAACTTTTCACGCTTCAATATCTCAACCAATCTTAACGAAATTTGGTATGGAGGTAGCGTGTGTTATGGGGAAGGACATAGGCTACTTTTAATCCCGTGAAAATAGCATAGCCCGATACAGTTCCTGAGAGAACTGAAATAATACTGTTTTCTTGGGTGATTTCTTTAACATCGCAACGGAGCAACGGATTTTTTGTGATTTTTTGTACAGAGTTATTTGAGGGGGTGGGAAATAATTTAGACTACTCCCAGGATAGTTCCCGAGGCATCTAGGGAAAACTCATTGCCAGGTTCGCGCGCTTCATTGGCGCCGCAACGGAGCAACGGCTTGACGTGATTTTTTTGCACAGAAATAGCGGAGGGGGTGGGAAGTGACATAGACTGCTAATCAGAATAGCCCGATACAGTTCCCTAGGGATCCGGTGTAAACTCCTGTCTACGCTCGCGATCCGCTTGCGGCTCACCCACCACTCACCCTCGAAGAGAGTCATAATAATTGAAAACGCTAAACACGTTAAAAAACCGACTTCCATCGCAACAACTTAGTACATTTTTGCATTACTATTTTTGGTTTTTGGTAATTTTCGAATAAAGTACTACACCGATTTTGATAAAATTTATATGGAACTACACGGGAAGCACTAGCTTTCAAATAAAAAAATAATCATAAAAATCGGTTAACCCAGTCCAAAGTTATGAGGTAACAAACATAAAAAAAATAATTAAAACATACAGACGAATTGAGAACCTCCTCCTTTTTGGAAGTCGCTTGAAAAGGATGCCCACACGAGCAAAACTGCGGCCGTATAAAATAATTATAAAAACTATCTGATTGGTTCCATATTAGCGATGAAAAATCAATGTTTATTTGCCGAGTACTGTACATATGTCAATGTTTTTTTTCCGCAGGACCCTAAGCCAGTGGAGCCGTGGACCGGAGTTTGGAATGCGACGGAAACCCCCCTTAATGACTGCGTACATTACGACCCTTACATGCAGCTGGTCCAAGGTTGGCATTTATTATTAACTAGCTTTTGCCCGCGGCTTCGCACGCGCGGACATCGTTTTTGTGAGTTGTGCGCGAGCGCGAGGACATGAGTTTTCCTCAGATCCCTCAGGAATGATATCGGGCTACTCTGATTAGAAAGCTATGTCACTTTTCACCCACTCAACCAATTCTATACATAAAACCACTTCACTCCATAGCTCCGTTGCGATGCTAAAAAGCGCGAGCGCGAAAATGAGTTTATCCCCAGATCCCTCGGGAACCGGATATGCTAATTAGTAAATTATGTCATTTCCCACCCCTTAGCCATTTTAGTGCAAAAAATCACAGCAATCCATTCATCCGTTGCAATGCTAAAGAAAATAACCAAAAAAGGAGTATATTTTCAGTTCTCTCAGGAACTGCATCAGACTATGCTATTTTCACGGAATAAAAAGTAGCCTATGTCCTTCCCAGTGACACAGGCTACCTGCATGCCACATTTCATCAAGATTGGTTAAGGTGTTGCAACGTGAAAAGGTAACAAACAAAAAAACACATTTTCACATTTATAATATTAGTAAGGATGGGTGCACCTTTGTTCCACGCCAATAGTGAATGACTGACAGCGCTTAACTAGTTAAAAACAACAGGATCCAATCATAACTACTGTAGTTTTATTCAGTTGTTTGTCGTGATCCATCTACCCAGTCCACCTGAGTGGACCACAGGCAATATATATTTTTTTTGCTTTCAAAAAGTTCTGAATATATTTTAAAACAATTTACATGGGACCACCATAAAGGCTAATCTATCAAATAAACAAGGATCATTAAAATCGGTTCACAATCGGTGAAGATATCGTGTAACATACATACGAAAACCGGCCAAGTGCGAGTCTGAACCGCACACATAGGGTTCCGTACCATCATACAAGAAGGCGCTAGTTTCTTCATGTTTAAAAAAAACACGTTATTTTTTCACTTTTTCAAATTTTTAGTACCTATTTGTTGTTATGGTGGCAACAAAAATACATTATAAATAATTTTTAGTACCTATTTGTTGTTATGGTGGCAACAAAAATACATCATCTGTGAAAATTTCAGCTGTCTAGCTGTTACGGTTCATGAAATACAGCCTGGTGACAGACGGACGGACGGACAGCGCGGCGGAGGCTTAGTAGTAGGATCCCGTTTTAACTTTTGGGTACGGAACACAAAAAACTACAGTCGAATCGAGAACCTCCTCCTTATTGAAGTCTGTTAAAAATTAATATAATTTCAGCTTTAACGTTTAAACGAGATTAACTTTTGCCTTTTCCCTTTATTTTTTGGCTGAAATGCTTTCCCAAATTCTAAATACATTCATAGCTTTGGGGCCGTCCATATATTACGTCATTCGAATTTGAAGAGAGGGGTCTAGTCGAAATGACGTGCGGAGGCGTACTAAAATTACTGAAAAATATTAAATATTATGTACTCGTAAGTACAAATAACATTAATAATTATTGAGCTCATTCATTATATTCCAACCAAACCTAACATTAACAGCGTAAATAAAAATATTTCGATATTACACAAATGTAAAGATTATAACAAGTTTAATGTACCTATGGCTGTTTTAATGTCAAACATATTTTTTTAGAATTTCCATTAAATTGAATTCTGCAATACAATTACTGGAAATGAGGTCCGTTTTGCGAGAAGGGTCATTAGATAATGACTATAGGATGATTGTATGATTGTAGGGATGGGGGGTCGAAAATCGCCAAAAATCGATGACGTAATTTATGGACGGCCCCTTTATATTATGGAACTTATAACAATGCCGGTCAAACGATCTGCTCAATTGACGGGATCAAACAAAAGTTTTTAAGCTTTTTAAGGTTTCGGAGTCAAAATGGAAAAGTACGAAACCCTTATAATTTCTGTTTGTCCGTCCGTCTGTCACAGTTCATTTTTTTTACCACTATTAGGTCCATAGTAATAAAATTTGGTTTATATAATGTGTAAACTAAGGACACGAAATAGAAAGTCAATGAAAAAATCTATACGTATAAAAGATGTTAGTTACACTATTTATAACTCAAAAACGGCTGGACCGATTTCGCTAATTATTTTTTTGTTGAGTTTGTTATTGTCAAGAGAAGGTTTTAAGGTAGGTTAGAGTAGGGTAGTGTAAGGTGGAACGAAGTTCGCCGTGACAGCTAGTTTTTTATAAAAAATGTTCAGTGCACGCTCTCGAATGGATTATCGTAAAACAGGTCTCAAAAAAATTTACAAAAATTTGTAAAAGAAAACTATTTAGGCCATAGAAATATTTACTACTTTTTATATTGGCTACTTGCTTCTTTTTGACACCCCCTCCCCCTGGTGATATTTGGTAAGATTATTGGCTCCCCCACCCCCCCTTCCACCCCTCACAAGCTCACATGTATTTTTTATTCAACCTAATTTTAAGATTAATAGTATTATATAAAGCGAGCGGTGTCAAGCACGGTCAAGGCCACGCGCGCTAAATTTCGTAAAATAGACATTCTATTTTAAAGTATAACAACTTAACAAGTGAAGATTTATTTTTAATGAAACCGAGAAAAACTATTTACTGATGTGGAAGATTTTTTTTGTTCGTTCACTGTAGAAAAATACACGTGAGGTCTCCTTATACCCCCTTTCTCCCAACGTGATTTAACGTGATTTTTTCGTGACCCCCCCTCCCCCATATCGAACCTTTCGTGATTTGTGCACAAGCCCCAAGTGAAAGTAGTTTTTGAATTTATCCCTTCGGCTATTAAATTTATTCAAGGAATTTCTAATGTAGAAATCTCTTGAATCTATAGTAATACAATTGATATTGTTCAGTTTTTATAAAGCATGTAAATAAAAATAAAAAAAACATTTGGAGACATAACTCCTATTTCATACTGTAAAAAGTAATTTAATTACACTTAATAACCTACCTTCATGTTTTTCCGTATATAAAAAAATGAATTTATTTATTTATTTATAGCCGTATTTTATATTTTTCATAGTATTGGGGCCTGTGGCGTCATCACTTTTTAACATTTGAAAATTCATGACGCAATTCCCAGTGTTTACAAAGAAATAAATATTCAAATTGGTTTCTTAAAATGGCCTATATTTCCATTTTTTTTAATAACTTTGTTTTCGTCTATAGTTTCGTCATGTCTGTCTGTCCGTCTGTCCGTCTGTCCGTCTGTCTGTCCGCGGCCTAGCTCTTCGACTATTAGTAGTGAAGAGCTGAAATTTGGCAAAGATAATATACTCGTACATAATAATAACGCGGAGAGAACTGTAAAATAAAATTTGCAAAAAAAAACTTTTTGAACCTCCCCTACAAATAAAGTGGGGATAATTTTTTTTCTCGTCAAACCCAGTCATGTGGAGTATTGTTGGTTAGGGCTTAAAAAATAGTTGTGAGTCTTCTAAGACTATTTTATAATTAAGGGTTCCGTTTTCGAAAAAATAGGCTTGAAAGTGCTTAATTTTGTTGGAGTCGAGTGTCGCCACCCCCTAACAACTAAACCGCTATATTTGGTTATTTAAAAAATTCATGAAAGTATTCTATATAATGCATTTAAAAGGAAAACTACCACGGCTAAGTAGGCTTTCTTAGTTTAGGAGAAATAGTCGACCAACTTAAGATGTGCAGTTCGATTTGTAAAAAGCTCATCGATTCTTCATACATTTTGTTCTATTACCAACTGCAAATATAATAATGTTTTTTTAAAATATACATTTATTTTTTGAAAAGACTACCGGAACCCTTCTTTGCGCGAGTTCGACTCGCCCTTGGCCGGTTTTTTAACAATACCAATTCTGTACGTACGTTAAACGTGTAAACATAGAAGACGAAATAAAAAAGGAGAAAATTTGTAAAAGACAATTTTTGTGCCTCCCATACAAAAAAGGAATGATAAAAAAAATGAAATGTAGATAGCTTTGGAACCCTACACTTGACATATTTTATTTGTAAGTACAGGCCTACTAATAAACTGTAGGTAGGCTTAGGCAAGCTTTAATCTTTTAAAATGGGGTCGTTAAAAGTTACAAATGTTTTTGCAAAATACTTCATTAACCTTAAAGTGATACATATAGGTAGACTGGTAGGTAAAATGTATCCTCCGGGGTTGGCATGTTTAAAACAAAATGTTTAAAGCACTTGTTTTAAATGCTGTTTAAAACACTACTTAAAAAACATGTTCAATGTGTTTGTTGCTAAATATTTTAAACGATGTTTTAAACAGTATTTTGAACAGTTTAAAAGGTAACAAATTAAAAATCATCATATCAGCCGAAAGACGTCCACTGCTGGACAAAGGCCTGCCCCAAGGATTTCCATGACGACCGGTCCAGCGCTGCCCGCATCCGGCGGCTTCCCGCGACCTTCACCGTGTAGGTGGCCCGCCTACGCTACATTAACCGGTGCGTGGTTGCCACACGAGAACTTTAGTACCCCAATAGCCATCTGTTCTACAAGCTATGCGCCCTGCCCACTGCCACTTAAGTTTAACGATTCTGTGAGGTATGTCGGTTACTTTGGTTTAGTTATAGCAAATTAAACATACCTAACAGATACGATTTGAGTAAAACAATGTAAAAAAAAAAACTCTCTCAAAAACACATGAGAGTGAGACTTATAAAATATTTCGAAGGTTATTTGTATTTTAAAACGTGTTTAAAATAGACAAAAAAACAATAGGTCCAAAATGTTTTAAACATTTTGAACTGTTTGGTTTGCAAAAAAAAACAGTTTACTCAACTCTTATGCTTAATATTATAAAGCCAAAAGTGTGTTTGTGGATAGGTATCCTTATCCTTACTTATATTATTTTAAATCCGATAGTGTGTATGTGTGTCTATTTGTAATTATTTCACGCTGAATCTACTGAACCGATTTCGCTGAAATTTGGCATAAAGCTAAAGTAAAGGGCGGAAAAAACGTAGGATAATTTTGTATCTCAGAAACTTACAAAGTTCCTAAAGGGATCTGGGAAAAATGTAATTCCAAGCTCTTGAGCCGCTTGCGAATACAGTTAAATGCAATCATAATACGATATCTACGCGGTTTAAGCCGCGGCTTAAGGCCTTAAGACAGGTCAAATGACAGTATTCAATTCAAATTATTGAAAGACTGTTTAAAGCTATCACTATGGAAAAAATGTGTAATATACTTAAAGTATTAAAAAATCGATTTATTTAAATACAATTTTAATAAAATTACCACTTTTGATGTAAAAGAATAAACTGTAGACCCTGTTTTTCGCATTAATTGCAAAATTTCTTGAAAACAAATAGTTAATGTTAAATGAAACCAACACACAAGTGTCGGTGACTTTAACACCTTTCATTTTAATTTTTTTAATTTTTTTTTTAATGCACAATTGGTAAACCCTTGACAACATCTCACCTGGTGGTAAGTGACGATGTTGCCGAAGATGGAAGCGGGCTTACCAAGATTCCCCAACGCAAACTTTGAACACATTTTTTTAAAACTTATTTTAAAGTATAGAAAAGTAATAAAAACATGTAAAAATCGAGAATTGGGCGTTCGGTTTCAACGTAACAGCCGCGTTGAAGCCCGCATTGATATGAACTTAAAAAGAGTAGACTTACGTTCGATATTATTTCAACACGTATCAACCTGATCAGATTGAGGCATCTTAAAGCCATAACCTAGTATGTAATATACCCTTTTTTAAAATAAAAAGTTCTTACACGTCACTAAAATGCGTCTGTACTTTTTATTTTTTTCAGGAGGAGAAGATTGTCTATACATGAACGTGTATACCCCTAAATTGGTTTCCGAGCCTTTGCTTCCTGTACTGGTCTTCATCCACGGCGGAATGTTCCTTTATGGCTCAGGGGCTGTGTACCAGCCTGATTTCTTGATGGATCGGGATTTGGTTCTCGTCACATTCAATTATAGACTTGGGCCGTTAGGTGAGTCGATAAAGTACCTAATTATTGGCAGAATTAGGAAAAATGTAAGGTTTGGTAATATCTTAAGGTAAATTGCTACCTTAAGAACTTTCTTCGAGGTTCATGTTCAAATAGTTTATTCCTTAACAAAAATCTAACCCAGAGATTATTCTGAATAGATACAACTTTCAATCCTACTTAATATTATAAACGCGAAAGTTTGTAAGAATGTATGTATGTATGTTTGTAACTCTTTTACGCAAAAACTACAGAACGGATCTGGCTGAAATTTGGTACGTAGACAGATAAGACGTGGATTAACACACAGGCTACTTTTTACACTGCACTGCGCACCCTCGAAAAGTCATAGAAACGTTTTCCACGCGGGGAACAGCTAGTCAGCCATCATAAATCAACCAAAAGTCGTCCACTGCTGTGCAAAGTCCTCCCCAAGGATTTCCACGATGGTCGGTTCTGCGCTGCCCGCATCCAGCGGCCTCCCGTGATCTTCACCAGATCATCGGTCTTACTTAATTGAGGAGTCTACTTTAGCATTTTATAAGTTAATTAGGTAATTATAAAATTAAACAGTTTGTTTCCCGTCGTCTAATTCTCTTCAAATTATGATCGTACGTAAGTATATACAGGGTGTAACAAAATTGGTGTAAGTCCCGTTAACTGGTGCTTCTACTCATCAAACTCAATAACCTTTGTTCTACAAGTTTGCTAAAAACGCAAAAAAAATGAACTCTTCATACAAAACGACCAGCTAATAGACCAATTTTGTGCATTATTGTATGGAGCGTCGACTATGGGTTCCTTGAGGAAAGTCTTAAAAAGTCTTAAGTGAGAAACACAAGACTAAGAATAAGTTTCACAAGTTATGGAAACTACATTATCATTAAATAAAATCCCCCGGATTATGAGTCAAGTAAAATTTTACGATAAAGAGCCTCTAAAAAAGCTTGAGTACTATAATGGTTAGATAAATAAGGTTGTACAAAAAATTAAACATATTATTTTTTATATATGAAAGGAAACCGTGACTGACTGACTAACTAATCTATCAACGCAAAGCTCAAACCACTGGACGGATCGGACTAAAATTTGTCACACAGATAGCAATTATGATAAAGGTACATCCTCTAAGAACGGATTTTTTAAAATTCAAGGTTTGGTGCCGCCGTACGCGTTATAAAGGAGTCCGCAAAGCGAGCCTGCATTGACCTAATTTTTTTTTGAAGCCCCGCGACGATATGCCCGGGCATTTCATGATCTGCCCAATTCTACAATCTGCCACCGATATAATAACCCTACTTTTAGCGTGGTTCGATACGCACTCTGGTTTTTTTTATATATTGACTAGCTTTTGCCCGCGACTTTGTTTTTTTTTTTATTCTCTATTGGTAAGCCCTTGGCATCATCTCACCAGATGGTAAGTGACGATGATGCCGAAGATGGAAGCGGGCTTGCCAAGATTTCCCAACGCAATGGAGAACTGGCTATCTTATCTTCATGCCGGAACACATCAATGTTTTTAACACTGATGTTTGGCGGCAAGACTTAGATAAGATGGTGGTAGCTAGCCAGGCGGGCTTAGAAAATGCCCCACCACCAACCAAACCGAGTCTTACATGGTGACCCCGCCGGAAATCGAACCCGCGACCTACTGTGTTAAGCCAGTGAACTTTGCCTCTGAGCTACGGAGGCGGTTCCCGCTTTATTCTTTATTTCGTGGGTATCCCGAAAAATACGACTATATTGTTTGCGTACATCACAAAGCGGTTCCCGCTTTATTCTTTACTAGCTGTTTCCCGCGGCTTCACCCGCGTGGACCACGTTTCTATGACTTTTCGAGGGTGCGCAGTGCGCGAGCCGCAAGCGGCTCGCGAGCGTGATAAAAAGTAGCCTATGTCTTAATCCAGGTCCTAATCTGTCTACCTACCAAATTTCAGCCAAATCCGTTCAGTAGTTTTTGCGGGAAAGCGTAACAGACAGACAGAGTTACTTTCACATTTATAATATTAGTAGGGATTCCGTGGGTATCCTGAAAAATACGACTTTATTGTTTGCGTACATCACAAAGAGAACTTCTGTGCGAAATGACAGCTTTCTAGGTTCAAGGGTTGGGGCTGACAGTTGATGAGTCCTCCTGACAATGACTGATCCGAGTCAGTCAGGACTTTTCTTTTTACCGTTTAACGTGTTGTGTCTGTGGCATCGTAGCCCCCAATTTTGTAGTTGATGAAGGGATGTGAGCAACTTTCATAGCTCTATGATCGTTTTAAAATTTGGTATCCTGTACAGTTATATTTCAGAACATGATTACCTTGACCTGATACTGCAGCATCGCTCTTAGTTTAGGATTGCGGCAGCGCACACCAATATCTTTATTTTTTGATCTTCTTGAGTAGGTAGGTACTTGTTTTTTTTTTCTTCTTTGAATTCGTTTCCCTTCTTTTTTTCTTTTTTTTTTTGTAACTAAATTGTATGCCAAATTGTTAATTTATACTGTACCTGTATAAAAATGTATTGTGTGTGCTGGGTGAAATCCTAAATAAATGCTTATCTGTCATCTGGAATATGCAGGATACCTAAATCCTCACCAACTTACAGCAGAAGTATAGTGTTTGGGCTCATTAGGATGGTTTCAATGAACAGGCTATAAGATACTCGTAGATGGTGAAAAAAGAGTGTAGGTAGGTTTTTTTTAAAAATTTTCATGCCTGTATTAAATTCTGATCGCCCTAATTCAGGGTAGGCTCGAGCCCCTCGGTGGGGACGTATATGAGCTGATATGATGATTAAATTCTAACATTAGCACATTGACGCATAGAAATCATAATTTTTATTAATATTCACAACTAACCCCCCAAGTAAAAATGATGTCTGCACATGTCATCGCAGCTCCTAAACGGGTAGACCGATTTCAATGTGCTTTTTTTATTTGAAAGCTAGATAAATAGAAATAGTCCTTAGCCATGTTTGATAGAAATCTATTAAGCTGTTCATGAAGATCGTTAACTGCTCGCCGTATTGATAAGATATATAAGGGTGGCGCGTAAAAAAAATATAATTGACAAAAAAAACGTCCAAAAGTGAAGTTGCTCCGATTTGGCTGAAATTTTCTTTCGTCTTTTTTCAATTTAAACAATTTTTATATATTTTAATTTTTATTAATTAAGGTATACTAGGTTACATAATATAGTAAATAGCAAATAAGCATGGGAAGATGTTTATTTATTTTAATCTTTGTTTTACTTTCTTTGACGATCACATCACTACTGATTGACATGTAAAATTATATTTTAACATGTATACGAGTAATTTCGGCTTTGTAACGTCAAGTAAATTAATCTAAATCTAAAACATGTAATTGTAGATATCAGATCGATATAGGAACACAGCGTTGAGTTCTAAACCCGTTAAACCGTTTGCTGAGGCCAACAGTAGTAACACATAACCTTGGACATTGCACATACAGCTGTCTCTATTTATGCATCATCTTGGTATTTATATTTTACTAGCTTTTGCCCGCAGCTTCGCCCGCGTGGAGATCGTTGTTATGACTGTCATTGAGAAGAAGTGGTACGAGCGTAGACATGAGTTTTTTCCAGCTCCCATAGAGACCATATTGGGCTATTCTAATTAGCAGTATATGTCACTTTCTACCGCCTCAACCAATTGTATTCAAATAATTGAAAACGCTAAACACGTTAAAAAACTGACTTCCCGCGCAACAACTTAGTACAGTTTTGCATTATTATTTTTGGTTTTTGCTAATTTTCTTATAAAGTACAGCACCTATTGCGATAAAATTTATATGGGACCACACGGGATGCACTAGCTTTCAAATAAAAAATGAATCATCAAAATCGGTTCAGCCAGTCAAAAGCTCTGAAGTAACAAAAAAAATACAGTCAAATTGAGAACCTCCTCCTTTTTGGAATTCGGTTGAAAATTACTTCAATCCGTTGCTCCGTTGCCACGCCGACGTGCGCAAATGTAGAAAAAGTTTTACCCAGATCCCTCGAGTGGGAACTATGTCAGGATATGCTAATTAGTAAATTATGTCATTCAACCATATCTGTGCAAAAAATCACAACAATCCATTGGTCCGTTGCGACATTAAGAAAATTATCCAAAAAAAGAGTATTTTTTTAGTTCCCTCAGAAACTGCATCGGACTATGCTATTTTCCCGAGATAAAAAGTAGCTTATCTCCTTCCCAGTAAAACAAGCTACCTGCATGCCAAATTTCATCAAGATTGGTCAAGGTGTTGAAGCGTGAAAAAGTACCAAACAAACACATTTTCACATTTATAATATTAGTAAGTAAGGATTGCGCAAGTTCACTGGAGTTCACGGTTAACGTCAAAATATTATAATTATATGGAAAAACACTGCAAATTCTCACTTGCGAGCTGAGGTAAAACATGCAATTTATCATAAATTTTTTGTGTAGATATTTGTCCTTCATCTCACCTAAGCGTGGGCAAACGAGACGTAGTAGGTAACTTTTTATTTTATTCATTACTAGCTTTTGCCCGCGGCTTCGCCCGCGTGGAAATAGTTTTTAATTTTTATGATTGTCTTTGAGGGTGGATATGAGTTTTCTGTAGAACCCCTTGGGGAACTATGTCATGATATTATAATTAGTAAATTATGTCATTTCCTACCCCCTCAACCATCTCTGTGCAAAAAATCACAACAATAAATTGTTCCGTTGTAATGTTAAAAAAAAATACCATAAAAAGAGTATTTTTTCAGTTTGAACTGCATCGGACTATGCTATTTTCGAGGGATAAAAAGTAGCCTATGTCCTTCCCCGTGACACAGGCTACCTGCATGCCAAATTTCATCAGGAGTGGTCAAGGTGTTGAAGCGTGAAAAGGTAACAAACAAACACATTTTCACATTTATAATATTAAAGTAAGGATAGCCATCCTCGACTTCGCTTCCCGCAAGAAACTTAACATAATACAGGGGGTAACAAAATTGGTGTCGAACAACTTTCTGGTGATACTGAACTACTTTCTGGTGATACTGAACAACTTTCCCCAAGGAACACATAGTCAATTTACAAAAAAAATAGGACCCTCTGCACAGAAGTGCACAAAGTTGGTCGATGAGCTGATCGATTTGTATGAGGAGATTTTTTTGCGATTTCAGAAAAGTCATAAAACAAAAGTTTTTCAGTATGATGAGTGGAAGTCCCAGTTAACGGGACCTATACCAATTTACTTATTTATCAAATGGTACAATCACTATATCCTAGCACAATTCTATTCCAATACATCGCTAAAAATACACCCAAATTTATTCAACCATTGTGGAGATTAGCATAACAAAAAAAAATTCAAAAATTCTGCTTCAATTTTATTATACTCATATTATGTTTTAGTTGATTATGAACTTTTCGAAGGCAAAAACTTGCAATGTTAAGTGCTATGTAATCAATCAATATAATCTTCATATATATATAAAAGCAAGTCGTGTTAGTTACACCATTTATAACTCAATAACGGCTGGACCTTTTTTATGATTTTTGTTTTTTTGCATTTGCCTTCGTCAGGAATAGGATAATAGGTATTAAAATATGATATTCATCAATAAAAAAATTATCCGTCAAAAAATAATAGGTTTTAGGGTAGTGTAGTGTAGGTGTAGTGTAGTTAGGGTAGCGTAGTGTAGTGTAAGGTGGAAAGAAGTTCGCCGGGACAGCTGTCTAAATATATATAACTCAAAGGTGACTGACTGACATAGTGATCTATCAACGTACAGCCCAAACCACTGGACGGATCGGACTGAAATTTGGCATGCAGGTAGATGTTATGACTTAGGCATCCGCTAAGAAAGGATTTCGGGAAATTCCCTCGGGAACACCAAAAAACGGGAACTGCGCGGGCGAAGCCGCGAGCACCCACTAGTTATATATAAAAATGAATATCTATTTCCCTTTGTCATCGCATCACGCGTGAACGGGTAGACCGATTTCGCTAATTCTTTTTTTGTTGAGTTCGTTATTGTCAGGAGAAGGTTCTTATGTAGGGTAGGGTAAGGTAGGGTAGGATAGGGTAGTAGTGTAGTGTAGAGTAGAGTAGGGTATGGTAGGGTAGAGTAGGGTAGGGTAGGGGAGAGAAGGGTAGGGTAGGGTGTGTAGTGTAGTGTAACTTTAAGGTGGTACGAAGTTCGCCGGGACAGCTAGTATATTATAAAAGAAAGTGTACAAAGTGCGTGCCGCTAAAACACCGAAACGAGTCTCGGTACGATCAATAAAGTTATATGATGAGGTAGCCTTCTATCTCCCATCCATGAAGAAGGTTCCCGTTTTTACCTGAAGGGCGTGCTTTTGAAGATATGATGACTGGAAGTTTCACCCTCTAGACATTTCTAGAACAGCCCAGAACATTTGAGAGTATTCGAGATCATTCCCCAACAACATCCCAGATCATTGCGGAACATTCCAGAACACTCTTGAATGTTGTGAAGTGTTATGGAACAGTTTGAACCATTCGGAGCCGTTTTGTGTGAGTGTGGCTACTCCCTGAGCGAAGCCGGGTACCCCAGCTAGTTAAAAGATAAGAAAGTAAGTAGGTAACGGTACCTCCCTACACAGATCATTTTTTTGAAAATAAATTTGGAGCTTCAAAATGCAAACCTGCTCACTTTACACGGAACGTCAACCAACAGCCATCCGCACAGTGCATTCAAAGTATGTATATTAGTACCAACATACAGTATGGACACTCCCTGCCGCTGTTTCGATTGTGACCTCACCCCCTCGTCACCCAAATTAATACAGAATTAATACAGTTTGCTTGTCGAACGTATAGGATTTTGCCGCCATTTTCTTTGTTCCGTCATTCCTTTTTTGAGATGTCAATTCTGGCCCGTTGTATGAAGTGTCCAGGGTGTGGTGCAGTGTTGACTAGGGTTGCCAACTGTCCTCCTATACGCGTGACGTCCCGTTTCTCGGACCCTTTAAGAGACGTCAGGGTACATGCGGGACGCTTAATTAATATCTCGCATTTGGAAATTCAAATAAGTAATATATTTTGTTTTCTTAAAGTAATGTTTGTGATTGTTATCTTTTTACCATAGATATAGTACGATTGCTTTCATAATAGATTACTTTACTTTATGTGATTGGTTTTTTTCATAAATATTTACGATTTTATTGAAACAAGGGTTGTACTTCTCTCTTATACTGATTGGCAAAGACAAACCTTTCGTTTTTGTATTAATTACAAAATTAGTTCCCGCTTTTTAAACCCTTGTCCCGCATTTGAAATCATTTCCCGCAAATTTATATTTTAAAGTTGGCAAGCCTAGTGATGACCCCAATGTGATGTCTTGGAAATAATCACAGAGCACAGAATCGCATCGCTCAACCATTAACCAAATCATGGTAGGGATGGCCTTTGTCTATTCTTTTAACTGACGGATTTGGATCAGTCTTTAAAGCTAGCATTAAGGGTCTTTAGGAGGCTCGAGTTTTCATACAAACGTAGTTCCGCTTTCATACAAAAACTACATGCTGGATTGTATCCAAACTTTTCAAATATATTTAGTAGGCATATATCGATGTCGGTGGCTCAACCGGTAACGATTCGGTCCATCTAACCAGAGGTACCGGGTTCAAATCTAGACGGCCAATGTACCAATGAGTTTTTCAAAAACTTACGTACATATCATTACCGATTGCTTTAACGGTGAAGGAAAACATCGTGAGGAAACCTGCACAGGCCTGCAAAGAAACTCGAAGGTTGTGTGTGAAGTCGACCAACCCGCACTGGGCCCGCGTGGTCGACTAAGGCCTAATCCCCCTGATTCAGGGTAGGCTCGAGCCTCTCGGTGGGGACACGTATATGAGCTGATATAATAATAAATATCGATCTTTGTAATTAGTTTCCGATGTACTAATATAAAACGGAAAAAAATAAGAGAAGTTTCAAAGTTTCAGTACAAAACTAATTTGAGCCTTTGTTTAGTTATATTTTAATATCCTAGGATGAAAACTAATTACAAACATCGATATGTGTCTACTCAACATGTTTGCAAACTTTGGATTCCATCCGGCATGTAGTTTTGTATGAAAGCGGAACTACGTTTGTATGGAAACGCGAGCCTCCTGGAGACTCTTAACATTAAGTTTCGTAACTTCGTCTATCGATTTCTTAGAACATAGACAAATTTAAATTATTTAGAAGAAATCGATAGGCCGAGTATAGGTTGCTTGACATTAGAGTTAATAATCGCTTATCTACCGTCATAGTCTTGCGTCATTTTCATTTGATTTTTGGGGCTCCGTACAAAACAAGGAACCCTTATAGTTTCGCCATGTCTGTCCGTCTGTCCGCTACCTTAGCTTCGAGACTATTAGTACTAGAAAGCTGTAATTTGGCATTGGTATACATACTAATCACGCCAACAAAGTAGTCAAATAAAATCTTGAACCATACGACCATACGAACACAGAGTGGGCGCAATGCTCCTACCTCTAGGGCGATACATTTCATCAATGACATGCACTCGGGAATTGAGCATACTGATGTTCTACATGACAATCTGTCTAAGTTGATGAATGATATTGAATTATTTTTAAATAGTAAAAATAAAACATAAATTGTATATGATTAGATAATTACATTATAATTAAAATATTTGTAAATACTTATATTGTTAAACTATACAGATAATAATTAATTTTTATGGATTGTTAGTGAATTGGATTTTTTCTGTAAACTGACATTCGTCTGAATAAATGAATTGAATTGAAAAAATAACTTTTTAGGATACCTTCCCGACATTAAAATGTGCAGTTGGATTCGTAAGAAGTTCATAGATTTTCCCTACAACATGTTCTATTACTAACAGTAGAAATAATTTGTTTTTTCAAAATATACCTTTTTTTTAAGACTACGGAACCCTACTTTGCGCGAGTCTGACTTGCACTTGGTCAGTTTTTTTATGAGTTGCCAGTTTTTTTTTAATTATTTTTTTACAATTGGTAAACCCTTGACAACATCTCACCTGGTGGTAAGTGACGATGTTGTCGAAGATGGAAGCGGGCTTACCAAGATTCCCCAACGCAATGGGGAACTGGCTATCTTATCTTCAAGCCGGAAAACAGCAATGATATCAACATTGATATTTAGCGGCAAGACTTCGATAAGACGGTGGTAGCTAGCCAGGCGGGCTTAGAAAATGCCCTACCACCAACCAAACCGAGTCTTACAATTGACCCCGCCGGGAATCGAACCCGCGACCTTCTGTGTAAAGTCAGTGAACTTTGCCTCTGAGCTACGGGGGCGGTTAAATAAATAGTAATAATATACGGAACTCAGAGATAGAAGGTCGCTTATTTTAACAGAGAGTGCTATTCTCGGAGTTTCACAATGTGATCGAATCAGAAATGAGATCCGTAGGAGAACACTAGTTACCGATTTAAAGGCTGTCCCGAAAGTAAAGAGAATATTTTCAATGTCCAATCTCAAATACTGGCCAAAGAAAACGTATTTTAAAAAATGGTTGTCATGGTAACCGTGGATAAGAAGTCTATTAAATTGGCGGGTTTTCTCCTGAGTTTTTAATTTTTCACATCGCCTTTTTTCTTTAAATGAAGCGAGTAAAGCGATCCGTTCTGAGGAGCCGAACAAGAATCTTTTGCAAAGAGAGTTTTTCAACACTATCTGCGTGAAGAAGAATATAAGACTATACGTCATTTTATTCAAGGAGGAGCAGCTATAAGAACTAGTTTGTACAGAATAATAAAAGCGTCGGTGGCTCAACCGGTAACGACTCGGTCCATCTAACCAGAGGTACCGGGTTCAAATCTAGACGGCCAATGTACCAATGAGTTTTTCAAAAACTTACGTACATACTTACCGATTGCTTTAACGGTGAAGGAATACATCGTGAGGAAACCTGCAAACTCGAAGGTTGTGTGTAAAGTCGACCAACCCGCACTGGGCCCGCGTGGTCGACTAAGGCCTAATCGCCCTGATTCAGGGTAGGCTCGAGCCCCTTGGTGGGGACGTATACGAGCTGTAATGATGATGAATAAAACGGTATGAAGAAACGGACGAGGCCGATTTTAAGAAGATGTCAGGTGTCGACTGAACGAACTAAAAATTCAGTAAAAAAGGTTTTTTAAAGACACCTTCTACATAGTGAGAGTTGCATCGGATAATTTGAAAATATCGAAGCCCAGTGTTTGTAAAATAAAAGTTTAAGATCTAAACATGAAAGCTTTTGTAAAATTAGCCCCCAAGAACAGGCGGTGCGCACCAAGCGAGGGCGCCGTAAAGTTTACGAAAAAACTTTTAAAAAAGTTTTGATAAATTGGTGATGAAACATACCTATGTACCCGTTGACTCAGCGATATTCTGGGTAAACAATATTACGTAAAGGTTTTCGCCGCCATTTTGTTTGTTTTGTCATTCGTTTTAAGAAATGTCATTTCTGGCCAGTAGTTGTATGAAGTGTCCAGGGTGTGACAATACATGGGGTGAGAGATACAAAGGGCTTACCAATAGTGAATAAAAAAATAAAATAAAAAATGCTCAGAGTGGCAACTATACGTCTGGAAAAGCAGTTATGTTACGAGCAGCTGATAAATTGAGATAAATTAGCTACAAAAGCATCGTATTATAAGCAAATTTAATAAAGATTTTAAATATACTATATTTGCGTTTAGTCTTTATTTCCGGGACACCCTGGAATTCTCTGTATATAAAGTACACAAATACACCACAAAAGAGTGGCAACTACGACTAGAAAAGCAGTTAAGGGACGAGCAGCTATTAATTTGAGAAAAATCAGCTACATAGGCACCGTAGAACTGTGACTGTTACTAGTAGAAAAAACCTTACTTATCATACCTAGCATAACTATAAACTACAATAACTGTTACTAGAATACAAACTTTACCATATCATAAACATAAACTATACTGTAACTGTTACTTGTAGAAAAAACTTTACTTAATATACCTAGCATAATCATAAACTACTGTAACTGTTACTAGTCGAAAAAACCTTACATCATACCTAGCATAACTATAAACTACAATAACTGTTACTAGAATAAAAACTTTACCATATCATAAACATAAACTATACTGTAACTGTTACTAGTCAAAAAAACCTTACTTAAAATACCTAGCATAATCATAAACTACATTACCTAGGCTGTTTGATAAGTACCCGTTTACTAAATATATTAATATCACTGGCCGAAAATAATTTTACCACCTTTTTAAGCCATTTTTCAGAGGCGGGAAAAAGAAAAAAAAATTGCATTCTTTTGTTTTTTTTCTCATTTGACAGCGATTTAGTGAAAGCGTGAACTTAAAATTGTTAAAATGGAGAAAGAACAGTATCGGTCTGTAATTAGATTCTTGTTTTTGGAAGGAAAAACATGTGATGAAATAAAAGTAAGAATGCAAGCGGTTTACCATGAATGTGCTCCTTCTATGACAACCGTCAGATATTGGTATAACGAGTTTAAGCGGGGGAGAACAACCGTCTTTGATGAGGATCGCCCAGGCCGGCCAATTGAGGTGACTACAGACGATATGGTTAAGAAAATTGAAAATATCGTTTTAGCCGACCGCTGAATTAAACTTCGAGAAATCGTTGATGGTGTAAACGTTTCAATCGAGAGGGTGCAACACATATTAGAAGAAAAATTGGGTATGAAGAAAGTATCAGCGAGGTGGGTGCCGCGTTTACTCACGAAGGAGCAAAAACGGAACCGACTGACTACTTCGGAGCAGTGTTTGGCCGTGTTCAAACGTAACCCGAAGGAGTTTCTGCGTCGTTTCGTAACCGTGGACGAAACGTGGGTTCACCACTACACCCCGGAAATGAAAGAGCAGTCGAAGCAGTGGATTTTACCGGGTGAACCTGCTCCAAAGAAAGCAAAAACCGTCCCATCGGCTGGAAAGGTCATGGCGACTGTTTTTTTGGGATTCGCAGGGTATTATACATATTGACTACTTAGAAAAGGGGAAAACGATAACAGGGCAGTGCTATGCTAATTTATTGGATGAATTTGACGCCGTCTTAAAGGACAAACGACCCCATTTAAAAAGAAAAAAGTACTGTTTCATCACGACAACGCCCCGGCTCATTCGTCCAGAGTTGTGACGGCTAAATTAGCACAGTTACGCTAAGAACTATTACTTCACCCCCCGTATTCTCCAGATTTGGCCCCATGCGATTTTTTTTTGTTTCCCAACCTAAAAAAATGGCTCGGTGGTAAGCGATTTGGATCAAATGACGAAGTCATTGCCGCCACAGAGGCCTATTTTAATGACTTTCCAAAATCATACTTTTTGGATGGTTTATTGAAGCTGAGTATAGGTGGAACAAGTGTATAGAGTTAAAAGGTGACTACGTTGAAAAATAAATGCATATATACAAAAAAAATATGTTTTTTTTGCCATAAACGGGTCCTTATCAAACAGCCCTCGTAACTGTTACTACAAAAATAATCTTACATTACAATAAACAAATTTAACTTTTACTATCATAAAAAACGTAACTTAACATAACATACCATAACCGTAAATGATCTGGTTTTTGCCGTAAAGTTCTAGTTTTCAGGTCTTCTCTGTTCTTGTCCAAATCGAACCTCCGCTGCTCTTTGGAATATTAACGTTTTGCGACTCTCCTCCTATCCCATCGTTGACTGGCCAGCTCTCCCAGCTTGAAGCACACGGTGCTAAATTTCGTCTTGTGTCTTTTCTGAAATACCTGGCCGCCTTTTTTCCTCTTGCTTTTCTGGAGTTCAGAGAAGAATATAGATAGCTACTTTTTAACGTGAAACGTCTTTTAAATCATATACGGGGTACTATGTCAAAAATCTGGACCGTAACGGAAGCAACGAAAGAGTCTTAGATCTGTTTCCGTTTCACCACAAGGGTAAGGCTCCATAGCTAAACCGTCTGACAAGGCTTTATACCCATACCATAATATTGCCTACTATTTGGCCATACCGCCTAACTCCTTACAACCAAGGAACAAACCGTGAGGCCGCAGGCCAAGCTCCGCGTAGGGCGAAGATCTGAGCGTCCTCCTGTAAGCTCAGGGACGTTAAAACTACACGTTCCTCGTTCAACCAACGGCAGTGTGCCCCGACTCAGATCCACCCGATATTTTATTTGCAAAATGATTTATTTTTTTGAAAATTTAAAATTTATTAAAATCAAATTTGAAAATTTCATTTTAGTAATAGCTGGTTTTTTACGATTTCTTTAAAGTTTGTAAATTGATGAAGTTGATTTATTTATTATTAGAGAGTGAGTGATGCGCGATCCGCAAGCGGCTCGCGAGGATTTTTGTTGCACACTAACCTTGTCCTGACAATTACGAACACATTTTTTTAATAATGTTTTTTTATTGTTATATGATTGGATACAGATTAAGATAGGATCTTGGGTTTAAAATTTAGGCTATGATTTAAATTTTAACCTAAATATAGTTATCAAGTTATCCTTAATGATTACCTAACTTTGACTTCTCCAGGTTTCATAAGCACTGGAGATGAGGCTGCTCCAGGAAACGTGGGGCTGAAGGACCAGGCTTTAGCCCTTCGCTGGGTCAAGGATAACGCTAAGGCTTTCGGAGGGGATCCTCTAAGCGTTACCATCATGGGCATATCCGCTGGAGCTGCTAGTGTTCATTACCACTACCTGTCGCCTATGTCTCGAGGTTTGTTACTTTTAACCGACTAGAAAAAAACCGGCCAAGTGCGCACCGCACACAAAGGGTTCGGTACAATCGTACTAGATGGCGCTAGTTTCTTCGTTTAAAAAACTTTTTTGTATAGGGACCCCCTTAATTTTTCACTTTTTCTAATTTTTAGTATTTGTTGTTATAGCGGCAACAGAAATACATCATCTGTGAAAAGTTCAACTGTATAGCTATCACGGTTCATGAAATACAGGCTGGTAACAGACAGACAGACAGACGGACGGACGGACAGCGGAGTTTTAGTAATAGGGTCCCGTTTTTACCCGTTGGGTACGGAACCCTTAAAAAATACTTTATTCCTTGTCGGTCTATTTGGTAATTTTTTTTTAACCATTGAAGCAACTTGCCGATGAGCTACTCGTAGAGACTTGAAACTTTAAACATAGCTCAGAACTGGATACAATTCAACGAAGAAAAAAAAATACTCGATCTGTTCGGCACAAATTTTATAAATAATATGTCTTCTTTGTTTAAAAATTTGAGTGCGTTTGACTGCATCTCACCTGATGGGAAGTGACGATGCAGTGTGACTTGGCGACTTGAAACTTTAAACATAGGTAACTCAGAACTAGATGACAATGTACATATAATGTTATGGAAAAAAAAACCTAAATACCTACTCAACCTGTTCGGTACAAATTTTGCAAATGATTTTCATCTCGCTTGAAACTTAAACATAGTTTAGACAAAGTATATTAGTACTAACATACAGTATGGACACTCCCTGCCGCTCTCTAGATTTTGACCTCACCCCCTCGTCACCCATATAGATACAGATTGGTTACAGTTTAGTTCTCGAACGTATGAGATTTTGCCGTGATTTTGTTTGCTCCGTCATTTGTTTTAAGAAATGTCATTTCACGACCATTTGTATGCAGTGTCCGGGGTGTGGTTTAGATCTAAACGACAATGTAGTGTAATATCGGATGAGATGCTACGGGCTTACCAACTGTAAATTTAAAATCCTGTCTATATAAAACTCCAGGTCTGTTCACACGAGGCATAGCCCTAAGTGGCACAGCCTTCGCACCTTGGGCGTACTCAGCAAAGCCGGTGGAGAAGATGACACAGTTAGCCGAAATTCTCGGTTGCGAGGCTGCTGACAGTCAGCTGATCATGGACTGTCTCAGCGAGAAGCCTGGGGATGTCATCGTTGAGGCTACCTTGGAGATGTTTGTAAGTTGATCATTTTGCCATTTAAAAAAAAAGTGATCGTTTGAGGCACGACGGATTGGAGTAGGTAAGGTAGGGCGTGGGTAAATAACTCCGTACGTGCACAAAATCAAATTTAATGTAGAAATATAAGACCTCAAATGTACACAAGAATTAGGAAAGCTTTACACACGTTAAATTATCATCACACCAATAAATCAAAGAAAACATAATTATATCTTACCCGAGATGGCTCTTTATGAGAGCATCAGTTTCAAATATGTAGTTATTTTAGATACGAGTATATCCCGAGGTATCTCAACTGTACTAAGTCAAAGTTTGGCAGCGAAAACATTGTAGGATAGAAAAGAATTCAGATTATAATACAAAATGTGACACATAGGTTGTTTAGCACATAACAACCTATGTGTCACCGCATGACCGCATGCGAAATAGATCAAAAGGAAAAAGTATAAATAACAGCACGCGTTACCGCGTTACAAGATAAAGACGAAAGTGCGCGAAAAAATATTCTACCAAGACTAACTACCACCCGTTGGGGAGCCTCACCACACGTCTTTTGTACAAGCTTTCCGGTTTTTTGCCACTTAGTCAATACGCGTACGTAGACACTATCGTCCCATGCGAGGGAAGTAGACTCAGACTCTAACCGAATAGTAACGGGCACGCTAAAACCTACAACATTGGGCCAACTATACCCCCTAGTAGGGATCGCTCTACCGAGTGCACATTAGGAAGCAGCCTGTTCTTACGAACGGCTAATAACAGCAGATATGCCCCAGCACTGCCCCACTCCACCACGTCTTAAAAGTAGGCACAGCTTCATGGTGCACTTATCACCCCTGGATAAAGACCGTCAAAAGCAAAGAGTAGAACAGTATGCGAAGAACTATCGCCCAGCAGACTCCCAAATCCATCACTCACAGATACACTACTCCCGTGCAACACCTGACCTGGGCAATCTGGAAGTCCCTTGACAGACTAAGAGCAGGCGTGGGTAGAAGGTAGAATTAAGAGGAGTATGATTGTGGTGACATACAATCCATGACACACCTATGCGCGTCCTCGTGCACGTTTGCGGATTTGCTTGAGGCAAACCAAAAAGCCGTCGATATGGCAACACATCGTTGGCCCAAAATTGCTTGAAACCGACGACTCGCGAAGATTGGTAATCAAAATAAATAAAACAAACCCTACATTCCTGATACTTGTGGCAATATTTATTGTTTTCTTAAGCCAGTTATTTTACAGAATTTAATTATTTTTACATTGGATTGGAAACTATGGTTGGAAATAAGTAAGTAATGAAATTTTACGATTTTTGAAGTGAAAACTTCTTTAGCGGCGTTGTGCACTTTTTTTGTAATGGGTAAAAAATGTTAAACTCGCGTCAGGACACGTGACCTGATGGAAAATTCGTAAGACGGATGGAGTAGTGAAAACTTCTTTAGCGGCGTTGTGCACTTGTTTTGTAATGGGTAAAAAAAATTAAACTCGCGTCAGGACACGTGACCTGATCGAAAATTCGTAAGACGGATGGAGTTGATTTTTTGTTGATTTTTCCGAGATATAAACTTTTTAATGTAATATAAATTGTCATGTTTGTGTACGATAGCGCAATAAATAAATATTGTATTCTACCACATAAATGATAGTACTTTTATACTGATAATCAAAGCAATTCGTGCAAAATTATTCCCTAACCATCCCAAAATATCAAAAATGCACAACGTTAATATTCAAGTTTTCACTTCTGCCGACACTCTCGGAGTGCAACCCGTCGTTTTTTTTTACTCCTCTCGTCCTCTTTACGTAGAGTTCTCTGAAGCAAGAAATGGGGCAACATTTTTCTTTGTTGCTCAAAGTTCTAAAAGGAAACAATATGAAACTTTGAAAATACCGTTCTGCAAAGGTTTTTATTTAATTGTTTTAACTAGGTTTGTGCTTGCATTTATAAGATTTACTTAAAAAACTTACACATCCTTGTATACGTACCTACCATTTTTTTGTGAGTCTGACAATGACAAAAAAAATATCAGTGAAGACAACATATTTTGGTTAGCTTTCGGCATCATCCCACCTTATTTATAACTAGCTTTTGCCTGCGGCTTCGCCCGCGTGGACATCGTTTTTAGGGTTCCTTAGTACAACAAGGAACCCTTAAAGTTTCGTCATGTCTGTCTCTCCGTGTGTCTGTCTGTCCGCGGCCTAGACTATTAGTAGTTAAGAGCTGAAATTTGGCAAAGATATATATATAATAATTAAACGGAGAGAACTGTAAAAAAAAATTGGAAGGTTACGTCCCCTACAAATAAAGTGGGGACGATTTTTTTTTCTCGTCAAACCCTGTCGTATGGGGTATCTTTGGTTAAATAGTTGTTCTAAGATCATTCTATAATTAAAGATTCTGTTTTCGAAAGAAAAGGCTTGAAAGTGCTAAATTTCATTGAAGTCGAGTGTCCCCACTCCCTAACAACTAAACCGCTCTATATGAAAATTTTTAAAAATTCATGAATGTAGTCTATATGTTGAATTTAAAAGAAAAACTATGAAGGCTTTTCTAGTTGACGAGCAATAGTCGATCAAAAAAAATCGTATATACACTAACCTGCTCAAAAAATGTTCTAGCGCGTTTTAGAATATATCAAAATGTAAGTAAATCACTATAACAAGCATATTGGCAACTACGGAACCCTACACTGCGCGTGGCCCGTCATACACTTGGCCGGTTTTAAGACTGTTTTCGAGGGTGAGTGGAGCATAGACATGAGTTTCCTCCAGATTCCTTCGGGATCTACCCACTTCCCACCCCCTCAGCTATTTCTATGCAAAATATCACGCCAATCCGTAGCTCTGTTGCGATGCATTCGTGCGCGAGGGTGAAGATGAATTTTCCCCAGATCCCTCGGGAACTATGTAGGGCTATGCTAATTAGGCTTCTTAGTCATTTCCCACCCCCTCAACGGGTATTAACCGAAAAAACCGGTCAAGTGCGAGTCGAACTCGCGCAAAGTAAGGTTGCACTTCAAGGCTTAATATTTCGTAAACCGATCCCCGAATCAAAAAATTTGGCAAACCCTCAGTTATTTTGAAAGACCTATTCAACAATACCCTACACGAAAAAAATCACCCCCTCTTGTGATTCATCATGATTTCAAGAATTTATTGTAAAACTTTGTGGGCGTGATTAACATGTATCATCATTACAGCTCATATACGTCCCCACCGAGGGGCTCGAGCCTACCCTGAATCAGGGCGATTAGGCCTTAGTCGACCACGCGGGCCCAGTGCGGGTTGGTCGACTTCACACACAACCTTCGAGTTTCTTCGCAGGCGTGTGCAGGTTTCCTCACGATGTTTTCCTTCACCGTTAAAGCAATCGGTTAGTATGTACGTAAGTTTTTGAAAAACTCATTGGTACATTGGCCGTCCAGATTTGAACCCGGTACCTCTGGTTAGATGGACCGAGTCGTTACCGGTTGAGCCACCGACGCTTTTAACATGTATAACGGTGCCAAATTATAACTTTCTAGTATTAATAGTCTCTGAGCTAAGTCGCGGACAGACGGACATACAGACATGGCGAAACTATAAGGGTTCCATGTTGACCTCAAAATCCTAAAAATAATCTTCTTTTTTAGTTCCCGGAACTGTATCGGACTTTGCAATTTTCACAGGATAAAAAGTAGCCTATGTCCTTTTCCATGACACAGGCTACGTGTATACTAAATTTCGCCAAAATTAGTAGAGGTTTTGCAGTGTGAAGAGGTAACAAACAAACAAACACATTTTCACATTTATAATATTAGTAAAGATAATATTTCTTAGCAATTATCCGAGTTTTTCACATCCCTTCTTCAGAACCAATATAGGTAAGAATTCTCCTTTCTGTAGAATGTGTATGGATTACAACACCTTTAACACTAAACTATCCAAAATTGATATATTTTTTAACTCCTTGCCAAACTTTAAAAGTAATGTTTCATTAATTTCTTAGTTAGTATTTTTCCATGTTGTTTTAATAATAATTTTATGTCAATGTTATGTACACCTATATTAAGCATTTGTATAAGAATAAGACCTAACTATGTTATGGAAACGTGTAATATTTATGCCGTTGGTGTGCCTTATTCAAATATTAATATTTTTTAAAAAGAACTAAAATAAGAAGCCGGTTCTCGTCCTCATCCCCAACGCATTAAAGCGTCATCAACCCATAACGTCCCCACTACTGGGGCATGGGTCTCTTCCCAATCTCGGGAAGGTTAGGCCATACCCCACAGTCCCTATTGGTGGAGGTGATAAGGCTAGTGGAAGACTGACCTCTGTCGGAAGTTTTCAAGCCGCCTATAATCTCTCTAACAAGGTTCAACGACCGCCACCCAGTGATATCAGCCGGCACCGACGGCTTAACGTGCCTTGCGAAGCAAGAAAACGGTTAAGATAAATGTCAGTATAACAGTCAAACCCATCCAGGTAATGATCGTGTTTCTGTTCAGTTGACCTGCGTGATCGACCCAATCATGCAAGTCGCACTGAACAAAGCACCAAAGCAATTAAATTAAATTAATTAATTACCTATATTTAATACTTTTCCGAACTACCTCGCTTGCGTTTCTATATAAAAAGAAAAAAGACTATGTTTTATAAAATTTACGGAAGCAATTAGCTGGTTAATAAGAACAGGAGTGTTCAAAAACACTGACAGTGACATTTTAAGGAATCATTCTGTCATCATATCAGCTCATATACGTCCCCACCGAGGGGCTCGAGCCTACCCTGAATTAGGGCGATCGGGCCTTAGTCGACCACGCGGACCCAGTGCGGGTTGGTCAACTTCACACGCAACGTTCGAGTTTCTCCTCAGGCGTGCGCAGGTTTCCTCACGATGTTTTTCCTTCACCGTAAGAGAGTCGGATAAACGTACAAAAGAAATCTAAATTCTAAATCACATTGGTACGTGGCAGGATTCGAACCACGACCTCCCGGACAGAAGGCGTCGGCCCTAGCCGTCACACCACCGAATCACTCTGTATCTAGCGTAAAATACAGGAAAAATATCTAGAAAATCCTTTTTTTTTATCAATTTTTAATACCATTCGTCATCCTAATTTATATTTTTTAAAACAACGCACAAAAAGGCAAATTCTAACCCGTTTGTTTACCTGTAAGCAGTAGGCATCAAAACGTGGAACTCGAACTGGCTGAAACGTAGGTGTATACCTACGGTATCGAGCGCACGGGCTGGCACAATATGATCTTACAGTGTGAAGAAGGATTTTTTAGAATATTTTTTCTGTGTACTCGATACCAAGTAACCCCTTAAAATTTCACTCGTGATTTTATTTACACTCTGTATATTTAAAGATACATATCATATTTTTTTTGTCTAGAACTGGAATATAACCTACTTCTCGGCGTTCACGCCGGTTGCTGAGCCAGCTGCCACCAAGGAGGCTTTCCTCACCAAGTCTCCGTTCAAAGCAACAGCTGATGGTGACATGTACCCTGCTCCCCTCCTGATATCCGTGACTGCTGGGGAAGGACTGTATCCAGCTGCCAGTAAGTGGTTAAGTGGTTATAAATCCAGATAAGAACTATTATTTATATTATTTGGTAGTAAAAAATCGGTCAAGTGCGAGTCGGACTAGCAATCCGAGGGTTCCGTACCACCACACAACTACATAGTATATAATGACAATGATACCTATTCACATCACAAACAAAAGACATCAACGCGACCGACAAAAACATGGTTTTTTTTTGTCGTTCATTTCAGACTCCTTATCGTGAGTACCTACGACTCATTCTTGGTTGATTTTTATTATTTGTTGTTTTACTTCAGTATTAGTAATATAAACACACCAAGTGTCAAGCTTTTGTGTATTACCTTTTAGCCGATAGAGCTAAATCAATAATACTTCTAAAGAACTTTAAAAAAACACGTTTATTGTATGGAGACTCCCTTAATATTTTACTTTTTATAATTTTTTGGTATTTGTATTTCTAATTTATGGCGGCAACAGAACACAAATACACATTCTGTGAAAATTTCAACTGTTTACCTATAACGGTTCATGAAATACAGCCCGCTGACGGACTGACAGACAGACGGACAGACAGCGGAGGCTTAGTAATAGGGTCCCGTTGGGTAAACGGAACCCTAAAAAGCATTCACAAGAAAGTTCTTCTATTCAAGGACTGCTAACAAACATTTCTAAATTAATCAAATTATTGTAGACTCGCTGTTTCCCGCGGCTTCACCCGCTGGACAATGTTTCTATGACTCTTCGAGGGAGCGTAGTGCGCGAGACGCAAGCGGCTCGCGAGCGTGAAAAAAAGTAGCCTATGTGTTAATCTAGGTTCTAATCTATCTACCTACTAAATTTCAGCCAGATCCGTTCAGTAGTTTTTGCGTGAAGAAGTAACAAACATACACGCTCACAAACTTTCGCCTTTATAATATTAGTGTGATGATAAGTTCGTTCACAACCCATACCGTCCCCACAGCTGGGGCACGAGTCCCTTCACAAACTCGGGAAGGTTAGGCCATACTCCACACACGGGGACCAAGTCCCGGCTGGTGGGGGATAGAGGAAAACCCAACTATCCGTAGCTTTCAAGCCACTCATGATATCAACCGGCACCAATGACTTCCCCGTGTCAGATTTTTAATTTGCAATTGGTAAGCCCTTGGTACGAGACAAAAATTACAGATCGAATGATCAATTACAATATAATTAATTAAAAATGATAACTATCACGGTTGAGTAGGCTTTATTAGTTTAGGAGTAATAGTCAACCAACTTAAGATGTGCAGTTGGATTTGTAAAAAGTCCATGGATTTTCCATACAAAATGTTCTATCACCAACTGCAAATATACATTTATTATTTGAAAAGAGCACGGAACTGTAGTTTGTGCGAGTCCGACACGCACTTGCCGGTTTTTCTATCTTCGACATCCCGACCGGCATTCCAGAAAAATTGCGTTACCAAAAACTTGTACATTTTAGAACTTAGCTACCCTAAAGTTTTAAAGTTACAAAAGTGAAAAACATATCGTTGTGAAGATCCATCTGACAACAACACAAAAATATGTATTTCACTTCCACTTCAACCCCCACGATGACGTCATGCACTGCGCAATTGACCTCTAAAAATTGGGTGCCGTCGTGAAATGATTTTAAAAGAACTCTAATAATTCAAAAACCTAAACCAACTAACAAACATGTAATATACCGCTGAAAAGGTTAGAAAAGAGGCTTTTAGCGATGTAATAGTAGATTGTTAATCAAGGGAAGAAAGTGACCCATTTCACTCGAGATATTTCTGGCGCTCGAACGAAGTGAGAGCGCCAATAGTTCGAGGGTGGAATGGGTCATTTCACCCGAGTTAAACACTCTACTTTTCATTTCGACTGTGAGGAAATGAATTATTTATATGATATTAAGTATTAATTAGATATCAATAATTTAAGCTTACCTATACCCAGCCTCCAACCTTTTCGCAATGGCCGCTAGCCACGGCCGACTAGATTGTACCTAATCGAGATGGTCACGACGTGCATCTAGGTGGCCATGGCGAAAATTGAAAAAAAAGTGTCATTTTATCATTTCAATATGGCGCGAAGCAGAATGATTTAATATCAACCTATAGATCTAAAAAAATACGTCGTTTAATGTTTAGTTGAGTTTAGATATACGAAAACCTCTTATTTTAATGTAATTTAATAATATGATGTAACTCAATTATCTTCGACTCCGTGGCTGGCAATTAAAAAATTTTTACTTTCCACCCTAGGGATGACAATACTTTCCACCCTAGGGATGACAATACTTTCCTCCCTAGGGATGGAAAAGCAATGTTCCGCCCGGCTATCTACTCATGAAAATTAAACTTTCCGAACAGGAGAGATGAAAAAGTTATTGATACTTCACAAGCAACTTCGGCCCTACTGGACCAAGTTAGAATTTAAACCACGTTACGCAAAATGTTCAAGGATATCGTAAAAATCTAAAATTGAAACCGCACCACTGACAATGGGCATAAATACAAGTTTTATTTGGTACAACCAATAAAAAAAATGCAAAGACTATTAGAAAAAAATCTGCCCTCGTAAGATAAATTGCAGCATCAAATAAAGATTTGTTTTGGTTTACTGAAGATATAGGAACTGTCACTGTAGGTAAAACTTCGTGACAGTTTATGACGTACAATATTAAGGCATAGTTTAATTAAATGGTTTTCACGCTTTGATATGCCATCTAAGGGTTTAATATCCCTTGCAAATCATCGATTTCACAAAAAAAAACTAGCGTTAGTAGCCCAACTGCTAGTTACCTCCATTTTAGAGTTCCGTACCCAAAGGGTAAAACGGCAAATACCCTATTACTGAGACTCCGCTGTCCATCCGTCTGTCTGCCCGTCTGTCACCAGGCTGTATTTCATAAACCGTAATAGCTAGACAGTTGAAATTTTTATAGATGGTGTTTTTGTTGCCGCTATAACAACAAATACTAAAAATTAGAAAAAGTGAAAAAATAAGGGGTTTCTCCATACAAAACTTTTGTTTTTTTAAAACATGAAGAAACTAGCGCCATCCAGTATGATGGTATGGAACCCTTTGTACTAGCGCGATCTATTATGATGGTACGGAACCCTTTGTGTGCGGTTCTGACTCGCACATGGGCGGTTTTTTTTAAATACTTTAAGTAAGTGGTTCAAAAAAAACACCAATTAAATTCAATTATCTTTTTTTTTGTAATGAAAATTACTGATCAGAAAACCCTGTATAGATATTTTTGGCTAAAATGATAATTAATGATGATGGTGAACTAAACATCAAACTGTATTCTATCAAATATCATTCCAGTGTTCCAAAGATACCCCGAACTACTGGAAGAGCTAACCTCCAATTGGACGGGGCTGGCCAGCGAAGTATTCCACTTCCAAGACAGTCTGTCGGAAGACCAGCGCGCCAGCACCGCTCAGAAGATCAAGGACCACTACTTTGGAGACAAGCTAGTTGGCAACGAGACGTTTAAACAATTAGTTCAGGTAAAAGTTTGTCGATGGAGAGGGAAAGCTGTATAGCTTTATAAAATCCTTACTAAGATTATAAATGTGAAAATGTGTTTGTTTGTTCCCTTTTCACGCTTCAAAACCTCGAAATATCTTGGTGAAATTTGGCATGCAGGTAGTCTGTGTCACTGGGAAGAACATAGGCCACTTTGTATCCCGTGAAAATAGCATAGTTCAATACTCTTTTTTAGACAATTTCTTTAACATCGCGACGGAACAATGGATTCTTGTGATTTTTTGTACATTATGGTTGAGAGGGGTGGGAAAGGACATAATTTACTAATTAGCATATCCTGGCATAGCTCCCGAGGGATCTGGGGAAAACTCATTTCCACGCTCGCGCAACGGAGCAACGGATTGAAGTGATTTTTTGTATAGAATTGCTTGAGGGGGTGGGAAGTGACATAGACTGCTAATAAGAATAGCCCGATCTGGGATAGCGATCTGGAGAAAACTCATGACCACGGCACGCGCATCGCTGTCATAAGAACGGTCATAAATACGATGTCCACGCGGGCGAAGCTGCGGGAAAAAAAAGTTTTTTTTTTTAAATTAAGTTTGCTATAGGAAGCGGCTTCAGGTTCCTCTAAATAGTATCTGCATGTATATCATAATTTCCTTGCCGTTCCCTAAGGGCTATGAGATGTAAATCTTCTTGTCTCTTTGAGTTTGGACATTTTTTTTGTTTTTGCCATAATGTACACAAATCTATCCAAAACATGCAAATATGGTATTATCTGTGTTTGTTGTTACCTTTTTATGATGAAATCATCAGTAAAACAGCCACAGTTTTAGCACAACCCGGACACTTGTTACAACAAGCAAGAAATGAAATCGAGGGGGTGAGGTCGCAATCTAGAGAGCGGCAGGGAGTGTCCATACTGTATGTCAAATCAAATCAAATTAATCAAATTTCATTTATTTGTGATTATATGTTACAAAAGATGTTAAGTGAAAATTATGTCCTAATATATAATCTGTCATTTGACGTACAAATTTAAAATAACAATAATACAGTAATAAAAGCATATCAATACAGTCCTCAAAATAAAAAAAAAAAATAAAAAAATTACATATAATTACAATTGTCACAATATTACATTATAACTAAAAACAACGTGTCATTCAACATAATGTCAAAATAAAAGATGAGATGTAATTATTTTTTTAAATAAGCAAAACATGTCCATTACCTTATACATACTGAAAAATTAATTATAATTAATGATATCAAATTCTATTATAAACAAATATGTCAATTAGATTTATCATTTAAAAAATCATTAATAGAGTAGTACGCTTTATTTGTCAAGAAAGTTTTAAGTTGTCTTTTGAAATCTGTCATGGTATTGTAGTCACGTATAACTTTAGGGATTTTATTGTATATCTTTGGAGCCATCGCAAATATACTGCTGTGAAAAAGTGAAGTTTTGCATTTTACGAGGTACAGACGATCACGAAGTCGGGCTCGTGTTCCATAGTGAAAATACTCCGGATGTGATCGAACAAAAACTGCAGTTTCAAATATGTATAAAGCTGGTACTGTGAGTAGCTTTAGTTCTTTGAAGTAAGGCACACAAGTGTCTGTTTTTTGTAGCCTACAGATGGCCCTAATGCATCTTTTTTGAGATCTCAGTACCGCCTCCTTACCAGTAGCATTACCCCAAAATATTAATCCGTATTTCAAGGTCGGTACCACATAGCCATGATAAGCAGCGAGCACTGCTTTACTATTGACAGTTTTTCCCAACATATAGAGGGCATAAGAAAACTGGTTGACTTTTGAACAAACTTGATTAATGTGTGAGCTCCATTTCAGATTATTGTCAATCTGAAGGCCTAAAAATTTTGTAAACGCAATTTCTCTAACTGTTTTTCCTTCAAAGTGGACACTACTCGTAAGATTCCTAAAGTTTCTTTGTTTGAAAGACATGATATTTGTTTTGTCAATATTAATTTTGAGGTTATTTTGTTTCAACCAGTCAACAATTGAGTTTAAGTCACTTTTTATATCATTTTCGTTTTCACAAATTACAGTACTATCGTCAGCATATAGAACCATGGGATGTTTGATACATTTTGGCAAATCATTGATGTATATAAGGAACAGTAATGGACCCAGAACACTGCCTTGTGGCACACCGTAATGCACCCTTCGTGCATCAGATGTGTAAGATTTTTCAACTTTACACTTAGGGCATATGCGTTCGATTTTGGTAAACTGATTTCTGTTACTTATGTAAGATTTTATTAGGTCGTTAGTATTTCCCCTTACACCATAAGATTCTAGTTTTTTAAGTAACGTTTTGTGATCTACGTAATCGAATGCTTTCGTCATATCAAGATAAATTGCGAATACTGGCAATCGATTATCTACTCTATTATATATGTGTTTTAAAAAATCATAGATAGCTACGTCAATCCTTCTATTTTTTCTGAATCCATTTTGTTCCTTCACTAGTATATTATTAGTTTCAAAGTATTTATATAGTCTATTGTAAATGATTTTTTCTATAATTTTAGACATAACAGGGACTAGTGCAACCGGTCTATAAGATTTCATGTTATCTTTATCGTCTTTTTTCAATAGAGGTTTTATCACAGAAGTTTTAAGTTTTTCAGGAAATACACCGTGCTCGATACAGAGGTTCGTGATGTGAGTTAATATTGGCGCAATTATTTGTGACACATATTTTATAATTCGCGTGCTTATATTGTCGTATCCGGTACTACTCGTGTTTTTCAAATTTCTAATAACTTCATGGATTTCTTCGGGGCAGGTAGGTTCCATGAATAAAGAATTAATTTTGCTGCATCCTTGTGTTGAAGTACTACCTTTTACCTGTGTCACTGGTACAACTTCATCAACAAAGTAATTATTAAAAGCTTGCGCTATGTCTTGTGCATTTGTAATGAGCTTATCAGTTGTTTTTATTTGTGTTATATATTCTCTAGGAAGATTATCTTTTGCTTGATTAATAACTTGCCATGCAGCTCTAGATTTATTTTTTGCATTGGAAATGTGATAATTATTTTGTGCCTTTTTTGTTTGTGTAATTATACATTTTAACCGCCTAGAATATGTTTTAAATTTGTTTTTGTTTTCAGATGTTCTAGTTGACCTGTACTTCCAGAGTAGATCTCTACAGCGCTTACTACAACTCTTAATGCCCTTTGAGAGCCATTTGGGGGACTTCCTTATTGAATTCTTTACTCTGAAGGCGGGGAAACATAAGTCATAAAACATTTTAAAAATATCATAAAAGTAATTGAAAGAATCAGTAGGATCCATTGAAGAGTATGACTCTGAGAAATGTATACTTTCCAAGCACAAACTAAACTTAATCAAGTTGTCTTTAGAAAAATCCCGCTTTGATGAGTACCAGTATTTAAGCTTACAAGTCCTCTTAACAGGACAGCTCAATATTTGTGCTACATGGTCAGATACAGCAAATTCAAATATATCTCCCTTGGCACCGCGTATGTTATGAATTATGTTATCTAAACAGGTCCCGCTATTGGGACGTGTAGGTTCTCTTATAGAAAATTGTAAATTACAACTTGTAACTAGTTCCTCGAACTCCTTTGAGTGCTTGGTCTGTACCAAGAGATCGATATTAAAATCCCCGCAGATTATTAATTTTATTCTATTTTTGTAAATAAATAAGTTCAAAATGTCATTCAATTTGTCAAAAAATATGTCATAATAATAACTTTGATTTTTATTCTTTGGCACCCTGTATACACATAAAATCACAATATCATGTTCAATAAGTTCTAGAGCACAGCCTTCTATTACATTTGGGATACAGAGCTTGGAAACCGTGTTTATTTCTTTAAACTTATGATCCGTACGTACTAAAATACAAGCTCCTCCTTTCCTATTGTCTCTAGAATAACATGATGCAATTATAAAGTTGGGAATATTCAACAATTTTATATCATTTATTATCATATTGTGTTCCGTAAAACAAAGGACATCCACTGTTTTTCCACATGTGTCAAGTTTGTCTAACCCTACCATAAATATGTCTGATTTACTGACTAGTCCACTGATATTTTGATGTAAAATATTAATGCGATTAAACACGAAAAAAAATCATTGTTATTATTTACGGTAATGGGAGACGTAAGTGGGGGTTTTTTTTGGTTTAGGTCATTCGAGCACTCTTCCGTTTGTGTGCAGCTATCAATGTAGGACTTATTTTTTTGCTTATTTTTATTATAATTACATTTTAATTGCTTATTTTTATAGTCAATTCGTACAATAATTCTTACAATACATCTACATGTCTCTATTTTATTCAATTGATATTTACTTTTCCAGTACAAATATGGTTCAAGAATGGTTACATTAGCGAAATTTGAAACTACATACTTTAAAGTAGAATTTAAAGCATATTCACTCAAGTATCTATTGTTGCAGATTTCACCAATAATAACATTTGTCTGTGTAAAACGACTAAGGTAGTAATAGAGAAAAGATTGAAACCTCAGCGGGTTTGTATCATGCGAGCCACCTAGTATAATTACATAGTCAGATTTGGTGAACTCTGTACACATTGATATCCCTGACTGTAGAACTTGATCCATAGGGGCACCCGGTGTTAAGATAGCCCTTACTGTATATTCATTTCCAGAAAAAAAATCCAATAAATTTCTCAAATTCCTACCGGTTTCATCCGCGAGAAGAAGTATTTGAGGCTTTAGTCTGGGGCATTTTTTATGGAAAGGTGACTCTGTTTTTGTGTCAGTGGTGCCATCTAGTCTAAAAGGCTTGGCATTCATTAATGCTGTTGCGGTCGCCGGCGCAGTCTCGTCCACGGCTTTACCGATCCGATCGCCATCTACAATGCTCGTGAATGAGCTCTCTTTGCCCAGTTTAGAAGCTGTCGCTGCTGGCGGAGATGGTTTTTTATTCTCAGTTTCCTTGTTGTTACTTGCAAAACTCATAGATGGCGGCACAATTGGGTTCACTGTGGTCCCGGGTGGCTCAGAGGTTTGTGTAGTGGAAATTAAGTCACTATCCTCAGACTGCCCAAATAAATCATTTGACCATTTTGAAGTTTTTCGTCCTTTTTTATTTTTCTTTGCGTTGCCAAACTGTGGTGAAAAAAATTTTTTTAATGGCGATGAAGTTCTAATGTTTTGGTTTCCCCTAATGATGTCGTCTATTCCAATTTTTTTGAACATTTTAATTTTAAATTCACATGCTGCTAATTTATTTCTTAATGTTTGATTTTCTATCATTATATTTTGAATCTCAAGGTCGGCACTTTCCAGCTCCAAATGTAGTTTTTTGATTTCTTCTTTTAGTTCGATGACGCATGAATTATTTTCATTGCTCTCAAGAATTGGTAGGCTTAAATGAGATACCTCCGAAAATGTGACTGAAGTTAAATTCTGTTGAGCTGAGTTGTTCAATTGAGATTTGGGTTGTTTTTTCCTCTGCGTTACAAAATCCATAGGGTTACTTTTTTCAACGTTTTCAGATCTGTCTTCCGATAATACTTCGAATGAATTTTCAGTTGGTATATTTATTACAATGGATTTTTCTATGTCCTTGGAACGACATGGGTCGCATTGATATTTTATCTTACTTTCCGGTTTCATCAGATAAAATCTACTTTCTCCCACGCTTGTGCAATCCAAATGATAGTATTTTTTGCATTTAGCACATAGTAAGAAGTCTCTTCTCTCGATAGCATTGTTACATTTCCCGCACCTGATTGTCATTTCACGATACATCATTCTGGATTTCCTTCTTACTTTGAGTATCAGAACCAAATAAGAGTCGCCCTCTGTTGTCGAGTAGCGGAACTGAAGTGAAGTCGTACTCCGATAGTCTGACGTCTACGTATCAGCTGACAAATTGATGTGATGAATCATATGATTATTGTTTTCATTGTCACTTTTGAATCTCGTAACGGAATTTAATTATGGTTTTTGTTTTATTTAACCATTTTGTTTCAAGGAAAGCACTGTAAACGTTAGCTAATCAGAGCAATTTGTCCGTCTATTACACAAAACACTCGCAAATATGTATAATGGAGTGGTTAAAATGCTTTTTGTGTTCGAAACAGTTTTTTGCATTTAACTCTAAAAGTACGAGCTCTTTTAAAAAGATAACACTAATTCCACTTCACTTTGTATACATACACATAACTATCACTTTGCTATTAGAAAAAGTTTAGTTAATCATTATTTTAGAATTTTCAAACGCGGACTCGATGTGTAATGTGCGACTGCAGCGCCACCAGCGCGCATGTTAGTACTAACAATATATTCTTTGGTTTTAGGTAAATATCTACTGTTTGAATAAGTCAATATTCGATTTTTGAAGTGAAAACTTCATTAGGCGCGATGGGCATTCTTTGAATTAGAAAAAAACGATTGAACTCGCGACACTGTAACGTAATGTAACGTAACCGACACCGTACCAGGAACACTCGCAGGGTCAAAACTTTGTCAATCTAGTCGTTCGCCAGGAACTGTAAAAATTTTTCACTTCTGTCGGCACTCTCGGAGTGCTTAGGTTTTTCAAGTTGTTTCCATAAAATTAAATGGAGGACTGCATTAAGGGATACGTATGATATTGCTACAATGGTAAATGGACGCTATGCACATTCTTCTTTCTGAATGTCAGCGCCGCGCCTTCCTATGACTGACTTCACCCTATCCCCCCCCCCCCCCTACCCGTCTGAACGCAGCTATCTGAGTGAGCATAGTAATTATTTTCAGGCGATCGGTGACCGCGCCTTCGTGTCTGGCGCCAGCAGGCTTGCGCTAGAGCATGGCAGGACGCAGCCGGTTTACCTCGCACGGTATGCCTATCGCGGCGAGAAGAGTCTCTCCTTCGCCTTCACTTGGACCGTCAATGATTATGGTAAGGACATGCCCTCTCGTACATCTACTAGATACGTTAAACTACCAGGTTTATGATATAGCGTCCCCACTTACCTTCGTATATGATAGATAAACCTGGTAGTTTAGTGTATCTGGTAGATGTACGAGAGGGTAAATGGCATGGTAAGAACATTCCCTCTCACATGGTAAGAACATTCCCTCTCATATGGTAAGGACAGACGAAGCCTTTCCTATGTTGTCAATTTAATACTATGTTTTTTAGGATTGGCATAAAGTTTCGCCATGTATGTCCGTCTGTTTGTCCCAGCCGTTTTGCTCGTGGACTATTACAACTCTATATAGCTGAAATTTAATACGGTTAAACAATTATGTGACGCCTTTAAAGTTATGGAATTAAATCTGTAAAAAAAACAGGTAAAGTGGGGGTAACCCATCGTGTTGGAGGTTGTCGTTTAATAAGTCTTTTTAAACTATTGAGGGTTTGTATATTTTTCCGATAAATGGTTCATTTACTAAATGTAAAGTTTTGAAGTGATGATTTTTGTAAGTTTTGCATGTTTCCACCCCCAGTAGCTAAACCACTATTTTATGAAATCTGAAAAACATTGGAATAAGTAATTTTTTTATTGTTAAAAAACTAGTTTCTGTTGGTTGCAATCCAATACACTGGCTATGTCGTGTGATGCGAGAAAAAGTTGAATTTTAAATTAAAAATGTTTATATGACACATTAGTTCACAAAGGCTTTTGACCGAGTCTGGCACGCTAGCCTTATTGGCATGCTTCCTTTATACGGACTGCCTGAGGGCTTGTGTAACTGGGTATGGGTGAAACGGTCTATTCGAGTAGATATTGATAGCTGCTGCTCTGATCTATTGGCAAGGGGTACCTCAGGGGTCTGTCCTTTCCTTTACTCTATTCCTGCTACATATAAACCATCTGCTGACACCGGGTAATTTGTAATTGTAAGGACGGGCTGATTTCCGCAACCAGGCGTCTGAGCGCCCATTTTGCGTGGTTGGCCGGCATCACTGCCAGCCCAGCTCCCCCAGGAAGCCCAGTAGCCCCCGCAGGTTGCCGACGACTTCCGGGAGTGTCCTCTGGTCGCCGAGATGCTCGGCCCTGTACGCCGCCACCTCTCTGCAATCCAGAAGGATGTGGGCGGCTGTCTCCTCGGCCGCCATGCACGCGCGGCACAGCGGGCTGTCTGTAATCCCCAGGGTAAAAAGATGTTTGTTAAAGTAACCGTGATCGGTAATGGTCGCTGTTACCTTACGGAGCTGGAGTCTCCCGAGTTTCAGAAGCTTCCTAGTCAGGCCAGCGTTCGGCGACGGTAGCGCCTGTCTGGCCTGGCGACATGCTTCCAGCCCTGTCCAATATCGGTTATGTTCTGACCTTGTACGCAGCCGCAAGGTGGATCTGAACCAGCCCGAAGGGAGGGGTAAAATGGGTTCCGGTCCTACAGCTACAAGTTCTGACCCTCTCCTGGCCAGTTCGTCGGCTGCGTCGTTTCCACGCGAGTTGCTGTGCCCCTTAATCCACTGCAGAGTTACATTGCTGTGGTAACATACCTCTGTTAGTCTTTGGTGACACTCGTGTATTAGCCCCGAAGTGATGACATTACTTTGGAGGGCCAGTAAGACCGCTCGACTGTCTGAAAGGATACGAATGGAGTAGCCCTGTACCCTTCTAGCAGTGATTGCATTAGCAGCCAGAATGATGCCCATACACTCCGCCTGAAAGACTGTGTTGTACGCACCAAGTGGTTTGGATATTTTTATGTTTAGGTCTTCTGAGAAGACCCCGCAGCCGGTCCCAGCTCAAGTTTTGGACCCATCGGTAAAGATCCGAAGGTCCGATAGGTTCTGGCCTTCCCAGGGGTCCTCGTAGAGCTGTATTTTGTATTTCTTGTCAAAGACGAACTGTTTCGAGATTCTATCGTTGACAGCTGCGAACAGCGGTTCTTCCGAGACAATATTGTCTAGAAGTTCCACGTGAGGAATCCCTTCCTTGGTCCAGAGGTTCAGCAGCTTTAATCGTACCGCAGCGCTGGCTGCCTCCTGCTGGATGAACAGCTGCAGGGGCGGCACGTTCAGCATCGTCTCCAGGGCTGCTGTTGGTGTTGTTCGCATGCAGCCGGAGACCGCTATGCATGCTGTCCTTTGGAAACATTCAAGTTTACTTACCACAGTCGAAAGTTTGGTGCGTGGCTACCATACCACCGCGCCGTAGCTTACCATAGGGCGAATAACCGCTGTATAGAGCCATAGCATGATTTTTGGGGTAAGGCCCCATTTCTTACCCATCATTCTACGGCACTGCCACAGAGTTATCGTAGCTTTATTTAACTTACAGTTTAGGTGACTGCTCCAATTCAACTTGCTGACAAGTATGACCCCTAGGTACTTAACTTCTGGTGAGAGTTGGAGATCTGTGTTGAATAGCTTGGGTAAATTGTAGTTACCCAGGTTCCGCTTGTTGGTGAACAATACTAGTTCTGTTTTCTTGGGGTTCACTGACAGTTCGAACTCGGTGCACCAGCGTTCCACGATGCGTAGCGCGAAGCGAGTGACATCGCAGACTATGTTTGCGAAATTTCCTGATATAAGGATGGTCAGGTCGTCTGCATAGCCTACCGTGAAGTAGTGATGTCTGTTAAGCGTGGTAATCAGGTCGTTTACCACCAGGTTCCACAGTAGCGGTGATAGTACACCTCCTTGGGGGCATCCCTTCGCGACTATGGCTGTACGTGCCTTACCTCTGTCCAGCTTGACGACCCGCTGACTAAGCATGTTCCCGATCCACTTTGTCATGGTCGGCTTCACGCCGTGCTTACGGAGCGCCATCTCTATACTGGAGAAGTTTGTCTTATCAAATGCACCTTCGATGTCGATGAAGGTGCCTAGGCACATGGCCTTGCCTTGAAGCGCCGCCTCAATCTTACTGACAACAGCGTGAAGGGCTGACTCTGTGGATTTACCTTGACTGTACGCATGTTGGTTGCGGTGGAGTGGTAAGTTTATTAGCGCATTTTCCCTCAGGTCCCTGTCACAAAGTCTCTCTACGTTTTCAAAAGAAACGATGTGAGACTGATGGGTCTGAAGGATTTAGCGTCAGTGTAGTCGCTTTTTCCTGGTTTGGGCAAGAATATCACCTTTACCTCCCTCCATTTGTGCGGTACGTACCTGTGGGCAAGGCACGCCCTGAGGATGTCCGTAAGGATATTAATGACTGGATCTCCCCCCCACTGCAAGAGGGCGGGGAAGATTCCATCACAACCAGCTGCTTTGAAGGGTTGGAAGCTGTTTAACGCCCACTTTACTTTATCTGCGGAGACCACTTTGTCGGCTACGGCCCAGTCTGTCTCAGTTGCATATGTTTCCTCTGCATTCCAACTTACCTCTTGCACTATTCGGCAGTCGGGGAAGTGTGTCTGTAGTAGTACACACTGCGCCTCCTCAGGCGAGTTGGTGAGGGTGTCGTCGGGTTTCTTTAGCGATCCCAGATCTTGATTCGGGCCGCTGGAGAGGACCTTTCTTACCCTGTTCGCTTGGGCACACGATTCAACTCCATCGCAGAAGCTACGCCACGATGCTGACACCGGGTATTATTGGGTATGCAGACGATAGCACAGTTGTGAAAAGGTACCTATCCAGTGCACGAGTGAACGGCGCTGAGGCGCTGTCTTTGAGAGAGGTCATGATAGGGAGCTACCGTTTAGGACTTACATTTCTTGTGCTAGTGAGGGGTGGGTTGTGTCGTCTGAAGATTGACACTATCGGTTCCTCCCTGAGTTGCCAGGAAGCAGTTCAGGTCGGCTTACCTGTCCAGCCTAACTGACAGTTGAAATGTCATATTATAATGCAAAAATAGTGTTATTACTATTAGCAAATAAACGTTAGAATTATCTCAATATCTCGGGTTTGAAGACCATTCAAGGAACCGAAACTGATCAAGAACAACAGAACAAGGATACCCCAACTGTGGTAGCAGAAGCGCGAGGATAAAAGATAACTAACAGAATATGAGGAAAATGAGATAAACATATAAGTTTGACCTTTGGTGGAAAAGGTTGACATTTATAGAAAAAAGTTTAGGAGATTTTAAAAAGTGTTTTGGGAAATATAAGAGCGCAGGCTAGAATAAAATGGTGGCTAATACAACGACAGTGGCTCTGCCCCTCAGATTAAGAAGAACAGCAAAAAAATATCGATAAAAAATCAGAGGATAGAAAACAGTAAGTAACTTTTAAGAAGAACAAATACTTGAAATATAATGAAAATTACAACATAACATCAAAATATACAAAAACAAAAGATACAATTGAGCTTGCAGAAATAAAAGGAAATAAAACAAATGAAAGGCAAGGGAAAATAAAATATAGTAGAGAAGATTTGTAACGAAACATGGAGCAAAAAGCTTTGAAGAAATTCTGAATATGTGAAAGTTTGAACAAGAACAAATTTTGAAAAAAAATATTAAAAGGGGATTAAGAACTGGAAGAAATGATAAAAGTTGAAGAACAAACATACATGGAGGAGACAATAACGCAAAGAAAAGACATTTAAGATATAAATTTAGCCTAGACGCTAAAGACGCAAAAATGAAAGAAAAAGAAAAAAAATATTATTTTTTATCCTATAGCTCAGTTAAAGTTGAAGATGTCATGTTGGAGCTGTAAGGAACAGCCAAGCTGAAAGGAGCAGCCTGGGTGACTGATCACTTGCAGAGCGATGTCGTGCCGTCAGCAGTACATCCAATTCTAGAGCATCTACCAACATGCCTGAGAGACCTGTGGCTACGTCACACCTTTAGCAGCCATGTGGGAGAAGCGCCGATTAGTAATAAAAAAAGACAGATTATGTGCGTTACCGTTACAAGTTTATAACTAATATAATTAATATTTGGAGAAATAAAATTTTTGTAGACATTTTCATGTGAAGTGCTTGTTCACAAAGTCTGTTAACAGTGTTAACAAATATAGTTTAGACTATTTTAATGATTTTCATAAAGTATTTTTAGTGAGGAATTGTTTATACTTTAATAATAAGGTATTTTGGAAATTATAGTAGGCTAGATCATTTTGAATTTATAGGTAGTGAGCAAATTCAGATCGGTGGCGTAATGGCAAGGGCCACTACGTCCTGTCCGGGAGGTCTTGGTTCGAATCCTGCCACGTAGCAATATGTTTCGAATTTCGATTTAATATGTACGTTTATCCGATGCTCTTTCGGTGAAGAAAAACATAGCGAGGAAACCTGCACACGCCTGCGAAGAAACTCGAAGGTGGTGTGTGAAGTCGACCAACCCGCACTGGGCTCGCGTGGTCGACTAAGGCCCGATCGCCCTAATTCAAGGCAGGTTCGAGCCCCTCGGTGGGAACGTATATTAACTAATATGCTGAGCAATTTTAGAGTTTATAGAAAGTTGGTAGGAATTTAGTTGTTTAATGTTTGAATTGTTTAATTGAATTTAAATAGCTTCTAGGAAAGTTTTACAATTTGTATTCGAATATTAAATTAATTTCAGATTAGAGGGGTGATAGTTTAATTAGGATGATGCAGTTAAATTGTTTTTGAGGCTAAGGAGTGATTATTTACTTAAGTTGATATAGCTTAATTAATGTGAAGATAAAGGGGTGATTACTGTCTTATTTGCTCTAGGAAATAGTTATTAAGAAATAAATTAAATTAAATAAAAGGAAAGTTGTTAAAAAAAATATATGGAGAGTGGTTCAGAGTTGTTTAGGTTTTTCAGATTTGAGTTGAAGTTTTTCATCCGATTCTAGAGTTTAATTTTAAAAGGAGTAAGTTAGAAGAAATCATGTAGGTATATGGGAAGTTATTATTACTGTTACGGGTCTCTTTTGGTCATAGAGTAATATTTTTTTATTTATTTATTTTATTATATGATAAGATTTTATATGAGGTTTTTAAAACTTTTTGGTCATAGATTAGTAATTATTTTTGGTGAGATTTTATATGGGGTTAGAATTATTTTTTAAGAATATTTGTTCGAGGAGTTTTTAATAAAATTTCTTTTAATAGATGTGATGTATCAGCTGATCAAATGTCATTTGAAGTTCGAAAATTTTAAAGTACAGTTAACATCTTCAAGTTGGTATATATCGTCAGGTGAATTGTTTTCTGATGTCGTGAGTTAAGTTTTTATGTTTCTAAGATTTCGGTATTTAATGATCAGACATTTGAAAATTAGAAGCATTTGAAATTGCCAATTCGAGATTATCATCTTACATTCGTAAAAAATAATTGGCAATTTAAAATCTAAACATCATATCAGCTCATATACGTTCCCACCGAGGGGCTCGAGCCCACCTCGAATTAGGGCGATCGGGCCTTAGTCGACCACGTGGACTGTTCGACTTCACACACAACCTGCGAGTTTCTCCGTAAAATCTATTAAGTAGAAGTTTTTGAAAATTTTTAAAATTTAAAAAATATTTTGATCGTAAGTTAAGTTTGGGTTTTTAGTAATGGGCTTTTCAGCCATTTTTTCTAATTTAAGCTAGTGAAATAGTTATACAGAAAAACCTCATGTATTAGGATTCTAACAATAAGATGGTTTATTACTTTATTAGTTTAAAATTTCAGAGTCGCAACCTACGTCAGCACCGAACGCACGTCTTGCCTGTCTAGCCTAACTGACAGTTAAAATGATTGTTTGTTAGCAAAAAATCGAATGTTTTGGGTATTTTTTATCCACAATTGGTATCATTTAAGAAACCAAAACCGATTCACAGCCTTAGGAACACCCCAACAAATGTCACGACCAAGTAAGCTTTCTTAATTTAGGAGTAATGGTTAACCAACTTAAGATGTGCAGTTGTAGGTAAGTTCATAGATTTTCCATACAAAAAGTTCTTTGTTTTTGAAATTTACATTTATCTATTGAAAAGTCTACGGAGCTCTACTTTTCGCGTGATTTGACATGCCAAGTGGGCCACATTTTTGGAGCCCATTCTGAGTCAAAGTTTAACAATGCATTATCAGGTGACACATAACGTTACTTTGTCCGACTAAGAGCTCTGTATGTTGTCGAAATCCTTTGAAGTCAATAAAGTTTTCATTTAAGTAATTGTTTTCCAATGGTGAATAAAAAAAATAAAAACAATTGATTGTTGTGATTTTTAGCACAGAGTTGGTTGAGGGGATGGGAAATGACATAATCTACTAATTAGCATATCCTGACATAGTAGCATAGACTTTTTTCTTGGTGGGTAGGCGCGAAATAAAGACGCAAATTTTTGCTCTCCAGCAATTTAATCTATTAAAAATACTTACAGTTGTTTTTTTCACACTTATGGTATATTAATTTGCACAACAAATCATCACCACTCGCCGCAAATATCAAATTCTCCATTTCAAACACTTTATGTGAGAACTGCCACACCCACCTACACCATGGATCTATCTGCCCAACTGGCTGCAAATCTTGATGACATGGCCAAGCTGTTTGAGTCTCGAATGGGGCAATACGAAGAGAAACTCCAAAAGGCATCCACTACAAGCACTCCAACAGTTCCAGAGATCTCTACACTGGCCCGTGAGTTTGCTGATTTTAAATCTTTTGTGTGGCGTACATTATCTGCAATAAAGTCCCAAATTGAACTGCTCTCTCTGGGCTTGGAAAGACAAGAAACATTCCTTCGCAGAAAGATACTGTTATTTCATGGTCTTGAAGAGAAGAAAGATGAGAAGCTCGCTGACATTGTAGCAATGGTGCTATCAGACCAAATGCAACTGCCCGACATTGGGTCCAAAGACCTGCAAGTTTGTCACCGTTTGGGCGGTAGCGGTGCTAAAGCTCGTGCTGTGCTGGTGAGGTTTCATGATCTGGAAGCACGAAGACATGTATGGAATGCGAAAACCTTACTGAAAGGCAGTGGTATAACAGTGTCTGAGTTCTTGACCAAGTCTCGCCATAAGGTTTTTGTTGAGGCACGCCAACATTTCGGAATGAAGCAGTGCTGGTCCGCAGAGGGCAGGATTGTCATCAGTTTGCCCGACAAGACGCGCCGGAAGGTTGAGGTAATAAGTGAACTAAAGGCTCTGATTTCCCAATTTCCGTCTCCAAGTGTTGCTCAGGCTGCGGCCACTTCAGCCACTACGAAACAAAAATCAGCTCCGCCATCTCAGAAACCGAAAAGGCCGCTGGCGTCAGCACCAACACCGGTTTCTCCCAGACGCCAGAGAAGTTCCAGGCAAACTTGACTTATTACTCAGCTAAAGTAGTATAGGTCAAGGCTTCTTTTGCAGTATGTAGTCCTATCAGCCTAAGTTCCTATCACTTGTAATGTAAGCAGGTAGTTTATAAACTTACAGTAGTGGCTACCACAATGCTCAGTGCAGGTAGTTTTGTTGTTGCACTGGCTTTATTTTAGGTTACCTTTAATTTTGTTTGTTTTTACTTAATGTTTTGTTCTGCTTTGCTTTTTTTTTTTTTTTTTTTTTACTTCGCCCTTTTAGGGCAGGCTAAGGCTCATTGGCCATACCGCCTAGTCTTCAGTATATGTTATTCAGCAGTATTAATTTGTAGAATTCACGTCTTCAGTAATTTTTTAGTATATTTTTCAGATTATGTAGTAATTTTCTCCTTTTCAGTCTTCAAGGTCACTGTTCTTCACGTTCACATCATGTCATTGTCTATATACTAACCTAACCTACATACTCTAGCAAAATGATAGCACTTTTGCTAAAGCTTGCTCGGACTTCTTGTGGGAACTCGAAACACAGTATACACACTTTTATTTCATTATCCTACACAAGAAACACATAAATGATACTTCGCTGATAAATACACTATCAATATTACACATCGAAAACCACTAAATGTAATTTTTCGGATAATAAAAGAAAAATGACAAACTGAACGCTACAAATTCCCGCCAAAAAGTCCCGTTCTGCTTTGCTTTCTGCAAATTTTACTTTTTTTTTTTTTTTTTTTTTTTTCTTCGCCCTTTTAGGGCAGGCTAAGGCTCATTGGCCATACCGCCTAGTCTTCAGTATATGTTTTTCATCAGTATTAATTTGTAGAATTCACGTCTTCAGTAATTTTTAGTATATTTTTCAGATTATGTAGTATTTTTCTCCTTCTCAGTCTTCAAGGTCACTGTTTCTTCACGTTCACATCATATCATTGTCTATAAACTAACCTAACCTACATACTCTAGCAAAATGATAGCACTTTTGCTAAAGCTTGCTCGGACTTCTTGTGGGAACTCGAAACACAGTATACACACTTTTATTTCATTATCCTACACAAGAAACACATAAATGATACTTCGCTGATAAATACACTATCAATATTACACATCGAAAACCACTAAATGTAATTTTTCGGATAATAAAAGAAAAATGACAAACTGAACGCTACAAATTCCCGCCAAAAAGTCCTGCAAATTTTACTTCTACCTACGACAGTGAGATGACAGTTCGCTTTTTGGCTCTGAGTTCATGGTCGTTTTGGGCCACGGCGTTTCTATTACTTTTTGTTTCATCAAGTTTTTTTTTTGTGTTTCTCTTTTTGTGATAGGTAAATTTATTTATTTTTTTTTAATTAAATTATGTACTCTTTATCGCGGCTGGCGAGTGATGGTTGTTGTGAAATTTTAAGTAGATTTTGTTTGTGATTAGTATATATTTTATTTTATTATAATTAATATTTATACTTAATTTAGGTGTAGGTATCGTTTTATAGTTTTATATAATATTTATAATTATTCTATATGGCTGCCTTAAACATTTTTGATAACAGTTTTTTCTCATGTTCTTCATCTGATTCTTTTCTTACTGCAGACTCTGACAGCGACGTGTCGGTATCCACTCCGACGTTGCATGACAAACTTGTTTCGGTGTTTTCTCCCTTTCCCAACAATTTTAATGTTGCCCACATTAATGCCCAGAGTGTTCCTGGCCACTACTCAGATCTCTTGGCTACTTTTAGTAACTCTTCTGTTGATGCTATACTAATATCAGAAACTTTTCTTAAGCCTTCCATTCCCTCAAAATTAGTTGCTCTTCCCGGTTACAAGCTCTATCGTAATGACAGGACGGGCAAGGGTGGTGGCGGTGTAGCTATTTATCTTCGTGAAGATATTACTTGTAGCCTTGTTGGTGCTTCTCCTAATCTGTACTCTAAAGCAGCTGAACACCTTTTCCTCGAAGTAACTCTTAACTTTAAAAAGATATTGCTTGCTGTTTTCTACAGTCCATCCTGTCATATTAACTACTTTGATTCTCTTGAAAATCTTCTTAGCTTCCACTGTCCTTCTTTCGACCATACAATACTTCTTGGTGATTTTAACACATGTTTAATAAAAAATGACAGTCGTTCTTCTAGTTTACTTTCCCTGATAACTTCTATTAATCTTACCTGTCTGCCACTTTCTGCTACTCATCACTCTCCAAATAGCATTCCATCACTTCTAGATCTTGCTATCGTTTCCTCTCCTGACGGTGTTGAAACGCATGGTCAAATAACCTCTTGCTTTTCCTATCATGATCTTATTTTTCTGTCTCTAAAAGTTCGTCCTCCCAAACGTAAGGCCAAGTTTCTTTTTCTACGTAGTTTCAGTAGTATTGATTCAGAGGCTTTGCGTCTCGATGCTGGCAACATTGACTGGGTACCACTTCTTGAAGCTGATTCGATCGATTGCAAGGTTAATTACTTTAACTCTGCAATTATTAAACTCTTTGACCAACACGCTCCTCATAAAAGAGTTAAAATGAGACATCCACCTGCTCCTTGGCTCACTCAATCTATAAAAGACCTAATGGCTAAACGTGACAAAGCAAAAAGACGGTTTAAGAAACGTCCAACAGCCCAAAACATTGCCCAGTATAAATCACTAAGGAAACGCTGCAGTCGCCTGTGTAGAGATGCCAAAAGACGTCACATTCATGTATCCACCTCTGACTGTCCTCCAGCTCAAGTGTGGCGTTTTCTTAAAACCTTGGGCATTGGTAACTCACCAGGTTCCCAACATGATGTTGCTGTAGATCTCAACTGTCTTAACAATTTTTTCTCTTTTCCTCCCGCTCTGCTTAGTGATATCACTAAGTATGACACAATAAAGTCCCTATCTCAACTTGCTCTTCCTTCTTGTCCTGTCTTAACTTTATCTCCTGTATCAGATGATGACGTCAAGAGGCACATCCTTTCGATCTCTTCTAATTCTGTGGGAAACGATAATGTATCCTCCCGCATGATCAATTTAGTCCTTCCTGAAGTGTTGCCTATTCTTACGCACATTTTCAACTACTCCCTCTTCTCTCAATCCTTTCCCTCGTCCTGGAAAATGGCGCATGTCATACCTTTGCCTAAAACTCCGAATCCTACTCTACCCTCTCAATTTCGTCCGATTTCCATTTTACCTTTTCTTTCCAAAGTCCTGGAGCAAATCGTCCACAAGCAAATATCCAATCATCTATCCCAGAACTCTCTTCTCTCACCTTTTCAATCGGGATTTAGACCTGGACACAGTACTACTACGGTATTACTGAAAGTCACTGATGATATTCGCCTCAGCATGGAAAATAAATTGCTTACTATTCTTGTCCTTCTTGACTTCAGTAATGCTTTCAATTCTGTCGACTTCGATGTGCTTCTTGCTGTTCTTCGTACATTTAATCTTTCCTCTTCAACTATCTCCTGGTTTAATTCTTACCTGCGGGGGCGCTCTCAGTGTATTCGGACTGAGGAGTCTTCTTCAGACTGTGGTGCACATTGTCTGCGGGTGTCCCTCAAGGTGGAGTGCTCGCACCTCTCCTATTTTCTATGTTTATTAACACCATAACTCAGGTTATCTCATCGAACTACCATCTCTACGCCGACGACTTGCAAATTTACAAACACTTCCCGGCGTCCGATCTCTTAGGTGCTGTTCAGGATATTAACAGAGACATGTAGGAGATATCGTCTTGGGCAAAGGCTTTTGGACTGTTGGTAAATCCTAAAAAGTCACAGGCTCTAGTTATTGGGAGTAGGTACATGCTGAACCAAATTAACTTCTCACCAGCAACATCCGTAATATACGATGATGTAGTTATTCCCTATGCTAGTACAGCTAAAAACCTTGGCATTATTTTTGACTCAAGTTTGTCTTGGGTTGCTCAACTCAACGAAGTCAGCCGTAAGATGCACTTCTCCTTTCATGCTCTGAAACGTCTTCAATATTTCCTTCCACTAAAAACCAAAATTTCCTTGTCTCAGACTCTTCTTCTTTCTATTCTGGATTACGCTGACACTTGCTACTTAGATGTAACAGAAGAACAGCTCAACAAACTAGAGCGTCTCCAGAATCTCTGTCTTCGATTTATTTTTGGCCTGCGTAAATTTGACCATGTCTCCCAATACCGTCAGCAACTCAAGTGGCTTCCGATTCGTCTTCGCAGGAACACTCATATCCTTAGTCTCCTTTTCAAAATACTTCACAATCCTTCTTCTCCATCCTACCTACGGGAACGCTTTAACTTGCAGCGTACTCCCGACCAGCAATCCCGTGCTCATCTCAAATCCCTCCTTTCTTTTCCCACCCATTCTACCGACTTCTATTCTTATTCCTTCTCCGTGCATGCGGTTAGGTTGTGGAACTCACTTCCGCACGAGATTCGCGATAGTCAGAGTCTGTATTCTTTTAAATCTAAATTAAAAGAACACTTCTTGTCTTTTCCTTTTTAAAGTTAGCCATATTTATTTTATAGTTTATTTATTATATTATATGCATTTTATTATATTTATGTAATTAAATTTATTTATATTATTATATAATTACATTATGTAGTATATTATATTATGTATTATTCTGTAGGTACGTGGTATTTATTTAGGAATATGTTGTCTTTGTTAATGTACACGTCTTCTGCCATTCTTTTGTAATTTCTCTTTCCTAGGTCTGCTGGAAGAAATTTCTAATAGAAATAAGCTGTACCTTTTGTATGTTCTTATCTAGTTTAATGTTTGTTTGTCCCTATTTCTGTGTGCAATAAATTGTGAAATAATAAATAAATAATAATAATAATAATAGTTACCGATGGATCTGGGGAAAACTTATTTTCAGTCGGCGTTGCAACGGAGCAAGGGATTGAAGTGATTTTTGTATAGAATTGGTTGAGTGGGTGGGAAGTGACATAGTCTGCTAATCAAAATAACCCGATATATTTCCTGGGGGATCTGGAGAAGACTCAAGCCGAACCAATCGCCCTCCGAGCCAGTCATAAAAACGATGTCCACGCGGGCTAAGCTGCGTGCAAATTATTAGTAAGGATAGATCAGGTCATAAGTTTTGGCCGTACATAAACACGTTAAAAAACCGACTTCCAACGCAACAACTTCGTACAATTTTGCAATATTATTTTTGGTTTTTGTTAATTTTCTAATAAAGTAGGTACTACACCGATTTTGATAAAATTTATAAGGGAATTTATAATAGAGAACCACATATATGGGACCACACGGAAAGCACTAGCTTTCAATTAAAAAAAGAATCATCAAAATCGGTTCACCCAGTCAAAAGTTCTGAGGTAACACACATAAAAAAAAATGCAGTCGAATTGAGAACCTCTTCCTTTTTGGGAGTCGGTTGTAAAGACATCGTTGAGTTCTGCACTACTCGTTGATTTATTTTGTACGTAATATAGTATATCACAAATTTAAAATAGCTTTTTTTACATTTGATTCGACTTTCCTGTTGTTTCTTTTTGTTAATTAAAACTAGAAAAAAAAATTTTACATTTATTCGATCATTTAAATGAAATATTTAATACATATGCGATATAAGTTATTTTAATTTCTGTTTTTATGTATTTTTTTTAGCTCATAGATCTACATCGCCTAGTTTAAATTATTATTTAACTAAAGGTTGGGGAAAACATAATTGATTAACACGATGTTCTATTGGTTCCCGCTTCTGACTGTTAGCACAACTGCCAGACCGGATGCCTGGGTTCAATTTCTAAACAGGACAAAAGTATGTAAGTGTATGTCATAGGTATATGAATGTAGGTTAAAATCTACGTACGTTTAAGAATGTAGGATAATTTTTAAACCGTACAACAAAGCTGATAGTAGATAGAAAAGTTGGTATCTTGTGTTGTATATTGTGTAGGGCAAATAACTGAAAACGCTAAACACGTTAAAAAACAACCACTTCAATCGCAGCAACTACACTGTCTCTACATTTTTTTGTGTTTTATTAAAAAAGTACTGAAGTGATTTTGATAAATTAGTTAACCAACTTCAAAATATAGGGCACCGACCTCAAAAAAAATTTAGACACCTAAATTAATTCCTACCCACCTTTGATGTCGTTAAGTTAAAAAAACTAAAATCGACTAAGGAAAAGTATGAAATGAAGAGCTTCCCGCCTGAAATCATGGCCTTTATTTTTCCCTTCATCTAGGGTAATAATGATAGGTACTTATAATAAAAATTATAGTTGCGATAGGGCTGCGACCATGTCGGTTTGCCTCCAGGTTCAAAACTCCTATAACCTACAACTCCAACGAGGGGTGAGACAGGGAGACGTCATATCTCCGAAACTGTTCACCGCCCCGCCCTGAAAGATATTATCAAGCTTTTGTACTGGGGTGGACTCGGCATCAATATCAACGGCGAATACATCACCCACCTTAGATTCGCTGACGATATCGTGGTCATGGCTGAGACTATGGACGACTTAGGTACAATGCTCGATGGGTCAGTAGAGCCTCTCAACAAGTAGGTCTTGGAATGAACATGGACAAGACGAAAATTATGTCAAACGTCCGTGTCATACCTACTCCTCTGAAGGTTGGAGGCTTCATACTCGAAGTTGTTACCGAATATGTGTACCTGGGACAAACAGTCCAGTTAGGTAGGTCCAACTTCGAGAAAAAGATTAATCGTCGAATCCAACTCGGCTGGGCAGCGTTCGGGAAGCTTCGCAATATCTTTACGTCCCAGGTACCGCAATGTCTTAAGAACAAGGTCTTCGACCAGTGTGTGTTGCCAGTGATGACATACGGAACTGAGACATGTCTCATAAGAAGGCTCAAGGTCACCCAAAGGCAATGGAGCGTGCTATGCTCGGAGTTTCTCTGCATAATCGAATCAGAAACGAGGAGATCCGGAGGAGAACCAAAGTAACCGTCATAGCTCTCAGAATTGCTCGTCAAGACCTTTCTTTTGATAACAAACATGATATGAATATCTAAAAAAAAAAATTATTTAATTCACCTATAAAATCTACCATGTTGATTTTTTTAAATGCCTGTGACACGCGGAATGAGCACGAATCCAAAGACACCACATTTGTCAAGATCGGTTAAGTGTTTTAGGAAATACGATGAAACAGATGAACATCCATACATACCTACATAACAAACTGTCAAAAAAATCACCCTCCTTTTTTCACTGTCGATGTCGGTTAAAACCGTAACCCTCCTTTTTTCGTAGTCTGGTAAAAAAGTAATCCTCTTTTTTTCGTACTAGCAAAGTTTCATCAAAATTATCAGCGCCATTTACGATATTTTTGTTGTTTTTTTGTTGTATGGCAGCTACGGCCTTTATCGAATTTTTCCAGAATAAGCAATACTTTAACTTGATATTACAATAATAATAGTAACCTACTACTTGCTAAATTTTACACAAACAGTTGGAGCCATTTTTGAGTTTTTTTTATTTTTTTATGTTTTGTGTATGGCAGCTACCCTAAATGGCAAACCAGCGAAAAGCTGCTGAGAATCCTTAGACAAATTATCATACAACTCTTAACTTTAAATTTGTATCTCAATTGGACATTGGTTTAACCGCTACGGAAAACAGATGGACGTATCGAAGGCACAGATGAGATACTAGTTACTTCGTACCGAAGGATGGACGGTCGAATGTTTTTGAAAAATTTGTTTTTTTTTTATTTAGAGCGATGAAGGTGTGAAGAAGTTGTAACATGGAAAAAAAATTAAATTGAGATTTTGACGGGGATCGATTGTTCTTATTTTAAATTCTAGGATCATAGCTATTACATATATTTTTTATCAAGATATAAAATTTTATGCATTAGCTAATAAAATAAAATAAAAAATGTATGTGTGTGTGTCCGTGCGATGCTCTCTCATATTGTACCCAAAACTGGTTAGTACTTTATGCGCTAGAGCACCGACTGGGCCCATAGAGGCATACACTGTGGAACGACGGCAGGTGTAGGTTAAGTAAGTAAGTTAGGGCGTGGGTAATAAATAACCACCGTTCGTGCACACAGATAAATTTATTATTGAAAAATAAAACCTACAAGGAAATACATAAAAATTACAAAAGGATTTCACACGTTAATTAATTAATATTACAAATCACAAAAAACATTAAACGGTAAGCCCGAGATGGGTCTTAAAGAGAGAATCAGTATTTACAAGACATTTTATTTTATAGTTTGGGTGATGAAAATATTAAAGGATAGCAAATAGAATTGATTTTTAAGCACATGTAACATAGATGACACGTAGATATCTATGTGCCAGCGCATGCGCAATAGAAGAAATAGATCGAAAGGAAGAAGGTTGAATAACAGCGTTACCGCCTTACAACCCACACGTTTACATACATTTTTATATTTTACCTTTTAGATTCTATTAGTCTAAGAAAATCGATTCCCATTAAAATCTCAACTTCATTTTTTGCCATCACTACAGGTTCTTACAACCCTATAAAGGGAATCCAGAGGACCGTGTTTAAATTCATCTGGTTTGTAGTTTTATTAATTAGCCTTACAATTCTTAAGTTTAAAGGACGTACCTGTCGAGCGATTTTTATTTTTACTTAAACTCTACTTACCTACTTGTGCCACCTTCATCTTTTTTTTATTCACAATTGGTAAGCTTTGCATTTTCAAAAGAATGTTCTACGGTTTCATTGTGAGTCTTCAAGGGAAAGTTGTACTTTTACTCCATACAAAAGACTTACGTCATAGTATATAATATATACTTTGACGTATTATTTATATACTATATTAGTACTAACATACTTTAATATATTATATTAGTACTAACATACTTACGTTAAGGACTTATCCTGCAAGACCTTTTTATTCAAACGACAAAGTCCTCACACTTATTACTGCCATTCTTTTTATTCGGAGATCGAAAAGAATAACCAAACTTCTGCTTACAGGAGTGTCACACGCCGACGACATACTGCACATCTTTAAGCTGCCCTTCCTCTCCAGCGCCATGCCTGATGACGTCACCATGACTAAGGCTCTCCTCGACATGGTTTACTCCTTCTGTATCACTGGGTAAATTGCTGTGGTTCGAATTTTTGGCACCGGTCACTACTTATCACTCTGAAGGAAACAGGCAATGTTGGCTATCCATACATAGGCCAGCATACAAGGGGGTCAGCTATTTGATTCCATCATATTTGACACACTTCATGTTCTGACTCTCATCAAAATTCCTCCGATCTGTTTGTGTCTTTAGAAAATAACATCTATACCAACATATAACAAAACTGTAACAGGCCGTGTCTGTACATGAAATATTTTAGGAAAATAATAACTGTGGTAGACATTACTTACGATACAGATGCCAAAACAACAACTTATGGAATTGTTGTCTGTCTGTCTGTATGTTCGCGCGTCACGCAAAAATTGTGCATTGAACCATTGAAACAAAACGAGTAAGGTTTTAAAATATTTCAGTAGGAGGGCAATTTTGTGATCAGGAGGACATAATTTGTTTTTGATGCTGTCATCATCCCAATTGTGCGGGGGCCTAGGGGCGAGACGGGGCAGCTCGAGCCCTAACTTCAATCACACCGTTCGGGACAGTTCAATTAGTTAAGGCGGCGGAGGAGGATATCGTGGCTATAGTGACTAGTGATGTCGGCTTTGGTACAAACGGCGTTGGGCCACTATACCCTGAGCCAGGGTGTAGCGTAGTGCGACAACTTATAACCATACAGACTAAAGCGTAAATCTAACCTTGATACCAAACGCGACCAGTTAAAAGCCCGATCATCTGCGACCATTTCATACAATAACGAGGGTGGCTTATTTAAATGCCCTCAGTGCGCGAGTAGTTTCGTTGCGAAGATTGGCTACATAAAACTCTTCGAGCGCACGCGCGGCAAACCGAGTAGGAGTCGAAGTGGTCACCATGACCGAAATCGGTAGAAAAAATCATCATCATAGAGACTGCTTAATCTAAAATGCAACACTGAAACTTTCATAGATTGGTGTTATTTAATTAATGGAGGGTATCTTTTTTAATAGTTTGTAAGCCGTTAAGGGCAGACTCTACTCATGAAAATGATCAAGTTTCCCCAAGGAATCCATGCTGAGTAGGTATTTTTTAGGTTTTTTTTTGTATCCACAATTAATTCTCACGACGATAATGCCCAAGATGTAAGCGGGCTTATTAAGATTCCCCAACGCAATAGGGACTGGCTATCTTATCTTCAGGCGGAACTCATTATGTTTACATTGATGTTTTGCGGCAAGACTTAGATACGATGGTGAAGCTACCACCAGAGGCTTAGAAGAGTCTTACAAAGTTAGACTCCGCCGGGATCCGAACCCGCGACCTCCTGATGTGAAGCTAATAGACTTAACCATTGCGCCACGCAAGCAGACATACAAATGGATCTGCCCGAACTTCCAAATTTTTTATACTTTTAGCAAAGAATAAATACTATTTACTAAATAAAAGAAGGTTAACTCCGCAAAATCATTTGAATGAATAGCGACTCTTGCTACGACATAATAAAGTGCAAATTCAGGTCGCACAGCGCTAATTACCTAAAGTTATATTCACTTACAAGTTGCCTCTCTTTCTATCGCGTAAGCCTTATTTATCTCTTCTGACTACTCAATTTGCCCCATTCAGGGGGGCCCGCGGCGTAGGTGTTAGTACTAATATTATATACTTTGGATTAAGTACATTTTCATGCCTACAGCGCGGAGTGCGACGGGCCTGCTTTTAGGTCGTTTTACAATTGCAGCTAGCACATGTTTAGATGGAAAAGCCACCCAGTCAGTCCTTCAAAAGCCTTCACTTTTTCTAATCTTTTTCCTCACAGAAAACCAAGGCTCTCCGAGAACGCGCCAGAATGGAAACCAGCCAGTACAAACTCATCTGAACTCAATTACATGGAGGTCGCATCGCCTACGAAATTCGAAATGAAGAGTGACGCGGACTTCGGCCAAAAAGCATTTTGGGTTAGCCTGGACCTGGACTTAGCCGACCGCGGCGGTCGTTCGCAAGGAGATGCTATTTAATATAATGAGAGATGTATATACGGAGTGTTAGGTAAAATACTTACAACACATTTTAAGGGGGCACATTTTTTTTGTCTACTCATGAAACGGGACAACTTTCATTTGACAATTTTGCTGAAATCTATAAAAAAAATTGGACCTCTCAAACAAAGTTGGATAATTTGGATTTGTATAAAAAGTCATTTTTTTTGCAGTTTCATGAGTAGAAGCCAACCTTTAAAAATATGATCAATTTTATCAAAAACCTGTGCATATTCACTACAACTTAAAGTCCAAATAAAGACACTTTTTTGCGATTTCAGTATTTTTTTTTGCGTGTAAAAACTAAAGTTAATGACATTTAAAAAAAGAATGTAATTTATACCAAATTTGCTTAGGTTTGACAGTTTTTTTAAAAGAGCGTTGCCAAAAACACTTTTTTTATTAAAATAATTTATTCTACCTTTATTAATTACTAGCTGTTTCCCGCAGCTTCACCCGCGTGGACATCGTTTCTTTGACTTTTCAAGGGTGCGCAGTGCGCGAGCCGCAAGCGGCTTACGAGTGTGAAAAAAAGTACCCTATGTGTTAATCTAGGTCCTAATCTGTCTACCTACCAAATTTCAGCCAGATCCGTTTAGTAGTAGATTCTTCACGTTTAAAAAAAACACGTTTTTTGTATGGAGACTTTCCCTTTTTCTAATTTTTAGTATTGGTTGTTATAGCGGCAACATAAATACATTATCTGTGAAAGTTTCAACTGTCTAGCTATCACGATTCCTGAAATACAACCTGTTGACAGAATAAAGACGGACGGACAGCGGAGTCTTAGTAATAGGGTCCCGTTTTTACCCTTTGTTGGGTACGGAACCCTAAAAACTATCAAATCGGTAGAGCCGTTCTCAAGTGATGATCTTTCATACATATATTCAAAACTTATATTCTGGTACCGATTTCACCGCTTAAGACGATTACAACCCTACTCTCATTACTTGTCAATATAATTTGTTTTTAAAAACTAGGGCTGCCAAAAATACCATTTTATTAGTATAATTTATTCTATCTTTATTATTTACAAGCTGTTGTCCGCGGATTCACCCCTATGGATATCAAGGGCCCGCAGTGCAAGGTGCAACCTTGCCCTGATAATTATGAACTCAACAAAAAAAACCTGCCAAATCGGTCCAGCCGTTCTCAAGTGATGATCTTTCATACATGCAGCAATTTATTTTTTATTTCTATATAATTCTATTTTTAGGGTTCCGTACCTCAAAAATTAAAAACGGAACCATTATAGGATCACTCGTGTGATGTATCCGTCCGTCTGCCATAGTCTCGGTGACCCAAAGGCGGATTTGTAGCGCAAATAAATGAATTTCAAACATGGGGGCCACTTTTGGGGGATAAATTAGATTTAAAATAATTTAGATAGATTTGATAAATTAGATTTTTTAAAGTATATTTAATAATACATATAAAATTAAAGGGCTTGTTTTATAAATCTCAATTAAACATATTAATTTTAAGATAAAGAAAATTGACCATTCCCCCCCCCCCCTCGTATCTCTCCGAAACTATGGGGCCTAAAATCTTGAAAAATTACAGTATATTAGGTTATATGAGAAAATCTAAAGTTCTTCCGTTCCCACAGGAAAAAATAATTTCTAGATCCATAATAATATTTGCCTAAACCTAAGTATGTACTGAAGAGGTCTTGTTGTAGTAGTTGAAGTTTTGGTACGGAACCCTCCCTGTTTGTGTGACCCCAAGTCTCACTTGGTCGGTTTTTCTTTTCAATCAATAGATCTTTTGATATAAGTCAAAACTTATCATTCAAAAATTTAGGTTATTTGACCCCAGGAGGCTCGAGTTTCCATACAAACGTAGTTCCGCTTTAATACAAAAACTACATGCCGGATTGAATCCAAACTCTGTTAATATGTTGAGTAGACACATATCGACGTTTGTAATTAGTTTTCATCATAGTAAATTTCAACGTAAATAAACGAAGGCTTAATTTAGTTTTGTACTGAAAGTTTGAAACTGCTCTTATTCTTTTCCGTTTTATATTAGTACTTCGAAAACTAATTACAAAAATCAATATGTGTTTCCTCAACATATTAGATAGACAGATAGATAGATAGATAATTCATTTATTCATTTAATAAAGTATTAAGGTAGACTAATACGCTTATTTTAACTACACAAGAACAATATTAAAATAGTTTAGGAGAAAATGGCAACATTCGTTTGCACAAATACCCTCTCACCCCAAACGCATATACCGTCTTGGTTCCGTCGCGGGTAAAAAGACGTAATAAAGCAAAATTAAAAACTAAGTTAAAACACAAACAGGACGAACAAAGTACTCTGCCAATGAAACGGCGCTGACTCAGCATAAATGTTGTGGATTGTGTTCCCACAGCTCCACAACGCTGATATTCTGCCAGTGCCGGTGGTTGCGTCGTGCGCACCTCGAACGACTATTTCATCACACCTTGAATCATATACGAGTTTGCAAAGTTTTGATTCAATCTGGCATGTAGTTCTTGTATTGAAGCTAGTAGCGTAGTCAAAAATCTTGGAGTATTGCTCGACAGCTCCATGTCGTGGTCTCCACATGTAACTGAAGTCAGCCGTAAGTTCTTTGCTGCAGCTCACTCGTTACGACGATGGAAGAACCTTCTCCCCCAGAAAACCAAGTTAGAGTTAGCACAGTCTCTTCTTCTGCCAATCTTGGACTACGCTGATGCGAGCTGTCCAGATTTAAACGAGGATCTTAAGTCTAAACTCGAAAGGTTACAAAACGTATGCATTCGTTTTATATTTGGATTACGCAAATATGACCACGTATCTGAATATCGCACCCAGCTCAAATGACTTCCTATCCGTCAACGGCGTCACTTGCATCTCTTTTCCCTTCTCTTTAATGTCCTCTATTATCCTAGTGCTCCAACCTACCTAAAGACCAATTTTTCGTACCTTGGATCTGATCACGATCGACCGCTTAGGTCTAAAGAGGATAACCTGCTGAAACTTGTACACTTTCGCACGCACTACTACACCCAGTCCTTCTCTATTATGTCCGCTCGTCTATGGAACTCTTTACCTTCCGATGTTCGCCACACTGAGACACTAGCAGCGTTCAAGCTGCGTCTTCGGGAAATTTTCCGGATCCAGTAGTTTTATGCGTATATATGTATATTTATACTTGTTATATATTGGTATAAATATAATACAATTATTATTATCTATCTACCCATATTTATATTTAAAACTTATATATTTATAGTGGATTATTATTTCTTTGCCTTTTGGAAAATAGGCACCTTGCTATCAGATTCTTGCGCTATCGTTGTTTTACATAATATATTTGAATATATCTCATCTGCCAAGGGTTGTCTGGAAGAGATCGCTTTTAGCGATAAGACCGCCTTTGTACACTTAGGTCTGATAAAACCATTTTGTGATTATTCCTTGTGTGCAATAAAGAATTTATACATACATACATAAAGCAGAACTACGTTTTTATGAAAACTCGAGCCTCTTGGCGGCCCTTAAGGCCTTAAGCTGTAGATGTAGATCAAAAGATAAGGTTTCTGGTTAATTACAAATAATCCTGTAGAATGATTAATTAAAAGTTTATTTTCGGGGATCACGCATAAGCACACTACAAAAAACTCGATACTAAGATCTAAGTACTTGTTGTCTGTAGTAATGTGTGGGTGCAGGCAGTAGGATTCTCTCAAAGAAAATAATAATATTCATAAAAATATGGTATTTATTTATAACATAGCATAGCTCCTAAACTAATTAGTTAGTATTTTCGATAACCGATTTTTTTCATCTGTTAGTACGGTAGTAAGGCAAGCACTGCAGTAAAACCTTTTCTAGAACCCATTTAGCACACCCTGGACACTTCATACAACGGACTAGAAATGAAATTTCAATAAAGGAATGACGGAACAAACAAAATGGCGGCGAAATCCTATAGGTTCGGCAACCAAACTGTAACTAATTTGTATCAATCTGGGTGACGAGGGGGTGAGGTCGCAATCTAGAGAGCGGCAGGGAGTGTCCATACTGTATGTTAGTACTAATATATTATATACTTTGCTTTTAGGTTGATTTTCCAGCCGCTGTATCTTAGTACTCGCCGAAAGCCGTCAACTGCTGGACAAAGGCGTCCCCCAAGGATTTCTACGACGACCAGTACTGCGCTGCCCGCATCCAGCGGCTTCTCGCGACCTTCACCAGGTCGTCGATCTGCGTCTTTTGGTGTGCGGTCGCCAATCGAGAACTTTAATGCCTCAACGGCCATCTGTTTTACGAGCTTTACACTGAGTTGTTCAATAATTGAGTAAAAACCTATTAATGTGGGTTGGTATCACAGAATAGAAGAATTAAATAGAACGCTGATGTTTATTTTTTAGTACTAGCACCGAGCGAGCCATTACACATACAGCACACTACAAACAGGTTGATGCTATTGGGTATTTTTTTAAAGTAACCTCCCCCAAAAACAAAAAAACAAACCTTTAAAATCATTTAATAAAAATAGACTTAAAACTGTATTAAATAAGATTGAGTTTATGAAAATTGACAGAATGACAACGGTAAGGTGATACCAGAATAGTAAAACTGCCCAGTTTAATTGATGAACACTAAAAGTTTAAAAAATAATTTAATTGTTTAGAACTAAATAAATAATATGTAATGTTGTGCAATTCATTAAAAAACATTTATTTCGAATAAAATTTCAGATCGTAATACTAGAAGTAAGGTTATTCAATTGAAACTTTCCGTGCAATAATTTTTCCAAAAATGGTATCATTTTCATAGTGTTGTGGTTATATTAAGGCATTTTTTAAATATCGATAGATTATATTAGGAATGCGAGGTATGGTAGGTTTTTCAGTTACTGCGTCGATTGCTACGAAAGTGACCACGGATCCGTCGTCAGAGACCTCAAGGACCGTCAGATATCGATTAGGTGTTTATTACACGTACTATAATATTACACGTACGTACACTTTACTATAATATAGTGTCACAGTTCTGTGCAATGCGCGCTGCGATGCGGTCGATTTACCGAGTCAGGGAATTAATAGTGATACATTTTACGTGTCGAGCGCGGCTCGCACCGCTGCTCGCGTCATCAAGAGCACCTCCGACGCGCCACTCATCGTCAAATAGCTCCTGGCGTTCCTGCAGCAGAAGCTGGACGTGATGGACGAGCTGTCTGCCATCCACATCTGTTCCAGCAACTTCAGCGTGAGTGACATCTGCAGCGCCAGAGGTGCTCTACCGGTCACTGAAGATCTGTGGCACCTTCGCTCCCCATAGAAAGGGTGATGAACATGGAAAGAAGTCCCTTTAAGACATCATTAAGGTCCTGAAGGAGACGGACTCCGACGATATGCCGTCGTTTGTGGCGCGGGAGCTGGCCAAACTACCGCCTGTCAGGTTCGACCACGTCGACGTCACCAGCCTGCTGAAGGACATCGTGTTCCTAAAAAAGAGTCTGACCGACATGCAATGAAGTACGTTCGCTACACAGCACTGAAACTAGGCCAGCTTACATCGACGCGCTACGTGGAGTCCTCGACAAACAACCGACGTCGAGCTCCGTCGTGTCAGCGATTTCGTCGCAGCCTGTGTCGCCGCCTGTGAGCGCTGCCCGCGCGGCCGCTCAGCCCCCGCCGCGGGCGCCTATGTCCGTCAACCCAACGCCACTGGTTCTTGCGAGCTGCCGTGACTTTACCGCCACCGCACGCCACCGCCGGCGATCCGCACCACCTAAGTCGTCCGGAAAACCGAGGTCGCCGCCTACATCGAGCGACCCCTCTCGTGCCAGGGTGGATGAGGAGGGTTTCACCTTGGTACAGAGGAGGTGCAAATTCCGAAGGCAACCTCGCAGAAGCTTGTGTGGTACGGCCGCACCGGAAGAGGGCTCCGTGCTGCGTGCCGCCACACCGAACGTCGCGCTCTACGTGTCGTGGCTGCACCACTCGGTCACGGCTAAGGACGTGACGGAGTGCGTCCACCAGAAGTCCTGCTACGGCCTGCGGGTGTTCCCGCTGGAGTCGCGCCACTACGTGCACTTCACGTCGTACGTGGTGCGCGTGCCGTAGCCTCTGCTGGAGACCATCGCCAGCACCGACTTCTGGCCGAAAGATGTCGTGTTTTGGCGGTTCCGAGGCACCATGCCTATCAACGCGTCACCGAAACTACTAACATCTTGGTTAAGTTACACACTGACATACATATAATGTATTATATTTATAGTATCTATGTAATGTTATTTTCATAAGTTTTTTATATATCTATGGGTCTGTACTTTTAGTACTAAGTAACCTGAGAATAAATGAATAATAATAATTATATAGTAATTGAACCTAGCGGATCGAGTTCGGTACATATTACGCTCGAACATCTTTAGCGTGACCGAAACATTGTCTACTTTTATTGGACTTGTATCAAACTGAAAAAAATCGAAGTACCTATATAGGATGTTAATAGAACACATTTTTTTAAGAAAGCTACTCATGAAACTGAACAACTTCTGTTTTAAAACATTACTGCAATTTCAGAATTTATACAAAGTTAGAATACAACAACAACCTAACAACCTGTACATAGAACAGATGGCTGTTGGTGCAGTCCAGTTCTTGAGTGGCGACCGCGTAACGAAAAACGTAGATTAGGCAGGCCTCCAACTCGGTGGACCGACAACCGCTGCTTGCAGGCAGCGTAAGAGCGGTCGTTGTGGATAACCTTGGGGGAGGCCTCTGTCCAGCAGTGGACGTCCCTTGTCTAATAAAATGATGTACCTAAAGCGGGTTCCGATGCGAAGATAATAAAACCCTTAGTTACTATTTTTAAACAATGTAATGTTACTATACATAAATACTTCGTACTTACAAAAAGTAAACCTAATAATTTACTACCCTAATATTTAATATTTACCGTAGTCCGCGGACTGCTTAGTCGTGCCACTGTAAATAGGTACTTATTGCTGTTTATAACTGTCAACATATGCGTTGCTTAGCAACCTTTTTCTGTTGACTTCGAGTTTTATGTTTTTACGAATGGGTAACAAACTATTACGTTTTTTAAGCCACGAAATACTTTGTTGCTTACCTGTACTAATGATTTATTTCAAGGAAAACTAAACTAAAGCTTTATTAAAACTATAACTTTTGCTACTTAAAGATGCTTACTAGATACTTACCTACTTACAGTAAAAATATTCATTAACAAATCAAACACTTTCATCAAGCCCCAAACTATGTTTCCCAGTACTATGGGGTTGTAAATTTGTAAAAAGTAAAGAAAATATTAGAACGACCGATACGTACTGAAGTCAGTATGCAAACGTCTACATGAGGCAGAGCAAAACATTTTATGTATTTTTTGTTTGGTGTAACCACAAAGTCATCATCGTTAAAATGCTTTGAGCAAACAGTGCTTGTTTTTGTGGGAAACCAATTACTGTTACGCCCTGTACTTGTGATCCACTTTTCCTTCAATTCAGGATTTTTTGGAAAACTGAAAGTAAAAATAAAAATATATCGTTGAAAAATATCGACAACACCCTCGCACTAAATAACAAAGACCCAAAAACAAATATTCATATTTTTATATAACTATTGATTTTCATTAATTTTTTTCACTTACACATGGTAAGAAACTCCTCCATTTTTTAAATTCACTTTACTACTTGCATTTTTGCAGCTTATTATAGCACATTTCGGCATTTTGTCACAAAAATACTCGGAGCTCAGCTTGTCATGAAGTTGTGCAATTTCTGCGCAGTACAATCATTTACGAATGACAGTAACATACCCGTTTATGCATGAAGGCGACGCGTGTGCCACGCCTCCTTACGCAATCTATCGGAGCGGAAAAAAATTTTCTTATCTGTGGTTGGTATCTCCCATAGAAATCTAGTTTATTTTTAATTTTTTTAATGAAATCTGATGTAAGTATTGCAGCACGACGAAGGGAGTAGGTAGGTGTACGGCAGGGCGTGGGTTTTTAAAAATGCCTTACGTGCTCACAGAAATTAATTTAATTTTAAAATAAAAGACTTAAAAATAAAGTACAAAGAAATTTAAAAAAAGTATTTTCACATTAAATTATTTACACAAAACATAATTTAACTTACCCAAGATGGGTCTTTAAAGAAAGCAGCATGAAATTTATTTTAATTTATTTTTAATGAAAATATAGAAGGTTGTAAATGTTGAAAGATTGATGGAATTTGGGTTTTAAAACACATGTCAGCGCATGCGTAATGGAACAAATAGATGGAATGAAAAAAGGCCGAATGAAAGAAGAACTAATAATAGCGTTACCGCGCTACAGTACCTCTTTGTAACTTGGTATTTTTTTTTTATCTCTGTATGCCAGACTGTGACGACTAGGTGAGAAAGTATGTACAGCGTGGCTGTACAATTTAATTTAAACGCACTTATAGCAAAGTTGTATGTAGAACATATCTCAGATTTAGGAGAAAAGTAGATTTTACTTCATCATCCATCATCATCAACTGGTGTTAGTCTAATGCTTGTACCGATCTTCAGCCAAGCGCATCCAGCTGCTGTCGCCAGCAAACTTGCGCTAATCATCACTCTACCTAGCCAACGTTTACACTTCATAAAACTGGCCAGAAATGACAATTCAAAAAAGGAATGACGGAACAAACAAAATGGCGGCAAAATCCTATACGTTTGACACAAACTGTAACCAATCTGTAACAATCTGGGTGACGAGTGGGGTGAGGTCGCAATCCAGAGAGCGGAAGGGAGTGTCCATACTGTATGTTAGTAGTAATATATATACTTTGACGCGATCTCCACTCCAGTTTATTTGTTTATTTATTTATTTAAAATAAAACAAGAGCTTACAGTACACCCAAACCGCTATTGTTGTAGTTATCGGTTCTGCGTCAAATGCTTCCAGCCCATTGCCACTTCAACCGACTTATTCGCTGAGCTATATCTGTTAGATTATACCTACTTCATCATCGCCATCATATCAGCCGAAAGACGTCCACTGCTGGACCAGGGATTTCCACGACGACCGGTCCTGCGCTGCCTGCATCCAGCGGCTTCCCACGATCTTCACGAAGTCGTCGGTCCACCGGTGGGAGGCCTTTCTACGCTACGTTTTCCAGTGCGCGGTCGCCACTCGAGAACATTACTACCCCAACGGCCATCTGTTCTACGAGCTATGTGCCCTGTCCACTTCTACTTCAGTTTAGCGATTCTTTAGGTTATGTCGGGTACTTTAGTTCTCCCTGCAGACCTCCTTATTTCTGATTCGATCGCGTAGGGAAATTCCGAGCATAGCTCGCTCCATTGTACATTCGGTGACCTGGAGCCTTTTTATGAGGCCCATAGTTAGCGACCATGTCTCAATTCTGTATGTCATTACTGGCAAAATACACTGGTGAAAGAACTTAGTCTTGAGACATTGCGATATTTGGGACGTGAAGATATTGCGAAGCTTCCCGAACGCTGCCCAGCCGAGTTGGATTCGTCGATTGATCTCTTTTTTACCTATTTAATATTTCGAAATAAGGTACCTAGAGTGTTAATAATATATAGATACTAGATTTTTTTAGCGGCTTCGCCCGCGTGGATATCGTTTTTATGGCTGTCTTTGAGGGTGAGTGGTGCGCGAGCTGCAAACGGCTCGTGAGCGTAGACATGGGTTTTCTCCAAATCCTTCAGAAACTATATCGGGCTACTCTGATTAGCAGTCTCTATCACTTCCCACCCCCTCAACCAAGTATTTTTTTCAGAAGGAACTGCATCTAACTATGCTATTTTCACGAGGTAAAAAGTGGCTTATGTCCTTCCCAGTTACACAGGCTACCTGCATGCCAAATTTATAAGATGGGTCTTGGTGTTGAAGCGTGAAAAGGTAACAAACAAATACATTTTCACATTTATAATATTGGGGCAGTAAACTTCTTTAGTGATGACCGCGCATTGGAAGATGCAGGCCTCCTACTGAGTGTGCCGACGAACTGATGAAGGTCACGTAAAATCTAGCGGCGGGATCGGAGCGGTCAGAACTGAGCAGGACCGGTCGTCTTGGAAATCCTTGGTGGGCCTTTGTTCAGAAGTGGACTTCTTTAATTTTTTTATACACAATTGATACGCCATTGGCATAATCTCACCTGATGGTAAGTGTTTTGACTTATGTCACTAATGTCGAATGATGTTAACATTGATGTTTGGCGGCAAGACTTAGATAAGATGGTGGAAGCTATAACCATCAGACGGGCTTGGAAAATGCCGTTACTTCAGCCAAACCGAGTTAAATTAACTTGTTATCTAGTGATTTAACTTGCGGATTCGTGCACTCCAGCTAAAGGGGCCAGTAAAGGAGTGATGTCTCACTGGAGTTGTTACTGTTGCGTTGCTACTATGCCACTATCGTCTACCAGGAAACCGAGATCAAGACGAATCTAACGACACCTCGCACTCCAAGATTCATCAATCTAGTGATTTAACTTGCGGATTCGTGCATTCCAGCTAAAGGTGCCAGTAAAGGAGTGATGTCTCACTGGAGTTGTTACTGTTGCGTTGCTACTATGCCACTATCGTCTACCAGGAAACCGAGATCAAGACGAATCTAACGACACCTCGCACTCCAAGATTCATCAATCTAGTGATTTAACTTGCGGATTCGTGCATTCCAGCTAAAGGTGCCAGTAAAGGAGTGATGTCTCACTGGAGTTGTTACTGTTGCGTTGCTACTATGCCACTATCGTCTACCAGGAAACCGAGATCAAGACGAATCTAACGACACCTCGCACTCCAAGATTCATCAATCTAGTGATTTAACTTGCGGATTCGTGCATACCAGCTAAAGGGGCCAGTAAAGGAGTGATGTCTCACTGGAGTTGTTACTGTTGCGTTGCTACTATGCCACTATCGTCTACCAGGAAACCGAGATCAAGACGAATCTAACGACACCTCGCACTCCAAGACTCATCAATCTAGTGATTTAACTTGCGGATTCGTGCATACCAGCTAAAGGGGCCAGTAAAGGAGTGATGTCTCACTGGAGTTGTTACTGTTGCGTTGCTACTATGCCACTATCGTCTACCAGGAAACCGAGATCAAGACGAATCTAACGACACCTCGCACTCCAAGATTGATCAATCTAGTGATTTAACTTGCGGATTCGTGCATACCAGCTAAAGGGGCCAGTAAAGGAGTGATGTCTCACTGGAGTTGTTACTGTTGCGTTGCTACTATGCCACTATCGTCTACCAGGAAACCGAGATCAAGACGAATCTAACGACACCTCGCACTCCAAGATTCATCAATCTAGTGATTTAACTTGCGGATTCGTGCATACCAGCTAAAGGGGCCAGTAAAGGAGTGATGTCTCACTGGAGTTGTTACTGTTGCGTTGCTACTATGCCACTATCGTCTACCAGGAAACCGAGATCAAGACGAATCTAACGACACCTCGCACTCCAAGATTCATCAATCTAGTGATTTAACTTGCGGATTCGTGCACTCCAGCTAAAGGGGCCAGTAAAGGAGTGATGTCTCACTGGAGTTGTTACTGTTGCGTTGCTACTATGCCACTATCGTCTACCAGGAAACCGAGATCAAGACCAATCTAACGACACCTCGCACTCCAAGATTCATCAATCTAGTGATTTAACTTGCGGATTCGTGCATTCCAACTAAAGGTGCCAGTAAAGGAGTGATGTCTCACTGGAGTTGTTACTGTTGCGTTGCTACTATGCCACTATCGTCTACCAGGAAACCGAGATCAAGACCAATCTAACGACACCTCGCACTCCAAGATTCATCAATCTAGTGATTTAACTTGCGGATTCGTGCATTCCAACTAAAGGTGCCAGTAAAGGAGTGATGTCTCACTGGAGTTGTTACTGTTGCGTTGCTACTATGCCACTATCGTCTACCAGGAAACCGAGATCAAGACCAATCTAACGACACCTCGCACTCCAAGATTCATCAATCTAGTGATTTAACTTGCGGATTCGTGCATTCCAGCTAAAGGGGCCAGTAAAGGAGTGATGTCTCACTGGAGTTGTTACTGTTGCGTTGCTACTATGCCACTATCGTCTACCAGGAAACCGAGATCAAGACCAATCTAACGACACCTCGCACTCCAAGATTCATCAATCTAGTGATTTAACTTGCGGATTCGTGCATTCCAACTAAAGGTGCCAGTAAAGGAGTGATGTCTCACTGGAGTTGTTACTGTTGCGTTGCTACTATGCCACTATCGTCTACCAGGAAACCGAGATCAAGACCAATCTAACGACACCTCGCACTCCAAGATTCATCAATCTAGTGATTTAACTTGCGGATTCGTGCATTCCAGCTAAAGGTGCCAGTAAAGGAGTGATGTCTCACTGGAGTTGTTACTGTTGCGTTGCTACTATGCCACTATCGTCTACCAGGAAACCGAGATCAAGACCAATCTAACGACACCTCGCACTCCAAGATTCATCAATCTAGTGATTTAACTTGCGGATTCGTGCATTCCAGCTAAAGGTGCCAGTAAAGGAGTGATGTCTCACTGGAGTTGTTACTGTTGCGTTGCTACTATGCCACTATCGTCTACCAGGAAACCGAGATCAAGACCAATCTAACGACACCTCGCACTCCAAGATTCATCAATCTAGTGATTTAACTTGCGGATTCGTGCATACCAGCTAAAGGTGCCAGTAAAGGAGTGATGTCTCACTGGAGTTGTTACTGTTGCGTTGCTACTATGCCACTATCGTCTACCAGGAAACCGAGATCAAGACCAATCTAACGACACCTCGCACTCCAAGATTCATCAATCTAGTGATTTAACTTGCGGATTCGTGCATTCCAGCTAAAGGTGCCAGTAAAGGAGTGATGTCTCACTGGAGTTGTTACTGTTGCGTTGCTACTATGCCACTATCGTCTACCAGGAAACCGAGATCAAGACCAATCTAACGACACCTCGCACTCCAAGATTCATCAATCTAGTGATTTAACTCGCGGATTCGTGCATTCCAGCTAAAGGTGCCAGTAAATGAGTGATGTCTCACTGGAGTTGTTACTGTTGCGTTGCTACTATGCCACTATCGTCTACCAGGAAACCGAGATCAAGACCAATCTAACGACACCTCGCACTCCAAGATTCATCAATCTAGTGATTTAACTTGCGGATTCGTGCACTCCAGCTAAAGGTGCCAGTAAAGGAGTGATGTCTCACTGGAGTTGTTACTGTTGCGTTGCTACTATGCCACTATCGTCTACCAGGAAACCGAGATCAAGACCAATCTAACGACACCTCGCACTCCAAGATTCATCAATCTAGTGATTTAACTTGCGGATTCGTGCATTCCAGCTAAAGGTGCCAGTAAAGGAGTGATGTCTCACTGGAGTTGTTACTGTTGCGTTGCTACTATGCCACTATCGTCGACCAGGAAACCGAGATCAAGACCAATCTAACGACACCTCGCACTCCAAGATTCATCAATCTAGTGATTTAACTTGCGGATTCGTGCATTCCAGCTAAAGGTGCCAGTAAAGGAGTGATGTCTCACTGGAGTTGTTTTGCGTTGCTACTATGCCACTATCGTCTACCAGAAAACCGAGATCAAGACCAATCTAACGACAACTCGCACTCCAAAATTCATCAAGCCTTTTAGGTTTATTTCTGAGATCCAGCCAAAACCCTTCTGATGATCCAAAATATACAGGGTCTTCGGCAGATGGTTGAAAATACGAAAATGGGGGATAGGTGGGGTCGCCTCCCACCTATTTTGAGAATTAAAAAAAATCTAGGACTTGTAATTTTTTTTACAGGATTTTTTTTCCTTTTTTTAGAAATTTTGCCATTTTTATACCTTTGAACACATGTAACTTTTTGTTTTTTAAAGCTAGCTCCAAAATCTTTTTTTTAATAGACTTTTATAAGATTGTCGGCTCTAAAAAAAATTATGTTTGTTTCAAGTTATTGCTAAAAACAAAAATGTGGGCCCCCGAACTTAAAAAAAAAGTTGAACAAAAATTTAAAAGTCAACTTTGCGATGCATTTAAAAAAAAAATAATGGGGCTGGAAGGCTTCTGTTTTTTTTAAAACATCTCTAAAGCTTAGGCTTTTGAATGGTATATAATTTGTTTCGGTATCTTTTTTGTAACCGGAGTTGTTAATTTTTTTTACTCAATTGGACCATGTTGACGAAATTCCACTAGTTACATGTTTTGTGAAATGTATCAAATGCAAAGTTGAAAATAATGTAAATACTTACTGTTGGGACGGTTACAAAGAGCAGTACGTTTTTTTACATTCTTGCACACACATAATGGCTATCTTTTGTCATTTATTGGCATATTGGAGTTAGCACTTCCATATGCCAATAAAATGTCCGCATATTCCGCATTGGTAAATTGAGCCATTTTAAACCACAACAAAGTCTTAACAAAACGTCTGATAATAACAAAAAGTGACAAACAACAAAAAAACTTAACAAAATCACAAACACAGCAAAGTGAAATTAACGAAAACAAAAAAAAACGTTAACGTTATTAACGTTTGTGATTTTGTTAAGTTTTTTTGTTGTTTGTCACTTTTTATTATTATCAGACGTTTTGTTAAGACTTTGTTGTGGTTTAAAATGGCTCAATTTACCAATGCGGAATATGCGGACATTTTATTGGCATATGGAAGTGCTAACTCCAATATGCCAATAAATGACAAAAGATAGCCATTATGTGTGTGCAAGAATGTAAAAAAACGTACCTGCTCTTTGTAACCGTCTCAACAGTAAGTATTTACATTATTTTCAACTTTGCATTTGATACATTTCACAAAACATGTAACTAGTGGAATTTCGTCAACATAGTCCAATTGAGTAAAAAAAATTAACAACTCCGGTTACAAAAAAGATACCGAAACAAATTACATACCATTCAAAAGCCTAAGCTTTAGAGATGTTTTAAAAAAAACAGAAGCCTTCCAGCCCCATTATTTTTTTTTAAATGCATCGCAAAGTTGACTTTTAAATTTTTGTTCAACTTTTTTTTTAAGTTCGGGGGCCCACATTTTTGTTTTTAGCAATAACTTGAAACAAACATATTTTTTTTAGAGCCGACAATCTTATAAAAGTCTATTAAAAAAAAGATTTTGGAGCTAGCTTTAAAAAACAAAAAGTTACATGTGTTCAAAGGTATAAAAATGGCAAAATTTCTAAAAAAAGGAAAAAAAATCCTGTAAAAAAATTACAAGTCCTAGATTTTTTTTAATTCTTAAAATAGGTGGGAGGCGACCCCACCTATCCCCCATTTTCGTATTTTCAACCATCTGCCGAAGACCCTGTATATTATAAAGCAATCATAGACAATCAAATAAGCTTTTAAATAAAGTATCAAAAAACGAAATTGATGTAAAAGAACCCGAGAAATATGGTAAGGTCAGCCGCCATCTTTGTCACGTCACAGCAATATGCGTGTCCCCACTTCCTCCTCTTAAAACCGTCTGTTTCTTGTTCTATATATACAAGGAACACACACATACCAGTTTAAGGTATATAGAAGAGATGGCTACGAAAAATCTTAAATTGCTTCGTCGCCTCCTAACTACTATCAGCAAAAGGCACGTCTTCGTTTTAGTACGAAGTAATTAAACTCTGAAAGTGGACAGAACAGACGGCAACTTGGTTCATTATACCGTAATAGTTATTTATGATACAAGGGTAGTAAAAAGGTCAATAACAAACGAGTGACATTTGTGAGCCCGAGCCGCAGGCGAGGGTTTACCATCGTCACGAGTTTGTTATTTTCTTTTACACCCATGTAAAAGCCCCAACTGCCCCAACGGCCATCTGTTCTACGAGCTACGTGCCCCGCACACTGCCACTTAGTTTAGCAATTCTGAGAGCTATGTCGGTTACTTTGGTTCTCCTACGGATCTCCGCATTTCAGATTTGATCTACAACATTTTTCAATACAGTTGTGGGAAAACTGTTAAAAAAAACGACCGTGATAGAAAAATAAAATACATGGGTACATTACCTATCAAGGTTTCGGCAACCAAAGTTAATTTTACGCGACTTTTGGCTCATTTTTAATTGTCCGGAGAGTAATCTCACTTTGTTTTTTCTTATACATACACATAAGTATATTTTAATTACAAGTATATTCATAATTTTATTTGTATTCAAAACAACACAATTCAGTTTCGAAAATTGCGCCATATTTAATTTCGCTAGGCACACGAACGCATGCGTAAGTTTTGTTTTATATTACCATAAATAGATTACAATAAGGCTTGGAACACTATAAATGTAAGCAACAAAACCTCCTTGGAAAAGATGACCTTCCTGTAACCTATGCGCTACATTCATATTTATTCTCCTTTCTTCACAAAGATATTACCCAAAGAGAATCTAATCAGCTAACGCTATGTACTAACCTCACGGAGTTACAACCAATCTCTTTTAAAATTCTCCTTTCCAAAGTCTTAAAGAAGATTATGTATCTTTGGTTATTTGCTAGAAATGTCTTTTTCCTCCGAGATAGAAATTAAAAAAAGTGGTAAAGTAAAAGCACGTGTGCGGTAAAATCAATTTTGACTGGCATATAAAGTACCACTTTTCGAGCAACTGTATTAAAAAATATATTTAACAGCCACTCTGTGCACACTTTCTCGCGTAGCCTCCACCGTGTGGCAAAGACTTTTTGAAAATATACATTTCCTAGTAGCAAAGACCTATAGGTCTTCTAGCAGCAAATAAAGAGGAGTATCAAAGTTGATGATAAGTTAACTTATAATCTGGTTTTGTATACAAGGTATGTTATTCCGGTTTTTTGGAATAAATTAAATACCCAGTCATCATCATCATCATATCAGGCGATAAACGTCCACTTGTAGTAAACCAACGCGCGATGGCGTCAGTAGAGCCTATCAACAAAAACGAAAATTATGTCCAAGGTCCATGTCGTACCCACCCCTTTATTATTAGCAAAGTATTATACTCGTATATATTAGTACTAACGTGTATCAGGTAGGGCCAACTTCAAGAAAGAGAAGAATCTTCAAATCCAACTCGGTTGGGCAGCGTTCGGGAAGATTGGCAATATCTTCACGTCCCAAATACCGCAATGTCTCAAGACTAAGGTTTTTGACCAGTGTGTATTGCCAGTTAAAACGTACGGAACTGGGGCATGTTCGCTTACAATGGGCCACAATAGCACAAGGCTTTAAGGGCAATGGAGCATGCTGTGCTTGGAATTTCCCTACGTGATCGAATCAGAACTGAAGAGCCGTAGAAGAACCAAAGTAAACATAGAAAGGGCAGTGGGCGGAGGCGGGGACATAGATCGTAGAACAGATGGCAGTTGGGGTAGTAAAGTTCTCGAGTGGTGAACGCGCACCGGAATACTAATTGTAGGAAGGCCTCCCACTCGATGGACCGACGACCTTCTGAAAGTTGCGGTGAGCCGCTGGATGTGGGCAGCGCAGAACCGGTCATTGTGGCAAAGTTGTCGAGTGGCGACCGCGCACCGGAAGGTGTAGTGTAGGCAGGCCTCCCACACCGTGGACAGACGACCTGGTTGAAGGTCGCGGGAAGCCGCTGGATGCGGACAATGCAGGACTGGTCGTCGTGGAAATACCTTTGGGGAGGTCTTTATTTCTTTCTTTCTTTCTTTCTTTCTTTGTCGTTGCCAGCAAAGCCATCGAATCTAAAATATTTGATAGGCAAGTATACTTTTCTCAAGTGCAGGTACCGACCTCAAAAAAAATCATACACCCCTTAATTGATTTGTACCTACCTTTGTTTTCATTATTGTTGGTTAATTTCGTGCATCTATAAAAACGTAAAAAGATTTTACTCTTCATACAAATCGATCAGCTGATCGGCCGATTTTGTGCATTTTAGTATGGAGGTTTAACTATAGGTTCCTTGGAGAAAGTTGTTCAGTATAACGAGTAGAACCGCCAGTTAACGGGACCTACACCAATTATGTTACATCCTGTATATAAAAAAATGTTAATTCAAAAATTTTAAGTGAATTTCTTTTTTAAGTCGGTTTTTAGTATTTTAAAACTTTTATTTTTTGTGATTTCAGCAAAGTTATTGAAAAAAAGTTCTTCAGTTTAGTTGTTTGTTTGTTTGTAAACTCTTTATTGCATTTTAAAACAAATAAGTAAACAAAAAGAATACAGTATATAGCAAAGGCGGACTGATCCCTTTCGGAATATCTTCCAGCCAACCTTGAAATGCCGAAAGGACTTCAGAGCATATGGTCAGGCAAAGTTTACGACAAAAATATAATTTAAATTCGATTTGTTCAGTTGTTGTATTTAAACGCCGCTATTATTATTGAGTAATTGGAAAATGATATGGTAGGTATCGTAATATCCACGACGTATTTATTTAAAGCAAGTGTTTGTAATTGCATCGTATTCATAAAAACAGCTAACCTTATGTATGTAGGTAGGTAACCTGTACGATGACAAATACAGCTCGCCATTGTTATAGATGTAGAGTATGTAGGGTAAATGACAACAATGTTACGAAAATCACACTATAATTCTTACTAATATTATAAATGTGAAAATGTGTTTGTTTGTTTGTTACCTTTTCACACTTCAACGCCTTGACCAATCTTAATGAAATTTGGCTTGCAGGTAGCCTGTGGCACAAGGAAGGACATAGGCCACTTTTTATCCCGTGAAAATAGCATAGCCCGATGCAGTTCCCGAGGGAACTAAAACAATACTATTTTTTGACGGAACAATGGATTGTGTGATTTTTTGCACAGAGATGGTTGAGGGGGTGGGAAATGACACGATTTACTAATAGGCAGGCATATCCTGACATAGTTCCCGAGGGATCTGGAGAAGATTCATGTCCACGCTCACGAGCCGCTTGCGGCTCGCGCACCGCGCACCCTCTAAGCCAGTCATAAAAACGATGTCCACGCGGGCAAAAGCTAGTAATATTAAAAAGGCGAAAGTTTGTGAGTGGGCATGTTTGTTACTTCTTCACGCAAAAACTACAGAACGGATCTGGCTGAAATTTGGTAGGTAGACAAATTAGGACCTGGATTAACACATAGGCTGCTTTCTTTCACGTATAGACCGACGTAGATCGACGTCGTATAGACACCAGTCGTGACGGGACCCTGAATCGTGAATCGAACTGCGGTTATTTGACTGTTGAGTTGTAAAAAATTGACAGCCATTAGCATACCCGAGAAGTCAGCACCAATAAGAAGAGTCACATCGTCAGGAGTTGCCGTCGATTCCATCAAAGTTATACTCTTCTGTCGTAGTTGCTCAATCAAAACATCAGACCTAACTTTAGGCAAAATACCGCAAATATTTTCTTATCCTAAAACAGAAGTATGTAAAGAAAAGTCATTCATTACACAGGCTTTTTAGACAGACATAGTAGACCGAATGATTTTCAGTACAAGTTTCGATGCCACCGAATAAGCAGTGCGTAAGTTTCTCTACACGAACGGGCTTTTAACCTAGTTGTCTAAGCTAATTGATGTGTAACATCTTTGCTCTCGCTTTCCTGCAATTTGTGGGAGTGATTTCGTGAAATGGGACGGAAATGTGTAACATGGGACGGAAATGTGTAACAGGAAGTCGCGTTTTTTCAGGCTTTAAAAGCGCGGAAAAGGCAAAGGTATCTATGACCATACAGCCTAGTCTGCCGTATCTTTGCCGTCCTTTTATAAAGTATTTTGTCACATGTTACACATCATGTGCGAGTACTGTAGGTCTCGCTCGAATTTTTTTTTTGATGTACGAACGTTGAGCCCCAGAATCGATAAGTACTCTAACAAAAATCTCCTTGTTGTCCGAAATGAGTTTTATCGCTAAAGTTTGCAACAAGGTAGTCGATTTGAGTTGACATAGTAAATTATTCGATCTTCTTTCGGGTTCTGACGAATCCTTTCTCTCTGGCAGAGTTTGACACATCAGGGTGACGTGACGTTTCTTACAAAACAAACATTTTGGAAAATATCTGCATTTTTTTGTAATGTGCGACTGTTTTAAACAAATTAGGCATGCTTTCTTGGATTTTACGAAATCGATTCGTTCTTTCGGCGACATTCTCGACGCTTTGTGACACTCAGTGCTTGTATGAGTTTCTTTGTCACACCACAAACATAATATTGGAAAAGTTCCAGCATTTTAACAAGAAGCATGAACATCTTTCTTAGTTTCGGAGACAAAACAGGCGGTTGGCTGAGAAACGGAAGGAATATTAGTTGAGGCAGACTGCGAAAACCCCTGCCGAGCCATAATATTTATGAGTTCCTCTTTCTACTTCTGATCTGAGGAAGGACAGGAGTCTGCTAAGTTCATCATCTACCTCTTTACGGGGAAACTCGCGTTTAAACCGAATGCGGTTCCATGATCTAAGTATGTCTTCGGGTAGCGCACTTTCTATAATCGGATATAGAATAGAGGCAAAATTATCTGTAGTAACATTCAGTGTTTCCATAGCTTGAAGACGCGTTTGTAGGTTGTCGTAGAGGCGTGATAAAGTATCTCCTTTCAACTGGGACCAAACCAAAATGAGTAGGCCTCGCACATATGTTTCTATCAACATGTCATCCCGGGCAAAGTGAGCCTTGAGAGCATCAATAGCTTTTGGATAGTTGGCTGCACTCGGTGGGTAGCTTATAACAAGTTGACGAGCAGGGCTATTCTCTGTAGTCGACTGTATGAGATATTGAAATTTATCTATGGCGTCGGTATCGGTGTCCTCGTGAATCTTTCCGAACTGGCCCCAAAACTGTATCCAGTTTTTGACATCGCCATCAAACTTGGTCAACTCAAGATTGGGCATCTTCACGTTCTTGGTGTGAACATGTCGATTTGAGCGCACTGTGTTAACGTCGACCGAAGCTTCCGATTTCAGTGAAACTTGGCCATTACATCTTGAATTTGAAACGATAGGTGTCGGCTTGACAGATTTATACTTGATGCTAATTACGTTCCATCGTAACTTGTACTCCAAAGACTTGTCCTTCAGCTTGTGCTGCAGCTTCATCGAAATTTTTGATTCGCCAAACGCCTCCGTTAATTTCGCTTCTATATCGAATAAGGCTGTTGCGACATGGTTGCGACTCCATTTAGGCTCGTAAAGAGAGGTTCGACATTTTCATCGGCGCTGTCAAATGCGGACAAAAATTTCCTTTCCAATGTTATGAATTCGCGACGGAGTTGAGTAAGTTTACGCTTCAAACAATCCATTGTAAAGTTTTAAGGTAGATTGCAGCTTCAGGAAGCTATCACGGTCGCCACGATGTTTTGGATATTATTTTAGAAACGACTTTTTCCCAACTGACATATTATATATTTTATTCGTTGCTATGGTATTTGTGACAATAACCATTGCACCATGGAGGCGTACATGTATGTTCAAAACACCTGTTCTCCAAAGAAATATTACTCGATTTTCCAGTTTCAATTTATAGTTAGTCGTCATATCAGTTATCAGTCGAAAGACAAAATAGTTAGTGCTAAAAATAAAATAAGTGGATAAAAACAAGCTCGTCTTATAAATATTGATAAACCTCTTCAAATAAACTATTGGTAAAACGCCAGATAAAACAGTTCTTACCGAGGATCCAGTATCTTAGAATCCGGCGACGCGGGCGCACGGTCACAGACGCAGTTTAAATAATAAAATAATGCCGGCTTTAAGGTTATTTCTGGTGCTCGCTGTCTGTGCCTTAGCCGCTGGCCAGGGATCGAACCCCATAGTCAGGGTGGCCCATGGGGTTTTACAGGGTGCTTGGAAGACCTACAAAGGGAGAACCTATGCCAGTTTCGAAGGAGTGCCGTACGCTAGGCGACCAGTCGGGAAGTACAGATTTAGGGTAAGTATTTTATAAATATGTCTTATTTCTGGTGCTCGCTGTATGTGCCTTAACCGCTGGCCAGGGATCGAACCCCATAGTCAGGGTAGCCCATGGAGTTTTACAGGGTGCTTGAAAGAGCTACAAAGGGAGAACCTATGCCAGTTTCGAAGGAGTGCCTTACGCTAGGCGACCAGTCGGGAAGTACAGAGTCAGGGTAAATATTTTATTAATACGTCTTAAAACACACAAACCTACAAACCTAAATATGTGTTGTATGAACGGAACTTAAAATAACTAGTAATTGAATTAATGTTAAACTCAAATAACGATAAATAAAACGTATCTCTATCAATTAAGTCGTCATCATCATCATCATATCAGCAGAAGGACGTACATAGGCATAGTACATAGGCTGGACATAGGCCTCCCCCAAGGATCTCCACGACGACCGGTTCTGCGCTGTCCGCATCCAGTACTTAACAATTAAGTACTTAACAATTTCTTGTGGCATTTACACTTATCATTTCTCAATGAATATTGGTGTGACTATAAGAACCCATACACTCATGCAAAGGAGACGACTGGACAGGGCAATCGTACGGGGGTTGAACAGCGAGACGGTGGAGCCCGAGTCGCCATAGTCGCCGTTTATCAGTCGTTGGGGACAATTCATCTGAAAGGCGGCGGACGAGGTGAAGTGAAGGGTACCTAATTACAAACATCGATATGTAACTACTCAATACATTTGCAAAGTGTGGATTCAATCCAGCATGTGGTTTTTGTATTAAAGCGGATATACGTTTGTATGGAAACTCGATCCTACTGGGGACCCTTAATTTAAAAAGAATTTTAATTATTTTGCATTCTTCTCAGCAAACCCTTTCATTTAATACCCATATCATGGGGGTGTATAAAAAATAACTGGTCAGCGATCTTTGGGAGTCCACTATATTGGATTTAGAATGACGTCACTTAGCTTACCATGCAATGTTCTCCAAACTTAATGTGTATGCAAAATTTCAGCTCAATCAGAATAGGGATCTAATTTAGCTTCTAAGATTTGTTCAAACTAACAGACAGGCAAGCTAATATAAGTCTTGTAAAAATGCAAAAGACAGATGGTTTTGATGGACGGATGCCTCGTGTTACGATATTTCTTGTTAGACTATGAGGCTACCGAACTCAAAACAAAGCCAGTTTCCTCAATTTAAATCCGGCCAAGTGCGAGTCGGACACGCGCACCGAGGGATCCATACCATCACACCCCTCCACACGAGTACAACAATGAGAGCTTTTAATTTTAATCAAAAGACATCAAGACGGACAGATTTTTTTTATTCATTTCGGGATCCTTAGCGTGAGTACAACTAACACCTCGCTGGTTTTTATTATTTGTTGTTTTAGTTTAGATTTTTTTTTATTCATTACGGGATCCTTAGCCTGAGTACAACTGACACCTCGCTGGTTTTTATTATGTGTTGTTTTACTTCAGGATTTTTTTTATTCATTACGGGATCCTTAGCGTGAGTACAACTAACACCTCGCTGGTTTTTATTGTTTGTTGTTTTACTTCAGAATTTTTACTAAAATCCGAATTTATAAACTCGTTTCCTATAAAAACCTAAAATTACTACTTCTTGAAAATGGATGGGCCGATCCTAATGAAACTTTATGCACAAAAACAATTCACTAAAATTCTAGTTTGTGAATAGATAACATTTTGAAAAAAATAGCGATTTAATGTTAAAAATAAAGTATTTCGAAAATTTAAATATTCACAAACTAGGATTTTGTGACTTGCTTATGTATATAAAGTTTCATTAGAATCGGCCAATCCATTTTCAAGAAGTTGTAATTTCAAGTTTCTATGAGAAACAATTTTGTGAATACGTTTTTGAGTTTGACGCCTGTATGTGTACATATCACCGTTTTTTCTGTATAGCAAAAACTAAACGGAACCATGGAATTTATAATTTATGTAAATTAGTTACTAGTCCTTAATAACAGCATAAAATGTTTTACATTTTTTACTAGCATGATATCGAGTTTTAGCAAGAAAACAAATGTGTCTTGTCTTGTAGTCTTGTACCTAAGCAATAGGACTTTACCTATGAAATTGCCGATTCAGTTTTTGAAGTTCAATGTCAATTTTTATTGGAAATAATATAGTTATTTTTTTATTATTATTGACCTTACGGTGACACTACATAAGGTCTTTTATTAGTAACTAGTGGCATGTCTTTCATGTTCCAATTCCCTGAGCTATGTACCATTGTATGGAACAAAGGCGTTTTCTTAGTGGTCAGATAGGGCCAGTATCATATGTCACATAAGGATCAAGACGTCTAACGACACACTCCAAAATATGTCAGAGAGCTGAGGCTAGAGGCTCAGGCAAAGAAACATCGCTCTAGCTGTGACACCTCGTAACTGTAAAATTTAATCAAAGATTTTGATGCAGAAATCTTCGTACAGTATTTCTGGAGTTAAACTCGTAAATGTCTGTCACATGCAATAACAATCAAATTGATGACAAAAACGAGTATTAGTTAATGTATTGCTGAGATTTTTTGCACAGAGATCATTTTTTTGCTCGCGCATGTCAGCGTCGCAACGGAGCTACGAACTGCACTGTTTTTTTTTATAGAATTGGTTGAGGGGGTGTGAAATAGGCTTCTAATCAGAATAGCCCGATATCGTTCCTGAGGGATCGGAGGAAAACTCATGTCCGCGCTCGCGAGCCGCTTGCAGCTCGCGCACCACTCACCCTAACAGACAGTCATAAAAACGATGTCCACGCGGACGAAGCCGCGGGCAAAAGCTAGTCTAGGGATAAATCACGAAACAACCTGGTTATGGTGGGAACTAGTAAGTGATTTATTGTAATTACATGTATCTGCGCCTTGTGGACAATTAATGACGTACCTAGATAAGAGTTCACACGTTGAGTAACTTAAAGTTTCGTTAATTGTCGTGAACCACCTAAACCGAAAATTATACAAATTATTACTTCGTAGTTCGTATTATTTTTTGTACAGTACACACTGCTACAAAGAAGGTAGTGCTTAACGAAACGGCCATGATATTAAACGGATATTTTGACTAAGGTGTAGAGTTTGTGAGGTTAGGGCTGGTAGAATTAGGGCGTGTAGAGTTAGAAGCTTGGCTCTACATGAGATCTGATAACTTTTTGGCAGTGCGAGCCATATGGTCTCGTCTTGGCAACATTTTACATGAAAAAGTTTTTGGTTGGATTCATATGAATATAATAAGTACGTAAGTAAGTACCTAGGGGCCTTAGCTAAATCTATCACGCGTCTAATAGACATCTTTTTTAGTGATAGACGCCGTCTATCACTAAAAAAGATACTCTCAGAATGATTTGTAAGTAGCTATGTAGCACTACCAGGTCATCGGTCCACCGTATGGGAGGTCTTCCTACGCTACGTCTTCCGGTGCGCGGATGTCACTTGAGGACTTTACTGCCCCAGCGGCCATCTGTACTACGAGCCAGCCCTTGTTAGTGAATCGCAACCTTATAACATTATATCTAGAGAGACCTCGTAAGTTACCTCCAACATTAAGAGAATTAATAGTGTTATCACGTAATTGCAAATTAGTAGGTAGTGGAATAAGTAAAAATGTATTTTTGTCTGTTTGTTATTTACGTAGCGTACACTATTTTGCTTTGAAATAAGTAAAATAATCACATATATGTACTATTAGCGCGTCAGTGGCGTAATCGCTAGGGCCGCCGCCTCCTGTCCGGGAGGTCGTGGTTCGAACCTGCCACGTACCAATGTGTTTTCGACTTTAGATTTCATATGTACGTTTATCCGACGCTCTTACGGTGAAGGAAAACATCGTGAGGAAACCTGCATACGCCTGCGAAGAAACTCGAAGGTTGTTATGAGCTGATGTGATGATATGTACTATTCTCGTACATCATCATCAGATATGTTTTGTCTCTCCTATGAAGTTTATTGGTTTGCACTTAAGAGGTGTCACATCTAGGCCGACGTTATACAAAAACATGAAAACATTACCCCTTATTTTGGAAAGTCTGGTAAAGGCGAGTAAGTAGGTTAGATAGATAGGTAGGTACTTACTTATTTTTGATATTCTTCGTAGTAGAGATAATACTAGTGGGTGCCCGCGGCTTCGCCCGCATGCATATCGATGGTGCGGGGTAGGCGATCCGCAAGTGGCTCGCCGGCAACAGAAGTAGATATTGTGTGAAAAATTCAACTGTCTACCTATTACGGTTCATGAAATAAATACAGCTGACAGACGGACAGATGGACAGACAGCTGAGACTTAGTAATAGGGTCCCGTTGATCACCCGTTGGGTATACGGAACCTTAAAAATGAAAAACAAATTGACAAGGTTTTCCCCAACTGCCGAAAAATGAGGATAATGTTTTTCGGGTGTATATGTGTTGTAAGTATGTATGTATGTATGAATATGTAAATATGTATATGAATGTTTCGTGAGCTAAGCCTTTATGTACTACAGGCCCTGTGGCTTGATAAATTTTGGAGTACAAGGTCAGTGCCCCGTCACTCGCTTATACCTACCGCAAAATATACCTACGCATATCGGCCCGCTCGGGCAGGCTGTCGCAAGCCGGGCCGCCACCGTCCGCTCAAGCGCGACGCGCGCAACGTTGCCAACTTTATGCGCCGCCGCCCGCCAAATAGAGACCCGTTCGTCGCATAAAATTGGTATGTTGTATTGCACGCAAAAGAGGACAGGTAAATAAAAGATTTCAAGATGCAAATTACACTCTTTCTGATAGTCATAAAATAGTTATAATAACATAATTATACACGTCATTTGTGAAATTAAAAAAATAACAACCATTTGTTTATGACGTCAAAATCATTGACATTTTTATTAGTATTTCTTTTTTTTCATTTCGTTTCATTATGATTATGTCATAAGAACATGAAAACAATATAACACGAGAAGTTATACATTAAAATCATTGAATTTCATTAATGCCTTGAAAAGAGTAGGCCAGTTCACACGGACAGCACCCGGTCACGAGTTTAACGCGAGAGTCAGCCATCGTTTCCCTCAACCATATTAGAGGGAAAGGAACGACCCGGCTTCCGATGCGCCATCATCCGCACAAACATTTAAGAGAGCATGCACCACTCGTTTCAATGCTAAAATTATAAAAATCAAAAATAAGTAAATATTTTAAAATAAAATTCTTGACTTATCATATCTTTTCGCTTCCACGTCAATTCTTACATAACATGGCTGACATTTTATGATAATTAAACATAATTTGCGTTGATAGAAGGAACAATGTCTACCCAAACATTTATGTCATTTAAATATGTCTCTTATACTAACCTTTTTTAAAAAGAGTTCTTTTGACACAATTTTAAAACTGTTTTTCTGACAAATTTAAGACATCATCGGGTAATTTGTTATAAACAAGTGTGCATTGTCCCACGAATAACTTATTGATTTTGCTAAGTCTGGTATAAGTAAGTTGAAGTTTATTTTTGTTTCGAAGGTTATTACTGTGCCTGTCATGACTATTCAGTGACAATAGATGCAGATTTTTGCAAATATATACATTACATTTTCATAAATGTACTGACAGTTAATTTTAAAAGTTTTGGTCATTTTCCAAATCACTACCTATTTATTTCAATAAAAAATATATTTAATTTTTTTTTTGTTTCTTCGCCCTTTTAGGGCAGGCTAAGGCTCATTGGCCATACCGCCTAGTCTTCAGTATATGTTTTTCAGCAGTATTATTTTGTAGAATTCACGTCTTCAGTATATTTTTCAGATTATGTAGTATTTTTCTTCTTTTCAGTCATCAAGGTCACTATTTCTGCACGTTCACATCATATCATTGTCTATAAACTACCTAACCTACATACTCTAGCAAAATGATAGCACTTTTGCTAAAGCTTGCACGGACTTCTTGTGGGAACTCGAAACACAGTATACACACTTTTATTTCATTATCCTACACAAGAAACACGTAAATGATACTTCGCTGATAAATACACTATCAATATTACACATCGAAAACCACTAAATGTATTTTTTCGGATAATAAAAGAAAAATGACAAACTGAACGCTACAAATTCCCGCCAAAAAGTCAAAATATATTTAATAAAACTGGCTAAGTGTGTGTCGAATCACGTACAAAGTAAGGTTCCATAGTCATTAAAAAAATTAAAATAAAAAAAACAAAGGTAATTTTTCAGCTTGGATTTAGACATTTTGTACGGAGTTAAACTTTTTACAAACACAAATGCACGTCTTAAGTTAGTCGACTATCACTCTTAAAGTATAAAAACTTACTTAGACGTGATAATGTTCTTGTAAATTCATAATGTGACCTACTTTTCCCAATAATTTTCAGATTCACTGAAATAGTGGTTTCGTAACTCTAACAAAAATCAGCACTTAATATTAACTTAATATTTCGTAAACTCATCATTTATCGACGGACATGGCGAAACTACATGGGTTCTTAGTTTGACTACGTGTAGCGCGGTGCGCTGTTATTCGTTCTTCTTTCATCCGATCTTCTTTTCATTCCACCTATTTCTTTTTCACGCCATCTGACAATTTTATTCAAAAATCCAAATATTTTCACTATACGTCCTATATTTTAATAAAATAAATTAAATAACGAAGTATTTTTATCTATAAAAGACCCATTACGGGTCTTATTTTACGAATAAACTCCAATTACCTGTAGCACGCATCGGCATTTTTAAAAGAACCCACTCCCTACCTACCCACTTACCTACCTACCTGCCGTGCGACATACGAAACTTTAAAAACCACCGACATACCAATGAAAACAGCTAAGTTAATTGCATACTATGGGGTCGCAACCAGAACGCGTGTGTCAAACCACCATCATTGCATGCAACTAAACAGTACAGACTGCCAAAAATTGTATGCTAAATTAACGAACTCTAACACCTAATACTTATTAGATACCTATTTTATTTGATCTGAAGTTCATATCGACAATAAAAGGTAAAGTACGTTTATTACTTTAATAAATCAAATTTGTAAATTAATTAAAAAACAATCACCTTGTAAAACTTTTATTTTCATTTCCATGAGTCAACCCTAGCGCTAGAACGCCGAATAGTCGCCGCCAGCAATTCACAGTTATAACCGCTAAGGGCTTGTGCACAAATCACGTGAGGTTCGATATGGGGGAGGGGTCTACAGTGAACGTACAAAGAAAAAAATCTACCACATGGGTATCTCGGTTTCAGAAATTTTGGCGCGCGTGGCCTTGACCGCGCTTGACCCCGCCCGCTATATACAATACTACATCGATATATATGTACAACCAACCAATACTATTAATCTTTAAATTAGGTTGAATTAAAAGAATACACGTGAGGTTGTGAGCGTAGGCGGGGTTACCAAGAACCTCACCAAATATCACCAGGGTAGAGGGGGGAAGAGGGTCAAAAAGTAGCCAAAAAACCTCGCGAGATTTGTGCACAAGCCCTAAGTCGAGCGCCTTAATACCCATGTTTCCGTCTATTGTCTGACAGTAGGAAGGAGTAAATAATAGCGTAGGTTTTTACGTTTTATAAGAAAATGCATCACCTGTTACGAAGTAACTAGTATCTCATCTGTGACAAGGTGTCGCTACATTCGTCTTGATCCCGTGAGTGACATAGGTAGGATACATACATACCCAAATGCCCAAAAAAGAGGTAATGTTTTTATGCTGATGGGTTTTTAAGTTTTAATTAAATTGGTTAGGTTGTTAAAATTGCAGTAGAAGGGTAAATTAGTGTTCATAATTGATTTTAGATGCTGTGAACTAATTTGAAACATGTTTGAAACCGTTCCAAATTAACAAACAAACAGTACGGTGCGGAGTCGCTGTTGCGTACAATTTCACGGTTACAGTATTTCCAGGTACTAGCGCATAACTAGCAGCTACATGATCAGTGAACAGCGAATAATTGGCAATCACAGAATGCGGCTGCATAGTTCAATTGACACCAGCGTCAAGGAATGCGCGGGAGCGGAAAAACTAAAGGTCAAGACACACGGACTGCGTTTCGACTGCAAGTCTCAGATATATAAAAAACTGTTTGATAAAAACTTTGCAAAGTGTTTGGCAAGCGATTGGCAAATATCTATTGCGCCAAATGTTTCCGCAAATGTTTGTAAGTACATCATGATCATATCAGCCGAAAAACTTCCACTGCTGGACAAAAGCCACGATTAACATATCCAATTCAATTCAATGTAACATATCGATTAATTATGTTTTCAAAACTAAATATAACTATTGTCTGACAGTCATAGCAAGCGCCCTGGACGCTTGCCTAGAACGCTGAGTTTCAAGCGCTCTATAAAATCGTATGAATGTCTATGTAACGAAAAATCGTATGAATGTCTATGTAACGAATGAATTATATTAAGCGCCCATCGTGCATAGTAATCGTTGCACATAAATTATATTCAGGGTTACTTTTGGACCCTTAGAAATATTTTGGTCAGCGCTTCTACTCCGACATGGCTCTCTATGAATTTGGTTTGAAAGGTGTCTAGGGCGCTGTTCGTGCGTGAACCACGCTGTCAATGAAAATGACACTTCCATAGTCCGCCATAACATGCGCCCAGGGAACGCGCCCATAACGTTTTGTTTCGGGCGCTATACAGGTTTACTTTTGGACCCTTAGCTATATTTTGGTCAGCTATATTTTTTTTCTACTCCTGATTCTGAACGAATTTCCTCAAGGAACTCATGGACCTTTCATACAAATCGACCATGCAATATGCCGACTTTGTATGGGAAGTCCAAAAATTTTTTGCTAATTGACAATGGGCTCCTTAGGGAACGTTGTTCAATATCAGGAGTAGAAGCGCTGACCAAAATATTGCTAAGGGTCCAAAAGTAACCCTGAATATAATTTATGTGCAACGATTACTATGCACGATGGGCGCTTAATGTAATTCATTCGTTACATAGACATTCATACGATTTTTCGTTACATAGACATTCATACGATTTTATAGAGCGTTTGAAACTCAGCGTTCTAGGCGCACGTCCAGGGCGCTTGCTATGACTAGTCAGACAATAGTTATATTTATTTTTGAAAACATAATTAATCGATATGTCGGAGCGCAAGGACGTGGCGCCATCTATGCATGCGTCGAAGCACCGTGTGTTTTATCTTGAAACGTCAAGCGGTTAGGTAGGGTATTTATAATAGTCATCTTTGACCAAGGCGTGGTCTGTGCGAGACCGAAAGTAGTGTTGGTACTTGTTTGTTAGCCAATCAGAATCGTTGTGATTATCGAACCATTAAAGACATTGCAGCCTACCTACAGAGGCTACGAAAGAGGCGCCAATTATTTTAGGAGCACTTTTGATCGAGCAGCTGAACTGTCAACTTGGGAAGCCAGCCCCGTGCCGAACTCATCGCAGTCTATAGAATAATCGGTTTTCATCCGAATCATCGTGAAGCCTCGTGTTGCAAACGTGTGTGAATATTGATTGTACACTCCAAAACTTCTCAAAGACGAGTTTATTTCTTAGATACGACCAAAACCCTTCTGATGATCCGAAAGATATGTTACAATGAATTGAATTGGTTATGTTAATCGTGGCTTTTGTCCAGCAGTGGAAGTTTTTCGGCTGATATAATCACGATGTGTTTACAAACATTTGCGGAAACATTTGGCGCAATAGATATTCGCCAATCGCTTGCCAAACACTTTGCAAAGTCTTTATCAAACAGTTTTTTATATATCTGAGGACTTGAGGAGCCTTATTTCAAATTCCGCTTCCGCTCACGCCCCCTAATTCCACTCTTCCCTTGTCCCATCGGGTTCCGTTGCCACCACAGCATGTCGGTAATTGGCGCTGCACACATCGCGGTCCGATTGATTGATGTGCTGTTTGGTGACACGGGCTCTTCGCGGGTCTCGTGTAATGAACAACAGAGATAGCGGCTATTCCATGATGTGACCGTGTACCGGCCCCTTCGCTGACCCCGCGTTAGGACAGAAAACTGGGAGTATGTGAAACTCAGAAGGAAGGAAACATAGGTAACAGGTATCGAGTGCCCGGGCAGATGAAAGACCATACAAGTCGATACATCTACCTACCAATTTTTGTCTTAGTTATTTCTCGGTTTTTATGGGAAAGTAACTTTTGAGGGTTCCGGACAAAGGGTAACCAACGGGACCTCAGATCACAGCAAACAAATGACTAATATCCTTTGTTTGCTGTTATCTTTAACTTTCAACTTTAACCACTTCCGTGGCGTAATGGTAACGTCCATTAGCTTCATATCAGGAGGTCGCGGGTTCGATTCCCGGTGCAGCCTAATTTTGTATGACTCGGTTTGGTTAGTGGAAGGGCATTTCCTAAACCCGCCTGGCTAGCAAACACCATCTTATCTAAGTCTTGCCGCCAAGCATCAATATTAACAGCGTTAATGTGTACCAGTTAGTTCCCCATTGCGTTGGGAAATCTTGATAAGCCCGCTTTCATCTTCGGTATCATTGTCACTTACCATCAGGTGAGATGATGTCAAGGACTTACCAATAGGCTATTTGACTACTACTGGAAAATAGTTTTGTATTATTTGTTATTGCATAAAATGCAAACCATTTTTATATTTCCTGGAGATCTGTCGTATATACGTAGAAAATCAATGTTAAAGTTTGAATTTAAAAAATACGCGCCAAAACGCAATGTTCGCTATGGCGCCTGGTTGCTCTGACAGATGGCGTCACACATAAGTAAACAGCAAACTGCTGTAATAGTGAAAGCACAGATTACTAATTAGTTACTAGTGAAAGCACGCACTGAACCTAATGTTTACTTCTGTGTGACGTCATCAGAGTTGCAACAACAAACAGAGCGTTTTCAAACACGTGATCAAACCACAAAAAAAATAAAATTTCATTTATGTTTTTTATACAGAAAATGACCTTATTTTTTTCAGGACATTAATAAAATATGCTTTTTACATTACATTTTATTAGGATGACAACAAATTGTTACATATTTTAAACATAGTCAAAATGCCTATTGTGGATAAAAAAAAAAGTGTGCTTTAGACCACGTCTGAAGTAAAACTTCTTTAGCTCCATCTATATGTATGAAAGTAAATACTTAGTCTTCAGAAAATAACCAAATCTTTTATAGTCATAAGCAGGTATAGACAGTTTATGAAGAGAGTTTTATTATCCTTTGAAATGATCAAATCTTTTTCATGTTATATGTTTGTTTTAATTGTTTTGACAACCGATATTATTGCCTTGGCAACCGATTTTGTTGGTAAACAAAAATAAATAGTATCTCTCTTTCTATCTTCACTAATTTATATATCCCTCTCAACTTCCGTTCGCCTCGCCCGAACACATTTCCGTAAAGCTCTCGTCACGCATCCACCAGAAAGAAAGAAGAAGAAAGAAGTTTTATTTCAAAAAGATCTGAGATAGGTGTCTTAGCGAACATAGTTTGGTGAGCTGAATCCCACCCCCCTGCTAAAACGTTTGCAGTGATGTATCGCCCTGTTCCTATATTCATTTACTGAAATACATTAATTTTCTAAAAACAGGTTTCTCGGTTGGCGACCAAATGTTTCGTCATTTTCCGCATCGCGGTCGCTCCTACAATGATGGAACGAATTTCTGGTGGAATATAAGGGCGCAGATTATATTGGACTCTAAACATTTACCTTTAAATTCGAATAAATTAAATGACCATGAAAAAACATATTTTAAACAAGCTTTCAAGGTGGACGGGACAGTGATAACTAATATATCAATGCCTTTTTTTTGGAAAATCGTGTTAATTTTAAACATCCACTTCCGGGATAATTATTCTTACATAAAATACTAACTCATCATGATGTAAACCTGTTGGTGATGACAAACATCGCTATCTTGCCAATCGGCATTATCAAAAAAATAAGGTAGGTACATTTTATGAAAAAAATATGGATATGTAGACAATTTTAAGAAACTGATTTAAATATTTTTCTTTATTATTAACTGTTTTTTTACGATTTTTCAAATATCAAAAAGTGTTTGACTATAAAAACGTTCCCAGTGCTAATTTCACCTGACGACTACGAAATGAATTTCGTTATTTAGCAATTACTAGCTGTCCCGGCGAACTTCGTTCCACCTTACACTACACTACACTACCCTACGCTACCCTACCCTACCCTACACTACACTACCCTACCCTACCCTACACTACACTACACTACCCTACCCTCCCTTACCCTCCCTTACCCTCCCTTAAAACCGTCTCCTGACAATAACGAACTCAACAAAAAAAGAATTAGTGAAATCAGTCCAGCCGTTCTTGAGTATAAATGGTATAACTAACACAACTTTCTTTTTTATCATCATCATCATCATATACTTTCCCACCGAGGGGCTCGAGCCTACCCTGAATTCTTTTATATATGTATTATTATTAAAGGATAAAATCGTTTTACCTCCAAAATATTATTTACATGCCTCATAAAAAACTTAACAATGCAACCTTGGAAAGCGTCTCTAAGAAAAAAACTGGCGTTTCTGTGATCGATTTGTATGAAGATTTAAAAAAAAATTGCGATTTCAGCAAAGTCGTAGAACAAAAGTTGTTCAGTGTGATTAGTAGAAGCACCAGTTAACGGGACCTACACCAATTTTGTTACATCCTGTATATACAGATTAAAAAATAATTAACATTAAGCATCATTTTAATATTCGACATTAATATAGTACCTAGTAGAATTTAAATAAATTAACATGAAGTAATGTACATAACGAAATCTAAATTTATACGTGTTGCTTAGACTTTTTTGATGTCTTAACTCTCGAGGTTTTTCCGGATTATTCATAATTTAATGTTTCAGTTACGTGGTCATATTTTGGGAAAGTCATCATTTTGGGAACGTGGTCGTTTTAGGAAAGTGGTCCATTTTGGAAAGTGGTCATTTTGGGAAATTAGACCACCTGCTACTGAAGGATCAAATTGTTCTAGTGCATCTCAATAAGTTCATATTCTTCGTTATATCTCCCAAAAAAAATTTGAGAAAAGGGCTAAGTTATTTTTCCAAAAATTCTGCTCATAATACTAATGATATTTAATATGACGCCAAGATTCTTGAAGTACCTACGCTTCCATCAATTCCTTTTTTTTATTTCGTGCTGTTTTATTTAATTACTAGTCTAAATTTCATTTAAAATATGGCCCCAGTACGATTAAACAAAAGCCTAGGACCTTTTGTTAAACGGCATATAAAATTGCCCAACTTTATTAATCTTAGGTGATTAAAAACAGCAAAAAATTAACGACACATTATCTGATTCAGGCTTTTAGAACATAAACTTGGCCGCAGAGTGGATATAATTATTTTCATAAGCAGAATTTTTGGAAAAGGAACTTGGCCCTGTTTTTAATGACAATCTTTTTGGGATTATATTTATGCGCAGAACATCTGACAGCGCTATCTAGTGGAGATCGGAAAAACTATAGTAGAAAACTGAAGCTACCCATTATTTTGGGTATGTGAAGTGCAAAAGTTCCGGTTTGTTATTATTTTTTTCCCTTTATAAAGGGTGTTCGGCGCATGGACCGACAGAATTATTTTTAGGAGAAGGTGATGTCATGAGGACTATTTAACTCCTGGGAACCTAAGTGTTAAAATAGTAATTTTAATTTCTTATGGGAAACGATTTTGTGTATACGGTTTTAATGAAAGTGCACGTGATCGGCAACGGCTCTTGCAAACTACTATCTTTAGTTTTCGCTATTTAATGAATGACTAGAAGCACATGTAGCTTCGGGAATTTTGTCGGTCTATGCGCCGAACAACCTGTATACTTAACTTTATCTCTAGTTTATAGCAATTCGATTGCAAATTTTTAAATTCGCGAGATTTTCATGTAAAAAACGAAAGATATGTTTTATTATTTTTAATGTACTCGTATGTGTAAAGTTAAAGAGCTGTATGATTGATAGAACGACAGATATGAGAGTGTGAAAAACAGGCTTCGTGTAGAGTTATGACACATAGTGCTTGCTAGAACTTGGCCTGACGCACTGCCGTGCGTTCAAATTGGGGAACTTACAGTCTAATTTCAGAGTAAATAAATTATGGACACTTACCTACACGCCAAATACTCGTAGGTGTAATAATTTGTACTTCTACAAAAAGGATTAACGCTATTTGTACAGGGTGACTGGTCAAAGGTTAAGTAGTATTAAACAACTCTCTCTAAGGAACTTACACCGATTTTGGACTGCCTCCGTGGCGTGTTAGCTTCACATCAGGAGGTTGCGGCTTCGTTTTCCGGTGGACTTTAACTTTGTAAGACTCGGCTTGATTGGTGGAAGGGCATTTTCTAAGCCCGCCTGGCTATCTACCGCCACCTTATCTAAGTCTTCCCGCCAAGCATCAATGTTGATAGCATTAATATGTTCCGGCTTAAAGATAAGATAGCCAGTTCCCCATTTCGGGATTTCTAAAATTCCCCATCTTGGTAAGCCCGCTTTCATCTGCGGCATCATCGTCACTGGAAAGTGATGGTAATCAGATGAGACGATGTCAAGGGTATGTACCAATTGTGGATTTAAAAAAATACCTCCCATGCAAAGTTAACTGACCAGATGTTCAATTTGTATTAGAGATTCATACATAAATATAGTTAAGACACCCAGACACAATATAACAAACGAAACTGCTCGTCACAAGAATATTTTTTCTTTGTGAGAATTGGACCTATCAGACAAGCGATAAGACAGTCAGATTGTAAGTTTTTTTTTAATATATTGCATTTCTTCTTCATGCCGTTCTCACGCTGACTTCTCTCTTCTAGGAGCCCCAGCAGCTGAAACCCTGGCCAGGAGTTTGGGACGCCACCAAAAAGCTGCCCATCTGCCTCCAGTACGATCCCCTCCAACAAATGGTGCTTGGTTAGTTATAAATTGTAAATTGCAGTTAGCAAATTCGGACGATCAGATGGTACCGCTTAATAAATTTTTACCTTTGTGCTTGGTTAGTTATAAATTGTAAATTGCAGTTAGTAAATTTGGACGATCAGATGGTACGGCTTAATTAATTTTCACCTTTGTGCTTGGTTAGTTATAAATTGTAAATTGCAGTTAATAAATTCGGACGATCAGATGGTACGGTTTAATCAATTTTTACCTTTGTGCTTGGTTAGTTATAAATTGTAAAGTGCAGTTAGTAAATTCGGACGATCAGATGGTATAGCTTAATCAATTTTTACTTTTGTGTTTAGTTAGTTATAAATTGTAAATTGCAGTTAGTAAATTCGTACGATCAGATGGTATAGCTTAATCAATTTTTACCTTTGTGTTTGGTTAGTTATAAATTTTAAATTGCAGTTAGTAAATTCGGACGATCAAATAGTACGGCTTAATCAATTTTTCCCTTTGTGTTTGGTTAGTAATAAATTGTAAATTGCAGTTAGTAAATTTGGACGATCAAATGTACGGCTTAATCAATTTCTTTGTGCTGGTTTAATTATAAATGGTATGTAACTGCAAGTTAGTAAATTCGGAAATTTTTACCTTTGTCACTCAGATGGAGGTTGAGTCTTCATTTGTATCACTTAAAACCGACTTCAAGAAAGGAGGAGGTTCTATGTTTCCTGTATGTATTTTTGAAGTGAAAACTTGTTTAGGCGCGTTGGGCAATTTTTAGATGGGAAAAAGCCATTGAACTCGCGACACTTTTACGATACCGCCACCTTACCAGGAACAATCGAAAGGTCAAAATTTATAAAACTGTAAAAAAAACACTTCTGTCAGCAATCTCCCGGAATGTTTAGTTTTTTTATGTATGTTCACCGATTACTCCGCGATTGTAGACCGATTTTCAAAATTATTTTTTATTCAAAAGAGTATACTCCCGAGGTGGTCCCATTTGTCACCAAGTCAGGATCTGATGATAGGATCCCAGGGAAATCGAGGGCAACTCTCAAATTTTACAGGCACACATTACGTATTTCATGTGTTTTCTAAAGCTATCGATCAAATATTTGCATCTGGTAGTCATCATCTCATGTTGATGAGCTAATGTTGGAAGACACAACTCCTTAACGATTAGGAGCTGATGGAGGATAATTCTTTAAATATTATACGTAGATAGGTAGGTACTTATAGACCGATAGTTGTATTCTTTCAGGTTACTCAGGTGAGCTGATGATGGAAGGTTTGACTCCTTTTCATGCTGCTGAGATAATAATGGAAGCCACAGGACCCTGTATCGGTTAATAAAACACATACATTATGATTTGATGATTCCTATTGGCGAGTAGGTGATTGGGTTTAACATTGTAAGATTTAAGTAGTTCTATCGCTGAATTAGCTACATCTTTGATAAATGCCGCTCGCCGCTGCCGGCTCGCATGAAATACTCGGTGCCAGCCTATGGACTAGGAGGTCATGATATATCTGGTAACGATAACGGAAATGGATAAACTTAGGTTGTGAGGATAAATGGCAACCCTCTGATGTTAAATATGTCAATCTGCCTGCACAAAGTGGTTGCGTTATGTACTTAGAGCGCCTGAAAAACTAATTATCGTGAACAAAAAAACGATAAGGGAAATGGCTGAGTAAGATATCATATTATATCATTTCCCTTATTAGTTGTACTCATGACAATTATGCAAAAACTGACCAAATATTCGGTTGTGTTATGGAGCAACGCCCGTTAGTAGTAGCAATAGCAAGAGTTCTGGGCCAGGATCCTACCCCCTACCGGAGCCCCAATGTTGCCTGGGATTCCTATCTCGGAAACGCTTGTAGATAGACAATAGACAATAGACAGATTTTTATTTGACACAAACGGTGTGTGTTTGTGTCAAATAAAAATCTGTCTATTGACTATTGTCTATCTACACAACATAAAAAAGAAGTAAAACACATAGAACAAGAAAAAAAAAACAAAAAAAGTAAACACAATAAAAATAAGACCAACGAAATCGGTGCAGTGCGATGTCAAAATGGACTTTTCTCAGCATTAGCTGCAGGAGTACTGCAGCGCTGGTTTTCAGAAAAGCCCATGGTGTCGTTTCCGCGAAGCGATCGGTACAGTAGTGCAATAATGTAAACAAGATAATAGAATAAATTAAGAATAAATAATTTAGTGAAGTAGATTAAATTACGATAAAAAAGATAGCGCAATGGGATCACGCGCAAACTTTTTAAATGGAGAGCGACACCACTATTTTTAAATGTTTTTTGTAGGAATTAATTTCCGCCATTTCCAATTTTGGGCCTCGGGCGGGGTGTGGGCGCCTGGTCCAGAATTCCTACTACTAACTTGCTCCATAACGCAACCAAATATTTGGTCAGTTTTGCATAATTGTCATGAGTACATCTAGTACTTTCATCCCTACTAATATTATAAATGCGAAAGTAACTCTGTCTGTCTGTTACGCTTTCCCGCAAAAACTACTGAACGGATTTGGCTGAAATTTGGTAGGTAGACAGATTAGGACCTGGGTTAAGACATAGGCTACTTTTTACTACGCTCGCGAGCCGCTTGCGGCTCGCGCACTGCGCACCCTCGAAATGTCATAGAAAAGTGGTCCACGCGGGTGAAGCCGCGGGAAACAGCTAGTATTATATCTTACTCAGTCATTTCCCTTATCATTTTCTTTTGGTTACGATAACTAGTTTTAGAGGCGCTATAAGTACATAACGCAACCACTTTGTGCAGGCAGACCGACATATTTAACATCAGAGGGTTTCAATTAATCCTCTCAAGCTAAGTTTATCCATTTCCGTTATCGTTACCAAATTTTCCGTTACCTCCTGGTATACTAGCCATCAAATCTAAAACATTTGATAAGTAGCTGTATGCTGGTACCGACCTCAAAAAAAAAGTTGGCCTAAATTTGATTCGTACCTATCTTTGATTTCGTTATTGTTGGTTAATTTCGTGTATTTATATATAAAAATAATGTTTAATGCTTTGAATTTCTTTGTGGAGTCGGTTTTTATCTGTTTTTTTTTTAATTTGAGTCCAAACGGGCTGCATCTCACCTGATAGTAAGTACCGATGCAGCCGAGGATGTAACACGCAAGCTCAAAAAGTGCATATTCACTCTCGTCTTGAGGATTCCTAAATTTACGAATCGGGGAATAGAGACGCCGGCAGGGAATTCCACTCCTTGGCCGTTCGCATGATGAAGGAAGAAGCAAAATGCTTCGTGCGTAAAGGTGGAACATTAACGACATTATCTTATCTTTTTCCTGACTTCTCCCTCCACAGGTAGCGAGAACTGCCTCTTCATAAACATCTACACTCCGAAGCCCACCGCAGGAGCCGCGCTCCCAGTCGTGGTCTTCATCCATGGAGGAGCCTTCATGTTCGGGGCTGGCTCCATCTACGATGTGTCGGCCATGATGCAGAAGGATGTGGTAGTCGTCACGCTGAACTACAGGCTCGGCCCACTTGGTGAGTCGCCAATCTAGGTGTTGGGTCCCTTTCATTATATCAGCTAATAGATCCATGATTCAAGATTTCCGCAGGAAGGTTGTGTGCTTCCCGCATGCTGTGAATTTCACCAGGATTTTAAAAAAAAAGTGACGATGATGCCGAAGATGGAAGCGGACTTACTAAAGATTCACCGACGGAATGGGGAATACCTTATCTTCAAGCCGGAAAACGTCAATGTTGTTAAGACTGGTGGCAAGACTTAGATGGTGGTAGCTGGCCAGGCGGGCTTAGAAAATGCCCTACCACCAAATAATCTCAGTCTTACAAAGTTAGACCCCAATGGGAATAGAACCCGCGATCTCTTAGTGTGAAGCTAATGGACTAATCACTATGCGGCGAAGGCGATAAAGATTCATCGGTCCACATATTATAGTTAGTATAGGCAGCTGAGCTTATCTCGGTGAAAAGTTGGGAAAATAAATTTTCCCAGAGATATGAGACCTAGCTTGATCGATTTTTCGCCCCCGTAAACCCCTATATTTAAAATTTTATCGAAATGGTTAGAGGCGTTTTCGAGAACGTGATTACAAAATATAGATACATATATTGCTCATTTAATAGTATAGGATACAGGATTACGCTTTGCAATACCTACTTTAATTAAATTCACAAAAAATCACAAATGATAAAGGCCTTGACCTTACAACAACACATAATTGAAGTTAAAAAACTTTTATTATTTTAAAGTTAAGTAACTTCAAAGACTTTAAACAACATAAATCAAAGATTTATATAGCTTTACTAATGTCCTTGTCGTCAACCAAAGATCATAGATTAATAACAATCCTTACTTATTATAATATTTTATAAATGTGAAAATGTGTTTGTTTGTTTGTTTGTTACCTTTTCACGCTTCAACGCCTTGACCAATCTTTATGAAATATGGCATGCAGGTAGCCTGTGTCACGGGGAAGGACTTTGTCACGGGGAAGGAAGGCTACTTTTTATCCCGGGAAAATAGCATAATCTGATGCAGTTCCTGAGGGAACTAAAAAAATACTCGATTGTTGTGATTTTTTGCACAGAGATGGTTGAGTAGGTGGGAAACGACATAATTTACTAATCACTCTTAAATACAGTCATAAAAACGAAGTCGCGGGAAAAAGCTAGTTAGATAACAATATCTTCATTTGTCATCATTAAATTGTACTTTATTTCAACAAACATCTTAATAAGGCACTTTGCTGGCGCTATAAATACTATAAGGTATTTACTCAACAATTACAACAAAATTATATAGGTATTTACATCAAAAACCACGAAATGTAGTTTTCTGAATAATAAAACAAAAATTATGTATACCTACTAAAAAGTAATGTCTATTTCCACAAAAATCCGGTAAACGCGGAAGCTACGGGTTCGATTCCCGGCGGTGTTATACTTAAGACTCGGTTTGGTTTGTGGTACCTTGTGCATTTTTTAAGCCTGCCAGGCTAGCTACCACCATCATACCTAAGTCTTGATGCCAAACAATTATGTTCACAGCATTGATGGTGTCTGGACATGAAGATAAGATAGCTAGTTACCAATTGCTTTGAGGAATCTTGGTAAGCCCTATTATATCTTCGGCATCTTCGTCACAGCCGGCGGACATACTAATAGATAATCTATATATATAAAAATCAATTGCAAATGAAATAAAAAAATAATAATTTTGGTTGACTTTACACACAAAAATGCCTAAATAAACATCTTCATTTCATTTCATTTCATTTTATTTCTTCATTTCATTTCATTTCAACCTTAGAGTTTTTATACATACACTTAAGTATATTTTTTGCTGTTCGTTAGTCTCGCTAAAACTCGAGAACGGCTGGACCGATTTGGCTAATTTTGGTATTGAATTATTTGTGGAAGTCCAGAGAAGGTTTAAAAGGTGAATAAATATGAAAATGCTCGGAATTAAATTAAAAAAAACCCAAAAATAAAAATCTGTCAAAAAATAATTGGTTTTAGGGTAGGGTAGTGTAGTGTAGGTGTAGGGTAGGGTAGGGTTGGGTAGTGTAGTGTAGGGTTGGGTAGGGTAGTTTAGTGTAGTGTAGGGTAGTGTACGGTAGGGTAGTGTAGAGTAGTGTATGTAGGGTAGGTTAGGGTAGTGTTGGGTAGGGTAGTGAGGGTAGGGTAGGGTAGTGTAGTGTAGGGTGTTGTAGTGTTGGATAGGGTAGTGTAGGGTAGGGTAGTGTAGTGTAGGGTAGGGTAGTGTAGAGATGGGTTGTGTAGTGTAGGGTAGTGTAGGGTAGGGTAGTGTAGTGTAGGGTAGTGTAGGGTAGGGTAGTGTAGGGTAGTGTACGGTAGGATAGTGTAGAGTAGTGTATGTAGGGTAGGTTAGGGTAGTGTAGTGTAGGGTAGTGTAGAGATGGGTAGTGTAGTGTAGGGTAGGGTAGTGTAGGGTAGGGTAGTGAAGGGTAGGGTAGTGTAGTGTAGGGTAGGGTGGGGTAATGTAGTGTAGGTTAGGACAGTGTAGTGTAGTGTAGGGTGGAACGAAGTTCGCCGGGACAGCTAGTATAAAATAGAAAATAACCACAGACCAGTCATACAAATAATTTATTCAATGCTTGTAACAAAGTAACTTAACAAAATGTTTTAACCACCTCTGTGGCGTAGTGGTTATAGTCACCCTGCTTCACATCAGAAGGTCGCTGGTTCGATCATCTGTGGGGTTCTCATTGTGGGACTTGCTTTAATTGGTGACAGAGCATTATTGAGCCCGCCTAGCTAGCAACCACCTCTTATCAAAGTATTGCTACCAAAAATCAGTTTAACTGTAAGTAAGACATAAGACTTAAGACATAAGACATTGATGTATTGATGTATTCCAGTTTGGAGATAAGGTACCCGTTCCTCATTCCATAGGGTAATTTTAGAAAGCCGGCTACTATCTTCGGCATTATCACGACTTACAATAAGGCGAGAGTGATGAGATGATATCAAGGGCAAAAATGGATAAAAGATAATAGTGTATTATGCAACTAGTGAAAAAGGACAGAGGGCCATAGATAAATCACGAGCAGGTGAAGGAATCAAACGACTGAATCACAACCTTAGCAAAGTATAAATATTAGTACTAAACGTAGGGAGTCAATTTACTAATGAAATGACAGCAAAAAACACTAAATAGTTTTTGTTCTAATGCCAAACTTCTTGTTGAAAATATCGAACAATCAAATCTCGAGGAGTTATTTGCACAAGGAGTTTGTATGTCAAATATTCTTTGGACAAGGAATTTGTATCGAGTATTTTTTTGCGCAAGGAGGTTGTATAGCATTGAGATGGAGGTCGAATATATTGGTGTGCTATAAATTCAAACACCAAAATTGTGTAAAAGAGCTTTTTATTCACCTTTTTCAGTGAATAAAATAAGCAAAAGCTTACAAAAATTTAGGGGCGTGATCGACGCAGAAACGAGGAGATCCGCAGGAGAACCAAAGTAACCCACATACTCGTAGCTCACAGAATCGCTTAACTGAAGTGGCAGTGGGCAGGGCACATAGCTCATAGAACAGATGGCCGTTGGGGTAGTAAATTTCTCGAGTGGCGACCGCGCGGTAGACCGACGACCTGGTGAAGATCGCGAGAAGCCGATGGATGCGGGCAGCGCAGGACCGGTCGTCGTGGAAATCCTTGGAGGAGGTCTTTGTCCAGCAGTGGACGTTTTTCGTCTGATATGATTGATGATGATGATGATGCGAGGGGCAAAGGTGATAAGGATATTTACTTACTTACCTATTGTGGATATTAAAAATATATGTTTCATCAGTTCTAAAACTGCTGAACTACAAGTTCGAGTAGAGTATACTAACTAGAGCGTTGACCGCATCTTTATTTGACTAAAACACCTGTTTGTAATCCATTATTTAGATAACCATTACAATCATGTCTGTGTTTAAACTATTTAACAACGCAATGGAAGCATTTAAATTCGATCTACAATTTTATCCACAGATGTACGAACTTTTACTTTATCTATTTCGTCATCATTTTATCAGTCGAAAATCGTCCACTGCTGGACAAGTTCCGTATGTCATCACTGGCAACACACACTGGTCAAAGACCTGAGTAATAACTAGTATCTTATCTGTGCCTTAGTCTTGAGACGCTGCGGTATTTGGGACGTGAAGATAAGATAAATATCCTTTATTGCACACCAAATATACAAAAACAAAAAACTTATTAACTAGCAAAATATACAGTGATATGCAAAGGCGGACTTATCGCTTTAAGCGATTTCTTCCAGCCAACCTTTGGTGAATGAAGGAGACGAGAAAGAGGAACGATAGCGGGTGGGTGCATGTGCAACTAAAAATTAATGCTTAAAAATTAATAAATATATACTATAACAATATAATTATATCATAATAGCACACAAAGAATGCTTAAGGATAAATATAGGAAAAGTTAAGAATACTTGCATATTAAGATATTGCGTAGCTTTCCGAACGCTGCCCAACCAAGTTGGATTTGTCGATTGATATCTTGATTGATAAACCTAATAAGTAAATGTAAAGTTTATTGTTGATGTCTGTATGCCCGACTACGACAGACGGTAAAGGTTTCGCAAGAAAGTATGCACAGCATGGCTGAACAATTAATTTGACTTATGTTCCCTTGACTATTTCCCTCTAATATGGTTGATGGGAGCGATGGCTGACTCTCGAGTTATACTCGTGACCGGTTTATTTCCGTGTGAACTGGCATACTCTTGCCAAAGTCATTAATGACATTCAATGATTTTTATGTATAACTTTTTGGTGTCATATTGTTTTCATGTTCTAATGATATAATCAAGGATTGATTTTTTACGTTTTTAACTAATTATTATTAATTTCTTGATTCTTCACAAATAACATTGTTATTATTATTTTACGACTATCAGAAAGAGTGTAATATGCACCTATTTTGAATAAATATATTGAATTCAATTCAATTTTATTTGACTGCAAGTAACTATTTAGTAATCTGTGGTAATATCTCCTTTCTTTATTTTAGGTTTCGTTTACAGTAAACGAACGCATTTTTAACATTTATGCAACTCTCTTCTCTTGCTGTCTTTTCGTTTTAAATTGACATATTGGAGAATTAATTGTATCAGCCCCCCTTTTGTTTAGTATCTAATGACTATCCCGTCATAAGATACAGAAAAAAAAGACACCAAAAAAGGCTACATAGTACACTCCCATGGGAAAAAGGATAAGAAGCGGCTTCTGCAAAAGTCCACCGCCAAGTAGACTTTGGAAAACCAATGCCTATTCGGCCATTTTTCTTATATTTGTTGTCGCCTCCAATCAAAAGCAGTGGAAAGTTGGGTTTGGGCTCCATGCTCCTCGAAGAGTTAGAGGATCTAATAACAAGATGAATTGACTACTGGTTCTTTGAGTAATAGTCCCAGTTGCAGGAACATAGATCGTAGAGCAGATGGGCGTTAGGATAGTAAAGTTCTCGAGTGGCGACCGCTCACCAGAAGATGTAGCGTAGGCAGACCTCCCACTCGGTGTACCGACGACCTGGTTAAGGTTGCTGAAAGCCGCTGGATGCGGGCAGCGCAGGACCGCTCATTGTGGAAACCCTTGGAGGACGTTTTTGTCCAGCGGTGGACGTCTTTCAGCGGATATGATGACCGTAAATCCGGAACCAACTCAGATCTGTTACATTTTCCACCAGGTTTCCTCAGTACTGGCGACGAGGTGGTTCCTGGCAACGCGGGGCTTAAGGACCAGGCGTTTGCACTGCATTGGATCAAGAACAACATCATGATGTTTGGTGGCAACCCTGATAGCGTAACCCTGACGGGGTGCTCCGCCGGGGGCGCCAGTGTGCACTATCAGTACATGTCGCCGCTGTCTAAAGGTAAGCTTCAACTTTAACATCGTGATGTTTGGCGGCAACTCTGACAGTGTAACAGGATGACTCTGACGGGAAGCGCCAAGTGAAATGAGTTCAAGCACGAGTACCTCACTACGAAATTATTGTTTTTTTTTACTTTATACCTTTTTGGAAAGCTTAAAAAATGAGGAAGATTCTTCCACACCATGTTCTCTTATTATATTATTTTTAATAGTTTAAAACTTAAGATCATTGTAACGGTGTTTCTTCAAAAAGCCTTTTTAACAAAATGATGGTACCTACATTAAATTTTAAACAAATGCCTTTTTAGGGTCCCGAAGTCAACAAGGAACCCTTACAGTTTCGCCATGTCTGTCTGTCCGTCTGTCCGCGGCTTAGCTCAGAGACAATGAATACTAGAAATATGTAATTATAACCATGCCATACATATCACGCCGACAAAGTTGTACGATAAAATCATGAAATACATTTTTTTATGGTACCTCCCCTACATAAAGAGGGGGTGATTTTTTTTTTTTGCTGACGTACTTACTCTATTGCGTGGGGTATCGTTGAATAGGTCTTTCAAAAGAACTGAGGGTTTGCTAAAACCATTTTTTGATTCAGGGATCGGGTTTTTTTTTTTTATTCACAATTGGTAAACCCTTGACAACATCTCACCTGGTTTTATGTGACGATGTTGCCGAAGATGGAAGCGGGTTTACCAAGATTCCCCGACGCAATGGGGAACTGGCTATCTTATCTTCATGCCGGAACACACCAATGATATAAACATTGATATTTGGCGGCAAGACTTAGATAAGATGGTGGTAGCTAGCCAGGCGGGCTTAGAAAATGCCCTACCACCAACCAAACCGAGTCTTACAATTAACCCCGCCGGGAATCGAACCCGCGACCTCCTGTGTAAAGCCAGTGAACTTTGCCTCTGAGCTACGGAGGCGGTTAAATATTAAGCTTTAAAGTACAAGCTAAACTGCTATTTCAGGACATCTGGAAAAAAAGTAGTAGAAAATATTGTCATTTATAATTTCGAAAGACCTGAAAACTTTTAGGTAAAAGCTTTTATTTGAAATTATTTAGTATTCTTGTCAGCGAACCCTTTTATTTTATACCTATATTGTAAGAGTGCATTAAAAAAAAACAAGTCCGCCATCTGGGGTGTGCCGCCATGTTGGATTTAGAATGACATTACACAGTTAACCATGCATTGTCATCCAAACTGAACGTTTGTACAAAATTTCAGTTCAATCGTTTGAAGATATCTGCTTCAAAATTGAGTTGCAAGATTCCACCCGAACAAACATACTTATATACATTGCAAGTTAATTAAAAGCTTGTTTAAAGGAAACTATCACGGCTAAGTAGGCTTTCTACAGCAAATATATCGTGTTTTCATTTCTACAGCAAATATATCGTGTTTACCATTCCAATGAGCCTTCATTGGAATGGTAAAATCTTAAGTTTTAAACAATTAAAAATAATATAATAAGAGAACATGGTGTGGAAGAATCTTCCTCATTTTATAAGCTTTCCAAAAAGGTATAAAGTAAAAAAAAACAATGAATACGTTGTAAATATTGGTATAAAATGGGTGTCGAGATTTTTTTTATTTTTTTACTGATGATGATCAGTAATTGCATATTATCAGTAGGACGTCCTTGTTAAACTCAGTGTTTGAATTGAACGGCATGGAATATTAATATTGCCGGCATAATCCCTCAAAACAATGAGAAGTCACGACAACTTTATTGTGTAATAAGCTTTTTCGTCAGAGCAGCCATGATCGTTTCGTCCTCTGTACCGTAGCTCCAAGCCGAGAGCAGCCATGATCGTTTCGTTCTCTGTACCGTAGCTCCAAGAGGAGTGACACTTTCAGTGTATGATCGTTTCGTCCTCTGTACACAAAACAGTACTTATCTGTTTTGTGACTTTAATTACGAGAACTGTGCAGCGCTCTGGTTGTGACGAAAACGTTAGGAAAATAATTATTATTTCGAACGCTCCACTAATTATAAATGCGAAAACTTCGATGGTTCGATATTTAAATGCCTTTGGATTTCCTCCGCATTTGTTTCGCTATTCGTCAATTTTAATAAAGTATTAAAAAAAATGTTTATTCCATGTAGGTACATAGTAACACTCTTTTTGATAGTCATAAAATACTAATTGCATTACTTAATGTCAAATTTTGAGCAAAAATGGATAACAAACATAGTCATTAGTTAATATCTTCAAAATAATATCATTAATAATATTTTTTTTATTAGAATACGAAATCAATATGACACTGTTAGATATTATGAAGAAAAAAAACATAAACTATGTAATAGTAACAATATAATATGTTATATGATATTCCTTGTGGTGCCCAAAATTGGGCCCTAGACTCAGCATAGACTTTTTTCACACCACTGTACCAAAAATTATCAAAGGAAGTTTTCGGCTAGTAACAACGTTTTTTTTTATGATTTCCGCAAAGCTAACTGTTAAAAATACACGCCAATTTGATACGAAATCGAAACTCTTAAAACACGAAATCTCGAATATTACTTGTAAGGTAAATAGTTACGTCAGCTAAGAACTGGTTTTGCGACAGGGCCGAATTAAGGGTTATACAAAGTTTGTATATATTATATGGGGAATCTTGGTAAGCCCGCTTCCATCTTCAGCATCATAGTTATTCATTGGTGGATAAAAAAAATAGGGCCCCGTTGTTACCCTTTGGGTCATCATCATCATATCAGCCACAAATCGTCCACTGCTGGACAAAGGCCTCCCCCAAGGATTTCCACGACGACCGGTCATGCGCTGCCCGCATCCATCGGCTTCCCGCGACCTTCACCAGGTCATCGGTCCACCGCGTGGGAGGCCTGCCTACGCTACGTCGTCCGGTGCGCGGTCGCCACTCGAGAACTTTACTGCCCCATCGGCCATCCGTTCTACGAGCTATGTGCCCTGCCCACTGCCACTTCAGTTTAGCGATTCTGTGAGCTATGTCGGTTACTTTAGTTCTCCTGCGGATCTCCTCGTTTCTGATTCGATCACGCAGAGAAACTCCGAGCATAGCACGCTCCATTGCCCTTTGGGTGACCTTGAGCCTTCTTATGAGGCCCATAGTAAGCGACCATGTCTCAGTTCCGTAAGACATCACTGGCAACACACACTGGTCAAAGACCTTAGTCTTGAGACACTGCGGTATTTGGGACGTGAAGATATTGCGAAGCTTCCCGAACGCTGCCCAGCCGAGTTGGATTCGTCGATTGATCTCTTTCTTGAAGTTGGAACTACCTAGCTGGACTGTTTGTCCCAGGTATACATATTCGTCAACAACTTCCAGTGTAGAGTCTCCAACCTTTAGAGGAGTGGGTGCGACACGGACATTTAACATTATTTTCGTCTTGTCCATGTTCATTTTAAGACCCACTTGTTGAGAGACCTTACTGAGGCCATCGAGCATTGTGCTTAGGTCTTCCATAGTCTCAGCCATGACCACGATATCGTCAGCGAATCGGAGGTGGGATATGTACTCGCCGTTGATATTGATGCCGAGTCCACCCCAGTCCAGAAGCTTAAAAACATCTTCCAGGGCGGCGGTGAACAATTTCGGAGATATAACGACTCCCTGTTTAACCCCTCGCTGCAACTGGATAGGTTTCGAGTTCTGGTCCTGGAGGCGAACCGACATGGTGGCGTTTTCATACAGACACTTCAACACCTTGATGTATCGATGGTCAATTTGGCACCGCTGGAGAGACTGTAGCACAGCCCAGGTTTCGACTGAATCGAAGGCCTTCTCATAGTCCACAAACGCCAAGCATAGTGGCTGATTGTACTCTTCGGTCTTCTGTATAATCTGCCGCAGCGTATGTATGTGGTCTATGGTACTAAAGCCTTTTCGGAAACCGGCTTGTTCGGGAGGCTGGAAGTCGTCAAACCTGCGTGCGAGACGATTCGTAATGACTCTCGAAAACAGCTTGTAGACATGGCTCAGAAGTGAGATGGGTCTGTGGTTCTTCAGCAGGGTGTTGTCACCCTTTTTGAAGAAAAACACGACCACACTTCTGTGCCATGCCTTAGGCGTTTGTCCCTCAAGCATAACGGAATTAAATAATTTCTGAAGAGCTTTAAGTACCGGTGTTCCACCTGCTTTCAGAAGTTCAGCCGTAATTCCATCATCACCCGGTGTTTTTAAGCTGTTTAAGAGCCATTCTGATCTCGTACAGGCTGGCTCTTGGGTCTTTAGCCAGATCGCTGACAGGCAGACGTGTGGTCGTGTACAATTGTCCGTAGAACTTCTCAACCTCTTCCAGCAACTCAGTCTTAGACGATATGATCCTGCCATCCTCAGTCTTAAGCTTGGTCAGTTGGCTTTGCCCAACAGACAGATCTCTTGCGAACACTTTTGAGCCTTTGTTGTTCTCAATCGCCTCTTTAATACAATTTTTATTATACTGGCGCAAATCGCGAGTTAGAGACTTAGAGATCTGCCTGTTTAGTTGCCGATACTGAGTAGCGTCTTCAGAGGACTGCAAAACCAATCTGCGTCTTTCTTCCATGAGGTTGCTGGTGAAGTCGGAGATTTTTTTGGTTCTGTTTGAACGGCGAGTTTTAAAAATCTTAGACCCGACCGTTTGAACAATTTCCACGAACCTGTCATTATAATCGTCCACATTCTCGCAGTCTCCTAGGCATTCGAAACGATTGTGCAACTCGAGCTGAAAGCTCTCGGGGTTTTGGAGCTGGATGGGCGCTGGTCGGAGCGTAGACTTCATCAGTCGACATCTTTCTAGCTTGGTCTTTAGATTCAATGTGCCTCTGACCATCCGGTGATCGCTTCCTGTTTTGACTGAATTGATCACGGAGACATCATTGAATATTTGCTTCCTTGTCGACAAGATGAAGTCTATCTCGTTTTTTGTTACGCCATTGGGATGCAACCATGTCCACTTCCGCTGTTTTGACTTTTTAAAGAAGGAGTTCATCATAAAGAGGCTCTCCTTCTCCATAAAGTCGGCCAGCATCTGGCCACGTGCATTTCGTACTACATATCCAAATTGCCCCACTCTCAGCTCACCATCGCTTCGTTTGCCCAGTTTCGCGTTAAAGTCCCCCATAACAACGGTATAATGGGTCCTGGTGCTATGTAAGGCTGTAGAGATGTCCTCATACATAGTCTCTACCTCGTCGTCGGAGTGTTCCGTAGTCGGCGCGTATACCTGTATGACCTTCATCGAATACCGTTTGGTGATTCTGAGTATAAGGTATGCTACCCTTGTCGAAACGCTCACGATTTGGACCACATTGTTAATGAGGGACTTGTGGACGAGAAACCCGACACCACCCTGGGACTGTTGGTCTCCCTCCCGGAAATAGAGCAGGTTTCCGGATTTAATCCGGGTACGGAACCCTAAAAATAAATTGTGGAATGTTCCCATGACTAATATTGTGCTTTTCATTTGTGAGTATCTTGATTACTTTTTATCCCTTCATACTTACATACAATAAAAGAACTAAATACCTACAATCAAAAGTAAAAGCGGAGAAAAACATTTACAATTATGTCCTTATGCGAGAGCATTGCTCTTTACATTATTGCTCCAACTCAAACTAACTCAATTATGATATGAATAACTCACAATGACAAATGAATGACAATATTAGTCGAGTGAGATAGGCATCTCGTGTTATAGGGTAAATACTGTTATCATGAATATGACATTTACTCTGGAAACAAGATGAACTGTTATGTTCCCGCATAGCATATACAGGGTGGGAAGGAGTAGCATATACAGGGTGGGAAGAATTATACCGACAGATTTTAACCATGGATTCCTGGTGGTATTACCCTTGAGATTTTTTGAACTTGTGAATTATTTAAAAAATTAATATCTCGAAAATTAGGCTTTACTGGCCCATGTTTATATTACTTTTTTTTGTCTAAATAGGCATTAGAATCTTTGGTTAAAATTTGTCGGTATACTCCTTCCCACCCTGTATATTTGCACAACATTGTGTGCAACGAGTCTAGAGCATGTATGATTTGTATAATGAATACTGAAAAGGGCTGATGCTCTAATTAACTGGCATAATTGAAAACGTTAAAAATTCGACTTCAGTCGCAACAACCATGTGCAGAGGCCAGCACATCAAGCTAGACACTCGTAGTGCGAATAAGATATAATACAAAGTCCAAAGTGTCTAGCTTGATGTGCTGGCCTGTGTACAAATTTTGGTACATTTTCTGGTTTTTGTTAATTTCCTAAATAGTAGGTACCGATTTTGATAAAATTTATATGGGACCACCTCAGAAGTAAACTTTTAAAATCACTCCACAATTGACGGAGAAATCGGTGGATATACAAAGTTTAAATATTAAATATATTAATAAAAGCGTCGGTGGCTCAACCGGTAACGACTCGGTCCATCTAACCAGAGGTACCGGGTTCAAATCTGGACGGCCAATGTACCAATGAGTTTTTCAAAAACTTACGTACATACTTACCGATTGCTTTAACGGTGAAGGAAAACATCGTGAGGAAACCTGCACACGCCTGCGAAGAAACTCGAAGGTTGTGTGTGAAGTCGACCAACCCGCACTGGGCCCGCGTGGTCGACTAAGGCCTAATCGCCCTGATTCAGAATAGGCTCGAGCCCCTCGGTGGGGACGTATATGAGCTGTAATGATGAATTGGGGATCCTACTCATTACACAAAACAACGTTCTCCACAAAACCTATAGTTCATTCTCCAAAAAAAAATTAAACCCTCCATACAAAAATTTAGAAACTGGTCGATCAGATATCGATTTTTATGAAAAGTTTTTTTTTGCCATTTTAGCAGTCATAAAACATTTCTTTTTTCACTATGATCACAGATGAGATACAAGTTACTTCGTAAATATGATCAGTAGATGCCCCAGTTAACGGGACCTATACCAATTTTGTTATACCCTGTAGATACAGCCGAACATAGAACCTCCTCATATTTTTTAGTCGGTTAAATATAAGTGGAAAAGGTATTAGTGAAAAATGCGATGTTTCCAATTCTTAGAAAATTCTTGGGATTCCGTACGAGGAAGCATTTACAAATCGTTCTGTCAGTCCATCCGTCACAGACAGTAACTGTCTGCGACAGTCAGAACGTCATATAAATTTTAAAGTTTTGAACAGCATAACATGAAATTTAGAACGAAAGTAGGCGTATATTTTTAATAAAAGTACCTACCGTTAGCAATATTTAGGCGGTGAAAGTGGTCTATAGGTATCCCGACTCTTGAAGTTTATAAATTGCTTGACCTAGCTAGATCAGATATACCAGTCACAGATAAGACTTTTGAAAACCATGGTTCCACATAACATCAAATTTAAACATAAAGAAGACTACAGTGGGCTATAATGTTTAAGTTCTGTCATGATTTCCATTTTTTTATCCTCAATTGATAAGCCCTTGATATCATCTCACCTGATCATCGTCACTTGATGATGCCGAAGATGGAAGCGGGCTTATCAACATATACCAAAACAAAATAAAACTAGCTAGGTATTATTAAAGACGAACAATTTGATTAATGTAACCCGAAGTTATATACAAGGAAACAAAATTTAAGACTAATGCCTAAATTCCACAATTTATGGAAAGAGATTTTTTCCCTATTATACTATCTAAAATGAAAGTAACAGTTTACTTAGAGAATGCAGGAGAAATATGTGCTGTGTTAATTCGATTTCATAACTTATTACATTTATTTATAACATACAAAATGAATATTCGATTAGGCTTATTAAAAAGTATATGTTGGAAATGGAAGGAAACGAAATTAAGTAAATAGCATAAGTCCTAAAAAATATTAAGTTCTTGTAACTGAGAACTCATTGCATGACGGAAAATCTAGTCATATATCATATCATAGTAATTATCTATTTTTTTTAAATGATTGTACTCATATGCTTTAATGACTAAAATGAATAAAATAAAATTAAAATAAAAAAATTAAACCACTTATGTCTCATAAATGGACCTTAGTAGTAACTCTTCATAAAAATATTTCAGGTATCGAACCCCATGATGAACAGTTCTGTGCGTTTTCAGAATTTTCCATTGATTTGCTTATTTTCTAAGTCAAACGGCGAAGGAAAACATCGTACGTAATCATCAGATAACGAATATACGCATATACATAAGTGTGTGTAATTAAATATAGATTAACATCTACAGGGTGACTGGTGCATAGCTGCAAACGTCTTAGCTGGATATCCAAATCAATAGAGTAATATCTACAGGATGAATGGTTTATAGCTGCAAATGTCTTAGCTGGTTATCCAGCTCAATAGAGTAACATTTACAGGGTGAATGGTTTATAGCTGCAAACGTCTTAGCTGTTTATTCAGCTCAATAGAGTAACATCTACATGGTGACTGGTGCATAGCTGCAAACGCCTTGGCTGGTTATTCAGCTCAATAGAGTATAATCTTCAGGGTGACTGTTGTAAGCTGGAAACGTCTTAGCTGGTTATCCAGCTCAATAGAGTAACATTTACAGGGTGAATGGTTTATAGCTACAGACTTCTTAGCTGTTTATTAAACAACTTCCCTAGGAACTCCTGAACCTAATCAATTACATTTTTTTTTATTAAAAATTTAATAAAAACACGGCTGCATAAAATCATTACCCCTCTTTTTTGGGAAGTCCGATAAAACGTATCCTATGTCATTACGGGAACAAGACCAATCTACCGATACCTCGCAATCTAAAACCCATAAGCCATTAGTAAGATATCGTGGAATAAAGTAACGCGTTTCTTTTCATACATACATACATTAGAACTGAAATCAATACTTCCTTTTTTATGGGCATTCGTGTACAAAAAATTGACCTCCCATACTAATAGGCTAATTTACTGCTAGTCATCTGAGTTACCTTCTATCATCTGTCAAAAACAAAACATTTTGTTCTATACGTTTATGGATATACGTCATCACTGGCAACACACATTGGTCGAAGACCTTGATCCTAAGACACTGCGGTATCTGGGACGTAAAGATATTGCGAAGCTTCCCGAACGCTGCCCAGCCGAGTTGGATTCGACAATCGATCTCTTTCTCGAAGTTGGACCTACCTATCTGGACTGTTTGTTCCAGGTATACATATTCGTTCACAACTTCGAGTGTAGAGCCTCCAACCTTGAGAGGAGTAGGTATGACACGGACGTTTGACATAATTTTCGTTGTGTCCATGTTCATTCTAAGACCCACTTGTTGAGAGGCTCTACTGAGGCCATCGAGCATTGTGCCTAAGTCGTCCATAGTCTCAGCCATAACCACGATATCGTCAGCGAATCGAAGGTGGGTGATGTACTCGCCGTTGATATTGATGCCCAGTCCACCCCAGTCTAAAAGCTTAAAAACATCGTCCAGGGCGGCGGTGAACAGTTTCGGAGATATAACGTCTCCCTGTCTCACCCCTCGCTGCAGCTGAATAGGTTACGACTTACGAGTTCTGATCCTGAAGGCGAACCGACATGTTGGCGTTTTCATACAAACACTTCAGCACTTCGATATATCGATAGTCAATTTGACACCTCTGGAGAGACTGTAACACAGCCCAAGTTTCGACCGAATCGAAGGCTTTCTCATAGTCCACGAACGCCAAGCATAGTGGCTAATTGTACTCTTCGGTCTTCTGTATAATCTGCCGCAGCGTATGTATGTGGTCTATGGTACTAAACCCTTTTCGGAAACCGGCTTGTTCGGGAAGCTGGAAGTCGTCAAACCTGCGTGCGAGACGATTCGTAATGACTCTCGAAAACAGTTTGTAGACGTGGCTCAGAAGTGAGATAGGTCTGTAATTCTTCAACAGGGTATTGTCGCCCTTTTTGAAGAAAAGCACGACCACACTTCTGTGCCATGCCTTAGGCGTTTGTCCCTCAAGTATAACGGAATTAAATAATTTCTGAAGAGCTTTAGGTACCGGTGTTCCACCTGCTTTCAGAAGTTCAGCCGTAATTCCATCATCACCCGGTGTTTTTAAGCTGTTTAAGAGCCATTCTGATCTCGTACAGGCTGGCTCTTGGGTCTTTAGCCAGATCGCTGACAGGCAGACGTGTGGTCGTGTACAATTGTCCGTAGAACTTCTCAACCTCTTCCAGCAACTCAGTCTTAGACGATATGATCCTGCCATCCTCAGTCTTAAGCTTGGTCAGTTGGCTTTGTCCAACAGACAGATCTCTCGCGAACACTTTTGAGCCTTTGTTGTTCTCAATCGCCTCTTTAATACAATTTGTATTACACTGGCCTAAATTGCGAGTTAGAGACTTAGAGATCTGCTTGTTTAGTTGCTGATACTGAGTAGCGTCTTCAGAGGACTGCAAAACCAATCTGCGTCTTTCTTGCATAAGATTACTGGTGAAGTCCGAGATTTTTTTGGTTCTGTTTGAACGGCGAGTTTTAAAGATCTTAGACCCGACCGTTTGGACAATTTCCACGAACCTGTCGTTATACTCGTCCACATTCTCGCAGTCTCCTAGGCATTCGAAGCGATTGTGCAACTCGAGTTGAAAGCTCTCGGGGTTTTGGAGCTGAATGGGCGCTGGTCGGAGCGTGGACTTCATCAGTCGACATCTTTCCAGCTTGGTCTTTAGATTCAATGTGCCTCTCTCCATTCGGTGATCGCTTCCCGTTTTTACTGAGTTGATCACAGAGACATCATTGAATATTTGCCTTCTCGTCGACAAGATGAAGTCAATCTCGTTCTTCGTTACGCCATTGGGATGCAACCATGTCCACTTTCGCTGTTTAGACTTTTTGAAGAAGGAGTTCATCATAAAGAGGCCCTCCTTCTCCATAAAGTCGGCCAGCATCTGGCCAAGTGCATTTCTTTCTCCATATCCAAATTTCCCCACTCTCAGCTCACCATCACTCACTCAGTTTCGCGTTAAAGTCCCCCATAACAATGGTGTATTGGGTCCGGGAGCTATTATGTAAACTCTAGAGGAATCCTCATATAGGATCTCCACTTCGTCGTCGGAGTGTTGCGCGGTCGGTGCATATACTTGAATAATCTTCAGCGAATACCGTTTGGTAATTTGGAGAATAAGGTACGCTACCCTCGTCGAAACACTCTCGATCCGGACCACATTATTAATGAGAGACTTGTGGACTAGAAACCCGACACCACCGTCGGACAGTTGGTCGCCCTCCCGGAAATAGAGCAGGTTTCCGGATTTAAAGATTATGGTGTCCTCTCCCTCTCTTCGGACTTCACACAATCCTACGATGTCCCATCGTAACCTGCTCAATTCTTCGTCGAGTTCTGTCAGCTTTACGTCGGTTCGCAGTGTGCGTGTGTTGTAGGTTGCCAGGTCCAGAGGTCTTTTGTATTGGTAGCCTGGCATCTGCCGGGGATTCTTCGCACCCCATGCCCCGCCGTTACCTTGACCGCTACCGGAGCCAGGAATAGCGGGGCCACCGGGAACTAGGGGCCGTTTTTTATTTGTGTTGATCATTGGGGGGTTGTTGTCGTAATCGCCACGCTTGGCAGGCGGGTTGGCGATCGCAGTGTTATTGCAGATTGACTGCAAGTCACGGAAAGACGCTGCTGCCCATCCTCCGGTTTAAGTCCCTTAGTCGGCTCTTACGACACCTATTGGAAGAAATAGGATGGCCCTATTCTAAGCCGGGAGCCATACGGGATACTATCCTATTGGCCATCTATCAGCTAAGTTTTTAGATTCAATTTTTTTTTTTGGGAATTGTGTCAGGTTCTTCAGGAAAAGTGGTTCAGTTCCATGAGCTGAATCACCAGGTGAGAGGTTTTTCACAATTGGTAAGCCCTTGCCATAATCTCACCTGATGCTAAGTGATGATAAGTAGTTTTCTTTTGCATTTATATACCTACATAAAGTCACCCTGTATAATAGTCGCGTTTATGTAGGTGTGGTTCAGCATATCTTATCTATTTAGTCTGTAATTACATACAAGTGCAGACAAACACGAGGCCGGTTGATAATAGAATTGCAATAAAATACCGGAGTAAACTAAACAGTTCTAAAATAACCTACCTACATTTTAAAAAAAACGAGACCTACAGTACTCGCATATGATGTGTAACATGTGACGAAATACTTATGAAATTAATTAATTATCGGGTCGTACATTCACGGGCCGACCCTTCGAATAGTAGTATGTCATCTTTGCCTTTGCCATCACACTAGGCTGCATGGCTATGACAACCATAGTTTTCGAGAATTAAAAAACGTTCGCATTTCCTGTCCCATTTCACGAAATCACTCCCACAAATTGCAGGAAAGCGAGAGCAAAGATGTTACACATCAAAAAACTATGCACGATTGATCATCCTAGTAAAATTTAAAAAAACATTATTCGCTTTGTTTTCATCAAGGTTTCATTTTTTTATTCATAAAAAAAAATAGTCGTTTTCATTATTATTTATTTTACGTCAGATAACATAATCCATATTGTGTTAGTAACACGTGGTAACAGTCTTAGACAGAGATATGCTATTTAAAAGGACAGGGTCTTAGAATTAAAATTAGTATAATTTAAAACTATTTATATTGAGGTTTGTGAGGTAGGTTATTGATATTAGTTAAAATGTTGATGTTGATCAGACAATCAGTATTTATCATTTACTTGATCAACATCCCAAGAATCGTTTTCACAATGATAAGTATACTCAGCAGAGATGCTGCTTTTTTGCGCATGTTAGCATGAAAATTGAGAACCATCCGTTTGGGCCTGTTTATTTCGGACGACATGGAGAGGTGTTATACATACGGGCGTATCCGGCCGTTCGCTAGTTTCCGTGCAAACATCTCATAAACACTGCAGAAGCGGGGCAGACCCAACAGCACTCTAAAGGCATTATAGTATTGGACGCGTAAGGCATCCAGCGGTTTTTTGATCAAGTTGACCCATTGCATTTTTTTCTTAAACAGTACACTTAAAATTAAGAGTTTTATTGCAATATCAATATATCCATGATTGAAGCATTTCAGATTTTAAATATAATTATCTGTCAAAGTTTTGTAAAAGTTAAGCCAAATATCGTTACAATTTCGTTTTACAACGCTTTAAATCAAGTCAACCCATAAATTTATTCTATTTCGTTTCCAGATATATTTGAACTTTAAGTTTCCCGTTACCATCTACTACCCGTGCCTTCCCCACCCAGACGTTTATGCGTCACCAAAACTCTAGTAGTTCCCCGCTGCAATACCAAATTCTTCTACAACTCGTTCACTGTTGAAGCAGCGAACCTCTGGAATAAATTACCCGCCAACATTCGCGACTGCCCCTCTGTTAACTCGTTCAAAATCAAACTTAAAGAGCATCTTCTTTCCCTACAAAACGTGTAAGTTTATTTGTATATATTTAATTTTAGTAAGAACAGTAAGTATTCTATTTTTAGGTATGTATTATGTATATTATTAAATTATTTACTATCGGTATGTATTATTTATGTGAGTAGATCAGGTTAGTTTACATTATATTATATTAGTATTTTATTTAGTATAATTTTAGGTACACATAGGTTTGCCCCCCGTCCTTTGAATTCTCATAACACCCGGTAAGGTTATATATATAGAAATGTTTTATTTCGGTCAAAAGCTTATTATTATTTCTAATAAGCAAACGTTTTAGGTAAATTTAATAAAATCTCCTATTTCTAGGGACATTTCTCGAATCGTCCTTTCGTTACCATATATTTGAAATGGCAGAATACTTTCTTTGTTACTTAGTTATACAATTAACTTAACATGGTTTAATATAAAATTTAAGATCAACAAAATAAAACGTCTCTTTTAAACATCAATAAAACAAAATATTATCTAAATACAATATTCATGGAACGGGACAGTGAAGAAAGGTAACTTAATTATAAAGCAATGTAGCCTTAATACAGTTTTTAACATGTTATAGGAAATCATCACAGTTTTGATGTGCGTTTTGACATATGATAAAAAGTAACTCAAATGACTAGTATTCATCCTTATTCTTACTTTAAATTCACTTTGGCTTCTACAGGAAACTGAACAACGTTCCCAGGACCTATGCTCAAATCACTGAAAAAAACATTATCCATGCAACAATGACTTCTATATTACTAATCTGTGCCATGCAAACATAAAATTGACAAATTAGCTAATCAATTAGTTTAACACAAACGAGAAGTTACATTTTAACATTGAAAATAATTTTTCGTTCGCTGCGGGTAGCGGGGACCATTTTCAGCAAGAGTGTAAAATGGCGATTACTATGAAAATATTTGGGCTATCCTAATAATTTTAGTGTTGAAATTTGCGTATTGGTAGGGGCTTCAATGTTGACAAGTACAATTCAGAGTCAAAATCTTTCTTGTAAAATCGAAGAAAACTGAAAAATGTGATCTTTTTTTTCTCGACTTCAGTCACGAAGAGACCCGTATCTTAAAAACTAATTAATGTAATTGAAAAATTCAAAAACACTTAGATGTGTAATGTTATGCTATATTTTAAATGCAAAAAAAAATTAGTTAATACACAGGGTAGATAATGTGTACATTATGTAGAGCGCGTGGACGCTGAGAGGATTGTGAAGCTGCGACTTTTCATACAAACGGCGTTAACAAATCATATCAAATCAATATAATTTATTTTAAATAGGTGTTTACACACACTTTTAAATAGTCAAAACAAAACTAGATATATTTAGAATAACTTAATATACAGAACTAATAATAAATAAAATAATAATACGCACAAGCCTAGCTTTTGTTCTGACTGACATCCTATCAAAAATTGGTTTAAATCGGTTAACTTTTAAGAGGTAAAAAAAGTTGACGCCGTTTGTATGAAAAGTCACAGTTTCACAATCCTCTTTAAGTGCCGTAATTATGCATGCAGACTTGATAACTAATAAAATAATGACTGTTTATAATAGACTATTTTTCCGTATAAAAAATAAACTAAAAAACACCTTTCAATAAATAGCATTTCTTCTAGAATAGGAAAAACACTTGCTCATTTGAAATATATATCAATTTTTAATTTCATATTTATTAAAGAGAACAAATTAGTTCGTTAAAGACTATGGCACGTCACTATGTCAGTAACGCGAATAATTGCAGAATAAACTTTCGTTTTTGACAGTGGATAAAAAGGTAATCAAATGACTAATAGTAAAATACCGTATTTTTTGTTCCATACAGTTGATAAACATGGCGTTATGATTCGAAAATTTATCTTTTGCATAGGCATCTATCTTTGACGCGGTCGTGACTTTCTTTAACGAGCTCGATCAATACTTTTGCAGTATTTAAAAAGTTTAAAGGAGTTTTCATACATATATTAAAATCGGATAGATTTTATACGAGGAAAAATGAATGACTCCGTTACGTCTTAGCATTGAATCTTTAAAATTCTTATTATATTTTTGTTAATTTTCTATTTACCTATGTACGTATGTATGTTGAAATAAACATATTTAATTATTTGATTTTTTTTCAAGTGTTTTCCACAACTGTTTTGAAAAACGTCGTGTCGTACTGTGACATTAAAAACCTTGCCGTCGGTTTGGGCTTGTAAATGACAGCTCATTTACAATAACCTACTTTCCACCCTTGTATCACAATGTAGTATTTTAATTAAAATGAAATAATAATAATCTAAGAAGATATTTGTGAAAAAAAATGTCTGAGTTCATATTCAATGTGCACGATGGTCATGTAATTCGGAAGATTTGTTCTGTTACATAAGTAACAACGTTTTCAGGTACTTCAGAAGACTCTTACCTAAATAATTAAAAAGACGAGTTAACTTAACCATGGCGAAATGGTTATTCCACAACGCTTCGCACCAGGAGGTCGCGGGTTTAGGAAACTTTATAAGACTCGGTTTAGTTTATGGTACGGCATTTTCTAAGCCTGCCTGGCTAGCTAACCACCATCTTATCTCAGTCTTGCCGCCAAACTTCAATGTTAAAAGCAAGGATGTGTTCTGGCATGAAGATTAGATAGCCAGTTCCCCATTGTATAGGGAAATCTTGGTAAGCCCGCTTTTAACTTCGGCATTATCGACACTTATCAATTACTAGCTTTTGCCCGCGGCCCGTCGTTTTTATGACAGTCATTGAGGATGAGTGGAGCGCGAGCCGCAAACGACTGAATTTTCTCTAGATCCCTCGGGAACTGTCGCAGGATTCAAACTATGCTAATTTGTAAATTATGTAATTTCCCACCTCTTCAACCATCTCTGTGTATAAAATCACAACAATCCATTGTTCCGTCGCGCTGCGATGAGAAATTAACCAAAAAAGCGTATTTTTTCAGTTCCCTCAGGAACTACATTATAGGACTATAGTATTTTCACGGAATAAAAAGTAGCCTATGTCCTTCCAAGTGAGACAAGATTGGTTGAGGTAATAAAGCGTGAAAAGGTAACAAACAAACACATCTTCACATTTATTATATTACTAGCTTTTGCCCGCGGCTTCGCCCGCTTGCACATAGCTTTTATGATGATCTCAGATCATTGATCTGTGAGGGTGAGTGGTGCGCGAGCCGCAAACGGCTTTTCTCCAGATCCCTGTCCCAGATCGGGCTATTCTGATTTGCAGTCTATGTCACAATACACCCCCTTAACCAATTCTATACAAAAAAAACACTGCAATCCGTTGCGACGCTGACGTGCGCGAGCGTGGAAATGAGTTTTCTCCAGATCCCTCGGGAACTATGTCAAGATATGCTAATAAGTAAATTATGTCATTTCCCACCCCCCGAACCAACTCTGTGCAAAAAATCACAACAATTTGTTACATTGTGTTGCAATGTTAAAGAAATTAACCAAACAAAGAGTATGTTTTCAGTTCCCTCGGGAACTGCATCAGACTATGTTATTTTCACGGGATAAAAAGTAGCCTATTCATGCAGGCCAAATTTCATCAAGATTGGTTGAGGAGATGAAGCGTGAAAAGATAACAAACAAACAAACATTTTCACATTTATTATATTAGTAAGGATGCCAACTATGGATAAAAAAAAATTATCTTCCAGGAACCTTTCACCGAGGAATCGCATTCAGTGGTTCAGCGTTTGCGCCGTGGACGCACGCTATCAAGCCAGCTGAGAAAGCCAAGACGCTGGCTTCAATCATCGGATGTCCCACCACCACCAGTAGGGAATTAGTAGAATGTCTTCGATACAGGCCCGCAGAGGTCATCGTGAACGCACAAATTGAGATGTATGTGAGTATCTTTCACGAAAAGATCACAGGAGAAGACTTAGATTTATTTTTTTTATTATTTTAATCTCAGTTAGTAAGCCCTTGGCATCATCTCACCTGATGGTAAGTGACGATGATGCCGAAGATGGAAGCGGGCTTACCAAGATTCTCTAACGCTATGAAGAACTGGCTATCTTATCTTCAAGCCGGAACACATCAATACTGTTAACACCGATGTTTGGCGGCAAGACTCAGATAAGATGGTGGTTGCTAGCCAGGCGGGCTTAGAAAATTCCCTATCACCAACCAAACCGAGTCTTAAAGTTGATCCCCAATCGAACCCGCGACCTTCTCGTGTGAAGCGAATGGACTTATCATCACGCCACGGAGGCGGTTAAAAGAATCATGCTACGTCAATAAAATAGGATTATCGTAGGAAAGACTTCAATGCAAATACCGTGCTGTGTTGAAGAAACAAAACTCATCATCATCATTTCAGCCGAAAAAGTCCACTGCTGGACAAAGGCCTCACCCAAGAATTTCCACGACGACCGCTCCTGCGCTGCCCACATCCAGCGGCTTTTCGCGATCTTCACCAGGTCGTCGGAACTCGGAACGTTCTCCGGTACGTTTTCCGGTGCGCGGTCGCCACACGAGAACTTTACTACCCCAACGGCCATCTGCTGTACGAGCTATGTGCCCTGCCACTTCAGTTTAGCGATTCTGTGAGCTATGTCGGTTAATTTGGTTCTCCTTCCGATCTCCTCATTTCTGATTCGATCGCGTAAGGAAAATCTGAGCATAGCTCGCTCCGTAAAAAATTGTAAACGCTAAACACGTTAAAAGGAATGTACCTCAATCGCAACAACCATGTACAGTGCCACCAACTTATCTGTTCAGTAGACGGCGTCGCTACTGGAACGATTAGTGTTGCTATTTAATTTTTTACCAGGAGCTTAGGGTATTTGAAACAAACAGTGGACACAATGTATACGTTGTACGTTTGATAAAATAAAGAATAGTAAAGATGGTGCACTAGTTTGTAGTGGGGGCAATGTATCAGTTTTATTACTAATTTTCAGAGGATATATAGACAGTAAAATATGAGACATAAGCTGAATATTAAAATAATTTAAGTGGGGACTTTTACTGTCCTTAAACTACAACACTAACCCACACCTAGTAAACTGACACGCAGCATGACATTTCAAAATGGCGACTTTAGTTACGATTTTGTCTACTAAACTGATAAGTTGGTGGCACTGTACAACTTTGCTACATTTTTGTTGTTGTTAATTTCCCAAAAAACATGCTGAATCGACTTTGATAAAATTTAAATGAGACCGACCTCGAGACATAATTATTATTATAAACCATTCAATTCAAAAATGGCTAAGAACATGTCAGACCACGCGCAAAGTACGGTTCCGTTGTCTTTTCAAAAAATAAATGTATATTTTAAAAAAAAACAGGTGGGGCTGTGTCGGGGCACACGGCCGTTGGTTTTAACGTGAATACGTCTCGTAACGGGTAATATGTAGTTTCTATATAAAATATTATTATTTATGTATGTCATAATCATAAGAAGTCCTCTGGGTACACATGTTTTGTTTATGATGGCAACTTTTTCATTTAATGGGTTCAGGAAATAAATCAACTAAACATATAATTACTGTATTATAACTTTATTTATTATTGTTTTATATATAATCGATAGATTTTGACGAGAGCTGACGATTGAAACTTGAATGAACGTCGTAGCTTCACCGAGTCGAAAATTATACTAAATGGAAATCTCGATACGCAGCAAAATGACCTTCAAAATGGCGGGGCTGCCCCCTCCCACGCGCGCGATGTGTTACAGTCCTTACTTAGCGTAATAAATTCTTTGATTCTTTAGCTATCAAGTGGTGTAAACGAAATTTGGATGGAGATGATAGATATGTAGCTACAACACTAAACTGTATCCCCCGATTTTGTTATCATTCGTTTTTTTGGATTGCATCCCTATGGAGGTAATTTTAAAGACGTATTCACGTCAAAAACAAAGTTATTTTTGCAGTTAGTCATAGTACATTTTGTATGAAAAATCTTTATACAAAGCCAATTGCACACCTGAAGTTGGTAGGCTATTACTTCTAAACTTACAAAGCCTACTTAGCTGTGATAGTTTTCCTTTAAAATTGATTACATGCCGTACTATTTAAAAAAATATATATGTCCAGAAATAGCTGGCAACACTTAGGTAACACTAACAAAAAATTCCACTTTAAATCTTAATATTTCACAAACGGATCCCTGAACCCGATGAATGCGGGCAGCGCAGGACCGGTCGTCGTGGAAATCCTTGGGGGAGGCCTTTGTTCAGCAGTGGACGATTTGTGGCTGATATGATGATGATCCCTGAACCTACAAATCGTTTTTACATGTCCTCAATATTTTTGAAAGATCCAGCCAACAACATCCCTCACTATGGGATACACGAGAAAAAAAAACACCCCGATATTTTGTCCCCTACCTTACACGTTACCCAAAAAATATATTTTATTTTACCTCTTTGTCGTGTTTTATGTACAGCCATGCCAAATTTCAGCTTTCTAGTACTAATACTCGTAGTCTCTGAGTTAAACCGCGGACAGACGTACGGACAGACTGACATGGCAAAACCATAATGGTTTAAAAAGTTTTGAAAAACGTGTTCAATTAAAATGAAAGGTCTTAAAGTCACCGATATTTGTGTGTTGGTTTCATTCAACATTAACTATTTGTTTTCGAGAAATTAGGCATATAATGCCAAAAACTACAGGTCTACAGTATATTTACATCAAAAGTGGTGTTTTTTTTAATTGTGTTCAATTAAATCGATTTTTTATTACTTTTAATATATTTTTTTTTTCCATAGTGATAGCTTTACACGTTCTTTCAATAATTTGAATTGAATATTGTCATTTAACCTATCTTAAGGCCTTAACATTCACCGAAGATATCGAGTAACAAACACACAAAAAAACATTACAGTCGATAGTGAACGTGCTCCTTTTTTAAAATCGGTTGAAAATAGATTTACATCTATCTGTAGTTCATAACTTGTAAATGTTATATCCATATGAGAGTAAAAATATGTACACATATTAAAATAAAATCGTAAAAACTAATTTATTTTTTTTGGTTAATTTATTTAAAATTGCAACGGAACAATGGATTGTTATGATTTTTTGGATAGTTATGGTTGAGGGGGTGGGAAATAACATAATTTTTGAATTAGCATATCCTGACATAGTTCCTGAGGAATCTGAGGAAAGCTCGCGCACGTCAGCGTCGCAACGGAGCAACGGTTTGAAGTGATTTTTTTGTATTGAATTGTTTGAGGGGGTAGGAAGTGACATAGACTGCTAATAAAAATAGCCCGATGATCTGGATAGGGTTCTGGAGAAATCTCATTTTCACGCTTGCGAGCCGCTTGCGCTCGCGCACTACTCACCCACAAAGACAGTCATATAAAGATGTCCACGCGAGTGAAGCCGGGAAAAGCTAGTATTGAATAAATAAATTGCAGTATAAAAAACAGCGACATAAAAAAAATGAGAAAATGAATATGTGGGTTCAGAAAAAGAAAACCGAAAACGAAGACAGCTAAAAAGACAAAAATTTGAAAACATAATCACAAAACAACACGAATTAATTAAAAAAACCTGCATAAAAACGTAACCTCTGTTTTTTGCCAGTTGGGTAAAAATGTATCCGTGTCACTCACGGGATCGAGACGAATCTAACGACACCTCGCACACCAAAATCCATCAAGCCGTTTAGGCTACAGACCGTGCCAAAGAAATATACATACGTACAATAAACACATCCAGTAACTAAAAAGTTCAAAATGGCGGCCACTTTTTTCAATTCTGACTAGACAAATCTAACGACACCTCACTCCCCAAAATCCATCAAGCCGTTTAGGCTACAGGACGTGCAGGATACATACATACACACATACATATACACATACACATACTCGAAAAACTTTACCCTCCTCCTGGCGCAGACGAGTAAAAAACAAATTAAAAAGAAGATAATACAAAGGATGACTTCGTCACACAATAACAACTAACAAGTAATCTGTGAGTGGGGTCCCTCACTAGCCCTACGCCCCGAATCCAGACTTAGCCCTCCTGAGTGGACCGTTATAGTATACTTACTTTTGGCAAAGTAATATATATTAGTACAAACATACAGTACGGTCAATCCCTGACGCTCTCTAGATTGCGACCTCACCCCCTTGTCACCCAGATTGATACAGATAGATTACAGTTTGGTTGTCGAACGTATAGGAGTTCCTTTTCTGAAACGTCATTTTTGGCCCGTTGTATTAAGTGTCCAGAGTGTGCTTTTGGTATGACTTTCGGGCTCTACACCGTCTCTTGCCAATCGTATATCTAGAGTACCTACGTGTCATTCATCATCATCATATCAGTCCCCACCGAGAGGCTCGATCCTACCCTAAATTAGAGCGATCGGGCCTTAATGGACCACGCGGGCCCAGTGCGATTTGGTTGACCTCACACAACACCTTCGAGTTTCTTCGCAGGTGTGAGCAGGTTTCCTCACTACGTTTTCCTTCACCGTAAGAGCGTCGCATAAACGTATCATTAACAACTAAAAATGTTTATGTCCTCAGGACTGGAGAATTCATCTGTTCACTCCCTTCACGCCAACGGTTGAGGCTTCGAACGTTAGGGAACCCTTCCTGACGCAGTACCCGTACCATGCCGCTCAGTCTGGTGCCATGCACAAACTACCTCTCATCACGACCGTGACCTCTGAGGAGGGGCTGTGGCCTGCCGCTGGTAAGAACACCTTTTTTAAAATCAACAATTGATAAGCCCTTAGCATCATCTCACCTGATGGTAAGTGGCGAAGATGCGAAGCAGGTTTTTCAAGATTCCTGAACGCAATGGTAAACTGGCTATCTTATCTTCATGCCGGAACACATCAATGCTGTTAACATTGAACTTTGGCGGTAAGACTTAGATAATATGGTGATAGCTATCCAGGCGGGCTTAGAAAATGGCTTACCAAACCTTGGTTAGACCTAACCCGAAATCGAGCACGTGACCTCCAGGTGTGAAGGGAATGGACTAACGATTACGCTACGGAGGCGGTAACGTTACATCTAGACGATCTAACTGAATAGGTGAAGAAGCCGCTAACTAGGGCTTAGTTTCCGAGGCGGTGACTCCCGTGCCGGCTCGTTCCTCATCCAACAGCCGTCCATTACCATCCAGTGGCATTGCGGCAACGTGCAAGCGTGGGTTTTCAATATTCTTTCTTTTAATCCACAATTGGTAAGCCCTACGAAATCTTGCACCTAAAAATGTTCCTCGCTGTAGTGAAGTGAAAAATTGACTGTGCTCGTGGTTCAATCCTCGTATTCTTAGCTTGATTAGATTTTAATAGAGTAGGGCAGCCATACTCTAAGTGTGAACCCTAGGGTTCCGCGTTACCCCTGTAGGGGTTCCGCAAGGATTTAGAAAAAAAACACCTCTCCACCACCATCCACCACAGTACAATTTTACTATGCCGCCACCGCCGATATGTAATTGTGAGCGCGCGAACCAATTGATGAAAAATAAAAAACTGTTTCATAACTCCCATTAATTAAGTTTTTTTCTTTTTTAATATCTTCTCTTTCTATTATTATAATTTATACTTGTTATATAAGTAAGTAATACAATAAGTAGATATCTGTTACGTTATTCTTTTATTATGCTTGTTAATAAAGAATACACTTTTAAAAACTATTGTTTTATTGTAGGGTTCCGTCAAGTATTTCGCTTTCCAAAAGGGTTCCGTCACCAAAAAAGTTCGAGAACCGCTGGAATAGGTAACTCGCGCCAAATCCAAACTCAAATTTAAATTAATTTATTTGTGATCATAAACGAACGGATGTTAAACAAAATTAATGTGCTTTATGATCTCTCCTTTAGAACGTACAAATTAAAAAATGAATTATAGAAATGCACACAAACTAGTATAATAAAATAAAGTAATTGTATTTTTTCGGGAAATAACATAATATATCTATATCTTATCTATATTAAAGAAAGTCGTTTTAGTTACACCATTTATAACTCAAGAACGGCTGGACCAATTTCAATGATTTTTGTGTTTTTGCATTTGTCTTCATCCGGAATAGGATAATAAGTATTAAAATATGATATTCATCGATAAAAAAAATATCAGTCAAAAAATAATTGGTTTTAGGGTAGGGTAGGATAGTGTAGTGTAGGTGTAGTGTAGGGTAGAGTGGTGTAGTGTAGGGTATGGTAGGGTAGTGTTGTGTAGGGTAGGGTAGGGTAGTGTAGTGTAGGGTAGGGTAGTGTAGTGTAGGGTAGGGTAGTGTAGTGTAGGGTAGGGTGGTGTAGGGTAGGGTAGTGTAGGGTAGGGTAGGCTAGTGTAGGGTAGGGTAGTGTAGTGTAGTGTAAGGTGGAACGAAGTTCGCCGGTACAGCTAGTAAATAATATAATTCTTCTATCAAAATAAACCTAACCTGTAATTCAAAAAGATATGTCAATGATTTTTCAATATAATAATTATGTCAATGGATGGATTTATCATTTAGAAATCCATTAATTGTGTAGTAGGTAGGTACCTACGCTTTTCTTTCAAAAAAGTTCTCAGTTGTCCTTTAAAACCATTCATGTAACAACTTTGCAGCCTTGCGTAACAAAATAAATAACTATTGTCCCATCCAAAAACAATTTATTTGAAAGTTAGTGCTCTGGGGATTGTCCTTTACAACTAATCTATTGTCTCAGACTAAATAAGAACTGTATTTAGTCTGAGTCTATTGTCTCCTACTTCTTTGCACTACATCTCTAGCATAGTAAAAAGAAAGAATTAGTAGGTTATCTACATACAATGGTACATCGCGCGGTTTGTATGTGTGCGCGTCAGTAGGCACGTACGCATACTACAATAATAAAAACAACTTCTTTCCTTTTATTAAAGAAGTCCTTCTTAATATTGCAGTGTGCGTGCGTGCCTACTGACGCGCGCACTACAAACCGCGCGATATACCATTGTATGAAGATAACCTACTATTCTTTTTTTTACTATATCCCTAGATTCTGTACTTCACAACTTATCTTTACGAATTAACCTCCTTTTTAATACGTACAAACAAGGTAAGTAGGTAACGATAATTCATTAAATTTAATAAATAGTGGTCTTTATGATATGTCTATTGCTACAACAAATATTATGGACCGTAAGGACAGATTCGACGTAGCCTACTATGGCTGCTTATGCTGTGGGTCTCGCTTGATGCCATTTTTGTTAAATTGAAAAGGGCAAAGGTAAAACCATTTACTTTTGCACATAGATACCTTTTCAATTTGACCTTTCCAGTCTAACTTATCATCTATGATAGTACCAAGAAATAAATGTATGTTGTTAAGGCTCTGCAAAAAAATCCATTGTAATTGATATGTTATTATAAATTATAGGAATTATTTTTAATTAATGTAATATGATTTCATCTTCATCATCATCATCATATCAGCCGAAAAACGTCCACTGCCGGACAAATGCCTCCCCCAAGGATTTCCACGACGACCGGTCCTGTACTGCCCGCATCCCTCGGCTTCCCGCGATCTTCACCAGGTCGTCGGTCCGCTGCGTGGGAGACCTACCTACGCTACGTTTTTCGGTGCGCGGTCGCCACTCGAGAACTTTACTGCCCAACGGCCATCTGCTCTACGAGCTATGTGCCCTGCCCACTAGTGCTTTGCTCCGGTTCTGGAAAAACCAGTAAAAAACCGGAGAAAAACGGTTTCTTGTGTAAAAGGCCGGTTCCAGTATGACACGTTACGGCTTTTGTACTCAGAGATGTTAATCGAAGGCCTTGGAGTAGTGTATAAAAAACATCGCTATAGCGATGTTATGCTTCCTGCCTTTTTTTATTAATTGTCTTATGTTCAGAATCTGCTCTCTCTACCTCAGCCTCTTACGAATCCCGGCTGTCCATTGATGTAGGCTTTTAGCCTATTGATTAGGATGCGTAGAAGGGCTTTCCTGGCTTGTAGGACGAGTGAGATAGTTCTATAGTTATTTCGGGTTTTTGGTTTAGAATCATATAAGTAATAATTACAGTGGCCAGCATATGAAACTGGACGAAAATAAGAAAACTTATTATCTGACAAATAAAAATTTGTATATAAAGGATAGTACGTATGTTAATAAATGTTTATGCTCTAGAAGATATTAAAATATTAGAAAAAGCATAGGGAAGGAATATATGGTTATGTATTGATCTTCCAGCAAACACCATAAACTGAGAGTGTAATTTTAATTCTTGACATTATTTGTAAGCTACGAGACCGTAGACGTTCTGTTAGACGATATAAATTGTATAATGACGTTATTGCTCTCCTTTATACTCAAAAAACTTTAAATACAAAAAGGTACACAAACATGTCATTTTTTTTATAAAACCGGTTTTAAAAAACCGGAGATGAATTTTGTCTCCGGTGCAAAGCACTACTACTCACTGCCACTTCAGTTTAGCGATTCCATGATAATATTTTTTATTCAAATTTATTTGCAAATTATTATTTTTCAACCATTGTACTTATTTTAATATTGTACTATTGACTTCTCATTTATGTTTCTGTAATGTCATTTTTTGTCAATTAAGTATAACTATTACTGCAATGTCATCACATCAGCAAATAGAAGTTGCCACAGTACGAAGGCACCATATTTGGGTCCCGGTTGGTAAGCCTCACACGTCCCGGAACCACATATGGGGCCTACACTTTATATTATAAAAATATATAAGACCGGATCTAGTTACTGATGATTACGATATTTTGTAATATAAGGAACCACAAATAATATTATTATACATATAAATTTTATAGTTCATTTCCAGGAGTCCGTTAATCAAACCCAATCAAAAATATTGTGGAGTCTACGGAATAGTTTTTGTCTTTGTAAGGGGGCTGTGAAATCTTTTCAAGAAATTATTTTTAATAATTATACAATCAAATACATAAAGTTCTTATAACATATTTAATTACCTATCTATTTTTTTGTACTTATGTTTATTTTGTATTGACATGTTGTACCTACTATTAACAATAAATTTATAGATTAACTACCTTATTTGAAAAGTATGTATACAGGTGTAAAAAAATGGTGCAGGACCCGTTAACTAGGGGTTCTACTCATCATACTGAACAACTTTACCCACGGAACCCATAGTCAATTCTCAAAAAAAAATTAAACCCTTCATGCTAAAATGTACAAAATTGGCCGATCAGCTGATCGATTTGTATGAAGAGTAAAAATTATGTTTGCGTTTTTAGCAAAGTCGTAGAACAAAAGTTGTTCAGTATGATGAGTAGAAGCCCCAGTTAACGAGACCTACAACAATTTTGTTACACCCTGTATATACAAACACTTTATAGCACACAAGGAATGATAATATGTACATCTAGTTGTTATTATTATTTCAAAGTAATGTTAAGTAGGTACCTTTAGTTTACTCTTATAGCAGTTCTATTGGCTAATACCATAGTAAAAGGAAAGAATAGTAGGTTGTCTTCAAACAATGGTACATCGCGCAGTTTGTATGTGTGCGCGCCCCAGTAGGGCGCACCATACGCACGCACACTATAATGACATAAGACCATAATATATCGTTCCTATTTATTGTTGTGTGCGTGCGTATGGTGCATGCCTACTGGGGCGCGCACACATGCAAACCGCGCGGTGTACCATTGTATGAAGACAACCTACTATTCTTTCTTTTTACTATGCTAATATACTATGTTGCTAATAACTGTTATGTTTTATGTCACAAATACGTCGGATAATGGACCATTAAGTAGATTATTAGCGAGTTAAATATGTAGTTAAATTCAATATTGGTTATTATTATTATGTAGTAATTAACTCTAAGGAAACAAGATTCAGGTACAAAAGAACATTATTCTTTATGGGTTCCAATACACTATCATAATATAGATATAAGATCCTAGATTTAGCCCAATGATCATTTCGGCTTGCGACTCGCTCACTGCGCACCCTCGAATACAATCATATAAAAAGCTATACCTATCCATGCTGTGCACGTGAAGTTGCGGGCAAAGAGTTATCCTTAATAATATAGTATTTAACTCGAAATCCTTACCTAACTAATCCTTAACTTTAATATAAATGTGAATTTGTGTTTGCTCTTAACGAAATTTGGTATATACACGTTGCCTGCGTCATGAAAAAAGACATAGTTAACTTTTTATGCCGTGAAAATAGCACAGTCTGATACAGTTCCTGGTCGAACTGAAAAATACTCTTTTTTTGTTGTTTTCTTTAACATCGCAACGAAGCATTCCCTTTCGTATATTTACCAGATACGCTAAAACTACCAGGTTTATGTTATGATATAGCGTCCCCACTTTCCTATAAATAACGAAGCAATAGATTGTTGTTATTTTGCACACAGAGATGGTTGAGGTGATGGGAAATGACATATTAGCACACCCTGGACACTTTATAACTCAGAAATGACATTTCAAAAAAGGAATGACGGAACAAAGAAAATGGCGGCGAAATCCTATACGTTCGACAACCAAACTGTAACCAATCTGTATCAGTCTGAGTGACGAGGGGGTGAGGTCGGATCTAGAAAGCGGCAGGGAGTATCCATACTGTATGTTAGTACTAATATTATATACTTTTATTAGACGGATATTTAGCCTAGTACTACGTACATAGTTCCCTAGGGATCTGGAGAAAACTCATTACGAAGCGACGCATTGACGCGATTGCAATGTTTGTTTGTATGTATTCTAGTCAGTTTGTGTCTTCATCTTCATCTTATCAGCTCATATACGACCCCACCGAGGGGCTCGAGACTACCCTGAATTAGGGCCCAGTGCGGGTTTGTCAATTTCACACACGACCTTCGAGTTTCTTCGCAGGCGTGTGCAGGTTTCCTCGCGATAAAGCTTTAAAGTCACAGTAATATATAAGTCACTGTTTAAAGTGCTATTTTTTGTAAGAGTCAAGTGTCCTCGCCCCCACCAGCTAAACTGTTGTTTCAGGACATCTGAAAAATTATTAATTAGTAGGACTTGTAATCAATTTGAAAGGAAAACTATCAGGGCTAAGTAGGCTTTCTTAGTTTAAGAGTAATAGTCGACCAACTTAATGTGTGCAGTTGGATTTGAAAAAAGGTCACAGATCTTCATAAAAAAAAGGGTTGCACTCTGGGAGTGCCGGCAGAAGTGAAAACTGGAATATTAACGTTGTGCATTTTTGATATTTTGGAATGGTTAGGGAATAATTTTGCACGAATTGCTTTGATTATATCAGTATAAAAGTATACTATCATTTATGTGGTAGAATACAATATTTATTTATTACGCTATTGTACACAAACATGACAATTTATATTACATTAAAAAGTTTATATCTCAGAAAAATCAACAAAAAATCAACTCCATCCGTCTTACGAATTTTCGATCAGGTCACGTGTCCTGACGCGAGTAACATTTTTTACCCATTACAAAACAAGTGCACAACGCCGCTAAAGAAGTTTTCACTACTCCATCCGTCTTACGAATTTTCGATCAGGTCACGTGTCCTAACGCGAGTTTAACATTTTTTACCCAATACAAAAAAAGTGCACAACGCCGCTAAAGAAGTTTTCACTTCAAAAATTATATTACCTGCACTGCAAATTTAACGTTGTTTTTTAAAATATACATTCATTTTTTGAAACGACTATGAAACCCTACTGTGCTGAGTCCGACTATTCACATATATTTATATTCACATTTGGCACACTGACCATTGGCTTTTTAAGCATAAAAACTCTTTACAAATAAAAACTTATACCTTGAAGTTTTTAGGTTTTTCGTATATTATTTTGCAAAGAAATAGTTGAGGGGGTGGAAAGTGACATAGACTGCTTAAATCAGAATAGCCCGGTATAGTTCCCGAGGGAGCTGGAGAAAACTCTACGCTTGCGGCTCCCGCACCACTCACCCTCAAAGCCAGTCATAACAACGATGTTCACGCGGGCAAAAGCAAGTTATATTATAATCAACATATTTTACCTGGGTATAAATATTGTGGCTTACCGATTGCTTTAACGGTGAAGGAAAACATCGTGAGGAAACCTGCACACGCCTGCGAAAAAACTCGAAGGTTGTGTGTGAAGTCGACCAACCCGCACTGGGCCCGCGTGGTCGACTAAGGCCTAATCGCCCTGATTCAGGGTAGGCTCGAGCCCCTCGGTGGGGACGTATATGAGCTGATATAATAATAAATATTGTGAGAATCAGTAGTCCGTTTGGAGGTGCCGACAGATATCAGCGCTGTAGTTTTTTTTAAATAAAATAATTTGAGTGCGTTTAACTACATCTCACCTGATGGTAAGTGACGATGTAGTCGAGGCTGGTACACGTAAACTCAAGTAATGCCTATTCACTCTCGTCTTGAAGATCTCCAAATTGTAGGAATCGGGAAGCACAGACCCAGGCAAGGAGTTACACTCCATCGCTGTCCGCATATTAAACGAGGAAGCGTAACGCTTCGTGCGTATAGGCTGAATATCAACAACAAAGGGTGGAATCTCTCCCTGCGCCTCGTTGACCGAAGGTGGAATGGAGCTGGGGGAATGAGGAGGTCGCGGGTTTGATTTCCGGTGGGGTCAACTTGTAAGACCCGGTTTGGTTGGTGGTAGGGCATTTTCTAAGCCCGCCTGGCTAGCTACCACCATCGTATCTAAGTCTTGCCTCCAAACATCAGTGTTAACAACATTGATGTGTTCCGACTTGAATATAAGATAGCCAGTTCTCCATTGCGTTGGGGAATCTTGGTAAGCCCGCTTCCACCTTCGGCATCATCTTCACTTACCTTCAGGTGAGATGATGCCAAGGGCTTACCAATTGTGAATAATTAAATTTTAAAAAAATGAGGTCGTGCAGGTCTACCACAGCATAATTATGCTGAGTCGGAGCCTTTTCTTTGCTATGGCACAATAATGTTATTCACTTAATATTTTCGTCTGGTGTATATATGCAAGCTACTACTACTAGTACTACTAAGCGTCGGCGGCGCAACGGCAAGGGCCGCTACCTCCTATCCGGGAGGTCGTGGTTCTAGTCCTGCCACGTACCAATGTGTTTTCGAATTTCGATCTCATATGTACGTTTATCCGACGCTCTTACGGTGAATACATCGTGAGGAAACCTGACATCTGCGCAGAAACTCGAAGTATGTGTGTGAAGTTGACCAACCCGCACTGGGCCCACGTGGTCGACTAAGGCCCGATCGCCCTAATTCAGTGTACGCTCGAGGCCCTTGGTGGGGACGTATAAATGAGCTGATGTGATGACTACTATATGAATGAATTAATTAATTAATGTTAGTTTACCGTACTGTATAGTTCGTTCGCTGAATTAACTGCATCTTTGATGAATGCCACGAGCCGGCAACGGCGACTGTCAAACTCGCCGACAAGGAGCCGCCCTGCATTCAATCACGGCGCCGACAACTTCGGTGGCAGCGCGGTGTGCAGCGCGATTGAACTCAGAGCGGCCCCTTTGACGGAGTATTTATTGCGAGCCGTCAAAGCTGCACTTTATTTGTGTTGTTGTGTAAATGTTTCATCTACCGATCTATTTTTTTCCAGCATTCCTAACCGCACCCGACATTCTGCCTGAGCTGGAATCCCGTTGGGGCGAACTAGCCAGTTTCATCTTTGAATACAACGAGACTTTGCCTTTGAATCAGAGAGAGGCTGTGGCCGCGAAGATCAAGCAGCATTACCTCGGTGGGAAGCCAGTCGGTCCAGAGACGTTCGCGCAGTTGGTTCAGGTATGGCAGGCTAGCTATGGGTCACTCATCATCATCATCATCACAGAGGTAACAGGGAGTAAAAAGACCGTCCAATTTCTATGGCTCTGTGAGCTGTAGATCTCGCGAGTTTTTCGAAATAAGATAAGATAAAACTTTATTCAGAACTAGCGTTGCCAGGCGTCCGGATAAACCCGGACAGGGTTAGGCTTTTTGGATGCGTGTCCGGCCAAATTAGAAGGTGTCCGGCCTGTCCGGCTCTTTAGGTGTAATGATTTTTCCAGTCACCTGGACATTCGGGTGAGCGCTGTCGTATTTATGAGACTATGGCGGCGTTTCTTAGTCTGATTAGGACCTCGCTAAACTAAAGGCCAGTAAACATGACTGATTGATTTAGGGGTGTCTAAAGAGGGCTTTAATAATTTAGGGAGTCCGGCTTTTTTACCCAAAAGTCCGGCTAAACTGGCAGGTATGTCCGGCTATTTAGTTTTAAGACCTGGCAACCCTATTCAGAACAAAGTTACGCTACGAATGCTTACAGTGACCCCACACTAGGCAATGCCTGTATCGTCGTGGTGGCCAAAAATACGATTAACAAGATACTACTATTACGCGGCTGTTCAGTCTGTATTCTGATGAAAATAAACAAATTAAAAAAATATATACAATAAAATAAAAGCTAATAGAATAGAATAGAATATAATACTTAATTTTATTTCAGTTCATTACAAACCCATAGAATTATTAGTGAAATTATCCTTATCCTATACTTAAACATGAAATTTTTATACTGTGTTCGTAAGTGTGTGTGTGTGTGTTTGTGTGTGTGTGTGTGTAGGCGGGGAGAGGAGCGGGGAATGACAATGAACTTTTGTTTTTTAGGATATGTTTTGTTTTTTACCGCCTCCGTAGCTCAGATGCAAAGTTCACTGGCTTTACACAGGAGGTCGCGGGTTCGATTCCCGGCGGGGTCAATTGTAAGACTCGGTTTGGTTGGTGGTTGGGCATTTTCTAAGCCCGCCTGGCTAGCTACCACTATCTTATCTAAGTCTTGCCGCCAAATATCAATGATGATATCATTGCTGTTTTCCGGCTTGAAGATAAGATAGCCAGTTCCCCATTGCGTTGGGGATTCTTGGTAAGCCCGCTTTCATCTTCGGCAACCTTGTCACTTACCACCAGGTGAGATGTTGTCAAGGGTTTACCAATAGTGAATAAAAAATTAAAAAAATGCTTTAAACAAATGGCTGTAATATGATGTTTTTACGTGTTCAACCTCCATTTTCAAATTCTAATTTCCAATAACTGATTCGACAAAAACACCTAACTACGCCGACAGAAGTGAAAACTTTTTACAGTTTTATAAGCTTTGGCACTACGAGTGTTCCTGGTAAGGTGTCGGTGATGGTGTCGCGAGTTCAATGGTTTCTTCCCATCTCAAATTACATTTTTATAAGTTTTGACCCTGCGAGTGTACCTGGTAAGGTGTCGGTGACGGTATCGCGGGTTCAATGGTTTCTTCCCATCTCAAATTACAGTTTTATAAGTATTGACCCCGCGAATGTTCCTGGTAAGGAGTCGGTGACGCGGGTTCAATGGTTTATAATGGTAAAGAAGTTTTCACTTTAAAAATCCATAGAATTATAGAAACTGCTTACAAAACAATACGATCTGTTAAGAAATGCGACCTGTTGAGGAGAACAGCAGAACATACGCCAGACAGCTGGAACGGAGACGCTTCGCGCTCGCTCGCTCAATTAAGAGATCTATAGGTGTCATGTTAAGATATGACTATAGATAAATCATTGTGTAACAATTTTTTCCATTGTGTAAATTATTATGTTTGCAGCTTAAACATCTGCTCAAATAAAGAGTACTGTAAAGTTCACTCAAAAACACCGAGTGGTAACTTCGCTCCGATTCTGCCGAATTTCGACTATAGGGTAAAATCCAGATAGTTGCCACACTGTTTGAAATCACTCTTTATCTCTCAGTACAAAAAGAATAATACTTTATTTGTAAAACTGTCCGGAACTTATTTTTTTTACCTACAGTACAAATTTATAAAGAGTAAAAAATATTATCTTTAATATTTTTTGTGAACCTCTGTATTTGGGACATCTATCCCACATAGGGGATAGTTGCGTTATCCATGTAAATTACGTTTAGGATAGATGGACCGCCGAGAAACAGGACATCTATCCCCCAAAAACTTTGATCCCATTTTGTCTTTTGCATACAATCGCACATCGCGATAGGGGGGTCAGCCGCCCCGCCACCCGCACCTCTTTCCTTCGCACCTTCCTCCTCTTGGCCCTTTAGTCCATGACGCTCGAACACTTTTGTATTTCAACTAAGGTTTAGCGGTATTGTAACGAGAGACGCTCTGTAAAAGTTGTTTGCTACTTGGCTTACACCTTCTGATGTGTTTCGTAATAGGAAAGCAACGACAGGAAAAAAAGACTGTTATATTTAGCCTCACTATCTATCGGGACGGGTCTAAACTTTTGCTTGTTGCTTAATTTTGCTTCATTGCGACACACAGAACCTACTTAATAAGTATACATGATCGCGATGTTCATACAGATTTGTATCATAACAACGATTATTGTGAAATGTTTTTGTCTCCGTACTGCGTGTGTCGGCTTCCCGCGATCTTCACCAGGTCGTCGGTCCACCGCGTGGGAGGCCTGCCTACGCTACGCTTTCGCGGTCGCCACTCGAGTACTTCAATGCCCCAACGGCCATCTGTTCTACGAGCTATGTGCCCTTCCCACTGCCACTTCAGTTTAGCGATTATGTGAGCTATGTCCGTCGTCGTGGAAATCCTTGGGGGAGGCCTTTGTCCAGCAGTGGACTTTTTTCGGCTGATATGATGATGATGATGATGATGATGATGACTGCGTATGTAATTTACGGAATTATGCCTACCAGGATCCTGGAAAGTATAGGCGAGTGTAGTGCGGTTACAAGAAAATCATTGAGTCGTTTCGTGATCCCCAGGCGCTGGGCGACCGTCACTTTGTGGTGGACGTGGGCAAACTGGCTCAGATCCACGCAGCTCGCTCCGGACAGCCGGTCTACGTGTACCGGTACTCCTTCCGCGGACAGAAGAGCCTCTCTGACGTCATAACGCGAACTGACAAGGACTATGGTGAGTCAAATGATCATATTTATGCAAAGAAATATTGTTACCGCTTCAGTGGCGTAATGGTTAAGTTCATTAGTTTCACATCAGGAGGTCGCGGGTTCGATTCCCGGCGGTGTCTCACTCGGTTTGGTTTGTAGAAGGGCATTTTCTAAGCCCGCCTGACTAGCTATCACCATCTTGTCTAAGTCTTGCCGCCAGACATCAATGTTAACAGCATTGATGTGTTCCAGCTTGAAGATAAGATAGCCAGCTCCCCATTGCGTTGGGGAATCTAGGTAAGCCCACTTTCATCTTCGGCATCATCATCTCTTACCTTTAGGTGAGATGATGCCAAGGGCTTACCAATCGTCTAATAAAAAAAATCGTTCAATCCTGCATTTCCAGACACAAAAGATTTTTTAATGCTGTATCTGTGATGAGGAAGTGGAAGGGGTGGCGGTTAGAGAGTAGATAGAGAGTGTTAAAGCATCCCAACGCAATGAGGAAGCCTACTGTAAAACTCCACCATTACCACCACCTTATACATCACCATCTAACACGATAAGATGGTGGAGCTGGCCAGATACGAGCTGAAAAAACCTTCCACCCAACAAACCGAATACCACAAAAATATTTTTGGGTCATGCCGGGAATCATGTCATGTCAAGTCATGTCATCTCTTATCGTGTGGCACAGTTTACCATGCTATCCAAGGGACAGACGGCGGTTGCTTAGTGTTGCACTTAGCATTAATTTATACCTATGCACTTGTGCAACGCGACCTTCATACACATCTGAAATCAGATGCGCATGTTTCCTCACGATGTTTTCCTTCACCGTTAAAACAATAGGTAAGTATATGTACTTAAGTTTCGAAAAACTCATTGGCCTTCCGGATTTTAACCCAGGACCTCTTATTAGGAGGACCGAGTCGTTACCGTTGAGCCACCGACGCGACACTTAAATATGTCACCGTAAAATTGTAAAAACCGTTAGATTATAATCTAACGTGATCTATCTCGCGAGATGTGAACTGTCGAAAGATTTTGAACCGTAACATTACTGCTTACAATTTCACTAGTGTCATTGTAATCTCACTAGTGACATTACAATAACACTAAGCGAAGTGAATAACATTAAATAAATAAGCGAGCGTAGCGAGCCATGTTAGGTTCGGCCAAAGAGCCTCGCGCAAGGCTTCCTCTGCCCCCCCCCCCCCCCCCCCCACCATCCCCCCCCCCCACACCTGGGTAGCAGAATGCTTCGCAGAAGAAGAAATCATCGGTTTTATTCGGAGATACAAGAAAGGGCCGTAATCTAACTGAATTTAGTGAAATCGCGGTTTTGACAATATCCCGGCGACTTATATTATATGAAAGAGATAAAAGAGAGATGCCGGGAATCGTACTTGCGACTTCCAAGTTCCCGTTGTAAACCAATGGCCTGACACTGAGCCACGTCCTTTTTATGGTTTTTCCTAATACACAATAGCACTTATGATAATAAAGCTGTTCTATTCACCTCGTGACCGATTTTGGCAACGAAGTTTTATTGGTTTTGTTACATCGAGAATGTGTCAAGAAATAGCGCGATAGTTGGGTTCGTGCCATGTTTGTGCATTTTCGTCTACCCCGGTAGCACAGTGGTTAACGCTCTTGCCTGATAGCCCGAGGGTCGTGGGTTCAATTCCTACTCAGGGCAAACACTCGTGTGACAAACGTTTGTTTGTTCTGTGTCTGGGTTCATCATCATATCAGCCGAAGGACGTCCACTGCTGGACATAGGCATCTATACTAATATTATAAATAGAAAAGATTTGATTGTTTGTTTGTTTGCATTAAAAAGAGGTCCGAAACTACTGGACCGATTTGAAAAATTCTTTCACCGTTGGGAAGCTACACTATTCGCGGTTGCTATAGGCTATATTATACTTTCAAAAATTTAGGCATCCTTACTAAAACTCTAATAATGTTACCCAAGGTGTAAAAATAGACCTAAAAAATTTTGTAATATCTACAAAAAGTAGTGTAGTGTATTTTAGTGTGTAGTGTGCGGTGCGCGGTATGCGGTGTGTAGTGTAGGGTTATTGCAGTGTAGTTTAGTGTAGTGTAGTGCAGTGTAGTGTAGTCTAGTATAAGGCGGTACGAAGTTTACCGGGACAGCTAGTATCTAAAGACTATAGGTGCGTTTAAACGTATAACAGTCTAGTTCTTCTGATTAAGAGCATTTTAAATGCAGGGCTATAATAAAAAATAATTAGTCGGTAAATATTCCGCTAACACATACCGTTCTATAGTCTTCTCTTCTTGGGTATATCCTCATGTCGTGACCATCGTGGCTCTCTCTCGCCACCACAGCTCTCCAGGCCGCTCGATCTTGTGCGCAGTGTATATTGACTTGTAAGATCATACCGGTAATTGCCTTGACCGCGTCAGCCCATCGCATAGGCATTTGTCCTCTGCTCCTTTTTCCTTCCATGCGGCCAGTAATGATAATCTTTTCCAAGCTGTCCGATCCACTTCTGGCCTTCTATAGTACCTACCTACAAGGAAACCTGGTTGGGAGCCAGTGGTGGTGGATGGTGACGGTGTGTTATTTATCCCTTTATCATATCAGATCATATACGTCCCCACCGAGGGGCTCGAGCCTTCCCTAAATTAGGGCGATCGGGCCTTAATCGACCACGCGGGCCCAGTGCGGGTTGGTCGATTTCACACACAACCTTCGAGTTTCTTCGCAGGGTGTGCAGGTTTCCTCACGATGTTTTCCTTCACCGTAAGAGCGTCTGATAAACGTTTTTTTTTTATTCACAATTGGTAAACCCTTGACAACATCTCACCTGGTGGTAAGTGACGTACATTTGAGATCGAAATTCGAAAACACATTGGTACGTGGCAGGACTCGAACCACGATAGGAGGATAGGAGATAAAAATCCCTAAATCCTTATTATTATTATTTTACCATGATTGTCTGAACGTGTACGCAGGTGTGAGCCACGCAGACGATGTCTTCCACGTGTTCAACCTGCCCTACACGGTAGGGGACTCGCCCGACGACGCCAAGATGACCGACGTGCTTGTGGACATGATCTACAACTATGCCGTTACAGGGTACGATAACTGTGGCAATAAATTAGTGCAAGTGTCACTAAGAAACTGAGTTTACCTATAGTTGCGCATGAGGTGGGAGAATAGAAAGCAACTTTCCCCAAGGAACCGACAAGTTGACTGACCTGTTTGCAAAGATTACCTACTAGGTAATCCTTACCTTGGTACGCTAGTACTTATATATATATACTGTTCCTTGGTCTAGTGGTAATTTCTGCCTGCCGGGCCAAGTGTAGTGAGTTGGATCCCCACCAAGGACAAAAATTATTTTGACGAAAGTTTGTTTGCTCTGCGTCTGGATGTTAATATCTATATTTGTAGGTATGTATTTAAACTTATTTGTGTGTGTGCAGGGCACATAGCTCGTAGAACAGATGGCCGTTGGGGTAGTAAACTTCTCGAGTGGCAACCGCGCACTGGAAGACGTAGCGTAAGCAAACCTCAACCGACCGATAACCTGGTGAAGGTCGCAGATGCGGGCAGCGCAGGACCGGTCGTCGTGGAAATCCTTGGGGAGGCCTTTGTCCAGCAGTAAACGTCTTTCGTTTGATATGATGTATGTGCATGAACCTAAATAAATAGAGTTTAAAAAAACTAAAAAACACGCTTTTAAAGCACTTCGAACTAAAAAGATAAAAATAATTTTTAAAATAACCTTAAAACAATAATGAATAAAAAAATACTAGTATTATTGTGAAAAAAAAGCGTCGGGCGCTCGATGTATGAAAAATATGGAGCAAAGCGCCCGACGCTTTTTTTTCACAATAATACTAGTATTTTTTTTATTCATTATTGTTTTAAGGTTATTTTAAAAATTATTTTTAACTTTTTAGTTCGAAGTGCTTTAAAAGCGTGTTTTTTAGTTTTTTAAACTTATGAAATTATTATATTGTCGCTGATTCTTGATAAGTCTACAAAGTTTGAATTAAATCTGTCCGTTTAAAGTGGGTCAAAATCGAGTCCAAAGGAGTCGGTTACATACAAACAAACAAACATACAGGTGAAGCTAATAAAAGCGTGTTAAAAAGTGTAAGTTGTCTCTGGTACCCATAGCACAGGGAATACGAGTTTGCGACCAGATGACCGACATGACCGTGTGTGATTTGTCTTGTGTGAATAACTTATGTTCAATAATTCGAAAATTATTTTTTATACTGCTCACACTAACAGCTGATTGAGCGACACGATGGTAAGTTCTGGGGAAAGTTATTCAGTTTCATGAGTAGAAGCAACAATGACTTATATATTACTGGCGTAAGGACCCGGCCAACGCGCGCGACTAATGGGCCCAGCGAATTGGTGCGAAAATCGAAAGTTTCGCACACTCGCGACTCAGTCGTCTGCGGGACATTGTTCAGTGCGGTGGAAAAATATTCCATATAAAAATGCCTTATTGTGTTGTAAGAGGCCGTAAATATCATAAAAGAAAGGCTAAAAAGAAACATGCGATGTCGTATTATCGATAAGTAACCTTACATTGTATTTTTTCTTGTAAACAAATTAAAAAAACGAATTTTTAAAGCGACAATTCTATCAAGGTTCTTTTAACTCGGCACGTCAGTCAACTCTCGCCCACGCTAGTTCGTACGAGTTATGTCAGATGGCGCTACTATTTGCATGTATGAAGAAAATCTGACTAAAATATGCAGACGGGCGGATCCTTCTATTCAAATCTGTGAGAAGCAACAATGATATTTTGGCGGAGGGTCCAAAAATCCCTTTAGGTACGTGTAAACTTTTAGGTCATTCATTAGGCATTACGTGTAAACTTTAAGGTCATTCATTAGGCATTAAATTATCCGCAAAATAAGAGGGGTCCCTGCGGGTTCCTGAACTGGAATTACATAATTTAGGTAGGTAAGTTCAGTCGACCAAAACAAATAGCTGAGCCCCATCAGAGCTTATAATGTTAGGTAGGTACCTATACTTAATTACGTTACGGACAGTTACGGGGTCAACCTCATCATATGAGCCGAAGGACGTCCACTGCTGGACATAGGCTTCCCCCAAGGATTTCCACGACGACCGGTTCTGCGCTGCCCGCATCCAGCGGCTTCCCGCGACCTTCACCAGGTCATCGGTCCACCGAGTGGGAGGCCTTCCTACACTACGCTTTCCGGTGCGTGGTCGCCACTGGAGAACTTTACTGCCCAAACGGCCATCTGTTCTACGAGCAATGTGCCCCGCCCACTGCCACTTAAGTTTAGCAATTCTGAGAGCTATTAAACGGGGTCAACCTAACTTAAGTTAACCCTAAAATCTAACAAGGTTGTTAAACGCAAATCAAAAAAACTACTTCAAGATTCAAGATTCAATCCTTGAAATAAACCAGATTATTTCATTAGAACATGTAAACAATATGACACGAAAAGTTATACATAAAAATCATTGAATGTCATTGATACTTTGACAATAGTAGGCCAGTTCACACGGACAGCACCCGGTCACGAGTATAACACGAGAGTCAGCCATCACTCCCATCAACCATATTAGAGGGAAAGGAACGAAACTTTTTGTATAATAAAAGAATCCCAATCCCCATCAAAGTTACTGATTGCACAACAAAATGCTTACCTCAAAATTTAATTAATTACGCAACAATTTAAGTTCGTGGCGCACCACTATTTACCTACAAGTATAGCGTTACTCTGGTATAAGTAAAACTGTTTTATTATTTCGTAAGTCAGATCCGCCACCCAGGAGGGGTAGTAAACCTAACCGAACCTATTATCACTCGCTTCGCTCGCTTAACTCTAATCCATTTGAGAAGTATAGATAATTTGATGTGCAATCAGTATTTTTGATATGATTGTCATAAATAATTGATAAAAAAATTATATAGCTTTCATACTTTCATTTTCAGCGTCCCCAAAGTATCGAACCAGGGCCCAACGTGGCAGCCAGTCACTCCCGGCTCCAAGGAGCTCAGCTACCTGGAGATATCATCGCCGACCAAGATGGAGATGAAGTCAAGTGCCGACTTCGGACACAAGTCCTTCTGGGACAGCCTGGGTTTTATGGAGAATGAAAACTTCCATTTGTATAGGAAAGAAGAGTTGTAAGGAACAACAAAACTGATTTATTCTCCGTTGTATTTTGTCCTACTAAAATATCAGGACCACGGGTACTTATTACTTGGGCGATTTGAATTTTATTGTAACTTTATGCAATGACGTTTAAAATAATACTATTACGTTTATTTTTGTATTTAAGACTGCACACTTTTACATTTTATTTAAGACTAGACATTAATTTACCTATTGAATTTTTCTACCTTTTTACCATATGATTAAGTACCTACATTTTGAATTAGTACTATGTAAACCAATAATATTGGTAGGCATGCTACAAAATATAGCGTTATAAGTATGGGTACTTTTGTTACCGACTTGAAAAAAGGAGGTTATAATACGCCAGTAATATATAAGTCATTGGGTTATAAATTAAATAGGTTTGTATTAAGGTAATATTGTTGAAATAGCACATTAATCGTGTATGTTAGTCTACGAGTATGTGGGCTTCTAAACAGATGTGCCAAATTTCATAAGTGTATGTTTGTATGTATGAATGTTTGTCCACGTATTTCTCAGGAACTAGAAATCGAAATGCAATTATTCTTTTTCTATTGGATAAAGCACCTTTCAACTTAGGAAACGGTACAAGTTTCATTGAAATCGATTTAGTAGTTCTCAAGATATGAACTGTGTCACAGTACAATAAAGAGTACTTGGTTAAGTGTGTACCAATCACTGGGAAAACAGGTGATCGCCAGTTTAACGCCGCAATTTTGTGAATGATGTCCCGAGATGATGTCGGCTGTTCTTAAAGTTTTTAGCGTTATCAGTTTTTTTGGGTTTACCAATTGTGAATAAAAAAAAAATAAAAAAAATATGTACTTATTCCTTTTAAAAGCATATAAATTGCTATTTTTACGAACCCCGTGCGGTGGTCTAATTATTATTTTTTTGAGTTTAGGTAGTAACTTACTAATATTTTTTAGAGTTGCTATATACGAAACATCGATATGGGTGTCGTTTAAAAGGTTGTAATGTTTGCGATGATCACGAAAAAAATATATTTATTTTCAAATCCAAGATGGTGGAAAAATATTGATATGGGTGATGGGTGTCATTTTCAAGGTTTTTCGGGGTGCTGGTGTGGTGATGCCAAAACCAGGTTACTTGTCGTAAAGCGATGCCAGATACCTAGTAGATTTTCCTGAGACCCGTTTTTCTCCCCGGCTAAAGAAATGTTTTTTTTTGCAGATAAATAACTTAGTATATATCTATCTATCTGCAAAAAATGTATCTTTAGACACTTAAGAACAAAAGGAAGGAAATGAATAGAAAATGAGTCTAAAGGAACAAATCCTAATTTTTATCATATAGGTAAGTACTTAATGATGTTGTAAGTACTATGCTTGGAAACTTTAAAAATAAATTTATTTTTAATCTTTAACTGGTATTTTATTTATCCAACAAAATTTCCTTTATTATTATCACTATTTCCCTGCCCTGTTTCCAATTATTGTCCTAAAATTGTTGGTAACAAGCTATCAATACTGCTTAAAAAAGGTTTTAAGAAAAAAGCAAAATAAAATATTGATGTAAAAATACAATTTTATTTTATCAACACACCAGTTTATAATAAATAAAAGTAATAAGTACCTACCTACTTATTCATTAATAAGTATCTATCACTTATTTGTTAACAAACAGTCCTCTTATAGCACACAAACAGTCCCAAAACTCTCATCTAAAGGTAAGTTCACATTAACTCCAACCTATCTATGCATACAATGGGAGGCAAAATAAAGTACAATAAAAACAATACAATACTACATATAAAAAATCTGTTCAATGCAATTAGATAGGACAAAGATAGGACAATAATAGGTTGTAAAAATTTAGGATTTTTTAAGCTTTACAATAGGCATCTAAAGATTTCCTGAAAATAGAGATCATAATATTATTTAGTTGGAAGTTAAAAACAGGTAGGTATAGTTGGCGGCATGTCAGTTGCTACACTGAGCTGGTTTCACTTTATATAAAACTTTCTTTACAAAGTAGTGAAACTGGCAGTGTTGCCTACCATACTGATGTATGACACATAGCAAACAATTTTATAAAAAGTCTTATTAAAGAGAAAGAGTTTATTGACTTCTGTGACTTATCTCAAAGTGCATATAATTATTTTATCTGTTCTATAAATAGTTAAACACACTTTTACTAAGGCAAAATATTAAATAGCATGTTCCTTCTGTCATTGAATAGCTTGTTTAGTATGTGGAGTTTAAACAATGACATCACAAACAAAATAACATACAAATGCTAGCCAGTAGACACATAATGTGTGACCTTTACAAAAAAATAAGTACAAAAGATATTAGCATATTGTTCTTCATATGTGCCATGCAGCAGTTCACAAGATTGCTTTGCCAAAATTGCTTAATTACAAATGAATGATTAATTTTAACATGCAATAACTACTATCATGAGTTTTTACTCAGAATGATAAAAAATAATTACAACTTAATGCAGATTAGCAAAGGGCAAAGGTTGATTGGAATTGAATATTTTCATATCTTTGCCCAATAAGCTTATTAATTGTTAATTTTAAAGCCTTCATATATCCAATTAAAATGTTCTATAAAATGACTATTCATCTTTCTTGTCTCCACCAGCCACTGTGATTTTCTTTTGCAACTTGCTGTACTCTTCAGTAAGCCTGTCATACTCTTTGTTCAAGCTGTCAGCTTGTGACTTCATGGCTTCTTTGTCCTTCTTCTCACGAGACAAGTCACGCTCCAGCTCAGTGATCCTCGCCTTCAGCTCTGCAGCTTCCTTCTTCAGATGCTCATCGCCGGCTCCCTGCTTCTCCAGCAGAGACCTAGCCGCGACAGACGCGCTCTGCGCCTGGCGGAAGTTGGCCTCAGACTGCGCCAGCAACATAGCTAGCTCAGTGATCATCTGGCATATACGGCGTATCACAATCAGGAGGAACAGGGCAAAGCCGGAAATGTAGAAGTTCCTCTGTGCGCGGAACAGCCGCATGTTACCTTGCATCTCTGCATCCAAATGTTGGTGCTCTGTGGACTCTATATTCGAGTACTTTTGCATTTCACGGATGGCGTCTAACAGACATAGCACCAGCACGCCGATCAGTATCAAGAAGTATATACCGGCCTGCCCGCTTATGTAAGCGAGGAACTTCGACTTGAAGAACTTCTGCCATCTAGACGGGCTGGCGATCGGCAAACTGAGCAGCAACACGAAAGCGATTTCCGCGTACAGAAACGACGCAATAATTGTCCACTGTAGACTCATTTTGTTTCCTATTTACTTATGCACTGTTTTAAATGTGTACCGGCACTGGTAATGAAATAAATCACTTTATGATGGAATATCGTGTGGAAATGCAGAAATAGTCTAGAATAGCGGTGACTCACGGAATGAAGGTGAACAAACAGAAAAAAAACTTCAGATCAGTTAGAAAAGTCAAAGTTCCAAAATGACGTGTCGGTTACGTTTCTGAAATGTTCTGTACATTATTAAATTAAAAATAATTTTGATTATTTTTTAAACCTACGTGAAAAAAGAATTATACTGAGGAATCATAACATGAATTATTTAGTTTGATTAAATATTTCACATGATTTATCGTAGTCCCAGACCGATACCAACCAAAGAAGATAAATTATTTTTGTACTGTTCTTATAATTTGTGCGTGAATGGAACTTTGTGATGCGCGATACGTATCGATATTTTGATGTATCGATACAACGGTATGCGATTTATCGATATTTTGTATCGATACAAGTAATTGCGATTTTTTTTACTGTATCGTCACAGATGAGGATACTATAATTACTTCGTAACAGATACTGCACTTCCTTAAAAACATAAATACCAGTATAATATAACAATATAACTGCATACACGGGCGGCGGCGTGCGAATTTCTGGCACAGAACACTATTACTTAGTACTAATATATATACTGTGCTATTACATTGCTGGTGGCGACTATACGGCGGCGATCTAGTCTAGCAGGAGAGGAGATTTGAGGGTGTACATAGGATTTCATACTCTTTGATTTGGTGTTTCGTAGGTATAGGTACGTCCCGCTCGTACGGTACGTGCAAAGAGTATAGAAATCGCTGAGTTTAGGTATGTGTTTGTGTTTCTATACTCCTTGGGTACGTGTGTTTGTGATTTTCTTTGAATCTGCGAAATTGTGCATTTTAATTGAAAAATCTGTGCTAATTTTGTTACACATACACTCCAACAACCATGGCCGATCCTAAATACGAGAATCTACCAGGAATTGTAAGTGAATTCCTACCCAGCTCATTCAAAAATATTGATTTTTTGTCCTGGTTTCCTAGCATGCATTACTCATGGGCGTTATTCGATTTATATTCAAGGCATACGACCAGCCAGATGTCTACGAGACGGGGGACCTTCCGGAGTCGGACCAGCCGGAGCCTTTCGAAGAAGAGGAAAACGAATGTATCGAGAATCTACACCTGTCTGTGAAAGACTCTTTCAACAAATTTAAGGGGAAATTCCTCACTGGGAACGTCGATTTTTCGGATAGACTTAGCAGAAAGACTAGAATTGGGTACAGGTAACGTTTTTTGTTTTCAATAGGTATTAGATGTTTTCGAAAAAAAATCTCAGAGTAAAAAAAATTGAGAAGAAGAGTACTAAAGGCTCTCCCTGACAAAGCTTCAAATGTTTCATAAAGACTGGTAATTATAATACTTAATGTTTCCAAAATATTTCCTGTAAAATTAACTCCCATACAGAGTATCGTCAAACATTTTAAACTACACATGTCAAAAAAATTGTTCCAACTTATTTTTCGTAGTGGATTTTTATACAAAAAGGGTTCCAAATAAGCACAATATTATATTTTTAAATGAAGAAAAGTAAATAAACTAAAAAGTGTTACCAGTAAGTTAGATACTTATAGCTACAAATTTGTTGAAGAACACACAGAACACAACATTCTGTAGACTTTCAGGAACTCACTAGAATGCTCAAAACAAAGAATATTATTTTGCCATTGTTAGCAAATAATTTAACTGCCTTTGTGGTGTAATTGTTAATTTATTTGCTCCACACGAGGAGTTGTGGGTTCGATTCCCGGTGGGATCAACTTGTAAGAATCAGTTTGGTTGGTGGTAGGGAATTTTCTAAGCCTGCCTGGCTAGCCACCACCATCTTATCTAAGTCTTGCTGTCAAACATCAGTTTTTACAGCTACCACCATCTTATCAAAGTCTTCCGGCTGATGATGTGTTCCGGCTTAAAGATAAGATAGCCAGTTGTCCATTGCACCCGCTTCCATCATCGTCACTTACTATCAGGTGAGATGATTCCAAGAGCTTGCCAATTATGAATTAAATAACTATACTCTCCTCTGAGCAGTCTATGGAGTTTCTGTTTTTCTACAGAATGTTGTCGACGGATGTTTTGCGAGGGTGCTAACCTAATAATACTACTTTTTGTTTTTTTATGTAAAAATTTGTGTAAAAATGTAATTTAAAAAATAGGTATTAGGATTTTGATGCTCTGTATATATCGGGCTGATCTAAGAAAGGATTATTCGAAAACGAAATGAGGAATACAGTTCAATTAAGGATTGGAGTTAAAAATGAGTTTGGTTTCCTGTGAAAATATGATAGCAAACATATATGTTCCTTAATAAAATTGTTACCAATGTAACTAAGGAAAAATGTGGTTAAAATTTATGAGGCCTTCAAACAATGCTAGAAAAATAAATAAAAAAAAACAAATAGTAATTTTACATCACAGAAGTTTAGACTTATTAACAAACTAAACAAAACAGCTAATATTACACTGCAATTTTTTTTTTGTTTATTTTATACTAGGCCTTAGTTTAATCGCCCTGATTCAGGGTAGGCTCGAGGCCCTCGGTGGGGACGTATATGAGCTGTAATGATGATTTTATACTAAATCTTTTTGGTTAACGTTAGGTACCTCTTTTATTTAGAACAATGAAAGTTAGCTATAGTTTTTTCATGGAACGCCGAAACCATTAAGGGATATTGACCCTTAATCATATCTATTGCAAGAAGTCACTAATAATGAGTGACCTATATTCCCAAGAGACTTAAGGGAAGGCTGGTTTCTGCAACCAGGGGACTGGTGACTCCAAGATTCTAGTAGGCTGCTGATGATTTCCTGGAGCGACCTCAAGTCACCAAGTTACACGACCCTGTACAGTGCTAGCTCTGTGCAATCCAGTCTCCTCAGCCTCCATGAACACTCTCGAATTATATTGAATTATAGTGGGCTGTCCATGATACCTAGAAAGTATAGGTGTTTGTTAAAATTACCATGTCCAGTTAACAGCAGCTTTTACCTTGTGGAGTTGAGATCTCCCAAGTCTCTGGAGCTTCCTGGATAGGCCAGGGTTAGTTACCGGCAGGTCCAACCTCGCTTGCCTGCCCAATAGGGTGTTGGTACAATGGCATTATAGTTTTTTTAATCTTCAATTGTTAGGCTAGTCAGGTTTACTATGTTTATATTTAGACCTTCGTGGAATTTTGTGCAGGTTATGAAAACTTATAATTTTTGGAAAGTTTATACGCATTTTATGTTAAAAGTATATGGAAACCCCCTATTTTTTCACTTTTTCTAATTTTTAGTATTTGTTGTTATAGCGGCAACAGAAATACATCATCTGTGAAAATTTCAACTGTCTAGCTATCACGGTATATCACTAGTTTCTTCACATATCATAAATAACATGATTTTTGTTTGGAGACTTCCCTTATTTCTTCACTTTCTAATTTTTTGTATTTGTTGTTATAGCGACAACAGAAATATGTATATCATCTGTGAAAATTTCAACTGCCTAGCTATCACAGTTTATGAAATACAACCTGGTGACAGACAGCAAAGTCTTAGTAATAAGGTCCCGTTTTGACCCTTTGGGAACGGAACCCTAAAAACAATGTTTCCTTTGCCCAGAGTTAAAAAACTAAAAATTAAAGGGGTTGCCATACAAGAAACATGTTTTGTTTTGTTTTTGCTCTATCATAAAAACGGTAATACATACAACCATGAAACTTGGTATGATTATAGTACTAATCCTAAAGTAAAATAACCATTAATAAAAACTGGCCAAGTATGAGTTGTACTTGTGCTAAGAATCGCGAACAAAATTTTAAAAAACGCCTTTTTTTCATGCTTGCATTGATGTGTTTTTTGTTTGAAATTTATAAGTATCATTGTTTTACTTGTTTGAAGAAGTGTGGTGGTATAGAATCTTCGGTGCGCGAGTTGGTTATTTTTATAACCTTTACAAAAATGTACAATTTCAAAAATCATATATAAATTACAATACATCAGTTATTTCGTAAAATCTAAGAAAACAAACAGGCAAATAAAAAAATAGTCTCTCTTTTTGCTTATATAATATAAACTTTACAAAAATGTATCTTTTTTTAACTCTCCATAAATTCCCATGAACTTACATAGTGGACTTGACTAAACCCTTTGCATTATCTCACCTGATGTAAGTGAGTGCTAAGGATGCCAAAGATGGAAGCAGGCTTCATCATCATCATCATATCAGCCAAAGGACGTCCACTGCTGGCGATCCCCCTAGGATCGCCACGACTACCGGTTCTGAGCTGCCCGCACTCAGCGGCTTCCCGCGACCTTCACCAGGTCATCGGTCACCAGGCTTACCAAAGTTCTTACAAATTAAAATGAGTTGCAAATTGAGACTCTGCCGGGAATCCTACCGAAGACCTCCTGGTGTGAAGTGAATAGATCAACCAATATGCCACGGAGGCTGTACAGATTAAGGGCTAAGTTCATAACTGGGTGTTTATATCCAAAATCCATGCAGACGGAGTTGTGGCCAGTCAGTAGTATTTAATGAGACTCTTACAGGGCTGGGGAATGGGTGCTGGCAGCTGAAGGGGAGCCGGAGACTACTCTGGAGCGGTATAACCGGCTGCGGTGTGAGTTTTCAGAGCTCCTGGAGCAAATCGCTGAGCAACAGAACAAAGCCACTGAAAGTGAAAGGGTAGGTTCAAAGCAATAATACAATTATTAATGGTAGGATGTTTTATGCTAGGTCTCACTGGTGGGGTATCACTGCTTGCCAGTTACCTGCCGCCAAGCAGTTTACTGACAAGGAAGGGTACCCAACTGTCGGACTCCGATTTGATTTATTTTGATATATGTTATAGAGTAGTCTAAAATAACGGACACGTATTTATTTAGCTGCCCAAACTCAACCTGTCAGGAGAAAATGGCCTTCAAAGTACTGAAAATTGATCAAACCTTCTAATTCCTGAGAAGAGATTTGTTAAAAAAAATTGATAATTGAGGTCGCAATCTAGAGAGCGGCAGGGAGTGTCCATACTGTATGTTAGTACTAATATATATACTTTGATACAATCGTCCAACAGAGACGTCTAGACAAGGCAATCGTGCGGGGGCCGATGCGCGGGTACATCCCGCTGGTAACATATTGTTTCTTTTTCTCAAGAGAGAAAGGTAAAAGATCACCTCTTAATAAAAATGAAAAAGATAAGAGTTTTGTACATCTTTAATGTATTGTACATAAAGTTCGTAAACTTGACAATGTTCCCTAAGGAACTGAAGTCAAAACCCAAAAAAAAATAGATAGACCAGCTGTAATTTATTTCGTATAATTTTTTATTTTTTTTGTGAATTCACTATTAGTTCCATTTCCATAGGAAAAGTGATTTTAAGCCCCCCAGTTTAAATATTTTCAACTTGTTAATTTTGTTAAACTTTATACACGTTCAAATTTTTTTTTATATTATTTTTATATGGCAACCAGCTTCATGCTATCTCACTCTTATTATTAACTGTTTGTACTTGTATAGTACAATAATGAACCCAAAAAAAGTCCTTGATTAGGACACTCTGTCTCACTCTACTCGACGCGTTTTCTATCTGAAAAATTATCTTGGGTTGATGTGTCAATTTATTTCATAGACATTAAACAATCATTCTATAATAGACATTTATGATACAAGGGTAGTAAAAAGGTAAATAACAAATGAGTAACATTTGTAAGCCCAAGCCGCATTTAAAATATAAAATTATCCTTCCAAAAGTCTCAAAAAAGATTCTGTATCTTTGGTTATTTTATTTTTTATTTGCTGGAAATGACTTGTTCCTTTGAGCTAGAAATTAAATATAAAGAGCCAAAGTAAAAACCACATGTGCGGTGAAATCTATTTTGTGCACAGTAAACTGGCATTTAAGGTACCACTTTTCGAGCAGCAGTATTGAAAAAATAATTTCTTAATACTTTCGGCCTTCAACTGCACTGGATTATACATTGAATTAATTACATACGTATAAAATCACCATTTTGTCGATGTATTTGTTTGTAGGAAGAGTATACAAAACTGGCCACACAGATCAACACAACGAAGAAACTACTCGAGGAGTTGAAACTCGAAGAAGGTGATCAAGTTGACCCTAAGGCAGAGAAACTAAAGTGAGTGCCACTTGTTTGTAAACTGTTAAAAATGTAAGGTATCAAGATGATTACTCGCCACACTATTATTACAAGGTATACGCAAAAAAAACGGCAAATCGATGTACAGAATAGCCGTTTGGCACACGTGTACTTGAGGTCATAACAATAATGTTTACCCTCAGTTCCTAAAAATATTTCCCTTAGGAACGATTTTTTTTCCTCTGAAACCTATCGTGTGGGATATCTAATGAAAGGACATTCTGAGCTGGTTCTAAAAATATATCACATCATTAGATTTCAGTCACTTGTTTTAAATTAAAACACAAAACATACCAATTTTGGGCTCCTCTAGTTAAGATACGTCTGAATTAGTTTTTTGTAAAATATACCTCAAATCATAACGTAATATCCTCATTTCAACCTTATGAAAGCAATTTTTAAAACATTTGCATGTAATATTTTTTTAATTTTTCATTATTGCAAAGTAAGACTTAGGTACTTAAATTGCATTTTTGTATGAAGGTTCAAATTTTTTTTAGATTTGACTATCCTGCCTTGCTATGCCAACAGGGGCTGTCCCAGAAATACGCCCTTTTAACTTTTTTTATTGCATTAGATAGCTGTAACAATTTTCCATTACATACAAAAAACCACTAAGAACTTTTTTGTATCTTAATTTTGTAAGCGATTTGGATTTAAGGAAATATGTAATAATGTGTATATTTTTAGAAACGGCTCAGGGAGCCCTTTCATTTGATATCCCACACAATAGGTTTAAGAAGAAAAAACTTTTTTTTCATGCAAAAAAGGTATAACTCCCTCTTATTTTTTTTATTGAAAATTTGAGTGCGTTTGGGTGCACCTCACCTGATGGTAAGTTCCGATGCAGCCGAAGATGTAACACGCAATCTCAAATAGTGCCTATTCAATCTAGTCTAGGGAAATATTTTTAGGAATTGCGGGTCAAAATCATTGTTTTGAGAACAAGTACACGTGTGCCAAACAGCTATCCTGTACATCGATTTTCCGCAGTCCAGCAATATTGGGATTATACGCTGACAACTACATAGTCCGATATTCAAGTGCAAAATTCTTTTTTTTTTATGTTTTTACAATTTATGGCTTCATCTGACATCGTTCCTTTCGTGACTTGTCATGCGTAGATTAGTAGAGTAGACCCAAATCTCATATTAATAGATTTTAATGGGTTTGAGACATTAATGTCGTATTTTGGTTGTATTTATATTGTAATTACGTGATATTATGTATTCTTTCGGCGATAAGTCACGCAAATAAAGAATATCAGATGGAGCCATAAAAACCAAAACAGTATAAAAGAAGGATTCTGCGACATACTCGAGAGGCAAAGCCTTAATTTGTGACTTTTTGCCCTTGTTTCTTGAGGTTACAGACTGAACAGCGAATCCAGACCATATCCAGATTTCCAGCCAACCTTATGCTTATATCACACACTTGCCATGCCAAGCGACAGGGTCAGAGCTACAAAAACATACTTGAAATTTTCCTCTTCTGACCTATAGCTTTGTCTCGCTTGGTGTAGCGTGTCAACCATGTGGAGTCATCAAATGCTTTTAGTCAGATTCCCCAACAGGTCATTAAACGCCCAGAATTATTATTTTTTTATTTAAATATTTTTTCCAAGTCAGAAGAACGATAACAAAGCACATGCAATTATAAAAAAAATCAGGGGTCACTGAGAATGTAATTCAAATATCACTATTAGTAGAGATTTACATTTTACAGGTCTAGCGCTTGATTATTATTATTATTGGGTGGGCCGCCTGCGGGGTACAGGCGGGTGTTCAAGTCACAATGTGGACTCACTACACCCTATTCGCATGGTGGTACAATGGTTACTGTGACCCCGGTGGCGTCCCCCCCTCAAACCTTGAGCTCCTTCTACAATACTCCGCTATGTGACTGATTTCCAGGTCGCATAGTTCCTCTTCCCTGATCCTATCGGCGCCAAACGTATCCCACCTTAGCCTGCTGTAGAGTACACACTCAGCCAAGTAGTGCTGGCTGGTCTCCGGTTCTCCGCAGTTGGGGCATGGAGGGGTCTATGGTCCTGTCTACTAGGGACATATATCTAGCATTTGATAGGTTCCTGCGTAGTGGAGCGGTGTGACGTCACGTGATTGACGCGACACTTCAGTCGGTCGCCCGCATCCCCGTGCTGTTACGTCAAACGTCACCCGCCGCACCGCCCCCGCAGGAACCTAGCTCTGGACCTGTGTAGTTCACTTATTTGGAGTTGTTTTTTTTTTCAGAGAGTATTTAGCAACAAGTGGCAAGAAGAAGAAAGGAGATGTAGTGACGACGCATTTAAAGCTGAAACCTGAAGTCAATCTAGCGCAGACCACCAGAATAGCACAGTTAGAACACAGGTGAACATTTTAAATCTTTTTAATCTCAATTCCTAGACAGAAAATAGTCTACAGCTTTTAGAAGCTAAAAGATTAATTATTAATTAATTATTATTTATTAATTAGATTAGTCTAATCTTCTTTAACAAAATGGGCTCTTTGTCACACTGGACGATTTTATAGCTAGGTCTGAGCGTAGTAGGCTTACCGCGGATGCGCAGCGTACTCTGGGCAAAATCGATGCAATTATATGTGAATCTCTGCTTTCTCGCAGCAGTTTAGTATGAGAGAACGCAGTGTTCGGCGGCAAAATTGCGATCGTGAAATCAATTGTATAATAGGTCGGGGAAAAGGTTTCTACGTATTTTGTAAGTATACATTTGTAATAAAATCTCTTAGCTTGTATTATTTTTATATAGCTGATTATAATAAAATTAATAAAAAGGTGAGCATTCCCATTTTTTATTCCCCCCCATTTTTCAATTGTTATTTCTGTTTACGTAAATTCGTTACATTTTGAAATTTTATTTAAGTGCATCACACGCCGTGAACAAACTTTGAAGTTTTGCACCGCGAAATGCAGCTCGCTCTGGTCGCCCTATTTCAATTTGCATACAAAATATGAAGAAACTTTTCCCCGGCCTAGTATGAAAGAACGTAGCGATCTCTTTATGTATCCGTGACTAAAAATGCTTGTATGCTTTTCAATTCTTCTGTAATGAATGCCTTATGTGGTCTAATTTGAGGGAGTTGCCCTAAGTTTGAAAGTTAATTTGAAACTGTGATAAACCATTGACTTTTTATTTATTGTTGTAGGTTACACAAATTGGAGCAGGCAGCTGGTGTAAGAGACGAAGATGCCTTCAGGAAACTACAGTCTGCTACAGGGAAGGTAAATAGTTCCTGTATTGTATACCATGATAATAACTTTAGATTATCTTCTCTATTACGTCCCATTGCCAACAGATTTGAAATAAACTACTCAAAACACAACAAAATAAGGCCCACCTCGACTTATCCACTATAAAAACTGTACTTACTGACTGACTGACTTTACTCTTTACAGATGAGTATTAAGTTTTTTAGTGGCGACAGACGTGTATGCGCGTGGAGAAGAAAAGGTAAACATTTTGCAGAGCCTTGTATCCACGAAACAGATTGGTCTGGTCCCAGTGTTTGTACGGGGCGGAATTAGTTTAACCGATTGAGTATTAATGGGACCCATCGGTCCCGGTAAGTTGTTCTTTCCGTTGAGTATTAATGGACCCATCGGCCCCGGTAACAACACGCGACCTTATGCTCTAAAGTACACAAATATAGTTAAAACTGTGTTGAAACTGCCTTGGGTTGATTTATGGACTTACGTCGTTATTAAATTCCGCTTCTAGTGCCATACGCAGTTTAATATAAAATCATAGATAAAATTTTCATAAATTGACAATTTCTTGTCATTTTCCGCCATTTTGGAAAATGGGTCCGCCTGAAGGAAGGGAACGTCAATATTCAAGGTCGGCCTGGACGGTTAAGGGATACACAGAGCTGGAAATTCTGAACGAGGGTACCGTTGCTGCTGCCAATTACGTGGAGCGTGAGATACGACCTCAGGTCATGAACGATTGGGGCATAGTTTCATTTTTATGCAGGACTAGCTTTTGCCCGCGGCTTCTCTGGCGTGGGCATCGTTATCGCCTTTGCGGGTGAGTGGTGCGCGAGCCGCAACAGGAGTTTACCCGAGATCCCTCGGAAACTATATCGGGCTATGCTGTTTTCACGGGATAGAAGGGAGCATTATTCTTCCTAAAAATTATAAATGTGAAAATGTGTTTGTTTGTTACCTTTTTACGCTTCAGCACCGCGACCAATTTGATGAAATTTGGCATGCAGGTAGCCTGTGTCACTGGAAAGAACATAGGCTTATTTTTATCCCGTGAAATAACATAGTCCGATGCAGTTCCTGAGGGAACTGAAAAAATACTCGTCTTTTGGTTAATTTCTTTAACGTCGCAACGGAACAATGGATTGTTGTGATTTTTTGCACAGAGTGTCTTATGAATGAACGTGGCGAAACTGAACAACTTTACTCAAGGAACTAATAGTAAAGTCGTTGAAAAAAACCTTTCATACAAATTGTTTAGCAAACTTTATGAATCTAAAATTTTTCGAGAATTTCATTTTTTCATAAAAGTTAAATCTTGTTTGTATTGTATGGAGCCCTAAAGTGATTTTTAGAGAATTTGTTTTTATTGGAGCTACATAAACGATTACATACAATATGTTTTATAAATGGCACCATATACCTACATAAAAGGAGACGATGATTGCTGACGAGGCAAAGATCATTGAGGTAGATATGTCCGAATAGGGAATCGGACTGCATCAAAAATAAAATCGGAAATATAGTTTCCTAAATTGCTCTCCTCTTGAAGTTTCAAAAATCCTTACTTGTTTAGTTTTTCCATCACGTCTTCAATTTTTAATTGATCAAATTCACAAAATCAGTTCGTCAATGACGCTTAAAATCTATGACGTCATTTGTGGGTATTTCAAACATTTTTAGAAAAATAAAGAGTTTTTGACAGATCATAAAAAGTAACTCAAATGACTAGCAGCCCGATCCCCTTTTGTCGGTTAAGGTCCCAGCTTGCATCATATTTGATCAATTTCCGATTTCAATCGACTTACTTGTAACCCGTTGACATCTCAGGCAACGCTGTGCGGCGCAGCGGCGGCGCTGGCGGCGCAGGCGTCACTGCTGCGTGCGGGCGAGGTGGCGGCGGCGGAGGCGCGCGTCGTCTCGCTACTCGCCAATGTAGAAGCGCTCAAGGCAGCCTCCAAGCCTGACGCCGAGATGGACGCCAAGGTACAGTGTCTGCCTCCGCGGTGTAATGGTAATGTAGCTGTTATGAAATGAGACGACGATTTCTTGGTAGATAGATAAGTTGCGTGATGTTTATTGGTTTGAGGTTTGACAAAAGAAGGGCCTTGCAATGCCCGTAGGCTAGCTTATAAATACTTGTACAGAACGACATCTATACCTAATACATAGAACTAAATTCTTCATACATAATGATTAATGTTGTCTACGTAATAGAATGCTAAACTACATTCTGTCACACCCCGGACACTCCATACAAACGAGCGAGAAATGATATACATAATTATAACTGACGTATCTATAGGCAAGAATGCAGGTAGGGTTGAATCACACCGGCGGTATTGGTCACAAAATGTTTGTTAGTTATTTACTGAATGCTGTGTGAATACTAAACTCTTTTTTTTTCATACTTTTCGTTGTAAACGAACACCGTTCGAAAAAAAAAACACCACTTTCCGAATTAACACTGAAACCTGCTATTATTTTGTACATCTTCCTTAACCGACAAATCGCTACCGCTTATTAAAAAAAAGGTCATCTACTTCTATGACGCCGAAAATCGCTGCCCTGCCGCTTATTAAAAAAAGGTCCTTCACTTCTCTGACGGGCGAAAATCGCTAACGCTTATATTCCAAAAAAAGGTGAAGTCAATTTGATCACCAAGATTCATGATATGGGGTCCAGGGGGCCCAGCCCCCTCCACCCATTTCCAACCCGCAAATTTTATGGAAAAAGTGTTAGACCGTATAAAATAATAGCAGTTTTCAGTGTTAATTCATACGTCCACGTCGCAGTTACCATTTACAATGTTTTATAGTCTCATAGTCTCATACTGTGTATGGTGTATTCGGAAAGTACAACATGACAAGTATGAAAAAAAAAAGATTTCAGTTAGGCCTTTACGTTCGGTAACTGGTTGGTTTTTATGCTTGTGAACGAAATCACAGCGGCGCGCAAAGTGAATATAGTGAATAAAAGTGCTTGCGTAGCTCGTCCTTTACGTTTGGTACCCAATCTACACCCAATCTGAGTGACGGGGGGGTGAGGTCGAATTTAGAGAGGGGCAGGGAGTGTCCATACTGTACGTTAGTACTAATATATATACTGTGATTCTGTAGTACATACAGATTGTAACAGATGAGTTTACGTGTCTGAACAGGTAATGTCCATTAGCTTCACATCAGGAGATCGCGGTTTCGATTCCCGGTGGAGTATGACTTGGTTTGGTTGGTGGAAGGGTATTTTCTAAGCCCGACTGGCTAGCTACCATTGATGTGTTTCGGGTTGAAGATAAGGTAGCTAGTTCCCTTGTGTTGGGGAATCTTTGTAAGCGCGCTTCAATCTTCGGCATCGTTGTAACTTACCATCAGGTGATATGATGTCACTGCTACAAGGCCTTACCACGGCCTTACTACTGTCAAGGGCTTACCAATTGTAGATAACAAAGATCGTATATCTGTTAGTTCTACGAATCGACAGCGTCTTAGCTTCCTCCCTTTTTTGCGAGTTAAATACCTTGCTTTTGTAACGACCCCTTAGTTTCAAAGAGGTTTGAAGTATCTCGAAAATAAGCAAATTCGGAGATAACGATAGCATCCTACGGGCCATAATTCATAATAATAATTATTGGCTCCGGTCGCCCATTCCAGGATGTCAGACAGACTAGAGCTTCAAATGGACTACTGTACCTTTTTGTCCAGTCCCGATTTGACTAAAGTCGACGCCATAATTCGAGAGACAACTTTGACAATTCGTTTTGCACAAGTGTTGCCATAGTTAGGGTAGTGCTGTTCGTATCGATATTTAAAAAAATACGGCTGTGAATACCAGTGCTGTTTATCCATTAGTTACGGTGAAATAATCAAATTAATTTAATATTTTACATTACAATGTAAGATATAAACATAGAAAGAGCAAATACTAACCAACGACGATAATTAAAGACGTTTGTTTTGATTGGCCTCACCGCTAGACGTATATTTGAGCGAATGACACTATGGCCGGCATCAAGTGCGATAACCAAAGCACTACGACACTCCATACAAAGTGACAAGATGCATGCAATTACAAATTGCATCTCTTTCTAACCTTGATAGGGTTGACATTTGTGTAATATTACTGATTGAGATGGAAATAGGAGTACGGAGTAGAAAGAGATACTAAGAAAATTTATTATTTAATGATGCCGGGAAATATTTCACACAATTCTTGAGCCAGAATTTATGTAGCTAGTCGGTCGGCGGCGGCGCGACGACGATGGGGACAAAGTATGCAGTATGCAGGTAGCTGAAGATAAACAAAACGCGGTGCGTACTTGTCAATGTCAACCGTAGTGCGATAGATTTCGTAATAATAAATAAGGTTAAAATACGGGATTTAACCTTTAATTGTAACGGTTTAAACCTGTCCGTAAATGTTTATAGGTGTGCGTGAACTCTTGATAGGGTTGACACTTGTGTTGTGTACATCAATAGTACTGATTGAGATTGGAATGGCAGTACGGAGTAGATTGAGATACTGAGAAAATTTATTATTAAATGATGCCGGGAAATGTTTCATACAACTCTTAAGGCAGAATTAATCAGCTAGTCTGTCGACGGCGTGAAGTATGCAGGATGCAGGTAGCCAGCAGCTACTAATGCTGCTGGATACCGATTTTTAAACTGTCAATATTACAAAGTCAGGCAGATTCCACATCACTCGGTACACAATAAACATACAAATTAAAATAAAAAAACAACCTTTTTTGAAGTCAGGTGAAACCATAAACTTTGAGCTAGAAATAGACTTATAAGTAACTATTAAGTCAATATTATGCAATCTATGACGCGTCCCGAAATAATCATTTTGAACTTATTTTGAACGAAATTCTCGTGTTTTGGAACGCGGCATAGGTCATGATATGACCTTGACATGTTTGTGGTTTTTTTAGAAATATCAAATTTTAAACCCCCTCATTATATTCCCGAGTATAGATCTCAATCACAGTCTCTAAGCGAAACCGGTTGGCGAAACTAATTGATTTTGTGGAACAAGTTTGTGTTTGAGTAATCTATACTGAGGATGGCGTTTTACTACGAAAAACGCCAATTGCAACAACAATATTCCCGAGTTTGACCGAAAATTCCGACTTAACAAACCATATAGTCGAGTCGATACTGTCTATCGATATCGGCCACATCACTATTTAATTTCGTGTAACTCTGGTAACCCTTTATCTGTCACTTACTTGTCAAACTTGTCTCTCGAATTATGGCGTCGACTTTAGTGTGCCTGTGATGTTTAGTTTCAAAAGGTACAAAAATCACAAACGTTTCAAACTAGTACCTAAAAACGAGCCGGGTGATGTGTGCCTGATTCAAAAGAACGTATCTATTTATTTTCAGATATTTAATCACAGTGTTTTGTTTCATTCAGGTGAACGAATTATACAAACTGCTGAAGCAGATAGACGGAATTTCACATTCCGAGATCCTGGAGCGAATGGAGGCACTGGAATCTCTTCACAACCAAGGTGACTTTGCTTTCACACATAAAAAATAAATGCTTCGACCAATATAACATCTATGGACCGGCCTGCGCGATGCATGCGCCCATTTTTCAAAAATCAAAATCAAATCAAAATCAAAAACAATTTATTTCAAATAGGTGTTTACACACACTTTTAAATAGTCAAAACAAAAAAAATACAATAAAAATAAAATTACAAATAATGTCATGATTCAGATTACAGTCTCAGGTAATGGTATTTGTTTTAGAATCAACATATATATCTTTGTCATTTACATAATCTATTATTTTATAATATCCTCTAGAGCACAAAACTTTTTTGACATGAGTCTTGAATTTATTCTCTGACAAACTAGTTACATTTTCTGGAATTTTATTGTAGAATCTTATACACTGCCCCACAAATGACTTTTTAACCTTACTCAGTCTCGAAAAGGCTATGTCTATTTTATTTACATTTCTTAAATTCAAATTATGCCTGTCACTGTTTTTAGGAAATAAATGCAAATTCTTACGAACGTACATGATGTTTTCATATATAAATTGACTAGCAACAGTTAAAATATTGATTTCTTTGAACTTATTCTGTAACGAGTCACGTGATCGCATCTGATAGATTGCGCGGATAGCTCTTTTCTGCAGGATGAAAATAGTTTCTATATCAGCCGCATGCCCCCACAGTAATATGCCATAAGACATTATACTATGGAAGTAACTAAAATACACTAGTCTAGCAGTATCTACATCCGTTAACTGTCTTATTTTCTTAACGGCATAAGCAGCTGAACTAAGCCTTCCCGCTAAAGTTTCAATGTGTGGTCCCCATTGAAGTGAAACATCCAAAGTTATACCAAGGAACACCGTGGTATTTACAAATTCTAATTTATTACTGTCTAATATTACACTATTATTGACCTTTTTTACATTTGGCAAACAAAATTTTATACATTTTGTTTTCTTAGCATTTAATAATAAGTTGTTCACAGTGAACCAGTTCAGTATCTTTGAAAGAGTGTTGTTTACTTCGTCAATTTCGTTTTCTTTCCTATTCACTTTAAAAATAAGAGAAGTATCATCCGCAAACAACACAATATTTGACAGATGTTGCACCATAAAAGGCAAATCATTAACGTAAACAAGGAAAAGAAAAGGCCCTAATATGGAACCCTGGGGCACACCCATTTTCACTTTAGATCCAGATGAGTTCGTGCCATTCACTTGTACTTTTTGTATTCTGTTGTCTAAATACGAATTTAAAAGACTGAGAGCCCCTTCCTCTACACCATAATGCTTTAATTTCATAAGTAATGTTTGGTGTTCAACACAATCAAAAGCCTTAGATAAATCACAAAACACTCCAATTGCATTCTGCGATTCCTCGAAGGCATCATATATGTTTCGAATGAGTGCTACTCCTGCATCGGTTGTTGATCGTCCTTTAGTGAAACCGAATTGTTGGTTATGCAGTAGTTTGTTTTCTGTAAAATATTGTAGCATTTGGTTAAGCATAATCTTTTCAAACACTTTACTAAGAACTGGCAGCACAGAAACTGGTCTGTAGTTGCCTGCATCAGTTTTTGAACCAGATTTATATAAAGGTATCACTTTACTAAGCTTCATGAGATCTGGAAAGACGCCACTATCAATGCTAATATTAAAAAGACAAGCTAAATATGGCGCTAAAGTATCAATTACATTACTGATCAAGCTTACCGATAATCCCCAGAGGTCTTCGGTTCTTTTCACTTTAAGAGATTTAAAAGTTTTTACAATAGATTGTGGTTCAATTACTCTGAAGGAGAATTTTTGATCACAATTACTAACATTATCCTTTAGCAGTCTTTGAGCATACATGGGTGATGAGTTTAGGGCTTCAGTAGTCTTAAGTGGAATATTTGTGAAAAAAGTTTCGAATTCTTTAGCTACATCGGCATTCGAACTAATTTTACCTTGATCTGTTTGCAAAACATATTCTTTGTCGCGAGGTTTGACTTTACCTGTTTGTTTGCTAATGATATTCCAAACAGTTTTTATTTTATTATCTGAAAATTTTATTTTTCTAGCCAGATAATTAGATTTTGCTACGTGGCAAACCTGCTTAAAAATTTTTGAATATTGTTTCACATAATTTGTAAAGTTCTCATCAAAAGTGTAAGTTTTTTTGTCGATCAGTATTCCCCAAATGGGTTGAAGGTCGAAATAAGTGAAATTTATTATCTCATTCGTACTACATTCCCAATATCTCTGTCATTGTTCACATTTGAACGAGACTAGACTAATAATGGTGTGAATGTGTGTTTGCGCGTAGTTGTATTTTTTATAATTAATCTACGGATAGGGCCTGTCCATAATATTTGGTCGTAGAATAAATGTAGATCATTTATTTATACCTAAATTAAGATCAAATTCTTCTGAGCAATAAATGTAATCTTTTAATTTAAAGGACCTCATTTCTTGTTTGGGCAGTCAATTAATTTACTCATACTGTATCATTCTTAATCGTCGGTAGTATAAAGGTGTGGCAATAATACGTGGCCGCAGTAAAGTTTCACTTCAGGAGGTCGCGGGTTCGATTCCAGGCGGAACTTTGTTTGGTTTGGTTGGTGGAAGGGCATTTCCTAGCCAGCCTGGCTAGCTACCACGCTTATCTAAGTCTTGCTGCCAAGCATCAATGCAGCATTGATGTGTTCTGCACTCTTAACTGGTATCGGGGGTCGAAAGTTACCCCAGGACATCAATTTTTTTATCATAACTCCAGTTTTACAACCTACACAGGAGCGCATCTAGGTAATCTCATTACGTGGTGGGGCGCGGCGGGTGACGGACGTGGATCACTCTAAATTAAAAGAATCGGAGGTACTTGGGGTCAAAAGTTACCCCCGATGTTTTGTCATTTTTATATTTTTAGCTAATCCGGATAGAACTTCCTATTTTTGTTAACTAGATTTGAAAATCAGTAAGTAAAATCCTTTTTGGTATTTATATATTTTTTAAGTTTTAAGGGGTCCTAAAGTAACCCATTTAAATAATTATGGCAGATAAAGTCATTTAATTTGAAAAATAATTAACCATTATGATTAAAAACACTCTTAATTGTTATTAGATGATTAGTTTAAAAGTTACCTATTTAAATAAAACGTGTATAATTCAAATTAACGGGTTTTATTTAGATTTACAAGCATAAATACTAATGGGGGTCACTACTTACCCCCGATACCAGTTACGTTACCTTCTTTAGCGATACTAGCTAAAGGTTAAGGATAAGATAGCCAGTTCCCCATTGCGGTGGGGAATATTGGTAAGCCCGCTTCCATCTTCGGCATCATCGTCACTTACAATTGGACTGCTCAGATTGCGAGAGCACACAGTAAATTGGCAAATTTTCCATACATTTTTCGCTAAAAATAATCGTGTTCTTTGTTTTGAGCATTCCATTGAGTTTCCAAGGGTCTGCAGAATGTTGTGCTCTTCTACACATTTGTAGCCAGGGAACTAACCTAATGACTGCGCTTCATTGTTATCTTACTTTTCTCGATTTAAAAAATAATAATCGTGGCTGTTTGAATCACCTATCTGTATGAAAATGTATTGTGAAAACTTAGATGGCCCTTATTTTGATTTAGATTTTATTTTTATTTTTTAGAGTGTAAGATATCGTCAGATTTGTTTTGATTCCGTGAGTGACATAAGATACATTTTAGAGATGAAACGGATATCCGGTTACTATCCGGTATCCTGCCTATCCGGCCATATTTTACTATCCGGCCGAATACCGGATAACAGGACACTATCCGGTTCGGTCGGATACCGGATATTAAAAAAATACGCAATATTAAATTTAGGCAAGTACTTTATTTATACTTATTTAATACTTTACAAAAACTAGCACAAAATTTTCATTAGACAACTTAGAAATTTAATTTAATTAATTAGTACTCGTACTGCACTAAGGGCAAATTATGGTGAATTAATAGTAATTTCTCTCCATTAAGAGGCAACAAGCGGTTCCGCTTGTTTTCATAAACAAGGCCAGCTTCAGAAAACAGTCTTTCGCTGTACGAAAAGACCCGAGTTCGACCGAGTCCGCCCGATCGTTTGTACGCCACCTACACAAGCAAGCTTCTTGCGATGCACCAAACGGCAATGTTCGTCCGGATATCCGGCCCGGTAGTTGGCCGGATATTCGGTATCCGGTATCCGGCCAAACCACTATCCGTTTCATCTCTACATTTTACCCAACTTACCAAAAAACAAAAAATAGGTGTAATGTTTTTACACGACTGCTTACAAAAAAGCAATGTATTGCTGAAAACAATCTCTTGTATGTTTCGTTATTATGCAATCGTGTTTTTATTTTTTTAATTAAAGGTTATTTAAGAATTAGTTCATACAAAATAGCGGCCTACACCGTTATTAAAAGAGCTTATTAGATAGTTCCAATGTAATGTTATTAAAACCAACTTCTTTGACCACTGTGTGTTGCCAGTGATGACATACGGAACTGAGACATGGTCGCTTACTATGGGTCTCATAAGAAAGCTCAAGGTCATCCAAAGGACAATGGAGCGTGCAATGCAAGGAGTTTCTATAAGTGATCGAATCAGAAACGAGGAGATTCGTAGGAGAACCAAAGTAACCGACGTAGTTCTCAGAATTGCTAAACTAGTGGCAAAGAGCGGGGCACATAGCTCGTAGAACAGATGGCCGTTGCGGCAGTAATGCTCTCGAGAGGGGACCGCGCACCGGAACACATAGCGAAGGAAGGTCTCCGACTCGGTGGACCGATGACCTGGTGAAGGCAGCGGGAAGCCGCTGGATGCGGGCAGCGCAGAACCGGTCGTCTTAGAAATGCTTGGGGGAGTCCAGCTGTGGACGTCCTTCAACTGATATGATCAATGTTATTAACCCACACTTAAAATAAGTCTGTATTTAGTATTAGTATATGCTAAAACAATAATATTATCATTTCCCCAGCAAGCAACTTCGGCAAATCCCTGACAGAGCTGGAAACACTACAGAGCACGATAGCGAGCGGGGTCCACAACAACAAGGAGCTCCTACAGGGCGTGCAGGTACAGTTGCCAAACTTCTTAAATATTCGGAATACTGCCTTCAAGGCGAGAGTGAATAGGCATTATTTAAGTTTGCGTGTATAATCCTTGACTCAATCGTCACTTTCAATCGGGTGAAGTGTAGTCAAACGCAGTTAAATCTTAGAACTAGGCTTCGATTTTCGGAACACTTCTAACAAAAAGTTTCTATACAGGGTGTTAAAAAATGGTGTAGGACCCGTTAACTGGGTGTTCTACTCACCATACTGTACAACTTTCCCCAAGGAACCCTGGTCAACTCGAAAAAAATTAAACCGTCCATACAAACATGCACAAAATTAGTCGATTTGCATAAAGGTTTTTTGCTATTTCAGCAATCATAGGACAAAAATTGTTCAGTATGATGAGTAGAAGTCCCAGTTAACGAAACCTACACCAATTTTGTTACATCCTGTATATCTCCAGACGAGCTGTTTCCCGCGTGAATAACAAAAAGTTGTGAAGTTCTTTTTAAGCCATGTTCATCCTGAAAAGTATTGTTAAACAATCTTTCCTCGACTGCATGGACACTTCCCAATAGGTGAGTTGCAGTCAAACGCACTCAAATTTTTAATTAAAAGAAAAACACAACCGCAACTTATTTTCAGAAGTATACTTCACATGGGGTGGGAGGCCCTGTACGTGACATAGAATCTTCCTCTAAAGATGTAGACATTCATTGACTTTAAAAATTTTGTTCAATAAACTCCTTAAAAACCGACTTTCATCGCCACAATTTTGCATTATTACACTTGACAGCAAAGAAAACGGGTCGGTAACAAAAACCTCAATAACTTTTAAAATATTGTAACTAGCTTTATAAAATTAAGACTGTATTATAGACAATTCTATAGTGCTTAAATAAAAATAAGTCATAAAAGTCCAAGATTATAAAGTTTACTAGCTGTCCCGGCGAACTACGTACCGCCTTACATTACATTACACTGCCTTACCCTACCCTAACCTACACTACACTACCCTACCCTACACTACACTACCCTACCCTACACTACCCTACCCTACACTACTCTACCCTACACTACACTACCCTACACTACACTACACTACCCTACCCTACACTACCCTACCCTACCCTACACTACACTACACTACCCTACCCTACCCTACATAAGAACCTTCTCCTGACAATAACGAACTCGACAAAAAAAGAATTAGCGAAATCGGTCCAGCCGTTTAGGAGGAGTTCAATGACTAACACACGAACAGAAGATTTATAATATATATATAAAGATTTTGAATAAAAGTAGATTAATTATTTCATTTTTGTATATTTGGTGTGCAATAAAGGATATTTATCTTATCTTAAATGATAATTTTTCACTAGATTTCGAAAAATGATTTTGTATTACCACCACGAGCTATTAAACAGCTGTTACACGGTTTGGTTTTCACCAGATTTCTGAGCCGATGCTGAGGAATATTGTCCCAATCCTCTATCAGTGCTTCTTTCAGTTCACGAAGTGTGATTGGAGGGGAATTTTGCTGGCGGACACGTCGTCTGGGCTGCGTGCTGGCCACTCCATGTGTGTGTTAGCGACATCATCAAGGTAGTCAAACACTACCTGATCTGTATCTTGCATAAAGATGGCGTTCTCGCCCATGTTTACTAAAAATTGGCCAACATACTCATTTTGAATTTCATTCACGTATCTCTCTGCAGTTAAAGTTCCATTTTCGATCACCACTAGCTCAGTGCGGCTTTCGGAAAAAAATCCAGCTCACACGTGTATAGAGCCTCCGCCGTGTGACACTTTATCTTCAATGCAAGCTTGGTTATAGCGCTCTCCTAGTCTTCTGAAGACTATTTGCCTCCCATCGTACTTGTATAGCATCTCGAATCTCGACTCGTCCTTAAACATAACTGTTGACCAGTTATCGAGAGTCCAATTCATGTGTTCTCTAGCGTAACTCAGCCTTGAATTTCGATGCTGCCTTTCGAGTTTTTTGGCGGGTGTAAATGGCTTCAAGTTTGTTTCAGTAAGACGCCACCTCACTGTAAACGTGCTCGGATTGCTCCCTCCAGCACGTGGAAGCTGATTATTGACTTCAACACCCGTTTGAAATCGATTTCTGAATATTGTTGACACCATATATCGATCCTTTCACGCAGTTGTGCACCTTGTTCGGCCTGTTCCTGGTCTGCGAATACTGGATCAAGTCTCTTCAAATCGCTGAATCGGTTTCTTTGAACGGTTGATAGCGACACACTAACATCGCTGTATTGTATTGTATTATGACTGCGCCCGTCTTCAAGTATTGTCAGAATTCTTGTACACTCTTCAGGGGTTAGTGACATATTTTTAACTGAATTTCATCAGAATAATGAATATCTGCACAAGAAATGCCCTATTTATATGACAGAACAGAAACAAAGGTAAAATTTGATGTGCAAATTTTGAAAATCGTCTTAATTTTTTATTAACGGTTTTTAATACAATCAACAAAAAGAAATAAAATGGTTTTACTTCTTTATTTATTCGTAATGAAATAAATTTTAATTTAGTTTTTTTTTGAAAGGGTTGCTCAAATATTTTAAAAGATATTTATTATAACCGACAAGTTTTCTTTGCGATCCAGTGTATTTTTGGTTTTTTTTTATTTTCTAATAAACTGCTACACCCATTTTGATAAAATTTATATGGGACCAACTTGGGAGCATAAAAAAATAATCATGAAAATCGGTTCACAATCTGAGAAGATATCGCGTAACAAACATACAAAAAAAAACATGCAGTCGAATTGAGAACCTTCTCTTTTTTGGAATTCGGTTGAAAACATATTCTTTTTTTCCACATAGCAAGGCAAAGGCATCTATGGCCATACAGCCTAGTCTTGAGGTGACTTACCTTACTATTCATGATTTTTTTCATACTTTCCCACCCTTCCCACGACCATTTAAACTGTACCGGCGGTGCTGACACGACTAAAGCAAAAAATACTTCCGGTCCGGTTTAGCGGGGGTCGGCCGCGCTGCGGTTTTCTCAGTATTTTTGTATAAAACCTATAAAAACTAATTACTGATCTAGAAAGCTGATTAAATTTCCTTGTTGATTAAATTTTTTTCAGATTTCTTCTATCACAAAAAATTAAATAGAACACGATTAATTTGAAAGTTTTGACTTTTTTTTTGTTTTGTTTTACTATTTCTTTTTATATTCTACATATATACAGTTTAAAATATTTTTTTTCTAATGGCTAGGTAATGTATCTACATGATACAAAACAAAAAAGAGATAGTCTAGTGCAAAAAACAATTTAAAAAAAATATTGCTTCATTATTAATTTTTTTGCCGCTCCATATAATGTTTTTATAATTTTTCAAAGAGTTTTTTCGAGCAAGATACGGTGATAAAATCACAACACAGTAAAGCAGTATTACTTTGCACTAGACTTAAATACAATTTACTTACCATTCTATGATAATTCCAACAAAATGGACTTTCACTTTCACTCTCACAAGCAAAATCCACAACAAATGTTTCTAAGAGTTTTTTCGCGAAAGAAACGGTGTAATAATCACTTCATAGTAACGAAGTAATACCTCACGATATAAATAAATGCCATTTACTCAGCATTTCGTGGTAATTTAGTCGTAATTAGATCAAAATTGTTGCGCGACTTCACAAGTCCGCTATTGTAAACAAATATGGCCGATCACAGACAATTTCTATTTTTCTTTTTGTATTACAGAATAATTTTACTAGCTAGGGATTCAAGGCCTGGAATAATGCCTAGTCACGATCCAATTTCCACAAAGATGACCTATCGCTTTGTATACTTTTTTCAACCATAAACCCAAGCGCGTCGAAAACGAACCTTAAGGTCCGTTTGTCATTTGAGCGAAGTTCGCTTTGCGCACCTCAAGGTACGTTGGTCGCGTCACGTTGAGGCCTTTGTTTAGCAGTGGACGTCTTTTATTATTTATCCAATTTGAATATTCCGAAATGATTCCTAATATTTCGAAAATTTTCTAAAAGAAATATTCTAGTTTTCATTTGTGCATCTGCGTGCAGGAGGTGTTCGCGCACAACGTGGACAGCTTGCAGAAGGAAATCAAGAAGTTGGACGAACGAATCAGCAAGCTGAATGCGTGATTAAAGAGCAGCTGGCAACAAAATCAATACTAAGTCAGTTCAGTACCATGCAAGTTTATTTTACTGAGAAAGTTGTGTTATAATAGATAGACGAATGAACCACTGAGCTGTTTTCACGAATAATAAGCAGCTAGGAACAAATCCAACACCAACTATATGTGTAAGCAAGTTTTTTTTTCTGAGAAAGTTTTGAGAAACATGAAAAATTATAAGCAAGCAGTGACTTAAGTTACATTCCATTCCAAAACAAATTTCACCTGACACTGTTTCAAAACCATCACATCCGTTTAACCACCTCCGTCGCGTAATAGTAAGTCCTTTCGCTTAATTTGAGACGATGTAATAAAAGTTTCACTTTAAAAATATTTAGGCGTGTACGATCCCGTTCGCAATACGTCCCGTCGCAATACGGGATCGGACTGCATCAAAAAAAAAACTGATATATGATTTCCTATATTGCTCTCCTTTTGAAGTTTCAAAAAACTTTACTTGTTTAGTTTTCCATCACGTCTTCAATTTTTACTTGATCAAATTCACAAATTAAGTTCGTCAATGACGCTTAAAGTCTATGACGTCACTTGTGGATGTTTCAAACATTTTTAGAACAAAATTTCGTTTTTGACAGATCATAAAAAGTAACTCAAATGACTAGCAGTCCGATCCCCTATTTCGCAAAAGTCCCTTTAAATTCCAAAAACAGCTACTTTATTGTGTCAGTAATTAGACTGTACCTACGGGACCGTTCAAGTATTACGTAACGCAGATATTTGACGTGTGTATCTGTCTGTGGCATCGTAGCTTCCAAACTAATGAACCGATTTTGTGCGGTTTTTTCCTGTTTTAAAACTGACCAACTTGATCGAGATGCTTCTTAGCTATAATTTATGGAATAAATTAAAAACTAAAACCCGACTACGAAAAAGTATGAAAACGAGAGTTTCTCCCCTGAAATCATAGCCTTTATTTTCCCTTCATCTGGGGTAATAGCCGTGTTCGCAAAACACAATTATAGGTACTTATAATAAAAAAATAATTACGATAGGGCTTGCGACTACGGCTATTACCCCAGATATTAGTTAGATTAGTTTTATAATTTCCATATTTTTTGTGCTCAGAGTACAAACGCCGCCCCACCTCGCTACCCGCGCCCGCGTGTCGTGTCGCTTGATTGTAGCGCGCGTATGTTGAGGTGTCTCATAATATCGCCTTGTGAGACCATTTTCTAAGAAATAAAAAATATTTGCATATATTTAATTTATAAATGTTTAGAGTGTGCTCGTCAAGACCTTTCTTTTGATATCAAACATGATATGAATATTTCAAAAAAAAAAATTTCGTTTAATTTCAAAATTCACCTATAAAATCCGCCATGTTGATTTTTTTTAATGCTTTATAACCTATGACACGCGGAGTGATGGCACGAATCCAAAGACACCACATTTGTCAAGATCGGATAAGTGGTTTAGGAAATACGAGAGAACAGATAAACATAACTTACCATCAGGTGAGGTGAAGCCAAACGCACTCAAATTTTTATATTAAAAAAAACATCCATACATACATACATAGACTGTCAAAAACATTTCCCTCCCTTTCTCGTAGTCGGGTAAAAAGGGTGTCGGGGGTTTTTGAATTCTTAGTTTTCGTGAACTTTCTTAGTAAATGCTCTATGAGATCTCATCTCATATAGAATCTGTGTATTGCTGAACTGTTAACATTTGTTGTCTTAGGAAATCTGTTTTTTATGCTACATGGGTGGATGTTGTAAAAAAATACTAATCGGCTTAAAATTTCTACAAAAAATCACTACAGTTTTCTGTTTAAAATTAATTTACATTGTTACATATTCCCTTGGTGCTTTCAGTGTCACTTATCTCATTAAATGTTTATTTAGCCTTAATTTTAATCAAATGTAATTTTTCTGCTTCAATAGAAAACGTAAGAAATAATTTATTAAAATAAATATTTAACTTATGTACCTTTGCATTTTATTTCTTCCCATTTATTTTTATTCACCTATATGCACGAAGCGTTTTGATTTGTTCATAATGTGAACGGCCAAGACGGAAAATTCCCTGCCGGCCGTCTGTGTTCCCTGATTCGTATAACTTAGGAATCTTCAAAACGATAGTGAATAGACACTATTTGAGCTTGCGTGTTACAGCCGCGCTGCATCGGCACTTACCATCAGGTGCAGTACAGCCAAACGCACTCAAATGTTTAGGTTTATTTTTAACATAATTATACAGGGTATAACAATATTGGTGGAGGTCCCGTTACCTGGGGCTTCTGCTCATCATAGGCATCGCAAAAAAGTACTTTATCTACTCTCATATCCTAAAGTTCGCATTATCAACTTCAAAACGAGTTTATATTGGCATACAATGGGTACGTTCCACTAAACGCCCGCAACGATTGTAACACCCTCTGTATCGTTCCACCTAAGGCCCGTGGTCGTCGCGAGCGATCGCTCGACGTCATAGACGACGTCACTGTTTGCGACCACATCGCGCCCACAAAATATTGATGGGTCAGAGTGGGCTTTCACCAAAGAGAATGTGGCCTCCCTATTGAAGAAGAGACTCCGGCAAAAATTAGTAGAGGAGGAAGCGCGTGCCAAACGACATAAAGAGCGCTTGGAAATGGACGAAAAAATGCTCGCGTTACTTTCTAAATTAGTTGATAAAAAGTAATTAGTTTTATCGATTAAGTTCCGTTTTTTACGTGTTAATAGAGATTTTGTAACACCCTCTGTATCGTTCCACCTAAGGCCCGTGGTCGTCGCGAGCGATCGCTCGACGTCATAGATGACGTCACTGTTCGCGACCACATCGCGCCCACTTCGCCCACAAAATATTGGTGGGTCAGAGTGGGCTTTCACCAAAGAGAATGTGGCCTCCCTATTGAAGAAGAGACTCCGGCAAAAATCAGAAGAGGAGGAAACGCGTGACAAACGACATAAAGAGCGCTTGGAAATGGACGAAAAAATGCTCGCGTTACTTTCTAAATTAGTTGATAAAAAGTAATTAGTTTAATCGATTAAGTTCTGTTTTTTACGTGTTAAGAGAGATTATATGATCATTTTCGAAAAACTAGAAAGTAAGTGTAATAGTGTAAGTTTTCATACGCAGTTAAAAAAAATCTATAGTAATCAGATTTAATATCGATTATATATTGAACTATTTATACGAGAAAACACGAAACTTTCACCATGCCGCCATATTGCGAGCACACAGCGCTCAAGATGTGCGTTCCACCTAAAACATTCGCCTACAACGCCCGCGGCCTTTTTCCGTTAGTGGAACGGCAGTTTCAGTGGTTGCGGTCGATGGCGTTGCGGGCGTTTAGTGGAACGTACCCTTTATAAACACAATACCGTAATTTTAAAAAAATACATTATAACATTTTTTTTTTTCATTACGATACAAGCAAGGAGTATAGAAATCAGTACGTTTCGATACAAGTTAAACCAAAGAGATAATATCACCAACGAAGTTCCATATCATTTTTTTTTATTGGAACGAACATACGGTTCGCGCCATTTTTACAGCGCCCGCTTTAACGCATGCGCGGTGATTTGTTGGTTTTTCATTGAATTTTGTTGTAGATACTGAATTTCGTGGATAATTTTCATTCTTGTTTTAAAATGTCTGAGATCAGTGAAAGCATTGTTTTTGTCTGTGACACCGTCCGCTTCAGTGCAAGCGCGGTGATGCGCTGGGATTCAGCGCTATGACACGTTTTTTTGTAAGTACTTACTGAATTTCGTGGGTTTTTTTTTCTTACTCTTAACTTTGATCTTTGTATTTAGTTGATTCAATCGCAATGTATGAGATTAGAAAGTAGTGTATGAAACTGCACATAATTTGGTATTAAACTTAAAACACTCGTGTAATGCTATATAAAAAAACTCGCCTACGGCTCGTTTTTTTAACTTACACTCGTGTTTTGAGTACCATTATTATTATGCAACAGTTTCATAAACTACTATAATTATAAACGTGGTCAAAACGAAAATTATGTCAAACGTCCGTGTCGCACCTATACTCCTGAAAGTTGGAAGCTCTATACACTCGAAGTTGTTGCCGAATATGTGTACCTGGGACAAAAATTCCATTTAGGTAGGTCCAACTTCGAGAAAGAGAACAATCGTCGAATCCAACTCGGCTGGGCAGCGTTCGGAAAGCTTCGTAATATCTTCACGTCTCCAATACCGCATTGTCTTAAGACCAAGTCTTCGACCAGTGTGTGTTGCCAGTGATGATGACATACGGAACTGAGACATGGTCGCTTAATATGGGCCTCTTAAGAAGGCTCAAGGTCACCCAAAGGGCAATGGAGCGTGCTATGCTCGGAGTTTCTCTGCGTGATCGAATCAGAAACGAGGAGATCCGTAGAAGTAAAGTAACCTACAGCTCTCAGAATAGGGGATCGGACTGCATCAAAAATAAAATCTGAAATATGATTTCCTAAATTGCTCTCCTCTTGAAGATTCAAAAAACCTTACTTGTTTTGTTTTTCTATCAAATTGATCAAATTCACGTAATAAGTTCGTCAATAACGCTTAAAATATATGACGTCACTTGTGGGTAATCAAACATTTTTAGAACAAAATTTCGTTTTTGACAGATCATAAAAAGTAACTGAAATGACTAGCAGTCCGATCCCCTATTGCAAGTGGCAGTGCGCGGTCTCATAGCTCGTAGAACAGATAGCCGCTTGGGCTAAGTTCTCGAGTGGCGACCGCGCACTGGAAAAGGTAGCGTAGGAAGGCCTCCCACTCGGAGGACCGACGATGGTCCATAAATGTTTCCTAAAGGTAAAGGGGCCTCTAATTAAATCGTAAAAATCGAGTAGGTACTTGTCAAATTTCTTTTTAGGGTCTTTTATCCAAAGGTAAAGGGGGCTTGTAGTAAAATCAAGACAAATCGATCAGCTGAGTCGCCAACTTTGTATTGGAACTTTTTTGTGATATTTGAAAAAATAATTTCAAGAAATGTTCCATTTTTTACGTAACACTCTCTGTATCAGGTAGATACTTATCAAACTTCTCTTTTCGGGTTTCGTATCTAAATGTAGCCTACTAGGCCCATTGCAGACTCACCGTACCCCTGGTCATTATTAGTATTAGCAAAGATAATTATAGTTCCTAATGTCTTTGGTATTAGTCAGTGTTACTGTTTAACTAAATTCCCACCGTACCACAAGGGGTATGGCCAGGGGTACGGTGGGTCCGCGGCGACGCCTACGCCTTCCTTCAAGATGTCCCATCTAAAGAGGTGTATCTAAAACCATATATTTCTGTAACCATAAAAGTTGTCCTTTTAAAAGGCTATTTGAGTTCTTATGGCGGATTAACTAACAAATAAAGTATCGATTATGTATTTGCCACCACCTCTAAGTCACCACAGTGGCAATGAGGATACTCTTAGCCGCTTCGGGAGGCAGACTAGAAAAATATTCCTCATTGCAACCAGTTGCGATTGAGGTGGTGGCAATCAGGAGTAGTTGCTTTCCTTTCCCCATTTATAGGTTAAAAAAATGAAGTAATTAAAGTTCCGATTAACTATTTCTGAATTCAGAATATAATTTTTTTTTGGACAAATATTAAAAAAAAGCCAAATTATTTTATGTTATTTATTATGTCCTTAGAACCTAAGCTTCTGGAAGAACCACTTGTTCTTGCCACTCTTGTATCGCTCCTCGAAGCGCACTCGTGTGTTGAAGCGCAGCTTCTTGCGCTTTGCGGGGTCCTTCAGGTCCTTAGCACTGAACTTTTCAAAACTGAAGTCAACTGAGTAACGGGTTGGCATTAAGTGGTTGTAGTTGACTACCTGGAAAGAAACAAATTTAGAGTTGAATACTAGTATTTTTTAACCGACTTCAAAAAAAAGGAGGTTTCTCAATTCGACCGTATATATATATATATTTTTTTACGTGTGTTCACGGATAACTTTTTCATTTATGAACTGATTTTGATGATTTTTTTTCGTTGGAAACGAGATATCCCAAGGGTGGTACCATGATAAGGAAACCAGGATCTGATGATGGCATCCCAGAGAAATCAAGGGGAACCTTAGTTTCCTGTTCGAAGTCAGTTTTTTGGAGTTTACTCCTTAAGAATCGATTTGCATATAAGGCGCCCGGTATGAAAAAAATATGAGGAGTAAAAAGAATATAAGTCACTACGAAATCTAAAATGAAGTCACAACACAGTAATCGAATCAGTTGCAGTCTTACAATTTTTGATTTGATAAGATTTTAAAATTTGTGATTTTTATATAATTTGGTATTCCACTCCATCATGGGTGTCAATTTTGTGAAAGCAGATAGCAGAAACTTGCCCAAAGTGAACGCAATCATGTTCTTTAAAAATAACCCCGATTTTTATTCTGCAGAGCTGAGAAATGTAAAAACAGCAATGTAAGTACCATAAAATAATATAACACTACCTACGTAAGTAACCTTAATTCTGCTAAGGCGAAATAATATTCTTTCTTTCAGTAGTAGTTTTTTAGGTTATAAAAAGTGAGGGCTAGTTCATACAAATTCACTATGGTGATAGACGAGACTAAAGGTGAAATCGTCAGTTGCCAGTGCTTGGACTGTGCAGCTGGTGGTTGTAAGCATGCAGTGGCATTTTTGATGTGGACCCATCGTCGCAGTGAAGAACCTTCCTTGCGTGAATGTTACTGGAAAAAACCCGTCCTCTCGAGAGTACAGACTACTATGAAATACGTCACTGTATATCAAATTTGAAAAAAAAACCAGCTCCACATCATGAAACCAGCACAGACCTTTTCCACGGGTTTCTTCAAGAAGCAAAAAAGAAGAAAATTATGAATTGTCAACTTTTAAAGTATCAGAACGACTTTAAACACAGTGATGTTCGACAGTTTTCATTTCCTTATTCAAGTGAGTGATGATATAAAGAAAGATGTCAACAAATTACTAGAAACATTACAAGAGAAACTTAACAAAAATGCTCTTGATTTAATTGAAGAGTCAACACAAAACCAATGTTAGAGCCCTTTATGGTATGACCTAAGATATGCTCGTATAACCGCATCTAAAGCATACGAGGTTAGTCGCTGCCAAACACCAAATGGATCATTAGTAGCTGCGACCATGGGAGCTAAAACACCTGACACATCAGCTATGAAAAGAGGCCGGAAATTGGAATGATTAGTTATAAAAACTGTGCAGAGTAAACTTAAAATTAAAGGCAAGCCCTGTTTTGTGCCTGTTTAGACAATCGTACTTAAGTAGTAAACTCCAGTCGTGCGTCGGAGCTGACACACACACTTTTTTTTGTTTAAAATCTAAACACGAGCCTTGCTGAGATTTTATTTATTTTTTACTTTTTCGACCCTAGTACGGTACATAATACGTACGTAGGGTAGAGAAAGTAATGTTATCGCAAAAAAAGTTGTTCCAATTTTCGTGAAAATGTTTTTTTATATTTTAACACATACCGAAAAACCGAACATCTCAGTTCCATCCGTCCATGCGTGCGTCTGTCCGTCACATTTGGCTCTGGAGGATAATTTTTTATCTGATTGGGATCAAATTTGAAACCAGTTTTAAATTATTTCGAGGGATTATCAAAAGATTATTCGTACTGTAACCAAAGAGTAGCTGTCATACAACAAAAACAGTTTTTTTTCTCATAAACGGCTCCAACTATTTTGATGAAACCTTGCACGTTGTAATTGCTTATGTTTGTCTATTACATAGTTAATACCCATTGGAAAAATCGTGTTTGTATGCTTCTCCTACAAATGAAATTGAAACTTGCAATTTACTCACAAACGGTTGAAGCTCTTGAATTGTCATTAATAAATATATTATATATTTACATTTGTTAAATTCAATTTTTGTATAAAAAAATATTTTAAAATATGCGAAAAAGATTAGTGCCGGATGCCGTACAGTTTATTAAATATTGTGGTGTATTTATTATATTTAACAATTTTTAATTTGTTAGCATATAAATAAAATGAAATACTAGTCATTTGAATTACTTTTTATCAATTATCAAAAACATTTTGTTCTGAAATTGTTCATGTGACATCATTGACATTGACAAATTAATTTAGAGATTTTAATAAATATAAAATTGAAAATGGATTAAAATATTAAATGAGTCAGTGTTTGTGCTTTTATAGGAAAAATGTTATTACTTAAGTGAATATTATAATTTATTTTTGATACTGTCAATGACCTAGTGGAGGTCGCGAAAAGCCTCTGGATGCAGGCAGAGCAGGACAGGTCGTCATGGAAATCTTTGCGGGAGGCCTTTGTCCAGCAGTGGAGGTCGTTCGGCTGATACAATGACGATGATGACTGTCAAATACCCTTTTAGAGTTTCCTAATTTCTTGCTATAATTATAACAAATTCAATTAGTTGAGTGACTAATGCCTGAATAAACTCCAAATAGCTATAATACTGTGTCGCCTGTGGACATTTGAATTAAAAAAAGGTAACAACCCACCATATCATATATGTATACAGGGTGCAATTACTTGACACAGGAAGAGAACACTTAGATCAAATACTGTTTAATAGAATAATACACAATTATTTATGATTTCCTTAATCTATAGTTACTTCGGGGAATTAGCCGCAGTACACCCGACCAGAATTCTGGAAATGTGTTGAAGGATAAAACAATTTTTAAAAAAAAGGCATCTTTTTATTTAGAATTTATCATTAATTTGAATCACTTTTACTGCTGGACAAAGTATCTTTAGAATCGTTGCCTACATTAATAATTCAAGATTCATGTGACCTCATGCAGGTGTAAAGTCAGCGGCGTCACGATTGAAGTCAGAGTGATCCCTTTATCGGTACCATTTGATGTTAGCAAGATTTTATATAAATACCCTAGAGAACAAATTTACTCAAAACGTACATAAAAAAACTATAAAATTTTGAACTATTGGGAGTAGAAAAATTTGTTCTATGGGACCACATCAAGAATTTTAAAGTAAAGAAAAATTGCATTCAAAGATAAAATTCAATAATGGGGTTTCTTAGTTTTAATATGGTTCACTCTATTACAATTTCACAAAAACAATCATCTAACATCTAACATGCTAATTTCACTTTTACGCAACCCACCTGTACCGTCCCACCCAATACTATTATTATTATTATTGTTGGGTGGGACGCCTGCGGGGTACATGCGGGTGTTCAAGTCACTAGGTGGACTCATTACACCCTATTCCCATAGTGGTACAATGGTTATTGTGACCCAATACTAATAAATAATAAGTGTCAAGTGATTAAAATTAATATATACTCCTTGGATAATGCCTGGAAAATTATCCCCATTGACAAAAGACAGCGCAGATCCAGAAAGAGTACCGTCTTCTAAGTATCAAGGGGTTAAACCCCTTTACTCTGAATTTTTTATAATTGCATGTGATTGCATGCATCTTTTCCTGACTTGGAAAAAGTATATAAAATATAAAAATATATCTTTTTAATCAATTTGGATTATTTTACAAATAGTAGGGTAAAATCTTACTTAAAATCATTAGGTTACTAAGCTAGTAAAGTAAGAAATAAGAAAAGATTAAGGAATGAAATGATAACTGCTTATCTACAGCTACTGCTTCATTTCTACAGGTTAAAAAAATAAAAGGGGTTACTCAGTACATAGGGCGTAGGGGTTACACAAAGAATACAGAAAATATGTTTAAAAAAAAAATTTTGTAATTAACATCCCTATACTAACCAAGAAATTTCTAAGATGAAAATTGGTAAGTAGTAGCTTGATGGTGCATTGCAGGGTTGTTTGCCCACCCCGTGGGCCCAATATTGTAGGTATATTTATGTAAAACAAGTTTTTTCGTCCTGTGTATCGCCAGTTTTATTACAACGATTTGTGTTGAAAGTTGAATTTTATACAGATTTTTTTAATATTTCTGTATTTTTTTTCACCTCTATAACAAACATCCTAGGCTTGAACCTACATCTACGGACTCGACTTTATGATGGTCACAATCCCCAACCCCTGAGGTTACGACTTAGAAGAAGAAGAAGGCTTGAACCCTATTTTTATAAAAGTTAATAAATAAACCTCTGACGTCCACTAGTCTGCACAAATGTATTTGCTAAGGTTGAAACAATGCAATTCTGATGGAGATTCCATTTTTAATAATTTAAATGTGTTCTATGCAGTTGTGAGCGAAGCGAACCGGGGAGTTCGGATGTTTTAGGTTGAAGATTGTGTTGTAAGAGGAGAGCCTGAAGGCTTGTTAGGTTTGATATGACAACTACAGATGGGCTCCGTCAATTAGTTGCCGCAGTGCCAGATCAGTTACTGAAGCCAATTTAGGTTATTAATCAAAAGGTTATGTTTTTCATAAACCTTCATGACTCAAAAACTATTATTTGGGGGAGGCTGGCCCTAATAAAAATGGCATATATTGAAAAATTTTACTTCTACACTACCCATCTTCATTCTCAATATGAACAATAAATTATAGAGTGCACTCCAACCCATAATATATAACTAATAGCTGTTTCCCGCGGCTTCACCGACGTGGACCACGTTTCTATGACTTTTCGAGGGTGCACAGTGCGCGAGGCGCAAGCGGCTCGCGAGCGTGGTCAAAAGTAGCCTATGACTTAATCCGGGTCCTAATCTGTCTACCTACCAAATTTCAGCCAAATCCGTTCAGTAGTTTTTGCGAGAAAGCGTAATAGACAGACAGAGTTACTTGCGCATTTATAATATTAGTAGGGATTTAGTAATAAGAAGAGTTCAATTTTTTTTTTGTGCTCCATCCGTGAACAGTTTTAAAAATAGACTGGACAAATATTTATAAACTACTTAATTGCAGTGAAATATACGCATCGGCATTTAACCTGCTAGTGTATAAACTAATAATAATGCACCTTTACAAACAAGCACAAAATGGTACAAAAACATTCTCACCTTCACGAAGGGCTTTACTTTGGAGCGCTTGTGGATTTTGTTTTTGCCCATTCTCTTGTGAACTTTCCTGGGATACCTGTCGATACCGGCCACGAATGCGTGTCCGTATGGCTTGTCCGAAGTGCCTTCGTCGTAGTTTTTGACAACGATAGCCTTGCGACCGGCGTACCGGCCACTAAGGACCAGCACCACTTTACCCGGCTTCATAATCTTACCCATCTTGAATGGATCTGGGGGCAACAAAAAGTAACCTTCAAATATTGTTCACAATTGTTTAGATAACAATATGACGTGAGCCAGCACAACAATATCCTCAGGAATTGATCAGGTTACGTTTAGATACTATCTTCAATACAAAAACGTGATAAATCACAAAACATTCACAGTGAACTAGATGAATCAACACTGTATTTAGGCACGATTTTCATGAGAATATTGTTAGGCAACGAAATAAATATTTACACAAACACTTAGCACTAGTTATAGAGTATTTATTTTTGGTGATCTTAGATCTAATTTGTACTTCTCGTCACAGATTTTAAGAGATTATATTTTACAAGACCTACGAAACTCACATTCTCTCTATACGTCAAGCAAAAAAGACAAGAAATAATTCGTTTATTGACATTGACAGTCGCTGGCACCAGCTAGTGATGTACCTTTTTTGTCGGTTACGGTTTTTGAAAGTGTTACTAGTGTCAAAAAAAGTAAGCAAATAAGTCATCTTTCTATGAATTTTTTTTTTGTTCAGAAATCAGAGACGCTTTTGTTGTTTTCCTTAGTCAAAGAAACTGGGAACCCTGACTAATGTTTCGTCATGTGGTTTTTTGGCGGGATTTGTGGTGGACGCATTCGTAGTTTTATTTTGTTGTTTTTTCATTGTTTTCTGCTAGGATTTTGTTCAAGAAGTGGTGCATTTTGGAGAAAATCGTCTAGTGCACGTGGGCAATGTGGAGAACAAGAAAATAAAACGAAGGAGGACGTGAGAACCCAACTTGCTTAGGGTGCAGTTTTATAGACGCCCAACAGCAACTGGGTGTTCCACCTCAGAATGCAGCTGCTGCAAATGCTGTCAAGAACTTCAGAGAAGATTTGTAATGCACCGGCACTAGCATTACAAATCCAAAAACAAATGAAGAAAGTGAAAATTATTTACGAATCCGGCTGAAGGACTAGTTTCCATGGCCAAGAAAAATTCACAACAACATTTCGTCATGTCTGTCTAACGGTATTTCACGGCTGATTTACTCTAATATGTATTGTATACAGCTATAGGGCTGAGGTATGGATACACAAATCTGTGACGCCTTTACACATATTATGGAATAAAACGTGTAAAAAAAAATCTAAGGTAGATACCTCGCAACCTCACCGAGATGTAAAGTGGGGGTGTTGTATGTACTTAAACCGTCGTGTGGGGCGTGGGGATGATCCATCCAGGCAAAGATGACCAATTTTTATTTTCCAGGTCAAAGATGATTAGATGACCTGTTATTAGTAGATTTAGAGCTGATATTTGCCTAGACATTTTCAAGCAGCTGACCTTTTACTTGTGTACAGATATTTGTTACCATAGTTGGGTTATGCACTAGCAAACAACATTTGAAAATCAAAACGACTTACACACACAATTTAATAGGTACGTAAAGTTACCTTTCATTATACCCAATGTTATTAAACCATCAACAGTCTCATAGTGATTTTTGTACACTTCGTTTTTTAAGTGACCCCCACCCCACAGATAAGAAAAAAAATTGCCACTTCAAAAATCCAAGGGCGTTAGATCAGGTGACCACGCTGGCCACTGGACCTCTCTATAGGTACCTATCCACGTGTCCCCAAACCTTTCGTTGAGGTAATTTTGTGCAAGGTGACTATTGTGCGCAGGGGCTCATTTTGCTGGAACCTCATGTTCTGTATTGCTGCCAAAGGCAAATCACCGACGCGCTAGGAGACTCATTGGCGACGAGGAACTTGTATCAAACAGGCTCCAAAGCCTCGAGCATCGTCGCAAAGTCGCCTGTCTATCGGCGTTCTACAGGATTCATTTCGGAGAGTGTGCCCTGGAGCTTCACGACCTGATTCCCCCCTCTCCATTTCATCATCGCACGACCAGGCGCAGAGGGCGGTTCCATCCCTTTGTCGTTAATGTTTTACCTTTACGCACGAAGCGTTTTGCTTCTTCGTTCATCATGCGAACGGCCAAGAAGTGGAATTCCCTACCGGCGTCTGTATTCCCCGATTCGTATAATTTAGGAATCTTCAAGACGAGAGTGAATAGGCACTATTTGAACTTGCGTGTTATATCCTTGAATGCATCGGCACTTACCATCAGGTGAGGTGCAGCCAAACGCACTCAATCTTTTAATTTAAAAAAAATCTAGATCATCAAGATTTCTGAGAATATCCAGGTATGTTGGACCTCGAAGGATCCCACCGTAAAACTGAATTGATACGACTTTATTGTCAAAAATCCCGCACCAGCAATTAAATGAAAATGTAATTTGGTTGCTGCTTTCAGTGGTTCGCAAAAGATTTTCTGTGGACCAGTAATGGTTGTTGCGCCGGTTATAAGGTACTTCCGGGTGATAAGCCCGCCGTTTTGCAAGGCCCAATCGCAGAAAACCGTTTAAAATACATTTGATCGGCGCCAACTTCATATTACGTATGAAACAGACCAATAGGAACGCAAGAATGCAGCGTCGGCTGCTGTAAAATATTATTAGTATCCAAACGCTTTTCATGTTAAAATAACGTTTTGTTCTTATGTCATCTGATGTGATTACATTCTCTTTGTTAATAAAAAAAAAATAGATGAACCGTATTGCACGTCGATTTTTAATTTGGTCTAATCTTTCTGAATCTCCATTTAAAAAACAAATATAAAAACAGGATTAATGCAAAATAAATCCAAACTTTCACAACTGGCGACCCGTTGAACAATTTCTGATGAAGAACGATGGAAAGTGATCTCAAAAAGGTTAGGTCTGTTTCGAGACGGCAATTCTCCAAATCATTATCACAGCTAGAAAAATTGATTGAAACGGCTATAGCAGACGAAACAAAAAGAGTAGAGGCTGGAGCACACCACAAAGTGGCGCTAAGATTATATAGTGAGCTATCCAACCTCGACTTCAAAATTCGCGAAGCCATTACTAGTACTGCAGATTGGGAGGAGGAAACTCTCGAAAAAGAATTGGAAGAAGCCGAAAAATATGAAAGGAGATGGGCTCTTTTAGATACACAGTACTTGTCAATAAACAAAAAAGAAGAAATAAAAACAGAAAAGACTACTACCGAGAAAAAATTCAAACTGCCCATGCTGGAAATCAAAAAGTTTGATGGTAATATAAAAAATTGGCTGACATTCTGGGGGCAATTCAAAAAAATTGATGTCGACTCCAGCATTGAGGAGACGGATAAACTACAATATTTGGCACAGTGTATGGAGCAAAAAACTGAGGTAAGAGGCTTTGTAGAAGGTTTCCCCATATCGAAAGAAAGTTACAGTTTATGCCTCAGTGAATTAAAATCCCGGTATGCCAGAGAAGATATGCTTATTCAAATATATGTTCGTGAACTTCTGTCCCTAATTTTAAATAAAGACAAAAATTTTGACCTTATGTTTTTATATGACAACATAAGTAGCCACTTAAGAGCGTTGGAAGTATTAAAAGTAACAAAAGAGAAATACTCCGCTTTTCTTCTACCGATGGTTGAGTCAGCCCTTCCCACAGAAATATTGAAGGCATGGGAGAGAGGAAGACCCATAGGAGTTAAAGATGAACTGAACTGCCTTTTGGATTTTTTGAAAAAAGAAGTTGAAAGTAATCAAAGGATTACTCTGGCTACAGAATTTAAAATAGAAAACAAAATCAAGCAAACCGAACCAGCAGCGACCTGTCTTGCAGTTAATTATACAAGTAGCCGTAAAGAAACACAATGTATTTGGTGCGATAAAGCCCATCCAAGCACAGAATGCTTTAGAATTGCAAAGATGACACTTGAAGAGAGGAGAGAACATCTGAAAAAGAAAAAAGCTTGTGCTTTGTGTTTGAGAATAGGCCACCATGCAAAAATCTGTAAGAGCTACATCAAATGCTACGTATGCAGCCAACGTCATTCTCCAGTACTGTGTCCTGGCATACCGATTTCCAGCAACAATGTCAAGACTGTACCAGAGAAGAAGAATAATGCACCTGCTATTCAGAGCTACTCTTCACAAACTCCTGCATCATCAACCTCAACTACATTACTGCAGACGGTCACGGTGAGAATATGCCATGGACAACAAGCAACGACAGTTAGAGCTATGTTTGACAGCGGCTCGCAACGTTCATATGTAAAAGAGTAAATCATGGAGAAGCTCGGCATAAAACCAGCTGGCTCTGAAGGTTTAAGTCATTCATTGTTTGGAGGAGCAACTGTATCCTTTAAAAATTATAATACATATGATATAACTGTTCAACACTTAGATAAGTCATTTGAATTTGAAATGAATGCTTTGGGTCAATCGATCATTTGTAAAAATGTACCTAGAATTAATAGAAACAGTAAGTCTCTCTCAGAACTGCTAAATAAAAACCAGATCAAGTTGACAGACACAGACAGTGAGGGTTCTGATATAGGTCTCTTGATAGGTGCCGATTATTCAGGCTTTTTGCTTACCAACACATTTGTTCAGCTAGAAACAGGTTTGACTGCTATTAAAACTAGTCTAGGATGGACACTACAAGGTAAAACTAATGATGCAAAAATAAATAGTAACATGGTAGCATCTTTATTTTGTTCACAAAGTGTAACCGATTTTTGGAATCTCGAGATATTAGGTATTCAAGATCCAGTCCAGGTGCAGTCAAAACAACAGAAGGAAGAAGACGTGATGATGAGTTTTGAAGAAAACATTCAAGTTAATGATGAAGGTAGGTATGAAGTTCATCTCCCATGGAAGACTGGACATGATGATATACTGAGCAACCGTGAACTGGCACTACGTAGGCTGGAAACTGCAACAAATAAGCTAGTATCATGTGGTAAGTTTCAAGATTATAATAATATTTTACAGGAGTGGGAACATACAGGAATCATTGAATTTGTACCTGAACCTGACTCCAGTGAGAAAGTCCACTACTTACCTCATAGAGCCGTGTTTAAGGAATCCAGTCTTACTACAAAGCTACGACCAGTATACGACGCATCTGCAAAAGATAAAAATGGTAAATCACTGAATGCATGTCTAGACAAGGGGATCAATTTTTTAGACAAGATACCTGATTTATTGATAGGGTTTCGTAAGGGGTACATAGGGATATCAGCTGACATTGCAAAAGCTTTTTTACAGATATCGGTCTGCCCAAATGATAGAAACTATTTGAGATTTTTCTGGTGGAAAGACGAGACGCGAAGCGATATCATGGAGTACAGGCACTGCCGAGTTGTCTTCGGTTTAACGTCGAGTCCATTCTTGCTGTCTGCAACCATACAACACCACCTGGAACAAACAAAGGGTGAGCGGAAAAATACAGCAGATATATTAGCCAGCTCTTTTTATGTTGACAACCTGGTAACAAGCCTAGACTCTGAAGAAGCCACACAACAATTTATACAAGAGGCTAAAAGCATAATGCATGAAGGAAAGTTTAATTTAAGACAGTGGGTAACATCCCCCTTAAAAATTAATGAAACTGAAGACACTGTTATTTCAGTATTGGGGTTATTGTGGGATACTGTGTCAGACGAAATTTTGTGCAATTTAAATGCATTACCTCATCCATCAGAGATAGGTAAAATAAATAAGAGAAACCTCCTATCACTGACTCAAAAAATATTTGACCCCGTGGGAATATTGTGCCCAGCAACACTTTTTCCAAGATTGATTTTACAGGAAATTTGGAATAGAAAAATTAACTGGGACGAAGAATTACCCACTGATATAGAAAAACAATTTCATGACTGGTATGATAACATACATTTACTAGGAAATTGCAGGATTCCTAGACGACTGTCCAGTGAGGCACTGCAGAACTGCACTACGAGTCTACACATGTTCTGTGATGCTAGTAAGAATGGATACGCAGCATGCGTATTTCTCTGGACTGAAGACAGTCAAGGTAATGTGACTATTCGATTAATATCTGCCAAGTCAAGAATATCACCACCTGAAAAAGTAACCATACCACGCCTTGAATTATTAGCAGCGCTTATAGGCTCCAGGTTGTTAATGGCGGTGAGAAAACGATTACAAGCAAACTATGAGCTACAAGAGTTCTGTTGGAGTGATTCGGCAGTGGCACTATGCTGGATAAAACGACAGCTAGATTGGAATACCTATATAGGAAATAGAGTGAAAGAAATTCGACAAAATAGCGACATAAACAATTGGTACCACATTCCAGGCTCTGAAAACTGGGCAGATCTGCCGTCAAGAGGTTGTACTCCACGTCAGCTGCTTGAAGCCAGATGGTGGGAAGGTCCGCTGTGGCTGCTCCAACGACCTGAACTATGGCCGCACGCACTCCACACTGGTAGTTGATGAGAAAGAAGCCCACAAAGAGCTGAAGAAAACAACATGCATGAATACTTGCTGTGAAAATCCTATAGTACACAATTTGTCCTATTTTTCAAAGTACACAAAGATTTTGAGAATGACAGCATGGATGTTACGATTTGCCCATAATACTCTCAACAAAGATAACAAAAGGAAAGGAGAATTAACATATGAAGAGTGCGAAGAGGCTGAAAAGAAAATAGTGAAAATTATACAAGAAGAAAATAAAGAATTAATTGAAAAACAAACTGGGAAATTAACAAAGTTTTATGACTGTAATAATATACTAAGAATAAAGACTAAATTATTACTTACAAATTTGCCCGAAAATATGAAGACTCCTATGGTCCTTCTCGCTAAGAATAACATCATACGAAAAATGGTAGAAGAGAGACATGAACAGTTGTTACATGCAGGCACCAGTATGATGATAGCAGATTTAAGAAAACGATTTTGGATCATTGGCATTAGAAAGTTAGTAAAGTCGGTCATTGACAAATGCATAATCTGTAAGAGACACAGAGCAAAGCCTACACAGGTTACAACAGCACCATTACCCATAGAACGTGTCCAAGCAAGCGCGCCCTTCGAAGTGACTGGAGTCGACCTAGCCGGCCCAATATTCTTACGTGAAGGTATGAAGAGCTGGATTGTAGTTTATACATGTGCTGTCTATAGAGCTGTACATTTGGAGCTTACAAAATCCCTCTCTACAGAGGCATTTTTGATGACGTTACGTCGTTTCATAGCACGTAGAGGACGTGTACATTTAATGATATCTGATAATGGAACTAACTTCACCGGAGCCAAGAATTTACTGTCAAGCCTTGACTGGGATAAAGTACAACGCCAATCCACTATAATGCGCATTAGATGGAAGCTCAATGCCCCCACAGCAGCCTGGTGGGGCGGTTTCTTCGAGCGAATGATAAAGATAATAAAAAACTTATTGAGACGTGTTTTAGGTATGTCCTCTGTATCATACGAGGAAATGGAAACTCTGCTCTGTGACTGCGAGATGGTTGTAAATGACCGTCCACTCACTCGAGCCGTTGAAACCATCTTGCTTCACACAAGCACTACCACACTCACAGGTAACCGATTTAGATCATATTGATGCAACAAGTCTCAACAAGCGGTTGAAGTATTTACAAAGGCTGAGAGAAGACTTTCGCCAACGTTTTAAGAATGAGTATCTGACAGAACTAGTACAGAAAGGGAAAGAAAAAACGTCAGGTATAAAAATAGGTGATGTAGTTCTAGTAGAATCCGAAGATAAAAGAGTGAAATGGCCACTGGGACTAGTAGTAGAGATTTACAAAGGTAGAGATGGCGTAGACAGGACAGCTAAGGTGAAGACGTCGGCTGGCTATAAAACACGACCATTCCAACGTTTGTATCAGTTAGAACTTTCTTCTTCAGAGGTGGAAGGGAGTAAAGGATCAGGAACTGGAGTCTGTGAGGATCCTGTAGGTAAGAAATTTCAAATTATTTTAAATCCAAGTAGCACAATAGTGGTCGAAAGGAGGGTTGCTGAGGAGCCGCCTGCAACAACAGAGGATAGACTGAGATTGACGAGACATGGGAGAGTCGTCAGAATTCCGAGTAAATATAAAATTTAATTTTTTATTTCAGAATAATAAATATTCTCATTTTTGTGTTGGGATATAATTTCAAATTTAATTGTTAAACTGTCTGATCTGTCTTATTGAAGGATAGGCTTATAATAAGCTCGATTTATGTAGTTAGATGCTAGATTACTAACTTGATGTTATTAAGTTATGTTTAAGGATGACATTAAGTATCTTGTTTTTTTTTTGTGTAAAATGTTTGTATTTTAGATCTGTGAAATTTTTAAGTTCGCTTCTTAATTTGCTAATATTGATAAATTTTATTATAAGAATACCTACCTATGTAGGTTATCGATAAAAATGAATGTATGTTCGGATACTTAAGATATATTTTTTTAATGCTTAGATTTCTTTCTGGCTGTGGAGGATGTAAAATATTATTAGTATCCAAACGCTTTTCATGTTAAAATAACGTTTTGTTCTTATGTCATCTGATGTGATTACATTCTCTTTGTTAATAAAAAAAATATAGATGAACCGTATTGCACGTCGATTTTTGATTTGGTCTAATCTTTCTGAATCTCCATTTAAAAAACAAATATAAAAACAGGATTAATGCAAAATAAATCCAAACTTTCACAGCTGCGGTCGGCCGCCATCTTGCCAGTGACGCTCGGTTGTTCGCCGACCTCGGTCACGGTCACTGTTTTCGTTAAGTTTTGCTCCCACAAAAACCTAAGTTTTTACATGTTTATACTGAGATTTGTAAGTAGATTTTTGTTTAGTGTGCTCATTTGAACATTGTTCTTTTGATATATACTTTTGATTTATAAATATTTATGACGAAAATGATCGATTGGCAAGTGCAAGTGTTGCAAAGCCCACGTCGTTTAGGAAGGCCCAACAAAATTGCTGCTTGGGCCTTTCAAGACTTGGCTGGGCCTTCCAACCCTACTGCAGTCTAATAAGGCCCCTAAGGATGTCCCTTAGTAAGTCGATCAGGTGATCAGCAAACTTAGTATGGAAAGTCCAAATATTTTTTTTGCGATTTTATTATGGATTCCATGGGGAAAGTTGTTCAGTGTCATGAGTAAAAGCTGTATTTAAAAGGATGAAAGCTAATAAATTTGGACCTTATATTTCCGTACTGAATTTTACAGGGCCTTGTAACACACAATAGGGGCCTTCTAAGGCAAATATGTGTAATAAGGCCCAATGTTTGAAAATTATAAATCAAAAGACCTTGACAATAAATACTTAATTCTAGCATGAATAACGATATTTTTTAATAAAATACTAATATTTATACACTAAACACCTAAAAATTCGATAGCTGGGCAGTTTTCTTACACAGTGTAAAAGTGTATTTTTCAAAAAATATATTGATGATTTGCTGTTATCAAGTTCATGAATAATTAGTATGTTCATATTTAAATATTTTTGAGATCTTTCTTGCGTACTTTTGCGCCAAACGAATTAAAAGTGGCACGGGCCTTATTATACACACCATGTTTAGTAAAGCCCAAAATAGAAGTTATTAAAAATGTTTAAAAAAAGTACCTTATTGTCGTTAAAGCTTTAAAAAATACATTTGTTTGGATTCTCAAATAAAGATAGCTTTTACTGTAAATACTTTTTTCATTCAGGGTTGTAAAATAATGGTTTTATTTCAATTTGCAAAAAGTGGGCCTTATTACCCCGAAGTACCTTACATCCCTGAAATGATAAGGGGCATTATACGTTTACGTCATAAAAATACATAAAAGAAATGAATAAATCGGAGAAGTAATTTCAGTTTACCATTATTTGAGACTAACTCATCCGTCCAAAGAATTCGGCTCAATAAATTTGTGTCTCGTGTTACACGGTGGATAACCCAATTACAGAATGCTGATCTTCTCGCATGATCGCTTTTTTAACAATACGTCCTTGTCGATACGGTTTGTATTTTTACTTTTTAACTATCCTCATTACAGTACGTTATGCAATAGCCATTTCCGTAGCGATATCTCTGGACGAAATGTCCGGAAAACTCTCGACAAAAACACAAAACATTTATTTCGACATCTCGACTGATGATGTAGGAATGTTTTTTGTGAGGCTTCGTGAAGCTTTCGTATCTCAGAAAATTATTCAACATTGTGGTCAAAGTTCTGCGTTTCTCTCAGGGGGAATTTATTACGATACCAGTCAATTGCCAATGTTTCGTTCCTGTTATTTAAACGATGCCCTCTCAATAAATCTTTTTTTTTTTGGAATTACATTGACAACGATTGAGGCATTTTACCTATTTAGTGCACCATTGAATTCACAAAACAACTAATTAATAGACTACATTATGCATTTAATGAATGACAGAAATACACAACATGTTTTTTTACGACCGTTTCGTGGTCTGTACCGTAGCTCCAAAAGGCTTGGAAGCTGAAAAATCTTTCAGTGACTGAAAAATAATTTCTTATTTTAACACACACCATTCGTAACGCAATCAGTAAGGAATGATTGACTTATGAAGTTGGGCCAGAGGACGAAACACCTAAAAACTTTTGAATTCGTTTTTTATTCGTTTAGCTTTTTCCCGAGCAGATTTGAAGGTTCAACAAGTGTTACGTTTTAAACGTAATGGTGTCGGCATTCTTAGTTTGTTTGTCTACTTTTTCTGTATATGCCCGCAAAAATAGAAAGGACGGGTTCACTTTTTTCGGGCTAGTTACAGAAAAAGTAGACACTCTACAAACAAACTAAACTAACTAACAAAAGTTTTCAGGAGTTTCGTCGTCTGGCCCATCTTCTTTCGCTAATAACTCCTTATCGAGAGCGGTACGATTGATATGAAGCAAGTATTTCTTAATTATTTTTGCGGTACTCTAGCTTAATTAACTTAACTTTATAGTCACTAACTGCAGTAATTATGGAGAAAACGGTGATAAAAATTGTAATTCTCTATTTTTTTTATTTATTGTACATTAAAGCATATTTGATTGAAATAGAGTTACAATGATTTAATTTTACAAGGAAGTATCCCGAATTCAAGTCTTAAAACTTTTATAACATAGCAACTTTATAGCTTTAATTAAAAAATGTTATAATTTATTGAATTATTTTTATGCATAGGCTTTTTGCATCGTTTGTTGCATTTTTTGGTCAATATTCAAAAAGCTTTAAGAATACCCCATCTGTATAAAAATATTTCACCTTTGAGATATTTTTTTTCGAAATATAAGCAAAAATCCGGAGATTGTTGATTCTGTCGACTGAGATATAATACAGACACGATAAATAAGAATGACTTCATTGTGTTAACATTCGCCGCCGCGTTCCGTCAGAAGACAATGGCCTACTTATGCTGCATTATACTTATGGCCTGGGACTACTACCCCGACTTTTTGGTTGCTCTCATCGTCTAATCTAACCTGGAGGAGTACTGTAAACCCCGACCGGGGTATCGATCACTTTGGAAAGCGTGACGGCGGTTTCCCAAAATTACGAAGCTACAGCGATTTGGTTCAAGATCATCGATGACGCCGCAGAACATCCGACGCATGAGTACTACATCATCAGCGTTATTTACATCGAGTGATTTCTCATGTTTAAAGTGTGCAGTGCTAGGTTAAAATTCATTTTAAGAAGTTTTGGTATGAGTAATATATTCGATTGTAATAAGAATTTCCCTGTTAATTGCTCCAAATCTTTTAGCGCGCACCTGTATTAATAGCTTCGTCAAACTGTGACTATTTGATCATATCTCTTGAAGCAAAGTACTTTCACTCGAAATCACTTCATAGTGTAGCCGTCTTTCTAACACCTAAGTGGACTTGAAATTTCGTGATGTTCTTAGACTTCGAGTTCGGGATACTTCCTTGTAAAATGAAATTGTCACCCTATTTCATGATCTTCATAAAACTTTTATCACCGGTTTTCTCCATAATTACTGCAGTTAGTGACTAAAGAGTACCGGAAAAAATAATTTAGAAATACTTGCTTCATATCAATCGTACCGCACTCGTTGAGGAGTTATTAGCGAAAGAAGATGGGCCAGACGACGAAACACCTAAAAACTTGTGATAGTTTTTTGTTCGTTTAGCTAGGTCTCGAGCAGATTTGAAGGTTCAACAAGCGCTGCATTTCAAACGTAACGGTGTCGGCATAGTTAGTTTGTTTGTAAAGTGTCTACTTGTTCTGTAAATAACGCGGTGGACCGACGATCTGGTGAAGATCGCGGAAAGCCGATGGATGCGGGCAGCGCAGGACCGGTCGTCGTGGATATCCTTGGGGGAGGCCTTTGTCCAGCAGTGGACGATTTTTGGCTGATATGATGAGCGCGGAAAAATAAACTCGTCTGTTCCATTTTTGCGGACTATTTACAGAAAAAGTAGACACTCTACAAACAAACTAACTATGCCGACGCCGTTACGTTTGAAACGCATCGCTTGTGGAACCATCAAATCTGCTCGGGAATAAGCTAAACGAATAAAAAACGAACACAAAAGTTTTTAGGTGTTTCGTCGTCTGGCCCAACTTGATTAGTCAATCATTCCTTAGTTACTGAATGCGTTGTGTTAAAATAAGAAATTATTTTTGAGTCACTGAAAGATTTTTCAGCTTTCAAGCCTCTTGGAGCTACGGTACATACCACGAAACGTGTCGTGGTCGTGTTTTTTTTGTCTGAATGTTTTTCCTTTCATTTGAAAATCGGCCAGTAACAGTAACTATTAAAGAAAACTAAAATGTATCAACAACTTTTGATCTATTTTGAACTTTTACCTAATTGTATGGAGCTATTTTTGTTTGTTTAATGAACAACCGGCCTTTTTTCAATTTTTGTTCAGAAACTAGTGACATCTAGTAGTATCTTCTACATAGTTAATTTATGTAGTAATACAACAGCACTTTGACCTTTATCTGTAGATGATAATTAGTTTTTGGTACGGAACCCACAGTAGAGCGCGACTTTAGATTTTTTCATAGATTTTCCTATAATCTATGCATTTAACGATTTTTTCAAAATTTTACCTCAAGTAGTTTCGGAGATAAGGGGGAATGGTCTATTTACTTACTTAAAATTATAAAAAAATATACGAGATTCTCACAAGCCCTTTCTTTTGATATGGCTTGCAAGTCTTTTTTGTTATATTTTCTTATTCACAAAGTTTTTGAAACTAATTTATTTACGTTTTACTTGTCCGTCTTTGGGTCACCGACTTACTTAAGTGTACCAAATTTCAACACAATCGGTCCAGTAGTTTCTGACGACCAAATCGGCTGTAACAGACGGACGGACAGACAAACGAGTGATCCTATAAGGGTTCTGTTTTATCCTTTTGAGGTCCGGGACCCTAAAAAGACACCGACAAATTTATTTCTTTTGTCAGTTGATTTTTTCACACTAGGTATTGAAATGTTTTCTATACACTATAAGTACAAATAATCTTTTAAGAGTCCAAAATTTCTATTTGTTTGGAATTATTAACCAATGAACACATGAACGGGTCATATGAAAGTGCCAACTTCATTGGTCTAACTCCTTACATTTTTTAATGAGAATGAAAATAACATCGCAGTAACTTTCATGAAATTGAGGTCTACTTCAAATAACAAGTACTTATTAAATTTTAATGTATCTCTTTAGTCTAATTCAAATCAGCAGTAAAATCTTTATTTAGGTAATTTTTTTAACAATGTCGCAAAAGAATAATTTATTTTTATAAGTAGTTTTTTTGGACGTTTGTCGGCCGATATGATGATGATGATAGTTTAAATAAACAACCCTGAAGGGGGCAAAAAAAAGTTGTTTTTTCTAAACACACATTTTTTTAGAACCCATTAACTATGCACAATGTGAGCTATTATAGAACTAAGATTTACTTTTTAATAATCTTGCACAGTTATACGAAATAATCGCCTGAAAACACATGGTTTCCACCTGGAAAGTATATCGCCTGTAAACACATGGTTTCCGACCTGTATAGTATACCCAATACTTACTTACTGCGCTGGTTCAGCGACCCGAATAAATTAGTAAAATAAAACAAGAGTTGATTAATTGAGTTTAATACCAATAAAATAAGAAAATTATTTACACAAATTTTATCAAAATACAAAAATAAAACACTGTCACATACATAAACTATTAGGTAATAACGACTGACGAGAAAGGTACTACAACACAACAATCACAAGTTTTACAGCATCTGATTCAGACCTATTTCGCGACATATCATACCTATTCAATTCAACTCCTGCGCATATACAGGCTGTAACAAAATTGGTGTAGGTCCCGTTTACTAGGGATTCTACTCGTCATACTGAACAACTTTCTCAAAGGAACCCTTCCATAGTCAATTCTCAAAAAAAAATTGGACCCTCCATACTAAAATGCACAAAACCGGTCGATCAGCTGATCGATTTGTATGAACAGTAAAAAAAATACGTTTTCAGCAAAGTCGTAGAACAAAAGTTGTTCAGTATGATGAGTAGAAGCCCCAGTTAACGGGACCTACACCAATTTTGTTACAGCCTGTATAAGTGTAAAAAAATTGGTGTCTACTCTCATACTGAACAACATTTCCCAAGGAAATGATCAAAAAAAATTTGACCCTCCATATAAAAAATCGGCCAAGTGCGAGTCGGACTCGCCCACTGAGAGTTCCGTACAAGTTTTTAGATATATGATTTTTTTGCCCCAGTTAACAGGATTAAATTTTTTTCAAAAATTTTGTTACATCTGTATATCTGCAACTTGGTTTAAAATGTTGGAAATCGTTCAATTACTGAAGTATGTATTTCAGTATTATAGCATAGAGATGACTGGTAGGTATGGGCGGGTATGTAAGTTTAAAAAAAATTGGCACATTGGCCGTCCGGATTCGAACCCCTCTAGTTAGTTGAGCCACCGACGACGACGCTTCATTATTCCTATATAGTTTGAAAACGTAATGTGGGACCGTTTTTTGGACCCTCCGCTAAACTTCACAGAGGTTTCTACTGAAAAACCTTTTGTTGGATAATTAACATAAGAAATTTTAATAATTGTAGTGTATTTTTATTTCATCGTACATTACATAACTCATCATCTTATTATTTTGTTTGACGTTTGAATTTAACATTTTTAATTTAACATTCGAAACATTGAATGTTAATATTTTTTTGACGAAGCCATTATACAATTATTATCTTTTTGTGTAAATAATATGTTGTTGTTGTTATACGGGGTGTAACAAAATTTGTGTAGGTCCCGCTAACTGGGGGTTCTACTCGTCATACTGAACAACTTTCTCCAAGGAACCCATAGTCAATTATCAAAAAAAAATGTGGACCCTCCATACTAAAATTCACAAAATCGGTCAATCAGCTGATCGATTTGTATAAAAATAAAAAAATAAAAATTACGTTTTCAGCAAGTCGTGGAACAAAAGTTGTTCAGTGTGATGAGTAGAACCCCCAGTTAACGGGACCTACACCAATTTTGTTACACCCTGTATAAAAGGTTGTTGTAATGTTTTTATTTAGGTATTTAGCAAAGTTGTAAAACACAGTTTTACGTCACTGCGAAGTTTGGCAGTCCAAAATTAGCCACTTCTAAGATAGTATTTTAAAAATTGTTGAACTTTTTATCCTGACTGTACTTTATTGGGCAGGAAAGCTTAAAAAATCTCTGCATGGATTTTATGTAAAATTCTACACATAATGAAATTAAAAAAAAATAGGACGCAACAGGTATTAAGGCATCTCTATGCGAAAATTATGCACTACATTTGTCAAATCTCAACCTTGTTTAAAGGCGGTAAGGTTGAAATAAAGTACCTCTTATTAACAGTCATTTATGTAAAAATCAAAATTTAATTTCAATTTTATGGTAACGTCATTAGAACACAAAATGTATGTGAGCTGTTTTTAGTTATTGCACTTTCCATTTTTAATTATTTACTATTCATTTCATTCATCCTTTTGTATCAATGTGTTATCCATCATACAGGTTGCAGAGAAAACCATGTCAAAATTGCTGTAAATACACTAAAATACAAGTGAGGTTTTACTTATTCAAGCTATACGGAGCTATAGTAAATCGCTGGACTTTTAACCGGAATATTATGTAAAATTCTGACCAATTCCCCAAAAGAAAACATTCCACATATGTACAGGTGTAACAAAATTAGTGGAGGACCCGTTAACTGGGGATTCTACAGCTCGCGCCAAACTTTATTACTGATGTGAAGTGTGTTGCGAGTGCTTACTGCGCCGGTATAACCGAGCAGTAAGTAGGTACCTTTACGTCCTACTAACACTCAAACTTTGCTACTGAGACGCGTCTTGCGACCAACTTCAGAGCCGCAATATAGTTTGGCGCGACCTGTACTCATCATACTGAAAACTTTTCCCATGGACACCACACCATTTTCATAGTCAATTCTCTATTCTTTTAACAAAATTGTTTAAACAGCTAATTAATTTGTTTGAAGGATGAAGGTCAAAAAAATTTAGCGAAATTGATTTTGGTTACTTGGAGAAAGTTGCTCAGTATGTTAAGGAGCCCCACTAAATCGTTTCTACACCATTTATATACACCTGTATGTGTATGTCAGTCAGCTGTAGACTAGAGGGTGCAGTTCAGTTTTATGCACAGTTAAAACTCCAGGACAAGCCCTACAGTTAATATACACAACTTAAGTACGCACCGTGTTCATTGGTTCAAATTCAAACCGTGCAATTTACTAGTGTAAATAATATGAGTTCCCGTGACGGTGGCTATGACAGATTCTGGTATGACATTATTTGTAATAGACATCAAGTTTTTTTTTGACTATTTAAAATTGTGTGTAAATACCTTTTTTTTAAATGAACGATTTGACTGCGTCTCACCTACCGCTGTCGCTTGCTTACGTTCATAGGATTTTATTAGTTATAAAATATACTTTTTTTTATTACAGTTGATTGAAAAATGGCACTTTATATGTCAGTTTACTGTGCGACAAATGATTTTACAGCACAGTAAGTTTTATTTTTCCACAGTGCGCAAAATTGATTTTATATTTTTGCTTTTGTATTTTTTTAGACCACATTGGTGTCGAATAGATGTAACACGATTTAACTTAAATAAGTTAGAAATCGCAGGACTAAAATTTTCGCATTGTCTTTTTCTTTCTGTATCGAAAAGACAAGGACATAATGCTTCAATTAAGTTTCGTTACATCAGCTCATATACGTCCCTACCGAGAGGCTTGAGCCTACTCGGAGGGAAGTAGGGCGATCGGGCCTTAGTCGACCACGCGGGCCCAGTGCGGGTTACTCGACTTCACACACAACCTTTGAGTGTCTTTGCAGGCGTGTGCAGGTTTCCTCACGACGTTTTTCCTTCACCGTAAAATCGTCGGATAAACGTACAATTATTAAATCGAAATCACATTGGTACGTGGCAGGGTTCGAACCACGACCTCCTGGACAGGAGGTAGCGGCCCTCACGTTTACGCCACCGACGCTCATACTTTTACATTCCAAGATTTAAGAGTACCAACCTGGCACTTCATGATTAAGGAATGAAAAACATTGAAATAAAACTGCAGCATGAGCTATTTGGGGAGGGGGGCAATGGGGGGACCGCGGGTGGTGGGTCTGAGCCCCACATATCTGGGTCTGCTGCGTTTATGTCCTTGCATTTCAAGGTTGTATGAGGAGCGGAATATACTAACTTGCTCAATTTCAAGTTCAATTGTGCATGCACGCTGCCTCTTTGTTGTCAATGTCACAGTGTCAACCAAGTAAATGGAATTTGATGTTAAATTTGAACAAGTGCAGTAAGACAAATGTTCGAGCGAGAGGGACAATGCTATAGTGTTGCTATACTTTTCTAACAGCTGTATTGAAAAAAGTAGTATGATACATGATGGAAGTAAAGAGTAGTTGGCAATTTATCGCGATTGTATCATAATTCATAAATGACAATTATTACATGCAGGGTGACAAAAAAAAATTATTATGGCTTCTGTTTCTCGGGGAAAACTGTTCACTTTTATACTGAACAACTTTCTCCAAGAAACACATAGAGATACTCAATTCCCTAATAAAACTTGTGGGCTAATCACGTGATTTATTTTTAAGGAATAAGGTTAAAAAGCGTCGGTGGCTAAAAAGCGTCGGTGGCTCAACCGGTAACGACTCGGTCCATCTAACCAGAGGTACCGGGTTCAAATCTGGACGGCCAATGTACCAATGAGTTTTTCAAAAACTTACGTACATACTTACCGATTGCTTTAACGGTGAAGGAAAACATCGTGAGGAAACCTGCACACGCCTGCGAAGAAACTCGAAGGTTGTGTGTGAAGTCGACCAACCCGCACTGGGCCCGCGTGGTCGACTAAGGCCTAATCGCCCTAATTCAGGGTAGGCTCGAGCCCCTCGGTGGGGACGTATATGAGCTGTAATGATGATGATTTTTAAGGAAAGCATTGCGAATTGATTATTTCTTGGGGAAGTTTCATTAAGTAGAGGCTATTGTCAAAATTATATCATTTTTTCATCAACCAGTAGGTATTAAGTAAGAAACCAAAATTCCTATTTTCTGGCAGCACTTAAAAAAGATTTTCAAAAATGAGTCTTATTATGTAAATACAAATATGGCGGAATGGGTAACCATCTAACTAAGGTAACCAAAGCAAAGTAAATATATTAGTACTGACATACAGTATGGACACTCCCTAGATTGCGACCTCACCCCCTCGTCACCCAGATTGATACAGATTGGTTACAGTTTGGTTGTCGAACGTATAGGATTTCGCCGCCATTTTGTATGTTCCGTCATTCCTTTTTTGTAATGTCATTTTTGGCCAAGTGTCCAGGTGTGACCAAAGACTACTATAGTACAAGGCAATAGAATGGGTGTACTTTTCAACCAAATATAAGGTGTACTGAATTTTTGCTGGCGCTATTTCGGAACTGTATTTTTCTTCGGGTAAGTGGTTTGTTTACATAATAAGACTTATTTTTGGATGAGGTTTAGAAGTCAACTATAGGTATTTCATACCTCAGAACATCGTTACTTAACCACCGTCACGTTTAAAATCTTGGTCGACGGAATGTGCGGGACTCAATACATACTATTTGCAATATTTCTCAGTGGCATACCTTTTATGCTAAGGTCTTTTTATTATACGTATGCATGCCATAAAAACATGTGAAATACTCGTACATGACGAAACGCTGAAGTTAAGTTTATTAAAAATTTAACAAAGTATGGCAAAACAATAGACAAAGTTTGTAAACTTTTACTATTACACGTATGTACGTATTACGTACATGTTTTTTACTATTACACTTACGTATATTACGTACATGTTTTTTAGTTGACTTGCTTAAAAATTATATACTTACGGATTCACACAATGACATATTTTGTCTATTGCAAGAAATAACAAGTTTTCTGTAGGCCGATACAATTACTGTCGAATAACATATCAAATAAATGCAAAAACACATAATCTGATATGTAGGTAGATTATAGAGTAAAAATGTATTTACTGCACGTACTGGCACCAACAAAAATACACTATTTACGAAATAAAATACAATCAGTTTTATACTAATATCGTTTAAGTAATAATATACACAACAAATACTAATACACGTTTATACAAAATTGTCCTTAATTTCGCTGACTCAGCAGTTATTTACAATGGTTAACCTTAGAATAAAGAAGACATAATTTACACTATATAACTCTTTTATAATATGAATGCAAGTATATGCATAACAATAGGACATTCACACTTGACCAGTTAACAGAGAATGTGTTGTAAAAATACAGTCGCAACATCATTTTCTCTAAAATACCGTTTAATATAGTCAATTAATAAATAGTTGAAACATTTTTTTTTATTTTAAAAATATTCACTTTTTGCGTTTTATGTAGATTCGGCAAATAAAACACTTTTTTCATTTTTTAATTAATTTAAGGCTTAATAGGTGCATAAGGTATAAGCCATAGCCTTAGGTCGATTCAAACACTTTTTTTTATAATTGATTGTCTATCACCCCATTGAAAAAGATTGCCATGAAAATTGTAATGAACCAAAAAATATGTAATAAGTTATTTTGAAAAAAAATTGGGTGTGGGTATATTAAAATAAAAAAAAAAAATATTAAAAAAAACGTGGATAATATGAAATGTTGTCAATTAAACCGCCTCCGTAGCGTAATGGTTAGTACATTCGCTTCACACCAGGAGGTCGCGGGTTCGATTCCCGGTGAGTTCAACTTGTGAGACTCGGTTTGGTTGGTGGTAGGGCATTTTCTAAGCCCGTTTGGCTAGCTACCACCATCTTATCTAAATCTTGCCGCCAAACATCAGTGTTAACAACATTGATGTGTTCCGGCTAGAAGATAAGATAGCCCAGTTACCAGTTATCCATTGCGTTAGGGAACCTTAGTAAATCCGCTTCCATCTTCGGCATCATCGTCACTTACCATCAGGTGAGATGATGCCAAGAGCTTACAAATTATGAATAAATAAAAAATAAGAGTCGCTACGACCTTGAGCTGCAGCGGAGCGTCGACGGCAAAACAAATAATGGAAATCACTTTTAATCGCAAAGGAAGTTGGGGCCACCACCGAACCTACCTAAGAAAAAAGAAAAGCAAAATATTTTCGCCTGTAATTTAAAAACCAAACTGGTTAAACGGGACTAAAACACATTCTTTGTTAACTTTCTGATCATATTTCTTCCGTCGTTTTATACTATTTATTAATATAAATCTTTTATTACAAATAATTATATAGCAATCTGTCTATGTACATTTTAATCTCGACTTATCCGAAATACAATAGGTATAATATTTTTCCAACAATCATACAGGGGGATTCTGCTGGAGACGTGATTAGGACCAACCCTCAGACTCTGTTAGTTATAAGCTAAGAAACACGTATAAGTATAATGTTCACTTTTATTGCGAAAACCAAGTTTTAAATTACTAACTAAAAGCATGGTCACTCTACATTTAGTTATGACGTGAACACTTACGCCAAAGCATATAATTATATTAGTACTAACATAGAGTATTGACACTCCCTACCGCTCTCTAGATTACGACCTTACCCCCTCGTCACCCAGATTGATACAAATTGGTTACAGTTTGGTTGTCGAACGTATAGGATTACGCCGCCATTTTGTTTAGTCCGTCATTCGTTTTTTGAAATGTCATTTCTGGCCCGTTATGAGAAGTGTCCAGGGTGTGCTTACGCTATCATATCATAATAGCTCTGACCTTGAACATTTTTTTATTGTATGGTGACCATTATTGTACAATTAAACTATTCATTAACTAAAAATAATGTGAATGTTTCACGTAAATACGGTGGCAAACGATCCGTAGAGTTGTATAGGGTTGGTCCTGATCATGTCTCCAGAATCACCCTGTATACCTACCTAAAGTTTGTCCCAATCAAGCAAATGCAGAATGTAAACAAACCAAGTTAAGGAGTATGGGCACTTTTGGTCCAAACAAAAAATAATAATTTGTGGCCACTTCTGAAACTAATTTTAAATGAAGGTATCTAAGTGTACTTCATCTGTTATTATTAGCATGAATCCTAATTCTGGTTAGTTTAAGAGATAACCTGTAAAAAAATATTTTTCTACGAAAACTAAAAAATATTTTTTTATTCACAATTGGTAAGCCCTTAGTATCATCTCACCCGACTTTAAGTGACGATATATTAAAAAAAAAAATTTTTTTTGCCAAATAATGACAAAATCAAATGATCTATTATGTAATAACGAAAACATACAAAAACTAACGGTTGTATTAAAGAATTATTTTTGGGATATTATAGTATATATCAATGCTATTAAATGAAGACTACTTTAGAAAGTGGCCACCACATTTTTTCCTTGGACCAAGGCCCATACATTTCTGCCCATTCTCCTTTGTCTTGTTTTCATCTTTATCTTCGTAACACTTATCGGCGCCATTTTATGCACAGAACCAGGGCGACCGAACGTTGCTCAGAGTCTCCTAAACTAAAAATATTGTTATGAAAAGGTATTTCCGCAGAAAATACACCTATCTAGACTCGTAAATTAAAACATTATATAAATACATTTTTTTTTCCAAATCAGCTTCGTTTTTCCCAGAACGTTGTAGACGAATTTGTCTTACCTGAAGTAGTATAAAGTTAGCAAACGTGTAATACAGAAACAAAAAAGTTCTTAATTGGTTATCAAAACACCAAATTTTCCTCTGTATCTCCCAAAATATCTCAGTCACGTGACGCTTTAGGTTAAAATTGCCAATACATGTTCAGTTTTTATTTGCATCTTCTGTCGAAACATACAAGTTAAAGCGTGTGCTGAAGATTTCGAAAACAAATCTATCCGTAGTTTAGTTATAAAGCATGCCTAAGAGGTTCGTACCCCTTTGTGAAAAGTTTGTATACTGGTTATGTGACTGTTTAGACGACGGACGCATTTTAAGAGGTAAATCAGAAGACGAAACTGATTTTTTTTCCCAAGGCACCAATGGTCAATTCGCAAAAAAAAAATTGGACTTCTCATACAAAGTTGGCTATTGAGCTGATCAATTTGTATGAAAAGTCAATATTTTTATTTGCGAATTGACCATAGGTTTCTTGAGAAAAGTTGCTCAGTTTCGTCTTTTGATTTACCTCCTAAAATGCGTCCGTCGTTTAACCAGTCATCCTGTATGTCGCAAAACGGCCTGTATGCCGGTAAAACGGAGGATTTTGCGCCTCTTTGCAAACTAGGTACTGAGTAAAAAATTCCGAATAAAACCGATGATTTCTTCTTCTGCGAAGCATTCTGCTACCTAAGGGGAGCCTGCTCTTTGACTGTCATTATTGTTTTGCAAAACGGCGGATTCTACAATACGGCTTCCACATATACATTCTGTATTTTCTTGATAAGGACAAAGTATATCCAGCGCAAATTCTATTTTCCGGTTTTAAATAACACTAACTAAGTACTGATGAGAGTAGTGGCTCGAAATACGAATTCGGTATAATGAGATCTTATATTTTTATAACAAACGAAAAGAAAGAAATACTGTCTGGACAACATACACTTTACATAAAGACTTTTCCATACTCTGTATTTTAAAAATAAAGCTATGGGAAGGAATAAATTATAAAATATTGGTTGATGCATAATGCATGTCGAAAACGGTGACGCAATTATTAGTGTAAATTTCTTTTGATGCTTCCATTTCATATACTAAGGGAAGATTTTACTTGAGACTTAACAATGGGGATTGTTTGGTCTAATTATTTTACTGCCTCAGCACTTAATAAGCATCTGTTGTTAAAACAGTCGTTCTACTTTAGCATAAAAAACACCATGCAGAAAAAAGGTATCTTCAGATATATTTGGTCATGCTTACTTTTTAATCACCTACTATTGATCTTCTCAAGTGGAATACGTCCTTGGTATTTGAAATGGAGACTAGAACCTGTACCGCGTCAGTTTAGAGCATCGATAAGGGTTGCATAAATCTACTATTTTACAGGAGAACACAGAAATTATAACTTGGTCTCAGAAATTATAACATGGTCTCATTTCAAACTTATAAGAAAGAAGCAATACGAAAATATGGACAAAAATGAGAATTATAACACGTTTTCTAAGCTAAACTCGCGTGTCTACAGAATATTTGGCACAAATTTATTTTCAAGCGCATTCTTTACTATGTTGCCATGACAACTATCTAGTAAACAACGAGCTCGAAATGGACCGACATTTTACAACAACTTAGAGGATTCAATCAATAAAAAAATTGAAGCAAAAGATAAATCAGTCAATTCCGTAACCGCCCAGATATCCCATTTTTAGATCTAAACGCAACTTATCCGTGTTACACATGTATGCTTTAACATATATAATTTATTTATACATTAATTGAGACACTCGTGTCAAAACACTCTGTATATAATAATAATTAATAACACTATATTATTATGTCAACTCGGAATCACAACACTGGGGGACTATTTACAATCTTTCAACAAATTCAGTTAAATATACTTCAATGATACAAGTTACTCACAAATATACATATAAAACTCTTATTACACCCTACGAGTAGTCAACCCGAGTCTTAAAGTTAAAAGTTTATTAAATACACATTCACTCCGACACGACACCAACCATACTGCATGGCATTAGGGTATAAAATGCTGGTCATTTGTATAAACGAGACACACTCGCGATTTACAAAACTAACTAACTACCGAACTAAATCAACATCACACAGAATTGCTCTAACTCCGCGGTCGATCGAATCCGTGATTATTGTGCGTTTACATTAAAACATAACATTTAACAAATTTCTTTGGAATCACGCGTGGTGTCCTCCGCTCGAATAGAACGAACCAGTAAGATGTATATCTTAGCGATTCGATTCGAAATACATAGGTGGCGATCGACGTTACATAAGCCTATCGTGAAAAAGAGGGAGTCACAGTTACATCGAGCGACATAGATCTCGAGGTAACGTGACAGTGAACACATAGTAGAAATACTCAGTTGGAGACTTGAAATAAAACTAGTTTTGACTGAATACGCGATGCCGTCCGCTAATACCAGTGATGTGCCGCTCGGGAAAATTCCCATCCACACTGTTTCACTCCACGAGAATCCTCAAGTCTTAGAAGCAGTAAATTCCGAACGGCACATCAGTGGTTAATACTGAGCGAGTTAGACGGAGATCTCGTAGTTGCAGTCGTAGACGGAGGCGCGGTCGGGCGGGTCCGGGTCTGCCTTGCGCGCGTCTAGAGCTAATTGCTCCTGCAAGTCCAGCGCGCGCACGAAGCTGAGCGGACGAGCCGCGCGCGGCTGTGGCGCTGGCGGCGGCCGCCGGCGGGATAGGGGCGACGGCTGCGGGGGGAACACAGGGACTCCGCCGCGCGGGGCAGACGCGGGCGCGCGCTCCGCCCAGAGATAGTTACCGCGTTGAGGGGAGGCAGCCAGCTCTCGGATGTCGTCCGCCGTGGGGCGGTGCGTGGCGGGAGGCGGCTGCTCGCGCAGCAGCTCACCCTCGCTGAGGAAGCGGCGCTGCGGCGATGATCGCCCGCCCACGCCGATGAAGTCCGGCCGGCGAGGCTGCGTCGGAGTCCCCGGGTTGGACCTGTGCGGCGCTCACATCAGGGGGCGCGACATCGCGTGCTCGTCCGAGCCATCGCTATCGTTATCGTACGGCCTACGGACAGATGGAGACGGGAGATGCGGGGCGAAGCGTTTGCGCGCGCGTGCAGCGGTTGCGCCGCCGCCGAGGACTTGCCGCGTTCAGAAATATTTTGCCAATTCTTATTTTTGAAGTCAAATTACATGTTTCTCTTTTGTTTCTTTATAGACAAGATATAGAAAAAGTTTGAACTTGGAAAATTACCTTCAAGTAACAAAATCGGAAGATCGCTTTATGTCTCTTAATGTTTGGCCTGACAACTTAACAGACACCCAAGTCAGCCATTCAGATATAACATTGGACAACCGTATACCAGACTCTTTATTAAAACTAGATCTCCCGTTCCCAAAAACCCTTTAAGAAGCCTTTTCATATAAAATGGCGCTATAAATTGTGAATTATCCATAAGAATGATCAAAATAATGGCAGATTTTGTTAAAACGAATTAATGATCGCATAGATGAAAAGCATAATCATATTTCACTAATATTTCATGCCAGTAGCTTTTCAATACGCCACAGTTTTGTACAAACTTATGTAATGTTCAGTTACCATAATCATGATTTATTCTAAACAATTCGTGTCATTGTGGTCTAAATTTACGCAATCGTTCCTTGGTTTTACCAAAATCTCCACAGATTTTTATAAAAAATATAAAATTTGGAGACGCCATTCATAAATCTATGAAAAGGTCCTTCAAGAACCAAAACGAAGTGTCAAACTAACTACTGTTTGTAAGCACAAATCAATATAAATAGCTGTTAATAGAACGCGTTTCTGAACGTGGCGCGGTCCGCAGCGACGGGCGACTTGCGGGTACATGCCAACGCCACATGCCTCTATTATACATGTTAAACTACATATTGTACACTACACTGCAAGCTACTGTTCACTACTTTTAACCTGATGAAAATTGCAAGATATTGACGTGCGTCCTTGTAGATAAAATGACGCGATTGTTTCAGTCAGTGTCTTATTTTTTTAGAATTCTGAATTAAATTATATGTTTTCAGTCAATAAAGAATAATTTACACCACTATTATACAGCAAGGCAACAGGTTGAACGACGAACGCAATTAACAAGACCAAATTGTTTTTTTTTTCTTAAAAAAAACCTGTGGTCGATTCGCAAAATTGTTGGGCTTATTTTTTTATTTTATTTTCTGTAACAATAACATTCCCTAGCAATAGAACGACGGCAACAATGAAGATTGGAATAAGATTTTCATATTTCATCTTCTTATTTAACTACTTAAATGCGTCCATCGCTTAGTTAACCTGCCATCATGTATTTATAAGAACAGTAATTATTAATTACACTAGTGCTCCAAAGTATTTTGACAAAGATTATAATCGGTTGAGTTAGAAATACAAAAATAAAAGAGAAATTAAAAATTTATCATGATGAGCTTGTTTTACACGAGTTCCATTAAACAGCCATCATTCGATCTATCTCTCTGTACATATTATAAAAACTCCCCCCCGCCGCTAATGTCTGTCTGTCTGAACTCGATAAACTCAAAAACTATCGAAAGGATTTTCATTCGATTTTCACCAATAGACGGAGTGATTTTTGAAGAAAGTTGATGTGCATAATTCTTCGCAAAAGTATGTAATAATTCTAGTAGTAAATAATTTTAAATAAAAAAAACTTAAACATTTCCAAGAGTATTTTACCATTAACTTTGTCGAAATAATTTTGAGCATTACTGTATGTACATTCATCACTGTATTTTCGTTTATTTTCAAGACACATACACGTCAAAAAATATATTTTCTCAAATCAATAGGTAAGAATATAACATATTAGAAAAAAAGTTTTTCATCAGGAAAAAAACGGAACATTCCCTAGCAATAGAACGACGGCAACATACAATGGCTTTAATGAAATAATGAAATTCAAAAGCAAGAAGATTGAAAATTATGGTAAAAAAGTTTATCAATTATGTACATCTCCAATACATAGTAATTGATAATAAAATACAGTTAAAGACAAAATGTTATGAAAAATGGTGTAACGAAACGCGATTCCAGTGCTGTAGGAGCGGGCAGAGACAAACACATATAACAAATTGGTTTTTACCATAGACAAAATGGCGTCTATGGGCATAGATCAGAGATCGGCCATAGACAGCCGGTGGTAACCAGCCATTGTATAGTGCGCCGCGCTACGTCTGCCAGCCTCTTTGTCACAACAGCTTGCAAATGGAAAAATATACTCTGCTTTAATACATTTGCGGTATATTTTAATATTTTAACATATTTTTATTAACAAAACAAAATATAAGTTCAACATCTAAAGGAACATCAAAGATACATTTCTATTATAAAGAGAAATTAAGCGAAAGAATAGACTAGAGGCTAAACAACGGAAACTTAAAACATACCGCAATTAAAATTATAAACAAAACAAAACATACGTATTGGCAATTAATCAATCAAAAAACATGCTAAAACAAAATCAAACCAATCGTTAATAGTACTATCATAAATTGTATAAACATAATTTACAATTTAGCTTTTAAACATCCTGAAAACAACTGAAGAAAAAAAACAGAAACTTTATTACAAATACAGAATTTACAGAAGACGAAGAGGTATTTCGCAAAGAAAAAATTAGCAATATTCAGCCAAATTAAAATTATTAATATGTACAATTTGATGGATTGGTGGAATTATAAAGTACCTAGTAATGTTTGATAAAGTTGAATGGTTGTTATTTAATAATTAAAGAGGTTACGACATCATTGTTATTTCTAAGCATGTTAACAGAAACTGTTCAATATACAACTATTTTTGTGTTACATACTGCAACTTAAATGAAATTTGAATCTTTTACATAACACCTTCTTTTTCCGTCACACGTTCTATGGGCTAAAACAAGTTGAGCTGTTAAGTTTATATTATTATTTACAGATCTACTACAAATAGATTAGTAAAGAAATTATTAGAAAAAGATGGATAGTTACGATATGGCACGAGTGCGAAAAAGACACTGATATTATTTTTTGTCCTTATCGGCGTGACCACTTTTTTGCTGGCTAATTGTCAAAATCTGACAGTTTCTTAGCCAAACAATGTTTCTTTCGATGTTGCCAAACATATTTAAATTTTACCTAATAAAAATAATATATTTTTGTAGGTTTCGATGTGATTCCTGATTACGAAGAAGTATATTGAAAAATAAACTGTACAAATGCTTTTCAAAGGCATTACTTAAATTTCACCAGAACTACTTTACAACACAAACGCTTAAAACGATTAAAGCGAGAGGCATTGTAGTGGCCACGCGATATAGATATCTATTTGTAGTAGATCTGTGTTATTATTCCTCCGTCTCTGGTAAATTACATACGATGAAAGAAAGGGACATCTACAATAATGTATAAAAATTTACTGTGAAAAAATCTCAAAGCAAATGCAATATACTTCGACAACGTGACGTGTTCATATGCAATATTCTTGTGTTTTGTAAATTTAAATCGAGATTCCCCTATCTAGCGAAGTTATTCTTAACGTATTTCATGCTCAACAAATAATAACCACTGTTGCGTAGAATGGTTACAAATTAATAGGTATCCGTGTTTAGATCACTTCAGCCTCTTTATAAAATTCCATCAACCCACCTTGAAGTGTGTCAAATTAACTTAGGAATGTTACAAAAGCCACACAAACGCTAGGCTCGTTACCGTTGGCGCACCGTCGGCCCTATGCGCTAGGTCCACCTGCGCGCGCGTGCGGTAAACGTCACAGTTTATAGACACAACTTGGGTACAACAGTCGCGCCACAGTACTATCAAAAAAACTTACAAAATCTTCACTTTTTAACACTTTTGCTGCGCGGGCGCTACGATTCATAATTTAACGGTTTTACACTTCTACGCCGCAGTACCACACATATTTGCGTTTAAGGCAGCCAAAGTGTTAAGTAGCCAAAGGCAAGGCTAAGAATCATAAAGCTACCCCAAAAAGTCATCATCATATCAGCCGAAAGACGTCCATTGCTGGACATAGGCCTCCCTCAAGGATTTCCAAAACAACGGGTCCTGCGCTGCCCTCATCCAGAAGCTTCCTGCAAACTTCACCAGGTCGTCGGTCCACCGAGTCGGAGGTCTGTCTTCGCTACCTTTTACGGTGCGCGGTACTTCAGATATTTATATCAAAAACCCCAGACATTCCCCTCAACTTCGCCCTCGTGGTTCCATATTGAAACCAAAGTATAAGCACTCTGAGGGAGCGTTTTTTTTACCTCTGTGGTTAATACAATATGGGACAAAATATAATGGAACAAAGGATTTTCCTAATTTTGGAAGGGTTTCGACTGCTCACTAAGTGTGGTTTAAATTATTAAATATCTCTAAAATTATAAAAAAGTACGCATACGGCGAACTCTGAAGTATTTTTGTGATAGTACTGTGATCAACTATAGTTACACAAAAGATTAAGGAAAGGGCCAGATACAAAGAGTTTCTATAATATATTCAGAGATAAATTCAATTGCGTGATTGGCCCCATGTTTGAGTGTATGCTGCACGGCAAACTCCTCTCATGGGTTGCTGTAGTGAAAGTGAGACCGATATAGTGTAATTTTCATATAGCTAAATTTCCTCAGCTACGTCTTTGAGTCTTTTACCTGACTCCACTTCTCCGTCGAACCGTGAAAAGACATTGCGTCTATAGATTTATTATAGAAACTCTGTGACAAGTTATTATATCTTTCAGGTTAGGGGACAGAGATGTTTAATTGGCATTTTATTTAACCCTTTAAGTATATCACCCCATGTAATTAATTAAAGAAAAATGATATTTCAACTAAACATCTCTTGACGTAATAAGTTCGCTTTACGGTCCTTAGGGCCAGTCTCGCTACTTTTGAACAGTAGTGGCCAATTTTGGGACTCTAAAGCATTCCTTGCGACTAATTATACATAATGTAACCGAATTGGTGTATGACTCGTTAACTGGGGCTTACACCGAACGAATTTCCCCAAAAGACCCAGAAGTCGCAAAAAGAAATGAACTTCATACAAATTGATCGGCTGGTTGATAAATTTTGTATGGAAAGTTCAAAAGATGTTGGGGTTTCTTGGATATTTTTTTTTCAGTATGATGAGTATAATCTCTAGTGAAAAGGTCCTACACCAATTTTGTGACACCTGTATACAAGACACGATATACCTTGGTATTATAGAACACATAAAATTAGTGATGCGAAATAAATGTATATGTATTCATCGCATAACAGTGAATACGCAAACCATTGTACATGCAAATGAAATTATCTAACACTCCATCAAAAGAAAACATAGAAGCGATGCATTTTTAGGTCGGGTATAGGTAAGGTTATAGATTGTGTAGGAAATTTTGGCTCATTAATGGAGAATGTCGTACAATTAGAAAAACGTATTATTTATTTTTTGGCTAGTGTAACAGAACAATAGTATATAACACTTGATCGAAATGTTATTGTAATATTTTTTTTCGATACAGTTGCTCGAAAAGTGATGCTTTATAAAAAAAATAATTTATGCCCGAACCGGTACCGCACACCACACAGCCAGCATCTCGTCCCCCATTTTATAATCGCAGTTTTATATTTTACTGGTTTTTTTCACAACTGCATTGAAAAACGTCGTATAATTCACTAGCGAAAAAGGTACTTAACTCACAAGGTAACTTGTGACGATGCATGGTAAGGTGGAAAATGTCATCTTGTTTGCAATTGCCTATTTACAACTCTTTTATCTACAACCATTGTACTATTATTGACATTATTTACACAACAGTAACTGAGTGACTTTAATGTAGTTAAAACTGCGATCTAATTTTATAATATATACTTGAGTATATGTTGGTAATTTACTGAAAATTGTATTTTTTTTACCGTGGCTATACGTGCATATTGTATGAATACTCTGTTAATTTCGTTATATTGTTATAACATATTATTGTATACAGAAACATATTCTACAAAAGAATATATTTCATACGAACATTCTCTACTAACTAGCCAAGGAGAGTCAGTCATTTGTTAGTGAAGTGATGGGAACAGGCTATGAGAATATGGAGGAACTCATTATAAATACCTATTTTTATAGGAATTTCGATCGGTCATAGTGTAAACATCGCCAATTCTTTAAACTCACAATAATATATAAATTAACATTGAGGTTAATTAAATGGGGATTCAAATGTGGGGACTCCCAACAATTACTTAGTCAAGTTCAAAGACATCATCAACTTAAAACTTAAGAATAAAACTATGAGAGCTGAGAGGGTACTTTGAATTTTAACAATTTTAAATATATATGTATCATCATGCTTGAAACTCAACTTTTATAAGAATTTACTTCCAAACTTTCATTTTTTTATAAATTACAATTTAATGTTTCTTATGATAAATTTAATTATTATTTTCAGTTCAGTTCAATTCAGTTTAATCTTTTTATTTTATATTTATTCTCTTTAACTAGGTATACTTTTTAAAATTTATGACATGCCTTTAGTTTTTTTATTGTGACATGTGGCAAAAAAGCTGATAATGAAAAATAAATAAAAATGAGTTTAGTATCTTCAAAACCAATTTACCTTGTTCATCATTTCTAACATCAGATAAGATATATAAATTAGACATTGTAATTAATTTAAATTTTGTCATGATTTCATCATCCCTGGAGTGATCTGATGTATTTGCCCTAATTATTTTTTAATTCTCCTCTCGTATAATCTAAAACAAACACACCCAGATCCCCTCTCAGCTGCCCCCACCCACATACCTGCGCACAGGGCTGGTGACCGCGATCGGGGTGGGCACGCCCAGCGCCTTGATGCGCTGCTGCATGGTTGGCGAGGGTCTGGCACCGGCGCCGTTGTCGTACCGCATCGGCTCCATCACCACCCGGTACCCGGTAGGCGCTTGGCCGTGGCTACATGAGGAATATGGTCAGAAAGCTCGGCACACATGACGCTTCAATTTCATTGTAAAATAGTAAGGTAATGTAAAAGCAAAGCGTCTCCACTGATGGGAGACCAGCCTACTGTCAAGGAAGGTTATATATACTTGAAAATATGACGCGACTAACTACGCGACCGCATGCAATCGCGCGTAAATCCCGAGAACCTCGACTCGCGCGAGTGTCGTTTGTTCTGCGCGCGAGTCAAGGTACTAGGGACACCATTGCTGTGTCCAGTACACGCGCGATAGTTGCCGCGAGTGGACGTATTTAGAGTGATAACTTCGATACTGAACGTTTTATTGAGGAATTGGAAAAAGAGTGGGGTTATGAGATATGGAATCTCCAGATTAGAGTTAGAACCGAAACTTGAAACGTAGAGGTTCGGAAGAGTTAGTAAAATTTTCTTTTGAAGCTGGTGATTCGGGCGAAAATAACAAAGCTTTAGATAACTATGTCAATATTTTTATTTTAAATACTACTTATTAAGCTTTGTGTTTGTCGGATTCATGTCGCTCACTGCCTTGATTCGTGCCAAATAAACGTCCTTAACTCGCAAGACAAAACACGTTATCTGAGCGCAACAGAAATTTAAAACACGCGACTCGACTTGCGCGTAAATAGCGTCATCTGAAAAAGCTCTTAGAATCTACTGGCTCCAAAGTTGATCTTATCAACACATGGTTGTAAGGTTGTGTGACCAACTGTACTAATACTTACAAGTTTTCAAGTCGCTGACAGTCATCTAATGATAGCAGCCGCACCAACGTCTTAACTACAATTTCGAATTTAATCTTATATTTAAACTTCGTAAAATGATCTTCGGATTACACTACGGACGAAGCGGCGGAGTCAGTCTCGGATATTGGTGCAGTTTTGGCTGAAGCATGTAGTACATACGTCTCTCTGGACGGCGGTAACACATTCACTCCCAATCGCCGAATTTACAGGAACGATGTCAGTCAAAGTAAACATTTGACAATTTTATGATTTTTCAAGGTTACCTAGTATTCCGCTGCAGCGGAGTCAGTCTCGGATAATGGTGTAGTCTCGGCTGAGGCATGTGCATGTGCGGCTCGCCGGACGGCGGGAACAGGTTGGCCCCGGAGCCCCGCCTCTGAAGGGGCGGGGGCGTGGGCTCGCAGTCTGCGCTTTGCGAAGCCCCGGGACCATCCATCTCGCCTTCGTGCTCCTCTCGTCCAGGAGACAGCTGCGATGAGGTTATGTGGATGTGGTCTTTAACTTTTGAATGTTTTATCACGATAAGTAAAGAGAGTAGGTATTATTGATATTAGATAGTGAATGATATTGCGAAATGATTTACAATCATATTAAACAATGAAATTGACGTTATATTTTACCAACACCATGATTAAAATGTATTTGGGTTAGTATGAAATTATCATAAAAGAAAATAGAAAATGTTATTAAAAACGTTTGTTTTACACAAAATCATAAATACTCTCTATGTTTTACACGTTAAACATTCACAACGCTAGAAAGTTATAGAAGTTAGAAACATTATTTAAACAGTTAAAAGTAGAGAGCCAGACATATTCATGTCTTCAATTCACATGTTTTCATATATACAATGAAAGTGCTTGTGCAAAAATAGTCCTTATTGCAGTGAATTGAAGGTATGTAATCGTTTGCTCTACAAAGCGTGACTACACAACAGGATTGCTTTACTACTACGCTTGAAAATAAGGATGAGTAATGGAAAACAAGCGACTGTGAACTTTAACGAAGCATGGATAGTATTAACTATTACACTGAACACTGGTTATCAGTGGTTTGGTTGCATGAAGTTTTGTATTTAAGTATAAATATATTTGTCTCCATGATTTCAAATCTGAAGTCTGTTTTTCAAGAGCAGCTCTAGGTATTAGGATATGACAGGAATTTTTTTTTTTAAAACCGACTTCCATCGCAACTTGGTACAATTTTGCATTTTCATTTTTGGTTTTTGTTAATTTTCCAATAAAGTACTGCACCGATTTTGATAAAATTTATATGGGACAAACTCGGGAGCATACCCTATCAAATAAAAAAAATAATCATAAAAATCGTATCACAATCTGCGAAGATATCGCGTAACACGTACAGCTAAAATCTTTTATTACACAAGACTAATTAGAATCAAACTTTCATTTTGGCTGGCCTTACATAACCCGAATATTTATAATCCGAATTCAGAAATCCCGTACAAAACGTATATTTTCAATATTATCCATACATATTACAGCTTTTCCTAATAAAATTATGAATCTTGAGAGGAATTCCGGCTTATACAGCCTTATACGACCTTCTTGCATAAGTCGATAAAATTACAAAAAATCACCTAAAAAAGTAGAATTGGATAGGAGTACTTGTATCACAAAAACTCCCGCTAGCTAAAAAGTGAGCTAAGATTCGAACTTAAGCCAAGTCAAATTAGTAAGAAACAGTTGAAAACCCTCATGCAACACAAAAAGTGCGATTTTGTATACCAGTGTTATCGGATGGTCATACAGACGAAAGGTAAAGATAGGCAACACGAGACATGATAAACAAATTAAATAGCTTAGCTGAACAGATATCTCACATTTAAAATAACATATGTACAAGCACATGCAAAGGAAAATAAATTAAAACATGCGTAAAACCAAAAACATTTGTCACAAAAATTATGACCACACGTGAAAAAAAAAAGCAAAACTTATACAGGATATAACAAAATTGGTGTCGGACCCGTTAGCTGGGGGTTCTACTCATCATACTGAACCACTTTTCCCTAGAGATCCATAGACAATTCCCAAAAAAAAATGCAAATCGATCAGATGATTGGATTAACCAATTTTGTGCATTTTTGTATGGCACGACGAATATATTTTTTTTTTGAGAATTACTGAGTTTCTTGGGGAAAGTTAATAAGATGATGAGTAGAAATCCCTGTTAACGGGTTCTATACCAATTTCGTTACTCCCTGTATTATATTCACGTGATCATCGCCAATAAAAAAAACAATTTTATTTTCGATACACGAAACATTTTGGAAAATATTTTTTTTTAATTAATAAATAGCCTTACACAAATAAATGCAGAGTTGTCTATACCAACAAGATATTTTTACCAAAACAAGTGTTTGTGACGCACGACATTAGGCATAAACCTTCCACTTATAAGATAAATTATTTATTTACTTATGACACATTAGGCATAAATCTTCCACTTGTGAGATAAATTCTTCATTTACTAAGGACACATTAGGCATAAATCTTCCACTTGTGAGATAAATTCTTCATTTAAATAAACACGTCTGCATATAAACAATAAACATTATCCTATTTGGGAAGTCGAGTAAAATGTATCTTATGTCACTCACGGGATCAAGACCAATCTAACGATACCTCGCATTAAAATCCATCAAGCTGTTTCAAAGATACCGTAGAATAAAGAAACCTACATACACACATTAGACCTGAAAACAATACACTCATTTTTTGTGGGCAGCCGTGTAAATAGTATCAAATCAATTTGTTAGCGTATATTGCATAGATTCTTTTGAACGCTGAAGGAATATAATTATTGTGAGGAAACCTGCATCGTGTTACTTTACGTTACGTCCGGCCCATGACTCCGGGTGATGGACAATAGGGGATCGGACTGCTAGTCATTTGAGTTACTTTTTATGATCTATCAAAAACGAAATTTTATTCTAAAAATATTTGAAAAGTGAAGTCATAGCTTTTTGGACGTAACGACGAACGACTCGATTTTAAGCGTCATTGATGAACTTATTTTGAGAATTTAAACAATTTAAAATTGAAGACGTGATGGAAAAAAATACAAGTTAGGTTTTTTGAAACTTCAAGAGCAGAGCAATTTAGGAAAACATATTATAGAAATTATTTTTGATGCAGTTCGATCCCCTATTGATGTATTATTACAGGCAACCATACTATTTTTCCGTAAAAAGTTTTTTTAAAGTACAGTGGAACAGAAATTCGCTCCGCTCTCGAATGTTTTTGCTAAGAAGTATGGACAACTCTGGCACTGTACTGTACTACTGCAGTTTTCGTGAAGACAGAGTAAAGGGACATTTGGAGCGTTGCTAATTTCCTAAATTAATTAAAATTTTAAATAGATAACAGTTCCTGCTGATTGTCGGTAATTTTTTTTTAAATTCACAATTGAAGAGCCCTTGGCATCATCTCACCTGATGCTAAGTGACGATGATGCCGAAGATGGAAGCGTGCTTACCAAGATTCCCCAGCGCAATGGAGAACTGGCTATCTTATCTACAAGCCGGAACACATCAATGTTATTAACACTTAACCATGGCTAGACTTAGACAAGATGGTGGTAGCTAGCCAGGCGGGCTTAGAAAATGCCCTACCATCAACCAAACCGAGTCTTACAAGTTGACCCCACCGGGAATCGTACACGCGACCTCCTGGTGCGAAGCGAATAGTCTAACCATTACACCACGGAGACGGTTAACCATTTTTGTCAAGAAATCAACAAAAACGTGCAGTTTTATGGCCTTCGTTAGTTGTGATGCTAGCGACCCTTTGGCACTTTGACAACCCGACTTTACTCCGTCTTAAAAAAAAACTAACTTTAAAGACATCACACACGCCTAAGATATTATAACATTTTGATCTATACAAACAGTAAACCTTCACACACGATTACGTACGAGGCAGCCATAAACTATGTGGCACATATTTGGCTTAATTTTGTAACCCACATATACCAATGGAGTCTAAGGATCTATACCACTAGTTTCATTTTCATAATGGATTATGACAGGATTTTTTTATTGCCATTTTATTTTTAAGTCGGTGTTATTTATTATTAAGGTTTCTTTACAACTATTTTATTCTTATGACATAGCCCCTCTACAGGCAATACTATTCTATTTTAGAGCTGAATTTTAGTTTACCTAGGATGAATAATGATTTATCTAAGTATAGAACATTGTTACTATATAGTTTTAAGTTAATGAAATATTAAAAAAAAAAAAAAAATCATGGGTGTAACCCTTTTAAATAAAGGACTTTTTGGCGGGAATTTGTAGCGTTCAGTTTGTCATTTTTCTTTTATTATCCGAAAAATTACATTTAGTGGTTTTTGATGTATAATATTGATAGTGTATTTATCAGCGAAGGATCATATAAGTGTTTCTTGTGTAGGATAATGAAATAAAAGTGTGTATACTGTGTTTCGAGTTCCCACAAGAAGTCCGAGCAAGCTTTAGCAAAAGTGCTATCATTTTGCTAGAGTATGTAGGTTAGGTTAGTTTATAGACAATAATATGATGTGAACGTGAAGAAACTACTGAAAATTACTGAAGACGTGAATTCTACAAGTGAATACTACTGAAAAACATATACTGAATACTAGGCGGTATGGCCAATGAGCCTTAGCCTGCCCTAAAAGGGCGAAGAAAAAAAAAACCTTTTAAATAAAGTTTATTGCAAACAAAACAGGGGGGTTTTTGTCCCCCACCTCTAAGTGACAACTGGCCACGCCCTCGTACTCTCTCTTTCACGTCACGTAAATTTTGGCCGCATCCTAAGTTGAAAAAGGGTGACTGGTAACAAAACTATGAACATCATAGCAGATTTTGAAAGTGAACCACTTTGTTCAAGGAACCTATATTCATTTCATTGAAAAATTGGGACTTCACATACTAATTGGACACCTGATCAGCGACTGTGGATGGTACCCAAGTTTAAAAAATCGACCAATTCCGTACCACTGTACAAGTACTGTTAGAAAAAAAATCACACTACTGCCCCCTCTCCTTTTATTTTTTAAATTTGTTTAATAGCTATATTGCAGCTATTAAACAAATTTTAAAAATAAAAGGGGAGGGGCAGTAGTGTGATTTTTTTTTCTAACAGTACCGGTACATTATAGGTACCGTTTCATGAAATAAAGCCCGCTAAGACAGACAGCACAAACAAACATCGCATTTGTTGTGTGGAGGTTCCCTTAAAATATTTTTTTCTTATTATTATTTGTTGTTATAGCAGCAACAGAAATACAGACTATATAAAAATTTCAACTGTCTACCTATTGTGGTTCATGAAATAAAGCCCGCTGAGACAGACAGCACAAATAAACATCACGTTTGTTGTGTGGAGGTTCCCTTAAAATATTTTTTTCTTATTATTATTTGTTGTTATAGCAGCGACAGAAATACAGACTATATAAAAATTTCAACTGTCTACCTATTCAGAAATACAGTCAGCTGACAGACGGACTGCCGAGGCCTCATAATAGGGTCCCGTTGGTCACTCTTTGGGTGTACGGAGCCCTATAAATTGTTCAGTTTCATGAGCTTAATCACAAACTGAGCACGGACTATGTGGGGAGTACATGTTCAGATGTGGGTGGCGAGACCCTCCGGCATGTGACTGCGGTGCAACTGTGCAGTCCATTGACCCTATCATACACCACTGCCCAAAACGAAAGTACACTGGTGATCTCTTGGATCTTTTCACTCTTAATAAAGACACATCCCAATGTGTGAAGAATTTAGATATACAGAATAATCTCACTAATCCGGCACTTTGATAGATCGGCACGTCCAATAATCCGGCACCCTCCGCCCACGCCTCCCTCATCATGCCAGAAAAGGTTTTTAAGCAAGGACTACAAGTTGCACAAAAGCAGACCTCAATTAAGGATTTTTTTAAAACTAGTTTAATTACATATGTACCTACATGTTAATTTAATACATTACATACATTTATTCCCTCTATGAAATGCTTTATTTTATTCATTACTAATGACTATTTCAGTAATCCAGTAATCCGAACATTCCAATAATCCGGCACCCTCCGGTTTTTAATGGTGCCGGATTAGTGAGATTACACTGTAATATTATAAATTTAATTATTAGTATTATACTGTTTATAGAAAAGCGACTTGGAAAACCATACGAATAAATAAAAAAATCACAACTAAGAGATTTGCAGTTATGTAGCCGCATATTAGACGTGTGTGATGCCATTTAGCCTATGACTATGGTACAGCACTGATATCGCGTCAAGCTGTCGTCTGGCCCTCACCTTGTTGTAGTGCGCGTGCGCGCCGAGCGGCCGGTGCGCCGCCCCGTTGTCCGCCGTGTACGTCTTTACCTGGTGCGGCGCGTCCGTCGCGATCGTCGAGATTGCCGACCCGCTGTGCGGCGGGTCGCGCCGCTTTTTACTGCTTTTGTATATGTATTTCGATGGCCGGACTAGGCTGTAATAAGTTGGAGAATTTGTAATGTTTTACTGCTTTTGTATATGTATTTCGATGGCCGGACTAGGCTGTAATAAGTTGGAGAATTTGTAATGTTTTACTGCTTTTGTATATGTATTTCGATGGCCGGACTAGGTTGTAATAAGTTGGAGAATTTGTAATGTTTTATTGCTTTTGTATATGTATTTCGATGGCCGGACTAGGCTGTAATAAGTTGGAGAATTTGTAATGTTTTACTGCTTTTGTATATGTATTTCGATGGCCGGACTAGGCTGTAATAAGTTGGAGAATTTGTATATGTATTTCGATGGCCGGACTAGGCTGTAATAAGTTGGAGAATTTGTATATGTATTTCGATGGCCGGACTAGGCTGTAATAAGTTGGAGAATTTGTATATGTATTTCGATGGCCGGACTAGGCTGTAATAAGTTGGAGAACTTGTATATGTATTTCGATGGCTGGACTAGGCTGTAATAAGTTGGAGAATTTGTAACGTTTAACTGTTTTGAACATACAGAGGTCTTGAGCAACGACCATATACATACAAGGAGACTGGTTGAAAGACGGACACATTTCAGGAGATGAATCAAAAGACTGTACTTAAAAACTTTTTTTTATTCACAATTGGTAAGCCCTTGGCATCAATTTCTTCAAGGGGCCAATTAAGTGTAATTTCGCAAATACTTTCCATACAAAGGTCACTAATGAGCTGATCAATTTGTATAAAAAGTCTGTTTTGAAGCGACTTCCAAAAAGGAGCAGGTTCACAATTCGACTACGTTTTTTTTTGTTTGTTACGCGATACCTTCGACAGACTATGAACCGATTGCCATGAATCCTTTTTTATTTGATAGGGTGTATACTGTCAGGTTGGTCACATATATTTTTTTTCAAACCAAATATTATAATTCATCATTGTACAATTTTTTTAACGTGTTTAGCGTTTTTTTGCTAATGGACCTTAGGTTTCTTGAAGAATAACAATTTCGTCTTCTTATCTACCTTCTCATCGTTCAACCAGTCACTTTGTGTACTGTCTTCTCCTACCCAGGGTGCTGACACCAGGTTGGGCCCTTTCGGCCGCCATCTTAACTGTGTTTCACAACCAGTTGTCTATGAGGATTTTTTAATCTTTCATGGCAACCAGTTGTGATAGAAGAAGATTTATTCCTGTTACACACCCAGTTGTGAATAAGGAAAATCTCAAAAAGGCTAGTTGTTACAGAAGATTCAATTTTCCTAGTTCACAACCATAGAAGAAATTTTTATGCTTTGTAATTTTTTCGGCTACGGCCTTCGCCCAAACTTCGGTTCCCAAAAACAAATTAATAAATTGCTAATATAATATATAAAAATATCTGCTTATTACAGAGCACCAACCGCTTTTGTGCCTTTGGCTTACAGTTAGAGTTGCCTTTGTCTATGGCTTGTATGGGAATCAACCGTGTCAGTTCAACATCTTATTGAACAATAAACAAAATTATGTCATATATTGAATGTCAAATAAACGTTGAAATAGAAATTTCACTTGGGAAAAAATGGCTAATTTCGATTATTCTCCGCGTTTGTTAAGAACACCAGAAGATCGAAATGCCTGCATCTTTGGTGAATGCAGTGAAACAGCTATTGAAATAGTTTCAGATGGATTGAGAAGCAAATTGCTAATTAAAATGAATTTATATGTTTCCCCGGGGACACGGGCTTGTCGATATCTTCTTAGTCCTGACCAAAGTTGGGAAGAAATCGTGGAAACAGACGATAATTTGACTGATTTTAATAGAGAGCATTGTGAGGACATCATCAAGCTCATGAAAATTGGAATCCTACTGCCCGTCATAAACGTTCTGCGGGATATATTTTGATATACACAAATTACAAATTAATTTCTTTTTTTAAAAAAAAAAAACTGCCTGCCTGCCTCAAATGTTTTTTTATTTGTTTTTTTTATGTTTGTTTACCAGGCCGATTTTGATGAAATTTTGTATGGTGGTTCCTTATAGCCCGGGTTAACATATAGGATAGTTTTTATCCCGGAAAATTCAAGAGTTCCCGTGGGAAAATCAAAAGTATTCATTTATAGAATGGCTCACGACGCAAATGTGGCTTGACCTATTACAATCAAATTTTACACGTTGATACCCCTATCGCGAACTAAAACTGGGACATTGTGAATCCCCAAAAAATTAAGGGTTCCCGCAGGAATGGAAAAAAATGTATCTTTAGAATGGCTCAACGTAACAATATGAAACATGTACATTGGGATGGGGTGTTTTGACCATCATTGTATAGTCGGGTATTCTTTATCCCGGAAAACTAAAGACGTCCCATGGGGAATTTTTAAAATCCTCATAGACAACTGGTTGTGAAACACAGTTGCGATGGCGGCAATTTTTTCTTATTTGACAACTGGTTGTGTAACGGGAATAAATCTTCTTCTATCACAACTGGTTGCCATGAAAGATTAAAAAATCCTAATAGACAACTGGTTGTGAAACACAGTTGCGATGGCGGCCGAAAGGGGTTGGGCAATGTTTAAAACAAGGGTTTAAAACACTCCTGTTTATAACATATTATTAATGTTTTGTTTTAAACACGTTTAAAACAAGCCATAATAAAAATATTTGTTTAGTGGACACTGACCAGCCCCAGGCTCCATACAGTTATGAAACAACTCCTTTATAACATTTGTTTAAAACAAGTGTTTAAAATACTGGAAAAACTAGAAATACAGACCTGTTTAAAACAAACTATAAAACATGAACAGTACATAATTTTAATAGTAACATGTGTTAAGAACAATGTTTAAATCATGTTCAAAACACTTAAAATAAAACAATTTCAAAAAATTGATTTAAAAGATGTTTTTTTTACAACCCTGACTGACACTAAATAGTCAATACCTTTTAGTAAGCACCCGTAATAAATTCGACTTCCTATAATTTTATAGGTTTCAATTTACTCAGATGAAACTAATTACAAACATCGATATGGAAAAAAATGCTTTATGCAATAAGGCCGCCTAAATTGTCCATTTAAAATTTTTACTACTCTATATTCTGTACTATCCTTTATTTTTTTATTTATTGTACAATAAAGCATATTTGATTGATTGATTGACATGTGTCTACTCAATATATTCGCAAAGTTAGGATTCAACCCGGAATGCAGTTTTTGTAATAAAGCGGAATTACGTTTGTATGGAAACTCGAGCCTCCTGGGGACCCTTAAACGATTTGTTTGAGAGTTCCAAATTTCGGCGTGTCGACTAAAGTTGTTCAGTATCATGAGTAAAAGCCCAGTTTAAATAGTGTCAATCCCAAAGATAATATAATGTTTAGATAACTTGAAATTAAAAATTTAATAAAAACTCGACTGCATAAAACACATTACCGCTCCTTTTTGGAAAGTCGGGTAAAATGTATCCTATATCACTCACGGGATCAAGGCGAATCTAACGATACCTCGCATTCTAAAATCCATCAAGCCGTTTAGAAGATATAGTTGAAAAAATAAACATTCATACATACATACGAGTACATTGGAACTGAAAACGATACACTCTTTTTTTTGTTGGCAGTCGTGTAAATACATTGCTGGCCTTCATACTGAGGACCGTAGCTCCAAATATTATGTTAAAACCTGATGGCACCAGGTAGTATCAGGTATATTAAAACCTGATGGCACCAGGTAGTATCAGGTATATTAAAACCTGATGGCACCAGGTAGTATCAGGTATACTAAAACTAGATGGTGCTAGTAATTTAATCTATTTTTGCGAAATTCGCATCGAAAATGTGGTACAGACACATTTTTATCAAGACTGAGTTTACTTCAATGTGATTTTAATGTTATTAGAATACCTTACAGAGTTCTACCTTACACTACACTACAAACTACAATACCCTACCCTACCCTATCCTACACTACCATACCCTATCCTACCCTACCCTAAATCCTTCTCCTGACAATAACGAACGCAACAAAAAAAGAATTAGCGAAATCGGTCCAGCCGTTCTTAAGTTATAAATGGTGTAACTAACACGAGTTTCTTTTATATGTAAGACTTTCTTTTATATACAGAAGTAAGAATAAGATTTACTATCGATTTTTATGACTTTTTTAAAATTTACACTAGACGTCGCTAATGGGTAGATTTACAGACGTAGCATAAGGGTCCCCTGGAGGCTTGAGTTCCCATACAAACGCAGTTCTGTTTTAAAAGTAAAACAACATGCCTAATCGAAACCAATCTTTGCAAACATATTGAAAGTATATATCGATGTCTGAAATTTATTTTCGATGCACTAATGGTGGTTCGATTAGCACACTAGCGCCGCCAATAATAAGAATAAATAAAATTTACACATTTTTATGGACTTTACTCGAAATCATTGAGTATTTTGCGCATATAGGGGGGGGGGGGGGGAGGGAGAAACAACTGTTGTTTAATTCTAATTTTGTAAATGTAAATATAAGCAACAAGATATTTTTTTTGCAAAACTGCTAATATTGGTCACATTAAGCAGTTTTGCAAAAAATAACTATACTCAATGTTTTCGATTAAAGTCCATAAGAATGAGTAGGTAAATTATTTATTTCTATTGGCGGCGCTACGCTAGTGTGCTAATCGAACCGACTTAAATAAAACGGAAAAAAATAAGATCACTTTGATACTATTAGTACAAAACTAATTTAATCCTTTGTTCAATTGCGTTGAAATTTACTACGATGAAAACTAATTACAAAAATCAATAGGTGTCTGCTCAATATATTTGCAAATTTTGTTAATAGATACCATATACAACGCTAGTAGACTAAGTTTATGGAAGTTACTAGAATGATTGAGAAGCTTCATGTATATAAATGGTCTTTGGTCCAGTCTCTTTGTATTATATTGAATAGACTGAGCAAGTTCCCTTCCCACGCCTGCGACAGTTTTAAATTTGAAGGTTGGCCATGTTGGCCACAAAGCTAATTACAAAATTATAGTAAAGTACAACATACTACAGTGTAAAAAACTCATTTTAAAATTTACTGCACTAAGTAAAGAAAACGAAATAAATAATTCAAATCAAGAGTAAAACAATGCTATGTACTTTGGCAGCAATCCATACCAATTATTTGTCAAAGGAACTACTTGTTCCTTACTCCGCCAATCTCTCCATATTCAATATTCAATTTTGATAGCAATAGTCCGATTCGCGCTTGGACGATTTCTTAGAGCACTGGGACCACAAAAAAAATTTATTAAAACTAACCGAAATCAATTTCAGTAAAAATATCGGCTTATTTATCAGTGTTGCCGCTCCATTTTTCTAAATTGCGCTAAATAATGTCTAAAAAAGCGCCAGAACAAATAAAGTAATTAATTTTTGGCGCTATTTGTATGGAGAGACTGAACTCGAAGATCTCAAAGACGCTAAAATGTATGAAGCGTTGAACTTTTTTGGCGCTTGACTGCTTGAAAGTGCACTATTTGTAGCGCCAAACGCGCTAAAACGGCAACACTGCTATTTATACCATAAAAGTTAAAAAAAATAGGCCTGTTTTATTGACTGCAGATGAATTTATGCAAGAAACTGAGCTAATGTTATGGAGAAAAAAAATAAACAAAAACATAAGAAAATAATAAACTAATAATTGACAACGGAACGGTTTTAATAGCAACGACTACAATTTTGCTACCTTTTTTTTAATATTGGCCTCAAAAAGTAGGTACTAAACCGATTATAATAAAAATTTACATAGACCCTCCTGAAGTTATTATGTTAATCTATCTATGAAAAAAAAAAAAAAAAGAATCATTGAAATCCGTTCACCATCGGCGAAGAAATCGCGTTACATAGAGAAAAAATATACAGTCGATTAAAAATACCGTTTTAATCTCTTAAACTTTACTTACAGAATCGACAGTTCGATCTTAGTAGAGCCATTTAAACTGGGTAATTTTGCGACTCTGCCTCTGCCACTGTGTCACCCAGTCATTTTGCGCCCAACTCATACGGCATACTTCTTACTTATTTGTAATCAATAGCATTTTTTACAACCCGTCATTGTATGTACAGTCGCACAAGATATATCGTAGCGGGCAAGGTGTTCAAATATTTCTGAGCAGTGTTAAATTTCAAATTTCAAAGTTTAAAATAATGTACACTAAAAGGTGCTATTAATATCTGAACATCTAATTTGTCATAAATATCTGAGCAGTAGATTTTTTAATATGTAGCATTTTAGGAAAAATTACTTAATGTCACTGTGTATAAGGAACATATTGAAAAATCTGCTGCTCAGGTATTTATGACCTTCGCTCGCGTGAACAAAGTTTCTATGACTGCTCCGAGTTATTAAAAGTTCGAAACTTTCGCGTTTATAATATTAGTAGGATTAGATGTTCAGATATTAATAGCAACTTTTAGTGTACATAATTTATTGAAATTTAACACTGCTCATATATATTTGAACACCTCGCCCGCTACGATTTATCTGATGGCGACTGTACAACCAAGTTTGCATTTCCAGACAAAATGAAAAATAATACAATCTCAAACTATCTATTATCTCTACGTCTTTTAGTTGTTTTTCTTTTGATTTATCAATAACAACTCACCTAGGACACTGCGGCCCGAAATGCGTATAACAGCAATTTTTTCAACATCCCATCAGCAATTTGTTAAACCCGCCGGTGTACTTGCAGGTCATGTCATCTACTCGTTGGTGGTGAATCCCCGCGACACCAGCACGACGATGTGAAACCCCGTCAGACCAAAGTTCGACATAGGCAGCGCTACAGCGCCCATTATTACCATACTGGTATTGTCAAAAAATCAATAGCAACTCACCTAGGATATTGCGGCCCGAACTGCGTATAACAGCAGTTGTTCCAACACCCCCGGCTGAATGGGTTAAACCCGCCGGTGAACTTGCCGGTCACCTGTTCGTTGGTAGTGCGTCCCCGCGACACCAGCACCATATGAAACCCCGTCAAACCGAAGATTGGGATAGCTAGGAGCGCTATTATGCCCATTATCACCATACTGGTACAAACGTTAAGGATTGTTTAAGTGAAAATGTAAACAGATTTTTTTTTTGATGGTCATAAAAAACATATATAAGGTGTAACAAAATTAGCTGAAACTATTTTTACTGGTGCTTCTACCCATGAAACTGAGCAACTTTCCCCATGGAACCCAGTGAAATCGCAAAAAAAATTGGCTCTCCCATACTAACTCGATCAGCTGATCAGTCAACTTAGTATGGGATGTTCAAATTTATTTATTTTTTTACTATGGGTTCCATAGGGAAAGTTATTCAGTTTCATGGGTAGAAGCGCCAGTTAAAATAGTTTCAGCTAATTTTGTTAGACCTTATATATTAGTCATCAATTTATATGTCAAAAATTTAAATATAACTTAAATAAATATATAAGAAAATTAAACAGCCTAAGCCTTAGTCAAAAAGCCCGCCCCGAGTTGTGCCTGATGCAAATGTGCCCATGCTAGCTGCGTTACCCCGCTGTATGGCCAATGACATGCGTTGCACCAGATACGACTCGGCACGGGGATCTGCACCATTATTCTTCAGGCGCCACCCGAGTTCACGTACAAAGCTCTTGGCTTCCACGTACCACTTACCTCCAACGCAAACGGGACGAACAAATTGTGGTCCCTCGAGGGACGAGTATTTGTCCCGTTTATATTTAATTTAATTGAAGATAAAATTGTCTAATTACTTTTAATCTGGGACATAATACAGTACTCCTAATAAAAACATAGCTAATAATAGTTCTTATCATAAATCGTGTGGATAAAGAAGAGCAGTATTTACAAGGTGACGATTCAATGTAACAGGATTTAACTTGTTTGACAGGACTAAAATAAAATTACGCATTTTGTCTTTTTATTTCCGTATCGAAAAGAAAAGGACATAATTCTTAAATTTCCGTTAGTACTGTCAATTAAGTCAAATCGTGTTATACCGAATCGACACCATTGTTCAAATAACCTACCCAATATAATTGGGTTAAGTTTTTATGAACCCCAATCAATTCAAAAACCATTTCGAGGAATAGCTTCTGCGAAAATTTACCACTTCTTAGATTTCAGATATTTCAAGTGATATGGTATATTTTGTAAAATATTTTATTATATATTATTTAGATTATAAGAATTGTATCTACAATCTATGGCCACTCTATATGGTATCGGTATATAGCCTTATCTAAGGCTCTTGGTGCGGCGCTGATGACGTATTCAAACTATGGTTTGGGACCTGTGTGTGTTGCCAGTGATGATATATGGAAATAAGACGAGCTGTGCTCGGAGTTACCCTATGTGATCAAGTCCAAGATCCGTAGAAGACCCAAGGTGACCAACGTAGCTCACAGAATCGCTAAACTTAATTAGTGACTTTGGGCGCGGTACATAGCGCGCAAAGTTCTCTAGTGGCGATCGCTCCTCGGAAGACATAGCTTAAGCAGACCGATTTAGTGGACCGACGACCTGGTGAAAGTCGCGGGAAGCCGTTGGATGCGTGCAGTGCAGGACAGATCGTTACTGATATCTTAAGAGGGAGACCTTCGTCCAGCAGTAGACGTCTTTCGGCTGATATGATGATGAGGTGATCACAGAAGTCGGAATAATTGGTAATCTATTCGGGCATGGAGATATGACAGTCAATGCCCCATTAGGTTAGGATATCTTGAAAAGCCCTCATTGGCATAATCATCAGTGACCATCAGGTGAGATGATGCCAAAGCTTTACCTGTAGCACACCCTGGACACTTCATACAACGGGCCAGAAATAACATTTCAAAAAAGGAATGACGGAACAAACAAAATGGCGGCGAAATCCTATACGTTTGACAACCAAACGGTAACCAATCTGCATCAATCTGGGTGAGGGGGTGAGGTCGCAATCTAGAGAGCGGCAGGGAGTGTCCATACTGTATGTTAGTACTAATTTAAATACTTTGCCTGTAGATACAAAAAACAAATTTGTAACTTTTGACAATTTCAAAGGATACGAAACAATTGGCTCGAGCTGCGTGAGCGTCTTGTTGTTGTTCATGATGAAGTAGAGGCTCAGGCCGAATATGCTGAGCATGTGTATGGAGAGTGAGATGAGGAAGAAGAAGAAGAACCTGTAGTTCCGCCGCCCGATGCAGTTGTTCACCCACGGGCAGTGGTGGTCGAATGTCTGCCAACAAAAACAGTGGTTACATTGTTTGAAAGGACTCCGTACCTCAAAGGGAAAAAAAAGGAAAACTTACAGGAACACTTCATTGTCCGTCTGTCTGTCTGTCAAGACCCTTTTTCTCAAGAACGCGTGGAGATATCAAGTTAAAATTATATAAAATAGTAAGGTCTAAAGGTCCCTAGCAGCTGTAAAAAAAAAATGATTTTTAATAACATGTACATATATGCGTCAAAGTAGGTGTAGGTGAGTATAAACCCTAAAGTAAAAAGAAATATAATAAAAAGTCGAAACTGTCGATTATTTTGTTGTAAAAGATAGAGTTGTGTCGGTCATTTGGGGGGTGTTGCCGTAATCGCCACGCTTGGCAGGCGGGTTGGCGATCGCAGTGTTGCAGATTGGCTGCAAATCACGGAAAGACGCTGCTGCCCATCCTCCGGTTTGAGTCCCTTAGCCGGCTCTTACGACACCTATTGGATGAAATAGGATGGCCCTATTCTAAGCCGGGAGCCATACGGACGATGGCCTCAGTAGAGCCTCTCAACAAGTGGGTCTTAGAATGAACATGGACAAGACGAAAATTATGTCAAACGTCCGTGTCATACCTACTCCTCTGAAGGTTGGAGGCTCTACACTCGAAGTTGTTACCGAATATGTATACCTGGGACAAACAGTCCAGTTAGGTAGGTCCAACTTCGAGAAAGAGATCAATCGTCGAATCCAACTCGGCTGGGCAGCGTTCGGGAAGCTTCGCAATATCTTTACGTCCCAGATACCGCAGTGTCTTAAGACCAAGGTCTTCGACCAATGTGTGTTGCCAGTGATGACGTACGGAACTGAGACATGGTCGCTTACTATGGGCCTCATAAGAAGGCTCAAGGTCACCCAAAGGGCAATGGAGCGTGCTATGCTCGGAGTTTCTCTGCGTGATCGAATCAGAAACGAGGAAATCCGTAAGAGAACCAAAGTGACCGACATAGCTCTCAGAATTGCTAAACTTAAGTGGCAGTGGGCGGGGCACATTGCTCGTAGAACAGATGTCCGTTGGGGCAATAAAGTTCTCGAGTGGCGACCACGCACCGGAAAGCGTAGTGTAGGCAGGCCTCCCACTCGGTGGACCGATGACCTGGTGAAGGTCGCGGGAAGCCGCTGGATGCGGGCAGCGCAGAACCGGTCGTCGTGGAGATCCTTGGGGGAGGCCTATGTCCAGCAGTGGACTTCCTTCGGCTGATATGATGATGATGATGATGATGAAAAGATAGAGATACGGATCCCTTTGTGTGCGAAACCGACTCGCACTTAGCGGTTTTTACTGTGAAAGGAAGCAAAAGGTACGAAACCCTTCGTGTGCGAGTCCGGCTCGCACTTGGCCGGTTTTTATAGGAAAAGGTAGCAAAAGGCTAACGGCCCACAAGATGGAGTGGCTACCACCGCCTTTAAAAAACCTGTGACACAAGAGGCACAGTATTGTGACTCCTCTTAGGGCCCTGTCAGTTGTAACCTTTAAACCGCCTCCGTGGCGTAATGGATAGTCCATTCGCTTCACACCAGAGGGTCGCGGGTTCGATTCCCGGCGGGCTCAACCTTGTAAGACTCGGTTTGATTGGTGGTAGGGAATTTTCATAGCCTGGCTAGCTACCATCATCTTATCTAAGTCTTGCTGTCAAAACATCAGTGTTAACAGCATTGATGTGTTCCGGCTTGAAGATAAGAAGGGAATCTTGGTAAACCCGCTTCCACTGACTGACTCGGTGGCTCAGTGGTTAGTGCTCTTGACTACTGATCCGAGAGTTGTGGGTTCGATCCCCACCCAGGGCAAACATTTGTGTGATGAGCAGATTTGTTTGCTCTGTGTCTGGGTGTTAAATATCTATATATGTATGTATTTAAACGTATATAAGTATGTATATCAGTCTCTGGTTCCCATAACACAGGGAATCCTACTTTGGGGCCAGATGACCATGTGTGATTTGTCCCAGATTTATTTATTTATTTATTCCATCTTCGGCAACATCGTTACTTACCATCAGGTGAGATGATGCCAAGGGCTTTAAAAAACCTTCGACCAATAAACAGCTATGGACTGGCCTACGCAAACTCCGGTTTTGATGCCTACAGAATGAGCGCATTTGCTCATTTCGTCTCAGTCGATCAGTATTCCTCAAATGGATTGAAGGTCGAAATGAGTGAAATTTATCATCTCATTCGTGCTACATTCAGACTCAGAGTAAATATCTCTATCTCTTTGTTTATATTTGAACAAGACTCGGTAGACTATAGTGATGTGAGTCATTTGCGTGTAGTTGTATTTAGCTCATTTTTTATGAGATTAATGTATGGATATGGCCGGTTCATTATGTTTGGTCAAAGGTTGTAACCACAACCACACCGACAACAACAAAATGTGGTGAATAGTGTGAATACATGTGAATACCACAACCACACCGACAACAACAAAATGTGGTGAATAGTGTGAATACATGTGAATAGTGTGGCTGCACCATCTTGTAGTTGCGTTGTGGCAACTACTAAAACGTGTCGTTGCGATGTGTTCGCAGAGAACTGGGACGAGGATTCGTTGCATTGTCGACGCTGCGTGGTTGCGGAGTGGCCAGTATCGTCTACACGGTCGATCAGGACGACAAAATGTGGTCCATGTGCATAAACTATGCGTTTTCATACAAATATACCACCGCTCTCTTAGAGGTATCAAAGTCGGTTAGACTGCAAGGTAACTCTGTTACAGCGCCATCTAATCTGTAACTCCTTTTCTATGTTCGTCTCGTAACGCCTACCTTACTATCGATGTGCAGTATGTTAAGTTCATTTGTCTTACACAAAAATACCACATAGGGCGCTTGATTAATATTAATATATAAAAACACTTTACTGAGTTGTTTCGTCCATTCTCAATATGCACCTACCGAACAAAATAAAAAACGTATCTGTATTAACAAGACGTGTTTTCTATCTCTTGGTCCCCAATTCTTCAAACTCTTTCCGCGTAGTCAGGCTAGAAATGTTCCCCTGAGGTCACCTTGTGTCTTGTGATTTCACACTCACCTCTATACAATGATTGCACACTGAGCAATGGCTGCAGCGCGGCGGCCGGTAGAACTTGCAGGTGACGCACCACTTCATGCGCACGGTGATCCCGTTTATCTCCACGCTCCTGTATAGAGGGGCGCGGAAATCGTCCTCGCGATCCTCGTCAGGTGGGGCTGGAAGAAATAACAGTTGTTTCTCAAGAATCAAGATTCGCACTGTGCCTATTTTAAAGTGCGTACGGATTAGTGAATAGGCATTGAGTTTGCGTGTCCTCGAATACATCGTCACATACCATTAGGTGAGATGTAGGCAAACGCACTTAAATTTTTAATTTAAAAAAAGACTGCATCAGGTGAACAGCATCACCACGCGCAGCCGTTGAATCAAAATGGCAGCAATCATCGGGAAACAGCTGATCTTGTATTTTATTAATACGCTATCATATTATACATTCAATATATAATTTTTGGAAAAAGATATAAAAATGCTCAACTTCTATCGCAAATTCCTAAAACTGAAAAAGAATAATCGCCTTAGTAAACGATGCTCAATTTACATCCACATAATATGTGCCATGCACACCAAAAAATCAGCACTCGGCGGCTCGCTCGATGCAGGTGCGTGGTGAGGCACGCGTTGGCCCGTGTGAGGCACATTCGCATTTTTAGCAAATATACAGAGGCAGCCAGATGGCGTACCACACAACTCGAGGCTGCCTCTGATCCGTATAAGCTCAAACACGCTATAAATATTTGCTTTACATTCTGATTCTTAAAAAGAAGATTTCAGGATTTACGAGATTTCAGGATCGTCAATTCAAAAAAACAGTCGATTTTTTTTAAATTGCAACAATCTTTAACACAATGAGAGGCACAGAACACAAATCTCATACAGCCTTGTCACAACACTATAGTCCGATTTATAAAAACTGAGTTTGTCTGAGGTTCGCTGGCTGCTTTTTTCAAATTTTTAACAACGCGCGACGGCGACGGCGGCGCTGTGATTTAAAAAAAGTAAATCGGCGGATAAATCAAAAGTTTGCGTCCTGCGAGTGTATTTTACTTTATATTAATCAACCGACTTCAAAAAGAAGGAGATTCTCAATTCGACTGTATGTTTTTTTTGTATGTTTGTTACGCGATATCTCCGCCGGTTGTGAACCGAATTTCTAAATTCTTTTTTTATTTGAAAGAGTATTCTCCCGAGGGGGTCCCATTGTCAGCAAGTCAGGATCTGATGATGGGATCCCAGGGAAATCGAGAACAACCCTCACATTTTATAGGCACTTACGTGTTTCATGCATTTCCTGAAACTATCCAAGTTTTGGCATCTGATAGTCATCATCTCATCATCATCATCAGATGAGCTGATGAAGGAAGGTACAACTCCTTAACGGTTAGGAGTTGGAGGATAATTCTTTAAAAATTTTACGTAGACCGATAGTTGTGTTCTTTCAGGTTATTCAGATGAGCTGATGATGGAAGATTTAACTCGTAATGGTTGGTCCATTCGCTTCACACCAGGAGGTCGCGAGTTCGATTCCCGGCGGAGTCATCTTTCTAAGACTCGGTTTGGTTGGTGTTGCAGGGCATTTTCAAAGCCCGCCTGGCTAGCTACCACCATCTTGTCTATGTCTTGCCGCCAAACATCTGTGTTAACAGCATTGACGTGTTCCGGCTGGAAGATAAGATAGCCAGATCCCCATTGCGTTTGGGAATCTTGGTAAACCCGCTTCCATCTTCGGCATCATCGTCACTTACCATCAGGTGAGATCTCAAGGGCTTATCAATCGTGTATAAAAAAAAACTTATTAACTTTTAGAAAAGATATTCGTTAGAGAAAAGAGACAGATTGCGTCCGAAAGCTACACACACATTCAAAACGGTTTCGTAGCTCAATACCTCTTTATTTGTTATTTCGCTACTCTCGCAATAGGGGATCGGACTGCTAGTCATTTGCGTTACTTTTTATGATCTGTCAAAAACGAAATTTTGTTCTAAAAATATTTGAAATACCCACAAGTGACGTCATAGATTTTTAGCGTCATCGACGAACTTATTTTGCGAATTTGATCAATTAAAAATTTAAGACTTGATGGAAAAACAAAACAAATAAGGTTTTTTGAAACTTTAAGAGGAGAGCAATTGAGGAAATCATACTTCAGAATTTATTTTTGATGCAGTCCCGATTCCCTATTAGGGTGCATTTAGGACAATCGGTCCTTGCTTTAGTCCGACTCTTCAATCTCCAATATCCATTGTCATCTCTGAAGATTTCAGTTGAACTCCCATTCCATTCGCTTCCCAGTAATACGTAAAACCATTAACGTTATCAATGAATTTTATCAGTAAAAAATTTATAAGATTACCTACCCACCATTATTATCTTTTATTGACTGAGATAAATAAAAAAAAACCGGACAAGTGCGAGTCGAACTCGCCCACCGAGGGTTCCGCACAAATATGTAGGTATATAATATAAATCATAACAGTGCAAACTGTTAGGTACTATATACACCAAAATTGTTTGGTAAATACCTATACATAGAAAAAAAATTTTTTTCATTCTTCCTTATCAATTTAAAACTATACGTCATAAAAATAATTAAAAATCTGTTTAAGCTTGTGCCAATGAAGCCCTTTCATACGATACCCTACATGACACGGTTAACTCAACTAAAAATTTGGACCGCCTTTCCTTGCATAATTGATATGATAACGTACTTAAATAAAGACTATATTTTTCATGAATTATTTACAAATGTACAGTTTTCAGATTTTCCCCTATACTTGTAGTATAAGACAATATTACTTGCCAAATTTAATAGTTCTAGGTCAACGGAAAAACCTCTATGAATTTTGATTCCCTTGAGAGTGTCGAAATATACATTTTTTTGCGGTATAAACCTCTGCGGGTTTATACAGATAAACGTTAACTTAGAAGTTTGATTTTTCACAGCTTCAAGGGACTATAGACCGAAGTATATGGTTTTAATTTCAACTCGATACCTCCACGCATTCCCAAGATAAATGGTCTTGACAGACAGACGGAAGGACGGACAACAAAGTGATCCTATAAGGGTTCCGTTTTTAGGGTTCCGTACCCAAAAGGTAAAAACGGGATCCTATAACAAAGACTCCGCTGTCCGTCCGTCTGTCTGTCCATCTGTCATCAGGCTGTATTTCAAGAACAGTGATAGCCAGACAGTTTCTCACAAATGGTGTATTTCTGTTGCCGCTATAACAACAAATCTAAAGATTAGAAAAAAAAGTAAAGTCTCCATACAAAAAACGTGTTTTTTTTTGGAACGTGAAGAAACTAGCGCCATCTAGTATGATGGTACGGAACCCTTTGTGCGCGGTTCAGTCTCGCACTATACCGGTTTTTTTTTCCTTTTGAGGTACGGAACCCTAAAAAAAGTTAAAATAAAACAATGTTATCATCATCATCATCATCATATCAGCCACAAATCGTCCACTGCTGGACAAAGGCCTCCCCCAAGGATTTCCACGACGACCGGTCCTGCGCTGCCCGCATCCATCGGCTTCCCGCGACCTTCACCAGGTCATCGGTCCACAAACAATGTTTATCAACAAAAATATATTATTTCCACAATGTGTATTGTCGCCGTAGATTGATGTTACTTTACTCAAGGTTTTTAATTACACTAAAAGTGGGTTTATAGCTTTTTAATTGCTTAATTGGTCAAGCGAACCCTGGTCTAAACAAACATAGCTATTTTAGTCGTGTCATCAGCGCCCGTATTAGGGCGATATTACATTATCTTACACATATGATCCTAGATCCTAATATACAGGGTGTAATAAAATTGGTGTAGGTCCAAGTGGGGCTTCTAGTCATCATACAACTTTTATCTATGCACAACTTTTGTTCTATGACTTTGCTGAACGCAAAATTTTTTCTGTATTTTTCTTAAGGGAATAATTATCATCGAATATTTGGAAAAGGCAGTCACTATAATGGGTTTTTAATACGCAGACTAAATAAGAAGAATTCGGGAGGCTTATAGAGAAAAACGGCGGGGCAAACTGCGAGTAGGAGTGTTGTTTCACCAAAACAACGCCAACCCGCACACAAAGCCGAAGTTGCGATGGCTGTCATTCGAGAAGCAGGTTTCAAACCGCTTGAACATCCACCCTATTCTTTAGATCTAGCCCCCAATAACTATACTTCTTTTCTCGGCTCAAGGAACAGCCCAAGAGCGGAAAATTTGAAGACGACAGCGAGGTGATCAGCGCTGTACAAGATTTTTTAGGGTACCTGTTCGGTCCAAAACTTTCTGGCTGGAAAAATTTGGCGGCTTAAAAAAAAATAAAAAAGATGTCATCGCGATTGTCATTTAGTCTGCTTTTTCGAGTCTGGTTTTGGCGTTTCTGTTGGTTGTAGTTTTGATTTTACGGCGTTTTAACGATACGAATCCGGAAAACTTTCGAAATGATCAAATTGGAATATCGTTCCGTGATCAAATTCCTGACTAAGGAAGGGGTCAGCCCGACCGATATAAAAAAAAGGTTGGATGCCGTGTACAGGGATTCTTCTCCATCATTTTCCACGGTAAAAGAATGGAGTAAACAGTTTCGATTGGGGCGGGAATCCATTGACGACGAACCTCGCTCCGGCCGGCCTATAGAAGTACTCACCGAGCAATGTATTAAATTAGTGGAAGAGGAAGTTCTGAGTGATCGAAGACTAAAGACTAAAGAAATAGCGGCAAGAACCGGACTTTCCAAAACTTCAGTACTTAGGATACTACATGATCATCTTCACATGAATAAAGTTAGTGCTAGGTGGGTACCCAAACTTCTTTCGAGCTTGCAGCGTACTGAGAGAAAAGCGTGTTCTCAAGAAGTTTTAGACGCGTATAGGCGTTACGGAAAAAGTTATATGGAGTCGATTGTTACGGGAGACGAAACCATGGTTTTGTACTATGATCCCCTGTCTAAAAGGGAATCGATGGCGTGGCGTCGTCTTGGTGAAAAGCCACCTAGAAAGGCCAAGGTAACGCAATCCACCAAAAAGATTATGGCAACGGTATTCTGGGATTGTCACGGAATACTACTGATTGACATAAAAGAAAGGAATACCACGGTAAATGGCAGCTACTACGCCACCCTTATTGAGCAGTTGCGAGAGGCGATCAAGCAGAAACGACGTGGAAAACTTAGTAGAGGTGTTCGGTTTCTCCACGATAATGCTCCCGTTCACACTGCTGCAATTGCCAAAGCTGCTGTAGCTAAATGTGGCTTCGAGGAAATTCGCCACCCCCCTTACAGCCCAGACCTGGCCCCAAGCGACTACTACTTGTTCTCGAGACTTAAGGCAGACTTAAGGGGAAGACGATTTTCTTCGGATGATGAAGTGGCCCAAGCAGTTTTTACCCATTTCGAGGACAAAACTCCAGAATATTTTTATAAGGGGATAGAAATGCTTATCACGAGATCTGCAAAGTGCGTTGAAATAGAGGGGGACTATATCGAAAAATAAAAATAAAATTGTAAATATATCTACTTGTTTTCTTTGTTAGGCCGGACACTTTTGGACCGCACCTCGTAAATGAAAAGTTTTTTTGATGTATAACATTTTTCCTCTCGCTTTCCTGCAATCTGTGGGAGTTACGAAGGCTAAGGAAACATGGCCATGCCTCTTATATTTTTTTCAGTCACGATGGCTAAGGAAACGTGGCCAATTGTGCACGCCGCCTAATACGAGGCCCGAAGGCCGGTAGGTTTTTCACCTTATGTCAGATGTTACACATCAAATGCGACTAATGCAAGGCTCGCTCGTTTTTTTTTTCTAAAGGTATTTAAAGTACGAGTATTGTTTACGTGTACGAGTAATGTTGAGGTGTTAGGAGATTACGTAGAAAAATAATCATTATCATTACTTTTGGATAAGAAGTTATAGAATATTAAAAGCATAATTCACGAGAGAGCTAAGCAACTAATCTAGTACAACTTAATCCCAAACCGAGGGGACCAGATTATACAATCGATGCAATGTCAGATGTCTATACGCGAAGGTAGCCACTTCCCGTCAGGCACTCAGGCTCTTCTCCACTTTATAACATTATAAAAAGTGTTAAGTAAATTCTCGGTGTTTTTAAACTTAAAAGTATTTAAGTGTTGCATAGTCTAAAGAAGCGGTTCTCAAACTTTTATTGCGACGGACGGAACCCTTATGAAACAATAAAAAAATACTGATCCCCAAAATAAGCAAAACCTGATTTTGTACTAGTTCTTTAATGAAAATCGAAAATCTATCTGTCTAACGATATAGCGTTGTCCCTTTTTCCGGATAAATAACGAAGCAGTAGCGAATTGATGTAAGAGTAATAAGTAGACTTCAAACTACGTATGACTTCATTTTTGGCTGTGTGACTAGATTGTCGTGCTTGATATTTAGGTTGGTTTTTCGGCGGAGCCCTCACAGAGGGCTTACGGAGCCCCAGGGCTCCGCGGAACATACTTTAAGAATAGCTGGTCTAAAGAAAATAATCCATACAGTCAGCCAATAAAACCCACAGCGTTAAAGAAATATATATAAAAAAAAATTAAAAGACTTGGACCACAGCATCACAGCCTGGGCACTTCATACAACGGGCCAGAAATGACATTTCAAAAATGGAATGACGGAACAAACAAAATGGCGGCGAAATTCTATACGTTCGACAACCAAACTGTAACCAATCTGTATCAATCTGGGTGACGAGGGGGTGAGGTCGCAATCTAGAGAGCAGCAGGGAGTGTCCATATTGTATGTTAGTACTAATATATATATATACTTTGACAGCATGGTTTCCTACACTGTGACTGGTGTATTTTAAAGTTTAATCAACAAGCTACATAGCACACATGTTTGTTTCTCGGAAAATCGAATAAGTCGGAAAGTTCAGCACGGAAGGGCTATTAATAGGCAGTTCGTGTTGCCGCCTGGTGGGTAGGTAATGCAATCAATTAATTGAACGGCGCCCATCTGTGGTTCATTAAAGTGTCTATTTTCTTATCATGATTATACGGGTTACGGGACACGAGTGGATAAAAATAATATTGAGTAAAGTGTCAATTGTGGATTAAAAATAACGGACAGGTGTGAGTCTGACACACACACACACGAAGTGTTCCGTACCAACGTACAAACAAGAAAATCATCTTCCTTGTATGGGGGCCCATCTTTATTTATTATTTTAATTTTACTATTATTTGTTGTTCTGTAACAATCAAATACTATTGGCAATAGAAATACACACTGTGAGAGTATCAACAGTCTACCAATTACGGTTCATGATATACAGCCCGCTGACTGACAGTGTTCCGTACCAACGTACAAACAAGAAAATCATCTTCCTTGTATGGGGGCCCATCTTTATTTATTATTTTAATTTTACTATTATTTGTTGTTCTGTAACAATCAAATACTATTGGCAATAGAAATACACACTGTGAGAGTATCAACAGTCTACCAATTACGGTTCATGATATACAGCCCGCTGACTGACAGTGTTCCGTACCAACGTACAAACAAGAAAATCATCTTCCTTGTATGGGGGCCCATCTTTATTTATTATTTTAATGTTACTATTATTTGTTGTTCTGTAACAATCAAATACTATTGGCAATAGAAATACACACTGTGAGAGTATCAACAGTCTACCAATTACGGTTCATGATATACAGCCCGCTGACTGACAGACAGACGGACGGATGGACGGCAGAGGCTTAGCAAAAGGGTCCTGTTAGCAACCTTTGGGTACGGAACCCTAAAAATTTCGTACAGGATTTCCTCATTTTTTTTTATAGTTTTTCAAATATTCTAGGGAGAGGACTTTTCGTCGTACGTATTTTATCGATGTAAAAATGCATAGTTATTTGAAATATAAAATATTACTAGCTTTTGCCAGTTGCTTCGCTCGCGTGAACATAGTTTCGGAATGCCTACGAGGGTGCGCAGTGCGCGAGTCGCGCGAGCGTGTAAAAAAAGTTGCCTATATGTTCAAGCGAGGCATTGATTGGAACAGTTGCCTCTGTCTTTTTCTTTACGTGTAAAGAGTAAAGAAAATAACCACACTTTTGCACTTTTTCAATGTTTTTTCGTTTCAATTTAAAACTACAATTTTTTTTTAAATCTAACTGGCATATTGAAGTGTGTGTTTAGACTAATCGACTTAGAAAATTTAGAGGTACTAAATCGATCTGGTTTGCCTGCAAAATGCAAATCTCTGTTTTAAAACAGGTTTCTTTGATTTACTTTTTCTGTTATAAAAGTAAACGAATCGTGCTCTTCAGCAACTGTCAAAATGAAGTCATTAAAATGAAGAATAAGGTTGAAAAATAAAATATCACTTTCATATGTTCTGTAATTGCTGAGACAAATCGAGATCCCTGTGACCAAAGTTTCCAATGAGTCGCCTTAATCCAGGGTCTTAATCTGTCTACCTACCAAATTTCATCCAGATACGTTCAGTAGTTTTGCGTGAAAGAGTAACAAAAATCCATACATCTATACATACAAACTTTCGCGTTTATAATATTAGTAAGGATATAATAATATTCTAACCGCTCGCAAGAGCAATCAAATTATTCTTTCTGCTGTTTATCACTGATTTTTGTACATTAAATTAACTAACTCATTTCACAATTCTAAATGAATTTCTGTTGAATTTCTCGCGATCGATCCTTACTAATGTTTCCTACATTTCCACAGATAGGAAGTCGTTGCCGCTTCATTCCCATACAGACTCCCAAAATGTGTTTGTTTAGACAAAGTATATATATATTAGTACCACAGATTTGAACAAAAGGATCCGCCCGTCTCCATATTTTAGTCAGATTTTCTTCATACATGCAAAAAGTAGCGCCATCTGACATAACTCGTACGAACTAGCGTGGGCGAGAGTTGACTGACGTGCCGAGTTAAAAGAACCTTGATAGAATTGTCGCTTTAAAAATTCGTTTTTTTAATTTGTTTACAAGAAAAAATACAATGTAAGGTTACTTATCGATGATACGACATCCCATGTTTCTTTTTAGCCTTTCTTTTATGATATTTACGGCATCTTACAACACAATAAGGCATTTTTATATGGAATATTTTTCCACCGCACTGAACAATGTCCCGCAGACGACTGAGTCGCGAGTGTGCGAAACCTTCGATTTTCGCACCAATTCGCTGGGCCCATTAGTCGCGCGCGTTGGCCGGGTCCTTACGCCAGTAATATATAAGTCATTGATTAGTACTAAAGGTTTAGATACTGGTTTGGATTTATTAAATTACGTCGAATCGGCTAACCGGACTTCGATGCATTTTGGCAAAAACGTAAATTGAGAATGGTCTTGAAATACATAAACCAACCTTATAACAATCAAAAAAGCGCAATGTAAACAAACTTAGTAGGGATTTGACAGCTTGAAATGTCAATTCCATAATACTTTTGTATACCTTTTGCTTTTTTTTTTTATTGGTATAAGGTATACTCGTAGGACAGTTTTTATCCCGAAAAAAAAATTTGGTTTCCGCTGATCTAATTTTTGATACCTTGAAAAACTTTGATAGACTTTTTGATACCACAGTCTAGGATAACATGAATATGTCGATATTTTGCACCATATGGCCACGAAGGTATAGTCACAGGCTAAATCTATAGTACAGAGCTAATTTTAATATCTTTGGAGATCAGCACATAAAAATCGGAGGCGGTCAGTAGGCGGTTAGTAAGCCCTTGGCATCATCTCACCTGATGGTAAGTGACGATGATGCCGAAGATGGAAGCGGGACCAAGATTCCACAACGCAAAAGGAAAACTGGCTATCTAACTTATAAGATGGAGGAGCTAGCCAGATGAAATCGAAGGTGAGCTTAGAAAATGCTCTTCCACCAACCAAACCAAGTCCCTCCCCAAGAACTCGCGTCCTCCTGATGTGAATCTAATTACACCAAGGAGGCGGTTAAAAAGTTTTAAAACCAAAATGAATATTGTTGATTTAAAAATACCCAAAACTTTTCCACTTCTTTTCGTTTGTGTACACAAGGAACTCCCATAATTTCGTTTGAGATTTTGATCAAATTTAGCCGAGAGTGAACTTTAAATCTATTATGGGCCTCAAAGGGCATAGGAGCGTGCTATGCTTGGAGTTTCCCTACGTGATCGAATCAGAAATAAAAAAAATCATAGGAAAAACAAAGTAACCAACATAACTCTCCAGAATCGCTAAACTTAAATGGCAGTGGGCAGGGCACATACTCGTAGCTCGTAGAACAGATGGCCGTTTTGTGAAATTGTAAAGTTCTCGAGTGGCGACCAAGCACCGGAAGACATGTCACTTTTGTTATTTAACCGGAAGTTGATATATTTTGTTATAAATTAATAGGTAATTAATAGGCTAGGGCCGCTACCTCCAATTCGGGAGGTCGTGGTTCGAATCTTACCACGTACCAATGTGTTTTCGAACTTCAATTTCATATGTACGTTTATCCGGTTGTGTGTGAAGTCGATCAACCCGCACTGGTCCCGCGTGGTCGACTAAGGCCCGATCGCCCTAATTCAGGGTAGACTCGAGCCTCTCGGTGGGGACGTATATGAGCTGATATGTTGATTCTTGTACTGTCTTTTATTTTTAATCTTGTTTTTTGTGTAGTTAAAATAAGCGTAAGTATCTGCCTTATTAAATAAATAAATATTCTGGGACACAAATCACACATGGTCATCTGGCCCCAAAGTAGGATTCCCTGTGTTATTACTTTATTCCTTGTAAACTGTCAATGAATAAATTTATTATCTATCTATCTAAACACTCGGTGCACGAGTGCCACTTGCCTTTGGCAGGTTTTATAAACTCACCTTTGGGTATGACTCCCGGGTCCATGAAAGTGGCCAGTGTAAAATTGGCCAAAACAAAAAACGTTATGACGCCCTGATACGCCGGCACCCATGGATACCTCTGTAGGTAGTACTGACACCTGAAAATAAAAAAAAACAATATATCATACCTACTATCTGGTTGGTATGGGACTAATTTTCTATGAAGATAACTTTAGGAATTAATGAAAAATAAAAAAACTCGACTACATATAAAAAACGTAACCCCTATTTTTGGCCAGTCGAGTACTCACGGGATCAAGAAAAATCCAAAGACACCTCGCACTCCAAAATACATCAAGCCGTTTAGGCTACAGAGCGTGCCAAAGAAATAAATAACCTCTGTTATTGGCTAGTCGGGTAAAAAAGTAACCTGTCACTAACGGGATCAAAACAAATCTAACGACACCTCGCACTCAAAATACCATTAAGCCTTTTAGGCCACAGGGCGTGCCAAAGAAATAAATAAATATACATACATACACTCGAAACTCTTCTGGCACAGTCGGGTAAAAATACAATTTTGCATAAATGTAAAAAAATAGGATTTCGATAAGATTTTTGGCGAAATCTAGGACACGTTTAGGAGAGCGTCGGTGGCGTAACGGCTAGGGCCGCCGCCTCCTGTCCGGAAGGTCGTGGTTCGAACGTATCAATGTGATTTAGAATTTAGATTTCATATGTACGTTTATCCGACGCTCTTACGGTGAAGGAAAAAAAACATGAGGAAACCTACACACGCCTGCGGAGAAACTCGCAGGTTGTGTGTGAACTCGACCAACCCGCACTGGGCCCGCGTGGTCGACTAAGGCCCGATCGCCCTAATTCAGGGTAGGCTCGAGCCCCTCGGTGGGGACGTATATGAGCTGGTATGATGAGGACACGTCTATAAGCTACGTAATTCGATTGTTCAGAAAACAGGCTAAAATTAACTGTCTAATTAGTAATTACTCAAGAATATTTCACATTAAAAACGAATTAATAAAACAATCATTATGAGCTTGGTTTATTTTTACGGTTTGTCGAGAGCGTTCACGTCGTCGCTGACGTTAAAAAAATCCCTAGCGTCATCAACTCATTATTGGCGCTTAACCAGGAGGCTCGAGTTTCCATACAAACGTAGTTCCGCTTTAATACAAAAATTCTATGCCAGATTGAATCCAAACTTTGTAAATATATTGAGTAGACACATATCGATGTTTGTAATTAGTTTTCATCGTAGTAAATTTTAACGTAACTAAACGAAGGCTTAAATTAGTTTTGTACTGAAAGATTGAAACTGCTCTTATTTTTTTCCGTTTTACATTAGTACATCGAAAACTAATTACAAACATTGATATGTGTCTCCTCAATATATTTGCAAAGTTTGTATTCAATATGGCATGTAGTTTTTGTATAAAGCGGAACTACGTTTGTATGGAAACTCGAGCCTCCTGGCGGCCCTTAAAAAGTTAACATTTGTTAGAACTAAATAAGGCGTCATGGGGTCCTTTTTTAGTAAGGTAGAAAAGGTGAACATCCTGTCTAGTAAACAATACGACACTTGAGTCATATAGTAATCACAAAGCATTGCTAAGATTTTAATGTTGATATTCAACACACTGCAGAAAAACGTTCACAGACTCAGATTAAGAGTAGGCTATTTATATTTTATTTAATGAAATCCAAATAAACTTCATTGTCCAAGAACTGTATAAAGTTGAATTGACACACAATGGAAAAGGAATCTAATCAATCATTATACAAGTTGTCTGGTTGAACGACGGACGCATTGAAATGCTCCTGAAGGAGGCGAATGAGAACACGAAACTGAACAATTTTCCCCAAGGAACCAGTGATATGCTATACAGGGTGTAAAAAAATGGTGTAGGACCCATTAACTGGGGAATCTACTCATCATAAGACGTGTGTCGGGTGGTCGACTAAGGCCCGATCGCCCTAACTCAGTGTAGGCTCGAGCCCCTCGGTGGGGAGGTATATGGGCCTAGTGCGGGTTGGTCGACTTCACACACAACCTTCGAGTTTCTTCGCAGGTGTGCGCAGGTTTCCTCACGATGTTTTCCTTCACCGTTAAAGCAATCGCTGAGTATATGTACGTAAGTTTCGAAAAACTTATTTGTACATTGGCCGTCCGGATTTGAACCCGGCACCTCTGGTTAGGAGGACCGAGTCGTTACCGGTTGAGCCACCGACGCTTATATGATGATACTATAATAAAACTGAAAGTAAGAGCAAGTTAAAAACTTTTAGTACAAAAGTAATCGAAGTCATAATTTAGATCTGTTTTTAAATATAGTCCTATGAAAACAAATTGAACACAAGCTATGCTCGGAATTTGCCTACGCGATCGAATCAGAAATGAGGAGATCGTTAGGAGAATCCAAGTAACCGACATAGCTCATAGAATCGCTAAACTGTAGTGGCAGTAGGTGGCTCGTTATACAGGTGACCATTGGGGTAATAAAGTTCTCGAGTGCGACCGCGCACCGAAAGATGTAGCGTAGATAGGCCTCCTACTCGGTGGACCGACAACCTGGTCGCGGGAAGCCGCTAATGGGGGCAGCGCAGGACCGGTCGTCGTGGAAATCCTGGGGGAGGTCTTTGTCTAGCGGTGGACATCTTTCGGCTGATATGATATGATGAAAACAATTTACAGATATCGATGTGTATCTTATGGATGTAGGTCTTATGAGTGTAGGTTCCGTTATCTGGGGCGTCAACTCATCATACTGAATGCAGCCTTATTACAGATTACAGGTTTTTTTTAATATGCCGAAAACAAATTACAGACATCTATGTCTTCTCAATATATTTGCATTGCAAAGTTTGAATTCGATCCTTTATGTAATTTTTGTATTCTTCTTTTCGTGTGAAAGCCTCTTTATATATATTTTATCCAATGGCGTGCCACTTGAACCGCGCTTTGTGTTGCCTACATGCGATCCGCGATGGTACACTGTGGTCCACTCAGGTAGGTACTCAGGTGCGCTGTGAATTGGGGTAGTCCACAGGACCATGAGGTTTTCTGGTAGGATGTTCCATTTGCGTAGGTTGTCCTTTGTACGGGCTACGCTAGAGCGAATACGAGGTTTTCTGGTAGGATGTTCCATTTGCGTAGGTTGTCCTTTGTACGGGCTACGCCAGAGCGAATACGATAACTTTGTATTAAAACGGAACTATGTTTGTATGATAACTCAAGCCTCCTGGCGACTCATAAGGAAATAACAAAACCTGTCATGAGAACAACATTATTTATATTAGATATGAGCTGTGTTAATTTGTAAGCTCAGTCTCATAACAATTAATGATTAATTATACAGGTTGTAACAAAATTGGTGTAGGTCCCGTTAACTAGGGCTTCTACTCATCATGCTGAACCACTTTCCCAAAGGGACATAGTCAATTCTCAAAAAAAATTGGACCCTTTATACAAAAATGCACAAATTGGTCGATCAGCTGATAAATTTGTATGAAGAGGGTTTTTTGTGATTTCAGCAAAGTCATACGCAAAAGTTGTTTAGTATGATGAGTCCCACTTAACGGGACCTAGGCCAATTTTGTTACACCTGTATAGATAGTTAACTTAGAAGGCACAGAAAACCACCACAACAATAAATTTAAACTTGATCTTGTCAATTTACATAGCCTAGTAGTTTTCTAGACCACAACACAGTGGTTTGTGAAGCAGAATGTGATAATAGATAATAATTTTCTATCTTGTGTAGAGGGAGGCAAATGCTAATTAGAGCACAGAGCTCGTCATTAAACAGTGGACTAATGATACCTACATTAAACCACATGGTTATACATGGGGTAACAAAATTGACCTAGGTCCCGTTAACTGGGGCTTCTACTCATCATACTGAACACCTTTTGTTCTCCGACTTTGCTGAAAACGCAAAAAAGTTTTTTACTCTGCCTACAAATCGATCAGCTGATTGACCAATTCTGTGCATTTTAATATGGAAGGTCCAATTATTATTTTTGCGAATTGAATATGGGTTCCTTGGGGAAAGTTGTTCAGTATGATGAGTAGAACCCCCAGTTAACGGCTCCTACACCAATTTCTTTACCCTTTTGTGTATGTTATGTTTAGTAGGAGAACTGGGATGCAGTGGCTAAATAAGGAAATTTAGTAAATACAGTAAATAAACTTTACTCAAAAACGCTATGTAGTATTCACTTTAAATTCTTAGAAAGAAGACAAGAAGTAAGTTATTTCAGGATCATAAAAAAAGTCCAAATGTGGAAATGGGAGCACACTACCAACGAGCCGTGAAGTGGCTATGTAATTTCATTACTGGAGAGTAGTATTTTTTAATTGCAACAATTTTATAGCACACTGAGAGGCAAAGAACACAAATCTGATACAGCCAAGCCACAACACCATAGGCTGATTAATAAAAGTTCCTTGGTCTGAGGTTTGCTAGCTGCTTTTTTCCAATTTCAAAACGGGCCGGCGGTGCGCTGATTAAAAAAAGTAAATCAACGGGAAAGCAAAAGTCAGGCTATCGCAACTTTGAAGAAAAATATGCTGTATTAAATTTTAGTTGTGTTTCCATGGCAGAATATATTTCTCTATCTTACTCTATTGGCTCTTCTCTATTTACATCTCGTTTTGGGGCCCAAACCGTGATGTTTTGTTACTAAAACTTTTTCTACGAAAATCTCGTCTTTTATGCCAACACGCCTCTTATGTCACATGCCAAGTTTGCCTTCGGGATAATCCACCTCTGGGTGTCGATAGGATAGGTTGATTGATTGATTGAAAACACTTTAGCGCAACATAAGAGGAAAAAAAATACAATGATTGAGGAAATTGTACACATAGGCAGTCTTATCGCTAACAAGTGATCTCTTCCACTTCCTTTGACAACCATTATGGTATTACTGTGTAAAAGGTATGAATAGGTTGAGTGTGGCATAACTGTGTAAAGATGCTCACTGAGATGTCTAGTCCATTTAGGATTCCATACTGAAAGGGTCTGTTTGTCTGACCTTCAACAAGTTCTACATTACGGAACTGCCTAAGCCATCTGTCTGTTTGTCTGTAATATGTAGCCTGCTGAAATTTTCACAGTGTGTTGAATTGGCGGATTGCCTAACAAATATAAAAAATTAAAAAATAGTAAAAAAATCAATCGTCGATTGATCAATCGTAAATAGATAGTCGAAAAATAGTAAAAAATTATAGCGTCGGTGGCTCAACCGGTAACGACTCGGTCCATCTAACCAGAGGTACCGGGTTCAAATCTGGATGGCCAATGTACCAATGAGTTTTTCAAAAAAACTTACGTACATACTTACCGATTGCTTTAACGGTGAAGGAAAACATCGTGAGGAAACCTGCACACGCCTGCGAAGAAACTCGAAGGTTGTGTGTGAAGTCGACCAACCCGCACTGGGCCCGCGTGGTCGACTAAGGCCTAATCGCCCTGATTCAGGGTAGGCTCGAGCCCCTCGGTGGGGACGTATATGAGCTGTAATGATGATGATGAAAAAAATCAATCAAGGCATCAAGACTTGATTTGATTTGTTGACACGCGACTCAGTTGCATTAGTTTCGCTCAGCTTTCCTTTGTTCCTCCATGATGCTAGTCCATTAATTGTAATTTGTTTTATGTAGGTATTGTCCAAAATTTCAAACTGATAATTAGGTGTAACTAGCAATTGCCAAATAGGTATACCAGACTTGTAACTCTTACTGAAATCACAGATTATTTAGGTATCAAATTAACTTGAAACAAATTTACAGTAAATGTTAGCATTGACAACTTTTTGAAACAAAAAATAGAATTTACTAATTTTTTTTATTGTATGAAAGTTGGCAAAAGACTGAAGCTTAGTAGTTCCTTGCCTATATCAACAAATGTGTCACCAGGGTCACAGTTTATGATTTAAGACTGTTTTTAGTTTTAATTTTATAAGGCCAGCTTTGAGAAGATGAGAAGCGGTAGTCTGTATTACAGTATTTTGTAAGTTCTACAATATTATTCTGTGATTATTTGGACACTGGATGTAGAAGTGCACACCGTGGACAACTGTATAAAAGAGGTTACTTCAACTACCTCATTAGTATATATAAAAGATTGACAGAATGCTTTCAAAAAATAGAGGTGGTATTTTTAGTTCACAACTTTAACTTCTAAGCTTAAACCTAACTAAAAAAAAACAAAACAAGTTCATAAATTTTGTTCATTGCTGAAGATATTTTTTTTTTACTCAGAACTCATCTCTAACTGGATGGAGACAACAAAAAAATAGAAATCCAACATTTTTAAAAATAAAAAGTAGAAAGATGTTTTATGTTATCTATCAGTTTTTTCTATACATAAAACAATGTACTTGTAAACTTTTTACTTTTAAATTCTTAAGATAATAGCAGTTCTAGCTAGACTATGTGGCCTCTGTGAAATAGCTGCATTGTTATTTCGACACCCACAATCGAAATAAACAAGCATGCACGATGCAGTAAATAGTAAATACACATGAAAGGGTTTTATATGTATATAAACACACAAATATTGCTCATTTAAAAGTATAATATGTGAACTATTAAGTTTTTAAATATTTTTTTGTTAAAGGGACCTGCAGTGTTACCAGTGCCATGAAAAATTTGCTACGAATGAAATATGATTTTAATTGTATTTTAAATTTAATCTTCAAAGGTTATTTATAAGAAATGTATCAAACCGATTTTCAAATATAATTGTATTTTTCCATTACAATGTGGCCAAGTAATCTACGAGTTCAATTTCTCTTAGAAGCAAAAGTTTACGGCTTTTTTTTGTGTGGGAATAAAAGTTCAGGTTTAAGCAATTACTTAGCTAAAAATTTACGAGATTACCCCTAAACAACATGAGTTTGTTTACACAATTTTTGAGCCAAGGCCATCCTAGTGTGATTTACTTTGTACTCCTGATGTGACTATACTTTATACCCTTCATGAAAGCTGAGGGTGCCGATGTTGGAATTACTTCATGTTTCAAGATTATGTAAATATGGCATTAATTACTCATGTAAGGCTTGACTTGACCACACGGTTTGACTTAAACCTGACCAACTAACTTTACCAGGGCGCTAAAATACCTGCCTGCCCCTACTGGGAGAGGCCACTGCTTCTCAGAATCACAAAGGGCAAAGGCACAGACAAAAGATAATAATAAATAGGTACGAACCAACAATCTTGTGTGAAAGTTGTCAAACCAAAAATGAGATTTGTGTGCTTGATCGACATGTTGTGTACTTACGGAAAATAAAAAAATAGGGACGTCGTGCCCAATAGCAGGGCCCAGGCGAACGTCGCAGGGATATATCTCGTCTTGAGGTCGCATTTGGGCATATTGTGTCAGTTTTATTACCCTAAAAGCAAAATTATCCCGAAATTATTCGCTTTAGATCAACATGGCCGCACCTATTAGTTTGACAACTGTAGAGTTGGGACGAGACGACCGACACGACAACGACATATTAGATCAAAAACCGATAATAGGGTTAAAAATGTGAATTTGAGAATGTTCTATTTACCGGTTATTTTGCAAGATTTTTTTCTCCTTTAAATGCAATATAGCATCCATTATGGCTAGTTTGAGCTTGCTACAAATAGTAGTGAGTGATCTTTGTGATTACGGCTTTGACATTGACTGGGCTGGCACTTGCGCCAGTTACGCGTGTATAATAATAATAGGTCATCTTAGTCCGTGTGGTTAGCCTGTTTAGTCAAAGTTGAACTATTTTTCCAGCGTAAAATACTCTACTCACCATTCAACCCACGCCGTAGGTCCAGCGTTGGTTGTAAGGTGGGTAATAAAATTTGCCCCCTTTACTACTGGTAGTAAGGTCTGGTAGTAAGGTAGGAAACGGACGATGTTATCCGTGTTTAGTAATAATAGGTCATCTTAATACGTGTGGTTAGACTGTTTAGTCAAAGATGACTTATTGTTTCTAGCGTAATACACTCTACTTACCATAGTCACCATTCAATTTCAACTTCAATTTGCAGAATCAATCTGCTGAGAGCCGACAGATTGAATTGTAAATAAGTGTGTTGGGGCGTACGTGACCCAGCATGCTACTTATTGTATCGTGCGCGCTAGCAATCTACAAATTGTGTGAACAAATTGTGTGCGTACTGAATGGAAAGTAGTGAGATTGCTTCAATCTCGGCTCAGTCGCGCTTGTGCCGTCACTGTGTGCTAAACTGTGAGCAGCAGTGTTCTGTAATGTAATCTGGAAATAAAATTAAACATGAAGAAAAAATCTCCTGATTCCAAATAATACATAATGTTCATATCATCATCATATCAGCCGAAAAATGTCCATTGCTGGACAAAGGCCTCCCCCAAAGATTTCCACGACGACCGGTCCCGCGCTGCCCGCATCCATCGGCTTCCCGCGATCTTCATAAGGTCGTCGATCCACCGCATAGGAGGCCTGCCTACGCTACGTTTTCCGGTGCGCGGTCGCCACTCGAGAACTTTAGTGCCCCAACGGCCATCTGTTCTACGAGCTAAGTGCCCAGCCCACTGCCACTTCAGTTTCGCGATTCTGTGCGGATCTCCTCGTTGGACAATGGAGAGTGCTATGCTCGGAGTTTTTCTGCGTGATCGAATGTTCATATGCGAGATTTTATTTTTTAATAAAATCCACTTACAAGCCCACTATCTTTTTTTGCATCATAGTTTCAGCGGACTCATGAAGAATGACTGGTATGTGTATGAGTAGAGCACGGCCACCGGTGACTTCAGCAGATTGAGCCAGCAAATTGTGTTTAGGGCTGAATCGTGAAGAGGCTGTATAACGATGCGTTATTCACCTCCATCCGCTAACATCAACGTCGCCTGCGGGGCGGTGATGATCATGTTAGTGATAAATCATGTATCGTCGATTGTCACCGTGAGCTGTGTAAAATTATCGTGAAAATAAAAAAGTAGTTTTCTGAATTTTTTAATGATTGTCGGTTACAAAATGTTTAGGAAAAGCTAGAGGTCAAAAAAATTAAAGGGTTTCTTCCTGCAAAGCCGGGAACAAATAAAAAGGAGTACAAAATGCTTAAAAAAGGTAGATGTCAACATAATAATTAATATTCATGGTTTTCTTCCTTTCCTTCGTAGCTGGGAACAAATATAACAGGTCATTTTGCTTGCGATTTTGGCGAGTTACGTTTTTATCGCAGTACGGGGATTTGTCAGTTAATACGATGACGGTCATTGCCGAAACACATTTTGACACTTTCAAAATTCAAATATCTGAAACATTTAATTTAAAAAGGTGATTACACACACTTTTAAAAAGTAAAAAGACCTATTTTTATGTATATGATTCAGATTACACTCTGGTTATGGTAATTGTTATAGAATTAACACATAACCATATATCTTTGTCATTACATAATCCATTATTTAATAATATCCACAGTCATTTTTGACATGAGTCTTCAATTTATTCTCTGACAAACTACCTAGTTAAATTTTCGGGAAAAATTAATTTCTTCTTCATTTTTATTGTAATCTATTAGACAAATGACTTTTCAAACTTACTTAATCTTGAATAGGCTATAACATTATCATTTTATTTACATTTCTCAAATTCAAATTATGTCTGTCACTGTTTGTAGAAAATAAATGAAAAATCTTAGGAACGTACATGATGTTTTCATAATTTCTTGTATATGTAGGAAGATGTCAGGTTTTGGTCATCCTCGTGATTCACGACCTTGTCTATTTCAGTCGTGGGCGATGAATAACAATGCAGCTATATAACAGAGGTCTTATTTTAATAGTCCGGATCACTTGGCAATCGAAATTCGAAATTATGCCTTGAATTACAATGAATTCAGACGTGGTGATCTCAGCAATGGCATTACGCCGTTCTGCTCGATGCTCTGTCCAAAACTAACTAAAATATACTAGTCTCGCAGTACCCACTTCCGTTAACTGTCATATTTTCGGCATTTTTGGCATAAGCAGCTGAACTAAGCCTTCCCGCCATAGTTTCAATGTGTGGTCTATGGTGAAGTGAAATAATAATAGAGTAATAGTGGAAAACACAGGAGAAGACATCAGAATAGAACGAGGAGTAAGACAAGGGGATCCCCTCTCACCTAAATTATTTATAGCTGTTTTAGAAAACATCTTTCAAAAACTAGATTGGCACAAAAATGGCATCTGGATCAGCGGTAATTTCCTGAACCATATAAGATTTGCAGATGACATAGCTATTTTTGCAAACTCTGCCTCTGAACTCGAAAAAATGTTACAATCTTTAAATCTAGAAAGCAAAAAAGCAGGTTTGCATATGAACACCAGCAAAACAAAAATAATGACGAACAGCCATCAAAAACCAATTCGAGTAGAAGGAGCCCAAATAGAGTATGTGAATGAATACATCTACCTTGGGAAACAAGTTTCTTTTAACCCGAACAGTAACGAGGACGAGGTAGAAAGACGAATCAAAAGTTCCTGGAATAAATATTGGTCACACAAAGAAATTTTAAATAATAGACACAAGCATCCTACCCTGCCTAACCTATGCAAGTCAAACATGGGTGTATACTAACAATATTAAAAAGAAACTACTCTCAACACAACATGCCATGGAAAGAAACATCTTGGGCATTAGAAGAATAAGTAAAATTAAAAACAAAGATATTCGACAGAAGACCAAGCTTATAGATGCACTCCAATTTGCATTAAAAATGAAATGGCAATGGGCAGGTCATATTGCTCGATATACTGACCAAAGATGGACCCTGAAAAGAACAATCTGGAAAGGTCCCACAGGAAAGAGAAAAACAGGCAGGCAAAGAAAGCGTTGGAAAGATGACATAGAGAAGACAGCTGGGAAAAACTGGACTGAGACAACTAAAAATAGAGAAAAATGGAAGGAGTTGGAGGAGGCGTTTACCCGAATGGGTTCTGAATAAAAGAAAAAAGTATTAAAAATAAAAACTAGCATGGAAATTATTCTTTAAAAATCTAAGCACTAATATATAAGTTTGTAAATTGAAATTTGTAATGTACAGTTCAGAAATAAAACGCTTTATTATTATTATTATAATAGCGGTACGCCAAAAAAAATACATTTTTGTTAAATTTTTGATAGTTATGTGACTCTTTAGAATGATTTGGCCCGTAGTGATTTTAGAATGATAAAGCCCGGAAAAATAGCACAATCTGATGCAGTTCCTGAGGAAACTAAAAAAATACTCGATTGTTGTGATTTTTTGCACAGAGATGGTTGAGTAGGTATGAAACGACATAAAACGACATAATTTACTAATCACCCTTAAAAACACTTATAAAAATGATGTCCACGCGGGCGAAGCCGCGGGAAAAAGCTAGTTTAACATAAAATGCAGTTTTCTATTAAAATATAGGACGTACTGCTAGCACTACCAAGCAGAGCCTCTTTATGGTGAACTCCTTTTTCAAAAAGTCAAAGCAGCGGAAGTGGACATGGTTAACGAAGAATGCGATTGACTTTATCTTGTCGACAAAGAAGCTAAAATTCAATGATGTCTCTGTGATCAATTCAGTCAAACCAAGAATCGATCAAGGATGGTAAGAGGCAAATTGAATCTAAAACCAAGCTAGAGAGATGTCGACTAGTGAAGTCTACGCTCCGACCAGCGCCCATCCAGCTTTAGAGTTTTCAGCTCGAGTTGCATAATCGCTTCGAGTGCCTAGGAGACTTCGAGAATGTGGACGGTTATAATGACAGATTTGTGGAAATGGTCTGAACGGTCGGCTCTAAGATTTTAAAAAGTCGCTGTTCAAACAGAACCAAAAAATCTCGGACTTCATCAGCAACGTCATGCAAGAAAGACGTAGATTGGTTTTGCAGTCCTCTGAAGACGCTACTCAGTATCGGCACAGATGAGATACACAATTTGCGCCAGTATAATACAAATCATATTAAAGAGGCGATTGAGCACAATAAAGTCTCAAAATTGTTTGCGAGAGATATGTCTGTTGGACAAAACCAACTGTCCAAGCTGAAGACTGAGAATAGCAGGATCATATCTTCTAAGACTGAGTTGCTGGAAGAAGTTGAGCAGTTCTACGGACATTTATACTAGACCACAGGTCTGCCTGTCAGCAATCTGGCTAAAGACCCAGGAAGCTGACTAACCCGACACTATACCGAAGATATCCCGGACGTCAGCCTGTACGAGATTACAATGGCTCTTAAACGGTTCAAGAACAACAAGGCACTTGGTGATGATGGAATTACGGCTGAACTTCTGAATGCAGGTGGATGACCGGTACTAAAAGCTCTTCAGAAGTTATTTAATTCTGTTATAATCGAGGGACGAACGCCCAAGGCGTGGCACATAAGTGTGGTCGTGCTTTTCTTCAAAAAGGGTGACAACACGCTGCTGAAGAACTACAGACCCATCTCACTTCTGAACTATGTCTACAAACTGTTTTCGAGAGTCATTGCGAATCGTCTCGCACGCAGGTTTGACGACTTCCAGCCTCCCGAACAAGCCGGTTTCCGAAAAGGCTTTAGTACCATAGACCACATTCATACGCCGCGGCAGATTATATAGAAGACCGAAAAGTACAATCAGCCACTATGCTTGGCGTTCGTGGACTATGAGAAAGCCTTCGTTTCGGTCGAAACTTGGGCTGGTTACTGTCTCTCCAGAAATTGACTATCGATATATCGAAGCGCTAAAGTGTTTGTATAAAAACGCCACCATGTCGGTTCGCCTCCAGGATCAAAACTCGGAACCTATCCAGCTGCAGCGAGGGGTGAGACAGAGAGACGTTATATCTCCGAAACTGTTCACCGCCGGCCTGGAAGATGTTTTTAAGCTTTTGGACTGGGGTGAACTCGGCATCAATATCAACGGCGAGTACATCACCCACCTTCGATTCGCTGACGATATCGTGGTCATGGCTGAGACTATGGACAACTTAGGCACAATGCTCGATGGCCTTAGTGGAGCCTCTCAAAGTGGGTCTTGGAATGAACATGGACAAGACGAAAATTATGTCAAACTTCCGTGTCATACCTACTCCTCTGAAGGTTGGAGGCTCTACACTCGAAATTGTTACCGAATTTGTATACCTGGGACAAATAATTCAGTTAGGTAGATCCAACTTCAAGAAAGAGATCAATCATCGAATCCAACTCGGCTAGGCAGCGTTCGGGAAGCTTCGCAATATATTTACGATCCAGATACCGCAGTGTCTAAAAACCAAGGTCTTCGATCAGTGTGTGTTGCCAGTGATGACATACGGAACTGAGACATGGTCGCTTACTATGGGCCTCATAAGAAGGCTCATCAAGGTCACCCAAAGGGCAATGGAGCGTGCTATGCTCGGTGTTTCTCTACGTGATCGAATCAGAAATGAGGAGATCCGTAGGAGAACTAAAGTAACCGACATCAGTGCCGTAACTAGGGCGGTGCCAGCGGTGCCCAGGCACAGGGCGCAGACCCTGGAGGGGCGCAGAAATGACCAGACCAGTATCTAGTTTTGTTTCATGCATGGTAGTTAGTAGGTACATTTTGTTTTATTGCGAATATGGTGTAAACGCGCCCTCTGTACTATCTATACAGGGTGTTTTTTTAATACCGAGCAAGCCTTAAGGGGGTGTTATGTAGACACGAGAAAAAAAATAAGAATTTTTTTTCAAATAAAAATCTTTACTAGTTTTCCCACAATCATTAGTTAAGTTTGTCTAAAAAAGTCCACATCGCAAAGCTACCGTCGTACAGCTGGCTGGGGTCAGTAAACTTGCGCGTGACGTTCGGATCTTGCAACAAGACGGCAACGTCGCATGATTTCTACCTACGTACCTTGTCACGATCGTGAATAACTTTGGATTTCAGTAAATAAGTGTTTTTTAATAAAATAAAAAACAAAATCATTCTGCGTCATTTCGATAGATTGAGTCACTTTTCCCTTCGTAATGTACGGGCTTAGGACCGTCAAAATACCTAATTAAGCTGACTGGCAACAACACAATAAAAAAAACGAAGCGCGAGTCAGAGTTTCACATGAAGGGTTCCTTACCTTCCTACTTAGATTTTTTTTGTGAATAACTTCAAAACGTTTTATTTTATTTTTGTCTTCACGTGTACTTGCCAAATTTCATGATTCTAGGTCACCAGGAAATTTATACCCTTGTGAACGTCAAAACGGCTATTTTTAAATAACGTTAACTTAGAAGTTTGATTTTTTCACAGCTTCAAGGGATTACAGATTTGATTCATTTCAATTTGACACCTCCACACGTTCCTGACAAAAAGGGCAGACATACAGACGGACAACAAAGTGATTTAAAAAAATGACCCTTTTTTTCTTTTAAAGTACGGAACCCTAAAAATTAGGAAGGTATAAATTAGGTGTTTTACTTAAAAAACTGAATCAACTTATTTACAATTTACAAATGATTAAACGAATTTAAGATTTACAATGATTTTTAAAAAAATGTTCACTTACGTCAGTCGCATTAAATGGGAAACTTTAATGAAACACTTAAATATTTCATTGAAAAAACACGCCGACACTAGATGGGCCTCTAAAGCTAGGGCCGTCAAAGCTTTGAACACGCAAATACCCCAAATCAGGTGTGTGCTAAAGATTCTAACTACCAATAATTATAATGCGGAAACAATCGCTACAGCTAAAAGTATAATGGACCTAATTAATTATAAATTCATATGTACTCTGCAAATTTGGGATCAAATTTTGGAATCTGTTGACAGAGTGAATGTAGCTCTACAGTCTAAAACCATTACTATCGACAAAGCCTCTGAATTAATCAAGGGATTAACAAGCCAGATTCAGAATATTCGCGACACTGTGGACATTGTTTTCGAAAAGGCAAAAAGAATTTGTGAACAATGTGACATTGAAGACAATTTTCCTGAAAAGCGACGAAAGCGAGTAAAAAGACACGATTTAAGTGAAAGTTCAGACGCCGGCTACTACGTTACTCAGCAACAAAGTTTCAAAATTCAGATAAATGAAGCAATAGATACAATAATTTCTGAATTAAAATGGCGATTCGAAAAACTACGCGACATACACCACTCTTTCGGTTTTTTGACCGTAAAACACATAACTACATATTCGGTTAAAGAACTAAAAAAACATGCAGCTGATTTGAGTATCAAATATTCTGCAAATATAAATGCCACAGAATTTTGGGCCGAAATAGAAACTTTGAAGAGTCAAGTTGAAGCGACTACATTATTTGATAAATGTGAATGTCAGTCAAGTATGGGTCTTCTCAAAGCAATAGTGGAACTGGATTTAAAGGAAATGTTTCCCAATGTAGTAGTCGCTATAAAGATATTTTTAACGATGCCAGTGACTGTAGCTTCCTGCGAGAGATCATTCAGTAAGCTCAAATTAATAAAGACGTACCTGCGCTCGACGATGGGCCAAGAAAGATTGTCTGGCCTAGCGATTTTGTCGATTGAACGCGACATAGCACGGCTCCTGTCGTATGACAATGTAATCAAGGACTTCGCAATGAGAAAAGCGCGGAAAGTAAATCTTTGAGTAGGTAGCTGTCCTTTTCTTGTGATTACGGTTTACCTTAGCCTTGGGTCTTTACTATCGAGTACTTTGTGTCATTTCTGTATTTGAGCAAATATTTTTGAATAAACAATTTTTATCTTGAAGAAATCTACTAAGTACCTATACCTTCGTAAACAAAAAATAGATAGATTTATTTTTATGCACATTTGTCCACTTTATTGTCAGAGCCTGGTTAGAGCATTTTTCAAGGGCGCAGTTTTGAAAGCTCGCACCGGGCGCATAAAAGGCTAGTTACGGCACTGACCGACATAGCTCTCAGAATTGCTAAACTTAAGTGGCAGTGGGCGGGGCACATTGGGGCAGTAAAGTTCTTGAGTGGCGACCACGCACCGGCAAGCGTAGTGAGGCAGGCCTCCCACTCGGTGGACCGATGACCTGGTGAAGGTCGCGGGAAGCCGCTGGATGCGGGCTGCGCAGAACCGGTCATCGTGGAGATCCTTGGGGGAGGCCTATGTCCAACAGTGGACGTCCTTCGGCTGATATGATGATGATGATGATGATGACACGACATTAACCAACAATTGAACGAAATCGAAGGTAGGTACGAATTAAATTAGGGGCCCAAATTTATTTTTGAGGTCGGTACCAGCACACAACTACTTACGTATAAAATGTTTTAGATTCGATGGCATAGCCACAGATGAGATACTAGTTACTTCGTAAAAGATTCTGCACTTCCTTATAAAACCAAAATACCTACGCATATTTATTCACCTACTGGTTCCATATGTCCGACAATTCACGTAAACATGGGTATTAAGGCGCTCGACTTAGCGGTCATAACTGCGTACACGCCAGCGCGCGAATCGCGGCGGCGACTGTACGGCGTTTTAGCGCTTGGGTTGATTAATGAAAATAAAAGTTTTACAAGTGATGGTTTTTATTTATTTGATTAGTTTAAGTAACAGTCGTACTAGTTGATCGTTAAAAAGAATTGAAAGTTACCTTTCATTTTTATTTGGTTAAAAAAATATGCGCGGTACTCACTAGGTAAATCCTGATTGACGCGACCCGATAGTATTTTTTTTAATCCAAAATTGATAAGCCCTTACTTAGGATCATCTCACCTGCAGGTAAGTGACGATGATGCCGAAGATAGAAGCGGGCTTACCAAGATTCCCCAACGCAATGGGGATCTGGCTATCTTATCTTCAAGCCGGAACACATCAATGCTGTTAACACTGATATTCGGCGGCAAGACTTAGACAAGACGGTGGTAGCTAGCCAGAATATAAAATGCCCTACCACCAACCAAACCGACTGTTACAAAGTTGACCCCCCGGAAATCGAACTCGCGACCTCCTGCTTTGTAGAGAATGGACTAACTATTACGGCACGGAGGCGGTTAAAATTTACTTAACTTAGCTGTTTTTATCGGTATGTCGGTGTTTTTAGGTTTTGTAGTCAAACTAAGTGTTGTAGTTGTAGAGAAATCACACACAATATTAAGTTTTAGTTTTATTTCACTGCTTTACAAAATATCCATCGTAACCTCCTCCCTGTGACTGACATTGACAATCTGTCGCCCGCCAAATGGCGCTAAGCTAAATTAAGTATGACCAGATGCTAGATTACACAACATCTTTCCCTTTTACATCAAGCAAGTTTATCCAAATATTTTAAATTATAAAACCACTAAAGTTTTTTAAAAGTTTACATTACCTAAACAAAATAAAACAATAAACATGTAACCTTCTTAAAATAGGTAGAACTTACTTCTATTTAATTTATAGTAGATACAAATTGTTAAGAAAACATCCTTATCCATCTAAACAATAATCCTCTAAATATTTTGGTTTTCTTACAAGTCTTTTAGATTGTCTATTTTCTTGTCCACTGTTATTTTCCGAGCTTTGATTATTTGTATTAGATTCATTCACATCAATATTTTGACTCCTTTCTACGTCCTGTAAATCTAAAAGACTTGTTGCTGAACTCAAACAATCATCAATTAAGTCTTCGTCAAAAGTTTGATTCTCCGTTGCTGAAATGTTGGGTGCGACAAAATTTAAATGGTTCCTATTTCGCCTGAATAAGCCTTTATCAGTATTTATCATATAAGATCGAGGTTCTTCACATTTTCTTTCAACTATTCCATAGGTTTTTAAATCCGTTATCCAGACTTTATCATTGTTATTTAAATCTTTTAGATTCCTAGCTCTGTGTCTTCTGTTATAGTATATAGCATCCTTATATTTTTTTTTAGTTCTATTTTGTTTAAATTCATCTCCCACTATTACCGGCTTATTTAATTTACTTGGAACTACAGGCAAGTTGTCTCTAATCTGGCGGTTGAACATTAACTCAGCAGGACTGTAACCAGATTCCAAAGGTGTATTCCTGTACACTAACAATGCCATGTAAATGTCTTCATTTTTTGATAATAGGGATTTAGCTATCTTAACCCCTGACTCAGCTAATCCATTGCTTTGAGAATAATACGGGCTGCTAGTTACTAAACGAAATCCATATTCTTTAGAAAACAATTGGAACTTTGTTTTGAACTGAGACCCACAGTCAGATCGAACTGTCTCTGGGATGCCGTGCCTTGAGAATACATTCTTGCAATTAATTATAACTGTCTCCTCAGTAAGATCTTTTAGTTTCGAAATCTCCAGGAACCTAGAGTAATAATCCATGATAACTAAGTACCATGTATTACTGAATTTGAACAAATCCATGCCTACCTTCTGCCAAGGCCTATCTGGTACTGGATCTATGATCATTTCTTCTTTAGGATTTCTATACATTTCAATGCATTTTTGACATGTTTTAACACATTCTTCAATTTGTTTTGAAATGCCTAACCACCAAACTGATTGTTTGGCCCGCATTCTACACTTTGAAATGCCTAAATGACCCTCATGAATTTTGTTCAATATATTAGTTTGTAAGCTATCTGGTATTACAATCCTTGAATTGAATAATAACAAATCTGACTCGATTGAAAATTGGTCCTTATATTCATAATAGGCTTTTAAACTTCCTAATTTAGTTTTACTTGGCCAACCTTCTGTAGTAAATTGTTTCAATTTGTTGCATATTCTACAAATGTCTTGTTCCTTTTTAATTGCTTTTAACATGTCATCATTTACTGTCTCATTAATAAACATATTTAAACTTAAGTCCCGATAGTTATTAAGTGTATTGTTAGTTTTAGCTACTGGTGCTGATAAGGGACTGCGGGACAATGCATCTGCAACTACTAGTTCTTTTCCTGGAGTAAATTTTACCTCATAATCAAATCTAGTTAGTTTAAGTCTTAATCGTAAAAGTCGCAAACTTAAATCATCCAACTGTTTTGTTTGTAATATTTGAATAAGAGGCTTATGATCAGTCTCTAGCCACACATGGATTCCCACTATATAGTCTCTGAATTTTTCAGCAGCCCACGTTAAAGCTAGGCATTCTTTCTCTATTTGAGCATAGTGTTTTTCTGTTTCAGTCAATGTCCTACTTGCATACGCAACTACTGATCTCTTACCCTTATCATCTTCTTGCATAAGAGCAGCTCCTAGGCCATAGGAACTGCTGTCAGCCGAGACTACTATTTTGAGATTTGGGTCATAGTGAGCCAGTATAGGTGCAGATTTAAGCTTCTCCTTAATATTCTTAAATGCTGCCTCTTGTGAGAAACTCCATAAAAACACATGATCATCTTTTAAAAGGTCATACAAGGGTTTCAAGATAACAGATCTATTTGGTATAAACCTACCTACAAAATTGATCATCCCTAAGAACTGAAGCAATTGTTTTTTGTTTGATGGTGTACTGAATGAGTTTATTGCTTCGATTCTGCTCGGCTCTACCTGTATACCTTTTTCATTAATTACATGACCTAAATAGGATATTTCTGTCACGCCAAATACACATTTACTCTTATTTATAGTTATACCTTCTTTCTGTAACCTCTTAAGAACCTCCCTTAGTACTTTATCATGTTCTGATTTAGTCTCTTCATAAACCAAAACATCGTCCATATGTATTGCAACTTTCAGATCTTTGAATAAATTTGAAAATTTCATACTGAAATATTCAGGAGCACAGTTGAGGCCAAAAGGTAACCTATTATAAACATACCTCCCAAATGGAGTTATTATTGTTGTTAACTTTTTCGAAGCTTCATCAAGCCGTATTTGATGAAAACCCGATGTAGCATCGACTTTAGAAAAATATTTAGCCTCTTTAAGTTTAGCTAATGTATTTTCCACCTTTGGAATCGGGTACACAGGCCTGGATATACTTTTGTTTACTTGTGTATAGTCTCCACATATTCGAACTTTATTATTCTTTTGTACTACTACAATAGGGGACACAAAATTCGTCGGTTCTTCTATAGGTTCAATAATACCTAAACTCTGTAACCTAATCAACTCATCTTTAACTTTGGGTAGCAAAGGAATTGACACAGATCTTGGTGACGCATGTATGTAGGGCTTTGGGTTGTCGACCAACTTTATATGAAACTCGTCTTTAAAAACCCCAAGCTCATCAAATATATTTGGGAATTCTTCTTCTATTAAGAACCCTACACTACCTAAATTAATTGTACCTGAATCTTCTTTTGAGTTTGAAACTGCACATATAGTTATAATATTCATGCTATCAATAAGAGGACGCCCCAAAATGGCTGTACTGAGCCCTTTGATTACATATATCATACCTTCATGAACATTTTCTTTATATTTTAGCTTTAACTTTACTGTGCCAATCACTTCCAACTTTGTCCCATCAGGTCCTTTTATCATATCCATACATTTCACCAACGGAAGCTTATTTTTAAATGCAATATTGTCTGGAATGGCACTTATGTCTGCTCCTGTGTCAATCAAAAATTTCATGTTATCAATAAATGAATCAGCATGGTACAGACTCATAGTAATTGTATATTTATCTTTCACCGTACACAAACCAACCTCCAATGATTTTTTAATCTTCTCCTCTTCTACTAACTTAATTGCTTTTGAACGACATAGTTTGGCAAAATGACCTGTGCGTTTACAGTTGTGACATGTAGCTTGAGCCGCAGGACACATTGTTTTAGGATGTCTTTCTTGACCACAGAACCAGCACTTGTCTTTAACATTTAGTTTTCGACTTGCAAATGACTTTTGCACTCTATTAATCTCCTCAATTTGAGGTGAAGCTCTTAACATTTTAGACTCCTTACTTTGTACTTCGGCCTGTCTACTTATCATAACAGCCTCTTGCAAAGTCAGATCGTTTTTTAAAAGTAGACGATCACTGTTTTTTTTATCCTTGATGCCAATTACGATTCTGTCCCTTATTAAGTCTTCTTTTATTGGCCCATACTCACAGTTTTGTACTAATTTGTGCAAGTCTGTTACAAAATCTTCCACGTTTTCATCCTCTCTCTGAATTCTCGAGTTGAACTTAAACCGCTCAAAAATTACATTCTTCTTGGGTGAAAAATAATTGTCAAATTGGATTAACAATTGTTCAAATGTTAGCTTTTTCCCAAACTGAATTATGATATCTTCCACTTTATCTCCCATCCAATATAAAAGGCAGTTCACTTTGTCTTCATCTGTGCCTAATTCATCTCCTGAGAGACTCAAATACCGTATGAATCTGGTTTTGTACTTGGTCCATTCTTCAGGAACGAAAGAAAATGGCCCCGGGCCCTTCAATGACTTCTCCATTTTTACAGTTTATCTGACTGACTCCTAAATGATCTGACTGAACTGACTTTTTACATAAATTACTTTAATTTACCGCTGCCACCATGTTGTAGTTGTAGAGAAATCACACACAATATTAAGTTTTAGTTTTATTTCACTGCTTTACAAAATACTAAGAACCTTTATCAATTAGCCATGTCCGTCAATAAATGATTAGTTTACAAAATATTAAGTTTTTAAGTTATTTGTTACAGTTTCGAAACCGCTATTTCAGGAAATCTGAACATGATTTGGAATAGTAGGACACATAATGAATTAACAAGAAAAAATATCACGGTTAAGTATGCTTTCTTAGTTTAAGAGTGATAGTGGACTCATCTAAGACGTGAAGTTATATTTATAAAAAGTTCAACTCCTTACAAAATGTCTAAATTTAAACTGCAAAATTAACTTAGCTTTTTTTTCTAATTTAATTTTTTTTATCACTACGGAACCCTACTTTGTTCATGATCCAACACGCACTTAGCCAGTTTTATTAGATCTGTTTTAAATAAAAATATTACCTACATACTTAGCACATACATAGATTTCCACCATCTTCCACTTAGTACGGTTCGGCCACACAATAATATAATGATTACCTACCTACCTATCTCGAGGTATCTATACCTACACAAGACGCACGGTGGCGCGGCGGCCCGACTCGTGAGAGCCCGTCCTAGTGGGTCGCTAAGCGTAGGTATATTTTGCGGTAGGTATGAGCGAGTGACGGAGCACTGGCATTGCTGACACCGACCTCTGAAAAATTTTTGGGCCCCTAATTTAATTCGTACCTACTACCTACCTTTGATATCGTTATTGTTGGTTAGTGTCGTGTATCTAAGTATAATAATATTATTTCATTCTTTTAGACCATAGAAAGATTTCTATTTGACACAAACAGAAGTGAATGAATGAAGTGAATTTTCATTTTGAAGTCGGTTTTTAAGTTTTTTAAACTTTTATTTTTATTTTATTTATTTTTAGTGATAATGCTATCTATCTAACAACGTTATACCTAATCACCCACTCGCCAATAGGAACCATCGAATCATAAAGCATGATTTCATTAACAGATACAGATTCCTGTAGTTTCTATCATCATCTTAACAGAAAAAAATGAATGTTAAATTTTCCATCATCAGCTCGTCTGAATAACCTGAAAGAATACATCTATCGGTCTATACTTACCTATTTAACTACGCAAAATATTTGAAGAATTATCCTCCAACTCCTAACCGTGAAGGAGTTGTACCTTCCTTCATCAGCTCATCAACATGAGATGATGAGTAATAGACGCCAAAACTTGAATAGTTTTAGGAAATACATGCAACACGTAATATGTGCCTATAAAATTTGAGGGTTGTTCTCGATTTTCCTGAGATCCAATCATCCGATCCTGACTTGTGTGACAAAAATAATGGAAACTGGGGATAAAAACCCTCACGGAATTTGCCACATATGATACGTAAGATTTAGAGGTTCGGGCCTAAACGGAGTTTTAAGAAAAAAATATTATGGGGTAAATTAGAATATATGTATTTTATGATTTTTCTAAAAAGAAGGAACAATAAACAATATGAGTATTAGAAAAAGATGTGATTTACATTGGTTGACCGCGTTGACAATAAAACAATGACCTAATATATTTATGGTCAATTTCCGGAAATAAATTTAAAGTGACAATTTTATTTGTATATAAAAAGGTTATTTTATAGAATGCCGGTAGGCAACGATCGTCACCGTCCCTTTGGTACTTAAATAAGTTACTAAGTTCTAAAATAATTAAATTTCACTTTGGTCTGAATTACCCTATCTTTCTAAAATAACACGTATCAGGTACAAAACATTTTTAAAATTTAAAATAAATAACTAATGGTTAGAAACCGGAAGCAGGAAATCTTCTAGGACGGCAGAAAAGTCAGAGAGTCAGAGAGTCGCTCGGGATAAAAGATAAAATAAGAATTCACTTCCCTTTTGGCAAGCAGCTGGGCGGGCAGTGGAAAGGACTCGCTGGTGGTCAGCACAGCTCCATCCCAGGATTAATCTTTAATCAGGTAAACTTTCGGGGACGTCAACCTCGCAGGGGGTGGATGAAACCCTACGGACATATATAGATCTAGTTCGCAGCAGTACCAAAAATACACGCAAAGCGGTTTCCTTATACAAATTACTTACCACTGAATAAAATAGTGGGCCTCACCAAAACATTATAAAACAATATATCCAAAAATTTAAAATGCACATGACTGTCGAAGAGATCACGGTCAACCTTTTGTTTTCCTCTTGTCAAAAAATAACAAATATTTTCAAATTCAATTTCCATAGAGCAACGACATCAAAAAGAATTTAATTATGAAACGCAACAAAAGAGATCGGCTTGAAGCGATACTTTGCGCTTCACTTGGTAATAATGGGACCCTCTCGGAAGTATACTCTTTCGAATAAAAAAATAATTTTGAAAATTGGTTTAAAATCGACGGAGATATCTTGTTACAAACATAGCAAAAAAAAACATTCAGTCGAATTGAGAACCTCCTCCTTTTTAAAGTCGTTTGAAAAGAAATAAACTCTCAAAACATATTTATATTTTCATTAAAATTTATTTGTTTAAAGAGATTAAACATCCATAATAAATATCGATTGTATTCATATTACTACCGAACGCGTCACATCACTAATTAGACAATAAGTCCGAGGCGGTGGTGTGGCGTAGTGCGCGCGGAACATCTGGCCCCGCCCCTCACGTCTCCTTCACCCCTGCAATGCGTGATTAATTTTTAACTTAAAAGTATAATCGGTGATATGTGATACTCGATTTGTGTTCAGATGTTTCCAAGTATCGTTTTTACAAGATTTTACTATGAATTAGACCATTTTAATAGATTCAATATTTAAAAGGAATCCACGACTCTGTCGCGCATCGCTAGCAGTCAATTATGACCACTAGGACTTGTGGGCGGAACGTCGCGGTGTTCCCACCCGTGCCTATTGTTCTCCCCATGAAAGACGCGCTCTATAACTACAGGATGCATACTCTAAGTAGTGACTTATACTCTCTTTGGTTCTGTCCGCCAAAGTGTTGTAGCAAAGATGTATTTGTTTCTGCGATCGAGTCAAAGATGAGTACGTAGTGTCATAGATGTGACCGATTTGGTCGTCCACCTCAGCATGCGGTTGCGACAATTTTTGTCGAGAACTCCACAGAAGATTTGTAATGCACCAGCACTAGCACTTCAAATTAAAATAGAAACAAAAAAGACTGTCTCAAAATGGCTCGTACTCAGTCAGAGACATTAAATATATTATCTAAAAAAATTGACAGTCTTTTTGCTTCACTTGCTTTCTTTTCTTTACTGTTGGTCGATTAAAACTGTATTTATTTGCTTATTGGTTAAAGACATTGCTGTGAGGTTATTATTTCAATTTGATTGGCCAGAATTCTTTCTCGTACATTATTTATATACTCTTTACCTCTTTGCTTTGAGTCTCGCGGATAAAAATGGCCGTGGAGTCTGCGTGTTGCTTTGCGGTCAGTTGATAAAAAATATAAAAAAATATCGAAAAACTATAATAGTAAAATAAAGAAGTAAATAAACTTGATGTTAAGTATTTTTTTTAGAATAAGTAAGAACATTTTTGTGTGAAAATGTCTAATCTTAGTCCGAGTGTGTTGAGTAACTTGCGACAGTACAGGTTCCAGAAGAAACCCGTGGTTATCGGTTCCAACGGCTCTGTGACTATTCGGCCTGTCCAGTCTTCTCAGTCGAGTTCCCGTGAGTATTCTCTTGAGAACCTTGGGCAGCTTTTCATGTGGTAGTTAGCCGTTTGCGAAACCACGAGGAGTAGGGAAGCCCTGATTTTCAAGGCCTAGTTTTTTGTGCACCGGTTTTTTGTAAGATCTTTCTTGTTAGTAGGGCATAGGTTTTAAGAAGGCAGACTAAACTATAACTTACCAGCTTAAATTATAGTACTTTTATCCTTCATAAATTATGAACTCTCGACACAAATTACATCAAGGGTTACCAAAGTTTGCGCCGCGACGCTCTAGAGCGCTGTGAAGACATCAGGGGCCCGCGAGCTACTACTGAGTAAGGTTAGGATTCACCAAGAGGACTGGGTACTAATTTTTTAAGCATGGCTATTACTGCAAAACCATCCGGTCAGGGTAAGCCTATGTCCAGTAGTGGAAATCTTTTGGCTGATGTAATGATGATCATCATCATCATCCCTTGACAAAGCAGGTTAATTTACAAGGCCAAAACATGGAATGTCTGAAGGAACAGGTCTTTAACCCGTAAGGGGTGCATTGTCCCTAGACCTAGAAGTGTCTATGTTGACTTAGGTCTAGGGATCAGTTCCGTTTTTTGGTCATGGCCTAAGTAATCTTAATTTATTTGGTAATAAATATATAAGTTTACCTAATGGAATATATGTCATTGTGTTCATCATGAAATTGCCTAACCAATCGATGTAATTTTATTGAAAATAAATGTTTACCTGTTGTGTAAACCCTTTGGTTTTCTTTGAACATCCAAAAATTTATCGTGAACTTTCACTTTTCACTGGCTCAAAATTTCACTGCATTTTTTCACAAAGTATTTTAAAACTATTCCAAAAACTTACCAAGTATACATAATCTGCACTATTTTCCCAGTAATTTGATATAGGATTCTTATCAGACACTTGTCTATTTCAGTAAACATTTCTTCACTTTACAACAGAAATCCGAGACACAGCAAAAATGGCCGCTCGCGGAAAGTCTATTGCAAATTTAATTTTTTTTACTGGCTTGGCATCTAGCAAATGCTCAATATTCTTACTTAAAACCGGTTACAAAGATACAAAGTTAACATCAAAAAATACTTACTACTATCTTCATTGTATTATAGATAATTAGAGTGAAGTTTGTATTATCATAAATAATTAGGCCTCTCAGTAGTCCGCGCGACGCTCGAGAAGTTGACATAAAATTTGATTATACTCTGTGGGAATGTTTATATTAAGGACGACAACAACAACTCTGTATAAAGAGCACAAGTTTTAGATTTGGTCCATAAAAAAACTTTCTTTGGGCACTGTGGCACTGTGCTAGAGTGCTGTGAAAATTTACCAAACCTTAACGTGCACTGTAAACTGATAAAGTTTGGGAACCTCTGTTCTATTATAAATGTTTTTGTATACAAAACTGCATTTTTTACAATAGGTTATACTGATTTGGGGTAAGAGGGGAAAATTATTGGATTACTGCAACCTAAAGAATATGATTTCCTGATCTTAGATGGCTTCCCCTTTTTTATTTCAGAGAGCCTGGTGAGAATGCCTGTACCAAACAATTGCTCTGTAAACAGAGTACCAGTAGTATACAAACGGATTCGGCTACCAGACTCGGACTCTGATGATAATCCGTCCCCTATAAAGAAACCAGTGGTGAGCTCGCTGGTCGGATCAAAGGTGCAGGGTAATGCTCCACCGCACATAGAGCTGACTAATGCAGTCAAAGAGAGGCGGTTTAGGAACATGGTGGAAATGTTCCCAGAGATATCCCCGGAGGTAAAATTATAACCATTGAATTGTAAGCTTATTACAGGTTCAGTAATACAAATTACTTTAAACAACATTTTCAAAAAAATATAAAATAAGAGATTAACCAAGATCCTAATAAGTTGTAAATATTTGTGTCACATATTTACAACTTATTAGGATTCGTTTGTGCCGGATAAGCGTCGGTGGCTCAACCGGTAACGACTCGGTCCATCTAACCAGAGGTGCCGGGTTCAAACCTGGACGGCCATTGTACCAATGAGTTTTTCAAAAACTTAAGTACATACTTACCGATTGCTTTAACGGTGAAGGAAAACATCGTGAGGAAACCTGCACACCCCTGCGAAGAAACTCGAAGGTTGTGTGTGAAGTCGACCAACCCGCACTGGGCCCGCGTGGTCGACTAAGGCCTAATCGCCCTGATTCAGGGTAGGCTCGAGCCCCTCGGTGGGGACGTATATGAGCTGTAATGATGATTTGTGTCACAAGCAGTTGTATCTGGTGCCTCAAAGAACCGTTGGTGCACTGCATGGGTTTAATATAAAATAGATAAAATAAAATGCCACACTTCAATTCATTTTGGAAAAGGACATTTTATATAAGTTTTCTTCTGTGTTTCTTGTATGATGCGAAATGTTCTATGATTTTTTAGTAGTCCAAAGCCAAAATCGAGTCCTAAATATCATTCTTAATATAGTTTTTAAATGTAAGTACCTTTGAATACTGTAGATGTTGCAACATGCTCCTTCATGGCTACATAGAACTCAGACACAAAATCAACAAGCTCACGAAACAATCCAAAATTCATAGATTCACTTGCTTAATCCAGTTTGTCTTGATAAGTCAAATTGCTTTTAATGTGTAGTATATATTGTAGTTTACAGTGATTTTTACTCACAGTCCACAAAATTATCACTTTGTACTTAGGTGTTAAGCAATTAATTACACAGGTACAAATTAACTCCGCATCATAGGATTCGTAGGTCAAGGCGGGTCATTCGACGAGCCGCACCGTGCCCGAGAGTATTTCGTGTTATCTCAGCAATTTCAGGTCGCGTGCGGTGCACCAAATCTATGCATACATTTTGTACCAAGTATCTTCTGTCTCACGTGCCTGGCAGTTTACATAGTGTCTCATAGAAGTAGTAAGAGCTCGCTGCGTGTGCTTTAACGAGCTTTAACACTCTAAGGCAACATATACTTGACATACTAATTTGACTGGGGCAAAATTTCTAGGAGACTTGAAAATGGGGTATTATAAATCGGGCTTCTCTAAAATTTGTGGGTTACGTATGATAAAATTCTGTATACTGACTATAGCAATATTAAATTCAGTTTGCAAAAAATTAACTGGACTGCCCACTAATATTGATTAAAGTGGGGTATTCATTAGGCAACATATGTTTAGCAGCAACAATGTTTCATCATCTTCAGTCATTTGAGTTACTTTTTACCTCACTGCCCAAAAAAGGAGGGTAATGGCTTTCAGGTGCATTTATATATGTGTTTCTTTGATTGAACCTTGTAGCCTGTGGCTTGATGGATTTTGGAGTGTGAGGTGTCCTTCGAATCTTCTTGTTCCCCTGAGTGACAAGGATACATTTTTATCTGACTTTCCAATAACTACTTCTTCTTCTGTCCTTCTGATGCAGTCGGGTAGAAAGGAAGGTAATGTTTTTATGCAATCCGGTTTTAATTTTTAATTTAATTTATTAGGTTATTTATTATCATTTGTCAAAAACGACATTTTGTTAAAAAAAATAGCAAGGCCAGTTGTCCAGCTTCATTGATGTACTAATTTTGCGATTTGAATGATTAAAAATTTAAGACTTATGGTAAGTGACGATGGTGCCAAAGATGGAACCAAGATTCCCCAACTCAATGGGGAACTGACTATCCTATCTTCAAACCAGAACACATCTTTGCTGTTAACATTAATGCTTGTCAGCAAGACTTAGATAAGATGGTGGTAGCTAGCCAGACAGGCTTAAAAAATGCCATTCCACCTACCAAACCGAGTCTTGCAAAGTTAGACTCCGCCGGGAATCGAACCCGCGACCTCCGGATGTGAAGCTAATGGACTAAATCACTGCGCCATGGTTTGCTTTATTTATATAAAATTATTAGATACATCCTTTCTCTTCTAGTTTATAAAGAAAACACTAGAAAAACACAATTGGAATGAGGAGCGTTCACGGGACGAACTCCTGAAGCATGACCCTGAGAATGACGACAAAGGCACTTCCGCTGCCAGCTTCTTCGGCTCCCGACCGGGATTCTCTGGTCACACAAACGGCGCAACAGCGAAAGTGACGAGTGGACCCTCAATAGTGATTAGGAGACCAATGCCGAAGCATGGTGGAGGTAGTCGCGCCAGGAGAGGCAGTAGTGGAAGTGAAGATGACGATTATGGAGTTAGGAAAGGAAAGGATGATAGAGTCTATGACAGGTGAGTTCAGATTTTTAAACAAAGTGTTTATAGTTCTGTTTTTTATACTTAATTTTTTTTACTGACCATATTGTGTCCACCCCACACTTATATTTAATATGATAAGTTGAGGATTCCTAAGTTTCCTCGGCAGTGGAAATGTTATCGGTTATTATTGTAAGGATTTAAACTCATTAATTTGGTTCGGAAAGAAAGCTATGCCACAGCAGTGGGAGTTTTATGAGTTACTATATTAATGTAAGGAATCAGGCGTCGGTGGGGTAACGGCTAGGCCCTCTTCCTCCTGTCCGAGAGGTTGTGGTTCAAATCCTGCCACGTACCAATGTTTTATCAAATTTCGATTTCATATGTACATTTATCCGACGCTCTTACAGTGTAGATAAACATTGTGAGGAAACATTCACATGCCTGTGAAGAAACTCGAAGGTTGTGTATGAAGTCGACCAACCCTTGCTGGGCCCACGTGGTCGACTAAGGCCTGATCGCCCTAATTCAGGATAGGCTCGAGCACCTTGATGGTGGACGTAAATGAGTTGATATGATGATTAAACTCAATAAGGTATACTTTCCCCAAGAAAGTTTAAAAACTGAATACACAAACAGTTATTTTGGACTTTTCATACTGAATAAAAAAGAGCTGATTGTAGATAGTTGAACCTTAGTTTCTTTGTTTAAACTCAACTTAAATTAGTCCCCCATAAGATCTATAGTTTTTTAATGGAAAGTTGTCTTTTTCTCGATAGTGATGATTCCGATAACGAGATCACCGATGATCTGGTGGGCGATAAGAAGAAGGTGTTTCAGTTCCTCAACAACAGCAATATGACTGAGCTGATGATGCTCAATGGCTGCTCGCAGAAGAAGGCTGAGGCCATTATCGGGTTGAGACCGTTCAAGGGCTGGTTAGATATGGTGAGAATTTAATGTATTTTACCGACTTCAAAAAGGAGGAGGTACTAAGTTCGACTGTATTTTTTTTAAATGTATGTTCACCGATTTTTCCGTCAATTGTGGACCGATTTTCAAAATTCTTTTTTCATTCGAAAGAGTATACTCCCGAGGGGGTCCCATTGTCACCAAGTCAGGATCTGATGATGGGATCCCAGGGAAATCGAGGGCAACCCTTCAAAAATAATGAAAAATTTGAATTTTAAAGGACTTATTACGTGATTCATATGTTTTCTAAAGCTATTAAAATACTTGCATCTGTTAGTCATATTAGTTATTCAGATAAGCTGATGATGGACGATTTAACTCCTTAACTTTGATGCTGCTGAGATGATGATGGAAGCCACAGGACTTTGTATCTGTTAATGAAACACATGTATTATGATTTGATAATTCCTATTGGTGAGTATAGGTGATTGGATTTAACGTTGCTAGATAGATAGCATTACCACTAAAAATAAAGAAAATAAAAAAAAGTTTAAAAAAACTTTAAACTGACTTCATAATGAAATTCACTCCAAAGTATGAAATAATATTATTATACTTAAATACACAACATTAACCAACAATAACGAAATTAAATTAGGGGCTTAAACTTTTTTTTTTACCCATAAAATTGTAGAAAACTAGTAGTTTTAAGGAGCCCGTTTAAATTATGTTTTCTGCTAACTTATTTGCGTTACAGAATAATTTTGACAGCTTTACAGAGTCACTCAGTGCTAAGCGTAAATCTCACTACATACTAACTGTTTTATAGGATTATAGGAATCTTTCGCTCTTTAAGCGTCGTCGTCGCGTTGTTTAGACAGGCGCGGTGGCGATGGCGGTCCTAGCTGACCACATAATGACGGCGAGAAGCACACACTGCCGCGGTGGCGGTTCAGCGCTCATTTGTTGTATAACTAATTGATCTGCTATGAAACTTGTATCAATCTACAATTGTTACTTTTTGCGACAGCCAATTAAAAAGGAGGTGTAGATAGTTTTTTGAAAGTGTCGAAAATCGAGTACCGGGTGTGATTAAGAGGAAACGTGGACGCCATTTTTCCATACAAACGTAGTCCCCTGTTTTCTCCCTGGATAATGACTATGACATTAGCGTTGTTTAAATTATTTTTGAAAAAAATATTGCTCTAGTTTTGGAGGAGGAAATGGGGAACTAAGAAATGCTGTTTTGGTCAATTTTAGTGCCTATTATCGGTCTGCGCTGCATTTCTCTCTTTCTTGCTGTATACGTAGAGCTTTGGGGGAGGGAGACAGCAACATTTTATTCAAATACCTAATTGTTTAGACCGCGTTTCCTCTTAAATCCCTTTATAAGGAAGGTCATTCCCCCGCTACAATCAAACAGCGTTTGGATGGCGTGTATGGCGAGTCTTCCTATAGCACTGTAAAGAACTGGGTTAAGGAACTTCGTTTTGGACGACAGACAGTTGAAGACACTGGTCATGAAGGCTGACCGGTGGAGGTGCTTACCCCGAAACAATCGCCCTTATCGAGGAGAAGGTGTTGAGTTATCGCCGAATAAAAATCAGGGAAATTGCAGCTAGGTTGAGGCTATCGAAGAGTACCGTTCATCGTGCAATTCACAAACATCTTAACATGAGTAAGGTGAGCGCAAGATGGCTGCCGAAACTTCTCTTGGCTGGTTGCGCTTCTGCATTTTTGGAACTGTGTGGCGAAAACCCTGAACAAACGATTGATCGGATGGTTACTGGTGTTTAAACGATGGTGCTTTATTATGATCCTGAGAGCAGACGCGAGTACATGGAGTGGCGTTATAAGGGAGAAAAACCGCTGAGAAAGGCAAGAGTGCAACAGTCCACAAAAAAATATGTGCATAGTTTTTTGGGATTCACAAGGTCTGTTGATAGTTGTTTTCAAAGAAAGATAGGTATTGTTGTGTAAATGGGCCATATTATGCTACTCTTATGCATAAGTTGAGGGAAAGTATTAAAGAAAAACGTATAGGTAAATTGCATTAAGGTGTCCTATTGCACGATAATGCACCTGTGCACGCGGCTGCTATTTCGAAGGCTGCCATTCGGGACTGTGAGTTCACAGAATTTGAAGACCTACCTTACAGCCCCGACTTGGCCCCGAACCACTACTTCTTATTTCAGAATTTGAAGAAAGACCAGAAAAGAAAATTTTACTGTGATGAAGTGTTGCAATCAGCTGTTTTAGACCACTTTGAAAACACAAATTCGGTCTTTTTTTAATGGTATTGCAATGTTGGTTCAGCAATCTGAAAAGATTAATGCCTCGTTAGTCCCAATGTTTCGTCCCACATTCCAAAATAATCCTCGTTCGTCCCACACCATTATTAAATTCACGGTTCGTCCCCTGTCCAGCCGATCCGCGAATCTTATAGTCAATAGCCTCCAAACCTCAGCCCAAGTCTTAGGAGACTGGTTTAGGAAATGGAGGATCGAGGTAAACACACAGAAGAGCGCAGCGATTCTGTTTACCTTCAAACAGCTCAGTTCTATCAACAACCCCATCGACCGCAACATTACTATGTTCGGTAGCTCTATCCCTTGAGAACGCTCGGTCAAGCATCTGGGGGTAACCCTAGATTTTCGACTGACGTTCAAGGACCACATAGAACGAGTTCGCAACGAGGCCGCGTTCGTACTAGGCCGTCTCTACCCCATGACCAACAAGCGGAGTAAACTGTCCCTTAGATATAAGGTGACACTTTACAAAACTTGCATCCGCCCCATCCTCACCTACGCCGGTGTAGCTTTCGCTCACACCAGTCCCCGTCTCATTCACGGACTCCAGGTCATCCAAAATCGCTTCATGCGTAGAGACACGGGCTGCCCGTGGTTTCTACGGAATGAAAATCTCCATTGCTCCCCACCATAGCTCAATACCTGAAGCAGGCATCCATCCGATACTACGTCGCCGTTTACGAGCTACCCGCGAACCCCATTCGCGTAATCCGACGCCCCAGACATGTACTCACTGACCCCGACGACCCGACCACGCTAGCCGTAGCTGCCCTGACCCCGCCCCCTAATCCACAGAGAAACACTGCACCGACATTTTGCCCTCGGGCGGCGTCCCCCCGCTTCTGGCACTTACTAGCGCTACCGGCTTATACCAGGCCGCTTCTCTCCGATCCTCCCACGTCCAAGCAGGTCCGTGCCCACGAGGGCGCCCTTAGGCAGTTGCATCTTTTTGCTTTGCACTAGGTTGATTGCCTTTCGTACTCGCCTCCCTTGCCCGGTGAAGTTGTAAAGGCCTGGTGTAGTACTTTTTAGAAAATTAACAAAAACCAAAAATAATAATGTAGAATTGTACTGAGAAGTCGGTTTTTTTAACGTGTTCAGCGTTTCCAATTATTGTTTGTTTGTATTATCTTTATTGAAAATCAATAAACAAAAAACACATACAAAAACGAAGAAGATGTCCAAAGGCGTACTTTTTAATGCAAAATTACGCATAAATTCGATAACGAAACTCAGAGCAAGAAAAAAGTTCAGATAAAACCTCACGTAAATACAACGTGAAGTCAATCAAAACCACTCCAAACGTGTACGCACACATAGACATCAAAACCACTCCAAAATACTTGATAATATTTGCTAAGACGTCGTCGAAGACAGACACACACACACAGACACACAAAAGCGCCCACGCACGCACACGAACACGCACAAACACACACACACACACATACACACACACACACACACACACGCGCGCAAGCACAAAAAACCTTACATATCAGTTTCTGGTTCCTATAGTACAGGGAATTCTAGTTTGGAGCCGCATATGACCAGGTGTGATTTGTTAATTTGTTCCTGAATATTATTATTATGTTTGTAAACAGGTAGGAAAATTCAACACCTGCAAGCAGTTGAACACAGACTTACTTAACTCTACGCAAGAGCTGCTCTCCACGAGGAACAACCTCCAGAAACTGATGAAGAAATGTGTGTTCCTGGCCCAGCAGCTGGAGGCGGCCGTCGCGGCCAATGCCGGCAAGCTACAACAGCCCGAGATACTGGATCCCAAGTATGTGATACACATTAACATATATTGCACTTATATGACATATAACTATTGTTAAAAGTTTTTGTCATTAGATATGACAAAGATAAACATAAGATTTTTGGGGACAAGGTGAGGTCATGAGGGCCATTTGACTCCAGGGAACCTTTATCTTAATTGTTTTATTTTTTTTAGTTGTCATTAGATATGACAAAAACTTTTAACTATAGTTACACAATACAGAGTGTTCGGCGCATGGACCGACAGAATTTTTTGTTGAGAAGGTAAGGTCATGACATGAGTACCATTTGACTCCAGGGAACCTTTATCCTATTTTTTTTATTAAAAAATTTAGTGCGTTTGACTATATCTCACCTGATGGTAAGTGACGATGTAGTCGACGATGGTACACGCAGTCCAATAATGCCTATTCACTCTCGCCTTGAAGATTGTTTTGTTTTGTTATGGTTACAGAGGAAGATTTTTTTAATTACCCTAAATTACTATTTTAAACACTTAGGATAAAGGTCAATTCAAATGTTCCTCATGACCTCACCTTGTCCCAAAAATATTCTTTCGGTCCATGCGCCAAACACGCTGTATATGGTACATTTCATTTGCTGACAAAAAAGTAATTCTACAAAACAGATGGTAAACTTGAATACATTTGTTTCAACTTTTGTTTCAGCCTCAAACTAGCACCATACCAGTTAGTCGGTCTGAACTGGCTAGCTGTGTTGCACAAGCAAGGAGTGTCCGGCATCCTGGCCGATGAGATGGGTCTCGGCAAGACAGTGCAAGTGATAGCCTTTTTAGCACACCTCAAGCAGACAAACCAGGCTAGAGGCACGCATCTTATTGTAGTGCCTGCCAGTACGTTAGGTATGTAGGTTTCTGGAAAATTCTGGCAATAACAGTATGAAGTTATGCATAAATGTAGGTGGATTCTGTCCACAAGATGAGTCTTGATAAAACGGTGCCTTTTTTGGCACTTCTCAAGCAGACCCATCAGGCTAGAGGCACGCATTATCGTGGTGCCTTCCAGTAAATTAGGTGTGTAAAAGAATATGTATGAAGTCTCGACAAAACATTGATAGCCTTTCTGACTCACCTTAACTCCAGGAGACTCGAGTTTCCATACAAACGTAGGTTCGCTTTAATACATAAACTACATGCCGGATTGAATGCATATTTTACAAATATATTGAGTAGACACATATCGATGTTTGTAATTAGTTTTCGATGTACCTACTAATATAATGACGAAAAAAAAAGAGCAGTTTCAATCTCAGTACAAAAGTAATTTAAGTCTTCGTTTAGTTATGTTTAAATTGACTTCGATGAAACTAATTACAAACATCGATATGTGTCTACTCAATATATTTGCAAAGTTTGGATTCATTACGGCATGAAGTTTTTGTATTAAAGCGGAACTACGTTTGTATGGAAACTCGAGCCTCCTGGGGACCCTTTTAGTGATGCCTGCCAGTACGTTAGGTGTGTTGTAGATGAGTATGACAATAATAGTATGATCCTATGAATGAATGTAGGTGAATTCTGTTTACGAGATGGGTCTCGGTAAGATGATGCAAGTGCTTGCATCTAAAGTATTTCTGAATATGATGGATTCGATTGTCGTTTTCGTTGTATTTGGGGATTGAAGTTAAAAATTCTATCAATAAATATACTTTATTTTTATTGCACAATAAATAATAGTGAAACTAAGATAGATATAATTCAAAAAAATATTATTCATTTTATTCCACAGGCAGGGCAGTGAATCATAGTTTTTTTTATTGTTTATTTACTTGTTGCTGGGCTGAATCACAATATTATCCGGGGTATGGTAATAACAAGATGGTTAACGCTGTGTTAGTGCTGTACTTATTTTTACAAGCTTTTATTTATCTTGTAAGTATACAAATCTTGAAATCTTTCAATACATTTTAGAGCGACTGCTATTAGAAAATTAGTATGAAGCTGTATTCACGGTGAAGATAGATTATTTTGGTATTTTGAAGTTGATCTGACGATGAACTACGATGGTGGAATCAAGGGCCCAGGATCGTCTATTGTTTACAATCAAATCTTAGGGAATACTGTACTTTATACTGTACTAGCTGTTTCCCGCGGTTTCACCCGCGTGGACAACGTTTCTATGACTCTTCGAGGGTGCGCAGTGCGCGAGCCGCAAGCGGCTCGCGAGCGTGGTAAAAAGTAGCCTATGTCTGAATCCAGGTCCTAATCTGTCTACCTACCAAATTTCAGCCAAATCCGTTCAGTAGTTTTTGCGGGAAAGCGTAACAGACAGACAGAGTTACTTTCACATTTATAATATTAGTAGGGATTAGTAGGGATTTTGGAATTAGTACTGAACTTAAAAAACTCTTTCCAAATAAAGGATTTTTGGTTTACATAAAAAGTTTTTAGGTTTTTCGAAATGAGCTTATTAATGTTAAGAGATGAGATTCCAGTTGTGACTAATTCTGGACCATGGATATTGACTCCCATTTGTCAATAGTTATAAATTGCATAAGGATAAAAAACGGACTTCCAAATTGTGTATAGTTTTGAACCGAAATTCGATAAAATTTTCCTTTAAAATTTCCTAATTGGTTTTCCCATCAACAGATAACTGGTGCTCGGAGCTAGCCAAGTGGTGTCCATCAATGCGTGTGAGCAAATATTACGGCCCCCCGGACGAACGGAGACAGCTACGCATCGAGTACGCGCGAGAGCTTACCAAATACGACATCGTGCTGACCACGTTAGTACTCACTGCTGCTTACCACATCGTATCAGGTCATATAGTCCCCACCGCGGGGCGGGTATAGCCCACTGGTCCATAGTTAACGTTTGTTTAGTGCAGTGGGACTGTTCATTGAGGGTCGTCGCGCCGCATATTTAAAAATGGTGCATACTACATGTGCCATGAGAGAATGCTATTTTTCATCAATAATAAATAAATAAAATTTAATATTATACGTTCTAAGTATTAAAAAAGCGGCCGCCATTGAACTTTTTAGTTACTGGAACGATTGCATCCTTAATCGATCAATGATGGTCCCTGGGGTCTTGAAAACAATCGGTCCAGTCACTAAAAAGTTCGAAATAATAACCACTTTTTAAAATTATGACAACGGATTCGCGATCAGGCACCTCAGGGACCTTCAGATATCAATTTAACACTATTGAAGGGTTTTTTTTCTATGTGATGGCTTTTTCATTTTATTGTAATTTATTGTGATGTCGCCGGTGACGCAATTATCAAAGGCGTTGGACGACTGTATGGATTCTTAGACTGTGTCCGTACTATGGGAACCAGAGACTGATATACATACTTATATACCTTTAAGTATATTATACACATATAGATATTTAACACCCATACACCAGAGCAAACAAACCTAATCGTCATACGAATGTTTGCCTTGGGTGGTGATCGAACCCAAGACCCTTAAGACCCTCAGCCAAGCAGACAGCAGCGCTGCCACTGAACCAAAGGGTCAGTCAAGTAAGATGGATATAAGCCTCAGTCGTTAGGCCTCGGGTGTGCTTAAAAAAGGTTTTTTTACATAATTCCGTTGGTGTAAAAAAAATAAATGATCACGTTAACCTTACCCCTCACACGGGACCCAAGGCCAGGTTAGTAAAGGTTACTAAAGGCGACCCCCACTGTTGAAGTTTTTCAAGCCGCCTATAAGGCATCTGAAACGGCTTAACAACTGCCATCTAGTAATGGAAACCGGCATCAACAAGTGTCGAATACCATATTGCGTTTTAATCAACGCTCAAATTCACCTAGATATCCTTTTGACTCAGGTACACAATGGTGAGCAGCTGCCCCGAAGAGCGCAAGATGTTTCGCATCACGGCGATGCACTACGTCATCTACGACGAGGCGCACATGCTCAAGAACATGGCAACACAGCGCTACGAGAACCTGCTCCAGATCAAGGTCAGTTATAAATATAAACCAGGCACACACCAGGGTCAAGTTAAATTTTCAATTTATAATTAATAATTATAAAAAATACTTTGGATATTATCATACCAACCAATATTATAAAACCGTACGTAACTTTCAAAACGCCTGCGAAAGATTGTAGAAGATTCGAAGATTCTCTGTTTATTCTCATTATATGGCATTACACGTTATAGCGTCGTCTCTGTCTAGAAAATGACTAGATTTAGGCAGCTTGCAAGCCGGAATCTGCCGGCTTATGCTTATGACAGAGAAAGAAAACGTTTAGATTGCGGGTGCGAAAGAAATCGCTCATTATAATGACATTATTTAAATAGGTCAGCGGATAAAATGAGAGTCCTTAAGAATGTTCCTTACAATTTTTTGCAGGGTTTTCTTTAACTAGTTTGTATATCGAGTGATCTGACCCGTGTTGGATTTAGTGATGTTGTGCCGTGCGTAAATTTATTTATTGTGATATTTATATGCTTTTATGTAAAAAGGTATGTGTAGAAAAGAGAGTAAGGCAGACCATGACTGCGTTGGTAAATGTAGGGTGTTGCTCAACAGCTTTTTTGCTAAGACCGAATTCGTGCTTTTCGAAGCTAAGCAAAAAAACATATAGTCGAGCTATGCCGTGTTCGCCCAGATATAAAAATTGATTACCAAAGAAGGGATGGATTTTTCAAAGTCTTATTGTATGGTAATTGATAATACACCTGGCTGACTGATAGTTGCGAAAAAAATAAAATATATTATTTCCCGTGTTTACGCACTACTTGTTAAAATTTTAGAGCAGTTTTTAAAAAGGCAGTTTTTTATAAAAGCGTAGGCAGGCCTCCCACGCGGTACACCGTCGAACTAGTAAAGATCGCGGGAAGCCGATGTATGCGGGCAGCGCAGGACCGGTCGTCGTAGAAATCCTTGGTGGAGGCCTTTGTCCAGCAGTGGACGTTTTTCGGCTGATATGATGATGATGGACGATGAAGATGAAGTTTTAAATTTAAATATAGACAATAATTTTTCTGCGTGGAAATTATGATAGTTGGTAATTTTTCTAAGTGGGTGTTTTTGTTCTGACTTCCCTTATCGAAAAATCCACCCTTCGCTACTGGTAAGCAGTCAGACTTACGTAGAAATAGAAAGTGTTAACACAATAACTTTGATTGATTCACAATAGAACCAAACTACGTTTGTTTGTATGCATGCAGCGCACTAAGGCAGCCCGCAGTGACACTAGCCTTAAAAAAGAAAGTGCCCAAGTGTGTGTCGAACCGGCCGCAAAAAAATAAATTATTTTGCCCACGGCTTCGCCCGCGTGGACTTGGACTTTCATACAAACTACCATCCCCTGTTTTAACCACAAAAGGGGGTTGATTTCTAAATAGACATTATTAGTATACCTCCACGCCATCTATAGAGCATATTTTTTAAATTTCAAGTGTCTTCAAAAACATGGGACTTTCATACAAACTTCCAACCCCAGTTTTACCCCCTTAGGGGCGGAGTTTCGTAAAATCCTTTCTTAGCAGATGTCTACACCCTATAAGGAATCTACATGCCAAATTTCAAGTTTGTAGGTGTTATAGTTTCTGAGATTTCGTGATTAATCAGTGAGTGGTATTTGGCTTTTATATATATATGTATATATAGATTTTAAAAAAACAAGTTATTTTTGCAGTTTTGTACGGAAAATCTAAACTTTTTACATATTCAATTGCACATCTTTAGTTGGTCGACTATTACTCCTCAACTAAGAAAGCCTACTTGGCTGTGACAATTTTCCTTAAATTAATTAAATGCCCTACATCCAATAACTTTCAGATTTACTGAAATAGCGGTTTAGCTGGTGGGGGACATGTAACTTTTCTTCTTCTTCTTCTTTAGGCCTTGTCCCATTTCTAATTGAGGTCGGCTCTCCTAATCGTTCTTCTCCAGAGATATCGTTTCTGGGTCGTCAGTGGGTGGGTCTATGCTATCTGTGGCGAGGTCATTCTTAATGACATGTAACTTTAATAAACTGAATACTTATCGGAACAACTTGTGATCTTAGCAAACCAGCATGAATGTGAATGTGTTTGACTGTTGGTGGTATTTTTCTCGACCGTTTCCTTGCTTCGGCGTCAAGCCGTTGGTGCAGGCTGCCATCACTAGATGGCAGTCGTTAAGGTGGTTCGATGAAGCTCCTCAATGCTCAATTCTCGCTAGATGGCGCTTGCTCCACAAATTTTTAGTTTTAATTTTTTTTTGAAGTCGTGGTTCCACATTTTTACCTTAAAATACGTTGAGCGCACTCTTTACATAAATATTTAACTGTCGAAAAACAAATTGCACAATTAATTGCATTGTAGTATCCAAAAATAGCGATTATGTGTTCCTTCACACAGTTTTGAACTCGACACTCACACATCCATAACGAATATAAAGTTCCTAGTGATGCATAATTTCGGCCTAAATCTTACATGCGTGAGTAGTGGAGTTATAAGTATGGCTGGAATCTGAACGGGATCGGGAGGTTAGGGTTCAAACCTCAGATAGTTAGTCTTTTTATTTTTGTTGAAATTGTCGAAAAATTCATAAATACGTACATGGTTTTTTTCTCAATACCCAAAACTATTGGTTGAAAAAATGTATATCCATGCAACTGAAAAACTTTTCCCACGGTACAGTAGAAATAAAAAAAACAACGTATTTTTCAGAATTGCCTAGATTTATTCATCATCCATCACTAAATAAAAAATCGGCTAAGTGCGAGTTGGGCTAGCACTCCGAGGGTTCCGTACCACCACACATCTCCATAGTATAAGGACAATAATACCTATTATTCACATTACAAACAAAACATCAACGCGAGCGACAAAAATATGCTTTTTTTGTCATTCAGTTTGGACTCCTTAGCGCGATTACGACTCACACCTGGCAGATTTTTATTATTCAATTCAATATATTTATTCAAAATAGGTGCAATTGAGCCGCAAGCCGTTCCCAGACCCTAATAGTTACCTGCAACCATCACCCTTCGCTGATAAGATCCACCTTTATGAAGATTGAGCCGCTTACCACAGTTGAATTTACTTATGATACTCATGAAATTTTCAACATGATTAGTGGTTTCATTTGACAATCGGTTAGTTTTCGCCATCACAACCTCATTTGCAGCGCATATAAGTGCCCAAACGGCAGGGGCTTGTGTCTTCATATTTTCCACACAATTTTCATCTTCCTCATCAGTCGCACAGTATTTACAAAAATAAGATTTGCATTTGTCATGTAGGCCAAAAATGTGTGAAGGGCCAATATGCAGGTCATTTCTCATTGCCAATCTGTCGTTAGCTTGATGCATGATTATTTTTCTTGAAATTACTGTGAGCTTCGATAATCTCGCTTTCAACATTTTTCGACCATACAAAGGCAATTTGGTATTAGCCAGTATCTGCAATAGCATAATAACTGATGGGTACAGTTCTAAATGAATTTGAAAGATCTAAAAAAAATATGCTCAAACAATTTAGATGGACAGACAGAGTGATCAAGTGATCCTATAACTTTCCATTTTTACATTCAGATGTACCAAATGCTAAAACTTGAAAATGACAATACTATTTATATTTACCTTATAAAGTGCACTTGTGTAATTTTTTATTACATGGTTTTTGCACTCTGTTTTTCTTATTTTATGGCCATATGAAACCTTTTCTTTTAGTTTCGCAAAAACAGAAGAATCTCCATCGCCAACAAATGAAAGATACTGTACACCATGCATTTCTTCTGACTTCTGAAAACCTTCTACCAATATTTCTGCTTCCATGCTGGTTGATGATCCCTGATAGTTTTTGAAACATTTATGTGGGGGCACTTCTTCATTTTTTTTCTCATACAATTGGCAGTGGTAACAATATTTGTTTTTTATGCCAATATACAAACATTTCTTTGTATTTTTCCCAATGATGCATGCCTGAAACAATATGTTACTAGAGGTTACTATGACTGAAAAACTGAAGGTAAAACATAAATTGATTACAAAAAAAAGTTAGCTATTTTTACCATTCCTGATGCTGAATTGTAGTCATGACCATAGCTTCTCTTGGCCCACCCACCATCTACCACAACTTCTATATATGGAATGCCATCGCTTGTGATATGACCTTTTTCAATAGCCATTGCTCTTTCTTGATCTCCAACTTTCTTTATATCCTCGGTCAGCTGCTCTTTCCATACATCATTCAGTGATTTTTCAACTTTTCAAAATTTTTGGGCACCCATCGTGGGGATGTCCATGACATTAGTCAAGTGAGAAGCTTGGGTATAATAACCACCACCTGTAACAGTTCCCCACACAAAAGACGTGTTGAGTTTGTCATCGTCACCACTGACATTTGTCTCACTAAATTCTTTGTTACACATGCTACATTTAAAAATAAATGTACTGTTAAATCCTGTCCGCTCCTCTGCAACAAACTCAATGACACTGCATGTACAAGATTGTTTATGTTTTTCTAGAGCAAATGCCCAGCGAAGCACATGCTGCATATTCACAATTCGGTTCCCAGACAGACCATTCAAATGATTTTCAGTGCTTCTCTCAACAGTGAGATTATGACTTCCTAAAGTTGGATCAGTCACTGGCCAGTTTATTTCCAAAGTTGCTCTGGTACAAGATGGCTGAGAGATTTCCTGAGAGTGTTCCTGAAAAGTAGCCTCTATGCGTTTGATTGGCTTTTGTCTGCTATAAGTTTTCAAGGCAGGTCTGGAATAATCGAATGAAAATTACTATCTTACGCTATCTCAATAAATCATCATATACCAACATGAATAAAAATAGGTAATAAAACCCACCCTGCACTTTCAGCTGCCTCACTTTGTAAGGTTACTTCTGTTTTTCTTTTTTTACGCCATACCTTTGCACGACTGAAAGAATAAATTATGAGAATATAAGATGATAGGAATAAAGAGAAAATCGCGCGAAAGTGGATTAAAGCTTACAAAGTTGTTGGGGCTGACCCAGGCTAACGTTTGAAAAACTACTTAGTAACTAGGTTCATTTGTTCAAGACATTACGTAAAAGGTGTACCATACCTGGGGTTTTACACTCAGCCACTACCACTGCTCCTGCCACTGCCAGTGCTCCTGCCACAGCCAGAAATACTTTTGCGGCAACATTGACGCAAGTTAGTTCACACTCAGCCGATTCCTTTGACTTCCGCACGCAAACCGACAATCGCGGCCGACTTCCCTGCTCACTTTCCTGCCCAACAGGGCTGAGTGTAATTGTGCCAATAAGGAGTAAAACAGATGATACTTACGACACATCACCATCATGCTGGCGTTTCAACTGAGCCTGAACTTGTTTTCTAGATTTTGTTGGACCTGAATATCTATGTTTTCTATAGAGGGCTTTTGAAGTTGAAATCATCGTAAACACAATTTCACACAAACACGGCCCCGATCAACCCACTTTAGTAAACTAAGTTCTTATCTGAAGTTCAGATTCTGAACTAGAATCTGCACTTGATCACCGTGAAAAGAAAACAAACAATCGTTCTCGTTGTATAATGCGTAGTTTGTTATATTCCCTTTGGTATAAGCAGTGTTGTTCTTGTATTTTTTTCAGTTGCCGTATTTGGTCAGCAAAATTGCCGTATATCGGAGAAAAATCGTTCAAATTGCCATTTTCGATATAATTACTACACTCACAAAAGAATTACAACATTTGAGATTGCCGTATTAGTATGAAAACTTCTGCTCTAGACTGCCGTAGCCAGTTTGATTTTCGCCCCGATTGCCGTAGAATACGGCAATTGCCGTAGCAATAACAACACTGTGATAATGTATTCTTTGAAACAATCGACTGACTTTGCAGTGACATTTGACAGTGATAGAACGTAAGAGCGGCAACATGCACTAGCGTCGCGCGCGTCTTTCGGTTGCATGGAGCGGGAACATCGCGCAACTTGTGTATTTACACGACATTTTGTCACGCACACATTCGTAAATTTAATGAAAATTGAGCGTTGGTTTATTCCATAATTTTAAATGAAAGTATGTTTTTTTATTAATCTTGCGCAAACAAATACTTGAAAAAAGTTTGTAGCACACATAATTTACGCTCTAGTCTGTATCCTGAACTAGATTATTGCAATTGTTTTTTGTATGATAATCGAACCACCTTAAGCCGTGTCAGATGCCTTATAGGCGGCTTGCAAAACTTCTGACAGTGGGGTTTGCCACTGGCCCTACCACCTACAACCTGAATTTGGCCCCCGTATGGCCTCACCTTCCCCAGTTTAGAAGAGACCCGTGCCCCCAACATTGGGTTTGTTAAAAAAAAAACGTTTCCCACCAGTCGAAACACCGCCTCCTGCTGACCGGGACACCACTGCAGAACAACCTGCTGGAGCTGATGTCGCTGATCTGCTTCGTGATGCCGCACATGTTCTCCGGCAAGACGGACGACTTGAAGAGCCTCTTCCAGAAGAACGTGGTGAGTTACTCTTTTATCGCTTGAAAGCCGGGTAGTTTTTCTTTTTGTTTTTTTTTTTTACCTTCAAATGAGTTAAAAGGATGTTAAACCTCACTTTATTAACTGAACCCTATGGCACACCCTGGACACATCATACAACGGGCCAGAAATGACATTTCAAAAAAGGAATGACGGAACAAACAAAATGGCGGCGAAATCCTAACTAATAATGTTAGTACTAATATATATACTTTGCCTAAGATGAAGCCTTAGTGTGTTCTTAAGTTGAATTTGTAGAAGTTCCTCTTTATTACAATAATGGTAGTTGTGGGATGTCATCAAACTACAATCGGTTACCAAATGAGCTGAAAATAATTACGGAGCTTAATTTATTTAAACAAAATTGTGGGCTTTTTTGCTGGAAAAGTGTTGCATTCCATAATTTTAATTATTTAGTATTCTTCTTAGAAAACCCTTTTATTTGATACCCATTTTATGGGGTGTATAAAAAAACACTAGTCCGCCATATTTGGGAGTTCCCCGTATTGGATTTAGAATGAGGTCACTTAGCTATCCTGCATTGTTCTCCCAACTTAACATAATTTTCTAAGATCTATTTTGACAATTATTATTTGATTTTTTTAATTTTTTATACTTTGTTGACCAGTGCTTGAATTTATGTAAGATGAAATTAAAAAAAATTAATGTAGACTATTATTTTTCTGTAGCTGTTAGATTGAGATTGAGGATATTCAAACACAACGTAATATCGTTGGTTAAATGAATAAATGAAATGAAATCATGAGTTCCGCAATCAGACTGCGAGGCCGGCATCACTCCATTCCTGCCCATACACCCCGTTTCCTGTAAGGAGTCCAGTAGTAACTGCGGAGCATTGGAATTCCGTCCGCAAGTGTTCAAGCAGTTCAGTTGGGGCACAAATTCCAAGATAAACATCTATGATTTTTTTACATTAAAATTTGAACGGAAACGCTTGAAATATGCCGTGGGGGTGTAGTGCGACTGGCATGTTTGCCGAGAACAAAGTTGAAAACTTTTATGAAGTATTGAAAAGACTCCACGTTTCCTTTAAGGAAAGACTGTATTTAAGCGATAATGCTATAGTTAGTGTCGTATATAAATATGTTTACATGACCAGTTACAAATATATTACTGTCTATTGACTGTACCATATATGTACACACTAGGTAATAAGTATTTATTTAATCTTTGACTGTATATTTCTATGGGACTTTGTACCTGAAAATAGACACATATTTAATTTAATTTAAAAATATGTACGATGGCGTGGATGTACAGAGGCCAGCACATCAAGCTAAACACTTTGGACTTCGTACCGTTCTTATGCCGTATGCGTATGGATCAGAATCGCACTACGAGTGTCTAGCTAGCCTGATGTGCTGGCCTCTGTACATTCAAAGTGTCCTGTAACGTTATATCTGAAGTCTTCGTATATAAAAGAACCAGATCCCCGTTTTCATACAAAACAAACTGTAAACAACATCCGGACAGTTCTTTGGCAAGAGTCAAGGATAGAAATGTAATGATAGACAGAGAGGGAGAACCGCGAAAGTATACTTGTGTGAACAAAAAGTGTAATTTCGCGGTTCGGATGTTCGGACACGTTTTACCGTGTGACCGTGAATTTTTTTCCTTCTAAAGTAGTAACTGTTGCTATTAAGTAGATCCATAATCAATTTGGCTAAGTTGAATCTCTTGCCCACAGAAATACAAAGGCACAAAGAAGAGCAAAGACGATGATGACGTCCCACCATTCGAGCAGTCCCAAATCAACCAGGCGCGACGTATCATGAAGCCGTTTGTGCTTCGTCGTCTGAAAAAAGACGTTCTTCAAGACCTGCCGAAGAAGACTAACTACACGGAGTTGGTCCATATGTCCGAAAATCAGGAGCGACTTTATAAGGAGCTGTGCGCTAGTTTAGCGGCGAAGGATGGAACGGTAAGCAATCAATCAGTTAATTTAGTTAGTAAATCAAGATATTCGTGACACGTCGATTAAAGAAAGAAGTTCTTTAAGACCTGCCAAAGAACTAACTACACGGAGTTAGTCCATATATTCGCAAAGCAGGAGAGGCTTTATATTTTACTGTGGTAGCCCTAAAAAACGAGCTAGGAACAGACACGCACATGTACACAGCGGACCATACCTTTTTTATATACTACAGTTTTTGGACTCTTATTAGTGTAAGAAAATCGATCCCCATCAAAATCTTAAATTCGTTTTTAGGGTTCCGTACAGGATAAAAACGTGACCCTATTACTAAGACTCCGCTGTCCGTCCGTCTGTCTGTCTGTCCGTCTGTCACCAGGCTGTATTTCATGAACGGTAATAGCTAGACAGCTGATATTTTCACAGATGATGTGCTTCTGTTACCGCTATAACAACAAATACTAAAAATTAGAAAAAGTAAAGGTCTACATACAAAAAACGTGTTTTTTTTTAATCTTGAAGAAACTAGCGCCATCTAGTATGATGGTACGGAACCCTTTGTGCACGGTTCTGACTCGCACTTTACCAGTTTTTATAAAACGATACGTAACAAGGTTAACACTGAGATCTCGAAAGGATAAGTCTGCCTTTACCATATTATGATTCTTTTGTGAACTTATTTATTTGTAAATGTTATATGCAAAAAGAGTACAAACAAACAAAGCTTCTTACTCCTGCATTGGTCGAGAAAATAATTTTCGAAAAATCTTGAACTTTTAAGTAAAAGCTTTTACTTATGGCGATTCGATTAGCACACTAGCGTCGCCAATAAAAATAAATATTTTACTCTTTCTTATGGACCTTAATCGAAAGCATTGGGAATTTTGCGAATACAGAGGTGCAACAAAGTGGCCTTTTTTTGCTAATATTTACAGTTATAAAATATCAATTAAACAAAAGTTGTTGCCCCCTATATATGCGCAAAATACTCAATGATTTCAATTAAAGTCCATAAGAATGACTATATAAATATAGTCATTTCATGTCATAATATTATTTCTATTGGCGGCGCTAGTGTGCTAAACGAACCGCCATTATCACGAGAAACAAACTTGTGTGTCAAATTTCTGCCCGATAGCTTCAGTGGAAGTGGGTGAAACATTGATTGCAAATTCCAGGACATACATACAAGTGAAATAAAACTTTAAAAAAAATATTAATTAACTTTTTAAAAAGCTTTTTACTTTGAAAAAAATATTTGCGGCGTCGCTACTTATACCAAGAAATGTATGTTGCCAGTGATGACATATAGTATGTACTGAGATGTGATCGCTCACTATTGGCCTCATCCACCAGCTTAAAGTCGAGAGCTATGCTTGGGGTTTTTTTACATGATCTAATTCGAAACAAGGAGATCTGTAGAAAAACTAAAGTCACTGACGTAACTCATAGAAAATCCATGTTGAAGTATAAATGGACAGGCCATATAGCTCACAAACCTGATAACCGACGGGGAAGAAAGGTTCTTGAGTAGCAACCACGGGCCGAAAGACATATTGTTGGACGTGCCAGGTGGACTGATGATCTGGTAAGGCTCGCTGGATGTATGTAGTCCAAAATCGTGCTGGGTGGAGGTCTATGGGGAGGCTTCCGACTGAGATGATGATGGACCTTTCAAACTTGTCTTGTTCTTGCTTAAAGATAAGGAACTGTTTCCTAAAACCTCGTTTCGTGTCCCAGATTCACGCCACAACAGAGCAAAGCGGCATATCCATGATGATGGACATGCGCAAACTGTCCAACCACCCGCTGCTGCTGCGTTACCACTACGACGAGACGCGGCTACGGCAGATCGCGGCGCGGCTGGCGCGCGAGCCGGGCCACAAGCAGAAGAACGAGCAGTACGTGTTCGAGGATCTGCTCCCGATGTCCGACATGCAGATCAATCAGTTAACCCAGCAATATGATGTAAGTATCGAATTTCAAATTTCTATTCATTTTATTAAATTATTAAAGTGAAACTAAATTACATCGTCTTAAGCTTTTAAAGTGAAAAAGCTTTTTCGTCTGTGTGTTGCGTGACGTCAAAGAGATTATTACATAGTCTCGAACTTTTTCGTCAGAGCAGCCATGATCTTTTCGTCCTCTGTGTCGTAGCTCCAAGACGAGAGCAGCCATGATCGTTTCGTTGTCTGTACCGTAACTCCAAGAGGAGTTGAACTTTCATTACATGATCGTTTCGTTGTCTGTACCGTAGCTCCAAGACGAGAGCAGCCATGATCGTTTTGTGCTCTGTAAATGTCTATAGTGTGAAAAAAAGTTTCACTTTTACCATGGTTTACTCTTTCTGATGGTCACAAAATAGTAAGATGCATTATGTATTATGTAATGTCAGTGTTTGAAACATTTTAAAATTGTTAATTTCAAAATACAATTACGGATATAAAACAAAACAATAATAATAGATCTAAATAACTTTAAGAACTAATTGAAAATTAAAAAACCGACTGCATAAAACCTTAACCCCCTCTTTTTAGCTAGTCGGGTAAAAATGTATTCTATGTCACTCGCGGAATCAAGACGAATCTAACGTCACCTCGCACTCTAAAATTCATCAAGCCGTTTAGGCTACAGAGCGTGCCAAACATAACCCTCCTTCTGGCTTGCGCTGTCGGGTAAAAAGAACAGGATGGAGGTGAACCTGTACTTCAGGCTATAAAGTGCTTACATAGTACAATTGTAATATTATATTGTGGATAAAAAAATCTCAGAAAAGTAAGTTTCAAATTAGGTAATTAAATATTACTTCTTTAAATACTAATTTACCGAAAAACTTTGTGCTAATAAATTATACGGAAACTACCGAATATAATACTGAAAGTTCCTAAAATGTCAAGGCCTTCGAACCGGGTCATTCTTACGCAACTGTCAGATTCGTCACCCAGGGCACCGCGAGGCTCTTTGATAGTATTATCGTCAAAACTAACGAACATAATCGCTCGCTCAACTCATAATATATATACTATGACTCAGGTGTCCTTTATAGTTTCGTTCCTCGCTACTTAAGGCTCTTTCGTCCCTAAAATTAGCAACTCGATTCAAGATGTTTCAAACATCGAACGAAGTAACTTAGAAGTTCTTGTCAGCTCGTACTGCAACGTGGATCGGACTGCATCAAAAATAAATTGTGAAATATGATTTCCTAAATTGCTCTCCTCTTGAAGTTTCAAAAAACCTTACTTGTTTTGTTTTTCCATCACGTCTTCAATTTTTAATAGATCAAATTCACAAAATAAGTTCGTCAATGACGCTAAAAATCTATGACGTTACTTGTTTTTCAAACATTTTTGAACAAAATTTCGTTTTTGACAGATCATAAAAAGAAACTCAAATGACTAGCAGTCCGATCCCCTATTGTGGTTTTTAATACATTATAAATATAATAAGAATTTCCCAAAAGTAATAAAACAAAAATAGCTACAACTTACAGCTGGAAAAAAGTGTGCATTAGTTTATTTTTGTCATTGAAAATGACTTTTAGATCGCTGGGTACTAGGTCCCATTTGGGAGTTTAGTGCGACACGGCGATTGTATGGAAGCTATTGGTAGTTCATAGATAAATAGGGTGTCAAAGGACGCTGATTGACAAGATCTATCAGATGGTGAAGGAATAAAAAAAAAAAATTGAAATCGAAAAAGTTATATAGTCAAGTAACCGGTTTTTTTGGTCGAAAATTTTTGAATTTTTGACTTTGGGCCCGGATGTCTAGAGAACTAAGTCGAAATTTGAAAAAAAAACTAGGGTATTTAGTTGGCTGTCGAATGAGATCAAAATTTTGAAAATAAAAAAAAAATACGGGCTGTAGGTGCGCCCTCAAAAAAGTACCTCGGCGAGTGATTTGTAGCGCATCATGGTTATACAGTACTGTGGTATGGAAGTTGGGTGTGTGTGAGAGTTTATATTGTTGTATGTGGTGACTGGAGGATTTTTGGAATATTTTGAACTTTTTTCGATTTTAATTTTTAATTGTAAAAAAAGAATTGTTGGTGGATAGTGTGATACTTATTGTTTGTCCAATTAGGATTTAGGATTAGGATTTTTATGCCTGAATTTCATTTTCAATGTCCTAGTAGTTCGTGCTATGCAGGGAATCTGTGCATTTTTTCTTTAGTTTGAATATTAAAATAGAATTCGAGGTAATCAAAATCACTACTCATATCCTGTAAATTGAAAGACGATTTTTTTTTCGATAAAAAATCAATTGAAGTAATAAGTGGTTACAAAGTTGGTCGTTGTTGGCGGCGGTATAATCTTGACCCAACTTGATCCCCACTGAATTTTTCAAAAGCAGAAAATTATTTTTCGGTAAGTTCGTCATCAACCATGGGGAAAAATAAATCTTGTGACTCTGCTACTAGAGAATTAATAATAAAATTGCGTGGTCAAAATTGGTCTTTTAAAAAAAATTGCTGATAATTTGGGTTGCTCTAAAACGATGGTGTACCAGGCTGTAAAACATTTTAATACCCATTAAAGTCTTTCTAATATTCCCCGCAAACAAAAACCATGAAATATGTCTCCTCGAGACGATTAAAGAATAGTTAACCTTGCTAAAAAAGACCCAATTAAAGGCTCTAATCAGATCAAAAAAAATTTTTGGTGAGAATAAACCCTAAATAAGTTTTGGCGCGCACCGTTCAAAGGCGTTTGGGAGAGTAACCAGAAAGGTACCCATGTTGATGTCGCATCCATCTGGTTAAATCTGCCATTTGATGGAAAGGCTATCATCCCGTTGATTGAATGGCGACGTTCAATTGAATGACTAAAGGACAACTGGCTAATTCGTTAAATGCAACGTTCAACGACTTGTCTGAGCGTCATTTAGCCAAGTCGTTACTACGAAACTCCGAATAAAACCGATGATTTCTTCTTCTGCGTAGTATTCTGCTATACCCACAGAGGGGAAGCCAGCAAAATTAGGTTTGGTCAGGTTTAATTGATTATACAGTCAAAGAGCCTCGCGGGATTCCCCTCTTGGGTAGCAGAATACTGCACAGAAGAAGAAACGCTACACACTACATCACTGTTGTGTAATCAACGGTCGGGCTAGCTTACAATCAGCCAACTAGTTGAACGTTGAGTGACGCTTGTTCAATCTACGTTCGGCCTAGTCATTCAATTGAATGTCGCCATTCAATCGATGGGTTAGCCTTTCAATCAAATGGCAGATTTAACCAGAGGGCTGCTATATTGACACCTCTTCATAGACAAGCCCGAGTTGCGTTTGTAAGGAAGTATGTAAACTGGACAGAACAGTACCTAATGAAAGAAAGAATGTACTTTTTTCGAAGAAAACCAAAATAAATAGAATATTCTCTGATGGCAAGCAGTACGTACACCGACAATGTAAATGCAAATAAGGAATTCGATCAAAATACACAAAAAAGACTGTAAAGCATGGCGGTGGAAACGTTAAAATTTGGGGTTGCTTTACCGGTTATGGCGTAATACAAGGCACGCACTATAGTAACGTTGGAAAATTAGTTGATTTCATTAGGAAAAAGGCTGGCAAATTCACTTTGAATTCATAAATATCTCAAATTATAAAGTAATCATTAGTATAATAATAAAGTTTTAATCGTTCTTAATTACTTGTCCAGCCTTACGCCCAATGCTATGCGAACAATACATAAACAACAGAAAAATATTACTTCTTAATTATTATTTTTCATGATGTTGGCCTCATAAATATGCTAGCCAGCAGTATAGTCAGTATTGTTCAATAAGGCCTTATATCTTTACTATGACCATATAGTTTTTAAAGCGATATCTGATTATAAAGCATTTTTAATTTTGTGACTACCACTGTATATCACATTGGCATGTTTCAGGTAAACCTATATGTAAGTGTTGTCAAGGACAAAAATTTGAAAAACATCCTTGGGTATTTCTAAGAAAAAATATTTTATTTTTGTATGGTGGGTAGGCTTAATGTTATGAATTTAAAAAAAAAACAAAAAGGTACCCCTGGCAAATATCTCTAAAACATCTTTGTTCAAAATTTCATCCAAATCGGTCCAGCAGTTTCTTCGTAAATCCGGGATACCGACACACATACTATTTTTATACTTTTGTATATATTTTTGTATGAGAGGTACCCATAATATTTTGATGTCAAAAAAGGTACACATGGCAAATAATTTTGAACATCTATGTTCAAAATTTCATCCAAATCGGTCCAGCGTTTCTCCGCAAATAAAGGATACGGTCCACTTTTTTATTGTCATGTTATATACTCGTAGAGTATATTTCTATCAAAATCTGAGTCGAATTTTCAACATTCTATTTACTCCTTCGTCGCTCGAAAGTAAAAATCGAAAATGCAATTATAATTTTTTTGTTGCATTAAGTATCTTGAGCGTCGGTGGCGTAACGGCTAGGGCCGCCGCCTCCTGTCCGTACGGGAGGTCGTCGTTCGAATTCTGCCACGTACCAATGTGATTTCGAATTTAGATTTCATATTAAGTTTATTCGACGCTCTTGCGGTGAAGGAAAATATCGTAAGGAAAGCTGCATACGCCTGCGGAGAAACTCGCAGGTTGTGTGTGAACTGGGCCCGCGTGGTCGACTAAGGCTCAATCGCCCTAATTCAGGATGGGCTCGAGCCCCTCGGTAGAGACGTATATGAGCTGATATGATGATGATAGCAAATGTACTGAAAGGCGAACCTGAAGCAAGGTATGTTATTAGTACTAACGTACCTGAAGCCTCAGTGTGCTGAAGTTTCCTTGGCAGTGGAAATGTTATCGGTTATTATTGTAAGGATTTAAACTCATTAATTTGGTTCGGAAAGAAAGCTATACCACAACAGTGGGAGTTTTATGAGTTACTATATTAATGTAAGGAATCAGGCGTCGGTGGCGTAACGGCTAGGCCCTCTTCCTTCTGTCCGAGAGGTTGTGGTTCAAATCCTGCCACGTACCAATGTTTTATCAAATTTCGATTTCATATGTACATTTATCCGACGCTCTTACAGTGTAGGAAAACATTGTGAGGAAACTTCCACATGCCTGCGAAGAAACTCGAAGGTTGTGTGTGAAGTCGACCAACCCACACTGGGCCCACGTGGTCGACTAAGGCCTGATCGCCCTAATTCAGGGTAGGCTCGAGCCCCTCGGTGGGGACGTATATGAGCTGATATGATGAAGTATCTTTCTGTTAGGGGTTAACACTAAAAGTTTCATCAAGATTGGTTCAGCAGTATCACTGGAAAAACACGTCATCGGTTAACGCCACTATTTTATAATTGAAGTCGGCTGTTTTTAGGATTTCCAAATTTCTGTGTTTCGTTGCAACGTGAAAGAATGACAAAAAAGAAGGTTGTTTTGGCCAGACCCCCAAGAATATATCGTGTTCTTTTCTTTCACAGAGCTTAGCCAACTTCTCCCTACCCGAACATCTAATACTCGACTCGGGGAAGTTCAACAAGTTGGACGAGATGCTGCCACGGCTCAAGGCTGAGGGCCACCGCGTGCTCATCTTTAGCCAGTTCACCATGATGCTAGACATCCTGGAGCCGTATCTGCAGCTGCGGTATCACCGCTACCTGCGGCTGGACGGTGGCACGGCGGTGCTGGACAGGTATGTGACGATGTTTTATGCTGTTATATAGCAATTATTTTTGGGATGGGCTCGATCCCCTCGGTGGGGACGTATATGAAACTGATTACGTCACCACTCAGGTAGAGACTGTTTTTTATTATTGTTGTACCGGTTCAGTTGCCGGGCTTTATAAAAAAGTGGTCAGTGGTCCAATTCAAAAGTTCTTAGCTAGCTTGTTTTTTCGAGTTAAAGCGCAGATTTTTTTTGTTTGAAAGCTAATATGTTAAAGAACAATAGTAAGCCATAAAAATTTCTGGTAATATGGGCAAAATTTTGATATTATTTAGATTCCATTGAAAAAAACAGCTCATTAAAATGCATTTTCAACCGACTTTAAAAAAGGAGGAGGTTCTCAATTCGACTGTATGTTTTTTTTTGTATGTTTGTTACGCGATATCTCCGCCGATTGTGAACCGATTTTCAAAATTCTTTTTTTATTTGAAAGAGTATACTCCCGAGGGGGTCCCATTGTCACCAAGTCAGGATCTGATGATGGGATCCCAGGGAAAAGGGCAACCCACAAATTTTATAGGCATGTATTACGTGATTCATATGTATTCTAAAGCTATTAACGTATTAGGTTAGGTTAGGTATGGTGTCATCATGTCATGATGTCATGTTGATGAGCTGATGAAGGAAGGTACAACTCCTTAACGTTTAGGAGTTGGAGGATAATTTTTCAAATATTTTGCGTAGATACATAGGTAAGTATAGACCGATAGTTGTTTTCTTTCAGGTTATTCAGATAAGCTGATGATGGAAGAATATACTCCTTAACTTTCATTCTGTTAAGATGATGGTGGAAGCTACAGGAATATGTATCTGTTAATGAAACACATGCTTTATGATTTGATGGTTCCTATTAGCGAGTGGGTGATTGGGTATAACGTTGTTAGATGGATAGCATTATCACTAAAAATTAATAAAATAAAAGTAAAAGTTTAAAAAACTTAAAAACCGACTTCAAAATGAAATTCACTCAAAAGTATGAAATAATATTATTATACTTAGATACACGACATTAACCAACAGTAACGAAATCAAAGGTTGGTACGAATTAAATTAGGGGCCTAAAATTTTTTTTGAGGTCGGTGTCAGCAATGCCACCGAATCTAAAACATTAGATACGTAAGTAGCTATGTGCTGGTACCGACCTCAAAAATAAACTTAGGCCCCTAATTTAATTCGTACCTACCTTAGATTTCGTTACTGTTGGTTAATGTCGTGTATCTAAGTATAATAATATTAATAATATTATTTCATACTTGAGTGAATTTCGTTTTAAAGTTGGTTTTTAAGTTTAATTCATGATAGCTACTTTTTTGCAAGCTATTTGCTACTTTATTCTGTTTGACAAGTATTTGTCGTAATATTTTTTGTTATTTCAACGAAATCGACCTATTAATTTGGAAGAAATTGATATTTTTGCACATTAGAGTCCTTGTAAAAATTAAAATCTTAAATCTGCAACAAAAAATTTAATATACAGGGTCTTCGGCAGATGGTTGAAAATACGAAAATGGGGGATAGGTGGGGTCGCCTCCCACCTATTTTGAGAATTAAAAAAATCTAGGACTTGTAATTTTTTTTACAGGATTTTTTTTCCTTTTTTTAGAAATTTTGCCATTTTTATACCTTTGAACACATGTAACTTTTTGTTTTTTAAAGCTAGCTCCAAAATATTTTTTTTAATAGACTTTTATAAGATTGTCGGCTCTAAAAAAAATTATGTTTGTTTCAAGTTATTGCTAAAAACAAAAATGTGGGCCCCCGAACTTGAAAAAAAAGTTGAACAAAAATTTAAAAGTCAACTTTGCGATGCATTTAAAAAAAAAATAATGGGGCTGGAAGGCTTCTGTTTTTTTTAAAACATCTCTAAAGCTTAGGCTTTTGAATGGTATGTAATTTGTTTCGGTATCTTTTTTGTAACCGGAGTTGTTAATTTTTTTTACTCAATTGGACCATGTTGACGAAATTCCACTAGTTACATGTTTTGTGAAATGTATCAAATGCAAAGTTGAAAATAATGTAAATACTTACTGTTGGGACGGTTAAAAAGAGCAGGTACGTTTTTTTACATTCTTGCACACACATAATGGCTGTCTTTTGTCATTTATTGGCATATTGGAGTTAGCACTTCCATATGCCAATAAAATGTCCGCATATTTCGCATTGGTAAAGTGAGCCATTTTAAACCACAACAAAGTCTTAACAAAACGTCTGATAATAACAAAAAGTGACAAACAACAAAAAAACTTAACAAAATCACAAACACAGCAAAGTGAAATTAACGAAAACAAAAAAAAAACGTTAACGTTATTAACGTTTGTGATTTTGTTAAGTTTTTTTGTTGTTTGTCACTTTTTGTTATTATCAGACGTTTTGTTAAGACATTGTTGTGGTTTAAAATGGCTCACTTTACCAATGCGAAATATGCGGACATTTTATTGGCATATGGAAGTGCTAACTCCAATTTGCCAATAAATGACAAAAGACAGCCATTATGTGTGTGCAAGAATGTAAAAAAACGTACCTGCTCTTTGTAACCGTCCCAACAGTAAGTATTTACATTATTTTCAACTTTGCATTTGATACATTTCACAAAACATGTAACTAGTGGAATTTCGTCAACATGGTCCAATTGAGTAAAAAAATTAACAACTCCGGTTACAAAAAAGATACCGAAACAAATTACATACCATTCAAAAGTCTAAGCTTTAGAGATGTTTTAAAAAAAACAGAAGCCTTCCAGCCCCATTATTTTTTTTTTAAATGCATCGCAAAGTTGACTTTTAAATTTTTGTTCAACTTTTTTTTCAAGTTCGGGGGCCCACATTTTTGTTTTTAGCAATAACTTGAAACAAACATAATTTTTGTTAGAGCCGACAATCTTATAAAAGTCTATTAAAAAAAAGATTTTGGAGCTAGCTTTAAAAAACAAAAAGTTACATGTGTTCAAAGGTATAAAAATGGCAAAATTTCTAAAAAAAGGAAAAAAAATCCTGTAAAAAAAATTACAAGTCCTAGATTTTTTTTAATTCTCAAAATAGGTGGGAGGCGACCCCACCTATCCCCCATTTTCGTATTTTCAACCATCTGCCGAAGACCCTGTATATATTTTTTTTAATTAACTATTTTTTGACGATAATTTTTGATCTAGTTTCACCCTCTTTCGGGGTTGCACTTTATCACGGGACACCCTGTATTACAATCTAACTAGTGAGATTGTAATATCGCGGTTTTTACAATATCCCGGTGACATATATACTTTGCTATAGTGGAGCGGTGCGGGAGGGGTGTGGTGACGTCGCATGATTGCCGCGAGGCTTTAGTCTGGCGCCCGCATCCCTGTGCCCTGTGCTGTTACCGCTCCCTACCGCAAGAACGTATGAGTCAAGCGCTAGACCTAGAGGAGCTTATTTATTAAAACTAAAAAGGTGTATTTTATTTTTCGTTCGTTTATTTTTTTTTATGGGGACCATAGACCACTCCAGCGCTACTACTTTTTATATAGAGCGACGTACATTGCCATCTATTGAGTCTCAAGAGAACTGAGTTTAAAAAAATAAAAATGCTTATTTGTTTGGTATATCTATACCTTCGGACAAAACTAAGAAATTCTCGCATTATTATCGATTGTTAACCCCCGACGCAAAGGGGTGTTATAAGTTTAACTTGTGTATCTGTGTGTCTGACTGTGGCATCGTAGCACACAAAAAATTAATCGATTTTTAGTTTTTTTTTTTTTAACTTAAAGGGTGACTTGATCGAAAGTTCAGCTGAGCTCTTGTTTAGTTGTTAGAGGGACGTGAGCAATTTCCACAGGTCTGATTGATTCGAAATTTAATAAACTGTTACTTTAACGATTGTGAAAGAACATGGTAAACTTGATCCGAAGCTGCAGCATCACCTAAAATCTGCAGGATACTCAACTTACAGCAGAGATTCGTGTTTGGGCTCATTGGAATGGTCTCAATGAATAGGTTATATATAGATGCATGTTATTACTGTTGAGGGTCTTTTAAATTTTTAGTTTTTGTTATTCTTATTTCAGACAAGACCTAATAGACCAATACAACAATGAGGATATCTTCGCGTTCCTACTGTCCACCCGCGCTGGGGGGCTGGGCATCAACCTCACTGCAGCTGACACCGTCATCATACACGATATAGACTTCAACCCATACAATGACAAACAGGCTGAAGACAGGTACGTATCCAGATATCGTCATACCAGCTGAAAGACGTCCAACAAGGGCTCTCCACAATGATCGGTCCTGCGCTGTCCACATCCAGTGTTTTCTCACGACCCTCACCAGGTCGTTGGCAGTGAGTGGAAGACTTGTCTACGCTATGTCTTCCGGTTTGCGTCGTTACTCGAAAACTTTACTACCCAACAGCCATCTGTTCTACGGGCTATGTACCCCGCCCACTGCCACTGAACTGTTACAGTTCGATGATACATGCATTCAAGAATAGAAAAACAGTGTCCAGGTAAATAAACATGCAAACATTTACAATATAAATGATTTATTGTTCTGAATCCACGGTTATTTGTAATTTGGTAAATTAGCCCTATTCCCTAATATTGGAAAATAAGTAAGTAAGTAAGAAAATATACTTTATTGCACGCCAAAAAACAATACAGGACTTATAATTTGTAATATACATAGAGTGCAACGGCGGCTTTATCTTCTGCCAGGCAACCTTAAGTTAGGGATTGAAAGACAGGTAAAAGTATCTATGTTTGAAAAGCTAGGGACAGACGATAACAGGAAAACAAATATGTACTTCTTTTAGACCTTGCACTAGTTGCACTACTACATTGGAGCACTGGTTTGACGTTTTTACGGTTCCATACTTCAGAAGGTAAAAACTGAACCATTATAGGATCATTCGGTTGTCTGTCTGTCTGTCCCAATTGTCTCAGAAACTACTGGACCGATTAATTGAAATTTGGTACACATATGTAAGTCGGTGACCCAAAGACGGAAAGAAGTGTTACGTAAATAAATGAATTTCAAATATGAGGGCCACTTTTGGGGGTAAATTAGAAAATTTTAAAAAAGCTTTGCATAATATATCGTGTGCAATATCAAATGAAAGGGCTTGCTGTGAGAACTTCAAGTATTTTTAATATAATTTTAAGATAAATAGTTTTGCAGTTATTTAAGATGATAGGCGCAAATTGACCATCCCCTTGTATCTCCGAAACTACTGGGCCTAAAACTGTTATAAAAATCAAAGTATTTAAAAAATCACAGATTATATAAAATATATAAAACATAATAAAAATTGGGAATTAACCAGAAGGGTGTATCGAGACTCATACATTTTCGCCAACAATTGAAATGAAAATAAAAAAAACCTAGAGGTTCCTATTTTTCGATTAGCATACTAATCAAGAATATGAAAATGACACTAGAGAGTCACAAATGTCCGATGATAGGAAAGGCATGATAAAACATGGAAGTTTAAAAATCATGAAAAGTAATGATGTATCCTTTTTACAGAAATCATTGATATTGGTATAATTAGTTTGTATTTTTTAAACTCTTATTACCTCTTTAGAAAGCTGATAAAATGGGGAAGTTTGTCTGGCTGGCTTAATTGTTTGTTACAAACTGACGTCAAAGTCCAATAAAGATGATTTTCATACAAAATCTAAAAATAAAAATGCGAATATCTCGAATACCGTAGACTTTCGCGGAAAATAAATGGGGATGATTCGGCTACCCCTAGAGGTGTTCTATCTCTGGGTAGATAGATATAACTTTTGCCCATGCATTGTGGCTTACTACTTTTTATTACCAAGTCAAGGGTTGTGGTAAATTAAAATATAACATTTGGTTGAACTAAAACTCGGCCACAAATATTCCTTTTTAATGTTCCGTATCCCAGGTAACGGGACCCTATTACTAAGCCTTCGCCTGTCTGTCTGTATGTTGGTGCGACCTTTAAAGGGCTGTATATTTTAAACCGTAATAGGTAGCCAACTGAATTTTTTTCTTTACAGATAAGGCGGGCGAATGGTCAGTTTTCGCATATTTTCTTAAATAACTTCAAAACTATTTAACTTAAATTTAAAAAAAATACAATTTTTTGAGATTCTAACCACAAGCTCTTGCATTGATATTGGAAACTGGCAAAAAATCGTTCATGTTTTTAGTTCGAGGAATATACCGGCCGCCCCGGCCATCTGTTTGACAAAGCGTCGGATAGATGGCGCTACTGTCTGAATAGAACGCGCTATAATTGCGTTTCAGCAATACAAGACGTCCTACTTGATTTTACAATACAATTGTGCAAAAACAATTTTTAAAAGTAATTTAATTACATGCAATTTACTTAGCCAATTTTTGGAAGCATGTACTATTCTAGTACACGCTCAAGAAAAGTACAGATGACATTTATTAGAGCAAAGCGGCAAATGCCAACGATTAGGATTTAGTTTGATCAGCCCGCCCCGGTCTCCTGGGCAGTGCCGTGGCAAGATCGAAGATCTGTTGTGGTCAACTGGTTGTGCGTTGGATTCCTACCAGGGCTGCCAGACGTACGATTTATAGTTCGTATTCGTACGATTATATAACAGTCTGTACTATTTAAATTTTGATTGATTTGTATGGGATTACGATTTTTAAATGAAATGGTTTTCTTAGTAATATATAAGTCACTGGTTTTCTTATATTTTGTATATGCAGGCGTATAGACTTTTTTCGCTATGCTTTGTATGGGTGTACGATATTTTTGCCCCTTTTGTTCGATCTGCTTCAAAAATAAAATGGCAGCCCTGATTCCCAATCAGTGCAAATATTAGTATGACGAACACATACAGTGTTTTACATAATCCATCGTCGAAATGACATCATCACTTCCCATCAGGTGAGTTGCAGTCAAACGCAATCAAATTTTTACTATAAAATGTGAAAAGAAAAGTTAAAAAGTAGAACCCGACAACGGAAAAGAAAACAAGAGTTTCCCGCCTGAAATCATAACCTTTATATTTTTACCTTCATCTAGAATCTAGGGTAATAGCAATGGTTGCAATCCTTTAAGATTTTTTTTTTAAATTTTGGTGTGGTTTTCATAAAGTATGAAAGTATGTCACTAAAACGGGTTTTGAAATTTATAATTAGAATTTTACTATATGAGACCAGATAAAAACGTTTACAATGTTAAAAATAATAAGTAATAAACAAAAAGTAGAAAAACTAAGAGGCTATTAATTTAAGACGGATTTTGATGAAATTCTCGACGTTGCTTACTTAGATGTTTGAAATTATTAACTATGTAGCACTCTTTTTTTAAAAAAATCTATTTATTTTATCATCATCATATCAACCGACGGACGTCCATTGCTGAATATAGGCCTCCCCCAAGGATATCCATGACGACCGGTTCTGCGCTGCCCGCATCCAGCGGCTTCCCGCGACCTTCACCAGGTCATCGGTCCGCCGATTGGGAGGCCTACCTACGCTACGTTACTTTCTATTTATTTACCCTATTTTTATCTTAAATGTTGTTGAAAGAATTTTTAGAATAGGATGAGTAGTTTCGTAGATTACCTACTTATAAACTTTACCTCTTCATAATATTAGTACATATTTTCAAAACGGGAAATAATTTTATTGGTTTATAATGGATTCCTGTTTCGTTTTTCAAAAAATAAAGCAATTCCGACACAGATATACGTCATCAGAATATCAATATAAAATTATTTCAAAATCGGTAAGACTACGTGTGTATGGGATTTTTGAACTCCAGCGGGCTTTAAAAGCTATATAATAGCGATAACATTATCTTTAGACGTCTCCCAACTGAGCTGATGATGGTGACAAAGTAAGTAGGTATACAAATTAATATTGCAAGGCAGTGACGCTTTACAATTTACAACACAATCTGTTTACTTATATTTTTTCCGTGACTGCTGCAAAGTTATAGCAATGAGTTCCTATTTACCTCTAGAGAACCAATGTCTTTACACGGCTCTACAAGTCAAGTAACAGATTATAAGAAGTGCCCGAGAAAAATAAACTTCATGAAAAATGCACTATACTTGTCTCACTCTCACTGCAGCAACCTACGAGAAGTATTTTTTAAATTTAAGTTCGTTTGACTATATCTCACCTGATATAAAGTGACGATTGATGTAGACGAGGATGGTACACGCAAACTATATTATAGCCTATTCACTCCCGCCTTGATGATCTCCAAATTAGAAGAGTCAGAAAATACAGAGACAGGCAAGGAGTTCCTCACCATCGCATACCCCATAATATATAAGAAAGCGTAACGCTTCGTGCGGAAAGGCAGAATATCAACAACAAAGGGGTGGAAGTGGAATCCTTCCCTGCGTTTCGTTGACTGAAGGTGGAATGGAGCTGGGGGGAATGAGATCGTCTTTGAAATGAAGCAAGCCTTATGCCGTAATTGGTACTTCACGTGGGGTCATTTAAGCGTGACACAATATCTCTCTCTGCGTGTAGAGCAAATACGAGACTTAGGACTAATAATGGACTCACGACTAGACTTCAGAGAACACATAAAAACAACCTGCACAAGTGCATACAAAACGCTAGGCTTTATAGACAGAGTAGCCTCTTCATTTAACAACAACAAACTTGTATCCACGCTCTATAACGCATATGTACGTAGTCGCTTGGAGTATAACGCGGTGGTGTGGGCACCCTACGAGACTAAATACGTGCTTGATAGAAAAAATACAACGTCGTTTTGCTAGGTATATGTATAAAAGAACATACGGATGCTATCCGTTCCTGTACCCGTCCCTTTTTGTTTCTGGTATGGTGGGCCTGGAGACACTAGAGGTTCGGCGTAGGATGCTCTTACTCGTACATTACTACCAGCTGATATCTAATAAAGTGGACAATCCACTAGCGCTGGAGCGCATAGGACTGTCTGGAGTCAATCAGCGCCACCTTGCGCTGGGGCCGGGCCCGCAGCGGCTGTTTGCACCCGCGCCCGGAGCTCGCACGCACCGCGCGGCTGCCGCGCCAACTGCTAGGGCACTAACGCTGCTCAAATTGATGCTCACTATGCACGCAAACATGGACATATTCTTTGAAGGACAAGGTATTGTGCATCGAAGAATACTATCCTTTGCTGAGAGCCTTCTGTGATATGTACTCACATATTTTCTTAACTATAATTTAGTATTTCCATCTGACATTTGATATTTTTTCTAATTGTTGCATAGTTCCAGGGATTTTTTATCACTGGGGCTGTTGCTGAAAACTGTGGGTCCATCTGTCGTATAAAAGTCTTTGCCAGCTAAGAATTCTGTAGCTTGGCACTGTAGAGCTAGGAAATGGAAAAGTTCCTCTTTATTGGAATTATCCCTGAGAAAATTTGCCCAACCCTTCGAAATTCTAAAATTTGAATTAAAACGTGTTCTTTGTCCGGTGCCACGTTTTAGTCTCGTTTTTGAGACTGTCAGTGTCGTATCTGTCCCAAATCACATCTAATCTTGATACAGTGACAAGCTCTCTGTTCGCGAAAGGTATAAATACTTTTTCAGCAGTTTTGCTGAGTCCTGGAGCCCTTAAGTTTAGCAATTCTGAGAGCTATGTCGGTTACTTTGGTTCTTCTACAGATCTCCTCGTTTCTGATTTGATCACGCAGAGAAACTCCGAGCATAGCACGCTCCATTGCCCTTTGGGTGACCTTGAGCCTTCTTATGAGGCCCATAGTAAGCGACCATGTCTCAGTTCCGTATGTCATCACTGGCAACACACACTGATCGAAGACCTTGAGATAGGTAACTACTATATAATAACTTATTAGTAGAAATAAAAAATGGTATTTTTTTTAAGATAACCGGTCGGCTGTCTTCTTCCTGAATCCATCATCGGACCCTCCTCACCTAGTGTAATATATGGGACTCGTCAAAACCATCTAAATGAGCCCAAACTCAAGAGGGTTACTAGTAATACTAGAAGAGTTTCACTGTCCACCTCCTGACTTCATCATCAGGCCCAGTTGAGACTACCATAATATTGTTTCGTTACTAGCACCCCACGTATGCAAAGGTTCATAAGAATCGATTCAGTACAACTGAAAAAGCTTTCACAAGATTTGAAACAAAGAAAGGCATAAATATACGGGGTTAAGTCAAATAAAATCGTTTAAAAACATAGTAAATCTAAATAAAATCGTTTAAAAACATAGTAAATCTAAATAAATACTTACAATTCTCATATCCTATGAAAAAAATATACTAGTTTGATAGTTTATCCTCCTGAAAACACTTCAAAAGTTCAAAATACGTGCTTGCGTTATGTAGTGATCACTGAGTAAGATGCGAACCGACTGAACTGAGAACACGCGTGTATGGTCACTGAGCGCTCCGCGCAGCGGTCGAGTTGAACGAGCCGCTAAAACGCAGCTCCGCCGTGCGACGCTAATGATTTTTTTTGACACATTTACTAGTTCAATCTATTAAGAAAGTTTATGTTTATATATTCTAGATAAACAGGGCTACATAATCATATTTTTTTTATAAAACATAATCTCCTGGTTTAATTGCAGGCAAAGATTTTGTAAGAATTTTTATTTCTATTTTTTCTATTTTTGCGCCTAATCTTTTTTTCTTCTATGAACAAGTGAAAATATTGTTCCAGAAATGAATTTGTCGTCCTTAAATCATACGAAAACGATACCAAACACGACTTGTTTGCTAAACTTACGGAGATATGGACGAAACAGTGCAGCGCGGCAGATGGAATTCCCCCCCCCCCCCCCCCCCCCCCCTCCCCCACCTACCTGCAGGGTGGTACCACGTGGGTACAGGGCTAAATCAGCTCAGATGACCACTAGGTATGCCTGTGCCAAGCGGCTTCCTTTGTTGAAGATTTGCAAGGTTCCCATACAAATCAACACACTAAATACCCGACTAACGATATAGTTTGCAAAACTTTTTTTTACATAGTACCTATGTACTGAGAGGTCTTGTTCTGTTTGTGGTTAAAGTTTTGGTGTGGAATCCTGTTTGTGCGACCCCGAGTCGCTTTATTTTCCCTATAAGATGTGTTATAATTCCATGTTTTATGGCAGATGTCACCGCTTAGGACAAACGCGGCCTGTGACGATATATCGGCTGCTGAGCGCTGGCTCCATCGAGGAGGGCATCTACCAAGTGGCGCAGGAGAAACTCAAGTTGGAGAAGAATCTTACTGAGACTGATGGTAAGTTGCCCTGAGCCCTTCGACCATATATATTCTTGTATAAATGGGAAGACTGAGCCGTCCCTGTCTATGCCAGAAATTTTATCGTTTAGACTCTAGACCATAAATTTCACCGTCTGGACAGGAAGATATCATATCACTGTCTACGCCAGGAGATATTTATAACCAGCTTTGCAAAAAGATATCACAACATGTCGAGATAAGCCAAATGATATCGCCAGGCCAGAAGACACTTTCATGGCACGTCTGAATGTAACCCACATTCAGGGTTCGAAAAGATAATCATTATTGATAATTATCTGTATATTTATAAAAATAATTGCAGAAAAACCATTAATATTAGAGCTGTTATCTTTGACAAAACGCTTTATCCATACACGATTTGACGTTTCGTGACGTGTCATAACGCTTGAACTCAGAAAAAAACACAAAAACGAATTTGTTAAATTATAACCGTGTTTAACTTATTTAAAAATAAAAGTTATTTTGTTATTTTTTTCTACATAATATTTTATTAGTATTTTCATTTTTAGTAAAAAACTAAAGAGCCAAAAGTAAGAAACAACGCCGATAATTATCATGATAATTTAATTTCGAAACCTGGTTCTTTGTATAGGACATCTTTTGTCAACAATATTCCTAGATCTTTGTTTTCGAAGTCAATTTTAATTAATTGTTTTCTCCCCCCACAGACAAAGAAGACAAAGACCCCAAGAACGTGGTGCGGCTGCTGTCCACGGCTCTCGGGCTTACTCTGAACAAATGATCCTTGGAGCGCGCTGACAGTGACAGTTTCAGTGTATGAGTGACGTGATCAAGTGTGTGTGATTGCAGTATGGTTTAACCGTGAATCTCTCCTTGCTTTGAGAAGCGAGTACAGTCTCCAGCAAAAGAGCACACCTAATTCTAGAATCCATAATCTTGTGTGCAACTGAGCTGCAATGGTAAACTGTACTTTCTTGGAGCTTTTGTTTTGATTTTTTCTGGCGTTTCATATGGAAAAAAAACCAGTGGATGATGATGTAAATAGAAAATAATTAGTGAATGATCCAACTGTCATTGAAAATTATCACCTTTTCTTCACCCGCGAGACTTTAGGTTCACAAATTACATTTTTTTAAATAAATTATCTTAAATATGTAAAATGGACACATGAATATTTCTTTTCTTTTTAACTCAATTAACTATAATTTTGTTAAGTAGCAAACTCTATGTATGTATTTAGCTAGGAACTGCAATACAATATCAAGAATACTGTATTTTCCAGTATATAAAATAAATTAAAAAAATATTATTATGCAAATGGCATATCTTCTAAAATATCTGAAAACCTTATTGACTTGCCTCTTTCGTTAATTTTCAATTTTATATTTAATCAAATCACAAAATTAGTTTGTCAAAAACGATACATATTTGTGTACTAATTTTAGAACAAAATAGCGTTTTTTGACAGACAGGAACAGAAGTGGAAAATATAGCATTGCGCAAAATATTACTTAAAACTTGACAAAATGAGATTGTGATGAAGTACTAGTGTTAAAACTAGGACTGTGAAAGGGCACAGTCTTATAAATATGAATATTTAAGTGTTAAAATTAATTAAAACTTAAAATTAGGAGTAATTTTGGCATGAGATTTTTTAACTTCCATTTTAGGAAAACTCATGTCGAATTAGACCACAGATGAAAATAATTTTTGACTGTAGCTTGTAAACCTTTGAGCATTGAGTAAATGTATGAAGTAATTGTGTGATTATTTATTGGCAGTCAGTTTTTTGTTGCACCACCTGCTTATGCCACCAAAGTGACAAAACTTCTAAAAATATTATATTTTTAATTATTTTTATTTAGTATTTTCCCTTTACATAGGGTAAGACACCCTATTCCTGTCAATCACCTCTTTTATGTCTCTCCCCTTACATCATAAAATAATTATATAATTGCTTTGAAAATCTTAAAGAATAACTTTACTAAAACATGCATATTATCTTTGATATCAATATATCTTGTAGTAATTTTATATTTTATATTTCTATTATCAACTTTTTGTGCTCGCCTCTGTTTGTATTTAATTTCTTTCTCACTTACTGGTTTGTTGGCACAAAACTCTTGCAGAGTTAAGCAGTTCAGTATACCAATTGTAAATCTTGTGTATGTAATTTTCATTTACTGTGTACAATAATGAAGACGACCAATCCGCACTGGGCCCGCGTGGTCGACTAAGGCCCGATCGCCCTAATTCAGGGTAGGCTCGAGCCCCTCGGTGGGGACGTATATGAGCTGATATGATGATGATGAATAATGATGTACAATAATAATAAAAATTTAAGTAATTTGTAAAAAAAACATAGATTATTATTGTCTTGTGGCATAAGGTTTTAGAGTGGAGTGACATAAAAGGGGCGACGACTGATCGTAATTGGAGTATTACCCTATTTTTTCTGTTAGGTAGTTAATTTTAGGTTAGAAACATTCCGAGGTTAGGTTTTAAAGGTAACTTCATATCACCCTTGCCAAACAGTGTTACAAAACAATAAAGGTACTTGTTTTTTTTTCAGAATTAAATTTTGAGTAAGTAATTATTAAATAAAAAGTATTTATTAAATTAATAATTTCAAGTTTATAAATATGTTATTGTGAAAAACAGTGTTAATGAAATTAAGTGGGATGAAGTTATTCTCCTCGAAAAATCTCTCGCTTTTATCATTATCGACCTTCTGTATTTAGTATTACGTACTTTTGAAAGGTTATGTTCCCAATAAATTTTTATTTAATGCTACCAATATATCTGTTGTTTCATCTTTTGAAGTGGATCCTTCTTTTTTCGAGGTCTGGTAAGGCCACCCAGTTCAGTTCAGAATTCAGTATGTTGCATCTGGAACAACGTTTTTTTAACTTTAATCAATAATAATTTGCCATTATTCATGTTCTGTTAGTGTTTGATCGAAATAATGAACTTTTTATATGCCTTCGTATCTTCATCAAGAATCAATGAAAAACGTTAGTTTGTTATATTCTCTTTGGATCAATGGTAGACATGAATTCATTTGATTTCTAATATGGATTATTAGTTTTTTAACCGCCTCCGTAGCTCAGAGGCAAAGTTCACTGACTTTACACAGGAGGTCGCGGGTTCGATTCCCGGCGGGGTCAATTGTAAGACTCGGTTTGGTTGGTGGTAGGCATTTTCTAAGCCTATCTTATCTAAGTCTTGCCGCCAAATATCAATGTTGATATCATTGGTGTGTTCCGGCATGAAGATAAGATAGCTAGTGCCCCATTGCGTTGGGGAATCTTGGTTAAGCCCGCTTCCATCTTCAGCAACATCGTCACTTACCACCAGGTGAGATGTTTTCAAGGGTTTACCAATTGTGAATAAAAAAAAAAACATTCATTCATTGTTTGTTATAATTTATAAAGAAGAAGGATAAGATTAAGAAGTATCCATTTAAATAATATACGGTTGTTTCTCGGACACAACCCGCTGCTTTTTAGGGTTTCTTTCACCCATAGCACACCCCGGACACTGCATACAATGGTCGTAAAATGACATTTCTAAAAACAAATGACGGAGCAAACAAAACCACAGCGAAATACCATACGTTCGAGAACCAAACGAGGTGACGAGGGGGTGAGGTCGGTAGTCGGTCGTTGGAGAGCGGCAGGGAGTGTCCATACTGTATGTTAGTACTAATATGTATACTTTGCCCATATGGTGACCAACGGGACCCTATTACTAAGCCTCCGCTGTCTGTGTGTCTACAGCTCCGGGACCTACCAGGACAGTAGGTAGTGGTTCTCTTCCACGAGGCACTCGCCTTGCAGAGTACCGGGACAAGCGTCTTGGCGGCAAGACCTATCGTAACTGGTCCTTGTCTTCACCTTATGGTGTTGGCAGGAATAGCGGCCCTCACTGTATGCCCAAATGTAGGAAAGTGGGGACGCTATTAAACTGTTATTATAATATGTTGTAATAGGCGAGCCGCTTACAGCACCAGGCTTTTTGGCACTGGGCCCGCGTGGTCGACTAAGGCCCGATCGCCCTAATTCAGGGTAGGCTCGAGCCCCTCGGTGAGGACGTATATGAGATGATATGATGATGATGAGTACATTTATTATTTGAAAAGACTCCGGAACGGAACTCTACTTTGCGCGCGGTCCGACACGCATTTAGCCACTTTTTTACTATGTTTCACTATTTCAGGTGTATTGTACGTTAGTACATCATTTATACTTTGAGATTTCAGGTTAGGTACCTATCTATTGTCAGTCTTCTAAAATAATCAATAAGTAATTCGCAGAGTCGTATTCATTTAAGGAACAACGACTTTCACCGCGCATGACTTCAATTACTATATCACTAGCTGTGTCTAGCGGCTTCACCCGCGTGGACGATTCTATGACTTCGAGGGTGCGTAGTGCGCGAGACGCCAGCGGATCGCGAGCGTGTAAAAAAAGTAGCCTACGTTTTAATCCAGGTCCTAATCTGTCTACCTACCAAACAGCCAGATCCGTTCAGTAGTTTTTGCGTGAAAGAGTAACAAACATACATCAACACATTCTTACAAACTTTCGCGTTTATAATATTAGTAGGATTAGTGATTGTAAACATAGGTACTTCGTACAATTACTGTTCTGGTAAGTTTAATTTTGTTTTTTGGACTATAATGTGCTTGGAATTCTTAAAATTCTGCACTGGAATTCCACCTCTAATTTCGGGTGGGTAACATGTATATTGACTAAAGCTGGTTTCTTGGGTTGAGCTGACTGATGTGATGGATGATACGTAGTTCTGTTTATCATTGATAGAACAATCAATCCATTTTACCAATCCGGAGAAACAACAAATATTTTGAAAACATTCAGAACCAATCTTTCCTTCCGATGATGTAAATTGCTGTGTTCATTGCTATAGGCGTATTACACGCCCCCCTTTTCTCAACGCGAAGCATCCCATCAATTGTAGACTAATCTAAGTATCTCAATAGCTAAACCTCTATGAATCACAATCCATAGTGTGCAGTTCACCGCTTACAACCTCGTTTTGGAGTCTATCCACACAGAGAGATACTCCCGCGCAACGATCGCGATGGGTTTGCGTTGCGTGCGCGCGGCCAGTCGGCCTACCGCCCGGGCGGTCGCCACACACGACCGGAATCTGCGCGAGTGACTAGCGGAACAAAAACCACACTGTGTTCATTTTGAAAATAAAATAAATCTGCACGACCGCTTAGGGACACGCTAGCGACAGATTCTGGTAAGATTTTTTTTAATACTTTTCTCAGGAAAGATCAAAGTGGTTTGATGTGAAATCTATTTCCTATAAAGTTCTAATTTTAGTGTGCCAGTATTTTCGGACGCTGCAACGATCGTGTAGCGTTGCGCTTTTACTACTTTTTCCGCGCGTACGGTCTTCTCAACTGTTCCTTCTATCTACGTAAAAAAGAAAAACCAACATATACATACATACTCCTGCCTTAGATAGAATATTTGTCCTTGTGTATACGCCATGCAACGTAATCCACAAAAAATGTAGGCGCGCCGTATCTTCAATCATCACATTAAAATACGTATTACCAAATGTGTAAACAATGTCTGCGTTTTGCACTTTTGATAGCACAACCGAGTTACTAAAACTCTGACGTGTAGTGTGTAGTAGTTAAGCCGAGCTATCGCCTAGTTGTCGCGATAATAAATAGAATTTCATCTCTTCACTCAACTCAATAGGTCGGCTGTGTGGCCTAAATTCAGTTCGTCTTACACATCCATCGTATGGCTAGGCGTCGGACACTAATTGAGATATCTATGCTGTTCACCTACTAACGCGTTCAACAACCACTCGGGGGCTTAATACTGCTACAAATAATGAGATAGGTTTAGTTTCCAAAACCTTCGACCAACATAGCTGCTGGTATATTGTTTGAAGACTAGCGCATAAGTGGAAGGAAAAGTGTATAACATTTAAGTAATGAGAGTACATTCAGTAATTTTAAGATTGGTTAATTAAGTTAGGTTATGGGCCCAGTCTTTCACATGTCCTAGATTAAAAAACCTTAAAATTAATACCCGCTGTTTTTTAGTTTTAGCTCACAGTGACACGGTTTGTGGCCCGATTTATTAACTATGTGACACATCTTTCATGTGATTCAGATGCAGAATATGGTTAGATTCTTTGGAAGAATTATCGCTGTGCTAATATACCCTTTGTAGCTTTAAATTATAATATATTCTGCTATCTATTACAATCAAGGATATTTTACATAATAGTACCTAATTTTCTAATAATATTGGGTAGTTTTATCCGGATTTTATTCACTACAATAGAATATGCTTACTTCCTATACCTTAGTACCTATCGACTTTAGTATAAGGTACATACCGTACTTACAGGTCATAACCAACGACTTTCTGTGTATAGAAAGTCATTGGTCATAATAACAGTAAAAATGAAAATGCCCCTGCCTCAATGAATTTCTACTTAGATTAATCTGAGTCTCGTGACAGTTGTGTCACATACACAAATTAACTATTATTAAAAGGTTTTAAGCTTTAATTTAACTTGCAATATTTGTTTGTTTAGGTCTTGAAATCGATTTAAGAGTGACTTCCAGGGCTTTAATTGAGCTGAAATTTGGTACGAAGGCCTATTCCCGGTGACAATAGATTTTGGTATTTTGAAGTTGATCTGGTGAACTTTGGAGGTTGAATCAAGGTCCCAGGATCGTACTACTTATTTTATTTTCAATAGAATCGTAAAAAAGTACTGTGCTTGCCTTTTTTAGCTAAAAAACTCTTTTCAAATATAAACTTGTAGCTGATATATTTTAGGTTTTTCTTCAACTTATTTGGAATAAATTATCCAGTTGTTTATTTTAATTTTAACCAATAAGTTTAATTAAAGCATACATTTAAAAAACAGCGAGTGTCTATAACTATTCAAGTAGGTACCGTAAGTTATGTTAACTAAGTGTAACAAAAGTTAGGTAACCATTATGCCACAGCCACAACTAGCCGTCGTCGCAGACCATTGAGTTGGGTCAATCACCTCTGAATATTGAAAAAACGATAGGTCTACTACCCATTGCCTACTAGCCTTGCATACACACACAGACTTTCGTTCCCGTGATACGGCGGAAGAGATCGTGCGTGCCCCACCCAACAGCAGTGGGGATGATAAAGGACTAATGCTAATTTTTGTCTCTCCTTTATTCAAATAGGCGATCATTATTATACCTTCCGCATCCCAGACGACAGATGATACTATATATATATATCTTTCCAGCTGACGCAGACACCTTGAATCTCTTGATTGGCGGGGAAGACGGCCTTTTCCACCCTTTGCTTAGGTTTTTCGTCTCCGGATCAAAATGGTGTACCTACGTTTCATCTACGGTTACGAAACGCGCAATAAAAATCTGGATCTTCAATTAATGCTAAGTTTAGCTTTGAAATGTCAACTCTTGCTTTTTTTGGGCGTCTGGTAACATTCGAGGAACCCAGCGCGCGGCCACCTTTTTAAATTTTAAGGTATGAGTTAAAATAAACTGAATTGTCCTAAAAGAAAGCTTAAGAATCTCACCTAAATAACGGATGGTCACACGTCGATCTGCCTTAACAATTTCTTCGATTTTTTAACGTTTTCCTGCGTAGCGGCCGTTGTTGGCCGCCTAGAGCGGGTGTCGACATTGCAGGCAGTTCTACCGCGTTTAAATTCAGCGCACCGCCCGCCGCACCATTATGCCACTGTAGAATAAGACGGAGCATTGTCTGCCAAAGTAGACTGCAGTTCTTCAAAAACACTTTTTGTAGAAGAATTTTTCAGACAGAAATATTTGATAACAGCACGAAGTTCGTATTTATCCAATTTGCATACGAATACGAATCAAATTCCCGCCAAATGTGAAGTCTAAAAAAAATAAATTGGGTACATATAGTTTTTAATTTAGTTGTTTCTGACCTTAGCTACTAACGTATTAAAGACTCGAAAAAAATAGAATGCATTCCTATAACTATCAATAATATCACAGACTTATGTCTGTGATTAATATGATAAACGTCCTATTCCAAGAACTTATTGATCAACCTAGTAGTTAAGTATCTTACAAGAATTTCTGACTGGGGCTTTACAGGTGAGAATCTATTTGTGGCTGGGTGGTTCTGTTTCACGATAAAAATCTTTAAGTTTTCTTTATACCCTACCCTTTATTTTATTTTACCTCTCGCATAGGTAGTTACTTACTCTACATAAATATCAATTTTTATCATTCATAATGTTGTACGTGTCTATCTTAGTTTCGGAAGAAATATCTTCGAGTATACTTTTTCGGTTTAGAAGTAGGTAAGTATTTGCAAAGTTAAAAGAATCTTGAAATTGTTCCCTGAGTCACCGAACTGAACTCCTTTTCCCGAGAATAAGGTACCTTATTGTTTATTCTTCAAAGATCAAATGTAAAACACTGGCCTTGAGGACGTTTCCTTCATCAGACGTCACATAATATGCAGTCATCTTGCATTTTTTTATTCCGACGCCTGTTAACATATTGTTAGAGCTTGTCTGCTAGCTAATAGATACGGTAATCTGATGCACTCATAGTAATTGTTTTCAAACTCGTCATCTTCGCCTGCTTACCACTCAGAGTTTTCCGTTTACACTGTTTCGCATGTCATCACTGGCAACACGACTGGTCCAAAGACCTTAGTCTGGAGATGCTGCGGTATTTGGGACGTGAAGATAAGATAAGATAAGATAATTGTTTATTTGCAAGAATACTTTACAATTAGGTCTTAACATAATTAATAGGTAGTACTGTATTCAGCCGTCAAGAAAGCATGCAAATATTTCAACAGGAAATTAAAATTAAATTTTTTAATTTTAAATTAAAGATATTGCGAAGCTTCCCAAACGCTCCCTAGCCTAGTTGGATTCGTCGATTGATCTCTTTCTCGAAGTTGGACTGTTTGTCTCAGGTAAATTCCAGTGTAGAGTCTCCAACCTTCAGAGGAGTGGGTGCGACATGGACATTTAACATCATTTTAAGACCCACTTGTTCAAAATTAATATATTAGGTTATTACAAACATGTGTGTTGCGTTTATGTAAGAACAAGAAACTTAACAGTGGGTGTAACGTGGGTAGAAAAAAAGGCGCGGAGTTAGCAGACGGCCATGACAGTTGCATGCACTGCCTACAGTTATCAGTTCACAATTTTAAACAATTAAATAACATAGATTGGTGTAGTCTGGTTTGTGTGGAAATCGGTAACTATTCTAATCATCCTTTTATATCAGCTCATATACGTCCCCAGCGAGGGGCTCGAGCCTACCCTGAATTAGGGCGATAGGGCCTTAGTCGACCACGCGCGCCTAGCATGGGAATTATTTGATGAAAAAACTTGTCTGAAATCTGACCATTTTTTTAAATAAATAATTTCCATTCAAAATAGATGATCCCTAACCTAGTCAAATCATATGCTAATTTTATGTCTATCAAACACCCACTAGCTTCTTAAATTAGATACACAAAACGCAAAAGAGATTATAGGCATTTCAGTGCACAAAGCAGGAGCGACTGTTGGTACCCAAAATACGTGAACTGGTTGAGATAGACCAGTTGAGATAGATCAGTTGGTTGATGGTGACTGTACTTACAATCCGTGGATGACAGAACTTTGGGATTTTCCCTACTCTCAGAACAATATGTTTTTCTGTTAGATAACGACTGTAACAAACACATTATATTAGTCATGGGAATTCTGAACTAAAAATAGGTAAACATAAAACTTTTTAGATAAGAGTGGTCAGCATAGGGTAAATGCACCAGTTGTTGACCGGGCACCAATTGTTGGCCGGTTGTGTATAAATATAAGAATAATTGTTAAACGAAGATTATAGTGTCTCGAAATAATTTTTAATTATAGATGCACATATTATTTGCACAATTCATAACTTTGCAAATTATTTAACAGTGTTTATATCTGTAAAAATAATTTATAAAAATTACTCATTGAGTGATTTAGCGGAAATCAGTGAGATACTATAGTAGCGCGTTTAAAAGACGGCTAAATTCTTCAATTAATAAAATAAGATCTACTGGATGAATTTTGATAAAATAAAATTTATACAAGTCCTTAAAAGTTGTATAATACCTTTATTAATGTGAAAATGCAAAAAAAATTAGATAAATATAAATTTAACGACCGGTCAGAATCTGGAACCGCAAAAACACCATTGAACCAAGCTTTTAAATATATTTTTACAAGAAAAATACACACTTGACGTAAGCCGTTAATTTCTCGGGCTGATAATTTAAATTCTTCTCTAAAAAGAAATATTTTTTTTAATCACGCTGGATGATCCAAAAGTTTGTTTAAATTGTGGCCGAAGATATGACTTTAGCCCTTTCTGGAGGTGGTGCTCCGATTGTGGCATAAAAAAGTGTTTGGAGGACTTGGAAAAATCAAAAAAGAAAAAATAAGTGTAATGTAATGTAATTTATTGAAAAGGCCGCAGGACTAAAGTCCTCTAACGGCCTAAAGAAAATACAAAAATTATACATCGTTGCAACCATCCCGTCTGTACAGACAAAATAGTGAACAATAATTGTTAAAACAGTGAATAATAATTGTTAAAAAAAAATGGAGTCTCCACCAAAAGTTTGTTTAAATTGTGGCCGAAGATATGACTTTAGCCCATTCTGGAGGTGGTGCTCCGATTGTGGCATAAAAAAGTGTTTGGAGGACTTGGAAAAATCAAAAAAGAAAAAATAAGTGTAATGTAATGTAATTTATTGAAAAGGCCGCAGGACTAAAGTCCTCTAACGGCCTAAAGAAAATACAAAAATTATACACAGTGTACATAAAAAAAACAATAATATAATTATCAATATTCGCTACAATAAGAAAAAGAAAAAAAAATAAAGAAAATAATATTATGGTCTCTCAACGTCAATTGCTACAAGACAAAAAATATAATTATGTAACACAAGAACACTTAAATTGCACTTGGCTATCACTCAAAAGAAAATGAAACAAAATAAGTTTGCACTCAAGAAAAGAAAAGGAGCAAGCTAAAGTCGCGAGCGCATATTAGTTTCTGGTGTGTGAGCTGGTAGGGCTGTCAAGTCTTATATGATACAATACTTTTTGTAAATCGTCTTGTTTCTGTTTTTTTAAATGCCATGAGTTTTATATTATTTTTGTCTTTATTTAAAAAAAAAAGGTTGAGCTAAAGCTTTTGTATTTTGTAATGATAAAGCCTACTCGAGGGTAAGCAGGCTAAAATATTAAAAATTTTAAATACAGAACATAATTATAAAAAGCGTCTGATTATGGAATCTATGTACATGGAGAGGCATCAAGATTTAATTAATAAAAGGAAAGATACAGAAACCATAGATAAGATCTACCATTATTTAATTAAATTAAAATAATCTTTAAAAAGTACCGTTGTTACACTTTCTTGGTTAATTAGTTGGAAATTTAAATATGCGTTTGTATTCATGTAATTTCAAAATTTGTAATTGTAAGTGTCTTTTAAACTTTACGATTATATTTATGTAGTTTAAAATTGACAACCCTGGTTATCTGGGTAGGTGATTTGAATGACTGACTGTATAATTTGTAATATTACCAACTGTACATAAGACCAGTGTTAGCACACGGTTTTGGCTGTCAGTTGACCAATAATAAGATTTATGAACGCATTGTTCATGTGACTTTATAATTTCTTAACATTATAATGTTTTTAACTAACGTTAAGATAATTAAAGTTAATGAATTAATTAATTAAGTTACATAGTTGGACTCACATGAGTTTATTTATTTTAATATGGTTCCAAATTTAACGGACAAAACAGGTTATAAGTATTCACCGCTATAACCTGTCCTCATAACATTTTTTTTTGTTTAATTTATTTACTTAAATAAACGATACATATTTTTATTACTTAAGCTAAGTAAACAAATAAGAAAACCTTATAATCTCTTTTTTAGTTATTTTAATCACAGCCCTGATTAAACAAAATCATTAGAAAGGATTAAAAATGATTTGATTTGTAATCATTTTGAATAATTTTTAATCGTTCAAATCATTTCTAATTCTTATGAGCGTTTAACATGTGATTTACATTCAAATCCTTTTATTAAATCAGGGAGGCTGTAGTTATCAGCACTTGAATCCAGTCTATCTCTGTGCTATGTGAAGGAAAAAAAAATGTTCCTTATAGACTCCAAAACGGCTGGACCGATTTCGATGAAATTTTCAGACAATCTTCATATTCCAAGTAGGTCCTCTCTCTCTCTTATCTTTTCTTTCTCCATTGGCCCGACTGACCTAGGGTGCTTTTTACTTTTAAATTGCATATTTTTAAGACCGTTTTTCAAACAACTATCAAATGTCCACGTAAGTTATTTATCTCTTGTTATTGAAGTTTGGTTTTCCTTAATAAATGCGATGTACAGCTGACCTCTCTTATCTAAAAAGTTTTATGTTTACCTATTTTTAGTTCGGGATTTCCATTATTAATAATGTGTTTGTTACAGTCGTTATCTAACAGGACAAAGTATTATTTTGAGAGTAGGGAAAATTCCGACGCAAGTTCGGTACTGCTATTGGTATCTGGCAATTGCATGACACCACCTCGTGGTCAAAGACTGTACTACTGAAAGCGGGTCATGTATTCTTATGGGGACGACATATTCGCCACCTGGATTTTTAGAGCTTAACTACTGAAAAATACCATTGAGTACAGATACCAATAGAGACCATCCACGGATTAGATGATTCTAGTTTTTGGAGTCCCGGACAGAATTGTACAAGTACAGTCACCATCAGCCACCAAACAGTCTGTGGATGGTGTCTACACGGAAAACCAAACGTAGGTGTGAGCACCATCTCACATTGGTCTGAGAGCCATCTGTAAGAAAAAATATTTATAAATGGATGCTAGGCCTATGCAGATAGTATATAGTACAATCTGCATTGGACACAGGCCCATCCGAGATTGGTCTCACACCAATCTTAGATTTGTTCGTTCAAGATAGTTGCAGAGCCCATGCGCATGTGCGTAGAACCAATGTACATGTGTGTCACAACTAGCTGAGATTGTACACTCGACTATCTTAGATTGGTCTGGTACCCATCTCATAAATTAATTATTGCAATAATTATTGCAAAAAAACTTCTGTTCTGTGGTAATTACGACGGTGTTCATTGGCATAACTTTAGATATTTCACTTCAATAGGGACCACACATTGAAACTTACACATTGATACGAGACTAGTGTATTTTAGTTACTTCCTTAAAATAATGTCTTATGGCATCTTACTGTGTTACATCTTAAGCGGCTGATATAAAAACTATTTTCATCTTGCAGAAAAGAGCTATCCGCGCAATCTATCAGATGCGATCATGTGAGTCGTTACTTAATAAGTTCAAAGAAATCAAATTTCTAACTGCTGTGAGTCAATTTATATATGAAAACATCATGTACATTCGTAAGAATTTTCAATTATTTCCTAAAAACAGTGACGACAGGCATTATTTTAATTTAAGAAATGTAAATAAAATAGATATAGCCTTTTTGAGACCGAGTAAGGTTAAAAAGTCATTTGTGGGGCAGTGTATAAAATTCTACAATAAAATTCCAGAAAATGTAACTAGTTTGTCCGAGAATAAATTCAAAACTCATGTCAAAAAATGTTTGTGTTCTAGAGGATATTATAAAATAACTAGCTGTCCCGACGAACTACGTACCGCCTTACATTACATTACACTGCCTTACCCAACCCTAACCTACACTACACTACACTACCCTATCCTACCCTACACTACACTACCCTACCCTACACTACCCTACCCTACACTACTCTACCCTACACTACACTACCCTACACTACCCTACACTACACTACCCTACCCTACCCTACCCTACACTACCCTACCCTACACTACCCTACCCTACACTACCCTACCCTACACTACCCTACCCTACACTTCACTACACTACCCTACCCTACCCTACCCTACATAAGAACCTTCTCCTGATAATAACGAACTTGACAAAAAAAGAATTAGTGAAATCGGTCCAGCCGTTTAGGAGGAGTTCAATGACTAACACACGGACCGGACAGAAGATTTATATATATAAAGATAGATTATGTATATGACAAAGATATACAGGATGTTACAAAATTGGTGTAGATCCCGTTAACTGGGGCTTCTACTCATCAAACTGAACAACTTTTGTTCTACAAGTTTGCTAAAATCGCAAAAAAATTGAACTCTTCATTACAAAACGATCGGCTGATTGACCAACTGTGTGCATTTTTGTATGGAGAGTCAAAAAATTTTTGAGAATTGTCTATGGCTTCCTTGGGAAAAGTTGTTCAGAATGATAAGTAGAAGCCTCGGTTAACGGATCCTACGTTGATTCTTTAACAAACACCAATATACCTACTTCTGGCACAGCACATTCGTGTTTTAAAAAAAGTAAATTAAAAAAAGCTGGGCATTTAAAATTAAAATCCTTAAAATAAGAATCTTAAAAATGGTCAATATTTTCAGAAAAGCAACAATAAGTGAAGAGATAAAAATCCTGAGCAATGTCAATTGGCAAATTCGTGACGATAGTAAACCCTCGCCTGCGGTCCGGGCTTACAAATGTCACTTGTTTGCCATTTACACCCGAGTATCTTAAACAAATTTAAAATATGTTTATCCAAAATGACACAAGAATTACAATAAAATTTTTACCATCCAGAATACCTGCATAAATCAACTTTTAATAATTAGTTCACTCAAAGAATACTCCAAAAGCCGGTGTAGAGTGCGTGAGCTGGCACCTAAGCAATTTCTTCAGAAATGTGTTCAGAATGCCCAGTGGGTAAACATACTAAAAATCCTGGCCTATAGGGGGGGCGCCGGGGTGGGGGGAGGGGGTTAAAGTTCCCACTTTTGAGTTTTTCGCTAATATCTTTAAAACGGTGCGTCGTAGAAAAAAAGTGTCTTCTACGTAATGATTGCTAATAAAATTTACTACAACTTTTGTCCTATACACTTTTTCGAATTCCTAACTATTTTTGAAGTACTGGTTCTGGAAAAGTGAAATTTTCGAAAAAAAAAACCGACTTATCAAACATTACCTCTTGCCTGCTACTTCAATCGTGTTATTTCGGGATAAAAAACTGCCGGCATGTTAATCCAAGACCTAATTTACCTACGTACCAAATTTCATACAAATCTGCTCAGCCATACAGCTATCGAAATATTTTTCCTTTGTTTAATTTTATTTTATATCCTAATCCGTTTAGGTCGTGAAGGTCCTGATAAGGTTCCTTCTTCCAAAGCACCCTCATCTTCAGTGGATGATTCTTGCTGGAGGAACTCTTCACCATCTTCACCATTGTCTTCATCTTCACCATCGTCTTCGTCAAGAGACACGCCGTTGAGACATTTCCCTTGGCAGTGGAGGCATGCCACAGAACATTTGAGCATTGCTTTACGACATCCACATTTGCCACTACCACAATCCTTAGCGCATCGGCAAAATATTGTCTTGTAATAGGACCTCCGGTGCGGGTAAATCATCAGTCGTTATTGGCACCAGGCTGCCTCCTACATGTTTCCATCCCCACTCTTGGGAAGGCAGCTCATTCCCAAGCCACAGTTGCACTTGGTGGTAGGTGCGCCGTGAATGCTGTTTAGCTGCGTTCTCAGTTGGTGGGAGGGAGCTGAGGTCAGGCTTAATCTTTGCTAATGATCTCATGAACAACTGAAAGTGATACTGGTTGAGGGAAGTCAGTCTTGTTGGTGCCCCATACCATTAAAGGAAGCACATCTTCCCAGCCTCATCAACTTCATTGTGCGTGGAGGCGGGGTTATAAAAGATCGCTGCTGCTTCTTTGATGATATCTGACTTCAAGTACAGTTTTGAGAAACCCACTTTGCTTCTTCTGAAAGTTGCAGATGTTGTATCGCACCCGGTAAATGAATGTAAGAACAGCATATATTCATATCCATGTTGCTGCATCTCTTGGGGTTAAGTGCGATTGTTTTGGTTTTCCCTCGGCCAGGTTTCAGCAGCAGGATGTCTTGGGAGGGAGGATTGGAAGCTATCAAAAGCACAAAAAGGTCGACATCCTCACCAACGACAGTTACAGAACTATCAGTCGATTTTTCCACAGCAGTTTTCACGATAAGGACATCAGCATCATCGGGGGCCTGGAGAGTTTGTATTCCTTTTTCCTGAAGCTTTGTCTGCAGTAAGGAAATGAGCTGACTTTTATTTTAAGGGTTAGACAAGAAATCTTGTATTGATGTGCTCCAAGACAAATTGATATCAGCCGATCTCTTCAGTTTGTATCGCCGCTTCTGTTCTTGTGACTTCGTACTGTTTACTGAGTTTGTGTACCCATCAAATACCACAGTACGACTTATTCCAGGATAGTGGCGGTTGATGTAGGCGATGTATCCATCACAAATTGTGGCAACACAGGCACCTTTTTGCCAAATTACTCTGTGCAGTAGAAATCCACCGTCTACTACTATGTTCATTTGAGAGAATTCAAAAACCTTACTGGTAGGCTCGAATAAGCTGTAAAAACAGATTTGATGGTTTTCCTCATTCCACTTTCATTAAATAATGCCAAGGGAAATGGGGCCAACTCGTACTCCAAGAATTCCATCAAATCGTCCTCTGATCGTTTGCTTATACACATGCGCTGAAATAGCAGTGTTGGATCAACTGCAACCTTTTCATCGTGAATTTTTATCGATGAGGTTACAGAGGAAAGCGGGAGTGCACGATCTTTGCGAGACAATTTGATGTCAGAGAATGGCAAGTCCACTATCTTATTCATTGCTAAACGTGATCTCAAACTGTTACCGCCTTCACCGCTTGGAGGTACTCCCAGCTTATGCTAATATAAAATATCTAATTTATAGTTTCCAACATCAGGTAATATCCGTCAAGGTGAAAAACATTCATTTTCACTATTTCTGAGCGTGATACTCGAAAACTTATTAGAATTTCAAAAAAGTGTATAGGACAAAAGTTGTAGAAAATTTTATTAGCTTTCATTAAATACAAGACACTTTTGCTCTACGACGCATCGTTTTAAAGATATTAGCGAAAAATTCAAAAGTGGGAACTTTAACCCCCTCCCCCCACCCCGGCGCCCCCCCTAGAGGCCAGGATTTTTAGTATGTTTACCCACTGGGCATTCTGAACACATTTCTGAGGAAATTGCTTAGGTGCCAGCTCACGCACTCTACACCTTCTTTTTTAAGTGGAATACAAATTAAACTTTACGTGAAGCTCCCGCGAGAAAGTAACTAATGTTGCTAGTCTGGGAGTACAATTTATTTTTTGTTTGTTCCAGTGAAACTAAGACGAGCAAAGTGAACGAGCCCCGACGCCGATACATAGCGGAGCACGCCGGCGGCACACGAGAGAGCGGTGAGTCATGCTGCTGGTGACTGGGCAAGCTTAAAGCACGTACTATGTAGTATGTACAGAGGCCAGCACATCAAGCTAGACACTCGTAGTGTGATTCTCATCGATATGCATAGGGCATATGAACGGTACAAAGTCCAAAGTGTCTAGCTTGATGTGCTAGCCTCTGTACTTTTCGGCATAGTGGCCGCGGGTTCAATTCTCGATGATAAGTTAGTTAGTTTTCACAGTAGTAATTTTTTCTACAATTGGAATAATCCCTTGGCAACATCTCATCTGGTGATAAAAGAAGATGATGTCTAAGGTAGAAGCGGACTTACCAAGATTTTCTAACGCAATAGGGAACTGGCTATCTTATCTCCAAACCGGAACACATCAGTACGGTTAACGTTGATGTTTGGCGGCAAGGCTTAGATAAGATGGTAGTAGCTAGCCAGGCGGGCTTAGAAAATGCCATTCTAGCAACCAAACCGTGTCTTACATAGTTACACTCCGCTAAGAATCGAACCAGCGACCTCCTGAGACAACGATTACGCCACGATAGTGTGAATAATTACTAATGAATCACATTTTATTGTTGAACTTACCATTTTAATGTATGTAGGTAACCTACTCGCTTTGAGTATACATTCTGTAGGACAGGATGAATACTCTAAGCCTATTAGCCTACTCTTATGTATGTACAGGTGTCAGTATATTGACTGGCAATAAAGTTTTTGATACGTGCTTACATACTTATTTCTATCGAAACCTTTTATTGGACACATCAGTCACAAGACGTACACTGCTGGACATGACGGGTTGGCGATTACTGGTCATAGTGTGCAGTGTAGTATAGGTGTACTGCATAAAAACGTAACCCTTGATTTTTTGCCAGTCGGGTAAAAATGTATTCCATGACACTCGCGGGCTCAAGAAGAATCTAACGACAAATCGCACTCCAATTTCCATCAAGCCGTTTAGGTTACAGAGCCTGCCAAAGAAATAAATAACCTCTTTTTTTGGCTAGTTGGGTAAAAATGTATCCTTTGTCACTTAGAGGATCAAGACAAATCTAACGAGCCCTCGCACTCCAAAATCCAGCAAGCCGTTTAGGCTACAGGGCGTGCCAAAGAAATATACATACATACACACACACACACTCGAAAAACATAATCCTCCTTCTGGCGCAGTCATACATACATACGAAAAACGTAACTCTACTTCTGGTGCAATCGGGTAAAAAATGACGCTTCGGCCCAGCCTTCGGTTTTTATCCCTAGTTGCCTCTTACGACACCTTCGAAAATAGATTAGGTGTTTTTTTTGTTTTTTTAAATCCACAATTGATAAGCCCTTGGCATCATCTCTCCTGATGGTAAGTGACGATGATGCCAAAGATGGAAGCTAGACCAAGATTCCCCAACGCAATGGGGATCTGCCTATCTTATCTTCAAGCCGGAATACATCAATGATGTTAACATTGATGCTTGGTGGCAAGACTTAGATAGGTTGGTGGTAGCTAGCCAGGCGGGCTTAGAAATTGCCCTTCCACCAACCGAACACGCGATCTCCTAGTGTGAAGCGAATGGACTAACCATTACGCCACGGAGGCAGTTAAACAGTACTTACTATTTTAGGGCCGCTCCACAGGCCTATTGACTGTAATAAATATTTTTTTTTAAATATTCTTTTATTTAATGCAATAAAATAATATAAAAAAATACAAATACCTACGGGAAAAAAAGAGGACGTTTTTCGGCTGATATGTTGATGATGATTATTTATTGCAATTGTTTATTTGACTGACCTAGTGGTTCTGTGGTCAGGTTTGCCTGCTAGGCCGAGGGTTGTGGGTTCAATCCCCACCCCGGGGCAAACATTCGGGTGACGAACAGGTTTGCTTCCTCTGTGTCTGGATGCTAAATGTGTATATACAGGGTGTATTTTGAACACCGAGTAAGCCGTTAAGGGTGAGAAATTGAACAACTTTCTCCAAGAAACCCATACTAAATTCGCAATATTTTTTTAGACTTCATAGAAATTGATCATTCCGATTAGCGAACTTTGTATGGAGAGTCAACTTTTTTTGCGATTTAAGTGTGGGTTTCTTGGGGGGTTTCAGTTTTAAGAGTAGAGCCCACCCTTAACGGCTTGCTCGGTGTTAAAAAAACACCCTGTATGTATAACTCCTCCCAGCATGCTGCAGGAAGGCAAGGAGTAGTATTTACATTAAAATAACGTCCCACATATGTATATTATGTATTTAAATGTAGGTAAGTATGTATATTTGTACATCAGTGTCCTGGGTTGGGGCCAAATGACCGTGTGTAATTTGTACCTAAATAATAATTATTATTCGTAGATATCGTTGATTTTATTATTATTATTTGATTGTAAGTAGAAGGTACATACAATCTGATAACTACGTTAATTAAAGTTACGAACGAAAAACGAACGCAAGCTATCGTGCTGAAATTCACACACACCTCATTAGAGTAACGTACATGTCCGTAATTGGTTATTTCCTCCATTTTGTCCTCGTTACCACAGCAGGATTCGAAACCGCTATCGTGTTTTGTAAACTGACACCGTTTGAAATAAATAACTTATAATATATGTTGCTAAGAGGCTGAATGTGTGAAAATGTGAATCTTTCATGATAGATTGCCTACCGCAAGTGTGAAATATATTTTCGCTCTATTAATTTTGTCGAAAATAGGAGGAAAGTAGAGACAATGTGTGTAGATAAGTAGAAACTGTTTCAGCTTTTAAAAGGCAACTAAGTGTGCCGCTATTTTGGTTTTTTAAATGAACTCGTTCTAAAGAATTCAAAAACTTTTTGCAAACTTCAACTTCAAATGTAAACATTACGAGTAAGCGCATAGTTTCTGTCATTGATTTTGTATGCTTTTTTTACAGATTAGAGCCCCATCGACGAAACGATTCGAATTCGGCGCCGAAAAAATTAAAGACTCGGTCCCTCGATAGTTGTAAATAGCCGATCGCTCTGTGACTGTCGGGCACAAGCAAGCTTGCTCTGCTCACGCAATCGAAAAACTAATAAAAACGAAAAAAAAAACACTCGAAAAAGAACACCCTCTATCCGTGGCCACGATAGAGGGCTTTGATATTGTACATTTTATATATGCATATATAAATCGGAGAAAGTGATCTCTAACGTGACGTCACAATAACATAAATTGTGATCTTATTTAAACTGTTATTTATTAATTATTAAAAAGTTTCGTTGTTTATATTATTAAACTCGCATTTCGTGTATTGCCCGTTGTTACATTAGCTTAGAAAGTTTTAATTTTGATAATTTGTAAATAATCAATAATTAATAACCAAAATAAGTGTGACATTACGTAAAAGTATAACTTTAATAGGTACTAGTCATTCATCTAGTGTATTTATTTTAATAAAAATAATATTCTATAAGTGATAACACATAAAATTAAAAGAGCTTCTAGTAAGAAGCAAAAAAAAAACAAAAATTGATCCTAAAACCACTAAAAACCAGAGCGCACTAATTACCAAAGAAACAACTTTGAACACGACTATACCAAGCGCGCGAAAAGTAACCTGTCAACGTCAGGTGACAGAAAAGGCGGGAAGACTTACCATAGAGTTCATTAGTCAACGTGTAGAAGGGAAGTTAGGTCGAAAACCGGCGAAGATGCAAGCGCAAATGGGAATAGGGAACGAGCTGCAGCGGAGCTACAGGATGCAGGACTTTGCGTCGCCTGGCGTCATTATGAGGGAGCGGAGCTTCATACGCCCGCAGTCGCATCTCAACATGCATCATAACCAGGTGAGAAAGCCTTCATATTTAAAACTTCTCGCTCTCTCTTATCGTGTGGCACACTTAACCGTGCCATCCAAGGGCGGTTGCCTGGTGTTGCACTTAGCATCACCTTCAAACATCTAACGTATTATTTGAGTTTTTGAATCATCATTAATTTAACTTGATACCCAAAACCACAGAGGTTTCTTTATCTCCTGAGAGAGATTCTGTGTCATATAAATGGCCTCTCTTTGACCAAAGTATATATATATATATTAGTACCTTTGGCATAAGGCACTTAATCGTCCTCATATTATGTTGCTGTAGGTAATGAGAGTAAGATATACATATACTTAGTGTAATTTTCATACAATTTATTTTTTACAGCTACGTCATAAAATCTGTTAAGTATCAGTATCTGTCAAGTGACTTAATTTTTCTCTCCGTCAAACCTTTCATAAGTAACTTGCAGGACAAGTCTAAAGTTTCAGTCTCACATTATTCAGCGAAATTGTGAAATAGAAAGTACAGAATTAACATTGTTTATTTTATGCTAATTTAGTTGTTGCCTCGATTGCAGCTAACTCAAATGTCATTGCGAGCAACGCGTGAGTGGCTGCACAATCTACACCGTCCCACACATTTGCAACCCAGCAGCCTTCGCGTTTCGATATCATAATGAACTCAAAACCTTTGCATTACATTATAAAACACTTAGGCACTTACGCCTTACCATGTTTAATAAACACAAAAAAATATTTAATGAAGTATTTTTAAATATAACCACCTTTTTACAAGTCACTAAAATTAGCAACTTAAAACGTAAAATGAGTATTTAAATAGGTATTCCTAGGAAAGCAATGCCTTTTCACGGCTTTTCACGGTGTTAAGTGGAGATGTAAAGGAAATAAGACGTAGCTGAGAAGAATATATATTTTTTTTATATAAAAAAATTGAGTTCGTTTGACTGCAACTCACCTGATGGTAAGTGATGATGCAGTCGAGGATGGTACACGCAAACTCAAATAATGCTTATTCACTCTTGCCTTGAAGATCCCCAAATTATAGGAATCGGGAAACCCTGACGCAGACAAGGAGAATTGTATGAAAATTTCTGTATATACATCTAACTCTCACTACAGCAAAATATGAGGATAGAGTATGAGTAGATAGATAGATAGGATAAAGTATGAGTAGATAGAGGATAGGTACGTGGGTGTACCCTATGTACGTAACACAGAAACCCTCTGGAGATATTGAATCTCATTGGTGGATAAAAACCGGCCATGTGCGAGTCGGACTGGCACAACACGTTTCTTGTTTTATATTTTTATTAATATTTGATGTTATACAGACAGAAGAAATAAAAATCACGTTTTTTGTATAGGAGCGCCCTCTTAAATCTTATTTTAATTATTTTTATAATTTGCGTTAAAGCGAAAATAGAAATACACACTGTGTTAATTTCAACCGTATACCTATTACATTACGGTATACAGCCCGCTGACAGACAGACGGACGGGACGGACAGCGGAGGCTCGTAATAGGATCCCGTTGGTTCACCCTTTGGGTATACAGAACTCTAAATATACTGAACTTATAATAATAAGCGTTACGTAACTGTTATTTCAGCGTTTAAATACAAAGGAATTTCGATAATATGGTAAGACTTCAAATTACATCATGGAAGTCTATTTTAACAACAAAAGCGCTTACAATTGACAAAAAACAGCTATGACAGCAGTAGCATCATGTCACTGGTATGTCTCATCCACTGAAAATAAATCGTGACAAGTCGTGAAATGGATTGCATGTTACAGCTTAGCAATCACAGTGTGTCGGAGATCTTGGAAAACATCTGAGTAAACAACAGATTTCATAAAGATTTTCGCAGTTCGCAGTTTCTTGTCCACTACGTAACCACATGCGATGTAGGTACGTAACGTATAACAATAATGTGTTTCGATATCAACGCGCGCAAGAACTATGACTATGACACAGATGGTGACGCCCAAACTTGGATTGGTCTACGAACTTAGACCAAAAATTAATTAGATGCTTTTTGAAGTTTTCTCCAGCGACTTTATACACATACGGGTGTAACAAATTTAATGTAGTTCCCGTTGTATGGGGCTTTTACTCATGATACTGAACAACTTTTGTTTTACAAGTTTGCTGAAATGGCAAAAAAAAAATAGAACTCTTCATACAAAGGGATCATATGATTGACCAATTTTGTGCATTTTTGTATGGAGCATCGATTTTTTTTGCGAATTGACTAGGCTTCCTTGGGGAAATTTCAATATTGTGACGAAGTCAATCTTTTTTGATGTGTAACATCTTTGCTCTCGCTTTCCTGCAATTTGTGGGAGTGATTTCGTGAAATGGGACGGAAATGTGTAACAGGAAATGCGAACGTTTTTTAATTCTCGAAAACTAAGGTTGTCATAGCCATTCCGCCTAGTGTGATGGCAAAGGCAAAGATGACATACTACTATTCGAAGGGTCGGCCCGTGAATGTACGACCCGATAATTAATTAATTTCATAAGTATTTTGTCACATGTTACACATCATATGCGAGTATTGTAGGTCTCGTTTTTTTTTTCGACCTACTTCTGATCTTTTTGTCTAAGTTTACTTTTTGTTATTTGTTTGTTTATTAAAATTGTCATTCCCACTGCGATCATTCATACTATGACTGTCCATTTCCATATTTTACGTTTTTTTTTTAAATTTTAATATATTATATACAACTTTTTGGCGAATTTGTATATTTTAAAAGAACCCTGCACTTCCCTCCAAACTCTAATTTCTATCGTGCGTGCATGGGCGTAGTAGGAGGGTGCGCCCGACGCCGCAGTATGATGGGTAGAAGCCCCAGTTAACGTAAACTGACGAAAACTGGTTCTACACCAATTTTTTATACCCTATAGCATATCTCTGGCTTTCTCCATTGGAAACGATTTATAGAGGGGAGTGAAATCAAGTGTTAACTTTGTTTACTCACGTTTTATGTCGATCACATTTTATATCCGGAAGGCTAAGACTTCATGAACATACAGCCTAAACGGTGAGGTCGAAGGCTGGGCTCCGCGTAGGTTAAAAAAAATCAGGATTCAGTTTACTCAATAAAACTGCTGTTGCGCGTTGGAGCTGACATGCACACTTTTTTCGTTGTTAAGGTGTGATGATCGTAAAGCTACGAGTAAATGTGCATTGCACTACCTTATTCATTTCGTTATTAAATATAATTTTGAGTCTGAATATTTCATGCAAAAGACATCAACGCGAGCACCATGCCGCCCCTAACAAGTAACTAATATTTCTCATCTGTGCCCTAACCGCCTAACGAAACAGTTTCATAGCAAGTAACAAGAGATCATTTTTCATTTCATGATATTGTTTCAGTTTCCTAACAATGGGAAACGCCGGAGTATGATCCTGACCAACGCCAAGGGGAAGCCGACGCTGGAGATATACAGACCTCCAGGTTAGTATCTGATTAACTACAAAGACCATTTAACATAGGCCGTCTGTGGCGCTTATTTTTGATACTTTCATTTTTTTTTGGTGATCAAGGAAGTTTTAATTGGTGATGGTGATCTTAAAAGCGTGATATATGTACATTATTTTTTTCAGATTAGGCTAAGGCTCATTGGCCATACATCTTCAGTACATATATTTTTTTATTTAGTAGTATTAATTTACGTCTTCAATAATTTTTCTTTCACAGTTTTCAGTATTTTTCAACATCATTGTATTTTTTTTCCTTTGGCGTTATATAACTAATTTAACTTACACACTCCAGCAAAATGATAGCACTTTTGCTGAAGTCTGGCGGACTTCTTGTGGGAACTCGAAACACAATATACACACTTTTACTTCATTATCCTATAATACACTATCAATATTATGATGTATTTTACCACAAAATGTATTTTTTAGGATAATAAAATAAAAATTACAAACTGAACGCAACCAATTCTCGCCAAAAAATCCAATATTAATATGATGATGATAGTCAAAACGCTATAAGCTATTTTTTTCGTCACTGGGTACATCCCTAAATCCTATAAAATCTTCTTACAGAAGAAGATACATATTCAGTGCAGAAGGTAAGCATGCAACCTTCTTATTTCAGTCCTTTTCAGTGACATTTCTCAACCTAGATTTCTCGGTCTTACGGATGGTTCTTACATAAGTACATATAGATATTTATCATCATCATAATATTATTATTATCAGCCTAAAGACGTCACAAAGACAAAGGCCTTCCCCAAGGATTTCCACTATGACCGGTCCTGCGCTGTCCCCATCCAGTGGCTTCCTGCGACCTTCACCAGGTCGTCGGTCCACCGAATGAGAGGCCTGCTTACGCTACGTCTTCCAGTGCGCGGTCGCCACTCGAGAACTTTACAACCTTAACGTCCATCATTTCTACGAGCTAAGTGCCCTGCCCCCTGCCACTAGAGTTTAGCAATTGGCATTTAAAAAAGGTATATTCTTTTCTTTTTTTTTATTTAATTTTATTAAACTAATCCGAATATTCTTTTATTTTTATTCACTGGTTAACTTTTATGATTTTTCCAATGTTAAAAGTTCAAATGTTTGTGATGACGTCACAGGTGAAAACTCTATGAATAAAAGGCTCCAATACCTTATTTACTATGTATTTACACTATAAAATCGTTAAATCTCTAAATGGTGTACTTTTATTTACGTGCCTGGAAAAATCTGTACAATGCCAATGTGTAATGCCGGCAGTGGCGTCATCGTAGGCCAATCAAGGGCAAATCACATTTTTTAAATAAAATATACCAAATCACTTGAAATTTCTGAAATATGATTTAAGTGGAAAATTACTGCAGTGGCCGTTCCTTGAAATGGTTTCTGCCAATTCAGAGAGCTATGTCGGTTACTTAGGTTCTCTTACGAATCATAAACAATATGATTCGATCACGCAGCGAAACTCCGAGCACAGCACGCTCCGGTGCCATTTGGGTGATCTTGAGCCTTCCTTTGAGGCCTATAGTAAATAAATAAATATTCTGGGACAAATCACACATGGTCATCTGGCCCCAAAGTAGGATTCCCTGTGTTATGGGAACCAGAGACTGATATACATACTTATATACGTTTAAATACATACTTATATAGATATTTAACACCCAGACACAGAGCAAACAAATCTGCTCATCACACAAATATTTGCCCTGGGTGGGGATCGAACCCACAACTCTCGGATCAGTAGTCAAGCACACTAACCACTGAGCCACCGAGTCAGTCAGTAAGCGACCATGTCTCGGTTCCGTATGTCATCACTGGCAACACACACTGGTCAAAGACCTTAGTCTTGAAACAATGGATTTAGTTTTGAGACACGTGGTATTTGGGACGTATTTGAGAAGCTTACCGAACGCTGCCCAGCCGAAATGGATTCGTCGATTGATCTCTTTGTTGAAGTTGGACCTACTTAGCTGGACTGTTTGTCCCAGGTATACATATTCGTCAACAACTTTGAGTGTAGAGTCTCCAACCTTTGGAGGGGTGGGTGTGACATGGACATTTAACATTATTTTCGTCCTGTCCATGTTCATTTTAAGACCCGTTTGGTGAGAGACTCTACTGAGGCCAACGATATACATATAACATCTCCCTGTCTCACCCCTCACTGCACCCGGATAGGTTTCGAATTCTGGTCCTGGATGCTAATCTACATGGTGGCGTTTTCTAATAACACTTAAATACCTCGATGTATCAACAGTCAATGCGGCACCGCTGGAGAGACTGTAGCACAGTCTAGATTTCGACCGAATCAAAGGCTTTCTCAATATAGTCCACAAACACCAAGCATACGAGTACTTAGCAGTCGATTATACTCTTCCGTCTTCTGTGTACTCTGCCGCAGCATATGTATGTGGTCTATGGTACTAAAGCCTGTGCGGAAGCCGGCTTGTTTGGGAGGCTGAAAGTCGTCAAAGCTGCGTGCGTGCGAAACTTACGAAAACAGAGCGTGTAGACGAGGTGTGAGATGAGTCTGAGTTCTTCAGCAGGGTTTCAGAGTAATAGCACCATCACACTTCAGTGCTATGCCTTAGGCGTTTGTCTCTCGAGCAAGTATAATGGTTTTTTTTAAATTCACAATTATAACTTCTGAATAGTTTTTAGTAGTAGGTTAATATAGATATTGAACACATTTTTTTACTTTTTGTGGTCAAGGAGGCGCCTAGTAATTCAGCTTATTCTTAGTGCGTGATGGATGAGTTGTCCTTTTTTTATTATTATTTTTATTCACAATTGGTAAGCCCTTGAAATATATGTATATTTGTTTTGCAACAGTTTAAACATTCTCAAAGCTCCATCATTTCCGTTCAGCAGGCTGTGGGGAGGTAACATAATGATAGTGAGAGGTAAGAAATATTTTCTTCTAAATGTGGCTTTGTAACAAGCTAATGCTTTCGACTTTACCGAACTGGCAAATCAATATAAGTAAGTATCTACCTATATCAAAAAAGATCGTAATCGCATCTCATTTCGCATTGGCTTGGCTGGCTAACGTCATTACACAAAATTGGCGCCAAAATTAAAAATAAACAAACTTCATATTTGGAACGCGGAGAGCGACAGTCGAATGTTTGTTACCGGGATTGTCAAGCGTGTTTTTGTCGTATATGTTTGTTTTGTGAATCGTAAAAATATCAGTTGAAATATCGTGTTTTTAGCCAGTTGGGTAGTTTAAGAGTATGTCGCGGTGTATAGTGAAGCAGTCGCTGGTGCAGCCGGTGTCGGTGGCGTCGGCGCCGATGGCTGTGCCGGTGGTGTGTCCCGTATCGGTTTCGGTCACCGCGGTGCCGGTATCTGTTCCGGTTTCCGTGGCGACCGCGGTGTCGATCACACAGTCTCAGGTGGCTCAGGTGGCCCAGGCAGCTCAGGCAGCCCAGGCGGCTCAGGTGGCCCAGGCGGCTCAGGTTGCTCAGGTGGCCCAGGCGGCTCAGGTTGCTCAAGCGGCTCAGGTGGCCCAAGCGGTTCAATCGGTCACGCCGGCCGCTGAAACTACAGGTACATACAGTCCACGCTTGTCATTATTCAATCATTCTGCGTCAGTGTTTCCCGATTCTTATAATTTGGGGATCTTCAAGGCATTATTTGAGTTTGCGTGTACCATCCTCGACTGCATCACGACTTAGGGACCGTCCATTAATCACGTGAGGCTTGAAAGGGGGGGGGAGGGGTTTGACAAAAATCACGAAATGTCACAACTGGGGAGGGGGGGTGTAATAAGATATCACGTGTATTTATTTTTTCAAACGCGCGATTTTTAAATTGAAAAGCGGCGTGTAGTGTGACCTTGACTCGCCGTTGCTAGGCAACGAACGAAGTACCTACTCACGCGCCGCCGACGACTTCCCGGCTCGGCACGCCAATCGCCTAAAAATTAAGATTTTTTGTAGATACTAAAAATACACGTGATGTTGGGTGGGGGGTGGGGGGTAGCCTTAAACCTCACCATGTATCACCAAGGGGGAGGGGGGGTTAAAAAATGCTTAAAAAAAGATCACGTGATTAATGGACGGCCCCTTACCATCAGGTGAATTGCAGTCAAACGCACTCAATTTTTTTAATTAAAAGAAATCACCATACGACATTGCTGTAGACAGTTTGCAGGGTAAATATTTTGAATTCAATACTTGGCGCCTTCTTTATTGGAAATTCTTACTTGGAAGTACAGCTGATAAGTTTCATCAGTCTTTGAATGACACGTATATCTACACCACACTGAATATCTGAAGATAAAGTGATGCAATGTTTGTTCTGTCACTTTGTCGAAATTTGGCGGAAAGTATAATGGATGGTAATGGTTACTGTAGTTATCCAAAGTTGGTAAAATAGGTGCATAAAAAAGAAAAGATTCCGACGAATTGAGAACCTCCTCCTTTTTTTGATGTCGGTCAACAGAGACTACTCATCGTGTTTTGAAATATATACTTATGTAGAACGATTGTTTGCAGCTACTGGTGTGTAATTCACCCGATCTAACTGACACATTTATGGAGCTAATTATACTTTTTTTAATTATCCTCTAAAGGTAGCTTCCGATCTTGGCAGAAGCAACCGGCGACCAATGGGTCGCGCGACCCGGTCGCCGCTTGCATTCATCAGTGCTTCATATCGAAATTCATACAAAGCACCCTAGTCGCCAAGATCCGAATAAGTACTATGTTTACGTATAACTACAAACTTCATATTTATATAATGTTCTTTTTCTCTTTCTCTAGTCTCTTATAACTTCCCGAGTTTCCGTTTAACTTCTTAGCTAAATGGAGTGGATAAAAATCAACACTGAACAGAACTGTTCTCTGGCCGACAAAAGCTGATGAGCCGTTTCCTTTTGTTTTTTTTTAAGTTTAACAGCTTTCTTATTTTTAATTTACTATATTTAGTTTTTTTTTTAAAAAAAGGATAGTAAGTTCTATTGCGACGAGCAACGCAACTAAATATTCTTTGTATGAATTGTATAAGATATCCCGCAAAAACATTTCATGTAAAATTGGTTGCTAAGACTCACAATTTTATAATGCTTTCACAGTTAAAAAGTTATGAGGTCTCTAGTAGAGCCAAGCCCCTAGATAAGCTCCGATTTGTGCTGCGCATCACAAAGCCCAGGGGCACCCTGGGGGCTGATCCAAGTTCAAAGTATCTAAGTGCTCTTGACTGTGCCACGTTTAATGTTTATCGCTTCCAGAAAAAAATAGGTAGTGCTCGGTCCTCCTTTGCAACGCAACAGTTCGCACCACCCTCTACAATGTTTGTTCTGACGTTCTTTTAATACCTGCTCCGAGTGCAGCCATGTCTAAAGATAGAAAAAAAGAGGGATGATTACGTCTTTGAACTTTCTGTTTTAAAAACAAACTGGACCTTTCTATTTTGTGAATATAATAAACAACACCTATGTCAAGTGTTAGGTAAAGTTATCCTGGATACGTCGAACCTGGAAGCGTCGGTGGCTCAGAAGCGTCGGTGGCTCAACCGGTAACGACTCGGTCCATCTAACTAGAGGTACCGGGTTCAAATCTGGATGGCCAATGTACCAATGAGTTTTTCAAAAAAACTTACGTACATACTTACCGATTGCTTTAACGGTGAAGGAAAACATCGTGAGGAAACCTGCACACGCCTGCGAAGAAACTCGAAGGTTGTGTGTGAAGTCGACCAACCCGCACTGGGCCCGCGTGGTCGTCTAAGGCCTAATCGCCCTGATTCAGGGTAGGCTCGAGCCCCTCGGTGGGGACGTATATGAGCTGTAATGATGATCCTGGATACGATGGTATGAGCACGTATGAGTATGTAGGTCTTTTTGCGCTGTGTGAGATCTTGGGATGTTGACTTTCCCTGACCAAGGTCTGATAGAAGAAAATTACTTTAGTAATAAGCTGCACCTTTTGTTTGTTCTTGTTTTCTGTCAATAAATTGTAAATAAATAATATTGTAGGTATAGAACACGTAGATAGCAGGTATCTACCGCTGTTCTGGGAGCTCTACCCTCAACTAAAAGGATTACTACTAGCGTCTATCTGTAACTATCAAATTATTAATATTAAACTAGAAATCCAAATTAAACAAAATTCAATTAATGTATTATGAAAGTTAGGATCAGTCAACCGCGGCGCACGCATCGTGTCACGCGCAGTGATCTAGGTTACCTTGTAGAGAAACTATACCATATAGTAACTATTTTGTGGATGGAGGATTGTTATAAAATAATGCATAGTAACATATGAGTTGTAGTCCGTAAGGTTTTCTCATAAAATTGAAGCTGGACTGGAGATGACTTCACGAAGTAAGATAGCTTGGAAGTGAAAAAGCTTGTAGTTAGCCCATATTTTTTTAATTAACCATGAATAATTTGTTCGGCTTCTAAACGTAACAGTTATACCCTCATTTACAAATAAAGATTCCGTAGCGTAGGCAGGCCTCCCACGCGGTGGACCGAAGACCTGGTGAAGATCGCGGGAAGCCGATGAATGCGGGCAGCGCAGGCAGGAACGGTCGTCGTGGAAATCCTTGGGGGAGGCCTTTGTCTAGCAGTGGACGTTTTTCAGCTGATATGATGATGATGATGACCTATAAGAAGCTATTGTTGACTATTCTGACTAAGATTAACTTCAGCGCCATACGATAGAAAACAAGATAAAACAAGATTTTATAAAAAAATCTTTGGTGGAGTCATCTTATCTACTAGGACAAAAAAACTTGAAAAGGTATGATGAATAACAATAACTTTAAATTAAAAATTAAAATAAAACCTTGACTGCACAAATAAATTACCCGCTTTTTTAGAAATCGGGTAAAATGTATCCTGTGTCACTCACGGGATCAAGACCAATCTAAAGATACGTCGCAGTCTAAAATCCATCAAGCAGTCTAGAAGATATCGTGAAATAAAGAAACATACATACATACATTAGAGCTTAAAACAATACACTCCATATCAAGACGAATCTAACGATACTCAGCACTCTAAATTCCATCAAGCCGTTTAGAAGATATGGTGGAGTAAAAACATACATACATTAGACCTAAAAATAAAACACTCCTTTTGTAAAAACAATTTACATGATGTCACGTTAGCCGGCGTCGAATGTCTTTGACTGTGTACTTTGACTTTTTCCGGTGCGCGGTCGCTACTCTTGAACTTTACTGTCCCGACGGCCAGCTAGAAACGTTACCTGGTTCTGGAGATCCTTAGGAGAACCAAAGTAACCGACATAGCTCTCAATTGCTAAACTGAGTTTGCAGTGGGCAGAGCATAAAGCTCGTTTAATTACCCTATGGGACGAAAATACAAACTATCTACTTGGTAATTTTACCCTAAAGCGTCAGGGAAGTTATCTAGCTCAAAATATCTTAGTGTGTTATGTTTGAATACCTATATTTTAAGTTCATGTTTACGTTCTATGTCATTTTTTAGAATAAATGGCTGAAAATCAAGACGGCGCCGTCGGCGGTGCCAGTCTCCATACACTAATATTCCATTCCTTTTGCGATTCTTCTTTTTTGGTTATCTTCGAAGAAATCACATTATAGTCTTAAAAGATATCGACCCCCACCTACTACATATCTATCACACCATTTCTCATGGCCACATAGATGGCCTAGCTTCCATCAATGTCATCAAAAGTTCATATCAAAGCCTGTAAAACAAATTAAATAACAAAAAAAATACGTTCTAAGGTAAAATTCTCTCTATTCGATCACATTCACTCTAAACAATAGTTTACTGTTATCTGCTCACTATTGGCCCTGTAGTCAAAATGGCAAAAAGCATATCTCTTTTTTTTCATCTTCGTCTATCCATAAGTCTACGTAAATCTTTCTACTTTCTTACTTCCGACCATACCATTTCTCCTGACCGTATCTGACCTCCAGGTGTCCGCACAGACGGCGTGGCGAACACCACCAACAACCCCACCACGGCGGGCTCTACTAACAAGCTCAATGTCCACGCCAAGGAGTTCACCATGGCGAAGCCGACTGCGGACCTGCATAATCGGTAAGTTATCTATCTATCATTTCAGCTGAGGGATATGCACTGCTAACTTGTCACAGTCAAGAACGAAGGCTTAAATTAGTTTTGTACTGGGAGTTTGAAACATCACATATTTTTTCCGGTTGTATATTAGTACATCGAAAACTAATTACAAACATCGATATGTGTCTACTCAATATATTCGCAAAGTTAGTATCCAATCCGGCATGTAGATTTTGTATTAAAACGGAACTACGTTTGCATGGAAACTCGAGCCTCCTGGGAGCCCTTAACACTGAATGTGATAGAAGAATAACAGTGTGACAGATGTTTAGAAGATTTTTTTAAGATTCACTATTGGTAAGCCCATGACATCATCTCACCTGATGGTAAGTGACGATGATACCATATATAGAAGCGGGCTTACCAAGATTCCCCAACGCAATGTTGTGAGCATTGATGCTTGGCGGCAAGACTTAGATAATAGATATGATGGTAGCTAGCCAGGCGGGCTTAGAAAATGCCCCTCCACCAACCAAACCGAGTCTTCCAAAGTTAGACTCCGACGGGAATGGAACCCGCGACCTCCTGATGCGAAGCTAACAGACTTAACCATTACGCCACGTTCTTATCAAGCCGATAGAATAGTAGGTCGAGGCTAGTACGTACTCTGCCACCAGGACTACATTGTCCATTGCATAGTACAGGTCCTCTTGCTAGGACACTCAGGCGAAGTAATTAGTATCTCATCTGTGACTCAGGACAGAACAAAAGGTGTGCCATTGTCTGGGGAGAGACGCAGCCCTCGCATGCGCTCTTGCGGGCCTCCCTTACAGACTTCCTCCTGGCGCGCTCCTACAAGCCAAATGCACTCAGCGGCAGTTTCCAATAAGCTTCAAACAAATACGTTATCTATCACATCAGTCTACTTGATGTTTAGGTAAAATAAGTACAAGAATAACACGTTAAAAATTGACTTCAACTGCAGTAACCATGCTACTTATTTTTCGCTTCACACTAGGAGGTCGTGGGTTCGATTCCCGGTGGGGTCAACTTGTAAGACTCGGTTTGGTTGGTGGTAGGGCATTTTCTAAACCCGCCTGATTAGCTACCACCATCATATCTAAGTCTCGCCGCCAAACATCAGTTTTAACAACATTGAAGATAAGACAGCCAGTTCTCCATTGCGTTGGCAAATCTTGGTAAGCCCGCTTCAATCTTCGGCATCATCGTCACTTACCATCAGGTGAGATGATGCCACGGGCTTACCAAATAGTGAATATAAAAAAAGAAATCATTCAATTTAGCATACGGCGAAGATATCGAGTAGCAAGCGTGCACTAGAATTGAGAACCTCCTCCTTTTTTGAATTCGGCTTAAAACTGCCCGGTATTATCTGTAAAAAACGCTCTTTAGGCCATAGACTCGCCTTAGTGGTTAAAGCAGGCCGGGGGTTCCATTCCCATCCTAACCAACCATGGCAAACATTCGTGTGATGAGCAAAGCAGGTGTGTGTTTGCTCTGTTAGATATTGTGTATTACGAGTGCTTAAGGCTTGTACATGGGCTAGCGACCTTGAGGGTCTGGGCGGAGCTCTATATCTCTCCCCGCACCACCCGCACCATAACATCGCGCGCGCTGCGTAGGTACACAGCCACACCAGAGTCATAGGGTAATAAAATTACAGAGACTTACACAGACACAAATAGCATCTTCTTTCTACGTACACGGGGTGTACTTAACGTAATATGTCTTCAAGCGTAAAGGCAAAAAAAAAAATTACAGCTCGGTGTGCATACTTTTTCGCAAAGCTGTCACGGTCTGGTGTAGTCGAGAATACACAAAACAACGATAATCATTACTTTTACCTAGTAGCAATAGTAATTGGTGAATACATCCAAATTTTACACATAATTTGGGTTTGTATGGGAGGTGAAATGACAACTAAAAGATTTCATCATGGTAGAGTATGGAAATGACATTTAGTTTGACACATTTGTTCACAAGCAGCGCCCCTCTTGTGTGAAAATATATTTTTCAATACAGTTGCTCCAAAAATGGTACTTTATGTGCTAGTTTACTATGCGCATTTTTTTTTTACCGCACACGTGATTTTTACGTTGCCACTTTTTTATTTGTAGTTCTGAGAAACAATACATTTCTAGCAAATAAAAAAATATAATAACCAGAGATAATGAATCTTCTTTAATATTTTTGATATGAGAATTTTTAAAGAGATTGGTTGTTTCCACAGAATAGAAGAATCATATTTTTTTTCTTATCTGTGGTTTTTTCTCTGTGAGGTTAGTACTTAGTACATAACGTTAAAAAAACGTAAAGTATTAAAAAAACGTTGCATGATTCATGGGTGTGAAAGGAAATGACAAACTCGCTAAAATAAAAAACGACAGTGACCGAAAAATAAAATACATGGGTATCAAGGTTTCGCCAACCACAGTTCATTTTACGCGAATTTTGGCTTTTTTTAAATGTACGGGGAGTAATCTCACTTTGTTTTTTCCTTATATACATATAAGTATATTTTTTATTGCACGTATATTCATAATTTTGTTTGTATTCTAAGCAATACAATTCAGTTTACGAAAATTGTGCCATATTTAATTTAGTTAAGCACACGTACGCATGCGTAAGTTTTTTTAAATATTAATATAAGTAGATTACAATAAGGCTTGGAATAAAGTTCATGTAAGCATTAAAACCTCCTTGGAAAAGATGACCTATTCCTTCTTGTTACCTATGCGTTTCATTCATATTTATTTTTCTTTCTCACAAAGATATAACCCAAAGAGAATCTAATCTGCTAGTGTTATGTACTAACTTCACGAAATTACAACCAGTCTCTTTTAAAATTCTCCTTTCAAAAGTCTTAAAGAAGATTATGTATCTTTGGTTATTTTTTTTTATTTACTAGAAATATCTTGTTCCTCCCGAGCAAGAAATTAAAAAAAGTAGTAAAGTAAAAGCACGTGTGCGGTAAAATCAATTTTGCGCACACTTGACTGGCATATAAAGTACCACTTTTCGAGCAACTGTATTAAAAATTACTATGTCGATCTTCCATGCGTATACACGACAAACGAAGTGCGAGGTTAAGCAATAAATTTATCAATGATTTTGATATCTGGCTGGTTACAAGTTACAGACCGGAGAGGTAGTGCAATTAAATAAAATCAACGGTATGTAGAAATTAAAATGTTGTGAAAAGGTAGTAATTAGGACCGTTTCGGGCTTTTTATCTGAGGCTTATACTGATCTTAAAAGTTTTTATTTGTTTTGTATTTTGTATTTAAATTTTAAAATCACTGTACTTGATAGGTGATACAAAACAATGTAATTAGACTTGTGGTTAAAATTTAAATCTTTGGAATTCATCAAACTTAGGACTCATGAAACTCCTTAATTCTCCTAAAAACCTATAAAATCTAAAATAGCTTAAGTAGCTTGTAGAATATATTATGGCCGTTGTGGTAGTAAAGTTCTAGAGTGGCACTCACCACAAGACCTTCACCAGGTCGTCGGTACACCGAGTAGGCTTTTCTACATTTCATCTTTCAGTGCCCGGTCTCCACTCGAGAACATCACTGTCCCAACGATCATGTGTTCTACGAGCATGTGCCTGGCAACATAGCTGATAGATCAGATGGCCTTTGTGGTAGTAAAGTTCTCGAGTGCCGACCGTACACCAGAAGACGTACTGTGCACCGTACGGTCACATGTTCTACGAGCTATGTGCCGCACATAGCTCGTAAAATAGATGGCCGTTTGAGTAGTAAAGTTCTCGAGTGGCAACCACACATCAGAAGATGCACCACACAACGCATTAGATACGACTAGTTCTGCGTTGCTCGCATCCAGAGGCTTCTCGTGACCTTCAGCAGGTCGTCGGTCCTCCAAGTGGGAGGCCTGCCTACGCTACGTCTTCCGATGTACGGTCATTACTTGAGAACTTTGCTGCCCCAATGACCATCTATTATACGAGATATATGCCTAGAACAGAATATGATCGTTGGGGCCACAAAGTTCTCGAGTAGCGAGAGTGCACCAGAAGACGCAACGCGCACCACATTGGAAATAACCTATAATGATTTGTTCGAACCCAGTGGCTTCCCGCGACCTTCACCAGGTGGTTGGTCAACCGAGTGGAAGTCCTACCTATGTTAGATCTTCCAGTGCGCAGTCGCCACTCGAGAACTTTACTGCACCAACGGTCATCTGTTCTACGAGCTATGTTCCAGACCGGGCATTCTCAATGCGGTACACGGTGCGTCTTCTGGTAAGCGGTCGTTACTCGAGAACTTTGCTGCCCTAACGATCATCAGTTCTAGTCATATATCTCGTAAAACATATGGCCGTTGGAGCAGCAAAGTTCTCAAGTGGTGACCACACACCGGAAGATGTAGCATAAGCAAGCCTCCCATTTGGTGGACCGACGTCCTGCTAAAGTCGCGGAAAGCCGCTGGATCTTTGTGCTGGCTTATACGATTTCGATGATTATTATTTTTTGAATAGGGTATAATAAAGCTCGGGTAGATTTTAAGCAACAAAAACTGTAAAACAAAAACTTTGTATCAAAAAAATTAAACAAAGAAACTGAAAAGCGTAAATTAAAAAATAAAAAGAATCTAATGTAGTAACCAAATATGTTCATGAAATACTCTCTGTCCGTTACACTACACTATGTACACAAAAAACCCAATATTTTATTTTTATTCGAGAGCTCCCGCAAAGCAGCACAGGTCCGTCTAGCATCGCGACCCGCCCCGCACTGATTTTTAGGACGAGCGCGGGGAACGGCTTGAGAACGGTTGGAATTTTACCCGAAATCAGATGGTTTTAAAATATTTATAAATAAAATACAATAAATAATCAAAAAGTGAGAAATCAGCATCACTCTAGATTGTTTTTTGAGTTATATCATAAATTTTCAAACTGTTTTGTTAAAAATTGCAGCAGTAAAATGGTTACAACTGAAAAAAAAGGGGATGTATTAGATATTTTTTTTCTAAGGTTCTGAAAAATAAAATCGAATTCTGTGAAATCTACATCACTTCTTACATCTTGTAGATTATTATGTATTTTTTTCTGGTAGAAATATGCTATGGTTAACGAATAAAATGGTTACAAAATTCTTCAGTTTTGAGGTTTTTCGAAGGACAAGCCTTAAATCAGAATCGGTATGGGCTTCTTTTATGCGAGATCACGTTGGGGCCAGATGTCAGATTTCCGTGTGTGATTTGTCACTGGACAATTCCTAGATGGCGAAATTGAACGTACATAAGCTCTACCTTAGTCCCGATGTCTTTTTTGTTTCGTTGATATGAACCCTATATGATTTGACGTGAAAACAAATGAGAATAGGTACTCACTGATTTACAAATTAATATAGTATTTAATGAAAGTTATCTCTTAGTAATAAATAAAAAAGCCGGCCAAGTGCGAGTCGGACTCGCGCAAAGTATGGTTCCGAAATCTTTTCAAAAAATAAATGTTTTAAAAAAAAACAATATATATTAACAGTTGGTAATAGAACATTATGTAATAGAAAATCTATGAACTTTTGACAAATCCAACTGCAATCTTAAATTGGTCGGCTATTACTCCTAAACTAAGAAAGCCTTAGGTACTTAGCCGTTATAGTTTTCCTTTTAAATTGATTATATGTCCTACTATTTACATTTTAGTTTAGTAGTAACATTTTAATGTGTATAACCATGCCAAATTACAGCTTTCTAGTATTAATAGTCTCTGAGCTAAGCCGCGGACAGACGGACAGACAGACATGGCGAAACTGTAAGGGTTCCTTGTTGACTTCGGAACCCTAGAACTGCGGCATATTGAGAGAAGTGTCTTTTGAGACATGCATGTTACATGATACAATCTCATCGTTAAGTACCTAATGTAATCTGTCATTCTTTCGCTTGCGGCTTGCTTTTTGTTGCTTGTGTTGTGTGTATCAATCCTTTATCATCTATTAATAAATTCCGAAGAACCTTGAATTGAATAATTTGCAAAACAATAAAATTTACTGCAAAATTCTATCATGGTCTAAGAAAAACAATTTTCCTTGTACCATCGATTCTGTACATAATAAGATCCTATTTAATATGTCATGTTTCGACCTAGTTCTGGATCTCTATTTTTGTGGTTTCTTTATTTATGGTCGAAGATTTTCGTCTTTTACCTTTGTTTACTAGATTTTATAGTTAAAAATCTAAAGAGGTATGCTTTATACCTAAGTAGGTGGGTACTTTAACCGCATGTGAAAGCCGGAAGTCTCAAAATAGCTACACTCGCGATGATTTTATGGATGACCTCGTGTTGTTAGTTTGTTTGCCATTAACCCGGCAAACTCTAGTAATCGTCGTCGTTGGCTGGCTACCAAATCATCGAAGAAAAATCAACATAACATAAATCTGTAGAAGTAGGTAAGTTCCACCGATACGATGTCCGAGCGAGCCTCTGGCATTTACATTAAATCAATTGCGCTGTTTTTTGCTATCACTGTGTTTTGTACGTCTGTTGTGAGGTGACGCGACGCGCGACGCCCGCGCATGCCAAAAGGGGCTCATCGAATAGACGCCTCGCGCCTGCGCCCGAGTCTCCAGTCTGCGCATGCGTCCAGAGCGCGCGGAGTTCCCGACACGACCGCCATCAAAACAAAATCGACATTAAACGAACGCATCCGAACGAACTGAAAACTAATTTGAAACCAAAGATATTCGTGGATGAAATTCACAAATTGTGCGCTGAAAGTACGCATTGGTGATCTCTTTAAGTACATCGTGAACAAGGCGAGAAAATCCTGAAAGATTGCCAAGTTTACACAGTGATTCTGTGATAAAGTTTATTGTTCTGAGCAAACTAGCAAACAATTATTTACCTAAATACGGCACGGTTTTAGTGAGGTGACAACTGTGTGTGATACTCGTGGCATTGTAGCGTGTTTATTTCCATAGTGGATTGTATAAACGAGAGAGTGAACTGTGAAAATGGTTCGCGGAAGATATTCTACTTCGGACGTGTAAGTGTTTGTAAACTTTGTCTCGGAAATAGAGCGCTGACTCGATTGGCGCGTTTATGCAGCTTCCGGTTACTAAACTTGCCTCGCCAGTAATACAGAAGTAATTGCTTGCCTACTAATATTGTTCAGTTGTACATTGTTACCTACAATATTTGTTCTCATTAATTTTACACAACATGAAAAATTGTGTATACTTAATTGAATTTTATTCTGCTACTTCTTACGGCGGTGTAACAACGTTTTCGTTTGCTTCGACAGTTTTAATGTAGGTAAAAATGCCGGCATGGTATTATAATAACATATCATCATCATCATCATATCAGCTTATATACGTCCCCACATCGTGGGGCTCGAGCCTACCCTGAATTAGGGCGATCGGGTAGGGTTGCCAGATCTACTATATAATATAGTATCTTACTATATTTTGGGCCAAGATACTATATACTGTTGAAAAAATATATAGTAGACAAATCTACTATATTTTAGCCATACAGCGACGTGTCTGTCATAATACTTAAATCAAGTTAAAAAACACGCGTTCAGAAACGAACCCCGAAATCCTTAACAAAACTGAGCAGATCATATCATAAGTAAAAATCACATTGTTTGTGTTTCTGAACGCAACTTTTAAGACTCATGTCATGTCAATGTCAAATATCATTCTGTCTGTATCAAAGAGTAGTATTATATACCAGTCTGTATGATGTCCTAGCACCAGTTCTTTGTACCTTTATTGTTCGGTTCGCCTGTTTTGTGTGAAATATACTTACAAAATGAGTGATTTAAATGCTGAAAGTGGAAGTGAAGAAGATACAGATAGGGAATCAAAGTTAACTGGGCCTACCCGGCGGAAAAAGCGATTAATAATAAACTCATTAAAATGGCCCAAAGTTCCCAAAAATATTACATGAAAAAATAAAGTCTACTATATATTTTAACTGGATACTGTTTTCTTTTGACCCCCTAAATGGAAATCTCCTATATTCTTCTTGAATTTTTCTGGTAACCCTACGATCGGGCCTTAGTTGACCACGCGGGTCCCGTGCGGGTTGGTCGAATTCACACACAACCTGCGAGTTTCTCCGCAGGCGTGTGCAGGTTTCCTCACAATGTTTTCCTTCATCGTAAGAGCGTCGGATAAACGTACATATGAATTCTCAATTCGAAATCACATTGGTACGTGGCAGCCGGCAGGATTCGAACCACGACCTCCCGGACAGGAGGCAGCGGCCCTAGCCGTTACGCCACCGACGATTAATAATAACAATACCTCACTTAAATCACATGCTTCTCGTTGAAAATATTTTAACAGATTTAGTAAAAATAAGACAAGACTGGCTCAGGTCCATGAAAATTGATTTACATAAACATACAAAGCAAGTAGGTAGTAAATCGGTGCGTGCGTCACTCTCATCTGAGGCTGTCCAGTAGAGTACCAATTGTCACTGTCAAGGTTGAATCGCTAAAAGAGGTACCGTCTGTGTCTGTATGTTGGTTGTATATCTACACGTCAGTGAATATAATTTGGGTGACAGAACAAAACTAAAGTTACTTATGTGCCGCTCAGAGTTCAACCCCCTCAGTAAATTCCCGGTTAGAGCCTGATTGGATGATGGATGTCCACGATTATTTGCTATGACGATGCATCTGTCTACCTACGGCGACACAAGCTATGACCAAGAACGTGCCATGACTTATTGTAAGACATCGAAAATCGGTCAACAAATCCAAGCAAATCAAGCCGAATATAGGCAGTCAGAGGAAATAATTTGTGTAGTTTTGAGAATTGTTTTAAATACCTAGAGGTGTCCAGATGAACATAAGTACTAAAAGTCCTCAAGATTGGGGGGGTGCTTCAAGTATAAAGTGGGCGGGTGCTTCAAGTATAAAGTGGGGGGGGGGGGGGGTTTAGGGTTTTTGTTCTACGGTATTATTTACAAGCGTCAACTTGTTGTGATTATTAAGTACTATAGTATAGTACTAATCCTGAAGTATAGGTCAAATGTGAGTAGCATTCGCGCTAAGGAGTCCGTACTAAATAAAATAAATTGTTTCTCGCATTTTAATGTCTTTTATTTCGAAATAAATATGTATTAGTGTTGTACTTGTTGAAGAGGTGTGGTGTTATAGAACTCTCGTCGGTGCGCGAGTCCGACTCGCACTTGGCCGGTTTTTTCTCGCTCCGTTCCTTGTAGCTCTCCTAAAATATTGATCGTATAGTAAACATTAAAAGGACCATTTTTGTAGAGAAGTTAATGAAGAAACTTTTTTTATAAATGGTTGTTAAGCTATTCGTACAGATATTAGATATATGAGGAAAACCTGAAAAAAGGGACTTTCAAAACACACGCACCCTCAGCATACCTTCACATACTCGTAGTAAACGTTCATAAACCTATCATCCCACTAATATTAATAAATGTGAAAGCGTGAAAGTTTGGATGGATGGATGGATGTTTCTTATTCAATCACGCCATAACAGCTGAACGGATCTGGTTGAAATCAAGTAGCTAGACAGATTAGGACCTAGATTAACATATAGGCTACTTTTTATCCGGATTTCAAATCTAAAGTGGTTCCCGTGGGATAGATAAGTGTTAACTCTCTCTTATTAATTTCTGTCACGTCACAATGAAGCGAATGATTGACGTGTTATTTTGCACAGAGAAAGTTGTAGGGTTGAAGAGTGACACATACACTAATTAGCATAGCCCGACATAGTTCCCGGTCATAAAAACTATGTTAAGGCTTGTCCTTCGAAAAACCTCAAAACTGAAGAATTTTGTAACCATTTTATTCGTTAACCATAGCATATTTCTACCAGAAAAAAATACATAATAATCTACAAGATGTAAGAAGTGATGTAGATTTCACAGAATTCGATTTTATTTTTCAGAACCTTAGAAAAAAAATATCTAATACATCCCCTTTTTTTTCAGTTGTAACCATTTTACTGCTGCAATTTTTAACAAAACAGTTTGAAAATTTATGATATAACTCAAAAAACAATCTAGAGTGATGCTGATTTCTCACTTTTTGATTATTTATTGTATTTTATTTATAAATATTTTAAAACCATCTGATTTCGGGTAAAATTCCAACCGTTCTCAAGCCGTTCCCCGCGCTCGTCCTAAAAATCAGTGCGGGGCGGGTCGCGATGCTAGACGGACCTGTGCTGCTTTGCGGGAGCTCTCGAATAAAAATAAAATATTGGGTTTTTTGTGTACATAGTGTAGTGTAACGGACAGAGAGTATTTCATGAACATATTTGGTTACTACATTAGATTCTTTTTATTTTTTAATTTACGCTTTTCAGTTTCTTTGTTTAATTTTTTTGATACAAAGTTTTTGTTTTACAGTTTTTGTTGCTTAAAATCTACCCGAGCTTTATTATACCCTATTCAAAAAATAATAATCATCGAAATCGTATAAGCCAGCACAAAGATCCAGCGGCTTTCCGCGACTTTAGCAGGACGTCGGTCCACCAAATGGGAGGCTTGCTTATGCTACATCTTCCGGTGTGTGGTCACCACTTGAGAACTTTGCTGCTCCAACGGCCATATGTTTTACGAGATATATGACTAGAACTGATGATCGTTAGGGCAGCAAAGTTCTCGAGTAACGACCGCTTACCAGAAGACGCACCGTGTACCGCATTGAGAATGCCCGGTCTGGAACATAGCTCGTAGAACAGATGACCGTTGGTGCAGTAAAGTTCTCGAGTGGCGACTGCGCACTGGAAGATCTAACATAGGTAGGACTTCCACTCGGTTGACCAACCACCTGGTGAAGGTCGCGGGAAGCCACTGGGTTCGAACAAATCATTATAGGTTATTTCCAATGTGGTGCGCGTTGCGTCTTCTGGTGCACTCTCGCTACTCGAGAACTTTGTGGCCCCAACGATCATATTCTGTTCTAGGCATATATCTCGTATAATAGATGGTCATTGGGGCAGCAAAGTTCTCAAGTAATGACCGTACATCGGAAGACGTAGCGTAGGCAGGCCTCCCACTTGGAGGACCGACGACCTGCTGAAGGTCACGAGAAGCCTCTGGATGCGAGCAACGCAGAACTAGTCGTATCTAATGCGTTGTGTGGTGCATCTTCTGATGTGTGGTTGCCACTCGAGAACTTTACTACTCAAACGGCCATCTATTTTACGAGCTATGTGCGGCACATAGCTCGTAGAACATGTGACCGTACGGTGCACAGTACGTCTTCTGGTGTACGGTCGGCACTCGAGAACTTTACTACCACAAAGGCCATCTGATCTATCAGCTATGTTGCCAGGCACATGCTCGTAGAACACATGATCGTTGGGACAGTGATGTTCTCGAGTGGAGACCGGGCACTGAAAGATGAAATGTAGAAAAGCCTACTCGGTGTACCGACGACCTGGTGAAGGTCTTGTGGTGAGTGCCACTCTAGAACTTTACTACCACAACGGCCATAATATATTCTACAAGCTACTTAAGCTATTTTAGATTTTATAGGTTTTTAGGAGAATTAAGGAGTTTCATGAGTCCTAAGTTTGATGAATTCCAAAGATTTAAATTTTAACCACAAGTCTAATTACATTGTTTTGTATCACCTATCAAGTACAGTGATTTTAAAATTTAAATACAAAATACAAAACAAATAAAAACTTTTAAGATCAGTATAAGCCTCAGATAAAAAGCCCGAAACGGTCCTAATTACTACCTTTTCACAACATTTTAATTTCTACATACCGTTGATTTTATTTAATTGCACTACCTCTCCGGTCTGTAACTTGTAACCAGCCAGATATCAAAATCATTGATAAATTTATTGCTTAACCTCGCACTTCGTTTGTCGTGTATACGCATGGAAGATCGACATAGTAATTTTTAATACAGTTGCTCGAAAAGTGGTACTTTATATGCCAGTCAAGTGTGCGCAAAATTGATTTTACCGCACACGTGCTTTTACTTTACTACTTTTTTTAATTTCTTGCTCGGGAGGAACAAGATATTTCTAGTAAATAAAAAAAAATAACCAAAGATACATAATCTTCTTTAAGACTTTTGAAAGGAGAATTTTAAAAGAGACTGGTTGTAATTTCGTGAAGTTAGTACATAACACTAGCAGATTAGATTCTCTTTGGGTTATATCTTTGTGAGAAAGAAAAATAAATATGAATGAAACGCATAGGTAACAAGAAGGAATAGGTCATCTTTTCCAAGGAGGTTTTAATGCTTACATGAACTTTATTCCAAGCCTTATTGTAATCTACTTATATTAATATTTAAAAAAACTTACGCATGCGTACGTGTGCTTAACTAAATTAAATATGGCACAATTTTCGTAAACTGAATTGTATTGCTTAGAATACAAACAAAATTATGAATATACGTGCAATAAAAAATATACTTATATGTATATAAGGAAAAAACAAAGTGAGATTACTCCCCGTACATTTAAAAAAAGCCAAAATTCGCGTAAAATGAACTGTGGTTGGCGAAACCTTGATAGGTATGTACCCATGTATTTTATTTTTCGGTCACTGTCGTTTTTTATTTTAGCGAGTTTGTCATTTCCTTTCACACCCATGTATCATGCAACGTTTTTTTAATACTTTACGTTTTTTTAACGTTATGTACTAAGTACTAACCTCACAGAGAAAAAACCACAGATAAGAAAAAAAATATGATTCTTCTATTCTGTGGAAACAACCAATCTCTTTAAAAATTCTCATATCAAAAATATTAAAGAAGATTCATTATCTCTGGTTATTATATTTTTTTATTTGCTAGAAATGTATTGTTTCTCAGAACTACAAATAAAAAAGTGGCAACGTAAAAATCACGTGTGCGGTAAAAAAAAAATGCGCATAGTAAACTAGCACATAAAGTACCATTTTTGGAGCAACTGTATTGAAAAATATATTTTCACACAAGAGGGGCGCTGCTTGTGAACAAATGTGTCAAACTAAATGTCATTTCCATACTCTACCATGATGAAATCTTTTAGTTGTCATTTCACCTCCCATACAAACCCAAATTATGTGTAAAATTTGGATGTATTCACCAATTACTATTGCTACTAGGTAAAAGTAATGATTATCGTTGTTTTGTGTATTCTCGACTACACCAGACCGTGACAGCTTTGCGAAAAAGTATGCACACCGAGCTGTAATTTTTTTTTTTGCCTTTACGCTTGAAGACATATTACGTTAAGTACACCCCGTGTACGTAGAAAGAAGATGCTATTTGTGTCTGTGTAAGTCTCTGTAATTTTATTACCCTATGACTCTGGTGTGGCTGTGTACCTACGCAGCGCGCGCGATGTTATGGTGCGGGTGGTGCGGGGAGAGATATAGAGCTCCGCCCAGACCCTCAAGGTCGCTAGCCCATGTACAAGCCTTAATGCGAGTGAAGCCGCGGCTTTTCGACGCGTAGTACCAAATTCGCAAAGTGCCATAAGGTGTTTCGCGAAATAATTTTTTTTACACGCAAAGCACCAGATTTTCAGAATACCAAATACGCTTAGTGCCATTGAGCATAATGCCAAATTCGGAAAATAGCATTTTCTGCTACCCAAGGGGCTCTTTGACTGTATTATCCGGTTCAAATGCTGTTGGGATACGACCTTTTGGAGTTGAGTTACGCGACAGTGATGACTTGTATGGAAATAAGTAAAAGAATAAAATAAATAAACGAAATACTTTCGATGAAGTTTTATTCGTCACTCATATATACTTTGCTCGTGTGTCACGCGTTTTCCCGACAGCGTTGCTAATTACAAAAGGTCGTTTCTAGTGATGTGCGCAATCGATTATCATTTATCAATAATCGATTAATAGATTAATAGAGCACTATAACACTACCAAATTCTACGATTTTGTTTGTCATTTAAAATAGTCATGAATACCAGCCACCTCAGTTCCTAATTTGACTAATTTGAGAAGAAATCGGCTACTTCTGAAACATCTTGATTATATAATATTTTTGAATGCAAATTGGATAGTAACATAATAATATAGAATATAGGTACTTATCAGATTTTATTGTTCTTTTTTTTCCTTAGAGAATTTCTTTTATACAACACATGTGGTGATTATAAATAAATAATAATTATCATTATTTTTTGTTTTAAACCACTGCATTAACCAATAATAACCAATAATAAATAAAGCTCTAGGTACATAATAATTCATAATAAATAATAACATAAACATAATACAACTAAGATTGCGTTCTTTTTATTTGTAGAATAGTATAGATAGAGTATAGTCTAAGAAAAATCTTTAACATTTTGTCCAAATTTTAGCAGTTTCTTTTTATTTGCTTTTGGACTGGACAGTTGTCAACGGAATCATAAATAATCGTCCATAATCGATTTATAATCGATTATTGATGGATTACGAATATTTCAATAATCGATTATAAAACTAATCGAGTCCGCACATCACTAGTCGTTTCCTAACAGCATTTGAACCGGATAATATAATCAATCAAACCTGACCGAACCTAATATCGCTCGCTTCGCTCGCTCATTTACAGTTTTTTTTGGAGTTTTTTTTTTTCCAATTCCCTTTTTGTTGAACCGGATTATATAATCAATCAAACCTGACTGAACCTAATATCGCTCGCTTGGCTCGCTCATTTCCAGTTTAAAAAAAAATACTTTTTTCCTACTCCCTTTTTGGTAACAGTTTTGATCACAAGCGTATTTGGTACTATGCGTATTACAGGTTTGGTAACTAACGTAGTTGGTCACTTTACAAATTTGATACTTTGCCAAATTAGAGTTTTGCGAATTTGTTACTACGCGTCGAAACTAGCCGCGGGCAAAAGCTAGTTATCTATTATGGTCATGTTATGTTCACATGTATGTGGCATATTTTTTATCGGCAAGAAATTTTTCCTTAATCTTGGTAAGCAGGTACTTTGTCGTACTTATCTAGTACCCTTGAGGACTTTTAGTAGGTATGTTCATCTGCACACCTCAAGGTATAGGTATCGTTCCAATTTTCAAAACAACACTACTTAGGGGTCGTTCACAAATTACGTAACGCAATTCGGAGGTAGGGAGAGGGGCGGGTGCGACCAGGCGTTACGGTCCTGTTACGTGATGGGAGGGGGGGAAAGGGGGGGGAGAGGTTTAAAGTTTGCGTTAAGTCACGATTTTTATTTAAAAAAGAACCCCAAATCTTTTTATAAAGCACCCGTTATGTGACGGACATGGAGGGGGGGTCCCAGCCATGCTTTACAGTACTGTAACGTCCCCCACGGAGAGGCGGGCTCGAAATTTAATGTTTTTTACGTTACGTAACTTCTAAACGACCCTTAGTTATTTTCATGAATTTTCTTATACATACTTGCTAAACGCTTGAAGTAATGAGCGATCACGAACATTAGTAAGCAAACTCTACCTTTTATTTAAAGACAAGCCTTAAAGTTTTAAACTGCGTTCAGTTTTTTTGTATGCTCTTACTTGACCGTATGCTCTGAAATCCTTTCAGCATTCCAACGTTGACTGAAAGAGATCCCGAAAGGGATAAGTCTGCCTTTGCTATATTTTTATTCTTTTGTTAACACCTCATTTGTAAAATGCAATAAAGAGTTTACAAACAAGCAAACAAACAAACGAACAAGTGGCAAGTTCCTACGTTTCCGACGCAACAAGGAGCCAAATCCATCGCATTGCATGTGAAATCATGAGTCATACAAGGATGTTACCGCTTTTAGCAGCTTTGAACCAAGCGGTCTAGAATTAGATTTTCGTTTAGTTTTTGTTTTTATAGGTTTAACCGCCTCCTTGGCGTAATGGTTAGTCCATTCGCTTCACACCACGAGGTCGCGGGTTCGATTTCCGTCGGGTTCAACTTGTAAGACTCGGTTTGGTTGGTGGTAGGGCATTTTCTAAGCCCGCCTGGCTAGCTACCACCATCTTATCTAAGACTTGCCGCCAAACATCAGTGTTAACAACATTAATGTGTTCCGGCATGAAGATAAGATAGCCAGTACTCCATTGCGTTGGGAAATCTTGGTAAGCCCGCTTCCATCTTCGGCTTTAACGTCACTTACCATCAGGTGAGATGATGCCAATTGTGAATAAAATAAAATAAAAGTTAGATATTAGATAGGTACCAAAATTTATGTATATTATAACGAAACCTACCAAGATGAGGTTTTATATGATTTAGGGGAGGCAGCATACTTTTCTTAAATATTTTTCAAACTTCGTAACAGTTAATTGCTTACACCTTGTCATGTTGGGCGAGTAAAAGAAACAGTACAAATTAGAAACTGCGTAGATGCAGGTATGGAGTATGGCATACTGCATATCGACAAGTGGTATGCAATTTAGTATTACAAATGCAGCTACTGGACTGGCTTATATAACTTTAATGTTAAAGTTCATCAGGACTATTTTATTTCCAACCTTCTTTATAACTACAGACACATTATCTATTGTAATAATCTTGATACTGTGCTACAGGGCTACGACATTTCGTTACTGAATGTTTTTTAGTTGAATTTGCTGCCACCCTGTACTAGTTTTCCTGTCTTTCTATTCTTTACTAAAGGTTGCCTGGTAGAAATCGCTTAAAGAGATAATGCCGCCTTTGCACTCTATGCATATTACATACAAGGTGTAACAAAATTGGTGTAGGTCCCGTTAACTGGGGCTATTACTCATCAAACTGAACAACCTTTGTTCTACAAGTTTGCTGAAATCGCAAAAAAAAAATTGAACTGTTCATACAAAACGATCGGCTGATTGACCGATTTTGTGCATTTTTGTATGGAGCGTAAATTTTTTTTGCGAATTGACTATGGGTTCCTTGGAGACCTGACCGGTTACCTGATACTTCAATCTGAATCATGACATTATTTATAATAGACAATAAGTTTTTTTTGACTATTTAAAAGTAAATTTAAAATAAATTATTTTGATTTGATTATGTCAATCAGCGGTCTGTATTTCACGAATTGTAATAAACAGTTAAAATTTTCACAGAGTGTGTATTTCCATTGCCGCTATAACAGCAAAAATGAAAAAATATAAATATAAAAGGATGATTTTTTTCCTGTACGATGGTACGGAACCCTTCGTGTGCGACTCCGACTCGCACTTGGCCGGTTTTTGATGACTAGAAGCGTCGTCTTTTAATACCGGTACCTAACCTTGCTATGTCTACGTATTGATAAACACACAGCTATCTGTTTGCACTATATTGTCTCTACTTCACGAGGAAACGCCGCCGCCCGCGAATCACGCGCAATTTGGCAACTTTAATATCGATATCCGCAAAACTTACAGCTGGCCAGCAATGAATTCTGCCACGATAAAGATTGATTGATGATACACGTCTCTAATAGCTATCTGGAAGCAAAATCTAGTTATTTTAAGACCATAACAGAACCTAGCAATACAGGCATTCGGCTCATTGCTTAGAAAGAAATAATTCCCAAAAGTTATGCAGATATTGAGGGTTTGGCCCTCCCTTGCTCCATATTTTGGCCTTATCAAATGGTCAAAGGATCCTAACATAGCTTTCAGTATTCAGCCAATAGAAGGTTCAATCTCCGAATTAAAGCCTTGAGGACTAACACACTTAAGTATATTGCTACGTGGATCTTGTTTGTATTATAAAATGAAATGCTAACTTCTTGGATGTAGCTTGGAAGTAAGGTTCTGTCAAATGTCAAAAAAGTAGCCCTCATCGTTCATGTACAGATATGGGCAGTGGGCCAGTGGGTAAAAAACCAAACAACCCAATCTGGAAAAACTCGATTAAACCCCAAGAAACGGGTATTTACCTACGCACAAAACCCATGTTTCGACTCCCTGGGTGGATTTTTACTCAGTTTTGTGTAAAACCTCGGGAGCTCGCCCATCTCTGTTCATGTAGGTAGTATTATTCAAGGCTATGCTAAGCAACGGCTAACAGGATTGCGTAAACATAGCTAACAGTAGCTGAGGTAGCTGAGCACTTAGCACAATGTACACACACTGACTGTACCTAGGACAGACAGGACACGCCACTTGTCCTCATTTTGAAAATAAAGGCGTGTCAACGACGACGGTCGCGTTTCATGGCTTAAATATGGGCACAGGAAGATTCGTCACGCTAATATGACTGCGTTTTGGCTAACTCCTTTGCGTTTTCGTTGATTTTGTTATTTAGCCAAGACAGAGAGAAATTTGTGTGTGACTAATAATTGCTTCACCGAGAAGACGGAGACTGAAAGAAAATATTTACTTAAAACATACAGTTATCGAAACACAATGTTGAAATGTAGACGCTCATTAAGGCTTGTCCTTCGAAAAACCTCAAAACTGAAGAATTTTGTAACCATTTTATTCGTTAACCATAGCATATTTCTACCAGAAAAAAATACATAATAATCTACAAGATGTAAGAAGTGATGTAGATTTCACAGAATTCGATTTTATTTTTCAGAACCTTAGAAAAAAAATATCTAATACATCCCCTTTTTTTTCAGTTGTAACCATTTTACTGCTGCAATTTTTAACAAAACAGTTTGAAAATTTATGATATAACTCAAAAAACAATCTAGAGTGATGCTGATTTCTCACTTTTTGATTATTTATTGTATTTTATTTATAAATATTTTAAAACCATCTGATTTCGGGTAAAATTCCAACCGTTCTCAAGCCGTTCCCCGCGCTCGTCCTAAAAATCAGTGCGGGGCGGGTCGCGATGCTAGACGGACCTGTGCTGCTTTGCGGGAGCTCTCGAATAAAAATAAAATATTGGGTTTTTTGTGTACATAGTGTAGTGTAACGGACAGAGAGTATTTCATGAACATATTTGGTTACTACATTAGATTCTTTTTATTTTTTAATTTACGCTTTTCAGTTTCTTTGTTTAATTTTTTTGATACAAAGTTTTTGTTTTACAGTTTTTGTTGCTTAAAATCTACCCGAGCTTTATTATACCCTATTCAAAAAATAATAATCATCGAAATCGTATAAGCCAGCACAAAGATCCAGCGGCTTTCCGCGACTTTAGCAGGACGTCGGTCCACCAAATGGGAGGCTTGCTTATGCTACATCTTCCGGTGTGTGGTCACCACTTGAGAACTTTGCTGCTCCAACGGCCATATGTTTTACGAGATATATGACTAGAACTGATGATCGTTAGGGCAGCAAAGTTCTCGAGTAACGACCGCTTACCAGAAGACGCACCGTGTACCGCATTGAGAATGCCCGGTCTGGAACATAGCTCGTAGAACAGATGACCGTTGGTGCAGTAAAGTTCTCGAGTGGCGACTGCGCACTGGAAGATCTAACATAGGTAGGACTTCCACTCGGTTGACCAACCACCTGGTGAAGGTCGCGGGAAGCCACTGGGTTCGAACAAATCATTATAGGTTATTTCCAATGTGGTGCGCGTTGCGTCTTCTGGTGCACTCTCGCTACTCGAGAACTTTGTGGCCCCAACGATCATATTCTGTTCTAGGCATATATCTCGTATAATAGATGGTCATTGGGGCAGCAAAGTTCTCAAGTAATGACCGTACATCGGAAGACGTAGCGTAGGCAGGCCTCCCACTTGGAGGACCGACGACCTGCTGAAGGTCACGAGAAGCCTCTGGATGCGAGCAACGCAGAACTAGTCGTATCTAATGCGTTGTGTGGTGCATCTTCTGATGTGTGGTTGCCACTCGAGAACTTTACTACTCAAACGGCCATCTATTTTACGAGCTATGTGCGGCACATAGCTCGTAGAACATGTGACCGTACGGTGCACAGTACGTCTTCTGGTGTACGGTCGGCACTCGAGAACTTTACTACCACAAAGGCCATCTGATCTATCAGCTATGTTGCCAGGCACATGCTCGTAGAACACATGATCGTTGGGACAGTGATGTTCTCGAGTGGAGACCGGGCACTGAAAGATGAAATGTAGAAAAGCCTACTCGGTGTACCGACGACCTGGTGAAGGTCTTGTGGTGAGTGCCACTCTAGAACTTTACTACCACAACGGCCATAATATATTCTACAAGCTACTTAAGCTATTTTAGATTTTATAGGTTTTTAGGAGAATTAAGGAGTTTCATGAGTCCTAAGTTTGATGAATTCCAAAGATTTAAATTTTAACCACAAGTCTAATTACATTGTTTTGTATCACCTATCAAGTACAGTGATTTTAAAATTTAAATACAAAATACAAAACAAATAAAAACTTTTAAGATCAGTATAAGCCTCAGATAAAAAGCCCGAAACGGTCCTAATTACTACCTTTTCACAACATTTTAATTTCTACATACCGTTGATTTTATTTAATTGCACTACCTCTCCGGTCTGTAACTTGTAACCAGCCAGATATCAAAATCATTGATAAATTTATTGCTTAACCTCGCACTTCGTTTGTCGTGTATACGCATGGAAGATCGACATAGTAATTTTTAATACAGTTGCTCGAAAAGTGGTACTTTATATGCCAGTCAAGTGTGCGCAAAATTGATTTTACCGCACACGTGCTTTTACTTTACTACTTTTTTTAATTTCTTGCTCGGGAGGAACAAGATATTTCTAGTAAATAAAAAAAAATAACCAAAGATACATAATCTTCTTTAAGACTTTTGAAAGGAGAATTTTAAAAGAGACTGGTTGTAATTTCGTGAAGTTAGTACATAACACTAGCAGATTAGATTCTCTTTGGGTTATATCTTTGTGAGAAAGAAAAATAAATATGAATGAAACGCATAGGTAACAAGAAGGAATAGGTCATCTTTTCCAAGGAGGTTTTAATGCTTACATGAACTTTATTCCAAGCCTTATTGTAATCTACTTATATTAATATTTAAAAAAACTTACGCATGCGTACGTGTGCTTAACTAAATTAAATATGGCACAATTTTCGTAAACTGAATTGTATTGCTTAGAATACAAACAAAATTATGAATATACGTGCAATAAAAAATATACTTATATGTATATAAGGAAAAAACAAAGTGAGATTACTCCCCGTACATTTAAAAAAAGCCAAAATTCGCGTAAAATGAACTGTGGTTGGCGAAACCTTGATAGGTATGTACCCATGTATTTTATTTTTCGGTCACTGTCGTTTTTTATTTTAGCGAGTTTGTCATTTCCTTTCACACCCATGTATCATGCAACGTTTTTTTAATACTTTACGTTTTTTTAACGTTATGTACTAAGTACTAACCTCACAGAGAAAAAACCACAGATAAGAAAAAAAATATGATTCTTCTATTCTGTGGAAACAACCAATCTCTTTAAAAATTCTCATATCAAAAATATTAAAGAAGATTCATTATCTCTGGTTATTATATTTTTTTATTTGCTAGAAATGTATTGTTTCTCAGAACTACAAATAAAAAAGTGGCAACGTAAAAATCACGTGTGCGGTAAAAAAAAAATGCGCATAGTAAACTAGCACATAAAGTACCATTTTTGGAGCAACTGTATTGAAAAATATATTTTCACACAAGAGGGGCGCTGCTTGTGAACAAATGTGTCAAACTAAATGTCATTTCCATACTCTACCATGATGAAATCTTTTAGTTGTCATTTCACCTCCCATACAAACCCAAATTATGTGTAAAATTTGGATGTATTCACCAATTACTATTGCTACTAGGTAAAAGTAATGATTATCGTTGTTTTGTGTATTCTCGACTACACCAGACCGTGACAGCTTTGCGAAAAAGTATGCACACCGAGCTGTAATTTTTTTTTTTTGCCTTTACGCTTGAAGACATATTACGTTAAGTACACCCCGTGTACGTAGAAAGAAGATGCTATTTGTGTCTGTGTAAGTCTCTGTAATTTTATTACCCTATGACTCTGGTGTGGCTGTGTACCTACGCAGCGCGCGCGATGTTATGGTGCGGGTGGTGCGGGGAGAGATATAGAGCTCCGCCCAGACCCTCAAGGTCGCTAGCCCATGTACAAGCCTTAATCCGTCATGATCGCCTTGCCATGGCTCCTCGTTGTGTTTGAATTTCCTCTCGTGACTTCGTTTTTCAGTCTGAAGATCAACAGCGCGTACCTAATGGGATTGTAGCTAGGTTCAATTTTGAAAGTTGTCTTTCCAGGAGAAACAACATTTTTTTTTAGTGAACATGCAAATTACGAAGAGCACAATAATTATGAACCAATTAATTAAATATTTTCTTGCATACATTAGTGCAGTTATAATAAGGGTGAAATTAAAATCATTTGCCGATTGCATTTTTGTATGAGGCGTGGCATAGTGTGACTATATAATTATTTGTTTTTTTTTCGAAATCTTTGGCAGCGCACTATTAAAACCTATTCTTTTTTTTTAGATTATTTTAAATTATTTTTCATGATATGGGTTTAATTTTGAGTTTTTCGTTTTTTGTTTTGGTGCACATGTACTTTTTGATCAAGCTCTATCGTAAAAACGGTAATACATATGAGCGTGAAACTTGGTGTGATTATAGTACTAATCCTGAAATAAAACAACAAATAATAAAAGCCGGGTAAGTGTTAGTTGTACTCGCGCTAAATAGTCCGAACCGAACTCATTAAAAAAAGTATATTTTTGACGCTCGCTTGATATCTTTTGTGTGTAATGTAAATAGGTATCATTATTGTCATAGTGTTGTGTGGAGAGGTGTAGTAGTACGGAACCCTCAGACTTAACCGCTTTCTTATAATTTACTAGGTACATAATAATTACGTCCCTTGGGAAATGTTGTTCAGAACGATGATAGCAAAGCCATAGTTAGCGGGTTTTGTTACACCCCGTGTAGTCGACCGTGCCCTAAGCTAATAAAAGACAGCATTTTCTTTTGTTTTTTTTTTGAAACGTTATGTATGACGGCGAACGAAGGTAGGAGGAAAATCCCTACTTCCCTACTAATATTATAAATGTGAAAGTAACTCTGTCTGTCTGTTACGCTTTCCCGCAAAAACTACTGAACGGATTTGGCTGAAATTTAGTAGGTAGACAGATTAGGACCTGGATTCAGACATAGGCTACTTTTTACCACGCTCGCGAGCCGCTTGCGGCTCGCGCACTGCGCACCCTCGAAAAGTCATAGAAACGTTGTCCACGCGGGTGAAACCGCGGGAAACAGCTAGTAAGTACATATATGTCAACCTACAAAACTATAGTTATCTATCGTCTCTATTATAGTCGGACATCAGATAGCAACGATAGCCACGGACACCAATCCCTTAACGGTTCATACAATGGTCGATGCATAGAGCATTGTCATTTGTTCCAAAATCATTACCATTCATGAGATACCAATTGTTACAATCACGATGAGCGGAACTGGCCGTCATGTGAATAACTGTGGATACTCATATTGGCGGTCATTGCAAAATTAAAAATATAATTCATGAAAGTTTCAGTGTAAATGTTCAAAGTAACACCATACATCTGGATAAAATAGTTTATCAACCTTTAACTTCAAATATCTCAGTATAGTCGGGTATTTAGTGTCACCAACCTTGCAAATTGTCAACAAAGGAAGCCGCTTGGCACAGGCATACCTATTGGTCATCTGAGCTGATTTAGCCCTGTACCCACGTGGCACCACCCTGCAGGTAGGTGGGGGAGGGGGGGGACAATTCCATCTGCCGCGCTGCACTCTTTCGTCCATATCTCCGTAAGTTTAGCAAACAAGTCGTGTTTGGTATCGTTTTCGTATAATTTAAGGACGACAAATTTATTTCTGGAACAATATTTTCACTTGTTCATAGAAGAAAAAAAGATTAGGCGCAAAAATAGAAAAAATAGAAATAAAAATTCTTACAAAATCTATGCCTACAATTAAACCAAGAGACTATGTTTTATAAAAAAAATATGATTTTGTAGCCCTGTTTATCTAGAATATATAAACATAAACTTTCTTAATAGATTGAACTAGTAAATGTGTCAAAAAAAATTTATTGCCTCGTGCGGTGGAGCTGCGACGGGAGAAGTAAGTATTTTTGGATAGGATTTGACACTAAATTGTAAACAATTATTAAAATAATGAGCAATGAAACTAATTAGTATAGGTGTATCTATATCTAGAGATAATATTCTTGAAGAAATATCTAGAGTAAATATTGTTAAAAAATAATATTAGAGTTCATAACATTAAAATAAATGTTTTATAATCACTGAGATAACCCTAAATTTCAGCTTATTTTAATCATGTTAGTTGTAATAGGGATTCCTATTTTAATTGTAATAATGGAATAAAGAATAAAAGGTCTATTTTAGTAAATAAGACAATTTATTGACCGTTTCCGGGTGTAAGTGGTCCAATAAACATCTTTAGAATTTAAGCCGACCTCACCTGCTCGTGGTGCACCCTGCTAGGCTACAAACGAGGCTCTGGCGAAATTGGTTACCTTCGGGGTTTTGGGAGTCAGACGGCAGTCTCTCCTTATAATACCTGAAACCTGTCATTTATTGTGAAAATGTCGGACAAAGACCATGGCACAAGTCGGGACAAAGCTAGGTAGAAGAAGAAGATTCACAGTTTCCGCTGCAGCCACACAGTTCGGTGCACCTTATCTCTCTTTTTAAACAATTGCACCTTCCTGCGCATTTTTTCGTGCATTTACATCGTATTACCTCCATGCAAGCAGCGGCTGCTGGCGGTAGGGTGGTCCAAACAGGCTCCCATTTGCCATTATTTTTTGCCCATCCCCAGTCAGCAGGACATGGCAGGTTTTGTGTAGGTTGCAAAAGTTGACCCCATATATGTCCTCCCAGATAAATTGCTCTCAAAATATGGTTGCGCAGGGAATCTTTAGTTGGTGGAAGATTCTCCAGCTGTCTGTGCTTTTTCGTAAATAGTAGTTTTCTACACTGATTGATATCAGTGCACGCGCCAGATCTAAAATGAAACAAATTGTACACAACATGCATTCCAATAATTACTTAAATTATTTCAAATCACAAAAGCCAACCACCACTTAAATTACTTGTCATTTATAGAATTGACAAATTTTTCTAGTATTGGTAAAGCTTGTTACACATTTCCTTCTTTAGCGCTTGTGAACCACTCCGTCGCAGGTAGATAAGCGCCCCAAGCTTCGAAAGCACTCTTTTTCCCTTTACCAGCAATAGACGAAACGGTATCACACCCGGAAAAGGCGTGGAACATTGGCAATACTTCTGCCTTTTCTGGTCCTAAAAGAAAATAAACTAGTATATAGCTGAATTACTTTCAGATTTTAAAGTGTAAATATATTATATTTATTTAGGTTACCTAATGAAGCTGCAATAGCATGGCATGGCAAGAACTGATTTTTTCCCGTGCCAATATGAACCCACAGTTCCTCAAGCTGTGGCAATTGTGACACACATGAAACCTCAAGGACAACAACATTGGTATCCACTGTACGCACCATTTTGTGTCCTTGGGCTGCAGCATCACCAATGTGGACCATTATGCGCGTATCTGCTTCCTCATGGTTGCATGGTTCTAGGGCTTTTTTATCACTGGGGCTGTTGCTGAAAACTGTCGGTCCATCTGTCGTATAAAAGTTTTTGCCGGCTAAGAATTCTGTAGCTTGGCACTGTAGAGCTAGGAAATGGAAAAGTTCCTCTTTATTGGAATTATCCCAGAGAAAATTTGCCCAACCCTTCGGAATTCTAAAATTTGAAATAAAACGTGTTCTTTGTCCGGTGCCACGTTTTAGTCTCGTTTTTGAGACTGTCAGTGTCGTATCTGTCCCAAATCACATCTAATCTTGATACAGTGACAAGCTCTCTGTTCGCGAAAGGTATAAATACTTTTTCAGCAGTTTTGCTGAGTCCTGGAGCCCTTAAGTTTAGCAATTCCGAGAGCTATGTCGGTTACTTTGGTTCTTCTACAGATCTCCTCGTTTCTGATTTGATCACGCAGAGAAACGCCGAGCATAGCACGCTCCATTGCCCTTTGGGTGACCTTGAGCCTTCTTATGAGGCCCATAGTAAGCGACCATGTCTCAGTTCCGTATGTCATCACTGGCAACACACACTGATCGAAGACCTTGAGATAGGTACCTACTATATAATAACTTATAAGTAGAAATAAAACATGGTATTTTTTTTTAAGATAACCGGTCGGCTGTCTTCTTCCTGAATCCATCATCGGACCCTCCTCGCCTAGTGTAATATATGGGACTCGTCAAAACCATCCAAATGAGCCCAGACTCAAGAGGGTTACTAGTAATACTAGAAGAGTTTCACTGTCCACCTCCTGACTTCATCATCAGGCCCAGTTGAGACTACCATAATATTGTTTCGTTATTAGCACCCCACGTGTATGCAAAGTTTCATAAGAATCGATTCAGTACAACTGAAAAAGCTTTCACAAGATTTGAAACAAAGGAAGGCGTAAATATATATACGGGGTTAAGTCAAATAAAATCGTTTAAAAACATAGTAAATCTAAATAAATACTTACAATTCTCATATCCTATGAAAAAAATATACTAGTTTGATAGTTTATCCTCCTGAAAACACTTCAAAAGTTCAAAATACGTGCTTGCGTTTTGTAGTGATCACTGAGTAAGATGCGAACCGACTGAACTGAGAACACGCGTGTAATGGTCACTGAGCGCTCCGCGCAGCGGTCGAGTTGAACGAGCCGCTAAAACGCAGCTCCCCCGTGCGACGCTAATGATTTTTTTTTACACATTTATAAGTTTAATTTATTAAGAAAGTTTATGTATGTATTATCAAAATAAACAGGGCTACATAATTATATTTTTTTTATAAAACATAATCTCCTGGTTTAATTGTAGGCAAAGATTTTGTAAGAATTTTTATTTCTATTTTTTCTATTTTTGCGCCTAATCTTTTTTTCTTCTATGAATAAGTGAAAATATTGTTCCAGAAATGAATTTGTCGTCCTTAAATTATACGAAAACGATACCAAACACGACTTGTTTGCTAAACTTACGGAGATATGGACGAAACAATGCAGCGCGGCAGATGGAATTTTCCCCCCCCTCCCCCACCTACCTGCAGGGTGGTACCACGTGGGTACAGGGCTAAATCAGCTCAGATGACCACTAGGTATGCCTGTGCCAAGCGGCTTCCTTTGTTGAAGATTTGCAAGGTTCCCATACAAATCAACACACTAAATACCCGACTAGTAATGTGATGCTTTAGGTCAAAATGCCCTAATGTACTCTTGGTTTGCATTTACACCCCATACAGAAATTGGTCACCCTTTGGGTGTACAGTAAAAGACGTCGGTGGCTCAACCGGTAACGACACGGTCGTCCTAACCAGAGGTGCCGGATTCAAATCCGGACGGCCAATGTACCAATGAGTTTTTCAAAACTTACGTACATATTATACTTTCCGATCGCTTTAACGGTGAAGGAAAACATCGTGAGGAAACCTGCACGACACACCTGCGAAGAAACTCGAAGGTTGCGTGTGAAGTCGACCAACCCGCACTGGGCCCGCGTGGTCGACTAAGGTCCGATCGCCCTAATTCAGGGTAGGCTCGAGCCCCTCGGTGGGGACGTATATGAGCTGACATGATGATTGGGTGTACGGAACCCTAAAAAGAGTACAAGTACTTGTCGGACCACGCGAAAATAGGGTTACGTTGTCTTTTACACACATTTTGTTTGGAAAATTATGACTCTTACCAAATTTTTACAAATCATATTGCTCATCTTAAGTTGGTCGACTATTACTCCTAAACTAAAGAAAGCCAACTTAGCCGTGATAATTTTCCTTGTAAATTGATTATATGTCCGTCTATGTCCTTCTATGAGATTTCCTGAAATAGCAGTTTGCTGGCAAGAACTCGTAACTTGACTCGTAACAAAAATTAGCACTTTGAAGCTTTATATTTCGCAAACGGATCCCTGAATCGAAAACGGTTTTCGCACATCATCATCACCATCATTACAGCTCATATACGTCCCCACCGAGGGGCTCGAGCCTACCCTGAATCAGGGCGATTTATAGGCCTTAGTCGACCACGCGGGCCCAGTGCGGGTTGGTCGACTTCACACACAACATACTTACGTACATACTAACCGATTGCTTTAACGGTGAAGGAAAACATCGTGAGGAAACCTACACACGCCTGCGAAGAAACTCAAAGGTTTTCGCACATCTGCAATATTTTGGAACGACCCATCCAACGACACCCCACACAATCCCCACTTAATAGAAAAAAATCAAGACTTTATTTTACCATTTTGTCGGTGTTATAAATACGTATAACCATGCCAAATTACAGCTTTCTAGTACTCAGAGTGTCTGAGCTAAGCCGTTTACAGACAGACGGACGGACATGGCGAAAAGGGTTCCTTGTTGACTACGGAACCCTAAAAAATGGCTTCATACAAATTTCTATCAATTCGTATGAAGAGAACAATTTTTTTTTGCGACTCAACTGTGGGTCTCGTGAGGAAAGTTGTTCAGTACGATGAGTAGATAAGACTAAGTTAACGGGTCCAACACTATTTGTTTTGTTACGCCCTTTATAGGTACTAACATAAAAATGAAAATTCAGTAAGAAAGTTGCGTTAAAAGGCTACACATTTTTGATGAATTCCGGCCGCTCTTCTTAGACCTATAATTATCATCAGCACGTAATGAGTCCAAGATGCGCACTTGTACAGATTTCATCCTGTCTCCCTGACTTAGCTCCACTTAGCCAGACGCTAAGTTTGACTGTTCCTACTTCAGAACTCGTTTTGTCCAGCAGTTATCAGTTCTGAGAGAGAGCTTGAATAAGATCTTATATTCTTTCAGGCCAACAATGGGCTACACGAGCGTGGGTATCCAGCACTCGCGCTCAGCGGTGCTCCATGCGCAAGTCCCGCCGCACTACCGGCCAGTGATGCCTGCCAACAGCATGCTCATTAACAGCGCCTCCAGCGGCAACGTGCCGCACCCTGGCGTGAGTAGCACTTTAATACATATTGGCTTCTTTAAACAGCTTCTTACTGGCAAGCGTGGATCCTTCAGAATCATACAGAAGGTCACTACTAATGAAAAGTCTGTTTTTGCAGGCTGGACCCCGTGTGCACTTCAAGCTGCATCCGCAGCAAGCGATCATTCCAGAGAAGAAGCGGTCTCCTCCGTCTTCCCTGACCAATGGGAACGGAAAGAGCATTCGGCCACAGTCGTTCACGCCCGGCTTGAAGCGGTCCAAGTCGCTGACGTCGGCTGACGCGCTGGCCAGTGGCATGGCGGCGTTGGGACTGGCTGCCGATGCGGGGGACCTGGGGACGTTCCCACCGGATATACAGGAGTGCATCGATAAAGCGTTGGAAGGTACGTTAGCAAATGGGTTACTGTAAATCTGGCTTGTACTATAGAAGCTGTCAAGTTGCTTCAGATTTCTGACGCGAGACTCGTTCATACTTATTGAAATTGGGATATAGTCAAGGAGGTACTTCAATAAGGGTTTTTTCACTATTTTATTTGCCCTCGTGAATCATGATGGTATTCGTATCGATTTCGTCTTGCCGAAGAGGTGACCAAAATCACAAACAGGCCTTTTTACTATCGAGAGACGAAGGAGTGAAGAAGGTACTTATGGTGATAGCAAAAATAAATGGAAGTTGAGATTTTGATGGGGATCGATTGTCTTACACTAACAGTACCATAGTAAAAATCACTTGTAATTATTTTACTCAAAAATAGCTCGAATGATTTTGATTTAACTTGGTTTAATTTTTCTCCTAAATCGCTCTAATGATTCTAGTGAAAATTTGTGAATAACTAGTACTTAATAAGGCCTTCTGCACTGGGTATTTAAGTATTTTAGGAAAAATCCGTGTAAGGTACCGCCTATACAAACCCAAATTATTTGTAAATTTTTCATCAAGTCTGATAATTCTGATATACTTGACTTTATTCTTAGCTACCAAGAAAATTTAATGTTTATCGTTCATTTGCGTATGCTCGACTAAGACATACGGTGAATGCTTCGCGAGAAAGTATGCACAGCGTGGCTGTACAATTTATTTATATAAAGGAAAGAGTTTCGATATTGGCGGCGAAGTTTAATATTTGTACAAGTATCTGGTTATTTTATATTTAGCTTATCTTATTCAAAATATTATCATTACCGATTGCTTTAACGGTGAAGGAAAACATCGTGAGGAAACCTGCACACGCCTGCGAAGAAACTCGAAGGTTGTGTGTGAAGTCGACCAACCCGCACTGGGCCCGCGTGGTCGACTAAGGCCTAATCGCCCTGATTCAGGGTAGGCTCGAGCCCCTCGGTGGGGACGTATATGAGCTGATATAATAAATTCAAAATATTATTTAAAATCTATGAATGTATATTATTTTTTCTACAGATCCAAACGCAGTAAGTGCCCGTACCCTTATGGATGCGGTTGGACACCTGGTCTCCCGTGCAGTAGAGTCCCCTCGCTACGCCCTGCCGGCCGCGCGTCGCTGTATCGCCGTAGTAGAGCGCGAGCAGACGGAGACCTTCCTCGAGTCTCTGCTCAACACCTGTCAACAGTACCACCAGGACCGCGAGAAGGTAAGGAACTTCATCTTTATAAAACAAAGCAGCTAATAAATTGAGGAGTTCTAGTCGACGCTTTGATGGAACATGTTTCTTGAGTCGCTGCTAGCAATATTATCACGACCGCGACACAGATGAGATGAGGCCGCGAGAAGATAGGGATTCCTTACTAAGGTACTAGCTACAGGAAATTTCTAATGGAAGCAGTCGGACACCTGGAAATCCCTGCCCTCGCTACGTGCTGCTGGCCACACGCGAGTAGCGCGAATTACGCCATGTTATTTATTCTAGTTCCGATCTGTTTACCCCTTCCTACGTTTCTTTAGGATACAAAATTGATCTTCTCTAAATTTATGTAACATTCCTTGTTCCACCTTCTTCTTCCATTCGACAAAGAAAACTAACCTTTTTGTCATGACTTCTAGCTCCTGGGTGCAGTGGTGGGCGGAGGTCGACCACGCCTAATGGCTTTCCTGTCGTTCCTGCTGGAGATGTATTGCCAACTGCGGCGGCGCGCTATCCAGCGGCGCAGCGCAAGCGCGCAGCCCGGACAGGTGCTGCTCACGCTCATCTGCAAGTGCTGCGAGGACTGCGTGAGACAGGCACAGCCACAGCCCAGCGACGTGAGTACTAGTTATGTGTACTGCTAGAGATGTACTACTAATATGTATAAACCCTCTGCAAATTGCTATGCCCTTCCGGGGCGTCATAATTAATAAACTAAGATCTATATATTTACCTACGCGTATGAATGTACATGATTGTTAATGATACTGCAATAAACATGAAATGAAATGGAAACACTAATTGCGGCGGCGCCAGTGCGCAGCCCAGCCAGGTGCTGCTCACGCTCATCTGCAAGTGCTGCGAGAACTGCGTGCGGCAGGCGCAGTCGAAGCCCAATGACATGACTACATTACTAGCCTTATGTCGATGTGTAAAGGCTTGTTATACAAGATGAAGGTATTTACGTAAGGTCCGACTGAGTCGGTCTAGGTGGGGCCGCTTGCTCTGCCGCCAAACAGCTTGCTGCTTTCCGGCAAGCGATGTAATATAGCCTCTGCGATTCTTCATTGCTGAGGATCGTGACCGTCATGGCATTGTGAGGGCGGAGAAAGCTCTATCACTCGCTACGTGCACTGCTTGATAGAGCTACGGTTAGATGGTGCTGGTGACTTGACTACACCATTCAGCAGGAGGTCTCTTGCCCTCTATTTTCCCCGTCAAATTATATTATTCGAGGCTTTCTGTCTTCGCACGCAGTGTCCAAATAAGGAGATGATACGTTGTTGGCACACTGTGTATAGGCGGGTGGTGACCCTATAAGCTCGTCTAGGATGGACAGATTGGTTCTCTTGGCTGTCCAGGGAATGACTAATAGATACCGATACCTTGTTCCTTAATTCGTCTTTATTCTTCTACTAGATCCCAAATAAAATCAGAGATCCAGTCATTACAAGTACGATGTATCGGAATTTTTTTGCCGCACTTCGGTAACGGTGTTTGAGATAGCCTGTTTAAGGTAGCACCAAGTGGTTTCAGTATCGAAGTCTGTTGGAAGTTTTTTCATCTGTCGACCTATCTTTTTCGCAAACTCCAGTCTCTGTTGACTATTCAGTTTGTTTCTTGATTGTGTATTTGACTTTCTAATCTTTTTTAAAGAGTAGTTGGAACTACGTTACTAACAACTGGGAATCACTCCCGCAATCTGCACAGTGCGTATTGCAATATAATCTATCTGATTGCGAGTTTTTTCATCTGGCGAGATCCACGTGTAAAGATGTCTCAGATGTTGATGAAACTACGTGTTCATAGTTGTTAGCCGGTTTTCTATGCAAATTCTACGAAAGTTTCTCCTCGACATTTCTCTGCCCCATCCCATATTCACCGATGGTATCAGCACAGCAAGTTTCTTAGACTGTGGTATCAATCTCAGCGTCGCAACGGCTTTGACCCACTTTAGCAATTGGGTCTCCTATCAGTAGTATTATTTCATTTACGTCATACATGCTCAGTAAGTAGGATTTACTGCTGTACAAAGAGGCTGTGTAAGATGGCATTTACAACACAATATGCATTGTTTATAGAAAACGTTTCATTTTCAAATCACTTTACTTCACACTATGCTTGAATTTTAAAGTGAGTTTTACAGTTCAAGCTATGCATAACTCCTTAGTGAAACAATCTATTTTCTTATAAAATGTTAAGAAAACTTTTTGCTGAAAAAAAAACAATGGAAATGTCGTCATTTTATTTCATTTTTGTTATACAAAGAAAACTTTTTACTGAAAAAAATGGAAATGGCGGCATTTCATTTGATGCTTGTTCACTTGCGACTGTATAATAAAATAAGTAATTACAAGTTTTTACTAGTTAAAAGTGTTAGTTCAGCTTGTCAAGTACTTCATCCGATGAAGAACTGGCCTGCACGTCTGATTTCTGTCATCTCGAATCAGAAGATGTCGTACAAAATATTTTACCGAACAAATCCAGAGACCGATATAAGTACCTAAAATCCTTTATAGATTTCAATAAATGACGTACAGAAAAAGGAATAAAATCTTGTGTATTTCTGTCAGCTCTCTAAAACTTACAAACCATAATCATTGTGGAGTTTCTACTCTAGCTTAAGTAGTAGTTAAGTAGTACAACCTCGGTTGTAAGTAGCTATTACACCCTCGAACTATACTGTGCTAGCACAGGCGACAAATGGGATCTTGTTCTGTAATGGCTCTCTTACTACCCTTGTATAACTCTAAATCACTGTAAATTCCTGAAGTTCATCCTCTGTTGATGCTGAAGTGGGGGCATACACTTGTATGATGTTTAGTGCACAGCCTACGAAGCTTCCATCTTAAATTTGGCTATACGCTCTGGTATAGGTTCCGCGAGATGATAAATCCAACTCCGTTTCTGCTCTGTGTCATTGCCAGAATGGAATATTACATTACCATTGTTGGAGTCAAAATAGCCTAATTGCCCCCAGTGTATTTCATTAACGCTTAAAACGTCGATGTTCAGGCTTTCCATCTCTTTCTCGACTATATTTAGTTTTCCTGGACGCATTAAACCTCGTACGTTCCATGTACTTATTCGCAGTCGTTTCCATAATGACGGTAGGTGTTGTGTTGACAGCAGCATATTTTCCAACGTCTGCCTGATGGAGCACAGCACGGCGGCCGGTAGCCCATTTCACACCAGATACCCCGGAAATGCCATGGCGCCGAGTGTTGGTTGGGTCGCTCGACATCGCTCTATGGTCAATCGTAGTTGTAATAAATAACGGTATTCTCGGGAAAATAGTGCAGTGCAGTTTTCATTGCCTTCTGCACCAGACATTTTAGCGGCTATTTACACTCCACGGCCCTCTTCCAGTCTGGAGATGTCCTTGAACTGCTGCTTTTCGGATTGATACATCATGTGGTACTAAACTGACTTTATAGCCGAAAACATCTTTATAGGTTCAAAAACAGGCCATTTATCATTTATAGGTATATTTAGTCACTAATTTTTTTTTTAATCTTTGGAAAACCAGTGCCCTAATCAATAGCGCTAAATTTTAGTGCTATTGATTAAGTCACTGGTTTTCCAAACATTATACCCGACGAGATTAATGGAGATTCCACATTCTAGTAGAAGCAAAATTGAAAAGTATTCTTATTGTTTCCAGACGGAGAACCTGTTCTTCGTTCTGACCTACATCGGCCGCGACCTGGAGTCCCAGCTCCCAGGTGACCTGGAGCGTCTCCTTACTGCCGTTCGCGACGCCTTCCTTAATACCTCCGCGGCCCCCTCCATCCGACGCACGCTGTTACAACTGATTGAGCTGCACGCGTCCCGTTGGCAGCTTCCCGGCTGTGCGGTGCTGTACTACTACCCTTCATCTAAGTAATGTTCTTAAATAACAATAAGACGTAACTATGGAAATTTTGACATTTGTGAAGGTTTTATATTCCTTCTGACGCATTATGTTATATTACAACTGATTGAGTTGCATGCGTTTCTCGAATGCAGCTACCAGCTTGCGTGATCTTATACATATATAACACTATAATGTGTGTAGTGCAGGTACCTAAACATAAAAAAATAAAGAATTTTGTGGAGGTATTAATACTCCATCCGACGCACTATGTCACAACTGATTGAGTTTCCTGCGTTCCGCTGGCAGCTGTAATTGTGCACAGTCCTTTATACTACCCTCCCGCTAGTAGCCCGTACTTTTCAAACGTTGTAGAAAGCAAACAACGACAAAATATCATAAAAGCTACAAGCATTTCTATTTGAGTTTACAAGACATCAGTGTAGTCTGCGTTAGATTATCTTTTTACGTATTAGGCAAAAAGCTGCCATAAGCTCATTTTATTGTGCCTTTAATCTAATAATTGTTAGTTATTTGCACCTTCTGGGCACTGTTTGCATTTTATTATAAAAAGATACTAACAGTGTAGGAATGATTATTAATATAGGGTGTTAGATTTAGCTTAAGGTGGATTTAGGTCAGGAGCGTAAATGCCTAGAAAGTATTAAAAAGATTACTTGTAAATTTCGTAGTTTGGACAAATTTACGATGTACGTAACTGTACGGCAGTCGCATAGTATATTGTGCATTGTATTCTTTGTCGGGTTTTATTTAACTCTTTCTTTGCCATCTAATAAGTAGACTTTAAGTTGCCTTACCTATATCTTAATATGAAGAACAACTTTGTATTGCTTTCAAGTACATGGTTGTTTGTATGTACAGTCACAGTAATATCATGTTAACTTCGAATCTCTTGTCCTGTGCATGACATACAGAGGAAAAATACAGCTCTGTCGACAAATGAAAAAAAATATATATTTATGTGCGTGCGACTGATATCGTAAGGAATTAATTCAGTTGATCATGTTTTACGGTGACTGGTAATACGCTCATAATGAATATTATGTTGATATTTTTATTTTAGAATTAATGCACTCTGGAATTTAGTGATTAATTCAAAATTATTATCCTCTTTTTTTGGGTTCTTGTAGCCGTCTGCGGAACCCGTTATTATTTTATAAACCAAATTCTTTTTATTGTTTGGACTGAAGTTCTTTGCAGAAATGTATCTTTATACATATTTATGTGCTTGTGATATTACTGTAAATTTAAGTTTAAAAGTTTGTAACTATCTGAATCTTCTCTGTCCTAACCAAAGACTGTAACTGAGATGTATCTAGAGTCTAGAGGTTTCATCTTATTTATTAACAAATGTTAACGTTAATATAATCGCATGAAAATGATATTAGTTGATGCTGGACCAAATTATATTGTATTTTTATATAAAGCCTAACTGGGTGGTCAAGCCATAGTGTGGCCTTTGGCATTCAGTGAATGTTATTCATTTATTTAGTCATAGCAAAGTAGGTAGTAATCCCACTGGATATTATAGCCGTGGGTCGTGTTGTGTGATCAATGCCTACTTAATTATTATATCAACAATTTAACTGTTGAGGGAAAAAAAGACGAATTTTTCCGTTTATTATTTCAATGCATGAGTAGCAATCTAAGCTAATGGTCTGTTTTTAGAAAAAATGGAAAACAACAAAAAAAAATGGTGCTAACAAAAATATTGGTGTATACATTATAGTTAATTCTAATCGGCTGCGGGCAATAACAATGTTATCTTCTCGTTACCGCTATAATTTTGTACGTACGTAAACCAATAAATAATATAAATGTAACTACACCTTTTATTTTTACAAGTCCTTTATTAACTTGCCTTGTTAGTTAGTTAGCTAGGGATAAATCTTGGAAACTAAATTAGATCTACTTCCCGATTTTCGATTGAGCTGAAATTTGCGTAGTGGGCATGGCAAAAGTTCGTAGAACAAATTGCCGTTGGGGTAGTAAAGTTCTCGAGTGGCGACCGCGCACCGGAAGATCTAGAGTAGGAAGCCACCCACACGGACCGACGACCTGGTGAATGTCGCGGGAAGCCGCTGGATGCGGCAGCGCAGGACCGGTCGTCGTGCAAATCCAAAATGGCGACACTGGCCCATGAGGTAGGTATTACACGAACCATTTTGACCACTTTCGACATACCCGTATGTGAAAAATCTGTTTGAAACACATTTGCGCTTTTGTGTCTACACCGTGTTCAATAAATTCGACTACACTTTCAAAACTCAATAAATAAATAATTCTCATACTTAGTTTCGGCTTCCCGCGACTATCACCAGGTCATGGATGGATGCGGCCAGCGCAGGACCGGTCGTCGTGGAAATCCTTGGGGGAGGCCTTTGTCCAGCAGTGGACGATTTGTGGCTGATATGATGATGATGATGATACTTAGTTTAAACATAAAATTTATTTTTATTAGTTACATTTTTTTAAACAACTATATAAACAGATGTTTCGGTATAATTCTACCTTTTACCTTCTTCGTGAGCTTTAAACGTTTTTCAAAAGTCACACGCGGCACGCACAGCTTCCACCGGCATTTCCTCCCAAACGCGTTGGATACCTTTTTTGAAATGATCTAGATTTGCGATTTTGTGTAATATATGTCATTGGATTTTGTAGTCATTTAGCTTAGACAGCACGTATAACCATACAAAAAAAGGATTCAAATCTGGAGAGCTGGGAGGCCATTCATTCTTGGATAAGAAATTAGTCAAATTGGCTTGACACCATGCCTGCACTATGTTTTCTGTGTGTGATGGTGCTCCATCGGGGTTGCATTTGAAATTCGCATCTTTATAAAGGGGGTTTTGAGTGGGCAGGGGGAGAGGGAGGGGGGAGGGGTATCCCTTGGTGCCACTCCCCCCCCGCGGAGCCTTCCACTTTTTGAGAAAATGAATTTTTAAATTTGACTCATCTTTGGTCAGAAAATCGCTACTATTTATTGGAAAAAAACGGACATTTAGTTTACAACGCTCCATCAGGTGACATAATATGCTACTTCCCTTACACACACAACTCGAGCAGCGCAATGATGGATGACACCATCCGAATAAAACTGCTGATTTCTTCTTCTGCGAAGCATTCTGCTGCCCAAAGGGGGGGAGCCTCGCTTCCCGAGGCTCTTTGACTGTTTAATCAATCAAACCTGACCGAACCTAACATCGCTCGCTTCGCTCGCTCATTTATTTAATGTTATTCACTTCGCTTAGTGTTATTGTAATGTCACTAGTTAGAATGGATTTTCAGACAGGCGTTAGTTCTGGAAAATCTACTGTGGCAAAAATCCTGGAGCATGGAGCAAAGTGGACATAAAAGTGCAAAAAGATCGATAGAGTGATGAATGGATTTCAAAAATGGATTTTAATGGATCTCAGGCTGAAATTTTGACTTTTAAATGATATTCGGGAACGACAGAATCATTTGTAGGGGAGCGGACCCCTTATTATGAATCTTTGGGATCGAATTCTATCGCTTTCATACATTTCTTCTTTCCTAACCAAAGACAGTATAATTATAGGTCAGCTTTGCTCCTACATAACCACAAAAATTCTATATTTTTTTTCTTAAAATGGATGAGCCTCCGCGCACCCCCCTTCCTAGGGGGGGTCTACTTCAGTCCCCCCTCCCACCTCACCCACTATCAATCCAATTTGAGGTGGAAAATAACAATAAATAACATAAAATGACGCTCCGTTACACGTAACTTTAAATACGCATAAAAAAAAACTACGCATCTCCGCGGGGGGAGGGGGGTGTCGTTTGAAAGGGCCAACCAACCCCTCCAAAAAACACCCCTCATCAACCCTAAATTTGGGATGCGAATTTCAAATGCCAACCAAAAATCGCCCCCCAAACCATCATAGACGGTGCACCTTGAAATCGCGGTACGTATCTTTGATCCTCTGGAATATCTGCTATCCTTGCTGCCCACCATCAATCGTTTTGAACTTTGTGCGGATGCTCCAGGACAAACAGTTTCTCATCGGAAAAGATAAACTCATCTAAGTAATGTTCTTAAGCGTGCCAGGAAAGTATTGTTTTTGCTCTATCTAGCCTCTTCTTATACAAGCATTCGATGCGCCATGATTTTTTTTGTAAGCTTCACACCCAAGCTCCATTTTCAAAATATTATGCGCCGATCCCCTTGAAATATTCAATGCAAAGAACGATGGTGTTTTCGTCGAATCAGCTCCCTTACGATTATCACTACCCGTGCTGTCCGTGCTGAACGCGGCCGATCTGATCTCTGTCGATCGTCCAATGAAGAGATCTCCTTATACCTTTTTATGGTTTTGTAAACAAAATCACGCTTGATCCCGAGAGGTTTCAAAGCCTTAAAAATTGCACCAGGCATATTTTTAACAACTTCTCCCCGAAATTGCTTCATTGAACGAAAGTTGAGAGGGATATATAAATTAGTGACGATATAAAGATAAATACTATTTATTTTTGTTTAACAACAAAATCGGTTGCCAAGGCAACAATATCGGTTGTCAAAACAAACAAAACATAAAAAAGATTTGATCATTTTCAGAGGATAATAAAACTCTTCATAAACTGTATATATCTCCATATGACAAAAAAGATGTGATTATTTTCTTAAGACATAGTATTTACTTTCATACATATAGATGGAGCTAAAGAAGTTTTACTTCAGTCGTGTGGTCTGAAGCACACTCGTATTTTTTATATCGATCTTGGCTCCCTTTCACATTTATGTTTTGTAGGGATAATTTTTCACCTAATGTAAGATATCAAATGAAAGGGTTTCATGAATCGGCTCTAAAAATGTACTACACCTTTCAGCTACTTGTTTTCTCAACTTCTTCCAGTAGGATCCCCTAATGTGCTCCCTGAGGGATCTAATAGCACTAGGAGTGCATCTGCTGATAGCAGGCTGTGCTCCCCGGGTGGCGGTCTAACGGTGGCCACGAAAAGTGTCCATTGTTAGAGGGATCTAAGTTGATCTAACTAAGGTGATCTGACCACGGATACCGAAGAAATTCATCCAATAGGTGTCGACAGTATACATGAGCAAACCTGCGCTTGTAAAACTTTCTATTTAATAAGTTGTGCGAAAGAGAATGTAAATTGATATTTACTCCTTTTCAACTCTTCAGTAGGACCACGGCGAAGTAAAATTCCGAAAAGGAAGCGTGGGAAGTGGAATGGGTAGAATCGTGTTCAGCGATCGTTGGTTCAGTGGGGTTGGATTAGTTTAAAAAAAAACCCGGTATTAAAAAGTTTCACAAAATCCGCTAATTTTTACCTTTTTTAGGGTTCCGTACCTCAAAAGGTAAAAACGGAACCATTATAGGATCACTCATGTATCTGTCCGTCCGTCTGCCACAGTCAATTTGCGCAGAAACTAATAGACCGATTGAGTTGAACTTTGGTACACATGTAAGTCGGTGACCCGGACCGATGACCTGGTGAAGGTCGCGGGAAACCGCTGGATGCGGGCAGCGCAGAACCAGTCGTGGAAATCCTTGGGGAAGGCCTATGTCCAGCAGTGGACGTCCTTCGGCTGATATGATGATGATGATGAAATATATCGTGTGACGAATCAAATGAACGGGCTTGTTGTGAGAATCTAAAATATGTGTATTTTTTTTATAATTTTAAGATAGTTTTGAAGTTATTTAAGAAAAAAGGTGTAAATTGACCATTCCCCTCCCCCCTTCCCCCCTCTCCTTATCTCCGAAACTACTGGGCCACAAATCTTGAAAAATCACAGCATACGAGGTTAAATACCATAGATTAAAGGAAAATTTCTAAAGTCCATAATAAGTAGACCCCTATTATTACTCAGTATGTACTGAGGTCTTGTTCTGTTGGTAAATATAGTTTTGGTGCGGAACCCTGTTTGTGTGACCCCGATTCGCACTTGGCCGGTTTTTTAATTTCATTTCAGTGCTGATAGGTAGTTCGTAGTAAGTAGGTGTCTTTCCTTATCTGTGGCCGGTCATATTAAGTTCGGTCGGGTTTGATTTATTTTCGCGAGGTATCAGAAAGCTTCGCAGAAGAAGAAATCATCGGTTTTTTTATTTGGAGTATATCGGAATATCCCATTCAACGACTTGGCTAAACGAGACGTTCAGTAAAGTCGTTGAACGTTACATTCAACGACTTAGCCAGTTGTCATTTTAATTTTGCCATTCAATCAACGGGCTAGATGGCAGATTTAACCAGATGGCTGCGACGCGATGGATTCTACATTTTTTGTAATAAAAAAATTTATAAAAAATGAGTGCGGTGAAATGACAAAACACGTCCCCATTCTTTATTCATGTTCTCCAACATACAACGAAACCAGTAATTAATTAACATTTTTTTTGAACAAATCTCTTCTCAGAAATTAGAAGGTTTGGTCAATATTCAGTACTTTGAAGGCCATTTTCTCCTAACAGGTTGAGTTTGGGCAGCTAAAAAAAAATACGTGTCCGTTATTTTCTGAGGTTATTTTAGACTACTCTATAAATAACATATATCAAATAAATCAAATCGGAGTCGGACAGTTGGATACCCTTCCTTGTTAGACTGTGACCAGTGTGACCAGATTTAAATTGACCATTACGCTAGCTGCTTGACTAAATTCTGCTAAAAGCTGCTGAATGATTTGCTAAAAATGACAAAATTCTGTTCATGAATAAATTCATACTTTGTACGAATATAATAAATAAAAATGCACCAATAACTGTAAAAAATATTTGTTGACCACTATGGGTGCCACTTATAGTAGGTACCTATTGGTCTAAAGTTTATTTATTTACTTTGCACGTCCGTCCAGTAGTTTTGGAGCAAATTTGCTGTGACAAACGAATGGACGGACGGACAGACAGGCACGCGAGTATTTCTATAAGGGTTCCATTTAAACCCTAAAAAGATGTTTTTGCAGCAAATAAAGGTAGAATCCCTTACCGATGACTGTCCAGAATATCCAATGATACATATTTTGTGTTTGATTGTATTTATATAATCTTAAAGCATTGGTGGCTCAACCGGAAACGACTCGGTCCTTCTAACCAGAGGTAGCGGGTTCAAATCTGGACGGCCAATATACCAATGAGTTTTTCCAAAAACTTACATACATACTTACCGAGTACTTTAAAGGTGAAGGAAAACATCGTGAGGAAACTTGCACACGCCTGCTAAGAAACTCGAAGGTTTTGTGTGAAGTCCACCAACCCGCACTGGGCCCGCGTGGTCGAATAAGGCCTGATCGCCCTAATTCAGGGTTGGCTCGAGCCCTTTGGTGGGGACGTATATGAGCTGCGACACAATCTGCTAAGCCCTAAATTGGGGGTCTAATTCTGCTAAAATCGCAGAATCCTGCTAAATCTGGTCACACTGACTGTGAAATAACTCTGTCTCTTTCTTTTCTGAACATGACACAGCTGATTACAGCTGAGTAGCATGACAACTTGACTCTTTCTTTTTATACGAAGAAAAAGGCAAAAAAAAGTAATCCTATTCCTGTCTTCGTCCCAATGACTAAAACGCTAAAATATGTGAAAAAGAATTCGTTTTGAAGTAAGTTATACTACGACGCTACAACACGAACGTTTGCGTTGTTGACTGTTGTTACTATTTGGACCGCTACAAGTCTTATTTCTGATTGGTTGAGCAACTGTCAATTGTTGCTTGCCTTACTTCACTTCAGTCTCTTTGGAACCGACCGACACGAACCAACCGTTGCGCGCTTCACTCGATCGCATTCGGCATTGTATTGTTTGGTGTGTGTGCTGTCGAACTCATTTTCTTGTGCTTCGTCGCGATTTTCGTATAAATGTGATCTGTTGAATGATAAATCATTTGTTCTGTGCTGTTGTGCTGTGATAAAAATGACCTGATGGTGTCGGAATGTGTTTAATGGTGCTATTTGAGTGTTCTGTGTAAAATGGGTTTGATTACATCCAGGGAACCAAACATGTTGGATGGGCCTGTGGCGCCGACAAAGAGCAATCATGTTCGCCAGCCGTCCACGAGAAACAACAGGACCAAGCCACCCATGCCGGACCGGGACGAACTCGAGAGCCGGTTCATCAAAGTCTTGGTGAGTTTCCCGACCTTTCAATCAACAGCCTTTTTCACGACATTTTTGAGCATTTTGCCGGTGTTTGTTTACAAACAAAAGGTTTATGTTTACAGCGGACGGCTTTACTTTTGTTGTACGAATTTCTCGTGATGTTTGCAACAATATTTTGATTTACACGCAACCTGTACTATTTTACGAATTTCCAATTGTAAATTGTGAAGAGTTCTAAGGTTTTTCTAAACCTGTAACTCTCTTACGAATTTCTGATTGTAAATTCTGAAAAGTACAATGGTTATAGAAATCTTGTTTACCCCGCGGAGTTGGTCTATGTTATCTACTCGTGAATGCTCGTGATGATTAAGTACTATTACTATACATTCACCAATGCTCTGAAATAAATAATCCACTGCCTCTATGAGCCTGGGGGTACACTACCTCTGCAACAACAAAATTAGCTTGCACATGGTCAGCATTTTTTAGGGTTCCCTTTTCCAGTGAAAAAAAGGAACCTCTATGTATCTGTTTTTTCGGATGTATTACCTACACAAAAAAAAACTTAAGAGTTTGATGACCAAATCACGGACATATAACGTAAATGAACAAATTTAGATTTTGTGGTTTAATGTTGGGAAATAAATTAAAAAAAATTTTTTTTCAAGTGTATCATGTGACATATCAAATGAAAGGGCCTGTTAAAAGAAGTACAAATATATGTTTTTCAACTAGGTACTGTTTTTTTTTCGGATGTAAGATCTCAAATGATTCATTTTTATGTTGTTTTTTCATAACGAGAGGAAACACTAAACAAAAATGAGTCTAAAAATGTATTAAGTCTTATCATTTTTATGCAAAATGGAATGGTAGGGAACCCTCTCCATGCAAGTTCAACTCGCACTTCACTGGTTTTTATATCTCTCAGATTTCTACTCCATACTGTCCATTTAAATAGCACAAATTAATTGTGAAACAAATCTGCATATCTTTTTTCTATTTCAACATGTTCCTGTCTCCACTATCAGTAGATACTGCTGTCTATGCATCCTTTATTCTCGGAACTATTATGAAACATAATGATTGATAACACTCATTTCCTGTTTTATCAATATCCTTACAAACTATCATGAATAAATAATCATAATATTGTTCATTTTGGTAATACTTTAATAATAATAATTGTTTTAACGAAATTATCACAAGTGGGAGTGTGGATGCAATATGTCTTCCGGTGCATGCGAGCTTAAAACAATAGTGGTAAACTACCCCAATAGCCATCTGTTCTATGAGCTATGGGCCCCACCCACTGCTACTTAATTCCGAGTGCTATGTCCGATACTTTTGTTCTTCTATGGATCTCCTCATTTATGATTTGATCACTTAAGGAAAAACTAAGCATAGCATGGTCCATCGCCCTTTGGGTGACCTTGAGCCTTCTTATGAGGCCCATTTGTCATCTGGCCCCAAAATAGGATTTCCCGTATTATCCAATGACTTGTTTATCGCTAGGAAGTATATCTGAGTAGGAATCAAACCCACAAATTTTGAACTTCCAGGCACAATTTACAACACCATTGCATAGAGTCAGTATACGAAAAAATTATTAGCCAGTCTGGTTAAATAGATGGATATTGGATAATCATCCTCCAGATTAGAGGATCATTGTATTTCTTTCATCAAATTAGCTCATATATGTCCACATAGAGGGGCTCGAGTCTACCCTAAATTAAAGTGATCTGGCCTTAGTCGACAACACAGGCCCTGTAAGGGTATGTCGACTTCACATACAACCTTCGAGTTTCTTCGCAGGTGTGTGCAAGTTTCCTTACAATGATTTCCTTCACCATAGGATCGGATAAATTTCGAATTCATTATGTAATGAATCAGAAATTTGAAGACACATTGGTATATGGCAGGATTCGAACCACGACTCCTCGAAGGCTCCAGGAGGTAGCGGCCGGTATGCTACTAGCGCTTTATATTATATTATGATAATGTTATTCATCTTAACAAATCTTTCTAAGGAGATTGTTTGTATTGGTATTTCAAATAATAGGTCCCTTTTCAGAATGTGGGAATGCTATGTACTCCAAATACAAAGAGCCTACATCATCCTCTTTGTATGTATGTGAATTGCATAGTTCTCAAGTCTAGTATAGAATAGAATACTATTAGAGAACTGGTAGACTGTTATTCAATAATTCTTTTCAATTACCCAAATGTTTTTCAATTAAAGTCTTAGACTAAATTATAAACATGAAAACTACATGAAATGTTATGGAATGCCTATCATTGTTTTAATAAACAAAGCATTTTGTTACTAAATTATCTACAGAGTAGTGTTGCACACTGATTATTGTTTAAATTAATTCACCAATGTACTATTTTTTTATAATGATGTAGGTTTTTGTGAACTAAGCTATTCATTTATTTTGCAATCAAACTTTTCAATCTATGCATTCTTAAAATACATATTTGCAATTTTGTACTGATTTGTAGTTACTTTTTTGCTAGCGGATTTGTTATTATTAAAATTTATGACTAAATAAAAACCCGACTGCATAAAAACTTAACCACTCTTTTATGGCCAGTTGGATAAAAAAATATCCTATGTCACTCACGGGCTCAAGACTTATCTAAATCTAATGAAACCTAGTACTCCAAAATCCAGACTACAGAGTGTGCCAAAGAAATAAATATCTACATACATAAATAAATACATACACTCGAAAAACATAACCCTCTTTGTGGCGCAGTATGGTAAAATTAAGAATTATTAGAATGACAACAACAGTTATGGACACTAACTAACTAATACAAGCCAGATGCCGTAAATCAGATCAGCGTTATTATTATATCAGCTCATATACGTCCCCACCGAGGGGCTCGAGCCTACCCTGAATCAGGGCGATTAGGCCTTAGTCGACCACGCGGGCCCAGTGCGGGTTGGTCGACTTCACACACAACCTTCGAGTTTCTTCGCAGGCGTGTGCAGGTTTCCTCACGATGTTTTTCCTTCACCGTTAAAGCAATCGGTAATTATATGTACGTAAGTTTTTGAAAAACTCATTGGTACATTGGCCGTCCAGATTTGAACCCGGTACCTCTGGTTAGATGGACCGAGTCGTTACCGGTTGAGCCACCGACGCCTTACAGATCAGCGTAAATAAAACAATAACCATTCTGTCTTATTAATTAAATTATAAATAAAAAAAATACGACATCTCATCGACACATTATAGCTGCTGTAATAAAGACTGCATATAAAAATCGAAATGCACATATATAGACGGGATCGGGACTGCGCTGATGTCAGCTTCGTTATGTGGCTGAACAGAGCCCTCTTTATGGCTATTTATAGTACCTATTTACACATCCACCCAATGTATGATTGTAACTGTGGGCTTGTAGGTTACTCATCTCAATATGTATGTAGTTACAATTACAATAAACAAAAAACCGGCCAAGTGCGAGTCGGACTCGCCTGGATAGGGTCCCGTACATAAGGTTTTCCGTAAGTATGTTATGTCTTAGTATTTTCGTTTAGCTTTTCCTGTAAACTATAAGACAGGTCCTATATTCCCTATTATTATTTTTTTGGCCCAGTAGTTTCGGAGATAATGCTAAATTTTCGTACAATTTATTTTATGTCTTCTAAACTATACACTTTTAATTGTATTTCGCACAACGAGCCCTATCATTTGATATATGTCACAACATATATTTTAAAAAGTTTTTAATTTTATGCACCCCAAAATCAACCCCCAAAATCTGAAATTGATTATTTGCTCTACACAGTCGTGACTGGGTCAGCAAGCTCTAGTATATACGAGTACATACCAAATGTTATTTTCTTATATAGAGAAAATCGGGTGTGACAGACGAACAGAAACAACAGGCACATGAGTGATCTTATAAGGGTTCCTTTTTTTCATCGGATGTACGGATCTCTAAAAATAACATTTAGCAACGGATGTATGAAGGTTAGAGATAAGTGCAACCACAAAAATGAGTTTTTATTAACTATTTGGTAAACTAAATAATATAACTGAATAAATGGAGGTTTCTTCACTCATACCCTTAGTAGGATTCCAGAAGTTTAGAGTAGGACCCAGAGACTGATTAACGCATATTTTAAATCCCCATGTTATTTTCTCCCTTTTTGTAGATTTTTTGAGACCTGTTGATTCTTATTTAAAGGCATTCCCCTTCTCCTCAAAACCCCTCAAAATATCCCCGCATTAGCGAAGAGCAGCGAAAACCCCGTGTCCGTGACTTGACAGCATTTTAAAACCTATCAACAGAACAATTTCTAAATAAGAGTACTGAGTATGACAAGTTGATTGCTCTTATTGCTGTCAAGGTCCACATGGCCCCATTCAGACTCATCTCAATTCTGGCGAGAGAGTGGGATGCCGCTATCCAGAGTGTTTATTCTCTCTCTTGTGAGGATACTGTGGGTCGTTAGGTCGTAAAGCCAGGTCAGGATCGTGAGTCACATATGAGCTGTATAGGGCAATTTGCTTGTTAAAACTTGCAATTGTAATCTCTGATGATGACATCGTCCACTTTTTACCTGACTGCCCAAAAAGAAGACTAATGTTTTTCATGTGTGTGTATGTATGTATGTCTGTTTCTTTGGTTGAGCCTGTAGCTTAAAGGCTTGATGGATTGAGGAGTGCGAGGGTCGTTAGATTCGTCTTGATTCATATCAGCCGAAGGACGTCCACTGCTGTACATAGGCCTCCCCCAAGGATTTCCACAACGACCGGTTCTGCGCTGCCCGCATCTAGCGGCTTCCCGCGATCTTCACCAGGTCATCGGTCATGTGTGACATAGGATTCATTTTTACCCGACTGCTTAAAAATAGAGGTAACGTTTTTTACGCAGTCGGGTTTTTAATTTAATTGATCTCATTAAAATACGTCAATTTAGTGTCGAAAATTGTGTGAATTTAAAACCCATGGACGACTGATTCAAATGCTAATGAACGTTTCTGCAACTGACCGTATGAGCGATGATAAGCTAAGTGATATGATAGGGCACTTATGATGACATAACATTCCTTTCCCTCTAATATGGTTGATGGGCGCGATGGCTGACTCTCTCGTTATACTCGTGACCGGGTGCTGTCCGTGCGAACTGGCCTACTCTTTATTTATTTATTTTATTAACTAAGGAAACACACAGTGACATTGAATGATTTTTGTGTATATAGCTTTTCGTGTCATATTGTTTTCATGTTCTAATGACATAATCTGGTTTATATCAAGGATTGAATTCTGTCGTTATTAACTAATGATTGTTTATTTCTGATTTTTCACAAATGACATTACGAGTATTATTATTTTATGACTATCAGAAGGAGTGTAATTTGCACCTATTTTGAATAAATATCTTGAATCCTTAATGGAAAGTGACTTTGTATCTACATTCTTATACTTGTTAACTTTATAATCTCTTCAAGAAACCTATATCAAAGGCAGGCTAAGTAAGGATACACCACAGCTTCATTACGCCTCCAGTTAATTTCTATTCCAAGCTCGACGAAGCAACCGACCGAGGCACCTCGAAGCGAGGTGAGGAATGCCGTCGTCGTCGCGAGCTCTACCGGTCTAGTGATTAATACGAAACTTGCGGCCACGCGTGCCGGTATCAACGACGGGACGGACTAAGAATTCAGAAAGGGCTTCCTGATTAAATTACGATACTCCATCGGTTTTATAAATACGGTGTAAATTCTATATAGCGACACTCAAGGGACCGGACATTTTGTGACGTTATTGAGAGTTTTCGTTATACGGAGAGAAATTAGCGTTAATGTAAACCAACTGAAGCCAGAAAATTTTGACGTTTCAAACTGTGAATCGTTATATCGAGTGACGTTATACAGAGTTTATACTGTAAACGCTATTTAAACTTTACAGTCTATTGCTGATCGTCCACCCCTCCGTCGTGCGGATGTTGTACGACCAAGAAAACACCTCTTGAGTGCTAGAGGCTAGCTTTAAAATATTCTTATTCTTGGGGAACTTGCTTCACGTGGTCACACGTAAGTCATTTAAGAGTGGTACCAAATATTTTAAAAAATCTTAGGCTTATTTTAAGCATGTTTCTGTTTAGAGGCTGGTTTATGTGTTCTTCTTTGCCTTGGATTTAATGTTAGAGAGAGATGAAGTAAACCAATCTTGAACTGTTTTTAGAAACCAATTACCAGTTGAGGTTACGTTATTGTGGATAGTAGGTCCCATAATGAAGCACATTATTCTGAATACAGCCCAGGCGATAACTGAAATGAAGAAATAATTGTACACACTACACAGTTTTCAGATTTGTGGATATTGTACCTATGTATATTATTTCGCGTCGATGGTGCATCGGCAAGCGCCGCTACCTCCTATCCGGGACGTCGTGGTTCGAGTCTTGCCACGTACCAATGTGTTTTCGAATTTCAATCTCATATGTACGTGTAACCGACGCTCTTGCGGTGAAGGAAAATATCGTGAGGAAACCTGCACACATCTGCGAAGAAACTCGAAGGTTGTGTGTGAAGTTGACCAACCCGCACTGGGCCCGCGTGGTCGACTAAGGCCCGATCGCCCTAATTCAGGGTAGGCTTGAGCCCCTCGGTGGGGACGTATATATGAGCTGATATGATGATCCTGATTAAAATAGGTATCGATTGTGTATGATTTGATACCATAATTCATACAGTAGCACAGGCTTGTTGAGTCATAAAATGTTTAGTAATGGATGACCTGATGGAATCAGAAGTTCCCAAACTATCAGACGCCGAATGGCCGCCACTGTTAGAAACGTCACCCATAAAATAATTTCAACAAATTCAACATGCAAAGGTCATCTCTTTTCAAAATACCACACCCTGGACACTTCATACAACGGGCCAGAAATGATATTTCAAAAAAGGCAGTGAGTGTCCATACTGTATGTTAGTACTTACATATACATATACGTGTACTTTGAAAATACCCTATAGTAAATATAACAGTTACAAACTATGTTCGTGGACAATTCGAGTAGTATAGGTTGGTAAAATATCTATCTGATAGCTACCCGCGCATTCTGCTCACCACAAGCTCCTTCGCTTTTCTGTGTGCCACACAGTGGCGTACGTAAGTTGGTGTTTTTGTGATGTTGAAAATATTGTCGTGAAAATTTTCCTTCTGGCTATTTGTTGTTTTTCCCCATTGTACAATTAATTAAGTTAATGTGTGACGTTAATGTGATTTAATTTCAATGCCGAATACAGGAATAATAAATTCGTCATATAAATACAATAACAAACAAGGAAAATGAACGTGCTTAACTTAAAGGTCGGTACGTACCTATATGACTGGTAATAAGCTGAATAACAATTTTCTGTTCCGTGTAAATTTTCAAAAGTTTATGATCGTCACTCAGTGACAGATTAGCAAAGCAACTCTAGTGACCTCAAGAAAACCAAAAAAGCCTTTTACCAACGATATAATTGGGAACGCTAAACACACTTCCATCGCAAAAACTTAGTACAATTTTGCAATATTATGTTTGGTTTTTGTTAAATTTCTAATAAAGTACTTCACCGATTTTGATAAAATTTATTTTGGACCAACCTGGCAGCATACCACCCTATCGAATAAAAAAAGAATCATGAAAATCGGTTCACAATCTGCGAAGATATCGCGTAAAAAAACATGCAAAAAAAACATTCGAATTGAGAACCTCTTTCGTTTTGGAAGTGGTTTTTTTATTCACAATTGGTAAGCCGTTGGCATCATTTCACCTGTTGGAAATGAATTTTAATATTTGTATTATAAAACAACTGTGCAGTTCCTTATTCTTCGATGGTGCAGTTTATTTAAGTTTTACGGTAGTTCCAAATCCGATATTATGAAGCACTTCACACGTTCCTTCGCCCCTCCATCTCATCGCTATGAATTTCCACGAGGACTGAATTATTTACCATACCTTCAAGGCGGCAACGCGTTAGAAATATTTTTTTTAAAACTGAAAAAGGAATTTCCTAAGGCACGTATGATAAGATAAATGACATTATTACGGGAACTGCTTTCGAGCCAGAACAAGGAACTCTGGAGGCAGGCCTGAAAACTACAAACACCACTTATGGTGGTTCGATTAGCTTACTAGCGCCGCCAATAGAAATAAATAATTTACTCATTCTTATGGACTTTAATCGAAATCATTGAGTATTTTGCGCATGTAGGGGGCAACAACTATTGTTTATTTGTTATTTTATAACTGTTAATATTAGCAAGAAGTTATTTTTGCGTAACTTTTATAAGTGGCCACTTTTGACAATATCGACAAACTTAACTTGTTGGCTAATAGGGAAAGTTATACAACAAAAATTAAAAAAAACACCTTGTAGCTTTGTATGTGCGTAAAATACTCAATGAATTCGATTAAACTTCCTAAGAATGAGTGAATTATTTATTTTAATTGGCGGCGCTAGTGTGCTATCGAAACGCCTTAATAAAATAAGCTGAAAATTCAAAATATAATAATTATAGACTGTCCCAGCGGCGTATAGGTTGGCGCTCCCGTCTGCTAGGCTGAGAGTCATGAATTCGATACCCGACCAGGGCAAATATCCGTGTGACTGTGTGACAAACAGCTTTACTAACCACCGTGAACATAGCCGTTTAAGCCATCGTATCGGCGGTAGTTGGATTCCGCCATTTGCTGTTTTCTTAGAAATGCTTATCAGAACAAACAAAATAATGCCAGAACAAACCGGAACTAACGAATATCTATCGAATCATGTCTTTGTTTTTTTTTTAAATTCCATTGGGGCGGCTATGTTCACGTGAAGTTAGCCGCCCCACTTTGAATTTTTTTTTCGCGGAAATTATAATCAGAACAAACAAAATTTATACGGAACAAATTAGAACTAACGAATATCTATTGATTTAGTAAATAAAAGTTGAAAAATCTGGAATGGGGTGGCTAGCGTGAAGATAGCCGCCACCATTATAATTTTAAAAAAATCGCTATTTCGGAAATCGGAACTAATCCAGAACTAACGATTTAAGCTAAAAAACTCGAAATCCGCGAAATGGGGCGGCTATGTTCACGGTGGTGCTTTACTAGCTGTTGTTCGATACTTCTTTCGCGAATTATTCACTATCCCATGTGACTTCTGAAAAATCCGGCCTTATCCTTGTCTATACCATAAGCAAAGTATACATATTAGTACTAACATACAGTATGGACACTCCCTGCCGCTCTTTAGATTCCGACCTCACCCCCTCGACACCCAGATTGATACTAATTGAGTTTAAGTTTGGTACTCGAACGTGTAGAATTTCGCCGTGATTTCATTTGTTTAGTTATTTGTTTTTAGAAATGTCATTTCGCGCCCGTAGTATGAAGTGACCGGGGTGGGGTGTGCCTCAAGGGAAGCTCTGTACTAAATTTCTGTTTTCTAGGTTCAAGGGTTTGGGCTGGGCTTTGTCGACTTTAATTTTTCTAGATTTCCTCAACTGCATGCACTGTTGAATACCATTTCAGCTTTAATATTTTCTGAGTCGAAATCTCTTCCTCCGATACTTTACAGATATCGATGAGTCCATTAAGGAGGTAATATTACAATTTTCGTTATTCTTGACGTCAATTACTCCTAAACGATAGAAAACCCAAGTTTGAAAAAAAAATACCCTTATTGTTGATGATGATCCTTAAAGTCAAAAGCTATTAGAAACACGATTGAGCAGTTTTGGCTCGATAAAAAAAATCCCAAAGATAGGTCTATACCGTTACTTTCAACTATAGTTATGTATGACTAATAATTTGGAGTATAAATTTAAAAAAATATGCAACATTTGTTATGATAATACAAAGTCAGTAATGTTATTATTTTTTATACTTTCACTGTAGTTTTTGATTGAAACGAAAAACTATTGAAAAAGTGTGTGGTAATTTTCTTTACTCTTTACACGTAAAGAAAAAGACAGAGACAGCTGTTCCAATCAATATCTCGCCTTAAAGTGGTCTTACCGAAACATACAAACTAAAAGTTCTTTAGAAATGGATGGTCCGAAACTTTTTACACGCAAGCAAAACACGAGACGTCGGGAGTGTATTGATTGGTTACTTTTTTCCAACCGACTTTAAAAAAGGAGGAGGTTCTCAAGTCAACCCGTTATATATTTTATATATGTATAACCACGCATAACTCTTTACAGAGTAGTACGATTTTTTTATAGTTTTACTAATTCTTCGTTTATTGGATAGGTTATGCCTCCAGGGTAGTCCCATATAAATTTTATCAAAATCGGTAAGGTACGGTAAAAAATCAAAAAGTGATAGAGTTGTACTAGTTGCGTTTGAAGTCGGTTTTTTAACGTGTTCAGCGTGGTCAAGTTATCAAAAACAAGAAAGAAGAGGTCGTGGTTCGAATCCTGCCACGTACCTACCAATGTGTTTTCGAGTTTCGATTTCATATATACGTTTATCCGATGATTTTACGGAGAAAGGAAACATCGTGAGGAAACTTTCAAATTTTTGGGAGCACCAAATTTTTGATTTTGGCACTTAATTAGCACTCAATGAGCACTAAATTATGGCCCAAAATTTGAGTCATTCTGCCCATTTGACCATGCCAGCTCTACGGACGTAAGAAACTAGAAGGTTGTGTGTGAAGTCGACCAACCCGTACTGGGCGCGCGTGGTCGTTTAAGGCCCGATCGCCCTAATTCAGGGTAGGCTCCAGCCCCTCCGTGGGGACTTATATGAGCTGATACAATGATGATGATCTTATCTTAGCTTATCTTTTAATAAGCAAATTTTAACATTACTATTAAAACCCCGAAGTTGCTCTTTACTACCTAAGTGACAGCATTTTTTCCCGAAAATTCAATACATTCTCTACTTTTTTGTGTGTTGCTTACGTGTATATAAAGTTTCATTAAAATCGAGCCATCCATTATACCAATAAATTTATTTTTTTAATTTGTATGATAAAATAAACGAGATTCGATAAGGCCTCTTACATGAGTCCTGCTTACATTGACAATATAAAACGATAGTTACACAAGCATATCATGTCATTATAAACCAATGACTGTCAAGTATCGTCACACCGTGTCAAGTGGGACGCTATCAATGTTTTATTTACGCATGTTTTATTTATGTTCATATGTCGCCACATAAAGAGATTGGTCACGAGTTGTCGCAACATATTTTGTATTTTGTTGCAGTAATGGAACGTGCTTTCGTGTCGCAACTTGCAATATGAATTTTATTATCTGTCATATTTTTTGGGCCTATAAATAAAATAAATAAAAATAAAATAATTCTTTATTCAGGCAACCACGGGCCCACAAACAGAAAATTCAGCTCACAATAAAATAAAATAAATTCAAATCAAGTCATCAAAAAATAATATTAAAATAAAACGTAAAGTCACACAGATTACAAGAAGACAGATTACAATTAAAATAAACAAATTGTCAATATTTCCTCACCGGCATTGGAACCACGGCATGCCTAGCGCAGCAATGCCTTATGAATGGACAGTCCAACCTTGATGCTAACATCGCCAGGACCGTGTTGGAACTAGCCCAGACTCTGCGCACCATGGACGCGGCACGCTTGCGCATGGTCGCGTGGAAGCAATCGGTGTTCGCTTCTGCGAACATACCCGAGGCGCTACAGAACCGGGACAGGCCCATCACGGCCCTAAACGCTTTATTGTACTGGACGCCGAGAGCGCTGTAGCTGGATTTTGTGTAGTCAGCCCACAGGCTGCACGAGTAGAGCAATGTACAGTACGCTCTTAAGAGCGTAACTTTAACCTCCCTTGAGCATCGCGCGAACCTGCGAGCGATCATATTTGCTCTGATCGACAGCGCTCTCCGCTCACGTTCCATATCTGCATGATCCCTGAGGTCAATAGTGAGTATGTGCCCCAGATATTTAAACTCATTGACCCTTTCCAGCTGGACCCCATTTAGTCTTATGGGAGGTATGTTCGTGGGACATTTAGTACCGGAAGCTTCAAAAACCATATAACATCGAAAAATCTAAAAACTTATAGGCAGGTTTTATTTAAAAAGAGTTTTATGTTCAAAAATGTGAAATGCTCAGTGTACATACCAAATGTGAATATCAAATTAACACGTTTCGAAATTCAACAAGGCGAGCAAAGTATTTCCTAAGATTCTATTTGAAAACAAAAGACGATCCTGTATCAGGTCAGTCCAAACTCGATGGGGTTGCGTCGTTTTATTACGGAGTTTCCATGGATCAGCTTTATGTTATAATTTATGTATTGCTGACGTGCGCGAGCGCGGCAATGAGTATTCCCCAGATCCCTCGGGAACCATGTCAGGATATGCTAATTAGTAAATAATGTCATTTCCCACCCCCTCAGCCATCTCTGTGCAAAAAAACACAGCAATCTATTTGTTCCGTTGCAATGTTAAAGAAACTAACCTAAAAAAACAATATATTTTCAGTTCCCTCAGGAACTGCACCGGGCTATGCTATTTTCACGGAATAAAAAGTAGCCTATGTCCTTCCCAGTGACACCTGCATGCCAAATTTCATCAAGATTGCTTAAGGTGTTGAAGCGTGAAAAGGTAACAAACAAATAAACAAACAAACACATTTTCACATTTTTAATATTAGTAAGGTTTGTCATCCGATTTACATATGCATGCAAAATTTCAGTTCAATCGGCAACCGGGAAGTGGGTCAAATTTAACTAGCAAGATTTGATTACAGACAGACCATCGACGAACCGTTGATGAGACAGACAGACAGACACAGGGACAGGTGAAAAACAAGGTGAAAGTTAAATAAATGTTTGTTAAAGCGTGTTATCCAATCAAATTGGAGACCCTCTTTCAGTTCATGTTGGATTCTTATTCGTCAATTAAAGTAGATGCATAATATGTTCTTGGTTTACAAGTAGCTGTATACCTTAGTAGCTATTAACGTGCCAAAGTGTAACACAGATCTCTAACAGTATGATGTTCTCCGAAATTCTGTAAACGCCCTGCTTATACGTAATTTATTTTGCACATGCACTATTTTAGTTCCCATAGGTCCAATTCCAAACACCTCCTGGGGTGGTGGCTGAAAACTAGTGTCTCGTCCTCCGGGCGAGGTAACTTATTGAGCCTTGAATCGTTTTTAATGTTTATAGTATCAATTTTTGTAGATTTTAAGTTTTAATTCCTTTGTTTTTCAGCCGACTTCCAAATCGGAGGAGGTTCTCAATTCGGTCGTATTTAAAAAAAATGTTCAAAAAAATTCAATTTTATTTTTTATTTTTATTTCTGCTAGGTTGGTCCCAATTTTATCATATACGGTTCAGTACTTTTTGAGAAAATTAACAAAAACATTCTCGCAAAATTGAACTTTTAACTTAACTTTTTTTAACCGCCTCCGTGGCGTAACGGTTCAGTCCATTAGCTACACATCAGGAGGTCGCGGGTTCGATTCCCGGCGGAGTCTTAACTTTGTAAGACTCTGTTTGGTTGGTGGAAAGGCATTTTGCAAGCCTACCTGTGACGAATTCAATCTTTTTGGTTCTTTTTATATTGAACCTACTTTTATATCATCCTTTTGTCTATTTTTACTTTTTGTTAATATGTTTGTTTTTTTAATTTGTCACTGTCAGGGAATTAAATTCCGATCCTATTCATCGACAAATCTCTCCATTACCATATTTTTACGTTTTATTTCTTCATTTTATTCCGTTATTTGGTGGAATTTTCTAATTTTAAAAAAAAACCCTGGTCCTTTCCTCCTTTATTCTACTTCTCCATATCGTGCGAGCGACGGCGTAGACGAAGGGTGCGCCGCCCGCCGCACGCCTGGGAAGCTTCCACCATCTTATCTAAGTCTTGCCGCCAAACATCAATGTTAACAGCATGGATATGTTCCGGCTTGAAGATACGATAACCAGTTTCCCATTGCGTTGGGGATTCTTGGTAAGCCCGCTACCATCTTTGGCATCATCGTTGCTTACCATCAAGTGAGATGATGCCGAGGATAAAAAAAGTTGGCTGTTGCCATTGAAGTCGGTATTTTTACGTGTTCAGCGTGCTCAGTTATGCGTTAGAAGATTTTTTCTTTTTTCGTGGTTTTTTGTTCTATTTATGTGAATTTTCTTATACCTATTTTATGTGTTGCCGTAAGTAACAATAAATGCTGTTAACTATCTATCATATAGCAAGTTATGGACTCTATTGCTTACAGTCCAAAAATTGGTAATGGAAGACGTTTTCCGACAGTACCTGCGCATTTCGTACAGTGATTAATTAATTAACAATTATTACATTAACTTTTTCCCATCAATCCTAATATGTATATTCCATTTGTGAGTCCATTTCCATCATTGTCAAGAGTCATTATCGTATACTGACTGATTTACAACACAGTCAACAAAACACGGTGTAAACTAAACGTATTACGCATGCATGCCGATACATCGCACGCGCAGCTGTCAGTCGCATCGAATTACGGAATGTCGACGTTGTATCGGATACGTACGATACGCAGTCTTGTATTTGTTGCTTTTGTCCCACCCAACTAGTGTGTATGTTTGATTTGACCATTTATGCATGGATGTGTGATCGTGTGGACACTGGACTTCGTTTCTATCCCGATGAGCTGACGATTATGAGCAGATCGTAAATTATAGTTTAATAGTGTCCAGATTTAAGAGAAGGTGTAGCACGTCGGGGTATGGGTAGGGCGTGAGTAAATACGTCATCATCATCATATCAGCTCATATACGTCACCACCGAGGGGCTCGAGCCTACACTGAATTAGGGCGATCGGGCCTTAGTCGACCACGCGGGCTCAGTGCGGGTTGGTCGACTTCACACACAACCTGCGAATTTCTTCGCAGGTGTGTGCAGGTTTCCTCACGATGTTTTTCCTTCACCGTAAGACCGTTGGATAAACGTACATATGAAATCGAAATTCGAAATCACATCAGTACGTAGCGGGATTCGAACCACGCCCTCCCGTACAGGAGGCGGCGGCCCTAGCCGTTATGCCGCCGACACAGACGCTCTACGCTAATACGTACGTGCACACAATTCAATTTATTGTAGAGTAGAAATATAATATTCAAGAGAGAATCAGTTTCTATATAAAAAGTATTTTATTTCACAGTCAAAGTTTAGTGGTGAAAAAAGGATGGGAAAGAATTCGGATTTTGAAGCACATGTGTCACATTTTACTTCAAAATGTGACACATAGGTTGTTATATGACAGCGCATGCGAAATACATTTAAAGGCAGAAGGATAAATAACAGCAACGCGTTACCGCGTTATAAAGGGAATCTCAGAACTTTGTGTGCAATCAATCAATATGCGGAACAATTTAAGTACCCCCCTAAAGGCATAAATGCAAATACAATAAAATTTAAAAACTACTAAATTTGCAAAAAAAATATTTGACTTTCGGTTCAAAATAGGCAGACTGGCAGATCGACTTTTGGATTTGTATGAAAAGCCCAGAAACATTTCTCCGAACTTAATACAAGTTCAAGTGAAGCTTACTCTTTAAGGCCTGCACACTATTTTAACATACTACATATACAATTCGTTATGTATAAATTTTACATTTACTTTGTAATGGACCGAGCAAGCGCTAAGCGTCTCCGTTTCAACTTCTTCCTTCTTCGTCCGGCTGTTCTTCCCTAAAAATCTCATTTCTCAAGTCTCATTTCAACCGATTCTCACGAAATTTTGTGAGCAGGTTCGATAATTATATTGATTTTTTGTCGTTTCAGTTTTTGGATTTTTTTTATAATGGCGGAGCGGCTTGAAAGCGCAAAAAGCCATTTGGAAAAACTTGCAAGGTCGACAGCTCACAAAGCCACTAGTCCCATACTAATATACTTTATACGATTTTCCGTCTATTCCAATTACGTAGCGCAAGTTCCTACTTAGTAATCACGAAGATCGTAATCCTACAACTTTGATATGTACAACCTCAGATACAAGGTAAGTATATGAGAAGAAGCCAACACATTTTCAGAACACTATTAACATGTAGCAAGTTTACGAGCTAATAAAACCAAATTGATAGTTAAAACTTCATGAAACTTTGTAAATTGTTTGTAATAACATCTCATTCCTATTAAACACTAATAACAACCTAGTACCCCTTGTGGCTTTGTAATAAGGAGGAATTTATAGGTATGTTGGAGAACAGTAAGTAAATAAACAATAGTGGCAGTTAGCCAAGTGTGACCAACAGATAATGACACGGGTCTAGTGCCTTACACTCATTAACGATGACTACCAATGGGAAGTGGCGCCTTACGTAAAAGACAAAGATACAGTGCTAACTTGTATTTGTGTGAGCAGTTTATGTGTAGAACTAATATAGAACCCGCAATCTTGGACTTCAGTTCATGAAACTAAACAAATATTTCTTTTGGAAAAGAGTAAGTAAGTAAGTAAAATTATTCTTTATCGCACACCAAGGGCCAAGGGCTTACCGATTGGGAATTAAAAAGAAGATAACAAATAAAAACTAAAAATTAAATATAATAACTTTAGGAATTAATTTTAAATTGAAAACCCGACTGCATAAAAACTTAATCTCTATTTTTTTGGCCAGTCGGGTAAAAATGTATCCTATATCACCCACGAGATCAAGACAAATCTAACGACACCTCGCTTTCCAAAATTCATCGAGCCGTTTAGGCTACAGAGCGTACCAAAGAACCAAATAACCTATTTTTTTGGCCAGTCGGGTAAAAATGTAGCCTATGTCACCCACGAGATCAAGACAAATCTAACGACACCTCGCACTCCAAAATCCATCAAGCCGTTTAGGCTACAGGGCGTGCCAAAGAAATAAACATACATACAAACACTCGAAACGCATAACTCTCCTTCTGGCGCAGTAGGGTAAAAAAGTGCAAATACGGCCTTAGAGAAGCATTCGTAAATAATCGAACCATTTTGTCGTGTTATGTGCGAATTGGCGTTGCTAAAATAAAAGGTAAACACCACTATTGTTAGGCTAGCTAAGCGTGTCACACTATTGTAATACGTAATGACGCGGATCTACGGTTCTACGGCGGCGGGCACGGTAATAAACGTTCAATAGACCATCGTATCCTCCCTCATTAATGCGGATTTTGTGCGCAACGAAAGGTTAAAATACTAGAGATTTTCAGCTCAATAAAGACAAGCCACAGACGACTTTGACAATGTTCTACTTTGGTGGAGTCGATATTTGTCACTGTATTGTGACAGCGTGTGTGTCCATCTAGTATGCTATGACTGTCGTCCATTATGTATGTTACGGCCCCATGGCCCACTTTTGTGGAGTCCATATCTGTCACTGTATTGTGACAGCGTGAGTGTCAATCTAGTATGATATGACTGTCGTCCATTACTTATGTTACGCCCCCATGGCCCACTTTGGTAGAGTCCATATCTGTCACTGTATTGTGACAGCGTGAGTGTCAAATCTAGTATGATATGACTGTCCTCCATTACTTATGTTACGCCCCCATGGCCCACTTTGGTGGAGTCCATATCTGTCACTGTATTGTGACAGCGTGAGTGTCAATCTAGTATGATATGACTGTCGTCCATTACTTATGTTACGCCCCCATGGCCCACTTTGGTGGTGTCCATATCTGTTACTGTATTGTGACAGCGTGAGTGTCAAATCTAGTATGATATGACTGTCCTCCATTACTTATGTTACGCCCCCATGGCCCACTTTGGTGGAGTCCATATCTGTCACTGTATTGTGAGAGCGTGAGTGTCCATCTAGTACAGGGGTCTCCAAACTACGGCCCGCGGGCCAGGTGCGGGATAAGCCTTTTATACGGCCCGCCATGGATATATGCAACGTGTAATTCTAACTGCGCAAAAGTGGTGACTCAGGCCATGTAACTAAACAACTTTTGTTCTACAACTTTTAGAAATTATTCGAAAACGAAACATTCAATTTTCCATAGAAGTCGATCACCCGACCTAGTCAATTTGTATGAAGAGACGAATTTTTTTCCCAAATATTCGAAAAGTCATAGAACAAAAGTTGTTCAGTTTCATAGTCTGAGTCACGATCTAAGAGGTTTTGCGAAGATAGAATTACACGTTGCATAAAGTGAATAAGTCGTATAAAATATGCAGTATCCAAAGTTTTTATTTAATGACTATTATTTAATTCATTATGGAAAAACTAACATAGGTAGGTAGTTCTTTAATAAATCAATGGGATTTGTGTAATTGCGACTTTCCGCCAACGATTTTTTGTAGTTGGGGATCTGGGACTGTCGTCCATTATTTATGTTACGGCCCCATGGCCCACTTTGGTGGAGTCCATATCTGTCACTGTATTGTGACAGCGTGAGTGTCAATCTAGTATGATATAACTGTCGTCCATTACTTATGTTACGCCCCCATTTAAGCTAAAAATTTCGCAAAGGGATCCCTGAAATGAAATGAAAAATGGTTATAAAGGTATATGTTAGAATTGGTGATCACTGAAAAATTTAACGTCAAAATTGTTGATTCAAGTCGCTTGTTCGTAACTTTTTTAGCGTATTTTGTTCTCTTAAGGGTAGTTTGAAAAACCTATTCAACGATACTCCACTTGATAAGACGTCAATTGAAAAAAACATGTTATTTGTTATTTTTTTATCACTTTGTCGGCGTGATTAGGGCTCCTCCGTCCCTAAAATTAACAGCTCGATTCACGATGTTTCAAACATCGAACGAAATAGCTTGGAAATAAAGTTCTTGTCAGCTTGTACTGCAACATGGCTGTTACGTCAATCGCTGCGGACGAATCGTGCAAAAATTGTGATTTTTAATTCATTAAAAATAAAGTAGGAAAATTTTCAAAAAAGTAAGAAAACAAAATCATTTTACATTGTTTTGTTAAGAAGTTTATAAATGATCATAATTCGTTTAAAATTGCAGAAGTTCTATGGTTACAACTAGAAAAAAATATTAAATGTAATATTTTTTTCTTTAGTTCTGTGTATTAAAATAGAATTCGAGGAAATCTAAATCACTCCTCATATCCTGTAAATTACAAAACATTTTTTTTTCGATAAAAGAAAGAAAAAGTGGTTACAAATTTGGTCGTTGGCGGCGGTATAAGCCATAATATGGCAAAATTACAGCTTTCTAGTACTAATAGTCTCTGAGCTAAGTCGCGGACAGACATTCACTGTCATAAATCTACCAGATACGCTAAATTACCATGTTTATCATATAGCGTCCCCACTGACCTACCCTAAGTCATAACAGTGAGGGATGCTATTTCTGCCAACACCATAAGGCAAAGGCAAGACCATTTGCGGTGGGTTTTGCCGCCAAGACACTTATCCTGGCACTCTGCAAGGCGAGTGCCTCTTGTAAGAGAACCACTACTAGACAGACATGGCAAAACTATAAGCGTTACTTGTTGACTACGGAACCATAAAAAATGAAATAGTGTAAGGTCATCACATAGAACGGTCGCACAGTAGTGTATCGGTCCACGGGTAATCGCTCATCTTTTATCCCTGTTCTGACAAATTCTCTCACTGACGCACAGCGCAGCGTACAAAAGCCTCACGTCGTCTCAAGGCAAAAACGTTAACTTAGCGAAGTAATTACGATCATTAATATCTTTGCCATTTACCTGTTTTAACTAAAGAACGGATATTAATCGTAAGTTGGTGATTCAGCGCGAGCTGCGTTTGCGCAACAATTATCTACTTCATTTAAGAGTTCGTAATCAGAATGCATGGCGAGTGCTCGGGAAAGCTCTTATGCTGGTCCTTTTTAATTCTTCTTCATGTCATGTGCCATTTACAGCTACATTCCAAGGAGTAGTTCGGATGTCAGATTTATTTCACTCATCGCTCATCTACACTCCGGAGGGTCAGGCCATACTCGACACACGGGGACCAAGTCCGGGTCAGTGGAAGTTGTAGGACTAGTGGGGAACCCCACTGCCAGAATTCTCTCAAGCCGCCTACAAGGCATCTGACACGGCTTAACGACTGCCATCTGTCGATAGCAACCGGCACCAACGGCTTAGCGTGTCTTGCGAAGCACGAAAACTGTCGAGAAAAATGCCACTAGCAGTCAAACGAATCGATGTGATGACCGTGCTACAGGTCAGTTAACCTGTGTGATCGACTCTACTACGCAATTTGCACTGAGCTACGACCGGTTCATAATTGTATTCACACTGAGTGCTTATTCTTTATTACTAGCTCAACTATGTCTATAAAATAATAAAGAGGTATTTACGATGTGTACATACACAGCTCAACATTGCGTAGGGATATTTTAAAAATTTTCATGGAAAACATGGTTTCTTGAAAAGCTATTAAAAATTATTTATGACATGTGCAGGACAGAGTATAAAAACTTTCAAGATGGCCAAGTGCTATATTTACGATTACCTTCACAGTTCTTATAAACATGGGTCTACTCATTTCATGCAATCTGTGCCATCCTTTTATGACAATATAAAAGCACAATCTTCATTTTCCGCGCGTTTTAACAAAAATGCATTTAAACAAAATGAATTTATAAGAACTGAGAGGATAAAATATAGCACATACCCATCTCGAAAGTTTCTACCCTACACATGTAATGGCCGCATTTCATTTTGTAAACCATATTACTGATCTCCACAAGACAGGCGTAGCCTAGTGTGGGATTATTGTATTAATGTGCTGATTTCATGTGTTTTTGTTAATCAACTATTTTTATTTTATTTTTGTTTCAAGTAAATCATAGTTCTTCAAAAAACCATGTTTTGTAAGAAAGAAAAGTCTAAAAATATCCCCAGGCAAAGTTGATGTGTGTATTTACTTACAAGGTAGTATTCTATCAAACTTGTGTAAGTATGATGGATTTAACCTTAAATACCTACCAGTTTTTATTATCACTAATCACCCGTCATTAGTTCTCAAATCTTAACTAAAGGCATTCATTGTGGAAGTTGTTTTTTTTATTGAACGCTTTGCTGATGCAACGCGACGTGCTGCTCCCATTCCACCGAAGGCAAAAGAACCTGTCAATTAACCGACTACGCAATGAAGTGGGGTTCACAAGGTCATATGTAATTGACACTGAGTCAGCTATGGTAATATGAGACGCGCGATCATGTGTGAGTATGATGCAGAATAGAATATTAAGACTGACGTACTGAGAGGAAATATGTTGATTATACGGATGTGTTCTGTCTGTGAGGGAGTATTGCGTCGTTACGAGTGTATACCGGTTACCTACTAAATAAAAGATACTATTTATTGATCAATTCATACTCAGTATTTACCCGTCCCGAGAGCGTTGGTGGCGCAACGGCAAGGGCCGCTACCTCCTATCCGGGAAGTCGTGGTTCGAGTCCTGCCACGTACCAATGTGTTTTCGAATGTCGATCTCATATGTACGTTTGTCCGACGCTCTTACGGTGAAGGAAAACATCGTGAGGAAACCTGCACACATCTGCGAAGAAACTCGAATGTTGTGTATGTTTAACCGCCTCCGTGGCGTAATGGTTAGTCCATTCGTTTCACACCAGGAAGTCGCGGGTTCGATTCCCGGCGGGGTCAACTTGTAAGACTTGGTTTGGTTGGTGGTAGGGCATTTTCTAAGCCCGCCTGGCTAGCTACCACCATCTTATCTAAGTCTTGCCGCCAAACATCAGTGGTAACAACATTGATGTGTTCTGACTTGAAGATAAGATAGCCAGATCCCCATTGCGTTGGGGAATCTTGGTAAGCCCGCTTCCATCTTCGGCATCATCGTCATTTACGATTAGGTGAGATGATGCCAAGGGCTTACCAATTGAGCATAAAAAAAAAGTTGACCAACCCGCACTGGGCCCGCGTGGTCGACCAAGGCCCAATCAATCTAATTCAGGGTACGCTCGAGCCCCTCGGTGGGGACGTATATATGAGCTGATGTGATGATTTACCCGTCTGCGCCAGAACTAGGGTTATGTTTTTCGAGTGTATGCATGTTTATTTCTTTGACACGCCCTGTTACCTAAAAGGATTTAATCTTGATGGATTTTGAAGTGCGAGGTGTCTTTAGATTCTTTATAATCCCATAAGTGACATAGGATAAATTTTTACCCGACTGGCCAAAAAATAGGGGCTATTTTTAATTAATTCCTAATTAACATGACAAAATAAAGGGTTATTAATATTATAGGCCAGTGGTTCCTAAATGGTACGCAGTGGACAGAGGTCAGGAACGCCGCGAGCTACTACTGACTGGGTTAGCAAAATAGTTTGCAAGTGACGCAAAATGTGTTTTATATGGAGATTTAACTAAAAATTTCCTACAACAACAAAAAAAAACAAAAATCGCGTTCGTTTCGCTTGTGCCCATTCTTAATGATGTTATCCATTTCCTCTATCTGCCTTTCTATGTCACAGTAGTTCCAAAACGACTGAACGAACTTCGAAGTGACCTTATTTTAGTCATTTCTTAGATCCCAAACCATGAAATATTTGACGGGGTGCCGTGGAAAGTTACCATTCTGAAACCATAATGAAAAAAGTTTGTAAACCTCTGTTATAGGCTGTGTTGTAAGTTTCTTGTGCAATCTATGAACTGAATTTAACTAATGTGGTAACATTCGATTCCTCTTGATCAGGATAATGACATCAAAATTAAATTATTTATGAATGTAACCGCCATTGTGATGGCGTAATATTAACTTAGTCCATTAGCTTCACAGCAGGAGGTCGCGGATTTGATTCCCGACTTTGTAAGACTCGAATTGGTTGGTGGCAGGGTTTTTTCTAAGCCTGCTTGGCTAGCTAGAATCATATTATTTAAGTTTTACCGCCAAACAATCCAAACATCAATGTTAACAGCATTAAATTTCCGGCTTGAAGATAAGATAGTCAGTTCCCCATTGCATAGGGGAATCTTGGTAAGACCGCTTCCATCAGGTGAGATGATGTCAAGGGTTTAACTATAGTAGATATTCAATATTTATTATTAGATCATTTTGACCGTTATTGTTATTAGTCGGGCGTTTCCGTTTCCGCGTACATTGTTTTCAATATAAACTTCCACTTCATCTGATCCATTCATGCTCATGCGCATTATCTCTGAATGTATTGAACATAACGCCATTGTTACGGATACATCCATGTAAAAATATCTTCTGATTTAATTAATTTGGTATTTACTTTTCACTGGTATATCTAACTGAACACATCATTAGACTGTTAATGATACCAGAAACCTGCACGGACAACCCTGATTTTTAGAATTCCGTACCAGATAACGATTTCTAGACACACTACCACAAAAGACATATACTGAGTTAAACGTAACAGCAAAGCATAGAATAACGTTTTGCTGTACCCCTCCCCCCCTCCATAACACACACCACCCAACACCCAAACCAAAACCCAACACCCAAGTGACCATTTTTACCTAAAAGTTAAAAAAAATTAGGTACAATACAGTCGAGGGATTCTCCGAAAAAAACAAATAAAAAGGGTTGATTTTATTACGTAGATTTTTATTTAAATTTAAAAAACCAGTGTTACGTAACGCGTTGTTCAAACCCCCCTCCCGCCCCTGTAACGCATCATAACGTAAGTATAACGTTTTACAAGAAAAAAATGCGTTACGTAATACTTGAACGCCCCCTTTGCTTTTACAAGTCGGTATGTCTTTTGTGGTAAGAATGTCAATAAAACAAAAGAATTAACGTGAAATATCAAACAATGATAAGATAACGCTATTCGTTTTATATTAGACTGCATGCACAATCGGATTACACTGCATTCACAATAGGGTTGTTACGTTTTACGGAAAAAAGGCGGTTTAATTAAAAACAAAAACTCTGCCGACTTATGACATTCAGGGCAAAAGAATAAACGTGACATAACAAACAATGATAACGCTATTCATTTCAGATTACACTGCATTCACAATCAGATTACACTGCATTCACAATCAGATGACACTGCATTCACACTCAGCATTCACAATAGGGTTGTTACTTTTTACGGAAATAATTGAAAACGCTAAACACGTTAAAAAACGACTTCCATCGCAACAACTAAGTACATTTTTGCATTATTATTTTTGGTTTTTGTTCATTTTCTAATAAAGATCTACACCGATTTTGATAAAATTTGTATGGAACCACACGGGAAGCACTAGCTTTCAAATAAAAAAGGAATCTTAAAAATCGGTTAACCCAGTCAAAAGTTATGAGGTAAAAACATTTAAAAAAACATACAGACGAATTGAGAACCTCCTCCTTTTTGGAAGTCGATTGAAAAGGCAGTTTAATTTTAAAACAAAACCCCTACCAACTTATGACACTCAGGGCAAAAGACTTAACGTGACATAACAAACAATGATAACACTATTGGTTATCCTAGTTACTATGATAAAACAGGGAATCCTAGTGTGGAGACCAGGATTACTGATTGTACAATAGTTATAAGTTTACTGTACAAAAAAGTTTCAGCAATGGATTGGATTCACTATTTATAAATGTTTTGCTCATTTTTCCGGTAGTTCAAAATATGTTATCATCATCATATCAGCTCATATGTGTTCCCACCGAGGGGCCCGAGCCTACCCTGAATTAGGGCGATCGGGCCTTAGACTGAAATATGTACACTCGAATTTACTGAACTTATAGCAAAACTTTCTCGTGGAGCCCTCTGATTAATTTTCGAAACTATAACTGTATATTGCCTTGATCCAATATTAGTTCTTTACCTATGACATTGCCGATTGTATAAAAAGTTGAAAGATGAAAATTAATATTAAGAACAATAGTAAAGTTATTAAAACAAAATGTATTCTCAAAATAGCATTAGACTATTAGAAATTAAATGGTGATAAACATATGCCTATTGTTTAGATATTTTGAGAGCACGGTGGCTTTAACCCCATGAAGTCGGGTTTTTTCACCTGAAAAAAATCGCCTTTGTTGAGGCAAAAAATACACATTTTTAATTTTAAAGCTCTAGAGTTATCGCAGCAGCTTCTTCGTTACTAATGTCATTTTGAGAATACCCCGCATAAGATTTCGTCACTTTCAGGAAAATTCAAGAAAATTAACTACTTCTAAAAAAATGCCCCATCTGACCACTAAGAAAACACCTTCGTTCCGTTCAATGGTACATAGATCAGGATCAGGATTGGAACATGAAAGACATGCCACTAGTTACTAATAAAACACCATAAGTAGTGTCACCATAAGGTCAATAATAAAAAACAACAACTTTTTTATTTTCAATAAAAATTGGCATTGAACTTTAAAAACTGAATCGGCAATTTCATAGGTAAAGACTTATTATTTTCGTGTATGGATGGATACAAAAAAGCTTTATAAGCATACGTTATTTAGGCGTCATTCAGCTTGATAGCATTTCTCCATAGATAACACATGTTCGTTAGAGGTCGTCGCACTCTAAAATGTGATTCATTCCATACCACAATGTTATCGTGGGGGCACGACTTCGTTCTAATACGAACTTTCTTTTGTACTTTTATTGGGTGGTCTCGTCTCGCGAACGATAAAGAGACAAAATATCTGTGAAATAGTTCTATGTAGTAAATTAATAGTTAATTTTCTTTGAATCTATCATCATCATAATATTAGCCGAAGGACGTCCACTGCTGGACAAAGGCCTCCCCCAAGGATTTCCACGACGACCGGTTCTTCGCTACCCGCATCCAGTGGCTTCCAGCGACCTTCACCAGATTCTATCATTGTATCTTAATCAATAAGTTTTATTAGTTTACACATTTTATCATTTATAAATAATAAAATGAATAATATAATGTAATAAAATGTATCAAGTCTGTGAATGCATTGATTTTAAAATAGTTTTCGTGTGGATTTTGAAATGGGATTTTCCATAAGAAATCTATGAAATCAAAAACGATTAGCTGAATAGCTTTTTGGGTTCCCTGACGATGGTTGCTAGAGTATTCGATTCCGTATTTTTTTCTATTATACAAGTGTAACAAAATGTTTTGAGATTACTTCAATCCTGACTTCTACTTATGAAGCTGAATTTTGTTCACTAAAATCTCAAAAATGGAATTCATACAAATCGATCAGCTGATTAACCAAGTTCGCATGGGAAGTCATTTTTTTATGAACTAATTAAGTAAACAGTAGAGGTTTCCTGGAGAAAGTGGTTCAGTTCCACGAGAAGAGACACCTTAAAGAATTTCTACACTTTTCGCTACATTCTGTATATGTATAGAGGCCCTATTTTATACAGACAAACATAGTATGGCCATTGGAACTGCATGCACGTCGTCGTAGGAGCCCACTGGACTTCATAAATCCCATACAAAAGTAGAATTTGATTCATTTGTTAACCAAACAACCGTTATATAATTACCGAAATAATTTTATACCGATAATGGGATGACGTATATCTGTGTCGGTATCGTATTACTTTTTTGAAAAACGAAACAGGAATCCATTATTAACCAATAAACTTGTTTTCAACGGAAAACCATTTTATCGGTTTAAATGGATATCTGTTTCGTTTTTCAAAAAAGTAATACGATACCGACACAGATATACGTCATCCTATTATCGGTATAAAATTATTTCAAAAACGGTAGTTTGGTTAACAAATGAATCAAATACTACGTTTGTATGGGATTTATGAACTCCAGCGGGCTCTTAAGCCTTGACGGGCGGCTGTCTGTATTCCTCATCAATAACTAGTTCATAACCGTCTGGCTGGCAGTTCCTCCACATAAATAAAACGTCTATGGTGGGAAACAACATGCATTAAAGATGTTCTCTGAATGCCCCCAACTTATTGCTGTGTCAGCATCCTTATTGCTTTTTGATATTTCCTTCTGTTGGGACAGGGATGTATTTAGTAGTGATGATTTAGTTGTTCCAGCCATAGTGCCACAGCATTGTGATTTGGGATGTGACGCAAAGATCATAATTAACGGAGTAGAAATTATAAAGGACAGTGCAGTCTGGTTCGACAACTTTGATTTTTTAGGGGTTCCGTACACCTAAAGGGTGACCAACGGGACCCTATTACCACACCCTGGACACCTCATACAACGGGCCCAGAAGTGACATTTAAAAAAAAGGAATGACGGAACAAACAAAATGGTGCCGAAATCCTCTACGTATGACAACCAAACTGTAACCAATCTGGGTGACGATGGGGTGAGGTGACAACCTAGAGAGCGGAAGGGAGTGTCCATACTGTATGTTAGTACTAATATAATATATACTTTGCTAATACTAAGCCTCCGCTGTCCGCCTCGTCTGCCTGTCAGTAGGCTGTATTTCATGAACCGCAATAGGTAGACTGTTGCAATTTTCACAGACTGTGTATTTCTATTGCCGCTATAACAGCAAATAAAAATTAAAAAACGACAAGAAACGTGTTTTTTAAAACGTGAGGAATTTTGCGACATCTAGATCTTCTATATATAGTTGATTTATTATGACGTTTTGGTACGGGATCCTCAGTGCGCGAGTCCAACTCGCACTTGGCTGTTTTTTTTCTAAAGATGGCAAAAAGATGAGAAGTGGCAAGTGTTCGAATTCGTCAAGTAAGATCGCTACGATTGCTCTTTTTCGTGTTGTTTCTGGTTTTTAGTTTCACGGAAAAACAAACTTTTTATCAAAAAGTTTCAGCTAAACTACTTAGTTGTCCTTCACACGTGAAAATTATTTACCAAATATTAAAACATAATATAGAACAAAACTGTGATTAGTCGCGTTTTGTCCATCGGCGCTTTTGGTAAAGAATATCTTGAATTTAGAACTCTTTAATTTAGAACAAAATAAATACCTAGTTGGGATATTCTTATAGATATTTTTTCAGTTAATAAAAATTGACCGAAACCCCGAACATGGTTCACCAATAAAAGTACCGGGGGACAATACGTCCACGAGTTCAACCCTGTCTCCCTTTTTCGAAGTCTGACAAACAACCTTTTACATGCCTATAACAGAACCACAGTATATATAAGTATATTAGTTGACAGAACTGTATTATGAATATTATGATTAGGGATGCATCGATACGCATTTTTGCCGATACGATACCGATACCGATACTCTTATAAAAATATCGGCGATACCGATACCGATACCGATACGCTTATTGAATTCAAAAAGGAAGGTAGAATAAATAAAACACAATTAATTAATAGTTTTAGTAATCAAAATTAACATTTATAAGATTTTTATTTAAAAAACAAAGCATTCTTAAGTTTTGCGGGCAAAGGCGATTTCGCAAGTCTGTTTGAATAAGACCTGCGGTGGAAAATAGTCTCTCAGATGCGACTGATGCCTCGTTTGCAACGAAATAGATGGGACAACACGCGCGTTTACATTACATTTTTAAAGCGCGAAATTTGAAAAGTATCGTTGAATCTGCCATAAAAATATCGCCGATACCGATATATCGGCAAACCCGAAGTATCGCCGATATATCGGTATCGGTATCGGTATCGGATGCATCCCTAATTATGATGTAAAAGCTGAATATTGCCGCGACTTTTTATGCTTTGAAGCACATCTGTGTCATTTTCATAATGTCTAACGGTTCGTTGGTTTGAAAGGCTGTGTGTTATTTTATTTTCTTTCATAAAGGTTAGAAAGTGCCTTTTGGGAATTTTCAACTTAAGGTGAATGCGGAAAACGAAGATAGCTTTTGGCATTTTTTGGCGGAGAAAGGGACAAATCGATATTTCTCCTTCACGGGAGCGAAGTTGGACGAAGTTCGTAGGAAGACCGACCAGTACTATCCAAGCAACACATAAGCCGGATAACAGAATGAAACTTACCAATAAGCAGTTTAAAGCTTTATTACAAAGTTATTGAAGCTAACAAGATTGCCAAACGCTGTAATTAATGATTTTCGGACTATTTTAAGGGTTAACTGGAGGGACGAAATCCCATACAAACGTACTTTCGTTTTAATCTCGAAACCATAAAACTCATCGTATTCAAATTTTTTACAAGCATTAAGATGATAAATATCTAGATCTGTAATTAGTTTTGGTTCGAAAATAATAAACAAAAAAAAAGTTATAGCAACTTAAAAAATTTGCCCTTTTTATCGACGAAATCGAGTAATATAAGTAACTTTTTTTTTGTTTATTATTTTCGAACCAAAACTAATTACAGATCTAGATATTTATCATCTTAATGCTTGTAAAAAATTTGAATACGATGAGTTTTATGGTTTCGAAATTAAAACGAAAGTACGTTTGTATGGGATTTCGTCCCTCCAGTTAACCCTTAAGTCTTTAGCATACCGGAACTTGTACACTTTAATCTGGTTAAAAGAGGTTTAAGTTGCTATTATACAAATTAAAGATTTTGTTTTGTGCCCAAATTGCTTGAATAAGAGCTGTGTAAGCGCTTATACAGACATTAACCAGTCAACTATGTCAGCTTGAACTTTCCAGAATTGCTTTAATACAACGATTACTCAGTCTATTTGTGCTGCTTGGTATATCCATGACCACATGAAAATAATCCTGCCTTTGTTTTCTTGCAAACGAGTAATAACCTAAGCAATTTTATCAAAAATTAAAAACAGACTGCTTAAAAACATTGCCCCTTTTTTTGGGTAGTGTATAAAAATGTTTCCAATGACACTCACAGGATCAAGACAAATCTAACGAAACCTCGCACTCCAAAATCCATCAAGCTGTTTACGCTACAGGCTCAGCCAAAAAAAAATTCCAGCGAGACCTACAGTACTCACATATGATGTGTAACATGTGACTAAATACTTTATAAAAGGACGGCAAAGATACGGCAAACTAGGCTGTATGGTCATAGATACCTTTGCCTTTTCCGCGCTTTTAAAGCCTGAAAAAGGACGGCAAAGATACGGCAGACTAGGCTGTATGTATGGTCATAGATACCTTTGCCTTTTCCGCGCTTTTAAAGCCTGAAAAAACGCGACTTCCTGTTACAATGGGACACATTTCCGTCCCATTTCACGAAATCACTCCCACAAATTGCAGGAAAGCGAGAGCAAAGATGTTACACATCAAAAACAGAAATTCATACATACATACACCGGAAAAACAGTATCGGACAGTTGGGTTAAAAGAGACAATTTATTCCAACATGTACCAGATTTCAGCGCTGGATTATGTGGTCTGATAATGCCATTGCTTCTCATCCCTCAGTATCAGTTACATATTATGCATGCACATCAGTTGCAGCGAACATTACATACGCCACACTCGGCCCAGCTGACGATGACGTCATCACATGTGGCCGCCACAGCCCTTCCATACGCCTCCTACGATCCTTTGTTCTCCTGGCCTGTACTTTTATACTTTTTCTTGTAAGACGAACTCGCTCGTAGTATCTCGTCTGTGGTACAAATAACTGCATTATAGGAAAAATATGTGTTTTGCTTTAATGAGAAGTTGGGAACTCGGGTCATATCTTGTTAATTAACCTCCTTCTTTTGAGGTAAGAGGTAAACTAGAATTTAGATACTTGAAGAAAAAAGGGTTAAAAAATGTACTCAATTACCGTAAGTTTGTTCGTTAATGATTCCCTACTCTTTGGTTAAAGTAAACAAACCGAAACAGAATTCGTCATTACCATCTCAGCCGAAACATGTCCACTGCTGGACAAATGTTTGCTGTCTGTACCTACACCACCTGATTACCTGTATCAAGTTCGAATTGTTACACGGAATCAGCGAAGTAGTCAAACAGACCCGACTCATCATCATCATATCAGCAGAAAGACGTCCACTAGACAAAGGTCTCCCCAAGGATTTCGGCAACGACCGGTCAGTCCTGCGCTGCCCGCATCCAGTGGCTTCCCGCGACCTTCACCAGGTCCTTGATCATACGAGTGGGAGGCCTGCCTACGCTATGTCTTCCGATCTGCGGAACTTTACTGCCCCAACGGCTACGTGTTCTGCGATGTGCCCCGCCCACTATAACTTGAGATACCTACGAGTACCTCGTACCAGTCTTGTAAAAATCTGTGTTCTTGCAGAATAATCAAATAGGAATATTTTTTTAAATATTTATAAGCAATACATTAACTGTATTTTACTACACATATCTAGTATTTAGAGTGTGAGATAAGAAGTTTCCTAAACATATTTTTCATTTTACCCCGGACACTTCATACTAATAAGCGAAAAATGATATAATTATATACATGCAACTGACGTATCTAAAGACATGAATGCAAGTAGGGCTGATCACCGGCGGCATTGGGCACGAAAAATATTTAATCGAATTTAAATGTATTTTCAAAAAGTGAGGTAACGTAATTTTTTATTTTGTTTTTTTTTATTTACGTACAATTAAGGATTGGGAATATAAATAGCATTGTTTCCATAGATTTGGTAGTTCGTGTAAGCGAGAGATTGATATAATTTGAGCAAGACGCAAATAGAAGCGCCGCTACTTATCATTTCCAGTCTAATTGTATTGTATGAGTAGAAGTATCTTATTTATGTGTAGCTTGGTATAATAAATTCAATAAAACAAATCAAATCATACTTGTTACTTGTAAATTTATTTTACCAACTTCAGTACGAAATGAATCAGACAGGATTATTGGAAATGTGACGTATTCCTTTTAAATGTGTAAAATGAATCTGATTTGAAACAAAAAAGGTCAAATAACTAGGGGTCGCAAATCAACGGCTTTCAAGCAACAGCCAAATAAATTTTCAAATTTTGTATGAAGAACAAAATTTTTTGTAATTTTGTTGGAGAAAATTGTATGCAAAACACGGGAAAAACGGCACCGTGTGTTTACATTCATTGTTTTCTATGAAGAGCGACTATTTTAAGATATCTGGTCAGATATCTTATAGTATATTTCCCGTGTGTGACAACCCTTTCGTTCGGTAACCAAACTGTAACCAATCTTCGTGAAGGGGGGGTGAGGTCAGATCTAGAGAGCGGCAGGGAGTGTCCATACTGTACGCTAGTACTAATATATATACTGTGTGTGCCTAAGGCAAGTCAAGTGCTACAAAGCAAGACTGGACTGAAGTACGAAATAAATAATACGCAGTAACTTTTAGCTTCACAGTAATGTAGTTCGCAGTTAGTTGCACTGATGTATCCTGTCCGTCTGTTCGCCTACTCCGGCAAATTGCAGTGCTATTCACTCCCGCCCGCCTCCGAGTTCAGTCTGTCTGCACTCTGCTGTTGACAAGTACCTACACAGGCCAGACAAATTGATTATAACTTTTTTTTTTACTCGATCTATTTGAGATTTGTTAGAGCGTAGATATAGGGTTTCACAATTGTAGGAGGTCTGGTACATAGTCTCCTCGATTCTATCGTAGTTGCGAGACTACTTTTGAATTTGAACACTTTTATTTCATCATCATCATCCACGTCCACATCCAGCCGAAAGACGTCCTCTGCTGGACAAAGGCCTCCCCCAAAAATTTTCACGACGACCGGCTTCCCGCGATCTTCATCAAACCTTTTTTTTACAAAGTAGTTAAAAGTAAGTGCTTTAGCTTTAGTTTTTGGAGTTATTAGTATTTAGGCGAGGTATTGATTGGACAATTGCCTCTGTCTTTTTCTTTACGTGTAAAGAGTAAAGAAAATAACCACACTTTTTCAATCGTTTTTCGTTTCAATCAAAAACTACAATGAAAGTAAGTATAAAAAATAAAGTAAAGAAAATAACCACCCTTTTTAATGGTTTTTCGTTTCCATCAAAAACTACAATGAAAGTAAGTATAAAAAATAAAGTAAAGAAAATAACCACACTTTTTCAATGGTTTTTCGTTTCCATCAAAAACTACAATGAAAGTAAGTATAAAAAATAAAGTAAAGAAAATAACCACACTTTTTCAATGGTTTTTCGTTGCCATCAAAAACTACAATGAAAGTAAGTATAAAAAATAAGAAAAATATTTGTTACGATAATACAAAAGTGAGTACTTTTGTATTATCGTAACAAATATTTTGGTATATTTTTTTAAATTTATGCCTCAAAATATTAGTCATAACTAGTGTTTGAAAGTAACGGTATAGACCTATCTTTGGGATTTTTTCTATCGAGCCAAAACTGCTCAACCGTGTTTCTTATAGCATTTGACTTTAAGGAACATCATCAACAACGGGTATTTTTTCAACCTTGGTTTTTCTATAGTTTAGGAGCAATTGACGTCAAAAATAACGAAAATCTGTAATATTACCGCCTTAAATTATCAAGCACACACAACACTTGTATCCAATGCACAATACCGTGTTGACTTTAAATATTGACAGTAAGACAGTATTATCAAAGAATACTAAATATGTGTTATCGTGATATTACCGACATGCTATTCGTTTTGCAAGTAGGCTAGCTACTAAAACTAAATTACAGTATGTCGGCTACTTAACACGCTCGCTGCTAGGATGAAATAGCATAACCGCAAACCGCTGGCTACCTCTGGTGATGAATGACATTTTGAAAGTACTGTTTTAACGCTCGACTTAATTTATTATGTTGTTTTTCTCTTTAAACTATTACATGAATGTACTTTATTTGAAATTCAACTTTTTAGAGAAGTGCGACTGCTTTAAGTCACCCCCAAGCTGACTTACTCCAACCATTGGACATAGGCCCCTCCAAAGGCGAGCTACTGAGTTGTCCTTATTGACATGCTATAATTTTAGACCACTGATATTCTCAGAAACTTATATTGGTGGGGGGAGTCTACATTCGTGTTTCGACAATTTCCTCACTAACGTACCTGAAGAAAATGTAGCCGCTTGTAGCGTCGATCATAACGGCCTATCAGACGGGCAAGCAGGTCTATTTTTTCAATTTCCTCTGCCTTACGCATTCAGATGTCTGTAATATTACTTCCCAGATCATAACTCCAACTAGTAAGCAGGACTCATACAGGGACAGTCATAATAACTATGATTAACCAAACGCACTCTCTGCCTAAAACCAGCTTAATCAAAACATTACCCGTTCTGCGATAGTTGCATTATTATAACTTTTGTATCAATAAACAGGCATAAATCTAACTAATTCACCTAACACCTATTTCAACCCTCTCAAACGCCAACTTTATACCAATTAAAATTCCTACTAATATTATAAATGTAAAAGTTTGTATGTATGGATGGATGTTCGTTACTCTTTCGCGCAAAAACTACTGAACGTATCTGGCTAAAATTTGGTAGGTAGACAGATTAGGACCTGGATTAACATATAGGTTACTTTCTCCACGCTTGTGAGCCGCTTCGGCTCACGCACTGCGCACCCTCGAAGACAATCATAGAAGCGAGCGAAGCCGCTGGCAAAATCTGGTAATTCATCATATCAGTTCATTTACGTCCCCGCCGAGGGGCTCGAGCCTACCCTGAATTAAGGCGATCGAGCCTTAGTCGACCACGCGGGCCCAGTGCGGGTTGGTCGACTTCACACACAACCTTCGAGTTTCTTCGCAGACGTGTTCAGGTTTCCTCACGATGTTTTCCTTCACCGTAAGAGCGTCGGAATCGGATAAATGTACGAAATCGAAATTAGAAAACACATTGATACGTGGCAGGATTCGAACCACGACCTCTCGGACAGGAGGGAGCGGCCCTTGCCATAACGTCACCGACGCTCTCTATCTAATCTAGTAATTACTATTATTATAACATCATAGAGATGAACACAGCGATGGTGAATGTACCTGCTTTTTTGATGGATAGCTGGCAATTTCATTATGCAACATTATAATTTTTGTATTGATGAATAAATAGGCAGACATCTATGTAACTAATATACCTAATTCCTTTTGCAACTTACACAAACGCCAACGTTATACCAATTATAATATAATTACTATAATTATAACATCATAGAGATGAACACAGCGATGGTGAATGTATGTATACTGCTGTTTTGATGGATAGGCGGCTATTTCATTTTGCAACTGAGTTCACAAAGGTGTATTTCCACTGCGACGGAGCGATTTTTTTATCCACAAACAATTTATATGACCTTGGCATCATCTCACCTGATGGTTAGTGACGATGACCCCAAAGATGGAAGCGGACTGAAATCGTGAAGGTTCAATATTCCAGACGAGACCTTTATGAAAGGGATTATGTTTTTATTTAGTAGAGCAGTAGGGACACCAACCAAAGTTAAAGGTATCAATAAACAACAAAACATAGTTTTACTTAGTATCTTATTGTTGTGGCCCTACTCGACGAAGAGTGTGTTTGTATGGAGGCCCCAACTAGTGTCTACTGTCTACTGAAAAAAGAATGATAGTGTAAGAACGCTGTGTTCTTACTCTTAGAGAGCAATAAATAGGAGATATCTCCGCCAGGCGAGGTGGTGTGCACGGGCACAGATTACTAATTAGTTACTACGTAAGTACGGGGTCCGGCCGTGGACCAACCAATAATGATTGGTACTTGTCTATATACTCAGTGCTGAAGAAATGTTATTAGCGCGTTCTAGAAGTCGAATTTATTTTTGTCCTCTCGTCGCTTATGATAAGGTTCAGTGGCGGGATACTGCAGTTGCGCCACAATCGTCTTACGCAGCAGATATATCCACTATTTAATTTATTTAAAAACAATTAAAATTAAAGATGTCATGAATTTTGGAAAATCATAGTACTTCGGTTAAAGAATGGCCTAAGCGCTCTATGTTGCCAAATCTTCTAAACAACGTTACTACTTTTTTATCAATATTTAAAAAAAATGAATATTCTTTTCATAGACACTTTTAAGGGTTCAGTACAAACCTTCAAAAAGTTTATATGAACAGAATACCTACTCATGTGAAAAATTAGGGCTTGGGGATTTTTCATTTAAGTTCTATAATAAAAATTAACTGAGGAATGACTGCTGTGCTGGGATCATTTGGAGTAAGCGATTATTCAGTAGAAATGCAGCTTTACGCTCTTCAGCAATGTCGCTCTGACGCGGTAGTTTTATTGTGTGCAACAGCTCAGTTGTTATTATTATTATGCGTGACGGTACATTTTGCAATCGCTCTTTCTGTGACATATAATTTTCACCATTATAGTCTATAATGAAATGCTCGGGAAACTGTGAATATACGGGGCGAAACAAATATTATTTACGTTTGTATTCTAGTTTTGGCGTTAAATTAAAAACCTGTATGGTTGCGGGAATAAATATTTCTAAAACTGTTCCTAATAATAAATCAAATTAAAAACCCTTGTTGAGTACATCCGATCAAGTTCACGTTTGGCGTCCATTTTGTTTTCCGCCATTTCGTTTTTATTAGTGCACCTGATGGAATCTGCCCAGGGTGTACATTTTACTGTAGTTAAAACATCCCTCTAATTTTTTTCGTTTTGGTGGCGAGTTGACCATCACCATGAACGGCTGATTGGATTTTTATCAAACAGAACCATCTCGGTTAATCTATAGCTTTCAAATAAATAAAAAACACATTGAAATCGGTCCACCCGTTTAGGAATTATGAGGCATGATACATAGATAGATATACAGGCATACAAACAGTCAGACAGACATTGGCTTGAAACTTATAACGCCCTTCTTTTAGCATCGGGGGTGGGGGTTAAAAATTAATGGATAACAATCAGCGCGATTCAACCTTACATTTGACTTTTATTTCTTCACTTTTAGCAATTAATTGGACTTACGAATTCCAAACGAAATTCATATGATTTGCCCATTCCCGTGCGCCGCTTGCGACTCGCGCACCGCGCACCGGCTAGTACGTAATAAAAGCTGACTCATACTCACTTAATATGTACCATAGTTACCTACTATTATTTATGCTGTTGTGTTACGTCACAATAGGCTAGTTTCTGAATACTATTTAATAGCCAACAATGTTGCGAAATAATCGGCCAATTCACGACCGGCTGATTGTTTCAAGGTTGGGTTTTTACGATAAAACAAAAAGTAAGTTTCTGCTAACAGCGCTTCTACGTAATTTAATTTAAACTCTGAATATCGTAGGTTTGTGTATTACTCAATCCTTTAATCAACATGGTATGCTCAAGCTCTTTGACTATATATTCCTTACTTATATTATTAATTAGGGATGCATCCGATACCGATACCGATATATCGGCGATACTTCGGGTTTGTCGATATATCGGTATCGGCGATATTTTTATGGTATATTCAACGATACTTTTCAAATTTCGCGCTTTAAAAATGTAATGTAAACGCGCGTGTTGTCCCATCTATTTCGTTGCAAACGAGGTATCTGTCGCATCTGAGAGACTATTTTCCACTGCAGGTCTTATTCAAACAGACTTGCGAAATCGCCTTTGCCCGCAAAACTTAAGAATGCTTTGTTTTTTAAATAAAAATCTTATAAATGTTAATTTTGATTACTAAAACTATTAATTAATTGCGTTTTGTTTATTCTACCTTACTTTATCTAGTAAACATCAAAATCCTCGAACGCTTCGAAAAGCAACGTTTTATCTGCTTTTGTTTAGTTAGAATATAATACAACGAGAGACAGGGTAAAAAATAACTGTGCATCATACAACATCTGGCGTCTAAGGAAAGATTGTAAACCCTCAATAAAATCAGGACTAACTGAGAATTGCGTCGTACAACCATTTGTACACAAAGCTTATCTATAGCCTTCAGAACAAAGGGATACCGAACAATAGAAGCCATGAAGATAGTTAAAACAGCTAAGGACGGAAATTGTCTGTACAGCGCAATTGCGCACCAAATAAACACACTATTTGGTCTTACTTTTTCTCACGAAGCAGTAAGAAAAGACTTGGCCAAATATGTATACAATAATCGCCATGATGAAATAATACGTCAGATTACTATGAACAATGTCCTTGACACCTACACACAGAACGATGGCTCCACTAAAATGGAAACTAAATTGGAAAACTATCTCAAGAAACAATTTGAACAGGGCTTCTGGGGGGGCGAGGACATCTTAATAGCGGCAGCCAACTATTATTTCGTAAACGTATATGTACACGGCGTTGGCAAGGACCCCTTGGTATACAGCCCGATAAGCAGTCAGACTACAAACAACATCCACCTACACTACGAGGCTAACCACTATGACAGTGTCATATTCGCCGAAACCGAGAACGACTCTCCAAAACGTGAAAGCAGTCAACAAATACCTAATGAAAGCCCCTTTATGTATGACTTAGAGAATACAAATGTTAATCAGATCGACCTGACCAACACGACCATCCAGGGTGACCATATTCTTAAAATGTCGAGCCCTACTGATACAGCCGTCAGTAGCGCACGCGAATCAATCGCAACCTATAATACACGAAGCTGTAGGAACTCATCAGAGGAAGTAGCGGACACTACAGGGTACAGGCTAATCAGGAACTCACCTAAACCAACAGAATTAAATGTAGGCAAGAGGAAAGGTGATTTACCACGCATAGCGACCTGGAACGTCCGTGGATGCGCATCGCTCAGTGATAAAAGACGTATAGACTACGAGATGGACAAAAGACAAATAACTCTAGCCGGAATCCAGGAAACACATATGTCCAATGGTACATACACATCAAGCAACTACGAATGGATCCTATGTGGGGGTAAGAAACCAAAAGAGAAACGAGGCATCGCAATACTTATTAGCAAACACGTTTCATACACAATCAAAACAATCACAAGAATAGACCCAAATGTTATGGCAGTTCAACTGACGATTGAACTAGATCAACAAAGAACACCACTAGAAATTCTCTTTATTACTACACACATCCCCGCAAAATCAACACAATGCTTTGCTAAAATCGGGAAACTTATCAAAAAAAAATCCAAACGCATACCTTATAATAGTAGGTGACTTTAACGCACATATAGGCTCATTAGACATCGAACGCCTACCACGTAGCATGATAGGAAATACACTATTCCACAAATAATCCAACGATAATGGCAACTTATTAGTAAAATTTGCCCAACAACACGACCTAGTTATCGATACAACGTGGGGCCGCCCATCTTGTAAAACTACCTGGTCCCAAGGCAAGAACACTTCACAAATAGATCACGTGTTAACTTGCATAAAAAAGAAAGTACATTTTGAGGCCATGAAAGGTGAATGGGCAAAATCCAAAAAGTCAGATCACAAACTAATATGGGGGAATATCAGACAATCAACATTCTTACAGCGCAATAGGAACAAAAAGCGTAACGTTAAACAAAACTTTAGGACCCAGAACATAAGCGCTAACAGCTGCGAAAAAACATCACAACGTTCTCAGAAGAAAATATCGTACAATTATAAAGTGCTAGATTACGAGTCTCTTCAAAGCTCCAAAACACTGAAGGAATTCCAAAGCCGAGTAACTTCAGAAATTAATGATCTTATTACTCAACACGACTTAAAAAACACCCAATCGGATTCCAATAGGAACAGCCCGGAAGGGGATGCCTACCTACCAATTAATGATCTTATTACTCAACACGACTTAAAAAACACCCAATCGGATTCCAATAGGAACAGCCCGGAAGGGGATGCCTACCTACCGGTAGATAAACTAAATGAAACTTTGCGCGAAACAGCACAGGAATTATTAACTTTATCAGGAGCTAGATCTCGAGAAGGCAGACTAATTCTAGCCGAGCTGCAAAAAGCCTTGTTTTTGAAAAATAGAAACCCCGAAGATAAAAACTTACAGACTAGGGTGAAAATTGCACGTAAAAAAGTTCGCGAAATACAAGAAGCCGAAGAACAGGAACTTAGTCGTCAGTTTTTCGAAGGCCTTAGTAAAACTCATAAATCTGTAAGGATGAAACTCACATATAAATACTATAGGAAATACTCAAACAAAATAAAAAGAACCCAATCAAAGTATTACATCGCAATGTCCAATTGGATCTACGAGTTAAAAAAAAGCGAGGGCCCCAAAATAGACTTGTTAAGAGAAGGTAGTGCGTCCATTTCCGAAACTGACAGCCCCAAAGTAGCAGACATAGAGTGCATTATCGCCAGACTGAAGAACGGAACAGTCCCTGGCACAGATCAAATCGTACCAGAACTCTATAAAGCTGCACCCCCGGCGTTCCTATCCCAATTAAAACTAATCATGAAAGACTGTTGGTTAAACAACAACATTCCGGATGAATGGAGACTTACCAAGCAAGTACCTATACCTAAAAAAAACAAATCCCAGACAAGTAGGAGATTTCAGGAGGATCTCTATATGCAATGTGGGCTACCGTATATATGCCAGCTACCTTTTAGAAAAACTTGATGATAAAATACAAGAACTTGGCTCATACCAAGCAGCATTTCTGGCAAATCGATCTACAGACGATCACATATTCACATTAAGAAGGATTCTAGACATACACTGGCGATCTGGAGACAAAATATACCTAATAGCACTAGACATAGAAAAAGCCTTCGACACTGTAGACCTCCTTGCGCTCAGGGACATATTAGTTACCCGTACCCGAGACATTCCGCTTACAAACCGCATAATTAACGCTTGCATGAATGAAAGAACATTTATCATCTGGTGCGGACAACAATCGGAAGTTATCAACAAAGGAAGAGGTGTCAAGCAGGGATGCCCCCTATCACCTAGACTATTTACTATTCTAATGGACAATGTGCTGAGAACTCTAGAAGAAGAAGAACCGACAGTAAGACTCGACCAGGACTACAATATTAATTTACCAATCATATTGTCCTTTGCCGACGACCTTATAATCGTAGGTAACAACATTACCGACCTAGACAGAATAGTCACAAAGCTTAAATCCCTCCTCAAAACAGTTGGTCTTGTTCTAAATGAAACAAAAACAAAATTGGTAGTTCGCGACCCCTTAGGGCCAGCAGCTAATCAACTTAGACCAGTACTGGTGGGAGCTACACCCATACAACCAGGCAACGAGATTAAGTACCTTGGAACCTACATCACAGCTGGACACAGCAGGAAATCTACCATCAAAACGAGATGCAACAAGGCAACGAAATATTCTAAAATATTACTAGAGTTTACCAACAACAATAAAATGGAATGGAAAATAGTACGCCTGATATACAAGATGGTTATCTCCCCCGCAATGACATATGGACTCAACGTAACAGCCCTAACAAAATACAATAGGTCTCGTCTGAGGCAATACGAGCACCACATTCTAAGGAGTATGCTACAAGTGGCAAAAGATCCTCCAAAACAGAAAATACGGGAAACTTTAGAAGGCAAAACTATTTCAAAGATTATAAAGGTACGCCGAATTTGCTACCTTGGACACATAATGAGACGTAAAGCTCCACACCTGCTACACGCTGCATACAACTACAAGGAAGGAAAACGCAAGGTAGGGAGACCAATCTTCACCTGGGTGGACTCCCTCAGCCACGACATATGACGATACACCGACCTCACATTAAACCAGTGGATAATGCTATCAGAGAGAAGAAGCGACATGAAAAAAATGGCGGAGGCCATATATAACACACCTGAAACAGATACGGAAGCCGAGTCGGAAGAGGAGACCCAACCGGAAGCAACCGTATCTACCTAATTACAAGCAGTCATAAACTTCCTTCCCCATATGTATATGTACACACCAACTTATAGAATTTATACTCCCCATACTGGCTACGATGTTCTGAATTCGGGCTGGTTCAAGCTCCCATCGCTCCTCATCCTGACTGCGCTGACCTACACTCCTGACCTATCTACGCCCCCCTCTGGTTTCTTGGGTCTCCGCGCCCTTGCTGCAGTAATGCTGGCTGGGGGGGGGGGCTGAACTGAACTGAACTGAACTGAACTGAGTATCGGTATCGGTATCGTATCGGCAAAAAGGCATATCGAGGCATCCCTATTATTAATATGAAAGTATGTTTGTTTGTTTTGTCCTTCTTTCATGTAGCAATGGAGTAACGGATCAATGGCGTAGTAAAAAGAAAGAATAGTAGGTTATCTTCCTTCATACAATGGTACATCGCGCGGTTTGTATTGTGTGCGCGTCAGTAGGCACGCGCGCACACTACATTAATAAGAATGACTTCAGACTGCTGCAATTGGTACCTGCATCCCGCGCTAAAGCGCAGTACAAGTAACAACAATAACAAGATTAACATATAATAACAAAGCATTTAAAATTAATCGTAATATTCGTAATCGACGTAAATATTTTCCTGTGTCTAATTTTAAATGCAGTTTCAGTAGTAGGTACCTATGTAAAGTTTATTTTTTTGTAATATGTCATGTAAACTTTAAAACGTCATATCTGGGTGATGTAGTAAAACAAGGTACCCTTATAGTTTCGCCCTCTCTGTATGTCCGTCCGCGGTTTAACTCAGAAACTATTGGTAAGTACTTGAAAGCTTAGATTTGGCATGGCTATACATATCACGCCGACAAAATTGTAAAATAAAATCTTTTAGGCTTTTCAGGGTTCTATACCTCAAAAGGTAAAAACGGAACCATTATAGAATCACTCTGTGACTGTCTGTCTGTCTGTCTGTCTGTCCGTCCGTCCGTCCGTCTGTCACAGCCATTGTTTTAGCAGATATGCAGTTGGACTTGTAAAATGTTCATAGACTTTCATTACAAAATATTACATACCAACTGAAAAAATTAGGGTTCCGTACCCAAAGGGTCCCATGGGACCCTATTACTAAGCCTCCGCTGTGTGTCCGTCCATCTGTCAGCACTAGGTATAAAGTTGAAATTATCACAGATTGTGTATTTCTAGCGCCGCTATAACAACAAATATGTAAAAAATAAAATGAAGTTGACATTGGCCAGTTTTTGATATAACATGTTTGAACATTGACATGACATTGATGTCATGTGAATACTGATGAAGTCAAAAAATGGTAAAGGACTCCTTGTCTACGCATAATTTTGATACACGCCGCCGCCACGCCGGATGCCGCTGGTGCACGTCTCAATCTATAATCGTGAAGTTGGTAACGTCTATATATTGTTAACGAGAATGCTTAGGTAAGAATTATTTTGCTATCGGATTAGATTTAAGGTTTTGATATCCGCAGCAAACATTCTAGAAATTCATTTACAACTATTCTAAAGAATATTTTACTTATTACCAGTAACAGCAGTAATAAATAATTTTTTCATATGTATTTTTACATTAAACATTACTATAAGTATCTACTATAAGTACCTACATAACTAAAAGAAATTGGCACAGCCCTGCGTATACGCGCGACAGTCGGCTATTAGGTCCAGCACGGGTCGGAAGATGACTTACTATTCTTTCCTTTTACTATGTCAATGGAGCGAGCTATGCTCGGAATTTCCCTACGCAATCGAATCAGAAATGAGGAGATCCGCAGGAGAACCATAGTTACATAGTTCGGTTATGTCGCTTACATAGCTCACAGAATCGCTAAACTGAAGTGGTCAGGGCACATAGCTTGTAGAAGATGGGCGTTGGGACAGTAAACATCTCGATTGGCGACCGCGCACCGGAAAATGTAGCGTAGGTAAGCCTCCCTCGCGGTGGAACGACGACCTGGTGAGGATCGCAGGAAGCCGCTGGATACTTGCAACGCAGGACCGGTCGTCGTAGAAATCCTTGGGGGAGGCCTTTGTCCAGCAGTGGACGTTTTTCGGCTGTGATATGATGAACGGACGGATCAACGTGATATTGTACATACAGTGATAGTAAACGTTTTGGGAAGTGACCATTAGGCTACCTTTTATCTCGTGAAAATAATATATATTTTGACACTTACTACTTTAGTTTTTGTTTATTTCTTTCAAGTCGCAACAGCAACGGATTGACATGAAATAGATAGATAAGGTGGTGAAAAGTGACATAGACTACAAATTATTATTAGCAAAGCTTACACAGTTTACGAGGGATCTTTAAGGCGCTTTGCACACGACGGGGCGGGGCGGGCCGGTCAATTTCGCCGCCAACGATAGCACAAAGGGAATCCTATACTACCAACGCACATGGAGGACAAAAAGACCGCGTCCAACCGTGCCGCCTCCATGTGCGTTGGTAGTATAGGATTCCCTTTGTGCTATCGTTGGCGGCGAAATTGACCGGCCCGCCCCGCCCCGTCGTGTGCAAAGCGCCTAACTGCTCCCTCGTATTTCCTAAACCACTTGACCGATCTTGACGAATGAGGTGTCTTTGGATTTGTGCCATCACTCTGCGTGCCATAGGATATATAACATATAAAAAAATCAACATAGCGGATTTTATAGGTGTATTAAACAACCAAAAATTTTTTTTTTAGATATTTATATCATGTTTGGTATCAAAAGAAAGGTCTTGACGAGCACATTCTAAATATATATACATTACATTTTTAATTTCTTGGCAAATGGTCTCACAAGCGATATTAGGTATGAGGCGGCTCAATGTACGTGCGCTACAATCAAGCGACACGACACGCGGCCGCGGGTAGTGAGGAGGGGTGGCGTTTCTCTGAGCACAAAAAATATTAAAATAAAATATTAAAGTTAAAAAACTAAAACCCGACTACGGAAAAGTATGAAAACAAGAGTTTCCCGCCTGAAATCATAGCTTTTATTTTTCCCTTCATATGGGGGGGTAATAGCCGTAGTCGCAAGCCCTATCGTAATCAAATATTATGGCTTGCAACTAGGGTTGCCAGGTCTTAAAACTAAATAGCCGGACATACCTGCCAGTTTAGCCGGACTTTTGGGTTAAAAAGCCGGACTCCCTAAATTATTAAAGCCCTCGTTAGACACCCCTAAATCAATCAGTCATGTTTACTGGCCTTTAGCGAGGTCCTAATAAGACAAAGAAACGCCGCCATAGTCTCATAAATACGACAGCGCTCACCCGAATGTCCAGGTGACTGGAAAAATCATTAAACCTAAAAAGCCGGACAGGCCGGACACCTTCTAATTTGGCCGGACACGCATCCAAAAAGCCTAACACTGTCCGGCTTTATCCGGACGCCTGGCAACGCTACTTGCAACCACGGCTATTACCCCAGATGAAGGGAAAAAGGCTATGATTTCAGGCGAGAAACTCTTGTTTTCATACTTTTCCGTAGTCGGGTTTTAGTTTTTTAACTGTTTTTTTTGAAGTCTGTTAAAACCAGCTCAGTGGTAGGTAACATAACTGTAACTACTGTTCGACTTATAGTACCGATCTATTCTAAGAACACAAACAATTGAACAAGCTATTATACCTGTGAGTCAATCTTGGAATTTAATTTATGATTAATAAAATCTATTGTCCACGCCACGGATATCATGTTTGTATTGGTTAATTACTTAGTATCGATTAGTATTTGAAAACTCAAATTTCATATCAACCGAGGACCACTGGTTTAGCCGCTAAGGAAAGCGTGACGACGGACGGACGGACGTTCTTAGCTTACACGTTTTTGCTTAACTTTTTTCACGACGACAATACTTTCTTTGCCTCCCTCGCTGCACTCTCGGCCGCTCGAATGTAAAAACAATTATTTTTTCGGGGTTTGAACGATAAAAAGTGCGTACCTACTTACTTAACACTCCAGTAGTCGCGTGTTCTACCATTGTAGAACGTACATGTATTTCGTAGAATTTGAGCGCAAATTGATAGTTACTTACGCACACATTCATAGTATTCCTCTATTACTAACTTATGAACATAATTAGTGCGCTTCCGGCAACCAACGCGGGCGCACGCCAGAGAAATTTCGCGCCAAAAGTGAATTTCTACAATAGTAGAACGCGCAATCACTCGCGTAACATTTTTCTCGAACAAATTCACGTACGTAACGCTCCTACATCAGACGCAGAATCTGACGATGATATTCCCATAGTGGTTTTGTCTAGACCATCAGGTCCGTGTGTCCTAACTGCACAAAAAATTAAGAAATAGAGGTGGATGATACACGTTTCTAAAGAAAATGGCATTGGAATATACAGAGTTAAAATTTTGCCAATTTTTTGTAAATTTTTCAAGAAGTCTGATTATTAATTCCTGATATGTTTAAATTTATATTGTTTTGTCTGATTTAGTTTCATAATAAAGCCTTTTTCAATATAACATAAACGTATTTTTTATTTTATGAAACTCTCCTTTAAAAACCCTTAGATTAAAAGTGTTCTACATATGTAGAGCACTTGCGCACCAAATAGGGGAGCGGGTAACGGAATGTTAAGGACGAACGCCAATAATCACATTAATTATCTTATATACTCTTTATTTTATTTCGCAAGTAACTTTTCTAATCCCTACTTAATATTATAAATGTGAAAGTAACTCTGTCTGTCTGTTATGCTTTCCCGCAAAAACTACTGAACGGATTTGGCTGAAATTTGGTAGGTAGACAGATTAGGACCTGGATTCAGACATAGGCTACTTTTTACCACGCTCGCGAGCCGCTTGCGGCTCGCGCACTGCGCACCCTCGAAAAGTCATAGAAACGTTGTCCACGCGGGTGAAACCGCGGGAAACAGCTAGTATAAAATAAAACTAATAATTTATTCTCCTAGCGACACATTATATAGTTATAATTTTCTAATCACCGTTGCACTTGTGCTCTGAGGAGTTGGGTTCGATTCCTAGAAGGCGCCGGAACGGAAGCTGGGTTGGACGGGCGCAGGCGCGGTGAATACAAATGCGGCTGCGTTTCTGAACACACAGTTCACGTATTAGTGTGCTGTGTTGGTAGACACGCAGGGTTTTTGTTTTTACGGTTCCATGCACCCAAAGGGTGACAAACGGGACCCTATCACTAAGCATCCGCTGTCTGTCTGCGGGCTGTACTTCGTGAACCGTAATAGGTAGACAATTGAAATTATTACAGAATACTTTTTCTATTGCCGCAATAACAAAAAAATACTAAAACTTAACTAAAAAATAATACCCCTCCTCCTTATTTTTCATGTTTTCTAATTTTTAGTATTTGTTGTCATAGCGGCAACGGAAATACACATTCTGTGAAAATTTCAACTGTCTATCTATTGCGGTTCATAAAATACAGCCCGCTGACGAACGGACAGACAGACAGACAGCGGAGGCTTAATAATTTATTAGTCACCCGTTGGTCACTCCATACAAAAAGTCTTCAGAAGTATATTTGATTTAGCTCTATCGTTAAAACGGTAATACATATACTAGTGTGAAACTTGGTATGATTATTGTACTTATACTGACGTAAAACAACAAATAATAAAATCGGTCAAGTGTGAGTCGTACTCGTGCTAAGGAGTTCGAACCGAATGACAAAAAAAGCATATTTTAGTCGCCCGCGTTGATGTCTTTTGTTTGTAAATTGTCCTTATGCTATGTAGTTGTGTGAAGAGGTGTGGACGGTGTGGTGGTACGGGAACCCTCTCAGTGCTAGTCCGACTCGCACTTGGCCGGTTTTTTTTATTATTGCTTTGCATTGTGGTGTTTGGTGTCAAAGTTATTTGGTATATAGGTTCGAAGGATGCAGGTTTATTTGTTTATAAAGATAGGTGCCGACATAGTATAGTGGGTGACTTGACTATTCATATTTCCCGTCGCAAGTTGAGTGAAAAAATCTATTTTTAATTTATTTGTGTGTATAATTATTGTAGGGTTATTATAAGAGAAAGTCGTTTGATTGAAATTAACTTGACAAAGAAGACCACTAAGTATAAACCACCAAAAAAAACTTACTATAAATAAAACATAAAATACGAAAAAAGTATGGTAAAATTATAAGAATTTACGATGGAAACGGTTACACATTCATATACTCGTATTTATCTAAGCGTAAAGTGCTGAAGCGCACGCATCACCCTTTGAGCATTGAGAGTTATTTCTGGACCATGAGAAACGGTTGCCGGCACTATTTTGTTGTTTACCGGATGAATCACGGACACAAAGTTAGAAAGGACTAAGGAGCCGCCTGTGTTGGGCAATAGTTGTGTCGCTTCATACAAGGAGTTCGCGGGTTCGATTACCAGCAATATGAAATGGATTTCACTTTGTCCTGGTGTAACGATTTATATATCAAAAGTTGTCTAGTCCTTTTGGAAAACTTTTCAGTATACCTCATCATCAATAATCAACGCAAATTAATATCGCTACAAAAACATCATATCAATTACGAGTACCTACTTTATTGACTAAATTTTATCTAAAATGATAGATAATACACCGATAATACATTAAATCATTTTCAGTCTCCAGTACCCGAAGAGTTTCCGAATAATAGAGAAGGTATTAGTCTATACATATTTATATAAGTAGGTATATAAAAAATCTGCTATTCGTTAGCCTGGCTAAAACTCGAAGACGGCTCGACCAATTTCAATGAAACTTTGGTGATTTGTAGCACTGGTTTTTTTTCTTGTAAACCTTCCCTGGCGGTTTACAAGAAAAAAAACCAGCGAGTCGCGCGCACCGCACGCCCTCGATGTCAACGCGAGCGGAGCCGCGAGCATCAACTAGTATTCGATAGATAAAGAAAACAAATCTTAGTTATGTATATACGAGTATGATCTTACGGTGAAGGAAAACATCGTGAGGAAACCTACACACGCCTGCGAAAAAACTCGCAGGTTGTGTGTGAAGTCGACCAACCCGCACTGGGCCCGCGTGGTCGGCTAAGGCCCGATCGCCCTAATTCAGGGTAATAGGCTCGAGCCCCTCGGTGGGGACGTATATGAGCTGATATGATGATATAGAATAGTGAATAGGCATTATCTGAATTTGCGTGTACCATCCTCGACTGGATCATCACTTACCATCAGGTGAGTTGCAGTCAAACGCACTTAAATTTTTTATAAAAAAAAACCATTATGAATCTGTAATTTACCTCTTCCTCCTACCTTCAAGTTTTTAAGACGCAACGCTTGATTGGCTTTGCTACGCTCTTGAGCACGGCTCGGCTCTTGTGTCGGCTCAAGTACAACCTGTGCACAATATTACTTTTATGGCCCTAAAATGGGTCTAATCAAATCACAATATTCAATTCAAATTATTTAAAGGCTGTGTAAAGCTATCACCACACCCTGGACACTTAATACAACGGGCCAGAAATGACATTTCAAAAAACTAATGAAGGAAAAAAACAAAGGCTGCGAAATCCTATACTGTCGTAAACAACCATACTGTAACCAATCTGTATCAATCTGGGTGACGAGGGGGTGAGGTCGCAATCTAGAGAGCGGCAGGGAGTGTCCATACTGTATGTTAGTACTAATATATATACTTTGCTATCACTGTGGAAAAAATAAATAATATACATATAGTGAAAGTAATAAAAAAATGTTTTAATTGAAAACAATCATACATTTTTTTTATCACTTTTGATGTAAAAAATATGCTGATGACTACTGTTGACCCTGTTTTTGGCATTACTTAATTGCAAAATTTCTCGAAAACAAACAGAAAATCGGCGACTTTAACACCATCCATTTTAATTGAACACATTTTTTAAACTACATTTGAAAGTGAAGAGAAGTAATAAAACCATGTTAAAATTGAGAATGAAGTTTTCGGTCTCAACGTAACCGCCGCCGCCGCGTTGAAGCCCGCATTGATTTGAACTTAAAATGAATAGAGTTACGTTCGATGTTATTTTATCACTGATCAAACTGCTTGGATTGAGTCGTCATAACGCCTAAATATCTTCATCGCCTGGCTGCTACTTTGGCCATAGCGTAGTGTACCGCAAACGTTTGCAATTTTAAATAGACAAGTACAACTTAGAACATGATCTTATTGAATGCTCAATCGTTTACACCTTTAATCGTTTAATCGTATCGTTTTAAACCTTCTGGTCATTTACCGAGTTTTTTGGCGGGATTTGTGGTGAACGCAATCGTAGTTTTATTTTATTGTTTTTGCATTCTTTTCTGCTAGAGTTTTGTTTCAAAAAGTGGTGCATTTTTAAGAAAATCGTCTGGTGCACGTGAGCAATGTGGAGAACAAGAAAATGAAATGAAGGAAGACGTGCAGACCCGACTTGCACTGGGTGCAGTTTTATAGACGCCCTACTGTGACCGGGTGTTCCACCTCAGAATGAGGTTGCTAATAATACTGTCAAGAACTCCAGAGAAGATTTGTAATGCACTAGCATTTCAAATCTAAAAAGAAATTAAGAAAAAAAATTAAGACTGTCTCAAAAGGGCACAAACCCAGAGACGTTAATATATTCTAACCAACTGGTCTTTTTCCCACATTTCCTTGTTTTGGATTTGAGTTACTTTTTTGATTTGAGCGCGTCTTAGGCGTCAATACACGCAAGAGGATTGACCAACTTAAGGGGCCGGGCTGTACATTTTAGAGGTTAACTTACCGCAACTAAGGTTAGGTTAGAGTTAAGGCTTGTGGAGGTAACTGTATAATCAAGTAGGTATAACGATGTAGATATTTTATATATAGGATTTTATATATAAGAAGGATGAATCGAATCTGCTTTTAATATCGAAAGGTGATTAACAGATATCTGATTATTTTAGTTGATTAAAACGTACGACGGTAATAAATATCAGTTGGTAAAAAAGCAATCTAATAATAAATTAAAAATTTAATTATATATGTTTTATTATTTTTAAATTACAATTATTATCTATGTATAAACTGATTATTCCAATGAGTCCAAACACGACAAATCTGCTGTAAAGTGGTGAAGAGTAGGGTATCCTGCAGATTCCAGGTGATGTTGCAGCATCTGGTCAAGGTTACCATGTTCTTGAAATATCATCAAAGTAACAGAATACCGAATTCCCCACATCCCTCCATCAACTTAAAAAGAGCTGATGATCTTTAAACGGCTTAACAGATTTTCTTGAATCATAGCTAAGAACACTCTCGAACATGTCATATTTCAAACCTAAAAAACTAAATCAAAATTAGTTCGTCCTTTTGGGAGCTACAATGCCACAGACAGTTACACAGATACATAGTTAAACGTGCGACACCTCTCTTTTTGCGTCAGGGGCTAAAACTATAAACACATTACATTACCCATACACCAGGTTGCGTCAGAGTTTCTACATGTATAGTAAGTAGACTACTGTTTCCGCTAGGCTTTAACTTTTACACGATTAACCACCTACGGATCTACACAGAGGATCTGCATGCCAACTGCAAATTTTCAGTTTAAACGCAAAAATTCAATTGAACCTGAATTTGCAGCTGGCTTGCAGTCGAAATGCAAACCGTCTGTCTAGATCCTTAATTTTCAAAACTATTTAGATTTATTTAATAGTTATCTATCGATTGGTTTCTGCATTTTACATAAGGCAATATACGAATAGTCAATCTAATCAAATACAATTTAATATTTTTTGTGGTCTTGAAGTAGGTACTTTACCGAAACCAAAAAAAAATACATTTCAAAAGAAAGATAGATATTTCAAAATAAATAGTTAAGTTTATTTTATTTGCAAAGGATGCTTCATTAGGCAACAGTAGTCAAGTGCGAGTGCTGACACAACACTGTGTCGTGTTCCGATAAACCTGCTGTGCCCTTTTTGGGGTTGACCCAGTTTTGCAGAAACACGTTTTTATCATCGCCTTTTATTACTTTGTTTACCAGCGAAATGTCTTACTTGAGTTTTATCATAATGCGCCAATCCGTACAATTTTTTTGTTTGGAAATAGTTATTTATTTTACAAGGGTTGTAAAAAGGTAAATAACTTGTAAGCCCGTGCCGCAGGCGAGGGTTTACCATCGTCACGAGTTTGTCATTTCCTTTTACACCTATGTTTCATGCGATGTTTTTCAATACAGGTTGTGAGAAAACAGGTAAAATAAAAAAGGACCGTGACAGGAAAACAAAATACCTATCAAGGTTTCGGCACCAAAAGTTCGACTTGTGGCTCATTTTAAATGTCCGGGGAGTAATCTCACTTTGTTTTTTCCTATACATACACTTATCTGGGGTAATGGCCGTGGTCGGTTTTTTTAAACTTTTATTCTTATTTTCAAACATTTATTTGTGCTTCAAACAAAGGCTACGTTATGACTACGTTTCACTATCAAAGTTTATTTCCGTCCCTCACTGTCAAGTCATTAGTTAACTGGGTAATTTTATGCGTGGTTTGAGTGTAGTTCTTTAGGCGGCACCCTTACCGAAGGAACTTTCTCTGTTTCCCCTGTTTGTCCTTGCTACTTAAACGTTACCGCTGTGCTACCATGGGTCTCATCATCATATTAGCTCATATACGACCCCACCGAGGGGCTTGAGTCTACCCTGAATTAGGGTGATCGGGCCTTAGTCGACCACGCGGGCCCAGTGCGGGTGGGTCGATTTCACACACAACCTGCGAGTTTCTTCGCAGGCGTGTGCAGGTTTCCTCACGAAGTTTTCCTTCACCGTAAGAGCGTCGGATAAACGTACATATAAAATCTAAATTCGAAATCACATTGGTACGTGGCAGGATTCGAACCAGGGCCTCCCGGATAGGAGGCGGCGGCCCTAGCCGTTACGCCACCGACACCCATGGTTCTTACTTGTTAATTAATATTAATTACTAATGTGAAAAATGTTCACATTACTCATTTCTTTAAAACTAACTACTGACACTTACTGATTGCTATTTAAGGTTTGGATAATTGTTCATGACTTGAAGATTAACTAAGCAAATAACTTTAGGCAAAAAATTAAAAACCCGACTGCATAAAAACTTAACCTCTATTTTTTTGTCCAATTTTGTCTCTCACGGAATTGAGACGAATCTAACGACACCTCGCACTTCAGAATCCATCAAGCCGTTTAGGCAACAGGCGTGTCAAAGAAATAAATAACCTCTTTTTCGGCTAGTCGGCTAAAATGTACCCTATGTCACTCACGGAATCAAGACAAATCTAACGACACATCGAACTCTAAAATCTATCAAGCCGTTCAGGCTACAGTGCGTGCCAAAGAAATAAATAAACATATATAAGGTCTAACAAAATTAGCTGAAACTATTTTAATCTACCCATGAAACTGAACAACTTTCCCCAAGAAACCCATAGTCAAATCTCAAAAAAATGTTTGAACTTACCATACTAAGTTGGCTGATCAGCTGATCGAGTTAGTATGGGAGAGCTAAATTTTTTTGCGATTTGACTATGGGTTCCATGGGGAAAGTTGTTCAGTTTCATGGGTAGAAGCACCAGTTAACATAGTTTCAGCTAATTTTGTTAATCCTTATATACAATCAAAAAATATAACCCTCCTTCTGGCGCAGTTGGGTAAAAAAAAGTAATAAATAAACACGAAGTGTAAGTAAGTCTTCTTGTCAAATAAATAAGGCTTTAAGTGATGAGAAAATAAGTATTAAAAGTGGGCATCTATCCAGCGAATAATATAATTTAGAACAATGGCAATTGCTTATTTGTCACCTGAACGGTTCATTATCTTTCTTTTTTCACATTCAGGTTCAGGCTGAAGCCTATTCTTCCTTATACGTTTAATGCCAACCTCATTGTAAGAGTTCTTAGTATTATTTTATTAGCCTCTGTTGCCCTTGCTTTTAAAACAATTGAAAAGTTAACAAGGCCCATCCCTCGTCTAGCCGAGCTTGGTAAACCCGTTACGCTGAAAACTTCAGTATTCAGCCGTGCCCACTCCATGGTGCGTCGACCCCATGGGGGTGCCCTGACTGGGGTGCTGGTACAAGTTAGAAGCCTCCCCTACTGTTTTGTAACTGCCGACTGACAACACAAGGGTAGCGGCTAATAGCTGGCTTTTTGGTAGATTTTGTAAACTATGACATGCGCAATGTGACGTGGTCGGAAACGTGCAGGTTTCTACACTTAACCGCTAGTTTGGCAAGCGAATCAACGAGTAATTGTCGCTCGATAAAAGACAGAAAAAATTGGAGTTTTTATGGCCCATTTTAGTGTAATGTTGTGTTTCAATTTTTCAACATCAAGAAAATAAATAATTGTTGCGTACAAGGATTAGATAAACAGAATGGTCCTGATTTCTTAATTAATTGCTTTAACGGTGAAGGAAAACATCGTGAGAAACCTGTACATCCGGTTCCAGATTTGTAAAAAAAGTCTCGCGTTGCACACATCCGAAGTTGTAAATATAAAATATGCCCTACTCGTGACTGGTGATGTTAAGTGCAACCCTAGGCAACCGCAATATATCCTTTGCATAGATGGTAAGAGAATGCCACACGATAAGAGAGAGAGAGAGAGAGACTTAATGGCTAACAACTTTTTGAGCGAGCCGCTGGAACCTTCTTTAGTCCTGTGAATTAGACCAAATTCCGTGAAAAAGAACAGTACGTGCGTCGTGTCAGTCTTGACGAATCAATTGTTTCAGAACTGACCCGGGGCGCCGGCCGAGTAGCTACAAAGTACCAACGTATTCGTTGTGGTCGGTGGGTGGGCCATTTCTTTTGCATATTTTAAGCGCCCGTAAAGCCCGTTAAGACGATTAAGACTGAACTGTATGCATGTTACCTTTTTATTATTAAAAAAAATAGTGACTTGAAAAAAAGCCGTATTTATGGGTTCACAGCTACCGTGCTCTCAAAATATTTAAACAGCATACATCTACTACTCAGATCAAATACAAAAGGTAGATATAGTATGAGCGCTTTTAAAACGGGGTATAAAAAACTCTGCTCTAATCACGACGGAGCAGAGTTTTGTGGTTCTGCTTACAGTCACGCGTTGACAGACTTAGCGTCTCAACATGCCAAAACGTGCTGTGAAAGAAAGAAAGAAAGAAAGAAATAAAGTTTATTCGGCAAAAAATAAATAGAAAAATAATTACAATATATTATTATTATTATTGACATATCTCAAATGCACCTGTCTCAATTACAGTGTAGGATAGGATCTATCACGTGTCGAAACATTATTCGAGGTCACCCCTTAAGGTAAAGATGCATACGTAGAACAAGCGTTACCCCACTTTTAATTGTTGTATGAAACTCAATATCTACATTATTTTTAATCTGAGATCTACTACCATTTAATTTCTTAATAGTTTAATGCTGTTTTACTGTTTTTTTATACCAGTTTTCTTCTTTAAACTTTTTCATTCAATCGGCAATTAATAATTATATATTAATAATAAAGTAGCGTTGAGATTTCGCTATCGTTTCATTGGTGCCGTCGCCTCGTAGGGCCACTGGTCACGACGTGCTTTCGCCAGAATCTTTCAAGCTTCAACGCGGTTTGATAACTTCCGACTTCTGAACTAAGGGTAGATAGAGTTTTGATAAAGTTGTCAAATATCCCTAATTTTTACAAACCCTTATATAGATGCCCATGAAAACATTGTGTCTCTGTGGCTGAAAAAGTAAAATTACGTGAACTATATTAATCTTCAGCCAGTGTGCAGATAGAAATGAACTTGGCGGCATGGCCGTGCTGTATACCTGAGTATTCATACAGGTGATTATGTCTGAGAAAATTCCGACGACGACGACGTAACACCATTGTTGGTGTCGATTGACGATTCTTATGAGGTTGCATCATGTGAACGAACTATTATGATTAATATCGACATGATAGATGAAGAGAAGAATGTGAAAGAAAATTATAGCAAAGTATATATTATATTAGTAGTAACATACAGTATGGACACTCCCTGCTGCTCTCTAGATACCGAGGATTTCGCCGTGATTTTGTTTGATCCGTCATTTGTTTTTAGTCAATGTCATTTCACGACCGTTGTATGCAGTTTTCAGGGTGTGACTGTAGTTTTGAATAAAACCCCCGATGCGACGCTAAAAGAGAGGTGTTACCTATAAGATTGAAATCTCTCTCTTTCTCTCTGTGCGTGTCTGTGTGTGTGGGTGTGGGTTCGTGTGTGTGTCTGTACCTACCTAGAATTTCATCGCAGCTGTTAAACGGGTAGACCGATTTCAATTATTTATTTATATAAAAGCTAAATCTAGCTTTGCTGGTTAATCAACCGGAATGGTTCTTAGTCATGTTTGTTAGAAATCCATGTAGCCTTTGGTCGTTAGTACTAGTATTATATACTTTGCTTTGGTGGAGATGGTCAACTGCCCGCAAAAATAGTTAGAGATAGTGGGTCGATGCTTTAACTAAAATAATGATCACCCGGGGCAGATTTTAGGGTCAATAAAAATGGCGAATAACAAAATGGCCGCCGAAAATTTAGTTGCTTAAATATTGGTAAATCATCATCATCATCTTCCGAGCCTTATTAATCCCAACTATTTGGGGTCGGCTTTAAATGTTTTTTGTCGCCATTCTGGCCTCATACTGGTCAACTCCTGCGTCACTCCACACTCGGTCATCTGCGTATCTGGTAATTTACGAAATGCACATCTGATCATCCGCGTATAAGGTAATTTGCGTTTCTGCCACTATGCGTAATATTGGTAAATGTCGAGGGTTTTTAATTTTACCACTTATGTAGAGTAATATCCGACGCTCTTACGGTGAAGGAAAACATCGTGAGGTGACTGCTGTGCGGTCGCCATATTAGAACTTAACAGTCCCAACAGCCATTTTTCGTACGAACTATGTGCCCCGCCCACAGCCACTTAATTTAGCGGTTCTGTGAGCTAGGACAGTTACCATGTTTCTCCTACGGATAACCCCCCCCCCCCCTCATTTGGTTACTCGGAGATATACAGCAAAGAGCACGAGTTGAGTGATGCCACTCGCATTATGTATAAGACAAGTAGTGAAAACTTCACGCCTGAAGAATTTTTTGCCGTAATTCTATCATTATTTACATAAGAGAAGATTTTATAAATTCCTGGAACATTATACTTACTATTGTCCTTAAGAAACCACGGACAGGTATTCAGCTCCGTGACTAATCGCTGAAGAATAAAAACAAGAATACACTTAAAACGTGATCTATCAAGTGTTTATCTTTTAGTAGGTCAATAAATCAATAGCTTCTTTTTAGGGTTCCGTACCCAAAGGGTAAAAACGGGACCCTATTACTAAGATTTCGGTCCGTTCGTCTGTCTGTCTGTCAGCAGGGGTCATCTGCGTATCTGGTAATTTACGAAATGCACATCTGATCATCCGCGTATAAGGTAATTTGCGTTTCTGCCACTATGCGTCTGAACCGGCTGTATTTCATGAACCGTGATAGCTAGACAGTTGAAATTTTCACAGGTGATGTATTTCTGTTGCCGCTATAACATAACTTAGAAAAAATGAAAAAAATATCCATATAAAAAACGTGTTTTTTTTTAAACATGAAGAAACTAGCGCCAGATGGTACGGAACCCTTTGCGTGCGGATCTAACTCGCACTTGGCCTTTTTTTAATTTTCTAATGTGGTCATTTTTATCCGACGTGATAATTACTTTGTACACAGGTCTACAAGTATAAAAACTTTTTCGTTTAATCTAGCTTTTGTTCTGACGGACAACCTATTAAAATTTGGTCAAAATCGGCTACCATTTGAGAGGTGAAAATCGCTATCGCAGTTTGAATGAAAAGTCGCTTTACATGTGGACGTCGAGCATGATTCTATTCATTTACTCCCTGTGTGTAGTTCACTTAAGGAGACGCATTGGAAACTTTGGTGGCAGGGATCTCGATTTTACTCAGCAATTATAAAACACTAGTGGATGCCCGCAGCTTCGCCCGCGCAGATCCCGATTTTTGCGGTTCCCGTGGGAAATTCCCAAAATCCTTTCTTAGCGGATGCCTACGTCATAACATCTACCTGCATGCCAAATTTCACCCCGATCCGTCCAGTGGTTTGGGCTGTGCGTTGATAGATCACTATGTCAGTCAGTCAGTCACCTTTGAGTTATATATATTTAGATATGAAAGTGGTATTTTGTAACCTGATTCTTCATTTCCATGTCTTCATTTTGTCAGTTGCAGAAACACGATTCGTTAACTTTTATAACAGAAAAAAATATGATTTTTTTTTATATATAAAAAATTTGAGTGCGTTTGACTGCAACTCACCTGATGTAAGTTATGATGCAGTCGAGGATGGTACACGCAAACTCAAATAATGCCTATTCTATGTATATCAAAGAAACCTGTTTTAAAACAGAGATTTGCATTCTACAGGCAAACCAGACCGACTTAAACCTCTAAATTTTCTTAGTCGATTAGTCTAAATACTTACTTCCATATGCTACTAGGATTTAAAAAAAAATGTATTTTTTAAATTTTAACGAAAAAACATTAAAAAAACTGCAAAAGTGTGGTTATTTTCTTTACTCTTTACACGTAAAGAAAAAAAAAGAGACAACTGTTCCAATCAATGCGTCGCCTTAAAACTTAAGTACTTATTTACTTACTTTTACTTCGTAACAAATAAATTATCCTGTCCTAGTAAATAAAGTAGTCATAATCTTGCCAACGACCGACGCCGGTTGTAATATGTTATGTCGCTCTCTGGGTTAATGATACCATGACGGGATTAATTGTAGACCGACCTATTTCGTTAATGATAGATAGCTCGGGATGGATTGATTTCATAAGTATTGTTTGACGTTCATTTCAATTCAGTTTTGAACGCCTCATCTTCTAAAAGGGAACAAATATTAATTATACCATAGTAGTAAAGTACCATACCATAGGCTGAAGGTATTCTTATGATCAGGTGATGATCTTGTGAAGGTCGCGGGAAGCCGGCTGGATGCGGGCAGCGCTGGACCGGTCGTCGTGGAAATATAAGGCCTATTCGTCCATTTGTTATGACGATGAAGTGACGCAAAATTAATCACTCAGTAACTTTTTTTCATTTGGTATCTCTTATTTCCCTTTTGTTCCTGAAGAGGACTATGAAGCCACAGCGAAAATTGGACTTTTCATACAAAGGGCGTTGACGATTTTCACCTCTTGAATGTTAACCGATTTGTACTAATTTTTAAAACGTTGTCAGTCAGGACAAAAGCTAGGCTTATACGTTTCGTTTTTTAAATTACTGATTGATTATAGATAAACAAAAAATGGCCTAAATTAGTTTTATATGAAAACACGTAAATGACAATAAAATTAAACTTATTAACATTATCGAAAAAACAAAAACGTACAAGCCTAGCTTTTGCTGTGACTGATAACCTATGAAAAATAACTCCAAATCGGTTAACATTGAAGAGGTGAAAATCGTTAACGCCATTTGTATGAAAGGTCGCAGCTTCACATTTTTTTTATTAATTTTTTATTCACAATTGGTAAACTCTTGACAACATGCACAACTATTTCGCAAAACAGCAGACTTTTAGTACATCCTAACTAATATTATAAATGTGAAAATGTGTTTGTTTGTTACCTTTTCACGCTTCAACACCTCGACCAATCTTGATGTTTTGCATGCAGGTAGCCTTTGTCACTGGGAAGGCTACACTTTATCCCGTCTAAATAGCATAGTCCGATGCAGTGTATGAAAAGGGAGGGAACTGAAAAATATTTTTTTTTTTGGTTATTTTCATTAATATCGCAACGGTACAATGGATTGTTGTGATTTCTTATACAGAGATGGTTGAGGGGGTGGAAAATGACATAATTTACTAATTAGCAGATCCTAACATAGTTTCTGAGGGATCTGGGGAAGACTCATTTCCACGTTCTCGCACGTGGGCGTCGCAATGTAGCAACGGATCGAAGTGTTATTTTTTTGTATAGAGTTGGTTGAAGGGTAGGATTTGACATAGACTGCTAATCAGAATAGCCCGGTATAGTTCGCGAGGGATCTAGCGAATACTCATGTTCACGTGAAGAAAGTCATAAAACGATGTCTACGCGGGCGAAGCCGCAGGCACACGCTAGTTCTGTATAATTTAGAATTAAATAATTTCAATGTGTGTTCCTTGGTGGAGGCCTTGGTCCAACAGGTCTTTCGACTTACATGATGATATCATATGTTGAATGCGCGTTCATTTGTTGGTACCATCGAGATCTGCAGAAGAAACGGTTTAAAAATTCTTTCATACACAAATATGGTTAGATGAAATCTACAAAATCCGTTAGATGATCCTCATCCCAAACTTATCTCTGCCTTATACAAAACAATGTCAACATCTCCTAGGGTGGTGGGCGGAGGTATTTCCATACCGGGGCGGACATCGAACCCGCTCCCACATGCTTGCGATTCCCGCAACGGATCGGGCCGTCGTCGTCGATAACGGAACATACTAGAACGCATTTGTTTTTAAAACGATGTCACCTTAAATAGTAGGTTGTATCTAGTGGTAGTTTGGCTCGGAGGTGGCCAAGTTAGGAAGTGACCACGGACAGAAAGTACCCAATCCGATTTAATCCGAATCTAGAGGCACCAAATTTTACGTAAAAATACGGTTCACCCTTTGATTCGATCACATATAAAAGAACTTTGATGTGTAGTTAATACTTATCGATGGTTCTACATCTAAATCTCAAATTTGTCTGTCAAATGTAAGTATGGGTTTAGGAGATGTAATCTTTATGACTTCTAATTATTCCGTAAATTGTAATAGCGTATTCATTGCGCTACCATAATAGAGTTTGTAACATTTTGAAATGAAATAAATTATTATTTATTTATCATTTATTATTTATTTATTTATCTTGGTAAGGCCGCTCCCATCTTCGGCAACATCGTCACTTACCACCAGGTGAGATGTTGTCAAGGGTTTAAAAAAAAAACATTAATTGTAGGGCCCCCGATTTTGTATTGTCAATTATTGTGATCGCAAATACGTTCGATGTGCTTTCCTGAATAGTACCCGACATACATACAAACGCCCGAAATACGCTACCCTCCTTTTTGGCAGTCGGTTAGTAAAAACAGCCTTTATTTCACCGACTTTTTACAAACTTAATCTATAATATTATTTTATGAAACCAGTTTGTCAGGTTGTCCTTGAGGACATAGGCCTCCTCTAGTCAGTCTTCTCTATTCCTTTTGGTAGATTATCTACCCATATTCTTTGTGGCCTTCTTGTTCTTCTCTTCCCTTCTCTTGGGTTCCATATTCATATCGAAAAGAAAATGGACTTCATACAAATCTATAGGCTCATTGATCAATTTTGTATGGAGAGACCTTTTTTGAGAATTGACAGTTCCTTGTTCCGGGTTCCTTGGGTTGGGAGAAAATGATGTTCCGTATGTAATGAGTGCCAGTTAAAGAGTTCTGCACCGATTTCGTTCTACCTGTATAAAAGGGTTTGTGAATATGTTCTAGACCACAGATAAGCAAATAGGCGCTGTTTTGTGTTTTAGACAGACATTACATAATAGTGGACCAAGACAAGCCGTCTCAAAACTTAGGTTGGCCTAACACAGCCGGAAAATTCAAAATCTGAATTCAGAAATCCCCCATTTTAAAAAAGTCACAATGTAATAATGAATTATACGCAAATGCGGGCTTTTGGAATTCAGATTATGAATTCAGAGAGGGATTCCGGATGTGTAAGGCCAGCCTTATAAGTCGGCCATTATATCAAGGATCTCTTGTCATGTGATTACACAGAACCACTAATAGCTCATCAACCTATCAGTCGACCCTACCGCTGTCAGCTGTCACAGACAATCGGGCCGTTAAGTTTTTACTCAATGTGGTGTGATGTGACCGGCCGTCGAACTTGCAACATGAGCATCACCCGCTGCTGGACTTCCTGTTTTGTTGTCTGATACCATAGTATGGGTTGATTCTTGGAATTTCGTCAAAATTATTAAATATGTGGTAAAACTTTGAAGTAGTAATATCACTTACTTAGGATTCCCTGTTATATGGAGACCAGGAGTTTTGTAGGAAATACGCCAAAATAGCTTGTGTATTTAATTTAATAAACATTTTCGATATAGATAGAACTATCGCCAGGCTAACTGTTTAGTCTCCGGGCTGTGCATTTTTGGTAAAAAACATCCCAAATATTTAAAAAAACGCACAGAAATCTACCCCATGCAAAAAAGGTCATATTACTTAAACTTATTGTATTAACCTCCTTGTCATACCTATATTTATACAAAAAACGTGTATAACATGAGTATAATGTTGTGTAATGCTTTGTCAGATAATTTAAAAAGGTTAAATTAAATGGTAATCAATTTAAAAGTTTAGTTGACTAAGTGGTTGCATGAAAATTGTATTTATTCCGTAAAAGAATATATACATAGATGCCTGCATATATAATAGTAAATGGTAACATTTGCATGCCTTGGATAAGGTGGAATTCATCAACTACCCATATAATTAATAACTGAAATGTAATATGTTTTCTTCGCAAATAAATTTATCTTTATCTTTAACAATTATATTAGTCGTATTTTAAAAGCCTAGAAAAGAGCATGTCTGCTGAGCACTAATTAGTGACCAAAGTGGTCATATAACAGTTAACGGTTAGTTTAGTATGCAAATTAGTTAAGATAACCTCGCGTTCCGATTTCGCTCTGGTGCTCTCGTCGGATTGACTGAACGGTCTCAGTTACCCACATATTTGAAACACCAGAATTACTCTGAAGGGCCTTAAGGCTACCACAGCTGATGGTAGTTACGAGTAGCTCAAATATCGTGCCGCCATTACTTAAAAATAATTACTCGCTGTGTACCATTATCAACGATGAAAATAAAGAATAGGTCAACTCTATCTCAAAAAAAATTGCAGTTCTTGGACACAACCCGCTGTTTTTAGGGTTCCGTACCAAAAGGGTAAAAACGGAACCCTATTAGGTACTAAGACTTTGCTGTCTGTCCGTCCGTCACCAGTCTTTATTTCATGAACCGTGATAGTTAGACAGTTGAAATTTTCACAGATGATGTATTTCTGTTGCCGCGATAACAACAAAAAATAAAAAAAAGTGAAATACTCCATACAAAATACGTGTTTTTTTTAAACGAGAAGAAACCAGCGCCATCTAGTATGATGGCACGGAACCCTATGTGTGTTGTTCTGACTCTCACTTGGCCGTTTTTTTTAAATAGTTTGCAAGCCTTTAAGTGTAAGCTCACTCATGATATTGAACAACTTTTCCCATAGGAACCCAGATACTGAATTCGACAAAAAAAAATCTTGACTCCTTAAAAAGTTGTTTTTTTAATCGACTGACGATTTGTATGAAAAGTCCAAATTTGTTTGTGCGAATTTGGTATGTGTTTTAGGGGGAAGTTGTTGAGTTTCAAGAGAGCCTTACGTACTATGAAAAAGCTGCCAAGTGCGAGTCGGGCTCACCCACCGAGGGTTCCGTGCCACACCACACGTGTACAACACAGTGATGCCTATTTTCATTTCAGCGCCAGAAAAATGTTTTTTTTTTGTTCAGTCTCCTTAGCGCGAGTCCGACACAGACTTGGCCGGTTTTTATTATTTGTTGTTTCAATTGAAGATTAGTGCTATAATCACAACAAATTTCACGCTTGTATGTGTTACCATTTTACAATGGAGCAAAAACAAAAAAAAAACATTTAAAAAAAAAAAAAATTAAACTGTTTATTTCAATAAAAAAAAGGAAACAAGATGCCACACAAAAAACGCAAATCTTGATAAAAAGATTATGTGCGTTTATCGTTAGTTGCACAGCTCGCAACTTGAGCGTCTGGATGTCCACCAGCCTCGTCAGTTAGGTAGTTTTTCTGAGCAAGGAAACTTTTAAGGATCTTTTTTGTTTGGTTATTGTTACTATTTTCTTTTTTTTTTCTACTAGGTCTTTAGGTAGATTGTTTAGGACACAAGGTAGTATGCACCTCCAGAGTCTCTTACCATATACATTATTAGATTTAGGTATACAAAATAAATTTAATAATTAATTTCTTGTATGACCTTTCCCCCCCCCCCCCCCCCCTTATTTTTTATATTTCTATGGTCTGTTAGTAATAACACATAGTTTCTGTAAAAAAATCTGCCGGCTACCTAATACGATTCAAAACATACAGCCCTTTTAAATCCGGACGGACAGACAAACGGCTTAGGCTAAGTAATAGGGTCCCGTTACCTAATACTGAACCCCTAAAAACGGTTTGTACACACTCCACTTGTTTGTAACTTATCCTCAATCCTGCGCATACAGTTATCTCCATTAAATCAAAATAGCACTCCTCCTTGCGCTTCATGACATGAAAACGAGACCTCAACTTACGAGGCGAAAGTGCCATATCCTAACGGATGTCTGCTATCATCAAACCCAGGTGAATCGGCAGTGAAGTATCTTACAATCCGTTTGAGGTTCACCCTTAAAGACGGATAGCAATAACTATAGCCATATAACTTGTTATTTATACGATCACCACTCCTCGGATTGCTATTCGGTTCGTCCTAAACTAAAAGGGATTTTCTAATTCCATTTAGTGAATAGTATGTTTAGATTTAGTATGTGTATTGAATCTTGGATAGAATTATGTAGTAGGTACCTTTTTCAACCGACTTCCAAAAAGGAGGAGGTTCTCAATTCGACTGTATGTTTTTTTTGTATATTTGTTACGCGATATCTTCGCAGATTGTGAACCGATTTTAATTCTTTTTTTATTCGATAGGGTATAGGTACATAGACTGAAAAAAATATCGCGAGCCGCTCGCGGTGCGCACACCACGCACCCTCAGTATCCACGTGGGCAAAACCGCTGGCAACTGCTCGTAGCTTTTTAAATTAAGATTTTAATAGGCCATATGGAATTAGAAAGTTTGCCCTACCAGCATACCAATTAAGTAAAACAATTCTGACCGTGCGAGAACCAAGACCACCGTGAATTTAACCACGTCTTGCTACCTTACAAACTAAGTACCTCTATCTACCACAAATTCTGACCCCGGCAATCTAACCATGACCACCCTTACAATAGTCAGTATGCTTGATCCAATGAGTTTCCATATCTCCAGAGAAGAAATGTCTCTTCACGGATCGACAGAGACGTGTAGTCTAGTAATAGAAACAAGGACATGGCTTAAAATAATGGCCCAAACAGGGAAACCGGACTTGTCGAAATCGCTTTCGGCCGATCTCCTTTATTTTCGCACATACAACATCTACAACAATCGATTCAGAGTTATAAGCGAGCGAGCGTGACAACACAGTAAGAACAACTATGGATGTAAAAAAAACCGTATAGCGAACCCGCCCATGCCGAAATGAAACACAGGGTCCAAAAAAACTGTATGAACTCTACTTAATTACTTAATATTTGTCTTACTCTCACTATATGGGGCCATGCATGTGACATATAATCTCCCTCTGGAAATATAGAAACACATTGGCTTGATGCTCCAGAGACTCGGTAATGTTCATATCATAATCTCAACATGACTATACGTCCATTGTCTTTGAATGGTTACTTTCTCTAGTTAGCATTTGCTTTCTTGTCTGAGGCCCTCTTGGCTATGATGGGATGAACGTTAACATTGTCACAGAGGGCTGTCTAGTTCTCAAAAAATATTATATGACATGACAGATGTAAGAAATTTCGTTACTGGTGACGGTAATGTAATGTAAGTTTTCCAAATGAATTGCTCATTATACAACTAAGGGAGATTTCAGAGTTCGTAGTCATTGTGTCATTCTAAATAATAAAACCCATTAATAAGCTGTACACTTCGCAGTGTCTGCCACATGCACCAGCCACATTAATATTAATTCCAATTACTCAGAAAAAGAGCATATTCTGCTTCTGCTGTAGAGTTTCTATAAAAGCGGCAAATTTGCAAAACTAGCTGTTTTTTTCGTATCTACAAATGGATGAAAAAAACATGTTTTTTTTAAAATCCACCATTGATAAGCTTTTGGCATTGTCATTTAAGTACCTGATTCTCTAGGTCCTAAGCTTTACCGTAAATGTAAAGACCGCAAGATACGTATAACGTCATATTATGTCCCCTAATTTTGGTTAATCAATCATCGTCCGAGGTCCGGTAATACTACATGGATTTACAATGCACGTGACCATAGCTCCAAATCAAGGTGTATTTCAATATTTTCAATACCAAATAAGGACCTACTGTTCTTCCTCTTAATTTCGATTGTCAGCTGAATTCGATTATCTAATTTCCCAGAACATAACCCAATCTTTAGTGTATCCCTGCTAAACCTGCAGCCCTACGGTAGTCACGACTTGACGACAGTGCTGACTTGGCCAGACCACCTGTGGTGCCATGCGAAACCTGGTGCCATCTTACTATGTGTCTCATACATACAGTGGTATGATGGTATGTTATGAGTTCAATACGGTCTTTGACCTACGAGCTCACATCATCACTTAAAAAGAATCGTTGAGACGAAACTGGAAACTGCAAGGTGATTTTAAAACTATCTGTATCTTGACGATAGAAGTTTTTTTAAACTATGTATCTGATTCCGCGCCACCTGAGCCCATTGAGCCTGAGTCTCTTATAGAGTTAAATCCGTAAAGAACTTACAACTAGCCTACAACATATTATAGAGAAGTTCTAATTTCCATCGTCAGCGAGTAAATTGATTCATCGTATCAGCTCATATACGTCCCCACCGAGGTTCTCTAGCCTGCCCTGAATTAGGGCGATTTAGTCGACCACGCGGGCCCAGTGCAGGTTGGTCACACACAACGAGTTTCTTCGCAGGCGTGTGCAGGTTTCCTCACGATGTTTTCCTTCACCGTAAGAGCGTCGGATAAACGTACATATGAAATCGAAATTCGATACCAAGGATACATAGGATTCGAAACATGACCTCCCTGACTTCCCTGAGGTAGCGGCCGGTAGTAAACTGCTTAATTTTCTGAAATATCGCTTGTAGAATCTATCAAAAGTGGCCTAAAACGTTCTTATGCTTGTAACGCGGTAACGCTGTTACTTAACTTTCCTTTCGATCTATATCTCATGCGATGGCACATAACAACCTTATGATTATGAGTAAAAAAAATCCGAATTCTCTTCATATTTTAATATTTTCACTACTACTTGGATATAAATAACTAAAACTCTTGTATGTAAAAATAATGTAAAATAACAGAAACTGATACTCTCTTAAACGACCCATCATCTCGGTTAAGACATAATTATATTTATAACTAGCTTTTTCACGCGGCTTCGCCCGCGTGGACATCGTTTTTATGACTGTCTTTAAGGATGATTTATTAATCACCTACAATTATCTTATTTCCCACCTCCTCAATCATCTCTGTGCAAAAAATCACAACAGTCCATTGTTCCGTTCCGAGGTAAAAGAAATTAACCATAAAAAGAGTATTCTTTATTTCCCTCTGAAACAGAATCGGATTATGCTATTTTCTCGGGATAAAAAATAGTCTATGTTCTTCCCCGTGACACAGACTAACTGCATGCCAAATTTTGTCAAGATTGGTTGAGGTGTGAAGCGTGAAAAGGTAACAAACAAACAAACGCATTTTCACATTAAGGATTCCTTATTGTGTTAGTAATTTAATGTGTATAATTCTTTTCTAATTCTTGTGTTTTTCTAATTCTTTTAGGTCTTATATTTTCCATTAATAAATACGTGACTTAGCAAAATACGCAACGAGAGAATCTTCAGTAGCGAAAATACGACATCAGGCAAACAAACATCCGGATACCTTGTGATACGGTCATATTCTGAAAATTCTAAGCATTTACGTAATACCGGAACATCAATTAGAACCGTAAAGACTAAAGACAGTAGCCAAACAGATGAACATCTATCAATGAGTTAGTTTATACAGTTGTCTCGTTCATAGCTTCCGATTAACATTGGTTTGGGTTGAGTTTCATATTAAATGCAATACATATACATAGTCTAACTTCCTCTATTGCCTTAAATACTATCATATAGGTTCGATTCCCGGTCGGATCGAATCTTTTTGATATTTTCAGACAATAAATTTAGCAACTCCGAGCAAAGCTCGCGATCGCACAAGTATCTCATAATAATAATTGCATCGCTCTTATTCCAAACTCTTTTCTTTCCATTAGTTTCTCAACTAAAACCCCCTAGCTCATACCGGGGTCTAAGCTTCGACCGTAATACAAATTTTCACTTTTATTATTAGCACTGAAGAAAGGAATTTTAATAGTATAGGTATGTACCTTATAGGCAGTTTTTTAAAATTTAAAATTTGATTGCGTTTAAGTGCATCTTACCTGATTGTAAGTGCCGATGCAGCGGAGGATGTAACACGCAAGCTCAAATATAATACCTATTCACTCTGGTCTTGAAGATACGAAACGCGGAACACAGATGCCGGCAGGGAATTCCACCACCTAGCCGTTCGCACCATGAACGATGAACGGTCTCAAAGTCTCTTTTCTTTACGCACGCGGCTGTAACATTCGATGAATCTCCGAAATTGTAAACGAATCAATCTTAAGTTTCTAAGCCTAAAAACATGAAAAAACCATTTTTTTTTACCAATTAATAGTAACGGAACACTTATTTAGTTTTATATTTATGTATAAGGACAACAGAATGTATCTTTGTAATTACATGAAACGTTAGTAAAACGTTTACGTTCTGTGGTCATTTCTTCTTAATAATAGTGATGTTACCAAATGTAACCATTGATAACGTATCTTTAACTGTTATGTATGAATATATTACACCACACAAACAATTATTTCTTGTTGCGTCAATCAACCAACCATAAAAGTTTCAGGCATAAAAGTGATATGTTTAAGTAATAACAATAGTAGATTGTACAACAAGAGAGTAAAACAATCCATTTTACCCGAGACGTTAATTTAGCCAACCGAGCCGGTACGGCGAGGTTGGATAGTCACGTCGAGGGTATAATGGGTTTCATGCTCGTGTTTTACACTCTTCTTTTCACTTCGATTGCAAGGAAGTAATAAATATTCAACCGAAATACAACAAATTTGGCTAATTTTGACGAATAATTAGTTTCCCGCCACACAATTTTTCTTATTTTCCACCCCCTTCACCCATTACCACCCCTAAAATCGACGGGCCACAAAGTACACTTTAGCCTTGGGTTTGGCAACACTATTTTGGTAATAGTTATTTTATTTCGTTATATGTTACATCGACATGATAGGTACAAAGTATTTACTATGGATGTCTATGGGCACATCACTAGTAACGTCAAACTAGCATATGTCAAATCAGCATTCTCTGGACGGCCGCAGATTAGTATTCTGTACTCTTTGGTGGCGCATGCATTGCAGGTTTTATACGTCCACCCCGCGTCACGCATCCGTGTTGCACGCGTCATACATGATAAAATATTATATGAAAAGGTGAAGTACGTACACCAAGCATGCAAAACTATTATATGAAAAGGTGAAGTACGGACACCAAGCATGCGAAACTATTATATGAAAAGGTGAAGTACGGACAACAAGCATGCGAAACTATTATATTAAAAAATGAAGTACGAACACCAAGCATGCGAAACTATTATGTGAAAAGGTGAAGTACGAACACCAAGCATGCGAAACTATTATGTGAAAAGGTGAAGTACGGACACCAAGCATGCGAAACTATTATATGAAAAGGTGAAGTACGGACACCAAGCATGCGAAACTATTATATGAAAAGGTGAAGTACGGACACCAAGCATGCGAAACTATAATATGAAAAGGTGAAGTACGGACACCAAGCATGCGAAACTATTATATGAAAAGGTGAAGTACGGACACCAAGCATGCAAAACTATAATATGAAAAGGTGAAGTACGGACACCAAGCATGCGAAACTATTATATGAAAAGGTGAAGTACGGACACCAAGCATGCGAAACTATTATATAAAAAGGTGAAGTACGGACACTAAGCATGCACAACTATAATACGAAAAGGTGAAGTACGGACACCAAGCTTGCGAAACTATAATATGAAAAGGTGAAGTACGGACACCAAGCATGCGAAACTATTATATGAAAAGGTAAAGTACGGACACCAAGCATGCAAAACTATAATATGAAAAGGTGAAGTACGGACACCAAGCATGCGAAACTATAATATGAAAAGGTGAAGTACGGACACCAAGCATGCGAAACTATTATATGAAAAGGTGAAGTACGGACACCAAGCATGCGAAACTATAATATGAAAAGGTGAAGTACGGACACCAAGCATGCGAAACTATTATATGAAAAGGTGAAGTACGGACACCAAGCATGCGAAACTATTATATGAAAAGGTCAAGTACGGACACCAAGCACGCGAAACTATTATATGAAAAGGTGAAGTACGGACACCAAGCATGCGGGGCAAACCCGCGTGCGTGACGAAATCCGCACGACTCTAAAACCGCTCTAAGTCTCGTTCACTGACATTACGATCTTGCTTGGTCCTACACTTAGTACGAGTAAGTACTGTTTTTCCGTGGGATATTATCGGGTGGTGTAAAAAATCCTATCCAGCAACGACAACTCGAGAAATGCTCAGAATACCGGCTTAGCACGCAACCACGATTAACGCAATTATGCAGCGAGGTTCAGTGAGAAGTGATCTGCAATTTATAAATAAATATAATACGCTTTGACACATTTACAGTTCGAGTACCTACCTATATATATGAGTAAATTTAATTGGATGAGCTTGATTTTTGTTGTAGGCCTGTTATTTTGTAACGGAAATAGAATTTTATGGGTTGGTATGTAGAGTAAATGCAGTGCCTTTCAAACCAAGTGATGGATGAGAAGATGAAAAATAACTACATTTCACTTGCTGGAACCTGGTTTTATTTTAAAAAGTGATCGAATTTAACTGCAGATATGAGTTTATAGGTAGATTCAAATTAAAATGTTGCGTTACAAATTTTACTAATTCCTAGTTTTTATTACCCTCTGCGCCAGAAGGAGGGTTGTGTTTTCCGAGTGTGTGTATGTTAATTAATTAAATAATAAACAAATATTCTGGGACAAATCACACATGGTCATCTGGCCCCAAAGTAGGATTCCCTGTGTTATGGGTCACCAGAGACTGATATACATACTTATATACGTTTAAATACATACATATATAGATATAATTTAACACCCAGACACAGAGCAAACAAATCTGCTCATCACACAAATGCTTGCCCTGGGTGGGGATCGAACCCACGACTCTCGGATCAGTAGTCAAGGGCACTAACCACTGAGCCACAGAGTCAGTCGAAATTAATTCATGCTTTGGTACGCCTGTAGCCTGATGGATTTTGGAGCGCGAGGTGTCGTTAGATTCGTCTTGACCCCGACATAGGGTACATTTTTACCTGACTAGCCAAAAGAGGGGCTAAGTTTTTATGGGCCCAGAGGGTAGCGAGGCCCTACGTTTTCTTAAGGCGTTAAGAGCCTGCTGGAGTTCATAAATCCCATACAAACTTAGTATTTGATAACCAAACAACCGATTTATATCGATAATCGGGTGACGTATATTATCCGTGTTTGTACCGCATTACTTTTTTGAAAAACGAAACAGGAATCCATTTAATACCAATAAACTTGTTTTCCGTCTTACCTTATAAAAAAAAATTATTGATTAGTAATGGATTCCTGTTTCGTTTTTCAAAAAAGTAATGCGGTACAGACACAGATATACGTCATCCGATTATCGATACAGAATTATGTCAAAAACGGTTCTTTGGTTGACAAATAAATCAAATACTACGTTTGTATGGGATTTATGAACTCCAGCGGGCTCTTAAGACGACTCATTCCGAGCATTTTGATCAGTGGTAAAATAATATCGAACGTAACTCTATTCATTTTAAGTTCAAATCAAGCGGGCTTCAACACAACGCGGCGAGCGGGTACATTGAGACCAAACGCCCGATTCTCGATTTTAATTTTTTTTTTTTTAGTTTTCTTCAGTTTAAAAATATGTGCAATTAAAACGGCAAAGTCACCGATTTTTACTTTCGAGCGATGAAGGAGTGAAAATATTGTGATAGCAAATAAAATCGATTTCGAGATTTCAATGGGGATCGATTGTTTTACATTCATAGAGTCTCAAAAACAAAAAAAATATAAGTGTGTGTGTCTGTGTGTATGTGCCTCCGTCCGGTGCTCTAGTTCTCGAACTATAGTAGACGGATTTTGATAAAATTTGGGTTAAGGCAATAATATATTATTTATACACATCTCCAGCGGTTTTTTCGAATTTATTTTTTAGGTTTGCCACAATAGTAAAAAAAAAACCTAAAAATGGCTCAAACGATTTTGATAAAACTCGGCAAGTTACTAAAACTTTACATGGCCTACAGCACCAAGAAAAATCGAAATAAGTTACCTCCAATAGAAATTCAGGTTTTTTTTTACTTTGTCCCAAAAACGGCTCTAACGATTTTAGTGAAACTTTGTATATTATTATAGATATTTACAGAGCACGAAACGATCATGGCTGCTCTCGTCTTGGAGCTACGGTACAGAGGACGAAACGATCATACCGACCGTCACGCGACACACAGACGAAAAAATTTGAGACGATGTAATAAAAGTTTCACTTTAATAAATTCTGTAATATGTTTTCCTAAATTGCTCTCCTCTTGAAGTTTCAAAAACCTTACTTGTTTTGTTTTTCCATCACGTCTTCAATTTTTAATTGTTCAAATTCGCAAAATAAGTTCGTTAATGACTAAAAATCTATGACGTCACTTGTGGGTATTTCAAACATTTTTCGAACTGAATTTAGTTTTTGACAGATCATAAAAAGTAGGAACTGAAATGACTAGCAATCCGATTCCCTATTAATGCCACAAACATGGTCTACGCGATATTTTTTTAAATCAAAAGTGGTAAAGTTTTTGTATTTGTATTATTAAATCGTTTTTATTTACCCTTTAATTACATTGTCACTCGAAATATTCAATTCAATAAACAAGTTGTCAAATAAAACATGACACGGACATCGCAGTACGAATAGCCATCCAGACACTTGTAACCGCAGGCTATAGTTGTTCGTCTCAGTGATTTATTCCCCACCAGTGGGCGCTAATCGCATGGAAATAGGCTGTTTGTCACGACTCGAGCCCTGCATTTGGGTCTTTACAGCGATAAATTCAATGACAAAGCAATCTAAAGCTGTTACAGTCTGCGTAAATAAAAGTTTATTGAAAGTAAAGGGCTGACCTGGCATTGCATAAATTGCGCTCTTTTATTTTGTAAATCATGCAAATAGAGACTTAGTATTCCAGGTTTTGACGAAAGATTTTATATAGCTCACTCCACACCCTGGACACTTCATACAAAGGGCCAGAAATTACATTTCAAAAAACAAATGACGTAACAAACAAAATGGCGGAGAAATTCTTTATGTTCGACAACCAAACTATAACCAATCTGTATCAATCTGGAAGACGAGGGGGTGAGGTCGCAATCTAGAGAGCGGCAGGGCTCTACTACACTAAAAATAACGGAACACATAATTTTTCTCAATACATTTTCATACAAAAAGAAAATTTGCCTGCCTATCAGTGTTCTACAGGATTCATTTCCGAGTGTCTGTTCTGGAGCTTTAAGAATTCATTCCCCCCCTCTCCATTTCATCATCGGACGACCAGGCGCAGAGGGCGGTTTCACCCTATTGTTGTTAATGTTCCACCTTTGCGCACGAAGCGTTTTGCTTAATCGTTCATTATGCGAACCACCAAGGAGTGGAATTCCCTGCCAGCGTCTGTATTCCCCGATTCGTATAGTTTAGGAATATTTAGGAAGAGAGTGAATAGGCACTATTTGAGCTTGCGTATAACATCCTCGGCTGTATCGGCATTTACCATCAGATGAGGTGCAGTCAAACGCACTCAAATTTTTAATAACAATTAAAAAAATAAAATTGTTCTTCAAAATGAAGAAAAGTAAGAAAACCGCAGTCTTAATGTTAGAATCCCTGCCAAAAATGTTTCAAAGAGTACTGCTGCTCAAAAGAGAGCACTTTATTTTGTAGTTTCCTTACTTTGATTTTTAGAAAAGTTTCTGTTTGTATGAAAATATATTTAGAAAAATTAGGTGTTTTATTTATTTTTATTCATAATTGGTAAGTCCTCGACATCATCTCACCTGATGGTAAGTGACGATGATGCCGAAGATGGAAGCGGGATTACCAAGATTCCCCAACGCAATGGAGAACTGGCTATCTTATCTTCAAGCCGGAACATGTTCCGTTAAATGTGCCATACTCAGTATGTCAAAAACATTAAAAAACTATCTAAACCATAAGTCGATTGATATGATGTATATATCTATGTGTAAAAGAATCATGAAAATAATTGACAACGCTTAAAACCGTTAGGAACAACCGATTTCAAACACAACATTGCGGCGGGCGTTAAACCAACGACGTATTTTTCCAACGATTGGTACACACATAACAGTCTATATCTTGAAAACTAATGAACCGATTTTGATGAAACTTACACTGTTCCCTTAGTTGAAAGATACTTAATCTAATAATAAAAGAATTATTCCATTTCGATTTCTAGTTTCTGAGAAATATGTGGACAAACATACTCGCACATACCTACATACACTTTTGAACTTTGGCACACCTGTTAAGAAGCCCACATAGACTTTGTAACCCAAACGAATATTGTACATTTCCAACAATATAACATATACATATCATACATTTGAAGTCCAATTAATAATCTCCTTTTTTGATATCGGTTAAAAATAATGAAACGACGATTTTGAGTGGGTCAAACAAGATCAAGCTATGCCAGAAACTTTTTAAACCAAGTAATTAATAACTAATTTCAATACTCAATTATTTGTAAAACTGTCATAAACAGGGTACAAAAGATTCTGGTTGATCTGTATCCAGGGATTTTTTCATTAACATATGTCTTAAGTATTGCGTAATTATTTTAATAAAATATTTACTGTGTGTTTTTATTTCAGAAGAAAAAGCAATTACTTAACCTATTTTTTTTAAATGGCCCCGAATTCCTCGTTTAGTTCTTGACCGTATCAAAGGCGAAGGTCAGGGGTACTCTAAATTCGGACACACTTGTTCTTTTTTAGGCCGCCTACGTCTGCTGAATGAATCAGATGCGTACGTAGTGATGTCACTTCATTTGTCGAGATATCTCACGTATCGATTATCGGTATTAACATATCCATTTACTGAGTGATCTGAATTCGACTACAGTCTGTTGAATGAATCAAGAACTTATCGCGATGAATGCCCCTCTTTGCTCATCAATACATACATTGGTAATATCGATTACCGGTGTTATCAAATATAATCTAGGGAAGACAACATTGTTTTGCTTTTTATTCTTGTTGGAATGTAGTTAGGGATTCATAAAAAATCGCTTTATGTTAAGGTTTCAGGTTCTCAAAGATATTAACAGCTTTTTAAATAACTTTTTACACCACCTGCCCAACAATGACCAATTATATATCACGAAATTTCAACGTAAAGCACGGCATTATATCCGAAGGGAGATAAAGTTGTACCGGAGAGATGTAATGTGATTTGAATTTGGAACCTTTAATTTCGTATGAAAACTCTTAGCATTCGGGCATGGTAACTGAGAAATAGCAAAGAGTTTGAGCATAGTAAAGAGAGTTTATTCGAAAATCGAGCTGGCTGTGGTAGTCTGGCAGAAAAAAAACAACAAAAAGGCGCGATAGCAAAGAATGTGAACCAAAAGACAGTGTTTTTATTACTTCACAGTAGGTGTTAAAAGTAGAGTATTCACCTCTGGAATAAATCCTGTCTTCGTCTTGGGTGACTTGAACCCCTCGCTTCACTCAGGACTCTACATTACTCCCTCTCCATCGCTAGGCTCAGGGTCCAATTTTCCGCACATGACGTAAGACTACTGCTTTATTCCCTCGGTGCATAATCTACTATTAGAGTTAGTTATTATTCTGGGCTATTTGAATCTTCGGTGCTCTTTATCATCCAACCAGCTCCCGCATAATGACATGTCATTACAGCACACGGTCCACCGTCATATTTGTATGCAAACAGTTTTAATAGCTTCCGTAAATATCAAGGCAATTATGTTTATTTTTCACATGCTAATGCCCAATAACTGTAAGTCTTGGTCATTCCAAAGATTCACAATTCAATGAGAGATGCTCACAAAAATTTGAGGTTCTGCAGCGTGAACATAATTTGAAGGGTGCACTGTTCTGTTGGTGCTGGTGTTTCTAGATATTTTACCACTCATCATCATCATCATATCAGCCAAAGGACGTCCACTGCTGGACATAGGCCTCCTCCAAGGATTTCCACGACGACCGGTTCTAGGACCGCATAGAAACTTCTTATTTTGCATTTTAAAACGTGTATATACGAGTACACTGCATAATATGGTATTTGACAGTCATTAAAATAAATTTTAAAATATTTCTCCTACAAAAGCATAAAAACTTATTCATTTAATATTTTAATCTAATTTCTATTTTATTTTTATCAAAATCACAAAATTAGTTCGTCAAAGACAATGACGTCACGAGCTAAAAACATGAACAACTTCAGAACGAAATGTCGTTTTTGACAGTTGATTAAAAGTAACTCAAATGACTAGCAGTCAAATATCGGATTCACGATTTCATACCTATACGTTTCACAGAAAGCCAGCAGTAACCGCCTCCGTGGCGTAATGGTAAGTCCATTCGCTTCACACCAGTAGGTCGCGGGTTTGATTCCCGGCGGGGTCAACTTGTAAGACTCGGTTTGGTTGGTGGTAGGGAAATTTATATGCCCGCCTGGCTAGCTACCACCATCTTATCTAAGTCTTGCCGTCAAACATCAGTGTTAACAACATTGATGTGTTCCGGCTTGCGTTTCCCCATTGCGTTGCGTTGGGGAATCATGGTAAGCCCGCTTCCATCTTCGGCATCATTATCACTTACCATCAGGTGAGATGATGACAAGGGCTTACCAATTGAGAATAAAATAAAAAAGATTACTGGCTGTTAAAAAGCCCAATTTCTTTAAAAATTGTAAATGTTTTCCCATATCAAAAAACAAACGATAACAAAGCACATTCAATTATAAAGAAAACAGGCGTAACTGGGAGATCTAAAAGATATTATAATTGATATAGTTTAACACATACGTGTAAGCAGAGCGTCAGTGGTGTCCGCCTTAGGACACAGTTTTGGAGAATGATAACAGAGAAAGAATAAATTAAATATAGCACATATAAACCAAACGTTGTTTTTATATTTTTCACAATCGAGACATTGACAATTGACATAGGTATATACTCTTTTTCAAGATTCAAAACACATGTAGTTAAATAGTTTGAATACCCACACAGTATACAAACTCCTTCAACACTTTCCCTTATTCAATACTATTCCAAGGGCATGGCAAAGGAAAGAGAATCTTGGCCGCGGTAGTCCTTTGGTTAAAATATCAGCTGGCTGATCTGCAGTGCCAATTCTCTTGACTTCCATTGCACCTTCAGCAACTTGCTCTCGAACGTAGAAATGTCTAATACGAATGTGCTTTGTTCGCTTATGGAATTCGGGGTTATGTGCTAAGCGAACTGCTGCTTCGTTGTCAACATATAGTGTAGGAATATGCCTGAGTTCAGTTAACTCCTGCATTACTCTGGTGAGCCAAACCAACTCTCTGGCTGCTTCACTGGCTGCTACCAGCTCGGCTTCGGTAGTAGAGATAGAAACGGACGCTTGCCGTTGACTGAGCCAAGATATCACACCTCCTGCATAGCGACAGGCAACGCCTGTGGTAGATCGGCTGGTCTCTCGATCGCCTCCATGGTCAGCATCGCTGAATGCTTCGAGTATTCCTGGTTTATGCTGTCCATACCTAATTCCATAGGCAGACGTTCCTTTGATGTAACGCAAAATCCTTTTTACACCAAGGCAGTCTTCCTTGGAGGGGGATTCCAATTTTCGGGAGGCAACACCCACTGCAAAAGCAATGTCAGGACGTGTTCCGACCATTAAATATGCTAACGCACCGACTGCTTCTCTATACGGATACTTCACGGTTTCGGATTCGACTTTCCCTGATTGAATAGTCGTAGCATCCTTCTCAATGGGTGTTGCGACAGGATTGCATTCTGTCATCCCAAAGCGCTCCAATATTTTCTTTGCATAGGCTTCTTGATTTATGAAGACAGAGCCATCCTTCTCTCTTTCGATTTGTAGCCCTAGGTAATATGAAGCGGGCTTCGTCGTTATCTTCAAACGTTTTCGTAAATCATTAAGAAATGATTGCGCTAAGTCTTCATCACTTGCGGCTACTAATCCGTCATCTACGTACAACGTGATCAATAGTTTCTTGCCATCTGTTTCTTTACTGTATAGACAACAGTCAGCCTCGCATTGCTTAAAGTCCATATCAAGTAAAATGCTTTCAAAACACGAGTTCCAACATCTTGGAGCTTGCTTTAAGCCGTACAAGCTTCGGTTAAGTTTCCAGACCTTAGTCGTTCCGTCGCTAAAACCTTCGGGTTGTTGCATGTATATTTCCTCCACAAGCTTTCCGTTGAGGAACGCAGTAGCAACATCAAATTGTACTATATGCATGTTCTCTTGAGCGCTGACACTCAACAATGCTCTGACAGTCGCTAGGCGTGTGACAGGACTGAAGGTCTGATCGTAGTCGATTCCTCTTCTTTGTTTAAATCCCTTCACAACGAGTCGTGCCTTGTATTTGTCAATAGAGCCGTCTGGGTTTCTTTTTGTTCGTAGGACCCATTTGCAAGGAAGCGCTTTTCTCCCTTTCGGTAGATCACATGCCGTCCAAACGTTGAGGTCCTTCAGTGACTTCATTTCACTGTGCATCGCTTTTCGCCATTCTTCGCTGTCGTCACGATCCATTGCATCAGCGAAATTCGACGGGTACATCTCTGTAATGCATACGTAGTCATTATATCTCTCAGGTCGTCGTATTTCGTTGCGATTGCGCAAGTTGTAACGCGGCGGTTCGGCGTCATAGTCGACTACTTCAGGATCATCGTGATGAGGTTCGAGTTCGTGTACTTGGTCTTCTTGGACCGGTTCGGGTTCATGTACTTGGTCTTCTTGGACTGGTTCGGGTTCCAAATTTCCTCCCTCAAGGCCAAGTTCATTATCGCTAGATACATTATCTTCAGCATCTTCGAAATCTTCCTCGGGTTCATCTGGTGATGGATCATGATGTACTTCAGGAAGGGGAGCCGGTTCCTCATTGCTGTTGGAGTTACCCAACGGCAGCTGTACTATGTACTCCCTCGTATTTGTGTCGTTGTTTACACAAGCTGGGTGAACATCTTCGTTAGGAAGCGGTCTTTCATCGAAAGTGACATCACGTGAACGGACGAGCTTGTTACTTTTTCCGTCAGTAATCCATACCCGGTAGCCATCTTCATCGTAACCGACAAGTCGTCCTTTAATGGCTTTTTTGTTCATTTTTTTTCGTTTCTGCTTTGGAACGTGGACGTAGGCATTGCATCCTATGATACGCAGATGTTTGACAGTCGGTTTTTTTCCAGTCCAAAGTTCATACGGTGACTTGTCGTTGTTGTTTGTCGGACCTGTTCTGTTGAGAATGTACGCGGCCGTATTTATCAGTTCTGCCCAAAGTTCTTGTGGCATAGGGTCATGCGCGTACATCATGGATCTCGCTGTTTCAACCAAGGTGCGATTTTCACGTTCGCTTACACCGTTCTGCTCTGGTGTGTAAGGCATTACCAGTCTTTGTCGAATTCCATGGGAGTCTAGTATATCTCTAATGGACTTGTTGTCAAATTCGCCACCGTTGTCGCTTAACAGGCATTTTACGGCATATCCTTCATTCTTCGTCTGAGCTAGCATTAAGGCGAGCTTATCCTTAACCTCCGACTTGTATCTCAGGAAGTATACCATACGATAGCCTGTATAGTCGTCTTTGAACAACACGTAGTACTGGAATTTTGAAAAGCTTGGTTGAAATGGTCCACAAATGTCGGTGTGCATGAGTTCTCCTGGCGCGGTAGCTCGGGTCCTCGTACCGAATTTAAGTCTATGAGCTTTTCCATATATGCAGCCCTCACACAGCTCCTTATCAAGAGGAAGATCTAAGTCCAGTTCGCGTTTCACTGTAGCTTTCACGTGCCTCTTGTTCTGGTGTGCAAACCTCTCGTGGTATAGTTGCATAGTATTGAATGTTGCAAAGACTTCAGCGGGGTTCTCAGGATGTACAACTTTTAAGTCTAGTTTGTACAATCCACCTTCTTTCTTACGTCTTCCTATTAAGCACGCTTCTTCGTTGACATAGACGTTGCATTCTTTTGTCGTCGATACGAATTTGCTGTTCGGAATCCTGTCGTGAAGTGCTAGTACTGAGAATAAATTCTTCGAAATGGCTGGAACGTACCAAACATCTTGAAGGGTCGCTCGTTGTAGCTTCCCTCTTACATTTGCTTCGATAATTACTGAACCTTTGCCCTTAGCACGAATCGATTTGCCGTCAGCCGTTGTTACAGTATGGATATCGTCAAAGCATTTGAAGGTTTGGAATAAATCAGCCCGGTTTGTCACGTGGCTCGTGGCGCCGTTATCCACGTACCAGTTTTCGATGTCGGGAACGATTGAAAATACTTCTGTGCTATCGATAGACAACAGGATCATGTTTGCGGATTTAGAGGTAGAACGTGTTGCTTGCGGATTACTGCTTTTCGGAGGCTTGCCGTCTCTGATCCACTTCTGACAGTTTCTCACTCGATGGCCGATAGCTTGGCAGTAGTTGCATTTCAACTTTCTATCCTTCTTCTCTGCAGTAGACGTAGTGCCGGAATTTGTAACGAGAGCTTCTTGTTGAAGTACGTTATTACTCTGCAAAGCTCGTTCAAATGCACATAAATGGCTTGTAAGGCTTTCGATGGTTCGATCAGATTTAGGTAATAATAGCCAGCTGCTTCTAAAGGAAAAATAGGTTTCGTCGAGCGTATCGAGAATCTTGCAAAGGAGTAGAAGTTCTGGTAGCTCACCGGTTTTGTCCTTACTTAACTCCTGATTAAGCTGCGTCCAAATATTTTTCAACTTTGACATGTGTGTGGCTATGTCATCTGCCGGATCTTTTCTAAAGCCAAAGAAGCTCATACATAGATTGTAGGACTTGTCTTCGTCCGTGCCGTCGAAAAGTCTATGTAGCTCAAGCCATACGTCTCTTGCATTCGTGTATCTCATGACCTTTCGAAGTGTCTCTTCTTTCATATTGGTGGTTACGATAAGCAGAGCAGTTGCGTCAGCTTTTACAAAACGGCCTAGTTCTGTCTTGTACGTGGTCACTGCAACTGTATCTGTTGGAAGAACAGGTTCTGTGGGTTTCTTGAACGAGCCCACCACTACCTCAAGCGCGTCCGGGACGGTGCGTAGCAGACTGGTGGCTTTATATTTCCAAGTATCCCAATTTGCTTTCCCTTCCAACAAGCCAATTTGTAATTTACCGAAATTCTCCATATTTGTAGGTGGGACCGATAACCTGATATAGTTTAACACATACGTGTAAGCAGAGCGTCAGTGGTGTCCGCCTTAGGACACAGTTTTGGAGAATGATAACAGAGAAAGAATAAATTAAATATAGCACATATAAACCAAACGTTGTTTTTATATTTTTCACAATCGAGACATTGACAATTGACATAGGTATATACTCTTTTTCAAGATTCAAAACACATGTAGTTAAATAGTTTGAATACCCACACAGTATACAAACTCCTTCAACAATAATAAACTAAGACTCTTAGCTATCGCTTTACGGTATATAAGTGCAGCTGACTGATTACATTTAAAATAATCGGATTAAATAAATATTTCGTAAATATTCATCATACTTACGGTACCCTAAAAAGTTTAAGCATTTGACAAGTCTCTAACTAAAAACTGCGCATAAGCAAGTCACGAAGTCTATTCGAGTCGAGAAAGGCAGCTCCATTGATCGTCGCAAACTAGAAAGAATGACTCGAGGCTATTTAATATATGAAGGTAAGTGCCATTTCCCGTTACAAGTCCTCAGAGTTTCGCTTTGATGCTGTATTGTATATTTTGTCTATATTTATGATGGTTTTGTATGATTAATAATAGCTTTGTATTGGTTGGTGTCTTTGCGCTGAAAGGATCGACTGTGAACGATTCTGTCATTATTAGCATTAGAAATATGATAAAATCCAGGGTCCAGGTACGCATGTTGATCAGATACACGAAAGGAGACAACTGGTGCTTGATGCGCAAACCGAAGATATTTTATTTTTTTATATCCACAGTTGGTAAAGTCTTGGCATCATCTCACCTGATGGTATGTGACGATGATGCCGTAGATAGAAACGGGCTTACAAAGATTCCCCAACGCTATGGGAAACTGGCTATCTTATCTTCAAGCCGGAACACATCAATGGTGTTAACATTGATGTTAGGTAATGATGGTAGCTAACCAGGCGAGCTTAGAAAATGTCCTTCCACCAACCAAACCGAGTCTTACAAAGATTTCGACCTCCTGATTGTAGCTAATGGACTGACCATCTAATCTAATAATCTTTTAATAAACTTTGTGAAGCTTTGGAGCAAAGCGAAGGCACACCCCGGACACTGCATAACAACGGTCGTGAAATGACATTTCTAAAAACAAATGACGGAGCAAACAAAATCACGGCGAAATCCCATACGTTTAAAAACCAAACTATAACCAATCTGTATCAATATGGGTGACGAGGGGGTGAGGTCACAATCTAGAGAGCGGCAGGGGGTGTCCATACTGTATGATAGTACTAATACATATACTTTGGCGAAGGCCTTCAATTGGTCAGCATAGCACATCCAGATGTTAATTTGTCTCTTGGTAAAACATTTTCATTGCAAGATTCCTATGCATTTGAAATGTGTGGCCAAAGATTCTGTGAGAATAAAAACACCATGCAGACATAACAAAAATCACTACTAGTATTAGAACAAGTACATTAATGTATTGTGAAGCAGCACGTTCCGGTATTGTCCTTCATTATTCGTGAAGGTGATGTGATTCGTCAGTGAAAATAACAATGTCCATTGAAACTGCAGGAAACGTGTTAGTTTCAATGCGAACGGTGAACGGACATTCGTGCCCGTGACACTCATGATATGCGGACCGTACAGTCAAAGCTCATTTTATCCTACTTTTGAACCCCCGACCTAAACAGAGGGGTGGTTACAAGTAAACCGTGTGTATCTGTCTGTGGCATCGTAGCTCCCAAACGTATGAACCTATTTTTATTTAGTTTTTTTGTTTCAAAGGTAACGAGAATGTTTTGTTATTGATGAAAATCTGTTCAGCCGTTCATGGAAAAAATGGTCATGGTATCGCCGAAACGGTTAGTTAGGGGTGCTGCGTTGTACACCCTGACTGGGCAGATTTTAGGTGCACTAAAAAAATCTAAATGGCGGAAAAATGGCCGGCAAAAGCTAATTGTTCCGATTAGGCAGAAAGAAGTAGTTTTTAGGGTTCCATACAAAAAAAACGGAACCCTTATAGGATTACTCGTGCGTTTGTCTGTCTGTCCGTCCGTCTGTCACAGCCAGTTTGCTCCGAATCTACGGGACCAAATCAGGTGAAATTTGGTAGGATGGTGTAATCCTATGACCCAAACACAGATGTGCATAGTAAATAATATTTTTTTTTAAAAAGAGTCATTTTCGGGGGACAAATATAAAAAAAAGTTTTGCAAACCTTACTATATCAATATACAGGGTCTTCGGCAGATGGTTGAAAATACGAAAATGGGGGATAGGTGGGGTCGCCTCCCACCTATTTTGAGAATTAAAAAAAATCTAGGACTTGTAATTTTTTTTACAGGATTTTTTTTCCTTTTTTTAGAAATTTTGCCATTTTTATACCTTTGAACACATGTAACTTTTTGTTTTTTAAAGCTAGCTCCAAAATCTTTTTTTTAATAGACTTTTATTAGATTGTCGGCTCTAAAAAAAATTATGTTTGTTTCAAGTTATTGCTAAAAACAAAAATGTGGGCCCCCGAACTTAAAAAAAAAGTTGAACAAAAATTTAAAAGTCAACTTTGCGATGCATTTAAAAAAAAAATAATGGGGCTGGACGAAATTCCACTAGTTACATGTTTTGTGAAATGTATCAAATGCAAAGTTGAAAATAATGTAAATACTTACTGTTGGGACGGTTACAAAGAGCAGGTACGTTTTTTTACATTCTTGCACACACATAATGGCTATCTTTTGTCATTTATTGGCATATTGGAGTTAGCACTTCCATATGCCAATAAAATGTGCGCATATTCCGCATTGGTAAATTGAGCCATTTTAAACCACAACAAAGTCTTAACAAAACGTCTGATAATAACAAAAAGTGACAAACAACAAAAAAACTTAACAAAATCACAAACACAGCAAAGTGAAATTAACGAAAACAAAAAAAAAACGTTAACGTTATTAACGTTTGTGATTTTGTTAAGTTTTTTTGTTGTTTGTCACTTTTTGTTATTATCAGACGTTTTGTTAAGACTTTGTTGTGGTTTAAAATGGCTCAATTTACCAATGCGGAATATGCGCACATTTTATTGGCATATGGAAGTGCTTATTCCAATATGCTAATAAATGACAAAAGATAGCCATTATGTGTGTGCAAGAATGTAAAAAAACGTACCTGCTCTTTGTAACCGTCCCAACAGTAAGTATTTACATTATTTTCAACTTTGCATTTGATACATTTCACAAAACATGTAACTAGTGGAATTTCGTCAACATGGTCCAATTGAGTAAAAAAAATTAACAACTCCGGTTACAAAAAAGATACCGAAACAAATTACATACCATTCAAAAGCCTAAGCTTTAGAGATGTTTTAAAAAAAACAGAAGCCTTCCAGCCCCATTATTTTTTTTTTAAATGCATCGCAAAGTTGACTTTTAAATTTTTGTTCAACTTTTTTTTTAAGTTCGGGGGCCCACATTTTTGTTTTTAGCAATAACTTGAAACAAACATAATTTTTTTTAGAGCCGACAATCTAATAAAAGTCTATTAAAAAAAAGATTTTGGAGCTAGCTTTAAAAAACAAAAAGTTACATGTGTTCAAAGGTATAAAAATGGCAAAATTTCTAAAAAAAGGAAAAAAAATCCTGTAAAAAAAATTACAAGTCCTAGATTTTTTTTAATTCTCAAAATAGGTGGGAGGCGACCCCACCTATCCCCCATTTTCGTATTTTCAACCATCTGCCGAAGACCCTGTATATCTAATGAAATATTTTTTAATTATTATTTTTGTTATTATTTATAATAAATAGTTTTGAATCTATTCATTAAAGAAGACAAAAATTGACCTTTTCCCCAACCCCCCTGATCTCCGAAAATACTGACCCTAAAATTTTGAAAAAAATACAAAATATAGTTCATTGCTTGTAGATTACAGCAAACCTAGAAGAATCCTATCAATTGAAAATGAAGTGGTAAACTCAATACTTTCACTTACGGAAAACATATCACTAAAACACCACTAGATAGCGCTAGCAGTAGTTAACTCGCGTCTTACTAAGAGGATTTCAAATGTGATATTTTGTATTTGACTTTGGCATTGTACGAAACCCTCTCCACGCGAGTTCCACTCGCACTTGCCCGGTTTTTTTAGGGTTCCGTACCTCAAAAGAAAATAAACTCTACGGCAGCCCGCACTATACTTCCTCGGTAATTTTTTTTATTATTATTTTTTCATAAAAAAATAAATTTAAATAATTTTGATGAATTCATATGGCATGACCAAATATATACTTATTCGTAATACATGACAATTCATTATCTCCAACCATTTGTGAGTAAATCGCAAGTTAAAATTTAATTTGTAGGGAACCATATCAATACGATTTTTTCAGAACAATGGGTATTATAGAAAAACATAAGCAATACGACGTGTAAAGGTTCATGAAAATCGTTAGAACCGTTTTTAGAAAGAAAAAAAAAATTTGTTGTATTACAGCTACATTTCGGTTTGAAGATACAAAGGAACTTTTGATAACCCCTCGATGAATCAATTTAAAACCCGAAGTTTCAAATTTGGTCCCAATCGGACTAAAGATTTAACCTCCAGAGCAAAGCGTGACGGACGGACGGACGGGCGGAACTGAGATGTTCGGTTTTTCGGTATGTGTTAATGATAAAGAGATAATTTTCGGTATGTGTTAATGATAAAGAGCAAATTTTCGGTATGTGTTAATGATAAAGAGATAATTTCGGTATGTGTTAATGATAAAGAGATAATTTTCGGTATGTGTTAATGATAAAGAGCAAATTTTCACGAAAATTGTAAAACTTTTTTTTTTTGCGACAACAATACTTCCTCTACCAAACGTACGTATATACGTACCGTACTACAGGTACTACGGGGTCGAGAAAGTAAAAAGCAGCGCTAACCTCCTAAAATCTACCGTTTTTTTAACGTTTTATTTTAAAAGGCACATATAGAAGGAAATTATTAATTTGAAAAAGTCCAAAAAAGTTAATTTAATATGTATTTCTGGAACCATTTTTTTATTTTTTATTATTATTTTTTTCGGTTTAGATAAGATAAAGATAAGATAAATACTCTTTATTGTACCCAAAAATATAAAATAAAAAAAAATAAACACAATGTAAAACTTAGAAACTATAACTTAAAAATTTAAACAAAAACACAACTTAAAACAAAATCTTATAAGCGGTACAATTTGGGCGGTCTTATCGCTCAAAGCGATTTCTTCCAGACAACCCGGTGTTTGGAGACAAAAGCACAAAAAAATGGTAGTGCACGAGTATCCAACTATAACAATAAATTATGTAATATACTATACATTTGTAGATGTTATATAATATAAACCAAATTATGTCATTATCACTGCCAATAAAAATCCGTGACGCAAAGAGTTAAAGGATCACTTTTTTGTCTGTCTGGCTCAGGAAAGCGGTAGATGTACCTATTAAGGTGAAATTAATATCAAATACAAGTCTATGATCCTATAAAGCTGTAAAAAAAACAAGGTTATAATTCAAAGCAATAATAATTGGAAACGCTAAACACGTTAAAAAAACGACTTCCATCGCAACAACTCAGTACAATTTAGCATTATTATTTTTGGTTTTTCTTAATTTTCTAAAAAAGTGCTACACCGATTTTGATAAAATTTATATGGGACCAACTCGGGAGCATACCCTATCGAATAAAAATAATCATGAAAATTGGTTAACAATCTGCGAAGATATCGCTTAACAAGAGTCAAGCACACAAAAATGAACATTCAGTCGAATTGAAAACCTCCTCCTTTTTGGAAGTCCGTTGAAAAGATAGGATCATTTTATGGCTATTTCCATCATATATTTTGATCATCATCACAATTTAAGAGCCGTGCTAAATGAAGAAGTCCGAAAATTGTAAATATTATTACTCGATGTTCTTCCAGGTTCTGTATTTTCTACATTATATGACACTTATTACCGTCCATTTGTTTAAATATTTGTCTACTTCTTCCATATTAAGAGAATACCCGAACTAAGTTCAATAATTTTCAAAAAACTTAAAATCTTTAAAGTTCAAGCTTTTATTTGATAAGAGTTTTTTGCTCAAATGAATATTATAAAATGCATTTCCTACGATTCTATTGAAAAATAAAAGACGATTCTGGGACCTTGATTTAACCTCCAAAGTTCATCATCAGATCAACATAATAATGACAAAAAGATCTATTGTCACCGGTAATATAGTTCATTCTCCTAGAAGTCGCTCTAAAATCGATCGCAACATTTGAACTCAACAAATATACACACATACAAACATTGCAATTTAAATAAAAGCTTCTAAAATATACTTGATGCAGTCCCGAACAGTTTATTCAATTCCCACAGATATCCGATTTCCACAAAACCGGCCAAGTGCGAGTCCGAACCGTCACACCTCTCCACACGAGAACAACAATGATACCTTTGATTTGACTGACTCGGTGGCTCGGTGGTTAGTGCCCTTGACTACTGATCCGAGGGTTGTGGGTTCGATCCCCACCCAGGGCAAACATTTGTGTGATGAGCAGATTTGTTTGCTCTGTGTCTGGGTGTTAAATATATCTATATATGTATGTATTTAAACGTATATAAGTATGTATATCAGTCTCTGGTAACCCATAACACAGGGAATCCTACTTTGGGGCCAGATGACCATGTGTGATTTGTCCCAGAATATTTATATTTATTTATTTATTTTATTTTACCTGTTCATTTCAAACAAAATTCCGGGTGAAATCTTGCAAGTTAAATTAGACCCACTTCCTGGTTTGCGATTGACCTGAAATTTTGCATGCATATGTATGCGATATCGCATGACAATGCAATATTAAAAGCTTGTACTTAAAAGTTTTTAGGTTTTTCGAACATTATTTGTGTAAAGATGACACAACATTACGTATGATAAACCAATAGTCGTAATATATTTAGTATTCTTTGCTAGTAATAAACATGATACGACTGTTAGTTTAATTTAGTTAATCATTAAATCAACAAAACTAAGCTACATACATACACACTACAGAATCAACTAGAAGTCTAGAACAATGAACAACTCATTATTTTCTCACTTTTTTCAAACTTGTGCTATCGACTGTACATTTCAAGGCTAAGTTACAATGTCATTGGAGCATCGCGACTGTTTCATTAAATTATTATTCTAATCGTACCCGGTTTCCTCATTGTCTTGGAACTTACAACTATAACAAACAACAACAATTGTTTTATTAGATATTGCCTCGATAAATAACTGTTGACTTTGTAATTTCGCTTTTCTGTACGTTTTAAAAAATGAAGACATATAATTTTTTTATGATTTATTTTTCTTTTTGCAATTTTGTTTCGATAAAAAAGGGATATAATAAAATTTGTTAGTGAGAATTATAGTCATGCAACTAAGTCTTAACAGGCATAGAGTACAAGTTATTTATGGTTTTATGATAATACCTTACCTACGTGTAGTCAATATTATCTACTAGCTTTTGCAAGGATATCGAGAGTGCGCGGTGGGCAAACCGCATGGATGTTGCCCAGTGTGCAAGCCGCATGGGATGGTGCGCGGTCTGCGAGAATGTGCGCGTTGAATGTTCACATCTAGCTTCCATCCAACTTAACCAATTTAAGTGGGCAATAGCTCAAATGAAAGAGCTCGTTACAGCGAGTGTTCTTAGACTAAAACGAACCGTGTGCCTCAATTAGAACCGGAGATATATAGAAAGAAAGTTACGAAAATCACGTTTGAGTATAACTTAAGAATTTTGAAAGTTATGCGATTTTCAATGCTTCATGAATAATATGTGCATCAATACCTTTCATTTAAAATAAGTAAATCGGTTAGATAAACGGCCGAACGGACACGCATTAGTTTTTTTAGGGTTCCATACCTCAAAAGGTAAAAACGGGAACCATTATAGGATCACTCGCGTGTCAGTCTGTCCTTCCGTCGATCTGTCACAGCCAATTAGCTCCAAAACTACTGGACCGATTGAGTTGAAATTTGGTAACATATTTAAGTCGGTGACCCAAAGACGTACATGTAACGTAAAAAAATATATTTTAAACAGCGAAAACCATTCCCTTTATCTCGACACTACTGAGCCCAAAATCTTGAAAATGGGTATTGGAGTTGAATTACTGGAAAACTTAGTCTTTCCGTTCTCATAGGAAAATCAAATTTCCTAAGTCTAGAATAGGTAGACCCTCATTGACCTACAGCAAAGTATGTACTAAGAGGTCTTGTTCTGCTGGTAGTTTAAGTTTTGGCCGGTTTTATATATATATATATATATATATGTATATATATTCTCACATTCTTTGTCGTTCCATACAAAAATGCACAATTTTGGTCCATCAACTGACCGAGTTGAATGTAAATTCATTTTTTTAAATTGTTTAATGGGTTTTGTGAGGTAGGTTGTTCAGTAAGATGAGTAGAATTCTTAGTTAACGGATCCTTCACCAATTTTGTTACACCCTGTATAGTCTTACAAAAGCATTACTTAAATTAGTCTTAAAGTTTTATCACATTCATTTTATCGATAAACATTGAACCGCCCAAGAGCAACACATCACTATTGAGTTAAATATAGTTTTTATAGATTTCTGAGAATTTATTCACATTGAACTCAAAGTTTGATAAAACCCGTCCCTGACTTTAAGGATAGGCAAGTTTTTGAGTTGGTTTTTGCTCAATGTGAACTACAGATTTTTTGTATTATACTTTTCTTAAGAAATAGTTGATGGATAAACAATGGAATAGCCCATAACATAATTAGTAGGTAGCAAAAAATACCAAAAGATTTTTTTTTAAATACAAGCTATAAAAAACAATATTTTGTACCAACTACCAGTTAAGATAATCCAGTCTACGCATAATTCAGTACATATAGTCAAACGCATAATTTAGTACAATCAAACCTATAATTAAGTTGAAAATACTCAGTCACGATTGATCCTAATCATTCTATAGGAAGTTAAGCGGGCAAAGCATCGATAAATATCTAATTAGAGAAAGTGTAGGAGGAAATTATGTTAGTAAGACTCCACTGGTGCACGTTCGTAAGACTCCGCTGGTGCATAGAGACACACAGACATAGATCGTGTGCGTTCTTACCAGATAAGTCTAATACATGGTTATTTTCAACTGACTTCAAAAAAACCGGCCAAGTGCCTATAGGGTGTCCGTACCATCATACTAGATGGCGCTAGTTTCTTCACGTTTCAAAAGAAAACACGTTTTTTGTAAGGAGACTTTCACTTTTTGTAATTTTTGGTATTTGTTGTTATAGCGGCAACAGAAATACATCATCTGTGAAAATTTCAACTGTCTAGCTATCACGGTTCATGAAATGCAGCCTGGTGACAGAAGGACAGACGGACGGACAGCGAAGTCTTAGTAATAGGGTTCCGTTTTTACCCTTTGGGTACGGAACCCTAAAAACAAGGAGGTTCACAAGTCTACCCGTATATTATTATTTTTTATTCATGACCTGATCAGTGATCACGCCTAACTTTTTACAGAGTAGTCCGATTACAATTTTTTTTTATTGGATAGCGTATTATACTTCGAAGTTGGTCTTATATCAATTTTACAAAAATCGGTTTAGTGTTTTTTTATAAAATGAACAAAAACAAAAAATATACCAAAATTGTAGTTGCTGCGGTCGGTATTTTGTTGTCGATTGTTTTTAACGTTGGTCTATTAATTACCATGAGCATCGGTGGCGTAATGGCAAGGGCCGTTACCTCCTGTCCGGGAGGTCGTGGCTCGAATCCTGCCACGTACCAATGTGATTTCGAATTTCGATTTCATATGTACGTACGTTTATCCGACGCTCTTACGGTGCCTGCGAAGAAACTCGAAGGTTGTGTGTGATGTGAAGTCGACCAACCCGCACTGGGCCCGCGTGGTCGACTAAGGCCCGATCGCCCTGATTCAGGGTAAGCTCGAGCCCCTCGGTGGGGACGTATATAAGCTGATATGATGATTAATTACCAATATTCACCATGAAATAAAATTCATAATTACAATGATATTAAAAAAGCTGTAATAAGTAATAACTACATCATCATCATATCAGCCGAAGGACGTTCACTGCTGGACATAGGCCTCCCCCAAGGATTTTCACGACGACCGGTTCTTCACAAGGTCATCGGTCCACCAAGTGGGAGGCCTGCCTAATAGGCAATGCCTATGCTACGTTTTCCGGTGCGCGGTCGTCACTCGAGAACTTTACTGCCCGAACAGCCATCCGTTCTACGAGCTATGTGCCCCGCCCACTGCTAATAACTACACGAATTAATTAAAAATTAAAAACCCGAGTGCACATAAACTTAACCCCTCTTCTTTTAGAAAATAAACAAAACAATAAAGGCAAAATTGTACTTGGCTGTTTCGATTGAAATCGGAGCGTTACCTACTCGTACCAATTATTATGTTCTATAGATTTTTACCCGACTGCGCCAGAAGGAGGGTTATGTTTTTCGAGAGTATGTATGTATGTATGTATGTATGTATGTTTGTATGTATAATTGTTTGGCACGCTCTGCAGCCTGAACGGCTAGATGGATTTTAGCTTGAGACGTGTCGTTAGATTCGTATTTACTGTGAGAGTGACACTGGGTATATCAAAATAAAAAAACAAAATGGCGGATTTTTGGCGCAAAATTCAAATGTTTGACACGCTCTGCAGCCTAAACGGCTCGATGAATTATAGCTTGAGGGTTGTCGCTAGATACGTTTTTACTGTGAGAATGACACTGGGTATATCCAAATAAAAAAACAAAATGGCGGATTTTTGGCGCCAAATTCCAATGTTAGGCACGCACTGCAGCCTGAACGGCTTGATAGATTTTAGTTTGAGGGGTGTCGTTAGATACATATTTACTGTGTGAGTGACACTGGGTATATCAAATAAAAAAAACAAAATGGCGTATTTTTGGCGCCAAATTCAAATGAACTCATTCAATAATAAAACTTAAAAAATGAATAAAATAAAAAACGGTAATTTAAAAAACTAAAAAACCCGCCTGCGTTTCTGTGTAATTTGGAAATGAAAAACCCTAAAACAAGAAAGTCGTCATACCCGATTGCACTTAACTTAAGAAAAATTGTAGCAGTCGGGACCCATTCTAGAAATGGAGGCATAGTGAATTCAGAGCCTATATTACATTGCAGATTACTCCAATATACTGACTATATAGACGGCTGACTTTCTAGAATGGGTCCCGACTGCTACAATTTTTCCTAAGTTAAGTGCAATCGGGTATGACGACTTTCTTGTTTTAGGGTTTTTCATTTCCAAATTACACAGAAACGCAGGCGGGTTTTTTAGTTTTTTAAATTACCGTTTTTTTTATGTACTTTTCATATACACCGATTAGCTGAGTAGCCAACTTGCATATATTCAATGTATAGTACTCGTATTTTTTACGATAACACTGGTCTACAGTGGTTTTGTTGCCCTAGATATAAGATCGATTTTGAATATATTTATTTGTATAACGTAAGTATTCACAAATCATGAAACTATCAATGATTTTGTGAGATTTCCTCTCGTTTTTTTTTGCACAGAACTCTAATCATCACTGGGAAAATATATTTTATTAAATTATTACTAACAAGCCGATAATTGTACAAAGTATAAGATATGCAATAATCATAAAAACAAAAGCACATTAAATACTTTCATGAATAAATTCGTAATCTGGCCACTTGAAAACATCAAAATTTGCTAAGATATCCAGGGCAACATTTTTTTTGTAGAGATGTTTTATTGAATAGTTAGTTAAGAGGTTTTATATGATGTCTGTTACAAATGACTGTAAAACCCGAGTCTCATATCCAAATTTTAATCCTCAATGGTACTTGCTCCTTTAAACTTTACAGTTTGTAACAAAATTCATGTATAGGTCCCGTTAACTGGGGCTTCTTTGTGCATTTTTTGTACGGAGGGTCCAATTTTTTTTTGTGAATTGATTATGGGTTCCTTGGGGAAATTTGTTTAGTATGACGAGTAGTACCCCCCAATTAATTAATTAACGGGTCCTACACCATTTTTATACATTATGTACATGAATAACGATCGATTGTCATTGATCAAGGATTCTTGACACTAACTGTTTTTTAAATATTGCGTATACAGTAAAATCTGATCGTCTAGGCCCAACAGAGCGAATAATTGTTGGTTTAACTTTGCCTCATGGTAATAAAGTTACGGACCCATCGACCCTATTGGTTGGGCACTTCGCTCGCTGGCTATCTAATCTGACCCATCTACTTAGGGGCCTATTAACTATAGGTAATAAAAGCGACGACATATCAACAAAAAGGGCTAGAGTCTAGCAATCCATGACAGACACAGAGCGATATAACAAAATTTATTTAATCTTTCTTGGTTTCCATTTTGAACTACTATGATGGTAGTTTTGTCAGTAGTTGGTTTGGTACGGCCCCGTGATGAGAGGATATGATAAACACTGGTCCGTAAAACGCTAGCGAAGGCAAGAGAAGAAGAGGACGCCCCCTACTAACTTGATGGACCAGCATTACCGAGCTTATTCAAAAAGCCCAACTACCCAAGGCGTAGAATGATTATTACGAAAGTCCACTCCACTTAAAATGGGAAGTGTGAAGTGGCACAGAGAAATGAATGGTTAAGTTTTTTTAGAAATATATATTATCTTCTCAGAATTGAAATTGAAACTCCACAGATTATCACTAAACTCCCACGCAAGAACAGCGAGTGATCTATGATCGTACTGCGGGCTACTCCCATTCAATTATCGATCACAAATCCGATACATTTGCATGTTGCATACTGTGCCAGGTCGTCGACCCTAATGATGAGCTGTTTTTTTACTTTACATCATAGTCATAGAGTGTTGGTGGTCTGAGTTAAAGCATTTTCGTGGTTTGTTTTAACACATTTGGACGGTCCATATGGTTCCAAATTAGAACAAAAGGTAGCATACTAATTTTCAGTATTGTCTAAGGATGAAGAATGAAACAAATCTTTAGGTATTTTCAGACCATTTTTACTAGGTCTAATAACTATTACCTAGTATACCATACCAGCCTCCCCCAAAGCAAAGTATATAATATATTAGTACTAACATACAGTATGGACACTCCCTGCCGCTCTCTAGATTGCGACCTCACCCCCTCGTCTCCCAAGCTACAGATTGGTTACAGTTTGGTTGTCAAACGTATAGGATTTTGCCGCCATTTTGTTAGTTCCGACATTCATTTTTTGAAATGTCATTTCTGGCCCGTTGTATGAAGTGTCCAGAATGTGCCCAAAGCGCGCCACATATACCGATATTCGGCCTCGCGCATCTTGGCACAAGGAAACGCTCCACCTAAAAACAAGGGTTACGTTTGCCTATTCTCGTTGTCTATTTACGAATTTTCTTTTAAACAAAACAAAACTGAATTCCGCTACCTGTTGTGACTTAGTCATATTTTAATTAGGCACGCGTGGGTATCCCGCCGCCTCAATCATTGGGCGTGTGCTGATCTATGGTAATGCTGGGTCTGTGCATCATCACACGAAACCTGTTCTGCACACACTCCATACTTCGTGGCACAGCACTTACGAAGAGTGCTTGCGCATTGCTAACACAAAACTTGTAGTTTTTAGATCCGGACTTAAAAATCCTAGTTGGAATTGGAATATTTGACAGAGGCGTTTGGGAACCATAAAGGTGCGTACAGAATCTTTAGGCTGCCTTTGCAGCCTCGCCACACACGCACGGCTTGCGCCCGCTGAAAGTGATTCGGACATACTCGAAGAAACGCACCGAGGCGAGGCAACGAGCGTCTCGCCGAGCGTCTCTCGAGCACTCGGGACGAGCCATGTGTGCGTAACGATTTAACGAACCTCAAACGAAACTGAGGCTGCCTCTAGTCTGTATTACACGACGACAAGATCAGAACATCTCAAATTATAAAGTAATACGTATTTTTTAAAATGTTTTTCGTTCTTTACACATCTTATTACATCTTTGATTATTTTTCCAAGTTCCGTATTTTACCCGACTACGAACAAAGGAGGGTTATGATTTTGATAGTATATTTATGTATGTATGGATGTTCATCTGTTCCCTCGTATTTCTTGACAAATATATTATAACAAATATATATCTTGACAAATGTAGTGTCTTGGATACGTGCCATCACTGCGCGTGTCATAAAATATTATAAGAGTATAGCATTAAAAAAAATCAACATGGCTGATTTTATAGGTGAATTGAACAATCAAAAAAAATGTTTTTTTTAGATATTCATGTCATGTTTGATTTTTATTTTTTATGTTTTTGTTTGAAAGGTCACGCGGCCGCTGGTAGCGAGGTGGGGTGGCGTTATATTCTTAGCACACCTTATCGTAATCAAAATTTTAATCATAAGTACCTATCATTAAGGCTTGCGATCACGACTGTTACCCCAGATGAAAGGAAAAATAAAGGCTATGATTTCAGGCGGGAAATTCTTGTTTTCATACTTTTCAAAAAAGGAGGAGGTTCTCAATTCGACTGTATGTTTTTTGTATGTTTGTTACGAGATATCTCCGCAGATTGTGAACCGATTTTGAAAATTCATTTTTTATTCGAAAGAGTATACTGCCGAGGGGGTCCCATTGTCACCAAGTCAGGATCTGATGATGGTATCAAAGGGAAATCGAGGGCAACCCTCAAATTTTATAGGCACGTATTACGTGATTCATAATATGTTTTCTAAAGCTATTAAAATACTTGCGTCTGGTAGTCATCATCTTATGTTGATAAGTGATGAAGGAAGGTACAAGGGTTATTAGTTGGAGGATATTTCTTTAAATATACGTAGATACGAAGGTACGTATAAAGACCGATAATTGTATTCATTCAGGTAATTCAGATGAGCTGATGATGGAAGATTTAACTCCTTAACTTTCATGCTGCTGACATGATGGAAGCCACAGGACTCTGAATATGTTAATGAAACACATGCATTATGATTTGATAATTCCTATTGGCGAGTAGGTGATTGGTTTTAACGTTGTTAGATGACTTCGAAATGAAATTCACTCAAAAGTATGAAATAATATTATTAACTTAATTACCACAATATTAACCAACATTAACGAAATCAAAGGTGGGTACGAATTAAATTAGGGGCTTAATAGCTATTTATGCAACTGTTGCATAATGAGGGGTATTTAACACGAGTGTGGTTTATGAAACGAGCGCAGCGAGTTTCATAAAAGTATACACGAGTGTTAAATACTAATTATGTACAGTTGCATACAATAGTTTATCTACACTCATACAACAAATTTAAATTAAAGACAAAATAAAGTAATCATTGTTTATTGTAATAAACGTTAATGGCGCGAAAATAAATTTGCAGTAATATCGCACCGCGCATGCGCGCCGCCAAGGTTGCGTTCCGAAACACGCTAGTGTGCTCAAATAGCAAGCATCTGCGTAAAAATTAAAAAAAAAAACTTCATTTTGTTACAACTTTGCGATAACGAAATGAAATTTGTATGGATCCTTAGTCACGGCTCCATCGAAAGGTATATCATTTGCTTAGCGTTTCTGATAAGTAAATGAAGGATTTACGACATGAGTGTAGATAAATATTTTTTTGAAATCAGTGTCAGCTAACCATTGAATCTAAAACATATACGTAAGTTTAACAGTTGATTTCGTAATTGTTGGTTAATGTTGTGTATTTAAGTAAATAATATTATTTCATACTTTTGAGTGAACTTCATTTTGAAGTCTGTTTTTAGTTTTTTTTAACTTTTATTTTTTTAACTTTTTTTTTCATCTTTTTTCTAAATAAAAAATAATTCTGATGTTTCCCCTTTTTTGTCTGTGGCTAAAAACATTCAGTAAACGCCAAATAAATCGGCAAAGTGCGTGGACCACGCATAATGTAGGGTACTGGTCAAAATTTACACGAAAAGAATCACTTTGGAGCCCAAAATTTGGAAATTCTAATTTATTGAAAAAAAATTAAAGAAACCTTTTATGAGATTTATTCAAAGATACCCCTTTAAGGGGGTAGACTGAACAATAGTCATCCTCCTCTTACATGTAATTACAGAGGCAATCCTAAAAAAATAATTTTGACTTCATTTTCCATTTTGGATCATAATTGTACGTCTGTGTAAAAAAAAATTACCTTAATAACGGCAGAGATATTGTCTGTGACAGGACGGACGTGACGAAATTATAAGGGTTTCGTTTTTGCAATTTTGACTCTGGAACTCTAAACATAGAAGTGTAAGTGACGCGCCTTGAGAGATGCCTATGTCCAACGGTGGACTAGTACGAATGTATGGTATCACGGTACCTGTTGTAGCTTTGCTCGCTTGAGACGCAGGCAATCATTTATCAGTAGTGCTTACTTATTGCTAACGACATTTGTTTGACTTGGTTTCGTCAGAGTATTCAGCAGAGCAATCTAAGGATATGTCCAACGGTGTACTAGTACGAATGGATGATGTCACGGCACCTGTTGTAGCTTTGCTCGCTTGAGACGTATAGGCCACCACTTATCAGTAGTGCTTACTTATTGCTAACGACATTTGTTTGACTTGGTTTCGTCAGAGTATTCAGCAGATCAATCTTGCATTGTGTTTACCTACACGACAGCTCTTCTGGTATTTGTGTGTACGTATACTTGAAACGCAGGCCACCGCCGTCAGTTCTTATCGGTCAGTCAGTAGTGTTCGCATATTGGCAACACAAAATTTATAGTTTTCACTGAGTTTGTATAGTTTTACTTGGTTTCTATTTATAATATTTTGTTGATACGAGTAATAGGTAGAAGTATGTGACTGCTAGTCATTTGAGTATCTTTTTACAAGCTTTTGTTTAACTTGCAATGTATGTATGTTTGTTCGTGTGAAATCTTGCAAGTAAAATTTGACCCACTTTCCGGTTTCCGATTGAGCTGAAATTTTGCATGCATATGTATATCGCGTGACAATGCAATATTAAAAGCGTGTACCTAAAAGTTTTTAGGTTTTTCGAAAATTATCATGTGTCAAAAACAACATTTTGTTCTAAAAATGTTTTAAATACTTAGGCGTAACGTCATAGTTTTTCAACGTCATTTATGTACACAATTTGAGATTTTGATGAATAAAAAATTGAAGATTTGATGGAAAGCAAAACGAATAAGGTTTTGTAAGAACGGTGTGTTCCTTGTCTTCGAGAGCAAAATGTCAAAACTACACCATTTTAGAGAAGTTTCATACAAGCACAAGTTGCCTCACTTGTATCGCCGAACGCGTGTTCTGTATTCTGTATTCTGAGAGCTTTATTTACGACAGTGCATGATTCAACAGAAATAGATGATGTGCCTTTTTATTTTTATTTGACACTTCAAATCTCTCAAGCCCATTTTGCCACCCTAACGCGCAGCGCTTACTAAGATTCATTTTGATGTGTGTGACTAAGATTTAGATAGACTGATGTATTCTGTACGGTGGTTGAACTTCGGTTACAATTTATTTTTACTGGATAATACCGGACACCTTCATAATGGAAGACCTACTGAAGGCATACGCGTTGCTACCTATTGGGCCGGTAAAATATAAAATAGTTAGTGACCTTACATAGATACATATACAAACCATAGATTCATAAATAAGAAGGCTGGATAATAGTTAAAACCATTTTTTATTAGAAGGAAAAAACGAAACCCTTACAACAACCTTACAACACTCGTGTTTCTGTCTGTCCCTCCGTGTTTAACAGCGGATATGGTCAGAAACTACTCGACCGATTGAGTTCAAAATTTGGTATTCGTACATAAGTCGGTGACCCAAAGACGGACATGTAACGTAAATTAATATTTTTTTTAAATGGGGGCCACTTTTAAGGTGTAAATTTAAAAAAAAAAGTTTTGCAAACTATAACGTGTGACATGTCAAATGAAAAGGCTTGTTTGTTGTGAGAATATCAAATATCTTTTTTTTTAATTTCAAGATAAATAATTTTAGTTATTTAAGAAAAAAGGCGTAAAATTGGCCCCTTATCTCCAAACCTACAGGGCCTAAAATTTTTAAGAAATCTCAGTATATGAGTAGAACGTCACGGGGTAGGTACGGTACCTACGGTAGGGCTTGAGTAATAAATGAATTTTAATAGTAGTCATCATCATACCAGCTCATATACGTCCCCACCGAGGGGCTCGAGCATACCCTGAATTAGGGCGATCGGGCCTTAGTAGTAGTAACAGTACAAATATAATTTAATAGTAGTAACAGTAGAAATATAAGACCTAAAAAGAACATTAGAATTAGAAAAAATAAATTATAATCTCAAAAAACATAATTTTATCTTACCCGAGCAGCACGTTAAAAATATTTATTTTATAAAGTTTCCACAAGTTTGGTGGTGAAAATATTGAAAGATAGATAGAACTTTGATTTTGAAAACAATGTGACATACTTTGTTTCAAAATGTAACACATGGATTGTTTTATGCCAGCGCATGAGAAATCAATGAAATAGATCAAAAGGAAAAAGAACGAATAATAGCAACGCCTTACCGCGTTACAAGATTAAAGGAAAATCTAAAGTCCTTCCGTTCTAACAGTAAAAATTATAAAAAATAATGTTGATATCATTGGTGTGTTCCGGTATGAAGATAAGATAGCCAGTTCCCCATCGCGTTGGGGAATCTTGGTAAGCCCGCTTCCATCTTCGGCAACATCGTCACTTACCACCAGGTGAGATGTTGTCAAGGGTTTACCAATTATGTATAAAAAAAAAAAAAAAAAAACCGAAGTCTGATTGTTTAGAAACCAGCCACACTTAGTGGGATCTAGTAGTGTCTTCTACATTGTTAATTTACGTAGTAATACGACAACATCAAGTAGTTCACTTTTACCTATATTTATAGATGGCGCTGTAGATGAAAATTAGTTTTTGGTACGGAACCTTTAGTGCGCGAGTTTGACTCGCTCTTGGCCTGTCTTTTTTTTTAAATTTGTGCACTCTATTTTCTCTGCTTCATTGTAGAAGTTATAATGTGCACATACTTATAATTATAGACCGTGTCCACTGTCATTGTCTACTACCCACATTATATAGAAAGTGCTATCAATCCACGTCTAGGAAAAGCGCATATCGATACTGGTGAAATTATGGTAGAGCACAGTTTAAACGTTATTGGTGGAGAAATACTGCGTTAAATGAAACGTAAAATGATCAAGAGATTGCTGCACATTTACTGTGATATTAACATTTTGTTAATGAACTATTTAAGTACCTAAAATCGCAGATTGTTAAATTAATAGGTCCTTGAAATTGCCGATTCAATTTTAAAAGTTCAAGGCCAATTTTTAATAAAAAAAAAATAGGCTTATGTTTTTAATTTATGATCTTCTATTTCAATCGCTGAAGCAACGTTTCGTTGAATGAAACAAAGGCGTTTTCCTAGTGGTCAGATCGGGCAGTTTTTTGACTAAGCCCAATATAGTTCCCGAGGGATCTAGAGTATACTTCTGTCTTCGCTTTCGCGAGCAAAGCCGTGGGTAAAAGCTAGTATATTTATACATTATTTAAAGAGGTTATGGGACAAATTAAAGGTTTATGATTTTCACATTGAGGCTACGAGTATAGCAACTTTAATTTATTACGAAACTCTTTGTTAATATTGGGAACGTTATGTTTTATGTTATGATAATTAGTAATTACTAAACATCGTGAGGCAAGGTAATTTGGCTTCATTTCGCTCAGGAAGGATATCCAGTGTCTGGATCATCATTAACATCAGCCCCTGTTAGCTGGACATAGATAGGCTTCCTACCAAGGCTCGCCACTTATGTCGATCTTGGACCCTGCGGATCCAGCCGTGGCCAGCAACCTTGCTCCGACCATCGCTTTGCAAAATGTCTTGAATGCAAATCTGCAATTACTTAACACACGTGACCTGACCGCGATAGATGCTAAGTGCAGCACCAGGCACCGCCGCGCTATCTCTCTGGATCTCGCTAGTAAATCTATATAATACAATTCTTTTGTTTCCAGGCGTCAATGGATCTACCGCCGGACAAGGCGAAACTCCTGCGCAACTATGACCTGGAGAAGAAGTGGGAGATCATCTGCGACCAGGACATGGTGCAGGCGAAGGACTCCCCAGCGCACTACCTCAACAAGCTCAGGACCTACCTGGACCCTAAGGCCTCCAGGAGTCATAGGGTAAGCGCATGACTGTATAGATTGAGCTCCATGGTTTTAAAACACTGTAGACAATGAGAAAGCAGCGGGTTGTGTCAGAGATACAATCGTAATTTATTTACGTTCCTGCACCATTAAAGCAAGTCGAATAATAAATTAAGATATAAATTATTAAAAACTGACTTAATAGGGATCTATCCCATAGACGTGATATTATTCATCAATGGCGGCGCATTCGCATACAAGATCGTTTCAAAATTTTTATTATTCCGTTTTTTTTATCCACATTTGATAAAACCTTGGCATCATCTCACACACAAGATGCCGAAGATGAAAGCGGGCTTACCAAGATTCCCCAACGCAATGGGGATCTGGCTATCTTAACTTCAAGCCGTCAATCAATGCTGTTAACACTGATGTTTGGCGGCAAGACTTCGATAAGATGGTAGTAGCTAGCCAGGCGGGCTGTGAAAATGCCCTACCACCAACCAAACCGAGTCTTACAATGTTGACCCCGCTGGGAATCGAAGCCGCGACCTCCTGGTGTGAAGCGAATGGACTAAACATTACGCCACGAAAGCGATTAAATAAGCATTAGCTTGTGGTTCATGAATAATATTAAATTAATAAATCTAATAAACAATAATAATCTATTACACGTGTACAACCTCCACCAATCCCGAATTAGCCCCCATCATGTTTGAGTATGACCACATCACACTTAATATTATAAAGGCAAAAGTTTGTGAGTGTGTATGTTTGTTACTTCTTTACGCAAAAACTACTGAACGGATATGGCTGAAATTTGGCAGGTAGACAGATTAGGACCTGGATTGACACATAGATAGATTACTTTCTTTCACGCTCGCGAGCCGCTCTTGCGGCTTGCGGTACTGCGCACCCTTGAAAAGTCATAGAAACGTTATCCACGCGGGTGAAGCCGCGGGAAACAGCTAGTAATAGATAAGTACATATTGTAATACTGTGGCCTAACCTTACCAAGTTTGGGAAGCGACATTATCATTCGTTAAAAAAAGTTGTTGTAGGTACAAATTCTGAACGCCACGAGCCCATTTCGAGAACCCATTCGAGATGCGAACAAAGAAGTATCCACTTCAAAAGTCTAGGGCTTCACAGTCCAGTTACATTATACTTTTTCCTCTCGCACTTCTCCAAGACGGGAAGCTTTAAAAAGCGCTTCTTAACTTTAATATTGCCTTCAAAGTTGCAGTCGCCCACCTAGTCCCTTCGGGCAAACACTTCAAACTTTTAATTTTAAAGCTCTGCCTTGTGGGTCTTTGAACTACTCGTACACAATTGCGGCAGACTTAAAAAAGTATTTCAAGACTGACGAACTTAAATCTTCTTTCTTATCTTTTGAAGGCTTATTAACTTTTAAGACTAGTGAAAGACACATAGCCCCTAATAGGACTTTGCCTATAGGCTATGTAATAGTTCGCGTGAGCTGAGTTGGTGAGTGGCTACTGTTAGGTATCTACCACCATCCTTTAATTAGTCGAGGGTAAAGGAACACGAAATAGCGTGGATTGGACTACAGACCAGCGGCGGGCATTTGACCACTGTATGAATTCTTACACTTTGCTAATGATATAGTTCTCAGGGGAAATAATTCATCCTCATCAATTCATCATCTTCTCAGCTGGAAGACGTCTACTGTTGAACATAGGCCTCCCCCATCCTCCTCCATATTATAGCCGAACCCCGAGCCACATACATCTAAGAACAAATTATTACGTTGATCGTTTTCCCGATAAGAAATAACAGAACTTGCTTGATACTGATCGGTGAAGCACAACCTTTATCTATAGAAAATCATAGCCGTCTCATAATTCAAGTTTTATATTTACACCGCCGTAAACTGTAATGTGAATTCTATACGTAGAGTCGAATATTACTACATCGAAAAGTTTACATCGATAGTACGTGAATTGAAATGAATTATATCGAGTGGCGGTATCGGGCCTTCGTCACATCGAATCTAATAGTGTAATTTTTTTATTCACAATTGTTAAGCCCGTGACGATGATGCCGAAGAAGGAAGCGGGCTTCCCAACATTTCCCAACGCAATGGGGAACTGGCTATCTTACCTTCAAGCTGGAACACATCAATGTTGTTAGCATTGATGTTTGGCGGCAACACTTAGATAAGACGTGACACGTGACTCGTTACAGAATAAGTTCAAAGGAATCAATATTGCTATTGCTAGTCAATTTATATATGAAAACATCATGTACGTTCGTAAGAATTTGCATTTATTTCCTAAAAACAGTGACAGACATAATTTGAATTTAAGAAATGTAAATAAAATAGATTATAGCCTTTTCGAGACTGAGTAAGGTTAAAAAGTAATTTGTGGGGCAGTGTATAAGATTCTACAATAAAATTCCAGAAAATGTAACTAGTTTGTCAGAGAATAAATTCAAGACTCATGTCAAAAAAGTTTTGTGCTCTAGAGGATATTATAAAATAATAGATTATGTAAATGACAAAGATATATATATGTTGATTCTATAACAAATACCATTACCTGATACTGTAATTTGAATCATGACATTATTTGTAATTTTATTTTTATTGTATTTTTTTTTAGTTTTGACTATTTAAAAGTGTGTGTAAACACCTATTTGAAATAAATTGTTTTGAATTTTGATTTTTTTTTTTGAAAAGATAATGGTAGCTAGTCAGGCGGGCTTAGAAGATGCCCTACTTCCGCCAACCAAACCCAATCTTACAAAGTTAAACTCCGCCGGGAATCAAACCCGCGACCTCCTGATGTTAAACTAATGGCCTTAACCATTTCGCCACGGAGGTCATATTGTCTACCACATTTTTTTAAATCCATATGCCGTATTCTAGATATTTACTGTACTCTATCCATCCGGGTCCGTCTTCTGAAGCAGTAGGTAGAGTGTTCTGCAAAAAGTAATAACAAGCCACCTAATCTTTCCACTGTTTCCTGGCAATCTTTTTTATGTTATCTGGTTTATGGTCTACGTTCATGAACTAAACCGTCGACTTTGTTCTGGCCATCAATTAGTTACCTTCATCCATCTCCTGTCTTCCTATCCAGTAAAGTGTACTGTCCAGCTTTACCAAAAACTTGCAAGGTCTTTCTTCTGGGTCTGCTTTCTTGGGCGACTTCCTTAACTTCGCTTTTTCCTGGATTTCGTCTTCAGAAAGCTCTTAGCTTTGAAGTATGTAGGTCATTTGACAAAAGTCAGCAATGAATAATACAATAATTAATACAAAGGTATTTTAATGCACCGACCATTCGATGTATAGTTTTCGTAGCAGCGATATTCTATACTTTATTTATACGAGACCCAACCACTGTGGCCATAAAACTAAACACCGTTAGACATAATAAGCAAATTCTGGGATACCATAGAGATCGGTAGGAGCGAGACAATCGCCTATAAAGTCAAAAGTGACCAGAATAGCCCACAGGCAGCGTATAATCTGATGATCTTTACTCAGGTGGTTATGTCTAGGTTTGAATATCAGTACTTTATAACATTGGCTGTGTTGGATAACGTTTCTACAGAAGGAAGGCTTTATAAATAAATTTGGTAAATATAGCTAAAAACCACAAAATGCAAAGGTTTTTTTTAAATTAAGAATCTGCTCAGTAAGACTTTTTTTGTAGTCGTTGTTTGTATTTGTTTAGAATTATTTAAAAAAATCTATTTGCATTTTGCTGTCTTAGAAACTGTTGATGATTCTAAATCCAAAATATTAGGAGCTAAATGTAATAATAATGTTACGAGGAGGACCAGAAGGGCGAAAGTTAGGTGATATCCAATGTTAGATGATAAATCTGTTCGTCAATACCTTTCATTTAATAATAAAACCGGCCAAGTGCGAGTCGGACTCGCGCAAAGTAGGGTTCCGTAGTTTTTTCAAAAAATAAATATATATTTCAAAAACAAAATTGTTTTTGCAGTTGGTTATTGATCATTTTGTATGGAAAATCAATGAACTTTTTACAAATCCAACCGTACATTTTTTTTAATATATTCTCTATTAGTAAGCCCTTGGCATCATCTCACCTGATGGTAAGTGACTATGATGCCGAAGATGGAAGCGGGCTTACCAAGATTCCCCAACGAAATCTGGCTATCTTATCTTCAAGCCGGAACACATCAATGTTGTTAACATGTTACATCAATTTACATTACATTACATTAACATGTTGTTACATCTTAAAATGGGGACGACTTTTACCGAAGAAGCCTACTTAGCCGTGATATTTTTCCTTTTAAATTGATTTATTACCTACTATTTACAATCTTTTACAGCTTTCCTGGAGGACAGTTGACTCTTACAAAAATTAACACTTTAAAGCTTAATATTTCTTAAACGAAACCCTGAATCGATTTTTTTTTATCAAATCCTCAGTAGTTATATAGGACCTATTCAACGATACCCCACACGATACGTCAACAAAAAAAAAGCACACCCTCTATACATTTAAGGGAGGTACCCTATTTTTTATTCTACTTTGTCGACGTGATTAATATGTATACCCACAGAGATTTGTTACCATAGATGGGTTATGCACTAACAAACAACATTTGAAAATCGAAGCCATTTACACACACAATGTTATAGGTAGTTCCCTTCTATTGCACCGAATGTTACTAAGAAAAGAGATGCCAATTGGCATCTTTTTTTTGCTTCACTTTTTAGACGCATGTAACCTATCTACCTCCCCTTATATATAGCATATCTCTGTATACCCATGCCAAATTACAGCTTTCTAGTCTTAATAGTCTCTGAGCTAAGCCGCGGACATACGGACAGACAGACAGACATGGTGAAACTGTAAGGGTTCCTTGTTGACTATGGAACCCTAAAAATAAGCAAATCACTTGATTAGAACAGCCGGACGGACTTGTATTAGATTTCATTAACGGTGCGCAGCGGCTCCTGGGGATTTCTACAGCTTCATGACAAATCTGTGCATCAATACCTTTCATTAAAAAAAACCAGCGAGCCTTACAGTAGTCGCATATAAAGTCTGACATGTGACAAACTATTTATGAAATTAATTATCGGATCGTACATTCACGGGCCGGCCCTCCGGATAGTAGGTCATCTTTGCCTTTGGCCTCACACTAGGCGGCATGGCCATGTTACGTTAGCCTTTGTGACTTTAAAAACGTTTGCATATCCTGTTACATTCTTCCATCCCATTTCACGTAATCACTCCCACAAATTGCAGAAAAGCGAGAGGAAATATGATAAACATTAAAAAAATAATCAAATCTGTTGCATGGAACGGCCCGACGGACTCGGATTAGATTTCTTTTTTTTTTATTTACGTATCCTACATCATTTTATACGTTATGCTCCTCTGCCAGAGGTGATTGATCTAATGGTTATAAAACATTTCCTATTAAGGCTTGCAAAAAAATCTTTATAACAAGCTCCTCAATGCACGGTCAACCGCCATGCATGACAGTTCTTATTTGTAAAAAGTTTTCTTTATAGCTCCGCTTATGTTGGAAGTTTTTTAGTGGACGTGCGGTAGACCGTACCGATACAAATACAAGAGATCACAATCTAATAAAACGGCCACTAATCATACAATTCCCAATACTAAGATGAGTCATGCTCACGCATATTCTGTCTGATAGCTAACACTTAAATGAGGCACTGTAGAAGTATTGTGTAGAAATCGATTTAGCTTATCGATAACATCTATTTATTGAAGAGTTTTCGTATACATACAGCTACATTTATCGTTATCTCGCATCTTTACTGATTTTTTCAACCGACTTCAAAAAGGAGGAGGTTCTCAATTCGACTGTATGTTTTTTTTTGTATGTTTGTTACGCGATATCTCCGCCGATTGTGAACAGATTTTTAAAATGATTTTTTTATTCGAAAGATTATACTCCCGAGGGGGTCCCATTGCATTGTCACCAAGTCAGGATCTGATGATGGGATCCCAGGGAAATCGAGGGCAACCCTCAAATTTTATAGGCACATTTTACGTGTTTTATGTATTTTCTAAAATTATTAAAGTATTTGCGTCTGGTAGTCATCATCTCATGTTGATGAGCTGATGAAGGAAGGTACAACTCCTTAACGGTTAGGAGTTTGAGGATAATTCTTCAAATATTTAACGTAGATACTGAGGTACGTTTAAACCGATAGTTGTATTCTTTCAATTTATTTAGATGAGCTGATGATGCAAGATGCATGCTGTCGATATGATGATGGAAACCACAGGAATCTGTGTCTGTTAATGAAACACATGCATTATGTTTCCTATTGCCAAGTGGGTGATTGGGTTTAACGTTGTTAGATAGATAACAATATCACTAAAAATAAAGAAAATAAAAAAAAGTTTAAAAAACTAAAAACCGACTTCAAAATGAAATCCACTCAAAAGTATGAAATAATATTATTATACTTAGATACACGACATTAACCAACAATAACGAAATCAAAGGTGGGTACGAATTAAATTAAGGCCTTAATTTTTTTTTTTGAGGTCGGTGTCAGAAATGCCATAAGTAAAATTTGAGTAACTGTGTGCTGGTACCGACCTCAAATATAAATCTAATTTCGATATTGTGTTTATAAAGTATGCCAATATAATATTCGTTTTGAAGTTTATAATTCGAACTTTACGTATGATTATTCTTCGATCAACAATCACTTTTGATTGAAGGTCGATAAACGACCATAAACGAACTGGTGCCAGTAAATTAAAAATTTGAATACGTTTAGCTGCATGCAGCTCACCAGATGAAAAGTGCCGATGCAGCCGACGATGTAACACGCAAGCACAAATAGTGCCTATTTATTCATTCTCGCCATATTTGTTTACATTGTTTTAAAATTATGATAAAAGATAATTTACACGTGTTATCAGTGCCACAAAAATACTTTTGCTGAGAGTTTTGAGAATAAGCCACGTGAACCTTTCATATATCGATAACCAAGGGTGTGTGCCCCTATGTTTGCATATTATACGATACAACAACGCACGTATTCTCAAACCTCAAAGACGAGGCTGAGAACGTATTACGTCATTCCATAGTACTGATAGCCGTGCGATAAGTCGATAACCCCGTGATCTGACGTTATAGGTATGCCAGACAGATGGATTGATGACACATTATGCCAGTACACGTGGTCTTATCGACCTGTATTGTGTATTGTTTTATTTATCACTAGCTGTCCCGGCGAACTTCGTACTGCCTTGCAAACTCTAAACTACACTTCACTGCAATAAACTACACTACACTGTACATGGATGGGAAATGTATGGAAAAATTAATTTTATTCTGTTACGTGACTTTTTTCGATGTTTCAATAGTTATTCTGCGGGGTTGAGACAAATCCATCAAACCAAAAATAATGAAAATCAGTCCAGACGTTCTTGAATTATGAATGGTGTAACTAACCCGACTTTGTTACATACATATACAGAGTGTCCCAAGAAGTACAGTCAAGCGGAAGTTCAAGGGGAACACCTCAAGGGGCCTAGGGGTATCCAAATCACCCCTATGTATGTTCCGCGAAAGTCTACGATCGAGATATTCGCCTTTTTGTTTTTAAATTTATATGAAAAACATCTCTGCGGGACTTTGACGTCAGTTTGTGACAAAAAATATCATACAATTAAGTCAGTAAGTCAAAACTCTTAATTTTATCAGCATTCCAAAAAAGTATAAAAGTTAAAACAAATGAAAATATATAAAACATAATAAAAATTGGGTATTAACCAGAAGGGTGTATCGAGACTCATACATTTTCGCCAACAGTTGAAATGAAAATGAAAAAAACCTAGAGGTTCCTATTTTTCGATTAGCATACGAATCAAGAATATGAAAATGACACTAGAGAGTCACAAATGTCCGATGATAGGAAAGGCATGATAAAACTTGGAAGTTTAAAATCATGAAAAGTAATGATGTATCCTTTTTACAGAAATCATTGATATTGGTATACTAGTTTGTATTTTTTAAACTCTTATTACCTCTTTAGAAAGCTGATAAAATGGGGAAGTTTGTCTGGCTGGCTTAATTGTTTGTTACAAAGCGACGTCAAAGTCCAATAAAGATGATTTTCATACAAAATCTAAAAATAAAAATGCGAATATCTCGAATACCGTAGACTTTGGCGGAAAATACATGGGGATGATTCGGATACCCCTAGAGGTGTTCTATCTCTGGACTTCTGCTTGACTATACTTCTTGGGACAGCCAGAATATATAATAGATAGATATAACTTTTGCCCATGCATTGGCTTACTATTTTTTAACACCAAGTCTCGGCCACAAATATTCCTTTTTAATGTTCCATATACCAGGTAACGGGACCCTATTACTAAGCCTTCGCCTGTCTGTTTGTATGTTGGTGCGACCTTTAAAGGGCTGTATATTTTGAACCGTAATAGGTAGCCAACTGAAATTTTCACTGAATATATTGTGTTATTTGTTATAGGAAATTTACTAACAAATAGTAAAAAGCAAAAAAAAACGAGCGAGCCTTGCAGTAGTTGCATATGATGTGTAACATCTAACATAAGTAAAAAACCTACCGGCCACAGGCCTTGCAGGGCGCGTTCCGGGCTTCGCCCTACGCGGAGCTCGGCCTCCAGCCTCGCATTGGGCGGCATGGCCATGTTTCCTTAGAATTCTTTAATGAAAGAAATAAGACGGCATGGTCTTCGTGACTGAAAAAAAAACGCGTTAAATTTCCTTTTCATGAAACTACTTCCACGCATTAGAGGAAAGCGAGTGAAAAGAGGTTACACATCAAAAAGTAAAAAATAAAGCGCGTTTTCCATAGGTGAAGCGTGATTTTTCTAAGATTTTTTGTTTTTGCTCTATCGTATAAACTGTAATACGTACTAACATGAAACTTAGTGTGATTAAAGTACTAATCCTAAAGTAAAACAACAAATAATAAAAACTGGCCAAGTCCGAGTAGTACTCGCTCTAAAGAGTCAGAACTAAATAAATTTAAAAAACGAGCGAGCCTTACATAGTAGTCTCCGTCCTCGCATTAGGCGGCATGGCCATGTTTCCTTAACCTTCGTGATTGAAAAAAATATTATGCGAAATGGCAATGTTTCCTTAGCCTTTGTGACTGAAATAAATTCATTTCCTGTAACTTACGTCCCTTTTCACGAAATCGTTCCCACAGACAGCAGGAAAGTGAAAAGAAAGATGTTACGCATCAAAGAAAAATTTTGCTGTAGCTCGCATTGATGGCTTTTGTTTGAAAGGAATAAGTTTATTATTGTACTTATGATAAGTCTGGTGGTACCAAACCATCGGTTCGCAAGTCCGACTCGAACTTGGTCGGTTTTATTATTCAAAGGAGTTGAGAAAAAATTCCCGCTTGTGGGTGACAGGGTGGCAGGGCTGGCTTCTAGAAAGGTATGAGGAAGACCAAATGTTGGGAATTTCTGCTGGCTAGTCGTATAGATAGTTCAGGTATTCCGCGAAAGGCAACGATTGATACGATTACATAGTTTCGCATGTCGTTGCTGTGAGGTCGCCAACCCTCGGTGCGCAAGTCCGACTCGAACTGAGGTATTCCACAGACGGCACACGCTCAAATGGCACCTGCGCTAATGGCACGTTAGGTATTCCACTTTGGGCACCCACCGTTTTTTTTTGCAAGTGCCCTCAGAGGAATAATTTATAGTTTAATATTTTATTCCCCATACGGCACCTACGTACTAGTGTTGGAACGTGTTTATTTTGGGGATGTTTTAAATGAAAGATTTTTGTCAAAATCAGTACAGTTTAACGTTTATAGTTATAGTTTAACTCAAAAGAAATGTTGTGATGGTTTGTTTCTTTTGAGTTAATCCAAGAACATTTTCTTTTAAATTATTGTAATAAGAGGCTGAATTTATGTGATTAAGTTAAAGAAACTAATTGGGATAGTAACTGATTGTTTACGGGAGTATTACCACGGTTATAGTTTTTATTTTTACCTCGATATTAAATATATAACGTTATACTTAATAACGTAATAAAAAAATATAACCTAGGTAATAATCTCGTAAACAATCAGTTAAGTATAGTAAATGACTACGCAAATTGTGATATTAAAATAATTAAAATCTAAAAAAAGTTATTTTTTTACGTTATGAAACTATACCGATTTTGACAAAAATCTTTCATTTAAAACATCCCAAAAATAAACACGTTCCAACACTAGCACGTACGAGTAGGTGCCGTATGTGGAATAAAATATTAAACTATAAATTATTCCTCTGACGGCACCTGCAAAAAAAACGGTGGGTGCCCAAAGTGGAATACCTAAGATGCCCTTAGCGCGCAGGTGCTATTTGAGCGGGTGCCGTCTGTGGAATACCTCCTCGAACTAGGCCGGTTTTATTATTCTAAGGAGTTGTGAAAAATTCCCGCATGTGGGTGACATGGCGGCAGGGCTAGCTACTAGAAAGGTATGAGGAAGACCAAATGTTGGGCATTTCTGCTAGCTAGTCGTATAGTTGACGTATTCCAGCAACGGAAAGGCACCGATTGATAAGAGTACACAATTTCGCAGGTCGCTGCTGTGAGATCTATAGATATTATACAGTTACGTTACAAAGTACATATTGTGTCAAAGTCACGTGTAGTAACTAGGTTCAGGAGGTTTTGAAACAACACCTTGGTGACAGACAATAGGTATAGTGACTGACGAGAAGAAAATACTAAACTACTTACGGGATTTTCCCGTGCCTCATCGCCTCTTCTTTTGCTCTTGATTGAAGAGCCCTAGTCCTTTACCATATATTTTAAGATAAGTATGGCCACAGATGAGAATATTAGTACTCACGGTATGGCCTACAAGGCTATTTTACCCGACTGCGCCAGAAGGAGGGTTATGTTTTCCGAGTGTGGGTATGTATGTATGTTTATTTATTTTTACCCGACTGGCCAAAAAAAAGGGGTTGAGTTTTTAATATTGACGTGCGAGTTGTCGTTAGATTCGTATTGATCCCGTGAGTGACAAAGGACATATTTTTACCCGACTGGGCAAAGAGAGGGGTTAAGTTTTAATGCAGTCGAATTTTTAATTTTTAATTAATTCGTGTAGTTTTTACCTGAATAATAACTAATGAACCAAAGTAACCGACATAGCTCACAGAATCGCTAAACTGAAGTGGCAGTGGGAAGTGCACATAGCTCGTAGAACAGAAAGTTCTCGAGTGGCGATCGCGCACCGGAAAGCGTAGCGTAGGCAAGCTTCCCACGCGGTGGACCGACGACCTGGTGAAGATCGCGGGAAGCCGATGAACGCGGGCAGCGCAGGACCGGTCGATGTGGAAATCCTTGGGGGAGGCCTTTGTCCAGCAGTGGACGTTTTTCGGCTGATGTGACGATGATGAACCAATGAAATCATATTCATAACTTAGTCATTATACTTGTATCGATTTCGTTTAGACGGACGACAGCCTTGTAATGTTGTTCATTCGAGGAACTTACATGTGTTCTTTCACATTGTAATAGATACCTTTATGCATGTCGACTGATCGCAAGTATGTATACTTACATGGACAAACTGCTATTCAAATAAGTCACAATCACCAGTAAGTCGTGTAATACCAAAGGTCGGGCGGGTCACACCACACTCGGTTGAAACAATGTATGTCCTGCCCCGAGTTTAAGTGATGTCGTGGCCTGTTCCCGCTCCAATCTAATGCACGAGTTACAAGGTGTCTATAATATTCCAATTTCTCTGGTAGGTACATTACAAGCTATATCATAAGAATAAGGTAAGGAAAAAGCATCGGTGGCTTAACCGGTAACGACTCGGTCCTTCTAACCAAAGGTACCGGGTTCAAATCTGGGCGGCCAATGTATGTACCAATGAGTTTTTCAAAACTTACGTATATACTTAACGATAATACCAATGAGTTTTTCAAAACTTACGTACATTACATACTTACCGATAACATAAGATTTACATTACATTCCTTCTTACGGTGAAGGAAAACATCGTGAGGAAACCTGCATACTCCTGCGAAGAAACTCAAAGGTTGTGTGTGAAGTCGACCAACCCGCACTGGGCCCGCGTGGTCGACTAAGGCCTGATCGCCCTAATTCAAGGTAGGCTCGAGCCCCTCGGTGTGGACATACGTTGTGCAACGCGACCTTCCTACACATCTAGAATCAGATGTGCAGGTTTCCTCACGATGTTTTTCTTCACCGTTAAAACAGTCGGTAAGTATATGTACGTAAGTTTTGAAAAACTCATTGGTACATTGGCCGTCCGAATTTAAACCCAGGACCTCTGGTTGGAGGACCGAGTCGTTACCGGTTGAGCCACCGACGCTTCGTCTAAGTTTAAAACCGGATTTTCTCAGTGATATCTAGATAGACTTTGAAAGTAAAACAGTACATTATCTGAATACAAAATTTCATTCAAATCGTTAAACCGATTTTATTACATCAAGATTTGCTTGCTCACTTGGAGTATTGGACTAGCTAATTGGGCAACTGATCCTAGATTCTTACCTCTGTAAATCAATCAATTTATCTCGATGCAGTCTGTTTGTTTACCTTGGATACACGTCCCTTGATGAAAGGACAATGTGCCAATATGTTCTCACCTATATGCATTTTCTGACCTATCACAATAGAAAGGTTGTATTACAACTTCCTTTTTTTACCGACTTCAAAAAGGAGGAGGTACTAAGTTTGACTAGTTTTTTTAAATATATGTTCACCGATTTTTCCGTCAATTAAGGACCGATTTTCAAAATTCTTTTTTCATTCGAAAGAGTATAGTACTCCAGAGGGGGTCCCATTGTCACCAAGTCAGGATCTGATGATGGGATCCCAGGGAAATCGAGAGCAACCCTCAAATTACTCATTACGTAGGCACTTATTACGTGATTCATATGTTTTCTAAAGCTATTAAAATACTTGCGTCTGTTAGTCATCATCTCATGTTGATAAGCTGATGAAGGAAGGTACAACTCCTTAACGGTTAGGAGTTGGAAGAAAATTATTTCAATATTATACATAGATTTATACGTAGGTATGCATAGACCGATATCTATCTGCTGAGATGATGATGGAAGCCACTAGACTTTGTATCTGTTAATGAAACACATGTATTATGATTTGATAATTCCTATTGGTGAGTAGGTGATTGGGTTTAACGTTGTTAGATAGATATAGCATTATCACTAAAAATAAAGAAAATAAAAATAAAAGTTTAAAAAAACTTAAAACCGACTTCAAAATGAAATTCACTCAAAAGTATGAAATAATATTATTATACTTAAATACACAACATTAACCAGCAATAACGAAATCAAAGGTGGATACGAATTAAATTAGGGGCTTAAAAATTTTTTTGAGATCGGTGTCAGCAATGCCATCGAATTTTAAGTTTTTTTAAACTTTTATTTTTTATATGGCAGCATAACTGTAGCAAAAACTGGCGACAAATAGGTTTTTTTTCCTATTCGTCACCAGTGGGGACAAAGCCAGTGGACGTAGTACTCTTTATTATACTGTGCCAATGGTGACGACTGGGAATAAGCCCCCACATATTACCAAAAATTTGTTGAACAATAAAAGCTGAAACGAAAAAGTAGACTGACTTTAAGAAAACGATACGTTGTTGCATCGTTCTCTAAGATATCGTAACGTATCAAACTTTCACGATAGAGTTATATGATTCTTTGGCATCCATCTTCTTATCATACGTTGTACACTGTACCACAAACTGTATGCAGGGTGTAACAAAATTGGTGTCATCATCATATCAGCTCATATACGTCCCCACCGAGGGGCTCGAGCCTACCCTGAATTAGGGCGATCGGGCCTTAGTCGACCACGCCGGCCCCAGTGCGTGTTGGCCGTCTTCACACACAACCTGCGAGTTTCTCCGCAGGCGTGTGCAGGTTTCCTCACGATGTTTTCCTTCACCGTAACAGCGTCGGATAAACGTGATATCGAATTTAGATTTTATATTTAGGTACAGCCTGTGTAGTAGGTATAGGTACCAATAGTTGTTCTGTGCACAGTGGGATACGAAGAATGTTCGCACGCTTTACATATAAGGATTGGGACCTTACCGAACACATTACTGAATAACATTAAGGTATGTTGTAGTCAAAGAAAGACATGTAGCAAGCAAGACGTGTAGTCTACCCTTCCATGAAGAACGTAACCAATTTAATTAAAAAACTATCACCCCTTTTTTTGCAGGAATTCAAATTTATATCATTATCATCATCATATCAGCCGAAAATCGTCCACTGCTAGACAAAAGCCTCCCCCAAGGATTTCCACGACGACCGGTCCTGCGCTGCCCGCATCAATCGGCTTCCCGCGATCTTCGCCAGGTCGTCGGTCCACCGCGTGAGAGGCCTGCCTACGCTACGTTTTCCGGTGCGCGGTCGCCACTCGAGAACTTTAATACCCCATCGGCCATCTGTTCTACGAGCTATGTGCCCTATAGGCCCTAAGTTTATATAGATCGATCGAACATATTGTAACAGAAAAAGTACAGTTCAATTCTACTTGAATCAGGTGTAAACAATAAGTATTAATACATTAAGCTAATAAATGTCATACAGTATCCGAAAATTAATGAATTATTATCAATATGTATAATATATAAACCATCTTGCATGTTTTTGACCGACTTTCCGGTTTCCGATTGAGCTGAAATTTTGCATGCATATATTATGTATATCGCGTGACAATGCAATATAAAAGCTTGTACCAAAAAAGGTATTGGTTCTCCTACGGATTTCCTCATTTCTGGTTTGATCACTTAGGGAATCTATTCTTCTTATTCTTTGCGTGTCGATGACAAATTAAATCATTCCGGCCCAGAACTTAGCCACAAAAAAACCCAAATTTGGACTGTGTGTGTGGAGCGGTGCAGTCCATGGATCATTTAGTTTCCTGTCCTGCCTGCCCTGTCACCTGTTCGCAGCAGGACTTAATGGACGCCACAAATAGTGCAGTCGAAGTGGCTAAGGGAAACTATTGATTGACTAGTAAAATCTAAAAGCTACTAAACTTTACTTTTCGACTGTAACATGTACGATAACAGCAATGATATACATCAGCCGTGGAGAAAGTCAAGAGGTCGCCATTTTGATGACCTTAGGGTCAGACAAGTGGAATGAGTCGAATTTGTTATAAAAGTTCAGCATGAGTTCAGCCCATAGATTTAGTATATTACCTACAACCGTTAGATCGGCTATGTACTGTTATAGGTCGAAACCAAAAAAAAGAAACAGCTCTGTGCTGCGTGTAATGTGCATGTGTGCTGTGCAAGACACATCAAGTCACATCTCTATAGAAGTGAGATTATAAATTGCCAAAATTCACGTAATTTTTAATGTTATTACGAGTATATTAAATTCTAACTAATAACCGCCTCCGTGGCGTAATGGTTAGTCCATTCGCTTCACACTTGGAGGTCGTGGGTTCGATTCCCGGCGGGGTCTAACTTTTTAAGACTCGTTTTGGTTGGTGGAAGGGCATTTTCTAAGCCCGCCTGACTAGCTACCACATCTTATCTAAGTCTTGTCGCCAAACATCAATGTTGACAGCATTGATGTGTTCAGGCATGAAGATAAGATAGCCAGATCCCCATTGCGTTGGGGAATGTTGATAATGATAAGCCCGCTTCCATCTTCGGCATCATCGTCACTTACCATCAACCGTGGAATAAAACAACCATAGAGTAGTAATATTATTAAATGCGATATCTTTTCCCAGCCATTTATGTGCTTTTATAAATTTTTAAATCGAGTATTTAGACAGCAAATTACTAACAGCAAAATACTTGACGTCAAATAGGATTGACAACCAAACCGTAAAGACGTCGTGCATCGTTTTGGGCTACAAGAATAGACCAGCCAAACAGGCTTTATTTAATTGTTTTTTGGAAGCTAAATTACCACTTCCCGGTTTCCGATTGAGCTGAAATTTTGTATACACTTTACGTTTGGAGCACAATGCATGGTTGGCTAAGTAACGTCATTCTAAATCTAATATGGCGGACACCCAGAAATGGCGAACTAGTTATTTTTTATGCACCCCCATGATATGGGTACCAAAAGTTTGCTGAGAAGAATACTAAATCACTTAAATTATTTTCAAATTAAAGCTTTTACCTAAAAGTAATTATTAAGAAAAATATTTGAAAATGTTTCTTTTTTTATTCTATTTTTCATGATTTTAATATATTATGTTAATATAAAAAAATGGCCTCAGTACTAATTTCAATTGACGATCAAAAACGCTAAACACGTTAAAAAACCGTCTTCCATCGGAACAACTTAGTACACTTTTGCATCATTATTTTTGGTTTTTGTAAATTTTCTAAAAAAAGTACTACACCGATTTTGATAAAATTTAAATGGGACCACACGGGAAGCACTAGCTTTCTAATAAAAAAGGAATCATAAAAATCGGTTCACCCAGTCCAAAGTTATGAGGTAACAAACATACAAAAAAAAAATACAGACGAATTGAGAACCTCCTCCTTTTTGGAAGTCGCTTGATAAAATGAATTTAGTTCTTCAAGTGTTATTAAATTACTTTTTACAGTATGATACTGGCATGGCTCCAATTTGATTTTTTAATTATATGCCTTTTAATTTTTTTAAAAACAATGCTAATTACAACACTACTAATCTTGCTGTTATAATTATTAGTACTTATCATCATCATCATTATATTAGCCTAAAGACGTCCACTGCTGGACAAAGGCCTCCCTCAAGGATTTCCACGAACCGGTCCTGCGCTGCCCGCAACCAGCGGCTTCCCGCGACCTTCAGTCCACCGCGTGGGAGGCCTTCCTAAGCTACGTTTTCCGGTGCGCGGTTGCCACTCGAGAACTTTACTACCCCAACGGCCATCTGTATGTGCCCTGCCCACTGCCACTTCAGTTTAGCGATTCTGTGAGCTATGTCGGTTACTTTTGGTTAACCTACGTATCTCCTCATTTCTGATTCGATCGCGTTGGGAAATTCCAAACATAGCTCGCTCCATTGCCCTTTGTGTGACCTTGAGCCTTTTTATGATGCCTATAGTAAGCGACCATGTCTCAGTTCCGTATGTCATCACTGGCAACACACACTGGTTCAAAGACCTTACTTAGTCTTGAGACACTGCGGTATTTGGGACGTGAAAATATTGCGAAACATTTCGAACGCTGCCCAGCCGAGTTGGATTCGTAGATTGATCTCTTTATTGAAGTTGAGACCTACCTAGCTGGACTGTTTGTCCCAGCTATACATATTCGTCAACAACTTCGAGAGTACAGTCTCCAACCTTTAGAGAGGAGTGGGTGCGACACGGACATTTATCATTATTTTCGTCTTGTCTATGTTCATTTTAAGACCCACTTGTTGACAGGCTACTGAGGCCATCGAGCATTGTGCTTAGATCTTCCATAGTCTCAGCCACGACCACGATATCGTCAACAATTGGAGGTGGGTGACGTACTCGCTGTTGATGTTGATGCCGAGTCCACCCCAGTTCAGAAGTTTGAAAACATCTTCCAGGACGGCGTTAAACAGTTTCGGAGATATAACGTCTCCCTGTCTCACCCCTCGTTGCAGCCGGAAAGGTTTCGACTTCTGGTCCTGGAGGCGAACTGAAATGGTGGCGTTTTCATACAGGCGCTTCAACACCTCGATATATCGATAGTTAATTCGGCACCGCTGGAGAGACTGTAGCACAGCCCAGGTTTCGACTGAATCAAAGGCTTTCTCATAGTCCACAATCGCCAAGCATAATGGCTGATTGTACTCTTCAGTCTTCTGTATAATCTGCCGCAGCGTATGTATGTGGTCTACGGTACGGAAGCCTCATTGGAAACCGGCTTGTTCGGGAGGCTGGAAGCGTCAAACCTGCGTGCGAGACTACATAACAGTGCGAATACACAGGGCTGTACTGGTTGAACGACGACGAACGCATTTAAAGTGGTGAATAAGAATTTAAGGCGATACAGCACGACTTTTACGAATGAACCTTCTATTGACCTACATGGTCAATTAGTAAAAAAAATTTGGACACACAGAGTTGGTTAGCTAGCTAATCGATTTAGAAAAGTCCAAAAAAATATATATTTTGTTCCCTGGGGAAAGATTTTCAGTTTCGTCTTCTTGTTGACCTCCTTGAGCCCGTCCCTCGTTCATCGAGCCATCCTCTAGAGTATGTAAATGAATTGCAGGTTCCAAAGTAACAGGAAGATAGTCTAACCCTTTAACTTAACATTGATCAATCTATATGGTCAATTCGTAAAAAAAAATTGGTCATACAAAGTTTGTTAGCCTGATCGATTTTGAAAAGTCCATTTTTTTTTTGTATTTTGTTTCCTCGAAAAATTTTTGCAGTTTCTTCTTCTTGTTGACCTGCTTGAACGCGTCCCTCGTTGAACCAGTCACTCTCTAGACTATTTAAATTAATTGCAGGTTCCATTAACTTTACATTGTCTCTGTCTTTTCAGAAAAGGAAAATGGTGGGCGACTCGACGTCGACACAAGTCCTCAGAGATTTGGAGATTTCGTTGCGGACCAATCATATAGAGTGAGTATTAATCATCATATCAGCTCATATACGTCCCCACCGAGGGGCTAGAGCTTACCCTGAATTAGGGCGATCGGGCCTTAGCCGACCACGCGGGCCCAGTGCGGGTTGGTCGACTTCACACACAACCTACGAGTCTCTCCGCAGGCGTGTGCAGGTTTCCTCACGACGTTTTCCTTCACCGTAAGAGCATAATCACATTGGTACGTAGCAGGATTCGAACCTCGAAGAGCGTCGGTGGCGTAACGGCTAGGGCCGCCGCCTCCTGTCCGGGCGGGAGAGTATTAATAACGTTACCAATTAAAAACCCGACTGCGTTAAAAATATTATTTCTCTTTTTTGGACAGTCGGGTAAAGTTTATCCTATGTCACTCACAGGATCAAGACGAATCTAACGACACTTCGTTTATCAAGCCGTTCATAGATACTTACATATACATAAAAAAAATACCTTTCTTTTTGGGCAGTTGGGTAAGAAGCGGCGTTGAAGCATTTAGCTAAAAACTTTTGAGTAAGTAAGTCTTAGAATGCTTGACATCATCTCACCTGTTGGTAAGTGACGAAGATGCCGAAGATGGAAGCGGGCTTACCAAGATTCCACACCGCAATGAAGAACTGGCTATCTTATCTTCAAGCCGGTACACATTTATGCTGTTAACATTAATGGCGTAGAAAATGCCTTTCCACCTACCAAACCGAGTCTTACAAAGTTAGGCTACGCCGGGAATTGAGTCCGCGACCTCCTGATGTGAAGCCAATGGACTTAACCATTACGTACGGAGGCGATTAAAGAGATAGGTACCAGTAGGAGTAAGCCCAACTTTTGCTACGTTCGTATTTATACATACATAGATAAAATATTCTAGGTCTAGGTCCCAATCAAGACATTTGACAATAAATCATGTGAAATGTGTATTATAATTGATTAAATACCGCATGTAAGTGTTACGAGGATACTCACATCTAAATTTAGAGTAATGAACAGTGAAAAATCTAGAAAAAAACCTAGCTACTATCACAATAGGTCGTTGGTCCACCGAGTAAGAAGCTTGCCTACGCTACGCCTGAACTTTACTGCCCCAACGGCCATCTGTTCTAAGAGTTATGTGCCCCGCACACTGCCATTTCAGTTTAGCGATTCTGAGGGCTATGTCGGTTACTTCGGTTCTTCCACGGATCTCTTCATTTCTGATCTGATCACGTAGGGGAACTCCAAGCGTAGCACGCTCCATTACCCTTTGGGTCACCTTGAGCCTTTTTATGAGGCCCATAGTAAGCGACCATGTCGTTCCGAATGTCACCACTGGCAACACACTCTGGTCAAAGTCCATAGTCTTGAGACACTGCGGTATTTGGGACGTGAAGATATTGCGAAGCTTCCCGAACGCTGCCCAGCCGTGTTGGATTCGTCGATTGATCTCTTTCTTGAAGTTGGACATATTGGAGCTATGTCGGTTACTTTGGTTCTCCGGCGGATCTCCTCATTTCTGATTCGATCGCGTAGGAAAATTCCGAGCATAGCTCGCTCTATTGCCCTTTGTATGAACTTGAGCCTTCTTATAAGGCCCATAATAAGCGACCATGTCTCAGTTCCGTAAGTCATACTAGCAACACACACTGGTCAAAAACCTTAGTCTTGAGGCACTGCGGTACGAGTATTTGGGACGTGAAGATATTGCGAAGCTTCCCGAACGCTACCTAGCCTAGTTGGATTCGTCTTTTGATAATATAAAAATTGGTGTCATTGTATAACGTAGTTTCCTTTATATCAATTATGTTTTTTTATTGACTCAGCGGTGCCCGAGTGGCGTATCGGGACTTTCCAAATAGCTCTTGTTGGGCACCACTTGCTGTAAAGTTTAAAGTCTTATTAGTCTCGTTTTATTTGGGGTCGGCTTTGTATTTTTTCCGTCTCCATATAGATCTCAAGATGGTCAGTTTTAATGGTCAGACGGCTAAGCAGTGCGTTAATGACTCTAATTAAATGTTTTTTTCACAGATGGGTGCGAGAGTTCCTCAACGAACAAAACCAAGGGCTCGACGTGCTGATTGACTACCTGAGCTTCAGGCTCAGTATGATGCGGCACGAGCAGCGTATAGCGCTCATGAGGAGCCAGTCCAGCGACGGGATCAACCAAGGTAAGCTGTCGGCTAACATTTTACACACCATCATCTCTTGGGATAACACGGATAAAAATGCAACACAAAAAGAGAGAGAAGTCACGAAAGATCCTAGCGAAACTGGACATTCTAAGAAAAACAAAAGCCCTTTCCTACTCTACTGCATACGCTAAAAACCTGGTTTATGATATAGCGTTCCCACTCACCTACCTTCTGGGTATATATAACGAGGGCTGCTACACCTGCGTACACTATGAGGCGAAGGTCTGCGGTAGGTTTTGCCGCTAAGACGCTTGTCCTGGTACTTTGCAAGGGGAATGCCTCCTGGAAGTTAAGCTACTGGAGCTGTAGGCGCGCTAAAGAATGGTCGGTAGTATTATGTACAACAGGCATTGATACAGTATCTACATTTCGATGACAGTGTTTGACAGACAAGCTTGACTAGCTGGATTACTGATTCTGACCGGATAGATAGTAATTAGTTGGTAGAAGGAGAGAAGGATCTGATCAAAGCCAACAAGAGAGAGATAGACGTAGCCACGTATTGGGCCTTTCTATAGTTTTTGCTAACTATAGTTTTTGACAGACAAGCTTGACTAGCTGGATTACTGATTCTGACCGGATAGATAGTAATTAGTTGGTAGAAGGAGAGAAGGATCTGATCAAAGCCAACAAGAGAGAGATAGACGTATCCACATATTGGGCAAAAAAATAACAGAAATACTAACAACATTCTACTGGTATGCCATAGGTGGAACCACACACAGAACTACGCAAAGCTACGCATTCCCAGGGTCATTTAATCATGGAAGCCGTTGGCATTCGTTTGTTACCCTAGGCTCAATTTTTTTTTTCAATAGTTTCATTATTTTCTTCAGGTGCTAACACAACAACCTCAGACTGTAGTGCGCCCACAGACAACACATCTACTCTCAACGCGTCGTGGAGGCGGCGGGCGCGCAGTACTGATGCCGAGTCTGAAACTACGGGTAGTCCTGGAGTCGCAAGAAGAAGATCACGGCACGCTGCGCGACTAAATATGGGAGCGTCGACAGATGATATTCACGTGTGCATCATGTGTATGCGTGCTATCATGAATAACAAGGTACATAACATATTGATTTTTGAGTACCATTGAAATTGAGTCTGAAATTACGGGCACTCCTGGAATATCGCAAAGAAGATCACGGCATGCTGCGCGACTGAATGTGGGAGCATCTACAGACGATATTCGCTTGTGCATTATGTATATCATGAACAACAAGGTAGGGTCATGTACCAAGCAAATCGTCTGATCAGTTATTAACAATGGGAAATCTTTTTTTGACTCCGATCGTATGGGTTCCTTTGGGAAAGTTATTAAGTTTCAGGACTTGAATCTATGTACTATTTGCCACTTTTAAGCTAAGGACAACTACTGTGCTAATCAGTCTGCTTCGGCAGTAGATAATGATGACCGTCATCAAATCATTGGAAAAAATAAGTTCACTGCTGGACAAGGTCTCCCCCCGTGTTTTGGGGTTTGCCGTAATCGCCACGCTTTTACAGGTGGGTTGGTTGGCAGGGTGCGGTGGCAAAGTACGCAGAAAGGACGCTGCTGCCCATTCTCCGGATTGGGCCCTTAGGCGCCTCTTACGACACCCTCGGCAAAATATAGGATCATACTATTCTAGGGTCGCACCACAGGCCTCATGGTGACTACTTTATGTAGTCAAAATTAGCTACTACTTTCGTAATTTAACGTATTGTAACATTTCGTCTGCTCTGTCCACAGTATGGTTTCAACATGGTGATCCAACACCGCGAGGCGATCAACAGTATAGCTCTCTCGCTAGTGCACCACTCGCTCCGCACAAAGGCGTTAGTTCTGGAGCTCCTAGCCGCCATATGCTTGGTGAAAGGCGGCCACCAGATAATACTGTCGGCGTTTGACAACTTTAAGGAGGTGGTCGGAGAACCGAGGAGGTTTCACACCCTTATGGAGTACTTCATGAATTATGATTCGTTCCATATCGAGTTTATGGTGAGTTCTTTATAATTATGTAGCCTCTTATACATTACGACGGTTGGACAAGGACACACATATATTTTACATACGGATGCAAGAGATTGTTTATCTATTGTTGTCTATGTACAGTCGCCATCAGATATATCGCAGCAGGCGATGTGTTGAAATATTTCTGAGCTATGGTTAATTTCAATAAATTATGTACACTAGAAGTTGCTATTAAAATCTGAATATCTAATTTGTCATAAATATCTGAGCAGCACATTTTTCAATATGTTCTTCATACACAATGACGTAAGGTACTTTTTCCTAAAATGCTACATATTGAAAAATCTGCTGCTACCCAGAGAGGGAAGCCTCGCTTCGCGAGGCTCTGACTGTTAAATCAGTCAAACCTGACCGAACCTAACATCGCTCGCTTTGCTCGCTCATATATTTAATGTTATTCACTTCGCTTAGTGTTATTGTAATGTCACTAGTAAGATTACAAAGACACTAGTGAAATTGTAAGCAGTATGTTACGGTTCACAATCTTTCGACAGTTTGCAATCTCGCAAGATAGATCCCGTAAGATTATAATCTAATGATTTTTACAATTTTACGGTAACATACATAATTTATTGAAATTCAACACTGCTCAGAAATATTTGATCACCTTGGCCGCTACGATGTATCTGATGGCGACTGTACATCCTTGTGTCCCTAAAATTTTTAATTTTTAATGAAAACATTAAATAAATTTGTTTTTCTGAACAGCAACAGTTCAATCCCCCTTATTTGGAACTGACACATAACAAAGAACCTTGCATTACTTTTAAGATGTCTACATAAAAACATATCGGTTCAGTCAGAGCAATACAAAATCCATCTTAATTTTCCAGGTGGCGTGCATGCAATTCGTGAACATAATAGTCCACTCGGTAGAGGATATGAACTTCAGGGTGCATCTGCAGTACGAGTTTACTGCGCTCAAGTTAGACGACTATCTGGAGAGGTTGCGACTTTGCGAGAGTGAAGACTTACAGGTAGGTACTAGGTACTCATTGCCAGTAAAAATATCATAATTTTTCCACTTAATTACAATTTGTTTGTTTTTTTTTGCCTATGATCAATTTATCAGTTTTTTATAAAACATGTACTTAAATAAAAAAGCATTTGGAGACTTGACTATTTTATACTTTAGACTAAATAATTAAATTCATTTCATAATCATCAATTGAAATTAGTACTGTGGCCATTTTTTTCATAGTCTTTAAGCTTGTGATGTCATCACTTTTGAACATTTGAAAAATCATAAAAAAAGAAATAAAAAAGAAAAATATTTTAATTTGTTTCTTATTTAAAATAGTCTACATTTTCGTGAAAAACAATTTGCTGAATAAAAAATGTTTTATGTTATTTTCATCCCTTTATTTCACCCTGTTCCTAAACCTGTTCGTCTTACGAATATTTGCCCTGGGTGGGAATCGAACCCACTGGACCGACGTACAGTGAGAAACTACCATGGCTTACTTAATGTTTCTTACTTGCTGTTTAGGCTATAAACCAGTTTTATTATAATCTTATCCTTATTTTTTCTAATTCAAATCAATTTCAATTTATTTGACAAGCCAATTCCGACCCTGTTTGAAAATTTTTGGGTATCCTTAGCATTTTGTTTATTCCTCTTACATATTTATTTATTGATGTATTAACATTCTCTATTACCTGGTCAGGTGCAAATCTCGGCGTATCTAGACAACGTGTTCGACGTCGCCGCGTTGATGGAGGACAGCGAGACCAAAACTGCTGCCTTAGAGAAAGTCAACGAGTTGGAGGATGAGTTGGGACATGTGAGTATACAACTTATTTTGGTATCATAACACAATGTATATTATACTAAAGAAATATAGGTTGTTACCTTTAAATCTAGTTTCGTTCTTAAGATAAGAATAAATCATCCTAAAACTGTATACAGTTAGTTCGCCAAATTAGCTGTACCTTCGATAAATGCCGCTCGCCGCTGGCTGGCTTGCGTCAATCGGTTGAGTCAAAGGGGCCGCCTTGAGTTCAATCGCGGTGCCGCCGACATTACATCCGTACGAAGTCGAAGTCGCGCGAATCTTGTTCAGTCTTTAATTAATAATGTAGGCGACGATTCTGAAGATACTTCGTCCACTAATACGAATCGGGAACACAAACGCCGGCACGGAATTCCACTCCGTGGCCGTTCGCATGATGAACAATGAAGCAAAACGCTTCGTGCATATAGGTGAAACTATAATGACAAAGAGGTGGAATTACCCTCCGCGTCTGGTCGTCCGATCATGAAATTAAGGGGGTATGAGGTCGTAAAGCTCCAGGACTCACTCTCTGATATGAGTCCTGTCTGTAGAACACCGATAGACAAGCATTAAATTGATACGGGCAAATATCATAATACTCGGAGTTTTCTCTACGCGATCGAATCAGAAATGAGGAGATCCGTTGGAGAAAAAGGTGACCGACATAGCTCACTGAATCGCTCGACTTTAGTGGGAGTGGGTACCCACATAGATCGTAGAATAGATGGCCGTTGAAGCAGCAACGTTCTTGAATGGCGACAGCGCACCAGAAGACGTAGACTAGGCAGGCCGACGACCTGGTAAGATGACGCAGGAAGCTGCTGGATGCGGACAGCGCAGGGCCGGTCCTTGGGGGAAGCCTTTGTTCAGCAGTAGACGTCTCTTGGCTGATATGATGATGATGATGAAAAATATCATAATAGCGATCGAGGTAGTACGATTTTAGTAAGTTATGCCTAATAGAATAAAGAACTGATACTTCCATAGTAAAAAAGAAGATGAAGATCATAATATCTTATATAAAACTTTATTACAGGCCCATGAAAGACTGGCGACTCTGGAAAGAGAAGCGATAGCAAAACTAGCGACTTTAGAGTCGGAGTTAGCGACAGTGCGTCAGGAGAGAGATCAGCTGGCTGAGGCGAGACGACAGGTCGTAGAAGAGGTAAGGGCCTACTCACTCAGGCGTACCACACGGTAGCCACAACACAGTTGTATACCTAATTTAATCATTATTAATATTAACCTAACCAAAAGGGCGATGGGGCGAGCTGCGCTCAAGAGTTTCCCTACGCGATCGAATCAGAAATAAGTAATTATCAATTTAACACCGACATATCTCACAGAATCGCAAAATTTAAGTGGCAGTGGGTGGGGCACATAGCTCATAGAACAGATGGCTTTTAGGGCAGCAACCGGAAGACGTAGCGTAAGCAGGCCTTCCACTAGGTTGACCGACGATCCGGTGAAAGTCGTGGAAAGACGCTGGATGCCTACATCGCAGGACCTATCGTCGTGGAAATCCTTGGGGGAGGCCTTTGTCCAGTATATGATGATGGTGATAATTAAAATTTTATTATTTAAATAAAATCCAAATTCGAGTGCGTTTGTCTGCTCCTCATCTGGATGAGGAGCAAGCTCAAATAGTGCCTATTCACCCTCGTCGTGAAGATTCCTAAACTGATGAATTGTTGTTTTAATCGACCTGAAACTACCTGGCGCCATCTAGTTCTAAAACAGTATATGTTACTAAGATCCTCAGTAGGTTCATAGTCTATTGTGGTTAAGAATTATGTTATCATTGGTACAACAATAAAAAAATATCAACAAACGAATACATTTCCAGGTGTCAACGCTGAGAAGAGCGCAGCAGGACTCACGGAATCGACAGTCAATGCTGGAGTCGAAGGTGCAGGAGTTGGAATCTCTCACCAAGTCACTACCTAGAGGTGCTTCAAGTAAGTCACATAGCCAAAGCTATTTAAACACTTCTTACATCGTCAACTAAAGCGCAGCAGGACTCTCGAAATCGATAGTACACACATTAGACTTTTCATACAAAACATGGTTTTTTTGAAGAATTATAAAAAATGGACATGTCATATTAGCTCATATACATTCCAATAGAGCCTACCCTGAATTAGGGCGATCAGACCACGCGGGCCCAGTGCGGATTGGTTGACTTCACACACAACCTTCGAGTTTCTTCACAGACGTGTGCAGGTTTCCTCACGATGTTTTCCTTCACCGCAAGAGCGTCGGTTAAACTTACATATGAAATCGAAATTCGAAATCACATTGGTATGTGGCAGGATTAGAACCAAGACCTCCTGGGCAGGAGGTAGCGGAACTTGCCATTACGCCACCGACGCTCTCAGGACATGTGTAGGGTAGAAGCTTTCAAGATGAGCAAATGCTATATTTACCCTCTCGGTTCTTATAAACTTATTTAGTTTATGTGTTTTTTTGTAAAAACGCGCGGAAAATGAAAATTGTGTTTTTGTATTGTCAATGGCACAAATTGTATGAAATTAGTAAAACCCATGTTTATAAGAACTCAGAAGGTACTCGTAAATATAGCACTAGCCCATCTTGAAAGTTTCTATACCCTGTCCTGCACATGTCCCTAACAATATTTTTTAATAGCTTTTCAAGAAACCATGTTTTGTATGTTTTTTTGAAAAAATAACGACTTTGAACACTTCCTATACAATCTTAAGCTGAGGAGAGCGCAGCAGGACTTATTCGAGAGTCTAGACTGGATTCCAAGGTTTGCACCTTATTATTCATGAGTTGCAATTTCTCACTACGTCATTACCTAGAAGTGCTTCAAGTAAATCACGTGTTCAAAGCTATTTCGACAATTCTTACATAATCTATATTTTTTATCCACAATTGCTAAGCCCTTGGCATCATCTCACCTGATGGTAAGTGACTATAATGCCGAAGATGGAAGCGGGCTTATCAAGATTCATTAACGCAATAATGGCTATCTTTATACCGGAAAACATTAATACTGTTATTATTGATATTTGGTGACAAGCCAAGAATCGAACCCGCTACCTCGTTTGATATATAAAAATAACCTTAACAACCTTTGCGGATCAATTACAGGTCTTTACCTGTTAAATCTAGACTTGGCCCCGTATAGCCTAACCTTCCCGGGTTAAGGGAGTATTAACCCCAGCCCCAGCAGTGGGAAAGGGACTTGACCCTGTGTTGATAATATAGCTTAACCTTTCTGGACTAAGGGAGGACACCTGTACCCCTGCAGTGGAAACGTGACTTGGCCCCGTGTTGAGAGTAAAGCCTAACTTTACCAGGATATGAGAGGATATCTGTGCCCAAACAGTGGAACGGGACTTGGCCCCGTGTTAAGAGTGTAGCCTAACCTTCCCAAGATATGAGAGGAAACCCGTGCTCCAGCAGTTGGAACGGGACTTGACCCTGTGTTGAGAGTATAGCCTAACCTTCTCGGGATATGAGAGCATACCTGTGCCCCAGCAGTGGGTACGGGACTTGGCCCCGTGTTGAGGTATAGGCTAACCTTCCCGGGATATGGGAGGATACCTGTGCCCCAGCAGTAAGAACGATACTTGACCCCGTATTGAGAGTAGGTATGGCCTAACTTTCCCGGGATAAGGAAGGATCTAGCAGTGGAAACGCTATGGGTTGTTAACGAACCTGACGAAAGTTTTGTCGCAACAGTATTCTCAATAAACAAATCTCTCTCCAGTGGGTGCTATATCCTCACATGCTCTCTGCAACGGCAACGCAAACGGCCCTACAAACAACGGCCCAACAAACGGGCATTCGCACCTCAATGGTGACGTCACACCGATCCCGCCCCCTCCCGCGCCGGCCCCTCCTCCCGCTCCAGTAGCCCCGCCTCCTCCGCCGCCGCCGCCAATCGCGCCCGTCGCACCGCCCCCGCCTCCCGCGCCCGGCATGCTATCCCCCCCGCACCACACTGACGCCATGACGATCAAGAGGAAGGTCGATACGAAGTATAAGCTGCCGACGTTGAATTGGATCGCGTTGAAGCCTAATCAGGTAAGACTTTCTATCTTGCTAGTACTCATTTTTTAAGGTTTAGTTTGTCCTTTTCGTAATATCTGTGTGCATTGCTGTATATAGAACTAGTTGTGCCGGCGAATTTCGCACCGCCTCACAAACTCTACTCTACACCACAGTATTACGATATGGCTTACAGTAGCGCAACGCCTTCGATGTCGCACGATGCGCCACCGGCGTAGGTACTAGCCTGTAGTCAGCCCGGCAACCTCGCGCAGTTTTCCAGGCTGTGCCCTGCCGCCCGCTGACCCGCAAGTACCCCTCCGTTGCTCTGCGGGAATACATTCGTTGAGCTACTGTAAGCCGCTATATTGTAATACTGTGTCTATACTACACTACACATGTATGGCAAAATGAATTTTCGTCTCTTTTTTTCGTGAATTTTTCGATGTTTTAATAGTTATTCTGCTATTCGGAGTCGAGAAAAATCCAATAAACCAAAAATCATAAAAATCGGTCTAGCCGTTCTTGAGTTATAACTAGCGTAACTAACCCGACTTTGCTTTATGTATATAATATAAGATAGATTGCGGCACACTGTTCCCTTTGTCCGAGATACTATGCATCTATTCGGCGCCCTCCTACTTCTATCGAGGATCATCTCCCCGAGCATGGGGTCTCCGTTAATAGTGTTCAAGCTAAAAACGCGGCAGCTGACCTGGTTCCGCACGAACCGAGTCCGAAGACTACAAAGGGGTGTTCGTAATCAAAATTTGTATTACTATTGGGTGTGTGTATATATTGGGTATCAGTCCAGACATTTTATGGTTTGACACTAAAATAAATGGCATCGACGTTAGGCCAGCCATTTGCTACGTTGCCACAAAAAGGCTGACAAAATTTGGATTTTGGGAATTATACCTAAAATATGCGCAAGCGACTGCGGTTTTGTTTTTGTGAGACAAAATGGCCTTACTCGTATTTCAAGTGTAATATATAGGGCGGTACTCACAAAATAGCCTAACTCGTATTTCAAGTGTATTATATAGGGCGGTACTCAGATAAGCGTGCAAAATTACAGGCGTGAGCTAAAATCCGCCGCCGCTGATGTCTACAGCCCCTAGACCGCGCCTATACCGCCTGGCACATCAGCATTGGCTGGCAGTCTGATTAACAAATGCTTTATAATAAGTTTCCAAGGTGATTGAAACGTCAATTTATCGCTTGTACAGCCATCAAGCTGAATACTGGAGTAGATTAAAAGAAAACTTCACGCAATTCATTAGCACGTACGAGTAACATCACAGTAATACGACAAGTGACAATACATAAAAATGACAGTTATTCAACATTCCAATAAACATCATGTTACAAAATACGATATCTTCCCCAGGTCCGCGGAACAATATTCAACGAACTAGACGAAGAAAGACCCCGGCGCCGCATCAACTTCACAGAATTCGAGGAGAAGTTCCGTATAGGCGGCGCCGGCCCAGGCGGCGGGTTGCACGCCGATACAGATACATTGGCCTCTTTCCCCAGCAAGCGGTTCAGGAAACCTGACACTGTGTCGCTGTTGGAACACACCAGGCTTAGGAATATTGGTAAGTACAATAAAATAAAATAAAAAGTACAAAAAATATTTAGAGCCTCGGTGGCTTAACGGTTAGGGCCGCTACCTCCTATTCGGGAGGTCGTGATTCGATTCCTGCAACGTACTAATGTTTTCGAATTTTGATTTCATATGTACGTTTATCCGACGCTCTTGCGGTGAAGGAAAACAACACCTAATAGTCATTTATTGGTAAAGGATAATTAATTTACTAGAAATAATTGTAAGTAAAAATTACATTCTGAAAGCAGGTAGGACACCGGTACTTAAAGCTCTTCAGAAGTTATTTAATTCCGTTATACTCGAGGGACAACGCCTAAGCTATTTTCTGTTTTCGAGAGTTATTACGAATCGTCTCGCACGCAGGTTTGACGACTTCCAGCCTCCCGAACAAGCCGGTTTCCGAAAAGGCTTTAGTACCATAGACCACATACATACGCTGCGGCAGATTATACAGACGACCGAAGAGTACAATCAGTCACTATGCTTAGCGTTCGTCGACTATGAGAAAGGCTTTGATTCGGTCGAAACTTGGTTCGATTGTATCTCTCCAGGCTCTCCAGCGGTGCCAACTTGATTGTCGATATATCGAGGTACTGAAGTGTTTGTATGAAAACGCCACCATGTCGGTTCACATCCAGGATCAAAACTCGGAACCTATCAGGTTGCAGCGAGGGGTGAGACAGGGAGACGTCATATCTCCGAAACTGTTCACCGCCGCCCACCCACCTTCGATTCGCTGATGATATCGTGGTCATGGCTGAGACTATGGACGACTTGGCACAATGCTCGATGGTCTCAGTAGAGACTCTGTCGCACCTACTCCTCTGAAGGTTGGAGGCTCTACACTCGAAGTTGTTGCCGATTATGTATAACTTGGACAAGCAGTCCAGTTAGGTAGGGTCCAGCTTCAAGAAAGAGATCAATCGTCGAATCCAACTCGGATAGGCAGCGTTCGGGAAGCTTCGCAATATCTTCACGTCCCAAATACTGCAGTGTCTTAAGATCAAGGTCTTCGTCCAGTGTGTGTTGCCAGTGATGACATACAAACTTGTCGAACGAAAATTGTCTAATTTCATAAAGGTGTAGGTCGGTAGAAACGTTACCACCCGAGACGAGATTCTACGGGAAATGTAGGTAAACACGGCCGGTTGCTCTATGTTTAGGTTTAGACTGACAATAAAAGGCCATCGCATCGATCGGCCGCCGCTTAGGTTGAGTGCCTTCCGTACTCGCCTCCCCTGCCCGGTGAAGTTGTAAAGGCCCCCACGGCCAACAACAAGCTTGTCCTTTCGAAATAAAATATCGGCTGCCGCCCCTAAATAACTCATGAACGATTCGCCCATTGATTGAACTCATGAACGAGTTCAATCAATTGAAGCAGAATCATCGATTTTTTTTTCAAGAATTTTGCATAGCCAAATAAATTCAGCGCTGCCTTTTTGTATAAATTTGACATATATTTTTCATAAAAAAAGTAATTTAATTTATTTTAAATAAGTACTCTTTTTTTGTCCACAGCAATATCAAGAAGAAAACTCGACATTCCAGTTGAAAAGGTCATAATCGCCATCAACAATCTAGACCTCAAACAACTGCCCCTAGAAAGCGTGGAGATTCTCCAGCGAATGGTCCCAACTGAAGCGGAACAGAAGGCCTACAAAGAGTACCTCGCGGAGAAGAAACCGATCAACCAACTGACCGAAGAGGACAAATTCCTCATGCAATTAGCAAAAGTCGAGCGGATATCGGCGAAGTTATCAATCATGAGTTACATGGGCAACTTCTTTGACAACATCCACTTGATAACGCCACAGATACACGCTATTATATCCGGGTCTTCGTCTGTCAAATCATCACAGAAGCTAAGGAATGTCTTAGAGATAATTCTTGCGTTCGGCAACTATCTAAATAGCAGTAAGAGAGGTCCAGCATACGGGTTTAAGTTGCAGTCCTTGGATACTCTGATGGACACGAAGTCGACGGATAAGAGGATTTCGCTATTGCATTACATCGTGGGGACCATTAGACAGAATTTCCCGGAGCTTATGAACTTTGATACGGAGTTGTTGTACATCGATAAGGCTGCTCAAGGTGGGTGTTTTGATATTATAATATTGTCAATAAGAAGGCAAGAAGAGGAAATGCAATAAAAGTTTCAGTGTTTTACTACTTTTAAAATTTACTTGCAGTTTTTTAGAGCTAGTGTCTTTTCGGACTGTCCTAGCACATTGCATAGTTTGCTTCTTATTTGAATATTAATCAATTGTAGTTGTTGTACATCGATAAGGCTGCTCAAGGTGGGTGTTTTGATATTATAATATTGTCAATAAGAAGGCAAGAAGAGGAAATGCAATAAAAGTTTCAGTGTTTTACTACTTTTAATATTATATATAGTCATTTTTTACGGAAATCTAGCAAACCACAGCCACGTACAGAGGCCAGCACATCGAGCTTTTTTTTTTATTCAAAATTGGTAAGCCCTTGGCATCATCTCACCTGATGGTAAGTAACGATGATGCCGAAGATGGAAGCGGGCTTACCAAGATTCCCCAACGCAATGGAGAACTGGCTATCTTATCTTCAAGCCGGAACACATCAGTGTTATTAACACTGATGTTTGGCGGCATGACTCAGATAAGATGGTGGTAGCTAGCCAGGCGGGCATAGAAAATGCCCTACCACCAACCAAACCGAATCGAACCCGCGACCTCCTAGTGTGAAGCGAATAGACTAACCATTACGCCACGGAGGCGGTTGACACTCGTAGTGCGATTTTGGTCCATACGCATACGGAATAAGAACGGTACAAAGTCCAAAGTGTTTAGCTTGATGTGCTGGCCTCTGTACATTAGCTTCTAGAACGTGTTTACTAAATTTCAATAACTTTGATTCATCATCGTCATCATCATATCAACCGAAGAATCCTGCTGGACAAAAGCCTCCCAAAAGATTTTCACGACCACCGGTCCTGCGCTGCCCGCATCCAGCGGCTTCCCGCAACCTTCACCAGGTCATCAATTCATGGAGTGGGAGGCCTGCCTACGCTACGTCTTTCAGTGCGCGGTCGCCACTAGAGAATTTTACTGCCCCAACGGCCATTTGTTCTACGAGCTATTTTGCCCCGCCAACTACCACTTAACTTTGATTAACATTCAAATAAGAGTTAAAATACGTTTATATTATATGGAGCGCGCCATTGATTTTGCGTTAGGTTCAAAAAGGTGATGAGTGATGACTGTAGATTAATAAAAATTATCCAACGCTAAAACGCTCAGATTTAGTTTGTGGACTTAACCATGGCCGATGGCAGACTCTCGCGTTATACTCGTGACCGGGTGCTGTCCGTGTGAACTGGCCTACTCTTGTCAAAGTCATTAATGACAAATACAATAATTTTAGTATAAAACTTTTCGTATCATATTGTTTTATATCAATGATTTTATATTGACATTATTTAACATTGTTTTTTTTTTAAATCCACAAACTTTGACATTATTCAAGATATTTATTCAAAATAGGTGCAAATTACACTCTTTCTGATAGTCATAAAATAGTGATTACATAATTTCATTTGTAAAAAATTAAGAAATAAACAATCATTAGTTAATTACGTCAAAATACAATCCGTGATATAAATAAAATAATGTCATTAGAACATGAAAACAATATGCCACGAGAAGTTATAGGTACATCAAAATTATTGAATGTCATGAACGCCTTTGACAAGTGTAGGCCAGTTCACACGGACAGCACCCGGCCACGAGTATAACGCGAGAGTCAGCCATCGCTCCTCTCAACCATATTAGAGGGAAAGGAACGACCCGGCTCCCGATGCGCCACCATCCGCACAAACATTTAAGCGAGCGTGCACCACTCATGTCAATGCTAAGATAAAAATATTAATTAAAAGAAGTACTACTTATACTTGTCACGTCTTGTCGCTTTCACATCAATTCTTAGTTTTATCTTCATTTTATTACTATTAAACAGGATTAGTAGCGTTGGTTATGTAGTGTAATTACTATTTTTGAAATTTGAAACCACAGACGACTTTAATAGTAACTAAATTAAAAACGTTCTTATTTTATTAAAACGCATTATTACTAATGTTCTTGTTGTCAAGCCCTTCGCATCATCTGACCAGATGGTAAGTGATAATGATGCCGAAGATTTAAGCGGGCTTACCAAGATTCCCCAATGCAATGGAGAACTTGTTATCTTACTCGTATCTTCTAGCCGGAAAACATCAATGTTGTTAACACTGATGTTTGACGGCAAGACTTAGATAAGATGGTGGTAGCTAGCCAGGCGGGCTTGGAAAATGCCCTACCACCAACCAAAATGGACTGCCCATTGCCACTCCTTCGTTTTCACCCTTGTTTTTGCTCAAATTCCCTTTTGCCTCACGCAGTATCGCTAGAGAACGTCCTCGCGGACGTGACGGAGTTGGAGCGCGGCATGGAGGCGGTGCGCCGCGAGTGCGAGTGCCGCGCGCCGCACGCGCACGTGCGCGACTTCACGCACAACGCCGCCGAGAAGCTGCGCCGGCTCAGGCATGAGGCCAAACATGCGCAGGTAACACACGATCCTTTTTTATTCGATAACACACACACATCTCGTAACAAATCAAATTTACAAACACAACCCAATTCATTTACACAAACATTATGTACAAACGTAGCGTACCGACTTATAAGTTATATTTAAATACACACACATGGAAAAACGGGTATTTTTACCCGAGTGCCTAAAAAGGTGGGTAATGTTTTTCGGGTTTATGTATGTCTGTTTCTTTAGCTGAGCCTGTAGGCTTAACGGCTTGATGGATTTTGAAGTGTGAGGTGCAGTTTCATTCGTCATGATTCCCTGAAAGACTGTGTTGCAAAAACAGTTTTTTTATCGTGAAAAAACCGTTTAAAAATAATGAAAAAAAAAGGTTTTTTTTCTCTGTAGCATGGTTTTTTCAAGAGTACATAATTCAAAATTACTAAGGAAGTTTCCGTTTAAGATGAATTCTCAAGTTTTTTTTTTATTCACAATTGGTAAGTCCTTGGCATCATCTCACCTGATGGTAAGTGACGATGATGCCGAAGATGGAAGCGGGCTTACCAAGATTCTCCAACGCAATGGAGAATTCACATAACTTAAGAGTTAACATTAGAGTTTTCTGTTTAATACTTTTTGGTTGAATAGTACAAAACTTACATAAACATATTGGCCAAATTCAATGACGTTTACATTTAGGGCATTTCCCAAATAACCCACACACAGCACATACGGGTGTCCACTTAGAAAATACATCAAGGTTGTTTTTTAAAAAACCTAAATAAACATTTCTTTCTAATAGATTGTTTTCCTGAAAAGAAAAAAAACTGTAAAAAAACCTAAAAAAGTTAGAAGAAAACTACGGTACCAAGTATTTTTCTTGTATTTTTTTAAACAGTGAAAAAAAAACAAATTCGATTTTTGCATGTTACGTTACTATGAGTGACATAATACGATATTTTTTTACCCGACTGGCCAAAAAGAGGGTAAATGATTTTAAGCAGTCGGGTTTTAAATTTAATTGGTTAGGTTATGAATGCAGATTGTTAAGATAAAATCGGTATCATCGTCACTTACCATCAGGTGAGATGATGCCAAGGGCTTCCAATTGTAAATATTATTTTTTTTAATCCGGCGAAAAAAAGCTAAAAGTTTTTTTCCGAAGGAAAACAATGAGCAACGGATTGCAACTCCTTTATGCCACATCTATGAAGAGTGACTGCTGATTTTGAGTGAAAAATTAAAACCCGACAAATCTGTGCACGGAATACCTTTCATTTTTTAGGGTTTCGTTCCTCAAAAGGTAAAAGCAAAACCATTATAGGATCATCCGTATGTCTGTCCGTCCGTCTGTCACAGCCAATATGCTCGGAAACTACTGGACCGATTGAGTTGAAATTTGGTACACATATGTAAGTCGGTAACTTAAAGACGGACGTGTGACATAAAAAACGCATTTTGAACATGAGGGCGCCACTTTTGAGGGGTAAATTAGAAATTAAATAAAAATTGTGTGAAATACCAAATTAAATTTATTGTGAATAAAAAAAATTAAAGGGCTTGTGAGAATCTCAATTATATGTTTTTATTATTATTTTAAGATATAAAGTTGTGTAGTTATTTAAGAAAATGGCGAAAATTGACCATTCCCCCTCCCTCTTATCTCCGAAACTTATGGGCCTAAAATCTTGGAAAAATTACAGTATATGAGGTTGAATGCATAGATTACAGGAAAATCTATGAGAAAATCTAGTCCTTCCGTTCCCACAGGAAAAACTATATTGAAAATGAAATTTCTAAATTCCAGAATAAGTAGACCCCTATTTACCTAGAGCACAGTATGTACTGAGTCTTGTTCTGTTGGTAGTTAAAGTTTTTGTGCGGAACCCTGTTTGTGTGACCCCGAGTCGCACTTTAAATTAAACATTCGTCGTTTTTTTAAATTAAACAAATCGGTTGGTTGGGCGTATGAAGGTGTGTAATACACACGAGTTTGGAAGTATTTATATATTTGAAAATATAAGGTTTTTTTTTCAATGAAATTGTGAGAAAACAGGTTAAATAAAAAGCGTAGCAAATAATAAAAAGTGGCAAAGTAAACGCAACGTGAGATTTAATTAACTTTGCGCCCGCTAAAATAGCATGTAAAGTACCACTTTTCGAGGAAACTATATTGAAAAGCAAGTTTCTTTGTTCTCTACGCAACCTGACCTATGGATTGACAACGGTGAAATCTCTATCACTGTCACATTGCATAGGAAGAAGAGAGAATTGCGTTCTGACCGACGTTCTTACTTAAAATATCAGTATGCGGCAAATTAAAAATGCTAAACACGTTAAAAAACCGACTTCCATCGCAACAACTTTGTACATTTTTGCATTATTATTTTTAGTTTTTGTTAATTTTCTAATAAAGTACTATACCGATTTTGATAAAATTTATATGGGACCACACGGGAAGCACTAGCTTTCAAATAAAAAAAGAATCATAAAAATCGGTTCACCTCGTCAAAAGTTCTGAGGTAACATACATAAAAAAAACATACAGACGAATTGAGAACCTCCTCCTTTTTGGAAGTCGCTTGAAAAACGGGACAAATACTCGTCCCTCGAGTGACCATATTTGTTCGTCCCGTTTGCGGAGGATGTAAGTGGTACGTGGTGCGTGGAAGCCAAGAGCTATGTACGTGAACTCGGGCGGCACCTGAAGAATAATGGTACAGATCCCCGTGCCGAGTCGTATCTGATGGTGGGGTATTGCTAGCGTAATGGGCACATTTGCATCAGGCACGACTCAGGGCGGGCTTTTTGACTATGGCGTTTAATTTTATTATATTTTTATTTGACATTTCTGACAAATTATTATATTGGTTAAATATATTTTTATTTTTTTAAGTTTAAATTAGCTTATTATAATTATTTAAACTTTGACATGTAACAAGGAAGTTATCAATAAATAATTTTATTGTATTGCATATGTAAGTTTATTTTGTGAAGTGCCATAGTAACAATAGCACAGTTTAAATAAACCATACAGTGGCCTTGACGTTTGCATCAAAGGCGACATCACTAGTAACTAGCTGACTTCTCCGCCTACCTTTTAATTAATCGTCCCGAGTAGCTGAGTAACAATGACTAGGGCAATTCGGGCTCAGTCTCCCCCATCTCGCCCCTTTGACCGTGAAATCTCGTATCATTTATCGTTGTTTATATGTTTTTCAGGACTCGTTCGCGGCGTGCGTGGAATACTTCGGCGAGGCGCCGCGCGGCTGCGACGCCAACGCTTTCTTCTCGCTGCTCGTGCGCTTCGCGAGAGCGTTTAAGGTACCTATGTTCAATATTGTTATTGTTTAGCAATCGTACTTTATTATACATTATAGGACCTAATTCATTTCTTCTTTCGGCTATAATCCTGCAATGATGGCCGTTGGGACAGTTAAGTTTTCGAGTGGCGACCGCGCATCGGAAGACGTAGCGTAGGAAGGCATCCCACGCGGTGGTCCGACGACCTCGAGAAGGTCGCGGAAAGCCGCTAGATGCGGGCAGCGCAGGACCGGTCGTCGTGGAAATCCTCGGGGAGGTCTTTTTCCAGACACGACTTTCGGCTGATGATGATGATATACTATATCAAGGGTCAGCAACAGGCGGACCGCGGTCCGTAGTCGAAAGTTGGACCGTCAATTATTTTTAAATAACTTACCTACCTATTCAATTGAAATAGTATTTTTATATAACTGCCACGTAGAATTTTAATTCGATTAGTTTGTTTAGCTTTAGTAGGTAGATACATAGCTCTTGCTAATTTGTGCTGTGTGGAACAAGAGTGCGTTGGAGTACGACAATTGCAAAGCACCCTGGGTACTATGTTTGGCTCCACATAAATAATGTGAATCATCTTTTTCATTAAAAAAAATTTGAAAGACAATTACCGTTCGAAATTAACGAACGCCCATCCTGAAGACGTTCTTCGCATTAACTGTTCCCTACGTGAACCAAACTTTAAAAAACTAGCTCAAGACCGCAGGTGTAATTTTTCGCACTAATTTAATTAATTAATTTTTAGCAATACCCATTGTATTTCATATAATTACTTGATATTAGTAAAAATAAGTTTCAACTAGTTTAATTGTTGTTTAGTAATTTAGTAGTAGTAGTTTATTTTTCTAGACCGCGATCAAAATTTTCAACAGTATCTGGACCCCATTTAAAATCGTCCCCTGTACTATGTATTTGGTTCGCAGCAAGCGGATGGCGAAAACGAACAACGTCGGCGGCTGGAGCAGGCCGCGCAGCAAGCCGACACCGTCGACCCGAGCAAAGCCAAGATGTTGCAGAAGAAACAACAGGTATGTGCGTCTCTTTCTGTTGTGTGTGCTGTCTCATTCACGTTCACTTGGCGCACGGGACGGTAGAAGTTCCATTTGCAATGAGAGCAGGGCAGGGGCATTACATTTCTCTCTCATACGGGTTGCACGACTTTTCCATGGGACCTTTTAAAATTGGATTCCATTCAGAGTTATTCAATCAGCTGATCGATTTGAATGAGTTCAATTTTTTTGCAAACTGACTACGGGTTTCTTAGGGAAAGTTTTTAGTACGATAGAGATAAGACCTACACTTAGGTGCATTTTTTTTTAATATGAAAATATTTTTTTTTAATTCTTAACGTATGTCCACCCGATTCTGTGGAGTCGTTCCACCGTGTGGCGGGTGGTTTTTAGTCTACCCCAAAATACTTGTCGCTCCAGCTCATTTATTAATTCATGAACGTGTTCGAGCGTTTCCGTACTAACTACAAATCTGATATTACTGGTCATGTTCCTTCTCTCATTGCGAATGGTTTGTAAAACGCGCTGCACACAGGAAGCGAAAGCGTGGCGGTGGCGTGCTTTGGTTTTTTTGTGTTGTTTTTTATTTTATTTTTAAAATCAAATTTATAAATTTTCAAGGACAAATCACACATGGTCGTCAACTAGGATTCCCCGTATCATGGGAACCAGAAGGAAACTTCGTACTTATATGCATACGTTTAAATACATACATTTATAAACAACCAGACACAGAACAAATAGAGCTTCGTGGCAGGAATGTTTGCCCCCCGGGTGGGGATCGAACCCATGAGCCACGGCCTAGTAGGCAGAAACTGACCATTTGATCAACGACGGGTCAAAGTGATTAATTATGAACTTGTTCTTGCGCAGGTTTGTGTTAATAATATGAACGAAAAAACGGTTGCATGCCTTCGCCACGCGTTCGCTTCCTGTGTGTGCCGGGAATTTCACTTTCATTTTGGAATTTTGACGTCATTGGGAGAGTATAGCGCAGTTTGAACTTTGACTTTTAAAATTTAAATATAGGGATTAGGTACAATTCCCAAAATAAATTTATGTTAAACAATCGGTTATTTTGCTTACCAAATTCAAAATTTTATTAGAAAAGTCAAAACTACACTTAATTGCATATTGTTGTCGTATCTTTTGCTTGGCTCTGTACATAACGCTTTGATGGTGAATGGAGTCATGCAATTTTTGTAGTTTTTTTTTGCATTAATAATTTTTATTTTAGCATTTAATTTTGTCTCGACAGTATTGTCTGTCTATAGAAAACTTACACTTTCTACTAATGGTATTATGTTTTTTAAAAATATTTAATGCCAATTTCAAGTACTTTGGTTGTGACTATAACATTGTTCTTGAAACCGGCAATTCTTTTATTTACTTACTTCTTAAGTTTCTTAACTTATGCAGGAAATTTATTTTTATCACTAATAATAACATTAGGTTTTTAATTGAAAGTAGGTACCTAAACATTGATAATTTTCTGTTAAATATATTTTTTTAAATACATTAAATATTTTGGTGATTTATTTTACTTTATCATACACATCACAAAATTGGTGTCGGTTTAATTTGGATTATGAATGTGGCATCACTTAGTCAAAAACAAAATCCTTCTACGGACTACAGACACGCCAATATTGATTTGTCTGAATCTGATTAAGCCTGAAAGAACTAACATTGGTTTATAGAATTGACATTTCATTCGACAGCTTTGTTTATCAGAGGAGCCCTCATGACCCGTCAAACTCCATTCAAACAGAGCCACGCGGTACTGTAAACAACTTTAAGTATTGCCATATTCATAATTCTGAATACTTGTTTTTTTTTCATAAATGTAGAGCAGGTGATGGTAACACCTAAGGCGTGGTCCTAGTTAACATACGCGACCATCGCAAATTCATGCGAATTTGTGATCAAACATACTAAAAAAAGATAGCGCCAATGTTTTAGAAAGCGCCTGCGTCGCCTTGCTTATTCGCGCGCACTTGCGATGGTCGCTTGTATCTTGTATTAGGACAACGCCTAATAATAAAATTTCTACAGAGGTTTAACTACGCCGCCGTGAGCGCCGGCCTTTTACAGCAACACCTGTCTCAGTTGCGCCACGGGCTTGACCCCATCTAGGGGCCAGGGCCCCCTTGGGCCCCAGGGCCCTCTGGGGCCACCCTTGACCCCGTGGGGCCAGACCCGAGCTTAACTCACACATAGGAGTAAGTCGGAGTAAATTATATGAGGGGCCTATTCACGCAGTTTGTGTTTTGGTTACTAACATTTGGGTGAAGTGTGGTAGTGTGGTGGGTTGATGCTTAAAATGACAAAGTAGAGGTAAAGTGGCACAGCCACATACCGGTTTCATTGGCTAGTCTAACATGCGCAGCGTGACAAAATGTCGCATTATCTCCTCTATCGCCATACAGACACGACTGTCGAGAACAGCGACGCGCATGTTAGTCCGGCAGGTCTGATCAGCGTTGTCAGATGTATCGATTACTCGGTATCCATATAGATTTTTAACATGCCGTACTGATTTCATTTTAAGATTCTTGTTTATACAGATTTTCGCAATTGGCACCTTTTTCATACAGATTTCCCTTAAGTAGGTTTAACATGTCGTACTGTCGGTACAAGTACCATGTAGGGAACATGCACTAACTAAATTATTTTTGATATGTGACGTGTCAGACAGTGCGCATCGGTTGCAAGTTCTGAACGCAGCCCAGCTACGGTCGCTAAACCGCTATTTCAAGAAATCTGAAAAGTAGTTATAATTGTGAAGGTAATTGTGTAGTTGAATTTGTCATTAATATTATGTCATTTACTGCAATAAAAGGTAAAAGATTACAGCATATTTGTTCACAAACAGAAAACATACAGATTAATTGAATTGTTTACATACAGATTTTTTTATATGAGAATCTATTTTTCTGGCTTTCTACATCTGGCAACACTGAGTCTGATACAGTACAGAGGTGGAAGACTTACGTTTGTTGTACATTCAAAACGCGCCTATTTTGCAGCTGTGAAATTAGCCTTACCTACGAAGGGTTGCCAGATGTCTGGTTTTCGACCGGACAGTTAGTATTTTTCATGTTACCAATAAAATCTTGGTCCACAAACTAGAATTTCGTAACTTGCTTATGTGTGTAAAGTTTCATTAGAACGATTTTCAAGAAGTAGTAATTTTAAGTTTGTATAGGAAACGAACGTAAAGCGTTTCTATAAATTCTCACCGAAAAAAGGTATCGTGTTGTTAAAGTCGGAGATGGAATCCTTTACACGTTTCATTTTACTTACTCCGGACTTAATTAAACTTTTTTTTTATTCACAATTGCTAAGCCCTTGGCATCATCTCACAATATACAAACTATACAATTCTCTACTACTAAACAGTTTTGTAATCTCATTCTATGTATTTAGAAGCAAAGAAGCATTCGTGTTGAATGGACCCACTCATCTTTGTCAGATTAAGCATCAATATCTAGGGATCATTGGTGATTCAGTGACGACTGACGAAATGCTTAATTGGCTACCTTTCAGCATGAATCACCGACGAGGTGGGGGGATGGGGTTAATGATTGCAAACACGAAGATAATCCTTCACAGCTTTGGAAGCATGTTTGCACATGAAACCTAAGTAATTGGCAAACCCTTTCTACTTTCATGTTAAGGTAGGTCCACACTTGAAAAAACTCTACGTGTAGCTACTTATTCGGATAGGATCCCGTCAGAAAGACGGCTTAACCAAAGTATACAGGGAAATTTGAGATAGGCTAGTAGGAGCAGCTACTAGATCCCTTGCTGCTATTTATTTTATTTTAAACGTTAGATTAAAAAGAAAATTGACAATTTACACACAAAAAATATGGCACCAATCGATCCTGTTTCTTTTTAGGATCGAAAGTATCTGTTAGACCAATTTAGGATAGAATACTAGAAATGTCAGAAATCACAAAAATATATTCCCATAACATTTAATATGAAAAAAAATTAGGATCAAAAGACACTATGAGGCCAGCTGAGCTATGAAAAAAAATTAGGATCAAAAGACACTATGAGGCCAGCTGAGCTATGAGTACTGAAAACCCAGAAGTCGCAAAAAGTTTCTGCCATACTTACACAAAATGTATGTATGTAACCGCCTCCGTAGCACAGAGGCAAAGTTCACTGGCTTTACACAGGAGGTCGCGGTTTCGATTCCCGGCGGGGTCAATTGTAAGACTCGGTTTGGTTGGTGGTAGGGCACTTTCTAAGCCCGCCTGGCTAGCTACCACCATCCTAAGTCTTGCCGCCAAATATCAATGTTGATTTCATTGGTGTGTTCCGGCATGAAGATAAGATAGCCAGTTCCCCATTGCGTTGGGGAATCTTGGTAAGCCCGCTTCCATCTTCGGCAAAATCGCCACTTACCACCAGTTGAGATGTTGTCAAGGGTTTACCAATTGTGAATAAAGAAAGAAAGGGAAATATTTTTTGCGAGTTTTTACTTTTTTGTTATAACCTAACTTGGTTCCGTAGTCTTTTGCTCCATATCAGAGACAGGACCGATTGGCGTCATAAGAGAATGCATTAGATTTTTCTTTTTTTTTCATCCTTAAAAACGCGAAAGTTTGTATGTATTGATGTTAGTTACTCTTTCACGCCACCACAGATCTGAATTAAATTTGGTAGGTAGACAGATTAGGATACGGCTCGCGCACTGCGCACCCTCGAAGAGTCATAGAAATGCAAAAGCTAGAACTAAATGTATGGGAAAATATTTTCGCAATTTTTTACATTAGTAGTACTCTTAACTTAAATTGGTTTAATAGAGACTTGATCCTATTAAAAAACAGGATCGATTAGCGCCTTAAAAAGTTTTTTTGTAAATTTTCAATTTTCCTGCTGACATTTTTTTCAAGTTCTGTGAATGTCGATCGTCATCACTTAAAAATGTTAGTGAAGGTCTCCTAAGAAGCATTTTTGCGTGGCAGCAAGGGATCTAGTATCTGACGTATCTCAACTTTCCACCCTGTATTTATACAATTAGTACTTACATACGTAGGTAGCTCAACCTTGCGAATAGAGACCTGCGTGTAGGGTTGCTTATAATGATGAAACTTTGGGTTGGTCCCTATTTGTCCCATGTTTGAGGTCCACATTCGAATAATCATACAAAAACACTACTTTTTCTCAGCAGCTTTTTTCCAGTTTATTTTTACACTAAAAGTATTTTAATATTTAATGTATTAAGTCCGTGAATCAGCAGTGGAACCTGGAGGTCTTTAGCGTTAATATTAGGGGTTAAAGTATAAAACTGCCGATTGGATTATCTTATGATTGTTTATTTCTTGACTTTTCACAAATGACATTGTTATTATTATTTTGTGACTATCAGAAAGAGTGTAAATTGCACCTATTTTGAATAAATACCTTGGTTCTTGGATAAAAAAGTTTAAAAAAGAAAATTAATATTAAGAAAAATAGTTACTAAAACATAATTTATTCTCTTAATAGCATTAACTATTAGAAATTAATAACTGGTAATGTGTGCCTATTATTTACATATTTTGAGAGCATGGTGGCTTTAAATTCATAAAGACGGTTATGTCAACTTAATAAATCACTATTTTTAAAGGCAAAAAATACACATTTTTAATTTTAAAAATCTAGAGTTATCGCAGCAGTTTGGGAATACACCGCATAATATTTCGTCACTTTAAAAAAAATGAGAAAATTAACTAGTCAAAATTGCCCCATTTGACCACTAAGAAAACGCCTTTGTTCCATTCAGTGCTACGTAGCTTAGGGGATTGGAACATGAAAGACATGCCACTAGTCTAGGTTAGTCTAGGTTGCTCGATAGACGAAAAATATGGCACACAGCGCCCGACGCTTTTTCAAAATAATACTAGTTATTTGTTAATTATTATTTTCGACATAAATTAAGAATTATTTTTTACTTTTTAGTCTGATGTACTTTAAAAGCGTGTTTTTTGGTTTTTTTAAACTCTATTTATTTTTATTCGACATAACCCCTCTAAAACCATAAATTGAACTTTAAATTGTTGTTCTAAAATAGTTACTAAATCTTAACTTCTTTGTCGGCGAATTTAATATGTATATCCATGTACCCATGCCAAATTACAGAAATTATTAAATTAATTCAATTTGATTACTTAAAGAAGAACGAAAGAAATTATAGTTATGTTAAAAATATAAAACTATCTTGTCTTACGGTTTTAATGGGTGGAGGGGAGGGGGGGTGTGTGACATAAAAAGGACGACTGACAGGAATAAGGAGATTGCATTTTACTTTGTATTTTATTTATTTTATATAAAAAGTATACGTCTTGTTATGTTTACTCGTAGCTTCAAAAGAATAAAAAGGTATATCAAACTGATAAAATAAAATACCGTTTTATTCTTTTTTTTATGTCGCACCTCTCTAAAGCCGTAGATTATAAAATAACTATAAATTGTTGTTCTAAAAAATCATTTAATCTTTAATTAATTTCAAAGGGGGGTGATATAAAAAGGACGACTGACAGGAACCAGGAGTCTTATTACATTTTTTTACATTTTTTTTAGTTACATATAAGAGACCACAAGTAACTCTAGAGACCATAAGTAGTGTCACAAAATAAGGTCAAAAAAAATAATAACTTTTTTTAAATAAAAACACTGAATCGGCAATATTATACTTAAACCCCTACATTATTTCAAGTTTAGTCTTGATGAACAACTTTTTCCAATTTGTAAATAAATTGTACAGCCACTTGTTCTTTCTCGCTTACCCTTCATTCTCTGGCATACTCAAAGGTTATGTGCTGTGAAGACGACCAACCCGCAATTGGCCCGCGTGGTCAACTAAGGCCCGATTGCCTTAATTCAGGTTAGGCTCGAGCCCCTCGGTTGGGGCGTATATGAGAGAGATGATATGATGATAAAAACAAAACAATGCCAATTGGCGGTCATTGTCAGTATTGACATTTTGTAGCTCAGTCCCGATGTTTGAGGACAGTTTGAGAGTGTGGACCTCCCTTCATAAAATAACTTTCGAAAAAATATATCCAAAAATGTAGGCATGGAGTTTTTGAGTGAATTATAGTGAGAATAGGCAAATAGGCCCTGTAATAAAGCTGTTAAATTATTAGTAAATAGGTATTAAAAACATCACAACTCATAGAACAAAAAGTAGCTTTTTAAGAAAGATGACATCCTTTAAAAGATAGTTTTAGGAACAAAACTTTATGAACAATATTTGAGATTATATTTTTCTATCTTTTTTAACATAAGTTTAACTTATTTTACGTAATAAACTCGAACTATTTGTTGTATCTGTATATTGATCTTCTCATCTATGTAGTTGCTTACCCAGTTATTTATGTAAATACCTGTTATAAGTATTTTGAGTATGTGGTTTTCTTCCTACGCCGCACTGCATGGAACTCCCAGGGAATGTCTATAAATCTCTAAATCTGTGTGTATTTAAAAATTGGTTTTACGCTTCCGCGTTCTATTCTTGCTTTTCCAAACTAAAAACTTCAAGTTTTTGCTCTTACGTTTCACGCCTTTACAATGTGACGCTTCAGAAATTTTCACTTTATGTAATATACTTATTGGCGCATGAGTGTATGCAATAGCTTTCTTAAATTTATCAGTTATATTTTTTAATTAAAAATCAATGTTAGTTTTTTTACCTGCCTTAGAAGGGTTAAGTTTTAGTCAAGGAAAGTCTCTGTTGCCTAGTCATTATATCGATATTAATATAATGCGTCACATTAGGCTTCAGAAATTTTAACTTGATGTAAAATACTTTCTGGCGCATGTGTGTGCGATAGCATTGTTAAAATTATCATTTGTCCACTGCTGGACAAAGGCCTCCCCCAAACGTTTCCACGACGACCGGTCCTGCGCTGCCCGCATCCAGCAGCTACCCGCGACCTCAGCAGGTCGTCGGTCCACCGCGTGGGAGTTCTTTCTATGCTACATCTTCCGGTGCGTGGTCGCCACTCAACTTTATTGCCCCAATGGGCATCTGTTCTACGAGCTATGTGCCCAGGCCACTGCCACTTCAGTTTAGGTTGTGAGCTATGTCGTTTACTTTGGTTCTCTTACGGATCTCCTCATTTCTGATACGATCGCGTAGGAAAATTCCGAGCATAGCTCCCTCCATTGCCCTTTTGTTTATTAATAAAATCATATTTTAATTAAAAACCAATGCTAGTTTTTCTACTTACCATATAAGGGTTTAGTTTCAGTCCGGAAAACAGTCTCTGTTGCCTAGTCATTCTATAACATTGATTTTAATATTTTCTTTCCTTTAGATTGTGAATATGATGCGTAATACTTTGTGACGTGCGTAGAATAGCCGTGTCAAAATGATACAGGTTATGTTAAATTTATATTCACTACTTTTTTCTTTTCATTCGTACTTACCTATTTAAAATGTGTATTTATTACTATCTTTAAAGGGTTAGCTTAATAGACATTCTCAGTAAATACATTAGAATAAATATGATTTCTAGAAACGCATGTTGGTTTAACGTATTTTATTAATTAGCAAAAGTAGATCCGTTTCTTCTTAGTAATCTATAGTCAGACAACCACTATTATAAGAAGCAATAAAAAATTAACATCAGCCTCTTTTCTTTAGGATGCTGTAATCAACGAGCTAAAAACGAAGTCTCAGGCTGTCGGCGAAAAGAAACTCCTTCACCAGGACGAGGTTTACAACGGTGCTTTAGAAGATATACTGCACGGACTGCGGAGTGAGCCTTACCGTCGCGCAGACGCTGTGCGCAGGTCTCACAGGAGGCGAATTAACTCCCACAGACTATCAAAGGGGCTAGAGGAGCTAGACGTATGATACGAACCCCCCTCCAGTGACGCACTGGACCCCCCAAACCCCGTCAAATCCATCAGCTTCACCGAAGACACAAAAAAGAAACGCAGAAAAGATTTGGAGATGGTGCACAAGAAACAATCGATATCGATATACAACATCGATGTCAAAATCGACGACCATAGTAGAAAGGCGAAATCGTCTTCGTACAAAGTAGCGCCCTCTGAGTGCGAGGTAGAGGAGCGATGCGAGCTCATCAAGTCGACTTATGACGTCATCACGAAATACACCCGAGCCATGTTCGACAAAGAGAAGCAACATGAAACCGTCGTATAAACGATGTGCCTACACTATTAGCCTACATTTACACGGAGTTTAAAAGCGTTTTTGCGTTTTGAAGTGATATTTTGTAACATCATAAATAATAATATAAAACAACATGTCTTTCCACCAGGGTGTAAAAAATTGGTGTAGGACCCGTAAATTGGGGGTTCTACTTATGATACTGAACAAATTTCGCCAAGGAACCCTTAATATATTCTCGAAAAAAAAATCGACCCTCCATACATAAATGCACAAAATTGGTCGATCAGCTGATCGATTTGTAAGAAGAGTAAAAATTGCAATTACAGCAAAGACATAGAACAAAAGTTGTTCAGTATGATGAGTAGAAGCCCCAGTGAACAGGACCTACACCAATTTTGTACATGTTTTCCTATAAAAATAGGATAAAATAAAATCTCACTAAACTAATTTAGTCGTTTAACCCTTAAAAAATGTGCCTGCAGTGTTTGCCCGCGTTTTTAAGGAATTTCAAACGATTTTAATAATAAAATCTATATTGATAAAATAATATTTATAATAATATTTTTCAACACTCTCTGCTAACTGGTCAAAACTAAACAGTTGTTTCTAAGTATTTGTAATGATATTTATTTACTTTTTTACGGAAAAGTAAGCGTTTTCCGTTTCGAAGTAATATTTTAAGAGGTCTATTGATCACATTGAAACCAGTTACTGTAATATTAAATCAGTGAAATTTGATACGCCTAACGTTCATTCCAAACTAGTTTTAACTAGTGTTTTACTCTACATTTTCCTGCATTTACATTTTGTATCTAACAAAAGAAGTAATTAATAGTTTTGGAAAGTTCAGTCTACTTGCGAGCATGTAATTTATTCCACGTTAAAAACTGTGTTATTAGAAGCCTGCTACAAAAAAAACTAGGTTGGACGTTTTATTAGTTCCATGGGAATTAAGGAAATGTTCATTTACGACTAGGATTTGCAATTTAAGCGCACAGTTTAATGCTTCGGATATTTAATCAAAAATGTATTGGATACATTTAGTAATATTCAAACAGTGTCCTTAAATATTTAAGCACTTGTATACAAGAAAAAAAAATATTTTACGCATTTATACATTTTTACGCATTTTTGTACCTATTAGATGGTATTGTGATAGTTCAAACGTATTTTTAACATTGATTTTGCATTTCAATATTATTAAAACATAATTATAGTATGTATGTATAGTTTTTGAGTGCGATGTATTTTAGAGCTGATTTTAAAATCGTTTTATATATAATAAAAAAATTAAAGAAAACAAGCCAGCTTTGCCTCTGCTCTGGTTTTAAAATCAGTTCTGGAAACCTGTTCCAGGATCTGGTTGGAAGTGCCAATTTGTTTTATTTAAAGGCTATTTTGTCATCTTTTTATGGAAAATCCAAGCATTTGTGGCAAGAATTTCAATTTTTTAGATTTTTCATTGTTATCAGATTCAGTTCTGTCTCTATCTACAGTTCGCGAGGCTTAAGCTCAGCGCTGTATTTGTGTGAGTGCACACGGATAGTGTATTGTGGGATACCGGCTTGTGGCGCCGCGCGTCCCGGTCCCACCCAATGCTTTAAACCAATTAACACTTGTTTTTTGCAAGCAGTTTGAGGCGTCACGTCCCTTTTAAATTTGGCGATCACTCACACAAATGCAAAGCTGAGCTACCTATCGTACCTCACGTACCTATCTGAAACATTTCTCGGAAACTTTGTTTTGCATTTTTTCTACGATTTCTAGTATAAATTACTAATTTTAGGTTCCAAAATTAGGTTTGGTAAAAATCTAAAAAACAATACTTGTTTTTCACTATAGTATACCTATCATAAAAAAAACTTATAAGCGGTTAATAATATTGGAAATCGTAGAAATCATCCGAATTGAAGCTGTAAAGCAAACGACGAAAAGCATCAAAAAAAATGAAGTTCCCGCCACAGTAGTTGCGATTTTTATGTAAGAATAGCGTACAGCTCTATTCAAAAATCCGGCGTGGCGTAATGGTTAACTCCATTAGCTTCACATCAGGAGGACGCGGGTTCGATTCCTGAACTTTGTAAGACTTGTGTTTGATTAGTGGAAAGGCATTTTCTAAGCCTGCTTGGCTAGCTACCAGTCGTGCCGCCAAAGATCAATGTTGTTCCGGCTGAAGATAAGATAGCCAGTTCCCCATTGCGTTGGCGAATTTTGGTAAGCCCGCTTCCATTTTCGGCGTCATTATCACTTGCATCAGATGAGATGATGCCAAGGGCTTAACAATTGTGAATAAAAAAAAGTGGACTCTGCTTCAAGTCAAAAGTGATCGAATCAAGCCGATTTTTTTGAATACATTGTTTTCTTATGTGTACCAATAAAAAGTTTACTAAGTACCTATGATGAGTAGGTACAACTTACACCACTTTTGTACAATAACACATTTTTTTCTAAATTTTTTTGTCAACAAACTAACTCGAATTTTTAATAAAGAAAATAAAAATGAACCCTTCCAACCAGTTGACCAGTGCTAAAGATAATGTAAATACAATACTAATGATATTTTTAAAATTATACTATGAATATTGTAACATGACATCGCGGTTTGTTTGTAGTTATTTATGATCTTATTCCGATTAGATTTAGATTTTTTTAAGGGTTTTAGGCACAAAAGTTTCTTTTCAACTCTAATATGATATCGCTTGCACGATTTACTTAAATGTTTTTGTTTTAATTGACTCCAATCTTTCTGATTAAATTGAAATTCTCATTAAGGTATTAAATATTTAATGTTTTTGTTGTAAATATTATTTTATTTCAGCATTGTTTTGTAAAAGTTTCTGTTTTAAGACTTTAAGGTAGATATGTACTTTTCTACATTATGTAAATATAGTATGTGTTTTTATTTTAAATTTTTGATTCGCTTGAGAATAAAAAAAAATAATAAGGTTTTCTATCTTAACATAATTGGTAGATATCATAATAATATATTATACGTAATTTTTAATTTATCTTTGCATTTTTTTAATTGATTTTTATTTTCTATCTGTATCCCCTTGTAGCAGAAGAGTAGAAATATGGTTATGTATTTTTATAAAGTAATAACTTAAGGATGCTTAGATACACATTTTAAAGCATTTTTTATTCTAATTTGTTACTTTGCAAAGTCATGACACTTATGCCTTATCAAATACGTAGTGATTTAAAAATTCACTTTTACAGGGTTCTTTTGCACAATGATGTTGAAAATTGATTGAAAAATCCACAAATAAATTTGTTCAAAACCAAGGATATTATTATCATTTTATGTAGTTATAAAGTAATTGTTTTTATTAAGAGATATTTATATTTGTTGTTTATTTCTGTCAACAAATATGAGGAGTATCAACTGTCCTGCAATTTAACATTATTGTTAACAGTATAGCAATTTGAACATCTTCGATCTGGCTACCTTTACTCCTTATATTCCGTTATTAGAAAGAACAACTTTGATAAAAGTTTATAGTGATGTTTTTCTGTATAGTTATTATCAACGTAGGTATGTATAATTATGAATTATATCGAAACATTTGAGTTAATTAACTGTAATAGTTTCTTTTGTATCGCATGTATACACTAGCATTAGAAATTCAGTATTCAGTGATGATGCAATAAACAACACATTTACTGCCAAAAATGTTTTTATTTGAATAAATTAAATAAGTAACACATTTATTGCCTACTATGTTTTTATTTGAATACAAAAATTTAAAACATATAAAATAACAACAGGTAGGTAGGTAACGGTAGGTACGTCATTACAAAATATCACGGTATGTCACTCACCGCTTGTGATACAAAAAATATACTCTTCAAAGGCCTCTCTTCAATTACTCTTCCCTAAAAGACAATATTATAATTATAATATTAGGCTTTGATAACAAATACCTGTAAAACTGACTATACCTAAATTAAAAAATTACTAAGCCTACACCATATGATGGTCATCTACCACAGGCCTGTCTTTTGAACTGTAATATCCATTTAAAACTTTCAATCAAAACTTTTTTATTTACTACAAGCTTTTGGCCGCAGCTTCGCCCACGTTAACATTGTTTTTGTGACTGTCTTTGAGGGAGAGTGGTGCGTGAGCGTGGAGGCACAGTATATATATATTAGTACTAACGTAGTGGAGGTGAGTTTTTCCAGATCCTTCAGGAACTATGTCAAGCTATTCTAATTAGCAGTCTATGTCATTTCCCACCACCTCACATCAACCAAGTCTATACAAAAACACTTCAATCCGTTGCGACGCCGACGCGAGCGAGCGTGGAAACGGGTTTTCCCCAGATCCCTCAAGAATTATCTCAGGATATGCTAATTAGCACATTATATCATTATCCACCCCCTCAACCATTTCTGTGCAAAAAATCGCAACAATCCATTGTTCTATTGCGATGTTAAATAAATTAACCAAAAAAATATCATGTTTTCAGTTCCCGAGGGAACTGCAAGCCTATCTCCTTCCCAGTGACACTTCCCTGTTTGCCAAATTTTATCAGCACTTTTTCACATTTATAATATTAGTAAGGTTGGCCTCTATCAAAACAAATAATAAAATAGTTGTGTGTTTTACGAGTCGCCAAAAGTAGTATTGACAGTTTTTTTTTACCTTCACATGAGAGACCTGGGCGGGGCTGAGCATAAAATATGTTTATGAATTTATATTGTGTTCACTCACTCACCAAAATTAAAAGCTAAAACAGTCCAAAAAAAATAGACTACACATCTAAGTATTTAGCTTTTGTTTTAGTTTCTTAAAGTCCATATGAATCACCAAATTAAACAACAATCACGAAAACAGATCAAACAGTAAACAACCCAACATGAAATAAAAAGTTCTTAACTCTTATCTTTAAACAATTAAATTAGCTGGTCAACTTAACAATATCGTCAAATACAGCTTGGATTCTCTTCACTATGGTTTCTACCTCAGCCATTGCTCCAATCCCAGTGTCTCCACATACGAGCTTCTTATGTATAGGTGGTATTTCAATATAGCCCCATTCCTTAAGCCGAGCTATGTGCGTTGATGTGATCGGGTGCTCCCACATGCGAGTGTTCATTGCAGGACAGAAAAGGAGGGGCTTACTCATGTCCCACGCTCGTATTGTACTGGTTATCAGGTTATCACATATGCCCTAGAATTGTAAGGAATTTTGTTAGAATTCTTTCAGAATTGGAATTGTGTGGAGAGATAGGCACTCAAAGACTAGTTTTAAACCAATAACCTGATATTTAGATTAATAGTTAAAACTCATGTTTGACCCATTGAGTGGGAATTTTGGAATGATTCCGATAAAAATTTGGGATTTAACCCAGTTTTTGGGGTACAAACCCTGGTGCTTAACCTCCTCTATGTGAAAGGAAAAGTGAGTCCATGAGCTCCGATAAGGTTTATAGGAGTTCAGTGAAGTAGGTAGGTACATGCACTATATGGAAAGTATTTTTGACTGCACATCTAAAATAGTATCATATAGTACCTATTATAATTTTATATAGATCAGTTTAAACCTATTACATTAAACAATAATACATTTGTTAAGGTGCATACAGACTAGAGGCAGCCCAAGGCATGCATATGCCAGCGGCGCTCAGGTTGAGGTACACAACTTCTGGGTAGGAATAAATTGCCTGCAGGCAAAGAATATATACTGTAGGTCACGGCGTCCTTCCTATCTACCTTAAAGTGTAGTAAGTGAGACTAGGTTAGCAAAATCATATTATTTGCCTGTAGGTCACGGCGTCCTTCCTACCGACTTTAAAGTTTTGTAAGTGAGACTGGGTTAGCAAAATCATATTATTTGCCTGTAGGTCACGGCGTCCTTCCTACCGACTTTAAAGTTTTGTAAGTGAGACTGGGTTAGCAAAATCATATTATTTGCCTGTAGGTCACGGCGTCCTTCCTACCGACTTTAAAGTTTTGTAAATGAGACTGGGTTAGCAAAATCATATTATTTGCCTGTAGGTCACGGCGTCCTTCCTACCGACTTTAAAGTTTTGTAAGTGAGACTGGGTTAGCAAAATCATATTATTTGCCTGTAGGTCACGGCGTCCTTCCTACCGACTTTAAAGTTTTGTAAGTGAGACTGGGTTAGCAAAATCATATTATTTGCCTGTAGGTCACGGCGTCCTTCCTACCGACTTTAAAGTTTTGTAAATGAGACTGGGTTAGCAAAATCATATTATTTGCCTGTAGGTCACGGCGTCGTTCCTACCTACCTTAAAGTGTAGTAAGTGAGACTGGATTAGCAAAATTATATTATTTGCCTGTAGGTCACGGCGTCCTTCCTACCTACCTTAAAGTGTAGTAAGTGAGACTGGATTAGCAAAATCATATTATTTGCCTGTAGGTCACGGCGTCCTTCCTACCTACCTTAAAGTTTTGTAAGTGAGACTGGGTTAGCAAAATCATATTTTTGCCTGTAGGTCACGGCGTCCTTCCTACCTACCTTAAAGTGTAGTAAGTGAGAGTGGATTAGCAAAATTATATTATTTGCCTGTAGGTCACGGCGTCCTTCCTACCGACCTTAAAGTTTTGTAAGTGAGACTGGGTTAGCAAAATCATCTTATTTGCCTGTAGGTCACGGCGTCCTTCCCACCTACCTTAAAGTGTAGTAAGTGAGACTGGGTAAACAAAATCATATAATACAGGGTGGGAAGGAGTATACCGACGGATTTTAACCAACGATCAAAGTGGCTATTTGGACAAAAAACCTAACCACTCCGAGAGTGCCCACAGAAGTGAAAACTTTTACAGTTTTGACCCGCCGAATGTTCCTGGTACGCTGGCGGTTACATTAAATTACAGTGTCGCGAGTTCAATGTTTTTTCCCATGTCAAAAATGCTTTTACAAGTTTTGACCTTCTGAGTGTTCCTTGGTACGATGGCGGTTACATTACATTAAAGTGTCGCGAGTGGAATATTTTTTCCCATCTCAAAAATGCCCAACGCGCCTAAAGAAATTTTCACTTCATAAAGTTAATTCACAAGTTGAAAGATCTCAAAAATCTCAAGGGTAACACGCCTTAATAATGCGACGTAACCCCACAGTCCACACACGCAATACGGCAGTGGTAATAGCAAACTTACCTGGCATCTGCCATAATTTTGACTACGAATATGTTTTTATTAAAAGTTGAGTTTAAACAGCAAAACGTTTTTATTAAGTAGGTATTGAGAGAAATTAATGTTATATCTAAAGTAGGTAGCGATTGCTGTGTAAAAAAACTAAGATACAACTAGACACACATACCTTTGCGTATGATATCTTTAATCAGAAACAGTACTCAAAAGTTATCAACTTATTATTATTAGCTTGGTCTTTAGTTTTACTTCTGTTCTCTATCATCAATTTCAAATTCAAAATGATTTATTTGCATAAAAATATGGTTACATAAGATCTTATAAATGTAAAATAGAGCTACTCGTACTTTACCAGAAAACCTGGCACACTTAAGAGTCTCCAGGAGGCTCGAGTTTCCATAGAAACGTAATTCCGCTTTAATACAAAAACTACATGCCGGATTGAATATAAACTTTTTAAATATTAAGTAGACACATATCGATGTTTGTAATTAGTTTTCATCGTAGTAAACATTAACGTAACTAAACGAAGGCTTAAATTAGTTTTGTACTGAAAGTTTGAAACTGCTCTTATTTTTTCCGTTTTATTTCAGTACATCGAAAACTAATTACAAACATCGATATGTGTCTCCTCAATATATTTGCAAAGTTTGGATTCAATCCGGCATGTAGTTTTTCTATTAAAGCGTAACTACGTTTGTATGGAAACTAGAGCCCCCTGGCGGCCCTTAAACTTAAGATTTTAAACGTCACTAGAAATGACTACTAAACGATAACCGATTGTCACCTGAGTCAAGTTGTACAGTCGTGTTCATTAATATATGAGCATTACCAAGGCTTCAAATTTAAATGTACATGGAAGAGTACTTATATATCTGAGCAGATTCATCAATCAAATATATATACACATATCACCTGTCATATTAATCTGAGCAAGCCTTTCAGTAATATCTAAACAACTGAAAACTAATAAATATCTGTACTAATATTTTTCAAAATTATTTAAGCAAGTGAGAGTATGTAAATATCTACGAAAGGGTTTTTTTCAAATATTAGTCAACATATAGTGGCACAAAAATATTTGTACTAACGAATTCCAATTTTATGTGAACAAGTAGAAGTTCATAAATATGTGAATAAACTAAATAAATAAATAAATCATCTGGTTCTCGCAACCTTCTTGTCAAAATAAAACGGATGAAGTGCAATGACACCAATTAGGCTTACTAACTGTTGCTTACCAATTTGAATTCGATGCCATGCCATCTTTTTGAAAACTTTATCAGTGAATCGTGGAAATTATGAGACGAAGACTTAATAATGCATCGAAGATGTTACGTAAATAACACAAAAAAAACATTTCGTTAGATGTTTTTTTATTCACAATTGGTAAGCCCATGGCATCATCTCACCTGATGTTAAGTGACGACGATGCCAAAGATGGAAGCGAGCTTACCAAGATTCCCCAACGCAATGGAGAACTGGCTATCTTATCTTCATGCTGGAAAACATCAATGTTTTAACACTGATGTTTGGCGGCAAGACTTAGATAAGATGGTGGTAGCTAGCCAGGCGGGCTATGAAAATGCCCTACCACCAACCAAACCGAGTCTTACAAGTTGACCCCACCGGGAATCGAACCCGCGACCTCCTGGTGTGAAGCGAATGGACTAACCATTACGCCATGGAGGCCGTTAAAACAAGTTAAAATAAAAACGAATGTTTTCTTAGTAGGTACTAGCTGTGCCTGCGACTTTGGCCGCGTGGAGGTTTTGAATTTTCCCACGGGTACTCTTGAATTTTCCAGGATAAAAAGTATCCTATATGTTAACCCGAGCTACAAGAAACCACCATACAAAATTTCATCAAAATCGGCCTGGTAGTTTTTGCGTGGACATACAGACAGACGGACAAAAATTCCAAAAGTTGTTGTATCGGCCTCTATATTGTTAGTAATGTCCACCACAGTTATTATTTTCCAAAAATATTTTATGTAAAGACACGGCCCCGTTACAGTTTTATTATATGTATAGATTTACATCTTCCAAGTAAACTCAAAAATACCTTAATATTGGTGTTTATCAATTCAATGCAACGCATACGAATCACGAATTCTATGTGATTGACAATAGGATATGACTTATCATTTAAGAAATGGAAAGTGGCCAGTTGATTGATAACAACCTCTTAAAGTCGATTGTAAATCGAAATTAGCAAAAATGGGTAACAAGCCGCAAGCAAAACAGTAATGACGTCACACTCAAAATGAGAGGACAAATGTATCATTTGACAGTACGGTACTCTTTTCGGTGATTGTAATTTTTAAAATACGAAGTATTGTGTTTATTCAGATATTTATGAACTCCTACTTGTTTACATAAAATTGGAATTCTTTAGTATAGATATTTTTGTGCCACTACATGTTTATAAATATTTAAAAACCTTTGCGTAGATATTAGTACAGATATTTATTAGTTTTCAGTTGTTTAGATATTACTGAAAGCCTTGTTCAGATTAATATGACAGGTGATATGTGTATATATATTTGATTGATGAATCTGCTCAGATATAGGTACCCTTCCATGTACATTTATATTTCAAGCCTTGGTTATGCTCATATATTAATGAACTCGACTGTACATTGCTACTCGTAGAATAATTTAATTATTATGCCGCAACATTTTTCTTCGAATCATTTAGCGGGTATCAATTTATTTATGGATTCTTCTTTCTTCTTAGTCGGTACACTCTTGTCAGAGTGGTCATGGCCATCATTGTGAGTCAGATGAGTGATGATCGTGGTAATACGTCGCCATTCTTCGCGAACTGCAGCTTTCTGCAGCTTTATGGATATTGTAAAGAAAATTCATGCAGAGCAGTTACTGAGTATAAGAGACGATTTCCTAATCGTCGCAATCCGCACCATACTACCTTTGCCGATGTTCATAGACAATTCCGTGAAAAGGGCTTACGACCTAAACGTGCAGAGAGAGAGCAGCAATAAATTTTGACTTACGTACTAAAAACCGTATCATGAATCTAATTAATGAAGATCCCACATTCGGCTGTCGTCAATTACAGAGTGGTGTTACTTGTTTGGAAAAGGTATGGCCTTCTTCTATATCACTAACAGGAAAGTACAAGGACTAATACCTAGTAATATCTTTATAAGTGGGGCTGCAGTTGCAGCGACAATTCGACCCAATGGGATCTTTTGTGTCTACCCCTATAACCTTTGCACCCCAACCTAAAACAATGCAGCAATTCCGCTGATAGGAAGGTGCTTGTAGTCCTCCGGTTTTGGGTAACTATCACCTAGGAACCTAGGAGGTACATAGTGCATTAGATTAGAGCGGGAACAGGCCACGACATCACTTAAACTCAGGGCAGGACATACATTGTTTCAACCGAGTGTGGTGTGACCCGCCCGACCTTTGGTATTACACGACTTACTGGTGATTGTGACTTATTTGAATAGCAGTTTGTCCATGTAAGTATACATACTTGCGATCAGTCGACACGCATAAAGGTATCTATTACAATGTGAAAGAACACATGTAAGTTCCTCGAATGAACAACATTACAAGGCTGTCGTTCGTCTAAACGAAATCGATACGAGTATAATGACTAAGTTATGAATATGATTTCATTGGTTCATCATCATCATATCAGCCAAAAACCGTCCACTGCTGCTGGACAAAGGCCTCCCCCAAGGATTTACACGACGACCGGTCCTGCGCTGCCCGCATCCATCGGCTTCCCGCGATCTTCACCAGGTCGTCGGTCCACCGCTTGGGAGGCCTGCCTACGCTACGTTTTCCGGTGCGCGGTCGCCACTCGAAAACTTTAATGCCCCATCGGCCATCTGTTCTACGAGCTATGTGCCCTACAGGCCCTAAGTATATAGATCGAACATATTGTAACAGAAAAAGTACAGTTCAATTCTACTTGAATCAGGTGTAAACAATAAGTATTAATACATTAAGCTAATAAATGTCATACAGTATCCGAAAATTAATGAATTATTATCAATATGTATTATCATGAAAATATAATGGATGGGTGAATTACAGTTTAGCAGGGAAGGATTTTTTAATTTGCATAACATGCATAAGTGGCTTGAAGAAAATCCACATACAAAGTGGGTACATTCCCACCAACACAAATTTTTCATTAATTTGTGGGCTGGGATCATTGGTGACATTTTGATAGGCCAGATTGTGATTTCGCAGCAGTTGATTTCCGAAAGTTATATAAATATCTTGAGGCATGACTTGAATCTTTTACTCGAAGACATTGATTTGAAGACCATACCCTGACCATTGGATAGGACGTGGAAGTGATACAATAGCCTGGCCTGCCAGATCACCTGACCTCACACCTTTGGCAAAAGTACATATATTAGTACTAACATTTGGACTTCTTTTTCTGGGGAACATTAAAGGACAAGGTGTACACAAGACCAATCAATTCGAGAGAGGAATTGTTGGAATGGATCATGACAGCTTCAGATGAAATAAGAAATAGTAATTTCTTATACAAATCACGATTAACTCTTTGTATTGAAAACATTGGTTTGCATTTTGAAAATTTGATGGAATAATAAAATTCATGTAGTAACTATTTAAAAAAAATCCTCCTACTCAGGTAAATAAACTACACGTCAACTGTCACATCACAAGATCCTGTTGCGATTTTAAGACTATCGCAATCATGTGTTGATTTCTAACTAAGATAAATTTGATAGTTCCAGAAACAAAATAAGTTGTAATTTTTAACTGGCAAAGTATGCAATTCAGAGAAATTTCTAATCCAACCATTAGGTATCATAATAATATCAGATGTTTATCTGACTTTTGCTGTCTTGAACTTTAATAATCAAGTGTCATACTGATTTCATAGAGCATACTTCAATCTTGTCAGAGTCTATTGTGAAGTGTAAAGTTTTCTTTTTCACTCTTTAGACTAAGGTTTCATTCAAAAGGGAGTACTATCGTTAATTGATTTTTTGTGCCAGAAATTAAGTAAGTTAATGAGGCAGTTTCGGACCCAAGTTGATACAACATTATTTACTTGTAATACCACCAGGAATCCACAGTTAAAATCTGTCAGTATACTCCTTCCCACCCTGTATATCATAAAAATATTTTTTTATCACAACACGGCTGACCACACAGCACACACAACCACAGCAGCCCTGGGCCACTCTGATGAAAACCAGTGCTGTGTTGCAGCATAAGTCGCACACAGTATATGCTGAGTGCAGTCCGTGATTCTTACACCATACACACACACACACGAACACCACATTTTGATAGTCGTTTTATTTAACTGTTGTTTTGTTTCCACTTGTAATGTTCCTGTTATTTTTTATTTTTCGCCTCTTGTTTCATCTGTTTCAATATTATAATGTATGAGTTTGGTGCCAAGGAATCAATAAATGTCTTATGAGTATGTCCAAATCATACCCTGCATGAGTCATACATCTATATGTTTCTTATGTCTATACACACCTTTATTAGCCTTATACATGGATCTAACTGGTTAACACCAACAAAAATCTGTCTTGGTATAGGTTAGTGTATTCAATGCATGTAGCACTCATATGTGAATATTGTTGTGTTGGTCCATTATTTGATGTTTTATACTCACCTGTGCTATCTTGGCAAGAGTGTTAGCGTCCAAAGGTGCTATCACCAAGATGTCCGCCCACTTCCCAAGCTCCACATGGAGCACTGGGTCTCCTTGGTGCCTCCACGACTGCCACTCAGAGATCTCGTCATCAACCAAAACATCTGAGTGCAAATCCTCCATGGCAAAGAAGTGCTTCGCATGCTCTGTGACTATGAGACGCACCTGCAAAAGATTTAGGTGATTTAAATAAAAAAAATTGGCTTTAAACTTTAAAGGCAAATTAGCGAGAGTTGGTTTTTTGCATTTATGTGAGGGCACACCTAGCATAGTCTAAAGAACCCATACAGTCGGCAATTGGAGACATCTAGACAGGGCAATTGTGCGGAGGCCGAGTGGTGAAATGGGAGAGGTAGAGCGCTTTGTGCAGCTCCAGCGGAGAGCAGTGACAAGTGATGTCAGCTAAGACGCAAACAAAGTCACAATCCAGATGGACCACTGTATGGATTTTTAGACAATGCTGATAGTGAGACGCGCGCCACAGTAACTTGCAATGAGAAAATACCTGGACAGGTCATTGACCTGATATAATCTCCGTCCCACACACAGGTCACACCTATGCAAAAACCGTGTCTCGGTGTTTAGACAACTTTGTGGTTAGATTAGAACATAACCTTTAAAAAGTATCTGCTCTTGTTCTGTTCCAGTAGGACTCTGGTAAGCTGTGGAATTTTTAAAGCAGCGACACTACCTGTAGCGGCAATCAATACATTGAAGTGGTTTTTGTCCATTTTATAATAATAAAAATTCAGCCAAAAATAACTACTTTTTTTAATCAGCTGAATTAAAGGTATAATAAATAAACGGTCCGTGACCCACATATCACTACTATCCAGTGTTACCATGTCCAAAATCTGGGCAACGGTGATACTGTTAAAAAAATACGGTAGATTCTAACAAATTACGGCGATTGGGCCTGGAGAACAACGGTGAAAATAACGGTGAATTACTTTTAATAAAACAACCATTTTAGAGCTCAATCTGCTTTTTGTTCGAAAATCTCAAAATACAAATCAAGGTAATACAGAACATTTAAGTGCAACAATCGTACGAGAGCAATTATTATTATTTATAAAAATTAGTCTGAATTATCTGACTCTGATAATAAAATCTCTTCATTTTTTCATTATTTTCATTTTTCTCTTCATGTTAATTGTTGGTGTAATGGTTTATTTTTTCGGAGCATTTCATCATCAGGTTTAAACTAATACTTTTTGTCCTGCCTTTTGATAGGTTGTTGTGTCAAGAGATTTACTTTTATTGAGCTGGTTATTAGTTTGTTACGTTTTTTGTTTCTATATCGTTCACCTTACTGAACATACGTTCCCATTCGGCGTAGGAGTGCGGTAAAGACAGCAATGCAAGCATAAATTTCGGTAGCTACGTAAAAATCTTTCTGATTTCTTCGTCTATATATAACCTGATACCAAAACTTATAAGGAGGATAATGTTTTCAATTGTTTAATGGCTCTGATTTCGAGACCTTCCTGGATTACGGTAGTTATCGTCACCGTTGCCTATCTTCAACGGTAGGTGGTAAATTTTTGCTGAGTACGGTGCATTTACCGTAATTACGGTGCACATGGCAACACTGCTACTATCGTGATATCGTGATACCCTGTGGTGACACCTGCTTTTTTTTTTTAAAGAATATATAATGTCTCTAGGTACAAAAGCCCTATAGAGACAGTCTGATAATAAATCTTCATTTGTTTTTTGATTTGCACTGTTTGCTCGTGGCGGCGCATTACACATCTTCTCTGGAGTTCTTGACAGCATTTGCAGCAGCCTCATTCTGAGGTGGAACACCCGGTTGCAGTAACTGCACCCAGTGCAAATTGGGTATTCACATCCTCCTTCATTTAATTTTCTTGTTCTTCACATTCTTCAAAATCTAGCAGAAAACAATGCAAAAACAATAAAATAAAGTCTATAAAACTGCACCCAGTGCGAATTGGGTATTCACGTCCTCCTTCATTTAATTTTCTTGTTCTTCACATTCTTCAAAATCTAGCAGAAAACAATGCAAAAACAATAAAATAAAGTTACTAATGCGTTCACCACAAATCCCGCCCAAAACTCCAATTACATACGTCACACCAGCCTACGCCACTGTCCCCTGGATTTTTTTATTGGGGCTGCTTAAAAGATAAAGTTTATCAGAGGCCCATACACAACCAAGAAGAGCTGCGACAAAGAGTAAACGTCCCGGCGAGAGAAATTTCTACGATAAATTAAAGAAACTTAAAAATATCATTTTTACGTAGGTGCCGAGCATGTATTCGGGCTGGAGGCAGACAATTTGAACATTTATTGTAAAAAAAAACAATAATTACCACTCAGTTTAAAATCTATTAAATCATAAATTCATAAAAATTTGCAATTCAATCGAAATCTGCCCCCCACGCAATAAACATAGCAATATCTCGTTATTCATGAATAAAATGGGTTCATGTTATACCTTTCTGAAATCTGCATTAGTTAAGCAATTTTCGGAATCACTTTTCCATTAGTAAGTACATAGTAAATATTTTTTTCACCAGTGAATGTCAAAATAAAGTCAAATAATTTTGAGTAGCAAAAAAAATAAATTTAAGTATTTTTTTCGCAACGGTCTTGTGCTAGTTATAAAAAAATACATGTTTACCAGGTAGGGCCACTTATCTAGAATATTTAGCAAAAAAAATTACATGACTTTTTATGTGCACCTACTAGTCAATAATCTGACAAAATGTAGTGAAAATTTAATTTTTCATAAAAACTCAAATATCTCGAAAACGGTGAGATTCAATTGAATTCAATTCAATATATTTAATTAAAAATAGGTGCAAATTACACTCTTTCTGATAGTCATAAAATAATAATAACAATGTCCTTTGTGAAGAATCAAGAAATAAACAATAATTAGTTAATAACGTCAAAATTAAATACTTGATATAAACCAGATTATGTCATTAGAACATGAAAACAATATGATTCGAAAAGTTATACTTTTAAATCATTGAATGCATATAACAAGAGTAGGCCAGTTCACACAGACAGCACCCGGTCACGAGTATAACGCGAGAGTCAGCCATCGCTCCCATTAACCATATTAGAGGGAAAGAACGACCCGGCTCCCGATGCGCCATCATCCGCACGAACATTTACGCGAGCATGCACCACTCATGTCAATGCTAAGATAAAAATATTTATTAAAAGAAGTACTACACCTGTCATGTCTCATCGCTTCCACATCAATTCTTAGGTTGGTCATCATTTTATTACTATTAAACATGATTAGTAGTGTTGATAGAAGAAACACTGTCTACCCATACAGTTTTGTCATTTTAATATTCGGATGTCTTATAATAATCTTTTCTACAAAGAGTTCTTTTGATACCATTTTTAAACTGTTTATCTCGGGTAATTTGTTATACACGAGTGAGCATTGTCCCACAAACGATTTATTGATTTTGCTAAGTCTGGTATAAGTTAGTTGAAGTTTATTCCTATTACGAAGATTTCGATTGTGCCTGTCACTATTCAGTGAAAATAGATGCTGATTTTTACGTACATACATTATATTTTCATAAATGTACTGACACGGAAAAGTCATTATATTATTATCTTTGAACTTTTCTTAGATTTTCACTAAGGTCATATTTTTTTATTCTGGTAGGTCATGATGACCCAAGCTATCATCTTCTTAATTTTGGCTCACTACTTCCTGGACACAATGTATATTAGTACTAGGTGACGTTGATGGTAGCGTGGAGGTGAATATCGCAATTAACGTTAGTAATACTAGGTCATCTTTGCCGTAGCTCTGCCTAGTAATAATAGTTCATCCTTGACTCTGACTCTGCATTGATACTGGTCCGTATGGTTTGGCAACACTGATTCCGTCAATCAGTCTCAAGCTGAGGGAGTTTTTTGGCGGGATTTGTGGTGATCATTTTTGCTGTTTTACTTTAGTGTTTTTGTATTGTATTCTGCTAGAATTTGCTACACAAGTGGTGTGTTATGGAGAAAATAGTCTGGTGCACGTGAGCAATGTGGAGAACAAGACAATAAAAAGGAGGAGAACCTGCACACCCGGCTTAGAATGGGATCACTGTGTAGATGTGCAGATGTTGTCAAGAACTCCTCAATTGATTTGTAATGTACCGACACCAGAATTACAAATCAAAATAAAGACTGTCTCAAAAGGGCTTGTACCCATAGACGTAAATATATTATCAAACAAAACATTCAGTCTCAGTGTGACATATCTATTTTGGTAGTGACATATCCTCCCACAGATCTTAGATCTGCTGTGTATCCTCATTCCTCCGATTTCCTCCCTCCTTTTTTCCGTCAGTCTATTCGCCTGCATTATAGCGGGAAGTGGTGTTGGGTGTTGGATTCTTTTTAGTAATCGTGTTTCGTGTCACTGACGCTCTTTTATCAATAGCAGTTAGTGTATAATGTCTAAAAAATTGTGGTGAGTGTCAAGAGTGAAAAAAATGTGTCAGTAATTTTTGGAAGTATCGTTAACAAATTGTGATTTAAACATTTGTTTACCATGGATGCTAACGCGAAATATTATGAAGGCTGCGGCCAGGAAGGCCCGATCCGGTGCATATTTCTGTGTGAATTTCACCCGACTGCTGGTCCCAAAATTACGTGCCAGGTGCCCGATAACTACATTTCGAAAGATATTTTCGATACGGTCAGTCATTACATCATCCCGAAAGTGCAGCTACAGCGATGCACTTTGACAGTGTAAGTAAACTTTTGTACCTACAAAAACAACCCCGAAAAATAAACACTTACTTAAGTCACTGATAATAGCTGTCGAAAACAGAAATAAATATCCATACACTATTATAATGTGAAAATGGGTTTGTTTGCTTGTTACATCTTCACGCTTCAAAACTTCAACCAATCTTGACGAAATTTGCCATGCACGTAGCCTATGTCATGGAGAAGGACATAGGCTACTTTTGATCCCGTGAAAATAGCATGGTTCGATACAGTTCCTGTGGGAACCGAAAAATGACTCTTTTTGGTTGATTTCTTTAACATCGCAACGGAGCAACGGATTGTATTTTTGAAGTGCAAACTTCTTTAGGCGCGTTGTGCATTTTTTTTGTACAGATGGTTGGAGGGGGTGTGAAATGACTGATTACTAATTAGCATAGCCCGACATAGTTCCCGAGTGATATAGGGAAAACTCATTTCCATGCTCGCGCTCGTCGCAAAAGAGTGGGCATTGTCGTGATTTTTTGCACAGACATGGTTGAGGAGGTGGGAAGTGACATAGACTACTATTTAACATAGCCCAATATAGTTCCCGAGGGATCTGCTGGGGAAAACTCATTTCCACGCTCGCGCACGACGCGTTATTTACATAGAAAGGGTTGATAATGGGTGGAAAGAAGGGTTGCATGGTGGTACAGATTAAAAAAAAACTGAAAATTATCTATCCCTTTGATTTTCTTTGGTACAACTTTTCGAAAAATTATGGGTGATTTTGGCCAGATTAGGAATCTCGCAAATTACCGAACTATCCATACTTCGGTATTTTCTTCATATACCAAACACCAAACACGGGCGTGAAATCTGAAATCTGAAAAGTTCGGTGAAAAACCAATCGGTGACAAAGGTAGGCTGCTAATCAGAATAGCCCTAGTTCCCGAGGGATCTGGAAGAAACTCATGTCTACGCCCGCGAGCCGCTTGCGTCTCGCGCAACAGACACCCCTAAGAGCAGGCTCCCAAAATAAGTGCATGTTTGCTAGAATATTTTGAGTCAGCTGCAAGTTTGCTGAGCGTGAAAACTACACATCTGATTCTTTGAACCTTTTTCTTTGGTATGTATGGCTAAAACCAAAACACGATTCATTGGTTTTCGCTCGATACTTTTTATTTTGTAAATCTATGTAGGTACGTAGTTTTGAGATTATTAGTAGATTTTTCTCCTACATTACCAGGCCCCTCTTTCCAGCACATGCCCAGGGCCTCGCGATCGATAGGGCCCCCCTAGTACCTTCCAGATCACCAAATGACAAACGACATTTATTAATGAAGAACATATTTATGTCGAAGAAATCAAACGATAATGAATGACTACAATAACCTAATTGCTTATTAGCTTTTGCATGCGCGAAGCTGCCCTACTCTCGTCCGAAAATCAGGCTTTCCGATTTCAGCATGTTTAAATAAATTTAAATATATGAAAATACAACTTAATGGTATTCTGAGTACACTATTTTATAGAAAAATGATCAGTAAACTTGTACATTTTTTTGTGTTTTTCATTAAATTTTTAATATATTTCATCAAGAGTTACATACGGTAATGGCTCGCGCCAAATTTGAATTCTCTTCAAGCAACATGATTTTTGAGAACTAACCAGTAAATGATAAAAGAGTTGAGTACTTTTTTTTTAATTTGATGTGGCTATAAAAAAATAGAAATAAATCTAAAACTTTGTTTATCTACTTTCTTTGTCTGTTCTAACAAAATATAGTGTACTGTCAAGGTCATAAGGGCCCCATTCTACTAATGTGCCCAGGGCCTCCAACAGGTTAAAGAAGGCCCTGTACAGCCTGTACATTACATAAGTTACGCGCATGAAATAAATACCGACAGTAAGAGAATAAAGGTATTGATAAAACGGCTAAGACGAAATTTTTATGCTCGAAATAAATGAAAATGTGCATTTGCGCCCAAAGTAAAGGAGGTAAGTCGCGTTAAGACTTAAGACTCGAGAAATTCAACTGTAAAGCGCCGTGCCGCGCTGGGAGCCTGCTCTTAAGGCCTTAAGAGGGGTCAAATGACAATATTCATTTCAAATTATTGAAAGACTGTGTAAAGCTATCGCCATGGAAAAATATATAATATACTTAAAGTAATAAAAAATCGATTTACTTAATTGAATAAAATTTTAAAAATATTACCACTTTTGATCTAAAAAAATACACGGTTAAATATCAGGTTGTTCGCCAGTGCCGCGCTGGGAGCCTACTCTTAAGGTCTGAAGATGGGTCAAATGACAATATTCAATTCAAATTATTGAAAGACTGTGTAAAGCTATCACCACGGAAAAATATATAATATACTTAAAGTAATAAAAAATCGATATAATTGAATACAATTTTAAAAATATTACCACTTTTGATATAAAAAATATACTGAATATCTTAGCGCCTTAATACTTTAAGATGACTCAATCCGAGCAGGTTGATACGTTTTAAAATAATGTCAAACGTAATTACTTATATTCAAAGTTCAAATCAATGCTGGCTTCAACGCGGCTGTTACGTTGAAACCGAATGCCCAATTCTCGATTTTCACATGTTTTTATTACTTTTCTTCACTTTCAAAAAGTTTTCAATTAAAAAGAAAGGTGTTAAAGTCACCGATTATTGTGTGTTGGTTTCATTCGACATTAACTATTTGTTTGCGAGAAATTTTGCAATTAATGCCACAAACAGGGCCTTCAGTATATTTTTTTACATCAAAAGTGGTAATTTATTTTCAAATTGTATTCAATTAAATCTATTTATTATTACTTTACGTATAATCTATATGCTTTTCATAGTGATAGTTTTACAGTCTTGCAATAACTAGAATTGAATATTGATAAGTGACCCATCTTAAGGCCAATGTCCACGCGGGTAAAACCGCGGGCAAAAGCGAGTAATAGAATAAACCACAGAACAAGTAACAGTGGAATAAACAGAACAGTAAACGTACAACTAAACAAATAATAGACACACTAACTAAACATCGTAATAGGTAACATGAGAGTGAATATTACCCAAATAATGGCAAAACCTACCTATTAAATTTGGGAATTTGTGTTGAATTATCGAATTTGAAAGCCGCCGCCGCCGCACCACCGATGAGTTTTGCTAGATTTTGCTTCCCTTTTGTGGGGTGATTCCGCAATGGATATAATTATGCAAAAATTAAATAATTCTACTAATCGCAGCAATGTTTTATACATTTAAATAGCACCATAATGCGGCGAGGGAACTAGATTGTGTGATTGGTCTAGCAATAGTGCTATTCATAGAATATTGCTCCAATTAGTGGAATTATAACAAAACTATGAAATGAAAAACCTTAGGACATAGTTCAGCAACTTTGTTTCTGCTGCATATTCTGTTGAATGAAACCCGGTATATTTAGGTATACAAATGACAGCACGGTTGCGGAGAGATACTTGTCTAGTGCTCGAGATAGGGGTCCTGCCTGATATACCTTCTATCCCAGAGAGAGACCATGATTGAGCGCCTGAACCTAACACACAAGGAAGTCTCTAACTGAGGCGATGCCAATCTTGTTAGGTTTAATGCCTCTAAAACGCTGGCGTGTCATCTATTCACTGCAAAAAGGAGTCCTTTTACCCTAACTTCTACTTTCCGAGATGAATTTATCTAGATCTCCGATCGTCTCGAGTTCCTTGGCGTAAATTTAACATCCGATCTAAGTTTCGGGAGATACATTGAATCCCAGACAAAAACGCCTGCCAAAAAGCTCGTAATCCTCTCGAATTTGAAACTTTACTTCACACCAGACCAGATTCTAATGTTATACCAAGCTCATGCATTAAGTACTTCTCTCACTATGGGACAGATCGGCTCGTAACCCGCTAGACGCCTTGGATTCTATCGACCGACGCGTTAGGAGACTCATTGGCGACGAGGGACTTGTATCAAACAAGCTCCAAAATCTCGAGCATCACTGCAAAGTGTGCAAAGTCGTCTACGTATCGCTGTTCCATAAAGTTCATTTCGGACCTTAAAGCTTCACGACCTCATACCCCCTTCGCTATTCCATCATCGGAAGACCAGGCGCGGAGGGCGATTCCACCCCTTTGTCTTCAATGTTCCACCTAAACGTACGAAGCGTTTTGCTTCATTGTTCGCCATGCGAACGGCTAAGGAGTGGAATTCCCTGCCGGCGGCGCCTGTGTTCCCGATTCGTATAATTTAGTAATCTTCAAGACGACAGTGAATACGAACTAATTGAGCTTGGGTGTTACATCCTCGGCTGTATAATTTTTTATAAAAAAAAAGACTATTTTGTCTGCAATAAATGTTTTAAAAATAAAAATTACTTAACTGAATCACTCCAATCTACTTCAATGCATCTTAATTACTTATACATACATACCTAAATTACCAAAAATTCAGTAGGTATCAAATCAATTTCACACTCAAGGCTCTCAACCCCTAATGGATAGAGCTACGAAATATTTTTTTTACATTTCATTTATTTCCATTTTCACGCGTCAACTTTTCAGCCTTAATTATCGTCATGAACTTTGACACGTTTTTATGTTAGTTTTTTATTTATTCGTTCCTACCTATGGCTGTCCAAGTGCTTTTCTAAAATTAAAGGTAATAAAAATAAATAATCCATCGTGAGTATTTAAAGTATGTAGAAGCGACTCTGACTCTGTTATCGTCTCTGCTGCTGTGAGGTTGCTATCTGGCAACAGGAACAGGTAGATACAGCCGTCAAAACATTACTCGTGTAGCGCCACCCACTGTAGGCGCCATCTACGTACGTAAATCCTATGGCATAGAATTGTTCTCAGGGTTAAAAAAAACAGTTTTTTTAAAGTTTGTTAAACAAGCAGTTCAAAATATTTTAGACATGTTAAATTTTTTTAAATTAATTTGAGCTCTGTTTTTTTCCGTCTTTTTTATCGTCTACGTTTGAAAATTTAAAAATTAATAATGCGGACGAAACTAAAATTTTGGGGTTATGTTGCTGAGCTACGTGCCCACTGTTTAGAGAATCTTGAATTTTATCTCTTATCGATTTGGCAGTCCTTATAATGCGGACGAAACTAAAATTTTGGGCTATAACTACTGAGCTACGTCCCTACTATTTAGAGAACCTTGAATTTTATCCCTCATTGATTTGGCAGTCCTTATAATATGGATGAACCTAAAATTTTGGGTTATGACTGCTGAGCTACGTACCCGCTATTTAGAGAACCTTGAATTGTATCCCTCATTGATTTGGCAGTCCTTATAATGCGGATGAACCTAAAATTTTGGGTTATGACTGCTGAGCTACTTCCCCACTATTTAGAGAACCTTGAATTTTATCCGTCATAAATTTGGCAGTCCTTATAATGCGGATGAACCTAAAATTTTGGGTTATGACTGCTGAGCTACGTCCCCGCTATTCATAGAACCTTGAATTTTATCCCTCATAGATTTGGCAGTCCTAGTAATGCGGATGAACCTAAAATTTTGGGTTATGACTGCTGAGCTACGTCTCCGCTATTTAGAGAACCTTGAATTTTATCCCTCATAGATTTGGCAGTCCTTGTAATGCGGATGTACCTAAAATTTTGGGTTATGACTGCTGAGCTACGTCCCCACTATTTAGAGAACCTTGAAATGTATCCCTCATTGATTTGGCAGTCCTTATAATGCGGATGAACCTAAAATTTTGGGTTTTGACTGCTGAGCTACTTCCCCACTATTGAAAGAACCTAGAATTTTATCCCTCATCGATTTGGCAGTCCTTATAATGCGGATGAACCTAAAATTTTGGGTTATGACTGCTGAGCTACGTCCCCACTATTTAAAGAACCTTGAATTTTATCCCTCATCGATTTGGCAGTCCTTATAATGCGGATGAACCTAAAATTATGGGCTATGACTGCTGAGCTACGTGCCCTCTATTTAGAGAGCCTTGAATTTTATCCCTCATAGATTTAGCAGTCGTAATAATGCGGATGAACCTAAAATTATAGGCTATGACTGCTGAGCTACGTGCCCTCTATTTAGAGAGCCTTGAATTTTATCCCTCATCGATTTGGCAGTCGTTATAATGCGGATGAACCAAAAATTTTCGTACAAGGAAGGATGCAAGTAGGTATGCTGCTGTCGTTTCGTATAAAACCAGACACTTAGTTCTATGACAGGATTAGTATGACCAGTATTTAGAATTGAATAAAAGGCAGCGCTTTTTGAAAAACTACTACTAACTACTTGAAATATTTTTCATGCCAGTCTTCTTTCAGCACCCTGCTCGGCTCCAAGATCCTGGGCTTCCCGGTGCGCATTGACAACAAGAAGTATGCGCGTAACGCGTTCTACTTTAACCTGTGCTTCGTGTGCGATGCGTGGGCGCGCACCGTCCACCTGGAACCGCTGGTCAAAAAGCTCACGGAATACTTGGTAAGTTTAAGCTAATGTACCTTCGGGCCGTACTAGCGCTTTCTATATATAGTTCATTCGCTCATTTAACCGCATTTTTGACGGCTCCCGACAAACACTCTGTCAAATGTGCCGCTCTGAGTTCAATCGCGCCGCCCGCCGCGCGCGAGTGTTTGTCGGGAGCTGTCAAAGATGCGGATGAACTATAGTTTGGTTCTTATTTGAATATTAATAAAAGTTAGACATATCAGTGTCGGTGATATGTTACGTAAAAAAATCATAATTAAACAAACATTCGTTACGGAATAACTAATTTTTTTAATGAAATTTTTACGTTATTCTGTCAATTTTTTTTTTACAATTATCTAACTAAGTACCGATTCAGATATGTCTAGAACTTGTTTATAAAATTTCAACAAGATTTACCAATTGTGAAAAAGAAAAACTTTAATTGAACTTGAAGTTTGAACAAAACTACGCACGCTATGAATACACTCCTCATCTTGCATTAGTCAAGTATAAAATAAAACTGTGTAAATGTCTGCAATTTCTGTGATAATAGCAAAACGACGATATCTCCTCGATAAATAGCGATGATATCTCTTATGAATCTATTTTTGAATCTACGAGTTTCATAAATTACGACACATGTTTCGCTTGCGTTTCGGCATTCTTTTTATAACACTTCGCAGACTTCGTACCTCAATAAATTTTATGTAATTGCCCTTATTTTTATGTAAATTTATCCAATCTCTGGGTTTCCTAGAACAGACTGTTTTAATCAATAAGGCCGCCTAAATTGTACAATTTAAATTACTCTCTATTCTGTATACTATTCTTTATATTTTTTTATTGTACAATAAAGCATATTTGATTGATTGATAGATAAATTGGCTGGTGGCATACATGGGCCGTCTCATCAGTCAATTGTCTGACATCGTTTACCTGGACGCGAAAGTTTACAGCTCTCTACTAAGCAAACTTGACTACCTACCGAACCTAACATTTGCTCGTTTTTTCAACCGACTTCCAAAAAGGAGGAGGTTTTATATAATTCGACTAGGTATTTGTTGTTTTTGTGTGTGTGTTACGCGGTATCTTCGCAGATTGTGAACCTATTTTCATGATTCTTTTTTTATTCGATAGAGTATACTCCCGAGTTGGTCCTAAATAAATTAAATCAATATCAGTGTACTTTATTAGAAAATTAACAAAAACCAAAAATTATAATGCAAAATTGTACTAAGTTTTTGCGATTGCAGTTTTTTTTTTAAAGTTTTTTAATATTTTTAAGCTATTGCATAGCTTCTATCGCGAGCCTTGAGAGCGGGGACCGAATCCAGAAATTCCGTAACGAAAAAACCTCACGCTCCCCACTCCGACGGGCACGGAGGTGTGGCTTGAAGGCCGTGCATCGTCTAACGTCGTTTCAGTTTGGCAGTCTTCGACACGGCGTTGTGTGCGTGCGATTAGACGTATTGTACGACTCTACGAAACTCGCACGAATCGAGACGAGCTGCTCCGAAATCGGACGAATACATAAGCAGCTGTTTATGAGAAAGTATATAGGTGTATAGGTATTTATGTACAACAGTGAATAGCTGTACTTGTAAAATTTGTGTATAAAGTGTTTTTGTTTACCAACGATATCGGTTGCCAAGGCAACAATATCGGTTGTTAAAACATTTAAAACAAACATACCTATAAGATAAAAAAGATTTGATCATTTTCGGAGAATAATAAAACTCTTTTCATAAACTGTATATACCTCCATATGACAAAAAAGATTTGATTATTTTCTGAAGACTAAGTATTTACTTTCAAACATATATTGATGGAGCTAAAGAAGTTTTACTTCAGTCGTGTGGTCTAAAGCACACTCGTATTTTAAGCTATTGTAAGTATAGCTTTTATCGCGGGCTTTGAGGGGACTGAAAAAAACCTGACACCCCAAAAAAAAAAATATTGAGTTCTAAAAAACTTACAGTGCCATCTATCTATCCATCATGATGATGGTGATGGTGGTGGTGATGGTGGTTGCGATGGTGGTCGCGATAGTGGTCGGGATGGTGGTCGCGATGGTGGTCGCGATGGTGGTCGCAATGGTGATCGCAATGGTGCTCGTGATGGTGGTCGCGATGGTGGTCGCGATGGTCATCATTACAGCTCATATACGTCCCCACCGAGGGGCTCGAGCCTACCCTGAATCAGGGCGATTAGGCCTTAGTCGACCACGCGGGCCCAGTGCGGGTTGGTCGACTTCACACACAACCTTTGAGTTTCTTCGCAGGCGTGTGCAGGTTTCCTCACGATGTTTTCCTTCACCGTTAACGCAATCGGTAAGTATGTACGTAAGTTTTTGAAAAACTCATTGGTACATTGGCCATCCAGATTTGAACCCGGTACCTCTGGTTAGATGGACCGAGTCGTTACCGGTTGAGCCACCGACGCCTACAATGGTAATCGCGATGGTAAATAATTATAATTGCATAAGGTGATAAAAAATGCTATGCAATAGCTTTACCGCGACAGTCCCCGAGTGCCACACATCTTTTTTTTTATTAATAATTTGAGTGGGTTTGATTGCATCTTACTTGATGGAAAGTGACGATGTAGTTGGAGGATGGTTTAAATGCCTATTGACTCTCGCCTTTAAGCGGCAAACTTTCCAAGCTGTCCATGGCCTAGCTTGCCTTCTATTCAAACACGTAAAATACTTCCAATCAATCAATCAAAATAATTTATTTTAAATAGGTGCTTACACACACTTTTAAATAGTCAAAAAAACAAAAAAAAACTTATTGTCTATTACATAATGTCATGATACAGATTACAGTCTCAGGTAATGGTATTTGTTATAGAATCAACATATATATCTTTGTCATTTACATATCTATTATTAGTATCCTCCAGAGCACAAGCATTTTTTGACATGAGTCTTGAATTTATTCTCTGACAAACTAGTTACATTTTCTGGAATTTTATTGTAGAATCTTATACACTGCCTCTCAAATGACTTTTTAACTTTACTCAGTCTCGAAAAGGCTATATCTATTTTATTTACATTTCTTAAATTCAAATGATGCCTGTCACTGTTTTTAGGAAATAAATGTAAATTTTTACGAACGTACATAATATTTTCATATACAAATTGACTAACAACAGTTAAAATATTGATTTCTTTGAATTTATTTTTTAACGACTCACGTGATTGCATCTGATAGATTGCGCGGATAGCTCTTTTCTGCAAGATGAAAATAGTTTCTATATCAGCCGCCCCACAGTAAGATGCCATAAGACATTATACTATGGAAGTAACTAAAATACACTAGTCTCGCAGTACCTACATCCGTTATCTGTCTTATTTTCTTAACGGCATAAGTAGCTTAACTAAGCCTTCGCGCTAAAGTTTCAATGTGTGGTCCCCATTGAAGTGAAACATCCAAAGTTATACCAAGGAACACTGTAGTATTTACAAATTCTAATTTATTACTGTCTAACATTACACTATTATTGACCTTTTTTACATTAGGCAAACAGAATTTTATACATTTTGTTTTCTTAGCATTTAATAATAAGTTGTTCACAGTAAACCAGTTCAGTATCTTTAAAAAAGAGTGTTGTTTACTTCGTCAATTTCGTTTTCTTTCCTATTCACTTTAAAAATAAAAGAAGTATCATCCGCAAACAACACAATATTTGACAGATGTTGCACTATAAAAGGCAAATCGTTTACGTAAACAAGGAAAAGAAAAGGCCCTAATATGGAGCCCTGGGGCACACCCATTTTCACTATATATCCAGATGAGTTCGTGCCATTTACTTGTATTTTTTGTGTTCTGTTGTCTAAATACGAATTTAAAAGACTGAGAGCCCCATCCTCTACTCCATAATGCTTTAATTTCACAAGTAATGTTTGGTGTTCAACATAATCAAATGCCTTAGATAAATCACAAAACACTCCAATTGCATTCTGCGATTCCTCAAAGGCATCATAGATGTTGCGAATAAGTGCTACTCCTGCATCGGTTGTTGATCGACCTTTAGTGAAACCAAATTGTTGGTTATGCAGTAGTTTGTTTTCTGTAAAATATTGTAGCATTTGGTTAAGCATAACCTTTTCAAACACTTTACTAAGAACTGGCAGCACAGAAACTGGTCTGTAGTTGCCCGGATCAGTTTTCTTCCTTCTAATACTTATACATATCACCGCAAGATCGCGTAGGTAATTAGTTTTTTTTACAAAATCATGTAGTACCCATATATATAGCATGTTTTTACATTTCGCACTAGTGTGTATCGAAGACCTGACATAACTCTTACACACTTTTCTGGGATATTTAGTAGGGGTTTCCATTTTGAAAATTTTTAATTGTTAAATAATATTTTTAGGGCATTTTATTCGCACTACGCTCACTTTCGTTGCGTGTCAAAGTAACCTTTTGTCGCAGTTCCATATTTGTTAGCAGTTGTATGTTGTCGTAGTTCATACATTCCGCATTAGTTGGTGTCTGTGTGTATCGAAGTCAGGAGTCTGTCTATACGTCTCCGTTGGACGACTGTATGGATTCTTTAGACTGTGATAGTGTTTAGCACTAACGTTCTTAACTAAACCTTAGCTATTTGTACGATTGTAGCCTTGCTCTTCGGTGTTAAAAGAAAACACTTTAAAAAATAACTTTCTTTGCAAAAACTTAGTACACGTTTGCATTATTATTTTTGGTTTTTGTTAGTTTTGTATAAAAAGTAATACACGGATTTTGAAAAAAATTATATGGGACCAACCTGAAAGCATACCCTATCTAATATAAAAAAAGACGTGTGGCACTCGGGGACTGCCGCGGTAAAGCTATTGCATAGCATTTTTTATCAACTTATGCAATTATAATTATTTACTATCGCGACCACCATCGCGACCACCATCACGAGCACCATTGCGATCACCATCGCGACCATCATTGCGACCACCATCGCGACCACTATCGCGACCACCATCGCAACCACCATCACCATCATCATGATGGATAGATAGATGGCACTGTAAGTTTTTTAGAACTCAATATATTTTTTTTTGGGGTGTCAGGTTTTTTTCAGTACCCTCAAAGCCCGCGATAAAAGCTATACTTACAATAGCTTAAAATACGAGTGTGCTTTAGACCACACGACTGAAGTAAAACTTCTTTGGCTACATCAATATATGTTTGAAAGTAAATACTTAGTCTTCAGAAAATAATCAAATCTTTTTTGTCACATGGAGGTATATACAGTTTATGAAAAGAGTTTTATTATTCTCCGAAAATGATCAAATCTTTTTTATCTTATAGGTATGTTTGTTTTAATTGTTTTAACAACCGATATTGTTGCCTTGGCAACCGATATCGTTGGTAAACAAAAACACTTTATACACAAATTTTACAAGTACAGCTATTCACTGTTGTACATAAATACCTATACACCTATATACTTTCTCATAAACAGCTGCTTATGTATTCGTCCGATTTCGGAGCAGCTCGTCTCGATTCGTGCGAGTTTCGTAGAGTCGTACAATACGTCTAATCGCACGCACACAACGCCGTGTCGAAGACTGCCGAACTGAAACGACGTTAGACGATGCACGGCCTTCAAGCCACACCTCCGTGCCCGTCGGAGTGGGGAGCGTGAGGTTTTTCGTTACGAAATTTCTGGATTCGGTCCCCACGCTCAAGGCCCGCGATAGAAGCTATGCAATAGCTTAAAAAAACATAACAAACATACAAAAAAAAACAGTCGAATTGAGAACCTCCTCTTTTTTGGAAGTCTGTTGAAAATTTCAATGAATACAGAGTCCCCAACGTCTTCACTGCTGAAGCACCGGTCTTCTCAAACTAGGGAAGCTGGTCGGTAGGATTAGGCCAAATCCCACACATGGGGGTCTAGCCCGGACAAGTAATGGTTGTAGGGCCGGACAAATATGGCGAACACTATACGTCAGAAGTTTTCAAACCGTCTGTAAGGCCTCTGTCTAACACGTCTTAACGGCTGTCATCTGGTGAAAGCAGCGGCACGAACGGCTACAACTACAATACATCATCATCATATCAACACATATAGTACGTCCCCACCGAGGGGCTCGAGTCTACCCTGAATTAGGGCGATCGGGCCTTAGTCGACCACGCGGGCCCAGTGCGGGTTGGTCGAATTCACACTCAACCTTCGAGTTTCTTCGCAGGTGTGTGCAGGTTTCGTCACGATGTTTTCCTTCACCGTTAAAGCAATCGGTGAGTATATGTACGTAAGTTTCGGAAAACTCATTGGTACATTGGCCGTCCGGATTTGAACCCGGCACCTCTTGTTAAGAGGAACGAGTCGTTACCGGTTGAGCCACCGACGCTTCGCTACAATACATCATCATCATCATCATATCAGCCGAAGGACGTCCACTGCTGGACATAGGCCTCCCCCAAGGATTTTCACGACGACCGGTTCTGCGCTGCCCGCATCCAGCGGCATCCCACGACCTTCACCAGGTCATCGGTCGACCGAGTGGGAGGCCTGCCTATACTACGTTTTCCGGTGCATGGTCGCCACTCGAGAACTTTACTGCCTCAACGACCATCTGTTCTACGAGCAATGTGCCCCGCCCACTGCCACTTAAGTTTAACAATTCTGAGAGCTATGTCGGTTACTTTGGTTCTCCTACGGATCTCCTCGTTTTGATTCGATCACGCAGAGAAACTCCGTGCATAGCACGCTCCATTGCCCTTTGGGTGACCTTGAGCGTTCTTATGAGGCCCATAGTAAGCGACCATGTCTCAGTTCCATAAGTCATCACATCACTGGCAACACACACTGGTCGTAGACCTTGGTCTTAAGACACTGCGGTATCTGGGACGTAAAGATATTGCGAAGCTTCCCGAACGCTGTCCAGCCGAGTTGGATTCGACGATTGATCTCTTTCTCGAAGTTGGACCTACCTAACTAGACTGTTTGTCCCAGGTATACATATTCGGTAACAACTTCGAGTGTAGAGCCTCCAACCTTCAGAGGAGTAGGTATGACACGGACGTTTGACATAATTTTCGTCTTGTCCATGTTCATTCTAAGACCCACTTGTTGAGAGGCTCTACTGAGGCCATCGAGCATTGTGCCTAAATAGAATACATAGTTACACAAAATTTGTGCTGCAATACATTTTTACACAAAATTACATCTTTATCCAGCTATCCCGCTATCTCAGAGCTGGAATCGTAACAGGTTTCCTTGCAACCAAAAACAAAACACCCTAACATGAAAGTTCTTTCTAGCTGTCTATGGAACTGGAATCCGAGTGGCTGTCGAAGCAATCCACGTCGGGCGACGCGAAGGAACTGAGCGGCGTGATGCTGCAGGTCATGCAGGATATCAACTGCAGGCGCATGTGCACCTTGACAGGTCAGTCGTTAACACCAGCAACAGGGCTGGCCCGCACATAGGGCGAACAGAGCGCCCCTCCCAAGCGTTGAACATAAAGGGCGCCAAAATGGGAAAACTTTTGCGTGCAGTCGCACCTGGGGCGCCTATAATGGTATCAGGGCGCCTATAAAACAGACTATATTTTGATTTCGCTGAAACTAAGCTCGGGCCAGCTCTGATCAGCAAAGCTAAAGTAAGGGCTAAAAAATTCGGGCAAGCTCACGTTTCCTTTATTTTTTATTTTTCGTTGTTAAAGCGGCAATCGAAATACTCTGTGAAAGTTTTAACTGTCTACCTATTACGATTCATGAAATACAGCCCGCTTACAGACAGACGACGTACGGACGGAGCGGAGGATTAGCAATAGGATCCCGTTGGTAGTCTTTGGGTACGGGACCCTAAAAATAATACTATTATACGGAAGATAGCAAAACTAAAATCTACAACGAAGTGGTACCTACACGAATCCACAACGGGTGGCCTGTACGTATGAATGGAGTGTCGTGGGTGTGGTAAGTGGTTTAGAACTCTAGGGTTTATAATGAGAGCCTCTAGTTCATTTGATACTAGGGTTGCTAGGCTCTTATTCAAACCTATGTTCGCAGTAAATTAGAATTTGGTGCTATTGTCTGGGATCCTTGTGATAACAAATATGCCTTCATGATAGAAAGAATCAAGCGGAAATTTGCGCGTTTCATCTACAAAAGATCATAATATGGCTATTGCCCATATAATATGTATCCGCCATTGTTCGTTTCGGGAATGGTTGCGTTAGAAACGCTAGCATAAAGACGGAAATTACTGCTTTTGGTCCACTACTTGCTTATAGGTGCTCCCACACAGCATCAGCTATATAACGTTATAAAACATTGTGTAGCACGATAACATTTTATAACAGTGTGTAACATTTCGCTTCAACATGCCAAGAATGTTTGTTACAATTTGTTAAAAAAAGTTAGACAAGCAACATTCTCTAACGTTATCTGTCAAAAACGATATTTTGTTATAAAAATGTTTGAAATACCTCGGCGTGACGTCATAGTTTTGCAGCGTCATTAATGTACCCATTTTGTGATTTTGGTAAATTAAAAATGGATGACTTTAAAGAATTTAAGGTTTTTAAAAGTTTCAGTAGGAGGGTAGTTTAGTTATCAATAGTTCATAAGTATAATAAGTAATTTATTTTTGTAGCTGTCTCATTCCCACAGATCGGGTAACACATCCAATTCACAATTCCAATTCACACAATTCAATTAAAATTCAATACAATTAATATAGTCAATTTATTAGTAGGTAACCTGTGTAGTTGCCACTACTGTTTATTCCCGCACTTCATGTTACGTATATACTCGAGATACTAAAGATCGTCGCAGGATTTTACTATACCCACTGAATAGAAGTATCATCATCATCATATCAGCCGATAAACGTCCACTGCTGGACAATGGCCTCCCCCAAGGATTTCCACGACGATTGGCTTCCCGCGATCTTCACCAGGTCGTCGGTCCACCACGTAGGAGGCCTGCCTACGCTACGTTTTAGAAGTTGTCTAATTCGAAAACTGGAGGTAGAGCTACAGCCACAAAACCTAAGGAATCGAGGAGATACCTACAAGGTGCAAAATACGATCGTGAGGAGTATCCTTTTGGTTATGTTTTTCAAGTGTAGGTATGTATGTATGTAGATTTCTATATTCACCTGCTACAGCCTGAACGACTTCAAAGATTTTAACGTATGAGGCGTCGCTAGATTCGTCTTGATACCGATACCGATACATTTTTACTCGAACTGGCAAAAAAATAGTTTTAACGCAGTCGGGTTTTTTTTTCAATTTGAAGCGCTCGGATTGTTAAACGGCTCAAAACTTTTCATAAATTACTTTAGAATTAATTCTTGATCTGAGACTTCGGCCCACTTTTTTACGACTGAATCGGAGCCAGATGCTATTAATTTTGCATGTAAATAGCCCACATTAGCGACACAGTGATAAAATAGAACTAGTTTTTACGTAATAAAGTCGTTGTTAAGGCTTTTATCCGCTTCCATCTTCGGCATCATCGTCACTTACCATCAGTTATGATGCCAAGGGCTTACCAATTGTGAATAAAAAATATATTAAAAAAACTGCCTCCGTGGCGTAATGGTTAGTCCATTCGCTTCACACCAGGAGGTCGCGGGTTCGATTCCCGGCGGGGTCAACTTTGTAAGACTCGGTTTGGTTGGTGATTGATAGAGCATTTTAATAGCCCGCCTGGCTAGAGTTCGCGGGTTCGATTCACGGCGGGGTCAACTTTGTAAAACTCAGTTTGGTTGGTGATAGAACATTTTAATAGCCCGCCTGGCTAGCTATATTGATGTGTTCCGGCTTGAAGATAAGACAGCCAGGTCCCCATTGCGTTGGGGAATCTTGGTAAGCCCGCTTCCAACTTCGGCACCATCGTCACTTACCATCAGGTGAGATCATGCCAAGGGATTACCAATTCTAAATAAAAAAACGCTCGCTCGCTCGGTGTGGTAAAAGAATCAGTTTGAAGTTTGTATGGGAAATGACATTTCCCATACAAACTTTAAACTACTACTTACTTCTTAAAAATGTATGGGCCGATTCTAAAGAAACTTTATACACATGAGCAAGCCACGAAATTGTAGTGGATAGATTACATTTTAGAAATACTGTATTTTAAAAAAGATTACTAAATTTTAAGATTACTATGAAAACCTTAAATCACTTTTAGTGACATCATCATATACGTCCCCAGCGAGGGGCTCGAGCCTACCCTAAATTAGGGCGATCGGGCCTTAGTCGACCACGCGGGCCCAGTGCGGGTTGGTCGACTTCACACACAACCTACCAGTTTCTCCGCAGGCGTGTGCAGGTTTTCTCACGATTTTTTCCTTCACCGTAAGAGCGTCGGATAAACGTACATAATATAAAATCTAAATTCGAAATCACATTGGTACGTGGCAGGCTTCGAACCACGACCTCCCGCCCGGACAGGCGGCGGCGGCCCTAGCCGTTACGCCACCGACGCACATTATTTAGTGAGAACACCATTTTTTGATGTGTAACATCTTTGCTCTCGCTTTCCTGTAATTTGTGGGAGTGATTTCGTGAAATGGGACGGAAATGTGTAACAGGAAATGCGAACCTTTTTTAATTCTCGAAAACTAAAGTTGTCATAGCCATGCCGCCTAGTGTGATGGCAAAGGCAAAGATGACATACTACTATTCGAAGGGTCGGCCCGTGAATGTACGACCCGATAATTAATTAATTTCATAAGTATTTTGTCACATGTTACACATCATATGCGAGTACTGTAGGTCTCGTTTTTTTTTAAAAAGTAATCTATCCACAAAATATAATTTCGTGACTTTTTTTAAAGACACAATTGATAAGCCCTTGGCATCATTTCACCTGATGGTAAGTGGCGATGTTGCTGAAGATGGAAGCGGGCTTACCAATATTCCCCAACGCAATGGAGATCTGGCTATCTTATCTATAAGCTGGAACACATCAATGATGTTAACACTGATGTTTGGCGGTAAAACTTAAATAAGATGGTGGTAGCTACCAGGCGGGTTATGAAAATGCCCTACCACCAACCGAATCGAGTTTTGCAAATTTGACCCCGTCGGGAATCGAACCCGCGATCTCCTGGTGTGAAGCGAATGGATTAAACGACGCGGTTGCAAACTTTGGTGACTTTCATATATGTATAAAAAGATTCATTAGAATCGGCCCATCAATTTACAAGAAGTATTAATTTTAAGTTTGTATAGGAAACGATTTTGCGAATACGCTCTTAAAAGCCAGCTGGAGTTCATAAATCCCATAGGTACAAACGTAGTATTTGATTCATTTGTTAACCAAAGAACCGATTTTGAAATAATTTTATATCGATAATCGGATGACGTATATCTGTGTCGGTATCGCATTACTTTTTTGAAAAACGAAACATTTCGTTTAAAGAGTAAAGAAAATTACCACACTTTTTCAATGGTTTTTCGTTTCAGTCAAAAACTACAATGAAAGTATGAAAACTAAGAACATTAATCACTTTTTACTATCAAAACCAATATTGTTGTATATTTTTTTAAACTAGTTTAAACTAGTTGAAAGTAACGGTTTAGACCTATTTTTGGGTTTTTTTTCTAGCGAGCCAAAACTGCTCAATCGTGTTTCTAATAGCTTTTGACATTAAAGAACATCATCAACAATAAGAGTATTTTTTTCAACCTTTGGTTCTCTATCGTTTAGGATTAATTGACGTCAAAAATAACCAAAATCTGTAATATTATTGGTATAAATAAATCGAACATAGTATAATATAATAGGTAGGTACCTTGTGAATCCAGATTTAAAAGCAATATTTACAATAAAGATAACATACAAATTCATTTCATCGCAGGATTTTAACATCAAAGGACGAAAACCAACTTATTTTATAAAAGAGATGACCTTTTTGATGTGGATTTTCTTTTGCGACGATTTCTGAGAACGTCTTTCGTCGTGGCGCAAACAATTCCATTCCAATTATTCCTATTTAGTCTCGCTAATAAGTAATAAGTTAATTTGAAACACTTATTGTACCACAGAATATTTAATTAGTAATATTAGTTACCAAAAAGTTTGTTCTGCCAGAATTCCTTTAACTTTACTTACCTAAATCGCAGACGTTGTATTAGATAATTACCTACTTATGTAATTATAAGGCTGCTCGCTCAATGTTTACAAGTTAAATGTTTGTATTTGTTTGGTAAACATTTCAGATAGTATATTTAAAAAAAGTTAAGATAAAGTTTGTTCTAAAATTGAGGTTGAATGGAGCATTTAATAGAATGGGGGTCATCATTACGTTAAACTGTATTTGCGGTCCTTGTCCTTGCGGGCAATATCACCAAAAGTCTGATAAAAAAACCATCGATCTATATTATTATTATTTTTTGAGTGGCTACCGCGCACCGGAAAACGTAGCGTAGGCAGGCCTCCCACGCGGTGGACCTACGAACTGGTGGAAATCGCGGGAAGCGGAGGACCTGGCGTCGTGGAAATCCTTGGAGGAGGCCTTTGTCCAGCAGTAAACGTTTTTCGGCTGATCAAAGGCTTTGGGGGACCAAGGATTTCCACAACGACTGGCCCTTCGCTGCTCGCATCCAGTGGCTTCCAGCGATCTTCACCAGGTCATCGGTACACCGAGTGGGAGGCCTTCCTACGCTACGCCATCCGGTGCGCGATTGCCACTCGAAAACTTTACTGCACCGACCGCCATCTGTTCTAGGAGCTATGTGCCCTGCCCACTTATACTTCTTATTCCTAAAGGTAAAGAAATTTTTTATCACACAATTTAATTCATTGTTTTTTTATTTTAAATAGAACGTAAGTGTGAAATTAAAATCGCTGTATTTCTATCAACAACCCTTCCCAAAAAATAATCATACTTACCATCCGATTAGAAGTTAACAATATAAAAAATCATTCGTTTGCGAAGTAAAAATATTTTTTTTCATCGAATCCTATAACAAATTCATCGTAAGTAAGTAAAGTAAAAGTATTTTTAAGTTAAAAAATATACGTAGACTAAGTTTCATTTTTTGATACTAACAGAAACACGCAGAACTTGTATACTTGTATATGTAGGTTCAGTTTTTTTTGCGTGAAAGAGTAACAAACATCCATACTTACGAAGTAATTATTTAGTAATCTGTGTCCATACATACAAACTTTCACATTTATAATATTAGTAGGATATAAGCCGGAATATATAAGGTCTAACAAAATTAACTGAAAGTAACTGGTGCTTCAACCCATGAAACTGAACAACTTTCCTCATGAAACCCATAGTCAAATCGCAAAAAAATGGCTCTTCCATACTAACTCGATCAGCTGATCAGCCAACTTATTGTTAGTATGGGAAGTTCAATTTTTTTTTTACGATTTGACTATGGGTTTCATGGGAAAAGTTGTTCAGTTTCATGGGTAGAAGCGCCAGTTAAAATAGTTTCAGCTAATTTTGTTACACCTTATATAGGCGCATCAAATTAGCTAAACCTGGACATAACTCGATAACTCGTTGTTTATAATCAAGCCTGTCAAATATTTGCATAAAATACCGACTCTTTTGGTTAAAACATTTTAGGTCGCGATATCTGTTGTCATGTACACCGACCATTTTATCCTGAGCTGTTATTCAAGACCGACTTGCCTTTATCAGTGTAGCAGTGGTTCTGAGCGAGTGTCAAAGTGAAGTGGTTGTTATGAACAATAAGAATAAACCGGTATCAGCTGGAGGCTATGTATAAATAGTCGGGCACATTAATTTGTTTGTTGTATATTTAGTTCACTTGCTTGCCAGTTCATATTGTTTAAATAAATTGCTTTACTTTATTACACTATTTTAACTTTTCTTAATGTAATTATATCGATTATCGACTCATATACGTCCCTACCGAGGGGCCCTCTCATCATCATCATATCAGCCGAAGGACGTCCACTGCTGGACATAGGCCTCCCCCAAAAATTTCCACGACGACCGGTTCTGCGTTACCCGCATCCAGCGGCATCCCGCGGCCTTCACCAGGTCTTCGGTCCACCGAGTGGGAGGCCTGCCTTCGCTACCTTTTTCGGTGTCCTAGGGGCCCTAGCCTACCCTGAATTAGGGGGATCGGGCCCTAGTCGACCACGCGGGCCCGGTGCGGGCTGGTCGACTTCACACACAACCTTTCGCTTCGCAGGCGTGTGCAGGTTTCCTCAAGATGTTAAAAGTTGCTAAATGTAATAATTTATTCATTTTTTATATCCACAATGGTAAGCCCTTGGCATCATCTCACCTGATGGTAAGTGACGATGATGTCGAAGATGGAAGCGGGCTTACCTAGATTCTCCAACGCAATGGGGAACTGGCTATCTTATCTTCAAGCCGGAACACATCAATGCTGTTAACACTGTTGTTTGGCGGCAAGACTTAGATAAGATGGTGGTAGCTAGCCAGGCGGGCTATGAAAATGCCCTACCACCAACCAAACCGAGTCTTACAAAGTTGACCCCGCCGGGAATCGAACCCGTGACCTCCTGGTGTGAAGCGAATGGACGAACCATTACGCCACGTAGGCGGTTAAAATCGGTCGAAATTCGAATAATTACGTGGATTCGAAGAACATTCAATCCGGTATTTGACTGCTAGTCATTTCAGTTACTTTTTATCAACTGTAAAAACAGTTTTACATTGTGTTTAATTTTTGGGTACAATAAAGAGTATTTAGCTTATCTTATTTTAAAAACATTTTGTTCTGAAACTGTTCGTGTTACAAACTTGTGAAGTCATTGCCTTTGACGAACTAAGTTAGTGATTTTGATAAATATAAAATTGAAATTAGAATAAAATGTTAAAAGTATAAGTTTTGATGCTTTTGTAGGAGAAATGCTATTTAGTGAATAATATTTTTTCTTTATTTTAAATACTGTCAAATACCCTATTAGTAAAATGTTATTATAACTCGCAAAACATCTAATTCGCGATGCGTCCAAATCTCAAAAAGTCAAGTTCACAGTAAGTCCAAGTCCCATTTTGCTTTTAATCGACTTCGCTTTCCCACAAAGTTTTTCTCTCTCTAGTAAGATAGAAAATCCTTCTGAACTTCCTTTTCAAATTTAAGTAGTTATGATAAAATCCGATCACCCTAATTCAGGGTAGGCTCGAGCCCCTCGGTGGGGACGCATATGAGCTGATATGATGAATGATAAAAAAGTACAAAATGTTTTGAAACATTCGTTGGATTTAAAGTACCACCACTATGCTATTTCTGCCTCAATAAATATGATAATAAAAATATAATATATTTACCAATTGTGAATAAAAAAAATAAAAAAAAATAAGTTTTGAGTTAGCAGTTAGCCTTTAATCAACACGCATTGCAATTCTGTTATTGTGATTTGGAGCTGGAAAAGCTCAACAAAACCAAAGTATGTATATTATATTAGTACTAACATACAGTATGGACACTCCCTGCCGCTCTCTAGATTGGAATCTCACTCCCTCTCGTCACCCAGATTGATTAAGATTGGTTATAGTTTTTTTCTCTAACGTATAGGATTTCGTCGTGATTTTGTTTGCTCCGTCATTTGTTTTTAGAAATGTCATTTCACGACCGGTGTATGCAGTGTCCGGGATGTGACAAAACAGTGTAACATATTACAGGTTACAGGGTGACTTTTAATTAGTTCTTGATAAGAAAAGGTATACATGTACTCGTGATTACAAACAACTTTCCCAAAGAAACTATAATATAGTTTCTTTGGGAAAGTTGTTTGTAATCACGAGTACATGTATACCTTTTCTTATCAAGAACTAATTAAAAGTCACCCTGTAACCTGTAATATGATTATGTCAAATCAGAAAAAAATTTTGGTCCTCGATACATAATAAGTTACCAAATTGGCAAAAATGTATAACGGCCCAAAATTTTTTTTTCATATTCGATATATAGTTTCTTTGGGAAAGTTGTTTGTAATCACGAGTACATTCATATCCTTTGCTATCAAGAACTAATTAAAAGTCACCCTGTATATAAAAAGTGTGGATTAAAAAAAAATATTCATAGGTAAAAATTACACTAAAAGCACATTTTAAAATCAAAAAAAAAAAATTATACATAGAAATTACATTAAAATAAAATTTTCAATTACAAAGAAAATGTAAGGGCTAACTCCCTCCTCCACTTCTGTGGTTCAAAAGTGTCCATAATGGATAACATTCACGCCAAGCATTGCCACGCTAGATCAGAACGAGCCGGCACGGGGGGTGTACAAAATTATACTTATGAATTATAATTATTGATGATGTTACGAGTACAACAGTTAGAAGTGAACTCTTGAACTTTTTGGTGGAGCAGATAATTTAGATGGGTCACACCACGTGTTAAATTTCTGTAGGTCACACCAAAGGAACTGTCAATGTTCAACGAAATCAAACAAAATCTGCTTCTGACATCGTTATCAACAAACCATATAAACGTCCCCACTATTGGGGCACGGGTCTCTTCAGTTTAGGCCATACCATACTCCACACACGGGGGCCGAGTCTGGGTTGGTGGAGGTTGTAGGACTATAGCACACCCTGGACACTTCATACAATGGGCCAGAAATGAAATTTCAAAAAAAAAAGGTAATTTAAAAAACTAAAAAACCCGATTGCGTTTATGTGTAATTTGGCAATGAAAAACCCTAAAACTAGAAAGTCGTCATACCCGATTGCACTTAACTTATGAATCGCCAAATTTGCTAAGGCGATGCTTATAAGCGTCAAATTTATACCAAAAATGCCAATTTAGATTTAGCATAATAGTCTTAGGGCGCTTTAAGAAGTTTAGTGCAAACGGGCATTCGACTAATAGGGGTAGGTTAATTATAGAACAGCAGCTCATTTTTAAAAATATTTTTAAATACAAGAAAAATTTTAGCAGTCGGGACCCATTCTAGAAATGGGTGCATAGTGAATTGAGAGCACATACCTATATTACATTGCAGATTACTCCAATGTACTAACTAGACGGCTGACTTTGATTTGGCGCCAAAAATCCGCCATTTTTTTTATTTTTTATTTTGATATAGGTACCCAGTGTCACTCTCACAGTAAATACGAATCAAACGACACCTCTCAAACCAAAATCCATCCAGCCGTTCAGGCTGCAGAGCGTGCCAAACAATTATACATACATACTTTCGAAAAACATAACCCTCCTTCTGGCGCAGTCGAGTAAAAACCCCTCAAGCTAAAATCCATCGAGCCGTTCTGGCTGCAGAGCGTGCCAAAATTTGAATTTGACGCCAAAAATCCGCTATTTTGTTTTTTTTATTTTGATATACCCAGTGTCACTCTCACAGTAAATACGAATCTAACGACACGTCGCAAGCTAAAATCCATCCAGCCGTTCAGGCTGCAGAGCGTGCCAAACAATTATACATACATACATACATACTTTCGAAAAACATAACCCTCCTTCTGGCGCAGTCGAGTAAAAACCCCTCAAGCTAAAATCCATCGAGCCGTTCTGGCTGCAGAGCGTGCCAAAATTTGAATTTGACGCCAAAAATCCGCTATTTTGTTTTTTTTATTTTGATATACCCAGTGTCACTCACACAGTAAATACGTATCTAACGACACCTCTCAAACTAAAATCTATCGAGCCGTTCAGGCTGCAGTGCCTGCCTAACATTAGAATTTGGCGCCAAAAATCCGTCATTTTGTTTTTTTTTTAATATACCCAGTGTCATTCTCACAGTAAAAACGTATCTAACTACAACCCTCAAGCTATAATTCATCGAGCCGTTCAGGCTGCAGAGCGTGTCAAACATTTGAATTTGGCGCCAAAAATCCGCCATTTTGTTTTTTTTAATTTTGATATACCCAGTGTCATTCTCACAGTAAAAACGTATCTAACGACACCTCTCAAACCAAAATCCATCCAGCCGTTCAGGCTGCAGAGCGTGTCAAACAATTATACATACATACATACATACTCTCGTTAAACATAATCCTCCTTCTGGTGTAGTCGGGTAAAAAGGAATGACGGAACAAACAAAATGGCGGCGAAACCCTATACGTCCGACAACCAAACTGTATCCAATCTGTATCAATCCGGGTGACGAGGGGGTGAGGTCGCAATCTAGAGAGCTGGAGGGAGTGTCCTTACTGTATGTTAGTACTAATATTATATACTTTGACTATAGTGTAACCCTACTGTCAGAAGTTCTTCAAGCCGCCTATAAGGCATCTGACAGGGCTTATCGACTGCCAAATAACAACCAGCACTAACGGCTTAACGTGCCTTACGAAGCACGGAAACGGTCAAGAAAATGCCACTAACAGTCAAATCCATCCAGGTAATGACCGTGCGTCAGGTCGATTAACTTGCTTGATTGACCCAATAACGCAGTCGCAATGAACTCTACCGCTTCCGTAACTTGAGTAACTTTAATTACCTATTTATTTTATTAGCGACATTTACATAATATCAACTTCGTTCATTGGTATTTGGTGTACACAATGCAATGATTTCCCAATTTCACATAAATTCGTTTGGGGGCTCAGAGGTTAATATTTTTTTACAATATAAGGTCCATTTATCAAGTCACTGCTATCAATTTCTTTGAATTAGGCATAATTTCTTTATTGAAACTTATTTTACAGCCGACGCGTTCTCTCTCTTCTGGTCGGTCCCTTTTTACTGGGGATCTTGGTCGATAAAGCTAACCGACGCGATATACATCGAGGTCAGTTTTAAAAACCGGCCAAGTGCGAGACTGAACCGTGCACAAAGGGTTTCGTACTATCATACTACATGGCTCTAGTTTCTTCACTTTTTAAATTTTTAGTATTTGTTGTTATAGCGGCCACAGAAATACATTAACTGTGAAAATTTCCACTGTCTAGCTATCACAGTTTATGACGGACAGCGGAGTCGTAGTAATTGGGTACCGTTTTTACCCTTTGTGCACGGAACCCTAAAAACTGGCTAAGTGCGAGTCTAATTCGTGCACTAACACGCTGCTTACGTAACAGTTTTATACAAGACAATAAACACGCGTGCCGCGCAGTGGCTTGCGTACGCCGCCCATTTCTTACCGACTTCGAAAAGCAGGAGGATCTCAATTCGACTGTATGTTTTTTTTGTGTGTGTTATATTCTTCATTGTGGATGGTAGAGGTATTATGCTCCCCATCAATTAATTCCCCATTAAGGGCCGCCGGAGGCTCGAGTTTCCATACAAACGTAGTTCCGCTTTAATACAAAAACTACATGCCAGATTAAATCCAAACTTTGCAAATATATTGAGGAGACACATATCGATGTTTGTTATTAGTTCACGATATACTAATATAAAACGGAAAACAATAAGAGCAGTTTCAAACTTTCAGTACAAAACTAATTTAAGCCTTCGTTTAGTTACGTTAAAATTTACTACGATGAAAACTAATTACAAACGTCGATATGTGTCTACTCAATATATTTACAAAGTTTGGATTCAATCCAGCATGTAGTTTTTGTAATAAAGCGGAACTACGTTTGTATGGAAATTCGAGCCTCCTGGAGAATCTTAAGATATTAGCGTCGCTTGGAGTGAGTAAGGATAAAGCTTTTAGGTTCGATAAGGGTGTCAGAGAAAATTTGTGTGAGTATGATATGATAACCTGTAGCCAAAGTATATATACTCGTATTAGTACTAACATACAGTATGGACACTCCCTGCCGCTCTCCAGATTGCGACCTCATCCCCTCGTCACCCAGATTGATACAGATTGGTTACAGTTTGGTAGTCGAACGTATAGGATTTCGCCGCGATTTTGTTTGTTTTGGCCCGTTGTATGAAGTGTCCAGGGTGTGCTATAGCTACAAACACTAGAACTACGACCACGTATTGCTAGCCAAGACATAGTCTGGCACTACCGATGTGTCTTAGTAAAAGGGTCACGTTGGCTGGCACTACTGATATTCCGTTCCCAGGCGAGTAAAATTATCCACTAATGTTCCCTGAAAAGCTCCCAAAAATTGGGGTCCAATATTTCCGAGAAAAAGTAAATTACTTCATCTTAATTTCTTAAGTAATTATTTTGAAATTCCAACGAGTAGAAAGCGTGATGGCATATCAGTAGTGGTGTATCCTTTAGTTACAGAACCTTGAAACCGGTTTGAGTCTCGTGAAACCGGTCTCAATATATTATTTTCCAAAATGCGTTTTAGCCCAAAGAAAGTCATCTGACGTGGCAATAAATTTTCAGTGGTAAAGGAAAGTGCTTTTTAAATTTTACTTGCAGACTTTTTTGAGGCGAATAGTAAGTGAACCTACAGTGAAATCGAAAGCTAAGTGAGTACCTAAATTTAGGAAGTATACTAACTCTGTTGTAAGTTCTCGACTTTTTTTTCAATCAACAATTGAATAAAAGAAAGTTATAATTTTGATGAATTCATGCATGTTGCATGACCAAGTATTATTTATTCGTAATAATAACAAGTCAATAGCTCCAACCATTTGTAAGTGAATCGCAAGTACCTATTTAATTGGTAGGAGAACCATACATACATGATTTTTCCCAGAACAAAGTAATAAGCTAATAAATAATTACGACCTGCAAAGTTTCATCAAAATTGCTAGAGCCGTTTTTGAGAAAAAAATATCAGTTTTATCATATCGGTTTGACGGTATGAAGAAACTTTTGATAATCCCTCGATGAAATAATTTAAAACTCTTAAGTTCCAAATTTGGTCCCAATCGGACTAAAGATTTAGCCTCCAGAGCCAAGCGTGACGGACGGATGGACGCACGCACAAACGGAAATATATTCGGTTTTTCGGTATGTGTTAATATTGATATAGAACACATTTTCTCGACAATAGGGGATCGGAGTGCTTTAAAAAATAATTAATTCTGAAATATGACTTCCTAAATTGCTCTCCTCTTGAAGTATCAAAAACATTACTTGTTTTGTTTTTCCATCACGTCTTCAATTTTTAAATTGATCAAATTTACAAAATAAGTTCATTTGTGACGCTAAAAATTTATGTCGTCACTTGTGGGTATTTCAAACATTTTTAGAACAAAATTTCGTTTTTGACAGATTATAAAAAGTAACTCAAATGACTAGCAGTCCGATCCCCTATTGTAAAACCCTTTTTTTTTGCGATAACATTACCAAGTAACTATTTAGTAACCTGTGACAATTACTTCCTCTACCCTACACGTACGTACTGACTACGGGGTCGAGAAAGTAAACACCCTAAAATGGCTTCAACTGAGATTTGAGATTTTTTTAAACAAGATAATTTAGGATGATTTCTCTTTATTCCTTCCACATCGGCCTACTATTTAGACCTTTGTCAAGCACCATTTTTTTAATCACAATTAGAAGCCCTCTACATCATCTCACCTGATGGTAAGTGACGATGATTTTTTATAAAAAAAAAACAAACTTTACATAACGGGGCCAAAAAATGTTAAGAAAACTAAAAACCGACTTCAGAAAGAAATTCACTCAAAAGTTTCCCGCGGCTTTACCCGCTCAGGGGGCCAATGCAGCTAATGTATTTTTCACTTTACCAAACTTAAACCACACCGTTTTAGCCATAAATCTGCCTTTTGGTATGCCACTAAACAAAAGTGACCGTAACAGGCGCTACGAAACGGCAACTAAACTAAGCTGTGCTTTCACATGCTACTATTTGAACCGTCTGCAGGAACCATTCGGTTACGTCAAATGCGGCATGCCACTAAATTTTGGCAGCCGATTTAGCGCGCTCTAATGTCATATTTTGACATTTAACATTAGTTCTCATTTCGTGGTGAAAAAGTTGCTTGCGACCTACTTTTTCAGTGCGAATTCACAACGTTACGTACAAATAAGTAATATGTGAAGTGATTAATGTTCAAACAAAATGTTCGGAGCCTTCTGGAAGGTTTATACGAGAAAAGAAAATTCTCCAGAAAAGAAAATGTGGGCTTTGTTGGTCTTTCTGACCATATACAAAACGAAAACATAAAGGCTAACAAAGTCTCTCACCCGAGACGTATTTGAGGACCTAAGGCATCACATTCAGTCACTCGTCAGTCAGATGGAATCGACGTGGAGACAAAGGTAGGTTAAGTGTGTTCTAAGGTTACGTAGGTACCCTGCGACGATTTTTCACTTTACACCCGCGATATGCATGCTTGTTACTCGTTCACTCAAAAGCATGCTAGCTACTGGCATGTACCCTCGCGGAGAAGATGGGGAGGAGGGATTCCATGCACTAAACAGCTAGCCTTTATAAGTAAATTTCACATCTCTTGCATGCTTAAAGGCATGTTGTCATTTCGACACACCATGTAAGGTATTGGCATCCCAGTAGGTAGCTAGCATGCTACCTATAGGCATGTGCATCTCGGTTTTTAAGACACCTTCCTAATAACAACATAACCATGCTAAATTTGACAATGGTAAGAGAAAGGTTAATTCCTTATCCCAGTTGGCTGTGTGGAGGGAAATTAAGGAGGTACCGGCTGCATGGAGCGAGATGCAGTAAAACAGGAATAAGGACTTGAATTGATCTTCTGATAAGTTAATGATGACTAATGCCACTGAAGTACTTAAGTATAAAAATGATTAAAGTTGTAAATTTTCAGACCTTTCGGTACTTATTATCACCTTTACAGTTTCCACAGAATGTATAGAATCCCAGGACTGTATTGATAGCACACCATATTATGGCCATTGTTTGCCCAAACTCCCATGAAGAAAGGTACTTCAACAGGAAACAATATCATTCCTAAAACTGTATGATAGTAAAGTTGATGATGGTTAAACAATTCCTATGTAGTTTATCAGCATAGGTATCATGCTAATTTTTTATTTATTTTTAGATATGTTTAGCAAACATGCAAATACTGACTATGGACTCCAGTAATAACAGACACCGAAGGTACATGACTCCAAGCCTCCAAGGTGTGGGAAGATAACCCTCTACAGTCTACACCCACATCTTCAACATGATGTAACCACTGGTAGTGAACTGGTACATCTCTTAGGTAAAAATAATAAAACATCAAGTTTTTATAAATATTAAATAAGTAAACAGGTACAAGACAATTACACATGGCTACAACTTATATGACAAAACATAAAACTAATCAGTTACACTAAGAAAAGTTGTAGCACACCCCGGACACTGTGTACAAGGTCGTGAAATGACATTTGTAAATACAAATGACAGAGCAAACAAAATCACGGCGAAATCCCATACGTTCGAGAACCAAACTGTATCAATATGGGTGAAGAGGCGGTGAGGTCGCAATCTAGAGAGCGGCAGGGAGTGTCCATACTGTATGTTAGTACTAATATATATACTTTGGTTGTAGTGCATCTCCAGGTTTACCACTTTCAATCCATATTAAGTAATGAATTTACTAGCATTATGGGTATCCCCAGTGGTCCTCTCTCTCAAGTTAACTTAAATTTCGAAAAACCTAAAAGCTTTTAGGTAGGTACCTACAAGCTTTTTACAATCAAAGTACTCGTCAATATGAATCAATCGAGGCCAAACTCGATGGGGTTGTGTCGTTTTATTGCGGAGTTCCTATGGCCACCTTCAGCTCCATGTCATCATAATATTGCATTGTCACGCGATATACATATGCATGCAAAATTTCAGCTCATCGGAAACTGGAAAGTGGGTCTAATTTAACTTGCAAGATTTCATTACAGACACCAGGACAAATGAAACTAAATAGCTTCTACCTTCCAGCTCCGGCATCAGATCAGCTCCATGTCATCATAATATTGCTTTGTCACATGATATACATCATCATCATCATCATATCAGCCGAAGGAAGTCCACTGCTGGACATAGGCCTCCCCCAAGGATCTCCACGACGACCGGTTCTGCGCTGCCCGCATCCAGCGGTTTCCCGCGACCTTCACCAGGTCATCGGTCCACCGAGTGGGAGGCCTGCCTACACTACGCTTTCCGGTGCGTGGTCGCCACTCGAGAACTTTACTGCCCAACGGCCATCTGTTCTAGGAGCAATGTGCCTGCCTACTGCCACTTAAGTTTAGCAATTCTGAGAGCTATGTCGGTTACTTTACCTACCTACCTATACCTCTATATTATTGTTATATACCTACTCCTCTGAAGGTTGGAGGCTCTACACTCGAAGTTGTTACCGAATATGTATACCTGGGACAAACAGTCCAGTTAGGTAGGTCCATCTTCGAGAAAGAGATCAATCGTCGAATCCAACTCGGCTGGGCAGAGTTCGGGAAGCTTCGTAATATCTTTACCAAGGTCTTCGACCAATGTGTGTTGCCAGTGATGACGTACGGAACTGAGACATGGTCGCTTACTATGGGCCTCATAAGAAGGCTCAAGGTCACCCAAAGGGCAATGGAGCGTGCTATGCTATGCTCGGAGTTTCTCTGCGTGATCGAATCAGAAACGAGGAGATCCGTAAGAGAACCAAAGTAACCGACATGATATACATATGCATGCAAAATTTCAGCTCAATTGGAAACCCGGGAGTGGGTCAAATTTAACTTACAAGATTTCCTCACAGACACCAAGACAGGTGAAAGTAAATAAAAGCTTGTAAAAATATGCTATTTGCTTTTGAAAAGTCCATATCTACTTATAGGTTACAGTTTCTCTTGGTCAATCAGCTGATGGATTTGTATAAAGAGTCTATTTTGCAAATAGACTATTGGTCTTTGGGGAAATTTGTTCAGTCTGATTGAAGCCCTGTCAGTTAACAGATCCTGCACCAATTTTGTTAAACCCTGTATAATACCATATGCATTCCTTATGTTAACTGCTTTGCATTTCTAGGCTGGGACTGCTCCCGAGTTACAAGCTCGTCGCAATTATGGTCTGGCTTGGCTAGAAGGAAGAGAGCACTAAAGATTTTAATGCGGATGGAGGCAGGAAGGACAAGTATTAATAAGGAAGAAGGATAATGCTAAAATTAAATAAGGGTGTTTTATGCAGTGTATTAGATTTCTATGCAATATAGGTAGGTACCTATTCATTTGCAATTAGCATCAGGTGAGATGATGCCAAGGGCATACCAGTTGTGAATAAAAAAATGTACCTAAGTAAATAAAAGACTTCAATACTATGGACTTACTTTTTTAATATATCCCAGTAAATCAGTTTAATATTAGTATAACATTAATCTGCGAATTGTGAGTCGGTCAACAACATAAAAGACATCAACGAGACCTATAGTAGAAATGTTTTACATTAAGTCAGATTCCTAAGCACAAGTATGACTTGCATGGGTTTATTGTACCCCTCGGGGCAGTTGGCAGTTTTCCACACACGGGTCCAAGTCCTGCTGCTATTCCACTGATGAACTGCTACTATGCTGCGGTGGCGCCTCATATACCACCACTGAACCTGTAAAACATAAAAGTTGTCTTAAAACAATTGTTTGTTCAAGTTCAGTGTAAGTAAACGTTACAAATATTATGCGATTCAATCCCTACTATCCCTACTAATATTATAAATGTGAAAGTAACTCTGTCTGTCTGTTACGCTTTCCCGCAAAAACTACTGAATGGATTTGGCTGAAATTTGGTAGGTAGACAGATTAGGGCCTGGGTTAAGACATAGGCTACTTTTTACCACGCTCGCGAGCCGCTTGCGGCTCGCGCACTGCGCACCCTCGAAAAGTCATAGAAATTTGGTCCACGCGGGTGAAGCCGCGGGAATCAGCTAGTTCATTATATTTATTCAAAACTAGCTGTCCCGGCGAACTACGTACCGCCTTACATTACATTATACTGCCCTACCCTACCCTACATACACTACATTACCCTACCCTACCCTACCCTACATACACTACACTACACTACCCAACCCTACCCTATACTTTCCTACCCTACACTACACTACCCTACACTAACCTACCCTACCCTACATACACTACACTACCCTACACTACACTACCCTATCCTACCCTACACTACCCTAACCTACCCTACATACACTACACTACCCTACCCTACACTACACTACCCTACCCTACACTACACTACCCTACACTACACTACACTACCCAACCCTACCAACACTACCCTACATACACTAGACAACACTGCCTAACCCTACACTACGTTTAAACCTTCTCTGGACTTCCACAAATAATTCAATACCAAAATTAGCCAAATCGGTCCAGCCGTTCTCGAGTTTTAGCGAGACTAACGAACAGCAATTCATTTTTATATATATAGACTAGCTGTCCCGGCGAACTCCGTACCGCCTTACATTACATTACACTGCCCTACCCTACCCTACACTACATTAATAGTAAATGCAAATTACACTTTCTGATGGTCATAAAATGAATAACAATGGTGTCGATTCGGTGCGACATGATTTAACTTATTTGACAGAACTAAACTAAATTTAAGCATTCTATCCTTGTCTATTCGATACAGAAAGTAAAAGACAGTATGCGAAAATTTAGTTTAATCCTGTCAAATAAGTTAAGTCGTGTTACACCGAATCGACACCAATGTCATTTGTTACTGTGTCTGGGTTTGTTCTGTGTCTGGGTGTTAAATATATCTATATATGTATGTATTTAAACATATATAAGTATGTATATCAGTCTCTGGTAACTCATAACACAGGGAGTCCTACTTTGGGGCCAGATGACCATGTGTGATTTGTCCCAGAATATTTATATTTATATTTGTGAAGAATCAAGAATTAAACAATAATTAGTTAATAATGTCAAAATTCAATCCTTGATATAAACCAGATTCATTAGAACATGAAAACAATATGACATGAAAAGTTATACATAAAAATGTTTGAATGTCATTAATGCCTTTAACAAGAGTAGGCCAGTTCACACGGACAGCACCCAGTCACGAGTATAACACAAGAGTCAGCCATCAGCAAATTATATTTAATTTTAACAGCTGCAATACTTACATATGATAACGATGTGGCAGTGGTGACAGAGCTGAAGTCTCTTGGTATGTCCAAGGGAATGGAGATTTCAAGACTTTTCCTGTAATATATAATTAATCATATCAATAATAACACAAAATATCTGCAATGATCGTCCGCCCATCAAAAGATACCCCAAAAAACATTATGAAAACCTGATCCTTAAAAACGTTAACTACTTTTCTTACAACGCCTATAGTAATTAGGTAATTTCATAAATGTATCACTTCCACGGGTAATGGCCAGTCCACTCATTTCACACCAAGAGATCGCAGGTTTGATTTCCAGCAGCTCTGATTCTTCGAAGCCTGCCTAGTTAGGTACCATTATCTTATGTTCCCCATTGCGTTGGGGAATCCTGGTAAGCCGGCTTCTATCTTAGGGCGTCATCATCATTTACCATCTAGTGAGATGGTGCCAGTTTTACCAATTGTAGATAAAAAATGACATATGCTTTATTTCAAATTTAGGATCCATATATTTCTCTGAAAACTAAAGATTAAAAACTTGTCATAGAAAAATATACTCACGAAGTCAGGATATTGTGATTGCCCATCATGCCAGGCAACTCTAGTGCTACATCGAAATCTTTTTGGTTACTGTGACATGTGAGTCCACTTGAGAGGGCAGCCCTCCTGAGTGCAGTCCAAGCAAAAGACGTCTTACAAAACTCAGAATTTCTTTGATCTGAGCTTACAAAAGGTATTTGGATAAACTTCTTGGATAATGTATCAGCCGAAAGAGGTCACTGCAGGACAATGCCCTTCGCCAAGGATTTCCACAACGACCAGTTCTACGCTGCCCGCATCCAGCGGCTTTCCGGGACCTACACCAGGTCGTCGTCTGTCCTTTTTTATAAACAGCAAACAATTATAACAATATCCAGCCAGAGCTCGAACGAAGATTTATATTTACTTTGTTCAAAACAAAAGAACAAGTTGTCAAGTCGAGTTTAATCATGTTTTTTTTATTCATTCTGCGTTTAGTGGTACTACTAAACAAGGAAAACGCTATACTAATTATATATTTTCATCTCTTTTTAGCTAATCATTCCTTACTGTTATTGTATGTCAAAACTAAACTCATAGACAATCTTCGCTTTTTTAAAAATAACACCTCATTTCCAGTTGTTTCCGGCTAGCACAAAGAGTAAATTTTTGAAAGGTGTTGCTACAAATAGTAGCGATCTGTGGAAAGAGGTAACTTATGTTTCGTTTCAGTTATGCTAGTAAAGTTTTAGTTTACGTATTGCAAGAAAAATAGTAGGGTACCGTTTGCACCATACGTTGAACGATTGTGAAACTTAAACTTTGCGACAACCAAACCGTTTTGGTAATTAGTAGCATTTGCTCCCAGATCCCGGTGAAAAGTTTTCTATACATAGGAGAATAGTCTCAGACCTATCGAATAAACACAGAAAAGTTCATGGAAATCCGTCCAGCCGTTTCGGAGGAGTATGGCAACTAACACTGTGACACGAGAATTATATATATTATATAGAGATACACGAAATTAACCAACAATAACGAAATCAAAGATAGGTACGAATCAAATGAGGGGCCTACAAGTTTTTTTAAGTCGACAAAGCTATTTACCTATCAAATGTTTTAGATTTGATGGCTTTGCTTTGGTGGCACTAAAAACTTTAGCTAGCTTTATTCTTGGCTACTAATTAAGTTTAATGTTTGTTATTGTATTGTGTATGTCCGACCCGACTACGACAGAATGTGAAGGCTTCGCGAGAAAGTATGCACAGCATGGCTGTAAAATTTATTTGGTTTGGTTGCGTTGTGTCGCGTACTTGCAACCGAACTGCAACCACACTGCGATCCCTAACCCGCCTACCAAGTGTGGTGATTACGATGAAACCCCCCGATAAGTAGTATTTAGTTTACGACAATTAATCTATACAACGAGTCCGTTTATTATGTTTTGTATATCGATATAATACATATAAGGAAAGAAAACTAAAATGACCTTGATCGGTATGTTGCTGAAATATGATATTTACCTACATCACTCATTAATACAACAAAATCACGTTTTTATCTTTACGATGAACTAAAGAGATCTGGCCCTCTCAACATCGCATTGTATGGTTAGTATTAGGCAATGCAATCCCGCAGCAAAATTTCAATTGCTGGATCCCGCGGGATTGAGAGGTTCGATCCCGCGGGATCCAGGTATTTGCGGGATCCCGCATGTTTTTTGAAAGTCATTGAAAAAAGAGAGGAATCCTGTATCATAAACGAGTCTATAGAACTTAATATGAAACTAAAAATAATATTGACACTATTTATTAAGTAATCAAATAATTAATCAGAAATAACAGTTTCAAACAAAGGTCAAAAACTATTATTACAAACAAACAAAATACAACTATCCATTATTTAAGAAGGAGCTGCGCAAATGCACATAAAACATAGCGTTTCAATAGTTTTGTGAGAGTGAAACTATTTATAAGTAATCAAGTCAATCATTAATTAGAAATAAGAATAACTATTACAAATTAACAAAAAACAATTATCCATTATTTTGGAAGTAGCTGCACATGAAACATAGCGTGTCAATAGTTTTGTCAGCTAAACGGCTTCTTACTTTGCATGCTAGGTATCCGGCAGCAGAAAATGCCCTTTCCGCTTCCACGCTGGTGGACACAACTGTTAATAACGCATTGTAGACGCATTGAAGATTTTCACCTTTAAGCCCACCAGACTCCAACAAATTCATTTCTTTCCTGATTATACCTATGCCGTATGTCGCTGCGCAGTCCCGCAAATCCCGCGGGATCCCGCACGATTTAGGCGCGGGACTGGTCCCGCAAAATTGGTGCGGGATCCCGGTATTTCGGGATCCCGGTATCCCGGTATTGCATTCCCTAGTTAGTATATATAGTCTTTATTCTTTGGTATGGTTTTTTTATTTTTTTATTTTTAATCTACAATTGATAAACCCTTGGCAAAGTATGTATATTAGTACTTACATACAGTATGGACACTCCCTGTCGCTCTCTAGATTGCGACCTCACCCTCTCGTCACCCAGGTTGATACAGATTGGTTACAGTTTGGTTGTCGAACGTATAGGATTTCGTCGCCATTTTGTTTTGTTTCGTTCTAATTTTTTTTAAATGTCATTTCTGGACCATAGTATGAAGTGTCCAGGGTCTGCCCTTGGCATCATCTTACCTGATGGTAAGTGACGATGATGCCGAAGATGGAAACGGGCTTACCAAGATTCCCCAACGCAATGGGGATCTGGCTATCTTATCTTCAAGCCAGAACACATAAATGCTGTTAACACTGATGTTTAGCGGCAAGACTTAGACAAAACGGTGGTAGCTAGCCAGGTGGGCTATGAAAATGCCCTACCACCAACCAAACTGAGTCTTACAAAGTTGACCCCGCCGGGAATCGTACCCGCGACCTCCTCGTGTGAAGCGAATGGACCAACCATCACGCCACAATATAAGTTACGTTATATATAAGGTAATTCGCATTCTAAGTATGTTTTATACCTATTCACAACACTCCACAATATCTGTGTAGCCTACCTGTGGCAAAATAAATACCAACACAAAATCAATATTAATGAAGTGAATACTGTATATTAATGACAATAGCCTTGCTATAATTTACATACAAATGCTCAAACCGCGACCTGTTGCTTGTTTCCAAATATAGATAACTGGAATTAATTAAAAGAACAAATATCAGTGTTCTACAGAATTCATTTCGGAGAGTGTGCCCTGGAACTTCACGACCTCATTCCCCCCCTCTCCATTTCATCATCGGACGACCAGGCGCGGAGAGCGGTTCCACCCCTTTGTCGTCAATGTTCCACCTTTTCGCACGAAGCGTTTTGCTTCTTCCTTCATCATGCGAACGGCCAAGGAGTGGAATTCCCTTCCGGCGTCTGTATTCCCCGATTCGTATAATTTAAGAATCTTCAAGACGAGAGTGAATAGGCACTATTTGAGCTTGCGTGTTACATCCTCGGCTGCATCGGCACTTACCATCAGGTGAGGTGCAGCCAAACGCACTCAAAATTTAATAAAAAAAATATAAAAAAACGACCTGTTAAAATATATCTTATATCCTACGATACTAAAGGGATCAAGACGAATCTTACGACACCTACTTCAACAGCCATGTTATACACACTCGAAAAACATTAACCTCCTTTTTTTTATTCACAATTGCTAAGCCCTTGGCATCATCTCACCTGATGGTAAGTGACGATGATGCCGAAGATGGAAGCAGGCTTACCAAGATTCCCTAATGCAATGGAGAACTGGCTATCTTATCTTCAAGCCGGAACACATCCATGTTGTTAACACTGATGTTTGGCGGCAAGACTTAGATAAGATGGTGGTAGGTGGCCAGGCGGGCTTAGAAAATGCTCTACCACCAACCAAACCGAGTCTTACAAGTTGACCCCGCCGGGAATCGAACCCGCGACCTCCTGTTGCGTAGCGAATGGACCATCCATTACACCACGGAGGCGGTCCTTCTTGGGCAGCAGGCAATAATAGTTATTTCGAATAGAATAGAAAAACATTTGTTTTCAGAAACACAACACAACGCAATATGAAAATAAAGAAAAGAATAGATAAGCTTACTGTTTAAGATACAAGTGTGGTAAAAAGGTAAATAAGAAACGAGTGACATTTGAAGCCCGGGCCGCAGGCGAGGATTTACCTCGTCACGATTTTGTGTGGTTATTAGAAATGTCTTGATCCTCCGAGCTCAAAATAAAAAAAAAAGTGGGAAAGTGAAATGCACGTGTGCGGTAAAATCAATTTTGCGCACATTAAACTAGCATATTAAGTACCACTTTTCGAGCAACTGTATTAAAAATAAATACTTTGCCCGGGGGTTCCCAAACGTTTTTATTTCGTAGCGCACTTTTAGGTTTGGTAACTATCCGCGGCGCGGCGCCCCCTAGTCCTGTACGGAGTTTAGTTTTTGGATGGAGCAGATCAACATTTGGCGCCCTTTATAAACGAGAAAAAAAAGTGTAAATAAGATAGCCAGATCCCCATTGAGTTGGAGAATCTTGGTAAGCCCGCTTCCATCTTCGGCATCATCGTCACTTACCATCAGGTGAGATGATGCCAAGGGCGTACCAATTGTGAATAAATAAATAAATAAAAAAGACTGTGACATACTGACAGACAGACGGAAGGACATGGCGAAACTATAAAGTTCCCAGTTTGACTGATGGTGGCGTTTTGGGAGCCGGGTCGTTCTTTTCCCTCTAATATGGCCTAGGGGACCGATGCCTAATTCTCGAATTATAATACTCTTGACCGGGTGCTATCCGTGTGAACATAATTTTCACGTAATATCTTAATTTTTACTTCTCGTGTTTACTTATAACTTCTTGTGTCTTATTGTTTTCATGTTTTAATGACATTATTTTCAACAACTTCAAAATACCAAAATGATCTATTGTCATCAGGAATACGGATTATAACCAAAGAAGACATTTTTTTGTATGGTGAATAGGCCCATCCACCTCTAATTGTAGTGTAGGCCACGCCCAATGTAGGGTTCCCTAGTTGCAATTATCGCGTCCATATCTAATTTTCAAATTTCCTAATACAGCTGTTTAGTTGTTAGGTTATGGGAACACTCGACTCCAACAAAATTTGGCACTTTCAAGCTTATTTTTTCGAAAACGGAACCCTAAATTATTAAATGCTCTTACAAGACTCGCAACAATTTTTTAAGCTCTAACCAACGATACCCCACACGACTGGGTTTGACGAGAAAAAAAAATCATCCCCACTTTACTTGTAGGGGAGGTACCCTTAAAAAGTTTTTTTCCAAATTTTTTTACAGTTCTCTCCGTTTTATTATTATATATAATATATGTTTGACCAATTTCAGCTCTAACTACTAATAGTCTAAGAGCAAGGCCGCGGACAGACAGACGGACAGACAGACATGACGAAATTATATATAAGGGTTCCTTGTTGTACTACGGAACCCTAAAAAAAGGGATAATAGAGGCAAAATAAAACTCATGTCAATTCGTTCCTAATAATCACTAGATTACAGTAGCTCATCTAATGTGTTTTTTTTATTTATTTTTTATTCATAATTGGGAAGCCCTTGGCATCATCTCACCTGATATTATTTAAAACTTAAAATATCATCTTGATTATGTGTGAAATACCTTGTGTGCAATAAGGTGTTTATACATACATACATACCTATTATCGGCCTGTTCATACCTATTATGATTCCAGTTTCACTTTTGCCTTATCTTTCGTCCAATTACTTTAGTAAATTCGTAATTTTTGTTAGAGTGAAAAATCTTATGCGGTGAAGGAAAACATCGTGAGGAAACCTGCATATGCCTGCAAAGAAACTCGAGGGTTGTGTGTGAAGTCGACCAACCCGCACTGAGCCAGCGTGGTCTTCTAAGGCCCCATCGCCCTAATTCAGAGTAGACTCGAGCCCCTCGGTGCGGACGGATAAGAGCTGATGTGTGTGTGTTAGAGTGAAAACCATCAATAAACTTGTAAACCTAAAAAAAATATTTTAAAAAAGATTGCAAGATTTTACCAGTACAAACAGATGAACAGATACGCCATGAAGTAGATTATAAAAGCTTGTACTTAATAAGACTTTACAGTTCGGACGTGCAAGTGAAAACAAACAAAATAACTTAAGATCATGTATGTGAATGTATATGACAGCAATAAATTAATGAGTATTTCATTAATTTTCACACCAATTATCATCTAAGACACATTTAACCACTCACGCATCTCCACACTACGTTGTAATTTGGGACATGATGTGACGCGTAAGGACGCAATTAAGAAGGGCACGTGAGGAATATTAAACAAATGTTTTGTTTGCCCAAAAGTTGTGTCCTCTCGACCTCTATTACTGTCCCTCCACAAGCACGTATACTCGTTATCTGTCGTGATCACTAAATACTAAGCGTCGGTAATATTATACTGTGGCGTCGTCGGTGTCTCAATCGGTAACGACCCGGTCCTCTTAACCAGAGGTCCCGGGTTCAAATCCAGACGGCCAATTTTTCGAAACGTACGTACATGTATGGGATAATGGATAAGATAAGGTTGTCTGGAAGAGATTGCTTTTAGCAATAAGACCGCCTACTGTACATTATATACAATATCCCTATGTATTAGCTTTACTGAATTGTTTTTGGTGTACCTAATATAATTGTAAATAAATAAATAAAATAAATATATTACCGATTGCTTTAACGGTGAAGGAAAACATCTCGTGAGGAAATCTGCACACCTGATTCCAGACGTGTATGAAGGTCGCGTTGCACACGTCCGTAGGTGTAAATCTAAATGCCCTACACGTGACTGCGGGTGATGCTCAAGTGCATCACCAGGCAACCGCCGTCGTCTAATCCCTTGGATAGCGCAGTTAATTGTGCCACACAATAAGAAATAACTGAATGGGTACAGTAAAGTTGACGTATACTGAACAACTTAACCCAAGCGACCAATAGTCATTTCCAGGGTTTGATGATATAGGTATATCCTGGATATTTTTAGGTTTGGACTACGCAAAGCCAGCCAGTCAGTAAGTCAGTCAAGACTTTTTTTATACAGGCTGTAACAAAAGACGCTTCTACTCATCAAACTAAACAACTTTTGTTCCCAAGTTTGGTTAAATCCCAAAAAAAACTATACAAAACGATTAGCTGATTGACCCGCTTTGTGTGTTTTGTATGGAGAGTTCAACATTTTTTTTGAGAATTGATTACGGTTTCCTTGGGATAAAGTTGTTCAGTATAATGAGTAAGAAGCCCCGAAGCCAGAAGTAACGGTTGCTACAAGAATCTTGTTACGCCCTGTGTATCGATGTTACCTGAATAGGAATGATGACTGATAGTCATCATCAGTAATATTTCACTTGTGGGTATTTATTACACATCACATCAGCTCACATATACGTCCCCACCGAGGGGCTAGAGCCTACCCTGAACTAGGGCGATCGGGCCTTAGTCGACAACGTGGGCCCAGTGCGGGTTGGTCATCTTCACACACAACCTTCGAGTTTCTTCGCAGATATGTGCAGGTTTCCTCACGATGTTTTCCTTTACCGTAAGAACGTCGGATAAACGTACATATGAGATTGAAATTTGAAAACACATTGGTACGTGGCAGGACTCGAACCACGACCTCCCGGATAGGAGGTAGCGGCCCTTGTTGTAGCGCCACCGACGCTCTCGTACTTATCACTGATTAAAAATTTATTCTATTCTATTCTATTCTATTCGAGTTACATTTTTATCATCTGTCAAAAACATTTTGTTCCTAAAACTGTTTGAAATACTTAGGCGTGGCGTCATAGTTTTTCATTTCAGCATCATTAATGTACTAATTTGTAATTTTAATGAATTAAAAATTAAAGACTTGATGGAAAATAACACGACTAAGGTTTTTAAAAAAGGTAATTGAGAGATCAATAGTTCATAACAAATCACTACTGCGCCAAAAATAGTGTTGTGTGTTTCGAGTGTATTGTATGTAGGTATTTCTTGTGTACGAGTATATGTTCTTGTAAGGAAGTTTTTCTTGTATGGATTGTTTTTCACAAACTGACGTCAAAGCCCAGCAAAGTAGTTTTTCATACAAAATCTAATAATTTAAATGCGAATATCTCGAAAACCGTTGATTCGCCATCATCGTCACTTACCATCAGGTGAGATTATGTCAAGCTTATCAATTATTATGGGTTAAAAAAAAGTTTTCCTTTGATTTTGTTAAGCACCAGTATTACCTAAAAATCCACATACCTAAACAGTTTTTATATAAGAATTCAATTTTGAAGGAGAAAATAATGAAATTAAAATCTAGGAAAATATATTGCTTTTATTTAGGACTAGCTTTTGCCAGCAGCGGCTTCGCTCGCGTGAACATAGTTTCTATGACTGTCTTCGAGGGTGCGCAGTGCGCGTGTCTTCGTGAGTGTAAAAAAAAAGTAGCCTATATGTTAATAGAGATCCAAATCTGTCAACCTACCAATTTTCATCCAGATCCATTATCTGTTGTAGCGTGAAAGAGTAACAAACATCCATATATCCATACATACAAACTTTCGCATTTATAATATTACTAAGGATATTTATGAGGGCTTATATCGAATGGAAACACGATTTAATAAAGTTGGCTCTCTCTTATTGTGTGGCATAATTAACCGTGCTATCCAAGGGACAGACGGCTCTATAGAATAAATTCGCAAAGGTACCTCTTTTCGAGCCATTTAATCGTCCATTTTCGGTTTTATTCTTAAAATAGGTAATTATATATTATTTATTTACCAAAATTATTCGGGAAGCTTCGCAATATCTTCACATCCCAAATACCGCAGTGTCTTAAGACCAAGGTCTTCGACCAGTGGGTGTTGCCAGTGATGACATACGGAACTGAGACATGGTCGCTTACTATGGTCCTAATAAGAAGGCTCAAGGTCACCCAAAGGGCGATAGAGCGTGTGCTATGCTGGGAGTTTCTATGCGTGATCGAATCAGAAACGAGATCCGTAGGAGAACCAAAGTAACCGACATAGCTCTCAGAATTGCTTAAGTGGCAGTGGGCGGGGCACATAGATCGTAGAACAGATGGCCATTGGGGTAGTAAAGTTCTCTAGTGGCGACCGCGCACCGGAAAACGTAGCGTAGGCAGGACTCCCATTCGGTGGACCGAGGACATGGTGAAGGTGGCAGGAAACCGCTGGAGGCAGCGCAGGACCGGTCGTCGTGGAAATCCTTGGCAGAGGCCTATGTCCAGCAGTGGACGTCCATCGACTGATATGATGACTAAAATAAAGTTTATAGGTACTTAAGTACTATTATTCTTATCTGTGTCATAGGTTAGTGCAGGGAAAACATCGAGTGGAAAAACACCGAAAAAGTGTAAAAGTGTGGTTATTTGGTTCCCTTGTTTCACGTAATTAAAAAGACAACGACAGATTTGTACGTACCCTGGGCATTAAACAATAAATATTAAAAGCATGCTCAAAGTGTCTGTTCACAAATTAAAAAGTAAACTTATCTATAAATAACTATATTGTCTACTAGTGGATGTCCGCAGCTTCGCCCGCGTAGATCCCGTTTTTTGCCGTTCCCGTGGGAATTTTCCAAAATCCTTTCTTGGCGGATGCCCACGTCCTTATTGCTATTTATTTATTGCTTTCGGCTGTGCGTTGATATACCAGTCAGTCACCTTTTCTTTTTTTATATATTGTCTATGATTAATAGTAATATTAGGTCTTTACTTATGAAATTAACGATTGTATTAAGTTTAAAGATGAAATTTTAATATTAAGAACAATTTTTATTAAAACAAAAAATATTCTTAAAATAGCATTATACTATTAGAAATGAAATGGTGGTAAACATATGCCTATTGTTTAGATATTTCGAGAGCACGGTGGCTTTAACCCCATGAAATCGGGTTTTTTCACCTGAAAAAATCGCCTATATTGAGGCAAAAATACACATTTTTAATTTTAAAGCTCTAGAGCAGCCATACTCTAAGTGTGTTCCGCGGAACCCTAGGGTTCCACGATACCCCTGTAGGGGTTCCGCAAGAATATAGACAAAAAAAACATTTATTTCCACCACCACCCACCACAGTACAATTTTACTATGCCGCCACCGCCGATGTGAGCGCGCGAACCAATTGAGGGACAATAAAAAACAGTTACATACCTCCCATTAGTTGAATTTTTTACTTTTTTAATATCTTCTATGTCTATTATTAATATTATTATAGTTGTTATGTAAGTAATAAGTATCAGTTACATTGTACTTTTATTATGCTTATTAATAAATAATACACTTTTAAAAACTATTTGTTTTATTGTAGGGTTCCGTCAAGTACTTCGCTTTCCAAAAGGGTTCCGTCACCAAAAAAGTTTGAGAACCGCTGCTCTAGAGTTATCGCAGCAATTTTTTTGTTACTAATGTCATATTTGGGAATACCCCGCATAATATTTCGTCACTTTGAGGAAAATTCAAGAAAAATAACTAGGTATAGTCTAAAAATTAAAAACAATAACTTTTTTATTGTCAATAAAAATTGACATTGAACTTCAAAAACTGAATCAGCAATTTCATAGGTAAAGACCTATTATTACAATGTCTAGACATGTTAAACTACATATAAAGCTATTTACACAATCCTGTTATCTGTTATTATTATCACTTATCAAGTTATCATTATCAATAACACTTATAGATAAAGTTAAAACACCGTTCATTATGATACCGAAATCTGCAGGTTACGTTTTCAGTTAGCAACGAGGCCTAGTGTTCTAACATGTTTGTTTGTCAAGCTGTTAACAAGTTGATGGATAGCTCACAACTTTTATTGTTACTTCCTTTTCATTATCTTATCAAATATAACGCATTTGATATGACTGTCTTTTGCTACGCTTAGATAAGTTAGAACAAGTTGCCACAGTTGTCACGTAACTATTGACTAAGTTATAAATATTTTGATAATATTCATTAAATCACGCCCGTACACACGCACGCACACATACGCACGCACGCCCGTACACACGCACCGGTCAGTTGTATTGGCCTGGTCTGCCCCGAATTAGATCTTGTGACTTTTGATGTTTCTGGCAATAGTAAAGAGTCTTTATTATTTGGTATTCGTAATATATTCCCGACCTACTTCTGGTTAAGCTTCTGGAATTAGTAAATAGTCTGTATTCTTTGGTAATTAGGAATATTCCCTTCCTGCTTCTGGTTAAGCTTCTGGCATTAGTAAATAGTCTTTATTATTTAGTAATTAGTAATATTCCCTACCTACTTCTGGTTAAGCTTCTGGCATTAGTAAATAGTCTTTATTATTTGGTAATTAGTAATATTCCCGACCTACTTCTGGTTAAGCTTCTGGCATTAGTAAATAGTCTTTATTCTTTGGTATTCGTAAAATTCCTTACCTACTTCTGGTTAAGCTTCTGGCATCAGTAAGTAGTCTTTATTCTTTGGTAATTAATAATATTCCCTACTTACTTCTGGTTAAGCTTCTGGCATCAGTAAATAGTCTTTATTCTTTGGAAATTAGTAATATTCCCTATCTACTTCTGGTTAAGCTTCTAGCATTAGTATAAAATCTTTATTCTTTGGTAATTAGTAATATTCCCTATCTACTTCTGGTTAATAATAATAATTTCTTTATTCAATTTCTTTTTACAGAAAAGGACGAATGACAACATGTCAGCTTAAGTGTTAACTAAGTTTGGTATATTATATAGGTGCACTCACTAACAACTTATCGTTAACTATCACTTATTAATAATTCATGGCTGGGGCCCACGAGTCAATTCCCAAACTAGACGAAATCTGTGCTATGGCAAGTCGACCCGGAGGTCCCAACGAGAAAAACAAAACAAAATATAGTAGTATCTTACGTATAGTATCATGCACCAATGGACTTGTAAGCGAATGTTATCATTATGTTTTCTTATATGTAACTGTTTCCACCCGTAGTCAATGGAATTATCTGTTATGTGGAAACAGGATTTTGGATCAGGATAATTATTACAACATAAAGTAAACAAAGAACCCGCCACCGCCTAAAATTCTAAGTATCTATTTTTAACAATACAAAACATTATCTTAGCCCAACTGATGTCTGTTTTATTTATCAATCTTCTAACTAAGTGTAGGTAGTAAGTGAGTTAAGCTTCTGGCATTAGTATAAAGTCTTTATTCTTTGGTAATTAGTTTTATTCTTTGGTAATTAGTATTATTCCCTATCTCCTTCTGGTTAATATTCTAGCATTAGTATAAAGTCTTTATTCTTTGGTAATTAGGAAGATGGAGACGTTTCCGTTGAGCCACTAATGGTTAAGATTAGGAAGATGGAGACGTTTGCCTTTGTACTTAAGCTTTTTTTTTAAATATTATTTTAAGTGTATATTTTGTACAATAAAGAGTTTACAAACAAACAAACGTTTCTGTTGAGCCATCGACGACAATAACACCACCGGCCTCAATCAATTATTGATTGAAAACACTTTATTTTATTGCAAAAAACAACATAAGAGGAAAATACTTAGGATTATTTACATAACGAGTGAGCGCCAGTTAAGAATTAGTTAAACTTTAGTGAAGATTTGTTGTTAAACGTCCCCATTACTGGGGCACTATGAAGCATCTTACACGGCTTAATTACTGTCATCTAATGATAGCAATTCAAACCCATCAAAGTAATGACCTTGCTTCACGTCAGATAACCTGCGTTATCAATCAATGGATGGGGCTCTAACCGCGTTTAAGGCCGTTCCTTAATCCAGATATCCCCGAATACCCCATACAAGATCTTACTTTTGTATACGCGCTAAGATTTGTGTACCCGTGGAAAAAACATTTAAGGATATTAATGATATTAATTATCTTTTATAAAACCGCGATCAAAACACGATATGTTATAGGATAGTTCACTCGATCAATTTAATCCTAGAATAACTCTAAACCGTATTATGTGGGTCTTGAAAAAAAACTTTACTCTATACTTATGAATGAAAGATAGGTTGAAAAATCAATCATAAGTTTAATATTAATTTCACAGCTATAGAATTTTGTCATCTCAGCAAATAATCCATAGATATAATAAGACTATAACGGGGCGGTGTCTGTATACATGAAATATTTTTGGAAAATAACTGTGGTGGACATTGCTAACGATATAGAGGCCAAAACAACAACTTTTGGAATTTTGTTGTTTTGGCCTCTATGTATCGTTAGCAATGTCCGTCTGTATGTTCGCGCATCACGCAAAAACTACCAGGCCGATTTTGATAAAATTTTGTATAGTGGTTCCTTGTAACCCGGGTTGGTTAACATATAGGACACTTTTTCATCATCATCATCATATCAGCCACAAATCGTCCACTGCTGGACAAAGGCCTCCCCCAAGGATCTCCACGACGACCGGTCCTGCGCTGCCTGCATCCATCGGCTTCCCGCGATCTTCACCAGGTCATCGGTCCACCGCGTGGGAGGCCTGCCTACGCTACGTTTTCCGGTGCGCGGTCGCCACTCGAGAACTTTATTGCCCCATCGGCCATTTGTTCTACGTGCTATGTGCCCTGCCCACTGCCACTTCAGTTTAGCGATTCTGTGAGCTATGTCGGTTACTTTAGTTCTCCTGCGGATCTCCTCGTTTCTGATTCGATCACGCAGAGAAACTCCGAGCATAGCACGCTCCATTGCCCTTTGGGTGACCTTGAGCCTTATGAGGCCCATAGTAAGCGACCATGTCTCAGTTCCGTAAGTCATCACTGGCAACACACACTGATCAAAGACCTTAGTCTTGAGACACTGCGGTATTTGGGACGTGAAGATATTGTGAAGCTTCCCGAACGCTGCCCAGCCGAGTATTATAATCTGATGGATACTTTTATCCCGGAAAATTTAAGAGTTCCCGTGAGAAAATTTAAAACCTCCACGCGGACGAAGTCGCAGGCACAGCTAGTTTTTAATAAACTAAATTCATTCAGAAGTCATACTCCACAGACGGAGGTCAAGTCCGGTTTCGTGGAGGTTGTAGGCCTATACGCGAACCCCATTATCGGAAGTTTTCAAGCCGCTTAGATAAAGTCTCTGACACGGCTTAACAAAAGCCATCTATTGATAGCAACCGGCACCAACGGCTTGACGTGGCTTGCGCAGCACGGAAACGGTCGATATATTAATTATACACCACTAGTAGTTTTTTAACTGCCTCCGTGGCGTAATGGTTAGTCCATTCGCATTACACCAGTAGGTCGTGGGTTCGTTTCCCGGCGGGGTCAACTTTGTAAGACTCGGTTTGGTTGGAGGTAGGGCATTTTCATAGTCCGCCTGGCTAGCTACCACCATCTTATCTAAGTCTTGCCGCCAAATATCAGTGTTAACAGCATCGATGTGTTCCGGCTTGAAGATAAGATAGCCAGTTCCCCATCGCTTCCATCTTCGGCATCATCGTCACTTACCATCAGGTAAGATGATGCCAAGGGCTTACTAATTGTGAATAAAAAAAAAGATAATGTCCGTGTTTATGATCAGTTAACTTGCGTGATCGACGACACATCGACTTTGACGAGTGATAGATATGATAGCAACGTAACGTATTTTCTTGTCTTCCAAACAGTGGGAACAACGACGACCCACCTGACGGTGGTGAGGGTCAACAGCGACCCGGCCCCTGTGAAGGATCACCAGGTGCCCGTCTTCCTGTACAGCAGGCATTCCTTCGTGGCTGACCAGTGGGACCTCACTACTAATCAGGTAAAAAACCTCATCATCAGTGTACAAATGGGTGCGTACAAATGGGTGCGTGTCGAACCACACGTAAAGCAGGATTTCCTAGTTTTGAAAAATAAAAGTATAGTATACGTACACTGAGAAAAAAATAATGTATGGACACACGTAATTCTGTACGCAGCATACGTATTTTTGTACAAAAACGTACCTGACTTAGGTAAGTAAGTGACAACATTACGAAAAATGTGTTCGCTTTAATGTTAGGGGAACATTACTTTCAATTGAGACACTCACGCACACATTCAAACAATTACGTAGGTTCCGTACGTTTGATGAGTAGCGGCAGTATAATTATAAAGTGTTTGTAACCATGTAGTAAGGATGATGACACCGTAGTCTGTACGATACATACGTAAAATCACTCATTATATGTACGTTCGTACGTACATCACACTATTGAGCGTAAACAATGAGTCTTTGTAAATGAACTACATCATTATTATTCGTATGCAAAGTTCTTAAATAAGTAACCTACAACGCTACTGTACATACACTGAGTTGTTATGTATAGCAGTGGCTTACTTACGTTAGTACTTTGTATACGTATAGTAATGAAGTACAAACGTGCTGTAATTGAAAAGCTCACCGTCATAAGGACTCAATTTACGTACAGTAATGTAGTATGTTACTTAGGTAACGAGACAGAGTACCAAGGTTAAGGACTCTGTATATCTAGGGTAAAGAGAACTCTAACTTGTGTCAAGAGTTATTGTACACAGAGCAAGGATGAATCTTACTTATGTAAGGACTCAGAATGCGTACAGTAATGTAGTGGCTTTCTTACTTAAGGGTTCAGTATACTTACAGTAATGAAAGGGCTTACTTATGTAAGGACTAAGTGCACATAGGGCATGGATTACCCTTACTTACGTAAGGGCTCGGAATGCGTTCAGTAATGTAGTAGCGTTCTTACGTAAGGGTTCAGTATACTTACAGTAATGAAATGGCTAACTTACGTAAGGACTAAGTGCACATAGGGCATGGATTACCCTTACTTACGTAAGGGCTTGGAATGCGTTCAGTAATGTAGTAGCGTTCTTACGTAAGGGTTCAGTATACTTACAGTAATGAAATGGCTAACTTACGTAAGGACTAAGTGCACATAGGGCATGGATTACCCTTACTTACGTAAGGGCTCGGAATGCGTTCAGTAATGTAGTAGCGTTCTTACGTAAGGGTTCAGTATACTTACAGTAATGAAATGGCTAACTTACGTAAGGACTAAGTGCACATAGGGCATGGATTACCCTTACTTACGTAAGGGCTTGGAATGCGTTCAGTAATGTAGTAGCGTTCTTACGTAAGGGTTCAGTATACTTACAGTAATGAAATGGCTAACTTACGTAAGGACTAAGTGCACATAGAGCATGGATTACCCTTACTTACGTAAGGGCTCGGAATGCGTTCAGTAATGTAGTAGCGTTCTTACGTAAGGGTTCAGTATACTTACAGTAATGAAATGGCTAACTTACGTAAGGACTAAGTGCACATAGAGCATGGATTACCCTTACTTACGTAAGGGCTCGGAATGCGTTCAGTAATGTAGTAGCGTTCTTACGTAAGGGTTCAGTATACTTACAGTAATGAAATGGCTAACTTACGTAAGGACTAAGTGCACATAGAGCATGGATTACCCTTACTTACGTAAGGGCTCGGAATGCGTTCAGTAATGTAGTAGCGTTCTTACGTAAGGGTTCAGTATACTTACAGTAATGAAATGGCTAACTTAGGGAAAGGATGACGCTTACTTACGTCAGGAGTCAGAATACTTCAGTAATGAAGTAGCCTACTTAGTAAGGACTCCGTATACACATGGTAAGGATGAGGCCATCGTAATAGCGTGGCTTAAAATACGTATAGTAAAGATGTTACAGTCGTACACAACGCTATATCCTACGTACTGTAAGGACACTGTTACAGAGACGCTGCGCGGTGCGCGTAGCATGGCGTAATCAATTAAAACATAATTATGGTGATGTACGAGAACGTTTATATAAAAACTTTGCGCTTCTGCATAAACGCTCTCATAAATCGCCATATGTTTGTATTGACCACGACACACGACGTACTGTACAACGTACTTCATCTCCCTGAAGGAGCCCTAAGGATGCCACAACCGTGCAATATTATAAAGCCTTCTATTTTCACATAGCATGGTAGGTAACTTCTGATAGTAGCATATTTATACAAAATAAATCTATTCACTGTTCGGTTGATCTATTTAATAGGCTTTTACAAAAGCTACTATTTTAACTAAGGCTTCTATTTATGAAATTGAACAGTTTACTGTAGGAATCCATAAAAATGCGTTTCGGACTGTTGGTCCCACCCCATACAAAGTTGGTCGTAACAACTGATTAATATAATTTTAAAAAATCGTAAGTAGACTATATTTGTGGATGCTTCAGTTTCATGAATAGAATCTGTAGATCCAGTAGTTGCTTTAGGAACATTGTTAAGAGACCTTATATTTTTAGACAGGTCAAAATTACTGGGAATGGTGTTTTTTTAATCTTTACAAACGACTCCTGCCTGTACCACGCTATTTAAAAAGAGAGTAGGATCATCATAGGTACTCCAAGATTCAAGAACATTCCTAGGCGGTAAATCACGGTGCCCTGTGGGATGACTTTACTTTGGTATACACTATTCATAAGCCATATAGTTAACATCTTTACTGTACAATTGCTAAGCTACACCATAAAACAGGCCATACACACTCCGGCGGACTGCCCCTGTGGCTTGTGCAGGCAGCTGGAGTAAGAGTATTTAGGGCATTCAAGTCAAGTAACGCATTCCGTCGAAGCGCGTATGGTGTGGTTTCCAGCGTCATCCTGACCTTTAGGACATATAGTCAGGGACGTGATAAATTTAAAGTCTAGTATAATTTAAGCAATAAGTATTTACTTTATTCTTTGAACCAACAAGTAATATTTATTTACCATAAAAAGTACTTAAAAAGCTTAGATTAATTATTAAGATTTTATCAGATCCTAGTATCGTAGTCAACCCTTATAGGCCTGTTTGATAATATAAACATGAAACCTTAAAAACTAAACTACTTAACTGTTACAAAAATGCCCTCTTAAATGTGTAAAAATAAGACGAAGCCTTAAAAACTAAAACACTTAACTGTTACAAAAATGCCCTCTGAAACGTATGAAATAAGACTTCACTGCTTTTTTCCGGTAAAACACCAATAATAAAATTACTTCGCGTCCATTACTCTGTCGCTGTGTTAATTTGTTAGCTTGTTTGTTAAATCATATATTCATACATTCATATTTATTCAGTAATGGTCATACATTCAGTAATGGCTATACAAGTAGTTAGGTAAGTTTTAGTTATTGGTGACATGGTTCAATACGAGCAGTGCAATACCGGACAGTTCATAGTTAAGAGGTCATTTTTATGAATTAGGTACTCCGATTACGTAAAAGAAAAGAAGAAGAATATTTTAGCACCGCATATACAGGAAGGATGTAACAAAATTGGTGTAGGAGCCGTTAACTGGGGCTTCTGCTCATTATACTGAATGACTTTCTCCACTTAGGCCATTCGCAATATTTTATGGACTTCTTATAAAAATCGATCAGCTGTTTGGCCAAATTTGTGTAATTTTGTATGGATGGTTTTTTAAACTGACTATGAGTTCCCTGGGGAACTTTGTTCAATATCATGTGTAGAAGCCCCAGTTACCGGCTCCTATCCTATACCGATTTTGTTACACCCTGTATTATTATTTGTACTCGGTGTTTCAGAAACTGTAAGGGACATAAACACCATATTATAATAATAACATTTTACATAGGCACGGTGTTAAAATCATAACCCTCCGTTTTTTTCGCCATAGTCGTGTAGGCTTAATAAAAAAAAATTAGGTACGATTTATACAAATTACAAACAAAACACAAGTCATGCAGGGCCTAAAAGGGATATGTTTGTTAAAGAGTGATTCAAATATACTCTAGAACTACAATACTACTACTAGTGGAATAATACAATAGTAAAAAAATGACAATCGTTAAATAAAATATTATTATGTAAGCCAGTTTTGAATTTTTACAGTCAGTAAAAAATTAAGTAAAAAAGTACTTAGGGGGTAACTCTAGTAATTAGATGGCGCTAGTGAGTCGAAACATATAAAAACCTAAATATTTCCACTTGTGGTAATAATTAGAGAATTTCGTGTCGTTCGCCAGTGACTTAATTTATACTGCACCTATTAATGTCTGGCGTGTCTTATGCGTTCTATTCTTACGTAAAAACTAAGGAAATACATAAGACATAGTTTTCACGTAAGACATAGTCATGGAACACACAATGGAGCTTAAAATCCTAATAGGTGCAGTATAAATTAAGTAACTGGCGAACGACGTTTACTTCTACAAAGGAAAAATTTAGATTTTCCTATGATGTAAGTAATTCTTTGTTACTGGAGTTAAAACTTTAAGTAAAGAAGGTAAATAATTTTCACAAATGTTTATTTTTTATTTTTCCCGAATTCTAGAAATGATTCTGATTCTTGATTTAATATAGAGTAGTAAATTAATCAGTATGATTTAAAGGTAAGTAGTCACATTTACCCCTTAATATAATTCTTAATGCAATCAATCTAATGTCCATCTCAAGGTAACATAATGAGTTAGATCCGTCATAATCGTTAATGTGTTTGTTGTTGGAGTAAGCAGATTTTTATAGTTTAAAAGTACCATATTGTTAGTTTTCCTAACTTCGTAAGCAAAATAGTGTTCATTAAAATCTATAGTTTCAAAAGACATGCATGAAAAAAAGATTTCATCGTTATCTGTGACAAATATTTCGCGGATTTGAGCAAATATGGGTAAAAATGACAATTCACTCAAGTTTACAGTGATTACGGAAGATGTATTAAACATCATAACTTTTAACTGGACCCATGTAACTGAATAAAGAGTTTCAATTGATGATGATACATTTTGATATCTTAACTCTAACTCTTTCAATATTTCACGTGATATTTTCATTCACCGATTCGCTGGGAGCATTAGTCGCGCGCGTTGGCCGGGTCCTTACGCCAGTAATATATAAGTCATTGCCCATTCCTTATATTTTTACACAAATTGAGTTTTTTTTGCGTATTTACAGCTGTTACAAGATTTTGAGACCCTTTATGGTGAGAAAAAGGATGGACTCTTCTCGAATATCGTATTACTACGATATTATTACGAGATGTATTATATCGTATTACTACGAGAAAAAATAATAGCTCTTTCACGAGATAAACTAAACAGAACAAGAGACAAAGACATTAACAAGACTATTACAGACTATATTATTCTCGCTAATGGTAAGTTTTCCACCTTCTTTCTAGTACACTATACTGGTAACAGCCTACATGGACTGACTGACTGACTGACTGAGGCTGTAGGATTTTCGCAGCTATTATGAGGTTCAAGAATATTTTGGGCATTTAAATTTTCATTGTCTGATTTTTCATAGCATTCAGACTGTATCAATTGTGATTCATGTATATGACATTTCAATAAATGTTTTTTAAATGACAGAGCTGAACAATATTGCCTTAGACATTCTTTTTCACCGCAAATAAAGTCTGAAATGCCGCTCGATTCTTTACAATATACCCTGATATGCGTTATTAATTCTCTAGTGGTGTTTTTCGTTTTTTTACATTTATAGCAAGTATACATGATCAGTGTTACAGTAACTCTAGGTCATTTAATAGTGATGTGGACGATTGGGTAGTCCGATCAGACAGTTTTAATTTTATAAAATCCTAATTGTATTACAACCCATATGTCCATGCTCTTTTCGGGGTATTGAGCCCCAGTAGCTTGAAAAATCTTAAAAGTAGCATCAACAGCTGTTATCAGTTTTACAAAATTATAACATGTATTATTGACGATTACATATGCAGTCCTTACTTTTGCAACAGATTCTCCAACAAAAACTATGAAAGGCTGCATATTCCTGCCAAGCCTCTGCAGTTTCTCTTGCCTTGTTTGAATTATTGATGTTACCTCGGCCTCTGATGCTGCTTGAGTAGTAAATCCGTCCCGAATCTCAGAGCGTGATGGTTTCCAGTGGGTTTTCTTTCCTTTTCTCAGAATTTGCGTACTCCCAGTAAGGTAAGTGAGAAGTATTAAGGCCACGTTCGTCAATGTTTCTGGGTCAGATTCTGCAAAAAATTAAATACACTGAGGACATACGTAAACTTACATAAGCAAACTTTTGCGTTTATCTTATAGGTTGTTGCCAAGATACTGTCTGAAATGAAAAATCCCACTGAGAGTGATGAAAATACCTTAATGCCATGCTGAGAGGCACGGTCTTAAAATAGGTACCACTCCACCTTTGAAATAAGTTAGGAGCAATGACATATGAACATAGCCTGTTATAGCGAATGCATGAATAAATTTAGACTTAAAGAAATTAGGTAGTTAGCATAAATAATCTTAACTAGGATTAACAAGACAAAGTAGATAACCTTGTATGGTTCTATCAAACCCACTTCGTCGGGATGGATGGACAATTCTCTGGCCACTAAGCAGAACGCCAGGCTCTCCATGTAGGCTGTTACCAGTATAGTGTACTAGAAAGAAGGTGGAAAACTTACCATTAGCGAGATTAATATAGTCTGTAATAGTCTTCTTTATATCTTTGTCTCTTGTTCTGTTTAGTTTATCTCCTGAAAGAGCTATTATTTTTCTCGTAGTAATACGATATTCGAGAAGAGTCCATTCTTTTTCTCACCATAAAGGGTCTCAAAATCTTGTAACAGCTGTAAATACGCAAAAAAACTCAATTTGTGTAAATAATATAAGGAATGGGTAAATATATGCAAAAAGTACATATACATAATAGAAGCAAAGCAACAGGCTGTGCACCTGCAGAATGACAGACAGCATACTTACATTAAAACGGTGCTAGTGAAATAAAAGCATGAAATAATCCTACTAATATTATAAATGTGAAAGTTTGTATGTATGGGGATGTCTGGATGTATGGATGGATGTTTGTTACTCTTTCACGCTTCAACACTTGGCACACATATATAGGGTGGGTCCTGGAATAGGACATAGGCTACTTTTTATCCCGTGAAAATAGCATAGTCCGATGCAGTTCCTGAGGGAACTGAAATAATACTCTTTTTTTTGTTAATTTTTTTAACATCGAAATGGAACAATGTTGTGATTTTTTGCACAAAGATGGTTGGAGAGGGAAATGACATGATTTACTAATAATTAGCATATCCTGACACAGTTCCCGAGGGAACTGGAGAAAATTCATGTCCACGCTCGCGCACCGCGCACCCTCTAAGACAGTCATAAAAACGATGTCAACGCAGGCGAAGCCGCGGGCAAAAGCTAGTATTATTTGTTTACCAAAGTATATCTTTGAGGCTGTTGCAGTGCTGGGTATGTTCTCAGATACTCATCAATCTCGTTTTTCTACTCCGAGTCTAATAGGTTTAAGCCGTATTTTACTTGTAACTGCCCAATATTCTTCAACCATACGCCAAGGTTCAACACTATTTTTTAACCATGCCAGTTTTTCTTGGCATGTGTCATCTGCAACAAAAAAGTTATTAATAAGAGTAAATAACTGAAAAACAATTAAGAAAAATTTAAATTAAAAATATTCTAAAAACCACATTTTTATGTACTTTAAAATAAAAAAAATAACCCTCCAGGAGGTCATACACACATAAAACACATCACCACCACATACATGCTTACAGGTGAACTCCAAACTCCAGCATCTTCCTACTATGATATTAAAACCTAAGCGTTCATGTGCCCCACATTTTTCAAGTTCACATGTTAGCATGTGTGTGATGGTGGTGAGTGTTTTTTGTGTGTGTCAACTTGGGTCATCAACTACCCTGGAGAGTTGTTTGATTATTTTTAAGACGTATAAAAACATTGTTTTTAGATTATTTTAATCTACATTAAATATTTTGTCCCTTTTTGTTTCTTATGTACCTATAATTTAAAAAAACCGTTGCAAGATTCCACCCGGAATGAAAAACAAGAAAGTGACTTCATAAAAACAAGTTAAACTGCTCAAATACCTTCGTGTTTGCTGTTAGATATTGTTGAATTAGTTAATGTGCTAGCTGTAGCTGTTGATGCTGAAGATGACGACCTGCTCGTCCCAGGCAATTCTCCTCTTGATCTTAATTTCAAGTTTACACTTCCAAGGATCTGAAATATACAGTATAGGTAAATTTTGTCATCTCATGTCAATTGTTTGGAGAAAGTACATATCATATCAGCCAAAAGACATCCACTGAAGTACAAAAGCTTCATTGTCTCCCAAGAATTTCCACAATTACCGGTCCGGCGCTACCTGGATCCAGCGACTTCCCACAAACTTCACCAAGCCAATATTCCATCTAGTAAGAGGCCTGCCTATGCTACGTCTTCTGGTGTACTATCACCACTAGAGAACATTACTGTCTTAACAGCATTTGATATGATACTTACAGATTCATTTTGAAGTTTCCAGCATTTTAATGCTTCTTTGAACTTCATGTGGTGACCAACTATTGGTATCAAATCTCTTAGACCTTCGTCATCTAGTAGTTTAAGGGTGTCATCATTAATGCAGTTATCTGTAAATAAATGCAGTCAGGTTTTTAAATGCTCCCATTTCTTGAATTAACACCAGGGACTTCAGAATGCTTATGTCAAATTGTGACTAACAACTCGAAACGGAAACTTTAGAATGGCTTAAATCAATGGTGCAGAAAGTTTATATTGCTTTTGTCAAATTTAAAAAGTTTGATTCGTATCCGAGGTTCTAGAATAGCAAAAAGCGTTGGTGGCTCAATCGGTAACGACTCGGTCCTCTAAACCAGAGGTCACGGGTCAAATCCAGACGGCCGATGTACCAATAAGTTTTTCCAAACTTACGTACATAAATTACCGATTGCTTTAACAGTGAAGGAAAACATCGTGAGGAAACCTGTACATCTGATTCCCGAAGTGTATGAAGGTCGCGTTGCACACGTCCATAGGTGTAAATCTAAATGCCCTACACGTGACCTAGGGTGATGCTAAGTGCAACATCAGGCAACCGCCGTCATCTATCCCTTGGATAGCATGGTTAATCGTGCCACACGATAAGAGAGAGCAAAAATCGAGCGCATGTAAAAACGGGGCCCTGGTGCCTAAATGTAAAAACCATCTCTACTTACCAATAAATTTTTCAAGATATGAATCAAGTTGGCTTGAGGACAGCAACTGTTTTAAAATAGCATTATTTTCTTCCATCGTCGTTTACACTTGAGCCAAAGCCATTTCACAATCTCTAACTCGACTTCCGAAGGCGCCGCGGTCTACACTAACTTCACTGAATACTGAATCACAGCTTCCTCACCACAAAACGCTTATTAAACATTATTTGACTCCTACCCACAAACAATCTTGTAATAAAAGTCCCACAGCCCACACTTCAACACAACAGAACAGGTCAGACCAGTGTTACCAGCACCTTACCCTAAAAAGTAACATAAGATGAGACGAAAAGTAACATTTTGACAACAAAAGTAACATTTTTTTTTTTTTTTTTTTTTCATTCGCCCTTTTAGGGCAGGCTAAGGCTCATTGGCCATACCGCCTAGTCATCAGTATATGTTTTTCAGCAGTATTAAAATTTGTAGAATTCACGTCATCAGTAATTTTCAGTATATTTTTTTCAGAAGTAGTATTTTTCTCCTTTTCAGTCCTTAAGGTCACTGTTTCTTCACTTTCTACTTCACTTCAATTGTCTATAGACTAACCTAACCTACATACTCTAGCAAAATGATAGCACTTTTGCTAAAGCTTGCTCGGACTTCTTGTGGGAACTCGAAACACAGTATACACACTTTTATTTTATTATCCTACACAAGAAACACATAAATGATACTTCGCTGATAAATACACTATCAATATTACACATCGAAAACCACTAAATGTAATTTTTCGGATAATAAAAGAAAAATGACAAACTGAACGCTACAAATTCCCGCCAAAAAGTCGTAACATTTTTAGTTATTCATACATTAATTTTTAATTTATGTTAAAAATACAGTTTATAACCTTTTTTAATTACTATACTTACTTGAAAAAGTTTTTGGAGGCAATAAATTTGAAAAAAAAAAATGTTTACATTACTCACATTTAAGTAGTGGTGGTGGTAGTGGTGGTGTAGTGGTACTGGTTATGGTAGTGGTAGCAGTAATGGTAGTTTTAGTGGAAGTGGTAGTGTAGTGGTAGTGTAGTGGTAGTGGTAATGTTAGTGGTAGTGGTAGTTTAGTGGTAGTGGTAATGGTAGTGGTAAAGTGTGATAGTAGTAGTGGTAGTGTTGTGGTAGTGGCAGTGTAGTGGTAGTGGTAATGGTAGTGGTAGTAGTAGTGGTAGTGGTAGTGATAGAAGTTGTGTAGAGGTAGTGGTAGTGTAGTAGTAGTGGTAGCGTATTGGTAATGTTATGGTAGAGTAGTGGTAATGTAGTGGTAGTGGTAGTGTGGGGGTAGCGGTAGCGGTAGTGTAGTGAAGTGTAGTGTAGTGTAGGGTGAAGCGGTATGAAGTTCGCCGGGACAGCTAGTACTAAAAAGAAGTAGAAAAGAAATTAAGAAAAAAGTGACGTAAAAGTAACATCTTGGTTCATGTAACATGAAAGTAACACTGAAGGGTCAAAAGTAACGCAAAATGTTACAAAAGTAACATTCTGGCAACGCTGGGTCAGACAGAAGTGTTCAGCAGTGTTGCCAGATCCGAACAGAACTTTTGTTCACACAGGTTTTAAAATTGCCCTTTCCGACAATAAATCGCCCATTTTCATGGTATTCAACAAAAAACGTTAGAAAATAAAGATTTATTCATCGGGTCTTGAAACACTCACTATATTCTAGGTAAACTGACGATTATTTTCATGTATATTTCAAATATATAACTCACTTCACTATACACACAGGTGAATCTTTAAAAGGTGCACATTTGAAATAGGGCCAAAGTAGACCCAATTTTATCAACAAAAATAAAAATAATTATAACATCTTAGTTTTGTGGGGTTTTAATTTTTTTTAAAATTATTTTTTGACCTTAAGCAAACAAAGCATCGTTACTTTTAAATTAAGGGCTCTAGAATGTTAAAATAAAGTCAGTGAGACTTGAAAACAGTTGCCCGTGCCCTTGATATGAGCTTTACTTTAAAAAAGTCATAGTTAACAAAAAAGGAGCTTTTAGATGTCAAAAATTTATCCATTTTTGTGCGTTATTTTTAAATATCGTAAATTAACCCTAATGTTTTATGACTAAGTTATTCTACGTCATGTTTTTTAGCTTTCAAATACCGAAAACACCACGATTCTTACCTATTTACATTTCTTGCTATGAGCGGTTAAAGTGAGTTACTCCAGGGACTTATATTTTAGTTTTTTTTTTTAAAGATCTGGCTCATTGTTTTTAAGGCCAATAATAACAAAATAATGCCTGTAGTAGTAATCCAATCATTTATTGTTACATAAAAATTAAATCTAAATTACACTGATTCTGAGATTTTCAAAGTGTCCACCTCTTTGCTGCAATTTTGCTGTGTAAAGCTTTGTTTAACCGCTCATAGCAAGAATTGTAAATGGGTTAAGAACATTGTGTTTTCGCTATTTGAAAGCTAACATGATGTAGAAAAACTTAAATTCATAAAACATTAGGGTTAATACATATAATTTTGTCTCATTTTACGATTATTTAAAAAAAACACAACAATTTATAAATTTAACTAATAAGCGGGAGTTGGCCACACTGTGAATTCCCGAAGATTTCTCACTTTTCTGTATAAAACCTATATAAAAACTAGTTAGTGATCTAAAAAATGTATATTAATTTTCTTTTCTAACCATATTTATTTTACAGTCCTGAATAAAAAAAATACAATACGTTATATTTAACGCCGTGCATTTCGTCAGGTACGCCCACGCTGTAGAGAGGATTTCTTAGTATATTTGTATAAAGGCTACAAAAACTAATTAGTAATCTAGAAAGATGATAATATTTCCTTTTTAAAAAACCATATGTATTTTTATGTCTGGGGTTTAAATCAAATAAAATACATCACTTTATAATTACCGCCGGATTAGCGGAGGTCGGTCGCGGTGCAGATTTTAGAGGTTTTCTCAATATTTTCTTGTAAAACCTATAAAATCTGATCTAGAAAGCTGATAAAATTTTCTTTTTAATGATATTTACTTGATCTCTAGCTTTGAAATTACAAGAAAGCGCATCAGAACCTGCTTAGCCGTTTGGCCTCACAGTCAAGGGTTAATAAATATAACACAAGGGGGGTAAAAAATAAACAACAAACGAGTGACATTTGTAAGCCCGAGCCGCAGGCTCTGCAGCGTATGTATCATACGACGTTTTTCAATACATTAGTAAGAAAACAAGTAAAATAAAAAAGGATTGTGACAAAAAACAACAAAATAGGGGTACATACCTAAACAAGGTTTTGGCAAACAAAGTTCATTTACGCGATTTGTGGCATGAAACCTCCTTTACAAAAATAACCTATTTTAAGCATGAAACCTCCTTTACAAAAATAACCTATTCCTCGGTGTGAACTATGCGCTTCATGCGTTATCAATCTATCTTTTTCTGACACAGGCCACTGTGGTATTTAATCTCCTTTTTTCACAAAAATATAACCCAAACAGAATTTAACCAAGTAACGTTACATACTCGTATGTAACTCATCTCTTTTAAAATTTTCCTTTCAATAGTCTGTTAGAAAATTCTATCTTTAGTTAGTATTATTTTTTTGTAGCTAAAAACTCGGAGGAAGGAATATTTTGAACATTTTTGCCTAGAAATAAAAAAGTGGTGAAGTACAAAGCAAGTGTGCGGTAAAATTAATTTTGCGCACATTTAACTAGCATACAAAGTACCACTGAAAATGTAAAGTAAAAGTAAACATTTCAGGATATGTAACGCTAAAGTTATATGAAGGAGTAAAACAAAATTAACGTTAATGGATATAAAAGGAAAATCGTACTTTTTAGTACCGTCTGGCAACACTGGAATTACGCTCTTGTAGCATTATGACCGGGTTGTTGGTGCATTATAATGTAACCGTCACATTACTAATGTGCCGGATCCTGGTGCAAAGCAGCTAGGCACATTAGCTTGGAAGTTGAAACATTGTAACTATACCGGACCTTTGTAATGTACATGGTGTCCTTTGACGTTACTAACTGCACGTCGGGTCTTCGTAATGTATATGTCGCATGAGACAGGAAGTCGGTGAATTTCAATGACATCGCGACATTGTAACAGTGTGCCACATTGTTGCACAATGTATGTTCGCAATAGACATGTATCAGTACAATTATAATGACGCTGGGCCTTTCTAATCTCCTTGTAGCATTATGACCGGGTTGTTGGTGCATTATAATGTAACCGTCACATTACTAGTGTGCCGGATCCTAGTGCAAAGCAGCTAGGCACATTAGGTTGGAAGTTGAAACATTGTTACTATACCGGACCTTTGTAATGTACATGGTGTTCTTTGACGTTACTAACTGCACGTCGGGTCTTCGTAATGTATATGTCGCATGAGACAGGAAGTCGATGAATTTCCAATGACATCGCGACATTGTAACAGTGTGTCACATTGTTTCACAATGTATGTTCGCAATAGACATGCATCAGTACACTTATAATGACGCTGGGTCTTTCTAATCTACTTGTAGCACTATGACCGGGTTGTTGGTGCATTATAATGTAACTGTCACATTACTAGTGTGCCGGATCCTAGTGCAAAGCAGCTAGGCACATTAGGTTGGAAGTTGAAACATTGTTACTATACCAGACCTTTGTGATGTACATGGTGTTCTTTGACGTTACTAACTGCACGTCGGGTCTTCGTAATGTATATGTCGCATGAGACAGGAAGTCGGTGAATTTCAATGACATCGCGACATTGTAACAGTGTGTGACATTGTTGCACAATGTATGTTCGCAATAGACATGCATCAGTACACTTATAATGACGCTGGGTCTTTCTAATCTACTTGTAGCATTATGACCGGGTTGTTGGTGCATTATAATGTAACCGTCACATTACTAGTGTGCCGGATCCTAGTGCAAAGCAGCTAGGCACATTAGGTTGGAAGTTGAAACATTGTTACTATACCGGACCTTTGTAATGTACATGGTGTTCTTTGACGTTACTAACTGCACGTCGGGTCTTCGTAATGTATATGTCGCATGAGACAGGAAGTCGGTGAATTTCCAATGACATCGCGACATTGTAACAGTGTGTCACATTGTTGCACAATGTATGTTCGCAATAGACATGCATCAGTACACTTATAATGACGCTGGGTCTTTCTAATCTACTTGTAGCATTATGACCGGGTTGTTGGTGCATTATAATGTAACCGTCACATTACTAGTGTGCCGGATCCTAGTGCAAAGCAGCTAGGCACATTAGGTTGGAAGTTGAAACATTGTTACTATATCGGACCTTTGTAATGTACATGGTGTTCTTTGACGTTACTAACTGCACGTCGGGTCTTCGTAATGTATATGTCGCATGAGACAGGAAGTCGGTGAATTTCCAATGACATCGCGACATTGTAACAGTGTGTCACATTGTTTCACAATGTATGTTCGCAATAGACATGCATCAGTACACTTATAATGACGCTGGGTCTTTCTAATCTACTTGTAGCATTATGACCGGGTTGTTGGTGCATTATAATGTAACCGTCACATTACTAGTGTGCCGGATCCTAGTGCAAAGCAGCTAGGCACATTAGGTTGGAAGTTGAAACATTGTTACTATACCGGACCTTTGTAATGTACATGGTGATCTTGGTCGTTACTAACTGCACGTCGGGTCTTCGTAATGTATATGTCGCATGAGACAGGAAGTCGGTGAATTTCTAATGACATCGCGACATTGTAACAGTGTGTCACATTGTTGCACAATGTATGTTCGCAATAGACATGCATCAGTACACTTATAATGACGCTGGGTCTTTCTAATCTACTTGTTGCATTATGACCGGGTTGTTGGTGCATTATAATGTAACCGTCACATTACTAGTGTGCCGGATCCTAGTGCAAAGCAGCTAGGCACATTAGGTTGGAAGTTGAAACATTGTTACTATACCGGACCTTTGTAATGTACATGGTGTTTTTTGACGTTACTAACTGCACGTCGGGTCTTTGTAATGTATACGTCGCATGAGACAGGAAGTCGGTGAATTTCCAATGACATCGCGACATTGTAACAGTGTGTCACATTGTTGCACAATGTATGTTCGCAATAGACATGCATCAGTACACTTATAATGACGCTGGGTCTTTCTAATCTACTTGTAGCATTATAGGCCACCTGTGGTAGTGCATTGTTACTGTAACAGTGATTTTACTAGAAATATGTGGAATTCTTTAGGTGTGCTGGATTAATTCGACCAGCGTTTGGTACATTACACCCACACCGTAAAGGGCTTAGAAAATGCCCTACCAACCAAACCGAGTCTTACAAGTTGACCCCACCGGGAATCGAACCCGCGATCTCCTGATGTGAAGCGAATGGACTAACCGTATGCCACGGAGGCAGTTAAAAATGCCGATACTTTTGTAATTTCACATAAGAATGGTAGGATTACATTAAACTGATGCCGGACATTTGTAATGCATAGGTACTATTAGACCGAATACCAGGGCATTTATGATTGTAGTCACAACATAATAGTGATGTGCTGGATGCAAGGCGATGCATTAACTACCGTATAATGCTGTAGGGCCATTATTAACTTCAGCATGACACATAATACTTACAATGTCAATACCTATTTCCAAGGACCTTCAACCATTAATGAAGGCCTTTCATCATTCGTAAAGATCTGTGGTACGCAAGAGACTGTAACGGTATCCTGATACTTATGATGTTTTACCATTAGAAAGGAGTTGGCGTCTATTTACGTATTTTACAGTAAAAGCATTATAGAGATTGTCGCCGCATCTCGAGGTGTTTGTAAGATAATACATTAATTTGTAAGGTTCACCTAAAATACGGTTGCTGAACCATTATTTTAGACTAAATTGCAAATACAGTATGGTAATGTAATTGCAGGCTGCATTTTTTTCTCAGTGTATTTGGGTTTTTTCTTGCACTGTTCCACAATTAATTGTTCCACTAAGAACCTACTATCGCAAGCATACAAAAGTATAGTATACGTATTATGGCAACACCGGCCGGACGGGTAGCTGCCTTTTGTAAACAACGAAATTATTTTTTAATATTTTAACACAAATAGTTAATTAAATGCCGTAATACTTTCTGTAGTTTAAAGTTTGTGTGTCAAAGTGTTGATCCAAGTTTGTCACGCACCTGCCCGTGTCTAGATACAGGTAGGAACCTGTATCACTCAACCTGTAGTCTCTTCTGAAGGTACCTGCTATCTACCTACCTAAGCACTTTATCAATATCTGTCGCACTTCCTACAAGAGATTTAATATTCCTCGCACATGATGTTCTGTAAACAGTGCACAGCCAATATTTTTGATAATGAGGACATAACTTGTTCGATTTGTAATCACATTTTCCACTTTAAATGCGGCGGAATAAGGGAAGCTGCTTTCAGAAATATGAAACCTGACGCAAGAACCAAATGGGCGTGCCATGGTTGTCGTTCCACTACAAACTTAACGAGAGTTAATTCACCATCTACTCCGAATCTAGAAATAAAATATCCATCCACCACTGGCGCGAACATCTCGGGCACGGGCACCTCGTCCGTCGAAAGCGATGCACTGAATACACAATCGTTATCTAGCCCGTCTCAGAGAACCGGTTGCTCAAACTGCAACGATCTTAAATCTTTTTTTCAAACACAAATGGATAGATTATGCGACAAACAGACACAGAACTTTAATGATTTTATGTCAGAAATGATGGCCTGCATTGGTAAACAGGATAACAAAATTGATAATTTGACAAAAATGTTTTCCGAAATCAAATTAAATTATGACTCGGTCATGGTTCAATTAGAGAAAATTAATACTTTGGAGTCATCGGTGGAGTTTCTTTCCTCTGATCATGATCGATTGCTGTACACCATCAGTGAATTACAGAACAAAATCACTTCGGTTGAAAATGAGAGAAGCCGAGTCAGCACTGCTGGTCTGCCTAAGACGGTTCTGGTAAAATTTAAGTCTATGACTGTCAAGGATCTAGTTTTAAGCGGAGCAAGAAAGCATCGCGGTCTTTCAACAACCGACCTTGGGATTACGGGAAATAAGAAAACAATCTACATTAACGAACACCTGACGTCTACAAACAAGGGTCTTCTCAAAGCTGCCAGAGCTAAATGCAAAGACCTGGGGTTTCGTTACATTTGGACAAGGAATGCCAAAATCTATGTTCGGAGTCACGACAAGCAACCAGCTATCCGTATTCACAGCCTTCAGCAGCTGGACACCATTGGCAGGCACTCCAGCGACAATCAGGCGCAGCAATAACAATTTTGTCTCTTATAATTTACATTTATAGGTACTCAGCGCTCATTATTGAGACGTACTCAATGTTTAAGCGATCTAGTTATTGTATAAAGTCATGTTGTTTCGTTTTAAATTTATTGGGTTCAGCGCATTTTACTGATACTTTAATCTCACATTCACACTTACAAATCGTTTACACACATAAAACAAGCACACACAAAAGTCACAACACACGTCACAATATTATTTCATTTACACTGAGGGGCATTGATTGTCTTGTTTTGTCACGAAGATTAACCAGTTTTAATCATCAGCTTATTCTCTTAAGTCTAAAATGGGCCTAATAATTTATCTGCAAAACTCGAGAAGCATTCGTGGCAAAACTCTGGAATTTAGGCAAGGTTTACTCTCACACGATTTTGACGTTATAGCAATATGTGAGACATGGCTGTTGGATTCAGTTAGTGATAGTGAAGTAAGCGATAGCCGCTACGACGTTCACCGACACGACCGGCCTGTCGTGGGACCCCTAAACGCGCGCGGCGGCGGGCGAGTGCGATCCGTCGGCGGCGGCGTGATGCTGTTGACGCGGCGCGAGCTCGCGGCCCGCGCGCTGCCTGCACCTGTCAATTGCTCTTATGAAATAATACATATAAATATACAGGGTAAACAACTACGTTCTACTCGTGATTTAAATATTATTTGCGCTTACATACCTGGATATGGCGCTGCACATGATGCTCATATTAATCACTTAATTTGCTATTTAAAGGAGTACCTTTTTCGTTTCTCAGACCAGGATTTTATTTTTTTGGGTGATTTTAATTTACGTGATGTAGTATGGAAAAGGACCCAGAACAACTCTTTTTTATCGTATTTTGGCGTCACAAACCAGTCCCAACTGTCATTCTTAGATTCACTGTCGCTTCTAGGTATGAATCAGTACAATAATGTTGTTAATGGTAATGACCGTCACCTAGACTTGATCTTTTGTAATTTGGAGGTATTGGTGCAGCGTTGTAATAGTCCTATCACTCGAGAAGACATGCCTCACCATCCGGCGCTTGAGCTCCATATCCCAAATTTATCTATTACAACACTTAAAGATTGTAAAACAAAAATATTCAATTTCAAAAAAGCAGATTATTTAGTTATTTCTACACGTTTAAATTCTATTAATTGGGAGGTGGAGTTGAGGCGTGGATCCGTTGACGAGGCTGTGACATTCTTCCTTGATAAGCTTAACTCGATTATAGAGGAAGTGGTCCCTAGTTTCATTAAATATAATGATAAATATCCTTCATGGTATTCTAGAGCTCTGATAAAGATCATTAAGGAGAAATCAAAATACCACAATCGTTGGAAAAGATATAAAAATCCATTAGATTATGATACTTTCTCATTGCTTCGGCGCCGACAAAAGAAGGTTCAGGAACAATGTTGGCAGGAGTACATCAGAAGGTGTGAGGATTCCATAGTATCTGATCCCAGGAGCTTCTGGAGGTATTCTAAATCACTACGCAGAGATAATGGTATACCAGCACGTATGCGGTCTGGGCCTATTGAAGTATGTAGGGGTTCTCAGGTATGCGGTATGTTTTCAGATTATTTCAATTCTGTTTATTTAAGTTCAACTATTTCTCACTCTAGTTCTATATATAAACCTAGCGAAAATTTCATAAATACACTGAAATCGATTGAAATTTCTGGTGACATTGTTTTAAAATATATTCGTAAAATTAATACTAACAAGGGCACCGGTAGCGATGGTATTCCTCCAGTTTTTATCAAGTCGAGTGCGGAAGCTATGGTTAAACCATTGTGCATAATATTTCAACGCTCAATATCTGACGGGGTATTTCCTATAAAATGGAAAGAAGCTTATATCACACCGGTGCACAAAAGTGGCTCTAAACTTCGTGTCGAAAATTATCGCCCGGTCTCTATATTGTCTGCATTTAGTAAATTGTTCGAGTCTATTGTGTTTGATCAGCTCTATCCCATTGCTAATTTATATATACCATTATCGCAGCATGGATTTATGCGTAGACGCTCCACGATATCAAACCTGGCTGTTTTTACCGACTTTGTTGCGTTTAACATGGACAAGGGCCTACAGGTGGACGTCGTGTACACTGATTATTCTAAATGTTTCGACAGAATTAATCATGATGTATTGCTTTCTAAGCTAATGATGATTGGTGTGCACGGCGACCTCCTCAGATGGTTTGAATCCTACTTACGAAACCGGCATCAGGCAGTGCGTGTTGGCACACACTGTTCCAACTTTTCTGTTATCCCATCAGGGGTTCCACAGGGTTCACTTCTTGGGCCTTTACTTTTTAATATATGTATTCATGATATAGTCAAGTGTTTTGAGAATTCCAATGTTTTTATGTATGCCGACGACAAGAAAATCTGTTTAGCCATTAGGGATGAGACTGATTGTGACAACCTGCAAAAGGATCTTGACAGGCTCTCGCAATTCTGCACGCTTAATTTCCTAGATCTTAATGTAAAGAAATGCCAAGTCATAACTTTCACAAGAAAGTGTAATATTATTAAATTTGACTATAAGTTGAATAACATAATCATTCCTCGGGTCACCGAGACAAAAGATCTAGGAATCGTTTTGGATGCTAAGCTGATTTATAATTCTCACTATGAATACATTACCCAAAAAGCGTATCGAATGCTAGGTTTTATTTTAAGAAATTCCAAGCCTTTTAAAAATATTAACACGTTGAAACTTTTATACTTCGCTTATGTGCGGAGTACGATTGAGTATGCCTCGCAGATTTGGTCTCCATCTTATGTCACATACATAAAACAAATTGAAACTGTTCAACGAAGATTTGTCAAAAAGTTGAATTGGGTATCTAGGACAACGCACTTGGATTATAAAACTAGTCTCTCAAGATACAACTTACTCTCTTTGGAGGACAGACGCATAGTGGCTGACATCAGGTTTCTTTACGACATCATCAGTGGCTTTTTGGACTGTCCGGACCTATGTAGCCGCGTTGGTTTGCGAGCGGGTACCATCCGCACGCGCCACTCTCGCTGCTTGTTTGCTGGCCAGGCTCACACGAACTACACTCGTAACTCAGTTTTGCATAGACTTGTGGAAACCTATGACGAACTGTTTAGTGACGTTGACATATTCTTCCTCCGACGCAACCAATTTATGAATTTAATTTTTACACGACTTCATACAAACACTCTCAACACACACACATAATATTTACACATTCCTTAAACACACTACACACATAACGTCTAACACTTTGCGCTGCCCGTTTCATACTTAATTTTTTTTCTTTATTTCATTGTACTTTTTTTTGTTATATAATTTTTGGTTTATTATTGTTATTTTACATTATTTGTGTTTAAGCCTACTTCGTCCATTTTTAAATTTTAATTAGTTGAATTTCTTAATTTGCTTTCTAAAATGTAAAACTAACAGTTGTAATATTTATGTGTAATAAGCTGTGAAATTTGCGAAAAATAAATAAATAAATAAATAAATAAATTTTAATAATATCTTTATTATCTTTCCAATCTTCTTATTAATGACAAATTGAAAGCGGGACTTGACTTCTTTTCGAATCTATGTTTTGATTTGTTTTGTCCTGTCTTATTCTGTGCATATCTGAAAAACGTTCTTCGTCTGTCGGCTTATTATGATCTGATTGACATCAAATTTTGAAATTAAGAGTTTTATGAAATTTGTCAATAGATTCTAAGGAGCCTCTGGCTAGGTTGCCTATTTACACTGGTTATAGTATAAAAATACAATAAAAATAATTTAGTGCTTGGTGTGCTTTAAGACGACTCCATTCGAGTAGGTCGATCCGTGATAATATAATATCGAACGTAAGTCTATTCATTTTAAAGTCAAATCAATGCATGCTACAACGCAGCTGTTAGGTTGAAACCAAACGCCGAATTCTTGATTTTTACAAATTTTTATTTCTTTTCTTCACTTTCAAATAAGTTTAAAAAATGTGTGCAATTAAAATGAAAGGTGTTAAAGTCACCGATTTTTGCGTATTGGTTTAATTACACAATAAACAATTTGTTTTTGAGAAATTTTGCAATTAATGCAAAAAACAGGGTCTAGGTACATGATATTTTTTTACATCAAAAGTTGTAATATTTTTCAATTTGTATTCAATTAAAACTGTTCTTTATTACTTTAAGTTCTATTGTGATAACTTTGCGCAGTCTTTCAATAATTTGAATTGAATATTGTGATTTGTCCAGCTGTGGACGATTTTTGGCTGATGATTGTGATTTGACCCATCTTAGGGCCTTAAGGGTAGATAGCTGCCATACACCAAACAACTAAAAGTGGAAAAATTTTAAAAGTGGCTGCAAAGATTTTTATGAAACTTTACAAGGAGTAACTATTATTGATGTTTTATCAAGTGACAGTATTGGATATTTCGGAAATAATCTTTAAAAACAGGTCCCCATACATTTTGCGTTTTTCTTTACGGATCATTCCGCTTCCTATTATTGTTTGCCTACGCAATAAGAGCGTAATGTTGATTTATGTATAATACACATGGTGAAGACTACGCAAGAAAGTATTAACACCGTAGCTGTACATTTTATTAATTTATTACTAGCTCTTGCCCGCGGCTTCGCCCGCGTGAACCTCGTTTTGATGACTGTCTTTGAGGGTAAGCGGTGCATGAGCCGTGGGCGGCTCGCGAGCGTGGACATGCGTTTTCTCCAGTTTCCTCAGGAACTATTGTCGGTCTATTCTGATTAGCAGTCTATGTCACTTCCCACCCCCTCAACCAATTCTATACAAAAAAATAACTTCAATCCGTAATCCGTTGCTCCGTTGCGACACCGAAGTGTGCGAGCGTGGAAATGAGTTTTTCCCTGATCCCTGGGGAACTCTGTAAATATGCTAATTAGTAAATTATGTCATTTCCCACCCCTTCAACCATCTCTGTATACAAAATCACTACAATCCTTTGTTCCGTTGCGATTTTAAAGAAATTAACCAAAAAAGTTCATTTTTTCAGTTTCCTCAGGAACTGCATTGTACTATGCTATTTTCACGGTATAAAAGTACCCTATGTCATTCCCAGTTACACAGGCTACCTGCATTCCAAATTTCATCAAGGTCGGTCAGTTCTCAAGCGAGAAAAGATAATAAATAAACAAACACATTTCACATTTATAATATAAGTAAGGATTTTTCTGTCATTTTACAAGTTCGATGTGAATAAATAAGTTTCACAAACGCTGCAAACAGCGTTTAAATATTTGTGATTTTACATATTTATTTCAAAAGACGCGTGCAAATCAGACGAAAATACTACAATATATGCAGTGCATATAAAATTGTCGTGACAACATTACAAAAGAATACAATTATTTAAAGACAAACCGCACGAGGACGAATTAGTTTCACATAATATTATAGCCTAATGAGTTAAAACCGTGCGTAAATTGAACCTCACTAAAACGTTGTTTTAAATATTAATCAATAAAAGTTATTCAGATTTGTAGACACGCTTAGAAACTTAAGAGGACTGTGAACCCACTGCGAAAATTGGACTTTTCATACAAACGGCGACAACGATTTTCACCAATTTTTGAAGGTTGTCAGTCAGAACAAAAGCTAGACATATACGTTTCGTTTTTTAAATTACTAATTATAAAAATAAAAAAATGACCGAAATTAATTTTGTATGAAAACACGTGAACGACAATAAAATTAAACTTATTAACTTTATCGAAAAAACAAAAACGTATAAGCCTAGCTTTTGTTCTTACTGACAACCTTTTTTTTTTTTTTTTTTTTTTATTCACAATTGGTAAACCCTTTGTCAACATCTCACCTGGTGGTAAGTGACGATGTCGCCGAAGATGGAAGCGGGCTTACCAAGATTCCCCAACCTATCTAAAATAGGTCCAAATCGGTTAACATTTTAGAGGTGAAAATCGTTATCGCCGTTCGTATAAAAAGTCGCAGCTTCACAATTCGCTTAATGTGTCTTCCGATCCGTGGTCGCCACTTAAGAACCTTTCTTCCCCATCGGTTATCGGTTCTACGTGCTATATGTTCTGCCCATTGTCACTTCAACGTGCTCATTCTACCACATTTTTATTTACAGTTGGTAAGTCCTTGGCATCATTTCAACTGATGGTAAGTGACGATGATGCCGAAGATGGAAGCGGGCTTACCAAGATTCCCCGACGCAATGGGGAACTGGCTATATTCAAGCCGGAACACATCAATGTTGTTAGCATTGATGTTTAGCGGCAAGACTTAGATAAGATGGTGGTAGCTAGCCAGGCGAGCTTAGAAAATGCCCTTACACCAACCCGTTCCAGGTTGAAAACAACAATATCACCGTAATCTCATCTCATGTCCTTTTATTATTATTGCTTTTTATTTTATTAACATTATTTTATATATCAGTTTAATCTACTTCACTAAATTATTTATTCTTAATTTATTCTATCATATTGTTATATTGTCTTAATTTATTCTATTACATTATCGCACTACTGTACCGATCGCTTCGCGGACACGACACCATGGGCTTTTCTGAAAACCAGCGCTGCAGTTCTCCTGCAGCTAATGCTGAGAAAAGTCCATTTTGACATCGCACTACACCGATTCCGTTGCTCTTATTTGTTTTTTGTGTTTAGTTTTTGATTTTTTTTCTGTTTCTATATGTTTTACTGCGTTTTAGGTTGTGTAATAATCGGTGTGTGCTTGTGTGAAGTAAAAATCTGTCTATTGTCTAACCTTATGTCTGGTCTATGTATCCCTGCTGTATTTGTCGCGTCTCGGCTCGCTAGACTGCGCAAACGCTGCATGCATAACCAATCGGCTACATATGGCCTTGTGTGTGCGGTCGTATCTATTATTTTATAACGCCTACGAACGGACACGTGAGTTGATTAAATTTGTTGTTGCTAGACGGTCTTGTTGTTGACTGACCTGGTGGTCCAGTGTCCAGTGGTCAGCTTCTGCACGCGGCGAGCCGGCCGCCCTAGCACGCGCCCGCGCGCGCAACAATACGGCGCCGCGGTGCACATAGGGGTATTCGCACATAAATATTTACTAACTTTTTAATCTTATATGGATAGAAATATATTAATTCGTGTGGCCGGTTTTTTTAGGGTTCCGCTTAAAATTTAACAACCCTAGCGCGACCGCCGGGCGTAGGTATGAAAAGTGAGGTACATACATGTGATTGACTTCTGTACCTATCTTTTTTGTGGCTTCTGCCAGCTAGGCCGATGATGGTTGTGGGCTCTATCCCCACTCTGGCCAAACATTCGCGTGACGACCAGATTTGTTTGCTCTGTGTCTGGGCGTTTAATATCTATAAATATATTTATATATATACCTATCCGCATCTATTCTTACTCCTTATTAATATTATAAATGTGAAAATGTGTTTGTTACCTTTTCAAGCTTCAACGCCTCGATCAATCTTGATGAAATTTGGCATGCAGGTAGCCTGTGTCACTGAGTAGTAATGTTATAAAAAGATAAGGTTTGTTTGGATGTAAGAGGTTATCTCTAAATTGTTCATTTAAAAAAAACACTAGTATTTAGAATGGACCTTCAGAATTAACAAAAAAAACCGCGCAACCTCGTGCGCAATAGCTCGTATTGTGTTATGTATTTCATCTCTGGTTATTTAAATTTCCATACAAATTGATTACCTACATTGATCATATTTGTATGGAGAGTCCCAAAAAATATAGACGTTTAAAAATTGGTAGGACAAATAGTTGTTACTTCATCCGAATTATAATAACATGTTTGTTCTTTTTCGATATTAAAAACTCATCTTGTATACAATACAATAAGATACAGTACAATACAATACAGTATAATATTTTATTGGTAAAAGCTAATTTCCACGTCAAATTTTATATCGATAATAAAACGAGGCAATAAACAAAGTCAATTTTAGTAATAGTTTTTAAAACATATTTGAATAATTTCTTACACTAAAAATGTAAGGTGTGCCATTTTTTTTAGTAGTGCCGGATATTTTACGTATGTAGGGCTGCTCGTAATTGTAAACTACTTTTTAGGGTTCCGTAGTACAGGAAGAAACCCTTTATAGTTTCGTTATGTCTGTCTGTCCGTCTGTCTGTCCGCGGCCTAGCTCCTACACTATTAGTAGTTAAGAGCTGAAATTTGGCAAAGTTATATAAAATAATAACGCGGAGAGAACTGTAAAAAATTTTTGGAAAAAAAAGGTTTTTAAGGGTAACGAGGTGGTACAAGTAAAAAGTGGGGATGATTTTTTTTTCCCGTCAAACCCAGTCGTGTGAGGTATCTTCGGTTAGAGCTTGAAAAATAGATGTCAGTCTTCTAAGTCCATTTTATAATTTAGGTTCCCTTTTTAAAAAAAATAGGCTTGAAAGTGTTGAATTTTGTTGGATTCGAGTGTCTCCAACTCCCAACAACTACTCCGCTGTATTTGGAAATATGAAAATTAGATATGGACGCGATAATGCCAACTACGGAACCCTAAACATTGCGTGTGGCCCGACATGCACTTGGCCGGTTTTTTTTCCAAAGAAACTACTCAATTCAAAAAATTATCTGAGTTTTTATGAAACTACGCTAACTCTTTTCAGGTTCTAATAAACAGGTTAACTTGTGTAGGTTGACTTTTTATTCGCTGAAATAGATAGATTATTCTCATGAAACTGAATAACTTTCTCCAAGGATCCCATACAATATCTCATGAAACTGAATAACTTTCTCCAAGGATCCCATACAATATCTCATGAAACTGAATAATTTTCTCCAAGGATCCCATACAATATCTCATGAAACCTAATAACTTTTCCCATATGAAAAACCAAATGAGTAAGTTCTTCTGAAATTGCAAAAGGAGGGAGGAAATATTTTATATCATAATTTATTTTTGATGCTGTCAAGTAGGCTGTAGGTACCCACCCAATGAGGAACTTTCCAGACCATGTTCCTTGAAAAAATCATAGATGGCGCTGTCCATATCCTTCCTATTTTCTACGAGTACATCGAAATTCATTCATAGGACCTAAAAAAACGTGTATCTAGTAATAATAGGTCATCTTTGTCTAGAGCTTAGTACGACCAAAGATGACATTAATAATACGCATAAGTTGTCCCGATTTGCGTGGCATTTGTCCAGCCAAAAAACGTCAGTCAAAAATATCAGTCACATTGTTTCATTCGTTTTATGGTCTGGAAAGTTCTGGAAAGGAAAGAATGGAGACAATTTTTTGCATCTTTTGTATAGGTTCCTCGGGAAGAGTTGTTCAGTTTCATGAGTTTCAGTTTTCAGTTTCCAATGGCGCTTTTTAGCGAATAAAAAGTCACCCGTCCCTGTATATCCGTTGATCAATAGGGTCTAATTGCAACGGACCGTGCTAATACTGCTAAAACTTGGCTTCTGACCGCTATTTGCCAACTCATTAATACCTTAAAACCAATCTGTGTTACAATGCTTTGTTAATTTGTGGTCTAAGTTACGAGCGACGCCGCACTCAACACTTTTTATCCGACTTCCCAACAAAAAAGGGCTAATGTTTTTAAGATTTTTTTCTAGTTGTGATAATAGTGCTGCTGCAAGCTTTATGGAATATTGTGATAATTTATGAACTTCTTGACGATACAATATAAGATGATTTTGTTTTCTTACTTTTTCGAAATTCTTTTTATTTTCACGCACAGAGGGAAGGGTTTTTATTATTTTTATTAATTAGGTTAGTTTATTGCGTTTTTACTTACTTAATACTTTTAGGTATAAAGTCGAGATGAGTACTTGATAAAAATAAAATGTTCAAACTTTAAATCGAAGGAATTTTTTATTACTAAGGAAATAAACTAAATTTTAGCCTTAGAACTTAAATATTAAAAACGCTTAACACGTTAAAAAACCGACTTCCATCGCAACAAATTAGAACATTTTTGCATTATTATTTTTGGTTTTTGTTAATTTATATGGGACCACACGGGAAGCACTAGCTATCAAACAAAAAAACAAAAAAAAAACATACAGACGAATTGAGAACCTCCTCCTTTTTGGAAGTCGCTTGAAAACTAAGAAAAATTTAGATTCATTTAGATTTAGTATGGTGAGTGACTCTTGTTTTTAGTTTCAAATAAATAAATTTTACTTTACATTCATTTAATCTTTCTACTTCTGGAGGTTGTTTAAAATAATATCGACATATTTTTTTAAAAATATGTTAATTAAATAAAATTAATATTTTTTTATTTACTATAAGTGACTATCTCACCTTATGGTAAGTGACAATGATGCGGAATATGGAAGCGAGCTCACCAAGATTCCCAAACGCAGTGGGGAACTGGCTATCTATGTAATAGTCATGCGGGAACACATCAATGCAATAACAGTGGTATTAAACACTGATATTTGGCGGCAAGACTTAGATAATATGGTGGTAAACAGCTAGGCGGGCTTAGAAAATGCATTGTCACTCCTGCCACCAACCAAACCGAGTCTTACCGCTGTGAATCGAACCCGCGACCTCCTGATATGAAATTAGTAGATGAACCACTACGCCACGAAGGCTAACTAACTTTGTTATGGCATGGCGCCTTCGTGGCTATAGAACTATAAATTACTTCAGAGGCCGTCGGCGCCAGCCACATGTCGTTCTATTCCCACTCCCACAAACTTGGCTATAGATTAGTATGCAAACTTTATGGTAGACTACAAATAGCTGCGCGGGCGCCACTCTCAAGGACTAGAAGTCATTAAAATACCACTATGAAATAAAATGTTCTTATCAGAATAAGACAAGATACACGATGCGTGTAGCTCTGTCCCTTTTTTTGGCGGAGCAGTGATTGATGAATACTTAGTTTTTTCTGGTACAGTGTCGGATTGCGTCATCACTGTTTACATTTTTATTGAACCATTAAAGAAAAATAGAATAATCAGTGTTTTCAAAACAAAACTTGTTGCGCTCATATTACTGTTGTTTTAAACCGTCTTCACAAAAAAAGGAGATTCTCACTCAAGTCAAAGTATATATCGTCTGCTTAAAGGCAAAACCACATAAATGCAAGGAAAATTATTTCGAGATATGGCGCTTTAAAGTTTCAACCTTAATTTAAATGTATTTTTCTAAAACAAAATCATCTGTTATCGTTTCTGAGGTGAAGAATGATGATTAAATTAATGTTTCATATAAAAATATTGTACATTATCTTTATAGATTTCTCACAATATTGAGAATTAAGTAGAAAGGGCTGTCACTTATTTGGTTTTGGCTGTAGAACCGTAAGTGTCTGTTTCTATTAAACTATTAAGAAATCACAAGTACTAAGTACACCAAAATGTGAGCATAAAGTATAAAAAAGCAATGTCTTTGTATTTGGAGCATTATATAGATGAATATTGACAAAAATGAATAAAATTCATTGGGCTATTTGGTTATACTTGTATATATTTTGTGAAATCGTTGCACAAGGTACGTTATGTGGTTTTGCTTGTATGCTTTTTTCGTAGTGGGCGCGTAAGGTAGGTTATGTGGTTGTGCTTGTAGCTTTTACAATAATATCACACGGGACAAATAACTAGTAAATCGAATTAAATTGTTATGTTATTTTGTTTTGCCTGAATATGTCTTGAATAACTGTCTTATAACAAACATTAAGTGATTTTGACTGTAGTGGTGTTAAAACAAAGTGGTTTGGATGTGTTTAAAGAAAAACGTATTACGTGAAGAATCTTTACCTAATTTATAAGCAAAAAGATTGTATGGCACACATTCCACTATGAAAGTTTGAAAGAAAAGTAAGTCTTTTGTAGTATTATATTTCAAAGTGTTTGATTTTATTGTGCAATGTCATGAATATTATGAAAATAAAATAAAATGCATTACAAACATAAATCACGTTTATTATTGACCATACCCGTTTTGTTTTGCTTATAAAACAATTACTTAATTAACTAAAGACCTAATGGTGGCTTGTCCATACCATTCACATAAAAACAAAACTTTTCTGAACATAAAAAACAACCTAAATAAAATCAAACTCAAAACATTTTGTAACTAGCTTTTAAGCTGTAAAGATGAAACATGTATTATGAAATTTAAAAATAAATTAATAGAAAATTATTCTGCCACACTCTCCTCTTCGACGTCTGTTTCTGGGACTCGGTCAATCTCATTTTCTTCTGTCCTTAGAGACTTGTACCAACCGTGAAACTCTTCCGGTATTGTGCCTGTCTTACACAATTTCAGAAGGTCTTTCTTTTTTGCTTCACTTATGGGCAATGGTCTGTCGTACAACTGTTTAAGCAGTGGAACTTCTAGGGCAGGGTTTGTCTTTTTTGCCCTGGTTGATCTTCTGGTCTGTTTTTCTTTTGGAGTATCCTTCATGTCAATGTGTAAAAAAATTTCATCCCTTACATCATACTTAAAGAAAACCTTGTTCGGCTCTTCTTTTAAACAACGAAACTGTTTGATTTTCATCCATTTTACAGGTTTCCCTTCATAGTCTTTTTTGGAATTTATGAACATGCTTGATGCCAAACTCTTCAAGTCGTAAAATTCATTAAGTTTGAATTCTTTCACTTTATAGTTCTCTTTGACAATTTTTTTCCCGGTAGTTGTTTTGACAGTTTGTTTTTTGCGAGCATTTCTGAAAACAGACAAGAGATCTGGCATTGCAAAAATGGAGGAATATTTTTTTGCATTTTCTATCGAGCTGTGCATGGAGTCCACCTCCATGTAACTGTGTCCAGACTCCATGAACTTGTGGTCGATGATTTTGATGTGTTTACTAGTTTGGACAACGTGAAGCAAAATAGCACAAATGAATTGGTTCCTATTTTGCCCACCACATGTGTCAGAGTACAGGCAAACCTCGTCCACTTCAACAGGTACACATTCAGATAGGTAGTAGTAAAGGACCGTACCAATCTCACAACTTCCCCTCTTACCATTTATTTCGGACCATGCCAGGCAGTATGCGTCATTAGGAAGAGCGGCTTCGTAAACACACAAATTGTAGACACATATTTTTCTGCTGTAATAAAACTCTCCGACTAGGCCACTTGGAATCTGCAATACAGCCTGTAAGTCAAAAGTGGCAGACACAAATTTTTTTTCTTCGTTTGCCCTGTCCTTGTCTTTCTGTTTTTCTTCGAAAATTGTTTCTTTTCTATTTACATGCTCACGGTAGACGACTTTCATAGCTTCTTTTTCTTCCTGCGATGCTTTTTCATAATTTGTGCATAGTTTACATTGGTCTTTTTTGGGGACAAAAAAGCTCAAGTTATAGTCAGATGAGAAGATTCTTCTATACGTCATCTCAGATACTAGCTTTTTTCTGTTTCAAGATTTTCTTCATTATTTAGCTCACCTTCTTCGTTATTTCCAGTTACATGTTGATCTTCTTCATGTTGCTTCACGTACAAATCATACATTTTTTTAATACTCAGAGTCTTGTCTAGGTATTTTCGTTTGGAAGTCGATCTAATGTAGTGTGGTTCCATGGTAGGAAAGGATTCAATTACCGTTATTAATATTGAGCAAATAAACACGAAAAAATCACGTTTATTGTATGGGGGCCCTTAATATTTTCATTTTTTTTCATTTTTAGTATTTGTTGTTATAGCGGCAACGGAAATACATAATTTGTGAAAATTTCAGCGTTCTATCTATCACGGTTTATGAGATACAGCCTGGTGACAGACAGACAGACGGACAGACGGACAGCGGAGGCTTAGTAATAGGGTTCCATTTTCACCTTTTAGGTACGGAACCCTAAAAAAGATAAGTAGGGAGACCTTATTCTTACTACCCGCTGTCCTATTACCAGTTTCCCGTAGGAATGAAACGTTTTACCGCGGTAAAAAGCAGCCTATGTTACTCAGAATGAATGTAGCTTTCCAATTGGTAATGGTCAACACAGTTTATTTAAGTCCGCGATTTGGAATAAGGCAGAATAAATTTAAATACCTACACATTCATGATCAAAAACAACAAAGTGCTAAAAGGAATAACACACAGGTGAACCCAGTATCATTATAGTGGATATCGTGTGAAACTGAGAAGAAAAGATAATAATCTACTGTGGGTACTGGTCATATAAATAATAATCACTTCATCATCCATCAATTACTTCCACTCTAAAAGATAGGCAAATGTATGGAGAAGTTAGGTTAGGTATTCTCGTAAAATTTAAAATTACTTTATACGGGCTCGACTTCAGTAACTTTCTTTAGTCAATAAAACATAAAACAGTAGTACTCATCTAATGATTCTGAATCAATTATAGTAATTTAGACACATTCTTTTTATCATAACCTCAAAACTGTTCGCTAGAATAAATAATGGATTTACTCACCAGTACATTCAATTTCTTTTTTCCGTGTTGTTCTTTTGCTTCTCTCCATATTAGCATCTCACAAAAACCAATACTAATTAACAATCAGTAATAATTAACACGAAATTTACAAAAAAATCGGAATAATGCGTGAGCGCAGCAGTGTCTCGCTCAACACAAAAGCACGTAATGGCGCGAGAGCTCATTTGGCGGTTGAGCGCTAGAAAGAGACAGACTACAATGCGTCAGGCAAAACCACGTATATGCGTCTACCGTACCTGTCATAAATAAAGCTTACAGGCAGAACCAAGTAACGTTCGTTAATATATTTTGCATGATCATTCGCGACGTACCTGTCATAAATAAATCTTACAGGCAGAACCAAGTAACGTTCGTTAATACATTTTTCAAGATCCCAAATTTTTAGCGAGTATAGCGAGTTTGAATAATGTCGTTTACCACATTTTACACTATTGTACTTTTTTATACTTTCTGTTTAAATGCCCATACCTTGTTTATCCAGAGAAAATTTGTACCAAACTTATCACATACTTGGTATTTTCACTGACTAACTCGGGAACTAAGGGCAATATCAATTATTGGGTTCTACCTGTAGAAAGATCTCACTTTCCTGATCACGAATATGTATTTAACTCATTTTTGAAAAAATGCGTCACTTATGTGGTTTTGCCTTTAAGCAGACGATATATTAGTACTAACATACAGTATGGACACTCCCTGCCGCTCTCTAGATTGCGACCTCACCCCCTCGTCACCCAGATTGATACAGATTGGTTACAGTTTGGTTCTCGAAAGTATGGGGTTTCGCCGTGATTTTGTTTGCTCTGTCATTTGTTTTTAGAAATGTCATTTAACGACCATTTGCATGCAGTGTCCGGGTTTTGCTCAAGTCGTTCTGTCTCCGTGATGGTAGATAAAGGAGTATCTATAAATCTTTATCGATACTGTAATATTATAATAAGGAAAGATTTGATTGTTTGCTTGTTGGTTTGCATTGAATAGGCTCCGAAACTACTGGACCGATTTGAAAAATTCCTTCACCGTTGGGAAGCTACACTATCCGCGGTTAAGTGTACTACCTACCGTTGATCAATAGTAGTGTCGGCATATCATCGTCACTTACCATCAGGTGGAGATGATGCCAAGGGCTTACCAATTATGAATAAAAAAAGGTGTAGTGTATAGTGTGCGGAGCAGTGCAGTGTAGTATAAGGCGGTACGAAGTTCGCCGGGACAGCTACTACATATAATAAAACTGTAACGGGCCGTGTCTGTACCTACATGAAATATTTTTGGAAAATAATAACTGTGGTGGAGATTACTAACGATAAAGAGGCCAAAACAACAGCTTTTGGAATTGTTGTCTGTCAGTCTGTTTATCTGTCTGTCTGTATGTATGTTTGCGCATCACACAAAAACTACCAGGCCGATTTTGATGAAATTTTGTATGGTGGTTCCCTATAGCCCGGGTTAACATACTTTTTAATTTGGAAAATTCAAGAGTTCCCATGGGTAAATTCAAAACTTCCACGCAGACGAAGTCGCGGGCACAGCCAGTATCTAATATTTTAGAAATTCCTTGGGGTAGACCGATTGAAAAAATATTATTGACGCAACGTCTCTCGGCGGAGGTACCCTATGGCCCGGGTATACATATAGGATACTTTTTAATTTGGAAAATTCAAGAGTTCCCATTGGTAAATTCAAAACCTCCACGCAGACGAAGTCGCGGGCACAGCCAGTATCTAATATTTTAGAAATTCCTTGGAGTAGACCGATTGAAAAAATATTATTGACGCAACGTCTCTCGGCGGAGGTACCTATTCTTGATTACTCTTCTGACTAAACTAACATCTTATATATTTGATTTGTGTTATGAAAACAAAACTAATTCTCGCATGTTAAAAATGTCTCTCCTTTAAAAACAGGTACTTCTAAAGGACGAAGTTATTCTAAACGTCTACGGTGTGGGCTACAAAAACGGTGACTTTTTAATTTTCAGACTTTGGAATAAGGTGTTTTCCTTATAATTCGTATTCAGTATTCTTTATTGTGTATAGAATCAAAGTACAAAGTACGTAACTCATTTATAGACTAGGAGGTCATGACAAATTTGGTAACGATAACGTAAATGGATAAACTTAGATTGAGAGGATAAATGGCGACCCTCTGATGTTAAATATGTCGGTCTGCCTGCGCAAAGTGGTTGCGTTATGTACTTATAACGCCTGAAACACTAGTTATCGTGACTAAAAAAACGATAAGGGAAATGGCTGAATAAGATTTATTATGAAAGTACTAGTTGTACTCATGACAATTGTGCAAAAACTAACCAAATATTCGGTTGCGTTATGGAGCAACGCCCGTTTGTAGTAGGAATAGCGAGTTTTCTGTGTCAGGATCCCACCCCCCTGCCGGAGACCCAAAGTAAATTAAAGTAAAATAAAAGTAAACGCGTGGTCCTACACGCGCAAACATTTTAAATGGGGGGCGACACCATTGTTTTAATGTGTTTTTTTAATAGAAATTAATTTCAGCCATTTCTAACTTTGGGGCTTCGTCAGGGGGGTGGGATCTTGGCACAGAAAACTCGCTATTCCTTTAATTGCTTCATAACGCAACCGAATATTTGGTCAGTTTTTGCATAACTGCAATGAGTACAACTAGTACTTTCATTTTCTCTCTTACTCAGTCATTTCCCTTATCGTATTTTTTTCTAGGTCAAGATATTACCAAATTTGTCGTTACCTCCTAGTATATTATCGGATACGGCATATTTACGAGTATCTTAATCTAACTGGCTGAGCCCGGATGCACTCGACGTATCTCTCCGTCAGCGCCCGCCGCCTCAATGCTCGTTCTAATTATTATTAACGTTAATCGTTTTGACACCATTCGTGCCCCTCGCTGTGTCGCTAGGTGTTAAATTAATCAGTTTTTAGCTAGCGTACTCTAACTTCCGTTGGCTGCGTTTGTTTATCTTATAATCCTCGTCTGTGTGTTTAAAACAATGTGATTCTGACACTATTTGCCAAAGTTCTGTTGTGATGATGGACCATTCTCCACCTCTATATATCTATACTATGATTATGGATGGGATTCATCATCATCATCATTTCCCTTCCCTATTCCTAACCTAATTCCCAAACCCCTAGTACTAACCTAATTCCCAAACCCCTAGTTTCGATAGGGATAAACCCCTAGTTTGGGAACTAGGTTAGTACTCAATTAGTGTAAGACAATCGATCCCTATCAAAATCTCAACTTCGATTTTATGCCATCACAATACCTTCTTCATTCCTTTGTCGCTCGCTAACGCTTGCTCCTCAGTCGCTCGAAAGTAAAAAGGATAATAAACGAATTCCCTAACGCCTACAAGGCTGGTAGTGGCAGCCAGGCAAATTGATTTTTTAATGTATTGTCCAGATTCCGGAGGAACATGGGTTTTATTTAATTTAACCGCCTCCGTGGTGTAATGGTTAGTCCATTTTCACATCAGGAGATCGCGGGTTCGTTTTCCGACGGAGTTCAACTTTGTATGACTCGGTTTGATTGGTGAAGGGGCATTTTCTAAGCCAGTCTGGTTAGCTACCACCATCTTTATCTACTTTCTTGCCGCCAAACATCAATGTCAGCATTGATGTGTTCCGGCTTGAAGATAAGATATATGTAGATACCCCATTGGCCATAGTGTTGGGGAATCTATCTTCGGCATCATCGTCAACTATCTTCAGGTGGGTTGATGCAAAGGGCTTACCAATTGTGGATTTTTTTTTAAAGTCGGACTCGCCCACCTAGGGTTCCGTACAAACTTGTAGGTACATATTATAAATAGTTAATGAATCGAGTCTCGTAGTTTTTTCCGAGCTCTTCCCGAAATTCAGTTACCCAAAACCTATAACTTGTAGAAAATTTTAGTTACCATACTAACAGTTCCTACCTAAATTAGTTAGGTAACCTAGTATAAGTTGCTTTTTACTGAGATTTCAAATGACGTTTATGTGAAATCGATTGAGAATTCATACGATATCCCACATGACACGGTTAACTCAATTCAAAATTTGAATAGGTCTTTTAAAACAACTGAGTGTTTGCTCAAATCATTTATCAAATTCAGGGATCGGTTTATGAAATATTAAGCTTTAAAGTGTCAATTTTTGTCAGAGTCAAGTGTCCCAACCCTACAAGCTAAACCGTTATTTTAGGAAATCTGAAGAAAAATTAAATAGTAGGACATAATTTTTTTTTATTTTTTATTCACAATTGGTAAGCCCTTGGCATCATCTCACCTGATGGTAAGTGACGATGATGCCGAAGATGGAAGCGGGCTTACCAAGATTCTCCAACGCAATGGAGAACTGGCTATCTTATCATCAAACCGGAACACATCAATGTTGTTAACACTGATGTTTGGCGGCAAGACTTAGATAAGATGGTGGTAGCTAGCCAGGCGGGCTTAGAAAATGCCCTACCACCAACCAAACCGAGTCTTACAAATTGACCCCCACCGGGAATCGAACCCGCGACCTCCTGGTGTGAAGCGAATGGGCTAACCATTACGCCACGGAGGCGGTTAATTTAAAAGGAAAACTATCACGGCTAAGTAGGCTTCTTTAGGTTAGGAGTAATCGTCGACCAACTTAAGATGTGCAGTTGGAATTGTAAAAAGTCATAGATTTTCCATACAAAATGTTCGGTTGTCAACTGAAAGTATAATTTTGTTTTTTAAAATGAACATTTATTTTTTGAAAACACTACGGAACCCTAGTTTGCGCGAGTCCGACTCGGAGTAGGCCGTTTTTTTTTATTTAAATTAGGAATCAAGCATTTACTTTTTTCCATTCTCATTTGGCACACTGAACAATAAAAACTCTTTTCAAATAAAAGCTTTTACCTAAAAGTTTCTAAGTTTTCAAGCGACTTCCATAAAGGAGGAGGTTCTCAATTCGTCTGTATGTTTTTTTTTTATGTTTGTTACCTCATAACTTTGGGCTGGATGAACCGATCTTTATGATTCTTTTTTTATTTGAAAGCTAGTGCTTCCCGTGTGGTCCCATATAAATTTTATCAAAATCGGTGTAGTACTTTATTCGAAAATTAACAAAAACCAAAAATAGTAATGCAAAAATGTACTAAGTTGTTGCGATGGAAGTCGGTTTTTTAACGTGTTTAGCGTTTTCAATTATTTCGAAATGAGCTCATTCAGTTCTAAAAGTGACTTCTTATTCTTTTATAAGTAACTGTTTTAAACATTTTGAATGCATTTAACAAAAACCATATGAATTAATAATAATCAATCATTTTTATTGCTTAAAAGAGAAAATCATACAAAATGTATTGACTTGACAGACATTAGTAGTCAAAGTTCAATAAAGGCACAATATATTTTAAAAATAGTTATGCTGCCTTTTCACCCATAAGACGATTATATATAAGGCCGGCTGCCCTCGCATAACATTCGCATTGATTGATGCGTATGCGAATGTCGATGCGAATGTTAAAAACGATGCGAACCATTCGCATAAGCGAATGCAAATGTGAATATTCGTAACGTCCCTAATGTACATGCCCCTGTTGCAGACTTAAGCCTTTAAAATGCCTCCGAGCAGGTTGATACGTGTTAAAATAATATCGGACGTAAGTCTATTCATTTTAAGTTCAAATTAATGCGGGCTTCAACGCGGCTGTTACGTTACGTTGAAACCGAACGTCCAATTGTCGATTTTTACGTGTTTTATTACTTTTTTATACTTTCAAATAAGTTTTAAAAAATTGTGTTCGATTAATATGAAAGGTCTTAAAGTCACCGATTTTGGAGTGTTGGTTTCATACAACATAAACTAGTTGTTTTCGAGAAATTTTGCAATAAATGCCAAAAACACAGTATATTTTTTTAGATCAAAAGTGCTAATATTTTTAAAATTGTATTCACTTAAATCGTTTTTTATTACTTTAAGTATATTATATATTTTTCCATAGTGATAGCTTTACACAGTTTTTCAATAATTTAAATTGTATATTGTCATTTGAAAAAAAAAAGTCAAAAAAGCGTCGGTGGCTCAACCGGTAACGACTCGGGCCATCTAACCAGAGGTACCGGGTTCAAATCTGGACGGCCAATGTACCAATGAATTTTCAAAAACTTACGTACATATCATTACCGATTGCTTTAACGGTGAAGGAAAACATCGTCGTGAGGAAACCTGCACAGGCCTGCGAAGAAACTCGAAGGTTGTGTGTGAAGTCGACCAACCCGCACTGGGCCCGCGTGGTCGACTAAGGCCTAATCGCCCTGATTCAGGGTAGGCCCGAGCCCCTCGGTGGGGACGTATATGAGCTGATATAATAATAATAATAATTGTCATTTGACCTATCTTCAGGCCTTAATCAAGAACGGGAAACGGGCGAGATTATGATTAGGTACTAGCACACCCTGGACACTTCATACAACGGGCCAGAAATGACATTTAAAAAAAAATTGACGGAACAAACAAAATGGCGGCGAAATCGTATACGTTCGACAACCAAACTGTAACCAATCTGTAACCAGTCAAACGCACTCAATTTTCGCAATCTACAGAGCGGCAGGAAGTGTCCATACTGTTCCTATGTTAGTACTAATATAATATACTTTGGTACTAGTCTTAATCACAATAGAATATTTTACAGGTCAATTTCAATTGCCATCACAACAACAATCAGCACATTTGTAGGAACTACTGTTGAAAGATTTTTTTTATCTGCTGTTACCTTATTAGCAATTCAATTGAGTTTTTTGTAATGGCGCCCAATACTTCAAAACACAATACTATTATAAATCATTACAAAAAATTAAGAGTAGAGGTGGACACAAAAATACTTGTTCCAAATACCTGTTATTACATAACAGCAGCCGGTCAAAATTCAAATTAGTAAATCTCCTGGTATTATCTTGTCATCATAGTTACAGATATTGAAACAGATTAAATCTGATATTTAAATATCAGTCTGTTCCTCAAATACTGCATGTAACTACATTACAGTTGGTTCCCAAAATTATTAGTAACAGGCTGTGACTGCACAACAGTGTGTTTTTCACAAATACTAGTATTTGTGAAAAGTATCGTTATCTACTTAACAAGTTGTGATTGCGCTATGAAAGGCTATTATTTCGAGTAACCGATTTTGTAGCTGGCAGTAACTGTTACGATAAACACGCCTCACTACTAATTTTAAGATATTTTATACGCTATAGCTGTAGCATAAATTAACCACTTAAGTGTGAGTCGACTCATTAAGAAGCTCTACGTATTAACATTTAAAAAAAACAATAAAGGAGGAAGTTTCAATTCGACTGTATGCCTTGTTACCCGACTGCGCCGGAAAGAGGGTTATGTTTTACGAATGTATGTATGTATTTATGTATCTATATTTGTTTGGCACGTTCTGTACCCAAAACGACTTGATGGATTTTGGAGGGTGAGTGTCGTTGGATTGGTCTTGATCCCGTTAGTGACATAGGATACATTTTTACCCGACTGGCCAAAAAATAGGGGTTAAGTTTTTATGCAGTAGGGTTTTGAAGTTTTAATATGTAGTTATTTGTATGTATTTTACATGATTTTTTTCGCCGATTGGGTTCCGCACCCAAAGGGTAAAAACGGGACCCTATTACTGAGACTTCGCTGTCCGTCTGTCTGTCTGTCCTTTCGTCCGTCTGTCACCAGGCTATATTTCATGAACCGTGATAGCTAGACAGTTGTAATTTTCACAGATGATGTATTTCTATTGCCGCTATAACAACAAATTCAAAAAGTTAGAAAAAGTGAAAAAATAAGGTTGGGGGGGGGGGTCTCCATACAAGAAACGTATTTTTTTTGCTTGATATTGATAACTGCAACAGGTAGACGCTTGAAATATTCACAGAATAATGTAGTATTATTCACTTTAAAAATAATTAATTAAATTAAAAAAAAATTAATATTGATGGGGGGCTTCTATACAAGTAACGTGATTTTTATAGATAATGGTACGGAACCCTTCGTGCGCCGAGTCCGACTCGCACTTAGCCGGTTTATTTAAAAATTTTAGCGTCGTTGTCAATTATTAACAAGCCTTCTATTCTACTGTCAATGTCGTGTCGTGTGTTATAGGTAGATAGATAGATAGATAAAACATTTATTCAAAGCTACATTAATTACAATTGATGCACAAAAATAAAATAAAAAAAAACTTCATATATCTAAGCTTAAAATAAAAGAGGATAGATACATAAAATTGTGCCGTAACTTTGAAATGGCTCCGACTCAGCATATGCTGCAGGTAATTATGTATGTCGTCTTCTTTATTGATTACATTGCTGCCACTCACATAGCTACTCGTACGAGTAATGATTTTATCGACAACCAGCTGTTTCCCGCGGCTTCACTCGCGTACCAACGTTTCTATGACTTTACGAGGGATGCGCAGTGCCAAAACCAGACCGTTGTTTCCACAGAGCAGAATAGGTAGGTACATACGTAATGTAATGATTTATTTCGTGTTCTATTAAGTAGAAATTCTCTTGATTGTGGAGTTATTTCCAACTATTTCCCGAGGCTTCATACGCATGGACGACGTTTCTATGACTTTACGAGGGTGCGCAGGCGTAAAAAAAAGTAGCCTGTGTTAATCCAGGTCCTTATCTGTCTACCAACCAAATTTTAGCCAGATCCGTTCATTAGTTTTTGCGTGAAAGAGTAACAAACGTACATCCATATATTCTTACAAACTTTCGCGTGTATAATTGGATTTATTTTTGCGTTCGTGTCTGTCTGTTTGTCTGTTCGGTACAAATTTTACAGTCGATTTTATACTAACTTCTCGATGAGCTAGAGACTTGAAACTTTAAACATATTATAAATGAACTTAAAAACTTAACAAAACTGTGGTATTATATACTTATATATTTGAACAAAACTGTACCTATTAAAACATAAAACTTTAAAGAGCTTTACCTTACAATTTAACCGCCTCCGTGGCGTAATGGTTAGTCCATTCGCTTTACACCAGGAGGTCGCGGGTACGATTCCCGGCGGGGTCAACTTGTAAGACTGGGTTTGGTTGTTGGTAGGGCATTTTCTAAGCCCCCCTGGCTAGCTACCACCATCTTATCTAAGTCTTGCCGCCAAACATCAGTGTTAACAACATTGATGTGTTCCGGCTTGAAGATAAGATAGCCAGATCCCCATTGCGATGGAGAATCTTGGTAAGCCCGCTTCCATATTCGGCATCATCGTCACTTACCATCAGCTTACCAATTGAGAATAAAAAAAAATTAAACAATCTGTGGTATAAATATGTGACTACACTTAATATCAAAAAGTCTGATATCGGTCAGTTAGTTAACAGTTTTATTTCATATTTATTTGTCTACACTACCGTAACATAATTATGATAACATTTTATTGATATCTAAGGTTGTATAGAACTTTATGATCATTTTCACGCTTACAATGTTTTGAACCATTGGCCCTGCCAATATATTAATGAACTCGTCTTATTAGCTACCTACCAGTTTTTGAAAGGGATCAATGCTCCCCATGGGAAGATTACAGTTTAGCTCTAAGGTAGGTTAGCCCAGCTCCACTCAAGTGATTCTTTAGGCACACCCCGGACACTCTAAAAACAAATTTCTAAAAATAAATGACGGAGCAAACAAAACACGGCGAAATCCAAACTATAACCAATCTGTTTCAATCTGGGTGACGAGGGGGTGAGGTCAGAATCTAGAGAGCGGCAGGGAGTGTGCGTACTGTATGTTAGTACTAATTATATTATACTTTGCTTTAGGTACACTAGGGCACACAGTTTGTCCAGTGGAAGTTTTGGCCCTTGGGAATTTGATGTGCTTTAAGGCTGTAATATTACAGATTTTCGTTATTTTAGACGTCATTTACTCCTAAACGATAGAAAACCCAAGGTTGAAAAAAATACCCTTATTGTTGATGATTTTCCTTAAAGTCAAAAGCTATTAGAAACACCATTGAGCAGTTTTGGCTCGATAGAAAATATCCCAAAGATAGGTCTACACCGTTACTTTCACCTCTAGTTATGACTAATATTTTGAAGTATAATTTTTGAAAAAATATACTAATATATTTGTTATGATAGTACAAAGTGAGTAATGTTATTATTTTTTATACTTTCATTGTTGTTTTTGATTGAAACGAAAAATCAATGAAAAGGTGAAAAAGTGTGTTTTTTTTCTTTACTTTTTACACGTAAATAAAAAGACGGAGACAACTGTTGCAATCAATACCTCGCCTTAAGTGTTAAGGGTGCTCCAGATAGTCCATAATTTTGCTCGAAAGGTATTTGAGAGGTAATTGAAACCCTAGGTGTTGCTAAACTAGGGCACACAACTGTTCCAGTGGAAGTTTTGGACCTTGGTAATTCCAATTAGTCCATAATTTAGTTATAAAGGAAGATTCGCCCAGAGATTTAATACCCTAGTGGAAGTTTCGAACCTTGGTAATTTAATCAGCTTTAAGGGTTTAGGGTGCTCCAATTAGTCCATAATTTAGTTATAAAGGAAGGTTCGCCCAGAGATTTAATACCCTAGTGGAAGTTTCGAACCTTGGGAATTTAATCAGCTTTAAGGGTTTAGGGTGCTCCAATTAGTCCATAATTTAGTTATAAAGGAAGGTTCGCCCAGAGATTTAATACCCTAGTGGAAGTTTCGAACCTTGGTAATTTAATCAGCTTTAAGGGTTTAGGGTGCTCCAATTAGTCCATAATTTAGTTATAAAGGAAGGTTCGCCCAGAGATTTAATACCCTAGTGGAAGTTTCGAACCTTGGTAATTTAATCAGCTTTAAGGGTTTAGGGTGCTCCAATTAGTCCATAATTTAGTTATAAAGGAAGGTTCGCCCAGAGATTTAATACCCTAGTGGAAGTTTCGAACCTTGGTAATTTAATCAGCTTTAAGGGTTTAGGGTGCTCCAATTAGTCCATAATTTTGTTCTAAAAGCAGGTTCGCCCAGAGGTACGATACCCTAGAGTTTAGCAACATCTAGGCCCTAGATGTTGCTAAACTAAGGCACACAACTTTTCCAGTGGAAGTTTCGGGCCTTAGGAATTCAATCAGATTTAAGGGTTTAGGGTGCTCCAATTAGTCCATAATTTTGTTCTAAACGAAGTTTCGCCTAGATATTTGTTCCTAAACTAGGACACAAAACGATACCCTAGAGTTTAGCAACATCTAGGCCCTAGATGTTGCTAAACTAGGGCACACAACTTTTCCAGTGGAAGTGTCGGGCCTTAGGAATTCAATCAGCTTTAAGGGTTTAGGGTGCTCCAATTAGTCCATAATTTTGTTCTAAACGAAGTTTCGCCTAGATATTTGTTGCTAAACTAGGACACAAAACGATACCCTAGAGTTTAGCAACATCTAGGCCCTAGATGTTGCTAAACTAGGGCACACAACTTTTCCAGTGGAAGTGTCGGGCCTTAGGAATTCAATCAGCTTTAAGGGTTTAGGGTGCTCCAATTAGTCCATAATTTTGTTCTAAACGAAGTTTCGCCTAGATATTTGTTGCTAAACTAGGACACAAAACTTTTCCATTGGAAGTTTCGGGACTTGGGTATTTATTCAGCTTTAAGGGTTAAGGGTGTTCTGGTTAGTCCATAATTTTGATAAAGTGCTTTCCCTCGGGGAAAAACTCTTGAAGTTTCTGGAGTTTTCTACCTTGCCTCGATTTCGCAGTAGTTAACTCGTACCTGTATCAACAGTCGATATACAACTGTTCTGCCTTCTCAATGGGCCGAGCGAGACTTGAGAGTTGCAGGCTCAGATCAAGAATAAATAGCAGGTTGTGCCAAGAAGATTGTATTGAGTGCCCTCCGCACTAGGCGAGTGCCCGGTGAAGTTGTAAGGGCCCACGGCCAACAACAAGCTTGTCCTTTCGAAAAAAAGAAGATTGTAACTAAGGGAAGGAAGTTTAGCAACACCTGTTTAGTGCCTAGCGTTTAGTTACAAGCGAGGTGTCCATAGCTATATCAATAAGCTCATTTCGAAAAACTTAAAAACTGTTAGGTAGAAGCTTTCATTTAAAAATAATTTTAATTGTTTCGTGTTCTTCACAGCTAACCCTTTCATTTGATACCCATATCATGGGGGTTCATTAAAAGGAAATGAGTCAAATTTAACTTGCAAATTTTGATGTTAACAACTTGCATACATACATACATTTGAAAATATCTTAGGACACTGTGACCAATTCTCGTTCTAAATTCAATTAAATAAGGATCGGATTTGCACGCTTCCTCTACCTTTAGGTAAGTTACAATCTCCTTGGGTCGTTCATGTAGTTGAGGTACTCAATGACCTCGCTAGGGCCATTTATTTTAACGGCAAGGTTGGTTGGTTAGTAGATTTGGTCGCCCAAACGCGGTTCCTGTTCGTGCCCTACTTTTGTTAACAAATTCATTTGATCACCAATTGTTAGGGTTCAATACTTTGAAACCGCATAGAACTGTATTAAGGCCATTGACCAACCTTGTAACTACTTTTTACTTCAACTAAGGATTTTTTATAAAAAAAAATAATAATTTTGTAACACAAAATTGCTTAAACTTCGGAAAATCACACTCGTTTTGTTTTCCATCAAGTCTTCGATTTTTAATTCACAAAAATCACAAAATAAGTACACATATGACGCTGCTAAACTTTGACGTCACGCCTAGGTATTTCAAACATTTTTAGAAGAATTTTGACAGATGATAAAAAGTAACTCTGATGACTAGCATGCGTCATCCCTATTTCGTGATATAAGGAGTGATTTTGATTTAATCGAATTCTTTTTTAATCATCATCATCATCATCATATCAGCCACAAATCGTCCACTGCTGGACAAAGGCCTCCCCCAAGGATTTCCACGACGACCGTCGTGCGCTGCCCGCATCCATAGGCTCCCCGCGATCTTCACCAGGTCATCGGTCCACCGCGTGGGAGGCCTGTCTACGCTACGTTTTCCGGTGCGCGGTCGCCCCTCGAGAACTTTACTGCCCCATCGGCCATCTGTTCTACGAGCTATGTGCCCTGCCCACTGCCACTTCAGTTTAGCGATTCTGTGAGCTATGTCGGTTACTTTAGTTCTCCTGCGGATCTCCTCGTTTCTGATTCGATCACGCAGAGAAACTCCGAGCATAGCACGCTCCATTGCCCTTTGGGTGACCTTGAGCCTTCTTATGAGGCCCATAGTAAGCGACCATGTCTCAGTTCCGTAAGTCATCACTGGCAACACACACTGGTCAAAGACCTTAGTCTTGAGACACTGCGGTATTTAGGACGTGAAGATATTGCGAAGCTCTTTTTTAATACACAGAAGTAAAGATTAAAATATTCTAATGCACCCTTTTGTTTCTGGTTGTAACCATAGAACTGCTGCAATTTTAATTGATAATTATAATAAATTTATGACCTTGTTAACAAAACAATATTAAATGATTTTGTTTTCTTACTTTTTTGGAAATTCCTCTTAATTTATTTATAATGAATTAGAAACCACAATTTTGCATGATTCGTCTGCACAGTGATTGACGTAACAGCCACGTTGCAGTACGAGCTGACAAGAACTTTATTTCCAAGCTATTTCGTTAGATTTTTGGAACATCGTGAATCTAATTGCTGACGGAGTAGCCTTAAACCATGCCTTGTGATGTCTTTTCCTAGTCTGTTCGATTATTTTCGTTTAAATTCTGTAAGCTCTTGAGACTTTTGTATTTTAAAATTGTTTTAATACATGCCCGGTCTGCCAAATTATTTTATTTTCCTCTCAACCTGTTCTTTGTCCAAAAATACGAATCAAGCGCAGTTCGACGAACTGTTTATCGTTTTGCTCTAGTTGCTTGCGATCTCTCGCGGATGAATTCTTGTGTTTTATCGTTCGCAATCTATTGATACTAGCATTTTTATTTGGTTAGAAAGAACTTAAAAATATTATTGTTTAAAAATTTTTATTCAGCCTCTGTCTCCATTTTTCGGTTAGTTTTTTTAGGTACTAAGTAGCTATACATCATCATCATCATCATATCAGCCGAAAGACGTCCACTGCTGGACAAAAGCCTCCACGATTTCCACGACGACCGGTACTGCGCTGCCCGCATCCAGCGGCTTCCCACGATCTTCACCAGGTCGTCGGTCCACCGCGTGAGAGGCCTGCCTACGCTACGTTTTTCGGTGCGCGGTCGCCACTCGAGAACTTTACTGCCCAAACGGCCATCTGTTTGTACGAGCTATGTGCCCTGCCCACTGCCACTTCAGTTCAGCAATTCTGTGAGCTATCTCGGTTACTTTGGTCCTCCTGCGAATCTCCTCATTTCAGATTTTCGAGCTATACAAGGTTTTTTTCTATTAGGGTGCATTTTTAACTTGGCCTACGGGGGAGAAGTGGGGTTTTACCGAAACATTGGGTCAAAACCCGGGTTATTTCCCTGATTCAATGCAAAATTTCTATCCAAGAGGTTGAATAATGAAACCAGGTGAGAAACACCGACATTTGGTTTGATCGATATTGTATATTTTATTGGTTTCGTTATAAAGTTTATTTCAACATTTTTATTACTTCGCTAGCAGATTAAAGCAACGGATAAAGTTGACTTCCTTCATTTGGGGATAAACGCCCATAAAATAAACCAGTTTCACAAACACAGATATTTTTATTACAATACTGAGTGATGGCATTTTTTTAAGACATTCGCCTGCAGTCTTATTATGGTATTGGTTGTAAAAAAAGTTATTACATATATCAAAATTTAAAAATTTACAATGGTTTGTGCTTTTGAACTAGACAAAATCCGTTAATCTTATTTCAATATTATTTATCTACATTTGAAAGTATACTTTCGAGTGGCGACCCCACACCGGTAGACGTAGCGGCAGGCCTCCCGTTCAGAAGACCGACGACCTTATGAAGGTCGCGGGAGGCCGCTGAATGAAGGCAGCGCAGGACCGGTCGTTGGGGAAATCCTTGAAGGAGGCCCTTATCCAGCAGTAGAAATCTTTCAGATGATATGATGATAATGAAATTATAATGAAGTAGTACCAGGCCTGTCGCACTCCGCGCTGTAGACATGAAAATGTACCTACACCAAAGTATATTATATTAGTACTAACGCCTACGCCGCGCGGCCCCGTGAATGGGGCAAATTCAGTAGTCAGAAGAGGTATGACTTACGCGATAGAAAGAGAGGCAACTTGTAGGTGAATATAACTGTAGCAAAGTATATATACATATTAGTACTAAAATACAGTATGGACACTCCCTACCGCTCTCTAGATTCCGACCTCACCCCCGTCTTCCAGGTTGATACAGATTGGTTTAAGTTTGGAACGTATATAGAATTTTGCCGTGATTTCATTTGTATCGTCATTTGTTTTTAGAAATGTCTTTTCGCGCCCCCCTTGTATGAAGTGTCCGGGGTGTGACTGTAGGTAATTAGCGCTGTGCGACCTGAATTTGCACTTTATAGTGTCGTAGCAAGAATCGCCATTCATTCAAATGATTTTGCGGAGTTAACCTTCTTGTACGTAGTAAATAGTATTTATTCTTTGGTAGTACCAATGTTCCTATTTATTGTCTTGATAATGTGGAATGAAGCTACCGAATGAAATTTGTCTACCACTTTACACCTTAATCTTAAAGCCACTCTTTCCGTGTGACTGGCTAATAGAACAAAGATTTTCCAACGACGTTAAACGTAAACAATTTGTCATGATGATAATAAACGACCTACATAGACAGACAAACACAGGCTGCCTAAGTACTCGTAGCTCCACGTGTACGCGGCACCTTAGCTTTCAATGAGCTAACAACAGCATACAGATTGCATTATTAGTATGATTGTTATGATCAAACACAAGGAACATTAATGTGTTCCGGCATGAAGATAAGATAGCCAGTCCTCCATTGCGTTGGGGAATCTAAGCGGGGGGTACGCCCGCTTCCATCTTCGGCATCATCGTCACTTACCATCTGGTGAGATGATGCCAAGGGTAGGTACTTACTATTTGTGCATTAAAAAAAAACTTCTTGTTACCAGGGGGCATTCTTCGAAGAAGCCCTTTATTTAAGGTCTTCTTCGAAGAATGCCCCCTGGTAGCAAAAAGTTCCTTTAACAAAATGTTCCCTTGCTTTTTAAGGAAATATTACATAAAACAAAAAAATATATATCTTTATCACCTCACACGCTCGGAAAGGTTTTGTGTTTATTTATTTACACTTATAGTACACCAAAAACAATGTGTTTGTCACTACATTTTAGCGCGAAAAATTGCGTTTTATCCGCTAGCGTGGAATTTTATTTAAAATTAGGACTAAATACCTATTGAGCTGTTTTTCTTGCACCTAAATATTTTCCTCGCTGTATTAAGGTGAAAAATTGTGTGTTTCGCTCGACAGCAAAGGCATTTTGCGCCTCGTACCTTTTAGACCCTCGCTATGCTAAGGTTTTGTGTTTGTCAATCCATTTTAGCGCGCAAATATATTTTTTATCTGCAAGCGTGAAAAAAGTTTTTAAAATTAAAACTTTGGTTAAAAATCAATTAGCGAAAACTGGTATGTATGCTATGAACAACAATACTGTTCGTAGTATGTATGAAATAGCTGTGTCGCGAAGCGCTATAGTAAATAACAACTTTGCAGCCTCGCATAACAAAAAACTATAATTTTTTTTCTTTGAACTAACAAGTTTAAAGATTACCATCATTTTTAGCTTTAATTTGAATTTTTCATTATAAAAATTAGGGAGGGACATCTTGAGAAAGTGACGTTTTGCGAAAAACTCTCGTTTGGGAAAGAGATTAGGGGACAATTATAATATTGCGCAAGGGAAATAGAATCAAATACGTTATTTTGTTCCTAAAATGTTTAGAGACTCCTTGTTTAATATACATAGAAGTGATAGTTTTCATCATAATGTACTCATTTTGTGATTTTTTAAGAATAAAAAACCAGCCAAGATCGAGCCAGACGCACACGAAGGGTTCCATACCATCGTATAGGATAAATAAAACCGGCTAATTTCGAGTTGAACTCGCGTGCAGAGGGCTCCGTACAATGCCAAAGTCAAATACAAAATATGACATTTGAAATCCTCACAGTAAGACGCGAGTTAACTACTACTAGCGCTATCTAGTGGTGTTTTAGTGAACTCTTTTCCGTAAGTGAACGTATTATATTAAGTTTTTAACATTTTATTTTCAATTGATAGAATTCTTATAGGTTTTCCTGTAATCTACGAGCAATTAACTATATTTTGTTTGGTTTTTTTTTTCAAAATTTTAGGTTCAGTAGTTTCGGAGATCAGAGGGGGGGGGGTCAATTTTCGTCTTCTTTCATGAATAAAATCAAAACTATTTATTTTACAATAATAACAATAATATATTTGAGATCCTCATACCGAGCCCTTTTCAATTGATTCTGACACAGTAAGTTTTGCAAAACATTTTTTTTACATTTCCTAATTACCCTGAAAATTACCCACCCTTATTTAAAAATATATTTATTTAATTTGCATATCTGTGTTTGGGTCATAGGATTACACCATCCTATCAAATTTCACCTGATTTGGTCCAGTAGATTCGGAGCAAATTGGCTGTGACAGACGGATGGACAGACAGACGCACGAGTGATCCTATAAGGGTTCCGTATTTTTTTGTTATACGGAACGCTAAAAAATTTCAAAAACTAAGTTTTTTGTATATTCACCTTCAGCTGCAACAGAAATACACACTCTGTGAAAAGTTGAACTGTCTACCTACTACGGGTTATGAAATTCAGCCCACTGACAGACAGACGGACAGCGGAGGCTTAGTAATAGGGTCCCGTTGGCACCCTTTGGGTAAGGAATCTTAAAAATGAAAGACTTGATGGAAATTTGAGTAAGGTTTTTAGTTCTTAGTAGAAAGGAAATTGAGATCATTAAATTAAGGCTTATACCGCCGCCAACGACCAAACTTTGTAACCACTTTTTACTTAAGCTAAGGATTCTTTTATCGAAAAATAAAATTGTTTTGTAATTTGCAGAATATGAGGAGTGATTTTGATTACCTCGAATTCTATTTTAATACACAGAAGTAAAGAAAAAAATATCCTAATGCACCCTTTTTATCTAGTTGTAACCATAGAACTGCTGCAATGTTAATCGAAACATTATGATAATTTATGACCTTCTTAACAAAACTATATAAAATTATTTTGTTTTCTTACTTTTTGGAAATTCTTATTTTATCCTACTAATATTATAAACGCGAAAGTTTGAAAGAATGTATGGATGTATGTTTTTTACTCTTTCACGCAAAAACTACTGAACGGATCTAGCTGAAATTTAGTAGGTAGACAGATTGGGAACTAAATTAACACATGGCTACTTCTTTCCACGCTCGCGAGTCGCTTGCGGCTCGCGCACTGCGCACCCTCGAAAAGTCATAGAAACGTTGCCCACGCAAGTGAAGCCGCAGGAAACAGCTAGTTTATAATGAATTTAAAACCACAATTTCGCACGGATTCGTCCGCAACGATTGACGTAACGGCCACGTCGCAGTACGAACTGACAAGAACTTTATTTCCAAGCTATTTTGTTCGATGTTTGAATCATCGTGAATCGAGTTGCTTTATTTTGGGACGGACGATCTTTAATAATTTAATTTTAATACAGTCATGATCCCATCTGTAAACGGGTTCTAACAGCACTTGTTTCGTACACAATCATGGCCTTGCATACAAATGTTCGTGAAATGACATTTCTAAAAACAAATGGCGGATCAAACAAAATCACGGCGAAATCCTATACGTTCGAGAACCAAACTGTAACCAATCTGTATCAATCTGGGTGACGAGGGGGTGAGGTCGCAATCTAGAGAGCGGCAGGGAGTGTCCATACTGTATGTTAGTGCTAATATATAAGGTGTATAAAAATTTGCTGAAACTGTTTTAATTGGTGCTTTTATCCATGAAACTGAACAACTTTTCCCATGGAACCCATAGTCAAATCGCAAAAAAAATTGGCTCTCCCATACTAACTCGATCAGCTGATCAGCCAACTTAGTATGGGAAGATCAATAATTTTTTTTTGAGATTTGACTATGGGTTTCATGGAGAAAGTTGTTCAGTTTTATGGGTAGAAGCACCAGTTAAAATAGTTTAAGCTCATTTTATTAGACCTTATATATACTTTGATCGTGGCCTACACGCTGTGCCTACACGTGTAGAGATTTACCGCATTCAGTTGCCATGCGTTGATATGATAACGTATGATACACCTAACGATGTTTTGGTTTTGACGCCCGCCGCCGTTTTACTGTCCGGTTCTGTTTGTTATTTTAGAATATAAAAGATACGACTGTTAGGAAGACTAATAGAAGTCCACTTTGTTGGAATGGAAGCTCCCTGTTATTCAGTTCGGTGAGTGAGTAAGTTAGGATTCCTTGTTATCATCATTACAGCTCATATACGTCCCCACCGAGGGGCTCGAGCCTACCCTGAATCAGGGCGATTAGGCCTTAGTCGACCACGCGGGCCCAGTGCGGGTTGGTCGACTTCACACACAACCTTCGAGTTTCTTCGCAGGCGTGTGCAGGTTTCCTCACGATGTTTTCCTTCACCTTGTTATACAGGGTGTAAAATAATTGGTGTAGGACCTGTTAACTGGGGGTTCTACTCATCATTCTGAACAACTTTCCCCAAGGAACCCATAGTCAATTCTCAAAAAAAAAAATGGACCCTCCATACTAAAATGCACAAAATTTGTCAATCCGCTGATAGATTTGTATGAAGAGTAAAAGTTTTTTTTGCGATTTCAGCAAACTTGTAGAACAAAAGTTGTTCAGTGTGATGAGCAGAAGCCCCAGTTAACGGGGCCTACACCAATTTTGTTACACTCTGTATATAGGTACTGATTTTTACGTTAAAATATAGACTAAATGCGACTTTATTACATTGTTGCTATTTTAGTCGCTTTTTTAGGTTTCAAACATACCTATATTTACGTTCTACGCGTTGAGAGTCTTTTTCTTGCTCTGTTAAGACAAAAGCTAAGTGTCTATAAGTTGTTCTCATTAGTGGGAAAAAATAATTAAATATATCATCATATCAGCCCATATACCTCGCCACCGAGTGGCTCGAGCCTACCCTAATTTAGGACGATCAGGCCTTAGTCGATCACGCGGGCCCAGTGCGGGTTGGTCGACTTCACATACAACCTGCGTGTTTCTACGCAGGCGTGTCCAGGTTTTCTCACGATGTTTTCCTTCACCGTAAGAGCGTCGGATAAACGTACATATGAAATCTAAATTTGAAATCACATTGGTACGTGGCAGGATTCGAACCACGACCTCCCGGACAGGAGGCGGCAGCCCTAGCCGTTACGCCACCGACGCTCTTAGGTAAAAAATTAAGGTCTTAAATAATACCTCTGTATTATTATCCTGTAGTTTACCCTCTGGCACACCCCGGTTACTGCATACAAATGGTCGTGAAATGACATTTCTAAAAACAAATGACGGAGCAAACAAAATCACGGAGAAATCCCATACGTTCGAGAACCAAACTATTACCAATCTGAATCAATATGGGTGACGAGGGGGTGAGGTCGCAATCTAGAGAGCGGCAGGGAGTCTCTATACTGTATGTTAGTACTAATAAAATATAATATACTTTGCGTATGGTAAACTGATAAAACAAATAACCTACTTAAAGGTCGATGACTTTCAAATCGTAATCTTAACGGTTTAGCTCGATAAAATATAATCTTGACGCTTATATCATATACTCGTATGCTCCAGATAAAATAAAAAATAATCATTATCATTTGGCAATCATATCTATACATTATACACACGGCAGTGTGTCAGCCACGTTCATAAAGGAAAATGGCGACACTGACCGTGGGTTACATATACAGGGTGGGAAGGAGTATATCGACAGATTTTTACCATGGATTCCTGGTGGTATTATGAGTAAATAATGTTATATCAACATGGGTCTAAAACTGCCTTATTAACTTATTTAATTTCTGGAACAAAAAAATCAATTAACGATAGTAATCCCTTCTGAACGAAACCTTAGTCTAAAGAGTGAAAAAGAAAACTTCACACTTCACGAACGACTCCGACAACATACGATAAACGACGAGTGAAGTCAACGTCAGTATGATACTTTGAGGCAAAAAACGTCAAATAAGATTAAGAAGAATATTATTAGGGCGTGTTACCCTTGAGATTTTTTGAACTTGTGAATTATTTAAAAAATTTATATCTCGAAAATTAGGCTTTACTGGCCCATGTTTATATTACTTTTTTTTGTCTAAATAGGCATTAGAATCTTTGGTTAAAATCTGTCGGTATACTCCTTCCCACCCTGTATAACACTAAGTCATATAATGTATTACAAGTTTCTATAGACAATCCCTCAAGCAAGCAAAGCCTACTTTTTTAGGATTCCGTACACAAAAGGGTAAAAACGGGACTCTATTACTAAGACTCCGCTGTCCGTCCGTCTGTCACCAGGCTGTATTTCATGAACCGTGACAGCTATATAGTGAATAAAAATAAAGACATGTGGCACTCGGGGACTGCCGCGGTAAAGCTATTGCATAGCATTTTTTTATCAAGTTATGCAATTATAATAATTTATTTATTTTTTATTTATGCAGTATTTACCAGTACCATATTATAGTCCTTGGGGCGCGGGATGTTTATGTAATAAATTAACACTAAAAAAGTTAATAATCATCATCATCGTCGTCGTCGTCGTCGTGGTCGTCGTCGTCGTCGTCGTCGTGGTCGTCGTCGTCGTCGTCGTCGTCGTCGTCGTCGTCGTCTTCGTCGTCGTCGTCGTCGTCGTCATCATCATCATCATCATCATCATCATGATGGATAAATAGATGGCACTGTAAGTTTTTTAGAACTCAATAAATTTTTTTTTGGGGTGTTAGGTTTTATTTTTGTTACGAAATTTCTTGATTCGGTCCCCTCAAAGCCCGCGATAAAAGCTATACAATAGCTTAAAAAAGCGGAACTACGTTTGTATGGAAACTCGAGCCTCCTGGGGACCCTTAAAAAGACCACTTGAACATTTCTACATTTTACGATAAGATATAACACGTACATAGCTATTTTTGGAGACAGTTTGGCTAGCTGTGTAAATGAGGCTAGCTAGTGTATTTTATTACAATTATTTTTATGCAAATCAGCCTAAGACAACAGTCATAGTATTTTGTATTTATGCTGCCTACCTACGCTAGACAGTAGCTATTACATCCTTGCTAATATTATAAATGTGAAAGTTTGTTTGCTTGTTTACTTCTTCACGCTTCAAAACCTCATCAAACAATCTTGACGAAATTTGGTATGCAGATAGCCTGTCATGGGGAAGGACATACTCGTAGGCTTCATTTTATCTCCCGTGAAAATAGCATAGTCAATCAATCAATCAATCAAATATGCTTTATTGTACAATTACAAAAAATACAAAATACAAGTACAGAATCATCGTATCAGCTCATATACGTCCCCACCGAGGGGCTCGAGCCTACCCTGAATTAGGGCGATCGGGCCTTAGTCGACCACGCGGGCATAAATATAAGTACAGAATAAATAGAAAAATTTTAAATTGTACAATAATTATTAATAATATTTTGTTATTTTATTTGTCGTATACAGCTCCTGAGGGAACTAAAAAAAACATTTTTTGTTGACTTTTTTAACATCGCAATGGAGCAACGGACTGTAATGATTTTTTGCGCAGAGATAGTTGAGGGGGTGGGAAATGATATAGATAGACTACTAATCTATGACTATATAGATGATGATATAGATAGACTACTAATCTATGACTATATAGATGATGATATAGATAGACTACTAATCTATGACTATATAGTTGATGATATAGATAGACTACTAATCTGTGACCATTTCGGGTCACTTTCGACCTACCTGTAACTTAAAATCTGTTTGACTTGCACACTTGCGATTTTGTGGGTCTAGAAAGACACCCGCGATCGATACTAGAATCCCAATTTTCATTAAATTTACCTTAATTTCTGAGATATTGACGTCGTCCGAAAATCACTATTTTTATGACTGACTGACTGATTGATTATCAAAATTATAGACCCCTTCCAGGTAACTTAGAAACTTGAAATTTGGCAACGTGGTTAGTTGTTGGACGTATACAAAGGAAACATTTGGAAAAAGGCCAAGTGTGAGTCGTACTCGCGCACTGAAAGCTCTACTCAGCAAAATATATAGACCACTTCCAGGTAACTTAGAAACTTGATATTTGTCACCGAGATAAATTATTAGGCGTCTAAAAAGAAAAAAATAGAAAAATTGCCCAAAGGGTCGGATGTGCGAAATTGGTGTTCCTAACCACTACTATTTATCAAAATTATATACCATTTCCAGGTGACTTAGAAACTGGTTATTGGGCGTTTACAAAGGAACAAGAAAAACCGGCCAAGTGCGAGTCGGACACACAAAATTTGGGTTCCCTTCCATACCACCACAACTCATTGGAATAATTATATAGACCACTTCCAGGTGACTTAATTTAAGATTTGGAAACGAAATAAGTTTATTGGGCGTATTGAGTGAAAATTTAAAAAACTGTCTAAGTGCCACTCGGGCTTGCACACCGAGAGTATTATATCAGCTCATATACGTCCCCACCGAGGGGCTCGAGCCTACCCTGAATCAGGGCGATTAGGCCTTAGTCGACCACGCGGGCCCAATGCGGGTTGGTCGACTTCACACACAACTTTCGAGTTTCTTCGCAGGCGTGTGCAGGTTTCCTCACGATGTTTTTCCTTCACCGTTAAAGCAATCGGTAAGTATATGTACGTAAGTTTTTGAAAACTCATTGGAACATTGGCCGTCCAGATTTGAACCCGGTACCTCTGGTTAGATGGACCGAGTCGTTACCGGTTGAGCCACCGACGCTTTTATAGCGAGAGTACGTTAATACTAATATATATATATATATATACTTTGCCGAGAGTTCAGTACCACCATAAATATATTATATGTATGTCTATTACTTGATTAAAAATAGGAAATTATTATTGGCAGCGCAGGACCGGTCGTCGTGGAAATCCTTGGGGGAGGCCTTTGTCCAGCAGTGGACGATTTGTGGCTGATATGACTGACTGTACAAAAATAAATGATATAACAACAAAACATAAATGTGAAATGGAACCAAGTTCGATATAAAAAAATTACAGCTACCTAAATGGATAGGTCTACTTCTTAGTCGTTACACTCTTGACAGAGTGGTCGTGGTCGTCATTTCGGTCGGGTGACCCGCCTTACAATTTGTCGCCATTCTTTTCTGAGGGCTGCTTTTTTGGTGCATTGGTAAAGGGGGTCATCCAGTGCTGCCTTGATTTGGTCCGTCCATCTCATTGGTGATCTACCACGTATTCGGGTGCCCTCTACTCTGCCCTGTACTACCAGTCCAAAAAAGATAAGATACGTGTCCAAAAAAGGTGAGGATACGAGTTTGGACTGTAGATGATAGGCACTGCTTAATGCCTAGTTCTTGGAGAATGGAGTCATTGGTACGGAAGTCAGTCCAAGATATGCCAAGCATTTTCAGCGTAAAGGAATATTGGGAACACAAGTGCTCTGACTAGCTGGGTCTTTGTGGCTTTGCTGATGTTGCGGTTCTTCCATATTTTCTTTAGTCTGTCCATAGAAGATCTCGCGATCGCCATACGTCTCTTTATTTCGTTCACGCATCCGCCATTGTTGGATATCAGCGCTCCCAGATAGACGTATGCTTGGACCACATCGCAATTCGCAATTTTTGTGACTTCGGGCAAGTTGTTGTTGGTACAATCCACAATCATCATCTTCGTCTTACTGCGATTGATCAATAATATCGTCGGTCATAAGTTATTTTTACGCGCAATTCGCCAGTTCGGTTCACGCGGAGGGTTAAAAAAAATCTTAACATGTAATTAAATAAACGCGTGAATGTCTTCTACAGGCGTAAGTTGCTTATGTCACTTGTGTAAGTTACACCATTTATAGTAACACAGAACATAACTTTTCTTTTAGGCAACTGAAAATCGTTGTACCTACATTCTCTATTATTTGGGAAAGCCTAAAATAAATATTTCTATTTGAAGTTCCGAAGCTATGATTTAGGAACCACTATAGAACTTGGTACCTACCCATTTCGGATCACCAACTTCTGATCTCTAGAGTTCAGAGTTCAGCTTAAGCTAAGGGCAGCCAGAAAACTTGAAAAGCAAAGAAGGATTGAGGTGAAGGATAGCTCAAAGTTTTTGAAGGCAATTGAACAAAATTGGACCCAATGGACAAATGCGGACCCCGATTTCGAGACCCCGGATCAGCTATGGAACCGAGCAAAAACCCTAATAGAGAACGCCGTCAAGGAGTCCGTGCCACCTGAACAGACACGAAAACGACAACATTGGATGAGTGACATCACTATGGAACTTATTGAAGAAAGGAGAAAAATGAAAGCATCGGGAGCTGATATCAGATTTCTGAACGCCATGTCTGCGCAGATTCAATAAGCATGCAGGCAAGACCGAAACTCCCAGCTTCAGAATATATGCGCAGAAGTCGAAGCACACGCAGACAAACATGAATCCAGAGAACTCTATCATGAGAAAAATAAAAAATATTAACATTACTCACTTTGTATTATCATAATAAATATTAATGTATATATCTTTATACTTTAAAATATTAGTCATGGGATTTTTTCCTATCGAGCCAAAACTGTTCAATCGTGTTTCTAATAGCTTTTGACTTTAAGAAACTTCATCAACAATAAGGGTATTTATTTTCAACCTTCAGTTTCCTATCGTTTAGGAGTAATTGCCGTCAAAAATAACCAAAATCTGTAATATTACCGTCTTAAGAAGGTGACGATATTGACCAATAAAGGTAGTCACACACCACATAATGTTTATTTTGAATTTATTTAGTCTGAAAGGAGTCGGATTAAATCTGGCTCGCACGGACGGGTAGAAACCAGAAAATTGTGACAAATAATACTGCTGTAGCCATACTTGGTGAAATTATTGTAAAAAATTCAAAATATTAAGATGTGTGACATTTAAAAAAAAAATGACCCTATCTTCACGCATCCGGATCGGATTTAATTTTTTTAAATAGCACGTAGCGTACGACCTGGTGAAGATCGTGGGAAGCCGATGGATGCGGGAAGCGCAGGACCGGTCGTCGTGGAAATCCTTGGGGGAGGCCTTTGTCCAGCAGTGAACGATTTTTAGCTGATATGATGATGATGATGATGATGATGATGAAATAGCAAATTAAGAGACCTTAATTTAAATGTAAATAAGTTTTCCGGATACGACGGATTAACGAAGAGGAGTGGCCAGGTCCACTGTCAGAAGTTTTTCAAGCCGCCTGCAAGGCGTCTGGCTTAACGAACTGCCATCTAGTGACAGCAACCGGCACCGTGCGATTACGCGTGCTTTGTAAAGCACGGAAAAGTTCTATAAAAATGTCACAAAAAACCCATCCAGGTAATGACCGTGCTCAAGGTCAGTTTACCTGCGTGATCGACCCAACCACGCAAGTACTACTGAGCTGCGACCGCTTTTGTTAAGTATCATCATATCAGCTCATATACGTCCCCACCGAGGGGCTCGAGCCCACACTGAATTAGGGAGATCGGGCCTTAGTCGACCACGCGGGCCCGTTGCGGGTTGGTCGACTTCACACACAATCTTCAAGTTTCTTCGCAGTTTTCCTCACGATGTTTTCCTTCACCGTGAGCAAAGTAGTTAGAGCGTCGAATAAACGAACGCATGAAATCGAAATTCGAAAACACATTTGTACGTGGCAGGATTCGAACCACGACCTCCCGGACAGGAGGTAGCGACCCTAGCCGTTCCGCCACCCACGCTCCCTGTTGTGTATGTAGATGTAATATCCTCGGGGTGTATGTATTTTATGTATGCTATGTATTTAAAAAGAACAAATACTATATCAATGATGTGTGTGTTTTCTTTCTTTTGTAGTTTAGAGTGGAGATGGATGTAGGTCGCGCCATTGCGACACTATCTATCTTGGTTTAAAAACTTTAAAATAACCGGTGATTTCACCGGAATCACAGTGTAAGAATATAAGAATATTGTCTAGAGTGGTCCAACGCCTTTGATGGGTCAAGGCCGACTCAATACTATGCACTAGGCATTTTTTCATTTTATTTATTTAAAATACAACAAGAGCTTACAAAGTCCCTACCGAAATAGCTGGTTCTTGTTAGGTACACCTTATACTTAACTATGTATAACTATATTTTTTTAAATATTATCGTCGAAAATGCCAACAAGTCAGATCCTTTCAACAAAAGCAGCGCTAGCGCTGTGGTGGTATCTAAGTTACTTAAGTGTGACCTAAGTGCCGCCTAGATCGCCTAGAGGTAGTCTAGGTGACCTAACCTACCTACTGATGAAAATACTTACGACATGGAAAGCTTAAATCGCGATCGTCTAGAATACAGAGGAGTCTTACCTTACACTAATAGGCGACGCATTGATTGGTACAGTTGTGTCTGTCTTTTTCTTTACGTGTAAAGAGTGAAGAAAGTAACCACACTTTTGCAATTTTTCAATGTTTTTTAGTTTCAATTAAAATCTACTTTTAATTTTTAAAAATCCAACTGTGGCATATTGTTGTTTGTGTTTAGACAAATCGACTAGGATAATTTGGCCTAGTTTGCCTATTGAATGTAAATCTTTGTTTTAAAAGAGGTTTTTTTGTGAAATTAGTTTTCTGTTAACGAATCGTGGAAACAGAAATGCAACTGACAAAATGAAGTCATTGAAATGAAGAATCAGGTTACAAAATATCACTTTCATATGATTTGTAATTGCTGAGAAATATCGAGATCCCAGCGACCAAAAAATGAAAAAGTGTGTGTGAAAGGCCGCTGGATGCGGGCAGCGCAGAACCGGTCGTCGTGGAAATCCTTGGGGAGGTCTATGTCCAGCAGTGTCCTTCGGCTGAAATGATGTTTGTGTAAGTGTCTGTACGTCCATCCGGTGCTCTATTCCGCAAACTACTGGACGTCAACGTGGCTGTACGTACAATTCATTTTTATCAGCATCCGTGCGAAACATCTTCGTTATTTATTTGCTAAAACTGTAACTACCCACGGTGATGCGGACATAGCTGTGAAAATAGCGGGATATTAGAGGCGCTAAAAACTGCCGGTTGCCGTAAAGTAGCGACTTGTTGCTTATTTGCAACGCTTCGATGACTAGTGTCTGTAATGCTGATGCGTCAAAGGTCAAGGAATCCACCCATTTTCTTTGAGTTAGGTAATGTAAAAATATTATGTGTGTTTGTTTGTTTGTCTTTCATTCACGTCACAACGGAGCAACGTATTAAATTCATTTTTTCATAGAGATTATCGAGGCTGAAAGTACGAGTAAAATCCCGTGAAAATAACATATTTTTGCAGAGAAATGGTTAATGAGGTAGGAAGTGACATGGGCTACTTTTATCCCGTGAAAATTACATATTTTTGCAGAGACTTGGTTAAAGAGGTAGGAATTGAAATGGGCTACTTTTATCCCGTGAAAATATCATAAAAAAAGAGAAAAAAAACCCTAAAAAGAGTTTTTTTAAGAACCCTTTTACTTTGACTTTGCTGTCCGTCTGTCACCAGGCTGTATTTCGTGAACCGAGATAGCTAGACACTTGAAATTTTCACAGATGACGTATATCTGTTGCCGCTATGACAACAAATACTAAAAATCAGAATAAAATAAATATTTAAACAAACGTGATTTTTTTGCTCAATATTGATAACGGCAACAGGTAGACGCTTGAAATATTCACAGAAAATTGAGTTATATTATTCACTTTAAAAATAAATAATTAAATTAATATTTAAGGAGGGCTCCCATACAACAAACGTAATTTTTATAGATAATGGTAAAACGTGATTTTTTTACACAGAGATTGTTGAGGGGGTACATGGAAAGTAACATTATACTACTAATTAGCATAGCCCGACATGGTTCTCGAGGGATCTAAATAAAACTCGTTTCTACGCTCGCGCATCCACATCGTCAAAGACAGTCGTGAAAATAAAAGTTAAAACCGACTTCAAAAAGAAATTCACTCACGAAAATAAATAGTATGAAATATTATTTTATATATTATACCAATACACAGAATTAACTAACCATAATGAAATCAAAGGTACGTACAAATCAAAAGGGCCTACATTTTTTTTGAGGACGGTGCCAGCATAGCCATCGAATTTAAAACATTTGATAGGTGAGGAAACGCGGTCTAAAGAATAGGTATGCTGTCTCCCTCCCATAAACCTGTCCTTAATTACAGAAAGAAAGGGAGAACTGCAGCGCACACCGATAAAAGGCACTAAAATTGACCAAAACAGCATTTCGTAGACCCCGATTTCCTCCTCCAAAACTTAAGCATTAATCATATTTTTTCAAAAATAATTTAAAAAACGGTTTACCTATGCCTCTGTTTTCATTTTATTGGTATCTAGCTTTTGCCAGCGGCTTCGCTCGCGTGAACATCTATGAGTCTATGACTGTCTCCGAGGGTGCGCAGTGCGCGAGTCGCAAGCGGCTCACGTGCATGGAAAAAAGTAGGTAGCATATATGTTAATGCAGGTCTAAATCTGTCTACCTACCAAATTTCAACCAGATCGATCAGTAGTTAGTTTTTGCGTAAAAGTGTACCTAACAAACATCCATACAAAACTTTCGCGTTTATAATATTAGTAGGATATTTTTGGTGGACGTCTGAAAATGACGTTTCAATTGGGCAATTTTCTCAGTTTTTGAAGACTCCTAATTCCTATTATAATTAGAATATGGGAAAAAAATTAAACATAGGGGCATGGCCATGGTAGATAGAGTTATGATTGAAAAACATTTTTGCTCTATTGTCATTATACATGAAGGAAACGGGGGACTACGTTTGTGTATTGAAAAAATTTGGCCCGCGGTAGCTGTGTCCTGGTACCGACTTCAAAATAAAAACTCTAGGCCCCTAGTTTAATTTGTACTTACCTTTAATTTCGTTTTTGTTTGGTTAACTTCGTATGTTTATGTATAAAAATATTATTTCATACTTTTGAGTGAATTTCTTTTTATAGTTGGTTTTTAGTTTTTTAAACTTTTTTATTTTATTTTATTTTATAGTGATATGTTATCTATCTAACAACGTTTAACCCAATCACCTACTCGCCAATAGGAATCATCAAATCATAATGCATGTGTTTCATTAACCGATACAGAGTCCTGTGGCTTCCATCATCATCTCAGCAGCATGAAAGTTAAGGAGTCAAAATCTTCCAGCATCCTTATTGGAATAACCTAAAGGAATACAACTATCGATCTATACGTACCTACGTAATATATTTAAAGAATTATCCTCTAACTCCTAACTGTTAAGGAGTTGTACCTTCTATCATCAGCTTATCAACATCAGTTAACTACCAGACGCAAATACTTGAATAGCTTTAGAAAATTAATGAAACACGTAATACGTATATATTATATAAAATTTGAGGGTTACCCTCGATTTCCCTGGAATACCATACATCAGATCCTGACTTGGTGATACTGGGATCACCTCCGGAGTATAATCATTCGAATAAAAAAAAGTAATATGCAAATCGGTCGACAATTAACAGAGAAATCAGTGAACATTACATAAAAAAAATACATATTTATTATTTATTTACACTTATAATAGTACACCAAAATATTTTTTAAAGCTATTACTTAGGGATATTGTATATTGTATGTATAATGAACAGTAGGCGGTCCTATGGCTAAGAGCAATCTCTTTCAGACAACTTTTCATTACAGGAAAACATGAAATGAATGAATTTACACACGACGGGGCGGGGCGGGCCGTTCAATTTCGCCGCCAACGATAGCACAAAGGGAATCCTATACTACCAACGCACATGGCGGACCAAAAGACCGCGCCAACTGCGCCGTCTCCATGTGCGTTGGTAGTATAGGATTCTCTTTGTGCTATCGTTGGCGGCGAAATTGACCGGTCCGCCCCGCCCCGTCTTGTGCAAAGCGCATTAGGGCAGAGAAATAAGCAACTTAATTAACTGACTAATAATAATAATAAATTCTCATATTATTCTATACATATACAGTGGAATATTGAACCTCCTCCTTTTTTTAATTCGGTTAAAACTATATTATCCACGGCCACAACTAGTACAATGTAAATGGAATATTCCAATTGTAATTGGAGCCAGTGATAAGTGACCTTTGCAGAGCAGCATGTATTTTATTTAAACAGGTCGCGAATGATAGTATGACATTATCTGCACTGCCTGTCTCAGCATTTTTTGATAACACTGTGACACATTAAAATGCGTCGGTGGCTCAATGTAGCGACTCGGTCCTCCTAATCAGAGAGGTCCCTGGTTCGAATCGGGCTTACCAAGATTCATCAACGCGATCGATGTTTATCGAAGGAAGCTCGAAATATTATTCATTGGGAGGTTTACTATGGCACACTTACTCGTTCATGGTGATTTAAAACGAACTTATTACTTCAATATGTAATCAAATCAAATCATTTATATGCAAGAAACATGGTAGGTAAGATGCACAAATGTATGTAAGGTTTAACAAAATTAGCTGAAACTATTTTAACTGGAACTGGACTATGAAACTGAACAACTTTCCCCATGAAACCCATAGTCAAATATCAAAAAAAAATTAAGCTTCCCATACTAAGTTGGCTGATCAGCTGATCGAGTTAGTATGGGAGAGCCAAATATTTTTTTGCGATTTGACTATGGGTTCCATGGGGAAAGTTGTTCAGTTTCATGCGTAGAAGCACCAGTTAAAATAGATTCAGCAAATTTTGTTACACCTTATAAAGTACATCAGGTCTCGCTTATAATAATAAGCATGCAAAATAGTGCCAGTGCAGGCAGGCCCCCGTCACTCGATCGAGCAGGCGAGATATGTATCTACACATTGGCGCGGTCCACAAGCCGCGCTCCGCTTCGTCAGCGCTAGAACGCCGTACAGTCGCCGCCGCAATTCGCGCGCCGCCCGTGTACACAGTTATAACCGCTAAGTCGAGCGCCTTAATACCCATGTTTCCGTGTGTTGTCTGACAGTGGGAAGGAGTAGGTGAATAAATTCTTAGGTATTTTCGTTTTATAAGGAAGTGCAATATCTGTTACGAAGTAACTTAACTAGTATCTCATCTGTGGTGCAGGTAGATATAAATAAAACTGTTAACAATATTGTAACTTATGTAGACTGAAACCTTGTATTCCCAATCCTATTGTCATTATTCAAGATTCAAGATGTTTATTCAAAGTAGGAGCGAATTACACTCTTTCTGATAGTCATATAATAGTAATTACATAATGTCTTTTGTGAAAAATAAAGAAATCATCATCATATCAGCCGAAGGACGTGCACTGCTGGACACAGACCTCCCCCAAGGATTTCCACGACGACCGGTTCTGCGCTACCCGCATCCAGCGGCTTCCCGCGACCTTCACCAGGTCATCGGACCACCGAGTGGGAGGCCTGCCTACACTACGGATGGCCGTTGGTGCAGTAAAGTTCTCGAGTGGCGACCGCGCACCGGAAAAAAGAAATAATCATTAGTTAATAACGCCATAATACAATCAGTGATATAAAAAATTATGTCATAAGAACATGAAAACAATATGACACGAAAAGTTATACATTAAAATCATTAAATGTCATTAATGCCTGTGACAAGAGTAGGCCAGTTCACATGGACAGCACGCGGTCACGAGTATAACGAGAGAGTTGCCATCGCTCCCCTCAACAATATTAGAGGGAAAGGAACGACCCGTCTCTCGATGCGCCAGCATCCTCACGAACATTTAACCGAGCATGCACAAATATATATTATATATCTAGACTTGTCGTGTCTTCGCTTCCACGTGAATTCATGGTTTACATTACATGGTCGTCATTTTATGATAATTATATGCACCACTACCTCTGTTATATTATAATCTAATTGCTTGCAAAAAATACATCGCTAATATTATCTGACGCCTGAATGCATCGTGCGCGTGCAGCAGCAATTAGCATAAATAAATCTATCTTGCATAAATTATAGTTTTATTTAGAAATCATGCCATACTGTGTGTTCTGTATCAAAATTTATTATATTTACCGATTTAAAAAAAGAGGAAGTTGTCAATTCGACTGTTTTTGTAAGTATGTATATTACCAATGTATATTACAATTACGCCAATGTTAGTATGTAATGAATTATGTATTATCAATTACCAATGTATATTACAATTACGCCGATTGTGAACCGATTTTGTTGATTCTTTTTATAATTAATACTAAGGTGATAATTTTTTGTTTATATAAATTTTTGTTTCAAAACCGGTTTAGTTCTTTCCTTTTAAAAATTAACAAAAACAAAAAAAACCTTTGTTGTTGCGATTGAAATCGTTTTTTAACGTATTTGGCGTTGTCTAAACTAGCTTCTCTACACGTGGCGTCATTAACTACCCATAGCGTCCCTGTACCGAGGCACAGGTTCATTCCCGTACTCTTAAATAATTAAGCCATACAGCACAACACGCGGGGGCCAAGTCAGGGATGGTGGAGGGGTTGTAGAGACTAGTGGCGGACCCCACCGTCAGCAGGTTTTCAAGTCGCCTTAAGGCATCTGACACGGCAGAACCTTAAATAAATAGTGGCAGTAACCGGCAACAACGGCTTCATGTGCCTTGCTCACGAAGCACGAAAACGGTCGAGAAAAATGCCAGTAACAGTGAAACCCGTAAATGACCGTGCTTCAGGTCAGGTCAGTAATTATCGACGCAACCACACAAGTCGCACTAAGCTATAGTGTGATAGATAATTATAAAACTTTTCGCTCAACGTGGGTCGACGGATGCATTTAGCTTTGTTGCATGCATTGCACGCTACAGACTGCATTATGCGTGTAGCAGTTTATTTATAGCGAGCTACAAACAAGATTGTAAGCAGTCTCAGGCCCACTTTCCGTTTCAACTGTCCAATTATACATTGGGATGCCTCTTCATCCATTCCGATAAAGGATCAAAACAGCTCTACAGCTTTTATAGTAAAGACATACAGACATACATGTCGCAGCCGATATGTAGAATCCGCAGGTTTGCAAAACAGCACGCTGCTGCTTTGCAAAACGGCGGATTTGCGCCGCTTTGTAATGTAGGTACTGGATAAAAAACTCTGAATAAAACCGATGATTTCTTCTTTTGCGAAGCATTCTGCTACCCAGGGCTCTTTGTATAATCAATCAAATCTGACCGAACCTAATACCGTTAGCTTCGCTCACTTATTTAAATTTTTTCACTCAGTAGTTTTAATACAAAACTGCGGCGCCTCATACAATGGGGCGTACTTTCTTTCAGCCGAATTGCAATCCGGCTGAACGTGATGGATGTCGCCGCAATACGAATCGCCGCCGTTTTACGATCCGGCGTTACTCAGCGCGCTGTTTTGCAATACGGCGAATTCTACATACGGCTTCCACATACTACTATCACGCCGACAGCGGTGATCTATCATTTATTAATCTAAGAGGTTACTGTTGGTTGTAGTTTTGATTGACTGCGTTTATAACAATAGGAAGTCTGAAAGTTTTTGAAATGTTTAAGTTGGAATATCGTTCCGTAACCAAGTTCCTGACAAAGGAAGGGGGCCAGCCCGACCGATACAAAAAAAAAGCGTGTGGCACTCGGGGACTGCCGCGGTAAAGCTATTGCATAGCATTTTTTATTAACTTATGCAATTAATTATTATAATAATTATTATTTTTTTTCGGTGAAAAAAGCGTCGGTGGCTCAACCGGTAACGACTCGGTCCATCTAACCAGAGGTACCGGGTTCAAATCTGGACGGCCAATGTACCAATGAGTTTTTCAAAAACTTACGTACATATATTTACCGATTGCTTTAACGGTGAAGGAAAACATCGTGAGGAAACCTGAACACGCCTGCGAAGAAACTCGAAGGTTGTGTGTGAAGTCGACCAACCCGCACTGGGCCCGCGTGGTCGACTAAGGCCTAATCGCCCTGATTCAGGGTAGGCTCGAGCCCCTCGGTGGGGACGTATATGAGCTGATATAATAAATTTATTTTTTATTTATGCAGTATTTATTCAAGAAGTTTTAGACGCGTATAGACGACACGGAGAGAGTTTTTTGGAGTTAATTGTTACGAGAGGCGAAAGCATGGTTTTGTACTATCCTCTTTCCGAAATGGAATCGAAGGAGTGGCGTCGTCCTGATGAAAAGCCGCCTAGGAAGGCCATGGTAACTCAATCCACCAAAAAGATAATGGCCAAGGTATTCTGGGAATGTCACGAAATACTACTGATTGACATAGAAAATGAATACCACGGTAAGTGGCAGCTACTACGCCACCCTTATTGAGCAGTTACAACAGGTGATCAAGCAGAAGCGTCGAGGAAAACTTAGCAGAGGCTCCTTCACGAAAATGCCCCCGTTCACACTGCTTCAATTGACAAGGCTGCTGTTGCAAAATGTGGCTTCAAGGAAATTTGCCACCCACCTTTTAGTCCCGACCTGGCCCCTTGTGACTATTATTGATTTGTTCTCGAAATTTAAGGGAAAAACGATTATTTTCGGATGATGAAGTGACCCGTGCGGTTTTCGCCCATTTCGAGGACAAAACTTCCGAGTATTTTTATAAGGGGATAGAAATGCTTATTAAGAGATCTGAAAAGTGCATTGAAATTGAGGGAGACTATAATCGAAAAATATAAAACAAGTTTTATAAATATATGTACTTCTTTTCTTTTTTAGGCCGGAAACTTTTGGACCGCCTCTCGTTCATACGCGTGGGACACGTACGCATAAATATAGTTTGGATTAATTGAAGCCGTCGACGTGATAAGAATATTATCCTTACTTGATTTACAAATCCGAAAGTATATCTGCCTCTCTGTTACTTTATGCTAAAACTGAAATTAGGCATGGAGTATCTAGTAATTTAAAAAGTCACCTCATCATGTTTTGTTCTGAAAAAAATATTAATTTACCTAAACGGTAACAATAGGTGTGGCATGGGTTCAAGGTAATTTTTTATCCACAAAAAATTTACCAACAAAAATCCTTTGTTACATTCCCTTATTTACGTTTTTTATTGTTTTAATAGCTGTCGGTGGTGTAACTAGGGCCGCTACCTCCTGTCGTAGTTCGAGTCCTGCTACGTAGGTATACCATTCTGTTTTTTAATTTCGATTTCATATATAAGTGCGTTTATCCGACGGCCTTACGGTGAAGGAAAATATCGCGAGGAAACCTGCACACGCCTGCGAAGAAACTCCGAGGATGTGTGTGAAGTCGTCCAACCCGCACTGGGCCTGCGTGATCGACCAAGGCCCGATCGCCCTAATTCAGGATTGGCTCAAGCCCCTCTGTGGGGATTAGGGACGCATATGAGCTGATATGATGAATAGCAGATCTGAGAGGCATATTGTCTTGTCCAAATGTCGTGTCGTCAATTACGCATATCCATCGTTAATATTATAATTATTTAGATAAGAATCTCCATTGCGTTGGGGAATCTTGGTAAGCCCGCTTCCATTTTCGGCATCATCGTCACTTACCATCAGGTCAGATGATGCCAAGGGCTTACCAATTGTAAATTAAAAAAAAATACTTTTGTCTTATTTTATACACTAACTGTTGCCCGCAGCTTCGCCCCGTAGATATCGAGAGTGAGCCGGGTTCTTTTTAGCCTATATTTATCCTGAAATTCTATCCTCACTATCGGTAAGAGTTTTTTTTTAATCGGATGAATAGTTTCACAGATTACCTCCTACCTACAAACATATAAACTGTACCTGTTTATAATATTAGTATATACGGTACAGTTTGTTTTGTTTTAGTAAACAGATGAGATACTAGTTAATACTACACAAGTCGAGATTTACATATACCAACATCTACTAAAGATAGAACATACTAAGAAATAATTGAAAACGCTAAACACGTTAAAAACCGACTTCCATCGGAACAACTTAGTACATTTTTGCATCATTATTTTTGGTTTTTGTTAATTTTCTAAAAAAGTACTACACCGATTTTGATAAAATTTAAATGGGACCACACGGGAAGCACTAGCTTTCTAATAAAAAAGAAATCATAAAAATCGGTTCACCCAGCCCAAAGTTATTTGGTAACAAACATAAAAAAAAGAAAAAAAAATACAGACGAATTGAGAACCTCCTCCTTTTTGGAAGTCGCTTGACAATAGATCTAAGACGTAAGATGTACTTAGAATATAGTTATAGCCTATTTTTTTTTATTCACAATTGGTAAGCCCTTGGCATCATCTCACCTGATGGTAAGTGACGATAGGTAGCACGTGGATATTTGTTTGTTTATGCATACCCAATACCAAAGTATTTAGATTAATACTAACATACAGTATGGATGGACACTCCCTGCCGCTCTCTAGATTGGGATCTCACCCCCTCGTCACCCAGATTGATACTGATAGGTCATAGTTTGGTTCTCGAACTTATGGGTTTTAGCCGTGATTTTGTTTGCTCCGTCATTTGTTTTTTAGAAATGTCATTGTATGCAGTGTCCAGGGTGTGCCAATACACAGTAGCATCAAATGGAATCATTCTAATTATAATCACTATCATGTATGTATGCAATGCAACATTGTTTATCGCCCACCACGTGTAGAGAGGCGAGGCCTTGGTAATGTGAGCTCTGATGCACTTACATTCATTAAATTCCCGTACACGTTAGTTACAGCGTCGTCGGTGGCGGAAGCCTCGCTCCCACAGGTCCACGATTCTATTGTTCTTATTTTCCCATCGGGTCACTGAAAAAATCAAATGTCTACTACCTCCTATTCGGGATGTCGTGGTTCGAGTCCTGCCACGCCACTGTGACGCTCTTATGGTGAAGGAAAACATCGTGAGGAAACCTGCACACATCTGCGAAGAAACTCGAAGGTAGTGTGTGAAGTTGACCAACCCGCACTGGGCCCGCGTCTGTACGCACGCGTGGGCACTGGGTCGACTAATTCCTGATCGACCTAATTCAGGGTAGGCTCGAGCCCCTCGGTATGGACGTATATATGAGTTGATGTAAAAACTACTCAAAACAAAATAAGGGCCACCTTATTTTTCTCAGTACATTTTCATACAGAGAGGTGGCCCAAACAGCCACGATAAATATTTTTTAAACAAGAAAGTAAGGAAATTACGAAGTGTTGTTAGTAGGTTAGATCCCTGGCAACAAATGTGTCGAAAAGCACAACATTCTGCAAACCCTCGGAAACTCAGTGGACTGCTCAGATGTGAGCACACAGTAAATTGAAAAATTTTTCATACAATTTGCGGTGAAAAAATCATGTTCTTTGTTTTGAGTAGTCCACTGAGTTACCGGGGTCTGCAGAATGCTGTGCTCACACATCTGTCACCGCTTGCGGCTCGCGCACTGATGCGCACCCTCGAAAAGTCATAGAAACGTCCACGCAGGTGATGCCGCGGGAAACTGCTAGTTGGTAATAACTCCATAGTCAAAAGAATTTCTTCTTAATTGAATAACACGAAAAATCATTACATTACGCACCTACCTATTGCGCACCTACCTATTGTAAAAAATGCTTTGAAAAGGAATTGATTCAATTTTTGCTCTATGTAATTGGATGGAAACAACGGTCTGGTTTTTCTAATGTAATCTGGTAGAAATGAACCCGGTCATTAGGCTTGTTTATACATAAATCATTCTATCTTTGTTTCTCCTAATTGGTTACAAAGTTCGCAGATACTAGGTAAAACTAGACGAGTAAAGAAGTTGAATCATTGTTCCGTTGAGTAGATACTCAACTAGGAATTACTATAATCTTTTTCTTAGCGTGTCGATGGCAGACACTATCTATACACTGTAGCAGCCCAGAATTTGAAAAGGAATTAATTAATTACTATAATTATTTGTTATGTATTCGACCCGAAAATTTTATTTTACTCTCGAGGCTTTTATTTATTTATTTTATTTATTTATTGTTTATTGTACACAGTAAATGAGAAATACATAAGTAAAAAACATGAGATTTACAATTGGTATGCTTAACTCTGTAAGAGTTTTCTGCCAACAAACCAGTATAAGTGAGAAAGAAATGAAATACGAACAAAATAAAAAGAGACGTGTACAAATTTGTTATTGGGAATGTTAAAATAATAAAATATTATAAGATCCTAAGTATTATGTTACTTATATTTTATCATTTATCCTGTTAATTTTTGTAAATTTATAGCCTCGATAGGACCAAGATGTTTGTGATTATAATTTAGTCATTATCTATAGCTCTGGGTCATAGAACTTTCAGTTAATACCTAGTGGATTAAGTCGGGCCGTAGAAAGTATTGTCAAATAAATTTTACAGTCACGCTGTGCATACTTTTTCACAAAGCCTTCATCATCTAGTATATTTTGTAACTATAAATTTATAGTTAAATCTCTTTGCTTGTATTATTTGTACCTGGCTGGATAATACATTTAAATAAGTGAACTTTCGAAACTTTAATCCAAAAAAAAAATTCCCGCTATTTTAAAATTGTTTTTTCTGTCTATGAAAATGAGTGAAAGTAACGAGAAATTCGCTACATTTTGAAATTTTATGTAAAAAAAAGGTAAAAATGCAACACAAGCCGCGAATAAAATTTGTACTATTTATGGTTCTAATGCAGTATCAGTCAGTATCACAAACTTGGTTCAAAAGTTTCTGGTTTGAAAATCTGAACGTTCAAGATGCAGCTCGTTTTGTTCGTCCAGTTTGAATTTGCATACAAAATACGAAGGAACTTTTTCCCCAACCTAATATTTCGGATGACACATGATACTCGTAGATGGACCAAAAGAATTTGTAGAGTGTATACCAAGAGATGGAGTCAGATCGCGAGGACGCCAAAAGAAAAGGTGGGCAGACATTTTCGTACAAAGTCAGGAACCAAACTGGATGACAAAAGCCAGGAACAGAGAGTACTGGAAAGAAATCAGGGAGGCCTAAGCCGAGGAAGCGACTGCTACATACCTACTAATTAATAGTATAATAAAGACTGGTTTTTTTAATGTAGTATAATAAATGGCTTTTTACCCAACTGCCTCCAAAGTAGGGTTATATTTTTCGAGTGTATGTATGTATATAGATTTCTATGTTCTCTGCTGCAGCCTGAACGGCTCGAAGGATGTTAAACGTATGAGGTATCGTTAGTTTCGTCTTGATCCCATGAGTGACATAGGACACATTTTTACCCGCCTGGCCAAAAGAGGGGTTAAGTTTTAACGCAGTCGAGTTTTAATTTTTAATGAATTCCTATAGTTATTTCTTTATTTATTCACGTTTATTCGACGCTCTTACGGTGAAGGAAAACATCGTGAAGGAACCTGCACACGTCTGCGAAGAAACTCGAAGGCTGTGTGTGAAGTCAACCACTAGGCACTGGGCCCGCGTGGTCGACTAAGGCCCAATCGACCTAATTCAGGGAAGGGTCGAGCCTCTCGGTGGGGACGGTAATCTTTAAGTGATGCTCTATTATCTGTATTTTTTTTTCCAATTTTTCGTTTAATAGTTTTGAAGATTAAAGTGGTTCGGTTCGAATGGTTCGAAATAAGTAATTCACTTATTCTTATCGACTTCAGTCGATGTCAAGTATTTTACTCTAGTATTTTGCGCATTTAGGGGAGAAAATAATATTGTTAAATTGTTATTTTATAACTGTAAATATTAACAAGTTATTTATGTAAAATTGCTATAACTGCAATAGCGACTTTTGACAATATCGACAAACTTGTTGCTAATAGGTAAAGCTAAACAACAACAATTAAAAAACACCTTGTACCCCTGTCTGTGCGCAAAATACTAATTGATTTCGATTTTAGTCCATAAGAATGGGTAAATTTATATTTCTAATAGCTGTCCCGGCGAACTTTGTTCCACCTTACACCACACTACAATACACTACCCTACCCTACCATACACTACTCTTATACCCTAACCTACCCTACCCTAAAACCTTCTCCTGACAATAAGGAACTCAACAAAAAAAGAAATGGCGAAATCGGTCTAGCCCTTCTTGAGTTATAAATGGTGTAACTAACACGATTTTCTTTTATAAAGATTGCCAGCGTTAGAGTGCTAATCGCACCGCCTGGCCAATTGTCGTACATTTTTTAAATATCTTCTAAAATATATTTTTTTAATTATGAAAAAAAAATCCAATCCTCACAACGAGCCCTTTCGATATGTCACACCATATTTGGAAAAATGATAATTTTCTACCAAATCCCCAAATCAACTCCTAAAATCTGAATTAATTGGGTCAGCATACTTTATACAAACATAATAATTGATAAATAATAATTGAATATCGACGTGTGATACGCGTATAGTTCTCTCAAGGACTTTTCCAATCCTGCCGATACTGCTGTATGAATTCATTAAAATCTCAGATGGAGGCCACTCTTGTTCCCTAACCCGGCTAAACCCTTTCATCTTCTTTCGACTAGATTTCAGTTTTTTTATTAGGGTTCCGTACCCAAAGGGTAAAAACGGGACCCTATTACTGAGACTTCGCTGTCCGTCTGACTGTCTGTCACCAGGCTGTATTTCATGAACCGTGATATTGAAACAGTTGAAATTTTCACAGATAATGTATTTCTGTTGCCGCTATAATAAATAACAAATATTAAAAACAGAATAAAATAAATATTTAAGAGGGCAAACAAACGTGATATTTTTTGCTCGATATTGATAACGGCAACAGGTAGACGCTTGATATATTCAGAGAATATTTAGTCATATATTCACTTTAAAATTAAAAAATTAAATTAAAATAAAACAAATATTTAAGGGGGCTCCTATTAGGGCTTGATTATCGGACGCTTTTTCAATTCCGGAATTGGGTTTCGATATTTAGTATTTCAATACCGGAATTCCGGAATTCCGGTACTCAAAAGTGTCTTATTGTATAAAGTTGTGATACGTAAAGTTTACATTGACTCTAAGTGTAAAAAAATGCAAAAATATCATACCTAATATTATTATTATTTAAATGTATGTTTTCTATCAAATACCATTAATTTTATGGATTTACTTTGTTAGTAGGTTTAAGAAATATGATCAAATAAAACAAAGAAAATGATTAAGTACTTGAATTATATTTATGAAAGAGAAATCAGTAATTATTTAACTTTGTAGTAATTAGTTAATTTAATCGCATAAGAAGCTCACTAACGACGGCAGCTGTAGTGTAGATGATATACATTTACATACCTACATAGTTACATACATTGCAAGTTTAATAAAAGATTGTAAAAACGTCATAAAGCTAAAGCACGCAATTCAACCAAAACATGAGAAAAGTACTCGCTCGCACGTCGTACACATAGGACTTACCCGACTTACGTCTTACGTACGTATGAGTGAGTTCCTTTCCTATACTATAATGCTGTCTTTCTGCTTGGCGTAGGTACTATAAGGTATTAGCTTCCTAACTCAAATACTTACAGGTATGTACCCTCGAAGGAAACTGTCATGTCACGAATTAATGAAATAAAATAAGTATCTAATTACAACAATCATAAGTTAGGGCCTCTTCTATTCTTGTTCTACATCAATGATCTCCCAAAAAGTACGTCCAATCAGGTAGTTCTATTTGCCGACGATAGCAGAATAATTATCAAAGCTAACTCTATGGAAGAATATGAATCTGATATAAATAAATCTCTGAGTGATATTGCTCGATGGATGAGCTGCAATAAGTTGCACATAAACGTATCTAAGACAAACATAATGCAGTTTCATTCGTACTACAGGCAACCAGTAGAGTTGAATATCACCTACAAAGATGTATCTGTACAAGAAGTGAATCAGACAAAATTTTTGGGCCTTTTGCTTGACACAAATTGCAGTTGGAAACCGCACATTCAGAACGTATGTGATAGACTATCGCGCTTCACATATCCTTTAAGACGATTAGTAAGTTGTGTGTCAGAAGGCTCCGGGCATATGGCTTACTTTGGTTATGTCTAGTCCATACTAAGCTATGGACTAATATTCTGGGGCCACTAGACGGATTTTCCTCATGCATTCATAGCCCAAAAACGTTGCGTCAGAGCTATTGTTGGAATCTCACAAAGAGATTTATGCTTTCCTCTTTTTGCTCGTTATAAAATTTTACCTTTGCCGTGTCTTTATACAAAGGAGGTTGTTATGTTTGTTAAGAAACACATGTTTCTATTTGAATCGACTAGTAAACTAACCAGTAAACTTAACTGGAACTTAAGGCGCAATCATAAACTTCTACACTCGCATCACCCTAAGACAACTTTTTATCAGAAAAGCATTCACTACGTGGCAGTAATATTGTACAATAACCTACCTCATAGTTTTAAGGAGCTTAATGACTACTGTTTTAAAAAAGCAGTTACAGAATGGTTGCTGTCTAAACTATTTTATAGTGTGCGAGAATTCATAGAAAATAAGGGCAAATTGTAATTTCATGTTACTGATTTATTTTTATTAATTAATGACAATTTAATGAATTGATTTAATTAATTGCTTTTTTTTGACATACATTGTTTGCTAACTTTATATTGTACGCCTGTTAAGATATATCATAGTGAGCTTACCATACACAGTAACATCTTATTTTATAACCTGTGATAAATGCACTAAATGATTTCTGATTTCTGATAAACAATCGACTAATTTTGTGCGGGGCGCGGGGCGGGCCTGCGGGGCGAGGAAGTACGGACGCGCCGCGCCTCAAGCCGTGTAATAAAATATTATTTTATTTCAATATCGAAATTTCGATATTGATATCGCCAATTCCGGAATTGAAAACGATATTGGATCCTATCAGAATTCCGGAATTATGCCAATTCCGGAATTCCGGAGCTCAAGCCCTAGCTCCTATACAACAAACGTGATAATTTTTCTTGTTTTTGCTCGATATTGATAACGGCAACAGGTAGACGCTTATAATATTTACAGAATACGTATTATTCTCTTTAAAAATAAATAATTAAATTAAAATAAAATAAATACATAGGGGGGCTCCCATACAACACACGTGATTTGTATTGATAATGGTACGGAACCCTTCGTGCGCGAGTCCGACTCGCACTTGGCCGGTTTCTTTACTTTATTTTCGGACGGACAGACACATGAGCGGTCTTATGAAGGTTCCTTTTTTGCATCGGATGTATGGAACCCCAAAAATTAATCTTACACATTTAATTGCCAACAGTATCGATCGTGACGTACGAGTATCATAGTGATCGTTTTCTTTTTATCTGTTGGATCCTTCGGCTTTTATTTTGGCTGGATACTTAACATTAATTTTTAATAGTGTATTGATTTCGCAAACATCATTGAAATCTACATCAGTACACAGGCCTCCCCCAAAAAGCGTCTTTTTTACAGAAAGTACCTATAATACCTACGGAAAATCCAAATGCTACTTATTTATTTTACAAAATATGTGGGTAGTCTAGCATTGACCCGTTTTAGTTCACTACAATACACAGGCCTTTTCCAAGCTGCACTATTTGCACCGATCTTAGGTCCTGCGCATCTAGCTGTCTCGAGCTATAGGACATGTCGATAAAGTTAAGGTCAGGTAACGTTAGCAAATTTCCGAATCTTTGGGAAAGAAATTTACTGTTGGCTCCAAAAATCTTCAAGATTAATTGCTATCTCAAATGTATCTTTTAAGTTGCTATCGTTTTGCGATTCCATCAACTCTTCTTGAATATCATCAGGCACCTCAGAAACGTTGATAGTACATAAAATGCGCGCCCAGTGCGGGTTGGTCGACTTCTCACACAACCTTCGAGTTTCTTCGCAGGCGTGTGCAGGTTTCCTCACGATGTTTTCCTTCACCTTTAAAGTAATCGGTAAATATATTTACGTAAGTTTTTGAAAAACTCATTGGTACATTGGCCGTCCAGATTTGATGTGGGAACGCGTGGTCGACTAAGGCCTGATCGCCCTAATTCATGGTAGGCTCGAGCCCCTTGGTGGGGACGTATATGAGCTTATATGATGATGATTGATGACATAAAATGATAGCGGATCAGTTCCGAATACCTTTGTCTTAGATAACGGTTAAATTAACTTGTTTTTTTTTAAATTGAGTGTAATGTTTTTAACATGCGTTCGCGAACCACTTCGGGTGCTTCTAGGGACCACTAATGGTCCACGGATCACCGGTGAAGAAGCACAGGTGCCTGATACTAGATGCCATTAGGTGCATTAGGAAAACATCGTGAGGAAACCTGCACACGCCTGCGAAGAAACTCGCAGGATGCGTGTGAAGTCGACCAACCCGCACTGGGCCCGCCGATCGCCCTAATTCAGGGTAGGCTCGAGTCCCACGATGGGGACGTATATGAGCTGATATGAATAAGGTGCAAGGTGGTGCGCACCAATAGACCAGCGCAAACAATACACCAAAAACGTTTGCCAAATATTAGCATGAATAACATTATATCGAAAATTCTATCTTACGGGTAGTTTTTCAAAGTAACGATTCACTCAATCTTATTAAATTGACAAAGGGTTGGCCTTTAGTTGGCATTAGGTAAAACGATACTGAATAACCAAACGAGGTCATATTTGGAATAATGTTAGCTCTTGGATGACCTAAAAATTCAGTCTAGCAATTTATTGTTCATTAATTCATAAATTATAATATGATAATTTGTGTTTGAAATAACCTAAAACTAGTGGCTCAATGAGCTGTAGACCTCACGAATTTTCCCAAATGGCTTAAATATATTTTTTACACTTTCAAACCCCCACGGCTATGCCATTTTGCAAAATTTCCAAAAACTGAATCGACGAAAAAATTCTACCAGCTCACAAAATTTTACGAGAGTCGGTTAAGAAACGCGACTTGTAAAGGAGAACAGCCGGACATACCGACATACGAGACCTACAAATATGTCATGCACAAGTAAAATTACGCAATTGAAAATTGGTAGTATTTAATCGTAAATAAAAAAAACTACTTTCTGTTAGAATCTCAATTCCTATCAAAGTTACTGACAGCCAGCAAAATACTTACTTTAAAATATAATTAAGATAAGTTCATGGCGTACCGCTATTTACCTAAAAGCAAAACTGTTTTATTTTTATGTAAGTCAGATCCGCCACACAGGATTGTGTACACTCGACAGTGTAATCAATCAAACCTAACCCACAGTATATATATTAGTTAACCGAACCTATTATCGCTCGCTACGCTCGCTCAACTCTAGTCCAGTTGAGAAGGAAAGATAATTTGATGTGCAATCAGTATTTTTGATACGATTGTCATAAATAAATGATGAAATAAATTGATACTTAGGTGATTAGTTGTTCGATGTGCAACTAAAAATATTCCATTGGAAATTCAAAAGATATACGACTTAATAATAGGGTCTCGTTACCTAGTACGAATCCTTAAAAAATAAATAAATATTAGGACTCTTGAGTCAGTTAACAAGATTTATTGTATTACCTATGTGTCGCAAGGCTCAAATTATTTATTTTCTTCTTCCTTGGCCCCTTAATGCTGTGGATTGTGACCCAAAATGAGGTCTCTCTATGGACTGCGGTTGAAGGCGCTGTGGACTGCCCTCTAGATGTTCCCGTGCACAGTTTTGCTCACCGCGTTTACCCATCGGGTAGAAGCTGTCTTAGAAAAAAAATCTTTAGCCCACCCAGTGGTACCTAAAAAATACATTTTTGAAGTAGTTAACAGTAAATTTAAAATCTAGGAAAACATATTGGTATTATTGAGAATAGTTACCAGGGATTATATCGAATGGAAACACGACTTAATAAAGTTGGCTCGATAGAATAATTTCGCAAAGGTACCTCTTTTCGATTTTATCGTCTATTTTCGGTTTTATTCTTAAAATAAGTAATTTGATAATATGATTTATTTACTAAAATGAAGTTCATAGGTGACTGAAGGGAAAATATAGAAGGGATTTTTATTTAAGATAAATATGATGAAAATAAAAACGAAAACATTGAAAAAGTGCAAAAGTGTGGTTATTTTCCTCCCTCTTTACACGTAAAGAAAAAGACAAAGACAGATTTTTAAGTACCACTGGGCCTTAAAGAAGTCCAGATAGGTCGTCCGAGCTGCCCTAAAAAGTACGTCTTTAGTAATAGATTCCAGATAATTCAGAAATCGGTCTTGTCTTAAATGGATTCCAGTTAGGTCAGAACTGACCTAAATGGCATAAATTTTAGTTTAAGAAAGATCTATCATATGTGGAAGCTGACGTAAGTGGAATAAACCAAGATTTGTTTTCTTTGTTCCCAGATCCTGCCATACATAGACGGGTTCAACCACGTATCAAAAATAGCAGCGCTGACCGACGTAGAGATCAGCTTAGTACGCGCATGCGTCCAAAACCTGGTCTATTACGGAGTCGTCACGCTGGTGCCCATCTTTCAGTACTGTGCTGTGAGTATGAAGCGAGGAGAAGTTGGAGGGAAGCGCGCGCTGAAAATATCATATCTGGTCCTAATTTTTATGGCCTTTAGTCGTTTTTTGGCCTCCATCATCCATCATCATATCCGCTGAAAGACTACTGGACAAAAGCCATCCTGAGGTCGTCAGTCCACGCTGCGCGGTCGCCAATCGAGAACTTTACTGTTCTCGTGAGATTGAACAACCTTTTTTTTAATTAAGGAAAAATCGCCTTGCCATTCGAAATTGGCATGAAATTAAGTTCAAAAGTATTTTAGTCATGATGACTGCTTGTCATGTGAGTTACTTTTATCAAACAAAAACAAAAATGTTCGAAATACTTAGACGTGACGTCATACTATTTCAGCCTCATTTTTATACCAATTTTTGGATTTTGATTAAAAAATATATATATTTATAATAAGTTATAGTTTTTTAATGTATACGAGCGTTAGTCGAGGACTGTGTCACAGTTACGTTAGCGCACTGTTATACTAGAAGGTAACGATAACGGAAATGGATAAACTTAGGTTGAGAGGATAAATGGCAACCCTCTGATGTTAAATATGTCGGTCTGCCTGCGCAAAGTGGCTGCTTTATGAACTTATAGCACCTGAAAAACTTGTTATCGTGACCAAAAAAAACGATGAAGGAAATGGCTGAGTAAGATATAAGAAAGTACTAGTTGCACTCATGACAATTATGCAAAAACTGACAAAAATATTCGGTTAATCATTGTTGGTATAACAATATAGCTTTTTCAGACACCAGATTGCTATGGTTTATCGAGAACATTAAGACATTTACAGGAAGTAATTCAAGTGGGTCGTTAAAAATAATTTTCTTTTTTTATCAATTTTCTTTCCTCCTTTAAAATCCCAAGTGAATGATTACCCGACAGTTAACTGTTTTGGAACATTCCCTTATTTTATGAAGTAAGGAATAATTAATGACTTGATGTTTTTGTTTGCAGGTGTACAGCGCAACTCCTAAGCTAAGGCAGTTGACCCGGTGTTCGGGCCTACAGCGGCAGTGCGTGGAGTTCTGCGCCAGATCATGTAAGTTAAGGCGGTAATGTTACAGATTTTCGTTATTTTTGACGTCAATTACTCCTAAACGATTGAAAACCCAAGGTTAAAAAAATACACATATTTTTGATGATGTTACTTAAAGTCAAAAGCTATTAGAAACACGATTGAGCAGTTATGACTCGATGGAAAAAAAATCAAAGATAGGTCTACACCGTTACTTGCTACTCTAGTTATGACATATATTTTGAAGTTTAAATTTTAAAAAATATACAACAATATTTGATATGATAGCAAAAAGTGAGTAATGTTATTATTTTTTATACTATCATTGTAGTTTTTGATTGAAACGAAAAACCATTGAAAAAGTGTGGTTATTTTCTTTAATCTTTACAAGTCAAGAAAGAGACAGAGACAACTGTTCCAATCAATACGTCGCCTTAATAAAGAATGTTATTGTTATGGAATTTCGTTTCATTAAAAAAATCGTTTTTCATACTAAATATATTAAAAGTGCAAGGACAAAGTCAAAAGTTAAACTTGAATAAATAATGAAGAAAAAAATCTTTCTTGAACAAAAATCGATTCCAAAGATATTAAATTTTACTAGTATAATTCCGATTTATATTTTTTGTCCTGCTAACAGTTAAATAAGTTAAAATTGAAGTGACAAAGTCAAAAGCCTAAATGTGAATTAAATTTCTAGGAAAAAAATTACCTTAAAAAATCAACCTTGAAGAAAAATCGATTCTAGATATTAAAATATTTTACGGGTATTTCGATCTTCTGTGTTTTCTGTTTTGCTATCATAACATATCAAAAGGACATTTGATGTATTAAAAAAAACACAATTGGTTATGCCCGTGGCATCATCTCACTCACCTGATGTTAAGTTTTGTGATTTTCTCATCTAAGGATCTTTTTGTCTATACTACTTGTGGTTGGTTATAGCGAAAATTATGTCACTTTCTTATTCTAGTGGTGATCCTTTCTGTGACAGTTTTGTCCAGCCCATACAGGCTGTATTCAGACCATCAACAAAGATCCTAACGAAGATAAGATAGCCAGTTCCCCATTGCGTTCAGGAATGTTGGTAAGCTCGCATCATCGTCATTTACCATGAGATTTTTTTTCATAATTGGTAAGCCCTTGGCCTTGGCATCTTGACCTGATGGTAAGTGTCGATGATGCCGAAAATGATAGCGGGCTTACAAAGATTCCCCAACGCAATGGGGAACTGGCTATCTTATCTTCAAGCCGCAACACATTAATGCCGTTAACATTGATGTTTGGCGGCAAGACTTAGATAAGATGATGGTAGCTAGCCAGGCGGGCTTAGAAAATGCCCTACCACCAACCAAACCGAGTCATACAAAGTTAGACTCCGCCGGGAATCGAACTCGCGATCTCGTGATGTGAAGCTAATGGACTTAACCGTTACGCCACGGAGGTATTCAAAATATTTTGTCCTAGCTGTTGCCTGCGGCTTCGCCCGCGCAGATCCCAGTTTTTGCCGTAGTTCCTTTTTTAGCGGATGCCTGCCTACGTCGTAATTGCTCTCTGTGTGCCAAATTTCAACCCGATCAGGATACGGATCATGCAACAGCGTCGTCATCGGCATCGTCTTCAAGCGTCGGTATCGTCTTCAAACCAACGACACTTGCGCGGACGGGCCACTGTACAGTGGTTTGAGTTGTGCGTTGATAGATCAGTCAGTCAGCTAGTCAGTTAGGCGCTTTGCACACGACGGGGCGGCGCAGTCTTTTTGACCGCGAAGCAATAAAGACCGCGTCTGCCCGTCGATGCCCGCGGCTGCCCTCGCTGCGTACATAAAGCACACGAGGGACAGAAGCCGTCAGTTCAGTACGTTCGTTCTAGTTGCGCGGACTGAGCTAGCCGCCCCGCGCCGCCGTCTGCGTTACTGCATACAAACTGGTTTGTGTGATCTATGGCGGGCAGCCACGGACATGCCGCGCCGCCAGTGCCCGCCGGTCACCTGCGGCGCGGTCTTTTTGTCCACCATGTGATTTGGTAGTATAGGATTCCCTTTGAGCTATCGTTGGCAGCGAAATTGACCGGCCCGCCCCGCCCCGTCGTGTGCAAAGCGCCTTACGGGTGCAGAAAGTTTCCCGGTGACTACTCCCCCGTACCCGCCGCCGTAAAAGTATATACATATATACAATAGAGTATGGACACTCCCTGCCGCTTTCTAGATTGCGACCTCACCCCCTCGTCACCCAGATTGATACTGGTTGGTTACAGTTTGTTTGTCGAACGTATAGGATTTCGCCGCTATTTTGTTTGTTCTGTCATTCCTTTTTTGAAATGTCATTTCTGGCCCGTTGTATGAAGTGTCCAGGGTGTGGCCGAGGTAAAGATTGACGACGATCGAGATGAAACCAAATACAAATTTCAAACCTATTAGGATAACGCCGGTCTCGTTCCATACCTGAAAAGGAGAAAATGGAACCCTTATAGCATCACTTGTGTGGCTGTCTGTCCGTCCGTTTGTTACAGCCAATTTGCTCAGTAACTACTGGACCGGTTGAATTGCAATTTGACACACGTAACTTTCAAGAATTGTCATGTCCACTATAATAAATTTCAAAATCGATGCTATTTTCGTGATTCATCATATCAGCTCATATACGTCTCCACCGAGGGGCTCGAGCCTACCCTGAATTAGGGCGATCGGGAGTCGACCACGCGGGCCCAGTTCGGGTTGGCCGACTTCACACACAACCTTCGAGTTTCTTCGCAGGTGTGTGCAGGTTTCCTCACGATGTTTTCCTTCACCGTTAATTATTTTCGTGATTAACTTCTCAAAAAACCATTAAAACGACACCCATATTGATATCAAGATATTTCAACCCCATCGCACCCCAACAGGGGATGACAGTTTTTCATGTCCGCCACGTTGGACTTTAAAATCGTTGTTGTTTTCGTAATCATCGACCCGATAAACCATACAAACGATACCCATGTTGATTTTCAGACTGTCACCCCATTTCCCACTTTTAGGGGTTGAATTCTGAAAAAAACCTGAAACTCTTGTTTACTCATTTTACGAAAGGAGTACTGTGAAGTTTCGAATAAAATAGTCTAACTAATCTTGTTTCCCCATACAAACTTTGGACCCCTTTTCACCCCCTTGAAAGGTGAATTTTGAAAAATATTTCTCAGTGCAGCCCTAGACCTCATAAGGAACCTACGTGCCAAATTTGGAATCTCTAGACTCAGCGGTTTGGGCTGCGCGTTGATTTGTCAGTCAGTCAGTTTCCTCTTTTATATATTTAGGATAAATAAATATTTTTAAAAATTTTGACAGGAAGTAATTAATTAATGAGTTGGTTAATTAAATTAGACACACACATACACGCACAAATATACTATACGTTTGGTGAAACTGTTTTTGTTTTTGTTACATGCTTTTGATTTAAAAAATATACTTATACCTTACTTAAGTTTAAAGTTATTTAATTTAAAGTTTATTTACCCCGAAAGAGAGAAGTTATTTTGTATACCTATTTACTTTATGATATAGAATAGGCATCCTGTTACAATTATTTTTATTTAATGGGATGTCCAAACACAAATAATAATGTAAATAAACTGTTACCAATTGAATTATTTTTGATAAATTACGTTTAAATATCCTCGTTTAAATAATCGCGGTCGTTTACTAAACCGTAGCAAATGTATTATTTATGTCAACAGCGTAACAGGCAGGCTAATGCTACTTGTACTTATCGTTTCACGATTATGATTGACACCAGGATATTACAGTTTACATGCGTGTATGACGTGATTTTGTTTAAAAAGGAACTTGTCTAAAATTAACTTCGTTGTTTGATGTTATCAATCCTTCTTAGGTAGGTTCTATCTAACAAAACACACTTATAGCCTTTGACCAATTAACAGCTATGGGCCGGCCCTATCCATACATTGATCTCATTAAAAATGAGTCAAATAATCATGAAAGCATGCAAATTATTTATTAGTAATTTTAGAAAACATAATTAGCGTTGTATTAGAAAATGTTTACTTATGAATGAAAAGAGATGCCTAAACCTTTGTTCGTGTGATTAATGGAGCATACGAGCGTGTGACTTGTTGACCTCCGAAAGACCGATTGAGACGAAATCAGTGAATGTACACATTCTGTAGGCACCTGTTGACTTATGAATGAAAAGTGATACCTAACCTAAACCTTTGTTCGTGTGATTAACGGAGCGTACGAGCGTGTGACCTCTTGGCCTCCGAAAGACCGACTGAGACGAAATCAGTGAATGTACACATTCTGTAGGCACCTGTTGACTTATGAATGAAAAGTGATACCTAAACCTTTGTTCGTGTGATTAACGGAGCATACGAGCGTGTGACCTGTTGGCCTCCGAAAGACCGACTAAGACGAAATCAGTGAATGTACACATTCTGTAGGCACCTGTTGACTTATGAATGAAAAGTGATGCCTAAACCTTTGTTCGTGTGATTAACGGAGCATACGAGCGTGTGACCTTTTGGCCTCCGAACGACCGACTGAGACGAAATCAGTGAATGTACACATTCTGTAGGCATCAGTTTACTTATGAATGAAAAGTGATGCCTAAACCTTTGTTCGTGTGATTAACGGAGCATACGAGCGTGTGACCTCTTGGCCTCCGAAAGACCGACTGAGACGAAATCAGTGACTATACACATTATGTGTAGGCATCAAAACCGTTGTTAACTGTTAATTGTTCGAAAACTTATAGTCCATCCGCCAGCGGCTACGCCCGCGTTGTTTTCGATTTTTCCGTAGGAAAAAGACGTTTTTCCCGGGGTAAAAAGTAGCGTATGTCCTAATCTAGGACCTAACCTATATGTGTGCCAAGTTTCATCCCGATCCGTCCAGTGGTTGACGCGTGAAAGAGTAACAAACATCCATACATACATACTTACATTCATACATACAAACCTTCACACTTATAATATTAGTATAGGATCTGCTGGATAAAGGCTATAGGGTTTTCCACAACGACTGGCCCTGCGCTGCCCGCATCCAGCGGCTTCCCGCTGCCTTCATCAAGTCGTCGCTCCACCGAGTGGAGGCCTGCCTACGCTACGTATTTTGGTGTGCGGTCGCCACTCGAGGACTTTACTACACCAATAACCATCTAGTCTACGAGCTATATGCCCCATTCTGTGAGCTATGTCAGTTATTTTGGTTCTCCCACAGATTTCCTTATTTCATATATGTACTTGATAAGCATAATAACGACTAACGAGACAGGTACATTCTAACCATATTTTTTTTTACTTTTTGATGTGTAACATCTTTGCTCTCGCTTTCCTGCAATTTGTGGGAGTGATTTCGTGAAATGGGACGGAAATGTGTCCCAGGGAGTCGCGTTTTTCAGGCTTTAAAAGCGCGGAAAAGGCAAAGGTATCTATGACCATACAGCCTAGTCTGCCGTATCTTTGCCGTCCTTTTTTCAGGCTTTAAAAGCGCGGAAAAGGCAAAGGTATCTATGACCATACAGCCTAGTCTGCCGTATCTTTGCCGTCCTTTTATAAAGTATTTTGTCACATGTTACACATCATATGCGAGTACTGTAGGTCTCGCTCGAATTTTTTTTATTAATTTTTGAGCCTTGTTCTGTCTACGTCGTAGTCTCGTTCGCCATTCCATTGCGGTGCCGACAGAATATCAGCGCTGTGGTCCGCCACAGTATATGCTGAGTCGGAGCCTTTTCTTTGCTACGGCACAGTAATGTAAATTCCACCTTCGGTCAACGAGACGCAGGGGGAGGTTCCACCCCTTTGTTGTTGATATTCAGTCTATACTCACGAAGCGTTATGCTTCTTCATTTATTATGCGGACAACGATAGAGTGGAACTCCTTGCCTGCGTCTGTGTTTCTCGACTCCTACAATTTGGGGATCTTGAAGGCGAGAGTGAATAGGCATTATTTGAGTTTGTGTGTACTGTAGAGATCGTATGTCTCTACATTTATGCACTTGCAACTCCTTTAGTTATTTTCTTGCCAGCGCGAATCGAAGTTAGAATATTAATTTAAATTTGAATTGATATGTCGTTCGAAAGCTTTTCAAAACAAGAGATGTTCATTCTATGGTGGTGGACAGCGAGCCAAGACGGAGCTCCATTTTACTAAAAGTATATTTTTTTCTATCCGCGCGTCTGGGCTGAGGTCCCTAAAGTCTCGGCAAGAAAGAAATAGGAATCGATGAAGATATAATAATAAGTCAGCTGACAGAGCAAACTCCAATATTTTACGTGTTAAAATATATGATCATTGCTGGTGATCTTTTAATACGTATTCCAAATCTTTCATTTTAGCTATACCCCCGGCGTCCCGTAGACGACGTCACAGTACCATCCTCGACTACATCGTCACTTACCATCACAGGTGAGCTATAGTCAAACGCACTCAAATTTTTAATAAAAAAAAAAACACTTTCGACTGGTGTATGTCTGTAAGCAACTGCAAAGTACTAAATTAGTTACTATAGCTTCTTATTTAAATAAGTGTACTGATGTTAATTTACCGTACTGTATTTGTGTTGTGGTAAAGAATAAATGTTTCATCTATCTATCTACCTACGCTATGTATAATATTATAGTTTGAAAAAATAAGCCTTTAAAAGCCTAATAAGCCCTCTCTTACATCTACCAGATACACTAACAACCAGGTATATGATATAGCGTCCTCACTTACCGGCACTTAGGGTATAAAGTGAGGGTGCAGATAACATTGAAAATGTTTTCAGATAATCTGTCATCTATACAATATATAATAAAACTGTTACGGGGCCGTGTCTGTACATGAAATATTTTTGGAAAATAATAACTTTGGTGGACATTACTAACGATATAGAGGCCAAAACAACAACTTTTGGAATTTTTGTCTATCTGTATGTTTCACGCATCACGCAAAAACTACCAGGCCGATTTAGATTAAGCTTTGTATAGTGGTTCCTTATAGCCCGGGTTCACATATAGGATACTTTTTATCCCGGAAAATTCAAGAGTTCCCGTGGGAAAATTCAAAACCTCCACGCGGACGAAGTCGCGGGCCAGCTAGTTAGATAATATATCTGCCTGACAAAAAACTAAAACTAACAACGCGCAGCCTAGACCGGTGAGCCTAGAAGCATGAAGTTTGCGGCACAAGGTTCCTTTATGGATTTTTGAAAACTACAAAAAAACATCCGTGAAAAAAGACAAGAAGAGTTATTGGCTCACGCACCGCGCGCCCTTAAAGACAGTTATATGTACTGTACGTAGTATACTTATTACTCTGAGGTTATGTTATAACCGCTCGAGAGCTCCAAACCGTCCAAGACGGTCACAAAAACGGTGTCCACACGAGTGAAGCCACGGGAAATAAACTGTACGTCAGGTCGCACCAAACTTTCTCGGCAATTTTTTTATTTATTTTTTTCATACAAAAATGGAATTAAAATGTGTAATAGTTTCGTTGAATTCATGTTGCGTGACCAAACATATACTTATTCGTAATACATGACAATAGGGGATCGGACTGCTAGTCATTTGAGTTACTTTTTATGATCTGTCAAAAACGAAATTTTGTTCTTAAAATGTTTCAAAAACCCACAAGTGACGTCATAGATTTTAAGCGTCATTGAAAAACTTATTTAGTGAATTTGGTCAATTAAAAATAAAAGACGTGATGGAAAAACAAAATAAGTAAGGTTTTTTGAAACTTCAAGAGGATAGCAATCTAGGAAACCATATTTCAGAATTAATTTTTGATGCAGTCCGATCCCCTATTCAATAGCTCCAACCATTACTCAGTAAATCGCAAGTTTCAATTTCATTTGTAGAAGAACCATACAAACACGATTTTTCCCAGACTAATGGGTATGTAATAGACAAACATAAGCAACTAAGACGCGCAAAGTTTTATCAAAATGTTAGAGCTGATTTCGAGAATAAAAAAATCAGTTTTTGTGTCAATGACAGCTACGACGACATGGTATCTTCATACTTTTGATAATTCCTCGATGAAATAATTAAAAACTCATAACTTCCAATTTTTGGTCCCAATTGGACTAAGGATTTAGCCTCCAGAGCCAAGCGTGATGGACGGACGCACGAACGGACGGACGGACGGAATTGAGATATTCGGTTTTTCGGTATGTGTTAATGATATACAGGGTGTAACATAAAGGTGCAGTGATACTTTAAGGTGGGCTTGTACTCATCAAACTGAACAACTTTTGTTTTACAACGTTGCTGAAATTGCGATTTTTTTAAAATAATTTTTCATACAAATCGGTCAGCTGATTGGCCTGCTTTGTATAAAAATACAACAAAAAAAAATACGGTTGTCTGTAAAGTCGGTTTACTGACGATAGTTGAACGTGACAACGTCATAAGAAAATACTGATGGAATGGTTTCATAAACGGAACGCCTCACGGAACGCCTCAGAGCGAGGTAACGACGCATTCACGGAACGCCTCAGAGCGAGGTAACGACGTATTTTTTCGTGCGTGCAGCCGGCTCCATCGAATTATAAGACGTTATCACGTCAAAAAATCGCGATTTCAGCAAAGTTGTAGAACAAAAGTGGTTCAGTTTGATGGGTACAAGCCCACCTTCGACTATCACTGCACCTTTACGTTACATTGTGTGGAACACATTTTCATGAAAATTGGTAAAACTTTTTTCTCCCCTTTTCTTCCTTGGAAAGAGTTTAAAAAACGGAACATAAAAAGTATGTGTGTGTGCGTGCGTGTGTGTGTGTGTTTGTGTGTGTGTGTATCAGTCCGGTGCTTTTGTTCCCTAACTAATAGACGGATTTGGGTAAAATTTGGTACAGTAGAAAACAACTTTACATGGCCTGCGGCAGCACATGGTAATTCGTTATTCCACCTTAATAACCTCCCATACAAATCCAGGTTGTTTGTCACTCTATCTCAAAAATTGCTCTAACGATATAAATGAAACTTTGTAAATAACAAGAACTTAATAGGGCCTACTGCACTGAGTAGTTAATTATTCCAGGAAAAATCCCAGTAAGGTACCTCCCATACAAACTCAAATTATTTGCAAATTTTTCATCAAGTCTGATATATACCTAACTGCTTTATTTTTTGCTACTAAGTAAGTCTAATGTTTATTTATGTATGCCCGGTTACGACAGACGGTGAAGGTTTTGCGAAAAAGTATCACCTCGTAGCTGTACAAGTGTTGTTCCCAAATGAAAGTTTCAAAGTGTCTAACGTAAGGATAAAACATTATTTGTACCTATTACAAAAAAAAACGAAACGTGTACTGGGGGGCATATAGTAGAAGTGAAACTTCAACTGACAAGTGCAAAACCCAGGCTAAGTACCTGCTTTATATCTCCATCTCAACTTTTCTCTGTCTACGAACGAATACAGCAGTTGTCCTCTCTTAGCCGCCGCCGCCGCCAGCCTTTCTCTGTCTATCTCCTTCACGCGGCCGTATCGCTATTTCGTGACAGAAAAATCCTAATACCCCCCCCCCCCCCCTTCCCCCATCGCCCCGTCTCACTTCAGAAATTATTATGTACTAGCTTTTTCCCGCGGCTCCGCCCGCTTGGACATCGTTTTTATGACTGTCTTTAAGGGTGATTAGTAAATTATGTCGTTTCCCACCTACTCAACCATCTCTGTACAAAAAATCACAACAATCGAGTATTTTTTTTAGTTCCCTCGGGAGCTGTATCAGATTATGGTATTTTCCCGGGATAAAAAGAAGCCTTTGTCCTTCCCCGTGACACAGGCTACCTGCATGCCAAATTTCATAAAGATTGGTCAAGGCGTTGAAGCGTGAAAAGGTAACAAACAAACACATTTTCACATCATTTAAAATATTGTAGTAAGGATTGCCCGGTTTACTTCATTCGTATCAAAAAGCGTAAAAGGACGTTAAATACTCGTAGTCTTTAGTCTTTGAGACGGTGTTTACTCTAAAATATATCAGTGGGTAACACAGAAGCTATGGAAGTTCATCGTGGCGTGTAAGTGGGTGGGTAGGTAACTACGTCCTACCCGCAAATAACATTGAAAGCTTGTCACGTCTCCTGTGAGATTACGAAATAGGACAGCTTTTTATTTTTTATTAGGTAGGTACTCTAAAGAAATAATCACAAAGCGTGAAGCGTGTTTGAAGTCACACGTTTATGAGGGAGGATATAACATTTAGGTACCTATGATACATGCAACTGTTTGGCCTTACATTACATAATATTGTTACCGATTTTCGGTTATTATCTGAGCAAAGTATATATATATATATATATATATATATATATATATATATATTAGTACTCACATACAGTATGGACCCTCCCTGCCGCTCTCTAGATTCCGACCTCATCCCCTCGTCACCCAGATTGATATGCGTATCAGTCAATAGTCAATATGCGTATCAGTCAATATGCGTATCAGTCAATATGCGTATAAGTCAATATGCGTATAAGTCAATATGCGTGAAAGAAATCAGTCGTTATGCGAGTAACCCATACAGTTTGGTTATAGTATGGTTCTCGAACGTATAGGATTTCGTCATGATTTTGTTTGCTCCGTCATATGTTTTTAGAATTGTCATTTTTACGACCGTTGTATGCAGTGTCCGGGGTGTGATCTGAGTAAGAATAGAACCCTAGCATATAATATAGTCAATTTCGTATATGTACAAAATCTACTCACCATTATTTAAAAAAACCTGACGGACACTTCATGACTAATGTCATCATATCAGCTCATATATGTCCCCACCGAGGGGCTCGAGCCTACCTTGAATTAGGCCGATCGGGCGGTTGGTGGACTTCACACACAGCCTTTCTTCGCAGGCGTGTGGAGGCTGTATCTTTTGAACCGGAGGGAGTAGGTAGCTGGCTAAAATTTACAAAGAATATGTGTTAATTATGCATAACAAATAATAACATTTAAAAAAGCGTAAAATTAGGGGGGGGGTCCGATACAACAAAGGTGCTTTTTTTTGGTCTATCGTAAAAACGGCTATACTCACCCACAAGCTTTAAACTTAATTTGTTATAGTACTTATCCTAAAGTATAACAATAAATAATTAAAACCGGCCAAGTGTGAGTCGTACTCGCACTAGAGTCTGAACTAAATTAAAAAAAACATCATTTTTCCGTCGCTTGTGTTGACGTTGTTTGTTTGAAATGAATATGTATCATTGTTATTACTTGTGTGGAGAGGTGTGGTGATAAGGAACCCTCGGTGCGCGAGTCTAGCTAGCACTTGGCCGTTTTTAGGGTTCCGTAAACCTAACGGAACCCTAGTACTAAGCCTCCGCTGTCTGTCTGTCTGTCTGTCCGTCCGTCAGCGGGCTGTAGTTCATAAACCGTAATAGGTATTTTTACAGAATGTGTATTTCTGTTGCCGCTATAGCAAAAAATACTAAAAACAGTAAGAAAAAGTAAGGTGGTTCTCTATACAAAAAACCTGTTTTTTATAGGTTTTTTTGAAGTATTTTTGATTGAGCTCTATCGCAAAAAGCGGTAATACATACAAGCGTGAAAATTTGTGAGTATTTAGTACTAATACTGTCTAATACTGAAGTAAAACAACAAATAATAAAAATCGCCCAAGTGTAAGTTGTACTCGCGCTAAGGAGTCCGAACTGAATGTCAAAAAATGCATATTTTTGTCGGTCGCGTTGATGTCTTTTGTTTTTAATGTGAATAGGTATCATTGTCCTTATGCTCTGTAGTTGTGTCGAGATGTGTGGTGGTACGGAACCCTCGCAGTGCTAGTTCGAGTTTTGGCTGGTTTCTTTTTTCATATTTATCCTTCTTGCAGCCCGCCAACTGCCAAAAGTGAGCGATATCTTCCGCATGTACGCCGGCATGACGTACGGCAGCACGGTGCGCGACCTGTGCCGGCGCATGCGGCCGCAAGAGCTGGCCATCGACGAGAGGAAACTGGTCCTGTTTGGGTTGCTGGAAGGACTCATACGAAGAGTTTACAAGGTACAACAATAAATTAAGATGGCGCCTAACATCCGACCAAGATAATTGAAAACACTAAACACGTTAAAAAAACCGACTTCCATCGCAACAACGTCGAACAATTATGCATTATTATTTTTGGTTTTTGTTAATTTTCTAATAAAGTTCTACACCGATTTTGATAAAATTTATATGGGACCACACGAGAAGCACTAGCTTTCGAATAAAAAAAGAATCATCAAAATCGGTTCACCCAGTCAAAAGTTCTGAAGTATCAGACTTAAAAAAAACATACAGTCGAATTGAGAACCTCCTACTTTTTGGAAGTCGCTTGAAAATAATTTAAAACGTGAGAGCGTGTAGACGGCAGGCGCCTTCTTAAGAAACTTTACCGCAACTCGTTTTCCATACAAATTAAAGATAACAATTTCTTGAAAATGGATAAGCTGATTCTAATTAAACTGTATAGGTTACACATAAGCATGAGAAGAGGTTGTTAAAGCGTATTAAATTAAATAAAATCAGCCGAAATACGTCCACTGCTGGACAAAGGCCCCACACAAAGATTTCCACAATAACCGCTCTCGCACTGCCCACATCCAGCGGTTTCCCGCGACCTTCACCAGTTCGTCGGCCCACCGAGTAGGCCTGCCTACGCTACAAATTTATTTTATGTTTATGTTTTCAATGTTTTTTTGTGTCCCCTATCTATGAATATCAGACGTATTAGTCCACTGTTGGACATTGCCTCTCCCCCAATGTCGATCTTATTTTCAGTTATCACTCACCGACATGTCCTATAAATCAACTTGGGATATTTATTTCCAGTACCCAATAACATTAAACAACGACTATGCCTCCCCCAAAGTCGATGTTATATCCAGTTATCTATCACTCATCGACTTGTCCTTTAACGGCCGTTCCCAATATCCTAACTATCCGTGAATTTACCCTACTAGAGGTAGTAGATGCTATCTAACGTCCGTTTTTCCGTCCCAATAATATATACCAGGACAAGCAACCCTACCGGCGATCCGTATCTATCTCAGAGAGGGCAGGTAACTTGCCGGCGGTAGCTATTTGTATGGAAAGGACTATAAAAGCGTCCCAATAAGTTTTTGACAGCTCTCGGATAGTACCAGTGGTATTACTTGACGCAATCCCTCGATTTTGGCGGATAAGAGGTCACGGTTACGCGGAATGTTGTGATTTGGATATTCATTACAGTTTACACACTATCAAAAGTAACTAAATATATAATATCTTATTCAAGTAAAAGTGATCTGGACGTTTTTGAACAGTTATCAGATTTTAAAAGTGACAAAGTGATTTTAAAATCTGATAACTGTTCAATATATATGTTATGTATAGAGTTAGTATTTACGCGGAAAAATATGCAGAATACTAATTTATCTATCGCTTTAGATCAAACAAAAGTGTCGTAAATGATTTAAAAATGACCTCTCAACTTATGTATATTAAATATACAAATAAAATTTATAATATATTAATTATATTTATAATATATTTTATATTAAATTATTGTCACAAGAATGTAGGTTTACGTAAGTAAGTACCTAACTGTTAAAATCACAGGTTAAAACTTAGCATTACAAACTTTGGAACATAGACTTATATCCTCTTTGTTGTATGTTATGGCCGATGCTACGCCTTTACGTTCCGTTGTGTTCTGTCTCTAAGCAAATATTAAAATGTACGTTTATGTATATGGAAACCAATTCATTTCTATTTGCTTAATTGTTAATATCGCATTTATGATGGTTTGATTGACAGAACAACGTAGTTATGATCAAAAATTTGTAAAATACAATACATTAAAGACGTTTTGTGGTAATGATTATTCGTGTTATGGAGCGCATGGGAGGGCTCGGGGATAGCGTGTATCCAGGATAGATACGCAACTACCTGCTTTTATGGGACGCGCTTAAAGGATAGATCATAAACGTATTGTCTATCTGGGACAAGGTCTATCTTGCCTGTCCGATCGGTTATTGGGAACGGCCATAAATCAACTTGGAATATTTATTTCCAGTACCCAATAACATTGAACAACGACTATGCCCCCCCAAAGTCGATGTTATATCCAGTTGTCTATCACTCATCGACTTGTCCTTTAAATCAACTTGGAATATTTATTTCCAGTACCCAATAACTTTGAACAACGACACAACATCACTGGAAAGCGAGCACAGTCAAGCGCTCGTCCGGACGTACAACGGACTCGTATGTTTGGACGAGCTGTGCTGCCAGGCGGGCCTCACCGCGTCCCAGCTGGAGGAGCAGTTAGAACGAGATCCTAATGTCGTGTTCATTGTTAAGTAACTGGCTTCCTTGGTATGCTATAGATAGTTAGATGATAAAATAGTTATTTGATCTACTTGGGCAAACTTTGCTGCTAGGATTAAAAATTAAAACAATATAAGAAGATAACCACGGGAGGTAGCGCCCAAAATGAACTGGTCCCCCTGAGTTCCGGCACAGCTATAGTCCTTTCATCTCTTTCTAGCACGGTGTCCATAGATCTATGTTAATAAAGGACACAAAGGGACTACTTATCATTCGAAATTCACATAAATTGGGGCCGGATTTGATCTTTTAGCGTGCGCTCCCTCTACCTATCTATGGTAGGTAAGTTATAATTTCCTTGAATTAATGGAAATGATTATTAATTATATATTGTTCTGGTCAATGTTTTTGGTCTGCGTGGACAAAATTTGTTGCCAGGCTTCCCGCGGTTAAAGTATCTAGTAATAAGAGATTCTAATCATTTGTTTCTAGAAAATTTTGAAATAGTATAAAAAATTCGACCTCCTACAAGATGAAATTATAAAAATTTTAAAAATATAAAAACGTATAGGTTTCGTTCGGTCATCACCCGTGGTACGGTTGGGTTGTCCCGGCCAACCGGACCACGGAAAAAACAAAGTTGCTTATTTTTCTGATGACTATTTTTATAAATATAACTACTCGTAGATCGTTATATATAAGTAATTAAGTTGGTATGTGTTCTTTGTCCAAAAATGTTACACTGCGTTCGTTGTAAATATCTAGTCTTATTCTAACGTTCTGTTTTATAGATTAAGTTATCTACGCTCTTGTCTATGGTATTAGTCCAAAAATAAGTTTTCATAATTTTAATTGTTAATTATTCCTTGTTAAATAGATTAAAATCATTGATTAAAATAATGGTTTATGTCTGTATGAATGGATGGATTAAATTTTATACTATCCTTTCGAAATATTTTTTGTTAATGTTAAAAAAAACCACTGAATAACATTTCTGGTCAATACTTTTAAAACTAAATTACAAATCGGTGGCTCAACCGGTAATGACTCGGTCCTCCTAACCAGAGGTGCCGGGATCAAATCCGAATGGCCAATGTACCCATGAGTTTTTCGAAACTTACGTACAGATTGCTTTAACGGTGAAGGAAAACATCGTGAGGAAACCTGCACACACCTGCGAAGAATCTCGAAGGTTGTGTGTGAAGTCGACCAACCCGCACTGGGCCCGCGTGGTCGACTAAGGCCCGATCACCCTAATTCAGGGTAGGCTCTAGCCCCTCGGTGGGGACGTATATGTGTTAATATGATGATGATGTATTGTAGCCGTTGGTGCCGCTGCTTTCACTAGATGACAGCCGGCTATACAAACAGCCCCATTTTGGAAAAGTTTTCCCAGATATACCACATATGGCATATTTTATGTGTCAACAAGTGTTGTCTATGACAAAAATTTTGAAAACATTCTTAGTGTCATTTTTGAGATATTTTGAATATAAAAAAATCTCCCCTGGACAATACATACCTCTGGCAAATAATTTTAAATATCCATGTGCAAAATTTCGTCAAAATCAGTTTCTCCGCAAATCGTATAAACGGACATACACACATTTTATCTAGAATACTTTTTGGCGTCTGTAAGTATAGTAATATAGAGTGTATTTTCTACAAAATCTCGCAGTCGGTTTTTCCGACAATCACATAACCTTATATTTGCTTCTTTGTCATTCTAAGATAAAAAAGTACTACAATGTTCAAACAAAATCTGCTCAATATTTTATAGTGTAATTAAGAATAGGTATATTTATGTAATGTTTTAAGTACTTCATAAATCATTGTTGTAACTAGCATTTAATCCTGAAGGTGCTATACCTACTGTTTTAAAGGTTCCAGGCCAATTAAAATGGCAAAAACTAATGAAATGAAACAAAAATAAATAAAATAGCGACTTCAATAACTTTGTTGGGAGTCGTGGCCCCAGAGCTTCTAATTGTATAAGAAATGAGCTAAGTAGTTAGTTTTCTAGGGACTATTTATTTCAACCCTAGTTTGCACACACATTTGAAAGCACATCAGGGTGATTTGACATTAAGTGACTAAAAAATATAAATATTTTTATTTTATTTTAAATATTATTGAACTGTTGTCTGTACTTACCACCTTTTTTGAAGTCGCGATGCATTGGAAATTTTGGAGGCAGGGATGTCCATTTTTCTCTACCTACAATTACAAAACATATAGAAGTGATGTATTGTAACCTGATTCTTCATTTCAATGACTTCATTTTGTCAACTTTTATAAAACAAAAAAAATATTCAAAGAAACCTCTTTTAGAACAGAGATTTGCATTACAGGCGAACCAGACCGATTTTAACTTTGAAATTTTCTTAGTCGTTATTCCAAACACAAACACTCTCCAATATGCCAGTTGATTTTTTTTTTAATAACGAAAAACATTGAAAAAGTGCAAAAGTGTGGTTATTTTATTTACTCTTTACACGTAAAGAAAAAAACAGAGGCAACTGTTTTTCCAATACGTCGCCTTAAAAATAAAAGGTACGGGACCTTGGATTTCGTGGCAAACTCGCGTTTGACCAAATTATAATATAATGATAAAAAATACCCACCGATTTAATTAAAATCTTTACAATAGTTAAATTTTCATTATTCTTCAACATTTATAGTTGCACAAAATTTGGTTACTTTTCATGTATCGTTAACATAACATTGAAATAAAAACCAAGAGCGCATGTCTTGAGAACGACTGGACCAATTTGGCTATTTTTTTAATGTTTGTAATAGTCCTAATAAAGTTGTTACGGAAAAAAAAATGGAAAAGAATCTCGGGAAGTTGTACTATTTTGGCAAAACTGAAAGGACTTTTTATGGCCAGTTCAGGATAACGTCGTCGGTCGGGTCAGCTAGTAATAATCAAATAAAAGCGAAAGGAACAAATGATAATAGAACATAAATTTTTTTACAGGTTAAATTTCAATTACAATTATTGGCCAAATTTAAAAAAAAGCATTACTCATAACACTGAAAAACTTCAAAAACCTATACAATCGGAGCACAAAAGAGCGTGGGCGGCGTAGCGGCTAGGGCCGCTGCCTCCTGTCCGGGAGGTCGTGGTTCGAATCCTGCCACGCCACGTACCAATGTGTTTTCGAATTTTGATTATGAAATCAACTGTGAAGGAAAACATCGTGAGGAAACTTGCACACGCCTGCGAAGAAACTCGAAGGTTGTGTGTGAAGAAACCAACCCGCACTGGGCCCGCGTGGTCGACTAAGGCCCGATCGCTAATTCAGGTTAGGCTCGAGCCCCTCGGTGGGGACATATACGAGCTGATATGATGACTTACTTACTTCGCTGGCTCAGCTACCCAAATAGGATCTTGGCCTCCGACACCAAATCAAGCCACATTTTTCTGTCCTGCACCACGTCGTGCCAATGTGCAACTTTGGAAGACATTCAAGTCCTTATAATGTACGGCAAGTCTAATAAATTTCCGATTGTATAGGTTCCTTGGGGAAAATTGTTCAGTTTCATGTGTAGATCGTAATGAGTTTAAAGCGTTGGAACATTTTTTCATGGATCGGGGACATCGTGGTGTAATGACAATGAATGTAGATATCTACATAATACTCGTACATTTTTTTTTTTTAATCTTTCGCATATACGTTTAAATATTTCGACACAAACCGAAAATATCATCATATCAGCCGAAAGACGTCCACTGCTGGACAAAAGCCTCAAGGATTTCCACAACAACCGGTCCTGCGCTGCCCGCATCCCGCAGCTTTCCCCGACCTTCACCAGGTCGTCGGTTCACCGTGTGGGAGGTCTTCCTTCGCTACGTCTTCCGGTGCGCGGTCGCTAGTCGCGAACTTTACTGCCCCAACGGCTAACTGTTCTACTAGTTATTTGCCCTTCCTACTGCCACTTAAGTTTTGCGATTCTGTGAACTATGTCGGTTACTTTGGTTTTCCTACGGGTCTCCGAAAATATAGAGCGTCTCGTTACTAATATATTTGTACTCAAAAAGGTTGTCAAAACTTTTTTTAGTAACGTGCGTGATTTTCAGTTTGTATTTGCATTCCTTATCGAAATATAAATTACATTCTATATAGCACAGTATTACGATATGGCTTACAGTAGCGCAACGCCTTTGATGTCGCACGATGCGCTATCAGCGTAGGTACTAGCCCATACTAGGCTGTGCCCCGCCGCCCGGTGCCTCGCAAGTACCCTTCCGTTGCTCTGCGTAAGTACATTCATTGCGCTACTGTAAGCCGCTATATTGTAATACTGTGAGTATAGGTTATATTGTGTGCAAAAGATTTCGTTAAAAATGTATGTACAGAGGCCAGCACATGAAGCTAGACACTTTGGACTTCGTACCGTTCTTATGCCGTATGCATAAGGATCATAATCGCACTACGAGTGTCTAGCTTGATGTGCTGGCCTCTGTACTTATTTGTCACCATGCCACAGATGTTCTTTCCCATTTAGAATTATAAGTAATCATTGTAAAAAGTACATTATATGTTTTATTTTTATAAATACAGTTATTTTTTATTAGTGTGAACGCTTTAAAGGTAGGCTCTTCTAATGAAATTGAACAGTTTTCCGTAAGGCACTATTTATTAACCTGCTGATATTGTTTGATAAAAAAAACTTTCCATGCAAATCTGGATTTGTCCCGTCATTCAATTTGTATGGATGGATAGGCCAATTTTTTGGAGAATTTAGTATGGGGGCCTTGGGGAGTTGTTCAGTTTCATGAATAGCTACTAAAATAATCCTGTATATAAATACTTCAATGCAATGATTTGAAGTCATCTATAATAATAATAATAGATAATAAGTTATGGCCTTTGTTATACAAATTTCTAGTTTTATACCCAATTTATATACCATTAATATAAAGTTACTATTATTCAAATTCAAATTTCATTTCGACAATGAAAATATTCATGTTTTATCCAAAAGTTGCTTCTTTATATACAACTGTTATTATAATTTGTTATTTTATAAATTAATATAACAATACACACATCAACTTTGCCTAGGGATATTTTTAGACTTTTCATAGAAAACATGGTTTTTTGAAGATCTTTACAAAATACTTGGACATGTGTAGGATAGAAACTTTCAAGTTGAGCAAGTGCTATATTCTCCCTTTAAGTTCTTATAAATTAATTTAGTTTTAAGTGGTTTTTGTTAAAACGCGCGGAAAATGAAAATTGTAGTTTATATTATGTACAAGCTTTTATTTATCTTGCTATGTATGTATGTTTGTTTGGAATCTTGCAAGTTGAATTTTACCCACTTCCCGATTTCCGATTGAGCTGAAATTTTGCATGCATGTGTATATCGCGTGACAAATGCAATATTAAACCTTGTACCTCAAAGTTTTTAGGTATTTAAAAAAATATTGTCATAGAAGGATGGCACATATTGGTGTCGATTCGGTGTAACACGATTTAAATTATTTGACAGGACTAAACTAAATTTAAGCATTCTATCCTTGTCTTTTCGGTACAGAAAGTAAAAGACAGAATGCGTAAATTTAGTTTAATAAAATGAGAAGAACCCATGTTTATAAGAACTGAGAAGGTACTCGTTAATATAGCACTTGCCCATCTTGAAAGTTTCTATACCCTGCACTGCACATGTCTTAAGTAACTTTTAATGGTTTTTCAAGAAACCATGTTGTGTATGAATTTTTTTTTAATATTCCTAGGCAATGTTAGCAGTGTATCTGAATAATAAGTCATTAGTAGTAAGTTATTTTGTGTCAAATAGTCAAAAGTATGTTTTTTTGTATACCTGACAGCGAATACAGTTGCTTAGAATACATTATTCAATATTTGATTTACTCATGAAACTAATTTTTTTTTCCGAGAAACCCATTTTGCAAAAATGGTTTAGACTTTTCATACAAACTTATCAAGTGTAAGTCCCAATAACTTTAAATTAAACATTTAAATACGAGTAGGTACTAACGCGACTGCATAAAAACATTAACTCTCTTTTTTGCGAAGTCGGTTAAAATTTATCCTATGTTACTCACGGGATCAAGACGAATCTAACGATACCTCGCACTGTCAAATCCATCAAGCCTTTTAGAACATATCGTGGAATAAACATACATACATACACTAGACCTGAAAACAATACACTGCTTTTTTTGTGGGCATTCGTGTAAAAAAAATGCGGATTTCCTGTGGGTACAGATTCATAAACAGAAACACAGTTGAAATAAACATTTTTATCACTTATGTATAACAATAGGTAATTACGAAACTGAGGTTTTGTACTTCACGGTGTTTGAAAACCGGCGAAGTGCGAGTCAAAACCGCACACAGGGTTCCGTACCATCATACTAGATGGCGCTAGTTTCATATTTCAAAACCATCATACTAGATGGTGCTAGTTTCTTCATTTTTTTTAATTTAAACACGTTTTTTTGTATGGAGACCCCTTATTTTTTCCCTTTTTTTAATTTTAAGTATTTGTTGTTATAACGGCAACAGAAATACATCATCTGTGAAAATTTCAACTGTCAGCTATCTCGGTTCATAAAATACAGCCTGGTGACAGACGGACAGCGGAGGCTTAGTAATAGGGTCCCGTTTTTACTCTTTGGGTACGGAACCCTAAAAACAGGCTAAGTGCATGTCGAAGCACGGTTGGTGTAGGGTTTCGAAGTCATTAGGTACTAAAAGGCTCGTTAAACGTTCAAACAAATTGTCAAATGTATGTCAAACACGAGTTTGGCAAACGTGTTTGTCAAATTATTTAAGCGGCCATGGTTTTGCTTGACATACGCATTTACCGAGCCTTTAAGAATTATAATATTCTTTGACAATTTTTTTTTGTAAGTATGTGTTAGTTCGATTAGCACTAGCGCCGCCAATAGAAATAAATAATTTATTTATTCAGACTTTAATCGAAATCATTGACGATTTTGCGCATATACGGCAGCAACAACTATAGTTTGTTATTTGGTAGGTAACTGTAAATATGAGAAACAAGTTATTTTTTGCAAAACTGCTAAAAGTATGCAAAATTACTGAATGCGAGTCATAAGAATGAGTAAATTATTTATTTCTCTTGGTGGCGCTAGTGTGCTAATCGAACTTATGAACTCTATGACGTATTGAAATAAATGTTAAAGATTTATTATCATTTCGTAAACTAAAATTCTATGATTATGTTATTTCATGTTGTACCTACCCACCAATAAGTAGGTAGGTACTCAAATATTGTCTATGAATACATGTGTTTTTTGATATTTTACTTGTTTCATTGTAGTACCTTATCTACTCAATATGTGGTCATATTGGCCATAGACAACTTGTCAAAGGCGAGTTATTGGCCAAAGTGTGGTTTGATAGATATTCCAATGCAATATATCCATATCAACTCTTTATGTCCTGAACATATATTTCCTAGCCCTTTTAGTTTTTTAGTTAAATTCGCAGCAGTTTGATTTAGCTGTCACTTTGGGAGAACGCGGGTACGTTAGTACTAATATATATAAGGTCTAACAAAAATAGCTGAAACTATTTTAACTGGTGCTTCTACCCATGAAACTGAACAACTTTCCCCATTAAACCCATAGTCAAATCTCAAAAAAAAAAAAAACTTCCCATACTAAGTTGGCTGATCAGCTGATCGAATTAATATGGGAGAGACATTTTTTTTCCGATTTGACTATGGGTTCCTTGGGGAAAGTTGTTCAGTATTATGGGTAGAAGCACCAGTTAAAATAGTTTCAGCTAATTTTGTTACACCTTATATACTGTGACGCGGGACTGTGAGCATAGTAGGTAGAATAATTTTCGAAAAATCTAAAAGCTTTCAGTTGTTGTGCTAAAAAAGCTAAATGAATATAAAAAATACACGGTTTCCAATTGAAAAAAAGGTGAGCACAGTATTACAATAAAATTCAATATTCTTTTCAATACAATTGCTCGAAAAGTGGTCCTTTATATGCCAGTCAAGTGTGTGCAAAATTGATTTTACCGAACACGTGCTTTTACTTTACCACTTTTTTTTTATTTCTAGCTCGGAGTAACAAGATATTTCTAGCAAATAAAAAATATAGTAACCAAAGATACAGAATTTTCTTTAAGACTTTTGAAAAGAGAATTTTAAAAGAGTTACTTAGGTAGTTCCTCCGTGAGGTTAGTACATAACTCTAGGTGTTTAGATTCTCTTTGGGTTATATCTTTGTGAAGAAAAGAGAAAAAATATGAATGAAGTGGAACCGGTTACACCAAGGCATAGGTCATCTTTTTCAAAGAGGTTTAGTATCCCAAGCCTTATTGTAGTCTATTTATGAAAATAAAAAAAAAGTTACGCATGCGTACGTGTGCTATCTAAAATATGGCACAATTTTCTTAAAACTGAATTGATATGTTTTAGTTGTGAAAAGTAATAAAATTATGAATAGTTAATATAAATGTAATAAAAAAATATACTTATGTGTATGTATAAGAAAAAAACTAAGTGAAATTACTCCCCGGGCATTTAAAATAAGCCACACGTAGCGTAAAATGAACTTGGTTGCTGAAGCCTTGGTAGGTATGTACCTACCTACCCATGTATATTGTTTTTCTGTCACGGTAGTTTTTTTTATTTTATCTATTTTCTCACAACTGTATTGAAAAACTTCGTATGATACATGGGTGTAAAAGGAAATAACAAACTCGTGACGATGGTAAACCCTCGCCTGCGGCTCGGGCTCACAAATGTCACTCGTTTGTTAATGACCTTTTTACCACTCTTCTATCATAAATAACTATTATTACATCACGACATAGAAAAGATATGAACAAAATAGAAGAAAGCCTATACAATAGGCGGCCTTATTGCTAGGTAGCAATTGCTTGCAGGCAACCTTTGGGTAGGGAAACAGCGATAGAATAAGTTATGGGGCGGTGCAATAAATTAAAACAGAAAAATTTGCAAAGAAACAGTTACATAGAATACTTCAATATTATATAAAAAAATAAATATATACATAAATAAATTATATATACATTTTATTTATTCATGGTAAAGAAAGGAAAATGAGATAGTAAGGAAGATTGAAAAAAAAGGAAAAAAAAAACAGAGAACAGAGATGAATGATATAATGAATCAGCTTTCACAATCCTTTTAAAAGATTGTAGCTTTGGAGCACGCCTGATACTCAGGCAGCGAATTCAACAGCCGGATTGCTTGAACTGTGAAAGAGTTGGAATAAACAGAGAAAGAGTGGATGGGGATATCGAGGATTAGGGTGCTGGATATTCTCAAGGTGCGGTATTGTATTGCCTACGATTCTATTGAAAAATAAAAGACGATTCTAGGACTTTGATTCCATTTCCAAAATTCAGCATCAAATCAACTGGTCTGTCACTGAGAATACGGCTTCATTCCAAATTTTAGCTTAGTCGGACCCCTGGAAGTCGCTCTAAAATCGATTGCAAGATTTGAACTCAACAACCATACATACATACAAACATTGAAAGTTACTACACGATAACTGCTGATGAACATTACTTTTGTGTTCACATAACCCTTACGCCAGTGCGGAACGACACAACATGCGTGTCCATACAAAATGACCTTAGAGCACAGATTACGCCAGTAATATAATATAAGTCACTGCCTTAGAGCTAGCGCGCACGGGTGACTTTTGTCACGGCGACAAAAACGTCACTCACATCAAGTCCATGGCGAGGCTGACATTTTTGTCCGCCGAACTGCGAACAAGCCCGTGACAAAACTGCTGCTTTTCATAGCAGCAGCGCGCGCACTGGTGACAAAATTGTTGCTCTCCGCGTCAGAGTTGCCAACTACTCCGTAATTACGGTAAATATACCGTATTTACGTGTTGTTTAGTCTCGCCTACCGTAATGAGTTTCTAGAATTTTAATACAAACACCGTACTTTTGGCATCAGCGCTTTTATAGAAATCGCTAAAAGCGATAAGGCCGCCTTTGCACTGTACATATTTAAATTAAGTTTCTGTAATGGTTTTTTGGTATGCAATAAAGGATGTTTATTATTATTATTATAGAAGAACTGTATTATTTTAGGGTTTTGGTCATTCTGTATGGGAAAACCGTAATATGAACTTGCTAACACCGTTTTTGACCGAGTACTTTGGCAACACTGCTCCGCGTCCTTTGTCAGTCATTTGTATACGGAATGAACGCGCACGCAAAATGTATTCAACTTCTACGTGCATGAAGACGATGTTGACAATGATATACTTACTCATAGAAGAAGTAGAAAAGAGAGTAGCACTATATCTCAGCACTATATGATAGAAAGTTAAAATAATATTTTGATATCAATCTGAAAATTATAGGATTGGAAGAAATAAATCACACTAATATTATAAAGGCGAAAGTTTACAAATGTGTATGTTTGTTACTTCTTCACGCGAAAACTACTGAACGGATCTGGCTGAAATTTGGTAGGTAGACAGATTAGAACCTGGGTTAACACTAAGGCTACTTTTTTAACGCTCGCGAGCCGCTTGCGGCTCACGCACTGTGCACCCTCGAAAACTCAAAGAAACGATGTCCACGCGGGTGAAGCCGCGGAAAACAGCTAGTCAAATAATATTTTCCATCAATTCAATAAGTCAGATAATATATCCCTGAGACTGTGTGAAATTAGTTTGCAGACAACGACCATCTCTTCAAAATCCATATTGACAAATGACGCTTCGATTTCAAAAAAGTTTTGTCACTTGTCACCCTACGTGAGCGCACTCCGCTTGGAGACGTTACGTGACAGTTGTCGCGACGTCTCGCGATGCTACCATAAACAACACTCAACTGGCAATACTGGTAAGAATATACCCGCCATTATTTTTATGTCACTCAGTGCACTTCCGGCGGGAAATTGAGATGGACATTTAGTTGTGTGTAGTTTACTGTGAATAAGTAAAAGTGAAATATTTTGTGCAACTTAGAGGATCCAAATCAAAGCTAAGTGTCTTCATATTCTAAGTGTACTGATGACTATTACGTGTTTCTGTAACTTGTCTTAATTAACATGTACCTATGTGCTATGTTCCTCCTCGGTACTGACACATATATGAATCTAAACTTCTGCTCCTGTTTGAAGCCTGTATGGCGTGATGATGTCCTATTAAAGGCCTATAAAGGATCCATGAAAAGTCCATATCAAAGGACAACTGTGTGGCCAATATGAAGCCTGTATGGCGTGATGATGTCCTATTAAAGGCATCCGCTCCGCTGGCAAGCACTTGAAAATCGTTACCCGCTTAACTGGCAAGAAGTGACGACGTTCCTGCTATCAAAACATCCGTCAGCTGCCAAGCGGTGACGCTGTACCTTGCTAGCTGTCGTCTCATATTTCATTGTTTTGCTAAAAAGAAACGGAACGTGTCGTGAAAATAGAATACAAAACGCTCCTATGATAGACAAAGACAGAGCCGCTCCACTGGCAAGAAGTAACGACGTTCCTGCTATCAAAACGAACGTGATTTCCTAGTACCGTTCCCGAGCGACGGCAGTGCTTGTGAGTTCGTGGTTTATTTTTGTTATGTTAAATGTATCTTTTGTGGTCTTTTAGGTTAAATTAAAGTAAAACAATCTTTTCTCTTTTCAAATACATAATTATTTCATTGAAACGTTTTTATTTATTAGATTTTTGGGTATTTATACAAAAAACCGGAAAAAAAAAGTCAACCAATATTATAGCTAAGGATTGTCACAATTACAAAATCTATCTTGTATAGATTATTCTACAACGAGTTAGCTTGTTTCATAACGAACTCGGCGTTATAAGTTACACACTTGTAACATTCATAGTACTTGAGAAATCAAGCATATTGTAACCGGAGTCCGCGAACAGGTGCGCCCCCCCGACGGGCTGTGGCAGCTGGCGGTTATACGATTTTCAAGTGCTTGCCAGTGGAGCGGGCTTTTGATAGCAGGCACGACGTCACTTCTTGCCAGCGGAGCGGATAAAGGATCCATGAAAGTCCATATCAAAGGACAACTGTGTGGCCAGTTTGAAGCCTGTATGGCATGATGATGGCCTATTAAAGGGTCTTCTATGATCCATGAACAAGTGTATATAAATGGACAACTGCGCAGTCAGTGTGAAGCCTGTATGGCAAGGGTCTTATGTGATCCACAATGAATGTGGCCTAATAAAAGGATCTTATTGATCCACAAACACGTCTATATCAATGTATGCCAATGGTTATGTGTTGGGGCTCGAGGATGAATATATATTTATTATGGTTTATACTACACCTATTTTATTGCCTTCACAGTACAACAAGTCAACCTGGCTTGGAGCCATTAGGACTAAGAGCACCAGTGGCACCACATACCGTGGTGTCATTGGTGTTACAAATCTCAACAGCGAAGCGGACTTGGAAGGAAGGGAGCATACCAAAAGCAGCACACTGAAGGTAGAAAACTATAATCCAGATACCTTCAGGTGAGTAATTTCCTTACTCATTTATTAACACACAGTCTAAGATCGCCGCGTGACTATGGTGTGTTAGATACAAAATTAGTATTACTATTTATATGTATACCGATATTAATGCATAAACAGAATCGCGACGACATGGTGGAGGAGCTGGGATCTCTAAAGATACAAGATTATTGCTCCTTTCCTTCTAAATCACAAAGTACTTTGATATTATTGTGCTAAAATAATTCATGAAGAAATCATATGCAGAGTTGCATAAATGAAAACATAGATGGCGTTACTATGCACAATTTACGTAGTAAGAAACTGCATCGAAAACTTCAAAGTAATCAACTATTGTGGTGTTTCTGAGCTGAGTTATAATTATTGCATCATTTTGGAACCATTTTTATTATGTATCTAAAAGGAAAACAACGTAAAAAAGCGGAATTATGAAAATTCTAGCACATGGATAAGGCCATTTTGGACTCGCATAACGGAAGTACTATGATGTCAGTTGTCAAACACTATTCGATCGAAACATTCAAAGATGGTGTTTTATTTAGATATTTAAGCAAGAAAAACATTTTAAATTGTTATTTACTGTTTATTAATGTTTAACATATAATATATGTTTAATTTTGAAAAAAAAAGAAATGGGGCGATTGCCGTCACTGATCTTAGTGTTGTCATTTTATTAGTGACTCCCAACAGATGGGTAAAAATGTAATCAGTTGATGAATATTTTCTGTATGATTACGAAAGTAATTTATAAGGAATATTGTAAAATCTTCATATGTATTTTACCCATAGTTAATTGTGACAGATGTTTTAAATAAAAAAAATCACTCGTAATTAATAATGACAAAATAACATAAATTGTATAACATGGCGCGAGTAGTTTTGGCAAATTATCGTTTGCAATGTGGCAACATTGTACGGTACAGGTTTGAATTTTTCTTCTCGTTGCGCGTCCGAACGTGTCTCAACTTGTCTGTTGGAGTTCTTGGAAGCAAATATTTTTCCACTTTGCAAAGAATTGTTCAGTTCCCTTTTTTGTACTCTTATGGTGATAAAAATAAGTTTTAAAGGAAGCGATTCGCGTTGCTGGTAAGTGTGTACCTTATATTCTGAATTCCTATTGTAAAATTGACTTAGTCGAACTAAAAAATTTCAATCCTACCTTCTTACCTACTTATTGGTAAGATAGTATTTCTCTTTATAAAGAACAAAAGGAGTACTATGCCTAGCTTAAATAGACAGCATCACGTTGGTATGTAGTGATATGATACAAAAATGTGTCTGTTTTCATTGTTAAAACAAGTTGCAACAAATTTGTTTTAAACTACGACGTCATATGAATGTAGGTATTTAGTCATTATAGCATGTCACCAAATTCAACCTCTAGACATTGGCAGTGATTCTTTTTTGCAACAAGGTATTATTGGTTTGATTCCCAATTGGAATCTATCACAAGAGTCACCCAAGCAGTCCCTGGAGACAGACAAAAATGTAACCGCTGTAAATGTAGTAGAAATGGTGTTTAAAAATGGCGGATGCTGGCCTTTGACTCTGCACTGATATGTAGTGTGTCCAGTTTATTATTTTCTCATTAGAATTTGAATAGATACGAAATAACTTCGATAATTTACCTTACATACATGAAACTTACCTAAAAATTCAGACTATAGGTATAAAGTGATGTGTTCATCACGTCTTGGTAGGTATCAGCTTAGAGATGTCCATCGCTGGACATGGACCTCCCCAATTTAGGAGGCTTTACCAGCATCACTACTCTTGGTAGGTGAGTTGGCAATTGTAGGGAGTAGTACTAAAAATGATAAGTTATGTTATATACTTTGGCATCAAAGAAATAAATAAATTATTTATACATTTACTATAATAGACATGTTCCTTTGAACTCTATTCAAAGGAACAATTCATTTAATTCAATTAAACTGTGTACCATCCTCGGGGAGTAGATGGAATTTAGCTTATTTTAGTACTACAAATTTAAACATGTTAAGTAGTAAGGAACTACATGCATATACCTAAACGAGGTTATTATAGTCAAAAGCTTACTGCAGTTTATTATAACAATACCTAATTAATTTCTAAATTAATACTAAATTATTTAATTATGTTTTGTGCATGTTCAATTAAATTGGTTACTGTGAGTAATATATAATCTATATTATTTTGGAGTGACAACTTCTTTAGGTATGTTGGGCATCTTTGAGATGAATTGAACTCGCGGTACCGTTAAAACACATTACCAGGAGCACTCACGGGGTCAAAACTTATAAAATTGTAAAAGAGTCACATGTTTGGTTTTTTATTTAAATAATTGTATGCATTTAACAACAAAATTAAGTGTTACTTACATTATTTTCTGAGTAGATATTGGATCATTATTAAGTAAAATAAAAAATAAAAATTCATAGATTAACCTAAAGTAAATTTAAATAGAATATTTGTTCATCAAACAACTAATAACCTGTTAATTTATTTTCATCATTTCTTTACAACAATTCTATTGAGATACTGATTTTACACCAACCAATAATGGGATCAATTAGGTTTGAATGATTTGATTTCACTGCTGAAGAGCTTCGTAAATCAAATCTCCCCTCCCTGGATAACAGGTCTGACTTGAGAAATGTACAGCAGTTTTTGTTTAAACCAGAGAATTGTTAATTAATTAATTATGTTTTAAAGTAAGTGTTCTGCACTGTAGCTATTGATTTTGATGGAAAATGGGATTCCTTTATTTTATTACACAAAAAGTTGCTTTAATGTAACTTGTGTTTTAATACTACCTGATTTAAATTTATAAATAATATCAATTAAAAATAAAAATATAGAAATATTATAAATAAAGTTAACGGATAATAATAAAATAAAAATAGAGTGTTGGAACATAACTAGAGGTACTATTACACTATGAGAAATTTATTAGGTTATACTATGAAAATTTTATTGTTATTTGCAGACTTCAAGATGGAAGTTTTGATGATATCACGATTAAGTGATATCATTTACAATATGCAAACACTCACTGATGAATGTATGCAATTATTAACAATTGAAATTCTTACCGATGAACAAATCCGGCGGGCAGAAATTAATTGTAAAAAATTAGAACGACTCCATTCTAGATTTTCATCAGAGTTAAACAATTATTTTCGTCTGAGCACGGAACCATCTCCAGATGATATATCCAGATTTAGTGTGTTACAATTAAAATCTGAAGAAGTTCTTATGGAGTTGACCATTAAATTACAAAATTCGAAAGAAAATCATAAAAGCAAGGAAGGCTTTGCCTCCTCAAGTAAATTACCCAAACTGAACTTGCCAGAATTTAACGGAGACATATTGCAATGGCAACAATTTTATGATCACTTCAGCTCAAATATTGATAAACGTAATTTGCCTGATGTGGATAAACTACTTTACTTGAAATCTTCACTTACTGGGGAAGCAATGAAAACAATAGATGGCCTGGAGACAACACATAAAAATTACCAGATTGCAATGCAAACTCTTAAAGAACGGTATGGAAAAGTAGGTCAGATTATTGATGCACATTATGCAGCTTTATATAAAGTTAAAGCTGCAGATATGAGTCCAGTAGACTGTCGTAGGGTTCTCAATGAAATTGAGAAACATATTCGTGTATTGCACTCACTAGGTGAGAATACAAATCACAACCATCTGCGTTTCATCATAATTGAGAAATTTCCTGAAGAAATAATTTATGAAATGAAAATGGCTTTGAAAACCGATTCCATTGAAGACATGAGAAAACAATTAGAAATAATCGTGGCTGCTAGAGAGGATGCTAGCAGAATTACATTAGAGAAGAATTTTAAGGAAACTCAGCACTACACGGTGGAAACTTTATTTGGGAAAAGTGACATGAAACAAACTATGGAGCAACATAATTTAAAAATTAGTAAACCTGAAAGGGGATTAAAAGGAAAATATTTGAGAAATAATAAAATTCAAAATAATTCTACACAATTTGAACAATATTATAACAGACCAAACACAAAATTAAGTCAAAACAATTATAATCGTTTTCAAAATAAAAGAAAATTTGAAGAAAAAAATGACTCACAAAATAGGAGAGTAATAAAGAAGAAAAGATTCCCATGTATTTTCTGTCAGGGTTCACATTTGAATGAACAATGCAGAGTTGCTAAAACGCTTCAAGAAAGAAGATTGAGACTAAAAAACGCTGTTTCAGTTGTCTACTACCAGGACATCGTTGGGAGACATGTAGGAAGAAAAAGAACTGCATACATTGTGGAGAATATGGCAAGCACAACAAAGCATTGTGCCCAAAACGCTATTTAAAATCTGATATTCAAAAAGATACAAAGGCTATGCACACAAATACTCTTAATGTATCTGGTACATCTGTCACTGTATTACAAACAGCAATAGTGACAGTGATGAATGAAGAAGATGCACCTGTACAAGTTAAATGTCGTTTACTACTGGATTCAGGTAGCCAAAGGACATATCTAACTGAAAGAGTTGCTAAAAAACTAAATTTACCTATAGAAGAAGAACAGCATCTTTCTGTTTTTACCTTTGGTACTGACAAGCCATTAGAATATCAGAGTCCATTAGTAAGATTAAAGATTCGGACTCGAACCAACACAGAAAAAATTTTGTATGCGAATGTAGTCCCTACAATCTCACAAGATGTTGGTTATGCCAGGAATGAGCTTGATCGCTGGAAAGATAATACAGTATTGGCTGATGATGGTTCATTAGATGGACAAATTGATATTTTGCTGGGCAATGACTATTATTTTACATTTATCTCAACAGAGAAAAGACAAGTCAAAGAGAACTTGTATTTGATAAATTCAGAACTTGGATGGATTTTATCGGGTAAAGTAGAGTCTGAAGATGGACCAATTAGTGAATTAGAAGTTGTGACTTATTTTCAGTCCAATGAAAATAAATTACATGAACCAGATTTACCACTAAATAACATGACATTGAAATCTTTATGGGATTTAGAATCAATTGGTATTGCAGATTCCCCAAATACTACAAAAGAAGAAGAAGCATTAAAAAACTTTAACGATACTACAAAATATAAAAATGGAAGATACTCTGTGTCTTGGCCTTATAAGGAATATCCACCTGACCTACCTACAAACAGGGGATTAGTACAGGGAAGGCTAGTTAATCTATTGAAGAGAATGAATAGAGAAAATTTAAAGTCATATAATGATACTATTAAAGACCAACTCAGTAAAGGAATAGTAGAAGAAATACCTAATCAGGAAATACTAGAAAGCAAATATCCCATACATTACCTGGCACATCATGGTGTTCGATCGCCTGGGAAACCAACACGTCTCGTTTATGATGGATCTGCAAAGCTAAAAGATAGCAAAAGCCTTAATGAATGTTTACATGCTGGACCAGTTTTATTAGAAGACTTGACAGGAATATTAATTAGATTCAGATCTCACAAGATAGCCATTTCAGCTGATGTAGAAAAGGCATTTTTACAAATTGCACTTGAAAAGGACAGTAGAGACGTAACGAGATTTTTGTGGATCAAAGACATTTCCAAGCCTGCTACAGAAGATAATATCTCACATCTTCGTTTTTGTAGAGTCCCATTTGGCATAATTTCAAGCCCATTCATTTTGAACGCTGTTATCAAACATCACCTGATGAAATTTGGTAATCATATAACACAACAAATTCCTGGTGATATATATGTTGATAACTTAGTAACAGGAACAAATACAACATTACAGGCAATGACATTGTATAACAATCTAAAGAAAGAATTTCAAAAAATGTCTATGAACCTGAGAGAGTGGTCATCTAACTCTGAAGAGTTCAAGCAATTAATCCCTGACTCTAACAACGACGAAGTAGTTAAAATACTAGGACTTGATTGGAACACTAAAACGGACACCATCCAACTAAGACATAAAAGTATAAATTTGCAAACAACCAAAAGAGGAATTCTGAAAACAATAGCTTCAATATATGATCCTTGCGGATATGCAGTACCATCTTTGTTACAGCCAAAATTATTTCTGCAGGAGATTTGGAAAAGGAAAATAAAGTGGGATTCACCTTTACCAAAGGAAATGCTCGAAGAATGGAAGGAAATACATAAAAATTTAGAAACATTACAGGAAACCGTACCAAGATATTATATAAAGGATATGAAAAACAAGGAAAATCAATTACACTGCTTCACAGACGCATCGACAAAGGCTTATGCAGCTGTTGTTTGCATTGTCAATGAAAATGGAAAAGGATTCGTAATCGGTAAATCAAGATTAACTCCTATCAAGGATCAGGAACATTTAAAGATACCGAGATTAGAATTATTAGGAGTGTTGATTGGCAGCCGACTTCTGAAGTATGTTGAAACTTCCCTTCAGATAGAAGTAAAACACCAGTTTTTATGGACAGACAGTCAAATTGTCATAGACTGGTATAGGTCGAATAAACTCTTAACACCATTTGTCACTAAAAGAATAGAAGAAATAAAAAAGAATAAGAAACTTAGACTAAGATATATCCCAACAACATTAAATCCTGCAGATGTAGCAACCCGGCCAATTAAATCTAAAGAGGACAAAGCTTATTGGCTCGAAGGACCTAACTTTTTATTGCAAAAATCCAATACCTGGCCCGTTGATTTAATAAAAGAACATTCTTTCTTGACTCGGGAGGATCTGCCACAGACAGATAATAAAACAGCAAGTAAAGTCATAAAACCTCTACAAAACAAACAATCACCTGAAAGAGAAAAGTTCAGATTAAATAATCAAGAAAATAATGGAGAACGAATCGAAACCGAGGTAATAAAAATAATTCAAAATGAGTGTTTTTCAGATGAAATTAATATGAAAGAAACCAGCTTAGCTCGCAATCTAGGACTATTTAAAGATGAAGATGGCATACTTAGGTGCAAAGGCAGGTTGGAAAACACAGAGTGGTCTGATGACATGAAATATCCCATACTTTTGCCAAGAAACTGCAAATTTACTAATGATTTAATTATAAAAGTACATAAAGATAATTATCATGTGGGAGTCAACCATACGCTAAGTCTCATTCGTAAATATTATTGGATACCTCAAGGTAAAGCCCAAGTAAAAAAGATTTTACGAAATTGCGCAAGCTGTGTTAAGCATGGAGGTGGACCGTTCAAACTGCCATCAACTCCTGCACTTCCACCTGAGAGGGTAAATTTTAGTTCACCATTTACCTTTACTGGACTTGATTATCTTGGACCAATTTTGGTCAATACCGAAAATGGAACAGAAAAGCGGTGGATCTGTTTATTTACTTGCTTGGCTATAAGAGCCATACATCTTGAAATGGTTAAAGATTTATCGATAGAAGAAGGTCTCCTTGCATTAAGGCGAATGATTTCTACCAGAGGTCTTCCAACAGTAATTACATCAGATAATGCTTCACAGTTTAAATTGATATCTGAAATCATGAACAGTAAATATTGTATTCAAAACAGCATTCGATGGAAATTTATACCTCAACTCGCTCCATGGTTTGGAGGATTTTATGAGAGGTTAGTTGGACTAGTAAAACACTGCTTAAAAAGAACATTACAGAAGCATTTCTTAAATGATTCTCAAATGCTTACCGTTGTTAAGGAAGTCGAAGCAGTTTTAAACACAAGGCCTCTTACTTGCGTAGATTCTGAAATGGTACATATTCTTAAGCCAATTGATTTCCTGACAATGGGGAAATGCGTTACGACTAAGTTAACATATAATGATATTGCTGTAGAGGGTACAACAACAAAATTGGACTTGATTAAAGGCTGGAAAAGGGCTCTCAAGACTGTAGAAGAATTCAAGGCAATGTTTCTAAACCGTTACCTTCCTAGTCTCCGTGAGAGATACAATAATTCACTTAAAGAACCTAGAATAAAGTCTCATCTGGTGCCTCAAATAGGTCAAGTAGTGCAAATTAAAGGGGAAACAAAAAATCGTGAAGATTGGAAGGTAGGCAAGATAATATCACTTGTTGAAGGAAATGATGGTTTTTGTAGAATCGCCAAAGTGCAAGTTGGCAACAAAGAATTTACAAGATCTATTTCACAATTATATCCACTAGAAATCGAAGATGAAACTAAAACTAAAAAATCTATTAATAAAGAAAATGGTCATACTCCACATAAGTTTTCCATAGGTTCCGATGCAAAGCTCTCTGATACAACCCTTGAAGGTAACCATGTTGACAACGAATTAGATAGAGAAAGAGAAAATATGCAGTATAACTATGCTGATGTGATACCACAAATGGTTGATGAAACAGAATTTGAGGGGAATGATGTAATTGTGGATGAACCAGATGTGAGTCGTGAAGACATGTCACTTGAAAGTCAAAATGTAAACAGAACCGAGAATACTACTAAACCGTCTCGACCGATGCGCGCCGCTGCTTCAAAAGCTCTAGAGAAGATCAAAGAGTGGACGCGCAGCCTTGTCAGTATCTTCTAATTTCCGTCGTCGGGAGTGTCGCGACGTCTCGCGATGCTACCATAAACAACACTCAACTGGCAATACTGGTAAGAATATACCCGCCATTATTTTTATGTCACTCAGTGCACTTCCGGCGGGAAATTGAGATGGACATTTAGTTGTGTGTAGTTTACTGTGAATAAGTAAAAGTGAAATATTTTGTGCAACTTAGAGGATCCAAATCAAAGCTAAGTGTCTTCATATTCTAAGTGTACTGATGACTATTACGTGTTTCTGTAACTTGTCTTAATTAACATGTACCTATGTGCTATGTTCCTCCTCGGTACTGACACATATATGAATCTAAACTTCTGCTCCTGTTTGAAGCCTGTATGGCGTGATGATGTCCTATTAAAGGCCTATAAAGGATCCATGAAAAGTCCATATCAAAGGACAACTGTGTGGCCAATATGAAGCCTGTATGGCGTGATGATGTCCTATTAAAGGCCTATAAAGGATCCATGAAAGTCCATATCAAAGGACAACTGTGTGGCCAGTTTGAAGCCTGTATGGCATGATGATGGCCTATTAAAGGGTCTTCTATGATCCATGAACAAGTGTATATAAATGGACAACTGCGCAGTCAGTGTGAAGCCTGTATGGCAAGGGTCTTATGTGATCCACAATGAATGTGGCCTAATAAAAGGATCTTATTGATCCACAAACACGTCTATATCAATGTATGCCAATGGTTATGTGTTGGGGCTCGAGGATGAATATATATTTATTATGGTTTATACTACACCTATTTTATTGCCTTCACAGTACAACAAGTCAACCTGGCTTGGAGCCATTAGGACTAAGAGCACCAGTGGCACCACATACCGTGGTGTCATTGGTGTTACAAATCTCAACAGCGAAGCGGACTTGGAAGGAAGGGAGCATACCAAAAGCAGCACACTGAAGGTAGAAAACTATAATCCAGATACCTTCAGGTGAGTAATTTCCTTACTCATTTATTAACACACAGTCTAAGATCGCCGCGTGACTATGGTGTGTTAGATACAAAATTAGTATTACTATTTATATGTATACCGATATTAATGCATAAACAGAATCGCGACGACAACAGTGACACAAAGTCACCCGTGCGCGCTAGCCCTTACACTAGTTGTGAATTTTTCTTGGCCATGGAAACTAGTCCTTCAGCCGGATTCGTAAATAATTTTCACTTTTTTCATTTGTTTTTGGATTTGTAATGCTAGTGCCGGTGCATTACAAATCTTCTCTGAAGTTCTTGACAGCATTTGCAGCAGCTGCATTCTGAGGTGGAACACCCAGTTGCTGTTGGGTGTCTATAAAACTGCACCCAGAGCAAGTTGGGTTCTCACGTCCTCCTTCGTTTTATTTTATTGTTCTCCACATTGCTCACGTGCACTAGACGATTTTCTCCAAAATGCACCACTTCTTGAACAAAATCCCAGCAGAAAACAATGAAAAAACAAGAAAATAAAACTACGAATGCGTCCACCACAAATCCCGCCAAAAAACCTTCCCCTTACACTAGTGCGGTCAGTGTTGACACATCGCGGAGGCCTAAAATCCGCATTTTCATCCCTAAAATCCGTATCACAAATGTTAAGTGAAATTCCGTATAAAATCCGTATAACAAATGAAATAAAAGTGGAGTCATTTAATTGTACATATCTTTATTTTTTTTTAACATATTTTATCTATTTTTAAATCAAAACAAGGCGTTTCCATTTTAACGTAGATCGAACTCTAGGGGATTCCCAATCGTACATTTCGATATGAAGGAATGACACATTAGTGTTGCTATAGTATTAGACTCAATTGGCTCTGTTTATTATTTTACACAAATTTGTTAAACAAAGACTGAAAATAGCGATAACAATAATAAGAAAAAATGTTTTTAAGGCTGATTTGTACTGAATTTCGGAGTATCGTATAAATCCGCATAAAAATCCGTAACCATGAATTATCCGTATGACACTTCGAAAATCAAATCCTTAAATCTGGCAACAGTGAGTGCGGTGGACACACGCATTGTGTCGACGTAACTTTTAACGCCAGTGCGCACAACACAACTATAATGTCCATGCAAAAAACCGTAAAGTGAAAAATATTTATTAATTCGGCTGAAGGACTTGATTCAATGGCCAAGAAAAATTTTAAAAATCCTTACATATTTATTTTGTTTCACGTGGTTTCAATACGACTTTTTGGCGGGAATTTGTAGCGTTCAGTTTGTCATTTTTCTTTTACTATCCGAAAAATTACATTTAGTGGTTTTTGATGTATAATATTGATAGTGTATTTATCAGCGAAGGATCATATAAGTGTTTCTTGTGTAGGATAATGAAATAAAAGTGTGTATACTGTGTTTCGAGTTCCCACAAGAAGTCCGAGCAAGCTTTAGCAAAAGTGCTATCATTTTGCTAGAGTATGTAGGTTAGGTTAGTTTATAGACAATAATATGATGTGAACGTGAAGAAACTACTGAAAATTACTGAAGACGTGAATTCTACAAGTGAATACTACTGAAAAACATATACTGAAGACTAGGCGGTATGGCCAATGAGCCTTAGCCTGCCCTAAAAGGGCGAAAAAAAAAAGTTGTTTCACTACTGCGCGCGCCGGCACCCAATCCCTACTAATATTATAAATGTGAAAGTAACTCTGTCTGTCTGTTACGCTTTCCCGCAAAAACTACTGAACGGATTTGGCTGAAATTTGGTAGGTAGACAGATTAGGACCAGGATTCAGACATAGGCTACTTTTTACCACGCTCGCGAGCCGCTTGCGGCTCGCGCACTGCGCACCCTCGAACAGTCATAGAAACGTTGTCCATGCGGGTGAAACCGCGGGAAACAGCTAGTTGAGTATAAAATTTAAAAATCACTATATACGCAGAGATATGCTATGTATATACGTTTACCGGCACCAAAGGCAATAATATATAAATACCTATGTAGGTATGTAAATTTCTAGCCGAGCCGGCACAAATAGGTATATAGAAAAACTTAAAAACACGCTAAAATGCGGTAAGTTCCTATTCAATTATCAGACAAATATTTGAGTTTCAATTAGCAGACAAATATTTCGTCATCCAACTAAAATTATAAAATCTTTCCAGTTTCAATGATGCTGTGTGTGTTGGTTTCTGCGAGGTGGCTGATGTACTTACCTACGTATCTACCCTACCTAATTTCTAAGATCATTTGAAGTATTATTGTATTGAAGTCATTGTATTGGCACAGAAAACGTAATGTATTGGTTAAATATTGTTAAACCTATGTAGTGAAACATTTTACAAACACTATTTACCTACCATATTTTCCAGGCAACAAATCCGAAGACCTCGGGGCGAAGACCTGTAAGTCCTCGGGGTGAAGACCTGTAAGTTTTTTGGAATTGATTACTTACCTACATTTTATTTATAAAAGTATTTTTTATAGCTGCATATTTGGGTCCAACGACTCAACGGATTTGGATAAAATTTGGCATACAGACACAATATCTATGTTCTGAATTTAATGCATAGAACATTTGTATCCCAGTAATGTGTTTCTGTGGAATAATTTGTGGACTAGTTTTTCCTATAAAAATATATGAGGCAGCTGCATTTTTGTGTTCAATTTTAAGAAATTATAATGTATAGGTTAGTAGGCATTGAATAGGAATAAGATAAAGAACAAAACTAAACTTTTAAGATCTACATACTTGTGCAGAAATAGATGAAACAAATAAAAACATACTAAATTAATTTTATTCTATATCAGTGTCAAAATCTAATTGATTTTCTAGTTAGTTACCTATAAACATTTACATGGTTGCAGAGAACAAATCAAATATTTTTATTTTCAGAGAACCGGTGGAACACGGGCCAAAGGAACCAGCCACCTCGCAGTGATCCTATTGATATACCACGGAAGCGGGACCCTTTGCCCTAGACTTTTGTAGATGTCTCAACGGTCCCGCCTCAAATAAACAATGAACTGAATGATTCTTAATTTCTTCCTTTACTACTTTTGTATAATAATGACAATACGTTTGTTTTCATAGATAACAGTATCCATTATACACCATAAACTTTATTCTCTGACAAACTAGTTTCATTTTCAAAAACAAGCAAAAGTAATCGAAAGCAAGTTTTTTCAAAAATATCAATAAATCACTACACCCTATTCCCATGGTGGTACAATTCCCTCAAACCTTGAGCTCCTTCTACAGTACTCTGTTATATGACAGATTTCCAGGTCGCATAGTTCCTCTTCCCTGATCCTATCGGCGCCAAACGTCTCCCAACTTAGCCTGCTGTAGAGTACACACTTAGCCAAATAGTGCTGGCTGGTCTCCGGTTCTCCGCAGTTGGGGCAGGAGGGGTATGGTCCTGTCTGTTAGGGACATATGTCTATTAAGCCTACAATGTCCTGTTACTATGCTTATAACCATTGCCAGGCTTTTCCGGCCTAGCGATAGTAGTGTTCTGCTCCTCCTGAGATTCCTTCCCTTCAATCAAAAACCTTACTACATACTTCTTTTCCTTAACCAATGACGTCTCCATTAAGTCAAATATCCCTTTACCTGCCTGTAGTTCTGGGACACCTGTAGAATGTGAGATCAGGTAAATTGTACTGTGATAAACAAAATTTTTTGATGGTCCGCTGGTTAAGCGTACATGATAAATTATTAAAACCTGAAGTATTAAGTAGTTTTACCCTATTTAGTAATCTGTGGTTTTACATTTTAAGGTCCATTACGATAAGAACATTGAGAATAAAGGTAGAATTTTAAGAAGCGACAAAATATAGTATACTAGCTGTTGCCAGCGTGAACAGTTTCTACGATCGTCATCGAGGGTACGTGGTGCACGAGATAATATAGGCTAGTATAATATAGATCTGTAAAAGGGTAAAAAAGCGTCGGTGGCTCAACCGGTAACGACTCGGTCGTTCTAACCAGAGGTACCAGGTTCAAATCTGGACGGCCAATGTACCAATGAGTTTTTCAAAAACTTACGTACATATACTTACCGATTGCTTTAACGGTGAAAGAAAAAAATCGTGAGGAAACCTGCAAACACCTGCGAAAAACTCGCAGGTTGTGTGTGAAGTCGACCAACCCGCACTGGGCCCCCGTGGTCGACTAAGGCCTGATCGCCCTAATTCAGGGTCGGCTCGAGCCCCTCGGTGGGGACTTTTATGAGCTGATATGATGATAATATAGATAAAATCAAACTAGTGTGTTAATTTCAGACAGTATCACTTTAATACAATTCTTATATGTATTTATAGTATATTATGTTACAAAATACATATTACATACATAGCAAGTATAGTAAATGTATTATACTGTATATCATAGGTAACAAAACACGTGACTAGTGTTATATATACAGAAAACTGTAAATCTGGGTATTTAAGAAAACAACATAGTTTTGATATGTGAATTTTTCAATATTGCCTGAATGCAGCTGGATTTTAAATAAATAACAGGAAATTTTATACCAAGGTGTAACTCTTTTTTAATTCAAAAGTTTTTATTATTATTTAGGTATTTTAGGTGTTCCATTTTAGGTATTTTATTTTAAGTATTTATTTGATGTTATAGGTTTAACATTTTTTATGATAAGTACTCATCTCAAGCCTCATTTATGGAGTATTTATACAGGCAATAATGAGCTACATCAGGTAAGTAATAGTTTCGCTTTAAAATGCACAAAAGTATTTGCAAAAGAAGATAACAAAAAAAAACAATTTTGCTATAAAACAGAAAATATTGAAACATTCACCTTAAAATATTTATAAATAAAAAAATTGATCCCGTGACATCATAAAACACACAGTCATTACCACGCGAGAGATGAAGGGAAGAGGTTCGCTTCTTTCCTCCGTGGTCACTACAAAACAAGAGTCCCGTCTGTTTTAGTTCCGTTTCTATAACTATGTACATATCTATGTATAAATAGAGTGTCTTTAATAGTGCGCAAGCCGTTAAGGGTAGGCTAATGAGAAACTAAACAACTTTATACAAACAATGCATACAAACTCGCAGAAACATTTTTTGACTCATACAAGTCAATCAACCGGATCGACTAACTTTGTATAAGTAAGTTGTTTTTTGGAATATATTATTCCAATTTCTGTGATAATCTATATAAATAAAAGGAAGTCGTATTAGTTACACCATTTAACTCAAGAACGGCTGGACCGATTTCACTAATTCACTTTTTTTGTTGAGTTCGTTATTGTCAGAACAGAACAGGGTAGGGTGGGGTGTAGTTTACTGTTGTGTAGTGTAAGGTGGAACGAAGTTCGCCGGGACATCTAGTAGATCATATATTCCAATTTCTGTGATATTAATAGTTCCGAAAAACAATTTAAAAATTAGCTTGTTCATGTATAATAGGTACTGTTCTTAATAATAAGTAAGTGACAACTTTTGGTTCTAATAAATATAAGTACGTAAACTACCAAAAAAAATTCAAAACTTCCGAAAAAATACTAACTTACGGAAAAATAAGGTACTGTTTTTGAAAAAAATCTGTGGGGATCACTGATCGCCCAGCACAGCAACTCAGCACACAAGTCATGTGAGATGATTCCAAGGGCTTAGGTATCAATCGCGGATTAAAAAAGAAAAATCAAAATGTGTGCTGGGACACACAGAAGTGCAAATTCAACGGACAAGTGGGAGTTTGTGCGTACGAAGGGTAACCCAGGCTAAGTACCTGCTTTATATCTCCATCTCAACTTTTCTCTATCTACGAATACAGCCGTTGCCCTCTCCGCCGCCGCCGCCAGCCTTTCTCCGTCTACCCCCTCCACGCGGCCGTAACGATTTTTCGTGACAGAAAAAATCCTAATACCCCCCGTCTATATAGAAGTTTCACTTCATAAAGTCTACATATTTTGATAATTATCGGAGATTTAATTACTATGCTTATTATGCAATTAGTTACCTAGTATTAACTATACCTCGGGGAAAGTTGTTTAGTTTTATGAGTAGAGACTACCCGTAACGGCGTGCACACTAATTAAATACACCTGTGTAGTTCGACATGGCTCTATCGGAATGTGGCCAAAATCGGAACTAAGAAATTCCATCATGCGTGGTGGCGTCGGCATAAGTAAGCGCACACTAGACGACCACGATCACGGCCAGTGCTATAGAACTGACATGTTCAAGAGCAGGGTCTTGTCAAACCACGTTCTAGCAGAGCCACGTCGTACTGAACATAAAAATTAGCAATGAAATGCGAGGAGTCAGTAATAAGGATAGAGACACTTCGCTGATTGATCATCATTATCATTACTGAAGATATTTTTTTTATAATCAGGGCCCATTCAACCAAAGACGGCAATAGGGTAGTTGACTGCATCAAAAATCATCATCATCATCATGTCAGCCAAAAATCGTCCACTGCTGGACAAAGGCCTCCCCCAAGGATTTCCACGACGACCGGTCCTGCGCTGCCCGCATCCATCGGCTTCCCGCGATCTTCACCAGGTCGTCGGTCCACCGCGTGGGAGGCCTGCCTAGCTACGTTTTCCGGTGCGCGGTCGCCACTCGAGAACTTTACTGCCCCATCGGCCATCTGTTCTACGAGCTATGTGCCCTGCCCACTGCCACTTCAGTTTAGCGATTCGGTGAGCATCAAAATAAATTACGAAATTTCATTTCCAAGTGATGCATTCAATGCCGATACATCGGCATCGGCGCTATTTTTTTATTGGCGATACAACTACCACAACTCAACTCGTGCTTTAAAAAACTAATGTAAACGCGCCTCTATTTTCTTGTAAACGAGGCACGACCTCGGTTGGCTTGTTTTTACTTTTTCCATGCTTAAAATTAATTAGTGTGCGTATGAGTATTTTTATAACCAGCTCGTTGAATAAAATAAATAGCAAAATAATTTCATTTTTCTCTTCCCTGAAAGGGTCTGCTGAAAGAAAATTTCTTTAGAAATAAGCTTTAGCTACTCTTTGTGTGTCCTTACTTTGTTTGAAAATACAAAAATCAGTTGCGTTAATTACATACAAATCTTTATTTATAGGTAATCTTTATGTATAGGAATTATTTTATGTTGTGAAGATGTTTTTCTTTGTTGATTATTAAAGACTGATTCATTCTTTGTTTCATTCTTTTATTTTATAGTTTTTTGTACACAGGATAAGTAAATTACACATTTCACAAAGGGTAGGCACAGCTTATTTCTAAAGAAATTTCTTTCAGCAGACCCGAGATGATTTAACTGAGATTATTGCACACTGGTAATTATTATAATATACGAATCTTTTAATTTAGTTTACTCGAGTAGGTATACTTTTACAGTATGCAGAATAATATTCTTCTCCTCGAAAATTGTAATACCGGGAGGGAACCGTTGACGGGACCGCCCACCAGGGCGGATGGAACCGTGTTGTGTGCCATCCCCTCCGTTAAACGCCGAGACCGGGGCCGATGGTACAACTATTCCCATTTGCCCCGTTGACGGGGCAGACCCACCGGGGTGGATAGGACCAAGCCCTAAAAAAGTGTGACGAAATAGGAAAGTGTGCCTATTTCACACATTTTTAGAAAAAAAAAATGTTTTAACAGATGATAAAAAGTACCTGACTCAAATGACTAGCAGTCAACATCCCTATTGATTTCGGGGAAACAGCTGAATATATACTTGCTTCAGCTCTGAAAGGTCATTGGGCAAAATCTGACCCGGTTAACTAAAGTTATCCTACAAAAACCAAATTAGTTTTAAATTGTTAAGTATTAACCCACATTTCAAAACATATTTTTTTTTTTTTAAACCATGGGAATAACATGTAAAAAAAATATATAAATGCGTAAATAAAACAATTTTAGTGAAGCACAAATCGATGGAGCCTCTTGCTAGTGAAAAGCAAAGTTGAAAAAATCGATGGAGCCTCTTGCTAGGGAGGAGCAGAGTTGAAAAAATAGATGGAGCCTCTTGCTAGTAAAAAGCAGAGTTGAAAAAATGGATGAAGCCTCTTGCTAGTGAAGACCAGAGTTAAAAAAATCGATGAAGCCTCTTGCTAGTGAAAAGCAGAGTTGAAAAAATGGATGAAGCCTCTTGCTAGTGAAGACCAGAAATAAAAAAATCGATGGAGCCTATTGCTAGTGAAAAGCAGAGTTGTACAAATCGATGGAGCCTCTTGCTAGTAAAGACCAGAGTTGAAAAAATCGATGGAACCTCTTGTTAATGAAAAGCAGAGTTAAAAAAATCGATGGAGCCTCTTGCTAGTGAAGACCAGAAATAAAAAAATCGATGGAGCCTATTGCTAGTGAAAAGCAGAGTTGTACAAATCGATGGAGCCTCTTGCTAGTAAAGACCAGAGTTGAAAAAATCGATGGAACCTCTTGTTAATGAAAAGCAGAGTTAAAAAAATCGATGGAGCCTCTTGCTAGTGAAGACCAGAAATAAAAAAATCGATGGAGCCTATTGCTAGTGAAAAGCAACTCTGCTCCTCACTAACAAGAGGCTCCATCTATTTTTTTAACTCTGCTCCTCACTAGCAAGAGGCTCCTTCGATTTTTTCAACTCTGCTCTTCACTAGCAAGAGGCTTCATCCATTTTTTCAACTTTTCTTTTCACTAGCAAGAGGCTCCATCGATTTGTACAACTCTGCTTTTCACTAGCAATAGGCTCCATCTATTTTTTTTACCTCAAGAACGTTTAAGGACGTTCTGTCACGTTGCTAACACGAAAGTTTTAACCTCAATATTATATTTTTCTTTTTTAAGCTTTTAGCTTGAATCCCATTAACTACATTAATGCGACATATATATTCGTGAACTAGAGACGCTTATCTAAACATCCTACCTAATTTTTTTTCTGTAGGCCGTGGGTATAGGTTTCATACTATGCTGCCCAATGACCTTTGTATTACATCGTTCCAGTATTCCTCTATACGTATTGCAAACAAGTAGGTATGTCTGGGTACTAACAAGTAAGGTACTACAGATTTTTTTTATGTGAGTTTGCTAAAATAGTACTTATACGAGAACAACCGATACACCGATTGTGATTGTGGTGTCTTTGCTTATTGTGTCTCCATCCTTACTAAGGCACGCACTGCTTCCTATAAAGGAATTGCAAACATTTTGGCACTATGTGTAAAAATTAACGCTTTAATACGACTTATCAATAGTTTTCTTCGATTTCAAAAATAAATATTTAATCTGTAAATTGATTTATAGGTACCATTAATTTAACATACGCGTCCACTGGATCGAAATTTGTGCGTAACGGAGCGGACGGATTTCTAACTTTTTATCTTACTTTTCTCTAGAACTGCGTCTTGCCGATCTTATGGTCGCAGTTCTTTAGGAATCAATAGATACAGACAGAACAGAAATCCGTCGGCCGCGTAGTTACGCAAGGATTCCGTCCCAGTGGGTGCCTACTTTTAATAGGAATTTATGTCCACGAATAAAATCGTGGTATCTTTTTAAAGGACGTTGCTCACACATTTTTCCTCTGAACGCGACAATTAATCGTGCTGAGTTTGTAAATAGGGTATTTTCCGAATGAAAAATAAATTATGAAATAAATATTGATACCTTTTAAAATAACTGAAAACTTTACTTGTTTGGCTTTTTCATTCATTTTCAATTTAATAAAATGACTAAATCAGTTCGTCAAAAACTTCACATATTTGTGACGTCATGATTGTGTAACTCGAATTATTTTGGATCAAACTAGCATTTTTGACAAATGATAAAAAGTAACCGATTTGATTAATTGGAAAATACCGTATTATTGTGTCAATTTTGTTCGATTCGTTTTATTCAGTAATATTTTGAATGCTATTTGTATTGTGGCCGGAACAGGGAGTGCTTTATTTAATATACCAAAATTATATGAATAAACATACTTATATCTATCACGGATAAAATAATTAAATCGTAGAATATAAGTTTTATACATATAATGCACTACGCATTCCGGCGGTCATAAATATTTGTCTTCAAATTTTTTTTTATTAAATAGCATTTACTTATAAGTAAAGACGCGAGTTTAGCACGCTGCAGGCACACGCTTCTGAATCATACCGAATAATATCGCAATTAAAAAATATATAATGCTGTGGGACTATGTTAGCATAGGCAATGAATTAGAAAATGGCGCCGTAATGAGGAAAAACTATTCGAAATCATCACCATATTTCATTAAAATCAGATCGTATAGGTTTAAAGCTTCGGCCAAACCTGCGCGTCTGCGGCTAAACTTACGAAGTAACTATTATCTCATCTGTGGCTAAACACTCGCGAGACTTTTGCACACCTACGCGACCACGGCGCAAAACTTTCTATGAACATCTCTGGGTTGGAGTGCACTTGAAAGAGGTTTTTGAAGTAAAACTTCTTTACGCACGCTTGATTTGGGTAGTAAGCTAGTGAATGCGTTACGCGAACAGTGATTTCAGTTTTACTACAGTCGTGTGGTCTAAAGCACACTCGTTTTTGTATAGCAGCCCTTTAAGTGCACCTCAACCCATCTATGTACTATCTTCTGCTGTAGTCATCGTACAATTACAAATAATACACGTACGACAAGTCTAACTACAAGACGCGTGGGTCACGTTCTCGCATTGCGCGATTCCCGCGTCGCAGACGCACAGGTGTGCAAGGCGCCATAAGATTACACGGACTGCCAAAGAGAACACAAGTCACTACGTTTACGGGCTTCGACCGCCGCGCGTAGTCGCGCAGGTTTGGCCGGACCTTAAATTTTGTACAAACTGATGTTTTCAGAATGTTATTTACTAAAACCATGGCTTATAATAAGACGCCTTATAGAAACTCGTTTTCCATACAAATTAAAGAAACTATATCAATGTTAACATCAAATTATCCGGTCATTTTTTGAAGTTTGTTTTGTATGCATCCAATTATCTAGGTCTTTTTAATGTGATCTAAGACTACCCTGTATGTAATCTTTCAGCTATTTTTTCTCATGAGTAACTGTCTACTATATACGAGTTGGGGGATTCTAATGACCAGTTCACCAGGATCCCCTAGGTCGATCTCCAGGATCCTGGTAGATTTACAGTTCAATTAAAAAGCGTATTTAAAGTTGAACATATAGAACTGGTACGATCGATTCAGATCCTTCATACAAATAACACACGATAAATAAAGCTAGGCTCTTTTGATGGCCAACTTTTTGTGGAACATAAAAAAAAACATACTTATTTTATTCGTCAATATGAAGATTAGTTAAATAAAAATATACCATTATATCAGCCGAAAGACGCCCCACTACTGGAGAAAGGCCTTCCCCAAGGATTTCCACAACGACCGGTCCTGCGCTGCCCGCATCCAGCGGCTTCACGCGACTTTCACCAGGTTGTCGGTCCATTAAGTGGGAGGCCTGCCTACGCTATGTCTTCCGATGCGCGGTCGCTACTCGAGAACTTTACTACCCCAACGGCTATTTCGTTCGTGCCCTGCCCACTGCCACTCAAGTTTAGCAGTTCCGAGAGCTATGTCGGTTGTTTTGGTTCTCCTACGGATTTGATAAATAAAAATATAACGAAAAGAAACAAAATGATATGTTACATAAGAAATTAGCCACCGAAAAAAGACCTGCTGAATCTGTACAATTTTCCTGGGTCTAAAACCACCATTTCATATCTGATTTCTTAACTTATTATTAAAATACAAAATATAGGAGCCTTCGATACTTTAAAGGGAATGACCTAATTAATCCAATAATTGAGTAGTACGATTTTTTACTAAATTATAAATTAAACTTAAATACTTAATATAAAAAACAAGTATTTTAACTTACAAAATACCTTAGTATAAAAGACACTGAAAAATTTGGTTTACAACTCATTTTGAGACTTCAAAAAACACAACCCACAATGGAATCTTGTCCAGGCTTTTCAAAATATTATGCGTAGTAATTATTTATTATTATACTTAGGTATAATTTCACTTATGATTCAAAATTTACAAACATTTATATTTTAATAGACGGCGAAAAAATAGCGTTTCGAGAAAAACATTCAATTCAAATACAGAATTCGTTATCTTTCACCGTTTTGATGTGGACTGGACACGTCTTTTTTCTCGATCCTGGGTGGGGGCTTCTGAACAAACTCCCTTCGTGTTGGCGTCATGTACCAACCCCATTGTCCCCCTTATCTCCCTACCTGAACTAGACATATGTTCACAAGTCTTGAACAAATATTAGCTAAAGTCTTTGCAATCCAACGCTATTTTGGGAAGAGACTTTTGTGGACACGTCTATCCACGTAAAACTTCAACCAACAGAGTGTTTCAAGTTATATTTGAAATTAATAGTAAAGCATTAGAAGCCGAAAATTACAAGAAATCTTGGCTCAACAATAGAGATTCTACTACTTAACAAATAAGGCAACTCTACTATTTATAGTTGAGGACACCCTCTCATATAATGTAGAATCCATAATTAGGCGAACTAGTTTTTTTTAAGAATACATTAATTTCTCTGGGTACAAGCCCTTTTGAGACAGTCTTTATTTATTTATTCATCTTTATTTCATTTCTGAATTGCAATGCTAGTACCGTTGCATTACAAATCTTCTCTGGAGTTCTTGACAGCATTTGTAGGAGCCTCATTCTGAGGTGAAACATCCGGTAGCCAGCACGTCTATAAAACTGCACTCAGTGCAAGTCAAGTCTTAACGTCCATCTTCATTTTATTTTCTTGTTCTTCACATTGCTTACTTGCACCGGATAATTTTCTCAAAAACGCACCACTTTTTGAAGCAAAACTCTAGCAGAAAACAATAAAAAAAACTACGAATGCGTTCACCACAAATCCCGCCAAAAAAGTAGTCGAACTAGTTTGACAGATAAAGTATTGCCAGGTTTGCATGAAATTTAATAGTGATGTGGTTAATGTCGATATTTAAGTGTCAAATTAAGCTATGGCTGTCAATGTACTTTTAATATACAAACCTTTTTCTTTATAAAATCGTGACCATGATTTAGTCTATTTCTTACAACTATAAACTATAACCGGGCTACAGAGACCAGTTAACGGCGCCTACAACAATTCATTTACAATTGTAAATAGGTAGTTATGATAAAAGTCAATTTAAAACAGTAACGAATAGTTAAAATATAATTATTATCCAAAGCCCAGTAATAGGTCATCTTTGCCAAGCCGTAAACATTTTGAATATCAGCACGAACAGCACTGTCGATACTGTGGCAACATTTGTGCTGGTATATTAAGTTGTCAAACTAGTCCGCCAAATTATGGATACCACCTTAGTGAAATACAACTTTTCGACTGACTATTTAGAATGCTTTATTTATATGACAAGTTTTGCCTTACACTACGTTGTTGTTTTAACCGGAGCACATTTCTGAGTGATCATCCCATGCGGCCACCTGTCGAAGAAAAAATGGTAATGTTAAGGAAAATTGTGCTTTCAATAAACATCAACCTATCTTTGAAGTACAAGAAATTCTAGAAGCCCGTAGACGCAGCAAAATTTTGGAGTGACGACCGCGCACCGGAAGACGTAGTGTTGACAGTCCTTCCAAGCCGCTGGATGCGCGGGTGAAGCAGGGCCGATGGTTGTGGAAATCCCGTTATTATTATTATAACAGCTCATATACTTTCCCACCGAGGGGCTCGAGCCTACCCAGAATTAGGGCGATCGGGCCTTAGTCGACCACGCGGGCCCAGTGCGGGTTGGTCGACTTCACACACAACCTTTAAGTTTCTTCGCAGGCGTGTGCAGGTTTCCTTACGATGTTTTCGTTCACCGTAAGAGCGTCAGATAAACGTACATATGAAATCTAAATTCGAAAACACATTGGTACGTGGCAGGACTTAAACCACGACCACCCGGCTAAGAGGTAGCGGTCACGATGTTTTCCTTCACCGTAAGAGCGTCGGATATACGTACATATGAAGTCGAAATTGGAAAACACATTGGTACGTGGCAGGATCCGAAACACGACCTCCCGGACAGGAGGTAGCGGCCCTTGCCATTACGCCACCAACGACGCTCCGACGCTATCTATTACGGAAACCTAAAAATATTAACCCGTTGGTTTAATGGTCTGCGCTTCTGTTTGGCCGTGGGTTAGCTCACACTCGGGGAAGGACGAAAAGGTTTGTTTACCCAAACGTTTTGACATCCCACCAAAAGAGTCATGGTATTAAACCAAAAAGTATTGGTATCACCGGAAGATTGTAAATTCCGTTAGATTATAATCTAACGGGATTTATTTCGCGAGATTGTGAACTGTCGTAAGATTGTGAACTGTAACATATTGTTCACAATTTCACTAGTGACATTACAATAACACTAATCGAAGTAAAAAACACTAAATAAATGATGATTCCCCCCCCCGGGTTGCAGAATGCTTCGCAGCAGAAGAAACCATCAGTTTTATTCGGAGGTACAAGAATAGGCCGTGATATTGTGATCCGATTCACAATTTACCGTTATATTATAATCTAACTAGTGAGATTGTAATATTGCGGTCAAAGTATATATATTAGTACTATCATACAGTATGGACACTCCCTGCCGCTCTCTAAATTGCGACCTCACCCCCTCGTCACCCAGATTGATTGCAGTTTGGTTGTAGAACGTATAGGATTTCGCTGTAATTTTGTTTGTTCCGTCATTCGTTTTTTGAAATGTCATTTCTGGCCCGTTGTATGAAATGTCCGGGGTGTGTCGCGGTTTTCACAATATTCCGGTGACATTAACACACCTGGCAGTCTCGGCTGCAGTACCACTGGTTAGCACATCCGGCGCATACAAACTGCGCGTCCCGTCGCCGGCACCCCTGGCACAAAGGGGTATCGGCGGCTTCCGAGGTGCCTTCATCGATGACGAGACGGCCGGTCCCTGAGCCAGCAGGGGAGTTGGCCTCGCCTTCCGAAGCCTGACTTTCCTCGTCGTCCTGTTGCCAAAGTAAGGTAGGGTATAAAAATTATGGAAGAAAAGGCCTAAGCCCTTCATCAGATACGTAAATGAAGCAAAGGTCTGTGTAAAGTTTTTTTGAACTGAACTTTACGACACAATAAAATGGCATATAAAGTACCCAAGAAGTTTATATACTGTTTAAAACTGGAGGCCATACTCTAAAAACCTAATTGAAGCAAAGAAATATGGCCTCGAAATGTCTCGTTACCGCTCCATCTCTTTTCAATTAGCGGGTGTGAGCAAGAGCTTTACTTATACACGTCTTGTTCACGTCTTCTTTCTTATACTGTGTGTACGCGATGATATTCAATAATAATAAATAAATAATTCTTTATTCAGGCAACCACGAACCCACAAACAGAAAATTCAGTTCACAATAAAATAAATTAAATTCAATAAAATAGAATAATATGTACAACTTCCTTAATCATTGTATTTTTTTTTTCTCTTATGTTGTGCAATAAAGTGTTTTCAATCAATCAATCAATAATGTACTATTAGAAGTGTGCAGTTAAAATAGAGAAATATGTCCTTGATTGGGTGAGTTTATTGACACACACAGTATAATGATCGGAACATACAGGGCGATCTAACGGGGCACGGTATGAAGAACGACTGGCGGCACCCAGGCGTGTCGCGACCGGCGAGCATGCAAGCTGCATAGTCAGCGCTAACACCTGTGTGCCTACAGGCCTTTACAAAACAAACAATATATTTTCTTACCAGCTGCACAACTTCTTCTGGCTTCTCGGGCTGAGGCTCGGCGGGCGGCGGCGTCGGCTGCACCGGCGTTATCGTGATCTCGCCGCAGTTCTGTCCATAGACAACACGAGAATATTGCTATCAACTCTTTTTACTGGTACAGACTTCTTGGACAGGTATATCGATACTGGTGACATAAGTTTCGATAATTTTGTTATAGTGCGACAAGGATCTTTTGGCACGTGGCGGGAATTGGAACTAACGACGCCATCTTGTAAACTTGACAGATCGTTCAGTGTGTTGTTTGCACACCCACGCCCTCCTGTCAATGTCACCTAAGTGCCAAAAGATCCTTGTCGCACTGTACGCATAAGCCAGATTTACACGAGGAAAGTATTTAAACAACTGCCCACAAAAGCAGGAATGTATTGTTTTCAGGTCTAATGTATGTTTCTTAATGCCACAATATCTTCTAAACGCCTTCATGGATTTTAGAGTGAGAGGTAGGTATCGTTGGATTCGTCTTGATCCCGTGAGTGACATAAGATACATTTTTGACTTCCCAAAAAAGACAGGTAATGTTTTTATGAAGTACTGTTTTTATTAAATTTCTAATTTAAATTTATTACTGGCATAGAAAAGTTTTACTGACTCGTGGGTCACCGCGTTCTTCCTACCTACCTTAAAGTATAGTAAGTGAGACTTATCAGCAGGTAAACAAAATCATATTATATGTATATCATAAACATAATATATATTACTACAACACGGCTGACCGCATCGTACACTAAATCGCAGCAGCGCTGGGCCACGCTGAAAATCAGCGCTGTGTTGCAGCATAAGCCGCACTCAGTATATGCTGAGCGTGGTCCGTGATTCCTGCACCACACACACACACACATCATACTTTGATGGTCTTTTTTTTCTCCACTTGTAATTTTAGTTAGGTACTGTTAATTTGTTAAATTTTTTTTTCTCCCTTTTTTAACATTATGTATGTGTTTGGTGAAAAGGAATCAATAAATGCCTTATGTCTTACTAGCTGTTTCCCGCGGATTCCCCCGCGTGGACCACGTTTCTATGACTTTTCGAGGATGCGCAGTGCGCGAGCCGCAAGCGGCTCGCGAGCGTGGTATAAAATAGCCTATGTCTTAATCCAGGTCCTAATCTGTCTACCTACCAAATTTCAGCCAAATCCGTTCAGTAGTTTTTGCGTGAAAGCGTAACAGACAGACAGACAGAGTTACTTTCGCATTTATAATATTAGTAGGGATGTATATTAGAGATGGGCAAGCACACATAATTTAATTTCCTTTATTAGTAACTAATCGTTTGCAATGGGGCTTAATATGTTTTGGAGATAGATTATTTATCTAAGGATTTATTCCTAAATTCCTCATCCAATGAGTGGAAACGTGTTTAAACTCGATTTGCGTGTTACGAACCGTTTTTTTCCCCAATGACTTGCTTGGGTTTGGGTTTTTACCAACCACCCATCTCAACATTACTTGCTTCTGAATATAATAAAGGTACACGGTAGTTTTCCGCGCCCACTGCGAGTATAATGCTTGCGTAATGGCTTGCTTAAAAACTCTTCGCTCTACATGATGTTAGGTGCTCTTAGTCATTCGCCCTTTCGTGCGTTCAGTCGTGGTGAACTGGCAAGCTCCAGTTATAAAGGGGAAAATTGTAATGGTTGATAAAATTTAAAACTAAACATTTTCTCATGAAACTGAACAACTTTCTCAAAGGAACCTATTCAATTAGAGAAAAAAATTATGAGTATAATGTATAAGTTGTAATCTAATAATAATATATGAAGAAGATTGTATAGGTTCAATTTTGCTCAGACCCGTTTGCTTTTATTAACAGAATGTCCAGTCGATCCGTTAGGTCTATTTCCCCGAACGTCCATCCCCCACCCCCCTTAATTAACTTCAACAAATTTCCACTTCCTCGAAAGTCCATTTTAAAATTGTATAAAAAAATTATAGGCAATGCTTTTGAGGGTTCCGTAAACCCAACGGGTGACCAACGGGACCCTATTACTGAGCCTCTGCTGTCTGTCTGTCTGCGGGCTCTATTTCATGAACCTTAATAGGTACACAGTTAAGATTTTTACAGAATGTGTATTTCTGTTGCCGCTATAACAACAAATATACTAAAAATTAGAAAAAAGTTAAAAAATAAGGGGGGTCTCCATACAAATAACCTGTTTTTTTATAGGCCTTTAGAAGTATTTTTGATTTAACTCTATCGTAAAAACGGTAATATATACATGCGTGAAACTTGGTATCATTATAGTACTAATACTGAAGATAAAAAAAGATAAAAAAATCAAAAAAAAAATAATTAAAAAATCGGCCAAGTGTGAGTCGTGCTCGCGCTATGGAGTCCGAACTGAATGACAAAAAAGCGTATTTTGTCGCTCGCGTTGATGTCTTTTGAATAGGTATCATTGTCCATAAACTAAGTAATTGTGTGGAGATGTGTGGTGATACGGAACCCTCGGAGTGTAAGTCCGAATCGCACTTGGCCGATTTTATTATAATTATTCGGGGATGTGTACGTTCGAGAAAGTGCATCTAACGGACCAACTGGACATTCTGGTCTGGCTAATAAGACCAAACGGGCTTAGGATTCAGACTCATAGGTCGATATCAAAAAACTGGGCAATGATTTTAATTTTACTTTATATGAGACAAAGAGTGAACAGTATGTGACTCTTTACTCTTTAAACCGCAACCACGATTGAAAGCACGAAGGAGCGTGCGTCTAAAAACACTCATTAGACCAGGCATAGCGTTAGAACGAAACGATAGATTTATCGTTTAATGTCTATCGTTTCGGTCTTCGGCAACGTTTTCCGCGCTGGCAGCGAGCGCGAAAAATGTCGCCGAAGAGAAAAGTAGCATCATTTGGTGTTGGAAACCAAAATCTTTTTTGAGTTGCTGAGCCAAGAAATTAAAAATCATGCAATATATCCTGTAGAGACATTTTTGTTAAATCCACAGTAGATAATTGATAGGCCTCATAAGAAGGCTCAAGGTCACCATAAAGGGGCATGGAGTGCAGAGAGGTGGCAGAGTGCGGAGACCTGAGGACAGTCCTGGAAGTCGTCGGCAACCTGAGGGGGATACTGGACTTCTTGGAGTAGCTGGGCTGACAGTGATACCGGCCAGGCACGCAAAAAAGGCGCATCAGACGCCTGGTTGCATAAACCAGAGCTCGTCCTTACAATTACACCCTAAGGGCGAAGAAGCGAGCATCGGAGTTTCCATATGTGATCGATCCGACATTGCTCAGAGAATCGTTAAAGTTATGTGACAGTGGGCGGGGTGAATAGCTCGTAGATGGGCGGGCAGTAAAGTTCTCGAATGGCGACTGCGCACCAAAAGACGTAGCGTAGGAAGGCCTCCCACTCGGTGGACCAACGACCTGGTGAAGGTCGCGGGAAGCCGCTAGATGCGGGCAGCGCAGGACCGGACGTCGTGGAAATCCTTGGGGGAGACCTTTGTCCAGGACGTCTTCGGCTGATATGATGATGATGATCTTGTATACTGAATTGCAGGCGTACTAGTGTAGTTAGGTTAGCATTTGGTGTATGCAGGTATTTCAGTGATAAAGATTGTGCAAACAAGCAATTTCCAATTTTCAGTCTAAGAAATGATAAGTTATCAGTAAATAAGATTAACTCGTGTAAACCAGGCTTTAAATTGGGATTTGTAGGTACACTATTTGGTATGTAATGGTTTGTGAACTTAGCTTTTTTGTAAGGTTTTGTAAAATATAAGTACCTGACCAGAAAACACTTTTTTAGTGATTGTATAAGATTAAATGAATTGTCTAAAAAGGCAGTTCAATTTTAAGAATATAATATATGTAATTTTCCTGTGAAACAATCAATCATCATAACAAAACGAGTTTCTGGTCAAGTTTTATAATTTCTTTTGTGATTGACAATGAATTTACGATGAGTATTGCCAATTTTGTGTCACTTTTGTAAATGATGAAAACAATTGAAGGAAAATGTGTTTTGTAAATTGTTGAAGCATTCTAAAAACCAAATTATAATTAAAAATGAGCACTGCTTAGTGATCTTAATGGCTTTAGTATAATTAGGGTGTTGTTTGAGATCCAAAAATTAGTTTATAATACAGGGTATTTAAAAAAATATTAATTCCTGGAGAAAGTTGTTTAGTTTAATGGGTAGAGCTTATCTTTAACGGCTTGCACGCTATTAAAAAAACATCCTATATGATATATCTATAATGAATGAGTTTTTATAACGTGAATCTGTGTTCCATTAAAACTTACAATACTTTATTTAACCTATTACGTGACGATGACTTATTCGTAGTGAGCAGACTACATAAAAGTTATGTAAGTTTCCAGCATTTAAGACGGAATTTATGCATTGATTAAGAATATTTAGATCAAGAAAAGCTCCAACAATTTAAAAAAAAACAGCAACACCGAGGTAAACTTAAAAACTAAATTTCGAATTTTGAACGATCGAGGCCAATTAGAACACCAATTTTGTATTTATTTTTATGCTACATACACATATTCGGCGAGTGCGTTAGCCGAATGCCCGAGCGACAGGGGCAAAGTTATAAATGAGAAGAGTAAAGTTGTAACTACATCTTTGTCTTACCTATAGCGTTGTCCCGGTCTCTCGGGCATTCAGCGAACGTGCTCGCCGAATAAGTGGATGTAGCATTATTCGTGCATCTAATACCTTGGCCTGACCGTACGTCGGGAGCGCTGGGGTGCTCTGTCTCCGCTCGGGGGAAGTCAGCAGTTTAGCCAACGTCGGAGAGAAACCCTGTGAGGTCGGGGGCGCCTGCAAGGTTGGCAACACCCATTCAAGCACCCTCGCTTACTGGCGCGACCGGCCTCAAACCTCAGTGACTGTATGGCGCCTTTGATTTTAGACGAAAATTAAGCATATAATTCAAGTTGATTTCCATAAGATGTGGCTATAGTGAGGTTTGAAACAAGTTACGAGCTTAAATGACTGCTGTTAAAGTATGAGAAACATTGAATATTTAGTGACATAAAAATTCGCTTTGCATACATCTAAAATGAATCCCATAAACTTCACTGATGATGGGTTAATTTATTACACACGGTTAGAACATTTTTATAAGTGCAAGAGTGCCACATGATTGTAGTAAAAATGAAAAATATCTAATCATAATGAATGTACTTTTTTATGGAGTATCAGCGATAAGTTTCTAAACTATTTAAAATTCAATTTACAGGAAATTATGCTTTCTTTCACCATAATGTCACGACGTTTATCCGACGCTCTTACGGCGAAGAAAAACATGGTGAGGAAACCTGCACACGCCTGCGGAGAAACTCACCGCACTGGGCCCACGTGGTCGACTAAGGCCCGATCGCCCTAATTCAGGTTAGGCTCGAGCCCCTCGCTGGGGACGTATTTGAGCTGATATGATGATGATTTTGATGAATATCACGAAAGGAAAGAGTGTCGCATGTAGCCAAAAATGGAAAAAAAAACAAAAAAAAAAATTCGTGCTACAGTGTGCTATATATAGTTAGATATTTTCACCTTTAAAAATGTCGTAACCACAAGTGTTTTATATTGTCAAACCCAATTTTTGCAATTAGTCAACATTGCCACAACAGCATATTACTATTTTAAATTATCATTATTACGTTTTCAGATCTAAATATACATCCCTACACGAGACCCGATTTTAAGAACAACAACCAGGCATCCTCCACAATGTAAATATTTAACACCAAAAAACAATCAATCGATTTTCTTTTTTTATTTCTTATTACAAAATGTTTCAAATGATAATGGGTGATTTTTTACGATTAAAATAGTGACACACGATAAGAAAAACATTAACAACCAACAGGTGTCCTTACTAGCTAATTGGCATTTTAAGAAATAATAAGGTTTATTTTTTAATGAAAATATAGACAATTTCAAGAAAATCATTTGAATACCTATTGTTTTATCACTAGTTATTTTTCATGATTTTTAAAAGATTAAAAATGATGACGTAATAGGTTCACACACTGAAAAAAACAGCCCGTGCTTATTTAAATTAACGATTATGAAATTAATTACAAATAAGTTAAATGATAAGCGTAAGCTTGTAATTTATTTGTGCTTGTAACTTTAGTTTATTTTGTGTTTCTTTTATTATTATTTTTTTCATTCTCTGTATATTTACTTAACGACATGCAAGTATTTAGGCTTTTATATGCGAAAACATATAAGTGGTTTATAGTTATTTTAAATAGTCGTAACTAATTGTTATATAATAACCGTTTGTTTTCCAAATAAAAAAAATAAAAAAAAGTGATGACGTAATAGCCCCAAACACTCATATAAACCAGCCCGTGCTTAATTGACTATTATGAAATTAATTTAAAAAAGTAATAATTTTACTTCTTACAATATAAAATCGAAACATTTCTAAATGGCTTTTATATTTAAATTACCTATACCTAGTCTAGGTCTAGTCTGTAGGAGAAGTTTAGCCTGAGAGGTGCTGAACATTTTTTGGTAAGCCCGTTTTTTATATGAGGGACAAGCTTGGTTATCTTTGGTAGAAGACAGAACATACCTTGGTGAGTATTCCATGCAGCAACGAATTCTGTGTGTCCTGGCTCTGAGTAACAGGCAGAAGCGATATTTCAGGGTAAGGTGGCGGTGGCAGCCGCGGACTACTGGACGGCAGCCGCTCTGGAGGCTTCTCTTCGTGGACTTGGACCTGGATTGGGAGAATAGGGCATGATGTATCTTCAAATTCTATCATCATGATCATTTCAGAAGGAAGACCGCCATCAATCAGCTTCTTCGCAGAATGTCCCCTTGCTTTTTATCACGCTTTTATTAGCTTCACCTGTATGTTTGTATGTATGTAACCGACTCCTTTGGACTCGATTTTGACCCACTTTAAACGGACAGATTTAATTCACACTTTGTAGACTTATCAAGAATCAGCGACAATATAATAATTTCATAAGTTTGAACTAAAAAATAAATAGAGTTTAAAAAAACTAAAAAACACGCTTTTAAAGTACATCAGACTAAAATGTAAAAAATAGTTCTTAATATAAGTTGGAAATAATAATTAACAAATTACTAGTATTATTGTGAAAAAGTGTGGGTTGCTCGATAGACAAAAAATATGGCACAGAGCACCCCACGCTTTTTCACAATAATACTTTTTTTTTTTTTTTTTATTCACAATTGGTAAGCCCTTGGCATCATCTCACCTGATGGTAAGTGACGATGATGCCGAAGATGGAAGCGGGCTTACCAAGATTCTCCAACGCAATGGAGAACTGGCTATCTTATCTTCAAGCCGGAACACATCAATGTTGTTAACACTGATGTTTGGCGGCAAGACTTAGATAAGATGGTGGTAGCTAGCCAGGCGGGCTTAGAAAATGCCCAACTAGTAATTTGTTAATTATTATTTTCAACTTATATTAAGAATTATTTTTTACTTTTTAGTCTGATGTACTTTAAAGGCGTGTTTTTTAGTTTTCAAACTCTATTTATTTAAGAAAACTATAATACTACTTTATAATAGTACTTACAAACATATCAAGGCCGATCTTCGAGAATCGAATACGCAACTTCTAAGGACGCTAGTGGACTGGACATTGCACCAAGGAGGCAGTTCATAGGCCGACTGCGCGCCGCATAGCGGAGTACTGCTTAAGGAGTTTAAGGGGACAACGACAAACCACCAGATAGTCACAGTAACCCTCGAATAGGGTGTAATAAGTACCATGCTGGCGTCCTACCCAACAAGTGAAAACCACTGAGGTTTTAACCATGTTTATCTCACTCTAACACAACCCATGAGAAGTCTGACGAACTTCATACTTCGCCATTTAGGTTTCCCTCTGGATATAAAACCTCATTGGTTAAAACACACAAGTTGTTCTGAAATAGTACATTTTTGCCGAGGGATGAAATTAAGCAATTGCAGATGCACGACCTCATTACCCCAGCTCCCTTCCACCTTCGGTCAACGAGACGCAGGGAAAAGTTCCACCCCTATGTTGTTGATATTCAGCCTATATGCACGAAGCGTTACGCTTCCTCATTTATTATGCGAACAGCGATGGAGTGAAACTCGGTACCTGCGTCTGTGTTTCCCGACTTCTACAATTTGGGGATCTTCAAAAAAAAAAATCCAATTTTCGTGAAAATGTGTTTTACTATATTATTAACGCATACCGAAAAACCGACCATCTCTATTCCGTCCGTGCGTTCGTCTGTCACGCTTGGCTCTAGAGGCTATATCTTTAGTTTGATTGGGACCGAATTTGGGACATAAGATTTTTATATTATTTCATCGATAGATCATTAAAATTTTCTTCGTACCGTCAAACTGAAGAGTAGCTGTCATACAACCAAAATTTAATTATTTTTTCTCAATAAAGGCTCTGACCATTTTGATGAAACTTTGCATGTCGGAGTTGCTTATGTTTATCTATTACATGGTGATACCCATTGGTTTGGGAAAAATCGTGTTTGTATGGTTCTCCTACAAATGAAATTGAAACTTACAAATTGTTGGAGCTATTGAATTGTCACGTATTACGAATAAGTATATATTTTTTAAAAGCGTTGGTGGCCAACCGGTAACGACTCGATCCATCTAACCAGAGGTACCGGGTTCAAATCTGGACGGCCAATGTACCAATGAGTTTTTCAAAAACTTACGTACATATACTTACCGATTGCTTTAACGGTGAAGGAAAAACATCGTGAGGAAACCTGCACACGCCTGCGAAGAAACTCGAAGGTTGTGTGTGAAGTCGACCAACCCGCACTGGGCCTGCGTGGTCGACTTAGGCCTAATCGCCCTGATTCAGGGTAGGCTTCGACCCCTCGGTGGGGACGTATATGAGCTGTTATAATAATAATAATATATTTTGTCATGTAACATGAATTCATCAAAATAATTAAAAAAAAAAACAATTTTTGCACGAAAAAAACATAAATGAAAAAAAAAATACGAGAAAGTTTAGTGCGGGCTGCCGTTCAATTTATTTACTATGGCGACAACCCTAAAAAAAACCATACTAGAAAAAACGCCTGGAGATATAAAAATAACCCGAATTTCACCGAAATCCGTCCAGTAGTTTCGAATTTATAGCACCGGACGGACATACAGACACATATACACACATTGTTTTTTCTTTTTAACTCAATACTCAATTATTTATTGCATCCATGAGTGTAAGACAATCGATCCCCATCAAAATCTCATTTTTTTTGCCATCACCATACCTTCTTTATTCCTTCGTCACTCGAAAGTAAAAATAAAAAGGTGAACGAAATTTTTATTTTAAAAAAACACCGCCATTTTCAATTGTTTTATCTGTGTACGAAAATAAGTCAAATTAATGAAGAAATCCGTTATTTTTTTTAATTTCGCGAGAAAGTATGCACAGCATGGCTGTACAAATTATTTTTACTAATGACAACATTTGCATGTTCGAGGGTCAAACTTTTATACCTTCTCAGGTCTTCGCCGCTCCTTGGGATGGTATTCAGGTCTAGTGGTGAGGGTCTCCGGGGGCCGGCTCGGCATCATCCCGGCGCCTGCTTGCTGCATCGTCGCGTACTGCACCAATGCATCTTTAAAAAGACTGTTCGGTATACCGCCAGCTTGCATCTGCTGGAGGCGCTCGAGCATCGCTTTTTGGTTCTGGAAATAATTTAATTTCGTTTAATTTACTACAACTATTAACTACTAATTTTACAATAATTTGCGGTAGTAAGGTAGGAGACGAACGATGCCTTTTTTAAAAATTTACAATTGGTAAACCTTGTCACCTTCAACTTATCTTGTGACATGAAAAAGTCTTTATTCTTATCCAAAATCCAATTTACTTACACTTACATACCTACTAAATTTTAGGTATAGTGCATTTTTGGTGGTTACTAAAGTGAGAAATATAAAAAAGCAGATGAGAAAACAGTAGTAAGTACAGGGATGGCTTGATTTTCCCCGACCCAAAAAACCCACTGGGTTTAATTGGGTAAAACCCACCTAAAAACCCAAGGGTTTTTGACAAGAGTAGGTTTTATCAAAACTTGTCTTGCGGTCGATTGCAGCCGCTGCCGGCGGCCATTTACGCACTATAGAATTGTATGAATTTAATTATTTGAATTCATTTAATTTAAAATATAATCTGTAAAACCCAATTATACCAAAAAAAACCCGATTAATCCCAGTGAGTAATTTTTTTGAAAAAAAAGACACGGGTTTTTCCATCTATAAGTAACTATGTCATCATCGTCATCATATGAGCCGAAAGACTTCCACTGCTGGACAATGGCCTCCTCCAAGGATTTCCACGACCGATCCTGCGCTGTCCGCATCCAGCGGCTCCCGCGACCTTCACCAGGCCGTCGGTCTACCGTGTGGCAGGCCTTCCTACGCTACGTCTTCCGATGTGCGGTTACCATTCGAGAACTTTACTGCCGCAGCGGCCATCTGTTCTACGAGATATGTGCACTGCCCACTCTCATTTAAGTTTAGCGATTCTGTAAGCTATGTCGGTTACATTTGTTTCGTAAGTATGTAAATATCGATTATTATACTATAATACATATTTTTATCTTTAGGTTAAACCTTAACCTAAAGCGTTTTCTTCGTTGGCGGGTTTACATTTATAAACTTCTTGTTATTTGGTTAGGAATTAGGATATTTGAGTTTGATGATATAACACATGAGACACATAAGAATATTAAGAATGAAGCAGCAAAAATCTATAATAATAACTTCACCGATAGTATCATAATATCAGCCGAAGGAAGTCCACTGCTGGACATAGGCCTCCCTCAAGCAGTTCCACGATGACCGGTTCTGCTCTGTCCGCATCCAGCGTACAGATAGTATACAGGGTGTTTATGCAAACCTAAGAAACCTTTAAGGAAGTGTATAGGAAACCGAAACTGAACAACTTTCCCCAAGAAACCTATGGTCAATTTTTAGACTTCCCATAAATAGTAATTTGGCTTTGGCTTCTCAGCTGATCGATGTATATTAGAAGTATTATTTAAAATTGACCGTAGGTTTCTTGGGGAAAATTGTTCAGTTTCAGTTTCTTATTCACCTTATTAAAAGTTTCTTGTCTTCGTATAAACAGCCTGTATTTAAGATAGATTTTATTTTTTATTATTTTCCCTGTTTTAACTAACAAATAGCTACTACTCTCTACTGGCGAATGCGATTGGGGTCAAGGATTGTAATTGAGAATCAGTCCGTTGACCACTGACGCCGGGCAAGGTCTGCCCTATTAGCAATGCCAGTAATTGTTTAATCAAATGCTGTTTATTACTTGTTTTACGTTACGTTTTTGATAGTCAACGAGTAACGACAGATTGCGTAATATTAAGTAAGGTTGCGGCGTGCTCGAATGTTTCATAAAATCCTACTTATTGGCGCCATCATATAAGCTCATATACGTCCTCACCGAGGGGCTCGATCCTACCCTGAATTGGGGTGATCGGGTCTTAGTCGACCACGCGGCCCAGTGCGGGTTGGTCGACTTTACACACAACCCGCAGAATTCTTCGCAGGCGTGTGCAGGTTTCCTCACGATGTTTTCCTTCACCGTAAGAAGGTATTGGCCGTATTGGCGCCATAGCTCATTTATACTTATAGCAAAGTATATATATTAGTACTAACACAGTATGGACACTCCCTGCCGCTCTCTAGATTCCAACCTCACTCCCTCGTCACCCAGATAGATACAGGTTGGTTATAGTTTGGTTCTCGAAAGTATGGGATTTCGCCATGATTTTGTTTGCTCCATCATTTGTTTTTAGAAATGTCATTTCACGACCGTTTTATGCAGTGTTTGGGGTGTGCTTATAGTTTTTTCTGACTGACACAAAACTCGACAAGTGCGAGTAGGATGGCACACATATTTTTTATTATACATATATTAACTATTCATTATTTTATTCGTATTTACTAAAACAACTGAATTACGAAAATTGCGCCATATTTTAGCTAGGCACACTTACGCATGCGTAAGTTTTTGAAGTGAAAACTTCTTTAGGCGCGTTGGGCATTTTTTGAGATAGGAAAAAAACCATTGAACTCGCGACCGTTACCGACACCGACAGGAACACTCGGACGGTCAAAACTTATAAACTCGCGGCCGTCATTGACCCCGATAGCGGACGTAATTGACACCGATAGGAACACTCGGAGGGTCAAACTTATAAACTCGCGGACGTTATTGACACCGATAGGAACACTCGGAGGGTCAAACTTATAAACTCGCGGCCGTTACTGACACCGATAGGAACACTCGGAGGGTCAAACTTATAAACTCGCGGCCGTTATTGACACCGACAGGAACACTCGGAGGGTCAAACTTATAAACTCGCGGTCGTTATTGACCCCGATAGGAACACTCGGAGGGTCAAACTTATAAACTCACGGACGTTATTGACACCGATAGGAACACTCGGAGGGTCAAAATTATAAACTCGCGGCCGTTATTGACACCGATAGGAACACTCGCAGGGTCAAACTTATAAAACTGTAAAAAGTTTTCACTTCTGTCGGCACTCCCGGAGTGGTTAGGTTATTTTTTAATCCTTACTAATATTATAAATGTGAAAATGTGTTTGTTTGTTTTATACCTTTTCACGCTTTAACACACTGACTAATCTTAATGAAATTTGGCTTGCAGGTTAGCCCGTGTCACTGGGAAGGACATAGGCTACTTTTTATCCAGTGAAAATAGCACAGTCTGATGCAGTTCCTGAGGGTACTTAAAAAATACTCTTTTATTATTCTTTAACATCGCAGCGGAACAATGGTGTTGTGATTTTTTGCACGGAGATGGTTGAGGGGGTGGGAAATTACATAATTTTTCTAATAAGCATATATCCCGACATAGTGTCTGGCATAGTTCCCGAGGAATCTGGCAAAAACTCATTTCCACGCTCGCGCACGTGTATGTCGCAACGGAGCAACGGATTGAAGTGATTTTTTTGTACAGAATTGGTTGAGGGGTGGGAAGTAACATAGACTGCTAAACAGAATAGCCCGATATAGTTTCTGAAGCATCTGGAGAAAACTCTTGTCCACGCTCGCGAGCCGCTGCGGCTCGCGCACAACTCACCCTCAAAGACAGTCAAAAAAACGATGTCAACGCGGGCGGAGCCGCGGGAAAAGCTAGTATTACCATAAATAGATTACAATATGGCTTGGGACAATATAAACCTCCTTGGAAAAGATGACCTATTCCTTGGTGTAACCTATGCGCTTCATTCATATTTAATCTCCTTTCTTCACAAAGGTATAATCCAAAGAGAATCTAATCAGCTAGCGTTATGATGTTTTGGAGGAATAACCTACCTATCTCTTTTAAAATTTTCCTTTTAAGTCTTAAAGAAGATTCTGTATCTTTGGTTATTATATTTTTTTATTTGCTAGAAATGTCTTGTCCCTCCGAGGTAGAAATTTAAAAAAAAGTGGCCAAGTAAAAAGCACGTGTGCGGTAAAATCAATTTTGCCCACAGTAAACTTGCATATAAAGTACCACTTTTCATTGAAAATAATATTAAACTTCGTCATATGTGCTGATGCTGTCCGTATCAAACTATCATAAAGCTGGTGGGAATTAAAGTTTTTACTAAGTTTTATTTTCGTATAAAAAATTAAATGATGATTTTGGAATGCATGGGAACTACAGGTGTGATGGACCATATGAATTATTAGTTATTAATATGGCATGGACAGTGTTATGGTGCTGGAACACTTGAGGACAAGCGACCTACTCATCATCATCATCATCATCATCATCATATCAGCCGAAGGACGTCTACTGCTGGACGGAAATAGGCCTCCCCCAAGGATTTCCACGACGGCCGGTACTGCGCTGCCCGCATCCAGCGGCTTCCCGCGACCTTCACCAGGTCATCGGTTCACACCTTGACCGCTACCGGAGCCAGGAATAGCGGGGCCGCCGGGGACTAGGGGCCGTTTTTTGATTGTGTTAATCATTGGGAGGTGTTGCTGTAATCACCACGCTTGGCATGCGGGTTGGAGATCGCAGTGTTGTTGCAGGTCGAACTATAACTACAAGAAATAGCGGGACATACATGGGGTGTTTTGAATACCTCTGGGTATAGGGAATTGCCGCGGGAAACCGTTGTATGCGGGCAGTGCAGAACCGGTCGTCGTGGAAATCCTTGGAGGAGGCATATGTCTAGCAGTGGATGTCCTTCGGCTAATATGATGATGATGATAGGGAATTTGTTTTTTTCTCTTTGACATTACTTTTTGCATTTTTTTGTTACCCTATGGATCATCTATATATGGTCAAACAAACTACACATTTGCAAAGTAGATGTTTGATCTTCTCACCTAAGTGCAAGTTTGAGAAGTTGAAATGTCCGGAAATATAGGAAGTCAAATTAAGTTCTTAACATTTAGCAGGGACCAAGAATGGCCAGATCGTGATTTACTTAAGATGTTTATTGTTTGTGACAAAAATGAAATGAACTTACCATGTCCAGATTATTGAACAGCATATTAAGATTATTCAAACTGTTCATTGGATCCATCTTCGGTGAAATGTGCCTGGGTGGGTTCAAAATATTTGGGTTCAAGATGGATTTCATCCGTCTACCTCTCCTGGGTGCCATATCAGGGTTCCTCTGCCTATAGTCTGCTATTATCGATTTGACATCTTTTGTGGGCCCTTGCCGACCCATCGGCATTCCAAAACTAGTTGGCAGTTGTCCATTCATGTCGTGTCTTGGAAACCCGGGCAGACCAGGAATCATCATAGGTTGGAATACTGGCTTTGGCAAAGTCTGCTGCATATGTGCAGCCTTATCGTACGGTGGTGGCAATGCCATGGGGTTGTAAGGACTTGTGACAGGCATAATTGGCTGTTGAATCATTGGACTGACAGACGAGCCCGGCTGTTTGATTGACAAACCTGATATTTCATCACTTTTGTCTATTGCTAAGTTCTTTGGTTGGTTAAGGAAGTCATAAGGATCTGTTCGTTCCGACCCGTTAATATCGGGTGCCTTTTCAAAGGACAATACTTGTTTTCGTCTTAATAGCCTTAACAGTATTTCCTCTTTGACTTTCTTAAGGTGCAAAATGTTATTCCATTCGTGCTCTTTCTTCTGTGCTAATTCTCGTAACGTCTGTATCTCTGCTAGCAGTTGTTCAGTGTGCCTCTGGATTTCGTCCACATTATTTTTGGTGGTGGTCTGAATGAAGTCGTTGATCATCGAGTCATGTTGAGGGAAGGTCCGTTCTACTTCTTGGCACAGTCTTTTCAAAGGTGAATCTGTTTCTATTTCTGCACTGGCGCGTCTTTTCGTTGTTTGCTCTTCCTAAAACAAAACGCAAGTTAGCTAATTAGCGATGTTTGATGGGATATAGTCTCGATGACATAAATTGATTGAAATTAATCTAGGTTTTGCATGAACTACAGGCAGAATGTGTACAACGCAAAATTTTCAAAACATAAAACGATCAATTCGCCAAATGGCCTATACTTAAAAAGTTCAAAATACAAAATGTATTAACACAAACACGGTCTACACACAGAAACCGTTGATTACACTGATTTATTCAAAGTAAAATAAAAATATTGTTTTTTTAATTTATTTCCTATTCACAGCACTTGTTATTCTACATATTATAATTACTACATTCCGCGTTTTGAATATTCTGCGTATTGAACATTCTGCATATTGTCAATTTTTCTGTCGCAACATAGCGTATTAATGTGATTTCGAATTTAGATTTCATATGTACGTTTATCCGACGCTCTTACGGTGAAGGAATATTGAGGAAACCTGCACACGCCTTCAAAGAAACTCTGGGCCCGCGTGCTTGACTAAGGCCCGGTCGCGATCGATTCAGGGTAGGCTCGAGCCCCTCGGTTGGGACGTACACAAGCTGATATGATAGCAGAAATCAAAAATTGTAGGTTTTGAACATTTTGCGTTTTAAATAGTCTGCATGTAGGTAGTTCTTTTATGTAATTATTGTTGAACCTATATGACTAGATTGATGAAGCGACTTGTTTAGGACAATTCAGCTGCAGAAATAAAGTAATAACGTATCTGTTTCATTTAAATGACGCTTTTCTTATCATATTTATATTTGTATGTTTGTATTCGGGTTGTTCCTTTCCCTCTAATATGGTTGAGAGAAGCGATGCCTGACTCTCGCGTTACACTCGTGACCGGGTGCTGTCCGTGTGAACTGGCCTACACTTGTCAAAGGCATTCATGACATTCAATGATTTATTATATAACTTCTCGTGTAATATGGTTTTCATGTTCTAAGGACATAATTTGTTTTTTTTAATATAAGGATTGGATTTTGACGTTATTAACTAATGATTGTTTATTTCTTGACTTTTTACAAATGAAATTATGTAATCACTATTTAATATTTTATGACTATTAGAAAGAGTGTAATTTGCACCTATTTTGAATAAATATCTTGAATCTAGAATCATGGTTTAGATATTATGTAATGAGGAGCAATGAAAGGCATGGGACAAAAAGAGTGATGAATATGAATGTGGATAGAGTGATCTTTTCATTTCGAATAAAAGATTGAATTTTTTTATAAGTAGTTTTTAATTTAGGCAATTCGGGCCTCATATCAACAAGACGCGTTCCGACTGACGTTGATATTGATTAATTTTCTATTTAAATAATCTTCACGATTCTTACTAAGGTGAATCGCATCAGTATAAATCGTAATTATTACGATTACAGTGAAAAGCGATGCACCGCTTTGTAATCGTTGCATCGCTTCTATAAAGAGAGGAAGACCAAGAAATTATGGTTGGACTGTGTGAAAGATAATATGAGTAAGGATAAATATATATTATATATTTTTTTTTATTACTAAAAATTTTAGTGTGTTTGACTATATCTCATCATCATCATATCAGCTCATATACGTCCCCACCGAGGGGCTCGAGCATACCCTGAATTAGGGCGATCGGGCCTTAGTTGACCACGCGGGCCCATTGCGGGTTGGTCGACTTCACACACAACCTTCGAGTTTATAACTATATCTCACCTGATGGTAAGTGACGAGGATGGTACACGCAAACTCAAATTAGGAGAAGGAAGAATAGAAGAGAAGAACAGGAAGAATGGAAGAGATAATTAAAACGCTAAACACGTTCAAACCCGACTTTTGTCGCAACAACTTAATACAATTTTTTTTTATTATTATTTTTGGTTTTCATTTATTTTCTAAAAAAGCACCATGATGATTTTAATAAAATTTATAACTTGGCATAATACCCTATTGAATAAAAAAAGAATCAAGAAAATCGGTCCACACTAGGAGCTGGGCTGGCAGTGATGCCGGCCAAACACGCAAAATGGGCGCAGTGGTCGCCTGGTTGCGGAAACCAGCCCGCCCCTAACAACAACAATCGGTCCACACTCTGGGAAGATACCATTTAACAAACATAAAAAACAAACAATGTACAATCGAATTGAGATGAGAACCTCCTCCTTTTTAGAAGTCGGTAAAAAAATATGTTGCACCAACCCCTTACAATTATTGAGAACAGGGCAGGAAAATGATGATGATGAATTGTATTGGGAATAAATGGCGATAGACGTGATAATGCGAATCAAGATCTTGTTGTCATACACATTTAGTGCGCATTAGACAAGCTAAAAAATTACCTTAGAGATATCACCATTTACAGGTGGCATCGTCACTTTTATTTCTTTCGTCTCCTTCTTTTCAACCTTTTCAGGTCTTTCCTTATCCTGAGATGTTTCCTTTACCTCCAGCATTTCCACATCAGTCGGAGATGGCTTCTCTTCAATTTTAATTAGTACTGGTTCAGGAGTTGGTACTTTTAGTTCTTTTGGGCTTGGTGTTTTCTCAACAGGTATTGGCGTTAACTCCCTAATGACTACAGACTCTATTTCAGGTGGTTGGTTTTCTGGCTCTGGTGATGGTAGCTTTACTTCTGGTTCAGGGTCTGGAGTAGGTTCTATTAATGGTGGAGTAATTTCTTGTGGTTCACTAGTTTTTACCAATGGTTCACTAGGTTGTGTAAGTGGTTTACTTGTTTCAGCCAATGGCTCAGAAGGTCTTATTGATTCAGTAGTTTTTAAATTGTGTTTAGCTGGTTCTAATACTCCGGTTTTTCTTTCTGATGTTTTAGTAGGTTTTTCTAATGGTTCATTAAACTGGGCCAGTGGTTCAATAGTTTCTGCCAAAGGCGGAGTGAGTTTGGCTGTTGGCTTACAAGGTTCTACTGATGGCTGAGGTTCCAACAGTTGGTTTTTGGTACTTGAAGCATTAGTGTTAATACCAATGGGTTCTTCAAATGTCAAAGTAGTTGGGCTATTTTCTTTCTCAGCAAAATGTACTGATGCTTCAGTTTCTGTAAGTTAACCTTATATTAAAACATGCAGTAAAAGTAAGAGTAATTATAAAAAATAATTAATATAATATGTAAAAACAAAATTATGAAAATAATGTAATTATAATGAAATCTTGAATGTAAGTTATTAGTGTTGCATACTAATAATGATCCTTACTAAATGTGAAAATGTGCTTGTTTGATTGTTACCTCTTAACACCTCAACCAATCTTAGTGAAATTTGGCATACACATAGCCTGTGCCATGGAGAAGGACATAGACTACTTTTTATCCTGTGAAAATAGCATAGTCCCATACAGATCCTGATTTCTTTAACATTGCAACGGAGCAATGGATTGTTGTGATTTTTTGCACAGATATAGTTGAGCCGGTGGGATGACATAGACTGCTAATTAGTATAGCCCGACATAGTTCCTGAGGGATCTGGAGAAAACTCATTTACACGCTTGTGCACATCGGCGTCGCAACGTAGCAACAGTGTGATAGAAATTATTGAGTGGGTGGGAAGACAGATAGATAAATGATTTTTTTCAATACACAGCCATGCAGAAGAATGAACTAAAATAAGCTTAAAACAATGAAAGTTTCACAGCTGTTGCAGTGCATTGAAATGGTTGAAATTGGTTGAAAAAAAATTAAAATTCCCTGATTGGGAAGTGACATAGATTGCTAATTAGAATAGCCCGATATAGTTACCGAGGGATCTAGAGATAACTTGTCTATGCTCACAACACACCACTCACCCTGAAAAGGCAGTCATAAATACTATGTCCACCTGAGCAAACCTGCAGGCAATATGAAATAATATATTCAAGGCCAAATCACACATGATCATTATTATTATTATTGGGCCAGAGCCCAAAACTGGGATGCCCTGTATTATGGAATATAGAGACAGTTCCTAAAATCTATTTGTTTGGAAATGGCTAAACATGGTAAACAAAATGTGTAATGTTTTCTTAAAAATAAACTAGTTTCTATTAGTTTTCAAGACTTTAATGAACTAAAACACAGTGTTTATTGTGAATTAAATTCTTGTAGGAACATGCTTGATAGATATTGAACACGCAAACACCAAACTAACGTGTTTGTTACACAAATGTTTGTCATGAGTGGAAATCGGACCAACAACCTTTTTGCCTAGCAGTCAGGAGCAAAATAACAGAAAGAAACATTACAAGTTAACTTAAATAACTTTCTTTCTACCACAGACTTCCATCATTGATTTCCACAAAGGTTTTGATAGTTACATAGGTACCAAAAATTCTAATATTTTCAGTCTTTTTATGCAGCTGTACATTGACACTGGACTGATAAATCCAGTTTAACTATTACCTTAAGACCCTAAACGGTGCAGTATGCAAGCAGTAGCAGCTTAGTTGTATGGAAAAGGGCTAAGGAAATTTAGAAAAAAATCCACTTCATCAAGTTATCAATTTCTTATTGACAATCATTTAAATGTGATCTAAGTTGTCAGTGTTTTTTTTTAAATGAAAAAACATAACATTTTGCCTGCAACTTTGACCGAATGGACATAGTTTTTATGACTATCTTACAGGGTGCATGGAAATGAGTTTTCTCTAGATCCCTCAGGTACTATGTTGGACTATGTTAATACATACATACATATAATTACACCTCTTTCCCGTAGGGGTAGGCAGAGACAACTTCTTTCCACTTGCTACGATCCTTACATACTTGTTTTGCTTCGTACACTTTCATTATTCCCTTCATACATGCTCTTCGGTTTAGGGTACTCTTGACCTGGCCTTTTTTCAAGACGTCCCTGATTTGATCTCGACATGTCCGCTTAGGTTTACCCCTTCCAACACTTTCATTCACACTTTCCTTATACACTTTTTTCGTCAATTGTTCATTCATTCTCTCGACATGGCCAAACCATCTCAGCGTACCTATTTCAATTTTTGTCACTACATCTTCTTTCAGACCACAACTTCATTGAGTTATCAATTTCTTATTGACAGTCATTTAAATGTGATCTAAGTTGTCAGTGTTTGTTTTTAAATGAAAAAACATTATTTTGCCTGCAACTTTGACCAAATGAACATAGTTTTCATGACTGTCTTACAGGGTGCATGGAAATGAGTTTTCTCCAGATCCCTTAGGTACTATGTGGGACTAAGTTAATTAATCTAATATAAATATAAACTATCTCTAAATATAATATCAATCCTGGTCTTCATTGTGATGTGAAAGAAATTAACAAACAAGGGAGTTAACAAACAGCTATCCCACCGGAACCACTTCAGAAATCAGGATTAAAGATAGCCGATATCATTCTCCATGTCACAGGCAAGTGAGACAAATTTCGACAATATTGGTTGAGGCTTTGGGTTGGGGGTAACCAGGCTGCCTTAGGGGGAGAGTCCTGCGAGGATCTTCGACAGTATAATCATAAACCTAACAAATCTATTTTTGGATTTATTATGGCAGCCAGTCATGTACAACCAGGCGTTGAAGAAGAGGTAACATACAAACACATTTTCTAATAATACTAGTAAGGATCATTATTATATTCTGGAACCATATATGTATATCAGGGATAATTAGAAAATATAACAAAATAAGACAAACCGTTGGGATCCTCTCCTTCTAATTTTGCAAGTTCATTTGCTATTGGATCTTCTATTAGAGATACAGTTTGATCCTCACTGCCTCCATTCTGATGGACCGCAACCACATTCACTTCATCTTTGGTATTACTCCGCGCGATTTCCGGCACGGGCTTCTGTTGTCTCTCCTCTTTTGTCTTGAGCTCGTCTCCTATTGCCAAGGGGTCTACATCACTCCCTGCAGCCACATCAGAATCCTCCCCAGCACACCCCTTAGGAGATTCCACAAATTTCACGCCTAGATCGTTCATGTTTACTCACATATTTTCCACTAAACCCACAGTCTGTCATATGCTAGGTTCAATGACTCCATACTTCTGTCTATTCAATTATTTTTAATCCTATTTTAGAAGGTAGAAGACTGATGCACATGAAATACAATGTCGGATCAAGAAAAAATATGTTTTGTGATTAATTTACAATTTATTTTGGGGGCAACTGAGTTCGAAACGCGAGAAATAGCCGTGAACCCATAGGTCATTTTGATGTATTGTAGTAATGCCGATTCGCTATATTTATTTTAATTTTACTTTACAAAATAAAGAGAACACAACAATTTGTAGTAAATTATCTTTTTTATTAGATAAATATTTATTTTCAGTAAGAAAATTGTTAAAAAAGCAAAGGACGCAACACAAGCCGACCACAATCGCAACGAGTCTGGGTTGACATGCATATAATTAAATTATGTACCATTCTTCAAAGTAACAAAGAAACACAAAGGCATTTACAAGGGTGAAACTTTTGCCATTTATTTTTTTTGTGTTCTAGTTAAGTATTTTTAAACTTTTGTCTCTTTATCAGTTCAGAAGGTATTGTTTGAAAATGTAAATAGTAGAAAAATATTTTTTGTTTCTGGCAATTTTACTACATATGATTTTTCTGATTACGCAGAATAGGAAACAGAATTTTCGGAATTAAGATTTATTTTCTAACAAAAAAAGTCTAATTGTTTTCATAGCCTCATTACAAAATAACATAACGTACATTAATTTTCAGTATTTTTTGAAAATATTATAAAGCAAAATTATCAGAAAAAAAACATAAATCTTAGTTGGTACGTGCGAAAAGGAACACATTTCCTTACATCCTGTTTTTCCGGCGGAAGTGATAACAATTATAACCAGATGCAGTACTTTTTTTAAAGTAAAAAGTTGTAATTAAATAACGTTAAAGTTAGAACAAAACTATTTACACCTTTTATTATGAAAAATTATGCAAAATGTACAAAAACGAATAAAGTATTATTATAGTCAAAATGTTTTACTTTGAATTTCCCTCTGAATTCCCCGCTAGGCGTACAGGAAATGAGTAGATTATTTATCAGTCAGGTCAGGTCTGACACTAGTGTTGTCCGTAATTTAGATTATCGATACTATAAAATGTTTATTACAAATGTATGGATAACATGATCTGATTTTCTTTAGCATTTCTATCAACTTTTAAAATGTAAAAGTTTGTTATAATGACATAACTATAATAGTTGGACTTATGGTGTCGTGAAGTTTTTGTAGATATTGTTATGTTTTCAAACATTGTAAAACATTTTTGATGTGTAACATCTTTGCTCTCGCTTTCCTGCAATTTGTGGGAGTGATTTCGTGAAATGGGACGGAAATGTGTCCCATGGGACGGAAATGTGTCCCATTTTAACAGGAAGTCGCGTTTTTTCAGGCTTTAAAAGCGCGGAAAAGGCAAAGGTTCCTATGACCATACAGCCTAGTCTGCCGTATCTTTGCTGTCCTTTTTTCAGGCTTTAAAAGCGCGGAAAAGGCAAAGGTACCTATGACCATACAGCCTAGTCTGCCGTATCTTTGCCGTCTTTATATATAGTATTTTGTCACATATCATATGCGAGTACTGTAGGTCTCACTCGAATTTTTTATTTTGCTCTATTATCATTATCAAAAAAACATCTACAGAGCATCTTCTGACTAGCAGTTGCCCCATTTAAAAACATAGTTTCTGCAAACTTTTTATACTTGACTTTTTTTAGTATTATTGAATTTTTTATTACTTTTATGACTTAATTTTAAGTAAATTTTTAGATTAATTTTTTTATTGAATTATTTTCTATTTGTAATTTTTTTTATTAATTTAGCAAGGAAAACTGTTTTATAAGGCAAATTAAAAAAAAACAGAATTGTCAGCTACTGTGTTTTGAAATAGGGCAGCCGCTAGTTAGGTATATCTATGTTATTAAGACTCTGAAATTGGTCGCAAGAGGCGTTGCAGTAGCAATCTTTGGGTGTTGTAGGACGTAAAGGTACCTACTACTCGGTTATACCGGCGCAGTAAGCACTGGCATCACAATTCAGATTAGTAATAAAGCTTGACGCGAGCTGTAATCATCAATTGCATTCGTAAAGGTTCAATTGCGATTGTCAATCAAGTGGAATTGACAATTGCGATTGAACATCTCGGGGGCGCTAAGGGCCTGGCCACAGCTTCCAGGGGCGTGAATTGCGGCGCGTCAAGTGGCGAGCGGCGAAAATAAATGTAGGAAATCGCTCGAAATTGTATGAAGTATGCCACAGCTACCGGCGACGCGCGAACTGCGGTGAGTCGAGAGCCGAGCGAATACGCGGTGGTAGCGGGGGGCACGGTGAGAAAATGAAATAAATGTACTAGCCAGGCCAGTATCGAGGCAGCCACAAAGAATGGCGCACGCGATAGCAGCGGTAGATACTGATCCTGCATCGCACGACCAGAATGAAATATTTTGTTTTTATCGCTCGTTCTGTCAATTATTAATAATGAATACTGAACAATTTATTAGTGAAATACTTAGTAGACCGCCTTTATGGATGTCAAAATATTCTCAACATAAATGAAGAAAAATTATAAAAAAATATGGGACGAAATAAAACAACAGTATCCTAGTGGTAGTGGTAAATAAGTATTTAATTATTACCAACCTATTCTGTTTACAAGTTTAGACATCATAGACGTGTTTAATTGTTTACTTGCCACACATAATTACCCGACTGCGCCAGTAGGAGAGTTATGTTTTTCGATTGTATGAACATATATATTTTATTTAATTATGTCTTTGGCACGCCTCTGTAGCTTAAATGACTTGATGGATTTTGTAGAGCGAGCTGTCGTTAGATTCGTCCTGATCCCGTGAGTGACATAGGATACATATTTATCAGTTTGTCCAAAAAAGAGGTTATTTATTTCTTTGACATTCTCTGTAGCCTAATCGGCTTGATGGATTTTGGAGTGCAAGGTGTCGCTTGATTCGTCTTAATCCCTTAAGTGAGAAGTATACATTTTTATCCAACTGGCCGAAAAAGACGAGTTAAGTTTTTATGCGGTCGGGTTTTTAATTTTTAATTCCTAAAATGATTTTATAAAGGTAACCTACCTATCTATTCTTGGAGTTGTTTATTAAAGTAAAATTTTAACAGATCTCTTATTCTAATAGCTTGGATCGTTGGTAAGCTTTCTTAAATTAAGAGTAATATTCGACAAACTTAAGATATGCAGTAAAGTTAGATTTGTAATAGATTCATAGGTTTTCCAAACAAAATGTTCTATTACCGAAGACAAATATAATTTTGTTTTCAAAATGTACATATTACTTTGCGGGAGTCCGACTCGCACTTTGTCGGTTCTTGGTTGATTGGATGCACTGCTAATCTTGACGTTATGGTATCTTGAGCGAAGAACGCCCTTGTTTCAAAGCAATAGCGTGCCACGTTTGATACCGCCATTTTATAAAGTTCTGAGTACTTCCACTATTGACGCTGCAACGGTCGCAACTAGTCGAGCTGTGGCATATCACCGCGATTCGTGCCACCGGTCGCGCCACCCGCCGCGCCGCCAGAAGCTGTGGCCAGGCCCTAAGTATATTTTTATTTTGTTACATCGAGTGGCGACCGCGCACCGGAAAACGTAGTGTACGCGGTGAACCGACGAACTAAAGCCGATGTATGCGGGCAGTGCAGGACCGGCCGTCGCGTCGTGGAAATCCTTGGGGGAGGCCTTTGTTCAGCAGTGGACGATTTTCGGCTGGTATGATGATGATGATGAGCTACCAACCCACTAATATACCAGTCGAGTTGATCAAGCATTCTCTGGCATGTTGCATCATACATTACATGCATGTAGTTTCTTTTAAATTATCGACATGACGGTGACGCCATAGTTTTTTAAATTCGATATGTATGCATGCACTGCACTAGCGAACGGGGTTGATGTGATGAAAAAGAATGAAAAAGCAAATGGCTGACGATACAATACGTCGTTTTAGATCCCCAGATAAAAAGAATCTGATGTAATTTTATGAATTATGCGCTCTTTATGATCATGATTAGCAAAATAAGATTGCTAAGATACTAAAGAACTCTGAAATCTTAATATTTATGGCAAAAGCTAGCCTTAAACTAAGAAATTACACTGTAAACTTAGTCAGAACCTATCGTAGTCTGTATTTTATGAAACAAGAATTTTGTGTCTACAACGGCTGCACGCCCGTATTCGTGGCGGTAAGTCACTTTTATTACTGTGTTATTTGCTTTTGTGGGTTTATTTTTATTTGTTATGGTGAAAATTGATGCATGATTGGTTATTTTTAGATTTCTCCTGTCTCAAATGGTAGGTCCTATCTGTCAATTCCGTCAATATAGGAACTTGATTGATTTATTAGCATGCTACTACATAGTATAAGTTAAGTACCTACTTAAATACCATGTATGCAATACTTAATCCACGACGTACAGTACTTATTTTATGTACATACCTACCTACCTAGGAGTACCTACTCAAGGTGTAAGTAGCTACCTACCGAGGCGGCGGGCGCGGGTGCCAGCCATTACACGATTGTTATCTCTTATCAGTAGGTAAAAACTACCCTACTACGACCAAAAGTGGTAGTTTTTTTTATATGTTCTAAACAAATCCTTCATTGTGTTTCAGTGTGATGTGAAGTGATTGCCAGGTGGAGCTCCACTCTGATAAGATGGAGCGAAGCTACGAGAAACGCCATATGAAGCACCACAAAGAAAAACACAAAAAACACCTTCACAAGAAACACAGGAACCGTGGTAGTCATGACCAATCATATGCTACTGTTAATTCTATGAAACCCCTTGTGGAGTATTCTGATGTCAGTTCAGAGGACCTGACGGGCCCAGAGGCCGGTGAGATCGAGAGTGAGGCGAGCTCAATTGGACGGCACATAGCTGACGATCTCGATAGGACGAGAAAGTCACATCCGATCCGAACATTTGTTGACAATACTATATCTGTGACGACATCAAGCCGTCGAGTCACTGGCGAATATGCTCTCACACGTGATTCTTCTTCAGCAGCGAGGAAACGGAGCCGGCTAGAATTTGTTGAGCCTGCCGAGTATGAGGATATCCGGTTCAAAAAGAAGAAGGAGAAGCGGAAGAAGGAGAAAAAGAAGCGGAAGAAGAAGTCAAAGCACCGTTCAAGATCAGCTAGTTTGGAGAGTGTGTCCCCGGACGACAATGTGCCAGTGGAAGTACAGCCACCTGTCCGCACATCACCGAAGAGATATGCTCAGGTACCTGTGAGCGAGTGGGAAAAGGTTTCATCCCCACTACGGAACGGCTCATGCTCTCCAGTGTCGCCGTCTACGCCACCGCTGCGCCGCGAGTCCCCGCACCACAGACTTGCTATCAGCAGAGAGCCTGCAATGCCTGCATTGCACCAGATACCCTTCTCTCCTCATCAAGATTCTCCAGTTCTTGTCAGGTGAGAACATAACTTCAGTTTATTACAGCTAGTCTAAATATAATTCACAATACTTGCCATAATAAGTTGGATAGCTTGGACCAATTTAGTAGTCTAAAGACTCGAATCGGCATTAAGGGATGATTGATTACTTTTTGTCTTTATAGAAACAAGTATACAAAATATCCCATTTGGAATTACCATGGTAACATAACTTACTCCCATGCAATATTGAAACTACTGCCATTGATTTGTAGTGTGATTTGGTGGGTTGTTTGTACTAAATATTTACTTACAAAAGAAGACTGGTTTTACTCCAACTTTTCTTTTGGCGTTGAGCAACACAAAGCCAATAATCCTGTGAATTATTCTGATAGACCTATTAATTTTTCATTGAAACATAAAAAAATAAATTGTTGCATGGTGCCATGCTTTTTGTTACTACTTATGTCACAGAAGAGTGAGACATATTCTATAGTAATCGATAGTAATACATAGAATTCTGTCTTCTCTACTGTTATTACTAGCCATTTGCTTCGTGAATGCCATCGCTGAGTATTATAAAGTGCTACCCACACCACACCTCAGGAGAGATCTGAGGAGCTGTGCGGTGGAGCACGGCAGGAAGTAGTGGCATTCTCGAAGCGAATGGCCAGTATGTTTGAAATACTAATATGTGATTTTCTTTACATGTCTCATTCAATAGCGATTCAAGGTAATTTTAAATAACTTCTAATTTTGTAGTACTAACTAGTGCCCTTAATATACTAATTCAAAAATCATTTTTTAATTGGAAACATCCCTGCTAAAGTATTTTTCCTTAAAACTCACTACCCAACAAACAATTTTAGGTTGAGACGACGTTTTGGTCTTAACTTTTAGTTGAATAAGAAATGTTGTACTAACATTTATTAGATAGGAAAAGGGCCTACTTTATTAAACTTTAAATCTGGTTGTAGTTATATAGCAATCACTTAAAGACCTTTTTAATTGATAAGAGTACTTGTCATGTGATTGAAACTCGTGTAATGTGTAATCGACGTCACATGGAGTAATGGTTTTCATTTCGACTTTTATTTATTTATTTACACTTATAGTACACCGAAAACAATTTCTTAAAGCTAATACATAGAGATATTATAATATAGTGTACAGTAGGCGGTCTAATTGCTAAAAGCAATCTCTTCGAGACAACCTTGTTGAGTGCACAACACTTTTTTATTAGACATATTTGTAGTATAATTCATGTCATAGTTTTATAGGTTATGTTTTCTTAGCTCGTGCAGTTGACCTAATGACAAACAGGTTTTTAAAACAATTTTTTTAAACTATAAGTGAAAAATATATTTGCTAACAGTGATTTCAAGTAAATGTCAGGCATTTTTAAAATACTCATCCAGTATTAACCCCAATTTGAGTGGGAAGCTCTGTTTATAGATAAAAATGGGGTTATTTATCATAAATAATTAATGCCATTGTTAAAATTTCAAATTGATTTATTTTTTACAATTCTTAATACAAGTACATGTACAAACTTTTCTCTGTGCAACTTATTGTTTTATAGGTACCATGAGTATGATTTCTATACAACTTCCCAACTTTGAGATTCATTTGTAAATGTTAGTTATTGAAAATGGTGGATGACATGTAAAGTTTTATTAAATTCCTTGTACAGGACAATTTCTCGTAAAGTAGTCATATTATGGTAATTAAATGTACTCAAGATACATTATTGTTGAGTGCACAACACTTATTCGATTATTACAAAATGTCAACTCACCCAACTGCTATACAACTACAGTATAATAAATAAGGTATCGTTTAAACGGTAATTTTATGACAAATTTGTCGCAGTTTTCACCCTTATGCAACTGTTACGTTTAAACGGTGAGATGTTGTCAAGGGTTTACCAATTGTGAATTAAAAAAAAAAAAGCTATGTACAAACTGTTGTATCATTGTCATATAATAGTAGTTTATCTACTCTCATATCGTAAAGTTCGCATTAACAACTTCAAAACGAGTTTATATTGGCATACTTTATAAACACAATACAGTAATAAAAAAAAATACATTGTAACATTATTTTGTTAGAGAAATAATGTTATAATGTATTTTTTTTTCCATTACAATACAAGTTAAACCAAAGAGATAATATCACCAACGAAGTTCCAAATTTTTTTTTTATTGGAACGCACATGCGGTTCGCGCCATTTTACAGCAATACAAAAAGTTTTCATTCCAATTTTTACTTGTCTGTGACAGCGCCCGCTTTAACGTATGCACGGTGATGTGTTAATTTTTCATTGAATTTTGTTGTATATATTGAATTTCGTGGATAATTTTCATTCTTGTTTAAAAATGTCTGAGATCAGTGAAAGCATTGTTTTTACCTGTCTGTGACACCGTCCGCTTCAGTGCAAGCGCGGTGACGCGCTGGGATCAGCGCTATGACACGTTTTGTTGTAGGTACTTACTGAATTTCGTGGGATTTTTTTCTACTCTTAACTTTGATCTTTGTATTTTAGTTGATTCAATCCCAATGTATGAGATTAGATAAAGTAGTGTATGAAACTGCACATAATTTGATCTTAAAACACTCGTGTAATGCTATAAAAAAACTCTCCTATGGCTCGTTTTTTTAACTTACACTCGTATTTTAAGAACCCTTATTATGCAACAGTTTCATAAACTACTATTATATGACAACTGCATATGACAAACCACGTATACATATAACTAAACTGAAGCATCATTCACCGATATTTAATCAAAGTAACAAAAAAAAATATTTAAATATGACTAAAAAAAAACCGTTTTACTGTCTGGCTATGTGACGAAATTGTTTGTTGGGAGATTATACTTGCTTTAAATTAACATATTATAAATATAAATTTAATATTAATAAATAATAAATTTAATATTATGTAAAGTTGGCCGCATATCAGTGGCAACTCTTCCAGTATAATTGACTACGCTAAAAACGGTAAGAACAACCAACTTTAATTATAAAATTCCAGCGTAAACCGACGTAGTGTTTTCTAGTGATCGGTACACTTAACAGTCCATATCTTGAAAACTACTGAACAGATTTAAATGAAACTTGCACTTTTCTTTTAGTTAAATGATACTTAATAAAAAAATATGATTTATTGCATTTCGGTTTCTAGTTTCTCAAAAAAACGTGGACAAACATAAATACTTACGTACATACCAGGTCGTCGGTCTACCGTGTGGGAGGCATGCCTACGCTACGTCTTCCGGTGCGCGGTCGCCACTCGAGTACTTTACTGAAGGCCGCGGGAAGCCGCCGGATGCGGGCAGCGCAGGACCGATAGTCCTGGAAATCCTTGGGGGAGGCCTTTCTCCAGCAGTGGACGTCTTTCGGCTGATATGATGATACAACCATACAAACTTACATACACACACACACCCTTCGACCAAATATAATGGACCGGTCCTATCCATACATTAATCTCATTAAAAAATGAGTCAAATACAAATACACGCAAACACACACTCACACCACCAAACCTAGTCTTTCGAGTCATGTTCAAATATAAACAATGACAGAGGTAGAGAGACATACTCGGAATGTAGCACGAATTAGATGATAAATTTCACTAATTTCGACCTTCAACCCATTTGGGGAATACTTGTCGACTGAGACGAAATGAGCCAATGTGCTCATTCTGTAGGCATCAAAACCGCTGGTCGCGAGGGCCGGTCTATAGCTGTTATATTGGTCAAACTTACGCCTGTTTAGAAACCTACATATATGAATATTGTGCAAATCCAACAATGTTACAGTACATAGGACTCGCATTGATAACATCCTTTTTTAGGGTTCCATACACCCAAAGGGTGACAAATGGAACCCTCATCATATCAGCCACAAATCGTCCACTGCTGAACAAAGGCCTCCCCCAAGGATTTCCACGACGACCGGTCCTGCGCTGCCCGCATCCATCGGCTTCCCGCGACCTTAACCAGGTCATCGGTCCACCGCGTGGGAGGCCTGCCTACGCTACGTTTTCCGGTGCGCGGTCGCCACTCGAGAACTTTACTGCCCCATCGGTCATCTGTTCTACGAGCTATGTGCCCTGCCCACTGCCACTTCAGTCTAGCGATTCTGTGAGCTATGTCGGTTACTTTAGTTCTCCTGCGGATCTCCTCGTGGAACCCTAATGGAAACCTATAGTAATAAAAGTATAGTAAGCTTAGTAAAGCTTCTGCTATCCGTCAGTCTGTCTGTCAGTCAGCAGGCTGTATTTCATGAACCATAGTCAGTAGACAATTGAGATTTTCACAGAGTGTGTGTCGTAAAGTATCTAATCATCATCATCATCATATCAGCCGAAGGACGTCCACTGCTGGACATAGGCCTCCCCCAAGGATTTCCACGACGACCATTTCCGATGGCCGTTGGGGCAGTAAAGTTCTTGAGTGGCGACCACGCACGCACAGGTAAACGTAGTGTAGGCAGGCCTCCCACTCGGTGGACCGATGACCTGGTGAAGGTCGCGGGAAGCCGCTGAATGCGGGCAGCGCAAAAAGTATCTAATATATAAAGTAAAAAATCAAGTGGGGTCCCCATACAAAAAATGAGTTTTTTTATAGGTATTTTAGGTGAATTTTTGATCGATCTATCGTAAACACGGTAACACATACAATCGTGATTAAAGTACCTACTTATTCTGAAGTACAAATAATAAAAACTGGCCAAGTGTAAGTTGTACTCGCGCTAAAGAGTTCGAACTGAATAAAAAAAGCAAAGCATTTTTTGTTGCTCGCTTGTTGTCTATTGTTTATAATGTGAATAAGTGTCATTGTTTTAGTGTTATGGAGAGGTACGTAACTCTTTGAGCGCGAGACCGACTCGCACTTGGCCGTGTTTTTCTAAGTCAGTTATAAACTGAACCAGAACTATACTAATATGCCTCAAAAGATGTGGGTTTGTTAACATTTGAAATTAAAGTAATTAATCACATCTCGAGCTCGAGCCTACCCTGAATTAAGGCGATCGGGCCTTAGTTGACCACGCGGGCCCAGTGCGGGTTGGTCAACTTAACACACAACCTTGTAACCATGTAATTAATCAATTATAATTGTGCCTACCATCAACCAAACCTAGCCTAATGGACTAATCATTGCGCCACGAAAGCAGTTACTGATGTTTTGCAACAGCCCTCGTGAAAATGGCATAAAAATTTTACAGGTTTATTGACAACCTAAACCGTTGCTGGGGCTCGCGTCTGATACCCCACACGATAGGGTACGTCAACGAAAAAAAAATCACCCCCTCTTTACATATAGGGCAGTTACCCTTAAAAATTTTTTTTTCAAGATTATATTGTACCACTTTGTCGATGTGATTAATATGTATGCCAAATTACAGCTTCCTAGTACTAATAGTCTTTGAGCTAAGCCGCGGACAGATGGAGACAGACGGACGGACAGACAGACATGGCGAGACTATAAGGGTGCCTTGTTGACTTCGGAACCCTGAATCAAAAAACCGGCCAAGTGCGAGTCAGAACCGCACACATAGGGTTCCGTACCATCATACTAGATGGCGCTAGTTTCTTTGTTTAAAAAAAGACGTTTTTTTATGGAAACCCCCACTAATTTTGCACTTTATCAAATTTTAATCAATTACTCAAACGCATCTTGTGAACGACTATGTTTATAGTAAACTAGCTGTCTCGGCGAACTTCGTTCCACCTTACACTACCCTACACTAACTTATCCTACCCTACCCTACACTACACTATCCTACCCTACCCTACTCTACACTACCCTACCCTACACTACACTTCCCTACAGTACACGAACCTACCCTACCCTACACTACCCTAAACTACCCTACCCTACCCTACCCTACACTATCCTACACTACACTACCCTACCTTACCCTACCCTACCCTACACTACCCTATTCTAAAACCAATTATTATTATTTCCTTTTTTATATTGATGAATATCATATCTCAATACTTGTTATCCTATTCCCGACGAAGACAAATAAATGCAAAAACACAAAAATCATAAAAATTGGTCCAGCCGTTCATGAGTTATAAATGGTGTAACTAACACGAGATCGACTCGCGCAACGCAAGTGGCACTAAGCTATGACCGCTTTTAAAATTTTCAGGAAGAGACAAAAATCCAGTACGCCGCACACGCCTTCCGTTCCACCCTATCATGAGCCTGTCACGCTGACCATAGACTTGGACAATGAGCCAGAGTACTCTGTACGACGGCAGTACTTCGAAACTCATCGAGTGCAATCGCCGCCTATTATGATTATGGGTAAGTTTGAATCTTATACTAAAGATAGGTCAAATGACAATATTCAGTTCAAGTTATTGAAAGACAGTGTAAAGCTATCACTATGGAGAAAATATATAATATACTTAAAATAATAAAAAATCGATTTAATTGAATACATTAAAAAAAATATTACCACTTTTTATATAAAAAATATACTGAAGACCCCTGTTTTTGTATTAATTGCAAAATTTCTTGACAACAAGTAGTTAATGTTGAATGAAATCAATACACCAAAATCGGTGACTCTTAAGACCTTTCATTTTAATTAAACACATTTTTCAAACTTATTTAAAAGTATAGAAATGTAATAAAAACATGTAAAAATCGAGAATTTGACGTTTGGTTTCAACGTTACAGCCTCGCTGAAGCCCGCATTGATTCGAACTTAAATGAATAGACTTACATTCGATATTATTTTAACACGTATCAAGCATATTAAAGCCTTAAGTGAGCGATTCTTGTATCCTTATTAGTAAGAACTAATATTATAAATGTGAAATTGTTTGTTACCTCTTCACGCTTCAACACCTCTACCAATCGTGACGAAATTTGACATGCAGGTAGCCTGTGTCACATAGGCTACTTTTTAGGGTTCCGATGTCAACAAGGAACCCTTACGGTTTCGCCATGTCTGTCCGTCTATCTGCAGCTTAGCTCAGATACTATTGGTACTAAAAAGCTGTAATTTGGCATGGTTATACATATTAATCATGACGAAGAAATAGAGCGATCCTACCCACTTGGACCTTGCGTAAAAGATCCTATCACTAGTAAAATGTATGACTTATATCGATAAATTTGGATTTCCAGACTCGCCTGTGCACGAGGGGCGCGGTCGCGACTACAGCCCGCGGCGGCACCGACGGCACCGCAGCCCGCGCCGACGGCACAGCTCGCGCGACCGCGACCGCCACCGTGACTCACGCGCCATCATGCACCGGTGAGTAGCTGTTGATGGCCCACTTTACGACCGTCGCACGCACTAGAGAGGGACACAGCTAGAGATTAGAAAAGGATCAAAGATAATAAGAATAGGGATGACGACGACAGCATCAGAAATAAATTATGAACTCTTCATCACTAAATTGTCCTTCTGCATAAACTTCGGAAATCGTAACTCGTTTTGTTATTCATCAAGTCTTCGATTTATAATTCATCATAATCACAAAATGGGTACATAAATGACGCTGCAAAACTCTGACGTCACGCCTAGGTATTTCAAACATTTTTAGAACAAAATGTCGTTTTAGACAGATGATAAAAAGTAAATCAGATGACTAGCATTCGTCATCCCTATTGGTTGGTAGTCGTCTTCCAAAACTAGATGGCGTCAGCGCCAAGTAGTTTCACGTCTATTAAAAATCATAAAACGCGGCAAAAAGTTTTCACTTCAGTTAGTCACTAAGTTACTTATTAAGGTTAAATAAAGTAAAAATTCATACAAGTAGAAATAACGCGATGCTTGGTTTCTAATCTGACACCTTCAAATCTCATCACCACCATATCAGCTCATATACGTCCCCACCGAGGGGCTCGAGCCTAACCTGCATCGGGCCTTAGGCGACCACGCGGGGCCAGTGCGGGTTGGTCGGCTTCACACGCAACCTTCGAGTCTTTTCGTAGGCGTGTGCAGGTTTCCTCCCGATGTTTTCCTTCACTCCAAGGGTCCGATAAACGTACATATAAAATCGAAATTCGAAAACACTGGCAGGATTCGAACCACGACATTCAATCTAATCTACATAAAATCATAATATTTTAAGAGAACTGTACTTTGCTGGAGTTTGGAAGATTCTCTTTCCTTAGATGGCTTCACAACATCAGCAAAAGTATACCCTTTGTTGTGGCTGGGATTCGAACCACGATCTTCAAATCTAAACTAAATAAATAAAAATAATAATCGCTAAAGAGAACTGTTGCGACTTAGCTGATGTCGACTCTTGTTACGACACAATAGAGTGCAAATTCAGGTCGCACAGCGCTAATTTCCTACAGTTATATTCATCTACAAGTTGCCTCTTTTTCTATCGCGTAAGTCTTATCTCTTCTGACTACTGAATTTAACCCATTCAGGGGGCCGCGCAGCGAAGAGCGTGGCGCAGGTACATTTTCATGCCTACAGCGCGGAGTGCGACAGGCCTGGCTGTGACTATCGAATGTCAAGTACCAGAGCGCATACCCGTGCGTTGCGAGGGAAATACATTGGTGGGAAGACTTATAAAAAAAGTAGAACGCAAAATATAGGAACTGAGCTACTGAGGAACCTGTGACTAAAGATAATAGAATCACTATGTTTGAGCTTTGACATTCGAATGTCGAGTACCAGTGCGCGTAGTACGGGAAAAACACATTGGTGGAAGGCAGGTAGTGCCTATTCTTTACGTAGATATATTTAGTATTCTTTGCTAGATAGGCAGGAAATTAAATGGCCACCAAGCCAGAAGTTGTTCAGAATCCTTCTCATAATTTAATCTCGGGACGAACGGACGTTTTTGGCACACATGTTTTTTTCTATATACAGAGAGAAGAACACATTTTGGGTTAATTAAAAATAACATCACAACGACACTACCTTCATCAAGATCTCTTTAGTTTTCTTACAGAAGTAAGAATTGATAACTTCATTGTACGCTGTCGCTCCCAAATGAAAGAAAGAGACAATTACAAGTTACTCATCCTTTTCTAGCCTGTAGAATAGGTTGAAACGTCAATGTGACGTATTAAGTCATCTAACCTCAGAGCAATAACTAACATCTAACTAATGTAATGATAGAGACGTACGAGTATATCCTGTAGTTTGCATTAGGGGCTCGGACTGCATCAAAAATACATTCTGAAATATGATTTCCTAAATTGCTCTCCTCTTGAAGTTTCAAAAAACCTTAATTGTATTGTTTTTCCATCACGTCTTCAATTTTTAATTGATCAAATTCACAAAATAAGTTCGTCAATGACGCTAAAAATTGATGACGTCACTTGTGGGTATTTCAAACATTTTTAGAACAAAATTTCGTTTTTGACAGATTATAAAAAGTAACTCAAATGACTAGCAGTCCGATCCCCTATTATGGGAGACTCGATCGAGGTAATGTGGCCTCTTCTATGCAACAAGTTGCACGTTTTAAAGTGGTTAGTTCGCTAAAGCATCAACAGGTGGCGTTGTAAGAAATTGAAACGCGCTTATAAAGTTCTGTGTACGCGAAGGCTTGGCAAAATATTACAACGCCACAGTTACAAGTCAATAAAATTATATTATACCAATCGTACTCGTTTCTCGCCTTTGCGAGACCGCGTACGGTGTTGCCATATTTTTGGAGGTACATCTCTTTAAGGATGTAACCTATATCTTGATTATGAAAGACATGCTTCCTGTGGTGGGGTGTCTGGAGTCTGGACTTGGTATACTGCGCGGACGTGCACTGCTACCAACTATACATACCATACATTCATCATTATACATATGTAATATAGTACTAGAGCTTGCTCCAAATTTTATTACTGATCTGAACTGTGATGCGAGTGCCGGTACAATCGAGTAGTGGGTACCTTTACGTCAATCAACACTGAAAGTTTACTACTGCGACGCGTCTTGCGACCAACTTCAGAGCCGTGATAAAGTTTAACACAAGCTATACCTATCGTATATTGGCTGTACAAAAGAGAAAGACCGTTGTATATGCAGATGTTAGAGTGTGATAGATAGACGATACCATTCACGAACACGCTATAGGCGAGGTATATATATTTGTACATACTAACATACAGTATGGACACTCCCTGCCGCTCTCTAGATTGCGACCTCACCCCCTCGTCACCCTGATGATACAGATTGGTTACATTTCGGTTCTCCAACGTATGGGATTTCGCCGTGATTTTGTTTGCTCCGTCATTTGTTTTTAGAAATGACATTTCACGACCATTTGTATGCAGTGTCCGGGGTGTGCTATAGGCCTGTCTGTCTAGGCCTGGCGTCAGTTGCCAACGCAACAAATCCCGCTTATTTTTCCAAAATCTCACGTTTTTACGTGTGATTTGGTGTTCAGAAGTCGTGTTTAGATACGGTTACGTATATACGGAAAGGCATTTTTTTTTGTTGATTTTCATAAAGATAAAATTTAAAATTTATTGAAATATGAAACGAGCAAGTTTTACTGCTTTTCTAGGAGAAATGATTAATACTTTAATAGTTATTTATGATACAAGGGTGGAAAAAAGGTCAATAACAAACGAGTGACATTTGTGAGCCCGAGCCGCAGGCGAGGGTTTACTATCGTCACGAGTTTGTTATTTCCTTTTACACCCATGTATCATACGAAGTTTTTCAATACAGTTGTGAGAAAATAGATAAAATAAAAAAACGACCGTGACAGAAAAATAAAATACATGGGTAGGTACATACCTACGAGTATCAAGGTTTCAGCAACCAAAGTTCATTTTACACGACTTGTGGCTTATTTTAAATGTCCGGGGAGTAATCTCACTTTGTTTTTTCTTATACATACACATAAGTACATTTTTTATTACAATATATTAACTAGTTTTATTAGTTTCACAACTAAAAAATCTCAATTCAGTTTTACGAAAATTGCGCCATATTTTAGCTGGCACACGTACGCATGCGTAAGTTTTTTATTATTATCTTAAATAGACTACAATAAGGCTTGGGATACTTAACCTCTTTGGAAAAGATGACCTATTCCTTGTTGTAACCGGTTCCACTTCAGTCATATTTTTTCTCTTTTCTTCACAAAGATATAACCCAAAGAGAGTCTAAACAGCTAGCGTTATGTACTAACCTCGGAGGAACTACCTATCTCTTTTAAAATTCTCCTTTCAAAAGTCTTAAAGAAGATTCTGTATCTTTGGTTATTATATTTTTTATTTGCTAGAAATGTCTTGTTACTCCGAGCTAGAAATAAAAAAAAATGGTAAAGTAAAAGCACGTGTGCGGTAAAATCAATTTGCGCACACTTGACTGGCATATAAAGGACCACTTTTCGAGCAACTGTATTGAAAAATATCTTAATCGAGCATTTCTTTGTCATGTCATATATTTGTCGACACGACATCCTACATAAAGATTCATCAAGAGTAGCGAGTACTTTCCGACATCTAGACATTGCCCAATTTTATATAGGTACCTCGATGCTCGAATAGGGTTTTTACCCACAACTGTGTTAAAAAGTGGGTTAATTTCCAGATCCATGCCAAAATTCCAACCCAATGGGTCAAAATTAATTGTTAACCAGGGTAAATACAATTTTTTTTTGTTCAGACCGGGCATTTATCCAGGTGGGCTATTAGGGTTTTTTCCTATTGGCCATCACTGTACTAATTTTCTCTTTGTTCACCACCCAGGTCCCACAGTCGAAGCTCACTAAAGAAACGCAGGTCTTAGATATCATGGTGCTAGACTAGGGTGTTTACCCAAAACTGTGTTAAAAAAATGGGTTTATTTCCAGATCCATTCCAAAATTGCAACCCAATGGTCCAAATTAATTATTAACCTGGGTAAAAATACACATTTTTTGCGTTAAAACCGGGTTTTTACCAGGTGGGTTGCTAGGATTTTTACCTATTGACCATCAGTCAGTGCTAATTTTCTCTTTGTTCACCACGCAGGTCCCACAGTCGAAGCTCACTAAAGAGACGCAGGTCTTCGTCGCGAAGGAGGCGAGGGTCTACTTCATCGCCACCGCGGCACAGGCCGAAGCATCGGGAGTCTTCCAGAGATAAGCATAGGTATGTGTTTTATTTTCTTACACATTCATACAGTGTAATAACTAATAATTCATACCGTGGTCAAACGCGTTTAATGTTAGCGTCAAAGCCAACATCACTAGTCATTGGGCACCGGCTGGTGCTGAAAGAACTGCTGGCTGCGCTGGAGCTTCTAATGAATTGTCCCGAGTTGCTGAACAAGTGTGACTAAGGCAACTGGGGCTGTACCTCCCCTGTCTCTCCTCTCGGCTCTCGCAGGATTGCTCTGTCTAGATGTTTCCTTTGGACGATCGTATGACCGTGCTTCAACTGAAACGTTTCATGCGCGGTGCGTGTGGGATGAGTGATATTTCAATCATGTGCTGCAATATAACCAAACAGTTACGTAACCTCCTGTCAGGAAGGTCGTGGTTTTAATCCTGCCACGAACCAATGTAATTTCTATTTCATATGTACGTTTATCCGACGATCTTACGGTGAAGGAAAACATCGTGAGGTAACCTGCACACACCTGCAAAGAAAATCGAAGGTTGTGTGTGACGTCGACCAACCCGCACTGGGCCCTCGTGGTCGACTAAGGCCCGATCGTTCCAATCCAGGGTAGGTTCGAGCCCCTCGATGGTAACGTATATGAGCTGATATGATGATGCTAGAGTGTAAGCATACCTCACATACTATAGTACAAAAATATGGAATGGTTACATACACGAGTTTTCAGCGTGTAATATTTTAGTCCTTATCAGTAAGCTTTACAAATGCATCAACCTTCTCCCACCAATGCGCCTAGCGCTCACATATAACTCGTGCCGACATCTCTAACTACACTTGGCAGTACAAATGCTTCTCTTTCTAACCTCTAACGTGTGTGTGTGTGTAGTTTCGGGTGATAGTGATAGTTTTCATACGCTTTATCTTGGAAACTGTTGATCTTCGACAACTACTTTCTACGCAGAAGTAATTACTAATCTTTATTTCAGATGACGGCTGTAAAAATAAATGACAGCTGTCAAACTTAAAACCACTGTATCTAAAATAAATGTATATAATATTTGATTCCATACTAGACAGATGTCCACAAAATTGCGATAATATGCCCAAAATAATAAAGGTATTTTTAAAATGAAAAATGGGCTAAGTATTTTAAAAAACTTTTTTATTATTTTTTCTTTTTTTTGACTGGTTATTTTTTAAGATTTTTCAAACGTTCAACTTTCAAATGTTTGTGATGATGTCACAGGCTCAAATAATTTAAAAAAGGCCCGAGTACTAGTTTTAATTGACGGTTATGAATATACAAGTAATTAGTGTCACGGTCTAAGATCCAATCAAAATATATTTTTTTCACTAGAAATTTCTGCAATCTGATAAGTGAAAAATTATCGCAGAATTCATCGAAATGTTTTTAGAATTAAGTGGGGTTTATAAAAACTGAGCAATGTCATAACCGAGCAGCCTCTTTTTTAATTGCGATTGAACAATAAGTGATTAATTTCAATACCCTAACATGAAAAGCACGTAAATCATGTTCTTTGTATCGAATTCACAAATAAACCCAGTGGTAGTAGCCAGACATTTTTTAAATTCGTACTAACAGTACATAATTGATGAATGGCTTCTGACAGTGCTGTGCACAAAAAACGTAATGACATTCCAGACACTAGTGTTGCAAGGCGAGAGAGCTAACTTTTTTTTAGCTTTGAAATATTAAATTGTGATGGCGCTGTATACGATCAGCGTAACTACATAGTAAAACCCGTCTCGGACAAGGAGAGAGTATAATACAGAACAAACCAGAACCCGCGTACAGTGAGAATAGTATAACGACGCGCGTGCCAACTAAAAACTCCGCGCCTAACCTCCTTCCCTTAGCTGTGATATTGCTATTTTAGGTCCGATTTTAAAACTTTTTGAGTTAGGTAAGCCAAAAAAGAATCACTGCTTGTTTACCCACAAAAATAAACCACCTGCATGCAGTATTTAGAAGGGCCAAAACGTCAAGACTACTCTAAATTAGTTCCATACTAGTTATTTCACCGTACGTGAATTCTGGTTTGTTGTGTATTCTGAGATAAATTGCATTTTTATAAATAAAATCTTCAAGTTTATAAAATACGTCCCTAAAAGGGAATGTACTTGTACAATTTACCCTCTAAAAATTATCGTACGCTGTCTCGCTAAGGTGAGAAGCAGGAACAGTCTTTGTAGTGTCTTTAAATGTAAAATATAGGATATGTGCTTGCGAATTATAAATATCGCGTGTTAAATTTGTTTAGCGCCATCTGTTGGTCACTAACTAGTATCTCATCTGTGATTTGGCGAAGTAAAACTTAATGAAACAAAATTATTTCTTTTTCAAAGGACACTTAAATGTTACATTCATGTGTCATTTTTTCATTCTTATAATATAAATTTTAGTCAAGCAAGGAATGTTGTGATCAAATAATGATTCCGCTCAAATGTCGAATGAATATTTTCGAATCGAATGTCTTTGGTTGTGAGATATACAATAGATCCCGCTGCAAAAATACGTATCGATAGAGTCCTTGAACGGCACGTATTCAGGCTGAAATCGTACCAGAAAAAATCACCACTTACCATCATGTGAAGTGCAGCCAAACGCACTCAAATTTAGAATAAAAAAATAATAATATTAGTTCTCAATGTTCTATACAAAGCTTTTTCATCCAGACTTTTGAAACTTGCTCCCAGGCCAGGGGGCAGCCAGGGTCTAAAGGTGGAAAGAAATTGAGAAAGGATTAATCAGATCTTCTAATGCCACCTGTAAAGCCTGCTAGATAAAATTATCCTACACACAAAGAGACAGACAACCAATAATAATACTACAACCATCACCATCCTCCACCACCAACCTACCCTCGAAGGCGGTAATAAAAAGCTAGTACATAATATAATTGTCCAAACTTCAATGAAATATTAAAAAGTTTGAATGTCAGTAGTTACACAGTTATTTATTATGCTCAACTTGTACATCAATATTTTTTTTAATCCACAATGGTAATCCCTTGGCATCATCTCACCTGATAGTAAGTGACGATGATGCCGAAGATAGAAGAGGGATTACCAAGATTCCCCAGCGCAATGGGGAACTGGCTGTCTTATTCTCAAGCCGGAACACATCAAATTGAATATTAATCCAATGTCTTTTCATTTACCAGAAGTAAACACGATTCGCCTAGTCCACCTTCGTCGCTGCTGCATCGCAAGATCGACCTCAAGCAGAAGATCAGCGACACCAGCCTCTTTGCTGAACTCGTCAAAGATAAACACAAGAGGGCTAAGGTGAGATTTTATTGTGAATCAGCATAAAACCTCCTTACATTTAATACGAGTCGCAAGTCTGCCTGCTGCATCGCAAGATTGACCTCTAGCAGAAGATCAGCGACACCAGACTCTGCTGAACTCGTCAAGAACAAACAAAAGAGGGCTAAGGTGAGATTTTATTGTGATTCAGCATAAAACCTCCTTACATCAAACACGAGTCGCAAGTCCGCCTTCGTCGCTGCTGCATTGCAAGATCGACCTCAAGCAGAAGATCATCAATACCAGCCTCTTTGCTGAATTCGTGAAGGACAAACGCAAGAGGCCTAAGGTGAGCTTTTATTGTGATTCGGCATAAAACCTCCTTACATCAAACACGAGTCGCAAGTCCGCCTTCGTCGCTGCTGCATCGCAAGATCGACCTCAAGCAGAAGATCATCAATACCAGCCTCTTTGCTGAATTCGTGAAGGACAAACGCAAGAGGCCTAAGGTGAGCTTTTATTGTGATTCGGCATAAAACCTCCTTACATCAAATACGAGTCGCAAGTCCGCCTTCGTCGCTGCTGTATCGCGAGATCGACCTCAAGCAGAAGATCAGCAATACCAGCCTCTTTGCTGAATTCGTGAAGGACAAACGCAAGAGGCCTAAGGTGAGCTTTTATTGTGATTCGGCATAAAACCTCCTTACATCAAACACGAGTCGCAAGTCCGCCTTCGTCGCTGCTGCATCGCAAGATCGACCTCAAGCAGAAGATCATCAATACCAGCCTCTTTGCTGAATTCGTGAAGGACAAACGCAAGAGGCCTAAGGTGAGCTTTTATTGTGATTCGGCATAAAACCTCCTTACATCAAACACGAGTCGCAAGTCCGCCTTCGTCGCTGCTGCATCGCAAGATCGACCTCAAGCAGAAGATCATCAATACCAGCCTCTTTGCTGAATTCGTGAAGGACAAACGCAAGAGGCCTAAGGTGAGCTTTTATTGTGATTCGGCATAAAACCTCCTTACATCAAATACGAGTCGCAAGTCCGCCTTCGTCGCTGCTGTATCGCGAGATCGACCTCAAGCAGAAGATCAGCGACACCAGACTCTTTGCTGAACTCGTCAAGAACAAACACAAGAGGTCTAAGGTGAGATTTTATTGTGAATCAGCATAAAACCTCCTTACATCAAATACGAGTCGCAAGTCCGCCTTCGTCGCTGCTGCATCGCGAGATCGACCTCAAGCAGAAGATCAGCAATACCAGCCTCTTTGCTGAATTCGTGAAGGACAAACACAAGAGGCCTAAGGTGAGCTTTTATTGTAATTCGGCATAAAACCTTGCAACATACCTTACAACCTTAAAAGCTCGTAGAACAGATGGCCGTTGTTAGTTAACCTCAACCAATCTTGACGATATTTGGCATGCAGGTAGCTGGCGGTGTCATGAGGAAGGACATATACTACTTTTGATCCCGTGAAAATACTATAGTCCGATACAGTTCCTGATAGAACGCAAAAAATTACTCTTTTTTTAGGTTGATTTCCTTAACATTGCAACGGAGCAACGGATTATTGTGATATTTTACACAGAGAAGATGGCTGAAGGGGTGGGAAATATCATAGACTACTAATTAGCATAACCGGAGATAGCTCCCGAAAGATCTACGGAAAACTCATTTCCAGGCTCGCGCACGTTGGTGTCGCAACAGAGCAACGGATTGGCGTGATTTGTTGCATAGAAATAGTTGAGGGGGTGGGGAAGTGACATAGACTGCTAATCAAAATAGCCCGATATAGTTCCCGAGGATCTGGAGTATACTCCTGCCTACGTTCTGCGGCTCGCGCACTACTCACCCTAAAATACAGTCGTAAAAGCGATGCCCACGCGAACGAAGCCCCAGCCAAAAATATTTGTTGTCTGTAAGTCGGTTTACGGACGATAGTTTAACGTGACAACGTCATAACGTAACGGGACAATAAGCGTAACGAGACAATGAGTCAACCTTTTTCGTGCGTGCAGGCAGCGTCCATCGATTTATTAGACGTTTACACGTAAAAACTAGTTATGATATAAAAGCAATATTTTTTGTTACAGAAACTACAAGAAATCCTGAACCAAAAAGAGGAGGAATCCCAGGGCGCCGTCTCGACGAGCGCGTCCACCAACAACCAGGAGATCCTCGCCATTGACGAGCTGTCCAACATCACTGCCGACAGCAGCACACAGGTTAGTCAGCTTACCACTTTAGTGTATCTGTCACCCGGCCTGAATTCAGAGTAGTGTGATACGGAAATGCAAAAATCAATTAGTATGAGAAATCCATTGTTTTGTGCGAATTTAGAATGGGTTCGTCGGTGAAGTTGTTCGGTTTAATGAGAAGAGCTAAAGTATTTTTTTTCCAGATATTTCAGGTATATCTCATATACATTATACAATATAAGATCTCGTTTCTTTAATCACACAGCTAGCCAAAGAGAACGGCGACACTTCATCCAAAGAGTCAGAGCAAGTGACCGATATCCCTATGCCTGGAGCGGCGGAGCAGCCGCCGCCAGCCACAAACGGGGAGGCGCCGCCATTGCCGCACCAACCCGTAAGACTACTCATTATTACACTCTTTAAAATTGGCCTCCATCTTTTTAAAACCACAATTGATAAGCCCTTGGCATCATCTCACCTATGCTGCATGGCTTCCGGCTTAGAATAGGCCATCCCATCTCTTCCAATGGGGGTCGTAAGAGTCGACTAAGGGACTTAAAACCGGAGGATGGGCAGCAGCGTTCTTTCCTTGTAAAACAGCACAGCTGCAACCACACTGCGATCGCTAACCCGCCTGCCAAGCGTGGCGATTGCGGCAAAACCCCCCCTATGAATACCACACCCAGAAAACGGTCCCTAGTCCTCGGCGGCCCTGCTATTCCTGGCTCCAGTAGCAGTTATGGTATCGCCGCGGCGGGGAGGGGGGTCGAAGAATTCCCGGCATATGCCAGGTTACCAAACCCAACGACGCGACCTGGTGAAGATCGCGGGAAGCCGCTGGATGCGGGCAGCGCAGGACCGGTCGTCGTGGAATTTCTTGGGGGAGGCCTTTGTCCAGCAGTGGACGGTTTTCGGCTGATATGATGATGATGTTCATCTCACCTGATGGTAAGTCTCCATTTTCTTTTACAGTTGATTCTAGACTAAGTTATGATGTTATTGCTCGCTTGCTTATTCTGCGTATGCAAACCTACTGATTTGCTGTATACGAGTATGTGGAGGCAACTGCAGTAACCTGCCACTGAAACTTAATACAAGCGACGAGAGAACAAAAGAAGTACGTCATCTAGAACGCGCTATTGACATTTCTTCAGCACTGACTATATAAGTACATATTTGGGATTTGAGATCGGGAATGTTTTCGGTGTCTCTGTCGTAATACATTTATTAACTCACAGAAAAACATAATTAGGAAACCTACCAGATGTGTATGTATATGTCGGATATTGTCAAAACTGCGATATTACAATCTTATATATCTTATATTAGATTATAATATGACGGTAAATTGTCAATCGGCTTACAAAATCACGGCCCATCCGAATAAAACCGATGATTTCTTTTGCGAAGAATTCTGCTACCCTGGGCAGAAGCCTCGCTTCGCGAGACTCTTTGACTGTTTGATCAATCAAACCTAACCGAACCTAACATCGCTCGCTTCGCTCGCTCATTTATTTAATGTTATTCACTTCGCTTATTGTTAACAATCCTTCGACAGTTCACAATCTCGCGAGATAGATCCCGTTACAATTTTACGGTGACATATTTTTTTCTAGAATATGTTAAGTCGGCCGCAATCTTGCTGAACGTGAAAATTAGAGGACAAAAACACGATTTATGCAAACTTTTAAAGCAAAATAAATCATTATAGATTTTCGCTCGATACTTATCATTTTGCAAAACTGTGTATTATGAGAGATTTATTTTTATTTTTCTCCCACATTACATAAATTAGGCACATGAAAATACCGACAGCGAGAGAATAAGTAAATATCCTTTATTGTTCACTAGAAAAAAACATCACAAAAACCTTATTTAAATATGTACAGTGCAAAGGCGACCTTATCGCTTATCGAATAAATGTATTAATTAATCAACAGACTAGACGAAATTTTCCTAGAGCTCGCTGTAAACGAAAATATGCATTTATGCCCGAAGCAAAGGACGTTAAAAGCGACAGTTAGCGCATGTAGATACTGCGAGACTAGTGTATTTTTACTTCCACAGTATTCTTATGGCATCTGAAACTTTCTTCTTGATCCCACGATTAGTTTACAGAATAAGGTTAAGGAAATCAATGTTTTAAACATTCGTAAGATTTTGTATTTATTTCCAAAAAACAGTGACAGGCATAACTTCAATTTAAGAAATGTAAATAAAATAGATATTGCCTGTTCGAGGCTGAGTAAGGTTAATAAGTTATTTGTAGGGCAGTGTATAAGATTCTACTACAAAAGTCCAGAAAATTTAACTCGTTTGCGAGAGAATAAATTGAAGACTCATGTCAAACAATGTCTATGCAGAGAAGGATAAAATAATATGATAAAATAATAGATTATATAAGGTGTAACAAAATTAGCTGAAACTATTTTAACTGGTACTTCTACCCATGAAACTGAACAACTTTCCCCATAGAACCCATAGTCTATATATATGTTAGCTATGTCTATGCAGAGAAGGATAAAATAATATGATAAAATAATAGATTATATAAGGTGTAACAAAATTAGCTGAAACTATTTTAACTGGTACTTCTACCCATGAAACTGAACAACTTTCCCCATAGAACCCATAGTCAAATCGCAAAAAAAATTGGTTCTCCCATACTAACTCGATCAGCTGATCAGCCAACTTAGTATGGGAAGTTAATTTTTTTTTTGAGATTTGACTATGGGTTTCATGGGGAAAGTTGTTCAGTTTCATGGGTACATGGGTAGACGCACCAGTTAAAATAGTTTCAGCTAATTTTGTTACACCTTATATATACATATATATAGCGCGCGGCAAGACTGTTGCCTCTTCACACTATTGGTGTGTACTCACACATACAAAAACTGATTTGACTGTATTTGTTAACACCTGGAGGTAGATTTCCCATTCCCTTTAGCAGACCAACCAATAAAACCAAACTCTTCACCACAGAAAGAAGAAACACCGCCCAATCCGCCTCCAGTACCTCCACCATCATCAGCTCTCCCGCCCTTGCCGAAGGTGGACGGAAGCGTGGTGGAGGGCGTGTACCAGGCGCGCCAGCCGCCCGTTCAGCCGCCGCCCAGCAAGCCCAAGAGCCTCACTAAACTGCCCATGCCGCCAAACACGCAGGTATTTCAAACAAACATTTTACAACATAATAGCTTATGCCAAAGAGTTGTATAGTAATGTCAAACCTATTATCACACTAATATTATAAAGGCGAAAGTTTGTGGGTGTGTGAGTGTGTATGTTTGTTACTTCGTCACGCAAAAACTACTGAACGGATCTGGCTGAAATTTGGTAGGTAGACAGATTAAGACCTGGATTAACACATAGGCAACTTTTTTTCACGCTCGCGAGCTGCTTGCGGCTCGCGCACTGCGCACCTTCGAAAAGTCATTGAAACGTTGTCCACGCGGGTGAAGCCGCGGATAACAGCTAGTTCTGTTATAAAAATGAAAGTAAATTTGGTTCATACTTCTTTCTAACATCGAGTATCTTCACAGGCTTATGCAAGATTCCTTACGATGTTTTCCTTCACCGTAAGAGCGTCGGATAAACGTACATATGAAGTCGAAATACGAAAACACATTGTTATGTGGCAGGGTTTAAACTATGACCGCCCAGACAGGAGAAAGCGGCCCTAGCCGTTACGCCACCGACGCAAAGAGCGTCGCAAACAAAAAACAAAATTGTAGTTTTGCGAATGAAGCCGGTTATGTTTAATGTGTTTAGCCTTGTAGTTTACGTGAATTGAAATCTCCTTAGATTGTATACTATACGTCAAATAAAGCTTACACACACAGCTTTACTACAAATGGATTAGTAAAGAAATTGTTAAAAAAAGAAGGATAGTTACGATTTGGCACGAGTACGAAAAAGATACTGATATTATTTTTTGTCCTTATCGGCATGACCAGTTTTTTGCTGGCTAATTGTCAAAATCTGAGTTTTTTTTAGCTAAACAATGTTTCTTTCAATGTCGCCAAATAAGTTTAAATTTTACCTAATAAAAATGATATATGTTTGTAAGTTTCTATGTGAATTATAGTGTGGCATTGTAGTGGCCACGCGATATAGAAATCTATTTGTGGTAGATCTGTGCTTACACAAATAACTAAAAACTTCTTATTTGAGACGAATCAAAGTGCTATATATTCTCTTTCGACATACAGTCTTCATTGCGATACAGAAATTAACCAGAAATAATCCAATCTCTTTAATTATAATTTCGAAAGAGAGCAATATGATTTAAAAAATGAGAAAAGTGAAGTTTCATGTCAACAAACAGCGTTAAATCGCTAAACTTGTAAATTCGTAATATTTCAAGAATAATTGTATAGATAGATTAAAGAATAATCGTATAGATAGATCAAAGAATAATTGTATAGATAGATTAAGCAAAAGTGATGGACGAAGAACAGCTGAAGATAATAAAAATGTTCAACAAGTTCAACAATAGGTATCTATTCCAGGTGGAGGATCTGCAGTCCATCGCGAACGACAGTCCGCTCAGCACGCCGTCGCCGGGGCTCGCCATGAGGCCCGAGAAACCAAAGAAAACCGGCATTATGAATCTACCAATGCCGCCTGGTAAGCTATTTATGACATTCATATTAAGGCGAAGTGTTGTGGGGGGGGGGGCTGGGTTGGGATGCACTCAGCGGTTGCTAACTACACTCGCTGAGTGGATTGCTTGCCCAGTGGCTCAAATACATTTACCTACCTAAACTAACAATAGAAATTAAGTTTTGTGTTACTAAATAATTGTATATTATTGATTGGAACAGTCGTCTCTGTCTTTTTCTTTACGTGTAAAGAGTAAAGAAAATAACCACACTTTTTCACTTTTCAATGGTTTTTTGTTTCAATCAAAAACTACAATGAAAGTATAAAAAATAATAACATTACTCACTTTGTACTATCATAACAAATATTGTTGTATATATTTTTTAATTTATACTTCTAAATATTATCAATAAGTAGAGTTGAAAGTAACGGTGTAGACCTGTCTTAGGGATTTTTTTCAATCAAGCCAAAACTGCTTAATCGTATTTCTAGTAGCTTTTGACTTTAAGAAACTTCATCAACAATAAGGGTATTTTTTCAACCTTGGGTTTTCTATCGTTTAGGAGTAATTGACCTCAAAAATAACGAAAATCTGTAATAATACCGCCTTAAAAATTCGCTAAATAGGTATTATTCTTTTAGAACTGAAGAAATTTGACGTCACACAGTACTAGTAGCAAAAAAATGTTATTCTTTAAAATATATATATTTTTTAAAAAAACCTAAAAACTTTTAGCTAACAGTTTTTAATTTGCAAAATTCCAGGACATACATACAAGTGAAGTTAATAAAAGATTAAAAAAAAACATTTCTCGTGCCTGTCTCACAGTAATTTTTTACTATTGTGTTTCGACGTCATAGTTAAAACAATAAAATTAGTACACGAAACATTATTAATTACTACAATGGCATAACGCATTATGAATGACTGATGATTTCTTCATTTTTATCTATTGAAATGGCCAGTATAAATATCTCAAGGAGATTTCATCATCATCAGCTCATATTACGTCCCCATCGAGGGACTCGAGCCTACCCTGAATTAGGGCGATCGGGCCTTAGTCGACCATGCGGGCCCAGTGCGGGTTGGTCGACTTCACACACAACCTTCGAGTTTCTGCGAAGGCGTGTGCAGGTTCCCTCACGATGTTTTCCTTCACCGTAAGAGTGTCGGATAAACGTACATATGAAATCGAAATTCAAAAACACATTGGTACGTGGCAGGTTCGAACCATGACCTCCCGGACAGGAGGTAGCGGCCCTAACAATTACACCACCGACGCAAGGAGATTTAAGTAATATTAAAGGTTTATCCTATTCTGATTTGTGTCGGTTAATACAGTTTATTTTAATGTGGCTGGAGCCTCCTTTTAAGCTTGAAATTGCCTGTGTCAGGAGGCTGCGCTCTTCTTGTCCCAGCCCAGTCTTTTTTTGACACACAGAATCTCTCGCCGTGCAGCGGGGCAATTTTTTTTGTCCACGATTGATAAGCACTTGACATAATCTCACCAAATAGGCAATGCATCCAGCATAATGGGGACCATTGGGCAGGGGTTGCTTCGGGGTGCTCTTTTTGGTGACCTAATTTGTCTGAATTTAATAATTGAAATAACATTTATTATTGTCATAATAATTTTAAAGAAATTTCAGTAAAAACTTCACAATTAATACTAATAATTAAGGTTTATTTGAATTAAAATGATTCAGTTGAGTAATAATTTTTTTTTTATTAATTTTGAGTGGCTGCACTTCCCTGATGTATTTATTTTCCTAGTTTTTATTTTTCCGCTTCAGATAGTGAATTAACGGTTGTCGCGCGGTTCGCTTCACGTAACCATAGGCATATCAGACGCCAGAACCAAAGTATATATATTAGTACAAACATACAGTATGGACACTCCCTGCCGCTCTCTAGATTGCGACCTAACCCCCTCGTCATCCAGATTGATACAGATTGGTTACAGTTTGGTTGTCGAACGTATAGTATTTCGCCGCCATTTTATTTGTTCCGGTATTCCTTTTTCTAAATGTCATTTCTGGCTCGTTGTATAAATAAATAAATAATAAATAAGTGTCCAGGGTGTGCCAGAACTAAGTATTCATCATCATCAATTTGCTTCCAGTGATACCCGGGTCAGAGGAGCTCAGCGCAGACGAGTTCGACGGGTCAACGCCTCCCCCCGCCACCCGTAACGATCAGTACTCCCACGTGTTCACCAAGAAACGGGACACCAGCCTGGTCAGTACCGTAGTGTAGTGTAGTCTGCACGCAGCGTAGTCGGGACGTTTCCTACTGAGCAGCCTATGTCTTGTAACTAAATGTAGATCTTGAATTTTATACAACAATCATAACAAAAAGTGGGGTAACGCTTGTTCTAATATGTACGTATGCATCCTTACCTTAAGGGTTAACTGGAGGGACGAAATCCCATACAAACGTACTTTCGTTTTAATTTCGAAACCATAAAACTCATCGTATTCAAATTTTTTACAAGCATTAAGATGATAAATATCTAGATCTGTAATTAGTTTTGGTTCGAAAATAATAAACAAAAAAAAAGTTACTTATATTACTCGATTTCGTCGATAAAAAGGGCACATTTTTTAAGTTGCTATAACTTTTTTTTGTTTATTATTTTCGAACCAAAACTAATTACAGATCTAGATATTTATCATCTTAATGCTTGTAAAAAATTTGAATACGATGAGTTTTATGGTTTCGAAATTAAAACGAAAGTACGTTTGTATGGGATTTCGTCCCTCCAGTTAACCCTTAAGTGGTGACCTCGAATAATGTTTCGACACGTGATAGGTTCTATTCTTCACTGTAATTAAGACAGGTGCATTTGATGAGACATGTCACAGCACGTTTCGGCATGTTGACGGTTAGTGACGCGTGACTGCAAGGAAAACTCTGTTCCGTCGTGATTGGAGCAGAGTTTTTTACCCCATTTTCAAAGCGCTAACACTAAATCTACACAAATACCGTTTACAAGAAGACTCACTACATCTAGTGATGGCTTTGAAACATCATTTAACCGCCTCCGTGGCGTTAATGGTTAGTCCTTTCGTTTCACACCAGGAGGTCGCGGGTTCGATTCCCGGTGGGATCAACTTGTAAGACTCGGTTTGGTTGGTGGTAGGGCATTTTATTAGCCCGCCTGGCTAGCTACCACTATCATATCTAAGTCTTGCCGCCAAACATCAGTGTTTGATGTGTTCCGGCATGAAGACAAGATAGCCAGTTCCCCATTGCGTTGGGGAATCTTGGTAAACCCGCTACCATCTTCGGCATCATCATCACTTATCATCAGGTGAGATGATGCCAAGGGCTTACCAATTGTAAATAAAAAGAAATAAAAAAAATCATTAAAATTTGTTAGTCTCGGATTTTAACATAATTTAATGATAATTTGATTACATTTATATTCGTTCAATACATAGGATCGACTTTTCGAGATATTTTAGTTTTAAGGGGCTACCCCCAGCTCACCGCCATCAGCTAAAAAATATGACTACTTAATTGACTTTAATCGAAATCATTGAGTATTTTGCGCATATACGGGGGCAACAACTATTGTTTAATTGTTATTTTACAATTGCAAATATTAGCATCAAGTTGCTTTTTGCGAAACAGCCAAATGAGAAAATTATTTATTTCTATTGGCGGCGCTAGTGAGCTAATCGAAGCCCCTTAACGTTTTCAACGATGAAAATAAAGAATAGGTACTGTAGTTTATTTAGAAACTATCTACTGTTATAAATATAGTAAGCTGTAGTTACAGATAGCATTAAATGAGTCTTCGCCCGCGCGGAACAGGGACGCGGGGTAAGGCGACAAAGGGGATCGAGAGAGGAGCGGGCAGCAGGCACATTGTTGTGGCAACAATGCGCGGGCGGCAGGCAATTAAAGCGCATTGTTGCCACAACAATACGCCTGCGGCCCGCTCCACTCTCGGTCCCCTTTGTCGCCTTACCCCCGCGTCCCTGTATCGCGCGGGCGAAGACTCATTTATGCGGTCTACCTATACAGCGAACTATGTTTCACAGAGTTGATAGTTTCTTAATAAACACAGTACCTCTTTATCATTGTGAAGGTGACCAGTGATTAGTGATGTGGGCTTTGGCGCAAACATTAAATGCGTTGGACACTGTATGGATTTTTACACTGTGGTACTACGAACGGAGATACTAGTAAACTGACCATAATGAACACCACCCCAACCCCCTGCTCCATCCGATACCCCCAACCCCTGCTCGTAAACGCCGCCGTTTACAAAATACCCCATTCGCGTACTCCGACGCCCCCCAAAAACGTGCTCACGGATCGCGAAGATCCAACCACGCTAGCCGTAACCGCCATGACCCCGCCTCCCAACACACAGAGAAACACCACACCGGCATTCTGCCCTCGCCGGCGAGGGCGACGTCCCCCCGCTTCTGGCGCTTGCCAGCGCTTCCGGCTTGTACCTTGCCGCTTCTCTCCGATCCTCCCCCGTCCAAGCAATGACCTAAGCCGAGGTCCGTGCCCACCTGGGCGCCCTTAGGCAGTTGCATCTTTTTGCTTTGATTCTAGGTTGAGTGCCCTCCGCACTCGCCTCCCCTGTCCGGTGAAGTTGTAAAGGCCCCCACGGCCAACAACAAGCTTGTTCTTTCGAAAATAAAAACATAAATATTAAGCCATTGACATCATCTCACCTGATGGTAAGTGCCGATGATGCAGCTTACCAAGATTCACCAACGCAATCTTATCTTCAAGCCGGAGCACAGCAATGTTGTCAGCATTGATGTTTGACGGCAAGACTTAGATAAGATGGTGGTAGTTAGCCTGGCAGGTTTGGAATATCCTAAAAAGAGTCCTACAAAGTTAGACTCCGCCGGGAATCGAACCCGCGTACTCCTGATGTGAAGCTAATGGACTTAACAATTATGCCACGGAGGTGGTTAAAATAATAAAAGAATAGAGAATAATACTGACGTTTCAAGGGTGCGAGTGGCAAGCGGTGCGGGGTTCGGGAGGGGAAACAGATTCCACTCGGGGCCTGTTCCTTTCTGTGAGTAGTAGAGTGTTGTATACCTACAAAACACTACTACTCACAGAAATGAACTACTCTCTCTCTATCTCTTATCGTTACAACTAACCGTGCTATCCAATGACCTACTAAAGACACAGAAGTATCTGTTTTTGGCTGGTAAGAAGCAGATTCTGAGAATGCATCATTAAGTTATGATTTTTTTGTTTCAGACGGGTCCAAAACTAAAGAGGCCGCGGATTCTCAAGCGAAGAGGATCGAAGCTTGTTGCAGTTGCGACGCCCACACACCACGCCAAGGATTGGGGCGAGAAATGCGTCGATGGCTTCCAGGTATGACTAATATAAAAATTTACCAACTTTCTGGCGTAGCCGCGTTACGTAATACAATTATTAATTACGTACTAAAAGCACGCTCAGTATACTGAATAGGCCTCAATCATGTCAGCTAAAAGACGTCCACAGCTGGACAAAGGGTTCCCCTAAGGATTTCCACTACGACCGCTCCTGCGCTGATCGCATCCAGCGGCCTCCCGCGACCTTTGCCAGGTCGTCGGTCCACCTAGTAAGTGGCCTGCTTACGCTACGTCTTATGGTATGCGGTTGCCACTCAAGAACTATACTGCCCCAATAGCCATCTGTTCTACGAGCTATGTGTTAAAAATTCTCACCTGGCATATTCCTTGGTAAGAAACCAGTTGATTTTATTTTCATTTGAAATCTGGTAGTCTCGAATGGAATGGCGGTTTTTACCCGCAGCCCCCTTTTTTTTTTCTTACAATAAAAAACTTTAAATTAAGACACAGTGATACCGGTGCAACAAAAACCCGTAAGGATTTGTCCGTGCACCGTCATTCATCGTCGTATTACGCAATCCTTACCGAGTACAATATAACATATTTTTCTTGCCTCGTTACGCAGTTTAATGTAGGCTACATACTGCGTCGGTATTTATAGAACAAACGCATTCACCAGTGTACCTCTGTTTGCCCTGGTTGTTATTTAAGTGGAATGTCGGTTATGGATGGCCTAAGGCGATCGTCAAACAGTACGGTCGGTCATTACAATAATTTATTTTCGTCGTTTCAGACAGGCTGCCCATAAAAAATTAGGATGCGTATGGCTTATTGGGGATAGATAGATAGTTTATTTTTCATAATTTACAAACATCATATAGTAGTTTAAATAAATTACAATAGAAAGTAACAACATAAAAAAAACTGTCCAGTGTAAAACAAAAAACAAATGATACCGAATAGGGATGACGAATGCTCTCATCTGAGTTACTTTTTGTTTGTTTGTTTGTGAACTCTTTATTGTACAAAAAAATATACAATTATGGATACATAATAGAAGTATGCACAAAGGCGGACTTATCCCAAACGGGATCTCTTCCAGCCAACCCTTAACCGCTGAAAGGTAAATCCTTTAGGCAGAAACAAATTAGTACACAATTTAATTATAATAATTAGCGCACCGGAAAACGTAGCGTAGGCAGGCCTCCCACGCGGTGGACCGATGACCTGGTGAAGGTCGCGGGAAGCCGATGGATGCGGGCAGCGCAGGACCGGTCGTCGTGGAAATCCTTGGGGGAGGCCTTTGTCCAGCAGTGGACGATTTGTGGCTGATATGATGATGATGATGACACAATTTAAAAGAACTAAAAACAATAATTTAAAGTAATAAACAGATATAAACTACAATTAGATATATATATAATAAATATACTTAAGAACATACCTATATATTTACATACCATATTACTTCACATACTTATACATAAATAAATACATAATTAGCTCAAGTAGGAAGATACAAATAAACTGGTGTCATGTCTTCATGAGACGGGCCTTGAACGTGGAGATGGAGGGGGACTCATTCTTATTTCCACTGGCAATGCATTCCATAAGCGAGCCGCGTGAACCGTAAACGATTTAGAGTAGGTATCAGTATCAGTGCTGCGTACAGGAATCGCAAGTGCCAGGTTTTTACTAGAGCTCAGTCGGTTATCCATAGCAGTGCGAAATACGAACCTTTCACGAAGATAATGCGGGGCACAAGGGTTAAAAAGAATATTAAAAACATGACACAAGATATGGGTATTCCTGCGCTGGCGGATGAGTGGCCAACGATTTTTATCAAGTCATAAACGACATTTTGTTCTAAAAGTTTTTGAATTACCTAGGCGTGACGTCATAGTTTTGCAGCGTCATGTACTCATTTTGTGATTTTGGTGATTTAAAAATCGAAGACTTGATGGAGAACAAAACGAGTACGGTTTTCCGAAGTTTAAATAGGAGGGCAATTTAGTGATCAAGAGTTCATAATTTATTTCTGATGCTGTCGTCATCCCTATTGTTAAGAACATAAGCTAGAGGAATTGTTTAGGACTCTGTTGTGAGTGCAGTACCACCACAACGCTGATGATTCTTGCCCAACAACATATTGGCAACAACTGCAAGTATATAAACAACAAGTGGGGGGGGGGGATCCCCCCTTTTCGATATTTTATTTTCTATAAATCTATAGATGTTTATTCTGTTTGTTTTTGTATACTTTGTACTTAATGGTATGGAAGAACTTGGCATCCTGTCACAAGTATTTGTTTACTTAAACGCATGTCTAAACACAGATTATCATGTAATCTACCATTACAAAATATAAAAAAAGTTTTTTTTTTAAATTTGATTTTTGATAAATTGTATTCTACATTTCAGGTTATTACCCAAATAGGCGAAGGTACTTACGGGCAAGTATACAAGGCGCGCGACAAGAACACGAGTCAGCTGGTCGCGCTGAAGAAAGTGCGGCTCGAAAACGAAAAGGAAGGGTTCCCCATCACCGCCGTGCGGGAGATCAAGATACTGAGGCAGTTGAACCATAAGAACATAGTCAACTTGAGGGAGATTGTCACGGACAAGCAGGACGCCATGGACTTTAGAAAGGTGGGTGCATATTTGGGTATACTCGCGTAGATATAGAAAGAATCGGTAAATGACGGCGACTACTTCCGGTAGAGTCAGCAAAATAGATTGTAAAGCGTAAACAATATTTTTATTTATATTAATTTCTTTTAGAAAACTTTTCGTTTTCGCCCTAATTCAGGGTAGGCTCGAGCCCCTCGGTGGGGACGTATATGAGCTGATGTGATTTTAGAAAAAAACGTAACAAAAACCGCCTAAGTGCGAGTCAGAACCGCAAATATAGGGTTCCGTACCGTCATACTAGATGGCGCTAGTTTCATGTTTCAAAAAACATAATACTAGATGGTTTCTTCACATTTTAAAAAACACGTTTTTTGTATGGAGACTTTTATTTTTTAAATTTTTAGTATTTGTCATAGCAGCAACAGAAATACAAAATGTGTGAAAATTTCAGCTGTCTAGTTATCACGGCTTATGAAATACAGCCTGGTGACAGACGGACGGTCGGACCGCGGAGGCTTAGTAATAGGGTCTCGTTTTTACCCATTGGATAGGGAACCCTAAAAAAAGAAATGAATATAACCAATAACAAAATAATGGTAACAGAATTTAAAATATCGAAACAGCAAATCAAGACAGCGTGAATGCTAATCCAGGCTGACTGATATTTTGTTGTTCACAGTACATGAACGCCGGCAGCCATTTACAGGTTGTTTCTTTATCTACGCATGTTATAGATATTTGTACTTAAATAACTGAAGATGAACGCAAGACAAGTACAGAAGTCGGCTCCTTGCGTTGAAAAAACTGCGGCTCGAAAACTATGGTTTCCCCATCGCGTGTTGCCTTTCCCTTGTTTATTTATTTATTTGATAAACAAACACTTACAGTCTAGCCAAACGTGAATGTTACAAAACAAAAAATATTATTAGCATATTAAAAATGAATAAAAACAGCAGTAGGAATGTAGGATAAAAACAATTCGAATATTTTAAAAATAACATTATATAATATTAGTGTCTAACAACAAACTCGGAGTAACAATAGATTCGATGTATTGGCTTGCGGATCTCATAAATAGCGGCTCCGAACAAGAAAATATATCAATCTTATAATCATTAATTGAGATACTATTTACAAGGTTTAGAGCACGGGACACTGGTGAGTGCTTGAGTATGTTGGTGCGGGCAATAGGCAGAGCAAACATAGGTCTTGAGCGTGGACGAAGATAATGCTTATGGGGAGGTGGAACCGATAATGAAATTTGAGAGAGGAGATCTGGGTTCGTCAGTTTGCCTCGAATGAGCTGGAAAAAATGACGTACAAGGTGAAGGTTTCGTCGAGCCTCGAGGGTTTGGTAATTTACCATTCCAACAACGAAGAGAGTGGGGTAAAGATATGGGTAGTATTTGAACATTTTTTTGTAAAGAAAACGTACAAATGATTTTGGACTCTTTCCAACATAAGGATGTAACTACTTACTCTCATGAGATGACCACACAATACAATTGGACTCTAACCTACTTCGGACATATGCATTGTAGAGAACACCGATCGTTGTGGGACAGGTAAATTGTTTTGATTGTCGGATAACGAAGCCTGCACTTTTACTAGCCAGTTTGCATGTCTGTATAAGGTTAGGATTAAAAATTCAAATTCAAATTCATTTATTAATCAAAAATGTTAAAATAACAGATACATCTAAATCTTTAACATTTGCATTAAAATTAAATGGTCAATTAAAAATAATAAATAGTTCATTTTTCCATCACACTCGCTCGCAGTACTTCAGGCATTCTCTTTCGATACTCGACCATGCATCTGCAAACAAGTCAATGTGTGGTTGCGACCGGAGGAGGGAATTGAGCGCGTGAAGAGCGCGACGCACGGGCGCGTTGCGACACGACACTGTGCGTGACACTGGCTCGGCCAGCAGCCGAACGCTTTGCACGCGAAACCTCGTACGGTTTTCTGGCACCGACAACCTACACGCTCTAAAAGTTCGAAATATGTACCCAAATCTCGTACCTCCGTGAGTCTGTTGAGAAATTGCCCGGAGACCGTATAGTTGAAAGCAATCGGACGCGGAGAACGCGAGAAAGACATAATAGCACATTTTGAGATATTAAGTGCCAATCCATTTTCAAGGCCCCATGTTTGTATTCTATCGATGTCTAATTGAAGTGATAAACAGTCATCTTGGCTACGAACTGAGTGCACAAGCTTGACATCATCGGCAAATAAGAGACATTTGGAGTTACTCACGGCGGAAGGCAATTCATTAATCATTATCAAAAACAATAATGGTCCAAGACTGCTACCCTGACCAATAGGAGGCAGTATTGCCTTGAAACGCGCACTGGTTTGTTAAGCTAATTACCTTTCCAAACTCTAGTTCAAGGCACGTGTCTTCCAATCGTGCACGGGTTTGTTATTATTAGCATACGCGCGTTTGAGCGCCACAAACCCGTGTTTTTTTTGGGGCATTTTGTTTCAATTTTACTAGAACAAAATTATACAATCCTAATATTTGCTTTACAATTATAGTTTCTCTTCACACCTTTCTTTTTATCTTTGATTTTGTTCCTTTCTGAAAGACGACAAATACTTTTCGGAAATCGTACATATCGTATCTGCTGTGAATATCGTCTCAACATAATCCAATTTGTTTGAGTTGACTTGGAAAATTTTACAATGAAATAATAACACTTTTTATCGTGACTACGACAAAAAGTGTGGTTATTTCATTGGAAAATTTTAAAATGTAAAATTTATCCAATGTAAATACGATGCTCTATAACTGTGAGGGTTCACAATAATCAGTTCAGAGTTTTCGTCATAGTTTACGACTTCAAAATTATCCACAATACCACTAAGTATGGTATATGGTCATTTTGGTATATATTTACACTTCATTCAACAGAAATTTAATAAAACTTCACGTTATAATTTGTCAGCGACCGGTTTTTTGTTCCACCAAGAACCTACAATCAAAAGTATCAATTGTGTATGGTCTTTAATAGTCCCATATTAATCGAAAAAAAAACCAAACATAAACATAACCTTTAAATGTTCCAAACTTCCACACTTTGTTTTTTTTTTATTTCTCAATATCATCATCATCACAAGATAGTGTTTATTGTTTACAATATTACCATCGTATCTTTTAATAGTTCCTTATCCTAGTATTTAATTATTTGAAAGCACACTAATCTCAAACACTGCACAGTGAAAAACAAACGAATGCTACTGTGAAGTGGCGAGAGCGAGCGGTGAAGTTAACGCGCGAACTTCAAGGCTAAGTTCCATGCATCGCCTTGAACACGTGTTAGAAGAACAGTTTGCGTTGCAAACCCGTGCGCGATCGGAGGACCCGTGCCTTGAATTGAACACGAGTTTGGAAAGGGCGTTAGCTTAACAAAACCGTGCGCGATCTGAGGACACGTGCCTTGAATTGAACACGAGTTTGGAAAGGGCGTTAGCTTAACAAACCCGTGCGCGATCTGAGGACACGTGCCTTGAATTGAACACGTGCCTTGAATTGAACACGAGTTTGGAAAGGGCGTTAGCTTAACAAACCCGTGCGCGATCGGAGGACACGTGCCTTGAATTGAACACGAGTTTGGAAAGGGCGTTAGCTTAACAAACCCGTGCGTGATCTAAGTACACGTGCCTTGAATTGAACACGAGTTTGGAAAGGTCGTTAGCTTAACAAACCCGTGCGCGATCTGAGGACACGTGCCTTGAATTAAACACGAGTTTGGAAAGGGCGTTAGCTTAAAAAACCCGTGCGCGATCGGAGGACACGTGCCTTGAATTGAACACGAGTTTGGAAAGGGCGTTAGCTTAACGAACCCATGCTCGATCGGAGGACACGTGCCTTGCATTGAACACGCGTTTGGAAAGGGCGTTAGCTTAACAAACCCGTGCACGTTTCAAGGCAGTACCTACTGCCTCCTATTGAACACGGAAAAGGAAACACGCTTCCCCATCACGGACATGCGTTTGGCCAAAACTCTTAAGCAGTTGAACCATTGGAAGAAAGTCAGTTTGAGGGAGATTGTCACGAATAAGCTTTAGGATATCACAGCAATACGAGAGATCCAGATTCTGCGGCAGTTAAACCATAAGAAGAACACACTTAACTTTATCATTCTCAATTCCAGGACAAAGGCTCATTCTACCTAGTCTTCGAATACATGGACCACGACCTGATGGGTCTACTAGAGTCCAAGATGGTGGACTTCACTGAGTCGCACAACGCGTCGATCATGCGCCAGCTGCTGGACGGGCTGGCGTACTGCCACCGGAAGAACTTCCTGCATCGAGACATCAAGTGCAGCAATATACTCATGAACAACAAGTGAGTTACATCATCATCGTATCAGCCGAAAGACATCGACTGCTGAATAAGGCCCTTCACCAAGGATTTCAGCAATGACTGGTCCTGGATAAATGTAAAATTTTACCTACATTAAACATTTTAACTCATTTTTTATCAACTCACGTCGTAGCTCTTCACTCAGTGGGCCGACAAACTGGTAGGTCCGAGCTATGCTTGGGATTTTCCTACGCAATCGAATCAGAAATGAGGAGATCCGCAGGAAAACCAAAGTAACTGACAAGTGGCAGTGGACAGGACACATAGCTCGTAGAACAGATGGCCGTTGGAGCAGTAAAGTTCTCGAGCGGAGACTGCGCACCGGAAAACGTAGCATAGGCAGGCCGCCCACGCGGTGGACCGACGACCTGGTGAAGATCGCGGGAAGCCGCTGGATGCGGGTAGCGCAGGACCGGTCGTCGTGGAAATCCTTGGGGGGGGAGGCCTTTGTCCAGCGGTGGACGTTTTTCGGCTGATATGATGGTCCTAGGTTGCCCGCATCCATTGGCTTCCCGCGACCTTTACCAGTTTGTCGGTCCACTGAGTGGACACCTACGACTAACAAATGGGTTAAAATTTTCAATGTAGGTAAAATTTTACACTTAGATGCGTTTGATCAATGTATTAATAGAATCTCTGAACTTTCTTTTTTTTACACGACTGTCCACAAAAAGGAGTATATTGACAACAGACCGCCTCCGTGGCGTTATGGTTAAGTCCATTAGCTTCATATCAGGAGGTCGCGGGTTCGATTCCCGGCGGAGTTTAATTTTGTGAGACACGGTTTGGTTGGGCATTTTCTAAGCCCGGCCTGGCTAGCTACCAGCATTTTGTCTTGTCTTGTCATCATTGATGCGTTTCGGCTTGAAGATAAGATAGCCAGTTCCCCATTGCGTTAGGGAATCTTGGTAAGCTCGCTCTCATCTTCAGCATCATCGTCACTTACCATCAGGTGAGATGATGCCAATTGTGGATAAAAAAAAAATAAAAAAAGATATTTTGTATATAAACATTAAATTATGCAAGATACAATAAAAATAATTTATAGAAACAATAATTATACATACAAACTTGTGTGTAGATTTATTTATAAATCTTAAGAATTAGTTACTTTGAAAAAATAAATTCTGGAGCTGTAAATTTAAATAATCGTCTCTGGAATAATGGATTGCAATAGGTTGACAGTGTTGAAATTGGTAAAATAAACATTTAACTTGTGCGTTATTTTGCGTGTTTTTAAATTACTGTACTGTCTAAAGAAACTATAAGGGTGGATTTTTTTAAGGGTCAGTATGGGGAAATTCTAAACTTAGGAACCGTGATCTCAATTTTAGAGAAAATAAAAATGGCGGATAAAAAAATATGTTCGGAAAAATGGCTTCTTTTGAAAACAAGTTTTTTTGTTATTTCGATTGTATATCACTATACAAAACAAAAATTGTATGGAGACCATAGGTCTAAAGTTGCTAGAAGTTGTTGAAATTAACGTTTTAGTTTTCTTTCATAGTTATGTGGAAACTAAAATTACTGGCCGATTTTCAAATAGAAAAAGAAAGAAAAAAAAGGAAAAAAAGAATGTCTTATGATCTGTTAGTTGACTCTTCTTCCACGTCAAACCGTAAAACGACGTTTCATTGGTGTATGACGGATTTTTTTTTAATATTTCCAGGGGCGAAGTGAAGCTAGGTGATTTCGGACTGGCGCGGTTATGGTCGGCTGAGGACCGACAACGACCATACACCAACAAGGTATATCCGCAGTCCTACTGAACCTCAATCTAACTTCTACCTAAACCACAGCAACCACAGTCTAAAGATCCATACATTCTTCCAACGGAGACGTCTAGACAGGCCAACCGTGCGGCGCTGCGGGGGCGAGACGGGGGACGTCGAACCCGAATTGCCATAGTCGCCATTTGTGACAATTCAATTCATTCAATTCTAGAGATGATCAGATGATAGGTGTGATGAAAACTATATTTTTTTACTCCCATTTGGTAATTTGCTTCATACATAACCTCAAATCATATCACACGAGTATTCATTCCCAACAAGTCGATGTACTGTACTACAATGAAACTTTTTAAATATTTTTAACCGACTTCAAAAAAAGGAGGAGGTTTCTCAATTCGACCGTCATATATTTTCAAGCGACTTCCAAAAAGGAGGAGGTTTCTCAATTCGACCGTCATTATATTTTTTTATGTGTGTTCGCGGATAACTTCGTCGTTTATGAACCGATTTTGATGATTCTTTTTTTATTGGAAAGGAGATATCCCAAGGGTGGTACCATGATAAGGAAACCAGGATCTGATGATGGCATCTCAGAGAAATCAAGGGGAATCTTAGTTTCCTGTTTGACATCGGTTTTTTTTGTTCAAAATTATTATGGCTTTGGCTTCAAAAATTCAATATATGATTATGACAAAATTTCAATGTCTCTTTATTTATTTCATGGTCGTAGAAAAAGTATTGTATGCCACTGCACGAAATTAGCTATTGTAAAACTCGTGCTGTCTATAAACTAGCACTTATGTTACAATGGCTCTCATTACTTGGCAGTGGCATAAATAACTAGTGTCTCACTATCACTCAGCAAGCCATGAGGACGAGTAACTCCAAAGTGTGATTTCCCTCTGGATATATAAAAAATCACAACGCATCGTTGGTTACAGGTGATCACGCTGTGGTACCGGCCGCCGGAGTTGCTGCTTGGCGAAGAGCGGTACGGTCCTGCCGTGGACGTGTGGTCCATGGGCTGCATACTAGGAGAATTGTTCCTGAAGCATCCGCTGTTCCAGGTAACTTTTAAAAATAACGGTAATTTAGTCATTGTGAAAATTGTCTTGCCTACACAAATACTCCTTATCTTGCATCTAGCTTCAAGTTATTTCGAACAATCCAAGCTTTGTTCCAGGCCAATGTAAAATGATGCAGCTAGAGATGATATCTCTAAACTGAGGCTTCTCTCTCCCGGGGGTGTGGCCAAGTGATCAACCTTTCTCTCTGGTGTACACTCCGTTCAAATCGATTCCATCTTGCTTCTAGCTTTTTCCAATTATCCAATCTTGATTCCGGGGCCCCCATCTCTCTTCCGGCCGCCATTGGCAACTGAGTTTCGCAACCAATTGCCAAAAAATAAAAAATTATCTTCCGAGTGTGGTTAACCCCCCTCTGGCATATACACTCGGACCGATACGATTCAAGCTTGCTTCCAACTTGCAAGTTGTTTCCAACAATAATCCAATCTATTTTCATTCCAGGCCAATGTAGAAATGATGCAACTAGAGATGATATCTCGAGTCTGCGGCACCCCCCTCCCCGGAGTTTGGCCTAACGTGGTCAATCTCCCCCTCTGGCATACACTCCGACCGAAACGGTTTCACAAACGCTGCGTCAGGGAACAGTTCGCGTTTATGCCCGCTCCAGCGCTGAATTTGCTAGACAGGATGTTGGAACTTGATCCAGATAAGAGGATAACGGCAGAGGAAGCACTGAAGAGTCCCTGGCTGAAGGGTGTAGTCCCTGACCAGTAAGTATTAAATGTTATACCTAAACGCTAGTAAATGTGTTGTTACGCAAGAGAGGTTTGTGCGCTGAATTTACTGGATAAGAGGATAGAAGGGGCGTGAATTTCCTGGCTGAAGGGTGTAGTCCCTAACCAGTAATGTACTAGATAAGAGGATACAGTGGGCGCTGAATTACCTGGCTTGAAGGGTGTAGTCCTTAACCAGTAATTTACTAGATAAGAGGATACATGGGGCGCTGAATTACCTGGCTTGAAGGGTGTAGTCCCTAACCAGTAATTTACTAGATAAGAGGATAGAGGGAGCGCTGAATTTCCTGGCTGAAGGGTGTAGTTCCTAACCAGTAATTTACTAGTTAAGAGGATAGAGGGTGCGCTGAATTTCCTGGCTGAAGGGTGTAGTCCCTAACCAGTAATTTACTAGATAAGAGGATAGAAGGGGCGCTGAATTTCCTGGCTGAAGGATGTAGTTCCTGACCAGTAATTTACTAGATAAGAGGATAAGAGAGGCGCTGAATTTCCTGGCTGAAGGGTGTAGTCCCTAACCAGTTATTTACTAGATAAGAGGATAGAAGGGGCGCTGAATTTCCTGGCTTGAAGGGTGTAGTCCCTAACCAGTAATTTACCAGATAAGAGGATAGAAGGGGCGCTGAATTTCCTGGCTGAAGGGTTGTAGTCCCTGACCAGTAAGTATTAAATGTTATAACTAAACACTGACTAATTGTGTTGTTACACAAGATTGTTGTCAAGATTTGTTCCGTCAGTGAAAAGTGCGCGTTGCGTCTCTACAAGTGGTTGTGCGTTTTTAATTTACGATATTTCTATGCATTTGTTTCTGCCACGCAAAATTTCATAGCGCCATTTTTGGCTCCAACCACTAGGTGCTTGGTTCTTAGATTATTTAGCTTACCTCCCCAGATATAGCTTTAAATGTTACATAATGCTCTACCACATTCTTAGGAAGAATTTGCTCACACATGTTCAAAAATATTTGCGGAAATATTTGAGGCAACATGTGTCAAAAAGTTTGTGTTATATTTGGAAGAGCCATTAATAATACATTTTGCATTATTTCAGAATGCCAGCCCCAGAGCTGCCAACGTGGCAGGACTGCCATGAGCTGTGGTCCAAACAGCGCAGGCGGCAGCAACGCGAACAGGACCAACAGTCTAAACCTAAGGGCTTCAACCCGGACGAGTTGAAGGACCAGTCATTCAAACAGAACGACAATTCCAACCAATCTGACTCGAGCTTCAAAAGTGAACCATACAAGTCTGAGAGCGGTTTCAAGCCTACGGAACCAACACAAGAAGCAGTGGGTCAAGTGAAATAGTATTTGCATTACTGTTTCTACTCGTGAAGTGATATAGTGATAAAGTGAATGGTGCTTGGACCAAATGTGTATGTATGGGGCTGCAGGACTTCTTTGAGGAGCTGGACTAGCGGTGATGTAAGTCAACTACTATTCGATATCAAGCCCAGACTCATTAGTAAGACAGTTTACTAGATAATTCCAGTACCAAGGTGAAGGAATGTTCAAGCAAAATGGGCGCTTGACACCTGGTTCCAGAAATCTGACCATTCTTTGTGACAGGGAAGGAAACCAGTAAAAAAATACTAATTATTTTTGGGATCGTTTTCTGAAAAATCTGTAACCCAAATGGCTATCGAAAAAACGAATATACTGGCATTTTTATGGTACTACCGTTTTTTTTGAAATACTGGTAACTTAAATAACAAAGTTTACTCCTAATAAATAAATACCACTTGAGAAACCGGTAACCGAAAAAGGGTGCCTTGCACAGTTGTCAATGTAGGTACAAACGAATGAGGCGACACGCGGCGGCGAGCGGCCGGTACAAAGGGAAAGACTTGTTTGTCTTTGATTCGATCGCCGCGCCGCTTGCTGCCCCAAGGAAGTCGAATCGCAGCTTTACGAGTGAAAGAACGCACCAGTATTAAGAGGTGGTCAAGTGCGTGTTGGGCCACGCGCAAAGGTTCTGGTCGAAAAAAAAAACAGTTTTTTCAGTTTATATATAACATTTAGTATGGAGAAACTATGAACTCTCTACAAATCCAGCTACACATCTTAAATTGGTCGACTATTACTACAATACTAAGCCTACTGAGGGCCAATAGGGATGACGACAGCATCAGAAATAAATTATGAACTCTTGATCACTAAAATGCCCTCCCACTTAAACTTCGGAAAACCTTACTCGTTTTGTTTTCCATCAAGTCTTCGATTTTTAATTCACCGAAATCACAAAATGAGTACATATATGATGCTGCTAAACTATGACGTCACGCCTAGGTATTTCAAACATCTTTAGAACAAAGTTTCGTTTTTGACAGATGATAAAAAGTAACTCAGATGACTAGCATTCGTCATCCCTATTGTACCAAAGTCGGTTAAGTTTTATTCCAATTATGGTGCGTCTCGGCTTCGTGCGGCAAACTATCGAACATTGGCTCGCGTTGCTGAGCCGCACGCAAAGGATACTGTACCGCCGCGGGAGCGAACTCGATCGTTTTTAGAAGTTTGCCGCGGTCGAACATTGTGATACGCAGCATAATTAAAAATTAAACTATATCAGAGATAAGTTTTAACACTGCCAAACGGGCTTTATTACATAAAATTGACCGTCTGGCTATCAGCTGATTAGCTGTAAGAACATTGTGTTAAAATATGTTGATTTGAGAAGGAGAAAGGACAAACATAACTTTGTGGTTAAAAAAAGCTTACTATGGGCACAGTATAATAAAGAGTACTACGTACAGTATGGCCACTCCCTGCCTCCCGTTGAAAGTGCCACCCACCCCCGCTCGTTAGCTCCCAGGTATCTGCTAGTACGTCTCATCTCACTCACACAAACATGGTACGCGTTCACCTACACGAGCTTAGACTGTGTGCGTAGGAACGCGTTTGTTTCATACATTTGATCGCCAGTGACCGAGGTGTGCTATGGGCCTCATAAGAAGGTTCAAGGTCACCCAAAGGAGCGTGCTATGCTCGGAGTTTCTCTGCGTGATCGAATCAGAAACGAGGAGATCCGCAGGAGAACTAAAGTAACCGACATAGCTCACAGAATCGCTAAACTGAAGTGGCAGTGGGCAGGGCACATAGCTCGTAGAACAGATGGCCGATGGGGCAGTAAAGTTCTCGAGTGGCGACCGCGCACCGGAAACCGTAGCGGTGAAGGAAAACATCGTGAGGAAACCTTCACACGCCTGCGCAGAAACTCGAAGGTTGTGTGTGAAGTCGACCAACCCGCACTGGGCCCGCGTGGTCGACTAAGGCCTGATCGCCCTAATTCAGGGTAGGCTGGAGCCCCTCGGTAGGGACGTATATGAGCAGATATGATGATGATGATGATGATAGTTTTTTTGTCTAGTACATGTACCTATTATACAAGTCCGTAAGTAATGGAGGCTGGATTGTACACATTGATGACAAGAACCTGTGTAAAAAATATGATATGGTTGTAGGTTTGTTTGCAACCGAATGCAAAAATGGAATTGAATTTTGAAGTCAATCTGAGAATCAGTTTTGCACTTGATTTCTGGGCTTGTGGAAAGAGCAACATTTGTCTTTTGCTATCTAGTTTTAGCCACTCTAATAAAAAAGAAACCTCTAACAAAAAAAAACGACTTCAAACAGGTTCTAAGGTTCCCCTCGATTTCTCTTCAGATCCTGATTTCCTTATCATGGTACCACCCTTGGAATATCTCCTTTCAAACAAAAAAAAAACATCAAAATCGGTTCATAAAAGACGAAGTTATCCGCGAACACACATGCAGTCGAATTGAGAAACTTCCTCCTTTTTTGAAGTCGGTTAAAAATATTTTACACCAACGAAATTGGATATATTATATGAAATAATTGTGTAAATTACCAAAGTATTTGTTTTAATGCCTAGTTACCTGCGAACTTGTTAATGCAGACAAAAATGTAAAATTTCACTTGTAAAATTGTAAATATTGTACATTTTTTTTACTCGTAAGACGAAATCTTCTTAAGTGTTTGGAATGTTATGCCTAAAACTCCTGAAATAGGTTCCTATTGCATAAGTGTAAAAAAATACTTCCATAATAATTTGAATTATGTGTTATCATTTTAGCCTAATATCTAAGTCTCTATGACTCTTTTGTTAGAGTTTGACTTGGACTGTAATGATGGTATTATTATTTACCAATAGGTACTCAGGGCCCAAGTGGTCGACTAAGGCCCGGTCGCCCTAATTCAGGGTAGGGTCGAGCCCCTCGGTTGGGACGTATATGAGCTGATGAAGGTACATGTTGCAAGTTGGTGATACCCCCAAAAAAAGCCTGAATGTTGCCATCTTACTGTTTGAACGCAAAGTGATAGGGGCTTGGCTGGCATTGTGTTTTGTTATTTAAATTCTGTAATATAAATTCCATTCACTGACTAAATTATTCAGTTTTCGCTGTTTTTATTGGGCTCAAGTCCTTAGTTTTATGTATGACAATAAATGTTTAGTGAATATAATATTTATTTGGATTCGGCTTGCTGACGACTCGGACACAATTTATTCAGACACCTTGTCCGAAACGTCACCTTTTAATTTTGCCAATTGTTTCACTGACGATTCGGACACCATCAAAATATTAAAGCTATTAAGAGTACGTACTGTCAGGAAGAAGAGTATTAAACTAAGATGTATCCAACAATAGAAATTCGCTAGCTATTTGGATGGTACAAACTACCAAATGAATAAATAAACACTACAAACAAAGTTTTGCACTAAATGCTGTGAAAAGTATTATGCTTATTGTAGGTTATTTGTTTATACAAGATTTTTATTGCTTGTATTTAATTTCTATTTAATTATCTGTGATTTTTAAAAACCTTAAGACTAATTCTACCAATGTGATTATAGTACTCTTCTTCCTAACTGTACGTTATAGCTTTAATATTTTGAGGTGTTCGAATCGTCAGTGAAACAGGTATTAAAATTAAAAGGTGTCGATTCGGACAAGGTGTCTGAATAAATTGTGTCCCAGTCGTCATCAAAACTTGGATTCAGCAAGACTAGGTTGCATTTATATATTGTAATAATTTGTTTACTTGTTACTGTTATGAAATACAACACAGACATACTAAGACATTTGTATTATAAGCTGTTTCGGTAGTTCTGATATCATGAATGTATCACAAATAAGTAGATTTGTATAAAATAAAATAATGTAAATAATTTTAGTCTAATAAAAATAGTTTTTCGTTTTAATCGTGGTCCCAGACAATGTTTGTTTGAGAAAAATGGAAAGAGGGGGTGGATGTGGTGGCACAAATAAAAAGAACGACATAGAAAAACTTGTCGACTCTTATACTTGTATTTTTTATATTATATATAAAAATGGCGTTTCTGAACGCCCACAGGCCAAATCAGATATATACAAGTTAACATATTTCGCAAAGAGAGGTGGACAGTAAATATTATTTTAAGACTGAATTGAATGGAAAAAACACTGGTTGTCCAATTTAAAGCATCTTTAAAAATAAACGGCTTTGTAATGGGAGGAGATATTATATTTATGTACCTAGCACAGTCGATTAGAACATGTACAGACTTACAGAATAAAATTACGAAGAATTATAAAGCTCCGTTTTATTTTTTAGTTTAATAATTTTAAACCTTTTACTTTCTGTTTTGTATAACATTTCAGAAAACAATGAATAACAAGGAAAAGGAATAAAAGATATAAATATCTAAATAATAAATTGTATTTTATTCAATGACTTCACAATATAAGGCACATCTATACTGTCTCTCTAGAGTACAAACTCAGAACAATCAAAATACCTGAAAATAACGTAAGGGAGTGTTCAGTTCATCCTACACACAATTCGCGGAAACCTGTTGGCCTTTTCATAACTAAATTGATTAGTATTAGCATAGTAAAAGCACAGTATTACGATATGGCTTACAGTAGCGCACACCTTTGATGTCGCACGATGCCGCCACGGCGTAGGTACTAGCAGTACCAGCCTGTAGCTCGTTGCTGTAGCTGTCGCCCGTTGCTCTGCGTAAGTACGTTCGTTGCACTACTCTAAGCCGCTATATTGTAATACAGTGGGAAAAGGAAAGACTAGTAGGTTGTCTTCATACAGTGGTACATCGCACGGTTTGTATGTGTGCGCGTCCCAGTAGGCACGCACCATACGCATGCACACTTCAATAAATAGGAATGGTCTATCGTCTTATCTCATTCCTATGTATTGTAGCTGAGCGCAGTAGCGAATGCAAAAAGAGACGTGGGGAGGCCAATGCTTCGCTTTAAGGACTGCGCCAAGCGGGACATGGCTGCCTTTAAAATAGACCACCACGACTGGGAAAAGCTTGCAGAAAAGCGGCTGGAATGGCAAAAGCGTATTTCGGAGGGTCGCAAACTGTGCGACGAGGCTTGGTTTGGGGCGCTCGCTGCCAAGAGGGAAAAGCGCCACCAGAGCGGCAATACTCCATCTGCCGCAAACTTTCCCTGCCAAGCGTGTGGGCGAGTCTGCCGTTCGCGCATCGGGTTGCTAAGCCACCAAAAGCGTTGCCTGTAGTCCAGGACACTGTAGTGAATCGTCTGTAATAGACGTAGAGGCCAGTGATGATGATGTATTGTAGTGTGCGCGCGTATGGTGCGTGCCTACTGGGAAGCGCATTAATACAAACCGCGCGATGTCCCATTGTATGAAGACAACCTACTATTATTTCCTTCTACTATGGTTTTAGTGAAGTTTTTATGGCCGGTTCAATTTGTTTTTGCGAATTTAGAATAGGTTCCTTAAGGAAAGTTGTTCAATTTTTATGATCTGTACTTCTCATTAATTTTCAGGTGTTTGAAAAGGGGTAAAAAAATTTATGTTCATAATAAAATAATAATAAAAAAACCAATAGTATTCACTTTGTTATTTTGGTATTAAGGAAATCTGTTAGTCAATTCACTTTTATTATTAACAATAAGCAAATAAGTTACGGGATTTTATAGAAATTCAATAATAATTATTTGTTAGGCACCTTTGATTCAGCTTATAATTACGTAAACTATGTTCTAAGTACTTTGTACGTCATCTCTCATAACAATTAGGTATTTATCACACAATTTGCAAAATACTAAAAATAAAAAGTATATAAAATCAACAGGTTGAACTTAGAAATATTGAAGTTATTATTTGTTACATTCATATCAGGTATAAATTAAGTATAAGTATGTAATATAATTACCACAAAAATGTTTCAATATAAAAATTTTCGTTGTTTTCCTAAATACTGCTCATTTAATTTACGGTGTTGCGACCTGAAAAAAATAAGATTAGTTTTGTTAGCAGTTTAATTTAGGGGTTTTTCTAATCTGGGCGCCAGGTTAAAATGTTAGCCCCTTGACGGGCGCCAAAAAAGTTAATAATTTTCACTAGAACACGTTAAGACGACTCTGAACCCACGGCGAAAATTCGGCTTTTCATACATACGGTGATAACGATTTTCGCCTCTTAAATTGTAACCGATTTCGACCAATTTTTGATAGGTTGTCAGTTAGAACAAAAGCTAGGCTTATACGTTTAGTTTTTTACATTACTGATTATAAATAAATGAAAAAATGACCGAAATTAGTTTTGCATGAAAACAACGTGAATTTATCGAAAAAATAAATAATTTTCGAAAAACGTAAAAACTTTTAAGTACAAGCTTTTAAAATTGTCACGCGATATACATATGCATGCAAAATTTCAGCTCAATCTGAAACCGGGAAGTGGGTCAAATTTATATTGCAGGATTCACCCGAACAAACATAAGCTTGTAAAAATGTATAAGCCTAGCTTTTGTTCTGACTGACAACCTATCAAAAATTGGTCCAAATCAGGTAACATTTAAGAGGTGAAAATCGTTATCGCCGTTTGTATGAAAAGTAGCAGCTTCACAATCCTCTTATTAGACAAAAGAGGTTATTTGAGCACATGGGTACAGTGTAAGAATCCATACAGTGGTCCAATGCTTTAGTTAGATGTTTGCATCAAAGCACACATCACTGGACACTGGTCACCTCTGGCGCGGCATGCCAACAGCTGACCAACAACGGTGAGTAGGGCAATAGGGATGACGACAGCATCAGAAATAAATTATGAACTCTTGATCACTAAAATGCCCTCCTACTTAAACTTCGGAAAACCTTACTCGTTTTGTTTTCCATCAAGTCTTCGATTTTTAATTCACCAAAATCACAAAAAGAGTACATATATGACGCTGAAACTATGATGTCACGCCTAGTTATTTCAAACATTTTTAGAACAAAATGTCGTTTTTGGCATATGATAAAAAGTAAATCAGATGACTAGCATTCGTTTTCCCTATTGGGGTTCCCCGGTCTTGCTACATCGCCCTCTAGACGTCTCCGATGGACGACTGTATGGATTCTTTAGACTGTGGCATGGGTAGATTGGGCGTTAGTGTAGCAAATAACCATGAAGATATCGTCGTCATCAGTATTGGTCAACTGTTGGACACAGGCCTCTCTCATGGCACGCCACTTCGCCGGTCTTGGGGCCTGAGCATCCAGCTGTCTCCAGCAACCTTGCATGGGCGCACCGGCTAAATAATTTGTTGAGGGTAAAAAGGACGAGGTTTGAATCCTGCCACGTACCAATGTGATTTAGAATTTAGATTTGATATGTACGTTTATCCGACGCTCTTACGGTGAAGGAAAACATCGTGAGGAAACCTGCACACGCCTGCAGAGAAACTCGCAGATTGTGTGTGAAGTCGACCAACCCGCACTGGGCCCGCGTGGTCGTCTAAGGCCCGATCGCCCTAATTCAGGGTAGGTTCGAGCCCCTCGGTGGGGACGTGTATGAGCTGATATGATGATGATGAAAAAGAACGAGCAAAGCCAACCCAAAATTTGTAAAACGCATTTTTTAGTTTCAAGCGACTGAGGAACGAAGAAGGTATTGTGATGTTTAAATCGAAGTTGAGATGGGGTTCGATCAGGTAGGATTGATCGATTACTGGTCAATTTTCTCACTCCTTAGTTTCCGTAATTCGTCAGTTTCCCCAACTCGTCAGTTAAAGCCAATCGTAACATTTTAAATGAACGAGCGAAGCGAGCGATATGTTAGGTTCGGTAAGGTTTGATTGATGAAACAGTTAAGTAGCAAAATGCTTCGTGTTGGAAACTGACTAGTTATGGAAACTGGCGATTTCTGTAAACTGAGGAGTTGGTGAAACTGACGAATTAACGAATTACATGAAACTGACGAGTGTTGGAAACTTACGAGTTGGAACACTGATCAGTCATAACCACGACTCGTTCGATCAATTGTCTTACACAGTCTAAAAAACTAAAAAAATAAAAAAGGTATGTGCCTGTGCGCGTTGCCGACTCGTAGTCACACCAGATTATCACACCAGTATGACAAACAGGATTTTTTTTCTCGTTTGTCACACTACTTATTTCTCCACACCATTTATTGCATTTATTTCCTAACTAGTGCTGTCCCAGTTATACTCGATGCCGACACCGTTAAATTAAAAAACCTTCAGATTGGGTATTAGCTTTATTTTTAACGCAAAGTTTCGAGGAAATGTCAGAATGATATTTCACCATTTAAAAGTTTTAACTGGCAGGAAATAACAAAATTATCTTTATCAGTTTGGTCGACCCTTCTTTTATTTTTAATATCAATTTCCTTTTGATTTAATAATACTCATAATAATTTTAGTATGGTTACGTAGTTTTTATTTATCTTTTTATTTAATTGGGAGTTCCAACTTTCACAAACGTTATTGGTTCTGTGCCTTTGGCCAACTACATTCCAGTCGGCGATATTTTGTTCATCACTAAGCCATTGTCGGGTCATGTATGCTATTTTTTCCGCTCAATTCATTAGATTCAGTTTTTATGTATTCCCATCCATTTCTAACTAGTTCTAGTGGAGTTAGCGGCAATGCCGTACATAATCCCACAATTCTTTTATGTAGTTTACTTTACAAACCAATTTTTTTCGCTTTTCGCCATAAGCTGTGTCAATAATGATAGTAACACTTTTTTATCGATATTTGTGGAAAAAAATATCATAAGGCATTTGCTACCTCGTCCTCACAATTCGGTGCTTTTCTATTGCTATTCTTTGTACGAGGTATGTACTGCACTAGCAACTATGGTAAACATGGTGTGGTAAAATAAGTAGTGTGACAAACGAGAAAAAAAATCCTGTTTGTCATACTGGTGTGATAATCTGGTGTGACTACGAGTCGGCAACGCCTGTGCGTGCGTGTGTGCGTGTCTGTGCGTCTGTCCGGTGCTCTAGCACCTTATCCACTGAATTAGGGCAATATAAATTATTCCTATTCCCATTCGGTGGACCGATGACCTGGTGAAGGTCACGGGAAGCCACTGGATGCGGGCAGCGCAGAACCGGTTGTCGTGGAAATCCTTGGGGAGGCCTATGTCCAGCTGTGGACGTCCGACGGCTGATATGATGACGATGAAATTGTTCCTAATAATTTATAACGATAATTATAATAACGACCACCAGCAATTTTTTTATCAATTATGACAAGGGTTGCCAGTTGCCACTATAATAAAAAAACACATTCAATCACAATCACACAAAATCAGGCTCACAATTTAATGAAACTGTTCTCAACTACACTGCAGAAAAAAATCGTTAATAAAGCTCTCCCATATAGACTTAATTATTCGTAAATTTATATGAAGTCTTATCTTTACTTTGCTACTAGGTAAGTAAGCGTATATTTTAACGTTATTTTCTGTTTGCCAGATGGCAGATGGGTAAGGTAAGGTAATTACGATATGGCTCACAGTAGCGCAACGCCTTTGATGTCACCGGCGTAGTTGCTAGCCTATACTAGCCTGTAGTCGCAGCCCGCTGCCCGGCAAGTAACCTTCCGTTGCCCTGCGTAAGTGCATTCGTTGCGCTACTGTAAGCCGCTATAGTAATACTGTGGGTAAGGCTTTGCAAGAAAGTATGTATACCATGGCTGTAGGTACAATTTATTTCATCTTCATATTGAACATTGGATCTATGTATTTTACAAGCTTTATATTAGTTCTACATGTCCCGGTGACTGTAATTAAATCTTGCTAGTTAAATTAGACCCACTTTCCGTTTTCCGCTTGAGCAAAATTTTGCATGCGTATATCGCGTGGTTATTCGCCCTTATTCAGGGTAGGCTCGAGCCCCTCGGTGGGGACGTATATGAGCTGATATAATAATATATCGCGTGACAATGCAATATTAAAAGCTTGTACCTAAAAGTTTTTAAAGTGAAAATTTTATTACATCGTCTCAATTTTTTTCGTCTGTGTGTTGCATGTCGCGTGACGGTCGCTTTCGTCTGACGGTATGATCATTTCGTCCTCTGTACCGTAGCGAGAGCAGCTATGATCGTTTCATCCTCTGTAAAGTTTCACCTTTACCGTGGTTTCATAAAACCACACACTTAGGTTTTCGTATCTTATGAAGAAATGAAGGCTTACCACCAGAAGATTGCCACTCTTAGCGCGGTGGATGGTGGGCTGCGGGCCGTTCGTCACCTCGATGGTGCCGCCCTGCTTCCCGTTCACGAGATTGTGAGCAATCCTGCACAAATATTACCAGAATTTAAAATTAAGAAAAGGAAATTTAGATCGCGGGACGAAGATGGGGCCTATACTTTGGTTCAAGCAATGACTTGTGTGAAAGTGGAGATAAAGTAACAATGGTTCGTGCTTACAGTTCACTGCAGAACAGATGACATATACTAGTTACACTGCAGGCAAAGTTTATATATTAGTACTAACATACAGTATGGACACTCCCTGCCGCTCTCTAGATTACGACCTCACCCCCTCGTCACCCAGATTTATACAGATTGGTTACAGTTTGGTTGTCGAACGTATAGGATTTCGACGCCATTTTGTTTGTTCCGTTATTCCTTTTCTGAAATGTCATTTCTGGCCCGTTGTATGAGGTGTCAAGGGTTGCTGCAGGCCTGAATGCCTTATAAAGAAGAAACTTTACAAAGAGAGAAAGTAAAATCATTATCAATAAGCTCAAAAATATTTCATGTAATGGGTGTTTTCAACAAGTATACAAATTTGAGAAATTTCATAGATTTTTTTTAAGTCAAGCATTTGCGAATTGGACTTTTTGATAATTTGACAAATCGCATCCTTACCTATATTGGAAATGGTTGAAATTTTTAAGATAACATTTATTCGACAAAATTTCGCATAGTATGTAAAAGAAAAATTAGAAGTTGTAGAACAATATGAGTGGTATTTAGTGGACGGTCAATTTGCACAAAAACCGCAAATCGATGTACAGGATAGCCGTTTGGTACACAGGTACTTCAGATTAAAACGTTAAAATACCTGCCAAATTTCTCGTACTAATCTCTTAACTAACGTCAATAGTTATTTGTTATTACATGAGTGCAAAGTTGCTTTTTAACCGCGTGCTAAATTTTTATGACCGAGCAAGCGAAGGAGTCTAAATTTAAATCACGAGCGCAGCGAGTGGTTCAAAAATTAGAATCCTGAGCGTTAGCGAGGGAATCGAAAGAGCACGAGACGAAAAATCTATGCACTTGAGTGCAACACGTAACTTTTCATTCCACCTCAGCGAGGAAATTACTAAATGAAAAAAAAGAACATTTGCGCATTACAAACAGTTTCAGTCAATCCTGTTGGCGTCAAATAAACTTCCTCGTCACTTTATTCACTCATTTTAGGTTTTTCACTTGTTTTCATGTTTCTTGTTTTTAACCTAAGGTTTTAACAATATGACGTGATAAGAAAATGGCGTGCGCAAAGCAAATAAAAAAAAAGTACACCAAGAAAGTTCCGAGTCTGAGTTTTTAACAAATTAAAAAAGGTTGTATGATAAATTCGGCGCCATGGAGGTAGAAGTAAATAGGTATAATAATGTTTTGAATTCACGATGTTCTAAATTTAATTTACTTTTCTCCTCTGGCGAAGGAAAACGGCTTTTGCACGCAGATATTTACTTAATCCTCTAGCGAATAAAAACGGCTTTTGCACTCAGATATCGAATAGCAAAAATACAATTTCCGAGATGGGGGGATGAAAAAAAAATTAATGTTTATACTTACTATTTTCTTGTGTATGCATGTACAAAAAGTAGCTATTTAAGGCCACACGGTTGAGTTCAAAGTTGAATTTTCGTAATGTTTCCTACCTGGAGGAGACTAACTTAAACTCAAACATTTTATTGCCGATTATTGGTTTACATTAGGTCTTTTGTATGTTTTTAAAATACTTTTTAATTTTTATAAAACTGATTTAAAAGTGTACATTGTTCTAAAATATACACTAAATAAATAAATATACATGAGTCATGAAGCCATTTCATTTGATACTCCACACGATAGCTCAAAAAAAAACCCATACAAAAATTTTGTAACGTCATAATAAGGGAAATATTATTAAGAAGTATCGGTCAAAATTTTTTTTTTCATGTATATACAAATGGCTATCCTGTATTCGAAGCATCCTGTATCGATTTGAGGTTTTCGACCCATATTGGCTTTGTACACCGCCCACTACTTGCAAAGTGGACGTTTTGCGACAGAACACAAATGCTGCTGCACGTTTAGGGTAATATGATTTGTTGTCCTTGACCTCTGGTCTGGCCGTCGTGGAAATTCTTGGGGGAGGCCTTTGTCCAGCAGTGGTCTTTCAGCAGATATGATGATATGAAAACATGAAGAAGTTAGTTACTTACGTCCTGGTGTCCACAATCTCTATGATGTCGGGTTTCTTGGTGTAGTCTGTGACCATCGTGAGAGCCTCGATCAAATGGCTCACGGAGATGATCAGATCACCCTGAATTGGAATTAGAAAAAATATGACAACTTCGCAGAAATTATACTTCAGTTAGAGTAGATTATGTTTTTACGAGTATGTTTTTACGGTGCGGGTAAGAGACCAAAGAAATACAGATTAAAAAAAACCGGGCAAGTGTAAGGGTTCGCTACAAAACTTTAACTACCAACGGAACAAGATCTCTCAGTACATACTATCACAGATGAGATACTAGTTACTTTGTTACAGATATTGCAGTTCCTTTTAAAACTAAAATACCTACACATTTATTCACCTACTCCTTCCCACTGTCAGACAATACACGGAAACATGGGTATTAAATGTTATTAGGCGGTTATAACCGCGTACACACGAGCGGCGCGCGAATTGCGGCGGCGACTGTACGGCGTTCTAGCGCTGACGAGCGGAGTATGTGTAGGTAGGTACTTATCTCGCCTGCTCAACCGAGTGACGGGGGCCTGATACTATGTTCTAGATAAATAGGGGTCTACTTATTCTGGACCTCGGAAATTTCATTTTTCCTTTCGGAACGGAAGATCATTCGATTTTTTCATAGGTTTTCCTTTAATCTATGCATTCAACCTTTTTTTATTATTTTAGGCCTAGTAGTTTCGGAGATAAGGGGAATGGTAAATTTTTCGCCTACTTTTTTAGATAACTTCAATACTGTTTATCTCGACCTTCGTTCTGGGCCTTGATTCCAGCTTGGACATCAAGGGCTGCTGTGCAATGCTGCGCTTTTGACCATCATTAAAGTGGCTCGCAAAGGAGTCATTACAGACCGCAGCAGTAATGTAGGTACCATTACCTTGTCTTTCTTCAGCTCCTGCGGTATCTTGATCAGCACTAGACTATCAGTTTCATTGGTGACGACCACACGTAGCTTCTCGAATGGCAGACGGTGCTTCAACTTGTAGGTCTTGCGACCGGCTGCGTCCAATACGTATAGAGCTTTGTCCGAGGCCAGGAGAGCTCGTTCGCGGGGCTTGTAGCCTCGACGGTCGTATTTGATGGCTTCGCATGAGTACTGGAATGTAAGAATATTCATTTATCATTGCAGAAAAGTGTGTTGTATCTCTTAAGCTATCTAGGTACAAAATCAGTAACCTTAGGGACAAAATGAGTAAATAAGCGTCGGTGGCGTAACGGCTAGGGCCGCCGCCTCCTGTCCGGGAGGTCGTGGTTCGAATCCTGCCACGTACCAATGTGATTTCGAATTTACATTTCATATATACGTTTATCCTACGCTCTTACGGTGAAGGAAAACATCTTGAGGAAACCTGCACAAGCCTGTGGATAAACTCGCAGGTTGTGTGTGAAGTCGACCAACCCGCACTGGGCCCGCGTGTTCGACTAAGGCCCGATCGCCCTAATTCAGGGTAGGCTCGAGCCCCTCGGTGGGGACGTATATGAGTTGATATGATGATGATGATATATGAAAAAAAATGAAAAAAGTTGTCGAGAAACGTGTACGAGTAAGTGCGGGCTGCCGTAAAGTTTATTATCTGTAAAAATTAATTACTCACTGGGCATGATTAAGTTCTATAGTAAATCACAAAGTTTCAAACCATTTGTGAAGAATATAAAAAGAAATGTATTTGTATGGGAAGTACCTTATTAAAATCTTAAGAGCTATGATTTTAAGAAAATAAAAACAGCTTGGGTTTGTATGGGAGGTACCTTAGACACACACACACACACACATATATATATATATACAAGCACGCACGCCATGACCATTGACGTACGTAGGTACAGAGGCCTGCACATCAAGCTAGACACTTTGGACTTCGTACCGTTCTTATACTGGATGCATATGGATTAGAATCGCACCACGAGTGTCTAGCTTGATGTGCTGGCTTCTATAACTTACAATCAGTCTAAGGGTCTCTGTAACTTACAATCAGTTGTTCGCCCGTGGGCCAGGAAGGCGACGCCATGAAGGTGTTCCGCAGGACCTGATGCTCCGAAGTCAGCCGGTCCGCCGTAAAACGCTCGCCCACGCTGCTAGGGTAACTGTTCTTCTTGCCTGTAATTAGTTATCTCGCCATAAACATTTAATGTCAAATTGGTTGCTAAGACTCACAAGGTTTATAATTTCTGTTAAAAAGTTATGAGATATCTAGTAGAGCCAAGCCTCTAGCTGAGTTCCGATTTGCTCTACGCATCATAGCCAACGAGGCCTGTCCCAAGTCCAAAGTATACAGGGCGTCCCACGGCTATGCCACATCGAGGGAAAGTACCTTGAATATTGAAGATGGAACATTTTACTGGAAGAAGACATTATTTTAAATTAGAAAACAATTTAAACTGCATTCATAGATAATGTTCTAAATGTTAAAATTCATGGTCTTCCTTTTATTTCTGACGCTGCGTTATTTATAAAAAAATATTCCTTATGATGAAGCCTTTCGATCGGTATGATAAAACTACAGGGTAATTTTTTTTCTCGTGTAGCGGGTTCGATTCCCGGTTCAATCATGTAATTATTAAAAAAATTATGAACGCAGTTTAAATAGTTTTTCAAATTAAAAGAATGTCTTCTTTCAGTAAAATGTTCCATCTAAAATATTCAAGGTACTTTCCCTCCATGTCGCATAGCCGTGGGACGCCCTGTAAAGCTCTAGTACATAGGCCACACCGAAATGATTGAGAATCAGATACTTTTTGCAGATAATTGATGAAACCTCTTTTTTAACATGAATATGCAACCTCTTTAGTTATATATTTCGTTTAAATAATAAAAAAATAATGCGAGGGAAAAATGTTAGGTATGTCATTATTAAGTTTTTTAGAAAATCATAAAAATGAAACTCAGTAAGGAACATTTTCGTGCGATAATTTTTCATAACTTTCGTCGCGGTTTATTGCAAGAAGAATGCTTCAATGAACTTTTTGGTTTATATGACACGGACGCACCATCAAAGGCGACTGTATATCGTTGGTATGCTGAATTCAAACGAGGTCGTGATTCCGTCAGCACCCTTCCATCTTCAGGTCGACCAAAAACAGCCGTTACGCCGGAGAACGTCGCTGCTATCAGAGAATTACTACATGAAGATAGACATGTCACATATGAGCAGATTCGGGCTGAACTTGGGATTGGAATGACAGCAATAAAAACAATACTACATACAGAACTTGGTGTAAGAAAGTTAGTTTCCCGCTGGATACCACATAATTTAACAGAAGAGCACAAAGTCGCCCGTGTTGATTGGTGTCGAAAAAATCTGAAACGATTTGACGGAGGACAATCAAATGCTGTTTATAGCATAATATCAGGTGATGAGTCTTGGATCTACTCTTACGAACCGGAAAGAAAGCATCAATCGGCTGTATGGGTCTTCGAAGGCGAGACAAAACCTACCAAAGTAGTTCGTTCCCGCAGCGTGTCTAAAAAAATGATCGCTTCGTTCGTCGCTAAAACAGGACAGTTAATAATGACAGTTCCTCTTCAGAATCAAAGAACAGTTACCGCCGATTGGTATACTACCGTTTGTTTGCCCCGTGTCATCGCTGAACTTCGTAAATCCAATCCAAACCGTCGCATCATCCTTCATCACGACAACGCTAGCTCCCACACCGCCCGGAAAACTATTGAATATTTAAATACCGAAAACATTGAGTTGATGGACCATCCTCCGTACAGCCCCGATTTAAGCCCCAACGACTTTTTTACATTCCCAAAAACCAAAGATTTGTTGCGAGGAAAACGATTTGAGGACCCCGATTGTGCAGTCGAAGCTTAAAATTCCGCCATTTTAAATAGGTCAACTTCAGACTGGCATAGCTGTTTCAATGATTGGTTTAATCGTATGCAAAAATGCATCAATTGTAAAGGTGAATACTTCGAAAAACAATAATTAAAAAATAATAACATAAAATGTGTAGTTTTTTTATTCTCAATCATTTCGGTGTGGCCCTCGTACTCTTTACTGTACCAAATTTATAAAAATAAATAAGCCCTGCTCTACAAACCCTACATATTGATAAAATAGGTATGGCTTGGCCGTTTTGTATCGCACAAAGTATTCCTTATGGCCTTACCATCTATACGAGGGGTTGGCGGGGGAAAGTTTACGATTTCTTATTTTTTCCGTTGTTTGTATGCAATTCCTAGCCTACAGACCAAATTTTAGTCTTCTAGGTCTTCAGGAACTACCCTAGAGGTTTTAATGTTCACCAGTGAGTAAGCGAGTGGGTAACGAAATAAATCTGAAACTAGTTAATTGATCCTTGGTACGGTAGATACGTTTGAGTAGCGTCGGTGGCGTAATGGCAAGGGCCGCTGCCTCCTGTCCGGGAGGTCGTTGTTCGAATCCTGCCACGTACCAATGTGTTTTCGAATTTCGATTTCATATGTACGTTTATCCGACGCTCTTACGGTGAAGGAAAACATCGTGAGGAAACCTGCACAAGCGCACTGGGCCCGCGTGGTCGAATAAGGCCCGAACGCCCCAATACAGGGTTGGCTCGAGCCTCTCGGTGGGGACGTATGTATATGAGCTGTTATGATGATTATGACGTTTGATACGCTCAGGTTCCAAAAGACGTAACTCGCGCCAAATGACGACTTTGCAGCCTTGCATAACAGATAAGATAACTATTGACACGACAGGTATCGAGACCTGGGACAAACAAGAGGGGTTTAGATGTCCTGGTCCACGAACTTGCGGAGCGCAATCGGAATTTGAAATCGAGACTGTCAACTTTCTTAGATGAAGCAAAAAACACCCAAAGTAAAATAATAAGAGCAATAATTTAAAAAATTGCGAAGTCTTCGGATTATTTTTCTTTGGTCAACTTTTAGAAGCCCTTGTAATTTTTTTTAATTTTTTTTTATTCACAATATGTAAGCCCTTGGCATCATCTCACCTGATGGTAAGTGACGACGATGCCGAAAATAGAAGCGGGCTTACCAAGAATCCCCAACGGAATGGAGAACTGGCTATCTTATCTTTAAGCCGAAACACATCTTGTTAACACTGATGTTTGGCGGCAAGAGTTAGATAAGATGATGGTAGCTAGCCAGGCGGGTTTAGAAAATGCCCTACCACCAACCAAACCGAGTCTTACAAGTTGACCCCGCCGGGAAGCGAACCCGCGACCTCCTGGTGTGAAGTGAATGGACTAACCATTACGCCTCAGAGGCGGTTAAATCATCGTAGTAAGAAGGTACTCGTACCCAGCGATTTTTACCCGACTACGAAAAAAGGGATAGTTATTATCCTAAATGGGCTATGTACTAAAAAACAAGATTTGAGAATGGAACCCGTTTACACTACACACACAATGGATGCGGGTTGCGCAGGACCGGTCGTCGTGGAAATCCTTGGGGGGAGGCCTTTGTCCAGCATTGGACGTTATTCGGCTGATATGATGATGATGATGACACACACAATATTATATTGGTTGTTTGCTTGGGATGCATCGAATGCTACTAAGAAAACAGATGCCAACTGGCTTCTTTTTAGTTGCTTAATTTTTTTAGGACGCATGTAACCTATCTAAATAATTAAATAGCATAATTATCTCGGCTCGTTCCTTTATCTTATTTAATAATAGCTTTTATTTAACTTGCAATGTTTGCATGTATATGTATGTTTGTTTACTTTAATTCTTGCGATCAATTTTAGAGCGACTTTCAGGGGTCTGATTGAGCTGAAATTGTGAACCCCTCGTAGCCCATATTGATACAGATTGGATACAGTTTGGCTGTCGAACGTTCCTATTTTGTTTGTTCCGTCATTCGTTTTTTGAAATGTCATTTCTGGCCCGTTGCATGAAGTGTCCAGGGTGTGACATGGTCGCATCCTCAGATAAGAAAAAAATTTCGCCGCTTCTATTTTGTGCTCGCATCGTCTACGTAGTCTGCAAAAAAACATTTTCTTGTCGAAGGTCACACGTGTCTCGACACCCCTCGGTAAATATTAGCGGCTGGCTGAGTCATTCACGGCCCGCATAGTGACTAAGTTTGGAAAGCAAGGGGACGCTCGCGCCGCGCGCCGGTGACGAATACCAAATAGAAACGTTACGAAGCGTAAAGAAATACACCTGTTCGGTGTTGTTTACATTAACGAGTTCTACCTACTCACAATGCCAAGTCAAGCTGATGCTCTGTTCCGATAACAAATACACATGTCCTGAATCATTGTCAGAATCCGAAATTTCAACTTTCATTTTATAGGTACGTAACCACACCCTGGACACTTCGTACAACGGGCCAGATATGACATTTCAAAAAAGGAATGATGGAACAAACAAAATGGTGGCGAAATCCTTATACGTTCGACAACCAAACTGTTACCAATCTGTATCAATCTGGGTGACGAGGGGGTGAGGTCGCAATCTAGATAGAGCGGCAGGGAGTGTTCATACTGTATTTTAGTACTAATATACTTTGACCTAACACTAGATTTTGCCCGCGTGGGCATCGTTTTATGACTGTCTTTGAGGGTGAGTGGTGCGCGAGGCGCATATAGTTTGAGATTGCGTGTTCAAACTTCAATTTGACACCAAATGGAGTCAAACGCTTTAATTTTTCAATCGACTTCAAAAAAGGAGGAGGTTCTGAATTTGACTGTATGTTTTTAGGGTTACGTACCCAGAGGGTAAAAACAGGATCCTATTACTACGACTTCACTGTCCGTCTGTCTGTCACCAGGCTGTATTTCATGAACCGTGATAGCTAGACAGTTGAAGTTTACAGAGATGATGTATTTCTGTTGCCGCTAAATAACAAATACTAAAATGAGAAAAAGTGAAAAAATAAGGGGGTTGTCCATACAAAAAAAACGTTTTTTTTTAAACATGAAACTAGCGTCATCTAGTATGATGGTACGCAACCTTATGTGTGCGGTTCTGACTCGCACTTGGCCGGTTTTTTTATGTATTTTAGACGATTATTTCGCCGATTGTAAACCGATTTTAATGATTCTTTTTTTTTAAACTGATATGTAAGAAAATTATCAAAAAATATGTATATGTAGCAAAATGATACTTGGTTTTGGAGTTTGAAGTCCGGTTTTTAAAATGTTCAGCGTGGTCAATTATTTTGTTTCTTTATAAAACTCACCCTTGAAAATGTTCTCAGCCAACACCTTCAATTCAAACTGCTTTTTCTCCTCCGGCATCAGAGCCAACCTGTACTTCCTCGCCAGGTGAACCCTGTGCAGTCTATGCAACTCCTTCGAAGCCTCCTGGCAGGTGGCTGGGCATTTCGGCCAGGACAGATCCAGGACTTTGGTTGGAAGCTGTTTAGCCAGTCGCTTCAGCCAATGCACCTTGGCGATGCCGAGGAAGCGACGGTTTTCAGGGGTCTCGGGACCGTTGCGGGTGATAAATCCTGTGTGAAATAAATCGTATCTCAAAGTTTCACAAACTTCTTTTCAGCGTTTACTAAAAAAATGTTTTGGATGCACGAGTACTTAAAAGTCCTTATAATAGGGATGACGAATGCTAGTCATCTGAGTTACTTTTTATCATCTGCCAAAAACGACATTTTGTTCCAAAACTATTTGAAATACCTAGGCGTGACGTCAGAGTTTTGCAGCGTCATTTATGTACTCATTAATGTGATTGTGATGAATTAAAAATCGAAGACTTGATGGAAAACAAAACGAGTCAGGTTTTCCGAAGTTTAAGTAGGAGAGCAATTTAGTGATCAAGAGTTCATAATTTATTTCTGATGCTGTCGTCATCCCTATTGTGTATTATATACAGGGTACTGGGCCCGCGTGGTCGACTAAGGCCCGATCGCCCTAATGCAGGGTAGGCTCGAGCCCCTCGGTGGGGACGTATATTAGCGATGTGATTGTATACAGGGTGTAATAAAATTGGTGTACTTAGGTTCCGTTAACTTGGGGCTTCCACTCATTAAACTGAACAACTTTTGTTTTACGACTTTGCTGAAAACGTTAAAAAAATGTTTACTTTTTATACAAATCGATCAGCTGATCGACCGATTTTGTGCATTTTAGTATGGAGCGACGACATTTTTTTTTGAGTATTGACTATGGGATCCTTGGGGAACGTTGTTGAGTATGATGGGTAGGACCGTCAGTTAACGGGTTCTACACCATTTTTTTTACAACCTGTATAAGCAGAATCAGTGACAGAAGCTGTCCGATTTGTTTTGAGAACTGAAGTTGAAGTCTTGTAAGATTTATTTTTCGAATCAGTACATTCAAAATAGCGGCTCATGCCGTTATTCGCTTCGACATTTTATAAAGGCTGACACTGTTTCTACTTGGTTTTAGACGAAATCAGTGACAGAAGCTGTCCGATTTGTGTTGAGAACTGAAGTTGAAGTCTTGTAAGATTTATTTTTCTCATCAGTTCATTCAAAATAGCGGCTCATGTCGTTATTCGCTTCGACATTTTATAAAGGCTGACACTGTTTCTACGTGGTTTTAGACGAAATCAGTGACAGAAGCTGTCCGATTTGTGTTGAGAAGAGAAGTTGAAGTCTTGTAAGAATTATTTTTCGAATCAGTTCGGAGTTTTACAAGGCGTCTAATTCTACAATATAGCTGCAAGGCTGCGACCTATACAGGGTGTAACAAAATTGGTGTAGGTTTCGTTAACTGGGGCTTTCTACTCATCATCCTGAACTGTTGTTCTATGACATTGATGAAATCGCAAAAAAATATCTTTATACAAATATCTCTCATACAAAACGATCAACTGATCAACCAATTTTGTGCTTTTAACCGACATTAAAAAAGGAAGTTCTCAGTTTGACCTGTATGTATGTATGGGTATTTTTTGTGTATTTGTGTATTTTAAACTTTTTTGGTTCTACACCAATTTTTTTACATTCTGTATAAGTACAATCAGTGACAGAGGCTGTCCGATTTGTGTTGAGAACTGAAGTAGAAGTCTTGTAAGATTTATTTTTCGAATCAGTTCATTCAAAATAGCGGCTCATGCCGTTATCCGCCTCGACACTGACACTGACATATTGGCTGACACTGTTTCTACTGGCTGACACTGTTTCTACTTGGAAACTCCGAATAGAACCGAATCGGCCGAAGCCCCTTGCAGTTGTCTTGTGCCACCGTAAAAAGTTTGTTTTTTTCGGAGTTTTACAAGGCGTCTAATTCTACAATATAGCTGCAAGGCTGCGACCTATATACAGGGTGTAACAAAATTGGTGTAGGTTCCGTTAACTGGGCCTTCTACTCATCATCCTGAACAACTGTTGTTCTATGACTTTGCTGAAATCACAAAAAAATATTTTAACTCTCATACAAAGCGATCAGCTGATCAACCATTTTTGTGCTTTTTAACCGACTTTAAAAAAGGAGGTTTTCAGTTTGACCTGCATGTATGTATGGGTATTTTTTTGTGTATTTTAAACTTTTTTTTGAGAATTGATTATGGGTACCTTGGGGAAAGTTGTTGAGTATAATGAGTAGAACCCCCAGTTAAAGGGTCCTGCACCAAATTTTTTACACCTGTATACATTTTTTGTTGAAAAAAATATTTTTTAATATATTTTTTTTCCAAATTACACCCTAATCGCCTCTCTGATCCATAACAACTCTGATATCTAGAAGATGTAAGTACCTTCACATCTTATCAACTTACTATGCATGAAACTGAACATCTTCTTCAAGTGGCCTGTTGTCAATTTCTCAATATTGGAATTCTCTACAAATCCATAGCTTAGCCTACTTTTAAAGAGGATTTCACATATTTTTATTACAAGCTTTTATTATACTTCACAACGAGTTCCTTATTTATTTGTCCAGGTCAAATTGTTCCACCTCCAAAGTTCATCGTCAGATCAACTTCAAAACACCAAAAGGATCTATTGGCACCGGGAAATACCAAACCAAATACCATACCAAATTTCAGTTCAATCGGACCCAAAATCGTTACAATCGATACAATTTCAGTTCAATCGGACCCAAAATCGATTGTAACGATTTTGGGTCCGATTGAACTGAATTTTGGTATGGTATTTGGTTTGGTATTTCCCGGTGCCAATAGATCCTTTTGGTGTTTTGAAGTTGATCTGACGATGAACTTTGGAGGTGGAATCAAGATCCCATGATCATCTATGGTTTTGAATCAAATCCTAGGAAATACCAAAGCAATTATACTAGGACTTATACAGGATAATGGCCAGCCGATAACCCGCAATTTTTTTATTATGATTATTTTGCCAATTTTTCCTCAAGGGACGTGATTTATTTTGTGAGCAGAATGCTCAGTTATACCACGGCAAAAATACTCACTTACACCCTATGAAATTGTATGTCGGCGCTTCTAGCTTGTTTCCTCTTGCAAATGCATAGAGCAGCAACTTTTGATGTACCTTTGATAAACGCCCTGATGACATGAGCGGCCTTCTTCCTCCTCTCCTTCAGCCTTTGCGCGAGGAACCTCCTCACCCACTTCTGAATGACGATCGCAGCTGCCCTCATCCTCTTGTACTGCTTCCGTTGCCAGTACCCTCGCCACCTGCTCTGGATTATGGTGGCTATGTCGTTCTTTTTAATCTGGAATGCGTCTTCGGTCTCAAAGAGTGTCTTCGGGAAGCGGATGAAGATTTTCGTGCTGAAAGAATTTGATTATTACCATTGCTGGCTGACTGACTTCTGAATTGCTTGACTCCATGCTCAACTTCCACCAGTCTAAACTTACGAAATCAACTGCGTACCTAACTCTTAGAAAACCATACAATTTTGATTTGGCAATAGTGTTTTCTCGCCACGAAACATCCCCTACGGGACTTCTGGAAATGCATACAGGGTTACGCAAACTTATATATAATCTAACCACTGCATGGAGCTGTTAATCGTAGTTTAATCGTAAAAAACGAATTAAAATCCAATTAAAAGTCAATACAAACACATTCCACGTCAAAAGAAAAAGACTGCGGGTGTCAATTAAATTGAAAATTATGTATAGTATTGTATATTAAAACTTTTTTACTCACTTGCCCATCCTGTAATCCTCTTTGTCATACTGCAGGACCTCAACCAGCTTCTGCACACCTTCGCGAGCAGGTCCGCGGTAGTTTGGCCACGTCTCCTTGCTAAGGCACTTATACCTGTACACAGGAATAAGAGCATTTCAGGATTTTGCTTATTTATCATAAGGAAGGAGAAAATATTGTGGCGAGAGATGTGGATTGTAGATTTTCAAAACAGAAAAAAATCATGCCTGTTATTGTCACGTAATAGACCTGTGATCTGTTTATAAGTTTATCCTTAAGTTATCTACTAATTATATCTTTGTTATTTACTTAAATATTGTAGTCATAAAATCAGGTCTGAAACAATATTAGCTCGAAAAGTTCTCGTTTTCACGAGAATCAAGGTCATATATTTTTTTGCTTAAAAATAAAAGTTAAAAAGTAATGCATTGCTTAGAAAGATCATTTAATTAATTAATTTAATTTAGTCATTTGGTTTAATTTATTTCATACGACGTTGGAGATAAAAATAAAAATCATGTATTATTTGTATAATTTAATAAATATAGAATAAATGTTTAATATCCCCGCGAGGATCGTCAATTGAACACTTGAACAGGCAACCTTTGAACACTCCCGGCGCAAAAGTGTTTGGTGCCCAATAATGTCCATTATGCTCGCCGTATTGCCTCGTTGAATCCCAATGAACACCGCCAACCTATGTTCCTGACAAATTTCTTTGAGTCCCCACGCAACATATGGTCCACTCGTCTTTACGGCGAAGGGGATGCACAGGTATGCCAGCTCCAAAGCCGTGTATTTAGGGCTGTTCTCATCTGCCCCCACGCTTGAAGCGTTTGCGGCAAACGGCCGCCTCTACGGCTGCACAAGCTTCTCGGATTGTATGGTGGAGATGTGACTTAGAAAAGGTGCTCACGAATGTAGTGTCCGACGCTTTATGTTGTTTGAAGTTGAGTTTTGCATAGAATTTTCGAATTTTTGGTAGAATAAGTTCATAATTAATAACTTTCGAAACATTTTTAGGTACAAGCTTTTAAATATTGCATTGTCACGCGATATTCATATGCATGAAAAATTTCCGCTAAATCGGAAACCGGGAAGTGGGTCAAAATTAACTTGCAAGATACATACATTGCAAGTTTAATAAAAGCTTGTAAAAATAACGCCGAGGGAAATTATTTATAACGGGGACACTTTTTTAAGACCTAACCCTGATTTTTCTTGGTGTATTAATAACTAGTTCTTTGATTTCGAGTGGATTACACGAAAATATTATAGCAGCTTTAGATAAGAAATTAACATAAATAAATACACACCTGTCCAAGAATGCTTCGTAAGTTCGTCTGTAGGCGAACCCGGCTCTGCGCACGCGCAGATTCTCCATTAGACCCAGATACTTGACCTGATGCGAGACTAGCTTGTCGTCGAATTGCACTGTGAAGTTCAAACAATGTGTTAATATACGTATATACTAAGTTTTTTAGATTTCTTAGATCAATTCCTCAAAATCATTGAAATTGGGTATTTTTATGACTGCCAATCGGCGAGATGATGCCAAGCTAGGGCGGGTATAATTGATAAATAAGAACCTACTCGTGAAACAGACATATTGACATCTTCAGACTACGAGACCTAGCCCTCTCAGCTCACAAAGATACACTCATAAATCAAGAAGATGTCAAAAATTAATTTCATTTTAAAGTCAGATAACCAGCGACCGTATTGTGATAACTTGTTTCTCTTACTGGGAGCCTTGAAGTCGTTAGGCTTGATGCACCGGATGTACGAAGGCTCCTTGCTACTGAGGATCTTGATCAAGTCATTTAGTGAGTTCTTGAACTGCGTGATGGCGGTTTCGGGTCGCTTTTTGGACTTAGGGTCCATGTCCTGTGAATAAAAAAAAGTTGCCAGATTAGTTTCTATTTCCAGGATATCTTGTTTTTCGAGTCCTGCCAAACATCTGCATGCGATAGGTATACTGTCTGGTAGAAAGACGCTATAGGCAATGTAGGCTAGGTAGGTATCTATGCATAATATAAAACAGTCCAAAAATGACTAGCCATTAACTCGAATGATAATTAGGATTTCGACAACGTTATTTACCTTGAAACATTTAGCGACGATGGAGTTGCCACTAGTAGCCATGACGGCCTGCAGATCACGGAAGAGAAGGTCGTTGTTCTTCTCCAGGAAGGTTTTCACGTTGTACGTCACCTCTCCCGCGTAGTGGATCAAGCAGAACTCCTGAGAGACAAAAAAAGGTAAAACCTTTGTTGATGGACTGAATACAGCCTATATGGGCTGGACAAAACTGTCACAGAAATGACATCCAGCTATAACCACAATTAGTATAGACAAAAAAGATCCATAAATGAGAAAAGCACAAAATGTTAGTTTTTTAACAAGTTTTGATGAAAGTAAATAAGATATATGTAAACAAGTAGCTACACGTATCGTTAGCACTTTTGAAAGGATGAAAACTTTTGCCTTAGATGGTTAAATAAGTATCTATACTTATAACTTTTTAATTATTCATAATTGGTAAGCACTTTGTATCATCTCCGTCATGTGTTCCGGCTTGAAGATAAGATAGCCAGCTCTCCATTGCGTTGCGGAATCTTGGTAAGCCCGCTTCTATCTTCGGCATCATCGTCACTTACCATCAGGTGAGATGAAGCCAAGGCCAAGGGGTTACCAATTATGAAAAAAAATCTCATGGTAAATGACGATGATGTGGGCTTACCAACATTCCTGAACGCAATGGGGAAATGACTATCTTATCTTCGTTAGGATCTTTGTTGATGGTCTGAATACAGCCTGTATGGGCTGGACAAACTGTCACAGAAAGGATCACCACTAGAATAAGAAAGTGCCATAATTTTCGCTATAACCAACCGCAAGTAGTATAGACAAAAAGATCCTTAGATGAGAAAAGCACAAAATGTTAGTTTTTTAACAAGTTTTTATCAAAGTAAATAACTTTTGAAAGGATGAAAACTTTTGCCTTTACATATACCTTTTTTATTATTCACAATTGATAAGCCCTTGGTATCATCTCATGGTAAGTGACGATGATGCGGGCTTACCAACATTGCCGAACGCAATGTGGAACTGGCTTTATCTTCAAGCCGGAACACATCAATGCTATTTAAATGTTTGGCGGCAAGTCTTAGATAAATATGGTGATAGCTAGACAGGCGGGCGTAGAAAATGCTCTTTCACCTCAGATCAAAAATAAAGCCTTCCACCAACCATGATGGTAGTCTCCGCCGGGAATCGAACCCGCGACTTCTGATATAAAGCTAATGAACTTAACCATTACGCCACGGAGGCGGTTAAAAAAGAGCCAAGCAAGACCGATAGTAACTAGTGCGCTAGGTATAACGGAAGTAAATAGCCAATTTTCGTGCTTCGCGAAGTGCATAAATTGTTGTAGGATACAGTAAAAAGATAGCAGAGTCACGCCTTGTTAACGGTTATAACGAGTTAACGATAAGACAGGAAACTTAGTACCTAGGCAAAGTATATATATATTAGTACTAACGTAACCTAGTTGTTACCGAATATGTATACCTGGGACAAACAGTCCAGTTAGGTAGGTCCAACTTCGAGAAAGAGATCAATCGTAGAATCCAACTCGGCTGGGCAGCGTTCGGGAAGCTTCGCAATATCTTTACGTCCCAGATACCACAGTGTCTTAAGACCAAGGTCTTCGACCAGTGTGTGTTGCCAGTAATGACATACGGAACTGAGACATGGTCGCTTACTATGGGACTCATAAGAAGGCTCAAGGTCACTCAAAGGGCAATGGAGCGTGCTATGCTCGGAGTTTCTCTGCGTGATCGAATCAGAAACGAGGAGATCCGCAGGAACACCAAAGTAACCGATATAGCTTACAGATATGCTAAATTGAAGTGGCAGTGGGCAGGGCAAATAGCTCGTAGAACAGATGACCGATGGGTCAGTAAAGTTATCGAGTGGCGACCGCGCACCGGAAAACGTAACGTAGGCAGGCCTCCCACGCGGTAGACCGACGACCTGGTGAAGATCGCGGGAAGCCGATGGATGCGGGCAGTGCAGGACCGGTCGTCGTGGAAGTCCTTGGGGGAGGCATTTGTCTAGCAGTGGACGATTTTCAGCTGATATGATGATATTCCAAGCTTTCTTGTTTCTTAAGTTTGCCCTTAGTTGCTGTTGTAAACCCAAAATAACAGTCCAATTTGTCATAGTTTATCCATAATTTTTATCAAGTATTTATTTGTTGATTATGCATCGAACCTGACAATAAATTGTTATCAAACGATAACAACAATGAGTACACCTAATGTTACGTGTGATATCAAAATGGCTGACACAGGTAGGTACTTACACATGTAAAACACGGATATACGAGTATTTATTTATGAGTCTTTTATGAGTGACGAGGTGGCTCAACCGGTAACGACTCGGTCCTCCTAACCAAAGGTCTCGGGTTCAAATCCGGACGGCCAATGTACAAATGAGTTTTTCGAAATTTGCATACATATACTTACCGATTGCTCTAACGGTGAAGGAAAACCAGACAAACGGCCCGATCGCCCTAATTCAGGGTAGGCTCGAGCCCCTCGGTGGGGACGTATATGAGCTTATATGAATGAATGATGAAGTAAAACATCGTGAGGAAACCTGCACATCTGATTCCAGATGTGTATGAAGGTCGCGTTGCACACGTCTGTAGGTGTAAATCTAAATGACACGTGACCGAGGGTGATGCTAATTGCAACACCAGGCGACCGCAGTCTATCCCATGGATAACACGGTTAATTGTGCCACACGATAAGAGAAGACAGTCACGAGGTTGCATCTTCAACGGGGTCCGGTTGCTGATACAAGCTTTCTAAGTTCGCCTAGCTATCACCGCCTTATCTGTCTTACTGCCAATCATAATGTGTAGGTCATAACAGATCTCCGTAGTTTGATTGGAACTTAGATTTATTGAAGTAGTAAATAGCCAATACAATATTATAGTAAAGTCTATTGAGTTGAGAAATATTAGATATCTAGCTTTCTTCGGTGTCACTGTCAACTATAGTTCGTTCGCTGAATTAACTGCGAACGAACTGTCATCATCATCATCATCATCATCATAACAGCCGAAAAACGTCCACTGCTGGACAGAGGCCTCCCCCAAGGATTTCCACGACAACCATTGGCTTTGTCCAACAGACAGATCTCTCGCGAACACTTTTGAGCCTTTGTTGTGGTCAATTGCCTCTTTAATACAATTTGTATTATACTGGCGCAAATCGCGATCAGGGACTTAGAGATCTGCCTGTTTAGTTGCCGATACTGAGTAGCGTCTTCAGAGAACTGCAAAACCAATATGCGTGTTTCTTCCATGAGGTCCCTGGTGAAGTCAGAGATTTTTTTGGTACTGTTTGAATGGCGAGTTTTAAAAATCTTAGAGCCGACCGTTTGGACAATTTCCTCAAATCTGTCATTATAATCGTCCTCATTCTCTCAGTCTCCTAGGCATTCAAAGCGATTGTGCAACTTGAGCTGAAAGCTCTCGGGGTTTTGGAGCTAAATAGGCGCTGGTCGGAGCGTAGACTTCATCAGTCGACATCTTTTTACCTTGGTTTTTTTAGATTCAATGTGCCTTTTACTATCCGGTGATCGCTTCCTGTTTTGACAGAGATATCATTTTGTGTTTCCCGATTCCTATAATTTGGGGATCTTCAAGGCAAGAGTGAATAGGCATTATTTGAGTTTGCGTGTACCATCCTCGACTGCATCATCACTTACCTTACGTTGTAGTCAAACGCACTCAAATTTTTTTAGTAAAAAAAAAAGTTTACTTGTCGACAAGATGAAGTCAATCTCGTTTTTCGTTACGCCATTTGGATGCAAACAAGTCCTCTTCCGCTGTTTTGACTTTTTTGAAGAAGAAGTTCATCATAAAAAGGCTCTCCTGCATAAATTCGGCCAGCATCTGACCACGTGCATTTCTTACTCTGTATCCAAATTGCCCCACTCAGCTCACCATCGCCTCGTTTGCCCAGTTTCACGTTGAAGTCCCCCATAACAACGGTATATTGGGACCTGGTGCTATATATGGCTGTAGAGATGTATCGTCCTCATATATAGTCTCCACCGTGTCGTCGGAGAGTTCCGTGGTCGGCGCGTATACCTGTATGACCTTCATCGAATACCGTTTGGCGATTCTGAGTATAAGGTATGCTACCCTTGTCGAAACGCTTACGATCTGGACCACATTGTTAATGAGAGACTTGTAGACGAGAAACCCGACACCACTCTGGGATAGTTGGTCACCCTCCCGGCAATAGATCAGGTTTCCGGATTTAAGGATTGTGGTGTTCTCTCCCTCTCTTCGGACTTCACATAAACCTACGATATCCTACCGTAACCTGCTCAATCCTTCTTCGAGTTCTGTAAGCTCCTCGTCGGTCCGCAGTGTAAGCGTGTTGTAAGTTGTAAGCTGCCAGTTGGGTTTGGTAGCCTGGCATCTGCAGGGGATTCTTCGCACTCGCCACCCTGCCGTTACCATGACTGCTACCGGAGTCAGGAATAGCAGGGCCGCCGGGAACTAGGCTCCATTTTCTGGGTGTGGTATTCATAGGAGGGGTTTGCCGTAACCGCCACGCTTGGCAGGCAGGTTGGCGATCGCGGTATGGTTGCAGGTGTATTACAATACACGGGAAGGACGCTGCTGCCCATCCTCCGGTTTTAAGTCCCTTAGTCGACTCTTACGACACCTATTGAAAGAAACAGGATGGCCCTATTATAAGCCAGGAGCCATACGGCGAACGAATTGTACTCCTATTTATCGTGAATTTGAAAAACTTAACTCACATCTCGCCCCATGATCTTCTGTGTCTTCGTATCGGCTTTGCGATGAGACTTGTAGTGCGGATGGCCATCCAGATGCTGATTTAGCTTCTCCAGGAAACTGTGATCTGTCGCATCTCCTGGCCGCAGACACTCATCATCCAGAATTGAGATAATACCTAAATGAAAGAGGGGTCAATAAAGCGATATTTGGTATTACAGTGAAAATTATAAAGATCTGGTGTAATGTAAAATTTATAGAATTTCCTTATTCACACGGCCTGACCTCGTAATTCGTTTACTTATTTGTTTCTCTTAAGTAAGTAGGTTCTGTCTATTTTTTTCAGCAGATCCCGACACTGATATGCGCCCTGACAACTTTAAACCCCTGAGGAGTTTCATGTGTCGTGAACTTTGGTAAGGGCGTACTTTAGATGAATCTAGCAATCATATTTTTTACCACTTCCTTAAAATTGGAATCTGCTTGAATTAGAACCTGAAGCTACTCACCCCGATGCCTTTCCTCAATGAGGTCACAAATTACGATGTTGTTGAAGTACTCCACCGGTTCCCACTCGATGCCTTCCCGCAGGTACTCCTCCTGCTCCTGTCTCAGAGTCAGCTGGATGAACAGCTGCTGTAGTTTCTCGTTGCAGAAGTTTATGCAGAACTGCTCGAAGCTGCGTATTAAAGTTTATATAAAACTGTATGTTAGTCACTGAGCATTTGAGAGCATTGGGCCTAGCAAATAGCTACGTTGCGGAATGCCGAAGCTGAGAAATCCTACGTTTAGTGTTAGGAATTCGTACTTATTATCAGTCGCGCGCGCGCAGCTAACCCTAGCGGACGGGTTCACTAGCGAGAACGGCGATTTTATTTACTTCGTAACGATGTCGAACGTTTTGAAATGTAACGTGTGTAATATTGTGATCGATGAAATGTTATCATATATTCAGAATAAAATTTCTGTAATGGACGAAGAGACGTTAGTGCGGATATGTACATCAGCGTTTACCAGTGATGAGATTCAAAAATCAGTCATTGCTTTTTGATTCTCTCCCAACAGATCAGCGGAATATCTTGCGTAAAAGAAAAGGAAAGGAGCAACGAATGCTCAGTGACATTATAAACCTATTTAAAACGGTGGACCCCGATGTCATCCCTGTGTTTGTAGCTAGACAGCTGGAAAAATTACCACCAATAACCTTCGACCACTTGGATTGCACTAAGCTACTAAAAGATCTTACTCGAATGCAAGCCGAAATAGATAATGTCAAGTCCACGTATGTCACAATAAACCAGCTGGAGGAAATAAGATTAGAAATGCAGCATTTAAGGCATGCGTCTTTACCACCGAGCCCGGTTTGCAATGTAAACATGAAACGAGGAGCATGGGGAGCCCATAGTGGACCTATGGGGTTCACGCATACACTCAACTCATCGTCGATCAACGTGGACAAGCCCGATGAAAATAATGTGCATTCTCCCAAAAATATCGGTAACACTCAACAGTATCGAGACATATTAACAAAAAAGCAGTCTACCCACATTTGGGACAAATCGAAGACCGTACCCGCGGTGCCGACGTCATCCTCGTCATCAGTACAGCTATCGCCGAGCGTGTGCGATGCCTTCGAGCGCACAGCTGTAGCCGTGCCGTCACTTGGGGTCAGCCAAGCCATCAATGCACCAAGTGGGAGCGAGATGAAAATAATGTCGAGTGATGCGATCATAAGGCCGATGACAGACACTGAGCAACAAAGCGACGGCTGGCAATTGATAACCAAGCGGAAAAATAGTCAAAAATATCGGTATTTGCGAAAAAGGGGCATAGCAGCGGACCTGGAGGGAAAATTCAAGGAAGCTGAGAAGAAAATCCCAATTTTCATTACCAATGTACACAAGGACACCAGGGAGTCGGATATAGTGGATTACATCCGGGAAAAGACCAAGGAAGTAGTGTCGCTGGGCAAAATCGGTCTTAAAAAACAAGTAGAATACAACTCATTTAAGTTTTTCGTGTCTGAAACGAAAGTGCCGCTCTTTCTAGATGAAAAGTTATGGCCGTCTGGTATAATATTCAGGCGGTTCGTGCACTTCAAATATGAACAAACGAATGGAGCAACATCTGTAGACAGCCCTAAGAAACAAAATGGATAAACATACATATAGATTGGCTACTTTTAACTGTAAGAATGTAAAACGTTCCGTCGTTAGTATTCGAGAACTTTGCCAGATTTCGGATGTAATCGCCTTGCAGGAGACCTGGTTGCTGCAGGATGACTTGCCATACCTAAGTACCATCGATGCCGGCTTCAGTGCGACGGGTACCTCGGCCATGGACACGTCGGTAGGGGTGTTGCGTGGGAGACTATATGGCGGTGTGACTCTTTTATGGCGTAAAAGTGTATTCCAAAATGTATCTGTGCTTAAGTGTGAGAATGCTCGTATCTGTGCAATTGAAATAGTGTCGAATAACCGCCCCATTGTGATAATATGTGTGTACATGCCTACGAACGAACAGAAGAACTTGGCCGAATTTACGCACTGCCTCGGTTCGGTGAGTGCTATCATAGATAATTACGGCATAGAATCTGTGTATGTCTTAGGTGACTTCAACGCTCACCCCAACGAACTATTTTTTATAGAATTAATGAACTATTGTTGCGAACAAAAATTATCGTGTATAGATGTAACCAAGTTAACTTTGTCTTCCGATACCTATTACATTTATAAGTGATGTCCATGGGAGTAGGCGGTGGCTCGACCATTGTCTTGTCACGCAAGCTGCTGTTAATTCAGTATATAATGTATATGTAAAATATGATACGTTATGGTCTCAGTGTAATCTAAACTTATTGCAACCTAAAGTACCTTTAAATAACCTTATACCTATAGTTATCTCTGCTATTTGGGGGGAACGAACAAAAGATCAAATATCGATGTATGCCACTGAGTGTCATAAAAGACTTAGACTAATAGATTTTCCCACGGAATTTATGACCTGTGCTGATTGTTATTGTAACGATGATAAACATAAAAAGGTTATAGATACGCTTTATTATGAAATTGTGCTAGCTCTGTCTGAGTCGGCTATCATCAGTAAGCCCAAGGCTGGACGTAAAATCAAGTCACGTGTTGTGGTTTGGAATAAGCACGTCGGAGAGGCTCATAGGGTGGCCAGAGCAAGGTTTCAGTCCTGGTTATGGTGTGGTAAACCTTCTACTGGTCCCATTTATAACGAAATGTATGAAAGCAGGAAAATATTTAAGTCTCGTTTGAAATGGTGCCAAGACCACCAAGACCAAATTAAAATGAATATTTTAGCTTCGCAACATGCCAAAAAAGACTTTCGTGGATTTTGGAAGAGCACCAACAAACTGAAGAGTCAGCCTGGTCTCCCTGTGAGCGTCAGCGGTGTCAATGACAATAATGACATAGCAAATCTCTTCAGGGAGCATTTCTTCGTAAAGTCTCCGTTAGGACCGGCTAAGGGGATGGTCAATGCTGAGACTGGGAATGAAACTATGGGGACTAGAATTACGGCCACAGAGATCACTAAAATCATTAGATCAATGTCAAGAGGGAAATCCCCTGGTCATGACAGTCTCAGCATTGAGCATCTACAACATGCCGGTCCTCATATGTCAAGAGTTCTGGCTATGTTGTTTTCGCTGTGCATAAGTCATTCGTATCTGCCGACTGAATTAATGAAAACCATTGTGGTACCTGTAGTAAAGAACAAGACAGGAGACACCTCTGACAAAAATAATTACAGGCCTATCTCGCTGGCGACCATAATCGCCAAGGTGTTTGACGCTGTGCTTAATACTCAACTTAATAAATATGTACAACTGCACGATAATCAGTTCGGGTTTAGGCCTGGACTTTCTACTGAAATTGCCATATTGAGTCTTAAGCACACCGTTAGATATTATCTTAACCGAGGGACTCCTGTGTACAGTTGTTTCTTTGATTTGTCTAAAGCTTTTGACCTGGTTTCCTACGACGTTCTTTGGAAAAAGTTAGACGATATAAAGCTACCAAAAGAACTCGTTAACATCTTCAAGTATTGGTATGGAGGCCAGGTCAATTGTGTTAGATTGGCAGGCTCATTATCGAAGCCGTATAGGTTGGAGTGCGGAGTGAGACAGGGGGGGTTGAGCTCTCCTACGCTCTTCAACCTGTACATAAACGCACTGATCGGTGAGCTCAGTAGCACACATGTCGGCTGCCACATCGATGGTACTTTTGTCAATAATTTAAGTTACGCAGACGACATGGTGCTGCTGAGTGCATCGGTCTGCGGGCTCAGGAGGCTGTTGTGTATATGTGAGGCATATGCTTAAAGTCACGGCCTCAAGTATAATGTGACGAAAAGTCAAGTCATGGTATTTGAGGACGGTTCTAAACGGCGCTCAAATGTGCCACCAATACGGCTAAACAATGCACAGCTACAGATAGTAGATAAATTTAAATACCTCGGGCATTTACTTACAGCCGGCCTCAAAGACGATGATAACATTGAAAGGGAACGGAGAGCCTTATGTGTAAGAGCGAATATGATCGCCCGCAGGTTTGCACGATGCTCAACGGAAGTACGTCTCGGGAATGTTCGCGGAGGCGCGCATCGACTGTTTTTATGCAGTAATGCTCAAGAGATGCGCATCTCTGGTGCGCAGGGTGCGCGCCAGCTCCAACAGCGTCCTAATGATGATTGCGGACAGGGTAGACTGTCCGTATATATTGAAATGCTGTGACCGACAGGTCACACGCAATCAGAAATAATATTATTTGTATCTCCATTTTATTTTATTTTTACTAACATAGTCTATAAGTCGACTAACACACTATGAGTTTATGTTACTCGAACCAAATTTGAAAAAACAAATAATAAAAAAATAAAATTAAGCCTACACCGTTTGTCTGTTCGTCCGTGCGTCTTACCTTTAAAGGGCACTTTAAATGTTTGACCATTTCATGTCATCGTCAACTAAAACTGACTATATCATTCAAACGTCAACATTTAATGATATTTCAATCCACGTTTGGCCAGATCATGAAATGGCCGAGCATATCATGCTAAATGAATTTAACCTCAAAATGCATTCCGCCACCTACCATTATCAAACCTGAAGAATCCAGTGTCGCTCGCTTCGCGCGCTCAATGTGTAGTAACGAAATTTTAATTATCTTTTATCTTTAATATTATCAGCTGTGTTATCTGCTGCCATGATACGTCACAAAAACAAAACGACATCACAGCGCCTCCAACGGTGGATAATGTAACTTTTTTTATTTTTTTTTTATTAAAAATTTGAGTACGTTTGGCTGCACCTCACCTGATGGTAAGTGCCGATGCAGCCGAGGATGTGACACGCAAGCTATTTTAACTATTTTACGACATGCTCACTAATGTTAAACCATATCATGAAGTAGTCGTGCATTTAGTCATATCGTCAAACGCTGATTCATTTATTGATCTAGCTAGACAGATTGTATTGTGATGTGGGCAGCGAATATTGAAGATTTCATGACATTTGACGATTTCATGATTTAGTCAACCATTTTACGTAATGGTCAATTCTATAATATTGGCATGACATAAATATATACTGTGACAGTGTGAAAAATACGCTTGAAATACGCTTCAAAACATACCTGTTCTTCGGGAAGATTTCAAATCCATAAATATCTAATATCCCAATGACGGCTGCTGTAGGTTCCTTCTCCTTAGTCGCCAATGACGCATTTACCCTGGACACTAGCCAAGAGAACAGCTTGTCGTATGTGGCTTTGGCCAGGGCGTCTCTGGCGTATTGGGCTTGCTCTACGTCCAAAGGAGTTGTGACGACGTCATGGCGAGCCTCTATCGTACGACTAGTGAGGGCTTCCCGCAACTTCACGGGGCTTATTTTGAGAAGCTGCGGAAAGATGAGGTTTTAACCCTTGCAGTACTTCACGCCATGAAAGAAACTTGGTCCGTATATGATCGAACTGGTCCAAGGTTCAATAGTCAAACTTCCCGCAATAATTTGAAAACAGAGTAGTCTAATTTCCAACAATTGAAATTGTTTTATCACAAGTACAGTGACAAGTAGAAATGTTGGGAGTTTGCAACAAATGGATGGCGCATGCTGATACACAGATATATTTCAAAACTATGAAACTGTTTATTTAAACATTAGATATAGAACAATGGGCCTAGACGGTTACCTTGCGGTACGCCTTCGGTGAGTGAGAGCATATCAAGTTTTTATTACGTTATGGGTTCCGATATAAACATTATGACAAGCAGTGTCTAATTAAAATAGAAAATAATACATAACATAATAAGTATAGTAAACATTACATAAGCTTATGAAAATATTAACCATGTGTATTAACTTCTAGGTACTAATTATACAATAATTGGTTTCTTTATTAGTGTTCTATCTTGTATATTTGAAGATAAACCTTTTAAAAAATTAATATTTTAATATTTTAAATTTAAATATGTGTACGTTCAACAAAATTAACCTGGTTATAAGTTATTTATTTTTATTGAAACTGAGTTTTCCTCAATCTTTTTGATTTTATAGAAATTTGTGTGATAAATAAATATAATATTACACCCTAACATTGAGTTAGGTACCTATGTATACTAGCTGGCTAAGACATATAAAGTTATCGTCTCTGGTAAGAGGTCGAATATAGATAGAAATCTTTACCTCGGCTACATTGTCAATGCAAGTTCATCGAATTATCAGATGAACCCTAGTCTTTAACTACGTCAACGTCTTATATCATCACTATCAACACATATAAATTATCATCGCTGCCAGAACTAGATATCAGCGTTCAGCCGAACCCTCCTTTTCTGCATACATTTGTTACACTTTGCTCATCTTTTAGAATTTTATCACTCTCGATAACTCTTACCTCAGCAACATTCCCGTTGCTAGTATCATGGAACTGAATATCAGCTGATCCCTTTTCGTTCTGTACGAACTTAACATTTCCTAGGTGCAGAACTGTAGCGACAATCTGAAAGATTTCCAGCTGTTCCGCTTCGCTGATCTCTATAACCTTCATCGCTTCTCTGACAACTCTGAACTGGTCTGCATCTGATGTCTTTTGAGAGGATTGGGGGCTCTGTGAAAAGAAAGTAGGTCTTTATGGTGAACGGCGGAGGTACCTATACCAACTTATACTATTTATTTTATTTTTAAGGAAAAGTAGGTTACATTATATGTTTAAATATCAATTAGTTAAGGAACATTGAAAAGTTTTCGCCTTAAGGTTACAGATATGCTAGCTTGACGTACGCCATATGTATTCCATTTTCAAACAGTAACAGTACAACAGTAATATGAAAAATAATAGTACAACAAACATAAAAAAATACCTAATAAAAAAAGTTAAATCAGTTCTTAACAACAATAAAATAGAAATAAAAGTAAATGATATCCTAAGATTAATTACCGCGAGATTAACCATGACTACTTAACGACATGGCAGTGGGCAGGGCACATAGCTCGTAGAATAGATGGCCGATGGGGCAGTAAAGTTCTCGAGTGGCGACCGCGCACCGGAAAACGTAGCGTTGGAAGGCCTCCCACGCGGTGGACCGATGAACTGGTGAAGATCGCGGGAAGCCAATGGATGCGGGCAGCGCAGGACCGGTTAGCGTGGAAATCCTTGGGGGAGGCCTTTGTCCAGCAGTGGACGATTTGTGGCTGATATGATGACTTAACGACAACATACGTAAGTACTAATTTGAATTAAAATAAAATGCTTTCCTAGTGTGCGGTCGCTTCGCCTCATCTCACCATTGTCTTAATTTTATTAAAATAATTTGGCAGGCTAATAAAACGCTCATTAATTTCAGACGTGTAGATAAACTTATGTTCCATTCATTCTTACTTTTAAAAGAGTATTGCGATCAAGTGGGTTTTGGGAAATTTCTCATACCTCATATTGCTTGTATGTTGCCATTTTTTTCTGTTTTATTTTATTAAATAATTTTAAACAAAAAAAGCCGACTTCAAATGCACTAGTCGCCACTACGATTTTAGAAGGTTCCCCTCGATTTATCTGGGATGCCATCATCAGATCCTGCTTTCCTTATTATGATACCACCCTTGGAATATCTCCTGTCCAACATAAAAGAATCATCAAAATTGGTTCATAAACGACGAAGTTATCCGCGAACACACATAAAAAAAATATATCGTCGAATTGAGAAACCTCCTCCTTTTTTTGAAGTAAGTTAAAAAGTACATCACGTACGTTATGAGACCAACCTGTAGGCATAGCCTATCAATTAAAAAAAGAATCATCAAAATCGGTTCACAAAGAAACGGCAAAGGAATCGCGTAACAAACACAAACAAACATACAGTCGAACTGAGAACCTCCTCCTTTTTTTGAAGTCGGTTAAAAAGTTTATAAACTACCTGCTTATTCTTCCACTTACCTGTAGAACATTGTCTTTTGAAACAACCGTGGAAAGTCAATAGAGTATGTCGACAATGCAAATTTAATCTAATTAGGTAATTAGCCCGAAATACTTTTTCCTATGGCTTCGTCTGTCATACATTATTTTATATGTCTCTTGAGTCGTTATATTTGTATGTATGTATGTACTCGTATGTATGTAGCTCTCAGAATTGCTAAACTTAAGTGGCAGTGGGCGGGGCACATAGCTCGTAGAACAGATGGCCGTTGGTTGGGGCAGTAGAGTTCTCGGGTGGCGACCGCGCACCGGAAAACGTAGCGTAGGCAGGCCTCCCACTCGGTGGACCGATGACCTGGTGAAGGTCGCGAGAAGCTGCTGGATGCGGGCAGCGCAGAAACGGTCGTCGTGGAAATCCTTGGGGGAGGCCTATGTCCAGCAGTGGACGTCTTTCGGCTGATATGATGATGTAGGTACCCATTAGGTTTGTTTCGCTTTATCTCGATCAATTTCAGCGAAACCTGGCTACTGATATAAGTTGTTTCTCCGATAAGGATTTCACAGTAACTCTCTTGTCCAAATGCTTTTAAAGTCAAGGTTTTCTCGGATAACACTTTATTTCTAACTAGCTGTGTCCGCGAATACGTCCGCGTGGAGGTTTTGAATTTTCCCACGGGAACTCTTGAATTTTCCGTGATACAAAGTATCCTATATGTTAACCCGGGATATAAGGAACCACCGTACAAAAATTCATCAAAAGCGGCCTGGTAGTTTTTTAGAACATATAGACAGAAAAACAGACAATATATCTAAAAGTGTTGTTTTGGCCTCTATATCGTTAGTTATGTCCACCACAGCTATTATTTTCCAAAAATATTTCACATACAGACACGGCCCCGTAGCTTTTATTATTTTATAAATTCAGTTTTATAATATTCCTCCGGGAACCCTTGAATTTTCCGGGATATACAGTATCTTAGATGGTACTCCGGAATGTCAGGTATAATCGTGCAAACATTCGCACAAATCGGTTCAGTAGTTTTTACGTGATCCGTGAAAAGAGAGACGAAATAGCTAAAAGGATTTGTTATTATAGTATCGATATTCATGTCTCCACGCTTATTATTTTCAAAAAGAAATTCATGTACACACAGGGCCTCGTTTTTATTGTCTAGAAGATATCCAATAAACCTACAAATCTATAAAAAACTAATTATATCTAGCCAGTACTTTTTGACATAAGTTTAACCTTAATTTGTGAATCCGGATACTTGTTTTAGGTAATTGATAGTAATTACCTTATGCTATGGCGAAGTAGTATTCTCGCTATTTCCCAATAAATAGGGATGACGGATGCTAGTCATCTGAGTTACTTTTAATCATCTGTCAAAAACGACATTTTGTTTTAATAATGTTAGAAATACCTAGGCGTGACGTCATAGTTTAGCATTGTCATTTATGTACTCATGCCTGGTGAGAAATCGATGGGAACCTTAGTTCCCTATTTAGAAGTCGTTTTTTTTGTTCAAAATTATTATCCCGTGAAAATGGCATAGCCCGACAAAGTCCTTAGGGGAGCTGAAGAAAAATCTTTTTTTTTTGTTTGTTTGTTTTCTCTTACGTCGCTCACGTGCTCCACAAATTCTCAGTCAGTCAGAAAAATGTCAACGCGGGAGAGCGGATAAAAGCTAGTTTCAATTAAGTAAAAAAAAGCGTCGGTGGCTCAAAAAGCGTCGGTGGCTCAACCGGTAACGACTCGGTTCTTCTAACCAGAGGTACCGGGTTCAAATCTGGACGGCCAATGTACCAATGAGTTTTTCAAAAGTTACGTACATACTTACCGATTGCTTTAACGGTGAAGGGAAACATCGTGAGGAAACCTGCACACGCCTGCGATGAAACTCGAAGGTTGTGTGTGAAGTTGACCAACCCGCACTGGGCCCGCGTGGTCGACTAAGGCCCAATCGCCCTAATTCAGGGTAGGCTCGAGCCCCTCGGTGGAGACGTATATGAGCTGATATGATGATGAAAAAAAACCTATTGCGATGTCGTATGTTTCTACCAAATTATATCAGATATCTGCCTAAATAATCAAAATATAAGCGAACTAAATTTTTCTATTAATGGACCAAGCTGTCCTAGCTTTTTTTTAATTCACAATTGGTAATAGACATGACGACATCATTAGAAATAAATTATGAACTCTTGATCACTAAATTGCCCTCCTACTTTAAGTAAACCTTACTCGTTTTGGTTTCCATCAAGTCTTCGATTTTTAACTCTCCAAAATCACAAAATGAATAGAATAGAATAGAATAAGTTTATTGAGACACCAGGCATGAGTACATAAATGACAATGCTAAACTATGACGTCACGCCTAGGTATTTCTAACATTATTAAAACAAAATGTCGTTTTTGACAGATGATTAAAAGTAACTCAGATGACTAGCATCCGTCATCCCTATTTATTGGGAAATAGCGAGAATACTACTTCGCCATAGCATAAGGTAATTACTATCAATTACCTAAAACAAGTATCCGGATTCACAAATTAAGGTTAAACTTATGTCAAAAAGTACTGGCTAGATATAATTAGTTTTTTATAGATTTGTAGGTTTATTGGATATCTTCTAGACAATAAAAACGAGGCCCTGTGTGTACATGAATTTCTTTTTGAAAATAATAAGCGTGGAGACATGAATATCGATACTATAATAACAAATCCTTTTAGCTATTTCGTCTCTCTTTTCACGGATCACGTAAAAACTACTGAACCGATTTGTGCGAATGTTTGCACGATTATACCTGACATTCCGGAGTACCATCTAAGATACTGTATATCCCGGAAAATTCAAGGGTTCCCGGAGGAATATTATAAAACTGAATTTATAAAATAATAAAAGCTACGGGGCCGTGTCTGTATGTGAAATATTTTTGGAAAATAATAGCTGTGGTGGACATAACTAACGATATAGAGGCCAAAACAACACTTTTAGATATATTGTCTGTTTTTCTGTCTATATGTTCTAAAAAACTACCAGGCCGCTTTTGATGAATTTTTGTACGGTGGTTCCTTATATCCCGGGTTAACATATAGGATACTTTGTATCACGGAAAATTCAAGAGTTCCCGTGGGAAAATTCAAAACCTCCACGCGGACGTATTCGCGGACACAGCTAGTTAGAAATAAAGTGTTATCCGAGAAAACCTTGACTTTAAAAGCATTTGGACAAGAGAGTTACTGTGAAATCCTTATCGGAGAAACAACTTATATCAGTAGCCAGGTTTCGCTGAAATTGATCGAGATAAAGCGAAACAAACCTAATGGGTACCTACATCATCATATCAGCCGAAAGACGTCCACTGCTGGACATAGGCCTCCCCCAAGGATTTCCACGACGACCGTTTCTGCGCTGCCCGCATCCAGCAGCTTCTCGCGACCTTCACCAGGTCATCGGTCCACCGAGTGGGAGGCCTGCCTACGCTACGTTTTCCGGTGCGCGGTCGCCACCCGAGAACTCTACTGCCCCAACCAACGGCCATCTGTTCTACGAGCTATGTGCCCCGCCCACTGCCACTTAAGTTTAGCAATTCTGAGAGCTACATACATACGAGTACATACATACATACAAATATTCAGCTCCCCTAAGGACTTTGTCGGGCTATGCCATTTTCACGGGATAATAATTTTGAACAAAAAAAACGACTTCTAAACAGGGAACTAAGGTTCCCATCGATTTCTCTGGGATTCTATCATCAGATTCTGGTTTCCTTATCATGGTTCCTTTCCAACAAAAAATAATCGTCAAAATCGGTTCATAAACAACGAAGTTATCCGCGAACACACATAAAAAATATATATTACGGTTAAATTAAGAAACCTCCTCCATTTCTGAAGTCGGTTAAAAAAGTAGTTTATCTTTGTCACTTCCCACCTCGTCGAGTATCTCTGTGCACAAAATCACGTTGAACCACTGCCAAAGTATATATATATATACTTATTTATACATATATATTAATACTAACGTACTCTTAAATAGCTATCGTTTTTATGGCTGTCTATGAGGGTGAGTGGTGCGTGAGCCGCAAGCGGCTCGCGAGCGTGGCCGTGACCATTTTCACGGGATAAAAAGTAGCATATGCCCCTCCCAGTGACACAGGCTACCTGCATGCCAAATTTTATCAAGATTGGTCGAGGTGTTGAAGCGTGAAAATGTAACAAACAAATAAACAAATTTTCACGTTTACAATATTAGTAAGGATTTATCTAAGTACCACTAGTACATAGTAATTTCCTAATGACAATATAGTGGTCATTGACCCGCCACAATCTAACTAGGTAAGCAAATCCGGTGTCGTCGGAGTTCGGAGTAGTTCGGACCAACATATGTGATGAATAATTTAATTTGTTATGCAATACACAAACAACTAACTGTTTGGCGGCTAATACTACTTACTTCCGACGCTCTTACCAAAGTATATATACTGGTACTAACATACAGTATGGACACTCCCTGCCGCTCTCTAGATTCCGACCTCAACCCCTCGTCATCCATATAAATACAGATTGGTTACAGTATGGTTGTCGAACGTATAGGATTTCGCCGTCATTTTGTTTGTGCCGTCATTCGTTATTTTAAATGTCATTCTTGGCTCAGGGTGTGCTCTTACGGTGAAGGAAAACATCGTGAAGAAACCTGCACACGCCTGCGAAGAAACTCACAGGTTGTGTGTGAAGTCGACCAACCCGCACTGGGCCCGCGTGGTCGACTAAGGCCCGATCGCCCTAATTCAGGGTAGGCTCGAGCCCCTCGGTGGGGACGTATATGAGTTGACATGATGACTACTTACTGTATGGATAGATTAAATATAGTGAACCTGAAAACCTAAAAGTGAAATATACTGACTAATATTTATTAGTACATATATTTATTATATGCAATAAAGCAAAACCGGTCGTCGTGGAAGTCCTTGGGGGAGGCTCATGTCCAGCAGTGGACGCCCTTCGGCTGAGATGATAATATTTTAAAATATAATAATTATTATTTATATATTGTATAGTACTTTTATTATATGTATTATGATTTAGATTTTAGATAAGTAGTCAAAGGTGTTAGGTTTCGAAATAAATTTATTTATAACGTCATAACTGGCACTGGGCCCGCGTGGTCGACTAAGGCCCGATCGCCCTAATTCAGGGTAGGCTCGAGCCCCTCGGTGGGGACGTATATGAGTTGATATGATGATAACGTTATTACATAAGTACTTACATGTCTATTATAAAAAATAAACCAGTTTTAATTTTTAGTATAATATGGTATATATATATTTTTTTGCAATTTTGTTGCATATGTTGGCTTTGCACAGCCCTTATTTTTAAACGACTTCTAAAAAGGAGGAGTTTCTCAATTCGACCGTATATATTTATATATTTTATGTTTGTTCGCGGATAACTTCGTCGTTTATGAACCGATTTTGATGATTCTTTTTTTGTTGGAAAGAAGATATCCCAAGGGTGGTACCATGAGAAGAAAACCAGGATCTGATGATGGAATCCCAGGGAAATCGAGGGCAACCCTCAAATTTTATAGGCAAGTATTACGTGTTTCATACGTTTTCTAAAGCTATTAAAGTATTTGCATTTGGCAGTCATTATCTCATGATGATGAGATGATTAAGAAAAGTACAACTCATTAACGGGTATGAGTTAGTTGATAATTCTATAAATATAGATAAATACGTAGGTACGCATAGATCGATAGTTGTATTCTTTCAGGTTATTCAGATGAGCTGATGATGAAAGTTTTAACTCTCATGCTGCTGAGATGATGATTGAAGCCATACTACTCTGTATCTTTTAATGAAACACATGCATTATGATTTGATGATTCCTATTGGCGAGTAGGTGATTGGGTTTAACGTTGTTAGATAGACAGCATTATCACAAAAATAAAGGAAATAAAAAAAAGTTTAAAAAAACTGAGAAACGACTTCAAAATGAAATTTACTCAAAAGTATGAAATAATATCATTATACTTAAATACACGAAATTAACCATTAATAACGAAATCAAAGGTGGGTACGAATTAAATAAGGAGTTTAATTTTTGAAGTGAAAACTTCTTTAGCGGCGCTGAGCACTTTTTGTTGGATGGGTAAAAACTTCCAAACTCGCGTCAGGGTCACGTGATGCTGATCGAAAAAGCGTAAGATCGAGGGGAAGGGAGAGGAACAAGTATCTCCCACTCTTTCTACCGTGCCTGAGTGTGCTGCTCCGCAGGCAGCACAGGGCGCTTTTCTCAATTTTCCATCTGCCGGTTAGTAGCAAAACTACTCGCCTAGCGACCTAACATCGACATATTGATGTCACTACGTAGTTCAGCTATTTCACACTAGATGTCAATAAGTGTAGAAAGTAATGGGACGTACTCAGAACTATGAGCTTTAAAAAGTTTGTGTAATAAATGAATAAAACGAGGGTTAACGTTTTTACTGTTTTGTATGTGTACTGACGTACTTAAAATTTCTAGCACAAAATAATAGACAAATTATTATTACGAACATAATTTTATTTACAAAATTCAATTACCTGCGAAAATAACAGTTTTAGTTAGTTGTTGTCGGTTCGTTGCCCTATCGTTTTGAATGGTTGCGAAATGCTTAAAACGAATATCTATATATTTTTCTGATAAAGATTTAATCAGCAGTATAATATGATTTACAGTCGGTGATTGGTCAAAGCTGTAATTTAAAAAATAAAATGAAATACATACTTATTCTCCTAAAATAATTGAAACTCGGTTATACAAACAATACCGAAACCAACCGACAAATCCAGTTTTAAACTAGGTTAAGTGCCCATCTTTAATTTTTTATGGCCTTTTTTTGTCACTATGAAGTCTGCATCATTAAAATGGCAAGAACAAATCTTTGTATATTTTGTCGGAGTCCAATCCGGTCTATTCACTTTTGTGATCCATTGTTGTTTTAAATTATCATCGGATGGAAATCTAAAACAAACAAAAAGAAATAAAATTAACTAGGTGGTAAATTATCTTAATATGAATAAAATGATTATTTAACATTCGAAGTTCTTTCAATTCATGAACAGTCACGGAGAATAGTACGAGTATGTATACAACTCAGATCTTTGTTACTTGAAAATATTTGCTATGAAAATGTTATTTCATTACTGACCATAGCCGTGTGTTATTCGGTAAAATTATTTGAATCTAATTACGGCCCTGGATATTTGGTACGTTGAAAATAGTTGTTCTTGTTGACGATAGATGGCGGCCTGTTTACAATATAATTATAAAAATCACTAAAGTACTGTTTTGGCGACTAAAAAGTATTCAGGTTTAATTGTATACTTTAATTTTCAGTATCCACGTATGATTATAACTATATACCAATGCGGAACTTTACGTACTCGTATTTTTTATTCACAAAAGTTACGCCACCTAGTGTCGAGAAGTATAATTTATACTTGAAAGCCGAGAATTTTCTAGAACTATTTTAATAATTACGTATAAAATTACTTACAAATGAAATGTGATACCATTCATAGCATCAGAACGTCTGTCTGAATAACTTCGACACGATAAAACACAACACTTCATCCTTTTCTTCTTAAAAATGCGAAAACACACCAATAATGCGAGTCTCGATACATGGGCACCTGACGAAAATCACAGTGCACAGTTGCTTAGGCCAGCTCCTCTTTGTTTGTGCTCCGTGGTTGTGTAGTAACCACATTGTTGTGTACTCGTATATGTGAATTGTTAAGTTTTCACTTCTGCCGGCACTCCCGGAGTGCTATTTTTTAAGGTCGGTATCAGCAAACCATTGAATCTAAAACATTTTGATACGTAAGTAGTTATGTGCTGACACCGAACTCAAAAAAATGTAAACCCCTAATTTAATTCGAACCTACCTTTGATTTCGTTATTGTTGGTTAATGTCGTGTATTTAAGTATAATAATATTATTTCATACTTTTGAGTAAATTTCATTTTGAAGTCGTTTTTAAGTTTTTTTAAACTTTTTTTTATGTAGATATATCTTATCTCTGGGTTGCCTGGAAGAAATTGCTTTAAGCAATAAGGCCACCTAAATTTTACAATAGGGATGACGAATGCTAGTCATTTGAGTTACTTCTTATCATCTGTCAAAAATGACATTTTGTTCTAAAAATTTTAGAAGTACCTAGGCGTGACGTCATATTTTAGCAGCGTCATTTATGTACTCATTTTGTGGTTTTGGTGAATTAAAAATCGAAGACTTGATGGAAAACAAAACGAGTAAGGTTTTCCGAAATTTAGTAGGAGGACAGTTTAGTGATCAAGAGTTCATAATTTATTTCTGAGGCTATCGTCATCCCTATTCAATTTTTTACTATCTATTCTGTATTATTTTTTATATTTTTAACGGTCTTCCAAAAAGGAGGAGGTTCTCAGTTCGACTATGTTTTTTTTTGTATGTTTGTTACGTGATGTCTTCGCAGTTTGAGAACCGATTTTCATGATTCGTTTTTTATTCGATAGGGTAATGCTCCTAGGTTCGTCCCATATACATTTTATCTAAATCGGTGTAGTACTTGTTTAGAAAATTAACAAAAACCAAAAAAAAACAAAAAGTGTTTTTGGCATCATCTCACCTGATGGTAAGTGACGACGATGCCGAAGATGTAAGTGGCCTTACCGAGATTCCCCAACCCAATCTTATCTTATCTTCAAGCCGGAACACATCAATATTGTTAACACTAATGTTTGGTGGCAAGACTTAGATAAAATGGTGTTAGCTAGCCAGGCAGGCTTAAGAAAATGCCCTGCCACCAACCAAACCGAGTCTTACAAGTTGACCCCACCGGGAATCGAACCCGTGACCTCCTGGTATGAAGCGAATGGACTAACCATTACGCCACGGAGGCGATTAAGATAAGAAAGGCGGTTGCGATGGAATAGTCGGTTTGTATTAACGTGTGTGGCGTTTCTAATTATTTTAATGTCTTACAATAAAGCATATTTGGTTGATTGATAAATTTACTCATTGGTTAGTTAGTATGTACCTAACTAGACTAATAGTTGTAGGTGTTTCATAACTAAGTCTGTAATAGCTATTTAATTTTTTTCTTTGTCTGGGTGGTCGTAATTTAATAGTTAACCTCATTTTACCATTTAAAAATAATATTTTGAGCTCTAATAGCTTTAAACTTCGAATACGTTATTTCTAATGAGCATGTCTAATGTGACTAATTTGTTTGCGACAGTTTTAAGTGGCTTCTTAATAATAACCATAATTGGTAAAATAAAATTACCTCTTACGGTGAAGGAAAACATCGTGAGGAAACCTGCACACGCCTGCGGAGAAACTCGCAGGTTGTGTGTGAAGTCGACCAACCCGCACTGGGCCCGCGTGGTCGACTAAGGCCCGATCGCCCTAATTCAAGGTAGGCTCGAGCCCCTCGGTGGGGACGTATATAAGCTGATATGATGAATAAAGAAATAAGCCTGTAGAATGCGACAGTGAACGTCTTCCGGCTCCAATTGTGATTATAAGGATTGCTGATAAGTGTGATTTGGCGCTTAATCACATCAGCCAAAAGTCGTCCACTGTTGGACATAGCCTTACCCTGAGCTGGAGGGGTTTTACCGTAATCTTAACTCTTGGCAGGCGGGTTGGCGGTCGTAGTATGCCATATAGTGCGTGGCAAACTACTTGAAATGGACGATGCCCCGTCTGTGCCCATCTTCCGGTTTTTGATCCCTAAGTCGCTTCTTAATACACCATTGGGAAGAGATGGGATGTTACTATTCTAGGGTTTATTAATATAAGAATTATTTAATGAAGCTGCACTTACCGAATCAGTGGTATATTTGTACACCTCTGGCCTCCCTGCCAGCTTTAACTCCCCCATCAGGTCCTGATCGGCACCAGCCAAGAGCTGGTAGAAGATATGGAAGTTCCTCTCCCCCGACATCTGGCTAACTACCCTGGACTTCTCAAGGAGGTAATTCAGGATGTGGCCACCTTCTGGGGCCCCTTCGTAATTGAACTGGATGTCCATGTATTTGCCGAATCGGCTAGAGTTGTCGTTCCTATTTAAAATAAAATGGATGAGTTAGTCTTGTAAAGGTTATAATTTCTAAGTACAACTCAACCCATTTTAGAGATATCAATATATTTGTTAAAGACTAAAGACAATTTTATATTTCACTAGCTGTTTCCCGCGGCTTCGCCCGCTCAGATCCCGGTGAAAAATCCTATTCTCAAACCTACCGAATATACACAGAAAATTTCATGGAAATCCGTCCAGCCGTTTCGGAGGAGTATGGCAACTAACACTGTGACACGAGAATTTTATTTAAATAACAAATATTGTTAAAGTAATGTAGACAGCGTATATTTCGTTTATTAGCGAAAAAAAGTGTTATAAACTATATCGTGTGACATGTCAAATGAAAGGGCTTGTTGTGCGAATCTCAAATATACATTATATATAATTTTAAGATAGACTGTTTAGAAGTTATTTAAGAGAATTGACCATCCCCCCCTCACCCCTTCGCTCCGGAACTACTGGGCCCAAAATCTTGAAAAAATCACAGTATATGAGGTTGAATGCATAGATTACAGGAAAACCTATGAGTAAATCTAAACTGCTTCCATTCGTGGATATTTTAAGTTTTGAGATTTTTCTTTTATAAAATCCCAATCATCTATCTCTATGGCAAATCTTAACTATCTGAGTCACCTGGAAGTGGTATATCTTTTTGATGATGGGTGAGTCAGTCAGTGAGTGACGAAATATCGAACCTTCAATAAACTATATTTCAACTTTCTAAGTCACCTGGAAGTGGTCTATCTTTTTGATGATCAGTAGTAAGTCAGTCAGTGAGTGACGAAATATCGAACCTTCAATCCCTACTAATATATATATATATAATATTATAAATGCGAAAGTAACTCTGTCTGTCTGTTACGCTTTCCCGCAAAAACTACTGAACGGATTTGGCTGAAATTTGGTAGGTAGACAGATTAGGACCTGGATTAAGACATAGGCTACTTTTTATCACGCTCGCGAGCCGCTTGAGGCTCGCGCACTGCGCACCCTCGAAAAGTCATAGAAACGTGGTCCACGCGGGTGAAGCCGCGGGAAACAGCTAGTATACTATATTTCAACTTTCTAAGTCACCTGGAAGTGGTCTATCTTTTTGATGATCAGTAAGTCAGTCAGTGAGTGACGAAATATCGAACCTTCAGTAAACTATATTTCTACTTTTTAAGTCACCTGGAAGTGGTATATCTTTTTGATGATGAGTGAGTCAGTCAGTGAGTGACGAGATAGCGAACCTTCAGTAAACTATATTTCAACTTTCTAAGTCATCTGGAAGTAGTCTATCTTTTTGATGATCAGTAAGTCAGTCAGTGAGTGACGAAATATCGAACCTTCAGTAAACTATATTTCAACTTTCTAAGTCACCTGGAAGTAGTCTATCTTTTTGATGATCAGTAAGTCAGTCAGTGAGTGACGAAATATCGAACCTTCAGTAAACTATATTTCGACTTTCTAAGTCACCTGGAAGTGGTATATCTTTTTGATGATGAGTGAGTCAGTCAGTGAGTGACGAAATATCGAACCTTCAATAAACTATATTTCAACTTTCTATGTCACCTGGAAGTGGTCTATCTTTTTGATGATCAGTAAGTCAGTCAGTGAGTGACGAAATATCGAACCTTCAGTAAACTATATTTCAACTTTCTAAGTCACCTGGAAGTAGTCTATCTTTTTGATGATCAGTGAGTCAGTCAGTGAGTGACGAGATAGCGAACCTTCAGTAAACTATATTTCAACTTTCTAAGTCATCTGGAAGTAGTCTATCTTTTTGATGATCAGTAAGTCAGTCAGTGAGTGACGAAATATCGAACCTTCAGTAAACTATATTTCAACTTTCTAAGTCACCTGGAAGTAGTCTATCTTTTTGATGATCAGTAAGTCAGTCAGTGAGTGACGAAATATCGAACCTTCAGTAAACTATATTTCGACTTTCTAAGTCACCTGGAAGTGGTATATCTTTTTGATGATGAGTGAGTCAGTCAGTGAGTGACGAAATATCGAACCTTCAATAAACTATATTTCAACTTTCTATGTCACCTGGAAGTGGTCTATCTTTTTGATGATCAGTAAGTCAGTCAGTGAGTGACGAAATATCGAACCTTCAGTAAACTATATTTCAACTTTCTAAGTCACCTGGAAGTAGTCTATCTTTTTGATGATCAGTGAGTCAGTCAGTGAGTGACGAAATATCGAACCTTCAGTAAACTATATTTCAACTTTCTAAGTCACCTGGAAGTAGTCTATCTTTTTGATGATCAGTGAGTCAGTCAGTGAGTGACGAAATATCGAACCTTCATTTAACTATATTTTAAACTTGATATTTAGGAAATATATTCGGATACTTGTGAATATTATGATGTTGGCCCTGTTTGCTCCTACGTGGCAACGTAGATCCACCAAAGCGGGGATATTTCAAATTTCAAAAGACTGGAGAGATACACTAACTTACTTAGAGTCAAATGTACTATCTTACTTATAGGAAAATTAGACACCGTTCCTTCGCTTTGGTCGATAAATGAAATACCTTAGTCGTTTCAGCAAGGTCCTCACCTGTGCATATATAGGTACTTACACATAAGAAATGTTACAAAAGTAGACTTGCCTATTGGTCTTGGCATTGCCGAAAGCCTCCAGCAGGGGATTGGTCTGCAAAAGCTTGTCCTTAACATTCTCTACATTGCGCAGATGGTTGGTACGCGCCGCTATATATTCTAGAACCTTCTTTGACGCTTCTGTCTTGCCTGACCCGGATTCACCTAAATGAAACAAAATAATTGGTCAGCTAGAAAAGCTTCAAGGAATGTTTATGCAGTTAGCGTAGTACTTCAAGTATTTTTAGGTAGTTCCGGATAGAACAGTCAAACACTTCTTGATAAGATGTTTTGTATCACTGAACTTTTTGGGATTTTTTAGCAGAAACCTGGGCAGCTTCATTAAGGTTATTATAACTCTGCTTCAGTTTGCTATTGTAGATATATTGGTAAGGCTAATCCCAAGTGGGCAACAGTAGTGACTGGTGAAACAAGCGGACATACGTATTAAATTATAGGCTATATTGCTTACTCTTCCCAGAGCTATAGCGTGGTTTTGATAAGCAAATTTTCAGTAGTCAATGATGTGACAAGCCGTATGTAGCGTGGTAGGTAGTTAAGTGTTAATTGTGAAAGTTTATGCATGAATAAGATAGGGACCGTAATCCTTATTCATCATCATCATATCAGCCAAAAGACGACCACTGCGGGACAAAAGCCTCCCCCAAGGATTTCCACGACGACCGGTCGTGCGCTGCCCGCATTCAGCGGCCTCCTGCGACCTTCACCAAGTCGTCGGTCCACGCTACATCTTTACTTCTACGAGCTATGTGCGCTGCTCACTGCCACTTATATTTAGCAATTCTGAGAGCTATGTCGGTTACCTTGGTTCTCGTACGTATCTCCTTATTTCTGATTCGATCGTGTTGTAAAACGCGTAGCCTTATTATGTTCAAGGAACTATTGAGAAGACTTCTCTGAGTTCGCGATGTGTGTCCACCTGACTCAGTTGGCAGACAGCGTTTCTTGATTGAACCCAACTTGGTTTTGACGTTCCTGGTAGTTTCTAAGAACACAACGTCGAAAATAGCTTACCTGCGATCAGAATACATTGTTCCCTGTGTTCGTAGACTAGAGAGCGATAGGCGTTATCGGCTATCGCGAACCTGCAACAACGATAGATTAGATAGAACACTTCATATTTTGATAGGCGCCTACCTTTTGTAGATTAATGATATTCCATAGCAGCAGAATGTATCGAACTATCGTTCTTTTAAATTCCTTGTTTTGTAAGTTGTTGACATCATACAATAATGGTGGCAACTTCATCATCATATAGTTCATTTATGTCCCGAGTAGGCTCGAGCCTACTCTGAATAAGGGTGATCGGGCCTCGCGAGCCGTGTGAGGGTTGTTCGATTTCACACACAGCCTTCGAGTTTCTTCGCAGGCGTGTGCAGGTTTCCTCGCGAGGTTTTCCTCTACCGTAAGAGCGTCGGATAAATATGAAATCGAAATTCGAAAACACATTGATATGAGTACGTGTCATGGTCGAACCGCGACCTCCCGGACAGGGGGTAGTGGCCTTAACTTGTTACATTATGGTAGGTAAATGATAATGACACTGAAACTGTACATCATCTCTCTTTTGCATTCATAACAGGCGATTTAGTAAGCGTCTCGGAAGGATTGTACATTCGGTTCTTGCCTGGCATAAAAGCAAGGAATCGCATGGCTATCTAGGGCCAACGGAACCCTCTCATCCTGACTGGCTGAACCAGCAGGAACGAAAAGTCAGTACGTGTGTAGACAGGACGGCAGCAGAAGATCGGGGCTATAAAGTTTTCTAATTGATAAAATGCCTGGTGTTACAGATGCTTAGTTATGCTTAGATGGTCTCATCCTGTCTCAGCCATTTGCCACTTCTTTATCGTATCAACAAAAAGACGTCCACTGCTAAACAAAGACATCCCCCAAGCATTTATACAATAACCGGTCCTGCGCTGAAAGCATCCAGTGGCTTCCCGCAACTTTCACTAGGTCGTCGGTCCACGAGTGTGAAAACTTCCTACTCCACGTCTACCAGTGCGTTGCCACTTGAGAACTTTACTACTCTAACGGCCATCTGTCCTGACTATGTGCCCCGCTCACTGCCACTTAAATTTATCGATTCTGTTTGCTGTGTCCAAAGAAAACCTTTGGAAAGCAGGGTAATGTGCCATCTATTTCGACTAAAACAAAAAAGATATAGAAAGAGAATCGTTCGTCAGTAATGGCACTGTGTAAGCATTCATACAGGGGTCCAACGCTTTATTGATGTTTACGTCAACATTGACATCACTAGTCACTGATAAAGATCAGCAGCTGCAATTCTGCAATCGAAAAGTGTGTCCCGATTTTCTGAACAACGGTGTCGATTGCCCTGTCTAGCCGTCTCCGTTGGATGACTGTGTGGATTCTTCAGACTGTGATAGTGGGTCACAGATGAAGGGTCTACTTACACGTGAGGAGGTGCCTCGAAGAAGGCTTTCTTGTAGTACAGCTTGGTCTTTTCCTCCGTGTAAATCGGCAGGTTCTTGTAAGGGTTCACCGATATAAGCACATTGCCGATGTAAGTCTGTAACGAGAAGAAATGTTAGAACCTGGTCAAGAAGAGAGCGGAGAGCAGAAGCGGCCTCCGAGCGGCAGTTCATACTAAAAGGGTTGCCGGCAAAGTGAACATGACTGAGTTTTCAACAAGGTAGGTAACTAAAGCCGTCCGTATGACTTGCGTGGTTGGGTCTATCACTCAGGTTAACTGCCCTGAAGCACGGTCTTTACCTGGATGGGTTTGACCATTAGTGGCATTTTTCTCGATCGTTTCTGTGCTTCGCAAACCACGTTAAGTCACTGGTGCCAGTTGCTATCACTAGATGGCAGCCGCTAAGCCGTGTCAGATGTGCCTATATGTGGCTTAAAAAACTTCTGACAGTGGGGTTTGCCACTATCCCTACAAAATACACTTGGCCCCCGTGTGAGGATGATGATCCCGAGTAAGGGAACAACCGTGCTCTCGTTGGGAAGTTTATTGGTTGTTACGAGGTAACTAAAAGGCTCACCTGACGGAGAATGACTCCCACCGCCTATAACGTAACGTGTGAGAAGTCATCAATGTTTTGCCGTCCCTCAAGGACCAAGACGGAATGCCACCTTTTTGAATGCCTGATATTTTACGCTCCTGTCTGCCTCACACTCTCATTGTGAATGAGCGGTCAGCAAGAGAGAGCTAAAGGTTTTATTGGCAATTGTCCCGTCAAACTCCCTCCATGGCGCGGTAGTGGTTACTCCACTCGCTTTACACCAGGAGGTCTTATCTTGGGCGACCGGGGTTTAACTTTGTAAGACTCGATTTGGTTGGTGATAGGGTATTCGCTAAGCCCGTTTGGCTAACTACCACCATCTTAACTAAGTGTTGCCGCCAACATCAATGTTAGCAGCATTGATGTGTTCCGGCATGGAGATAAGAAGCTGGACCCCATTGCGTTGTAGAATCTTGATAAGCCCGCTTATATCTTCGGCATCATCGTCACTTATCATTAGCCACATAGCTATTGATAGCTAGATACATTAAGTAGACGAACGTAGATTGCTTCTTTCTGTCCAATGAAATTGTATCCATGATGAATTATACGACAGTGTATTCCGGCGCGTGGTTGCTACTCGAGATTTTTTCTCCCCACCTGATCGGTCAACTATATGTACACTACTCACATAAATAAGGTTCTCCTGGAACCGCTTCCGCAGGTTGTCGATGAAGGCGGCCTCGGACCTGAAGTCCTCAAGCAGGACGAAGTCCTGCACGCCCACGCGCTCTCGGTGCTGCAGCGCGTGCTCCATCATGCCCTGCACGGACACCGGCCGCAGGAGTCTGCCGACAAAACAGGCAATGGGTGAGAAACTGAGAGGTTTGATTCCAGGTCTTGATGGCGGCGACGGCGCAGCATGGGCAGCGCTTTCTTTGGCTGGGTTAGTCAACAAACCGCACAGTGGATTAGGAGCCGAGAAATGATTGCGACTGGCGGGGGGCAGAGGGCGGCGCAGCGGCGTGTCGTCACACCACTGGCCACTGGGCAACGTTCAGGTTTTGGGATAAATATGAATTTAGTAAATATAGACTTCATTTGAAAACTAACATTTTGCAGGTTCTCTGTAGTACTCTATAATAGAAATATCCATAAAAAATTATGAGCAAATTTAGAAATTTTAGTATGAACCAATTCGTTTTATTCTTTTATTTTAACCTATTTTCGGTTTTTTTTATGATCGAGTAAAGTAACGTAGCGTAGGCAGGCCTCCCACGCGGTGGACCGATGACCTGGTGAAGGTCGCGGGAAGCCGATGGATGCGGGCAGCGCAGGACCGGTCGTCGTGGAAATCCTTGGGGGAGGCCTTTGTCCAGCAGTGGACGATTTGTGCCTGATATGATGAAAGTACTCGTACATCCTATCGTGTAACAAATTAGCACACTGTTTAGACAATATCCTTATGTGTACCGTATAATTTTTGTAAAACCGTTATTTAATAGAAAATACCTAAACCATCATTATCATATCAGCCGAAGGACGTCCACTGCTGGACATAGGCCTCCCCCAAGGATTTCCACGACGACCGGTTCTGCGCTGTCCGCATCCAGCGGCTTCCCGCGACCTTCACCAGGTCATCGGTCCACCGAGTGGTAGGCCTGCCTACACTACGTTTTCCGGTGGGTGGTCGCCACTTGAGAACTTTACTACCCCAACGGCCATCTGTTCTACGAGCAATGTGCCCCGCCCACTGCCACTTAAGTTTAGCAATTCTGAGAGCTATGTCGGTTACTTCGGCGAAAATTAATAATAGCGGTTAATTTAACCTTAACCATAGATCTAGCGAAACAGTTTTTCTCTGCTTCTCCTCCGGTGCCTCGCCTTAATAAAAGTTTAATTATGAGTGTTCTGTTCTATAGTGCCCTGGCTTAAGAAAAGACAAAATAACTAGCCATCTTGACTCACAAAATTTAAACATGATTTCACCTTAATCCATCCTTTCCTAAAACTTTAATAATCGCTTGCAAACACTGGTGTATATCCGTAGGATACATTACTATCACTTTAGAAAAAAGACAGTTCAACACTTAAATATTGTGCCAACACCTTTGGAGATAGTTCGATTAAACCTCCGTACGAGAGATATTTTTGTACTGGTTAAGTACCTAAGTAAAAGTATAAATAAGTAGGTTACTGGCAGCTCTTCTCAGTAAACAAATAGTAATAAACAAATATTAGTTAATGACGGTGTTATTGACTTTTAACAGAGACATGGGAATAACAAACAATGTTATTTTTACCCGAGTTATTTGGTTATTTCTTCCTGAATGGAGTTCTAATTTAGATAGTAAGTACAAAGGAACTAGAACAAAAGAGTAGACCTACATATAGACAGAATAAACTAAAAACCGGCCAAGTGCGAGTCGGACTAGCACTCCGAGGGTTCCGTACCACCACAGCTCTCCACACAACTACATAGTATAATGGCAATGATACCTATTCACATTTTAAACAAAAGACATCAACGCGAGCGACATAAATATTCTTTTAATAAAAATATATTGACGTTGTTTTTTCATTCAGTTTGGACTCCTTAGAGTACGACTCACACTTGACCGATTTTTATTATTTGTTCTTCAGTATTAGTTTCTTCAATATTAGAAATATAATCACACCAAGTTTTACGTTTGTATGTATTACCGTTTTTACGATAGAGCTAATGAATAATGAAAAATACTTCTAAAGACCTATAAAAACACGTTTTTGTAGAAAGAATTATTTTTTCACTTATTTTAACTTTTAGTATGTGTGTGGTTGTAGTGGCAACAGAAAATTCAAAATACACATTCTGTAAAAATTTCAACTGTCTACCTATTACGGGTCATGAAATAGAGCCCGCTGACGGATGGACAGACAGCGGAGACTTAGTAATAGGGTCCCGTTGGTCACGCGTTGGGTGTTTGGAACCCTAAAAATAGATACTTATACACGAGGTTAAGGTATAGGAACTTAGTATTAGGTAGCAAAAATACTATTTTCAAATATAGGTACCTACTTTAAGTGTTACCATTATTAAATAACTAAATACGTACCTTCTTTTGGCACCTTTTGATTTGATTGGACAGAAATAATTATTCATCAATCATTAAAAAAAAACTATCAAAATAACCACCTAATTTAAGTTTTTTTTAACTGACTTCAAAAAGGAGGAGGTTCTTCTCAATTCGACTGTATTTTGGGTTTTTTTTGTATGTGTTACGCGATATCTCCGCCGATTGTGAACCGATTTTCAAAATTCTTTTTTTATTTGAAAGAGTATACTCCCGAGGGGGTCCCGTTGTCACCAAGTCAGGATCTGATGTTGGGATCCCAGGGAAATAGAGGGCAACTCTCAAATTTTATAGGCACGTTTTACGTGTTTCTTGTATTTTCTAAAATAATATAAAGTATTTTCGTCTGGTAGTCATCATATCATGTTGATGAGCTGATGAAGGAAGGTAAAACTCCTTAACGATTAGGAGTTGGAGGATAATTCTTCAAATATTTTACGCAGTTACGTAGGTACGTATAGACCGATAGTTGTTTTCTTTCAGGTTATTCAGATGAGCTGATGATGGAAGTTTTAACTCCTTAACCTTTATGCTGTTGAGATGATGATTGATGATGGAAGCCACAGGAATCTGTATCTGATAAAACACATGTATTATGATTTGATGGTTCCTATTGGCGAGTGGTTGATTGGGTTTAACGTTATTAGATAAGTAGCATTATCACTAAAAATAAATAAACTAAAGTTTAAAAAACTAAAAACCGACTTCAAAATTAAATTCACTCAAAAGTATGAAATAATTTAATATACTTAAAAACACGACATTAACCAACAATAACGAAATCAAAGGTGGGTACGAATTAAATTAGGGGTTTAAATTTTTTTTGAGGTCGATGTCAGCAATGTCATCGAATCTAAAACATTTGTTTGATACGTAAGTAGCTGTGTGCGGGTACCGACCTCCAAAAATAAATTTAGGGGCCCCTAAGTTAATTCGTACCCACCTTTGATTTCGTTATTGTTGCTTAATGTCGTGTATTTAAGTAAATTAATATTGTTTCATACTTTTAAGTAAATTTAATTTTGAAGTCGGTTTTTAGTTTTTTAAACTTTTATTTTTCTCAATTGCGCTACATTACGAGTATGATCCAGACAACTAATGGCCTAAAGAGGGGTACCTGGTGAGCAGGGCCCTAAGCGATTCTTTTAGTAACTTATTTAGGTGCTTAGGGAGTAAACAAACTAAAAGTCCTGACATCTAGGAGGTGAACTGGAGGAGGGAGGAGGGGGACATAGATATTCTCACTTTAGGCTTTTTCGCTAATATCTCGAAAAGGGTGCATCTTAGGGTATTTTTCTATTGAATGAAAGTTCGTGAGATTTTCTACAACTTTCATTTTATACACTTAAAAAAATTGTTCTTCAAGTACTAGTGGTCTTCCAAGGTGAAAAAACCAGTCAAGTGCGAGTGGGACTCGCGCACTGAGAGTTCCGTACCACTACACCCTCCCTAATTTGGGGCCAGATCACCATGTGTCCATTGTCATAATCATCATATTATCAGCTGAAAGATATCCACTGCTGGACAAACGCATCTCTCAAGGATTTCCAGAACGATCAGGCCCGCGCTGCCCGCACATATATTCGCGAGTCGCGACCTTCATCACCTCGTTGGTCGGCCTACGCTACGTTTTCCGATGCGCGGTCGCCTCTCGAGAACGTTTGATTTGTCCCTGAATATTATTTTTATTGAAGTATTAAACAATGACATGATATATCCCTCTGATATCCTACCGCACGCACCACGTACCATTTTGGTCGTGGATAGGAAACCAAACCGTTACTGTTGCGGCGTGACTGTCATGCTTAGTTTGATGAGCTGCTTGTTAGAATGAGGATGGGGGGGGGGGGGGGGGTCTTTGTCCAGCAATTAACATCTTTCGGATGATATGATGATGATGATGTTTGCCAACGAGTTGTGCCTAAAAACTCTCTCTCCATGACTGAAAAGTAAAGGCGATTTAAGTTTTCACGAGTTTAATTTCACGGCAATCCGTCACATCCATCTCCAAAAATACAAATTAAAATTGAAAACCTACCTATAACTGCAAAAGGAAATTCCTAACATCGGAATGTGAGTTACCAGACTTTTAACTAGCTACCTAAAATAACGTTGTTAAGAGGATTGTGAAGCTGCGACTTTTCTTACAAACGGCGTTAACGATTTTCACCTCTAAAATGTTAAACGATTTGGACCAATATATGATAGGTTGTTAGTCAGAACGAACGCTAGGCGTTAATACGTTTTTGTTTTTTCGATAAAGTTAATAAGTTTAATTTTATTGTTGTTCACGTGTTTTCATAAAAAAACTAATTTTGGTCATTTATGGTTTATTTATAATCAGTAATTAAAAAACGAAATTATTAGCCTAGCTTTTGTTCTGACTGACAAACTATCAAAAATTCGTCGAAATCGGTAACATTTAAGAGGTGAATATCGTTAACACCGTTTGTATTAAAAAGTGCAGCTTCATACAATCCTCTTAACTTAAGTGCCTAGTCCATTAGTTACTCTAGAGCTTACAATACTTACATGCATTTAGCTCATTTTACTTGGGAGTCACTCACCTAACGCTGCTAAATACGGAACAACGGACATTATTAGCGAACTGAGAGGCAATGGTGTCAATTCGATGTATAATACTATTCACATAATTGACAGGACTAAACTATATTTACGCGTTCTTTCTATTTCTTTCTGTATTAAAAAGTTGTCTCTTCTGTCCTTGCTTAAATTTAGTCTAATTGTAGTCTTGTCAATTAAGTTAAATCGTTTTACACCGAATCGACAGCATATGAATGCTTTTCAACAAGTTCATCATAACTGTATGTTTTTTTATGTACTTGAATTTTTTGCCGGCATTTAATCGATTTTGGTGATTATTTTTTTAATTGTCTCCTGGGTTGGTCCCATATAAATTTTATCAAAATCGGTAAAGCGTTACGTTCCAGGTTTCAACAAAGTTGTAAATGAAGAGTTATTCGGTATCGCGAGTAGATACTCCCACCAAATCCTTTTTAACCGACTTCGAAAAAGGAGGATACCTGCCCACGCCATTTTATAATTTGCCTGACCGTATGTATAATGGTAAATTATACTGCCTGCGACATATACATTATGAAATGGGTGTCGTTAAATAAGTCTCAAAACTATTGAGGGTATGCAAGGAACTTTTTTTCGAAAATTGATTCGAGTTAAAAAGCTACTTCAGAAAATCTAAAAAATATTGAAAATAGTGGGACATACAATTAATTTAAAAGGAAAATTAATCACAGCTAAGTAGGTAGTCTTTCTTTGTTTAAGTGTAATAGATAAGTGGACCAACTCAAAATGTTCAGATGGATTTGTAAAAAGTTCATAGATTTTCCATACAAAATGATTTTTTTTAAAGATACATTTATTTTATGATATGACTACGGAGTATTGGACACTTTTTAGGGATCCGTACCCAAAGGGTAAAAACGGGACCTCATTACTAAGACTTTGCTGTCCGTCCTTCTGTCCGTCTGTCACCAGGCTGTACTTCACGAACCGTGATAGCTAGACAGTTGAAATTTACACAGATGATGTATTTCTGTTGCCGCTATAACGACAAATACTAAAAATTAGAAAAAGTGAAAAAAAGGGGCTTTTCCATACAAAAAAAGTGTTTTTTTAAACAAAGAAACTAGCGCCATCTAGTACCTACGGTTTTGACTCGCACTTGGCCGTTTTTTTCTTTAAAGATATATTTATTTAATGACTAGCTGTTTCCCGCGGCTTCGCCCGCGTGGACAACGTTTCTATGACTTGTCGAGGGTGTGCAGAGCGTGAAAAATGTAGCCTATGTGTTAATCCAGGTCCTAATGTGTCTACCTACCAAATTTCAGCTAGATCCGTTCAGTAATTTTTGCGTGAAGAAGTAACAAACATACACACTCACAAACTTTCGCCTTTATAATATTAGTGTGATATGACTACGGAACTCTATTTTACGCGTGGTCCTACACGCACTTGGCCACTTTTTTAGCTTCATTTAGGCAGCTAATCGATTATTATAAGATTTCTATAGAAATATCGCGTGCGAACTAATGTAAGTAGGTACGAGTATAACTATTGTGTTGCATTGTTTTGGCATGAACGGTCTAGCTAGAGTTCGCTGTAACAGTAGATTAGTTTCGGCCCACAAAGGAGCAGACAGACAGATCGACACACCGAATTACGGCTAAGTGATTTTGGCACGCGACTCTATTTACCGTTATACAGGGTGCAACATAAAGGTGTGGTGATACTTTAAGGTGGGCTTGTACTCATCAAACTGAGCAACTTTTGTTCTGCAACTTTACTGAAATCGCGAATTTTTTCTTGGATTTTTCATATAAAACCTTTTAATCAGCTGACGGAATTGTACGAAAAAAAAAATGGTTTCAGCAAAGTTGCAGAACAAAAGTGGTTCAGTTTGATGAGTACAAAAGTACTTAAAGTAGCACCACACCTTTATGTTACATCCTGTATATAAAGAGAGAATTTACAAACTTTTTGAAAAGGTCAATGAATTACATTACATATAAGTACGACTAACAACTCATAAAACTACACATCTTTATCCATAATTGGTAAGCCCTTGACATCATCTCACCTGATGGTAAGTGACGATGATGCCGAAAATGGAAACGGGCTTACCAAGATTGAAAACGTGTCACATTTTTTTTGTAATTATCAATTTCTTATTTTAAAATCTTCATTTGGAAAACTTTATAGCTAGTTACACTGAGGTGGATAGTTGGATACACAACTTACGAAGTATCTCGTCTGTGACACAACTTTGCAAAAATTAAGTATTATAGACACTGAATTAATATTTACGCTAGTAAGATAATTCAATGATTATAGGTTCATACTCGTATATGACAAGTTTTCACAACTATATAATGTAGGTCATTGGAACACATAGTAAATAAATAAATGTTATAAATAGTACAACACTAGAACTTACGATCTCTTCAAAGTGTGTCATAAACCACATAGTAAATAAATAGATATTATAAATAGTATCACACTAGAACTTACGATCTCTTCAAAGTGTGTCATAAAACACTAACTAAATTGATATTATAAATAGTATCACACTAGAACTTACGATCTCTTCAAAGTGTGTCACAATAATTTTAGACTAACAGTTAGAATCAGTGTTACTTTAATTTTATTCTATTTTTAATTCAAACATTTATTTGATTCTTTAGTTACAGCTTAGTAAAAGTAGGTATTTAGTAATCCTTGAAGTATATTTATGCCGTATAAAATTTCATATAACACAGGCAACACACACTGGTCAAAGACACTATGGTATTTGCGTTCTAATCAATTTAAGAAATCTTTCTTCTATTATTTAACCTTTTCAACTTTTTTTTATTGTTTTTATTCCGAAATTGATAAACCCTTGGCATCATCTCACCTGATGGTAAGTGACGATGATGCCGAAGATGGAAGCGGGCTTACCAAGATTACCCAACGCAATGGAGAACTGGCTATCTTGTCTTTAAGCCGGAACACATCAATGTTGTTAACACTGATGTTTGGCGGCAAGACTTAGATAATATGGCGGTAGCTAGCCAGGCGGGCTTAGAAAATGCCCTACCACCAACCAAACCGAGTCTTACAAGATGACACCACCGGGAATCGAACTCGCGACCTCCTGGTGTGAAGCGAATGGACTAACCATTACGCCACGGGGGCGGTTAAAAAAGTAAATTTAAACAAGTAGGAGTCACTATAAATGATGTCATACATAACCGTTTATAAGAAGGAAAATCGGTAAAATTTTTAAACACTGCCATGTTTTGTTGTGTGTATGAATGTACCTAATGTTGGCGTGAAGCGTGAATTATTTCTTTTTGGTTCTTGTAATGTGCCGTAATAATAAAATGCCATCACAATGAACACACCTACGAGTAATAAATAAAGTAGCCGAAAGAAATACTTATGTCAGACAAGAGTCAAAAACTGTTTATTCAACATTGATGCTTGGGTCGCAGTATTACGATATGGCTTACAGTAGCGCAACGCCTTTGATGTCGCACGATGCGCTACCGGCGGAGGTACTAGCCCGTACTAGCCTGTTTAAAATTATAATGATAATGCTAAAATTTCCAAGTGTGTTTGAGAAAAGTTAGTGAAAAGTTATCAATATAAGTAAATAGTATTAAATCATATTTTCTCAAACATGAAAGGAAATGAAATTTGAGCATTAGTTTGACAACCTTCTTCGATATAAATCGAAATTGTTGTACTGGCCAAAAATAAGCGAGCAGCGGCCGGCAAAAGTTGTATGATAATCCATATCTGTCGTGTTTAGCGGCCAAATAAATTACTATGTAAATTCTTATCTGTCGTGTAATTAAAAATTGAACTATATTTTACTCAGAAACATAGCAACCAAGGAGGTAACTTATCAATGGTTTTATTTAAATTTCGAACTGACTTGCTTAGCTGCTTATTGAAAAAAAAAACAAATAAACACCTTGGCGCGTGAAAAATTATTGTTGTTCGTTGTTCGTTGTTCGTCATTGATTTTGAAAAGTAATTTATTATTGAAGTTTTAATTTCCGCGCATTATTTGAGAAAAGTACTATACAAGCCTTGGTCACAACTAGGCCACAGTATATATATTAGTACTAACGTAACTAGGCATTGATGGACTTACGTATGTGTGTTTACACGTTCGTCCATTAATGCCTCTTTTGCTGGCCGATACAGTAATGTAGTTTATGTAAGTTGATATAAAATAATAATTAGGTTCACAATGTTATTGGAATGATCATGAAAACAATTTAGATAGAATTAAAAGGTAAAATGATTTTCACGAAGTAGGCACCTTACCACTACTTTACATAGGTACTTAGAGTATCGATTTAGTATAAGTTTTCTTAGTAGGTTGATTGAACGAATGATGGTTGAAAGAATTGACTATGTCGAGCCGAGCGAGACATCTAATGCCATGACATTTCCATATTATAAAATGTCAAGAAAGTTGACATTCCCACAAAAATATCAGCGCGAATAGTTTCTGTTTCCAGTTGTCGCGCTTGGTAGAAAAACAATTTTATGCTTTGAAGGATGTGTTCAAAGTATAAATAAAAAAAATTCTTTTTGATATGTTTAATGTATATGTACTTAATTAATTCATTAAGTATTGTTATAAGTTATTGACGTGTAAATCCGCATTTACCAATAAAATATTGTATTGTAGTGTATTGTATTGTAGGTAGGTACGTACGTCTATAGTTTATTACCTAGATAGGTATTAGGTACTTAGGTTGTCCCAACCAAAAAAACGCAGAATTCAGGTGGGTACTTTTTACATTTTGTTTTCTGCGTAATTGTTATCTTTATTAGATTTACCTGCATTTTCAAATATACAGGGTGTAAAAAAATTGGTGTAGGACCCGTTAACTGGGGGTTCTACTCTTCATACTGAACAACTTTTCCCAAGGAACCCATAGTCAATTCTAAAAAAAAAATTGGACCCTTCATACTAAAATACGAAGTAACTATTTAGTAATCTGTGCTAAAATGTACAAAATTGGCCGATCAGCTGATCGATTTGTATGAAAAGATTTGTTTTTTTTTTGCGATTTCAGCAAAGTGGTTGAACAAAGGTTGTTCAGTATGATGTGTAAATGCCCCAGTTAATGGGAGATACACCAATTTTGTTGGTGAAGGTGAAGGAAAACATCGTGAGGAAACCTGCACACGCCTGCGAAGAAACTCGAAGGTTGTGTGTGAAGTCGACCAACCCGCACTGGGCCCGCGTGGTCGACTAAGGCCTAATCGCCCTGATTCAGGGTAGGCTCGAGCCCCTCGGTGGGGACGTATATGAGCTGTAATGATGACACCAATTTTGTTACACCCTGTATATGTCGGAGAAAAAGTTTCTTTGTATTTTGTGAGTACCTATCTATAAAGGTGTTTGAATTTTTTTGTATGGAGACTGGCATAGTATACCAGGTTCACCATTTCCAAAACACGTCGCACAACTAAACCTGTATATAATCTGAATAGAGGACATTTAGATAGATAAAAACTGTCTTAGTATTATGTCTTATAACGACACGTTACGGAAATGATTGGACTTAGAGAAATAAAATGAAAATATTTCGAGTTATTCTGCAATTTCATGTGCAGTGATCTCTGTAATGTGATGTTTTAGGATTTTATGTTAAATGTCGTTTTAACACGTTTTTATTTATGCCACTATCTTGTGTCACTAACTCAAATTTTTAATTCCGAGCACTTCTTTTGTTTGTCTATGTTTTCATATCCAAATATAAAGGTTTCATCGTGCGACACAGTAGGGGATCGGACTGCATCAAACATAAATTCTGAAATATGATTTCCTAAATTGCTCTCCTCTTAAATTTCAAAAATCCTTACTTGTTTTGTTTTCCCATCACGTCTTCAATTTTTAATTGATCAAATTCACAAAATAACTTCGCCAATGACGCTAAAAATCTATGACGTCACTTGTGGGTACATTTCAATCATTTTTTAGAACAAAATTTAGTTTTTGATAGATCATTAAAAGTAACTCAAATGACTAGCAGTCCGATCCCCTATTTTGCCAAAATAATAAAATGGACAATGCCAATAATTTGTAATCAAATCTCTTTGTATTGATTGTACATGGCTAGAAATAATTTGTTCTTAAAAAGGTGAACATTCGGAATTCTAATAAAAATATTAAACAAACATTCTCGTATTTTTCAATTGTTTCAAGATTTCAAAATGTTTATTCAAAATAGGTGCATGTTACACTCTTTCTGATGGTCATAGGATAACGATAACTTTACATGTCAGATTGTGAAAAAGATTACATTACATGTCAGATTGTTTTTTCTGCCTACGAAAGTGAGTGAAAGTAACGAAGAATATACCTACATTTTGTATTTAAGTATGTATATCAGTCTCTGGTCCCGATAGTACAGGATCGTAGTTTAGGGCCAGATGACCGCAGGGCCTTCTTTAACCTACCTGTTGGAGGCCCCCCTGGGCACATTAGGATAATGGGGGCCTTACCTACACTATTTTGTTAGAACAGACAAAGAAAGTAGATAGGTAAGCAAAGTTTTAGATTTATTTTTTATTTTTTTATAGTCACATCAAATTTATAAATAATATAGTATAATCCACAAAAGTACGACTTTTTAAGCATTTACAGGTTAATTCTTAAAAATCTATGTTGTTGTTGTTTGAAGCGCGAGTCACTTCCTTATGTAATTGACAAAAGATATTAAAAATTTAATGAAAAACACAAAAAAATTACATATTCACTGATGATTTTTCTATAAAATAGTGTAATCAATCAGTATACCATTAAATTGTATTTTAATATATATTTCAACATGCTGAAATCGGAAAGCCTGATTTTCGGGCGAGAGTCGGGATGCTTCGCGCATGCAAAAGCTAATAAGCAAGTAGGTTATTGTAGTTAGTCATTTTTGTTTGATTTTTCGAAATAAATATGTTTTTCGTTAATAAATGTCAGTTGTCATTTGGTGATCTGGCAGGAACTAGGGAGCCCTTATCAATCGCGGGGCCCTGGGCACGTGCCCAGAGTGCCCAGTGGAAAAGAGGGGCCTGAATGACCATGTGTGATTTGTCCCCCCCCGAATATTATTAATGTTTATACCAACGTTTGGTCTACAGATCTGTTTGTCTGTCTATCTATATGTTTATACAGAGGGTGCTCATATTTCAACACAAAGATGCTCTCAGAAACGTCTCTTGTGAACCGGTGTTAGCACACAATGATCCGGTGAGAATCACGTGAACTTTCACTTGAGAACCCAGAACTAATCGCAAAGAATACTCACATCTGTTACTGCTATTGGCCCACAAATACAAACCGTTTTATACGGAAGCTAAAACAATAGCTTTATAATTTGATTGAAGTATGATTGCTATAGTCTGATTAATGGAGAATGGTATTGGCTTAAGTTAGATATTTATCCCCTCCTCTGCTGTCAATTTCTAGTTTACTTAAGTAAAACTTTACTTATTTTACATTTAGCAAACCCAATCTACTTACTTATCTTTCTTATAGCATAGCGTACCCACAGCAGGGGTACGGATTACCAATATCACAGAACAAAGAGACAGTACACAAAGTATTGTATATTAGTACTAACTTAAAGTATGGACACTCCCTGCCCCTCTCTAGATTGCGACCTCACCCCCTCGTCGCCCAGATTGAGAAGTTTGGTTATAGTTTGGTTCTCGAACGTATAGGATTTCGCCGTGATTTTGTTTGCTCCGTCATTTGTTTTTAGAAATGTCATTTCACAACCGTTGTATGAAGTGTCCGGGGTGTGCAGTAAGGTTATTAAATTCTTTCACACTCTTCTGTGCTGATTTCACGGGGAGGTTTATTACCAAACTTTAGATTAGTTAAAACAATAAATTGTAAGCAAGTTAAGTTTCATTGGTAGTCGTGCAATCACGATTTAATCATTACATTTACATTCATCGAACAATAAATATTTAACTTCGAATGTAATGTGTGCCTCTAACGATCGAACTCAAATTTAAAGCAGTTGTTTGTTTCATTGCTTAACTCGCAAGTTGTAACTAATTAAAATGACTGTGTCACAACGGAAATAAAAACTTAACTACTTACGGTTAATTAACTGACTAAATATTATTATATTCCATTTGTCATTGTTAAAAAAATAAGGTATTTGTTTAAATTATTGAAAACAAACTATTTGAAAAAACTGATTTGACTATTTTTTTAATCACTGGTTATTTTTTAAAATTTTCCAAATGTTGAATAATTAAAAATAAAATTATCGTGATTTAAATTGGCGGTTAAGGAATATTTTTTTTACCTAAATTTGGTAATTTGCTTAATAACCTCAAACCATATCACAAAAGTATTCATTCCTACAAGTCGTTTTACAATGATCATTACAAAACGAGACAACTGTAATACAATTATATTTTTAAAATATGTTTATGGCTTTGACTTTCAAAACGAGACAACTGTACTACAATGAAAATTTTAAAATATTTTTATGGTTTTGGCTTCAAAAATTCAATTTAAATGATTATGACAAAAATTTAATGTATTTTTATTTATTTCGTGGTCGTAGAAAAAGGATTGTATGCCACTGCCAAGTAATGAAAGCCATTGTAACATAAGTGCTAGTTTATGGACAGCACGAGTTTTACAATGGCTAATTGCGTGCAGTGGCATACAATACTTTTTCTACGACCATGAAATAAATATAAATAGCTATAGTTCCTTACTGTTATAAAATTACATTTATGCTCGCTTAAATGTTCGTGCGGATGGTGGCGCATCGGGAGCCGGGTCGTTCCTTTCCCTCTAATATGGTTGAGAGGAGCGATGGCTGACTCTCGCGTTATACTCGTGACCGGGTGCTGTCCGTGTGAACTGGCTTACACTTGTCAAAGGCGTTCATGTAATTCAATAATTTTATATGTACAACTTCTCGTGTCATATTGTTTTCATGTTCTAATGACATTATTTGTTTTTTTTATCACGGATTGGATTTTGACGTTAATAACTAATTATTGTTTATTTTTTGATTTTTTACAAATGAAATTATGAAATCAATATTTTATGACTATCAGAAAGAGTGTAATTTGCACCTATTTTGAATAAATATCTTGAATCTTGATTTACAGTATTAAATAGTTATATCTCCAAATAATTTATTTATTTATTTACATACCTTATAAAAAAACTGAACAATGTCCATTATGCGTTATTCTTCTCTAAATCAAAAACTTCTATGAAGACGAGGTATTGATTGGAACAGTTGTCTCTGTCTTTTTCTTTAAGTGTTTTTCAATGGTTTTTCGTTTCAACCAAAAGTACAATGAAAATATAAAAAATAATAACATTACTCACTTTGTATTATCAAAACAAATATTGCTGTATTTTTTTTTATTTATATTTCAAAATATAAGTCATACATAAAATAACTAGAGTTGAACGTAACGGTATAGACTAGAGATGTGATTTTTCCCGGAAAAAACCCGAATGTAGGAATTTACCCGGGAATATACCGAGGAAGAATCCCGATTGGGAAAATACTTGGATTTTTATAAAAAAACGCATATAAATGTTGTGTTAGTAACGTGTAGGTACACAAATATGTAAGTATATAAGAATATGTATAGCTATATACTATAATTTACATAATTTAACTGTAATACGTATTGTATAAATAAAATAGAAAAATAACTGAAGAAAGAAATGAAGACTGAACTGATCATTTGGCTGAAAGTGTAAGTGTAAAAAAATTACCTGTATTTTTCAACCTAAACACTGGCAGAATTGTCAATAATGACAGAAGCCATCGATTTATAATGATTGGTTGAAGACTTGCGGGAGCGAGAGAGAAGCATACGCGGTACGCGCAGCTCTTTCTTGTCAGTAGTGTGGGTAATCTTGAGTTAATCACATGTTATTCTCGCTGTGTACCGCACGCACCGATGTTTTCTATCTAATATTATATCGACGACCCGGATACTGTTTTATGGATATTTGTTTCATCATCATCATCATCATATCAGCCAAAAATCGTCCACTGCTGGACAAAGGCCTCCCCCAAGGATTTCCACGACGACCGGTCCTGCCCTGCCCGCATCCATCGGCTTCCCGCGATCTTCACCAGGTCGTCGGTCCACCGCGTGGGAGGCCTTCCTACGCTACGTTTTCCGGTGCGTGGTCGCCACTCGAGAACTTTACTGCCCCATCGGCCATCTGTTCTAAGAGCTATGTGCCCTGCCCACTGCCACTTCAGTTTAGCGATTCTGTGAGCTATGTCGGTTACTTTAATTCTCCTGCGGATCTCCTCGTTTCTGATTCGATCACGCAGAGAAACTCCGAGCATAGCACGCTTCATTGCCCTTTGGGTGACCTTGAGCCTTCTTATGAGGCCCATAGTAAGCGACCATGTCTCAGTTCCGTAAGTCATCACTGGCAACACACACTTGTCGAAGACCTTAGTCTTGAGACCCTGCGGTATTTGGGACGTGAATATATTGCGAAGCTTCCCGAACGCTGCCCAGCCGAGTTGGATTCGTCGATTGATCTCTTTCTTGAAGTTGGACCTGCCTAGCTGGACTGTTTGTCCCAGGTATACATATTCGTCAACAACTTCCAGTGTAGAGTCTCCAACCTTTAGAGGGGTGGGTGCGACACGGACATTTAACATTACTTTCGTCTTGTCCATGTTCATTTTAAGGCACACTTGTTGAGAGACTTTACTGAGGCCATCGAGCATTGTGCTTAGGTCTTCCATAGTCTCAGCCATGACCACGATATCGTCAGCGATTCGGAGGTGGGATATGTACTCGCCATTGATATTGATGCCGAGTCCACCTCAGTCCAGAAGCTTAAAAACATCTTTCAGGGCGACGGTGAACAGTTTCGGAGATATAACGTCTCCCTGTCTCACCCCTCGCTGCAACTGGATAGGTTTCGAGTTCTGATCCTGGAGGCAAACCGACATAGTGGCGTTTTCATACAGACACTTCAACACCTCGATATTTCGATGGTCAATTTGGCACCGCCGGAGAGACTGTAGCACAGCCCAGATTTCGACTGAATCAAAGGCCTTCTCATAGTCCACGAACGCCAAGCATATGTGGTCTTTGGTACTAAATCCTTTTCGGAAACCGGCTTGTTCGGGAGGCTGGAAGTCGTCAAACCTGCGTGCGAGACGATTCATAATGACTCTCGAAAACAGCTTGTAGACATGGCTCAGAAGTGAGATGGGTCTGTAGTTCTTCAGCAGGGTGTTGTCACCCTTTTTGAAGAATAGCACGACCACACTTCTGTGCCATGCGTTTCAGGCGTTTGTCCCTCGAGTATAACGGAATTAATTAACTTCTGAAGAGCTTTTAATACCAGTGATCCACCTGCTTTCAGCAGTTCAGCCGTAATTCCATCATCATCCGGTGCCATGTTGTTCTTGAGCTGTTTGAGAGCCATTCTAATCTCGTAGAGGCTGACGTCCGGGATATCTTCGGTATAGTGTCGGGTTAGTCTGGCTCTTGGGTCTTCAGCCAGATCGCTGACAGGCAAACGTGTGGTCTTGTACAATTGTCCATAGAATCAAACTGAAATCTTCTGCACAAACACAAAGATGATAACGACGGAGATGATGACCCCTTATCTTATCTTATATTTATTTTTCCTTTGGTAATGAGTAGTCCGATCCTTGATGAGCAACCATCTACATCACAAAGAAACCAAGCAGAAATAGATTTTTTTATATTGCACATTTATCAGATTCTAATGACAGTGACAGCAGTTAAAAGTATAATCTAATTTACATATTTTTTTCTTACTGGCTTATTCTCTTTCGTATTAAATAATTTTGATTATCACAATTTTGTTTAATTCTTATTTCCATACTTATAGCTGTTGCATCTAATGATAATGTGTCGAAATGCAGTGCACAGTATTTTTCACAGTATTGGACCCCATTTCCTACAGATGAAAACCAATAATAGTTATAATAATAACAACCATGAAAGAACCCACCATGTGGGTTTTTACCCAAATAAATTCCGCGTTTTTTCCCATTTGGGAAAAAACCTTGGAACTTTCCTATCGGGATTTTTCCCACCGCCCATCTCTAGGGATCTATGGGATTTTTTTCTATCGAACCCAAACTGCTCAATCGTGTTTCTAATAGCTTTTGACTTTAAGGAACGTCATCAATAATAAGGGTGTCTTTTTCAACCTTGGGTTTTCTATAATTGACGTCAAAAATAATGAAAATCTGTAATATTATTGCTTAGTTTAATTTGATATTTTTTTTAAACGTTACTGTATAAAGATGGTCAGGGATCGTGTTTTAAGAACGTATCTATTCACAAAATCGTTTCCCATACAAACTTAAAATTACTACTTCATTAAATTGGATAGGCCGATTCTAATGAAACTTTATTCATATAGTCATGAAATTATAGTTAGTGGATAAAAAACTGTTTTATCGTCTCTAAGTATAAGTGATTTAAAATTTTCTTGGTAATCTTAAAATTTGCCTATATTTAAAAAAATAAAGTATTTCGAAAATGTCACATTGTCTCCTATGTGCATAAAGTTTAACTAGAATGGGCCCATCCATTTTCTAGAAGTAGTAATTTTAAGTTTGTATGGAAAACGATTTTGATCAGATTTAAGACATTTTTTTGTTCACTACCTATATTAAAATTGTGTTTTTTTCAACCATACCTACAAGTTTCGCTAGCCGATTTGTAAAGTAGAAATATTTTTTTTCGTTGTCAATAGGTATGACGAATGCTAGTCATCTGAGTTACTTTTTATCATCTGTCAAAAACGACATATTGTTCTAAAAATGTTAGAAATACCTAGGCGTGACGTCATAGTTTAGCAGCGTCATATATGTACTCATTTTGTGATTTTGGTGAATTAAAAATTGAAGACTTGATGGAAAACAAAAAGAGTATGGTTTTCCGAAGTTTAAGTAGAACGGAAATTTAGTGATGAAGAGTTCGTAATTTATTTCTGATGCTGTCGTCATCCCTATTTGCGAGCATTTGATTGCAGTGTCACTGATTTTAAAGTGATAAATTAATAATGCATTAATTAAAATTTCGCCTTGAAGATCCCTGCTTTATTGTATTATTTGTAGTCGTGCTGAACTCGCATTGCAATTAAGTTATTGGGGAGTTGCAGCTCATCATTAAAAAAATAGTTACCTACTATTCACATGACCGAGATAATAAAAACAGACAGACTTTGTAACAAGAATCGATTGAAAGTCGAGCCAACATTCAATTGATAAACGATACTCATCGCAAGACGATTGATGTCATCATCAAATCGTGGCAAACTTGCGAAATTAGCCTAAAGTCTCTTAATCTTAAGGTCGTAAGTTCTCTGTTGCATATTGAAGTGTCGTTGATATTTCGTGCACGGACAGAGTCCGAATAAGGATCTGGCTGAGGATTAGGGCGACTACAGAGTTGCGATTACGGTATATCATGCACGATAGATTGACTAAATATCGAGGTAGTGTATATCTCTCTGATCGTACCAGTACTGATCACAGTGATCAGTACCAGCAGGTCTCGCTCCTATCGTGTGGTACAATTAACCATTAAATATAATAATAATATATATATATATATATATATATATATATATATAACCGTTTTATCCAAGTAAAAGATGGTAATTTCCTGGTTTTACACTTAGAATTACCCGAATTCACATGTAAGGCATTTAGATTTAGCAGTATGTGTCTCTCGGACCGTACGAGTACTGTATCAGTACCAGTGATAGTAGTGTAGGTCTCGCTCCTATCGTGTGGCACAATTAACCGTTCTATCCAAAGAAAAGATGATAATTGTCTGGTTTTGCACTTAGAATTACCCGAATTCACATGTAAGGCATTAAGATTTGGTAGTATGTGGCTCTCGGACTATACCAGTACTGTATCAGTACCAGTGATAGTATAGGTCTCGTTCCTATCGTGTGGTACAATTAACCGCTGTATCCAAGGAAAATATGGTAATTGCCTGGTTTTGAACTTAGAATTACCCGAATTCACATGTAAGGCATTTAGATTTGGTAGTATGTGGCTCTCGGACCATACCAGTACTGTATCAGTACCAGTGACAGTGTAAGTCTCGCTCCTGTCGTGTGGCCAATCAACCGTTCTATCCAAGGGAAAGACGGTGGTTGCCTGGTTGCCTTAACCATTACGAGCTGGGTGGACTTGCACTTGACTCGTCGAAAAATAGAACGTCACTCTATTCTCTGTACATAATCGTCAACTTACTACTGAACTAGCAAATCCGCGTTCAAACGACGTTAAGGACTTAACTCGCCAAAACCGCTTTTATAGGGGCTGTGATTATAATGATAAAGCTCCCCGTGTTTCCATTCGAGACAAACAAAACTTATCAAGGTAGATACATACGTATACTTGCATAATCATTATGACTCATCTGACTGATCTCTGCAAAGCTATGAGGAAGCACTAAGAATTAGTCATACAAAACTTAGTTATACATAGTTTGTAAGCCGTAGTCATGTTTTTGGAGTTTGGCGCCATTGTTCCGGTTTTATTGACCCCCAGGTAGGTAGTCAAAGACATTTGATTGTCCTGTCCAGTAAGATAAAGTATAGTGGAAGAATCTACTGAATTGTGTTTTCGTTAAAAGTTCAAAATCGATGGATAATTTCTGATCAAGCTTTTCGCAAGGTCGCTGGTCCAACATAAAAACAATGTGGGCTGATGACAATAAAACTCATAAATGAACGTCATTAAACATCTCCTTATTTTGACATTAGCATGCGTACATAGAAAACATCAAAATTGCGCGCTTACATTTGTTGTTTTTTTTTATTTTTAAGCGACGAAGGAGTGAAGAACGTATTGTGATGGCAGAAAAATCGAAGTTGAGATTTTGATGGGGATCGATTGTCTTACAATGGAGTCCAAAAAATTAATAAAAATGTGTGTGTGAGTATGTGTTGTGTGTGTCTGTGTCCGGTGCTCTAGTTCCCAAACTACTGGACGGATTTGGGTGAAATTTGGATTAGGACAATATTATTTTTATATCTTCAGCCGTTTCCTCATTTCCGTATTATCTGAATTTTTTAGTGTTACCATCATAGTAAAAACATTGGTTATTTTTTTACTCACAAATGGCTGTAACGATTTTGATGAAACTCGGTATGTTACCTTCTATAACTGTCTATGGCCTATGGTACTCGGAGTTCGCTGTTCCAAGAAAAAAACGGATACAAATCCAGGTTGTTTGATACTTTTTTCAAAAATGACTCTAACGATTTTTATTAAACTTTGTGAATAATTAGGACCAATAAAGTCTACTCCACTGGGTACATCATGATTCCAGGAAAAAATCTGAGTCAGGTGCCTCCCCTCCCATACAAACCCAAATTATTTGTAAATATTTCATCAAGTCAATACATACCTAGCTATAAAGCTAAGAAATAAAAATAAGCTACGAATAATCTTTGCTACTTAGTACGTGTTTCTTTTAAAAAAAATTAAAAACTTGAGTGCGTTTGACTGTTACTCACCTGATGGGAAGTGATGATGCAGTCAAGGACGGTAAACGCAAACTCAAATAATGCCTATTCACTCTTGCCTTGAAGATCTTCAAATTATAGGAATCGGGAAATATTGACGCAGGCAAGGAATTCCACTCCTTTTCTGTCCACATAATAAATAACGCATAAAGTAAGAGTAACGCCTCGTGCGGAAGGGTGGACCATCAACAACATAGGGGTGTAAACCCTCCCTGCGTCTCGTTGACCGACGGTGGAATGGAGCCGGGGGAACGAGGTCGTTAAGTTCTTGCGCACACTTTCCGAAATGAATTCGATAGAATACCGATAGACAGGCGACTTTGTGGCGATGTTCAAAGCTTTGGAGTTTGTTGTTGATAAGTTCGTCGTCACCAATGAGTCTCCGGGCGCGTCGGTCGATGGCGTCCAAGGTATCCAGCTGATAGCGGGCTGATTCATCCCATAAATGTAAACAGTTCTCCATACATGAGCGGACCGTGCTTGATATAAGGCAAGCAGCAGTCAAGGTGTGAAGTACCGTCTAACCTTATAGAGAATGCCCAGATTAATTGTAGTATTTTGTGCCTTGGACTCAATGTATCGACCGAAATTAAGATTAGGTGTTAAATCCACGCAGATGAGCTCCAGGTGAACAGATATCTGAATCGATTAATTCCGGAGAATTGGTCACCTTGACAAAAGAGTCATCCTTTTGGCGGAAAAAAGATACGCCTGTGTCTTAGACGCATAAAACCTAACGAGGTTGGAATCACCCCAATCAGACACTGCCTGAAGTCATAGGTTCATGCGCTCTATCATGGCCTCTCTCAGAAACAGCGTATCAGTGCTGTTAGCTCGTGCACTGGACGCGTAACTTTCCACAACTATACTATCCTCCGCATACCCAAAATATCGGATTTCAGCAGATCATTTATGTGAAGCAGAAATAGTGTTGCGGAAAGAACAGATCCCTGAGGTACCCCGGCATCAATAGCCAATAGGTCTGAGGAGCAGCCATCAACGACTTTCTAGATGAGTTGGGTTGGTTATAACGCCGACCAACGTAGGTAAAATGGGCGCATCGGTTATGCCACTGACTTACACCAAGCAAGATCAACTGGTTCGATGGTTTTCGCCCAAGAGTCTGGCCTAGCCTACCGCACAAAGATATACTCGTACATATTAACGCAAGTAACGTAATACCTCTGCGAAAAGATCGGATGTCGTGTGTCAAAAGAACAAAGCCTCTCGGACGCATGCATGCGTCATGTAGTATCCTCCAAACAACTATTGTCAACTAAGGGCGTTGGAAACCGGTAATCCATTTCAAGTCTAGTAGAAGGACTGATGATAATTTACTGTCATAGTGAATCTGTATTTTCTGGGCTGTTGTCCCAGTTAGCAATTCCTCTTAATTTTTGATGTGTAACATCTTTGCTCTCGCTTTCCTGCAATTTGTGGGAGTGATTTCGTGAAATGGGACGGAAATGTATAACATGGGACGGAAATGTGTAACAGGAAGTCGCGAAAGTGCGGGTCGGACTCGCGCACAGCAATTTGTGGGAGTGATTTCGTGAAATGGGACGGAAATGTGTAACAGGAAATGCGAACGTTTTTTAATTCTCGAAAACTAAGGTTGTCATAGCCATGCCGTCTAGTGTGATGGCAAAGGCAAAGATGACATACTACTATTCGAAGGGTCGGCCCGTGAATGTACGACCCGATAATTAATTAATTTCATAAGTATTTTGTCACATGTTACACATCATATGCGAGTACTGTAGGTCTCGTTTTTTTTTATTGACCCGAATGCGCCAGTAAGAGAGTATTTCGAGTGTATTGTTTTTTTGTATGTTATTTCTTTCTTTGGCACGCTCTGCAGCCTAAACAGCTTGATGCATTTTGGAGTGCGATGTGTTATTAGATTCGTCTTGATCCCGTGAGTGACATAGGATACATTTTTACCCGACTGGCCAAAAAAAATAGGGATTAAGTTTTTATGCAGTCGGGTTTTAAATTTTTAATCTTGGTGACGAGGGGATGAGGTTAGAATCTAGAGAGCGGCAGGGAGTGTGTATATTGTATGTTAGTACTAAAAGGAAACGAAATTAAACTTATTTTACTTAGAACAATAATAAAATGTACCTAGTTGGAATTTTATGTCAAAACCTGGTTCTAAATGACATTGAATGAGGAAATAATGTAGCACAGTTAGCTCATGTGTTTAGTCACTCCTAGGAATTGATAAACAGCTACATGGTACTTAATATTATATTATAAGTTATTTTGGTTTGTTTTGTATTTTAACAGCTCATAGCCACTTAATGAATTGACTAAAGAAAACATGTGGGCTCAATGAAACCTATTACGTTAACATCATATCAGCTCATATAGTTACGTCCCCACCGAGGGGCTCGAGCCTACCCTGAATTAGGGCAATCGGGCCTTAGTCGACCTCGCGGGCCCAGTGCGGGTTGGTCGACTTCTCACACAACCTTCGAGTTTCTTCGCAGGTGTGTGCAGGTTTCCTCACGATGTTTTCCTTCACCGTTAAAGCAATCGGTGGAGTACTCGTAAATGTACGTAAGTTTAGAAAAACTCATTGGTACATTGGCCGTCCGGATTTGAACCCGGCACTTATTTATTAGTATTAACATGTGGACTGACTTTCATGATACTTTTTTTTTTGATAGGGTGTGCTGCCAGGTTGGGTCCATTCCCTCTCGTATATCTACCAGATACGCTAAACTATCAGGTTTATGATATAGCGGCCCCACTTTCCTACCCCTGGGCATACAGTGAGGGCCGCTATTCCTGCACATAAATTTTATTAAAATCGGTTGAGCCATTTTAGGAAATCTGAAAAGTTATTAAAATAGTAAGGCATATATGAAAATATCACGGCCAAGTAGTTTTAGTAACAGTCGACTAAATCATGATGTGCATTTGATTTGTAAAATGGTTATATATTTTCCGTATATAAAATCTTCTATACCAACCAACTGCAAAAATAACTTTGTTCTTAAAGTGTACATTGACTTATCGAAAAAATGCTTAACATGTTAAAGAACCGATTTCCATCGCAACAACTTAGTACATTTTTGTATTATTATTTTTGGTTTTTGTTAATTTTCTAATAAAGTACTGCACTGATTTTAATAAAATTTATATGGGACCACACAGGAAGCACTAGCTTTCAAATAAAAAAAGAATCATCAAAATCGGTATACCCAGTCAAAAGTTCTGATGTAACAAACATAAAAAAAACATACAGACGAATTGAGAACCTCCTCCTTTATGGAAGTCATCAGTTGACAAGATTACGGAACTCTATTTTGCACGTGGTTCGACACGCACTTGCTACTTTTTTAGTGTTGCGTAGCGAAGTGCAATGAGTATCATTTCTGTTAACCTGTGAAAAACAGTTTTTGAGTTATGTATGACTGTGGAACCCTTAACTATGCGTGACTCGACACGCGCTTGGTCGGTTTTTATTTATTTAACTATTTATCCTGAGGTAATGTCTTCTTGCAACGTGGAGACAATAAACAAAAATATTTTTATCTAAGATCCGAGCACAATAAACATTAAATCTCTTTGTAGCTGTTGTAGTGGCTAAAGTTTAAAAACAAATTGTACAGCCACGCTGTGCATTTTTTCTCGCGTATTGTTTGTTACCTTTTCACGCTTGAACTCCTTGATCAATCTTGAAGAATTTTGGCATGCAGAAAGCCGTGAAAATAGCATAGTCCAACTGAAAAAAATGCTCTTTTTTGGTTAATTTCTTTAACATCGCAACGGAACAATAGATTGTTGTCATTTTTCGCACAGAGATGGTTGAGGGGGTAAGACTCACCCTCATAGACAGCCATATAAACGATGTCCGTAAAAGCGTAATAATGAGTAAACATGATGCTTTTATAGCGTAGGCAAGCAAAGCATTAAGAAGTGGATTTATTCATAAAGAAAATCGCAAATAGAAATTGCCATTTATACTGCTTTTAACGAATTTTCACACAACAATCAGCACCATCTATAGAGATATAAGTGAACGTCGTAAAATACGTCATTGGGAAATTCCCCAACAAAAATTGGCCGGTTTTTGTTACTGTTTATAACTATGTGAACACGAAATGTTTATGATTTAGCAAAAGAATATAATATTCTCTTTTGTCTTAGTAAGATTTTAAAGTTCAGTCGAGAAACTATTACGTGTACTTATCAGCCTAACATTTAACTATATAGTTTGTTACATTGGCCAAGTTAATTAATGGCTCCCCTGATGCTGCCATGTCAAATTGTGAGTATATTATAAAAATGGCGCTCAATCCCCCAATGTGTCTGGAAGTAGGTCGCCGCACCTTGCATGGAGCAGGGCGGGGCAGTGGGCTACTAGGTTGTGTGTATTTGTTTGTGGACAGATATTGGGTATAGGTTATTCTAGGGTAGGGTTGCTGTACTGGGCGGACTGTAGAAAAACTCAGGGATCCAGTGAAGTCTTCTTTTATTTTCTATTTTTTCTTCTTATTGGTATAATTTCAACTGAACGACTACCGGTAACAATTTCCCGAGGGCCTTGTCTTAGAGCAATACCACAAAGAAAGCCATAGCATTTTCGACTGGCTTTGCATGTTATTTTCATTTTGAAGTTTACATATATTTGCCCCTATCTCAGAAACTACTTAACCAATTACAATGAATCTTTTACTATTATAAACTTAATGTTATTGTCTTACTTAATAAGTCTTTAGTTACAATGACGAATATGGCATCCTATCCATAAATCTAGGCGGAAACTTAAATTAGTACCTATTTTTGACTAATTTCAATCTTTGACAATTTTTATCATATTAGTTTCTAGCTGCTAGACTAGGAACCCTATCTTAACGGTTAGATCACCTAATGATCTAAATAAATCACACAAAGAAACAAATCATTTAATCGAGAAAACATAGGAAAAACAAAGGAAAACCTAATTTCGATAAAACTATATCTATCTTATTCTGACTTGGTGCTATCTCGTTCTATCGAGTTTCCTAATTACCTATCCTACTCTATCCTAGTGCTATCTTGTTCTATCGAAAAGAGCTGCCTGTTTTGGCAGCTTATCTAAGTAAAACACAAACAAGTTAATTATTTATTCAAGAAAACTTATAAAAATCAATGAAATTAACTTATTATCTATACAGTTAACCTAAGGGTCGTGATCATTCTCCCGCCGTCGCGCGAGCGATTACTCTTGTATCACGACGATCTTCTTGGTCGGTCTCCGAAGGATGTGCCCGCCGTTGGTGACGACGTCGACGACTCTGGTCTCGCCATCCTTGCCCGGGAACACCTTGCTGATACGTCCTCGCGGCCATGTGTTGCGAGGCAGGTTGGAGTCGCAGATGATAACCAGATCTCCTTCTTTCGGTGGCACGCCGATCGTTCTGGGCTCCCGCCGGTGCTGGAGCAGAGGGACATACTCGCGCACCCACCGACGCCAGAAGACGTCAGCGAGCATCTGGGCGCGCTTCCATTGCTGCTTCGGCGTGATGTCCCTTTCTTCGTAGCGTGTGAAGGTGGGAAGTCTGCTGTTCGGCCCAATGAGAATGAGGTTGGGCGTGATTCCTTCTGGGTAGTATGATGCGTAGTCTTCGGCGTTGCGATTCTTGATGTAGAGGGCAGTGCAAGGTGATGATGATGCACCGAAGATGACTGATGTCATTTGGAACTCTTCTGGCGGTCCCTCCCGCCGGTCGCCTCTCCACAGGAATCTCAGTGCGTCCCGATCTTCTTTTTTGATTTTGATCTGCATAAACATTTCTTTTATGTCTGCAGACACGGCGACTGGATACTGGCGGAACTTCATTATGACGCCTGGCAGTGACTGTAGAAGATCTGGACCAGGAAGCAGCAGATCATTTAGGCTGACTCCTTCGTACTTCGCCGCTGCATCGTGAACTAATCTCGGCGGCTTGTGTGGTTTGGCAGGATTTACCACCGGGAAATGGGGCAGGTACCAGGTTCGGTCTTCTGCTGGTGATTCTGTTGTTTTCTCTGCGTAACCTGATTTGAAAAGATTGTCCATGCGTTCGACGTACTGGGTCTTCAGTGCTTCGTCTTTGTCCAGCCTCTTCTCTAGACTGATGAGTCTCTTCTCAGCATCCCTGAAGTTGTTAGGGATCTTCACATTATCTTCCTTCCAGAGGAGTCCAGTTTCGTATCTTCCATTGGGAAGTCGACGGCTTTCTTTCTCGAGTATCTTCACGGCTCTTTCCTCGGGATCGTCTTTGGGTTTGCGGGGCTCAATGCACAGGGACTCGAGCTTGAAGAAGTTCTTCATCTGTTCTTCAATTGGATTATCTTTCTTCTCCATGAGATGCCCGCAAAATGACACGACGTTTGTGAGAGATGAAGCGCAGCCGTGAAGCACCCAGCCCAGTTCGGTTAGGGATGCGACTGGCTGACCACGTCGACCGGAACGGACTTCTCTGGTCACGATGAGATTCCAATTGTCTTGACCAATGAGGATCTTTGGTGTAGCTCGTTCATAGATGAGCTCATGCTTGATATCCTTGAGGTGAGTGCAGGTCTCGAGGTCATCTTCGTTAATGCTCTGGGATGTGAAGTTCAATCTCCCGACTGTTCTGACTTGTTCCAGGTTGAACTCCTTCTTCGCATATTTTCCTCCGATCTTCAAGCAGACCACTTTGCTGGCTTCGTGCTTGACTTCAGTGCCAACGCCTTGGATCCACATGGTATTTTGTGGTCCATCCACTCCAAGCACATCTGCAATTGAAGCGTCGACTATTGTGATGGTGCTGCCTTCGTCAAGTAAAGCGTAGGTTTCGATGCTGGTGTGTGGCCCCTTGAGAATGACTGGGGCTATCTTGAGGTAGGCACGACGACCGACGAGCTCGTCTGTTGATGCAGCAATTTGAATAGTCGAGGCGATGGAGGCTTTCTCTTGTGTTGATGCAGGCATGGCTTCTGGCTTCTTTGTGTGATGGAGTAGACGGTGGTGTCTCATAGGGCAGCCGTCTTGTCCACAAGGTCGAGCCTTGCACGAGATTCTTCTGTGTTTGCTTCTCAGACATCGGTAGCAGATGTGGTTCTTCTTTGCTATGTCCCAACGTATGTCTACGTCAGAACTCTGGAACCTCTGGCATTCTGGTAGCTTGTGATCTTGCTTGCACAGGGGACAATGAGAGTCATCCCGATGACTTGCTTCTGTTGTTGTGTATGTGCGCTCTATCTTCTTCTTGAAGCGCTCTTTGGGACCTTCTGCAATGTTCTCAGGAACTGCGTATGCCCCACATTTATCTGCTTCTTCATCGAGGAAAAGTGAGATCCTCTTCAGTTCTGGGACGCCATCATACTTGAACGCTGCAAAGTCGTACCATTTGTTTTTCATTATCGGAGTGAGCTTCTCTAGTATGGCTCTTGACATTTCTGGACTGTGAAGGTGCTGCGGTTTCTTGAGAGCTTCTATGGTTCCGACGACGTTGGCGATTTTACTGGCGAAAATGCAGAGATCTCTTGGGTTATCTGTTAGCTTCTGAAGTGTCTTCAGCTTCTCTGTTTCTGCCAGGATCAGGGCTTCAGGACGTCCGAATCTTCTCTCAAGAGCTTCTATAATGGTTGCTGGTTCCGGCTGGCTGATAAGGAGGCAGAAAACTGCTTCCAATGCTGGACCCCGCAGGCTTCTTCTTAGTCTTACTATATTCTCTGTCTTCGTGAAGTAGTGTTTTGTTTCGTTGAAGGTAGACTTGAAGGCCAACCACTCGCTGCTGCGTCCTCCGTAGTAGGGCAGGTCGTGAATGTATTTGGGTGGCTCTTTCGGTGTACTCTTCATAGCTTGAGCAAAGGCTGCTGCTAGCGTAGTAGCGTCGACAGTTGGCTGTTCCCGTACAGGCGGTGCGAAATGATGATCTTCCCATTGCTTGTGTATGGCAGCTCGTTGTTGCACAGGCGGGATGACTTGATGGTCTTCCTGTTTCTGATGTGCCTGTGGTATTGCTGTCTCTTGTCTTCTTTCTTCTAAGAAGGCAGCAGCTGGTGGAGGAGGTACCGTCGCTTGATTGTTATCTTCTCTGTTGAGCCACTCATTGACCCTAACTGCTGTCAGGTCATCTTCAATTTCTTCTTCTGAAGAGCATGATTCATTTTCTGTTCTTAGTCTTCGTAGACGAGCATGTTCTAGTTCTGCTTCTGCTCGTAGCTGCTTTAGTTTCAGCGCAGCAAGTTTCTCTTCTGCCTGGGCCTCTGCTAGCTTCATTCTTCTTTTCTTCGAAGAACATTTCGACGAGATGCTGTTGGGTCTGATTGTTCTTTCCGAAGTAACTCCGGATTTGTTTCCCGTTTCTTCTGTCGTAATGTTTGACGTAGCACCGTCCGTCGTAGGCATGGCATCTGGTGAGGCAGGCGCGGTATTCCACACGATGGGCACGGTAGGCACCGCTTTTCTTCCCGTAGATGCGGCTTTTTTCGTAGTACGCGTAGCCGTAGCACCCGTAGCATTCGTAGCACCCGTAGCATTCGTAGCACCCGTAGCAGGCGTAGCACCCGTAGCATTCGTAGCACCCGTAGCAGGCGTAGCACCCGTAGCATTCGTAGCACCCGTAGCATTCGTAGCACCCGTAGCATTCGTAGCACCCGTAGCATTCGTAGCACCCGTAGCATTCGTAGCATTCGTAGCACCCGTAGCATTCGTAGCACCCGTAGCATTCGTAGCACCCGTAGCATTCGTAGCACCCGTAGCATTCGTAGCATTCGTAGCACCCGTAGCATTCGTAGCACCCGTAGCATTCGTAGCACCCGTAGCATTCGTAGCACCCGTAGCATTCGTAGCATTCGTAGCATTCGTAGCACCCGTAGCATTCGTAGCACCCGTAGCATTCGTAGCACCCATAGCATTCGTAGCACCCGTAGCATTCGTAGCACCCGTAGCATTCGTAGCACCCGTAGCATTCGTAGCACCCGTAGCATTCGTAGCACCCGTAGCATTCGTAGCATTCGTAGCACCCGTAGCATTCGTAGCACCCGTAGCACCCGTAGCATTCGTAGCACCCGTAGCAGGGGCAGTAGGCGTAGTACCCGTAGCAGGCGTAGTACCCGTAGTAGGCGTAGTACCCGTAGCAGGCGTAGTAGTCTGGGCACCCCCAGCAGTCATAGGTGCGGGGGGGGTGCCATCGTCGACCACCTCTCTACTTGCTTCAGGTCCCAGGTCTAGGGGCCCGCTCGGCGGTACCTCCCCGCTGCGGCTGCGAGTGACCACCATGATGCTTTCTCGCTTCTTTTCCTGGGTTCTTCTTTATCCGGCTCTCGAAGGACCAAATTGTACTGGGCGGACTGTAGAAAAACTCAGGGATCCAGTGAAGTCTTCTTTTATTTTCTATTTTTTCTTCTTATTGGTATAATTTCAACTGAACGACTACCGGTAACAATTTCCCGAGGGCCTTGTCTTAGAGCAATACCACAAAGAAAGCCATAGCATTTTCGACTGGCTTTGCATGTTATTTTCATTTTGAAGTTTACATATATTTGCCCCTATCTCAGAAACTACTTAACCAATTACAATGAATCTTTTACTATTATAAACTTAATGTTATTGTCTTACTTAATAAGTCTTTAGTTACAATGACGAATATGGCATCCTATCCATAAATCTAGGCGGAAACTTAAATTAGTACCTATTTTTGACTAATTTCAATCTTTGACAATTTTTATCATATTAGTTTCTAGCTGCTAGACTAGGAACCCTATCTTAACGGTTAGATCACCTAATGATCTAAATAAATCACACAAAGAAACAAATCATTTAATCGAGAAAACATAGGAAAAACAAAGGAAAACCTAATTTCGATAAAACTATATCTATCTTATTCTGACTTGGTGCTATCTCGTTCTATCGAGTTTCCTAATTACCTATCCTACTCTATCCTAGTGCTATCTTGTTCTATCGAAAAGAGCTGCCTGTTTTGGCAGCTTATCTAAGTAAAACACAAACAAGTTAATTATTTATTCAAGAAAACTTATAAAAATCAATGAAATTAACTTATTATCTATACAGTTAACCTAAGGGTCGTGATCAGTTGCCATCCCCAAATTCGGAATACCAGGACATTTCAATACAAAAGTTAATAGCAATTACGTAATGAATATAGGATCAATTAAATGAGTTTTTCGAAACTTACTTACATATACTCACCGATTGCTTTAACGGTGAAGGAAAACATCGTGAGGAAACCTGCACACACCTGCGAGAAAACTCGCAGGTTGTGTGTAAAGTCGACCAACCCGCACTGGGCCCGCATGGTCGACTAAGGCCCGATCGCCCTAATTCAGGGTAGGCTCGAGCCCCTTGGTGGGGACGTATATGAGCTGATATGACGATAAACTCAACTAATAAGTATCAAAAATTAAGCTGCAGTCCCTTCATAAGCTATAGGTACTGTTTCTTATTTATCGACAATTTCTTAGAGAAAATGTCCACGGCTTTTAGAAGTCCCTGCCTAAAACTATAATCTTGTGTTTGGCCTTTTTTTGATGCTCTTCAATGTCTATCGCACCTCTACTGGGTAAAGATAAACTCGATTCTCAAATAAGACGATTTACCCAAAACCTAGGACACTACTTAAAACTATCCAGGACACCCCGAAAAGCAGGACACGTCCTGGGAAAACAGGATGCTTGGCAACCCTATTCTATGCAATGGGAATATTATTTGAGGGAAAGAGTTTTATTCTGTACTGACATAGAGAAAATTAACTACGACTTTTAAAACAGCCATAGGAAAGACATCAACGCGAGCACCATGTAATTTTTCGAATTACTTATTGATTTCGATGTTTTACTATTTTCGAGCAACGAAGGAGTGAAGAAAGTATTGTAATGGCAAAAAAATATCGTATATTGGTTTTTCATAAGAAGGCTCAAGGTCACCCAAAGGGCAATGGAGCGTGCTATGCTCGGAGTTTCCCTGCGTGATCGAATCAGAAACGAGGAGATCCGCAGGTGAACCAAAGATGACCAAAGTAACCGACATAGCTCACAGAATCGCTAAATTGAAGTGGCAGTGGGCAGGGCACATGGATGGCCGATGGGGCAGTAAATTTCTCGAGTGGCGACCGCGCACCGGAAAACGTAGCGTAGGCAGGCCTCCCACGCGGTGGATCGACGAACTGGTAAAGATCGCGGGAAGCCGATGGATGCGGGCAGTGCAGGACCGGTCGTCGTAGAAATCCTTGGGGGGAGGCCTTTGCCCAGCAGTGGACGTCTTTCGGCTGATATGATGATGATGAGATTTTGATGGTAATCGATTGTTTTACACCTGTAGCATGCGGTAGTTCGTTTTTCCTAGAAAAATTGGAATGAGGCACCTCCCATACAAATCCAGGTTGTTTCGTACTTTTTCTCAAAAATAGTTCTAAAGATTTTATTGAAACTTTTTTTATATCTAGACTTTATGAGGGTAGTTAATTATTCCCGGAAAAATCTGTAAATCTCCAAATTGTTTGTAATTTTTAAAAAGTCATAATTTTTTTCTTTGCTACTAAGAAAGTTTAGTGTTTATTGTTGATTTGTGTATGCCCGAATACGAAAAACAGTGAAGGCTTCGCGAGATTTGCAATACGGACACTCCCTGCCGCTCTCTAGATTCTGACCTCACCCCCTCGTCACCCAGATTGATACAGATTGGTTAGTTTGAATCTCGAACGTATAGGATTTCGCCGTGATGTTGTTTGCTCCTTCATTTGTTTTTAGAAATGTCATTTCACGACCGTTTGTATGGAGTGTCCCGGGTGTGCCTTTATTTTGCGAGTTTGACTAGCACTTGGCTGGTTTTTTTCTTCTACATCAGCTAATTTGGTAATGGAACGCAGGGTGGTGTTCCGGATTCTGTTAATCCTTTTTACGCCTAATATGCTGCGTTCCATAGCCCCCTGACAAACCTTGAGCTTGGCCTTTAGTTTTTCGGTCAGTGACCAGGTTTGAGCACCATAAGTTGGTAGGATAGGAAGTATGAATATGTCGACAAATATGCGCTTTAGGAAGGTTGCACTTCATAAGCTCTTTGACGGACCAGTAGCTCTTTCAGGTATTATCGACGCGTCTGTCGATTTCCTTCTCTCGCACAAGTATATGTTTTTTTTTATTCACAACTGATAAGCCCTTGACATCATCTCACCTGATGGTAAGTGACGATGAAAGTGAAAGATGGAAGCGGGCTTACCAAGTTTTTTTTTTTTTTTTTTATTAAAAATTTTAGTGCGTTTGGCTGCACCTCACCTGATGGTAAGTGCTGATGCAGCCGAGGATGTAACACGCAAGCTCAAATAGTGCCTATTCCCCAGCGCTATGGGGATCTGACCATCTTATCTTCAAGCCGGAACACATCAATGCTGTTAACACTGATATTTGGCGGCAAGACTTAGATAAGATGATGGTAGCTAGCCAGGCGGGCTATGAAAATGCCTTACTACCAACCAAACCGAGTCTTACAAAGTAGACCCCGCCAACTCCTGGTGTGAAGCGAATGGACTACCCTTAACGCCACGGAGGCGGTTAAATTATTTGACATACTGCAATATTTGCAATTCTACCTCGACCGTTTGATTCCTACTGTTGGTCATGAGTTGTGTGTTGGACCTGTTCATATGAGGTTCTAACTCAAGGCACGCCGTGCTCATAGTTTGGAGCATAATCTTTCACGCTCGTTTGCAGATGTGGAGAATAGGAATGTATAGTTGATCTTTTGCCTAAACCAGAATTTAGTGAATTGCTTATGTGTTAAAGTTTCATTACAATCGGCCCGTCCATTTTCAAGAAGTAGTTAATGTTATGTTTGTATGGGAAACGATTTTGTATATACGTCACCGGGATATTGGGAAAATCGCGATATTACAATCTCACTAGTTAGATTATAATATAACGGTAAATTGTGAATCGGATCACAATTTCACGACCTATCCTTGTACCTCCGAATAAAACCAATGATTTTTCTGCTGCGAAGCATTCTGCTACCCAGGCCCCCTAGACTGCAAACCTGACCGAACCTAACATCACTCGCTTCGCGAGCTCATTTATTTAGTTTTTTCACTTCGCTTAGTGTTATTGTAATGTCACTAGTGAGATTACAATGTCACTGGTGAAATAGTAAACAATATGTTACAGTTAACAATCTTTCGACAGTTCACAATCTCGCGAATTAAATCCCGTTTAAAATCTAACGGGATTTACAATCTTCATCATTACAGCTCATATACGTCCCCACCGAGGGGCTCGAGCCTACCCTGAATCAGGGCGATTAGGCCTTAGTCGACCACGAGGGCCCAGTGCGGGTTGGTCGACTTCACACACAACCTTCGAGTTTCTTCGCAGGCGTGTGCACTGTGCAGGTTTCCTCACGATGTTTTCCTTCACCGTTAAAGCAATCGGTAAGTATGTACGTAAGTTTTTGAAAAACTCATTGGTACATTGGCCGTCCAGATTTGAACCCGGTACCTCTGGTTAGATGGACCGAGTCGTTACCCGTTGAGCCACCGACGCTTTTTACAATCTTACAATCTTACGGCGACATAATATACGATCTGAAGACGTAACTTGAACAACAACAACGATACTTACTTAATTCTATTGTGACGATACCTACTTTGGTGATTGGTGTACCTACATTCTGAAAGTCATTAATTATAATAAATAAATGCATTCAACACATCAACGTTTTATGAGTCTACAACATAACTGATTAAAACTGTGATAACATTTGCAGTAACTCCGTAATTTACGTAACTTTTTTATTTGTTCGTTAGGCATTGACGTCAGACGTATTGATAACTCTTTGAACAACTGTTATGGCGTCCCCACTGTTGGGGATCGGCTCTCATATCAGAGTCGGGGAGGTATTAGGATGAATTGATGGCTGTCGAATTGACCCCCATAGATTATGAATTCATTCATTCATTTAGTTATGAAAACTAGCTTTGAGGCTAGGCATTGATTGAAACAGTTGTCTTTTTCTTTGCTTGTAAAGAGTAAAGAAAATAACCACACTTTTGCAACTTTTTCAATGTTTTTTCGTTTTAATTAAAAACTACAAATAATTTTAAAAAATCCAACTGGCATATTGAAGTGTATGTTTAGACTAATCGACTAAGAAAATTTAGAGGTACTTAATCGGTCTTGTTTGTCTGAAGAATGCAAATCTCTGTTTTAAAAGAGGTTTCTTTGATACTTTTTTTTCTGTTATGAAAGTTAACTAATCGTGTTTCTGCAACTGACAAAATGAAGTCATTGAAATGGAAAATCAGGTTACAATAAATCATTTTCACATGTTTTATAATTGCTGAGAAAAGTCGAGATCCTTGCGACCAAAGTTTCCAATGCGTCGCTTAAAAGGTTAACATGCCTTGCGAAGCACGGAAGCAATAAGGCCACTAACAGTCAACCCATCCAGGTAATAACCATGCGTATGGTCAGTTTTCCTGCGTGACCACGTAAGTGGCACTGAGCTACGGTTGTTCCAAACGTTTAGGTATTGTAATACACTACACTGCCCTACCGTACCCTACACTACCCTACCCTACACTACCCTACCCTAAAACCAATAATTTTTTGACTGATAATATATATTTTTTTATTAATGAATATCATATTTTAATACTTATTATCCTATTCCGGAAGAAGACAAATGCAAAAACACAAAAATCATAAAAATTGGACCAGCTGTTCTTGAGTTATAAATGGTGAAACTAACACTAACACGACTTTATATATATATATATATATATATATATATATATATATATATATATATATATATATATAGATTTTAAACAGCTTAGGTGAGCCAAATTGCATAAGTGTATGTTTGTATGTATGTATGTTCGTTTGTCCACGTATTTATCAGAAACTAGAAATTGAAATGCAATAATTATTTTTTATTGGATTAAGCACTTCAAATTAGGGAAAATTGTAAGTTTCATCAAAATCGGTTCAGTAGTTTTTATGACATGAACTGTTACGTGTGTAACACATTTATTGAATGAAGTCGGTTGTTCTTAACGTTTATGGCGATGGCGTAGTCATTCAAATTATTCTTTTTTTTGTACAGAGGCCAGCACATCAAGCTAGACACTTTGGATATTGTAACGTTCTTATGCCGTATGTGTATGGTTTAGAATCGCACTGCAAGTTTCTAGCTTGATATGCTAGCCTCTGTACATCCCAGATTGACAAACAGGAACCAATGGTATATAGGTATTATGGACGGCGCACCAGCTAAATGGTGCCATTTTAAAACGGCGTTAGAGAAGCTGGGGAAAAACTAGTCTTGTAAAACAAAAGGTTTAACAATTCCATACAACTAATAGCTAAACATTGCATATGTAGGTACGAAGGTAGGTAATTGCAGTCTTTTAGTAGTTTCCGATAAATTTTCACAGGAACAATGCCTGTAGCTATAAAAGACCAGCCTTGCCTATGGGAAAGTACAACAATGGCACAGTATTACAATGTAGCGGCTTACGTAGGGCAACTAATGTACTTATGCAAAGCAACGGAAGGGTACTTGCGGGATAGCATAAGGCGGGGCACAGGCTAGTATGGGCTAGTATGTACCTACGCCGGTGGCGCATCGTGCGACATTAAAGGCTTTGCGCTAGTTTAAGCAATATCGTAATACTGTGATAATGGTATGTATACTATACTGACAATTGTTGACGTGTATGTATTTCCCTCCCATGCCTAACTAATTATTGTTCCGCGTATCAAGTATTAAGTACTTTATGTATAAGTGTTAGGGATGTTACGGTGCTTCAACTCCGACTCCGATAGGTCAGAACTTCCGATTGATATCATACCTCCGGTTCCGACTTCGGCTTTGACACTTTTAAACAGGAAGTTTTAATCGGAGGTCGAAGCATAGCGGATAGCGGCAGCGGCGGCGGCGAATTAAGGCTTGTCCTTCGAAAAACCTCTAAAACTGAAGAATTTTGTAACCATTTTATTCGTTAACCATAGCATATTTCTACCAGAAAAAAATACATAATAATCTACAGGATATAAGGAGTGATGTAGATTTCACAGAATTTGATTTTGTTTTTCAGAACCATAGAAAAAAATTAGCTAATACTTTTTAATGTACACTTCAGTTTTCTTTGTTTAATTTTTTTGATACAAAGTTTTTGTTTTACAGTTTTTGTTGCTTAAAATCTACCCGAGCTTTATTCAAAAAATAATAATCATCGAAATCGTATAAGCCAGCACAAAGATCCAGCGGCTTTCCGCGACTTTAGCAGGTCGTCGGTCCACCAAATGGGAGGCTTGCTTATGCTACATCTTGCGGTGTGTGGTCACCACTTGAGAACTTTGCTGCTCCAACGGCCATATGTTTTACGAGATATATGACTAGAACTGATGATCGTTAGGGCAGCAAAGTTCTCGAGTAACGACCGCTTACCAGAAGACGCACCGTGTAGCGCATTGAGAATGCCCGGTCTGGCACATAGCTCGTAGAACAGATGACCGTTGGTGCAGTAAAGTTCTCGAGTGGCGACTGCACACTGGAAGACCTAACATAGGCAGGCCTTCCACTTGGTTGACGAACCACCTGGTGAAAGTCGCGGGAAGCCACTGGGTTCGAACAAATCAGGATAGGTTATTTCCAATGTGGCGCGTTGCGTCTTTTGGTGCACTCTCGCTACTCGACAACTTTGCTGCCCCAACGATCATATTCTGTTCTAGGCATATATCTAGAACAGAATATGATCGCCATTGGAAGAAGGCCATTGGGGTAAAATAGTTCTCAAGTAATGACCGTACATCGGAAGACGTAGCGTAGGCAGGCCTCCCACTTGGAGGACCGACGACCTGCTGAAGGTCACGAGAAGCCTCTGGATGCGAGCAACTAGTCGTATCTAATGCGTTGTGCGGTGCATCTTCTGATGCGTTGTTGCCACTCGAGAACTTTACTACTCAAACGGCCATCTGTTTTACGAGCTATGTGCGTCACATAGCTCGTAGAACAGTTGACTGTACGGTGCACAGTACATCTTCTGGTGTACGGTCGGCACTCGAGAACTTTACTATCTCAACGGCCATCTGATCTATCAGCTATGTTGCCAGGCACATGCTCGTAGAACACATGATCGTTGGGACAGTGATGTTCTCGAGTGGAGACCGGGCACTGGAAGATGAAATGTAGAAAAGCCTACTCGGTGGACCGACAACCTGGTGAAGGTCGCGGAAAGTCGCTGAATGCGGGAAACGCAAGACCGGTCATTTTTAATGCGGTGCACGGTGTCTCTTGTGGTGAGTGCCACTCGAGAACTTTACTACCACAACGGCTATAATATATTCTACGAGCTACTTAAGCTATTTTAGATTTTATAGGTTCTTAGGAGATTTAAGGAGTTTCATGAGTCCTAAGTTTGATGAATTCCAAAGATTTAAATTTTAACCACAAGTCTAATTACATTGTTTTGTATCACCTATCAAGTACAGTGATTTTAAAATTTAAATACAAAATACATAACAAATAAAAACTTTTGAGATCAGTAAAAGCCTCAGATAAAAAGCCCGAAACGGTCCTAATTACTACCTTTTCATAACATTTTAATTTCTACATACCGTTGATTTTATTTAATTGCAGTACCTCTCCGCTCTGTAACTTGTAACCAGCCAGATATGAAAATCATCGATAAATTTATTGCATGTCCTCGCACTTCGCTTGTCGTGTATACGCATGGAAGATCGACATAGTAATTTTCAATACAGTTGCTCGAAAAGTGGTACTTTATATGCCAGTCAAGTAAGCGATAAATTGATTTTACCGCATACGTGCTTTTACTTTACCACTTTTTTAAATTTCTAGCTCGGAGGAACAAGACATTTCTAGTAAATAAAAAATTTGATAACCAAAGATACAGAATCTTCTTTAAGACTTTTGAAAGGAGAATTTTAAAAGAGACTGGTTGTAATTCCGTGAAATTAGTACATAACACTAGCAGATTAGATTCTCTTTGGGTTATATCTTTGTGAGAAAGAACAATAAATATGAATGAAGCGCATAGGTAACAGGAAGGAATAGGTCATCTTTTCCAAGGAGGTTTTAATGCTTTCATGAATTTTATTCCAAGCCTTATTGTAATCTACTTATATTAGTATTAAAAAAAACTTACGCATGCGTACGTGTGCTTAACTAAATTAAATATGGCGCAATTTTCGTAAACTGAATTGTGTTGCTTAGAATACAAACAAAATTATGAATATACGTGCAATAAAAAATATACTTATATATAAGGAAAAACAAAGTGAGATTACTCCCCGGACATTTAAAAAAAGCCAAAATTCGCGTAAAATGATATGTGGTTGGCGAAACCTTGATAGGTATGTACCCATGTATTTTATTTTTCTGTCACTGTCGTTTTTTATTTTAACGAGTTTGTCATTTCCTTTCACACCCATGTATCATGCGAGTTTTTTTTAATACAGTTGTGAGAAAACAGGTAAATAAAAAAAATACCGTGACAGAAAAACAAAATACATGGGTACATACCTATCAAGGTTTCGGCTATCAAAGTTAATTTTACGCGACTTGTTGCTCATTTAAAACGTCCGGGGAGTAATCTCACTCTATTTTTATTATACTCGTACATATGTATATTTTTTATTAGACATATATTAACTATTCATAATTTTACTCGTTTTCACAACTAAAACAACTCAATTCAGTTTTACAAAAATTACGCCATATTTAATTTAGCTAGGCACACGTACGAATGCGTAAGTTTTTTTAAATATTATCCTAGATAAATATCAATAGCTTGGAATATATTATTATTATTGTAAGCATTAAAACCTCCTTGGAAAAGATGACCTATGCGCTTTATTCATATTTATTCTCCTTTCTTCACAAATATACAACCCAAAGAGAATCTAATTAGCTAACGTTATGTACCAAGTACTAACCTCACAGAGAAACAACCACAGATAAGAAAAAAAATATGATTCTTCTATTCTGTGGAAACAACCAATCTCTTTAAAAATTCTGATTTCAAAAACATTAAAGAAGATTCATTATCTCTGGTTATTATATTTTTTTATTTGCTAGAAATGTATTGTTTCTCAGAACTACAAATAAAAAAAAAGAGGCAACGTAAAAAGCACGTGTGCGTTAAAACAAATTTTGCGCATAGTAAACTAGCACATAAAGTACCATTTTTGGAGCAACTGTATTGAAAAATATATTTTCACACAAGAGGGGCGCTGCTTGTGAACAAATGTGTCAAACTAAATGTCATTTCCATACTCTACCATGATGGAATCTTTTAGTTCTCATTTCACCTCCCATACAAACTCAAATTATGTGTAAAATTTAGATGTATTCACCAATTTTTATTGCTACTAGGTAAACGTAATGGTTATCGTTGTTTTGCGTATTCTCGACTACACCAGACCGTGACAGCTTTGCGAAAAAGTATGCACAGCATGGCTGTAATATTTTTTTTTTGCCTTTACGCTTGAAGACTTATTACGTTAAGTACACACCTTGTACGTAGAAAGAAGATGCTATTTGTGTCTGTGTAAGTCTCTGTAATTTTATTACTCTATGACTCTGGTGTGGCTGTATACCTACGCAGCGCGCGCGATGTTATGGTGCGGGTGGTGCGGGGAGAGATATAGAGCTCCGCCCAGACCCTCAAGGTCGCTAGCCCATGTACAAGCCTTAAGGCTTAAGGCCTTAAGGCTGTAATTTTAATTCAGACTTACACAGACACAAATAGCATCTTCTTTCTACGTACACCCCGTAACGTAATAAGTCTTCAAGCGTAAAGGCAAAAAAAAATACAGCCATGCTGTGCATACTTTTTCGCAAACCTGTCACGGTCTGGTGTAGTCGGGAATACACAAAACAACGATAACAATTACGTTTACCTAGTAGCAATAAAAATTGGTGAATACAGCCAAATTTTACACATAATTTAGGTTTTGTATGGGAGGTGAAATGACAACTAAAAGATTCCATCATGGTAGAGTATGGAAATGACATTTAGTTTGACACATTTGTTCACAAGCAGCGCCCCTCTTGTGTGAAAATATATTTTTCAATACAAAAATTGTACTTTATGTGCTAGTTTACTATGTGCAAAATTTTTTTTACCGCACACGTGCTTTTTACGTTGCCACTTTTTTTATTTGTAGTTCTGAGAAACAATACATTTCTAGCAAATAAAAAAATATAATAACCAGAGATAATGAATCTTCTTTAATATTTTTGAAATGAGAATTTTTAAAGAGATTGGTTGTTTCCACAGAATAGAAGAATCATATTTTTTTTCTTATCAGTGGTTGTTTCTCTGTGAGGTGAGTACTTAATTCTAATTCTAATTTTAGTCTAACTTTAGTCTAATTATATTCTCTTTGGGTTATATCTTTGTGAAGAAAGGAGAATAAATATGAATAAAGCGCATAGGTCATCTTTTCCAAGGAGGTTTTAATGCTTACAATAATAATATATCGAAAGCTATTGATATTTATCTAGGATAATATTTAAAAAAACTTACGCATTCGTACGTGTGCCTAGCTAAATTAAATATGGCGTAATTTTCGTAAAACTCATGAGTTGTTTTAGTTGCGAAAACTAGTAAAATTATGAATAGTTAATATAATATGTCTATAAAAAATATACATGTGTACGAGTATAATAAAAATAGAGTGAGATTACTCCCCGGACGTTTTAAATGAGGAACAAGTCGCGTAAAATGAACTTTGATTGCCGAAACCTTGATAGGTAATGTACCCATGTATTTTGTTTCACGGTATTGTGGTTGTCACGGTATTTTTTTTATTTACCTGTTTTCTCACAACTGTATTAAAAAAAACGTCGCATGATACATGGGTGTGAAAGGAAATGACAAACTCGTTAAAATAAAAAACGACAGTGACAGAAAAATAAAATACATGGGTACATACCTATCAAGGTTTCGCCAACCACAGTTCATTTTACGCGAATTTGGGCTTTTTTTAAATGTCCGGGGAGTAATCTTACTTTGTTTTTCCTTATATATAAGTATATTTTTTATTGCACGTATATTCATAATTTTGTTTGTATTCTAAGCAACACAATTTAATTTAGTTAAGCACACGTAGGCATGCGTAAGTTATTTTTAATATTAATATAAGTAGATTACAATAAGGCTTGGAATACAATTCATGTAAGCATTAAAACCTCCTTGGAAAAGATGACCTATTCCTTCCTGTTACGTATGCGCTTCATTCATATTTATTCTTCTTTCTCACAAAGATATAACCCAAAAAGAATCTAATCTGTTAGTGTTATGTACTAACTTCACGGAATTACAACCAGTCTCTTTTAAAATTCTCCTTTCAAAAGTCTTAAAGAAGATTCTGTATCTTTGGTTATTAATTTTTTTTATTTACTAGAAATGTCTTGTTCCTCCGAGCTAGAAATTAAAAAAAGTGGTAAAGTAAAAGCACGTGTGCGGTAAAATCAATTTTGCGCACACTTGACTGGCATATAAAGTACCACTTTTCGAGCAACTGTATTGAAAATTACTGCCGATCTTCAATGCGTATACACGACAAACGAAGTGCGAGGACATGCAATAAATTTATCGATGATTTTTATATCTGGCTGGTTACAAGTTACAGAGCGGAGAGGTACTGCAATTAAATAAAATCAACGGTATGTAGAAATTAAAATGTTATGAAAAGGTAGTAATAAGAACCGTTTCGGGCTTTTTATCTGAGGCTTATACTGATCTCAAAAGTTTTTATTTGTTTTGTATTGTGTATTTAAATTTTAAAATCACTGTACTTGATAGACGATACAAAACAATGTGGTTAAAATTTAAATCTTTGGAATTCATCAAACTTAGGACTCATGAAACTCCTTAATTCTCCTAAGAACCTATAAAATCTAAAATAGCTTAAGTAGCTCGTAGAATATATTATGGCCATTGTGGTAGTAAAGTTCTCGAGTGGCACTCACTACAAGAGACACCGTGCACCGCATTAGAAATGACCGGTCTTGCGTTGCCCGCATTCAGCGACTTTCCGCGACCTTCACCAGGTCGTCGGTCCACCGAGTAGGATTTTCAACATTTCATCTTCCAGTGCCCGGTCTCCACTCGAGAACATCACTGTCCCAACGATCATGTGTTCTACGAGTATGTCCCTGGCAACATAGCTAATAGATCAGATGGCCGTTGGGGCAGTAAAGTTCTCGAGTGCCGACCGTACACCAGAAGACGTACTGTGCACCGTATGGTCACCTGTTCTACGAGCTATGTGCCGCACATAGCTCGTAAAACAGATGGCCGTTTGAGTAGTAAAGTTCTCGAGTGGCAACCAAGCATCAGAAGATGCACCGCACAACGCATTAGATACGACTAGTTCTGCGTTGCTCGCATCCAGAGGCTTCTCGTGACCTTCAGCAGGTCGTCGGTCCTCCAAGTGGGAGGCCTGCCTACGCTACGTCTTCCGATGTACGGTCATTACTTGAGAACTATTTTACCCCAATGGCCTTCTTCCAATGGCGATCATATTCTGTTCTAGATATATGCCTAGAACAGAATATTATCGTTGGGGCAGCAAAGTTGTCGAGTAGCGAGAGTGCACCAAAAGACGCAACGCGCCACATTGGAAATAACCTATCCTGATTTGTTCGAACCCAGTGGCTTCCCGCGACTTTCACCAGGTGGTTCGTCAACCAAGTGGAAGGCCTGCCTATGTTAGGTCTTCCAGTGTGCAGTCGCCACTCGAGAACTTTACTGCACCAACGGTCATCTGTTCTACGAGCTATGTGCCAGACCGGGCATTCTCAATGCGCTACACGGTGCGTCTTCTGGTAAGCGGTCGTTACTCGAGAACTTTGCTGCCCTAACGATCATCAGTTCTAGTCATATATCTCGTAAAACATATGGCCGTTGGAGCAGCAAAGTTCTCAAGTGGTGACCACACACCGCAAGATGTAGCATAAGCAAGCCTCCCATTTGGTGGACCGACGACCTGCTAAAGTCGCGGAAAGCCGCTGGATCTTTGTGCTGGCTTATACGATTTCGATGATTATTATTTTTTGAATAAAGCTCGGGTAGATTTTAAGCAACAAAAACTGTAAAACAAAAACTTTGTATCAAAAAAATTAAACAAAGAAAACTGAAGTGTACATTAAAAAATAAAAAGAATCTAATGTAGATAACCAAATATGTTATGAAATACTCTCTGCCCGTAATACTACACTATGTACACAAAAAACCCAATATTTTATTTTTATTCGAGAGCTCCCGCAAAGCAGCACAGGTCCGTCTTGCATCGCGACCCGCCCCGCACTGATTTTTAGGACGAGCGCGGGGAACGGTTTGAGAACGGTTGGAATTTTACCCGAAATCAGATGGTTTTAAAATATTTATAAATAAAATACAATAAATATACAAAAAGTGAGAAATCAGCATCACTCTAGATTGTTTTTCGAGTTATATCATAAATTTTCAAACTGTTTTGTTAAAAATTGCAGCAGTAAAATGGTTACAACTGAAAAAAAAGGGGGTGTATTAGATAATTTTTTTCTATGGTTCTGAAAAATAAAATCGAATTCTGTGAAATCTACATCACTCCTTATATCTTGTAGATTATTATGTATTTTTTTCTGGTAGAAATATGCTATGGTTATCGAATAAAATGGTTACAAAATTCTTCAATTTTAGAGGTTTTTCGAAGGACAAGCCTTAAATTAGGGGCCTAAATTTTTTTTTTAAGTCTGTGTCAGCAATGCCATCGAATCTAAAACATTTGATAGGTACGTAAGTAGAGCTGTGTGCTGGAACCGACCTCAAAAATAAATTTAGGCCCCTAATTTAATTCGTACCCACCTTTGATTTCGTTATTATTTATTAATGTCGTGTATCTAAGTATAATAATATTATTTCATACTTTTGATTGAATTTCATTTTGAAGTCGGTTGTTAGTTTTTTAAACTTTTTTTTATTAGGCCTGCCCTTAAGGTTTTAAGAGGACTCAATCCGAGTAGGACGATCCGCGATAAAATAATACCGAACGTAAGCCTATTAATTTTAAGTTCAAACCAATGAGGGCTTGAACGCGACTGTTTCGTTGAAACCGAACTCCCAATACTCGATTTTCACATGTTTTTATTACTTTTCTTCAATTTTGAACTTATTTGAAAAAAAAAATAACAAAAAAATGTGTTTAATTAAAATTAAAGGTGTTAAAGTCACCGATTTTTGTGTGTTGGTTTTATTTAACATAAACAATTTGTTTTCCAGAAATTTTGCAATCGATGCAAAAAAAACAGCGTCTACAGGATATGTTTTACATCAAAAGTGGTAATATTTTTAAAATTGTATTTAACTAAATAGTTTTTTATTCATTAAGGTATATTATATATTTTTTTCCATAGTCGTAGCTTTGCGCAGTCTTTCAATAATTTGAATTGAATATTGTGATTTGACCCATCTTAGGGCCCTAACACTTCTATCTTCTACTATCAACTCCGACTCGGATAAACCAAATTTGAAAACTCCTACTCAACTTCGGTTCCGGTAAAACCACCACCATAACATCCCTAATGTAATTAATTTTTTTTATTATTTGTTGAGAAATCCGCCATAACAATAACACATATTCTTTGAAAAATTTAGCTGGTAAGTTGTTGCGGTTAAAAAGGTATTTACGGTCGGAAGGATGGCGTAGTCCCATTACCTGGTATACGAAACACTAAAGAAGCCAATTTACACAGTTTATTTGATGATAACGTACTATGTATGTCAAGAATTAGTTTAAAGTTACTCGTACATCGTAAAACATTCTCGACTAAAAATTTTCAAGCGACTTCCAGAAAGGAGGAGGTTCTCAATTCGTCTGTATGTTTTTTTTTCATGTTTGTTACCTCATAACTTCCGACTGCGTGAACCGATTTTTATGATTCTTTTTTTGTTTGAAAGCTAGTGCTTCCCGTGTGGTCCCATATAAATTTTATCAAAATCGGTGTAGTACTTTATTAGAAAATTAACAAAAACCAAAAATAATAATGCAAAAATGTACTAATTTGTTGCGATGGAAGTCGTTTTTTAAACGTGTTTAGCGTTTTTTATTATTAAAATTCCGTACAGCCAAAGAGTAAGCACATTTTTTTTAAATTTTTATTTTGTCAACAAATAGCAAAAATAGAAAATTTCAATTGCCTGTTACTAAGCCTCCACTGTCTGTGTGTCTGTCTGTCAGTGGGATGTATATTTGTAGGCAATTGAAATTTCCAGTGTGTTTTTCTAGATAATCAAACTAGAAAAAATAAAAAATAATAATATAAAAAATGGGTATTATTTAAACGCAAATCAAAAAAACTGCTTTTGGTATAATAAAATAATCCAATTCCTATCAAAGTTGCTGATTGCACAGCAAAATACTTACTTCAAAATATAATTAATTAAGCAACCATTTAGGTTCGTGGCGAACCACTATTTACCTACAAATATACCGTTTATTTGGTTAAAGGAACCTTTTTTATTATTTCGTAAGTCAGATCCACCACACTGGAGCCTGGACGGTATAATCAATCAAACCTAACTAAAAAAAAACAAAACAATTTATTTCAAATAGGTGTTAACACACACTTTTAAATAGTCAAAACAAAAAATAATTCTGTATATTACAAATAATGTCATGATTCAGATTACAGTCTCAGGTAATGGTATTTGATATAGAATCAACATATATATCTTTGTAATTTACATAATCTATTATTTTATAATATCCTCTAGAGCACAAAACTTTTTTGACATGAGTCTTGAATTTATTCTCTGACAAACTAGTTACATTTTCTGGAATTTTATTGTAGAATCTTATACACTGCCCCACAAATGACTTCTTAACCTTACTCAGTCTCGAAAAGGCCATATCTATTTTATTTACATTTCTTAAATTCAAATTATGCCTGTCACTGTTTTTAGGAAATAAATGCAAATTCTTACGAACGTACATGATGTTTTCATATATAAATTGACTAGCAACAGTTAAAATATTGATTTCTTTAAACTTATTCTGTAACGACTCACGTGATCGCATCTGATAGATTGCGCGGATAGCTCTTTTCTGCAGGATGAAAATAGTTTCTATATCAGCCGCATGCCCCCACAGTAATATGCCATAAGACATTATACTATGGAAGTAACTAAAATACACTAGTCTCGCAGTATCTACATCCGTTAACTGTCTTATTTTCTTAACGGAATAAGCAGCTGAACTAAGCCTTCCCGCTAAAGTTTCAATGTGTGGTCCCCATTGAAGTGAAACATCCAAAGTTATACCAAGGAACACCGTGGTATTTACAAATTCTAATTTATTACTGTCTAATATTACACTATTGTTGACCTTTTTTACATTTGGCAAACAAAATTTAATACATTTTGTTTTCTTAGCATTTAATAATAAGTTGTTCACAGTGAACCAGTTCAGTATCTTTGAAAGAGTGTTGTTTACTTCGTCAATTTCGTTTTCTTTCCTATTCACTTTAAAAATAAGAGATGTATCATCCGCAAACAACACAATATTTGACAGATGTTGCACCATAAAAGGCAAATCATTTACGTAAACAAGGAAAAAAAAGGCCCTAATATGGAACCCTGGGGCACACCCATTTTCACTTTAGATCCAGATGAGTTCGTGCCATTCACTTGTACTTTTTGTGTTCTGTTGTCTAAATACGAATTTAAAAGACTGAGAGCCCCTTTCTCTACACCATAATGCTTTAATTTCATAAGTAATGTTTGGTGTTCAACACAATCAAAAGCCTTAGATAAATCACAAAACACTCCAATTGCATTCTGCGATTCCTCGAAGGCATCATATATGTTCCGAATGAGTGCTACTCCTGCATCGGTTGTTGATCGTCCTTTAGTGAAACCGAATTGTTGGTTATGCAGTAGTTTGTTTTCTGTAAAATATTGGTGTATACTACGTTGGTATATACTGTGCCTAACCAACCTATTATCGCTCGCTTCGCTCGCTTAACTGTACTCCAGTTGAGAAGGGTAGATGATTTGATGTGCAATCAGTACTTTTGATATGATTGTCATAAATAAATGATGAAAATAAATTAATAGGCCCATAAAATAACATGGTTAACAAAAAAATATCCTAAAAAATGTGTTTTTTAACAGGTTTTTTAAAAGTATTTTTGAATTTACCTTATTATAAAAATGCCAATACATAAAAGCGTGAAACTTGGTGTGATTATTATAATAATAATTCTGAAGATAAACAACAAGTAATAAAAACCGGCCAAGTGTGAGTCGTACTAGCGCTAAGGAGTCTTAACTGAAATTTAAAAAATCGGGTGGGGCTGTGTCGGAGCACGCGCTAAACAATTTTAATTTTCCTCCATGAGAGGATAACTAATGTAATGAATGATGTTTGCTTTTCTAAGAAATTAGGTTTTTATACCGTTTGTTGTTAGGCCGATTGTACCGGAAAGAGATCTAAATCTTTTTCGTTATATCCATTGCATTTCAATTTACGAACCCGGTACCCCGAATGTGATTTTAAAGACGTATCATTTTTCCTTCACTTGCGTTGATGTCTTTTGTTTGTAATGTGAATAGGTATCATAGTTGTGTTGAGAGGTGTGGTGGTATGAAACCCTCGTTAAAGCACTCGTATGATACTATTAAAAACCTCGCCGAGGCTCGGTTTTTAAACTCATACTCGTGTTTTAATACCCCTCATTAGTCATTACTCATTATGCAACAGTTACAATAAACTACTATTTTGATATTAGGTTGTCGTATTGACATTGCTTACGTCACGTTACCTACTAACAATGATTCACGCCTTAAACATTGTCTAAGGAAAATAGTTCAAATATAATATGATTGCATCCTTCTTAAGAGGATTGTGAAGCTGCGATATTTTATACAAACGGCGTTAACGGTTTTTACCTCTTAAATGTTAACCGATTTGGACCAATTTTTGATAGGTTGCCACTCAGAACAAAAGCTAGGCTAATACGTTTTTGTTTTTTCGATAAAGTTAATAAGTTTAATTATATTGTCGTTTACGTGTTTTAATACAAAACTAATTTCGGCCATTTTTTATTTATTTATAATCAATAATTTAAGAAACGAAACCTAGCTTTTGTTCTGACTGACAACTTGTCAAAAATTGGTCCAAATCGGTTAACATTTAAGAGAGGAAAATCATAAACGCCGTTTGTATGAAAAGTCGCAGCTTCACAATCCTCTTAAATTTGATTCATATACTTTCTTAGCCATGTAGGTGTGGTAAGTATATGAATCACGTTAACGTGTTATTCAGCTAAACCAACATTGGTAACGAAGTAATTCAGACCTGCAGCAGACTCAGATATAATTAAACAAATAACAATGCTTGGTTTAGACAATTTAATTTTGTTGTATTGTGTAAAATTACGTCGAATTACGTTTTGCGTAAATCAAATATTATGTTGCGCAGATGTTTTTGAGCGTTAACATAATGTTTTTTTTATTTGAAATTAAAAATACTTTATTGCATGTTGATACTTTTAAACATTTATTGCTTGTCACAAACTATACATAATATGTTCAATAAAAACTAATGTGTATTTCATTATAAATTTATTATCTTTCTTCTGCGGTCAGCTTTAAATATGGCTTAAAATTCAGCTTTAAGGCGGTAATATTACAGATTTTCTTTATTTTTGACCTCAGTTATTCCTAAACGATAGAAAACCCAAGGTTGAAATTAAATACCCTTACTGTTAATGATGTTCCTTAAAGTCAAAAGCTATTAGTAACACGATTTGGCAGTTTTGGCTCGATATAAAAAAATCCCAAAGATAGGTCTACACCGTTACTTTCAACTCTAGTTAGACTAATATTTTGAAGTATAAATAAAAAAATATATACAACAATATTTGTTATGATAATACATAGTGAGTAATGTTATTATTTTTTTAACCTTTCATTGTAGTTTTTGATTGAAACGAAAAACCAGTGAAAAATGTGGTTATTTTCTTTACTCTTTACACGTAAAGAAAAAGACAGAGACAACTGTTCCAATCAATACCTCGCCTTAAGAGGACTGCGGTGAACCCATGGCAAAGTATGTATATATAATTATTAGTACTAATATACAGTATGGACATTCCATGCCTATCTCTAAACTGCGACCTCACCCCCTCGTCATCCAGATTAATACAAATTGGTTACGGTTTGGTTGTCGAACGTATAGGATTTCGGCGCCATTTTGTTTGTTCCCTCATTCCTTTTTTTCGAAATGTCATTTCTGGCCAGTTGTATGAAGTGTCCAGGGTGTTGTAATAGGGTCCCGTTTTTACCCTTTGGCACACCCTATATAATAGAAACAGCGAAAGCGATTTTCTTCCTTATAAACGTTCACCAAATTTGACCAATGTTTGTTTGATAGGTTGTCAAAGCTAGGTTTATTGTTTTTTTTATAAGTTCATTTTTATTGTCATTCACGTGGTTACATACAAAACTAATTCCGCCCATTATTTGTTAATTTATAATCAACTAGCTTTTGCCCGCAGCTTCGCCCGCGTGAACATATTTTTTTTATGATTCTCTTTGAGGACATGAGTTTTCTCCAGATCCCTCAGAGTCAGAAACTATATCGGGTTATTCGGGTTATTCTGATAAGCAGTTTTATGTCACTTCTTTGGGGTCAAGCAATTCTATACAAAAAAAAATACTTTATTCCGTTGCTCCGTTGCGACGCTGACTTGCGTGAGCGTGGAAATAGGTTTTCCCCAGATTCCTCGGGAACTATGTCAGGATAAAGATAATTGGTAAATTATGTCATTTTCCACCCACTCAACCATCTCTGTGCAAAAAATCACAACAATCCATTGTTCCGTTGCGACTTTAAAGAAATGAACCAAAAAAAAAGATTTTTTTCAGTTCCCCCAGGAACTGCATCGGACTATGCTATTTTCACGGGACAAAAAGTAGCCCTATGTCCATCCCCGTGACACTGGCTACCTGCATGCCAAATTTCATCATGATCGGTCAAGGTGTTGAAGCGTGAAAAGGTAACAAACAAGTAAACAAACAAACAAACCCTATTTAATTTTCGCCGAGGGTTCACAAATCACAGTCCTATTAATTTTAGTTAGCTTTAAATGTGATGTCTCCACTGTGACTCATGGTTGTATTTCTTGCGTCACTCCAAATTCTTTGAAATTTGCAATAAATAACATTATAGTTTTATTATTACGAGCACAAACTTTTACCTATCTGTGTTTTATAAACTATAGATATGTTAAAAGTGTTTTATTTATGGACTGCATATAGATAATTATAAGTTTCTAGAACAAGTAGAATACCTACGAGTATTTGCTTTTAAATGTGATACTTTAGTTTTAGTTGGTGCGTGCGTGGCTTATTGTTTACTACAGTTTATTCTTTCATCCGTGGGTCAATTCTCTCCCCTTTTTCTGGACACCGGCTAAAAATCAGCGTTGTGGCATTTTTATAAAAGCCAGACTATAATGCTGAGCCCAGGCAGGCCTATTGGCTGTGCATCGCACTAGAATTAAGTAGGTATTTTAAATAAAAGTATATTTATTCATTAATTCTTCCATATCTCAATTAATCTCGTCCATTCATCGCTTCTTTAGAATACTCCTTCTTCTATGTATATCTTTCGCCCTGCATGCTCGTTGCCCTTGGCTTCTTTCTTCGGCTTCCATGGCTAAACCATACTAGTTGGGACTTTTCGTAGTCATCCGTAGACATTTCATATTATAAACATATTTAAACACCGTTTTTAGAGTTCCGTTTAGTACTAATATATATACTGTGGTTCCGTAGTCGCTACGATCTTTCTGTCTGTCACAGACAGTCAAGAGCTCGAAACCGAAACAGAATGGCATGAAATTTGGCACAAATGTAGATGATTAGATATAGATCTTCATTTTTAGTAACCGACTTCAAAAAAAGAAGGAGGTTTCTCAATTCGACCATATATATTTTTTATGTGTGTTCGCGGATAACTTCGTCGTTTATGAACCAATTTTGATGATTGTTTTTTTGTTGGAAAGATGATATTTGAAGGGTGGTACCATGATAAGGAAACTAGGATCTGATGATGATGCCATACCAGGAAAATCGAGGGGAACCTTAGTTTCCTGTTTGAAGATAGTTTTTTTTTTAAATTATTAACCATTACAAAGAATAAACTAATTTTTAAGAGTACTGCACCTCCTCACATATGTAAACATTTTTTTTAATGCACGTCCTTTTGTGTGTATCGTTGAATATGTCGTCTCATGTAAAGTAGAGTTTAGGAACATATTTTTAACAAGGTTTACTGTCTGCAAGATATAGGCTGCCAAAGGTACCTATTGAAAATGTGTGTCCCCCCCTAGATATATAGATAGATATTTTATTTATTCATTGACAGTTTACATAGAATAAAGTATTAAAGTAGATACTAATACGCTTATTTGAACTACACAAAGAACAAGATTAAAATAAAAGACGTAATAAAGCAAAATTAAAAACTAAGTTAAAACACAAACAGGACGAACGAAGTACTCTGCCAATGACACGGCGCTGACTCAGCATAAATGTTGTGGTGGTAAAAACTTGAAAGTTGAAATTCCATTTGTCTTAGTAGGAATTCTGAATAAAAACTATTTCGGGTATCCTGTGGTAAACAGTTTTCAAGTTATTAATAATGACTGCGGAACCGTACACTATGCGTGGCCTGATACTCACTTGGCTGGTTTTTAGGTCTTACTTTCTTCTTTTTCGTTTAAAGATTTCAACTTACATTCTTCTTTTTCGTTAACAGATTTTAACTTACATTCTTCTTTTTCGTTTACAGATTTTAACTTACATTCTTCTTATTCATTTAAAGATTTTAACATACATTCTTCTTTTTCGTTTACAGATTTTAACTCATATTCTTCTTTTTTGTTTAAATATTTTAACTTACATTCTTCTTTTTCGTTAACAGATTTTAACTTACATTCTTCTTTTTCGTTTAAAGCTTTCAACTTGCATTCTTCTTTTTCGTTTAAAGATTTTAACTTGCATTCTTCTTTTCCTTTAAAGATTTTAACTTACTTTTTTCTTTTTCGTTTACAGATTATAACTTAAATTCTTCTTTTTCGTTTACAGATTTTAACATACATTCTTTTTTTTCGTTTACAGATTTCAACTTACTTACTTCTTTTTCATTTTTAAATTTAAATAGCTTATCAACAATGGAATGTTGTGATTTTATGCTCACATATGGTCGAGGAAAGGGAAATGACATAATTTACTACTTAGCATATCCTGACACAGTTCCCGAGGGATCTGGGGAAAACTCATTTCCAACCTTGCGCACGTCGGCGCCGCAACGGAGCGACGGATTAAAGTGTTTTTTTTTATATAGAATCGGTTGACGGGGTGTGAAGTGACATAGACTGCTAATCAGAATAGTCCGATGTAGTTCCTAAGGGATCTGGAGAAAACTTATGGCCACGCTCGCGAACCTCTTGCGGCTCGCGCACCACTCACCCTCAAAGACAGCCTTAAAAACGATGTTCACGCCGGGCGAAGCCCCTGACATAAGCTGGTCTGTGGTTTATAAATGATTAAACAACGAAGATGTGTTTGTGGACTACATTTTTGACTTCTTTGATCTAAGCTTCTTAAAGTGCACGGATGTGCATGTGGCAGGGAAACCGCGCACGGTCTACTTTGAACTTTATAATTGGAAGAGGTAAACACGTTAAAAAACCGACTTCCATCGCAACAACTTAGTACAATATTGCATTATTATTTTTGTTTTTTGTTTATTTTGAAAAAGTATTGCACCGATTTTGATGAAATTTATATGGAATCCACCTGGCAGCATACCCTGTCGTATTTGTAAGGATCATGAAAATCGGTTCACAATCTGCGAAGATATCGCGTAACAAACATACAAAAAAACATATAGCCGAATTGATAACCTCCTCTTTTTTGGAAGTCGGTAGAAAATAGGCTAATTAAATGCTAGTCATTTGAGTTACGTTATGTTTGAAATAAAAGGCGTGACGTTATAGTTTTTCAGAGTCATTGATGAGCTAATATTATAAATTTGAGTAATTAAAAATTGAAGACTTAATAGGATTGTGAAGCAGAAGCTATAGCTATAAACTTATTAACTTTATCGAAAAAACAAAAACGTTTAATTTTATTGTCGTTCAAGCGTTTGCATACAAAACGAATTTCAGGCATTTTTTGTTTATTTATAATCAGTTATTTAAAAAACGAAACCTATAATTCTAGCTTTTGTTCTGACTGACAACCTATCAAAAATTTATAAGAGGTGAAAATCGTTAACGCCGTTTGATGAAAAATCGCAGCTTCACAATCCGCTTAATAAAAAACAAAACTAGCAAGGTTTTTAAATTTTAAGAGGAGGGCAATTTAGAAAATAATATTTCCTTATTTTTAATACAATGTTTCCCGACTCTTTCTTATTAAACTTGCAATGTTTGTATGTATGTTTGTTTGTTTAGTTAAAATTTTGCGATCGATTTTAGAGTCACTTCCATCAGGGGTCCGATTAAGCTTAAATTTGGAATGAAGCCGTATTCCCGGTGACACTAGAACCTTTTGTTATTTTGAAATTGATCTGATGATGAACTTTGGACCCGGAATCGTCTTTCATTTTTCAATAAAATCGTAGGAAATACAATACTGTGCTCACCTTTTTTGAATTTGGAACCGTTTATTTTTTATATTCATTTGAGCATTTAGGTTTTTGAGCGTAAAAACTCTTTTCAAATAAAAGTTTTAACCTACCTAAAAGCTTCAAGGTTTTTCGAAAATTATTTATTGATTAATAAAGTTGGTCGTGTTCTGTGTTGCAGACTCTTTTCACATTAGCAAAAGAAACATCTCAAAATATCTCGGCTACTTTTTTTAAATCTAAATTGAAAGTAGTCTAACAAAACGCAACACAAGTTATCAACGACAGGGGTTCGGGGCCGAAACGTGTAACTACCTGTGGTAACATGACAATTTTCCGAAAATTTCAATGTTGGATGTGTTTTTTTCGTCGTTTTTATTGCTCCAGTTTCTAGAAAACGTGTTTTATCTATTAAGTTTTTATGTAGCCAGTCACCTATTCTGCACATCAAGTGAGGTTTCATAAAATTCATTTACGTGATACATTATTTGTTTTTTAATCATAGTTTATTTTATATCTACTAGCTTTTGCCCGTGGCTTCGCCCACGTGGATATCATATTTTAGGGTCCCGAAGTCCAAAAGGTACCCTTATGTCTGTCTGAGACCAGTGTGTGTTGCCAGTGATGACTTACAGCTCCGTAAGTTATCACTGGCAACACACAACAGACATGGTCGCTTACTATGGGCCTCATAAGAAGGCTCAAGGTCACCCAAAGGGCAATGGAGCGAGCTGTGCTCGGAATTTCCCTACGCGATCAAACCAGAAATGAGGAGATCCGCAGGAGAACCAAAGTAACCGACATAGCTCATAGAATAGCTAAACTGGAGTGGCAGTGGGCAGGGAACATAGCTCGTAGAACAGATGGTCGTTGGGGCTATAAAGTTCTCGAATGGCGACCGCGCACCGAAAAACTTAGCGTAGGTAGGCCTCCCACTCGGTGGACCGATGACCTGGTGAAGGTCGCGGGAAGCCGCTGGATGCGGGCAGAGCAGAACCGGTCGTCATGGAAGTCCTTGGGGGAGGCCTATGTCCAACAGTGGACGTCCGTCGGCTGATATGACGGTGATGATGATGATGAATCTAAACATATAATAAAACTCTAACGGGGCCGTGTCTGTACACGAAGTAGTTTTGGAAAATAATAACTGTGGTGGACATTATACTCACGATATAGAGGACAAAACAACAACTTTTAGAATTTTTGTGTCTGTCTGTATATCTGTCTGTATGTTCACGCATCACGCAAAAACCACCAGGTCATCGGTCCACCGAGTGGGAGGCCTACCTACCCTACGTTTAGTATAGATATGTATAGATTACATACATAATATAAAATATTTATAAGCTCAAGACCGGTCTTCATACCATCCTAGTACGATGTGTGGGTGTGTTCCTCTTTATCATCATCATATCAGCCGAAGGACGTCCACTGCTAGACATAGGCCTCCCCCAAGGATTTCCACGACGACCGGTTCTGCGCTACCCGCATCCAGCGTAAAACGTAGCGTAGGCAGGCCTCCCACTCGGTGGACCGATGACCTGGTGAAGGTGTGTGTACCTCTTATGAAATCTTTAAACAATTAACGAGTCTGTTGAAGTAACCATAACACATATAATGACAGGTCAGCTCGGGGGGTCAGTAAACAAAGCTATATAGTTCTACGGAGAAGAATCGATTGAATCAGGCCATTAATGCAATGGAGACACAAAGGAATGACCTCACACATTAGGTATCAGTAATGTAACACTACCCACGTTATTTAAATTAAAATATTTATCTCAGAGGAATATTTTAAAAAACAAAGCTTTCAACTATCCGGGAAAATATTAGGTAAACAGGTGCTAATTATGGTTTGATTTAGAAAATAAGAATCACACAAATATTATAAAGGCGAAAGTTTGTGAGTGTGTATGTTTGTTACTTCTTCACGCAAAAACTACTGAACGGATCTGGCTGAAATTTGGTAGGTAGACAGATTAGGACCTGGATTAACACATAGGTTACTTTTGTCAAGCTTGTGCGGCTCGCGCACTGCGCACCCTCAAAAAGTCATAGAAATGTTGTTCACGCGGGTGAAGCCGCGAGAAACAGCTTATTTATCCTAAAGTACCTACAAACAGTATACCTGCATAGTTTTACTAAATCATCATATTTAAATTAAAATAATATTTAATTTAGAGGAATATTTATAAAACAAAACGTTCAACTATTCGGGAAAACATAAGGTATTTATTATGGTTTGATAGAGAAAACAAGAATTTATCCTTAAGTAGAAACAGAATCTGCGCAGATCCAGTTTTTGCCACTCCCGGGAGAATAGGGATGACGAATTCTAATCATCTGATTTACTTTTTATCATCTGTAAAAAACGATATTTTGTTCTAAAAATGTTTGAAATATCTAGGCGTGACGTCATAGTTATGCAGCGTCATTTATGTAGGTACTCATTTTGTGATTTTGATGAATTAAAATCGAAGACTTGATAGAGAACAAAACGAGTAAGGTTTTCCGAAGTTTAAGTAGGAGGGCAATTTAGTGATCAGTTCATAATTTATTTCTGATGCTGTCGTCATCCCTATTGCTCAAAATACTTTCTTAGCGGATGTCATAATTGCTATCTGTATGCCAAATTTCAGCCCGATTCGTCCAGTGGTTTGAACTGTGCGTAGATAAATCAGTTAGTCAGTCAGTCAGTCACGGTTTTTTGTATATACAGATTAACTTAAAATTAATTCCCAAAGACCAACCGACGGACTTAAATAAAGTTAGGTTGCATTCGTATCGCATCCACTTAACTTAGCATTTACTTGTGGTTCCATTATCAGCTGAATAAAAAGAAGTATTTATTTTTACCCGACTGCCCAATAGGATGGTAATGTTTTTCGAGTGTATGACTGTATGTGCGTTATTTATTTATTACTTCGCGAGGTCCCAATCCACTTAACTTAACATTTACCTACTTGTGGTTCCATTATCAGCTGAATAAAAAGAAGTATTTATTTTATACCCGACTGTTTTTCGAGTGTATGACTTTGTGTATGAGTGTATGACTGCGTTATTTATTTATTTTATTACTACAAAACATCTATCCTTACAGGCTAACCAATTCTATAGACATGTGATTACTTAATCTCAACAATAGGCATGACGACAGCATCAGAAATAAATTATGAACTCTTGATCACTAAATTGCCCTCCTACTTAAACTTCGGAAAACCTTACTCGTTTTGTTTTCCATCAAGTCTTCGATTTTTAATTCACCAAAATCTAAAAATAAGTACATAAATGACGATGCAAAATTATGACGTCACGCCTAGGTATTTCAAACATTTTTAGAACAAAATGTCGTTTTTGACAGATGATAAAAAGTAAATCAGATGACTAGCATTCGTCATCCCTATTAATTAAAACTAAACTACTTTACAATTTATTTAGATATAGCAAATAACAATACGTAATATTATGTTTGTTTCTTTGGCTGAGCCTTATAGCCGAAACAGATTGATGGGTTTTAAAGTGCATTGTGTCGTTAGATTCATCTTAATCCCCCGACTGACATTAAAAACAGTCACCTGGGTTTATATTTTTAATTAAATGGGTTCGGTTATGTGTATAAGTAGTTACTTGTAATCTTAAGTATCAACTTAATGATTTTTATGAAATGGAGGACAACTGTAATTTCATTAAAACTCAATCACTGGTAATTATTTTGGTGTTACGTAGATGAAGGTTAATTCAATTTTACAAAATTTTAATTTTCAATTTATAAATAGACGGTATACTTTAAAAACTTGCAGAAAAGAGTCTAATAAGAAAAAAGTACGGACAGGAAAGAATCACATAAGTATTAAAAATATATGGAAATAAATAAGCAGTATGACCTGAAACTAGCAGAAAGGTAGATACTTTACTTTCTATTTACTTTTTTGTGTATTTGGTAAAAAAAAAATATTAATCAGAAACAACTTCCAATTAAGGGCAATCACCTCGTAAGTTCAAAACTTGATTAAGCTGCAACGAGTAAACATTCCTGGCGGCGATGCACCCGTTCCATGCCGTCAAAGACCACTGTGCACGTTTACCGGCCAAAAACACGCTTATCGATTTTTCTTATCAATCACTGACCACTTGAACGTATTTCCCACGTCCGATTTATACTCTCATTATCTGATCTCTTTTCACTATCACTCACTCACTGGCGATAAAATTAAAAAGTTAGTAAAATAATATAACGTTCGAAATTCAAAGTTTGATTAGAGCGGTAGCGCGCGTGTTCGGCCCGCGAACGCACATTCATTCTGCCGACCGAACACATGGTTGTATTATACTATTGTAGCTGTAAAGACGTTATTGGCGCGGTTCGCGGGTTAGTGGACTGGGTTGCCAGCGCGATGCCACAAAATTTAAGTATTTTTAGTAATCTTTGTACTCCGTTTGCCAACAGGTACTTAATCTATGTCAATAGGGTATTTTCCAGTATCAAAAATAAATTATAAAACATTAATCAGCAAATAGCATACCTTTTAAAATATCTTACTTAAATATATTTTTTTAAGTTTTATAATTTGTTTATATTTTTTTTACTAGTGTGTACAATAAAGAGTATTTATCTAAACTTATAATTCACAAAATTAGTTCTTAAAAAACTCTACATTTATGTGGCGTCATATTTCTGTAACACGAGTAACTTTAGTACAAAATAGCGTTTTCGACACTTAATAAAAAGTTACTGATTTCACTAAGTAGAAAAACTTAATGTGACCACCATATTACGCCTAATGAAATAGCCCACACCTAATGAAAGATATCCAAGTAAGCATCTTGCTACGCTTATCCATACGATCATAGTAAAGAGATCAACGCGAGCGAGCACTATACGCTACACGCTATCACTAACGAAACTGCTATATACGAAAAAAAATAACTAAAGCTCGAAAAATATTTAAATATTTTCGTTCTGCAATGCTACGACTAACGAAATAGTAACACACTACTCTTTTAATAATACTATTTTATAAAACATAAAAGACATAGTGTGAGCAATACATATCAATATCATGACGCTGGGTTTGAATTCTCTTTGCCGCTAGATGGTGACGTATGATAAAAACTGTAAGGAGGTTAAAGCCGTGTCTGTACATAAAATATTTTTCAAATAATAAAATTCGATATAAAGATCGTAATTATTTTTTTGAATTGTTGTCTGTGTTTCTGTCTCTCGTCTGTCTGTTCACGTGTCACTCAAAAACGGCTGAACTTTTTTGAGTAAAACTGCACGATTATAACTTACATTTCGTAGTAACATCTTAAACTCTTTTTATCCCGGAAAACTCAAGGATTCCCGGAGGAATCCCAAAATACAGATTTTATGAAGTGCAAAAATTCAAAAATCTGGAGAAACCTAAAGGACCCTTTCATTTACCTTTAATTGGGAATGTCAAATATGGTAGGTATCTCGAAAAGTCGATGCAGTTGATTGAATAAAGTGTTATCCAAGGATAACTAACCTTCATGCAAAGTTATAAAAACGATTTCCACGTAAGCGAGGCTGTCAGGAACAGAGGGTCGGAGAAATAAGGTAGATATGAATAGGAAGAATTCAATAGTTAAGTACCGCTATGTTGAATTTTGTTTTCGAAGGTTGTGTGCAGTCGACCAAACCGCTCTGAGTCCGCGTGGTCAACTAAGGCCCAATCGCCCTAATGCAGGGTAGGCTTGAGTCCCTCGTTGGGGACGTATATAAGCTGATATGATGACGAGTTTAATTTTATTTTATATTAAATTTTATCCAATTGACTGAACTATAATCTTCTAGTTTTTGGTAAAACTTAATCAGTGTTTGAGATGTTTTATTTTGCCACGCTTAATTAATACATTACTCGTATAAGACATCTTTATACAAGTTATGGGTACTGAATTAATGCTGTACCTATACAGTAAGTACTCATTATAATAACAATGGTACATTATACATACATAATTTATTAGGTTAGTACTTTTTAACGCTCACGCATAACATAAAACATACACAATTAGAAGGTACGAATAAATCTCTTTTCTGGCAACATCACGTCGGTCAAATGTCGAACACTGTCGTCATCGTACTCCCCACGTGCCGTGCCTTTTGCAGGATAATACATCCTAACGTAAGTAAATAACAGCCACATTTTCAATCGACACTGACGTGTTTTCACCTTCTATACATCAGTACATTTTAAGCGCCTCCGTGGCGTAGTGGTTAGTTCTCTCACTTCACACCAAAAGCGGGTCGGGTTCAATTCCCGGCGAGGGCCAATTTTCGAGTTTGTTTGGTGGTTGGGCATTTAAGCTCGTTTGGCTAGCTACCACCATTTTAACTAAATATTGCTGCTTAAAATTATTATTAACAGCATTGATATGTTCCGGCCTGAAGATAAGATAGTCAGTTCCCTATTGCATTGGGGAATCTTGGTAAGCCCGCTTCCATATTTGGCCGCGTATCATCAGGTGAAATAATAGGAATCAAAATAATAGCTACTGTAGCAATTTATTAGCTATTTAATTCGATCTTCTTGTCTTTTCGTCTTCACAGTTTGTGACTAAATTCTCTTTAACGAATCGTCTTTAAAATTTTGAATATTTTGTCAGACAGGTGTACTTAGTTATTCGTTTTTTACACACAGGATTGTCATCGCATCAAGATTTGTGTCGAAAATGTGTTAAAATTTATTATTATTTCACTCCATTTTTACAATAAAATGTTGTAACTCTGTGTCTTCGGTACTTTTGTCACCGGTTATTTTGAGGTACTTAACTTTTTTCATACTCCTTTTTTGTCTTCCTTTGTGCTGCGTGGTGGTATAAATTCCGGTCCTTTTTACGTTGCAGGGTCCTTGCATACCATAAACTCAGTGCGGGATGCTTCCGAACCCGGCATCAAAAGGCCTGCGTGGCACACTTGTCCCCGACTGTTAATTTCTACGCCCGTGTCACCGGGAACAGCTGGAAGTACACCTTGCGCAACTTCACAGCCTCTCTTCGTGATCAATAAACTCTATTGGACCTATTGAACATTTTAAATTTAGAAAGTGTCAAAAGTGTTATTTAATTTAATTTTAAGAATGATAGGTTAAATGCTGCCCGTACGTATGAGGTTGTCAAAAAATATGTTATACCTATAAATATTTAGTTACTAGCTGTCCCGGCGAACTACGTACCGCCTTATATTACACTACCCTACCCTACCCTACACTACCCTACCCTACACTACACTACCCTACCTTACACTACACTACCCTACCCTACACTACCCTACACTACTCTACCCTACACTACACTACCCTACCCTACACTACTCTAACCTACACTACACTACCCTACACTACACTAACCTACCCTACACTACCCTACCCTACACTACCCTACCCTACATACACTACACTACGCTACCCTACACTACACTACACTACACTACCCTACACTACACTACCCTACCCTACACTACCTTACCCTACCCTACACTACCCTACCCTACCCTACACTACCCTACCCTACCCTACACTACACTACACTACCCTCCCCTACCCTACCCTACCCTACATAAAAACCTTCTCCTCACAATAACGAACTCGACAAAAAAAGAATTAGCCAAATCGGTCCAGCCGTTCTCGAGTTATGCGCTTACCAACACATTTTGCGATTCATTTTTATATTATAGATGTATATTCACTTATGTACTTTTAATTTTATTGGGATAAATATTCCCACTTAGTCTTGGAACTTGTATTCGCTGGCGATGACAATTTTTTTTGACCACTGTCTCTTTTTAATCAATCTATTTAATTATATTTTTTCTTACCTATCATTTTTCCTTTTCCCCATTTTACAACTTTTAGGCCAACATTCCAAATTTCTACGTATTCATGTAGCAGATGATTTCCACTATTATTTTCTCTATTTTAAATAAATTTTGCTATACTACATAGTCACATTCTGGACACTTCATACAACAGGCCAGAATTGACATTTCAAGAAAGGAAAGACGGAACAAACAAAATGGCGGCAAAATCCTATACGTTCGACAACCAAACTGTAACCAATCTGTATTAATCTAGGTGACGAGGGGGCGGGGTCGCAATCTAGAGAGCGGCAGAGAGTGTCCATACTGTATGTTAGTACTAATATATGTATATACTTTGACATAGTGTGGCGGGTTACTGAAGGTGTTGCCAACTAATTGTAGATAAAAAAACCTGTGCACATGGCTTCCCAGAAGGGGAGGATGTACTTGTATGTACTCGTCTATAACTTCGTTCTAATAGGCCGTAGGGGGTGTAAACATCAATATTTTAGGGCAGTATCACAATTTTCATCCTGCAGAAAAGAGCTATCCGCGCAATCTATCAGATGCGATCACGTGAGTCGTTACAGAATAAGTTTAAAGAAATCAATATTTTAACTGTTGCTAGTCAATTTATATATGAAAACATCATGTACGTTCGTAAGAATTTGCATTTATTTCCTAAAAACAGTGACAGGCATAATTTGAATTTAAGAAATGTAAATAAAATAGATATAGCCTTTTCGAGACTGAGTAAGGTTAAGAAGTCATTTGTGGGGCAGTGTATAAGATTCTACAATAAAATTCCAGAAAATGTAACTAGTTTGTCAGAGAATAAATTCAAGACTCATGTCAAAAAAGTTTTGTGCTCTAGAGGATATTATAAAATAATAGATTATGTAAATGACAAAGATATATAATTATGTTGATTCTATAACAAATACCATTACCTGAGACTGTAATCTGAATCATGACATTATTTGTAATATACAGTAATTTTTTTTTTGTTTTGACTATTTAAAAGTGTGTGTAAACACCTATTTGAAATAAATTGTTTTGAGTTTGAGTTTACGGATTATCAGAGTTTCGCGAATCCAGAACGCGTTTCACATATCAACGGTAAACGGTTAACTTCTGTACGGCTATGGAGAACGGTTTGCGCGCAAGCAAGATCCTTACTCTCGCGATTCCCACCAACAGTACCAACACTTACATTATGGGCCGGTTTTTCAATGCTTAGATAAACAGACAGATAGTGTTTATTCCAGAAACAGCAAAATTTTGAATTTTTCAATAGTCTGAAAATCTGTCGAATATCGCATTATTTATTAGATTGTTTGATGTTCAGTATAAACGTAGAATTATGTTCTCTTTGGTTAGGATTTTGAGGTAGTTTTTTTCTTCCATGAATTCTCCTTGTCTTTACCTATTTATCACCGCATTTGTCTTTATAATTTCAATTTTTTTTTATATACTCATTACTTCCTGATGCTCACGAGTAACTGAACCTTAGTAGTAGCAAAATTTGCTCAACGCTCTCTTTTTCGAGATTCCATTGCAATGAAACTAATAATTTAGTTTACATCAAAGATGATGTAACTATTTAGTACGAGGCAACGTAAATTCAGGTTTAGTATTCCTTCAAAGTCGAAACGAAATACGTTACACTTAACCAAAAAATCCCAGTTGAATCACAGTGTCTAAAGAAGGAAAAGAACAAAAAAATATTCATTCATTGAATAAATGACAATTGAAAAATAGGCGACCAATTATCAGACAGATATAAAGCTAGATAACCTCTATTCGTTAGGTAGTTTTTCGGACTTTTAACTGAGCATTAAAAAACCGGCCCTAATATAGGATATGTAATACATTTACGACAAGTGGGAAGATTTTATACATAATCCTTCAGACAGGCCTTGAAGGCGGCAAGGGTAGGAGACATAATATCCTAATCTCAGCTGGCAGACTGTTCCAGGGGCGGGCTGCGTGCACCGTGAACGACTTATTTAGTGCATCATATGTAAGTGTCGGTAATGTAAGGTAATCGCGAGTGTGAGGTTCTTGCTGGAGCATAAACGGTTTTCCATAGCTGTACGGAAGTAAAACATTTCACGGGGGTATTGCTGAATAGCAGGGTTGAAAAGAACGTTGTATAAGAGATACAGGTGTGATGATTTCTCCTCTGACAGATGAGTGGCCTACCCAGCTTTATTAAGACTCTCTGATATACGGTCGTATATCCGCAGGGCAAAATCAATACATGTCGAATGTACTGGTTCTGAGACGCTATAATTTACCTAGCAGTTCAGAACCGCTCGTACACTTATCCCTAATGAGTTATCCGTCCTGACTGGGATAAGTACACGTTTTAGTAGATTTATTTCTACCGGTAGGGGTATTGGACAATGCACATATTCCTACAGCTAGAAGTAAAAAACCGACGATTTCTTCTTCTGCGAAGTATTCTGCTACCCAGGGCGGAGCTCCGCTACGCGAGGCTCTTTGACTGTGTAATTGATCAAATCTAACCGAACCTAACATTGCTCGCTTCGCTCGCTCATTTAAAATATGTTACTCAAGTGGAAATGAACAGTGCACATATCCCTACCGGTAGAAATAAATCTACTAAAACGTGTACTTATCTCAACCAGTAGGGATCGCTCGCTAGAGATAAGTGTACCAGGCTGTTCAGAGGAGGGGTCGAGGTAGATAACATCACCGTAATTTAACAGAGGAAGAAGAGGACGGACCAGGAGAAGTTTGGTATCGAGAAGAAGAATATGTTTAAGGCGTCTTAAAGAATGTAGAGAGGCAAAGACTTTGCGACTCACTTCATTAATTTGTGACACAAGTCCTGAAACTTAGATTTTTTTACGTTCTTTGTATTTTCTAAGTATTAAAAAAATATGTGTGATACTAAAACTGTGCAGGGCTGACTTTACCTACCAGGCATTTAATTTTCAGGAAAAATTGTATTAAGGTACCTCACAAACCCGTTCTTTGTTAATAATCTCTACTTACTACTGAGTTTTTTTTATTATAAGCCCTTGGCATCTTCTCATCTGATGGTAGGCTACGATGATGCCGAAGATGGAAGTGGGCTTACCAAGATTTCCCAACGCAATGAGGGTCTGGGTGGTCTGGCTATCTTAGCTTTAAGCCGAAACACATCAATGCTGTTAATGATGTTGGGCGACAAGATTTAAATAAGATGGTGGTAGCTTGCCAGGCGGGCTATTAAAACGCCCTACCACCAACCAAACCGAGTCTTACAAAGTTGATTCCACCGCGAGTCGAACCCGCGACCACCAGGGTGAAGCGAAGACCTCACCATTACGCCACGGAGGCAGTTATAAGCGTAAGGGCAAAGAATAAGGACTGTTTTCTAAGTAAAAGAAGGTTAACTCCGCAAAATCGTTTGAATGAATGACGACTCTTGCTACGACACAATAGAGTGCAAATTCAGGTCGCACAGCGCTAATTACCTACAGTTATATTCACCTACAAGTTGCCTCTCTTTCTATCGCGTAACTCTTATTTCTTCTGACTACTGAATTTGCAACTTGCAAGGGGTCGCGCGGCTAGGGCGCGGCGTAGGTACATTTTTAACATTTTCCTACCTATAGCGCAAGTGCGACAGGCCTGGTAAGGATAATGCTGAGGTAGGTATTGCAGAAGTAAAAGTGTGGTAAATATAATATAGGCAATGGTCTAATGTCTAGTCTAATGTTGAAGGCTAGGCGAGAAAGTATCAATGACTAAGGAGTAAATTGACAAAGGGGTTTAGAGCTCAATGGAAAGTATGCACAGACAGCGTGACTGTTCAATTCAAGTGTCTGACAGATTTCCGAAAAACTATTCATATTTTTGAAGTGAAACTTCTTAGACGGGGGTGTATTAGGAGTTTTTCTGTCACGAAAAAGCGTTACGGCCGCGTGGAGGGGGTAGACAGAGAAAGGCTGGCGGCGGCGGAGAGAGGGCAGCGGCTGTATTCGTAGATAGAGAACGTCCGCCGTTGAAGTTTCACTTCTAATATGTGTCCCAGCACACATTTCAATTTTTTATTTTTTTTAAATTCCGTAAAGATTTGTGTACTAGTCTTTCATAGAGATTTGTGGTAATTAATGACAATTTTTTTCGGTTAAATCAGATTTCGGAAAAAATTACGTAACTTTTAAAAAAATTCGTAAATATTCGTATTTTTAATCTGACAAACTGCAAACACTGATATTAGTTTCTAGAATGTTTTTACAAAATTTCAATAACTTTGACTGATTAAGATACAAATAAGAATCAAAGTAACCGACATATCTCACAGAATCGCTAAACTGAAGTGGCAGTGGGCCGTATGTTTTCGAAATGTTTCTTTTCCTATGTAGGTAGCATATCAATCATAACGTGGCCCTCCCCATAGGGATATTTTATGTATCATTTAGTTAGTTAATATTACTTTTTGTGCAATCGCAACACAGAAATAGTCGGCTGCAGGAGACCGTCGTATGATTTCGATATGTATCTTCACTCAGATAGGTTTCATACAAATACAAATACAAATGAGTAAGGATATTTTTATGTATCATTTAGTTTGTTTTTATTTATTTTTGTGCAATCGCAACACAGACATAATCGGCTGCAGGAGACCGCCGTATCATTTCGAAGTTTTTTCTCCATCCAGATAGATTGCAGACCATTCACAACGTGGCCGTTCACATGGAAGGTAAGGATATTTTTATTTATCATTTAGTTTGTTTTTATTTATTTTTGTGCAATCGCAACACAGATATATATATTCACAATTGGAAAGCCCTAGGCATCATCTCACCATAAACCCTACAGGAGACCACCGTATGTTTTCGAAATTTTTCTTCACCCAGATAGGTTGCAGACCATTCACATTGAAGGCAAGGATATTTTTATGTATCATTTAGTTAGTATCCAAAGTAACCGACATAGCTCACAGTATCGCTAAACTGAAGTAGCAGTGGGCAGGGCACATAGCTCGTAGAACAGATGTACGTTGGGGTAGTAAAGTTTTCGAGAGGTGACCGCGCACCGGAAAACGTAGCGTGGCCAGGGCTCCCACGCGGTGGACCGACGACCTGGTAAAGATCGCGGGAACCCGATGAATGCGGGCAGCGCAGGACCGGTCGTCGTGGAAATCCTTGGGGGAGCCCTTTGCCCAGCAGTGGATGTTTTTCGGCTGATATGATGGTGATGATTTAGTTAGTTATTGTTACTTTTTGTGCAATCGCAACACAGACATAATAAAGAGATAAAAAATAATTATCCAATTTCAAGGTATTCTTAGTTTAATCATGCCTATCATAATTATCTACTTATAAAGTACCAATCGTCGATAATTTAATAAGTACCTACTTATCACTGACGTAGTTAAAATTATCTGTTAAAGTGTACAATTTAATTGTGCACGTCTGGTCTATTTAAGGAAACCTTTTGTCACAACCTGGACACTTCCTACAACGGGCCAGAAAATTACATTTCAAAAAAGGAATGACGGAATAAACAAAATGGCGGCGAAATCCTATACGTTCGAGAACTAAACTGTAACCAATCTGTATCAATCTGGGTGACGAAGGAGTGAGGTCGCAATCTAGAGAGCCGCAGGGAGTGTCCATACTGTATGTTAGTACTAATATATATACATACTTTACTATTGTATAGGCTTTCTTCTATGTTGTTTAATCGACTTACAAACCAATGTCTGGTCTATATATTATTATATATTACTCATGATAAATGAAAATCAATGATGTATCTCCCAAGGTTGTTATCTCGAAAATTGTTAGCCACAGAATAAATACAATCTCTTTTTTCTGAAACTATTTTGATTTGACGTCTAATGTAAATACAAATCTCCTTGGTGAAAATGATTGGCCACATATGTGTAGTTTTAAAAAAAATATTTTTAAAGATTATCTGACACTCTTCTTTTGTTTGTTTAAATTTACAAGGTGCTTTTAGGGAGTCTGCTCCTGCATTAGCAACAGTTAATCATTGGTTTCGTGAATTTAAACGTGGTCGAGAGAACCTAAACGATTGCCCCAGATTCGGCTGACCATCAACTTCAGTAACTCGTAAAAATGACATCAGGGTAGAATGGATTTTACGGGAGAATAGACACATGATATATCGGGACATTGAGGCGGAAATGAAGATTGGATTACAGGCAGTTCCGCCATCCTGCATAGACTCCTTAAAGTTAGGAAGCTTGCTTCGCGATGGATACCTTATTCTCTCCCCGAAGAGCAAAAATCCCGTTGGTTTAATTGGTTCTTTGCTGGAAAAGTTTAAAGGAGGAACTTCGCGAAACGTATCCTACATCCTTACAACTGACGAAGTTGGATCTACGATCCTCTCACTAAGCAGCAATCCACGCATTGGGTGTTTGAAGAGAACCAGTTTTCCGAAAAGTTGTTCGCGGTCGGAGCGTTAACAAGAAAAATATAGTGGTTTTTTTCGAAGCAGTGGACCAAGTAGCAGTAATTCCATTAGAAGACCGTACAACCGTTACTAGTGAATAAATAGTACTGCGAAATTTCACTGCCTCAAGCTTTCGTAATGGCGAGCGCCCAAGGAGCGGTGTTCTTGGCATTCGTTTTCACCAAGATAACGCGCCCGCTCACACAGCTGTTAAAACCATGGACTATTTGATAACTTCGGGGGTACAAATTTTACCCCATTCTCCGTACAGCCCAGATTTAGCTCCATGCGATTTTTCTTAATTTCTCACGTTATAAAACATGCTTCATGGCAGAGATATGCTATATATAAGGGTAACAAATCTCTGCTTCATGGGCGAAAATTCAACACTGCAGACGAAGCCGTCAAAGATTTTAGCCGGTTATTTTTCGACCTCTCCGCGAGATACGTTTTTTAAATGTTTTGAAAGCTAGTTCACCCGAATGCATACGGGCATAGGGGCTGGAGGAGAATATTTTAAAAAGCTCTAAATAAACTTTTTTCATATTCAAACTATTTTTTATTTCACTAACTATTTTTGGAACAGCCCACGTACCTATGATGTTTCTAATATTATAAAGACTTCTTTGAGAGATAACGTTACAAATGTATTGCGGTATAATTGAGACCTAGAACATTGCACCAAAAATAAATTAGATCCTGCTTCTGTAAACTTCAGCAAAAAATACTCATATGGTTTTCTATATCATTTTCATTTATTTGTTTATCAAAAACATTACACGGCAATGAGAAATTATGATTTCATAGTTCAATATTTCTATCATTATCTCGTTTTTGACAGTTGACGAAAAGTAGTCAGTATAACTACAAGTAGCCTACAACTACCACTACCTGATTCTATTAACGAACACTGTTCCTTGACTAACCTAATAAACAAATATAACCTCATTCCAGATGTGTAAAAAGGTCGCGTTGCACAGGTCCGTAGATGTAAATCTAAATACCCTACACGTGAACGCAGGTAATCCTAAGAGCAACACCAGGCAACCACCGTCTTGCCCTTGGATAGCATTAATTATGCCACACGATAAGAAAGAAAAATCAAATGTGTATTTTCTGTCTATCTATCTATTTAATGTAATTCTTAATCTATCCTTAACTTATGCAGAAGTACTTGAGGTGCACTAAGAATATCAACCAACTACGGGGTCTGTCCAATTCTGCATGAAAAACAGCTGCAACGGGTTATTAAGCTGATTCCAGATGTGAATGAAGGTCGCGTTGCACACTTCCGTAGATGTAAATCTAAATGCCCTACACGTGACCGCGGGTGATCATAAGCCCAACACCAGGCAACCGCCGTCTTTCCCTTGGATATCATTAATTATGCCAGACGAATACAAAATCCGAAATTATTCGAATTGTTCGTTGTGATGTTTGCGCCGCACCGCACACGTCAGTAGGTCTGAATGCTAAGTGCAACACCAGGTGACAGCCCTAGGGATTTCATGCCTAATTTTGTCACAGGGCCCAGAGTAGGAATGTAGTATAAAATATTGGGTCTACTTACTCTTTGGGTGGTTGCAGGGAATCCATGCCCGCCACTGCCACTTGTCCAATCTGAGCTGGACTCTCACTGACATTCACAGAGTCCACCACCATTTTGAAAATGCGAAAATCACACTAACACACTACTATAAAATTAAAACCAAAATAGAAAAAAAGAAATAATTCGTAACCACACGCGCGCGTAATCTCAAAATTGATATAAAACTTGAGTCTACCTATCTAATAGATATAAACTATTATGCTCTTAAAAATTCCTGACTAAAATATATTTCTTTTTTACATGAGTAGTAATTTTACGAGGGCGAATGGATTTTTTTTCATCCACAATTGATAAGCCTTTGGCATCATATCACCTGATGGTAAGTGACGATGAAGCCGAAGATGGAAGCGGGCTTACCACGATTTCCCAACGCAATGGGGAATTAATTAAAGGAAAGTGAAGAAACTTTAGGAAAAAGGACTCAAGTTTTAAAAATCAATTAAATACCGAATGTGTTATGTCACAACTAGGATTACGAACGAAATGACCGAGATACAGAAAATTACTTTTATCTATTTGATATCAAATGGAATTATTACATACAGGGTCTAACAAAATTGAAAACGCTAAACACGTTAAAAAACCGACTTCCATCGCAACAAATTAGTACATTTTTGCATTATTATTTTTGGTTTTCGTTAATTTTCTACTAAAGTACTACACTGATTTTGATAAAATTTATATGGGACCACACGGGAAGCACTAGCTTTCAAATAAAAAAAGAATCATAAAAATAGGTTCACCCAGTCAAAAGTTCTGAGGTAACAAACATTAAAAAAAACATACAGACGAATTGAGAACCTCCTCCTTTTTGGAAGTCGCTTGAAAATGGGGCATCTACTCATCATACTGTCCAAATGAGCCTAAGAGAAACCAACATGGTGAATTGGGATGATGATGACCGCATCAAAAATAAATTATGAACTCTTGATCACTAAATTTCCCTCCTTGAAACTAAAACTATACTCGTATAAAAAACCTTACTCGTTTTAATTTCCATCAAGTCTTATATTTGTCTTATATTGTACTGTATTGTATGTATACGTATATAACGCTGCAAAACTATGACGTCACGCCTAGGTATTTCAAATATTTTTAGAACAAAATGAAGTTTTTGACAAATGATAAAAAGTAACTCAGATGACAAGCAGTCATCATTCCTATTCGCAAAAAAAAATCTTCATACGTATCGTTTAGATTAATGACCAATTTTGTAGTTTTTTTATGAGAATTGATAATGGGTTCTTTAATAAGGAGCGTCGGTGGCGTAATGGCAAGGGGCGCTACCTCCTGTCCGGGAGGTCGTGGTTCGAATCCTGCCATGTACCAATGGGTTTGCGAATTTCGATTTCATATGTAGGTCGCGGGAAGCCGCTGGATGCGGGCAGCGCAGAACCGATCGTCGTGGAAATCCTTGGGGGAGGCCTATGTCCAGCAGTGGACGTCCTTCGGCTGATATGATGATGATGATGATGTACGTTTACCTGACGCTCTTACGGTGAAGGAAAACATCGTGAGGAACTCGCACACGCCTGCAAAGAAACTCGAAGGTTGTGTGTGAAGTCGACCAACCCGCACCTGGGCCCGCGAGGTCGACTAAGACCCGATCGCCCTAATTCGGGGTAGGCTCGAGCCCCTCGGTGGGGACGTATATGAGCTGATATGATGAATGGGTTCCATAGGGAAAGTTTTTCAGTAGGATAGCCACAAATAACGGGTTCTACACCAATTTCCTTACACTCTGTATAATCCTTGCTTTATCATCGGCTAATAAGTGTTCGTATTGTAAATTCGACATTATTTCGCTTTATTAAGAATCCGGTAATTGATAAGATAACATACTTTACATGCATAGGTACCTAATGAAAAAATTGAAATACGAGTATAGATAGGCTTTAAGACGACTCAATCCGAGTAGGTCGATACGTGATACAATAATATCGATCGTAAGTCTATTTGTTTTAAGTTCAAATCAATGCGGACCGCGGCTGTTACGTTGAAACCAAACGCCCAATTCTCGATTTTTACATGTTTTTATTATTTTTCTTCACTTTCAAATAAGTTAAAAAAAATTGTCCAATTAAAATAAAAGGTGTTAAATTCATCGAGTTTTGTGTGTTGGTTTCATTCAACATTAACTATTTGTTGACGAGAAATTTTGCTAATATTGCCTAAAACAGGGTCTACAGTATATTTTTTTACATCACGAGTAGTAATATTTTAAAGTTGTATTCAATTCAATCATTTTTTTATTACTTTAAGCATATTATATATTTTTTCCATAGTGATAGCTTTACACAGTCTTTCAATAATTTGAATTGAATATTGTGATTTGACCTATCTTAGGGCCTTAATGAAGTGCAACAACTTTCATTTTAAAAACGAAAGAAAGAATAAAAAAGCTTCATTGTTTAGTTTAAATGAGTTTTTATTTAATTTTCGTACGCTTAAAGGACTAAAAGAAGTAAACTTACTGAACTAACTAACCTTATAAAAGGACTGATAAATAAGTAACCGTGAGCAATTTACGAAAATCACCCAAAATGTAGGCTGTTTAAACTAAAGAGAAAATCAAAGGTGATTGTACTCAGTAGTAAGGTATATCACGAATCATTCTCAATACAAATCGAATACTTACTATTTATTTGTACAATCGAAGCAAAACAAAATTACTTTCGTACCTAGTGAAGTAGGGTTTATACAGTTGGGTGCAGAAATGCTTTACCAATTTCGAATCCAATTCGGAAATAAATTCCTTGTGGGATGCCTGCTATTTACTTGTTCAATTATGTTAAACATTACATAGTGTTACGTATATGCCTTTGAAGTTTTCATAGCTGGTTAGAGGCCCCGGACGTCGGTGTTTTTATAGCCGGATAGAGGCCCCGGACGTCAGTGTTTTTATAGACGGATAGAAGACCCGGACGTCAGCGTTTTTGAAGCCGAATAGAGGCCCCGGACGTCGTGTTTTTATAGCCGGATAGAGGCCCCGGAAATCCATGATTTTGTTGTAAACTCTAAAACCAGCACGATTGAAACACCCTTTAATTCGTTTTGAAAGAAACAATTCATGCAAACACATCGCACTTAGTAGTAACTAGTGGTTGCCCACAACGTCGTTCGCGCTTTTTTCCCTATCCGGTAGGAGTTTTCAAAAATCTAAATTCTTGTCTACATCTTAAAGGAAACCTCTGTGAAAAATTTCAGCTTTCTAAGTCCAAGGTTTGGAAATAACGTTGATGAGTCAGTCAGTGAATGAATGAGTCAGGATTTTTTACATAGATTTACTTCTTAGTTCTTAGTTCGTTTATAGTTTCCTTCTTTGACCTTCTTAGTTTATCCCTAATCATAGTGAAGCATATCGAGTTTCACTACTAGTTGACATTTAAATGCATTTTTTTTTCAAAAAGCCAAAGAAAATTTTGGAGGTCGCACTAATTTATAGATAGGCCTAACACACATAGATAAAGAGCTTCTTCACATGCTTATATAATAGTTTCGTTCGATAGCACATTGAAACTTAAACTAGAGCCTTAAATTAAGATCCTTTAGTTGTATTGTCAGGTTTGCTGGTGACCTGGTCGTCTTCCCTCTGATACAGGTAGCTGGTCTGTGGCGTGGTAGTGCTGTAAGTGCTGGTGCCAGTCGACTGGTGCGTGTTGGATTGCCCATACGTGTTCTGGTTGCCTTGACCTTGGCCATATGACGCTTGGCCTTGGCCATATGAAGCTTGGCCTTGGCCGTACGAACTTTGTTGTCCTTGGCCGTATGAGGCTTGGCCTTGGCCGTATGAACTTTGTTGTCCTTGGCCGTATGCGGCTTGGCCTTGACCGTATGAACTCTGTTGTCCTTGGCCGTAAGAGTTCTGGAAATGGAAGAAACTATTGAAGTAACAAGCGAGTATTTGTTAGCTTTACTCATTGGAATTTTTCCATTTTCCTAAATAAAAATCTTTTCATGATACTATCTTCTTCCCTAGGGCTATCCCGACTTGCCTCGGAGTCCAAGGTCAGGGACAGACAGAATACGGACTGTATATCAAATTTTATAAAAAATTGTTAAACGGAATATGTGAAATATTTTATCGGTAGGTACAGTCGGCCAAAAATGTGGTTTGCCACCCTACAGTTGAAGTTCATTTGCACGTCACAGAACAACAAGGTTGATTTTCCTTTGCAATGCTATTCTGATAGGCAAACGTTAGCGAAATTTAGATTACATGGAAAGTTTTGTCAAAACTAATAGACCACTTCCTTGGCCAACCTAACATGAAAGCTTTCGTAGCTCTGTGTGAGTTACGTGGTCGTGCCAATCACGCAGGTAAACTGACAATACGATAATTACCTGGATGGGTTTGTGGCTTTAGTCTCGACCGTTTACATGTTTGGCGTTGGTGCTGGTTGCTATCACTATAGATGACTGTGGTTAAGCCGTATTAGAGGGCTAAAAATCTGACAGTGGGGTTCATCACTAGGCTTAAGTCTAACATAGCCATCAGCACTTGGCCCCCGAGTCTGGGAAGTTGGAACGACGTAGGGTAGTTGACAGCATAAACAAATAATTATTAAATATTATTTCCTAAATTCATCTCCTCTTGAAAATTTTAAAAACCTTGTTCGTTTTGTTTTTTATCAAGTCTTCAATTTTTAATCGATCAAATTTAGAATATTAGTACATTAACGACTCTGAAAAGCTGTGACGTCACGCCTTGCTATTCCAAACATTTGTAGAACAAAATTTCGTTTTTGCCAAATGATAAAAAGTAACTCAAATGACTAGCAGTAAACTAGCCCATTGTAAAGAAGGATATAATATTTCATTATTATCATAGGGCTATCCTTATACAGTTATACAGTTGTTTGATCAAGCCATTCTACCCAACAAACTAGGCCATATTTAATGTCGTTACATTATCCCACGGAAGGAAAACGCATGCGTCTCAAATGCTTTACTCTGACGAGCTCAATATAGGTAAGTAGTAATAATAATAAAATGCGTAAGGATGTGACGTTTCGACCCCATCGCCACTGACGGAGTGACTGTAGTGACAGGACAGACACTTCGTCAGTGTCAACAGTCTGTACTCCTTGGAGTCGGTGTTGACCGTGCTGAGCTCCAGTTTGACCCCGGGTACTAAAATATACGGGTTAGAACGGTCATTCCTAAAAATGATGATAAACAACGACAGCGAATTGCGTATAGGGTCGCTGCCCGGAGGCCGCCGGGGCGCGTCTGATCAAGCTGATGGCAGGCGTGGTAGATTGTTAGTCGGCGCACCACGAACAGCCCGACCATCTGGGCGGTCTCATTCATCATCACCACCAGTGCGCTTGGCGCCGGCAGGGTCTTCTCAGGCCCAGCAAGCGGCGCCCGCCGCTGGTGGAGTTCGGCGAATGAGATGGACTAAGTATCAAAACGAAAACCTCATGCGTGCATACTACAGTGCGACGGGGGGATAAACTCGTCGGAAGGGCAACCGAGCGAGGCTGCACCAAGCATTCATGCAATTAGAGCCTACATTATACAATGTAGTCTATGTCTTGGAGCAAAACTTAGCGGATCGAGTCAGGTACATATTACACTAGAACATCTTTAGCGTGACTGAACTCGAAGGACTACGATGCGAGAATTTTGAGATCGTTCCCGCCTCAGGATCCTCATTAAATGGCTCGCGCCGATTATCGGCACATGTTCCGCAAGCGACTGAACCAGTTTCAGACCCACCGTCACCACCATCACTTGGCGAGGATCATGAGACGGAAACGGTTTACCAGGAATTAGAGCGGATCAGGAGACGATTACTAGAGACGATTTAGGAATTCCGTATTTTGCCTCCGCCGAGGAAAGGCCGCGGCTTAGCGTTAGGTCCGAATTCGGGATATCATAGAGGCCGTAAACCGCATGCTGCCAGAATATCTGGTGAATAGCAGTGACCTCAGTGACACGAACTCAATCCTCTTTGGCGCTGCAATGGCAGTCTGCCGTTTTATCGGCGCCAAATTGCCGGAATCGTCTCAAATATCTCGTCCGCGGGAAAAGCGGTTATGGCGGAAAAGAATTGAGCATCGTATTGCTGAGGCTAGACTCCTCATTGGCAAACTGATTGCTTTCAGAGGGTTTCGGAATCTCCTAGTAATGTAGCGCCATCTACTGTTGAGTAGCTAAACTAAACTATTTTTTTTTCTCTGAAAGTGATTTTCCCAGAGATGACATCTATTAAAATACCTAAATAAAATTTCATCTAAATCGTAAGAGCAGTTTCCGAGAAACCAAATTTTAAAAAATTTATCATTTAAAGTAATAATAATTTAAGATAATGTAAGTATGTATAAAATAATTAAAATCCAATTTAATAGATTAAACTACAAAATTATTTTTATTTATTGCAGTGATTGCATGTGACATGTAAGCCACAGCAATGTGACATTAAAGGGCAATCAACCCTGTCCTAATAGTTAGAAGATAATATTGGGCATAAGTATTAGAACCCACAAAAATCTTTTACCTGTTGTCCATAAGAACCCTGCCCGTACGCGTTCTGCCCGTATCCCTGTTGTCTGTTGCCACTACCAGTGCCGTAGCGATCGCGGTCCGGTCGCGACGCCTGCGCATACTTGTCCCTGTCCCTGTCATCCAGCCTGTTTACACCGCTGTGAAAGAACGAGATAAACAATATCACAACAAAGAAATATGTCACAATGATTAACTCAACATTAACTGCCTTCGTGGCGTAGTGGTTAGTTCACTCGCTTCACACCTGAGTGGTCGCGGCTTCGATTCCCGGCTGGCAGCGTAGGACTGGTCGTCGTGAAAATCCTTGGGGGAGGCCTTTGTCCAGCAGTGGCCGTCTTTCGACTGATATGATGATGATGATGATGATGACATTTCTTCAAGATTTGAGTGTATTTATTTAGTATCCAAAGTAACCGACATAGCTCACAGAATCGCTAAACTGAAGTAGCAGTGGGCAGGGCACATAGCTCGTAAAACAGATGTACATTGGGGCAGTAAAGTAAAGTCAAGTGGCGACCGCGCACCGGAAAACGTGGACAGGGCTCCCACGCGGTGGACCGACGACCTGGTGGAGATCGCGGGAAGCCGCTGGATGCGGGCAGGGCAGGACCGGTCGTCGTGGAAATCCTTGGGGGAGGCCTATGTCCAGCACGTCTTTCAGCTGATATGATGCTAAGACATTTCTTCAAGATTTGAGTGTAGAAGGCTCTAGAAGTTATACCAACTGGTTGTCCCCCATAGCACTCAATCAGGTATTTTTACCGGGCCATTTTTGAGCAATTATTGCTCGGCAACAGTAATGGCTTAATCTGGAGCAATTATCGGAGCAATTCCAATAAAATGCGGCAATTGTTTTGGACATATTGCTTTAAATTGCCCCATATATTCCGTGTTGCTCAAAGTCGCCGATATGAATTGCCTTGTATATAGTTGGTAAATTTTTGTATTTTTTTTTCTATCTCATTCATACGTATGTCGTATACGTATCAGCCAGAAATTTGTTCCTTCATATTGGTCTCATATTTAGTAAATATATGGACTCTGTTTAAAAATAATATAAAAAAAACCGGCCAAGTGCGAATTGGACTTGCGAACGAAGGGTTCCGTACCATTATTTAAAAAATCACGTTTGTTGCATAGGAGCCCCACTTAAATACTAATTTTATTTTAATTTTATTTTTTATTTTTAAAGCGCATAATACAACTAAATATTCTATGAATATTTCAAGCGCCTATCTGTTGCCGTTATTAATATCTAGCAAAAACAAGCAAAAAAAAACACGTTTGTTGTATGGGGCCCCCCCTAAAATATTTGTTTTATTTTAATTTAATTATTTATTTTTAAACTGAATATAATAACTAAATATTCTGTAAATATTTCAAGCGTCTACCTGTTGCTGTTATCAATATCAAGCATTAACGAGCAAAAAATTTTTTTTTGTATGAAGACCCCCCTTATTTTTTCACTTTTTCTAATATTATTTAGAATTTGTTGTTATAGCGACAACATAAATATCTAAATCATCTGTAAAAATTTCAACTGTCTAGCTATCACGGTTCATGAAATACAGCCTGGTGACAGACGGACAGACGGACTGACGGACAGTGAAGTCACACCCTGGACACTTCATACAACGGGCCAGAAATGACATTTCAAAAAAGGAATGGCGGAACAAACAAAATGGCGGCGAAATCATATACGTTCGACAACCAATCTGTAACCAATCTGTATCAATCTGGGTGACGAGGGAGTGAGGTCGCAATATAGAGAGCGGCAGGGAGTGTCCATACTGTATATATACTTTGGCGAAGTCCCAGTAATAGGTTCCCGTTTTTACCCTTTGGGTACGGATTCCTAAAAATCACTGATCGCCACTGGTCGCCACTGGTCGCCACTGGTCGCCACTGGTCACCACTGGTCGCCACTGGTCGCCACTGGTAGCCAGCGGAATAAAAGTAAGTATACGGCGTGGTGTGGTGTGACGGTCTTTCTACCAACAGTTACTACATTTTGCCATTGCCGTATTGCTCGATGTAGGTGTGACCTCATAGTTGATCAGTTTCATCTTCGTCCGGAATAATTCAAAAAACCTGACTTGTTTTGTTTCTCCGTCACGTCTTCAATTTTTAATTGATCAAATTCACAAAATAAGTTCGTCAATGACGCTTAAAATCTATGCCGTCACTTGTGGGTATTTCAAACATTTTTAGAACAAAATTTCGTTTTTAACAGATCATATAAAGTGACTCAAATGACTAGCAGTCCGATCCCCTATTGGGAAATTCTAGTTGCCCGTGTAAAGGTCTTAAATATCTGGTTATCTGGTGCCCATGCTCACCCAGGAATCCTGAGATTACTACAACTTCTTTTAGAAGACCCCCGAAATATATGAAGGTAAAGTTCCCAAATTGTTTAACTAACCTCTGATCTCTGTAAGGTCTAGCAGCTACGTTCATCCACCCGCTGCTTTGGCCGTACCCAGCTCCAAAGTCCTGACGGTAGCCTGCATCTCCATAGCCAAGAGACCCTCGGTACTCCAGGGGATCACGGTAGCCAGAGTAGCCCACGTTCTGCCAGCCGGAAGCGACTTCAGGTCTGTAATGAACGGAGAATGTAACGTTTATAATAGTAGAACATTGTATGATGAAAAAGTGCCTGCTTAAAGTTTGTGAGCCAAAATGTTTGAAATATGTTCGATCTGTACTGCTGTACTGAATATTCACAGTACTGTAGGAATTGAGAAAACTATGTAAAGGATAAAGATTATTTTAAATTTGAATTTGGAGGATCCTTGAGTCCTTTAGACCAAAAATGACACCTCAGACCTTTATAGAGACCAAAAACTGTAACTAAACAGGCTCTATGTTATTCTACCGTGGAAAGAGGAATATTAAGGCAGTAATATTACAGATTTTCGTTATTTTTGACGTCAATTACTGCTAAACGATAGAAAACCCAAGGTAGAAAAAAAAATACCCTCATTGTTGATGATGTACCTTAATGTCAAAAGCTATTAGAAACACGATTGAGCAGTTTTGGCTCGATAGAAAAAAAAAACCAAAGATAGGTCTACACCGTTACTTTCAACTCTAGTTAGGACTAATATTTTGAAGAAGAAATTTTAAAAAATATTCAAAAATATTTGTTAGATAACACAAAGTGAGAAATGTTATTATTTTTTTTATACTTCTATTCAGAAAATTTAAACTAAACGAAAAAAACATTAAAAAAGTGTAAGAGTGTGGTTATTTTCTTTACTCTTTACACGTAAAGAAAAAAACAGAGACAATCAATGTCTCGCCTTAACGAAAGCGGAAGACCGTGACACTATAATATGATGCGTAGGGATGTGACGACCCCAATGCCACTGTGGAAATGGCTGTTGTGACAGCACAGCCATTTCGTCAGTGTAATCAGTCGGTAACCCTTGGACTCAATGTTGACCGTGCTGAGCTCCTAATCGACCCGGGTACTAAAATAATGGGGTCCGTAACGGTCACGCATAAAATGATGGAAAGTACAATTACAGAAGAACGTATAGGGTCGCTACCCGGAGGCCGCCGGGGCGCGTCTGGTCGCGCTGATGCCAGGCGTGGCAGGATGCGAGATGGCGCACCACGACCGGCCCGAACATCTGGCCGGTCACTTCCATCATCACCACCAGTGCGCTTGGCGCCAGCAGAGTCTTCACAGGCTCAGGCAAACCGTATTCGGCGATACTCGGAGCGGGTAGACCGGTTTCGCCAGAATCACCTCTTTATGAGTGATCAGAAGAAGTTCTACAGGTCACTGGACCGACCGGGTATTGTAGCCTTTTGGCATAACCTGTGGTCCCGGCCTGTGCAACAAAACGAGGGGCAATGGACGGTTGAGCGTGGACAATGGCGTGTGCTCGCATCGAACCTATGAACCCCGTGGCCATTAGTGCCAATGATGTGTTGCAAGCGGTCCGTAAAGCTCCGAACTGGAAAACTTCAGGGAGCGACGGACTGCACCACTATTGGCTTAAGGGGTTCCATGTGAGTCACGAGACCTTGGCCAGCCAGTTCCAGCAAGCACTCAAGCAGTGTCAGGTCCCGAACTTTTTGACCACTAGGATCACTCATTTGGCTCCTAAGTCTAGTAATACCGCCCCATCACTTGTCTTTCCACCACCTACAAGACACTGACATCCATTCTGAAAGCTAAAATTGACGCCTTCATTGAGGCGAATGATATCATGGCAGTAACTCAGAATGGCTGTTGAGGCGGTAGTCGCGGTACGAAGAGCTACTCCTGATTGATGCGGTCGTGGGTAAATTGGTGAACCGCAATCAACGCAATTTTTCCGCTGCCTGGATTGATTATAAGAAGGCTTTCGACTCGGTCCCCCATTCATTCACCGGATTTGTATTAAGAGGGGAATATTCAAGGCCGACTGTCTGAGTCCACTTTGGTTTTGCCTGTCCTTGAATCCACTCAGCTTTCTGCTCGAGAAATCAGGGACGGGATTTCAGTTTCGGAGAGGTGATTCACGCATGAATGCAACACGGTTGGAGCAACTGTTGAAAATTACTTGTGATTTCAGCAGTTCCATCAACATGGAGCTAGGAGTGGATAAGTGCGCGATCCTTCATGTAGACAGGGGTAGGGTGGTACATTCAGATGGAGTCTAAATTGACTCCATGAACATCCGCACCCTCTCTGAAACTGATACATACCGGTATTTGGGTATGTCGCAGAGTATTGGTGTTCACGAGGCAGGGGTGAAACGGGCGGTTTGTGACGTGTTTCGGGAGCGCCTGACACAAGTTCTTGAGAGCTATTTGTCGGGCGTTAACAAGATACGAGCATTCAACGCCTGGGTCATGCCTGTTCTTTTGTACACCTTCGGCATACTCAGATAGTCACAGACAGAACTAGACGCCCTGGATCGAAAAGTTCGCACTACTATGACACTCCATAGGATGCATCACCCGAGGTCGTCAGTGATGAGGCTGTATATCCTGCGGAAGAGTGGTGGTCGTGGCCTCCTAAATTAACAAATGCATAACCGCGAGATATACAGCCTCCGAAGTTACTTCCTGACGAAAGTCGATAGTGAGTTGCATAGAGTTGTCATAGCCTGTGATAAAGTACTAAGCCCTCTGTCCATGGCCCAAGAGAACTGGCAGGCGCCGGCTGTGCTTAGCACTACCGAACGAGAGGCCATCTGGAAAGACAAAGAGCTGCACGGTAGGTTCTTTAAGGCTCTTTGTGGATCTTTAGTAGATCAGAAGGCCTCCGTGTACTGGCTGCGCTTCGGAGACCTTTTTGCGGAGACCGAGGATTTTGTTTGTGCAATACAGGATAAGGTGGTTAAGACGAACAACTATAGGAGGTTCATAATAAAAGACGGCACCTTGGACGTTTGTCGGTTGTGCCGTCAACCAGGGGAAACCCTGCTTCATATAACCTCCGGTTGTTCCATGCTTGCCAACACTGAGTATTTGCACAGGCACAACCAAGCAGCCAGGATCCTACACCAAGAGATCGCTCTAAAGTATGGCCTCATATCTCGGTGGTTGCCGTATTATAGATACACGCCGGAGCCGGTTCTCGAAAACGACCGTGCCCACCTCTACTGGGACCGACCCATCATCACGGACAGGACGATTCTTTCGAATAAGCCTGATATCGTGTTGATGGATCGGGCGCAGTCAAGGGTATTTTTTGTGGATGTCACTATCCCATACGATGAAAACCTCGTGCAGGCTGATGCCGATAAAAGGATCAAGTACCTAGACCTAGCACACGAGGTTACTGATATGTGGCGAGTGGAATCCACTGAAATTATCCCCGTAGTTCTGTCCGTGAACGGGCTAACTTCAGCCGACCTGAACGTCACCTAAGGCGGCTGGAACTCCGAGGCAGACCAATAATTGCAGCAATGCAGAAAGAAGTCCTCCTCGATAATGCCGCTTACTCTCCCCGTCGCACTGAACTCCAGCCGACTGTGCTTCCGCTGGAGATGCTCCTGCCACTTCGCCTCGTGCGAAGTGAGCAGAGTAGCTAAAATTTTATATATTTAAATAATAAAAATCATTTATTTCTCAAAAACAAAGCAATAAATTGTACACAAGTAAAAGGTCAAAACAACAGTTGTTTGTGGGAGACTGGTGCCTAAGTTAAGATAAAGTTAAGATAAGTTAAGATATCTTGTGTTAGAATATCTTGTGTTTGTATAGGTCACCAGGCCCTCACTCGGAAAAACGTGGCTACAAAGAGAAAAATAATAAAGTTACGTACAAGCAAATAACAGGAACATAATCAGTGAAATTGTGACAAAAGCATGTACAAAAAAAGAGACAGTTTTGTCGCTTTATTGGGAAAATAGTCACTGCAGGAAGCAATGGATGGTCTAATCTAAGGTCTGTAATGATTTAGAGATCGAAGTGTAGTTTCTGCTGTATCGACACTTCGTGTTCCGGAGTCGTATCTGCTTAGCAAGGAGGCGTCACGTCAGTTTCAAGGCTTTAAGATGACTCAATGCGAGCAGGTTGATACGTGTTAAAATAATATCGAACGTAAGTCTATTCATTTTAAGTTCAAATCAATGCGGGCTTCGACGTGGCTGCTACGTTGAAACCGAACGCCCAATTCTCGATTTTTACATGTTTTTATTACTTTTCTTCACTTTCAAATAAGTTTGAAAAAATTTTGTTTAATTAAAATGAAAGGTCTTAAATCTCCGATTTTTATGTATTGGTTTCATTCAATATTAACTATTTCTTTTCGAGAAATTTTGCAAATAATGCCAAAAACGTAGACCCTCTACAGTATATTTTTTACATCAAAGGTGCTAATATTTTTTAAATTGTATTCAATTAAATAGATTTTTTATTACTTTAGGTATATTATATTTTTTTTTCTAAAATGATAGCTTTACACAGTATTTCAATAATTTGAATTAAATATTGTCATTGGACCCATCTTAAGGCCTTAAGAAATTTAACGGAGACCCACCAAAATAAGAACTGTTATCGCTACGAGTTCGTCAAAAAAAAAAAACAAGTTCAAAAAAAATCCGGTGCAAAGTCGCCTGTCTATCGGTATTCTTTCGAATTCATTTCTAAGAACTACACGACCTCATTTCCCTAGCTCCATTCCACCTTCCGGAAGTGGAAAGTTTGAAGAACTTTGTTGTCCATCTGCACGATGCGTTACGCTTGCTTTTTTATTAAGCGGACAGCGAAGGCGTGGTTTTCCTTGCTTGCGTAAGTGTTTCCAGATTTAAGTTGAGAGTGAAAAGGCTTTTATTTAAGTGTCCGTGCAATATTCTCGACTCCATCTTCACTTTCTATCAGATGAGTTGCAGTCAACCAAAGTAACCGACATAACTCTCAGAATTGCTGAACTTAAGTGGCAGTGGGCGGGGCACATAGCTCGTAGAACAGATGGCCGTCGGGGCTACTTATTTTACTTTACTAAGTTCTCGAGTGGCCATAGCGCACCAGAAAACGTAGCGTAGGCAGGCCTCCCACTCGGTGGACCGATGACCTGGTGAAGGTCGCGGGAAGCCGCTGGATACGGGCAGTGCAAAACCGGTCGTCATGGAAATCCTTGGGGGAGGCCTATGTCCAGCAGTGGACGTCCTTCGGCTGATATGATGAATTGCAGTCCATGCACTCAAATTATTAATAAAAAAAATTCTTTATTATACAAAAGAAAGATTTACAGAGAACTGTGAACCTAAATGACGCACACTTATATTATATTGTTTTTATTATATACTAGCTGTTTCCCGCGGCTTCACCCGCGTGGACAACGTTTCTATGACTTTTCGAGGGTGCGCAGTGAAAACAGTAGCCTATGTATTAATCCAGGTCCTAATCTGTCTACCTACTAAATTTCAGCCAGATCTGTTCAGTAGTTTTTGCGTGAAGAAGTAACATACATACTCGCACACTCACAAACTTTTGCCTTAATAATATTATTGTAATTTTTTATAACATACAATCTCTATGCTTCTGTTCTGTCTTGTCTAAGTCTCTACGCTCACCTCGTGTAACCGGGCCGGTCCCAAGCTGCCGCCGGCGCCGCATCGGGCCTCCCAGACGCAAAGTAGTAACCTCTGCCCCCCGCGTCCCACCCTGCCTGGCCACGGTATGTCTCGTCCCAAGGCCTGAAACTGACGTGGATCTAATGAAAGTTTATTCATTTTTAGGGTTCCGTGTCTCAAAGGAAAAACGGAAGCCTTCCTCCCTCTTCTGTCGCGCGTTATCAAATAAACGGATTTTCCTGCAGGTTACCTGTTGCGCATTACTAAAAAGAGCCTTTCTAAATTGATTTAATTTTTATGAAACTACTATACATATCTCTTTCTGGCATATTTCACAAAGGGTTCCGTACCATCATACTAGATGGCGCTAGTTTCTTCACCTTTAAAAAAACATGTATTTTGTATGGAGGCCCTCTTATTTTTTACTTTTTTTTGTATTTGTCGTTATAGCAGCAACAGAAATACATCATCTGTGAAAATTTCAACTGTATAATAATAGGGTCCCGTTTTTACCCTTTGGGTACGGAAACCTAAAAAAAGGTGTCGGGAAGCCGCTAGATGCGGGCAGCGCAGGACGGTCTTTGTGTAAATCCTTGGTGGAGGACTCGTCCAAAAGTGGAAGTCTTTCGGCTGATTGATATGATGATGATTATATTTTTTTTACGAATCCAGTTCGTTTTAAAAAGCTGTTTAGTTTCGTTAGTAAAGCTTACTCCAAAAAATTTTGCACACTTTTAAGCAGCTTGTATTATTAGTTATGGGTTACGCTGCACTACTATTAGTTAAAATACAAACGCACCCAAATTTTCATTGATTTAACTGACAACGCTTAACAAGTTAAAAAAACCGACATCACCATGAACACAACTGAGTAGAATTTTTTGTTTTTTTTGTTTTTAGGGTTCCGTACTACCCAAACAGAACCCTTATTGGATCAGTCGTGCGTCTGTCAGTCTGTCCGTCTGTCTGTCACAGCCAATTTGCTCCGAATCTACTGGACCAAATCAGGTGAAATTTGGTAGGATGGTGTAATTAGCGTTGCCAGGCGTCCAGATAAACCCGGACAGGGTTAGGCTTTTTGGATGCGTGTCCGGCCAAATTAGAAGGTGTCCGGCCTGTCCGGCTTTTTAAGTTAAATGATTTTTCCAGTCACCTGGACACTCGGGTGAGCGCTGTCGTATTTATGAGACTATGGCCACAGATTACTAAATAGTTATGCTATGGCGGCGTTTCTTAGTCTGATTAGGACCTCGCTAAGGAGCCAGTAAACATGACTGATTGATTTAGGGGTGTCTAAAGAGGGCTTTAATAATTTAGGGAGTCCGGCTAAACTGGCAGGTATGTCCGGCTATTTAGTTTTAAGACCTGGCAACCCTAGGTGTAATCATATGACCCAAACACAGATGTACTAAGTATTTTTTTTTAAAAATAAGGGTTATTTTCGGGAGAAAAAGTAGGAAATTAAAAAAAGTTTTGCAAACCTTACTGTGTCATATATAATGTCATATAATGAAAGGGCTTAATTGTTATGAGGATCTCAAATATATTTTTGTTATTCATTGTAAAATGAATAGTTTTGATTTTATTCATGAAAGAAGGCGAAAATTTACTATTGATTACCCTTGATCTCCAAAAGTACTGAGCCTAAAATTTTGAAAACACAGTTCATTGCTTGTAGATTACAGGAAAACCTATAAGAATTCTATTAATTGAAAATTGAAATTGAAATTGAAAACTCATTAAAATAAGTTCACTTACGGAAAATAGTTTACTAAAACACCACTAGATAGCGCTAGTAGTATTTTTCTCTTGCTTGCGTTTGTGTCTTTTGTTTGTCACGTGAATAGGTATCATTGTCATAGTTGTGTGGAGAGGTGTGGCGGTACGGAACCCTCATACCGCGAGTCCAACTCGCACTTGGTCGGTTATTTTTTAAATTTTCTAACCGATAACCTCATCGATACGGATTAATTTAATTGATTTTGATACAATATATTATATTGGAACAACCTGGAGGCATAACCCTATCAATAATAAAAAAACCGGTAAAGTGCGAGTCAGAACCGCGCACAAAGGTTCCGTACCATCATACTGAAAGGCGCTTGTTTCTTCACTTTAAAAAAAAAAAACGTTTTTGTATGGAGACTTTCAGGTTTTTATAGTTTTTAGTATTTGTTTTTATAGCGGCAACAGAAATACATAATCTGTGAAAATTTCAACTGTCTAGCTATCACGGTTCATGAAATACAGCCTGGTGGCAGAAGGACGGACAGACAGACAGCGAGGTGTTAGTAATAGGGTCCCGTTTTTACCCTTTTTGTATAGAAATGTAGATATTCAAATACCAAACAAGAATTAGACCTATTTGTTTTTATCCACGATTGATAAGTCCATAACAATTCATATGGTAACTTTTTTAAACAACCAACCGTAATTAATCTCCATAATTATTTACTAATACTGGCTACTTAACTATCTTTATTTGATCTCCATTCTCACCAACTTTTTGCATGGAGCAAGTTCTACGACCTCTCCAATTTGAATTTAGAACTGAAACAGAGGAAGGTGTTCAACCCGGGAACGGTCGACGACCTGGCGCGGTGGCCAGCCAACGGGAAAAAACATGGCGGACCAAAAAAATTATACCGTTCATTTGCAAATTAATTTCGAATAAAAGCACCTTCATGGGTGTTGTAGCAGTACGCTAGCGAACGTATAATATTACAATTGTACGTATCTAGTCATTACTAACGTGAACACGGGATCTGACTTTGATTGTGTAGACATGATAACTGTTAGACAGGAACATACACAATTACTATACTACGTCGATAACTGTATATTTACTAATTGGTAGGTATTTTCTTATGATCTATCTATCTTATTGAAACTTTTGTAATGAAGTAAGTCTCCTAAAACGCCTGAAACCTATTTAAATTAACCTATTTAACCTATTTATCAGTTCAACCGACTTCAAAAAGGAGGAGGTTCTCAATTCGACTGTATGTTTTCTTTTGTATGTTTGTTACGCGATATCTCCGCCGATTGTGAACCGATTTTCAATTTTTTTTTATTGGAAAGAGTATACTTCCGAGGGCTTCCCATTGTCACCAAGTCAGGATCTGATGATGGGATCCCAGGGAAATCGAGAACAACCCTCAAATTTTATAGGCACTGTATATTACGTGTTTCATGTATTTCCTAAAACTATTAAAGTTTTGGCATCTGGCAGTCCTCACCTCATCATCATCTTTATCATCAGATGAGCTGATGAAGAAAGGTACAACTCCTTAACGGTTAGGAGTTGGAGGATAATTCTTTAAATATTTAACGTAGACCGATAGTTGTATTCTTTCAGGTTATTCAGATGAGCTGATGATGGAAGATTTAATTCCTAAACTTTCATGCTGTTGAGATGATGATGGAAGCCACAGGAATCTGTATCTGTTAATGAAACACATAAATTATGAATTATGATTTAATGGTTTCTATTGGCGAGTGGGTGATTGATTATAACGTTGTTAGATAGATATCATTATCACTAAAAATAAATAAAATAAAAATAAAAGTTTCTTAAACTTAAAAACCGACTTCAAAATGAATTTCACTCAAAAGTATGAAATCATATTATTATACTTAGATATACGACATTAACCAACAATAACGAAATCAAAGGTGGGTAGGAATTAAATTAGGGGCCTAAATTTATTTTTGAGGTCGGTATCAGCATACAGCTACTTACGTATCAAATATTTTAGATTCGATGGCATTGCTGACAACTCCTAACCGTTAAGAAGTTGTACCTTCCTTCATCAGCTCATCTGATGATAATGATGATGATGAGATGATGACTACCAGACGCCAAAACTTTAATAGTTTTAGGAAATACATGAAACACGCAATATGTGCCCATAAAATTTGAGGGTTGTTCTCGATTTCCCTGGAATCCCATAATCAGATCCTGACTTGGTGACAATGAGACCCCCTCGGAAGTATACTCTTTCAAATAAAAAAAGAATTTTGAAAATCGGTTCAAAATCGGCGGAGATATCGCGTAACAAACATACAAAAAAAAACATACAGTCGAATTGAGAACCTCCTCCTCTTTGAAGTCGGTTGAAAAGAAAAACGAAACAAAAAATATAAACAAGTGTGATAAATGACCGAGCGAGCGCGAAGCTCGAGCGAAGCGTCTCCGTATAAGCTTGGGCAAAAATGCTTTAGTATGTCTGTCCGACGGATGTCCGGCTGCTCTCCTCTACAGGTCGCATTTCTCAACCGAATCTCGTAAAATGTTGTGAGCAGGTTCGATAATTATATGTTTTTTTTCGATATTTTGGAAATAATGGCGGAGCCATGTGGGTTGAAAACGTAATAAAAAAAGTATCATATTTCAGCCATTTCGAAATCTCGCGAGGTCTCACAGACCCACTTGTGACAATATTGTACGATGTAGATGTGTACTTATTTCTAAAGACATTGAATATGGACACCTCTATTCATTCGTAAGTCTGTAAGTGTAAAATGCGAGGAATAAGGTGCCAAGACGACTGGCAAATTGGATAATTGTGCTGCATGTCGAGATAATCTCTGTTTGCCTTGTTAAATACAAATGAGGGTTTTCGCATAGGGTTAAAGCAATGGATGATGTGCGATTCTATTATCTACGATTTTAATACTTAAGCCTTGGCATCATCTCACCTAATGGATGACGATAATAACGTAGGTGTCTGCGGTAGTAACTAATTAGTAATCTGTGTCTGCGGGTTAAACTGTGCGGCTAAGGTATCACACTAATATTATAAAGGCGAAAGTTTGTGAGTGTGTATGTTTGTTACTTCTTCACGCAAAACATATACACAAGTTAGGACCTGGATTAACACATAGGCTACTTTTATTCACGCACACTCGAAAAGTCATAGAAACGTTGTCCACGCAGGTGAAGCTGCGGGAAACATCGAGTTATACCATAAGGGTTGGCAAGTATTGATATTAACCCTCGGTTGGTCGAGTGGGGTCTTTAAAAGCCCGACGTTTGCAAAAACTGCTATATTTTGTTCCATATTAAAGATTCAAATTTGTACCTCAGGGTAGCTTCCTAAAACATACTTAACTATCAATTAGTGCAAAAATAATATATAAAAGTAATACATATTATTATTTGTTAAAAATAATTTCCTATCATTAAAATTATTTGAAACCACACTATGGGATTTATTTAAAATTTTATTATGCTACAAAAATATAAAAATAAATAAATAATAATAAGTAAAAAAAATCTAAATATTTAAAATCTCCGGGCGTTTAAAGACCCCACGTGACCGACGGTGTCACAAAAAAAGCGCGACCACCCGAGGGTTAAGTACAATAAACACAGGGTACCCAGGCATAAAGTGCACAAACGAAAGCAAGTGAAACTATACTCAAACTTATCGCAAAAAAATTGGAAATAAAAATCAGAAATATTCAGTGTTTTATTTAAAGATTATTAATTATTATTACATAAATTTGAGCTCCTTATGTTACTCATCTTTAGCAATTCCTAGTAAAAAATAAGTCGGGTACAACGTTAATTTTTTTAAAGATAGTTTTATGTAGATTAAAAAACAATATTAAAAATCTAGTATAATGTGGCCGTTAGTCCAAGAAAATTCACTTTTATATTACTAAAAATTGGGCCATTTCTCTTAAAACATTATTTATTCCAAATGACAGTGATTGCATATGGTTTGTTTTTCCATTATTTCTTATAACACATTATTTGTCAACATATATGTGTTTATTGCAACTCAATAGTCCTGATAATTCAAAAGTTATGGTCCTTTATTCACATGGGGCTCGAATTTAAGTATATTTATTTATATACTTGTCGCAAAATTCACAGCTTATTTTATTACACATATAAATATTACAATTATTGGTTTTACATTTTATACAGCAAATTATGAAATTCGACTAATTAAAATTTAAAAATGGACGAAGTAGGCTTAAACACAAATAATGTAATAGAAAATAACATTAATGAAGCAAAACTAATAATAATAATAATAAAAATCTTGAGTAAATTAAAACACCGATTATATTTGAATTTTTGTCTTAATTTTTTACGAAAAATTTGAGTCTAGTTTGACTCCTTCTCTTTGCACTTTCTGACTGGGCACCCTGTATAATGTTACAAGCCTTTCCTAAAATCGGTTTTGAGAGTTCGTTTTTCTCTTTCTCTTCTAATTTTTCATGGTAGGAGGCAGTTATATATTCAAATATTTTATATCGCCTTGTAGGAGTTTATTTTGACAAATAAACCACCTTTACAAGGTGAAATTGTGCACTTGCAATTGGTCTATGTCCAGCGTTGGACGTCTGCTAGTAACTTATAAATCACTCAGTTTATATGATGTGTATGAGGACAGGGTCAGTTAATCTGACGCACAGAGAGTACTTTAATATCCTACATCACTAACGATGTCAAACAATACCTCTAAATGTGACGCAGGACAAAGCGTTCGCACCTGTTTCAATTTTCTCTTGTCCATTGACATATGAGAGAAAGCGAATGATCAATTTGACATACTACGCATATACTATAGCCAGCAACGGTATTGTCAATTTCGTGGTCTAGTGGAACCATTGATGGATCCATAAACTAAATAACTCAGTGCAAATAAATATCGAAATGCTCATATTTGCTGTGATGTCCTGGTTTCATGTGTAACATCTTCCATCCACAAATTATCATTAATTTATATTTGTATAACGAATTACAATATGGTCACAATCTGGACACTTCATACAACGGGCTAGAATTGACATTTCAATAAAGGAATAACGGAACAAAGAAAATGGCAGCGAAATCCTATACGTTCGTCAACCAAACTGTAACCAATCTGTATCAATCTGGGTGACGAGGGAATGAGGTCGCAATCTAGAGAGCAGCAGGGAGTGTCCATACTGTATATTAGTACTAATATATATTTTTATATGGTGTTGTGGTATCTTGAAGGGCTATTTGACTGTGCCTCCTCTATAGATACTTGATTAACCCGTGGAGTATGTGGTGAGGAAATATCTCACGCAGAATTTGGCAGGGTGTGACATTTAATGTTCTGTGTCATTAGGTGAAATGCAAATGAATTCTGTTTTTAATGTGCATTTTAATCTACCTACCAATATTGTATAAAATTTCTTCTTCTTTTTTTTACTATTCAAAATAGGTGCAAATTACACTCTTTCTGATAGTCATAAAATAATAATAACATAATTTTATTCGTGAAAAATAAAAAAAAAACAATCATAGATAATAATGTCAAAACTCAATTCTTGAAATAAACCAGATTATGTCATTAGAACATGAAAACAATATGACACGAAAACTTATAAGTACATAAAAATCATTGAATGTCATTGATACCTTTGACAAGAGTAGGCCAGTTCACACGGACAGCACCCGATCACGAGTATAACGCGAGAGCCATCGCTCCAATCAACCATATTAGAGTGAAAGGAACGACCCGGCTCCCGATGCGCCACCATCCGCACAATGCGCACTTCTATGTTCTAGTATCATTTTTTCAAGTGTTTTTCCTATATTTCTTTGCATGTTAACGTTTAGGAACAAAAATATAAAGTTTCAGATAATCGACAAAAGCAACCAAAATTATTATTGTTTTGTTTATAGCTCAACTTAAAACTGAAGCTGATATAGTATTTCAAAAACCTTACAAAATAATTATTTTTTGCATAAATAATATTAATTTTTGTTTTCAGATTTTAATAAACTTTTTTTTCAATTAGATTGACTCGAATCACTGCAATCATGCCACTATATCGTTTATGGCCCACCCTTCACCCCAGCTAATGGAGTGGCAAAAGTTACAGGATCAATCCTTAAAAAAAAAAAACATTTTCATTGATAACATATACTGCCACATGCTCGCCATTTTAATGAAAAAGACAATGAAAAAGTACAGTGCGCATTGTGCGGATGGTGGCCATCCGCACAATGCGCACTTCTATGTTCTAGTATCATTTTTTCAAGTGTTTTTCCTATATTTCTTTGCATGTTAACGTTTAGGAACAAAAATATAAAGTTTCAGATAATCGACAAAAGCAACCAAAATTATTATTGTTTTGTTTATAGCTCAACTTAAAACTGAAGCTGATATAGTATTTCAAAAACCTTACAAAATAATTATTTTTTGCATAAATAATATTAATTTTTGTTTTCAGATTTTAATAAACTTTTTTTTCAATTAGATTGACTCGAATCACTGCAATCATGCCACTATATCGTTTATGGCCCACCCTTCACCCCAGCTAATGGAGTGGCAAAAGTTACAGGATCAATCCTTAAAAAAAAAAAACATTTTCATTGATAACATATACTGCCACATGCTCGCCATTTTAATGAAAAAGACAATGAAAAAGTACAGATTTCAGCATAATTTACGAATATGCCCCAAAGCTAGTAGCTAGCCGGATTCAATAAAGACAGAGCTTAAAATTTTCATTTATGATGTTTATCACTTAGAAACGACACTAAACAGAAATAGTGCAATTGATTCTGCATTCTATTTTGAATTTTTTTTGAGATTAGATGCTTTGTAACTTACATAGTTTCAACCATAGATTTGTTATATACTAATATATATATATGGTTTCAACACATAAACATAAACATTTCCATCATTCGTAAAAAGCTATTATTTTGTTGGTTTAACATAAAATTTGTGATAATTTGTATTTGTAAGAACTAGCCAAAACTTACCTATCATGAGGTCCACGCCCTACTCCAGGTCCGTAACCGCCATATCCATCGTCATAACCGCTTCCTCTGTCAAACCTGTCATCGTATACTGGTCTTCTATACCCCGGGTATCCATCGTACCTTCCTCCGAAGCCTTCATCAGGGTATCTATCATACAAAGGTCTTCTTTCTCTATATCCTTCGTCATAATTCGGCCTTTCTCTGTAAGGATCTCCTAAGAACCTATCGTAGTAATCAGGCCTGTATCTATTCCGGTCATCAAATCTATTTCTATTTCTATCCCCTTTATTCCCACTTGGTCTGCTGTCTTTGTCATCTCTATCATATTTCTTATCATTGTCATCGCTGGTCTCATTCCTGTTGCCTGTTTTTCTATCTGCGTTGAATTTTCTATCTCTCTCTTCATCACTGTCGTAGTTTTTGTTCTTGTCGAACCTGTTGCCGTAGGTGGGTCGGTGGCTGACCCGGCGGTCATCATCGTAGCGATCGCGGTTTGATCTGTCGTAATCATCTCTGTCGTGGTATCTGGAAAGTGTAGGCGATTTATTCCTATTTATGCAGTGGGAAGTGGAACTGGTGTTGAGAAAGGAAGTGAGGACATGTTTATAGTTAGTTTCAACTTCATCTTAAACAATCCAGAACATTGCACTACTGCATTACTAACAAAGGTCAAACTTCCACACGGCGGCAGTCAGCCAAGTTTAGAAGTAAGAGGGCTGGCCAAACCGACTGTCAGAAATGTACAAACCACTTAGAACCTCTGGCAGGCTAAACGATTAGGTCTAGTATGGCTAGACTTAATCGTTTAGCCCTGCCAGAGGTTCTAAATGGTTGTTATTGATTGTTGCACCCAGCATTACGTTTATCCTTACTAATTTTATGATTGTAAAAATGTGTTTGTTTGGTTGTTATCTTATTACGCTTCAACACTGGGAAGGGAATAGGCTACTTTTTACCCCGTGAAACGAGCATAGTCCGATGCTGTTCCTGAGGGAACTGAAAAACTCTTTTTTTTAGGTTAATTTCTTTAAGATCGCAACGGAACAATGAATTGTTGCGATTTTTTGCACAAAGATGGTTGAGGAGGAGGTGGGAAATAACATAATTTAATAATTAGCATAACCTGACATAGCTCCCGAGGGATCTAGGGAAAACATATTTCCATGCACGCTCGCGCACGTCGGCGTGGCAGCGGAGCAACGGATTGAAGTGTTTTTTTTTGTATAGAATTGGTTTAGGGGGTGGAAAGTGACATAGACTACTAATCAGAATAGCCCGATATAGTTCCTGAGGAATCTGGAGTAAGCTCATGACCACGCTCGCGAGCCGCTCATAATGAGTCGCGGCTCGCGCAAATCTCGACCTTAAAGACAGTTATAAAAATGATGTCTAATACGCGCGCGAAGCTAGTTATATGTATATATGTAACGTAAATCTTAAATATTAATGATAAGAAAATAATTTTGATTTGATTACCTGTCGTCATAACACCTGCCACACCCCACAGGCCTGTCATACTCTGTCCTGGGATACTCTAGCCTGTCATACATAGGTCTGGCTCCATATCTGTAGTCATAGTAGCTGCGGCCCTGTCTACTGAGCCTAGTGGTCTTCTCCTTGGCGTCAGGAGTCAAGATTGTGGACAGGAGGGTGGGTTTCTTTGTTTCACCTGCGCAGGAGACCGCTAGCGAGGTTACTATCTGTAAAGGGTAGGTTTTTAAACTTCTAGGTTAGTTAACTACTGGTAGGGTCATGCATTACTTATACAAAGTCCAACTGGGTAGGTGCGTACTGCTTTCTCTATAGGAGTAAAGTTCGTTCGCTCATTTAACCGCATCTTTGACGGCTCCCGATAAACACTGTCAAACGTGCGGCGGGGGCACGATTGAACTCAGAGCGGCACTTTTGACAGAGTGTTTGTCGGGAGACGTCAAAGATGCGGTTAAATGAGCGAACGAACTATAGCATAAATTTTGTAGGACCCGATGACTGGGATTGTACTGTACCCATCCATCATCATCATCATATCAGTCGAAAAACGTCCACTGATGGACAAAGGCCTCCCCAAGGATTTCGACGACGACCGACCCTGCGCTGCCCGCATCCATAGGCTTCCCGCGATATTCACCACCCATCATACTTAACAATTGTTTTCAAGAAATGTCCAGTCAATACTATTATAAATTATAATAAATAACGGTAGACTCTCCCATAAAAGAATATTCAGTTAATTAATAAATTTGTAAGAAAGATCTTTTTATTTAACCAACTAGCTGTCCCGGCGAACTTCGTTCTACCTTACACCACACTACCCTACCTTACCCTTCATACACTACCCTACCCTATCCTACCCTACACTACAGTACCCTACCCTACCCTAACTACACTACCCTACCCTAAAACCAATTATTTTATGACAGATTTTTTTATTGATGAATATCATATTTTTAATACTTATTATCCTATTCCGGACGAAGACAACTGCAAAAACACAAAAACCATAAAAATTGGTCCAGCCGTTCTTGAGTTATAAATAGTGTCACTAACACGACTTTCTTTTATATATATATATATATAGATATATAGATTTTGTTAGGTGCTAGTCTCTTGTTTTTTGTAGGACTAGAGAAATAAAATGAGTGAATGGAAGGCACGGCAGTTTGTGAATTTGGAAATACGAGTTTTCGTCTAGGATGTGGCGTTGATTTCCTCTCAGGACATGAACATTTGAGGAACAGGTTTTGATCAGATAATATGAGGGTTAAAAACAAGCTTTTAAGTCGACTAAAGCTGGTAATCAAACGTTTCATCGTCGGTAAACAGTTTAAACTAGATAAATTAACCAATACAGTAATGAACGGTTTCATATAGGATGTAACATGCTTCTACTTGTGATCCGAGGTTGCTTCAGAAAGTCGTCGTTGCGTGCGGAAAATAGCAAACCCCTACAAGTTTTATTTTTTGTTTCAAATATATAATTAAAGCCTCTCTGCTCACTTGGCACGAGGCCAAGTGGCAGGAGCAGCTCCAGCGGAAGCACAGTCGGCTGGAGTTCAGTGCGACGGGGAAATAAAGCGTCGAACTATCCGGACATTATCGAGGAGGACTGCTTTCTGCATTGCTGCAATTATTGGTCTGCCTCGGAGATCCAGCCGCCTTAGGTGACGTTCAAGGTCGGCTGAAATTAGCCCGTTCCACTAGGTTTTGCTCCGAGACAGATAATGAAGGCTCAAATCGCAATAACTCTTGGTGCAGCCTCTCTCGGTAGCCCGTTCGACGTGTTTCTCCCCCCGTCGCACTGTAGTACGCATGCATGAGAGACCCCCCATTTTATGAACGTAATATCTGTCATATTGATTTTGTTCACATAAAGTGTAGCCTATGTTACCCGGACCACAACAACGAATCGATTGACACCTCATTAATGAAAATCGGCTCATTAGTATAAGCGCTACGGTGTGGAACATAACGTTAATACCTTTATAATAGGAACCTATGAAATTGCCGATTATAAAGAAAAACTTTTAAAAGAAAATTAATCGAATATAAAAATCGGCTCATTAGTTTAAGCGCTATGGTGTGGAACATACGAAATTCCTGTATAAAAGGTCTTTAGCTATGAAATTGCCGATTAAAAGAAAATTAATATAATATAAAAATTATAGTTAAATATCAAAACAAAATTTATTCTCAAAATAGCATTAGACTATCTATATGACATATATAATAATAAAACTGTAACGGGGCCGTGTCTGTACATGAAATATTTTTGGAAAATAATAACTGTGGTGGACATTACTAACGATATAGAGGCCCAAACGACAACTTTTTTTAAAAATTTTGTCTGTCTGTCTATCTGAACATATAGAACGTACGTTCGCGCATCACGCAAAAACTACTTGGCCGATTTTGATAAATTTTAGTATGGTGGTTTCTTATAGCCCGGGTTACTATATACTTTTTATACCGGAAAATCCCGGTTCCTAGGAAAATTCAAAACCTCCACGCGGACGAAGTCGCTGGCACAGCTAGTTAGAAATAAAATAGTAGTAACTGTAAGATATTTTGAGAGTACGGTGGCTTCATGGTATAAAGAAGAAATAAATCGTATTTTTTTTGACAATAAAATAAATTTTTTAAAATTTTGGAGCTCTACAGTTATCGCAGCAGTTTTTTCATACCGAAAATACCCCGCATAAGATTTCGTCAATTTCAGGAAATTCCAAGAAAATTGCCCCACCTGAGCACTAAAAAACATCTTTGTTCCATAGCTCCGAGAATTGGATCAGCTCATATTACGTCCCCACCGAGGGGCTCGAGCCTACCCTGAATTAGAGTGACAAAAAAAGAAAATAAGACAAAAAAGACTTATACTGGTTACAAAATAATAGACCACGAGTAGTGTCATCTTACGGTTAGTATTTAAAAAAAAATATCTTTTTTCAATAAAAACAGGAATTAACCTTGAAAAACTGAATCGGCCATTTCATTGGCAAAGACCAATTATACATAGACACATTTAATCATAAAATATTATTCATCACCTCAGCTCATATATACGTCCCCACCGAGGGGCACGAGCCTACCCTGAATTAGGGCGATAGGGCCTTAGTCGACCACGCGAGCCCAGTGCGGGTTAGTCAACTTCACACACAACCTTTGAGTTTCTTCGCAGGCGTGTGCAAGTTTCCTCACGATGTTTTCCTTCACCGTAAGAGAGTCGGATAAACGTAATGTAACGTAAGCGTCGGTGGCGCAACGGCAAGGGCCGCTCTCTCCTATCCGGGAGGTCGTGGTTCGAGTCGTGCCACGTATCAATGTGTAAAATATTATTATACTCATAAAATCTTAACCCTTCCTTTTGATTTTGCAATATTCGTATAAAAAGGTACTTGGTTTTTTACCTAAAACCTCTGTTGGATCTCATGTTTCTTGCCTAGTTAAAAACATGTTCATCAGTAGTTATAATTAAACTGATGATGCAAACTGGTATCAATGATTTAATACGTTTTTGCACACTAAAACTGTTCCTTCCTGCCTCTTTTAAAAACTTAAACACAGCTTTGAACAATCCAACCTTGTTACGTTTGATGTGGCAATCTTTTTTGTGGTGGCCTATCTCATCACATTGTTTTTTAGAGGCCAACGGTCAAATTATAGAAACTGTGGATTTTTTACATGTAAGTACCTGTGTAGGCAGTATGTTTGGAATTATACATCGTGTGAACTATAAGTTATGATTCAGTATATTAATAACTGTTTTTTGCGGGTATGCAGAGCAAAGTAAGTAACTGTGTTTTATAGCTAACGAAATAAATGTATTAATTATTTAATTTGATTGTATTTTAATTTACTTTTAACATCTTTAGTAAAATCAAAAATAATTTATTTTAAATAGCTGTTTACACACACTTTTAAATAGTAAAAAAAACTTATTGTATATTTATATTACAAATACTGTCATGATTCAGATTACAGTCTCAGGTAATGGTATTTGTTATAGAATCAACATATACTTAAATATGTTTGCCATTTACAAAATCTCTCGAGCACAAGCATTTTTTGATATGAGTCTTGAATTTATTCTCTAACAAACTAGTTACATTTTATGGAATTTTATTATAGAATCTTATACACTGCCCCACAAATGACATTTTAACCTTACTCAGTCTCGAAAAGGCTATATCTATTTTATTTACATTTCTTAAATTCAAATTATGCCTGTCACTGTATTTAGAAAATAAATGCAAAATGCATTACGAATGTACATGATGTTTTCATATATAAATTGACTAGCAACAGTTAAAATATTAATTTCTTTGAATTTATCCTGTAACGACTCACGTGATCGCATCTGATTGATTGCGCGGACAGCTCTTTTCTGCAAGATGAAAATAGTTTCTATACCAGCCGCATGCCCCCACAGTAAGATGCCATAAGCCAGTAATATAGAAGTCATTGGCCATAAGACATTATACTATGGAAGTAACTAAAATATTTTATTCTCTTAGTACCCACATCCGTTAACTGTCTTATTTTCTTAACGGCATAACAGCTGAACTAAGCCTTCCCGCTTAAGTTTCAATGTGTGGACCCCATTGAAGTAAAACATCCAAAGTTATACCAAGGAACACCGTAGTATTTACAAATTTTAATTTATTGCTTTCAATATTACACTATTATTGACCTTTTTTACATTTGGAAAACAAAATTTTATACATTTTGTTTTTAGCATTTAATAATAAGTTGTTCACAGAGAACCAGTTTAGTATCTTTGATACTAATAATATCGTTGTTTACTTCGCCAATTTCGATTCCTTTCCTATTCACTTTAAAAATAAGAGAAGTATCATCCGCAAACAACACAATATTTGACAGATGTTGTACCATAAAAAGCAAATCATTTACGTAAACAAGGAAGAAAAAAGGCCCTAATATGGAACCCTGGGGCCCACCCATTTTCACTCTAGATCCAGATGAGTTCGAGCCATTCACTTGTACTTTTTGTGTTCTGTTGTCTAAATACGAATTTAAAAGACTGAGAGCCTCATCCTCTAAACCATAATGCTATAATTTAATTAGTAATATTTGGTTTTAAACACAATCAAATGCCTTAGATAAATCACTAAACACTCCAATTGCATTCTGCGATTCCTCGAAGGCATCATAAATGTTGCGAATAAGTGCTACTCCTGCATCGGTTGTTGATCGACCTTTAGTGAAACCAAATTGTTGGTTATGCACTAGTTTGTTTTCTGTAAAATATTGTAGCATTTGGTTAAGCATAATCTTTTCAAACACTTTACCAAGAACTAACTGGCAGCAAAGAAACTGGTAAGAAACTGGTCTGTAGTTACCGTGATCAGTTTATGAACCAGATTTATATAAAGGTTTACTAAGCTTCATGAGATCTGGAAAGACGCCACTATCAATGCTAATATTAAAAAGACAAGCTAAATATGGCGAGGGTATCAATTACAAGCTTACCGATAATCCCCAGAGGTCTTCGGTTTCTTTCACTATTTTTTAAAACTACTATTATACTATTTTTTTAAACTTTTTATAGTATTAACATATCAGCCGAAAGACGTCCACTGCTGGACAAAGGCTAAGGATTTCCACAAAGACCGGTCCTGCGCTTCTCCAGGTCGTCGGTCCAACGAGTGGAAGGCCTGCATACCTGTCGAGTGGGGGGCTTAGAACAGCCTTTTGGGTAGTAAAGCCCTTGAGTAGCGACCGTGCACTGGAAGACGTAGTGTAAACTTTTTAATTATTATCTACCAGCTGTGCCCGCGACTTCGTCCGCGTGGAGGTTTTGAATTTTCCCACGGGAACTCTTGAATTTTCCGGGATAAAAAGTATCCTATATGTTAACCCGGGCTATAAGGAACCACCATACAAAATTTTATCAAAATCAGACAGACATACATACTGACAAAAGTTTCAAAAGTTGTTTTGGCCTCTATATCGTTAGTAATGCCCAATACAGTTATTATTTTCCAAAAATATTTCATGTATAGACACGGCCCCATTACAGTTTTATTATATGTTTAAAGATTGTTATATGTTTATATGTTTGATGTTATTTGCTTTGTTGATTGAAAATAGTTACAAACCCCATTTTATTGATATTTGTGTATAATTCACATTCTTTGTTTGATTGATCTCACGAAAACTGCGAAAAAAACCATAAATAAATAAAAGTATGTACAACTATAATTTACTAATTATTATGTTTTTAATTTTTTTTGTAGTGATTTCTTTGTTACATTAATTTTATTTTATTTCATTATTTTTACTAATATAGTTTATTTTATCAAGATTTGCGTTTTTTGTGTGGCATCATATTTCCTTGTTTTTATTGAAATAAACAGTTTTTTTTTTAGTTACATTGTAACTACCACATTATGGACTGCACTGGCTGAAAATAAACTAAATTTAATTTGATTTTAAAGTTGAGACCAAAGATGAGACAGTTTCGTATTTGATTTGGTGGATTTATTTTATCATTATTTTATGGTGAGATAATGCCAAGGGCTTACCAATTGTGAATAAAACAAATGGGAATCTGGTACGCTTAAATAAACTGTATAATATATGCACAATATAAACAAACTTATTGGGGATTCGATTGATAGTTTCAATTGTAAACTATATAGTTCTTTTGTTATCAGCTTTTTGATATATGGACGTAGTAAACAGTCATTATTCGTTATCTACGATATATATTAGGTCTTTACCTATGAAATTGCTGATTTTTTTTATATTTTTTTATTTGAATAAAGCACACCAACGGCATAAATATTACACGTTTCCATAACATAGTTAGGTCTTATTCTAATACAAATGCTTATTATAGGTGTACACAACATTGACGTTGTTAAAACAACATGGAAAATACTAACTAAGAAAATAATTAAACATTACTTTTAAATTTTGGCAAGGAGTTAGAAAATATATCAATATATATATCTGATTGTATAAAAAAGTTAAAAGATGAAAGTTAATATTAAGAAACAACTTCTTAAAACAAAATTTATTCTTAAAATAGCATTAGACTATTAGAAATTAAATGGTGGTAAACATATGCCTATTGTTTAGATATTTTGAGAGCACGGTCGCTTTAACCCCATGAAGTCGGGTTTTTTCACCTGAAAAAATGGCCTTTATTGAGGCAAAAAATACACATTTTTAATTTTAAAGCTGTAGAGTTATCGCAGCATTTTCTTCGTTACTAATGTCATATTTGGGAATACCCCGCATAAGATTTCGTCACTTGCGGGAAAATTCAAGAAAATTAACTAGTCTAAAAAATTGCCCCTTCTGACCACAAAGAAAACGGGGATTGGAACATGAAAGACATGCCACTAGTTACTAATAGAAGACCATAAGTAGTGTCACCATAAGGTCAATAATAAAAAACAATGACTTTTTTATTTTCAATAAAAATTGGCATTGAACTTTAAAAACTTGAATCGGCAATTTCATAGGTTACGACCTATTATTAATAGAAGGTGCCTATTATTAATAGTAGGTGCCTAATTTCTTTCACAGGACATCTAAGTAGACTCGAGACTCAACAGTAGGTAGTTATAATTAACCGCCTCCGCAATGGTTAAGTCCACTAGCTTTACATCAGGAGGTCGCTGTTTCGATTTTTCGCGGAGTCCAACTTTGTAAGACTCGGTTTGGATAGTGACAGGGCATTTTCTAAGCCCGCCTGGCTATCTACCACCATCTTATCTAAGTCTTGCCGCAAAACATCAATGCATTGATGTGTTTCGGCTTGAAGATAGGTTATCCATTTCCCCATTGCGTTGGGGAATCTTGGTAAGCCCGCTTCCATCCTCTGCATCATCGTCACTTACCAACAAGTGAGATGATGCCAAGGGCTCACCAATTATGGATAGAATAATAATAATCTGCTGATTTTTAACATTTTATTATAACAGGTGAGTATGCGGCCCAGTTACATATAATTTGATAGAGTTAAGACTCCTATCCTCTTATGAGCGTCGGTGGCGCAACGGAAAGGGCCACTACCTCCTATCCAAGAAGTCGTGGTTCGAGTCCTGCCACGTACCAATGTGTTTTCGAATTTCGATCTCATATATGTACATCCGACGCTCTTACAGTGAAGGAAAACATCGTGAGGAAACCTGCGAAGAAACTCGAAGGTTGTGTGAGAAATTGACCATCTCGCACTGGGTGTGGTCGACTAAGGCCCGATCGCCCTAATTAAGGGTAGGCTCGAGCCCCTCGGTGGGGACGTGTATATGAGCTGATCTGATGTGATGAAGACTCCTATAGAAATGTAACACAAAATGAGTTAGCATCCAAAAAGAATGTACATTTGCGATAGTTATACTATTTATTACATAGTTCATTTCTTAAAGAATAGAATAGAATAGAATAATTTTTATTTCGAATCATGAGAAATTCATAGTTAAATGGGTTGGTAAAAAACACAAAAATTAAAGGTTAGTAACACTAAAGCAAATTTTAAACAGTTTTTAAAGCTTGCGGTTTGGGGCAAGATGGACAGTTACCCATGCAGTGCCTTACCATAGGGCTATCCATCCTGTCCCCAACAGTAGTTAGGAGACTGTTAACGCTACCATATAACATTACCCTTTTCTGCAGTCGGGCACAAATTAGATTGTCGTGTTAAGGATTTATTTTCTTGACTTGTATTCAAATTCATTGCTTTTGATCTACGTAATGCAAATTCAGAGGCGTATTTAGCCTATGATAAGGACTTGGCCCGGGGCGGCAAGAGGTGAGGGGCGGCTTTTTCGGTTGTTCTTTCGCTAGTCGCAGTAGAAAAAATTAGAATTAGGTTGTCGATAATTTCTTATAGATTTTCTTGCAAATAGAAGGTTACAGTCAGATGACGTTTATCGTGTGGCAATACAAAACTCCGACTCGCACTTGTTCGGTTATTTGTCACTTAGAGGGGCGGATTTTTTTGTGCCCTGGGCACCAGATTCTTAAATACGCATCTGAATGCAATTCTTTATTTATGATGGCAAAAGTTAATCGGTATATGATTGCTCTGCTCACCCAAGAACAATGATGAGAAGGTTGTGGGATTAAATAAACAAAGCACCATTACCTACTTGGCTGACCATTTTCCTACGCCCCCCATTAAATGAGTGCATACATACTTACTTACCTGCGAAATTAAGAATCTTCTTTAAACTGCTACTATAAAGACTATTTCAACAATTACGACTTAGGTAGGCACTAATAAAATATATGGCGTAATGATTACGGCCGTTACCTCCTGTCCGGGAGGCCGTGCTGCGAATCCTGCCACGTACCAATGTGTTTTCGAATTTCGATTTCATATGTACGTTTATCCGACGCTCTTACGGTGAAGGAAAACATCGTGAGGAAACCTTCACACGCCTGCGAAGAAACTCGCAGGTTGTGTGTGAAGTCGATCACTGGGCCCGCGTGATCGACTAAGGCCCGATCGCCCTAATTCAGGGTAGGCTCGAGCGAGCCCCTCGGTGGGGACGTATATGAGCTGATAAGATGATGAAATAAATCGAACTTCTATAAGTACTCAGAGGCTTCCCCCAGCTAAATAGCGCTGCCATGAGTAAAAAAAATAATAAAACACAAATTTTCAACGATGCATTTTAAGAACTATTATGGTAGTTTATTTAGTGTTCGCTGTAGTTACAGGTAACATAAATGCTAAATGTAGCCGGTTATAAAAGCATCTGTTCTTCAATTCATCTTTGAAAATTTTCGTTTTATTGTGTACTCAGCGAGTAATTGTCATTTAAATGATAGTGGCGCTAGTCAGGTAGAGGGGTCCCCCTTAAATAAATAATAGATAACAAACTCGTTTTTATACTTATATTTAAGTAGCCATCCGCCCGCGGCTACGCCGTCGTTGTTTTCAATTTTCCCGACGAGAAAAAAAACATCCCCACTTTACTTTTAGGGGAGGGAGGTACCCTTCTCTCCGCGTTATTATTTTATTATATCTTTGCCAAATTTCAGCTCTTAACTACTTATAGTCTAGGAACTAGGCCGCGGACAGACAGACATGACGAAACTATTAGGGTTCCTTGTTGTACTATGGAACCCTAAAAACAACAGACTAAAACCCCCGTCTATCCCTTCGATAGTACGGTTATTTATGCCACACGGTAAGAGAGACATAGAGAGGCAAAACACTATATATAAAAATGTATATGTTTAATTCTTAAATACATTTATATCGTATTTATAACAATTGTTCTGTTCTCGACAATTCATTTTTAGTTTAACTTTTGAATAAACTTACCAATATAAATAAATGATGCATGTTAATTGCATTCAAATAACTGCAAATTTAAATCCGTTCATTCAAACACTTAACCGATTAACGAACTATCTTTTTATTGACTTAATTAACCGTCCAAAATTAAGTACAATTTCCACTAATACATCGACCTTGAGTTACCATCATTCTAACTTTTGATTAAAAAAGAAAAAGATAACGATTCCAAATTTGAAAAAAGAAGTTTTAAAGGAACGCGCTGGCTGCGCGGACGCTTGTGCCGGACTGGCCAGTTTCGCGGATGCGCCCTCCGCTTATATCAAATTATAGCAATTGTAGTTTTTTGTCCGTCCGTCCGTCCGTCAGGCCGATGGGCTACAGATTTTGAAGGTTGACTGGGAGGTATTAGAATACCGAAGGTTTTCTGGATATACGTTTAGGATATTGTTGTTGCGAGGCACTCAGAGTTTTAAGGTATTTTCTTGGTTTTTATAGAGCTTAAAAAAGCTTAGATATATATATATATATATGATACGAAATTGTCTGTCCTGCTCCACTATGCTAAAATAGGGATGACGACATCCTCAGAAATAAATTATGAACTCTTGATCACTAAATTGCGCTCCTTCTTAAACTTCGGAAAACCTTACTCGTTTTGTTTTCCATCAAGTCTTTGATTTTTAATTCACCAAAATCACAAAATGAGTACATAAATGACGCTGCAGAACTATGACGTCACGCCTAGGTATTTCAAACATTTTTAGAACAAAATGTCGTTTTTCACAGATGATAAAAAGTAACTCAGATGACTAGCATTCGTCATCCCCACTTTAAAGGCTCCGCATATTTAGAGATTTAGACGGATTAGGGTTTTTCGATATTTTTGAGACCGTTTGCGGTGTGTAAGGAGTAGAACTTACGAATAAGAATATTTTTTTTCTAGAACATACATGAAGATTACAAGAAAAATATTAATAATTTAGGATTATATTTATTTTATTTTTTATTTCTTATTTTTATTTTAATATTTTTTGGTTCATTATTTTTGTAGGATTATTAATTTTTGTTTTCAATTGCCAATTTTGGAGATAGTTACTACTTGGTCAAACTTTTTTCGTACGTAGGTATCTGCTATTATATTTGATCTTGTATGTGAACTAATAAATATAATTTTCGGAAAAACCCAAAAACTTTTTGGTACAAGTTTGAATTTGAAAATAATTTTAATTATTTTGTATTCTTCTCAGCAAACCCTTTCATTTGATACCCATATCATGGTGGTGCATAAAAATAACTCATCCTCGTTTTATGGGAGTTCGCCTTATTGGATTTAAATTGACCTCAGTTAGCTTACCATGCATTGTTCTCCAAACTTAACGTGTAGGTATGCTAAATTTCAGCTCAATCGGAAACCGGGAAGTGGTTCTAATTTAGCTTTCAAGATTTGTCCCAATGACAAACTAACACAGCGAGCTAATGTAAAGCTTGTAATTGTTAAAAGAAATGGTGAATTATTTATTATTAACAAAATAATCTAAGGTTCTAAAAATAATATTTCACTTATTATAAATTACAATTAAAATAAAACACCTAAAATACCTAAAATGAAACACCTCAAAATACATAAAATCACACCTAAAATATCTAAAACCACACCTAAAATAACTAAAATCACACCTAAAATATCTAAAACCACACCTAAAATAACTAAAATCACACCTAAAATAACTTACATAAAACACCTAAAAAACCCGTCTCACATCATCCCCGGTGCAAAGGTGCCCATAACCACACCCTGGACACTTCATACAACGGGCCAGAAATGACATTTCAAAAAAGGAATGACGGAACTGGCGAAGAAATCCTATACGTTCGACAACCATACTGTAACCAATCTGTATCAATCTGGGTGACGAGGGGGTGAGGTCGCAATCAGGCAATCAGCGGCAGGGAGTGTCCATACTGTATGTAAGTACTAATTATATTATATACTTTGCCATAACACTAGCTGCATTTCAATGGCTATGGACAGCCTCTGCACCTGGAACGATCCGGAGCGAAAGAAGAAAGAAATAGAAAAGAAAAGAAATTTAAAAATATATGCTACCTATTTCATGCCTTTATGACGTTATATAGGCATCTTCGGTTTGCTGACGATATAGTATATCTTACCGTGTACCAAAATTAACCTCGCTATCTCTAAGGGATAGTAAAAATCGCAGAGACCATGGAGGACCGCCACACAATTCTCTATGATCTGGTGGTGCTTCCCAACAGGTGTGTTTTAAAATGAACTTGGAAAGGACAAAGATCATGCTAAATGATCATGTTGCACCCGTACGTGTTCGCGTTGGGAACACCGTCCAACTAGAGACGGATCATCCAACTGGGCAGTTCCAACTTCGAGAAAGAGGTCAACCAAACAATTTAAGTGTTCGGGAAACTACTAAACATCTTTTAAGCTATTGTATAGCTTTTATCGCGGGCTTTGAGGGGACCGAATCATGAAATTTCGTAACGAAAATAAAACCTGACACCCCAAAAAAAATAAATATTGAGTTCTTAAAAAACTTACAGTGCCATCTATCTATCCATCATGATGATGATGATGATGATGATGACGATGGCGATGGCGATGGCGATTGATGATGGCGATTGATGATGACGATTGATGATGGCGATTGATGATGGCGATTGATGATGATGATGATGAACTTTCTTAGTGTTAATTTATTACATAAACATCCCGCGCCCCAAGGACTATAAACCGCATGCTGCCAGAATATCTGGTGAACAGCAGCGACCTCAGTGATACGAACTCAATCCTCTTTGGCGCTGCAATGGCAGTCTGCCGTTTTATTGGTGCCAAATTGCCAGAACCGACTCGCACATCCCGTCCGCGGGAAAAGCCGGCATGGCAGAAAAGGATTGAGCGTCGTATTGCTGAGTCTAGAGTCCTCATTGGCAAACTGATTGCTTTTAGGTCAGGCAATAGTAGGCCTCGAGTGATGCGCTTTGTCAGGCTCGCATTTGCGGGATCGGAATTTGATCCCGCAGGACGTAACGCCATGCGGTTAGTGACAGAGCGCATCGACGACCTGAAGCAACGGATTGCTGCGTGGGCAAACCGTATTCGGCGATACTCGGAGCGGGTAGACCGGTTTCGCCAGAATCGCCTCTTCATGAGTGATCAGAAGAAGTTCTACAGGTCACTGGACCGACCTGCTGTGTTAAACACAGGCGAGAGACCGAATCATGCGGGTATTGTTGCCTTTTGGCGTAACCTGTGGTCCCGGCCTGTGCAACACAACGAGGGGCAATGGACGGCTGAGCTAGAGGAGGCGTGTGCTCGCATCGAACCCATGAACCCCGTGACCGTTAGTGCCAATGATGTGTTGCAAGCGGTCCGTAAGGCTCCGAACTGGAAAACTCCAGGGAGTGATGGACTGCACCACTATTGGCTCAAGGGGTTTCATGCGAGTCACGAGACTTTGGCTAGCCAGTTCCAGCAAGCACTCGAGCAGCGTCAGGTCCCGGACTTCTTCACTACTGGGATCACTCATTTAGCTCCTAAGTCGAGTAATACCGCTGACCCTAGTCAATACCGCCCTATCACTTGTCTTTCCACCACCTACAAGACACTGACATCCATTCTGAAGGCCAAAATTGACGCGTTTATTGAGGCGAATGATATCATGGCGGTAACTCAGAATGGCTGTCGGGGCGGTAGTCGCGGTACGAAGGAGCTACTCCTGATTGATGCGGTCGTGGGTAAATTGGTGAACCGCAATCGACGCAATTTTTCCGCTGCCTGGATTGATTATAAGAAGGCTTTCGACTCGGTCCCCCACTCATGGTTGAAGAGGGTCCTCGAACTGTACAAGATAGATGAAACAGTTCGAGACTTCCTCGGATCGTGTATGGGGCAATGGAGTACGATCCTTAGTCTCCATGGTCAGCGGTTGTCGAATGCGGAGGACCGGATTTGGATTAAGAGGGGAATATTCCAGGGCGACTGTCTGAGTCCACTTTGGTTTTGCCTGTCCCTGAATCCACTCAGCTTTCTGCTCGAGAAGTCAGGGACGGGATTTCAGTTTCGGAGAGGTGATTCACGCATGACCCACCTTTTCTACATGGACGATCTCAAACTGTTCGCTCCAAATGCAACACGGTTGGAGGAACTGCTGAAAATCACATGTGATTTCAGTAGTTCCATCAACATGGAGCTAGGAGTGGATAAGTGCGCGATTCTTCATGTGGACAGGGGTAGGGTGGTTCACTCAGATGGAGTCAATATCGATTCCATTAACATCCGCACCCTCTCTGAAACTGATACATACCGGCATCTGGGTATGTCGCAGAGTATTGGTGTTCACGAGGCAGGGGTGAAACAGGCGGTTTGTGACGTGTTTTGGGAGCGGCTGACAAAAGTTCTTGAGAGCTATTTGTCGGGCGTTAACAAGATACAAGCATTCAACGCCTGGGTCATGCCTGTTCTTTTGTACACCTTCGGCATACTCAGATGGTCACAGACCGAACTGGACGCCCTGGATCGAAAAGTCCGCACTACTATGACACTCCATAGGATGCATCATCCGAGGTCGTCACTGATGAGGCTGTATATCCCGCGGAAGAGTGGCGGTCGTGGCCTCCTCAATGCCAAACAAATGCATAACCGCGAGATATGCAGCCTACGAAGTTACTTCCTGTCGAAAATCGGTAGTGACTTGCATAGAGTTGTCATAGCGTGTGATAAAGGACTAACCCCTCTATCCATGGCCCAAGAGAACTGGCAGGCACCGGCTGTACTTAGCACTACTGATCGAGAGGCCATATGGAAAGACAAAGAGCTGCACGGTAGGTTCTTCAAGGCCCTTTGTGGATCCTTTGTAGATCAAAAGGCCTCCGTGCACTGGCTGCGCTTCGGAGATCTTTTTGCGGAGACCGAGGGTTTTGTCTGTGCTATACAGGATCAGGTGGTCAAGACGAACAACTATAGGAGGTTCATAATTAAAGATGGCACCTTGGACGTTTGTCGGTTGTGCCGTCAACCAGGGGAGACCCTGCGTCATATAACCTCCGGTTGTTCCATGCTTGCCAACACTGAGTATTTGCACAGGCACAACCAAGCAGCCAGGATCCTGCACCAAGAGATCGCTCTTAAGTATGGCCTCATATCTCGACGGTTGCCATTTTACAAGTACACGCCGGAGCCGGTTCTCGAAAACGACCGCGCCAAGCTCTACTGGGACCGACCCATCATCACGGACAGGACTATTCCTTCAAATAAGCCTGATATCGTGTTGATGGATCGGGCGCAGTCAAGAGTGTTTTTGGTTGATGTCACTATCCCATATGACGAAAACCTCGTGCAGGCTGATGCCGATAAAAGGACCAAGTACCTGGACCTGGCACACGAGGTTACTGATATGTGGCGAGTGGAATCCACCGAAATCATCCCCATAGTCCTGTCCGTGAACGGGCGAATTCCAGCCGACCTTGAACGTCACCTAAGGCGGCTGGATCTCCGAGGCAGACCAATAATTGCAGCAATGCAAAAAGCAGTCCTCCTCGATAATGCCCGGATAGTTCGACGCTTTCTCTCCCCGTCGCACTGAACTTCAGCCGACTGTGCTTCCGCTGGAGGTGCTCCTGCCACTTCGCCTCGTGCCAAGTGAGCAGAGAGGCTCTAATTTTATATTTGTAAAAAATAATAATAATAAAGCCTTTTATTTCCTTAATAAAAATTCAGTTTACAAATATTAAAGGGCATGCAAAAAACAAATTAATTACAATCTTATATGTAGTGAATCAATTTATACAAATAAATTAATATCAAGTAATCCCTTCCCTACTAATATTATAAATGTGAAAGTAACTCTGTCTGTCTGTTACGCTTTCCCACAAAAACTACTGAACGGATTTGGCTGAAATTTGGTAGATAGACAGATTAGGACCTGGATTCAGACATAGGCTACTTTTTACCACGCTCGCGAGCCGCTTGCGGCTCGCGCACTGCGCACCCTCGAAAACTCATAGAAACGTTGTCCACGCGGGTGAAACCGCGGGAAACAGCTAGTAAATCATAAATTCAACTAATAATTATTTCATTTGTATTTTTTTAATTTATTAAGGACCTCTTTAGAGTAAAGGCCTCCTGCAGTTTTCTCTACTTTGATCTGTCGCTTGCTTTTTCAGTCCAATTTTTTCCCGTTACTTTTAGAATTTCGTCAAGCCATCTCTCTGCCGGTCTGCCACGATTTCTCTTGCCGCCAGGCCCCTTCCATAAAGTTATTTTTCTTGAACACCTGTCCACGTTCATTCGAGCAATATGGCCAGCCCCAAGGACTATATGGTACTGGTAAATACTGCATAAATAAAAAATAAATAAATAATTATAATTGCATAAGTTGATAAAAAATGCTATGCAATAGCTTTACCGCGGCAGTTCCCGAGTGCCACACGTCTTTTTTTAACTTTTTTACTCACAATTGGTAAGCCCTTGGCATCATCTCACTTGATGGTAAATGACAATGATCCCGAAGATAGAAGCGGGCTTACCAAGATTCCCCAACGCAATGAAGAACTGGCTATCTTATCTTCAAGCCGGAACACATCAATGTTGTTAACACTGATGTTTGGCGGCAAGACTTAGATAAGGATCTGGTCCAATTTACCTCAGTCATCATAAGCATATTAGCCGAAAGACCTCCACTGCTGGATAAAGGCCTCCCCCAAGGATCTCATTAGAAATGAGATCCATAGGAAAACCAAGATAACCAACAATCAACATAGCTTGCAGAATTGTTAAACTTAAGTGGAAATGGGCGGAGCACGTAGCTTATAGAACAGGTGGCCGTTAGGGTAGTAAAGTTCTCGAGTGGTGACCGCGCACCGGAAGACTTAACTTAAGCAGGCCTAATAGGTGGACCAACGATCCGGTGAAGGTCACGAGAAGCCGTTGGATGCGGGCAGCTTAGGACCCGTCGTTGTGAAAATACCTCAATGTTTATAGACAAAAGTCTATAAGCAATATATGTTGCCAGGGATGATATATGGTACTGAGACTCATTCACAAGCTAAGCGGGCTATGGAGAGAGCTATACTTCGGGTTTTTTTACGTGATTAAATGCTAAACAAGGGGATCTGTATAGAACAACTAGCATCGAGATAGCACACAGGCTATGCAAGTGACGAGGCAATGGGCACAGGTCATTCTCGTAGAACCGATAACCGATGGGTATGGAAGGTTCTCGAGTGGCGACCACGGCCCGGAAGACTTAGTGTTGGAAGGCCCTCCATCAGGTTGACTGGTTATTTGGTATGGCTCGCAGGCTTACTGCTGGATGCAAGTGGCTCGAAATCGTGCTGATTAGAGATCTATGGGGGAGGTCTTATGTCCAACAGTGTAAGTCTACCGATTGAGATTATGGTGGTGATGGTTTCACGCCTCAAAATACAACTGGGTAATTAAATAAATAAATAAATAAACTGGGACAAATCACACAATATGGTCATCTGGCCCTAAAGTAGGATTCCCTGTGTTATGGGAACCAGAGACTGATATACGTACTTATATACGTTTAAATACATACATATATAGATGTATCATTTAACACACAGATACAGAGCAAACAAATCTGCTCATCACACAAATGTTTGCCCTGGGTGGGGATCGAACTCACAACTCTCAGATCAGCAGTCAAGAGCACTAACCACTGAGCCACCGAGTCAGTCAATAAATTATTTACTTTTAGAATAAAAAAATGGTCCTATGATGGATGAGAGTTAATTTAATTTCCGTATCGTCCTGATACGAGCAAAAAAGTTAAAAGCCACGCAGTTTGCAAGATAATTACGAACTTAGAGCAGGAAGAGGAAGCTCCATTGTTTTATTATTTGGGCTTGTTTTCATTGTTCCGAGCTTAAAAACGTTTTATAGCTTTAATCCTCCCATACTAATAAACATCCTACCTATACCATTGTATATATATTAGTACTAACATACAGTAATGGACACTCCTTGCCGCTCTCTAGATCGATCTCACCCCCTCTTCACCTAGATTGGTTACAGTTTGGTTGTCGAACCTATAGGATTTCGCCGCAATTTTGTTTGTTCCGTCATTCCTTTTTTGATATGTCATTTCTGACCCATTGTATGAAGTGTCCAGGGTATGCCTACACTATTATGTATGTATGTTTTTAAGGATTTCAATTAAATTTGATTTCAGGGGCAAAAATCTATCTAGATTTGGTCTCATCTCTGGAAAAACGCGTTTTTCCGAGTTTTTTCTCCTCATCAGTAATTTCACTGCACCATACATGTAAGCGATAGGCCAGTGGTCAACGGCATTGGACTCCCGCCTTCCCGTAGATTATGGGCTCGGTCTCCGGTCCGGTCAAATTCTTTTTTGTATTTTTTTGTTATTTTTTGCAAAGCTCGGTCGTCCTGGCATTGCACAATTAATATGCAAAACTATTTTGTACGAAATAACTGACGCCGCGTTGAAGTAGTGGTCAGCGACCCGGCCTATAAGATCCAAGGTTGTGGGCTCGATTCCGACACAGAGCAAACATTAATTCTGGTTCTTTCTTTGATCTGTTCTTCATTCTGATTGAAGTTGATTCGGGCGCTTCGTCTTTATCATCATATCAGCCGAATGACGTCTACTGCTGAACATAGGCCTCCCCCAAGGATTTCCACGACGACCGTTTCTGAGCTACCCGCATCCAGCGGCTTCCCGCGACCTTTACCAGGTCTTCGGTCCACCGAGTGGGAGGCCTGCCTACGCTACGTTTTCCGGTGCGCGGTCTCCACTCGAGAACTTACCCCAACGCGCTTTTTCTTATTATCACTATAATTAATTAGGTTGGATTAGTTTAGCATGACTGATGCCACCTTTAAAACAAAAGTGGTTGATATGTAACATCCTTGGGAAGCCGCTGGATGCGGGCATCGCAGGACCGGTCGTCGTGGAAATCCTTGGAGGACGCCTTTGTCCAGCAGAGGACGTCTTTCGGCTGATATGATGATGATGATGATCTTTGGTGTAAGTACTTATACTTGTTTAATTGTACTGAGTGACGTAGGTGTGGTAAAGGAGCCCTGTTTCGCGTCGGTAGTCCTCGGAGCCCCGCAAACGTGGGGTTTCGAAAACTAATTAAACGGATTCCTTATTACGCAGTTTTACGGTTTCATTTTGCAACCATTTTTAGAATACAACGATTTCATGAATTACAACCATAACATGAAATGGTTGACCAGACGATTTCATGAAATAGTTGACCAGACGATTTCATGAAATACTGGGTGTCTCAAAAGAAAGTTTATATTTGTTTAGCTTACTGCGTGAACGCAAAGAATCCTAGGGGTGCGGGGGGTATATCAAACGGTAGACTGGCTCTTGGGAATTCAGTCGCTATAGATCGTTTCACGGGAGACAGCGTACGTTTACAAAAACAAAGATTCTGCCAATTCTGCCATAATTGCGCGGCGGAAACTTCGCAATCATTACCAATTTCGTCACTGGGTGTTTCTTTAAGGTCCAGAAGAGGTTCAGAAGTTTGAGAAGACCTTCCTCAAACTTCCTGTACCCACGTTTTAATTCTGATGCTTCAGGTGATGAATTTGGTAACGATTGCAAAAATCGCCAGGCAATTATGAAGGAATTGGCGGAATCGTTGTTTTTGAAAAACGCTCGCACACGGAACGTACGCTGTCTCCCGTGAAACGCTCTATAGCTACTGAATTCCCAAGAGCCAGTCTACCGATTGATATACCACCCGCGCCCCTAGGATTCTTTGCGTTCACGCAGTAAGCTAAACAAATATAAACTTTCTTTTGAGACACCCTGTACAACCATTTTATGAAATGGTTAACCAGAATATTTCATGAAATACAACTATTTCATAAAATGGTTGACAAGACGATTTCATTAAATACAACCATTTCATGAAATGCTTGACCAAACGATTTCATGAAATACGACCATTTCATGAAATGCAACCATTTCATGAAATCGTCAATACCCGTTTTTTTAATCAACAATTGATAAATAAAATAAATATATAAATAAAATAAATGCCGTTAACACTGATGTACGGCTGCAATACTTAGATAAAATAGTGGTAGCTAGTGTGACAAAAATAATGGAAACTGGGGAAAAAAACCCTTACGGAGTTTGCCACATATGATACGTAAGATTTAGAGGTTCGGGCCTAAACGGAGTTTTAAGAAAAAATATTATGGGGTAAATTAGAATATATGTATATTATGATTTTTCTAAAAAAAAGGAACAATATAAGTACTAGAAAATGTTATTTTATAGAATGCCGGTAGGCAACGATCGTCGCTTCCCCAGTATTCGAATAAACCATAAATAAAATTATGAGAATTTCAATTAACCTTGGGTTGGTATTACACAGAAACACACAAAACACTAATTAATTTTAAATTAAATTACTAAAAGGTAGATTTTCGCCGTTAACAATTTATTAAAGTTCCACTTCCCTTTAAGCTGCCAGTAGGACGCGCAGTGCGGCAAAAATTGACAGCGCCAGCAAGAAATGCTGCGGCCCAGGACTGGCAATGATCGACGGCTTTTTCCTGAAGTGGACGCGCAGTGCGGCAAAAATTGACAGCGCCAGCGAGAAATGCTGCGGCCCAGGACTGGCAATGATCGACGGCTTTTTCCTGAAGTACTTGGAAGCTCGGGAGCGGCAAACCCGAGCGTACGGAAAACCCTACAAAATAATAGTACATGAAGCTCGCACCAGCACCAACCAAAAACGCACCATGGTTTCCGAACATAAATTACTTACCTCCGATTAACAATTAGGAGGGCTTTGTAAAAATCCAATTATCTATATCTTTAAATTTTGATTATGGTTACAATGACTTATTTTCTTCTTGTCAAAAAGTAACAAATATTTTCAAATTAAATTTCCATAGACGAACAAAATCAAAAGAGAATTTAATTATGAAACGCAAGAAAGGAGATCGGCTCGAAACGATAGTTTGCGTTTCAAAATACCCACAAACTCACAAAAAAAAGGCGAGAAGTCCAAATTTTTTTGAAATTTGGACAACCCTATGGACGTTGGACAGCCCTGAAGAAGAAAAAATAAAAACTCTCTAAGTAACTAGTTAACTACAAACGTTCACTTGAAGTTGAAAGAAATTGACATTTATACACGAAGCTACACATACAAACGGCAAAAACTCCATCTAAAAGTGAACAAACTTAATAACCCCAACAACACACTAGTGTTAAGGGATCGCTGTGTATTTGAACCTAAAACTAGTACTTAAGCAAACAGGAGAAATCAAACAACTACTACAACATTAAAGACCAATAGGGTTGATAAAAACGGAAAAAAACTTGCAAAACATTGTCGGTTACCCCAGCGAAAATGTGGACAAAAGCGGTAAAGGCGGATGCGTGATAAATCCGACTCACGGATAAAATTAACACCGGAAGTCTGAAACGCGATACGCAAGAGTGTAAAGGGACAACTCTACCGAAAAATAGGCCATTTGAGGTAAGACAAGGGCAAGATTAATTAAAGAAATTTGAAAAATGGAAAATTGTTATAAGACCTCAAGAAATCTAAACAATACTGCGGAATACAGAAACGTTGTCACATAAAAGTGAACAGGGTACGCCAAAAATTTAAGGAGTACCTCGCAAAGCAACGCGTAAAAATATTCCAAACAGTAACCCTTAAAGATTTTTCCCTTAAAACAACGTTAAATAATCGTGAACTAAAAGTAAGTCTGTCCCGACTTTTGATTGAAAGAAATCTAGAGTCTGGCCATTGACTATCATCATCATCATATCAGCCACAAATCGTCCACTGCTGAACAAAGGCCTCCCCCAAGGATTTCCACGACGACCGGTCCTGCGCTGCCCGCATCCATCGGCTTCCCGCGACCTTCACCAGGTCATCGGTCCACCGCGTGGGAGGCCTGCCTACGCTACGTTTTCCGGTGCGCGGTCGCCACTCGAGAACTTTACTGCCCCATCGGCCATCTGTTCTACGAGCTATGTGCCCTGCCCACTGCCACTTCAGTCTAGCGATTCTGTGAGCTATGTCGGTTACTTTAGTTCTCCTGCGGATCTCCTCGTTTCTGATTCGATCACGCAGAGAAACTCCGAGCATAGCACGCTCCATTCCCCTTTGGGTGACCTTGAGCCTTCTTATGAGGCCCATAGTAAGCGACCATGTCTCAGTTCCGTAAGTCATCACTGGCAACACACACTGGTCAAAGACCTTAGTCTTGAGACACTGCGGTATTTGGGACGTGAAGATATTGCGAAGCTTCCCGAACGCTGCCCAGCCGAGTTGGATTCGTCGATTGATCTCTTTCTTGAAGTTGGACCTGCCTAGCTGGACTGTTTGTCCCAGGTATACAGATTCGTCAACAACTTCCAGTGTAGAGTCTCCAACCTTTAGAGGAGTGGGTGCGACACGGTCATTTAACATTATTTTCGTCTTGTCCATGTTCATTTTAAGACCCACTTGTTGAGAGACCTTACTGAGGCCATCGAGCATTGTGCTTAGGTCTTCCATAGTCTCAGCCATGACCACGATATCGTCAGTGAATCGGAGGTGGGATATGTACTCGCCGTTGATATTGATGCCGAGTCCACCCCAGTCCAGAAGCTTAAAAATATCTTCCAGGGCGGCGGTGAACAGTTTCGGAGATATAACGTCTCCCTGTCTCACCCCTCGCTGCAACTGGATAGGTTTCGAGTTCTGGTCCTGGAGGCGAACCGACATGGTGGCGTTTTCATACAGACACTTCAACACCTCGATGTATCGATGGTCAATTTGGAACCGCTGGAGAGACTGTAGCACAGCCCAGGTTTCGACTGAATCAAAGGCCTTCTCATAGTCCACAAACGCCAGGCATAGTGGCTGATTGTACTCTTCGGTCTTCTGTATAATCTGCCGCAGCGTATGTATGTGGTCTATGGTACTAAAGCCTTTTCGGAAACCGGCTTGTTCGGGAGACTGGAAGTCGTCAAACCTGCGTGCGAGACGATTCGTAATGACTCTCGAAAACAGCTTGTAGACATGGCTCAGAAGTGAGATGGGTCTGTAGTTCTTCAGCAGAGTGTTGTCACCCTTTTTGAAGAAAAGCACGACCACACTTCTGTGCCATGCCTTAGGCGTTTGTCCCTCGAGTATAACGGAATTAAATAACTTCTGAAGAGCTTTAAGTACCGGTGTTCCACCTGCTTTCAGAAGTTCAGCCGTAATTCCATCATCACCCGGTGCCTTGTTGTTCTTGAGCTGTTTGAGAGCCATTCTAATCTCGTACAGGCTGACGTCCGGGATATCTTCGGTATAGTGTCGGGTTAGTCTGGCTCTTGGGTCTACAGCCAGATCGCTGACAGGCAAACGTGTGGTCTTGTACAATTGTCCATAGAACTTCTCAACTTCTTCCAGCAACTCAGTCTTAGACGATATGGTCCCGCCGTCCTCAGTCTTCAGCTTGGTCAGTTGGCTTTGTCCAACAGACATATCTCTCGCGAACACTTTTGAGCCTTTGTTGTGCTCAATCGCCTCTTTAATACAATTTGTATTATATTGGCGTAAATCGCGAGTTAGGGACTTAGAGATCTGCCTGTTTAGTTGCCGATACTGAGTAGCGTCTTCAGAGGATTGCAAAACCAATCTGCGTCTTTCTTCCATGAGGTTGCTGGTGAAGTCGGAGATTTTTTGGGTTCTGTTTGAACGGCGAGTTTTAAAAATCTTAGACCCGATCGTTTGAACAATTTCCACGAACCTGTCATTATAATCGTCCACATTCTCGCAATCTCCTAGGCATTCGAAACGATTGTGCAACTCGAGCTGAAAGCTCTCGGGGTTTTGGAGCTGGATGGGCGCTGGTCGGAGCGTAGACTTCATCAGTCGACATCTTTCTAGCTTGGTCTTTAGATTCAATGTGCCTCTGACCATCCAGTGATCGCTTCCTGTTTTGACTGAATTGATCACGGAGACATCATTGAATATTTGCTTCCTTGTCGACAAGATGAAGTCTATCTCGTTTTTTGTTACGCCATTGGGATGCAACCATGTCCACTTCCGCTGTTTTGACTTTTTAAAGAAGGAGTTCATCATAAAGAGGCTCTCCTTCTCCATAAAGTCGGCCAGCATCTGGCCACGTGCATTTCTTACTCCATATCCAAATTGCCCCACTCTCAGCTTACCATCGCTTCGTTTGCCCAGTTTCGCGTTAAAGTCCCCCATAACAACGGTATAATGGGTCCTGGTGCTATGTAAGGCTGTAGAGATGTCCTCATACATAGTCTCTACCTCGTCGTCGGAGTGTTCCGTTGTCGGCGCGTATACCTGTATGACCTTCATCGAATACCGTTTGGTGATTCTGAGTATAAGGTATGCTACCCTTGTCGAAACGCTCACGATTTGGACCACATTGTTAATGAGGGACTTGTGGACGAGAAACCCGACACCACCCTGGGACTGTTGGTCGCCCTCCCGGAAATAGAGCAGGTTTCCGGATTTAAGGATCATGGTGTCCTCTCCCTCTCTTCGGACTTCACATAAACCTACGATATCCCACCGTAACCTGCTCAATACTTCTTCGAGTTCTGCAAGTTTCTCGTCAGTCCGCAGTGTGCGCGTGTTGTAAGTTGCCAGGGCCAAAGGTCGTTGGGTTTGGTAGCCTGGCATCTGCCGGGGATTCTTCGCACCCCCTACCCCGCCGTTACCATGACTGCTACCGGAGCCAGGAATAGCGGGGCTGCCGGGGACTAGGGGCCGTTTTCTGGGTGTGAAATTCATAGGGGGGGTTTTGCCGTAATCGCCACGCTTGGCAGGCGGGTTGGCGATCGCAGTTTGATTGCAGGTGTGTTGCAATGCACGGAAAGACGCTGCTGCCCATCCTCCGGTTTTAAGTCCCTTAGTCGCCTCTTACGACACCCATTGGAAGAGATGGGATGGTCCTATTCTTAGCCGGGAACCATACGGCCATTGACTACTTAAATTAAAAATTCTCTTGGAATCGTAAGGGAATACACAGGCAAAAACAACTCAACAACACGTAAGCAATTATCCGAAAGAGGTTTAATGCCATTAAGCCGGGAAAAAAAACGACCCGTGTGAAGAGAAGCAAAAAAATACCGTGCATACAAACAAAAAAAACCTTACGTTTCAAAGAAAACTGCACGATTAAATTAAGTAAGGGTTTTGAAGTATTAAAACTTGAACCATATTATCCGGAAAACGGATACACCCACGAACGACAAAAAAACGGGTACGTTAGGGAAAGATTAAAGGCAGAAAAGGGGATAAAAAACATTAGTTCGGGCGCCATAAATATGTGACAAAAATAATGGAAACAGGGGAAAAAAACCCTTACGGAGTTTGCCACATAGGATACGTAAGATTTAGAGGTTCGGGCCTAAACGGAGTTTTAAGAAAAAATATTATGGGGTAAATTAGAATATATGTATATTATGATTTTTCTAAAAAAAAAAGGAACAATATAAGTACTAGAAAATGTTATTTTATAGAATGCCGGTAGGCAACGATCGTCGCTTCCCCAGTATTCGAATAAACCATAAATAAAATTATGAGAATTTCAATTAACCTTGGGTTGGTATTACACAGAAACACACAAAACACTAATTAATTTTAAATTAAATTACTAAAAGGTAGATTTTCGCCGTTAACAATTTATTAAAGTTCCACTTCCCTTTAAGCTGCCAGTAGGACGCACAGTGCGGCAAAAATTGACAGCGCCAGCGAGAAATGCTGCGGCCCAGGACTGGCAATGATCGACGGCTTTTTCCTGAAGTGGACGCGCAGTGCGGCAAAAATTGACAGCGCCAGCGAGAAATGCTGCGGCCCAGGACTGGCAATGATCGACGGCTTTTTCCTGAAGTACTTGGAAGCTCGGGAGCGGCAAACCCGAGCGTACGGAAAACGTTTGGCGAGATCATGAAATAATTATGAAAATTTGAGTTGAGCGAGCGAAACGAGCGATAATAGGTTCGTGAGGTTTGATGATGATACAGTCGAAGAGCTTCGCGTTGGTTGACCATCACCATTTCATGAAATCGTCAGTTTTATAACACCATAAAATTGATCTATTGTGAACCGTAATATACTGCTCACAATTTCACTAGTGTCATTGTAATCTCACAAGTGACATTACAATAACATTAAGCGTAGTGAATAACATTAAATAATAAACTAAATAATGAACACACTAAACATATTTGTATTTTCATTACGTTAGTTTTGATTTTGTTTGCTCGTTTTTATTTTTATTTTTCTGGTGATCGACACAGTCCTCGGGCTGTGGCAGAATTACCAGTGTATTGCTCGCAAGAGCATATCAACACACTGAGTCACGGCCCTTTTGTACTACTGCAACACACATATATTTTTTATTATTATTTATTTGCTCTTTTTAATTTGTTATGTTTTGTTTTATATTATGTATGAGTGTAATAATATGTGTGTGATTGCAGTGACAAATAAACGTGTTATCTATCTATCTATCTATCTCTATCTAAATAAATGAGCGAGCGAAGCGAGCGATGCTAGATTTGGTCAGGTTTGATTGATTTAACAGTCAATTTATTCGGAGATACAAGAATGGACCGTGAAATTGTAAGCCGGTTGTGAGATGATGCCAATGGGCTTACCAATTATGAATAAAATAAAATAAAATACCGTCATATTATAATATAACTGAATTTAGTGTATTGAGATTGTAATATCGCGGTTTTCACAATATCCCGGCGACATATACAAGACCTGTCATTCAACAAATCCAAGGAGGTTGCAGTGTTGTATGCTTGATTGTTAGTGACATTTTGCTCGTCTGTTTCCGTGCTTCGTAAGGCACGTTAAGAATAGAATAGAATAGAATAGAATGCTTTATTTGCTTTTAAATAAGGTAAGCCTTTAGTGCCGGTTGTTATCACTAGATGGCAATCGATAAGCCGTTTCAGATCCCTTATTTATAGGCAGAATGACAATCTTGTGACAGTGGAGTTCGACACAAGCTCTACAACCTCCACCAACCCGGACTTGGCCCCCGTGCATGGAGTATGGCCTAACCTTCCCCAGCATGAGAAAAGACCCATTCCCCAACAGTGGGGACGTTATGGGTTGTTAATTAACTAACATTTTTTGCAGTAACTGTTGAAAAATCTCATGGACATTATCTTATTACGCGATCTCACAGTGATACTCGGTTCTATCTCTCGTTGATATCTTTTATATCATCATATCAGCTCATATACGTTCCCACCGACGGGCTCGAGCCTACCCTGAATTAGGGCGATCGGGCCTTAGTCGACCAAGCGGGCCCAGTGCGGGTTGGTCAACTTCACAAACAACCTGCGAGTTTCTCCGCAGGCGTGTGCAGGTTTCCTCACGATGTTTTCCTTTACCTTACGAGCGTTGGATAAGCGTACATATGAAATCTAAATTCGAAATTACATTGGTACGTGGCAGGATTCGAACCACGACCTCCCGGACAGGAGGCGCCGGCCCTAGCGGTTACGCCACCGACGCTCATAATTATATGAAATATCCTTACTATAATATTATAAATGTGAAAATGTGTTTGTTTGTTACCTTTTCACGCTTCAACACCTTAACCAATCTTGATGAAATTTGGCATGCAGGTGGCCTGTGTCACTGGGAAGGATGTAGGCTACTTTTTATCCCGTGAAAATATCATAGTCCGATGCAGTTCCTGAGGGAACTGAAAATATACTCTTTTTTTGGTTAGTTTCTTTAACATTGCAACGGAACTATTGATTGCTGTGATTTTTGCACAGAGATGGCTGAGGGGGTGGGAAATGACATAATTTACTAATTAGCATATCCTGACATGGTTCCCGAGGGATCTGGGGAAAACTCAGCGTCGCAACGGAGCTACGAAGTGGTTTTTTGTATAGTTTTTTTTATTCACAATTGGTAAACCCTTGACAACATCTCTCCTGGTGGTAAGTGACGATGGATAATTGGTTGAGAGGGTGGGAAGTGACATAGACTTCTGATCAGAATAGCCCGTTATAGTTTCTGAGGGATCTGAGGAAAATTCATGTCCTCGCTCGCGAGCCGCTTGCCGCTCGCGCACCACGCACCACTCACCCTAAAAGACAATCATAAAAACGATGTCCACGCGGGCGAAGCCGCGGGCAAAAGCTAGTATGAAATAAACAATTTGTCTTTTTGTTTATTTCATTCTAGCTTTTGCCCGCGGCTTCGCCCGCGTGGTTTCATGGTTGATTGGATGAATATTTTCTTTAACCCTCTTTTAACTACTGTTGTTTTAGAAGAACATTTTTCCAAACAAAGAAAAATTTTCATTAGATATTTTTTTATTGATATTATATTTTTAGTAGCATATACGTTTCAAATACAAAATTTTGCCTCCTTAATTTTTTAGAAAAAAGTGGGTTAATTACTCATTAGATGATCAGTTCTCATAGTCAATGGAAACGCGTTCTAACCAGATTCAGAAGCCGAGCGGCGCGTGCGCAGCCAGCAGCACCGAAAAGTGTTGACGGTGCGCGGCGGAGCGCGACCCGCGTCATTAGTGCGTGCGGGCGGAGTGTTAACGTACCCCTCGCATATTCTAATGCGACATGGCGTACAAAAACGTGAACTCTTGGAAAAATTGTGATGGTTTAGGCGCTTTGCACACGACGGGGCGGGGCGGGCCGGTCAATTTCGCCGCCAACGATAGCACATAAAGGGAGTCCTATACTGCCAACGCACATGGAGGACAAAAAGACCGCCGGATTCCGATTGGATTCCCTTTGTGCTATCGTTGGCGGTGAAATTGACCGGTCCGCCCCGCCCCGTCGTGTGCAAAGCGCCTTAAGGGGTGATTACTCGGTTCTGCTTGGCCCTCTCAAATAGAGGTCCCGCCCGGGATCAAAACCTGGGGACAGTCAATTTGCCATTGAGTTTCGTAACTTACGTACGTGGGCTGTTCCAAAAATAGTTAGTGAAATAAGAAATAGTAAGATTATAAAGAAAGTTTTAATTTTTTTTATTAATAATTTGAGTGCGTTTGACTACAACTCACCCGATGGCAAGTGACGATGCAATCGAGGATGGTACACGCAAACTCAAATAATGCCTATTCAATCTTGCCTTGAAGATCCCCAAATTATAGGAATCGGGAAACACCGACGCAGGCAAGGAGTTCCACTCCTGCGCTGTACGCATAATAAATAAAGAAGCGTAACGATTCGTGCGAAAAGGTGGAACATTAACAACTAAGGGGTGCAATCCCTCCCTGCGTCTCGTTGACCGACGGTGGAATGGAGCCGGGGCTTTTCCAAATATTCTCCTCCAACCCCTATGCACTTATGCATTCAGGTGAAGCAGCTTTCAAAACATTTAAAAAACGTATCTTGCGGGAGGTCGAAAAATAACCGCTGAAATTCTTCGACGGCCTCGTTTACAGTGTTGAATTTTCGCCCACGAAGCATTTTTTTTACCGTGGGAAATAAAAAAAATCGCATGGAGCTAAATCTGGGCTGTACGGAGGATGGGGAAACATTTGTACCCCCGAAGTTGTCAAATAGTCCCTGGTTCTAACGGCTGTGTGAGCGGCCGCGTTGTCTTAGTGAAAAAGAATGCCACGGACGCCGCTCCTTGGGCGCTCGCTATTCAACTCCCCGAAAGCTTGAGGCAGGCAAACTTCGCAGTACCATTCACTAGTAATGGTTCTACGGTCTTCTAGCGGGATTATTGCTTGTGGTCCACTGCGTGGAATAAAAAACCGCATATTTTTTTTATTAACGCTCCGACCGCGAACAACTTTTGTGGGCAAATGGTCCTCTTCGAACACCTATTGCGTGGATTGCTGGTTCGTGAAAGGATCGTAGATGTAGATACAAGATTCGTTGTAAGGATGTAGGCTACGTTTTGCGAAATCCCTCCTTTGAATTTTTTCAGCAAAAAGCACCAATTAACACGTCGGGATTTTGGCTCTTCGGTGAGAGAATGAAGAATCCATCGCGAAGCAAGCTTCCTTACTTTAAGTTGTTCATGCAGGATGGCGGAAACTGCCTGTGATCCAATTTGCAGTTCAGCCTCAATCACCCCACGTGTCATGTGTCCATTCTTCTGCAATAGCCACTCTACGCTGCTGACATTTTCATGAGTTACTCAGTTTAAATTCACGAAACCAATAAGTAAATGCTGCAAACGCAGGAGCAGACTCCCCAAAAGCACCTTGTAAATGTTCTTGAGATTCCTTGAATGTTTGTAATCATAGAAAATCATAGCACGAAAAGCTTCCCGCGAGATGTCCATTGTTGCAAACAAAAAAAGCTTTTGTAGCACATCAAACTAAAAAGTGAAAAATAATTCTTAATAAAAGCTGAAAACATTATTGAAGGAAAAATACTAGTGTTATTATTTTTGTGTTTTTGTGTAGTTCTTTTTTAAATATTTTTAATGATAATGGCTACGTTCCACTAAACGCCCGCAACGATTGTAACACCCTCTGTATCGTTCCACCTAAGGCCCGTGGTCGTCGCGAGCGATCGCTCGGCGTCATAGATGACGTCACTGTTCGCGACCACATCGCGCCCACTTCGCCCACAAAATATTGGTGGGTCAGAGTGGGCTTTCACCAAAGAGAATGTGGCCTCCCTATTGAAGAAGAGACTCCGGCAAAAATCAGAAGAGGAGGAAGCGCGTGCGTTAGTTTTCATACGCAGTTAAAAAAAAATATAGTATTCAGATTTAATATCGATTATTTATTTAACTATTTATACGAGAAAACAGAAAACTTTCACCATGCCGCCATATTGCGGGCACACAGCGCTCAAGATGTGCGTTCCACCTAAAACATACGCCTACAACGCCCGCGGCCTTTTTCCGTTAGTGGAACGGCAGTTTCAGCGGTCGCGGTCGATGGCGTTGCGGGCGTTAAGTGGAACGTACCCAATCTGTCACTCTTTTAAATTTTTTTAAAGATAATCTGTCACTCTTTGACAGATTATCTTTAAAAATATTTAAAAAAGAACTACACAAAAACACAAAAATAATAACACTAGTATTTTTCCTTCAATAATGTTTTCAGCTTTTATTAAGAATTATTTTTCACTTTTTAGTTTGATGTGCTACAAAAGCGTGTGTTTTAGTTTTTTTTAAGTATATTTATTTAACTTGTTTAGCGTATTCAATTATTATCGAGGAATTTTTGAGCAATTCTGTGTTTGCTCAGGGTCAGCCCTCAGTCAGATAATCTATCAAGTGACGTTTTTATTTAAAAAAATATTAACTAGGCATGATTCAGATTATCATTTTCTAAAATGTACAATTTGCTTTAAACGCCTTCTTAACCTTTTGTTCTCTGTGTAGGCTTACGAATAAGAATTCGTATCAACAACGTAATAAGCGTCAAAAGCGTCGGTGGCTCAACCGGTAACGACTCCGTACCCCTAACCTGAGGTCCCGGGTTCAAATCCGGACGACCAATGTACAGATGAGTTTTTCGAAACTTACGTACAAATACTTACCGATTGCTTTAACGGTGAAGGAAGACATCGTGAGAAACCTGCACATATGATTCCAGATGAGTATGAAGGTCGCGTTACACACGTCCGTAGGTGTAAATCTAAATGCCCTACACGTGACCGCGGGTGATGCTATGTGTAACACCAGGCAACCGCCGCCGTCATTCCCTTGGATAGTACGGTTAATTGTACCACACGATAAGAGAGAAAGTGTCAATTTGTCATATAGAGGGTGTAACATAAAGGTGTGGTGACACTTTAAGGTGGGCTTCCACTCGTCAAATTAAACAACATTCTTCAAGTTGCAATTTTTTTATTTATATGAAAAACCCAAAAAAAAAACGCGACTTCAGCAAAGTTGTAAAATAAAAGTTATTCAGTTTAATGAGTAGGTACAAGCTCACCTTAAAGTATCACCACATCTTTATGTTACACGCTGTATATGTCATAACCAGGTAAAGGTACACATTATTGGGAAACTGCGATAGAAAATTACACGTTAATGTGGTCCATGACGAGGTCCGATTGTCATATTGGTGGTCTTTTCAAGCGTTTTTACACTGTGTGACAATTTGTCTGACTAACATAGGAATAGATAAGACCTTTTTTTATTTTAATCCACAGTCCACTAGTTGCCTGCTTGTCACGTGACTTAGATTTTTTACCCAACTTCGAAAAAAAGAAGAGTTATATTTTTGACAGCCTATGTATGTATGTGTTCATCTGTTACCTCGTATTCCCTAAACCACTGAACCGATTTTGACATATGCGGTGTCTTTGGATTTGTGCCATCACTCTGCGTGTTAAAGGATATTTAAAAAAAACTAATCAACATAGCGTATTTTATAATTAATTACACAATATATTTTTTTAGATAATCATATCATGTGTGGTATCAAAAGAAAGGTCTTGATGAGCTAATTTTAAATATGCATATTACACGCAAATGTTTTTAAGTTCTTAGCAAATGGTCTAACAGCAATATTATAGGATGGCTCAATGTACGCTCGCTGCAATGAAGAAACACGACACCAAGTAACCAACTTAGCTCTCTGAATCGCTAAACTTAAGTGGCAGTGTGCGGGGCACATAAGTACGATTATAGTCTTTTTTCTGTTTTATTTGAATAAGGCACACCAACGGCATAAGTATTACACGTTTACATAACATAGTATGCTTATTATACGTGTACACAACATTGACATAAAATTACTATTAAAACAACATGGAAAAATACTTACTAAGTAATTAATGAAATATTACTTTTAAATTTAGTCAATTAATTAGAAAATATATCAATTTTGGATAGTTTAGAGTTAATGGTGTTGTAATCCATACACATTCTACAGAAAGGAGAATTCTTACCTATATTATCTTAATTTAAAAGTGTGCCAAAGAGCTCAGTTTAAAAAATATAGAAGAGTCATCAGCACTTTTTCGGCCTTCGAAGACTAAGATAGAATGCCTCGTACTCTAACGATCGAGCTGACTCTCTCGCCCCACCTACCGGAACACCGCACACTACTTTGCGGCAGGTATTTAGTGTATTGAGCGAGTAGTGGTACAGTCAAGGAATTTAATTTCCAACCCACCTAAGGTTCAACATCGTATAGCAACCTGTCACCATAAGAGCTACCCGTATTTTCGATTGACAGTGACACATAGAAAAGCCATTCGCAAAGAGGTTACCTGTAATTTAAAGTGACAAATAATACGTACTAACATTTCAATACTATTACTGAAATAGAATTTTAGACCTTCATGCATTGCGAATGTGTAACGACATTTCAACGAAATGGGTAGGGAATTAAATTCCTTGACTGTACCTTAGCTGTACGTAGATGGAAGAAAGGGATTGGAGTCGTGTCGTGTCGTATGGAGTGAAGAGGATCGTCCACGTGCCGTGACGACTGACGACCGGTCGCTGCCCACCAAATTATCATATCCGCTACCTGCTGTTGTGTGTGTTGTCGAAAATTGAGAAAAACAATTATGTACTTACATATAACATAAATAAATTTCATAATCCACAAACACAGTATTGCTACGGAACAAACAAAATCCTTACTGGTATTTTTTTTCATCGTGGATTTTTATGGACAGTGTGTTCCTAATCTCCGAGAGCAAAGGGAGATAGGTATAGACGAGGTTGTGTGCCTGAGGTCCGGCCGGGGACCGACCGTTGATTTTTTTTTTTCGAAAGGACAAGCTTGTTCTTGGCCGTGGCCTTTACAACTTCACCGGACAGGGGGAGGGGGCGAGTGCGGAGGGCACTCAACCTATGTTTAAGGCAAAAAGATGCAACTGCCTAAGGGCGCCCAGGTGGGCACGGACCTCGGCTTAGGTCGTTGCTTGGACGGGGGAGGATCGGAGAGAAGCGGCAGAGGGGTGAGGATCGGAGAGAAGTGGCCGTTGATGGTTGATGGATAAAGTCTCAGTAGCAAAGAAATGTTAATAGCGCGTTCTAGATGTCGTATTTATTTTGTCCTCTCGTCGCTTGTTTTAAGGTTCAACGGCGGGTTACTGCTGTTGCCTCCACAAATCCATGAAACTAAACCACTTTTTACGAGGAACCTTTCAATTACAGCACAAATACTAACGGTCAATTGTAGTTGTGACTCGATTTGTAAACTTCCTATGAAAATTCCACTGATAACTTTTTTATTATGGTTTTTACGAAGTTGATTAAGGGTCTCATACGAAATCACTAACAGAAACGTCCGCTAAAGCGAAATGTTGTCAATTTTTTATTCGTTTCATGATTACCATCTACATCTACAGCGACTAAAAAGTTATCTGATTATAAGGAAACTTCCTTCCTGGAAAGTTTTTTTATTACACCTATTTCAAAAACGATGATGGATCCCTTATTAAGTGCGAACAAAATTTTGGTTTTTCTCTTCTGATTGGCCCTCGTTCGAGCTGGAGTTTGAGCTATCTCTCTTCTGAATATTCCGCGTTCGTGCTTCTGTTTTCTCATGGGTCGTGATGATACATTGTGTATGCCATCCGGGGCCAAAACATTTTATTTTGTATTATTTACAATCCGACACTCTTACGGTGAAGGAAAACATCGTGAGGAAACCTGCACACGCCTGCGAAGAAACTCGCAGGTTCTGTGTAAAGTCGACGAATCCGCACTGGGCCCGCGTGGTCGACTAAGGTCCGATCGCCCTAATTCAGGGTAGGCTCGAGCCCCTCGGTGGGGACGTGTATGAGCTGATATGATGATTCACAATTGATAAGCCCTTGGCATCATCTCACCTGATGGTAAGTGACTATGATCCCAAAGATGGAAGCGGGCTTATCAACATTCCCCAAAACAATGGGAAACTGTCTATCTTAACTTCATGCCAGAATGCATCAATGCTTTCAACATTGATGTTTGGTGGCAAGACTTAGATAGGATGGTGGTAGCTAGCCAGACGGGCTTAGAAAATGCCCTAACACCAACCAAACCGATTCTTACAAAGTTAGACCCCGCAGGGAATCGAACCCGCCACCTCCAAGTGTGAAGCGAATGGACTAACCATTACGCCACGGAGGCGGATAAGATTCTACTTTAGAATATTTCGCTTAGCTCAGAATTCAAACTAACGGCCTCCGAGGACAAAATATTACTTTGTCTCCTTGTTACACAATAGTTTTTTATGATACAAGGGTGGTAAAAGGCTTACCTATTTAATTATGTGTCACTGTACATTACTGTTTATGTTTTCCTAATATAAAAAAATATATAAAAAACGTAAATAACAAACAGTGGCATTATGTAAGCCCGAGCTGAAAGTGAAGATTTACCATCGTCACGAGTCAAGCGCTAAGTAAGCCACGGACAGACAGATAGACAAACATTTTTTTTTATTCTCAATTGGTAACCCTTTGGCATTATCTCACCTGATGGTAAGTGACAATAATGCTGAAGATGGAAGCGGGCTTACCAAGATTCCCCAACTCAATGGTTTTGTAGTGCGTCAGGGATGTTTGCGGAGTACCAAACTGATGATTTTGCAGCCATCATTCGCAAAAAAACTAACTCCTTGATACGCAGAATGCGGGACAGTCCCAACAGCATCCTAAATACCATAGCTGACAGATATACATCGCCCCTATGGAGGTGTCTAGTGCGGAGAGTGATCACGGAATCAAGCTTTTCTCCCTGATCACTCTGGGCATGCAGATTGTATATATCTGTATAATTACCAATTTTTTTTGTTTTGTTTCGTTCTCTTATTATTGTTACTAACCTACTATAAGCCTTACTAACACGCTATGGATCTTTTAGTTATCCGAAATAAACCATTTTTATTTTATTTTTATTTTTTTTATTTTTTTTTTATTTAATGGGGATCTGGCTATCTTATCTTCAAGCCGGAACACATCAATGTTGTTAACACTGATCTTTGGCGGCAAGACTTAGATAAGATGGTGGTACCTAGCCAGGCGGGCTTAGAAAATGCCCTACCACGTGCCTACCACCAATCAAACCGAGTCTTACAAATTGACCCCTCCGGGAATCAAACCCGCGACCTCCTGGTGTGAAGCCAATGGACTAACCATTACGCCACATTTAGAACATACAGACAGACAGACATGGCGACATCCTTGTTGACTTCAGAACCCTAAAAAAGGAGCGAGCCTTACAGTAATCGCATATGACGTGCAAAATCTGACATAATTAAAAAAACCTTCCAGTCTTCCGGCCTCGCATTAGGTAGCGTGGCATGGCCATGTTTCCTCAATAAATAAAATATCTAAATAAAGCTTTATTTCGGAAAAAATAATATCCATAGTGTATTAGCACAGTATTACGATATGGCTTACAGTATCGCAACGCCTTTGATGTCGCACGATGCCGCCACGGCGTAGGTACTAGCAGTACTAGCCTGTAGCCAGCCCGGCAAACTCGCGGAGTTTGCCAGGCTGTGCCCAGCCGCCCGCTGTCCGCAAGTAGGTACCCTTCCGTTGCTCTGCGTAAGTACATTCGTTGCGCTACTGTAAACCGCTATATTGTAATACTATGGTATTAGTAACAATGTTTACTTATTATCTATGCTAGTTCCTATTTACATATATATCATATAGAGCTACAAAAATGTTATTTAAAGTACCTAATTATTGTATTTTTTCACTAATAATAAACCCTCCCCCTCCCCCCCAATGTATTTGAATAGGGCAGCAGTCGGTGGCGTAATGGTAAGGGCCGCTACCTCCTGTCCGGGAGGTCGTGGTTCGATCCTGCCACGTACCAATGTGTTTTCGAATTTAGATTTCATATGTACGTTTATCTGACGCTCTTATACGGTGAAGGAAAACATCGTGAGGAAACCTGCATACGCCTGCGAAGAAACTCGAAGGTTGTGTGTGAAGTCGACCAACCCGCACTGGGCCCGCGTGGTCGACTAAGGCCCGATCGCCCTAATTCAGGGTAGGCTCGAGCCCCTCGGTGGGGACGTATATATGAGCTGATGTGATGATGACCTAGCAGCGATAGTGTCCAGGATACTGTTGTGACAGCTACGTAGGCGTCGCAGCAAGGATGCTGCTTTCTTGCGCATCATAGCATGGAAGCCATCGGCATGTGCTTCCGCGAACGTTCCTGATACGCTGCCAGCGCCACGGTAGTCCCTACAGCATCCTGAAGGCATTATCATATTACACTCGTAGGACGTTGTAGGCTCGGCGCGAAAATCTCACCCACAGACCTCCTCTATCACAACTGGTTGCCATGAAAGATTAAAAAATCGTAATAGACAACTGGTTGTGAAACACAGTTGCGATGGCGGCCGAAAGAAGACCACTCGAGTAAAATGATGACAAAACGCTTTGAAGAGTACTATTTCTACTTCTTTTGTACATCAAGTGAATCTACGAGCGACCTTAGGATTCGTGACTGAATTTTTTTTTAAGGCGGCATGGCCATGTTTCCTTAACCTTCGTGACCGAAAAAAGTCTCATTTCCTGTTACGCACTTTCATTTCCTTTCACGAAATCACTCCCACAGATTGCAGAAAAGCGAGAGGAAAGATGTTACACATCAAAAACACGTTTTTGAAATTAGACTTTTATTTTTATTATTTCTTTGTAAACCACCCATATTAACACACATTTTGTGAAAATTTTAGACGGCTTCTTATTGAGGTTCAAAAGATACAGCCTTTTATTAGTCGGACAAACGGACGGACAGGCGTAGGATTAGTAATACGGTCCCGTTACCTAGTACAGAACCATGTTAACCTAACCAATGTAATTAAAACCCCGACTACATAAAACATGACCCAATTTTTTTTTGGGAGTGGGGTTAAAATGTATCTTCTGTCACTTTCGTCATATATTAAACGACGCCCTGCACTCTGAAATCCATCAAGCCGTTTAGGCTACAGGCTCAGCCAAAGAAACAGACATACATTCATACATACACCCGAAAAACATTACGCTCCTTTTGGACAGTCGGGCAATAAAAAAGGGTATCTATTAGGATTGAAAATAAGAACCGTTACCCTCCTTTTTGGGCAAACGGGTAAAAAAAAGGATAGCGATGAGGATTGTAAATGAGAACCGATATCCTCCGTTTTGGACAGTGAAAAATAGCGATGACGATGGTAAATAAGAACTGTTTAACTCTTTTTTGGATAGTTGGGTAATAAAGAAGGATTGCGATGAGGATTGTAAATGAGAACCGCTTTATTAGTACTAACGCCGCTACCCTCCGTTATGGACAGTGAAGGATAGCGATGACGATGGTAAATAAGAACCGTTTAACTCTTTTTTGGACAGTTGGGTAGAAAAGAAGGATTGCGATGAGGATTGTAATTAAGAACCGTTTAACTCTTTTTTGGACAGTTGTGTAGAAAAGAAGGATTGCGATGACGATTGTAAATAAGAACCGTTTAACTCCTTTTCGGGTAGTCAGGGTTAAAAAAAAGTAGCGATGAGGATTGCAAATAAGAACCGTGTAACTCCTTTTTGGACAGTCGGTTAAAAAAGGATACCGATGAGGATTGCAAATAAGAACCGTGTAACTCCATTTTGGGTAGTCGGGGTTAATAGAGAGTAGCGATGAGGATTGCTTATAAGAACCGTGTAACTCCTTCTTGGACAATCGAATTAAAAAAGGATAGTGATGAGGATTGCAAATAAGAACCGTGTAACTCCTTTTTGGGTAGTCAGGGTTAATAGAGAGTAGCGATGAGGATTGCAAATAAGAATCGTGTAATTCCTTTTTGGACAGTCGGGCTAAAAAAGGATAGCGATGAGGATTGCAAATAAGAACCGTGTAACTCCTTTTTGGGTATTCGGGTAAAAAAGAAGGATACCCATGAGGATTGTAAATAAGAACCGATTAACTTGAATAATCTTCAACGGTACGAGGGAAAGTTTATTATTAGTTCATCATATCAGCCGAAAGACGTCCACTGCTGGTCAAAGGCCTCCCAAGGATTTTCACGACGACCGGTCCTGCGATGCCCGCATCCAAGGTCACGTCATCAGGTCATCATTATTACCTATCATTTCTTTTTTTTTATTTCAGTGGACCGATGACCTGGTGATGACGCTGGATGCGGGCAGCGCAAATCCGGTCGTCGTGGAAATCCTTGGGGGAGGCCTATGTCCAGCAGTAGACGGCCTTCGGCTGATATTATGATGATGATGATTTTATTTTAGTATTGGGGTAAAACTGCTGCTGTATTACGCAAAATTAACAAAACAAAAAGGTTATGAGTTAAATAAATACCTAATTTATCCTATCCTTATCCTTAACCTTATTATCAGAGTAAATAACGTTGGTAAGACCCTTCTGTCAAGTAGGAAATAAGCTGACGATCTTCAAACGCAAGAACGCTAAGAACATCTCAATCATGTCAGCTTTTAAACACAAAAAACAGCATCAAAATCGATTCATTCGTTTGGGAGCTACGATGCCACACACAAACATACATCTTTTTTTTACTTTTTTTAATTCACAACTGGTGAGCCCTTGGCATTCAGCTCACCTGATGGTAAGTGATGATGTTGCCGAAGATGGAAGTGGCCTTACCAAGATTCCCCAACGCAATGGAGAACTGGCTATCTTATCTTCAAGCCGGAACACATCAATGTTGTTAACACCGATGTTTGGCGGCAAGACTTAGATAAGATGGTGGTAGCTAGCCAGGCGGGCTTAGAAAATGCCCTACCACCAACCAAAACCAAGTCTTACAAATGACCCCACCGGGAATTGAACCCGCGACCGCCTGGTGTGAAGCGATTGGACTAACCATTACGCCACGGAGGCGGTTAAACATCTCATTTTCACATCACATTTTTCATCACATTGAAGGCTATGGTTAAAAAAAATTAATAAGATATGTTTTAATATATGTATTTCACGTTAGTGTTAGGTACGTACGAGTAAGTACACCAATTTCTGATTTACAAAAGGTTCTATCCAAAAAAAAATTATTCTAGTGATAGAACTTGTACCTTTTTTTTACAAAACTAATATTATTAAACCCTCACATTTTAATTCACATTTTTCATAAGCTGAGAATGATCTGAGAGTCTAGTGTGTTCTGCTGACTCCGCTCGCTACACTGCCGGCGGTCGATGCAGCCGGGTTGCTCCACACGTTAGCTTCGCTGCCACCAGCCTCGGAATAAGTTGGTCGCGCTGGTATGATAGGAGACCTTATGCAGACGCTGGAAGGGATAATTTTGTATGTCAGAATTAATGAAATATTATTACTGATAGATTTGATCGTATTCGTGGCTGATAACGCATGCGTCGCGCGCTGTTACGGCGGCGTAGATAGGTGGTAATGTCTAGTCCCGAATCAATCGTGAATGTATTAAGATAAATACATTTACAGATAAAAGCAATGGAATTTTAAAATTCGGTTATTACCGCCGTTACCATCATGTGAATATTCAAATATAAAACACAATTTTAATGGGGCTAAAAACTAAAAATGCTCACAATTTTAGTGACTACAGCCGTTTATTTCAGGTCAATATTGAGATTAGTAATACAGAAATCCAAGTGAATAAATAGTTAGATTAATTTTAGAAGATTAAAGAGACTTATTAAGTCAATATTGTAAAAAAATATGATACATGCAAGATTAATTGCATGCATTTTATCAGATTGCATGACACGGACCTAAGTGTATTTTTTTATATGAAATGAAATGATAAGGTACATTGTATCAAAAACGAACTGAACTGGAATAATTTTGAACAAAAAAAAACCCGACTTCAAACAAGAAACTAAGGTTCCCATCGATTTGTCTAAGATGCCATCATCAGATCCTGGTTTTCTTATCATATTATGTACCACCCTTGGGATATCTCCTTTCCAACCCTCAAGAATCATCAAAATCGAAACATAAACGACGAAGTTATCCGCGAACACACATAAAAAACAATTCGAATTGAGAAACCTCCTCCTTTTTTTGACGTCGGTTCAAAAGGGGTTGAAGCATTTTTGTATGGAGAAATAGGTTTTTTTTCCGAATAGGCCGCACATGGTTAAATCGTCGCCCAGACAGGCGCATCTTTATAAGACTCGGTTTGATTGGTGGAAGGGCATTTTCTAAGCTCGCCTGGCTATCTTATCTAAGTCTTACTACCAAACATTAATGTTAATTGCATTGATGTGTTCCGGCTTAAAGATAAGATAGTCAGTTTCCCCATTGCGTTGGGGCCCCATCTTTAGCATCATTGTCACTTACCATCTGGCTTACCAATTGTGGATTAGAATAAAACTCTATTCAAATGGTGGCGGTGGCGGTCAGTACAAATGAGCGTTTCTTCTTCTTCTTCTGCTTCTTTTCGAATCGATGGTTTGAATATTGACACTTAGTTACTTTATATCTTATTGGCCCAATAGTTAGCCACGCGTATGCCGCTATCAGTGCCCCCCCCCCCCCCCCCCCAGAGGTCTACCATTGTGCAGGTGTCCGGGCGCTGATTTGTACTGACCACAACCACCACCGGTTGAATAGTTTTTTTTAAATCCACAAATGGTAAGCCAGATGGTAAGTGACAATGATGCCAAAGATGGAAGCGGGCTTACCCAGATTCCCCAACGCAGTGGGGAAACTGGCTATCTTATCTTCAAGCCGGAACACATCCATTGATGTTAGCAAGACTTAGATATGATAATCAGGCGGGCTTAGAAAATGCCCTTCCACCAATCAAACCGAGTCTTATAGAGTTAGACTCCGCCGGGAATCGAACCGGTGACCTCCCTGATTTTCTTAAATCACAATTTTGAGATAATAGTTGTCAAAGTACCAATTTCCCTCCCTTTTCTCCAAAATAATATATCTCAGCTATGTGACGCTTTTTTTAAAAATGTGCAATATTTGTTCGGTTTATGTTTGTATCGAAGTATACAGGATGTAACAAAATTGGTGTACGACCCGTTAACTGGGCAATTCTCAAAAAAAATTACGCTCCATACAAAAATGCACAAAATTGGTCGATCAGCTGATCGATTTATATGAAGAGTTAATTTTCTTTTTTGCGATTTCAGCAAATTGATAGAACAAAAGTTGTTCAGTATGGTGAGTAGAAGCCCCAGTTAACGGGTCGTACACCAATTTTGTTACACCCTGTATAGATTTACTCGTGTGCAGCCGATTTGGAAAAAAATTAAACGTTGGTTTTATCTCAATGCCACAGAAGTTTTAACTCCTTTACTGGAAGGAAGTGGTAAAGCCCGTTCGCCGAGATAGTGTCGCTCGCCCTTTGTAAACACCGACACAGCGCGTGCCGCCGCGTGTCAAAGAACGCCGCCTTGACGTCAAAAAATGCTGACACATGTGTATTACTTGATTTGTATGTGTTATCTCTAAATTGTCTATTCTTCTTCTTCTTCTGCCTTGCACATTCTCACTTTAGGTGGGGTCGGCTCTCCTAATCTTGCGGCGCCAAGACATTCTGTCTAGGGTTGTCGGGTCGGATAAATTGTCTATTAAAGTAGATTTAATTCTTGCATTTTGTTTAAACCAATGACACTATCTGAGCGAATCGACTTTACCTAAGTAGGTCCTAGCTATCTAAGGGCCGTAATAATAAATTATTTAAATAATCATTATTTAATTTTGTGAATCGACCATGCATTCTTTATGGAATGTTATTGTTTTCTATTGTAATCCAAAACCAAATTCATCATGCCTGTGTTATAATTTTTTAACATCTTAGTCTTAGACCATGCATTTATTTAAGATCATTATAATCACTTTTATTTATTACTTATTTTAATTATGCGGTAGACTTGAAGCTCTTAGGATCGCACTGACCTTCCTGTGGTCTTGGGTCAGCTCGTGCCGAACATTTTCCTACGGACAGTATTGACATTATCAATCATCTAGACTTTTAAAATTTATACTTACTTAACCAGTTTTAAAACAGTATCCTACCTCCTACTAATATTATAGACGCGAAAGTTTGTAAGAACGTATGGATGTATGTTTGTTACTCTTTCACGCAAAAAATACTGAACGGATCTGGCTGAAATTTGGTAGGTAGACAGATTAGGACCTGGATTAACACATAGGCTATTTTTTTCCGCACTCGCAAGCCGCTTGCGGCTCGCGCACTGCGCACCCTCAAAAAGTCATAGAAACGTTGTCCACGCGGGTGAAGTCGCGGGAAACAGCTAGTCTAGTATAATAAAAGCTGTCGTAGCTTAGTGCGACTCAAAAGTTCGTTCGCTGAATTAGCTGCTCCTTTGACGAATGCCGCTCGCCGCTACCGGCTCGCGTCACACGGTTACGACAAAGGGGCACGGGGTGGCGCGTATCTTGTTCAGTTTTTAATTATTAATAAAAGAGACGATTCTGAAGATGTTTTGTCCAGCAGTGAAAATAATAAAAATTAATGAGAAATTCTAAATAAAAAAATCAGCGCAGCGCAGAAACGGTCGTCGTGGAAATCCTTGGGGGAGGCCTATGTCCAACAGTGGACGTCCCTCGGCTGATATGATGAAATAACAAAATATATATTTTTTTTTTGTAAAATTGTTTCATCTTTCAACAAATTTCTAGAACTCTGTTCGGGTGTACTGCAGCTAATTCTCCAAACGTACTGTACGTGGTTGGGTCGATCACGCAAGTTAACTGACTTATTACAGTCATTACCTGTTAGTGACATTTTTCTTGCTTATCGTTTCCATGTTTCACAAGACAAGCTAAGCCGTTGGTGCCGGTTATTATCACTAGATGGCAGTCATTAAGCCATGTCAGATGCCATATTAGGTGGCTTGTTGTTTTTAAAGTGAGGTTCGCTCGGCTACTTACTATAGCCACAGTATTATAATATAACGGCTTACAGTAGTGCAACGAATGTACTTACGCAGAGCAACGGAAGGGTACTTGCGGGGCAGCGGTCGGCGGGGCACAGCTTGGCAAACTCCGCGAGTTTACTACCTACGCCGTGGCGGCATCTTGCGACATCAAAGGCGTTGCGCTACTGTAAGCCATATCGTCATACTGTGCTATAGCCCCACAACTTCCAACAACCCGGACTTGGCCCCCATGTGTGGAGTACCTATGTACGATTTACATACGTACACGTACATGTAATTTATTTTTAAATAATTGTGTTAAGATTTGGAAGCAGTCGCGCTTCTACAGTGTACTTTGCTCGCGACCCAGTTTAGAGTTCATGACGCACGACGACTTAGCATAATTTTATTATTTTTTAAATTAGTGTTAAATTAGAGATTCATCTGACAAGACCATTGCATTTCATTTCGGACCACCTCTAGAATACTCATTGACATTGACATTGCATCATATCCTGCACAAGGTCATATCCTGTACAGTATTTTTTGGTCCTTCGAGCCGGATATCACGAGTTTGAGGGAGACCCGTGCCCCAGCAGTGGGGACATTTACGAGTTGTTAATGAATAATAACATTCATCTTATGCCCTTTTTAATAATGAATGACATAAATTTTCATTTTTCCAAATTGATTTAGAAAATATGGAATCTTGTCAAACGTATATGTTGTACATTAAAAATAACAGAGTCGAATTGATAACTACACTCAGCGGCACACTTAACCGCCCCCCTAAGTTTTCTCAGTACATTTTCATACAGAGAGGTGGTCCAAACACGGTTATTTTTTAAATCAAGAAAACTAAGTAGACTACAAAGTGCAGTCATTAGGTTCGATCCCTGGCTACAAATGTGTCGAAGAGCATAACATTCTGCTGATCCTCAGGAATAGGAATGACGAATGCTAGTCATCTGAGTTACTTTTTATCATCTGTCAAAAACGACTTTTTTCGTACATATATGACACTGCTAAACTATGTGACATCATAGTTTAGCAGTGTCATTTAAGTACTCTTTTTGTGATTTTGGTGAATTAAAAATCAAAGACTTGATGGAAAACAAAATGAGTGTGATGAGTTTAAGTAGGAGGACAATTTAGTGATCAAGAGTTCATAATTTATTTCTGATGCTGTCGTCATCCCTATTCCGTAGACTGCTCAGAACAGAATACACAGTAAATTGGCAATTTTTCCATGCATTTTGCGGAAAAAATCATTCACTTTTGAGCAGTCTACCGAGTTCCCGAGGATCAGCAGAATTTTCGTGTTCTTCGACACATTTGTAGCCAGGGATCTAATCTAACCTTATGTTTATGACTGCTCTGTGTAGTTTCTTGATTTAAAAAAAAAATATCGTGGCTGTTTGGACCACATCTCTGTATGAAAATGTACGGAGATAACCAAGGTGGGCGGTAAATTGTGCCGTTGAGTGTATTTAGATTTTTATGTTCATCATTATATAAGCCAAAAAACGTCAACTGCTGGACAAATACCTCACCCATAATCATCATATCAGCCGAAGGACGTCTACAGCTGGACATAGTCCTCCTCCAAGGATCTCCACGACGACTGGTTCTGCGCTGCCCGCATCCAGCTGCTTCCCGCGACCTTCAACACGTCATCGGTCCACCGAGTGGGAGGCATGCCTACACTACGCTTTCCGGTGCGTGGTCGCTACATTCCTACAATGTTTGGTCCTGCGCTGAATGCATCCACTGGCTTACCACTACCTTCATCATTTCATCAGCACACCGAGTGGGAGGACTGTCTACGCTTAGTCTTCCGGTCCGCGGTTGTCACTTGAGAACCACTTACGAGTTAACATCCTCGAGCTTCTTAAGCAGCCTCTCGTTCTCCCGACTCAGCAACTCCTGGTCTCGCAACAGCTGGTCTCTCACACCGAAGAGTTCTCTGTTCTCCTGGCGAAGAGCTGAGTTCTCCTCCATGTGCAGTTGGACCAAGTCTACCAGCTCATTCTGGGGCAGCTGGTATAGCTTGTTGGGCTCGATGTGGGTGGCGCGGGAGCGTTGGTCTGCAAGGGTATTTGTTGTTTAATAGAAATATTATGATATTATATCCTGAATATCTCTAAATGTTAAAATAAAAGGTATATAAATCACCAGACCCAGGATATTATAGCTTGAGTCATGTTATCAACATCATTATCATATCAGCCGAAAAACGTCCACTGCTGGACAAAGGCCTCCCCCAAAGATTACCACGACGACTGGTCCTGCGCTGCCCGCATCCATCGGCTTCCCACGATCTTCACCAAGTTCGATCCATCGCGTGGGAGGCCTGCCAACGCTACGCTTACCGGTGCGCGGTCGCCACCCACGTTACGTTACGTTATAGGGTGTAATAAAGTTGGCGTAGGACCTGTTTGGGACTTCTACTCATTACCATCATCATATCAGCTCATATACGTCCACGCAACAGATTTAGAAAAGAGCGTTACATCAAAATATAAATATGATGTCATGTTGGCTAACTTGTCTGTTATGCACAGAGATATGCTATATATAATGGAAGGTAGATAGGTTACATGCGTCCGAAAAGTTAAGCAAATAAAAAGATGCCAATTGGCATCTCCTTTCTAAGTAGCACTCAGTGTAACGGAAGCGAACTACCTGTAATGTTGTGTGTGTAAATGGATTAGATTTTCAAATGTTGTTTGTTAGTGCGTGACCCATCTATGGTACCTAACAAATCTCTGGTTATGTGTTACTAACAATCTATGGACTTTAAATGTCAGATTTTTTTTTTTTTTTTTTACTTTTTTTATTATTAAAAATGAGTCAAATACAACTACACGCAAACTCACACCGCTATATAGTCTACCAAATCTAGTTCAAATAAAAAAATACTAACAGAGATAGAGAGACGTACTCAGAATGTGGCATGAATGAGATAACAAATTTTACTCACTTCGACGTTTAACCGATTTTGGGAGTACTGATCGACTTAGACGAAATGAGCGAATGTGCTCATTCTGTAGGCACCAAAACCGCTGTTCGCGTAGGACGGTCCATAGCTGTTATATTGGTCAAAGTACAGGTAAGCCAACAAGACGACGTCATATAATATAAACTATTTGATGTAGCGCAAATTTGTAACCGTGCTAATAGCCACTTAACCCAGAGCCACGACAGCCTCCAATACTCACTGAAATCGTCCATATTGTAGTCGGTTTGGACGTGCAGGGCGGTCCTCAAATGTTGGTTTTCAGCTTGAAGAGCCTCCACTTCTCGCTTCAGGCTCAGTATGAGTGCGTCTCTCGCATCCTGCAATGAAATGTACCGTTTTATCATCGTATTGGCCGAAGATGTGAACTAAAGCCTCGCCCAGGTTATTCACAACGACCGGCATTGTGCTGCCCGCTTCCAACGGCTTCGTCGTCGGTTCACCGAGTGGAGGATCTGCCAACGCTATACGATTTCCGGTGCCCAGTCGTCACTCGACAACTTTTGTTATTATTATTTAAAAGCTGCCAGAAGGCTAAGGGACTAAGGGCAATATCTTTTTAGGGTTCCGTACCCAAAGGGTAAAAACAGGACCCTATTACTAAGACCCCGCTGTCCATCCCCGTCTGTCACCAGGTTGTATTTCATGAACCGTGATAGCTAGACAGTTAAAATTTTCACAAGTGATATATTTCTGTTGCCGCTATAACAAAAAGCACAAAAAATTAGAAAACGTGAAAGTCTCCGTACAAAAAACGTGTTTTTTTTAGCGTGAAGAAGCTATCGCCATCTAGTATGATGGTACGGAACCCTTTGTGCGCGGTTCAGACTCGCACTTTACCGGTTTTTTTAGCATAGTCTGATTAGATTTATTAGTGAAGGTAGCGGGTAGCCGTTGGATGCGGGTAGCGTAGGACCTGTCATCGTGGAACTAAAGTCCTTACAATGTGGAGATTCCGTTATATTTACCAAAAATTCTCTAAAGTTTAAAGAACGGAAGGACGTTGTTGGCCTTTCGATTGAAAAAACTGTGGAACTATCTTGTGTGGAGCTGGAGAACCACATTTGTGTGTATAGGCCCCCATATGACAATAACTTTGTTAGCTTCGAATTGGCAATGGAATATGTATTAAATATCGTTAGTAAAAGCCGTAAATCCGTGATAGTATGCGGCGATTTCAATGTTGATTTGTTGGAAAAAAAGTCCTTGACGACTCGAATTACTTGTCTCTTCAAGTCATTTGATTTAAATTATGTATTTCTGGAACCCACAAGAATAACAAAGACCTCTGCTACATGTATAGATAACATAATTTGTAATTGCTGTTATTTAAATAAAAAGGTTTTTAATTGTTTGAGGTCAGATCATAGCGGAGTAATGGCTAGCTTTCCCGTAAGTATTTCTGCAGAACACATAAAAATTCAAACGAGACCGGTCACTGCTAATCGAATAGAAAAGTTTAAAACAGTGCTAGATGAATAACTGCTCATACCAGATTTTGATAATGAAGTGCAAGCCAACAGTTTTTACAATGATTTTTTTACAGTACTGGATAGGGAATTCCAAAGTATATTTAAGTCTAAATACACAATCAGTAACATCAAATTTAAATTCAGTGAATGGGCTACTATAGGTATATACAAAAGTCGCCAAACTTTGTTTGACCTTTATGACAAAAAAACTTACACTTTTGATGAGAACTTTACAAATATTATATTTAGCTTGTATTTTTAATATTAGCATTGATAGTGGCGTCTTTTTATATCTCATGAAGCTTAGTAAAGTGATACCTTTATATAAATCTGGTTCAAAAACTGATCCAGGCAACTACAGACCAGTTTCTGTGCTGCCAGTTCTTAGTAAAGTGTTTGAAAAGATTATGCTTAACCAAATGCTACAATATTTTACAGAAAACAAACTACTGCATAACAAACAATTCGGTTTCACTAAAGGACGATCAACAACCGATGCAGGAGTAGCACTCATTCGAAACATATATGATGCCTTCGAGGAATCGCAGAATGCAATTGGAGTGTTTTGTGATTTATCTAAGGCTTTTGATTGTGTTGAACACTAAACATTACTTATGAAATTAAAGCATAATGGTGTAGAGGAAGGGGCTCTCAGTCTTTTAAATTCGTATTTAGACAACAGAATACAAAAAGTACAAGTGAATGGCACGAACTCATCTGGATCTAAAGTGAAAATGGGTGTGCCCCAGGGTTCCATATTAGGGCCTTTTCTTTTCCTTGTTTACGTAAATGATTTGCCTTTTATGGTGCAACATCTGTCAAATATTGTGTTGTTTGCGGATGATACTTCTCTTATTTTTAAAGTGAATAGGAAAGAAAACGAAATTGACGAAGTAAACAACACTCTTTCAAAGATACTGAACTGGTTCACTGTGAACAACTTATTATTAAATGCTAAGAAAACAAAATGTATAATATTTTGTTTGCCAAATGTAAAAAAGGTCAATAATAGTGTAATATTAGACAGTAATAAATTAGAATTTGTAAATACCACGGTGTTCCTTGGTATAACTTTGGATGTTTCACTTCAATGGGGACCACACATTGAAACTTTAGCGGGAAGGCTTAGTTCAGCTGTTTATGCCGTTAAGAAAATAAGACAGGTAACGGATGTAGATACTGCGAGACTAGTGTATTTTAGTTACTTCCATAGTATACTGTCTTATGGCATATTACTGTGGGGGGCATGCGGCTGATATAGAAACTATTTTCATCCTGCAGAAAAGAGCTATCCGCGCAATCTATCAGATGCGATCACGTGACTCGTTACAGAATAAGTTCAAAGAAATCAATATTTTAACTGTTGCTAGTCAATTTATATATGAAAACACGTTCATTCGTAATTCGTACACGTACGTTCGTAAGAATTTGCATTTATTTCCTAAAACAGTGACAGGCATAATTTGAATTTAAGAAATGTAAATAAAATAGATATAGCCTTTTCGAGACTGAGTAAGGTTAAAAAGTCATTTGTGGGGCAGTGTATAAGATTCTACAATAAAATTCCAGAAAATGTAACTAGTTTGTCAGAGAATAAATTCAAGACTCATGTCATAAAAGTTTTGTGCTCTAGAGGATATTATAAAATAATAGATTATGTAAATGACAAAGATATATATGTTCATTCTATAACAAATACCATTACCTGAGACTGTAATCTGAATCATGACATTATTTGTAATTTTATTTTTATTTTTATTGTATTTTTGTGTGTGTAAACACCTATTTGAAATAAATTGTTTTGAATTTTGAATTTTGGAAATCCTTGAGAGGGGCCTTTGTCCAACAGTGGACAAATAATTATTACCATAGTGACAATAAATGTACTTACATAATTTTTTTTTGAAATCTTTCGGCACACGATTAAATCTAAATTTTTGATAGGGCATGCAAATATAAACCGAAAATATATGTAAGGAGATTTTGACCTCAATTGTCACGTTACTGAGATATTTTGAGAGATAAAGAGGGAAAGTGTTTTGACAATCTTTAAGGCTTTACGATGACTCTATCCCAGCAGGTTGATACGTATTAAAATAATATAAAATATAGTTTTACATTGTGTTTATTTTTTTATATATTTTTGGGTACAATAAAGAGTATTTATCTTATCTTATCTTATAAAACGTAAGTCTATTCATTTTAAGTTCAAATCAATGCGGGCTTCAACGCGGCTGTTACGTTGAAATCGAACGCCCAATTCTCGATTTTTACATGTTTTTTATTACTTTTCTTCACTTTCAAAGAAGTTTAAAAAATGTTTTACTAAAAATGAAAGGTGTTAAAGTCACCGATTTTTATGTGTTGAATGGTTTCATTCAACATTAACTAATTGTTCAATTTGAATTGAATATTGTTATTTGACCCATCTTAAGGCCTTAACCACAAAGTGGGTAGGTAATCTACTTTGTGCTTTAATTACGAATATCTCCGCAACGTGACGCTTTAATCCGAAATGTCCTAGCATGCTTTTGATTTGTTTGGCATCTCCTATTGATATGAACAATCGTGCGCCGAAATATTTTTTAAAAAATATACATACATTTACTGTCACTGTGCCACGCTTAGCTCCCATAAAAACTCAGAGTAAGTATGCTGAGCATACAAAAATGTCCCAATCCCCCAGTTGTTGCGATTGATGTGGGTTTTCTTCAACTTTTACGCCTTGTTAATTATTACCATTTTAAAGACTTTCTTACCATTTTGACTATAGGTTTTGATTTGATCTTTTTCGCTCTGGAAGCGTATCGTAGTGTGTTTATTGTTTCACTGAGGTTCGACCTCGTCGGTGCTATGCATGCTATCTGTAAGTGAGAAAAATATTTAATTAACAAATAGTACTTAAACAATACAAATGATCGCTTCTAAGTAGCACATTACGCATCCGATCAAAATAGTTTCTCCTGCTTCGACAGAGATGCTTTTAGGGTTTCGCATCCTCCGAAGTGCCATCATCATCATCAACTGAAAGACGTCCACAGCTGAACACAGGCCTCCACCACCCAAGCATTTATGTAACAACCGGTTTTGCGCTGCTTGCATCTAGCTGCTTAACGCGACCGTTACCAGGTCCACTGAGTGGAAGGCCTGCCAAGCCATCCTTACCCCGCCTACTGCCACTTGGAGTTTAACAAATCTATGAGCTTTTTGGTTACTTTGAATCTCCTATAGATCTCATTTCTGATTCGATCATGTACCAACAAGCCACTTTTACTAAATCTACAGTGACGCAAGAAAGTTATGAGTTGACACGGTTTTTTTTAAGATATAAATTTGATAGACTCGGTAGAGTTTTTTTAAATAATGCAATAAGTATATTTATTTTATTTTATTTATATGAACATATTTAGGTTTTTTTTTTGCACTAGGATTTCACAATTAATGTAAATGAAACAAAATTTGTTATTATTATTATTTAATAACAAACAAATTTGTTATTATATGAGTCTACTGCCTGAAGATGATCACGAAACCGGTTGCAGTATAAACAAATTTTGTTTTATTTACATTAATTGTGGAATAGTGCAAGAAAAAACCTAAATATGTTCAGTTCAGTGTTCCACCAAGAACCTACTATCGCAAGCATACAATACTTATTTATATGAGTTTGTTCCTGACATTTAATTTATGACATTAGTGTGTATTGTGGTGTACTATTAACCCTGTTGAATATTTGCATGCTTACTGTATTAATCCCTAAATATGAGATTCTTTCTAATGTATCACCTTATTTGTACCATATTTACTGCAAATAAACATTCATTCATTCACAGGAAATTTTAAGAAATGTTAACAAACATGGCCTCTATCAGACCTAATGCCTACTGACTCTCGTCTATTGTGTTCTTGGCAAATACTTGGTCACCTCTCTAACAACCGTATTATATAAGGTTCAGAAGAAATATTAGATTCTGTAACATCATTAAATCGGGTCATCACCCGTGGTACGGTTGGGTTGTCCGGTTAACCGGACTATAGAAAAATCATTTTTTCCATGGTTCTGTTCATATATTTATCTGTGGTATGCTCCGGTTATTAAGAAAACAAACATGTTAAGAATAAATGAGCGAGCGAAGCGAGCGATGTTAGGTTCGGTCAGGTTTGATTGATTTAACAGTCAAAATGCCTCGCGAAGCGAGGCTCCCCACCCTGGGTACCAAAATACTTCGCAGCAGAAGAAATTATCGGAAGATGACCCCTGGTAATTTGCGAAACAGAATCTGGTCATCTGCGTATCAACAATCTTCCGAGGTCCTGTTGACCGGACCATGGAAAAAAAAATATTACCCATGGACCGGTCAACTGTACCACGGAAAATTTATGTTTTCCGTGGTTCGGTTGGCCGGACAACCCAACCGTACCACGGGTGATGACCGCATTAAATCTTACCATAAGTGTAACTCCATTCCCGGCTAAACTGTCTGCGAGCAACTTGGTCAGCTTACTATCTCTGTACGGTATGTGACCTTTCTTTCTGCCGTCACTCAGCTGAGCTATACAATATCCTGTTGGTGATAAAAGATTGTTAGGTTACGAACATGAACATTTACTAAGTTGCCCTACATTTTCTAAGCTGCCCTACATTTTCCAAACTTCCCTACATTGTCTAAATTGCCCAAACAATATTTTTTTTTAATTAATTATCTCTTTAAAATTCGAGAATATTTTTTTTTAAAAAACATTTTCTAAGTTACGCTACATTTTCTAAGTTGCTCTACATTTTATAAGTTGCCCTACATTTTCCAAGCTTTCCTACATTGTTAAATTGCCCTACATTTTCTAAGTTACCCTACATTTTCTAAGTTACCCTACATTTTCTAAGTATTAGTTGGTAAACGTTGGTAAACAATAAGTAGTTGTCATGCCTATTTTGTATCGAAACCTATGTGGTAGCTCCTATAAGTGCGAGGGTAGGTGGAAGTGGAAGAGAGGTTGTTCTTTAAACTCTTTCACACTACTTCAAACTCAGAAGCTTAAGAAAAAGATAGACGTTCATCAGACATATTTTAACATGTCAAATTCAAAACTCAGTATCTATAAAGTACTAGGTATGGTCAACGTGACATGTAGTGAACGACTATTTGAAAGAAAAGTGTGAATGTTTGCATGAGATACGAAATTGTCTCTCAGACGGCACCCAAGTTCGCATTGATTACTACTCCATTTAGAACGCCGCATTCATATTTTCCTTCATGGTTATCAATAGTTGTACTTTGTAGAAAATGTAGGGTAACTAAGAAAATATAGGGCAACTTAGAATATGTAGGGTAAATTAGAAAACGTAAGGCTAAGAAAATGTACGGCAAAATAGAAAATGTAGGGTGACTTATAAAACGTAGGGTCACTTAGAAAATGTTGGGCAACTTAGAAAATATAGGGCAACTGAATATATAGGGCAACTTAGAATATGTATGGCAACTTATTAAATTTAGACAACTTAGAAAATCTAGGGCAACTTAGAACATGTATAGCAACTTAGAACATGTAGGGCAACTTATTAAATGTAGAGCAACTTAGAACATGTAGGGCAGCTTAGAAGATGTAGGGCAACTTACAATAATAAAGGGCAACTTCCACTTGATCTTGAACCAATAGCCAATAAAAAAAATGGGACTCTGTTACAATCGATCATGACATTGACTATTAGAATTTTCGCCTCCGTGGCGTAGTGGTTAGTCCTTCCGATTCACACCAAAAGGTCGCGGGTTCAATTTCCGGCGGGGTTTAACTTTGTAAGTGTTGGTTTGGTTTGTATGGTTTCTAAGCCCGTCGGGCTTGCTACCGCTCTAAGTCTTGCCACCAGACATCAATGTAAACAGCATCAATGTGTTCCGGCATGAAGATAATATAGCCAGTTCCCATTGCGTTGGAGAATTTAAGCACACCCTGGACACTTCATACAACGGGTCAGAAATGACATTTACAAAAAAGGAATGACGGAATAAACCAAATGGCGGCGCAATCCTTTACGTTCGGCAACCAAACTGTAACCAATCTGTATCAATATGTGTGACGAGGGGGTGAGGCCGCAATCTAGAGAGCGGTGGGGAGTGTACATACTGTAGGTTAGTACTAATATATATACTTTGATTTAGGTAAGCCCGCTTCCATCTTCGGCATCTCTACCTCACTAGACCATCCTATTTACCACTAGGTCAAATGATTTCGAGGGTATCCCGATGCTGGATTTAAAAAAAAACTCACTTTTCACCTGAGAATAATAATTACTAGCTTTTACCCGCAGCTTCGCTCGCGTGGGCATCGTTATTATGACTGTATTTGAGGGTGAGCGGTGCGCGAGTGGCAAGTGCCTTTAAGCGTAGACAGGAATTTACTCCTGATACCTCGGGAACAATATCGGGTTATTCCCACCCTCTCAACTATTTCAATGCACAAAATCACGTCAATCCGTTTCTCCGTTGCAACGCTGACGTGCGCGAGCCTGGAAATGAGTTTTTCCTAGTTCCCTCGGGAACTATCGCGGGCTATGCTAATTAGTAGTCTATGTCATTTCTCACATCCTCAACCATATGTGTGCAAAAAATCACAACAATCCGTTGCTCAGTTGCAATGTTAAAGAAATCAACCAAAAAAAGTTTTGCATGCCTTTCGTCAAAATTGGTTGAGATGTAACTGATGAAAAGGTAACTAACAAACAAACACATTTTTACATTTGTAATATTAGTAAGGATATTGTCTGTATAAAGCCGATAGATTTTAACAGACTTCAAAAAAGGAGGAGCTTCTGTGTTCGTCTTTGGGTATTTTTTATGTATGTTCCCCGATATTTTCGTATATTGTGGACCATTTTTTTTTTAATTTTTTTTTGATAGGTTAAGTTATAAAGAGTGATCCTTTACTATAAGATCGTTTCGGTATTATTTTTATTTGAAAATTAACAAAAACAAAAAATATGGCAAAATTAGCCTTGTCAATTGTTTATTTTCGAGCGAACGAAGAAGTTAATGAGAAAGTAGGTTCCTATTGTAATCGTAAAAAAAATCCAGTGCGAGATTGTGTGGGGTTCTCTAGCATAAGCTAGCATAAAAATAATCTAAAACTCATTCATTAAGTTTCATGCGCCCCACCTTTTTCAAGTTCATCTGTAAACATTTTCTAAGCCCGCCTGGCTAGCTAAAGTCTTGCCGCCAAACATCAGTGTAAACAACATTGATCTGTTTCGGCTTTTTTTTTCTTCAGGATATCACACTTGACTCTAACAAAAATTAGCACTTTAAAGCTTAATATTTTTCAAAGGGAACCCTTAATCAAAAAATGTTTTAGCAAACCCTAATTAGTTTTGATTGACCTATTCAACTATACCCTACACAATAGAAGGTACCGTAAAAAGATTTAATTTCACCACTTTGTCGGCGTGATTAATGTATTCCCAAGCCAAATTACAGCTTTCTAGTGCTATTAGTCTCTAAGCTTAAGCCGCGGATAGACAGACGGACAGACATGGCGAAACTATAAGGGTTCCTTGTTGACTACGAAACCCTAAAAACGGCGCTATACCTACTAACATGAAAGAATTCTTATGTAATAAAGTTAGTACAGCAGGGCCTGCGATTTATTTTACTCTAACATGCTATGTAATATTCGCTTTAAATTCTTGAAAAGGAGACAGGAAATACGTGATTTCAGGACCTGCGGACAGGTCAGGAAATACGTCATTTTTTAAAATACTTAGCTATGTAATTTCATTACTGGAGTAAAGTATACAGGGTGGGAAGGAGTATACCGACAGATTTTAACCAAAGATTCTAATGCCTATTTAGACAAAAAAAGTAATATAAACATGGGCCAGTAAAGTCTAATTTTCGAGATATTAATTTTTTAAATAATTCACAAGTTCAAAAAATCTCAAGGGTAACACGCCCTAATAATATGACGTAATCACACACTGACGTTTGTTGCCTCAAAGTATCATACTGACGTTGACTTCACTCGTCGTTTATCGTATGTTGTCGGAGTCGTTCGTGAAGTGTGAAGTTTTCTTTTTCACTCTTTAGACTAAGGTTTCGTTCAGAAGGGATTACTATCGTTAATTGATTTTTTTGTTCCAGAAATTAAGTAAGTTAATAAGGCAGTTTTAGACCCATGTTGATATAACATTATTTACTTATAATACCACCAGGAATCCATGGTTAAAATCTGTCGGTATACTCCTTCCCACCCTGTATATGTAACGGCTAAAGGTGGGTGTGAACATAAACTTAAGATTAGCCGGCTAAAGTTAAGATTAGCAGGGACGACGACGACTGTAAAATCAATCAAACCTGACCGAACCTTATATCGCTCGCTTCGCTCGCTCACCACCCAAAAACATTACCCAACCAGTGTTGGGTAGACCTTGTTGTGTACGGTTAAACGCCGAATACCAACTAATAATCGCAAACAACTTTAGCCGGCTAATTATAGGTTTATGTTCATACCCACCTTTAGCCGTGACATAGGTATATATTAACTGGAGAGTGACCTTTATTTTGAAATTGCAACAATCGTATAACACACTGAGAGGCACAGAATACAAATCTCATACAGCCAAGTGACAACACCATAGTCCGTTAAATAAAAGTTTCTTGGTCTGAGGTTCGCTAGCTGCTTTTTTCAAATTTTAAACGGACCGGCGGCATTGCTACGACGGCGGCGCTGTGATTTAAAAAATTCAATAGGCGGAAAAGCAAAAGTGTGCGTCACGACATCTTCTCATTGGTCACGATTTTAAATATCGAGTGTAGGTATTTTACTTAAAATTATATTAATTTTCTTGCTTTGTTTGAGTAAATCACTTTACAGGCTTCGGCCGGAATGGCAATTGCTGGATTTGTATAATTAAACTCTACTCGTCCAGCAATCGCTTACTGTCACGGCCTCTGGAGTAAAGTACTATTATTTCTGTGTATAAAAAAAATACCGTCTCCGTTTACGTTACATGTACTTGCAATTGAGCCACTCACCTAAAACCATAAGACTCCTATTAATATTATTCGCCTCTTCCAGCGTTTTCCCTGTACTGTGCGTTCTCTTCGTCATCTCGCTGCCCGCCAGGTCCACAAAGTTGATCTTCCCGTGTGTGGAACACGTGACGTCACCGTCCGTGCGAAGATCTCGCCTCACGCGCACGCAAAGCAACGTGTGTGAGCGAGACGAGTTGGAGTTCATGGCGTGGGAGCCGACGGCTCTATGGCGCATGCCTGAAACATGAGGTTGGTACTTTTTGTGAGATAATAGGTTAACCAGTTGAATGTTGGATGCATTTCAGGAGGTACATGAGAAAACGAATCTAGATGGTCGATATTGTCCTTTAAAAACGGTCTTCTCATACAAAATTGGCCAGTGAGCTGATAGACTTGTGTAATAATTTTGAACCGACTTCAAACAGGACACTAAGGTTCCCCTCGATTTCTCTGGGATAGCATCATCAGATCCTGATTTCCTTATCTGGGATATCTCCTTTCCAACAAAAACAGAATCATCCAAATCGGTTCTTAAACGATAAAGTTATCCGCGAACACACATAAAAAAAATATACGGTCGAATTGAGAAACCTCCTCCTTTTTTGAAGTCGCTTAAAAAGTGATTTTTTTGGAGAGTTGGACCATAGTAAAGAAGTTCATAACGTTGAAATGGTCAATGTATTCTATTGAGAAGAGCAAAACTTTCCACAGCAAAATTAGTGAACACAAACCGTGGCGTCTCTGCTGGAAAAACGCTCACTAAAACTCAGTAAAGTTCTACGTTGCTGCTGACCTTCTTCCAACACCGCAAAGAGGTCATCGAGCTCCTCACAGTCCACTGTGAACAGGTTCTCCACATAGAAACTTCTTGACTCCTTGGACCATCGCACCTGGAGTGGTTTCCGTGCCGTGCCCGGGTTGAGGAGATCTATCACCTGTGAGAAATGTTCGTGAAGTGAAGTTAGTCTTTCATTTTGTGATACCGCAAATTCAAAGAATCTCAGTATTCTGCAGTCTCCCCACTGCAGCATAATGACTGACATAATTTTAAACAAAAAAAACCGACTTCAAACAGGAAACTAAGGTTCCCCTCGATTTTTCTGGGATGCCATTATTAGATCCTGGTTTCCTTATCATGGTACTACTCTTGGGATATCTCCTTTCCAACAAAAAACTAATCATCAAAATCGGTTCATAAACGACGAAGTTATCCGCGAACACACAAAAAATATATATATACGGTCCAATCGAGAAACCTCTTCCTTTTTTTTAAGTTGGTTAAAAATGGAGGGAAATCACGAATCACGTTTACTAAGAAGCTACCTTTATAGCATGGATAAGCCCGCTATCAGCTGGATGCCTTAGATACCACTGACCGACGCCCTAAGAGACTTATTGGCGACAACGAGCCTCTAAGCCTTGAGCATTGCCGCAAAGTCTATCGGTGTTTTGTCTAATTTATTTCGGAGGGTGTGCGCAAGAACTATATACAACCTCATTCCCCCAGTTTTATTTTATCAATAGACATAGGGTTTTACGCTAAATCTATGAAAGTACCCATTGCTGTTATTTACTTAATTGGCTCTCGAACATACTTGTCAACTATCGGTAAAGTTTTCGTAAAGCGCTCATCTCAGCATTGCCCGGAGTTTAGTTGTTAGGGACAATAATTGTTTTTTACCCAAAGAAATTTTCCTCCTTTGGGAGTACGGAAACCTAACGGCCATGTCGTCAACCAGAATTGCCTTCCTACTTTTGTCTGCCTTCGTGCTTATATTTATGTAGTTACTAGCTGTTTCCCGCGGCTTCACCCGCGTGGACGTTTCTATGACCTTTCGAGTGTACGCAGGGCGCGAGCCGCAAGCGGCTCGCGAGCGTGGAAAAAAGTAACCTATGTGTTAATCTAGGTCCTAATCTGTCTATTTACCAAATTTCAGTCAGATTCGTTTTGTAGTTTTTGCGTGAAAGAGTAACAAACGTACATTCATACATTCTTACAAACTTTCGCGTTTATAATATTAAGTAAGGTTATTTACCCAACGAGCTGTATCATTAAACTTTTTGGGCCAACGCTGGTACCTATAATCCACCCTGGACGTCTTCTAGCTAAGATTATTACTTTTTTATTACCTTCTCGTTATAGATCTCCAGGAAGGAGGCCTTCAGTATGAAGTGGGAGTCGGGCCTCTCGTGGATGAGCTTGAAGAGGTAGACGAAGGATCGCACCACCAGCCCGTGGTCCGCAGCAAACGGACTGGCGCCGCTCTCTATCTGCGGATGTGGATACCATCTTTGTGACTACTATTTTACAAATCAAATCAAATCAAAATAATTTATTTTAAATAGGTCCTTACACACACATTTAAGTAGTCAAAAAAACAAAAAATACTTATTGTCTATTACAATAATGTCATGATACAGATTACAGTCTCAGGTAATGGTATTTGTTATAGAATCAACATATATATCTTTGTCATTTACATAATCTATTATTTTATAATATCCTCTAGAGCACAAGCATTTTTGACATGAGTCTTGAATATGTTCTCTGACAAACTTGTTACATTTTCTGGAATTTCATTGTTATACTCTGCCCCACAAATGACTTTTTAACTTTACCCAGTCTCGAAAAGACTATATCTATTTTATTTACATTTCTTAAACTAAAATTATGCCTGTCACTGTTTTTAGGAAATAAATGTAAATTTTTACGAACGTACATAATATTTTCATATTACTAAGAAGCTACCTTTATAGCATGGATAAGCCCGCTATCAGCTGGATGCCTTAGATACCATTGACTAGCAACAGTTAAAATATTCAATTTCTTTGAATTTATTGTCTCACGTGATTGCATCTGATAGATTGCACGGATAGCTCTTTTCTGCAAGATGAAAATAGTTTCTATATCAGCCGCATGCCCCCCAGTAAGATGCCATAAGACATTATACTATGGAATTAACTAAAATACACTAGTCTCGCAGTACCTACATCCGTTAACTGTCTTATTTTCTTAACGGCATAAGCAGCTGAACTAAGCCTTCGCGCTAGAGTTTCAATGTGTGGTCCCCATTGAAGTGAAACATCCAAAGTTATACCAAGGAACACCGCAGTATTTACAAATTCTAATTTATTACTGTCTAACATTACACTATTATTAACCTTTTTTACATTAGGCAAACATAATTTTATACATTTTGTTTTCTTAGCATTTAATAATAAGTTGTTCACAGTAAACCAGTTCAGTATCTTTGAAAGAGTGTTGTTTACTTCGTCAATTTCGTTTTCTGTCCTATTCACTTTAAAAATAAGAGAATGATCTTTCGCAAACAACACAATATTTGACAGATGTTGCACCAAAAAAGGCAAATCGTTTACGTAAACAAGGAAAAGAAAAGGCCCTAATATGGAACCCTGGGGCACACCCATTTTCACTACAGATCCAGATGAGTTCGTGCCCCATCCTCTACATTACAATCCATTATTTTTACTAGTAATGTTTGGTGTTCAACACAATCAAATGCCTTAGATAAATCACAAAACACTCCAATTGCATTCTGCGATTCCTCAAAGGCATCATAAAAAAAAACATAGATGTTGCGAATAAGTGCTACTCCTGCATCGGTTGTTGATTGACCTTTAGTGAAACCAAATTGTTGGTTATGCAGTAGTTTGATTTCTGTAAAATATTGTAGCATTTGGTTAAGCATAACATTGTCAAACACTTTACTAAGAACTGGCAGCACAGAAACTGGTCTGTAATTGCCTGGATCAGTTTTAGAACCATATTTATATAAAGGTATCACTTCACTAAGCTTCATGAGATCTGGAAAGACGCCACTTTCAAGGCTAATATTAAAAAGACAAGCTAAATATGGCGCTAACGTATCGATTACATTACTGATCAAGCTTACCGATAATCCCCAGAGGTCTTTGGTTCTTTTCACTTTAGTTTTAAAAGTTTTTACAATAGTTTGTGGTTCAATTACTCTGAAGGAGAATTTTTGATCACAAATACTAACATTATCCTTTAGCAACCTTTGAGCATACATAGGTGATGAATTTAGGATTTACAGGATCTAATATGGATATTCTAAAAGGATCGTTTGAGGTTTTATCATTGTTTAATTACTTAACCACCTCCATAGTAGTCATATTCAAAATAAGAATGATAAAACCTTATGCCAAAAAATTATGCCAGGCGAAGCTGACAGAACTCGAGGAAGAATTGAGCAGGTTACGATGTATATCATAGAATTGTGTGAAGTCCGAAGAGAGGGGGAGGACACTATAATCCTGAAATTCGGAAACTTGCTCTTTTTCCGGGAGGGCGACCAACTTTCCAGGGTAGTTTTGGGTTTCTAGTCCACAAGTCCCTCATTAAAAATGTGATCCAGATAGAGAGTGTTTTGACGAGAGTAGCGTAGCTTATAGTCGGAATCACCAAACAGTATTCACTAAAGGTCATACAGGTCATACAGGTACCGCGGAACACTCCGACGACGAAGTGGAGATCCTATATGAGGAAATCTCTAGAGTTTTACATAATAGCTCCCAGACCTAGAGACCGCTGTGATGGGGGATTTTAACGCGAAACTGGGTAAACGAAGTGATGGTGAGCTGAGAGTGGGGCAATTTGGATACGGAGAAAAGAATGCACGTGGCTAGCTGCTGGCCGACTTTATTGAGAAGGAAGGCCTCTTTATGATGAACGGCTCCTTCAAAAATACTAAACAGCGGAAGTGGATATGGTTGCATCCCAATGGCGTAACGAAGAAAGAGATTGACTTCATCTTGTCGACAAGGAAGCGAATATTCAATTATGTGTGTGTGATCAATTCAGTCAAAACAGAAAGCGATCACCGGATAGTAAGAGGCACATTAAATCTAAAAACCTAACTAGAAAGATGTCAACTGATAAAACTTGAATGAAAAAGAAGAGACAATAATTGCGCTGTGTTACAGTCTCTCCAGCGGTGCCAAATTGACTATCGATATATTGAAGTACTGAAGTGTTTGTGTGAAAACGCCACCAACTTGGTTCGCCTCCAGGATCAAAACTGGGAACCTATCCGGCTGCAGCGAGGGGTGGGTCAGGGAGACATCCTATCTCCGAAATTGTTCACCGCCGCCCTGGAAGATGTTCTAAGCTTTTGGACTGGGGTGGACTCAGCATCAATATCAACGTCGAGTACATCACCCACCTTCGATTCGCTGACGATATCGTGGTCAAGGCTGAAACTATAAAAACTTCTCAACAAGTAGGTCTTAGAACAAATATGGACAAGACGAAAATTATGTCAAACTTCCATGTCGCACCTACTCCACTGACCGTTGAAGGCTCTACACACGTATATGTGTTCCTGGGACAAACAGTCTAGTTAGGTAGGTCCAACTTCAAGAAAGAGATCAAACGTCGAATCCAACTCGGCTGGGCAGCATTCGGGAAGCTTTGCAATATCTTCACGTCCCAAATACCGCAGTGTCTCAAGACTAAGGGCTTTGACCAGTGTGTGTTGCCAGTGATGACTTACGGAACTGAGATATGGTCGCCTACTATGGACCTCATAAGAAGGCTCAAGGTCACCCAAAGGGCAATGGAGCGTGCTATGCTCGGAGTTTCTCTGCGTGATCGAATCAGAAACGAGGAGATCCGTAGCAGAACCAAAGTAACCGACATAGCTCTCAGAATTGCTCAACTTTAGTGGCAGCGGGCGGGTACATAGCTAGTAAAACAGATTGCCGTTTAGACAGTAAAGTTCTCGAGTGGCGAATGCGCACCGGAAATCGTAGCCTCCCACTCTGTGGACCGATGACCTGGAGAAGGTCGCGAGAGGCCGCTGGATGCGGGCAACACAGAACCGGTCGTCGTGAAAATCTTTGGGGGAGTCCTATGTCCAGCAGTGGACGTCCTTCGGCTGATATGATGATGATGATGAAAACCTTAATGGTTAGTCCAGTCGCTTCACATCATGAGGCGCGGTTTCGATTCTCGGCGGTGTCTCACTTGCCAAGACTCGGTTTTGTTGATGGTAGGGCATAGGGATGTGTAACGTCATGAAGACAAAATAGCGAGTTCCCCCATAGCGTTGAAAAATTTTGGTAAGCCCGCCTCCGTCTTCGGCATCATCGTCGCTTACCATCAGGATTTTGTATTGGTTAGTCCATTCGCTTTACACCAGGAGGTCGCGGGTTCGATTCCCGGCGGGGTCAACTTTGTAAGACTCGGTTTGGTTGGTGCTAGGGCATTTTCATAGCCCGCCTGGCTATCTACCACCATCTTATCTCAGTCGCCGCCAAACATCAGTGTTAACAGCATTGATGAGTTCAGGCTTGAAGATAAGATAGTCAGATCCCCATTGCGTTGTGGAATATTGGTAAGCTCGCTTCCATCTTCGGCATCATCATCACTTACCAGCAGTTGAGATAATGCCAAGGGCTTACCAATTGTAAATCATCATATCAGCTCATATACGTCCCCACCGAGAGGCTCGAGCCTACCCTGAATTAGGGCGATCGGGCCTTAGTCAACCACGCGGGCCCAGTGCGCGTTGGTCGACATCACACACAACCTCAAAAGGAGGCATGATGCCAAGGGCTGATCATTTGTGTTTAGTTATTCTGGAACTCAACTCTACAGGATGTAACCAAATTGGTATAGGAACCGTCAACTGCTGATTCTACTCATATATACTGAACAGCTTAACCCTGAGGCGATTCTCAACAAAAACTAGGATTTTGTTGAGAATTGCCTCAGGGTTAAGCTGTAACGACCAAAATTGGTCAATCAGCTGATCAGTTTGTTTGTAAACCAATCTTTTATTTGGCGAATTGACTATGCTTCTTTTAAAATTTGTTTATTATGAATATGATGAATGAATTTATGGAATATAAATTATAAATATGATGCAATAAATAAATATGGCTCCTATATGCAATTATAAGAAATATTCAATGATATGTAAGTAATTTTTAATCTATATTTTTTTTTATTGTTATATAATTTCGAATGTTTGCATGCTATATTTTATGACTGAATTTGGCGATCTATATTTATGCAACTCTATTTTTATGTTTCCCAATACTCGTTATACTCGTGACCAGGTGCTGCCCGTGTGAACTGGCTACTCTTGTCAAAGGCATTAATGACATTCAATGATTTTTATGTATAACTTTTCGTGTTATATTGTTTTGATGTTCTAATAATGACATAATCTGGTTTATTTCAAGGATTGAATTTCGACGTTATTAACTTATGATTGTTTATTTCTTGATTATTCACAAATGACATTATATCATAATTATTTTATGACTATCAGAAAGAGTGTACTTTGCACCTATTTTGAATAAAATGTACCTTGACTCTTGAAGGAAAATAAAGATCATTTCATTAATTCATTTCAAACTTTTACAGTGACTATGACACCTCAAAAAGTGTAACTATTTAGTAATCTGTGGTAGCACTACATACTAATACATTTTAAATTAGTGGGTTTCAATTTGAGTCGCTAAGTGACAACACGAAGCAGCGGGGCGCGGCTGCTTCGTGGTCATTCGTATCGATTTCAATGCAGTGTCGGCGATGGTGACACTTTAGAATTTACTCAGAAAGTTTTGTGGGTTTCATAAATGCTGGTCTTGCATTAAGTGAATTATTTATGAGCAGAATATTGTACAGCTTTTACACCCCACTCACATCATCATATCAGCTCATATACTTCCCCACCGAGGGGCTCGAGCCTACCCTGAATTAGGGCATCGGGCCTTAGTCGACTACGCGGGCCCAGTGCGGGTTGGTCGACTTCACACACAACCTTCGAGTTTCTTCGCAGGTGTGTGCAGGTTTCCTCACGATGTTTTCCTTCGCCGTTAAAGCAATCGGTGAGTATCTATATGAACGTAAGTTTCGAAAAACTCATTGGTACATCAACCGTCCGGATTTGAACCTGACACCTCTGGTTTGGAGGACCGAGTCGTTACCGGTTGAGCCAATAAAAGGACCCTTTAAATATTGGGCTTCCGTATCATCATTCACAGTACCTAGTTATTTTTGTTACAAGGGGCCAAAGTAATATTTTGTTCCTCGAGGGCGTTATTTTTAATTCTTTGCAAAGCGTAGGGTTCAATATACGCTGCCAGAGAACAAAATATTTTAGCCACGAGTGATACACACAATTTTTCTTCACAATAACCTACGAGAAAAAGAAACAGAAACATCGAGGGTGTAATAAAAGGACCCTTTAAATATTGGGCTTCCGTATCATCATTCACAGTACCTAGTTATTTTTGTTACAAGGGGCCAAAGTAATATTTTGTTCCTCGAGGGCGTTATTTTTAATTCTGAGCAAAGCGCAGGGTTCAATATACGCTGCCAGAGAACAAAATATTTTAGCCACGAGTGATACACACAATTTTTCTTCACAATAACCTACGACAAAAACAAACAGAAACATCGAGGGTGTAATAAAAGGACCCTTTAAATATTGGGCTTCCGTATCATCATTCACAGTACCTAGTTATTTTTGTTACAAGGGGCCAAAGTAATATTTTGTTCATCGAGGGCGTTATTTTTAATTCTGAGCAAAGCGCAGGGTTCAATATACGCTGCCAGAGAACAAAATATTTTAGCCACGAGTGATACACACATTTTTTCTTCACAATAACCTACGAGAAAAAGAAACAGAAACTCTTATCTACAGAATTCAACGGTTCGATCAGAAGAGAAAGCTCAAACTCCAAGCACGAACGCGGACCAATCAAAAGAGAGAAACCTCAAACTGCCTAGGGAACGAAGTAGAATTTGGTTCACACATACTGGGAAATCAATAGTCGTTTTTCGAATTGGTGTGATAAAAACATTTACCGTACTTTCTATACGAATCGGTTAGTTGAATGACCAGCCTTGTAGTTCTTTGTAGAGCTTTTTAGTAGGTACAGTGGAGCGTCGATTATCCGAACGTTGATTAACCGAACGACTGCTTATCCGAACTACCACGCCCGCCTGAACCAGAATAGGAGGTCATGATAAATCTGGTAACGATAACGGAAAAGGATAACCTTAGGTTGACAGGATAAATGGCAACCCTCTAACACTGCCTTGTGAATCACGGAAACGGTCGAGATATAGATGCCACTAACAAATCCAGGTATTTACCGTGCTAATGAATAGTTAACCTGCTCAATCGACGCGACCACGCAGGTAGCACTGAGCTATGACCGCTTTGAAAACAAAACCGCTTGATAAAAAAACAAAACAATAACCGCTTTGTCGCCCTTTATGTTCACAAAACGGTTATTAACTCAGAGCAATATCAGTCTATGCTTCAATCTCGCCTGTTTAAACTTCCCCGACCTTCTACTAAAACTTCTTTCGGCCATCGGTTTAAAACTTTTATTTTCCCCTTTATTTATAACAAAATAGTAAGACTTACTGATATCAAGCTCTGCACAACTAGAGAGAGTAAAATAAAAATAAATAATGTAATTTCTACATGGACCTACAATAAAACAGAAGATTTTTTGAGAGTAACTCGATGACACACAGACACACACAAACACATCACACACACACACATCACACACACACATCACACACACACACACACACACACATACACAACTCACTCACTTTCTATTATGCATGACTATGTTTATTAAGTTTAAATTTAAAATTTTAGTTTTAGTTTTATTCTTTACTGTCGGCTTACCTTAAGCATGGAAATTGTTTACACTCACGGCCCCTACGATACAGGCTTAGCCTAGTGTAGGGACCACCGTTCTATAAATTTACTTGTATTGTATTTTTTCCTGGCAAATAAATAAATAAATAAAAATAAAAAAAACTTTTTTTTATCCACAATTGATAAGCCCCTGGCTTCGTCTCACCTATGGTAAGTGACGATGATGCCGAAGATGGAAGAGGGCTTACTAAGATTCCCCAGCACAATGGGGATCTGGCTATCTTATCTTCAAGCCGGAACACATCAATGCTGTTAACACTGATATTTGGCGGCCAGACTTAGATAAGATAGTGGTAGCTATAGCCAGGCGGGCTATGAAAATGCCCTACCACCAACCAAACCGAATCTTACAAAGTTGACCCCGCACAGAATCGAACCCGCGACCTCCTGGTGTGAATCGAATGGACTAACCATCATTACGCCACTGATTCGGTTAGAAGATCATATCAGCTCATATATGTCCCCACCGAGGGGCTACCCTGAATTAGAGCGATCGGGACTTAGTCGACCACGCGGGCCCTGTGCGGGTTGGTCGACTTCACACACAACCTGCGAGTTTCTTCGCAGGCGTGTGCAGGTTACCTCACGATGTTTTGCTTCACTTTAAGAGCGTCGCATAAACGTACATAATATGAAATCTAAATTCGAAATCACATTGGTACTTGGCAGGATTCGAACCACGACCTCCCGGACAAGAGGCGGCGGCCCTAGCCGTTACACCACTGACGCTCGAACTAAGATAAAACTAAGTTAATAAAAGCGAGTTGTTACCAATCCCGGGGGGCCAGTGAGGGTGTGCGTCTTCCCGCTGCCAGTTTGTCCATAGCAGAACGCCGTGCAGGAAAACCCCTCCACCGCCATCTCCAGGAGCCTCTTGATGCCGGAGTACTCTAAAATGTCCTCCTGTTTCAAAATACCAGATTTAATTACATTTTCACACTTATTCAAAAAATGACAATAGGCAATGTGAATGACTAGCTGTTTCCCGCGGCTTCACCCGCGTGGACATCGTTTCTTTGACTTTTAGAGGGTGCGCAGCGCGCTAGCCGCAAGCGGCTCGCGAGTGTGACAAAAAGTAGTCTATGTGTTAATCCAGGTCCTAATCTGTCTACCTACCAAATTTTCGCCATATCCGTTTTGTAGTTTTTGCGTGAAGAAGTAACAAACATACACACTCACTAACTTTCGCCTTTGAAATATTAGTGTGATTACTTTTTTTTACTTTAATAAAAGCTCATTCATGTAAGAAACGATTTACAAAAAATATTTTTAAATAACTAGGAAAATGACCAAGATATAAGCCATTAAAGATTTATCTCTATGTCAGTAGCATAGATTTTATATGGACCGTGTGTTTTATGTTTGTATATTTACATATCGGATCTCTCTGTCTAATTAGTAGTTGAAAATGCTTATATCTTGCTAATGGAGGCAGCTGGTAACACACAACGTAGCCTCCTTTGAAGACACGCGCAAAACACAATATAACACCAAAAGGGATTAAATAAAAGCCCGACCACCTGCGGCTATCCACTAAAATTACAGCAACGGTGTCCTGACGTGCCCCAAGTGTGACCGCACTTTCCGAGCGAAGATTGACTACAACAGCCATATACGGGCGTACGAGAAGGCAGAGCGGGACGCTTGCAGCTGAGCCGGACAACTCTGCGGTCGCTGTAGCCGAAAGCGGCTAGGACCATCATGAATCAAATCAATTTTATTTTAGTACTAACATACAGTATGGACACTCCCTGCCGCTCTCTACCCCTCGTCACCCAGATTGCAAGAGATTGGTTATAGTTTGGTTTTCGAAAGCACAGGATTTTGCCGTTATTTTGTTTGCTCCGTCATTTGTTTTTACCCGACTGCGCCAGAAGGAGGGTTATGTTTTTCGAGAGTATGTATGTATGTATGTATGTATGTTTGTATGTATAATTGTTTGGCACGCTCTGCAGCCTGAACGGCTAGATGGATTTTAGCTTGAGACGTGTCGTTAGATTCGTATTTACTGTGAGAGTGACACTGGGTATATCAAAATAAAAAAAACAAAATGGCGGATTTTTGGCGCAAAATTCAAATGTTTGACACGCTCTGCAGCCTAAACGGCTCGATGAATTATAGCTTGAGGGTTGTCGTTAGATACGTTTTTACTGTGAGAATGACACTGGGTATATCCAAATAAAAAAACAAAATGGCGGATTTTTGGCGCCAAATTCCAATGTTAGGCACGCACTGCAGCCTGAACGGCTTGATAGATTTTAGTTTGAGGGGTGTCGTTAGATACATATTTACTGTGTGAGTGACACTGGGTATATCAAATAAAAAAAACAAAATGGCGTATTTTTGGCGCCAAATTCAAATGAACTCATTCAATAATAAAACTTAAAAAATGAATAAAATAAAAAACGGTAATTTAAAAAACTAAAAAACCCGCCTGCGTTTCTGTGTAATTTGGAAATGAAAAACCCTAAAACAAGAAAGTCGTCATACCCGATTGCACTTAACTTAAGAAAAATTGTAGCAGTCGGGACCCATTCTAGAAATGGAGGCATAGTGAATTCAGAGCACATACCTATATTACATTGCAGATTACTCCAATATACTGACTATATAGACGGCTGACTTTCTAGAATGGGTCCCGACTGCTACAATTTTTCTTAAGTTAAGTGCAATCGGGTATGACGACTTTCTTGTTTTAGGGTTTTTCATTTCCAAATTACACAGAAACGCAGGCGGGTTTTTTAGTTTTTTAAATTACCGTTTTTTTTAGAAATTTAATTTCACGACCGTTGTATGCAGTGTCCGGGTGTGCTTTAGGCAACGTAGGTATATATATTAGTACTAACATACAGTATGGACACACCCTGCCACTCTCTAGATTCTGACCTTACCCGCTCGTCCCCCAGATTACACGAGATTGGTTGTAGTTTGGTTTTTGAACGTACAGGACCGTTCGGGGTGTGCTTTAGGTATGGACTGCGTTTCGAGACATCCTTTCGTTTGCTTTGAAACAACTTCCTCTCGCTTAGTCAGTTGGCATTGAATTTGAGTTTGCGTGTACCATCCTCGACTGCATCATCACTTACCATCAGGTGAGTTGCAGTCAAACGCACTCAAATTTTTAATAAAAAAAAAAATGTAGACTATTTTAGGAAACTCGTTTGAATATTTATTTGTTTCAATCACTGGTTAATTTTGATGACTTTCAAAGATTGTAAACTGATAACGTCACGGGCTAAAATGCTTTAGTTTTAATTGATATCGACGATTACAAAATGAATTAAGTTTTCTTAAAGTTTTTTTTACTTAATTTTTAATTTAGGTACTTACGGTACTGTATAAAATCCAAATATCTCTTAATTATTTTTTATTTCACAAAATTCAACAATGCCAGTTTTCATAAGGAAACGGAAGACAATGAGACACTGACCTGGGTAGCTGCAGGCTCAAAGACCACGTTGTAGGAGAAGACCTTGGGCTTCTGACTGGGGGTGCCGTGCTCCACCACCACCTGCCCCCGCCCAGGAAACTCCAGGATTTCACGTTCACCACAAGAGCGTTCCCGCTCGTTCACTGGACGAACCCTGCATATGAAAGTTTTCTCTTTACAGCAGCATAGAACCCTACTAATAAACGCGAAAGTTTGTATGTATGTATGGATGTTTGTTACTCTTTCACGCAAAAACTACTGAACGGATCTGGCTGTAATTTGGTAGGTAGACTGATTAGGACCTGGATTAACATATAGGCTACTTTTTTCCACGCTGTGAGCTGCTTGCGACTCGCGCACTGTGCAACCTCGAAGGCTGTCATAGAAACTGCGTTCACACGACGAAGCGAAATCTATATAGTAAGCCATAAAACTGAAAATCCAATTGTAAGCCTACGGTAAGTTGTTCGTCGTCATCATATCAGCCGAAAGCAACCACTGCTGGACAAAGGTCTCACTTATCTAAGGCCCTAAGATGGGTCAAATGACAATATTCAATTCAAATTATTGAAAGACTGTGTAAAGCTATTACCATGGAAAAAATATATAATATACATAAAGTAATAAGAAATTGTGTACGGTTTGATAGCCACCACAAATACGCAGTTAGTTGAAGGAGGATGGAGCACGTTGCAAAAGATTCACAGTTAAGTAAAAGGTTTAATTAGTTGGTACATAGAGTTATCAGTTGGCGAATCTTCCTTATGTGCAAGCCGCTCTGCGGTTGCAATCGCACTCAAAGTAAAAATAATGTGTTTTATTCATTACAATAAAATCGATGCGTCATCAAAATAGGACGCCGCAAACGTAGGTTCAAGTGCACGGTATGAGACCGTACAAATCGATTAAATTAAATACAATTTTAAAAATATTACCGCTTTTGATGTAAAAAGAAAAATACTGTAGACAGAGATATGCTATATATAAGGGGAGGTAGATAGGTTACATGTGCCCAAAAAGTGAAGCAAATAAATGATGCCAATTGGCATCTCTTTTCTCAGTAGCATTCGATGCAACGGAAGCGAACTACTTATAATGTTGTGTGTGTAAATGGATTCGATTTTTAATTGTTGTTTGTTAGTGTATAACCCATCTATAGTAACAAATCTCTGACTGTAGACCCTGTTTTTGGCATTAATTGCAAACATTTTTCGAAAACAAACAGTTAATGTTGAATGAAACCAACGCACAAAAATCGGTGACTTTTAGGCCTTTCATTTTAATTGAACACATTTTTTCAAACTAATTTGAAAGTGATGAAAAGTAATAAAAACATGTAAAATCAAGAATTGGGCGTTCGGTTTTAACTTAACAGCCGCGTTCAAGCTCGCATTGATTTGAACTTAAAATGAATAGATTACTTTCGATATTATTTAAACACGTTTCAACCTGCTCAGATTGAGTGCTCTTAGGGCCTTAAGGATTTCAAAACGACTGGTCCTGTGCTGCCCGAATCCAGCGGCGTCCCACGACCTTCACCAGGTCCTCGGTTCACCAAGTGGGATGCCTTCCTATGCTACATGTTACGGTGCGCGGTCTCAACTATACTGCCCCAACTGCCGACTTCCGATGCCTCTGTGGATCTGTCTGTGGGCGTACGCCGATGACATCACGATAACCAGAGCCGCCAATTCCAAGGCAGAGATCGAGAGGAAAGCTGTAACCGCTCTTCGTGCCGCGGAGCAGTAGGGAGCACGAACCCGGCTAAAATTCGCACCGGAAAAATCGCAGGCAATGCTAATTAAGGGCAAACTGCAGAGACCGACCACAATAAGAATGGGGAATAGTTCGGTCCCCAGCACTAAATCAATAAAGCTGCTAGGCGTCGTGATAGAAGATAACCTCTTCTTCGCCCAGCACGCAAAATAAATAGGGGAAAGAGCTGTGAAGTGCTTTGCGAAGATGTCCATAGTTTCTGCATCGTCGTGGGGAGTAAGGTACCGGGCCCTAAAGCTCACATATAAGGGGACTTACGTGCCGACCTGAACCTACGCGGCTGAGATATGGGGACACAGAGCCGAAAAGTATGCAGTCAAAGCCCAATACTGAGCAGCCAGAGGACCTCTTTAATACTACTCACCAAAGCGTACCGATCAACGAGCACTCTGGCATTGTCCGCCCTCGCAGGGGTTTTCCCAGCGGACCTTGAGGTGCTGCGCGCTAGGCGGATCGCACTAGCGAGGGACGGCCTAGCTTCGCGAGAGGTGGCGGCCCTGCGCCGTGAGATCACCGCAGAACTTGTAACGGCCTGGCAAAGAAGATGGTCTAACGAGGAACAGGGACGGGAGCTCTTTAAATTCTTTCCAGACGTCGGAGAACGCTTGGAGCAGGTCTGGGTTGAGCCGAACCATGCAACGTTGCAGTTGCTCATGGGCCATGGACGTTTTAAGGCCAGACTGTACAGAATGGCTCTGTCAGAGAATGCAGCCTGCTACTGTGGAGCGGCGGAGGAGACGAGGGAGTGCGCGCTCTATGGTGCTGAGCGGGAGGTGATGATGGAAGGCATTCGGGCTGGCCAAATTGGACCGATGGGCCACGCAGATCTGATACGGAACGAAAGCTGCTACAAACATTTCGACACCTTTTCTAAAGTCTGGCTGCGAAAACGAGCTGCAATGGAAGTGGACAGCGCCGACGACGAAGCTGTGATAGTGTTGACGGCACCAGAAGGGAGAGAAGGCTCTATGGGACACCTCCCGCGATTTGGCCCTTATAACCAAGACGGTTGTAAGGGCCATGGGAAGGTGGTGGGTTTGCCCCAACTACCATCTGCTCTACGAGATACTGGTATAAATGTGATAAGTTGTTCAGTTTCTGAATTTCACGGAAATTCAAAGGCTACCTTATAAGGTCCTTATTTTTAGGAGCTATTTTTGTAATCAGGATTTCTACTTGTGAATTTGAACATGTTTTGCCAAGGTACCTACGGCCAATTCGTAATAAAAATGTTACTTTCAAAAAAAATCGATCAGCACACAGGCTAACTTTGTATGGGAAGTCCTATTTTTTTTTTTTGTGAATTGGGATGATGAATGCTTATCATTTGATTTACTTTTATCATCTGTCAAAAACGACATTTCGTTCTGATCCATCTATCAAATCTTCAAGATTTGATTGGAATACAAAGCGCTGAAGGATTTTAAATTTTCATCATTTCATCATGAGGATCATTTGGTGATCAATCCTAATCCTAACTTCCTAACTTAATATAATATTGTAAATGCGAAATATGTTTGTTTGTTTGTCCTTCTTTCACGGAGGAACGGAGCATTGGATCGAGTAGGTATCTTGCACAGATGTAGTAAGAGGTCTGGATAGTGACATCAGCTACTTTTTACAGCGGGAAAATTAAAAACAACGCGTGCGAAGCCGCGGGCTGTCAGTTAGTAATTTATAGTTTATTGTTGATGCAGTAATCATCCAAAGAAAAATGTTTTCAATCACTGTTATCATCTGCTATTGACGAATATAATTTCCCGAATGTCATTTATCTCAACGTCCATTTCCCAAAAGCCAAATCCTCCTCACTTCCACTACCTATCGGAAAGTCTGTTTACCTAAATGTCAATTACCCCGCTAAAAAGAATGGCACATACAATTTACATCACATTATTCATAGAGGTGAGTATTTATACATTGTGTATTGTACTAAGTATATTAAAAGTGTTTTGCCTTAGAATTGACCCGTGTAACAACATCAAAACTACAAACATTTCTGTTTAAATTACAGCTGGGGCGAATCGACAATATACACATTACACACTAACATTTTGTTCCTATTTACCACACGAATGACACAATCGGACCGAAACGTGTTTGATTTGACGCCCAACACGAACGTCGTTATGTGGTGCAATTACATGCCACACTAGCCCCTACGTGATGTCAATGAAAATATATATATATTTTGAATAATATCTTAACGTCTCACGGGTACAAAAACCCTTTCGAGATAATCCCCATTTCATTTGTTTTGTAATGCTAGTGCCAGTGCATTACAAATCTTCTCTGAAGTTCTTGAAAGCATTTGCAGCAGCCTCATTCTGAGGTGGAACACCCAGTTGCTGTAGGGCGTCTATAAAACTACACCCAGAGCAAGTTGGGATCTAAGTCCTCCTTTGTTTCATTTTCTTGTTCTCCACATTATGCTCACGTGAACTAGACGATTTTCTCCAAAATGCACCACTTCTTAAACAAAATCCTAGCAAAAAACAATACAAAAACAACAAAATAAAACTACGAATGCGTTCACCACAAATTCCACCAAAAACTTCCCTGAAAATCCTTATCCTTACTTATTAATATTATAAATGTGAAAATGTGTTTGTTTATTTCTTTGTTTGTTTGTTACCTTTTCACGCTTCAAAGCCTTGACCAATCTTTATGAAATTTGGCAAGCAGGTAGCCTGTGTCACGGGGAAGGACATAGGCTACTTTTTATCCCAGTAAAATAGCATGATCTGATGCAGTTCCTGAGGGAACTAAAAAAATACTCGATAGTTGTGATTTTTTGCACAGAGATGGTTGAGTAGGTGGAAAACGACATAATTTACTAATCACCCTTAAAGGCAGTCATAAAAACGATGTCCACGCAGGCGGAGACGCGGGGAAAAGCTAGTATTTAATAAATTATCCAAAAAGCGCCAACCAGAAAATAAAGAAACCATAGTCACAAAAAACCGGACAAGTTAGAGAGGGTTCCGTAGTTTAATACCATAGACTTCTTATAAGTTTTCCTGTATTCTGTAGGTAAAGAGGTTTTTTCTTTATTTGAGCTTGCGTGTTACATCCTCGGCTGCATCGGCACTTACCATCTGGTGAGGTGCAGCCAAACGCACTCAAATTTTTAGTAAAAAAATAAAAAAATAATTAGGCCCAGTAGTTTGGAGATAAGGGAAATGTTTAATTTTCGCCTACTTTCTTAAATAATTTAAAAACGATTTATTATAAAATTATAAAAAAATATATTTGAAATGCTCACAAGAAGCCCTTTCATTTGATATGTCACACAAAATTATTTACAAATATAAAAACTAATTTATTTATTTACGTTAAATATTCATCTTTGGTTCACTAACTTACATACGTGTACCAAATTTCAAATCAATCGGTCTAGTAGTTACGTAGAAAATTGGTTGTGACAGACGAACGGACGGACAGACTGACACGCGAGTAAACCTACAATAGTTCTGTATTTTCCTTTTGAGGTTCAAAACCCTAAGAAACTATAAGAACTTTTGCTCAGAAAATCCCACTTATTCTTAATGAGTTTCTACAGAAAAAAAAATTAATACCAAAATAAATTCATCATCATCATATCAGCCGACGAACGTCCACAGCTGGACATAGGCCTCCAAGGATTTCCATGACGATAAATAAATTAATAAAAAAATATACAAATTTTAAGAACTAAACATATCAAAGAAAGTAGCAATTAAACTTTTGTGTTTTAAAAATAGATTTCGTTTTCATATTTTCGTACCATTGAAAAACGAATATCTATGAAAATAAATAAAATTTTCATAGATATTCGTTTTTCAATGGTACAATCAAACCAAATTTTGTTTAATATACTAATATGTTATTATATTTAACACCTCCTCCTTTCTAAAATTATTTTGCCCCAAACTGGGTCCATTATTTAACACCCGTAAAAACTTATGGATACAATAAATGATTGAGTATTGGTCCTTTTAATTGTGTATCTTTTAAAGTCGTGTGTTTTTTTTTATTAAAACTAGCTGACCCCGCAAACGTTGTTTTGCCACATAACTTATTTCTAAATGAAATCATACCAATCAAATACACAAAAAAATGCATAAAAATCGGTCAAGCTGCTTCCGAGGAGGACGAACACAAACATCGTGACACGACATTTTTATACATACATAGATTTGAGTGCCTTTGGCTGCAACTCACCCTTATCTATATAATATCTCACAATAACAGATTCCAAAACCAAAATAATCAAATTATTCAATTAATTAAAGATTTTATCGTTTCTTTGATCCTGGCCTACTAGTGAGTTTATTTTATTTATACTTTTATGAAGCAAGCATTCAGCCAATTAGTATGAAATTTGGTGGGTAGGTAGCTTCTTATAGGGAATATGCATGATTTTTTTTTGCTTTATTATAAGCTCACTCATATAAGAAACGTTATACGAAGAATATTTTTGAATAACTATAAAAATTACCAAGATATACATATATATAAGCAAAGTTTATATAGACCGTGTGTTTTATGTCGTCACATTTAGATATCGGATCTCTCTGTCTAATTAGTAGTTGAAAATGCTTATATCTTCCGTATTTCTTGGCCGATTTAAATTTGCATTTCACCTTTTGACATTTTTTTACGGAATTTTCATTTTTTGTTAGTTTTTTATCGTATGGCATTTAAAATTCACACTGGTTAAGATAAAAAAGATTAAAAATATGAAAATTAAAAAAACTTAAAATTTTTGTTAATAAATGCGATAAAAAAATTGCATGCATATACCCTATTGTGGTACGGGAGGAAAACAAACAGCCTTCACCAATCCGGACTTGGCCAAAGTATTAGATATATATAAGTACTAACATACAGGATGGACACTCCCTGCCGCTCTCTAGATAGCGACCTCACCCCCTCGTCACCCAGATTGATACAGATTGGTTACAGTTTGGTTGTCGAACGTATAGGATTTCGCCGCCATTTTGTTTGTTCCGTCATTCCTTTTATGTAATGTTATTTCTGCCTTGTTGTATGAAGTCGGTGTGATAGCGTCGGTGGCTCAACCGGTAACGACTCGGTCCATCTAACCAGAGGTACCGGGTTCAAATCTGGATGGCCAATGTACCAATGAGTTTTTCAAAAAACTTACGTACATACTTACCGATTGCTTTAACGGTGAAGGAAAACATCGTGAGGAAACCTGCACACGCCTGCGAAGAAACTCGAAGGTTGTGTGTGAAGTCGACCAACCCGCACTGGGCCCGCGTGGTCGACTAAGGCCTAATCGCCCTGATTCAGGGTAGGCTCGAGCCCCTCGGTGGGGACGTATATGAGTTGTAATGATGAATGATAATGATGTATGAAGTGTCCAGGGTGTCATTTGGCCCTACGTGTGTGGAGTTAGGTCTATCCTTTTGACGACATGATAGCGCTTTGTTAACAATGAACGAACACTATCGCTTATAACTTGCACCAGACCCTAACATGCCAGTCGATTTGAATGAGAATCGATTGCTTTGTCGAAACGCGTATAAACACACATAGATACATTATGTACTCCTGTATATATATTACATCAACAACCCTTGTTAAACCTACAGAAACTACATCGCTTACCATTATTACAATGACGTAAAGGTGGTTTTCTGAAGCACAACATGTTTAGTCGACTATACAGTTTTCAGTAGCGATAAAAAGCATTGATAATTTTTCGTTCGTCAGTTGAAATAATAACTTACAAAGTGATTATGTTCAACTTATCGTTATTGCGTCATAGTGTTATAATTTTAGTCGCCCTTGCAGTGATATAAATTTTATACAGCGTTAGATCGATAATTTTAAATAAATTAATTTTATAACATGATTTCTGACTTCGACTCAACATTAGAATAACGTCCTCTGAGTTTTTCCCACAGGTATGGTTGTAGAAAAAAACTACCACTATTTTAGAAATCATAACAACAATTTGAACAACTTTCCCCAAGAATCCCGTAGTCAATTCGCAAAAAAATTAACAGTAACTAAATGGATATTTTAAAATTTATTATTTTTTTATTATTATCTAAATATATAAAAATAAGTCGGGTTTTCCTTCCTGACGCTATAACTCCAGAACGGCTGGACCGATTTGGCTAATTCTTTTTTTGTCGAGTTCGTTATTGTCAGGAGAAGGTTCTTATATAGAGTAGGGTACCCTACCCCCCTAGGGTAGGGTAGGGTAGGGTAGTGTAGTGTAGTGTAGGGTAGGGTAGTGTAGGGTAGGGTAGGGTAGTGTAGGGTATGGTAGGGTAGTGTAGTGTAGTGTAGTGTAGGGTAGTGTAGTGTAGAGTATGTAGGGTAGGGTAGGGTAGAGTAGGGTAGGGTAGAGTAGGGTAGGGTAGTGTAGGGTAGGGTAGGGTAGTGTAGTGTAGGGTAGTGTAGAGTAGTGTAGTGTAGTGTATGTAGTGTAGGGGTAGGGTAGAGTAGTGTAGGATAGGGTAGTGTAGGGTAGGGTAGGGTAGTGTAGGGTAGGGTAGTGTAGGGTAGGGTAGTGTAGGGTAGTGTAGTGTATGTAGGGTAGGGTAGGGTAGAGTAGGGTAGGGTAGAGTAGGGTAGGGTAGAGTAGGGTAGGGTAGTGTAGGGTAGGGTAGGGTAGTGTAGGGTAGTGTAGAGTAGTGTAGTGTAGTGTAGGGTAGTGTAGTGTATGTAGGGTAGGGTAGGGTAGTGTAGGGGTAGGGTAGGGTAGTGTAGGATAGGGTAGTGTAGGGTAGGGTAGGGTAGTGTAGGGTAGGGTAGTGTAGGGTAGGGTAGTGTAGTGTAGGGTAGAGTAGTGTAGTTAAGGGTAGGAAAGTATAGGGTAGGGTAGTGTAGGGTAGGGTTGGGTAGTGTAGTGTAGTGTATGTAGGGTAGGGTAGGGTAGTGTAGGGTAGGGTAGTGTAGTGTAGGGTAGTGTAGTGTAGGGTAGGGTAGTGTAGTGTAGTGTATGTAGGGTAGGGTAGGGTAATGTAGGGTAGGGTAGGGTAGTGTAGTGTAGTGTAGGGTAGAGTAGTGAAGGGTAGGGTAGTGTAGGGTAGGGTAGGGTAGTGTAGTGTAGGGTAGGGCAGTGTAGTGTAGGGTAGAGTAGTGAAGGGTAGGGTAGTGTAGGGTAGGGTAGGGTAGTGTAGTGTAGGGTAGGGCAGTGTAATGTAATGTAAGGCGGTACGTAGTTCGCCGGGACAGCTAGTAAACCAATAAATTAATATTACATAATGTCAACAATTTAAACGTCACGAACAATAAATTGGCCACTAGCTTCGTCACGTTGAAATCCCGTCCCGACTCATACCCGGCCCAAATGTTTCCATGATATAAATAATAATAATTTATATATAACTGTGGTTATTACGCCTTTTTTGCTAAATGTAATAAATAGTTCGTGAGAAAAATGCACCACGATGTGGTATGATGAAAACTGGCAAAAATGTATAAAGTATGAATTTAGTGGTTAAATTTGGAAATTTAGATACACTTACGGCATGGTTTAACTGTGCTGCCATATCTTGAATGATTACTTAAGTTAAGTGACGTTGGCTCTGGTACGTTCTTGGATGGACAATTGAAACCGCAAGTGGCTATTTGATATTTAGCGCTTTCGTGTTTGAGAGAGCGCGTTTATCCTTTGGTCCCGGCTGTTATCGATTGATGGCATTCGTGATGAAGTCATGTCAAAGGAGTTCATCAAAGGCGGCTCCATCAACTTTTCATGCCCTTCTAATAATTTATTATTTTTTTATTATTTATTTTTGCTCTTCTTATAGTTTTATGGTTTTTTCCGACTGTAAAATACTTTCTTCTAAAAATAAAATTATATTTATTAGAAGAAGGGTTCGCCAGTTGAGGATTGAAAAATTTTTTTACATTATTTTCATATATTCAAAAGCTTGTGAAAAACTCATTTTATTGGGTTTCTATAGCACTGATTCCAAAAAAATTATAAAATAAAACTTCACATAACTAAGCTACCAGCAAAGACATGGTATTCAAAAGCTAATTAGTGAGATTAGAAGAAAATATCTGAATAATTAAATACAATCAAATTATTACCAAAGAGACAATCATAGCATACATTTAAAGATTATACATACAGAACTAACATTTAAACTCCATAACATTGAATTCCAAGTTGTTCAAGACAAAGTAAATGGATTAGTTTCTCAAAAAATACATAATATGTATTTAGAGCAGAGTAAAAAACTACAAAAATGAAGACAGCAAAAACAAAAAGCGAATACCAGCCATAGGGTTACAATACATAATGATACACCAGTACAGTTCACTAAAAACGAACAAACTCTTTTAGAAAAAGGTCTGAAACATAGCCCTACTTTACCAGTTTCAAAAAAGTATTTGGAAAATTTAGTTACAGATTTGGATATAGCAACCACCAATATGGAAACAAAAAAACATTTATGTTTAGAAGAGATCAAAAATACAATGAATAATAGTGAAAACAAGTAATAAAGACCGGATGATCATAAAGAGTATCAAGAATAAAATAAAAGAAAACGACTTAGTTATAACCAAACCAGATAAAGAAAACACTGTAATAATTACCGTGAGACAAACATACAACGACAAAATGAATAATTTCTTACAAGTAAAGAACTGTATACTATTGAAGAAAGATCCTAGAGAGAGCTATAATAAAGAGGTCAGGAAAATCATTAATTCTTGTGATGCTATCCATGAAAATAAACACCCAGGCAGACTTTTAGAAATGAACTCTACGGCACCACTCCTTCACGGATACTTCATACTACACAAAGAAGGCATCCCTGTAAGACCAGTAGTATCGGAGCGCCATCTCACGAATTAGCAAATGAGGTTAATGAACAGTACAAAACCCTCCTTAGTTTTACTCCGAATCACAGTATTAAAAACATTATTGATCTCGTAAATAAAATCAAAAACATAAAAGCTCCAGATTACGCTAAACTAGTATCTTTTGATGTAAAGAATCTTATATAGATGTTAAAATCATAGACGAAAAACTTTGCACCTCTAATTTAGAGGCTCAACAAATTATTGACGTAACAGTAATGATAAAGACATGCCTATCACAAAACTATTTTAAGTATCTTTTTCTTTTATCTTCAACTTTTCTTTGAAAGTTCTATGAACAATTAGATGGGTTAGCAATGGGAAGCCCACTTTCACCACAGTGCGCAGAAATCTTCATGGATAACATAGAAACACAAATACTCAAAAGCTTATTCAAAAATAACGTAGGTATTGTATTGGCATGGCATGTAGACGATGCACTTTGCCTATAGTCCAGAAAGCTCACTTCAGGAGTTTCTCATAAATATTAACTCAATGAATGACAAAATAGAGTTCACGATGGAAGCAGGAGGACAAATTATCGATTTCTTGGACCTCACTATATCTTTGTCAAGAAAAAAACTCGGGTTCAAGATTTTCAGAAAACCCACGTACAGTTACAATGTCATCAACGCCACATCCTGCTACCCAGATATACACAAACACGCTTCAATACATGCCTTCGTACATAGATAACAATACCAATGACAAAAATAGACTTTTGTAATGAATAACACATAATTAAGAAAATAGCCTCAGATAATGGTTATAAACCAGAATTATATACTAACACAAATTTTTAGGAAAAAGAAAGACATATAAGAAAGAAGGTTATTTAAAGTGACTCAACGACGCTGGACAAAAATTCCGTACCATGGAGCTTGGTCATTAAGACAAAAAAAAATCATAGAAGACGAAAAAACGCGTACTGCTTTCTACACTTCCAACATCCCAAAAACCTTCTTTGTAACAGCAAATATCCAATAAGTTAGTAAGTATTTATTTGCTTTTAAACAAGGTACAGTAAGTAAAATGATGTTCGTTATTAAAGAAGGAATCACTTGTTTAGCCATATAGAACAACAGCATGCAAATGTTATTACAGTATTTAATTAGATAGAAACAAAACAAAAAATACTTCAAATTTAATCCTTGACAATACATCATAATTTGTGACCCAAAAACTCATCAAGAGAATAAAACTCATTATGAAGAAGCCATTCATGTTGGGTTTTCTCAAATCTATTGAAAGGCAGATCTTTAAACGACTGCGGTATTTTGTTATATATGACGTGACCCATCCAATAGCAATTCTTTTGATAATTAGTAGTCTTGGAAATTTCGCTCATAACTAGCCTGTTGGGTTTTCTTTTCACTCTTGATGTTACTTCACTCGCTTGCTTGTAGAATGTTTTCTGATATTTTTTAACAAATATCAGAAATACGCCAATAATGGGAAAAAGCGGTGTATACAAGTTGACATGAGATAGATGCAAAGGATCATACATAGGACAAACAGGAAGGACATTCAAAGAGAATAACAGAACATAACATTAGCTGGACTGGACGAATAAAACGCTTTCGTACACTTTCACACCATCAGCAAGCGAGCGTGTGACATTTCACTGAATTAGCGCTCTAGGGCTCTTGAACTGAACACAATTTTTGGTACTTAAATATTTAATACAAATGTAACTGCATGTAGTGCCTGGTAGGGTATCGAATCCTCGATGCGTGTGTCCGACTCGCACTTGGCCGGTTTTTGGTTTGATTTAGCAAAACTGTGAAATGCTAAAGTAAACTACAGAGAAATAAGAGAACAGAAAAAATGTACACAAAAATTATTATTCTTAATATTTTGTTATGATGCGAGGCTAATTTCTCGCAAACCGTTGATTTTACCGCTATAAAAGAAACTAAGTTGTAGATAATTTTATGGTTAATATTTAAAACTAATTTGCCTCCCCCCCTCAAAATCGTTAAAGGGCATCATTATATCATGCATATGCATATCATGACTTGTAACTCCCTTGAAATTTTTATATAGGAGTTCACACCTACTAAAAGCCCGCCTGGCTAGCTACCACAATCCTATGTAAGTCTTGCCGCCAAACATCAATGCTAACAGCATTGATATGTTCTGGGTTAAAGATAAGTTATCCAGCTCCTCATTGCATTGGGGAATCTTGGTAAGCCCGCTCGTATCTTCGGTATCATCGTCACTTATCATCAGGTGAGATGATTGCCAATGGCTTATCAATTGTGAATTTTAAAAAGTAGAAGCCCCAGTTAACGGGTCAAATACTGTAGGTGCGCGTACGTCGTACGTATGTGTTTGGGCTTATTTGAATCGTCCTAATATGTCTGTCTTTTTTTAATAAAAATCTGAAGTTGGTCTAGTATGATGGTATGGAACTCTTTGTACTAGCGCCATCTGGTATGATGGTATGAAACCCTTTGTGTGCGGTTCTGACTCGCACTTGGTCGGTTTTATTAAATTATGTTTTATCGTAATTATAAACTAGTTCTGAGTATTAAGTATTTTTGTCCAATTACATAATTAGACAGCAATTTGAAGGAAATTCCAAGTAATCATTAAGAATGAGCGCGTAAAAATCGTCGGGTGTTGGAAGTTAATATCATACAATGGAGGTTAAGTTCAAGGTTAGTTAAAGGTCAGAAAACATACAGACCTGAGTTTGTTCGTAGGACGTGACGTGGACGTGACATTAGTTATATATAAGTAAGTATTAGACTTTTACGAAGCGTAGGTAGGAGATCCACAGGAGAACCAAAGTAACCGACATAGCTCACAGGATCGCTAAACTGACGTGGCAGTGGGCAGGGCGCCGTTGGGGTACTAAAGTTCTCGAGTGGCGACCGCGTACCGGAAACCGTAACGTAGGCAGGCCTCCCACGCCGTAGACCGACGACCTGGTGAAGATCGCGGGTAGCCGATGGATGCGGGCAGCGCAGGAACGGTCGTCGTTGGAATCCTTAGGGGAGGCATTTGTTCAGCTGTGGACGTTTTTCGGCGGATATGATGATGATGATGATGATTAGATTTTATGGACATTCGTGAAATTGTGACTCATTATTTCAGGGTATTTGCTGTTAGTAAAATTCCGAAAGTGACGATATCCTTTTAAATAGGTATGTTATAAATTATTTGAAGTGAAAACTTCTTTAGGCGCGTTGGGCACCAGGAACACACGGAGGGTCAAAACTTATAAAACCGTATTTGAGATGGGAAAAAACCACTGAACTCGCGACACCGTTACCGTTACCTATTAACACTCGGAGGGTCAAAACTTATAAAGTTTTTTTTTAGAATGTAAGGCGAAAATTGCGTATTAGAGTAAAACAACTTACTTAATAATACCTTATTACTTGTAAAGGTTTTTCATTGTTTCGTTAACAACCCATAAACTATTTCAGGTCTCCCTCTCCAAATAAGGGAAGGTTACGCCACACTTCAGGCACGGGGTCAAGTCCTAGTTGACACACTTCAGGCACGGGGTCAAGTCCTAGTTGACACACTTCAGGCACGGGGTCAAGTCCTAGTTGACACACTTCAGGCACGGGGTCAAGTCCTAGTTGACACACTTCAGGCACGGGGTCAAGTCCTAGTTGACACACTTCAGGCACGGGGTCAAGTCCTAGTTGACACACTTCAGGCACGGGGTCAAGTCCTTAGTTGACACACTTCAGGCACGGGGTCAAGTCCTAGTTGACACACTTCAGGCACGGGGTCAAGTCCTTAGTTGACACACTTCAGGCACGGGGTCAAGTCCTAGTTGACACACTTCAGGCACGGGGTCAAGTCCTAGTTGACACACTTCAGGCACGGGGTCAAGTCCTAGTTGACACACTTCAGGCACGGGGTCAAGTCCTAGTTGACACACTTCAGGCACGGGGTCAAGTCCTAGTTGACACACTTCAGGCACGGGGTCAAGTCCTAGTTGACACACTTCAGGCACGGGGTCAAGTCCTAGTTGACACACTTCAGGCACGGGGTCAAGTCCTAGTTGACACACTTCAGGCACGGGGTCAAGTCCTAGTTGACACACTTCAGGCACGGGGTCAAGTCCTAGTTGACACACTTCAGGCACGGGGTCAAGTCCTTAGTTGACACACTTCAGGCACGGGGTCAAGTCCTTAGTTGACACACTTCAGGCACGGGGTCAAGTCCTAGTTGACACACTTCAGGCACGGGGTCAAGTCCTAGTTGACACACTTCAGGCACGGGGTCAAGTCCTAGTTGACACACTTCAGGCACGGGGTCAAGTCCTAGTTGACACACTTCAGGCACGGGGTCAAGTCCTAGTTGACTAGAGGCGAACCCCACTGTCGTAAGTTTTTCGAGCCGCCTATACGGCATCTGACATGGCTTAACGACTGCCATCTAGTGATAGAAACTGGCACCAACGGCTTAACGTGCTTTGTGAAGCACGGAAACGGTTGAGAAATATTGCTCTAACAATCAAATCCATCTAGGTAATGACCGTGCTTCAGGTCAGTTAACCTGCGTAATCAACCAAACCATGCAAATAACACTGAGCTACGACCGCTTCTACACTGAGCTACGATCGATTCTACATTGAGCTACGACCGCTTTTACACTGAGCTGCGACCGCTTCTACACTGAGCTGCGACCGCTTCTACACTGAGCTGCGACCGCTTCTACACTGAGCTGCGACCGCTTCTACACTGAGCTGCGACCGCTTCTACACTGAGCTGCGACCGCTTCTACACTGAGCTGCGACCGCTTCTACACTGAGCTACGACCGCTTCTACACTGAGCTACGACCGCTTCTACCCCGAGCTACGACTTTTCGTATTACATTTTGTGTCAAAACAATGCAATTTTATTTATGGTTTGTTTGTATTTTCTTAATTGAGATATAACAAGGTTTACACTCTTGGAATTAGCTCAACTTATCTAAATATAATTGAAAACGCTAAACACATTAAAAAACTGACTTCCATCGCAACAAATTAGTACATTTTTTGCATTATTATTTTTGGTTTTTGTTAATTTTCTACTAATTTACTACACCGATTTTGATAAAATTTATATGGGACAACACGGGAAGCACTAGCTTTCAAATAAAAAAAGAATCATAAAAATCGGTTCACCCAGTCAAAAGTTCTGATGTAACAAACATAAAAAAAACATACAGACGAATTGAGAACCTCCTCCTTTTTGGAAGTCGCTTGAAAAAGAATATGATTTTCTTATTTGTTTGTTGTGGAAAGCCAGTTTGTAGTTATATTTTCAATTCTTATCATGACTATGTGATTCATATTCTTGTGTTCTGTGCGGTGTGAACGACCATAACCAAATTACTTATATTTAAGTCTTCTTCTCATGTATGTGACATTTTGTCTTTTATAAGAATAAACATCTTTAAACCTAAGTGGGCAGAGCAAATATCAGAAGCAGAGCAGATATCAGAAGCAGAACAAATAGCCGTTGGGTCAGTAAAGTTCTCCAGTGGTAACCGTACACCGGAAATGTAGCGTAGGCAAGCCTTCCACTTAGTGGACCGACCTTCTCTCCGATCCTCCCCCGTCCAAGCAACGACCTAAGCCGAGGTCTGTGCCTTCCTGGGCGCCCTTAGGGAGTTTCATCTTTTTGCCTTACACATACTCGTAGGTTAAGTGCCCTCCGCACTCGCCTCCCCCCTGTCCAGTGAATTTGTAAAGGCTACGACCAACAACAAGCTTGTTCTTTCGAAAAAAAAAAGTGGACCGTCGACCTGACGAAGGACACGGGAAGCCGCTGGATGCGCGCAGCGCAGGACCGGTCGTAGTGGAAATCCTCGGGAGAGGCTTTTGAACAAAATTTGATGTCGTTCTACTGAAGATGATGTTGATGATGATGATACTGTCGGCGACACATGTGCCTCTGTACACCCCCTATATCATCATCATATCATTTATCAGCTGCAAGATGTTCACTGCTGAACAAAGGAATTCAACAACGACCGGTTTTGCACTGCCCGCATTGAAGATGATGGTGATGATGATGATGATACTGTCGGTGACACATGTGCCTCTGTACACCCCCTATATCATCATCATATCATTTATAAGCTGCAACACGTTCAACGCTGAACAAAGGAATTCCATAACGACCGGTTCTGCACTGCCCTCAACCATAGGTTTCCCGCGACCTTCACCAGGTCATCGGTTCACCGAAAAATGGGAGACCTTAAAGCCGGCCTACGTATACAGCTTCACACAATGGTCACAGACTTACATCACTGTATTGAGACACTTCCTAAATACACTGGCGAGCAAAAGTAAAGGATCATTTACAAAACAATCTGAAAATCTCTGAAACTATGAATGCTAGCTTCATCATGTCAGCTCATATACGTCCCCACCGAGGGGCTCGAGCCTACCCTGAATTAGGGCGATCGAGCGTTAGTCGACGACGCGGGCCCAGTGCGGGTTGGTCGACTTCACACACAACCTTCGAGTTTCTTCACAGGTGTGTTGTGCAGGTTTCTTCACGATGTTTTCCTTCACCGTTAAAGCAATCGGAGAGTATATGTACGTAAGTTTCGAAAAACTTATTGATACATTGGCCTTCCGGATTTGAACCCGGCACCTCTGGTTAGGACGACCGAGTCGTTACCGGTTGAGCCACCGACGCTTTTGACGATGCTAGCTTATCTAAATGAAAAACATTTTTAAGTTTTATATAAATACGAAAAATCACTCAGTCATCAAACACAAAATCTCGAATAGTACTTGAACTCTCAAGCTGAAATTTGGCAGGTATAATGCGTGCCACTAAAGATGAGACTTGGCGCACCACGTTAAACATTAAAAAGACTAAGTAAGAAGTGTACGAAATAGTTATCCATAATATATATTAATCCATAATATATATTTATCCATAATATATAGTTAGATCACATTTTAGTAAAGTTCGTTCGCTGAATTAACTGCACCTTTGATCAATGCCGCGAGCCGCAGCGGCGACAGTCAAACACTCCGTCAAAGGGGCAGCCTTGACTACAGGCCCGGCACCGAAAACGTCAGCCGACACGATTGAACTCAGGACACTTGACGGAGTGTTTGTCGCGAGCCGTCAAAGATGCAGCTAATTCTATAAACTAATAAGAAACTATAAAATGAGATTTTTTATTTAGCAAGTGTTTTCGATTTCATAGGTAACCGACCCATTATTTTTGCTTTACAGTGTAATTTCAGCTAATTGTTATTGACCTTATTAAAGGACTTTGCGAGAACAAACATACCTGACAACAACGTTGATGTTGTCTTCATCAGAGTTGAGGGTCGTGCTGGAGCCCCGGGTGCTCCGGTCCACGCTGTTGGCCCGGCTGCTACCGCTGCCGGCATAAAACAAATAAATCATCATCATTATCATCATATCAGCCGAAAGAGGATTCTTTGTGCTATCGGAGCTAGAAACTGTGGATATGCATACTTATATTATATAGAGTGTAACAAAATTGGTGAATGTTTTAACTGGGGATTCTACTCACCATACTGAACAACTTCTGTTCTACAAATTTTCTGAAATCGCAAAAAAAACTGAACTCTTCATACAAAAAGATCAGCTGATTGACTATTTTGTGTATTTTTGTATGGAGCGTCTATTTTTTTTTTTTTAATTTGTTTCATTATTATGAGTAGAAGCCCCAGTTACGGGTCCTACGCCAATTTTTATACGTATATTACCGCCTAGACCGACTACAATCTCCGACACAGATATTACCGTCTAGAAAGTGTTTACAAAAATTAAATAACTATTATTGATTAAAATTAACACAGTAGAACGGATGGCGTTGGGGTAGTGAAGTTCTCGAGTGGCGACCGCGCACCGGAAAAGGCAGCGTAGGCAGGCCTCCCACTCGGTGGACCGATGACGAAGGTCGCGGAAGGCCGCTGGATGCGGGCAGCGCAGAACCGATCGTTGTGGAAATCCTTGGGAGGCCTTTGTCCAGCAGTAGACGTCATATATGTTTTAAAAACATCAATTAGGTAACTACATGTTACACACGTACAAAGTAAATAAACCTGTTCGTCACACGAATGTTTGTCCTAAAAATCGAACACACGATTGATGGAGTTTCTAAACTGTTTGATATAGAAACTGAGAATCTTTATCCTTCTTCTCTAATCTAAGAGCTAGGCTCTTGTCGGTGCAGCATCCATGTCAATTCAGTTGTGCAACTTCCTCTATCTTCCTCTTTTCAAAGCCGTACCTTTTACCTCCCTATACGACTTAACATTTGTCTTCTTCTTACTTTGTGATACATAGCTTATCCTTATCCTTACTAATATTATAAATTTGAAAATGTGTTTGTTTGTTTACCTTTTCACACTTCAAGACCTCGACTAATCTTGATAAAATTTGGCATGTAGGTAGTATGAAGCACCAACGAGTCGTCTGGGGGAGTAAGCTCAGTGATATGATTGAAAATGCAATTATTATTTGTGGAAAAAGAGGTAGAGCAATTTTATTCACTTTGAGAAATAGGGCTGACTAATTATTAGAATGAGATTACCAGATCTAGCTAATATTGTACACTTGCTATGGATATCACACTCGAAAAAGGAACTCTGTCCTGGCTCGCGGTCACGAATAGAATGAATCTCAACTGTTTTTGGAAAAGCTTTCGAACGATCTACTACTTTAAATTTAAAGTTAGCTTTTTAACACGATCCGCGGATAGCAAGATTACAAAAGGAGATGTAATGAATGAACGTAGAGCTATACGATCTCTACAGTAGCCTGTATCACTAGGAAGGGCATAGACTACTTTTTATCCCGTGAAAATAGCATAGTCCGATGCAGCTCCTGAGGGAATTGAAAAAATACTCTTTTTTTGGTAATTTTCCTTAATATCGCAACGGAACAATGGATTGCTGTGATTTTTGAAAAGAGATGTTAGAGGAGATTGGATATGACATAATTTACTAATAAGCAAATCCTGACATATTTCCCAAGGGATCTGGGGAAAACTCATTTTCACGCTCGAGTACGTCGGCGTCGTAACGGAGCAACAGATTGAAGTGATTTTTTGTATAGAATTGGTTGAGGGGGTGGAAAGTGACATAGACTGCTAATCAGAATAGCCCAATATAGTTTCTATGGGATCAGGAGAAAACTCATGTCCTCGCTCGCGAGCCGCTTGCGGCTCTCGCACCACTTACCGTCACAGACAGTTATGAAAACGATGTCCACGCGGGCCAAAGCAAGTCACTTATAAAAGTGAGACTTAGTGAGAACTCTCATCAAAAAAAAATTCGAGCGAGACCTACAGTACTCGCATATGATGTGTAACATGTGACAAAATACTTTATAAAAGAACGGCAAAGATACGGCAGACTAGGCTGTATGGTCATAGATACCTTTGCCTTTTCCGCGCTTTTAAAGCCTGAAAAAACGCGACTTCCTGTTACAATGGGACACATTTCCGTCCCATTTCACGAAATCACTCCCACAAATTGCAGGAAAGCGAGAGCAAAGATGTTACACATCAAAAATTTTGGGTAGGTAAGTATCCTGTGATTCAGTTTTAGAGTCTAACGGTAAAGGAAAAACATCGAGAGGAAACCTGCACACGCCTGCGAAGACTCGAAGGTTGTGTGTGAAGTCGACCAACCCGCACTGGGCCCGCGTGGTCGACTAAAGCCCGATCGCCCTAATTCAGGGTAGGCTCGAGCTTCTCGGTGGGGACGTATTTGAGCTGATATATAAGTTTTAGAGTTATTAAATAATGACTCCGGAATAAATAATGCTTCGACACGCACTTAGCCGAATGACTTAGCTTTTTCACGTAGGACAGGTACCTATTACATAATCTAAACTCAGGTGAATCAATTAGGTAAAAAAAAAACTGGTTGTCTGTAAAGTCGGTTTACGGACGATAATTTTACGTGATAACGTGTCACAAGCCGAACACTTAGGCCGATCGTGCCTCTCTATCGCTTGTTCCGCGCTCTCGTTTGCACGCTCGGCTCAGGCGGGACGTGACAAGGACGTGACACTTTTTCATGAGTGCAGCCGGCGTTCATAGATTTATAAGACGTTACGACGTTAAAAATAAATTACGCTCTTAAAACTTTTTTAGGTACAAGCTTTTATTTCAGTTCAAGTCCATGACACGAGTTATCGGCCTGCCATTATCAGGTACATCATGGGTCATGCATTATTGGATCGCACATTATTGGGACTCATTAATGCATGATTCAAAATTCAAAAAAGGTGAGCACAGTAGTTTCCTTCTGAAAGTAATATACGATCCTGAGACTTTGATCCACCTCCAAGTTCATCAGATCAACTTCAGAATACCAAAAGTATCTTTTGTCACCGGGAAAACGGCTTTATACCATATTTCAGCTCAATAGGGATGACGACAGCATAAGAAATAAATTATGAACTCTTGATCACTAAATTGCCCTCCTACTTAAATTTCGGAAAACTTTATTCGTTTTGTTTTCCATCAAGTCCTTGATTTTTAATTCACCAAAATCACAAAATGAGTACATACATGACGCTTCGAAACTATGAGGTCACACCTAGGTATTTCTGCCATTTTTGAACAAAATACGTTTTTGACAGATGATACAAAGTAAATCATATGACTAGCACTCGTCATCCTGATTGGACCCCTGGGAGTCGCTCAAATTCGACTGCTAGACATGAACCATACTCTTTCTTTCTTATCGTGTGGCACAATTAACCCTGCTATCCAAGGGATGGACGGCGGTTGCCTGGTGTTGCACTTAGCATCACCCGCGGTCACGTGTAGGACATTTAGATTAACACCTACGGACGTATGCAATGCAAACCTTCTACACATCTGGAATCAGATGTGCAGGTTTCCTCACCATGTTTCTCTTCACCGTTGAAGCAATCGACAAGTACGAGTATATGTAGGTAAGGTTCGAAAAACTCATTGGTACATTGGCCGCCCGGATTTGAACCCAGGACCTCTGGTTAGGAGGATCGAGTCGTTACCACTGAGCCACCGTCCCACACTAACAAGGCAAGTTAAATAAAAGCTTGTAACAACTTGAAAGAAACATTAATCATTGTCATTTTGTCAGAAACAACAAAAATAACACGACTTCCGGTCAAGGTTAAAAAAATCCATAAAAAATGCATCAAGTTTTGTTTGCAGAGATAGGCAAGTAAATTATGGGGTGGGGTATTGACCGTTAATTTATCTGATGGTCATTTCTTGTAGATGTTGCAATCAAATGATCAATTTCAATCAACGGCATCAACGGGCAATGGGGATGACGAATGCTAGTCATCTGATTTACTTTTTATCATCTGTCAAAAACTACATTTTGTTCTAAAAATGTTTGAAGTACCTAGGCGTGACGTCATAGTTTTGCGGAGTCATTTATGTACTCATTCATATCAGCTCATGTACGTCCCCACCGAGGGGCTAGAGCCTACCCTGAATTAGGGCGATCGGGCCTTAGTCGACCACGCGGGCCCAGTGCGGGTTGGTCGACTTCACTCACAACCTTCGAGTTTCTTCGCAGGGTTAAAACTTTGTCAACCTAGTCTTTCGCCAGGAAAACTCGCAGGGTCAAAACTTATAAAACTGTAAACTCATTTTGTGATTTTGGTGAATTAAAAATCGAAGACTTGATGAAAAACAACACGAGTAAGGTTTTCCGAAGTTTAAGTTAGGAGGGCAATTTAGTGATCAAGAGTTCATAATTTATTTCTGATGCTGTCGTCACTCCTGTTATGCTGGAACCACCGTAAAAAGGAGACCCGTGAACGCGGGGCCCCGTCAGACAGAAATTGATAAATTTCGTCTTCTGATTCACATCCTAAAATGCGTCCGTCGTCTAACCCGTATAAACAGTCATTAAAACTATATCCACTTGGGCGAAGCAATCAGTCAGCAAACATGTATGTCGTGGCGATATCACAGAAATGACCAGATCATGAAATGGTTGTGTGGTAACTCAGTAAATGTAGATAAGGCTACTACCCGAAGAGTTCGTTTTTTTGCAGTTTCAGAAAAGTCATAGAATAAAAGTTGTTCAGTATGATGAGTAAAAGCCCAATATAACGGGACTTGCACCAATTTTGTTACATCTAAATATATAAAAATCAATGCCACTTTTCGTTGTAATTTTATAACTCAAGAACTGCTGGACCGATTTCGCTAATTCTTTTTTGTCGAGTTCGTTATTGTCAGTAGAAGGTTCTTATGTTGGGTAGGGTAGGGTAGTTTAGTATAGTGTAGTGTAGGGTAGGGTAGTGTAGGGTAGTGTAGTGTAGGGTAGGGTAGTGTAGGGTAGGGTAGGGTAGGGCAGTGTAACAGTGGGACAGCTAGTCCTGTATACAAACCAATCAGCCAAATCAACCAACTTATTTACCGCACAATCCCATATTTGACAATTTGTTTGCTTTGTACGAGTAATCGGATATAACAAATCAGTCACTAAAAAATTCACCAAATCAAATAAACAAATCTACATAGCTGCGTTTGGCTGGGTGGTGGGTTGCTTATCGTATCGAATCAACCTTGTAACGACACAGACGTATTCATTTGTTTTCCATTGATGGCTTTATTTACAAAGACCAAGTGCGAGTCGGTCTCGCACACCGAGGGTTCCATACGACCACACAATATACAGGTTGACTTTTAATTAGTTCTTGATAACAAAATATACGCATGTACTCGTGATTACAAACAACTTTCCCTAAGAAACAATACGTCAAATCAGAAAAAAAAAATTCGGTCCTGGGTACATAATTAGATTAATTAGTTTTCTTAACAAAACATAAAAATAAAACGGCTAAGTGCAAGTCGAAATTGCGCAGCAAGGGTTCCGTACGAGTGCAACGAGTACGAAAAATAACTAGCTTTTAAGTTTATCAGAAATGTTTTACCAATGTGTTTTCGAATTCCGATTTCATATGTGCGTTTATCTGATGCTATATATAAAAAAAATAGTTTTTGTTGCAGTTTATCAAGGGAATAAAACTGGTATACCCGGTATCACAGAATAGAAGAATTCTATAGAACGCTGATGTTGATTTTTTAGTACTAGAACCGAGCGAGCCATTACACATACAGCACACTACAAATAAGTTGATGCTATTGGGTATTATTTTAAAGTAACCTCCCCCAAAAACAAAAAAAACAAACCTATAAAATCATTAAATAAAACTAAACTTAAAACTGTAAACATAAGATTGAGTTTTTGATAATTGACAGAATGACAATGGTAAGGTGATACCAGGACAGTAAAACTGCCCAGTTTAATTGATGAGCACTAAAAATTTAAAAAATTAATGTTAATTATTTAGAACTAAAGAAATAATATGTAATGTTGTGCAATTCATTAAAAAACATTTATTTCGAATTAAATTTTAGATCGTAAGATTAGAAGTAAAGTTGTTCAATTAAACCTTTCCGTGCAATATTTTTTCCAAAGATGGTATCATTTTCATAGTGTTGTGGTTATAGTTAGGCATTTTTAATATCGATAGATTTTATTAGGAATGCGAGGTATGATAGTTTTTTCAATTACTACGCCGATCGCTTCGAAAGTGACCTCGGATTCGTGGTCAGAGACCTCAAGGACCTTGAGATATCGATTAGGTGTTTATTAAAATTTCATTCTCATAACCTTCATTTTATTATAACATATATTTTAATTACTTTAACATTATAATTATAAACTATTAGCCTTATTTTTCCTTAACTCAAAAATACACAGGATGTTTGTAATAGATATAGTGCAGAAACAAAACAAAAGTACAACGGTTTTCAGTTTAAAAAAAATCTTATGTTCTGTGCTTTTGCATGGTGTAACTAGGCATGTTTTTAGTATCCAATTTTATTCTATATTAATATTTACTTTTAAAAAGTAAGCTTTGCTTGCTTGGCACCTTGATCATTTAAACTTGCCAAGTTACACCATTTAATAGAAAAGAACATTTTTTTTTAATAAACTGAAAACTGTTGTACTTTTTCTATTATTTGGAGAAGTCTTAAATAAATATTTCTATTTGAAGTTTCGTAGCTATGATTTAGAAACCACTATAGAACTGGGTACCTACCCATTTAGATTGCTGTAATTTTTTATATTGAACTTGGCCCCATTTCTAATTTATGTTTTGTTGCGATATCACTAAATTATCTAAAGCACAAATATTAATTTCCTATCCTTATTCAACTAATAGATATACATTTAAGATATTTTTGGTGGTACTAAACCCTCGGTGCACAAGCCAGTTTTTTTATTTTTACTTAATACGTCCAATAAACCCATTGCGATTCGAAATCTCAATTTAAAAAAGTCACCTGGAAGTGGCCCATATAATGATTTCAATGAGGAGTGGTGGTAAATTTTGTGAGTACGACTGAAACTTGGCCATTTTTTTAATTTTTCCTTTGTATATGTCCAATAACCTACCTCGGTGCCAAATTTCAAGTTTCTAAGACACCTGGAAGTGGTCTTTATATTTTATGAGTATTAGTGATACGGAACTCTTGGTGCACGAGTACGACTCACACTTAGCTGGATTTCGGATTTTTCCTTTATATACGTCCAATAAATTACCTTGATGCCAAATTTCAAATTTCTAAGTTACCTGGAAGTGGACTATATATTTTGATGAGTTAGTGAGTCGTAAAAATTGTGATTTTCGGACGTTAATATCTTAGAAAATAATGTTACCATATTATGGTAAAAATTATATTTATGTAAATTCGTGGTCAGAGACTTCCAGGACCTTCAGATATCGATTAGGAGTTTATTCAAAATTTATCGTTGAAAAATATCGACAACACCCTCGCACTAAATAACAAGAAACCAAGAATAAAAATTCATATTTTTATATAATTATTGATTTTAATTTAGGTTTTTCACTTACACATGGTACTTTGCCAGTTGCATTTTTGCACATTATTATTGACCATTTCGGCAATTTTGGAACCAAAACACATGGAGCTCTGCCTGCCATGAATTGTGCAATTTCTGCGCAGTACAATCATTTACGAATGACAGAAACATATCTCGTTGTGCACGAAGCCACAGATTACTAATTAGTTACTAACGAAGCTGACTCGCTACCACGCCTCCTTCAGCAATCTATCGGAGCGGCAAAAAAATTTTCTTATCTGTGTGTATAAAGGTAAATGACTAAAGCGGCTGTAGCTCAGTGTGACTTGCTTAGTGGGGTCGTTCACGCAGGTTAACTGACCCGAGGCACGGTCAATACTTGGATGGGTTTTCAGGATTGGGGGCTTTTTTCTTTACCGTTTTGCAAAGCACGTTAAGCAGTTCTTATCGGTTGCTATTACTAGCTGGCAGTCTTTAGCCCATGTCAGATACTTTATAGACGACTTGAAAAACTTCTAAAAAAGGGGCTCCGCCTGTAGCGCGGTGCGCTGTTATTCATTCTTCTCTCATCCGATCTTCTTTTCATTCCATCTGTTTCTTTTTCATGCCATCTGACAATTTCTTTCAAAAAAAAAAAAAACTCGATCATCAGCTCTCATTACAATCATCATCATTACAGCTCATATACGTCCCCACCGAGGGGCTCGAGCCTACCCTGAATCAGGGCGATTAGGCCTTAGTCGACCACGCGGGCCCAGTGCGGGTTGGTCGACTTCACACACAACCTTCGAGTTTCTTCGCAGGCGTTATTACAATAAGTTTAATAAATTCATACTTTAGTATCTTCCAAAAGACCCAATACTAGTAATAATACGTTATACTTTTTTTATACGTTTGTAATTTATATTTAAAATTTCAGTGTTCTAACATTTTTCTAATTTGTATGTTATTTTCAGGTCTTTTAGTTTACTTTTACTACTAATATAATTGACACGTTAAAAAACCGACTTCCATCGCAACAACTTATTAGTACATTTTGGCATTACTATTTTTGGTTTTTGTTAATATTCTAATAAAGTACTACACCGATTTTGATAAAATTTATATGGGACCACACGGGAAGCACTAGCTTTCAAATAAAAAAAGAATCATAAAAATCGGTTTACCCAGTCAAAAGTTCTGAGATAACACACATCAAAAAAACATACAGTCGAATTGAGAACCTCCTTCTTTTTTCGAAGTCGCCTGAAAATTATCCGAGTACACACGGCATTTTAAAAGAACCCACTCCCTACCTACCTACCTACCTGCCTGCCGTGCGACACGTCACTAGCTCAATAACCTCTACCAACCCGGACTTGGCCAGCGTGTGTGGAGTACGCCTAAACTTGGCCAGTGTGTGTGGAGTACGCCTAAACTTGGCCATTATGTGTGGAGTACGCCTAAACTTGGCCAGTGTATGTGGAGTACACCTAAACTCGGCCAGTGTATGTGGAGTACGCCTAAACTTGGCCAGTGTGTGTGGAGTACGCCTAAACTTCCCGAGTCTTCACCCGTGCCCCAGTAGTAGGGATGCTTTTGGGTCGTCAACGAAATCACTAACACAAATGTTTTTTTTAATATATGTGCGTTAAATGCGGAGAGTGCGGTGTAGGGGTTAAAGACAAGATAATAAGTTACTTAGGCATGCGGGGAAAAACGGTTTCAATTTTACCTGACGAGTTAATGGTACCGGTGTGAATTACACAGATGCAAAAATCATGTCACGTTGATTTGATTGCAGTTGCTACGACAGTACTACAATAGTACTACGATAGTACTACGACAGTACCACGACAGTACTACGATAATATTACAATAGTACCACGATAGTGCTACGACTGTACTAGGGTCGTACTACAACAGTACTATGACAGTACTTCAAAAGTACTACGATAGCACAACGCCCGCGCTACGAAGGATGTATAGGTAGGTACAAAGATCGGCCTTATTCGCTAAAAAGTGGCAAATGGAAGATCATCATCATCATCATCATCATCATATCAACCGTATCAGCTTCTATGGCGTAATGATTAGTCCATAAGCTTCACATCAGGAGACTCGGGTTGGTTGGTGGTGGCATTTTCTAAGCCCGCCTGGCTAGCTACCACCATCTTATCTAAGTCTTGCCGCCAAACATCAGTGTTAACAGTATTGATGTGTTCCGGCTTGAAGATAAGATAGTTAGTTCTCCATTGCATTGGGGAATCTTGGTAAGCCTGTCTCCATCTTCGGCATCATCGTTACTTACCATCAGGTAAGATGATGCCAAGGGCTTACCAATTGTGAATAAAAAAAGAAAAAAAAGAGGTTGCAGGTTCGATTCCCGGTGGGATCTAACTTTGTAAGACTCGGTCGGTAGAAGGGCATATTTTTCTAAACCCGCCTGGCTAGCTATCACCATCTTATCTAAGTCTTGCCGCCAAGAGGCGAGTTACGAGCCAAGACGAGCGGGGAGCTGCCATACTGCACTGTGACAAAGGCGGGAGGTCTTCCACAACGAGAGGGTTCTGCGCTGCTCGCATGCAGCGACTTACCACATTCCCCAATTCGTCGGTCCACCAAATGGGGGGCATTCCCAAGCTACGTATTCCTGTGCAGTTGCCACTCGAGAACTTAATTGCCCCAAGGGCCACCTATTTTCTAAGAGCTATGCGCTCTGCCCACTGCCACTTAAGTCAAGTGATGTCACGAGCTGTGTCAGTGACCTTGGTCCTTTGTCGGTCGCCCCTTGGGTGACCTTGAGCATTCATAAGAGGCCTAGTACTGTCGTGGTACTGTCGTAGTACTATCGTAGTACTATCGTAGTACCAGTGCTTTCCATGATTTATGAAAAAGCCATGAAGATAAGGTTAGTAGCTTTTCCAAACATAACATTATAAGTCAACAGCAGTTTGGATTTCAAGCAAACAAGTCCACTACTTTGGCAATGTTCTATTTAGTGCATGAAATTGTGGAGAATATTAATGCCAAATTCCCTATACTGTAGCTGTATTCTTTGACATGACTTGACCATTGTTGTTTTTGCTATACATTAATGACCTTCCTGAGGTACTCGTAACACCACAAAAAAGTATTTTATTTGCAGACGATATTTCTATCATAATACCGTATAATATTGAAATTATGAAACTGACATAAATAATACAATTAAGGATATAATTGATTGGATGGACCAAAATAACTTGATTGTAAATTTAAATAAAACAAATTATATACGATTTGGCTTAAACAGAAATAACAAATTAAAACTTAACATACATAGCAATGATTTACATATACAAGAGGTTACTAATACAAAATTTCTTGGTGTTGCGTTGGACGAAAGCTGTAGCTGGGAAAAACATACAGAGACTCTGAGAGAAAAACTTAATCGCTATGTGTATGTCTTATACAGTTTAAGGAATATTTCAACGGTTGAGACTATGCTTTCGGCTTACCATGGTTACGTAGCCTCTATTCTGAAGTACGGCTTGTTAATATGGGAAAATTCTGTTCACGATAATAATGTTTTCATTGCACAGAAGAAAAGCATACGAGCTATGTGTGGAAAAACATCCTGTGAGTGATGCAGGCCATTATTTAAGTCGTTAGGACTGTTACCCTTGCCCTGCATGTATATTTTAGAGATCGCTACTTTCGTAAAAAATAACTTACATTTATTTAAAAAGACGAGAGATGTACACAACAGAACTGTAAGAGACCCAAACAAACTAGTTTTAAACAGTATAACCAAACTGACTCATTATACTCGTAATAGACAGTGTATAGTATCACCCTGGACACTTCATACAACGGGCCAGAAATGACATTTCAAAAGACAAATGACGGAACAAACAAAATGGCGGCGAAATCCCATACGTTCGACAACCAAACTGTAACCAATCTGTATCTACTAGTATCTCGGTGACGAGGGGGTGAGGTCGGAATCTAGAGAGCGGCAGGGAGTGTCCATACTGTATGTTAGTACTAATATATATACTTTGGTATAGTAATGTGTGTTAAAATTTATAATGCTCTATCTACTGACATAAGACAATAACTAATAATATATCATTTAAACGCAAACTTGTGACATTTCTCAAATAAAAATTATTTATTCCGTAAATGAATTCCTAGATAGACATTTTGACAATTAATATTGACTATGACAAATGCAATTGTACCGGTGACTTTATTTTGTAGTATAGATGGTAGTATAGTATAGTTGGTAGTAGCTGTGAATTATAAAAGTAATAATTATAAAAAGAGTGTGTGGTTTTATGAAACCACGGTAAAAGTAAAACTATTTTTCACATTATAGACATTTACAAAGCACGAAAAGATCAGGGCTGCTCTCGTCTTGGAGCTACGTTACAGAGGACGAAACGATCGTCACGCGACACACAGACGAATAAGATTGATATTTGCGTGCCAAATCTAGTGGAATATGAGGACTACCTAAATAACGTAAAAGCTTTAAAACTATGTTTTATGTAAATAAATTTAAATTTTCATTGTTTCTATAGTAAGCGACCATGTCTGAGTTCTGTGTGTCATCGCTACCTACGCAGACTGGTCGAAGGGCTTAGTCTCGAGACACTGCGCTATTTGGGACGTGAAGATATTGATATTCTTATAGTCATCCTGTTCCTGTAGCTTAGCGTAGGTTGTGGTTCTCTTCCACGAGGCACTCGCCTTGCAGAGTACCGGGACAAGCGTCTTAGCGGCAAGACCTACCGTAACTGGTCCTTGTCTTCACCTTATGGTGTTGGCAGAAATAGCGGCCCTCACTATATGACCTAGCTGTCGGTGAGTGAGGACGCTATATCATAAACCTGGTAGTTTTAGCGTATCTGGTAAATATACGAGAGGAAATGTTCCTGTAGCTTCTCTATAATTTTTATAAGTTTAGGAGGAAACGCGGTCTAAAGAATAGGTATTTGAATAAAATGTTGCTGTCTCTCACCACCAAACCTCTCCGTGTACAGCAAGAAAGGAAGAACTGCAGCACAGCTAAAATTGACCTTGTCGCGCTTCTCACTAAGGTCGGGTGTAATGACTCACGTCGCGTATAGAAATGAAAGTTCAGAACTTCAGGTGAAACTGATAACTGTATAATATCAGAAAACACAAAATATAACACGGAAAATACAAGTAGGTACAGAAATTCGGTATGCTAAGTTAGTCCCAAGGAGAACGTCCGATCTATATCGTGGCTGAGAGTTGACTCCTTTTCGTGTATCTCGTAACATTGAATAACGACTAGTTACCGGAGATCGGGGGTTCTCCTAACGGTACTAAGATACAAAAGAAATATGAAGAAACATTCGTGGGAAAAACAGAGGTACGGTACAGCAATAACAAACAGAGATACAATACATAATAAAGCTATAAAATTTAGCTAGGAAGAAACTAATAAACGTCGGCGTGTCTTTTGCACAGATTACATTTCGGCGTCTGGTACAGCCCGTAATAACAGTTAAATCCGAAAGCTATTAGAAATCCACTATAGTGTGCAACACCGCCAAAACGTAACCGGGATGTACCTCAATAAAGCTTTAGTTACATGAAGTCATATAAAAATAAAATGTCCGTGTTTATGGCTTCAAAATCCAAGAACTGTTATAAGTTGTGTCTCAATAAAAAATAAACTTTTTAGGGTTCCGTGGGACCAGGAAATGTGGTCACCACAACCTAAACAGCATTTCTTAATCCCCTATTTCCTCCCCCCAAAACTTGAGCAATAATAATATTTTTTTCAAAAATAATTTAAAAAAATGCTTTACCTATGCCTCTATGTTTTTATTTTAATGTTAGCTTTATTTTTTTGGTAGGTGTCTAAAAAGGACGTTTCCATTGGGGAAATTTCCTCAGTTTTTGAAGGCTCCTACTTCCTATTATAATTAGAATATGGGAAAAAACAAAACATATAGGCATGACCATTGTAGATATAGGTTTGATGGAAACATATTTTTGCTCTTCTGTCATTATCCAGGGAGAAAACAGGGGACTACGTTTGTATGGCAAAAATGGCACTAGCGTTTCCTCTTAAGTAATGACTTTGTATTTGTTAACGTGTGTTTGTTTTGCACTAACTCTATCTCTCTCTGTTATCTTATCGTGTGGCACAATTAACCGTGCTATTCAAAGGATAGACGGCAGTTGCCTGGTGTTGCGCTTAGCATCACCCGCGGCCATGAGTAGGGCACGGGCTATGAGTATTTACACCTACGGACGTGTGCAACGCGACGTTCATACACATCTGAAATCAGATGTGGAGGTTTCCTCACGATTCCAAAGCATTCGGTAAGTAAGTACGTAAGTTTTGAAAAAACTCATTGGTATATTGGCCGTCCGGATTTAAACCCGGGATCTCTGGTTAGGAGGGTTGAGTTGAGCCAGCGACGCTTTTTATACTAATTGACAAATTATATTAAAAATTAAGATTCCAAGATTTTCTTACATAAATAGTTAGTTACAAGTGAAGCTAATAAAAGCGTGTTAAAAATAAAACAGAGTATAAAATGCATATTTTTTCGCATGCAAATTTAAGTTCAAAACTGGAATTTAAGATTTCAAGATGTGTATTCAAAATAGGTTTTCATACAAACACTTCAGTACCTCGATATATCGATAGTCAAAGTTCGATACGATAGCGATCGTGCACCGGAAAACGTAGCGTAGGCAGGCCTCCCACTCGGTGGACCGATGACCTGGTGAAGGTCGTAGGAAGCTGCTGGATGCGGGTAGCGCAGAACCGGTCGTCGTGGAAATCCTTGGGGGAGGCCTATATCCAGCAGTGGACGTCCTACTGCCTATGATGATGATGATTCAAAATAGGTGCAAATTACGCTTTTTCTGATAGTCATAAAACAGTAATAACATAATTATACATGTCATTTGTAAAAAAAAAAAGTAACAATTATTTAGTACTTCCTGTAGGTTACAATGAAACCCATTTGCCCATGTTACAATGATTTTCCTATATGTGAAAAGAGCTATTGTGCTCATCTTGTTTGTTTCGCTAATTCTTTTTTTGTCGAGTTCGTTATTGTCAGGAGAAGGTTCTTATGTAGGGTAGGGTAGGGTAGGGTAGGGTAGGGTAGTGTAGTGTAGTGTAGGGTAGGGTAGTGTATGGTAGGGTAGGGTAGTGTAGGGTAGGGTAGTGTAGGGTAGGGTAGGGTAGTGTAGTGTAGGGTAGGGTAGGGTAGTGCAGTGTAGGGTAGTGTAGTGTAGGGTAGTGTAGTGTAGGGTAGTGTAGGGTAGTGTAGGGTAGTGTAGGGTAGTGTAGGGTAGTGTAGGGTAGTGTAGGGTAGTGTAGTGTAGTGTATGTAGGGTAGGGTAGGGTAGTGTAGGGTAGGGTAGTGTAGGGTAGGGTAGGGTAGTGTAGTGTAGGGTAGTGTAGAGTATTGTAGGGTAGTGTAGGGTAGGGTAGTGTAGTGTAGTGTATGTAGGGTAGGGTAGGGTAGGGTAGTGTAGTGTAGTGTAGTGTAGGGTAGGGTAGGGTAGGGCAGTGTAATGTAATGTAAGGCGGTACGAAGTTCGCCGGGACAGCTAGTTGTGAATAAAAATAAATTTAAATAAAACAATGTTATTTTTGCAGATGGTACAGAATACTTTAACTTAACTTTTTACAAATCCAACTGCACATCTTAAGTTGGTCGACTATTACTCCTTAATTAAGAAAGTCTACTAGGCCGTAATAATTTTCCTTCTAAATTCATTATATGCCTTATTATTTCCAATATTTTGACAGAATTCCTGAAATAACGGTTTGGGGATGGGGACATGTAACTCCAACAAAAAATATCAATTAAAAACTTAATATTTACTAAAAGATTTATGTACCGGAAAAATGATCTTACTAAAACTACAGTAGCTTTAAAAGACCTGTTCTACGTTCACCACCACTTTACATGTAGGAGAGGTACCCAAAAAAACTGCCAGATTTTATTCCATAAATTCATAGGGGTTACAAATTTGTATGACTATACCAAATTTCAGTTCAATGAGCAAAATGGCTGTGACATACTGACAGACGGATAGACGTACATGGCGAAAATATAAAGGTTCCGTAGTCAAACTAATAAAAAATCTTGTAAAATTTGTAAACACAAACCCTTTATACTTAAGGTTTTTTTTAATACATTATTTTAAGTGTATATTTTGTACAATAAAGAGTTTACAAACAAACAAACAAAAAATCAACCGGTGTGGAAATTTCTACGTCATTCACTAGGTTAACAATAATTTGCAATAAGTCTCTTTGGAACCAACTCCTTATCATTGGATGCCAAAAAATACCGAAAAAGAACATTTTTTGTACATATTTATGTACTCACTCAACTCATTAATAGAACACCTGTTTCAAATATTCAAATCCTTTTCTCGCGTTTCCATAGACTGACAGTGACAGGTGACGTCAGGCATTCGTTTTCCCTCCAACATGGCTGCCAAATGTCAAGGGCCTCGACCCTATTGACCGGGGGCTGAATATTAATGGTCCTTCGACTAGCCCTAATTGCTGCTTTAGGTTTAATGAAGCAAAAATCAATGTTTTTATTTGATTGCGTAAATATTTTCGAGTGTGGCTACGTATATTATTACGTAGTTCCAAATTTCTTTTAATTAATATGTGTGTAAAAGTTTAAATGATTTTTATTCTATCACTCCAAAACGGCTGAACCAATCTTATTGAAATATGGCACACACGCAGAGAATGACACGGATAAACAAATGCTGTATATTTATACAGAAAATAAAAAATAAAATAAATAAATTTAAAATTAAAAAAAAATATTTTTTTTTCCTCAGGAGATGCATTTCAATTACAGACCAACTCGCGTGCAGTTGCTAGTAAAATTATATGAACCTATTGTGTTACGTTCCTGAAACTTTTGTTGATTTAAACATACTATTATCTTTGTTCAATCAAATTACAACTAGAGAATAGGCTCGCTAAGGAATCAAAATTAAATAATAAACTTTGTTTGTAAACTTTGATTTGTAAGTGAGCTCCTTAAATTACGTACATTTTAGGTACGACATTAAGACTCCTCCGTCCCTAAAATTTGCAACTCGATTCACGATGGTCAAACATCAAACGAAATAGCCCGGAAATAAAGTCTTTGTCAGCTCGTACTGCAACGTGGCTGTTACGTCGATCGCTGCGGACGAATCGTGCAAAAATTGTGGCTTTTAATTCATTATTAATAAAATAAGAATAATTTCAAACAAGTAATTGAAACCAAAATCATTTAATATTGTTTTGTTATGAAGTTCATGAAAAATCATAATGTTTCGATTAAAATTGCAGCAGTTCTATGGTACTTAACAACTAGAAAAAAAAACCGGCCAAATGCATGTCGGGCCACGCGCAATCTAGGGTTCAGTAGTTGCCATTATCGCATCCATATCTAATATTCAAATTTCCAAATACAGCGGTTTAGTTGTTAAGGGGTGGGGACACTCGACTCCAACAAAATTTTGCACTTTCAAGCCTATTTTTTCGAAAACGGAACCCTAAATTATAAAATGGTCTTAGAAGACTCACAACTATTTTTTAAGTTCTAACCAACGATACCCCACACGACTGGGTTTGACGGAAAAAATAATCGTCCTCATTTTACTTGTTCCCTTAAAAAGTTGTTTTACAGCTCTCTCCACGTTATCTTAATATATATAAATCTCGTGTCACAATGTTTGTCCCCAATGGACTCCTAAACCACTTAACCGATTATAATAAAATTCGCACACCATGTGCAGTTCGATCCAACTTGAGAGATAGGATAGTTTAAATCTCAAATTATAGTCGCAATTTTAATTTATTGCTAATTATTTGTCTGTTATTATTTGACAGTCACAATTATCTGTTAACTCCAAATGATTCTAACAGATGTCGATACCTTTCGACTGGGTAGGGTAGTGCAGTGTAGGGTAGTGTAGTGTAGGGTAGTGTAGTGTAGTGTATGTTGGGTAGGGTAGGGTAGTGTAGGGTAGGGTAGTGTAGGGTAGGGTAGGGTAGTGTAGTGTAGGGTAGTGTAGAGTATTGTAGGGTAGTGTAGGGTAGGGTAGTGTAGTGTAGTGTAGTGTAGTGTAGTGTAGGGTAGGGTAGTGTAGTGTAGTGTAGTGTAGGGTAGGGTAGGCTAGGGCAGTGTAATGTAATGTAAGGCGGTACGAAGTTCGCCGGGACAGCTAGTTATTATATATATCTTTGCCGAATTTCAGCTCTTAACTACTAATTGTCTAGGAGATAGGCCGCGGACAGACAGACGGACAGACGAAAGGACTGACAGACATTACGAAACTATAAGGGTTCCTTGTTCCTTGTTCGAAATATGGTTTTAACACTCCCGTACTTGAGAACGACCTATCTAATGACACCCCACACAATAGGATAGACGATAAAAAACCCCTCATATTACCGTATTTTTTTTCCAGATTTTGTTGTACACTTTGTCGATGTATACCTATGCCAAATTACAGTTTTCCAGTACTAGAGTCTCTGAGTTAAACCGTGGACAGACGAACGGATGGACGGACAGACGGATCTGGCAAAACTATAAGGGTTTCTTGCGACGTGCAAGAAGAACATACAAACAAAGAAACAGCTATCCCGCGAGAACAACTTCAGAAATCGGGATAAAAGTTAGCTTCGTCATTGTCAAGAATGGTTGAGGTGTTGAAGCGTGAAGAGGTAACCAACAAACAAACACATTTTCACATTCATCAGCATCATATCAGCCAAAGGACGTCCACTGCTGGACATAGGCCTCCCACAAGGATTTCCACGACGACCGTTTCTGCGCTACCCGCATCCAGCGGCTTCCTGCGACCTTCACCAGGTCCACCGAGTGGGGGGCCTGCCTACGCTTCAATTACATTTATATTATAATATTAATAATTAATAAGGATTTATTAGTCTACCCTATTTCGATTGTTTGAAGTTGACGAAAATTAAATTTAACTTCATTAATAACAGTTCTGCCATAAAGAGAACCTAATAAATCAATATTTTAAATATTTTATTACCTTCGTGCGTGTTACGGTCGATCGCGCAGGTTAACTGGCCAATTTCTGTCATAACCTGGATGGGTTTGACTGTTAGGCATTTATCTCGACCGTTTTCGTGCTTCGCAAGGTATGTTAAGCTGTTGGAGCCGATTGCTGTATCTGGATGGCATTCGAGCCGTGCTAGAGGCCTTATAAAGTGGCTTGGAAACTTCTGACAGTGGGGTCCACCACTATCCGAGTTTGGGAGGAGGCGTCGCGTGCCCCAGCAGTGGCGACTTTTATGGATTGTTAACAAACTAGAAGGGCTACTATATGTTACATCATCATCATCATTATCAGCCAGAAGACGTCCTCTGCTGGACAAAGGGTTGACAAAGCACAACGAGCGGTCCAGCGCCGCCCGCATCCAGTGGCTTCCAGCGGCCTTTATCAGGTCATCAGTCCACCGAGTAGGAGGGTTGCCTACGCTACGTCTCTCGGTATACGGTCACTGCTCGAGAACTTTACTACCCCAACGGCCATTTATTCTACGAGATTTGTGCCGTGCCCACTGCCACTTAAGGCTTTAAGAAGCCTCAAACCGAGCAGGATGTGTATTAAAATAGGATTAAATTTAAAATTAGGATGTATATAATATTTATTTTAAGTTCGAATCAATGCGGGCTTAAACGCGGCTGTTACGTTGAAACCGAACGATCATTTCTCGATTTTTACATGTTTTTATTACCTTTCTTTACTTTCAAAAAATCCTTTTTTTTTATTCTTTCTTGTTTAAAAAAATGTGTTCAATTAAAATGAAAGATCTTAAAGTCATCGATTTTAGTGAGTTGGTTTCATTCAACATTAACAATTTGTTTTGGAGAAATTTTGCAATTATGCCAAAAACAGGGTCTAGAGTATATTTTTTTAATCAAAAGTGGTAATATTTTTAAAATTGTATTCAATTAAATCGATTTTTTTATTACTTTAAGTATATCATATATTTTTTCCATAGTGATATCTTTACAGTCTTCCAATAATTTGAATTGAATATTGTCATTTCAAGGCCTTAAATTTAGAATTTCTGAATCGGTTATAATATGTATCAGCAACAAAAACTACTAGTAGTATTATCAGTGTTTTGATGATTTCTAAAGGAAACCTAAGTCCTAAGAGAAAACCTTTGCGAACTATTTAGGATTCGAGAAAAGTGTCTCAGAAGTCAGTAATTATGTGCTTTATCATCCATCATCAATTATTTAATCTAAATAAAAATATGTACCTATCTTTTTTTTATTAAAAATTTGAATGCGTTTGACTGCAACTCACTTGATGGTAAGTGATTAGATGATGCATCGTGGATGGTACACGCAAACTAAAAAAATGCCTATTCAATCTTGCCTTGAAGATCTCCAAATTATAGCAATCGGGAAACACTGACGCAGGCAAGGAGTTCCACTCCTTTGCTGTACCTACGCATAATAAATGAGGAAGCGTAACGCTTCGTGCGAAAAGGTGGATCATCAACAACAAAGGGGTGCAACCCCTCCCTGCGTCTCGTTGAACGACGGTGGAATGCAGCCGGGGGAATGAGGTCTAACATAATAGCACTATGACGCAATAATAAGTCCATCGTAATTACCGTTATTTTTTATTTTATTTAATCTACAATTGATAAGCCCTTGGCATCATATCATCTGATGGTAAGTGACGATGATGCTGAAGATGGAAGCAGGCTTACTAAGATTCCCCAACGCAATCTATCTTATCTTCAAGCCGGAACACATCGATGCTGTTAACACTGATGTTTGGTGCAAGACTTAGTTAAGATAGTGGTAGCTAGCCAGGCGGGCTTTTTTTTTTTTTTATGCACAATTGGTAAACCCTTGACAACATCTCACCTGGTGGTAAGTGACGATGTTGCCGAAGATGGAAGCGGGCTTACCAAGATTCCCCAAAGCAATGGGGAACTGGCTATCTTATCTTCATGCCGGAACACACCAATGATATCAACATTGATATTTGGCGGCAAGACTTAGATAAGATGGTGGTAGCTAGCCAGACGGGCTTAGAAAATGCCCTACCACCAACCAAACCGAGTCTTACAATTAACCCCGCCGGGAATCGAACCCGCGACCTCCTGTTTAAAGCCAGTGAACTTTGCCTCTGAGCTACGGAGCTGCGGAGGCGGGCTATGAAATTCCCCTTCCACCAAACAAACCAAGTCTTACAAAGTTGACCCCGCCGGGTGATTCCCCGCGACCTCCTGGTGTGAAACAAATGGACTAACCATTACGCCACGGAGGCGGATTTGCGTGAGATATGGTAATGGTTCAATAACGTCGACCAAAATAGACCGTATACCTTCCATTGTATTTGATAGTTTAATCCAAGTTTAATTCTCTTTTTCTAATGGCCAATGGATGCGGGCAGCGCAGGACCAGTCATCGTGGAAATCCTTGGGGGAGTCTTTCGGCTGATATGATGATGGTGAATGGCCAAGTGTATTAATGCCAATTAATTAATGAGCGGCAATACTCCATCGGCCGCAAACTTTCCCTGCCAAGCGTGCGGGCGAGTCTGCCGTTCACGCATCGGGTTGCTAAAAGCGTTGCCTCTAGTCCAGGACATGGTAGTGAATCGTCTGTAATAGACGCAGAGGCCAGTGATGATTAATGTCATTATCAAATTTCAAAGGTTACATATCAGAATCGCAAGGATCTGACCACGGATACCTTATTCGGCATGTATCCGTAGATCAGATACCGAACGGTATGAGTATATCGTGAAATCATTTCGAGATTCGGGCGTTACGTCTTTATTTGTTTAAATGTTGGAAAACACAATGGTAAATTTCGCTATACTCAAAACATTCTTAGGGGGTTTTCAAACTTTGCCTCACCCTGATACCTGTCAGTGGTGCCACGAGCTATTATAGTAATACCTCGCAGTAGCGAGCACAGGTCTTCGTATATATGCCTTTCGGTTACTTTGCAGCTCCAAAACGTCTGCACTATCGTCGATGCGAATTTATTTTACTATCAAACCATGAAATATCCGATACAAATTTCTGAACAAATTTCAATTATGTACACCTGAAATGGCACCGGATTTGGATTCGCTATAGTAGTTTTTGGAAAACTGAGCTTGGGCCGGCAATGATATGTTACGCCGTGGAAAGTTACAAAACTTGTAAGTACCGCGCGAAGTTAAGGTGGTTATAATATTACAGATTTTCGTTGTTTTTAATGTCAATTACTCCTAAACTATAGAAAACCCACGGTTTAAAAAAATATCCTTATTGTTAATGATATCCCTTAAAGTCATAAGCTATTAAAAACACGATTAATCAGTTTTGGCTTGATAGAAAAAAATCCCAAAGATAGTTCTACACTCAGAGCGGCAATTTATTTTTCTTATGTGTGGTCTACACCGTTACTTTCAACTCTAGTTATGCCTAATATTTTGAAGTATAAATTAAAAAAAATATAGAACAATATTTGTTATGATAACACAAGGTGAGTAATGTTATTATTTTTTTTCATTCTTTCGTTGTAGTTTTTGATTTAAACGAAAAACCATTGAAAAAGTGTGGTTATTTTCGTAACTCTTTCCACGTAAGGAAAAAGACAGAGACAACTGTTCCAATCTATTCCTCGCCTTAAAAAGTTTGGGAACCTTCGGGGTAGACTTATTAGAATTTATCAGGTACGATCGTTTTACTATTAGGTACTAAAGTGATTTACGTGGGGTAAGGCAACCACATTGCGTGTTAACCTGAAGGATGGGTGATCAACTACTGATTCATTGCTTATTCACCTAGAGCGGTGTGGTTGATGCGTCAGGGTATAATAGGTTACGTCGAATTACAGTTTTAACTTTTAAACCTTCAGTATAAGTGGGTTAGTAAGTTTAGTTTAAAAAGTTAAAATAAAAAAGGACGTGTGGCACTCGGGGACTGCCGCGGTAAAGCTATTGCATAGCATTTTTTTATCAACTTTTAACACTAAGAAAGTTACATCAGTAAAATTGACTAAGTCCTTTTAGTACCGCAAATCGCTAATAGATGGCATGGCACTGTAAGTTTTTTTAGAACGCGGTAAGTGTTAGGTTTTTTCGTTACGGAATTTCTTGATTCGGTCGCTGCACTCAAAGCCCGCGATAAAAGCTATGCAATAGCTTAATAAAAATAAGTATAAGTATTATATGTAAGTAGATCTAAAGATAGTTGCTTTTGTTTTGTTTAACATTAATCAAGCAATAGTTAACAAATAGCATTGTGTAATAACTTGCTTTTGTTTTCGTTTTGTTATTTCCATTCCTTATTTTAACTGTGGTCAACGTCGTTGGTTACATAATAACTAACACATTAGATATGTTCTTTAATATTTTATTATTATGTTACTGTTTGTTTTGATCCTCAACAAAAAAAAAGACGTTTTTGACGATTTTCAATGAACTGGAAAAATTAAAACCTTGAAAAATGTTCTGGTCGTCATCATATCAGCAGAAAGACATCCACTTTATACTGTGGTTAGAACAGACGTCTTTTGGGCAGTAAAGCTCTCGAGTGGTGGCCACGTGCCGGAAGACGTAGCGTGGGCAGGACTCCCACTCGGCGGACTGACGAACTGGTGAAGATCGTGGGAAGCCGCTGGATGCTTGCAGCGCAGGATCGGTCGTCTTGGGGAAGGCCTTTGTCCAGTAGTCGACGTCTTTCGGCTGATGTGAGGATATGGTGGTATTGTGGTTAAAGCAATTGTTAAGGTAATGCCGTAAAGTAAACACTCACCTGCCATTTCTAGACCGGCTCTTGACGCTGTCATCATCTCGGAGCCAGCTCTTGCCCAAGGCAGGTAGACCGAGCGAACTGATCCCCTTCACCAGGCCTGACCCTGGCTGCTCTGTGCTGCGTGTCTTGCGTGTCCTCAGCTCTTTTCCTGGTGATAAAGGATACTGAATGTATTTTGAATTCAAGGGTTAGAGAGCACTCGAATTTACACCTTCCTTCTCCCTTCTTTCTCCTTGTACAAAAATAACGGCCAATTGCGAGTCGGACACAAGCACTGAGGGTTCTTACCATCACACAATATTATGTATTTGTGTTGTGTATATAAGGAGTATCTATTCATCATCATCATATCGGCCGAAGCACGTTCACTGCTGAACATAGGCCTCCCCCAAGGATTTCATGTGAAGGTCGTGGGAAGCCGCTAGATGCGGGTAAAGCAGAACCGGTCGTCGTGGAAATCCTTTGGGGAGGCTTATGTCCAGCAGTGGACGTCCTTCAGCTGAACAATGATATTCATTATATAAAAGACATCAACATGACCGAAAGCAAAATATATATATATATATATATATATATTAATACAGTATGGACACTCCCTGCCGCTCTCTAGATTACGATCTCATCCCCTCGTCAACCAGATTGATACAGATTGGTTAGCGTCTGGTTGAAAACGTATAGGATTTCACCATAATTTCATTCGTTCCGTCATTTTTTTTTAGAAATGTCATTCCCCGCCTGTTGTATGAAGTTTCCAGCGTGTGCCGAAAGTAAGAAATATTTAGTGCAAGTCCCACACACACTTGGCTGTTTTTTTATTATTTGTTGTTTTACTTTATGGTCTGCACTATAATTACACCAAGTTAGACACTTCTGTGTTACGCTTTTTGAGATAAAGTAAATCAAAAAAACGTTCAAAAAATAAGACTCTTGCATGTGCTGGTCTGGTGAATATCGCGGGAAGCCGATGGATGCGGGCAGCGCAGGACCGGCCGTCGTGGAAATCCTTGGGGGAGGCCTTTGTCCAGCAGTGGAAGTTTTTCGGCTGATATGATGATGATGATGTGCTGGTCTCCATAAAAGGAACTTGTTAATTTCAACGTTCGTTCATCCACCGAATGGGAAGATCCGGTGCGCGGTATACTTGAGACTTAACTGCCCGGCTGCCGTCCGTTCTACGAGCTATGTGCCCCGCCCACTGTCACTTCTCGCCCCATCGCCCTTATAACTGGTTCTAGGTATGTTTAACAAAAGCACATAACATCTATACTTCTATACTAATATTATAAAGAGGAAATATTTGATTGTTTGTTTGTTTGCATTGAATAGGCTCCGAAACTACTGGACCGATTTATAAAAATTTTTCACCGTTGGGAAACTACACTATCCGCGGTTGCTATAGGCTATATCATATTTTTATAAAAAATAGGAATCCTTACTAAAACCCTAATAATGTAACCCAAGGTGTAAAAAAAATATCTAAAAAAATCCTGCATTATCTACAAATAGTAGTGTTGTGTAGTGTGGTGTGGTGCGTGGTTCGTGATACGTAGTGCGTAGTCGTAGTGTAGTTTAGTGTAATTTAGTGCAGTGCAGTGTAGTGTAGTGTAGTATAAGGCGGTACGAAGTTCGCCGGGGCAGCTAGTATACTAAAAACACAAACTATGACATTCATCGGTTACATTTCAGTACATAAATCATTAAAACGTCATTCTACAAAGGTATAATTAGTCAGATTTTATCGCAACCCTAATGTATCGTCCATGTCGCTGTTGCATATTGTATCGCCATTTTGTGATGCAGAAAATTTGTTTGCATGACACATAGCTTTTTAGATACAGCATGATAAAGAAACTCTTATGCAAAATTTGTTTGCATGACAAATAGATAGCTTTTTAGATACAGCATGATAAAGAAAGTAGAAACTCTTATGCAAAATTTGTTTGCATGACACATAGATAGCTTTTTAGATACAGCATGATAAAGAAACTCTTATGCAAAATTTGTTTGCATGACAAATAGATAGCTTTTTAGATACAGCATGATAAAGAAACTCGTATGTAAAATTTGTTTGCAAGACACATAGCTTTTTAGATACAGTATGATAAATCACTCTTATGCAAAATTTGTTTGCATGACACATAGCTTTTTAGATACAGTATGATAAATCACTCTTATGCAAAATTTGTTTGCATGACACATAGCTTTTTAGATACAGTATGATAAATCACTCTTATGCAAAATTTGTTTGCATGACACATAGCTTTTTAGATACAGTATGATAAAGAAACTCTTATGCAAAATTTGTTTGCATGACATATAGCTTTTTAGATACAGCATGATAAAGAAACTCTTATGCAAAATTTGTTTGCATGACACATAGCTTTTTAGATACAGTATGATAAAGAAACTCTTATGCAAAATTTGTTTGCATGACATATAGCTTTTTAGATACAGCATGATAAAGAAACTCTTATGCAAAATTTGTTTGCATGACACATAGCTTTTTAGATACAGTATGATAAAGAAACTCTTATGCAAAATTTGTTTGCATGACACATAGCTTTTTAGATACAGTATGATAAAGAAACTCTTATGCAAAATTTGTTTGCATGACACATAGCTTTTTAGATACAGTATGATAAAGAAACTCTTATGAATTTGTTTGCATGACACATAGCTTTTTAGATACAGCATGATAAAGAAACTCTTATGCAACATTTGTTTGCATGACACATAGCTTTAGGACTAATATAATATATTATAATTTAGGACTTCTCGTTACTTACCATCAGGTGAGATGATGCCAAGGGCTTACCAATTTTGAATTAAAAAAAATGTAACTTTAAAATTGTTTACAACGAAGGAACCGAATAACGATATACATTTGGCATTGTTTTCATTTTTTATGTCATCATATCAGCGGAAAAAACTACTAATTTCAATTGGTGATTATGAATAAAATTAAGTTATTTTTTACGTGTTTACAGTATAAACTCGTTATATCTCTAAATGGTTCTTTTATTTACGTGCCTATGGAAAAAAATCTGAACAAAGTCAATTGTGACGTCATCGTAGGCCAATCAAGGGCAAATAACATTTTTCATAAAATATACCAAAACACTTATAATTTATGAAATCTGATAAGTGGAAATTTATCGCAGAAGCTATTCTTCGAAAGGGTTTATAAAAACTGAACTATGCCAATTGTTGTTGTATTGTATTCTCCGTGGCGTAATGGTTAGTCTATTCGCTTTACAGGAGGATTTCGCGGGTTCGACTTCCGGCAGGGTCAACTTGTAAGACTCGGTTTGGTTGGTGGTAGGTCATTTTCTAAGCCCGCCTGGCTAGCTACCGTAATCTTATCTAAGTCTTGCCGCCAAACATCATTGATGTTTTCTGACTTGAAGCTAGTTCTCCATTGCGTTGGGGAATCTTGGTAAGCCCACTTTCATCTTCGGCATCACCGTCACTTAATATCAGGTGAGATTACCAAGGGTTTATCAACTGTGGATAAAAAAATCGGTCTTTCTGTACAAATTGTTGAGCAGATTAGCCAACCATGGTTTACTTTAATTACGAATTAAGTCCTGTGAATTCATTAGTCTATCTAAGTAAATCTAAATTAATAACTAATCCTTCCACACTTGCTCATAAAGTGGCTCTTATTTCACCGCTATTAGGCACATAATGACACCTGTTTAATCAAACTGTGATTTATTCATTGCTATTATTCAGAAGTTTTTAGGTCTAGCAGATGCTGAGAGCTACACTGGACATAGCTTCAGAAGAACTTCAGCTACATTGCTGGCTAATTCAGGAGCGATATAATGACTTTGAAGCGTCATGGTGGGTGGCGATCTAGCAACGTAGCAGAATCACACGTAGAAGATTCCATACAAAACAAGAAGGAAATTTGTGCAGAAATTACAAAAAGAATTAGACCTTATTCTGAGGCGCAACACCTACAGGCGAAACACCAAGTACATCCAATGATTGGATTTCACCTACCTACACGAATAATGAACTATCTCAAATAACAATAGAACATGAAAGTATTTCAGTAAATAATCTATGTGATAAGACCGCTATGCCATCAAAAACAGTTAATTATAATTTTACTAACTGCACATTTACTAATTGTTTCTCTAAATAAACTTTTTAACTATTAAATGATTTTTTTTTTCACAAGTGTGTTGAAAAACATCGTATGATACACGTGTGTATTGATGATTACCGGCCTCGGCTCTCTTAAGACCCTCACCTAACGGCTCGGGTCTCAAAAGCGCCTCAGCGGTAATCACCAACATTACTCTCTTGTACCATAATGTACTATTATTTTAGTGTCGCTTATAAACGTTAAATGTCAAAAGACTAGATATTAACCCTTAAAGAATAAATTGATAAGTTAAAACAAGTTCCCATAAAAATTTAGGTCAACAGTTTTTTATCGACCTGTATAAAGTTTATGTGTGTTATCGTGCATAGGGATGACGAATGCTAGTCATCTGAGTTACTTTTTATCATCTGTGAAAAACGACATTTTGTTTTGTTGACGTCATAGTTTAGCAGCGTCATTTAAGTACTCATTTTGTGATTTTGGTCAAATAAAATTTGAAGACTTGATGGGAAACAAAACGAGTAAGGTTTTCCGAAGTTTAAGTAGGGGAGCAATTTAGTGATCAAGAGTTCATAATGTCGTCGTCGCTATTCGCCATAAAGATGTTTATTTAAATAGATTCTTGTTCTATTGTCTCATGGGCGCCATCGCATGGGTCTACATGAAGGAAAAAAAATGTACAAGTACCTATGATGGTGTAATAATCAGTATTGATCATTTTTTTACATCGGCCAAGGGCGTGTCGTATCACGCAATGTATAGGGTTCTAGAGTCATTTATTGAAAACAGTTTTTCTCAGAATACCTTAAATCGTTTTCCTAGTTTAGATAAACTAAGGAACCTTTTTAAACGACTTTGATGAGCTACATCTTTGGAACGGCACAACATTGATGTGTTTCGGCTTGAAGATAAGATAGCCAGATCACCATTGCGTTGAGGGAATCTTGGTAAGCCCGCTTCCATCTTCGGCATCATCGTTACTTACCATCAGGTGAGATGATGCCAAGGGAATGAGAAAAAAAAATCTGACATCCTCCACATGAGGGGTCTACAAAAGCTTTCGCATTGATTCGTTTTATAAGACCTATTCAACAATATTCGAGCGGGTTCACTTAGAAATAACATACTTATTACTTACCTAATATAATATTATTTTTTACATTTTGACTTCATTTTCCATTTAGAGTCCATATTCTTTCACCTATGTATACTGGTTTCATTACTGTAGCAAAGAAAATTGACTGTGACATTATCCGACTCCGTAACGTAATGGTTAATTCCAATTTCCACATTAGGAGGTCGCAGGTTCGATTCCCGACGGAGTCTAACTTTGTAGGAGTTTGGTTGGTGGAATGACATTTTCTAAGCCGCCGCCGCCTGGTTAGCTACCACCATTTTATCTAAGTCTTGCCGCCAAGCATCAATGTTAACAGCATTGATGTGTTCCGGCATGAAGATAAGATAGCCAGTTCCCCATTGCGTTGGGGAATCTTGGTAAGCCCGCTTCCGTCTTCGGCATCATCGTCACTTACAAAAAATACAACTTTCGTGTAAAATAATGGAATGCGTGGTCCGACACACACTTGGCCGATTATTAAAACAAACCAATTAGGTACTTTTGATTTCTATTCGAGAAATCATCATATTTTGACAAACATATTTTAAAATTTTATTTTTCATAATGTCATAGTGTTAAATGTGAAAATCACTAATTTATTTCTATGTGTTTTTAAATGATCATAAAAATATTGTTAGGGCTTACCATTCTTGGTAGTAGCAGCCAATGTTTCAGCAGACTTGGATATACTCCTTGAAAGCGCAGTGGGTGGGGCCTTCATGGGGGTTGTCTGCCTATGGTGGTACACCATAGCTGGTTGCAGAGGCTGGAGCAGCTGCAGTTTTTTTAAAGCCATCTCTCATATGGAAACACATCTTCAAAGTTATTTAAACGCTTTTTTAAACGACGCATTTCAAAAAAAATATCTACATCTTGTTGCACCTCTTTAGTGAACTTTACGTCGAAATACAATCTCTTTTTAGTAAAACAGCCATTAACTAGTTCGAAATACAAATATGCGGGCAAAACCAGTTACAAATTATGATAGTGTTTATCAACTTTTTCGAAAGTTAATAGCTCTAACATTAATAGTTAATAATTATTACACAAATATTATAGTGAAAACTAGGAAGGTGTAAATTTTATGAGCTTGAGCTTTGAATGACAATGTTATATAAATCAGTGTCCATCCATACGTATAATAATCGATGTCAAATTCATGGCATGTGAAAGGTACATGTGTGGACAATAGATATTATTATTTTAAAAATACTTTCAATGTTCAAATACATTTTATCACTTTCAGATTATAAATCACTATTTGAAACAAAATAATGAAACACTGGTTTGATTTTCGTGAAAAAGCTTTTAGTTTTTCGCGCGTTTATAAGAGCGGGAAATTTTACTAAATTGCGCCGACGCGACGACGACCGCTAATGGCGGACGGCTGACACGTACTGACTGAAGTGAAATAGAAAGAACCCTTGTGGTTGCTTTCTTTCAGGGGCTGTCAATGAACAAATTATGTTAGTGTTGTCCTCCCCTTATATATAGCATATCTCTGAGTGCTGTAGGTATTTTTGTTTATTTACTAAGGCATAATTATATCAGCATTTGAATACACTTATTATGATTGTGTAATTTGTCTAGTTTATCGTCAAGAAAGGAAGAGAATCAGTACTTATTTTAAGTATTCAGGGATTTACTCCAATAAAAGTCGTGGAATTCTCTTCACATTGTTTTGTTCCATCGATCTTAAATATTATAATATCCACAGCGAAAGGCATGCAGACTGGTTGGACAACGTAGTAGTTTATATCCGCTTTGCAACTCACAGCACTAGTGACTAATATATATAACTGTTATATAAAATACAATAACTTATATTTGTACCCGTTACAGTATACTCAGTATCTTCGTATTTAAACTACTCGAAACTAAATAAGGGCTGCCTAAGTTTTCACAGTACATTTTCATACAGAGAGGTGGCCCATATAGCCAATATTTTTTTTAAATCGAGAAAAGTGCAGTTATTAAGTTAGATCCCTGAAAAAAAAGCTCATTACCGTGTGCTTTCTTGTGAGCAGTCTTCGGAGTTCTCGAGGATCAGCAGAATGTTGTGATCTTCGACACATTTGAAGCCAGGGATCTAACCACTGTACTTCGTAGTTTTCTTAATTCAAAAAATAAAATCGTGGCTGTTTAAACCACCCGTCTATAAGAGAATGTATTGTGAAAACTTAGATGGGCCCTTATTTTGTTTTGAGTAAGTAGTATATATGTCCCGGCGCTAGTGTCATAGAATAAACATGACGACAGCATCAGAAATAAATTATAAACTCTTGACCACTAAATGGCCCTCCTACTTAAACTTCGGAAAAACTTACTCGTTTTGTTTTCCATCAAGTCTTCGATTTTTAATTCACAAAAATCACAAAATGAGTACATAAATGACACTGTAAAACTATGACGTCACGCCTAGGTATTTCAAACATTTTTTGAACGAAATGTCGTTTTGACAGATGATAAAAAGTAACTCAGATGACTAGCATTCGTTATTATTATTGAAGAAAAGTATTTGTGTGTCGCTTTAGGTCAAAAGGTCTCAGTATTTTTCGGTATGTATTTGCAACCCATATCAAAATATTATAAAGGTTAAATCGAATGTTTAAAATTTTTAGATTTCGAAAAAAATTTACCTATGTAACTACATAACTTTAACATATTTATTTCCTTTTTTACATTTTGCGGGTTAATTCCCAGCTTAGTTAGTACTTACTTTTTAAAATTAATTATGTAGTATTTTTTTATAAAGAATTTAAGTGCTTTGACTTCAACTCACCTGATGGTAAGTGATGGATGATGCAGTCGAGGATGGTAGACGCAAACTCAAATAATACCTATTGAAACGCAAAGTTTCGATTCAAGCCGATCTTCTTTCTTGCGTTTCATAATTAAATTCTTTTTTGATCTTGTTCGTCTATGAAAAAAGAATTTGAAAATAATTGCGAGCTTTTGACAAGAGTGAAACAATTGATGACTGATGACCGTCGAAATAGGTGTTTCGATGAAAATATTTAAAGTTCTGTGATTTTTCTTTTTGTTTTCAAGACCTCCTATATTTAACAGGGGGTCTTCCACCCGGCCCGAACGTATCACTATTACCTTGGATTACTGCTAGTCTACCACCGGCGTTTGTTTCGCCGCCCTGCAACTGCCTGCCGCTTACCCAAAGGGAAGTGGAACCTTTGTTTCTATCTAATTTTAAGGCCCATTGAAGTTGGTTGTCACTGGTGACCAAACACTACTACTGGTGATCAAGCATTACGACCTGCCGCGCCATTTTGTTATCACTGGTGACCAAGCACTGCTACTGCCCGACAAGGTTCTGCTGTCTTCCTCCAAGCGCAGCTGCTGGCCTGCGTGGTCTCCTGTTTCCGTTTACTATGACAATTTTGCGTTTAGTTTAAAATTATTAAGAGTATTGTACACCCAAAGTTTTCCCTACAACTTTGGGGGGTAATTTTGACACCTAATAAATTAACTCCATTTACATTTTTAGGAATTTATTCGATCATTTTTTACACCTGGGGGGACGATCGATCGTTACCTAACCTTTTTTTTTGTATTTTAAAATTATGTAATGTGTTGTTTTTTATATTTAGTCTATTTCCACAGTCATCCACTTGTTTACGTCTTTACCCAATTTTTTCTAATCTTATAAAATAAAAGTATTCCATATTACCCCAAAATTTATTTTCTTTCCGAAATTCATATTTAGGCAGCGAGTAAAAATTCTACGTATAATGTGGCAAAAGCAATACTACATTGTTATATTATTTAACCCATTTTAATTAAATTATGCTGCACTATTCACTCTTGCCTTGAAGATCCCCAAACTATAGGAATCGGGAAACACTGACGCAGGCAAGGAGCTCCACTCCTGCGCTGTACGCATAATAAATTAAGAAGCGTAACGATTCGTGCGAAAAGGTCAAAAATGCTAAATCAACAACAAAGGGGTGCAACCCCTCCCTGCGTCTCGTTGACCGACGGTGGAATTGAGCCCGACGGTGGAATTGAGCCGGGGCAATGAGGTCGTGAAGTTCTTGCGCGCACTCTCCGAATTGAATTTTGAAGTCTCTTTTAAGTTAAAAAAACCTACCTACCTATCTACCTCCCCTTAGTTCAAGTATTACGTAACGCGATTTGGGGGGAGGGAGAGTCTTGTAAAAACATTACGATGCGTTACAGGGGCGGGAAGGGGGTTTAAAGAACGCGTTACGTTTTTTTTTTTTTTTCAGTTGGCAACCCTTTTTATTCAAGTTTTACGGGGAATCCCTTGACTGTATTGTACGTTATTTTTGTTTTACTTAATGTGACTTTTCAGGTTAAAATGGTCACTTGGGTGTAACGAAACGTTTAGGGAAGGTGAAGGGGATACAGAAAAAACGTTGCGGGGCGTTACATAGGGGGAGGGTCAAAACTCTTCAAAAACTGCGTTTCGTAATACTGGGGAACGCCCCCTTAATACAGGTGTAACAGAAAGGTGCAGTGAGGGTGGGCTTGTTTGTAGTCATCAAACTGAACAACTTTTGTTCTACATCATCATATCAGCTCATATACGTCCCCACCGAGGGGCTCGAGCCTACCCTAAATTATTGCGATCGGGCCTTAGTCGACCACGCGGTCCCAGTGCGGGTTGGTCGACTTCACACACAACCTGCGAGTTTCTTCACAGGCGTGTGCAGTGCAGGTTTCCTCACGATGTTTTCCTTCACCGTAAGAGTTTGGATAAAAGTACATATGAAATCTAAATACGAAATCACATTGGTACGTGGCAGAATTCGAACCACGACCTCCCGGACAGGAGGCGGCGGCCCTAGCCGTTACGCCACCGACGCACGCATTGTTCTACAACTTTGATGAAATCGCGATTTTTTTTAATTTTCATACAAAACCAGCCAGTCAGCTGACCGATTTGTATGAAAAATCTAAAGTATCACTGCACCTTTATGCTACACCCTGTATAGCATATCTCTGGGTTGGGGTATGTTTTCCATTTTCCTCATATTTTAATATTTTTTTTAATTCACAATTGGTAAGCCCTTGGCATCATCTCACCTGATGGTAAAGTGACGATGATGCCGAAGATGGAAGCGGGCTTAACAAGATTCCCCAGCAATGGAGAACTGGCTATCTTATCCTCAAGCCGGAACACATCAATGTTGTTAACACTGATGTTTGGCGGCAAGACAAATGCGGCGGTTAACTGTGTGTGTGTGTGTGTTGTTGACGAATATGTATACCTGGGACAAACAGTCCAGCTAGGTAGCTCCAACTTTAAGAAAGAGATCAATCGACGAATCCAACTCGGCTGGGCAGCGTTCGGGAAGCTTCGCAATATCTTCACGTCCCAAATACTGCAGTGTCTCAAGACTAAGGTCTTTGACCAGTGTGTCTCTCCAGTGATGACTTACGGAACTGAGACATGGTCGCTTACTATGGGCCTCATAAGAAGGCTCAAGGTCACCCAAAGGGCAATGGAGAGTGCTATGCTCGGAGTTTCTCTGCGTGATCGAATCAGAAACGAGGAGATCCGCAGGAGAACTAAAGTAACCGACATAGCTCACAGAATCGCTAAACTGAAGTGGCAGTGGGCAAGGCACATAGCTCGTAGAACAGATGGCCGGTGGGGCAGTAAAGTTCTCGAGTGGCGACCGCGCACCGGAAAACGTAGCGTAGGCAGGCCTCCCACGCGGTGGACCGATGACCTGGTGAAGATCGCGGGAAGCCGATGGATGCGGGCAGCGCAGGACCGGTCGTCAGGAGCCATTGCCTATCAGAGTAGCAATCATCCTCATTAGGTTGAACTATCTACGGGTAATTATAATTAATACTTTTAATCTTAGTATTGACATGAGTGGTGAATGCTCGCTTAAATTTTCGTGCGGATTGGTGGCGCATCGGGAGCCGGGTCGTTCTTTTCCCTCTAATATGGTCGAGGGGGAGCGAAAGGTAACTCTCGCCCTATACTTGTGAATGGGTGCTGTCCGTATAGCTGGCCTACTCTTGTTAAAGGCATTAACGACAAGTTCAATAATTTTAATGTATTACTTCTCGTGTCATATTGTTTTAAAGACCAATTGACATTATTTGTTTTGTATCAATAATTTTGCTAACGTTCATCATCATAACAGCTCATATACGTCCCCACCGAGGGGCTCGAGCCTATCCTGAATTAGGGCGATCAGGCCGAGTCGTTACCGGCTGAGCCACCGACTCTTTTGTTAACGTTATTAACTGAAAATTGTTGTTTTTAATTTTTTCACAATCTGTCATATATCATCATCATATCATATCAGCCGAAGGATGTCCACTGCTGGACGCAGGCCTCCACCAAGGATTTTCACGACGACCGGTTCTGCGCTACCCGCTTCCAGCGGCTTCCCGCTTCCTTCACCAGGTCATCAGTTTACCGAGTGGGACGCCTTCCTACTATACGTTTTCCGGTGCGCGGTCGCCACTCGAGAACTTTACTGCCCCAACGGCCATCCGTTCTACGAGTTATGTGGCCGGCCCACTGGCGCTTAAGTTTAGCAATTCTGAGAGCTATGTCGGTTACTTTGGTTCTCCTCGTCATTATGTAATGTAATTACTATCTCATGAGTCATGACCATCAGAAAAAGTGTAACATACACCTATTTAAAAATTAACAAAAGACATTTAGATATTTTTTTTGGTGTGTAACATATTTCCTCTCGTTACTCTGCAATCCACGAGAGTGATTTCGTGAAAAGGGACGGAAGTGTGTAACAGGAAATGTGTTTTTTTTTCAGTCACGAAGGCTCTGAAAACATGGCCATGCCGCCTAATGCGAGGCCGGAGGCCGGAAGATTGGTAGGTTTTTTACTTATGTCAGATGGTACACATCATATGCGACTACTGTAAGGTGCTTTTGTATTATTTTTTTTATATTTCTTAAGAAATCTCCTTTTCTGTCCAACAGACCTTTATCAAGGTACTCTGTATTGCCTGCCAGTATATCCTTGTCTTCAGTCTCGCTAACAAAATATTGTAATTACTATTTTATAATATCAGAAACAGTGTTTCAGGCACCTGTTTTGAATAAAGATTTTATAATTTTGAAATAAAGATTATCTTTATTACGAATTAAATTTAGGAAAAACTAAGTAGTCACGACTCAGGAGTTGTAAGTAAACTTCATGATAAAACTTAAACAACTTTGGTGTTAAATTTTGCGTGAGGCCGGAGGCCGTTTCATTTATTTTTAAAATTTGTAAGGAAACTACGTTCTCACGTGAGGACTGAATCCTCGTGGTCTCGCACTAGAACATATTAGAAAACTATATGGAAAACCATAAGCATTTTTTATTTAATTTTCCTATACTGAAGAATTCACAATAGATTTAAAAATAAGAAATAAAATGTAAATTTTAACATTACTGGGTTCTTTACTCGATACTGCGTCACCCCTTAAAATTTCATTTAAAAGAAGATTGTGTAGCTGTGACTTTTCATACGAAGGGCGTTTTTTCACCTCTTAAAAGTTAACCAATTGTGACCAATTTTTTCATAGATTTTCAGTCAGAACAAAACCTAGATTATTAGGTTTTTGTTTTTTCAATAAAGTTAATAAGTTCAATTTAATTGTCGTTCACGTGTTTTATACAAAAATTGATTTCGGCCATTATTTGTTTATTTTTAATCAATATTTTTTTTAAAAAAAACCTGCCACGTGCAAATTGGACTCGCGTAAAGTAATTAAGGTCCCGCAGTATTTTTTTTTAATAAATGTATATTTTAAAAAACAAATTTATACTTGCAGTTCGTAATAGAACATATTTTTGTATGGAAAATCTGAACTTTTTACAAATACAACTGCACATCTTAAAATAGTCGCCCATAGAACTTAGCCGTTATAGTTTTCCTTTTAAATTTATAATAAATAAATCCTACTATTTAAACTTTTTTCAGATGTCCTAAAATAACGGTTAAGCTAGTAAGGGGGCTAGTAATTTTTTACCAGAAGCAAGGTATTTATTCAAAATAGGTACAAATTACACTCTTTCTGATAGTTGTAAAATAATAATAACATAGAAATAAACAATCATTAGTTAATAACGTCAAAATTCAATCCTTGATACTTTAAAGCTTAACATTTCGCAAAATCGATCCTTAAATCGAAAAATAATTTAAAAACCATTAGTAGTTTTGAAAGACCTATTCAACGGTACCCCACATGATAGGGGTACGTTAACGAAAAAAAATTACCGCCTCTTAACATGTAGGGGAGATACCCTAAAATATTTTTTTTAACATTTTATTGCACCACTTTGTCGGTGTGATTAATATGTAAGTATATGAATGCCAAATTACAGATTTCTAGTACTAATAGCCTCTGAGCTAAGACGCGGACAGACGGACAGACAGACATGGCGAAACTAATAAGGGTTCCTTGTTGACTTCGGAACCGTAAAAACGAACCTGTATACCTAGCTTGTATTCTGACTCACAAACTATCAAAAATTCATTAAACTCAGTTCACTTTGGGTATGATTTTATCGATTGTCAATTAAATAGATTCGATCACTAAATAAAAAAAATGAAATTCCCTAAATAGTATAGTTTGTACTCAAAATAGTAGATCTGTCGCCAAAGTAAAGTCATCAAACAACACCAAAACAATACTCAAAAGGAAAAGAATTATCACCAGAAAATTATTTTATCGATTGTCAATTAAATAGCTTCGATCACTAAATAAAAAAATTGAAATTTCATAAATAATAATAATATAGTTTGTACTCAAAATAGTAGATCTGTCACCAAATAAATGCCTAAAATTACTAACAAAGGTGACCTACAGATACTCCCACATCCTCTTCGGATCCCGAAAGTTTGTTGATGATCGAAACGGGCGGCGGGGGCTACGCCCCCGTTAGGGGTCATCTTCCGATGATTTCTTCTGCTGCGAAGTAATTTTGTACCCAGGGTGGGGAGCCTCGCTTCGCGAAGCTCTTTGACTGTTAAATCAATCAAACCTGACCGAACCTAACATCGCTCGCTTCGCTCGCTCATTTATTTATTGTTTTTGACCGATTACCCCCCAGTTTTCGATTTGTTACCTATTATTATGGATCTGCAGCAGTCCCCGAGTGCCACACGTATTTTTAATGACAGATCTATCAATTTGATGACAGATCTATCAATTTGAGAACGAAAATATTGAATAGAGATGAATCTATTTAACTGGGGCCCGAAAAATATAATTCCCGTTCACTTTTAAGAGGTGAAAATCGCTTTCGCCTAAATTATGAAAAGTCTAATTTTCGCCGTGTGTTCACAGTCCTTTTAATGACACTAAATGCGCGGTCGCAGGTGTATAAAAATTGGTGTCATATCCATTAGCTTATCATGGCAGCTGATATACGTCCCCACCGAGGGGCTCGAGCCTACCCTGAATTAGGGCGATCGGGCCTTAGTCGACCAAGCGGACCTAATGCAGGTTGGTCGACTTCACACACAACCTTTGAATTTCTTCGTAGGCATGTGCAGGTTTCCTCACGATGACATATGAAATACTCATCAAAAATATAAATAGCTGATCATACTGAATTACTTTTCCCGAGACTTACTCATAAGTCACTTCGCAAAAAGTAAATATAACTCTTCATACAAATCAATCAGCTGACTGAACTATTTTGTGCATCTTTGTATGGAGATTTCTTTCGTTGATTTTTTAGAATGGCATGCAGGTTCCTTGGCAAAAATTCTTTAGTATGACAACCAGAAGCTCCATTTTATCCATTTAACGGATCCTACAGAGTTTTATGACAGGATTTGGGTGGTCAACACGTTCGTAATTTTGTTTTAGTGTTTTTAAATTGTTTTCTTCTGGTGCATTTTAGATAAAAACGTCTGGTGCACGTAACAGTACGTAGAACAAGAAAACAAAATGTAGAAGGACGTGAAAACCCGACTTGTACTGGGCCTAGTTTTATAGTGGCCCAACTGCAACCGGGTGATCCACCTCAGAATCAGGTTGAGATGATTTTTAATGCACCGGCACTATAATTGCAAATCAAAATGAAATTGACTATTTAATTGAAGACTGTCTCAAAAGGGCTCTTACTCAGAGATGTTAATATAACTATGCAAAATTTTATTAGTCTGAGAAAACAGGCCTAAGGACCGAGCGGGGCAGTAGTTTTTTTTTCGAAAGGACAAGCATGTTTGGCTGTGGGGGCCTTTACAAGTTCACCGGGCAGGGGAGGCGAGTGCGGAGGGCACTCAACCTAAATGCAAAGCAAAAAGATGGAACTGCGCTGCGTAAGGGCGCCAGGTGGGCACGGGCTCGGTGTAGGTCGTTGCTTGGACGGGGGAGGATCGGAGGCGCGGCAGTAGTACAACTGCTCTGTCCTACTAGATGGACTACGGGCCTTTAAGGGGTCTTGGTCCAACCTATCTTTGTAGGTGGACTAACAATCGCGCTCACAGTTCCTGTGGTCCAATTTATTTCGTAACTGTCAGATCCGCCTCCCAGGGGGTTGTTAGTCCAACTACAAAAATAGTTTGGATCAAGGCCAATGAGTTATTTGAAACTTAAGTACATATACTGACCGATTGCTTTAACGGTGGAGGAAAACATCGTGAGAAACCTGCACATCTGATTTCAGATGTGTATGAAAGTCACGTTGCGCACATCCGTTGGTGTAAATCTAAAATGCCCTACACTTGACCGCGGGTGCAACACCAGGCAACCGCCGTTTATCCCTTGAATAGCACGGTTAATTGTGCCACACGATAAGAGAGAGAGTAAAGGCCCGTAGTCCAACGAAAAGAAAGGAAAGACAGGAGGACGTGAGTGATCGTTTATGGGTCTGTTTTGTCCTTGTGAGGGTACGGAACAATGGAAAAGTATTGTAGTTTCTTCTTTATTAACAGCCATCAACGACTTCACTGCCATTGGTGTGAATTATTTATTTTCACCTTATTTACGGTATTTTTAATGATAGGGTTGTCACCCCTTCAGTTCAATGGCCCCCACTGTCCAGCGCTATCCCGTTCTATCCCGTGATTACAGCCGTACATACTGTGAACATAATTTTAACCTGCATTCGTTTGTTCTTTGTTCCTGCTAGTTTTAATTAATATGCATATTTACTGGTTGTTAGCAATACGTGACTTTACTCACGTCAATGTCATTATTTTGTGTTGGTTACTTCTAATTCATATCAGCTCATATACTTCCCCACCGAGGGGCCCGAGCCTACCCTGAATTAGGGCGATCGGGCCTTAGTCGACCACGCGGGGACAATTCGGGTTGGTCGACTTCACACACAACCTGCGAGTTTCTTCGCAGGCGTATGCAGGTTTCCTCACGATGTTTTCCTTCACCGTAAGAGCAACGGATAAACGTACATATGAAATCTAAATTCGAAATCACATTGGTACGTGGCAGGTTCGAACCTCGACCTCTCGGACAGGAGGCGGCGGCACTAGTCATTACGCCACCGACGCTCTTCTTACAATATGGGTATGAAAAGACACAGAATTTCACAAGCTTTCAAATGAATCCATTTTTATTACAGGAAAGCTTTTTGATGTATATATATCATATATAAAATTCTCGTGTCACAGTTTTCGTTCCCTTACTCTCATGAAATTTTGTGAGCATATTGAGTAGGTCTGAGAATCGGCTGTAGGGTAGGGTAGGGTAGTGTAGTGTAGGGTAGTGTAGTGTAGGGTAGGGTAGTGTATGTAGGGTAGGGTAGGGTAGTGTAGGGTAGGGTAGTGTAGGGTAGGGTAGGGTAGTGTAGTGTATGTAGGGTAGGGTAGGGTAGTGTAGGGTAGGGTAGTGTAGGGTAGGGTAGTGTAGGGTAGGGTAGGGTAGTGTAGTGTAGTGTAGGGTAGTGTAGTGTAGGGTAGGGTAGGGTAGGGTAGGGTAGGGTAGGGTAGGGCAGTGTAATGTAATGTAAGGCGGTACGTAGTTCGCCGGGACAGCTAGTATATACATATTATATGTTACTTTAAAACCCCAAGCAACAAAAGAATATGTTTCAAGAAAGGAAAGTATATAGTCATAAAATTTTCAAATGGCTGCCATGTAAGGGGTAAGGCCGATCTCCTCCCCCCCCCCCCCCCTCTCGGGGGGTGTGTGTTTTATGAAGGAAATTCTCTAAATAACATGCGAGTAAAATATCAAAAGTGGTATCCCTAACACTCGTTATAACAAAAAACCCCGCGCACTATTTAGTAATAAAATAAAACTAACATACTCCGTAAGTATAAGACTAGCGAGGGATATTTTTTGTATATAGGCGCTAATAATACCTAATGTAATAATTATTCGTTGATGTCGTTTCTATGGATCTAAGTTTTGAAGCTCCCGTTGATATCTTTCTCTATGAAGCTACGTTTTGTAGCTGTAAAGCTACGTTTTTTTTATTCATAATTGGTAAGCCCTTGCCATCATCTCACCTGATGGTAAGTGACGATGATGCCGAAGATGGAAGCGGGCTTACCAAGATTCCCCAACGCAATGGAGAACTGGCTATCTTATCTTTAAGCCGGAACACGTCAATGTTGTTAACAGTGATATGTTTGGCGGCAAGACTTAATAAGATGGTGCTAGCTAGCTAGGCTAGAAAATGTCCTACCACCAACCAAACCGAGTCTACAAGTTGACCCCACCGGGAATCGAACCCGCGACCTCCTGGTGTGAAGCGAATGGGCTAACCATTACGCCACGGAGACGGTTAAAAATTGAGCGTTGATCGTTGAACGTTGATCTATTGCGCCTTTGTTACGTGAAGGACAAACAAACACTTAAATAATATAAGGTGTAACAAAATTAGCTGAAACTATTTTAACTGGTGCTTTTACCTATGAAACTGAACAACTTTCCCCATGGAACCCATAGTCAAATCTCAAAAAAAATTGGCTCTCCCATACTAACTCGATCAGCTGATCAGCCAACTTAGTATGGGAAGTTCATTTTTTTTAGATTTGGCTATGGGTTTCATGGAGAAAGTTGTTCAGTTTCATGGGTAGAAGCACCAGTTAAAATAGTTTCAGGTAATTTTGTTAGACCTTATATATGTTACTGTAAAACCCCAAGCAAAGTATATATATTAGTACTAACATACCCGAAGCTTCGGTAAAACCTGAGATTTACCAACCCTTAATGGTAAAAGTCCGAACTGCTTGGTGATCAACATTCATTTTGAACATTTAACACCATTCACTCGGTAAATCTTGGTTTTTACCTATGAGACATGGTAAATATAAATATAAAATATTCTGGGACAAATCACACATGGTCCCAAAGTAGGATTCCCTGTGTTATGGGAACCAGAGACTGATAAACATACTTATATAAGTTTAAATACATACCTAAATAGATATTTAACACCCAGACACAGAGCAAACAAATCTGCTCATCACACAAATGTTTGCCCTGGGTGGGGATCGAACCCACGACTCTCGGATCAGTAATCACGAGCACTAACCACTGAGCCACCGAGTCAGTCATAAATGTCGAAAAAATGATTATAATATCACAGTAAACTGTCCATCGGCTTACAATTTCACGGCCTATTCTTGTATCTCCGAAAAAACCGATGATTTCTTCTTCTGCAAAGCATTCTGTTACCCAGGGGTCGTCGAGGCTCTTTGACTGTTAAATCAATCAAACCTGACCGAACCTAACATCGCTCGGTTTACGAGCTCATTTATTTAATGTTTTTCACTTCGATTAGAGTTATTGTAATGTCACTAGTGAAATTGTAAACAATATGTTACAGTTCACAATCTTTCGACAGTTCACAATCTCGCGAGATAAATCCCGTAAGATTATAATCTAACGGAATTTACAATCTTACGGGGACATACGAGTATATTATAGCATATCTCTGCATACACATTATTTTTCTAATTTTTTTATTTTTGTTTTTTAAACTCAATACAATCGATCCCCATCAAAATCTTAACTTCGATTTTTCGTACCAGCTGATCGATTTGTATGACAAGTCCCATAATATTTTTGCGCTTTCTGAAAAGTTGTACTTGCTAGAGTTAAAAGGTTTGCAGTATTCAGTCTAGTCACCTTGTAGGTAGATATACTTAACTTAGACCTTCCTGACATTGGCTTAAAATCCATATTTAGTCAGCAAACACAATAAGTTAAACAACTACTTAATAAATTGGCATGCCGCGCCGCAGAAAATTTACTATTGGCAGTAATAATCGCGTTCCTTCAGAATGATGGATGACCAGCATTGTGGTAGCAAATTGGATTCGAAATAATAATTGCTATAAAAATAGACATACGCCTGCACGGCACGCCTACCTTTCAATCTACGAACGATATGTTCCATTGGCATTGTTGTTTTTTTTGTAAGGTACTGTAATAAACATTTAAGAGATTTCAGATTATTATGATTTAATCAGTGACTTATATATCACTGGCGTATCAAATCTGTAGATTTAATATTGAAAAAACGGCCAAGTGCGTGACTGATTCCGTTCCGTACCACCACCCACACCTCTCTACACAACCCCAGCATTACCACAGGTATTACAATATAGTTTGTTATGTATTTTTTTATTTGTACAGTTTTTGCGAGAGTCAAAGATGAATATTATTAATTTGTACGGCCCACGATCATGCTAACATTACGTAGTAGTAGTAATTCAATGGCTAACATTCCTTTCGGCCGCGTCGCGCACGAAACCGCTGGTTCGGGGTTTGCCGTTGCCGGGGTTTGCGAATATAAGTATGTACCCAATAAAAGTACTTGCTGCCACCTAGTGTTGAATAGTAGATATATTAAAATTTGAAGTTAAATATACTTATCACCATCTATCAACTTCTCCTGGTACTATCGAAATCATAGAATAGAAGCAGCGCCATCTGTATTCCTTTAAAAAACTATTTGACAAAGAAAAAACATAGACTAAACCAACTATACTTTTTTTTTGCTTTGGGTTCATGTCGTATACATTTCATTATTGAAATATTGTAAATAAAATCGAAAAACTTGTTAATATTCAATAAACGAAATAAAAAATCAATAAAGTAACGTTTGCTATGCCTAAAATGTTGGTAAAAATATAAATAATCGCGAAGAAAACTTGAAGACACTGAGTCAAACTAACCAAACTTTTAACTCTAATAAAATTGGCTATGGTATTTTGCGCCTGCGCACTTGACGGTATACGCGATGTCCTAAAATCATTTTGTGGAAAATTTGAAGTTTGTTGTTATTAGTGACAACCTATTTGTAATTAATTTATGAAAGCTTCGCGATAATTATCATTTCAGGCGTGAGATATAATTGTTTGGTTGCAGTCAGCTTGTATGCGTTCAGTCGCTTCTGTACAGTTCGAGCGGTGTACGGTAGCCATCTTGGAATCGAACAAAGCTTGAGATGTGTAGTTTGTCTGTTTATCAATAATTTTTGTGCATTTTATTGTAAATAGTTTGTATGTTTAGGATATGTACGGAACGTTCGTCCACATGTGTAAATAGCTATGGCTGCGACAAGAAAATTACAAGGTAATTTTTCATGATAACAGGTTAGAGATTGATTTGACCCTAGCCAATGTAGTACGTGTTCTAGAGCATTATTGGCAGTTTGACGAAGCCTATACCATCACGTACTACGAACAAACAGATGGTTTGGTTTACATGTCGGTGGTTCTGGCCCTGGGGCTCGTATTGTTCCGTGCACTGGTCTCCAGTTGTACAATGACGTGCTACAAGGGTTTCCATTCCTGTAGTTTTTCTTTCATGAATGTAACGTAGTTGGCCGACCGAGCTGAGGTGTTGTAGGCGGCGTAACAACACGGTTCCATACGCGTTGTTGATAAAACAACATTGTGTTATTATAACAAAACTTGTTTCAAAAAACTGGTTCTGCATTGAAATAGCTTGCAGTTGTAGAGGGTATGATTCCAGAAATGCAGGTGCTCTGTTCCACCTAATTGAGTTTAATACATCAGGCTGGGAGTAATCGAACACTACCTATATGCCAGTTTTGTTTAATGTATGTTATGATAATTTTAGTGCTAAGCAAATTTTGTTATTATGATTAAAGTTATCATTCTCCAATTTACTAGTTGATTTCTGTAAGCAGTAAGTAATTTTGGTGAATTTTAACAATAGGAGTAACAAACTTGTAAGCAGTGTTTTTATCTCATACACAATACCTACTAACAAGGCATGTAAAGCTATTTGTGTTGGTTGCTATCACGAGATGGCAATCGCTAAGCCGTATCAGATGCCTTATATGCGGCTTGGAAAACAATAGGGTTCGCCAATAGCCCTGCAACTTCCATCAACACGGACTTGGCCCCCTGTGTGTGGAGTATAGTCTAACCTTACTGAGTTTGGGAAGATACCCGTATCCCAATACCAACTATCTACAATATTACTACCCATTTACAAAATTCAAGCAAATAAAAATCAAAACAAACTTTTATTATACACCTATAAAAATGAAGGCACCTCATTATTTGTTTGTATTGCAATTAAGATCAGAGATAATTATCTGAGAAATAATCAGAATATTAACTTTTGAGACACATTTGTAAATGGTTGTAAAACCCAACACTATTTTATATAATAATAGGTATGTACTTAAATTTATCAGAAATGAATTATGTAAATATCAAACAGTTATTATTACATTTATAATAAAAGGACTCACTACCTCAAATGACATCAAACTTAGATTTTGATTTAAAAAAATTGTAAGTACAAAGTTTAGGTAATAACATTGTTATTAACATTTTAACTACCTGATTATTTTAATGCCTACTATACCATACAGTTAGTCTGTGAAATTTCATATTGATGATTAAAAGTACCACAGTTTAATAAACCATACAGTGGTCTAATGCAATGTTTGCATTGAAGCCAACATCACTAGACACTGGCCACATCCTCATTCTTCTTCCCCTCCTGGTTTAATTGTCCAAATAGCTGAACAACGGTGGCTATGGTAGTTTGGACTTGTCCTTCCTTTGTCTTGTCCCTCACCCCCACATGACTGCCCTGTCTCGACATCTCCATTGAGTGTATGAATTTCAAAACCTTTATTGAAAATAGGTGCATATGACACTTCTTCTGATGGTCATAAAATGTAGGGATGAATCCGATACCGATATATCGGTATCGGCGATATTTTTTTTGGCAATTTCAACGATACTTTTCAAATTTCGCGCTTTAAAAATGTAATGTAAACGCGCGTGTTGTCCCGTCTATTTCGTTGCAAACGAGGCATCTGTCGCATCTGAGAGACTATTTTCCACCGCAGGTCTTATTCAAACAGACTTGCGAAATCGCCTTTGCCCGCAAAACTTAAGAATGCTTTGTTTTTTAAATAAAAATCTTATAAATGTTAATTTTGATTGCTAAAACTATTAATTAATTGTGTTTTATTTATTCTACCTTCCTTTTTGAATTCAATAAGCGTATCGGTATCAGTGTCGCCGATATTTTTATAAGAGTATCGGTATCGTATCGGCAAAAAGGCGTATCGAGGAATCCCTTTAAAATAGTAACTATACATATAATGTCCAAGTTTGTAAAAACAAACATTTTCATTAGTTAATCATGTCAATATAAAATCATTGCAATAAAACAGTTAATGTCATTAAAAACTAATGACACAAGTATGCCTTTGATAAGAGTAGGCCAGTTCACACATACAGCACCTGGTCACTATTCTAGTATAATATGAGAATCAGCTATAACTCCCCTCAACCATATTGAAGGGAAAGGAACTTTCTATAAATTCTTTAAACAGTGCCCTAGACTTTCTTAGAAAGCATCTATTGTTGAAGAAAGGCCTGCATTATGGACCTCCACTCGGTACACTTTTGAGCCACATGCATCCAGCAGCTTTCAGCGATCCTTACTTGGTCATCAGCCCACCTTCCACCTCCAAAACTATGTTCTCCAGTTCTTGGCATCAATGATTTACCAAAATAAATAGCTATCCATTACATTGTAGTCTGCAATACACATTAAGTATCTGATACTTAATTGCATCTCCACAATGATGATTAGAGCAAAAACTAAAACAATACACATGACAACATTTTATGTCTCTTATGTACCTCACTTTTTGCCTCCTACATTTACTAAAGGTTTCCTGGAATAAGTTTTTTAAAGTGTTAAAGTCACCATTGCATATCAAAGCAATATAATATATTTTTCTTGTACAGTAGAACTTCGATGGTCAGAAATAGTTTTGGGTAATAGGTGTTGGGATACCCATTCGTCGGATAATCAATGTTCAGTTAATCAAGTTTTGACTGTTTGTCGACATTTCAGTTTTTGGTGTGCAATAATGTATATTTATCTCATCTTTTGCAGGCGAAATAGACAGGTGTTTAAAAAAGGTTACTGAGGGTGTTGAAACGTTTGAGGACATTTGGCAGAAAGTACACAATGCGACGAACAGCAATCAGAAGGAGAAGTATGAGGCTGACCTCAAGAAGGAGATCAAGAAACTCCAGAGGCTACGGGACCAGATCAAGTCCTGGATCGCCTCCGGGGAGATTAAGGATAAGAGTACACTTTTAGAATATAGGAAACTAATTGAAACGGTGAGTGGAATTTTACATTTTATTTAGATCTCTTTTAAGACTCTACATCACTAAAAGATAAAGAAGACATAATAAACAAAGTAAAAAGTAAGAGAAAGAGAAGTGGGCTTATGATGCCAACTTGGTGTGCTTCATTCAGCTAAAAATAGGGTTTGTTTAATAAAAAACATTGAGTGTGTTTGACAGTACAACACACCTGGTGGAAAGTGATGATACAGTCAAGTATGTTACTCACAGTTACGCAAACTCAAATAATACCTATTCACTCTTGTTTTAAGGCAAGTTTAATAATGAACCAACTCGGGACAAGCATTTTTGTGATAACCAGGGACTTTATATCGGTATAAAATATATGTATAGTACCAGTAAAAATATCAGTACTGAAATTATTTATTGGGCAAATTTCAGTATCAATATTTTCTCTTTCACCCTTGTTTTATTTCTGCATTGAAATAATATGCACTGGAGCGAGGGCATGAGTGTGGGGTGAGGGGAAACGTTTATTCCCATCTGGTAACACCCCTTACTGTCACACTGTTACTGGTTGGGAAAAATATACGTCATTGAGTAACAGTGTTGCTGGTTGGGATAAACACTGTTACTCGATGATGAATATTTTATTACCATCCAGAAATGCTAGTTCGTTGTATGTAATACAGGTATCTGTGTTACTGGGTGGGATAAAATAAGATATAATGTAGAAACTACTTATGCCATTTATCTCTTGTCTGAAGTGAATTTATTTTTTCATCCAAAATACCTTCTGAAGTTCACTTCATATCATAATAGTATAAGATTTAAATAAGTAAGTATATTACATACATAAGTATAATATATAAAAATATAGTTTTAATTCGAAAAAATCAGTGTAGTATAATAGTAATTTTAGTGTGATAAATTTTCAAAATAATTAAATATCATCCAAAATGTGATTGCAGCCACCGAGGCAAATTAGAAAACTTTTCTGTTTCAATTTGAAAGAGTGATAAGATAGTTTGTGTGCAGCCAATATGCGCGCGCAGGTAATGAGCGCAGTGATTGGCCTAACTTTTCACTAATGTTGATGATACTTATCGGCGCAGGCGCAAAAACGTAAACATCAGTGCAGGCAGTGCACATCCTGCTGTCCGTCATGGAGGAACTCGGGTCTGGTTCATCCGAGCCGGTTGATTTATCATATATTTATAAGAATGGTGGCACAGTTCTTGTACGTGGTGTACACCAATATTATACCAGGAAAAAATATAAAACTGGCTTAACAGTGTTGGCGTGCACTAAACGAAAACTCTGCAAAGGGCTTGTGCGGATTAAAGTAAGTGTCATTTAAAAAAGTACATTTACTTTACCAATACCATTCGATTACCGTATGTGAGTTTTCAGATGGAGCAAAACAAGTTATTCTATGTAATTATTAATATTATTTATAAACTTCAGACTTAAGAGATAAATGGTATAGGTAGTTTCTACACTAAATCTTAATTTCATCCCACCCAGTAATACAGATACCTATATAACATACAACAAACTATCGCTTCTGGATAATAATAAAATATTCATCGGGTAACAACCCGATGTGAATTAGTCTATCCCAACTAGCAACATTGTTACTTGATGACGAATATTTTTCCCAACCAGTAACAGTGTGACAGTAAGGGGTGTTACCGGACTAAACCGGAATAAACGAGGGGAAAGACATATTGGTCAATCACAGTCAAAATTTTGTATTAATACTTTAATACATAAGGGTATCAATAATATCTTTTCTGAAATATTATGTCACTCAAATTTAAAGGTATACTCGTATGTGCCCATATTTATACCGGTACCATCATCATATCAGGATTTGCACAATGACAGCTCCTGCGCTGCCTGCATCCAACAGCTTCCCCTGACCTTCACCAAATTTAATCTAATACTCATGATGATACTCAAATTTAAAGGAATCAAAACATATTGCACCCATATCCATATAGGAGGATGTGGTTCCAATCCTGCCATGTACTAATGTGTTTTCGAATTTCGATTCATATGTATTTTTATCCAACTCTCTTCACCATAAGAGAAAACATAGTGAGGAAACCTGTACACTCCTTTAAAGAAACGTGTGTGTGTGAAGTCGACCAAACTGCACTGGGCCCACGTGGCCGACTAAAGCCTGATCGCCCTAATTCAGGGTAGGCCTAATACTCGGTGGGGACATATATGAGCTGATCGATAATGATAATTCATACTGGTATACAGTCCCTGGTGATAAGCGTGATAGTTTCGGTATCCTAGCTTGAGAGCAGGTGAATTTAGTATGTCTTCAAAAATTATATCATGATTAAAATACTTGCTCTAGTTTAGCATTAAAAAAACAGTGTTACCCTTTTTTTGTTTTTAAACAAACATCCCATATTAAATCAGAACTTCTATTATTTGCAATTGTAGTTCTCCATTTATAAATTACTTTGACCTATCAATAATGTTTAGTAACAGTTCTTCACCTCCAGTTGGTGAAGTCTCAAAGAAAAATAATACTCGTTATCGATTGATTGAGGTGTTTTGTTGCATCTCTTGCATTTAATGAGACTAGTTATGAGAGTCAAACAAAATACGTACCTAAGTCTATAACTAAATGAAAAAGCTAAAAACAACCAAATACATTTTTTTATATATAAAAATTTGAATTCACTTTTGCCTTGAAGATCTCTAAATTATAGGAATCGGGAAACACTGATGCAGGCAAGGAGTTCCACTCCTTCGCTGTACGCATAATAAATGAGGAAGCATAACGCTTCGTGAGAAAAATTGGAACATCAACAACAAAGGGGTGCAACCCTTCCCTGCGTCTCGTTGACTGACGGTGGAATGGAGCCGGGGCCGGGGGAATGAGGTTGTGAAATTCTTGCGTGCACTCCGAAATGCATTCGATATAATACCGATAGACAGGCGACTTTGCGGCGATGCTCAAGGCTTTGGAGCTTATCATTGACTAGCTCGTCGTCAATGAGTCTCCGTGCGCGTCGGTCAATGGCGTCCAAGGTATCCAGCTGATAGCGGGCTGATCCATCCCGTAAGTGTGAACAGTACTCCATACATGAGCGGACCTGTGCTTGATATAAGGTAAGCAGCTGTCCTGGTGTGAAGTACCGTCTCACCTTAGAAAGAATGCCCAGCTTTATTGCAGCAACTTTTGCCTTGGACTCTATGTAACGACCGAAATTAAGATTGGGTGTTAAATCCACGCCGAGGAAATCCAGGTGATCAGATGTCTGAATCGATTCATTCCAGAGAGTTGAAGTCAAGGTGAATGGACTCCTTTTGACGGAAAAAAGACACGCCTGTGTCTTAGCGGCATTAAACCTTACGAAGTTGCAAGCACTCCAATCAGACACTGCCTGAAGTGATAGATTTATGCGCTCTATGATGGCCTTTCTCAGAAACAGCGCACTGGGCAGGTATCTTTCCACAACCGTGCTATCGTCCGCATACCCAATTATACCGGGTATCAGCAGAAATAGTGTTGCGGAAAGAACACATCCCTGAGGTACCCCGGCATCAATCGCCAGTAGGTCTGAGGAACAGCCATCAACGACCACTCGAATAGACCGTTCCCTCAGGAAAATAAGCTACCCAGTTACACAATCTCACAGGAAGACCATAAGAAGGAAAGAAGAAGAAGGAAAGCTAGCGTGCCAGACCCTATCAAAAGCCTTCGAGATGTCGAGAGACACAGCGAGAGCTTCACCATGCTCCTCGATGGCCTCGCCCCATATATGAACTAGAATATCTCCAGTGGATCGACCTCGGCGAAATCCGTATTGTCGATCACTAAGGAGGTCATTGTCTTCTAGGTATGCCAGAATGCGGGTGTTCAATACACGATCCATAATCTTAGATTACGGAGGTGATTGCTATGGGGCGGTAGTTTGCGGGATCGGCACGACTGCCTTTTTGGGCACCGGCTGCACGTTGGCCAGCTTCCAGGACTTTGGGATTGTACCCGTTTCAAGAGAGAGGCGGTACAGACGTGTCAAAACAGGAGACAACTCAGGAGCGCAGTTCTTTAGCACTATAGCTGGTATACCGTCAGGTCCACTAGCTTTGTTCACGTCAAGCTTGCGAAGTGTTTTAAGTACCTCCTTTTGCTTGATACGGATAGTGGGCATTGTAGTATCGCAAGGAGACAACTGGGGTGGTATTCGCTGTATCAAGACGTGAATTTTAGGCAAACATAGAGGAAAATAGATTAGCCTTCTCAGTTGCCGTGTGAGCCAATGATCCATCAGGTTTCAGCAGTGGAGGCAAGGACAAGCGGCAAAAGTTCGCCTCGACCGATTTAGCCAAGAACCAAAACGCCATACTCCCAGAACGGTAGGAGGCAGCGTCTTTTTGTAGGACTTGGCGGCTTTATTGAAGGCTTTCTTCTTAACTCGCGTGTCCGGAGAGCTCTACGATTCCGAGCATCAGCCCAAGCCTGGTAAGCAGAATGCTGTAGTGTCTCGGCCACTGAGCATTCAGTATTAAACCACGGGCGAGCTTTACTCTCGAGAGATATAATATTCCACCGCCTGACATATTACCTTCGAGATTTCTATCTCACAGCTCGACGGATCGCTGGAAGAAAAGTACATTCGCCGCCATGGATAAGATGCTAAGAAGTGGCGCATCTCGTCCCAATCTGCTGACTTGTACTGCCATATCTGTCTAGAACCCCTGGGGCTGGGATCAGGTGGTCCCTAAAACAGTACAGACTTCACCAGACAATGGTCAGACGTACCCAAAGGTGACGATACTGACACGTTATATTGGTCTGGTTCTATTATCAGCAGAAGTTCCAAACAATTTTCCGTTTCGCCTTCAACGTCCGGCACACGCGTCGCCTGATCTACCAGCTGGGTAAGATTTAGCGACAAAGCGAGTTTGAGCGCTTCTCCAATAATGGTCGGTCTTCTGGTATGGGAACAGCCACTCCTTATTGAAGTCCCCCAGAAGGACCAGTTGTGCTGACGGGTACCTTAGTTAAGCCTCATCGGTGGCCTCACACAGATGTTTAATTAACCTGGTTGTCTCCTGATCTCCGCTGTGCGATCGGTATACACAAGCGTAGACTATTTTGTTTTTGCCGGTTTCGACCAACACCTAGAGCGTCGAAAACGAGGAGTTTTCAAGGTTACGAAGACGCCGGCAGCAGATGTCGCTGACATAGACACAGACTCCCGCGCCGCTTTGAAATAATTGTGGTCTAGGGTAGGAGGAAGTGCCGCCGCTGTATAGCTCTATTTCTTTTCTTGATCTCATTCATGGTTTTTGAAGAGTGAATAGACAAGGAAGGCGGAAGTTGTATGAGGCGCCGGTCAGAAACCAGTGGTGAACACAGAATCGCTGCACTGAAGGATAGACTAGTCTGGAGACCGCGGGGACGCCCGAACATGGATTTTTTGCACAGAGATAGTTGAGGGGGTGGAAAATGTCGATTTACTAATAATCATATCCTGACATAATTCCCGAGGGATCTGGAGAAAATTCATGTCCACGCTCAAGAGCCGCCGCACCGCGCGCCCTCTAAGACAGTCATAAAAACGATGTCCACGCGGGCGAAGCCGCGAGCAAAAGCTAGTAATAATATAATGGCAGCATACCCTATCAAATAAAAACAAATCATATAAATCGGTTCACAATCTGCAGAGATATCGCGTTACAAACATAAAGAAGAATTGAAAAACTCCTCCTTTTTTAAAGTCGGTTGGAAAATACAACTTGGCTTTCGCAATGTGCCAGCCAAATAAACAACTGGCAATGCTGTATCTTTTTGACATAAAAATAGCTAATTTAAATTCAGACAAAACACAATATGCAGCTGCTTCATGTTTACCTTTCTGTGAGGATAAAATTATCATATTTACTTGGAGTTCGTTTTGTATGTATAGATTATAGACTATAGGTCGACCTGAAACTTATCTGACTTTTTTTTGTCCACAATAGGGATGACGACAGCATCAGAAATAAATTATGAACTCTTGATCACTATCCTCCTACTGAAACTTCGGAAAACCTTACTCGTTTTGTTTTCCATCAATTCTTCGATTTTTAATTCACCAAAATCACAAAATGTGTACATAAATGACGCTGCAAAACTATGACGTTACGCCTAGGTATGTCAAACATTTTTAGAACAAAATGTCGTTTTTGACACATGTTAAAGTAAATTAAATGACTAGCATTCGTCATCCCCATTGGTAAGCCTTTTGTGTCATCTCGCCTGATGGTGAGGATGATGCCGAAGATGGAAGCGGGCTTACCAAGATCCCCCAACGCAATTGAGAACTGGCTAACTTATTTTTAAGACGGAACACAAATATTATTAACATTGAAGGTTGGCGGCAAGACTTAAATAAGATGGTGGTAGCTAGCCAGGGGAGCTTAGAAAATGCCCTTTCACCAACCAAACCGAGTTTTACAAAGTTAGACTCCATCGGGAAACGAACCTGCGACCTTCTGATGGGAAGCTAACATACTAAACATTACGCCACAGACGCGGTAAAAATTGATGTTATTTTTGCACATATAGGCCATGAGTTTCTCGTCGACCTGCACTGTGTAAAAACAAGATATTCTCACTCAAAATGTAATCAATACTATTCTACTGGATTCAGTTCGGAGAGTGTGCGCAAGAACTATATGACCTCTTTTCCCCAGCTGCATTCCATTCTACCAGGCGCACGAAAGGCTTCCATCCCTTTGATGTTAATATTCCACTTTTCCGCACGAACCGTTATGCTTCCTCATTTATTATGCGAACAGCCAGGGAGTAGAATTCCTTGCCTACGTCAGTGTTTCCCGACTCTCGAATTTTGGTTACCTTCAAGGCGAGAGTGAATAGGCATTATTTGAGTTTGCTTGTACCACCTTGACCGGGTCGTCACTTTCCATCAGGTGAGATGCAACCAAACGCACTGTTATTTTTAATTTAAAAAATCTATACTTATAAAATTGATTGTCCTGAGCTTAGACGGCATACAGATTGCAATTATGACTTACGTACTTATCAGCTATAAAAAGATTTCGGGAAATTACTACGGGAAGAAAAAAAACAGAATCTGCGTGGGCAACGCCGCTTCGCTAAGCATACGAATCCGCTAAGAAAAGGTTTCGGAAAATTCCCAGGGAAAAGAAAATAAATTAAATGGCAACCCGCACTAAAGTTTCTTGACAATTTTTTTCATGCATTTTTGTTTCATACAAAAAAAAATTGTTGAATTCATATTGCATGACCAAATATATACTTATTCGTAATACATAGCAATTCAATAGCTCCAACCATTTGTGAGTAAATCGCAAGTTTCATTTTCATTTGTAAGAGAAACATACAAACACGATTTTACCCAGACCAATGGGTAATAGATAAACGTAAGCAACTCCGATTTAGAGAGCGTCGGTGGCGTAACGGCTAGGGCCGCCGCCTCCTGTCCGGGCGGGAGGTCGTGGTTCGAATCCTGCCACGTACCAATGTGATTTCGAATTTAGATTTCATATGTACGTTTTTTTTTTTTTAAAAAGCGTCGGTGGCTCAGCCGGTAACGACTCGGTTCTTCTAACCAGAGGTACCGGGTTCAAATCTGGACGGCCAATGTACCAATGAGTTTTTCAAAAACTTACGTACATACTTACCGATTGCTTTAACGGTGAAGGAAAACATCGTGAGGAAACCTGCACACGCCTGCGAGTAAACTCGAAGGTTGTGTGTGAAGTTGACCAACCCGCACTGGGCCCGCGTGGTCGACTAAGGCCTGATCGCCCTAATTCAGGGTAGGCTCGAGCCCCTCGGTGGGGACGTATATGAGCTGTTATGATGATGATGATGTACGTTTATCCGACGCTCTTACGGTGAAGGAAAACATCTCGCAGAAAAACTCGCAGGTTGTGTGTGAAGTCGACCGTCCCGCACTGGACCCGCGTGTTCGACTAGGGCCCGATCGCCCTAATTCAGGGTAGGCTCGAGCCCCTCGGTGGGGACGTATACTAGCTGATATGATGAAGCAACTCCGATATGCAAAGTTTCATCAAAATCGTTAGAGCCGTTTATGACAAAAATAAATAATTTCAGTTTTTGTTGTATGACAGCTACTCTTCGGTTTGACGGTACGAAGAAACTTTTGATAATCCCTCAATGAAATAATTTAAAAATCTTAAGTTCCAAATTTGGACTTAATCGGACCAAGGACACACCCTGGACACTTCATACAACGGACCATAAATGACATTTCAAAAAAGGAATGACGGAACAAACAAAATGGCGGCAAAATCCTATACGTTCGACAACCAAACTGTAACCAATCTGTATCAATCTGGGTGACGAGGAGGTGAGGTCGCAATCTAGAGAGCGGCAGGGAGTGTCCATACTGTATGTTAGTACTAATATATATACTTTGCCTAGGATGTAGCCTCCAGAGCAATCGTGACAGACGGACGCAAGCACGCACAGACAGAATTCAGATATTCGGTTTTTCGGTATGTGTTAATGATATAGAACAAATTTTCACGAAAATTAGAAAAACCTTTATTTCGCGAACCCTACGTACGTACGTATAGTTCGTTCTTTCATTTAAGCGCATCTTTGTCGCGTCCCAACAAAAACTCTGTCAAAGGTGCCGCTCTGAGTTCAATCGTGCCTTTTCAGTGTTTTTCGGGAGCCGTTAAAAATGCGACTAAATGAGCGAACGAACTTCACCGTAGTACGGGGATCAAGATAGTAAAAACAGGATCGGCGCGGGCAACGCCGCCGGGCATCCGCTAGTATACAATATGTGTCCCAAAATAAGTGAATCAATTTGATACGGGAGATAGCTTGACTAAGAACCTATCAGATGAGCTGAAATTAAAATGTCGTAGATTTAAGAAATTTTGTTTCTTTAATTTGAATTTTGTCGTCGCATCAGCTCATATACGTCCCCACCGAGGGGTTCGAGCCTACCTTGAATTAGGGCGATCGGGCCTTAGTCGACCACGCGGGCCTAGTGCGTGTTGGTCGACTTCACACACAACCTGCGAGTTTCTCCGCAGGCGTGTGCAGGTTTCTTCACGATGTTTTCCTTTACTGTAAAAGCGTCGGATAAACGTACATATGAAATCTAAATTCGAAATTACATTGGTATATGGCAGGATTCGAACCATGACCTCCCGGACAGGAGGCGGCGGCCCTAGCCGTTACGCCGCTGACGCTCTAGAATTTTGTATGAAAAAAATATTGTAATTTTGTATGAAAAATGCATTTCTTTAAATGTACTGTGATGTTGTGAAAAAAATAAATATATGTATCACAAATCACAATAAGTATGCAGAATATGAAAAAAAAAACTTTATCAATTCATCAATTTTCGAACAAGGTAATAAAGTTTAAAAATTGGTTATAACAAGGAAGAAAATAACTCCCATTTAATTCCAAACAAATTTCGAAGAAATATATTTTGGGTGATTTTTTAATTTCCAAAATTTCCATGCTCTTTGTATTATCAGACATCTGTAACACTTTGGCATCATTTGACTTAGCTTGATTCGCATGCTAATCAAAAAAAACAGTATCTATTTTTCCATAGTAAATTGTATGGGACTTGATGTACGTTTATCCGACGCTCTTACGGTGAAGGAAAACATCGTGAGGAAACACGCACACGCCTGCGAAGAAACTCGAAGGTTGTGTGTGAAGTCGACCAACCCGCACTGGGCCTGCGTGGTCGACTAAGGCCCGGTCGCCCTAATTCAGGGTAGGCTCGAGCTCATCGGTGGGGACGTATATGAGCTGATATGACGATGATGATGATGCACACAATCTTAGGAGTTGTTTTATTTTTCTATTATACCCATTAAATATTTTTAACTTTAATATCTTCTGGAAAGCTGATAAAGTAAGGAAGGTTTTTTCGTATTCTGCACATTTATTGTAGTAGTAAATCTATTACATTTTTACTAAAGTTATTACAGCTAATCTTGTAACGCGGCACACGCGTTCTTCTTTCATTCGATCTTTTTTCATTCCATCCATTTATTTTTTTACGCATGCGTTGACATTTGTTTTCAAAAATCCATTCTATTCATATCCTATCCTCACGATCATATTTTAAAATAAAATAAATTTAATTCAAACGAATTCTCTCTTATAAAAGACCCATTTTGGGTAGGTTATAATTGTGTTTTTCTATGATTGGTGATATAAATTTAACGTGTGTAATCCTTTTATAATTTTTATGTATTTCTTTCTAGGTCTTATTTTCATAATAAAAAATTATTACGTGTCCACGAAAGGAATTTGAAACCCACGCCTTACCCTACTCCTACTCCTTCCATCGTGTGACAAGCTAAGCTCATCCGATAGGTACTTATAGTTCGTTCGCTGAATGCGGCTCCCGACAAACACTGAAAAGGCACGAATGATACATGCCGCTCGCCACGTCAAACAATTCCATCAAAGGGGCAGCCCTGAGTTCAATCGGGCGCCGCGATTGAACTCAGGGCGGCCCCTTGATGGAATGATAAATGCCGCTCGCCGCGTCAAACAATTCCATCAAAGGGGCCGCCCTGAGTTCAATCGCGGCGCCCGCCACGCCGTCGACATTGTCGGGCGCCGCGATAGAACTCAGGGCGGCCCCTTTGATGGAAGTGTTTGACGCGGCCATCGGCATGTATCAAAGGTGAAGCTTATTCAGCGAACGAACTATAGTTAAGCTATCTCCCCATATCAATATGATTCACTAATTCTGGACACCTGTAAGTATAACGTAGGCCCATTGAATCAAAATTTAGTTTAAAACCATTAAACAAACTATGAAATTAGGAATATCCTTCTTTTCGACTGAATTCCTGTTAAAAGAATTAAAATCGATAAAGAGCTTTCAGAAATTTGTCCAAAGTAATCAATCTAATATACTTACAAAATGTTGAATCATGATTGAAATAGGCATTCAACAAAGGTTTACGCTTCTTCATGTTTATGAAGAACACGACAAAAACTGACGCATGTACGTTTTTCGACTTAATTACATTGGTAATAATGACGAAAAATTTCAGGGCAGCGCTTTTTCCCAATAGTACTTTGTTAGCAGACAGGATTATTGATTTTAATGATGTTGCTAAAAAAGACTGATATGTTGATAATTTTGGCCAATAGTATAGACCTGATTAGGAGGTCTGCACGAACTCTCCGGAATAAATTGTGTATAAGACAATAGTAATAATCTTACACTAATGAAATACAAATCTTAGACGTGGCTGTAATTTATTTGTTAGAGTCAAATGTTCTCTTCCCCCCCCCCCCCCCCCCGTACCAGCTAAACTGCTATTTCTGGACATCTTCTTTAACCGATTTCAAAAAAGGAGGTTTCTCAATTCGACCGTATATATGTATATATATCACAGATTTGGACAGAAGGATCCGCCCGTCTCCATATTTCACTCAGATTGTCTTCATACAAGCAAAAAGTAGCGCCATCTGACATAACTCGTACGAACTAGCGTGGGCGAGAGTTGACGTCAGTGCCGCGATAAAAGAACCTTGGTAGAATTGTCGCTTTAAAAATTCGTTTATTTATTTTGTTTACAAGAAAAAATACAATTTAAGGTTACTTAACGATGATACGACATGTTTCTTTTAAGCTTTTCTTTCATGATTTTTACAGCCTCTAACAACACAATAAGGCATTTTTATATTTAATATCTTTCCACCGCACTGTACAATTTCCCGCAGACGACTGAGTCGCGAGTGTGCGAAACTTCGATTTTCGCACCAATTTGCTGGGAGCATTAGTCGCGCGCGCTGGCCGGGTCCTTACGCCAGTAATATATAAGTCATTGATATATATATATATATATCGCGGATAACTTCGTCGTTTATGAATCGATTTTCATGATTTTTTTTTCGGAATAGAGATATCCCAAGGCTGGTGCCATGATAAGGAAACCAGGATCTGATAATGGCATCCTAGAGAAATCGAGGGGAACCTTAGTTTCCTGTTTGAAGTCGGTTTTTTTTTGTTCAAAATTATTTTAATACCGCGATTCCGACTCGCATATGGCCGGTTTTGTACACAGTGCAGGTCGACGAGAAACTCATGGGCCAAATGTAAAGTAAAAACCGGCGAAGTGCGAGTTGGACTCGCGGTATGAGGGTTCCGTACCACCACACCTCTCCACACCACTATGACAATGATACCTGTTCACGTGACAAACAAAAGACAAAAACGCGAGAAACAAAAAAATACTACTAGCGCTATCTTGTGATGTGTTAGTGAACTAATTTCCATAAGTGAACGTATTATATTGAGTTTACCACTTTATTTTCAATTGATAGAATAATTATAGGTTTTCCTGTAATCTACTAGCAATGAACTATGTTTTGTATTTTTTTTTAAATATCAGACTTAGTAGTTTAGGAGATCGGGGGGGGGGGGGGGTAAATTTTCGTCTTCTTTCATGAATAAAATCAAAACTGTTTATTTTACAATAATAACAAAAATATATTTGAGATCCCCATAACGAGCCCTTTCATTTGATATATGACACAGTAAGGTTTGCTAAATTTTTTTTTTAATTTCCAAATTTTTCCCCCCGAAAATGACCCTTTTTTTAAAAAAATATGTATTTACTTTGCACATCTGTGTTTGGGTCATAGTATTACACCATCCTACCAATTTTCACCTGGTTTGGTTAGTAGATTCGGAGCAAATTGGCTGTGACAGACGGACGGACAGACGCACGAGTGATCCTATAAGGGTTCAGTTTTTTTGTTGTACGGAATCCTAAAAATGAGAAAAAGTAAGTCTCCATACAAAAAACGTGTTTTTTTAAAACGTGAAGAAACTAGTGCCATCTACTATACCGGTTTTCTTCAACTTATATTAGCTTCACCAGTTTCTACCTACGTACATGTATGTATCTAGAATCTTTAAACGTAATTTTAACCTAATTTAAGTTGTTGGATTAAATCGAAGATTTGCACTCGTATTGAGGACCGATGGCAATATATTGTAATCTTGACCTAATGCTGCAGCATAACCTGGAATCTCAACTTACAGCTAAGTAGAGGTATCGTGTTTGGGTTCATCAGAATGGTCTCAATAGGAATGACAAATGCTAGTCGTCTGAGTTACTTTTTATCATTTGTCAAAACCGACATTTTGTTCCAAAAATGTTAGAAATACCTAGGCGTGACGTCATAGTTTAGCAGCGTCATTTATTTATTCATTTTGTGATTTTGGTGAATTAAAAATCGAAGACTTGATGGAAAACAAAACGAGTAAGGTTTTCCGAAGTTCAAGTAGGAGGGCAATTTAGTGATCAAGAGTTCATAATTTATTTTTGATGCTGTCGTCATCCCTATTAATAGGTTAAAGAAAGATGGTGAAAAAAAAGTGTTGAGGTTTTTAAATTATTGTATGTAGTGGACCCCTTCGTATCTTCTATTCTGTAGATCCGCAGCTTAAGAGCCAATTAAAATGGCATTGTTGACATGTGTCCAATCTTTTTTTCCAGCAAATGGAGAGGTTCAAAGTGGTGGAACGCGAAACTAAGACGAAAGCATACTCCAAAGAGGGCCTGGGCGCGGCGCAGAAGCTGGATCCCGCGCAGAAGGAGCGCGAGGAGATGGCCGCGTGGCTCGTGTCCTCCATTGATGCGCTCAACTTGCAGGTCAGTCGCACTATTTCACTCCAAGCGGTAAATGTTTGTTAGAACGAGAGGCACGAAGGATGTGGCTTAGGCTGCCGGACGTGTTATCTAAAGACCAAATGTTAACCACAATAATAAAATAATTTGGGATTTTTTTGTTTTTGCTTAACGGAGGCAAGTACAAAATTATATTCAGACCAACTAGATCGAAGGCAAAATTAATAATCATAGTATTATTATTAAAAAATGTTGTAGCTGAACCGAATGGCATAACATATATAACATAGCATAACAAGCATAAGTCACACAAACTCCACCCAGTATAAGGCTCTTTCTAGTTTGTTCGACATAAGCCTCCTCTAAGGCGCGCCACTTCTATCAATGTAACTCATCCAGCTGACTCCAGCCACTTTGCACAAAAATCAAAATATCAAAAATATTTATTTTAAATAGGTGTTTACAGACTTTTAAATAGTCAGAAATAAACTTATTGTCTCTAATATCTTATATGTATATATTACAAATAATGTCATAATTTAGGTTACAGTCTCAGGTAATGGTATTTGTTATAGAATCAACCTGTTATTTTATAATATCCTCTAGAGCACAAGCATTATTTGACATGAGTCTTGAATTTATTCTCTGACAAAGTAGTTCCATTTCCTGAAATTTTATTGTAAAATCTTATACACTGCTTTTTAACCTAACTCAGTCTCGAATAGGCTATATCTGTTTTATTTACATTTCTTAAATTATAATTATGCCTGTCACTGCTTTTAGGCAATAAATGCAAATTCTTACGAACGTTTTCATATATGAATTGACTTGAAACAGTTAAAATATTGATTTCTTTGAACTTATTCTATAACGACTCACATGATCGTATTTGATAGATTGCGCGGATGGCTCTTTTCTGCAAGATGAAAATAGTTTCTATATCAGCCGCATGCCCCCATAGTAAGACGCCATAAGACATTATACTATGGAAGTAACTAAAATACACTAGTCTCGCAGCACCTACATCCGTTAACTGTCTCATTCTCTTAACGGCATAAGCAGCTGAACTAAGCCTTCGCGCTAAAGTTTCAATGTGTGGTCCAACAAGGTAGTACGCGGGCAAAAACAACAGAAAAAATAATTGAATAATAATTTTAACCTTACTAAAATATATTGAAGTGAAACATCCAAAGTTGTACCAAGGAACACCGTAGTATTTTCAATTTTTAATTTATTACTAATAATATTACACGATTGTTGACCTTTTTTACATTTGGCAAACAACATTTTATACATTTTGTTTTCTTAGCATTTAATAATAAGTTGTTCACAGTGAACCAGTTCAGTATCTTTGCAAAAGTGTTGTTTACTGCGTCAATTTCGTTTTCTTTCCTATTCAATTTAAAAATAAGAGAAATATCATCCGCAAACAACACAATATTTGCCAGATGTTGCACCATAAAAGGCAAATCATTTACGTAAACAAGTCCGCCTTTGTGCATGCTACTGCTATTATGTATCAATAATTGTATATTTTGCTATACAATAAGGAGTTTACAAACAAACAAAAGAAAATGCGCTAATATGGAACCCTGGGGCACACCCATTTTCACTCTAGGTTCAGATGAGTTCGTGCAATTCACTTGTACTTTTTGTGTTCTGTTGTCTAAGTAAGAATTTAAAAGACTAAGAGCCCCATCGCACAATGCTCCGCTTTACCTTGGCGCAAGGCATTTTGTGCTGGTTTTTATATTAAAATTTGTCTGAAGAAAGTCTCCATTCTAGTTACGTAACTGCATACTCGTTTCGTTGAGCGATTGAATAATCAATCTGGCACAAAAGAGACAAATCAGTGTTTCATAATGTTATCTATCACAAAACGCCTTTTGCAGAATATAATGGTTGCAATTTTCCTTTGCAGGTTGATCAATTTGAGTGTGAAATAGAGTCACTTCTAGTTGGTAAGAAGAAACGGCTGGACAAAGAGAAGCAGGACCGCATGGAAGCGCTTAAGCAGAAACTGGAGAAGCACAGATTCCACATAAAGAAGCTCGAGACCCTGCTCCGGATGTTAGACAACATGTCGGTTGAAGTCGAACAGGTTGGTTACTACAGACGTAGACGCACAAATGAAAACTTTGGAAATTTCCGCTGCTTTTGTAATACTTCGGAATAATTTCGTAGTATTTAAATTGGATAAATCAAAGATTTTAAGGATTACTGAGATCAGTTAATGTCAGATAATGCTGTGTTTGCCTTTTCTTTGCTATGAAGAAAGATATAATATCTATTTGAATGCATTAAGTATTTTGAAAGTCGATGTTTTCGAACGACATTTTCAGTAGTATTCCGAATATCAACGAAGTTTTTCAACTGTAGTTCATACCACAATATCAATGTACTTTTCACCTCAAACGCTCGGAAAGGTTCTGTTTGTCATTCTATAACTAACAGCACTGTTGGTCAACACATATGCTGAAAAATGAACAGCACTGTTGGTCAACGAACATGCTGACAAATGAACAGCACTGTTGGGCAACACACATGCTGACAAATTAACAGCACTGTTGGTCAACGAACACGCTGACAAATGAACAGCACTGTTAGGCAACACACGTCCTGACAAATTAACAGCACTGTTGGGCAACACACACATGCTTACAAATTAACAGCACTGTTGGGAAACACACATGCTGACAAATTAACAGCACTGTTGGGCAACACACATGATAACAAATTAACAGCACTGTTGGGCAACACATATGCTGACAAATTGACAGCACTGTTAGGCAACACACATGCTAATAAATTAACAGCACTGTTGGGAAACACACATGCTGACAAATTAACAGCACTGTTGGGCAACACACATGATAACAAATTAACAGCACTGTTGGGCAACACATATGCTGACAAATTGACAGCACTGTTAGGCAACACACATGCTAATAAATTAACAGCACTGTTGGGCAACACATATGCTGACGAATTGACAGCACTGTTGGGCAACACATATGCTGACACATAACAGCACTGTTGGGCAACACACATGCTTACAAATTAACAGCACTGTAGGGCTGTAGGGTAACACACATGAGAGATGTTTCGTGCACCCCTCTCGTACCTCACGCCTGTCTAAGGCGACATCTCAATTAAGCTGTAGATTTATACTTATATAGATGAAGGGCGCCCTGTGCCTGTGGTTACTCGTTACCCGGCAGGCTAAAGCGTCATACTATGTTTTTGCATGACTCGCTTCCATCAAATCCGTTAATTATTTGCCTTCGCCATCTAAACTAAACTCCTGAAGCGATAGACAAGGTTTTTTTTATAATATGAAGTGGCAAGGCTCAGTCCCACCTGATGGGAAGTGGCTACCGCTGCCTATAGACAACTGTGTCACAAGGGGCACAGTAGTATGACTGTTCGTATACTGTGCCAGGGAAGTCATCAGATGATGCAGTAAATAAAGCTCAATTGGTCATGTCACACAAATATATTTCAAATTTTCAGATAAAAGGAATCAAAGAAGATGTCGAGTACTACATAGATTCGTCTCTAGATCCTGAATTTGAGGAGAACGAATATATGTACGACGACATCAAAGGGTTAGACGAGATTGAACTGAGCGGGGTCGGTCTGCCCTCCTCCGCTACCACAGACAGTAATAACAGCAACGACTCCCCGGGATCCCCTGCCAGCATGCTCTCAGGTCAGTATCGATATACCGTATTTTTCGAAACCATTGTAGAATAGTTTGTGTAGATATGACAGTGTTCTCCACTACCACAGACAATAACAACAGCAACTGTGGGATGCTAGCATGCTGTCAGGTCAGTATCGACATACTGTAGCTTTCGAAACCATTCTAGAGTAGTTTGTGTAGATATGAGAGGGTTCTTCACTACCACAGACAGTAAAAACAGCGACTGTGGGATGCTAGGATGCTGTCAGGTCAGTATCGACATGCTGTAACTTTTCTAGAATAGTTTGTGTAGATATGAGAGGGTTCTCCACTACCACAGACAGTAAAAACAACAACTGTAGGATGCTAGCATGCTCTCAGGTCAGTATTGACATACTGTAGGTTTCGAAACCATTCTAGAATAGTTTGTGTAGATATGAGAGGGTGCTCCACTACCACAGACAGTAAAAACAACAATTACTGTAGGATGCTAGCATGGTCTCAGGTCAGTATTGACATACTGTAGGTTTCGAAACCATTCTAGAATAGTTTGTGTAGATATGAGAGGGTTCTCCACTACCACAGACAGTAAAAACAACAACTGTAGGATGCTAGCATGCTCTCAGGTCAGTATTGACATACTGTAGGTTTCGAAACCATTCTAGAATAGTTTGTGTAGATATGAGAGGGTGCTCCACTACCACAGACAGTAAAAACAACAATTACTGTAGGATGCTAGCATGCTCTCAGGTCAGTATTGACATACTGTAGGTTTCGAAACCATTCTAGAATAGTTTGTGTAGATATGAGAGGGTGCTCCACTACCACAGACAGTAAAAACAACAATTACTGTAGGATGCTAGCATGCTCTCAGGTCAGTATTGACATACTGTAGGTTTCGAAACCATTCTAGAATAGTTTGTGTAGATATGAGAGGGTTCTCCACTACCACAGACAGTAAAAACAGCGACTTTGGGATGCTAGGATGCTGTTAGGTCAGTATCGACATGCTGTAACTTTTCTAGAATAGTTTATATAGATAGGAGAGGGTTGCCTGCCAACACAAACAGTAATAACTGCCCTGCAAGTAATAACTCTGTGGGATCCCCTGCTAACAAACCGTCAGGTCAGTACAGACATACTATAGCCTTGGAGAACATTCTAGAATGTCGTTTATATAGATATGAGAGGGTTGTCTGCTACCATAGACAGTAATAAGCATAAAAGACAAGCGAACTCTTAGGGCAGTATGTATAGCCTTAATACATACCATAGCCGACATAGCCTGGGCACATTCGTCTAGAGTATCTCAAATAGTTGGTGTAGAATGTAGATAATATGAGAGTCCTCTGCTACTACAGACAGTAATAAAATAAAGAATTCATTGCACTGAGCTGGTGTCCCTAGTCTCAGGAGTTATTGTGTCCTCTGAGTATTGGGCTCTGGATCTACTGAAGCGTGCCATTTAAGTTTATAGCGGCAAGTACTATTGTAATAGAGCATTGACCTCGTGAAATAACCTCAATATTGTCCACAGGCACAAGTCCAATAACATCACCCACGTTAGAAGTACACAACCATTCAACAGACTCCATAGAGGTAGAGAAGAAGAAGAAAGAAGACGTCATAGTGGCGAAAGTAAGTCCTGTTTTTACTGAACTTGTTTGTCATGGCTGAAGCAGTCGCGTGGATCGCATAGGTTATCTGACTACAAATTCGGTAGTAACCTGGATGGGTTTGATATTAGTGCCACAGAGTTTCTTTAATATCTTTATAGAGACGCAATGTCTTTTCACGGCTCTACAGAGAAGTGTAGTCAAGTATCAGATTCAGACATAGCTGAGAAAATCTAACTGTATATCTGTCTCACTCTCACTACAGCAACCTATGAGATGAGTATGCCGTATGGCATACTGAAACGTGGGGCCATTTTCTTGACTTAGAATTTCCCTCTGGAGTTGCTGTAGAAACTCTTTGGTATCTCCATCGCAAGACACGTCAAGCGTTGGCGAGAATTCGTGAAGTTACATCTCGTGTATTTTCGCCCTTAAGTCGCCTTACTGAAACTCGTTTTCCATACAAATAAAATAATTTCTTGGAAATAGACGAGCTGATTCTAATGAAACTTTATACACATAAGCAAGACAGAAAATTGTTCAGATTGTATTGGTTCATCGTCATCATCATATCAGCCGAATGACGTCCACTGCTGGATATAGGCCTGTCCGAAGGATTTCCACGACGACCGGTTCCGCGCTACCAGCATCCAGGGGCTTCCCGCGACCTTCACCAGGTCATCGGTGCACCGAGTGAGAGCCCTGCCTTTGTTACGTTTTCCGGTGCGCGATCGTCACTCGAGTATTGAATACTTTTTTCGAAATTATTTGTTTTAAAGAACCATAAAATGTGTGTAATTTATAGATGACACCATTTTTGAAAAAAAAATAGTCAATACACTTTGAACAATTTTTCTTGCTTATGTGTATAAACTTTCATTATCCATTTTTAAGAATTGTTAAGTATCTTTAATTTGTATGGATAACTGTTTTTTTTATTATTTGTATGAATAACTGCTTTATACAGGTGTAACAAAATTGGTGTAGGTCCCGTTAACTGGGGGTTCTACTCGTCATACTGAACAACTTTCTCCAAGGAACCCATAGTCAACAAATTTGGACTCCATACTACAATGCACAAAATCGGTCGATTAGCTGATCGATTTGTATGAAGAGAAAACTTTTTTTTACGTTTTCAGCAAAATCGTAGAACAAAAGTTGTTCAGTATGATGAGTAGAAGCCCCAGTTAACGGGACCTGCACCAATTTCCTCCACTCTCCACCAAGGCTCCTTTACCGTTCACGTCCCATTACGCCCATTTAAGTCGTTACCAGGTTAGCAGAATTACTGGTTTCAAGCAGTCAATTTGTTTGTTGCAGCCGGTAAAGCCGATGGCAGTGCGCGCGAGTGTGGTGGTCGGCGCGCCGCCTGCGCCCGCGCTCAACAATACCACCACTAATTCTAATAGGTATGCATGTTCTACTGCTGGCTGATTAACATGAAAATCCATTCATTCATATCAGCTGAAAGACGTCGGACATTGGTCATTTTTACCTTAAGCGTCACGTTGCTGAGATATCATGGGAGATAGAGAGGAAAAACTGTGTTTGACATCTTCATATTTTCGTAACATGTATCATATTTTCGTCTTGTATCGAAATACAGTGTAAACTCTTTTTTAACGTCACTCGATATAACGATTCACTCTTTGAAGCGTCAAAATTTTCTGGCTCCAGTTGGTTAACTTTAACGCTAATTTCTCTCTGTATAACGGAAACTCTCAATAACGTCACAAAATGCCCGATCCCTTGAGTGTCGCTATACAGAGTTTACACTGTATTTAGGTTTAATTCTGTAACAAATTTCGAAAAAAAAACCACTTATGTATACAGTTAGTAGTTGATACTTTTGATTGTAGGTTCTTGGTGGAACATTATATCACACATATTGGTAAATATCTATACTAATTCCACTTAAAAGAAATAAAACTGCGTTTATAATTTGTCAACGACCGATTTCGAACACCATTAGTCTGCCTGAAATTGGGGTTCGAAACCGGTCGCTGACAAATTATAAACGCAGTTTTATTTCCTTTATGCGGAATTAGTATAGATATATACCAATATGTGTGATATACAGTTAGTAACAAATGTCATCATGATATCAGCCGAAAGACGTCCACTCCTGGAGAAACGCCTTCCATATGAATTTCCACAATGACCGATCCTGCGCTGTCAGCATCCTGCAATTTCCCGCAACCCTCACCAGGTCATGGGTCCACCGATTGGGAGGCCTGACTACGCTATGTCTTCAAGTGCGCGGTCACCACGTAACTTGTAGAAACCCGAATGCATAAACTGTTCCTAGAAAAGGGGATCTTAAATGACACCTCGCACTCCAAAATGCGAACGGCGTAGGAGTGGAATTCCCTTCCGGCGTCTGTATTCCCCGATTCGTATAATTTAGGAATCTTCAAGACGAGAGTGAATAGGCACTAATTGAGCTTGCGTGTTACATCCTCGGCTGCATCGGCACTTACCATCAGGTGAGGTGCAGCCAAACGCACTCAAATTTTTAATTAAAAAAAATACGATAAGCCGTTTGAATGCTACAAAGATACGTAAAACAAACATACGTAAATAGTCGCAGTCGGGTCAAAATCCTATGTAAGAGAAAAAAACATACAAAAACAAAATTGCATCCTTTATAACTGACCCATATGTCAGGATGTCTACTCTTTTTTTTTACTCCGAAGGCATGGCCTATAAGTAGGATCTGAAAAGTAACGTAAGTCCATCTGAATCTTGGTAAGCCCGCTTCCATCTTCGGCATCATCGTCACTTACCATCAGGTGAGATGATGCCAAGGGCTTACCAAATAGTAAACAAAAAAACCTTAAATATCTATGAACCAGGTATGCTGAATATCGATCTGACCTCAATGCCACACGATGAATTGTCCACGACCCCGCACAGTGGACGTCCTTCGGCTGATATGGTGATGATGACTTTTCCAGGCCTGCTGTTTTGTTAGTTGATCTCAAATACATATATTTTCCTTTTCTGTTAGCGAATGGCTTACGAGTGTGCGTTTGTGTGTGCAGTATAAACAACACAAGCGGTGCAAACACATGGAGTGTAAAGCAGCCCGCCCCCAGTCCGCCACACCATAAGCCCAACAACACATACACCGGTAAGTGTTATCTGTGGACTATGAATTTACCCCTCTACCAAATGCTATTACCACAGTGTAAAGAGCCATACAGCGGCTTACGCCTTTAAGGCTGCGCTCTCGATGATAGCGGGTAGCGGCGCGTTCAAAGGAGCCGACTTGCCGGTAGCGGGAGGCTCCTTTGAACGCCCCGCTGCCCGCTGTCACCAAGACCACGGCCTTATGTTTGCGTCAAAGCCATATCACTAGTCACTGATCATGTCCTCGTCCATCTTCTTGAATGAGTTGTCCCAAATAGCTGAACAATGGTGACTATTGCTGTTTGGGCTCGACCTCCTGCGTCTCGCCCCTCACCCTCCGCACGATTGCCCTGTCTAGACGTCTCCGTTGGCCGACTGTATGGATGCCTTTCCTTACTGCTATTACTACGCAAAAGAAGCAAAGCGAATCGCTGCGAGTGCTGTCGCATCGTGTCCGATGAAAGCGAGATTAGAAAGAGAAGCACCTACGCCACCAAGTGTAGGTACTTATTCTTGTTTCAAAGTATGCAGTGACGTAGGGTTGACTCTACTGAGACGGTGCCTAAGAGCCTCCGCTATGTGATGCTATCCCGCCCTAATGTCTTAATTTAGATGTTTATTTTGTCCTTCATTGTGTTTCTTTTTTTTCTAGTTTTCTTTGTTAGATACTTGACGCCTTTTCTAAAAAAAAAATCTCCGCTTGCGGCTAGCGCACCGCAAAGCCACGGGAAACAACTAGTATAAAATAGTTTCCTCACTGATTGACTGACAGACAACTCATATGATCCTTAGGGGGTGGAATGATTTTTCAAAAATTTACCTCAAAAGAAGTGTTACCTAACAGTTGTATGGAAAATAGTATTACGAATCCATTAATAAATAATAGCACATTGGTATTCATAATAGGGCGGTTCGATTAGCACACTAGCGCCGCCAATAGAAATAAATAATTTACTCATTCTTATGGACTTTAGCCACTAAGCAGTTTTGTAAAAAATATAACATTTACAGTAGTAAAATAACAATTAAACAATAGTTGTTGTCCCCCCCTTATATGCGCAAAATACTCAATGATTTCGAATAAAATCCATAAGAATGAATAAATTATCTTATGGCGGCACCAGTGTGCAAATCGAACCGCCTTAATACGTTAATAAATTGTTTTAAGAAATCATGGACACCCCAGTAGTCATCATACACATAAATTGTTATTATATTTTTATCATTATTTATTATTTGAATCAAATATAACCTGACTACAACACCCACACCCAATTGTCAACCCTATTTTCATAGCATTTCCCACGCCTGATGTGACTGCTCACTGTCAACTTATCACCTAAACTCATAATTTATTTGAGAATATGTGTGATGGTTACGGAAATGAATAAAATAAATGTTATTTTACGTCTAGGGTTAAGTTATCGGAGGTTGCGGAACCATATTACGACACAAATTATGAACTACAATTTTGACTCAATTGATAACCGTTATCAGATCTCAAACACACGCCTAACTTTGTTCCATGTTATCGTACAAAATAATGTACAACACCAATTAATGTATCGTAGTATCTTATCGAAAACAATTGTGTATACGCATTGTTTACAAAATAAACAATTGTATTATCGCCGACTGAATGAGCGTAGGTAATGATCAAGCGCGGAAACAAAAAAATGAATCGTTAGCAACATGATTTACTGGCAATTTTCCAATCTTGGTACAAACCCCGCTAAATTGGCTGCAAGCCAAGGAAATGACACTACGCATTCAGTCTCTCTAGGCTGTAACTGACGAAGACCTGTGCCTAAGTTTAGCTGCGGATAGAAAAACAAAAAAAAAGTAAAACAATGCTTTCCCGCGCGAAAATCGGATAAAAAATGGACGATGAGGGTAACACTGTTTGGAGTTTGCATGCATTTGAAGTGTGTCGAGTTTGTAACGGAAATGTTTTGGTATGTTGTGCGTCGCATTTCCTGGTTTTTTTCATTGCAATTTCGTATGTTTCATCGTTATTAGTTTATTACATAATTACTTTGTTTCCAATCATCTGATATAATATTAAATGGCTTGTCTTGAATTACAATCATCACCAGCCCAAATCACTGAAACTATAACTATAAAAGTTGGATAATATATGGTATTTTATGACGTAGGTTACCTACAAGAAATTATTTTTTAAATTTACCCGTATAGATGAAATAGGCGATGACAGTATGCGTGGATAAGACGCTTTTTATTCACGCTGAGACGCTGACGAAGTCGCGAACACAAGGAACTTATTCATAAATGCTAGTAATGATCTAATGAACTTGTATTAAAGGTCATGTTTGTAATGGACACTATTATTTACAAACAGCTTGTATATGGGTCATGTAAACACAGAAACAAGTAAACATTGCAGCTGTCTCGATTTTACTCTCAAGTGTGGTTCTGATTGCTATTTTGAAACGTAATTAGTTTTAAATAGACAATAGTATTCGAATCGTTATTTGCAACCGAAAAGTATAGAATTGTTTTAGATTCAATAAGGTTGTTAAAGCTACTGTGTGTTATTTGCCCTAGTAATAATATATATTAAGATCTAATTAAAAGTCACCGTATAATATAGGGTGACTTTTAATTAGTTCTTGATAGCAAAGGATATGAATGTACATGTGATTATTAACAACTTTCCCAAAGAAACTATAATATTTCAAATATGAAAAAAAATAATTTTGGTCCTTTATACATTTTTGCCGATTTAATAACTTGTTATGTATCGAGGACCAAACTTTTTTTTTCTGATTTGACATATAATTTCTATGGGAAAGTTGTTTGTAATGTCTTGTACATGCATACCTTTTGTTATCAAGAACTAATTAAAAGTCACCCTATATACAAGTAACTTGTCGAAGTATCTTAGCTATAAAATAATTCCTTTTATCTATTTGAAATCATTTATTAATTCAATTTTTTACTATGATACAAATTGTTATTCACCGATGGCTATGCAGGGATGCATCTGTATCGTTGTAACGATTCTTTGTTTACCATGCTAAGAAAGCAATAAAAATACGGGAAATGTTAAGAGGTATAAAGCAAGATTAACATTTGAGAAATGATTTATTATGCTTAGTTTAGAAATTCTTAAAAAATATTATAGACTATAGTGCGGCCGTCCAGAGAATGCTGCTTTGACATATGCTAGTTTGACTTAACTAGTGATGTGACCATAGACATACATAGTAATTACTTTGTACCTATCATGTAGCTGTAACATATAAGGAAATAAAATAACCATTACCAAAATAGTATTGCCAAACCCGAGGCTAAAGTGTACTTTGTGGACCGTCGATTTTAGGGGTGGTAATGGGTGAAGGGGGTGGAAAAAAAACGACGGGTTGCACTCCGGGAGTGCCGGCAGAAGTGAAAACTTGAATATTAACGTTGTGCATTTTTGATATTTTGGAATGGTTAGGGAATAATTTTGCACGAATTGCTTTGATTATCAGTATAAAAGTACTATCATTTATGTGTTAGAATACAATATTTATTTATTGCTCTATCGTACACAAACATGACAATTTATATTACATTAAAAAGTTTATATCTCAGAAAAATCAACAAAAAATCAACTCCATCCGTCTTACGAATTTTCGATCAGGTCACGTGTCCTGACGCGAGTTTAACATTTTTTACCCATTACAAAACAAGTGCACAACGCCGCTAAAGAAGTTTTCACTTCAAAAATGTGTGGCTGGAAACTAGTTATTCGTCAAAATTAGACAAATTTGTTGTATTGCGGTTAAATATTTATTATTTCCTTGCAATCGAAGTGAAAAGCAGAGTGTAAAAGTCGAGCATGAAACCCATTTTACCCTCGACGTGACAATCCACCCCTTCTATTTCCATAATCTGTAATGTATTTATTACCAATAAAATACTTATGACTTAAGGGTCGACACCCCCCTAAAACTGAGTTTACGGAACACGTGAAAATACGATAGCAAATATTTATGTTTCTAAATAACATTGCTATCAATCGCTAGTCCAAGAGAGGAAATGTAACGTAACATATGAGGGCATCAAAAATGCTATAGAAATTAAAGAAAAATATTACCTAATAGCAGTTTCGCGTCACAGAAATTTTGACTTATTTGCTAAGTGAACACAATAGCACTCATGAGATACCAGTTACTTCATACAATAGCTAATATTATACTGCAATTTTTCTCGCTTATGTTATACTTCATCTATTTGGCTAACGATAGGTACCAATTTTATTTAGAACCATGAAAGTTGACTAGTTTTTTCACGGAACGCCAAAACCAACAAGGGGTGCCGACACTTAAGAGTCCCCAGGAGGCTCGAGTTTCCATACAAACGTAGTTCCAATTAAATACAAAAACTACATGCCTAATTGAATCCAAACTTTGTGAATATATTGAGTAGACACTTATCGATGTTTGTAATTAGTTTTCGATGTATTAATATACTCAATATATTCGCAAAGTTTGGATTCAATCCGGCATGTAGTTTTTGTATTAAAGCGGAACTACGTTTTTATGGAAGCTCGAGCCTCCTGGGGACCCTTAAGTGCAACAAATAGGCAACCCGCACTTTACGCAAGATGAAAAATAAAATTTTATCGTTTGTTGACAGAAATAGTGGAAAACGGCCCGCTATCGAGTACGCCGCACCCCGCGCACCCCGCGCCGCATCCGCCTCATATAACGCACACACCCATCGCGCAGCTTGCCCCTGTAAGTGTTCCTTTTTATCGTTGACAACGCATAACGTCAACGCATAACACTGTTGGGGCACGGGTCTCTTCCCAAACTCGAAAAGGTTAGGCCATACTCCACACACGACGGCTAAGTCCGGATTAGTGGAAGTTATACGGCTAGAGGCGGACCCCACTGTCCAAGCCGCCTATGAGACCTCTAAGACAGCTTCACGACTGCTATTTAGTATGTAAAATCAACCGGCACCAAAAGCTTAACGTTCCTTGCGAAGCACGGAAATAGTCTAGATAAATGACACTAACATTCCCTCTCGTATATCTACCAGATACGTTAAAACTACCAGGTTTATGATATAGCGTCCTCACTCACCGACAACTAGGTCATATAGTGAGGGCCGCTATTCTTGCCAATACCATAAGGTGAAGACAAGGACCAGTTACGGTAAGTCTTGCCGCCAAGACGCTTGTCCCGGTACTCTGCAAAGCGAGTGCCTCGTGGAAGAGAACCACTACCTACTGTCCAGGTAGGTCCCGGAGCTGTAGGCACGCTCACCTCCCGCAGCTTTCGTTGCTGGCGGTTCGATCCCCGCTCGGGACGCCAGAGAAGCTGGCTCCCACATATCCGGTGTAGTACCGGAGCTGTAGGCACGCTCACTTCCCGGCGCTAATCGCACCTGTCCAGACTTACTCCTACGCGGCTGGATTGGCCGGAGCAGTTTTAGTTTAGCTCTACTTGCTATCCAGGCAAGTGCCGGAGATGCTTTCCTGCCAGTAATTAAACCAGCAGTTCCGCTTAATGGACAACTCCGTGCCCCACGTTGTTTTCGCCCGCCGGCTACGACAAAACTAGTTGCTCGCGGGGAAGGACGCCTGGACGCATCGTGTTTGCCAGACAACACACATTGCCCAACCCCTGCAACTAACCACATACCACTACGAGTCCTTGACCCAGTCGGGTAAGCCAGAGTGCCGAAGGCGATAGATCCAACGGCAGGCAAGCGGTGGGCTACCCCCGACCCCGTAGTACCCTGATCCAAAAAGCCGGACCCGTAGTTCCGGCTGCGACCTCCACCTAGCCGGGTAGCTCTAGGCAGAGGGAACAGCCACTAACAGTCAAACTCACCGTGAGCGTGTGCGTCGGTGACGTAACAGCTAGGACAGCTACCTCATGTCCAGGAGATCGTTGTTCGAGCCCTGCCACGTACCAATATGTGTTTTCGAATTTGGATTTCATATTATGTACGTTTATCCGACTCTCTTACGGTGAAGGAAAACATCGTGAAAAAACCTGCACACGCCTGCGAAGAAACTCGAAGGTTGTGTGTGAAGTCGATCAACCAGCACTGGGCCTCAGTCGACTGTGTGAAGTCGATCAACCAGCACTGGGCCTCAGTCGACTGAGGCCCGATCGCCCTAATTCAGGGTAGGCTCGAGTCTCTCGGTGGGGACGTATATGAGCTGATATAATGAAACATCTTACCCATTCAGGTTTATATTGTGCTCATGGTTAGTTAACCTGCGTTATCAACGGGACCACGCAATCGTCCGCTACGACCGCTTGCGCATTTTTTATTGAAAGAAAATGGTGGCAAAAGACTGACCGCTCGCCTGATGGACAGTGGCTATCACCACTTTTAAGCATCTTTAATACCGGAGTAGTTATTAGTGCCTTACCGAACTCGAGAGCTAAGATGGAATGCCTCGTATTTAATGAGGTTGTAGATTTATAATAGACAAGGAATATTTTCACGGTTTGTCGGAGAAGTGGTTGTCAAAAATGGTTTTGATACAACTCAAACCACAACTGACCCGGAAACTCCTCAGCCTCAACCGATGCGATCTTCGTATAATTGTGGGTACTATCACCGGGCTCCTACCCGTGAATAGCAATGGACAAGCCAATAACACCTGCACGCATAAAAAAACGAAAAAGAGTCCAAATGCGGAATCGGGAGCCCAATACCAATACCAAAAGTGGTATTTGTGAGGTTTATGTGCAGTAGCGCAATGTTAAAAAGAAACTAAACTCCAAAAATACAAAATAACTCTATTTTAGGTCACAGTAATGTCGTTGGATTTAGCAAAAGCAACAACAGAGAGAACAACCTCCATCAAGAGCATCAGGATAACATGTTATTCTAAGATTTGTAAAGGAAAGCTTTTCTTTCTTCTTATCGAGATTACTTCGTAAAGTTTTGCTTTGATCGCTGCAAGCTGTCATCTTAGTACATTTTATATGTTCTATCTCTGTTACACTAATTGAACTTCCATCTATCTTACCCGCTGTCGCAGCGATCATGCTAAATTTTACAACCTATAGTGGGTTTCTAGGATCTGACTATTATTGGAAATGTAATCTCTTTGGCAAATTGAAGCTGGCGCTTAAGGCGTTTCGATTAGCACACTAGCGCCGCCAATAGAAATAATCAATTTTGTCATTCTTATGGACTTTAATCGAAATCATTGAGTATTTTGCGCGCATACAGGGGTAAAAGGTATTTTGTAATTGTTGTTGTGTAACTTTACCTATTAGCAACAATTTATGTTCGTCGATGTTTTCTAAAGTAGCCACTTTTAGCAGTTATGACGAACGTAACTTCTTGCTAATATTCACAGTTATAAAATAACAAACAATAGTTGTTGGCCCCCTTATATGCGCAAAATACTCAATGATTTCGATTAAAGTCCATAAGAATGAGTATTTTATTTATTTCTATTGGCGCCGCTAGTGGGCTTATCGAACCGTCTTAAGCGCCAGCTTCAATTTGCCAAAGAGATTACATTTCCAATAGTAGTCAGATCCTAGAAAATCACTATAGTTCGTAAAAGTGGTAAAATTTAGCTTGATCGCTTCGACAGCAGGTAAGATAAATGGAAGTTCAATTAAAAAGAGATACATATAATAAAATGAACTAAGATGACAGCTATTGCAGCGATCAAGCAAAATTTTACCAAGTATTTATTAAGTATATTTATTTAATAGGTACTCTATAGTAATCTCGACAAGTAGAAAGAAAGCTTTCCTTTACAAAACTTAGAATAGCTTGTTATCCTTTATACTGAGGATCGTAGTCACAAATTTTGTTTTAAAACTAGATGCTGGATGCCAGTTAGTTTCAGGTTGATTAAATCATGTTTTTAGTTAAATAATTTCTTCCCAAAACTGTGTAATAGTCACTTTTTTATCAAGAGTTCAAGACCTAGTTTTAATGTGGTTAAAAATCCATGTCTTAATGAGCATTTGATATAATGTTTCAAAAGTCTTCAATAGAAGTCACTAAATTTACAATAGGGATTGCCAGTCTTCTAATAAAATGGTCTTTGACAATACTTACCCTAAGTGTGTTCGCAGACGTCAAAGAGCACACCGACGACAAATTCAAGCAGTGCGAGCACGAACGCGGGCGCGAGCGAAACACCGAGTTTGGACGCAGCGGAGCTACTGAACGGGCCTCTCCTCCACGCGCTTAACAAGTTAGTAGCATCTGATGTCATCTCCTACAAGATAACCTAATATCTAAGGTTTGAAGCCAACAATATCTCATAATCTTCACAACCGAAAAACGTTGGTCGCTGAAAAAAGGCCTGCCCCGAGGTTTTCCACAAAAACAGGTTCTGCGCTGCCTGCATCCAGCGGCTCCTTCACCAAATCGTCGGTCCACTGAGTGGGAGGCCTGCCTAATGGCTTCCGGTACTCGGTTGCCACTCGAGTACTTTACTGCTAACTGCCTCCGTGGCGTAATGTTTAAGTCCATGAGCTTCACATCAGGAGGTCGCGGGTCCGATCCCCGGCGGAGTCTAACGTATGACTCGTTTCTAAGCCCACCTGGCTAGCTACCACCATCTTGTCGCCAAGCATCAATTTAACAGCATTGATGTGTTCCGGCTAGAAGATAAGATAGCCAGTTCCCCAATGCGTTGGGGAATCTTGGTAAGCCCGCTTCCATCTTCGGCATCATCTTCACTTACCATCGGGTGAGATGATGTCAAGGGCTTACCAATTGTGGATTGGAAAAAACTGCCTCAACGACCGTCCATTCTACGAGTTATGTGACCTACCCTCTGCCACTTGAGTTCAGCGATTCTGTGAGCTATGTCTGTTACTTTAGTCCTAGTACGAATCTCATTTCTGATTCGATCACGTCTGACAACTCCCAACATGGCTAACTCCTACGCCCCTTAAGTGACATTGAGCCTTCTTTCTCATAGTAAGTGACCATGTCTCAGTTCCGTATCTCATTACTGGCAACACACTGGTCATAGATTTTAGTCTTGAGACACTGCGATATTTGCGACGTGAAGATACTGCAAAGCCTCCGATACCTGCCCAACCAAGTTGGATTCGACGATTGATCTCTTTCTCGAAGTTGGGCATACCTAACTGGATAGTTTTTCCAGGTATATCTTATATATAAAATTCTCGTGTCACAATGTTCGTTCCCGTACTCCTCCGAAACGGCTTGACCGATTCTCATGAAATTTTGTGAGCATATTGAGTAGGTCTGAGAATCGGCCAACATCTATTTTATTTTAGGGTAGGGTAGTGTAGGGTAGGGTAGTGTAGTGTAGGGTAGTGTAGTGTATGTAGGGTAGGGTAGGCAGTCTAGTGTATGTAGGGTAGGGTAGGCAGTCTAGTGTAAATGTAAGGCGGTACGTAGTTCGCCGGGACAGCTAGTATATATATATATATTAGTCATCAATTAATGTGGAGTGTCTAACCTTCAGAGGAGTGGATGCGACACGGACATTTGACATCATTTTCTTCTTGGAGATTTTAAGACCCACTAGTTGAGAGGCTCTACTGAGACCATCGAGCATTGTTCCTAGGTCTTCCAGGGTCTCAGCTATGACAACAGTTTCGTCAGAAAATCGAGCTTGGGTTATGTACTCGACGTTGATAAGGATGCAAAGTCCCTGCCAGTCCATAACTTGAAAACATCTTCGGTGAACCAGTATTGAATAACTGTACGTTGTTGTTCCAGTGGACGAGCGAGCGAGACGCCGCACGCGCTGGGCGCCAGCGTGAGCGAGACGAGCACACCAGGCAGCACCGCATCGCTCAAGAGCATCGCGCAAGAGGCCGTGCAGCGCGCCGGCCTCGAGCAGCAGCAGCAGCAACAGCAGGTGCGTGACGTCACAGCTTGTAGCTAGCAGCAAGCGAGCGAGCGGTTACAGCTTATAAGCTAGCAGCAAGCAAGCGAGACGTGACAGCATATAGCTAACAACAAGCGAGCGAAACGTCACAGCATTTAGCTATCAGCGAGCAAGCGAGACGCCGCACGCCATAAATGTTTTTTTTTCTCATCTAGCATCCTCTGCACCGCTAGACAGTCCAGGCCTAAGTAGCACGAATGAAACCAAAAGTTTAATAATATTTCAACGAATACAGAACAAACTGCCGTTGAGCTGCTTGCGTCTTCGAAAGGCTTCTCAAATGTTTTAGACACGCCTATTTCCGATTCATTCATCATCATTCGTTCATAACAGACAATTGAAGTTCGTTCGCTCATTTAACTGCATCTTTGATGAATGCCGCGAGCCGGCAACGGCGACAGTCAAACATAAACCGACAAAGGGGCCGCGTAGAGTTCAGTCGCAACGCTAACAACTTTGGCGGCAGCGTGGCCGGCGGTGCGATTCAATTCAAGGCGGCCTCTTTGACAGACTGTTTGTCGCGAGCCGCCAAAGCTGCAGTTAAATGAGCGAATGAACTATATTCAGTGGTATCATATGGATGGATGTGGCGGCACCTTGCAGTAAAACTATTCTTGGCTACTAAGTATATACACAACTGCCAACCATCCACGGTTGGTCCACGGCCGGACCCCAGGCATGCAACCTCGCCTGGCGGAGATATATTTCCCTTTGCTCTCGTCAAGTAGGAGCACACCGTCCCTTCATTGGTGACCCCGACGATGGATTGTCCTCTGCACAGACACTGCGACCTCTGGGACACAGTTAAGGAAAAGCAGGTCTCAATGACTGAACGCTAATCAATGGGGTCCAGGTGCCGAGGGAAACTCCAAAATATATCCTGGCATTGGGGTGCCCGCCCCATAGGCGCACGTAGGCCACAGTCTGAAAATGCGGCGGTGTGCTGCAGCCGAGTCATTCATGGTATTTTGGTTTCCGCAGGGACTAGACGACTCGGTGCTCGGATGCGGGCTCGGGCTAGCGAATTTAGGACTGCGGAGATCACTGGCGGCCGCGCACATCCCGCCGTTACTCGGCGTGGCGCCGCTAGGACAACTGCCGCTCAGCTCTGTGAGTATGAAAAGCTAGCTACAGGTGCCGAATGATTCGGCAGAGAGTACAAAAAGCTCTATATCTAGCTTAGACGAGTTTCCGCCATAGGTCATATATCCGCCTCAGACATAGCTTAAAATGATAAAGTTCTGTGTGGGGTGGCCACTTTCCTTATCATAAGACATATCATTCAAAATATTCGATAGCGAGTTTCCACACTATGCAATCTGATAGGTAGGGCGAATGACTGATTCGAAATCTTCGAAAGCGTGTTTCCATGCAATCTGATAGGAAGGACAAATGACTGATTCAAAATCTTCGATGGCGTGTTTCTATGCAATTTGATTGGAAGGACGAATGACTGATTCGAAATCTTCGATAGCGTGTTTCTATGCAATCTGATTGGAACGACGAATGACTGATTCGAAATCTTCGATAGCGGGTTTCTATGCAATCTTATAGGAAGGACGAATAACTGATTCGAAATCTTCGATAGCGTGTTTTTATTCAATCTGATAGGAAGGACGAATGACGGATTCAAAAGCTTCGATAGCGTGTTTCCACACTATGCAATCTGATAGGAAGGACGAATGACTGATTCGAAATCTTTGATAGCGTGTTTCTATGCAATCTGATAGGAAGGACGAATGACTGATTCGAAATCTTCGATAGCGTGTTTCTATACAATCTGATAGGAAGGACGAATGACTGATTCGAAATCTTCAATAGCGTGTTTCTATGCAATCTGCTAGGAAGGACGAATGATTGATTCGAAATCTTCGATAGCGTGATTCTATGCAATCTGATAGGAAGGACGAATGACTGATTCGAAATCTTCGATAGCGTGATACTATGCAATCTGATAGGAAGGACGAATGACTGATTCGAAATCTTCGATAGCGTGTTTCCACACTATGCAATCTGATAGGTAGGACGAATGACTGATTCGAAATCTTTGATAACGTGTTTCCGCACTATGCAATCTGATACGTAGGACGATAGACTGATTCGAAATCGTCGCTAGCGTGTTTCCACACTATACAATCTGAAAGGTAGGACGAATGACTGATTTAAAATCTTCGATAGCGTGTTTCCACACTACGCAACCTGATAGGTCGACTCCAGGATGTGTGTGATAAAGGTGCTCAATTCCAACTTGTTTTGTGTTTCAGGAGCACCAACTACAATTCCAAATGATGGAGGCTGCATTCTACCACATGCCACACCCCTCCGACTCGGAGAGAACGCGGCACTACTTGCCCAGGAACATTTGCCAGACGCCGCTATACTACAATCAGGTGATCACATCCCGTAATTTATATTCTGTCGTCTAAAATACAAAATCTAAAAACACAATTGGACTCGTAAGTTTTGACTTCGGTAATACTTATACAAGATGCGCGCGGTAAGTTTTTTATCATCATATTAGCTCATATACACCGAGGGGCTCGAACTTTTTTTAATCCATAATTGGCAAGCCCTTAGCATCATCTTACCTGGTGGTAAATGACGATGATGCCGAAGATGAAAGCGGGCTTACCAAAATTCCCCAACACAATGAGGTACTGGCTATCTTATCTTCAAGCCGGAACACATCAATGTTGTTAACATTGATGTTTGGCGGTAAGACGTAGATAAGATGTTGGTAGCTAGCCAGGCGGGCGTAGAAAATGCCCTTCCTCCAACTAAACCGCGTCCTTACACAGTCAGAATCGAACCCGCGACCGCCTGATGTGAAGCTAATGGACTTAACGCGATTACGTCACGGAGCCGGTTAAAACAGCGGCTCAATGAAACTTGCGCAATCACGTCGATCATGAAAGTTAACTGACCATAAGCACGGACAGGGATGGGATTCACTCACGATTGTGTCATTTACATGCTTCGCAAGGCACGTGAAGCCATTGGTGCCAGATCACTGGATTGCAGTCGTATCAGAGTCCTTATCATCACATCAGCTCATATACGTCCCCACCGAGGGGCTCGAGCCTACCCTGCATTAGGGCGATCGGGCCTAGCCTGGCTTAGAAAATTTCCTTCCACCAACCAAACCGAGTCTTACAAAGTTAGACTCCTCCGGGAATCGAACCCGCGACCTCCGGATGTGAACCTAATGAACTTACCATTACGCTACGGAGGCGGTTATATCTGGCCTTAGTCCGTTTATTCCCATCTGCCCCCTTCGGAGCTTGCCACCGGGGTGGCGGTTGGCACTAATTAGGTGGCGTTCACCACTTAAGTTTATTCCCATCTGCCCCCTTCGGAGCTTGCCACCGGGGTGGCGGTTGGCAGTATATAGGTGGCGTTCACATTTCGTATTGAACGTTATCAATGAAAATTGATATAAAACATCACTGGGTATCATGAGCAATAAAGGTGTATTGGTGTAATAGATAATAAATTGAACTTTTATTTTAATTACTAATTCTAATTCATAAATACCATGAACGTTTTATTCTAACAATTATTATTATCTTTCATACACTTACTTGTTATTTTATACACAGTTGGTAAACCATAACAGCAATATTGTTAAAAGTATAAAGTAGCTATATTCTCATACTATTAAACGAGTAATATTTGTATATATATTTGTAAAAACTACTCAACGGATCTGGCTGAAATTTGGTAGGAAGACAGATTAGGACCTGGATTAATGCATAATAATAATAATATAATTTATTTATTCGACCAACAAGAATCACAATAGTGTTAGTAACTACTTTAAGCATAGGCTACTTTTTCCATGCTCGCCAGCCGCGCGCACCCTCGAAAAGTCATAGAAACGTTGTCCACGCGGGTGAAGCCGCGGGAAAGAGCTAGTACCCAATAAAGAAACGGAGAAATTTAAAATAATTTGTATACCCATCCATGTATAGAAATGGCAAAAAACTAATAAACAAACAATATAACATAATAATGACATAACATTTAATAGTGATAAACTTAATTTTTATTACTCATACATAACATCCAGAGACATTTACACCCATCTTAGATTATTGTAAGAGTACAGGTTATACCCAATAAAAGATATATAGAATTGAAATAATTCATTTATCCATGTAAATTATTTTTATAATAATTATTAAATTATTTTTATAATAATTTACTAACTATAACAGTTCCAAAATTATTTATTTTAAACTTAATTTTTATTGCTCATGATATACAGTTAGGTTTTATATCAATTTCCATTAATAATGTCCAATACGAAATGCGATAAACCATTTAAACCCCTGTACTATAACTACGAAGGGAGCAGATGAAACTAAATAGGTGCCATCGACCACCGGGGTGGTAAGCGCCACCTAATTAGTGCCAACTGCCACCTCGGTGGCAAGCTCCAAAGGGGGCAGGTGGGAATAAACGAAGGTGGTTAACGCCACCTAATTAGTGCCATCCGCCACCCCCCGGTGGCAAGCTCCGAAGAGGGCAGATGGGAATAAACGCCTTAGTCCACTACGCGGGCCCATTGCGGGTTGGTCGACTTCACACACAACCTTCGAGTTCCTTTGCAGGCGGTGTGTGCAGGAAACCTCACGATGTTTTTTTTTACCGTTAGAGGGTCGAATAAACGTACATATGAAATAGAAATTCGTAAACACGTTGGTACGTGGCAGGATTCGAACCACGACCTCCCGGACAGGAGGTGGCGGAACAATAACATAAACCTAATCCAAAAACACAATAGTAAGGGCGGGCTTATTTCCGCAACCAGGAGACTGGTGTGTGCGCCCATTTCAAGATCATTTCGCATTATAACCTTAGTGAACAACCCATACGTCCCCACAGCTGGGGCTTTGGATCTTTTTCCAATCTCGGGAATGTATGGCCGTATTACACACATGGAGGCCAAGTCTGGTTTGGTGGAGGTGTAGGGCTAGTGGCAAACCCCACCGTCTTAAGTTTTTATCCGCGTATAAGGGCTCTGGAAAACGGTAAAGGAAAACATCGCGAGGAAACCTGCATACGCCTGCGAAGAAACTCGAAGGTTGTGTGTGAAGTCGACGTTCAACCCGCTATGGATCCGCGTAGTCGACTAAGGCCCGATCTCTCTAATTCAGGGTAGGCTATAGGTTGATAACCGCCTCCGTAGCGTAATGGTATGTTCATTAGGTTCACATCAGGAGGTCGCGGGTTCGATTCCCGGCGGAGTCTAACTTTTTAAGACTCGTTTTGGTTGGTGGAAGGACATTTTCTAAGCCAGGCTAGGCCCGATTGCCCTAATGCAGAGTAGGCTCGAGCCCCTCGGTGGGGACGTATATGAGCTGATGTGATGGTAAGGACTCTGATACGACTGCAATCCAGTGATCTGGCACCAATGGCTTCACGTGCCTTGCGAAGCATGTAAATGACACAATCGTGAGTGAATCGCATCCCTGTCCGTGCTTATGGTCAGTTAACTTTCATGATCGACGTGATTGCGCAAGTTTCATTGAGCCGCTGTTTTAACCGCCTCCGTGACGTAATCGCGTTAAGTCCATTAGCTTCACATCAGGCGGTCGCGGGTTCGATTCTGACTGTGTAAGGACGCGGTTTGATGCGAGGAAGGGCATTTTCTACGCCCGCCTGGCTAGCTACTAACATCTTATCTAAGATTGACCGCCAAACATCTATGTCAGCAGCATTGATGTGTTCAGGTTTGAAGAGAAGATAAGCCAGTTCCTCATTGCGTTGGGGCGTCTTGGTAAGCCCGCTTCCATGGGCATCATCGTTACTTATCATTAGGTGAAATGATGCCAAGGGCTTACCAACTGTGGATAAAAAAAGAGTTCTGTCAGGTTCTTTGTGGTAACCTTATTGTTTTTATTTCCAGGTGCTTCTACCACATTCGGACAGCGTAGAGTTCTTCCAGCGGCTAACGACAGAGACGTTATTTTTCGTGTTCTACTACATGGAGGGCACGAAGGCGCAGTACCTCGCGGCGAAAGCACTCAAGAAGCAGAGCTGGCGATTCCACACCAAGTACATGATGTGGTTCCAGAGGCATGAAGAGCCAAAGGTCATCAATGAGGAGTATGAACAGGTTTGTGGCTTCATCATCAAATCAGCCGAAAATCGTCCACTGCTGGACGAAGACCTTCCCCAAGGATTTCCACGACGACGGTCCTGCGCTGCCCGCATCCATCGGCTTCCCGCGATCTTCACCAGGTCGTCGGTCCACCGTGTGGTAGGCTTAAAGTCTGGCTATTTAATATCATCATCCACTGCTGGACATAGGCCTCACCCAATGATTTCCACGACGACCGGTTCTGCGCTACCCGCATTCAGCGGCTTCTTGCGACCTTCACCAGTACGTTCATATCCTATTCATATTTAATATGCTAGGTTTTTATTTGGAAGGCAGTTTAAAAAATCCATACCAAGTACATGTGTTAGATTATCCTCATCTCAAGCACTGCGTCGCCTTGGACGCAATTAAGGAAACGATGGTAAAATGCAAGCACAGCTGGCAGTCCACTACGCCCTTAATAAGTTTTGTACAGAATGTTAAGTTTCGAAGGTTGTGTGTGAAGTCGACCAACCCGCACTGGGCCCGCGTGGTCGACTAATGTCCGATCGCCTGACTTGGACTCTAATAGTATAAGGCATTGTATAATAAACATACGTACATACATAGACTGACAAAAACATAACCCTCCTTTTTCCATAGTCAGGTAAAAATATTGTTCTAAACAAAATTTAACCTAAATCTGTTCAGTAGTTTAGGCGTTAAAGCACTGGATGGAGACAAAAATTGGCCGCCATGTTGATGACGAAACACATACAGTAATGTGTTTCGTCATCAACATGGCGGCCAATGTCGTTTCATACATTCAGTGAGTCTGTTTGAAAAGTGATTTTCTAGTAATTCCTATGCATATTTTGTCAAAATTATAACTTATGTTATATGGGGTCACTTTAATTAGTTCTTGATAGCAAAGGATATGAATTTACTCGTGATGACAAACAACTTACCCAAAGAAACTATATGTCAAATATGAAAAAAAATTGTTGGTCCTTTTTACATTTTTGCCGATTTGATATCTTAATAGTATAGAAGAAACTTTTTTTTTCCAATTGACATAGTTTCTTTGGGAAAGTTGTTTTTGTCCTTTCTACATTTTTGCAGATTTGATAACTTAATAGTATAGAAGAAACTTTTTTTTTTCTGATTTGACATATAGTTTCTCTGGGAAAGTTGTTTTTTTATTACGAGCACATGATTATCTTTTATCAAGAACTAATTAAAAGTCACCGTGTATACTCATTTATATACAGTATTAAAATCATGACCTAATACTTTGTTAAACAGAAGTTATTGATAATTAACCGCCTTCGTGGCGTAATGGTTAGTCCATTCGCTTAACACCAGGAGGTCGCGGGTTCAATTCCCGGTGGGGTCAACTTCTAAGACTCGGTTTGGTTGGTGGTAGGGCATTTTCTAAACCTGCCTGGCTAGCTACCACCATCTTATCTAAGTCTTGCCGCCAAACATCTGTGTTAACAACATTGATGTGTTCCGGCTTGAAGATAAGATAACCAGTTCTCCATTGCGTTGGGGAATCTTGGTAAGCCCGCTTCCATCTTTGGCATTATCGTCACTTACCATCAGGTGAGATGATGCCTTACCAATTCAGAATTAAAAAAAAAAAAAAACTAAGATCCGAAATTTTCGGGCCTTAGGGTTGTCACTGCGAACTATACATTTGAATGAACTAAATATTTGTATGTATATCACAGAAATGTTTATAAAAGTTGATTAATTTCTCTCCCTCATGGATTTCATGAACCATGGTCCATGATAGCTATACACAGATGATGTATTTTTGTTGCCGCTACAACAGCAAATACAAAAAATTTGTAAAAGTAAAATAAGGGGGGTCTTCATACAAAAAACGTGTTTTTTTTAAACATGAAGAAACTAGCGCCCACTAGTATGATGGTACTGAACTCTATGTGTGGTGCGGTTCTGACTCGCCCTTGGCCGGTTTTTTTTAATCATTTAAATATCATTGATATATATCCAAGGATAACAACATAAGGTGAAGGAAAACAACATAAGGAACAGTTTTCCTTTCACACGCCTGCGAAGAAATTGACGTCGAAGTGAAGTCTAAGTAAGACCTGATCACCCTAATTCAGGGTAGGCTCGAGCCCCTCGGTGGGGACGTAATGAGCTGATATGATGATGATGGATGACACAAATATATTGTTTGGTTGTAAGGAACAAACAGTGTGCAAGCCTGACTCGCTCTTAGCCGATTTCTTCATACAGAGTTCAGGAGCTAGCACTATTGCTATTGCTAGCCCTTCATAAGCTATAAGATTTTCTCTGAGAAATGCGTGACCATCATAATATAATCTTTATAGTTAATATTATAGTATTAACATCTAAGTTCAATGGCACTCACCATCAAGTAAGGTGCATACAAACACACTTAAATTAAAATAAAAACTGTTTTTGTTTGTTGCAGGGCACATACATATACTTTGACTACGAGAAGTGGGGCCAGCGAAAGAAGGAGGGCTTCACGTTCGAGTATAAATACTTAGAAGACAGAGACTTGAATTGAGTGGACTCAGTGGGTCGAGGCGCTCGTGTCGTCTCCCTCGCTCGCACGCCACTGCGCCGGGCGGGAGCGAGACAGTGACAGTGAAAGTGCAGTGCAATTTTGGAGCAACAAATCAGTGTTGTACTCAGTGCATGACAGTGTCAGCCAGTGCTCAGTGTTTCAACTTTCAAGCTCGAAGTCATCTAGTACCACTGGACCTTGTACTTGGTTATTTGATGTGACAGCGGATTGGTTTTTTTAACAAAAACAACCATAAATGTTTGTCTTCGCCATCATTCTGTTACTTAACAGTAGTTTAAAGTGATTGAACAATCGGTTCAAGTTAAATCTGTGATGAAATAAAAAAATCAAGTTGACAAGTATCATTGTAAAAAATACTTTTGTAAAATAACTTCATTCTGGCAGTATTAGTTGTATTATTGTTGAAAAATCATTTTTCTTTTTAAGATTTAACTAACTGGTTTTGAAGCGAAATGTTTTTTTATGTGTGTTGCATCTTTTATAGGTGTTCAGAGTTTTAGATAAGTAAATGCAATCTCATAGACAAGTAGTTCCTAGCATTGGAAAACATCGTGAGATACCTTACTGAGAAACCTTTCTATTGTTAAAATGTGTAAATGAATGAGCAGGAATGTAAGGATGTGTGGATCCTGAAAGGGACTCAGTTCTGACCACCTCCTCATCTTAAATTGGTTGGCTTATGCGAATTTAGAGCGTTGTTTGTTTATGAAAATATCCCGGACCGTCGAAATAAACACTTTGTGCAACTAATTTCATTATCTTCCAAAATGTTCTACAAGATCCATCCATTTTTAGAATCATCATCACTTACCATCAGGTGAGATGATATCAAGGGCTTACCAATTGTGGATAAAAAAATACTACAAGATGTGGCAAGTAGACTTTCGGTTTTCACCGCAGATGCTATTACTCTAAGATATTTCTTATTAACCACTACAAGGATAATACTCAGTCAAAGAAAATATTCTATCCATCTCAAAACAGGACTGATTACAATTTTATTTCAAGATTAAATTCCCACCGTCGTATTTAATACTAGGTTATTAGTTTGTTTTAGACCAGTTATGAGTGAAATTTAGTCTCTCATATTAACTAACAGTACACAAACCATTGAATATTTTCCTTGTCTGGCTAATTAGTAGTTACTAGTAATTACTAGATTTATGAACACTAAATGGAGATTGAAAAGTTATTGCTAATCTGTGATTTAAATAAGTTGAGGTTCGATTAGACATAGGTGTTACAATTTTGTATTTAGGTATTATGATAGTGCATTGGACATGACAAATTGCATAGTTTAGTTCACATACAAACAACATAATTTAGGGAACATTTGGGGCTGTTATAACCATAGAATATAACTAAAGCAATAGAAACCGCCTTAGAAATGTCAAATATTTGGCTACCAAATGAGGAGTTGTTCATTGTAAGAGAAAGCTTCAAATCATATGACATACTTTTTGGTTTCATAATAATTTACCATCAATCAAACTTGTAACATGTTTAAAATCAAATAGAAACAATATATTTTTGTCTTTTTCATGTATTAAAAAGGGTCGTATAAAGAAATGCAACAACTAATAGTCTCTTTAGTATGTTTTCTAGTGATCCATTGTTCCGAGGTTTGAATGCAACAACAGAAATACTATTCAAGTGGTTTATAATATTACATAAACATTATTAGCAATAATTTCTTTGCTGGTTATACTTGACAAACTGTCTTTCTTAAACCAATGTTTACTAAATCATGAAGTTTGTTTATGTAAAAGTAAACTGTCCTAAACCACGAATAGATTGATAGTACAGATGCATCACTGTAGACACTATGAAGTCGGTTTAAAATGAATAGCTACTCTTGCAGCGCGGTTTTAAAGTTCATTCTAGCACATCAGCGCAATACACATGAGAATGTACCGAATCACTAAGCGCAATATTTACATGCTCGCCCAGTAGGATTGAGATTTGAGCGCTTATACAGGTGTTTTTTCATAGTATGCAAGCTATTAAGGGTAGGCTACACTTTTAAAACTGAAAAACTTTTTTTAAGAAACCCATACTTAATTCTCAAAAAAATGTCTCCATACAAAGTTGGCCAATTGGGCCAACTTGATAAAACTTTATAGATGAAAAAAAGTTTTATTATTTATATTGGGTTCCTTGGGGAAAAGTGTTGTTTTATTTATAGGCTACCCACACAAATACATACACACTAAAAAACATCCTGTATGTAGAAACCTTCTCGCTACTATTCCCATGTGGGGGACGCCTCTACCACCTCATTACTTTGTTCCCCTCTTTATTTCTTTTTACTTATCTAAATTTTTCCCACTGTATCTTTGACAATGATCATACTCATAGATTTTTATTTCCTCCGGAAGATGTAGCTTAGGCAGGTCTTGCGCTCGGTGGACCAACGACCTGGTGAAGGTCGCGAGAAGCCGTTGGATGCGGGCAGCTCAGGACTGGTTGTTGTGGAATCCGTTGGGGAGGCCTTTGTCCAGCAGTGGATGTCTTTCAGCTGATATGGTTTATTTATTGTAAACTATATATCTTACATATTATGTTTACCGCTTCATCACTGACTGAGCAACTCCATAACGCTGTCAATGGGATGTTGTCATTTTTATTTCAACAAGTACTTTGTGACTATGTACTAGTTCATTATGAAACAAATTAATCTAATATCTTAAATAGAAGTGTAGATCTACCCTAACCGCTGAACTAAGAAATAGGCTTAGGTAGGTGAGCAGCGCGAGGGTTGCGCATGCGGTACGTCCGTCAGGCACGTGTTACGCTCTAGTTCTGTGAAAGGTCTACCAGATACTAATGGCACGAATGTTAATAAACATCGATTTTTACCTGGCCATGTCATTCCAATCTATTAAATTGTAAAAAACTTGTTGCCGTACTTCTAGTTTAAACTTTGATTTGACAAATAGGATACTAATAATTTGAGCAACTTTTTATCTTTTTTTTTATTCACAATTGGCAAGCCCTTGGCATCATCTCACCTGATGGCAAGTGACGATGATGCTGAAGATGGAAGCGGGCTTACCAAGATTCCCTAACGCAATGAGGAACTGGCTATCTTACCTTCAAGCCGGAACACGTGAATGCTGTTAGCATTGATAAGATGGTGGTAGCTAGCCAGGCGGGCTTAGAAAATGCCCTTCCACAAACCGAACAGAGTCTCACAAAGTTAGACTCCCCAGGGGATCGAATCCGCGATCTCCTGGTAAATCTAATGGGCTTAACCATTACGCCACGAAGGTGGTTAAATTTTTCAACAAAAACGTAATTTTGGTCTGAAAATGTATGTATGAATTTTGATTTATTAAAAATATAAAACATGATGGAAACAAGTAAGGTTTTTTTTTAATTTCACTGGAAGGTAATTGAGAAAAATTTCCATCATAATTATAGGAATGCTTCATCCAAAGAGGTAGGTACCTAGATACTTCAAGGAGGAAGCATGCAATACAATATCACAGTGTACTTTAGATTTAAATCATTATTGTTTTTTAGGAACAGCATTTCTACGCCAAAATCGATGTTTGTTTTTAACTGTCCTGTGAGTTTCTGGTGACCCTTTACTGTATCTCACTTTCCCACACAAGCACCTTTGCCAGGTGACGACCTGTAAAATAACATAGCGGTAAACAGTGATATTATTACCATTAGATTCAACTGTCCAATGTTCAATGCTAGTCTTAGAATATACCTAACAAATGCCAGTGTCACAGCATAGTAAAGGATAGATAATTATAATATCATGGCCCGGGATATTTTCCAACTGTATAATTTTATATTTTACATTTTAAAGGGTTCATTTTGAAACTGGTGATATATTTTCATATGAATTTGTTTCAATAGTTTAGTATAAGTCTATAAGTTTTTTTTTTACAGTTCCGTTTTACTTAAAAGTGTATGTAGAATAGTGTAAAGAAATTCAACGAAATTTGTTCAATGCATTATTTTTCTATTATTATTATTATAAACAAAACAAGTTCATATATTAAATATCACCACTTTTTTTTTAATAAAACCCTGAGGTAAGCTAATAGACTTTTTCACCTCATGACGATGTGGTGTTGCATGATAAAACTTGCGATATTAGCACCGCCTTACCCCAATATGATACAAATAAGTCTGATTATAGGTTAATTTTATCATGGAATATCACTGATTAAGTTGTAAGTGCATTTAAATTGAACAAAACCATTGAATTATGTGAGCGCATGTTGTAACACTGCCAAAACTATGTACGGACAGCGACACATCAAGCTATACAAAACCAGTATAAGCTGGCCGCGCGACACCTTTGCGATTCAATATACGACAGGCCCGCGTTAACTGGTTTTGTATAGCTTGATGTGGCGCCGTGTGTACATTCGGAATAGAATAAACTAATTGTGTACTTATTTATTAATTTATTTTTATGTGATAAACGGGCACCGCAAGTTTGCCTCCAGCAAGCAGCAACGGTTGGACTTGAGAATTTATTATATTGTCTGTTAAAATTCACAAGTTTTTTATGTGATATTTGATCTAATTCTTGTAGGTTTTTAAGTTATTGTCGGGTTCAACCACCCCCGGCCGCTCGCTGGGGACAAATGAACGGTGTCCAGTGATAAAATTTAATTTATATCGAATACCGAAGCATCTGTTTAGGGGTGAAAGAGTGTATTGCCGTACCCGATTGCAACTCACCGCTTTAGACATTACTGCCAGATTGTGTACATTAAGCCTCTGAAAACGATGAGACACCAAATACCAAGTTTTCCATTTTGTAACGAAGTTAAATAGTTGTTGTATAGATTGAATCCAGAATTGTTGCACATGTTGAGTGCTGTCTCGCTTCGAGCGCGGGCGTAGTGATACTGAAGCCCGCCGCTAGATGGCGCTGGCGGCGGCGAGCGGCGAGCGAAACAGCGCGCGATCTCGATTATTCCGTGCGTAATGTTGAATAGTTTTCACTTTTGTAAAAAGTCTATCGTGAGAACAGATGAAAATGTGGTAAATAATTTAAAAAATTATCTGTACAGTTCTATTTGTATAGAAATAATAAATAATGATTTAAAAATTTTAAAACATGTTGTGATTTCTTCTTACGCTTAGTTTTTAAGTGCGTCGTTTAGACAAGCGCGCCCCGTTTAGTGGTGTCGCGCGTTTTTCGCATTTCTTTTATCTTATTTATTTTTTTACTGGAAGAAATGACTGTTTTATTGTAGAATAAAGTATAAGAAAACATTTACATTATTTGTTTGTTTCGGAGTCGCTCTGATTCCCAACTAGCAATTTCATAAAGATATAATTATAATTTTATTTTAAAATCAATTCCCTTTTGACAAATCAAGATATTGTTACCTACAGTGTAAAGGACATCTTGAAGGAAACGTTAAAGTATTATTAAATTTATTAAAGTCCTTCGGTCTCGGCCTTTATTCCAGCTTGGACAGCACTGCATTTTTTTTTACCTATTTCAAAACAAAATACAAAACAATTAATCATCTAGCACCATTAAACCTGAATGGTTTGTCGAGGTGTTCACAGTCGTCTACGAGCTATATATTTACAATAACAAAAAAATATAAAGAATCAGATAAGTTATGCATACCTACATATTTCCTTAACCTTACTGCAATGCATACACAGGCACAGACGAGATACTAGTTACTTCGTAAACTCAGGTCACCTGCGTAACGAACGACACACTTCTGTTATTGTGGTTACTCTGTTAATTCTGTTCGCGCTTGCTGATTCTGATTAACGTGGCTCGCAATGGAGTCATTAGACCGCGGCAGTGATGTACTTTTGCTGCCATTGATTGCAATCGCTGCAGTTCTATTCAGTTCAGTTCAAGCCCCGTCTTAAAAAGATTTTCAAGTTTTATAACTAATAGATACATCGAAGTACCGCCTCCGTAGCCCAGAGGCAAAGCTCACTGGCTTTACACAGGAGGTCGCGGGTTCGATTCCCGGCGGGATCCATTGTAAGACTCGGTTTGGTTGGTGGTAGGAATTTTCTAGCCTAGCCCATATGGTTAGCTACCTACCACCATCATATAAGTCTTGCCGCCAAATATCAATGTTGATATCATTGGTGAGTTCCGGCATGAAGATAAGATAGCCAGTTCCCCATTGCGTTGAGGAATCTTGGTAAGCCCGCTTCCATCTTCAGCAACACCGTCACTTACCACCAGGTGAGATGTTGTCAAGGGTTCACCAATTGTGAATAAAAAAAAAGTGTATAAAAACGCCACCATGTCGGTTCGCCCCCAGGACCACAACTCGAAACCTATCCAGCTGCAGCAAGGGGTGAGACAGGTAGACGTTATATCTCCGAAACTGTTCACCGCCGCCCTAGAAGATGTTTTCAAGCTTCTGGACTCGGCATCAATATCAACGGCGAGTATATCACCCACCTCCGATTCGCTAACGATATCGTGGTCATGGCTGAGACAATGGAAGACCTAAGCACAACGCTTGATGGCCTCAATAGAGTCTCTCAACAAGTAGGTCTTAAAAGGAAATAAGCCCATGCAAGACGAAAATAATTTTAAATGTCCGTGTCGCACCCGCTCCTCAAAAGGTCGAAGTTGTTGACTAATATGTACGAGTATACCTGGTAAGTAATCCAGTTAAGTAGGTCCAACTTTAAGAAAGAGATCAATCGACGAGTCCAACTCGGCTGGGCAGGGTTCGGGAGGCTTCGCAATATCTTAACGTTCTAAATAGGTACCGCAGTGTCTCAAGACTAAGGTATTTGACCAGTATGTGTTGCCTGTGATGACACACGAAGCTGAGACATGGTCGCATACTATTGGCCTCATAAGAAGGCTCAAGGTCACCCAAAGAGCAGTGGACAGAGCTATGTTCGGAATTTCCCTACGCGATTGAATCAGAAATGAGGAGAACCAAAGTACATAGCTCTCAGAATCCAGTGGGCAGGGCACAAAGCTCATAGAACAGATGGCCGTTAGGGTAGTAAAGTTCTTGAGTGGCGACCGCGCACCGGGAGATGTAGCGTAGGCATGCCTCCCACGCGACCTGGTGAAGGTCGCGCGGGAAATAGCTGGATGCGGGCAGCGCAGGACCGGTGGTCGTGTAAATCCTTGGGGGAGGCCTTTGTCCAGCAGTGGATGTCTTTCGGCTGATATGATGATGATTATAACTATTCTTTTGAGAACGTCTGTCTGCGCCTACAACCCAAAGGAATCACATGGTCATCTGCAAATGAGAGCAATGATATATTTTTTGTCTTGGTCTAGTTTGACGTCTTCGACTTTGTCCTCTAAGGTCATCGTCCATTAATGGTGGAGTCTGGGGGAGAACGGGCTGACTCCTTTGACTTTTGAAATAGTTTCCGTGGTTTGACGACACCATGATATGAAGGTCTCATAAAACATGCCTCTACTATTGGGTTCGTCAGCAGAATATTAAGGCCTGTGACTAGTTTAGTAATAGGATAGTGCTTCTAAGTTAACCGAGTCAAAGGCCTCTTTTAAGTTTATTACGGCTAAATAGATTTTAATTCCTTATACAGGTTACTGTTAATTAGATCGGATCCTTTTATGAGGTCATAGGGGACGTTATTTGGGTCAATTTTGACCCCATATTGTATTATGCAAAAGTGAACCATTTTCGAAAAAAATGATAAACCAGTTTTACTCTCAAAAACCAATAACATTCAGAAACTACAGACCGTTACCACACCTCGGTCACTGGCGATAAAATGTATGAAACAAACGCGTTCCTACGCACACAGTCTAAGCTCGTGTAGGTGAACGCGTACCATGCTTGTGTGAGTGAGATAAGACGTGCTAGGATTGCTGGGAGATATCTGAGCGGGTGGGCGGCACTTTCAACGGGAGGCAGGTTTTCCAAAAAATGCCAGTTAATTAAGTCTGCATATTATTTAAAAACATCTACACATTCCTAGATATCCAACGACGCAAAAAAGACTGCACTTAATTACACAATTAGAGAGAAAATGCGATAAAACTAGAGACAGGTAACTGAGAATGTGAATATGGAATAAAATGAATTTAAGGCATTTTAATAATCAAGTTTTATTTTTTTTACAATTCGTTTTCAAAGTTCCTGCATTATTACGTATGCAGAGGCGCATACGTTTCCGTAATTCGGTTTTGACTACTCCAGTTGTCAAATTTGTCCGAAGAGGACGAAAAATCCTCGTCGCCAGTGAACTATCGGGAGATACAAAGTGAAACCAGTACAGTCATTTTTATAATGTCTATTCAATCATAATAGAGTCAATGTAGCCGTCATCATCATCATATCAGCCGAAAAACGTCCACTGCTGGTCAAAGGCCTCCCCCAAGGATTTCCACGACGACCGGTCCTGCGCTGCCGCATCCATCGGCTTCCCGCGATCTGTACAAGTAGTCGGTCCACCGCGTGGGAGGCCTGCCTACGCCATGTAGCCAACATTGCAATAAAGGTATCTAGCGACATTACAATAAGAAAAAGTAACAAGGGTCTCAAAGACGTTTCTCAATGTTTGGATGGGAATTATCGACGATAATAGACCGCGGTAGTGATCCCCGCGCCGGCTCGTACCTGGTTCTACAGATATTCCTGGCTATACAGCGCGGCAACGCGGCCAGTATAATGGGCACTTTTGAGCCGGGTACGAGGTGGTGCGACATAGACTAAGTACCTAATTGCAGGTACCAAGTACATTATTTTAGTTTGACGTATATATAATATAATATGACGATAATTTGAATGGCACTTACTTCCTGCCCAATAACTTAAATGGCGATAAAAACTTTAAGAAATGAAGTTTTTGGCCTTCTTAGCAAGATACCATTAGCAACACGGCAAAGTATTATGGTTTACCAGCACGATGGCTGCCCGCACACTACAGAATTAATATTCGTGAATGGCTCAATCAACATTTTCCTATTGTATGGATTGGCAGAGGAGGACCTATTCCGTGGCCAGCGAGAAGTCCAGACTTCACCTCTGTCGATTACTACATCAGGGGTAACATGAAGAGTCTTGTTTGTGACGTATCTTCATCACCTGTGCTAGACGAATTAAGACGTCGCATAACAAGTGAAGAAATAAAGACAAATATTTCAACTACAGTAAAAACCTAATTACGGAAACAAATGCGCCTCTGCATACATAATAGGGACAGGCGCTTTGAGAACGAATTGTAAAAAATTAAAACTTGAATTTTAAAATGCCTTAATTTCCATACTCATATTCTCTAGTTATCTATCAGCTCATAATGTCCCCACCGAGGGGCTCGAGCCTACCCTGAATTAGGGCGATCGGGCCTTAGTCGACCACGCGGGCCCAGTTTGAGTTTCTTCGCAGGTGTGTGCAGGTTTCCTCACGATGTTTACCTTCACCGTTAAAGCAATCGGTGAGTAATGTACGTAAGTTTCGAAAAACTCATTGGTACATTGGCCGTCCGGATTTGAACCTGGCACCTCTGGTTTGGAGGAACGAATCGTTACCGGTTGAGCCACCGACGCTTACCGACCGAAGTTATATCGCATTTTCTCTCTATTCGTGTATTTAAGTGCAGCCTTTTTTACCTCGTTGGATAGCTAGAAATGTGTAGATGTTTTTTAAATAATATGCAGACTTAATTAACTAGCATTTTTTTGGAGAATTGATTTGTTTTTTTTAACTAACGGTCTGAAGTTTCTGTGTGGATAAAGGTTATTATTATTTTATTAATAGTTATTAAGAACTGATGTGTCAGCTCTCTGAAATTGTGGAAAAAATCTAAGCATTAGTTTTTTTAATAATTTTGTTTAAAGAGTAAAACTGGTTTTTCTTTACAAAAATCTTTTTTTTTCAATTATGGTTCACTTTTGCATAATTCAATGTGGGGCCGAAATTGTCCCAAATAACCTACCCTATGACTTCTTAAAAGGAGCCGGTCTAATTACCAGTTACCCTGTATATTCAATGGTATCTAAGACACGCCGCAGTGTAAAATTACTGAATAAAAAACTCCGAACAAAACCGAGTTGAGGACGGAGTTTTCACGGTAGATTGTTGGTGACAAACACAATGTTTTTAATTGATAAATGTAGAAATTGACAGTGACACTGAAGTGGAAAACAATTTCAAACTAACCTGTGGCCAGTCACAATTTACATTAAAAAGATAGTAAGGAGTTACAATATGGGCGGAAAAGTAGACGTATCTGACGGAACGATCGGGAAAGTAGACCGTTTAACAAGTAGACGTAACGGGAAAGTAGAACAAGTACACGTAACGGAAAAGTAGACCGATCGGGAAAATAGACCGATGGTTCCGGAGGGATAAAGACAACCTAACTAACCTAACCTGTCCGTCCGACTCGGTTTTATTCGGAGTTTTTTACTCAGTACCTAGTTTATAAAGCGGCGCGCCGTATTTTAAAACGGCTAATTCTACAATATGGCTGCGACATAAATATGTGGTCGTCTGTGGATCTACTTGGATCTACTTAGGCTGATTTACTCTACAAATTTTCTTCAGAAAAGCTCGATATACGTTTCCGTTTGTCTGTTGTTTTATCTAACATCTAAGAAGAAAAGATTTACAAATAAATTATAATGCGACATATCTAATGAAAGGGCTCATTATGAAAATCACAAGTATATTGTTTTTATAAATTTAAAATGTAGGTATAGTTGAGAAAATATTAAAGGAAACGTACGAAAATATGGCAACAATTTTCTATTTTGCCCCCCAAAATAAACTCCTTAAATCGGAATCCGTTTATTGTCTCTATAAAGGTGTGATTAGATCACCAAACTCTATTTAAAAACCAAATTATATATTATTTCGCTCAGTAGTCTCAGAGAAAATCGGGTGTGACAGACGGATTTATAGGATCCATTTTTGACCCATGAATGTTCCTTGAAAGATGTTAGACAAAACAAGAGACAAAGAGAGACGTACATCGAGTTTTTCTAAGAATGTTTGCTTTGCGTCAAGTAGAAGACATTCTACGACAATACGTAGCTGAAGGTGACGAATCAAATGAGAGTAGGTTTCTAGTGTGTATACTAACGTTTAAGAGGATTGTGAACCTGCGACTTTTCATACGATCGGCGGCGATAGCTATTTGCACCTCATTGCTTTGTACAGAATAGCTACCTGCGGCGTGCGTGCAGACTGTATAACGAAAAACTTGTGGATGTCGACATGTTTGGCGAAACATTACCTAAATTTAAGAGTTTGATAAGAAAAAAACTACTTCAAATAATATAGTCTTGAATCATATAATCTTGCTATATTTATACTTGTGTGTAGTAAATATGTTGTTTGCGTTTCGCAATTAGAGGTTAATTTTGCTAAAACTTAAATATAGGAAACTATAGGTCTGTAATCTACCAAATTTAAGAAATATTTATATATTATTTTATTAATTTAAGAAATATTTATATATTATTTAATATATTATAATAATAAAATTGATAGGTTGTCAGTCAGAACAAAAGCCAGGTTCATACGTTTTTGTTTTTTCAATTTTTGGGTCGTGTGTGAGTCGGGACGAGATTTCAACGCGACGAAGCTAGTGGCCGATTTATTGTTCGTGACATTTATTAAGTAGTTTAAATTTATTTGTGACATGAAATAATTATTTTTATTTAAATTAAACATTAACTTGGCACCACTGACACTGTTTCATATTTTTTATATAAACTAGTAATATTTGTCATTAAGTTTCATTTATTTGTTTGTTTATTGTTAAAATGTATTGTGCCTTTTTAGTGAAATAAAGTTTTATCTATCTATTGACTATATTCACACATGTAGACTTTGAGAGCGTTTTGGAAACGCCACAATTAGGATGAGTTGCACCATGTAACTATAACGATAACCAAACCGTTATTTGACCATAACAATAACCGATCAAAATCGAGCGGTTAACGTTAGCGTCAAGTTAGGACGTCATCGCAACCGATATACAGGCGTCAAATCGCCGTTATTTGACCATAACAATAACCGATCAAAATCGAGCGATTAACGTTAGCGTCAAGTTATGACGTCATCGCAACCGATATACAGGCGTCAAATCGCCGTTATTTGACCATAACAATAACCGATCAAAATCGAGCGGTTAATGTTCGCGGCAAGTTATGACGTCATCGCAACCTATATACAGGCGTTAAATCTCCGTTATTTGACCATAACAATAACCGGTCAAAATCGAGCGATTAACGTTAGCGTCAAGTTATGACGTCATCGCAACCGATATACAGGCGTCAAATCGCCGTTATTTGACCATAACAATAACCGATCAAAATCGAGCGGTTAATGTTCGCGTCAAGTTATGACGTCATCGCAACCTATATACAGGCGTTAAATCTCCGTTATTTGACCATAACAATAACCGGTCAAAATCGAGCGGTTAATGTTCGCGTCAAGTTATGACGTCATCTCAACCGATATACAAGCGTCAATTCGCCGTTATTTGACCATAACAATAACCGGTCAAAATCGAGCGGTTAGCGTCAAGTTATGACGTCATCGAAACCGATATACAGGCGTCAAATCGCCGTTATTTGACCATAACAATAACCGGTCAAAATCGAGCGGTTAATGTTCGCGTCGTTATGACGTCATCGCAACCGATATACAGGCGTCAAATCGCCGTTATTTGACAATATCAATAACCGGTCAAAATCGAGCAGTTAACGTTCGCGTCGAGTTATGACGTCATCGCAACCTATATACAGGCTTCAAATCGCCGTTATTTTACCATAACAATAACCAGTCAAAATAGAGTTGTTAACGTTGGCGTCGAGTTATGACGTCATTGACGCAACCTATATACAGAATGTAACAAATTTGGTGTAGGTCCTATTAACTGGGGCTTCTACTCATCATACTAAACAAATTTTGTTCTACGACTGATGAAATCGCAAAAGAAATTGTACTCTTACAAATCGGATCACCTGAAGGACCAATTTTGTGCATTTTAGTAGGGAGGGTCCAATTTTTTTTTTTAGAATTGACTATTGGTTCCTTGAGGAAAGTTGTTCAGTATGATGAGTAGAACCCCCAATTAACGGGACCTACACCAATTTTGTTACACCCTGTCACCGTGATTTCGTTTGTTACGTCATTTGTGAAATTGTATGAAATGTCCGGGGGTGGCGCTAGTACGTCACTGACGTCGGAGACGTATTGAAGCAGCATTCACGCGTCTGGTCTATCCAGAGGCTTCTGTGACTTGGGAGAGCTCAGCTCCGCAAGGTAACAGCCGCTATTACCGGACATGGCCATTTTAATAAACACCTATTTCGCTCTAGGTATCACCGACAGCCCCCTATGCAGAGCGTGTATGGAGGCTGAGGAGACTGCTGCCCACACCCTACTTGGCTTGCTTAACACAGTACAGGTTCGAGCACCTTGGTGACCCGAGGTCACTCCAGGAAGTCGTCGGCAACCTACGGGGGCTACTGGGCTTCTTGGAGGAGCTGGGCTGGCAGTGACGCCGGCCAATCATGCAAAATGGGCGCAGCGGTCGCCTGGTTGCGGAAATCAGCCCGCCCCTAACTTCAACTTTAAGCATTCACGCGTGTTTTTCGTCTGGAAAGGCTAACTCGGTCTAAGGGGAATTAACAGAGCCATCTTTTATCTAGCGCGAATAACCGTCTGCAGTCCGTCATTCAGTAACGTTGCTTGCTACATATGGAAAGGGATAAAATATATCCTCGCATGAAAGGAATAAAACATTTTAAAAAGGATTGAGTGGTTTTAAGAAACCACCAAAGCGTCGGTGGCTCAACTGGTAACGACTCGGTCCATCTAACCAGAGGTACCGGGTTCAAATCTGGACGGCCAATGTACCAATGAGTTTTTCAAAAACTTACGTACATACTTACCGATTGCTTTGACGGTGAAGGAAAACATCGTGAGGAAACCTGCAAACGCCTGCGAAGAAACTCTAAGGTTGTGTGTGAAGTCGACCAACCCGCACTGGGCCCGCGTGGTCGACTAAGGCCTAATCGCCCTGATTCAGGGTAGGCTCGAGCCCCTCGGTGGGGACGTATATGAGCTGTCATCATCATTACAGCTTGTTCCTCACGATGTTTTCCTTCACCGTCAAAGCAATCGGTAAGTATGTACGTAAGTTTTTTTTTTTGAAAATCTCATTGGTACATTGGCCGTCCAGATTTGAACCCGGTACCTCTGGTTAGATGGACCGAGTCGTTACCGGTTGAGCCACCGACGCTTTTTTGTATGAGCTGTAATGATGATGAAACCACGGTAAAAGTGAAACTTTTTTTTCACATTACAGACATTTACAGAGGACGAAACGATCATGGCTGCTCTCGTCTTGGAGCTACGGTACACAGGACGAAACGATCATGGCTGCTCTGACGAGCGCCTTTCAATTTATCGCTACTCCGCGGCCGACCGTCACGCGACATGCAACACACAGACGAAAAAGTTTGAGACGATGTAATAAAAGTTTCACTTAAAAATAGTAATCCTTATTTATTTCCCATATTTTATCGTTTCCGCTTCTTGCCGCCGTATCTTCCCCCGCCCCCGCCCGGCCTCCCCCCGCCGCCGCCCGGCCTCCCCCCGCTGCCGCCTGGCCGCCCCTTGCCCTTGATGCGGCGCCGCACGCCGGCCGCCTCTTCCGTGTCGTCGTCGGATTCCGCGCCGCCGCCGGTGCGCTTCCGGCCCTTAGTGTTCTTTTTGTCTTCTAGTTCTTTCATTTCCTGTTGGTTAAAAAGAGATGGTTCGTAAGCGACTCTGTGCTGTAGGTAAAGTTTCAGATAAATGTGATGGCTGGAGCAACGCTTGACTTGACGTGTTTTCGAGTTTCGATTTCATATGTACGTTTATCCGACGCTCTCACGGTGAAGGAAAAACATTGTGAAGAAACCTGCACACGCCTGCGAAGAAACTCGAAGGTTGTGTGTAAAGTCGATCAATCCGCACTGGGCCCGCGTGGTCGACTAAGGCTCGATCGCCCTAATTCAGGGTAGGCTCGAGCCCCTCGGTGGGGACATATATGAGCTGATATGATGATTATGACTGCTTGTCTACTATTTTACTAACTTAGATCACTGCGCCACTGTGAAAAAGTCCTTCCTTGTCATATAAAGTTTTAGCTCACCACGAGAGGCCCTCCTCCCGAGTAGTGACTTGCCATCTCAGATCCAAAAAAAGGTAGATGTAGTGATCATCATATCATCATATCAGCCGAAGGACGTCCACTGCTGGACATAGGCCTCCCCCAAGGATTTCCACGACGACGGGTCCTGCGCTGCTCACATCCAGCGGCTTCCCGCGACCTTCACCAGGTCATCGGTCCACCGAGTGGGAGGCCTGCCTACGCTATGTTTTCCGGTGCGCCACTCGAAAACTTTACTGCCCAAACGGCCATATTATCATATGTTCTACGAGTTATGTGCCCCGCCCAATGCCACTAAGGTTAAGCAATAGTGTAGTGATAGCGCTTTGATAACGGGGTATAAAAAACTCTGCTCCATTCAATATCTATATTATTTTTAATCTGAGCTTGCCATGCGCTTTGAAAAAGGGGTATAGGGTAATAGATAGACAGATGAAATTTTCACAGAATATTTTTGTTCCCGTTTGTATACAACAAACACAAAAAAAATGAAAAAAGTTAAAAATAAGGGAGTCTCCATCCTAAAAAAACGTGATTTTTATAGGTCTAGAACAATTTTTGATTTAGCTATATCGTAAAAACTTTAATACATACAATCATGAAACTTGCTGTGATTATAGTACTAACACTGAGGAAAAAACAACAAATACTAAAAATCGGCCGAGTGTTAGACGCACACGCGTTAAGGAGTCCGAACTGAATGACAAAAAAAATGCATATTTTTGTAGCTCGCGTTGATGTCTTTTGTTTGAATGTGAATAGCTATCATTGTCATTATTACTATGTAGTTGTGGGGAGAGATGTGGAGGTACGGAACCCTCGGAGTGCTACTTTGACTCGCACTTGGCCGGTTTATGATCTCTCGAAAGTGGGAACCGACAGGAATAAAAATAAATAAAAAAGTGAAACTAAAAAAAAGTACTAAGAAAAAAGTAACTATGAAAAAAAGCGTCGGTGACTCAACCGGTACGGTACTCGGTCCCCCTAACCAGAGGAGCCGGGTTCAAATCCGGAGGGCCAATGTACCAATGATTTTTTCGAAACTTACGTACATATATATACTCACGATTGCTTTAACGGTGAAGGAAAACATCGTGAGGAAACCTGTACACATCTGCGAAGAAACTCGAAGGGTGTATGTGAAGTCAACCAACCCGCACTGGACCCGCGTGGTCGGCTAAGGCCCGATCGCCTTAATTCAGGGTAGGCTCGAGGCCCTCGGTGGGGACGTATTTGAGCTGATATGATGATGAGAAAAGTAAAACTGATCTCAATTGGGATTTCTTTTTGATCAGAATAATTGTTGCGATTGAAGTCATTTTTTTAACGTGAATGATTGATTATTGAGGTCGGTTAAAAAGACATCCGAATCACACCTGTTCATGTCCAAACTGAGTAGGCTCGAGCTCCTCGGTGGGGACGTCTATGAGCTGATATGATGATGAGAAAAGTAAAACTGATCTCAATTGGGATTTCTTTTTCATCAGAATAATTGTTGCGATTGAAGACATTTATTTAACGTGAATGATTGATTATTGAGGTCGGTTAAAAAGACATTTGAATCACACCTGTTCATGTCCAAACTGGGTAGGCTCGAGCCCCTCGGTGGGGACGTCTATGAGCTGATATGATGATGAGAAAAGTAAAACTGATCTCAATTGGGATTTATTTTTCATCAGAATAATTGTTGCGATTGAAGACATTTATTTAACGTGAATGATTGATTATTGAGGTTGGTTAAAAAGACATCCGAGTCACAGATGTTCAAGTCCAAACTTACAATCTTGGTCAACCGCTGTGCCTCGGCCACTCGCTCTTGCAGCACCATCACCTCGCTTTCCTCCGTCTTGTACAACGGCAGTTGCTTGCCGATCAGCTGCTCGATGCGCTGGTACAGTTCCACGTCGTACTGAAAGAAAAACACGCGCGCTGTATGTATGTGAACGAACTATGCGACGATTAGGAAGGAAAGACAATGGCATAGTGTAAGAATCCACAGTGGTCTCAGATCAAAAAACGTTTAGATAGAATGCTGCGAACTGTCAAGTTGAAGCCACCTTTTTAAACAAGGAGAGAGTGAATAGGCATTATTTGAGCTTGCATGACCATCCTTGACTACATCTTCACTTTCCATCAGGTGAGATGTCAAACGCACACAAATTTTTAATTTAAAAAAACGTGTGCGGTATCGGTGTGCTATGTACTCGTATGCTTGTGTGTGTGTCTTCGACGACATCTTAGCACAACATACTAACAAGAATTTGGGAGTGGGTAAATGTCTTATGTGTGCGTGTACAGTGTACGTACATGTTTGGAGTGGTTTTGATTGGCTTCACATTGAACTAGGTGAGATTCTATCTGCACTTTTTTTCTGAGACAATGGTCACAGTACAGTGACGCAGTCGAGTCGGTACGAGTCGCTGCTTATATAAAAAATATCTTTAAAGAAATTATGGCACCTATAAGCTTAGACTCAATAGAAAAACTTATAACCAAGTGTCTAGTACCAGTTGTGACAAAAATATGTGCTCTTGAGTCAACTATGAAGACGCTAGAAGAAAAAATAGACAAGATAAGTGGCTTATCGCTTGAAAATATGGCCGACCAACGGACCGTCGCGGGTTCGAAACCGCAAGGTAAGGTTGAGATGAAACCCGCTTCTAATCGTCTATCAACATCCGTGACGCCGACTGCAGCCCAGAGTACTGGAGCCAGAGCCAGCGCGAGAGACCAGCGAGCCGTAGCCAGGAACCAACGCCGGCCAACACAGGGAAGCATAAATAACAAGGTATTTACTCCACCTATCACATATTCCGCAGTAACGAGGTCTGCAGACGCACACAAAAAGGGCAGCAAGGGAAGTCTTACCAAACCATTAGAGCAAACTATTTTTACTCAAGAGTCTAATCCGTCGAACAGCGAGAAACAACTAACGAGGGTAGATCGCAGCTCATCGTCAACCAACAACACCGTACCTCTTGATGACTCACAGACACAGTGGCACACAGTATGGCACGGCCGCCGACAGAAACAGCGATCTAGAGAAGTTATAAAAGGTACTGGCTCCGAAGACACTGATCTACTAGCAGTCGAACGAGTCAAAAAGATCCACATATGCTTTCTCAAACCGGAAACAACGGCAGAATCACTTATAGCGTACATGACGAGAAAGAATCCTTCAAATGACTATTACGCACAGAAGTTAAACCTAAAACATAGCCATTATGCTTCGTTCGTCGTTACAATCCCGTCCAATACTTATAACTTTTTTATGCGCGCGGACAGCTGGCCGCCGCGCATAGAAGTCAGTGAGTGGTTTCGTGGCGGCGCCGGACGGGCGGGAGCCCCGTCCTCATACCACCACAGCAGTAGCCGAAAGTCTCATGCCGCCCTCCACTCCGGCATTACCCCCGCCGATGCCCGAGGAGCACGTGCGTTCACCGCCGGTGACCGGTCAAACAGCCCCCGCCACAGCGGCAGCGCTGTCCTCCCCGCCGCCGCCGGCTCCCCCACCAACTTCACCTGTTCCCCGTTACACACGGACACGACGGTCTGACAACTTAACTCTTTGTCATCAGAACATAATGAGTATATACGGAAAAACGACAAGGCTTGAAGTGCTACTTGACGGCGAGCTAGAATGTGATATTCTCATTATTACTGAACATTGGCTTCGAGACTACGAGATTAAGTCCGTAACTTTGACTAATTTTCAACTAATATCGCACTACTGTAGACCATCTATAGAGCATGGGGGCAGCTGCATTTTTATTAGATCCGGCATTAAAGCTATAAACCGAATTGATTATTGCGATCTCTCAGTTCAACAAGTGTTTGATATTTGCGCTATACAAGTACTACACGAAAACCTGTTAATTGTAGGAATTTATCACTCCAACAAAACAAGCAACAGTGAATATCTTCCTTTATTCGAGAAACTCTTGAGTAAAATAAATGACGAGGGGCTAAGGTGTGTTATAATGGGTGACATAAATATAAACCTTCTCGAGAAGTCCGCGATTAAAAAACAACTCGCGGATATTACTAGTGTAAATAATTTCAATCAACATATTAACTTTCCAACTCGTATAGCAGGCGATAGCGCGACCCTGCTCGACCACGCGTACTCAAACATCCGCGACGGCCGTGTGTCCGCCGAGGGAATCGTGACGCACCTCAGTGACCACATCGCACAGAAGGTTTGCATTCCTTTGGTAGCGCGCGACTCACTTCCGACCACGATATCCAAGCGATTTTTTGGAAAAAACAATATGATGAATTTTCGCATTGCCCTTGACTCAATAGATTGGCCTGCGATTATTTCGAGATACCAGAACAACTGCCAGGATTTCGCTAGGGCAGTTATTAATATTTTATCAAGCAGAGTTGATGCGAACTTTCCGGTGAAAACAGTCAGGTCTCAACAATCGGGATGCCCTTGGATAGACGCAGAAGTTATTAATTTAAAATTATTATTATTTGACATTTATAAAATAAAATCCAAATCTGACGACATTGAGATATCCGAAATCGCAGAAAAAATGCTACGAACTTACAATATGACATTGAAAAACAAACGCTTTGACTACATTAATTCATTAATTGACAATCACCCCAATAAAATTAAATGTATGTGGAATGTAATTAACAAAGAATTAGGGCGCAAATGCCACGATCGCGTCGATTTTACTGACCTGATTGTTGACATAGGAGGGTCCCCATTTCAATCTAAACAGCATCTAGTGGACGCCTTAAATAACGAATTTGTTTCGGCGGCAGCCGCGTGTGGCGCGCCCACCTCCGACCCGTCCCGGTGCGTTGCAGACATGACTAGAACTATAAAGGCGAGCGATAAGTCACTTCTCCTTAAGCCGTTCTCGCCAGTTGAAGTAGTGACTATATTTAAACTTTACATCGCGCCTAAAAACAGTACCGATATTTACGGGCTATCTGCTAACCTACTTAAACAGGTATGCCCATCTCTTTGTTTTGTTCTATCAAACCTCTTCAACAATTGCCTTCGTGAAGGAACGTTTCCTGATACTCTAAAGAACGTTAAAATTTCTCCGTTATATAAGGGTAAGGGCAAAAAGTCCGATATGAAATCTTACCGCCCAATTTCTTTAGTGCCCTGCATTAGTAAGGTTTTTGAGGTGGGAATCAACAGGAGACTGCTGTACTTTTGGACAAACGATAATATCATGTCAAATAGCCAATATGCTTACCGCCGCGGAAGGTCCACGACCGACCTGGTGCGAGAGATAGTTCGAAACGTTTTGCGCGCGCGTGAGGCAGGCCAGCACGTAGCTATGGTATGCTGTGACCTCTCACGCGCCTTTGATACCGCGGATCATGAACTTCTGGCCCAGAAGCTTGATCATTACGGCATCCGGGGTCCAGTACTCGCGCTGTTGCGATCGTTCATGTCAAACAGAGCGCAGGTGGTCGTCGGCGACATGGGACGCATTGAATCATCTCAGCTTTGTAACCTGATGGGAGTCCCACAAGGCTCCTGCCTTTCGAACACCCTATTTAGTATACTGTTGAACGATCTCCCTCAGGCTATGGATGAGACTGGCATATACATGTACGCCGACGACGTGACAGCGGTCGTCAGTGCTCCAACCTTAACCCAGCTGGAAATGACGCTAAACTCGACAGTCCAGCGGTTAGACCAATGGTTTAAATTTAACGGCTTATCATTGAACAGGCAAAAAACCTGCTTCATGCATTTTAGCCTTAACGGACACCGCCCTCATAGAATGAGCGTGTACGCAGGCGGCGCCCTCATCGATCAAGTTTCTGTCACAAAACTTCTGGGTTTCCAGATCGATAGCGCATTAGTGTGGGAGACCCACATCGATGAGGTGTGCGCGAAACTGGGTAGTTCTTGTTTTGCGCTGCGCCGCCTGGCGCGCACCGCGGCGGTCGCCACCGTGCGGTCTTGCTATTTCGCAACCGTTCACTCGCGCCTGTCGTACGGTACCGAGCTGTGGGCCCGCGCCGCCGACTGGCGTCGCGCGTTTGTGATGCAGAAGCGGGCCGTGCGTGCTATGGCTGGAGTGCCGGACGATGTTTCAGCCCGCGAATATTTTGCTAAATTTAAAATACTACCGCTTCCGTGCTTATATCTTCTCCAGATAGCGATGTTCACCCGCGAAAATCTGCATACCTTCGAACGTAGGGGCGTTAGCAAATTTAATCTTCGGAGCAACAAAAAGAAGGACCACCTGGTAGTTGAAGCACATAGGCTTACCAAATCAGAGAGATCGGCGTACGTGATCGGCCCCGTCGTCTACAATCGTTTGCCGGAATCTATTAAGAGTGCAGCGTCTACATCTGCCTTTAAGTATAAATTAAGAAAGTGGCTCCAGGAGCAATTATTTTATAATTATGAAGAATTCTTTAATAATTCTATTGAGAACGTACCTGGGAAAGAAGGGTACCTTTAATATACAATTGTAATTTTTATTATTATTACTACATATAAAGTTTTTGACGTATAACCAGTGTTATAAATAAATATTTCATTTCATTCATTTCATTTCAACGTCTTTGATGTTTAAGTCAAAGCCGACATAAAGAACTGGTCACCGCTAGGACTGCACGAAGCGCTACGCTGGCGCTTGTAATGAATTGTCCCGAGTGGCTGCACAACGGTGACTATGGCAATTCGGGCTCGATCTCCCCCGTCTCACCTCTTGGCCCCGCACGATTGCTTTGTCTAGACGTTTATGATGGACGACTATATGGATTCTCTAGACAGTGACAACGGCACAAATATGTAAACACAAATACTGAAACGGCATTAAGAGTACGCGTAAATCAAAATGTTCGTCCTACTCACTCTCGAAAGATTTTTAACTAGCCAAGCCTCTTAGAAAACACAGCGGTGGCCGCAGACATATGAAAACCTTGAAAAAAATAGTATACTAATAGTATCCCTTGGACACCACATTAAAGGTGTTTAATTTTTCAGGTTTTATGTTTATACCGAGTTGTTATACAATTACACAATTGACATTAGTGTAATTTTACGACGTATTTTCGCGATTTGTTCTACAGGTACGGGAAATTTCCCCTAATAAAACTAAAACTATTAACTCATAATTATGAGCAATCGTGTTTTCGTCTTAAGTCAGCTCTCAGTCAGATAGTTTATTATCCTATCCTAATGTTTTTTTTAATATTTTATAAATTACTAGGGATGCATCCGATACCGATACCGATACCGATATATCGGCGATACTTCGGGTTTGCCGATATATCGGTATCGGCGATATTTTTATGGCAGATTCAACGATACTTTTCAAATTTCGCGCTTTAAAAATGTAATGTAAACGCGCGTGTTGCCCCATCTATTTCGTTGCAAACGAGACATCTGTCGCATCTGAGAGACTATTTTCCACCGCAGGTCTTATTCAAACAGACTTGCGAAATCGCCTTTGCCCGCAAAACTTAAGAATGCTTTGTTTTTTAAATAAAAATCTTATAAATGTTAATTTTGATTACTAAAACTATTAATTAATTGTGTTTTATTTATTCTACCTTCCTTTTTGAATTCAATAAGCGTATCGGTATCGGTATCGGTATCGCCGATATTTTTATAAGAGTATCGGTATCGGTATCGTATCGGCAAAAAGGCGTATCGATGCATCCCTATAAATTACATACTTGCTTCGCAACGATGCCCGCGGCTTGCTCGCGTGGTCACCGTTTTTATGACTGTCTTTGATGGTAAGTGGTGGCAAGACGCAAGCGGCTCAACGCTTCCCTCGTGCTCACAGAGAGATTGCTAATGCTGGGCTCTAAAGACTAAATTTTAAAAATGTATTACACTGTATGCTCAGTTGCAGAGACGAATTTCCCATTAGGCCGACTAGGCCCGGACCTAGGGCGGCCAGATATGAAGGCCGGCTAATCGTGGCAAAAAATACACTGATGCGAACATGAAATGACAATAAATCACAGTACAGTGAAACATCATCATCATCATATTATCAGCTCTTATACGTCCTCACCGAGGGGGACGAGCCTACCCTGCCTAGCGATCAGGCCTTAGTCGACCTCGCGGGCCCAGTACGGGTTGGTCGACTTCACACACAACCTTCGAATTTCTTCGCAGGCATGTGCAGGTTTCCTCACGATGTTTTCCTTCACCGTTAAAGTAATCGGTAAGTATATGTACGTAAGTTTTTGAAAAACTCATTGGTAGCGTCGGTGGCTCAACCGGTAACGACATGGTCCTTCTAACCAGTGGTACCGGGTTCAAATCTGGACACTAAAACATACAGTATTAAAACTTCTGAACCAATTTCAATTAAAGCTGGCAAGAAAGTAAATTCGTATCATATGTCTCATTAAATGATGAGCTGAGAAGGGAGCGGCTGGTACTACACGGCCCAGAGCGGCCAAGACTAAGACTGCTAGTCCTCCTATGCTCAGCTGGGTGTAGCTATGCTCACTATGTGTTGCGGATATAAATGAGACGACGATCTCTTGGTAGATAGGTGATGTTTATTGGTGTGAGGTCTGTCAAAAAAGGGCCTTGCAATGCCCGTGGGCTAGCTTATAAATACTTCTAAAGAACGACATCTATACCTAATACATAGAACTAAATTCTTCATACATAACGATAAATGTTTGTCTACTAGAAAGTTAAACTACATTCTGTAGTACATACAGATCGTAACAGATGGGGTTACGTGTGTGAACACTATGCTTTGGACTTACCTGTGACACAAAAGTGATGGCTTTCCCCGCGCGGCCCGCTCTCGCGGTGCGCCCCACGCGGTGTATGTAGTCCTTGCTGTGCAGGGGGATGTCCAAGTTGATGACCACGTCCACGTGCGGGATGTCCAGACCTCTGTTGAAGGATAACATGAAGTTCGACGTAAATGAAATAGCGGGGAAAAAAATTCAAAATAAAAGATTTTTGTTTTTCTAAACTAATGAACTCGTTTTCAATAGGATTTCTAGTTTTTAAAACACCTCAATTGTATACGAGGTCCTAGCTTACCCACCATGTTTACCCGACTGCGCCAGAAGGAAAGTTATGTTTTTTGTGTGTATGTATATTTTCTTTGGCACGTTCTGTAGCCTAAAGGCTTGATGTATTTTTGATTCCGAGGTGTCCTTCTTGATACATTTTTAACCGCCTGACCAGAAAGAGGGGTTAAGTTTTCATGTAGTCGGGTATTTTTATTGGCGTTTTGGAGCTGTTGCCTAGTGTGTAAAATCACTGGGCAGCTGCTCACTCACCAGTGATTTTACCGACAGCAGTTTATTATAGAGATATTTTTAGTTTTTCATGGATATTTTAGAAGTTTTGACAATTCTAGAATATTGTTGAGAGTTCTGAAACTTTCTTTTTATTTACAATTGGTCAGTCCTTGACATTATCTCACCAGATCATAAGTGACGATGAGGCCGAATATGGAAGCGGGCTTAGCAATATTCCCTAACGCAATGGGGGCTATTCTATCTTCATGCTGGAACACACCAATGCTGTTAACATTGATATTTGGCGGCATGATCTAAGGATGTTGGTATGGTAGGCGGACATAGGAAATGCTCTACCGCCAACCACACAGTTTTATGTGTTAGATAGACCAGGCAGAGAGATCTCTTCGTGTGAAGCGAGTGGACTAATCACAACGCCATGGATGCGGTTAATAACTTCTAGTGATTCATGAATGTTTTAGACGGGTGTATGATTTAGTTTAAAACTTCACTGCCTAAAAGCCATATTTTCTATGAGGTATGTGACATGCCCACTGCCACTTGAGTTTAACGATTCAGTGAGGTTTGTGTATTTCCTCATTTCCGATTCGATCGCGTAAAACTCTGATCATAGCTCGCTCCATCATCCTTTGGGTCACCTTGAGCCTTGCCCTTGGCATTAAAACTCTCGAGTGGTGAACACGCAACAGAAGACGTAACGTAGGCAGGCCTCCCACTCGGTGGACTAACGACCTGGCGAAGGTCGCGCGATGCCGCTGAACACGGGCAGCGTAGGACCGATCGTTGTAGAAATCCTTGGGGAGGACTTTGTCCAGCAGTGGACGTCTTTCGACTGATATGATGATGATATCTACAGAACGCCATTCGTACCTTGAAGCGACATCAGTACAAATCAGCACCGACCGACTTTTGTTCTTGAACTTGTTGAGCGCAGCCAGTCTCTTGTTCTGTGACATTTGTCCGTGCAACGGCACAGCGGCCAAGCCGAGGTTGCGCAAAAGCAACGCGCAGCGCAACGCGTTAGCGCAAGTCGATACGAACACTATGAAGGAGTTGCCAGCCATCTCGTTCAGTATGTGGACTAGGTACACATCCTGAGAACAAAGTAGACGATAAGTAACTTTATTACATGCTGATCATTTCAGCAGGGAATGTATACCGGTATAAATGTGGGTAGATTACTTTTTCTGTATTACGTCCCACCTTTAAAGTTGAGTATATTTAAACTTGAGTAACATAAAATTTCCGAGCAGTCCTTAATGAATCCCGCTCGTCTTCCTTCTCTTTCTAGCGCCCCCTCCCGAAGTCATGCCCCGCCCTCCAATGCATATAATTTCAGTACAGAAATTAATAATGATTAAATAACTGTAGAAAGGCGAAAAGTCGTCCGTTGTAAGAGTTCAGTACTGCTATTTTTACTGGTTTTATACACATATTTTATACCGATCTACAGTCCCTAAATTTGAGTTAATTTTTTCATCTTTCAAAAATTTGTATTTAAAAAAAATTAAACAATAACCCCGAAATAAAATCTTAAAAGACCCTAGGGTTTTTTTTGTTCAATTTTATATGGAATAGCAAAGTGTGACATCATAGTTTTTTTCATTATTTTGATTAAGTATTTAAAAACTGACGCAACAAAAAATTAAGTTTTTTAGATTTATTTTAAGAATATCTAAAAAAATGAATTTAATGCCATTTCGTATTTGAATAAAAATGTACTTTATGTAGGTAACCTAATAATTACACCACACACAATTGCGCGTGCGCGCGCAAATCAAAGGGTACAAATTCGCTAGGGGGCGGTCCATATATCACGTCATTCCAATTTGGTTAGGTCTAGTCGTCTAGGGGTCTAGTCTGCAGATGATGGTAAATGACGTGTGAAGGGGTGGGGGAAGCGTACCAAGAGGGGGGGACTCATTGGATAATGACTAGGATGATTGTAGGTAGGGGGGGTCAAAAATCGCCAAAAATCGATGACGTAATTTATGGACGGCCCCTAGGCTTATAAATTTGTTTGGGCCTAAAAGCATGTAAACAGTTCTATAAAACACTTACCTTGTATTTAACAGGTATAAACAAATAGCACTGCTGCAGCTTTTCAACCGTTTGATACTTGGTAGACACTTCAACTTTAACTGGATCCTGCAGCGACGCTCGCTGTAACTTCTGAACCTTCTTTGTCATCGTAGCGGAGAATAGGTAGGTGCGTCTCTCCCTAGGTATGACTCGGAGTATCTTGTCGACTTCCACTTCAAAGTCCATGTTGAGGATACGGTCTGCTTCATCCATCACCTGGTTAAAATGGAGAGTTGACACATTGTCACCAATTAAATTTTTTTCTAATCGGAAATTCGCTTTAAATATATATTTTTTTAATAGACTAAGGAAAAGATATCCAATTACAATACTCTCTCGCTAGTCTGCCGCTTGATAATCCAACAACTACTATAATAAGCCGATTTTTTGCAAGTTAATGTAATCTGTAGACTCTCTGTAAGAGCGTCGGTGGTGTAATGGCTTCGGGTTTTTTTGAATTTAGATTTCATATGTACGTTTATCCGACGCTCTTACGGTTAAGGAAAACATCGCGAGGAAACCTGTACACGCCTGCGCAGAAACTCGAAAGTTGGGTGTGAAGTCGACCAACCCACATTGGGCCCGCGTGGTTGACTAAGGCCCGATCGCCCTAATTCAGGGTAGGCTCGAGCTGATGATGAGACTCTCTGTAATCCGCCGTTATAAAACACATTCGGTTCGGTAATCCGCCGCCACGCACCCTCTTGCCTCTCTTTCATGGTTATAACGAACACAGTTGTCATAAACAACCACTCTTTATTCCGCCTGTTAGAAAAAAGTTGAAAGGTCGTGCTTCGCAAGCTTCCTTCAATGTGATGTTCCTGTTCGTTATAATCTACCGTTTACGGTAATCCGCCGGTGGTCCGGATTTAATGGTGGAGGATTAGCGAGAGAGTACTGTAACTACCTTCACCAGGTCATCGGTCCACCGAGTGGGAGGCCTAGTGAAACGTAGTAAACTAGGAAAACGTAGTGTTTTCCGGTGCGTGGTCGCCACTCGAGAACTTTAGTACCCCAACGGCCATCTGTTCTACGAGCAATGTGCCTCGCCCACTGCCACTTAAGTTTAGCAATTCTGAGAGCTATGTCAGTTACTTTGGTTCTCCTACGGATCTGGACTTGGTGAAGGTCGCGGGAAGCCGCTGGATGAGGGCAGCGCAGAACCGGTCGTCGTGGAAATCCTTGGGGGAGGCCTATGTCTAGCAGCGGACGTCCTTCGGCTGATATGATGATGATGACTGTAACTACATAGTCAGCTTTTAAACAAAAATTAACCTTTTGAACTATCAATTTCAACTCTGTACAGTGTAACTACTTACAGAAAAAGATAAGATAAAGATAAATACTCTTTATTGTACCCAAAAATTAAAAAAAAAAAAAAAACACAATGTAAAACTTAGAAACTATAACTTAAAAATTTAAAGAAAAACACAACTTAAAACAAAATCTTTTAAGCGTATATACTACAGCGGTACAATTTGGGCGGTCTTATCGCTCAAAGCTATTTCTTCCAGACAACCCAAAAAGGTTAAATAGTTTTATTTAAAACTTGTATAACTCAAAAATTTAAACTAATATTACAAATAAAAAAACTGTGTATGCCCTTTTTTAACTTGCAAAAGATCAAAATGATTGTTTGTAATGCAGTGCTAAGTGAAATAGACTACTTCTTATCATGCTTAAAAAATAGTTCTTGAGTGTCTGGAAAATACTGTTTGACATGATTTTTGCACAAATATAGTTGAAAGGGTGGGAAGTGACATAAACTCAATTACCATGGTTCGGCGTAGATTCCGCAGAACCTGGAAAATCTAATTTCTACACTAGGGAGCTGCTGGGGGCTCGCGCACCACACACCTTCACACACTATCGATTTAATAAAAAAATAAAACCCAACTGCTTAAAACATACCCTATGCCACTCAGGGAGTTAAGAAAAATCTAACACCTCACATAATCCATCAAGCCACTTAAGCTACAAGCTCAGCCAAACAAACAGACACACATACATATTTAGAGAACGTACATAGTTTGACCCATTTTTTCAATTTTTTATCCCCCACCCACCCTTGGTGACCGCCCGTAGTATAAGCCAGGATCCAACCCCTCCTAATGCAGTTTTCACACAATAATTCATAAATATGGTTATAAATCATTTTTTCCAAACAGAAAGTTTAAAAAAATGGTTCATATTTGTCTTTATTAATACGGCGCTTGCCGCGTGACGCGAAGAATGCATGCATTCCTACAATTATAAGTGAAAAAAATAGTTTCATGTTTAACAAACTTATGTAAAAACATATTGAAACAGGAAAAACAAAATTCATTTTGTCTTTTACAAAATTATTTTTCATCTGAATCATCATTAAGAAACACTATCCCAGCATCAAACCACTTGGACACTTCGTAGATCATGGGGGCGGTAGCATTAATGGTACTTTGCTGAACAATCAATAATGATTATAAAAATCCAGTATATGTATTTTTTGGGTAAGAAAAGAAAAATGAAAAACTGGACGCTACAAGTTATGGCCAAAAAGTCCGCGTCCTATTAGTGTTGCCACCTGTGTAAAAAGCGCGAGATTCCCGTAGAGGATATTGACTACGTGACGAAAACCTTAGCCCCCCGCCTCGCCCTTGTGAGGTAATTTATAGACCCCCTCACCCCTGAACGTGTTCCGTAGTATGGGTAAGTTCCCTTACATTCATACACTTGAAAAAAATTACCCTCCTTTGTGGGCAGTCAGGTAAAAAGGATATCCACACGGGCGTAGGCACGTGCAAAAGCTTATTAACCCGGGGGCATGTGGTGGGGTGTGACATACCCCGGCCATCAATGAAAGGTGTATATTTTTTGAGTATTGATCCTGCCACAGTTCTCTCTCCTGTAGCTGGAGTGAAGAGTGTGCCGTAAAGGATATTAGCGTGATCGCAATGATTTAAGTCACTCTGATCACAAAGTTTATATAAAAAAAAACTGAAAACAAAAATTAATATTTACAAAAAATAATTTTTCTTTAGGTTTTTTTTTAAATACAATATCATTGACTTTTAACTTAACAAACAATTACCATCACCTGACGAGATTATGCCAAGGACTTACCAATTGTAAATAATGATTTATTTATCAATAATCTGTAACCTTAAACTATTGTTCCTAATTGCATTAATTTACAAAAAAATATGGGAAAACAATACTAAAACAGAAAAAGAAATAAAGTAGATAAAAAATACACATTAAGAACATTATTCATTTTCGTTTCACGTAATGATAGAACAATAACATTTGGGTATGTCACACCCCTCCACATCCTCCTGCTTGTAACATTTCCTCACCACATGTTCCTGGGGTTAAAACATAAAGCGTCACAAATAATCCTGAAACATAAAACATACACCTAATAGAATAAACTCACAAGGTACTTCAGAGCCTTCAAGTTGAATCCCTTTGTGTTCTCCAAGTGGTCCACCAGTCGTCCTGGTGTCGCTATAATGACGTGCGGCTTCTTGGACAGCGTCAGTGCTTGCGCCACCATGTCCATTCCACCCACTATGACTGCGCATTTTACCCCTATGCTTGCTCCTGTTAAATAATAATAATATTTTTTTATTCAAGTACATAACTCAAAAATTTAATAATGGATGAAATACAAACCTTTATTTTACCTCCTAAAAAGGGAAAACCCAGTGTTATGGAGAAGAATGCATAAAGGAGTCAAATTTTTGTGGGCCTATTAGAAAGTGTAAGTATTTATGGTATAAAAGTCTAAAATAATTAATAATTTATTATTGTAATCGGACCTTTCGTCAAAGCAAAAGTGAAATCATGAAATCAATATGAATATGCTCTGTTTAAGAGTTTTTCCTCTATGATTCATTTTCTCCTGCTATAGTCAGTTATAAAAAAAAACAATTCGTGTATAAGACATAAATACGAGGTGAAGGAATGCAATAATTATATAGGAAATAATTATTATAAATTCATTTATCATTTCTGGCTCGCCACATAGTAAATAGTATTTATTCTTTGGCTCTACTACAGGCAAGAATAAAGTCTATTTACTACCATAGTACTCCCGCAATGAATGATAATTTCAACATTATCATCATCTGCATGTATCAAACTGAAGTGTGCAAATCCAATCGGAAACCTTTTTTGTTTTCTTGTTATGTTAGTATGGGTGTGATTAAAGTAGTACAAGAAAACACTACCTATTGCGCTGCAATCCCATCTTCTTGACTGCTGTCTGTATTTCTGGTTTATTCATAGTACTTTATGCATGTGCCTACAGAATACTTATACTTTTTTCCGTATTACGAGTGAGTATAATTGTATATTAAATAAAGATACTAATTATGAAAATGGCATCAGCAAGTACAGTGCTTTCCCCACAAAACTGTTGCATCAACTGTGCAGAAAGATTTCATCGCAATGTGGGAAGACAATTGCTGTAAGAGACAACTGAAGATGTGGTAACTTGTATGTGTTTTAATTTATATATTAATATACTTGTTAAGTGAGGTACAGATAATATTACCACTGTAACTAGAGATTATGAGGAACAAATCAACGTGAGTTTCATTACTATATGCTACAGTTTCTGGTGGGCCTATACCCTATATTAAAAAAATCTCTTGATATAGAAACTTCTGATAGAAGTATTTGGACTATCAGAAGTCATAGTTCAACTCAGCCAAATGATACAAAAAGAGAAGTACCCTACTTAAGGTAACAGAGGAATATCCATCTCTTTTTATTACATTGCCAACACTATAAACCATAACTATAAAATAAGACAGTTAACAGATTTACATCTGTACATACTTACGTACTGCGAGACTAGTGTATTTTAGTGTATAATGTCTTAAGGCATCTTACTGTGGGGGCATGCGGCTGATATAGTAACTATATTCATCTTGCAGAAAAGAGCTATCCGCGCAATCTATCAGATGCAATCATGTGAGTCGTTAAAAATAAGTTCAAAAAATCAACATTTTAACTGTTGCTAGTCAATTTATATATGAAAACATTATGTACGTTCGTAAAAAAAATACATTTATTTCCTAAAAACAGTGACAGGCATAATTTGAATTTAAGAAATGTAAATAAAATAGATATAGCCTTTTCGAAACTGAGTAAGGTTAAAAAGTCATTTGTGGGGCAGTGTATAAGATTCTACAATAAAATTCCAGAAAATGTAACTAGTTTGTCAGAGAATAAATTCTAGACTCATGTCAATAATGCTTGTGCTCTAGAGGATATTATAAAATAATAGATTATTTAAATGACAAAGATATATATTATGTTGATTCTATGACAAATACCATTACCTGAGACTGTAATCTAAATCATGACATTATTTGTATTATTCAAAGTTTTTTTGACTATTTAAAAGTGTGTGTAAACACACATTTAAAATAAATTATTTTGATTGATTGATTTATATATACAATTAAATAAACCCTTAGTAATTACAATCTTATTATTTACTAAATATTTACCTAGTGCTTCAAACTGTTCTGATATTTGGAAGGCTAATTCCCTGGTTGGTGTGAGGACTAGTGCAAAATATCTCTGAGGGTTCTCCAGCAGCGCTTGCAGGATGGGCAGCGCAAACGCACCGGTCTTCCCCGAGCCTGTTTCCGCTAAGCCAATAATGTCTTTCCCTTGCAAAGCAACAGGAATTGCTTCTTTCTGAATTTTTGACGGATTCTTCCATTTCAATTCTACGCATGCCTCACATAAAACGTCCACTACACCCTGTAAATGTTAGTTTAGGAGTAAGCATTGTTTTCAAGTTTTCATAACATAACCTCAAAGTTATATCTAGATATCTGGTCCGACTATAAACATTCGAACTTCTCAGAAAATCTTCATAAGAAACATGCAATTTTATTAAATCTTCGTCACTGAATATATTGAAATCGAGCAGTAAAATAACAAAATAAGGAATAATTACCAAATCTTTAAACGTGACGGTTTCCTCTTCATTGTTGTCATTTGGTTCCTCGTTTTGAGACGCTTCTGGTTCTACCAATTGCTCCTGGGTTTCATGATCACTATCCTGGTCTTCCTCAGTCATTTTGAGGAACAATATTTAATATTTGTTTTAAACAAAAATAACACGGGAAAGAGCAACGCATGGAAAGCGGACTACTTAGAGTCAGTGTTGCCAACCACTATCAAAATTTACCTCAAAGATTTTTTTCAAATCCCCCTAAAAACCCCTAAGTATAGATTGTGGTAATAAATTAGCTTTTGCCCGCGACTTCGCCCGGATAGACATCTTTTTTTTTATGCCTGTCTCTGAGGATGAATGGTACGCGAGCCGCAAGCGACTCGCGAGCGTGGACTTGAGTTTTCTCCAGACTCCTTAGGGAGCGTTCAAGTATTACGTAACGCAATTTTTGAAGATTTTTGACCCCCTTCCGCCCAATGTAACACACCGTAACGTTTTTCTGAACCCCCCCCCCCCCTAGTAAAACGTTACGTAACCACCAAGTGACCATTTTTACCTAAAAGTCACAATAATAATTATTTAGCGTAAAGTACAGGAAAGTCGCTAAAATACCTTTTTTATTGTTTTAATCGCGTTAGTAAGCAGAAAAAAAACAATGTTACGTAACGCGTAGTTCAAACGCCCCCTCCCGCCCCTGTAACACATCGTAATGTTTAACAAGACCCTCCCCTCCCCCCGAATTTGTTACGTAATACTTGAACGCTCCCTTAGGAATATTATTCCCATTCTAATTAGCAGTCTATGTCACTTCCCTCCCACCCCCTCAACGAATTTTATACAAAAGATCACTATAACGAACGACAACGACGGACGAACGAACGAAGTAAGTGAAAGAAAAGTCGAAAAGAGAGAGAACGCAGTTCATTCCTTGGTCTTGCATTCAGTTCTACGCACAAGGACTTTTATTAAATTTAACTAAAGGTTTTGTTTGATTCCCCCAAAAGAAACCCCAAAAAATTCTTGCCCCTAAAAATCCCCCTTATTACTTTTTTACCCCCTAAATTTAGGGGGAAAACCCCTAAGTTGTCACCACTGCTTTGAATTTGACATACATGTCACTCAAAGATAATATAATACACTATGATGTCACTAATCGGACTGGATTTTTTTTAAAGAATGTTTTAACGTTTCTGGGTACAAAGCTCTATGATCATCATTTGTTTTTTGATTTGAAATGCTAGTGCAGGTGCATTACAAATCTTATCAGGAGTTCTTGACAGCATTTACAGCAGCCTCAATCTAAGGTGGAACACCCGGTTGCAGTAAAAAGAGACTATAATACTGCACTCTTTTCACGTCCTCCTTCATTTTATTTTCTTGTCCTGCACATTGCTTACGTGCATTAGGCGAATTTCTCCAAAACGCACCACCTTTTGATGCAAATTCTAGCAGAACACAATGCAAAAACAATAAAATAAAACTACGAATGCGTTCACCACAAACCCCTCCAAAAACTCCCTGATCGGACTGACATGGGACTTGGCACAGACTGCTGGTATACATACAGAATGTATTATGTTTACTCTAAGGCTGAAAAGTTCTGTGTGTCATGTGTTATGGCTTCCCTACTAGGGCCATCATGGGCTAGCAAAAGGGACAAAGCTATAGGTTAGAATAGTGAAGATATGAGCATGACCTTGCTAGGGGCGTATCTTATGTAGAAAATTGAAAAATTTCGCATTTGGAATTTGTCATCACAAACTCAAGCGGATTTTATGTTAATTCAATGGACAATAAACATCCACATGGCTTCTTAATTTATACTGACGGCAGATAACAGAGTCGTCATAATGCCAAGATAGTATTTTAATAACAATCTGCGTTGCTACTTGATAAAAAGTTAACATAGTTAAGTTGTTTACAACCAGATTAATCATTGAACTATTCAAAATAATTATCTAAAAAACGGATTATTTTCATTACAACACTGAGGGGAGCTCTGGTGGATTCCAGAAACTCATGGATGTTGTTAATGCTGACGATCCACTGGAACAAAATATGCGAATCAGCTGCTAGTTAGAAGTGATCTGATTAGTCATCCAGGTCCTACTTACGGCAAGGATACTTCGACCGGTCCTGATGGGGCGATCCACTAAACTCCACGGCAGGACGTTGAGCATCCAGTGCACGTCGTCGATATGGATGTTCCAGAGGACTACCAGCAGAGGGTCCAGGAACGGGAAGTCCAGCATCGTTTCTCCAGTCCGCATTTGGCGAGGAATGAACGGCAGGTCCACCAATTCCTGTGGCTTCAACTGTTGTGTGTTTCGATACAGACTGACTGCGTGGACCAAGAGATCTTGATCTGTCAGTCTGTTGGCATCGCATGCTAAGTTGATGAACGGCTCCCGGTAGCTCAAGTCGTCTAGGATTACGGTTCTTACCAACCATTCGTAAAAGTTGGTGTGACGACCTTCAGGAAACTGGATCTCGTTCATTTGGGTGCGATTTGGGTCTAAGGAGAGGAGGCACTGGTAGTTTGAGCGGTGAACTTAGACGGCGCCAAAATTCTGGTGGACTCTAATATTGGGTTGACGTCTTCCATCTGCTGAGACGTCACTGGATCACTTCTACTGCAACAAGCCAGTAACTCGTTTAGACGTCGCTTCACTCTTCGTCTTTTCGGTTGCGAGCTTTCAGGGGCCTCGTAGTCCGAACTGATCAAGTCAATCACCTTTATGCGACGATCGGGTGGTGTGTACGTATCACAACTCACACACCATGTCTCGATATTACGACTACCAGCCATTGTGAGTTGTGACACAATAACAATTGAATTCGTCTTTACATTGTTGTATGTTATTTATGCAGGGGGTCGGAGGTGAGTTAAATATGCAAATGATACAGAACAGTTAAATATAATATGTAGCCGAGTAATTCACGGCGAGAGCCGAGCGGCGAGACTGGCGTAATTTTTATAATTGGACGTCGTAGCTGTAGTAACGGAAATTAAGATAACGACTGCATGCACTTGGATAGTGGTTATCATCATTGTTACATTCGAAGGTTATTGAAGTTAGTGATGAGTTAAATGTTTTCAGTCTTTATTTCGAAATAAGTATCATTACATAGCAACAATGAAAGATCGATAAATTTATGTTGTTATAATAAAACTAAGTACTAATGTTGACAAAAGTGGTTTTATTTCTCAAGCTAAAACTTTAAATTCATGATCAATAGTCTTAAACTATTGAAAACTATTTCAACTAATAGTGGCTTCGTTTGTCTACCTGAAATGAAGAAAACGCAGAATGATTAGGTGAAATCAAAAATATTTATGTGGACGATATCATTCAATTATCAAGTGTTTATCTCAAGTGAACCCTAAAAAGCTTTTACGTCGCATCACAAGGTTAAGATGCGTCGGAGATATTATTAACTTACAGAAAAATACAATTTATTCCAATTCAACGCATGCAAATACAGAACTGGTTCAAAAAAAAACAGTAAGTCATGGAACGACAAAAAAATGGACAAGGCATTCGCTATTGGACGTCTACGTCAAACAGCGGTCAGCTTACCTGATCGCCTTCTGCTCACAAAATTTTACTTCTGCACCCTCAGAAACATTCTGTAAAAAAGTTACAAGTTAAAACCGTGCACAGGTTTACCGCATCCAAAAATACCTCACTCATCGTTCTTAGTGATGCTCTTACCATAAATCTAGGATACCAATGCTAAAATATCCAAGGAGTGCATTGAAAAGTCTGGAATCAGTAGCTGGGGTCAAGTATGTTCCAAACATCTGATAAGCCTATAGGAAGTATACTATTACTTGTGTAATGTGTCGAGGCCGTAGTACGCATAAATTTTTCTTGATGTGGGCCGACGAAGCCTCCTGTAAGGATCCAGAACCATTTCCGCTGCCTATCTCAAGCACATGGTTGCTTTCATCAAAATGGGAAACTATTTCGTAGACGTCACCTCCAGTCACCTCCAGTCACTCCTCTGAAATCAGGACCAAAGGATTTATTTCAGGCTAAACTCTTTGTTACAACAGCTGAAAGGTGGTCCTTACTCTTCGGGCACTAATTCACACACGAAGGGAAAACCAAGTGGGTGGTTTCTCAGCAACCGGGCGGAAATCTTGTTCATTTGGATAACAGGACTCTCCTGCTTTCTGATTTCTATTATCTTTCTGACGGCTGCTAAAACAAAACTCTCCAGGCCGTAAATTGGCCAGGCTAGTGGTACTAGAACGTCAGGTGCTAGCAGAATGTACTCAATATTAGCGAACTGTTCTTCCATGATTGATGCGAAAAAACAAACAACCAGCCCTGATAAGATGAAGTTTTAAAATAAGGTCCGGGAACGACGTCTTGATATCTGCTTCGGGTCATAAATAGATAATTCAGTGCGCGAGGAGTTTCGCTGCGAAGATTGGCTACATAAACCATCTTCGAGCGCACGCGCGGCAAACCGACTAGGAGTCGAAGTGGTCGCCATGACCGAAATCGGTCGGATAGATCATCATCATCATCATCATCAGATGTAAGAGGTGAGACATGAATAACTTACTAATAATATGTTAAGAAGGTGTGATATCTTTAGTCGACATCAAAAACTGTTGTGAAAATGAGAAGCCGTTGTTTTTTTTTCTATTTGATTTATTTTTATAGTCGCATAAACATCTAAGGTCATGAGCGACTACTGTATATAAACCATATAGATTTTTATTTTTTCAACTGTGGGGATAAATTGTTGTTGTTGAACTGGCGTTCTGTATTTTTGGGCCGAGCAATGAAATGCACTTAAATATTATTGAAAATAATATTCATTGGTTCATGCTGGGATCGAACCCGGTTCAGCATTTTGGTAAACGAGTTCCGATTAGTTGAATAGACAGGCTATTGCTCGCCTAAAAAAAAATATTGTTCTGGTATAAGGTAAAAAAAACTTATGATTACAGTGGAGTCTTAGAGTTCTATAATTAAAGCTAAAGAATGGACGGCAGTAGACGATCCCCCTTCTACCTTTCAGTAAAAACTAGTCGTTAGTCATAGCTGGAAACATGAAAGTTGTACTGCATTCAAAAAATCTTATGCTACAATGTTTCTATGCATGTCGAAAACCGCAGAATTTATTGAGTCTTATGAATAAAAAAATGTATTTTCGTATTTTTGGTTAGTCTGAATAAAAATTTGTTGTCAGGCCTAGTCGAAATTACGCAATCAGCCACAGTGAGCCTCGGCCGTATCAGCCCGTATCTTGCCCCGATTTGTTTGTTTATCTTTTAGCTGTTTATCAAAGAACCAGGATCCAATTCAGGTTAACTAACACCCAGGTTATTGCACAATTAAGTCGCTAACCCGAAGCAAAATAAACAACCAATTAAATGTATCAAGTTCACTTTCTTAGAAGAACTCATAGACCTCCAGATGACTTTGAACCTCGCTGGGGCGACGAACGCACTCGAGCACTCGATGGCAGCGTGCTTGCATTTTACGACGCACACATTCCAAATGCGAAGCATGTGACATCTTTGTTAATCGAGATCAGTTCAAGGTCCTCGTATCAATGAATCAATAGGTAAATAGAATAGATATTCTAGCAGACAATACTGGACTGCCCTAAATACATTGTTATCTTATGTAAACAACAAGTCACGAATGAAGCGTGACGTAGCTACTCATCCTCGTAACCTTGGGACTAAACGTTTGAATAATAATGCTAATAAGTTGCATTATTGACTTGTTGCATGTCTTATGCAATGTTTTTAAGTACAAAACGGTCAATACTTACATTAAGATAAGACGCAAGCTTATCATTTGCTCCCGGATATAAATTACTGATGTGAAATGCTGTGGGGGGCTGACGAAGCAGGTGAAATTATTGAGCTAATTTTGAAATAATTACCCGCAATGTTCCACTGTGGATAAATAGAAATACAATATTCACTCCCTGGAAGCCGATTAGAGTGATGAGTAATAACCCGTGACCTACGAGTCTGTTATCATACGCCGGCTCATACTTAACGAAGCAGCATGTCGATAATGATTCATTTATACTATTTTGTTTGAACTGCAATCTCGTTAGAAAAATGTATCGATCAACAATAGTGTGCACCGGATCCATGAATGAAGAAGGTGAAAACATAGCGCACTACTTCTGCCGTACAGGTGGCGCTGACGAGTTGATATTCTTGCAAATCATTGATAATGACAATAGATACTGCTTGATGGAATATAACGGGCAACGGCAACAGTGTGTACATGTAGTCGCCTTGGTATACAAAGACGCCGTGGAGAAAATTAAACTCTTGGCGCTTTAGGGTGCAGACCTAAATGCGAAGACGCTCAATGATGGAGATACACCTTTGCACATTGCCGTGAAGGTGAAGAATTATGAGCTCACAGCCAAAACTTAGCAGATAAGTTTTGAACAACGAGTGCATGACGGCATACCATATTGCTTTCATCAGCAGGGACGAAGAAATGATGGAGGTGCTTAGGAAGAACGGTGTGCAATGCAGGATTACTCTACAGTCGGAATCCGATTCTGCTGACGAGGACTACCAGCCGCAGTGCAAGAGTTCAAAAATTGAGATGTGATTATTTTGTGTGAATAAACCTTGGTAACTGTGAGTCAATTTTGCTTAAATTGGTTTACTGAGTCAATAGAACACTTTTAATAATTTATAGCCGTTGTGTGGACTGTAAACTTTGAAAGATGTCATTGTTCATGTACCTATCAAAATTAGAATTGATGTTAATGTTTGTCAGCTGTCATCGTACTTGTAAATTGCCAAAGGAGAAAGATAGGCAAGTAGTTTTCTTCTTTCAGATGTAACTTAGGCTAAATTTAAAAAAAAAGTGACAGGTGGAAAAACGCTGGTACCAAACACAATAACGTGTTATCAAATAATGGAAATGGTGTGTACAAGAAAAACAACGAGTGACAGTTAAAGTTATGCAAATTTAGCATAAGCTGTTTTGGTAGCATCGTTAAGTCATTTTGGTTAATATTAGTATATAATTATGCTGTATCGATATAAGCATACTATCTCAAAAGAAATAGGTCGTAGACAGTACGAGTATTTGATTTTTTTTCTTTTTTCAATATATTTTATTGCGAATAATAATTGTAAATGTTATTATATTTGTAAATGTACATTAGGAAACTATATTTTTTATCTTGATACCTTGACAACTTTATAGCTATAAATGAAAACGGTGATAATTTATTGAATCATATTATACATAGGCTTTATCTCATCATTTGTTGCATATTTCAGTTCATTATTCAAAAAGCTTAAAGAATATAACATCTGTGTTAAAATAATCCATCTTTGAGACAGCTTTTTGCCGAAATTCATGCATAATCAAAATTCAACGATTTCGGAGCCCGTAGCTCGAGGTTATGGGCTAATTTATTACTTGGATGCCATCAAAACACCTAACTTTCGGTAGAGGGCGAAAAATAAACATAGATCCTGGGGTCGTTGATGCTCTCGGCGGGAATATATAAGCTCGATGAGTAAGAATGACTTCATTCTGTAAGCTTTCGCCACCGCATTCAATCAGAAGACAATGACCAACTTGTACTACATCATACCTAAAGCCTGGGACTACTATCCCGACTTTTTGGTTACTCTCATCGTCCATTCTAGCCTGGAGGAGCACTGTAACCTTCATCGAACCCTGACCGGAGTATCGATCATTTTGGAAGGCGTGACGGCGGTTTCCCGAGATAACCAAGCTGCAGTGATTTGGTTCAAAATCATCGATACGTTGCAGATCATCCGACGCATGAGCACTTCTTCATCTACCACGTTCCTTGCATCGAGTGATTTCTCGTGTTCAAAATTTGTAGTGCTAAGTTAAGATTACTTTTAAGAAGTTTTGATATGAGGAATATATTCGATTGTGATAAGAATTTTTCTGTTGTTTGACCTAAATTTTTTAAAGCGCACCTGTAAAAATAGTTTCGTCAAACTGTGATAATTTTATCATATCTCTTATAGCAAAGTAGTTTCACTCTAAATAACTTCATAGTGTAGCAGTCTTGCAGACAGCTGAGTGGACTCGAAGTTTCGTTAAGTTCTTAGATTTAGAGTTTGAGGTAATTCCTTGTTGTTAAGATTCCATTTTTTGTATTTTTGGCATTTTTATTGCAAACAAATTTATTTTTTTGACGTTTGTATATAATCTTACTAAAAAGTTTAGAAATCTTTATTCTGGAAAAAATCTGTGGAATTACTAAAATAATCAATAAATATGGATGTATCAGTCCCTCCACAGTATTATGGTATAATTGAAATAAATAAAGAAATAAATGTTTATTTGCCAGAATACATACATGTGAAGATCTTAATGTTAAAATGGTAAATGTATTCAGTTTTACAGAGATCGCAACAGTTCTCATATACTTTTTTCAAACGTCAATGAACTGACTAAATTCGATGGCCTATCGGCACTGACCTCCATTATACGTACAAGTACGCTTGACTTCATACTATCGATGACAAAATGAAGGCATGTGATTTTTAGACTAGTATTCCATCTGTGCTGCTAGCAGGGTGATAGCAGCGTGAGTCACCATGGAACCAACAAGAGGCAAATATCAAGTCATACGTTAATGACAGTTTTAATATCCAAGACACAACTGTCATTTCGTATAGAATATTTAGTCCAGCGTACTTGCACAATGGAGGTCAGTGCCTATCGGCCATTCATATGAATATTTTTTACAGAAAATACAGTCTACTTTTTCTGTAAATAGCCCGCAAAAATTGAGCCTGTCCGTTCCATTTTTCACTATTTAATAGTCAATCATTCCTTACTGAATGCGTTATGAATGGTGTGTGTGTTAAAATAAGAACTTATTTTAAAGTTACTGAAAGATTTTTCAGCTTTCAAGTCTCTTGGAGCTACGGTACAGAGCACGAAACGGTCGTCAAATAAGTAGTACAGTAAGGCATTTTTTTTTTTCATATTTTTAATAGTTTCATTTACAATATGTTCACAAGAAAGAGACAAAATTATCTGTCCTGCTCTGACCACAGTTGCATTGCTTAGTTATTTTTCCAGCTACTCGTATATGTAACTGTAAGCGGTATGCCAGAAGTCTTAGCCTGCCCTTCCTCAACAAGTCCGGAAAAAAATTGTTGTGCAAGCAAAACCAAAGTGTATAGAAATCACAGCAAAACCGGCAAAAAGGACTACGTTTTACAAGCGAACGAGAGGTTATATTTTAAATTTTCACTGCTTTTTCCCGTATATTACCATCAAAATAGTGTTATAAATGGCTAAACATCATCCAGATCTCATCTTCTGTCGAAAACAGCCAGGCGTTGGTAAGATAACCACGGAATTCCTAAATATTTCAACTTCCAAAATTTGCGTGGACACTTGATGATACATTTATTGTTTTTCGCAGCTATCGGCCGTTTATGTGAGAAGTGTGATGGAAAATGCGTGATTTGTGACTCGTACGTGCGTCCCTGCACCCTGGTACGTATATGTGACGAGTGCAACTACGGGTCTTACCAGGGCCGCTGCGTGATTTGCGGAGGGCCCGGCGTTTCGGACGCGTATTACTGCAAAGAATGCACTATACAGGAAAAGGACGTAAGTGTTTTTCAATATACTACAATTCTTAACACCTGTGTTTTCAATTTTTGATGTGTAAACAAACATGTTTTATCAATTTATCGTTTCTGGACCCAAGGTCATTTTTTGACTTATGCCTAGTTTGCATGTATTATGTAGCGAACTACCTAATCAAGTTAATTTGGCTAAGTAGTCGAGCATTTACACATAATAAGTGATCAAGTAGTATAAGTTCTATCTGTAGTATTTATTGAACTGACAGCCGCAGACTCATTTCAAAAGACTTATACTGCTAACTTTTCCTTTTATGTTTATATATTATTTGTGAAATCTAAATTTCACCTATAATAGACTTTAAAATCTCAGAGTTCCATGTAATACAGCCTACTCCACAAATGTCTATAAATGCCCTCAAATATATATGTATAACATAGTACCTCGGGAAATCTGTGAGTTTGACAACATTATGAGTTTTAAAAACAAGATATGTGAACTGTTGTTAGAAAAGACTTACTATGACATGTATAAATATTTAAATAATGACATATTGTGATTATTAGGTGATTTACTTATATTCGACATTATACATTAAATTTATATTCTTAAGTACAACATTTGCCATTAATAATTTAAAATTTAAATGTACCAATATCATGAGTATGTCCGAGATATTTTGCTATTATGTATTTTTTTTGTGCTACTAAAATGTATTGTGCCTCTTTAGGTAGATTATGTGAAACTTCATGTTCCTAAATGATCTTTATACCATAATTAATCAACAATAAAAACTGTTTCTGATTCAGTAAGTAATTTAGTATTTAACTAAATTTTAACTAAAATTTAACTTGTGTCTAGAGTTTACACATATTAAATGACAATTTAGTAGCAGGCCACACCCACCAGAGCATGTGTGCGGTGCAGGGGGTGAGGCTACTTATTCTAAAAATAGATTAGATTCTATTCCACTTGTCTTCTTATCTACTAAATCATTAAGTTACTACATATGACTGTTTATACACTAAATTACTTGAAATTAAATGTTCTCCTCGCTACTTTATTGTGTAAACTATCCAAGACTGATTTACATGTGTTAAGTAGTCAAGTAATTAACTAAACTTTAACTTGATTTTAAGCGACATTATTTCATGTAAATGTTTACACGTTTTTAACACTTAATATTAGATATGCTCTTTATTCACTAACGATAGTGTTCAAGTCTTGAATACTGTTACAAATTTTTTTAACTAAAATTTTGGATTAAGTAAAGGATAAAATAGCCATTTGTATAAGTCAAGCTTTTTATATTCCACAAACAATTGTTCTTTAAATATTCTTCAACAAACATTACTATAGTGTCTTCTGTCCACTTCAACATTTTTCAAACTACAAAAAAAAAATGAGATGATGCTTTGATAAAATTATGCATTAACTAATATTTTACTAAATCGTGCATGTCCAAACCTGTCAAGTGATAAGCCACGCCCACCAACTTAAACGAAAAATAGACAAAATCCTATACATTATATACTTGTTTACTTGCATGCAAAATTTTAACTTGCAACTTATTACTAAATTCATTGTTTACATGCATTATGTAGAAGCATCGGTGGCTCGACAGGTAACGACTCGGTCCACTTAACCAGAGGTGCCGTGTTCAAATCCGACGGCCAATGTACCAATGAGTTTTACGAAACTTATACGTACATATACTCACTGATTGCTTTAACGGTGAAGGAAACATCGTGAGGAAACCTGCACACACCTGCGAAGAAACTCGAAGGTCGTGTGTGAAGTCGACCAACCCGCACTTGGCCCGCGTGTTCGACTAAGGCCCGATCGCCCTAATTCAGGGTAGGCTCGAGCCCCTCGGTGGGGACGTATATGAGCTGAGATGATGATTATATCGCTTAAAATTAAGTTAAAATTTAGTTAATAACTTGACTACTTTAGACATGTAAATCAGCCTAGTATTTTCTATGGCTCAAGGACCTACTTCTTTGAACTTTTACAAAGAAAATGTAAGAAAAAAAGATTAACAACACCTCAAAAAATTTTGCTGGAGCTCTTAAAGTGTACCCCAGTCCCCAATGCTCAACATTTTAATTTTTCATTGAAATTTTTTGTATGGAAGCCCGTTCAAGTGCACCCCAACCAATAACACTTGTCTGCAATTTACTAAAAGTCCAAAAAAATATGACCTTAAGTCGTAATGACTAATGAAAAGCCAAGAAGTTTAATCTGATGAGACTTTAGACGCCAGCAAGATTTTTTGAGGCTAGAGTGAATTAACTCTTTTATGGGCATCATAATAGTGAAAAAGACATACTTATTCGAGGTCAATACAGATTTTTAGCTTAACATGCTATTGGTAACTTTCAAATTGGGAGGAATCTATACTCTGTTTGATGATGTGGGCAGTTAGTCGGCTGGGTGGGCACATATTATACCTACATAAACCTAATGTTATCTCAGCACGGATTCCATATAAATAAAAAATATACAAATATCCCTAACACCTTTTTTTTTTCAAGAATATGATAGTATAAAATTCAAAAACCAATGTTTTTTTCTCTTATAGTTATGAACTAAGAAATGAAAAGATTAGTTACATTTTAGCTTTTATGTTATCAAGGGACCATTTTATTAAAGGGACTTTTTGAGAAAGGAACCTTTTGCAGAGGAGCCCTAGAAACAACATTGTAGTATCCAATCCAATACAGTGATCCCTCAATACTTAGGATCATCATGACCATCTGACACTCACTGTATGCACTGCCTGGTATAGTTGTATTTTTGTGGTGCTGATGACTTGGCTGCACCACTTAGAAGGGGGTCTGCCTCGAGCTCTCTTGCCTTCTACCCTGTCAAAATTTGCTATTTGAAGCTGTTGTGTCGGCGTATGCAGCGTTGTACTATATCTGGAATATATCTTGTTCTAGAGAGATGGATGTCCGAAGATCGTGAACTTGGGCAGCTCAAAAACAGATCTGTTCTATGAGCGGAAGAAATATGGATTCAGAAGACATTAGCATTAAGACTATGTTTGTTAATTTAAGGTTTTAGTTTAATATAATGATAATTATACAATTAAATGCACGTTTGTTCGGTATTCTTTGTGTTAATTGTTTATGGTTATTCATTTATAATTGAGAGAAAAACTACATAGGATGATTCAAGAAGATTTTAAAACTGGATGTGTTAAATGTATGAAGCAATGCACTAAATGTTCATTTACGAATTAGTCAAGACAGACAATTCCATGCATATATTTTTTGAAAGTTCGAAAAAACAATACGATCTAGATAGGTCCCATCTCGGCGACATCGCGTTTTTTTCTAGATAAATGCAGTGTGCAATTATTATCAATTAGTTTAAAAAACTAAAAAACACTCTTTTAGTACACACGTTAAGTAGTTATCTTGGATGTCTCTTTTAGTACACACGTTAAGTAGTTATCTTGGATGTCCGTAATGTTGGATTTAAGTCACGTGACTATTTTTTCGTATTCCTGACAGCAAACCCTTTCATTTGATACCCATATCATGGGGGTGGATTTCAAACAGCCAGTCCGCCATCTTGGGGAGGTCGCCATATTGGATTGTAATGACGTTTCTTAGCTAGTCATGTATTGTCATCAGAACTCAGAGCTTGTGCAAAATTTCATCCTAATCGAAGACCGGCAAGTGGGTCAAATTAAGATTCCAAGATTTTCTTACAAACATAGTTACACGTGAAGCTAATAAAAGCGTGTTGAAAATGGAAAAAAATATTTTTCAAATCTTTGTATTGTGCCTAGCTAAGCGGTTACAGAGTAGCTCATAAACCGAATGGCCCAAATTCAGAACCTCACTAGAGGCGTGAATTGTTTTTATTATTGAAGTAAAGTTTTTTTTACTTGGGGAGTAAGCTGATGGATGCGTGACGAGAGCGTTACGGAAGTGTGTTCGGGCGAGACGAGTGGAAGTTGAGATGGATATATAAATTAGTGAACATAGAAAGAGAGATACTATTTATTTTTGTTTACCAACAAAATCGGTTGCCAAGGCAACAATATCGGTTGTCAAAACAATCAAAACAAACATTTAAGATAAAAAGATTTGATCATTTTCAGAGGATAATAAAACTCTTTTCATAAACTGTATATAACTCCATAAGACAAAAAAGATTTGATTATTTTCTGAAGACTAAGTATTTACTCTACATATAGATGGAGCTAACGAAGTTTTACTTCAGTCGTGTGGTCTAAAGTACACTCGTATTTTTTTAAATCTTATTTTTCATGTTATGATTTTAATTTCAAGTTGTTTATTCTGAAAATCCGGTTTTACACAAAAAAAAAGATCACGTGCCTAGAAGACTCCGAGCATCGCTCGGTGGCCCAGGTACTGAAATGGTTATTGACCGTATCTCACTCAGTTGGCGCTACACCAAAGTATATATTAAGTATATTAGTACTAACATACAGTATGGACACTCCCTGCCGCATGCCGCTCTCTAGATTGCGACCTCACCCCCTCGTCACCTAGATCGATACAGATTGCTTACAGTTTGGTTGTCGCACGTATAAGATTTCGCCGCCTTTTTGTGTTTGTTCCGTCATTTGTTTTTTGAAATGTCATTTCTGGCCCGTTGTATTAAGTGTCCAGGGTGTGGCTACACTATCCAATTGGCAGCTCCGATTGGCTCCTCCAGACATCCCTCCCACACACCCATTGACATCCACATGCACCTGCTCTTCCAAGACTTCAATCAACTTATAAATCTCCTTAGGAGCGTGGGGGTGTCAGTGTAGGAGGGATGAATGGGGAAGCGGCAGAGGTTTTGTGAATAGATGGGTAGAAGTGCGTAAAAATTAGCAACTTAGAAAAAAATAAAAAGGTATGTTACATAAAATTATTTACAACTAGAGGTACAGAGAAAATTATGGGGTTCCCCAAGGGAGTATATTAGGTCCAATATTATTCGTATAATATAACGACCACCCCAACATCACCAATAACCAAACAATCCTTTTCGCAGATGATACAACTTTATTAATTAAAAACGAAAATAAGCAACAACTACAGATTGACATCAACGTCAGAGATGTGGACTCCAGTCTAGAGATGTGGTGGTACGGAACTCTCGGTGAGCAAGTCCGACTCGCACTTGGCCGGTTTTTTCTGACGTAACTAACTATGTAGCGACAACAGAGTTCATACATACATTCCCTTCAAGGCCCGGTCTGAAAGAGGTACCTACGTAACCGTTTCGGAGAAAAAAATCAACGGTTCTTTTTTTTTTTATTAAAAATTTGAGTGCGTTTGACTGCAACTCACCTGATGGTAAGTGATGATGCAGTCGAGGATGGTACACGCAAACAAATAATGCCTATTCACTCTTGCCTTTAAGCTCCCCAAATTATAGAAATCGGGAAACAATGACGCAGGCAAGGAGGTCCACTCCTGCACTGTACGCATAATAAATGAAGAAGCGTAACGGTTCTTTACTCAAGTACTTACCTATATAAGTAACGGGTACGTGGAACGACCGAATCAAATCAATAAACGCAAATAGATACCAATCTTAGTCTAAATATTTACGGTAACCACAACCATGTTTTTGATTACCAACTACGATTGTCGATTACTCACTCACATCAACAACGTCTAGGTAAAGACGGTATACAGTATGTGACAAAATTAGTGTAGGTCCCGCTAAGTGGGACACTCATCATCATCATACAGTACAACTTTTATTTTATGATCGCAAAAAAATAACTTCATACAAATGGATCAGCTGATCTCTTACAAAAGCATTTTCGTAAAGAGGGTCCATTTTTTTTGAGAAGTGACTATGGATTCCATGGGGAAAGCTGTTCAGTAACTTTTGTTCTACGACTTTGCTGAAAACGTAATTTTTTTTTACTCTTCATACAAATCGATCAGCTGATCAACCGATTTTGTGCATTATAGTATGGAGGGTCCAATTTTTTTTTGAGAATTGACTAAGGGTTCCGTGGATAAAGTTGTTCAGTATGACGAGTAGAACCCCCAGTTAACGGGACCTACACCAATTTTGTTACATCCTGTATATTTAGTATACTAACGTATAAGAAGTGAACATTATGGTATTGTGATCTGATCGCAAAAAAGCGCTGTTGAGATTTTAATGGGGATCGATTGTTACACTAAGAGTATAAATAAAATAGAAAATGTGTGTGCGTCCGTCCGGTGCTCTATCGTCTAAGCTGATCGACGGATTTGGGTAAAATTTGGGTTACACAATATTATTTTTATATCTCTAGCCGATTTAAAAAAAAAGTAAAAAAGGCAACCATAAGATGATCACTTCGTTGTCCCTCTGTCTGTCAAAAAATCAAGCTTCCAAGTCAAAGCAATAAAAAGATATGGCCATTTTGACGGCCATATTTTTAATTTCGCAAGTAAATCAAAAGTTATAGGATAATTCCCGTTGACCGATCATAATTATGAAATTTGACAAGAAAGGCCTGTAAAGGAAAAAAATCAAAAAATTGAAAATTTGTAGCTGTATCACATATTATTATTTTTTTGCGATTACGAACTTACATGTGCAGTAGGAGAATCGACCGTGACGTATATCGATGTATGAAAGAACATTTTTTCAACTACAAAGTTAAGTTTGTCCTTTTATTCGCAGGCAAGGAGTTCCACTCCATCGCTGTCCGCAAAATAAATGAGGAAGCGTAACGCTTCGTGCGTAGGTATAGGCTGAATATCAACAACAAAAGGGTGGAACCTCCCCCTGCGTCTCGTTGACCGGAGGTGGAATGGAGCTGGGGGAATGAGGTCGTGAAGTTCTTGAGCACACTCTCCGAAATGAATCCGCAAATTAAGACCAAATTATTTCAGGGCGAGCGAACCGAGCCCGGAGACTTTTGTTTGTTTCTAGTCCTGGCGGGGATCTCTTAGATTATTGTCGGTGTCCACTCTATCGCCAAAGTATATATAAGGTGTAACAAAATTAGCTGAAACTATTTTAACTGGTGCTTCTACCCATGAAACTGAACAACTTTCCCCATGGAACCCATAGTCAAATCGCAAAAAAAAAATTGGCTCTCCCATACTAACTCGACCAGCTGATCAGCCAACTTAGTATGGAAAGTTCAAATTTTTTTTGAGATTTAGCTATGGGTTTTATGGGGAAAGTTGTTCAGTTTCATGGGTAGAAGCACCAGTTAAAATAGTTTCAGCTAATTTTGTTACACCTATTAGTACTAAAATACAGTATGGACACTCCCTGCTCTCTAGATTGCGACCTCACCCCCTCGTTACCCATATTGATACTGATTGGTTACAGTTTGGTTGTCGAACGTATAGGATTTCGCTGCCATTTTGTTTGTACCGTCATTCCTTTTTTAAAAGTCATTTCTGGCCCGTTGTAAGAAGTGTCCAGGGTGTGCTTGTAGGAACGGATGCTATCGCTTTGTCCAGCAGTATCTATCTTGTCTAAGAGCAGTATCGATTCTTATTTATTACAAAAAAGGTAAAATCAGAAATGAGATCTGCAGGAGAACCAAAGTAACCGATACAGCTCACAGAATCGCTAAACTGAAGTGGCAGTGGACAGGGCACATAGCTCGTAGAACAGATGGCCATTGGGGCAGTAAAGTTCTCGAGTGGCGACCGCGCACCGGAAAACATAGCGTAGGCAGGCCTCCCACGCGCTGGACTGACGACCCGGTGATGAAGGCGGGAAGCCGCTGGTTGCGGGCAGCGCAGGACCGGTCGTCGTGGAAATACTTGGGGGAGGTCTTTGTCTATCTGTGGACGTTTTACGGTTGATATTATGATGATTGATGATGATGAATAGGTAAAATACAACAATCCTAAAGGAATTCTGTACAGAGTAAACTATAATAAATATTCTGGGACAAATCACACATGGTCATCTGGCCCCAAAGTAGGATTCCCTGTGTTATGGGAACCAGAGATTGATATACATACTTATATACGTTTAAATATACGTTTAACATCGTGAGGAAACCTGCACACGCCTGCGAAGAAACTCGAAGGTTGTGTGTGAAGTCGACCAACCCGCACTGGGCCCGCGTGGTCGACTAAGGCCTAATCGCCCTGATTCAGGGTAGGCTCGAGCCCCTCGGTGGGGACGTATATGAGCTGTAATGATGATGATGATACGTTTAAATACATACATATACAGATATTTAACACCCAGACACAGAGCAAACAAATCTGCTCATCACACAAATGTTTGCCCTGGGTGGGGATCGAACCCACAACTCTCGGATCAGTAGTCAAGAGCACTAACCACTGAGCCACCGTGTCAGTCATACTTCAGCGTTTTTAACTTTTATAACGATTTACGAATGTGTTAATTTTGTACATCTACCTAAGTAAGGAGCGTCGGTGGCGTAATGGCAAGGGCCGCTACCTCCTGTCCGGGAAGTCGTGGTTTGAATCCTGCCACGTACCAATGTGTTTTCGAATTTCGATTTCATATGTACGTTTATCCGACGCTCTTATGGTGTAGGAAAACATCGTAAGAAAACCTGCACACGCCTGCGAAGAAACTCGAAGGTTGTGTGTGAAGTCGACAAGGCCCGATCGCCCTTATTTAGGGTAGGCTCGAGCCCTTCGGTGGGGACGTATATGTAAGGTGTTATGAATATGATGATGACCTAAGTAAGTACTTATATCAAATTAAGCCACCAGTAATGTGGAGTAACACCAAATATCTTTAATAGTTTTCGATGTTCGAAGATAACTTTATTTTTATGTCATTTTTCTAAAACTGGGACGCGGTTATATGTACGTAACTATAATGCGGGTTATTAATAAACAAAAACTACGTACGCCTCCGCTACTTATATTAGCGTTTTTTAACCGACTTCAAAAAAGGAGAAGGTTTCTCAAATCGACCGTATATATATTATTTTTTTATGTGTGTTCTCGGATAACTTCGTCGTTTAGGAACCGATTTTGATGATTATTTTTTTGTTGGAAAGGAGATATCCCAAGGGTGGTACCATGATAAGGAAACCAGGATCTGATGATGGCATCCCAGAGAAATCGAGGGGAACCTTAGTTTCCTGTTTGAAGCCGGTTTTTTTTTGTTCAAAATTATTGCTTATGATGAAAGATATAAGAATAATTGTAAGTACCTACCCACCTACACTTGTATGTCCTAAGCAAAGCTGGGCAAAAAACTGTTAATCATTATTTAACAAAGTTACCAACATGTGGCTTAACGATATACAAACAACGATACCTATACCAATATAACTTGTAATTTTTTTTAAAGAAATATTAACGGCTTCATTAACTTCAGTTAAATTGAACTTCCGTTAACTTAAGTCTGTTAAATTGGTTATTGACGTAATTTTGTTCGTTACGCTCGTACGTACTTACTGTAAGTTGAATTAATGCGTCGCAATTACTACAATGGGTACATTGGTCGTAGAACAGATGGCCGTTAGGATGGGAAAGTTCTCGAGTGGGGACCACGCACCAAATGACGTAGCGTAGACAGGCCTCCCGCTCTATGGAGCGACGACCTTGTAAAAGTCGCGTCAAGCCTCTAGATGCGGGCAGCGCTGGACCGGTCGCTGTGCAAATCCCTGGGGAGACCTTTGTCACATCCTGGACACTTCATACAACGGGCCAGAAATGACATTTCCAAAAAGGAATGACGGACGGAACAAACACAAAATGGCGGCGAAATCCTATACGTTCAACAACCAAACTGTAACCAATCCGGGTGACGAGGGGGTGAGGTCGCAATCTAGAGAGCGGCAGGGAGTAGGGATTGCAATCCGGATACTTCGAAATTCGAAAACATCTCAAAAATCCGGATTTTCAAGTAATTTATAAATCCGGTTTTCAATATCGAAATCCGGTTTTTTCGGATTTTAGTTACATTTATGATAAACTTAAATTATGATTGATTGAATTCAAATTGATGACTAAAATTACTCCGAAACACACATCGCAACTCGTTATGGATGTGTATGATTGCACAACTACGTCAACAACAATCTTGGTCTCTAGTCCAGAAACTCCTTGTGAATCTGATGTTGAACCGCCTTCACTCAGTTTCAAAGAACAACTTGATCGACAGCTTGCTAGTGTGAGTGAAGCTGCTGGTGATCACCAATGTCAGCCTTCAAGTTCAACTAGTGGATTTGATTTGCCTTCGCTATTCCACATATAAATGGCACTTTAAGAAAACGGTGGAGAATTTATAAAAAAAAAGCATTGAGAAGACTACAGGCTCTTCCAACCACAAGCGTCGAATCCAAGAGAGCCTTTTTTACTGCTGGAACATTTTGTAACAAGTTAAGATTTCGTCTTAGTGATCAAACACTAGACGCTATGTTTTTGAGATCTCGTGTCTTAAAAAACACTGGATAGAATAGAATACCTACATTAAATATTATTAGATGTTATTTTTTGACAGAGGGATGTTGTCAATGTTAATAATATTTTCATGGACATTAAGGTAAACACTACATTCATGAATCTTTTGACTGTTACTGTCAGAAATATATAGGACGTAACAAAAGATTTATTCTAAATTTTGTTTATGTTTTGTTTTGTATCTTTTATGAAACTGCCAAATAGAATGCCATGCTCTGGGTCCTCATCATCATCATCATCATATCAGCCACAAATCGTCCACTGCTGGACAAAGGCCTCCCCCAAGGATTTCCACGACGACCGGTCCTGCGCTGCCCGCATCCATCGGCTTCCCGCGACCTTCACCAGGTCATCGGTCCACCGCGTGGGAGGCCTGCCTACGCTACGTTTTCCGGTGCGCGGTCGCCACTCGAGAACTTTACTGCCCCATCGGCCATCTGTTCTACGAGCTATGTGCCCTGCCCACTGCCACTTCAGTTTAGCGATTCTGTGAGCTATGTCGGTTACTTTAGTTCTCCTGCGGATCTCCTCGTTTCTGATTCGATCACGCAGAGAAACTCCGAGCATAGCACGCTCCATTGCCCTTTGGGTGACCTTGAGCCTTCTTATGAGGCCCATAGTAAGCGACCATGTCTCAGTTCCGTAAGTCATCACTGGCAACACACACTGGTCAAAGACCTTAGTCTTGAGACACTGCGGTATTTGGGACGTGAAGATATTGCGAAGCTTCCCGAACGCTGCCCAGCCGAGTTGGATTCGTCGATTGATCTCTTTCTTGAAGTTGGACCTACCTAACTGGACTGTTTGTCCCAGGTATACATATTCGTCAACAACTTCCAGTGTAGAGTCTCCAACCTTTAGAGGAGTGGGTGCGACACGGACATTTAACATTATTTTCGTCTTGTCCATGTTCATTTTAAGACCCACTTGTTGAGAGACCTTACTGAGGCCATCGAGCATTGTGCTTAGGTCTTCCATAGTCTCAGCCATGACCACGATATCATCAGCGAATCGGAGGTGGGATATGTACTCGCCGTTGATATTGATGCCGAGTCCACCCCAGTCCAGAAGCTTAAAAACATCTTCCAGGGCGGCGGTGAACAGTTTCGGAGATATAACGTCTCCCTGTCTCACCCCTCGCTGCAACTGGATAGGTTTCGAGTTCTGGTCTTGGAGGCGAACCGACATGGTGGCGTTTTCATACAGACACTTCAACACCTCGATGTATCGATGGTCAATTTGGCACCGCTGGAGAGACTGTAGCACAGCCCAGGTTTCGACTGAATCAAAGGCCTTCTCATAGTCCACAAACGCCAAGCATAGTGGCTGATTGTACTCTTCGGTCTTCTGTATAATCTGCCGCAGCGTATGTATGTGGTCTATGGTACTAAAGCCTTTTCGGAAACCGGCTTGTTCGGGAGGCTGGAAGTCGTCAAACCTGCGTGCGAGAAGATTCGTAATGACTCTCGAAAACAGCTTGTAGACATGGCTCAGAAGTGAGATGGGTCTGTAGTTCTTCAGCAGGGTGTTGTCGCCCTTTTTGAAGAAAAGCACGACCACACTTCTGTGCCATGCCTTAGGCGTTTGTCCCTCGAGTATAACGGAATTAAATAACTTCTGAAGAGCTTTTAGTACCGGTGATCCACCTGCTTTCAGAAGTTCAGCCGTAATTCCATCATCACCCGGTGCCTTGTTGTTCTTGAGCTGTTTGAGAGCCATTCTAATCTCGTACAGGCTGACGTCCGGGATATCTTCGGTATAGTGTCGGGTTAGTCTGGCTCTTGGGTCTTCAGCCAGATCACTGACAGGCAAACGTGTGGTCGTGTACAATTGTCCATAGAACTTCTCAACTTCTTCCAGCAACTCAGTCTTAGACGATATGGTCCTGCCGTCCTCAGTCTTCAGCTTGGTCAGTTGGCTTTGTCCAACAGACAGATCTCTCGCGAACACTTTTGAGCCTTTATTGTGCTCAATCGCCTCTTTAATACAATTTGTATTATATTGGCGTAAATCGCGAGTTAGGGACTTAGAGATCTGCCTGTTTAGTTGCCGATACTGAGTAGCGTCTTCAGAGGACTGCAGAACCAGTCTGCGTCTTTGTTCCATGAGGTTGCTGGTGAAGTCGGAGATTTTTTTGGTTCTGTTTGAACGGCGAGTTTTAAAAATCTTAGACCCGACCGTTTGAACAATTTCCACGAACCTGTCATTATAATCGTCCACATTCTCGCAGTCTTCTAGGCATTCGAAACGATTGTGCAGCTCGAGCTGAAAGCTCTCGGGGTTTTGGAGCTGGATGGGCGCTGGTCGGAGCGTAGACTTCATCAGTCGACATCTTTCTAGCTTGGTCTTTAGATTCAATGTGCCTCTGACCATCCGGTGATCACTTCCTGTTTTGACTGAATTGATCACGGAGACATCATTGAATATTTGCCTCCTTGTCGACAAGATGAAGTCTATCTCGTTTTTTGTTACGCCATTGGGATGCAACCATGTCCACTTCCGCTGTTTTGACTTTTTAAAGAAGGAGTTCATCATAAAGAGGCTCTCCTTCTCCATAAAGTCGGCCAGCATCTGGCCACGTGCATTTCTTACTCCATATCCAAATTGCCCCACTCTCAGCTCACCATCGCTTCGTTTGCCCAGTTTCGCGTTAAAGTCCCCCATAACAACGGTATAATGGGTCCTGGTGCTATGTAAGGCTGTAGAGATGTCCTCGTACATACTCTCTACCTCGTCGTCGGAGTGTTCCGTAGTCGGCGCGTATACCTGTATGACCTTCATCGAATACCGTTTGGTGATTCTGAGTATAAGGTATGCTACCCTTGTCGAAACGCTCACGATTTGGACCACATTGTTAATGAGGGACTTGTGGACGAGAAACCCGACACCACCCTGGGACTGTTGGTCGCCCTCCCGGAAATAGAGCAGGTTTCCGGATTTAAGGATCATGGTGTCCTCTCCCTCTCTTCGGACTTCACATAAACCTACGATATCCCACCGCAACCTGCTCAATACTTCTTCGAGTTCTGCAAGTTTCTCGTCAGTCCGCAGTGTGCGCGTGTTGTAGGTTGCCAGGGCCAAAGGTCGTTGGGTTTGGTAGCCTGGCATCTGCCGGGGATTCTTCGCACCCCCTACCCCGCCGTTACCATGACTGCTACCGGAGCCAGGAATAGCGGAGCTGCCGGGGACTAGGGGCCGTTTTCTGGGTGTGAGATTCATTGGGGGGTTTTGCCGTAATCGCCACGCTTGGCAGGCGGGTTGGCGATCGCAGTTTGATTGCAGGTGTGTTGCAATGCACGGAAAGACGCTGCTGCCCATCCTCCGGTTTTAAGTCCCTTAGTCGCCTCTTACGACACCCATTGGAAGAGATGGGATGGTCCTATTCTTAGCCGGGAACCATACGCTCTGGGTCCTAATTTTTGACAATGGCAATGGCAATTAAAAGGTCAAAATACCTTGTTCTAAATAGCATAAACATAAAAAATACCTTAACTAAAACAAGACACTCTTTCAATTGTAATGTTATTTGAAATAAAAAACAAATTTCCTTAATTTATTTTAGCATAGAGAGAGACTGAGAGATACTGCAAATAATGCAGTGATTAATGCAGTGATTATAAAAATGACTTATAATTTTTTAGTTTTCAAGTCTGACTTGGATTGTGATGTCGTGTCATGTCGTGATTTAAAATGCTTTCTATAGATAGTTCCCTTTTTTATAAACGTTTTCATTAAAAAATATGCTTTTTTCTTATTTTTTGTATTTTACAGTAAACAATATAAATAGAACTTCTAACTATAATAAAATTACCACTAAAATAACTAATTTTACAACAAATTGGGTTTTTAAAAAAAAAACTTCGAAAAATCCGGATAATCCGGATTCAAATCATATGAAAATCCAAAAATCCGGATTTGAAAAATATCCGGATTTTGCAATCCCTAGCAGGGAGTGTCCATACTGTATGTTAGTACTAATATATATACTTTGCCTTTGTCCAGCACTGGAAGTCTTTCGGCTGATATGATGATGAATTACTAAGAGCAAAAAAGGTGACACTTTTTGGGTTAGTTGGTGAAATTAACTTGACATTACATCATTGACACTGGTGATCTAGAATGTGTTGTATTTGTTAGTGAGAAGAGCAACGCCAGAAAAAGCAAGTTAAATCTGCTAGTTCTTGCAGCAGGAGTAGATCAAACATTTTTGATGCTGTTTTAATTTTTAATACATATATTTTATTAAATGTCGACCTAGTGCTGCAGTAGAATATATTATAATTTTGGTTATTAGTGACAATGAATGAAATTTCAGTTTCACTAAACTATAATTTTGGTTTCTTATATATAATCTTGATTAGTGACAATGACTGAAATTTCAGTTTCTCTAAACTATAATTTTGGTTTCTTAAATATAATCTTAATTAGTGACAATGACTGAAATTTCAGTTTCACTAAACTATGATTTCGGTTTCTTAAATATAATCTTGATTAGTGACAATGACTGAAATTTCAGTTTCTCTAAACTATAATTATGGTTTCTTAAATATAATTTTGATTAGTGACAATGACTGAAATTTCAGTTTCACTAAACTAGGTATAATTTTGGTTTCTTAAATATAATCTTGATTAGTGACAATGACTGAAATTTCAGTTTCACTAAACTATAATTATGGTTTCTTAAATATAATCTTGATTAGTGACAATGACTGAAATTTCAGTTTCACTAAACTATAATTTTGGTTTCTTAAATATAATCTTGATTAGTGACAATGACTGAAATTTCAGTTTCACTAAACTATAATTTTGGTTTCTTGAATATAATCTTGATTAATTATTATGACTGAAATTTCAGTTTCACTGAACTATAATTTTGGTTTCTTTATGTATTTTTTTTACAGGAAAATATATTTTACGGGTTAAAAGATAATCGCTTGTACAATATGCTGTTTATTTTATTGTGCCACCCGACTTTCCGCCGCAACTCACATAATAGCTTGATTACTACTTGATGGGAATATAGTAATCTACTGCTAGTATTAATAGGTCATTTTTGTCTCTGGCGAGAGATCTTTTCACCGCCTAAGTCGGCCATAGATATAGCCCACAGCGAGTAAACTTGCCATGTACGCCAATTATGAACTCTTGATCACTAAATTGCCCCCCTACTTAAACTTCGAAAAACCTTATTCGTTTTGTTTTCTATCAAGTCTTCGATTTTTAATTCACCAAAATCACAAAATGACTACATAAATGACGCTGCTAAACTATGACGTCACGCCTAGGTATTTCTAACATTTTTAGAACAAAATGTCGTTTTTGACAGATGATAAAAAGTAACTCAGATGACTAGCATTCCTCATCCCTATTATGACGTCAAGAACTGTGTTGTGTCTAACAGTGTTTTAAACAAACTTCCGATTATTTTAATCTCTAGATGCCCTTAATTCAACCTCCAAGAACACACACGTTAGCACAAACATGCAGTTAACATCATTACAAACAAAGAAAATTTTAAAATGGAGAAATGGGTTGCAATTATGTATTGTATGGTGGCTTGGTGGAACAGACAGCGCGCAACTATTAAGTGCGTGGCAGTGAAAAGGTTAAACACTCTCACAGACACTGTTTCGCACTGAAAACAGTTAAGGAAACGCGGAGCTGTCCAGACCTGCGTTATCTTATCGGCCTCGCTAGATGTACTTAGCTACTAGCAGGAACGACGACTCGATTCGTGCAGTAGTGCGAACTCAGCTGCAGGAGACCGCCCCATTTTCAGGTTGCCCAATGCATGGGATCCAACCTGAAAATGGGGATTTCTGGGCCGGGTATGATTTGAGAAAATTTTCCTTATACCATAGACGGGTTGCAGACCAACGTTAACGAAGCTCTGTGTCGAATTCCATCCCCCGATGGAGCTTTTACTTAAATTTCAGCAAATATTAAAGAATAAAAATTAAACTTTTAAAAAACTAAAAACCGACTTCTAAAAGAAATTCAATCAAAATTATAAAATAATATTTTTTAAATTACTATAATAATATTATAAATGTGAAAATGTGTTTGTTTGTTTGTTACCTTTTCACGCTTCAACGCCTTGACCAATCTTAATGAAATTTGGCATGCAGGTACCCTGTGTCACGAGGAAGGCCATAGGCTACTTTTTATCCCGTGAAAATAGCATAGTCCGATACAGTTCCTGAGGGAACTGAAAAAATATTCTTTTTTTGGTTAATTTCTTTAACATCGCAACGGAACAATGGATTGTTGTGATTTTTTGCACAGAGATGGTTGGGGGGGTGGAAAATGACATGATTGATTAATAAGCATATCCTGACATAGTTCCCGAGGGATCTGGAAAAAAGACATGTCCACGCTCGCGAGCCGCTTGCGGCTCACGCACCGCGCACCCTACAAGAGTCATTACAACGATTTCCACGCGGGCGAAGCCGCGGGCAAAAGCTAGTATTTTTATAAATACACGAAATTAACTATACAAAAACGAAATCGAAGGTAGGTACGACATCAATTAGGGGCCTAAATTTTTTTTGAGGTCGGTACCAGCACTTGAGAAAAGGATACTTCACCAATCAAATGTTTTATATTCGATGACTTTGCTAGCACCGATAAAAAAAAAATTGTAGACACCCTAAAAATTTTTTGAGGTCGGTACCAGTACTTGAGAAAAGGATACTTCACCAATCAAATGTTTTAGATTCGATGACTTTCCTAGCACCGATATTAAAAAAATTGTAGACACCCTAAACATTTTTTGAGGTCGGTACCAGCACTTGAGAAAAGGATACTTCACCAATCAAATGTTTTAGATTCGATGACTTTGCTGGCACCGATATTAAAAAAAATTGTAGACACCCTAAAATGTTTTTGAGGTCGGTACCAGCACTTGAGAAAAGGATACTTCACCAATCAAATGTTTTAGATTTGATGACTTTGCTGACACCGATATTAAAAAATTGTAGACACCTTAATTTGTTGCATACCTACCTTTGATTTCGTTTTTGTTGGTTAACGTATATTTATAAAAATATTATTTCATAATTTTGAGTGAATTTCTTTTTGAAGCCGGTTTTTGGTTTTTCTTTACTTTATTTTATATATTATTATATTTTAGGATATCATCAAATCATAACGCATGTGTTTCTTTAACCGACACAGCGTCCTGTGGCTTCCATCATCTCAGCAGCATGAATGTTAAGAAGACAAACCTTCCATCATCAGCTCACCTGAATAACCTTAAGGATACCACTATCTATCATAATAACCCTAGTTAAAAAAATATAAAAAATGTTAACAGCATTGATGTGTTCCGGCTGAAGATAAGACAGCCTCCAGTTCCCATTGCGTTGGGGAATCTTGATAAACCCGCTTTCATCATCATCAGATGCGATATGTCAAGGGCTTATCGATTGTGGATAAAAAGAACTTAGTACGTCCCTGACAACAACAAGCATTGATTATCAATTAATTACAGGGGCCGCAAACAAGTGTTCAGTTACCAACGTCACGAAGTTTGTTCACTAAACTAACTAACTAACTAACTAGCGAGCGTCACGGGATAATTAGCGTAGTAAAAGTTAATTGGCTTGCGTCATAGTGAAAGCATAGTTACTATAACCAAAGTATATATATTAGTATTAACATGCAGTATGGATACTCCCTGCCGCTCTCTAGATTGTGACCTCACCCTCTCGTCATCTAGATTTATCAGTGACTTATATATATTACTATTGATACAGAATACAGATTGGTTGTTTGGTTCTCGAACGTATGGGATTTTGCCGTGATTTTGATTGCTCCGTTATTTGTTTTTAGAAATGCCATTTCACGACCGTTGTATGCAGTGTCCGGGTTGTGTTATAAATAGTAGGTAATAGGAAATAATTTCAGATGAAGGGTTCATAAGTCTTAGCAGACTTGTAATCCAGGGAGGTTTTTAGTGGGTATGCAATAGGTGAGCCCCACATAACCAACCTAGAACCGGACGTTAGTATGCAGCAATGCATTTTTTAATCCTCCCACCCACCAAACAGGGGAACAAAAAAAAAATGCCTGCGTTATACTGTAATTCCTTTTTAAACAGTTTTTAAACGAATTTTCAAAAATGGAGAAGGCTCTCAATTCAATTGTTTGTATTTTACCCGACTGCGCCAGAAGGAGGGGTATGTTTTATGAGTGCATATGTATGTATACTTATGTGGATTTATTTTTGAAGCAAAACTTCTTTACGCACGCTTGACTTGGCGAGTAAAGATGCGTGACGAGAGCGTTACGGAAGTGTACGTGTGCGGGCGAGGTGAACGGAAGTTGACAGGTATATATAAATTAGTGAAGATAGAAAGAGACATATTATTTATTTTTGTTTACCAACAAAATCGGTTGCCAAGGCAACAATATCGGTTGTCAAAACAATCAAAACAAACAAAAGATAAAAAAGATTTGATCATATTCAGAGGATAATAAAACTCTTTTCATAAACTGTCTTAAACCATATGACAAAATTGATTATTTTCTGAAGACTATGTATTTACTTTCATACATATAGATGGAGTTGAAGAAGTTTTACTTTAGTCGTGTGGTCTAAAGTACACTCGTATTTTTTTTGGCGCTCTGTAGTCTAAACGGCTTGAATGATTTCAGAGTGCGAGGTGTTGTTAGATTCGCCTTGATCCCGTGAGTGACAAAGAATACATTTTTACCCGACTTGCCTTGCAAGAGGGGTTAAGTTTCCTACAGGTTTCTAATTTTTGATTATTTCGTGCAGTTATTTTGATATTACGCGATATCTTACCGTTACCGATTTAAATTATTATTTTTATTGAATAGACTAAGTATATTATATCGTCTTAGTGTGAGGTGCTATAAGAAGTTCTATACGGACAATTGTATTCGACCACATATCTGCTTGTGAGCGATCGATCTGGCTAAAAACCCAAGAGCCAGACTGACCGACACTATACCGAAGATATCCCGGACGTCAGCCTGTACGAGATTAGAATGGCTCTCAAACAGCTCAAGAACACCAAGGCACCGGGTGATGATGGAATTACTGCTGAACTGTGCTATATCTTAAATAAATTAAAATGTTCCCATTACATTTTAAGAAAATATTCCACTTCTTATGGTGGAAAATTAGAGGATGAATGCCATTTATTGAACTCTATTCACGTACTGTTAACCAATTTAAATAAAATTTGGTAGATAAGTTAAATTCTCCCTTATCGTGTGGCACAAGTAACCGCGCTATTCAATTGGATAGACGGCGGATGCCTGGTGTTGCACTTATCGTCACCCGCGGTCACGTGCAGGGCATTTAGATTCACACCTACGGACGTGTGCAACGCGACCTACATACACATCTGGAATCAGATGTACAGGTTTCCTCATGATATTTTCCTTCACCTGTAAAGCATTCGATAAGTATATGTAAGTACGTAAGTTTTGAAAAGCTCATTGATACATTGGCCGCCCGGATTTGAAATTGGGACCTCTGGTAAGTAAAATAAGTTATTATGTTGACCTACAGCTGATCTGCTGGTGAAGTGCCAGGCAGTCGAGGGGAACTCCTGAGCGGCGTACAGGGAAGGTCAAAAATATAGTACAATCCCTTAGAAAGTTCAAAAATATGTATCCATGACCTTATGTGTATGTCGCAGCCAACTGGTTAAATTAGCCGTTCAATTAATGGCTACGCAGAACGTTGGTTTGACAAGCGTCACTCAACGTTCAACTAGTTGGCTGATTGTAAGCTAGGCCGAACGTTGATTGAACAAGCGTCACTCAACGTTCAACTAGTTGACTGAAAGTAAGCTAGCCCAATACTAATAAAATCCCATACATCGAAAAAGGAGTTGATAAAAAACTAGTTTTTTCAAAGAAAAACTGTAAATGAGCGAGTAAAGCGAGCGATATTAGGTACGGTTAGATTTGATTGATTATACAGTCAAAGAGCGAGGCTCCCATGGATAGCAGAATGCTTCGCAGAAGAAGAAATCATTGGTTTTTTATTCGGAGTATATTCCGAATATCCCATTCAACGACGTGGCTAGATGACGTTCAGAGTTCAGCAAAGCCGTTGAACGTTATTTACAATCAACGACTAGGCCAGTTGTCCTTTAGTAATTAAATTGAATGTCGCCATTCAATCAACGGGCTAGCCTTTTAATCAAATGGCAGATTTAACCAAGTGGCTGCGAGATATATACGTTAAAAGGTCGTGGATACATATTTTCGATGCTTTTTCTATTTTCTCTGGCCTACCAGGGAGCGCTCCGGGCTACAACCTACGCAGTGCTAATATTTCGGCCCCGCGGTTTTGGCTGTATAACCATGGAGCCTTAGTCTTCTTCGTATAAAAGATTGAATGTTTACTTTGGTTGGTGAATGGTTACTGAATTGTTTGCTATGAAGCTGCGGTTTGTTACTTGGTTGCTATGGAGGAAACAGATTCTTTTGCCACTTCCGTTACACACTTTCGTCACTTCCGTTACAGTCCAGGTTATTGACATGGTATCCCGTATGTTATTCTTAACAAGTTTCACGTCAAAAATGTATCTCCCATACAAATTAAATAAAGCTTCTGCGAAAAAGTACGCGTCCATGTCATTTTCATTTCACGATGTAGGTTTCATTTCTTCAGTTCATTTTACGATGAATTACTTTAAAACGAATTATATTCTACGGGGGGCAAGTCTATAAGTAGTAGTAGTAGTAGTAGTAGTAGTAGTAGTAGTAGTAGTAGTAGTAGTAGTAGTAGTAGTAGTAGTAGTAGTAGTAGTAGTAGTGGTAGTAGTACTAGCAGTAGCAGTAGCAGTAGCAGTAGTAGTAGTAGTAGTAGTAGTAGTACTAGTAGTACTAGTATATATAAGTAGTTGGGGGGAGGGGGGGGGCACTGGGCTGTCAAGTTAAAGCGCTACTGACTCGCACAAACCAAAGAATATGCTAATATGTACTACTCAATATAGGTAGCTACTTTATTTGAAAATGCCGTTTTATGAAAGGTTTATGACTTATTTTATGTTACAATAGAATATTAATTTTACAGCACGCCTAAAATTTACGACCGGCGGTAAAATTTTGAATATACTTGGATGATATTGATAGCTTACAAACAAAATATAGGAAAGTCGATTATTGCATTACATAGTGATATATTTAGACCACTTTTATGCCCAAGATAACATATGCGAACCTACTTACAAAGGAATTTTATCGCTTTTAAGTAGGTACCTATTTAATTACCCGCTTAATACTTATTTGTTTTGGTCGTCAAAAATGTTGCACTGATAATACTGGTCTACAGTGGTTTTGTTGCCATAGATATAAGATCGATTTTGGATATATTTATGCTCACAATAGATAGGGATGACGAATGCTAGTCATCTGATTTACTTTTTATCATCTGTCAAAAAATAAATTTTGTTCTAAAAATGTTTGAATTACCTAGGCGTGACGTGATTTTGGTGAATCAAAAATCGAAGACTTGATGGAAAACAAAACGAGTAAGGTTTTCCGGAGTTTAAGTAGAAGAGCAATTTAGTGATCAAGAGTTCATAATTTGTTTCTGATGCTGTCAACCTGATTCTCATGCTGTCGTGACGTGATTTTGGTGAATCAAAAATCGAAGACTTGATGGAAAACAAAACGAGTAAGGTTTTCCGAAGTTTAAGTACCTAGAAGGGCAATTTAGTGATCAAGAGTTCATAATTTGTTTCTGATGCTGTCGCCAACCGTCAATGATTTTGTGAGATTTGCCCTGGTGTTTTTGTGCAGAACTCTAATCATGACTGGGAAAATAAATTTGATTACTAACAAGCCGATAATTGATCAAAATATAAGATAATCATAAAAACAAGAGCACATTCAATACTTGCATGAATAAATTCGTAATCTGGGCACTTGAAAACATCAAAATTTGCTAAGATATCCAGGGCAACAATTTTTTTTTGTAGACCTGTGATAATCATCATCATCAATATCGGCTATTCTCAGAATACAGAACAGACTGTTTATTCTGTATTCTGAGGCCCTTTTTTACGTCGCCACTGAGGGGCTCGAGCCTACCCTGAATTAGGGCGATTGGGCCTTAGTCGAACACGCGGGCCCAGTGCGGGTTGGTCGACTTCACACACAAGCTTCGAGTTTCTTCGCGGGCGTGCGGGAGTTTTTTTTTCTAAGATGAAATAATAATGAACGAAATTATATAAAAACCTACAAAAAAAGTTAAAAAACTAAAAACCGACTTCAAAATGAAATCTACTCGAAAGTATGAAATAATATCATTATACACGACATTAACCAACAATAACGAAATCAAAGGAATAAACAATAACGAATTAAATTAGGGGCCTAAATTTATTTTTGAGGTCGGTACCAGCACACAGCTACTCACATTTTACTTAAGGCATGGTTGACACCGACCTCAAAAAAAATTATAGGCCCCTAATTTAATCATCTAAAAAACCTGAAAGAATACAACTATCGGTTTAAACGTACCTAAGTATCTACGTAAAATATTTGAAGAATTATCCTCCAACTCCTAACCGTTAAGGAGTTGTACCTTCCTTCATCAGCTCATCAACATGAGATGATGACTACCAGACGCAAATAACAAAACACGTAAAATGTGCCTACAAAATTTGAGGGTTGCCCTCAATTTCCCTGGGATCCCATCATCAGATCCTGACTTGGTGACAATGGGACTCCCTTGGGAATATGCTCTTTCGAATGAAAAAAGAATTTTGAAAATCGGTTCACAATCGGCGGAGATATCGCATAAAAAACATACAAAAAAAAACATACAGTCGAATTGAGAACCTCCTCCTGTTTGAAGTCGGTTGAAAAACGCTAAACACGTTAAAAAACCGACTTCCATTGCAACAACTTAGTACATTTTTGCATTATAATTTTTGGTTTTTGTTAATCCCTACTAATATTATAAATGTGAAAGTAACTCTGTCTGTCTGTTACGCTTTCCCGCAAAAACTACTAAACGGATTTTGCTGAAATTTGGTAGGTAGACAGATTAGGACCTGGATTCAGACACAGGCTACTCTTTACCACGCTCGCGAGCCGCTTGCGGCTCGCGCACTGCGCACCCTCGAAAAGTCATAGAAACGTTGTCCACGCGGGTGAAACCGCGGGAAACAGCTAGTTTTCTAATAAAGTACTACACCGATTTTGATACAATTTATATGGGTCCACACGGGAAGCACGAGCTTTCAAATAAAAAGAGAATCATCAAAATCGGAACACCCAGTCAAAAGTTCTGCGGTAACACACATAAAAAAACATACATGACAGGTATATTTTTTTAGATTTTTTTATTTTCTAGGTTATTAACCCACTTTTACAACAAAAAAAAAGCATAGTTTTGTAAAATTTTAATCGTACGTGTTACTTTAAATATTAACCCACCCCTCTAAAGGTTTGAGACTCTACACAGGAAGTTGTTGACGAATATGTATACCTGGGACAAACAGTCCAGCTAGGCAGGTCCAACTTCAAGAAAGAGATCAATCGACGAATCCAACTCGGCTGGGCAGCGTTCGGGAAGCTTCGCAATATCTTCACGTCCCAAATACCGCAGTGTCTCAAGACTAAGGTCTTTGACAAGTGTGTGTTGCAAGTGATGATGACTTACGGAACTGAGACATGGTCGCTTACTATGGGCCTCATAAGAAGGCTCAAGGTTAACCAAAGGGCAATGGAGCGTGCTATGCTCGGAGTTTCTCTGCTAGATCGAATCAGAAACGAGGAGATCCGCAGGAGAACTAAAGTAACCGACATAGCTCACAGAATCGCTAAACTGAAGTGGCAGTGGGCAGGGCACATAGCTCGTAGAACGCCGATGGGGCAGTGAAGTTCTCGAGTGGCGACCGCGCACCGGAAAGCGTAGCGTATGCAGACCTCCCACGAGGTGGACCGACGACCTGGTGAAGATCGCGGGAAGCCGATGGATGCGGGCAGCGCAGGACCGGTCGTCGTGGAAATCCTTGGGGGAGGCCTTTGTCCAGCACTGGACGATTTCCGGCTGATATGATGATGATGATGATGACTTTAAATATAAAAACTAAACTTAAAAAGGGTAAAAACTAAACTTACTAAGACTCCGCTGTCCGTCCGTCTGTCTGTCTGTCCATCTGTCACCAGGCTGTATTTCATAAACCGTGATAGCTATACAGTTGAAATTTTCATAGATGATGTATTTCTGTTGCCGCTATAACAACGAATACTAAAAATTAGAAAAGGTAAAATAATAAGGGGGTCTCCATACAAAAAACGTGTTCTTCTAAACGTTAAGAAACTAGTGCCATCTAGTATGATGGATGGAACCTTTTGTACTTGCGCCATCTAGTTTGATGGTACGGAACCCTTTGTGTGCGATTCTAACTCGCACTTGGCCGAGTTTTTTGTATGAATGTATGTGTGTCTCCGTTGTTAGCTCTACACTACAGCATGAACGGCTAACCGATTTAGATGAGATCTAGTGTACTTAGACCTAATTTTTAAATTTATGAAAAGACTGTTAGAATTTTGGAAAGTTCGACTATTTTTGTCTTGCCATACAAATTAAAGATAAATGCTGTAGCGGTTACGGCAACCCTCCTTCTCCTTCGACTTGGAAGGCCTATATCCAACAGTGGGCATCTTTAGTGATGAGCAACCTATATTATTCCGATTTCTGTGTGAGCAACCTATAAGCACACACTGGACACTTCATACAACTGGCCAGAAATGACATTTCAAAAAACATTCCTTTTTTTTTGTTGAACAAACAAAATGGCGGTGAAATCCTATACGTTCGACAACCAAACTGTAACCAGTCTGTATATTATCAATCTGGGTGACGAGGGGGTGAGGTCGCAATCTAGAGAGCGGCGAGGACTGTCCATACTGTATGTTAGTACTAATATATACTCGTATTATACTTTGCTATAAGTTTCTACACACTTTTTTTATTCACATTTGGTAAGCCCTTGGAATCATCTCACCTGATGGTAAGTGACGATGATGTCGGATCTCTCCATCTGGAAGTGGGCTTACAAAGATTCCCCAACGCAATTGAGAACTGGCTATCTTATCTTCAAGCCGGAACACATCAATGCTGTTTACATCGATGTTTGGCGGCAACACTAAGATAAGATTTGGTAGCCTAGCCAGACGGGCGTAGAAAATGATACGATCGATCGAAGGAACGTATCCGTAGTGGTAAACTGTTGGAAAATTTCCAAACTACATATTTAGAGAGCTAATGGATCTCTACTCATCTCGGCTTTAAATTAGTTAAGACAAAAAATATATCTACCTATATTTAAAATCATTCTCAATACAGTTACTCGAAAAGTGGTTCTTTATATGCTAGTTTACTGTGCGCAAAATTAATTTAACTTTGTCGATTTTTTTAATTTTTAGCTCGGAGGAAGGAGACATTTCTAGCAAATAAAAAAATACATTAACCAATGATACAGAATTTTGTTTATGACTTTTTAATTTTTTTTAAACAGATAGGTTAATCATCCGAGAGGTTAGTACATAACGCTAGCTGATTAGATTCTCTTTGGGTTATATCTTTGTGAAGAAAGGAGAATAAATATGAATGTAGCGCGTAGGTTACAAGTTACAACCATGGGATAGGCAATTTTTTCCAAGTAAGTTTTAATGCTTAGTAATATTATTCCAAGCATTATTGTAATATATTTACTCGCATGGTAGTAAAAAAAAACCTCGAGCATGCGTACGTGTACCTATAGCTAAAATGTGGTTAAATTTTCGTAAAACTGAATTGAGTTGTTTTACTTGTATATACGAATAAAATAATGAATAGTTAATATGTGTGTAATAAAAAACATATTAATGTGTTTGTATAGGAAAAAACAAAGGAGATTACTCCCTCCGACATTTAAAATGAGCCACAAGTCGCGTAAAATAAACTTTGGTTACCGAAGCCTTGTATAGGTACGTACCGAAGTATTTTATTTTTCTGTTACTGTCGTTTCTTATTTTACCTGTTTTCTCACAACTGTATTGAAAAACGTCGTATGATACATGGGTGTAAAAGGTAAATGTCAAAATCGTGACGATGGTAAACCCAACGCCTGCGGCTCGGGCTTACAAATGTCAATGGTTTGTTATTTACCTTTTTACAACCCTTGGTAACATAATATATAACTTTACTATTAACGCGTTTTGATGTTATCAGTAGTAGGCTTAACGTACGTACGTACTTACCTACCTAGTATGTTTGCGGGGTGGTTTAATCCTCTTTATCAGCTCGCGTTCCAGTAAAGCTTACTTAGCTACAGAAAAAACCGGTCAAGCGAGAGTCGGACTCGTGCACCCGCACACCGAGGGGTCCGTGCCACTACACAATATTATATTTGTGTTGTGTATGTAACTAGTACAACAATGATACTACTTTCAATATTAAATACTAGCTGTCCCGGCAAACTTCGTACCTCCTCACACTACACTAAACTACACTACACTACCACTACCACTACACTATCACTACATTTTTTTTAGATATTTCAGGAATTTTTAGGTCATTTTTTACACCTTGGGCTACATTATTTGAGTTTTAGTAAGGATCCCTAATTATTTGAAAATATAATATAGCCTATAGCAACCGCGGATAGTGTAACTTTCCAACGGTGAAAGAATTTTTCAAATCGTTCCAGTAGTTTCGAAACCTATTCAAAACAAACAATCAAATCTTTCCTCTTTATAATATTAATAATAATATTATATATTATAGTAGTATAGACATCAACGAGCCCAAACCAACGTAAGAAATGTTCTTTTTTCTTTCATTCAGTTCTGGTTATTCGCCAAACTTCAAAACTATTATATTAAAATTATATAAAAAAAAATATTTGAGATTTTCACATTTACTTTGGATATGTCACATGATATAGTTTGTAAATATTTTTTTCACAAAGTATGTACTGAGAGGTCTTGTTCTGTTGGTAGTTAAGGTATAGATGCAGAACCCTGTTTGTGTGATCCTAAGTCGCACTTGGCCGGTTTTTTTTTTTTTTTGTGCTCTATCGTAAAAATGTTAACACGTGACACGAGACTTACAAGTGTTAAACTTAATCAATTAGTGTGATTATAAGTATAATACTACTAATATCGTTTATGCGAAGTAGCTTCTTTAGGTTTAATGACATGATCTGTGATCAAAATTTCAGTCATTTTATTATATTTACTTCCGCTTAAAACATAAACAAGGTTCAAAAACGTATGCCGTGTAACATTAAAAACCAAGGCGTTTGATCTGAAAATTTCTACACGCACTTTTCAGCACTGAGCGTATATCGCTATCTACATCTTTTCAGGAAAACTCATCTATCAGTCATTCACAGGCCCGCGACCGAAGCAGTCGTGTCGGGGACATTTTATGTCGATCAATAAACAACTAACATAAATGTCACTGTTGCGTCCGTGATATCGAAATCGTTATTTTTGTATCAAATGGGATAAAGAAACTAAAGTATTATGTGTGAAAATATAGTTTTAGCAGAATTTTACCCATAGTTTTCCGGATTTAACAATAATTTTTACACTAAAATAAATATTTTAAAATTGTCACATCATTAATTAATTATCTATATAAAATTGTGGTAAATTGTATTAATTTCTAATTTGTGGACTGAGTTACGCTAATGTTTGTTAACAATTGAAAAAGCGTTTTATTCCATTTTTTTATTTCTACAAAACAAAATATAACTTCGAAATAACAATGAGTGAAATAAACTTTTTGAAATTTGTAATTTCTAAGTGACTACAAATTAGTACAATGGATCTAGTGAATATATTTTTCTAGTGAAAATGTATTTTTTTTGGAAAATACATGTTTTGGTGCTGTTCCCTTTTCTATTAGGTAAGTAAGGTTTTAAACATTTAATAAAACTTTTGTTCAGTTTATTGTATTTACAAAATATGTGTTCAGAATTTCAGTCATTTTGTCAGGCAAGTTTAGACAGGGGGCACTACGGGTTGGGTTTTTTGATTAGTAGTGCCTCAATTATTAATATTCAGTATGTAGGCATTCTTATATTACTTATTATTTTGTAGTGCAGGATTTAATGTAGCATAATTTTTCTTGGGTACTTCATTATAAAGTTGAGTTTTACTTGTATTAAAATCTCATCATCATATCAGTAATTTATTTTAACCGCCTTCGTGGCGTAATGGTTAGTCCATTCGCTTCACACCAGGAGGTCGCGGGTTCAATTTCCGGCGGGGTTAACTTGTAAGTCTCCGTTTGATTGGTGGTAAGGCATTTTCTAATCCCGCCTGTCTAGCTACCACCATCTTATCTAAGTCTTGCCGCCAAATATCAGTGTTAAGAACATTGATGTGCTCCGGCTTGAAGATAAGATAGCCAGTTTACCATTGCGTTGGGGAATGTTGGTAAGCCCGCCTCCATCTTCGGCATCATCGTCACTTACCATCAGGTGAGATGATGCCAAGGGCTTACCAATTGTAAATAAAAAAAAGTCTACAGCTGGACAAAGGACCAAGGATTTCCCCAACCGAGGACCGACCCCTGAGCTGTCTTCATCCAGCGGCTTCCCGAAACTTTTACCAGGTCGTCGGTCCACTGAGTGGGAAGCCTCCTACGCTACGTTTTACGGTGTGCGGTTGCCACTCGAGAACCCTAATGCCCCAACGACCATCAGTTCTAAAGCGAACCCAAAACATAAAAAAATAATGACAGCTGTGGCCAGGATGAGTTTTAAAGAGCTGCATGTAAACTGGCATATTCTGGGTCATTAGATACAAAAACACTTCATTGGTTACAACCGGGTCTGTTTTTTTATCCACAATTTAAATGTCCCGATCGATGGTAAGTGACGATGATGCCGACGATGGAAGCAGGTTTACCAAGATTCCCCAACACTTTGACAAGACTCAGATACGATGGGGTAACTAGCAAGGTGGGCTAAGAAAATGCCCTACAAACAACCAGATCGAGTCTCACAAAGTAAGACTCCTTCGGGAATCAAATCCCCGACCTCCTAGTGTGAAGCGAATGGACTAAAAATTACGCCATAGAGGCGGTTTTAGACTGTACGAGGGAACAAACTTTAAGTCTATAAACACAGCCTGGGATATTTTCCTTCATGGCTCTTCCTTTACGTAGAAAGGTTAGGAAAAAACGCAACAAAATTTACAGTTAACCGCTTCCGTGGCGTAATGGCTTTACACCAGTAGGTAGCAAGTTCGGTTCCCGGCGGGGTCAACTTTGTAGGACTCGGTTTGGTTGGTGGTAGGGCATTTTCATAGCCCGCCTGGCTAGCTACCACCATCTTATCTAAGTCTTGCCTCTAAACATTATTGTTGATAACAGCATTGATGTGTACCGGCTTGAAGATAAGATAGCAAGATCCCCATTGCATTGGGGAATCTTGGTAAACCCGCTTCTGTCTTCGGCATCATCATCACTTGCCATCAGGTGAGATGATGCCAAGGGCTTATCAATGGTGGATATAAAAAAAGTGAAAAGCATTTCGTATTAAAACTTTCGAAGCTGGCTGTATTACAATGTTTTTAATTTATTTATGACTAGCTTTCTACCAGTGGCTCTAGCGCTTTTTTTATCCCGGCCAGAAACCTTCACTAGCGCGGCCATAACTGTCAAAAGATTTATCGGAATCGTAGAAATGAACTGGTGTAAGATGGCATAGAACAATCAACGAATATTAATTTTCAACGTCAAAAAGGAGAGATTCGACTGCATGTATTTATATGTTTGTTACACGATATCTTCACAAATTGTGAACCGATTTCCATGATTCTTTTTTATTCGAAAGGGGGATAGGGTACGCTACCAGCTTGATCTCGTACAAATTTTATCAAAATCGGTGTAAGCAGTACTTTTTTAGGAAATTAATTAATAATGCAAAATTGTATCTACTTAATTTATGCGATGGAACTCGTTTTTAATGTGTTTAACTATCGCATAGGTACAGTATTATTTATTACTTCCGGTACCTGATTGAACCCACGAGAACCCACGCGACGACGACAACACAATATTGAAACCATTAATTTTGTATCTAAACTTTTTGGCACCTGTCACCTTTGCGCTATGTTAATAAACCTCCTTTTTTGCAGCGGAAGGGTTAGGTCAAACTATATTATATTAGTACTAACATACAGTATGGACATTTCCTGCCGCTCTCTAGATTGCGACCTCACCCCCTCGTCGCCCAGATGATTCAGATTGGTTACAGTTTGGTTGTCTAACGTATAGGATATCGCCGCCATTGTACCGTCATTCGTTTTTTGAAATGTAATTTCTGGCCCGTTGTATGAAGTGTCCAGGGTGTGGTTAGGTGTTGTTAAAAAATCTAAAAATTGATACATATCTATCTAATCATGGAGAGATAAGTTTAATTAGGTGGCGTAAAAAGTATCATTCGATTTTCTTTTGCTGCAATTCTAAAATTAACCAATAACATGATATATTTTTTTACGGCATACGTTTATTTGATGCAATAAATTTTATTTTATCATGTTTCAAAAATGATATCTGATAGGTGGCCGCCATTAAAGTTGATGCAAATTTCGGCTCTTTGTACTAAATTTTGCATCACGTTCGTCAAGATTTCCTGGCATTAGATTGTCGATTTCTTGACGAATGTAGGTCTTGAGGGCCTGGAGAGTCAGAGGCTTGTTAACGTAGTCCAGCCCATTTAAGTGAACCCACAGAAAGAAGTCTGGAGCCGTCAGATCGGGTGATCTCGCTGGCCAACCAAAGTCCCCAAGTCCAAGTAGGTAGACATAAAATCTGGGAATATGCAGAAGCACGGATACTGTGTAGGTGTACCTTCGATATTGGGCGAACGAGCGCTATCTCCCACCGATTTTCATCTTGGTAATTTCTCGGTTTGTATGGAAAAGTGATTTTTTTATTTTTAACATTTTTCCTATATTCCTCATAGTTGATATTTAAAGATGGAATATTTTCTTGAAATTTAAATGGAACCAACCAACCTCAACATAGGTAACCTTTTAAATAATAGTTTTCGAAAAACCTATAAGCTTTTTGGTGCAAGCTTTTATTTGAAAGAGTTTTTATGCCCAAAAAATAATATAAAAATACACGGTTTTAATTTGAAAAAAAGGTGAGCACAGTATTGTATTTTCTACGATTCTATTGAAAAATAAAAGACGATTTTGGGACCTTGATTCCACATCCAAAGTCCTTCATCAGATCAACTTCAAAATAACAAAAGGATCTATTGTCACCGGGAATACGGCTTCATTCCAAATTGCAGCTTAATCGGACCCCTGGAAGTCTCTCTAAAATCGATGACATAAATTGAACTAAACAAACAAACGTACATACATACACACAAACATTGCAAGTTAATTAAAAGCTTTTAAAAAATAATCAAATCAGTTCACAATCGGCAAAGATATCGCGTTACACGAAAATAACAAACACAGTCAAACTGATAACCTCCTCCTTATTTAAAAATCTAAATACACTACTTAGATATTAGGTTATTTTTGTACAATAATGATAATGGTTTGTAAAATAATCAACAGGGAAAACGTGCATATCTTTTTACCATCCTAATTGTTATTTTTGTACGTGAAGCATCTTTAGCAGATATTTATCTAAGTATAAAAATTATCACACATCGCGTCTACGGTGTTATCTCTATGCGCCCGCGCAGGTAATCCGTCAGTCACGAAATAAATGTCAGCTCTTGAGTATTGAAATATGAAATTGACACATCGCCTACGTAGTTTACGTTTATTCTTATAGTAAACTGTTAACGCTTGCAGGTAGATGTTTGTAGTAACTTACATGTAATAGGTTATATATAAGTCTTGTTTATTACCTAACCTAACTAAAAATTAGGTTGTATATAGGTTATTATTCTATTAAGAACTAGCGTAGTTAGGACTGCGGGGAGGGGTTTTTGAAAAAGTAATAGGTAGTGAGTTAATTTAATACATACATACTCTTTGTGTTTTATAAGTATAAGTAGCAACAGTTTTTAAACTATATGTTACTAGCTGTTTCCCGTGGTTTCCCCCGCGTGGACCACGTTTCTATGACTTTTCGAGGGTGCGCAGTGTCGCGAGCGTGGTAAAAAGTAGCCTATGTCTTAATCCAGGTCCTAATCTGTCTACCTACCAAATTTCAGCCAAATCCGTTCAGTCGTTTTTGCGTGAAAGCGTAACAGACAGACAGACAGAGTTACTTTCGCATTTATAATATTATATAAAGTAGGGATATAGTAGGGATTAAGAAGTAAAAAAAAATATATAACTAGGTGATTTTTTTTGTCGATGAAAATTGGCAGGTAAACGTTGCTTACAAGTGAACAGCTTTTGGAGCCTATTTTTTCGAAAACGGAACCCTAATTTAAGACTCACAACTATTTTTAAGCTCTAACCAACGATACCCCACACGACAGGGTTCGACGAGAAAAAAATCATCCCCACTTTACTTGTGGGGAAGGTACCCTTAAAAAGATTTTTTACCAATTTTTTTTTAGTTCTCTTATCTTTGCCAAATTTTAGCTCTTAACTACTAATAGTCTAGGAGCTAGGCCGCGTACAGACAGACGGACAGACGAACAGACAGACATGACAAAACTATAAGGGTTCCTAGTTGTACTACGGAACCCTAAAAAACTTAATGTCTACCTATTAAAAACAATGTCATGATTCAGACTACAATCTCAGGTTATGGTATTTGCTAGAAGATCAATACATTATTTGACATGAGTATTGATTTTATTCTCTGGTAATCTGGTCACATTTTCTGGAATTTTATTTTTATACACTTGTAACGCGGTAACGCGTTTCTGTTATTTATCCTTCTTCCTTTTAATCTATTTTATCTATTTCTCATGCGCTGGCACATAAAAATAACATTTTGAAGCAAAATGTGACACATGTGCTTCAAAATCCGAATCTTTTCCTATCCTTCAATATTTTTCGCTACAAAACTTTGACTCAGCATATTATAAAGTAACTATTTTTTGAACTGATGCTCTCTTTAAGACCCATCTTGGGTTAGATATAAAAAAAAAATATTTCCTGTGCTTTGTTGGTGATAATAATTTTACGTGTGTAATGCTTTTCTAATACTTGTGTACTTTTTTAGGTCTAATATTTCTACAATGAATTCAATTCGTTTGTGGGCACGCACGTGTTTACCCTCGCCACAGTACAATAAAGAGTACTAGCGTACCCACGCCCTAACTCATCTACTCGCATCGACGTGCTACACACTGCCCCACAAATGACTTTTTAACCTTTCCCAAAGAACCTGTACAGTGACGTATGTAAGTGCCGGTCAACTGGAGCTTCTACTCATCATACTGAACAACTTTTCCCACGAGACCCCGTAAATTGGCAAAAAAGGATTGAACTCTTCATACAAATCGATGTGCATTTTTGTATGGAGCTTTTCTTTTAGGGTTCCCTACCCAAAGGCTAAAACGGGACCCTATTACTAAGACTCCGCTGTCCGTCCATCCGTCTGTCCGTCTGTCACCAGGCTGTATTTCATGAACCAAAATAGGTAGACAGTTGAAATTGTCACAGATAATGTATTTCTGTTGCCGCTATAACAACTAATACTAAAATTTAGAAAAGTGAAAAAAGGGGGGTCTCCTTACAAAAAACGTGTTTTTTTTTTATGTGAAGGAACTAGCGCCATCTAGTATGATGGTACGTATCCCTTTTTGTGCGGTCCTGGCTCGCACTTGGCCGGTTTTTTGAGGATTCATCATGAGTTCTTTGGGGAAATTTGTTCAGAATTGTGAGTAGAGGCACAGATGAGATACTAGTTACTTCGTAAGTAGAGGCCCAATTTAACGGGTTCTATACCAATTTGGTTACATCAGTAAAATCGGAACTAAAACATTTTTATTTTTTTACTGCCAAAATTTATTGATCAGTCGATCTGCAAATTTTAGAAGGTTTGAAACTGTTTTTGCTTCGATTTTATTGAAACAGAAAACACGTTTAGTTTCATGGGGTACATTACGCTCATCGATCTAGATCAGAGATTTGTTACCATTGATGGGTTATGCACTAACAAACAACATTTGAAAATCGAAGCCATTTACACACACAATGTTTTATGTAGTTCCCTTCTATTGCACCGAATGTTACTAAGAAAAGAGATGCCAATTGGCATCATTTTTTTGCTTCACTTTTTAGACGCACGCATGTAACCTATCTACCTCCCTATAAATAAGGTGTAACAAAATTATTTGAAACTATTTTAACTGGTGCTTCTACCCATGAAACTGAACAACTTTCCCCATGGAACCTATAGTCAAATCGCAAAAAAAAATTTGACTCCCATACTAACTCGATCAGCTGATCAGCCAACTGAGTATGGGAAGTTCAATTTTTTTTTTGATTTGACTATGGGTTCCATGGGGAAAGTTGTTCAGTTTTATAGGTAGAAGCACCAGTTAAAATAGTTTCAGCGAATTTTGTTGGACCTTATATATAGCATATCTGTGATCTAGATACTATTTGCGGTTTTTTATCGACAAAAACCAAAAAAAGAGTTTAAAAAATAAAATAACCGGAGAAGTGCGAGTTGGACTCGCCAACCGAGAGTTCCGTACAAATGTTTAGGTACATAATATAACTTATAACCTAGCAAACTGTTAGGTACTGCATACACCAAAATTATTAGGTACCTACCTATACGTACAAAAAAAAAGATTTTTTTAAATTCACAACTGGTAAGCCCTTGGCATCATCTCAAATATATTTTTATCATTTTTCGTTATAAATTGAAAACTGTACATCATAAAAATAATTAAAAATCATTTAAGCTTGTGCTAATGAAGCCCTTTCATACGATACCCCACATGATAAGGTTAACTCAATTCAAAATTTAGACCGCCATGTACTATAAATAAAGACTATTTTTTAATGATATAATTACAAATGTACAGTTTTCAGATTTTTCCCTATACTTGTACTACAAGACGGTATGAATTGCCAAATTTCATAGTTCTAGGTCAACGGGAAATACCCTATGAATTTTGATTCCCTTGAAAGTGTCAAATTATTCGTCTTTTGCGACATAAACGGCCGTATCTTTTTTTGCGTTAACATAGAAGTTTGATTTTTTAGCTTCAAGTGACTGTTAGTGATGTGAACCGGTTTTTCGCCAAACCGGTATTTACCGGTTTTTTCGATAAGAAATCGGCTTTTATAGAACAGTGAAAACGCACTCACTTTTGATGATAATAGTTCATATGAAAAGGCCGCCTTTGCACATTTTGAATATAAGTACTTTTAAGTCTGATCCTGATCTGTATTTTGTTGGGTTATACATTTAAACATATTTACTTGAATGTACGCATATGCAAAATATACCAGTACTATGACTATGATTGACAACAAGTCATGGCGTTTCCTTTTTATGTACCGTATCAATGTAATGTAAGAATCAATAAATATTTCATGAAATAATCTTGCTTACATATTGATGGTTTTTGCGCCGCCATTTCAATAGACTACGTGTAACTCAAAAATATTTGATAGAACCCTGGTCTAACACAATAAGTTGAGACTATTTAAACTGGAGTTGATACTTTCTTTTCATAAATTGATCAACTATTCCCAAGGATAAATATTTAAATTGGGAAAACTTTTTTAAAATCTTTCATAAAAATCAATCATCTGAGTCGGGCAACGTTTCAGGTCATTTTTTTTGTTCCACCATATAATATGCAAAGGTAAAATTAAAAAGGTCAACTTATAGATTTACCTTTTGTCACTACAATTAGCAAAATCCTACTTCCTACAAACGTAAAAAACAACTATAGTAACCATCAGTTTCAAGATTCCCACAGTAAGTGTTAATAAATGAACGTGGCGTACCCCATCATGTAGCCAAAAATAGGACAGACTTTGCCTATTTCAGAAGACAATATTTTAATTATGAAGATTTATGAATCAAAATAATTAATAAATAATTTATTAATAAATAAAGATATGCATGTTTTTTTGTTATTTCCCTTTGAATTATGAAGGGATAATTATGCACTAATATTAATATGCTACTAATTATTACATTTTGTATGTAAAAATCTTATTTACTCAAATTGCTATTAATTTTGAAAAACCGATATAAACCGGTTTTTTCTAAAAGTAATCATTAAAAACCGGTTTAGAAATTTATAATCGGTTCAAATCACTAGTGACTGTAGACCGAAGTTTAAGGTTTTAATTTCAACTCGATAACTCCACGCGTTCTCGAGAAAAACGGTCTTGACAGACAGACGGACAGAGAACAAATTGATCCTTTATAATAATTATTAATTTATCCTTAATGGGTTCTGTTTTTTTTTCCTTTTGAGGGACGGAACCCTAAAAACACCATTTAAAAAAAAATATGACGATCCTAGTCATAATATTGGAACAAACTTATTATAATATTCTTTATATAATCGGTTTTAAACTCGTGTGCAAATTTTCGATTTAATCCGACATCTAGAAGTGGGTTATAATATCACGTTCAAAGATTTCGTTACATTTGAGTTACTTTTTATCATCTTATAACGTCATTTTGTTTTAAAAATGTTTGAAATTCCTAGAAGTGACGTCATTGTTTTGCAGCGTCATTTGTGTACTAATTTTGGGATTTGATTAACTAAAAATTCAAGAATAAATAGAAAACATAGTGATTAAGTTTTATTGAGATTGGAGTAGGAGATAAATTTAGTGATCATTACTTCTTAATTTATTTTAATGCATTGTAAAAGTCCAATACATTTTTTTATTTTATTTAAGAAGACTATGGAGCTACGACTTTTCATACAAAGGGCGTTAACGATTTTCAACTCTTAAATTTTAACAGTTTTGGACCAATTTTTGATAGATTGTCAGTCAGAACAAAAGCTAGGCTTATAAGTTTCGTTTTTTAAATTCATCATGTCAGCTCTTATACGAGCCTACCCTGAATTAGGGCGATCGGGCCTTAGTCGACCACGCGGGCCCAGTGCGGGTTGGTCGACTTCACACACAACCTTCGAGTTTCTTCGAAGGTGTGTTGTGCAGGTTTTCTCGCGATGTTTTCCTTCACCGTTAAAGCAATCGGAGAGTATATGTACGTAAGTTACGAAAAACTCATTGGTACATTGGCTGTCCGGATTTGAACCCGGCACCTCTGGTTAGGACGACCGAGTCGTTACCGGTTGAGCCACCGACGCTTCAAAAAATGGCCAAAATTAGTTTTGTATGAAAACATGTGACCGACAATAAAATTAAACTTTTTAACTTTATCGTAAAACAAAAACGTATAAGCCTAGCTTTTGTTGTGACTGACAACTTATTAAAAATTGGTCCAAATCGGTTAACATTTAAGAGGTGAAAATCGTTAACGCCGTTTGTATGAAAAGTCGCAGCATAAGAATCCTCTTAATTACACCATGTGAGACATAATTCTTAGCGTGCAATTTAATTATCTGATATATTTTGTCTGATGTTTTGATTCTACCTATTCCACCTGTTCTTAGTACTAGTTAATTAGTCGTTACGTATTTTAATTTTAACTGCATGAAAGTAAAATTAAATAAGTGCTGTTATTAATTTAAATCTACGTGTTTATAAGGAGGTTTGTTTGTTTGTTTGTAAACTCATATTGCATTTAAAAACAAAAAAGCTGTTAACAAAAGAATAACAGTATAGCAAAGGCGGACTTATCCCTTACGGGATCTCTTCCAGTCAACTTTGGAATGCTTAAAGGACTTCAGAGGTAGGTAGGTCCTAGTGCTGACAACTTTTCTTTTCGGCCTTAAAGGACAAACGATCATAAATCTTGAAAAATACGGAATTTTTCCTTTTCACCCGAGACAAATAAAAGTCATAGCATTTTTAGTCAAATTTATTTTTATGTATGATTGATTAAAAAAACAAACACAGTAAAAATCGCAGTTAAACATAGTTATCAGTTTGGCTTTAATTAAATTTGGCGTGCATTTTATTTTTTACGTCAGTCCATTTTAGGATCATTTGTGAAAATACTCTTTTGACAAAACAATTTGAGCTAGGAATACTGAAAATAAAAGAAATTATCATGTAAACGATGCTTATCTCGGTTTTCGAAAAAAGGTTGTATAATTTTCTTCCATTTTTCGATAGCATTCATGGCCTGTAGATTTTCGTATACGGGACATGGCTTGTCCCGGCGGGACATGGCAATTTATAACACTAGTAGGTCCCTCAATCCAACCCAGTTAATCGATGGTATTTCGGTGAAGCTCACAATGTGATGTGTTAAATACCGAGTTATGCGCTAATGGATTTCGGTAGCTTTGAACAAACAGATCGTACGTTTTGTTATTGTTGTCGTCATACTAACTGCCTCCGTGTCATAATAATACACTAGGGTTAGATTCCCGGCAGAGTCCAACTTTGTAAGACTCGGTTTGGTTGGTGAAAGGGCATTTTCTAAGCCCGCCTGGCTAGCTAACACCATTTTATCTAAATCTTGCCGCCAAATATCAATGTTAACAGCATGACGTGTTCCAGCTTAAAGATAAGATAGGCAGTTCCCCATTGCATTGAGGAATCTTAGTAAGCCCGCTTCCGTCTTCGGCATCATCGTCACTTAACACCAGGTGAGATGATGCCTAGGGCTTACCAATTTTGAATAAAAGATACTTAATTTATGTACACATTGTCAGTTCACAAAAAAATATACAAAGATTATCTAGTCATTGAGTAAGTTTTTATCATCGGTCAAAAATTATATTTGGTTAAAATAATCTTTGAAATAGCAATTCGTGACGTTATAGTTCGTTCACACAACTATTTTTCACGTTTATTTGAGCTATTGTTCACAATTTATCAAGCTGTCGAAGTGTGTGTGTTACGGCAAAATCATCAGCATAGCCTGAGGCCTTGCCTTGTCTATGCTACATATTACTGAATCGGAACCATTGATATAGTCGTATTATAATGGTTCTCACCATCAATGACAGAACTGTCCGATACTCAAACTGTCAACAAAAGTGACAAAAGAGCTTCGACGTTCCTTCTTCTGAATTTGAATTTTGACAGAATAAGCATAGAACAAGGTAATAGTGGAGATGTCGCAGACAAATTGTAGAATAGGGATGACGAATGCTACTAGTCTGAGTTACTTTTTATCATCTGTCAAAAACGACATTTTGTTCTAAAAATGTTAGAAATACCGGAAATACCTGGGCGTGACCTCATAGTTTAGCAGCGTCATATATGTACTCATTTTGTGGTTTTGGTGAATTGAGAATCGAATACCTGATGGAAAACAAAACGAATAAGGTTTTCCGAAGTATAAGTAGGAGGGCGGGCAATTTAGTGATAAAGAGTTCTTAATTTATTTCTGATGATGTCGTCAGCCCTATTATCGGTTTGTTTTACAAAACGGCCTGTCGCTTTGTACACTACTGAGTAAAAAACTACGAATAAAACCGATTCGGTCGGACGGACGGACAAACGGTTACGTTAGCATGTCTTGTCTACCGCGAAAAGGAGCCCCGCGGACGTTTTCATTCAGTTTACTCATTAGTTTTTGTGGGCCGCCTTCGGTCGACTCATATAAAAGCCGGGAGACCAGTGGACTGTTTTTGCCGAGGAGACGGTAGATCGTATGGTTGCGACTGACTTGCGAGGGGAAGTAACGCCTCGGAGTGGAAGAAAACACGATGAATTGCGAGGACCAACGTAGTTTGTGATGTACTGCTTACGATTGGGAGATGCGAGAGGCTTTTCTTCTTGGAGGTTCTATTACGACGCTGTCACTCGAGCGAAGGTCCTTACAATGGTCAATTACGGCGCTGTCTCTTGCGTAGGGTTCTGATTAAACACTTCTCGCTTCTAGGTGCTCCTTCGGAGTTTCACCTGTTCTCGCAGTAACATCTGCTCGATTCAAACTGACCTGAATGTACTGAATGAATAACGCTACCGCTTTTTTTTGCGCCCAAGTAAGGCTACTCCATCGGAGGACTCGGGAGAGGGAGGTGGTACCAGTGCAGCCGGCTGCACTGGTTATGTGGGACTCACAGCTAATCTGTGCCTCTCACTAAACACCACCTGTGGATGCATTTGATTTTTCAACCTCTAAGCCGTCATCTAAAGCGACCCCATCCTAGCGAATGGGGCGAAGCGGTGCTTCTGATTAGGCTCTTCCCGCTTCTAGCTGCAGTGAATCCTCATGAATACCCGTACAGCCGTCTGTACGCGTTATGTGGGACTCACAACTAATTTGTGCCTACCCACTAAACACCGCATGCTGTTGGCTCTAGCCCGTGGGGCCTTGAAGCCTTCATCAGAGAAGGAGGGCGCGCAGCGGTACTCCAAATGGGATCTACCGCTTAGGGGGTTGCATTTGTCATGCTAGTGAGGGGGTTTTTAACGCACCAGTGGACGTTCAGCGCTCTACGGCCGAACAGGTTTTGTACTACTTGAATTTTGTGCATGCTCCCTTTGGACGCATGCGCAAAGACAGGGGCCGCGTATATCATTACCGGTCGGATGCAAACCTTAGAGTGTTCGCTTATTTGAGGGGGACATTTTGCTATATACCTAGCATACTGTTGAGACATCCCAGATAGAAGAGGGCGGTGCGGGTCACCTTTTGGACTTGGGGTCCGAAGGTGAGTTGACGGTCGAGGGTGACTCCTAAGTATTTGGCTGTGGCGAGATAGCAAACTATAAATACCGGAACCTCACTCGGTTGGAGCAATACTGTAAGGGCGACCGTTCTCATACAAACAACTGACCCTTGCCTATTCGGTAAGTGGGGACGCTATATCATAAACCTGGCAGTCTAGCGTATCTGGTAGATGTGCGAGAGGGCATGACCCTTGCCTATTTTCGCGGTTTTCAAGCCTCATGTCATTCCCAATGAAAAACAAATAACAAATACACAAACTCATTCATTTACATAAAACACAGTCATACAACATAAAAGAAACCTTACAAATGCGATACTTTAGCTAATTCAGAGCATGTAAAATTACAAAGCTAAAAGCTTATCCTAAGGCCCTTTATGCTAAATATCTACAAGTCTAAGTAGCTATATCCTGCTCATAACTTTCATTTAACACAATAATACCTATTTCAAAATTGCTAGCTAAATGGGAGATAAAGACACAACAAACAAAAACATTATTACACATGTACCTACTCGTATTTCCAAAACGCACCGTTTTTTTTTGGAGTTTTCCTAGATTGCATATGTGATGCTGGAGGAAGATGCTCGGGATATCGTGGACGGAGTTTCGCACCAACGACGTGTCCATTCTCCAGGCACACCCTGGACACTTCATACAACGCGCCAGAAATGACATTTCAAAAAAGGAATGACGGACGGAACAAACACAAAATGGTGGCGAAATCCTATACGTTCAACAACCAAACTGTAACCAATCCGGGTGACGAGGGGGTGAGGTCGCAATCTAGAGAGCGGCAGGGAGTGTCCATATTGTATGTTAGTACTAATATATATACTTTGCTCCAGGCGCTCTATCACGCAGCGTTTATCGACCGTAGTACTGTCACAACTGTAGTACTTGACATATCTCTAGGGGGGATAGCGACTCCATAGAACGGCTGGCCGTAACAGGAAAAAGTGGAAACGCGCGGCAGGTTACCTACGCGCTGGACTGACCTAATATGCGCAGAGGGAAACCGCGTGTCGGAAAGCGCCAGACAATCTGCCAACAGGCGGGAGATCGTGTGGAGAGCCGTGTCTGCCTCTACCACCGACGTAGACGCCTCGAAGTGACCACGATCTCTCTGCCAAGAACGAAACGACAGAGAAGTTGTTAAATGAGCCGGAACAGTAATTTTATTTAAAAATATATTTTAATAAAAAAGTAAATAAGACTCGAAGATAGTTATAGAAACTATGTTCATGCCAGTGAAGCCGCTGGCAAAAGCTAGTCTTCCGTTAAATTTTAAAAATGTTAATATGTGCCTACGATAAGGTAAGTGATGTTCTCCGTGAGGACTCCAGTTTATTATTGTCTTCATGTCAACGTAAGTATTTACTTTAAATTCATTTTCGTATTGATCACTATTTTTATATTTTTATACAATTTATAATTAACACAACACGCATACAGAAAATAAAATAGATCTTTCAGTTCGGGGATTATTTTACTATTCTTAAATACACACTGGGGCATGTTGACGTTAACTGTCATATAATTAAGCTAACTTATACAAAAGCCAGCCTCAATGATATTGGACTGGTATTTGCCTAGACACTTTCAAAGAGATGACATTGTTTCTACTTGTGTATAATTAAATTCTTTGACCGGGACCATTTGTAGACGTATATCACCGGTCCCATCTAGCCTCATCCATCCATCTATCAATATCATTTATCCATCATAATCTATTTTATTTATTTTTATTTTTATAACTGTGGTGGACATTACTAACGATATAGAGGCCAAAACAACAACTTTTAGAATTTTTTGTCTGTCTGTCCGTATGTTCGCGCATTACGCAAAAACTACTTAGCCGATTTTGATAAAATTTGTATGGCGGTTCCTTATAGCCCGGGTTAACATATAAGATACTTTTTATCCCGGAAAAATCAAAAGTTTCCGTGGGAAAATTCAAAACCTCCACGCGGACGAAGTCGCGGGCACAGCTAGTTTTAAATATGTGCACTAAGTTTTATTGACCGAGCGCGAGCGAAGCGTCGCGTCGTCGCTCCATTTCAACTTGGGCAAAAATGCTTTCTTATCTCTGTCCGGATGTCCGACTGTTCTACCCTACAGGTTGCATTTCTAAACCGATTTTCATAAAATTTTGTGAGCAGGTTCGTTTTTTTTTATCGAGTTTTTGGAAATTCGGAGCCATAGGGGTTGAAAACGTAAAAAATATCATAGAATTATTCAGCCATTTCGAAAAACTCGCGAGGTCTACGTTCACAGAGCCACTAATTACTGTTAGGTGTAATAGCGACAGAGAAAATTGACTGAAATACGGACATACAGACATACGGACATAATAAAATTACAATTAACGGTTCTGGTTTTTTTGCCATTTTGGTTCAAGAACCTATTAGCAAATGTGTGTTTTCTTTTCGCGTAACTTTATTTGTATAAGTCAAAGATTAAACGGTGTTAAAGCTTTGAAATACTTTGCACTTCTGACTCACACGGGAGTCATAGCGTATTCGATTACAGTTTCAGCGTTTGTCGTAAAAGCTTTTCGGCGTCAGTATTATTGTTTTGCAAATAACATTTGTCTTCCAAAATATCCCGAACAAACAAAGAAACCGTATACTCTGAGAGAAACATCCGTTTGACATTAAATGTGCAAAGTAACTCAAAACTGTGAGAAGTGGGAAAGATGTAAGTACCTATCTGGTATACGCCGATAGTATCTAGGGTAAGCCACCCTGATCTTGCCATTCCCCCTTTTAATGTCACTCCCTCTAAAATCATAAATAAAACGATTTTTGTTCATTTTTACCTGACAGCGCTAGAAGCAGGGTTATGTTTTGGAGTGTATGTATGTTTGTATGCATGTATATTTTTTTGGCACGCTCTGTAGCCTAAACGGCTAGATCGATTGATTGAAAACACTTTATTGCACAACATAAGAGAGAAAAAAAAGATACAATAATTAAGGAAGTTGTACATATAGGCGGTCTTATCGCTAACAAGCGATCTCTTCCAGGCTTGATGGATTTCGGAGTGCGTTTTTATGCAGTCGCGTTTTTCTTTTTAATTAATTCCTTTTTACTACGAAAATATTATGCAAAGAAAGAAATAATTATAAATTAATTGTTAAAGAGAAGGGATAGGATGGCTTACTTATTATCATCATACTTGGACTTAGGCTTTATATACATTAATTATGATGAACTTGATTGTAAACAAAAACTAATATCTAACAAATAAATATTTCTTATTACTACTTAACTAAAGAGCTACACATCGGAAGTACGAGTGTGTTAATAAAGCTATATAAAACAACACACCCCACGGGGAGCAAATTACAATTCTACCAACATGACCTAAATAATAAGACTCCCATTTATGATCATGGTACCATACATTCAATCTTTAGATTAGATGTGTTATTTTATTTATTGTTTACTAGCTGTTTCCCGCGGTTTCACCCGCGTGGACAACGTTTCTATGACATTTCGAGGGTGCGCAGTGCGCGAGCCGCAAGCGGCTCGCGAGCGTGGTGAAAAGTAGCCTATGTCTTAATCCAGGTCCTAATCTGTCTACCTACCAAATTTCAGCCAAATCCGTTCAGTAGTTTTTTTGCGGGAAAGCGTAACAGACAGACAAAGTTACTCTCGCATTTATAATATTACTAGCTGTTTCCCGCGGCTTCACCCGCGTGGACCACGTTTCTATGACTTTTCGAGGGTGCGCAGTGCGCGAGCCGCAAGCGGCTCGCGAGCGTGGTAAAAAGTAGCCTTTGTCTTAATCCAGGTCCTAATCTGTCTACCTACCAAATTTCAGCCAAATCCGTTCAGTAGTTTTTGCGGGAAAGCGTAACAGACAGTCAGAGTTACTCTCGCATTTATAATATTACTAGCTGTTTCCCGCGGCTTCACCCGCGTGGACCACGTTTCTATGACTTTTCGAGGGTGCGCAGTGCGCGAGCCGCAAGCGGCTCGCGAGCGTGGTAAAAAGTAGCCTATGTCTTAATCCAGGTCCTTATCTGTCGACCTACCAAATTTCAGCCAAATCCGTTCAGTAGTTTTTGCGTGAAAGCGTAACAAACATCCACGCTTTCACATTTATAATATTACTAGCTGTTTCCCGCGGCTTCACCCGCGTGGACCACGTTTCTATGACTATTCGAGGGTGCGCAGTGCGCGAGCCGCAAGCGGCCTAAGTCTTAAGCCAGGTCCTAATCTGTCTACCTACCAAATTTTAGCCAAATCCGTTCAGTAGTTTTTGCGGGAAAGCGTAACAGACAGACAGAGTTACTTTAAGGATATAGTAGGGATGTATAAGTACCAAAAAAGTTGGTCGACGTGGGTGGAGTATAGCCCAAACCCGAGTTTGGCAAGAGACTCGTGGCCCACCAGTATGGACGTTTATGGGTTGTTATCGATATCGATAAGTACTCCTGGGCACTGCCTAAATATTTATTTTATTCTGTTTTTTAGTTTTTTTTGTTATAGCGGCAACAGAAATACATCATCTGTGAAAATTTCAACTGTCTAGCTATCACAGTTCATGAAATACAGCCTGGTGACAGACAGACAGACAGACGGACAACGAACTCTCAGTAATAGGGTCTCGTTTTTAGCTTTTGGGTACGGATCCCTAAAAACGGAGAACAATATAGGATACTTGATCTCGGAATAAGGCATAAGGTACTTCCGGGTGGTAAGATCCGCCGTTTTGCAAGGCCCAATCGCAGAAAACCGTTTAAAATACATTTGATCCGCGCCAACTTCATAGTACGTATGAAACAGACCAATAGGAACGCAGGAACGCAGCGTTGGCTGCGTGCGGCCGCCATCTTGCCAGTGACGCTCGGTTGTTCGCCGACCTCGGTCACGGTCACTGTTTTCGTTAAGTTTTGCTCCCACAAACGTAAGTTTTTACTTGTTTATACTGAGATTTGTAAGTAGATTTTTGTTTAGTGTGCTCATTTGAAAATTGTTCTTTTGATATATACATAGACATGTGCGATTTTATAAATATTTATTACGAAAATGATCGACTTGCAAGTGCAAGTGTTGCAAAGCCCACGTCGTTTAGGAAGGCCCAACAAAATTGCTGCTTGGGCCTTACAAGACTTGGCTGGGGCTTCCAATCCTACTGCAGTCTAATAAGGCCCCTTAGTGTTTTATAAAATGAGTGATAAATTTTAAAACGTTTTTTTTTACTGATGTACCTAAGTTACACAAGTTATAAATGAATAAGTATTCAAAACGATGAAGGCTAATAAATTTGGACCTTATATTTCCGTAATGAATTTTACAGCGCCTTGTAACCCACAATAGGGGCCTTCTAAGCCAAATATGTGTAATAAGGCCCAACGTATGAAAATTATAAATCAAAAAACCTTGACAATAAATACTTAATTCTAGCATGAATAACGATATTTTTAAGTAAAATACTAACATTTATACACTAAACACCTAAAAATACGATAGCTGGGCAAAAAACACAGTGAAAAAAATATATTGATGATTTTAGTTTCTGCATGCTTTTATCAAGTTCATGAATAATTAACTATGTTCATATTTAAATATTTTTGAGGTCTTTCCTACTTACTTTTGAGCCAAACGATTTAAAAGTGACACGGGCCTTATTATAGGTACTCACCATGTTTAGTAAAGCCCAAAATAGAGCTTTTTAAAAATGTTTAAAAAACTACCTTAATGTTGTTGCTTTAAAAAATACATTTGTTTGGATTCTCAAATAAACATAGCTTTTAATGTAAACACTTTTTTCATTCAGGGTTGTAAAATAATGGTTTTATTTCAATTTGCAAAAAGTGGGCCATATTACCCCGAAGTACCTTAGTTCCCGCCAATGAGAATTTAATACCCGAGGGATGTGAACAGAAAACTGATTTTTGCAAGTGAGGCACTTGACAGCATCAAAAATAAATTCTGAAATTAAGTTCACGAAATAGCTCTCCTTCTGCAATTTCCAAAAAACTTACCTATTTGCTTTTCCATAAACATTTTCTATTTTTAATTTATCAAAAACGCATAATTAGTACGTCAACGGCCATGACGAAATATGACGTTTTGATGATGTCAATATGTCAAACATTTTTAGAACAAAACCTCGTTTTTGACAGTTCATAAAAAGTAAGTCAGTTGACTAGTAGGCAAGTAGCAAATTTAGTGTCAAACGTCAAAATGTCACAAACATCGAATGTCAAATTGAAGTCCATGCTCGCACGTCGCAAACCTTAGAAGACAGTATCCACGCGGTTAAAACGATTTAGATAATGCGTGTTGTTGAGACTATTTTTAAGTGTGTAATTACTGGTAAGTAAAATTACTTATCTACTATCTATCTTATCTCTTTCATGATAGGTAAATACTTAAGCCGTTCGAATCAAATAAAAAAACTGGATAAACCCTCGCTATAGTAGGTATTCGCATAAACATACAAAGTAAATCACTATATGACTATGAATAACATTTTGCATTTAGGAGTCTATTAATAGTTTCGTAAGTTTAATACATAGTGTTGTTTTAAGGCGGTAATATTAGAGATTTTCGTTATTTTCAAGCGACTTCCAAAAAGGAGGAGGTTCTCAATTCGTCTGTATGTTTTTTTTATGTTTGTTACCTCAGAACTTTTGACTGGGTGAACCGATTTTTATGATTTTTTTTATTTGAGAGCTAGCGCTTCCCGTGTGGTCCCATATAAATTTTTATCAAAATCGGTGTAGTATTTTAGTAGAAAATTAACAAAAACAATAATAATGCAAAAATGTACTAATTTGTTGCGATGGAAGTCGGTTTTTTAACGTGTTTAGCGTTTTCAATTATTGATGTCAATTACTCCTAAACGATAGAAAACCCAAGGGTGAAAAAAAATATCCTTATTGTTGATGATGTTCCTTAGTCAAAAGCTATTAGAAACACGATGGAGCACTTTTGGCTCGATAGAAAAAAATCCCAAAGATAGGTCTACACCGTTACTTTCAACTCTAGGTTTTACCAATATATTGAAGTTAAAATTTAAAAAATATACATTATTTGTTATATGATAGTACAAAGTGAGTAATGTTATTATTTTTTATACTTTCATTGTACTTTTTAACTGAAACGAAAAACCATTGAAAAAGTGCAAACGTGTGGTTATTTTACTCTTTACAAGTAAAGAAAAAGACAGAGACAACTGTTCCAATCAATACCTCGCGTTAAGATTCCCTAGTCAAACTGGGAACTTTTTTAGCTTCGCCATCCCCGTTTGTGTACAGGTTGTAACAAAATTGATGTAGGTCCCGTTATCAACTTTTGTTCTACGACTTTGCTGAAATCGCAAAAAAATATTTTTTCTCTTCATACAAATTCATCAGCTGATCGACCAATTTTGTGAATTTTAGTATGGAGGGTCCAAATTTTTTTGGAGAATAGACTATGGGTTCCTTGGGAAAAGTTGTTTAGTATGATGAGTAGAACCCTCAATAAACGGGACTATTTTAAAATGGTAAAAATGAAACACAGGCCGCGAATAAAATTTGTACCATTGCCCCTCTAAAAAGGTTATTTTATTCACTGAAAACAGTGAATAAAAAGCACTTTTATCCACTATTTAGGTGTTTGAATTTGGAACACACCAATATATTCGACCTCTATTCTACCACTTCCTTACGCAAAAAATACCCGATACGAACTACTTGTACAAAGAATACTCGACATACAAACTCCTTGTGCAAATAGCTCCTCGAGATTTGATTGTTTAGACATTTTCGACAAGCAGTTTAACATTAGAACTGTGCATTAGAATATAAACTGTTTTGTGTTTTTTGATGTCATTTCATTAGAAAATTGGCGCTATTTTGATTACTATAAGTTGTACGAACACAAAGTTTGCATTCAAGTTACGAAGATGTGTTAACACCTGAGTTCATGAAAGGGAGGGTGGTCGATATAGTAGAAAATTTTCTTTTCCTCGTAGTCATGGTATAAAGTATAGTAAGCAATTCTTGAATAAAACGGATTTATATCGAGGGCTATGCATCACTCGCGTCATTCAGGATTCTATACACTTGAACACGATGAGAAGACCCATTAATATTATTCAGATACAAATCACACACGGTCATCTGGCCCCAAACTAGTACTTTGAAAACCAGAGGCTGATATACATACTTATACAGGTGTAACAAAATTGGTGTAGGATCCGATATCTGGGGCTTCTACTCATCAAACAGAACAACTTTTGTACTACAAATTTACTGAAATCGCAAAAAAAATTAAACTCTTGATACAAAACGATCAGTTGATCGACCAATTTTGTGCATTTTTGTCTGGAGCGTCGAAATTTTTTTTTGCGAATTGACTATGGGTTCCTCTGAGAAAGTTGTTCAGTATGATGAGTACAAGCCCCAGTTAACAGGTCCTACAACAATTTTTTACACCCTGTATAACGTTTAAATAAATATAAGTACAGGATGTAACATAAAGCCCATAAAGGTGTAGTGAAACTTTAAGGTGGTCTTGTGCTCATCAAACTGAACAACTTTTGTTCTAACACTTTGCTAAAATTGAGATTTATTTTATTTATTTTTCATAAAAATCGGTCAGCTGATTGGTTGGTTTTGTATGAAAAATGATTTAAAAATTCGCGTTTTTAGCAAAGTTTTAGAACAAAGGTTGTTTAGTATAATGAGTACAAGACCACCTTAATGAATCACTGCATCTTTATGTCACAACAAACCTGTTCAATGTATACGTCACATGTACCTACATTGAACAGATTTGTTTGCCCTAAGTGGGGATCGAACACACGACCCTTGGCACAGCAGGTAGGTGCTCTGCTATTGGACCAACGGGTCAATTAATATCACAAAAACAAAAATTGTTTATTTTATAGTGGTAGTTTGTACATAATATTTTGTGTTTGGACATCCTTTTATGTAAAAGAGATACTTGTGACAGGATGCCCAGTTCTTCCATACCACTAAGTACAAATATACAAACAAACAGATCAAATAGAAGTACATATAACATAACAATGTTCATTAAAAATATTTACATAAAAGAGAAAAAGGAGAAACGAAACAAATAATAAAAGAACTATGAATAACGTGTGATTTGTGTGTGTGTGTTCCTGTGTGTCGGTGTGTTCTTGTGTGCCTGTGTGTGTGTGTGTGTGTGTGTATGTGTGTGTATGAATGTATGTTTATGCGCACGTGTGTATGTGTGTGTCTGGTGTATGTATGTGTGTTTTACCTTATTCTATTATATAGGTTTTTCATTATAAAATATTAATAATTATTTCCGAAGTGGTCGTACCTCAGTGCGATTTGCTTGGTTGCGTCGATCACGCAGGTTAACTGACCTGAAGCACGGTCATTACTACGATGGGTTTGAATATTGGCATATTCAACCGACTTCCAAAAAGGAGGGGGTTATCAATTCGACTTTATGTTTTTTTATGTGTGTTACCTCAGAACTTTTGACTGGGTGAACCGATTTTTATGATTCTTTTTTTATTTGAAAGCTAGTGCTTTCTTGTGGTCCCATATAAATTTTATCAAAATCGGTGTAGTACTTTATTAGAACATTAACAAAAACCAAAAATAATAATGCAAAAATGTACCATTTTGTTGCGATGGAAGTCGGTTTTTCAACGTGTTTAAAGTTTTCAATTATTATCGACCGTTACCGTGGTTCGCAAGGCACGTTAAGCCGTTGATGCCGGTTGCTACTGGGTATGAACTAGATGACACTCGTTAAGCCGTGTCAGATGCCTTATAAGCAGCTTGAAAAACTCTTGACTGTGGGGTTCGTCTTTAACTCTATAACCTCCAACAACCCGGACTTGGCCCCGTTTTGATGTTGAAGAAGAGATTTAGGACATTTAGTATTCAGCAGCAGTAGGATCATTGATGGGTGCTTACGACACATTATACAGGTGTAGAAAAATTGGTATAGGTCCCGTTAACTGGGGCTTCTACTCATCATACTGAACAATTTTTGTTTGATGATTTTGATGAAATCGCAAAAATAAATTACTCTTCATACAAATTGATGAGCTGATCGACCAATTTTGTGCATTTTTGTATGGAGGTTTCATTTTAAGGGTTCCGTACTTCAAAAGGTAAAAACGAAACCGTCTCTCCGTCTGTCTGTCATAAGCAAATTGCTCGGAAACTACTGGATAGATTGAGTTGAAATTTGGTACACATATGTAAGTCGATGACCCAAAGACAGACGAGTAACGTAAATAAATAATGAATTTTAACATGTGGGCCACTTTTGGGGGGTAAATTATAATTTTATTTTAAAAAAGTGTTTCAAATGATAATCTTGTTCTTTAAAGGCTTGTTGTGAGAATCTCAAATATATTTATAATTTTATGATCAGTAGTTTTGTATTTATTTAAAAAATAGGCGTAAATTTACCCCCCCCCCCCTTATCTCCGAAACTACTGTGCCTAAAATCTTAGAAAAAACTATAGTATATGTGGTTGAATGCATAGATTACAGGAAAATCTAAAGTCCTTTCGTTCCCACAGGAAAAATGAAATTTCAGTTTTCCTGAATAAGTAGACTCCTATTTACTTAGAGCAAAGTATGTAGTGACAGGTCTTATACTGTAGATAATAAAAGTTTTGGTGCGGAACTAGAGATGCGACTCAGGTTATTAACGATTTTAAACATGCGGTTAAATATGCATTTTTCGTTATCAACGGTTAATGAACCGCATTTTATGCTTATTACGGTTAAATACAAAATAGTGTAGAATTTGACCATCGTGATGTCCACTGGTAAGTATTTACCCTATTTGGAGTTGTTATTCCACAATTGTGTAGCAAACGAATATATAAACAGGTAGTATCATTAGATACAAATATCATTAGATAGGTATCAAATGGTCGATCAGCTGATCAATTTGTATGAAGCAAAGTGTTAGAACAAAAGTTGTTCAGTTTAATAAGTACAAGACCACCTTAAAGTTTCACTACACCTTTATGGGCTTTATGTTACATCCTGTAAATTTATTTAAACGTTATACAGGGTGTAACAAAATTGTTGTAGGACCTGTTAACTGGGGCTTGTACTCATCATACTGAACAACTTTCTCAGAGAAACCCATAGTCAATTCGCAAAAAAAATTTCGACGCTCCATACAAAAATTCACAAAATTGGTCGATCAACTGATCGTTTTGTATCAAGAGATTTCAGTAAATTTGTAGAACAAAAGTTGTTCTGTTTGATGAGTAGAAGCCCCTGATATCGGATCCTATACCAATTTTGTTACACCTGTATAAGTATGTATATCAGCCTCTTGTTTTCAAAGTACTTGTTTGGGGCCAGATGACCGTGTGTGATTTGTCTCTGAATATTATTAATGGGTCTTCTCATCGTGTGGCACAATTAACTGTGCTATCCAAGGGATAGGCGGCGGTAGGCATTAATAGGTTGGGGAAAAGTTTCTTCGTATTTAGTATGAAAATTCAAATGACGACCAGAGCGAGCTGCATCTTGAACGTTAAAATTTCCAGACTGGAAACGCTTGAACCAAGTTTATGCTACTGACTGATACTGAATTAGGTCCACAAACAGCACAGTAGTTAATTATGCAGCAAGTGAATAAAGGACGGATATAAAGCGAGAGCCATAGATGAATCACGAGCAAGTGAAGGATTCTAACGACAGAATCACGACCGTAGGGAGTGATATATAATTCAAGTGTAGAATCCTGAATGACGCGAGTGATACATAGCCCTCGATATAAATCCGTTTTATTCAAGAATTGCATACTATACTTTATACCATGACTACGAGGAAAAGAAAATTTTCTACTATATCGACCGCCCGTTAACACATCTTCATAACTTGAATGCAAACTTTGTGTTCGTACAACTTATAGTAATCAAAATAGCGCCAATTTTCTAATGAAATGACAGCAAAAAACACAAAACAGTTTATATTCTAATGCACAGTTCTAATGTTAAACTGCTTGTCGAAAATGTCTAAACAATCAAATCTCGAGGAGCTATTTGCACAAGGAGTTTGTATGTCGAGTATTCTTTGTACAAGTAGTTCGTATCGGGTATTTTTTGCGTAAGGAAGTGGTAGAATAGAGGTCGAATATATTGGTGTGTTCCAAATTCAAACACCTAAATAGTGATTAAAAGTGCTTTTTAATGACTGTTTTCAGCCTTTTTAGAGGGGCAATGGTAAAAATTTTATTCGCGGCTTGTGTTTCATTTTTACCATTTTAAAATAAAATTTAAAAATGTAGCGAATTTTTTTGCGAGTTTTTTTTTTTATATTTAATAAAATTTCGAATCTTCACCTTTTTAGCGACAAATAATACAAGCAAAGGGATTTAATTACAATTTTATACATACAAAATACGTAGAAACATTTTCCCAAACCTAATTTTATTATATCTATACTTAACTACCTTGTTTATTACAAAGGATTTACCGCTGTAAGATTTATTTTGATTTGGCCATTCACTACCCCATTAGGACAGTGTAGCCAAAATCAAAATAGCACCACTGATTGACGGGCTTTTAACGGAGAAGCTATACCGTGACGCAGTGGCGTACCTAGGGTGGGGCAGGTGGGGCACGTGCCGTGGGGGCCATTCAAAGGGGAAGCGCATAATTATTTTATTTGTCCTATACGGTAGTGATTAGGTGAGCAAACTCTATATACTTAGGTACCAAATTTTAACTTCTTCGGAGAATATTGGTTGAGTGCTACAGACCGTCATTTTTTTTATTTTTTTATTATTCTCTATTGGTAAGCCCTTGGCATCATCTCACCAGATGGTAAGTGACGCTGATGCCGAAGATGGAAGCGGGCTTGCCAAGATTCCCAAACGCAATGGAGAACTGGCTATCTTATCTTCATGCCGGAACACATCAATGTTTTTTTAACACTGATGTTTGGCGGCAAGACTTAGATAAGATGGTGGTAGCCAGCCAGGCGGGCTTAGAAAATGCCCTACCACCAACCAAACCGAGTCTTATAAGATGACCCCGCCGGGAATCGAACCCGCGACCTCCTGTGTTAAGCCAGTGAACTTTGCCTCTGAGCTACGGAGGCGGATAAAAATGTGACATACAGACAGACACATGAGTAATCTAATAAGGGTTTCTTTTTTCCATCGGATGTATGGACCCTAAAATCACATTAAATTTATTTGTGTCGTAGAAGGCAAGGAAGTTGCATTTTAACGAGTGGCAAATTTTTGATGTGTAACATCTTTGCTCTCGCTTTCCTGCAATTTGTGGGAGTGATTTCGTGAAATGGGACGAAAATGTGTAACATGGGACGGAAATGTGTAACAGGAAGTCGCGAAAGCGCGCGTTATTCGATCTGACGAATGAGCTTTGCTCTCGCTTTCCTGCAATTTGTGGGAGTGATTTCGTGAAATAGGACGGAAATGTGTAACAGTGATTTGTTACACATCATATGCGAGTACTGTAGGTCTCGTTTTTTTTTTTCTAACGAACTATTTTGTATTCTACGTGTAAGGCCAGACAAGCGTAACTTTGTGACTTATTATATTAGTACCGCAATTTGTGGTCGGTAAATGTTGCGTCGCCATGGGACACATTATATGAAACCAACCGAAAATACGCGACTCACAGCTAACAAAATTACGCTCCTCCGGCTTTACCCTAAAATAGAAAATATTTTTACGAAAGGACGCAACTTTGATGGTTGCCCTGGGCGCCATTTCTGAATGGTATGCCCCTGTCTTAACAACACCTTGACCTGTCAACTTGTTGTAGCAAACAGTGAAGGTAGTTATTATGTTGGCCCATGTAGATGCGTCCCAGGTACGCAAGAACGATGAGGTGCAGAAGGACCTGAGCCCTCCAGAGACCTGATTGGCGTGAGGAGGCGCAGAATAGGGACGAGTGGCGACTTTTGGTGTCGGAGGCTAAGATCCTCTTTGCAGAGCCAGTGAAATATTATGTAGGTGCATCCCATAATATTTCCTACCGCAATTTTTTAGCCTATAGAAACTTATGAATGTTTTGTAATTTATTGTATGCTACAGGGTATTACAAAACTGGTGTAGGAGCTGGTAACTGTGGCTGCTACTCAGCATACTAAACAGCTTTTCTCAAGAGAATAGAGAATATAAAAAAACCGGTAAAGTGCGAGTCTGAACCGCGCATAAAGGGTTCCTACCATCATACTAGATGACGCTAGTTTCTTCACGTAAAAAAAAACACTTTTTTGTATGGAGACTCACTTTTTTAATTTTTAGTTTTTTTTTGTTATAGCGACAACAAAAATTGGGCTCCTTGGAATAGTCTCAATGAATATGTGTTAGATAGAACATGGTAACCTTGACCTGATACTGCAGTATCACCTGGAATCGGCAGAATACCTAACTCCTCAACATCTTACAGCAGAAGTATCGTGTTTGGGATTGTTATGTTTTAGATTGAATCTAGTAACCTTGACCTAATGATGCAGCATCTCCTGTAATCTGCAGAATACCCAACTTCTTACGAGCTTACAGTAGAGGTATCGTGTTTGGGTTCATTGGAATAGTCTCAATGAATAGGTAATAAATAGTTACATAGAACATGGTAACCTTGACCTGATTCTGCAGCATCTTCTGGAATCGGCAGACTACCCAACTCCTCAACAACTTACAGTAGAAGTGTCGTGTTTGGGCTCATTAGAATAGTCTTAATGAATAGGTGTTATATATAATATGGTAACCTTGATCTGATGCTGCAGCACATCTTGGAATCTGCTGAAGCATAGGCACAGATGAGATACTAGTTACTTTGGCAGAGGTAAAAAAAGTGTACAACTTCCACAGGTATGATCGTTTAAATATAGGCGAGATTTCGTATTGCAATGTCGTGTTTCGTCCCGGACACTATTTGTGTGAATGTGGGGTAAGAGTTTGGACTGTATGTAATAGGTATGTAGAGTTTAAAATGCACGAAATAAAAATTAAATTAATAAATTAAAGAACCCCCTACAAAAACCTCCAAAAAGTAAAAAAAAAATATGTATTGGTCCTTCGAGTTTAATATACGTAGTTATATTTTGATCCAAGAGTCGTCGCGTTGTAGGGGGACCGCTAAGTAAATAAAATAAAAGCAGAATACAACTTATTTACTAATTACCAATAATTTCACAGCTTAGCGGTCCCCCTACGCCTACGAGAAGAGTACGAAATCATTAAAATTCATTTCAATGTAAAGCTTGTACGTAAAAGTTTTAAAGTTTTGACATTACCATCCTTAGACTGTGACATTACTATAATTGATATTTTTGACATTTCTGTTGATACTAACCTAGTTTTTTAAGATGTCTGTTACTAGACATTTCTGTTGATACTAACCTAGTTTTTTAAGATGTCTGTTACTAGACATTTCTGTTGATACTAACCTAGTTTTTTAAGATGTCTGTTACTAGACATTTCTGTTGATACTAACCTAGTTTTTTAAGATGTCTGTTACTAGACATTTCTGTTGATACTAACCTAGTTTTTTAAGATGTCTGTTACTAGACATTTCTGTTGATACTAACCTAGTTTTTTAAGATGTCTGTTACTAATACATTATGGATTGATTATCTGAAATAAATAATTAAAATTTAAGGTTTTTCGAGATTATTTATACATAGGTACTTACAAGGTCTCTTATAGGTAGGTACGTAGATAACAAATCAACAACACTTGAAACGCAGAATGGCAGCAAGTGATCAAAAAAACCACTCCAGGAAAGCCGACAGAAGTGAAAACTTTTTACAGTTTTTACATTTTATGGTAAAAGTAACAGTTTCATGAGTTCAATGATTTTTTGTTTTTTCCCATCTCAAATACAGTTTTATAAGTTTTGACTCTCCGAGTGTTCCTGATGCCCAACGCGCCTAAAGAAGTTTTCACTTAAAAAAAATGTGTACTAGCAAGTCATCATCATCATCATATCAGCTGAAGGACGTCCACTGCTGGACATAGGCCTCCCCCAATGATTTCCACGACGACCGGTTCTGCGCTACCCGTATCCAAAGGCTTCCCGCGACCTTCACCAGGTCTTCGGTCCACTAGGCAAGTGTTTAGTTGGAATTCCAACGTGGTTCGTGTTTAGGTCTTTCGGTGCCCAGGTTTCTATCTTGGTACTATCAGAGAGTTATCCCTGTGTCTCGTGTTAGGCTGCAGCTGGTAAGATTCCACTTCACCGCAGTCATCCGCAGTCTTGCACGCGGATGTAATTGAAGAATATTTTCAATTTATCACGTCATGTTTACGTTCATAAATCATCGCTGCAATACGTCTCAACTGGATAAATTTGAGTCTGAGTACAGTCTAATTATAGACAGATCGCTCTTAGAGGCGTTGGTATTTCGGATCTATCTGAATACCTAAAGTTACGGTTTTTGTAACGGATTTCCAATAGGAAATGTGCTTGAAAAACATTGATTAACTAAACAATCCATCGAAAAATATAAAATATATAACACCCACCAATGAACATTGAATCAAAATTGACCAAAAAATGACTGAGATATTCAGACCATTCATAATCGTCATATTATCAGCCTAATTTAATCAATAAAGATCTTAACTTATCTTATCTAATGACTTCCACTGCTGGACAAAGGTCTCCCCCAACGATGAACACAACGACCGGCCCTGCGCTGCCCTCATTCAGCGTTCTCCCGCGACCTTCACCAGGTCATCGGTCCACCGAGTGGAAGGCCTACCTATCTACGCTACGTCTTCCAGTGCCTAGTCGCCACAAGAGAACTTAACTGCTCCAACTGGCATCAGTTATAGATACAGCTATGTGCCCCGCCCACTGCTATAAGTTTAGCGATTACTTTGGTTCTTCTACGGGTCTCCCCATTTCTTATTGATCGAATGAGCCTTCTCATGAGGCTCATAGTAAGCGACCATGTCTTAGTTCCGCATGTCCTCAGTGGCAAGTTGACAACACACAATAATCAAAGACTTTAGTCTAGAGTCACTACGGTGTTTGGGACGTGAAGATATTGCGAAGCTCCCGAACACTGCCCAACCAAGTTGGATTCGACGAATTATCTCTTTCTCGAAGTTACATAGATAGACAGTTAACTTGACTGGTTGTCCCAGGTATACATACTCGTATTCATTAACTACTTCGAGTGTAGAGTCTTCAAACTTCAGGGGAGTGAGTGCTAGTTTTAGTAGATGAAAATTTGAGTGCGTCAAGTTCACTCCACCTAATTGACCTAATAGTGGCTAAGTGCCGATGCAGCCGAGCATGTAACACAGAAACTCAAATACTTAGTGCCTATTCACCCGCGAATCTTCAAGAGAAGATTCCTAAATTATACGAATCCTTGGCCGTTCGCATGTTGAACGATGAAGCAAAACGCTTCGTACATATATAGGTGGAACATTAACGAGAGAGGGGTGGAATCGATCTCCACGCCAGGTTGTCCGATGATGGAATAGAGAAGGGGGTATGACGTCATCAAAGTATATAGGTATACTAGCTTTGCCCGCGGCTTTGCCCGCGTGGACATCGTTTTTATGACTGTCTTCGAAGGTGAGTGGTGCGCGAGCCGCAAGCGGCTCGCGAGCGTGGACATGCGTTTTATCCAGATCCCTCAGGAACAATATCGGGCTATTCTATTTAGCAGTCTATGTCACTTCCCACCCTCTCAACCAATTCTATACAAAAATCACTTCAATCCGTCGCTCCGTTTTAACGAAGCTGACGTGCGCGAGCGTAGAAATGAGTTTTCCCCAGATCCCTCGGGAACTATGTCGGTATATGCTAATTAGTAAATTATCTTATATCCCACCCCCTCAACCATATCTGTGCAAAAAATCACAGCAAGCCATGGGTCCGTTGCAATGTTCGGAAATTAACCAAAAAAGAGTATTTTTCAGTTCCCTCAGGAACTGCATCGGATTATGCTATTTTCACGGGATAAAAAGTAGCCTATGTCCTTCCCAGTGACATAGGCTACCTGTATGCCAAATTTCATCAAGATTGGTAAGTTGTCGAAGCGTGAAAAGGTAACAAACAAACTAACAAACAAACAAACACATTTTCACATTTATAATATTAGTAAGGATTAAGCTCCAGGACACTCACCGAAATGAATCTCGTAGATCACTGATAGGCAGGCTGTAATGGGATATAAGGTCGTTTAAAGTAGATGTATAAATCTTCCTTGTCACTAAGCCTTAATTGTCTCTCCTTGGGCTTCGTTCTATTCAGATAAATAGAAGAAATCCGAGACTCAGGGCGATAAATAAATATTAGTTGACATTCATAGCGTCTGGATAGCATACTTATGCGTGAAAACACTTTGCAAGAGATTTTAACAGCGACAGAACTATATAAACTTCGTGATTTTGACGTGTGAACAAAAGACGCGTTGGGTAGAAAAAAATATTCAAAGAATCGTTCTTGTCGGGGATGTTTCACAAATGTCTTTGCGTTTGAAAAGAATAAATTACTACAGTCTGCGTTTTAAACAAGTGACACATCGGATGTAATCTAAAATGTTTATCATGAAAAACAGATACTTTCTCGTTTAAATTTTATTTTTCAGTTTAACAAACACCGAGGGCGCGGAGATTAAATCATGAGCATACCCAGCTGACCTTGGAGAGCTGGACATACCTACACGTGCTTGAGGTGCGATCGGGAAGGCTTCTTCTTCTCATGTCGAATGGGTTCTCCACTACAGCAATCTCGACCAGAAGGTGGCCGCTCCAATGGCCCTTATACCAGTATATACCAGAAGTCACGCGTTCTGACTGTACTTGTAGGAGCGTGAGACGCGAGACAGGACCTCCACAGGAGGTCCCTCATCGATCAAGGAAGCTAAAACTACAGTCTTCGGACATGTGTGCTTGACTATAAATCGTGCCAAGTGTTAAAACGAATCAATGTTCTGGTTAAAAAGTGAGAAAGTGCAATTTTCGACTCTATTGGTGTAACCATAAACTTCTAGTTTGTACAATAGCAATAAATGTGCGTAGAGGATACGGAATAGCGTTAATTCTAATATAAACCTTGAGGTATTGAAATAGATCACTAATTAGTATAGTTTCATTAGATAAGCGTAGCTGGATAGCTGATGTAAAGATTGGAATGGAAATGAGGGACACTGGTGTCAGAGACTCGAAAGAGAGCAGACGTGTTCCCTATTGATCATTACCTGTTGTTAATTAAGTGTATTTTACTCGTAGTGCAGACTAATAATTCTATTGTAAATTAAACTTCAAGTAGATTTTGGTTTTCTCAAACTTTTGCTCTAAGAAATATCTAATAGTGGAAAGAGACGCTGATTGCTGTACGACGAGATAAATCAGGTAATCTAGTTTTGAATTGTAGTAGTTACCTAAAGCTGGATTAATGTCTATCAATGTTAGAGTTTGATTAACGTACAAGGTTGAAGCTATCGTAGCGATGTAATAGTGTCTACTTTTACAAACATGGCATTCGTTCAGCTCGAGGATATAAGCATGTATTTGTCATAACCTTTTGTTCTATTTATGTGCTATGAAATGTCTCATCAAAGTAAGGTTTTTAAGTGAATTCTTTGAACTTGTTTGAGTCACACTAGTTTGGGGAGTTGATTGATTAAGATATCGATTTAATATCAATGTTAACTATAAAATGACATAGTACTATAACTCAATAGGATTAAAATTATAGGGGCTATAATTTTGTGTGTGTCTTATATTGTGTGGATATGTTAGATTAATTAATAGGAATTAAGTATGGCCTGGCAAGTTTTTTTCTCAGGACTGCTTTCTTGCCAATTTATGTTTTCTTTTGGCCCAGCTAGTCTTGGATTGGAGGGACTGTTTTAGCACAACTATACCTAGCCTGGTTCAGTCTGTCATAGTCTCCTTACAGTAATATTAGAAAGCAAAGAGAGGGGGAGGGAGAATTTCATCGTTAATTATTGTAATTTTCCTTTTTTTTTGTACAAAGTGGCTAGCGAGGTGTGCTAAGCTTTACCCTCCGACCGTAACGTAAATTCAAATAATCACTCACAAGGGAAATAAAACCATTTTGATTACTCCCTATTCCAGCTTTTTTTACTTACTCCACAAATCGCCAACCCCTAGGGAATATATTATCTAATATAGTTAAAATTAATACCTATAATTTACACATTAAAGTTAGGGCCGACATTCAATTAAATTAGGTAACTTGAACTCACAATCCCATCTCATTGTGTTGAAAATTTATGGAATAATCACTTGGAATTTATACTCCGAAATTAGCTTCCGTACTAGTTCGCTATTTCGTCGTTATTTGAACTGTAGGATTAGGCGAAGTTCGAAGGTCACACGAATTATTGAAAGTTAATTATTGTCCTCCCCTCAATGAGGAGTGTACTTCCGTTTAGTATACCAATCGGTATTTTGTAACTCATCGCGTACCACGCACGTAGGGTTCTAGCAACTTTTGCAACCTTTGTATTGAAAGAATTGGTAGGTTAACGTAGTTTGAATCAGGGTAACCGACCCGGAACGACACTTCCTTCATAAGCCAAGCTTCTTAAATTTAAACAAAACTGATCAGTACCTACCAAAGCAAAGTGAGGACGCTCACACCTACATATGTGTATGTGTATGTATACATGTATTTGTGTACATGTATATGTATATGTACATATATATATATAAATATATATGTATATACCAACATAAGGACGGGAGGTCGTGGAGAAACGAGTAAGACAGCTTTCGACATGAAAGAACTAGTCTTTCAATGTCTAAATACCAATAAGATCTGGGCCCAGGATAGAACCCCTCCTTGGGGCATGAAAAGAAGCTAGCTTGAAGCGAGTTCCTGGCTATGAGATACACTAGACAAGAACTTAGTCTCCCAGGGGAGTGGATGGACTGGGAAGTCTTTCGTCTATCTAGTGTCGCGAACCGTTTGACATAAGAAAGGAAGGACACAACTCATGTTTGATATATATTTGTTAACCTGTAACTGTCAACGCTTCTAGCCAAGGATTGACTCACGGTTAACTTATGGCCACTGGGCATCTGAGCTTGGTTTTGGCCCGTTCTTGAGCTAGAAGATGTTTCCCAAAGATTGAAATTTGAGACCTTCGTTCTTCACAAATAAGTGTAGGCGACCTTCAGGAAAACCAGTCTTGAGATTCGCAACCTAAACTTCTTCCACGAGTCTAACATAAAAATAAAACAAAACAAAAACAAGAAAAATGACGATCACATTCCTAGGTGAGCGGATTCCGAGAGAGACCTGTTAAGGCCGGTTCGGGATCACCACATCTGGTGCCGTGGCCAAGGATCTAGGAAAACGTTTGTTGCTGATGTTATCAGTTTCAACGGCTAGATTAAAGAACACTCATAGTAAACACAACGTATAAAATTAGGGGTCCTAATAGTCTATTAAGTTTAGGTTATAGGAATTATCCAGAGAAAACTAAATAATCTTATCGCGCAGATAAAAAAATAAAATAAAAATAAATATATATGTATAATAATAATAATTAACTAAATCAATAAACTAATATAATAAACCTAATTTTACTTCCCAAAGGATGACCATCTACTTATCAGCACAAGTGGTGCAGTGACTCTGGAAAATTAGCGATATGCTAACGCACACCTAGTAAAACAACCCGGGAATTAATATCAAACATCAACGAGACGTAGTTTTATCAATATTTAAAGGTTAATCATGTCGTGTCATGTTATTAACTGACCCAGTGAAAAAAAAAAACCTTATAAATACATTAATTTGCCCATCAGGCGTGCGCAGTTAAATAATACAATAAAATAAATATAATCGGTTGCACACCCAAATACACAGATATTTAACTGTATTTTTACGAACAAATGGTAAAGCAATTGGTCTAGTTAGCATCTCTTTACCGCAACACAATACAGTACGGTAAATTAACATTGGCGCACTTGTGTAATTAAATAATTCAAACTCAACTGTAGATAATTATTTATTGTACATCGAGTTAAATAAACTCATGTACGAAATGAATAACAGATTAATAACAAAACTTATGCACTATTCGAAAGTTTCGGTGAAGTATATTATTGTGCCGTAGCAAAGCGTGGAAGGGCTTAACACATTAAGTTCGGTATTATATAACGATTGTCCAATTAGTTACGCGGGTTGGTCATTTGAACGTGGTCTAACTATGTAGATAAAATATATAGCTTACTCTCATATTCCACCTAGTACACAAAAGGGGAAGTTTCATAGAATTCGGTTGAGCCGTTTGTGAGGAGTGCTTACACGGACTCGTGACGCGACATTCATTTTACGTAAAGAGTGGTTTTGCTTTGTCGGGAATAGGCAGGGGTTTAAATGTTGCTATTGGATAGGTAACTGAAAATTGAGCTATGTAACATAATTATGACATTGGCTACTTTGATGAGGCATTTTGTTGGATTATTGTCTTTAGGATTACATTGAACTGGCGTTTTTTTCTTAAGGCTTATGGAGGAGTACCCAAATAAATGCAGAGTCTCCCAAATTTACCATCCTTGGTGAGACACAGGGTTTGAGCTATAACAAAGAAACTGTTATATTATCTCCCTCAGTAATAGTTAACAATAACTGACTTTATTGAGTTGTTTTGTGTGTGTACGTGTTTTTTTTTTTACGCAGACTGTAGTTAGGGTTTTTGGGTTTTCTTTCTTCTTTTCTTCTATGTAACGAAATGGGAAAGGACGGGGTTGAATGAATATTTAGTGTAACGGATTAGATTCTAGCACTATGTCGGGGCGAGGAGCAAGTAGGCGGGGCAGGAAGCGAGGCGTGAAAGATCCCAGGGTTTAAAAACGAGTATAAATATCGGGTCGTCGAACGATAAAGAATGTTTAAAAGGGGTTTTGAGTTCTATCGAAATCGAAAGTGTATTAGCGCTAGGGATAAAAGGAAACAAAGCCCTCCTAGGGACAATGGCCGCGGTAGATAGTGAAAGTGGGTCTGTGTCCCGCGAACAAGACGGGGAACTCACAGTAGAAAGTTTTATGACGTCGTCACAACTGACTCCTCAACAAAAGGGCTTATTGTTACCCGTGTTACAGAAATATAAAGCGATATTCACTCGGAGATTAGGTTTGACCAATAAATACGTACATGAAATTAAGATGAGGGATGAAACTCCGTTTATAAAACGCAGCTACCCAGTTCCCTTTGCACACCGCAAGCAGGTAGAGGAGAAAATTCAAGAATTAGAACGTTTGGGGGTTATAAAACGAGAGGCTACGCCTTATTGCAGTCCCATGACCTATACTAAAAAGAAGGATGGTTCAGTGAGACTCTTATTGGACGCTCGCGAGTTAAACAAGAGAATGATAGGAGATTCTGAATCGCCGCCTAATACTTCAGAGATTTTACAGTCATTTCATGGGGTAAGGTATATCAGTTTGATTGACCTTAATAACGCGTATTTTCAGCTGCCACTGGGACCAGAGTCCACAAAGTACACGGGATTCACTTTTATGGGGAAAACTTATACTTACAAAGTTTTACCTCAAGGATTGAAGACATCGGTGGCTAGTTTCTCGAGAGCAATGGACATAATACTAGGGGGACTTAGGGGTTTTTGTGTCAACTATCTCGATGATTTAGTTGTGTTCACTGCAGGTGACCTAGATTTACACCTGGAACACCTGGATCAAGTCCTAGGCCGACTTTGCGAGGCGAATATGACGTGTAACCTAGAGAAGTGCAAATTTTTGCAAGTAAGCGTAAAGCTGTTGGGGCATATTGTAGACACCACGGGAATACGAATGGATCCGGATAAAATAGGGGCTATACGGGAGTTCCCGGTACCTAGGACAGTAAGACAGGTGCGAGCTTTTCTGGGATTACTAAATTATTTTCGCAAATTCGTATGGAAATATGGGGAAGAGACGAAACCGTTATGCGAGTTACTTAAAAAGGATATAAAATTTAGGTGGACACCGGTAGAGAATAACTGTTTCGAGCGCGTGAAAATCTTGTTCCTCGAAACAGTAATGTTGATACACCCGGATGTGAATAAAACTTATTACCTACAAACCGACAGCAGCGCGATAGGGATCGCGGGGTGCGTATACCAATTGACCGACACAGGTGAAAAGTTAGTGATTGGATTTTGCAGTAAAGGATTGACAGAAGCGGAAATGAGGTGGACAGTTACAGAACAAGAGCTATGGGCTATTATTTATAGCTTGAACAAGTTTGAGACCTATTTACGAGGAGCTAAGCTAGTAATTCGTACGGACCACAAAAGCCTTACCTTTTTGCACTCGTGCCGACTGTTAGGCGCGCGTATGGTTAGATGGCTGAATTACTTAGGGCGGTTCGATTATCGGGTAGAATACATTAAGGGGACAGAAAACATTGTAGCCGACGTCTTGTCTAGACATATTCAGGGTGTTACCGATGTAAACACCTCACGTAGTCAAAGTCCACAGGTGAATTTGTTCAGCGCCACCAATTCGCGTCTTGTTCAAGAGCAGTTCAAGGCACTAGAAAGGCATCAAAATGATGATAGTATCTTGAGGGTTATAATTGAGGGGTTACGGGGGGAAAGCACGACATACGATACAACGAAGACACGAAACTATAGTTTGGAAAATAATATCCTTTATCACACTAATCCAAAAACCGGGAACCGGTTAATCGTAGCGCCTGAGGCGTTACAAAGGGGACTGATAACAAACATCCATGAGGAGATAGGACATTTTGGGAGGTTCAAGGTACTCGCTTTATTGAAAAAACGCTGTTATTTTCCAAAAATGTCGCGAAAGGTGACTGAGGTTTTGAGGGGGTGTGATGTTTGTCAAAAATCAAAACATGAGATTGCTCACCACTCAGGGCCTTGCAAGCCTGTTGTCGCTGAGAGAGTCGGAGAGAAAGTTTTCGCGGATCTGTATGGGCCTTTGCCGACGGGTAGGTTCGGAAATAAATACATATTCGTGATGCAAGATGCTTTCAGTAAATTCATAAAACTATTCCCGCTTAAGAGAGCAACTGGTAGGAGCGTGTCTGGGTGCGTGCGCAAGTTCCACGAATTATTAAAAATCGAACATATAGTGACGGACAACGGGGCCCAATTTACATCTAGGGTCTGGGAAAACGAGTTATCGCGAATGGGGATTAGGTATTCACATACTTCTGTACGAAATCCTCGTCCAAATTCGACCGAACGAGTAAATAAGGAATTAGGACGGATGTTCAGGGCCTATTGTGATAAATATCATTATAAATGGGTGTCCATAGTAGCATTGATTGAAGACAGTTATAATAAGGTGACTCACACCTCTACTGGGTTTACTCCGGAAGAGATCCTCTGGGGCCTCGATACCGAGTTAGGAATCGACAAGTCGCTGGTCAGGTATAAGTCGGTGCAGGTAATCGGGAGCCGGGTCGAGGAAATACGACAAAGGGCCCTAGAGAATTTGAGAAAATCAGCAGATGCTAGGAAGGCCAGGTTTAATGAAAACCACCGGTTGATACAGTTCAACATAGGCGACTATGTCAAATTGAAAACTTTCCCCAGATCGGAAGCGGAAAGGAAATTGACGAAAAAATTTTCACGGTTGTATACAGGACCGTACGTAGTGGGAGCGATACCTCATGAAAATTTATATTCGCTTGTAAATCCTGAGACTAAAGAAATTATCGGACAATATAACGCCGTGCATTTATTTAGATATTATAAGTCGGTCGAAAGTTAGAACGGACCGTAACACCTGTTAGGCAAATTCAAACACAGCAGAAGCTTCACAGGTGTGTTATTTGTAGTGTCATTTACGACCCACTCGTATAGAACAATAAGCGACAGTAGCTTTGTTAAAATCGTTTACAACCTACTTAAACGGCGTCAAGCTTTTTATGAGGGGCGCTTTGTTGACTTGCGGCTTTTCGAACAATAGCTTGTATTGAAAGGATTTTAGCGCCGGCGCTTGCGTAAGTACGTGAATTAAGCAGGCGGGGATAAATGAGTTTTGGTCTGAAAATGAGAGTAAGAAATTTACCTTTCCAACTATCATTTTGAGGGGGCATTGTAATGGGATATAAGGTCGTTTAAAGTAGATGTATAAATCTTCCTTGTCACTAAGCCTTAATTGTCTCTCCTTGGGCTTCGTTCTATTCAGATAAATAGAAGAAATCCGAGACTCAGGGCGATAAATAAATATTAGTTGACATTCATAGCGTCTGGATAGCATACTTATGCGTGAAAACACTTTGCAAGAGATTTTAACAGCGACAGAACTATATAAACTTCGTGATTTTGACGTGTGAACAAAAGACGCGTTGGGTAGAAAAAAATATTCAAAGAATCGTTCTTGTCGGGGATGTTTCACAAATGTCTTTGCGTTTGAAAAGAATAAATTACTACAGTCTGCGTTTTAAACAAGTGACACATCGGATGTAATCTAAAATGTTTATCATGAAAAACAGATACTTTCTCGTTTAAATTTTATTTTTCAGTTTAACAAACACCGAGGGCGCGGAGATTAAATCATGAGCATACCCAGCTGACCTTGGAGAGCTGGACATACCTACACGTGCTTGAGGTGCGATCGGGAAGGCTTCTTCTTCTCATGTCGAATGGGTTCTCCACTACAGCAATCTCGACCAGAAGGTGGCCGCTCCAATGGCCCTTATACCAGTATATACCAGAAGTCACGCGTTCTGACTGTACTTGTAGGAGCGTGAGACGCGAGACAGGACCTCCACAGGAGGTCCCTCATCGATCAAGGAAGCTAAAACTACAGTCTTCGGACATGTGTGCTTGACTATAAATCGTGCCAAGTGTTAAAACGAATCAATGTTCTGGTTAAAAAGTGAGAAAGTGCAATTTTCGACTCTATTGGTGTAACCATAAACTTCTAGTTTGTACAATAGCAATAAATGTGCGTAGAGGATACGGAATAGCGTTAATTCTAATATAAACCTTGAGGTATTGAAATAGATCACTAATTAGTATAGTTTCATTAGATAAGCGTAGCTGGATAGCTGATGTAAAGATTGGAATGGAAATGAGGGACACTGGTGTCAGAGACTCGAAAGAGAGCAGACGTGTTCCCTATTGATCATTACCTGTTGTTAATTAAGTGTATTTTACTCGTAGTGCAGACTAATAATTCTATTGTAAATTAAACTTCAAGTAGATTTTGGTTTTCTCAAACTTTTGCTCTAAGAAATATCTAATAGTGGAAAGAGACGCTGATTGCTGTACGACGAGATAAATCAGGTAATCTAGTTTTGAATTGTAGTAGTTACCTAAAGCTGGATTAATGTCTATCAATGTTAGAGTTTGATTAACGTACAAGGTTGAAGCTATCGTAGCGATGTAATAGTGTCTACTTTTACAAACATGGCATTCGTTCAGCTCGAGGATATAAGCATGTATTTGTCATAACCTTTTGTTCTATTTATGTGCTATGAAATGTCTCATCAAAGTAAGGTTTTTAAGTGAATTCTTTGAACTTGTTTGAGTCACACTAGTTTGGGGAGTTGATTGATTAAGATATCGATTTAATATCAATGTTAACTATAAAATGACATAGTACTATAACTCAATAGGATTAAAATTATAGGGGCTATAATTTTGTGTGTGTCTTATATTGTGTGGATATGTTAGATTAATTAATAGGAATTAAGTATGGCCTGGCAAGTTTTTTTCTCAGGACTGCTTTCTTGCCAATTTATGTTTTCTTTTGGCCCAGCTAGTCTTGGATTGGAGGGACTGTTTTAGCACAACTATACCTAGCCTGGTTCAGTCTGTCATAGTCTCCTTACAGTAATATTAGAAAGCAAAGAGAGGGGGAGGGAGAATTTCATCGTTAATTATTGTAATTTTCCTTTTTTTTTGTACAAAGTGGCTAGCGAGGTGTGCTAAGCTTTACCCTCCGACCGTAACGTAAATTCAAATAATCACTCACAAGGGAAATAAAACCATTTTGATTACTCCCTATTCCAGCTTTTTTTACTTACTCCACAAATCGCCAACCCCTAGGGAATATATTATCTAATATAGTTAAAATTAATACCTATAATTTACACATTAAAGTTAGGGCCGACATTCAATTAAATTAGGTAACTTGAACTCACAATCCCATCTCATTGTGTTGAAAATTTATGGAATAATCACTTGGAATTTATACTCCGAAATTAGCTTCCGTACTAGTTCGCTATTTCGTCGTTATTTGAACTGTAGGATTAGGCGAAGTTCGAAGGTCACACGAATTATTGAAAGTTAATTATTGTCCTCCCCTCAATGAGGAGTGTACTTCCGTTTAGTATACCAATCGGTATTTTGTAACTCATCGCGTACCACGCACGTAGGGTTCTAGCAACTTTTGCAACCTTTGTATTGAAAGAATTGGTAGGTTAACGTAGTTTGAATCAGGGTAACCGACCCGGAACGACACTTCCTTCATAAGCCAAGCTTCTTAAATTTAAACAAAACTGATCAGTACCTACCAAAGCAAAGTGAGGACGCTCACACCTACATATGTGTATGTGTATGTATACATGTATTTGTGTACATGTATATGTATATGTACATATATATATATAAATATATATGTATATACCAACATAAGGACGGGAGGTCGTGGAGAAACGAGTAAGACAGCTTTCGACATGAAAGAACTAGTCTTTCAATGTCTAAATACCAATAAGATCTGGGCCCAGGATAGAACCCCTCCTTGGGGCATGAAAAGAAGCTAGCTTGAAGCGAGTTCCTGGCTATGAGATACACTAGACAAGAACTTAGTCTCCCAGGGGAGTGGATGGACTGGGAAGTCTTTCGTCTATCTAGTGTCGCGAACCGTTTGACATAAGAAAGGAAGGACACAACTCATGTTTGATATATATTTGTTAACCTGTAACTGTCAACGCTTCTAGCCAAGGATTGACTCACGTTAAACTTATGGCCACTGGGCATCTGAGCTTGGTTTTGGCCCGTTCTTGAGCTAGAAGATGTTTCCCAAAGATTGAAATTTGAGACCTTCGTTCTTCACAAATAAGTGTAGGCGACCTTCAGGAAAACCAGTCTTGAGATTCGCAACCTAAACTTCTTCCACGAGTCTAACATAAAAATAAAACAAAACAAAAACAAGAAAAATGACGATCACATTCCTAGGTGAGCGGATTCCGAGAGAGACCTGTTAAGGCCGGTTCGGGATCACCACAAGGCGAAACGGACACTTGACATAATTCTCGTTTTTTTATGTCTATGTTAAAATACACTTGTAGAAAGTTTTACATGGTCTCAGCTATGACCACGATAACGTCAGCGAATCCACTTATAATCGACGCGTTTAAATGAAGGAAAAACAATGTATTTCGATTCCTTCCGGAACCCTCTCAGTTTTCGGAATCAAAAACATATTTTTAAACTATAATCAGGTGTTAACATATTGAGTGCTAATCTAACAATAACAGAGCCCGGTGGAGAGTAGTCTGCGCCCCCTCGAAAACATGACGGTCACGATCCCCAGCATTGGGGGAACGACTGATTGGATTGGATTGGAATCTAACAATGAAAGTTTCATCTTAATACGGTAAGCCCTTCCAGAGACTAAATATCCTTCCTTTTATGCGAAAACCTTTGATTATCCGGGATTGAAAATATGACATCACGTAAAGTACCGTATTTTACCTCCACGGTTATTATTCTCAAAAAAAGTTTAATGTAATCCTACGGGAACTATGTCAGGGTATGCTATTTCACTTTCCACCCCCGAAATTATCTCTGTGAAAAATATCACAAAGCATAAAAATTAGTTTTGTCCAGGTCCCTCGGGAACTATGTCGAGCTATGCTCATTAGTAGTCTATGTCACTTCCCACCCTCTCAACTATATCTATGCAAAAAATCACGTCAATCAGTTGCTCCTTTGCGACGTTGACGTGCGCGAGCGTTGATATTAGTTCCCCAGATCCCACGGGCACTATGTTGGGCTATGCTAATTAGTCATCTATGTCACTTTCGGTGGAAAGAGGGGTGCCCTCAACTATGTCTGTGCAAAAAAACCAGCTCAATGCCTTGCGTAACTAGTGTCTCATCTGTGGCCTTGCCCTGTTGCGATGTGCGCGAGCATGGTAATGAGTTTTCCACAGATCCCTCGGGAACTAAATCGGGCTATCTTAATTAGTAGTCTTCATTATTTCTTACCCCCTTAACTGTCTTTGTGCAAAAAAAAACATATAAAATCCATTGCTCCGTTGCGATGTTAAAGAAATTAAACAAAAAACGTCTTTCCTCAGTTCCCTTAGGAATTTGATCTGACTGTGCTATTTTCACGGGATAAACAGTAGCCTATGTCCTTCTTCATGAAACAGTCTACGTAAATTCCAAATTTCGTCAAGATTGATAGAGGTGTTGAAGCGTGAAGAGGTAACAAACAAACAAACATCTATTTTATATGATTTCTCCATACCAATTTTGAAGCCCCATTAAACTCCTTTAGGGGTTAATTTTCAAAATACTGTTCTTAGCGCATACCTATCTACGTCATAATTGCTATCTGATGCCAAATTTCATATTAATCCGTCCAGAAGTTAAAGATACTTTCTATTCTTTTCGAGTACAGAACAAACTAGAACCGGTGTACAGTGAGAATATAATGATGCGCGCACGAGCCAATAACTCCGCGCCTACCCTCCTGCCCTTGGTCAAATTATATATATTAGTACTAACATACAGTATGGATACTCCCTGCCGCTCTCTAGATTGCGACCTTACCCCTTCGTCAACTAGATTGATACAGATTGGTTACAGTTTGGTTGTCGAACGTATAGGATTTCGCCGCCATTTTGTTTGTTCCGTCATTCCTTTTTTGAAATGTAAATTCTGCCCCGTTGTATGAAGTGTCCAGGGTGTGCCTTGGCTGTGTATTATTGCTATTTTAGGTCGGATTTTAAAACTTTTTGAGTTAGGTAAGTTAGAAAGAACCAATGCTTGTTTACTCACAAAAATAAACCACCTGCATGTGGGATTTAAAAGGGCCAAAACGTCAATACTAATGTAGATAATTTATTTCACTTTTATCGCCGTACGCGAGTTCTGGTTTTTTCAGTATTTGTTATTACATTTTATTATGTTTCCGACAGTTTCATTTACAGATAGATACGGATTTATGAAGTTCCATGACACACCCCTAGCCTAGATTTCATTCGGTCAAAAGTTTCAGTCAAGGGCCTTATTGGCCTCGGCTGTGCAAATTGATAAATTAGAATCACCGATACGGCTTCGTGATTTATGGCCAATTCAATGGGAATCGGGGCCGGAGTTAGGGGAAATGTCGGCATTATCAAGGGGTCAGATTTAGCTTTCTACTTAGTGGCTTTTCCCCGACATGACGAAAGCTTTCCTATGAATAAAGACAGTTATTTTTTTATTTCATTTAAAAATCACTTTCCTACTTTTGATATGGAAAAATGTAGGTATAGTTGCTTAATTCGTTTTAAAGATAATAAAATTCTAATACTGAGAATTATAATACTACATTTTTTTTAATTCACAATTGGTAAACCCTTGACAACATGGAGCGTCGGTGGCTCAACCGGTAACGACTCGGTCCATCTAACCAGAGGTACCGGGTTCAAATCTGGACGGCCAATGTACCAATGAGTTTTTCAAAAACTTACGTACATACTTACCGATTGCTTTAACGGTGAAGGAAAACATCGTGAGGAAACCTGCACACGCCTGCGAAGAAACTCGAAGGTTGTGTGTGAAGTCTACCAACCCGCACTGGGCCCGCGTGGTCGACTAAGGCCTAATCGCCCTGATTCAGGGTAGGCTCGAGCCCCTCGGTGGGGACGTATATGAGCTGTAATGATGACAACATCTCACCTGGTGGTAAGTGACGATGTTGCCGAAGATGGAAGCGGGCTTAAGTAAGTTTGTTTTCATAAGTAAAACCTTGAACTAGAGTCTAGTCTAGTAGACCCTACATCTTTGGTGACCCCGTAAAGAATACGAAGAAAATCATCATGACTGACGAAAATAAAGAAACTACGGGAAATACAATGGCGAGTTGAGTAAAGTGGGCGTACGTATACCGCCATTTTGGCCTGAAGAACCGGCCCTCTGGTTTGCACAAATAGAAGGTCAGTTTGTTTTGTCCGGAATCACTAATGATACGACAAAATTTTACTATGTGATTGCACAGCTTAGTCATCAATATGCAACCGAAGTTAAGGAAATTATTACTTCTCCATCAGCTACTGACAAGTACCTTAAGCTAAAAACTGAACTTCTCAAACGCCTACATACTGAGAATCTTACTCCCTAATATTGTTTCACAACTCTGTGGCGCTATTTTTCGAGTTTATGTTTAAAAGTTATTGAAATTTTATTTTTAAATCTTCCGAAAAGCAGCGGCTTACGTCATCATTAATGCTTATTATATAATACATAGTTTTCACAGGCGGGTAGTTGTTGGATATGACAAAAATCTGATATCTCTAAATAGTATAAAACAAAGTCGCCGCCTGACTGTCTGTTTCTCCGCTTGCTTCTTCTAAACCACGCAACGGATTTTGATACGATTTTCACGTGCCTTTATTATTCCAATTTCTGTGGTTTCACTAATATAAAGAGCGATAGACAAGGAGGTGTTCAAATAACAAAAAATCCTAGAGGGCCGTTAGCGGCTCGCGCACCGCGCACCATCTAGTATCAGAATAAGTCGTTTAACAGACATACTGCTGTTAGGAAAACGTATATAAATATTAATTAGTGTACACAATAGTATATGATAGTATATAAGGACTGTTAGTAAACAGATAAATTCAAAATAGCTTTATCCGCTACAGAGAGTGTTAATATGCATTCTTTCCATATTGAAGGAGGTGAATCATCATCATCATCATCATCATCATCATATCAGCTGAAGGACGTCCACTGCTGGACATAGGCCTCCCCCTAGGATTTCCACGACGACCGGTTCTGCGCTGCCCGCGACTTTCATCAGGTCATCGGTCCACCGAGTGGGAGGCCTGCCTACGCTGCGTTTTCTGGTAAGGTTTTACGCCACGAAGGAAGGTGAATAAGAAGCCGAAACTAAGCAACTTTCCCCAAGTAACCTATGATCAATTCTAACAAAATAATTTGTACTTTCTATTCAAAGTTCGTCGGTCAGCTAATCGATTTCTATAGGAAGTCCAAATTTTCTTCGAAAATTGACCATAGATTTCTTGGGGAAATTTCTTCAGTTTCGGCTTGTTATTCACCTCTTTGAATATGGCAACAATGCATATTTACACCAGAGATTTGTTATATATATAGCATATCTCTGATTTACACCCTGTATAACTTTCAATAGTTTTTTTGAAGATAGAAACATATATATTGATAACTACAGACCAAATGGCTGTCAAACCATCCCAAACTATAATACACGTATATCCCGCTCAAACTTCACAAGAATAGGGATGACGACAGCATCAGAAATAAATTATGAACTCATGATCACTAAATTGCCGTCCTACTTAACTACCTTCGAACTTACCGTCCTACTTAACTAACTACTTTCTAACTAAACTTCGAAAAACCTTACTCGTTTTGTTTTCCATCAAGTCTTCGGTTTTTAATTCACCAAAATCACAAAATGAGTGCATATAATGACGCTACTAAACTATGACGTCACGCCTAGGTATTTCAAACATTTTTAGAACAAAATGTCGTTTTTCACAGATGATAAAAAGTAACTCAGATGACTAGCGTTCGTCATCCCTATTACATACAATAAATATTGTACCAACCTAGAAGAAAAATAGTTTTACCGATTAGGTTTACGCACGCGGTTTATATAGACCAGTCTGGGTCAAATTTGATTAATGTACTTAGATACTCTTTTCTCATATACTTCTCAGTTTGCCATCTTGAAACCACCGAAAACTCAATTATACCTAACCTTGGTAAGTATTAAAATCTCCTTTAATTGGGCTAAATTTAGGATTTTGGATGACAGTAAAGACTTCTTTCACGTTACTAGATGAGAATTTATTAGAGGAATCAAAAACAAACTGCATAGTTGCGTGCATAGATATAAACTCCTTATTCAGAAAAACTCATATCTTTCTTATTGTTTAATCAAGGATATAAAATCTTCTTTCTGGTGACTGCTTAGTGGTTGCGTAAGAACCAAAATAATTACACTAAAAGTATGCTGTTTTCAGAGGAAACTGCACTCTTTTAAACTGAAATGGCAAATCGGTCGGAATAATCGAATTACGAGAAATTCAAACTTGTTCTCCTGTTGTCATTTTAGTCACGATTATAGCTTTTATAATGTTGCGTGCGTCCTAGATGAGTAGTTTGTAGACATAGCCTTGGTGCGTCAAGAGTTTTCATCAACAGGACTGGAACCAGAGATTTGTTACCATAGATGCGTTATTCACTAACAAACAACATTTGAAAATCGAACCCATTTACACATACAATATTGTAGGTAGTTCGCTTCCATTGCACCGAATGCTACTAAGAAAAGAGATGCCAATAGGGATGAAGGCAGCATCAGAAATAAATTATGAACTCTCACTAAATTGCCCCCTACTTAAAATTCGGAAAACCTTACTCGTTTTGTTTTCCATCAAGTCTTCGATTTTTAATTTATCAAAATCAAAAAATGAGTACTTAAATGACGCTGCTAAATTATAACGTCACGCCTAGGTATTTCAAACATTTTTAGAAGAAAATGTCGTTTTTGACAGATAATACAGACTAACTCAGATGACTAGCATTCGGCATCATTTTATTAGCTTCACTTTTTGGACGCATGTAACCTATCTGCCTCCCCTTATATTTAGACTGGAACACCAACCTTTAGTCTCAACTTACGGGAAGGCACTCCTGATAATTCTAATGAGTTGAGTAACTCTATATGGTACGATGTCACTTGTTCAGTTTCCATATCATTATCTACTGAGAGGTACACGACAACATCCCCCTCTATGTCTGACATAAAAGGGGATCGGACTGCATCAAAAATAAAATCTGAAATATTATTTCCTAAATTGCTCTCCCCTTGAAGTTTCAAAAAACCTTACTTGTTTTATTTTTCCATTACGTCTTAAATTTTTTACTGATCAATTTCACAAAATAAGTTCGTCAATGACGCTTAAAATCTATGACGTCACTTGTGGGTATTTCAATCATTTTTTAGAACAAAATTTCGTTTATGACAGATCATAAAAAGTAACTAGCAGTCCTGCCTGTGGCTTCCATCATCATCTCAGGAGCATGAAAGTTAAGCAGTTAAATCGTCCATCATCAGCTCATCTGCATAACCTGAAAGAATACACCTATCGGTCTATGCATACCTACGTGTATATCTAGGTATAATATTGAAAGAATTTTCCTCCAACTCCTAACCGTTAAGGAGTTGTACCTTCCTTCATTAGCTTATCAATATTAGATGATGACTAACAGACGCAAGTATTTTAAAAGCTTTAGAAAACATATGAATCACGTAATAAGTGCCTACGTAATAAGTAATTTGAGGGTTACCCTCGATTTCCCTGGGAACCTATCATCATATCCTGACTTGGTGACAATGGGACCCCCTCGGGAGTATACTCTTTCGAATAAAAAAAGAATTTTGAAAATCGGTCCACAATTGACGGAAAAATCGGTGAACATACATTAAAAAAAAATACAGTCGAACGTAGAACCTCCTCCTTTTTTGAAGTCGGTTAAAAAAGTTAATCAGTTGGATAGAACGGCCGGACGGACTCGTATTACATTCTAGAGGGAGCGCGGTGCGCGAGCTGCTAGCCGCTCGCGGGGGGTGATTTCCAATGCTTGATGACAAATCTGATGTGCATCGATACGTTAAATGTAAAAAAAACATGTTTTTTATATAGATTGATAGTTCAGTGTAATTTTTAGCCAAAAATACACGCTAACATGACGATGATGTTGCGTATTGAAAACAAAATGAAATTGTGATTTTGTGTGATAAAGTGCTGTTTTGTTATTAATTTATCAAGATGAGGACCAACACTATATTAGGGACAAGTAATTAATTATTGAAATCGGTGCAGTGTTTTAGGCTGTACGAGGCATTAAAGGAAACATACATACACACATACCCTGCTTGTAAGATTCATAAGCCTTTCTGTTGGTTTTGCCGTAGTCGCGTAAAAAGGAGGTAAAACCAAGATGACCGGGAAAATTGCGGACCAAAACTTATGGACACACTTTTTTTAAATCCACAATAGGGAATCGGACTGCATCAAAAAGAAATTCCGAAATATGATATCCTAAATTGCTCTCATCTTGAAGTTTCATATAATCTTAATTGTTTTGTTGTTCCATTACGTCTTCAATTTTTAATTGATCAAATTCACAAAATAAGTTCGTCAATGACACTAAAGATCTATGACGTCACTTGTGGGTATTTCAAACATTTTTAGAACAAAATTTCGTTTTTGACAGATCATAAAAAGTAACTCAAATGACTAGCAGTCCGATCCCCTATTGATAAGCCCTTGGCATCATCTAGTTCCAATAACAATAGTGATTTTTATATATCTGTGTTAAGTCAAATATAATAGTACTACGAGCAACATACAGTGTGGACACTCCCATCCGCTCTCTAGATTGCGACCTCGGGTACCCAGGTAGATTCAGATTGGTTACAGTTTGGTTCTCGAACGTATGGGATTTCAGCGTGATTTTGTTTGCTCCGTCATTTGTTTTTAGAAATGTCATTTCACGACCGGGTGTGGTTAAGTTCTGGGTGTTTTGTGTGACTATTCAACACATTTTTCACTTGACCGTGCGGTGTAAATTATAAATAAACTATAATGAGCCTGGCACGACGTTCTCACTAATGTGACTAAATGTGTTCGCAAACATTAAGGAAGATGGAGTCACGATACTGATCTAAAGACTGTCAAGGATGAGCCAAGGTAGACTAGCACTCCAAGGGTTCCGTCCGTACCACCACACCTCTCCATACCACTACATAGTATAATAATGCCTGTTCACATTACAAACAAAAGACATCAACGTGAGCGATAAAAATAGTCTTTTCTTCTCATTCAAAACGAACTCCTTAGTGCCAGTACGACTCTCACTTAGGCAATTTTTATTATTTACTATTTTACTTCAGTTCAGTATTACTTCTATTCTTCTTCTTCTTTTCGAGTCGAGGGCAAACTCAGGTAGTCCCATCCCAAAACCGAGCCACGCAAATTGCCTTGTCAGTGGCCTGCATCAAGTCCTCCCGCGTGCAGGTGACAGGGCAAGAAGGACACGTAATGAGGTGGTCCATCGTTTGAGGGACCGCACCACACCTACACTCCAGGTTCGTATCTCAAATGAATCCCCACCTGAACAAGTTTTCTTTACTTCGGCCGACCTGAGACCGGTTTCATAGCTATCTGCATGAACGTCGACAGCGTGTTCGGGTTGACCATAACTTATCCGGATGGTGTGCTGCATCTGCAGGGGTCCCTCAGGGTGGCGTGCTCTTACCGCTTTTTTTCGCTGTATTTATAAAATTCATTTCCATTGAACTAGAATCATCTTATCACTTGTACGCGGATGATTTACAAATTTATACCCAGACAGATTCGGCAAACCTTTCAGATGCCATCTGCTGGACCAACAGAGATTTGGTTGTAATATCGGATTGGAGCAGGTTGTTTGTTTTTTGATGGTGTAAGAGTACCCTACAGTGGCAAGGTGAGGTACCTCGGTATCTACTTTGACCGGACGCTGTCTTGGGAACCTCAGGTTGCCGAAGTCAGCCGGAAAATATTTGGTTCTATCAGGTCCTTAAACCGTTTGCGAAACTTTCTTCTTACAGCTACAAAAATTACACTAGCACAAACGCTTCTTCTTCCGCTCCTTGATTATGCTGACGTTTGCTATGATAAGGTTTACTTTCGGTTTACGTAAATATGACCATGTTTCCAAATACAGAAGTAAACTTAAGTGGCTACTTATTCGCCGCCGTAAAGACCTACATATCCTTTCCCTTCTATATTGTATCCTGTTCAACCCAAAAACACCCTATTACCTCAAAGAGTCCTTTCAGTTTCTCTCTTCTACTCATACTCGTACTCTCCGCTCCTCTGATAATATCTTCCAGTACATTCCTACTCACTCTACTTACTTTTTCGCTCACTCATTCACTATTCATGCTATTCAGCTTTGGAATTCTCTTACCGTTTCTATCCGACAAGCTCCTTCTCAATATCAAATTAAAGAATACCTTTTATGGCTACAATCAACGTGTTAGCATTATTCCTTTTTTTACTGATTAATATTTATTAGTATATTGGTATATATTTTTATTATGTAAGTATAGTTTATATTATTATTATTTATTTTTTGTATAGTATGTTTATTACATGTATTTTGATTTAAATTTTAATTAAGTAGTAATAGTAAATTTTCCTTTTTTTCAATTTTATTCCATATACATACATATTTGCTTTGCACAACCCTTACTTTGATTTAGATGTATCCAATCCCTGGGTTGCCTGGAAGAAATTGCTATAGGCCAAATTAAATTAAATTAAGAAATTGCTTTAATTTTTTTTGCTAATTTGCTATATTACCTTGTTCTATCCTTGTCTAAAGCGTAGCGATTCTATTCGTTACTATTCTATTCTCTTTGCTTTATCCTGTCTAAATTCAAAAGAACGTCGAAACTCTTAGTCACTTGTTGACAGCTGTTACAGTAACGTACAGGTTTTGTCTATGATTTTGTATGAGACCTACCTACTTTTAGAGAACCGTAACATTATGTAAATACTATTAGGCATTTTTACTAGTTTTCTCAGCTATCAAAAACGACATTTTGTTGTGAAATTGTTCGTGTAACAGGCATGTGACTTGTGACGTCATTGCATTTGACGAACTAATTCAGTGATTTTAATAAATATAACATTGATTAAAATATAAAATAATTACCTAAGTTTTTGTGCTTTTTACTAGAAAGCCCTAATTCAGGGTAGGCTTGAGCCCCTCGGTGGGGACGTATATGAGCTGATATGATGATGATGATGACTAAATATAAAATTGAACATTGATTTAAATATCAACTATGTAAATTACGAGTATTGTGCTTTTTAGGAGAAATGCTGTTTAGTGAATAACATTTTGGAGGAGTAGGTATGACACGGAAGTTTGACATAATTTTGGTCTTGTCCAGGTTCATTCTAAGACCCACTTGTTGAGAGGCTACATAGATTTTAGAATTGCTAAACTTAAGTGGCAGTGGGCGGGGCACATTGCTCGTAGAACAGATGGCCGTTGGGGCAGTAAAGTTCTCGAGTGGCGACCACGCACCGGAAAGCGTAGTGTAGGCAGGCCTCCCACTCGGTGGACCGATGACCTGGTGAAGGTCGCGGGAAGCCGCTGGATGCGGGCAGCGCAGAACCGGTCGTCGTGGCGATCCTTGGGGGAGGCCTATGTCCAGCAGTGGACGTCCTTCGGCTGATATGATGATGATTCATTTTAAAATTTATTTTAAAGTAGCTTTTTCCCGCAGCTTCACTCGCGTGGACAACGTTTCTACGACTGTCTCCGAGGGTGCGCAATGCGCGAGCCGCAAGCGGTTTCCGAACGTGGAAAAAAGTAGCCTATATGCTAATCCAGGTCCTAATCTATCTACCTACCAAATTTCATTCAGATACGTTCAGTAGTTTTTGTGTGAAAGAGTAACAAACATCCATCCATACATACAAACTTTTAGTAGGATGAGTGCTGTCAAGGGCCCGCACTGGACCCGCGTGGTCGACTAAGGCCCGATCGCCCTAATACAGTATAAGGCTCGAGCCCCTCGGTGGGGACGTATATGAGCTGAAATGATGAAGCGCTGCCAAATACCCTATTTCATTACTGTCGGTCGTTCACCTTAACTACAGATAACGTGCCCACTGAGGGGGCATGGGTCTATTCCACACACCTGGGGCAAAGTATATTTAAATATATTAGTACTAAAATACAGTATGGACCTCTCTGCCACTATCTAGACTGCGACCTCACCCCCCTCGTCACCCAGATTGATACAGATTGGTTTCTGTTTGGTTGTCGAACGTATAGGATTTCGCCGCCATTTTGTTTGTTCCGTCATTCCTTTTTTGAAATGTCATTTCCGTCCGTTGTATGCAGTGTCCAGGGTGCGGCTGGGGACCAAGTCCGGATCGGTTGTAGGCATTATTTCAATTTCTATTGTTGTAAGGCTAGTAGCGAGCCCTACTGTCAGTTTTCAAGTCACCTTTAGGGCCCCTGACACGGCTTAAATACAATCAAGTGAAACCAACCGGCACCAACGGCTTAACAAATATCGAGGTAATGACTGCGCTTTGTTAACAACCGATAAACGTCGTGGGGATGTCTTCCCAATACCGGAAGGTTGGGCCATACTCCACACACGGGGGCTAAGTCTGGGTTGGTGGAGGTTGTACGGCTAGTGGTGAACCCCATTATCAGAAGTTTTTCAAGCCGCCGATAAGGCATCTGACACGGCTTAACGACTGCCATCACTACATAGCAACCGACACCAACGGCTTAACGTGCCTTACGATGCACGGAAACGGTCGAGAAAAATGACACTAACAGTCAAACCCATCCAGTTAATGACTGCGCTTATAGTTAGTTAATCTATGTGATCGGCGCGACGTGACAACGTAATTTGCACTGAGCTATTTACGACCGCTTCTGTCGCGGGTGATTGTAAATAACCGGAAAACTTTTTTGCTGAAAAAAAATAATCAAAAATGGTTTATTTTGTAACGGTAGATTGTACATGATATTTTGTGTTTGAACATCTTTAAAAGATACTTGTGACAGTAGTATGCACAGTTCTTCCATACCACTAAGTATAAATAAACAAACAGAAGTATCTACTTATAACGTAACAATGTTCATTGCTCGAATTAGTAAATCAAAAGTTTACATAAAAGGGACTCCTTTTTCCCTTTTATGTAAACTCTTGATTTACTAATTCTAAAGAACTATGAATAACGTGTGGTGTGTGTTCCTGTGTGTCGGTGTGTTCTTGTATGTGCGTGTGTGTATGTGTGTGTGTTGAAGTCAGGAAAATAAACTGTACAGCTACGATGTGCATACTTTCTCGCGGAACCTTCAACATCTGGTATGGTTGTATAGCGACACCTTCAGTAACCCGACGCAAAGAATACTGAAGCTTAACACAAGCAACGAGAGTACAAAATGTATATACAGGGTTATTGGTAATTAGACCGGATCCTCTTAAGAGGGTATAAGGGAAGTTATTTGGTATAATTTTGACCCCATATTGTGTTATCCGAAACTCAACCGTTTTTGAGATATTTGCTTTTTAAGATTTTTTGTAGAAAAATCAGTTTTCCTCCTTCAAAAATAAATAAAAAAATAACTATTCATTCAGATTTCGTTTTGTTTACATTTTTGGATAGAATACATTTTAATTCTTAATATTCAACAATAAAATCTTAATATTCCGTATCAATACAGAAAGTAAAGGCCACTTCGTAAAAAATAAATCAGATTTTTTTGTTAAACTGTCTACTTAAATGTGATTTTTCTCGAAAAAAATCCCTATTAGTTGAGTCTGCATGTTATTTTAAAAACATTTACACATTTCTAGCTATCCAACGAGGTAAAAAACACTGCATTTCGTGGCATGGTTTCAGAGAAAATGTGACAAAACCAAAACTGGGTAGTAGAAACTAAAGGTGTGAGGTTGAAATAATAATTTAAGGAAGTTTTTAGAATCAAAGTATTTTTGTCGTGTTGCTAGTGGTACCTCACTAAGAAGGTCAAAAACTTCATTTCTTAGGAAGTTTTCATAGGCTTCGCCATTTAAGTGGTGGAGCAGGAAATAGGGACCAATTAAATTGTCGTCAATAATTCCCATCCACACATTAAGTGAAAAACGTCTTTGCGATCCTTGTGGCCTTTTCTTATTTGGGTTACGGTCAGCTTTTGGTGCCCAATAGTGGATATTATGATAGTTTATAATGCCATCCTGGTCAAATCTCGCCTCATATGTCCACAGATTTTTTTTTAAGTAACTAGGGTCCTCTGTATCCGCGTTGAGCATAAATCGGCAAAAATCAATCCTCCTTGCCGGATCTCCTTCTTCTATCACTTGTACAGGAGTATAATGGTATGGGTAGAGTCCTGCCCCATGCACTGTATGCCAAACTTTCCATTGGGTTATACCAAGACGTCGTGCTACCATGTTGGTCGATGTGGTTGGATCCTCTTCAAAGTAACGAAGAATGTCTTCTTCTTCCTCCACACGATAAACACGAGGTCTGCCAGCATCGATTTGTCTTCTCTGAACGCTACCGGTTTCTCGTAGTCGCCGATACACTCCGTCAAACACACTCTCATCGGGTAAACGGCGGTTAGGAAATCGAGACTGATACTCCGTACGAGCACGAGTAGAGATACCGTTGGCATATCCATAGCAAAACATTATGTCCGCATATTCCTCATTTGAAAACTCTCGAGGACGAGGTTGGACACGGGGATCTGCAGCCATAATTTGATCGTCAATCAAGTCCTTTAATACACGCCAAGTCGTCGGGAATGCAATCAGTCACAAAACGTTTACAAGCCAAGTCACAAAGTAAAGATACCGAAGTCCAAAGATAGTGGAAAGCGTCTACACAGTACGAATCGCACGAGCAAACTGGACTTAACAACAACACAAATCTGCTAGCAACGTGAGCGAGAGCGAGACAGAGCATACGGAGCATTGAAGTAGTATCGCTTATTGACCTCGGATCAAAAACCACATTCTCGGAATTCACTACCTGGGCCTATTGTTTTCACATTTTCTTTGAAATTTTGTAACTAAATGCAATGTTTTTTACCTCGTTGGATAGCTAGAAATGTGTAGATGTTTTTCAAATAACATGCAGACTCAATTAATAGGGGTTTTCTTCGAGAAAAATCACATTTAAGTAGACAGTTTAACAAAAAATCTGATTTGTTTTTTACGAAGTGGCCTGTACTTTCTGTATTAATACAGAATATTATGATTTTATGATTGAATATTAAGAATTAAAATGTACTCTATCTAAAAATGTAAACAAAATGAAATCTGGATGAATAGTTATTTTTTTATAAATTTTTGAAGGAGAAAATCTGATTTTTCCAAAAAAACTCTTAAAAAGCAAATATCTCAAAAACGGTTGAGTTTCGGATAATGCAATATGGGGTCAAAATTATTCCAAATAACCGCCCCTATACCCTCTTAAGAGGATCCGGTCTAATTACCAATAACCCTGTATATATCGCGTCCAACTGGTTAAATTAGTCATTTAATTAAGTGCCTAGCCGGTTTATTAAATGGCGGCATTCAACTAACTGGCTGAATGATACCTAATATATTTAATAAATTGCCTGGCTGATGCTTAGGCCATTATAAAACCAGCGAAGCGAATACAGAAGTAGGAGCTCCGAAGGGGCTCTGTCGACTCAGAAATGGAACAAGCGAAACTAGAGCGGGAGCGAGCGTAGCGAGCTCGAAATTTCGGAGAACCCCCGAATCATTTGGTTAAGTTAACTAACACTCGCCCTCAGAGACAGTCATAAAAAAACCGGCCAAGTGCGTGTCGGGCCACGCGCAATGTAGGTTTCCGTAGTTGTCAATATCGCCGCCATATCTAATTTACAAATTTACAAATACAGCGGTTTAGTTGTTAGGGGGTGGGGGGGGGACACTCGACTCCAACAAAATTGCACTTTCAGCCCTATTTTTTCGAAAACGGAAACCTAGATCACTTAGACTCACAACAATTGTTTTAAGATCTAACCAATGATACCCCACACGACTGTTATAGTCATCTGAGTTACTTTTTATCATAGGTCATAAACGACATTAACACTAAACATGTTTGAAATACCTAGGCGTGACGTCATAGTTTTGCAGCGTCATTTATGTACTCATTTTATATTTTTGGTGATATAAAAATCGAAGACTTGATGGAAAACAAAATGAGTAAGGTTTTTCGAAGTTTAACTAGGAGGGCAATTCAGTGATCCAGAGTTCATAATTTATTTCTGATGCTGTCGTCATTGTCGTTTTTGACAGATGACAAAAAGTAACTCAAATAAGTAGCAGTCATCATGCCCATTGTAAAAGTTCAGTGAACCGTTCGCTACGATTATAATGCGTAGTCGCTGACAGTAGCTGTAGCGCTACGTCTACCTGCACAAATTAAAGATAATTCATTTACTCATTGACAGTTTCATCATCATCGTATCACAGCCGAAAGACGTCCACTGCTGGACAAAGGCCTCCCCCAAGGATGTCCACGACGGCCCGTCCTGCGCTGCCCGCATCCAGCGGCTTCCCGCGATCTTCACTAGGTCGTCGGTCCACCGTGTGGGAGGCCTTCGTAAGCTACGTCTTCCGGTGCCCGGTCGCCACTCAAGAACTTTACCGCCCCAAAGGTCATCTGCTCTACAAGCTATGTGCCTCGCCCACTGCCATTTAGGTTCAGCGATTCTCTTCTTTATTATATTATCTTCTCATTTCTGAGTCGATCTCGTACGGATTCTCCAAGTACATTATTCCTAAATGCTTCCCTTCCTTGCCCATACGATCGTCTTCATCTCCCGGGACAAACACGTGAATGCGAACTTACTGTCAGACAAACAAACCTTATAACAATCCACACACTGGTCTAAGACCTCAGTCTTAAGACACCGCGGCATTTGGGACGTGAAGATATTGCGAAGCTTCCCGAACGCTGCCCAGCTGAGTTGGAATCGTCGATTGATCTCTTTCTTGAAGTTTACAGGTCAAAAATCTGGCCAAGTGCGAGACGTGCTCGCCCACCGAGGGTTCCATACCACTAAACCTCTGAAAAAGGAACCTTAAAAACATCAACGAGTACAACATTGATACTTACCTATTCACTTCAAACAAAAGATCGTGGAGAGCGATAGAAAAATGTTCTTTCTTTTAATAAATTTGGGATCCTTAGGGTTTTGTTTAGGGTTCCCTACCCAAAGGGTAAAAACAGGACCCTATTACTAAGACTCCGCTTTCCGTCCGTCTGTCTGTCTGTCCGTCTGTCACCAGGCTGTATAAGCGTGATAGTTAGACAGTTGAAATTTTCACAGATGATGTTCTTCTGTTGCCGCTATAACAACAAATACAAAAAATTAGAAAAAGTGAAAAAAAGGGGGGTCTCCATACAAAAAACGTGTCTTTTTTAAAACATGAAGAAACTAGCGCCATCTATTATGATGGTTTTTGAAACATGAAACTAGCGCCATCTAGTATGATGGTATGGAACCCTATGTGTGCGGTTCTGACTCGCACTTAGTCGGTTTTTACTATTTAAAATTGTGTGTGAACACCTATTTAAGATAAAAAAATTGGATTTGATGGATTATTTTAACAAATTAATACAGTAGGTACCTAATATTACAAGTGGTAAAAATTACTATCAAAGTATGTGTGTGTGTGTGTATGTGTTGTGTGTGTGTGTGGTGCAAGAATCACAGACCGCGCTCAGCATATACTGCGGCAACACAGCGCTGTATACAAATAGTATACAATGACTAATTATAAGAAGTGCCCTACCCTATATAAGTGTGTAGTTACTAGTTAGGTACCTATAGCTATATATTTTAAGGTTGACACGTGTTGCGGAGCAATTAGGTAAATTGGCACACATAAGAAAATAATTGTTTTCACTAATAATGTTCTTTTGCCCTTATCACAAGCAAGACGTCTTGCAAACAAGATAGGTTTTACATCTATTAGTGTACTTTTTAATATACATACAGGTTCACTTAATCGGTACCTAATAGGGGATCGGACTGCATCAAAAATAAATTCTGAAATTAGATTTTCTTAATTGCTCTCCTCTTGAAGTTTAAAAAACCTTACTTGTTTTGTTTTTCCATCACGTCTTCAATTTTTAATTGATCAAATTCCTATAATAAGTTCGTCAGTGACGCTTAAAATCTATGACGTCACTTGTGGGTATTTCAAAAATTTTTAGAACAAAATTTCGTTTTTGACAGATCATAAAAAGTAACTCAAATGACTAGCAGTCCGATCCCCTATTGAAGGCGTAAAAGTAGTAAGAAGACCAATGAAAAGACTAAAATTAGGTTTTTACCAATGAAATTACCGATTGAATTAAAAAGTATAAAAAGAATACAATTATTAAAAAAAAAACATTATATCAGCTCATATACATCCCCACCGAGGGGCCCGAGCCTACCCTGCATTACGATGATCGGACCTACACACACGACACGACACAGGCCCAGTGCCAATAAAATTGCCGATTGATGAAAAAGTTTGAAGAAGATAATTATTTTAAAAAAAACTCATCATATCAGCTCATATACGTCTCCACCGAGGGGCTCGAGCCTACCCTGCATTACGACGATCGGGCCTGCACATAAGACACGACACGAGCCCAGAAGATAATTATTTACAAAAAAAACATATCAGCTATATATTTCCCCACCGAGGGGCTCGAGCCTACCCTGCATTACGACGATCGGGCCTAGACACACGACACGACACGGGCCCAGGAGATAATTATTTAAAAAAAAACAGTTGGTCGACTTCACACACAACCTTCGAGTTTCTTCGCAGGCGTGTGCAAGTTTGCTTACGATGTTTTCCTTCACCGTAAGAGTAGCGGATAAACGTCAAATCAAATAAAAAAAAGTGTGTGTGTCAGCTCCGACGCACGACTGGAGTTTACTACTTAAGTACAATTGTCTAAACAGGCACAAAACAGGGCTTGAATTTGGTTCTTTTCATAGCTGATGTGTCAGGTGTTTTAGCTCCCATGATCGCAGCTACTAATGATCCATTGACTAACCTCATATGCTTTGGATGCGGTTATACGAGCATATCTTAGGTCATACCATAAAGGGCTCTTACATTGGTTTCGAGTTGACTTTTCATTTAAATCAAGAGCATTTTTCAGCCCAATATTATCGTCACCATAAGATTCTCGTGCAGCCCTGAAAATGCAAACTAATAACTTACTGTAAACAAAATTTATTCTTTATAACCTAAAAAACTACTACTGAAAGAAAGGTTATTATTTCGCCTTTGCAGGATTAAGGTTACTTACGTAGGTAGTGTTATATTATTTTATAGTACTTACATTGCTCTTTTTACATTTCTCAGCTCGCAGAATAAAAATCGGGGTTATTTTTGAAGAACATTCCAACCATGATTGCGTCCACTTTGGGCTAGTTTGTGCTATCTGCTTTTACAAAATTGACATCCATGATGGAGTGGAATACCAAATTATACGATGGAGATTGTAAAATATCACAAATTTTTACGAAAATATTTTAAAATCTTATTTAAACATATCAAAAATCGTAAGACTGCAACAATGACAGATCTGATTGTTGTGATGTGACGTCATCTTAGATTCAACCAATTCTGACTGTTAAGTTTCTCTTGTAATATTTCTAGTAATTTGTTGACATCATTCTTTATATAATCACTCGCTTGAATAAGGAAATGATGAAGTGAAAACTGTCGAACATCACTGTGTTTAAAGTCATTCTGATACTTCAACAGTTCACAATCCATAATTTTCTTCTTTTTTGCTTCTTGAAGAAACTCGTGGAAAAGGTCTCTGCTGGTTTCATGATGTGGAGCTGTTTTTTTGCAAATTTGATCTACAGTGACGTATTTCATAGTAGTCCCTACTCTCGAAAGGATGGGTTTTTTCCAGTAACATTTAACCTTGGTGCAGGAAGGTTCTTCACTGCGACAATGGGTCCACATTAAAAATGCCAATGCGTGCTTACAACCACCAGTTGAAGCTGCACAGTCCAAGCACTGGCAACTGACGATTTCACCTTTAGTCTCGTCTATCACCATAGTGACTTTGTATGAACTAGCCCTCACTTTGTGCTCGGGGCAGATCTTGCAATTGAGTGTGCAAAGTCCTGATCCACGACGTAGTTGCACGTACCCAATATTATCGTCACCATAAGATTCTCGTGCAGCCCTGAAAATGCAAACTAATTACTGCAGCATAATTGAATTTAAAAGGGGTTGAATAATATAATAGAGATGCTACATGATACGTAGAATTTTTACTCCCTGCCTAAATATGAATTTCGGAAAGAAAATAAATTTTGGGGTAATTTGGAATACTTTTATTTTATAAGATTATAAATATTTGGGTAAAGATATAAACCAGTGGATAAGTTAAAGGTGTAAAGAGTGAATGACCGTGGAAATAACCTAAATATAAAAACAACACATTACATAATTTTAAATTATAAAAAAAAGGTTAGGTAACGATCGATCGTCCCCCCGGGTGTATAAAATGATCTAATAAATTCCTAAAAAGGTAAATCGAGTTCAATTATTGGGTGTCGAAATTACACCATAACGTTGTAGGTAAAAAAACTTTGGGTGTACCATACTCTTAATAAATTTTAAATCAAACGCAAAATTGTTATAGTAAACGGAAGACAGGAGAACACGCAGGCCAGCAGCTATGCTTGGAGGACGACAGCAGAACCTTGTCGGGCAGTAGTAATGCTTGGTCACTAGCGACAACAAAAAGGCGCGGGCAGGTCGTAATACTTGATCACTAGTAATAGTATTTGGTCACCAGTAACAGTCAACTCCAATGGGCCTTAAATTAGGTATAAACAAAAGTTCCACTTCCCTTTGGGTAAGCGACAGGCAGTTGCAGATCGGCGTAGTTAGCAATAGTCCAGGGTATAGTAGTAGTATGCTGATTTGTTCGGACCGTGTGGAAGACCCTACAACCATGAATAAAAATTTAGTTCGCAACGGCACTAAATAAAAATGGATAGCTTTCTCTAAGCATAAATCACTTACCCCAGTTAAAAATAGGAGGTCTTGAAAATAACAAGAAGAATCACAAAACTTTTAAAATATTTATATTGAAAAACACCTATTTCGACGGTCAACACTCCTCAATTGTTTTCACTCTTGTCAAAAGCTCGCAATCATTTCCAAATTCTATTTTTATAGACGAACAAGATCAAAAGAGAATTTAATTATGAAACGCAAGAAAGAAGATCGGCTCGAAACGATAGTTTGCGTTTCATTACTTACTGTAAACAAAATTTATTCTTTATAACCTAAAAAACTACTACTGAAAGAAAGGTTATTATTTCGCCTTTGCAGGATTAAGGTTACTTACGTAGTTAGTGTTATATTATTTTATAGTACTTACATTGCTCTTTTTACATTTCTCAGCTCGCAGAATAAAAATCGAGGTTATTTTTGAAGAACATTCCAACCATGATTGCGTCCACTTTGGGCTAGTTTGTGCTATCTGCTTTCACAAAATTGACATCCATGATGGAGTGGAATACCAAATTATTAGATGGAGATTGTAAAATATCACAAATTTTTACGAAAATATTTTAAAACCTTATTTAAACAAATCAAAAATCGTAAGACTGCAACAATGACAGATCTGATTACTGTATTGTGATGTGACGTCATCTTAGATTCAGCCAATCCTGACTCTTTTGTATCACGTGACATATTTTAGAAGGTGCGCACAATAGGTAGCGCGCGAAAAACGTAACGCGATCACTAGATTTTACTCACTTTTAAATAGTAAAAAAAAACTTATTGTATATTACAAATAATGTCATGATTCAGATTACAGTCTCAGGTAATGGTATTTGTTATAGAATCAACATATATAGGGTGTAAAATAATTGGTGTAGGACCCGTTAACTGAGGCTTCTACTCATCATACTGAACAACTTTCCCCAAGGAACCTATAGTCAATTCTCAAAAAAAAAGTTGTACCCTCCATACTAAAATTCATAAAATTGGTCGATCAGCTGATCGATTTGTATGAACTTTTTTTTTGCGATTTCAGCAAAGTCGTAGAACAAAATTTGTTCATTATGATGAGTAGAAGCCCCAGTTAACGGGACCTACACGAATTTTGTTACACCCTGTATATCTTTATCATTTACATAATCTATTATTTTATAATATCCTCTAGCTAGCTAGAGCACAAGCATTTTTTGACATGAGTCTTGAATTTATTCTCTGAAATTTATTGGAAACTTATTGTAAAATCTTATACACTGCCCCACAAATGACTTATTAACCTTACTCAGTCTCCAAAAGGTTATATCTATTTTATTTACATTTCTTAAATTCAAATTATGTCTGTCACTGTTTTTAGGAAATAAATGCAAATTCTTACGAACTTTACGAACGTACATGATGTTTTCATATATAAATTGACTAGCAACAGTTAAAATATTGATTTCTTTGAACTTATTCTGTAACGACTCACGTGATCGCATCTGATAGATTGCGCGGATAGCTCTTTTCTGCAGGATGAAAATAGTTTCTATATCAGCCGCATGCCCCCACAGTAAGATGCAATAAGACATTATACTATGGATGTAACTAAAATACACTACTCTCGCAGTACCCACATCCGTTAACTGCCTTATTTTCTTAACGGCATAAGCAGCTGAACTAAGCCTTCCCGCTAAAGTTTCAATGTGTGGTCCCCATTGAATTGAAACATCCAAAGTTATAACAAGGAACACCGTAGTATTTACAAATTCTAATTTATTACTGTCTAATATTACACTATTATTAACCTTTTTACATTTGGCAAACAAAATTTTATACATTTTGTTTTCTTAGCATTTAATAATAAGTTGTTCACAGTGAGCCAGTTCAATATCTTTGCAACAGTGTTATTTACTTCGTTTTTCTTTCCTATTCACTTTAAAAATAAGAGAAGTATCATCCGCAAACAACACAATATTTGACAGATGCACCATAAAAGGCAAATCAAGTACTTAAACAAGGAAAAGAAAAGGCCCTAATATGGAACCCTGGGGCACACCCATTTTCACCCTAGATCCAGATGAGTTCGTGCCATTCACTTGTACTTTTTGTGTTCTGTTGTCTAAATACGAATTTAAAAGACTGAGAGCCCCATCCTCTACACCACAATGCTTTAATTTCATAAGTAATGTTTGGTGTTCAACGCAATCAAAAGCCTTAGATAAATCACAAAACACTCCAATTGCATTCTGCGATTCCCCGAAGGCATCATATACATATGGTGCGAATAAGTGGTACTCCTGCATCGGTTGTTGATCGACCTTTAGTAAAACCAAATTGTTAGTTATGCAGTAGTTTGTGTTCTGTAAAATATTGAAGCATTTGGTTAAGCTTAATCTTTTCAAACACTTTACTAAGAACTGGCAGTACAGAAACAAGTCTGTAGTTGCCCGGATCAGTTTTTGAACCAGATTTATATAGAGTTATCACTTTACAAAGCTTCATGAGATCTGGAAAGCCGCCACTATAAATGCTAATATTAAAAAGACAAGCTAAATATGGCGCTAAAGTATCAATTACATTACTGATCATACATAATATGATCGTACTTAAGAAATCGAAATTTGAAAACATACTGGTTCGTGGCAGGATTCAAACCACGACCTTCCGGAAAGGAAATAGCTGCCCTAATGGTTACGCCACCGACGCTTTTCGTTATTAAACATTAGTTATTAAAACAAAATTTATTATCAAAACAGCAGTACCCTCTTGAAAATTAAATGGTGGTAAATGTGTGCCTATTTTAGTTTAGATGTTTTGAGAGCACTGCTCGATGGCTTTAAACTCATGAAGACGAATTTTTTCACCTTAATAAATCGCTATTCATTCAGGCAATTCATTATTTTTTTAATTTTAAAGCTCTAGAGTCATCGCCGCTGTTTCTTCTTAATAACATTTTGGGAATACCCGGCATTTCGTCACTTTCAAGAAAATTCGTGAAAATTAACTAGTCAAAAAGAACCCCCATCTGATTATCAAGAAAACGCCTATTCAATAGTACGTGGCTCCGGCGGCGATGAGACATCCATCACACTGATTGCATAGTGACATTGCGGAAACCCGGCGGCGGCCCCTTTGATAATTGAGACCGATCTAAATTACCACACTAGTGTGACTACGGATCATTTTATTTACCCTCAAACCTGTCACACCGTTGCCAAAGTATATGTATTAGTCCGTTGCAAAAAATGCCAAATGTGCAATAGAATGCAATGTGGGTGGTCCTCTGCAAAGGTGGCCTCTGCTTTGCAACCGACTTCCAAAAAGGAGGAGGTTCTCAATTCGACTGTATGTTTTTTTTGTATGTTTCTTACGCGATATCTTCGCAGATTGTGAACCGATTTTTATGATTATTTTTTTGTTCGATAGGGTATACCGAATTGGTCCCATATAAATTTTATCAAAATCGGTGTTTCAAAATTTTATCAAATTTTATCAAAATACTTTATTAGAAAATTAATAAAAACCAAAAATAATAATGCAAAAATTTTACTAAGTTGTTGCAATGGAAGTCGGTTTTTTAACGTTTTTAGCCGTTTTAATTATGTAAAACAGATATACAGACCTCGAAGAAAAAAGACTTTGTAAATTAGTAACAGATACTTGGAGCTGAACAGTTACATTTTAAATTTATAATATTTGAGGAAAGAAATCCGATGGGCTGGTGGTGTGACCAGACTCGATAGGATCAGAAACGAATATGTACGAGGTAGTTCCAAAGTTAGAGCCATACCAGATAAGCTTCGGAAAAGCCAGCTCCGATGATACGGACACGTGATGCGCCGTGACAAAGACCACCCTGTTGAAATCGCCCTAGGAAAACAACCCCGAGGACGCCCAAAAGCTACTTGGTGGAGAAACCTTGAAAAAATTTCAAAATTAATCCAAGCGGATCTAAATGACAGAGCCGAATGGCGCAAGCATATTCAGAGGGCCGGCCCCAAATGACATGGGAAGAGGCACGGAGAAAGAAGAAGAATATTTGAGGAAAAAAATAAATCTGTAGGGAATGAGGTGTTCCTACATGACGAGGACAAAGGGAGATATCTCCGCCAGGCGAGGTGGTGCGCCTGGGGTCCGGCCGTGGACCAACTGTGTATGGTCGGTGCTTGTATATATGCTTATGAGCAAGGAAATGTTGATAGTGCGTTGTAGATGCTTTGTTAATGGCCTTCTTGTGATGATGGTGCCATCTATCGAGATGAAGATTCAAGTTTCCATATAGTATGACCGATGGTTCAGTCTTGAGTTGAGGTATGTAGTTGTTAGTGGCGGGTACTGCAGCAGATGTCGCCACAAATCAATCAATAAAAGAAACAGTTATATCTATGGTCTTCATGTTATCTTTTATTTATGTTTCTTTTAATTTCCAGAAGGTTCCATGGAAACATGTGGCAATAAATAAACATTTACTGCCTCTCAGTTTTTATTCGAAATAACTTTGGATGAAAGGGCCCCAGTTATTACCTAGGTCTTACAACGTTTGCTTGTATCAAATTCTCCTTCTCTATTGCTGGGCTATGAATTCAAGTTTTATGCGAATATTTTGACATCATCAACATTGATAGGATACGTAGGATCTACATCAAGATAGTCAATGTTCTATGCCAACAGAGAAGATTGTTATCAATCAAAACATAGCGCTTTTATCTATGACGTAGAATCAATATTATGAGTGTCTTACCGTAGACGTATGACGTTTAACGTTTATGTATGAGTAAAGTAAATAGCTGTTACAGGTAGGTGGAACTTAGATAGGTGAAAACAAAAAAAAATGATCGTAATTTCAAAGTTACATTGTTAAAGATTTCGGAAACAGTTTCCGAGTGAGTTTATTCCACTATAATTCCAACTGAATCTAGTTTCCCATACAAGCTAAGAATTTAAATTTCTTGACAACAGATTGGCCGATTTTAATGAAATCTTTTACGCATATGCAAGGAATTGTACTAACTAACTTTTTGAATAATAAATTCAGTAATTTTTAAGGTTTTTATATTTTAAATAAATCTATATTTATGTACCAATCAATTGCCGTGCCTTAGTCTCGCAAAAACTTGAAAACGGCTCGACCCATTTGAATATTATGCTTTGTTGCATTTGTAATAGAAATGACGAATGCTAGTCATCGAGTTACTTATTATCATCTTTAAAAAACGACATTTTGTTCTAAAAATTTTTGAAATACCTAGGCGTGACGTCATAGTTTAGTTTAGCAGCGTCATATATGTACTCATTTTGTGATTTTGGTGAATTAAAAAACGAGTAAGGTTTTCCGAAGTTTAAGTAGGAATTTAGTAATCAAGAGTTCATAATTTATTTATGATGCTGTCGTCATCCCTATTGTCAGGACAAGGTTTGTATGCATACAACAAAAAACCCGCATCGCGCACCCTCTATTAATTTCATAAAAATGTCAGTAAAGAATAAGTAAAGTTGATTTCGGGTCGACTCTCCCTACGGTGTAACGGTCCGCACAAAATTTATATAAAGCTAAAAACTGACCTAGAAAACGTGTAATTAAGATAGCCATCGACTCGTAAATACTGAGCTGTTCTCTCAGACCAAATAAGAAGTCAAGACTGAGGTTGGTTTCATAAACTTGTGTGCACTTAGTGAGAGTTGCCGTGTAGTAAAACCTTATTACCCTGATATATTACTGTCTAAATACTAGCAGGATGAATGGATAAGTAAATAGATAAAGTATAATCTTTTTTTAATTGTATTGGATACCTCACTTTTAAGAGCTATTATGTAAACAAAAATAGAAATAGGTAAATTAACATGTTACATTACGTTTCGCCAATAAACGGGGACTATTGTGACTCTTACTTGTGAAGATTGTGTGTTCCAGAGTTTTTTGGCGGGATTTGTGGTGGACGCATTCGTAGTTTTATTTTATTGTATTTGCATTGTTTTCTGCTAGAATTTACTTCAAAAAGTGGTGCGTTTTGGAGAAAATCGTGAGGTACACGTGAGCAATGTGAAGAACAAGAAAATAAAAAGAAAAAGGACGTGAAAACCCAATTTGCACTGGGTGCAACCGGGTTGTGACGTACCCGTTGCTGTAGTAACTAGAAAAACACGTCTGTCAGTAATTTTCGATTTCGGTAAAAATATATATTGTTCGTACAAACTAAGTTTGCGTAATCAATCCGGGTTTCCCACATCTGGCGACCGTGAAAATAAGTTTAAAATGGAAGCTTGGAAACGCAAGCGTACGCAATATCGAAAAGAATTTACCAGTCTTGCTGATAAAATAGAAAAGGCCGTCGAAGAAAAAAATGAAATCGCCGGTCAATTGTTTGACATTTTATCGGAAACTGCCTCAAATCTTTTCGAAGCTGAGGCAACAATAAGAGACCTATGGTGTGCGGCAGAGGAGTTTGATGAAGCTTCGTTCGAAGCAGACCAAGGTAAGTCCATGCTCTACAAGACGCGATGGCACAAGGTCAGATCATTTTTCCCTAAAATCGGGTCGCACAGTAGCAGTGCTTCTTCCCTGCACTCTGCAGAATTAAGTAATAAGCTAAAGACAGGCGTGCAGCGACTTCCAAAACTGCCTAAGTTAGAAATCGCAAAATTTGATGGCAACGTCAAGTCTTGGTTACTGTTCTGGGGGCAATTCAAAAAAATACACGAAGACGCCGCAATCAATCTTAGCGATAAGTTCCAGTATCTTCTTCAGTCTATGGTCCCAAATAGCAGTGCACGACAGCTTGTAGAAAGTTATCCACCCTGTGCTGAGAACTACATCAAGGCAGTTGAGGCATTAAAGGCAAGATTTGCCAGAGACGACGTTCTTATAGAGACCTATGTCAGAGGTTTGCTTTCTTTGATGCAACAAAAAGGAGAAACTAAAAACTTAACAATGTTATACGACGCCCTTCAAACACACTTGCAAGCCCTTGAAACACTTAACGTTACGAAGGACAAGTATGCGTCAATGCTCTTTCCCATGATCGAGTCATCATTACCCGAAGACGTTCTTCGAGCATGGCATCGCAAACAACCTGATACTAGAGACCTCACTAAGCTGATGCAATTCTTGAGGCAAGAAGTGGAGTCTGAAGAAAGGATCTTGCTAGCTAGGCGTGAGTTTAGCGAGATGACCCTAGCCGAGCCAAAGCCACCCACTACTTGTTTCATAAACGAATTTTCACAAAGTAAGGAAGGTGCGACTAAGCAGAGCAGACCATCATGCGTTTGGTGCGGAAAAGATAATCATTCAGCTGCAGAATGCCTCAAGGCGGGAAAAATGACGCTGCAAGATCGCATTGATTACATTAAGAAGCAGAAAGCATGCGCTATTTGCTTAAAAATCGGCCATAGTGCAAAGAGATGCAAGAGTTTTCCTAAATGCTTATTCTGTAAAAAAAGGCATTATACAATTATGTGTGCAGAAATGGCGGCGCATAAACAAAACGATAAAAATCAAGCGGATACATCAAGCAATTTGTCATGTCAACCCAAGTATTCAACGACAACCATACTTCAAACTTTGGCAGTTAAACTTGTTCATGGAAAAAATGAGGTACTGATTAGAGCGCTTATTGACACTGGTGCGCAAAGATCTTACATCAAAAAAGATCTCATACAAAAACTCGGACTGAAAAGTAGTTCAAAGGAGGTAATAAATCTTTGTTTGTTCGGCGGACTCGAGGCGAAAAAAGAAGAACGTCAAGTGTTTGACATATGTCTTAAGAGTAACCAAAACAACTTTTGTATAAATTTATCTGTTGTAGAACAAACAAATCTATGTAGTTTTTTACCTAAAATACGTTCATCTGTAATATTGCAGCAACTAAGTCAACATGGCATTATTTTAAGTGACTCACCATATAGTCCTTGGGGCGCGGGATGTTGATGTAATAAATTACACTAAGAAAGTTACACCAGTGAAATTGACTAAGTCCTTTTAGTACCGCAAATTGCTAATAGATGACACTGTAAGTTTTTAGAACGCGGTAACGTTACGTTTGACTGGTGTATTCTAAGCAGTTAGGGACTTAGCCTAATAAAGTTGTGAATCATGTAAGTAAAAGTGTTTTAATTAAATATAGTGGTATATAAATATAATATGAACTAAGCTAGTGGTAGTCTCCCGGCTTTTCTCGCTGGGGAGTGTGACGTACCCGTTGCTGTAGTAACTAGAAAAACACGTCTGTCAGTAATTTTCGATTTCGGTAAAAATATATATTGTTCGTACAAATTAAGTTTGCGTATCAATCCGGGTTTCCCACACGGGTGTTTTACCTCAGAATTAGGCTGCTGCAAATGCTGTCAAGAACTTCAGACATTTGTAATGCACCGGCAATAGCATTACAAATCCAAAAACAAATGAAGAAAGTGAAAATGATTTACGAATTTGGCTGAAGGACTCGTTTCCATGGCCAAGAAAAATTCACAACCAACAATTGTGTGTTCCAAGCTGTCATAATAATAAAATAGATTTATTATAAATATGGATTTTTATGTTTACTTACGTATAAAAAAAGCGTCGGTGGCTCAACCGGCAACGACTCGGTCGTCCTAACCAGAAGTGCCGGGTTCAAATCCGGACGGCCAATGTACCAATGAGTTTTTCGTAACTTACGTACATATACTCTCCGATTGCTTTAACGGTGAAGGAAAACATCGTGAGGAAACCTGCACAACACACCTGCGAAGAAACTCGAAGATTGTGTGTCAAGTCGACCAACCCGCACTGGGCCCGCGTGGTCGACTAAGGCCCGATCGCCCTAATTCAGGGTAGCTGACATGATGATGATGACGTATGAAATGTGATTGCATCCTGCTTTTCATTTCTTGAAGATTAGTTTTTACATCCTTTCACAACACAATTCGGCATTTTTCCTTTAATAAATTGTGAATTATTATAGCGTGACACTCCGCGCGCCGGAATAGCTCGACTGACATTTAAGGCTTAGTCTCGTTATATGTGTGTGCGTCTGTGTATGTACACGGCGGCAAGGCGTAGTTTTACCTGCCTCAGTGCGTTGTTCGGCGGGGCTTCATCTTGACTTCTTATTTGGTCTGAGGTTGTCCTGAATCGATCGTTATGTTAGTTGGTGCACGGGTAGACCCTGATTGCGATGGCAAATTTCCGCTGTTTTTCCGTGGTCCCACTAATTTGTCCCACTAGTGGGACCACGGAGTCACGTGGTCAAGTTTCTGAACATAAAGATACCCTTTTTTATAGGAGGTGTACTTTCGCAGTTCTTTCTCTCTGTTTAACATAGCCATTTTGAATATTACTATCATTGTCTCGTGTCAATTATTCGGACGCATTTTTAGGGTTCCGTAGCCAAAGGGTAAAAACAGGACCATATTACTGAGACTTCGCTGTCCGTCTGTCTGTCTGCCTGTCCGTCCGTCCGTCCGTTCGTCCGTCTGTCACCAGGCTGTATTTCATGAACCGTGATAGCTAGACAGTTGAAAATTTCACAGATGATGTATTTATCTTGCCGCTATAACAACAAATACTAAAACACAGAATAAAATAAATATTTAAGGGGGCTCCCATACAACAAACGTGATTTTTTTGCTCGATATTGATACGGCAACAGGTAGATGCTTGAGATATTCACAGAACATTTAGTTGTATCATCACTTTAAAAATAAATTATTAAAAATAAAATAAAACAAATATTAACGTGAATTTTTTACTCGATATTGATAACGGCAACAAGTACCTAGACGTTTGAAATATTCACAGAATATTGATTTGTATTATTCATTAAAAAATAAATAATTAAATTAAAATATACCAAATAATTAACGGAGGCTTCCATACAACAAACGTGTTTTTTTCTCTCGATATTGATAACGGCAACAGGTAGACGTTTGAAATATTCACAGAATATTGATTTGTATATTGTGGCTCTCAGAGCAATATGCTTTAGTTATTACTCTGAGCTGTGGCTTGTATAAATCTGTCATTTGGTATGTTAATACAAATCTGTGACCCCTATAAAGTTACATGGAATAAAATCTTTAAAAAAAATTTTTTGGGTACCTCCCCCTACATGCAAAGTGAAGGTGTTTTTTGTTCACTTACATATTGGGTGGGGTATGGTTAAATATATCTTTTAAAACTACTGAAGGATTGCTAAGATCATTTTTCTGATCATGATTTTGTTTACTATACAGTGTGTAAAAAAATTTTTGTAGGACTGTTAACTGGGGCTTCTACTCATCATACTGAACATCTTTTTCCAAGGAACACATAGTAAATTCGCAAAAAAAAATCCGTCGCCCCATACAAAAATGCACAAAATTGGTCAATCAGCTGATCATTTTGTACAAAGGGTTCCAAATTTTTTTGTGATTTCAGCAATTTTGTAGAACAAAAGTTGTTCAGTTTGATGAGTAGGAGCCCCACTTAAGGGGCCCTACACCAATTTTGTTACACCCTGTATAATAAAGTTTTTAAGTAGTGATTTTTTTATTCATGTCCCTATCCCCACTCCCTACCAGCAAGACCGCTATTCGTATTTTAGGAAATGTGAAAGTATTGGAAATACTGGAGAATAAAATCAATTTAAAAAGAAAATTATCACGGCCAAGTAGGCTTTCTTAGTTTAGGAGCAATAGCCGACCAACTTAAGATATGCAGCTGGTTTAATGGTGCTAGATGATAAAAAATTTTGTATTTTGTTTTAAAATTGGTAAATAAATAAAAAAAATTAAAATTAAAATTTGTAAAAAGTTCAAAGGTTTTCTATACAATTTTTTTTTATTTACAATTGGCCCTTGACAATATCTCATTAAAATGTCATCAAAATCATCAAAATGAACTGCAAAATACCTTTTTTCAAAAACTATAATATGATTTTTTTTTTGAAAAGACTACATAAGCGCGCGTGGTCCAACACGCACTCAGCTTATTTCCTACGAGCATTTATTATCAAAGCTGCAGTAGAAAGTCTCAAAGACTTTCAAAGGCAAAGTTATTATTTGTCGTTCCTTTGCTCTTATATGGTTGATGGGAGCGATGGCTGACTCTCCCGTTATACTCGTGACCGGGTGCTGCCCGTGTGAACTGGCCTACTCTTGTCAAAGGTATTAATGACATTCAATAATTTTCATGTATAACTTTTAGTGTCATATTGTTTTCATGTTCTAATGACATAATTAAAATTTCAATTATTTTTTAATTCGAAAGAGTATACTCTCGAGGGGGTCCCATTGTCACCAAGTCAGGATCCGATGATGGGATCCCAGGGAAATCGAGGGCAACCCTAAAATTTTAAAGGCACTTATTACGTGATTCATATTATTAAAATACTTGCGTAACAGACGCAAGCATATCAACATGAGATGATGACTAACAAGTCATCATCTCATGTTGATATGCTGATGAAGGAAGGTACAACTCCTTAACGGTTAGGAGTTGGAGGAAAATTGTTTCAATATTATACATAGATATATACGTAGGTATGCATAAACCGATAGTTGTATTCTTTCAGGTTATTCAAATGAGCTGATGATGGACGATTTAACTTCTTATCTTTCATGCTGCTGAGATGATGATGGAAGCCACAGGACTCTGTATCTGTTAATGAAACACATGTATTATGTTTGATAATTCTGATGAGTAGGTGCTTTTTGAGGTCTCGGTGTCAGCAAACGATCGAATCTAAAACATTTGATACGCAACGTAAGTAGCTGTGTGCTGGTACCGACCTCAAAAAAAATTTTAAGCCCCTAATTTTAATCGTACCCACCTTTGATTTCGTTATTATTGGTTAATGTTGTGTATTTAAGTATAATATTATTTCATACTTTTGAGTGAATTTCATTTTGAAGTCGATTTTTAGTTTTTTTTTTAATAAACCACCTGGAATCTTCAATCATCTCAAACAAACCATGCAATTACACTTGACCAACAACATAGATGTGAGGACAAACAAAATATGTTCACAACTTGCACCGATATGAACGCAACTGTTTGCTCTTTAGCGATATATTTACTCAATAAATACTAGGACATCATAGATCAAACAAATAGATAGTAACCTTATTACTTTGTCTCTGATATGATAATTGAAAACGCTAAACACGTTAAAAAAAAGATTTCCATCGCAACAACTTAGTAAATTTTTGCATTATTATTTTTGGTTTCTGTTAATTTTCTAATAAAGTACTACACAGATTTTGATAAAATTTATATAGGATCACACGGGAATCACTAGCTTTTAAATAAAAAAACAATCATCAAAATCGGTTTAGCCAGTCAAAAGTTTTGAGGTAACACACATAAGAAAAAAAAACATAAAGTCGAGTTGAGAACCTTCTCCTTTTTGGAAGTCGCTTAAAATTGGACGGCTCTATTGTTAACGCTAAACAAGGTAAAAATACCGGTGAAGTGCGAGTCAGAACCGCGCACATAATATGTTCCGTACCATCATACTAGATGGCGCTAGTTTCTTCACGTTTAAAAAAAACACGTTTTTTGTATGGAGACTTTTACTTTTTCTAATTTTTAATATTTGTTATTATAGCGCCAACAGAAATAAGTACATCATCTTTGAAAATTTCAGCTGCCTAGCTATCACGGTTCATAAAATACAGCCTGGTGACAGACGGACGGACGGACGGACGGACAGCGAAGTCTTAGTAATTGAGTCCCGTTTTTACCCTTTAGGTACGGAACCCTAAGAACTACTTCAATCGCAACAGTTACAATTTTGTTTAATTATTTGATTTGGATAATTTGCCAAAAAGTACTGAATCGATTTTATTAGAATTCATTACACGTCGAAGAAACTCGCAGGTTGTTGTGTGAAGTCGACCAAACCGCACTGGGCCCGAGTGGTCGATAAGGCCCGATCGCCCTAATTCAGGGTAGGCTCGAGCCCCTCGGTGGGGACGTATATGAGCTGATATGAATGAATGAACACGTTGAATAATCTATCGAATAACAAGAGAATTATTTAAATCTGTTAACAATCAGTGAAGATATCTCGTAACACACATACAAAAACCGGACTCATGCAAAGTAGGCTTCCGTAGTCTACAAATGTTTTTTTTTTTTTATTAACAATTGGTAAACCCTTGACAACATGGTGGTTAGTGACGATTTTGCCGAAGATGGAAGCGGGCTTACCAAGATTCCCCAACGCAATGGGGAACTGGCTATCTTACCTTCATGCCGGAACACACCAATTATATCAACATTGATATTTGGCGGCAAGACTTAGATAAGATGGTGGTAGCTAGCCAGGCGGGCTTAGAAAATGCCCTACCATCAACCAAACCGAGTCTTACAATTGACCCCGCCGGGAATCGAACCCGCGACCTCTTGTGTAAAGCCAGTGAACTTTGCCTCTGAGCTACGGAGGCGGTCAAATGTATATTTTATTTAATAAACAAAAACTATATTTGTAGTTGGCAAAAGAATATTTTGTATGAACAAACTATGAACTTTTTACAAATGCAACTGCACACCTAAAGTTGGTCGAGTATTTAGTTTTTGTATCAGCTCATATACCGTCCCCACCGAGGGGCTCGAGCCTACCCTGAATCAGGGCGATTAGGCCTTAGTCGACCACGCGGGCCCAGTGCGGGTTGGTCGACTTCACACACAACCTTCGAGTTTCTTCGCAGGCGTGTGCAGGTTTTCCTCACGATGTTTTCCTTCACCGTTAAAGCAATCGGTAAGTATATGTTGGTACATTGGCCGTCCAGATTTGAACCCGGTACCTCTGGTTAGATGGACCGAGTCGTTACCGGTTGAGCCACCGACGCTTTTAGTACTTACTCCTAAAGTAAGAAAGCCTTCTTAGCCATGATAGTTTTCTTTTTACATATTGATTATTTGTCCTAGTATTTAGTTTAGTTTAGCTTATAGGAAGGGCTTTTAGCCCTTTTAAAAGCGTCGGTGGCTCAACCGGTAACGACTCGGTCGTCCTAACCAGAGGTGCCGGGTACAAATCCGGACGGCCAATGTACCAATAAGTTTTTCGAAACTTACGTACATATTATACTCTACGATTGCTTTAACGGTGAAGGAAACCATCGTGAGGAAACCTGCACGACACACCTGCGAAGAAACTCGAAGGTTGTGTGTGAAGTCGACCAACCCGCACTGGGCCCGCGTGGTCGACAAAGGCCCGATCGCCCTAATTCAGAGTAGGCTCGAGCCCCTCAGTGGGGACGTATACGTATGAGCTGACATGATGATAGGAAGGGCGGCCAACCACTCTATCAAAAATTTGTATTTTAAAACTTAATATTTCGAAAACGGATCTCTGAATCCAAAAATTGTTTTAGAAAACCCCTAAGTAGTTTTTAAATACCTATTTAACGATACACCATACGATAGGGTGCATCATCGAAAAATAATTCACCCCTGTATATAAGGCACCCTTAAAATTTTTCTTTCAAGATTTTACTGTACAACTTAGGTTTAAAGATATTTATTCTCATAAAAGACAAAATGTCACTAACATGAGAAGAAGACTTAAATATAAGTAATTGGTTTATAGTCTTTCACACCGCACAGAAAACTTAAAATTATAATTAAAATATGTATACCAAATTACAGCTTTCTGGTACTAATAGTCTCTGAGTTAAGCCGCGGATAGACGGACAGACAGACATGGCGAAATTAAAGGGTTTCTTATTGACTTCGAAACCCTAAAGAATCCGGTAAAGTGCGAGTCGGAATCGCACACAAAGGGTTCCGTACCATTTTACTAGATGTCGCTAGTTTCTTCACGTTTAAAAAAATACACGTTTGTTGTATTGTTATTCTATTTTTAGTATTTGTTGTTATAACGGCTATAGAAATACATCATCTGTGAAAATTTCAACTTTCTAGCTATTACGGTTCATGAAATGCAGCCTGGTGACAGACAGACGGACGGACATTAGTAATAGGGTCCTGTTTTTACCCTTTGGGTACGGCACCCTAAAAACATACAGTCGAACTAAGAAGCTCCTCCTTTTTGAAGTCGGTTGTAAGCTATAGTTGAACTATGAAACTCCTCCTTTTTGAAGTCGGTTGTAAGCTATAGTTGAACTATGAAACTCCTCCTTTTTGAAGTCGGTTGTAAGCTATAGTTGAACTATGAAACTCCTCCTTTTTGAAGTCGGTTGTAAGCTATGTAGGTACAAAGATCTAACGAGCAACGTTCAACAATAGGCTATAGCTAGTTGAATGATTATAATATTTGAGTTAGGTACGAGTAGGGTAACCAGATGTTAAATTGAAAAATCCTGACAAAAAGCCTGATTTTTATTAAAAAGTCCTGACATTTTACTGAAACTTGGTCGCGCGCGGTTTGACGACGCACAGTCAAAATAATAAAACACCACTTAGTATATTCCTTTTGAGTTCCAACCGGTCACTCGCTGACTCACAATCTGCCATTGAGGCCACTCTTACTCTCCACACGGTGAAAAACCACCATTGGGCTGCTTGATGAAGACCTAAAAACACCTAAAAAATAAAAAAAATCCTGTCATTTTCAAAGTCCGGCCGGAATCCTGACATGTCAGGACAAATCCTGACGTCTGGTAATCCTAGTTACGAGTACTTTATATCACCTGTCAAAAACGAAATTTTGTTCTAAGATTGTTTGAAATAGAAACATGTGACGTCATAGTTTCTCAGCGTCATTGATGTACTATAATTTATATAATTTTTAAATAATTTTGTGTATTTGATAAATTAAAATTGAATATGTACCTAAATGTTCAGTGTTTAAATAAACGGAAAACAAACCAAGTAAGGTTTTTTTGAAATTTCGGGGTAGGGCAATTTAGGAAATTAAACATCGCGCGTTTTCCGTAGCATGGTAGTAGAATGGTAGTAGTGACATGGCAACATTTCATTTAGTAGTTAAAAAAAAATTACGCTCCGTCGTGTGGTAGACCTTTCTACTTACATCCGTTAGTCCGTAACGGCGGTCACAACACTGAATATGAAGATTGAAGAAACTCGTCCGGTCGTCGTGGAAATCCTTGGGGGAGGCCTTTGTCCAGCAGTGGACGTTTTTCGGCTGATACGATGATGACGCTGATGAAGGAACTCGCCTGCCCGATCGGCGTCAAGTTATGTCCACGCGGCTGTCGCGTCACTGGTATTGGTCACTCGCGCCGTCCTGATCGGCGCGCCTCGCGACAGTTTTCGCGGCAAAATTTGGCAGCGACCTGTCCTCGCAGCCGTGTATGTACGCCCCTAAATCAAAATTCTATGTTATATTCGCTTTACATTCTTATAAAGAAGATTAGAAATACATGATTTCAGGATCGTACAAAATAATAATAAATAATAAAAAAAACCGGCCAAGTGCGAGTCGGACTCGCTCACCGAGGGTTCCGTACCACCACATCTCTGGATAAGGAACTTTAAAAATAATAAATCGAAAACTATACATCAAAAAATATCTGTTTAAGCTTGTACTTGTACCAATGAAGCCCTTTCATACCATACCCCACATGACACGGTTAACTCAATTCAAAATTTGGACCGCCGTTCCTTGCATAATTGATACTTACAGATAATAAGATAAAGACTATATTTTTATGATTTTACATTTGTATGTATGGTTTTCAGATTGTTTCCAGTATTTGTAGCATAAGACGGTATTACACCGCAAAATTTCATAGTTCTAGGTCAACGGTTTACCCTATAAGTTTTCATTTCCTTTAGAGTGTCGAAATATACGTTTTTTGCGGCACAAACGGCCGTATCTTTTTCTTACGTTTACTTAGAAGTTTGATTTTTTCACAAATTCAAGGGACTGTAGACCAGAGTATATGGTTTTAATTTCAACTTGATACCTACACGCGTTTCCGACATAAAGGGTCTTGACAGACAGACGGGTGGATAGACAGATGGATGGACAGAAAGACAACAAAGTGATCCTATAAGGGTTCCATTTTTTCTCTTTGAGGTTCGGAACCCTAAAAACTACTTTGGGTATGTAATTTCATTACTTGAGTTTTTTTTTTAATTACAATAATCTTACAACGATGTGTTCCGGCTTGAAGATACGTTTCCCACTGCATTGGGGAATCATGGTAAGCCGACTTCCATCTTCAGCATCATTGTCACTTACCATCAGGTGAGATGATGCCAAGGGCTTACCAATTGGCATTGTTCAGAACTATTTAGGAATTTTTTGGGGTTCCGTACCCAAAGGGTAAAAACGGGACCCTATTACTAAGACTTCACTGTCCGTCCGACCGTCCGTCTGTCTGTCTGTCTGTCTGTCACCAGGCTGTATTTCATAGGTAGATAGTTGAAATTTTCACAGATGATGTATTTTTGTTGCCGCTACAACAACAAATACTAAAAACAGAATAAAATAAATATTTGTTTCCTAGATGAAGCCCGCCCCGGACGTCCAAAAAGCGTCACGACTCCGGAAATGGTCTTCAAAGTACATGATATGGTTAGGCAGATCGACGATTGAAGCTATCTGAAATAGCTGACACTACAGGTACCTCGAAAGAACGGGTACATAATATCCTAAGTGAGGAATTGAATTAGAAAAAGTTATCCGCCCGTTGCATTGGTCGCCGCGATGGCTTACGCTCGGTCAAAAAAGAAATCGGGTGCAAAACTCGAAGGCATGTTTGGATCGTTTTCAGATGTTTTTGCGGCGATTTGTAACAACAGATGAAATATGGGTTTGTAGGTTAGGGTGACCTATGTCAGTGTGTTAACTGTTGTATAGATGCGCGAGATTCAAATCAGAAGGTTTAACTACTATTAGAAGGGTGCAGAAAAATAAAGAAATAAGTCCTTGAATTAGTACGTTTATTGACACACACGAATATTACAAGGAGATATACAGGGCGAGCTAACGGGACGCGCTACAAAAAATCCATCAAAATAGTGGACTGAATCTGGGTGTTCGGCTACAAAAAAAGGTATGGCTGTAAAGTCGGCTGGAAAAGTGATGGCTTCCGTCTTTTGGGATGCTAATGGAATTTTGATGATAGATTACCTTCCCAAGAGTCAAACTATTAATGGGGAATACTAAGGTAATCTTTCAGATAAGCTTTATCAATGTATTCAGCAAAAACGTCCAGGTTTAGCAAAAAAATATATAATCTTCCATTAATACAACGCCAGGGTTCACACTGTGTTAAAGATATGGCAAAAATCAACGAATTAAACTAGAATTTGCTGCCCCATCCCCCCTCATTCGCCTGATCTAGCATCAGACTTCCACCTTTCCGATTCTCTAAGGTCAAAACTTTTTTGGGTAGACAGAAGGTTGCCTTATATGATCTAGTCATAACCGCTGTAGAGGAGTATTTTGCAGGCCTTGAAAGAAGTAATTTTATGGAGGGCATCACAGCTTTACAACGAAGATGGAATAAGCGCTTAGAGCTACACTTAGGGTTGCAATATCCAAATCCTCGAAACGAGGACCAGCAGACTAAAAAACCCTGACTATTGGGGCAAAACCCGGACGCAATTAAAAATGCAGAGAATTAATATTCAGGTATACATTTTTGATTAAGTTTTTTGTAGGCTAGGCTACATAATGCAGCAACCGAATGATGTCCTAGGCACTCCTTATCACTCTTGCCAATTTTGATGAAAATTTCTTCTCGTCCAAGCAAGTAGTTATAAAACTGTTGAGTTGTACATTTTCAATGCTCGAGACAGCTTTTATTGCCAACTTGTTCCTCTCATCGGTCCACTGTGCTTTGATGAGTGAGGCGATGATTGACTTTAATTCGATTTTTATTAAACTATTTGTCCTCCCCGGTCTTCCCCGGACACACAAGAAAAACCTGACCCTGTCCGGGAAAACCCGATAATTATGTCGAAAAATAAAATCAATTTTATCACACCAACTTGAATATTTTTTTATTAGGCTAATTACTTATCATCCCGGCCTCGTATAAAAATGATTCGGAACTGGTTTTGTTGAAGGAATCAAATAATCATAATGAATTTTTTCACAAACCCTCAATTTTTTGAACGACCTATCCCGCCACCCCACATGCCATGGGATAGACGAGAAAAAAATATTTACGTGTAGGGGAAGTACCCTGAATTTTTTTTTCAAGATTTTATTCCACCACTTATCGGCGTGATTATATGTATGTCGCAGCCATCTGGTTAAATCTGTCATTTGATTGAACGCCTAACCCGTTCAATGAATGGCAACATTCATTTGAATGACTAGGCCGAACGTTGATTAAACAAGCGTCACTCAACGTTCAACTAGTTGGCTGATTGTAAGCTAGCCCGAACGTTGATTGAACAACAGTATATAGTGTAGTGTGTAGCGCGTAGCGTGTAGCTCGTAGGGTTAGCGTGTAGCTCTTAATTCAATTCAATTCCTTTATTGCAATAAATGTGGTACAAAAAAGATATTTTAAAAACCAAAGAGAACAGCACATTTAGTCACAACTCACAAGTGACATACAATAACAATAAAAGTAAGTATTTTAAAGTCAGAATATCGGAAATCTAGGTTATTTAAAATACTACACACTTAAATTACATTATATTACACATGTCAACTTTACATAAAAATCAATAAAATATAACAATGAATTAACGATGAAAGAAAGTAATAAGTAAATCATTTTCAAGAAATTGTCATACTTATATTATTGTAATTTCGAATAAATAACTCGGTTACAGAATAATATTTTTTCAGTTTTAACCAGCGCTTTAGTTGTACTCGAAAGGATGTCAAAGGTAAATCTTTAATGTCATGGGGCAACGCATTATATATTTTAACACACACAACATAACAATTTCTGGCATAAACATCAGTTCTGGGTTTTGAGTCGTATACCAATCTATGGGGATCTCTAACGGAGATCTTAGGGTTAGCGTATAACGTGTAGGGTTAGCGTGTAACTTGAAGCGTATAGCGCGTGGGGTTAACGCGTAGGGTTAACGCGTAGGGTTAGCGTGTAGCGTGCAGTGCGTAGGGTAAGAGTGTAACGCGAAGGGTCAGCGTGAGGTGCATTGCGTGTAGCGCGTAGGCTTATCGTGTAGTGCGTAGCGCGTAGTGTTATCGTGTAGCGCGTAGCATGCAGCGTTTCTTCTTCTGTGCAGCATTCTGCTACCCCATCAACCAATCAAACCTGACCGAACCTAATATAGCTCGCTTAGCTCGCTAATTTACAGTTCTTCAGAAAAACACAAATTTTTGCCAACTCTCTTTTTACTGTATGGGATTTGTAGCGTCTAGCGTGTAATTATCAATTTGAATTTAAAAAAAGTTACTGAGTAAAAAACTGTAAATGAGCGAGCGATATTAGGTTCGGTCAGGTTTGATTGATTGATTATACAGTCAAAGTGACTCACGAAGTAAGGCTCCCCCTTATGGGTAGCAGAATGCTTCGCAGAAGAAGAAATCGTCGGTTTTAGTCGGAGTTTCGTAGTAACGACTTGGCTAAATGATGCTTAGCCAAGTCGTTGAACGTTGCATTCAACGACTTGGCCAGTTGTCCTTTAGTCATTCAAATGAATGTCGCCATTCAATTAACGGGCTAACCATTCAATTGAACGATAAGTATTGTTCAAAGTAATTTTACTTTCAGTTTGTTTTGGTTAATATGACCTACAATCGTGGGAAAGAAATTTCTACTCCGTTGCATTAGTGGTTGCCGCATAAACTTTGATAGATTTTTTTTTTCGAAATTTCACTCAAATATGATGTTTTTCGATGTATTTCACAAAATACCCATCGATTTCGTTCAAGTTCAATGTTAATTATGCCTCTGAGACTGAGCTTGCATAAAACAGTAAGACACCACGTAAATTGAAATCTGTCAAGAGATCAGATAACTACAGCTCTATTCGTAGCCAAAATTAAATCGCCATTTTTTTCAAAGCCGACTACGACTACGAAGTCGAATTCAAAATATTTTACATAGTACCTATATAAGTGTAGTAATCTATTGTCTTTGTCCTTCAAAACAGTATCTAATTTATTTCTTAATTCACTATAGTTTTCGAATAATAGCAAGTTCAAAAATCCACTAAAAAAAACCCCTCGTTACGAAAAGCGAAATGAAAAACGTTCCACGTTAAAAAACAGTGTCCCTAAGGTCCAAAAAAATTTGCTATAAAATAACAGATGCTTCTACTCATGGAACTGATCAAGTTTTTCCAAGGTATCTTCCTAGATAAGATAAGATAAGATAAGATAAGATAAGATAAGATAAGATAAGATAAGATAAGATAAGATAAGATAAGATAAGATAAGATAAGATAAGATAAGATAAGATAAGATAAGATAAGATAAGATAAGATAAGATAAGATAAGATAAGATAAGATAAGATAAGATAAGATAAGATAAGATAAGATAAGATAAGATAAGATAAGATAAGATAAGATAAGATAAGATAAGATAAGATAAGATAAGATAAGATAAGATAAGATAAGATAAGATAAGATAAGATAAGATAAGATAAGATAAGATAAGATAAGATAAGATAAGATAAGATAAGATAAGATAAGATAAGATAAGATAAGATAAGATAAGATAAGATAAGATAAGATAAGATAAGATAAGATAAGATAAGATAAGATAAGATAAGATAAGATAAGATAAGATAAGATAAGATAAGATAAGATAAGATAAGATAAGATAAGATAAGATAAGATAAGATAAGATAAGATAAGATAAGATAAGATAAGATAAGATAAGATAAGATAAGATAAGATAAGATAAGATAAGATAAGATAAGATAAGATAAGATAAGATAAGATAAGATAAGATAAGATAAGATAAGATAAGATAAGATAAGATAAGATAAGATAAGATAAGATAAGATAAGATAAGATAAGATAAGATAAGATAAGATAATATTTATTGTCAAAACTGATATTGTTACAATACAAATACTTTTATGTTAGAACCCACAGTGGTATAATTACATACAAAACGGTGCATAGAATCAAATAATTCTATGAAACTCATCAACAGCCGAAAGACGTCCACTGCCGGACAAAGGCCTACTTACCCCAAGGATTTCCACAACGAACGGTCTAGCGCTGCCCAAATCCAGCCACTACCCTCTACTTTCACCAGGTCGTCGGTCTACCGAGTGAAACCACCACAGAAGAGTTGAGATTACTTATCCTAACACTACCTTGTTTAAAAATAGGTAATAACTTTAAATTTAAATCAAAAGACGACTGCATAAACCATTACCCCTCATTTTCGGGGAGTCGGGTAAAATGTATCCTATGTGATTAAAGGGATCGAGACGAATATAACAATACTTCGCACTCTAAAATCCATCAAGCCGTTTAGAAGATATCGTGGATTAAAGAAACATACATACATACATTAGCCCTAAAACCAAACTTAATTGATAACGTATTTTTCCACAGATGTGTCCCTAGTCCTGAGCGAGGACACCCCATCCCACAAAGGGCATGACGGCCTAGGCCTCTCAGTTACACTGAAAAACACGAACATGACCGTTCTCTGCGCGCAGTCGCTTCTGGACGAAGGCTTCCCAAACTGGCATCATATAGAGCATTTGTAAGTATCCACTTTGCCAGAAAACAATTGCGAATCGTCAGATAGAAATGGGCATCTTTAACAACGTTAACAATCCATTATGTCCCCCTGGTAGGGCTCGGATCTTTTCCCAAAAAGAAGGTTAGACCTTACCCTACACACCAAGTCTGGATCCAGCTATCTCCATCATCGTATCGGCCGAAAAACGTCCACTGCTGGACAAAGGCCTCCCCCAAGGATTTCCATGACGACCGGTCCTGCGCAACCAGCATCCAGCGCCTTCCCGCGATCTTCACCAGGTCGTCAGTCCACCGCGTGGGAGGCCTGACTACGCTACGTTTTCCTGTGCGCGCTCGCCACTCAAGAACTTTAGTGCCCCAACGGCCATTTATTCTACGAGTTATATGCCCTGCCCAATGCCACTTCGATTTAGCGATTATGTGAGCTATGTCGGTTATACTTTGGTTCTCCTGTGGATATTCTTATTTCCGATTCGATCGCGAAAGGAAAATTCCGAGCATAGCTCGCTCCATTGCCCTTTGGGTGACCTTACTATCTCCAGCTTCAATAAATTTTCCACCTCCATCTAGTGTTAATATGGTTAGCTCGCTTTCTTTTCAGTCTGTTCGGTACAGATTTTGCAACTTCCAGGTGAACCAGATACTTAAAAATTTAAACATAGCTCATAATTGGGTGACGATGATGTGTTATGAAAAAATTTAATAATAAAAAAATAGATAATTCGATGTGTTTATTAAAATCATCAGCACCATCCACCGTCCATTTGCAATCGATTTTGTCTACTTCCCGATGAGCTAGAGACTTGAAACTTTTAACATAGCTCAGAACTAGATGACAATGTTATAAAAAAAACAATAATAGTAATATTGGTAACCAGACTAAAAAGCGGAAAATAATTATTTAACCGCCTCCGTAGCTCAGAGGCAAAGTTCACTGGCTTTACACAGGAGGTCGCGGGTTCGATTCCCGGCGGGATCAATTGTAAGACTCGGTTTGGTTGGTGGTAGGGCATTTTCTAAGCCCGCCTGGCTAGCTACCACCATCTTATCTAAGTCTTGTCGCCAAATATCAATGTTGAAATCATTGGTGTGTTCCGGCATGAAGATATAATAGCCAGTTCCCCATTGCGTTGGGGAATCTTGGTAAGCCCGCTTTCATCTTCGGCAACATCGTCACTTACCACCAGATGAGATGTTGTCAAGGGTTCACCAATTGTGAATAAAAAAAAATAAAAAAAGTACTTAAGTTTTTTAATGTAAACACGTTTTCAAAATGGAGTTAAAAGTAACAAATTAATCTATATTATTTATTATATATTCGTAACGTGGTAAAAGTGGGGCGCATTTACTCGATAATTGAAGTATGAATCTATGACAAATTACAGATTTACAAAAAAAATGCATATTTTTTTCTAAAATATGATAAACCACACAAGTGTAATTCAAAACATTATACCTATTTACTTCTACCTCCATGGTGCCGAATTTTTCATACAACTTTTTTAATTTGTTAAAAACTCAGACTCGGAAACTCCTTGGTGTACTTTTTGTTTAATTTGCTTTGCGCGCGCCATTTTCTTTTCACGTCATATTGTTAATAAAACCTTAGGTTAAAACAAGAAACTTGAAAATAAGTGAAAAGCCTAAAATGAGTGATTATAGTGACAAGGAAGTTTATTTGACGCCAACAGGATTGACTGAAACTGTTTGTAATGCGCAAATGTTTTTTTTCCATTTAGTAATTTCCTCGTTATGGTGGAATGAAAAGTTACGTGTTGCACTCGAGTGCAAAGATTTTTCACCTCGTGCTCTTTGATTCCCTCGCTAACGCTCAGGGTTCAAATTTAGACTCCTTCGCTTGCTCGGTCATCAAAATTGAGCACGCGGTTAAAAAGCAACTTTGCACTCTTGTATAACAAATAACTATTATTTTTTATTTTTAGGACATTGATGGGAGCACCGAATTTAGAGGGCGTCGATGTCAAACTTCTAAAAAGGATGCCTCATCTGCAAACGTTGTGAGTAAAACGTATTAGTCTTAATCATTATCAGCCGAACGACGTCCACTGCTGGACAAAGGCCTCCCAAGGATTTCCACCACTCCTCTGCTGCTTGCATTTAGCGGCTTCCAGCCACCTTCACCAGTCCACCGAGTGGGAGTCTTCCGGTGCGTGATCGCCACTTTTTACCACCCCAACGGCCATCTATTCTACCCTCTCCCCCTCCCCCTCCCCCAAGTTTAGCGATTCTGTCAGCGATGCCGGTTAGCTTGTTCTCCTACGAACCTCCTCACTTCTATATACCAACCAATTTGTTTACAAACTTAGTGTAAAAAGTGTTTTTGTTCATATCGACCTTTTTATTTGCAGGTCCATAGATCAAGCTCCGCGCCTGACGAAGATGGAAAAGTTACCAAAAATGCCTAAACTGGAAACATTGTACGTATCTATTTTACTTTTTTTATCCGACTGTTTTGTTTCTTTGTTATCCCTTCACGCTTCAACAACCCAACCAATCTTGGCGTAATTTGGTTTGCACGTAGCCCGTATCACGGGGCAGGACATAGGCTACTTTTTATCCCGTGAAAATAGCACAGTCTGATACAGTTCCCGAGGGAATTAAAAAAAAAAAACACTTTTTTTTTGTTGATTTCCCATCGCAATGGAGCAACGGATTGTTGTGACTTTTCACAGAGATGACTGAGGGGGGTGGAAAATGACATAGATTACTAATTAGCATAGCCTGACATAGTTCCCGAGGGGTCTGTTCAGTTTGCGGCTCACGCACCACTCACCCTATAAGACAGTCATAAAAACCATGAGTGTGAAGCCGCGGGCAAAAGCTACGTATGTATGAAACGGGTGGTAAACAATCTGCCTATATTTTAACTGTGGCTTCTAATTATCATACTGAACAACTTTCCCGAAGAAACCCATGTCTATTACAGTATTTGACAGTGTTTAAAATAATTTAAAAAATATTATTCACTAAATAGCGTTTCTCCTACAAAAGCATAAAAACTTATTCATTTAATAATTTAATCTAATTTCAATTTTACATTTATGCAAATTACAAAATTAGTTCGTCAAAGATAATGACGTCACAAGCTAGTAACACGAACAATTTCAGTTTTTTTTTTTAAAAGTAACTCAAATGACTAGCAATCAAATACCGGATTCGCAAAAAATATTTGGACTTCCCATACAAAGTTTGCTGATCGATTTTTATAGTAAGTCCAGAATGTTTTTTTGCGAATGGACTATGGGTTTTTTGGGGAAAGTTGTTCAGTATGATGAGTAGAAGCCCAGTTAAAATATTGCCCGATATTTTTTTATCACCTGTATATTATGTAATAGTAGTAACTAATTAGTAATCTGTGGTAATAGTTCGGTGAAAAAGTTTCTTCGTATTTTGTGAGTATAATTTGTAATAAAATCTCTTTGCTTGTATTATTTGTACCTGGCTGGTTGTAATTAAATTAAACATTCATAAATTTAATACTAAAAAAAATTAAAAAAACTATGTAGTATATCCCGCCGACCGCCATTTTTCAAATGTTTTGTCTGTCTACGACAATGAGTGAAAGTATCGAAAAAGTTAGTTACATTTTAATTATTTTTTTTAAACCGGCCAAGTGCGAGACATAACCGCACACAAAGGGATCCTTACCATCACACTAGATGGCGCTATTACAAAGGGTTCCACACCATCATACTAGATGCCGCTAGTTTCTTCATGTTTAAAAAAACACGTTTTGTATGGTGTCCCTTATTCTTTTATTTTTTTTAATTTTTAGTATTTGTTGTTATAGCGGCAACAGAAATAAATCATGTGTTAAATTTCAACTGTCTAGCTATCACGGTTCATGAAATACAGCCTGGTGACAGACGGACGGACAGCGAAGTCTAAGTAATAGGGTTCCGTTTTTACCCTTTGGGTACGGAACCCTTAAAAAGGTAAAAACGCAGCACCGCGAAAAAAATGTGCAGTTTATGGACTTAAGAGTCACTAGCATAAACTTGGATTGAGCGTTTCCAGTCTGGATAAAAAAAAAGTGTTAACGTTCAAAATTTAGCTCGTTTTATACGAATACGAAGAAACATTCCCCATTGCGTTGGGGAATCTTGGTAAGCCCGCTTCCATCTTCGGCAACATAGTCACTTACCACCAGGTGAGATGTTGTCAAGGGTTTACCAATTGTGCATAAAAAAAAACTTATGTATCAATAATTGTATATTTCCTTGTACAATAAATAGTTTACAAACAAACATTTTTTCCCGACCTAATATATACCTATCTATGTATATATATAAGGTGTAACAAAATTAGCTAAAACTATTTTAACTGGTGCTTCTACCCATGAAACTGAACAACTTTCCCCATGGAACCCATAGTCAAATCGCAAAAAAAATTGACTCTCCCATACTAACTCGATCAGCTGATCAGCCAACTTAGTATAGGAAATTCAAATTTTTTTTTGAGATTTGACTATGGGTTCTATGGGGAAAGTTGTTCAGTTTCATGGGTAGAAGCACCAGTTAAAATAGTTTCAGCTAATTTTGTTAGACTTTATATATGTATGTATGTAACAAAATTGGGGTAGGTCCCGTTAACTAGGGCTTATACTCATCATACTGAGCAACTTTTGTTATATGACTTCGCTGAAATCGCACAAAAAAACTTTTTATAAAATTAATCAGCTGACCGATCAATTTTGTGCATTGTGATATAGAAATGAAATGAAATGAAAGGAAATCATTTATTCTCAGGTACTAGCCCCATAGTCAATACAATAAATTTATACAGACCATTATAAATAAAACATAATAATAAGTTAAAATATAAATAAGAGTTAAAAACAAATCAAATAATAAACAACGCGGATTAAATAACAATAATGTCATATGAAATTTAATTAAAAAAGCGTCGGTGGCTCAACCGGTAACGACTCGGTCCATCTAACCAGAGGTACCGGGTTCAAATCTGGACGGCCAATGTACCAATGAGTTTTTCAAAAAACTTACGTACATAATATATTTACCGATTGCTTTAACGGTGAAGGAAAACATCGTGAGGAAACCTGCACACGCCTGCGAAGAAACTCGAAGGTTGTGTGTGAAGTCGACCAACCCTAATCGCCCTGATTCAGGGTAGGCTCGAGCCCCTCGGTGGGGACGTATATGAGCTGATATAATAATAATAATAAAATTTAATTAATTCAAAATTACCTTGTCGTGTCATCTTACATGCAGGTGTACCCAACGAGCCAAAAATGGGGATATATAAAGGGTCCTGGGGAAAATTCTTCAATACGATGAGTAGAACCCCCAGAACGGGTTCTACACTAATTTATTACATCCTGTATAATAATATTAGTAGCACTTACGTACGAGTTCTGATGAACTATTTTTATATTCTCCTTCATTGCTCGAAAGTAAAATTGTGAAATACAACTTGACTAATTGTTGGCAGTATGATACAGAATTCGGGGCTGCTGGAGATACCCAACCTGAGTCACGTGCATGGCCATGACACCAGCTGGGAGACCAACGGCTCCTCCGTCAGCCTTAGGGCCGTGTGAGTATTGCTTCATCATCATGTCAGCCAGGAGACGTCTACTCTTAAACAAGTTCTCCACCGTAGAGGAAGCACTCAGATTTTGAGCGCGTCTGGCGGCTTCCTGCGTGTGATTGGCGGGGGCCTTCCTTTAATACGTATACGTCTTTACGTACAGATGGCCGTTGGGGTAGTAAAGTTCTCGAGTGGCGACCGCGCACCGCAAAACGTAGCGTAGGCAGGCCTCCCACTCGGTGGACCGATGACCTGTTCACGGTTGCGTGACGCCGCTGGATGCGGGTAGCGCAGAACCGGTCGTCATGGAAATCCATGGGGGAAGCCTATGTCCTTTAGGCCTGTACGATCGCCGCTCGATAAACTTTCTCTCCTATAAACCATTGTAAATGTTCTTAATTTTTGATTATATTTGAGCTCATTTTTCTCGCAACTAACACACACTAAATAACAAATAACTCTAAAAGGCCTGACTCTACAAACTCTACATCTTGGTAAAAAAGGCATAGCTTGTCCTTTTTTTTTATTCACAATTGGTAAGCCCTTGGCATCATCTCACCTGATGGTGAGTGACGATGATGCCGAAGATGAAAGCGGGCTTACCTAGATTCCCCAACGCAATGGAGAACTGGCTATCTTATCTTCAAGCCGGAACACATCAATGTTGTTAACACTGATGTTTGGCGGCAAGACTTAGATAAGAGGTGGTAGCTAGCCAGGCGGACATAGAAAATGCCCTACTACCAACCAAACCGAGTCTTACAAGATGACCCCACCGGGAATCGAGCCCGCGACCGCCTGGTGTGAAGCGAATGGACTAATTATTACGCCACGGAGGCGGTTTCTTGATTGTCGCACAAACCATTCCTTGGACTTAAATAGCTGTTATATTGATCGAAGATGTCACGTAATAGTTCGACGAAAATTAATAATTAATTAATTATTATTAGCTATATACTTTAGACAGGGGACAGGCACCGTGGGCTTTAATTGGCAGCACAAATCTAAACTCAGCTAGGGACTTGGCTATACTAGAGATCTCATAACTTTTTAACAGTGAAAGCAATGAACTTGTGAGTCTTGGCAACCAACTTTACACGAAATGTTTTTGGTGGAATAAGTTTGTCTTTGTTTGTAGGTACCTGGACGGGAACCACATCAACCGATTTTCTGCGCACGCGCTGCGCGGGGTGTACGCCAATCACGTGTAAGTTAGTACATAGCGATACGCTGTTTTAATTCGTCTTCTTCATAGTTACCCTGGAATATAAGGATTTTAGTTAAAAGGCCACTTATTTATTTGTATTCCATCGATGCAAGATTTAAGTACCTACCTACCCGTTTGTGCGTGGTTATTCTCTCTACCTAAATAGGTAAAAACATGAAATGTTAGTGTTAGTATAACATGATACCTGCGAATATCAGGGAAACTGAAGGGTATCATAGTTTTACAAATAAACTAAAATGCTGGTGAACACAAAAGGCTTTATAGAAGCATACTCCGTCAGTGAATTTTTTGAATTAGGACCATAATATGCTGAGTCAGTACCGTTTTGGTGCACAGTACAGCCATTTTTATAGTTTATTTCTATCGTTTATAAATTGTACCTGGAAATTGATGTACTGTGCTCTAAATAAAAGATTTTCTATTCTATTCTAAGTACTTTTTTGTACGTATGTTTTTTAACTATTTTTATTTGGTTATAAATTATTACTTTGACATTATTTTTCTTATAATACCTTTAGGAAATTTAAAATGGATAATTATTAATTTTCCTTATATTTCTATACTAGCTGTGCCGGCGAACTTCGTTCCACTTTACACTACACTACCCTACCCTACACTACCCTACCCTACACTACCCTACCCTACACTACCCTACCCTACACTACCCTACCCTACCCACACTACACTACACTACCCTATCCTACTCTACCCTACCCAACACTATACTACCCTACCCTAACTACACTACACCTACACTACACTACAATACAATACCCTACCCTAAAACCAATTATTTTTTTGACTGTTTTTTTTTATTGATGAATATCATATTTTAGTACTTATTATCCTATTCCCGACGAAGACAAATGCAAAAACACAAAAATCATAAACATTGGTCCATCGTTCTTGAGTGGTGTAACTAACACGACTTTCTTTTATATGTCGGAGCGTCATTGAAAACAAGACCAATACCAGCTCGAGATACGTTTACATAGATCGTTACACTTTATTTGGATCAAACGTCAGGTATTAGTACCTGGGTGAAACCGGTGGTGGCGTGACAATCGCTTGTACTCGTGAACCGATCGTATGTGGTAGCAAAGATGACGCATTAGCAGTAGGCTGTTTGTGATCGAGGTGGCAGCACTGAGTCACAGGTGAGATACTAGTTACTTCGTACTGAGTTGAGAATTTATTGGATCCGTGGAGAAGCCATGTTAGCTGGCAGTCAGTCTCGGGGCAGACACTTTTTGACGGAGCGTCGAGCATTACACACGTAGTGGTGATCTGTGAGCAAAACGGACGTGTCACGCTATCGCTGGGATCACCGCGTTTGCATCCATTGTAATCCAAGGCATCCTGTACAATTTCGATTGCCGAATGATCAAGATTATTGAAGAAGACCTCTGAGATATAGCTGCATTGTTATTTCGACGCCCATGACCGAAATAGTTAAGGACGTGAACCACAAGGCCATCCATAACCCAACCTAACCACCCTCTTCGACATATATATAACTTAAGATTCTCTGCTCACTTGGCACAAGGCAAAGTGGCAGGAGCATCTCCAGCGAAAGCACAGTCGGCTGGAGTTCAGTGCGACGGGGAGAGAAAGCGTCGAACTATCCGGGAATTATCGAGGAGGACTGCTTTCTGCATTGCTGCATGCAATTATTGGTCTGCCTCGGAGATCCAGCAGCCTTAGCCCGTTCACGGATAGAACTACGGGGATGATTTCGGTGGATTCCACTCGCCACATATCAGTAACCTCGTGCGCCAGGTCCAGGTCCAGGTACTTTTATCGGCATCTTGGTAAGCCCGCTTTCATCTTTGGCATCATCGTCACTTACCATCAAGTGAGATGATGCCAAGGGTTTACCAATAGTGAATAAAAAAACGGCCTGCACGAAGTTTTCATCGTATGGGATAGTGATATCACAATATATCACTTCTTAGTTTCTTAGTATTTTTTGTAAATTTTAACATCGTATGATTATTACTGAATAAATGTTTATATTATGAATAAACATTTATATAATGTTTATATAATGAAGGTGCAATAAACAGTTATTCTGTTATTTGTTTAAGACTCGCAATGTGTAACTACAATCTCTATCTTTTTTTATTGTTTTTTTTATATTCCTTATCACTTTGATCCTCTGAATCTATTAAGTTGGAAACATTGAGTAAATAATAATCATCGTCATCATATCAGCCGAAAGACGTCCACTGCTCGACAAAGGCCTCCCCCAAGGATTTCCACAATAACTGGTTCTGTGCTGCCCACATCCAGTGGCTTCCCGCGACTTTCACCAGGTCATCGGTCCATCCAGTGGGAGGCCTTCTTACGCCACTTAAGTTTAGCTATTCTTACAGCGATGTCAGCTACTTTGGTTCTCCTACGGATCTCTTAATTTCTGATTCGATCACGTAGATAACTCCGAGCATAGCACACTTCATTGCCCTTTGGGTGACCTTGAGCCTTCTTATGAGGCCCATAGTAAGCGACCATGTCTCAGTCATGTATCACTGGCAACACACACTGGTCGAAGACCTTGGTGTTAAGATACTGCGGTATTTGGGACGTGAAGCTTCCCCGACGCTGCCCAGCCGAGTTGGATTCGACGATCGATCTCTTTCTTGAAGGAATATTACCTATATTATAAGCAAAAGTCCTTTTTTTCCGCGCTTCTGTTCATTTTCGTCCTTGAATACTCGTATATAATTATTTCGTATAAAAACCCTTTGAGTGAGGCATCTTTTTTCTTGTGTTCTCAATCGGTTTTTTTTTCATACTTTCTCATTTGACTCCTTGACCAGAGAGTGACTCCGAACTGTCCGTCCGTAGAACTTTTTTTTATCTTCATTACTAGAGGAAAAGGAAACATATTTGGAATGCTGATGTTAATTTGGAATAGCAAGGTAGTTATACACCAGCAACCAGCTCTGCGTCACGTTAATGTGCACCCTTAGCAAATCTCACTAACGTGAGAGTAACTTTCCGTTAACGCTGCATTTTGCGAATGGTATAACTCCATAGGACCAGGAGTCAGTTCTGACATCGACTCCGAGCAGTGAGCTCGCCTAGCTCTAAGCGTAGAAATAGAATATTAGAATATTATAAACCAGTTTTCATTCTTTTTAAAAAGTGTTTCCCGCCGCCGCCCAACTTATCTGGCGCAGCCGGTAGGATATTCGCGAGTGCATTGGGCATAAGACTGCCCGGGGACTCTACCTATCGATCCTCGAGTGGTTCCGAATATCCTCGAACCAAATAAATTCGATAAAGACTTGGCGGTCCAAAGACGGTGACGTGAAAGTGAAAATTGGTGCTATTGCAAGTTGGAGTCATGGGATTGAGCTGGCCGTGAGTAGACCTTTTCACATCCTGTCTCATCCTTGATATTCCCTAGTTAACAATATTACTCTTGCAACTTTAATTTTAGATTGTGTTAGGATCTTGGACAAAAATAGCCGGGAATACCTAACCGAAACGTTATCTTACCTTAGTCTAGACGCTTACGCTGCACTTGCATTGGTAGCGCTCGCGTAACATAGAGTTAGGAATATAACTAGAGTGGACTTATTTAGTTACTAAATTTATTTGTGATATTAAAATTTAGTATTATAGTATAAAGATTAGGTATTCAAAATGGACCAAGTTCATCTGCAAATTATTCCAAAGGAAATAATGGAGATCATCCCTAGGTTTGAAGGCGATGACAAACAGTTAAACCTTTTTATAAGAAAAGCGGAATATGTAATCGAACGATTTAGGGGCCAGGAAAATCCAGCCCAAGATGTCTACGTTTTCCATGCGGTCACGAGCCGACTCACCGGTAGAGCCGCTTCACTTTTAAGCGAGAGAGCTGACTTACACTCTTGGGATGATTTGAAAACTGTATTACGTCAACATTTTGGGGATCCTCGTTCGGAGGAGTGTATTGCGATCGAACTTGAAAACTTAAAAATCAAACAGGGTGAATCATATTTAGATTTTTGCAATAGAATTCAACATACTAGAAGTACTCTTTTCGCTAAATTAAGTGAGCGAGAGGACCCTGACTTCGAAGTCACTAAAAGGATTATTTATAATAATACAGCCTTGAACACATTTTTGTTTAACTTACCAGAACATATGATCCGTGTAGTTCGTATAAAAGGGTGCTCTACTTTAGAAAAAGCACTCAGCATTGTTATGGAAGAAGTTAACTTCAAGTCGCAATATGATGCAAAAAACACCTCAAGGTCAACGACCTCGAACACCAGTAAGCCATTTCAGACCCAATTAACATTGCCGCAAAATGTTAGATTTGGAAACCCTCCAAATGCGGGTTTTAAAAATTTCGGAAACCAACTTTATTCACAAAATCAGAGTCTTAAACCTAACTTTAACCAAGGACAACAAGGGTTTAGGTTCAGCTCACCAAACCATCAGCAAAATTTTAAATTTGGCGTGCCGTCACAACACCAAGGACACCGACCTATCCCTAATGGCGGTTTTGGTCCTCAACATGGTGGCTTTCAGCTACAGAGGCCCCAATTTGGTGGCCCTCAGCCACAGAGATTCCAGTTTGGTATCCCTCAAGGTTATCAACAACAAAGGTTCCAATTTGGCATTCCAAATACACAGGCGCGACCCAATGATAATACCGATGTAACAATGCGCACCACGAGACAACATACATTGAACGTGTCACAGGGGTATGATGCTGATAACAACGTTTACTATAGCAACGATGACTTTTGTGACACCACACAATATGACGATTACTATGATAGTGCCTGCCCGTATAGTGAGGACACGGTAGTACCCCAAATAGCAGCCGAAGCTTACGTAGAGTCGAATGATGCTTCCGATAGGTCTTCTAATATGCAAGAATTTGAAAATTTTCAACAACCCGCCTCGAACCCTATGAAAACGAAGTGATACACCTAAATTGCGTCAGTGCACGAAAACTACCCCATATAGAAATACCCGAGATAGGCGCGCGTTTTATGATCGATACGGGAAGTACAAAATCATTCATAAGTAGAGTAAAAGCTGATCAATATTTTGCACAATTTAAATACGAAGAACCATTTGAGGTAATTAGCACACACGCCCGTAGTCGACATAACGAAGTCATATACATACCGCTTCCTAAGACTTTTGGAAGTACGATACAACACAAATTCCATGTATATGATGTAGCAACAAATTACGATGGTTTAATAGGTTCAGATTTGCTTAAAAGACTAGACGCTGCAGTAGATATGAAAAATCAAATTCTTCATACGCGTGATACCAAAATTCCTATTATTTACAGTCCCCCGTGGGAACTGCATTTAGATCCGCGAACCGAAACACGAGTCAGAGTTCCGACAGTTTTGGAAAATGGTACGGCTCTCATAGACTTCCATAACTTTGGAAATGGTGTAAGAATGCCAACAGCATTAGTAAAGTGCGAAAATAACTTCGCAACCACAGTCATACAAAACGCATCTGACGATAAAATGGTTATTAAATTCAAAAACCCGATCAATGTAAATAGATTCGATTTTGATGAGGAAACAGTCATAGTTAATTCCACAGATACTACAGACTTTGAGGTAGATGAGCTTCTAAAGCAAAACTTGACTAAATTACGTTTAGACCATACCAACCAGGAGGAACGCGAAGCTATCCAAAAACTTTCTTACGAGTACCGCGATATCTTCTATTGTGAAGAATTGCCCTTGACATTTACTAACAGTGTTAAACACTCTATCCGGACAAAAACTGAGGATCCAATTTACGTTAGACCTTTTAGACAGCCACCTGTTACCAACGAAGAAATACAAAGACAGGTGGACAAGCTCATGAAAAATAATGTTATCCAGGAGTCTTTTTCACCTTGGAGTGCTCCTGTCCACCTAGTTCCTAAGAAGTTGGATGCAACAGGAGAAAGGAAGTATCGCATGGTAGTAGATTATCGCCGGTTAAATGACGTCACAGTTGACGATAAATACCCACTACCCAATATCTCAGACTTACTGGGAAAACTAGGTAATTCAAATTACTTTAGTACCATAGACCTTGCCAGTGGCTACCACCAGATTGAAGTAGAAGAAGCAGATAGACCAAAAACAGCATTTACCACCCAATCCGGTCACTACGAATTTACTCGCATGCCTTTCGGTTTGAAAACAGCCCCCGCTACATTTCAGCGGTTGATGGACAATGCTCTCAGGGGTCTTCAAGGCGTCCATTGCTTAGTATACCTTGACGATATCATTATTTATTCAACCAGTCTAAAAGAACACATAAATAAACTACGCCGTGTCTTTGACAGACTCAGGGAAACAAATCTAAAGGCCACTCTAGATAAAAGTGAATTTCTACGTAAGGAAGTACTCTACCTTGGACACCAGATCACCAAAGATGGCCTTAAACCAAACGATGATAAAATTAAGGCTGTCCTTGATTTTCCCTTGCCACAAACACAGACTGAAATTAGAAGCTTCATAGGTTTCGTTGGCTATTATAGGAAATTTATTAAAGATTTCTCTAAAATCACTCAGCCTCTAACTGATTGTCTTAAGAAAGGTAGGAAGGTCATAATTACGAACGAATTTAGAACGGCATTTGAAAAATGCAAAGAACTATTGGTCAACGCCCCATTGCTCCAATACCCTGACTTTTCAAGGCCCTTCGTGCTTACCACGGATGCATCAAACTTCGCGATAGGTGCTGTGTTATCACAGGGCCCAATAGGAAGCGATAAACCCATAGCTTACGCTAGTCGTGCGTTGAACAAGGCTGAAACGAGATACAGCACTATAGAAAAGGAGCTACTCGCAATTGTATGGGCCACCAAATATTTTCGCCCGTATCTCTATGGTCAGAAATTCACCATATATACGGACCATAGACCATTGGTTTGGTTAAGATCAATCAACGAACCAAACAGCAAATTAACAAAGTGGAAATTGCGTTTAGAAGAGTTTGATTACGACATAGTGTATAAAAGTGGTAAACAAAATACGAACGCCGATGCACTGTCACATATCAAGCTAAACGTTTTAGGAGATTCTGATGACGATGACGCGTCAATGCAAGTGAATATTGACCATGACGAGCAAAGGGTACAAGATTACATGCGAGAACTTGTAGAGAATATTAGCAATTTAGGACGGCCCCCAGACCCAACAGACAGTCCCCCTCATAGATCGAGCCCTATACGTGCTGACACTCCTATCCTGATCTCAGATGACAATAGCCGTACAGAGAGCGTACATTCAGGAATCTCAAGAGTTTCATATCCGATACCCCCCTCTTCATGTTCGGAAACCTTGACAGCCTCAAACTCTGGCACTATGACAGCACACTCTGCAAAGGAAGTTGACGTTGACGGCATACCTATACTTAGAGAAGCAATTGATACTAAACCAAACCAAATCTTGATCTTCTTTTGGAACCGTAACGACATGACAGTTAAAGATCTTAGTAGAGCAAAACAAAAGGTATTAGAGGTTCATCTACCGATAAATAGACCCGATTTGGTAAAGCAATTTTTAAAAGAGTACATAAGACCTAAAATTAAGCATTTTATCTACTTTGAGCATGAGACTCACCGTAAAGAATTCACAGAAGGAGTCATATCGCTATTCCGGAAGGGCACCGTAAGGTTCTTTGAATGCACCGAGCGAGTAATTTTTGTCGAAGATGAGAATGAGCAACGCGCTATTGTCATCAAGTACCATGAGGGTAAAACTTGTCATCGAGGCGTCAAAGAAACTTTGATGCATTTAAAACGAACATTCTTCTGGAATAATATGGACTTGACTGTAGCTAGTATTATCAATGCCTGTGAAATTTGTAAAAGGATGAAGTACGATCGAAAACCAATAAAACCACAACTACAACTTACTCAGACTCAGACAAAACCATTCCAAGAACTTTTCATCGATCTGTTTAGTATTGAAGGAACCTACTTCTTAACAATAGTAGACGCATTTAGCAAGTTAGGACAAGCTATGAAAATCCCTAATCGTTCCACACCAGAAGTAGTCAGAGCTCTTATAAAATATTTTTCAATCTACGGAGTCCCTAAAAAAATCAATGCAGACCCTGGTGCGGAATTTAATAATGCCCTTTTGAAAGAAATGTTGACATTCCACAAAATAGAGATACATATTGGCACACCTCATAACCCCAACTCGATGGGTATAGTAGAGCGTTTTCACTCTACTATCCTAGAAATCTATAGGATTGCTAAATACGAACATAAACTCACTGACGCTGCGTCCGTTATGACTTATGCCATTATGTCATATAATCAAACAATTCACTCCACAACTGGATTAACTCCGTTTGAGGTAGCATTTGGTCACACGGACGCAAATGAAGCCTTCGAAGTTGATTTTGACAGACAGTACACACAAAATCTAGTAAGGGATCACGTTAAAAGAACTCGGTATTTGTATAAGTACCTCACCGATAAAATGACTGAGAAAAAGACGAAGATCAGGGAAAATCGCGGAGGGGAAACTGACTTTAATGTAAAAGAAGGAGACACTGTGTTTGTTAAGGGTGTTAACACTAGACGTAGCAAAGACAGTCCGCGATATCAGAAGGCTAAAGTTACAAAGGATATGGTTAGAAATACAGTGCCAGTAGTTATACGTGGAAGAGACACTAAGATACCCATTAAAGACGTTAAACGCCCTTCACAGATTCATCCTCCCTCTGCTGATGCAAACCCTGAAGATCCAGGCCCTTCAACTTCAGCAAATTGAAGGAGACCACGGCGTCCTACCAATTAAAGAAGGTCCCGCAGTGGTTAGCTACGATAAATGGACTATAGTTAAGATCTTAGATATAAACCTACTATATAATGATTTAGAGTTTAACATGAATAGATATACAAACCTAAATAAACACATCTTAAATTACTACGGTAAAATGGGATTAAACTCGGAGTTAACGAACGTGAAGCTCCAAGTTGACCACGTTAAAAATATAACAGTAGATAAGTTATCGCAATTAGTTCCCTTGCGTAGAGTAAAACGTGGAATTTTAAATCCTTTAGGATCAATAATTAAGTTAATAACTGGCAACCTTGACAACGACGATGCCATTAGATATGATAAGTTAATTACTAGCATAAAATCCCGACAAGACGCGTTCACCAAACGATTCACCTTGGTTACTGAAGTAATCAAGTCCTTTGTTAATATTACAAACTCTACAAGAGAGAATTTTATCCAACTAGACACAGAAATATGGGAAATCAGAAAACAACTCAATAATACCAAAACTTCCCAATTGGTTAATAAAGTCATCAGCACCTATAACTTATTTTTACATAATTTTCTTCTGCTCTACATCAGGTTTGACGAAATTGAAACGGCTGTAGCGTTGGGTCGGTTGAGAACATTACACCAAAGTGTGATAGATAGGGATGAACTGTTAGAAATACTAAGAGCTATAGAAACTAGAGATAAGTTAGTGTATCCAGTTAGTGATAGAAATTTAGTAAAAATAGAGCAGTGCATGGAGTTAAAAGCTTATGTAAAGGATAATAAGATAATGTTTCTGTTGGAAGTCCCAGTCATTAGAAAGGAAGTTTTTACCTATTACAGAGTGTTACCCTTACCCAGTATAAATTCCCGAAATCAAACAACCCTTGTCGTACCTGATCATCCCTTTGTCCTAGTGAAAGGGTTGAAAACCTTACCAGTTGCTCAGCCGTGCAAAGAGATAGATGAGAACTACTTTCTCTGTCAAGAAGATGAAATACTTACCCTGACTGAAGACAGATGTGTAGCAGAGCTGATGAGATTCAGTACGAACACCAGTTCCTGTCATTTGGTTCCTGTAGAAATTCTTCGTCTAAAAATAGAAAGCCTTCACGAAAATCAATGGCTGATATTCACAAGAAAACGTCAGACCCTATCAAAATTTTGTGAAACCGAAATAACCCGTCAAAGCATCCTTGGGACTTATATACTTACCATAGATGATAAGTGTGAAGTGAAGATTGAAGAAAGGGTCTTGAAACAACGTCAGATAAAAGGCAAGGACGTCCAAATACCAAAGTTACCGATCATAAATCTCCCAGAGATCGGAATCGAGATGACAGTTCCTGAAAGAAAACCGCTTAACCTGGATGGAGTGAGCCTGGGGGACCTCAGGCTCCTACAGTTTGCGTTGCGCCAAAGTGAAAGTGAAATAGTGGAAAAGGGCAATGAAAGTGTGATTAATATACGAAGCATAAGTGTCGGAACAGTGTTACTCTATATTTTCATAATTTTAAGCTTTTGCATTCTCTTTAGCATTAAATATTATAAGATTGTATTCAAAATCATCAGATTCAGGCTGAAGATCAACCCCCACCTGATGATTTTGAACTTATGAGGGGAGGAGTTATACACCAGCAACCAGCTCTGCGTCACGTTAATGTGCACCCTTAGCAAATCTCACTAACGTGAGAGTAACTTTCCGTTAACGCTGCATTTTGCGAATGGTATAACTCCATAGGACCAGGAGTCAGTTCTGACATCGACTCCGAGCAGTGAGCTCGCCTAGCTCTAAGCGTAGAAATAGAATATTAGAATATTATAAACCAGTTTTCATTCTTTTTAAAAAGTGTTTCCCGCCGCCGCCCAACTTATCTAGGTAGCTTAATATCTAGTATTAGCGCCCTTTTTACTGTTTGACCATAAACTGCGGTACTTACAAATATGGTTTGACAGTCATCCCGCCATTTTACTAATATGACGTCCAGATGTTGAAAAGTAAAAGCCATATTTTTAAAATAATTCAGGTAAATGTTGAATCTGTTTCCATAGGTATACTCGTATTCGGTTTAGGTAGGTACTTAGAGTCTACTTTACCAAAATGACTACTGTCTTTAATGTTTCTCAAAATTACCAAATGTCTATAATGTCCAATTTCCCAAAATTACAACTCACTATTAGTTTTTTCTAAAAAAACTGTAAATGAGCGAGTGATATAAGGTTCGGTCTGGTTTGATTGATTATACAGTCAAAAGAGCCTCGCGAAGCAAGGCTCCCACATGGGTATCAGAATGCTTCGCAGAAGAAGAAACCATCGGTTTTTTATTCGGAGTATATTCAGAATAGCGAGTCATTATGAAGAAGTGGTCATTTTGGTAAAGTGTTCATTTTATGAAATGCAGTAGTCAGTATGAAAAAGTAGTCATTTTGTTATTTCCATTAACATTTTGTAAGTGTAACAGAAGGAGTAACTAATTTAACTATTTTAATTTTTTTTTTTTTAATATTTAGTTTTGTGGAGATTGTCACAAATACCATAGCAACAAATAAAACATATGTGTCAGTTGGGAAAAGGTCGTTTCTCTATAAGCTTCTAAAATAATATCCAAAATATCGTGGCGACCGTGGTAGCTTCCTGAAGCTGCAATCTACATTAAAAAATTACAATGGATTGTTTGAAGCGTAAACGTACTCAACTCCGTCGCGAATTCACAAAATTGGAAAATAAATTTTTGTCCGCATTTGACAGCGCCGACGAAGACATAGAACCTATCTTTACGACCCTAAATGGAGTCGCAACAGCCTTGTTCGATGTAGAAGCGAAATTAACGGACGCGTTTTGCGAATCGAAAGATTTCGATGAAGCTGCCTTCGAAGAGGATCAGGACAAGGCTTTGGAGTACAAGTTACGATGGGACGTGATTAGCACCAAGTACAAATCTCTCAAGCCGACACCTATCGTTTCAACGTCAAGATGTAACAGCCAAGTTTCATTGAAATCGGATGCTTCGGTCGACGTTAACACAGTGCGCTCAAATCGACATGTGAACACTAAGAACGTGAAGATGCCCAAGCTCGAGTTGGCCAAGTTTGATGGAGATGTCAAAAACTGGATACAGTTTTGGGGCCAGTTCAGCAAGATTCACGAGGACGCCGGTACTGACGCCATAGATAAATTTCAATATCTTATACAGTCGACTACAGAGAATAGCCCTGCTCGTCAACTTGTTATAAGCTACCCACCGAGTGCAGCCAACTATCCAAAAGCTATTGATGCTCTCAAGGCTCGCTTTGCCCGGGATGACATGTTGATAGAAACATATGTGCGAGGCCTACTCAGTTTGGTTTGGTCACAGTTGAAAGGTGATACTTCGTGCAATTTATCACGCCTCTACGACAACCTACAAACGCATCTTCAAGCTTTGGAAACACTGAATGTTACTACAGATAAGTTTGCCTCTATTCTATATCCGATGATAGAAAGTGCGCTACCCGAAGACATACTTAGATCATGGAATCGCATTCGGTCAAAACGCGAGTTTCCCCGTGAAGAGGTAGATGATGAACTTAGCAGACTCATGTCCTTCCTCAGATCAGAAGTAGAATTAGAGGAACTCATAAATATGGCTCGGCAAGGGTTTTCGCAATCTGACTCAACTAATATTCCTTCCGTTTCGCAGCCAACCGCCTGTTTTGTCTCGGAAACTAAAAAAGAAGTTCATGCTTCTTGTTCAAATACTGGAACTAATCCAATATTATGTTTGTGGTGCGACAAAGAAACTCATACAAGCACTGAATGCCACAAAGCGTCGAGAATGTCGCCAAAAGAACGAATCGAATTCGTAAAATCCAAGAAAGCATGCCTAATTTGTTTAAAACAGTCGCACATTACAAAAAGATGCAGATATTTTCCAAAATGTTTGTTTTGTAAGAAACGTCACGTCACCCTTATGTGTCAAACTCTGCCAGAGAGAAAGGATTCGTCAGAACCCGAAAGAAGATCGAATAATTTACTATGTCAACTCAAATCGACTACCTTGTTGCAAACTTTAGCGATAAAACTCATTTCGGACAACAAGGAGATTTTTGTAAGAGTACTTATCGATTCTGGGGCTCAACGTTCGTACATCAAAAAAGATTTAGCTAGACAACTAGGTTTAAAGCCCGTTCGTGTGGAGAAACTTACGCACTGCTTATTTGGTGGCATCGAAACTTGTACTGAAAATCATTCGGTCTACGATGTCTGTCTAAAAAGCCTGTGTAATGACTTTTCTTTACAAATTTCTGTTTTAGGACAAGAAAATATTTGCGGTATTTTGCCTAAAGTTAGGTCTGATGTTTTGATTGAGCAACTACGACAGAAGGGTATAATTTCGACGGAATCGACGGCAACTCCTGACGATGTGACTCTTCTTATTGGTGCTGACTTCTCAGGTATGCTAATGACTGGTAATTTTTTACAACTCGACAGTCAATTAACCGCAGTTCAGACTAAAATGGGCTGGACGATTCAAGGTCCCGTCACGACTGGTGTCTATACGACGTCGATGATGACGAACCTTCACAGCTCTTTTAGACCAGAAATATCGGACTTGTGGGATTTAGAAATTCTGGGTATCCGGGACCCCAGTGAACAAGTTTCAAAGCAGTCTCGTGACAAGGAAGTATTACAACGTTTCAATGAAACTATCTCTGTAAATGAAGAGACTAGGTACGAGGTTTGTCTCGCATGGCGCGATAATATTCTCAAACCTGAGCCCAACTACGAGGTAGCTAGGAAACGACTTCTGTCGACTACGAAGCGACTAGAATCCTTAGGTAGGGCAGGTGCATACGATGCTGCTTTTAAAGAATGGCTGGCACTAGGAATAATTGAAGAAGCCCCATGTCAAGATTCAAAAACTGGGCATTTCATGCCACATCACGCCGTAATAAAGGAGTCGAGTGCAACAACTAAGATTAGACCCGTTTTTGACGCCTCTGCGAAAGACATTAATGGTGTCTCGTTAAATAGCTGTCTTGAGAAAAGCGCTAATCTGATCGAATTAATACCTAACCTACTTATTGACTTTAGGAAGGAGGCCATCGGTGTCAGCAACATGCTAAATTCTGTTGACTGGAACAATGTTGTTGCATTTTCCAATATGAGGAAAATCAGATGGAATTTCTTGCCTCCCAGCGCTCCTTGGTGGGGAGGGTTCTACGAGAGACTTATTGGTGTTGTCAAGCAGATGTTAGTAAGAGTTCTGGGTCGTGCATTGCTTACACTGACCGAATTTTATACTGTTCTATGCGATTGTGAAGCAACTATGAACAATAGACCTCTTACTTACTTCGCTAACAATACCGATGAGCTAAGGCCTCTCACCCCTTCGTACTTTATTCAGCCTCTTAGGGGCAATGATGTCGGGGATATAGATGAGGTCGATAATACGTCCCTGAATGTGCGAGCCAAGTACTGCCAGACATTGAGGGATAATTTTAGACAACGCTTCCGCAGTGAATACATTAGTCACCTCATACAGAAGGGTTCCAAGTGGAACACCTCACAATCACTGAAGGTCGGTGACGTGGTGCTCATTGAGTCCGACTGCAAACGTTTGTTGTGGCCACTAGGTATCGTTGAAGAAACATACATTGGTCGTGATGGACATGATCGTGTTGCGAAGGTTCGTACAGCTTCCGGCCATAAAGTGCGACCATTTCAGAGGCTGTATCCTCTCGAGCTTCATCAAGCACCCAAGGACGTTGAGGGATTAGTACCACTTACTTCGACTCAGACTCAGACAGACACTAGCGTGGGAGCCTCAAACACTGACGTAATTGGACAACCGACTGTGACTCGTTTTGGACGTTTGTCTAGGCCACCCGCACGGTTTAATTTTATGTAATTTTGTATGTTCTATTTACCCTTTATGTATGATCTTTGGACCTTCCGGTCCTCCCTGGCCGGGAGTGTCACAAATACCATAGCAACAAATAAAACATATGTGTCAGTTGGGAAAAGGTCGTTTCTCTGTAAGCTTCTAAAATAATATCCAAAACAGAGATAATTCGAACTACTCATTTCTTTTTAGTGAAGATAAATTAGAATAACCCATTTCGTCTAGTGCAGGTAAATTGGGTTATCTAAAATTAAGTAAAGACACTGATTTAACTAGTGTGTTTATAAAATTAGTTTTTATATGACCTACATTTTATTCTTAGATAGTTTTATACCATACGTCACATTTCTTAGTCAAGCATGGTGAATTATAAATAGGAATACCCCTATTCTCAAATGCCCGCACCACATCTGAAGCCACGGTTCAGCCATTTCATGTTTAACTTACAATTTACTTAGTAAAGACTTTTACTACTATATTACGTTTTTTTTAAAATTCTACCTCTTAAACAAAATATATCCCTAAAACAAAGCGGTATTCCATATGTCGGAGGGGGTGGTTAGGTTATGGATAGCCTTGTGGTTCACGTCCTTAACTATTTCGGTCATGGGTGTCGAAATAACAATTCAGCTATATCACAGAGGTCCTTCTTCAATAATCTTGATCATTCGGCAATCGAAATTGTACAGGATGCCTTGGATTACAATGGATGCAAACGCGGTGATTCCAGCGATAGCGTGACACGTCCATTTTGCTCACAGATCACCACTACTTGTGTTCTGCTCGACGCTCCGTCAAAAAGTGTCTGCCCCGAGACTGACTGGCAGCTAACATGGCTTCTCCACGGATCCAATAAATTCTCAACTCAGTACGAAGTAACTAGTATCTCACCTGTGACTCAGTGCTGCCACCTCGATCACAAACAGCCTACTGCTAATGCGTCATCTTTGCTACCACATACGATCGGTTCACGAGTACAAGCGATTGTCACGCCACCACCGGTTTCACCCAGGTACTAATACCTGACGTTTGATCCAAATAAACTTTAACGATCTATGTAAACGTATCTCGAGCTGGCATTGGTCGCGTTTTCAATGACGCTCCGACATATGCTTGCTTTCCTCTAACAATAGTAATTAATTGTGTAAAATGTAATATTCGCGAATCAAAATAAACTCCAGACTGTCTGTGTTTTTATTTGTTTTGATTTAATAGGTTTCCGTAATCCAACGCGGAACCCACATTAGATCTTTCAATCCGTCCGTCTTTCCGTCACAGTTTTTCACAAAGATAGTATAATCAATTATTTTTTTAAATACCTTGAACAATGAATAGTTGCATGGAAATGTTTTTGAGTGTGTTTGAATCGTTGCATAATTCTTTTTTTGAGTTGTCTAAGTAGTGTCTGACTATATTACTCAAAATAAAAATATGTATGAATATCTAATGATATGATGATGATGATCTAACAATAAGCAATTTTCTTTTGGTTTTTGCAGAACTTTGAATTACAACTTCATAGAAGAAATACCGGCATACGCTTTCTTAAATGCAAAGATAGCTAAACTGTAAGTTCATTTTTTAGATTAATATTATTTTCTCACAATCGCATTCAAAAACGTCTTATGAGTTATGATGATACACGGGCGTAATTAGGTGATTGCAAACTTGTACAGAAATGTCACTTTGTTTGCAATTACCTATTTTCCATCCTTGTATCACAATCACTACTATTTCTGCGAATGTCTCATTTAAAAGTTAAATGTGGTTGTGAATTTCTAATAAGGAGTTAAGATAGAAGAACACCGCCATGCAACCAAATGGCGATGGTTGTGGGTTGAAGTTCTACAATAACTATTATTAAACTGATTATCGTTTTTTACATTAGAAATAAGCTAAGTAACTTAGAGTCTGTTAGAATCAAAACCCGCAATCTCCGTGAAAAAACAAAAAAGAGTTATCTATGACATATTAATCTCTATGGATATTTTAGTGTATTACATATGCATCAAAAACAGCAATGTCTCAAGGAAATTAATGATAAAAATCAAAGTTTCTACAAAAACCACAATGTCCAAAAGTGTAGGAGTCTGTTAAAATAAAAAACCGCAATGTTTATTTTAAATTTAACGGTAGTGGTCAAACCAATAAAATGGACATTGGGGGTTTTTGATTCTAATAGACTCATAAACTAATTGTAAGATGAGATGAGATGTAGTCAAACGCACTCAAATGTTTAATAAAAAAAAGATTGGATTTAAGTGCGCTTACATTTTTTTCTATCCAGGCTTTTTTTCTTTAATACCCCTTTTACTTATACAGGGTGTAAAAAAATTGGTGTAGGTCCCATTAACTAGGGCTTCTACTCATCAAACTGAACAACTTTTGTTCTACAAGTTTGCTGAAATCGCAAAAAAAAATTGAACTTTTCATACAAAACGATCAGCTGAATTGCCAATTTTGTGCTAAAAGCGTCAATTTTTTTTTTTGAGAATTGACTATGGGTTCCTTGGGGAAAGTTGTTCGATATGATGAGTAGAAGCCCCGGTTACCGGGTCCATCACAATTTTTTTCACGCCCTGTATATGATTGGATCAATCGGATAAGCTTGGAACGCATGTTACCCAGGAGCATCAGGGGGCGAAGACTGAAACGCCTGGACCGCCACACGTTTAGCGGGATCCAGCTCCTCAGGCAGTTGTAAGTATGTAACTTGCTAATTTAATTCTGATTTAAACAATGTCTGATCCTCACCATAAGGATTAAACCATTTTCTATCGTATTATAGTTTTTGTTTTGCCTTTACAGAGATCTTAGTAACACTTCTATCACGTCGATACCTACTGATGGTCTCCAAACATTAGAGGTTCTCAAGATCGAGAGGACCCCATCCATGAAGTACATCCCGTCCATATACGACTTTCCGGTAAGGACGATTCTGTACCTTGCTAACAGGTATAAACAAATGCGAGGACTTGTTGTCCGTCAGGACCACGTCGAAGGCGTGGCGCGCATGTGGTAATGTCTTCAAACCTCTTTTTTTTAATCTTTCCATCAGATGAGATGATGCCAAGGGCTTACCAATTGTGAATAAAAAAAAATCAAGACACACTTTTACAGCGATAACCAAAACACATTGTTTCACGACTTACACTAGTAGAGTATGGACTTTATTAAACTATTAAAAAATATATGTATGTGTATGTGTGTTGCACCACAGAGGTACTGTACCAAGGGCACCGCCATAAATCTTATTACCCACAGTTCACTCGAGCCCACCGCTCTATTGCTACTTTGAAAAATGTTGTGACCCGTGGTCCACCTGACAATTCCACCCAGGTGAACATGTCAGGTGGACCATTGATCGGGGAGGTAACAATAGTAACAGAACTAACGCATCAGTGGATTAGAACGGACTTATAATATTGACTCACCATATCAGCCGAAGGACGTCCACTGCTACATAGGCCTCCCCCAAGGATTTCCACGACGACCGGTTCTGAGCTACCCGCATCCAGAGGCTTCCCACGACCTTCACCAGGTCATTGATCCACCGAGTGGGAGCCCTGCCTACGCTATGTTTTCCGGTGCGCGGTCGCCACTCGAGAACTTTACTTCCCTAACGGTCATCTGTTCTACGAGGTATGTGCCCCGCCCACCGCCACATAAGTTTAGCAATTCTGATAGCTAGTCGGTTACTTTGGTTCTCCTACGGATCACCTCGTTCCTGATTCGATCACGCAGAGAAACTCCGAGCATAGCACGCTCCATTGCCCTTTTGGCGATCTTGAGCCTTCTTATGAGGTCCATAGCAAGCGACCATGTCTCAGTTCCGTATGTCATCACTGGCAACACAAAATAGTAACTAAAAAATTAAAATTGCTACACTTAAGTGGGCGGGGTGCATAGCTTAGATGGCCTTTGGGTAGTAAAGCGACCGCGCACCGGAAGACGTAGCGTAGACGTAGCCCACTCGGTGGACCAACGACCTTATGAAGGTCGTAGAATGTCGCTGATCCGACTGGTCGTTGTGATCATCCTTCTTTCGGCTAATATGAATAATTCGGATACATTTCACACTGGTGTGATATATTTTACACATCTTTTCCTTTTTTTTCTAGAACTTGCAGGAAGCAGAGTTAACGCATCACTTCCATTGCTGCGCGTTCGCGTACCCCGAGATACACGACCCGGCACGCCATGAAAAGCAGGAGAAACGCCTTATGTTGTTGAAAATGGTAATTGTATAGTCTCTTCTTACTTCCTAAGACGCAATCTTGTCATTTCTGCAATGACAAAACCGGTCAAGTGCGTGTCGCACTCGCTCACCAAGGGTTCCGTCCGACCACATTTCTGGATAAGGAACCTTCATCACATTAGCTCATATATACGTTCCCACCGAGGGGCTCGAGCCTACTCTGAATAAGGGCGATCGGGCCTTAGTCGACCACGCGGGCCCAGTGCGGGTTAATCAACTTCACACACAACTTTCGAGTTTCTTCGCAGATGTGTGCAGGTTTCCTGACGATGTTTTCCTTCACCGTACGGAATTCGAAAACACATTGGTACGTGGCAGGACTCGAACCACGACCTCCCGGATAGGAGGTAGCGGCCCTTGCCATTGCGCCACCGACGCTCTCATAAGGATAAGGAACCTTAAAAGTAATAAATCGAAAACTATACATCATAAAAATAATTTAAAATCTGTTTAAGCTCGTGCCAATGAAGCACTTTCATACGATATCCCATATGACAGTTAGCTCAATTCAAAATTTGGACCGCCGCCGTTCCTTGCATAATTGATTACGTACTTTAAATAAAGACTATATTTTTTATGATTTAATTACAAATTTATAGTTCTCAGACTTTTCCCTATACTTGTAGTATAAGATGGCATTACTTGCCAAATTTCATAGTTCTAGGTCAACGGAAAATACCTTATATTTTTTTATTCCATTGAGTGTCGAAATATACGTTTTTTGCGGTATAAATGGACGTATCTTTTTTACGTTAAATTAGAAGTTTATTTTTTTCACAGTTTCAAGGTACTGCAGACCGGAATATATTATGGTGTTTATTTCAACTCGATACCTCCACGCGTTTTCGAGATAAAGGATCTTGACAGACAGAAGGACGGTCGGACAACAAAGTGATCCTATAAGGGTTCCGTTTTTTTCCTTTTGAGGTGCGGAACCCTAAAAAAGCGGCCAAGTGAGTGTCGGACCACGCGCTAAGTGGGGTTCAGTAGTCTTTTCTAATGTAAATTTTATTTGCAAAGAAAATATATTCTACTAGTTGATGCCCGCGGCTCCGCCCGCGTGGACATAGTTTGTATGACTGTCTCCGAGGGTGTACAGTGCGAGCGTGGAAAGAAGTTGCCTATATGTTAATGTAGATCCTAATCTGTCTTCTGTCTACCTACCAAATTTCATCCAGATACGTTCAGTAATTTTTGCGTGAAAGAGTAACAAACATCCATACATACAAACTTTCACATTTATAATATTAGTAGGATGTTATTTAACTATAAACTTACAATTTTCGGATTTTGTCCTTTACTTTTGCTGTGAGACCTTGCTTTCATGATTCTAGGTCAACGTACCCTACAGGTTTTGATTTTCCTATGAATCTATCTATACATATAATAAAACTGTAACGGGGCCGTGTCTGTAGGTACATGAAATATATTAGAAAAAAAATAACTGTAGTGGACTTTACTAACGATATATAGAGGCCAAAACAACAACTTTTGGAATTTTTGTCTATCTGTCTGTCTATCTGTCTGTCTATCTGTATGTTCACGCATCACGAAAAAACTAACAGGCCGATTTTGATGAAATTTTGTATGGTGGTTCCTTCTAGCCCGGGTTAACATATAGGATACTTTAATCCCGGAAAATTCAACAGTTCCCGTAGGAAAATTCAAAACCTCCACGCGGACAAAGTCGCGGGCACAGTTAGTATTAAAATATGATATTAATGTCCATATCTATTTAGTGCTATGTCCTAGAAGCTTGATTTTTTTACAGTAGGAGCTGCAAAAAAGGAAAGGACCATAGACCTAAGTATTTGATATGAATTTCAACTAAATACCTCCACGCGTTCCTGAATAAAAGAGTCCTGACAGACAGACAGACAGAAATACGGACAACGAAATCCTTCTTTTTTTTTCTTTGAGGAAACCTAAAAATGACTAAATGAAGTGCTTGTCGATCTAGTTAGATGTTCACAAAGTTGGTAAAGTCACATAATATAAGGTCTAACAAAATTAGCTGAAACTATTTTAACTGGTGCTTCTACCCATGAAACTGAACAATATCCCCCATGAAACCCATAGTCAAATCTCAAAAAAAAAATTGAACTTTCCATACCAAGTTGGCTGATCAGCTAATCGAGTTAGTATGGGAGAGCCAATTTTTTTTGCGATTTGACTATGGGTTCCATGAGGAAAGTTGTTCAGTTTCACGGGTAGAAGCGCTGTAGTGTAGCTAGGTAGAAGCGTTGAACTAAAAAGTAAAAAATAAATAGGGTTTAAAAAACTAAAAATCACGCTTTTAAAGAACAGTACAACATACTAAAAAGTAAAAAATAATTCTGAATATAAGTTGAAAATAATAATTAACAAAAAATACTAGTATTATTGTGAAAAAGTGAGGGTTGCTCGATAGACGAAAAATTGGCACAGAGCGCCCCACGCTTATTCACAATAATACAAGTATTTTTTGTTAATTATTATTTTCAACTTATATTAAGAATTATTTTTTTACTTTTTAGTCTAATGTACTTTAAAAGCGTGTTTTTTTAAACTCTATTTTTAAGTCGGTTAAAAATTATAAGTGTTTTTTTTTAATGTTCTAAGTACACACCTTTAAGGCTTAAATCACACGCATACCGCATTACCTTCAAGTCTCCGTGTCATAAAATCGATCTCACATTTGACTGACTGTGCCCGTTTGTCAACAGCAATGCGAGATGCAGAAGAAGAGTTTGAGCAGAAGTGGAAGGTCTTTGGAACCGAGCATCAGGATCGTATCAAAGGAGCATAAACTGAATGAAAACTATTTAGAGTAAGTAGTTGTGTTATTTAAGAAGCGGTCGTAGCTAATAGCGAAATGCGTGGTTGGGTCGATCACGCGGGTTAACTGACCCAGGGGTCGAAATTATTAAGATAATTATCACATAATTATCCGATAATTGTCGGCGTTGATTCCTATTTTTGACTTTTTATAAGAAAAATAACTAAATAAGTGTTAATTGTTAAGTGTGAGTTTAATCACGGTTATTTATTAAGCAATAATTTCGTTTTTGTGATGTTTTTTTCTAAGTTTGAGGTTTGACGCGTTTGGATACGTCATAAAACGTCAAATCGTATTCGGGTAAACATGCAAGACATAGCGCGACTAGCCTAGTCTAGACTAGCGTTTTGTCAAAGATAACTATAATATTGCTATACATGGTGTAACAAAATTGGTGTAGGACCCGTTAACTGGGGGTTCTACTCATCATACTTAACATCAGAGTTAACGGGACCTACACCAATTTTATTACACCCTGTATATAACTATCTATCTTAATATATATAAATCTCGTGTCACAATGTTTGTCCTCAATGGACTCCTAAACCACTTAACCGATTATAATAAAATTCGCACTTCGATGTGCAGTTCGATCCAACTTGAGAGATAGGATAGGGTAGGGTAGGGTAGTGTAGGGTAGGGTAGTGTAGGGTAGGGTAGGGTAGTGTAGTGTAGGGTAGTGTAGAGTAGTGTAGGGTAGGGTAGTGTAGTGTATGTAGGGTAGGGTAGGGTAGTGTAGTGTAGTGTAGTGTATGTAGGGTAGGGTAGGGTAGTGTAGGGTAGGGTAGTGTAGTGTAGTGTATGTAGGGTAGGGTAGGGTAGTGTAGTGTAGTGTAGGGTAGTGTAGGGTAGGGCAGGGCAGTGTAATGTAATGTAAGGCGGTACGAAGTTCGCCGGGACAGCTAGTATTAATATATAACTGGATGCGGACAGCTCAGGACCGGTCGTCGTGGAAATCCTTGGGGGAGGCCTTGGTCCAGCAGTAGACGTTTTTCGGCAGATATGATTTTTTTGCAATTATTTATTTTTATTATTTCGGCTAGCTACCACCATCTTATCTAAGTCTTACCGCCAAACATCAGTGTTAACAACATTGATGTGTTCCAGCTTGAAGATAAGATAGCTAGTTCTCCAATGCGTTGGGGAATCTTGGTAAGCCCGCTTCCATCTTCGGCATCATCGTCACTTACCATCAGGTGAGATGATACCAAGGGCTTACCAAATATGTGAAATAAAAAAAATCAAGATAAACATCAACGTTATAATTATCGATAATTATCATATTAATTATCACTTCAAACCCTGAACTGACCTGAAGCACGGTCATTACCTGGATGGGTTTGACTGTTAGTGGCATTTTTCCCCACCGTTACGCTAGTACTAATATATTATATATTGTAGCATAAATAAAAGAAACTAGGTTTAAAATACGGGTTCGCTACACGATACGTAAAATTTAGTAGAATCGGTCCTAAACGGAGTTTTAAGAAAAAATATTTTAGGGGTAAAATGGAATATATTTATTTAATATTAATAATAATAAATATTAAAATTAGTAGCATTTGTTGATGGTATGCGTTTTAGCGTTATCTATCACTGACCATATTGCCTTGAAGTGGTTATTAGCTTTAAATAATCCTTATGGTCGACTTGCTCGTTGGGCTATAATTACGTTCGGCTTTAGTAAATAACCGCTGTGCCGTTACTATGCTTCGCCGTTGGTTCGCGCTACTATCACTAGATTGGTAGTCGTTAAGCCGTGTCAGATGCCTTATAGGAAGGCTTGAAAAACTTCTGATAGTGGGGTTCTCCTATAGAAATCTAAATAATATTAGATTTATGTAGAGTTCGTCACCTAGCTTTTGTTCTGATTTACAACCTATCAAAAATTGGTCCCAGTCGGTTAACATTTAAGAGGTGAAAATCGTTATCGCCGTTTGTATGAAAAGTCGAATATTCGCCGTGGGTTCACAGTCCTCCACAGATTTGGACTGAAATATCCGCCCGTCTCCATATTTTATTTGAGAGTTGACGTCAGCGTCACGCTAAAAGGACCTCGGTAAAATTGTCGCTTTAAAAATGCGTTTATTTACAAGAAAAAAAAACAATGTAAGGTTAAAGGTTACTTAACGATGATACGATATCCTTTGTTTCTTTTTAGCCTTTCTTTCATGATTTTTACAGCCTCTAACAACACAAAAAGGCATTTTTATATGGAATATCTTTCCACCGCACACTGCAATTTCCCGCAGACACTGAGTCGCGAGTATGTGAAACTTTTGATTTTCGCACCAGTTCGCTGGGAGCATTAGTCGTGCGCGTTGGCCGGGTCCTTACGCCAGTAATATATGTCATTGCAGTCCTCACATATTGCAAGACGAACATAGATTAAGAAAAGGCAGATTAAAGAGGCTTTTAAGTAGTTACCCACAATATTGGCTTTATTTTTGAAGGGGGTATTTTTTTTATTTATAGAAAAACGTCACTCTTTGTGACGATGCAGTCGAGGATGGAACAAGCACACTCAAATAATGCTTATTCACTGTTGTCTTAAAGACTCCTAGTTAAGTCTTAAGGTACTTAAGAGGGGATATAAAACCACAATCACATTTTTTTAATGGTTTATCTAAAACATCCTTGGGGACTAATTGGTCATAATGATTGCTCATATAATTTCCTCTAAAATTACTAAAATTACACTAGTGTCAACTGTGTACTCACATCACAATTTGTATCAACATATGACCAAAAAAATGATGTACCCTTTATGGAGACCGTAGCTTTTTTGTTTTAAGTTTTTAATTTTCGACTTATTCAATAAAAGCTTAATTTTGCAGTGCCCATTGTGTTTTCTAAGCGGCACCCTAACAATCGCGCGAGAGCAAGGAGAACAAACATTATGCTTTATCCTCATATCGGCTCATAAGTTTTTATTTTTGTATATATTTGGTGTGCATTATAGGATATTTATCTTATCTTATCTCATATACGTCCCCACCGAGGGGCTCGAGCCTACCCTGAATTAGGGCCGATCGGGCCTAAGTCGACCACGCGGGCCCAGTGCGGGTTGGTCCACTTCACACACAACCTTCGAGCATTTTTTTGCAGGCGTGTGCAGGTTTCCTCACGATGTTTTCCTTCACCGTAAGAGCGGCGGATAAACGTACATATGAAATTCGAAAACAAATTGGTATGTGGCAGGATTCGAACCACGACCTCCCGGACAGCAGGTAGCAGCCCTTGCCATTACGCCACCGACGACGCATCTTTTTTATATGCTTTATACTTACGCTCTCTTAAGTTGTTAAGACTCGGGAAAAGCTGATGCTGGCAAAGAGTTCAATCGCTGCCCGCATGATGAATGAGGAAGCGAAACGCTTTGTGCGGATAGGCGGTGCAATCATAGTTCCGGATTTATGTTATTTTTCGTCAGAGTTTTAAATTCTCCCCTTCGTATAAGGAAATAAGTTTTAAATTCTCCCCTTCGTGTAAGGAAATAAGTTTTAAATTCTCCCCTTCGTGTAAGGAAATAAAGACATCAATTTAGATGAAATATCATTGGGAGTAAACAATATATCTATTGGTTAGCGAGGCCGGTCTAGAAGTCTTTTTAGGGTTTTTATTTACGATTGGCGTTTGTGGCGTAATGGTTAGGGCCGCCGCCTCCTGTCCGGAAGGTCGTGGTTCGAACCTGCCACGTACCTACCAATGTGATTTCGAATTTAGATTTCATATGTACGTTTATACGACGCTCTTACGGTGAAGGAAAATATCGTTAGGAAACCTGCACACGCCTGTGAAGAAACTCGAAGGTTGTGTGTGAAGTCGACCAACCCGCACTGGGCCCGCGTGGTCGACTAAGGCCCGATCGCCCTAATTCAGGGTAGGCTCGAGCCCCTCGGTGGGGACGTTTATGAGCTGATATGAATGAATGAATTTACGATTGATAAAAGCCCTTGGCATCATCTCACCTGATGGTAAGTGATGATGATGCCGAAGATGGAAGATTACTAAGATTCCCCAACGCTATGTGGAACTGGCTATCTTATCTTCATGCTGGAACCACAGTATTACAATATAGCGGCTTACAGTACTGCAACGAATCTACTTACGCGGAGCAACGGAAGGGTACTTGCGGGGCAGCGGGCGGCGAGGCACAGCCTGGCAAAGTCCGTGAGTTTGCCAGGCTGGCTACAGGGTAGTACCTAGGCCGTGGCGACATCGCGCGTCATCAAAGGCGTTGCCCTACTGTAAGCCACATCGTACTACCATAGTATATATTAGTACCTAACATACAGTATGAACCACAGTACAATAAAGAGTACTAGCGTAGTATGGACACTCCCTGCCGCTCTCTAGATTGCGACCTCAGCCCCTCGTCACCCAGATTGATACAGATTGGTTACTGTTTGGTTGTCAAACGTATAGGATTTCACCATTTTTTTGTTCCGTCATTCCTTTTTTGAAATGTCATTACTGGTCCGTTGTATGCAGTGTCCAGGGTGTGGTAATACTGTGCTGGAACTATCAATGCTTAATAGACTCCGCACTCAAATCGGCCGGAGGAAAGACAGTCGGTTCGATTTAGTGATCAAGAGTTCATAATTTATTTCTAATGCTGTCGTCACTCCTATTGTTTATGTTTTCGTAGGGAGTATGAAGACACATCTTCAACCAGCGAGGACCCTAGCAGCGGATCTCAAGAAGACAGCTCGGATAAAGTGAACATGGACGATGATACGCAGTTCTTGCCGGAAGCAGTGGACCATTTCGGTGGCACCACCACTGTTCTGGACTGTTCCAGCCTAGGGTAAATATAGACAGATTTTTATTTGACATAAACACACACCGAGTAACTATACAAAATATAAAAAGAGTCACCATAGAAACTCATATACTTCCCCACCGAGGGGCTCAAGCCTACCCTGAATTAGGGCGATCGGGCCTTAGTCGACCACGCAGGCCCATTCGAGTTTCTTCGCAGGTGTGTGCAGGTCTCCTCACGATGTTTTCCTTCACCGTTAAAGCAATCGGTGAGTATTGTACGTAAGTTTCGAAAAACTCATTGGTACATTGGCCGTCCGGATTTGAACCCGGCACTTCTGGTTAGGAGTACCGAGTCGTTACCGGTTGAGCCACCGACGCTTAAAAATTAAATAAAAAGATAAAACATTTAGAAACTAAAACTTTGTTTAGTTTCATAAATAGATACAATTGAACATTTTAAGTCACGCTCTGCGCAAATTAGCACCCAACCTTTTTCGGGTTTTAATTTCTACAACTCGATATGCCATAACTTTAAATTGAAATAATAAATTGTGATACAAGGGTGGAAAGTAGGTTATTGTAAACGAGCTGTCATTAACAAGCCCGAGCTGAAGGCAAGGGTTTTTTTATGTCTCGAGAGACACACCCGTGTGTGTAGGTTATTGCAAACTCTTGATTCGAATAGGCTGTATACGCGTACGGGACGGGCCCGTTGCCTAATTTCGTAAAAAAAATACCAGTTGCAAAAACGCGGCTATTTCTGAAAATTTAAATTTTCATATTCTATGTACGTACGTATGTATGTAAAAATAAACATATTTAATTATTTGATTTGTTTTTACAATTTTCCACAACTGTATTGAAAAACATCGTGTGATACACGGGTGTGTAGGTTATTGCAAACTCGCCGCTCGTTTACTATAACCCTACTCTCCACCCTTGTACCACCATGTACTATTAAAAAACGCTACTGCATAAAATCGTAGAACGGATGGTCGATGGGGTAGTAAAGTTCTTGAGTGGCAACCGCGCGCCGGAAAACGTAGCGTAGGCAGGCCTTCCACGCGGTGCGGGCAGCGCAGGACCGGTCGTCGTGGAAATCCTTGGGGGAGGCCTTTGTCCAGCAGTGGACGATTTTCGGCTGACATGATGATGATGATGATTGATGATATGATGACTGCATAAAAACATTACCCCTCTTTTTTTAGAAAGTTGGGTAAAATGTATCCCATCTCACTCACGGGATCAAGACGAATATACCAACAATACCTCGGATTCTAAAATCTATCAAGCCATTTAGAAGATATCGTGAAATAAAGAAACATACATACATACATTAGACCTGGAAACAATGCTCCTTTTTTGTGGGCAGTCGTGTAACATTAGTCACAGTTGGAAGGGGAGAGGGTTAAATCTTTTTCATGTATTCACAGGACCTGTAAATTTTAATAAGAAACAGGGCAACTCTCCAATAGTTATACTTATTGGAAGTCAATTCTATAACTTTCACATTTAACTTGTGCGTAATTTCACGCGTTTTTTACTGTCAAACAAACTGTCTGCTGTATATAGTTTCATTTAACCGCAACGGCCCCCGACAAACACTCTGTCAAAGGTGCCGCGCCGCGGTATGATTGAACTTAGGGCGTAACCTTTGACAGGGTGTTTGTCGACAGCCGTCAAAGATGCGCTTAAATGAACTAACAAACTTTACTTTCATCATACTACATGAAAACCTGGGGAAGGGATGGAGTCTTGACATATAAATATCTAAATCATTAAGCGAAGAAATACGCAAATGTCGTTTTTTGCTTTCAATTTATCGGTTTCGGTTAACGACCACAGAAATTGGAATAATATTGGTAACGACTCTCAGCTAGGTAGGATTGCCAATACTATATAATATAGTATTTTAACCGCCTCCGTAGCTCAGAGGCAAAGTTCACTGGCTTTAAACAGGAGGTCGCGGGTTCGATTCCCGGCGGGGTCAATTGTAAGACTCGGTTTGGTTGGTGGTAGGGCATTTTCTAAGCCCGCCTGGCTAGCTACCATCATCTTATCTAAGTCTTGCCGCCAAATATCAATGTTGATATCATTGGTGTGTTCCGGCATGAAGATAAGATAGCCAGTTCCCCATTGCGTTGGGGAATCTTGGTAAGCCCGCTTCCATCTTCGGCAACATCGTCACTTACCACCAGGTGAGATATTGTCAAGGGCTTACCAACTGTGAATAATAAAAAAAAATCGAGCGAGACCTACAGTACTCGCATATGATGTGTAACATGTGACAAAATACTTTAGGTTAGTTAGATTTGATGATGATATTGTACCTGGGTGGCGGATCTGACAGTAACGATAAAAATCGACCAAGTGCGAGTCGGACTCTCGTAAAGTAGAATTCCGCGCTTTCGCGACTTCCTGTTACACATTTCCGTCCCATGTTACACATTTCCGTCCCATTTCACGAAATCACTCCCACAAATTGCAGGAAAGCGAGAGCAAAGATGTTACACATCAAAAACCCTATCATTCTATATTTTGGGCCCAAAATACTATACAGGGTGTAACAACATTGGTGTATGTCCCGTTAACTGGGGCTGCTACTCATCATACTGATCAACTTTTGTTCTACGACTTTGCTGAAATGGCAAAAAAAAAATTTTACTCTTCATACAAATCGATGATCCATTTTTTTTTCGAGATTTGACTTTGGAATCCTTGGGGAAAGTTGTTCAGTATGATGAGTAGAACCCCCAGTTAACGGGTCCTACACCAATTTTTTTACAACCTGTATACTATTGAAAAATATGTATATAGTAGCCTACCAAGAACTTACATATGATATTAGATAGTAGCCAAATAGGTTGTAGTACAGGATCGAAGGGGGTTAAATTGGCCAAAAATTAGTAACTTAGTATGGGTACTTTCCCTAAGTTGTTGCTAGTCAGTTTTAAAGAGATATCTTTGTTTCTAAATACTTTCGATAGACTTATCTTTGGCATATTTCTTATGATTAACGACTACCTATCATTATCAATGATTCCCATTTTTGTGATCTACTAAGTATTTAATGTTTGTGATAATTTGTTAAGCTATAAATACATATCTACGCATTTCTGTCTATTTTATCTTAATATTTTACACTTTATCACCATCGTATATAATATTTAATTGGATGATTATTTCTGTAGTAAAGAGTATAATGAACTTTTGCCTTTCCAGAAAAAAGCGGACAGTCAGCTGCACTCCTCGACCAAACGCCCTGAACCCTTGTGAAGACGTCATGGGCTGGGCGTGGCTCCGTGCCAGTGTGTGGATTGTCATCACAGCGGCCGTGGTCGGTAACATCGCCGTTCTGGTCGTTCTACTAGGCAATGCCTCCGAACTCACAGTTCCTAGGTTCCTAATGTGTCACCTAGCCTTCTCCGACTTGTGCACCGGACTCTACTTATTTATGATAGCAATTGTGGATTTGAGGTCCTTTGGGGAGTTCTTCAACTACGCTTTTGATTGGCAGTACGGAGTAGGTTGTAAGGTGGCAGGGTTTTTCTCGGTGTTTTCGGGACAATTATCAGTATTCACGCTAACTATAGTGACTGTGGAGAGGTGGTTCGCAATAACATATGCGATCTATTTGGAAAGGCGAATTTGCTTGTCGGCAGCGGCCAAAATAATGGCTGTAGGATGGCTGTTCTCTTTGATCATGGCCGGATTACCGCTATTCGGAATCTCCGATTACTCGTCTACGTCAATATGTCTGCCAGTGGAGAGTTCCGACGTCGGAGACGCAGTGTATCAAGGATCTCTGTTTTTAACCAATGCGGTAGCTTGGGTAACCATAGTGATATGTTACGTGCAGATTTATAGATCTCTGGGGGGTGGTGGGGAGAAGTATGGGGGGAGAGCGGCAGCGGCAGCAGCCGAAAGACGAATCGCGAATAAAATGGCTCTTCTCATTGGAACAGATCTGCTATGCTGGGCGCCGGTAGCATTCTTCGGGGTGACAGCCCTAGCTGGAGTGCCCTTGGTAGACGTCAGCCACGGGAAAGTACTACTAGTCTTCTTCTATCCGCTCAACGCGTGCGCGAACCCATTCCTATACGCGATACTTACAAAACAATACAGGAAAGACTTTATAACGCTTATTGCTAGGACTGGACAATGCGACTGGTTGGTGAAAAGGTACAAGCTATCTGGCAACCCCCCTCCAACGGCTCAAACAAACCCTTCAGGGCCCGCGTTACTGCCACTAGTCGACTATAATAACCGAACTCAATCACATGGTAAAGAGAATGGAGAAACAGTACATTAGATTTAAGTACTCATTAGCTTTACGTAAACACCTCGATCCATGTTGATATTACTTACCTTTATGATATAAATATTTTATAGAATTTGTGATGTTTATTATTCTGTGAATTGTGACATTAATTTAAAGAACAAATGAAGATACAAGAAACCTACTGAAGTTTTTTTTTATTTCTAGGATTCCGTTCCTCCGATTAAAAAAGGTACACCTATAAGCCATCGTCTGTCTATCCGTCTGTCACACCGGATTTTTCTCAGATTCTTGGACGAAAAAAATTGAAAATTGGTACTTATAAAGTTTGATGACCCCGTCACGGACGTATGGCGTAAACAAACGAATTTCGATTTGAGGGGTTCATTTTGAAGGACAAATTATTAAGTAAATAAATCAAGTGCATCGTGTGATATATCTATCAAATGAAAGGGCACTAATGATAATAAGAAATACAAAAAAAAAAGATTATTCCCCTTATCTCCAAACTACGTACTGTCCAAAATTTTGAAAAAATAGGGAATACACAGGGTCTCTTATAGTGGCGACCACGCACCGGAAAACGTAGTGTAGGCAGGCCTCCCACTCGGTGGACCGATGACATGGTGAAGGTCGCGGGAAGCCGCTGGATGCGGGCAGCGCAGAACCGTTCGTCGTGGAGATCCTTGGGGGAGGCCTATGTCCAGCAGTGGACGTCCTTCGCCTGATATAGTTTACAGTAAAACCAAAATAAAAATCCTGAGTATTAACCTTTTTTACGGAAAACGGAACCCTCTCCACGTGAATTCTACTCGCACTTGACCAGTTTTTCTTAACATACTATTCCACCAAAAAATAAATTGTACAGCTACCCTGTGCTTACTGTATCGTGTAGCATTCTACGCCTGGTGTGTTTGGGTATATACAAATCAACATTACACTTCATCATCATCATCATATCAGCCGCTGGACGTCCACTGCTGGACATAGGCCACCCCCGAGGATGGATTTCCACGACGACATTACGCTGAATTGGTAGCAAAGAATAGCAGTGTGATTGGTTGTACGACGGGTGCATTTCAGGATGAATTACATCATCATATCAGCTCATATACATCACCACAGTGGGGCTCGAGCCTACCCTGAACTAGGGCGATCGGGCCGTAGTTTACCACGCGGGCCTATTGCGGGTTTTTTATTTTATTTTTTTATTTACAATTGGTAAGCCCTTGGCATCATCTCACCTCATGGAAAGTGACGATGATGCCGAAGATGGAAGCGGGCTTACCAAGATTCCCCGACGCAATGGGGATTTGGCTATCTTATCTTTGAAGCCGGAACACATCAATGCTGTTAAGACACTGATGTTTGACGGCAAAACTTAGATAAGTTGGTCAACTTTACACACAACCTTCGAGTTTCTTCGCAGGCGTAAGCCAGGTTTCCTCACGATGTTTTCCTTCACCGTAAGAGCTTCGAATAAACGTACATATGAAATCGAAATTGGAAACAAATTGGTACGAGGCAGGATTTGAACCACGACCTCCCGGACAGGAGATAGCGGCCCTTGCCATTACACCACCGACGCAGGAGGTGAATAAGAAGATGACACTGAAAAACTTTGGCCAAGGAACCAATGGAACAATGGACACAAACCTGGTAGTTTAGCGTATCTGGTATATATACGAGAGAGCATGTCTGTCTGTCTGTCAAGACCCTTTATCTCGTGAACGCGTGGAGGTATCGAGTTGAATATAAAACCATATGCTTCTTCAGTCTACAGTCCCTTGAAGCTGTGAAAAATCAAACTTCTAAATTAACGTAAAAAAAGGTGCAGCCGTTTAAGCCGCTAAAAAACGTATATATCCACACTCAAAGGAATCAAAATGTGTAAGTAAGGTATTTTCCTTTGACCTAGAACTATGAAATTTGGCAAGTAATACCGTCTTGTACTACAAGTACAGGGAAAAATCTGAAAACTATACATTTGTAATTGAATCCTAAAAAATATAGATTACGTAATCAATTATGCAAGGAACGGCGGTCCAAATTTTGGTTTGAGTTAACCATGTCATGAACAGATTTTTATTATTTATAACGAAGAATGAAAAAAATATCTTTTCCCTTTTTTATATGTACAGGTACTAAAATTTTTTGGTGTATGTAGTACTTAACAGTTTGCACTGTTTTGATTTATAATATGTATCTACAAATTTGTACGGAATGGAACCCTCAGTGGGCGAGTCAAACTCGCACTTGTCTGGTTTTTGCTTACAAATTTGATATAATATTCATACGAAAAAAAAGGATTTGTAAGTACTTTATACTTTATTTATTTTCTAATTTTGTAAATCTTATAAAATCTTAATTTAAGAACATCTGAGCATTATCATCTAACTTGCACAACACATCTGTACTGATATATTCTATAAATAATTTATCACCTTCTAACAAAACCTCTTGTTTCAACAATTCACTTACCTCTAAGTCCATTTTCATCGGACTTACACAATAGCCATCTAACTGCCTAAAAAGCCTTAATTTAGTGATCCCTGCTTTATTATTTTCGTTTTTAATGTTACAAGACTCGCAAATACTGTCTATAGCGCAGCCTAAACTCCATTTTGAACTTATAAAAACTGGTACAGAGTCTTTTAAATCTGGGTCTAGACTTAAGGATTCAATATGATCAATGTTTTCTACATCTTGGATAATTTTGACAGATTTAGGGTCCATACTTTTGGGTTTGCCAATAGCAAAGTACACTCTGTCCGCTGTAGGAATCGATTTTGGCCCAATAGCTTTCTGTTTTATCCTCATTAAGTGAATTTTTGATGCTGTTTTAACTTTTGCCGATGACTGGAGGGCTTTCCTGATGTTTTCGGTAATCTGTAGAGCAATAAATGAATTTGCTAAGTTGCTGACAAAGAAAATAAAGGAATCATAGGCTTTCTTTGGGAATGACAACAAAAATACCACAACCCCAAACAGAAAGGTATGATAATAACAACTTAGATTAGATTGTGTTTAAGCTAAATTGGGTAATGAAATTATGAATTTACTAAGATTTGTTATTAAAATAGTACTAGTAAAATAATAAAAAGACTATGTTGACCATTGCACGTCGCATGTTTGTTGAGCACAGTGAAATTCATCACATCAGCCAAAAACCATCCACTGCTGGACATATGACTTATCTGAAGGAATTTCACATCCACCAGGCTTACACTGCCGGCTCCCATGGGATTCCCGTGACTTTCATTCACTTGCTATGTGCCCCACCCACTGTCACTTTAGTGTAATGACTTTGTGAGCTATGTTGGTTACTTTGGTGCGAGTGCAATTAAGTGAAAATAAGTGAGATAGAATTCATATTAATATCCTTACAGTTTGCTGTAGATTCTTATTAGCCTCTTGAAACTGTCTCCTTGGAGCTTCAAACTGCTCAATCTTTGCTGCCATTGTTTCGTCATCTATTTCTGGACAAGATCTAAAATATAAATTTGTAACTTGGCATCTTATCTCAGACATTTTAAATGTGAAGGAAAGTTTGTTAGGTTCTTTATAATGCAAAAATAGCTGAAATAATGATGGAATTTGGCACAAAAGAAAAGAATGACATTGATATAGGATACTTTAAATTAAGAAGAACCAGGAATATTTTTTTACCACAATTGATAAGCCATTGACATCATCTCACCTGATGATAAGTGATGATGATGATGAAGATGAAAGTGGGCAAGAAAAATTCCCCAATGCAGGGTTGGCTTGATTTTACCCAACCAAAAAAATCCATAAGATCAAATTGGGTAAAGACTTACCTGAAAAAGCCTGGAGGTTTTTGATGAGTGGGTTTAAAAAAAACTTGTATTAAAAATTCTAAAAAAAAGCTGTGGCAAATCTTCCTTTATTGACAATAGCACTAAATATCACTACCACACTGTTTTTCCTGTCAAATAGTGTTGCTACTTTAAAAAAAAACAATTAAATTTTATCTTATAATACCTGAAAACCCAAAAAAACACCAATGGGTAGATGTTTTTTCAAAAAAATATGTTTTTCCAACCCCACCCCAACGCACAGGGAATTTGGTTATCTTTATTGGCTAGTTTATTCTTATTTTCATGCTGGAACACATCAATGCCATTAATATTGATGTTTGGTGGCAAGACACGATGGCGGTAGCTCACCAGGTGGACTTAGAAAATGGCTTACCACCAACCAAACCCAGTCTTATAAGTTAGACTCCACTGGGAATCAAACCCACGACCTCCTGGTGTAGAGTAATGGACTAAACATGTGCCACAGTAATAAATAACAAATGTAATATAGTTTCACTAATGGCTTGATAACTACAGTAGTCTTTGATTATTTACTTTTAGATAGAAAGTCACTCTGTGATCACTGCAATATATACGAGCCAGATTTTTTAGGCTTGCATGCGTGACAACTACTGCCTTACACCCAGCTTGTAATAATATTTGTCTCGTTGTGTGGATTACCAGACAACTGTTGTCCGATATTTTTTTCAACTTATCTGCGCCGCCGCGCCGTATCTAGAGAGTAAATATTCAAAAACGGTAGTACTGCATAATTCAAATAAATTAGATCTGATACTTACGGATGAAACCTATGCTCAATACAGAAATGTTTATTGCATTTAGCACACACCATTTCATGCAGATTCCCTTTTCTGCACCCCTTCTGCGAGCACTTGAAGATTTTGTCGTCACTTTTGAGGTTAACTTCTTTAGGTTCGGGCGCTAGTTCACACTCGCCAGAGAGGCAGTGGTGGTTGAAGTGAACGCGACAAAATACCTTTCCACACTTGCATTGTAAAGGTAAAAAATCTACTTGGTTGCAGTTTTGGTACTGGCAGTGTTCTCCAAGTTCAGGGAATTCCATTTTTATGAGACTGTGTTTTTCAGCCGGGTCTTGTCGGGATTTTGAGGTGAGGTATGTATGTTATTTTTTAGCTGAAGATGCTTTTGTACAGAATCTTAATTCTTCATTGAAGTAATTTTTACGTTCCACTGGGTTGGGTAGTGTTGTGTCACAAATGAAATGAGATACTACTAGGTTGTGTGTGTGTGTGTCAAAATTATGATGATTCACAAATCACAATATTTACGTGATATTTACACAACAAACTCACAGAAATAAATATAGTTAGTCAACAAAGAGAATATAATTTAATACACTAGTGTTTTTTAATAGAGTCAGGCGTCCGTCACTTGCTCAAGGCCACACGTTTTATGCCTACCGCTAAGCGTATCGGAGACGATACAACGGACAGTAGGTTGACGCACGCCCGCCTGAGTGCTCGCACGTCACATTTACCGCTCTGACTATCGAAATGCCGAAACCACGCAATTATTGTGCAGTGGATGGGTGTCACAGTCAAAAGACAAATGAAAATTTAACATTTTTTTCATTGCCGAGAGACGAACAAAGGTACCTAAGTTAATAGTACCTATTTTAAATCTTTTATTTTTTCGAATTCCCTTTTCTCATTTCTTTACAAATTATCATCATTTATTCCATAAACTTAGAACAATGGTGGGTAGGTACCTACTATGTTAATCGTCGTAAATTAAGGATTTCAGGTATTATTTATGTGTTTTTTTTATATAATTAACAGTTACCTACTTAATGTCAGAACATAGTAGCACAGTATATATATATTAGTACTAACGTAATAGTAGGTACCTAGCGTCGTCGTCGTGATTTAGGTAGGTATGTCATAGAATAGAAGTACTAATGCGCCGGCCACTGGTAGCTGGGAGGCACTTCAATAGCTGTAAATAAACCGTTTAAAACCAAAATCCAAGATTTAACTTGTCAAGTACCATTACGTCATCGAAATAATGCCATCAAGCCCCGCCCCCCCGCGCGCGCCGCCGACTTTTATTACCAGGACGAATGTAAACGAAAAAATCTCAAGAACTTAGCACACATTACTAAATAGCTTGCATTCACAAGCCGTTTTTTGTTATGACTTGTAGATAGTAACTATTTTCGTTACGTTTTTACCTAGCTTTCACTTAAAATAACAATAATTCAAGCTCACAATGAGGCCCTCTTGGGGAATGTTTTTGTATGAATAGTAGGTATGAAATTCTCCGTCAACTCAAGTAAGAAGCCAACTTTGATTGATTTTTCTCCGGTTTGCTCCTGTTTCCCTTTTGATTATTTGTTAAAATTATTTACGAGGTTTCGAATATTTTCGACATTAAAATTTATTAATCGGGAATTTAGGGAAGGGAAAAAATGCATCTATCATTTTATTAAACTCAAACATATTTGATCGACAAATATAAAATAATTGATTTTCTACAACATTCGTTTCATTATCAAAATCATAGGTATCATAGGTAGGTACAACCCTAGCACATTCGCTCGATGACGCGCTCGCACGTGGGTCGCGCGGCGGGCAAAACAATCTCAACTCTTTGTATGCGTAGTTATGGCACATTTCTTCTCGCTGCAAACAGCTGATATTATTATTAAGATTTTGTAGGCTAATATAGCGTAGGTATTTTAGCTTTTGTATGGGAGTGATGTATCTGTTACGAAGTAACTATTTAGTAATCTGTGATAGAGTCGTGAAAATACTGCCAAAATCACATGAATATAATTTTTTTTGCCCTTTTCGGTGCAGGCTAAGGCTCATGGGCCATACTGCCTTGGCTTCAGTACATTTTTTTTTCAGTAGTATTAGTTTACGTCTTCAGTAAATTTTCTTTCCCATTTTTTTGTATTTTTCAGTAACATTGTAATTTTTTCTACAGGCAGTATATAACTAACCTAACCTACACACTCCAGCACTTTTGCTCGAGCTTTGGCGGACTTCTTGTGGGAACTCGAAACAATGGTACTTTACTACTTAAAAGGGAGTACCCAAACGCTTTTCACCGTTGTGTGACCTTGGGTACTTGGAGTACCCAAACCATTATTTATCTCTTTCTACCATATGACTTTTAACGTATTAAAATATTTCTGTCTCTTTTGTGAGTACTGGCACGTTACATTATGTGGCAGGCATTTTGAGTGAAGGTGTCAATGTTTGTTATTGATTGCTCTTCTGTTATAATAGGGTCTGTCTGGGTAGAAAGAAAATACAATTTTTATTTCAATATGTTTATTGATGTTTCGATCTATCCTCAATCTCTCACAAATTGGAAGCAGAGTCAGAGATTTGTTATATATAGCATATCTCTGAGCAGAGTGTTAAAAGTAAAGTAATGAAATAAACTAGTTATCGTGTAAGGCTCAAGATACTATGTTACTTTCATAGATGATTTCACTCGTTACTGTCACGTCTATTTTATTAAATGGAAAAGTGACGTGATAAATGTTTTAAAGAATACAAAAACGAAGTGCAGACATTCAAGAATAAAAAGATAAAAAATCTACAATCAAATAACGATACAGAATACAGCAATAACGATTTTGATGACTCCCTCAAGTTACACGGAATCAAAACGACAGTGTATACACACCACAGCAGAATGGGATTAGCGAAAGGAAAAACAGATCCTTACTAGAATAATTGAAAACGCTAAACACGTTAAAAAACCGACTTCCATCGCAACAAATTAGTACATTTTTGCATTATTATTTTTGGTTTTTGTTAATTTTCTACTAAAGTACTACACCGATTTTGATAAAATTTATATGGGACCACACGGGAAGCACTAGCTTTCAAATAAAAAAAGAATCATAAAAATCGGTTCACCCAGTCAAAAGTTCTGAGGTAACAAACATTAAAAAAAAACATACAGACGAATTGAGAACCTCCTCCTTTTTGGAAGTCGCTTGAAAAGCCAGCTGCTTGCTAATTTAAGTGAATGCTCCAAAGAAGCTATAGGCGGAAGCAGTGGCGACCGCTAATTACCTTTTCATTCATTCATTTATTTGACCATAATTGCAAGTATAAAAGTTCTTAAAATATAGTAGGTTCTATGCAATATACCACGTTAAGTAGTGTAGTCATAACTTAAATTAAAAATAAAAATTAAATTATCACAATATCAATGCACTTGTTAGTTAAAAATACACAATAATTCTATTACCAAGAATACAAATTATTAATCATTATTTAAAATTATGTCAAGGAAAAAAAACAAGTATGTCATTTTTGTCATTTCTTTAAAAGTTCATCGAGATTGTAGGGGCACAAATTTATCAAAAAAAATTTTAAGGAACCAAAAAACTTTTTATTCTCGAGAGAACGAATTTCGACTGGCAGAGCATTATATACCCTGACTGCATTATAGTTGACAGCCCTCCTACATGATTCAGTTCTACAATAGGGCAACTGAAGATCATACCGACAGCGCGCTCGAATCCTTTCGCTATAGTTTTCTTGGAGGTTAAATTTGTCGGGGTAACGTCTGACCAATTTACAAAGTTCGTAAACGAACAAAGCTGTCATAGTTAGAATCCCCATCTCCACGAAAGATACTCGACAGGAATCCCTAGGTGACTTTATACAGTTCAAGATCCTAATGCAGCGCTTCTGTAAAATAAATATGTTGTCGGCCAATACACTCCCCCCCCACATAGCGAGCCCATACGTGACCCTGGACTGAAAAAAGGCAAAATAGGCCATCAGCGCTGCTCTTTTTGTCGAGACCTGCCTTAAATTTCGCAGCGCAAAACAAAAGCTACTAATTTTTCCCTCAAGGTACTCCACATGCCTTTTCCAGCTCATATGCTCATCCACAAATAAGCCCAAGAATTTGGCGTCATTAGTGAGCCTAACCGCATTCCCGTTTATATTAACGTTTACATCTAATGTTCTCGTGTTATAATTTCTAAAATGGATGAGGTTAGTTTTATCAAAATTAGTAATTAAGTTTAACCTATCCAGCCAGTTTATTATTCTACCCAGGGAAAATGCCAACTCCGAATCAATATTAGCATTTCTATTGCGTTTGAAGGGGAACAATACAGAGATATCATCTGCGTACATCACAATCTTTTGCTCAACTCTATTTGGCAGGTCATTAACATAAATGAGAAATAGCAGGGGTCCCAGTATACTGCCCTGAGGAACACCCTGTCCTATACAGAAAGGCTCCGATTCAACGTCATCTACCACTTTGGCAGATTCATCATATACAGATAGGACTACGTTATTGGTACGGTTCTCGAGATACGATCCAATCCAGTTATTAGCAACACCACGGATGCCCACGCGCTCAAGAATATCAAGCAACAACCTGTGAATCACCATATCAAAAGCCTTTGATAAATCTAGTAAGACTGCAACAACATTAGCATCACTATCCACGGCTTCAGTGACGTAATCTACAAGATCGAAAATTGCATCCACACTAGAAAGCCCACCACGAAAACCATATTATTCACAAGATAGAGTCCTATTTTGCGATAGGAAGGATACAATCTGCTCTGTCATGGCCTTTTCAAAAATTTTAGAAAAGACAGATAACAAGGAAATGGGTCGGTAATTATTGACATTATTTGTGGCACCTTGCTTATGAATAGGCCTAACCAAAGCCTTCTTCAGGATGCTGGGAAATGTGCCCGTACCAATTGACATGTTGAGAGCATACAATAGTGGTTCAGCGATTTCTTGAAATACGCACCTCACAACCGATAGGGGTATATTATCAAATCCACTGGACTTTAAATTCTTTAATCCAAGAACTATTTTATGGAGGTCGTCAGTATTGAGTGGAGTAATGAACATGGTATTAGGTTCAAACTGAGGCAAAACTGAGACAAGAGGAACGGAGGTCAAGTTTGATGAGTGCATCGTGTCAAGGAGATGTGCTCTAAATAAGCCCGCAGCTTCCTCATTGGACGAAGCAACGACTGTACCGTCAGTAAAGCCAACGTAGTTTTTAGCAGCACTTGACTTCGAACTATTGACATTTTTATCTATTAAATTCCAAGTGGAGCGCATTACATTGTTTGAATTAACAATTTTCCTTTCATTATTGTTTCTTTTGGCATTATTAACCATTATCTTAATTTTATCATTACACTCTTTGTATTCCTTAGCTAGAGCTTTATTATGTTTATTACTTTTAGTTTGCATGAATAAATCTCTTTTATGGATAGCTAGATAGATATATAGATAGCTGCATCGGCACTTACCATCAGGTGAGGTGCAGCCAAACGTACTCAAATTCTTAATAAAAAAAAAAAAAAAAGCTAGGTTTTTTATGTCTTCAGATATCCATTCCCCCCTCTGGTCCTTAGAGTCACCCCTCACTTTAATTTTAGGCACGTAGGATTCAAAGGCCTTGGCAACAATTCCATGAAAAACACTGAAGCAAGTATCAGCATTATCGCAAGAATCATATACTGGCTGCCAAGAGACGTTCTTTAATTTGTTCTTCAGGGCCAATAAATTACATTCCCTTAAGTCTCTAACCCACTTATAAAACCTAGACGCACGCTCCCTAATCTCACCCGGAAATTCCGCAGTCTGCATGGTGTGGTCTGAAAGTGCAAGCTCTAGTACAGTCGCGCTGCGCATCCTGATGTTGCTCAGTATATTATCAAGACAGGTCTTACTGTGATCGGTGATACGGGTTGGTTCATTAATAAACTTAGATAAGTTAAAGGATTTCATAAGGTTATTAAAAGCCATTGTGTCTTTACTATTAATCAGAGTGTCAATATTAAAATCGCCGCATATCACGAGCTTACGCTTGTTTGAATTACACAATAAGCCCAATAAATCCTCCATATGATCAAAAAAGTGAAAAGAAAACCCAAAAAAGAAAAGAAAAGTAACAATAAGAGAAAAAATACAGAAATTCAGCAAATAGAAGTTATATTTTTAGAAAAGAAAAATGAAATTATAATGCCGAGTCCAAACACTGTGGAAGAGCAAGATGGTTCAGAGTCTTATTAAATTCCAAGTGGAGCGCATTACATTGTTTGAATTAACAATTTTCCTTTCATTATTGTTTCTTTTGGCATTATTAACCATTATCTTAATTTTATCATTACACTCTTTGTATTCCTTAGCTAGAGCTTTATTATGTTTATTACTTTTAGTTTGCATGAATAAATCTCTTTTATGGATAGCTAGGTTTTTTATGTCTTCAGATATCCATTCCCCCCTCTGGTCCTTAGAGTCACCCCTCACTTTAATTTTAGGCACGTAGGATTCAAAGGCCTTGGCAACAATTCCATGAAAAACACTGAAGCAAGTATCAGCATTATCGCAAGAATCATATACTGGCTGCCAAGAGACGTTCTTTAATTTGTTCTTCAGGGCCAATAAATTACATTCCCTTAAGTCTCTAACCCACTTATAAAACCTAGACGCACGCTCCCTAATCTCACCCGGAAATTCCGCAGTCTGCATGGTGTGGTCTGAAAGTGCAAGCTCTAGTACAGTCGCGCTGCGCATCCTGATGTTGCTCAGTATATTATCAAGACAGGTCTTACTGTGATCGGTGATACGGGTTGGTTCATTAATAAACTTAGATAAGTTAAAGGATTTCATAAGGTTATTAAAAGCCATTGTGTCTTTACTATTAATCAGAGTGTCAATATTAAAATCGCCGCATATCACGAGCTTACGCTTGTTTGAATTACACAATAAGCCCAATAAATCCTCCATATGATCAAAAAAGTGGTCATCCCTAATGGTACCAGGCCGGTATACGCAAATTACATAAATATCGTTCATCTTCATTCCGCACGTCTCAAACTCCCGAACAGTTGAAAGGGCTTTAATGTGCGACAATTCAACATATTCAATTCCATCACGTACAAATATACATGATCCACCCCAGCCTCTCTCTCTACAGAAGCTAGCCGCAAGTGTGAATCCCGAAATAGAGATAATTTTTAATTCAGCTGATTTACGATGATGTTCTGTTATACATAAAACTCTAACTTTTTGACCCTCAGTACTATTCAGCCAGAGTTCAATTTGTCCTATTTTAACTATATTAAGACTACATACGTTTACATGAGCTATGGATCCAATTTTGAATCCTTTGGTTTTGGCAGCCGAAAAAATTTTTCTTTAGATATTTCATCTACTGTACAGAAATTGTCAATGGGTTGAGAAGGCACTTTAAGGCATAGGTTAATTTGGCTGGTCATTTCCGAGCAATACTGTACTCTCCTGGGAGGGGGGCATGCCTTAGCCTTAAGTTCATGCAAGATATTGGTTAGAGTGATAGCTCGCCACAGGGATCTAGATGTACTAAGGGGAGATTTAAATGTCTCACAAAACTGAGCATTGTCAAAGAGATTGCACATTCGGTTAACAATGTGATTTAACTTACCAGCCAATTCCATTCCGCTCACTCGAGTTTCGCCTATGAGTAGTTTTTAGTATTAGCTTTAACGAAGAAACTCGCAGATCGTGTGTGAAGTCGACCAACCCGCACTGGGCCCGCGTGGTCGACTGAGGCCTAATCGCCCTGATTCAGGGTAGGCTCGAGCCCCTCGGTGGGGACATATATGAGCTGTAATGATGATGATGAATAGCTTTAAACTATCCTGTAATGATTGTTCAAAATTATTTATACAGTTATCATTTGTGCCCGCTACAATTATAACAAAATCCTTATCGGTAAAGTCTCTACATGAGGAGACACAATTTCGGAGTATGCTATCCAAATGAGCGTGCGGTTTCAACTGTGATTCAACGAAGAAATCATCACCCAACATGCTTTGCAAACGATTTCTTAGCATTCTACCTCTCTCATCAGCGAGCAACATAACTCTATGCGTATGTGTTTTAATATTCTTTGGATTCACTCGTATGTACTCTAAAGCATCTGCCTGTTTTAATAACTTAGGCGTGGGTTTAGGAGAGGACGCCACTAGCCGATTTTGATCCATATGAAAGCTTGACTGCGAGCCTTTGCAGATTTCCTTTTGAAGATCATCTCTGTTACAATTGTTTTGAGGGTTTGTTTGCTTGATATCGCGGTATTTAGGTGACATACAAGTGCGTACGAGGTTGCCATCGCCGACGAGCTTATTTATTATGTTGTCCTTTTCTTTTATTATGTTGGTCAACGTGTTAACTTCCAAACATAAGGTATCAATCTCCGTATCAGCTGTCTGCAATGCCAGTTTGAGTTGCTCAATTTGTTGTCGCAATCCCTGCAGTTCCTCAGTATCATAGTGTTCAGAATGATTAAAACTTTGATGGGTGATAATATTATTGCCATCTAGTTCCTGTGCGTCGCTGATGTCATCGCCAACAGTGATCGGTTGAGCTTCATCCAATAAGCCAACTCTGGTTCTTATTTTGTTTTTTCTAACCGTCACATTATCGAGAAATGATGGCAAGTCATAAGCCGATGTAGGGGAGACCCTCATGTCAACTAGGTGGTTATCTGGGCGTGGGGTCTGAAAACTATGACTTGAAAGCAACTGTGAGTCGACCTCACTTTTAAACCGCTGTCCATCAAATGCCTTAAAGGAAGAAGTGCCATTCAAAAAAATGGGAAGGCTAAACTGCATCAGGTAATCAGATGCACGTTTTGAGTGGGAAGACATTTGTTTTGAAAAAAAAAACAGAAAAGGGAAACTCACCAAACCGCCAAAGACAACGTTTTCATGGGATATTCGTCGACTTCAAAAAGTTTCCGAGTATTCATACCTGAAGAAAATGATGATATAGCTAGTAGAGATGTCAAGGTCATAGACAATGTACTATGAACAAAAAGAAGACAACTACGAAAACCTTATTAATGAAGAGGCACATGACTCTAGAAAACCTAAAAAAAGAAAAGGAAAGTAACAATAAGAGAAAAAATACAGAAATTCAGCAAATAGAAGTTATAATTGCATAAAAGAAAAATGAAATTATAACGCCGAGCTCAAACACTGTGGAAGAGGAAGATGAATCAGAGTCTTACGAAGACGCTCCAGAAGTTGTAGAAATGCCTGAAAATGAGAGACCGCAAAAAGAAAACACCCACCGGCGTGGACAATTGATTATGTGTTGGCTGCAACAGAAGAAAGTTTATTTTCTGATTTGTATTACCTGACAAATGAAAACGAAGAAGATGAATACTAGCATGAAGTTATAAAAACAGAAATAAGAGCGCATGTGAAGAATGGAATAGTAGAGATGTCAAGGTCATAGAAAATGCACTATGAAGAAAAATAAGACAACTATGAAAACCTTATAAATGAAGAGGCACATGACTCAAGAAAACCCAAAAAAGAAAAGAAAAGTAACAATAAGAGAAAAAATACAGAAATTCAGCAAATAGAAGTTATATTTTTAGAAAAGAAAAATGAAATTATAATGCCGAGTCCAAACACTGTGGAAGAGCAAGATGGTTCAGAGTCTTACGAAGACGCTCCAGAAGTTGTAGAAATGCTTGAAAATGGGAGGCCGCAAAAATAAAAACACCCACCGGCGTGACAAATGATTATGTGTTGGCTGCAACAGAAGAAAGTTTATTTTCTGATTTGTCTTACCTGACAAATTAAAACGAAGAAGATGAATACTAGCATGAAGCTTTAAAAACAGAAATAAGAGCGCATTTGAAGAATGGAATAGTAGAGATGTCAAGGTCTTAGACAATGTACTGTGAAGCAAAAGAAGACAACTATGAAAACCTTATAAATGAAGAGGCACAAGACTCTAGAAAACCTAAAAAAGAAAAGGAAAGTAACAATAAGAGAAAAAATACTGAAATTCAGCAAATAGAAGTTGAAATTTCAGATAAGAAAAATTTAATTATAACGCCGAGTCCAAACACTGTGGAAGAGGAAGATGAATCAGAGTCTTACGAAGACTCTCCAGAAGTTGTAGAAATGCCTGAAAATGGGAGACCGCAAAGAGAAAAATGCCCACCGGCGTGTGGACAAATGATTATGTGTTGGCTGCAACAGAAGAAAGTTTATTTTCTGATATGTCTTACCTGACAAATGAAAACGAAGGGAAGAAAGTTTATTTTCTGATTTGTCTTACCTGACAAATGAAAACGAAGAAGATGAATACTGGCATGAATCTGTAAAAACAGAAATAAGAGCGCATGTGAAGAATGGAACCTGCAAAATAACTAAAAAAGGTAAAGACATGAAAATAATCGACTAAAAGATGGTTTTAAGAAAAAAAAGTGGGACCAGATAGTTGTATCACGGGCACGGGGGTTTTCTCAGCGACCAGGCGTTGATTACAACGAAACGTTTGCTCTCGTGGCAAAACTTAGTACGATCCGTTCGCTAGTTGGAGTAGCAATAGATCAGAAATCGCAACTAAACCAAACTAAACCAAATGGACGTAACAACTGCGTACCTTAATGGTGTATTAGAAGAATATATATATACTGAAATTGTGGTTGATGAAAGCGAAAATGAAGACCTAACAATGTGCCACAAAACAGTGAGTATGTTAAAAGATATAAGGGACGTAAAAGGAGAAAAAGTATGTCTTGTAATAAAAGCTCTTTAAGGCCTCAAGCAGGAGGCAACGGTACAAGAAAAATAGACACATCACATGAAGATCCATGTGTGTATATATATATATATATATATATATTAGAGAAAAGAGGAGCTAAAATTATCATAGCTCCATACGTCGATGATCTTTCGATTGCCTACTCGTGTCCAAAGATGCTAAAAGAGATTAAATACTTGCTCAACACCAAATTTGAAATAAAAGATTTGGGTTCACACATTTGGACAAAGATAAAATAAAGTTAAACCAAGAAAGGTTTATAGAGGGCATTTTGAAAAAGTATAAATGGAAGACTGCACGCCCACGTCTACACCTAGAGAGCCAGACCTTACGCTACAGAAGAGCGAGACACAACATGAACATAACTTCCATAAAAAAAATTAATTGGAACACTCATGTACATAGCGGTGGCTACGAGACCGGATACAATGTTCGCCATAAGTTACTTGGCACAATTTAATGACTACTATCGAGAAGAACATTTTAAGCGTGCAAAAAGATTGTTGCGTTATCTAAAAGGTACGAAAGATATTGATCTAACGTTTACGAAAACTGACGATGACTTGTATGGATTGGCGGACGCAGACTGGGGCGGATGCAAGCTTGATCGTAAATAATATTCGGCCTACTGTTTTAAATTTTAAATTTGCAGGAAGATGTGTCAGCTGGCAATCCAAGAAACAAAAATGTGTTGCATTATCAACAGCAGATGCAAAATACACAGCTCTGAGGGAAGCGGCAAAAGAAGCCGTTTTTAAAGATTTAGGAGCCAGCTATGATCAAATACTGGTCTTAAATGACAATCGGGCAGCCATAAAATTAAGTCGTAATGCGATGGTGTCTATTAAGTCGAGACATATAGACTTCAAGGTGCATTACATTAGAAACTGCATCCAAGAAGGTGTATTAGAGGTGAAGTATCTGCGAACAGAAGGAGTGGTCGTCCTACGACGGCTCTCACGGAAGGAAGTGTGCTGGCAGTAAAAAATCTAATTCAAGAAAACAGGCAAATTACATGCGAAGAGATTCAGCATACACTGCAGATTGGATCGGGAAGCGTTCACAAGATTCCACACGAGCACCTTCGCGTGAGGAGGATAGTTTCACACTCACGAGGATAGTAAGCTCAGAGGCAGGCCCGCGTGGAGTGGTGCCGTGATATGATTAAAAAAATTGAAGCAGGCTCGTCTCAGTTTTCAGTCGGTCAGTCGACAGTTTTGCTGTTTTAAAACAAACCAACGCCTACGAAAGTGAAGCGATCGAGAAGCGCAGGGAAAATTTTGATCGCTAGTTTCTTCACTTTGACGGGGTATCTGGTTTCAATTCCATTACAAGACCAAAGCACCATCAACGCCGAATGGTATACCACTAAATGTCTGCCAGAAGTTTTGTCTGCAATGAGCAACAAGCGACCGAACACCGGGCTCCGCGGGGTACTGCTTCACCATGACAACGCGCCCGCGCACTCAGCGCTCAAAACGAGGGACTTCCTGGACACCACATCGGTCATAGTCTTGGGTCATCCTCCTTACAGTCCTGATCTGGCACCGTATGATTTCTTTTTATTCCCTAAAATAAAAAATAAAAAAAGGGATACAGTTTTCATCGCCGGAAGACGCGCTAGCAGCGGTCGAGAAGGCCGTGAAAGAGGTGTCTGCGTCGGACTGGAAAAAATGAAACTTTGTATAGAGGCTGGTGGAGTTCTTCGAAAAGATTTTATAGAATATTTTATCCATAGAAGTCAGTTTTTTAGTTTCTCAAAACTTTGTGTCCCACGTAGAGCTCTTCTCTGACCAGCTCTTACCGCGTGCGGATGCAATACCGAGTTCCTTTCCCAGTTATATTAAGACATATAGAAATTCTTTGCCAGTTTCTTTGGAATACTGGATTGAGAGGATTATTGTCCGTATGTGGAATAAAAACCAAATACACCTACTTTTAGCTGATAAGTACACTACCGTTCCGTTCCGGTGGCGCACTAACCAGAAGTTCTTCTGCAAGGGAATTGATATCAGCGTATAAAGGAGAACAGTAGAGGTCAAAGCACCCGTTGTTGTAAGCGTGTCCCCTGTAGCTGCACCTGGCATGCGAAGGTACTCCTGAGTAAATGCGGTCTGCTACCTCAGATTCCCGCTGTCGCCTACCAGGCACACCCGACAATGGCTACGTTAACAACGTCTGTGGTGTATCAGCAATCGCTGACTGCCATTATGCGACGGAAATCTACCCGAGACACCAGTGGCCACGTAGATGCGATCAGGAGTGTAGGGTGGTCGCAGTTAGGATGGGAGTGACTGGATCTTGAACCGACAATTATACTAGCAACGAGTCAGCATATTAGGAAGATAGTAATAAATATATAATGATATTTTAAAATCATAGGAACTAGATTAGTAAAATATTTGTAAATAAAAATTTAAAAGGTAGTTTATTGCAACAAAATAAATAGGAAGGTATTTCACTTAGCACAGCTATGTATAGTTTTACATTCAACACAGTTTTTACATCGAACATATCAGAGAACATATGCATTATTCATTTGGGGATAAAATAGATTGGTTTCAATAATGCATATTTTATAGGATGTTTCTATATCTGTTTCTAAAAATTGATACTTTTCTTACATAAACGAATCTTTTTCGTTCGTTGTCCGAGTCGAATTTGATAAAGAATCTCCTTTATATCGATCTGTGGTCAATTTTTACATGAGCTTCAAAGTTTCCATAGCGGCCAATAGTCTCTCCATTTCTCCTTGTGATTGATTTATTTTCTCGGAATTGGCTTTTTGAACTTCAGTCGGTACTTTTGTAGCATAGTCTTCCGCCGCCATGGCTTGTTGTAGCTTGTTGATAGTTTGCGACAACGCTTCTATCTTTTTCTCTAGTTTTACTATTTCCTTTTCGGGATCGATTAAACCCTGAAAAAGATAAACATTTTCAAAACTTGTGACAACAATAAATCAATAAGCAATCACACATTATTTCTCAAGGGTGTTTTTTTTATTTAAAAAGTCATATTTCATTTAATGTTTCATAAAAATTTATGATTATGACATCATTTTAACAATTAGGTTCTCCGCTAATGACGAAAGATAAACTAACAGTATAAAACCAAAGAATACCGTAAAGCTGGAGGCAGCTAGAAACTGGTGAAGCTCGGAGGTTAAAAAGGTTATTCTTAAAGAATTGAAAATCATAATAGCATCATCACATGAACGCAGCCACCGTCCTATCGCTCCAAATCTTCAACCTTGTCGGCAACCTATTCTCGCACCGCAGAGCAGTGGCTCCGAAAAAACGCAGAAAACTAAACTGAATATCCGACAGTTACGTGGCCGACCAAAAATGTACAGCATCTAGATGCCACAGTAAAGAGCTACAGAAACTCTTAGCGGGTGAGATTGCGAAACTGAGGACATCACCTAGCTCAAAACTGCCGGACTTCAATAGAATATCTAACGAATGGCACGCCTTTAAGGTCGCGTATTTGGAATCCAATAACAGAGTACAGTTATCTTCAAAATTTACCGCACCTTGATCTTATCGTTCACGGTCAGTATGGAGCACCCCTCAGGCGCCTCTCCGTCATCAGCTCGCTTTTGGCCAGCGACTGCACGCTGTAGAATGAACCGCCGTGTGTACATGTTTGAGTCATGTAGTAGCAAAGTACAATTACCTTCAAAACCAGCCGCACTTCGATCTTATCGTTCACGGTCAGTATGGAGCACCCCTCGGGCGCCTCTCCATCCATCAGCTCGCTGTTGGCCAACGACTGCACGCTGTAGAATAAGCCCCTCAAGCAGTTAGCGTCCAGGTCTTCGCTGATTACCAAGTGTACCTGCAACGTAAGCCTGTTTTCAGACAATTAGGTAAACCTAGACTACATTGGCTGCACTAAAAATATCGGGAATGGAATATTTCCTTTGTTTCTGGCATAATAAGGTCTTTATAATCGAAAACTCCTTGGTTTTATTAATCGAATACTATTTATTTATTTTTAAAAAAGGACGCGGTCTTGTCACAAGGTCTTGTCGAACTTGTAAAGTCAGTGTGATAATGGAATCGACTCGACAAAATTTAAGAGCAATGATTTATTATGACGCGTCATAAGACGTTCGAAGTGGTTTAACACAAAACAGTTTGTTGATCGGATGCCTTCTGCATTTGGTGATGAAACTACATCTAAAACCACAATTTATCGCTGGTTTGCGGAATTTAAACGTGGACGTGTCAATCTCTGTGACGATCCCCGTCAAGGTCGCCCAAAAACTGCAATCACACAAGATAACGCAACGCAACGTTGCAAGCACGACTGTACAATTGTCTCTTTTTTTTCTCGCTTTTTAGCGAAGTTTTGAAGTTGTTGTTTTTAAGTTTTATACATTTAGTATATTGGTTTTATGTACCTATCGATATTACATATTTTGAAATCATTATGTTTTGTTCGTGTCGAGTGTGTGGCGCATTTTTAGTATGGCGATGGCGGCTAAAACTAGTGTAATTTTCTAGAAGTCTAAATCCTTAAAAATAAAAAATATTACAATTATTGTGATATAGTATAAGATTTTTTCAGTATAAGCTTGTTTTTATGTTCAAAAAGGCGAAAGATAAAATGAATGTATAAACCCCTTTCCAAATTCAAAAAAGGCAAGCACGATATTTTCTACGATTCTTTAAAAAAAAAAGGAGCTTGATTCCATCTATAAAGTTCATCATCAGATCAACTTCAAAATACCAAAAGGATCTATTGTCACCGGGAATACGGCTTCAGACCAAACAGCGCAACGGAACCCCTGGCAGTAGCTCTAATCGATCACAAGATTTGAACCTACCTAAACAAACTAACATACAAACATTGCAAATTAAATAAAATCTTTTAAAAACTACGCAGGCAAATCTGAGGGAGCAGCTTGTTGTCGACTTTTATTAATTTGAATCAATAACTCTTTAGTTCTGTGAGGTAAACATCATACAAATCGCTCATGATCATGAGCCATACTGAACAAAATGAGTGATTCAACTCCTTCCAGGTAAAACATTCAAATAGCTCCGACATCAATTTTATTCTGTTATGACCCGCCGAGTTTGTCGACTTATGTCCAAAATGAATAATGTCTAGGTATAATAACGTCCAATGTCAAAATATAAAAAAGTCAAAACGTAAAAATGTCGAAGTAGAAAGATGACAAAACGTAAAAATGTCGAAGTAGAAAGATGACAAAACGTAAAAATGTCGAAGTAGAAAACTGACTAAACGTAATAATGTCAAAGCAGAAAACTGACTTAATGTAATAATGTCGGAAGCGAAAAACCCACCCAAGTGCGAGTCAAACTCGCATTTAAAGAGTTCCGTACCAAACGCCGAAAGAAACACGTTTCTTGTATAGAGACTCGCTATTTTAATTTTTTTTTTATTCACAATTGGTAAACCCTTGACAACATCTCACCTGATGGTAAGTGACGATGTTGCCGAAGATGGAAGCGGGCTTACCAAGATTCCCCAACGCAATGGGGAACTGACTATCTTATCTTCATGCCGGAACACACCAATGATATCAACATTGATATTTGGCGGCAAGACTTAGATAAGATGGTGGTAGCTAGCCAGGCGGGCTTAGAAAATGCCCTACCACCAACCAAACCGAGTCTTACAATTGACCCCGCCGGGAATCGAACCCGCGACCTCCTGTGTAAAGCCAGTGAACTTTGCCTCAATTGCCTCCTACCAAATTTCATGATTCTAGGTCAACGAGTAGAACCGATTCTCCTGCGAGTCTCAAAATACGCGGCAAAACGCCCGTATCTACTGATTTCACTAGTTTAAATTTTTCAAAACAAACAGACAGACAGACAGACAGACAGACAGACAATCAAGTGATCCTATGAGAATTCCTTGTTCTTTGGAACTACGATCTCGTAAAAAATAAAAAAATATCAGTTTCCTATTATTATATTTTACTTAAACCGCTTCGGCCGCCATCGTAACTATGTTTACATTAATAGAGGTCAATGCTCATAGAAAAAAGCAATATACTTCAACAAAAAGTAATCTCACTTAGTATAAACATTAATATAGAAGTCTTCGCCCATAGAATAAGCAATAATCTTAAACAAAAATTAATCTTACTACTATTTTATTACTTATACAAAAATAAAAATTTACAACATTCTTCAAAAACAAGTTGTCTTTCACGTTACTTTTATTATTACTTAGTTCTGGTATTTAAATCTGAAGTATACAGGGTGTAACAAAATTGGTGTAGGCCCCGTTAACTGGGGCTTCTACTCATCATACTGAACAACTTTTGTTCTACGACTGCTGAAATCGCAAAAAAAAATTTGTACTCTTCATTCAAATCGATCAGCTGATCGACCGATTTTGTGCATTTTAGTATGGAGGGTCCAATTTTTTTTTGAGAATTGACTATAGGTTCCTTGGGGAAAGTTGTTCAGTATGATGAGTAGAAGCCTCAGTTAACGGGTCCTACGCCAATTATTTTACACCCTGTATAACTTTTTAGATCAGCTGAAATGGATAAATTTCATAGGTCGACAAATTGGTTCAGACGCATAGTGGCAGAAACGCAAATTACCTTATACGCGAATGACCAGATTTGTATTTCGTAAATTACCAGATAAGCAGATGACCAGATTCTGTTTCGCAAATTACCAATGACTACTCCATCCGTCTTACGAATTTTCGATCAAGTCACTTGTCCTGACGCGAGTTTAACATTTTTTACCCATTACAAAAAAATTTCGTAAATTACCAGACACGCAGATGACCAGATTCTGTTTCGCAAATTACCAAATCTATGTAACAATAAATTAATGAGCGAGCGAAGCGAGCGATGTTAGGTTCGGTCAGGTCTGATTGATTTAACAGTCAAAGATTTAACAGGCTCCCCACCCTGGGTACCAAAATAATTCGCAGCAGAAGAAATCATCGGAAGATGACCCCTGGTAATTTGCGAAACAGAATCTGGTCATCTGCGTGTCTGGTAGTTTGCGAAATACACATCTGGTCATTCGCGTATAAGGTAATTTGCGTTTCTGCCACTATGCGTCTGAAACGACAAATTCTGCAAATATTTTTATACGTCTTGTCGGAAAGTTTATTCGTGTTTAGTTTGTTTTTTTAGAAGAATAATATAATTTTTTTTATATAATAATTTTTATATAATAACGTAATCATGATGAATGGCCTCTTTCCTTATTCTGTTAATAAAGTTACATAAATTAGGCCGTCTCGGAATTTTCCATCTTTCTAACAAATTCGTGGTTCTATATTTCGTCTTTGAACAACTTATGGACTCCAGGGAGTACCTTTTAAGCCACTTATTAATGTATTTTTAAAACTTTATCATAGCAGGACAGCCTGGAGCTACATCTGTAATAGACTTCCATCTCTCAGAGATCTTATGAGCTGGCAGTAACTGCAGATTAGCCGTCAGTCTTATTGTTTTCCTACCCTCCCGTGTGTCACCTAGACCGTTTTTTTCGAAAGTTTTTTGGCCCTCTTTTTTATCGCTTTTTGGAAGTGGAAAAAACATCCAAACACTTCTGCATCCGGGAAAACAATTTTCACGGCGACCATGGCAGCAGCCTCATAGTCGCATTTGTAGTATTTAATTTTTATATTTAATGTTTTCTTTAATAATTCAAAAAGTATGATGTAGGTTAATTTTTTCTTATTTGGTTACAAGCAATATAAAATAGGAACGACATTGTTTGTGTCACTGTTTAATCCTAAATCGAAATGAGTGGTATAGAATTGGTAAAATGGTTTGGGACATGTAGCAAAAGTACTGTCACCAAAGTAAAAATCATTTACTCAAAAGTTGTCCTAAGTCATTTTGTGTGACCGATGAACAAAATATTAATATTTTGGGGGTTGCATTTGTAATTCGCATCTTTATATAGGGGCTTTTGAGGGCGGAGGGGGGATGCAGGGGGAGGGGTACCCCTTGGTGCCACTCCCCCCCGCGGAGCTTATTATTTTTTTTATTATATTTATTTTTTGAGAAAATGATTTTTTAAATTTGTCTTATTAGGTACTCTTTGGTCAGAAAATCGCTACTATTTATTGCAAGAAACCAACCCCTCCCCTCATCAACGCTAAATTCGGGATGCGAATTTAAAATGCCAACCCAAAACCCGTAGATTTGCTACTAAAATCCGTAGATCTACGGACAAATCCGTAGGTCTGCCATCACTGCCGCCTCATCTGAATCGTTATCTTACATCTCTACAAGAGAACCAAAACAACGATTTTCAAAAATTCACGTAAACTAAAACTCAGAACTTAGACGCAACCTATTGGTTCTGCTCTGTGGACGCAACAATGACTCGTGCAAACAGACGTAAAGATAGCGCGTTCTATTTTACTATTAACGCCATCTATTGGTGGCATTTGTTACTATTTTTATTTAACTATTTTATTTTATATATGTAAGCTTGCTCTCTTGCCCGAGGCTTTGGTCGCGTATAATTTGGGGTAACATAGATCTAATTTTCCCAATCCTATACTTAGTATTTTTAAGAAACATTTAGAGAAAACTGCTGTGTAAGATACTCCTTTCAAGCTGCAAGAGTTATTTACCACAATGTTGGTTTTTCGTTAGCTCTCTGGTCCTTGAAGTCATTATCAGTGTACTTATGAAGCCAAAATATCTGTAGTACCTACCTCTTTGCATACTACATTCGAGGCTGTGCCGAGGCTGCTGTTATTATATAATCACTAGCCTTTTCCCGCGGCTCCGCCCCGTGGGCATCGTTTTTATGACTGTCTTTAAGGGTGATTAGTAAATTATATCGTTTCCCACCTACTCAACCATCTCTGTGCAAAAAATCACAACAATCGAGTATTTTTTTAGTTCCCTCAGGAACTGCATCAGATTATGCTATTTTCAAGGGATAAAAAAGTAGCCTATGTCCTTCCCCGTGACACAGGCTACCTGCATGCCAAATTTCATAAAGATTGGTCAAGGCGTTGAAGCGTGAAAAGGTAACAAACAAACACATTTTCACATTTATAATAATAATAAGTAAGGATTAGTTAATAACGTCAAAATACAATCATTGATATAAAACAAATTATGTCATTAGAACATGAAAATAATATGACACGAGAAGTTATACATTCAATTGACAAGAGTAGGCCAGTTCACACGGACAGCACCCGGTCACAAGTATAATGCGAGACTCGGCCATCGATCCCCTTTACCATATTAGAGGGAAAGGAACGACCCGGCTCCCGATGCGCCACCATCCGCACGAACATATAAGCGAGCATGCACCACTAGTGTGAATGTTAAATTAAAAAAATAAAATTAAGTATAATTAAGCTTCGTCCTCGAGATTGGTACATGGAAGAAATATCTGTTAGGTATTCACACATGTAGTAACGCGTAGGTGCTACAACTCCTTGCACCAATCTCATCCAAGCATTCGTATAACTAGATAGAACTTCACTTTGGTAAGTTCGTTTGATCACTAAGTATATATTTAAAAAAAATACTAGACTGTCATGTCTTTTCGCTTCCACGTCAATTTTTACTTCTTACCGTTGACCCTTATCTTTATAATCTAGTAGTTTCGGAGCAAATTAGCTTTGACAGACGTACAGATGTACAGACAGACACAACGAGTGATTCCTATAATGGTTCCTTTTTACCTATTAAGGTACAGACACAACGAGTGATTCCTATAATGGTTCCTTTTTACCCATTAAGGTATGGAACCCTAAATTTTATTTTCTTCTAAATCTATCTTGAAAAAAAAAACCTCCATTTAAACAAAGACACTACCAAGACGGAAATCGGTAAGTAGATAATGCAAGGTTTTTCCCCCTCCCGTGCTCCCGATACCAATGATACATACACGAGTATGTTTTCTTCTTTGAGTATACATGTACCTACATGAATACTCTAAGGTTTTCTTACTTCTTAATTCCACGTATTACCATTTTTTTAGGGTTCCTTACACCCAAAGGGTGACCACCAACGGGACCCCATTACTAAGCCTCCGCTGTCTGTCCGTGTGTCCGTCCATCTGTCAGCGGGATGCATTTTTTTTATTAGGAGAACACAAAAGGTAATGTACATTCATATTTAAGGGATGAAACATTCCAACAACGGGTTCCACAATTATTTAAAAATTTAAACCTACTTATCAATCTACCGCTATAAACAGTCAAAAAGCTGTCATATTTGTTTTAAAAAAACTATAAAATAAATTTATAAAACAACAGCAATTATAAAAATAGTAGTAAAAAGAATAGATAACTATTAGAGAAAAAAAAACAGTAAAACTAAGAATCAAAAAGTGTGTTAAAAGACAATAAAAGTACTATTCTATGCGCTGTTAAGTATAGATAATATTTGTTCTATATCTTGTCAAGGGTGTGTTGAATATATCGAGATCAGAAAACTGTTCGTTATATCTGTTAAGCATTCTATAAATTGGCGATCGCTTTCCTGCGTTGGTACGACAAAAGCTTACAGAAAAGAGCCGCTTAGACCTGAGACCTCGCAGGCACGCGATAACCAATACTATTGACGAGCTCAGGACAATCAATATAATTGTAGATCAATTACAGACACAATTGCTCTAGCTGAATACGGCGTTGTTCTAGAGACATAACATTAAATTTGTCAATCAGTTCGTTATAGTTATTGCAACGGCGACGATAGCAACGAAAACTGATCATTTTAAAGAATTTTTTTTTGTACCCTTTCAATAGCGTGAGTGTAAATATTATAATACGGATCCCAAACCATTACACAGTATTCAAGAATTGGCCTAATAAGACTACAATATAAGTAAATATATATGTACTGGGTTCCTTAAAAACCTTAGAAATACGTGCTACAAATCCAAAAAGCTTAAATGCTTTGTCGACTATCGCATTAACATGATCTCGAGCACAACGATAACCGAGCTGGATTCATAACCATTCACTACTATTTTCTGCTTTCTATTATGTATATATGATGTAAACCAGCGAAGTAATGACCATTTGATCCCGTTAAATGCAAATTTTTCCAAAAGGATTAAATGGTCAACCTTATCAAATGCCTTTTTGAAATCAGTGTAAATACAGTCCACTTGGCCGTTGTTATCAATAGCGTTAAAAAGAAATGATGTAAATAACAGAAGATTACTACAGGTATTACGGTGTTTTACAAATCAGTGTTGGTTAGTCAAGATTTGATTAGACAGTAATGGATAGATAGATTTATTGACTAGTTTCTCAAAAACTTTAGATAAGGCGGACCAAATTGATATAGGCCTATAATTTTCAATAACTGATTTATTGCCATTTTTGAATACAGGAGTTATATTGGCAATCTTCCAAATATTAGGAAAGGTACCATGTTATAAGCTTTTGTTTAGGATTATAAAAGAAGGAAATTTAAGGCTGCTAGCTGTTTCTCTGATAAAGTGTGGATGAATCCCATCAGGCCCTGAGCCTTTGTTCGGATTCAAAGCTAGAAGTTTTTTTTCGATGTTATCGATACTGAGATATATGTTTGTTATATTACTAGCCAGGTCTGAAGTCAATTCACAGGGTTCCCATGTCTCATAGTCAAGTTGAGAGTCTTCATAAACGGATTGAAAGAAAGTAGAAAACAAAGAACAAATAGTGAGCGGGTCATTTGCATTTCATGAACCGTAGTACAACACAACTGAAATTTTCACAGAATGTGTATTTCTGTTGCCATAGAAGAAAAAATACTTAAAATTAAAAAAAAATAATAATAAGAGGGGGTCTCCATACAAAAAAAAACCTGTTTTTATAGGTCTTTAGTCTTTACAAGTATTTTTGATTTAGCTCTATCGTAAAAACGGCAATACATACAAGCCTGAACCTTGGTGTGATTATAGTACTAATACTTAAGTAAAACAAGAAATAATAAAAATCGGCCAAGTGTGAGTCGCACTTGCGCTAAGGAGTCCGAACTGAATGACAAAAAAAGCATATTTTTATCGCTCGCGTTGATGTCTTTTGTTTGTAATGTGAATAGGTATCGTTGTCCTTATGCTATGTAATTGTGTGGAAAGGTGTCGTGGTACGGAACCCTCGGAGTGCTAGTCCGACTCGTATTTGACCGGTTTTAAGCTATTGCATAGATTTTATCGCAGGCTTTGAGCGCGGGGACCGAATCCAGAAATTCCGTAACGAAGAAAAACCTGACGCTCGGTTGCCATGGCAACAATATCGGTTGTCAAAACAAACATATAAGAAGATTTGATCATTTTCGGAGAATAATAAAACTCTTTTCATAAACTGTATATACCTCCATATGACAAAAAAGATTTGATTATTTTTTATTTATCAAATGCAAAAAGATTTTATTTAAGACACAGCTGTTTGTATTTATAGAGATAGGTACAAAAAGATTTTATTCCATATTTGGCTGTATAGTTCCAACTACCATTGCTTAAAAAAAAGTACAAAAAGATTTTATTCCATATTTGGCTGTATAGTTCCAACTACCATTGCTTAAAAAAAAAGTACAAAAAGATTTTATTCCTTAATTGGCTGTATAGTTCTAACTACCATTGCTTAAAAAAAAACAAAGATGTAAAAAAGCGCGGTTAAGCGAAAATAAATAATAAATATGAATGAACAAAGTGCATTTATTATTAATGAAGAAAGTAATAAAAGCGCGGTTAAGCGAAAATAAATAATAAATATGAATGAACAAAGTGCATTTATTATTAATGAAGAAAGTCACGAAAAAATAGTGAAAGAAAATGAGTGAGTACTCTATATACATACATTTTATTATTATCACAAATGCAGTATTAATTTTGAATGGAAAATATAATACTGCTATAAAGGTGACCTAAATTTTTGATATTAAAATGAGCGATATTAAAAGTAGCCCTCTTTTATACACACAAACACACACACGCGTATAGTTTAAATTCTCAATTTATTCATTCTTCATTATGTATATAACAGAAACCATCAAACCAAGCACGTGTACTATTCAGTACCTTTGTTTTTGGTGTATAGATAATGCACATGAATGCCGCGCAGAGAAAGTATATATGATATTATATCTATATAAATGTACATCGCGCGAAATTCGATAATCACTTCTAAATATTGTTACTTATTTAATAAAAGAAAAAAATGTTTTCTTATCGGTCACCACGCTCAAAAAGTGTAACTTGAATTAATATATCAAAGAAAAAGAAATACTGCATGAATAAAATAAATAAATAATTATAATTGCATAAGTTGATACAAAATGCTATGCAATAGCTTTACCGCGGCAGTCCCCGAGTGCCACACGTCTTTTTTATTTCCTTTTGAGGTACGGAGCCCTAAAAAAAGTGGACCTGGCTCCGCAAGCATCGACTCGTTGTTTCTACGGGTTCAGTCAGTTTAGCCGAAAGGGTGCGCAGGACCCCTGCGTTTCCTTGCATTGCATTGCAGAGGACAATCATTCTGCGCCACTAACTCAATCGTCTGTGGACAGGCTACCCACTTCGTCTTTTTTTTTAGGAATATATGAACGTCTCTGGGTACAAAAGCCCTTTTGAGACAGTCTTTACATAGTTACTGCTACACATTTAATGTTTCCAGTGAGCAACAAGCCTCAAATCGAAAATACCGACAAAAAGCAAGACAGCCTTAACGTTCTTAATTTGTTAATTTTTAAGAATTTACAAACTTAGCATAAATTCGAAATATCATTTCTAAAATGTTAATTTTGCTTTATACCCCTCCTAAGGCGGTGAGCATGTGAAGTCTGCAGCTGCGTATAGATCCGAGTGAAAATGTGTAGTCTCGGCCTAATGCACTCTAAGGTGACCCAGGACCTGCAAAAGAGGATGCTGAAACTCAATAGTACCTGAGTCTTCTGCTTGTTGGTGAGGCTGTACTCAGCGCGCGTGGATCGGATTAGGTGCACCATCTTGAGGGCGAGCTCCACGTCATCCTCAAGTTCTTCACAGCGCCAGGGGGCATGTTGGTCCTGTGGAAAAAATCATTAATGAAGCTAAACATTATTTTTAGACCATGTTGTATCGTTGTTAAATTACAACATGTTGAAGACTCCATGGTAGCGTAAAATTAGAATATTACTGCAGTGGTCCGTAATGACTGCGTTGAGAGCCACTTTAAGAGGACTGTGAAGCTGCGACTTTTCATACAAACGGCTTTAGCGATTTTCACACCTCCGCCATTTTTTATAGATCGTCAGAAGAAAAGCTAAGTTTATAGTTTTTTGACTTTTCATTGAAGATAAGTTCAATTTTATTGTCGTTTAAGTGTTTTAATACAGAACTAATTTCGACCATTACTTGTTTATTTTTAATCAATAACTGAAAAAACAAAATCTATAAATGTAGCTTTTGATCTGACTGACAACCTATCAAAAAATCGGTTTAACTTTTAAGAGGTGAAAATCGCTTTCGCCTTTTATATGAAAAGTGTAATTTTAAAGCGCAGCGTAGCGTCGCTTTAGGCTATCACAATGCGGTCAGCATTGCTGCCCCCGAGGCCTAAAGTCGAGGCCTTTATAGTGTTGACAGCAAGGGCTGCACAATGCTGACCAAGCTTGAAGGCCGAGAGCGTAGCTAGGCTCGAGACCGTCATACTGCGGCCAGCAGTGCAGTCATTACGGACCAAAGCTTGTAAAGTGCTGCTTTACTAAAAAAATGCGAGTAATTTAAATTATACCAACTCAGTTCATTTTACAAATACATTCTTTACAAAATATATCGTATATTTAATCAACAAGGAAAATCATTGACAAGGTCCGTCCGTCAGCTGTGTCACCGACGAGGAAGATAGGTGGCCAGTATACGACAATTTTTATTTGAGACAAACAGTCATCTACAGATATAAAACTAACAATAATAATAAAGTTTAGATATGAATAGTAACGCAACGGCTAGGGCCGCCGCCTCCTGTCCGGGAGGTCGTGGTTCGAATCCCGCCACGTACCACTAGGCCCGCGTGGTCGACTAAGGCCCGATCGCTCTACGTTCTTTTTTGTGAATGTTACGCGATTTCTTAGCTGGTTATGAACCGATTTTAATCAAAGAATATCTATGAATAATTACTCTTTTTACCGACTTCAAAAAAAGGGGGAGGTACTAAGTTCGACTATATATATATATATATATATATATATATATATATATATATATATATATATATATATATATATATATATATATATATATATTTTAATGTATGTTTACCGATTTTTCCGTCAATTGTGGACCGATTTTCAAAATTATTTTTTCATTTGAAAGAGTATACTCCCGTGGGGGTCCCATTGTCACCAAGTCAAGATCTAGAGAAACCCTTAAATTTCTCATTACGTAGGCACTTATTTTGTCATTCATATGTTTTCAAAAGCTATTAAAATACTTGCGTCTGATAGTCATCATCTCATGTTGATAAGGTTATGAAGGAAGGTACAACTCCTTAACGGTTAGGAGTTGGAGGAAAATTCTTTCTATTTTATACATAGATATATACGTAGGTATGCATAGACCGATAGGTTGTATTCTTTTAGGTTATTCAGATGACCTTATGATGGACGATTATCTTCATAACTTTCATGTTATGGAGTTAAATCGTCCATCATCTGCTGAGATGATGATGGAAGCCACAGGACTTTGTATCTGTTTATGAAAAACATGTATTATGATTTGATAATTCCTATTGGTGAGTAGGTGATTGGGTTTAACGTTGTTAGATAGATAGCATTATCACAAAAAATTAAGAAAATAAAAAAATAAAATTTTAAAAAACTAAAAACCGACTTCAAAATGAAATTCACTCAAAAGTATGAAATAATATTATTATACTTAAATACACAACATTAACCAACAATAACGAAATCAAAGGTGGGTACGAATTAAATTAGGAGCTTAAATTTTTTTTGAGGTCGGTGTCAGCAATGCCATCGAATCTAAAACATTTGATACGTAAGTAACTTTGTGCTGGTACCGACCTCAAAAAAAATTTGAAGCCCCTAATTTAATTCGTACCCAACTTTGATTGCGTTATTGTTGGTTAATGTTGTGTATTTAAGTATAGTAATATTATTTCATACTTTTGAGTGAATTTCATTTTGAAGTCGGTTTTCAGTTTTTAAACTTTTATTTTTTATTTGTTAGGATGAGCCTATAGGATGCTTAAATGTTTATCAAAATGTATTATTGATTACGTAGATACTTTTTTAGAAAATAAACAAAACCCCGCGGGCGGTATGGTCCCCGGCTTAGAATAGGGCCATCTCATCTCCTTAAGTAACAAAACTATAAGCTAGTTAAGGTGGTTGCAGAGGCGTCATTTTCATACAAAACGTTTGACCAATACACTCATCGAGTGTTAGAGTATTAGGTTAACAAACAATATCAAAAAAATGTTTAAAAAATCTTGTTTACGCGAATGAAATCAGATTTGTGATAAATCGAACAATTGAAAAGTTATTAAGGTTTTAAATCTTGTTCAAAAGTGTCGATTTTACGTATGTGTGCGTTACATTTACACAACATAGACACTTATGCTGTGCGTAAAGCTATGTATGAACAGTGCGTTCTGAAACTCTACTTGTGTTATAGGAATCTAAATATAAAATGTTTTTTCAGAGTGAATACAAATCAATTTATTATTTATTAATAACACCCATAAATAATAGTGTAAAAAACTAATACAAAGATTTAGTTTTACAAAGATGTTATTATATTTTTGTTAAAACAATTAAAACAACACACTTTTCGAACGCACTTATCCCCGTAACACTCTGTGGCTGAATATGAATGAATCAGTGTTGCTATATATACAGATTTATCTGCACTCGTATGGATTTTTGAGGTCCTATGCGGATAATTCATGATTATGGATTTACGCGACACAAATATCATATTCCTACATCCAAAGGTATTGTTTACAGGTTGAATTTATGTATATTCCTTTCGTTTTCTTTAAAATTTGACTTGTACTCATGTAACTGAAAAACTTTCCCCAAGGAACCGGCTGCTGTGTCATATTCATACAAATTTAGCTTTGTTGGACTTCTCAAACTTTGTATGGAGAGTCCAAACATTTGGATAAGATAACAAAAAAATATATATTACACTTTAGACTTCTGTACATATTTTTACGAGAAAGTTTATGCGACTTGTGGCGTATAATTTTTTTTCCATACGGTATAGGGTATTTGACAGTGTTTAAAATAAATTAAAAAATACTATTCACTAAATAGCATTTCTCCTACAAAAGCATAAAAACATTCATTTAACATTTTATTCTAAATTCAATTTTATATTTATCAAAATCACTAAATCAGTTCGTCAAAGACAATGACGTCACAACTTAAGATAACAAAAAAATATATATTACACTTTAGACTTCTGTACATATTTTTACGAGAAAGTTTATGCGACTTGTGGCGTATAATTTTTTTTCCATACGGTATAGGGTATTTGACAGTGTTTAAAATAAATTAAAAAATACTATTCACTAAATAGCATTTCTCCTACAAAAGCATAAAAACATTCATTTAACATTTTATTCTAAATTCAATTTTATATTTATCAAAATCACTAAATCAGTTCGTCAAAGACAATGACGTCACAACTTTGTAACACGAACAATTTCAGAACAAAATTTCGTTTTTGACCGTTGATAAAAAGTAACTCAAGTGAGTAGCAGTCAAATACCGGATTGTATTAACAATTTTAACTGACAATTATTTACTGTTGCATGAATTTTGTCCAGATTTTGGACTGAAGATAGATTTCTTGATTCCTCATTATGGCAACACTGTTTTTTTTGCTCATAGTTTGTGAATTTGGTAAATAAATGGCTTTTGTAACAAAATGAAATAACGCTTTTACAATAAACACGTATACTCAGGACGCCAAAAGTAAACCCAAAACGATCGCGAGCCGGTTTGTTACGGTATCATGCACCAGAAATGGCTTCGAAAGTACCTATAATACAGGCAATCCTCTTCGGTGTTTGTGAACATTACTTACACTGTTGGTGTGTCGCTATCAACCGTTCAGAGTGCTCCAGCGATTTGAAGAGACTGGATTCAATATGCACAGACCAGGAACAGGCCGAACAAGGTGCACGACAGCGCGGGACGATCGATATATTGTGTTAACAATATTGAGAAATCGATTTCAAACGGTTGTTGAAGTCAAAAATCACCTTCTACGTGCTGAAGAGAGCAATCCGGGCACGTGTACAGTGAGGACGCGTCTTGCTGAAGCGAACTTGAAGCCGTTTGGACCCACCAGTGGTCCAAAACTCGGAAGGCAGCATCGAAATTCAAGGCTGAGTTATGCTAGAGAACACATGAATTGGACTTTCAATGACTGGTCAACAGTTATGTTTTCGGACGAGTCGAGATTCATGCTATACAAGCACGATGGGAGACGAACTTTAACTGCAGAGAGATACGTGAATGAAACCTTAAATGAGTATGTTGGCCCACTTTTAGTAAACATGCGCAAGAATGCCATTCTTATGCAAGATAATGCTCATCCCCACACAGTCTCTATCACACGCATGCAGTGGCCAGCACGCAGCCCAAACTTGAACTTCATCGAGCATGCTCGGATGAAGCAGTGATAGAGGAATGGGAGAATAATCCTCAGCATCAACTCAGAAATCGAAAGTGGAAAGCATGCTAAACTGTGTAACAGCTGTTTAATAGATCTCAGTGGTAATACAAAATACTAAAATGTGTGAAAATTGCAATTTCGAAATCTAGTGAAAAATTTACATTTTTTCTTGACTTACTTTTATTTTAAATAAACTTTTATGACTTATTTTTATTATTATACTAGCTGTCCCGGCGAACTTCGTTCCACCTTACACTACACTACACTATCCTACCCTACACTACCCTAACCTACACTACACTACCCTACCCTACACTACACTACCCTACCCTTCCCTACCCTACCCTAACTACACTACACTACCCTACCCTAAAACCAATTATTTTTGACTGATATTTTTTTTATTGATGAATATCATATTTTAATACTTATTATCCTATTCCAGACAAAGACAAATGCAAAAAAAAGTCATAAAAATTGGCCCAGCCGTTCTCGAGTTATAATGGTGTAACTAACACGACTTTGTTTTATATATATAGATGCACTATAAAATTGTCTATAATACAGTCTTTATTTCATAAAGCTTGTTACAATATTTTGGAAGTTATTGAGGTTTTTGTTACAGACCTATTTCCTTTGCTGTCGAGTGTATTTACACAATAATTAGTAAATTGTATATTGTAATGTGCTATTTTTAGGCTGAACACAGGCAACAGCAATCACTAAAATATACAAAGCTGTTCATAAGTAAGTAAATCATAGATATTCCATTTGATAAGTTTAAAAAAAAGGAAAAAATGGAACCCTTATAGGATCACGTTGTTGTCTGTCCGTATGTCTGTCAAGACCCTTTATTTCGGAAACGCATGGAGGTATCGAGTTGAAATTACAACCGTATAGTCCGGTCTACAGTCCCTTGAAGCTGTGAAAAAATCAAGCTTCTAGGTTAACGTAAAAAAAAGATACGGCCGTTTATGCTGCAAAAAACGTATATTTCGACACTCTCAAGGGAATCAAAATTCATAGGGTATTTTCCGTTGACCTAGAACTATGAAATTTGACATGTAATACCGTCTTGTACTACAAAAAAAGGGAAAAACTATACATTTGTAAAAATATAATCTTTATATAAAGTATGTAATCAATTATGCAAGGAACGGCGCTCCAAATTTTTAATAAAAAAAAAAATTGAGTTAAGTGTGCCATATGAGTAGTGTATCCTATGAAAGGGCTTCATTGTCAGAAGCTTAAACAGACTTTTAATTATTTTTTTGATGTAGTTTTCTATTTATGACGAAGAATGTAAAAAAAAACTTTCCCCTTTTTTATGTGTAGGTAGGTACCTAATAATTTTGGCGTATGTAGTACCTAACAGTCTGCACTGTTATGATTTATAATATGGATCTACAATTTTGTACGGAACCCTCGGTGGGCGAGTCTGACTCGCACTTGTCCAGTTTTTTGTAATGACAAAACTTATCGAGAGCCATTTTTGAGAAACCTATGTTTTACCCTTTTCTCATGGCAGGTCATTAGAGTTTTACCAGATAAAGTACCACCTGTAGCATAATATTATAGATATTACATTTGAAAAACATCTTGAAGAATTTTTTGGGGATCAAACAAAGATTTGTTACCGTAGATGGGTTATGCACTAAAAACATTTGAAAATCAAACCCCTTTACACACAGTATTAAAGGTAGTTCACTTCCATTGCACCGAATGCTTCTAAGAATGCTTTTATTTGCTTCACTTTTTGTATGCATGTAACCTATCTATATCTCTGGGATTAAATGATTATAATTGAAAAAAACATGATATTGAATATGATTATTTTATTTTATGTATGTCTCTTGTACCAACTTTTAACCGCCTCCATGGTGTGATGGTTAGTCCATTTGCTTCACACCAGGAGGTCGTGGGTTCGAATCCCGGTGGGGTCAACTTGTAAGACTCCGTTTGGTTGGTGGTAGGGCATTTTCTAAGCCCGCCTGGCTAGCTACCACCATCTTATCTAAGTCTTGCCGCCAAACATCAGTGTTAACAATGTTGATGCGTTCCGGCTTGAAGATAAGATAGCCAGTTCTCCATTGCATTGGGGAATCTTGGTAAGCTTGCTTCCATCTTCGGCATCATCGTCAGTTATCATCATGTGAGATGATGCCAAGGGCTTACCAATGGTGAATTAAAATATAATAATAAGGCTTCAGCAGCGCCCATGAAAATGGTTATTAAGTGTAAAGGTGGTGATCATCATCATATCAGCCAAAAGACGTCCACTAGTGGATAAAGACCTCTCACATCCAGCGATACTTTCTATATATTTTTGCTGATCAACTGTAATTACATTCCTTTCTAGATATCATCTCACAGGACCTAGGTCATATCTTAAACCACGATCTGCTATATTAAATGATTAAAACAAAAGTTTATTTGGGCTGGAAGTACTTATATTTTTACAATGAGAAACAAATCAATCACAACAATAAACTCTGTCACACCATAGAAGAGACAGAACATAAAGACTTAATGGAAGATATGCAAACTTTACGTCTAACTACCAGAGAGAAGGTGTCCTCATAATCTATTCCAGGTTGCTGCGTGAAACCTTTTGTCACTAGTCTCCCATGATAACGCACTTTGTTGTTCACATCAAACTGTTTATTTAGCACCCACTTGCACTTATCAACTATTGTTGCACCACCTGACATATCAATAAGCTCCCGAGCATTGTTTTCCCTGAACGACTGCTATGGCTCAGCAGCTGGATATGTACACACGGAGAAACCATATCTATTGAGGTAGGTAGTTTCCTCTCTCTGTTTTCGTTCTCTATAGCACATGGAGTAGACATGGGCTTTCTTTCAATTCCCCCACTGAATCTGTCCTCCTGGCTGTCTTCAGGTGACATTTCTTCTCCATGAAACCAGATAACACTATTCTTCAGTTTCCTCATTTCCATTTTGTCTTCCATTACAATCACGTCTCTGCTAATTATCTGCATTTTAACAAGGATTCTACACTGTATCCAAAAAGATAATCGTAAAAATGATTTCTGAAAATCCGATGTGCTCTCTGTTTTGCTTTTTTGTCCCAGGAATAAAATGTAATTTTGTTTATGTAGGTATTTATTTCGTAGTGATTTCTATTCTCTTTGTATACCGCTATTGTAAACTGACATATATTACGCGACCTTTTATTGAATGAATTGCACCCACACACTTACAATTCGTGCCTGCAGTGTGCGTGACTGCTATCAGCTGCTAATTGTGGGATAACACGAAAGAATAAAACAATAAATGAATTTAAACACTTACTATATCATTGAAACATCAATATAAGGGCTCGCGAATAAACAAATTTTGCTTCAAACTTATCTAATTTACGTAATATTTGTCAAAAACAACAATATTTGCTCGCCAGCGCCATCTAGGTTGCGATGTCTATTTTTGTTTCCTCTGCAACCGCCTTAACTTACTGTAATTTCTATAGTGATTTGTAAGTTGATGGATCCTTACTAATTATTATAAATGTGAAAATGTGTTTGCTAGTTACCTTTTCACTCTTCAACGCCTTGAAAAATTTTAATGAAATTTGGCATGCAGGTAGCCTGTGTCACGAGGAAAAACATAGGCAACTTTTTATCCCGTGAAAATAGCATAGCCCGATGCAGTTCCTGAGGGAACTGAAAAAATACTCTTATTTTGGTTAATTTCTTTAACATCGCATCGGAACAATGGATTGTTGTGATTTTTTTCACAGAGACGGTTGAGGGGGTGGAAAATGACATGATTTACTAATATGCATATCCTGACATAGTTCCCGAGGGATCTGGCAAAAAATCAAGTCCACGCACCGCGCACCATCTTAGATAGTCATTACAACGACGCGACGGTCACGCGGGCGAAGCCGCGGGCAAAAGCTAGTAAAAAAACTTACTGTGGGATAGCTAGCGACGGCCATACTAGGACAGGTAGTGTCGCCTCTTGGTAGTCGCTGGAACAAGTCCTCTGTGATGAACGGCATGAATGGTCCTAACAGCTTCAGGCCGTACTCCAAGGTAGTGTAGAGTGTTCGTCTCGCTACTTCTTTTTGCTCCTCTGTGCCGCTAGCGAATATTGGTTTAAGATATTCCTGTAAAGAAGAAGTATGAAACTAAGTATGGATTCGTTATCGGATCTCTGAATTGATACCATGGGAAAAAAATATTTTACCGCCTCCGTGGTGAAATGATTGAGTCCATTAGCTTTACATCATCAGGAGTGGGTTCGATTACCGGCAGAGTCTAATTTTGAATGACTCGGTTTGGTTGGTGGAAGGGCACTTTCTAAGCCCGCCTGGCTAGCTACCACCATCTTATCTAATCTTGCCACCAAACTTTGAATAACAGTATTCATGTGTTCCGGTTTGAAGATAGGATTGCCAGTTCCTCATTGCGTTGGGAAATCTTGGTAAGCCCGCTTCCATCTTCAGCATCATCGTCACTTATCATCTGGTGAGATGATATCAAGGACTTACCAAAATGGGATCCAACAAAAAAAAATTCTGTTAAAAACAAGAATTAATTTGCGCTAGTTTATATCTTTCTGTTCAAATTATTTTTAAAAGCGTAATTTTAACTTACAAATTTTTGTATGTTTAGGTCAAATCTTGCAATCAATTTTTTATATTTAGTAAACGCATCAGAAATAATGAAGACGTAGGTAAGCCTCAAGGAGTTGTGGCCAGTTTTTTTGCTTACCTACATAGAGCAGGTGATTTAAATAAACCTACTTAAGATATATTTTCTAATGGTAATAATAAGTTTCGAAAAACCTAAAAACTTTTAGGTACAAGCTTTTTATATTGCATTGTCACGCGATATACATATGCATGCAAAATTTCAGCTCAATCGGAAACCGGGAAGTGGTCAAATTTAACTTGCAAGATTTCACCCGAACACACATACATACATTGCAAGTTAAATAAAAGCTTTTAAAATTGTACACCTAAATATAGTGAGTTAAGGGTCCCCAGGAGGCTTAAGTTTCCGTAAAAACGTAGTTCCGCTTTAATACAAAATCCACATGCCGGATTGAATATAAACTTCGCAAATATATTGAGTAGACACGTCATATCGATGTTTGTAATAAGTTCTCATCGTAGTAATAAATAAATAAATATTCTGGGACAAATCACACATGGTCATCTGGCCCCAAAGTAGGATTCCCTGTGTTATGGGTTACCAGAGACTGATATACATACTTATATACGTTTAAATACATACATATATAGATATTTAACACCCAGACACAGAGCAAACAAATCTGCTCATCACACAAATGCTTGCCCTGGGTGGGAATCGAACCCACTACTCTCGGATCAGTAGTCAAGGACACTAACCACTGAGCCACAGAGTCAGTCAATTTCAATTGAAACATGACTAAACGAAGGTTAAATTTGTTTTGTATGGGAAGTTTGAAACTGCTCTTTTTTTTCCGTTTTATATTAGTACATCGAAAACTGATTACAAAACATCGATATGTGTCCACTCTATATATTTACAAAGTTTGGATTGAATCTGGCTCATGTAGTTTTTGTATTAAAGCGGAACTACGTTTGTATGGAATCTCGAGCCTTCTGGGGACTTCTAAGTCAGCCTAGTTGATTTGCTATAGGTAAAGTAAGTCTATCGAATGTTTACTTTTTACGATCAATTCAGTTTTAAAGGTGTGTCAACGTTATCAGGCCTATCAAGGCGGCCCCTTTGACGGTGTGTTTGACACGAGCCGGCGCAGCGCAAGCGGCATTCATCAAAGGTGCAGTTCATTCAGCGAATAAACTGTAATCTGTGTGATATACTTATAGCAACTACTTACCAAATAAACGTCGCACAGATCATACAGCCACAGGTTATAGCAAGCCGTTGTTGCTGAGGGCAGCTCGTATGACCTATAAAAAACAACACAGATTAAAAAATGCAAGCATTAATGATTCGAAACGCTTTTATAATAGGGGGTTGCTTCTCAGTAGATCTATGGTGGATCCATTGAGTTGTTTATGTCTCGTTAGAACCAGTTTTGAAAGTGTGGGTCTATCGTGAAACTTGTTTCTCAGTAGATACATGGTGGATCTATTGAATTATTTATGTCTCGTTAGAACCAGTTTTGAAAGTGTGGGTCTATCGAGAAAGTTGTTTCTCAGTGGTACATGGTAGATCTGTTGAATTATTTTTGTCTCGTTAGAACCAGTTTTGAAAGTGTGGGTCTATCGAGAAACTTGTTTCTCAGTAGATATATGATGGATCTATTGAATTATTTATGTCTCGTTAGAACCAGTTTTTAAAGTGTGGGTCTATCGAGAAACTTGTTTCTCAGTGGTACATGGTAGATCTATTGAATTATTTTTGTGTCGTTAGAACCAGTTTTGAAAGTGTGGGTCTATCGAGAAACTTGTTTCTCAGTAGATACATGGTGGATCTATTGAATTATATATGTCTCGTTAGAACCAGTTTTTAAAGTGTTGGTCTATCGAGAAACTTGTTTCTCAGTAGATACATGGTGGATCTATTGAATTATTTATGTCTCGTTAGAACCAGTTTTGAAGGTGTTGGTCTATCGAGAAACTTTTTTCTCATTAGATCCAGTAGAAATAATGTTTTGTTATCGAACCTCTATAAATGTTAAACCTTATTTTGTAAAATATGTTGTTAATGGATGAGTAAAAAATAAATTGAAATTACAAAGATGCATGTCTGTTGACATAGCAATTTGTGGTGTCACGTTATATAAACTAATAATAAATCATAATTTCGAATGCGTAGTTAATACAATTAGCAAGAAAATATGGTTGATGAAGAGCTTAATTTTTTTTTTATTCACTATTGGTAAACCCTTGACAACATCTCACCTGGTGGTAAGTGACGATGTTGCCGAAGATGGAAGCGGGCTTACCAAGATTCCCCAACGCAATGGGGAAATTTATTAAAATAAGGCGTGGAACAGTTTTATTATGTGAAGGCCATGTTAAAAATAAAATTCACTGTGAACATTTCAAAACATGAAAATTTAAATGTAATAAAAAAACAACTAAATTTAAATTTACTGGATCAACATATTTGGGTACAGTATTTTTTACAAAATGTGTATTTTTATAACAACGAATACTAATAAAATGTGAAAAAGTGAAAAACAAGGGAGGTCTCCACAAAAATAAACTTTTTTTATAGGTATTTTAGAGATAATTTTGATTTAGCTCTATCGTAAAGACGGTAAACTATAAAACTATGAAACTTGGTGTGATTACAGTATGAAACGCAAACTATCGTTTCGAGCCGATCTTCTTTCTTGCGTTTCATAATTAAATTCTCTTTTGATCTTGTTCGTCTATAAAAATAGAATTTGGAAATGATTGCGAGCTTTTGACAAGAATGAAAAACAATTGAGGAGTGTTGACCGTCGAAATAGGTGTTTTCAATATAAATATTTTAAAAGTTTTGTGATTCTTCTTGTTATTTTCAAGACCTCGTATTTTTAACTGGGGTAAGTGATTTATGCTTAGAGAAAGCTATCCATTTTTATTTAGTGCCGTTACGAACTAAATTTTTATTCATGGTTGTAGGGTCTTCCACACGGTCTGAACAAATCAGCATACTACTACTATACCCTGGACTATTGCTAACTACGCCGAACTGCAACTGCCTGCCGCTTATCCAAAGGGAAGTGGAACTTTTGTTTAATACCTAATTTAAAGCCCATTGGAGTTCATTGTTACTGGTGACCAAATATTATTACTGGTGATCAAGCATTACGACCTGCCCGCGCCTTTTGTTGTCTCTAGTGACCAAGCATTACTACTGCCCGACAAGGTTCTGCTGTCGTCCTCCAAGCGTAGCTGCTGGCCTGCGTGTTCTCCTGTCTTCCGTTTACTATAACTATTTTGCGTTTGATTTAAAATTTATTAAAAGTATGGTACACCCAAAGTTTGTTACCTATAACGTTGAGGGGTAATTTCGACACCTGATAATTGAACTCGATTTACTTTTTTAGGAATTTATTAGATCATTTTATACACCCGGGGGGACGATCGATCGTTACCTAACCTTTTTTTATATTTTAAAATTAGGTAATGTGTTGTTTTTATATTTAACTAGTTCCACGGTCAACCATTTGTTATACCAATAATTTGTTACGCCTTCACCTATTTTTAAATGTCATTCACTCTTTACACCTTTAACTTATCCACTGGTTTATATCTTTACCCAAATATTTATAATCTTATAAAATAAAAGTATTCCATATTACCCCAAAATTTATTTTCTTTCCGAAATTCATATTTAGACAGGGAGTAAAAATTCTACGTATCATGTAGCATCTCTATTATATTTTAGTTAACCCCTTTTAAATTCAATTATGCTGCAAGTACTAATACTGAAGTAGAACACCAAAACATAAAAATCAGCCAAGTGTGAGTCGTACTCGCGCCAACGAGTCCGAACAGAATGACGAAAAAAAATTTTTCGTCGCTCGTGTTAATGTCTTGTTTGTAATGTGAAGAGGTACAATTGGCATAGTTGTGTGGAAGGGTGTGGGGATACGGACGAGACCCTCGGAGCGCTAGTCCGACTCGCACTTGGCCGATTTTTCATTTTTGTTTTCTGAAGGGTGAGTGGCAGATAAAATATGCTGACTTTTGCTAACATTATTTTAACCAAAAAAAAAAGCGTGTATAACCTAATGGTAAGTGAAGATGATGTAAAAGATGGAATCATGTTTACCAAGATTCCTTGACGCAACGAGGAACTGATTATTTTATCTACATGCCTGAACACATCAATGCTGTTTACATAAATGACTGGCGTCAAGATGTTAGCTGATGAGCTTAGACAATGCCCTGCTATCAACCAAACGAGTCTTATAAAGTTAGACCTCACCGGGATCAAACCAACGACCTTCAGATGTGAAGCGAGTGGACTAGCCACTACGCCGTTTAAATTAATTCAAGTATCTTCAGGGATTCTTGGAGTTGAAAATCTGTCACTGTTGTTTAAAACCATACCTCATACCAGAGTTGATTTTGTCGACGGCAAGCGCCAGTCGCGACAGCATCCAGCGGTCCATAGGGGCTAAGTCATCTGGTAGCTTGGGTTCATACACCTGTCGGGAAGAAGATAATACAGGTGAGCAATCATCATCATATTAGCCGAAAGACGTCCACTGCTGGACAAAGGCCTCCCCCAAGGATTTCCACGACGACAGGTCCTGCGCTACCCGCATACAGCGGCTTCCCGCGACCTTCACCAAGTCTTCGGTACACCGAGTAGGAGGCCTGCCGACGCTACGTCACCCACGCGGTCGCCATTTGAGTACTTGACTGCCGCAACGGCCATCTGTGCTACGAGCTATGTGCCCCGCCCACTGCAACTTAAGTTTAGCGTTTAGGATACACTACTAAGTATTTCATTCAAATCGGTTCAATTATCGGTTCATTACTAATAAGTTAAATGACTAAAGGAATTGAAAACATAAATTAACCTTAGGAATGACACTAATATGTAATTTCCTCGTACACACTTTTGAAGGCAGATTTCAGCAAATAATGTCAAATATAAACTAAGTTTAGGCTCTAAAGAAATTCTTAAAATTACCAAGAAGTTATGAAAGTCCGTTTTAAATTTCAATTTTAAAGTTGAAAATTCTAATTTGTTGTGCTCAAAGCTAAATTAGGTACTTAGTTTCCCTATCAAAATTAAATAATGTTAGGCAGACGACTATTTTATTCCTGAAACTACAATTAATGACGATCATGTTGTAACGCACAGCCCTAGCCGCTTCAAGCGTAACAGACCATAGGTAGCGGTCTCCGCGACAGTTTAGGCTGCAGGTTTAGCCGAAGAAACAGGCATACATACACACACCCCAAAATTTATGGAAATTTCAAACCTCGTAGGTGTGGTCCTGCGGGAAGTACATTAGCGCGAACTTGGTGGCGTTCCACAGCTTGTTGCAGAAGAACCGGTAGCCTTGCACGCGCAGGATGTCCAGGTTCAAGTCGCGGCCCTGGGTCATCGCGCACAGAGCGAACCTATGGGGGGAAACGTACATAGCCATCACTTTCCACTTTTCATTGGCCTCCCAAAAAATGCATCCGTCGTTCAACCAATAAGGCGCTTTGCACACGACGGGGCGGGGCGGGTCGGTCTATTTCGCCGCCAACAAAGGAAATCCTATACTTCCAACGCACATGGAGGCGGCGCGGTCGGCGAGGTCGTTTTGTCCTCCACGTGCGTTGGTAGTATAGGATTTGGTTTGTGCTATCGTTGGCGGCGAAATTGACCGGCCCGCCCCGCCCCGTTGAGTGCAAAGCGCCTAATAGGTATTTACCAATGAAATTGCCGAATCATTTTTAAAACTTCAATGCCAATTTTTATGGAAAAAAAAAAGTTTATTTTTCTCTAGAAGTGCATGGTATAAAGTATAGTACGCAACTCTTGAATAAAACGGATTTATTTAAGTTGAAGAGCAGGGAAGTACAGTGTATACTAAAATACAGGTTTAAACAAACCTAGCTCGGTTACAGATGCTCTCATAATAGTTTTGTACAATAACTAGCCTTAAATTAGATGTAAGATGTATTTGGTGAAATAAAATTATTATTATATTCTTCGCAGGCATGTGCAGGTTTCTTCACGATGTTATCGTTCACCGTAAGAGCGTCGGATAAACGTACATATGATATCGAAATTCGAAAACAAATCATCATCGTGGTTCGAATCCTGCCAAGTACCTAATATTATAAATCATGAAATATTCAAATTCGTTATTTTTTTGAAATATATATAGAAGATATTGGAAATCATCTAATATCTTGCCATTACTGTGACTTTACTAAAATCTGATTTCCTTTCTTTACGTGTGCCGTTTTGACTTCCTTTCCCTTATAGTTTGTCAGAAAAAACAATCATCATCATCATCATCATATCAGCCGGAAAAGTCCACTGCTGGACAAAGGCCTCCCCCAAGGATTTCCACGATGGCCGGTCCTGCGCTGCCCGCATGCAGCAGCTTCTCGCGATCTTCACCAGGTCGTCAATCCACCGCATGGGAGACATGCCTACGCTACGTTTTCCTGGTGCGAAAGCGTTTGTGTGACCCCCAGTCGCTATTTGGCCGGCTTATTATTATTCCTACAGTTCTTGCAATTCACGAAGGCGAGCGGGCTTTACTTGTGGTTGATCGTATACATGCACATTGCGGTAGTGTGTGTGTGGCCATCTAGATGGACGTCGTGACCAACTCGATGAGATACAATCTAGTCGGCCGTGGCAAGTGGCCCTTGCGAACGCTCTCACACACACTTTGAAACGTATACAGATACGTATTCACTATAAGTTAAGTCCACTCGCCTTCGTGAATTGCAAGAACTATACGTGCAAATTGACTAATATGGTCTAAAGATCAATCGTAGCCATTTCCATGCTTTAACACGTATTGCATCTTTTTTGGCGTACCGTTAGTACTACACTAAATGTTTTAAAGTCACTAACCTCAACGCATCAGTCCCGCACTCCGGAATCCCATTAGGATAGTCCTGTTTCTGACCCTGCTTAGCCTTGTCAATCTCCTTGGGGTCCAAGTTCGAATCCATTAGCTGAGCTTGGAGTTCCTCTATTGTGATGCCTCGGATCACATCCACGGGGTCGATGACGTTGCCAAGGGATTTGGACATTTTGCGGCCGTGGGCATCTCGCACCATTGGGTGGAGGTACACCTCTCTGTGAAATGGACAAGAGTTTGTTTTATACAGCGAAGCGAACTTTTTTTTTATATTGTTATTATCTTGACTGCAGAGGGTCGGTGGCGTAATGGCTAGATCCGCTGCCTCCTGTCCGGGAGGTCGTGGTTCGAATCCTGCCACGTAGCAACGTGTTTTCTAATTTAGATTTTATATGTACGTACGCTTTACGGTGAAGGAAAAAATCGTGAGGAAATCTGCAAGCGCCTGCGAAGAAACTCGAAGGTTGTGTGTAAAGTCGACCAACCCGCACTGGGCCCGCGTGGTCGACTAAGGCCCGATCGCCCTAATTCATTCAAATGACTTGTAATCATTTACTGTATTTTAAGGTAACTTCCATCCATTATTTATTATATATACAGGATGGACCATAAGTTTTTTTACTTTTCAAACTAAATTAAAATGAAAACTAATTACATCAGGTGAAAAGCGTTTATTAATTATGAAAGCACATAAAAAGGGAATTTATTTTTTAAAAATTACATCATCCATATGTGTTCCTTCATTATTTTGGCATTGCTGTAACATTGAGTGCAGTTCGAGAAATTTTTGGCCAAAAAGTGATATCCAAAAGAGGCGACATTAACTGGCCTCCTCGCAGCCCAGACCTGTCCCCAATGGATTTTTTCTTTGGGGATACCTTAAAAGTAAAGTTTTTGAGACCAACCCCGTGTCTGTTGCGGAATTGAAGCAACGTATTCGCGAGGAAATGCAAAAAATTTCTCGGAACACTTGTCAGGCCGTCATTGAAAATTTTCGCTCAAGGTTACAGCAATGCCAAAATAATGAAGGAACACATATGGATGATGTAATTTTTAAAAAATAAATTCCCTTTTTATGTGATTTCATAATTAATAAACGGTTTTCACCTGATGTAATTAGTTTTCATTTTAATTTAGTTTGAAAAGTAAAAAAACTTATGGTCCACCCTGTATATATGCCCTTGCTTGCTTATATATGCGTGGACATCGTTTTTAAATGTCTTTGAGGGTGAGTAGAGGACATTAGTTTCTCCAGATCCTTATCGGCTATTCGATTAGCAGTCTATGTCATTTCCCACTCCCTCAACCATCTCTGTGCAAAAAATCACAACAATCCATTGTTCCGTTGCGATGTTAAAGAAAAGACAAAAAAAAAAAACATTTTTTCTGTTCCCTCAGGATCTGCATCAGACTTTGCTATTTTCACGGGATAAAAAGTAACCTATGTCCTTTCCCGAGACAAAGGCTATCTGCATGCCAAATTTCATCAAGATTGGTCATGGTGTTGACGCGTGAAAAGGTAACAAACAAATCAAACACATTTTCACATTTATTATATTAGTAAGGATTGTAGCATGACGAAAGGAGTAGGTACAGGTTGTGGGTTTATGAAAATTCCGTTCGTGAACAATTTAGTTTATTGGTATTATATAAAATAAGAGTAAAAGACCTGAAAACAACATAAAAATTAGGAAAATAATATACACTGAAATTTAAAACACAATTCACAAAATATAAACTAAAACTTACCCCAAATGGGTCTTTTATAAGATAAACATTTAATTTATTTTATTAAAAAATATGAAAGATGAATGAATCGGAAGAATTTTGATTTTATTTTAAATAATAATGTTAGATGGATGCTCGAAAAAGAAATAGGTGGAATGAAAAAAGATGGAATGAAAGGAGAACGAATAACTGCGCACCGCGCTACAGGCGCAACGGCTAGGGCCGCGCTACCTCCTGTCCGGGAGGTCGTGATTCGATTCCTGCCACGTACCAACGTGTTTTTGAACTTCGATTTCATATGTACATTTATCCGGTGAAGGAAAACATCGTGAGGAAACCTGCACACGCCTGCAAAGTCGAAGGTTGTGTGTGAAGTCGACTAACCCGCACTGGGCCCGCGTGGTCGACTAATGTCCCAATTCAGGGTAGTCTCGAGCCCCTCGTTGGGGACTTATATGAGCTTGAGCCGATATTGATAATTGTAACTCACTTGAAAGGTAGTTTTCCCATAAGCCGCTGTCCGAAGAACACCATTCTCGCCACCCAGAAGAACAAGATATCGTGACCCGTTTCCAACAGCGTGCCTGGGTAGAACGCCTGCGAACAATGTCATTCTGCCATTTTATTGAACAAAGAGCGAATTTAGAGAGCAATGTCAAACTGTAGTTCCTCCGCTATGATGAAATTTGGTTAGTAGGTCGTGAGGAGTATTAAAACACGAGTATGAGTTTAATAGTACCATACGAGTGTTTTAATACCTAGTTATGTGCAGTTTCATATATGTAATACTTTATCTAATCTCGTAGGGATTGAACAAATTAAATAGAAGATCAAAGTTAAAAGAGTAAAAAAAAACATAGAAGCCAAAACCCAGCATCTCACCGCTCATGCGCTAAAGCGGACGCTATCACAGACAGGTAAAAACAATGACGAAGAAAAAAAAGCTCGATTGGTAAAAATTGCAATAAAAACTTTTTTGTAATGCTATAAAAATGGCGTCCGCATCTGCGTTGTATTAGAAGAAAATAATGATGGAATCTCCTTGGTGATATTAAATTCTTGGATTTGTCCTGCATCATAATGGTAAAAAATTTTTTTTGTAACATTAAAGTGTTATAAGTGTGTTTTTTTCAATTTCGGTATGGTTTTCCGTAAAGTATGTCAATATAAACTCTGTTCTGAAGCATCGATATACATGTACTTTTTGAAGTTTATAATTGGAATTTTACGATAAACATTATTTTGTTAGAGAAAAAGTATTATGTTTTTTTTTAATTCGGTATGGTGATCAATAAAGTATGTCAATATAAACTCTTTTGAAGTTGAAGTTTACATTTCGAATTTTACGATATGAGAGTAGGTAAAAAATATATACTAATCACTCTATTTGGTTTAGCTACAACCTTTTACTAATTTAGAAAACTATGATTGGTATTTTTTCTATATAGAGGGGAAAAAAAGGTATAGAAGCCGTTAACGATAGTTTCTACCACTGTATTACGATATGGCTTACAGTAGCGCAACGCCTTTGATGTCGCACGATGTCGCCACGGCGTAGGTACTAGCAGTAACAGCCTAAAACGCCTAAAGTTTGCCAGGCTGTCCCCGCCGCCCGCTGCAGCGCAAGTACCCTTCCGTTGCTCTGCGTAAGTACATTCGTTGCACTACTGTAAGCCGCTATCTTGTAATACTTTGCTTCTACTTATTATAATGAACAACTTTTTTAATGAAACCCATACCGAATTCGTAAAAAAAATGATCTCTTCCTACAAATCAATTTAGCTATCGACTAATTTCGTACATATTGGTACTGTAGTTTATTTTTTATAATTTACTAGGGACAATTCCTTAGGGTTATTCAGTACAATGAGCAGAAGCCTCAGTTAACGGGTCTTACTGTTACAAACTTCTCCTATACACTTGGATCACTAAAATTCGTCCAATTAAGACCTTCTTAAGATTCTCTGCGTGATCGATTCAGAAACGAGGAGATCCGTAAGAGAACCAAAGTAACCGACATAGCTCTCAGAATTGCTAAACTTAAGTGGCAGTGGGCGGGGCACATTGCTCGTAGAACAGATGGCCGTTGGGGCAGTAAAGTTCTCGGAAAGCGTAGTGTAGGCAGGCCTCCCACTCGGTGGACCGATGACCTGGTGAAGGTCGCGGGAAGCCGCTGTATGCGGGCAGCGCAGAACCGGTCGTCGTGGAGATCCTTGGGGGAGGCCTATGTCCAGCAGTGGACTTCCTTCAGCTGATATGATGATGATGATGAAGACCTTGTAGCACAAATTGGAGGTAGTAGGTAGCAGGGCGTGGGTTTAAATAGAATATGCGTGCCACAGCTTTAATTTTATTAGTAAAAATAAGACCTAAAAAGAAATATACGAAAATTAGAAAACATTATACATTAAATTTACACTATACACAAATGAATTAAACATATAATTACATATTACCCAAAATGGGTCTTATAAAGGGAGCAGCCGGTAAATATATCTAGGTATTTAGGTAATTTATTTTATAATTTATTAAGTTTTGTGATTGTGTTCGGAAAACAATTTAAAATGATATTGTGAAATAGATTGACGCATGCGCGGAAAAGAAATAAATGTGATAAAAAGAAGGTTGAATGAAAGGAGAATGAATAACTGCGCACCGCGCTACAACCTGAAGAGATGACTCTTAAATGGTGACCCAGACTTCCAAAGTTTATGCACATTTGAGCCTTATATTTGACTAGTAGGTGCCCGCGACTTAGCTCGCGCAGATCCCGTTTTTTGCCGTTTCGTGAGAATTTCCCAAAATCCTTTTTCAGCGGTTGATTACGTCTTCATAACTGTCTGTATTCTAAATTTTAGCAAAATTCGTTCAGTGGTTTCGGCTGTGCGTTGATATACCATTAAGTCACCTTTTCCTTTTATATATACACAAGATATTTTCCATGAATTGTCGCAACACTTCCGCTTGAGACGATATTCTTCTTATTTATTGTTGAATTTTATTTTTAAGAGTATGGTCTTTGTACACATATACTAAAGATTTCAAAAAACCCCAAAGGGCAGGTCACATTTATCCTTGCAGGCTAAGGCAAATCGCCAAAACGGAAAATAACACGACCTGGAAAAGTATACCAATTTCCAATATCAGGATGACACCAGGCGCCATCTATAAAAAAAATTGGCCTACATTCTTTGGCTGGCAGGGGTAATCCCTACTGTGCCCCCATAAGTTATTTCTATAAGATGATTACTTTTGCGCCATTCACTATTTAAATATAATATTATATAATTGTTCATAATTTTATCTGAAGAAAATATTCCATTTACTTATTTCATCATGTCAGCTCATATACGTCCTCACCGAGGGGCGCGACCCTACTCTGAATTAGGGCAATCGGGCCTTAGTCGACCACGCGGGCCCTCACGATGTTTTCCTTCACCGTAAGAGCGTAGGATAAACGTATACATATTATGAAATCTAAATTCGAAATCACATTAGTACGTGGCAGGATTCGAATTAATTCGGAAATATTGTTTTTTAATTAAATTATTAACTGCTCAGAATACAACTCCCAGCTGGTATACGCGTATTGACAAAGTTCAATGACCGCGCCGGCCCGCCGCGCCGGCCCGCCACGCCGGCCCGCCACGCCGGCCGCGGCGTATTCTGGCGTATTCCGCGCAATTTAATAATTTTAATTAAAAAAACAAAAGCGAATTGACCATGGGTTTCTTGGGGAAAGTTGTTCAGTTTCATGAGTACATGCTCCAGTTAAAAAAAGTGCGTACCTTTGTTAGGACCCTGTATATTTACATTCGATGCAATGAAACTAAAGATTTATAAATTTTCTCAGCAGAGTACCTCTAGGCAGATAATTGCTTTTTGAAATAAGCGGATACTTATTTAATCGATTTCATGGTGAATTTTGTTTCGCCTTTTTAAATTGCTACAGTATGAAACATAAAATGACAACGCTAAACACCAAGACTTAATAAGATGGCGGTAGTTAGCCAGGTGGGCTTAGAAAATGCCTTTCCACCAACCAAACCGAGTCTTAAAAAGTTAGACTCCGCCGAGAATCGAACCTGCGACCTCCTAGTGTAAAGCTAATGGAATAACTATTACGCCACGGAGCGGAGGCGGCTAAAGTGTGGCTACATTTATTTTGGTCTTGTTAATTTTCTAAAAAGTACTTAACCGATGTTGATACACTTTATATGGGACCACTATGGGGACATAATCTATCAAAAAAGAATGGATAAAATCGGTTCACAATTGCTGAAGAAATTACGTAAAATCCTCATCATCAACATCATCATTGTATCGGCCGAAATACGTCAATTGCTCTACAAAGGCCTTCCACAAGGATTTCCACAGTGACCGGTCCTGCGGTGCCCCCGCATGCAGCAGCTTCCCGCGACCTTCACAAGATCTTTGGTCCTCCGAGTGGCCCGCCTACGCTACGTCTATCGGTGCGCATTCGCCACTCGAGAACTTTACTGCCTCAATGGTCGTCTGTTCTACGAGCTATGTGCCTGCCCACTGCAACTTAAGTTAAGCAATTCTGTGAGCTATGTCCGTTACCTTGGCTCTCCTACGGATCTCCTCATTTATGATGCGATCGCGTAGGAAAACTTCGAGCATAGCTCGCTCCATCGCCCTTTGGGTGACCTTGAGACTTTTTATGAGGCTCATAGTAAGCAATCATATCTTAGTACCGTAAATCACACAGGGCAACAAACACAGATCAAAGACCTTAGTCTTGAGACACTGCGGTATTTGGGACGTGAAGATATTGCGAAGTTTGCCGAACGCTGCACAGCCGAGTAAGATTCGACGATTGATCTCTTTCTCAAAATTGGACCAACCTACCTAACTTGACTGTTTGTCCCAGGGTACATATTCGTTAACAACTTCGAGTGTAGAGTTTCCAACCTTCAGAGGAGTGGGTGCGACACGGAGTTTTGACATATATTTCGTCTTATCCATGTTCATTTTAAGACCGACTTGCTGACAGGCAAGCTTGAAAACATCTTCCAAGGCGGGGGTAAATAGTTTCGGAGATATAACGTCTCCCTGTCTCACCCCTTGCTGCAGCCGGACAGGCTTCGAATTCTGGTCTTGGACCGACATGGTGGCGTTTTCATACAAACTTTCGCGTTTATAATATTAGTAAGGACTAGCTTCGCGCGCGTTTTTTGGCCATAAACCTCTCTGGCGTGCCCACAAGAAGTGTACAAAATTTCATCGTAATCGGTGAAGAGAAGAACTTTCCGAGATATTAAGATTTGGTACAAACGAACATTTACATTTTTTTTATTTATATAAATTGATAAATTATGTTTACTTCATAACTGAAATACGTTAAAACAACCGACTTCAGTTTTGATATATTTTTTTTTATTTGCATAAAGTTGCAAACCAGTTTTAATAAAATTTATATGTGACCACTACGAAGGCACAAACCTTTCGGCCGTCATCGCAACTGTGTTTCACAACCAGTTGTCTATGAGGATTTTTTAATCTTTCATGGCAACCAGTTGTGATAGAAGAAGATTTATTCCTGTTACACACCCAGTTGTGAATAAGGAAAATCTCAAAAAGGCTAGTTGTTACAGAAGATTCAATTTTCCTTGTTCACAACCATAGAATAAATTTTACATTTTTTTTAATTGGTCCACAGCTGACCAAAATACTGGCCAATTAGCTGACCGATTTGTATGAACAATCCAAAAAAACCGCTGTTTCAGCAAAGTTGTAGAACAAAAATTGTTCAGTTTCTCATTTTACTGCACCTCAATCACAGTATATATATTAGTACTAACGTACCTCAATGTTACACCCTGTATATGTCGCCGTCATCTGGTTGAATCTGCTATTTGATTGAATGACTAGCGCGTTCATTGAATTACGACATTTAATTGAATGACTAAAGGACAACTCGTCAAGTTGTTTAATGTAACGTTCAACGTCTTGACTGAACGTCATTTAGCGAAGTTGTTGTAAGGGATATTCCGAATAAAAACCGACGATTTCTTCTTCTGCAAAGTATTCTGCAACACGGGGCGGGGGGGGGGGGCTCGCTTCGCTCAATCAATCAAACCTGACCGAACTTAATATCGCTCGCTTCGCTCGCTCATTTACAAAGCCCTAATTCTCGCAAATAAACTAAACAATAACCATGAACTTAATTTGACCACCTGACTGATTTTACGTCCGCTCTGTTCAAAGGGCTATGTTACGTATAGGGACGTTTACGTGTTAGGGACGTTGGAGTGACGCTTGTTCAATCAAAACTCGGTCTAGTCATTCAATAAACGCGCTAGTCATTCAATCAATTGTATGAACAATCCAAAAAAACGCTATTTCAGCAAAGTTGTAAAACAAAAATTGTTCAGTTACTCATTTTACTGCACATTAGTGTTACATCCTGTATATACCGCCTTCCGTACATGTAAAGGATGATTTTTTTTCGAGTGCGACTCACCTGTGGGTACGTTTTGTAATGAAATACCCAGTTTTTAAGAAATTTTGGCTGGTGTACCGTCACTATGACTTTTCTGAACGGTTTGACCAAAATACTTAAAATTACCCAAAGAGGAATTCTCCACTATGTTTATTTCGGGTACATGGAAACCATACACTGCGTGGCCGGACACGCATTTCACCGGTTTTGTGTTGCGCAATGTAGGGTATTCAATCTCAGATCAAAAGTAAAAGGTAGATGTTGTTTGAGCTTTAAAAACGGGGTATAAAATAAACTCTGCTCCAATCACGACGGAGCAGAGTTTGGCTTACAGTCACGCTTTGGCAGACTTACCATCATTCGTGACATGTCTCAAATGCACCTGTCTCAATTACAGTGAAGGATAGGGCCTATCACGTGTCGAAAAATTACTCACCCCTCCCTAGGGGGGGGCGTCGCTCCGTTTAGCTTTCAATGTAGCTTAGCTGCTAAGGCTACAGGGGGTTGTTAGTGGGTAGTACAGTCTTGGGCCTGTGCATATTTATATACCTTATGTATATATGTGTATGTATGCGCATAGGCGCAAGGCAGCGAGTCCCACATAACCAGTACAGCCGGCTGTATTGGTATGCATAAATGCATTTTCCCCCTCCCTCCTCCGTACCCGAGTGAAAAAATAAAACCCCGCTTTTTGTTATGTTTATTGTATGAAACTCAATATCTACATTATTTTTAATCTGAGTATTAAATCAAACCATTTTTTTCAGTATCATGAGCAAAACTTTTAATATTTTGTAACAATTTGTAGCAATTTGTAACAATTTGTAGCAATTTGTAGCAATTTTGTAACACCCTATACAATATGGCGCGATTAAGTCACACGAGCGAGCGTGGTTAGTGCCTTACAAAACGTTCTCACGAAGAGTTGTTTATCTATTAATTATCTAAAATGGATTACTGGCATTTTATTACGATTAGTCTTTTAATTTGTATTCTAGCTAATGCTGCCGATGAAGACGAATACGGCGAAGTGATAGAAGAAGGATTCTACAAAAAGTCCCACAATGTTGTTATAATGACCGAAAAGAATGTCGACAGAAAGCTTTATGATCAAAAGTTTGCGTACATTGTGCAATTTTACAACAGTTACTGCGGCGACTGTCGTATTTTTCGGTCAAAATTTATAAGGATGGCAACTGACATAAAGTATTGGAAAAATATACTAAGATTAGCTGTCCTTGACTGCTCTACTGAAGAAAATGTGGGAGTATGCAGAAATTTTCGAGTAGAAGTATATCCTAGTATTCGCTATTTTCATGAAGGTTTCGTAAAAGGTAGTAGAGGTCTTGGTTATAAATTGCCAAGCGATACGGAAGAAAGAAGTATACAAGAAATTAAAGATTTATTTATATATAAAATGCAAGAAGAACAAAACGAGGGTCGATTGACTTTTGCGCCCAGCTTGCGAATTTCTTCTTACTCAACCTATAGGAATGCCTTGAGAGAACTACCCAAAAATGTAGAGTATACTTTCTTAGTGTTTGAAAGTGAAAATTCCACAGTTGGATCCGAATTGGCTTTGGACATGAATGATTACATTCGCATTCAAATCAAAAGAGTCTATGACGATTGTGAGTTAGCAAAAAAAGCTGCACTTGCACAAAACCCCGCCGTCGTGGGTGTTAGCTCCTCAGGTGAGATTAAAGTCATCAAAGTGAAAAATGCAACTAAACAGGAATTTTTCAAGTCTATCAACATTTTTTTACGTTCTAAAAAATATCAAATTCCAGTTCGAGAATTTATAGAGAACAAAACAATAAATGAAAAGAATGATACAACTGCACTAGAATACGTTGATACAGTTCTATATAGTGATTTAGAAAAGACAATAAGGACTTCCTTGTACGTAGAAATTGCAAGGCGCTTTTCTTTTAATGACGAACGTCTTCAAGCTTTTAAAGATTATTTAGATGTACTTGTAACTAATTATCCATTTAAAAATTATGGAAACCTAAAAAAATACTTAGTTCAGCTGCGTGACAAGTTGTACATAAAAAATGATTGGACTGGGGAGGAGATTTATAAGCTGGTCAAGGAACTTGAAGCTATAAATGCTCCTGTGTACACAAGTACTCTAGAATTTGTTGCGTGCAAAGGTAGCTTACCAATTTACAGAGGATATTCTTGTGGACTTTGGCATCTTTTCCATAGCTTAACAGTTAATGCAGCAAATCAGTCAGGTACCGAAGGGCCAAAAGTACTGAGAGCAATGCACGGGTATATAAAAAATTACTTTGGTTGTAAGGGATGTGCTGATCACTTTCAAACAATGGCTAAAGATCGTGGATTGTTCAGTGTAACAGATAATAAGGAAGCTATTGGATGGCTATGGCTTGCCCACAATACAGTTAATTTAAGATTATCTGGTGATAATGTCACTGACGATAATTTTTACCCTAAGATACAATTTCCTAGTATAGATCGATGTCCGCAATGTAGGCATGGAAGGCTAAATGAATGGTACCTACCAGGAGTGTTTCAGTACGTATTGTCTATGTATGGGAACATCAAGGATATTGACCGGTCTTCAACTAGGGATATTGTCATATCTTCATCTAGGGAAACTAATGAAAGCCCATTCTACGACCTGGTTTATAAAATCTTAAACATTAAGTAGGTTCTTATAATTTTTGTTCTAAAATATTTTGTAAACAACCAGCTGGTCCTATTAACATAGGTAACAATACTAACAATTTTATTTCCTTTTTGTCGGACTACGAAATGATTAGAAATGGCTGCTGAAACTTCAAGTGGCAATGGACAGGCGCTACAGCTGGCAGAATCGATAACCGGCGAAAAAGAAAGGTTTCGAGTGGCGATCGCTATAGCCAACAAACTGCGAAAACCGATTAAGTGATTACTTAACATTACACTGATTTAACAGCAATACAATGGTGATAGTAAATTTTCGGCCCCTGCATTAAAGCTAGGTTGCCAGGTGTGTGAGCCACCCTAATCGAGCCGTCATTCAGAAACAAAAGTCAAAATGGGGAGAAGGGAGGGCATGAAGCCATGCACCAAATTCCAGAAGAGAATCAGAAAAACCAGAAAAAATTAAAGACACTGTATCACGCTTCCTTGTTTAAAATAGGACCGCAAGTGTGCGTTATAATGCCGTCCCGGTCTCGCGTGCAGTCGGACAAAGCGGAATAGCAGCATCTCATGTACCTGACCAGAGCCTCCCCTTATTGTTGACACATGCCATGCCATTAAGCTTGAGAACGTCACATTTGAACCAATTACCCCGCGGCGTGTGATTGTAGCAAGGTAAATCTAGCTTTGAATGATTTTTAAATATTATTTTTTCGGCCGCTTTTAACTTTTTACCTTCAAGACTTACAGAATAAAATCCACATCATATCATCCACTGCTGGACAAAGGCCTGTCCCAAGGATTTCCACGACGACCTGTGTTGCGCTGCCCGCATCCAGCGGCTTCCCGCGACCTTCACCAGGTCATCGGTCCACCGAATGGGAGGCCTGCCTTTGCTACCTTTTCCTGTGCGCGGTCGCCACTCGAGAACTTTACTGTCCAACGGCCATCTGTTCGACGAGCTATGTGCCCCGTCCACTCCACTTAAGTTTATCAATTCTGAGAGCTACGTCGGTATTTACTTTAGTTCTCCTACAGATCTCTCGTTTTTGATCCGATCACGCAGAGAAACTCTAGAGCATAGCACGCTCCATCGCCCTTTGGCCTTGAACCTTCTTATGAGGCCCATAGTAAGCGATCATGTCTCAGTTACACGACGATTGATCTCTTTTGGACCTAGTTTTAGATCTAGTTGAACCTACCTAACTGCACTGTTCATCCCAGGTAATCGCTGTTGAAATCGATGCCGAGTACACTCCAGTCCAAAAGCTTAAAAACATCTTCCAGGGCGGCGGCGAACAGTTTCGGAGATACGACGTCTCCCTGTCCCACCCCTCGCTACAGCCGGACAGGTTCCGAGTTTTGGTCCTGGAGGCGAACCGACATGGTGGCGTTTTCATACAAACACTTCAGTACCTCAATATATCGAAAGTCAATTTGGCACCGCTGGAGAGACTGTAACATAGCCCAACTTTCGACCGAATCAAAGGCTTTCCCATAGTCCACGAACGCTAAGCATAGTAGCTGATGGTACTCTTCGATCTTCTTTATTATCAGCCTATGTTTGTGGTCTATGGTACTAAAGCCTTTTCGGAAATCGGCTTGTTCGGGAGGCTGGAAGTTGTCAAACCTGCGTGCGAGACGATTCGTGATGGAACTTTCGACCGAATCAAAGGCTTTCTCATAGTCCACGAACGCTAAGCATAGTGGCTGATTGTACTCTTCGGTGTTCTTTATTATCTGCCGCAGCCTATGTTTGTGGTCTATGGTACTAAAGCCTTTTCGGAAACCGGCTTGTTCGGGAGGCTGGAAGTTGTCAAACCTGCGTGCGAGACGATTCGTGATGGATGACTCTCGAAAACAGCTTGTAGACATGGCTCAGAAGTGAGATGGGTCTGTAGTTCTTCAGCAGGGTATTGTCGCCCTTTCTGAAGAAAAGCACGACCATACTTCTGTTGCGTAAGGCATGTTAGGCGTTTGTCCCTCTAGTATAACGGAATTAAATGACTTTTGATGAGCTTTTAATACCGGTGTTCCACCTGCTTTCAGAAGTTCAGCCGTAATTATAAATTTTAATTTCCAACTCTTTCAGTTCCCTTTTATTTACAACAAAATTGGTTGCAACATCACACTGTTGTCAGTAACAGAAGCCAAGTCAAAAATTCGTAACTCTATCCTGGCTTGGACCTACGACCAAACTGAAAATCTTCTGAAGGTAAAAACGTAGATTCATACTACTCGTAGTTCTATGTAGATGACGCAATACGTAATGAAATCCCCCTCCCACCTTTCCACACCTGCCCACACACAGGCACAAACACAACCCCCATAGACACACAACCCCACTTTCTCACACACCACATCACACCCACAACTTACACACGTAGTTTTTGTTTCAATACATCTAACTTACTTTGAATGCATGCGACTTTTCATAGGTTATAAATCCTTTTTTTTTCTTTAAGGATGTACATTTTGTACATATATTTAATACTTACATGATCGTGGAGCTGGTAAACTGTATTTGACCCTCCAGGACAGGCTTTGCCTAGTATGGGGGTCGCAAGTAAACTAATCTAATGTATCTATTTTTGGCAAATAAACGTTTTTATTCTTTTTTATTTTATTCTTATTCTTAATTCCATCATCACCCGGTGCCTTATTGTTCTTGAGCTGTTTGAGAGCCAATCTAATCTCATACATGCTGACATCCGGGATATCTTCGGTATAGTGTCGGGTTAGTCTAGCTCTAGGGTCTTTAGCTAGATCGCTGACAGGCAGACGTGTGTTCAACTGTCCGTAGAACTTCTCAACTTCTTCCATCAACTCAGTCTCAGACGATATAATCCTGCCATCCTCAGTCTTCAGCTTGGTCAGTTGGCTTTGTCCAACAAACATATCTTTGAGCCTTTGTTGTGCTCAATCGCCTCTTTAATACATGTTGTATTATACTGACGCAAATCGCGAGTCAGGGACTTAGAAATCTACCTGTTTAGTTGCCGATTCTGAGTAGCGTCTTCAGAGTACTGCAAAAACAATCTGCGTCTTTCTTCCATGAGGTTGCTGGTGAAGTCCGAGATTTTTTTGGTTCTGTTTGAACGGCGAGTTTTAAAAATCTTAGACCCGACCGTTTGGACAATGTCCACGAACTTGTTATTATAATTGTCCACATTATCGTAATCTCCTACGCAACCGAAGCTATTATTCATCTCGAGCTGCAAGCTCTCGGGGTTTTGGAGCTGGTCGGAGCAATGCCTCCATCTGCCTCTTAGTGATCGCTTCCTGTTTTGACTGAATTGATCACAGAGACATCATTAAATATTGGCTTCCTAACTAAAAAATGTTACAATAAAATGCAGATAATTTTATCTTCTTTATACTTCTCATAGACACTTTTGTCATAGAGTCAACTGTTGAGGCTTTATTTATAAAAATCCTAATTTTGGCACCTTAAATTCAAGATGGGGGCTTGCGCCTCGCCCCACCCAAGGTCAAAACCTTTGATTGTTTAATAATAAGCATCTATATCTATATGTCAAAATCGTTTACACTCCACCTTTTGTAAAGCAAAGGCATTTATATATCCCCACAGACTGAGCTATAAACTGTGTTCTAGAATTTTTCACCACGCCGGGAATCGTACTCGCAACTTCCCAGTATGAAGCCAGTGGACTACAAACACGGTTGAATAGAGGGAAGCGAAGCTTAACTAATGCAATTAAGTCGCGTGCCAACATACAGAGTCGTGACGTCACGAGTGGGGCGAGGCCAAGAGCTGGTTGGATTGTACTCGGGGTTTTCTCTATGTTTTTTAATCATAGGTTTATCAGAAAGATGGCATGCGCTGTCGAAGGTTGTGTAAATCATGGAGGTTTCACATGTGTTTAATTATTCGTTATCTATTCTTAGTAACCGTAACTTAAAAGGCAATAAGGTACCCTTATAGTCTGTCTATCTGTCACGAACGCGTGGAGGTATCAAGTTGAAATTAATATCAAATACTTCAGGTCCACAGTCCCTTGAAGCTGTAAAAAAGTCAAGCTTCTAAGTAAAAGCAAAAAAAAGATACGGTTATTTTTGATAATCGCAAGTTATTCAAAACCTAACCTAAAGGACACTTCCCGTTGACCTAGAATGACGAAATTTGGCAAGAACCAAGGTCGCATAGTACAAGTCCGAAATAACAAATCTGACTACCGAAAATTTGTATTTTAAGGCGATTACAAACTTACATTTGTAGGTGGAGATGAGACCGTGACGTATATCGATGTATGTGAGAACATTTTTTCAACTGCAAACTAAAGTTTATCCTGCAATCCGATTGATGTATCTGTCGTGGCTATATAGTAGAATGGACCAGTTCATGAAACGCCCTTCCAATATCATGCTTAACGAACCTAACCTAAACTGTATTCCGCCACCCAGGGGGAGCCTCGCGAAGCTCTTCGGCGGTATCATCATAATACCTAAAGAAACTATTGTGAGTGATAGCTCACTTTGCTCGCTCAACTCAAATCCGCACGGCCATAGGAATCCGCCGTACCACATACAGAGCATCAAAATTAAATTATAAAATTCACTAAATAACTCTTCTTCTCAAATTCGAGAAAAATTTACTCGTTCAGATTTTCACATAATTTTATTTTTTTTATTAATCAAAAACACATAATAAGTACGTCCACGGCAATGAAAAATATGACGTTATAGTTCAATATTTCAAACATTTTTTATAACAATCTCATTTTTGACAGTCATAAAAAGTAAGTAAAATGACTAATTAAATAGGCAAGTACGGAACTGCTTTAATAGCTTAGGGCGCAGTGACCTCATCCCCCGCGTCTCGCGTTATTTTTACGCTGTTTTTAACCCTCGACGCAAAAATACTGGTGTTATACTCGTAAGTTTAACGTGTGTTCTTGTTTGTTTATCTGTGTGCCTGTCTATGTCATCGTAGTTCCTAAACGAATGGACCTATTTTGATCCGTTTTTTTTTTGTTTGAAAGCTAACGTTATCGAAATGGTTCTTAGCTATAATTTCTGAAGATCTTTTTAGCCGTGTGAAGATCATCAGCTCTTTTCTAGGTGATGAAGGGTGTGGGCAACTTCCAGCGGTGTGATCGATTCGAAATTTGGTATCCTGTTACTTTTATGATAGGTATTGCAAGAACATGGTAACCTTGACATGATGCTGCAGCATCTCCTGGAATTTGCAGGATACCCAACTTCTCACTAACTTACAGCAGAGGTATCGTGTTTGGGTTCCTTGGAATAGTTTCAATGAATAGGTGTTAGACTGAACGTGGTTACCTTGACCTGATGCTGCAGCATCTCGTAGAATCTGCAGGATATTAACTCCTTACCAAATTACAGCAGAGGTTTTGTGTTTGGGCTCATTGAAATAGTCTCAATGAAAAGGTTTTAGATATAACATGGTAACTTTGACCTGATGCTTCAGCATCTCCTGGAATCTGCAGGATACCGAACTCCTCACCAACTTACAGCAGAAGTATAGGCAGAGGTAATAAATAAAGTTTGGAAACCATGAAAATTTAAAAAAACCTTTAAAAAGTAAAAATTAAAATGTAGTGGCCCTATTAACTTTAATATACTTAGTAACATTTTGATCCAAGAGTCGTCGCGTAGGGGCTGGCTTTCGCTCGCGAAGATCAAGAACTTACGTCACTAGATCCACCTGTCATAGAGTTTAGGTACTTCACTAAACTGATCTGTCATAAAGTTTACGTTACTAGACCGATCTGTCATATAAGGTATACATCACTATGCCGTCATCACTAGACAAACCTGTCATAGAGTTTACGTCACTAGACCGACCTGTCAAAGTTTACGTGACTAGACCGACATGTCATAAAGTTTACGTGACTAGACCGACCTGTAAAAAAGTTTATGTCACTAGACCGACATGTCGTAGAGTTTACGTCACTAGACTGACCTGCAAGTCTTCAGTGTTGTCAGGCCATCCGAATATGGAGAAAGGGAACAGGCCGGATGAGAACCAGGTGTCCAGGACATCTTCGTCCTGCCGCAAGCTGATTTGGGAAGCTGCTACGTTGAACTTAAGGGACGCTTTCGCTAAGGCCTCCTGTTCCGTATGCGCGGAGACCCAAATTTCTTCATCTGACTGTTTAAAAAAAATAAGTAAGTAAGTAAACATCCTATATTGCACACCAAAAAATAATAGTCTGACAACGTAAGAATTCAAATCAAATATATTTTATTCAATGTAGGTAGAAATCAATAAGCGTCGGTGGCTCAACCGGTAACGACTCGGTCCATCTAACCAGAGGTACCGGGTTCAAATCTGGACGGCCAATGTACCAATGAGTTTTTCAAAAACTTACGTACATATCATAACCGATTGCTTTAACGGTGAAGGAAAAGCATCGTGAGGAAACCTGCACACGCCTGCGAAGAAACTCGCAGGTTGTGTGTGAAGTCGACCAATTCGCACTGGGCCCGCGTGGTCGACTAAGGCCTTATCGCCCTGATCCAGGGTAGGCTCGAGCCCCTCGGTGGGGACGTATATGAGCTGACATGATGAGGTAGAAATTTTAAAATAAGTCGTACTTTTTGCTACCTAATATATAGTCCCTTCTACACCATATATTGATTTGGATTTATGAAATTTGTATAATTTGTTAACATCATATTGTTATGTTCTTAAATTAGGATCTTTATTTAATGGATAAATTTACGACATGGAGGTAAGTAATGTATTTAATTATTTATTTAATTTCATATTTCTAGCATTGCAGAGTTCAGAAGTAGCAAAAGTATTTCACAAATGAACGCGAAATTAAAATAAAATTAATTGTGGGATTAGCGCTAATATTATCACTTAAAATGACAAAAAACTGGAAAATAAAACATGTTCGTGCAAAACAGCCATGCAAATCAAATGAAATGAACACCAGAATAAGTGAAAAGTCCACACACGATATGCGACTCTATTCCATTGACATACGGTAGCTGCTTGCTCGTTAGGGCGAGTGCAGGCGCGCGCGCGAATCCGCGGCGGCTTCTTGCGGCCGCTGCGCGTGTGTCGCCGCCGCGGCGCCGTCTTTGTGGACGCGTCCTTGCCGCGTGCAAAAGAGATATGATCATCAGCTTTACGTCACACCCTGGACATTTCATACAACGGGCCAGAAATGACATTTCAAAAAAGGAGTGACGGTTCAAACAAAATGGCGGCAAAATCCTATACGTTCTACAACCAAACTGTAACCAATCTGTATCAATCTTGGTGACGAGGGGATGAGGTCGCAATCTAGCGGCATGGAGTGTCCATACTGTATGTTAGTACTAATATATACACTTTGCTTACGTAGTAACAATAGGTCGATAGAGCTTCTGAGAAGTAAAAATTCGATACTTTCTTATGGAATGCATACCTATTTTCGCTCACCGCCAACTCACTGGCTGACTCTGTAAAGCTTAGGCACATACAACTACTATTTAAATTACAATTATTACTATTTAAATTAAATTTACAAAAATAAAATCGTGTTCAACCAACGTCAAGGCCCGTAATCCAACAAAGTGACGGAAAGAAAATCATGCTGAAATTGCTGTTCCGAGAATTAATATATCCTGTGTAGAACAGAAATTACCACTTTACGAAATTATCCAATATTTAGAGTAGAATTAATTACAATATATGTTTAATTCCAGTAAACGATTCACTAGCGGAGTTTCAGGGCGGTCTATCGTTTAATAGTCTATTTTGGGATTATGACTGCATCAAGAATAAGTTACAAAAGATTGATCACTAAGTTTTAAAAAACCTTAATCGCTTTATTTTTCAACAAGTCTCAGATTAGTATTTCATAAAAATCACCATGACACCTCAGATTAAAAATAATGTAGATATTGAGTTTCATACAACAATCGTAACAAAAAGTGGGGTAACGCTTGTTCTACATATTATATACGTATGCATCTTTACCTTAAGTGGTGACCTCAAATAATGTTTCGACACGTGCTAGGTCCTATCCTTCACTGTAATTAAGACAGGTGCATTTGAGACTTGTCACAGCACGTTTCGGCATGTTGACGCTAAGTCTGCCAATGCGTGAGAGCAGTTTTTTTTATATCCCATTTGCAAAGCACTAACACTTAATCTTATTTTGGATTTTTGATTCAAACATTTGTAGAACAAAATGTAGTTTTTGACAGATTAGAAGAAACAACTTAGTACAATTTTGTATTATTATTTTTGGTTTTTGTTAATTTTCTAATAAAATTTAATTTATATGGGACCAACTTGGAAGCATACCCTATCGAATAAAAAAGAATCATGAAAATCGGTTCACAATCTGCGAAGATATCGCGCAACAAACCAACAAACACAAAAAAAAACATACAGTCGAATTGAGAACCTCCTCCCTTTTGGAAGTCGGCTGAAAAGTCACTCAAATGACTAGCAATCATTATCCCTATTATAGGTAGTTACATTAATTCCTAGTGAGTAATTTATCAAGAGTTGTGTTGATTCAAGCTAATATTTTGAAATGACTTGGTTAAATTTGTTTTTTTATAATTATCATCATGTCGCTGCCCGCAATCCGCTTCCCGCGACCTTTACCAGGTCGTTGGTTCACCAAGTGGGAGGCCTGCCGGCCTGTCTACGTTACGGCTTATTTGGCCGTTTCATAACTTTTTTTCTTGTAAAGAAATAATTTCGTAGTAAACTTTATTTTGCTGAAAGACAAGCTTTCAGTGTGTTTAAACTCTGAAGTAATATAGAACCATAATCTATATCCTATTTGGTTAGGAATAGCATAAAAACCAGTACCAAGCTTCCTCATGGATGTCAAGTACGATCTTCAGCTCTCCGGACTTTACGGCTTCAATGGCTTATACACTAGTCTCACCTCATTGGCCAAAACGGTTAGAGCCACCCTGTAAGCTGGTATCTGATGCTTCCATGATTAATTCACTAGCCTAACCTCATCGGATGAAGCGGGTAGTTACCCTGTAAGCGATTATCTGATGCCTCGATGACTTATTCACTAGCCTCACCTCATTAGATGAAGCTGGTAGTGTCACCCTGTAAGCAGGTATCCGATGCCCCCACCACAGCTGACGCGATATGCACCAGTCCCTGATGTTCTCCATCCAGTGGTACCAGGTCTTCTCGTGGACGTCAGGTATGATCTTCAGCTCGCCGGCCTTCACAGCTTTGATGGCTTCCTCCGCCATTTTGTCGCAGCGTATGTACCTGGCAAGGTAGTGGAGAGTATTAGTGTTGTAATGGTACTAGTATAACAAGATGGACCTCTTCCTCGGTCCCTCAATGTTCGATCACAAATGAGGTTTCCTATTGACCGCGGTTTTAGGCGCCGTGTACTGCCTTCTGGATGTTTTTTACGTCAACAGCATCGGGGAGGTGCTCTGCCCCTGGCGCGTTTGCCCCCCACCAGGCCCAGGGTGATATGCTTCTCTAGGCCTGAGACCGCATAATGTGTCCGAAAAAGCGAAGGACCCTTCGGGGGCTCTATATAAAATAAACGTACTTTGGTTCTTAATGCGCTATATAAAATAAACGTACTTTGGTTCTTAATGCGCTCTACATAAAATAAACGTACTTTGGTTCTTAATGCGCTCTATATAAAATAAACGTACTTTGGTTCTTAATGCGCTCTATATAAAATACACGCACTTTGGTTCTTAATGCGCTCTATATAAAATAAACGTAGTTTGGTTCTCAATGCGCTCTATATAAAATAAACGTAGTTTAGTTCTTAATCAAAGTTACTGTAATTTTTAAACACGTTAAACACTAATATCCTTGTATGTGTAATTCCGTAAAAGATTGACAAATTAAAGAAATCTGAAAACCTGGAAATTAGTATATTCGTATGGAGCGCAGCGCATGGACCTTTTATTCGGGGGCCCGCATCCTAGTGCTGTTAGATCGAATGTCACCCCTCACGTACCGCTCTCTACCCCAAGAACCTGCATAGTTAAGCGCTAGACCTGTAGGTAGGGGTGGCGTTAACATACCATTGCGGCTTCAACATGGGCTCGACGACATCTTTTGAACGGCTGCATAGCGGCACTACCATAGCGTGCTCCTTAGTCTCTTTGTACAGACCCAGCTGTTCCAGCGTCTTCATGATGTTGCGGCGTACGTCGAAGCGCTTCATACCCTGCATGTCATAATCTCAACTTTAGTACCTACAATAATAACAAGTAGTGGGTACACAAATGAGTTAGTCAAAGTGATAACTATTGATAAATAGTACCCGACTGACTGACCCGGTGGCGTAGTGGTAAGCGCTCCTGCCAGAACTATTTTTAGTCCCTATTTCAGCACATCCCCCTATACTAATGAGTTAGTCAAAGTTATCAATAGTACCCGACTGACTGACCCGGTGGCGTAGTGGTAAGCGCTCCTGCCAGTTTAGCCAAACTATTTTTGGTTCAGAACATTCCCCTATACAAATAAGTTAGTTAAAGTTATCAATAGTAACAGACTGACTGACCCGGTGGCGTGTGGCCAGTTTAGCAAACTATTTTTAGTCCCTATTTCAGAACATCCTCCTATACAAATGAGTTATTCAAAGTTATCAATAGTACCCGACTGACTGACCCGGTGGCGTAGTGGTAAGTGCTTCTGCTAGTTTAGCAAACAATTTTTTAAGTCCCTATTTCAGAACATCCCCCTATACAAATGAGTTAGTCAAAGTTATCAGTAGTACCTCATAAGCAATCCAGCCAGTTTAGCCAAACTTTTTTATTGGTCCTTATTTCAGATGATCCTGGGTTAGTCAAAGTAATCAATAGTATCCGACTGACTGACCCGGTGGCGTAGTGGTAAGCGCTCCTGCCCGCTTAGCCAAAGATCGTGGGTTCGATTTCCGTTTAGGGTGATAAGGTCATAGGTGTGACGAACAGGTTTGTATGCTCCGTGATGGTTATTTAATATTTCCATAGGAAAGGTTGTACTAGCTAGATTAACCAGCAGGTAACAATCTGTGATTTTAAATGGTATGTATTTAACCGACATGCTCAATATCTGTAATATAGGATTTACAAATAATCACAACTAATATCGAGCGTCTAAGTATTTAAATTTCGGTGGCGTAACGGCTAGGGCCGCTACCTCCTGCCCGGGAGGTCGCGATTCGAATCCAGCCACGTACCAATGTGTTTTCGAATTTCGATTTCATATAAACGTTTATCAAATTATCAGACGCTCTTACTGTGAAGGATAACATTTTGAGGAAACCTGCACACGCCTGCGAAGAAACACGAAGGTTGTGTGTGAAGTCGACCAACCCGCACTGGGCCCGCGTCGTCGACTAAGGCCCGATCACCCAATTCAGGGTAGGCTGGAGCCCCTCGATGGGGCACATATAAGCTGATATGATTATGATGAAGTATTTAAAATATAGCAGCCAAAATTAACCAAGTAAAAAGGAATATTTGTAATGTAGAATTTAAAAAAAAGGATATGGATACCATAATTCCTGGGAAAGTCAGCTGACTTTTTGCTGTAATTAAATAAATAACTAATCGCTTCGTTCACCCGTCTACCATGTCAAATCTAACCACCTTGCTTTCCTCAACTTTTTTTATTTTGCGGGGGGGGAAACCCCTAGCTTGCCCCCGCTCCACCCAACCGCGAAACATAACCCAAAATTTACTTCTTACATGAAAGAAAAATAGATGACAAAATAAATAAATATAACCCCGCTAATAAAATGAGATGCCAAGTCATTATTTACAGTGAACTCCGCTAATAACATTAGATGCAAAGTTATGATTTAAAGTGAATCCCGCTAATAATACTAGATGCCAGGTCATTATTTATAGTGAACCCCGCTAATAACATTAGCTGCGAAGTTATGATTTAAAGTGAATCCCGCTAATAATATTAGATGCCATGTCATTATTTATGCTAGCCCACCTACGATTTCAATTTACTTGTTAAAAGGTAGAAGCGAAATTTATTCAGAGTAAGTAACATAACATAGTTTAAACAAACATAAGACGCGAAAATATTTAAAAATATAGGTCAAAATTAGAAAACAAACAAAAGCTCGATGGGAGCGATGGCTGACTCTCGCGTTGTACTCGTGACCGGGTGCTGTCCGTGTGAACTGGGCCTACTCTTGTCAAAGGCATTCATGACATTTAATGATTTTTATGTATAACTTTTCGTGTCATATTGTTTTCATGTTCTAATGATATAATCTGGTTTATTTCAAGGATTGAATTTTGACGTTATTAACTTATGATTGTTTATTTCTTGATTTTTCAAAAATGTAATTATGTTATTATTATTTTATAACTATCAGAAAGAGTGTAATTTGCACCTATTTTAAATAAATACCTTGAATCTTGAATATCTAGAAAGAAGCTTTAGTCAGTCCCTACGAGTCACCGGTCGAAAAGTGACAAAAAAAGTACTTGTTTAATATATTTGCTAGCTTGATTTCATTTTATTATATGCTCGTTCAAGACAGCGTTGCTTTGTTAGCTGGCCGAAAAATTATTTCCCATTCGAAATAAGAAAAAAAAAATGCGTGTCGCGTCTCGTCGCGTAGTTTCGCCTAGTGGGGTCGCACCTTTAGTCCCCTGGATATCACAGCTATGGAGCCTCAATGAAAAAAAAAAAGAGAAGTTTCAAATTTTCAGTACAAAACTAATTTAAGCCTTCGTTTAGTTATGCTTCAATTTACTACCATTATTTATTCTATGGCATTCATATTACACACTGGTTATAATAAAAAAGATTTAAAACATTTCAAATATGAAACTTTAAAAAAACTTAAAAATTTCATTTCCGCAGATATGAACTCGCGGCCTTAGTCAGGGTTTTGAAATCCTCAGGTGGTCCCTTATATCTCGTGATGGGACACTCAAACAGCATGTGGCGAATGGTCTGTTTCGGATCTCCGCACGCGCACGCAGTTGATTCACAATACAATGAAAACTAATTACAAACATCGATATGTGTCTACTCAATATATTCGCAAAGTTTAGATTCAATCCGGCATGTAGTTTTTGTATTAAAGCAGAACTACGTTTGTATGGAAACTCGAGCCTTCTGGGGAGCCTTAAACGGTATAGTTTAAAAATTATATCAAAACTAACCAAATAAGAAAACTGGTATACTGTTAACATATTGACGAAATAAACTGTCCAAAACAACTAAATAAACGTAATATAAACAACAACTAAATAAATATAACACAAAAACATATAAATTTTACAAATAATACAATCAACAAAATTTACAAAACATTCACAAATGTCAACTGACGAGAGCTGAAGCTAATAAAAAAGTTAACTAAGAAAGAGATTTTAAAGTTCAACTGTCATGAAGACTTTAGAAAAGAATTTATAAAGTATTCAGTGTGTATCGGATAGGGTTACCGATATTTTATAGGCATGTAATACACCACATTTTATTGACGAAAAACCCCCAATTAGGGGGTCGCCTCCTTCTCCCCTCTAAATGGCAGCCATTTTTTTTCATGAAAAATATGTTTTCTGTTGAATTAGCAGCAGTACAGACTTAAAAATGGTCTCATTTGAAAGGGGCCAGTATCGGCTCGGGTGGCTATATGACGTCTAGGGTAAAATTGCTTGTATTATGCTCTTGTTGTCTCTTTTTAATGCTGTTGACAATTGTTCTTATTTTTTGTATGCGTGTTCCAATAACATATACGATAATGGAGATGATGACAGCATCAAAAATAAATTATGATCTAATGGTCCCTAAATTGCCCACCTACTGAAACTTTGAAAAACCTTACTTGTTATGTTTTCCATTAAGTCTTTAATTTTTAATTCACCAAAATCATAAAATGAGTACATCAATGGCGCTGCTAAAACTATGAGGTCACGCCAAGTCATTTCAAACATTTTTAGAACAAAATATCGTTTTAGACAGGTAATAAAAAGTAACTCAGATGACTAGCGGCCATCAACCCTATTATTTTATATCAATGATTTAATTCCAACATTACTATGAATTACAATAATTTTAATTCGGTTTAAGTCAAATTACATATTGACTTAAACTAAATTTAAATTTGCATACGTTTATAAGAGTTAAATTAAAGACATTTGGAAAAAAAATATGTAATTTTGGGGTCGCAACAAGTGTACTCACAATATGTGCCAATGTCAAAATCAAATAATAATGTTTGACTTTGACTTGACCAAAATCATTCAGGCCGTAAGACGTCCACTGTTGGGCACAGGCCTCCATCACTAAGCTCCACTTAGTGTGACCCTCAGTGACAAGCAACCAGCGGCTTCCTGCGAGCTTTCCACTTGGTAAGAACACTTCGCCACAGTCTAAAGAATACATACAGTCGTCCAGCGGGGACGTCTATTTAGACAGGGCAAGCGTGCGGGGGTAGAGCGAGACGGGGAAGGTCGAGCCCCAAAGGCTCTAGTCACCGTTCGGGACACTTCATACAATTCAATTCTTTAGTCAGACTTCATTCAAACATCAAAGGCGCTAGGCCATTTTATTGATTCTTATACTGTGACTTCGCATTTCGATTTTTTTTTCTTTCCTATCGGTAATTGGTATCCTTATCATCATCTTCATCATATCAGCCGAAAGACGTCTACTGCTTGTTTTATTATTCAATAAATCATATTTGATTGATTGGTTGATTGGCAAAGGCCTCCCCCAAGGATTTCCACGACGACCGGTCCTGCGCTGCCCCCGACCTTCACCAGGTCGTCGGTCCACCGAATGGGAGTCTTCCGGTGCGCGGTTGCCACTCAAGAACTTTACTGACCCAACGGCCATCTGCTCTATGAGGCGAGTGCCCCACCCATTGCCACTTAAGCGATTCTGTAAGCTATAACGGTTGCTTTAGTCATTTCTAATTAGATTACGTAGGAAAACTCCGAGTTAAATAGAGATCTTCAAACATAATGTGACTTTGCGTATTAACCGTTAACTGGAGCTCCAACTTATCATAATGAACAACTTTCCCGAGCAACTAATAAACACCTCCCCAAAATAAAACCGGCCAAGTGCGAGTTGAACTCGCGTGCAGAGGGCTCCGTACAATGCCAAAGTCAAATACAAAATATCACATTTAAAATCCTCACAGTAAGATGCGAGTTTTTTATTATTATTAAAAATTTGAGTGTGTTTGGCTGCACCTCACCTGATGGTAAGTGCCGATGCAGACGAGGATGTAACACGCAAGCTCAACAAGTGCCTATTCATTCTCGTCTTGAAGATTCCTAAATTTTACGAATCGGGGAATACAGACGCCGGAAGGGAATTCCACCCCTTGGCCTTTCGCATAATGAACGAAGAAGCAAAACGCTTCTTGTGTAAAGGTGGAACATCACATCATCATCATATCAACCGAAAATCGACCACTGCTGGACAAAGGCCTCCCCCAAGGATTTCCACGACGTTCGGTCCTGCGCTGGCCGCATCCATCGGCTTCCCGCGATCTTCACCAGGTCGTCGGTCCACCGCGTGGCAAGCCTGCCTACGTTACGTTTTCCGGTGCGCGGTCGCCACTCGAGAACTTTACTGCCCCATCGGCCATCTGTTCTACGAGCTATGGGCCCTGCCCACTGCCACTTCAGTTTAGCGATTCTGTGAGCTATGTCGGTTACTTTAGTTCTCCTGCGGATCTCCTCGTTTCTGATTCGATCACGCAGAGAAACTCCGAGCATAGCACGCTCCATTGCCCTTTGGGTGATCTTGAGCCTTCTTATGAGGCCCATAGTAAGCGAACATGTCTCAGTTCCGTAAGTCATCACTGGCAACACACACTGGTCAAAGACCTTAGTCTTGAGACACTGCGGTATTTGGGACGTGAAGATATTTCGAAGCTTCCCGAACGCTGCCCAGCCGATTTGGATTCGTCGATTGATCTCTTTCTTGAAGTTGGACTTACCTAGCTGGACTGTTTGTCCCAGGTATACATATTCGTCAACAACTTCCAGTGTAGAGTCTCCAACCTTTAGAGGTGTGGGTGCGACACGGACATTTAACATTATATTCGTCTTGTCCACGTTCTTTTTAAGACCCACTTGTTGAGAGACGTTACTGAGGCCATCGAGCATTGTGCTTAGGTCTTCCATAGTCTCAGCCATGACCACGATATCGTCAGCGAATCGAAGTGCCGATGAAGCCGAGGATGTAACACGCAAGCTCAAAAAGTGCCTATTCACTCTCGTTCTGAAGATTCCTAAATTATACGAATCGGGGAATACAGACGTCGGCAGGGAATTCCACTCCTTACCCGTTCGCTTAATGAACGAAGAAGCAAAACGCTTTGTACGTAAAGGTGGAACATCAACGACAAAGGGGTGGAATCGTCCTCCGCACCTGGTCGTTCGATGATGAAATGAAGAGGGGAAATGAGGTCGTGAAGCTCCAGGATACACTTTCCGAAATGAATCCTGTATAGAACACCGATAGACTATTTTCTATTATGACTACAACTTTATTCCGTAGGTGAACGTATTATATAGAGTTTACCACTTTTTTTTTCAATTAATAGAATTCTTATAGGTTTTTCTGTAATCTACAAGCCATGAACTATATTTCGTATTTTTTTCAAAATTTTAGGCTCAGTAGTTTCGGAGAACAGGGGGGGGAATGGTCAATTTTATATATATATTCTTTATTGCACACAGATATTTACATGAAAAACAATTAGAAAGGACATATACAAAGGTGGACTTATCTCTATAAGAGATCTCTTCCAGCCAACCTTACCGGGTGTTATGAGAATTTAAAGGACGGGGGGCAAACCTATGTGTACCTAAAATTAAATAAAATACTAATATAATATAATGTAAACTAACCTGATCTACTCACATAAATAATACATACCGATAGTAAATAATTTAATAATATACATAATACATACCTAAAAATAGAATACTTACTATTTGTACTAAAATTAAATATATACAAATAAATTTACACGTTTTGTAGGGAAAGAAGATGCTCTTTAAGTTTGATTTTGAAAGAGTTAACAGAGGGGCAGTCGCGAATGTTGGCGGGTAATTTATTCCAGAGGTTCGCAGCTTCAACAGTGAACGAGTTGTAGAAGAATTTGGTATTGCAGCGGGGAACTACTAGAGTTTTGGTGACGCATAAACGTCTGGGTGGGGAAGGCACGGGTAGTAGGTGGAAACGGGAACGGAGATATTCAGGACAGGAAGGATTTTTAAGGATTTTGTACATGAGTGTGAGGATATGTAGATTACGACGCTGACGAACAGGGAGCCATTTAAGCCGAGCGCGATATTCAGAAATATGGTCGAACTTTCGCAAGCCGAACACAAACCGAATGGCGAGATTTTGTAAGCGCTCGAGCTTATTAAGGAGCTCCTCAGTGGCGTCCAAATAACATACATCCGCATAATCGAGCAGCGGTAACAGAAGAGTTTGGGCGAGCATAATTTTTGTTTTATGAGGCAAAAAGAACTGGAGTCGCTTAAGGGAGTGGTAAGAAAAATGCATACGCCTGCTAACGTCATTGATGTGAGAGGACCACGACAGGTTGGAGTCCATGATAAGACCCAAATTCCGGGTCTTCTCAGTGAACGGTATCGCAACGCCATCGTAGCATATTGAGGGTAAGCACTGATCCAAGCCACCCCTCAAGCGACTGCTACCGATAATGATAGACTGCGATTTGGAAGGGTTAATCACGAGACCGAAAGATTTAGCCCATTTCTGTACCGCTGCTAGATCAGCATTGATGGAGTTGATGGCGACTGAGGCCTCGGAAACAGGGAAGTGGGCATAGATCTGCAGATCATCGGCATAAAGATGAAACTGGCAAGTGAGCACTTTAGTGATCTGGTTGATAAATATCGAAAAAAGAAGAGGCGATAGAACTCCACCCTGAGGTACACCAGCTGATAGCTCACACCAATCCGACAGCGATTCGTCTGTTTTTACACATTGGCGCCGTCCTCGGAGGTAGGAATCAAACCAGGGAATAATTAAGTCAGGAATATGGGATGATTTGAGGATACCTAGGAGAATATCAAAGTCTACCGAGTTAAATGCATTGCTGAAATCAAGTAGAGTTACCAACGTAAGTTTTTTATTATCCATTGCGTAACGGATGTCATCAGTGACGTTCAGCAATGCACTAACCGTACTATGATGGGGACGAAAACCGGACTGAAAAGTGCTGAGAAGGTCATTCCTACAAAGATATTTGTAAAGCTGGTGGTGCACACAACCTTCTAGCACCTTGGATAGGATGGGAAGAATGGAGATAGGACGATACTGGGAAAACGAACTGGGGTTGGGTTTTTTAGGAAGAGGGATAACATGAGCCAGCTTCCACGTACTTGGAAATGTATTCGAGGATAAAGATATGTTCATGATGTGAGTAATAACCGGGACTACACTGTCCAAGATTGGAAGCAGCATTTCACGGCTCAAACTATCACTACCCACTGCCCTCGTCGAGATCGCTGCAATACTTCGCCTAACATCAACCTCGAACAAATCGGTAAACACGAATGGGTCACAGTCAGGCAGAGGCAAGTCGGCCAGGTAGCGTAGAGATGCAGATTTGATAGGCTCATCTAGTGTGACTGGGGGAGTCGAAAAATGACGGTTGAGGTCATCCAAGTTCAGTGCGCCACATTGTCTATCAGAGCTCCCGCCCACTCCTAGTGTCTCTAAGAAGCGCCATGTTTGTGCCGGGGAGATGTTTTGTAAACTGCTGTGAATGTAGCGACGTTTAGCATCTCTGCACATCCGATTACAACTATTGCGAATCTTCTTGTATGCGACAAAATTTTGATTAGTAGGGTCCTTTTTATGTTTCACTTTGGCCCTGTCGCGTTTAGCCATTATACGCTTAAGAATTTTCGTCTTCTTTCATGAATAAAATCAAAACTATTTATTTTACAATTTAAACAAAAATATATTTAAGATCCTGATAACGAGCCCTTTCATTTGATATGTGACACAATAAGGTTTCCAAAACTTTTTTTTAATTTCCTAATTTGTACCCCGAAAATAACCCTTATTTAAAAAAAATGTATTTACTTTGCACATCTGTGTTTGGGTCATAGGATTACACTTTTCTACCAAATTTCACCTGATCATGTCCAGTAGATTCGGAGCAAATGGGCTTGGACAGACGGACGGACTGACAGACGCACGAGTGATCCTATAAGGTTCCATTTTGTTTTTTTTGTATGGAACCTAAAAAGATACCCCTTAAATATTTTTTGCCAAAACGCTTAAAAACTAAAAAACCGTCAAAAACCATCGCAACAAGTTTATTTTTGCATTATTATTTTTGGTTAGTTCTTTAAAAAAAAGTAATAAGCCGATTTTGATAAAAAATGGGATCATTCTTGCAGCATACCTATCGAATAAAAAAAGAATCATGAAAATCGGTTCACAATCTGCAAACATATAGATAAACAAAAAGAAACATACAGTAGAATAGGGGATCGGACTGCTAGTCATTTGAGTTACTTTTAATGATCTGTCAAAAACTAAATTTTGTTTTAAGAATGTTTGAAATACCCACAAGTGACGTCATAGATTTTTTGAGTCATTGACGAACTTATTTTGTGAATTTGATCAATTAAAAATTTAAGACGTGATGAAAAAACAAAACAAGTAAGGTTTTTTGAAACTTCAAGAGGAGAGTAATTTAGGAAATCATATTTCAGAATTTATTTTTGATGCAGTCCGATCCCCTATTGAGAAAATCTTCCTTTTTGGAAGTCTGTTGAAAAATAATTGGACTCAATACAAAAATGAACAAAATTAAACAATCAATTGGTTTGAAAAGTCCAGTACGGGTTCCTTGGAGAAATTGTTCCAGCATGATGAGTGGAAGCCCCCGGTAACAGTCTCTACCTACAGTAATTTTGTTACAATTATACAGAGGTAATTTTTGAGATGGAGTTACTACGCCATGGGCAGGTACCTTAATAATCGCAGCTACAGGAAAATGTTCGTAGTAGGCTATCCCTATCTTTTAGAGATATTTTCAAGCGACTTCCAAAAAGGAGGAGGTTCTTAATTCGTCTGTATGTTTTTTTTTAATGTGTGTTACCTCAGAACTTTTGACTGGGTGAACCGATTTTTATGATTCTTTTTTTATTTAAAAGCTAGTGCTTCCTGTGTGGTCCCATATAAATTATATGAAAATCGGTGTAGTACTTTATTAGAAAATTGTGTAGTACTTTATTAGAAAATTAACAAAATTCAAAAAATAATAATGCAAAAATGTACTAAGTTGTTGCGATGGAAGTCGGTTTTTAACGTGTTTAGCGTTTTCAATTATGACCTGCATTTACAGATTTTGGAAAAAAAATACAGTCAGCAAGAGAATGGCCAATTTACAAATAAAAGCTTTTTATGAAGCCAATCTATCCTGTCTGTTTCTTATTAGAATGAAAATAAATACGGCCAAGTGCGAGTCGGACTCGCGCTGAGGGTTCCGTAATTATATTTTTTTGGGGAAGGGCATTTCAAAGTCGCACCGAATGGACAGAAAAAGACTCACCATAGCGGGAGGAGCAGCAAGAGGGAAATTTTAGCAACAGTGATTTAATAGATCGGCAAGGCCTATCTCTAGGAACAATGTATTCAAAGCGATCACGCAAATATGAAGGATAGGAAGGATTGTAAAGGATTTTATAAAGGAAAGAGAGAATGTGTACATCACGACGACGACGAACAGGAAGCCACTTAAGTTTAGATCTAAATTCAGAGACATGGTCGAATTTACGGAGCCCAAAAATAAACGCAAAAATAAAGATTTTGCAATCTTTCTAATTTATTAACCCATTGAGTGCCAATACGCAATATTACGTAGGTAGTTTTTAATAGCAGAGGCCAACTACGCAATAATACGTAGTACTTTCATTCGCTTAAATGGTGTTTTTTTTTATTAACAATCGGTAAACCCTTGACAACATCTCACCTGGTGGTAAGTGACGGTGTTGCCGAAGATGGAAGCAGGCTTACCAAGATTCCCCAACGCAATGGGGAACTGGCTATCTTATCTTCATGCCGGAACACACCAATGATATCAACATTGATATTTTGGCGGCAAGACTTAGATAAGATGGTGGTAGCTAGACAGGCGGGCTTAGAAAATGCCCTACCACCAACCAAACCGAGTCTTACAATTGACCCCGCCGGGAATCGAACCCGCGAACTCCTGTGTAAAGCCAGTGAACTTTGCCTTTGAGCTACGGAGGCGGTTAAGTGATTGGAGTAATTCGGCACTCTGGGTTAAACGTTTTTTATGTTTTTTGGCCTCTCAAATAAAACACGACATAAAAAAGTAGTAACTTTATTATTTTTAATTTCACAAAATCACAAATTTTCGTAGAATGTGGTTTCTATGGTGGGTACCAAGTTCGGTCTGGTCCATACCTTTGGCACTCAATGGGTTAAGGAGCACCTCCGTAGCATCGAGGAAGCAGACATCCGCATAGTCAATTATGGGAAGAAGTAGGGATTGCGCAAGTAGGAGCTTGGTTTCGAAGGGTAAAAATTTCTCATCCGCATAGTCAATTATGGGAAGAAGTAGGGATTGCGCAAGTAGGAGCTTGGTTTCGAAGGGTAAAAATTTCTGTAGACTTTTAAGAGATTGAAAAGAGAAATGCACCTTCCTACTGACTACGACATGGCTGGTCCAGGACATATTGGTATCAAAGATAACCCCTAAATTCTTGGCAGTGTTAGTAAACTCAATAGGGATAGTCTTGTTTTTTTTTTATTCACAATTGGTAAACCCTTGACAACATCTCACCTGGTGGTAAGTGACGATGTTGCCGAAGATGGAAGCGGGCTTACCAAGATTCCCCAACGCAATGGGGAACTTGTAAATTAGAGGGGGTAATGCGGAGATGTCTAGCTGGCTGCGTAACGCGACCCCGCCAATAATAAGAGCTAGTGATTTGGAGGGATTCACAAGTTATCCAAATGATTGGGCCCATTCAATAATTCTGGAAAGATCAGTGTTAACACGATGTACAGCATCCAAGGCCTCGTCTACTTTAAAATGGTGGTATAGTTGTAAATCGTCAGTATAAAGGTGAAAATTCGATGGGATAAGCTTAGTTAACGAGTTTATGAAGGCAGAGAATAATAATGGGGAAAGTACACCGCCATGAGGAACCCCCGCAGTGAGATCTACCCAGTCTGACGAAGACTGATCTGAGGGAACACACTGCGAACGACCCCTGAGGTAAGAGTTGAACCAACTTGAACAATCTAACCATTTTTATTATTGAGTTGAACAATTATCGGTGTTGATTCATATTTTTGGCTCTTTAATTTTACTAAAAATGAAAATACAAAATTTTATGTAGACTAAATAATTTATATTTTTTTATGTGTAAATTTAAACAAGGTTTCGTTTTTGTAACTTTTTTTCTGAGTTCGAGGTTTGTCGCGTTTCGACACGTCATGAAACGTCAAATCGTGTTCGGATAAACATGGCAGGATATAGTGCGACTCACAATACGAGTAGCGTTTTGTCAAAAATACCTATAATATTAATGTTTGGTTTTTGTTTTTTATAATTAACAAGATAATTATCAACGTTATCATTTACCGATAATTATCATTATTACTTCGAACCCTGCAAAAAAGAGCCCCGATATAACCGAGTTGAGACATTTATTTCGTAATTTTACGGCGGATTTTCACAAAAATCTGAATATTTCCGAAAATCCTGACATCGCTCTTATTCTGCGACTTATACAAGCCAAAAGTCCATTTTATACGTACGAAATAAACTCCTACGCCAATTTTGTTACACCTCGCCAAAGAGTTTCTATAACATCTCCAGAGGGAAAGTTCTAGTTCACATTAATGGCTTAACGTTTATGCATACTCCGTTTGGCATATATCCTCTCATAGGTTGCTTTAGTGAGGGTAAAACAGATCTAGTGTAATTTTCATTCAATTCAAATTCAAAATGTTTTTTCAAAATAAGTGCTTATTACACTCTTTCTGATGGTCATAAAATAGTAATTACATTACATAATGTAAAATATTATGAAAAAAAATTAAAAACGAACAATCATCAGTTAATAATGTATAAAAAAACATTGATATAAAACAAACAATATCATTAGGACATGAAAACAATATGACAAGAGATGTAATACATAAAAAAATATTGAATTAGTCATTAATGCCTTTAACAGGAGGCCAGTTCACACAGTCAGCACCCGGTCACGAGTATAACGCGAGAGTCAGCCATTGCTGCCCTCGACCTTACTAGAAGTAGGTAGGAGGCATAAAGTTTTATTTTCCCAACAACGTCTTTGAATCTCTTACTTGACTGCACTTCTCCATCGAGCCGTGTAAACACATTGCGTCTCTACAGAGATATTGTAGAAAATATCTCCACCACAAATATTTATTTTATGTTAAAGCGACTTACAGCAAAAGGTCCACAGTTCTCCAGCATCTTTCCCTCATCACTTAGTATGTTGATGGACGGCAGGTTATGCCGTTTGCCGATCTCGTAGTCGTTGGGATCGTGTGCAGGGGTGATTTTCACGGCACCTGTTTTCGTAGAAGGAATGGAAACATTATTGTTTTGGTCAGGCAGGAATGATATCGGTGACAGCGTCGGTGGCATAATGGCAAGGGCCGCTACCTCCTGCCCAGGAGGTCGTGGTCCGATCCTGCCACGTACCAATGTGTTTTCGAATTTCGATTTCATATGTACGTTTATCCGACGCTCTTATAGGGTGAAGGAAACATCGTGAGGAAACCTGCACACGCCTGCGAAGAAACTCGAAGGTTGTGTGTGAAGTCTACCAATCCGCACTGGGCCCGCGTGGTCGACTAAGGCCCGATCGCCCTAATTCAGGGTAGGCTCGAGCCCCTCGGTGGGGACGTATATGAGCTGATATGATGATGATGAATTAGTAAAAGCCTCTATAATAGATCATATTAGTTGTTGCATGAAAAGTAACAAAACTATTGTCTACACTAATATTCTATAGAGCTAGAGTTTGTATGTTTGTATGTAGGAGGTAATCTTCAAAACTAGTCATCCGATTAAAAAAAAAACTTTTACCAATAGCGATAAGTCGCCTTTGCGTATCACTGTATATTTTGCTAGTTAATATGTTTTTCATTTCTGTATATTTGGTGTACAGTAAAGGGTTTTTATATTATCTTTATCTTATCTTAAAATGGAATTTCAAGGTGGACATAGGCTAAAAATCCCGTACACTCTCGATATCCACGGGGGCGAAACCGCGGGTAACAGCTAGTGTTCAATATTTTAAAAAAACAACTGTACCTGTTCCAAAGGCCATGTCGACGTAACTGTCGGCTATTATGGTCATTTTCCTCTTAACTATTGGATGTGTGATTTGCTTGCCGACCAAATGCTTGTATCTGCAACACAAAGTTTTTATTAAGATTAAGATTAAAATAATTACACGACTGCCCACAAAAAAGGAATATATTGGTTTATTTTTCAGTTTAAATGCATGGAAGTATGTTTCTTTATGCAGTAAAGTTCTCGAGTGGCGACCGCGCACCGGAGAACGTAGCGTAGGCAGGCCTCCCACTCGGTGGACCGATGACCTGCTGAAGGTCGCGGGAAGCCGCTGGATGCGAGCAGCGCAGAACCGGTCGTCGTAGAAATTCTTGGGGAGGCCTATGTCCAGTAGTGTACGTCCTTCGGCTGATATGATGATGATGTTTCCTTATTCAACGCTGTATTCTAAACTAAAAGGCTCGATGGATTTTAGATTGATAGGCTTAGACTTGATCTTGTGAGTGACATAGGATAAATTATATTCGACTTTCCAAAAAAGAGAGTAGGACAAATTTTATTAGACTACCCAAAAAAAGAGAGTAGGACAAATTTTATTAGACTACCCAAAAAAAGAGAGTAGGACAAATTTTATTCAACTTCCCAAAAAAAGAGAGTAGGACAAATTTTATTCGACTTCCCAAAAAAAGAGACAAGGACAAATTTTATTCGACTTCCCAAAAAAAAGAGAGTAGGACAAATTTTATTCGACTTCCCAAAAAAAAGAGAGTAGGACAAATTTTATTCGACTTCCCAAAGAAAAGGGAGGTAATGTTTTTATGCAATCGTGTTTTAATGAAATTTTAGATTTAAAGTTATTTTAGCTTGTGATTGTGGGGTCCGCCACTAGCCCCACAACTTCCACCGATCCAGACTTGGCCCCAGTGTGTGGAAGACCTTCCCGAGCATGGGAAGAGACCCATGTCCAGCAGTAGGGATGTTATGGATTGTTAAATATTTAACTGACACCATCAGTAACAGTGTAACCTACGCGCCTACTTTCAATAGCCTAGGGTGCAGAGGGTCGCCGCTATTCCTTAATATATAACCTCTATTTTTTGCAAGTCGGGTTTTTATCCTGGGTCACTCACGGGATCAACCCCTTTTTTTGGTAAGTCGGGTAAAGTAAATAAGCATTTTGCACATTGGTACAAGACAATATCTATAAAATGGTGTTCAGCTTTTTCTATGGTGTAAATAGATTTTAAAACAAAAAAATCCGTATAAAATAACCAAAAGTAACCGTTAAACTTAAAGTGAACGAACACTGGTAGTGGCTTGTGACGTCATTCAAGGTACGCGAAAAATGGCGGCGATAAAACGAGCAAATTTAAGCGATGTTTTAAATCTACTATATAAAAATAAGTCGGGTTTTCCTTCCTGACGCTATAACTCCAGAACGCACGAACCGATTTCGCTAATTCTTTTTTTGTCGAGTTCGTTATTGTCAGGATAAGGTTCTTATGTAGGGTAGGGTAGGGTAGGGTAGGGTAATGTAGTGTAGTGTAGGGTAGGGTAGTGTAGGATAGGGTAGGGTAGTGTAGGGTAGTGTAGGGTAGGGTAGGGTAGTGTAGAGTAGGGTAGGGTAGTGTAGGGTAGGGTAGGGTAGTGTAGTGTAGTGTATGTAGGGTAGGGTAGGGTAGGGTAGTGTAGGGTAGTGTAGGGTAGGGTAGTGTAGTGTAGGGTAGAGTAGTAGGGTAGAGTAGTGGGGTAGAGTAGTGTAGGGTAGGGTAGTGTAGGGTAGGGTAGTGTAGTGTAGGGTAGAGTAGTGTAGGGTAGGGTAGTGTAGTGTAGTGTAGTGTAGTGTAGGGTAGGGTAGGGTAGGGCAGTGTAATGTAATGTAAGGCGGTACGTAGTTCGCCGGGACAGCTAGTATTATTTTAAAAATAATTTCAGCATTTCCAACAGTATTTATAATTTTTACAATTTTATAAAGATGTCAAAAATTAATTAAAAATAATAAAAAAATACATGCATATTCCCCATTGGCAGTACTGGTTATTCTGGTTAATAAATGGATTCCTGTTCGGTTTTTCAATGCGATACCGACACAGATATACGTCATTTGATTATAGATATATAATTATTTCAAAATCTATTGTCTAGTTAACAAATTAATTAAAGACTACGTTTTTATGGGTTTTATGAACTCCAGTGGGCTCTTAAGTGGTGAAAATCGCTATCGCCGTTTTTATGAAAAGTCTCATTTTCGCCGTAGGTTCTGAATCCTCAGGCAAGGCCCCATACAACGGGAACTTTTGTTTGAAATTTTCGTTATGAATCAATCCGCCTAAAATATATAAAAATATTGCACGCCTCAACCACAGTATTACAATATAGCGGCTTACAGAAGCAACGGGAGGGTGCTTGCGGGACAGCGGGAGGCGGGGCAAAGCTACAGGCTAGTACTGCTAGTACCTACGCCGTACCGGCATCGTGCAACATCAAAGGCGTTGCGCTACTGTAAGTCATATCGTAACACTGTTCCTAAACTAACCGTCGTTACGTGAACAACAACAAGAACTACTTAAGTTTTCTTGGATCCAGTCCTCACCTGCTATCCTCGGGGTTGACAGCTACTGCCACGTCGCCGAGCATAGTCTCAACACGAGTGGTGGCCACGACGATTTCCTCGCCAGTTCCGTCGACCTTGTACGCGAAGTGTACTAATACTCCAAATTCCACCTGAAGACAATTTCAGTGATAAGTTGTACGGCGTAGATAAGACAGCCAGTTCCCCATTGCGTAGGGCCTACGCAATGGGGAACTGGTAAGACAACCAGTTTTCCATTGCGTAGGCCCTACGCAATGGGGAACTGGCTGTCTTATCTACGCCGTAGGGAAATCTTGGTAAGCCCGCTTCCATCTTTAGCATTATCGTCGTTTGCTATGAAGTGAGATGATGCCAAGGACTTACCAGTTATGAGTAAAAAAAAAAATCTTTATGCTGGAACACATCAATGCTGTTAACATATTTGGCGGCAGATAAGATGGTGCTGGGTGGCTATCCAGGCGGTCTTAGAGAATGCCCTCATCATATCAACCGAAAGACGTCCACAGCTGGACAAATGATGGTGGCTGGCTAGTCACGCGAGCTTAGAGAATGCCCTCATCATATCTTAATGTTTAGCGGCAAGACCTTGATATAATGGTGGTGGTTAGCCAGGTGAGCTTACAGAATGCCCTTATCACATCAACCGAAGGACGTCCACTACTAGATAGATGATAGTGGGTGGCTAGCCAGGCGGACTTAGAGAATGCCCTTATCATATCTTAATGTTTAGCGGCAAGACCTTGATATAATGGTGGTGGTTAGCCAGGTGGGCTTAGAGAATGCCCTTATCATATCTTAATGTTTAGCGGCAAGACCTTGATAAGATGGTGATAGATATTCAGGCGGGCTTAGAGAATGCCCTCATCATATCGACCGAATGACCTCCACTGCTGGACAAATGATGATGGGTGGCTAGCCGGGCGAGTTTAGAGAATGCCCTCATTACATCTTAATGTTTAGCGGCAAGACTTAGATAAGATGGTGATGGCTATCTAGGTGGGCTTAGGAATGCCCTCATCAATTCAACCGAAAGACGTCCGCTGCCGGATAAAGACCTCCCCCAAAGATTTCCACAACGACCGGTCCAGCGTTGCTTGTTTCCAGTGGCTTCCCGCGCCTTAACCAGAGAATGCTCACCACTAACGACATTAATATTAAATTAACCTGGATGGGGCCAGCACAGAACCGGTGGTCGTGGAAATCCTTGGGGGAGGCCTTCGTCCAGCAGTGCACGTCCGTTTGATATGATGAACCGCCTAATTGGTGTAATGGTTAAGTCCATTAGCTTTACATCAGGACGTCGCGGGTTCATTTTCTGCAGAATCTAACTTTGTGAGACTATATTTAGTTGGTGAACGGGCATTTTAGTTAAGTAGCTCCGCCTGGCTAGCTACCACCATTTTATCTATGTCTTGCCGCCAAACATCAATGTTAACAGCATTGATGTGTTGTGTCTTGAAGATAAGGTAGCCAGTTCCCCACTGCTTTTGGGAAACCTTAGGGAGCCCGCTTTCATCTTCGGCGTTATCGTCACTTACTATCAGGTGAGATGATGCCAAGGAAGTAACTATTTAGTAATCTGTGGCCAAGGGCTTACCAATAGTGAATTTAAAAATAACACAGACTCCGCCGAGAATTAAACTAGCAACCTCGTGGTGTGAAGCGAATGGTACAACGTCACAGAAACGGTTAAATTGAAAAGATTGTGTCGGACACAGATGCCTGCCCTAATCATAGAAGACCAAATCTCCCGCGGCAGACCCACCTATAAAGCTTTGGCTGGACGTATTGAGGAGAATGGAGCGTCGGTGTCGTGACGGCTAGGGCCGCCGCCTCCTGTCCGGGAGGTCGTGGTTCGAATCCTGCCACGTACCAATGTGATTTCAAATTAAGATTTCAAATGTACGTTTATCCGACGCTCTTACGGTGAAAGAAAACATCGTGAGAAAACCTGCACACGCCTGGTTGTGTGTGAAGTCGACCAACCCACACTAGGCCCGCGTAGTCGACTAAGGCCCGGTCGCCTTAATTCAGGGTAGGCTCGAGTCCCTCGGTGGAGACGTATATGAGCCGATATGATGATGATTGAAGCGGAAGAGAATGATCAAGTGATCACAGCTCAGTGCAACTTACGTAGTCGCGCAGATCATGCAGGTAATCTGACCGTAAGCACGGTGACAACCTGGACAGGTTTGACTATTTCTTGACCGTTTCTGTGCTTCGGAATCCATACGAAGCCGTTGGTACCGGTTGCTCAAATCGTTTCTCATACATACTTTACATAACTACTTCTTGAAAATTGATGGGCTGATTGTAATGAAACTTTATGCACATAAGCAAGTCACGAAATTCTAGTTCGTAAGAAGTTCTAGCGTAAAAATGTATCATATGTGTGCCGATTCTAATGAAACTCTTTGTACATAAGCAAGTCACGAAATTCTAGTTCGTAAGAAGTTCTAAGGTAAAAATGTATCATATGTGGGCCGATTCTAATGAAACTTTATGTACATAAACAAGTCACGAAATCCTAGTTCTTAAGAAGTTCTAGGGTAACAATGTATCATATGTGAACCCAGTCTAATGAAACTTTATGTACATAAACAAGTCATGAAATCCTAGTTCGTAAGAAGTTCTAGGGTAAAAATGTATCATATGTTGGCCGATTCTAATGAAACTTCATGTACATAAACAAGTCACGAAATCCTAGTTCGTAAGAAGTTCTAGGGTAAAAATGTATCATATGTGGGCCGATTCTAATGAAACTTTATGTACATAAACAAGTCACGAAATCCTAGTTCGTAAGAAGTTCTAGGGTAAAAATGTATCATATGTGGGCCCAGTCTAATGAAACTTTATGTACATAAACAAGTCACGAAATCTTAGTTCGTAAGAAGTTCAAGGGTAAAAATGTATCTTATATGGGCCGATTCTAATGAAACTTTATGTACATAAGCAAGTCACGAAATCCTAGTTCGTAAGAAGTTCTAGGGTAAAAATGTGTCATATGTGGGCCGATTCTAATGAAACTTTATGTACATAAGCAAGTCACGAAATCCTAGTTCGTAAGAAGTTCTAGGGTAAAAATGTGTCATATGTGGGCCGATTCTAATGAAACTTTATGTACATAAGCAAGTCACGAAATTCTAGTTCGTAAGAATTTCTAGGGTAAAAATGTATCATATGTCACTAAGAGAATGAAGACAAATCTGATGACATCTCGCGCTCCAAAATCCATCCATCCGTCAAGAAACAGGCATACATACATAATTTACCCAAAAAACTTTTTTTTGGGGAGTCGGGTGATAAAAATGAGACGAAATTTTACAATCGAAAGCATTTTTACACGACTGGCCACAAAAAGGAGCGTATTTTTAGGTCTTATGTATGTATGTTTCTTTAATCCACGATATCTTCTAAACGGCATGATGGATTTTAGAGTGCGAGGTATCGTTAGATTCGTCTTGACCCCGTGTGAGTGATACATCTTACCCGACTTCCCAAAAAGAGAGGTAATTTTTAATGCAGTTAGTTTTCATTATTTAAAGTTATGGACAGTGTATTTAAGACAGAGCAATTCTAAATTTTTTTGGGTGATGTTTTTAGATCTACGGCGAGCCATATACAAAATAGTTTTACTATAATTAATTATTACATCAGCTCATATACGTCCCCACCGAGGGGCTCGAGCCTACTCTGAATTAGGGCGATTGGGCCCTAGTCGACCACGCTGGCCCAGTGCGGGTTGGTCGACTTCACACACAACCTTCGAATTTCTACGCAGGAGTATGCAGGTTTCCTCACGATGTTTTCCTTCACCGTAAAAGAGCGTCATCGGATAAACGTACAATATAAAATCAAAATTAGAAAACACATTGGTACGTGGCAGGATCGAACCACGACCTCCCGGACAGGTGGTAGCGGCCCTTGCCATTACGCCACCGACGCTCTTAATTACGACGGACGACTATAATTAATATTAAATTCTAAATCAAAGGTACATAGATTCCTTGATTTGGTTAATTAGATAGTTCTTACCCTGTTATCGTACCCGGGTATGGCCATCATCGTCCTGCCGCTTAACTCAATCTTGTCCACTTCAATGTCGGAAATAGCACTCTTAAGCGTGCACGACCAGTTCACCAGTCGGTTCGCTCTGTAGATATCCCCATCAGTATGGAGCCGTATGAAGGCTTCGTTGACGGCGCGACACATTGACGGGTCCATGGTGAAACGCACACGGGACCAATCGTAGGACGAACCTAAGGAGCGTAGTTGCTCGTATATTCTGTCACCTTTTCTGTTGGGAAGAATTTTGGGATTTTATTGTTTTCCAAATACAGCTCTATAATATAGCGAACTAAGCTCACAGAATCGGTAAACTTAAGTAAAAGTGGGCGGGGCACATAGCTTGTATAACAGATGTTCATTGGGACAGTAATGTTCTCGATTGGCAACGGCGAAGTGAGGACGTAGCGTAGACAGGCCTCCTACTCGGTGGACCGATGATCTGGTGACAGTCGCGGGAAGGGAAAGCCGCTGGATACGGGAAACTAGTCCATATGTAAGAGGTATTTTCAACATGTTTATGGTCGTCGGTGACGCAACGGTTAGCGCCGCCGCCTCCTGTCCGGGAGGTCGTGGTTTGAATCCAACCAATGTGATTTCGACTTTAGATTTCATATGTACGTTTATGCGACGCTCTTACGGTGAAGGAAAACACCGTGAGAAAATCTGCACACGCCTGCGGAGAAACTCGCAGGTTGTGTGTAGTCGAGAAACCCGCACTGGGCCCGCGTAGTCGACTAAGGCCCTATCGCCCTAATTCAGGGTAGGCTCGTGCCCCTCGGTGGGGACGTATATGAGCTAATATGATGATGATGGTAAAATAAACTTGAGGTACCTATTACAATTATTTTTATTTATTAGCCATTAATAATCCATTATGCGATCTTACGGTGACATATAAATAAAAAAAAAAGAAATGAAGCCACTCACTCGTTTTTCCACAGCCACACGCGCTTAATAAACTCCTCTCTCCCTATGTCATGCCTGGTCTTCTTTTCTTCTCTCCATATCTTTTTCTCAACTACCACCTGTGTAGCGATTCCGGCATGGTCGCAGCCAGGGTTCCAGAGGGTGGTCTTTCCGTTCATTCTGTAAGGTGAAATGAAATGGGGATAGGTGAAGGAACAGTCTGTATTATATGTATTAAGGAAAAATTTTTGTGCGTGAAGAGCACCGCAAACATTTCTCTGTTGGTGATCGTTCTGTACTGTCAGGCCTGTCGCACTCTGCGCTGTAGGTATGAAAATGTTAAAAATGTACCTACGCCGCGCGGCCCCTTGCAAAGTGCAAATTCAGTAGTCAGAAGAGACAAGAGTTACGCGATAGAAAAAGAGGCAACTTGTAGGAGTAGGTGAATACAACTGTAGGTAATTAGCGCTGTGCGACCTGAATTTACACTTTATTGTGTCGTAGCAAGAGTCGCCATTCATTCAAATATATTTGCGGAGTTAACCTTCTTTTACGTAGTAAATAGTCTCTATTCTTTGGTGCTGTGTGGTGGCACAGTACGCGGCAAGGACGCTGCCGCCCATCCTCTGGTTTTGATCCCTTAGTCGCCTCTTACTACACCTTCGGGAAGAAATGGGGTGGTACTATTCTAGGGCCACACCATAGGCAAAGTATACATATTAGTACTAACATACAGTATGGACACTCCCTGCCGCTCTCTAGATTGCAACCTCACCCTCACGTCACCCAGATTGATACAGATTGGTTACAGTTTGGTACTCGAACGTATGAGATTTCGCCGTGATTTTGTTTGTTCCGTCATTTGTTTTTAGAAATGTCATTTCTTGCCAGATGTATGAAGTGTCCGGGGTGTGCCATAGGGTGCCATTACGGCAATACCCCCCAACTTTGGCGGCTATGACCACAGTGTAAAGTTCGTTCGCTCAATTAACCGCTCCTTTGATAAATGCCGCTCGCGCTGCCGGCTCACGTCAAATGTTACCGACAAAAAAGAATGTAAAGTGGTTAAGTGTTTAAAAGAATGTATCTTTTGAATAGGGATGACGAATGCTAGTCATCAGAGTTACTTTATATCATCTGTTAAAAACGACATTTTGTTCTGAAAATGTTAGAAATCGTAATTGTATGAAATGGTCGAGAGAGAGGACACAGAATAGAAAATTAAAACAGATTTTTTTTTGTCCAACATGACAGATAGATGTTAGGCATCAAGTTCGGTCAACATTTCTGTGATAAAGCTTTTGTATTTTGAATGTGATAATGATAATACAAATAGGTCTAGATCTGTGAAATGATCATTATATAATTTCATTGAGGCGGTATTGTTATAGATTTTCGTTATTTTTGACGTCAATTACTACTAAACGATACAAAACCCAAGGTTGAAAAAAAAAACCCTTATTGTTGTAATGTTCCTTATAGTCAACAGCTATTAGAAACATGATTGAGCAGTTTTGGCTCGATAGAAAAAAAATCCCAAAAATAGGTCTACACCATTACTTTCAACTCTAGTTATGACTAATATTATGAAGTATAAAGGGGTTTGAAAATTTTTGTATGGAGACTGGCATGGCATACTGGAGTCCACCATTTTTTTTTTTCAAAATGACGTCGCACATTGAGACTTATATATTTGGATAGGGGACATACAGACAAACAAAAAATGACATGTAACATAGTGTCATAAAACGTCACGTTACGGAGATAATTGAATATTATTCATAATAATTTTGATTACTTTTAACATCAAATCAAATCAAATCAATTGTTCTTCTATAGGTCCTCTATCCAAAAACATAGGTTATATTGTGCGACGCCATTTTGAAAAATATTCAGCAATATTGTGATACAAAATAAAAAAATACAAAGTGAGTAATATTATTATTTTTTATACTTTCATTGTAGATTTTGATTGAAACGAAAAACCATTGAAAAAGTAAAAAAGTATGGTTATTTTCTTTACAAGCTATTAGAAACCGTAAAGAAAAAGACAGACACATTTGTTCCAATCAATACATCGCCTTAAACGTCGCAAAGGTGCGCGTCACATGATATACTAGTTACTTCGTAACAAATATTGCACTTCCTTATAAAACGAACATACCTACTGAAACGCAAACTATCGTTTCGAGCCGATCTCCTTTCTTGCGTTTCATAATTAAATTCTCTTTTGATTTTGTTCGTCTATGGAAATTGAATTTGAAAATATTTGTTTCTTTTTGACAAGGATGAGAGATTGAAAAAATAACAACCGAATGGTGGTCACCGCAAACCTATTTTTGACCGTAAATAAGATTATAAATTTAATAAGTTGCCTTTTGCTGTTTTCAAAGTTGTATGGTGCAGTTTTTTAGTATATTACAGATCCTTTGCCGATATTTCGAGGGTTTTTACCGAGTACCTAATGGACAACTAATATAATAACAGCGTAATAGCCGACGTATTACATCAGCAGGCTAAGCAAATAACTGATCGAGTCTTGGCTGGTACAGCTCGAACACCTTTTTCGTCAGCCTGAGCATCTACCACCGTCGTGCCACCTGCGAAGGGAAGTAGTCACCTTTTTTCTTCACATTTCCCTATTCCCCGGTCAAGATTCCTTTTGGTTTTCATGAACTTTAGAAATTGAACAGTGTTATTATTTTATGTGTGCCTTTTTACGTATAATTTAAGGTATTATCTATCACAGAATTAAGAGTAACAATCTATATGTATGGATTGTCCCTTCTACTACTTATAAGTTTTACAATAACTAAAAGTGTAATCACACGTTTGTACTCCATGTTCAATTTTAGTCATAGTCTCTCAACCTATTGAAAATTGATATTATTATAAGTACCATTTTACATTTCGCGGTGACCAATTCCTTTTGATACTAGCTGTTATTAAATACAAATTTTAAATTATATTTTAATTTATTACCTCTAAATATATATTTTAATTTATTACCTCTAAATCTTACGTATTATATGTGGCAAATTCCGTAAGGGTTTTTATCCCCTGTTTCCATTATTTTTGTCACACTACGCATTTATTCACCTACTCCTTCCCATACACGGAAACATGGATATTAAGGCGCTCGACTTAGCGGTTATAACTGCGTACACGGGCTCCGCGCGAATTGCGGCGGCGATAGTACGGCGTTCTAGCGCTGACGAGCGGAGCGCGGCCTGTAGGCCGCGCCAATGTGTAGGTACTTATCTCGCCTGTTCGACTGAGTGACGGGGACCTGTGCGCGTTCACCAGCAATTAGTTCGCCATGGCACAAATGAGATACGAGCTAATAATTGGTAAGCTTGTTTATTACATACACGTGCTGCACCGTTAGGTATTCTAATAGATATATTATTAATAAGATTGTTACAGTCGCAATTATTATGTAAAATATTGTTTATGGTAATGCTTACCTGTGCCACCTAGCGAATGCGTCTTCCACAGCATTAGTGAGTGCATGTCCCAGATGTAGAGTGCCCGTAATATTGGGGGGTGGTATCACCATCACAAACTTGCCTTTGGGATTTGGATCCAGCACAGATTTTCTCTAGAAGAGCATAGTAACATCATATAAGAACATTATTTAAAAAAAGGATTTTTTTTCATTTTACTATACGGCGAATCTACCTTAGAACAACAGGCTTAGTGTACTTATTACCAACCATAAAAGGTAACCCTTATTAAAATAATTTAAATAGTTGAAGAATTTGAGTGAATTGTATCATATACATGTATAAGGCCAGTCAACTGTGCGCAAAATTGATTTTATCGCACAAGTGCTTTTTACTTTGCCACTTTTATAATTTCTAGCAAATAAAAAAATAAACGAAAATAAACAATCTTCTTTCAGACTTTTAAAAGTTGAATTTCAAAAGAGATAGGTTACATAACGCTAGATTCTCTTTGGGTTATATCTTTGTGAAGATAAGAGAACAAAAACCTACCACAGTGCCCTGTGGCCTGTGTCAGAAGGACATAGATTGATGATGTATGAAGCGCATAGCTCACACCAATATTTCATCTTAGCCAAGGAGGTTTCATGCTTGCATTATTATTATTACCTTTTTACCCCCCCATGTATCATAAATAGCTAATACCAAGCAGCTAACTAAAGAATCCTAAAAATTTTTAAACAAACTTAAAATATACAAAAACCGACTTCAAAATGAAATTCACTCAAAAGTATGAAATGATATTATTATACTTAGATACACGACATTGACCAACAATAACGAAATCAAAGGTGGGTACTACCTACTTCTTTCTTCGGCATCATCGTCACTTACCATCAGGTGAGATGATGTCGAGGGCTTACTAATAGTGGATAAAAAAAACAAATAACTAAGTCAAAAATCTGATATTATAAGTATGTATCCTCTCACCCCATACTCCGGTTTGAAGAATCCTTGCTTCTCCCACCAAGCATACCAGGCAGCTTCAACATATTTCGGACTGTATGCATCAGGCATGGGCCCTGACAAGTCTTTCTTCTCACCCGGTACAGTGTTAGCTGTATAAACTGCACTTTCCTTTGACTCTTTTGCTTTTTTCTGGGAAGTAAATTGAATTATGCAGTGTAGTGCTTTTGGAGTAGTACTTTTCTCTGTAAGAACTTTTATCCAAATAAGTTTATTATATTATCTAGGAAAGAATATCTACCTACTTTCAAGAATATTCAATTCAATATTCTTATATAAAACATTTATAATAAAAATATTGGAAATATAGTATTTAAATATTTTTAATTTCATTGCAGTAAGTACCTACTTATGTGTCAGGTGCTTGTATCTATTTTGGGACACATACCAAATGTTGAGATACAACTAAAAAAATTGAGGATGTTGGTAAGCCCATCACTGGACTCAAATTACCCTCTTTCTGATAGTCATAAAATAGTAATTACATTATGTCATTTGTGAAAAATAAGGAAATCATTGAATGTAATTTATGCCTTTGACAAGAGTAGGCCAGTTCACACGCGAGAGGCAGTCATCGCTTCCATCAACCATATTAAAGGGAATTAACGACCCGGCTCCCGATGCGCCACCATCCGCACCAACATTTCAGCGAGCATGCACAATATTAATTAGAAGAAATACTAAACTTGTTATGTCTTGTTGCTTTCATGTCAATTCTTAGATTGGTCATCATTTTATTACTATTGAACATGATTATCTGTCTACCCATAAATTTTTGTCATTTAAATATTTGGATATTATATTAACCTTTTTTACAAAGAGTTTTTGACACAATTTTTAAACTGAATCTCTGAAAAATTTAAGACATCATTGGGTAATAGGGGATCGGACTGCTAGTCATTTGAGTTACTTTTTATGACCTGTCAAAAACGAAATTTTGTTCTAAAAATGTTTGAAATACCCACAAGTGACGACATATATTTTATGCGTCATTGACGAACTTATTTTGTGAATTTGATCAGTTAAAAATTGAAGACGTGATGGAAAAACAAAAGAAGTATGGTTTTTGAAACTTCAAGAGGAAGAGCAGTTTAGGAAATCATATTTCAGATTTTATTTTTGATGCAGTCCGATCCCCTATTTGTTATACGAGGGCAGTTTGACAACTCAATGACTTTAAGTTTCAATAAAAAAAATTAAATATTTTTTTTGTCTCATATTTGGAAACTCACTACGAAGCGCATGCCGCTTTTTTTTTTTCAAATTTGGCGCGAAAAACAAGCTTTTTAGAAACAAAAAAGGAGTTTTTTGGCGGGATTTGTGGTAGTCGCATTCGTAGTTTTATTTTGTTGTTTTTTCATTGTTTTCTGCTAGGATTTTGTTCAAGAAGTGGTGCATTTTGGAGAAAATCGTCTAGTGCACGTCAGCAATGTGGAGAACAAGAAAATAAAACGAAGGAGGACGTGAGAACCCAACTTGCTCTGGGTGCAGTTTTATAGACGCTCTACAGCAACTGGGTGTTCCACCTCAGAATGTAGCTGTTGCAAATGCTGTCAAGAACTTCAGAGAAGATTTGTAATGCACCGGCACTAGCATTACAAATCAAAAAACTAAAGGAAGCTTAAATACGTCAGACCTGGCTGTATGGTCTTAGTCACCTTTGCCTTCTCCGCGCTTTTGAAAGCCGGAGAAGAAACCAAAAAAAAAAAAAAGAAACAATAAAGTTAGGCGACTTCTAAGTATTCTTTGAAAATGGAGAAAAGCGAGTTTCGAGTGCTGATTAAACACTATTTTTTACGTGGTAAAACAATTAAGCAGACCGAAGACAAATTGAAAAAGTATTATGGTGATTCTGCGCCTTCTCATGGGATGGTACATAAGTGGTTCACTGAATTTCGTTGTGGACGTACTACCACTAATGACGCGGAGCGCCCAGGAAGGCCGATTGAGGTCACTACGGAAGGCATGGTTAATAAAAAACATGATATTGTTTTAGCAGACCGTCGAGTGAAGATACGCGAAATAAGTGATGCTGTGCACATCTTGACTGAACGAGTTTTTTATATTTTGCATGATATTCTGGCCATGAAAAAGCTTTCTACAAGATCGGTGCCGTGTTTACTGACAGTCGACCAGAAACGAAATCGTTTAACAGCTTCTGAGGAATGACTAGCCATGTATAATTGCAATCCGAGTGAGTTTATGCGTCGGTAAATAACAGTTGACGAAACGTGGGTCCATCATTATACACCAGAGACTAAGCAACAGTCGAAGCAATGGACTTCTACCGGGGAACGTGCCCCAAAGAAGGCAAAAACTGTTTGCTCGACTGGTAAAGTGATGGCCACAGTCTTTTGGGTCAGCAAAGGGGTTATTTACATAGATTTTTTGGATAAAGGCAAGACATTAACCGGAGCTAACTATGCTGCATTGTTAGATAGATTCAATGAAAAGTTGATCAAGAAACGACCGCATCTAGCAAAGAAAAAAATTCTATTTCATCAGGATAATGCACCGACCCACTCGTCTGCAATCGCGACATCAAAAATTGACGAATTAGGATACGAATTATTGCCACACTCTCCATATTCGCCAGATTTAGACCCATGTGACTTTTTCCTCTTCCTAAACGTGAAGAAATGGCTTGGCGGGCGAAGATTTTCGTCAAACGAAGAGGTGGTAGCCGAAACTGAGACCTATTTTTCAGGGTTTGACAAAAAAATATTTTTTTGATGGATGTAAGAGGTTGGAACATCGCTGGACTAAGTGCGTAGAGTTGAAAGGAGATTATGTAGAAAAATAAAAATGTATATATGTAAAAAGAGTGTTTCTTCTTTCCAAAGTCATGGACTTATCAAACCGCCCTTGTACATGAGTGTGCTTTGTCCCACAAAGAACTTATTGATTTACTAAGTCTGGTATAATCATCTATGGTTTTGACATAATAAGTTGCATCTACCATTGTCAGTATCATCTTTATGCGGATGAGTTTTAAGTTTATACTTTTCAAGTTGCATACCCATCGGTTTCTGTAGACCAAATGAACGAAGATATTAATTGAATTGCAATCTGGTCTACAAACAATTCACTAGTCCTAAACCCTGCAAAATCTAAATATTTAATTTTAGGTTCAGCCAAGCAAAGACAGAAGATCTCCAATTATAATCCTATGGGGCATATTTTAGGAGCACTTGTCGATAAAGTAGATTCAACTCGCAATTTAGGCATTCAAATGTACTCTACCTCCGATTTAAGGACCATATAGTCGAACTTGTTGGGAACTCTTAGTTTAGACTGAAGACTCTGTACCAAATTCGTAATCTTATTAACACTGCACTATGAGTAAGTCACTAGTATCACATTTTAAGAATCCATCAGTCGTCCAACAGAGACGTCCAAACAGGGCAATCACGTGGGAGTTAAGGGGCAGGTACAGCCCACTGGCTAGACCATACTTACCATTTGTTCAGTGCGGTGGGCCCATTCATTGAGGGTTGTCAAATTGCGTTTTTATTATCAATCATTCCTGCATGGCTCATTTTCATCTTTTGATTTTTTTTTGGTTCATAATTTTTAAAAATGACAGACATGCATTAGTTGTAACAAAATATTTTAATATTTTGCTATAAAAATTAATATATTAAATGTTATATTGTGGCAATATCAATACATTTATCAATACATAATCAATGCTGGGAGGGACTTGTAAGGTCTCGAATGAATGGAGTGTACAAGAGATCTATCGGCCCAGCAGTGGGCTAATGTGGACTGATTTTAAAGACATATAGATAGAAGTAGGCACAGTCGAGTTCATTAATATATTCGCAGGGCCAATGGTTCAAAACATTGTAAGAGTTGGAATGAATATAATGTTCTATACAAACAATTAATGAACCGTTTACATGATAACATTTTATTAATATCTACATTATGTGTGTATAGAATTTAATATTCATTTTCCGACGCTTACATTGCTTTGAACCATTGGTCCTGCCAATGAACTCGACTGTACCTACTTATCTTTACTTGTTTATTTTTTTTATTCATTCCGTGGTAGTCTCGATCATGTTCTCTGAAGTGAAGGAAATCAAAATGACAATAAGAACACAAGCCATACACATACAAAAAACAATGACGCAACATAACTCGTAATTGCACTGAAGCTCTCACTAAATAGCGAGCGCCAGGTACCGATCTAACCTAAAAATGTACCACCAGGGAAGGTCAGTTGACTTTCACTTTTCATACAAAGATTAAGCCATTTTCATGTATAAAATGGACCTTTACAGCAACATCGGTAAGTTCTTAGTCATAACATAATACCATACAGAAACCTACTTCGGGCTTATCTTTTTGAACAGCTGGCGTAGCACTTTTTTTGTCCAACTTGGCTTTAAGTTTTTCCAACTTTGCAGCCTTTTTTGCTTCTTTCTCTAATTGCTTTGCAGTTTTTTCTTGCGGCTGGTCCTCTGAAAGACCATTTTGAGTATCGTTATCAGTCATTTTTGGTCAATTTTTAATATTAATTTAATTCACCGCAAAAAACACTTCTAGACGTAGTGATTTCTATACTCATTGAACAAAAAGAGAATATAATACACTATTGAACACATATACGAAAGGATATAAAGACTATACTAAACAGGATATACTAAACAAACGTAGCAGTGTTACCAGATGAAAAATATAAACTACCGTGTTTAAAATAATATTCATTTCGATCTGAAAACGATATTTAATTTATTACTAGGGATACAGGAACAATTAAATATGTTTATTATTATTAAATGAAACCAATAAAGTAGCTTTATCTTCTTGTTTTATAGTAAAACTACAACTAAAACTGAAGTAAACAAACCCTGACATGTTCAAAATAAAACACACTTTTTAAATTAATTTTACATACCTCATTTGATTTGAATGTCCAAAAATAATTGTATAACCCTTTCTCCACCCAAATCAAGGTTTCACAGTTATTTTGGAAATAAATTAATAAATAATTTTGGATTATAATAATATTTGTCACAATGTCGTGATTAAATGTCAAAACGTCAGAGCCAACAAAGTTGCGGACGCTAGATGGCGCTGGACTCGTGCACAGGGCCAATAGTTGGTCTTAAAATTAACACAGCTATCAGCTATTTCCATTTCTATGCAAAAAGGGCTGGCGTGCTCGGTGTTGCCAACTGCAGGCGACAAAACTGTGCTGCGTCAGGCATCAGTTACTTGCTCAAGGCCACTCGTTATATGCCTACCGCTAAGCGTATCAGAGACGATACAACCGACAGTGGGTTGCCGCATGCCCGCCTGAGTGCTCGCACGTCACATTTACCGCTCTGACTATCGAAATGCCGAAACCACGCAATTATTGTGCAGTGGATGGGTGTCACAGTCAAAAGACAAATGAAAATTTGACATTTTTCAGGCGACTTCCAAAAAGGAGGAGGTTCTCAATTCGTCTGTATGTTTTTTTTATGAGTGTTACCTCAGAACTTTTGACTGGGTGAACCGATTTTTGATTCTTTTTTTATTCGAAAGCTAGTGCTTCCCGTGTGGTCCCATAAAAAAATATCAAAATCGGTGTAGTACTTTATTAGAAAATTAACAAAAGCCAAAAATAACAATGCAAAAATGTATAAGTTGATGCGATGGAAGTCGGTTTATTAACGTGTTTAGCGTTTTCAATTATTTCATTGCCGAGAGACTATCAAAGGTAAGTTAATAATATTTTAAATCTTTTGTTTTTTTCGAATTCCCTTTTCTCGTTCCCTTACAAATTAACATCATTTATTCCTTAGACTTAGAACAATGGTGGGTAGGAACCTACTATGTTAATAGTCGTAAATTAAGGATTTTAGGTATTCTTTATGTGTTTTTTTTTATAATTAATAGTTACCTACTTAATGTCAAAACATAGATAGGTACCTAGCGTCGTCGTCGTGATCTAGGTAGGTATGTCATAGAATATAAGTACTACTGCGCCGGCCACTCGGTAGCTGGGAGGCACTGCTATAGTTGTAGATAAACCGTTTGAAACCAAAATCCAAGGTTTAACTTGTCAAGTACCATTACGTCATCGAAATAACTCCATCAAGCTCCCCCCCCCCGCGCGCCGCCGATTTTTATTACCAGGACGAATGTAAACGAAAAAAATCTCAAGAACTATAGCACAGATTACTAAATAATTACTTCGTAAACTATAGCTTGCATTCACAAGCCGTTTTTTGTTATGAATTGTAGATAGTAGCAGGAAAACTATTTTATTATTTAATTATTTACGAGGTTTCGGATATTTTCGACATTAAAATTTAATAATCGGGAATTCAGGGAAGGGAAACAATTCATCTATCATTTTATTAAACGCAAACATATTTGATCGACAGATATAAAATAATTGATTTTCTACAACATTCGTTTCATTACCAAAAAAAATCATAATAGGTACATAACAACCCTAGCACATTCGCTCGATGACGCACTCGCACGTGGGTCGCGCGGCGGGCAAACAATCTCAACTCTCTGTATGCGTATTTATGGTACATTTCTTGTCGCTGTAAACAGCTGGTATTATTATTAAGATTTTGTAGGCTATTATAGCGTAGGTATTTACGCTTTTGTATGGGAGTGATGTATCTGTTACGAAGTAACTATTTAGTAATCTGTGGCTGCATTTTATGTATATTGTACAGTGAACAGCACATGCAGTTGGACATAATGGCCTTGAAAATGTTAGAAGTTGAACAGAGCGAATGCGAAAAAGAGATAGTAATTGTTCTCTTCGCATTGTTTTCAATCTGCGCTGCCTCTTACCGCTGGCCGGTGCGGGTAGGCGGGGTCGGGGGAGATCGCGTTCGTCCGAAGATTTTACATACATACTTATTGATGGAAATTCCGATTTATTTGTCAAAAAGACCAGACTTTTAAGAATAAAATATTATAGGTAGTGGTAAGGTTTGTATATTTGTTTGGTTATAGGGGGTTAAACTTTAGAATTATTGAACCGAATCTAAAATTCTTTAACCGCCTCCGTGGCGTAATGGGTAGGTAGTCCATTCGCTTCACACCAGGAGGTCGCGGGTTCGATTCCCGGTGGGGTCAACTTGTAAGATTCGGTTTGGTTGGTGGTAGGGCATTTTCTAAGCCCGCCTGGCTAGCTACCACCATCTTATCTAAGTCTTGCCGATAAACATCAGTGTTAACAACATTGATGTGTTCCGGCTTGAAGATAAGATAGCCCGTTCTCCATTTTGTTGGGGAATCTAGGTAAGCCCGCTTCCCTCTTCGGCATCATCGTCACTCACCATCAGGTGAGATGATGCCAAGGGCTTACCAATTGTGAATAAAAAAAGCAGTAAAGAATGAGACGGTGTACGCTCACAAATTCACAATAAATGCTATCTAATATTTATGCGACTGGACTTGGACTGACAAACGTAGTATGTATTGGTGACTTATATTCGCTTTGGACGGGACGAGACGGAGACGGATGAGTGAGTGACTTTAATATACTGGCAGTGTTGCCGTTAGGACAATCTTGTTTGTGGTTATTAAAATGAAAAAGTGGCCAATTTTGTAATAAGGATGTGGATTTAATTAAAACGGTACCTAATACATGTTAGAAAAAAATTATTGTAGGCCTACAATGGCATCTGGTAATTCTGAAATCTCTACGTCAACGTCAATCGATCGGTGATGATGATGTAGATGGGGTTTCAATTTTTTTGATTGCTTTGTCCGCTTCTGTAAATTTGTTTAAAACTTCAGGTGGCAAAACATAGTCGTGGCATTTTTATTATTTATTTTAATTGACTTTTAATCATAATTATGGAATTAAGTGTTAATGCACACATTTTGTTTCATAATTTATTTTTCAGTGTGTTCATGACAGTTAACTACTTACTTCCGCGTTAGAGTGAGGGAGACAAGACCGCAGTAACTAGGTTAAATATTTGGTCAACTGTAAACAGTAATTATCAAAAACATAATTACCAAAAGTAGCTAGAATCGTGTTGTTAGCTAAAATTATTTTTGGCTAAACTGTTAAAAATATGCTAGATCTAGCCACAAAGTTGCTAAAACGGCAACACTGCTTGCTAGCTCGTGTCACTGCGCGGATGCTTGGTTTATTAGATCTATGGCGGATGCTTTGTAAGGGGCGTGGCTTATGATTTGTCAAAAGCACAAAAGGCTTTCAAAAGGGGAAATCTACCTCTCTTGCGGCGTTCAACTTAGTTAAGGAAATCATGCAGGGATTAAATAATAAGATGTACACCACAGGCCTGTACTTTGATATGTCTAGGGCTTTTGACAACGTGTCACATAATTTACTTTTGTCCAAACTGGAACACAATGGCATAAGAGGCCCTGCCTTAAATTGGCTCAGATCATATTTGAGTAACAGAACACAATGTGTAGAGGTCTTGAAATTGAATGAAAAACATGAAACTGTCTCATGTTATTCAAGGGCTAGAAATAACAGTGTTGGCGTCCCTCAAGGAAGCATACTGGGTCCTTTGCTGTTCTTAATTTATATTAATGACCTACCCGAGGTGACAAATCAAAGAAGTATTCTATTCGCAGATGATATTTCGGTAGTAGTAACGTCAAGCAAAAACATGACAATAAATCAGCATGTGGACGACATAAATGATACTTTAAAAAACATAATTTTATGGTTACTTAAAAATAAATTGACACTTAATATAAATAAATCTAAATTCATTAATTTTAATAGCTACAATGACATGATTAATATATATTACGACATTGGAACCCTCGAGAGTGTTGATAAAATTAAATTTCTAGGAATAATGATGGATCAAAAGTTAAACTGGAAAGACCACATTGACATAGTTTGCACCAAACTAAACAGATTCATTTTTCCTTTGTATAAAATAACTCAAGTTGCTTCAAAAACAACAGCTATGACTGCATACTTCGCGTACATCGAATCGGTACTTAGGTATGGACTTATAATTTGGGGAAATAGCACAGATGTAGGAAAAGTTTTTGTGGCTCAGAAAAAGTGCATACGTGCGATTTGTGGTGTCGCTCCCGACGTGTCGTGCAAACCATTTTTTAAAAATCTGCAAATTCTGCCCCTTCCGTGTTTGTACATTCTTGAAGCAGCCACATTTGTAAAGATGTATCAAACTAAATTCTACATTGAGGCTAAAGACGCAACAGCTAACACTAGAAGTAGAAGATACCCAGATAGGCTAGTTTACGATGAGGTACCAAAAAGCACTAGGTACCAAAAAAACTGTTTCTGGATGTGCAGAATAATTTATAATAAGATACCACAATTTGTAAAAGAACTTCCAATAAACAGGTTTAAGGTGGAACTAAAAAGATGGCTGCTACTGCATACATTTTACTCGGTCAAGGAATTTCTGGATTTTAAATTTATTAATAATGACTAAATTGAATGTTATTTATTTATTAATTGTAATGTAACTAGTTTTTTTTTTTTTTTTTCCTCTTTGTTTGCATGCTATCATTTTTATGGCTGAGTTTGGCGTTTCAACAAAGATTTTGTACCACCTACTATTATGTACCCAACTCAAGGGCAAATAAACGATTTCTATTCTATTCTATTCTATTCACAGATCTGTGGTCATAAGTTTGTGTGAATTCGTTATTGGCATTTCAGATATTGGCAGTTATTGGCATTATTCCCCTTATATAATATAGCATATCTCTGGTTATTGGTCTTAAATAGACGCTTATTTAGAAAATAATGTCGATTGGTATATTTTCGTAAAGATGACGAATTCTACCAATCACCGATGTGTACGACTGTTCAACTGTTAAAAATCGGTCGTAGTTATATGTGTGTATACTGTCCATCACCACGTGCTGGCCACTGTACTTCGAGATCTTCGATTTCAAACTTTTTTGTGCTATTTGTGCTTACTGCTGAACGGTAGTTAATATTCACAAATACCATAGAAAAAGACACGGTAATGGATCACTACCGTAGACCGTGTATTGGCCAAAAATACCGTGCATCTACGGTAATTACCATGTCCCTGATAATTACACACGAGTGCTATACTATAATATATGAAAACCCCACATTCTGTTACGTGTCTTTGAATGAGCTACACCTAAAACGTTTTATACAGGCTGATTAAGAAAATGAATTCACGTATGTTGCTATTGAACTTACTAGATAGATCCTCAGAAGACGAAGCCGACTTTGACGAAGTAACGATGATGCCGAAGATGGAAGCGGGATAACCAAGATTCCCCAACGCAATGGGGATCTGGCTATCTTATCTTCAAGCCGGAACACATCAATGCTGTTAACCGCCTCAGTGGCGTAATGGTTAGTCCATTCGCTTCACACCAGGAGGCCGCTGTTACACAACTTTAGACCCCTAATTTCCTTCGTACCCACCTTTTCCTTCCTATATAATGTTAACAGCTTTATAACCATGTTTTATGCAAATAAATTTTAATTTAATTTAATTTCATTTCATTTGATTTCGTTGTTGTTGGTTAATGTCGTGTATTTAAGTATAGTAATATTATTTCATACCTTTGAGTTAATTGAATTTTGTAGTTGGTTTTTAGTTTTTTAAACTTTTTTTTTTTTTTTCTTTATTTTTAGTGATATTGCTATCTATCTCACAACGTTAAAACCAATCACCCAGTTGGCAATAAGAACCATCAAATCATAATGCACGTGTTTCATTAACAGATACAGATTCCTGCGGCTTCCATCATCATCTCAACAGCATGAAAGTTAAGGAATTAAATCTTCCATCATCAGCTTGTCTAAATAATCTGAAAGAATACAAATATCGGTCTATACGTACCTACGTAAAATATTTGAAGAATTATCCTCCAACTCTTAACCATTAAGGACTTGTACCTTCCTTCAACAGCTCATCAACATGACATGATGACTAACAGAGGCAAATACTTGAATAATTTTAGAAAAAACACGAAACACGTAAAACGTGCCTATAAAATTTAAGGGTTGCCCTAGATTTCTCTGGGATCCCATCATCAGATCCTGAGTTGTTCACATTGGGACCGCCTCGGGAGTATGTACACTCTTTTTTTGAAGAGAATTTTGAAAATCGGTTGGCAATCGGCGGAGATGTCGCGTAACAAACATACAAAAAAAAATACAGTCGAATTGAGAACCTCCTCCTTTTTGAGGTCGGTTGATAAGAAAGCCTACTTAGCCGTGATAGTTTTCCTTTTAAATTGAGTATATTTCCTACTATTTACTTACTGTTTTTTCAGATGTCCTAAAATAGCGGTTCCGCTTGTAGAGGAGGGGGCGGGGGACACTTGACTCAAACAAAAATAGGGTACCTCCTTTACATGTAAAGTGGGTCTTAATTTTGACGCCGAAGTACCCTTCCTTGAGGGGATCGTTGAATAGGTATTTTAATTAACTTAGGGTTTCCTAAAACATATTTTTTGATTTAGGAATGATCGGTTTGCGAAGGACAAAATTATTATTGGTACTAAAATCAAATTAAATCGAACCACTGTATTGACCCATACCAAAGAGTTATAGAACCTATACGTAATTCTGGTTCAGCATTAGTTTATTTTTTAAGCCCTCCGTTTATAAAAAAAAATCAAGATAATCATTATAAAACGAACATACCTTGATAAAACGAACGTACCCCTCCAGTAGTCTTTAGCTTCGAACATTTTTGTTAGGTCATCTTTGACTATGGTTTATTGTGTATCTCTTTTTAACATAATTCAATAACATCTTCTGTCTCTTTTTAGCATTACTTGATGGTAGACAGATTGTGTTAGTGACAAAGTTAATATAATACACTAGTCAGTAATAGTGGTGATAGATAACGTAGTAATTAAATGCTCTTTTGTAGTCAAAGTTAATATATACAAAATTGGCCGGTTCTACCAAAAACCGTCTCCGTGGCGTAATGTTTAGTCCATACGCTTCACACCAGGAGGTCGCGAGTTCGATTCCCGGTGGGGTCATCTTGTAAGACTCGGTTTGGTTGGTAGTATAGACTTAGTAATGATTAAATGCGCTTTGGTTGTGATAGCCAACTCAGTCGAACACTTTGTCAGTAGTACGTTTTTTACATCATTCAAAAATCTTTCTAAGTTGTGCGACAGAGAAAACGTAAGGAAATTGCTGAGGTGTTATCTCTTTTTAGTACATTATTTGACCATATTATCACGAAAAAAAAACGCAGCAATACACACCAGTGAGTTACTATTTTTATTTTTAACTACGCGAATTAAAAAAAATATATCTTTTAAATGGGTGAGCCATTTTATTTTATTTTAGTTTTTGAACAATTAAAATATTGTTCTCTTTCACCTCATATATAGTTTTATAGTGGTTTAATTTGAGTTTAGTACCACCCTCCATAGAAAATTAATGTTGTCTTTTAATTTGTTTTCTCCTAACTCCCAACCCTACAACAGAAGCGGCTTTTATAAAAGCGCATGACGGGCGAAGTGATACAGACTCTCGGTAGTGCATTTTGATTCGTTACTAGAGCATCTACTCTCGGTAGGCTAATGTATACAAGGTGGTATGAATATAGCGTTGTAAGTAAGTTTAAATTCGCATGTTTGCTATCACAAATATATCCATCTTTACTTTTTAAAGTAATATTTTTTAATCTTTAGTCAAAAGTAAGCTACGCAACAGGATGTGAGCAAATCTAATGAACTCAATTTGTCGTAAATCAATAATTCTTCAATCGAAAATTTAAAGAAAGTCAGGCACACTTATCACTAATATATATATATATATATATATATATATATATACTTTACTTATGTCTTAATGTCCTCGACAAAATTAACAATACGGTGAAAAAAGAAGCAGCAGCTGGTGCAGGCTTATCGTCGACATCTAGGGATAATGATGACTATGAATATGTTGTGGAATTATTTAATACGACGAAACGCTTCCAGAAAAGATAGGTAGTTAGTACCCCGTTTCCTTTGGCTCGTCAAACGACTGTGCCCCCAGGTTTAGTTGATTTGAATACCTAAATACTTGTGAAATAAATTAATATATCTTTAAATTATAGCATTGTTTCAAATTTTTTGTTTACATTCATATCTTCAAATAAGCAGAATCTAGTGGATTTCATACCTCGAATTTTCCTAATATATTGCGCATTTTTTTATGAGTGTTTAGTAAAACTTTTTTCTCCGTTACGGCAACACTGCAGCGGCAGCGACCAGTGACGCCCTCCATTTTGTTTTTCGATTTGTGCGGGACGTGCGCATTGTGCGTTTGTGTGAATTTTATTTGAATTTATTGTGTCTCTTGCGTCAATAATAGACTGAATACGTGTTATTTCTTTTGTTTTTACTGTACAAGGAGCTGTGATCGTAATGTCTGATCGAGAGGTAGTGTATTTTTAGAAGAAGTGATTTTCACGCACGCTGCGCCGCGCGCTCTGTAGCGCGTGTTTTATTTTTTTTGCCGTTCCTATTAATTGTTCATTGCGGCGCTTGGGGTTTCAGAGAAGTCGTTCTAAGACCCGCAACGGGTCCCGGGAGCCCCCGCCGAAGCAGATTGCGATGTCCCGAGGGCACAGCAGGAGCCGGTCGCGGACGCCGCCCCCGCCAAAATCCGCTAGTCGAAAATACCGCAGCCCGTGAGTATAAAAAAATTACCTAAATTATTATTCTATTCGTAGACGTGTTTACTGCACATTACACAGTTTACTCTGCGACCCATTTTACGGTATTTTCTTATCGTATTTTATGGTTGTATTATTTAATTTTTATTACTCAATGCTGAATCGGTAATCATAACCTCGACCTCGTGTTCAAGGACGGCAGTTGCTAAATTTTTAGATTTATTACTTATTAGTGTAGAGTAACTTCCCTAGTCAATTTGAACTTTAGATTTACATTTAACAATGGTAAGCAAATTATGTTGTGAATACATATTGCTCATCACATTGACCATAATTATATTGAATATATTCTATTACTGTTATAATGAAGTTATTTACTATAGTGGTATCAAACGGTCGCTGCTCGCAAGGCAATAAATCATCTGTGCGCTAGGGTTTGGGGTGCTTGCTGTCAGTGGGTGGCCTATCAATTCCTGGAAGAAGGCATGGACATGTGCATTGGCTTAAATAAAAGGTGTTAGGTCGCTCTGTTACCCTTTCAAGATTGTCACTGTGTTTTTGATATGAGATCACTATGTCTTTCCATAAGATACGTAAGTGTGACAGGGTGCACTATAAGTGGCATCCTGTTCCCAAATTATATTTGCAGCAGCAACTGTTTGATAGTGGTATAGTCTAGGCATCATTAGCTTGGCTTATTATAGTTGGATCAATTTTACTTAATGATCCAAATTCCATAGCAACCATTTTGTTTTATCAATTCAGTAATACCATGATGTCAGATATTTAATCTATAACACTACCTATACTCTTTGTTTACTAACTTACATATACAGGTGTGCTGCAAACAATCAATCATTTTTACAATCAATAATTTTTCTGAGACTAATCAGTAATGTCAAAATCTAGCAGCAGCAGCTCTGAGTATGTATTTTCTGTATTGATTTGTATTTAATTAAAAGAGTGGTTGGGCTACCCTATTGTACAGTTGAGCCACTTTAAGCAAGTATTAGTAAAAACTTCTCCCAGTTAATGGTAATTTTGGTTAAAGTGGATATGTGAAACCAAACTATTTTATTTCTGGTATTGATCAATGATTAATAGTTTGTACATAAATGTTGGCAGTAATAGTGAATAATGTTTCATAATTTGTCTTTGCCTTATTCTTCATAAAATTTAGAACAACTCAGTCACTCAAAATGCTGGACATGCTTACATTTTTTTCCAGGGTGGGTCGTTTTGGGATTTTACCCACCGCCCATCCCTACTAAACATATATACTCGCGCAGTCGTTCCCGCTCCTACTTCCCGCACGGATCGTATTGTCGTGTCTCTCGCACTCTTGCTGACCTTAGTTGCACTGCAGGACCCCTCGGTCGCGCTCCGGCTCGCCGCGCCGCGGATACCGCGCCCGCTACTCGCGCAGTCGCTCCCGCTCCTACTCGCCGCGCGGCTCCTATCGCCGCTCTCACTCGCACAGTCCCATGTCATCCCGCCGGAGGCACCTTGGTGACAGAGTGAGGACATTACAAGTTATAACCTTTTACTTTTTTTTATGTATATTTAGGTTAAGGTTGGGAAGTTGTTTGGGCGTCCACTGCAGGCCATGTGCTGAAAGCAGTGGACACTCTTACTGAGATTAAAAATAAATGAGATTTATTTCATTTGAAACACATGTCAGTCATCACTCTTTTTCCTAAATAACTATTTTGTCTATTGAGGAAACAAATATTATTTTCAAAATCTAACATCACTGATCAGATCAGTTATGTTATATATGATGAGGAAGTTGTTCTCTTAATTAAATGGATGGATAAGGATTCTACTCACGGATTTTGTGATGGTTATATTTCACAACTATAACTAGTTTTATTGTAATTAAGTAATATAAATTCCCCATAATATTAAGTGGTAATTAATCTTCATTGTGGCTTGGCTTGCCTTATAAAAAATGGTAAGTATGTACTATAAAATAAAAAGTGTTGTTCTGTAGTGCCCAGTGGGTAGTATGTGACATCATCGCTTACCATTAGGTGAAAAAAAGCCAAGTTTCGCTTCTAAAAGCTGTAAGCCAAGCTACACATTCTTTTTTAGCCTCTTAGGCTGTCCAAATAACAGCAAAGTTTGTGGGGTGAAAACATCAGTCACTTTTACCATCAGATGAAAATCCTCGACATTTACATCAGCACACTTGATGGTCGAAGATTAGTGTAAATATAACTCGTATACATGATTTATTGGGTCAGACATTCATGGGCCAGCATATACGGACCCTACCAATCGTCATCTTTGCCCAACCAATCGACAGGGACAAAGCTATTAGCAAAGATGACCTACTATTTGACCTCATGACCTCCACATTGTCACATATTCTCATCTACAACCGATACCTGTCCCACTAGCTAGAACAAGGGCTCATTCCAATCTAAGAAAAGTAAGCCTCGACTTTGGTTTACTAAAACACATTCACTGGGCAAAGTTCAGATCCACTTTTCAAACCTTATTAAATACATAAATGATACGTCATACGACTAAACGGCTGCCATCCAGTTATGCACTGCAACCGGCGCCAACTGCTCCGATGTTTTAACGCCGATGGAGCTTCTTATTCACTGTAAGAACATGTGCCTTGGACTGACTTGACTTGGACTTAGTCCCCTAAATGGGGCATACGGCATCCACAGTGCTCTGACATTACGATCTGTCTTGGGCAACATGCGGACCATGACAACCGGATCGCCTTCTGTTTGCTGCCACTGAACGCCACCAGGATTGTTTGAGACGGCCACCTTGGACTGGGGACCTGTTAAAACGCTTTCATACTTCTCCTTAGGAAAACCCGACGCCGTCCAGATGTCTGGGCGTGTTTGGCTTGAGTCTGTACACCACAGAGCAGCAGCTTAACCACATCTTCTCCAAATTTGGACCTGTTGAGAAAACACAAGTCGTCATAGATGCTAAGGTGAGTAATCCTATACTTCAAGTGAGCAATTCTTAAATATAAAATTAGTTTCTAAGGAACAGCTGTAACGGTTTGGATGAACAGATAATGATAATGTTTTATTTGTGGGAAAAAAATAAAAGGTTGAAATCAATAGCTAATTTATTCAAAGCAACAATTATCTCTCAAATAATTAATCTTGATAGCTTTGGTATATTTTACAAAAAAAAAACCGGTCATATAGATTATCTGATGATATTATGGCAGATGTGTGCAGGTTTCCTTACGATGCGAAGAAACTCGAAGGTTGTGTGTATAGTTGACCAACCCGCACTGGGCCCGCGTGGTCTACTAAGGCCCGATCGTCCTAAATCAGGGTAGGCTCGAGCCCCTCGGTGGGGTCGTATATATGAGCTGATGTGATGATTATGGCAGCACCATTGGTACAACGAAAAGTGAAGGGTCGGCGCACGTGCTTAAATACTGGCGCACAAACAAATCTGGGTAACGCCATAGGTGACGCGGTGGGAGTATTGGGTGACGACCACATATTCTAACGAATGGCTTTTAAATATAAGGAATTATTTAAGTAATAATATGTGTCATTTTATGAATTGAAAACTAATAATTAGATCTTAATAAAATTCACTAATCTCTACATTGATTGATTCCAAGTCTTGTGTAGATAGATATGTGTCATCCCCAAAAAAAAACGTTTTCACTTAAGAAAAACTTGACTTCAGCTACCTAACAGTAATACTGCCACGTACCAATGTGATTTCGAATTTAGATTTCATATGTACGTTTACCCGACGCGACGCTCTTAAGGTGAAGGAAAAACATCGTGAGGAAACCTTGCACACGCCTGCGAAGAAACTCGAAGGTTGTAGGTATGTGAAGTCGACCAACCCGCACTGGGGTCGCGTGGTCGACCAAGGCCCGATCGCCGTAATTCAGGGTAGGCTCGAGCCCCTCGGTGGGGACGTATATGAGCTGATAAGGTGAAGACTTAACAGTAAATGGCGCTTCATGCCTCCAAGCAATGCTCTGTCGCCCAGATTCTGTTTAATAATTTATAGGTCAACTGAAACGCCGCGTCGACTACGTTGCGTAGTACACGTATTGGCACGAGTTTTAAACGCCGGCCATAGGCCGCGCGCAATCTAATTTAGCCCTAATGTTTACGGATGCACTGTCCTTACCACAGCACCCAGTGCTGATGATTCGTGCCTATACCTGTACCACACCCTGGACACTTCATACAACGGGCCAGAAATGACATTTCAAAAAACGAATGACGAAACAAACAAAATAGCGACCAATCTGTATCAATCTGGGTGACGAGAGGGTGAGGTCGCAACCTAGATAGCGGCAGGGAGTGTCCATACTGCATGTTAGTACATTAGTATACATTAGGTCCTATAGGGGTACAGTGTAAAAATCCATAGTGGTCAAACACCTTTGATTTTTGGCGTCAAAGCCAAAATCATTAATCATTGGGCACGTATGGCGATGTGCTGGTGCTTCTAATAAATTGTATCTGTGTCCAGGGTGTGCTATAAACGTCCCCACTCGCGAAGGCTAGGCCACTCTTCACATGGTGCCAAGTTTGGTTCAGTGGAGTTTGTGGGGCTTGTGCACTATGAGAAATTTTCAAGGCGCCTACAAGGCATCTAACGCGGCTTAGCGACTGCCATCTAGTGATGGCAAGTGGCATCAATGGCTTCACTTGCCATGCGAAGTACGAAAACGGTCGTGATAAATGCCAATAACAGTCGGGCCCATTCAGGTAACGACCGTGATTCTGGCCGTTTAACCTGCGTGATTGACACAACCCCGCAAGTAGCACTGGGCTACAACGACTACCTAGGACCCTAATCCTACTAATATTATAAACGCGCAAGTTTGTATGTATGGATGTTTTTTACTCGTTTCACGCAAAAACTACTGAACGTATCTGGCTGAAATTTAGTAGTAGACAGATTAGGACCCGGATTAACATAGACTACTTTTTCCACGCTCGCGTGCGTCTTGCGCACTGCGCAACCTCGAAGATAGTCATAGAAACTATGTTCACTCGAGCGAAGGCGCTGGCAAAATCTAGTAGTGTTATAATTAGTAAATAATCGGGTGGGCTGATGTATCTTTAGCTGATAATATAGAATTTGTAAATCAAAGTTTGTTTCTAGGAATAACTGTAGATTTAAAGCTTCCATAGGGCCCTCATAAAGAAACGCTAGCAGGCAGGCTTAGCTCAGCCGCATACGCAGTCACAAAAATCTGGCTATTTACAGATACAGACATGCAAGGCTGGTATATTTCAGCCACTTCCACAGTATATGTATTACGGATACGGGATTTTTAACCACCTCCATGGCGTAATGGTTAAGTCCATTAGTTTCACATCACTAGGTCGCGGGTTCGATTCCCGGCGGAGTCTTAACTTTGTAAGACTCGGTTTAGTTCGTGGAAGGGCATTTTCTTAGCCCGCCTGACTAGCTACCACCATCTTATGTAAGTCTTGCCGCCAAACATCAATGCGAATAACATTGATGTTGCTCCGACTTGAAGATAAGATAGCCAGTTCCTCATTGCGTTGGGGAATCTTGGTAAGCCCGCTTCCATCTTCGGCATCAGCTTCACTTACCATCAGGTGAGATAATGCCAAGGGCTTACCAATTGTGAATAAAAAATAAAAAACCTTCGTGGGGACATGCAGCGGATACAAATACCATATTTGTCCTGAAAAAAAGGCCGGTTCGCACGATTTATTGAATGCGTTCTTGTTAGTCACTCCGAAATAATTCATAGATATTAATATAATGACAACCCTGTCAGTTCATTTATGAAAATATATTACCTATATGTTTGCAAAAATCTGCATCTCCTCACTGAATAGTGACAGGCTCAGTAATAATCTTCGAAACAAAAATAAACTTCAACTAACTTGTACCAGACTTAGTAGAATCAATAAGTCCTTTGTGGGACAGTGTAACAAATTATCCGATGATGTCTTAAATTTTTCAGAAAAAAACAGTTTTAAATTAGTGTTAAAAACTCTGTAAAAAAAGGTTATTATAAAAGACATCCCAATATTTAAATGACAAAAATATTTGGGTAGAGATAGTGTTTCTTCTGTCAACGCGAATCATGTTTAAAAATCATAAAATGATGACCATGCAATACAATCCAAGAGTTGCCATGGAAGCGAAAAGACATGAAAAGTCTAATCTTAGCATTGACATATGAGTGGTGCACGCTCGCTTTAAGGCCAAGGCATTGATTGGAATAGTTGTCTCTGTCTTTTTCTTTACGTGTAAAGAGTAAAGAAAATAAGTACACCTCTCTTTTTCAACGTTATTTCGTTTCAATTAAAAACTACCAATAATAAAAAAAAAATACAACTGGCATATTGAAGTGTGTGTTTAGACTAATCGACTAAAATTTAGAGATACTAAATCGGTCTGGTTTGACTGTAGAATGCAAATCTCTGTTTTAAAAGGGGTTTCTTTGATATATTATTTTCTGTCATAAAAGTTCGCATTTCTGCAATTGACAAAATGAAGTCATTGAAATGAAGATTCAGGTTACAAAATATCACTTTCATATGTTTAGTAATTGTTGAGAAAAAAAGAAATTCCGGCGACCAAAGTTTTTAAGGCGTCTCGCAAGTAACTATTTAGTAATCTGTGGTCTCGCCTTGCGGGTGGTGGCGCATCGGGAGCCGGGTCGTTTCTTTCCCTCTAAAATGGTTGAGGGGAGCGATGGCAGACTCGCGTTATACTCGTGATCGGGTGCTGTCCGTGTGAACTGACCTACTCTTGTCACAGGCATTAATTCAATGATTTTAATGTATAATTTCTCGTGTCATATTGTTTTCATGTCCAAATGAATGAAGGAATTATTTATTGTATTGCTTACATAATCAAGACAAAGAAAAGAATATAAACATAAAAATATTATACTGAACAATTATTTTACTACCTAATGACAACTAATGATGACATAATTTGTTTTAAATCAATGATTGTATTGAATTTTGACGTAAGAGTAAAAATATTATTTTGACATTATTGTAATGCTTGTTTATTTTTAATAATTCTCACAAATGGCATTATTTAAATGTAATTACTATTTTATGACTAACAGAAAGAGTGTAATTTTCATCTATTTTGAATAAACATTTAAATCACTGGATGCCTGTGTAGTGCAGCTCAGAATTAGGGATGGGTCGCGGTATTTTAAAAGAATTTATGAGAACTGAAAAATTTTAATAATATTGAACATAATCGGGAATCGATATGTACTTGTCAATTGTAAAGTTTTTTTATCACGATTTTATTTCAGCTTGATTATATTATTATTATGACGTTAAGTAATTGATTGTTTATTTTTAATATTTTTTACAAACGACATCTTTTTCCATCTTCGGCATCATTGTCACTTACCAATTGTATATAAAAAAAAAACAGTAATAAAATAACCTTTTAGGATCACTTAGTTGTCCATCTGTCTTTCTTTTCTCAGGCACGCATAAAGGGGAAAGGTATCAAGTTTAAATTAATCTTAATATATATAAATCTCGTGTCACAATGTTTGTCCTCAATGGACTCCTAAACCACTTAACCGATTATAATAAAATTCGCACACCATGTGCAGTTCGATCCAACTTGAGAGATAGGATAGGGTAGGGTAGGGTAGTGTAGTGTAGGGTAGGGTAGGTAGTGTAGTGTAGGGTAGTGTAGAGTAGTGTAGGGTAGGGTAGTGTAGTGTAGTGTATGTAGGGTAGGGTAGTGTAGGGTAGGGTAGTGTAGTGTAGTGTAGGGTAGGGCAGGGCAGGGCAGTGTAATGTAATGTAAGGCGGTACGAAGTTCGCCGGGACAGCTAGTATTGTATATAATCTTGAGTCCACGCAATAAAAAAATATGGCCATTTATGCCTCCATATTTTTACACTTGCAAGTAAATTAAAATCTGTAGCATACTTCCGGTTGCTCTGGAATCATGAAAGGCAAGACGCAAAATCTCAGAGCACAAGCAAAATAAAAAATCAGAAAACCGATAATTTGTAGTTTTATCACATGAAAATATTTTTAACGATTATAAACAACTAGAAAATTTAACATGCGACATCTATTGAAAAATGTGAAGGCCCATAGAAATATGGTTTCAATTTTGCTAATTTTAATTTAGTCAGTGGATGAATCCAGGCAGTCAACTCGCCTTACAAAGAAGCCAATATCCAGAGGCGGCGGCTGCATTTTTTCAAAATGCATGACTACAAGCAATAAAATACAACTAACCATTAATTACAGACGGGCCGTTCCAGAGGATTTTGCTTTGTGTACTACGAGAACCAGGAGGATGCGAAAGTGGCCAAGAACGAGTGCACAGGCATGGAGATCGACGGGCGGCGCATTCGCGTGGACTTCTCCATTACGCAGCGTGCGCACACGCCGACGCCAGGCATCTATATGGGCAAGCCCACGTATGTTTGTTTTATTTATACACATGTTTCTTTTTATTTACAAAAAAAATTGTATGATTTCAGCAAATAGTTTATACTCTTCCTAATAGGTTGCTGTAGTGAGAGTGAGACACACATAGTGTAATTTTTAAACAATTTATTTTCTTAGCTACGTCTTTAAATGTACATTTATAGATGGACTCCACATGTCGAGCTGTAAAAACACATTTCATATCTAATATACTTCAACATGAAGATAATACATTGTTTATATTGGAAAATGATAATATATTATTTCAGGGTCCTTTATCTAATTTGTGCAAAGTTTCGAAAGTTTCAAATTATAATTTAAAGGATTCCAACATAGAAAATGCGCACGTATTTAAGTGACGTGTGTGTCCTATGTGTTGGTAGATTTTTGTCGAGCAGATTTAGAGTGGCTCAACTATAAGTCACGTTGGTTCACTAAAGGCCTGGTCGTACACTTTTATATTTATACTTTGTTAGTGTTCAAAATGAAAAATCTAGTCGAGCGCAAAGTTCTGTACCAAAATATCTACTACCAACTTAACAAGACCTTCCAGTACAATGTCTTACAATGGGAGGTCATATAATTACAAACACTGAAACCATATTAAAATAACTAAGCTATTCCTCTGTATATTTTTTTATCAGATTGCCATTGGAACTTGCTTCACAATTTGAAAACATTTGTGTATGTATTGTGTAATTAACCAAATATTATCAACAAAACTTGCCAGTTCCTTATCTTTTATTCGGTTCATTCTTATAACTTAAGACAGTCCATTTGCTTAGAAGAAATAAAAAAAATATGTTATCAATGAAATGATCTTTATTAAACAAAATTTCTAACATATTTATAAATCATTCCGGTACCTATCAATAATTGTTTGCATGTCCTTTTGCAGCAATAACAGCACGACATCTCTTGGACATGGAAGCAATCAATTTTGTACAAGCATCTACTTTAATTTTCTCCCATGCTTCTGTAAAAGCTTGGTTTTTAATTTCATTTGACACGTTTTTTTTTTAAATTAAAAATTTGAGTGCATTTGGCTGCACCTCACCTGATGGTAGGTGCCGATGCAGCCGAGGATGTAACACCCCAAATAGTGCCTATTTACTCTCGTCTTGAAGATTCCTAAATTATACGAATAGTGGAACACACTCCTTGTCCTTTCGCATGATAAGGGATGAGTTGATGAAGCAAAACGCTTCGTGTGTATATGTGGAACATTAATGATAAAGCGGTCGAATCGCCCCGAATCGTCCGATGATGGAATGTAGAAGGGGGTATAAGGTTGTGAAGCTCTTGGAAAAAACACTCTCCCAAATTAATTCTGTAGAACACCAATAGGCAGAGGAGCTTGTTTGATACAAGTTCCTCGTCACTAATTAGTCTTGGCGCGTCAGTCGATAGAATACAAGGCGTCTAGCTGGTAACGAGCAATGTTTTTAAACTTATACTTTATTTCTGCTCTCCAAACTTCAAACTTGCTCCTTTCAAAATGAACCATAAATAATATGTAATTCAAATGAATTAACCTTGCGTCGTACGGCGTGCAACATTAGATTGTTAGGTAGCTTGTGTTTTTTCTGTTTGAACGAGTCTACAATTTTTCAGGTCCAGAAGCCGAGGTGACAACGGATACGATCGCCGCGGCGGCGGCCGGGACAGAGAGTGAGTACATTTACCTCATATTATGCACATGTCACCGTCAGATTGCGTTATTAATTTAATCACCAAAAAGACCAGTCTAAAGAAGATTGCTTTTGATGCAACACTAAACATGTTGTAGATGATAATGAGAACGCCGGGCACCAGTAAATCACCCTCTTTCTTTCTCAGATACTCTGACAGAGATGTAGTCTTCAAAGTTGTGTATATCTAAATTGCTGTCTGTCAGACTTCTTACTGGTTTTTTACTGTTTAGCATTATTAGCGGTTAAGACAGAATTGCGGAAACACTTCTACCATAGTTTCTGTAATATCTCTAGAGGGAAATTCCATGTCACATAAATGGCCCTTCGCTATGTCATACGGCATATTTCTCCTCATAGGTAGCTAACAAAGATGTAAAATCTCCAGAGGGAAATTCCATGTCAGTAAATAGCCACATGTCATGTCATACATAAGGCATATTTTTCCTGATAGGTTGCTAGCAAAAAGTTTTTGCAAAATCTCCAGAGGGAAATTTCATGTCACTTAAATGGCCCTACGTTAACTCCTACGGCATACTTCTCATAGGTTGCTGTAGTGAGAGCGGGGCATATTAGGTCTCTACCTATGAAATTGCCGATTGTATAAAAAAGTTTAAAGATGAAAATTAATATTAAGAACAAGTTCTTAAAACAAAATGTACTCATAATAGCATTAGTTAGACTATTAGAAATTAAACGGTGGTGAACATATGCCTATTTTTTTGATATTTTGAGAGCACGGTGAATTTAACCCCATGAAGTCGGATTTTTGCACCTGAAAAAATCGCCTTTATTGAGGCTCGCTTCGCTCGCTCAACTCTAATCCAGTTGAGAATCATTTTATCTTACTTAATATTGTAGTCGCTCACTCAGTTTTTGACCTGCCAAAATCTAAAATTTGTACAGCAAAAAGCACTTCCTAAAAACGCCTTCTCAGTAGGGCCGTGAAGACATTTAGTCTCTAGAGAGATATTATAGAAGCTCTTCAGCTTATATCTACACGATTTTTACACAATCAGGAGTGCTTTGTTTTCAGGTCCAATGTATGTATGTATATTTATTCCACGTTATCTTCTAAACGGCTTTACGGATTTTAGAGTGCGAGGTATCGTTAGGTTCGTCTTGATCCCGTCATTGACATACGATACATTTTACCAGACTCTAAAAAGATGGGTAATGTTTTTATGTAATCGCGTTTTTGTATACAGGGTGTAAAAAAATGGTGTAGAACCCGTTAACTGGGGGTTCTACTCATCATACTGAACAACTTTCCCCAAATAAACCAGTCATTCTAAAAAAAAAATTGACCTTCAATACTAAAATGTACAAACTTGTTCTATCAGCTGATCGATTTGTATGAAGAGTAAAAACATTTTTTTGTGTTTTCAGCAAAGTCGTAGAACAAAAGTTGTTTAATATGATTAGTAGAAGCCCATTTAACGGGACCTACACCAATTTTGTTACACCTGTATATTTAAAGTTATACCTTATCCTTTCAGCGATTACTACTACCGGGGCGGCGGCGACCGCGACCGCTACCGCGAGCGGGACTACTACCACCGCGGGTACCGGCACCGCTCGCCCTCCCCGCACTACCGCCGCAGCCGCCGCTACGAGCGCGAGCGCTCCTACTCGCCGCGTAAGTCCTACTATGAGCGGTAGACATACACTTACCATACATAAAAAAAAAACTAATTATATACAAAGCGCACCACAGACAAGCTTAAAAATGTTTATTTGCCCTCCTGCTTACCGCGTAAGTCCTACTCTAAGCGGTAGACATATACCTACCAGAGATACACATAGCCCATACAAGCTAATTATATACAAATAGCACCACAGACCAGCTTCAAGAATGTTGATAAGCGCTCCTGCTTAAGTCCTACTATGACCGGTAGACATACACCTACCATACCTATAGACTAGATCACATGCGTTGGCACACGGAAGAGCTACATTTATAATAACCTAGTTGATCTCACAATTCTTACCATGCACTTAGACATTTGACTGGAGGCGACACGCTCTTGGGCGCATCACACCCAAACTTCCCAATACATTTATTACGTGTACGTACTTAGGCAGTTGTTTCAGGCGTTGCGTGGAAGTATCGTAGAGAAAAAATTGCGCAATCCGCCCTTATATTTATAAGACTGCGTTTTAGCCCTTTGACAGGGACAGCGCTATATGCCAGAGCGAGATGGAAGATGCGTCGCAGATCCACTCTATCCAGGCAATACCGCAAAGGAGACCGCGCGCGGCTGGCGTGTTTCGAGGCATCCTAAGGGTAGTTTTGACTATGCCTGAATATGTTAATCGGTCCTCCATCTCACCCTGGTTACCTAATCCTGTACCTGGAGTGCGTTGTTACCATACCTACTTAGCCTCCTCTTTACCTCCAAACAGAAAACAACCACCCTCAACACTAATTTAATACAGAATTCTTACTAACTAGTCAATCAACAAGGTCTTTCATATGGCCTAACCTATGACTAAAACCTCTTATAATTAGTTAGTTCCTACAGGGATACTTGAACACACTTTATATATTTTAGCAAGAGCCCGCCCTAAGCAACATGAAATAAAATTTACTTTTTACATTTTCTTTGGGAGACATCACAATGTTATACAATACTAACAATACCTACATACTACATACATGTTTACACTATCGTCTATCACACACGCTCTCGCATTGTCTGTCTTTCGGAACCGTACGGCCTCTCGACTACGAATAGTCGCTGGCTTGCCCCGTCGTTGTACAGTAACTACGTCGTATACTAGCGGTAACTTATCAATACTGGTTAGAGTGCCGTTTACAGTGTAGTGTATAATAAAGCTACAATGTAAATAATTATCACTGCGGCTACTGGCAGCGCTGCCACAGTATTACGATATGGCTTACAGTTGCGCAACGCCTTTGATGTCGCACGATGCCGCCACCGGCGTAGGTACTAGCATACTAGTCAAACTCCGGAGTTTGGCCGGCTGCGCCCCTCCAGTACCCTTTCGTTGCGCTACTGTAAGCCGCTATATTGTAATACTGTAGCGCTTCCCCCACGCAGTACTGCCGAAGCTACCACATAGAGCGCGAGCACTTCTTATTCACCGCGTAAGTCCTGTCCAGTAGATACTTGACACATACAAGTTCGCCGCTTGGTCTAGTCCATAGGATGCCTTAATCCTATGCGTACTTGTCTATAAAGTCCTTGGTCTGTGGTGCGCTTTAGCAAAGGAGGTAAATGTCTTTTATCCATAGCACATTGATCATCCTCACCATTTGTCTGCTAAGTACGTTGATCACATCGAAGAATATTTTCGATTTTTCTTTCGAAAAAATATTTTGTAGGTGTCCATGGGGCTTTGTTTACTATAACTATTTGCTCATAAAATTAGTTCCAACCTATGGTAATATATATATAAATATATATACATATACAGATGTAACAAAATTGGTGCAGGTCCCGTTAACTGAGGCTTCTACTTATCATGCTGATAACATTTGTACTATGAATTTGCTGAAATCCTAATAAACATAAATAAACTCTTCATACAAATCGATCAGCTGATCGACCAATTTTGTGCATTTATCTATGGAGGGTCAAAATTATTTTTCGAGAATTGACTATTGGTTATTTAGTATGATGAGTAGAAGCCCCAGTTAACGGGTCCTACACCAATTTTTTACACAGTTATAGACCCCGTATTAAGGTTATTTTTAAGTCCTAGACTAGCACTTAAAATAGGGCTCTAAATCTCAATGGTGTTGAGCTTGTTGTATGGTACGCATCATGTAAAGCGCTTAGGTTGCTTGCAAATAGTCGTACATATCTTTATGTTTTACAATTGTACATACAAGCTTTGACCCTTAAAAATTTGTTGTCTTATAAAAATAACCATTTTCATACTTTGTACCTAAGAGTATACGTATTTTATTGTGTCCAAGCATGACTTGCCTTTTATAAAAAGCATGAAACCTTTTGACATGGAAGTTATAGAGTATTGCTAGCGGTAACTTGTCAGTATTGGTTAGAGTAGTCCTAATTTAGGGTAGGCTCGAGCCCCTCGGTGGGGACGTAACATATATGAAGCTGATATGATGATTGGTTTAGAGTACCATATACGTATATAAAAAGCGTCGGTAGCTCAACCGGTAACGACTCGGTCCAACTAACCAGAGGTACCGGGTTCAAATCTGGACGGCCAATGTACCAATGAGTTTTTCAAAAACTTACGTACATATCATTACCGATTGCTTTAACGGTGAAGGAAAACATCGTGAGGAAACCTGCAACACGCCTGCTAAGAAACTCGAAGGTTGTGTGTGAAGTCGACCAACCCGCACTGGGCCCGCGTGGTCGACTAAGGCCTAATCGCCCTGATTCAGGGTAGACTCGAGCCCCTCGGTGGGGACGTATATGAGCTGATATAATAACCATATACGGTACAGTGTTGTCAATTTTTATTTTCTCTGAGCATTGAGTAAGAGTTCTGTCGATTTTTGTTCTCGAAAATAAACTCTAGTGTAGCTTGGTCATGTTAAATTACCACTAGCGGACTCTATACACTTTCAATTAATAAATTCCCATTTGCTTTAGTACCAAAGATATTTACAACAATTTTGGTGTATTTTGATTATTGTGCAACATATAAAATACATGCACCAAAGATACAGTAGACAGTGCATGTTTTATGTTTTGTTTAGTGTTTAAGTTGCAATTTTTTGTGTAATATTAGTATAAGTATCTTTTCGTTCCCCATTGAAATATTCACACTGTTCTGTCAATTCACTATAACAATTTATTATTTCGGAAATTCAACTCTTAATTAAACAAGCAAAAATATATTTGTTTTTGACTATTTGTTGAGCGGTAACTATGCTTAGTTTTCTTACTGACAAGAGCATAGCTCTCACAAACAGAAATAGAACGGCTGAATTGACAAAATAGTGATGTTCTCACGTCCCATGTGTCATTGAACCCAATGGTCACCCAGCTGTTTGACTTTGCAGGTCGTTATTAGTAAGGTGACGCTGACCGCTGAGGTCTCCTTCAGACATTGATTTTGATACACCACAACCCCCTGTATCCACTGGCCTTCAATGCATTTATATTGTACCTGTATAGGCCGACTTATCACAAATGTATGTTATTTTACTACTGAAATGTATAAGACTCTGCGACCGCTCACACCGGTCGCGTTACCGCGTCCCGGAGTCTCTTTAGTTATTACGTGATACAAAGGGTTTCTAGTTTGTAAGTTAGTCTGTAGTGGTCCCCTCGGGGCTTGCCTCTAGGATGTAAAATTAGCTCTAACAAAAATAAAGGTTTAACAAATAAGTCTAATATTGATTTTGTTTGTTTGAAAAGGTATTGAAACAAGAAGTAAAGGATGAAGTTCCTTGAATCTAACTGTTGAAGTTTATGAAAATGTTTGCTTGAAAAGTCCTTTCGAAAAAGAAACGGCGGTCGCTGAAATCCCGCCCGCAGTTGGGTGCCGCAGACTGAAGCAAGTTGTCGGGATAACTTGGCATGTCGAAGCGCAAAGAATATGATCAAGCCACGGCTACGGCTGAAGCACAAGCTCTCAAGACCGGCGGAGAAGCTCAGATCATATTCTTTATCTTCCGGCCCACACTGCACACTATACTATATCTATACAGATAGATGATTGGGTAGTTGACTTTTAGTCATTTGAGTTTAAAAGGCAAAGTATAATATAATAATACAGAAACATGTGAAATGAGAAAAAGAAAATAATACAATTAGTATGGGAAGTTGCTGTCACTAGCTATGGCAGTCGTTAAGCCGTGTCCTTATATGTAGCTTAAAAAACTTCTGATAGTGGGGTTCACCACTAGCCCTACAACGTTCGGTAACTAGGCCCCGGTATGTGGGGGTTAGGCCACCTTCCCAACTTTGGGAGGAGACCCGTTCCCCCTGCAGTGGCGACATTTATGGGTTTTTAACGAACGATGGGAAGTTGTACAGGTTCCACAGAAAAAATTGCTCGGTTTTATACATACAATTTACCATTCTGCTATTTTCAGCGAATAACAACTTGTAGGAAAAAATCACGAAATATTTGGTAAACAAAGCAAGTAAGACTTACTAGGTAATTCTTAAATCACTCGGATTCTTTTTATACAGTTAGCTACCCAATTTTTATTCTATATAATATTACCACAGCCTAAGAATACATACAGTGGTCTAACACCTTTGACGTTTGCGTCCCTGGTGATCTCTAGCGCTTCTAATGAATTGTCCTAAACGGTGACTAGGGCAATTGGGGCTCTCGACCTCGCCCCTCGTCCCCCGCAGACGTCTCCTGTATGAATTCTTTAGACTGTGACAATACTATCTATTGTACCTATGTTTGGAGTCGGTTGTCTCATTTCATTCTCTAGTGTAGACTTGTGCGAGCGACTTGTTAATAAAATATCTATAGTTTTACTGCGACATTTGGTACTTCTTCATTGAATTCTGTTTCCCACCTGATCGAATCCATTCTTCCTGACCATTGTATCCTCATTTGGGTTTAACTTTAAATATGTAGTTAATATCTAGTATTAGAAGTTGTGTATGAATATTAAATGTATAAAAATATTTATATTTTATTTTCTTGACATATCATGTATATACCTATATTAATTAATTATCTATCGTATTATAATATAAAATATGATGTATTTAATGGGAGTTGCATTATCGAAAGAATTATTTAGATTTGGATTTTTTTATTTAATTCTTAACAATATCGACATGTATAATAATTTCAATACCCACACATACACAACATTGGCACTCCTTGCCTACATTAATAGTCGAAATATAAAAACAATAAGAAAATGAAATAAGAAAATAACAGCAAAATATAGAATTGTGTAATTAAATAGCAATTTTGTCTTGGACGCGATTTGAATTTACTAATTCATTGATTTTGTACAAACATTTTGCTTATAGCTAGCTACTCAAAATACATCAATGGAATGAATAAAATACATTGGCATGATACCGTACAGTTAGCATTAATACTGATTAGAAAAAATATTAAGAAATAGGAGCTAACCAAGTCTGTTCTGCATCAAATTATAGTCGTATGGTTAGCCAGGCTAACAAATATGGCGGCATGGATGACCATAGACTACTATAGTGCTAGGCAATAGAATGGGGTGTACTGCATTTCTGCTGGTAGCGCTATGCCGGTACTGTTGGTTTATTTGACAGGACTAAACTGAATTAATATACCGAATCGATACCATTGTAAGACTTACTTTTGGATGAGACTTGTTTATTGAGAAAAAAAAACTTGTTTTCTAACAACGACATACCGATTAAAATTGCTAAAACAGCTTCAAATTGACTTTGAACTTTAATTGATCGTATAGTCGCTGCGGTACCCACGAGTAGAACCACAACTACCCTCGCAACCGGTTCACGCAAAGGGATCCCGCGCGAACCGATTGCGGGAGTTAGTGGCTCGAGTCAAAACCGCAGCAAAAACATACGTCCAATAAAAGTACCTACTAAATCAATCTGGATGATAATGACCCTAAATTAAAGCTAAAGTTTCAGGCTTTCAAACGGTATATAGTTGTTTAAAAATTTTGTAACTGAAAAAACTTGCAGCTTACAAGTTGATTTAGTTGCTCGCGAGTTTTAGGTAAAATAGAGAACTTATTTTTTGAGCATTTCTTCGCGTGACAGTGAATGACTTGTTCTACAACTGCTACATTTTTAAGTTGGGGGATCAGCTCGATTTGTACTAGTATTTTCTTGCGACTGAACAAGGTTGTAGAACAGAAATCGTTGAATGACTTGTTCTACAACTGCTGAATTTTTATAACTTCTCACAGAAAGTTGGGGGATCAGCTCGATTTGTACTAGTATTTTCTTGCGACTGAACAAGGTTGAAAATTGTTGAAAGATTTTTTACTTCTCGTAGAAATTTGGGGGATCATTTCGATTAGTGCGAGTTTTTTTTAGCGACTGAACAAGGTTGTAGAACAGAAATCGTTGAAAGATGCGGATTTGTATGGTAACGTTACAAGCGACACCATCATCGTTGCTATACAGTTAAATGGCATTACAGTTACAATAACAATGGCACATCCCATTTAACGTCTATGACGCAGCCTAAAATACAACTAATGGCAAGAATTTACAATGAGCACGTAAATAAAATTTACAGTTGCACCTAAAATACGGGTGTAAAAAAACAACTTTTGGAAACTTACATAACAATATTTTTAACCTATTAAGTTTAGCTGGCAATTTCGTATGGGAAACCCATTTTTTCTTTTTCTCCGAGTTGAATTCTACGGTTGTTTGGCAAGTTCACAGTTTAAAGAAACTGGCCGATTGAGTATCAACTAATGGCAATAATTTTCAATGAGCATGTAAATAAAATTTACTGAATGTTGCATCTATACGGGTGTAAAAAGACCGCTCTTGGAACTTACAATATTTTTAACCTTATACAAATTGTATAGTTGGTATGGGGAACCCATTTTTTCGTTCTCGAGTTGAGTTCCACAAGTGTTTATTTTTACACACTTCTCTGGCAAGTTTACACACAGTTTGTTTGCATATCGAGTATTACCAAATTTTTATTTAATAAAAAGTACCTATCAAAATGCATGAATAGAAATTAACGTGACAGCTATGAAATTTTAACACTATACTGGCACAGGCAGGAATTATTTATTATTTTCATCTACATGCTTAAACCCTTCTGGCTTCATACTACATACATAATATTATTCTTACTACAATTCTACAAAATAATTAGAAAAGTAGAGCGTCTAAAACTTTTAAATAAAATCATTCCAAAGAACTATCGCTATTCTACACCATTTTGAGAATAAAAAAGATATGTACAAGAGTACCTTTTCTATTATGGAAATTTATGATAAATACGTGTACGTATAGTTCGTTCGCTCATTTAACTGCATCTTTGATGAATGCTGCGAGCCGGCAGCGGCGACAGTTAATCACTCCGGCGGCGCGGCGGGCGGCGCGATTGAACTCAAGGCAGTGTTTGTCGCGAGCCGTCAAAGCTGCAGTTACTTCAGCAAACGAACAATATCAGTGATGTAGAAGTTGGTTGGAAGTAAAAAACGGAATTACAACACTGCCTCCAATCATTCATCATAATATGAATAAACTATTACTTCCCAGACAGATCAGAGATATCTCATCTCAGAAATATGAGCAGGATATACTTAGAATAGGCACCTTAAACCGCATTGTCGACGGATTCGCCTTGATCCAGAATGTGCAGGTACAATCAATATTGGGGACCCTTTTCCAAAAAAAAAAACACCTTGCACTTAATGATTAAGGAATGCCACTCTGCAGGTATTCTATGAATTCCTAAGATAAGGATTCGCCTTGATCCAGAATGTGCAGGTACAATCAATATTGGGGACCCTTTTCCAAAAAAAAACACCTTGCACTTAATGATTAAGGAATGCCACTCTGCAGGTATTCTTTGAATTCCTAAGATAAGGATTCGCCTTGATCCAGAATGTGCAGGTACAATCAATATTGGGGACCCTTTTCCAAAAAAAAAACACCTTGCACTTAATGATTAAGGAATGACACTGCAGGTGTGTTCTTTGAATTCCTAAGATAATTTACACACCTGAAACGTCCCTAACTAATCGTAACTAAAACTGTACAGGTAAGATTTGTCCCTTACCTGAACAGTTTTTTCTGTAAAATGGAAAGAAAAACCTGATGAGGGACTTAGTCTTTGGCAACGGGTTTCAATATCATCTTAGTAATTCAAACATAACTCCCCTTGCTAAAAGTGTCTTGCGACCGTTTTTTTTTCGATACATTTGAGGCATTCCCTCGTATATCTACCATATACGCTAAAACTACCAGGTTTATGATATAGCGTCCCCAGTTTCCTACCCTTGGGCATACAGTGAGGGCCGCTATTCCGGATACATTTGTGGCAGTCATATCGTAAAATTAGCCGTTTAAAACAACGGCGCGCCGCTTTAAAAAACGTCGCTGTTTTGTAATGCAGCTACCTCACGTTCGGCCGGATTTCAATTCGGCTGAAAAAGCGCTGCAGTTCATCCTGCAGCTTATGCTGAGAAAAGTTAATTTTGACATCGCACTACACCGATTCAGTTAGTTTTATTTGTTATTTTTGTGTTGTTAAATTACTGAGTAACGAGCGCGCCGCTTTGTAAAACTGCTGAGTAAAAAACTTGACGGTAGAACAAGACGCGCTAACCTAACCTAACTGTTTCTCCGTCCGGCTCGGTTTGCTGACAATAAAGCTAAACGTTGGACGCCGCTTTGTAAAACGTATCGCCACTAAAATCTGGCTGAATGTCAGGTAGCCGGATTACAAAACAGCGACGTTTTGCGGGTGGAAAGGGGAAGTTTGTTAATTCTTTTAGAACTGAATTGCCACGTAGCGCACATACAGAAAATGGTAATTGTTACGGAATTTTGTATGAAAACAAATGTTTCTGTGTAATTTATCGAAAAAAACGCGCAAGAGACACCTTAAGTGATGTAAGACGTTACAGGAAATTAAAATGGCGGACGCCTTAAGCCATTTTCGGTTTCAGCGTTCGTTCAATATGTGCATACGTCACAATTAATTACTACAGCTCGCGCCAAACTTTATTACTGATCTGAACTGTGATGCGAGTGCTAACTGCGCCGGTATAACCGAGTAGTAGGTACCTTTACAGCCTACTAACACCTACTAAGTTTGCTACTGCGACGCGTTCTTGCGACCAACTTCAGAGCCGTAATAAAGTTTGGCGCGCGCTATACCATAGACAGGTATAGTAACCTCTTCCGACGTGGACTACATGTTTAAATGTGCCCGTTTGCTGTACCTATGGGTACTAGCATCTATACGGCTGGTTTAATGTTCGCATCGACTTCGAAGACCAGTCGCTTACAACAGCAGTGTGGAGTGGTCCCTGAGCAGACGCCGCCGCGCCCTAAGTGGCGCCTGCGCCAGCGCATCGGAGGGCGCGGGGGGGCCGGCGGCGCGGGGCGCGGTCTCCGCGTAGTACACCTGCGCGCCGCCGCACCAGGCGCCCACGACCACGCTTTCTTCGCTTCTGTTGGGATGATGGAGATTATGTTGAAACAAGTTTACAGAGCTAAAACATATGTACACCAGGGGTGTCACTAATTGATGTAGGAACCGTTACTGGTTCATAGTCATCATACTGAATAACTTAACCCAAAAGACCCATCGTCTCTTCGTTACGAAACTTTGAACTCTTCACACAAATCGATCAGCTGATTGACCAATTTTGCGCATTTTTAAGCTATTGTATCGCTTTTATCGCGGGATTTGAGGGGACCGAATCAAGAAATTTCGTAACGAAAATAAAACCTTAAAGGCAGATTTAGACGACGCCAATTTTTACGCGTCTACATTCACGCGCCAGTTGCTGGCGCGGTACACACCGCAAGCCGGTCGTTTATACGTTGCCAGTTTTCCGCGCCAGTCTCACTGCAGTCATTGCGATAACTACACGTTAAAACGCAATGCATAAAAATCTATCCGCGCTATTACGAGAAGAGCTGATTCATATGATAAAGGTCGAAATATTGAAGAAGAAACGAATTTGGACGAGAAAATGGATCAGTGACAGATGTCTTACTGGAGCCTCGGCTTTGATTTTAAAACAGTTAAGAATAGAAGATCCTTCAGAGTACATGTTGGCATTACGACTTACGCCAGAAAATTTCGACGAATTACTTTCTTTGCTAGAAAAGTCTATACAACGTCAAGACACTCTGATGAGAAAATTTGGCGCGACGTGTTTACACGGGGCAGAAAACTGGCGCGGGGGGCGCGAGAGGCGCGGGCGGACGTCACTGGCGCCAAAAAATAGCCGTGTGCTCCATTCCGTGCCAGCGCTGGCGCGCCGCGAATTGCTGGCGCCAATAGTGTTTACATGATGCTTTTCTTGTGCAAGGACTGGCGCGCGAATTTAGGCGCGTAAAAATTGGCGTCGTCTAAATCTGCCTTTAAAGGTAAGTATGCATCACCATCACCTAGGCAAAGATGACCTTTTCCTAGTGCACTTGATGCGTCATCGAATTATCTCCTTCCGACACAGGCCTCTGTGGGTAACATAATCTTCTTTGCAATGATATAAACTAAATTTGCTAGTGTAGAAATAAAAAAATGGCAAAGTAAGCACTATCAATTTTGCGCACAATCAACTGGCATTTATAGTACCACTTTTCGAGCAGCTATATTAAAAAGGACCGGTAACCGATCAGTAGTGACAATAATTACCTCAAAATAAGCTCGCTTAGCTGCGGGTCCTGCGCGAAGTCGCTGTGTATGAGGCCCATAGTGGCTATATCTAACGCCGGCCACGCCCCGCCCTTGCGCACGGACCCCCAATCTGGGTCTAACGTCAGGTAGCTGTAGTCGCGGGGCTCCGCGTTGGCAGGGAGGGGCTCCATGCACTGTTGCTCGATGGGGCCTAGCGCGTTTAGTGACGTCTCCCACTAGCAAAAGAAAATAATATTCAGAGAAAAATTACTCACGGTCATCTATCTCCAAAATAGAATTCCCTGTACGAGAAAGAAGGGTATTTGGGAGTCATCGTGTAAAAAAACTTCAATCGAAACGGCAGTCCTCTAGTCCTACACCGAAATCTTTTTAACTCTGTGTCCTCCACGATGGAATTTTGTTATTTCAGATTTTGACCCAATTCAGATAGAGCTATGTAAAACTGCAATACTTAGGATTAGTAAAAACTTCAAGAGTTTCAAAGGACAATCCTGAATGAAGGTTTAAGAATATCGATTCACGATAACTTCATCAAAATGCTATATTCACTTTTTCCAAGGTTCGGTATCTCTACGCCTGCATAAGTAAACTCCGAAAAAGCTTTTTTACCCAAAAAGGACTGCCCAAGAAGGAGGGGTACCTAATGTTTTTCGGGTCATCATTACAGCTCATATACGTCCCCACCGAGGGGCTAGGACCACCCTGAATCAGGGCGATTAGGCCTTAGTCGACCACGCGGGCCCAGTTCGGGTTGGTCGACTTCACACACAACCTCCGAGTTTCTTCGCAGGCGTGTGCAGGTTTCCTCACGATGTTTTTCCTTCACCGTTAAAGCAATCGGTAAGTATGTACGTAAGTTTTTGAAAAACTCATGGGTACATTGGCCGTCCAGATTTGAACCCGGTACCTCTGGTTAGATGGACCGAGTCGTTACCGGTTGAGCCACCGACGCGTTTTTCGGGTATATATAGGTAAAGTCAATTTAATCAGAGAAGTGTCACTCGCCCTTTGTAAATACCGACACAGCGCGTGCCGCCGCGTGTCAAAGAACGCCGCCTTGACACAAAAAAACGAGTGTGCTTTAGACCCCACGGCTGCAATAAAACTTAATCACCGTTCGCGTAACACATTCACCAGCTTACTCCCCAAGTGAAGCGTGCCGTTCGCCTCGCTCGATCACACTTTTCGTAACGCTAGAAATCACAGTTCGCGTAACGCATCCCCCAAGTCAAGCGTGCGTAAAGAAGTTTTACTTTAAAAAACCCTGACACATGTGTATTACTTGATCTGTATCTGTAAATTTTCGTATTAAAGTAAATTTCATTCTTGCATTTTGTTAAAACAAAATACAAATACAAATAAATTTATTACTTAAAACAATATAAGAATACACAATAAGCACTCGATTTCCACACTAGGCAGAGCCTGTATCGTGGAGATTTCCATGGAGTTGTTTTATATCCTGAAAAGTGACACTATCTGAGCGTATTACGTATGTCTGTTTCTTTGCCCGAATGTGTAGGCTAAACAGCTTGATGGATTTTGAGGTGTCTTTAGATTGGTCTCAATCCCCTGAGCTACAAAGAGAGATTTTCAATAGGTTTTTTTTAACAACATAGGTTAGGTTATTATGAATGTGATATAGGTTCGTCTATGGCACCCTTCAACCAATATAACAGTTATTGGTCGAAGATGGCAACTATCTCCGTGATTGATGCCAAAACGCTTGTTTCGGAAGCCCCTTTAACTCTTTACTGCTTCATCATATCAGCAGAAGGACGGCCACTGCTGGACATAGGCCTCCCCAAGGATTTCCACGACGACCGGTTCTGCAGTGATGCGGGTAGCGTCGAACTCTTTACTGCATTCAGAAAAATACTTATGTCAAAACAACCGCTTCCGTGGCGTAACGGTTAGTCCACTAGCTTCACACTAGGAGGTCACGGATTTGATTCTCGGCGGGATCTAACTTAAGATTCGGTTTGGTTGGTGGTAGGGAATTTTCTAAGTCCGCTTGGCTATCTATCATCAGTTTATCTAAATCTTGCCGCTTAACATCAGTATTAACAGAATAGGGGTGACGACAGCATCAGAAATAAATTATAAACTCGATCACTAAATTGCCCTCCTACTTGGAAAACCTTACTCGTTTTGTTTTACATCAAGTCTTCGATTTTTAATTCACCAAAATCACAAAATGAGTACATAAATGACGCTGCAAAACTATGACGTCACGCCTACGTATTTCAAACATTTTTAGAACAAAATGTCGTTTTTGACAGATGATAAAAAGTAAATCAAATGACTACTAGCATTCGTGATCCCTATAGATGTGTTCTGGCATGATGATAAGATAGCCAGTTCCCCATTGCGTTGGATAATCGTGGAAAGCCCGCGTACATCTTCGGCATCATCGTTACCATCAGGTGAGCTTATGCCAAGGGCTTACCATTTGTGAATTAAAAAAAGAGTGATTGGTTGAACGACGGACTAATTTCTGCAGGTGAATGGCACGATGACTCTAAAAATTTTTGCCCAAGGAAAAAATAGTTAGTTCACAAAAAACCTAACCAATCCGAGAGTGCTGACAGAAGTGAAAACTTTTTACAGTTTCATAAGTTTTGACCCTTCGAGTGTTCCTGGTTACGGTAACAGTGTCGCGAGTTGTCAAATACAGTTTTATAACACACCTCGCACGCACAGTCCGAGAGGCTAGTGCAGCCGCAGAGGCGGCCGCCTGCCGCAAACGCTCAAAATATACGGCGTTGGAGCAAGCCTAAATATTCATCCCTTTCGCCGTAAAGACAAGTGGACCATGGGTTGTTGAGGCGAAGGGATTAGTCAGGGTCATAGGTCGCCGGATGCACAATAATGGTTGTGACCCACGATCCTGCTCTTTCCTGGTGTAAAAGCTGTCTATTGCGATACAGCGTGGCAATGCGGCGAGCATAATGGGCACCTTTGCGCGCGGGAGAGATCAGAGGTGGTCTTTTTGACTGACGAACCTAACTGTGAATTTTTCTTTAATTGTTGTTGTCATAGTTGTATATTACTTTTATAAGTTTTGACCCACCGAGTGTACCTGGGACCCAACGCGCTTAACACATTCCCTGCCACAATGATGATGACAATACGATGACAATGATTATCACAACTAGAGTGGACATTCCCTCTCGTTTATCTACCAGATACGCTAAAACTAACAGGTTTATGATATAGCGTCCCCACGATATACGAGACGGAACTAGAGTGGACATTCCCTCTCGTATATCTACCAGATACGCTAAACTACCAGGTTTATGATATAGCGTCCTCACTCACCGACAGCAAGGTCATATAGTGAGGGCCGCTATTCCTGCCAACACCATAAGGTGAAGACAAGGACCAGTTACGGTAGGTCTTGCCGCCAAGACGCTTGTCCCGATACTCTGCAAGGCGAGTGCCTCGTGGAAGAGAACCACTACCTACTGTCCAGGTAGGTCCCGGAGCTGTAGGCGCGCTCACCTCCCGCGGCTTCCGCTGCTGGCGGTTCGATCCCCGCTCGGGACGCCAGAGAAGCTGGCTCCCACATATCCACTAGAGTGGACAGTGGCAGTGAAGTGCTAAAGAAGTTTTCACTTCAAAAACTAGAATCAACAATTTACCAGCGTATTGACAGTCTGTGGATCGTTGGCCGCTGATACGTCAATAAGCGCCATCATCGCCATATTGTGCAGGCCACTGACGAACAACCCACACTTTACTGCGTGGTCGGTGTATTCGGGCAGCAGCTCCAGGTCGGAGTCAGTATCGCAGTCGCTTTCTGTGTCTTGTCGCTGGACTTTAGGTCTGAGGATAGAACAAGTGGAAAAAATGAGGTTATCGTGTCTTGTACATTAATCCATAATGTACGATAAATACATATTTAATACAAAGGTACTTCTTTCTCATCTGCAATTTACGTAGTTATACTTTTCATTTCGCCATTTTGAAACCACCAAAAAAAAAACTTATTACAAAAGAAAGACTTAGACCCTTAAGAGCGAGCTATGCTTGGAGTTTTCCTACGCGATCGAATCGGAAATGAAGAGATCCGTGGAAGAACCAAGGTAACGGACATCCGGACATGGCTCATAGAATCGCTATACTAACTAGTGGCAGTGGGCGGGGCACATAGCTCGTAAAACAGATGGCCGTTGGGACAGTAAAGTTCTTGAGTCGTAGCCTCCCATCCCACTCGATAGACCGACGACCTGGTGAAGGCTGCAGTAAGCCGCTTGATGCGGGCAGCGCAGTACCGGTCGTTGTGGAAATCCTTTTGGGAAGCCTTTGTTCAGCAGTGTCTGTGCAGTGAACGTCTTTCTAATGATATGATGTTGATGACGAGAACCTCAGGGCAGGATATCTAGTGGCAAGAGCATGGATAATACTATACCCACTTGTACTTACCTATCAGTAAACGTGGCCTGTCTCTCCGCAGCTGGCGTGGGAAACTCCCGAAGCTCCAAGGGAGTCATCACTCTACTGCTGTATCCACTCGACTTGTCAGAGAATGCTAAATGGCTCAACTTCTCCATCAACGGCGTCAACTGTACTCCTGTCAGCTTCTTCTTAAAACTTGACCCATCCGCATCTGATGTTTGTGAATCAGAATTTTCTGATAATGATTTCAATGGTAACGAAAGAGATTTTCTCTTTGATTGGTCCGTGGACAAAGTTTTGTTTGAATCCTTAGCGATTTTCTTCGGAGTCCGCTGTGGAGATTTATTTACTAAATCCGAATCGAAATCTTCGAACTTCTTATCATAAAGTTTCTTATTGAAAGTAAACATATTGTCTTGGGTAGCCTCTTCTTTCATTCTAGCGTAATGTGATTCTAAATACTGATTAAATAGAGATTCAGATATGGCAACCCCGTCGTTTCTGAATACTGGGAAGTACGGATCGTTGATGGTCATAGTACTTTTGTGTTTATCTTCGAGCGATGGTGAAGTATCCTCTGTGGGAGTTTTTGGCCGTTTTAACTTGAACTTCGAGGTAGCTCTATTTGTCATTCGTTTGAAGGTTTCCTGTATATCAGTGACACTGGCCAGCTTCCTCATTGGCTCAGGTTTAGTTATGTAGTGATCGGCAATACAGTTCATGTCCAAAACAATTTTATTGTCACGTTTCTCGTTTTCCATGTTCAATTTGGCACAATTTTCAATATTTTTCAAAACGTCAGGTTCAACCGGTTCTGTTTTCTCTTGAGCTTGATTGTCTGGGTTTTGACAGATGGACAACATGTTGCCGTGAAGGCGTTTGTATTCGACCATTGGCGTTGAGCATACACTAGTTTGTCCTGTAAATACTTTTTCGTTTTCCTTCGATTCTTCGTCCACTGACTGTTGGGTTTTGAAGCTAAGCGACAACTTATTGGGTCTTGGTCGCGGCTTGTTTGTAAAAGGGACCACATCGGGCATGATCGGGGGTTTCCGTTCATCATCGGAGGCCTCTGTCCTACTGGGTGGTGAGATCATAGTGTGGTCCTCCTCTGGCACGGCAGTAAACAGCAATGATTTGTCTCTTTTCATCCCTTGTTGGGGGTAGTCGCGTGTTTTCTCTCGTTCTGCTTCTTGATTCTGTAAAAGAAAGATACTATGAAATAGAATAAAAATACCTATAGTGTTTCCATGTTAAAGATGACACAAACCTGAGAAATAAAGCTCCATAAAATTTCAATAGTAAAAACTGATTGGCGATCAGAGAAGATAAGCATATTGTGAACTAAAAAATTGGAACTGTTAGACACAATTAAATCTATCTATATGTATAAAAGAAAGTCGTGTTAGTTACACCATTTATAACTCAAGAACGGCTGGACCAACTTTTATGATTTTTGTGTATTTTGCATTTGTCTTCGTCCGGAATAGGATAATAAGTATTAAAATATGATATTCATCAATAAAAAAAATATATTAACAGTCAAAAAATAATTGGTTTTAGGGTAGGCTAGGGTAGTGTAGGGTATTGTAGTGTAGGGTAGTGCAGTGTAGTGTAGGGTAGGGTAGTGTAGGGCAGTGTAGTGTAGTGCAAGGTGGAACGAAGTTCGCCGGGACAGCTAGTCGACTTATAAAATAAAAGATGTTCATAACAAACCTTTTTAAATTTGGCCACCATCTCGTCCCCATTTTGCTGAAACTCTTGCAGCGTATCCATCTGCTTCTTCAGGTTTCTGTACATCCTCTTACTGACATAGACCACCAGCAACTGCGCTCCAAAAGGCAGGGGAGTCTCCGTCTCCAGGGTCTCGGCTGGGGACTTTATCCGGTATGGATCTACTACCGTTAGGTAGGAGGTCAGGCTTGGTGGTAGTTGCGTGGCCACTATTCTGCGAAACGCGAAATATTATTAAGGACTAGTTGTTGCCCGCGGCTTCGCCATCGTGTTGCGTTTCGCGGGGATCCTCCTAAAAACCTTTTTCGGACTATTACGAACATTTTAAAACAAAAATTTGTGAAATTACATCAATACTAATATTATAAAGAGGTAAAGTTTGTATGTAGAAGGTAATCTTAGAAATTACTCATCTGATAAAAAAATATATATTTCACCATTAGTAAAACAGGATGGCTAAAAAACCCCGCTCAATCTCGATATCCACGGGGGCAAAACCGCAGGCAACAGCTAGTCATACAAAATACCTATATCACCGATTTCATACAAAACAAATTTTTAAAACTTCCGGACAGTTGTTAAAACGAAGACAAGGATAGACATCTAAAAAAGCTACGTTAGACAGAGAAGGAGAACTACGAAAGTACACCTCCATGAACATAATTGAAAACGGTAAACACGTTAAAAAACCGACTTCCATAGCAACAACTTCGTGCAATTTTGCAATATTATTTTTGATTTTTGTTAATTTTCTAATAAAGTATACATCGATTTTGATAAAATTTATACGGGACCACACGAGAAGCACTAGCTTTCAAATAAAAAAAAGAATCATCAAAATCTTTTCACCCAGTCAAAAGTTCTGAGGTAACACACATAAAAAAACATACAGTCGAATTGAGAACCTCCTCCCTTTTGGAAGTCGCTTGAAAAAGGGTGACTTTATGTTGTTGGGAGCGTTTTGACCAAAATTGTATGTGATTAAGAGGCTCATATATATTTACTTATTATTGTAGAGAATGACTCCGCCCAGGACTCCATTGCTCTTGCGACAGTGCTCCAATATCTGCATTGATTCCATGTATATCGACGTTGCGCTCTGAAAAATTATATTCTATGTTTCATCCTGTGCTTTGGCAAGTACATTTTTTACGCTGTTCGTCCGACCTTTAAGGCGCTTTGCACAAGAGGGCCGGTCAATTTCGCCGACAACGATAGCACAAAGGGAATCCTATACTACCAACGCACATGGAGGACAAGAAGACCGCGCCGCAGGTGCTCGGCGGGCACTGGCGGCGCGGCATGTCCGTGGCTGCCCGCCATAGATCACACAACCCAGTTTGTATGCAGTAACGCAGACGGCGGTGTGGGGCGGCTAGCTCAGTCCGCGCCACGCTTTATTAGAACGAACGTACTGAACTGACCGCCTCTGTCCCTCGTATGCTTTGTGTACGCGGCGAGGGGATCCGCGGGCTTTGCGGTCAAAGAGACTGCCCCGTCCCGTTGTGTGCAAAGCGCCTGAAAGGCTGTATATTTGGAGCCGTACTAGGTAGCTGGCTGAATTTTTCACAGAATATTTTTAATTATGGAGAATTTACCAACAAATAATAAAAAAGTAAAAAATAATAATACTAGAAACGTATTTTTTATCTTTGCTCTGTCGTAATATAATACATACAAGCCGGTTTTTTTATTGGTTCGATTTTTTGTCAATGACTATAGTGACATTTAGTGGTACTTAAAAATCTGTTTTTGTCTTTTTCTTTACGTGTAAAGAGGGAAGAAAATAACCACACTTTAGCACTTTTTCGATGTTTTCGTATTTATCTTAATTAAAAATCCATTCGATGTTTTCCCTTCAGTCACCTATGAACTTTATTTTAGTAAATAAATCATACTATCAAATGAATAAAACCGAAAATAGACGAAAAAATGTCTCGAAAGGAGGTACCTTTGCGAAATTATTATATCAAGCCAACTTTATTAAATCGTGTTTCCATTCGATATAGTCCCTCGTAACTATTCTCAATAATACCAATATGTTTTCCTAGATTTTAAATATACTGTTAACTACTTCAAAAATGAATTCTAAAAACCTGTTTAAGTGGATTTTAGGTACCACTGGGCCTTAAGAGCATATTCACAAAATCGTTTCCCATACAAATTAAAAATGACTACTTCTTGAAAATGGATGGGCCGATTCTCATGAAACTTTAAACACATAAGCAAGTCACGAAATTGTAGTTTGTGGATAAATTACATTTCCGAAATATATTATTTAAAAAAAGATTAGCGAATTTTAAGATTACTATCATCATATCAGCTCATATACGTCCCCACCGAGGGGCTCGAGCCTACACTGAATTAGGGCTATCGGGACTTAGTCGACCACGCGGGCCCAGTGCGGGTTTGTCGCCTTCACACACAACTTTCGAGTTTCTTTGCAGGTGTGTGCAGGTTTCTCACCATGTTTTCCTTCACCGTTAAAGCAATCGGTGAGTATATGTACGTAAGTTTCGAAAAACTCATTGGTATATTGGCCGTCCGGATTTGAACCCGACTCCTCTGATTAGGAGGACCGAGTCGTTACCGATTGAGCCACCGACGCTTCAAAACTAGATTACTATAAAAACTTTAAATCACTATTAATTACGTTGTCACAACAATTTTTTTAAAATGTAATATATCCACAAAGTAGAATTGCGTGACTTGCATAGTGTATAAAGTGACATAGGAATCATTCTATCCATTTTTAAGAAGTTAGTAATTTTAAGTTTCTATGGGAAACGATTTTGTGAATACGCTCATAACTTGTTCTTTTTTATCACTTCTCATATAAACTCTTTGCCAGAGACTATCACCTTGCACGCCTGCCTACTTGTAAGGACTCGGAATCCATACATACAAGAAAGTTGACGAGCGCAGTCAGACGTCCCCACCGAGGGGCTCGAGCTTACCCTGAATTAGGGTGGTCGGTCCTTAGTCGACCACGCGAGCCTAGTGCGGGTTGTACACACACAACCTTTGTGTTACTTCGCAGGCGTGTGCAGGTTTCCTCGCGATGTTTTCCTTCACCGTAAGAGCGTCAGATTAAACAATTCGAAAACACATTGGTAGGTGGCAGGATTCGAACCACGACCTCCCGGACAGGAGGTAGCGGCCCTAGCCGTTACGCCTCGACGACTTTCTATCACTTCATCATCTCAGCTCATATACGTATCCACCTAGGGAGTTTCTTCGCAGGCGTGTGCAGGTTTCCTCACGATGTTTTCCTTCACCGTAAGAGCGTCGGATAAACGTAAATACTCGTAAGAAATCTAAATTCGAAATCACATTGGTACGTGACGCGGGATTCGAACCACGACCTCCCGGACAGGAGGCGGCGGCCTTAGCACTTATCACAAGATAATTTAAAGTTACTCAATCAGTTATTTAGTGACTGTAAAATCAAATTATTTACACAGTAGTTACCTGCACGATAACGCAACGAAACGTTTAATAAACACTCAAACGTTATCTTGTGTTTGTACTGAGACACTTTTTGTGTCCTACACTTAGGGCATTTGGGTCATTTGGAGCGGTTAAAATTTACAAATAATTTTTGAAATATTAACTATACTAAACGACGTTAAGTGTGATTTTTTTAGGGTTCCGTAACGGGACCATATTACCAAAGTATATATATATATTATATATTATTACTATCATACAGTATAATAGTATGGACACTCCCTGCCGCTCTCTAGATTGCGACCTCACCCCCTCGTCACCCAGATTGATACGGATTGGCTACAGTTTGGTTGTCGAACGTATAGGATTTCGCCGCCATTTTGTTTGTTCCGTCATTCCTTTTTTGAAATGTCATTTCTGGCCCGTTGTATGAAGTGTCCAGGGTGTGCTATTCTAAGCCTACGCCGCGTTGTCTGTGTGTCCGCACCGAGTGTTCCATACCACCATACCTCCTCCACACAAGTATAAAAATGATGCCTATTCATTTCAAACAAAAGTCATGAACACGCGCGACAGACACTTGTTTTTTAAATTAAGTTCGGACTCCTTATCGCGAGCACGACTCACACTTGGCTGGTTTTTATTATTTGTTGTTTAACTCTACAATTATTAGTATTATAATTACACCAAGTTTTACGCTTGTATGTATTTAAAAACAAAAATCTTGAAAAACCTGTATAAAATGGGGACCCCTTAATTTTTTTACTATTTGTTAGTAAATCCCCATGGTAACACATATTCTGTGAAAATTTCAGCTGGCTACCTATCACGGTTAAAAGATAAAGCTACTATTATAGTACCACTTGAAAGTAAAACAACAAATAATAAAATCTGGCCAAGTGTGAAGCGCACTAGCGCTAAGGAGTCCGAACTGAATGAAAATAAAAATCATTTTGCGTGTGCGCATGTTGTTTGAAATGAATGAATATGTATTATATTGAACTAGCTGTTACCCGCGTAGACAACGTTTCTATAAATGCCCGAATAACACACATACATCCATACCAACTTTCGCGTTTATAATATTAGTAGGATATACAGGGTGTAACAAAGTTGATTTAAGTCCCGTTAACTGGGGCTTCATCTTATGATACTAGACAACTTTTGTTCTACGACTTCGCTGAAATCGCAAAAAAAGAAACTCTTCATGCAAATCCGTCGTCAAATGACCAATTTTGTGCATTTTTGTATGGAGGGTCAAATTTCCTATATTGAGAATTGACTATGGATTCCTTGGGCAAAGTTTTTCAGTATGATGAGTAGAAGCCCCCAGTTAACGGGAACTACACCCATTTTGTTATTACACTATGTATATTATTGTCTACTCGTATGTAGAGGTGTAATAGAAGGTGTTTTTGATGTGTAACATCTTTGCTCTCGCTTTCCTGCAATTTGTGGGAGTGATTTCGTGAAATGGGACGGAAATGTGTCCCATGTGTAACAGGAAGTCGCGTTTTTTCAGGCTTTAAAAGCGCGGAAAAGGCAAAGCTATCTATGACCATACAGCCTAGTCTGCCGTATCTTTGCCGTCCTTTTATATAGTATTTTGTCACATGTTACACATCATATGCGAGTACTGTAGGTCTCGCTCGAATTTTTTTTTATGTACTTATAGGTATAACATAGCATAATTAAAAAAAAACCGGCCAAGTGCGAGTCAGAACCGCACTAGATGGCGCTAGTTTCTTCATGTTTTTTAGTATATGTTGCTATAGCGGCAACAGAAATATATCATCTGTGAAAATTTCAGCTGTCTAGTTATCACGGTTCATGAAATACAGCCTGGTGACAGACGGACGGACGGACAGCGGAATCTGTTTACGTTTTTACCCTTTAGGTACGGAACCCTACAAAATTATTAGTTTTGGTGCGAAAAAATCTAGATTGAATGTATTATAAGCAGATAAGTCTGAGGCCCTAATCCCGTATCAAAAAGTAATAAAATATAAGAAATATCTACAGAAATGTTTATTGAAATTGTATTTACCTTGGGAAGAGTCAACATGGGGACACGTTGGAATATGTGCGCCCCGTACTGCAACACTGGCAGGTAAGTCTCGAATATCTGTAATAAACACAATGCTATTTGTCACCATCATATCAGCTCCTATATGTCCCCACCGAGGGGCTCGAGCCTAACCTGAATTAGGGCGATCGGGCCTAAGTCGATCACGCGGGCCCATTGCCTTCGAGTTTCTTCGCAGGTTGTGTGCAGGTTTCCTTACGATGTTTTCCTTCACCGTTAAAGCAATCGGTGAGTATATGTAGGTAAGTTTCGAAAAACTCATTGGTACATTGGCCGTCGGGATTTGAACCCGGCACCTCTGGTTAGGAGGACCCAGTCGTTACCGGTTGAGCCACCGACGCTTTTTGTCAACGTTGGCATAAAAACAACACCTATCTGCTTCGTTAACAACGCGGGTCTCCACCGAAACCAGGTAAGATTAGGCCATACTACACACACGGGAAGTCCGGGTTAGTGAAGGTTCTAGGCGAACCCCACTGTCAAAACTTTTTTAAAGCCGCCTATAAGGCATCTGTAGTGACAGTGGGCGGGGCACATTGCTCGTAGAACAGATGGCCGTTGGGGTAGTAAAGTTCTCGAGTAGCGACCACGCACCGGAGAACGTAGTGTAGGAAAGCCTCCCACTCGGTGGACCGATGACTTGGTGAAGGTCGCGAGAAGCCGCTGGATGCGGGCAGCGCAGAACCGGTCGTCGTGGAAATCCTTGAGGGAGGCCTGTGTCCAGCAGTGGACGTCCTTCGGCTGATATGATGATGATGATAAGGCATTTGACACTGCTTAACGACTGCCAAGAGCAACCGGCACCAACGGCCTACCTAACGTACACACGGCGCCACATCAAGCTATACAAAACCAGTATAAGCGGGCCTCGCGTGTGTTGAAACGCAAAGGCGCGTAGCGCGACTCGCGCGACCAGCTTATACTGGTTTTGTATAGCTTGATGTGTCGCTGTCCGTACCTTGCGAAACCAATTAAAATCATCTGTGGCGAAGCACGGATCATGATCGAGAAAAAGTCACTAACAGTCAAACCCATCCAGGTAATGACCGTGCTTCAGGTCAGGTAACCTGCGTGATCGACGCAACCAAGCAAATCGCATTGAGGTACGATCGATTCCTACACCTTTTTACAAGTTTCTTAACGCAATTTTGTTGGTTAGATTTTTAAACAATTGGTGAGGACAGTTTGACATTTGGTGAACTGGAAGGTTTTAAGGAGCTACCCCCAGTCATCATTAACTATCGCCGTCATCAGCTAAAAAAATAATTACTCGCTGAGTACATAGTTTAACGGAAATTTTAAATGATGAATATGAAGAATAGGTACTTTTTATATTCTTAATAAACTACCGTTCCTATTTTTGAAATTCATCTTTGAAAATTTTCCGTAAGGTATGTATCATCATTATCACATCAGCTTATGTATATACTTCCCCACAGAGGGGCTCGAGCCTACCCTGTATTAGGGCGATCGGGCCTTAGTCGACCACGCGGGCCCAGTGCGGATTGGTCAACTTCACACACAACCTTAGAGTTTCTTTGCAGATGTGTGCAAGTTTCCTCACAATGTTTTCCTTCACCGTAAGAGCGTCGGATAAACGTACATATGAGATCGAAATTCGAAAACACATTGGTACATTGCAGGACTCGAACCACGAACTCCCGGATAGGAGGTAGCGGCCCTTGCCGTTGCGCCACCGATGCTCTAAGTATGTAAATGTCACAGTAAAATTGTAAAAACCGTTAGATTATAATCTAACGGGATCTATCTCGCGAGATTGTGAACTGTCGAAAGATTGTGAACCGTAACATACTGCTTACAATTTCACTAGTGACATTACAATAACACTAAGCGAAGTGATACCAATAAAAAAAATGAGCGAGCGAAGCGAGGCTCCCCCCATCTTGGGTTGCAGAATGCTTCGCAGAAGAAGAAATCATCGGTTTTATTCGGATGGGCCGTGAAATTGTAAGCCGATTGACAATTTACCGTCATATTATAATCTTACTGAATTTAGTGTAGTGAGATTGTAATATCGCGGTTTTGATAATATCCCGGCGACATATACAACTCAGCGAGTAAATTAAACTGATGGCGGCGCTATTCCCTTAATTAAAAGAACAAAATAGAAGAAGTATGACTTGACTAAGAGTTCGTGGAAGGGGTATGAATGCAAGACAGAGATATGCTAGACACGTGGTACGAGAGGAGAGTTTGCTCTATACCTGCCGCCAAACAGAATGCTGCATTCCGGCGGGCCAGCGAGATTACTGACATATAAGGCATTCCATCTTATTGTTATTTTTTGAGAGTCGGGAAAGCGCTGATGTCTCTCCCCTGGCACGGTATCAAATATATATATATATATATATTATAATAATAATAATAAATAATAATAATAAATAATAATAATAATAAAGCTTTATTTAATTCCATACAGATTACAATGATAAATTCATCTTATACATATAGCCATTATAAAATTAATAGATTTATTAAACGTATAGCTCTTTCTGGTTACATAAGTTAAGTTTATGTATTTATTTCTAAAAATTTTAATTGTTATTTAAATTTAATTTAATTCTTTATTGTTTGTATGGACCCCGTTTGGGTAAAAGCCTCCCCCAAGGAATGCCACGATTATCTATCCTTGGCTTTGTCCATCCAACTTCCGCCCGCCATTGCTACTATATCGTCTGCCCATCTGGCCCTTGGTCGACCTCTTGATCTAGTGCCTCTTGGCCCTGACCATTTTACTGATATATTATAATAGTCAGTCATAATACTGTGACCCTGGTGTCACTAGCGGCAGGGGCGCACCAATCGAAAAATTAGTATAGTAAGTATAGGTATATAGAGTTCGCTCTCCCAATCAGGAACGTATAGGGCAAATAAAAGAATTTTGCGCACCGCTTTGAATAGTGCCCAGGACACGTGCCCCATTTCCCCCACCCTAGAGACGCCACTGACTGGCGGTGGTAGCCTGTAAAGTGGCAGGCAGGCCGTCAGAATTTATACCATTTATTACAATAAGAATGGTTATTCAAGTTACAAGTATTCTTTAAAAAAACACTTGGAGGGGAAGGGTGAGTGATATAACTTCTTTAACTCATAGCTCTGTCCTGTACCGCACTGGCCCAAACCGGTCCTGAGTCTGCAACTGAACTGACCTGATACAGCTTGTCGGCCAGTCGCCGGCCCTCGCTCTGCACCGCAATTGTTCGCAAATCCCCATGGTACACCCGCACCATGCCCGTTAGCAGCTTGGCGCGGCTTTCCAGCACCCAGTCGGGAATGTTGCGGTCGCTGCCTATAGCCTGTATCAGAGAAGGAAACAAGTCAGGGGCAGGTGGAAAACCGGTACTTAAAGCTCTTCAATTACACCCCAAGAACAAACGCCTACAGTAGCAATAATGGTATAGAAGTGTGGTGATATTCTTCTTCAAAAAACGGCAACAATACTCTGCTGTTACAGACCCATCTCACTGTAGAGACATGAGTACAAGCTGCTTTCAGGAATCATTAGAAATCATCTCGCACAGTTAAAACAGGGAGATTGTAGTGCGCTGTGCCGTCTATTAATTTTTTTTATTAAAAATTTTAATGCGTTTTGCTGCACCTCTCCTGATGGTAAGTGCCGATGCAGCCGAAGAAGTAACACGCAAGCTCAAATAGTACCTATTCACAATCGTCTTGATGATTCCTAAATTATACGAATCGGGGAATACAGACGCCGCCAGGGAATTCCACTTCTTGGTCGTTCGCATATTGAACGAAGAAGCAAAACGCTTCGTGCGTAAAGGTGGAACATTAACGACAAAGGGGTGGAATCGCCCTCCGCGTCTGATCGTCCGATGATGAAATGAAGGGGGAATGCGATCGTGAAGCTCCAGCTCCTACACTCCAAAATGAATCCTGTAGAACACCGATAGACAGGCGACTTTACGGCGATGCTCGAGGGTTTGGAGCCTGTTTGATACAAGTTCCTCGCGTCGGTCGATAGAATCCAAGATATCTAGCTGGTAACGAGTCGAACCCTCCCATAAGTGAGAGCAGTACTTCATACATAACTGAACTTGAGCTTGGTATAATATTAGAAGCTGCTTCGGTGTGAGGTTCCACGTTCGAAAGGATACCAAGCTTTTTGGCAGCCGTTTTTGCTTTGGGTCCAATGCATCTCCTGAAATTCAGATCGGATGTTAAATCTACACCAAGGAGCTCAAGATGGTCGGAGATCTGGATAGATACATCTCGGAAAGTAGGAGTTAGGGTAATGGGACTCTTTTTCGCAGTGACTAGACACGCCTGCGTTTTAGAGGCATTAAACCTAACAAGATTGGCATCGCCCCAGTCAGAGACTGCCTTGAGTGTTAGGTTCACGCGCTCAATCATTGCCTCTCTCTGGGATAGCATATTCGGACCCCTAGCTCGAGCACTAGGCAAGTATCCGTAACCGTGCTGTCGTCTGCATGCCCAAATATACTGGGTTTCAGCAGATCGTTAATATGTGTATAGTGTAATGGCATGGCTTTGTCTGCAACACTCACCAATAGGTACCGCCTATACTCTCGCTGTGCCTTCTATCTGTGTCTGTAGTGTATCGTGTAATGGATGGCTGAGCCTACCAAACTCACCAATATGTACCGTCCATACTCTCGGATGATGAACTTGCCGCTCTGCAGGGTAATGGCCACCGGCTGGGACAAGAGAGCCTTCACGCAGTGCGCGGTGCCCACCACCTGTGCCAATCAACAACTATTTTGTAGAACACTGAAAATATTTTACACTAGCCTTGCTTCGACCGCGTTTTATAAAGATTGTTTTTGAGGGAACAGTGCGCAAAACTGGCTCACGATCATGAACTACTAATTTTAACTATTTTTATCATATCTTAGTAAAATAACTTTTATTTTCGAGTGACAAAGGACTAAAGATAGGGATAGCAAAAAAACCGCAACTGACATTTCATGTAGATCTATTGTCCAAAGCGAGCCCCAAGTGGCTTACGAGCGTGAAATACTAATCTTAACTATTTTATAGGCTATATTAGTAAAATAACTTTTACTTTCGAGTGACAAAGGACTAAAGAAGGTAGGTATAGGGATAGCAAAAAAACCGCACCTGACATTTTATGTAGATCTATTGTCCAAAGCGAGCCCCAAGTGGCTTACGAGCGTGAAATACTAATCTTAACTATTTTATAGGCTATATTAGTAAAATAACTTTTACTTTCGAGTGACAAAGGACTAAAGAAGGTAGGTATAGGGATAGCAAAAAAACCGCACCTGACATTTTATGTAGATCTATTGTCCAAAGCGAGCCCCAAGTGGCTTACGAGCGTGAAATACTAATCTTAACTATTTTATAGGCTATATTAGTAAAATAACTTTTACTTTTGAGTGACAAACGACTGAAGAAGGTATAGAGGGATAGCAAAATGACATTTTGACGGAGATATATTATCCAAAAATTAAAATAAAATGTTTCCTTAACTTTAAAACCAACTGTGTATACTTTTTAATGGCTAACTAATTTTAAATCCATTTTCACAATACATACTGATTTAGAAAGTTGAACTTCAGCTATTTAATCACATAACTAGACCAGTCAGCAGTAAACTTGTTAAGCAGCATTCATTAAACAACATTTTGGGCCTCGTGGAAGAAACTGGTTTTTTATAGCATTTCTAAAAAGGAAAATATTGACGTGAATTCGATAAACGTCTTCCTCGTCATCATGTCAGCCGAAAAACGTCCACTGCTGGACAAAGGCCTTCCTCAAGGATTTCCAAGACGACCGGTCCTGCGCTGCCCGCAACCATCGGCTTCCCGCGATCTTCCTCGTCATGCCGGCGGGCATGCCAGAAAAATTTCGTTACCGAAAACGTGTACTTTTAAGGGCTTCGAGTGTTTAAACTATAGCAGATAGAAAAATAATAACCATACCACCTATTAGATCTGTAGAACGGTGAGTTCCTACTTTTCGAGAGCAAAGGAAGATATCTCCGCCAGGCGAGGTGGTATGCCTGGGGTCCGGCCATGGACCAATCGTTGATGATCGGTACTTGTATTTATACTTAGTACTGAAGAAATGTTAATAGCGCGTTCTAGATGTTGTATTACTTTTGTCCTCTCGTCGCTTGTGTTAAGTTTCAGTAGCGGGTTACTGCAGTGCCGCCACAGATACAATCGGCGACAATACAAAAATCAGGTGAGATGATGCCAAGGGCTTACCAATAAAGAGTAAAAAAAAAAAAAAATATATATTTGGACCCGCCCTGTCTTTTACCTTTGATGTAATTTGCTGAACCGGTGCCTTTCCAATGCACAGCAACAACTGTCAGTTTGTTTATTATTATTTTTTTATATTTTTGTATTGCTGTGTTTTGAATAAAAGCATACATCTATGACCGCGCAAGTGACCTTTAAAAATTATCGAGTTCACGAAAAAACATCTTACTACTTCAATTTTTTCATTAACTTTTCTACTCATTTCTGCTGTATTTTTTTAAATTAAAAAATTCGAGTGGACCAATCGTTGATGATCGGTACTTGTATTTATACTTAGTACTGAAGAAATGTTAATAGCGCGTTCTAGATGTCGTATTACTTTTGTCCTCTCGTCGCTTGTGTTAAGTTTCAGTAGCGGGTTACTGCAGTGCCGCCACAGATACAATCGGCGACAATACAAAAATCAGGTGAGATGATGCCAAGGGCTTACCAATAAAGAGTAAAAAAAAAAATATATATATATTTGGACCCGCCCTGTCTTTTACCTTTGATGTAATTTGCTGAACCGGTGCCTTTCCAATGCACAGCAACAACTGTCAGTTTGTTTATTATTATTTTTTTATATTTTTGTATTGCTGTGTTTTGAATAAAAGCATACATCTATGACCGCGCAAGTGACCTTTAAAAATTATCGAGTTCACGAAAAAACATCTTACTACTTCAATTTTTTCATTAACTTTTCTACTCATTTCTGCTGTATTTTTTTAAATTAAAAAATTCGAGTGCGTTCGACATCTAACCTGATGATGGTAAATGACGATGTGGTAGAGGATGGTACACACAAACTCAAATAATGCCTATTCACTCTGGCCTTGAAGATCCCTTTCTGGTGTAAGTATATAGTATAACAAAAAGTAACACCGGTGTAATTTTAGTATCATCATAATATCAGCCCCTATACATTTCCATCGAGGGGCTCGAGCCTACCCTGAATTAGGGCGATCGGGCCTTAGTCGACCACGCGGGTCCAGTGCGGGGTGGTCAACTTCACACATATCTTGCGTGTGTAGATTTCCTCACGATGTTTTCCTTCACCGTAAGAGCGTCGGATAAGCGTACATATGAAGTTGAAATTAAAAAACACATTGGTACGTGGCAGGATTCGAAGCACGACTTTTCGGACAGGAGGTAGCAGTCCTAGCCGTTACGCCACCGATTCTCTTTTTTGTATGTAAAACAAATTACAAAAAGGGCAGTTTAAGACATTTGTTTAGTTGTAAACTTGACGTTTTCCGGTGCGCGGTCGCCACTCGAGAACCGGAAAACGTAGTGTAGGCAGCCCTCCCACTCGGTGGACCGATGAACTGGTAATGGTCGCGGACTTATACGTCCATAGCATTATATCAGCTGAATCCATTGCTGAACAAAGGCCTCCTCCAAAGATTTCCACAACACAGCTGGACCTGTGCTGCATGCATCCAACAGTTTTTTTGCAACCTTCACCAGGTCATCTGTTCACTAAGTAAAAGGCCTGCCTACACTACGTATTTGGTAGTGCTCGAGAACTTTGTTGCCCCCACAAACTTCTGTAAAAACAGTAGTTTTTATCCACATGCAAGTATTTTTTTTTTTAATAGAGTCTCAAGTTAATACACAATAAAACAATGATTGAAAATATCACCTGGCCAGCCAGTGCATGCCGCTGTGTGTCGGACACCCAGCCCGGATGGAAGTACAGCACTGCATCAGCAGGGTCATCCTCCTCCTCAGTACAACACAGAGTGTCGTACACAAACACTATCATCATTTCCCTGCAACAATCAGGACTATCATTAGTTTAAAAACTTAAAAGCAATACAAAGCTGATAGGAGTCTAACAAGATACTTTTTATAAAAGAAAAATATTTTAATCAATTCACAATTGGTAAGCTCTTGACATCACCACACCTGATGGTATGTGACAATGATGCCGAAGATGGAAGCAGGCTTACCAATATTCCCCAATGCTATGGGGAACTGGCTATCTTATCTTCAAGCTATAACACATTAATGCTGTTAACTGCTTAGAAAAGATGGTGGTAGCTAGCTAAGCAGGCTTAGAAAATGCCCTTCCACCAACCAAACCAAGTCATACAAAGTTGAACTTTGAGGGAATTGAACATGCGACCCCCTGATGTGAAGCTAGGGACTTAACCCTGTCACAAAAAAACGCAGCTACAGTGAACCAGAGCAAACTGAACCTTACTCTAAGTCAATACAGATTAATATTGACACAGCATTGCTGGCAAAAAATTTGCCATAATATTAGTATTCCAGTTAGGTAGGTCCAACTTCGAGAAAGAGATCAATCGTCGAATCCAACTCGGCTGGGCAGCATTCGGGAAGCTTCGCAATATCTTTACGTCCCAGATACCGCAGTGTCTTAAGACCAGTGTGTGTTGCCAGTGATGACATACGGAACTGAGACATGGTCGCTTACTATGGGCCTCATAAGAAGGCTCAAGGTCACCCAATGGGCAATGGAGTGTGCAATGCTCGGAGTTTCTCTGCGTGATCTAATCAGAAATGAGGAGATCTGTAGGAGAACCAAAGTAACCGACATAGCTTTCAGAATTGCTAAACTTAAGTGGCAGTGGGCGGGGCACATTGCTCGTAGAACAGGTGGCCATTGGGGCAGTAAAGTTCTCGAGTGGCGACCACGCACCGGAAAACGTAGTGTTGGCAGGCCTCCCACTTGGTGGACCGATGACCTGGTGAAGGTCGCGGGAAGCCGCTGGATGCGGGCAGCGCAGATCTGGTCATCGTGGAAATCCTTGGGAAGGCCTATGTCCAGCAGTGGACATCCTTTGGCTGATATGATGATGATGATGTTGATTAGTAAATAAACTAAATTATGTCTGTAATCTATGGATAAATTAGACAATATGAAAAATGATATTAAATATTGAAAAAAATAATTACGAAATAAAACTGACCGGGGAGAGACATGTTCATCGAACAGCACCCATAATTACAGATGTCGTTATCAAAATGACTGACAAAAAGTGGAAAAAGATTGTTATGCAACATAGCTAATTAGTTTTTAATCAAATGAATTGCAATTAGGACTAATATCGCTTGATCCAAACAGATAATATATGTTTGTAATTATAAAAATGCCAGGGGAGAGATGCAAAATTTAGGGAACAAATGAAAAAACATAATTTTATGAAAAAAATATTGTGTAATTTTACTTGCTAGATTATGATAACATAATTAATCTTTTTTTTTAAATTATCGGCTCGGGGACAGACCAGGGGAGAGATGTTTTCCAACTTTGAGGTACTATTGTGACTACATTAATTAAATTTTAGTAATGAATTTGAGTTACCACGTAGATGAGCATGAGTTTTAAGAGATAACGTCATTTCGAAAAATTTTTTGAAGAAAAGGTGATTTTTTGTTGTGGAAGTTGAATTTACCTCTTAACTGAGAATGACCTAAATAAACAGTTTTTTTATATTCACAATTGGTAAGACTCTGGCATCATCTCACCTGATGGTAAGTGATGATTACACCAAAGATTGAGGTGTGCTTACCAAGAAACCCCAACGCAATGGGTATCTGGCTATCTTATCATCAAGCTGGAACACATCAATGCCGTTAACACTGATGTTTGGCGGAAAGAAGATGGTGATAGCTAGCCAGGCGGGATATGAAAACCCCCTACCACCAACCAAACCGAGTCTTACAAAGTTGACCCCGCCGGGAATCGAACCCGCAACCTCATGGTGTGAAGCGAATAGACTAACCATTACGCCACGTAGGCGGTTAAAAGTTGTTGCTGATGGCAATGTAGTGAGGTAAATACTTCTTATCATATCAGAAAACGAATAATAAGTTGCTGTGAAGTAAAATTATATTATGATTACTTCTATAGAGATATCCAGTCATCCAGATGAATAGACACATGATTTACGTCTGAAACTGAACCCGGATGTAAAAGATCGAGTAATCAAACTGATCCCGTGTGGTTCAGTAGCTAATAAACCGCAAAGATACGCAGTAGACATAGTATTGTTACTACAAAAAATGATCAATCTGTAAGAAACCAAACTGAACCATATCAGAACTTACTTAGCCATTTTGAGCGGTTTCTGAACGCCAGCACACGAGAACTATTCGTTATTTATTGCATTTCACAGTAAAAACAGTGAAGATGAATACTGTATATAATTATAATTTCCACTTTTTCGTAATTTTACAAAAATTATTGCTCGACAGCCATCCGACGACGTGCATCGCATAGTTTGCGAATGACAGTTATCTTCAGTGTTGCTAGATGTAAAAAGCCAGAAATATGTATCTCATTTGCGATTATTTTCCACATATTAAATTAAAGAAAGTTTACGTGATTTGGTATATTTTATACTATAAAAAAATAATTTGCCCTAGATACTATCGCCTAAAATGACGTCAAGACGTAACGCACGTTATTAAACATTTACATTAAGATTTAACGATTTTAATGTGAAAACACATAATATTATATAATGGTGTCGATTCGGTGTAACACGATTTAACTTATTTGACAGGACTAAACTAAATTAAGGCATTCTATCCTTGTCTTTTCGGTACAGAAAGTAAAAGACAGAATGTGTAAATTTAGTTTAATCCTGTCAATTAAGTTAAGTCGTGTAACACCGAATCGACACCATTATTAAAATATATTCTATAAATAACTTTATTCTATTCATAATCGTCAATTGAAATTAGTTTTGGGGCCCTTTTTTATAGTACATATTTGGGCCTATGACATCATCAAAAATATTTTGACGTTCATTAGAAAAATCATAAAAAATGACAGGTAACAAAGAAAATTATTCAAATTAATTTCTTATCATAGTCTATAATTTTTTTTTGGGGCAGTGCCAATCATCCTCCCCCACTCACTTTGTATCTAGGAGATGTACCCTAATTTTTTAAAATTTAATTCCATAACTTTGTAGGGGTCACGTATTTATACAAAACTTGCCAAATTTTCGCTTTATTGCAATTTTAGTTTAAGCGTAAAATTTGTGTGACATACCGACGGACATAATGTCTACAAACACATCGCGCGCAACCGTACCTGGAATGCGTTCAGAACTTGCAACCGATGTGCACTGCCTAACGTTTCGCATATCAAAGATAATTTAGTTAGTACATATTTCCTACTGATCAGTGTGTTCTCTGCGGTGTGTATGAAAAAAGTGCCATTTTCAAAAATCTGTAAAATCAAAATTTTAAATTGAATTAGACGACATGATAAAATCTATATGAATACTGAGATATCTGTATATCCGGCAACACTAGTTATATTTTTAATTAGGATGGAATGTTACCAGCTTTAAAAATTTAACAGATGTTTATGAGATGTGGCATCAGACGCTTGGATCCGCCACTGCCGGCTCTTTTTTAGTACTGCCAGTGCTCCGTCACTCGCCTATACCTACCTCAAAATGTAGCTACGCTTAGCGACCCACTCGGACGGGCTCTGGCGAGTCGGGCCGCCACCGTGCGTCTTGTGTAGGTATAGATACCTCGAGATAGGTAGGTAATCATTATTATTGTGTGTCAGAATCGTGTTAAATGGAAGATTGTGGTGTGGTGGAAGTCTATGTATGTGCTAGATATGTAGGTAATAAAAAATATTATAAAACAGATCTAATAAAACTGGCTAAGTGCGTGTCGGATCATGAACAAAGTAGGGTTCCGTAGTGACAAGAAAAAATTAAATTAGAAAAAAAACTAAGTTAATTTTGCAGTTTAGATTTAGACATTTTGTAAGGAGTTGAACTTTTTACAAATATAACTGCACGTCTAAGTAAGTCCACTCTTAAACTAAGAAAGCCTAATTAGCCGTGATAATTTTTCTTGTTAATCCAATATGTGTCCTACTATTCCAAATCATGTTCAGATTTCCTGAAATAGCGGATTCGAAACTGTAACAAAAAACTTAATATTTCGTTAACTAATCATTTATTGACGGACATGGCGAATTTATAAAGATTCTTAGTTTGACTACAAAACCTTAAAAATCACCGACGTACCGATAAAAACAGCTAAGTTAAGCAAATTTTAACCGCCTCCGTGCCGTAATGATTAGTCCATTCTCTGCATACCAGGAGGTCGCGGGTTCGATTCCCGGGGGGTCAACTTTGTAAGAGTCGGTTTGGTTGGTGGTAGGGCATTTTTTTAGCCCGTCTGGTTAGCTACCACCATCTTGTCTAAGTCTTGCCGCCAAACATCAGTGTTAACAGCATTGATGTGTTTCGGCTTGAAGATAAGATAGCCAAATCCCCATTGCGTTGGGGAATCTTGGTAAGCCCGCTTCTGTCTTCGGCATCATCGTCACTTACCTTCAGGTGAGATGATCCTAAGTAAGGGGCAAGGGTTTATCAATTTTGGATTTGGGCGTTGTTGCTCCATAACGCAACCGAATATTTGGTCAGTTTTTTCATAATTGCCATGAGTACAAGTACAACTAGTACTTTCATTTTATATCTTATTCAGCCATTTCCCTTATCGTTTTTTTTTTGGTCACAACAACTAGTTTTTCAGGCGCTTTATGTAACATAACGCAACCATTTTGCGCAGGAAGACCGACACATTAACATCAGAGGGTTGCCATTTCTCCTCTCAACCTAAGTTTATCCATTTCCGTATCGTTACCAGATTTTTCATGACCTCCTAGTCTATAGGGTTCCGTATTTAACAAGGAACCCTTATACATAGTTGCGCCATGTATGTCTGTCTGTCCGCGGCTTAGCTCAGAGACTATTAGCACACCCCGGACACTTCATACAAACGAGCGGGAAATTATATACATATAAACAACTGAAGTATCTATAGGCATCAATGCAGGTAGGGTTGAATCATACTGGCGGCGCGCGGCGGCATTGGTCACGAAATGTTTGTTATATATTTACTGCATGTAACAATCAACAGTGGCTACTTGGTAGGTAACTTACATGAATAAAATTGTTCTTCCAACATAGCTAATTAGGTACGCATGCCCGCTAGTAATAGTTTAATGATCCCCGCACATTTAGTCCGTATTTGCCCGCAAAATTTAAAATAAAACACGTAAGCTTTGACATGACCTGGAGAGCATTGACCTCGAGTTACCGACCGTTAATAATAACTATCAAGGATAATGTGATAAATTTTAAAAATGAAGACGTAATCAAATCATGTAACCTTGACGTGAACCCGGAGAGCATTGATCTCGAGTTACCGACTGTAGAATGGAACGAGCCTTACAAAGTTAACCCCGCCGGGAATCGAACCCGCGACCTCCTCGTCTGAAGCGAATGGACTAACCATTAAGCCACGGAGGCGGTAAACAATTAATTTTTAGTCTATTCGCTTCACACCAGGAGGTCGCGGGTTCGACTCCCGGCGGGGCCCGGGGTTAACTTTGTAAGACTCGGTTTAGTTGGTGGTTAGGCATTTTTATAGTCCGCCTGGCTAGCAACCACCATCTTATCTAAGTCTTGCCGCCAAACATCATTAATAACAGCATTGATGTGTTACGGTTTGAATATAAGGTAGACAGATCCCCATTAGGGAATCTTGGTAAGACCGCTTCCATCATTTGGCATCATCGTTACTTACCATTAGGTGAGATGATGCCAAGGACTTATCAACTGTGGATAAAAAAAGGTGATAAACTTAAAAAAAAAACTACGTAAAGGAGATTACCTACAATAACAGTCAATATTTTTTTGAAATGCGTTTATCAAATGTTGTATGTACGATGGTACGGAATTGTAAGTGTGAAAGTTAGACTCGCACTAGGCCAGTTTTATTTCTACACTAGCAAATCTTCCCAAACGAAATCACAGCAGTCGGGACGCGGTAACGAAGCTCATCCTTTTCGTCCGATAACCAAACTGTAACCAAACTGTAACCAAAGCGGCGGTGTTGAGTGCAGATACTAAAACGTAAATACCTACGAAAATATTTACCTACTACTTCCCACAGTCAGACAATACACGGAAACATGGATATTAAGGCGCGCGACTTAGCGGCGTGCGAATTGCTGGCGGCGACTATTCGCTGGGTGCGAAGTACTAGGTGGGGGTAATATAATCGATCGCAGCGCTCCTAGTGGCCAAAAGTAAAAATAATGTTGGCTCTGTCATCCGTCATATCTCATAGTAAACTGTTTAGACTTGTTTACCTAATTAATAAAACCAGGTCCTTAAAATAATATTCATTTCGATCTGAAAACAATATTTAATCTAACACTAGGGATACAGGAACAATTATATATGTTTATTATTATTGAATGAAACCATTAAAGTAGCTTTGTCTTCTTGTTTTACAGTAAAACTACAACTAAAAATGAAGTTAACAAACCCTGACATGTTCAAAATAAAACACACTTTTTGAATTAATTTTACATACCTCATTTGATTCGAATATCCAAAAATGATTTTACAACCCTTTCTCCACCCAAATCAAGGTATCACAGTTATTTGTGAAATAAATTATTAGATTATTTGTCACAATGTCGTGATTAAATGTCAAAACGTCAGAGCCAACAAAGTTGCGGACGCTAGGTGGCGCTGAACTTGTGCACCGAGCCAATATGGCGTTCTAGCGCTTAGGGTTGAGGGTTGATTCATGAAAATCTAAACGCTTCTCCTCCATTTATTTATTTATTTTTTTTATTTCTCCCCCCTCTTTAAATTTTATCATTTTATAGATTTTCTTGATTTCCAGGAAAATTAAACAAGTTAAGTAGGTCAGAAGGATAATCCCCTACACATATTCATTTTGTTAGCCTTTTTTGCGGCCTAGTACGGAACGCTCTGGGCTCCGCTCTACGCGGATCTAGGCCTCACTCATAAGTATTATACAGAATGTAACAAAATTGGTGTAGGTCCCGTTAACTGGGGTTTCTACTCATCATATTGAACAACTTTTGTTCTACGACTTTGCTGAAAACGTAAATATTTTTTTTACTCTTCATACAAATCGATCAGCTGATCGACCGATTTTGTGCATTTTAGTACGGAGGGTCTAAATTTTTTTTGGAGAATTGACTATGGGTTCCTTGGAAAAAGTTGTTCAGTAGGACGAGTAGAACCTCCAGCTAACGGGACCTACACCAATTTTGTTATACTCTATATATAGAGCAGCAGTTTGAAAAAAAAACAAGTTTTACCGCGTAAAAATCTATAATTAATGTGTCGACTTAAGTTCATCGACTCTGTTGCTATAACTAACCACTATAATTTGCTTCCCACATCACGAAAAGGATGAATCATACATATTTCTTTGAACTGGTAAGTACACTACCTACTGCACAAAGTCGTGCCCAGAATGCCACTGTGGACGAAAGCATGGAGCAAATAGACTAAAGTATAGTCTATTTGCTCCATGACGAAAGTAAGCATTGGATGCATAACAAATATTACGGGTATATAGGTACGGTGAAATTTTTACCGGTAAGTATAAAATAAGACCTACATAAGTAGTTATCTATTTATCTAAGACCAAGATTGTTAGGCAGTTGACTATGGCTCCAATCGACAGCACAAAACCTACAGAAGAACAAGTGTTAAATGAATCATGTATCAAATAATCTATACTTAATATAATAAAGAGGAAAGATTTGATTGTTTGTTTTGAATAGGCTCCGAAACTACTGGACCGATTTGAAAAATTCTTTCACCGTTGGGAAGCTTCACTATCCGCGGTTGCTATAGGCTATATTATATTTAAAAAAAATTAGAGACCTTTACTAAATCTCAAATAATGTAACACAAGATGTTAAAAATTACCTAAAAATTCCTGCAATATCTACAAAAAGTAGTGTAGTATATAGTGGTAGTGTTTAAATAATTTTCGAAAAACCTAAAAGGTTTTAGGTACAAGCTTTTAATATTGCATTGTCACGCGATATACAAATGCATGCTGAATCTCAACTGAATCAGAAACCGGAAAGTGGGTCAAATTTAACTTGCAAGATTCGACCCAAACATAGGTACATCCATTGCAAGTTACATAAAAGTATATTTAAAAATTAACTACTCGGGGAGTGCCAACAGAAGTGAAAACTTTTTACAGTTTTATAAGTTTTGACCCTAAGAGTGTTTCTGGCGAACGACTAGGTTGATAAAGTTTTGACTCTGCGAGTGTTCCAACGATAACGGTGTCGCGAGTTCAATGGTTTTTTCCAATATCAAAAAATGTCCAACGCGCTTATAGAAGTTTTGACTTCAATAATAGGAATACTAAAGATTATTATTATTATATGTACGACTTTCCAAGTCGCTTTTCTGAAAACAGAATATTAATAATAATAATAAAAATAGCCTTCCTATCTTCTGTCCATAGTTCAGCAAATCTCATAAGTAAAATTTTAAGGGCATCCCCTTCAATCTTTGAGATTGCCGGCTTGGAAGAAGCTAGAAACGGTTTCTTAATTGCATGCCCAGGTCAAAATTTTCCAGTTTCTCCAAATTCACAGAGGAGCTGAGACGACATAAACTGCAAATTGACGTATGAAAATCTTTTGAGCTGTAGTACAGGTTCGGCGCGTGCTAGGCTTTTGGCCGGCTACTGGCTTCACGCGTACTCTTCGTCAAATACAGGAACATTCCTTGAGCCTGACACGCTCCGAATCGCAACCTGTCTACGGCTTGGGGTTCCGGTCTGCGCTCCTCATAAATATCCCTGGTGCAGTGATGTCGACAAGCTAGGACATCACGGACTGTCATGCCAAAAAAGTGCTGGCCGCTTCTCGAGACATGCCGCACTTAACGATATCATACGCCGGTCCCTTGCCACCGTCAACGTGCCAAGTCTACTTGAGCCGACTGGTATTCCAAGAGACGATGGCAAGAGACCGGACGGTATGAGTTTGATTCCATGGAAGGTGGGGCGGGTGCTGGTATGGGATGCAACCTGTACAGACACGCTGGCCCCTTCCCATCTACATGGAACCAACAACAGAGCTGGTGCGGCTTGTGAAGCGGCTGAAAAAGCTAAAACTGGCAAATACAGGGGTCTAGGCTCCGAATATGATTTTGTCCCATTCGGTGTCGAGACCCTTGGTCCGTGGGGTCCTAAAGCAACAAGGCTTTTTAAGGAAATAGAAAAAAGGTTAGTCGACATCACAGGAGACCGAAGAGCTGGCAGCTACCTTGGACAAATAATTAGTCTAGCTATTCAAAGGGGGAACGCTGCCCAGTATCTTCGGAACCTTGCCTAAACCTTTTAATAATATATTTTAGGCATATTATATTTTTTAAGGTTTTTAGTTTTAGGCTCATTGTTCTTGTATATATTTTTTTTTATTTCTATGAATAATTAAATGTATAAAAATTAAAATATTATATCCGCTGATGTACTTGTTGCCCATAGCAACCTCACAGCACGATAATCGAGTCGCTTCGCTTTAAATACCAATACAACAGATAACATTGTCAATAATGTCGCCCATGAACAAAAAGCAGAGCCTTACGGCACACCCCGGACACACCCTGGACTTTTCATACAAAGGGCCAGAAATGACATTTCAAAAAAGGAATAACGGAACAAACAAAATGGCGGCGAAATCCTATACGTTCAACAACCAAACTGTATCAATCTGGGTGACGAGGGGGTGAGGTCGCAATCTAGAGAGCGGCAGCGAGTGTCCATACTTTATGTTAGTACTAATATATATACTTTGCCCCGGACACTGCATACAACGGTCGTGAAATGACTTCACCCTATATAGGGTGACTTTTAATTAGTTCTTGATAGCAAAGGATATGAATGTACTCGTGATTACAAAAAACTTTCCCAAAGAAACTATATAATATGTCAAATATGAAAAAAATGTTTTGGTCCTTTATACATTTTTGCCGATTTGATAATTAGATAAGTATCGAGGACCAAAAGTTTTTTTCCTGATTTGACATACAGTTTCTTTGGAAAAGTTGTTTGTAATCACGAGTACATGCATATCTTTTGTTATCAAGAACTAATTAAAAGTAACCCTATATAGGGTGAAGTCATTTCACGACCGTTGTATGCAGTGTCCGGGGCAAAGTATATATATTAGTACTAACATAAAGTATGGACACTCGCTGCCGCTCTCTAGATTGCGACCTCACCCCCTCGTCACCGAGATTGAATACAGTTTGGTTGTTGAACGTATAGGATTTCGCCGCCATTTTGTTTGTTCCGTCATTCCTTTTTTAAAATGTCATTTCTGGCCCTTTGTATGAAAAGTCCAGGGTGTGTCCGGGGTGTGCCGTAAGGCTCTGCTGTTTGTTCATGGGCGACATTATTGACAATGTTATCTGTTTGTTGTATTGGTATTTAAAGCGAAGCTAATTAAAAATCACCCTGTGTATATACTTTGTTTACGAGGGAATGGATTAAACCAACCAAGAAATATAAAAATTTCACCTCTTGATATTTCCATATAGAATTCTAGGAAATGATACTAGGTTTCAACGAAATGATTACTTGCGATAAATGATTTTACGTTAGGTCCCTTGGGGAAAGTTGTTTATAATCACGAATTGAACCTCTGTATAGAATAACTACTAGATACCTTTACTAATAAAATAGCACTTTATTTAAATATTGATTCAATTATTTATGAATACTTGATCGTAGATCCGTAGAAGAACCATAGGTGACCGACACAGCGATGAAGTAGAACTCCTTGCCTGTCTGTGTTTCTCAATTCTTACAATTTAGGGATGTACAAAGTGAGAGTGAATAGGCGTTATTTGAGTTTGCGTCTACTCTTCTCGACTTCAACGTCACTTTCCATGAGGTGAGATATCTGTAGTCAAACGCACTCAACTCCTTAATCCCATCCCCCCTAATAATTATTTACCGTAGGAGAACCAAAGTAACCGGCATAGCTCACAGAACGTGGACCGACGACCTGGTAAAGGTCACGGGAAGCCGTTGGATGCGAGCAGCGCGAGACCGGTCGTCGTGGTTGAGGGAAGCCTTTGTCCAGCAGTGGACGTCTTTCGACTGATATGATGATGAATAATTATTATAAATGCGACAATTGTGTTTGTATGTGTGTGTTTGTTACGTCATCACGCCTAAACGGCAAAACGGATTTGGATCAAAATTAGGTAGATAGACAGATTTATAATCATATAGGTTTCCTTTTATATTTTTTTAACACGAACGAAGTCGCAGGTAGCAGCTAGTAAAAAATAAAACTAGAACAAAAGTTATCACATTTCGTCCAAATTATAACGTTGTTGTGTTAAGAATCCAACATAAAAAATCACCATGTACAACGGATATGTTAAACATGCAACCAAATTTCAACCGACTTAAAAAAAATGATTTTTTCAAGTTAACTCGTATATTTATTTTCAACGACTTCAAAAATCAAAAAGGAGGAGGTTCTCAATTAGACTGTATGTTTTTTTTGTATGTTTGTTACGCGATATCTCCGCCGATTGTAAACCGATTTTCAAAATTCTTTTTTTTTCGAAAGAGTATACTCCCGAGGGGGTCCCATTGTCACCAAGTCAGGATCTGATGATGGGATCCCAGGCAAATCGAGAACAACCTTCAAATTTTATAGGCACAGATACTTAATATACGTACGTTGCATGTATTTCCTAAAACTTTTTTTTTCTATTTTTTTATTAAAAATTTGAGTGCGTTTGGCCGCACCTCACTATTCAAGTTTTGGCGTATGTTTAGGAAGGTACAACTCCTTAACGGTTAGGAGTTGGAGGATAATTCTTCAAATATTTTGCGTAGATACGTAGGTAAGTATAGATGAGCTGATGATGGAAGATTTAACTCCTTAACTTTCATGCTGTTGAGATGATGATAGAAGCTACAGGAATCTGTAACTGTTAATTCTTTTTTTATTAAGTAGATTATGCCTCCAGGGAGGTTCTGCAAAAATCAGCGCTATCTAGTATGATAGTACGGAACTGAGGAAACCAGCGCCATCTAGTATGATAGTTCGGAACTGAAGAAACCAGCGCCATCTAGTATGATAGTACGGAACTGAAGAAACCAGCGCTATCTAAAATAGTACGGAACTGAAGAAACTAGCGCCATCTAGTATGATAGTACGGAACTGAAAAAACCATCGCCATCTAGTATGATAGTACGGAACTGAAGAAACTAGCGCCATCTAGTATGATAGTACGGAACTGAAGAAACTAGCGTCATCTAGTATGATAGTACGGAACTAAAGAAACTAGCACCATCTAGTATGATAGTACGGAACTGAAGAAACTAGCGCCATCTAGTAGGATAAACTGAAGAAACTAGCGCCATCTAGTATGATAAACTGAAGGAACTAGCGTGATAGTACGGAACTGAAGAAACTAGCGCCATCTAGTATGATAGTACGGAACTGAAGAAACTAGCGCCATCTAGTAGGATAAACTGAAGAAACTAGCGCCATCTAGTATGATAGTACGAAACTGAAGAAACTAGCGCCATCTAGTATGATAGTACGGAACTGAAGAATCCAGCGCCATCTAGTATGATGGTACGGAATCCTATATGTGCGGTTTGGACTCGCACTTGGCCGGTTCTTGACATTTTCAGCGAGGTCAATTAGTATGTTTTGGAACATTACCTTTTAGAAATCTATGTACATGTCTTTATAATCTGTTTTTTAGTCAAAGAACATTATTTTTTTATTCACATTTGGTGAGCCCTTGACATCATCTCACCTGATGGTAAGTGACGATGTTGCCGAAGATGGAAGTGGGCTTACCAAAATTCCCAACGCATTGGGGAACTAGCTGTCTTATTTTCAAGCCGGAACACATCAATACTGTTAAATTGATGCTTGGCAGCAAGACTTAGATAAGATGGTGGTAGCTAGCCAGGTGGGCTTAGAAAATGCCCTTCCAATAACCAAACCTAGTCATACAAAGTAAGACTCCGCCGGGAATCGAACCCTCGATCTCCTGAGAAGAAGCTAATGGACTTAACCATTACGCCACGGAGGCGATTAAAACCAGAACGATGTATGTGGATTGTATGAGTGCAGGACGGCAGGAGAGTTTGTATGTAAAACGTGTGTGCTCTTGTCAACGTCTTTATTGCACTAAGTGAATGACGGCGGGCGATGTATGAGTTCGCAATGTCAGCTAAAATACTTATTATAAAATTAGCGGGAAAATAATCCTTAATGTGCGTGCTCGTACACGGTTGTTTACTTGTAATTAAATATGAGCAAGTCGGCACAGCAGCCTAGACCGCCCTTCTCTTTACCTTCACTAGATCTAGATCTACACACACATGTGTGACATACCTACGAACCTACGTCATTTGAATGGACTAAAGCCGGCCAAAGGTATGCTAAAATTCCTTTTTTATCCGACTGAATCAAGTCACTGGATGGTGCTCATTTTGAAAGTGCACTCACCTTTTATATTTTAGAAAAATACGTTTTTATTAAATCGCATAGTAGTTAGTGACAAAATGACAGTGTACGAGTATATGTAGAATATTACAGTTAAAAGCCGTTTTTAGTTAAAACGCCTTTTTTTCTAGTTAGAAGTAGTTTTTACTATATACATTTGTTACTACTAGAATTTACTGCAGCCCAAAATTAAATATCAGTTAAAACTAATTCTAACTAGATAAAACAAGTTTTATCGAATTACCTGGGTAAGGACACGCCAGTTTCCGTAACTTGTAACACTCGTCAGTTTCATGTAATTCTTTAATTCGTCAGTTTCAGACAGTCGGGTCATAGTATTACGATATGGCTTACAGTAGCGCAACGCCTTTGATGTGATACTATGCCGCTACCGGCGTAGGTACTACTAGTACTAGCCTGTAGCCAGCCTGGCAAACTCGCGGAGTTTGGCAGGCTGTGCCCCGTTGCCCGCTGCCCCGCAAGTACCCTTCCGTTGCTCTGCGTAAGTACATTCGTTGCGCTACTGTAAGCCGTTATATTATAATACTGTGGTCAGGTTATGGCTAGTTTTGTAAACTCACCAGTTTCCATAACTAGTCAGTTTCCATAACTAGTCAGTTTCCAACACGAAGCATTTTGCTACCCATCGGGAGACCTGCTTCACGAGGATCTTTGACTGTTTAATCAATCAAACCTGACTGAACCTAACATCGCTCGCTTCGCTCGCTAATTTAAAATATGTTAAGATTTGCTTTTTTCGTTATGAGTTGGGGAGACTGACGAATTAAGGAAACTGACGTGTGAGGAAATTGACCAGCTAAAAACGTTGATAAAACTGGCGAGTAGGGAAACTAGGGAGGTAGAGTAAGGAAGTAGTAAATTCTAATTGTAACAAATGTACCTATATAAGTAAAAACAAGTTTTAACTAGATAAAAAGCGTTTTAACTAAAAACTAAAAACGGCTTTTAACTATAACATATATAGGGTGACTTTTAATTAGTTCTTGATGGCAAAGGATATGAATGTACTATTAGTGATTACAAACAACTTTCCTAACGAAACTATATCAGAAAAAAAATTTGGTCATCGATACATAATAAGTTATCAAATCGGCAAAAATGTATAAAGGATCTTTTTTTTCATATTTGACATAAAGTTTTTCTTTGGGAAAGTTGTTTGTAATCACTAGTACATTCATATCCTTTGCTATGAAGAACTAATTAAAAGTCACCCTATATAATGTAACTATTGTATGCCCGAAACGGGTAAATTGATGTTGCCCAAACAATCTGTAACAACCTTTTGAATTCAGTTTTGGACAATATAATTATCTTACCTTATCTGTCCAAGAAGGTGGGTAATGTTTTTCGAGTAGAATGTATCTAGGGTAAGTCACCCTATTGTTATTACTTCCCTTTTTGTTACCGCCATGGGTAAGTTCCATTACCATACATTGTTAATGTGAAATTATTAAAAAGCGTTTATTATAAACAGTTGTGTTTTTAATAATAATTCCTGTTGTTGACTTTAATCAGGAGAATGAAAATTGTATAAACGTACCTTCTAAAAACTCAAATAACTGTCAGTGAGCTCAAAAAATGACACGCGATTATGAATAACTAGTAGTTTGCCCCAAACTGTGAGCGTGCGATTTTTTTCCCTCGGTCTGCGGAAGAGGGAAGGGGGAAAATGCATTTACGCATAGCGATACCGCCGGCTGTACTGGTTGTGTGGGACTCACAGCCCTGCGTCTATATGCATACATACACGTACATACATAAGGTATATAGAAATAAATATGCACAGGCCCAAGACCGCACTACCCACTAACAACCCCCTGCCTGTAGCCTTGGCAGCTAAGCTACCTTGAAAGCTAATCGGAGCGACGCCCCCCCTAGGGCTGCGATGGTGTCGTTCTGAAAGATATAGGTATGTACGCTCACTAACGCTTGCACGATGTAGGATCGGTCCAGCGCCATCTAGTCGTGTTTTGACATTCACAACCCCCTGTATCTCGGCAAGCCCCATTGGCGTATTCAAAGATATTTTCCAGTTGGTTTGCCCTTGAGATGCGGTCGTTTCGACGCCTAATTTACGTTTATCTCTCGTGGCACTACCGTATGCTAAAGTTAATTTTTTCCTCCAGTGACACGCGAGCCCTTTCGACAGTATATAAAAGTCATTAATATTATATTATAACTAACGTCAAAATAAAATAATGTACTTGGTACCTGCAATTAGGTACTTAGTCTATGTCGCACCGCCTCGTACCCGGCTCAAAAGTGCCCATTATACTGGCCGCGTTGCCGCGCTGTATAGCCAGGGATATCTGTTGAACCAGGTACGAGCCGGCGCGGGGATCACTACCGCGGTCTCTCAAACGCCTGCCTATTTTCATTATAAATTCTTTGGCCGACGAGCACCACACACCCGAAGTTACGACGGCAAAAGGCACAAAGTCGTGAGTCCGCATTAGGTCCGCGTACTTTGTTAATTTTTGGCTCGCGGCCCACTCCGCAGCCGTACCCGCGGCCCTCGTGGTACGGGGCACATGCGTCCCAGAGCAGGGCACGCCCCCGCTCCCAGGGGATCATCGTGAGTCCGTCGGGTCTTTTACTGTCTGTGCGGCTCAAACCCGAAGGCTCTAAGATTCAGGGAATGTCGATCGACACCAGCGCCCGGCGGATGACTTCATTCAGCGCATGATGCCGGGGATGTCTGCCCGCACACCTCTTTCAACTAAGACCATGCCGCCCCGCGGAGTCAACCAACGCCCCGCATCGCCATTTATGTGGCTCACACATCCCACACCCTAGCCGGAGGGCTACCGCTATTCTCAACGTATTGTCGTCCAAGAGCGTGCCCACGTGAGGTGAAGGCAAGGCATGAAGCCATGCCCCAGACTCGGAGCAAGTGGCTGCACGTACTCGGGCCAAATTCGCCCCGGACGACGACCCGATGAGGTCTGCGACTACTGATTTAGCCCATAGGTCATCCCAGCATCTTTGGAATTGAGGCTTATCAGGGGTTGCGATGTTAGGGCAAAGTGCAGTCCAAGCTGACAGAGCCTCATCCGCAAACGGAACGCTGCAACTGTCCCCCTTAAAAGATATAATACTAGAGACAAGTTCCAGCAAACCATTCGCGGAGGCTAAGAAAGCAGACAGCCCAGTGTCCCGCATTCGCCTCACCCCCAGTCCTCCGTGACGGACAGGGAGACTAGCCTGCCGCCACTCCCGTTCACCCAGGCTGACATTAATAACTTCTGCCAAAGAGCACTTAAGGACATCATCCAGCTCGGCAACTTCCTGAGGGAACAACCACGTTGGACTAGTCCTTGCTATATACGTGAGCTTTGGAAGGGATAAGCAGTTCCTGAGCAAAACAAGAGCGACGTGAGCCGATAGGTGTTTAAGCTGCGCGTGCCCCCTAAGCAGCATGTCCTTCTTTTCATGTAGGGCGGCAGGGACTGCATCGGGGAAAATCGGAGCTCCCAGAAGTGTGAAGTTGTCCTTATTTACAACTTTTAATCCAGGAATTAGCACCTCGAAACTTGGCAAGCTCGCTTGTGCTTCGGGCCCACATGGGAAAATCTCGCATTTTGCGGTATTGAACTTGAGGCCCATCTCCTCAAGATGTGGCAACAGGTGCTGGATGTCTTGGGTGACTGTTTGTTCTGATCCGCCGATAGTACCGTCGTCTAAATACCAGATGTTTAAGGGTGATTTCAAGGACTCGACCGCCTTATGTATTGCTAGGCTGAAGATGAGAGGCCCTAGCGGGTCGCCCTGTTGGGCACCCACCTGCGAGTCAATAGGAGCACCATCGAAAAATAGCTTCGAAGGTATTGCGTAACACTGGTACAAGAACGGGTACACCGACGGAATCAGATCTCTCGCCTCCGTAAGGACGGTGTCCCTCTCCACGTTGTTAAAGGCATTGCATATATCTAGCTTAACAATGACCTTTCCGGAGTTATTTGCGTCCATCGCGAAGGCACGAGTGGCGTGTATAGCCGCTTCACATCCCAACGCCGTCCCGAAACCTAATTGGTGGGACTGGAGGAAAGAAGACATCTTTTTCGACAGTATTATCATCAAACCTGATCAGTCTGATCCTCAATTTGTTTCTCCATACAGGGTACCAGTAGTGTACTAGTAAAGTATCTTTCATTAGAATTTTCCAACAATGTAAACAAAACATTTTATCATCACACTGGCTATGATTATTCTACGACCACTTACAGTTGAAGGTCGATGTGCGACTAGCATAAACATAACATAACACACCATACCTTAACGATAAACGATTTAGTGCCAATTTCAAGTAGTGATATTTGTTTACATTGTTGGAAAATTTTAATGAAAGGTACTTTAGTGCCAAGCAGTAGTGCCACGGGAAATATACTCTAATTTACAGTCAGTAACCACGATTAGAATCATCACACTAATATTATAAATGTGAAAGTTTGGTTGGATGGATGTTGGTTATACAATCACGCCACAACAGCTGAACGGATTTGGATGAAATTTAGTAGGTGACAGATTAGGACCTGTATTAACATATAGGCTACTTTTTTCCACGCTCGCGAGTCACTTGTGGCTCGAGTACTGCGCACCCTCGAAGACAGTCATAGAAACTATGTTCACGCAAGCGAAGCCACTTGGAAAAGCTAGTAATTTTATAAGTAGATTTACACAGTGTCCTGAGCCCGTGCAATTATGTACTGGTCCTCACCATGCTTCGGAGGCTGCCGAGTGACATTGTTGCTCGTTTTTAACAGCTTCATGATGGGGATTCGACTGATTATCATCTCTCAGTTAAAGAACTGCGGTCCTTCCTAGAGGCCGAGTGTCAGTTAACTCATAGCCAGCCTAACGGGTCTCCTGCGGCTACCCCGGAGCCATATCCGAGCGCTCGGAAGGTAAAAGGTCAGGCGAGGCGGGTCAGACGGACCAACCTTACACCGCCACAGCGAAGGATTCTTCCTGCGCCTACTGTAAGTCCACAGGTCACGGAGTGACAGCATGCGACGATTTCCGGGCAGAAAGGGTTAGAAGCGCCGTGGAGTCGCTTCCGCTTCCTTAGGCCGCAAATGGTGCGAGACTGTCGTATGTCCGAGAGTAGGCACTCAGGGTATCGGATCGCGGAAGCAGGGCAAAACGTTCACCAGCGACAGGCTTCTGGACAGGTGAGGAAAGTACTTAGGCTCTCACGGATACACCCCACCGGAAATCAGTGAAGCTAAAGGACGGGACCCTACTACCGGGTGCCAGAGCTGTATGCATGGTCAAGAGCAGTTCACACAAGACCAGGGGCCACACACGCAGGATCAGGGCCATACATGCAAGGCCAAGAGCTTTACACAGTACTCTTGGGAAGTCAGCGCTTATTGTGAACCCACGCATGTTTCCACCTCTGACTGAACGCCCCGACCTTTGTCAACGCCCCCCATCGTTTGGCGTTGTTGTTTACCGACGGCATACTACACACCCCCTGAGATGGCTCAGGTAGGTAGTGGGGCCTACTATCCGGTCGGAAACCCCTATCCCGTCCCAGGTCCACTGGTCTTATCTGAGGTGATGGGACTTCTAACCTCCTGCTAGGGCCTTGCCACCTTCTCGTCAGTTCTTGCCCCCCAGCCAGTCACGGTACTCTTGCCAGGTGCCAGAATTATCGTCAGGGGATCGGATGGCAAGAGAATGTCGGTACGAGACCTGTTGGATACAGGAGCACAAGGGTGTATTGTTTCAAGTGAACTAGTGAGCAAGCTAGGCTTACGTTAAGAGGAAAGCAGGGAGAATGCCATAGGTATTGAGGGACAGCTGGCCTCTATGAGGGGCAGGTCGATGTAGTCTTCGAGTTGGACATTGTAGGGCTGTTTCAAGCATCCATTGTCATACAATCAGGAGCAGTGTTGGATGATGTGTGCCCCTCCTCCTTAAATACGCATATGGAAAGCCCTTGACCAATTTGGCTCATGTTTGAATTTATTAAAACTTTTTGTAAAGTTTCACGACGTTCCGATCAACGATACTCGAGTTATCGTCGAAAGTTATACATACACACAAACGCCGGATTGTTCCATGAGACTCTGAGAACTCGCTCGTTCAATAAAGTTAAAACAGAAAGTTGGAGTAACATTCATCACACGCAACGGTTATTTTTGTATTCCTAAGAATACTTCCATATCCGTGACATTTAATTAATTTGCACCAAAATTGACTTTATGGGCCAACCTAAGGAGTCAACCAGCCTCATATTAGGGGCTCCTCCAGCTAACTAGTGCTGCCATCAGTTAAAAAATAATTACCCGCTGAGTACATACTTTAACGATAAGATTAAACGATTAAAATTAAGAATAGTTTCTGTAGTGTATTGAGAAACTGTCAAATATCCTTAATAATATTATAAATGTGAAAATGTGTTTGTTTGTTACCTTTTCGCGCTTCAACACCTTAACCAATCATGATGAAATTTGGAATGCAAGTAGCCTGTGTCACGGGGAAGGACATAGGTAATTGATTGGTTCTGCTGTTACCTGCAAGGACGCCGACAAAGAATACGCATTGAAGATTCCTTTTCATCTTGGTTATCTACTAGTGCTGGCGTGCCGCAGGGTGGCGTTCTCTCCCCTCTTCTGTTCGCTATTTTTAACCCCCGACGCAAAAGAGAGGGGTGTAATAAGTTTGACGTGTCTGTCTGTCTGTGTATCTGTCTGTGGTATTGTAGCTCCCAAACGGATGAACCGATTTCCGTTTAGTTTTTTTTGTGTCATAGATAATTTTATTCCGAGTGTTCTTAGCCATGTTTCATGAAAATCTGTTCAGCCGTTTGAACATCATCAGCTCCTTTCTAGTTGATGAGGGGATCTGACTAACTTCCTTATGTCCGATCGATTCGAAATTTAGTACCGTGTTACTTCAATGATATTGAAAGTATATGGTTAGGTAACCATGACCTGATCAGCCGTTTGAAGATCATCAGCTCCTTTCTAGTTGATGAGGGGATCTGACTAACTTCCTTATGTCCGATCGATTCGAAATTTAGTACCGTGTTACTTCAATGATATTGAAAGTATATGGTAAGGTAACCATGACCTGATCAGCCGTTTGAAGATCATCAGCTCCTTTCTAGTTGATGAGGGGATCTGACTTACTTCCTTATGTTCGAACGATTCGAAATTTAGTACCGTGTTACGGCTGATCATCAGCTCCTTTCTAGTTGACGAGGGATCTGACTAACTTATGTCCGATCGATTCGAAATTTAGTACCGTGTTACTTCAATGGTATTGAAAGTATATGGTAAGGTAACCATGACCTGATCAGCCGTTTGAAGATCATCAGCTCTTTAATAGTTGATGATCTGACGTCGCTGCGTTGCTTCGACTCTGCTACCTAAACTAAAACGAATACCTACCTTAATTGCTTAAACTAATCACTAATACCTACCTTATCTTTAACCTAACCTTAGAGTAGGTAGTTAAAACTTAATCTAGTAAATTGAAACTATTAATGATACCTAGTACCTAACTAAGTTACTAACTCAACTAACTAATCACTATAAATACCTTCCTAATATTTATACCTACTTTAAAAAGGACAAAATAAAAGTAAAATTAAAAATTTTAAAAACCCACCGACACAAAAAATGAATTCTAAAAACTAACCAATAATATTTTAAACCTATTATAATTATTATCGTCACATATATTATGTAAGTTCAAATATTTTATTTTCCAAGCGTTGTCGCGTCCGGGGGACAGCTTATAGATATGTAAGTGTGGACTTCCACGATTCTGAAACTCAATCCGCCACCAGTAATCTATAAGCGGTCCCCGGACGCGACAACGCTTGGAAAATAAAATATTTGAACTTACATAATATATGTGACGATAATAATTATAATAGGTTTAAAATATTATTGGTTAGTTTTTAGAATTCATTTTTTGTGTCGGTGGGTTTTTAAAATTTTTAATTTTTATTAATTCTGTTTCCCTTCAGATCTCCTCTTCCTTCTATATGCAAATGTTCTACAAATTTATACTCAGGCACCTTTAGATGACCTTTCATCTGTCATTAAAACTACTAATGCTAATCTTAACGTCATATCAGAGTAGAGCAAAACTTACGGCTTAAAAGTCAATCCAATGAAGACGCAATGTAGGATTTACGGATTGGCAGTCCGTATTTTGTCTCTAGGATAGATTATTTTAATTTGTCTATTATTATTTTTGACGGTGTTACTATTCCTTTTAGTACAAAAGTAAAAAATCTCTAGGATAGATTATTTTAATTTGTCTACTATTATTTTTGACGGTGTTACTGTTCCTTTTAGTACAAAAGTAAAAAAAGCGTCGGTGGCTCAACCGGTAACGACTCGGTCCATCTAACCAGAGGTACCAGGTTCAAATCTGGACGGCCAATGTACCAATGAGTTTTTCAAAAACTTACGTACATACTTACCGATTGCTTTACCGGTGAAGGAAAACATCGTGAGGAAACCTGCACACGCCTGCGAAGAAACTCGAAGGTTGTGTGTGAAGTCGACCAACCCGCACTGGGCCTGCGTGGTCGACTAAGGCCTAATCGCCCTGATTCAGGGTAGGCTCGAGCCCCTCGGTGGGGACGTATATGAGCTGTAATGATGAAAAAATGTAGGAGTTTTCATTGACCAAACCCTGTCTTGGGTCCCCCAGATTGCTGAGGTTAGTAGGAAGATGTTTGCTTCAACCCGTTCTCTCAATCGACTGCGCAATTTTCTTCCAACAGCCATCAAAATTGCTATAGCCCAATCCATTTTTTTTCCATTCTAGATTACACAGACACGTGTTATCTTGATCTCAATGTTGATCTCCTAAATAAGCTAGAACGATTACAAAATCTAGATATTCGGTTTATTTATGGACTGCGCAAATATGATCATGTATCCGAGTTCCAAAGGGAACTACGGTGGCTTTCAGTACGTTGTCGAAGGGACGCCCATTCTCTTGCTCTTCTCTATTCAGTACTTTTTGACCCCCGTACTCCCTTTTATCTTAAAAACCGTTTCCAATACCTCTCCTCCTCTCATAGTCGACCTCTAAGATCTGAAAATTCACTTCGCCTTTTTGTACCTACACATTCTACTAATTTCTATTATGATTCCTTCACTCTCCGTTCCATAAGCCCGTGGAACTCTCTCCCTGATTCAATTCGTAATTCTCCTTCCCTTAATATCTTTAAATCCAAAGTTAAAGAGCACTTTCTAGCGCTATAAATTTCACAAATCTGTATCATCTCTTACAAATTATGTGTCGTTGTTTTCATCATCATCATTAATCTGGTTATGTATGTACTTACTATAATATATATGTTATGTATGTTTTATGCATATGAATTTTAGTTTATATCATTTATATTTACTTATATATTTACGTGTATTACGTTGTTTAAGAATGGATATTTATTTATATTTTTATTTGATTTATTCTTTATAAATTTGTTTATTGCTCACTACTACCCCACAATAATGATTTCTCATGTTTCCTTCACCTAAAGTTTGTCTGGAAGAGATCGCTTTTTAGCGATAAGACTGCCTATATGTACAACTTCCTTAATCATTGTATCTTTTTTTTCTTCACATAAGTTGTGCAATAAAGTGTTTTCAATCAATCAATCAAAGAAGTTTTCTACTTGTCTTTGAGCACTATGTTATGTATATGATACTTTTGAAGCAACCATAGTAACGTTAATGCTATGCCGTAGCCGAACGAAAAATATTTTATAGTATAGACATATTTATCAAAAAGTTTATTTATGAACTATAAACAGCCACACAATCTGCATTAGAACACAAATAGTTTCCTTATTCATTTCACGTTTTCGAGTAAGTGTCATTTCGCGTAAACGTCATTATGCGTAGATATGTTATTAATCGTGTAACCCATTGTGAAACCCAAAACATTAGCCACAATTACATTTAAGTTATTATCGTTGAAAACATAAAAAAGAAAAAAGTGCATAATAACGTGATGCATGTTAAAAAAAAAATATCAAAATTTTTAGTATTTGTTGTTATAGCGGCAACAGAAATACATCTTCTGTGAAAGTTTCAGCTGTCTAGCTGTCACGGTTCATGAAATACAGCCTGGTGACAAACGGACAGACGGACAACGGGGATTAGTAATAGGGTCCCGATTTTACCCTTTGGGTACGGGACCCTAAAAGAGAATAATAAACACTTACAGCATGTTAAGGTAAGTTATTTTTAGAGAGTAGTTATTCATAATAAGATTAGATGACCGATGACCTGGTGAAGGTCGCGGGAAGCCGATGGATGCGGGCAGCGCAGGACCGGTCGTCGTGGAAATCCTTGGGGGAGGCCTTTGTCCAGCAGTGGACGAATTGTGGCTGATATGATGATGATGATTTCCGATTTGATAATTAAGACTTTACAGAACTTTAACTATCCAGCATTATTTAGAATCTAGTAATTAAAGCAACTTATTAGATTCCCATTTAATAATTAAAACTTTACCGAACTTTAACTATACAACATTAATTTAGAATCTAGTAATTAAAGCGAATTATTATGCATTTCCATTTGATAATTAAAAGTTTATCGAACTTTAACTATCCAACATTAACCTATGTTACATAGATTCTATAATCTAGTAATTAAATCGACTTATCATGAATTTCCATTTGATAAAAGTTTACCGAACTTTAACTATCCAACAATAACTTAGAATCTAGTAACTAAAGTGACTTATTATGAATTCCCTTTGATAATTATAACTTTACCTAGAATCTAATAATTAAAGCGACTTATTATGAATTTCTATTTGAGCATTCACATGATTGCCAAATATATCTATGTCGTTAAACGTTGTATTATAAGTATTCGTAAGATGATATAGCAGCGAGCGTTTGCCAGCGTTAGTGCGACTTCTAGAAGGAAAGAAGGTAGTACAAGAGCGTGAGGTTCTGTTGTAAGATCTAGCCGGTACACAATATCTAACCTGTGATACTACACCGTAGCCAAAGAATAAAGACTATTTATTACGTAAAAGAAGGTTAACTCCGCAAAATCATTTGAATGAATGGCGACTCTTGCTACCACACAATAAAGTGCAAATTTAGGTCGCACAGCGCTAATTACCTACAGATATATTCACCTACAAGTTGCCTCTCTTTCTATCGCGTAACTCTTATCTCTTCTGACTACTGAATTTGCACCTTGCAAGGGGCCGCGCGGCTTGGCGCGGCGTAGGTACATTTTTAACATTTTCTTAACTACACGCAGAGTGCAACAGGCCTGGCCGAAGTGGCCGAGCTAATCTTCATAGGAAAGACATCAACGCCTATTGCATGCTCCCTGTGATACTACACCGTAGCCGCGCTAACCTTCATAGGAATGACATCAACGCCTTTTGCATGCTCCCTGTAATAGTACACCGTAGCTGAGCTAACCTGCATAGGAAAGACATCAACGTCTTTTACATGCTCCCTGTAATAGTACACCGTAGCTGAGCTAACCTTCATACGAAAGACATCAACGTCTTTTGCATTCTCCCTGTAATAGTACACCGTAGCTGAGCTAACCTGCATAGGAAAGACATCAACGTCTTTTACATGCTCCCTGTAATAGTACACCGTAGCTAAGTTACGACATCAACGCGAGCTGCATTTTACCTACAATACTACGCCGTAGCCGAACTAACCTTCCTAGGTAAGACATCAACGCAAACTGCATGTTACCTGTAATACTACGCCGTAGCCGAACTAACCTTCATAGGTAAGACATCAACACAAACTGCATGTTACCTGTAATACTACGCCGTAGCCGAACTAACCTTCATAGGTAAGACATCAACGCAAACTGCATGTTACCTTTAATACTACGCCGTAGCCGAACTAACCTTCATAGGAAAGACATCAACGCGAGCTGCATGTTATCTTTGTTACTGATAGTAATATTACTAATAATCTGTCTTTTTTTCTCCTTTTGTTGTTTGATTCGTTCCTATATTATGTATATGTGTTTGATTGAAGCCAAGGAATCAAAGAATGTCTTATTTCTTATGTCCTATAGGTAGAACATCAAATGTTGTTTGTAAAGAAATTCTTTAGTTTATGTTTCTTTCGTGTGGCGAGTGGCGACCTCGCACTGGAAGACGTAGCGTAGGTAGGCCTCCCTCGCGGTAGACTTACGACCTGGTGAAGGTCGCGGGAAGCCGCTGGATGTGGGCAGCGCTAGACCGGTCGTCGTGGAAATCCTTGGGAAGGCCTTTGTCCAGCAGTGGACGCCTTTGGGCTGATATGATGATGATGATGTTTGTTGCATTTTGCACGCTAAAAATGAACGCTGGTTACTTACGTCCATTTTATTGGTGTTTAATTGTTAACTGTGTTTGCAAAAACAAAAATATAGGTACTTGATTATAAATTTCACGCGTATTAAGTCACGGGTAAAAGCTAGTTGAACCTTGGTACCTACATAGGTAAGGTACTTAAGCAGGTAAGGTTCGGTGTAGTGGATTTTAAATGCCGGCGACAGGCAGAGAACTGACGAATGTGGAATGTGGTATTTGGCGTCGCCTGCTAAGAATCCCGTGGACGGCTCACCGCACTAACATCTCGGTCTTAAAGCAACTAAAACTGGAAAAAACACAGCGACTGTATTCGATTTGCCGATGATAATACTTTACTTTGGCAGTGGGAAGAGCACATAGCTCGTAGGACAATTGGCAGTTGGGACAGAAAATTTCTCGAGTGGCGACAGCACACCGGAACACGTAGCGTAGGAAGACCTGGATGCAGGCAGCGCAGGACCGGTCGTCGTGGAAATCTTTGGAGGAGGCCTTTGTCCAGCAGTGGATGTCTTTCGGCTGTTAAGAAGAAGAATACTTTACTTTGGTAACTATAACGATGATAATTTGGAACGAGTCATTGTGACAGGAAAAGTATAAGGAAAGATAGAGGATGGAGTCTTAAAAGATGGTTGGATCAGATATTCGAACAACTAGTAAACCCCATCAGCACCGCACTGCGCCTGCACCAAAACCAAAGGGAGCCATGAGCATACTGGTGAGGAAGCGATTGAATAAAAAGCGGACTTCAGTACTTAAGTACTTTTCCAACACGCGGATTTCATTGTGGACTATGCACATATTTATATTATGTTACGCTATTAACTGTGAACTTTGTATACTTGGTTGTCTGAAAACCCCAATAAATAAAATTAAATAAGTAATAATATCGTGAGGAAACCTGCGCATCTGATTACAGATGCACACGTCCATAGGTGTAAATCTAAATGCCCTACACGTGACCCCGGGTGATGCTAATTGCAACACTAGGCAACCGCCGTCTATCCCTTAGATAGCACAGTTAATTGTGCCACACGATAAGAGAGAGAGTAATATCGCGTTCCCGTATGAAACTTTTAATGACTTTTTTTTTTTTTATTCACAATTGGTAAACTCTTGACAACATCTCACCTGGTGGTAAGTGACGATGTTGCCGAAGATGGAAGCGGGCTTACCAAGATTCCCCAACGTACGTAGATGACGACTTAGTACAAACAAATAATAAAACATACTTACATACGAGTCAGGAATGCAGTCCTAATGAGGACAGGTGTGGCGTGAATGATTGATACTTTTTGGCAGACTGGTTTGATTAGGTGTTCAAGTAATTATTAAACACACTACAGTTGTGGTCAGCTTATGAATTTGATATCAAAGGACATTGACAATCTTTGCAAGAAGTTGGACTGAGGCAAAGTATATATATTAGTACTAACATACAATATGGACACTCCCTGCCGCTCTCTAGATTGCGGCCTCACCCCCTCGCCACCCAGATTGATACAGATGGGTTACAGTTTGGTTGTCGAACGTATAGGATTTCGCCGCCATTTTGTTTGTGTCGTCATTCCTTTTTTGTCGCAGGGAGGGGTTGCACCCCTTTGTTGTTGATGTTCCACCTTTTCGCACGAATCGTTACGCTTCTTCATTTATTATGCGTACAGCGCAGGAGTGGAACTCCTTGCCTGCGTCAGTGTTTCCCGATTCCTATGGGATCTTCAAGGCAAGAGTGAATAGGCATTATTTGAGTCTGTGTGACCATCCTCGACTGCATCATCACTTACCATCAGGTGAGTTGCAGTCAAACGCACTCAAATTTTTAATAAAAAAAATATATCATTTCTCGTTCGTTGTATGAAGTTATAGTTTGGTTGTCGAACGTATAGGATTTCGCCGCCATTTTGTTTGTTCCATCATTCCTTTTTTGAAATGTCATTTCTGGTCCGTTCTATGAAGTGTCCAGGGTGTGACCGAGGACTGCCCAGAATGAACACATAGTGCATTATGCTGCTTAAGCTTACACTAGTCTGTAAACCAAAGCGTTAAAAAATCTATCCCTGGAATCATGAGAAAAAAGGCTTCGAAAAATATCGAATGATAAATATTGATTTATCGATACATCGATATTAATTTATATTACCTGCGGAGACCACGTAATGGATTTGTTAGATGTGGATTTATGTATTTAAAGCGAAAACATGTAAAAAAGTATGAAATAAAAATTATTAACATTAACAGTTCCCAGAAAAATCATATCAGCAGAAGTTTAATGCCCCAACGGCCGTCTGTTCTACGAGCTATGTTTTGCTATAAAGTTTATTCAATAATCTTTTAATTTAAAATGGTTTTAGGTTTTAGGTTTATGACTTAATATTTAATATTTCCATTCCTTATATAGTTTCTATTTTAACTGTAGTCAACGTCGTTGGTAACATAATACCTAACACATTAGATACATACTATTATGTTACTGTTTGTTTTGATCCTCAATAAAAAAAAAATACCCCGCCCACTGCCACTTTAGCAATTCTGAGAGCTATGTCGGTTACTTTGGTTCTCCTACGGATCTCCTCGTTTCTGATTCGATCACGCAGAAAAACACTGAGCATAGCACGCTCTATGCCCTTTGGGTGACCTTGAGCCTTCTTATGAGGGCCATACCAATTGTGAATAAAAAAAAAGTAAGCGACCATGTCTCAGTTCCGTATGTCATGACTGACAGCACACACTGGTTGAAGACCTTGGTCTTAAGACACTGCGGTATCTGGGACGTAAATACATTGCGAAGCTTCCCGAACGCTGCCCAGCCGAGTTGGATTCGAAGAGTAATCTCTTTCTCGAAGTTGGACCTACCTAACTGCCTAACTGGACTGTTTGTCCTAGGTACACATATTTGGTAACAACTTTGAGTGTAGAGCCTCCAACCTTCAGAGGAGTAGGTATGACACGGACGTTTGACATTATATTCGTCTTGTCCATGTTCATTCTAAGACCTATTTGTTGAGAGGATCTACTGAGGCCATCGAGCATTGCGCCTAAGTCGTCCATAGTCTCAGCCATGACCACGATATTGTCAGCGAATCAAAGGTGGGTGATTTACTCGCCGTTGATATTGATGCCGAGTCCACCCCAGTCCAAAAGCTTAAAAACATCTTCCAGGGCGGCGGTGAACAGTTTCGGAGATATAACGTCTCCCCGTCTCACCCCTCGCTGCAGCTGGATAGGTTCCGAGTTTTGGTCCTGGAGGCGAACCGACATGGTGGCGTTTTCAAGCGACTTCCAAAAAGGAGGAGGTTCTCAATTCGTCTGTATGTTTTTTTTTTATGTTTGTTACCTCAGAACTTTTGACTGGGTGAACCGATTTTTATGATTCTTTTTTTATTTGAAAGCTGGTGCTTCCCGTGTGGTTCCATATAAATTTTATCAAAATCGGTGTAGTACTTTAGTAGAAAATTTACAAAAACCAAAAATAATAATGCAAAAATGTACTAATTTGTTGCGATGGAAGTCGGTTTTTTAACGTGTTTAGCGTTTTCAATTATCATACAAACACTTCAGCACTTCGATATATCGATAGTCAATTTGGCACCGCTGGAGAGACTGTAACACAGCCCAAGTTTCGACCGAATCAAAGGCTTTCTCATAGTCCACGAACGCCAAGAATAGTGACTGATTGTACTCTTTGGTCTTCTGTGTAATCTGCCGCAGCGTATGTAGTGGTCTGTGGTACTAAAGTCTTTTAGGAAACCGGCTTGTTCGGGAGGCTGGAAGTCGTCAAACCTGCTTGCGAGACGATTAGTAATGACTCCCGAAAACAGCTTGTAGACATGGCTCAGAAGTGAGATGGGTCTGTAGTTCTTCAGCAGGTTATTGTCGATTTTTTTAAGAAAAGCACGACCATACTTCTGTGCCATGCATTAGGCGTATTTCCCTCAAGTATAACGCAATTAAATAACTTCTGAAAAGCTTTAAGTACCCAGAAAAAACTCAACTACAATTTTTACTTCTTTTCTCTCCGACAGATTTTTTATTTATATATATAAATAAATGCAGTGAAGGTACTTTCATTTCTGGGAAGCATGCTTGGTCCAAACCCTGTCAATGTCTTGTGTCATAACTAGAAGTGTCCACGCAAAAGTAAATATATTATTAACATATATACAGGGTGTCACATAAGGATGTGGTGCTTTTAGGTGGTCTTGTACTCATCAAACCACACTTTTATGTCACTTTATGTATTTCGGATCATCAGAAGGGTTTTGGCCGGGATTTAAGAAATAAACTCGTCTATGAGAAGTTTTGGAGTGTACAATCAATATTCACACACGTTTGCAACACGAGGCTTGACGATGATTCGGATGAAAACCGATTATTTTATAGACTGCGATGAGTTCGGCACGGGGCTGGCTTCCCAAGTTGACAGTTCAGCTGCTCGATCAAAAGTGCTCGTAAAATGATTGGCGCCTCTGTCGTAGCCTCTGTAGGTTGGCTGCATTGTCATTTAATGGTTTGATAATCACAACGATTCTGATTGGCTAACAAACAAGTACCAACACTACCAACTTCCGGGTTCCGGTCTCGCACCGACTACGCCTTGGCCAAAGATGACTATTATGACTACTCTAGCTAACCGCTTGAAGTTTCAAGATAAAACACACGGTGCTTCGACGCATACATAGGTGGCGCCACGTCCTTGCGCTCCGACATGTATATTATTCAAATATTTAGGCTGCATACGCTACGTCCTCTCATGCGCGGTCTCCACTAGGGAACTTTTCTACCCCAACCGACATCTGTTCTACAAGCTATGTACCCGAGTCGGTGAACCGAGGAACGGTGAAGGTCTCGCGAAGCCGCTGGATGTTGGCAGCACAACACCGGTGGTCATGGAAATCTTGGGAGGGCCGAGGGGTATTTTCCATCAGTGGACGTCTTTTGTCTAGTAAAATAATTAGTTTTAGATAAGTAACTCTAGTGTTTAGTAGGAACACTGGGTGATTTATCGACAGACTTAAATACGTAAGTAAATAATATGGCGAAACTAAAAACTTTATCTACGAACCTATGGCCAACAGCAGTACAACTTGTGGACTTTACAAACAAATTCGATCTTCAGGTTAATCAATTTTCTTTTGCGAATTGACCTTACGAGTCGCAGGTGTAATCTCTTATCGTGTGGCACAACTAACCGTGCTATCCAAGGGATATGCGACGGAGGTTGCCTGGTGATGCACTTATCATCACCCGCGGTCACGTGTAGGGCAATTAGATTAACACCTACGGACGTGTGCAACGCGACCTTTATCATCATGTCAGATCATAAACGTCCCCACCGGGGGGCTCGAGTCTATCCTGAATTACGGCGATCGGGCCTTAGTTGACCACGCGGGCCCGCTGCGGGCTAGTCGACTTCACACACAACCTTCGAGTTTCTTCGCAGGCGTGTGCAGGTTTTCTCACGATGTTTTCCTTCACGGTAAGAGCATCGGTTAAACGTACATATGAAATCTAAATTCGAAATCACATTGGTACGTGGCAGGATTCGAACCACGACCTTTATACACATGTGAAATCAGATGTGCAGATTTCCTCACGATGATTTCCTTACCGTTGTAATTATACTATGATAGAAACTTGGTCTCTTGCATTGAAAGTTTTACCATTGAACAGGTTTCTCCGTCGATTAAATACTAACACCAGCAGTGAATACGTCTATAATGACCATCTCGATGCTGGCTCACAGTAAGCTGGGTAGTGTGTTTATAATTCGATCATTTCCATTCATGCCAATATTTACAAGTGGGTACATTTATGTGTTTCTGTTTAGTAGCTACGGTAGTACGGTCTTTTCAATAGACTTCCAATAATCGCGGACAAACATACATCGGGTCAAAGTGAAAACTTAAAATACCAAAACCTTCTCCTAAGTGTAAAAAATACTTTTCTGAAAACCGCATCAAAATTGGTTCAGCCAAACGCGAGATAATCGCGGGAAAACATACATACAAACATACAGGTCAAACTGAGAACCTCCTTTTTTGAAGTCGGTTAAAAAAGAGCGGGTTCTCAATTCGATTGTATTATTTTTTCATTTTTTCTTATGTTTATTACCTCAGAACTTTTGACTGGGTGAACCAATTTTGATGATTCTTTTTTTATTTGAAAGCTAGTGCTTTCCGTGTGGTCCCATATAAATTGTATCAAAATCGTTGCAGTACTTTATTAGAAAATTAACAAAAACCAAAAATAATAATGCTAAATTGTTCTAAGTGTCAGAGACATATAAAATTGTAATGAATCCTGGCAACACTAGTCTCTCTTCTCTATACCGTGCTAAGCCTTGAACCCTTTTGTGTTGTGAAATATATTTATAAAATACTGTGTGCGATATACTGAACTTTTATTGTAATATTAAATGCGTCTAGCTACCGCTGAATGTCGAACACTAAGTTGTTGCGATGGATGTCGGTTTTCGGAAGTACGTGGTAGTGATCGACTGATTCGGTCAAAGAAAGTCATGATTCGGTAGTCCAGAGATCAGCGCTCCTGCTGAAACGAGAGTTGTGGGTTCGTCCCAACCCAGAACAAATATTCAAACTCAAATGACTCTTTATTGTACTCAAACAACTCTTTATTGTAAATGCATGCTATCCGCGCAATCTATCAGATGCGATCACGTGAATCGTTACAGAATAAGTTTAAAGAAATCAATATTTTAACTGTTGCTAGTCAATTTATATATGAAAACATCATGTACGTTCGTAAGAATTTGCATTTATTTCCTAAAAACAGTGACAGGCATAATTTGAATTTAAGAAATGTAAATAAAATAGATATAGCCTTTTCGAGACTGAGTAAGGTTAAAAAGTCATTTGTGGGGCAGTGTATAAGATTCTACAATAAAATTCCAGAAAATGTAACTAGTTTGTCAGAGAATAAATTCAAGACTCATGTCAAAAAAGTTTTGTGCTCTAGAGGATATTATAAAATAATAGATTATGTAAATGACAAAGATATATATGTTGATTCTATATCAAATACCATTACCTGAGACTGTAATCTGAATCATGACATTATTTGTAATATACAGTAATTTTTTTTTGTTTTGACTATTTAAAAGTGTGTGTAAACACCTATTTGAAATAAATTGTTTTTGAATTTTTTGAATTTTTTTTGAATTTTTGCAAAGTTTAATTAACAACTAAGAGACGTAAAATTTAGGCGGTCTTATCGCTGAGAGCGATTTCTACCAGACAACCCATTGCTCGGAGAAAAAGCAAGGAGACAGGGAGAACGCGAGCAACAACAACAGAAAAAATAATTTAATAATATAAAATTAATATTAAAAATATTATATTAAAAATAATCTAATAATATTATATTAAATATTCGTGTGACGAACAGGTTTGTTTGCTCTGTGTCTGGGTTTTTAAGGTTCGTACCCCCAAATGGTGATCAACGGGACCCTATTACTAAGCCTCCGCTGTCTGTCTGTTTGTCTGTCTGCAGCGGGATGTATTTCATGAACAGTAATAGCTAACCAGTTGAAATTTTAACATAGTGTGTATTAAATAATAAAAATAAAAATGGGCATACATGAAAGTTTTGAAAGTTTTTTTTTATTTTAGTTCTATTGTAAAAATTGTTAAGTGTAAAAATGTTAAAGTGGTTGTTTATTTATAGTAATTATCCTAGAAGGTAACAAAATTAAAAAAAACCTAAAAACTTTTAGGTACAAGCTTTTAACATTGCATTGTCACGTGATATACATATGCATACAAAATCTCAGCTCAATCGGAAACCGGGAAGTGGGTCCAACTAAACTTTCAAGATTTTGACGAGCCGCGTACGGCTCGCGCACCACTAACACTCAAAGACAGTCAAAAAACGATGTCCACGCGGGCGAAGCCGCGGGCAAAAGCTAGTTATTTATATATTTTTTATTTTTGGAATGACTTGTAAAGTTTGTTATGTGGTTTAGTTTAAACTATGTGACGAAACTGACATTAACAGACAACTTCCTGAATGTAACTCATTCGTAAACCACATTACTCGTATCTCTCTTTCTCTACCTTCCAACTCTTCGCGGAATTCGAATATGACGTACGTTACATCGCCGGCTAAGTTACGTAAAACTTTTTGCTTAATTACAAGGCGCATACAACGACGTAAGGTCGTAGAAAGTGAACCGACTCGTGTGAACCGTCAAAAAAGCCAGCCATCTTGCAGTCTGTGGCGCGGCGCCCGCGCAACTCGTCGTTTCCCGCCCAAACACTGAAAATTCGAATTACGAACGCGAAACTTTTATATTTCCTTTTACACGCGTGTTAGCCAGTGTCACTTCATTTTATAATTGGATCTTTTTGTGTATTAACGATCTTATTTTTTGTGATGTGATTTTGTGAAATCGTTTTTTTTTTGTGTTCAGTTATTTGGAACGTTTTATTTGGATGGATTTTCTGGATTATTGATCGTTTATGTGTATCTGAAAGCTGCATTATGAGGGACTCCGACAGGAGGAATATTTTTGAATCACTTTTCAATATGGTAAGTTATAGAATATGTTAAATATTTTGATTTTATCTAATACGCTAACCATACTGCTGTTGCTTTACTAACTTAAAACTTATTTTTACTTTTAAAACTTTATTTTTGGGAACTACACATTACTAATGCGGTATTTATAAGACGAGTAATTGAATGTAATTAATTATTCAATAATTAGATATCATTGTAGGTTACCAAAAACTAATTTATTTTTAATTACTCCGAGTTATAAATTATTTATTACGTAACCAAATTTAAATATTTAACGCTGTTTGTTTGTTACCCTCAAGGCTGTAAGTAAATAATCTCTCATAAAATAAGGTTAACGAAATAAATAAATAAATATGTATGTGATGCTCACTGGTTTTGTAAGCCGCTGATATAACAGACCGGTACAACGATTCGCGATGAATTTCACTTGATCGGAGATTTCTCTGTTTGACTATGCGTGGGCACTTAGCATACTTACACGGTTATCTTGGTAACTTTAAGGTGGTTACTTCTCCCATACAAACTGTATAAAAATCTGTGTAGGATTACATAATAAAGATTCCTTTAAAGTTCATCGTATTTTACGCAAAATATTTACGTCATTATTTTCGAAATAACACGCGATTATCATTTACTGTTCTCGGCGGTCGTTTTTCAACGCGACTTGTATGATTGCGTCAATCATACTGGTTAACTGGTCAGAAGCACTGCTATTATTTGAATGGGTTCAACTATAACTGGCATTTCTGTCGACCATTCCCGTGCTTCGCAATGAACTTAAAGCCGTTTTTGCCGTTGACGCGACTTACATGATTGCGTCGAACATACTGGTTAACTGGTCAGAAACACGGTCGTTATTTGAATGGGTTCAACTATAAGTGGCATTTATCTCGACCATTCCCGTGCTTCGCAAGGAACTTAAAGCCGTTTGTGACGTTGCTGTCATAAGATGGCAGTCGTTACCCGGGATTTACATTTAGCCACTGCCACTGCTCCTACCACTGCCGGAAATATTGCCATAAATACTTCTGCGGTAGCATAGACACGAGTTAGTGTTTACACTCAGCCGATTTCTCTGACTTCTGAATGAAAGTCGACAATCGTGGCATTGACAGCGGCAGCGGCATGAGCAGTGCCAGCGCGAGTGACCTATTTACATTCTTGCGCTGCCCACTTGGGGTAGTAAAGCGGCGACTGCGTACCGAAAAACGCAGCGTAGGTAGGCCTCCCACTCGGTAGACCGATGACCTCGTGAAGCTTACGGGAAGCCGCTGGATGCGGGCAGCGCAGACCCAGTCGTCGTGGAAATCCTTGGGGGAGGCCTTTGTCCAGCAGTGGACGCCCTTCGGCTTATATGATGATGCTGCCCACTTCCCTGCTCAATTTCCTGCCCAACAGTGTTTCGTGTAAATGCGCCATTTAACTGTGTAAGCGCTAGAAAATTCGGACATTCGGTGAAGACAAGGACCAGTTACGGTCTTGCCGCCAAGACGCTTGTCCCGGTTCTCGGCAAGGCGAGTGCCTTGTGGAAGAGAACCACTACCTACTGTCCAGGTAGGTCCCGGAGCTGTAGGCACGCTCACCTCCCGACAAAATTCGGACAGTGGAGTTCGTCACTATCCCTACACTCTCCAGTCTCCACCAAAACGGACTATGTGGAGTATGGAGAGTTTGGGAAGAGACTCATGCCCCTGCAGCGGGGACGCCATGGTTTGTGAACGTGGTTTTCAGATGCAGATAAGATAAGATAACATTTATTGTCAAAACTGAGTAATATAGTTGTTACAATTAATTAGTATCATCAGTTTACCCATTTCGGGCATACAATAGTCATTTAAAATATAGTCAACATTGTATTCAAAAATTAAAATATAAAAAGAAAGTAGAAATTAGTTAGAAAAATATTCTTCTAAAGTATAAAATACCTTCTCTGTGAACCAATCCTTTAGTGATTTTTTTAAATTCTCTCTCAGAGAGAGAAAAATAAATTTACTCAGCAAATAAGAGCTGTTCAAGCTTAACCTACTTAGTATTAGGTATATTAGTAGGCTAAAAGAGGTTGTAATAGATCTCATTTAGAATGTACAGTTTTTTTTTATTTTATTATATTGGAATTTGTTCTGCTTAAATAACATCGAAAAACCTAAAAATTTTAAGATGCAAGTTTTTATTTGAAAAGAGTTTATATGATCATCAATCATATCAGCTCATATATGTCCCCACACCGAGGGGATCGAGCCTACCCTGAATTAGGGCGATTAGGCCTTAATTTTTCTGCTCAAAAATGCCAAATGCTCAATGTAAATTTAAAAAAAACCGGACAACTGCGATTCGTAATCGCTCACCGAGGGTTCCGTACAAATTTTTAGGTATATATTATTAATACTATAAGTACTACATAGACCAAAATTATTAGGTACCTACCACCTATACATATAAAAAAGGGGATTTGTTTTTCGTTTTATTTTTCGTCATTAATCGAATACTATACATTATAAAAATAATAAAAAATCTGTTTGAGCTTGTGCCAGTAAAGCCCTTTTGTACGATACCCCACATGACACGGTTAACTCAATTCAAAATTTGGACCGCCGTTCCTTGCATAATTGATTACGTACTTTAAGATAAAGACTATATTTTTTATGATTTAATAACAAATTTATAGTATTCAGATTTTTCCCTATATTTGTAGTTTATGACGGTACTACTTGCCAAATTTCATAGTTATAGGCCAACGGAAAATACTCTATGAATTTTGATTCCCTTGAGAGTGTCATATATACGTTTTTTGCGGCATAAACCAAAAATCATGAAAATCGATCCAGCCGTCCTTTTTTATTATTTGCAATTGGTAAGCCCTTGGCATCATCTCACCTGATGGTAAGTGACAATGATGAAGATGTAAGTGGGCTTACCAAGATTCCGCAACGCAATTGGGAACTGGCCATCTTATATTGAAGCCGGAACACATTAATGTTGTATCACACATTTATGTTGGTCGGCAAAACTTTGAGAAGAAGGTGGTAGCTAGCCAGGTGGGCTTAGGAAAGGCCCTACCACCAACCAAACCGAGTCTTACTCCTCCGGGAATCGAACCCGCGACCTCCTGTTGTCCTTTCCTATCTCTCAAACTGATTTCTACAGCAAGACCTTTATTGTGAAATCTTTTAGGCGGTGGAATTCACTGCCTACAGACATCAGGCTGTCTGAATCCCTAGGCATCTTCAAAAACAGACTTCGAGATCATTATTTCAAAATCTGCAATTATTCATAACTTTTCCTACTCTATTTAAGTGTAACTTGTGTTCCTCCTAGTTTATCCTTAAGCATTCTTTGTGTGCATATATTGATATATATTGTTATAGTACTCGTATATATTTATATTTATTTATGTATTTGTATTTTGTATATATTTATGTATTTGTAATTTATCTTTTTTCATATATCTTTATTATTAAGTATTCATTTTTAGTTGCACATGCACCCACCCGCTATCGTTCCAATTTCTCCGTTTCTCCATTCACCAAAGGTTGGATGGAAGAAATCGCTTGAAGCGACAAGTCCGCCTTTGCATATCATTGTGTATTTTGCTAGTTAATAAGTTTTTTCATTTTTATATATTTGGTGTGCAAAAAAATATATTTATCTTATCTTAACTAATGGACTTAAACATTACGCCACGGAGGCGGTCAAAATACATAAGAGGATTGTGAAGCTGCGACTTTTCATACGAACGGCGTTAGCGATTTTCACCTCTTAAATGTTAACCAATTTAAAACAATTTTTGATAGGTTGTCAGTCAGAACAAAAGCTAGGCTACGTTTTTGTTTTTTGGATAATCAAAAATTGGTCCAAATCGGTTAACCTATAAGAGGTGAAAATCGTTAACGCCGTTTATATGAAAAGTCGCAGCTTCACAATCCTCTTAAACCTTACTATACATTTATTGAACGAGCGAACGTCGAGCGAAGTTTTCACAATTTTACTAGAACAATCGAGCGTTTGTATGTATGTACGAGTATGTACAGCGCCTTGTTTGACGATGACTTGAGTGTCGTTGATCAGAACGTCATAAAACCCACTTACCACTTATTGTTAGATTATTTTTACAATTGCATGTGCTTTGCTATCATTCTCCTGACTTGGAAAAAAATATCTAAAAAAAAAGTTTGAACATGGGCCAAATTCGTCAAGGGGTTGCTGAGATATAGGGGGTTGTAAATGTTGAAAACGCTGGACGGATCCTATATCGCGCAGGCGTGAGTAAGCTAGGTAGGTATATATACAGGGTGTAACAAAATTGGTGTAGGCCCCGTCAACTGGGGCTTCTACTCATCATACTGAACAAAAACTGACTTTGCTGAAATCGCAAAAAAAATATTTTACTCTTCATACAAATTGATCAGCTGATCGACCAATTTTGTGCATTTAAGTATGGAGGGTCCAATTTTTTTTGAGAATTGACTGTGGGTTCCTTGGGGAAAGTTGTTCAGAATGATCAGTGGAAGCCCCAGTTAACGGGACCTACACCAATTATGTTACACCCTGAATACATTTTTTAAATGAGTACATCGAGATTTCACAGTTAGGGGCGGACCACTCTTTTAAGTTCACATTTTTTTAGGGTTCCGTAACCAAAGGGTAAAAAAGGGACCCTCTTACTAAGCCTCCGCTGTCCGTCCGTCCGTCCGTCTGTCACCAGGCTGTATTTCATGAACCGTGACAGCTAGACAGCTGAAATTTTCACAGATGACGTATTTCTGTTGCCGCTATAACAACAAATACTAAAAATCTTAAAAAGGGAAAAAATAGGGGGAAGGCCATACAAAAAACGTGCTTTTTTCAACATGATGAAACTGGCGCCATCTAGTATGATGGTTTTCAAACATGAAACTAGTGCCATCTAGTATGATGGTACTTGGCCGGTTATTTCTTCAATCCATCTGTTACCTACCTTGTTGCCAGTTGATATTACTATGTAACACTACGATATCACTCAGGTACCTATAACATGTCAATTCTTCATCTTATCAGCTCGTATACGTCCCCACCCGAGCCTACCCTAAATTAGGGCGATCGGGCCTTAGTCGACCACGCGGGCCCAGTGCGGGTTGGTCGACTTTACACACAACCTTCGAGTTTCTCCGCATGCGTGTGCAGGTTTCCTCACGATGTTTTTCTTCACCGTAAGAGCGTAGGATAAACGTACATATGAAATCGAAATTCGAAAACACATTGATACGTGGCAGGATGCGAAATGTAACCGTTACGCCACCGACAACGTATTAATTAATAATAAATAACTAAAATGATCCTATAGCACCTATAATGTATAATTTAATAACAACCATTTAGAACAGGTTTCTTACTAGTCCAATTGGAATTTAAGAATATTAATTAACATTTTCGCAACTAAATATACCGGATACATTTTTGTGGTTTGTCACGTACTTATTGAAGAGTGTAATCGGATCTTGAGTTAGATATGAACCATGCAAGTATGATTAGAAACATGTCCTTGTTACATTTTTTCAACCGACTTCCAAAAAGGAGGAGGTTCTCAATTCGACTGTATGTTTTTTTTTGTATGTTTGTTACGCGATATCTTCGCAGATTGTGAATCGGATTTTATATCATATACAGAGTCTTCGGCAGATGGTTGAAAATACGAAAATGGGGGATAGGTGGGGTCGCCTCCCACCTATTTTGAGAATTAAAAAAAATCTAGGACTTGTAATTTTTTTTACAGTTTTTTTTTCTTTTTTTTAGAAATTTTGCCATTTTTATACCTTTGAACACATGTAACTTTTTGTTTTTTAAAGCTAGCTCCAAAATCTTTTTTTTAATAGACTTTTATAAGATTGTCGGCTCTAAAAAAAATTATGTTTGTTTCAAGTTATTATTAAAAACAAAAATGTGGGCCCCCGAACTTAAAAAAAAAGTTGAACAAAAATTTAAAACTCAACTTTGCGATGCATTTAAAAAAAAAATAATGGGGCTGGAAGGCTTCTGATTTTTTTAAAACATCTCTAAAGCTTAGGCTTTTGAATGGTATGTAATTTGTTTCGGTATCTTTTTTGTAACCGGAGTTGTTGATTTTTTTTACTCAATTGGACCATGTTGACGAAATTCCACTAGTTACATGTTTTGTGAAATGTATCAAATGCAAAGTTGAAAATAATGTAAATACTTACTGTTGGGACGGTTACAAAGAGCAGGTACGTTTTTTACATTCTTGCACACACATAATGGCTATCTTTTGTCATTTATTGGCATATTGGAGTTAGCACTTCCATATGCCAATAAAATGTCCGCATATTCCGCATTGGTAAATTGAGCCATTTTAAACCACAACAAAGTCTTAACAAAACGTCTGATAATAACAAAAAGTGACAAACAACAAAAAAACTTAACAAAATCACAAACGTTAATAACGTTAACGTTTTTTTTTGTTTTCGTTAATTTCACTTTGCTGTGTTTGTGATTTTGTTAAGTTTTTTTGTTGTTTGTCACTTTTTGTTATTATCAGACGTTTTGTTAAGACTTTGTTGTGGTTTAAAATGGCTCAATTTACCAATGCGGAATATGCGGACATTTTATTGGCATATGGAAGTGCTAACTCCAATATGCCAATAAATGACAAAAGATAGCCATTATGTGTGTGCAAGAATGTAAAAAAACGTACCTGCTCTTTGTAACCGTCCCAACAGTAAGTATTTACATTATTTTCAACTTTGCATTTGATACATTTCACAAAACATGACGTAACTAGTGGAATTTCGTCAACATGGTCCAATTGAGTAAAAAAAATTAACAACTCCGGTTACAAAAAAGATACCGAAACAAATTACATACCATTCAAAAGCCTAAGCTTTAGAGATGTTTTAAAAAAATCAGAAGCCTTCCAGCCCCATTATTTTTTTTTAAATGCATCGCAAAGTTGAGTTTTAAATTTTTGTTCAACTTTTTTTTTAAGTTCGGGGGCCCACATTTTTGTTTTTAGCAATAACTTGAAACAAACATAATTTTTTTTAGAGCCGACAATCTTATAAAAGTCTATTAAAAAAAAGATTTTGGAGCTAGCTTTAAAAAACAAAAAGTTACATGTGTTCAAAGGTATAAAAATGGCAAAATTTCTAAAAAAAGGAAAAAAAATCCTGTAAAAAAAATTACAAGTCCTAGATTTTTTTTAATTCTCAAAATAGGTGGGAGGCGACCCCACCTATCCCCCATTTTCGTATTTTCAACCATCTGCCGAAGACCCTGTACATATATAAAATATAAAATAAATATAAAAAATATATATATAAAAAGTTTAAAATGGCGGCCACTTTTTTCAATTCTGACAAAAGATTCGTGGTTAGGGACTTCAGAGACCATCAGACTTTAGTAGCCATCGGTCCAGTAACTAAAAAATACGATGTTGTCTGTAAAGTCGGTTTACGGACGATAATTTTACGTGATAACGTGTCACAAGCTGAACGCTTGTGTGCTTTAGACCACACGAGTGAAGTTATATTTCTTTAGCTCCATGTAAAACTTTGGCATTTCCTCACAAAGAAAGGACCGAATTGGAACACCACTTGTAGGATCCTGGAAGCCTAGTACTTTAATCATTTTAACTTAACTTAACTTGACCTTAACTTACCTTGACCTTGACCTTAACAGGCCCCAAACCCCAGGCCCCAAACCCCAAGCAAACATACATACAACATACCCAAATAAGTTGCACACAAAATTAATAAATATATACAAAAATCGCATAACGCATAACGTCTGATTTTACTCCCCATAAATTTTCATACTCCGGGCTTATATATAGAAATCAATTCTTAAATAGTAAACTCCAAAAATAGTGTCTAATACAAGATTATACCGATACCGATACCCGGTCAAGTGTACGGTGACCCTTATTTCCACTCATTCATACCTACTGAGGAAAAAATATAGAGTAACACAAGATAATACCGATACCTATACTCGTTCAAGTGTGTGGTGACCCTTATTCTCATCTCGTACGGGTACCTGAGGCGTGCGCGTACAAAGCGCGGGCGGAAGGTGGTCGCCCCGCGCATGCTCCCGCCACGCTTCATACCTCACCCCCTCAGAAACGCGATGCGCAGCCTACCACTTCATCTAATTAGTACATTTTTGCATTATTATTTTTGGTTTTTGTTAATTTTCTAATAAAGTATTACACCGATTTCTATAAAATTTATATGGGACCACATAGAAGCACTAGCTTTCAAATAAAAAAAGAATGATAAAAATCAGTTCACCCAGTCAAAAGTTCTGACGTAACACACATAAGAAAAACATAAAGACGAATTGAGAACCTCTTCCTTTTTGGAATAACGAATAATACAATCAACAAAATTTACAAAACATCCCTCCCCCTTAAAAGTTAATAACATACATACCATTAAAAGCTAAAAATTACCTGTCTTTTGTCAGCAGGTGCATATTAAATCTATTCCATGCATCATCCCATAATCACCTTTTCATTACAATAACAAGATCTTAATAAATATGAGGTACTTAATTTAATTAATGTTCTTAAGCTCTTCAAAAGAAAACAGGTAGTTGTGAATAACAAAATATCTCAGTATCATATCTTGAATAGCGTTTGATTGAGTGGTTCTGTTGAATGGAGTCTTTGTGTAGACCATAACTGAATGGCTGTATGATTATAGGAGACCCGTGCCACTCTCACTTTTAGAAACAACCAACGGCCAAGTGCGAGTCGGGGTCGCACAAACAGGGTTCCGTACCAAAACTCTAACTAACAACAGAACAAGACATCTCAGTACATACTTAGCTCTAGGTAAGTAGGGGTCTACTTATTATGGACTTTGAAATATATATTTTTTTGTAGAAACGGAAGGACTTTAGATTTTTTTCATGTTTTTAACTTCATAAAGTGAGATTTTTTCAAGATTTGCGCATTTTCCCAGCATTTTCCGGAAATAAGGGGGGGAATGGTTAGTTTTCGCCTATTTCTTAAAAAAAACCTCATAACTACTCATTTTAAAATAAAAAATAAAATAAAATCTCACATTAAGTTCTTCAATTTGATATTTCACACGGAATAGTTAGAAAAAAGAAAAAAACTAATTTAGCCCCAGCAGTGGTCCAAATATTTATAATTTATTTGTTTATGTTACACGTCCGTCTTTGGGTCATCGACTTACATATGTATACCAAATTTCAACTCAATCAGTCTAGTAGTTTCGAAAAAAAATTTACTGTGACGGACGGACGGACGAACGGACAGACAGACAGATACGTGAGTGATTCTGTAATGGTTCCATTTTCATCTTTAAATGGACGGAACCCTAGAAAGAGTAGCTACCTAACTGTAGGTTTACAGGTATAAAAAATGATACGATAATATACTTTATGATGGGTTCTACAGAAGGGACTAACAATTTTTGTTTTGCAGTATTGCTAAAATCGCAAAAAAAGCGATTTCTATACAATTTTTTTAGGGATGCATCCGATACCGATACCGATACCGATATATCGGCGATACTTCGGGTTTGCCGATATATCGGTATCGGCGATATTTTTATGGCAGATTCAACGATACTTTTCAAATTTCGCGCTTTAAAAATGAAATGTAAACGCGCGTGTTGTCCCATCTATTTCGTTGCAAACGAGGCATCTGTCGCATCTGAGAGACTATTTTCCACCGCAGGTCTTATTCAAACAGACTTGCGAAATCGCCTTTGCCCGCAAAACTTAAGAATGCTTTGTTTTTTAAATAAACATCTTATAAATGTTAATTTTGATTACTAAAACTATGATTAATTATATAATTAATTGTGTTTTATTTATTCAACCTTCCTTTTTGAATTCAATAAGCGTATCGGTATCGGTATCGGTATCGCCGATATTTTTATAAGAGTATCGGTATCGGTATCGTATCGGCAAAAAGGCGTATCGATGCATCCCTAATTTTTTTGACTTATCAGGTGATCATTACTCGCCTTCAACAAACTTAGACGTAGAACAAAAGTTGTAAACTTAACAAAAACAAAAAAAAATTCAATATCGATCTAAGTTGTTGAGATCAAAGTCGGTTTTTAGTAGCGTAGTTGTTATTTAGTACCGCCTCTGTGGCGTAATGGTTCAGTCCATTAGCTTGACATCAGGAGATCGCGAGTTTGATTCCCGGAGAAGTCTAACTTTTTGTTTTCCAAGCCCGCATGGCTAGCTACCACCATCTTATCTAAGTCTTAGCGCCAAAACATCAATTTTGTGTCCCGGCATTGATGTGTTCCGCCTTGAAGATAAGATAGCCAGTTCCCCATTTCGTTGGAGAATCTTGGTAAGCCCGCTTTCATCTTCAGCATTAATGTGTTTCGGCTTGAAGATAAGATAGCCAATTCCCCATTTCGTTGGAAAATCTTGGTAAGCCCGCTTTTACTTTCAGCATTAATGTGTTTCGGCTTGAAGATAAGATAGCCAGTTCCCCATTGCGTTGGGGATTCTTGGTGAGCCCGTTTCCATTTTTGGCATCATCGTCACTTACCAGATGATGCCAATGGCTTAGCAATTGTGGATAAAATAACTAAAAAAATAAATGTTTATTGCATTCGCTTCAAAGTAAGGTAAATACACAAATAAAAGTAAATACCTTTAGTAGAGCATATTTTTTTCTTACAAAACTTTAAAAACAAACTTATTTTTTTCTATTTACAAAAAATACAAAGTATTATTAACAAACCGTCCGTGTACGCGGGGTTATTATATGAATAAGGCATTGTATTTCAAGCTATGTACTTATACGTTGTCGAAGTATTTCTGGTAACAATACTTGTATGTACAGTCATCGTGGGTTTTATTTTACAAGACAAATGGTGACTTTACAGGTGTAGGTTAAGATATAAGATATACTTAGCCGTTGATAACCAGCAAAGTGAACTGATACATGGGAGGTCGTGGTTCGTATCCTGCCACGTACCAATGTGATTTCGAATTTAGATTTTTTTTAAATTCACAATTGGTAAGCCATTGGCATCATCTCACCTGATGGTAAGTGACGATGATGCCGAAGATGGAAGCGGGCTTACCAAGATTCTCCAATGCAATGGAGAACTGGCTATCTTATCTTCAAGCCGGAACACATCAATGTTGTTAACACTGATGTTTGGCGGCAAGACTTAGATAAGATTTCATAATATATACGTTTATCCGACGCTCATATGGTGAAGGAAAACATCGTGAGGAAACCTGCACACGCCTGCGGAAAAACTCGCAGGTTGTGTGTGAAGTCGACCAACTCGCACTGGGCCTGCGTGGTCGACTAAGGCCCGATCGCCGTAATTCAGGGTAGGCTCGAGCCCCTCGGTGGGGACGTATATGAGCTAAAATGATGATGATTATAAATCATGCATGTCGCATCGACAAATTAATGATGTCAAAAAAAAAATGAATTCTTAAAATCCTCATTTTAGGCTTTGTTTTTAGAACTTGGTCGTAAACTATAAGAAGTCGCTGTCGATATCGTGGTCATGGCTGAGACTATGGACGACTTAGGCACAATGCTCGATGGCTTCAGTAGAGCCTCTCAACAAGTAGGTCTTAGAATGAACATGAACAAGACGAAAATTATGTCGAACGTCCGTGTCGCACCTTCTCCTGTAAAGGTTGGAGGCTCTACAATCGATGCTGTTACCGAATGTATGCACCTGGGATAAATAGTCCAGTTAGGTAGGTCCAACTTCAAGAAAGAGATCAATCGTCGAGTCCAACTCGGCTGGGCAGCCTTCGGGAAGCTTCGCAATACCTTTACATCCCAAATACCGCAGTGTCTTAAGACCAAGGTCTTCGACCTGTGTGTGTTTCCCGTGATGTGATGAAATACGGAACTGAGACATGGTTGCTTATTATAGGCCTCATAAGAAGCCTCAAGGTCACCCAAAGGGCAATGGAGCGTGCTATGCGCAAAGTTTCTCTGCGTAATCGAATCAGAAACGAGGAGATCCGTGGGAGAATCAAAGAAACCGATATAGCTCACAGAATTGCTAAACTTAAGTGGTAGTGGGCGGGGCACATTGCTCGTAGAACATATGGCCGTTGGGGCACTAAAGTTCTCGAGTGTCGACCGCGCACCGGAACACGTAGCGTAAGCAGGCCTCCTACTCGGTGAACCGATGACCTGGTGACGGTCGTGGGAAGACGCTGGATGCGGGCGGCGCAGAACCGTTCGTCATGGAAATCCTTGGGGGAAAATCTATGTCCAGCAGTGGACGTCCTTCGGCTGATATGATGATGACGTCCAATCGATGCTATTGTTTATTTAACTGTAATGTTGACCACGGATCAGATAAATAAGGTTGAATTGGAAATGTGCACTGGGCAGGCGCAACACAAGTATGATTTGACAATCATACTTAACCGAAGCACGCGTTCATACTTTTTATTTGCGTGTGGTTGTGTGTAACGTACAGACTCTCGAAATGGTGTGAGACACAATTGCAGCCCTGTGTTCTAAGTGTGTTTTGTTAATTAGTGCGCGCAAATCGTGTATATGTATTATTATTGCTTGTGTAGTGGAGTTGATGGGTGGGAGACAGGCGGCGACGCTGGTTTTCAAACAAAAGTGTGACTATTGCCAATCCAACCTTATTTATCTTATCCGTGATGTTGACTGTACCGAGAAGAGCTGGCATCCGCGAAAGGAACGCGGCTGCGCGGGCGCATGCGACGCCAAGGACAAGTGAGCAGCTTCTACCCACAGACAACCGAACTACTAAGGGATTGGCCGCTTCACGATTCGATAACAACTATTAATTTTATTGTAAGTATACTAGCTGTCCCGGCGAACTTCGTTTCACCTTACACTACACTACCCTACCCTACCCTATCCTACCCTAACCTACCCTAACCTACCCTACACTACCTTACCCTATACTTCCCCTACCCTACATCACCCTACCCTATCCTACACTACCCTACCCTACCCTAACTACACTACACCTACACTACATTACCCTACCCTACATTTTTTATTGATGAATATCATATTTTAATACTTATTATCCTATTCCTGACGAAGACAAATGCAATAACACAAAAATCATAAAAATTGGTCCAGCCGTTCTTTAGTTATAAATGGTGTAACTAACACGACTTTCTTTTATATAAATAAGATGTACCTTGGCCTATTCATAACAAAATACAGAATGTTAATAAATAATATACAAATTTTCATTGTTTTAACACTAATTAAATGGTGCCTTTAATGAGTATTACGGAAACTAAAAGGGCGGGTTGCGAGATTCGTGTGGCTTATCTTATTCACATAATTTTGTTACCATTGATTAGATGTCCGATGATTATATCTCCCAAAAAATACTATTAAAACACCGGAAAAGTGCGAGCCCAACTCGAGCACTAAGGGTTCCGTAATAAAAACTAATTTTCATCTATAGCACCATCTACAGAGAAAGGTAATTACCTAATTGATGTTAAATAAAATAAATATAAATATTCTGGGACAAATCACACATGGTCATCTGGCCCCAAAGTAGGATTCCCTGTGTTATGGGTTACCAGAGACTGATATACATACTTATATACGTTTAAATACATACATATATAGATATATTTTAAAACCCAGACACAGAGCAAACACATCTGCTCATCACACAAATGCTTGCCCTGGGTGGAGATCGAACCCACAACCCTCTGATCAGTAGTCAAGGGCACTAACCACTAAGCCACCGAGTCAGTTGTTATATTACTTCGTAAATTAAATATGTAGAAGATACTACTAGATCCCGCTAGGTGTCGCTAATTTATAAAACAATCGGAGTATGGAAAATTCATTATTCTTGTAAGAATGGAAGGACTTTAGATTATCTCATAGATTTTCCTGTAGGTAAATTTTAGCCCCAGTGATTCAGTGATAAGGGAGAATGGTCAATTTTCGCCCATTTTCTTAAATAACTTCATAACTATATATTTAAAAATTTTAATAATAATACATTTCTCATTATTACAACAATCCCTTCCATTTGATATGTCACACGATATAGTTTACAAAACTTTTTTATATTCTCTAATTTACCCCCCAAAAGTGGCCCCCCATGTTTAAAATTCATTTATTTACTTTACATGTTTGTCTTTGGGTCATCGACTATAGTTCAGTAGTTTCTGAAAAAATCGGCTGTGACAGACGGGCGGACAGACAGACACACGAGTGATCCTATAAGGGTTTCGTTTTTTCCTTTAAAGTTCGGAACCCTAAAAAGAGCCAAGATACCTTTTAAAATATGAAACAGTAATGTTTCCTGTTTCGTATTTTTTGACCGACTTTAAAAAAGGAGGAGGTTTCTCAATTCGTCGTGTTCGTTGATAACTTCGTCGTTTATGAACAGATTTTGATGATACTTTTTTTGTTGGAAAGAAGATATTCTAAGGGTGGTACCGTGATAAGGAAACTAGGATCTGATGATGGAATCCCAGAGAAATCGAGGGGAACCTTCGAAAATCGTAGTGGCGACTAGTGCGTTTGAAGTTGTTTTTTTGTATAAAATTATTGTTGTTTTCTAATACCTAATAGCCTCGTGTTTTCGGATTTCGATTTCATATATACGTTTATCCGACGCTCTTACGGTGAAAGAAAACATCGTGAGAAAACCTGCACACGCCTGCGAAAAAACTCAAAGGAAGGAAAATAATTGCCGTGGAAGCGAAAAGACATGAAAAGTCAAGTATTGTTTAAAAATATATACTGATTTTTGATTCTATAATTTTAGCATTGACACGAGTGGTACATGCTCACTTAAATGTTCGTGCGGATGGTGGCGCATCGGGAGCCGGGTCGTTCCTTTCCCTCTAATATGGTTGAGGGGAGCGATGTCGTGTCAAGTCGACTAACCCACACTGGGCCTGATCGCCCTAATTCAGGGAAGGCTTGAACCCCTCAGTGGAGACGTATATGAGCTGATATTATGATGAAGATATTAATTTTAAAATTCATTATTTCCTCAATAGCAGTAACTATACAGTTTCTAATGAGCGGGCGAATCTTCTCTCTCGTAATGTTACAAAACGAAACGTGTTAGACCAGTAGCTATTACCATAAACTATCCTCCATTCATATGTAGTGAAAAGTGAGAGTTCCAGTAGATCGAACGTGCGATGGGTATTATATGTTATTTTATTTATTACTAGCTGTCCCGGCGAATTACGTACCACCTTACACTATGCTAACCTACCCTACCCTACCCTACACTACACTACCCTACCCTACCCTACCCTACACTACCCTACACTACATACCTCCTCTGACAATAACGAACTCAACAAAAAAAGAATAAGCGAAAGACAGGGTCTACCTACAGTATATTTTTTTGACATCAAAAGTAAGGTAATATTTTTAAAATTGTATTCGAGTAAATCGATTTTTTATTACTTTAAGTATATTATATATTTTTTCCATAGTGATAGCTTTACACAGTCTTTCAATTATTTTAATTGAATATTGTCATTTGACCGTCTGTAAGGCCTTAATACTTTTAAGCAGGTTTAAACAAAAATCAAACACAGAGATACGAAGCTAAGCTACGACAGTTGGACGCGCCAATACAAAAGACATCAACGAGACCACCACAGGCATTAAATTGTTTTGTAGTAAACATTTAAATTTACTTTTTTACTTCAAAAAATATATAAAAATATATAATATAAATTTTACCCTTGGCTTCGTCCTCGCGGATATTTTTCCACGACTGTCCTAGTAGATAGAAGCGATTGTGGAAATCAGTTTTTCCCGATCCCTCGGCAAAGTATACATATTAATATTATCATACAGTATGGACAATTGGACACTCCCTGCCGCTCTCTAGATTCCGACCTCACCCCCTCGTCACCCAGGTTGATTCAGATTGGTTATAGTATAGTTCTCTAAAGTATAGGATTTCCCCGTGATTTCTTTTGCTCCGTTGTTGTATGCAGTCAGTTGTATTTTTTTTACATCGATCAGAAACCATGATTTTTAATCACGCTTTTATTAGCTTCACCTGTATGTTAGTATGTAACCAACTCCCTTGGACTCGATAGACGAAAAATATGGCACAGAGCGCCCCACGCTTTTTCACAATTGTGCGAAGGTCTCGTAGCACACGTCCGTAGATGTGAATCTAAGTCATCATTATCATATCAGCCGAATGACGTCCACTGCTGGACTTAGGCCTCCCCCAAGGATTTCCACGACGAATGGTTCTGCGCTCCCCGCATCCAGCGGCTTCCCATGACCTTCAACAGGTCATCGGTCCACCAAGTAGGAGGCCTTCCTACGCTACGCTTTCCGGTGCGCGGTCGCCACTCGCGAACTTTACTGTCCCAACGGCCATCCGTTCTACGAGCTATGTGATCCAAGTGATCGCGGATAATGCTAAGTGCAACACCAGACATACGCCGCCCATCCCATGATAGCAAAGTTCAAGATTAGAAAGAGAGAGATCTTGCAATATTTTTCAGTGGCAAATATATTCTCTATCTTGAATTAAATTTGCGGTGTCCAGAAATTATTGCATATAACATATTTGGTTTGCGATGGGGATATTTTGTTCCTTACCAATTTAGTGAAAAATCCGACTGTTTAAAATGGGATATTCTTACTAGTCACTCAAAAGATCAAGAAGAATTGTAAAATCCATCAAGCCGTTTAGGCTGCAGGTGCAGCAAAAAAAACAGATACACTTCAATACATGTACAAACATAAACACGTCTGGAAGAAATCGCTTTGAGCGCTATAACCGCCCAAATTGTACCGCTATAGTACATATATTAGTTTTTTTTTTAATTTTAGTTAGTTTAGTTAAGGTTTTTTAATTTTTATAATGTGTTATTTTTTTAACTTGTGTGTACATTAAAGAGTAATTATCATGTCTTGCCTTGTATTGTCTTGTCTTGTCTGGTCTTGCCTTGTCTTGTCTTATATATATTTGAGAATAAAATAACTCTCTTTTTGCGTTAAGTAAATACTAACTGCTACCGCCAAAGTTCTCGCTTGCCACGAGTAGCCAATTAGACATCATTTTGGCCGTTATTAACGGACTTCAAAAAAGGAGGAGGTCCGCATGTTGACGGAAACTTATTACCCGACTGTTTAAAAAGGAGGGTAATGTTTTTCGGGTGTATGCATGTATGTCTGTTTCTTTGGAGCCTATAGCCTAAACGGCTTGATTGATGAATTTTGGAGTGTGAGGTGTCTCTAGGTTTGTTTTAATCCCGTGAAATACATAAATACATACATTTTAGAGGGATAATGCTTTTATGCAGGCGGGTTTTTAATTTTTAATTAAATCGGTTATATATACTTCAAAGAATGCCTTAAAGCAAGCCAGCCAGTTTTTCATCCTTGACCTTTTCAGATATGTACAAAGGTTGTAAAACCAGTAACTATTGTTTTTTTTTGAAAGAAATGTTTTATTTCTTCGGTCGTTAAAGTAACCAGACAGTAAGAAGGCCTTTTGTAGATTATTTTTTATTTTTTGTTGATGTCTGATCTGTATTTGTGTGTAGAAAAAGTGTACATCCTTACTTAATTCTTACTTTCACGCTTCAACACCTCAAACAATCTGACAAAATTTGCTATGCACGTCGCCTGTGCCATGGAAAAGAATGTCTATCTTTTATCCTGATTTTGTAAATGGCTCCTGTGGGAAAACTGTTTGTTAACTCGGTCTTTTTTGTTAATTTCTTACACGTCTCAATAAAGCGAACGATTTACGTGATATTTTGCACGGAGATAGTTGGGGGAGGGGAGGTTAGAAATAACACAGACTAATAATATAATTACCGAGTCATCACATCAGCTCATATATACGTCCCCACCGAGGGGCTCGAGCCTATCCTGAATTTGGGCGATCGGGCCTTAGTCGACCACGCGAGCCCAGTGCGGGTTGATCAACTTCACACACAACCTTCGAGTTTCTTTGAAGGCGTGTGCAGGTTTCCATACGATGTTTTCCTTCACCGTAGGAGCGTCGGATAAACGTACATATGAGATCGAAATTCGAAAACACATTGGTACGTGGCAGGACTCGAACCACAACTTCCTGGATAGGAGGTAGCGGCCATTGCCGTTGAGCCACCGACGTCTTCTGATCTGTTACTGCTATGTAATTTGAATGTAAATATCTGTGATAAAATTAAAACATTTTTTATAAAAAAAAATATACAAGTTTTACTTTTTTACAAGTTTTATTATAATAAATATCATGCCGTGTTAGTTAGTCAGTTTGAGACAAATCTTGGAAAAAAATTAGAACCTCGGTTTTCGATTGAGCTGAAATTTAGCGTACACGTTAAGTTTGGAGAACAATGCATGGTTAGCCAGGTGACTTCACTCTAAATCCAATATGGCGGACTCCCAAAAAGGGGGGACCAGTTATTTTTTTATACACCCCCATGACAGGGTATCAAATGAGAGGGTTTGCGAAATAACTCATTTTTTTTCAAATTTTTACTCGTACCCAAAAGTTATTAGATTTTTTTAAAATTATTTATACACAGGTAATTTATGGAGTCTTGTAACGAGATATCAACTAACCTACTTATTATATCAGCTTATATACTTATTATTAAGCCTTAGAGAGTAGCCTTGGAGAGATATCTAAATACAATGTATTGGTAAACGGTTTCATGTTCTTTAACCACCTCCGTGGCGTAATGGTTAGTCCATTCGCTTCACACCTGGAGGTCGCAAGTTCGATTCCCGGGGGGGTCAACTTTGTAACTCGGTTTGGTTGGTGGTAGTGCCGCCAAACATCAGTGTTAACAGCATTGATGTGTTCCGGCTTGAAGATAAGATAGCCAGATCCCCGTTGCGTTGTGGAATCTTAGTAAGCCCGCTTCCATCTTCGGCATCATCGTCACTTGCCATCAGGTGAGATGATGCCAAGGGCTTATCAATTGTGGATAAAAAACAGTTTTTTTTAAATAAGTATGTATAATAGGCTCTAATTTAAACACTGGGTTGTTCCACTCTCTATTTCATGGCGTTTATAAAATTGAATTACTAATTCGCACTGGCAGAAACGGTCACTAACAGAATCTAACCTAGATTCCGGCAACCAACTCTTTTTCCATTATGTTATGTAAGACCAGCTAAATGAATAGGTGTTGTCAAAGCTTAAAATTATCTTAAAAGCTTCCATCTCTTGTATAACTTTCATTAAAAAATGAACATAATTACTTGTAATTTTAGTTAACTACCACGTCACAAATACTTTTTACTTTAATTTTGGTTATGTCAATCTTCTTTATTTATATGCTAGCTTTTTCCCGAGTGTCCGCCCGTGTGCACAGAGTTACTATATGAGTGCCTTCGAGGGTGCGCAGTGCGCAAGCCTAGTTTTCTCCAGATCCCTCCTCGGGAACTATGCCGGCTAAGTTCCTTCCTTCTCCTGCAACTATCACTATATCTATTTCTCAGTTGCGTACGACATTCGCCGCCAATGAGTTTTCTGCAGATTACTCGGTAATGAGAGCGTCGGTGGCACAACGGCAAGGGCCGCTACCTCCTATCCAGGAGGTCATGGTTCGGGTCCTGCCACGTACCAATGTGTTTTCGAATTTATCCGATGCTCTTACGGTGAAGTAAAAACATCGTGAGGAAACCTGCACACATCTGCGAAGAAACTCAAAGGTTGTATGTGAAGTTGACCAACCCGCACTGGGCTCGCGTGGTCGACTAGGGCCCGATCGCCCTAATTCAGGGTAGGCTCGAGCCCCTCGGTGGGGACGTATATATGAGCTGATGTGACAACTCAGTAATTATATTAGTAGTCTGTGTTATTTCTAACCTCCCCCCCCTCAACTATCTCCGTGCAAAATATCACGTAAATCGTTCGCTTTATTGAGACGTGTATAAGAAATTAACAAAAAAGACCGAGTTAACAAACAGTTTTCCCACAGGAGCCATTTACAAAATCAGGATAAAAGATAGACATTCTTTTCCATGGCACAGGCGACGACGTGCGTAGCAAATTTTTTCAGATTGGTTGAGGTGTTGAAGCGTGAAAGTAAGAAATTAAGTTGTACACTTTTTGTACACACAAGTACAGTTTGTTTAAATACACTCTTAGGGATGACATGGAATGTAGTCTTAATCTTGTTTATTCTTCTCCTTTTCGAATCGATGGCTTATAATATGTTTACAAAACAACTTTATATTTTACTAGCTGTTTCCTGCGGCTTCTCCCGCGTGGACAACGCTTCTATAACTTTTCGAGGGTGCGCAGTGCGCGAGCCGTAAGCGGCTCACGAGCGTGGAAAAACGTAGCCCATGTATTAATCCAGGTCCTAATCTGTCTACATACCAAATTTCAGCCCGATCTGTTCAGTAGTTTTTTTGCGTGAAAGAGTAACAATATACATCCATACATTCTTACAAACTTTCGTGTTTATAATGTACTAGCTTTTGCCCGCGGCTTCGCTCGCGTGGACATCGTTTTCATGACTGTCTTAGAGGGTGCGCGGTGCGCGAGCCGCAAGCAGCTCGCGAGCGTGGACATGAATTTTCTCCAGATCCCTCGGGAACCATGTCAGGGTATGCTTATTAGAAAAATATGTCATTTCCCACCCCCTCAACCATCTCTGTGCAAAAAATCACACAATCCATTGATCCGTTGCGATGTTAAAGAAATTAACCAAAAAAGAGTATTTTTTTTCAGTTCCCTCAGGAACTGTATCGGGCTATGATATTTTCACGGGATAAAAAGTAGCCTATGTCCTTCCGCGTGACTCAGGCTACCTTCATGCCAAATTTCATTAAGATTAGTCAAGGCGTTGAAGCGTGAAAAGTTAACAAACAAACAAACACATTTTCACAGTTATAATATTAGTCAGGATTAGTAGGATTGACCTAGAAGGCAGCTACGTGTATGCCACTATCAGTGGCCATCCAGAGGTCTTCCAATGAGCGGGTGTTGGGTCACTCGGGTCAAGCCAATAAGCGTGTCATAGTCCCCCCCCCTACATCGGCCAACTTGAGTCCGGGAGTCTATTCATAGATTACCAAATAGACCACGTCACTGCCTGCGTGAGGGTTGTTGAGAGATACAGCTATCTGGGACAGAAAAGGTCTTTTTTCATAAAGAAGGAGTTATCCTGTCAATATTTTTTTTAAAACCGCTAAAAAATATTTGCTATTAATCTGTTAGCCAAGTTACAGTTTCTACAAACATCACCTGTTTTTTCTTTCACAGTCGTGTGGTTAACTATTCATCATCGTATCAGCTCATATACGTCCCCACCGAGGGGCTCAAGCCTACCCTGAATTAGGGCGATCGGGCTATAGTCGACCACACTGGCGCAGTGCGGGTTGGTCGACTTCACACACGACCTGTGACTTACTATTGGTTTACTATTCATTTTTATTTATTTACCTAATCATTGTTCTGTTCACTTTTTGACATTAAAATTTTTGTGATTTGACATTTTCTTTTTATTAATTTTTAAATTTACTTTTTGACTTATGACATATCTTATAATTTGTGACGTGTGATAAATAAATCTATTGTAATCTAGTAACTTTATCCGAATAACCTAGTCTTGTGATAGATAACTATGCACAACTATCGTGTAACCGTCTAGCCAAGGTATTGTGGTTAGATTACACCAACACCAGTGTGCGTTGGTTACGTCACAAATTTGCCAGTCCAAAGTTAAATGCAGGCCAACCAGCAAACGCAGTGCAGCTGCGGAACCTCACCACAGACCATGGCGCACCTCCTCACATGCCCAGCCTGTCCCTACTCGTACAGCGAGCAAGACCTTGTCAACGCAACGGACAGGGCCATCGGGGCGGTCACTTTCTGGTCGAGATTGCTGTAATGAAGAACAGAAAATAAGAAAACGACAAGAAAAAGAAGCTAAATAAGCCTTGGTGAAAACATATTCCATCCTGCTTAAAAGACCTCTTTTTAGGGCCTTCTTCTCCTAAATAGACGGTCTAAATATTAAAAAAATATATATATGCACAGTAACTTTAATATACTTACATACTCGAATTTCTTGCCGGAAAATTTAACGACTAATTAATATAACTTTGACATGTGATATAATTCGGAAATGTAATTTAATAATATAAATGAATATTAAGATGTGCATAGACCTGCTTAAGTAGTGTAGCCAAGTAAAATTATATTTGTATTAAACTTATTTACGTTTGCATGCTATTTTAATAGTTGTACCAGGAGATTTTTTGTGCTATGTTATCTTTCATTTTTTGTATCTTTACCCTGTACAAAGCAAATAAATGAATTATGAATTATAATTTAACTTTAATATTTGTTTTATTAATATTACTTTTTTTGTCAAAAAAAAATCGAAAAGAAATCAACATTTTGTGAGATTTTCACCAAAAAATCTATTCAAACTTCATTCTTACACAAAATTCATAAATAAAGGGTTTGTAAAACTTAAGTTGGGATTTTCATTTTTTATTATATACAAGGAAAAGTATGAGTCGTGACAGCCAAGGTGCAGCGCACGCCGATATGAGCTTTATTTTTTTGCACATTGATTTAAATAAATTAGTGCCGACTTGAAACAAGTTACTAAAAGGCGGTATATTCAAGGTTCGATTAAAGTCCATAAGAATGAGTGAATTATTTATTTCTATTGGCGGCGCTAGTGTGCTAATCGAATCGCCTTAACTTTCAAAGAGAAAATCATATTTTGCGACAGCACAGTTTGCTCCAAAAATACGGAGTAGACCTGAAGGCGTGCGCTGCTGAATGGGAGCCTCATTATCGTGCTTTAAGACTAAACTCAGAAGCTGGCTTATTGAGCACACATCTTACAGGTTACAAGACTTCTTAAATTTACACAAAGTGTAGACATTTTTGGTTTTCATTTCTTCTATTAATGTTATTAATGTAAGTATTATTTTTAATTTTGTGTAAATTATTGACGATTTGTGTATTTTTTTTATTACTTTCTTCATATTCTTGAATTATTTTGTGAAACGACGTGTAGATTTTTTTTAACTAATAAAATTATCATAATTAACCAATCAGCTAAATAAATTAGACTCCGGACCCAGAACGGTCGCAGCAAAGAAAACATGGTCAGGTCAGGATTTTTGGGTGACTGTGATATAAACTGTTTGTACGGTGCAGTTCAAACGATGACACACTTAACATCGTGCCCTGCGTGCCCCTACATCTGCACGCAAGAAGACCTCATGACAGCGGCGGATAATGCTGTTAACGTGGCCAAATTCTGGGCTGCTACAGTGTAGTGTCTGCCATCGACACGCTAAGAAGAAGAAGATAAATAAATAGACAAGGTGTAGGCGAACTGGGTTACCCCTAGCGCAATGTAAAACTAGCTAGCAACAACAAACAACTTTTTCTAAGGGATATTTATAATTATGTCGGCGGGAGATTGTAAGAATCCGGCAGATCATGATCTGCCCAGATATTCCCAGGTAGATCGTAAAAGGCATTTCCTCGCGGGGCTTCGAAGAGCGCGGCGTAGGTACATTTTCATGCCTACAGCACAGTATTACGATATGGCTTACAGTAACGTAACGCCTTTGATGTCGCACGATGCCGCCACGGCGTAATTACTAGCAGTACTAACCTGTAGCCAGCCCGCCCGCCGCCCGCTGCCCCACAAGTACCCTTCCGTTGCTCTGTGTTAGTACATTCGTTGCACTACTGTAAGCCGCTATATTGTAATACTGTGCCTACAGTATGGAGTGCGACAGGCGTAGGCGTGCTACAGGTGACAGCAACCACTTGGGCCACGCACCAGGTGGGCGTTAGCCTTTTTGCCACTTTAACTGTTACTTAATTTTAGAAAAAAATAATTGTTCTCCTAACGGATTAACTATTAGGTACGTTGAAAGAAAATAAAAGGATCAGTATTACGTAAGTCTGATAAATGATTACCTCCATTAACCGAGATTTTTTTTTTCCACCTCACACGCTCGGAAAAAAAAACGACGGGTTGCACTCCGGGAGTGCCGGCAGAAGTGAAAACTTGAATATTAACGTTGTGCATTTTTGATATTTTGGAATGGTTAGGGAATAATTTTGCACGAATTGCTTTGATTATCAGTATAAAAGTACTATCATTTATGTGGTAGAATACAATATTTATTTATTGCGCTATCGTACACAAACATGACAATTTATATTACATTAAAAAGTTTATATCTCAGAAAAATCAACAAAAAATCAACTCCATCCGTCTTACGAATTTTCGATCAGGTCACGTGTCCTGACGCGAGTTTAACATTTTTTACCCATTACAAAACAAGTGCACAACGCCGCTAAAGAAGTTTTCACTTCAAAATTTGTTTGTCATTCCATTTTAGCGCGCAACATAGCGTTGTATCCGCTAGCGAGGAAAGAGTTTTTAAAAATTAAAACTAAAGCTAACGAAGCTGTTTTTCTTGAACCTTAAAATTTTCCTCGCTGTAGTGAGGTGAAAAATTGTGTGTTTCGTTCGGCAGCAAAATTATTTTGCATTTTGTGCCTTTAAAACTCTCTCGCTACGCTCAGGATTCAACAGTTAACTCGCGCCAAGTAACAACTTTACTGTCTCGCAGATGATGCCAAGGGCTTACCAACCTATACATATAATAAAACTGTAGAGGGGCCGTGTCTGGACATGAATTATTTTTGGAAAATAATAACTGCGGTGGACATTAACAAATAACGATATATACGACAAAACAACCACTTTTGGAATTTTTGTCTGTCTGTCAGCGAAAGCCGCGGGAGGTGAGCGCGCCAACAGCTCCGGGACCTACCTGGATAGTAGGTAGTGGTTCTCTTCCACGAGGCACTCGCCTTGCAGAGTACCGGGACAGGCGTCTTGGCGGCAAGACCTACCGTAACTGGTCCTTGTCTTCACCTTATGGTGTTGGCAGGAATAGCGGCCCTCACTATATGACCTTGCTGTCGGTGAGTGAGGACGCTATACCATAAACCTGGTAGTTTAGCGTATCTGGTAGATATACGAGAGGGAATGTCTGTCTGTCTGTATGTTCGCGCATCACGCAGAAACTATCAGGCTGATTTTGATGAAATTTTGTATAGTGATTCCTTATAGCCCGAATTACAATAAAATATACTTTGTATCCCGAAAAATTCAATAGTTCCCGTGGGAAAACTCAAAACCTCCACGCGGACGAAGTCGCGGGCACAGCTAGTTGTGGCATTTTTTTAATGTGTACATTTTTTTAAAACAAAATTGCCTTACCTTACCTTAGTAAACACCGAATTGTGCAATACCAATAGACCACATAATAACATCGTAGCGTACCATGGTTTGTCTGTCCCACTTGCGGTCTGCGGCGTCTCTCCACCTCCACTCTCAATACCTAATGCCTACACCACAGAATAAATATAGTCTTCTACTGACTAGTTACGGAAACTGACTAGTCATATCATATGACCGTGTAAACTGGCCTACACTTGTCAAAGGCATTTATGACATTCAATGATTTTAATGTACAACTTCTCGTGTTATATTGTTTTCATGTTCTAATGACATAATTTGTTTTTTTTTATATCAAGGATTGGATTTTGACGTTATTAACTAATGATTGTTTATTTCTTGTTTTTTTAAATGAAAAACTTTTTTTTAAATGCTTTCTTATGAAACTTACAAGAATAAGTGAAATCCCACCAAAAACATTTTTATGTAAAATGTTGCCAAGACAAGACCGTATGGCTCACACTGTCAAAAAGTTATCAGATCACATGTAGATCCAAGCTTTTTTTTAATTAAAAATTTGAGTGCGTTTGGCTGCACCTCACCTGATGGTAAGTCGGCACTTACCAATCGGCATGCAGCCGAGGATGTGACACGCAAGCTCAAATAGTGTCTATTCACTCTCGTCTTGAAGATTCCTAAATTATACGAATCGGGGAATACAGAGCCGGAAGGGAATTCCTCTCCTTGGCCGTTCGCATGATGAACGAAGACGCAAAACGCTTCGTGCGTAAAGGTGGAAAATTGACGACAAAGGGGTGGAACCGCCCTCCGCGCCTGCCTTCTAACTCTACACGCCGTAACTGTACAAGTGTGAGAGGCCTGCCTACACCACGCTTTCCGGTGCATGGTCGCTACTCGAGAACTTTACTGCCCCAACGGTGGACCGATGACCTGGTGAAGGTCGCGGGAAGCCGCTGGATGCGGGCAGCGCAGAACCGGTCGTCGTGGAAATCCTTGGGGGAGGCCTATGTCCACGAGCAGTGGACGTCCTTCAGCTGATATGATAACTACAAGAACTATTTTATAACAGAAAAGTAAATAACAGTGAATATTTTTTTCATCTTACGCCCCTGTAAATATAGCGAAATGGCCAAGCCACATATTTTAACGAAGGTGTAGAGTTGGAAGCTTGGCTCGATCTACATGTGATCTGATAACTTTTTGACAGTGCGAGCCATGTGGTCTCGTCTTGGCAACATTTTACATAAAAATGTTTTTGGTGGTCCTAATTCCTTCAAAATATAAAAAAACCCGATGTTGTCTGTAAAGTCGGTTTACGGACAATAATTTTACGTGATAACGTGTCACAAGCCGAACGCTTTGTGTGCTTTTAGACCACACGACTGAAGTAAAACTTTTTTAGCTCCATCTTTAAGGAGATGTAAAATACCGCCCATAGTCGGGTGATTTAACTCCTTGGCACTTATGTGCTCCTGGTACTTTTTTATTAAATACTAAAGTACAACTACAACATACCTCACAGTTGGGACACCTCTTGTAAGCTCCTGGAAGCCTAGTACTTTTAATCCATTGACAAGCATTTGTTAGGTGTAAGAAACGCCTTTTTAGTATGACGGTTTTCCTCAGAGAGTCGACCGCATTGGAACACCTCTTGTGAGCTCCTGAAAGCCTAGTACTTTTGATCTATTGACACACTTGTTTGACGGTTCGTCCGACCGTCCGGCCGTCCGGCCAAGGTCAATTCCAAGTCCAAGTCCAAGTACTAGTACTAGTACAAGTACTTGTACAATTACTAGTACAAGTACTAGTTAAAGAAGAAGTACTTACAAGTACAAATACAACTCTCGCTTGCACGCTCGGCTCAGGCGTCACGTATCAATGACGTCACAATGGTGTAACGCGACAATGACGTCACACTGGCGTAACGCGACAATAGGCGTAATGCGACAATGACGTCACAGTGGCGTAACGTGATAATGACGTCACACTTTTTCATGTATGCAGCCCGTGTCATCAACTTATAAGACGTTATCATGTCAATATGTAAATAATTAAGTAGCAATGGGCGAGGCACACAGCTCGTACAACACAAATGGCCATTTGGGCTGTAAAGTTTTCGAGTGGCGGCCACGCACCGAAAAAAGGAAGCAAAGGCAGGCCTACCACTCGGTAAACCGATGACCTGATGAAGGTCGCGGAAAGCCGCTGGATGCGGGCAGCGCAGAACCGGTTATCCTGGAAATCCTTTGGGGAGGCCTTTGTCTAGCAGTGGACGCCTTTACAAATGGTAACTTTACACGTTACGTTACGTTAAGCACACTATGCCGAAATTATGCGAACGAAGTTCGACGTGATTACGCCTGCAATGCTATTTGAATTACTAGCGACACATTTGCCGAAATTACGTCTCAAAGCAAAATCAAACTTCGTAACTTCGGTCGCGTATCTTCAGCATATTGTGTTAACTGACTTAGTAGCTGAGGACCCAGCGGAACATACCTGATGTTCAGTAATGTGCGGCCCACTTTCTTGATCTTCTGTTTCCGGCAGACGCGCTCTTTGCACACGCACGACACACATCGGTTTAGACTAGGAATCTAACAACTAATACACAATAACGTAGACAAGTTTAATGACTGTTTGCCGATTCTTTTTATGATAACATTGACTTTATTTTAAATAAAAATCAAAAGGAGACCGTAATTGATCAACCGTAATTCTACGAGTATTATGTTTTTAATATCTTTACATTTCTGATTTTTATTGTATTCATATTTATAGTGTGATTTAATTTTATAGTTAAAATTATAAAGTTATCTACCTACTTAATTAATTGTAGATTGTTAACCAAGGGAAGAAAGTGACGTATTTCACGCGAGATATTTCTGGCGTTCGAACGAAGTTAATTTAAATGGGTAATTTCACCCGAGTTAAACACTCTACTTTTCATTTCGCCTGTGAGGAAATGTATTATTAATCGAGCCTACTCTGAATCAGGGCGATTAGGCCTTAGTCGACCACGCGGGCCCAGTGCGGGTTGGTCGACTTCACACACAACCTTCGAGTTTCTTCGCAGGCGTGTGCAGGTTTCCTCACGATGTTTTCCTTCACCGTTAAAGCAATCGGTAATTATAATATAATATTATTATATATGACTAGTAGCTTGGGCAACGAATAATTTGTGGATGGAAAAGTCGAAAGCAGAAAGTTTGACTTAGAAACTTTGTTTGGACCAGTTAGGAGATAAACATACTAAAAGTCCTGACATCTCCGAGTGGAGCCCGAGGGGGGAGGGGGGCACAAAGGTCCCGTTTTTTGGTTTTTTGCTTACATCTCGAAAACGGTGCGTTGTACGAAATTTTGTTGTACCACATAATAAAAGCTGATAAAATTCTCTATAACTTTGGCTTTCACACTTTGTATCTATCTCCAATATTTGCCTAGCTATGAGCTTCGAAAAATGGTCGATTTTCATAAATTCCCAATAATATCTATCAATATGCCTTCGGGCTTATTTTTTTATTACGTTCGTGACCTATAGAGTATTGTGACTGTGCACCCGGTAACGTAGGGAAGCAGTCACAAAATATTTTGCACATACGCACGTTTTCAAGATGACAGACATGTGTTTTGTTTGTAATGAAGTGCTGGAAGAAGGTGGAGAAAATGTTTCGAAGGTCGGCGAAAAAGGCATAAATTCTCTGATTTCTGCCAGTAACCTCAGAAATGATCAAAAGAGCTCACAACTTAAAGATTTAAGTCGCTGTGGGTTCACACATCTTGTCGAAAAGAATACACGAGACCCGACAGCATTAAAGCTGATCTGAGGAAACGTGTTCCGTCCGCTGGGCCCTCCGCAACTCATACTTTGAGGTCATCAAAACCGAAATTTGACTTCAAAACTCGATGCCTTTTTTGTTCATGCGCATTTGAAGATGAAAATAAAAAACCTGTTGAAAAGCGACAGACAGTATACTCTGTCAGAAACGTAGCCTTCAAAGACTCATGCATTGAGGCTGGGCATGCAAGACGAGATGATTGGGGCGAAGAAGTAGTGGGTCGTTTAGCGTCAATAGTTGATCTGGTTGCAGTGGAAGCCTTATACCACGACGACGGTGGGGATGATGTAGCTGAAGTAGTAGCCTGCGTTCCATCATCTGATAACGATTCAACAGACGAGGAGAAAGAAGAGGCAAACGTTGAGGAACCACAACCAGGCCCGTCACGCCCAAAGAGGCGGCGAGTGATAAAGTGGTTCTTAATTATATTAATTGAAATATGTATAAATAAAAAAAGGTAAAAAAAATTAAAAAATGAATAAAAAAGTTAAAAAAGTTAAGTAAGCTGCGAAAAGTTATGAATCAATGTATGACAATTGACAGAAAACGCAAGAGTGTAAAGTAGAACAGATTTTTGAAAATCGACCATTTTTCGAAGCTCATAGCTAGGCAAATATTGGAGATAGATACAAAGTGTGAAAGCCAAAGTTATAGAGAATTTTATCAGCTTTTATTATGTAGTACAACAAAATTTCGTACAACGCACCGTTTTCGAGATGTAAGCAAAAAACCAAAAAACGGGACCTTTGTGCCCCCCTCCCCCCTCGGGCTCCACTCGGAGGGGTCAGGACTTTTAGTATGTTTATCTCCTAACTAGTCCAAACAAAGTTCCTTAGTTAAACTTTCTGCTTTCCACTTTTCCATCCACATCCCCCTTTTGAGCACTCATTGACCAGTCTATAGCTGTCCCGGCGAACTACGTACCGCCTTACATTACATTACACTGCCTTACCCTACCCTAACCTACACTACACTACACTACCCTACCCTACACTACACTACCCTACCCTACACTACCCTATCCTACACTACTCTACCCTACACTACACTACCCTACACTACCCTACACTACACTACCCTACCCTACACTACCCTACCCTACCCTACCCTACCCTACACTACACTACACTACCCTACCCTACCCTACCCTACCCTACCCTACCCTACACTACACTACACTACACTACCCTACCCTACCCTACCCTACACTACCCTACCCTACACTACACTACACTACCCTTCCCTACCCTACTACCCTACCCTACCCTACCCTACCCTACCCTACCCTACATAAGAACCTTCTCCTAACAATAACGAACTCGACAAAAAAAGAATTAGCGAAATCGGTCCAGCCGTTTAGGAGGAGTTCAATGACTAACACACGGACAGAAGATTTATATATATAAAGATATAAATTAATAATTAGATATAAATAAATTAAGTTTACCTTTAACTAACCTCCAACCTATTCGCAATGGCTACTTGCCACGGCCGACTAGATTGTACCTAATCGAGTTGGTCACGACGTGCATCTGGATGGCCATGCCAAAAAATGAAAATAAAGTGTCATGTTATGGCGGGCAGCAGAATAGAGGAATGATTATAAATGTTGATCTTCTGTAATTGGGAAAAAATAGACCAACTGTAAAATGACTTTAATATCAACCTGTAAGATCGTAATAAACACATTTAGATATATGAAAACCTATAATTTTAATTTAATTTAGGTAATAATATGAAGTAACTCAATTAACTTCGCCTCCGTGGTAATAAAAAAAATACTTTATCTACACTCATGTCGTAAATCCTTCATTTACTTATCAGAAACGCTAAGCAAATTATATACCTTTCGATGGAGCCGTGACTAAGGATCCATACAAATTTCATTTCGTTATCGCAAAGTTGTAACAAAATGAAGTTTTTTTTTTTAATTTTTACGCAGATGCTTGCTATTTGAGCACACTAGCGTGTTTCGGAACGCAACCTTGGATATTACTGCAAATTTATTTTCGCGCCATTAACGTTTGTATTTTTCCATATGCAGTTTGTATAATATGTAATTCGTTATTCGTTGTAATAAGTAAGTCGTTATTACAAGTTTTTTTACTAAAAACCCAGTAAAATGTCTGAAACTGATAGTGATATAGACGAAAATTTGACACCCCCGGATATTCTTGAAACAGCAACTAAAATAACCTTCAATAATTGTACCATACAAAATGTCAATAATTATTACAATAAACAATGATTACTTTATTTTGTCTTTAATTTAAATTTGTTGTATGAGTGTAGATAAACTATTGTATGCAACTGTACATAATTAGTATTTAACACTCGTGTATACTTTTATGAAACTCGCTGCGCTCGTTTCATAAACCACACTCGTGTTAAATACCCCTCATTATGCAACAGTTGCATAAATAGCTATTCCACCCTAAGGATGAAAAAGCAATGTTCCACCCGGTCATCTACTCATGAAAATTAAATTTTCCGAACAGAAGAGATGAAAAATTAATTGTTAGTATTAAAAACTGATAAAAGTTGTTTAACATGTTTCAAACTAACTCAACTCCCTGCCTAGGCAAAAAACCTTTCCTGCAGTGCCCCCTGCTCAAACGTACCCATGACGATTGCTGCGTTCCCCCGCTAGATATAGCTAGCGAAATGCGTTTAAATTTCTGATTGTTTGTAAATGCTGTAAGGTATTCTGTATGTATATGTTGTACCTAAGGTATACATAAAAGATGGAGTATCAACAGAGATATATCTCCGAGTAAAGAATTAATCGGTCGAGTAATTAAAAGCGTCGGTGGCGTAACGGCTAGGGCCACCGCCTCCTGTCCGGGAGGTCATGGTTCGAATCCTGCCACGTACCAATGTGTTTTCGAATTACGATTACATATGTACGTTTGTCCGACGCTCTTACGGTGAAGGAAAACATCGTGAGGAAACCCGCACACACCTGCGGAGAACCTCGAAGGTTGTGTGTGAAGTCGAACAACCCGCACTGAGCCCGCGTGGTCGACTAAGGCTCATCGCCCTAATTCAGGGTAGGCTCGAGCCCCTCGGTGGGGAGGTATATGAGCTGATAGGAAAGAAATAATCGCCTCCGTGGCGTAATGGTTAGTCCATCAGAAGGCCGCAGGTTTGATTCCCGGTGGAGTCAGACTTTGTGAGACTCGGTTTGGTTGGTGGAAGAGCATTTTCTAAGCGTACCTGGCTAGCTACCTATCGTCTTATCAAAATCTTGTCGCTAAACATCAATGTACGGCATTGATGTGTTCCGGCTTAAAGATATTCCAGGCCAGTTCTTCATTGCGTTTGGGAATCTAAGTAAGCCTGCTTCCATCTTCGGCATCTTTGTCGCTTAACATTAGGTGGTATGCCAAAGGGCTTAACAATCGTGGAAAAAAATCCGAATTCTTTGAATCTACTAGTAACGAAGGACACGAATTAATAGAGCTATTTCACATGCAATTAGCCCGCTAATAGAAGGGTTCTAACAAAGAGATAAAGATATCGATCTTCTACCTGTACGTTCGTATATACAGGATGCTGGTTTGGACAGTAATTAGCCGTTCGTTACATCGATCAACTAATTAGCCAACAATACTCTCCGAATGCGGTACCTAGAAGGTAGAAATCGAGACGAATGAAACTGCGTCATCTACTCGTATACTATCTTTATAGATATAATTCTACACGTGTGTATGTCACTGAACTCCTCCTTAACGGCTGGACTGATTGGAATGATTTTTTTATATGCGTTTGGGTGACGCCCTGGATGGTTTAGATTCACAAATCAGCCCGGCAGATGGCACTAGTGTAAGGTGGAACGAAGTTCGCCGGGACAGCTAGTAATACTATAATCCTTATATGTATTATAAATGTGAAAATGTTTTTGTTTGTTACCTTTTCACGCTTCAACGCCTTGACCAATCTTTATGAAATTTGGCATGCAGGTAGTCTGTGTCACGGGGAAGGACATAGGCTACTTTTTATCCAGTGAAAATAGCATAATCTGATGCAGTGCCTAAGGGAACTAAATAAATACTCGATTGTTGTGATTTTTAGCACAGAGATGGTTAAGTAGGTGGGAAATGACATAATTTACTAATCACCCTTAAAGACACTCATAAAAACGATGTCCACGCGGGCGAAGCCGCGGGAAAAGCTAGTAATATTATAAAAAGGAAAGATTTGATTGTTTATTGGGAAGCTACATTACCTGCGGTGGCTATGGGCTATATTGTATTAAAAAAAAATAGGGATCTTTACTTAAAAATTTATGTGCTACCTAACCTGTCTGTTTTTTGTGCACAGTGTTTGGCTTATCTAGGGTAATCTATTATTTGCATTGCTGTTTCTCTCCTCAATAAGCTTAATGTTAAATAAATTTGCTGTTGATTGTCTTAAGTAAATAAATAAATAAACTCTAATAATGTAACCCAAGGTGTAAAAATAATACCAAAAAAAATCCTGCATTATCTACAAAAAGTAGTGTAGTGTATAGTGTAGTATAAGGCGGTACGAAGTTCGCCGGGACAGATAGTTATAGATATTTAGATTCACCAAACTATATTCATAGAGAGCCATAAAGTGCTGTTATCCTTACTAATATTACAAATGTGTTTGTTAGTTTGTTTGTTACCTCTTCACGCTTCAATACCTCAACCAATCTTGACGAAATTTGGCATGGAGGTAGCCTATGTCGTGGACAAGGACATAAGCTACTTTTTATTCTGTGAAAATAGCATACTCCGATACAGTTCCTGAAGGAACCCAAAAAATACCCCTTTTTTGGTTGTTTCTTTAACATCGCAACGGAGGAATGGAATTTTTTGCACAGATAGGTTGAGGGGGTGGGAAATGACATAGACTACTAATGAAAATAGCCCGAGATAGTTTCGATAGATATAGGGAAAACTCCTGTCTACGATTGTGAGGCGCTTGCGGCTCGCGCACCAATCACCCTCAAAGACAGTCATGAAAACGATGCCCACGCGAGCAAAGTCGCGGGAAAAAGCTAGCGTGAATATGTTAAACCCGGCCAAGTGTGAGTCGGACTCACGTGGTATCGTATCATCACACTTCCTCTCCACACGTTTACAATAATGATACCTTTTTCTAACAAAAGGCATTAACGAGAGCGACAGAAAAAAAGTATTTTTATTCATTTTTGGGTTTTTAGCGCGAGTACGACTCACTCTTGACTGGTTTTTATTATTTGGTATTTAATTATCACAACAAGATTTACTCTTGTTTGTATAGAAAAAAACAAAAACCTTTAAAAATCCGTTTCTTCTATGAGGACCCCAATTTTATTATTTTTCTTATTAATTGTTAGTAAATACTGAAAATTTCACCTGGCTACGATTCAAAAAATACAGCCCTTTAAAAGTCAGACAGACACACAGACGGACAGATAGATGGCGTAGGCATTATAATGGACCCTATTGTATTATCACTCGCTGTTTCCCGCGGCTTCACCCGCGTGGACGACGTTTCTATGACTTAATATATTTTTTTATTCACAATTGGTAATCCGAAGCAAGCGGCTCGCGAGCGTGGAAAAAAGTAATCTATGTGTTAATCCAGGTCCTAATCTGTCTACCTACCAAATTTTAGCCAGATTCGTTCAGTACAAACAATAAACATACAACCGTACATCGATACATTCTTACAAACTTTTGCGTTTATTATATTATTAATAGGATTTACCTGGTAGGGAATATTAATAGGATTTACCTGGTAGGGAATATTAATATGATTTACCTGGTAGGGAATATTAATAGGATTTACCTGGTAGGGAATATTAGTAGGATTTACCTGGTAGGGAATATTAATAGGATTTACCTGGTAGGGAATATTAATAGGATTTACCTGGTAGGGAATATTAATAGGATTTACCTGGTAGGGAATATTAATAGGATTTACCTGGTAGGGAACCCTAAAAACTTTTTTTATCCACAGTTGGTAAGCCCTTGGCATGATCTCACCTAGACAAAGACAAAGACAAAAAAAAATTGAACTTCCCATACTAAGTTGGCTGATCAGCTGATCGAGTTAGTATGGGAGAGCCAAATATTTTTTTTGCAATTCTATGGGTTCCATGGGGAAAGTTGTTCAGTTTCATGGGTAGAAGCACCAGTTAAAATAGTTTCAGCTAATTTTGTTAGACCTTATATACTCGTACATTGACCAAAGGCTGCTAAAGGACTTTGACACAGTCCAGGATTGCGCTACATAAGCTAGAATAAGAACATTCTAGGTATAATTTCCTCAGTGAAACGGTGTTCCTGATCGCTGCAAAGAATTCAATTATAAAATAACCATCCTGTACACGATTCCACTTAAACGTTTCCATCTCACATGTTATTGTATCTATATCGTTGGTCTGAACAAAAAACAATGGACAATTACACGATTTCAAAGTAGTCGTACCTTGAAATCTTGGGTTAGTGGCTTGTTAGGATTTAGCCCGATGCGGAACGAGCTTTAGACGGTTGAAAAAAACTTATTTTGTCAACTGAGACCCGGTATTGACCAAGAGATCAGAAGACCAGAGGAGACGCGCAAATCTAGTGTACTTTGCTCGATACCCCAGCTTTTTTTAAATCTTTTTTTTTATTCACATCATCTCACCTGATGGTAAGTGACGATGATGCCGAAGATGGTAGCGGGCTTACCAAGATTCTCCAATGCAATGGAAAACTGGCTATCTTATCTTCAAGCCGGAACACATCAATGTTGTTAACACTGATGTTTGGCGGCTAGGCTTAGATAAGATGGTGGTAGCTAGCCAGGCGGGCTTAGAAAATTCCCTACCACCAACCAAATCGAGTCTTACAAGTTGACCCCGCCGGAATCGAACCCGCGACTTTCTGGTGTGAAGCGAATGGACTAACCATTACGCCACTGAGGCGGTAAAAGCTTATGATCGGTAGTCCACCCTGACTCGGACTGACTCTTATTTTGCGAGCTGACAACGTCTCATGCGTATGATATTGTTCCTAGCGAAGCAAGCCGTGCTTCGTCGCCCGTCGGTCAGTGCTTGAGTCAGTCGATATAAGAAAACACAGCCTTAGTTCTTTTTAAATTTTTTTTTATTCACAATTGGTAAACCCTTGACAACATCTCACCTGGTGGTAAGTGACGAAAGTGATGATGTTGCCGAAGATGGAAGCGGGTTTACCAAGATTCCCCAACGCAATGGGGAACTGGCTATCTTATCTTCATGCCGGAACACACCAATGATATAAACATTGATATTTGGCGGCAAGACTTAGATAAGATGGTGGTAGCTAGCCAGGCGGGCTTAGAAAATGCCCTACCACTAACCAAACCGAGTCTTACAATTGACCCTGCTGGGAATCGAACCCGCGACCTCCTGTGTAAAGCCAGTGAACTTTGCCTCTGAGCTACGGAGGCGGTTAAAAAAGTTTAATGAAATGATAATTTATTTGCATCAAACATGATCCTATATAACTTTGTGGTGCAGCCATGTTTCGTTTGCGCCTGTGCAAGGCATGCAAATGTTTAACAAATATTATAATGTCACGAATACTTTAAAAATTCAAATGTCAAAAATTTTCTTTTTGTAAGAGAGGTATTCACTAACGCTTTAATAATAATTTTGTCTTAAAAGTTTTAGATTCTAGCTTTCTTAGTTTAATCGGTAAGTTATTATATATTCGAACGCTCATACACACACGATTTCGGCTATACATTTCAGTCAACGAAGTTTTATAAAAAAATAGTCTGTATGGACTGCCTCTGGGTTCTTGTGGTTTTACCTCTGACTTTTTAGGGTAAGAACGGGACCCTATTACTAAGACTCCGCTGTCCGTCCGTCTGTATTTCATGAACCGTGATAGCTAGACAGTTGAAATTTTTACAGATGATGTATTTCTGTTTCGCTATAACGAAAAATACTAAAAATTAAGAAAAAGTGAAAGTATCCATACAAAATACGTTTATTTTTGAAACCTAAAGAAACTAGCGCCATCTAGCATGATGGTACGGAATTCTTGGTGCGCTGTTCTGACTCGCACTTCACCGGTTTTTTTAATAATTGCAAATGTTGCTTCACAAACACACAGAGTTTAAATATACAGGCTGACTTTTAATTAGTTCGCAGGCGGCTCGTGAGCGTGGACATGAGTTTTCTCCAGATCCCTATGTCAGGATAATTACTAATTATCAAATTATATCATTTCCCACCCTCAAATATATGTATGCAAAAAAACATAATAATTCATTGTTCCGTTGCGATGGTAAATAATTGACCAAAAAAGAGTATTTTTTCAGTTTCTTCATGAACTGCATCGAACTATGCTATTTTCACAGGATAAAAAGTAGCCTATGTCCTTCCCAGTGACATCACGCTACATGCATGCCAAATTTCATCAAAATTGGTCGAGGCGTTGAAGCGTGAAAAGGTAACAAACAAACAAATAAATAAACAAACACATTTTCACATTTATAATATTAGTAAGGATTCAAGTGCCTTCGTCAAGGTATTCATGCATTTAGGAATGCATAAAGGATCCTGGCTTGCTTTATGGCCTTATTAACCGCCTCCGTGGCGTAATGCTTAGTCCATTCGCTTCACACCAGGAGGTCGCGGGTTCGATTCCCGGCGGGGTCAACTTTGTAAGACTCGGTTTGGTTGGTGGTAGGGCATTTTCATTAGCCCGCCTGGCTAGCTACCACCATCTTATCTGATTCTTGCCGCCAAACATCAGTGTGAACAGCATTGATGTGTTCCGGCTTGAAGATAAAATAGCCAGATCCCCATTGCGTTAGGGAATTTTGGTAAGCCCACTTCCATGTTCGGCATCATCGTCATTTACCATCAGGTGAGATGATGCCAAGGGCTTATCAATTATGGAAAAAAAATGGCGGCTGCCATCGACACAGCATGTGGACATTGTGCCGACACTAATTAAAAACGCAAATACTCGCTTTCTACTAAAATATGTAGATATTTACATTTACTTACTACTACTAGATAACGTAATAGTGTTTTATGTAGGTGTGTAGTAATGTTTACTTTTCTGCACCTATGTGTAAACTAACCCACTCTCCAAAACTAGGTGTTCGATTTTTGGGTGCTAATTTTCGTGGAAAATAGATTTATGTTATGTAACGATTTGATAATATCTCTGACCCATGGTTCCCGAGTCATTACGGTCTGTTATATTGTTTTCTTTACATATTTGCAATACTTTAAACATGAGACAGTTCTGTTGAGCGTTTAAAATTGATACAGACTCCTGGCACTCCAATTATGGTGACGTTAAAAGGTCATCATATCAGCGCATATACGTCTCGGGCCTACTTTGAATTAGGGAGATCGGGCTTTAGCAGACCACGCGATTCCAGTGCGGGTTGGTCCAGTGCACACATTACCTTCGAGTTTCTTCGCAGGCGTGTGCAGGTTCCCTCACGATGTTTTCCTTCATCGTAAGGGCGTCGGATAAACGTACGTATGAGATTGAAATTCGAAAACATATTGGTACGGACAAGAGATAACGGCCCTAGCCGTTACGCCACCGACCACGACGACTTAGTTGCAAGGTCACGTAGACTGAAAAGCCGCCACATGTCTATTAATGAGAGGGTATCCTCCAGAGATGAAGGTGCTTCGGAAGCCAAGCTGAACTTCCAGCCTACCAACAGTTCTACCAACTGAAATCTTTCTTCTGGTCAAGACTACAAAATAATTTAAACTATTTCGTATTCTTATCAGCATACCTTTTCATTTGATACCCATGTCATGGGGGTGCATGATCCACCATCTTTGGGAGTCCACCATATAGGTTTTATAATGACGTCACTTAACTAACCATGCACAGTGCTCCAAACTTAACGTGTGAGAAAAATTTCAGCTCAATCGAAAACCGGGAAGTGGTTCTAATTAATTAACCTAAATTTATTACAAGCTAAATTTTAGCTTTCAAGATTTGTCACATAGTAGAAAACATGGCAAGTTAAAAATAAACACTAATTCAGCTGATAGATTCTCAACGTTTTCTTTAAAATTCAATTGTTATGTTTAGGTGCTGCCAGGTTTTCCAGACGAAAGAATCCGAAGATATTAACCAGTTACATAATAGCTAAACAAATATTCAGACGTGCGTGACAATTCAGGCCATTCAACATTCAAAATAGGTTCCTTAAACTTGTAACGGATCTTCGTTTTTCAATCTCTGTAAACTACCAACCATCAGTACAAAACAGTAAGTTACAAGACTATAGTCACGTAATAAATAAGTTGGCCAATTTTCACGTCAATAGTACGGTCAGCCGCACGTTCATGATTACATTCATTACCAGTACACGTTGTTACTGCTAAATTAACTTAAGTGGATGGGCGTCAGTGGCTCAACAGTAACGACTCGGTCCTCCTAACCAGAGGTCCCGGGTTCAGATTTGTACGGCCAATGTACCAATGAGTTTTTAGAAACCTACGTACATATACTTGGTGATGATCTATCCGACCGATTTCGGTCATGGCGACCACTTTGACTCCTAGTCGGTTTGCCGCGCGTGCGCTCAAAGATGACTTATGTAGCCAATCTTCGCAGCGAAACTCATCGCGAATGAGGGCATTTAAGTATGCCACCCTCGTAATTGTATAAAATGGTCGCAGGTGGTCGGCCCTTTAACTGTCGCGTTTAGTATCAAGGTCAGCTTTACGCTGATCCTCGAACTCGCGCACTTGCCTATTCACAATCCTGCGCCACATATACTTACGGATTGCTTTAGCGGTGAAAGAAAACATCGTGAGGAAACCTACACATCTGATTCCAGATGTGTATGTAGGTCGCGTTGCACATGTCCGTAGGTGTAAATCTAAAAGCCTTACACGTGACCGCGGGGGATGCTAAGTGTAACACCAGGCAATCACCGTCTATCACTTGGATAGCACGGTTAATTGTGCCACACGATAAGAGAAAGAAAGAGTAACTGGGCGCGGCACATAGCTCGTAGAACAGATGGCCGTTGGGGCACTAAATTCCAGGAGTGGCGATCGCGCACCGGAAGACGTAACGTTGGCAGGCCTCCCACTCGATGGACTGACGACCAGGTGAAGGTCGTGGGAAGGCACTGGATGTGAGCAGTGCAAAACCGGCCTCTGTGGAAATCCTTAGGGAAGGACTTTCTCCAGCAGCGTTGTCGTGTAGATCACGCAGTTTAACTGACCATATAGCTCGGTTACATTGGTAGGGGCAGGATTCGAACCACGACCTCCTTCCCGGACAGGAGGCGGTGGCCCTAGTGAAATCGACCAACCCGCACTGGGCCCGCGTGGTCGACTCAGGCCCGATCGCCCTAATTCAGGGTAGACTCGAGCCCCTCGGTGGGGACGCATATGAGCTGATATGATGATAGCACGGTCATTACCTGCACGGGTTTGGCTGCTAATGGCATTTATCTTCATAGTTTCCGTAATTTGAAGGCACGTTAAACCGTTGGTGTCGGTTCCTATATCTAGATGGAATCGCATAAGCCTTATAGGTGGCTTGAAAACCTCTGACAATGAGGGTTATCCACTAGCCTTACAACAGCCATGTCTGTCTGTCCGGCTGTCCGCAACTTAGCTCAGAGACTATTAATACTAGAAAGCTGTAATTTGGCAGGTACATCGTCACTTGCCGCCAGGTGAGATGTTGTCAAGGGTTTACCAATTGTGAATAAAAAAAAATCACGCCAATAAAGTTGTACAATAAAATCTTGAATTTTTTTTTCAGTGTACCTCCCATACATGTAAAGGGTGGGGGGGGGGGCGGTGATATTTTATCGCTGACGTACCCTACCGTGTGGGGTATCGTTAAATAGGTCTTTTAGGGTATGCCGAAACAATTTTTTGTTTTAGTAATTGGTTTGCGAAATATTAAGCTTTTAAGTGCAAATTTTTTTTCGCGTCAAGTATCTTACCACCACAAGCTAAACCGCTATTTCAGAACATCTGAAAAAAATATGTAAATACATAGTATGTGTAATCATTTTTAAAGGAAAATTATCACGGCTAAGTTGGCTTTCTTAGTTTAGGAGTAATAGCCGACCCGGGGGGGTGAGGGGGGCGGAGGAGGCGGGGGAAGAGGGGCGGAGGGGGAGAAGGGGGGTGCGAGTGGCGCTCCTGATGGGACTATTAGTGTAAGACGATTCACTACACAGTGCCTTTAAGGCACCGTTCTTGGTGGTTTGTATAAGAACAGATCGCGCTATGACAAGCACCTTTTTTTTAAATCCACTTCGCATCGTTTTACTTGATGGTAAGTGACGATGATGCCAATGCCGAAGATGAAAGCGGGCTTACCAAGATACCACATCGAAATGGGGAACTGACTAACTTATCTTCAAGCCGGAACACATCAAATATCAACGCTTTTAATATCGATGTTTAACAGCAAAAAATAGATAAGATGGAGGTAGCTAGCTGACGGGATATATAAGGTAAGTCACTGCTGGCGGGTTTAGAAAATGTTCTAATTCCGACTTATTTAAGTTTTACAAAGTTGTACTCCGCCGGGAATCGAACCCGCGACCTCCTGTTGTGAAGTTAATGGATCCAACCGGAGGCGGTTAGAAACTGAAATAGATTTTCTTACAGAAACACATTACATAGATTAAATATAAAGTTAGGCTTGTCAGAACTTCATAAAGGCTAGGGCTAGCCACAGATTGCGATTCGATACGAACGCGCTGAATGTTCCCACAGAGTGGTTTGAAATTCGAAGAAGTTGCTCCTGCGCCGGTGTGATACAGGGTGTTACTTCATGTAAGGCAAAAAACGCTAAACACGTAAAAAAACCGACTTCCATCGCAACAACTTCGATCAATTTTGCATTGTTATTTTTGGTTTTTGTTTATTTTCTAATAAAGAACTGCACCGATTTTGATAAAATTTATATGGGACCATACGGGAAGCACTAGCTTTCAAATAAAATAAAAAGAATCATCAAAATCGGTTCACCCAGTCAAAAGTTCTAAGGTAACACATAAAAAAAAACATGCAGTCGAATTGAGAACCTCCTCCTTTTTGGAAGTCGCTTGAAAAACATATTTTTATGGCAATTTAAAAATACAAATAAAATAAACAGGCAATAAACATAACAAAATTCAAGGAACCAACAGGTAATTTTCAAAAAAGATTTTATCACTCCATACAAAAATGTACAAGATTGGTTAATCAGCTGATTTATTTGTATCTAGAGTTTAAAACTTTTTACCCGAATGCGCCAGTAGGATGGTTGTGTTTTTCGAGTGAATGTATGTATGTATGTATGTTTATTTCTTTGGCACACACCCTGTAGCCTAAACGGCTTAATGAATTTTGGAGTTCGAGTTGTCATTAGATTTGTCTTGATCCCATGAGTGACATATGATACAATTATACCTGAATAGTGGATGCCAGCAGCTTCGCCTGCGCAGATCCCGTTTTTTTGCCGTTCCCGTGAGAATTTCCCAAAATTCCTTCTTAGCGGACGCCTACGTCCTAATTGCTATCTGTATTCCAAATTTAAGTGAAATCCGTTCAGTGGTATCGGCTGTGCGTTGATATACCGGTCAGTCACCTTTTCCATTTATACTCGTACTAGTGGATGCCCGCAGCTTCGCCCGCGCAGATTCCGATTTTTGCCGTTCCCGTGGGAATTTCCCAAAATCCTTTCGTGCGTTGATAGATCACTATGTCAGTCAGTCACCTTTGAGTCATATATATTTAAAGATATACAGACTAATCGGGTTCAAATCTGGACGGCCAATGTACCAATGAGTTTTTCAAAAACTTACGTACATACTTACCGATTGCTTTAACGGTGAAGGAAAACATCGTGAGGAAACCTGTACACGCCTGCGAAGAAACTCGAAGGTTGTGTGTGAAGTCGACCAACCCGCACTGGGCCCGCGTGGTTGACTAAGGCCTAGTCGACCTGATTCAGGGTAGGCTCGAGCCTCTCGGTGGGGACGTATATGAGCTGTAATGATGACAGACTAGTCAAAAAAAAAGATTATTTAAAGTCTAAACGGCTTGATGGATTTTGAAGTGCGAGGTGTCGTTAGATTCGTCTTAATCCCGTGAGTGACGTAGGATAAATTTTTACCCGACTGGCCTAAAAATAGTGGTTAAGTTTTTATGCAGTCGGGTTTTTAATTAATTCCTAAAGGTATTTTATGAATTGATTAGGGGACTCTTAGGGAAAGTTGTTTAGAATGATGAGTGGAAGCCCCAACTAAGTGCTTCTTTACCAATTTTGTTACACCTTGTTAAGATAGTGTCACTTTTATTACACCCGGTAAAGATAGTGTCACTATTGTTACACTCGGTAAAGATAGTGTCATAATTGTTGCACTCTGTAAAGATAGTGTCACCTTAGTTACACCCTGTAAAGATAGTGTCACTTTTGTTACACCCTGTAAAGATAGTGTCACTTTAGTTACACCCTGTAAAGATAGTGTCACTTTTGTTACACCCTGTAAAGATAGTGTCACTTTTGTTAAACCCTGTAAAGATAGTGTCACTATTGTTACACCCTGTAAAGATAGTGTCACTTTTGTTACACCCTGTAAAGATAGTGTCACTTTTGTTACACTCGGTAAAGATATTGTCACTTTAGTTACACCCTGTAAAGATAGTGTCACTTTTGTTACACCCTGTAAAGATAGTGTCACTTTTGTTACACCCTGTAAAGATAGTGTCACTTTTGTTACACCCTGTAAAGATAGTGTCACTTTTCTCTAATTATGGTTCATAGCAACTTTTAATTGATTTGTGTTAACGTATGTCCTAGGGTTTTTTTAGTCATTCAAATTAAGAGTAGGTTCGGTATTGATAGTTCAATACTATTGAAGTTAAAAAAAACCTCCCAAGTGCGAGTCAAAATCGCACACAAAGGGTTCCGTTCCGTACCATCATACTAGATGGCGCTATATATATTTCTTCACGTTTAAAGAAAAACACGTTTTTTTGTATGGAGACCCCTTATTTTTTTTCTAATTTTACTAACTGACTAACAGACGCCAAAACTTGAATAGTTTTAGGAAATACTGCAACACGTAATATGTGCCCATAAAATTTGAGGGTTGTTCTAGATTTCTCTGGGATCCCATCATCACATCCTGACTTGGTGACAATGGGACCCCCTCGGGAGTATATTCTTTCAAATAAAAAAAGAATTTTGAAAATCGGTTCACAATCGGCGGAGATATCGCGTAACAAACATACAAAAAAAACAACATACAGTCGAATTGAGAACCTTCTCCTTTTTGAAGTCGGTTTAAAAATGACGATGTTCTTGTAGGAGCACCCTGTAGTTGTGATCCTAATAGATAACCCGATTCCGCTTGAGTTATGTCCGCAACAACGCGACGCCTGTACGTTTTCAATATAACGACTCATAAATCACATAAACTGTGGACTCAATTTAGTTCAGACTGCACTCAGCCCAGTCAAAGCTAGCATACGTAAATAATTGCTTACTAGCCTATTGCAGTTTTCTAGAAATGGTAATTCTTTATCAATAACTAGCTGTTGTCCCGCGGTTTCACCCGCGTGGACAACGTTTCTATGACATTTCGAGGGTGCGCAGTGCGCGAGCCGCAAGCGGCTCGCGAGCGTGGTACAAAGTCGCCTATGTCTTAATCCAGGTCCTAATCTGTCTACCTACCAAATTTCAGCCAAATCCGTTCAATAGTTTTTGCGGGAAAGCGTAACAGACAGACAGAGTTACTTTCGCATTTATAATATTAGTAGGGATTGATGCTGCAAATGACTGAGTAGCTATGTGTTGTAAATTTACAAGAAAATGGCGCATTGAAAATTAGCATTTTAAAGCTTAATATTTCGCAAATGGATCCCGAATCGAAAAATTGTGTTCATACACTCACAATATTTTTTAAACAACCTATCCAATGACACCCCATGTCATGGGATAGACGAGAAAAACAATTTCACCCCACTTTGGGGATGTACCCTAAACTGTTTTTCAAGATTTTAGCTCAACCACTTTGCCGGCATGTTTTAACCGCCTCCGTGGTGTAACATTGATGTGTTCCGGCTTGAAGATAAAATAGCCAGTTCTCCATAGCGTTGCGGAATCTTGGCAAGCCCGCTTCCATCTTCGCTTCGGCATCATCGTCACTCACCATCAGGTGAGATGATGCCAAGGGCTTACCAATTGTGAGTAAAAAAAATTATATTATGTATATATTCATGCCACATTACAGCTTTCCAGTACTAAGTGTCTGAGGTTAACCGTGGACAAATAAACTGTACGTAATTTTAAACACAAATTACATTGTTTCTGAATGAATTGAACTGACAGACATGTCGAGATAGTGAGGGTTCTTTGTTGACTACGGAACGCTAAAGGGTCGTTTTCATTCATTCATATCAGCTCATATACGTCCCCACCGAGGGGCTCGAGCCTACCCTGAATTAGGGCGATCGGGCCTTAGTCAACCACGCGGGCCCAGTGCGGGTTGGTCGACTTCACACACAACCTGCGAGTTTCCACTCAGGCGTGTGCAGGTTTCCTCACGATGTTTTCCTTCACCGTAAGAGCGTCGGATAAACGTACATATGAAATCTAAATTCGAAATCACATGGGTACGTAGCAGGTTCGAACTACGACCTCCCGGACAGGAGGCGGCGGCACTAGCCATTACGCCACCGACGCCTAAAGTAAGGGTCGTAAGTATTGTCAACTTGACCGTTATGAACTGACGTTGAAGAGGATGTAAAAATTTGTTTCGGCCACGATTACTTAAACCGGCCAAGTGCGACTCAGAATAGCACACGAAGGGTTCTGTACTATCGTATAAGATTTAAAAAAAAATTCGAGCGAGACCTACAGTACTCGCATATGATGTGTAACATGTGACAAAATACTTTATAAAAGGACGGCAAAGATACGGCAGACTAGGCTGTATGGTGATAGATACCTTTGCCTTTTCCGCGCTTTTAAAGCCTGAAAAAAGGACGGCAAAGATAAGGCAGACTAGGCCTGTATGGTCATAGATACCTTTGCCTTTTCCGCGCTTTTAAAGCCTGAAAAAACGCGACTTCTTGTTACACATGGGACACATTTCCGTCCCATTTCACGAAATCACTCCCACAAATTGCAGGAAAGCGAGAGCAAAGATGTTACACATCAAAAAATATTACTTGTTTAGGGCCCTCCCCTAATTATTAATTTCATTATTTGTTGTTATAGCGGCAATAGATATACACACCTTGAAAATGTTAACTGTCTACGTACTACGGTTCATGAAATACAGACCGCTGATGGACCGACGGACAGCGGAGGGTTAGCCAGGGTTGGAAAAAAAGAGGTTTTTTATTCAAAAAGAACAAAACATTGTTTATAATCAACAACCAAAAAACATGTTTAAAATCATTTTTTTAAAATTGTTCTATTCTTAGTGTTTTAAACAAGATTTAAGCATTGTTTTAAACACATTTTACTATTAAATAGATGTTCTGTTTTATAATTTGTTTAAAACAGGTCTGTAATTAAATGGCCTAAATCTGATAAAAGAGTAATTTTATTACTGTACAGAGCCTGCGCCTGGTATGTGTACGTACTCTAAACAAATATGTTTTATATTATAAGGCTCGTTTTAAACATGTTTAGAACAAAACGTTGTATGTATTGTTTTAAATAGGTCTGTATTTTTTCCAGTGTTTTATCAGTGTTTTAAACGCTTGTTTTAAAGATTGCCAACCCTGGGGTTAGCAATAGGGGCCCGTTGGCACCTTCTCGTTACGGAACCCTAAAAAGTCGTTTTGGCTGTCAAACTATTCTTACTCTCACCTGTTCAAAAAAAGACCAAGTAATCCTTACTACACGTTTCATTTTCCACAAAACTATTCTAAACTAAACCTAATACATATCTGTGGCTAAACCTCCAGGTACGTGACCTTACTACGAAATTGTCTCCAGATCCTGAATGTATAACAAATGTACAAAGCATTCGCTTCACGAAATGTCAGGGGTGAGAACCGTACACGACTTTGACTTTTAAACTGTGCCTAGCTTAGCTCCAGTACTGATGTTGCAACTATAGACTTTTACTGGGGCTTAAAAATGTTCTATGTACTGTAAGGTATTCAAAAGTACATTGAAAGGTTGATTGAAGAGTTGGGTAAATGTCTTTGTAAAGGTTTTTTCTTGATAGGTTAATACCCTTGACATCATGAAATACCTCTTGTCGATTTATAACGTGCAAAGAGCTAACGTTCCCGACCCTGTATATTCTAGCAGTCGCTACGTATGCTCGACAGCACATAACCACACCCCGGACACTGTATATAACGGTCGCGAAATAACATTTCTAAAAATAAATGACGGAGCAAACAAAATCACGGCGAAATCCCATACGTTCAAGAACCAAACTATAACCAATCTGTACCAATCTGGGTGACGAGGGGGTGAGGTGTATGTTGGTACTAATTGTATATACTTTGACATAAGTGAGTTCTCCACACTCTGTGAATATCATAATTTTGACACCAGTATTACAAGTTTTTGTTCTATTGACATTAAATTTTAAATTTAAATTTTATATTTTTTTAAATCACTAAATTAGTTCGTCAAAGACCATGATGTCACAAGTCACTTGCCTGTTTCACGAAAAAATTCACAACAAAAATGTCGTTTTAGACAGTTGATAAAAAGTAACTCAAATGACTAGAAGTCAAATAACGGATTATGAAAAAGATACCATAAAGAGATATGTACACAAGTATAGAGAGCCAATTTAATTTACTACACGGACTGTGGTGGCGTAATAATTTTTATCTATCTATCGCGTTTATAGCAAAAGCTTGCAATGTACACCGAATACACTAGGTGTTTCAGCCCAAAAGTTTGCCACTCGGGAACATTACTACCCCAACGGCCATCTGTTCTACAGGCTTTTTTCCCCGCCCAATGAGTCTTACTATTTGAAAATATAGCTAGTAGAAAAGGTCATCACATCAGCTCATATATACGTCCCCGCCGAGGAACTCGAGCCTAACCTGAATTAGGTCGATCGGGCCTTAGTCAACCACGCGGGCCCAGTGCGGGTTGGTCGACTTCACACACAACCTTCGAGTTTCTTCGCAGGCGTGTGCAGGTTTCCTCACGATGTTTTCCTTCACCGTAAGATCGTTGGATAAACGTACACACGAAATCGAAATTCGAAAACACATTGGTACGTGGCAGGATTCGAACCACGACCTTACGGACAGGAGGTAGTGGCCCTTGCCATTACGCCACCTACGCTCCTAAATCATATAATATAACAATAATGTAAGTAATTCTCTACACATTAATTATCTACCTTAACTATATAACCTTAAATTGAATTGATTGCAATTTAATTATTATTAAAGGACTCATGTTTTTTTAACTCACTTCACCAAATACTAAATAATGATGATTCAGAGTTGGAATCGGGCTGGGATGGTGTAGTAACTACCTATCTTACAGTCATGATCTGTTTTAGAAGTTCGTCATTTAGAAGTGACACTTCTCAAGAACCTGGACTATGTACCTTCCAATACTTCCCCGTTCTCCTCAGCACACACTAATAAAAATCTATAGTTTTGTAAACATGTATATACACCAAGGAATCTACGAAAGTTCGAGACAACAAAGCATCTTACTAAACATAACAGTGAAACTATATTAAAATTCAACAACGACCACACTGTTTCATTGAAATTCCTCCCAGATTGCCATCTAAAAAAACTAGCGTTATTTTGTAGAAATCTATTAAATAGTTAAGTGTTTGGAAACAATAGCTTGGTCATTGACTCATAGAGTGAGTAGAATATACAGAATGATTTTTTTATTACTAAAAAGCCGCCTTGATAGATACTGCTTAAGAAACAGAATTATCCCCAAAGTTTTTTTTTATGAGAGTCACGTACAAATCGCAAAAAAAGAACTCCTTAAAAAATAACTAAAGGGGTTTGAAAGTTAATGGCATACTGAGAATTCGCCATTTTGATTTTTTTTCAAAATGGCGTCGCACAATCTAACCTGTGTGTTTGGATAGAGCACCTATAGAAGAACAAAAAATGTCATTTTGGCCTAAAGTGTCACGTTTCTGATATGATAAAGAGGTTAAAAATAATCAAAATTATTATGGAATATATATATTTGATTATCTCCGTAACGTGACGTTTTAGGACACTATGTTACATGACCTTTTTTGTTTGACTGTATGTCCCCTATCCAAATATATAGGTCTCAATGTGCTACGTCATTTTGAAAAAAAATAATTACTGACTCCAGTATGCCAGTCTCCATACAAAAATTTTCAAACCCCTTTAAATAAAATAAAATTAATATTAAGGTCGGTGGCTCAACCGGTAACGACTCGGTCCATCCAACCAGAGGTACCGGGTTCAAATCTGGACGGCCAATGTACCAATGAGTTTTTAAAAACTTACGTACATACTTACCGATTGCTTTAACGGTGAAGGAAAACATCGTGAGGAAGCCTGCACACGCCTGCGAAGAAACTCGAAGGTTGTGTGTGAAGTCGACCAACCCGCACTGGGCCCGCGTGGTCGACTAAGGCCTATTCGCCCTGATTCAGGGTAGGCTCGAGCCCCTCGGTAGGGACGTATATGAGCCGATATAATAAATATTAAGGTAAAATGCGTAGGAATTTACATTCAAAGCCACTCACGATGAACGCCGTTGTTTTCAATGAAAAATTTAATTTCAAAAAATTTAAATTAAAAATCGATCAGCTGATTTACCCATTTTGTGTATTTTTGTATGTTGCTTTGTTTTTTTTTTGAGTATTGATTACGTGATTCTTGAGCTAAGTTGTTCAGTATGATGAGTAGAAGCCCTTGTTAACGGGTCCTACGGACAATTTTGTTACAACCTGTAGCTATTGATGCGGCAGTGAAAAGTGAAAGAAGTAGTTATCTGTAGGCTAAGCACGTGGAAATGTGACGATACTTTCTCGGTTATAGACACTGCGTCCGCGCAATCGATCGAGCGATAGAGGTACGTAAGGTATATGAAAATAAAACAATGGAGGGAGCATCTAGGATGTCATTGACATTGAATATAATTTTGTTTCCAACTGACTTCCTAATATGATCCTTAATTCGACTTTTTTTGTGTGTTTGTTATTTATTGTGAACCGATTTTTATGATTTTTTTTAGGCCATAGGTTGGTCTTAAATAAATTTTATCAAAATCGGTGTAGTACTTTTTAGAAAATCAATAAAAACGAAAAATAATAATGCAAAATTCTACTAAGTTGTTGCGATGGTATCCGTTTTTTTTAACGAGTTTACATGAAATTTTGACGATCAAAGCCAACCTATGATACACCCCGGACACAGTATACAACGGTCGTAAAATGACATTTCAAAAAACAAATGACGGAGCAAACAAAGTCACGGCGAAATCTTATACGTTCGAGAACCAAACTATAACCAATCTGGGAGACGAGGGGGTAAGGTCGCAATCTAGAGAGCGGCAGTGAGTGTCTTTACTGTATGTTAGTACTAATATGATATGAGGGAATCATGTAACAGATTTACGTAGGTCCGTCCCTGGCTCGGACACTGAAAGCCTAACATTTGCAAACTACGCATGCGTGTTGCTTGCTTTCAATTTGTCCTCCATGTATTTGATCTAAGGCTTACCCTACGTTTAACTGATTGTTAGGAGAATTCCAAAATAAAAAAAATACTCATATAAACATCTATTTTTTTTACATTTTATCTCTCTAATATGATGGATGTATATTATCAAAGTATGTATACGAGTATTAGTACTAACTTACAGTATGGACACCTCTCTAGATTGCTCTCAGCCCCTCGGCACTAAGATTGATACAGATTTTACAGTTTGGTTCTCGAACGTACAGGATTTCGCCGTGATTTTGTTTGATCCGTCATTTGTTTTTAGAAATGTCATTCAATGCAGTGTCCGGGGTTTGACAGTATTATGATTTGATTGAAAACAAAAAACGATCTTGAGACCTTGACTTCACCTACGTAGTTCATCATCAGATCAATTTCAAAATACCAAAAGGATCTATTGTCAGCGGAAATACGGCTTCATACTAAACTTCAGCTCAATCGGACCCCCCTGGAAATCGCTCTAAAATCGATCGTAAGATTTGAAGACTTACATACGAACATTGCAAGTTAAATAAAAGCTTTAAAAACATCACTGGCTACGTCTTGAGCAAGTAGTCCAGTTTGCCACCATCTTATCTCTGTGCCAATGCCTAATATAAAGTGAGGTCTTGGCAAGGCCAACAGATGGATGTCAACTTTGGCATTTTCCAAAAACCTGTCCACTTGCGAGCTAGCATGATGAATCCGTTTATAGCACTATTTACCTGTTTAAAGTCATCTGGTTTCAAGGATTTTTTGGTGTCTTAAAACATCCGAGTTTACTGATAATTGCTGTTTATTAAGATTTGAATAGGCATTGTTAAAATATTACTGTAGGAAGGTTAGTGTTCCTACTTATATTTACTGTCGAGCTTACAACGATTCGTTGTCAAAACGTAGGTACAAATTTGAATATAAATAAGAAACAGTTATTTTCGGTCCGCAAGTTGATAAACATTCATTAAATCATCCTTAATTCTACTAATATGTATGTAACTCTTTCACGCAAAAACTACTATATGGATCTGGATGAAATTTGGTAGGTAGATAGATTAGGACCAGAATTAACACATAGGTTACATTTTTCAATGCTCGCGAGCGGCTCGCGCACTGCGCACTCTCGAAGACAGTCATAGAACCTATGTTCACGCGAGCGAAGCCGCTGGCAAAATCTAGTCATCACACTAATATTATAAAGGCGAAAGTTTGTGAGTGTGTATGTTTGTTACTTCTTAACGCAAAAACTACTGAACGGATCTGGCTGAAATTTGGTAGGTAGACATATTAGGACCTGAATTAACAGATAGGCTACTTTTTTCACGCTCGCGAGCCTCTTGCGGCTCACGCACGCGCACCCACGAAAAGACAAAGAATATCAAAATGCATACCAAATATCATCAAGATTGGTCGAAGCGTTGAAGCGTGAAAAGGTAACAAACACATTTTCACATTTATACAGGGTGTAACAAAATTGGTGTAGGTCTCTTTAACTGGGGGTTCTACTCGTCATACTGAACAACTTTATCCAAGGAACCCATAGCCAATTCTGAAAAAAAAAATTTGGACCCTCCATACTAAAATGCACAAAATCGGTCGATCAGCTGATCGATTTGTATGAAGAGTAAAAACAAATTTACGTTTTCAGCAAAGTCGTAGAACAAAAGTTGTTCAGTATGATGAGTGGAAGCCCCTGTTAACGGGACCTACACCAATTTTGTTACCTACACCCTGTATATTACATTTATTACGGTTTTTGTAAGTTAATTACCTTTCGATGTATATATAGAGAGAGATATAGATTAATCGTTAAAGTACGATTAGAGCGGTCCGCGCGCGGTTATGGAACTAACACGACGACAAAAGAATTTAATCCCCTATTGATATATTTAACTATGCGAGTAATACTTTACATAGGTACATAAAACTTAACCAAGCAAGCGCCTATAATTGGCATAGTCACAATGTAGAACGGCATTCCACGATGATATCTATTTTGAATAAAATTATTTGAATATGCCGTCTCATGCCGGATTTACTAATAAGTTGTAACCAAATATCAAATGATTATGCGGAATCACGTAACCGCCGAGGCGGAGAAAGTTATTTTTAGAGTTCCGCAGGTACTTCAAAAGGAAAAACCGACCAAGTGCGAGTTGGACTAGCGCACGAAGGGTTCCGTACCATTATGTATAAAAATCACGTTTGTTGTATGGGATCCCCCCTTAAATATTAATTTTATTTTAATTTATTTTTTAATTTTTAAAGTGGATAATACAACTCAAGATTCCGTGAATATTTCAAGCGTCTACCTGTTGCCGTTATCAATATCATTATCGAACAAAAACGAGCAAAAAAATCACGTTTGTTGTATGGTAGCCTCCCTTAAATATTTGTTTTATTTTAATTTAATTATTTATTTTTAAATTAAATATATATAACTAAATATTCTGTGAATACTTTAAGCGTCTACCTGTTGCAATTACAATATCGAGCAAAAACGAGCAGAAAAATCACATTAGATTAGTAAGTCTAAGTTTTGCCGCCAAACATCAATATTAACAACATTTATGTGTTCTGGCTCGAAGATAAATTCCATTACGTTGGGGCATCTTGGTAAGCCCGTTTACATTTTCGGCGTCATCGTAACTTACCATCAGATGAGATGAACCAAGGGCTTACCAATTGTGGATAAAAAAAATCGTATAAAAATATTATTTAATTTTTAACCAATTTCCCAAAAGGAGAGTTAAGTTTTAAGGTTTATGTATGTTTTTCTTTTTTTGTTTAATAAACGGTTTGGTGGATTATAAAGAGCGAGTTATCGTCAAATTCCGATTCCCGGCTACATTCCAAAGCAGTCGAGGATTTTTAACCCACTTAACCTCGATTTTTTTAAATAATTTCATGTGATTTTTTATCTTTTTCCTGACTTAGAATTTTTTTTTTCAAGCAAGCTCTTTTAACGATCAGCGGTAATCTGGCTTAAATTCCTGTTTTTATTAGAACTTATTACTTATCTCTAACTCTTTCGTAAGTAAAACGTTTACAACTAGAAAGCTCTACAACCTTTTATGTTAGCTCAGCTAATCTCCGACATGATCGTTAAAGTCCAGTTAAACGAATAATTATGCAAGCCAAGAGTAACGTATAGTACCCATTGAGTGTCGATGTCTAAACAATGTGTTGCGGACTCTCTATTGACAATGATTGATTCTGTCCAGTGAGTTGAAAAATGGTTCTCTGTGCGGTAGTGCCTGCAGTGTGTTGTAAGAAATAAATACCGGAAAAAAGCGGTTATATTAATTAAAAACAATTAGTAAGCAAAAAAAAAAGATTCCAAAAGTCGGCCTATTATTGTAATTTTAAATACGTAGGTACCTATATGTGAGAGTCGGTGGCGCAACGGCAAGGGCCGCTACCTCCTATCCGGGAGGTCAAAGTTCGGGTCCTACCACGTACCAATGTGTTTATCCGACGCTCTTGCGGTGAAGGAAAACATCGTGAGGAAACCTGCACACACCTGCGAAGAAACTCATAGTTTGTATGCGAAGTTGACCAAGCCGCACTGGGCCGGCGTGGTTGACTTAGGCCCGATCGCCCTAATTCAGGGTAGACTCGAGCCCCTCGGTGGGGACGTATACATGAGTTGATATGATGATGAAGAGGTACCTATAAGAACTTAGCATTATTTGCAAACCAGATTTGCCCGCGGATTCGCCCACGCGGAGAGCGTTTTTATGACTGCCTTTGAGGGTGAGTGGTGCGCGAGCCGCAAGCAGCTCGCGAGCGTGGACGTGAGCTTTCTCTACATCTCTCAGGAACTATATCTATCTAAGCAGTCTATGTCACTTCCCACTCCCTAAACCAATTCTATACAAAAAATCACTTCAATCCGTTGCTCCGTTGTGATCCCGACCTGCGTTAGCGTGGAAATGAGTTTTCCCCAGTTCCCTCGGGACCTATGTCAGGCTATGCTAATTAGTAAATTATGTCATTTCCTACCCCCTTCACCATCTCTGTGCATAAAATCATAACCATCCATTGTTCCGTTGCAATTATTAAAAAAAATAACCAAAAAACTAGTATTTTTTCAGTTCCCACAGGAACTGCAAGGGACTCTGCCTTTTTCACGGGATAAAAAGTAATCTATGTCCTATCCAGTGACATAGACTACCGCATGCCAAATTTTGTCAAGATAGATCCAGGCGTTGAAGCGTGAGAATGTAACAAACAAACACATTTTCAGATTTATAATACTAGTAAGGATTCTAAAGGTTTTTACATATGGTTCTTGAAAATAATCAATTTTAGCAATAAGGTAGGTTAAGCTCTCCAAATACCTCTAATACAGTGTCAGAAGAGACAGTTCTTTGCCGACCCTCGAGAAATTAGGTGGAATGCCTCGTATGCTGGCCATCTTTTTGGCTAGGTCAATTTACGCCTGTTTTCTTAAATAACTTCAAATCTATTTATCTATAAAATATACATTTGAGATTTTCACAATAAGCCCTATCATTTGATATGTCATACAATATAGTTAACGAAAGTATTTTTTTAAAATTTAACTCCCAAAAGTGGCCCCTATGTTTCAAATGCATTTATTTACGTCACACCGTCCGTCTTTAGGTCACCGACTTACATATGTGTACCGAATTTCAACTCAATCAGTCCAGCAGTTTCAGAGCAAATTAGCTGTGACAGACAGAACGATATAGTCCCTAACTTGCGAACCGAAAATAACTGTTTCTTAAATATTTTCAAGTTTGTACCTACGTTTTGACAATGAATCGTTGTAAGCTCGACAGTAGTTTTAGGTATGCAGCGTCCAAATGTTGGAATGATCTTCCTCCACCGATACGTAACCTCAAATCTAAACTTGCTTTTAAACTTAAATATCGAGAGTTTCTTCTAACCAAGCAAAAATCCATTAGACTAAGTTCCGTACCTATTCTGTATCTAACTCCCCCTCACTGATTAGCGGCAACATGATTTTTTTCATTAAAATAAGTAAGTAGTGCTTAATATTTATTTATTTATAAGTTGATAATTTTTCTGGCAATTGTTGTTATCTTCTGATTATTATGTTATTTTTGTTTTTTTTGTTTTTACGTTTTGTTTTATGATTTGCTCTGCGATGACGCACGCGACGATTCCTCTCGGCACCGGCAGAATAACAGCGCAGTAGGTAGGTCTCCCTGCTTGCAGCATTATGCTGAGTCGGGGCCGGTTCGGCAAAGTGCACATAGCATGTTCACAACTGTATCCTACTCATATTTTTCTACTTTTTCTTTGTGTTATTTGTACCTTTTTTGTTATTTTTATGTTTTCTGTGTGTATTTTTGTCGAATAAATGTTTTCTTATCTTATCTTAAGTATAAGTAGGAACACCACCTTCCTATAGGGGTCTAGGAAAGATGGCCGTGTAGGAGAGATGGCCAACACAAAAAGTTCGGGGTAGAATTCAGAGATGGCGTTACTGTCTTGCTAGTTTCTACGATGATCCTAGAATGGTTACGTTTTACTTTTTGAGTCTAAAAACACGCTTATTATCCATTTATGGTTAAAGTGTATCTTTAGACGATTTCAACAAGCCCAAACACAGCTGAGATATGTTGTTTTATGGAGTTCCAGTGCCTGCTACCCCAGAGAAGCTGATAAAAACGTGTTAAAATTGCCTTCAGCTATGGAACCCGCGACCGGTCAACCGCGACCTGCGCTCGCGCGTACACCGTGACAACCACTTATATCCGCTAATCCAATAACCGGATTCAATGGATAAAGAGCCATAATAAAAACTTAATAGAAAAATGATGTAATTTTACGGTACTCTTTGTTTTTTTTGTGGGGTTGTTTTTTTTTGCTCCAAAATGGTGCACGGGAAAAGGTAAAAAGTGACACACTTGGCTAAACGCATTTGAAAACGCATCTCCGGCTTCTTAAGAAGTCTCGTCTGACTGAACTCCACGCCACTGCAAGCTACAAACATCAACACTGAATGATGAATTTGCTTTGAAGAAGAAGAGATAAATTGTTCAATAGGGAAAACGACAGAATCAGAAATAAATTATGAACTCTTAAACACTAAATTGGCCTCCTACTTAAACTTTGGAAAACCTTACTCGTTTTGTTTTCTATCAAGTCTTCGATTTTTAATTCACCAAAATTACAAAATGAGTACTTGAATGACGCTGCTAAACTATGACGTCCGCCTAGATATTTCAAACATTTTTAGAACAAAATGTCGTTTTTGACAGATGATAAAAAGTAACTCAGATGACTAGCATTCGTCATCCCTATTTATTCAATTCAACTCATTTAGGCGGCAGTGGAGGAAGACGTGCCCATTGCAGTGACTATCGATGTCGGCTTTGAAGCAATCATCAAGGGCGTTGGACCACTGTATGAATTCTTACTCTATTAACATTAACATTTAACGATTAACATTTTACCCTGTTCACAGTTTTATCGACTATCTGTGACTAATCATCACTAGATTCTGGCGATACTCTTGCGCATTGATAACGTCTCTTTACTCCATGTTTAAAAAATATTTCGTAAATGAACCAATGGTAACGCAAGAAGTTATTAGAGAGCTGAATCTAAAGTAGGTACTTACTATCATTCAGTTCATCACAACTAACCTTGAAGAGGTTACAAGAATCTCATAAAACTCTTTTGAGTCTAATTTATTAGGACTCATCAGTCATCAGTTCTAATTGTAAGGACGGGCTGATTTCCACAATCAGGTGTTTGATGCGCCCGTTTAGCACGGATATTGGCATTACTGCCAGCCCAGCGCCTCCAAGAAGTCCAAACATTCTACGATATCCGGGGGTGTCGACAGGTCTCTGAATTCGCATGTATGCTGCCACCTCTAGCTCTCTGCAGCTAAGCAGATGTGGGCAGCTGTCTCTTCGGAAGTTCGGACGCCATGCAAGCGCTGAACATAAGCGGTCTGACTGTAATCCCATAATGTAAAGGTGTTTTTTTTTATTCACAATTGGTAAACCCTTGACAACATCTCACCTGATGGTAAGTGACGATGTTGCCGAAGATGGAAGCGGGCTTACTAAGATTCCCCAACGCAATGGGGAACTGGCTATCTTATCTTCATGCCGGAACACACCAATGATATCAACATTAATATTTGGCGGCAAGACTTAGATAAGATGGTGGTAGCTAGCCAGGCGGGCTTAGAAAATTCCCTACCACCAACCAAACCGAGTCTTACAATTGACCCCGCCGGGAATCGAACCCGCGACCTCCTGTCTAAAGCCAGTGAAGTTTGCCTCTAAGCTACGGAGGCGGTCAAAAATGTTTATTAAAGTAACCGACAGTTCTAATTCTCCTCTTACCACTTGTAGCACTAAACCACCATGGTATAAATAGTCTTGTCAGGATTTCCATTATGCTAGTAAAGAGACATTATACCTTCTGACCCAGCAGCGAAAGTGGCCGGTCACATACCACAGTGTGCCAGTATTTGAGTCATACATAATGCTGGCACACTGTGGTATGATTATAACTTGTGAGTTGCGAAATGTTGCTGGAAACATTTCAATTCATATGGTAAGTATGTTTGTTTGATAGATAATTGGAAAATGAGAGGAAATCAGAAATCGACAAATAAATGCCGACAATGGTTCGGGAAGCCTGCACGGTTTCTGCCTTTAATGGTACATTTCCGATGGATAATTAGAAGAGGAAATGGATTAAGGTTTTTTTATTCCAAATCCTGTTAGGCAGAAGATAAACAGGGTCGCTGGAAATCCCTACGATTATGGTAGTAGAGCAATGCAAATGAACATGTGTCCCCCAAAAACAGGTACCTATTTAAAAGTCAACTTTAATTTGTATATATGAAATAGTTGTACAGAGTAAACTCTATATCGCGACACCCAAGGGACCGGCCATTTTGTGACGTTATTGAGAGTTTTCGTTATACAGAGAGAAATTAGCGTTAAAGTAAACCAACTGGAGCCAGAAAAATTTTGACGTTTCAAAGAGTGAATCATTATATCGAGTGACGTTTTACAGAGTTTATAAGCTTTTATTTAGTTTCGCCTGTCCCGCTGTCTGTAATGAAATCTTGCAATTTAAATTTGACCCACTTCCCGGTTTCCGATTGAAATTATTTACTCTAGATCTACGTAGTTAGTAGCGAGGCGAATATTGTAATCGTGAAAATGTTGATGTTAAAATTTTAATGACCGCCATTCGATCGGTCGAAGCCAGGGCTTCCAGACATGATTGGACCATTTCACATAGAATTTTGGAGTGTGCCGCTCTGTACTTTATATTTGAATTTTGAATATTATAATGATTATTTCAGCTATTTTGTATAAATTTATATGGGAATTTCTCAGATTTCTGTCTACAATATGATCGTAAACTAACGGATATTCTAAAACCGAACATTTGTGAGAGAGTAGATATACAGGGTGTAACAAAATTGGTGAAGGTCCAATTAAATGGGGCTTCTACTCGTCATACTGTACAACTTTCTCCAAGGAATCCATAGTCAATTCTAAAAAAAAATTGGGAGACTCCATATTAAAATGCACAATGGTCGAGCTGGTAAAAAAAATAAAATAATTTTTCAGCAAAGTCGTAGAACAAAAGTTGTTCAGTATGATGAGTAGAAGCCCCAGTTAATGAGACCTGCACCAATTTTGTTACACCCTGTATATATATAAGGTCCTAATTTATTAGTTACCATACTTTCAAAAACAGCGCCTTCTCCTGATACTGAACAACTTTCCCCAAGGAACCCATAGTCAAATCGCTAAAAAAAATTTGGACTTGCCATACTAAGTTGGGCGATCAGCTGATTTTGAGAGTATGGTTACGTATAAATTAGGCCCTTGTATATAGCACAAGGTGGCTTAGACATAATCATTTCAAATCAATTTGATTTTACCTGATTAATTACTTTAATAAGTTTCTCTGAAAAGATCAGTTCCGTTTTATAAAAAAAACACATCCTGTCTATAATACAGCGCAGTATACAGTGCCTACTTTTATTTAGGCAAATTTTAAAATAATTTTCATTTATTTATCATTAAACGTTTCTGAATTTATGTGAGCAGAGTAGTTTAAATTTTAAATATTGAAACAAAATTAAAAAAATATATTGTACATAAAGTATCTTGTCTTATTGAACATACTATTAATAATATAATAATAATAATAAATAAGCTTTATTTCGGAAAAATAATATCCATAGTGTATTAGTGTATTAGTAACAATGTCGGCTTATTATCTATGTTAGTTCCTATTTTATTGTTAGCAGAGCGACAGAGATTTTATTTAGAGTACCTATTTATTTTATTCTTCCTGTGACTAACCCCACCCAATGTTTTTGAATAGGGCAGTCAAACTTAGCAGCGAGAGTCTCCAGGATACCGTTGTGACCGCTACGTAGGCGTCTCAGCAAGGATGCATATTTCTTTTTTTTCATAAAATAATGAGACAGTATACCTACTCGTATAATCCTATAACAAACACTAATATAACATATTATAAAACGTTTATACATATTTCTTTCTAAGTAATAATAATCATTATTACATAAAATCAAGTAAGCGAATCCGCACACAACGAAACAAATTCAACAAACCACAATTGAATCGGCTCATCCGGTTTCGGCACCATTCTTAATGTAATGCCACAAACAAACAAAAAAACTTAATTCTTTTCGCTTAAGATTATGACAAAAAGATGGCGTTACTAGAACAAAAAGATTGTATGTTGAAAGCAGTGAAAAGATCCACAATTTGACGCTTCAACGCTCACGCGAGCCAACCGGGTCATGATTTCTTAATGGACTATTAATTCACTGTTTATAAAGTAGACTACAGATAAATTCCAGCAAAAGAATAAAAACGTCCTAATATGGGTTTTGTGATGAGCTTAAACTTATTATAAATATTTATTAGACATAGTCATAGAAATATTATCACGCTTTTATTAGCTTCAGCTGAATGTATGTATGTTTGTAACCGACTCCTTTGCACTCGATTTTGACACACTTTAAACGGACAGATTTAATTAAAACTTTGTAATTTTTTCAAGAATCTGTGACAATACAATAATTTCATAAGTTTATCTCATTATCCTGATCAGGATCGCCAGGGTTAAATGCATATCAAACTAATAATTGAAATTTAAATATAGTTTAAAAAACACGCTTTTGCAGCACATGAACGAAAAATACTAATAGTATTATTGTGAAAAAAGCGTAGGCATAGGACCCACGCGTTTTTTACAATAATACTAGTATTTTTCGTTTATTATTGTTTTCAGTTTATATCAAGAATTATTTTTCACTTTTTAGTTTGATGTGCTTTAAAAGCGTGTTTTTTATATTTTTTAAACTATATTTTTTTAAACGAATTCGAAAATGGTGGTTATCAATTGGCCCCGTAAGAACAGTATGTTGTATTTATTGTTGGAACTGCACAATATTCGTCTATGTGGGATTCAAAACAGGTGTAAATGTACGAAATTTCATAATTGTACTTATAAATGTATTTTTGTATGTATGTTTGTCCAGTTTGTTCAGCTCAGTAGTTTCGGAGATAAGGGGCGGAATGGTCAATTTTCGCGTATTTTAAGTTTTCTGTTTTATTTTAAATACCACAGGTAAGATATTAAGATAAGATAATTGTTTATTTGCAAGAATACTTTAAAATTAGTTGTTAACATAATTAATAGGTAGTACTGTATTCAGCCGTCAAGAAAGCAAATATTTCAACAGAAACTTACAATAAAATTTTAAATTCTAAATATTCTTTAACACTATAATAACAGTGATTTAAGAGCCATTCTGTTTTTTCCATTCCAGACTTCTTATAGGTTTTCGTGTATTTTGTAGGATTTTTTTTTACTTTTTTAAGGTGCGGAACCCTAAAAATCTAATAATTCCTTTAATATTCGATTAAGTCTCTTTTAAGTTGTAAAACAATTTAACTTTCATTAAAATCGGTTCAGTAGCTTTCAAGATATGTACTGTCAATCACTGGAAAAACGGGTCGTCGGTTTCACGCCTCAAATTTGTGATTGAAATCCTAATGTTTTTAGAGTTGTCTAATCCCTACTAATATTATAAATGCGAAAGTAACTCTGTCTGTCTGTTACGCTTTCCCGCAAAAACTACTGAACGGATTTGCCTGAAATTTGGTAGGTAGACAGATTAGGACCTGGGTTAAGACATAGGCTACTTTTTACTACGCTCGCGAGCCGCTTGCGGCTCGCGCACTGCGCACCCTCGAAAAGTCATAGAAATGTGGTCCACGCGGGTGAAGCCGCGGGAATCAGCTAGTAACAAATATATAAGGGAGATGTAGTAGTCAAACGCACTCAAAATTTTAATAAAAACAAGAAGCAAAAAAAGTTCAATTTCTGTGTAAGTGAATAGTTCTAAATCTAAACCGGCCTTAAAGTTTAAATAGATCATCTATTCATTTGATTTGTGGTTTTTCTTTAAGTCTGTAGTAATCGAGCTACTTACTCTTGCATATTCTTATTGTTTAACATTGTTTATTGTAAGTATACTACATGGCGGAAATGTTAAGAAATATGAAATTTAGTCTGATTAGCTATTTATCATACCAGTACACTGCGTACGAACTGAATCGCAACTTCACTTCTATAGCGGCTTACAGTAGATCGAGCAACGAATGTACATAAGCAGAGCAACGGAAGGGTACTGGCGGGGCACAGCCTGCCAAACTCCGCGAGTTAGCCAGGCTGACTACAGGCTAGTATGGGCTAATACCAAGTATCTCATCTGTGCTAATACCTACGCCGGTGGCGCATCGTGCGACATCAAAGGCGTTGCGCTACTGTAAGCCATATCGTAATACTGAGCTTCTACAGTCAGTATTCAGTCACCGGAATATAATTAAGTATACCTTATGTCGCTTACTATGGGCCTCATAAGAAGGCTCAAGGTCACCCAAAGGGCAATGGAGCGTGCTATGCTCGGAGTTTCTCTGCGTGATCGAATCAGAAACGAGGAGATCCGCAGGAGAACTAAAGTAACCGACATAGCTCACAGAATCGCTAAACTGAAGTGGCTTTGGGCAGGGCACATAGCTCATAGAACAGATGGCCGATGGAGCAGTAAAGTTCTCGAGTGGCGACCGTGCACCGGAAAACGTAGCGTAGGAAGGCCTCCCACGCGGTGGACCGATGACCTGGTGAAGATCGCGGGAAGCCGATGGATGCGAGCAGCGCAGGACCGGTCGTCGTGGAAATCCTTGGGGGAGGCCTTTGTTCAGCAGTGGACGATTTGTGGCTGATATGATGATACCTTATATCAACCAAAAAAGCACAATGTAAACAAATTTAGTAGGGATATGGCAGTGTCAATTCCATAGTACTATTGTTTACCTTTTGCTTTTTTTTTGGTCGATATAAGGTTATACTGTTGGAAGCAGGAGAGTTATTTACGAAAATATAAATAGTTTAAAAGTTTTTAATGATAAACCAGTGTACCACACTTGAACCACTTAATTGATTTTACCTCAATAGTGGTAGTATTATTTGGCCACAGACACGACATATATCTACAGGCAAATAGGGATGATGACTGCGAGTCATTTCAGTTACTTTTTTATCTATCACCTGCCAAAAATAATATTTTGTTATTAAAAAAAATACGATGCTGTCTGTAAAGTCGGTTTACGGACGATAATTTTACGTGATAACGTGTCACAAACCGAACGCTTGTGTACTTTAGACCACACGACTGAAGTAAAACTTCTTTAGCTCTATGTTTAAGGAGATCTAAGGTACCGCCCATAGTCGGGTGAGTTAACTCTTCGGCATTTCCTCACAAAGAATGGACCGAATTGGAACACCTCTTGTAAGATCCTGCAAGCCTTGTACTTTTAATCCTTTTAACTTAACTTAACTTGACCTTGACCTTAACAGACCCCAAACCCCAAGGCCCAAACCCTAAGCAAGTACAAGTACAACTCTCGCTTGCACGTTTGGCTCAGCGTACTGGCGTAACGGGACAAAGACGTCACGTAACGGGACACTTTTTCGTACATGCAGCCCGTGTCATCAATTTATAAATTAAAAGTTATCACGTCAAATATAGATATGACGTCATAGATTTATCATTTTGTAATTTTGAGCAATTACAAATTTAAGACTCGATAAAATTGAATAAATTCAAGTAGAATGGAAATTTTGTGCGCAATAGTTTATTAGTTATTTGTTTAACATGGGAACAAAGTAATAAGTTGTTCCGAGGGCGTTAGTTTGAATTGTGATGGGCTAAGCGAATCTCAAAAGCGTCGGTGGCTCAACCGGTAACGACTCGGTCCATCTAACCAGAGGTACCGGGTTCAAATCTGGACGGCCAATGTACCAATGCGTTTTTTTATAAACTTACGTACATATCATTACCGATTGCTTTAACGGTGAAGGAAAAACATCGTGAGGAAACCTGCACAGGCCTGCGAAGAAAGTCGAAGGTTGTGTGTGAAGTCGACCAACTCGCACTGGGCCCGCGTGATCGACTAAGGCCTAATCGCCCTGATTCAGGGTAGGCTCGAGCCCCTCGGTGGGGACGTATATGAGCTGATATAATAATAAGCGAATCTAGAGCCGAATCCTGAGCTTAGAGAAGAATTCATACGTCGCCCGAGAATAAAATATTTTGGCCCCGAGTGACACACACAATTTTTCATCACAACGGAGAAAAAAAAATGAAAAGAAAGAAGAATGCACATGACCGTTCTTTTTTTTCAGCGCGCATTGCCGCCAAAATTCAACCGACCAGTAACTTCTTCATACCAGCGTTCGACTTCTTTGATTAACTTCATTTAACTAACCAACAAAGAATCAGTATTTTAATACAAACTCCTTGATAACCAACTACGAAAGTGAGTTAATCACAATAAAGAATTATTATAATGTTAATTTGTAATATTTACAAGTTTTTTTTACTTTTAACCTTCACGAACGCGGACCAATCAGAAGAGAGAAACAAAACAGGGAGCAAAGTAGAATTTTGTTTGCACTTGAGGAACCAATTGTTGTTTTTCGAATAGGTGTGATGAAAAATATATTTTTGATGCAGTCAGTTGACCCATCACAATTTTTGTAACTTTTTTAAAGCTTTTCTTTGAAGTGGATGGAACAAAATGGTTGCGTCCTCATCCGCGCCATTGAATTTCACACTTTAGCTTCTCGCTAACTTGCTAACGTAACTCTTTATGGGTTTTGTTGCAAAAGTTAGGTAAATAAATAAGTAGGTAGATAGATACAAACGGGTTTCGGCATAATTTTTAACACGCTTTTATTAGCTTCACTTGTAACTATGTTTGTAAGAAAATCTTGGAATCTTAATTTGACCCACTTGCCGGTCTTCGATTAGGATGAAATTTTGCAAACGCTCTGAGTTCTGATGACAATACATGACTAGCTAAGAAACGTCATTACAAATCCAATATAGCGGCCTCCCCAAGATGGCGGACTGGCTTTTTAAAATCCACCCCCATGATATGGGTATCAAATGAAAGGGTTTGCTGTCAGGAATACGAAAAAATAGTCACGTGACTTAAATCCAACATGGCGGACATCCAAGATAACTACTTAACGTGTTTACTAAAAGCGTGTTTTATATTTATTTTTTATTCACTACTGGTAAGCCCTTGGCATCTTCTCGCCTGATGGTAAGTGACAATGATGACCAAGATCGAAGCGAACTTACAAAGATTCACTTCGCAATGGGGAACTGGCTATCTTATCTTTAAGCTGGAACACGTCAATGTTGTTTACATTGCTGTTTGGCGGCAGGACTTAGATAAGATGGTGGTAGCTGGTCAGGCGGGCTTAAAAAATTCACTACCACAGAGTCTTACAAAGTTGATCCCGCCTGGAATCGAAACCGCGACCTCCTGGTGTAAAGCGAAGGGACTAACCATTTCGCCACGGAGGCGGTTAAAACTTATATTGTAACTTTTCAACCGACTTCAAAAAAGTAGGAGGTTTAGTCTCTATGTTTTTATCACGCTTTTATTAGCTTCACCTGTGTGTTTGTATGTAACCGACTCCTTTGGACTCGATTTTGACCCACTTTAAACGGACATATTTAATTCAAACTTTGTAGACTTATCAAGAATCAGCGACAATATAATAATTACATAAGTTTGAACTAAATAATAAATGGAGTTTAAAAAAACTAAAAAACACGCTTTTAAAGTACATCAGACTAAAAAGTAAAAAATAATTCTTAATATAAGTTGAAAATAATAATTAACAAATTACTAGTATTATTGTGAAAAAGTGTGGGTTGCTCGATAGACGAAAAATATGGCACAGGTACATACTACATAATGTAATATTATTTTTGCTGAGTAGGCAGCTTAAAATTACTCATGCACCAGACTCGACTTGCCAGTCGTTCCCCGCTGAAAAAAAAATTTATAGAAAGAAAGCTTTATGTCTTTCGCGTTGACTCTTGCTATAGACTCAACGCGAAAGACATAATCTGTCTTTCTGTATGTCAATTTATTTTATTTAAATAAATTCGGTCTTTCGTGAACTGCAAAATTAGTCACTTCTTATTATCTCCACGCAACCTTCAACTATCTTAATCCGTACATTGGTGGCCATCTGCACAAGACATTGTAAAATTCCAAAAACAAGTTCAGTTTCATGAGTGGTTCTCTTTAAAAAAAAATGGTCACTAGTTAATTGAAACCAGACAAATTGGTTGGTTTCAGGAAGTCTTCGCAATATCCAAATAATAGTCTCGATGACCTCAAAGTTATTCTTATTAACAATAAGAGCGGTCAACATAGACCTTATAGCCATGGATAGGCTTGTCGAAAAAATTTGCACAGTGCTACTGTAGTTTCATTCTTGGAGTCCTCTCGCTAGGTGCAAACATTGACGAATAAAATTACAAGCACCAGTGCTACCTCTACAGCGTTACTTATTACTCAGTAAATAACGGCTAACTGTAGATTTTACTCATGAAACCAAACAAATAAGCAAATAATGAATAAGTGTAAAATCTATGAAATGGACATGAGTGAGTGCACACTCGCACGCACACATACACACACACAAAGACAAAGTCACACTAATACAATACGTTAATATTTTCATGTTTCCTCCACCTAAAGGTTGTCTGGAAGAGATCGCTTGTTAGATCCTCAATCATTATATCATTTTTTCCTATTAAGTTGTGCAATAAAGTGTTTTCAATGAATCAATCTTTTTCTTTTGTTTTAATATGTACGTATGTACCCTTAGATTTTAGTGTTTTACCAATTTTGAAATGTTGTTTATGTGCGTCTTACGGAGGTGGGCGTTAATAGCTGCGACACAGACTTCTTTGAATATTCTAGCAATTATCGTACAAGCTGTTGGTTGTGGTAAAGTAAATCCATTGTAAACGTTTCAAATAAATTATGACAATCGGAGCATAGTCAGTTCTCCATTGCGTTGGGGAATCTTGGTAAGCCCACTTCCATCTTCGTCATCATCATCACTTACCATCGGGTGAGATGATGCCAAGGGCTATTACCAATTGTGAATTAAAAAAAAGCTTCTTAACTAATCGTTAATAATTGATCGGCTTATTGACATCCTTTTTTTTGCTTAGATTTTATAGGTTCTTTGGGAAAAGTTGTCCGGTTTCATGATTACAATCTAGCTTTTGCAGTTTTTCATTTAGCTAATTAAAAAGTTGCCATGCATCTTTGGTCGCACCTGGTACTCGCTCGTCCATATAGATAAGGTCGTTGGTGGTCGCAGCATGGAGGTAACTTGTTATGTCACTATTAAAACTAAAATGGGACTATTTTAATCAGCTTTAATGCCATGAAATTAACTTTATAGGTAGGAGGTAGGTTTTTCTGGGGCAGAAAATGAAATGCAATTGACAAGGTATATTGAGGTATGGATTCTTGTGGTTTTGGTGTCATTGACTTCGTCTGACATCATATTGGTAATAAGCACCTTTAAGAATAACTATCAGACAATATTTTTAAAAAAGAATTTCAGAATAAGTTGTTTCTTTAAAACCTCAAAATTATAAGCTCTACCAATGTAGACTTTTCTCTAGACTGGTTTGACTTTCCCACCAGGAAATCATACTTGTGGAAAATTTACTAAGAAGCTTTTAATTCTCAAAAGCGGGTAATACATTGTTATCCTTACTAATCTTTACCAATCCGTACTTCCGTTATAACGAGCCGCTTGCGGTTCGCGCACCACTCACAATCAAAGACAGTCATAAAAACGATAACCACGCAGGCGAAGCCGCGGGCAAAAGCTAAGTTTTTAAAAAAATGTGAAAATGTGTTTATTTGTTACTTGTGTGTGTATTGAGTCCACTTAAACAAATCATGACTAAAGACATATCCCGTGAAAATATGATATTAAGAACTAAAAAATACTTAATTTTTTGTTTGATTTCTTTAACACCGCAAAGGACCAATGAATTGTTGTAAGTTTTTGCACAAAGATGACTGAGGGGGTGGAAAAAGACATGGACTACTAATTAACATAGCCCGACATAGTTTCCGAGGGATTTGGGGATAATTCATTTCTAAACTTGCGCACAACACAACAGAGCCTAGGCATCGTCGTAATTTTTGGTACAGACATGGTCGAAGGAGTGGAAAGTAACATAGACTACTAATTAGTATAGCCCAACATAGTTGCCGAGGGATCTGGGGAAAACTCACTACCACGCTTGCGCACGTCGGCGTCGCAAAGGAGCAACGGATTGACACGATTTTTTTGTATAGAAATAGTTGAGGGGGTAGGAAGTGACATAAACTGCTAATCAGAATAACCCAATATACGAGTAGTTCCCGAGGGATCTGGAGAAAACTAATTTCCTCACTTTGTGATTTTTACATAGAAGTAGTTGAGAGGGTGGGAAGTGACATAGACTGCTGATCAGAATAACCCCAATGTAGTTCCCGAGGGATCTACTTTCCTCACTTTGTAATTTATACATAGAAATAGTTGAAAGGGTGGGAAGTGACATATACTGCTAATTTAGAATAACCCAATACAGTTCACGAGGGATCTACTTTCCTCACTTTGTTTTTTTACACAGAAATAGTTGAGACGGTGAGAAGTGACATAGCCTGTAATGAGAGTAATCCATTATATGTAGTTCCCGAGAGATCTACTTTCCTCACTTTGTGATTTTTTTCATAGAAACAGTTGAGAGGGTGGGAAGTGACATAGGCTACTAAACAGAATAACCCAATATAGTTCCCGAGGGATCTACTTTCCTCACTTTGTGATTTTTACATAGAAAAAGTTGAGATGGTGGGAAGTGACATAGACGCTAAACAAAATAACCCAATATAGTTCCTGAGGGATCTACTTTTCTCACTTTATGAAAAGCAAGTTTAAGTAATTAAACTAACTATTGCACTTCCTCGAAAGCTTACGAAAAACAATCAATTTGACACGGTCTTCTAAATCTTATCACAATGACAGCTGTTGATCGTCCAATCGTATATTGTCTATCCTACTATCGATCACTTCACAACACAATCACATACCACTAGCAAAGTGTTTCGCCGAAATGTTACGTTATGTAACGAGGATGATGAATTGATTGGTAAACTTTTGAAGTTATCGGCACTCTGTATACTTACTAAGCGTTACAAATAAGACACGGATGTTGATATACGAGTTCGTTCATAACTGATTTTTGTTTTGTAGAGTTCCATAGAAAGGGCAGATAGCAGATGTTTTTAATTATTAACCGGCTTCAAAAAAGGGGAGGTTCTATGTGCTACTCTATGTTTTTTTTTGTTTTTTATATGTATGTTCACCGATTACTCTGTCAATTGTGGACGAATTTTCAAAATTATTTTTTATAAGATAGAGTATACTCCCGATGTAACCATTACTCTGTCAATAATTGTGGACAGATTTTAAAAATTCTTTTTTTATAAGAAAGAGTATACTCCCGATGTAACCATTACTCTGTCAATAATTGTAGACAGATTTTCAAAATTCTTTTTTTATAAGAAAGATAGGTACTCTCGAGGTAAACATTCATTCTTTTATTAATCTGTCAATTGTGGACCGATTTTCAAAATTCTTTTTTATAAGAAAGAGTGAAAGAGTATACTCTCGTAGTAACCATTACTCTGTCAATTGTGGACCGATATTCAAAATTTATTAGAAAGAGTATACTCCCACCAGTAGTCCCATTGTCACCAAATTAAGATCTGGTGATGGGAATTCCGAGTCATAATTTGATTCGTACCTTTGATTTCATTTTTGTGGGTTAATTTCGTGTATTCAAAAGTAAAAATGTTATTTTATACTTTTGAGTGAATTTCTTTTTTAGTTTTTTTAAACTTTTATATTTTTAGTGTAGAATTTAACCTAAGGTTTGGAATGAATATTAATCACAATAATTATGAATACTTAGTAGACTTATTTTTTGCTGTTACTTGTTCTGTGGTCCAAAACAAAACAAGATAGCTCGTTTTAATTTTAGTTATTTGCATGATGTGTTACACTTCCTTGTTTATTATGCGGACACCGAAGGAGTAGGGCCCCTTGCCTGACTCTATGTTTCCCAATTAACAATTTGGGGAACTCCAAGACGAGAGTGAATAGGCATTATTTGACTTTGCGTGTAACATCCTCGACTATATCGTCACTTTCCATCGAGTTAGTTGCAGTCAAACGTACTCAAAATGTTAATAAAAAAAATATTATGGCAAGTGCCAACCCTGCCACCGAATTTGTAAAGCCACTTAGGTACAGTTTAATAAGAAAAGAGTAATAAGTTCCAAGTACGTGTTTAATTTGTAGACGACATTTTTGCCGTGAAAAAAATAAATCAATATATATCACGTTGATGTCTTTGTATTATTAACCTTAGAAGTTCTTTCTTATAGAAAAGTTCTTAAATATTTCCTTACTTGACTGCGTCAAAAATAAAGTGTGAAATAAAATTCACAAAATAGCTCCGCTTTTCTAATTTCATAAAAAACTTATACTAATTTTGGTTTTCATCACTTTTGCTAATTATAACTAAATTAATTAAATAATTAGTGAAATCAAAAAATATGACGTCATAGTTCAAGATTTCAAAAATTTTTATAACAAGGTCTCGTTTTTGACAGTTCATAAAAAGTAAGTCAGATGACTAATAGGCAAGTACCGGGTTTAGGTTTATTTACAGAAGCGTTATCATAAAACATTTTTGATACAACCTGTGGCGGCAACTACAGTAACTGAACCTTAACACAAGTGACGAGAGGACAAAAGAAATACGATACCTAGAACGTGCTATTAACATTTCTTCAGCACTGAGTATAAATGCAAGTACTAACCATAAACGGTTGGTCCACGGCCGGACCCCAGGCATACCACCTTGGGAGATCTGCCATATCTCCCTTTGCTGTCGAAGAGTAGGAATCCCTCCCCCCCTCCCCCTTTCCGGGAGGGGGTCGCTCCGCTTAAGGCTTAAAGGCCTCTGCGGCCATAGCCAGCCTCAGGTGGTGTTTGGTGGGTAAAACACAGATTAGCTGTGAGTCCCCACTTATCCCCTGCACAGACGGCTGTACTGGTAGCCATGAGGATTCACCACCTCCCATCACGTTGGGGGGGGGGGGGGGGGTCGTATACATGCACCCCTTGCTGAGTGCAAAAAAAAGTAGGAACAAACCGTTCCTACAAACCTGTTGACTTCTCTATATGTAACGTAGGTACTTACAGTTTAATGATCTTATGCAATGCACTACATTAGATCACTTGAATCCTTATACGAAGGCTGCTACATACGGAACTCTAATTGGAATTTGTAACTGCACACTCGTGCGCAGTAATACTTTGACCGTGAGCTGGTCTCGTTTTATATGAAGTTTTCTTTATATTGTGGTTCAGCCTATACTGCTAGTGCCGATGCCGTTGCCTTAAATAATAATAAGAGTATAGAGTTCTCGAGTAGCGACCGCGCATCGGAAAACGTAGCGTAGGCAGGCCTCCCACGCGGTGGACCGATGACCTGGTGAAGATCGCGGGAAGCCGATGGATGCGGGCAGCGCAGGACAGGTCGTCGTGGAAATCCTTGGGGGAGGCCTTTGTCCAGCAGTGGACGATTTGTGGCTGATATGATGATATGATGATGATAAGAGCGAATAAGTATCTAAATAATGAATAAATACCTTGAAAGTTGAAATATATCTTAAACGATTCGCAAAGATATTGAGACACTGCTTTTTCATCTTTTACATTTTTTTCTGTTTTTTTGTGTTTTTTCAAAAAGCTGATGTTTTTTGTCATAACAATGGTTATGAAACTTTTACTTGTAAATATGTACCTTAAGGCGCAGTGAGCAACTCCAGTTGTCTTCGCCAATTGACGACTTAGGCGCTGGCGTCATATTGTTATGAAATTGTATTTTGGTTCACTACCTATGTGTGTGTCGCAATAAATACTACCCTTATAATGTAAAAGTTTTATAACCTGCTGACCTAAACCAGCTGACTCTCGCGTTATAATCGTGACCGGGTGCTGTCCGTCTGAACTGGCCTACTCTTGTCATAGGCATTAATGACATTCAATGATTTTAATGTATATAACTTTTTGTGTCATTTTGTTTTCATGTTCTAATGACATAATTTGTTTTATATCAAGGATTGGATTCTGAAGTTATCAACTAATGATTGTTTATTTCTTAATTTTTTGTAAATGACATTATGTTATTATTATTTTATGACTATCAGAAAGAGTGTAATTTGCACCTATTTTTAATAAATATCTTGAATCTTGAAAAACCATCTAATCTTTTACACACTTCATATTTATCTTAGGTTTTTTAAAAAACAGATAAAAAAAAACGAGACCTACAGTACTCGCATATGATGTGTAACATGTGACAAAATACTTATGAAATTAATTAATTATCGGGTCGTACATTCACGGGCCGACCCTTCGAATAGTAGTATGTCATCTTTGCCTTTGCCATCACACTAGGCGGCATGGCTATGACAACCTTAGTTTTCGAGAATTAAAAAACGTTCGCATTTCCTGTTACACATTTCCGTCCCATTTCACGAAATCACTCCCACAAATTGCAGGAAAGCGAGAGCAAAGATGTTACACATCAAAAAAATCATATATTTTAATGTAAAAACTAAACACGTCAAATATTGTAAAAACCATGTAGTATTATATAAAAGTACACTATTTATTGGATTCACAATAACCTAACCAATTCTATTAAAAATTAAAAACTCAACTGAATATAAACATCAACCTTCATTTTTTGCAGTCGGGTTAAATGTATCCTATGTCACTCAGGGTATAAGACGAATCTCACGACACCTCGCACTCCAAAATCCATCAAGCCGTTTAGGCTAAAGGCTCAGCCATAGAAACAGACATACATACATACAGCCGAAAAACATCAATCTCCTTTTAGGGCAGTTCGAAGAAAATAGCACAATTTTCACAAGAGTTGGTGATATTTTTTCATGTACCTTACCACTTTTTAAATTAACGCCATTTTAAAAACCTTTTATTTTATTTGCAATGTTTGTATGTAGTTATGTGTAAGTATTTAGTAATCTGTGGTTATGTTTAGTTCAAATCTTGCGATCGATTTTAGAGCGAATTCCAGGGGCCCGATTGAGCTAAAATTTGCAGTGACGCCGTATTCCCGGTGACAATAGATCCTTTTGGTATTTTGAAGTTAATCTGATAATGAAATTTGGAGGTGGATACAAGGTCCCAGAATCGTCTTTTATCTTCAATAGAAGCAAAGGAAATATTTACTGTGTTTGCTTTTTTTGAATTTGGAAGCTTTTTTTTGTTTTTTGAGCATAAAAACTCTTTTCAAATAAAAGCTTGTACCTACCAAAAAGTTTTAGTTACGTCGATAACATTTAGAAGAGTTCAAAAATTGTTGGCGTTTATTATAAAGTGTTAGAACAAGAGTTGTGATATTTTATCCGAATTACAACGTGTTTGTGTTCTTATTCGCAATACAAGCTCACCTTGCATAAGGCAGTACCTACTTTGCACAGTTGATGGTCTTCCATTTCATCACATCATTCAAAGTTGTTTATGACTGTGCATGCTAATGACGGGATCCGAATCTAGGTCTTGCCTTAGGGGAGACCTGATTACTATTAGCCAATTGGGTTGGCACATACCTGTATTTAAACACTTACCAATCATCATCATCATATCAGCCACAAATCGTCCACTGCTGAACAAAGGCCTCCCCCAAGGATTTCCACGACGACCGGTCCTGCGCTGCCCGCATCCATCGGCTTCCCGCGACCTTCACCAGGTCATCGGTCCACCGCGTGGGAGGCCTGCCTACGCTACGTTTTCCGGTGCGCGGTCGCCACTCGAGAACTTTACTGCCCCATCGGCCATCTGTTCTACGAGCTATGTGCCCTGCCCACTGCCACTTCAGTCTAGCGATTCTGTGAGCTATGTCGGTTACTTTAGTTCTCCTGCGGATCTCCTCGTTTCTGATTCGATCACGCAGAGAAACTCCGAGCATAGCACGCTCCATTGCCCTTTGGGTGACCTTGAGCCTTCTTATGAGGCCCATAGTAAGCGACCATGTCTCAGTTCCGTAAGTCATCACTGGCAACACACACTGGTCAAAGACCTAAGTCTTGAGACACTGCGGTATTTGGGACGTGAAGATATTGCGAAGCTTCCCGAACGCTGCCCAGCCGAGTTGGATTCGTCGATTGATCTCTTTCTTGAAGTTGGACCTGCCTAGCTGGACTGTTTGTCCCAGGTATACATATTCGTCAACAACTTCCAGTGTAGAGTCTCCAACCTTTAGAGGAGTGGGTGCGACACGGACATTTAACAATATTTTCGTCTTGTCCATGTTCATTTTAAGACCCACTTGTTGAGAGACCTTACTGAGGCCATCGAGCATTGTGCTTAGGTCTTCCATAGTCTCAGCCATGACCACGATATCGTCAGCGAATCGGAGGTGGGATATGTACTCGCCGTTGATATTGATGCCGAGTCCACCCCAGTCCAGAAGCTTAAAAACATCTTCCAGGGCGGTGGTGAACAGTTTCGGAGATATAACGTCTCCCTGTCTCACCCCTCGCTGCAACTGGATAGGTTTCGAGTTCTGGTCCTGGAGGCGAACCGACATGGTGGCGTTTTCATACAGACACTTCAACACCTCGATGTATCGATGGTCAATTTGGCACCGCTGGAGAGACTGTAGCATAGCCCAGGTTTCGACTGAATCAAAGGCCTTCTCATAGTCCACAAACGCCAAGCATAGTGGCTGATTGTACTCTTCGGTCTTCTGTATAATCTGCCGCAGCGTATGTATGTGGTCTATGGTACTAAAGCCTTTTCGGAAACCGGCTTGTTCGGGAGGCTGGAAGTCGTCAAACCTGCGTGCGAGACGATTCGTAATGACTCTCGAAAACAGCTTGTAGACATGGCTCAGAAGTGAGATGGGTCTGTAGTTCTTCAGCAGAGTGTTGTCACCCTTTTTGAAGAAAAGCACGACCACACTTCTGTGCCATGCCTTAGGCGTTTGTCCCTCGAGTATAACGGAATTAAATAACTTCTGAAGAGCTTTAAGTACCGGTGTTCCACCTGCTTTCAGAAGTTCAGCCGTAATTCCATCATCACCCGGTGCCTTGTTGTTCTTGAGCTGTTTGAGAGCCATTCTAATCTCGTACAGGCTGACGTCCGGGATATCTTCGGTATAGTGTCGGGTTAGTCTGGCTCTTGGGTCTTCAGCCAGATCGCTGACAGGCAAACGTGTGGTCTTGTACAATTGTGCATAGAACTTCTCAACTTCTTCCAGCAACTCAGTCTTAGACGATATGGTCCTGCCGTCCTCAGTCTTCAGCTTGGTCAGTTGGCTTTGTCCAACAGACAGATCTCTCGCGAACACTTTTGAGCCTTTGTTGTGCTCAATCGCCTCTTTAATACAATTTGTATTATATTGCCGTAAATCGCGAGTTAGGGACTTAGAGATCTGCCTGTTTAGTTGACGATACTGAGTAGCGTCTTCAGAGGACTGCAAAACCAATCTGCGTCTTTCTTCCATGAGGTTGCTGGTGAAGTCGGAGATTTTTTTGGTTCTGTTTGAACAGCGAGTTTTAAAAATCTTAGACCCGACCGTTTGAACAATTTCCACGAACCTGTCATTATAATCGTCCACATTCTCGCAGTCTCCTAGGCATTCGAAACGATTGTGCAACTCGAGCTGAAAGCTCTCGGGGTTTTGGAGCTGGATGGGCGCTGGTCGGAGCGTAGACTTCATCAGTCGACATCTTTCTAGCTTGGTCTTTAGATTCAATGTGCCTCTGACCATCCGGTGATCGCTTCCTGTTTTGACTGAATTGATCACGGAGACATCATTGAATATTTGCTTCCTTGTCGACAAGATGAAGTCTATCTCGTTTTTTGTTACGCCATTGGGATGCAACCATGTCCACTTCCGCTGTTTTGACTTTTTAAAGAAGGAGTTCATCATAAAGAGGCTCTCCTTCTCCATAAAGTCGGCCAGCATCTGGCCACGTGCATTTCTTACTCCATATCCAAATTGCCCCACTCTCAGCTCACCATCGCTTCGTTTGCCCAGTTTCGCGTTAAAGTCCCCCATAACAACGGTATAATGGGTCCTGGTGCTATGTAAGGCTGTAGAGATGTCCTCATACATAGTCTCTACCTCGTCGTCGGAGTGTTCCGTTGTCGGCGCGTATACCTGTATGACCTTCATCGAATACCGTTTGGTGATTCTGAGTATAAGGTATGCTACCCTTGTCGAAACGCTCACGATTTGGACCACATTGTTAATGAGGGACTTGTGGACGAGAAATCCGACACCACCCTGGGACTGTTGGTCGCCCTCCCGGAAATAGAGCAGGTTTCCGGATTTAAGGATCATGGTGTCCTCTCCCTCTCTTCGGACTTCACATAAACCTACGATATCCCACCGTAACCTGCTCAATACTTCTTCGAGTTCTGCAAGTTTCTCGTCAGTCCGCAGTGTGCGCGTGTTGTAAGTTGCCAGGGCCAAAGGTCGTTGGGTTTGGTAGCCTGGCATCTGCCGGGGATTCTTCGCACCCCCTACCCCGCCGTTACCATGACTGCTACCGGAGCCAGGAATAGCGGGGCTGCCGGGGACTAGGGGCCGTTTTCTGGGTGTGAAATTCATAGGGGGGGTTTTGCCGTAATCGCCACGCTTGGCAGGCGGGTTGGCGATCGCAGTTTGATTGCAGGTGTGTTGCAATGCACGGAAAGACGCTGCTGCCCATCCTCCGGTTTTAAGTCCCTTAGTCGCCTCTTACGACACCCATTGGAAGAGATGGGATGGTCCTATTCTTAGCCGGGAACCATACGGATAACCAATATGATGCACTAATGGCATTCCTACGGCATTGGGCGACTTCATATGTGAAATAACAAAATTTGTATGGGTAGCCTATACACGAATGTCTCTTTGGTGAAAGTGGTTGGTTTCGGTAAACTGCCAGGCTGTGATCATCAAATCAGCTCATATGCGTCCCTACCGAGGGGCTCGAGCCTACCCTGAACGAGGCTGTGACCAGGCAGAACAAAAGATTTTTACTATTACATTATAATTTTTTCCAGAGGTGGGCGTTAATAACTGCGACACAGCCTTTGACTAATGTCATTATCGTACACGTTAAAAATTGTACTGTACTAAAGTTCCAAATACTCGTTAATACATTTTGAATTTTTTTTTTATTTGTAAATAGCATCAGTAACTATAATTCCGTGTTGGTTTAACTTTATTAATAGATGAAGTATGTTTTGTAACTTTTTTTGATACCTATCTTATATCTGGTCGGACTCCTAAACGTGTCAAGATACGACTCCGCAGACCAATAGTTAAATTATTTTAGGATCCCAACAGACAAGTTTTATTCTATAACCGATGAGGTATTTTACCTGTTTTTGATATCCTTGAGCCGGTGATAATCGCCGTACTTATAGGGCCCCATTGTCTATCACCAGCTTTAAGATGAGAACCAAGTACTTTCAGATTTAGATACTGTAGCGAAAATAACCGCCTCCGTGGCGTAATGGTTAGTCCATTAGCTTCACATCAGGAGGTGGCGGGTTCGATTCCCGATGGAATCCTACTTGTAAGACTCGGTTTACGGCAAGATAGGACTCGGTAGACCAGGTGTTTCAACCTTTACTATCTGGCTTAGAAGCTAGAGCCCGACAGAATAGTTTGGTTTGTTGCAAGCCGCTCCTGGGTCTAGTAGCGCGCCTTAGGTGGTGATGGTGCTGATGGTGGCGCATCGGGAGCCGGGTCGTTCCTTTCCCTCTAATAAGGTTGATGGGAGCGATGGCTGACTCTCGCGTTATACTCGTGACCGGGTGCTGTCTGTGTGAACTGGCCTGCTCTTGTGAAATGATTTCAATGATTTTTATGTACCTTTAACTTTTCGTGTCATATTGTTTTCATGTTCTAATGACATAATCTGGTTTATGTCAAGGATTGAACTTTGACGTTATTGACTAATTACTGTTTGTTTCTTGATTCTTCACAAATGACATTGTTATTATTATTTTATGACTATCAGAAAGAGTGTAATTTGCACCTATTTCGAATAAATATATTGAATTGAATTGGGTAGGAGTTTTATACTTTGTGGTTTAGCCAACATTGAACTAACAGGGCTGATGATCATGAAGACATTGTTGAATAGAATTCTCTAATTGCTTCCAAAACGTTTCTAGCGTTCAAACGTTTCAACTAAAATTTTGCTACACTTTTTGTTTTTGTTAATTTTAGGGTTGCATAACTCAAGAGGTAAAAACGGAACAATTATAGGATCACTCGCGTGTCTGTCTGTCCGTCCATCCGTCTGCCACAGCCAATTTGCTCCGAAATTACTGGACGAATTGAGTTGTGGTACACATATTATGTAAGTCAGTGACCCAAAGATGGACAATTAACATAAATAAATGAATTTTAAACATGGGCTTCTTTTGGGGGGTAGTTATAAATATTTATAAAACAAAGTTTCGCAAAAAATAGTGTGCGATATCAAGTTAAAAATATTGTTGTGTAAATCTTTAATTTTATTTTTAATAATTTCAAGATAAATGGTTTTGAATTTTAGGCGAAAATAGACCATTCCTAACTTTACTACTGGGTTCAAAATCTTAAAACTAATCACAGTATACGAGGTTGAATGCATTGATTATAGAAAACTTGTGAAAAAAATCTCAAGTCCTTCCGTTCCCACGGGTAAAATATTTTTTTTTATTTCCAGAATAAGTAGACCCCTATTTGCCTAGAGTAAAGTATTTACTCAGAGGTCTTGTTCCGTTGCAGGTAAGGTTTTGGTTTGGAACCCTGATCGTGTGACCCCGAGTCGCACTTGGCCGGTTTTTTTGTAAAATAGTACTAAATCGATTTTGATAAAATTAATATGAAACCAATCCAGTAAAAACAAATAACAAAATCGGACTACTCTGTAAAAAGCAAAGCGTGGTCATATATAAAAAAAATTCGAGTGAGACCTACAGTACTCGCATATGATGTGTAACATGTGACAAAATACTTTATAAAAGGACGGCAAAGATACGGCAGACTAGGCTGTATGGTCATAGATACCTTTGCCTTTTCCGCGCTTTTAAAGCCTGAAAAAAGTACGGCAAAGATACGGCAGACTAGGCTGTATGGTCATAGATACCTTTGCCTTTTCCGCGCTTTTAAAGCCTGAAAAAACGCGACTCCCTGTTACACATTTCCGTCCCATGGGACACATTTCCGTCCCATTTCACGAAATCACTCCCACAGATTGCAGGAAAGCGAGAGCAAAGATGTTACACATCAAAAAATATACGTAATGATTTGAGAACCTCCTCCTTTTGTGAATTCAGTTGCAGATAACGTTGGTACATAAAGAAAGTAGTTATACATGTTGTTTCCTGCTGTTGACGTAAGAGGGCGTGGCGAGGAGAACCGCTCACGAAAACTGACAGTTCGATGGCTGCTCAATAATTTATGGCGGTAATATTACAGATTTTCGTTACTCCTAAACGATTGAAAACCCAAGGTTGAAAAAAATACCCGTATTATTGATGATGTTACTTAAAGTCAAAAGCTACTAGAAACACGATTGAGCAGTTTTGGCTCGATAGAAAAAAATCCCAAATTATCCTAGTTATGACTAATATTTGGAATTATAAATTTAAAAAAAATTCAAAAACATTTGTTAAGATAGTACAAAGTGAGTAATGTTATTATTTTTATACTTTCATTGTAGTTTTTGATTGAATTGAAAAACCATTGAATAAGTGAAAAAGTGTGGTTATTTTCTTTACTCTTTACAAGTAAAGAAAAAGACAGAGACAACTGTTCCAATCGATACCTCGCCTTAAATTTAAATTTTGTTTTCTTGCCAGGACCACATGCTGTGCTGAGCATAGACAAAATTACGAGACTCGGAAGAGTTTCTCTATCCTTAGCGCGCTACATATACTTTGAATATTAAACAATTAAGTTATTTAAATTTATTCAACACGTTTTAGATTAGAAAATAATATCTGACAAATCTTTATGTGTATATCACTTTTAAACTACATCTAGCTACTAATTTTTACGGAAAACTGCCTGACAAACTACAAACGGTTTGTTTGCTGTGGACGAAGTAACTAGTATCTCACCTGTGCTAATGCGTATTGGGACCCACAGGCACAGTTGAGATACTAGTTACTTCGTGCATTAGTTTCAAGAACGTGTTTAGGGGTCTGAAAATGTTTGTATGAAGAATGGCATTAATTATCAAAATAACATAACTCTTTTCAAATAAAATCTTGTACCTTAAAGCTTTTAGGTTTTTCGTAAATTATTATTTGCCTATACAGGCTGTAACAAAATTGGTGTAGGTCCCATTAACTGGGGCTTCTTCTCATTCAACTGAACAACTTTTGTTCTACAAGTTTGCTGAAATCGCAAAAATATTTTCGAAATATTAATACAAAACGATCAGCTGATGGAGTGTCGAATTTTTTTTTCGCGAATGACTGTGTTTCTTGGGAAAAGTTGTGCAGTATGATGAGTGGAACCACAGTCAATGGGACCTACACCAACATTGTTACAGGATATTACGTATACAGGATATGAAACCGTAGCCACACCACTGGTGAGTTTGGCAGCACCTCACCTGATGGTAAGTGCCGTTGCAGCCGAGGATGTAACACGCAAGCTCGAATAGTGCCTATTCACTCTCGACTTGAAGATTCCTAAATTATACGAATCGGGGAATACAGACAGGGAATTCCACTCCTTGGTCGTTCGCATAACAGGTTATACAGGTTTTATTGAGGCAAGCTCGAAAAAAGGGGCAATGCCAATACTTTTTAACACCCCTTTCAACGCTTTAATTGATTAATATTCAAACTAATATAGTAACTAGTATCTCATCATCATCATGTCAGCTCATATACGTCCCCACCGAGGGGCTCGAGCCTACCCTGAATTAGGACGATCGGGCCTTAGTCAACCACGCGGGCCCAGTGTGGGTTGGTCGACTTCACACACAACCTTCGAGTTTCTTCGCAGGTGTGTTGTGCAGGTTTCCTCACGATGTTTTCCTTCACCGTTAAAGCAATCGGAGAGTATATGTACGTAAGTTTGGAAAAACTCATTGGTACATTGGCCGTCCGGATTTGAACCCGGCACCTCTGGTTAGGACGACCGAGTCGTTACCGGTTGAGCCACCGACGCTAGTAGCTACTAGTATCTAATCTGTGCTTAATATTATAAATGTGAAAATGTGTTTGTTTGTTACCTTTTCACGCTTCAACACCTTGACCAATCTTTATGAAATTTGGCATGCAGGTAGCCTGTGTCACGAGGAAGGACATAGGCTACTTTTTATCCCGTGAAAATAGCATAGTCCGATGCAGTTCCTGAGGGAATTGAAAAAATAGTCTTTTTTGATTCATTTTTTTAACATCGCAACAGTGGATTGTTGTGATTTTTTGTACAGAGATAGTTGAGGGAGTGGTTAATGACATGGACTGCTAATCTTAATAGCCTGATCTGGAATAGGGATCTAGAGAAAACTAATGTTCACGCTCGCGAGCCGCTACCTCTCACCCTTAAGGACAATCATAAAAATTATGTCCACGCGGATGAAGCCGTGGGCAAAAGCTAGTATTCAAATAAGATCTACACTTCGTTTCTATGGGCCCGCCTCTTAACAAAGAGTTTTTATTTTTACTTGACTTTTGTGGTAAAATAATGTATTTTTTTTGTTTTCAGGTATGCTATGTTACGTGAATGTCATTAGCAGAAGTTCTGTCTCGGCTGTCGCGTATGTATTGACCGCTCCTTTCTCTTGTTCGCTTGTATTATAATGAGTAAAGAGTCATCTGCGGTTTTTACAAAGAAAACTGTCAAAAGTATATTTAATATATTTTCCTCTTTTGCTCACGAAATTAAATAAATGGGTTTGGCATGAACTGATAGCTACTCTGTCAAAAGCTAAGTACGATAAACTTAGGGCATCTAATTATTTTTATATCATGTTTTTTTTGACGACAATATTATCGTTGGATTTTTTTTCTTATATTATTGTCTTGTTTTTTTTTATCCACAATTGATAAGCCCTTGAAATCATCTTACCTGATGGTAAGTGACGATGATGCAGAAGATGGAAGCGAGCTTTCCAAGATTCCCCAACGCAATGGAGATCTGGCTATAAGATAAGATCTTCAAGCCGGAACACATCAATGATGTTAACATTGATGTTTGGCGGTAAGACTTAGATAAGATGGTGGTAGCTAGCCAGGTGGGCAATGTAAACTAGACATTTTTAATACGAAATAAATTAATTTAATATATAACCTCCAGCAACTCGAACTTAGCCCCCGTGTGTGAAGTATGGCCTATACTTCGAGAGTTCGTGAAGAAAGCCGTGCCCCAGCATTGGGAACGTTTATGTGTTTTTAACGAAGTACCTACCTAACCTAGTTTATTACCGTGGCGATAACTATATGTATAGTGATTACTTTTTTGGCTATGAATATTATTACAGCGAATTAACAATAATGGCATCCTCGGCTGCATCGGCACAGTTACCACCACGACCTAAATTAATTACCTATTAAAATGTTGTAAGAAGTTCAATACTATTACCGTACGACGCCCCAAAATATTTAATACTAGCCATCCGCCCGCGTCTACGCCCGCATTGTTTTCGATTTTCCCGGGGTAAAAAGTAGCCTATGTTCTATTCTAGGACCTATAACTTATATGTGTGCCAAGTTTATCCCGATCCGTTCAGTGGTTGAAGCGTGATTGAGTAACAAACATCCATACATCGCGTTTATAATATTAGTAAGGATTATGGTTCTGCGATGAGATGAAATCTATATTATGTAATCGCAAAAACAACCCTGTTTTGTTTTGTATTAATCTTTTTAAACATTGTAAATGTTTACAAACAAACCTATTACAGTCGGGTAAAAAGAGCTTTATGAAATTACTATTTTTAATTTGATAACATACATGCAAGATTTGGATTGGATCACTTCAAAGTGCCTCTAGAATTACTACACTTTATTGTTATATTCTGTATAGTATTGGAATAATAAAGAGTGCCGTGAATGAATCTTTAGACAAGATAATGAATCACATAATTTTGCGTGCGAAAATCGATTGAGCAACAGTCTTGTAACTGGCTGTCTGTATTGTGCTCTATTGTCTATGGCGGTAGTTGTTCCAATTTTGAAATTTTGAAAATACATAATTATTGACGTGATAACGTCTTATAAATCGATGAACGCCGGCTGCAGCCACGAAAAAGTGTCACGGCCTAAGCGTTCGGCTTGTGATCAATGTTTTCTTATGACGTTATCACGTAAAATTATCGTCAGTAAACCGACTTTACAGACAACCAGTATTTGGTTAACCTTCCTTTGTAGGTGTTTTTTTTTAAATAAAGACTTTTTTGACAACATGATATTCTTTTTGCGATATCTTTCTTACTTACCGGGCAGTGACTCTAAATAATATCAGGTTATTGGCGTAAACATATATTAACATTTAAAAATTTAACTTACAACTAAAAAGCGCCGGTTAAAGAAATTATGGCTGATGATGATAACTAAAGATTCAAGGGTCCCTAACAAAATTAATTAAATCAAAACAGTTTTCTTCATTTCTGACTCTCGCGTTATACTCGTGACCGGGTGCTGTCCGTGTGAACTGACCTACTCTTGTTAAAGGCAATAATAACATTCAATGATTTTTATGTATAACTTTTCGTGTCATATTGTTTTTATGTTCTAATGACATTATCTAGTTTTATCAAGGATTGAATTTTGACGTTATTAACTAATTATTGTTTATTTCTTGATTCTTAACAAATGACATCGTTATTATTATTTCATGACTATCAGAAAGAGTGTAATTTGCACCTATTTTGAATAAATATAATTATTGAATTGATTATTGAAAAGCGTCGGTGGCTCAACCGGTAACGGCTCGGTCCATCTAACCAGAGGTACCGGGTTCAAATCTGAACGGCCAATGTACCAATGAGTTTTTCAAAAACTTACGTACATACTTACCGATTGCTTTAACGGTGAAGGAAAACATCGTGAGGAAACCCGCACACGCCTGCGAAGAAACTCGAAGGTTGTGTGTGAAATCGACCAACCCGCACTGGGCCCGCGTGGTCGACTAAGGCCTAATCGCCCTGATTCAGGGTAGGCTCGAGCCCCTCAGTGGGGACGTATATGGGCTGTAATGATAATTGAATTGAATTAAATTGAATATAGTAATTAATGATACCAGACCAAAAAGTTTCTATAGTATCTCCAGAGGGAAATAAAATTCTAAATCACAAAATGGCCCCACGAATACGGCATACTCATCTCTTAGGTTACTGTAGGGCGTCAGACATGTACAGTGTACCTACGGCAAAGTATTATATTATATTATAGTACTAACATACAGTATGAACACTCCATGCCGCTCTCTAGATTCCGACCTCATCCCCTCGTCACCATTGATACTAGATTGCTTATAGTTTGATTGTCGAACGTATAGGATTTCGCCGTGATTTTTTTTGCTCCATCATTTAATTTAAAGCTCCAGGGCACACTATCCGAAAAAAAATCCTGTAGAACACCGATAGACAGGCGACTTCGTGGCGATGCTCGAGGCTGTGGAGCCTGTTTGATACAAGTTCCTCGTCGCCAATGAGTCTCCTAGCGCGTCTAATCTAAGGTTCCATTCAGTCAAAAATTCTCGTAGGCTGTATTGAGGACACAGCCGCAGTGGAGCAGCGTTAAAAAGTATTTTACTTAGCTCAGGCACACTCTCTGAAATAAATCCTGTAGAACACCAGTAGTAGGTATTCGCGGGTTCTAGACCACTTAATATGCATGGCTGGCTTTTTTTAATAGCGACTCGTTGTTTTCGCAAAAAACGCCAGCGACGACCCTAATTAAGGGCTCGGCCCGGCAGTAGTAGGTATTCGCGGGCTCTAGACCACTTAATATGCATGGCTGGCTTTTTTTTAATAGCGACTCGTTGTTTTCGCAAAAAACGCCAGCGACGACCCTAATTAAGGGCTCGGCCCGGCAGTAGTAGGTATTCGCGGGCTCTAGACCACTTAATATGCATGGCTGGCTTTTTTTTAATAGCGACTCGTTGTTTTCGCAAAAAACGCCAGCGACGACCCTAATTAAGGGCTCGGCCCGGCAGTAGTAGGTATTCGCGGGCTCTAGACCACTTAATATGCATGGCTGGCTTTTTTTTAATAGCGACTCGTTGTTTTCGCAAAAAACGCCAGCGACGACCCTAATTAAGGGCTCGGCCCGGCAGTAGTAGGTATTCGCGGGTTCTAGACCACTTAATATGCATGGCTGGCTTTTTTTAATAGCGACTCGTTGTTTTCGCAAAAAACGCCAGCGACGACCCTAATTAAGGGCTCGGCCCGGCAGTAGTAGGTATTCGCGGGTTCTAGACCACTTAATATGCATGGCTGGCTTTTTTTTAATAGCGACTCGTTGTTTTCGCAAAAAACGCCAGCGACGACCCTAATTAAGGGCTCGGCCCGGCAGTAGTAGGTATTCGCGGGCTCTAGACCACTTAATATGCATGGCTGGCTTTTTTTAATAGCGACTCGTTGTTTTCGCAAAAAACGCCAGCGACGACCCTAATTAAGGGCTCGGCCCGGCAGTAGTAGGTATTCGCGGGCTCTAGACCACTTAATATGCATGGCTGGCTTTTTTTTAATAGCGACTCGTTGTTTTCGCAAAAAACGCCAGCGACGACCCTAATTAAGGGCTCGGCCCGGCAGTAGTAGGTATTCGCGGGCTCTAGACCACTTAATATGCATGGCTGGCTTTTTTTAATAGCGACTCGTTGTTTTCGCAAAAAACGCCAGCGACGACCCTAATTAAGGGCTCGGCCCGGCAGTAGTAGGTATTCGCGGGCTCTAGACCACTTAATATGCATGGCTGGCTTTTTTTTAATAGCGACTCGTTGTTTTCGCAAAAAACGCCAGCGACGACCCTAATTAAGGGCTCGGCCCGGCAGTAGTAGGTATTCGCGGGCTCTAGACCACTTAATATGCATGGCTGGCTTTTTTTTAATAGCGACTCGTTGTTTTCGCAAAAAACGCCAGCGACGACCCTAATTAAGGGCTCGGCCCCGGCAGTAGTAGGTATTCGCGGGCTCTAGACCACTTAATATGCATGGCTGGCTTTTTTTAATAGCGACTCGTTGTTTTCGCAAAAAACGCCAGCGACGACCCTAATTAAGGGCTCGGCCCGGCAGTAGTAGGTATTCGCGGGCTCTAGACCACTTAATATGCATGGCTGGCTTTTTTTTAATAGCGACTCGTTGTTTTCGCAAAAAACGCCAGCGACGACCCTAATTAAGGGCATGGGGACGTAAGTAGTAGGTATTCGCGGGCTCTAGACCACTTAATATGCATGGCTGGCTTTTTTTTAATAGCGACTCGTTGTTTTCGCAAAAAACGCCAGCGACGACCCTAATTAAGGGCTCGGCCCGGCAGTAGTAGGTATTCGCGGGTTCTAGACCACTTAATATGCATGGCTGGCTTTTTTTTAATAGCGACTCATTGTTTTCGCAAAAAGCGCCAGCGACGACCCTAATTAAGGGCTCGGCCCGGCAGTAGTAGGTATTCGCGGGCTCTAGACCACTTAGTATGCATGGCTGGCTTTTTTTTAATAGCGACTCGTTGTTTTCGCAAAAAACGCCAGCGACGACCCTAATTAAGGGCTCGGCCCCGGCAGTAGTAGGTATTCGCGGGCTCTAGACCACTTAATATGCATGGCTGGCTTTTTTTTAATAGCGACTCGTTGTTTTCGCAAAAAACGCCAGCGACGGCCCTAATGGCGCTACCACTAAGGACAAGAGGGCCACCGGCGCTAAGAAGAAACCCGCCGCAAAGAAGTTGGCTTTGCCGGGCAAGTCCACGGCCACAGCGCCCCAGGCGCAAAAAATCACCAAGCCGCCTACGAAGAAGCCGAAAGCGTCGAAACCCAAGAGGGCCGCTGCCTGAAATCCTCCGGTGCGGGCTTAAAGAAACATCCTGCGTACACACACCTGGAGCACCGACACACCACGTCACCACCGTCGTCGTCGTCGCTTCGTTGGTCTGTCGGCTAGTGGCTGCGAGAAGCAGTAGTGGCCGACCAGTACCTACAACCTGCTTGAACAATCCGCGACTCAAATAATCCTGTGCGTAGGTATACTCGGTAACTGAATGATAGTGCGTATAATACTTACATCATTATTCTTCATTGCATTTTTTTTTCTTTATAATTTTAAAAATTGTAAATAATAACCCTTTTTGCGTTCAATCCATAATCAATAAAAATGAATTAATAATATTAATTTAAAAAAATGTGACTATGTGACTATGTGCGCATTTACAAGAGTTGATAATAACCTAATCAATCTGTTCTCACAATAGTAAGAGATACGTGCAAGTGTGTCAATTTCATAACCCTCTGCTTTTTCCAAGTCGGGCAACAGGAATGTTGCATCTGTCTACAGTAAATTTTTTCATTCATTCCCATATAAATTAAAATGAGTGTCGTCTATTTAGCCTTTGTAAAACGTGAGAAATGCGGGGATTTTTATACTGGCGCATACCCACTAACAATTTAAATCACTAATTTATTACTAGCCTCTATCCTGAATGTATGAGATACTAAAGGCTTTTGATGTCCATACAATACAGTCCAATACAATACAAACTGTAATTCTATAGAACAGGTGGATCCATACAGGTGCGAACACCTTTTACTTTCAAGATGTATAAAAAAATAAACCAGCCTGCAATATAAGCCATCTCTTCAAGCTTCTATCAAACATTCTGCAATGGACGCTTACGATATACACTCTGACGAATTCGACGAAGATATGTACAATTTGCTCGACGATTTTTATGATCCGTATTCTCCAATAACTGAGAGATCGGAGATCAACCAAATAGAAATGGAGGAGGGGGAACGCTCTCGTCGTCTTACCCCGAGATTAAACTCAGAAGACGAAATATTCGAAGAATATACTCCGGGAGCCGAATCGAATGAGCAAAGGAACGGTTATTCCATCTCTCCTACTTACACGGAATATACTCCTGAGGACGAAGACCAGGAATTGGAGGATGGTCAAGGACATTTGGCGGAATCTCCACCAGATATACCTCCTCCCCCTCTGGTATATCCTGTGTACCATGTTTTAAACAATAATTATTTAATTGTTGTGTACAGATTAATATATGATAATAGTGCAGTTGTTAATGATGAAGATGTTATAGTTTTAGATTAAGTAAAATTTTATTGTAACTTTTTGTATCGGTTAATTTAATTCAGTTATAGTTTTATTTAGTTAAATATAAGTATTGTTAAGGTAGATAAAATTAAATGTAAGTTTCTTGTATAGTTAATTAAAATGTATTCGAAATTCAATTTCTTCATTTGTATTGTATTGATTGTTCCAATTGGAGAAATTTTTACTTCTAAATAAAAAATGTGTTTACAAAATTTATTTTAAAAAACTCATATAAAAGGTGCTTTACGAACTCATTACAAAAATATTGTCTGAAACATTTTAACAATCAATTAATCATTAATTATCAGACTAAGATCAGAAAAAACCAAGACTGTCATTTAATTTACTTAAATTATACAATGGTTGCATTTCGTCGTAACACCAAGTTATTCTACTGAACTCTAGATTGCATAATTGTGAAGTAAATTTAAAAAAAGTTGGTAACAAAATCAGATTTTCTAAATCCGCTGGGTCCTGTTACTATCACTGTAGAAGGGTGAATATTTTTTTTTTATTTCATGCAAAATGTATTCTATAAAAACCCAATTTATAATTTATAGAATTAAAGAAGAAATCTTTTTAGGTGATTTAATAAAATCTTTCAATGGTTATTTCTTACAAATAACATCACTGACTTAATGACTCGGTGGTAAGCGCTACTGCCTGCTGAACTAAGGGTTCGTGGATTCTATTCCCAACAAGGGCAAACATTAACTATATCAAAAAAATACAATTTGTTAAACTTTCATAATTAACTTTTTACATTTTACGTTAATAGATTTATTTGATATCAACCATCGTTTTGGAAAAAATTGTGGAAAAGTAACGGCAAATCAAATAACTTATAACACAATAATCTAAATAACCTCACCTATGAAAAATCATACAATTAAAAATATTTTACAAATTGAAAAACTTTCATGATTACGTTTTTATGTTTTAAGTATTTTTGATGTTTTATCTTACAAAAAAATATTTTACAAACTGAAATAGCTTTTCTTATTACTACTTTACTTTTTAGTTCATATAATTATTTTTTTGATCTCTACCACTTTTTTTGGAAAATAAGTCGTAAAGAATAAACGGTAAGAAACTCCACAATATTAAAAATGGAAAATCCAAATAATCTTACTTATGAAAAATCATACAGTAAAAATATTTTACAAATTGAAAAACTTTCATGATTACCTTTTTATGTTTTTAAGTTTTTATTATTTAAAATATATATACATTTTACAATTTTAAAAAGCTCTTCTAATTACTATTTTACTTTTTTTAGTTCATAGAATAATAATAATTTTTTTTTGGAATATAAGTCGTAAAAAAGATTTGGAAAGAAACTTCACATTTAAAATTCAAAATCAAAATAATCTTGCCTGTTAAAAATCTTGCAATTAAAAATATTTTAAAATTTAAAAAACTTTTACTATTACTGTTTTATTTTTTAAGTTTACACTTTTTTTACTCAAAAATATTTGACAAATCATCATCATCATATCAACCGAATACTAGTTTTATTTTTCAAGTAAGTACTTACATAGAATTATTTTTTTCTCTACAACTGTTCTGAAAATGAGTCGTGAAGAAATAACGGAAAGAAACTCCACATTTAAAATAAAAAATTCAAACATTCTAGGTACCTACCCTATGAAAAATCATGCATAAAGTCTATATTATTATTTTTATTTCATTAAATTATATCCTATTAAGGTACCGGGTTCAAATCTGGACGGCCAATGTACCAATGAGTTTTTCCAAAAAACTTACGTACATATACTTACCGATTGCTTTAACGATGAAGGAAAAAATCGTGAGGAAACCTGCACACAGGCCTGCGAAGAAACTCGAAGGTTGTGTGTATGAAGTCGACCAACCCGCACTGGGCCCGCGTGGTCGACTAAGGCCTAATCGCCCTGATTCAGGGTAGGCTCGAGCCCCTCGTTGGGGACGTATATGAGCTGATATAATAATAATAATATACTATAAAAAAGCCGATTTATAATTTACAGAATAAAAAAAAAAATCTTTTTAGGTGAAATAATAAAATCTTTTAATGGTTATCAATTATTTCTTACAAATAACGTCACTGACTGAATGACTTAGTGGTAAGTGCTCCTGCCTGCTGAACTAAGGGTTTGTGGATTTTATCTCCAACAAGTGAAAACATTAACTATGTACAAAAAAACTATTTGAAAAACTTTCATTGTTTACTTTTTACATCTTAAGTTAATAACTTTTCTTTATCTCTACCACCGTTCTGGAAAACCAGTCATGGAAAATAAACGGTAAGAAAATCCACATTCAAAATTCAAAATACAAATAATCTTACCCAAGAAAAATCCTACAATAAAAATGTTTTTGAAGTTTAAAAACCTTTCATTATTACTATTTTACATTTCAAAAATAACATCAATATTTTATGCCTTGAAAATAACATCTTTTAAAATATGTCTTCCAACCCAAAAAGAACAATAGTTTATTTTAAAAAACAAGCTATTTTAAAGTTTATTTCTTGCTAATAACATCAGTGACTGACTGATTCGCTGATCCAGTGGTCGGTGCTTCTGTTTGTCGAACCAAGGGTTTGGTTCGATTTCCAACCCCAGGGCAGACATTCATGTGAGGAACAGGCTTGTTTGCTCTATGCATGAGTATTTATTCTAAAAGTCGCTGTAAAGGTCATAAGTGTCCATGGTTGATTATTTGGTAGTGAATCGGACCAGCATTTTATGATTGCAACTTCAGGTGGTTGGGTTTTACAATAGTATGTATTAAAAAGTATTTTTTGCAGTCGGGCTTCCCCACAATATTTTTTCGTAATATTGTATATTATATTGCGTGTATTTTGGTGATTGATGTCGTCTTGCACGTCTTGTCTTGTCAGATTACACATAATATTGTAATATTTGACACGTAACTCAGCGTGTTTGCAATGATTTGCAGGTGAAACACCTTTTAACTCTTTTAAGTTAAAAATTTCGATTTTTATAAGGTGACTTGCTCTTGACCCATCGTCTCCATTTCTTGATATGTAACCATCCCACATTCAGTTGCGCGACCGACATACGATAATAATGTTACTTTCTTCTTTAGTTTGAGTTTTTCAAAAAATGAATCAATATTGTTTTGTCTTTTGAGTCCATTTTCTTGTTTTTATGAGCCAACCGCATGGAGCACGTTTCATCCTCATCGTTCAGACTATTATCAAAATAATAACTTTTGAAAGTATTAGGCAACTACAGCGAGTCATTAGCTGTTAGCTGAAACAAACAAAACCACTAGTTGAAATAAAAGAACTAAGCATTTGTTAAATTGCTGTAAAGAGTTAATAAAATGTATATTTTAAATAAAATAACTTTTAGAATACCGAAAAAATGGCCGGGTGGCAGTAAAGTTCTCGAGTGGGAACCGTGCACCGGATAACTTAAAGCGTAGGCTGGTCTCCCCCCGCGGTGGACCAACGACCTGGTAAAGACCGCGGGAAGTCGCTGAATACGGGCAGCGCAGGACAGGCCTGCGTGGAAATACTTGGGGAAGACGGCTTTTGGTAAATAATATGATGATGATGATAATGAAAAAAATAATATGTATATAATTTTTACCTTGGTTGAGAACGATTTGATTCTGGTTGTCTTTCAACATCATCAGCTAGCTCGTATAACAACTTGTCGTAAAAGTCATTGTAAAGGTCATAAATGTCCATGGTTGCTTGTTTGGTAGGGAATGAGGCCAGCTGTTTATATTTGTGAAGTCAGGTGATTGGGTTTTGCAATGATATGGAGAACGTAAATTGGAAGTAAAAAAGGGAGGCTTTAGTTTGAATGTGTTTCAAAAAAGTATTTTTTACAGTCGGGCTTCCCTGCAATTTGTTTTGTTATATTGTATATTATATCGCACGTATCTTGGTAATTGATGTCATCTTCAGATTGTGCGTAATATTTGACTCGTAACTCAGCGTGTTTCCAATGATTCGCAGGTGAAACATCTTTTAACTCTTTTAAGTTAAAAATTTCGATTTTTACAAGATGACTTGCTTTTGATCCATCGTCTCCATTGCTTGATATGTAAGACATCCCACAATCAGTTGCGCGACCAACACATGATGATAATGTTACTTTCTTCTTTAGTTTGGGTTTTTCAAAAAATGAATCAATATTGTTTGATCTCTTTACTCCATTTTTCTTGTTTTTATGAGCCAACAGCATGGAGCACGTTTCATCCTCATCGCTCAGACTATTATCAAAATAATAACTTTTGAAGGTATTAGGCAAGTCCAGTGAGTCATTAGTTGTTAGCTGAAACAATCGAAACCACTAGTTGAAATAAAAGAACAAAGCATTTGTTAAACTAGTGTAGAGAGTTAATAAAAGGTGAATTTTAAATAAAATAACTTATTAAGGACATTAAAAAGACTATTAAAAAGCGTCGGTGGATCAACCAGGTAACGACTCGGTCCATCTAACCAGAGGTACCAGGTTCAAATCTGGACGGTTAATGTACCAATGAGTTTTTCAAAAACTTACGTACATGTACTTACCGATTGCTTTAACGATGAAGGAAAAAATCGTGAGGAAACCTGCACACAGGCCTGCGAAGAAACTCGAAGGTTGTGTGTATGAAGTCGACCAACCCGAACTGGGCCCGCGTGGTCGACTAAGGCCTAATCGCCCTGATTCAGAGTAGGCTCGGTGGGGACGTATATGAGCTGTAATGATGATTAAGGACACCGAACAGATGGCCGTGGGGGTAGTTACGTTCTCGAGTGGCGACCACGCACCGGTAAACATAGCGTAGGCAGGCCTGCCACGCGGTGGATCGACGATGATGCGAGCAGCGCAGGACCGGTCGTCATGGAAATCCTTGGAGGAGGCCTTTGTACAGCAATGGACGTTTTTCGGTAAATTTGATGATGATTTAGGAGACAATAGAAATTAATTTGAGGAAAAAGTATTAAACAAGGGAAAACTTACCGTCATAGTATCAGCGGACTGATATAGGTATGATAAAATGCACTGCACAAATACACCTGTATTATAAACTTTATAGTTTATCGGATCAAGGTAGTGTTGCTACTGGATCTGTCTATGCAATATCATTTTGTTTTATAGGAAGGGTTGATGAACACGTCAGAACTTGATCATTGCACACCTGCAACGTTGCCTCCGTCGTTTACGATAGATATGCGTAAAAAAGGTAATTTAATAGATTCCGTTTGTTACTTTTAAGAAAGGACGCTATTGTACCTGCCGACATACCACATATTTTTTATGTATAGTTGGTATTTTGTTAAGGAAGAGAAGTTAACAAGTTTAGACATGTCAAAGCTGCGTACATTGATCCAATCCCAATCACATATGTGTAAAAAAAGGGTCACGTATTGGATTCATTTTTTAATATAAGCAAAGACTGGTAACATGCAGGTAGGCTGGTATTGTGATTGGAGCATTTCTATTGTGATCGAGTCGTCAAAAGCCTTTTATACCTTATACATTCAGGTAGGAGACAAGTAACAAATTAGTGATTTTAATTGTAAGTAAGTATATGTTAGTATAAATATCCCTCGTTTCACATCTTTATAAAATGTTAAATGGACGACAATCATTGTAATCTATAGAGGAACGAATGAAAAAAAAACACATACGGTCGAAAAATGCTACATTCCAATTGCCCCGACTAGGTAAAAAACCGAAGGGTTATGAATCTCATGTATTTCTTAAAAATATTGAAACTAAAAAATGTTTTTAATAGTTTTTCATAGGTAAGATTATTTGTATTTTGAATGTGGATTTTCTTACCGTTTATTTTCCATGACTGGTTTTCCAGAACGGTGGTAGAGATAAAGAAAAGTTATTAACTTAAGATGTAAAAAGTAAACAATGAAAGTTTTTCAAATAGTTTTTTTGTACATAGTTAATGTTTTCACTTGTTGGAGATAAAATCCACAAACCCTTAGTTCAGCAGGCAGGAGCACTTACCACTAAGTCATTCAGTCAGTGACGTTATTTGTAAGAAATAATTGATAACCATTAAAAGATTTTATTATTTCACCTAAAAAGATTTTTTTTTAATTCTGTAAATTATAAATCGGCTTTTTTATAGGATATTATTATTATTATATCAGCTCATATACGTCCCCACCGAGGGGCTCGAGCCTACCCTGAATCAGGGCGATTAGGCCTTAGTCGACCACGCGGGCCCAGTGCGGGTTGGTCGACTTCATACACACAACCTTCGAGTTTCTTCGCAGGCCTGTGTGCAGGTTTCCTCACGATTTTTTCCTTCATCGTTAAAGCAATCGGTAAGTATATGTACGTAAGTTTTTTGGAAAAACTCATTGGTACATTGGCCGTCCGGATTTGAACCCGGTACCTTAATAGGATATAATTTAATGAAATAAAAATAATAATATAGACTTTATGCATGATTTTTCATAGGGTAGGTACCTAGAATGTTTGAATTTTTTATTTTAAATGTGGAGTTTCTTTCCGTTATTTCTTCACGACTCATTTTCAGAACAGTTGTAGAGAAAAAAATAATTCTATGTAAGTACTTACTTGAAAAATAAAACTAGTATTCGGTTGATATGATGATGATGATTTGTCAAATATTTTTGAGTAAAAAAAGTGTAAACTTAAAAAATAAAACAGTAATAGTAAAAGTTTTTTAAATTTTAAAATATTTTTAATTGCAAGATTTTTAACAGGCAAGATTATTTTGATTTTGAATTTTAAATGTGAAGTTTCTTTCCAAATCTTTTTTACGACTTATATTCCAAAAAAAAATTATTATTATTCTATGAACTAAAAAAAGTAAAATAGTAATTAGAAGAGCTTTTTAAAATTGTAAAATGTATATATATTTTAAATAATAAAAACTTAAAAACATAAAAAGGTAATCATGAAAGTTTTTCAATTTGTAAAATATTTTTACTGTATGATTTTTCATAAGTAAGATTATTTGGATTTTCCATTTTTAATATTGTGGAGTTTCTTACCGTTTATTCTTTACGACTTATTTTCCAAAAAAAGTGGTAGAGATCAAAAAAATAATTATATGAACTAAAAAGTAAAGTAGTAATAAGAAAAGCTATTTCAGTTTGTAAAATATTTTTTTGTAAGATAAAACATCAAAAATACTTAAAACATAAAAACGTAATCATGAAAGTTTTTCAATTTGTAAAATATTTTTAATTGTATGATTTTTCATAGGTGAGGTTATTTAGATTATTGTGTTATAAGTTATTTGATTTGCCGTTACTTTTCCACAATTTTTTCCAAAACGATGGTTGATATCAAATAAATCTATTAACGTAAAATGTAAAAAGTTAATTATGAAAGTTTAACAAATTGTATTTTTTTGATATAGTTAATGTTTGCCCTTGTTGGGAATAGAATCCACGAACCCTTAGTTCAGCAGGCAGTAGCGCTTACCACCGAGTCATTAAGTCAGTGATGTTATTTGTAAGAAATAACCATTGAAAGATTTTATTAAATCACCTAAAAAGATTTCTTCTTTAATTCTATAAATTATAAATTGGGTTTTTATAGAATACATTTTGCATGAAATAAAAAAAAAATATTCACCCTTCTACAGTGATAGTAACAGGACCCAGCGGATTTAGAAAATCTGATTTTGTTACCAACTTTTTTTAAATTTACTTCACAATTATGCAATCTAGAGTTCAGTAGAATAACTTGGTGTTACGACGAAATGCAACCATTGTATAATTTAAGTAAATTAAATGACAGTCTTGGTTTTTTCTGATCTTAGTCTGATAATTAATGATTAATTGATTGTTAAAATGTTTCAGACAATATTTTTGTAATGAGTTCGTAAAGCACCTTTTATATGAGTTTTTTAAAATAAATTTTGTAAACACATTTTTTATTTAGAAGTAAAAATTTCTCCAATTGGAACAATCAATACAATACAAATGAAGAAATTGAATTTCGAATACATTTTAATTAACTATACAAGAAACTTACATTTAATTTTATCTACCTTAACAATACTTATATTTAACTAAATAAAACTATAACTGAATTAAATTAACCGATACAAAAAGTTACAATAAAATTTTACTTAATCTAAAACTATAACATCTTCATCATTAACAACTGCACTATTATCATATATTAATCTGTACACAACAATTAAATAATTATTGTTTAAAACATGGTACACAGGATATACCAGAGGGGGAGGAGGTATATCTGGTGGAGATTCCGCCAAATGTCCTTGACCATCCTCCAATTCCTGGTCTTCGTCCTCAGGAGTATATTCCGTGTAAGTAGGAGAGATGGAATAACCGTTCCTTTGCTCATTCGATTCGGCTCCCGGAGTATATTCTTCGAATATTTCGTCTTCTGAGTTTAATCTCGGGGTAAGACGACGAGAGCGTTCCCCCTCCTCCATTTCTATTTGGTTGATCTCCGATCTCTCAGTTATTGGAGAATACGGATCATAAAAATCGTCGAGCAAATTGTACATATCTTCGTCGAATTCGTCAGAGTGTATATCGTAAGCGTCCATTGCAGAATGTTTGATAGAAGCTTGAAGAGATGGCTTATATTGCAGGCTGGTTTATTTTTTTATACATCTTGAAAGTAAAAGGTGTTCGCACCTGTATGGATCCACCTGTTCTATAGAATTACAGTTTGTATTGTATTGGACTGTATTGTATGGACATCAAAAGCCTTTAGTATCTCATACATTCAGGATAGAGGCTAGTAATAAATTAGTGATTTAAATTGTTAGTGGGTATGCGCCAGTATAAAAATCCCCGCATTTCTCACGTTTTACAAAGGCTAAATAGACGACACTCATTTTAATTTATATGGGAATGAATGAAAAAATTTACTGTAGACAGATGCAACATTCCTGTTGCCCGACTTGGAAAAAGCAGAGGGTTATGAAATTGACACACTTGCACGTATCTCTTACTATTGTGAGAACAGATTGATTAGGTTATTATCAACTCTTGTAAATGCGCACATAGTCACATAGTCACATTTTTTTAAATTAATATTATTAATTCATTTTTATTGATTATGGATTGAACGCAAAAAGGGTTATTATTTACAATTTTTAAAATTATAAAGAAAAAAAAATGCAATGAAGAATAATGATGTAAGTATTATACGCACTATCATTCAGTTACCGAGTATACCTACGCACAGGATTATTTGAGTCGCGGATTGTTCAAGCAGGTTGTAGGTACTGGTCGGCCACTACTGCTTCTCGCAGCCACTAGCCGACAGACCAACGAAGCGACGACGACGACGGTGGTGACGTGGTGTGTCGGTGCTCCAGGTGTGTGTACGCAGGATGTTTCTTTAAGCCCGCACCGGAGGATTTCAGGCAGCGGCCCTCTTGGGTTTCGACGCTTTCGGCTTCTTCGTAGGCGGCTTGGTGATTTTTTGCGCCTGGGGCGCTGTGGCCGTGGACTTGCCCGGCAAAGCCAACTTCTTTGCGGCGGGTTTCTTCTTAGCGCCGGTGGCCCTCTTGTCCTTAGTGGTAGCGCCATTAGGGCCGTCGCTGGCGTTTTTTGCGAAAACAACGAGTCGCTATTAAAAAAAAGCCAGCCATGCATATTAAGTGGTCTAGAACCCGCGAATACCTACTACTGCCGGGCCGAGCCCTTAATTAGGGTCGTCGCTGGCGTTTTTTGCGAAAACAACGAGTCGCTATTAAAAAAAGCCAGCCATGCATATTAAGTGGTCTAGAGCCCGCGAATACCTACTACTGCCGGGCCGAGCCCTTAATTAGGGTCGTCGCTGGCGTTTTTTGCGAAAACAACGAGTCGCTATTAAAAAAAAGCCAGCCATGCATATTAAGTGGTCTAGAGCCCGCGAATACCTACTACTGCCGGGCCGAGCCCTTAATTAGGGTCGTCGCTGGCGTTTTTTGCGAAAACAACGAGTCGCTATTAAAAAAAAGCCAGCCATGCATATTAAGTGGTCTAGAGCCCGCGAATACCTACTACTGCCGGGCCGAGCCCTTAATTAGGGTTGTCGCTGGCGTTTTTTGCGAAAACAACGAGTCGCTATTAAAAAAAAGCCAGCCATGCATATTAAGTGGTCTAGAACCCGCGAATACCTACTACTGCCGGGCCGAGCCCTTAATTAGGGTCGTCGCTGGCGTTTTTTGCGAAAACAACGAGTCGCTATTAAAAAAAGCCAGCCATGCATATTAAGTGGTCTAGAGCCCGCGAATACCTACTACTGCCGGGCCGAGCCCTTAATTAGGGTCGTCGCTGGCGTTTTTTGCGAAAACAACGAGTCGCTATTAAAAAAAGCCAGCCATGCATATTAAGTGGTCTAGAGCCCGCGAATACCTACTACTGCCGGGGCCGAGCCCTTAATTAGGGTCGTCGCTGGCGTTTTTTGCGAAAACAACGAGTCGCTATTAAAAAAAAGCCAGCCATGCATATTAAGTGGTCTAGAGCCCGCGAATACCTACTACTGCCGGCCGAGCCTTAATTAGGGTCGTCGCTGGCGTTTTTTGCGAAAACAACGAGTCGCTATTAAAAAAAAGCCAGCCATGCATATTAAGTGGTCTAGAGCCCGCGAATACCTACTACTGCCGGGCCGAGCCCTTAATTAGGGTCGTCGCTGGCGTTTTTTGCGAAACAACGAGTCGCTATTAAAAAAAGCCAGCCATGCATATTAAGTGGTCTAGAACCCGCGAATACCTACTACTGCCGGGCCGAGCCCTTAATTAGGGTCGTCGCTGGCGTTTTTTGCGAAAACAACGAGTCGCTATTAAAACAAAAAGCCAGCCATGCATATTAAGTGGTCTAGAACCCGCGAATACCTACTACTGCCGGGCCGAGCCCTTAATTAGGGTCGTCGCTGGCGTTTTTTGCGAAAACAACGAGTCGCTATTAAAAAAAAGCCAGCCATGCATATTAAGTGGTCTAGAGCCCGCGAATACCTACTACTGCCGGGCCGAGCCTTAATTAGGGTCGTCGCTGGCGTTTTTTGCGAAAACAACGAGTCGCTATTAAAAAAAGCCAGCCATGCATATTAAGTGTCTAGAGCCCGCGAATACCTACTACTGCCGGGCCGAGCCCTTAATTAGGGTCGTCGCTGGGCGTTTTTTGCGAAAACAGACGAGTCGCTATTAAAAAAAAGCCTGCCATGCATATTAAGTGGTCTAGAACCCGCGAATACCTACTACTGCCGGGCCGAGCCCTTAATTAGGGTCGTCGCTGGCGTTTTTTGCGAAAACAACGAGTCGCTATTAAAAAAAAGCCAGCCATGCATATTAAGTGGTCTAGAGCCCGCGAATACCTACTACTTACGTCCCCATGCCCTTAATTAGGGTCGTCGCTGGCGTTTTTTGCGAAACAACGAGTCGCTATTAAAAAAAAGCCAGCCATGCATATTAAGTGGTCTAGAGCCCGCGAATACCTACTACTGCCGGGCCGAGCCCTTAATTAGGGTCGTCGCTGGCGTTTTTTGCGAAAACAACGAGTCGCTATTAAAAAAAGCCAGCCATGCATATTAAGTGGTCTAGAGCCCGCGAATACCTACTACTGCCGGGGCCGAGCCCTTAATTAGGGTCGTCGCTGGCGTTTTTTGCGAAAACAACGAGTCGCTATTAAAAAAAAGCCAGCCATGCATATTAAGTGGTCTAGAGCCCGCGAATACCTACTACTGCCGGGCCGAGCCCTTAATTAGGGTCGTCGCTGGCGTTTTTTGCGAAAACAACGAGTCGCTATTAAAAAAAAAGCCAGCCATGCATATTAAGTGGTCTAGAGCCCGCGAATACCTACTACTGCCGGGCCGAGCCCTTAATTAGGGTCGTCGCTGGCGTTTTTTGCGAAAACAACGAGTCGCTATTAAAAAAAGCCAGCCATGCATATTAAGTGGTCTAGAGCCCGCGAATACCTACTACTGCCGGGCCGAGCCCTTAATTAGGGTCGTCGCTGGCGTTTTTTGCGAAAACAACGAGTCGCTATTAAAAAAAGCCAGCCATGCATATTAAGTGGTCTAGAGCCCGCGAATACCTACTACTGCCGGGCCGAGCCCTTAATTAGGGTCGTCGCTGGCGTTTTTTGCGAAAACAACGAGTCGCTATTAAAAAAAGCCAGCCATGTATATTAAGTGGTCTAGAGCCCGCGAATACCTACTACTGCCGGGCCGAGCCCTTAATTAGGGTCGTCGCTGGCGTTTTTTGCGAAAACAACGAGTCGCTATTAAAAAAAGCCAGCCATGCATATTAAGTGGTCTAGAACCCGCGAATACCTACTACTGCCGGGCCGAGCCCTTAATTAGGGTCGTCGCTGGCGTTTTTTGCGAAAACAACGAGTCGCTATTAAAAAAAGCCAGCCATGCATATTAAGTGGTCTAGAACCCGCGAATACCTACTACTGCCGGGCCGAGCCCTTAATTAGGGTCGTCGCTGGCGTTTTTTGCGAAAACAACGAGTCGCTATTAAAAAAAAGCCAGCCATGCATATTAAGTGGTCTAGAGCCCGCGAATACCTACTACTGCCGGGCCGAGCCCTTAATTAGGGTCGTCGCTGGCGTTTTTTGCGAAAACAACGAGTCGCTATTAAAAAAAAGCCAGCCATGCATATTAAGTGGTCTAGAGCCCGCGAATACCTACTACTGCCGGGCCGAGCCCTTAATTAGGGTCGTCGCTGGCGTTTTTTGCGAAAACAACGAGTCGCTATTAAAAAAAAGCCAGCCATGCATATTAAGTGGTCTAGAGCCCGCGAATACCTACTACTGCCGGGCCGAGCCCTTAATTAGGGTCGTCGCTGGCGTTTTTTGCGAAAACAACGAGTCGCTATTAAAAAAAAGCCAGCCATGCATGTTAAGTGGTCTAGAGCCCGCGAATACCTACTACTGCCGGGCCGAGCCCTTAATTAGGGTCGTCGCTGGCGTTTTTTGCGAAAACAACGAGTCGCTATTAAAAAAAAGCCAGCCATGCATATTAAGTGGTCTAGAGCCCGCGAATACCTACTACTGCCGGGCCGAGCCCTTAATTAGGGTCGTCGCTGGCGTTTTTTGCGAAAACAACGAGTCGCTATTAAAAAAAAGCCAGCCATGCATATTAAGTGGTCTAGAGCCCGCGAATACCTACTACTAACACCGATAGACAGGCGACTTCGCGGCGATGCTCGAGACTTTGGAGCCTGTTTGATACAAGTTCCTCGTCGCCAATAAATCTCCTAGCGCGTCTAATCTAAGGTTCCATTCAGCCAAAGAATCTCGTAGTCTGTATTGAGGACACAGTCGCAGTGGAGCAGCGTGAAAACGTCTTTTACTTAGCTCAATATAATGCGTTCCCAATTATATGAACGCGTTCCGCTGAGGTCTAAGGAGGTCGTCAAGGACCGATATCTCTTTCTCTTGCTTTTCAAGCTCTTGCAATTTAGCTTTGGACGTTACTTACCTCACGCGGGGGCGTCGGTAATCGAGCAGTCGCCTTTCTACAACAAATCACTTTGTCAAACTTATATTGAGTTCTAGCAAGCGTAACTGTTTCTGCTCAGATTGATAAACGGACCTTTGAGTTCTGTCACACCCTGGACACTTCATACAACGGGCAAGAAATGACATTTCAAAAAAGGAATGACGGAACAAACAAAATGGCGGCGAAATCCTATACATTCGACAACAAACTGTAACCAATCTGTATAAATCTGGGTGACGAGGGGGTGAGGTCGCAATCTAGAGAGCGGCAGGGAGTGTCCATACTGTATGTTAGTACTAATATATATACTTTGGTTATGTGCACCTAATTAAATGCAGGGAAATTGCGAATCAGATATGAGGAGATCCGTAGGAGAACCAAAGTAACCGACATAGCTCACAGAATCGCTAAACTGAAGTGACTGTGGGCAGAGTACATAGCTCGTAGAACAGATGGCCGTTGGGGTAGTAAAGTTCTCGAGTGGCGACCGGAAGATGTAGCGCAGGCAGGCCTACCACGCGGTGGACTGACTAGCTGGTGAAGGTCGCGGGAAGCCGCTGTATGCGGGCAGTGCAGGACCGGTCGTGGAAATCCAATGTCCTGCAGTGGAAGTCTTTCGGCCGATATGATGATGATGATGAAATATTTTCAACTCACTTCCAAAAAGGAGGAGGTTCTCAATTCGACTGTATGAATTTTTTTGTACGTTCGTTACGCGTTACCTTCGTAAATTGTGAACCGATTTTCATGATGATTTGTTTATTCGTTAGGGTGTCATATCAACTTGGTCTCGCATAAATTTTATCAAAATCGGTGTAGTACTTTTTAATAAAATTAACAAAAACTAAAAACAATATTGCTAAATTGTACTTAGTTTTTGCGATGCAAAGGGAGTTGGTTTTTTACGTGTTGGGCGTTTCCGATTGCGTCGTGCTGTGCACGATTACAGCGCCACCAATATTATACTTTGATAGCGCCATTTTTATGCGAGCGCCATAAGCATCATCGAGTACATAATAGTTTCTTTATTCTAAATAACGATTATAAAATAACGCAGGTGTAAGTAACATAGTCGCAAAGATTGAATCAATCTTGCCATGTCATTTTTCGTTGCGAGGGGGTTCGATAAGCTACCCCCTACTAGCCGAACTTTCGCATTAAAATAAGTCACTGAATTCAATTCGATCAAAAGGGCTCAATCACTATTAGTGTACACACACACAAACACACACACACACAAACACACACACTATGTTGTGTTATCTGTTCTTTGTTTTTAATCCTTTTGTTGTCTTCCACTTCTTGTAATAATTACTTAGTTTCTGTTATGTTGCTTAGCCGCCACCTGTTAAATCTGTTTTATGTTAATGTTCTTTTGACCGCCACGAGACAGGCATAGCCTAGTGTGGAGTCACAGTTAACTTGTATTTATTAGATAACTTCGTAAATAAAAATTTTGTATCTTTTATGTCTTTAATTTAAATAGGCCTCATAAGAGGCTCCAGGTCACCCAAAGGGCAATGGAGCGTGCTATGCTCGGAGTTTCTCTGCGTGATCGAATCAGAAACGAGGAGATCCGTAAGAGAACCAAAGTAACCGACATAGCTCTTAGAATTGCTAAACTTAAGTGGCAGTGAGCGGGGCACATTGCTCGTAGAACAGATGGCCGTTGGGGCAGTAAAGTTCTCTAGTGGCGACCACGCACCGGTGGTCTTGGAAATCCTTGGGGGAGGCCTATGTCCAGCAGTGGACGTCCTTCGGCTGATATGATGATGTCTTTAATAAGGAAAAACAACTGACAAACGATGACAACACATAAGGCGAAATGTTATGTAGAATTAGTGAAACGTTTCGAGGATGGGTCGATGTGGCCCTGACCGCAGCTGAATGCAAATCGTGATTTAAGCGACCATGATGTCATTCTAAATTTAAATTAAGGCTTCTAAATTTAATTTCAATTCGTTTTGTTATGTTGATACCGTTTTTAACTTTTATCGTGTAAGTAAATCAATGTTTGCTTCGAGTTCTGTATATTTAATCTTGCGCCCGATTTTTCTACTACTTTCCTTGCATACACACTTCGCATAATTGTAGGTACATTGTAGGTAATCACTCATTTCGGTTTTTTTTTTCACTAATTTACATAAAACAAATAAAACTAGCATCGGACATAATCTTCTGGTAGACTATTTATATGTGTGGGTGCAGACAGAGTAATTTTAGAGTTACCCGTTAATTAAAATTTCTACAAATTTGGTAAAAAATATATACCAATGTGAGAGAATATTAATACAAAAGTGTAACAAAACAAGAGTAAAATAATGTATTTTTTTATTTTTTTTTATTCACCATTGGTAAACCCTTGACAACATCTCACCTGGTGGTAAGTGACGATGTTGCCGAAGATGGAAGCGGGCTTACCAAGATTCCCCAACGCAATGGGGAACTGGCTATCTTATCTTCATGCCGGAACACACCAATGATATCAACATTGATATTTGGCGGCAAGACTTAGGTAAGATGGTGGTAGCTAGCCAGGCGGGCTTAGAAAATGCCCTACCACCAACCAAACCGAGTCTTACAATTGACCCCGCCGGGAATCGAACCCGCGACCTCCTGTGTAGAGCCAGTGAACTTTGCCTCTGAGCTACGGAGGCGGTTAAAAACATTGCCATTATTGTTAAATGTTTGTCAAACATTTTTAAATAACTGGTAACCCTAAAATTATTTCGAATGTGACCACACATTATGTAAATAAATAGTCTTCCTTAAAATAATATCCGAAACCGGTCGTTGACCACTTAAACGTGTAGTTTTATTTGTTCTTTGTGGAATAGTGAAAAAAATAATCTTAAATGAGTGATACAATGATCGAACAAGAACTTACAATCAAATGTATAAATCTGTAGAGATAGTAATTTACTGGTAACCCTTTTGAGCTATTGAATAGCTTTTATCGCGGGCTTTGAGGGGACCGAATCAAGAAATTTCGTAACGAAAATAAAACCTGACACCCCAAAAAAAAATATTGAGTTCTAAAAAACTTACAGTGCCATCTATCTAGCCATCATGATGATTATGATGGCGATTGATGATGGCGGATGATGATGATGATGATGAACTTTCTTAGTGCTAATTTATTACATAAACATCCCGCGCCCCAAGGACTATATGGTACTGGTAAATACTGCATAAAAAATAATAATATTATAATTGCATAAGTTGATAAAAAATGCTATGCAATAGCTTTACCGCGGCAGTCGCCGAGTGCCACACGTCTTTTTTTTTATTCACTATTAGTAAAGCTTTTGGCATCATCTCACCTCATCGTAGTGACGATGATGCCAAAGATGCAAACGGGCTTACTAATATTCCCCAACGCAATGAGGGAACTGGCTATCTTATCTACTATATCTATAAAAAAAATATTTTGAATATCGAAGCTTTGTATGTTCGTGCCACCTTGCTCTATATATTGGATAAATATAATGTAGCTATTTTAATCCAACTAGTCCTACTAATATTATAAACGCGCAAGTTTGTAAGAATGTATGGATGTATGTTTGTTACTCTTTCACGCAAAAACTACTGAACGGATCTGGCTGAAATTTGGTAGGTAGACAGATCAGGACCTGGATTAACACAGAGGCTACTTTTTTCCACGCTCGTAAGCGGCTCGCGTACTGCGCTCCCTCGAAAAGTAATAAAAACGTTGTCCACGCGGGTGAAGCCGCGGGAAACAGCCAGTTAAAACATAAAAAATAAACTTGTTATGAAATAACTAGCCCCTCACGTGACTAGCACTATTGCTACAATCTAACCAACATTATTCTAAGCAACCAATCGAACTAAACTTGACACCTCCGTGACGAGATCCTTAACAAGTGCAAATCAAAACAGTTGCGACATGCGACCTGCCTGCACCTTACACCAATAGTTGTATGTAGGTAACTCATAGTTTACTCGAATTGCCAATTACCGTTGGATAGAATATTTTAGCATACTATACTACGATACGTATTAGTACTTTAGCTGTGTAGAAATAGTGTCATTGATGCATTGAAATTAGAAAAAAAATGGGCCAAGTGCGTTTTGGAAGTAGGGTCCTTAGCCTTTTCAAATACAGTGTAAACTCTGTAAAACGTCACTCAATATAACGATTCACTTCGTGAAACCACAGATTACTAAATAGTTACTTCGTAAGTGAAACGTCAAAATTTGACGCTAATTTCTCTCTGTATAACGAAAACTCTCAATAACGTCACAAAATGCCCGGTCTCTTGAGTGTCGCTATATAGAGTTTACACTGTATACATTTATGATATAAAAAAGACTTTTGCAGTTGGTATAGAACATATGATATTCTATGAACTTTTACAATACCAACTGCATATTTTAAGTTGGTTGGCAAATACTCCTAAACTAAGTATATTTAAAAGTTTTCAGATTTCCTGAAACAGCAGTATAGCTGATAGGGGGTGGGGGACATGTAACTCTAATAATTGAAAACGCTAAACACGTTATAAAACCGACTTCCATCGGAACAACTCAGTACATTTTTGCATCATTATTTTTGGTTTTTGTTAATTTTCTAAAAAAGTACTGCACCGATTTTGATAAAATTTAAATGGGACCACACGGGAAGCACTAGATTTCTTTTAAAAAAGGAATCATAAAAATCGGTTCACCCAGCCCAAAGTTATGCGGTAACAAACATAAAAAAAGAAAAAAAAATACAGAAGAACTGAGAACCTCCTCCTTTTTGGAAGTCGCTTGAAAAAATCAGCCCTTAAAAAAGGAATATTTCGTAAAGACATTTATCGGAAAAATGATCTTAGCAAACCCTTAATAGTTTTTGAAAGACCTATTCAATGATACCCCAAATTATAGGGTGTTCGTGAAGAAAAAAATATTTAGGCCCACTTAAAATGTAGAGGAGGCACCCTAAAAATTGTTTTTACACATATTTTATAGGAGTAGCAGGTTTGTGTAACTATACCGAATTTCAGCTTTATAGCTGTAATTGTCTTTAGAGCAAATGCGACTTTGATATATAGACGGACAGACAAACGGAAATAGCAAAACTATAAGGGTTCCTAGTTTGACTGCAGAACCCTAAAAAAGCGAGGGCGGAGCCTACAGGAGACTGCCGCTTTTTCTAGTTAGACCTTTTGCACCTAATGCAGAACCGTGATAGGTTTAATATCGGAGTTTTCATTCTTTTGGGTTTCAGACCATTCCTTAGCCCATCCCCCCCCCCCTCTCGAAAAAATACCTTGTTCAGTTCTACCTAAATTAATGCATGAATGAACGATTTATTGTATTGCTTACATAATAAACAGGTTACAGAAGAATAGAATACAGGATGTTGTTTTGGTGGATAACATTCTTTTCTTTTTTCTTATTACGAAACTGAACAACTTTTGTTCTACAACTTTTCTGAAAACGCAAAAAAATGGACTTTTCATACAAATCGATCAGCTGGTAGACCATATTTGTATGGAGAGGCCAATTTTTTTTTGAGAATCGACCATGTGTTCTCCGGCGAAAGTTGTTCATTTTCATGAGTAGAAGCCCTCCTGAAAAGAGCGTTGTCGACCAAAACAACACCCTGTATAAACATAACAAAAGTTATCTATACATACAAAGAATAAAACAAAAAATTAAAAAACGGCCAAGTTCGAGTCAGAACCGCACACATAGGGTTTCGTTCCATCATAGTAGATGGCGCTAGGTTCATGTATCAAAAACCATCATTCCAAAATTGCGCTAGTTTCTTCATATTTAAAAAAAACAAGTTTTTTTGTATCGAGTATTTTTCACTTCTTATTATTTTTTGTTATAGCGGCAACAGAAATACATCATCTGTAAAAAAATCAGCTGTCTAGCTACGACGGTTCATGAAATACAACCTGGTGACAGACGGACACCGAAGTCTCAGTAATAGAGTCCCGTTTTACCCTTTGGGTACTGAACCCTAAAAAAAGAGAAATACAAAAGGGCAATAGCTCAGTGTAGATTTTTTTACTAGTTACCTAGTAGCTTCCATATTAGCATGTAGTTCGTAAACAACCAGGCTTATTTAACCAGTAGCAATATAACCTGCGCGAACTCCACGTATGTCAACATAACACAACTTCACTCTCTGCAGCCGGTTCCGCTTGCACTCTCACTTTCGACGCGTCTACTTGTTAAACGGATGGAAACAGGATCTGCCAACACGTGCCATTGAGTGGGAAAATACGTTTATATCTTAAATGATGTGATGAATGTCAAAATGATTATCATTATAATTTCAGGTCGAGACGTACATTTATTGGACACAATAGGCCTTCCCTAATAGAACTCCATTTAGCGCTATTCTGAAATTCTTGTACATGCAGTAATTCTTGTACATGCAGTAATTCTTGTACACGCAGTAATTCTAGTACACGCTGTAATTCTTGTACACTTAGTAATTCTTGCACACGCAGTAATTCTTGTACATGCAATATTTCTTGTACATGCTGCAATTCTTGTACATGCAGTTATTCTTGTACATGCAGTAATTTTTCTACATGCAGTAATTCTTGTACACGCAGTAATTTCTTGTACATTTAGTTATTTTTGTACATGCTGTAATTCCTGAACATGCAGTGATTCTTACATCCTTATATCCTTACGATATTATGAATATAAAAATGTGTTTGTTTGTTACCTTTTCACGCTTCAACATCTCATCCAATCTTGATGAAATTTGGTATGCAGGTAGCCCGTGTCACTGAAAAGGACATAGGCTACTTTTAATCCCGTAAAAATAGCATAATCCGATGCAGTTCCTGAGGGAACTTGATAAAATACCCTTTTTTTGTTAATTTCTTTAACATCGCAACGGAACAATAGGTTGTTGATATGTTTTGCACAGATATGGTTAGCGCCCGATAGAGTCAGATATAGTTCCGGAGGGATCTGGAAAAAACTCATGTTCACGCACCACTCACCCTCAAAGACAGTCATTATAAAATAATGTTCACGCGGGCGAAGCTGCTTGCAAAAGCTAGTTATAATATAAGAACTGGTAGGATATCGTAAATTTTGTCCCTGTAGATTTCGGATTTAAACAGCTTGAAATACCCGTTGAGATTACGGTTTTCCATGCATGCAATTCTAAATTAAATTAACTGAAATGTGATTTTAACCCCTTTCGGAGTCAATTTTATAAAACTTATTTCTCTAATACAACTGAGGATCATGTTTCAGACTTTAACTTTCTAATTTCAGCTAATTTAGGTTGTGCGTTGTCGTCAGTTAACTCAATGAAGCTGCGTTTTCATGACAATAATCACCACTCTGTCGGCCACTACGATGGTACTTGGATTGTGAAAACCGTTTATCCAAGTGCATTGTTCGGAACATTAGTGAAATAGCGCCTTAGTCATATTTTCTATCACAGTAGCTAGTTGACTGTTATCGTGAAACGAGGCTTTAAGTCATTCAGTAAGTCACGAAACTTCTAGGTAAAGGACTGTCACCCAAAGTAATAACAGGCTACAGGATAGTACCTAGTGCCCACGCTACCGTAGGCGGCATCGTGTGGCATCAAAGGCATTGCGCTTAGCAAGCCATTTCGTAATACTGTGATCTTACGGTAAAGGAAAACATCGAGAGGAAACCTGCACACGCTTGCATAGAAATTTGAAGGTTGTGTATGAAGTCGACCAACTAGGCCCGCGTGGTCGACTAAGGCTCGATCACCCTGAATCAGGGTAGGCTCGAGACCCTCGGTGGGGATGTATATGAGCTGATATGATGATGATGATTACCTCGTTGGCATCCTTCACGTTTCCTGTAGTTCCATTAATTGTGCTTGCTATTCTGTATTAATTGTTTTTATTACAAGCTTTTATTTAGTTTCACCTGTCCCGGTGTCTGTAATGAAATCTTGCAAGTTAAATTTGACCCTATTCCCGGTTTCCGATTGAGCTGAAATTTTGCATGCATACCTATGTATATCGCGTGCGTGTGACAATGCAGAGAGGCGGGGGGAGGGGGGAGGGGAAGGGGACAGTTGACTCTAACAAAAATTAGCATTTTAAAGCTTAATATTTCGCAAACCAATAATCAAATAATGGTTTTAGCAAACTCTCAGTAGTTTTGGAAGACCTATTATACGATACCCCACGCGATAGGGTACGCCAACGAAAAAAAATATCTGAAGAACCATAATTCTCCCAGTACGATTCTTTACTCCTTCGTCAAAGTGAAAACAGCCTCAGTGTTAATTTAAATTTACGCATATAAAGGAAATATTTATTGATTATTAAATAAAAATTAAAATTTCTCCAAATGAATTTAATATTTTCATGCCTTTAAAAAAAAAAAAACAATGCCAATAATGAAAAAAAAAATACATTCATCCTGGAAAACGTCTGTCTACTCCTATATGGAAGCCCTCTCCCGCCATTGCTGCGACTTCTCCTAGATTTACCTGGAACGACACCCAAGCTAGCACTCTCGTAACCCACTCAATATATAGGGTGACCTTAAATTAGTTCTTGATAGCAAAGGATATGAATGTACTCGTGATTACAAACAACTTTCCCAAAGAAACTATATGTCGAATGAGAAAAAAAAATTTAGGTCCTCGGTACATAACAAGTTATCAAATCGAAAAAAATGTATGAAGGACCAAATTTTTTTTTTCATATTTGACATATAGTTTCTTTGGGAAAGTTGTTTGTAATCACGAGTACATTCATATCCTTTGCTATCAAGAACTAATTAAAAGTCACCCTATATATCACTCTAGATTCATGAAGCAAATTGTATGATTAGTCATTTTACAGACATTTCACGCTGATTCAGGCAATTTGTAATAACTCGTCCGTATGTAAACGATCAGGCAAAATGTAAAATTCTGTACGCAGATTGTAAAATGCCGAGCCAGGCTAATTGTAATAATTCTTCCGTATATAAACGGTCAATGCCGAGTCAGGCAAATTGTCAAAATGCCGTACGGCAGATTGTAATTGAGATCGCGAAGCGAGCGCTGTTAGGTTCGGTCAGGTTTGATTTATTTAACTGTCAAAGATTGTCTCCGCCCTTGCCATTGTATAATTTGCCTGACCATATGTATAATATTAATAACGAATAATACAGTATGCCTGCGACAGATCAAATTTAACAATAACACTGGTCTACAGTGGTTTTGTTGCCCTAGATATAAGATCGATTTTGGATATATTTATGATCACAATTCATGAAACTATCAATGATTTTATAAGATTTGCTCTCGTTTTTTTGCGTAGAACTCTAAGCATGATTGGGAAAATAAATTTTATTACTAACGAGCCGATAATTGATCATAAAAACAAGAGCACATTCAATACTTTCATGAATAAATTCGTAATCTGGGCACCTGAAAACATCAAAATTTGCTAAGATATACAGCTCTATAAAAAAATATTTTTTTTTGTAGAGCTGTGTAATCGACCACGTGTATGTGTATAGTGGAATGTGTTTGCGTGCGTGTTAACATTCAGTCACAAGTGGAGCTGGCGCAACTTCACTTGTCGTATCGAGGACAGTTAGTTTTCGAATTTATAAAGTTAAAGTTAAAAATGATATTTGGTTGATATGATGTTAATATTGTTCAAAATAAAGACTCAGTTTGAACATAGGTTTATTGAAATTTCCAAAGTACTTGGTCTTTGTAAAATTTTATTTTTCCTGTAAGAACGAAAAAACTTTAGATTTTCTCATAGTTTTTCCTGCAATCTATGCATTTAACCTCGTATATTGGGATTTTTGCAAAATTTTAGGTCCATTAGATTTGGAGATAAGGGGGAATGGTCAATTTTTGCCTATGCGGAAGGGGATTTCTTAAAAGATATCAGCTGGATACCTTGGACGCCATCGACCGACGCGCACGGAGACTTTGGTGACGACGAGCTATAGTCAACGACAAGCTCCAAAGCTTGAGTATCGCTGCAAAGTCGCCTGTTTATCGGTATTCTATCGAATTAATTTCGGAGAGTGCGCGCAAGAACTTCACGACTTCATTCCCCTAGCTCCATTCCACCGTCGGTAAACGAGACGCAGGGAAGGGGTTGCATCCCTATGTTGTTGATGGTACAGCTTTTCGCACGAAGCGTTACGCTTCGTCATTTATTATGCTTGGAGGAAGGAGTGGAACTCCTTGCCTGCGTCAGTGTTTCCCGATTCCTATAATTTGGAGATCTTCAAGGCAAGAGTGAATAGGCATTATTTGAGTTTGCGTGAACCATCTTCGACTGCATCATCACTTACCATCAGGTGAGTTGTAATCGAACACACTCAAATTTTTAATAAAATAGAAAGATTTCTGAAAATATTTTTTTTGTAAAAGCCAAACAGTTTTGCGTAATTTACGCATTTGCAGATGTTTAAGGTTTTTTTAACCGACTTCAAAAAAGGAGGTTTCTCAATTCGACCGTATATTTTTTATTGTGCGTGTTCGCGGATGACTTCGTCGTTTAAGAACCCATTTTGATGTTTCTTTTTTTGTTGGAAAGGAGATATCCTAAGGGTGGTACCATTATAAGGAAACCAGGATCTGATGATGGCATCCCAGAGAAATTGAGGGTACCTTAGTTTCCTGTTTGAAGTAGTTTTTTTTTATTTTTTCAAAATTATTAATTAGACTAATTTACTTTATTTTCTTTGTTTATTATTATTTTAAAGTGTTTTATAAGCGAAATAAAGTTTTCATCTATCTATCTACATAATAATAACTGTAAATGCCTCATCATCATATCAGCTGAAAGGCGTCCACTGCTGAACAAAGGATTTCCACAACGACCAATGCTGCGCTGCCCGCATCCAGCGGCTTCCGCGACCTTCACCAGGTCTGGTCTACCGAATGGGAGGCGAATGCCTACCCAAGCTTTTTTTTATTATGCTTCTGTTTAAACTAAGGTCTCTGGCATGCCTACTGTTGTCCTTAATGTATCTATAATAGCCAAATGCAATATACCTTCTGCTGTGAAATAGGTCACCGTAGTTCTTCATGCATAATGGCTAAGCCCCATAAAATTACCATGGAGAATCCCATAATTTGTCTAGCATGCTATTTACGGTACATATAACATAATCATGCTTAAAATAACATGAACAAAGATTTGATATGCTTTGGACACAGACTATTAAGCTTAAAATGTTAGTACAAATATCAACTATGGCTTTTGTAATGTCAACCAATGACAATAGTTTAATGTCTAATTATTACAACGGTAAGAATGTACAATCTTCTTCATTTTATCAGCTCATATACGTCCCCACCGAGGGGCTCGAGCCTACCCTGAAGTAGGGCGATTGGGCCTTAGTCGACCACGCGGGCCCTAAGGTTTTATGGGGCTTAGCCATTACGCATGAAAAACTACGGTGACCTATTTCACAACAGAAGGTATATTGCGATTTGCTATTATAGATACATTAAGGTCAACAGTAGGTATGCCGAAGACCTTAAAGAATGTACAATAAATAAAGATAAAAAAAATGTATTAATAACTAAAAATACATAAATCAATTGCTCTAGAATCTAATCTATCGAAAACACGTTCTTAGCAAACACTTTTGGAATACATATTCAACAATATCCAAATGATAGGGTGAATTAAACGTGAATTAAAAAAAAACCGGCTAAGTGCAATTCAGACTCGCGCACAAAGGGTTCCGTACCATCATACTAGATGGCGCTAGTTTCTTCACGTTTCATAACAAAACGTTTTTTGTATGGAGTTTTTTGATTTTTGCTAATTTTTTGGTATTTGTTGTTATAGCGGCAACAGAAACAATCTGTGAAAATTTCAACTGTCTTACTATCACGGTTCATGAAATACAGCCTGGTGACAGACGGACAGACAGATGCACAGACGGACAGACTGCGGAGTCTTAGTAATAGGGTCCCGTTTTTACCTTTTGGGTACGGAACACTAAAAAGACTTAAATTTAACTAGTTTTTATATTCTACTTTTTTGATTGAAATGGGCTGTGGGCAAAATCCAAGAAATTAGAGTGACAAGACTGGTATATCCGGCAATCACACAACTACACAAACACGTGGGTGTGGTGGGGTACGTAACTAATTACAAATGAAGCAAATTGCTCCACAATCATTCCGGTTATGGTAATCGTTAAAAATCGCAGCAAATTACTGAATTGACCGCGTCCTCTTGATATGGTTTACATTTATTTTTATTAACAATAGGGGATCGGACTGCATCAAAAATAAAATCTGAAATAAGATTTCCTAAATTGCTCTCTTCTTGAAGTTTCAAAAAACCTTACTTGTTTTGTTTCTCCATCGCGTCTTCAATTTTTAATTGATCAAATTCATAAAATAAGTTCATCAAAGACATTTTTTACACACAAAGGAACATTTATTTTACAATTTTTGGACAGTAAAAAAAATGTTTTCTTACGTCACTCTCACGAAAACTCAAACAATCACGCATATGAATCAACTGATGATCTAGTGAAGTTAGCAGGTAGCCGCACGGATGATGATTAAAAGTAGTTGTTTTCAGCTCAGGTTATGATGATGATAATGACCAAAATTCAATTAATGAACAAAATTTAACCGCTTTAAGTTTTGGCAAGCCCTTGGCATCATCTCATGTGATGGTAAATGACGATGATGCCGAAGATGGATCACACCCTAAGGCAATTCGAAACTGTCTGTCCTACTCCTATCTTCATGCCGGAAGACATCAATGCTCAGAACATTGACAACTAGCCGAATCAGAAACGAGGATATCCGTAGGAGAACCTAAGTAACCGACATAATATAGCTCTCAGAATTGCTAAACTCAAGTGGCAGTGGGCGGGGCACATAGCTCGTAGAACGGATGACCATTGGGATAGTAAAGTTCTCGAGTGGCGACCGCGCACCGGAAAGCGTAGCGTAAGCAGGCCTCCCACTTGGCGGACCGATGACCTGGTGAAGGTCGTGCGGGAAGCCGCTGGATGGGGGCAGTGCAGAACCGGTCGTCGTGGAAATATGTCCAGCAATGGACGTCCGTCGGCATGATATGATGATGATGATGACAGCTAGCCAGATGGCTTTGATAATGCCTTACCAATACCCTAACCGAGGCTTAAAGGGGATTCGAACCTGCGTCCTCCAGATGTGAAGCGAGTGGAATAACCACTACGCCACGATGGATAAGTACCATTCAAATAAGCTTGAAACCCAAGGTCAATTGACAAAGATCTCCTACATTACACGAATATCATTCGTCACTTACAATACTCGGTTATAATTCTCACGGTACAGTGGAACAAAAGCTATTCAAAACATTGTCTTAAGTACTTATTTCATAAGATCGTTGACTTGTAGGATTGCAGAATCAAAGATGTATTTTGGCTCTCTAATTGATCTTCTGATAATTCCTGTCGACGGAAGCCCTACAGTGGATGCATCTCCCTTTTATGATGATACGATTACGCAAGATATTGATACTTTATATATTGAGAGATAAGACCGCCCAAATTGTACCGCTATAGTACCTATAAAAGTTTTTGATGTGTAACATCTTTGCTCTCGCTTTCCTGCAATTTGTGGGAGTGATTTCGACGGAAATGTGTCCCATGTGTAACAGGAAGTCGCGTTTTTTCAGGCTTTAAAAGCGCGGAAAAGGCAAATCTATGACCATACAGCCTAGTCTGCCGTATCTTTGCCGTCGTTTTATAAAGTATTTAGTCACATGTTACACATCATATGCGAGTACTGTAGGTCTCGCTCGATTTTTTTTTATACTGTGTTTTTTTTTGACGTAAGTTTTTTAAGTTTTTATTACCATCATCATATCAGCTCATATATGTCCCCACCGAGGGGCTCGAGCCTACTCTGAATTAGGGCGATCGGGTTTTAGTCAAACCACGCGGGCCCAGTGCGGGTTGGTCGACTTCACACACAACATCCGAGATTCTTCGCAGGCGTGTGCAGGTTTCCTGACGATGTTTTCCTTCACCGTAAGAGCGTAGGATAAACGTACATATGAAATCTAAATTCGAAAACACATTGATACGTGGCAGGATTCGAACCACCACTTCCAGAACAGAACGTAGCGGCCCTAACCGTTACGCCACAGACGTCTAAGTTTTTATAATTTGTTTAATTTTTTTTAACTAGTGTGTACAATAAAGAGTATTTATGTGTGTCACTGAACACGAGTCGTAGGCTTCGGACTTTAAAGCCTGCGCCTTTAAAGCCTTTAAAGTCTTACTTTGGCAAAGAATATTAAATATTACCTAATAGTATCTGTGCTAAGCCGCGGACAGACGGACTGACATGGTGAAACTATAAGGGTTCCTTGGTGGCTAGGGAACCCTAAAAACCGGCCATAATGTGAGTCGTAATCCCTCCAAAAGGAGTCTGAACTGAATGAAACAAAAAAAAACGTGTGGCACTCGGGGACTGCCGCGGTAAAACTATTGCATAGCATTTTCTATCAACTTAAGGAATTTTAATTATTTTTTTATTTATGCAGTATTTACCTATTAACCTTATACTAGGTAACTAGATAAGTTTTGCAATACACAAATATGAAACAAAGAGGTGGCATATCATATATATTTTTTAAAACTATATTTCCATAGAAAAAAGTTTGGCGGGAAAAAGTTTTCTTTTTTTAATTTTTTTTTATTAAAAAAATTGATTTAATATTTAAAGATGTCGGCGTGGTCTAGAGACGACTTACGAGTTGTAATTCGTTACAACTTTGAGAGGGGTCTGTTGTTAGATGACTGTCTCAAGGAAATGCAATCTGTATTCAAACAAAACTGCCCTCATCGTACGACTGTTTACCGTTGGTATTGTGAGTTTAAACGTGGAAATTTTGAAGTTTCTGATGCACCAAGATCGGGACGACCCAGTGACGTGTGTACTCCAGATAACGTTGCCAAAATAGAAGAAATGTTAAGAGTTGATCGTCGAATGACCTATAGGCAAATAGAAGAAGCCCTGGGCATCAGTGCACCAAGTGTTCACAAAATTTTGCACGAAATTCTTGGAGTAAGAAAAGTTTGCACTCTATGGGTACCTCACGACCTAACGGAGGAGCAAAAGGACTGTCGTGTATTATGGTGTAAAAAAATGTTAAAAAAATTTGAAAACGGGTCAAGTGCTTATGTTAACAGCATCGTCACTGGTGATGAAACTTGGCTATATTAATATGATGTGCCATCTAAAAGTAAAAATAAAGTTTGGCTCTTTGAAAATGAGCCTACGCCAACACAACCCCGCAAATCAAAATCTGTTAAAAAGAAGATGATAGCTGTATTTTTTACTAGCCGTGGTATAATCGATCGAGTAGTTCTGGACAGTCAGCGTACTGTAACAGCTAACTGGTACACTAATAAATGTTTACCTCAGGTGCTTGATAAACTTAAGGAAATGCGTCCCAACTCCAGACTCGGTACTTGGCATTTTCACCATGATAACGCACCGGCACATCGAGCGGCTCTCACAGTGAATTTTTTGACAACTGCTAGGATAAAAATTGTTGAGCATCCACCATACAGCCCCGACCTAGCCCCTTGTGACTTTGCTTTATTTCCTATTATCAAAGATAAGCTGAAAGGGCGGAAATTTACCAGCGACGAGGAACTTTTGAGAGCTTGGGATCATGAGTGTGCTGTACTTCCAGAAAACAAATGGATAGATATTTTTGATGATTGGTTTTTACGCATGACTAAATGTATTAACTGTAACGGAAATTACTTTGAGCGATTGTAAAAAATAAAGTCGTTTTGCAAAATTTATCTAGTAACCTATGTATATACATTTTATAGTCCTTGGGGCGCGGGATGTTTATGTAATAAATTAACACTAAGAAAGTTACACTAGTAAAATTGACTAAGTGCTTTTAGTACCGCAAATCGCTAACAGATGGCACTGTAAGTTTTTTATAACTCGGCCGAGCGCAGGGTGTTAGGTTTTATTTTCGTTACGGAATTTCTTGATTCGGTCGCCGCGCTCAAAGCCCGCGATAAAAGCTATCATTGGATAGCTTTTATCGCGGGCTTTGAGCGCGGCGACCGAATCAAGCTATTGAGCTTGAAAACATTTTTCTCTTGCTCAAGTTGATGTGTTTTTTTTGGAAGCTTCTATTTAGCTTGCAATGTTTGATTGTATGTATGTATGTTTGTTGGTCAAATCTTGAAAAATATTTAAGAGCGACTTCCAGGGCTTCGAATATTTAAGAGCGACTTCCAGGGCTTCGAATATTTAAGAGCGACTTCCAGGGCTTCGAATGGGCTGATATTTGGTACGAGTATGAAGGTCTTTTCCCGGTGACAATAAATCCTTTTTGTATTTTGAAGTTGATCTGATGATGAACTTTGGAGATGGAATCTTTTTTTATTTTTTTATTTTTTATTCACAATTGGTAAACCCTTGACAACATCTCACCTGGTGGTAAGTGACGATATTGCCGAAGATGGAAGCGGGCTTATCAAGATTCCCCAATGCAATGGGAACTGGCTATCTTATCTTCATGCCGGAACACACCAAAGATCAAGGTCCAAGGATCGTGTTTTAATTTCAATAGAATCGTAGGAAGCACAGTGCTCGCCTTTTTTTGAATTGAAAACAAGCCGTGAGAGATTTGGCTTAGGAGCAAAAAAAAATATTTTCAAATGAAAGCTAGTATTTGTACTTAAGGCGAGGTATTGATTGGAACAGTTGTCTATGTCTTTTTCTTTACGTAAAAGAGTAAAGAAAATAACCACACTTTTTCAATGGTTTTTCATTTCAATCAAAAACTACAATGAATGTATAAAAAATAATAACATTACTCATCATCATCATATCAGCCGGAAATCGTCCACTACTGGACAAAGGCCTCCCCCAAGGATTTCCACGACGACCGGTCCTGCGCTGCCCGCATCCATCGGCTTCCCGCGATCTTCACCAGGTCGTCGGTCCACAGAGTGGGAGGCCTGCCTACGCTACGTTTTTCAGTGCGCGGTCGCCACTCGAGAACTTTACTGCCCCATCGGCCATCTGTTCTACGAGCTATGTGCCCTGCCCACTGCCACTTCAGTTTAGCGATTCTGTGAGCTATGTCGGTTACTTTAGTTCTCCTGCGGATCTCCTCGTTTCTGATTCGATCACGCAGAAAAACTCCGAGCATAGCACGCTCCATTGCCCTTTGGGTGACCTTGAGCCTTCTTATGGGGTCCATAGTAAGCGACCATGTCTCAGTTCCGTAAGTCATCACTGGCATCACATACACTGGTCAAAGACCTTAGTCTTGAGACACTGCGGTATTTGGGACGTGAAGATATTGCGAAGCTTCCCGAACGCTGCCCAGCCGAGTTGGATTCGTCAATTGATGTCTTTCTTGAAGTTGGACCTGCCTAGCTGGACTGTTTGTCCCAGGTAAACATATTCGTCAAGTGTAGAGTCTCCAACCTTTAGAGGGGTGGGTGCGACACGGACATTTAACATTATTTTCGTCTTGTCCATGTTCATTTTAAGACCCACTTGTTGAGAGACTTTACTGAGGCCATCGAGCATTGTGCTTAGGTCTTCCATAGTCTCAGCCATGACCACGATATCGTCAGCGAATCGGAGTGGGATATGTACTCGCCGATGATATTGATGCCGAGTCCACCCGAGTCCAGAAGCTTAAAAACATCTTCCAGGGCGGCGGTGAACAGTTTCGGAGATATAACGTCTCCCTGTCTCACCCCTCGCTGCAGCTGGATAGGTTTCGAGTTCTGGTCCTGGAGGCGAACCGACATAGTGGCGTTTTCATACAGACACTTCAACACCTCGATGTATCGATGGTCAATTTGGCACCGCTGGAGAGACTGTAGCACAGCCCAGGTTTCGACTAAATCAAAGGCCTTCTCATAGTTCACAAACGCCAAGCATAGTGGCTGATTGTACTCTTCGGTCTTCTGTATAATCTGCCGCAGCGTATGTATGTGGTCTATGGTACTAAAGCCTTTTCGGAAACCGGCTTGTTCGGGAGGCTGCAACTCGCCAAACCTGCGTGCGAGACGAGTAACATTACTCACTTTGTATTATCATAACAAAAATTGTTGTATATTTTTAAAACTTCGTAATGTTAGTCATAACTAGACTTGAAAGTAACGGTGTAGACCTATCTTTGGGATTTTTTTTCTATCGAGCCAAAACTGCTCCATCGTGTTTGTTTTTTACCTTTTGACTTTAGGGAACGTCATCAAAAATAAGGGTATTTTTTTTTCAAACTTGGGTTTTCTATCGTTTAGGAGTAATTGACGTCAAAAATACAGAAAATCTGTAATATTACCGCCTTATGAGATTTTCGGTTTTTCTTCAACTTATTATCTATATAGGTATCATTGTTTTACTTCCGTCGAGAGGTGTGGTGGTACAGAAACCCGACTCGCACTTGGTCGGTTTTTATTTCCGTCGCCTCTTGGTCCCATTCACCAATTTTAATGTTGTGATGTTGAAGGTCCCATCCTCACACGACGCCGGCGACTCCGCCAACGCTGCCTTATTTGGATAGCGCTGTGCATCACGGTAATAATTCATTTGTGACTTACTATGAAAGGCTTATACTGCCGCCAACGACCAACTTTGTAACCAATTTTAGGGTTCCGTACCCAAGGGTAAAAACGGAACCCTATTACCACACCCTGGACACTTCGATAACGGGCCAGAAATGACATTTCAAAAAAGGAATGCCGGAATAAACAAAATGGCCGCAAAACCCTTAACGTTCGACAACCAAACTGTAACCAATCTGTATCAATCTGGGTGACGAGGGGGTGAGGTCGCAATCTAGATAGCGACAGGGAGTGTCCATACTGTATTTTAGTACTAATATATATATACTTCGCTATTACTAAGACTTCGCTGTCCGTCCGTCTGTCACCAGGCTGTATTTCATGAACCGTGAAAGCTAGACAGTTGAAATTTTCACAGGGATGATGCGTTTCTGCCGCTATAACAACAAATACTAAAAATTAAAAAAAGTGATAAAAAGTAAGGGGGGTCTCCATACAAAAAACGTGTTTTTTAAACGTGAAGAAACTAGCGCCATCTAGTATGATGGTACGGAACCCTATGTGTGCGGTTCTAACTCGCACTTTAATTAAGGATTTTTTTATAGAAAAAAATTGTTTTTTAATTTGCAGGATATTGGGAGTGATTTAGATTTCCTCGAATTCTATTTTAACACACAAAACTAAAAAAAAAATACTAATGGACCCTTTTTTACCATAAAACCATAGAACTGCTGAACTTCGTAAAAAATCAATATAAAATGATTTTTTTGTCTTACTTTTTGGAAATTCATCTTATTTTATTTGTAATGAATTAAAAAACCTCAATTTTCGCACGATTTGTCCGCAACGATTGACGTACCTACCAGCCAAGTTTAAGTCAGTACGAGCTAACAAGAACTTTATTTCCAAGCTACTTCGGTCGATATTTGAAACATCGTGAATCGAGTTGCTAATTTATGGGACGGAGAGGAGAAGCCTTACTATTTTCAAGTGAAACTCATTGCTGCAATTTTTTTATCTACGAACTTAAGATATTGATTTTTTTATTTACAATTGGTAAGCTCTTGGCATCATCTCACCTGACGGTAAGTGACGATGATCTGGGAATCGAACAACAAGGACCTCCTGATGTGAAGCTAAAGAGTCAAGATTTATTTTTTTCAAAAGTAGTCAATATTGTTAGTCCTTTCGTCGCCTTTTAAACCCATCCTAGTTCAACTAAAACTGCGTCCTGCAGTCCAAAGACGTGGTCAAAATTTAAAATGTTCACAAAGAACCAGACCTTTAGCAAGCTTTAATTTCCATAGATTAGATTTGTACATATATGTCCCCGGGATATTGTGAAAACCGCGATATTACAATCTCACTAGTTAGATTAACGGTAAATTGTGAATCGCATCACAATCACGGCCTATTCTTGTATCTTCGAATAAAACCGATGATTTCTTCTGCTGCGAAGCATTCTGCTACCCTGCCTCGCTTTGACTGTTAAATCAATCAAACTTGACCGAGCCTAACAAGTAACTATTTAGCAATCTGTGGCCTAACATCGCTCGCTTCGCGAGCTCATTTCTTTAGTGTTTTTCGCTTCGCTTAGTGTCACTAGTGAGTTTACAATGTCACTAGTGAAATTGTAAACAATATTTCACAATCTTTCGACAGTTCACAATCTCGCGAAATAAATCTTACGGAATTTACAATCTTACGGTGACATATACATAATATAAACATTTGTACATACTTAACGTAAATATTTGTACATAATTCAAAGTATGTGCATAGATACACTCTTTCTGGTGGCTATAAAATAATGATCAGTTAAAATGTCAAAGTTTGTGAAAAATGGATTTTGGAACTTATCCCACGGTTTATGCAATCTCTTTACTCGAAACTCTATGGTTTGGCCTAAGCAATTGGCTGCATGCCACAAACACAATGTTTCGCTCTCAAGCCTTTATTAGGGTTTCCGAAAACTATAGTTAAATACCTAGGTACCTAGAGTAGGTACATTAAATGTCCATAGATTAGACTTGTACACGATTCAAAACAGATTAAATGATTAAAATCAAGCACAGGTAATCATCAGTTAATAACGCCACACGCGACCTTTATTACTAGTCGGAAATCGCTTGTGCGAGCTAAGGGCATGCGTAATTTATGAGATATGTCTGCTATATTATTGAAAAATATTATAGCGTCGGTGGTGTAGCGGCTAGGACTGCTATTTCTTGTCCGGGAGGTTGTGGTTCAAATCCTACCACGTATCAATGTGTTTTCGAATTTCCTTTTCATATGTACGTTTATCTGACGCTCTTCGTCATCATCATCATGGTCATCATATCCATCATGTCCATTGCTGGATATAGGCCTACCCCAAGGACTTCCACGACGACCAGTTTTGCGCTACCCGCGACCTTCACCAGGTCATCGGTCCACCGAGTGGGAGGCCTCCCTACGCTACGTCGCCACTCGAGAACTTTACTGCCCCAACGGCCATCCGTTCCACGAGCTATGTAGAACCAAAGTAACCGACATAGTTTTCAGATTTGGTAAACTTAAGACCATCACGTTAATGTTGTATCCTTATAAAATTAGTAAAACTTATCAGGAAATAATCTCGAAAGCTTACGGAAGGCAAAGTAATTGGAATCACATACTTGGCCCCACCTTAGCTGTACAGTGGACACGTTACTTACTGGTAAAGCACGTAGAGTACGTACAGTCACCGCCCTTGTTTTGCGGAAGAATGATGTTAAATAAAAAACGGTAACTTAAAAAACTAAAAAATCCGACTGCGTTTCTGTGTAATTTGGAAATGAAAAACCCTAAAACAAGAAAGTCGTCATACCCGATTGCACTTAACTTAAGAAAAATTGTAGCAGTCGGGACCCATTCTAGAAATGGAGGCATAGTGAATTGAGAACACATACCTATATTACATTGCAGATTACTCCAATATACTGACTAGACGGCTGACTTTCTAGAATGGAAAACGCAGTCTAGTTTTTTAGTTTTTTAAATTACAGTTTATAAATTTTATTCATTTTTTAGTTTTATTATTGAATGAGTTTGTACCCCTCAAACTAAAATCTATCGAGCCGTTCAGGCTGCAGTGCGTGCCTAAAATTGGAATTTGACGCCAAAAACCCGCCATTCTGTTTTTTTTTATTTTGATATATACCCAGTGTCATTTTCACAGTAAATACGAATCTAACGACACCTCTCAAGCCAAAATCCATCCAGCCGTTCAGGCTGCAGAGCGTGCCAAACATAAATATACATACATACATGCATACTCTCGAAAAACATAACCCTCCTTCTGGCGCAGTCGGGTAAAAAATAAAGCTATATTTTTTTCTATTTTTTCAGAAAATATTGATTATTTTAAGAAACTGTTTTGAATATTTTGTGTTTAAAATTGTTAGTAATTTTGTAAGGTTTTTTGTAATAAATCTATGTTTTTTCTATTTTCAGAAAACATAGACTATTTTATTTAAGAAACTAATTTGAATATTTTTTGTTTTAAATTGTTAGTAATTTTTATTGTTTTTTTTTTAGTTTGTGTGGCGATGAGGTTTGCTCACATATCATAAACTAAAACCGACAGTATTAACAATAAAGACATTGTGTCATTTTATTTTCAATGTTCGGACGACCTCGTCCATAAATGTTAGGTCTATATTTGACAAGCAAAACATTTATGTTCGTAAAATTCGTATAATGTTTTTTTAAAATAAAACTTTCTTGGATTTTTCATTATTCTTTAACTTTTTCGAGTGAAAATATATAAATGTTGTATGAAATCAAAATGTCTCCAAATGTTTGTTTTTTCATAATCTGTTCTTATATATAAAATTTAACATACCTAATTTAGCTAAGCACACTGCCCCACACCTCACACCTTTCGCGATACAAGCGAGGGTCTCGTACTACCAACCTCTCTGTACAAGTACAACAATGATACCTATTCATTTCAAACAAAAACCACAACGCAGGCGACAGATAAATGCTGTTTTTTTATTGAGTGCGGTCTCCTAGTGCGAGTACCTACGACTCATTTGGCCAGTTTCTATTAGATTAGTACTATAATGACATAATCGCCCTAATTTAGGGTAGGTTCGAGCCCCTCGGGGGGGAGGTATGTAGCGTAACGGCTAGGGCCGCTGCCTCCTGTCCGGGAGGTCGTGGTTCGAATCCTTCCACGTACCAATGTGATTTCGAATTAGATTTCATATGTACGTTTACCGACGCTCTTACGTTTAAAAAAAACCATCGTGAGGAAACCTGCACACGCCTGCGAAGAAACTCGAAGGTTGTGTGTGAAGTGAAGTCGACCAACCCGCACTGGGCCCGCGAGTTCGACCAAATAGTTTTTTAATGCTAGGTGCAGACTGTAGGTATATGTGTGATGTGATGTGTAACTGGAACCCGTTACTTATTCCTATACTGGAAATATATATAATTATACAGAATCGTTTGATCACGTAACAACGGCTTAGGGCTGAAATAATCGATTGATGATTTAGATTAATTCCTCATCTCTCATTTGCTGATTGGCTGAAGGCTGAAAAAAAACTTTTTATTAAAGATGATGAATGCTAGAAATAAATAAATTAGATATTATAAACACAGACAACAACAGTTATCGTAAAGTTCTTTAATTCTCATGAACTCCCAGGTATAACAATTAGATTCAAAAAAATTAAAGAATTGTACCTACTTAAGTAATCAGAAAGTAAAAAGTGGTTATCCAATACCAACAATCGTGATAAAATTATTATTTTACGTATTATTATATTAGTGTAATGGACAGGTAGGAAAATCATTTTGTTAAGTCCGAAAAAACTCTGCACACAGAGCATAAAACATAGCAAAAATATAAATGTAAGACTCGAGATAGAAATAATCATAAACATAGCGAACCAGCAATTTAATTACGTAATTTAAATACCGCGAAATGCCCAGTCCATTCATAAGCGATTCTCTTGGCCATAAATTAATGGGTAATGTTAAATAATATTTAAAGATATTTTGTCTCTAATCAACTGTTAAGATAACATTCCATGATTCCTCCGGATTCTGGATAGTATTCAAATAATTCAGAGTGTTATAAAAACTGTATAAAATACAACATATCGCAGACTTATCCCACTGTTTATCTTTTCTTAACTGTGGTTTCGTTATTTACTATTAAAAAAAAACACTCGAAGCCGGCTACTAAGGCACTCGTGCGTACGCTGTCGAGAGTGAAAACTGCTTTCTTTGGAAGAATGCTACCTTATCCAGGAATCGAACCGACCGACATCACCCGCATTACCTACTATTGCGTAAGCCCACAAGCTGGGAATCGCCTTAAAATTGATTTTGGAACTAGTCGCACGGTTTACGCAATCTTCTAACGCGAAACTCTATGGTTTGGCCTGAGAAACTGACTGCATGCCACAAATACATGTTTCGCTCTCAAGGTTTCTGAGAACAATAATTAAACATTAAATATATTTATTTTTATTCCTAATTTTGATTTACTTCGACGACGAATTTCTTTATTTTGACGATCAAGAATCCTTTGACATTTTTTAAAATACTATAAAAACTTTACATTGATAATATGAAATAAATAAATCTAATCTAGTACCCACCTAAGTACTACGTTGCTGAAGGACGAAATGAAGCAGTTTATGATCGAATCAAAGTCCAAGCCGCAGACAATGGCTTTAGTGATTAATACAAGACCTGAAATTGTCATTTCCTCCGAGGCCCAAAAAATGCAAGATAAAATAATTTAAAAAAAAGAATCAGATGAAATTTTGTATTGCCTCACGGAGAATCGGGATGCGTAGATTAGACTTAATTATATTAAGTCTAATTAGACACCTCTTATTGCATACGCTCCTGAAAGCCTAGTACTTTAAATCTCATATCATTATCATCTCATATCAGCCGAAGGACGTCCACTGCTGGACATAGGCCTCTTCCAAGTTTTTCCACGACGACCGGTTCTGCGCTGCCCGCATCCAGCGGCATCCCGCGACCTTCACCAGTTCATCGGTCCACCGAGTGGGAGGCCAGCCTACGCTACGCTTTTCGGTGCGCGGCCGCCACTCGATAACTTTACTGCCCCAACGGCCAACCGTTCTACGAGCTACGTGCCCCGCCCACTGCCACTTAAGTTTAGCAATTCTGACAGTTATGTCAGTTACTTTGGTTGTCCTACGGATCTCCTCGTTTCTGATTAGATCACGCAGAGAAACTCCGAGCATAGCACGCTCATTGCCCTTTGGGTGACCTTGAGCCTTCTTTTAATCTATCTTTTAATCTTCTATCTATATTTAATCTATCTATCATATATCTATCTTATTTACGTCCGTCTGTTATCGGTCCATCCATCCGTTCGTCCGATTCGTCCGTCAGAATTGTACTACGATTCCCTATGGACCCTATGCGCGTGCACCTGCTCCTCACACCATTGTATAAAACTTTCCTGGATCGATTTTCTTTTGTACTAGAATGTGATGCTTTGTCTATTGTTTTTGAAATTAGTAATAAAGTTTTCGCGCATTTTTGCGAAAATATTATCATTACGAAATTTACACAGTTATTTTAGCTTTTACGTCTTGCATCTAACAAATAGCTGTTTGTTTCAGAGATAAAACTAAAAATTATTTAAATGGATACTTCTGTTTCCTTTATTAATCACATGGCGGCGCATTCGCTTAAGATTTTTTAGGGTTCCGCACGACCAAAGCAAAGTGTATACAGGGTTACAGGCAAAGTAGTACAGAATATTAAAGGACGTTATTATTCAGGTCATTTTTGATGGATTTCATTCTGTAATAAATGTAGTGTCTGAAACTGAACCGTTTTGGCGATATTTAATTTTAAAGATTTAAAAAAAAACATTTGTTTTTTTGGAACCAACGTATCTTCTAGTTTCAACTGGGAATCAACCGTAGGAACCAACGTATCTTCTAACTAACTCCACTATTTCACGTCACTGTCAAGTTTCAACTGGGAATCAACCGTAGGAACCAACGTTTCTTCTTACTAACTCCACTATTTCACGTCACAGTCAAGTTTCAACTGGGAATCAACCGAAGGAACCAACGTTTCTTCTAACTAAGTCCACTATTTCACGTCACTGTCAAGTTTCAACTGGAAATCAACCGTAGGAACCAACGTTTCTTCTTACTAACTCCACTATTTCACGTCACTGTCAAGTTTCAACTGGGAATCAACCGTAGGAACCAACGTTTCTTCTTACTAACTCCACTATTTCACGTCACTGTCAAGTTTCAACTGGGAATCAACCGTAGGAACCAACGTTTCTTCTTACTAACTCCACTATTTCACGTCACAGTCAAGTTTCAACTGGGAATCAACCGAAGGAACCAACGTTTCTTCTAACTAAGTCCACTATTTCACGTCACTGTCAAGTTTCAACTGGGAATCAACCGAAGGAACCAACGTATCTTCTAACTAACTCCACTATTTCACGTCACTGTCAAGTTTCAACTGGGAATCAACCGTAGGAACCAACGTTTCTTCTTACTAACTCCACTATTTCACGTCACAGTCAAGTTTCAACTGGGAATCAACCGTAGGAACCAACGTTTCTTCTAACTAACTCCACTATTTCACGTCACTGTCAAGTTTCAACTGGGAATCAACCGAAGGAACCAACGTATCTTCTAACTAACTCCACTATTTCACGTCACTGTCAAGTTTCAACTGGGAATCAACCGTAGGAACCAACGTTTCTTCTTACTAACTCCACTATTTCACGTCGCTGTCAAGTTTCAACTGGGAATCAACCGTAGGAACCAACGTATCTTCTAACTAACTCCACTATTTCACGTCACTGTCAAGTTTCAACTGGGAATCAACCGAAGGAACCAACGTATCTTCTAACTAACTCCACTATTTCACGTCACTGTCAAGTTTCAACTGGGAATCAACCGAAGGAACCAACGTATCTTCTAACTAACTCCACTATTTCACGTCACTGTCAAGTTTCAACTGGGAATCAACCGTAGGAACCAACGTTTCTTCTAACTAACTCCACTATTTCACGTCACTGTCAAGTTTCAACTGGGAATCAACCGTAGGAATCAACGTTTCTTCTTACTAACTCCACTATTTCACGTCACTGTCAAGTTTCAACTGGGAATCAACCGTAGGAACCAACGTTTCTTCTTACTAACTCCACTATTTCACGTCACAGTCAAGTTTCAACTGGGAATCAACCGAAGGAACCAACGTATCTTCTAACTAATTCCACTATTTCACGTCACTGTCAAGTTTCAACTGGGAATCAACCGTAGGAACCAACGTTTCTTCTAACTAACTCCACTATTTCACGTCACTGTCAAGTTTCAACTGGGAATCAACCGAAGGAACCAACGTATCTTCTAACTAACTCCACTATTTCACGTCACTGTCAAGTTTCAACTGGGAATCAACCGTAGGAACCAACGTTTCTTCTTACTAACTCCACTATTTCACGTCGCTGTCAAGTTTCAACTGGGAATCAACCGTAGGAACCAACGTATCTTCTAACTAACTCCACTATTTCACGTCACTGTCAAGTTTCAACTGGGAATCAACCGTAGGAACCAACGTATCTTCTAACTAACTCCACTATTTCACGTCACTGTCAAGTTTCAACTGGGAATCAACCGTAGGAACCAACGTATCTTCTAACTAACTCCACTATTTCACGTCACTGTCAAGTTTCAACTGGGAATCAACCGTAGGAACCAACGTATCTTCTAACTAACTCCACTATTTCACGTCACTGTCAAGTTTCAACTGGGAATCAACCGTAGGAACCAACGTATCTTCTAACTAACTCCACTATTTCACGTCACTGTCAAGTTTCAACTGGGAATCAACCGTAGGAACCAACGTATCTTCTAACTAACTCCACTATTTCACGTCACTGTCAAGTTTCAACTGGGAATCAACCGTAGGAACCAACGTATCTTCTAACTAACTCCACTATTTCACGTCACTGTCAAGTTTCAACTGGGAATCAACCGTAGGAATCAACGTTTCTTCTTACTAACTCCACTATTTCACGTCACTGTCAAGTTTCAACTGGGAATCAACCGTAGGAACCAACGTATCTTCTAACTAACTCCACTATTTCACGTCACTGTCAAGTTTCAACTGGGAATCAACCGTAGGAACCAACGTATCTTCTAACTAACTCCACTATTTCACGTCACTGTCAAGTTTCAACTGGGAATCAACCGTAGGAACCAACGTATCTTCTAACTAACTCCACTATTTCACGTCACTGTCAAGTTTCAACTGGGAATCAACCGTAGGAATCAACGTTTCTTCTTACTAACTCCACTATTTCACGTCACTGTCAAGTTTCAACTGGGAATCAACCGTAGGAACCAACGTATCTTCTAACTAACTCCACTATTTCACGTCACTGTCAAGTTTCAACTGGGAATCAACCGTAGGAACCAACGTATCTTCTAACTAACTCCACTATTTCACGTCACTGTCAAGTTTCAACTGGGAATCAACCGTAGGAATCAACGTTTCTTCTTACTAACTCCACTACTTCACGTCACTGTCAAGTTTCAACTGGGAATCAACCGTAGGAACCAACGTATCTTCTAACTAACTCCACTATTTCACGTCACTGTCAAGTTTCAACTGGGAATCAACCGTAGGAACCAACGTATCTTCTAACTAACTCCACTATTTCACGTCACTGTCAAGTTTCAACTGGGAATCAACCGTAGGAATCAACGTTTCTTCTTACTAACTCCACTATTTCACGTCACTGTCAAGTTTCAACTGGGAATCAACCGTAGGAACCAACGTATCTTCTAACTAACTCCACTATTTTACGTCACTGTCAAGTTTCAACTGGGAATCAACCGTAGGAACCAACGTATCTTCTAACTAACTCCACTATTTCACGTCACTGTCAAGTTTCAACTGGGAATCAACCGTAGGAATCAACGTTTCTTCTTACTAACTCCACTATTTCACGTCACAGTCAAGTTTCAACTGGGAATCAACCGTAGGAACCAACGTATCTTCTAACTAACTCCACTATTTTACGTCACTGTCAAGTTTCAACTGGGAATCAACCGTAGGAACCAACGTTTCTTCAAACTAACTCCACTATTTCACGTCACTGTCAAGTTTCAATTGGGAATCAACCGTAGGAATCAACGTATCTTCTAACTAACTCCACTATTTCACGTCACTGTCAAGTTTCAACTGGGAATCAACCGTAGGAATCAACGTTTCTTCTAACTAACTCCACTATTTCACGTCACTGTCAAGTTTCAACTGGGAATCAACCGTAGGAACCAACGTATCTTCTAACTAACTCCACTATTTCACGTCACTGTCAAGTTTCAACTGGGAATCAACCGTAGGAATCAACGTATCTTCAAACTAACTCCACTATTTCACGTCACTGTCAAGTTTCAACTGGGAATCAACCGAAGGAACCAACGTATCTTCTAACTAACTCCACTATTTCACGTCACTGTCAAGTTTCAACTGGGAATCAACCGTAGGAATCAACGTTTCTTCTAACTAACTCCACTATTTCACGTCACTGTCAAGTTTCAACTGGGAATCAACCGAAGGAACTAACGTATCTTCTAACTAACTCCACTATTTCACGTCACTGTCAAGTTTCAACTGGGAATCAACCGTAGGAACCAACGTTTCTTCTAACTAACTCCACTATTTCACGTCACTGTCAAGTTTCAACTGGGAATCAACCGAAGGAACCAACGTATCTTCTAACTAACTCCACTATTTCACGTCACTGTCAAGTTTCAACTGGGAATCAACCGTAGGAATCAACGTATCTTCTAACTAACTCCACTATTTCACGTCACTGTCAAGTTTCAACTGGGAATCAACCGTAGGAATCAACGTATCTTCTAACTAACTCCACTATTTCACGTCACTGTCAAGTTTCAACTGGGAATCAACCGAAGGAACCAACGTTTCTTCTTACTAACTCCACTATTTCACGTCACAGTCAAGTTTCAACTGGGAATCAACCGTAGGAACCAACGTTTCTTCTAACTAACTCCACTATTTCACGTCACTATCAAGTTTCAACTGGGAATCAACCGTAGGAACCAACGTATCTTCTAACTAACTCCGCTATTTCACGTCACTGTCAAGTTTCAACTAGGAATCAACCGAAGGAACCAACGTTTCTTCTAACTAACTCCACTCTTTCACGTCACTGTCAAGTTTCAACTGGGTATCAACCAAAGGAACCAACGTATCTTCTAACTAACTCCGCTATTTCACGTCACTGTCAAGTTTCAACTGGGAATCAACCGTAGGAACCAACGTTTGTTATTACTAACTCCACCATTAAAATGTACAATGATCAGCTGGGAATCAACCGTAGGAACCAACGTTTCTTCTAACTAACTCCACTATTTCACGTCACTGTCAAGTTTCAACTGGGAATCAACCGTAGGAATCAACGTTTCTTCTTACTAAGTCCACTATTTCACGTCACTGTAAAGTTTCAACTGGGAATCAACCGTAGGAATCAACGTTTCTTCTAACTAAGTCCACTATTTCACGTCTGTCAAGTTTCAATTGGGAATCAACCGTAGGAACCAACGTTTGTTATTACTAACTCCACCATTAAAATGTACAATGATCAGCTGGGAATCAACCGTAGGAATCAACGTTTCTTCTAACTAACTCCACTATTTCACGTCACTGTCAAGTTTCAACTGGGAATCAACCGTAGGAACCAACGTTTCTTCTTACTAAGTCCACTATTTCACGTCACTGTAAAGTTTCAACTGGGAATCAACCGTAGGAATCAACGTTTCTTCTAACTAAGTCCACTATTTCACGTCTGTCAAGTTTCAATTGGGAATCAACCGTAGGAACCAACGTTTGTTATTACTAACTCCACCATTAAAATGTACAATGATCAGCTGGGAATCAACCGTAGGAATCAACGTTTCTTCTAACTAACTCCACTATTTCACGTCACTGTCAAGTTTCAACTGGGAATCAACCGTAGGAACCAACGTATCTTCTAACTAACTCCACTATTTCACGTCACTGTCAAGTTTCAACTGGGAATCAACCGAAGGAATCAACGTTTCTTCTAACTAAGTCCACTATTTCACGTCTGTCAAGTTTCAATTGGGAATCAACCGTAGGAACCAACGTTTGTTATTACTAACTCCACCATTAAAATGTACAATGATCAGCTGGGAATCAACCGTAGGAATCAACGTATCTTCTAACTAACTCCACTATTTCACGTCACTGTCAAGTTTCAACTGGGAATCAACCGTAGGAACCAACGTATCTTCTAACTAACTCCACTATTTCACGTCACTGTCAAGTTTCAACTGGAAATCAACCGAAGGAATCAACGTTTCTTCTAACTAAGTCCACTATTTCACGTCTGTCAAGTTTCAATTGGGAATCAACCGTAGGAACCAACGTTTGTTATTACTAACTCCACCATTAAAATGTACAATGATCAGCTGGGAATCAACCGTAGGAATCAACGTTTCTTCTAACTAACTCCACTATTTCACGTCACTGTCAAGTTTCAACTGGGAATCAACCGTAGGAACCAACGTTTCTTCTAACTAACTCCACTATTTCACGTCACTGTCAAGTTTCAACTGGGAATCAACCGAAGGAACCAACGTATCTTCTAACTAACTCCACTATTTCACGTCACTGTCAAGTTTCAACTGGGAATCAACCGTAGGAACCAACGTTTCTTCTAACTAACTCCACTATTTCACGTCACTGTCAAGTTTCAACTGGGAATCAACCGAAGGAACCAACGTATCTTCTAACTAACTCCACTATTTCACGTCACTGTCAAGTTTCAACTGGGAATCAACCGAAGGAATCAACGTTTCTTCTAACTAACTCCACTATTTCACGTCACTGTCAAGTTTCAACTGGGAATCAACCGTAGGAACCAACGTTTGTTATTACTAACTCCACCATTAAAATGTACAATGATCAGCTGGGAATCAACCGTAGGAATCAACGTATCTTCTAACTAACTCCACTATTTCACGTCACTGTCAAGTTTCAACTGGGAATCAACCGTAGGAACCAACGTTTCTTCTAACTAACTCCACTATTTCACGTCACTGTCAAGTTTCAACTGGGAATCAACCGTAGGAACCAACGTATCTTCTAACTAACTCCACTATTTCACGTCACTGTCAAGTTTCAACTGGGAATCAACCGTAAGAATCAACGTTTCTTCTTACTAAGTCAACTATTTCACGTCACTGTCAAGTTTCAACTGGGAATCAACCGTAGGAACCAACGTTTGTTATTACTAACTCCACCATTAAAATGTACAATGGAGCCAGTGCTACCTATTACGAGAATGAAACCAGTGCTGTTAAATTGCGCAAATGAGTCTTGCTGGGCTCCGATTACCTGAATATTGTTTTTACTGGTCTTACGTTAAAAGGCAAGCAGAAGAGGCTTGGGTAATCATTATCATAACATTCATAACATACCTACTAGGTACAGCCGAGAATATTTTAACCCGACTGCACGAAAAGGCTGACCATGTGCTTCGCGTGTATGTTGTATGTATGTCTGTCAGCCAAAACCTGTACCCCAAAATGGCAGATTTTTACTCAAAATTTGAGAGCGTTTGACTACATCTCACCTCATCTCATCTCTACAAGTGACGATGTAGTCGAGGATGGTACACGCAAACTCAAATAAAGCCTAGTCACTCTCGCCTTGAAGACCCCCCAAATTGTAGGAGTCGGGAAACAGACGCAGGCAAGGAGTTCCACTCCATCGCTGTCCGCATAATAGATGAGGAAGTTATTTGTATGAAGTTCTACAAAATTATTTTACGCTATGAGAAATTGCTTCCTACCCGTTTTAATCTCCACAATTGTTTTGAATCACATCAAAGCTCTGATAAGGAAGTAAATTTTTATACGTGAGAAAAAGTTATAGTTACGTTATCTATCTATTTTATTGTTTACCCATTCAAGTTTATGACTTGTTTACGTATGCATGCATTTCTCTACAATCTTCTGAATGTCTTTTAATAATCACGGGAAACATACCTACCTAGTCATTGTAAGCAGGTACTTAAACGAATTTTACAGATAATAGAAAATTATATCAAAACAATGAAGTTAAAATGAAAACTTTCCTTTTTAAAGATTTTTTTTAGATCTGAGAGTGAGAAAATAATTTCTAAACAACGTATAACCAATTTAATTAACAATTTTAACTTCGACTGTGCTCAATTTAATTAAAAATTTAAACTAGTTTTTTTGGGTAATCGGGTAAAAATGCATGCTATATCATTCACAGGATTAAGACGAATCTAACGACACCTCGCACTCCAATATCCATTTAGCCGTTTACGCTACAGGTTTAGCCAAACAAACAGACACACATACATTCACCCGAAAAACATTACGCTCCTTTTTGGGCAGTCGGTTAGTAAAATACGCAAAATCTTGACTTCTTTATACACTTTAAAGATCTGAAGGATCCTTCAGACAGGCGCGGTCGCGGTCGACGGTCAATACAAATAACACACACAGCGGCACAACTTAATGTATCTCATCATATCAGCTCATATACGTCCCCACCAAGGGGCTCGAGCCTACCCTGAATTAGGGCGATCGGGCCGTAGTCGACCACGTGGGCCCAGTGCGGGTTGGTCAACTTCACACACAACCTGCGAGTTTCTCCGCACGCGTTTGCAGGTTTCCTCGCGATGTTTTGATTTACGGTAAATGTACGGTTTATGGTGAATGTATATTGTATATCTCACTCAATACATTTTCATTCAAAGGGACGGGCATCCAAACAGCAATAGGGGATCGGACTGCATCAAAAATAAAATCTGAAATATGATTTCCTAAATTGCTTTCCTCTTGAAGTTTCATAAAACCTTACTTGTTTTGTTTTTCCATCACGTCTTCAATTTTTAATTGATCAAATTCACAAAATAAGTTCGTCAATGACGCTAAAAATCTATGATGTTTTGACAGATCATAAAAAGTAACTCAAATGACTAGCAGTCCCATCCCCTATTGTTATTATTTTTAAATCAAGAAAATTAAGGAACCTACAAAGGAGCACAACATTCTGCAGATCCTCAAAAGAGAGAACATGATGTGTTCCGGCTTGAAGATAAGATAGCTAGTTCTCCATTGCGTTGGGGAATCTTGGTAAGCCCGCTTCCATCTTCGGCATCATCGTCACTTACCATCAGGTGGCGTAACGGTTAGGAATGCTACCTCCTGTCCGTCAGGTTGTGTTTCGAATTCTGCCACGTACCAATGTGTTTTCGAATTTCGATTTTATCCGTTAATCCGACGCTCTTACGGTGAAGGAATACATCGTGAGGAAACCTGCACACACCTGCGAAGAAACTCGAAGGTTAAGTGTAAAATTGACCAACCCGCACTGGGCCCGCGTGGTCGCCTAAGGCCCGATCGCCCTAATTCAGGGTAGGCTCGAGCCCCTCGGTAGGGACGTATATGAGCTGATATGATGCCTAATCATCACATATAGAATAAACAAAAAATTACATTTAGCACAAGCTCCTAAATTTACGGAGATAACTGGATATGAAATTGCAGAATGACTGAAATATCTTCATTTTATTACTTCTCTGAGTCCAAATATTTCTGTAAGGTGACATTTTAGGACATTATTAAATGTCATTTTTGACGTGAAAACGTCTAATAAATCGATGGACGCCGGCTGCACGCACGAAAAAGGTTGACTCATTGTCTCGTTACGCTCACTGTCCCGTTACGTTATGACGTTTTCACGTTAAACTATCGTCCGTAAACCGAATTTACAGACAACCAATTTTTTTGTTCGTCTAAATGTCCTCTATTCATATAAACAAGTTTAGTTGTGCGACGCTGTTTTGAAAATATCGGACTTGTTATTTGCCAGTCTCCATATAAAAAATATCAATACATTTTGTGAAAAAACACATGATTTGTTTTCTTTTCAACATCTTTGTAAAAGATGAAATTCTCACAGATGATGTATTTCTGTTGCCGCTATAACAACATTTTATGTTACTACTTACTAATAAAACTAAAAAAAATCTCCAAGGAACTCATACCTACTTTTTTTTCGGCTTCCCTAGGATAACTTAACATGTTTCCTCAAAAAAACCGATACTAAATTCACAAAATTCTTTTTGGACTTTTCGTGGAAATCGATAAGCCAGAATCGGCCAACAATAATATTGTTTGGAGAGTTAAAAAACGTTTTACGAATAAGTATATAACTGCTGCCGTGGTGTAATGGTTAAGTCCATTAGTTACACATCAGGGGGTCGCGGGTTCGATTTCCGGCGAAATCAAACTTTTTATGACTTGGTTTATTGTTGCAACGGCGTTTTCTAAGCCCGCCTGGCTAGCTTCCACCATATTATTTAAGTCTTGCCGCCAAGCATCAATGTTAACAGCATTGATATGTTCCAGCTTGAAGATAAGATCGCTAGTTCCCCATTGCGTTGGGGAATATTGGGAAGCCCGCTTCCATCATCGGCATCATTATTACTTAACAACTTAACATCAGGTGGATTGGAATTTTGGATAAAAAAAAAGTACGAGTTCCTTGGGGAAATTTGTTCAGTTTTATTAGTAAGTAGTAAAATAAAAACCGACCAAGTGCGAGTCAGAACCGCACACATAGGGTTCCGTACCATCATACTAGATGGCGCTAGTGTCTTCAGTTCCGTACTATCATTCTAGATGGCGCCAGTTTCTTCACGTTTCAAAAAAAAACTTTTTTTGTATGGAGTCTTTCACTTTTTCTAATTTTTAATATCTGTGAAAATTTCTACTGTCTAGCTATCACGGTTCATGAAATTCAGCCTGGGGACAGACGGACAGAGGGACGGACAACAAAGTCTTAGTAATAGGGTCCCGTTTTTACTCTTTGAGTAGGGAACCCTAAAAATATCCTGTATATTCCTACAAGCTGTGTAAACTGTAAAAACTCCTTCGTTTAAACTACCTACATAAAGGGTTTCAAAAGAGATTGTATGCGTCTTTAAAATAATGACGGAGTTACTACCAGTGTTTCGCGACTTCCCTCGTTTCCCAATAGTTATTCTGAGGTCTGAGATGCAACATTGCGCCACAAACTGGCATCTTGGGCACTGGGCAATCTTGTCCGACTAGTAAGGGCCTGTATGTATGGTCACTAGATTGTTGCGAAATACCAGCTGTAGTGTGAATTGTTGCGAAATACCAGCTATAGTGTGAATTTGTATTTCGTATCGTCTTTTCCGCATTTGCTTTGGTATGTATGACCAATTGTTGTTACGAAAATGTTTTCATGAGAACGAAATGGTGAAAGGACTTATCTAGTTTTTTTTTTATTATTCTCAATTGGTAAGCCCTTGGCATCGTCTTACCTGATGGTAAGTGACGGTGATGCCGAAGATGGAAGCGGGCATACCAAGATTCCCCAATGCAATGGGGATCTGGCTATCTTATCATCAAGCCGGAACACAACAATGTTGTTAACACTGATGTTTGGCGGCAAGACTTAGATAAGATGGTAAGTATTAATGAATAGTTGTTTCAATTCAAGTTTTAATAATTGTAAATATATTTTAAAGCACATATTACAATGTAAAATAAAATATTTTTTTTATTTTTTATTTTATTTTTATTGAAATTACAGCGTTTAATCTACAGTAATCAAACTTTAGAAAATACATATGCCAATAAATTTCAAGTTCTTAAAATTAACAAAATTATTCAAATCTATCTATTCGCGTGCAATCGATTAAATCAAATGTGTTGTTTGTTAGTGTTAGTGTGTGTGTGTGTGAGTGTGTGAGGGTGTGTATGCAATAAATATTCGAATAATAAGTATAAAGCGTCGTCGGTGGCTCAATCGGTAATCAATCGGTAACGATTCGAATCCGGACGGCCAATGTAATAGTTTTTCGAAAGCTACGTATCATACATACGAGTATACTCACCGATTACTATAACGGTTAAGTAAACATCGTTAGGAAACCTGCACATCTAATTCCAGATTTGTACGAAGGTCGCGCTGCACACGTCTTTAGATGTAAATCTAAAATGCCCTACACGTGTCCGCGTATCATCAGGCAACCGCCGTCTATCCTTTGGATATCATGGTTAACTGTGCAACACGTTAAGACACATCGAGAGAGAGAGAGAGAGAGAGAGAGAATATAGCAATAGGTATTAATAAAAATAGTTAATTAGATGCAGTTTTTTACCGCCTCCGAAGCTCAGAGGCAAAGTTCACTGGCTTTACACAGGAGGTCGCGGGTTCGATTCCCGGCGGGGTCAATTGTTAGACTCGGTTTGGTTGGTGGTAGGGCATTTTCTAAGCCCACCTGGCTAGCTACCACCATCTTATCTAAGTCTTGCCGCCAAATATCAATGTTGATATCAGTGGTATGAAGATAAGATAGCCAGTTTCCCCATTGCGTTGGGGAATCTTGGCAAGCCCGCTTCCATCTTCCATCTACCAGATGTTATCAAGGGTTTACCAATTGTGAACAAAAAAAAAGTTATTATTACTCGTACGCTGTTTACAGTGTAACATAGGTTCTTACATTTTTGCATGTTTCGTTCATCTAATTTTTTTTTTGCGAAACAGCTGTTCATGTTGACAAATTGGAACATTGCAAAATCTAATTACTTACCTACCTTTGACTCATAATTATTAAATTCATCATAAAATTGCTTTAAGAGAATCGTAAAACAGTAAAATTATTGACCCACTTCGATCTCCTGCGCTGCAAGCACTATACTTATACAATTTGATAATCGTGAATCATTGAAGTAAGCTATAGTTAGGTGCCTATCTGTTAATAAAATTGTAAAGGATATACGTAAGTTACTTAATGAAATTAAATGTTTGGAAAATGGTATTTTGTCTCCTTAGCTAATCGTTTGCAATGACAGGTTACCGCAGTCGAATGTCTGTAATACATATTTACGTAGTAAATGGTGTTTATTCTTTGGTAATATCTCTTATAACATCGTTTTAAAAATTTTTATTTGAAGAGTTTTGTCATTACAATACGCTAACCTTAATGTTAGAGCGCCGGGGTGGCGAAACGGCTAGGTACGCCGCCTCCTGTCCGGGAGGTCGTGGTTCGAACCCCGCAACGTACCAATGTGATTTCGAATTTAGATTTCATATGAAGTTTTATCCGACGCTCTTACGGTGAAGGAAAACATCGTGAGAAAACCTGTACACGCCTGCAAAGAAACTCGCAGGTTGTGTGTGAAGTCGACCAACCCCACTGGGCCCGCGTGGTCGACTAAGGCCCGATCGCCCTAATTCAGGGTAGGCTCGAACCCCTCGGTGGGGACGTATATGATCTGATATGATGAACCTTAATGTACTATTACTATCATAATTTTTGTATCTTTCTTTTTATCTTGTATTCGTGGGTGGCGTAATGGTTAGTCCATTCGCTTCACACCAGGAGGTCGCGGGTTTGATTCCCGGTGGGGTCAACTTGTAAAACTCCGTTTGGTTGGTGGGTGGTATTTACTAAGCCCGCCTGGCTAGCTACCACCATCTTATTTAAGTCTTGCCGCCAAACATCAGTATTAACAACATTGATGTGTTCCGGCTTGAAGATAAGATAGCTAGTTCACCATTGCGTTGGGGAGTCTTGGTAAGCCCTTCCATCTTCAACATCATCGTTACTTACCATCAGGTGAGATGATGCCAAGGGCTTACCAATTGTGTGTAAAAAAATATAAATTAAAATATAAAAAAACCTACAAAAAAGGCCAAGTGCAACTCAGACTCAACCTAGGATTCCGTAGGTACCACCATACAATATGGGTGTCCCAGGAACGAGTTATCAATCACTGCTGGTTCATGGGTGGAGCACATAGCTCGTAGAACAGATGGTCATTACGGGCAGTAAAATTCACGAGTGGCAACCTTGTACCGAAGGACGTGGTGTAGGCAGGCCTCCCACTCGATGGATCGACGACCTGCTGAAGGTCGCGGAAAGCCGCTGGACCGGTCGTTGTAAAAATCCATAGGGGTGACCTCTGTCTAGCAATGGACTTCTTTCCGCTGATATGATGATGATTTAAAGGGATCTTATACAATTTAATGAAATAATATTTATTAATAGACGAAATCGGAAACCCTCCCTCTTCCCCGTGCATTTAAAACTTGCTGCATATTCGCGCTGAATGGGTATGGACAGCCTTTGCACCAGGAACGATACGAAGCGGCAGTCGAACCAGGCGATGCCCTATCTCCGTCACAAAACGCCGTGACCCCAGCTCCCCGCTGTCTCCACCGCAAATGGAGTAACTATGTATCTCTCTCGAAGCGCGCTATACTTCACCTGCTTCCTAATGGCCGCTATCTCTGCAGCCGCCTCGGCAACATGTGTCGTGCGTCCCAAGTCGCAAGCGGCGAAATTGCTTACGCAGGTTGCTTCCTATGACGTGTCTACGTAACGTCTGGGGATCGTAGCTCCCCGTAGAAATAAAAGCATTTGTACGATATGAACATGGCTGTAGTGTAGAGCTTTTTTAAATTCACTTCGTAAAATATATGCTCTGTCGGCGACTTGTTATTGGTTTGTGAACTATGCGAGCTAGCTAAATTATATTCATGTCATGGAAATCACACATAAAAGGGACCTCTGCCCTGGCGTGCGGCCAAAAATAAATATAACTTTTAATAAAGGACCTCAGTCCTGACTCCAATGGAATAAAACTCCACAGTTTCGGAAAGCTTTCGAAAGACTTACTAGTTTGAATTTAAACTTAGCTTTTTTTTTACGATCCGTATTGGCAAGTATATAGGGTGACTTTTAATTAGTTCTTGATAGCAAAGGATATGAATGTACTCGTGATTACAAACAACTTTCCTAAAGAAACTATATGTCAAATCAGAAAAAAAAATTTTGGTCCGTTCTGTATGAAGGACCAAAATTTTTTTTCCATATTTGACATATAGTTTCTTTGGGAAAGTTGTTTGTAATCACGAGTACATTCATATCCTTTGCTATCAAGAACTAATTAAAAGTCACCCTGTATATAAAAGGAGGCGCGAGATGCGCAAATGTAAAGATAATATACGATCTTTACAATCCCATAGTAAGCACTCCGTCTAGTAAGACAAGTCTAGTACTTCTTTTAATAAATATTTTTATCTTAGCATTGACATGAGTGGTGCATGCTCGCTTAAATGTTCGTGCGGATGGTGGCGTATCGGGAGCCGGGTCGTTCCTTTCCCTCAAATATGGTTGATGGGAGCGATGGCTGACTCTCGCGTTATACTCGTGACCGGGTGCTGGCCGTGTAAACTGGCCTACTCTTGTTAAATGCATTCAATGATTTTATGTATAACTTGTCGTGTCATATTGTTTTTATGTTCTAATGACATAATCTGGTTTATATCAAGGATTTAATTTTGACGTTATTAACTAATTATTGTTTATTTTTGATTCTTCACAAATGACATTGTTATTATTATTTTATGACTATCAGAAAGAGTGTAATTTGCACCTATTTTGAATAAATATAAATAAATAAATAAATATTCTGGGACAAAACACACATGGTCATCTGGCCCCAAAGTAGGATTCCCTGTGTTATGGGTTACCAGAGACTGATATACATACTTATATACGTTTAAATACATACATATATAGATATAATTTAACACCCAGACACAGAGCAAACAAATCTGCTTATCACACAAATGCTTGCCCTGGGTGGGGATCGAACCCACGACTCTCGGATCAGTAGTCAAGGGCACTAACCACTGAGGCACAGAGTCAGTCTAATAGTCAACCATAGTCAGAATTGAATCCCGTTCCGCCATGGCACCAAAGTCAATCCGTCTGGACGCTTACCATCCGTGCGGCTAGAGACCTGGTAGTTCGTATTGCAAAAACGAGTCCTGCGGATGATATCGTGGGGGGTGGTGCCTCGGAAATCTATCTGCACACAATTCAGATCGTAATGCCCATAGGCCTCCACCATGGAGCCGCAAATGCATTTGTGTAGTTCGTAAACATAGGGCGGAGTGCCACCGACACACGTAAGAGTCATCGTACAGAAGTAATTGCAATTTTGTAGTAGCTCTAAACACCTCCGTGGCGTAATGGTTAAGGCCATTAGCTTCATATCAGGAGGTCGCGGGTTCGATTCCCGGTAGAGTCTAACTTTGTAAGACTCGGTTTGGTTGGTGGAAGAGCATTTTCTAAGCCCGCCTGGCTGACTACCACCATCTTATCTAAGCCTTGCCACCAAACATCAGTGTTAACAACATTGATGTGTTTCAGCTTGAAAATAAGATAGCCAGTTATCCATTACGTTGGGGAATCTTGGTAAGCCCGCTGCCATCTTCGATATCATCGTTACTTACCATCAGGTGAGATGATGCCAAGGTCTTACAATTGTTGATAAAAAAAGGTACCGAAATAATAAAATGAGTACTTAAGAGCCCGCTGGAGTTCATAAATCCTATACAAACGTAGTATTTGATTCATTTGTTAACCAAAGAACCGATTTTGAAATAATTTTATATCGATAATCGGATGACGTGTCGGCATCGCATAACTTTTTTGAAAAACAAAACAGGAACCATTTAATACCAATAAACTTGTTTACCGTCTTTAACCTTAAAAACAAGTTTATTGATTAATAATGGATTTCTGTTTAGTTTTGCAGAAAAGTAATGCGATACCGACACAGATATACTTCATCCGATTATCGATATAAAATTATTTCAAAATCGGTTGTTTGGTTGTTTCTACGTTTGTGGGATTTATGAACTCCAGCGAGCTCTTAATTCATATTCAATTTCGTCTGTAACCAGTGATATACCTACTCATACAAGTCAGAAAATGCGTTACTCAATAACTGTTATTATTACACTGTTAACCTGTTACTGCTATTGAAGGTATAACGGTTAAATGTGGTGACGAATTAGGCTCGCACCTCGCACTAGATAGAGGTCCGATGCGATGCATGTAGAATATATTACTCTATGAATAGTCAAGGGACTGCAGCATGACAAAGATGGTACGAGAAAACAGTTACGGAAGAGGCGAACTGAATTTGTAATTTATGGTTAAATTAAATTAAAGACACATACCTAGGTACCAAAGTGCATGGTGTTGCATGCATTCGTTAAGTGAGGAATAATATTTATAAAGAAGTTGGCTTGGCCAATGCCCCAAGCATGAATGAAAATTATGAATTATCGTGTAAACTTCTTACTAACACATAGAATTCAAATATTCATTGATTAATTACTATGTACTTATTAAAATCATAGAACTTTCAGGAAATCTAAGAAGGGCCGATTCTAATTACGCTAATATTACAAAGGCGAAAGTGTGTGTGTATGTTTGTTACTTCTTCACACAAAAACTACTGAACGGATCTGGCTGAAATTGGGTAGGTAGATAGATTAGGACCTGGATTAACACATAGGCTACTTCTTCTCACTGCGCACCCTCGAAGTTATAGAAACTTTGTCCACGCGGGTAAAGCCGCGAGAAACAGCTAGTGAAACTATAAAGTTTCATTAGAATCGGCCCGTTCATTTTCAAGAAGTAGTAATTTTAAATTTATATGGGAAACGATTTTGTAAATACGCTCTTAACTACGCGAGAGAAATCGAATGTATTTGAAAATCTCCATACAAAAGACATAAACGCGCGCTACACGTAATCCGCTGCCATTCTTATACCTAAAGCTTAATGTTTTTTTCTTCCGAGATAACACAATGCGCTGCCTTGATGCAATGTGCACGCAAAAACTGGTATTTGCATTTTGTATTGTGTAAGTAATGTTGCTGTATTAGAGGCGTTTGACACGTGTAGTTAAAGAACGACTTTTACTTTTTTTTGTACTTGACGTTCACGAAGAAATGTTAAGTAGGTAAGTATGTTGGTAGATAGGTAGAATTTGTGACATGCAGTAGTTCCTACACAACATTGTTAGGGTACTTCCCCTACATGTAAAGAGTGAGTGATTTTTTTTGTTGTCGTTCCCTATCGTGTGGATCGTTGAATAGGTCTTTCAAAATTATTTCCCCATTGCGTTGGGAAATATTGGTAAGCCCGCTTCCATCTTCGGCAACATCGTCACTTACCACCAGTTGAGATGTTGTCAAGGGTTTACCAATTGTGAATAAAAAAAAAAAAAAAAAAACTTCTTAGGGGTTTGCTAAAACCATTTTCCGATTCAGAAATTCGTCTGCGAAATAAATCCTGATTTTTGTTAAGTGTCCCTGAACCGCTATTCAGGACATCTGAAGAAAAATTTAAATGGAAGAACATATAATCAATTAAGAAGGAGAACCTATCACAGCTAATAGGTAGGCTTTCTTATTTTAGGAGTAAATATAAGGTCTAACAAAATTAGCTGAAACTATTTTAACTGGTGCTTCTACCCATGAAACTGAACAACTTTCCCCATGGAACCCATAGTCAAATCGCAAAAAAAAATTGGCTCTCCCATACTAACTCGATCAGCTAATCAGCCAACTTAGAATGGGAAGTTATTTTTTTTTTGAGATTTGACTATGTGTTTCATGGGGAAAGTTGTTCAGTTTCATGGGTAGAAGCACCAGTTAAAATAGTTTCAGCTAATTTTGTTAGACCTTATATAAATAGTCGACAAACTTAAGATGTTCAGTTGGATTTGTAAAAAGTTCATAGATAATCCATACAAAATGTGCTATTACCAACTACAATTTTAATTTTGTTTTTTAAATATACATTTATTTTTCGATTAGACTACAGAACTCTACTTTGCGTGGGTCCGACTCGCACTTGCCTGGTTTTTTTTTAAGATATACGGAAATTTATAACTTTAAAATTACTGCTGCTACTATTTCTACTTTCTGCTACTTACTACTAGCGGGGAGGGTAAAGAAAATAATTTCGTAGTATTTTTACTATTATTATTATTATTTTATTAAAAAAAATTGTGCGTTTGACTATCTCACGTGATGGTAAGTGACGATGTATCACGCAAACTCAAATAATGCCTTTTCACTCTTGCCTTGAAGATCCCTAAATTGTAGGAGTTCGGAAACACAGACGCAGGCAAGGAGTTCCACTCCATCGCTGTCCGCGTAATAAATGAGGAAGCGGCTGAATATCAACAACAAAAGGGTGGAACCTCCCCTTGCGTCTCGTTGACCGAAGGTGGAATGGAGCTGGGGGAATGAGGTCGTGAAGTTCTTGAGCACACTCTCCGAACCGAATTCGATAGAAAACCGAAAGACAGGCAACTTTGCGAAGATTTTCTAAGTTTACTTATAATGTGTTCCATTTTACTAATAGTATAGGTACTAGTATAAACAAAAAAAAAAACATTTTTGATTAAAGCGTCCATCCGTTCGCACGTCCGTCGTTCTTTCCGCAGCGGTTAAACCAATGGTTCAAGTGAAATCGAATTCTGAAAATGAGATTTTCATGATGATATTCTGTAGAAAGAGTCGAGCAGCTTCTGGCTGCGTTATCTTTTAAGGGTATCTACCATACAATAAAAAAACCGTCCAAGTGCGATTAGGACTCTTTTTTTATTTTATTTTTTATTCACAATTGGTAAGCCCTTGACATCATCTCACCTGATGGTAAGTAACGATGATGTCGAAGATGGAAGCGGGCTTACCGAGATTCCCAAATGCAATGGAATCTTATCTTCAAGCCGGAACACATCAATGTTGTTAACACTGATGTTTGGCGGCAAGACTTAGATAAGATGATGGTAGCTAGCCAGGCGGGCTTATAAAATGCCCTACCACCAACCAAACCGAGTCTTACAAGTTGAACCCGCCGGAATCGAACCCGCGACCTCCTGGTGTGAAGCGAATGGACTAACCATTACGCCACGGAGGCAATTACCAACTCACGCAAGTAATTACCAACATCGATAAGTGTCTACTCAATATATATTCGTTTAGTTTGGATTCAATCCGGCACGTAGTTTTTTTATTAAAGCGGAACTACGTTTGTATGGAAACTCGAGACTCCTGGGGACCTTTGAAGCTATAAAAGAATTATACTGCTAGCCAGTTTTAGTAGTTTTGGCGTGTTTGTTGGTGACTGTAATTATGCGACTTTCCCAATGGACAAATAGACAAAAAATTGAGACTTTCATTTTTTAATTGTTCAGTTTGTTGCCTTATTAAAAAAATATTTGGACATATATGTAACGATTTTAAACTGTAAAAAGTAATAAAAAGAAAAAATAACAGAAACAATTTTATAATTGATATTAGTACTAGAGCCGGTTTTTTTTCATAATCTTTGGACAATTGTGACGTCAACACATCACTTTTTAACATTTGAAAAATCATAAAAAATAACCAGTGATTAAAAAATAAAAATATTAAAATTAGATTCATAAAATAGTATATTTATTAATTATTTTTTTAATACCTTTTTTTTTAACAATACCAAGTATTATATAAAGTTAATTATTTTTATGAGTGGAGTAGAAACCGCTGTTTGCAGTTTGGAAATTTTACTAAACTTAACTTTTTTTTCTTTCTTTTCAGAATACACCTACGTGGCTAACACTGGCGATAGCAGTATTCACATTTGCGACACCAGGTAATACCTATCTCTACATCATAGGATATCTATCCAAACACCTAAAACTACTTCTTATGAAGATTCTGAAGCTGCGACTTTTCATACAAATGGCGTTAACGATTTTCACCTCTTAAATGTTAACCGATTTGGACCAATTTTGGATAGGTTGTCAGTCAGAACAAAAGCTAGGCTTATACGTTTTTGTTTTATCGATAAAATTAATAAGTTCAATTTTATTGTCGTGCACGTGTTTCCATAGAAAATTTCGGCCATTTTTTTGTTTATTTATAATCAGTAATTTAAAAAACGAAACGTATAAGGTTAGTTTTTGTTCTGACTGACAACCTTTCAAAAATTGGTCTAAATCGGTTAACATTTAAGAGGTGGAAATCATTAACCCCGTTTGTATGAAGAATCACAGCTTCACAATCCTCTTAAAGATGAGGCTATTTTTGATGTGTAACATCTTTGCTCTCGCTTTCCTGCAATTTGTGGGAGTGATTTCGTGAAATGGGACGGAAATGTGTAACAGGAAATGCGAACGTTTTTTAATTCTCGAAAACTAAGGTTGTCATAGCCATTCCGCCTAGTGTGATGGCAAAGGCAAAGATGACATACTAATATTCGAAGGGTCGGCCCGTGAATGTACGACCCGATAATTAATTAATTACATAAGTATTTTGTCACATGTTACACATCATATGCGAGTACTGTAGGTCTCGTTTTTTTTAAGGTTCCTTACCCAAAGGTCGCTAAAGGGACCTTATTACTAAGCCTCTGCTTTCCATCCGTCCGTCCGTCTGTCTGTCTGTCAGCGGGCTGTATTTCATGAACCGTAGACAGTTGAAATTTTCACTGAGTGTGTAATTTAACGCCACTTTATCCCCATACAACGAACGTGATTTTTAGGGTTCCGTAGCTCAAAAGGAAAAAAAGAAACCCATTTAGAATCACTTTGTTGTCCGTCCGTCTGTCAAGACCCTTTATCTCAGGAACGCGTAGAGGTATCGAGTTGCAATTAAACTCATATACTCCGGTCTACAGTCCCTTGAAACTGTGAAAAAATCAAACGTATAGGTTAACTTAAAAAAAGATACGGCCGTTTATGTCGCAATAAAAACGTATATTTCGACGTATAATTTGGGGATCTTCAAGGCAAGAGTGAATAGGCATTATTTGAGTTTGCGTGTACCATCCTCGACTGCATCATCACTTACCATCAGGTGAATTGCAGTCAAACGCTCTCAAATTTTTAATAAAAAAAAAAAAAAAACACTCTCAAGGGAATCAAAATTCATAGGATATTTTCCGTTGACCTAGAACTATGAAATTTGACAAGTAATACCGTCTTATACTACAAGTATAGAGAAAAATTTGAAAACTATACATTTTTAATTAAATCATAAAAAATACAGTCTTTGTTTAAAGTACGTAATCAATTATGCAAGGAACGACGGTCTAAATTTCGAATTGAGTTAACCGTGTCATGTGGGGTATCGTATTAAAGGGCTTCATTGGCACAAGCTTATGATGTATAGTTTTCGATTTATTATTTTTAAGGTTCCTTATCCAGAGATGTGGCGGCACGGAACCCTCTGTGAGCGAGTACGACTCGCACTTGGCCGTTTTTTTTATTTCTCACATCATTTGGTCGGTTTTTCTAGTATGACCAAATTACGATGGACATTAGAAGCCAAAGTTTGTTGAGCCTGGTCTTGTCGAAGTAATATTTATTAGATTTAATTATTTCATATATATCAATGTCAAATAACAAGATTGCTTATTAAATAATGTCAAAGGATAATACGATCGTCAAAATAAAAATGAAAGTTTGAAGATATCAATTTTATACCTTCATTTGAGACAGAGCCCCCGCGTGTTGAAAACAACAAAAACGGACAAGGAGCGGAATTCCCTGCCGGCGTCTGTATTCCCCGATTCGTATAATTTAGGAATCTACAAGTCGAGAGTGAATAAGCACTATTTGAGCGTACGTGTTACATCCTCGGCTGCATCGGCACTTACCATCAGGTGAGGTGCAGCCAAACGCGCTCAATTTAAAAAAAAAAAAACAATAAAAAAGAATAGGGGCTAGCCTTTCCGTCATGTTTTTAACCGCCTCCGTAGCTCAGAGGCAAAGTTCACTGGCTTTACACAGGAGGTCGCGGGTTCGATTCCCGGCGGGGTTAATTGTAAGACTCCGTTTGGTTGGTGGTAGGGCATTTTCTAAGCCCGCCTGGCCAGCTACCACCATCTTATCTAAGTCTTGCCGCCAAATATCAATGTTGATATCATTGGTGTGTTCCGGCATGAAGATAAGATAGCCAGTTCCCCATTGCGTTGGGGATTCTTGGTAAGCCCGCTTCCATCTTCGGCAGCATTGGCACTTACCACCAGGTGAGATGTTGTCAAGGGTTTACCATTTGTGAATAAAAAAAAATAAAAAAAATTTTGAAGAGTCTGACTTGAGAACTTTTCAGTCGCTTGAAGTTTCAAACTCTTGGTTATTATAGGCGCAGCTACAAACGAGCTTATAATTACTCATTAAAAGCGTATTCACAAACTCGTTTCCCATACGACCTTAAGATTACTACTTTTTGAAACTGTATGGGCCAATTCTAATGAAACTTTATACCTATAAGCAATTTACAAAATTTTGTTAGTGGATAGATTAAATTTTTGAAATACCATATTTTAAAAAAGATTAGTGAATTTTGAACTTTAGTTCTTTTAAGATGCTCCAGAACTAAACTTCTAAATCAAAATAGGAGAAACTCCAAAGGGTTCGACATGTGAGAAGTAACCATTAAACACACTAATTATATGCCTCAGCGAAAAAAGAACACCAGCATTAGCCCTACAACGAGATGCGAAGAACAGTTCACACTCAGATGGAGTTATCTTCCATATGAATCGTTACTAATATTATAAATGTGAAAATGTGTTTGTTTATTTGTTTGTTTGTTACCTTTTCACGCTTCAACGCCTTGAACAATCTTTATGAAATTTGGCATGCAGATAGCCTGTGTCACGGGGAAGGACATAGGCTACTTTTTATACCGGGAAAATAGCATAATCTGATACAGTTCCTGGGGGAACTAAAAAAATACTCGATACTTGTGATTTTTTGCACAGAGATGGTTGTGTAGGTGGGAAACAACATCATTTACTAATCACCCTTAAAGACAGTCATAAAAACGATGTCCACGCGGGCGGAGCCACGGGAAAAGCTAGTATGTAATAAATTTGGATAAAAGTTAGGTATAACAATTTGTAACGCGACACTGTGTTAAGCGTTTTTTTTTTCATATGACCCTTCCTCATTCCATCTATTTCTTTTTCACGCGTGCTTTGTCATCCATCTGACAATATCACTCAAAAAACCAAAATTCGATCATCCTTCCTAATATTATTTTCATTATAAACTGTTTTTTTTTATTCACAATTGGTAAACCCTTGACAACATCTCACCTGGTGGTAAGTGACGATGTTGCCGAAGATGGAAGCGGGCTTACCAAGATTCCCCAACGCAATGGGGAACTGGCTATCTTATCTTCATGCCGGAACACACCAATAATATCAACATTGATATTTGGCGGCAAAACTTAGATAAGATGGTGGTAGCTAACCCAGGCGGGCTTAGAAAATGCCCTACCACCAACCAAACCGAGTCTTACAATTGACCCCGCTGGGAATCGAACCCGCGACCTCCTGTGTAAAGCCAGCGAACTTTGCCTCTGAGCTACGGAGGCGGTGAAAAAATGTTTATTTAATACATTTAATAAATATTTCTAAAATATTTATTTAATACATTCTCTAAAAGATCCATTTCGGGTAGGATTCATGTATATTTTTAATTTGAATCAGTTTTAAATTTGATGTGTATAATGTTTTTTAATCCTTGTATGTATCTTTTTAGGTCTTAATTTTACCAATAAATTAAATTGTACGCACGCATCTATTTTTTTTAAACCCGCGCCCACTACATAAGTCGTGCTACAACTTTACCGTGCTAAAAAAATAATGGGTAATTTTTAATCCTTTTTATTTTTTAACATTCAGGTATGAGATCGCTTATAACAAAAGTTCACCAGAAGTCGACGATGGTTTTATGCCAAAACATAGGCCTACCCAAAGATAAGAAAAAAAAACATACAGTCGAATTGAGAACCTCCTCGTTTTTGAAGTCGGTTGAAAAGATAGGTAACACTTTACCATGTTAAGAAAATAATGGGTAATTTTCAATCTTTTTATATTTTTCAATACAGTGGCTCGAAAAGTAGTCCTTTAAACGCCAGTAAAGTGTGCGCAAAATTGATTATACCGCACACGTGATTTTACTTTACCACTTTTTTAAAATTTCTAAACCAAATTCCAATCTCTGGCTCTCAATATTTTCATTCTTCACAATAGGTCTAACTTTACTAACTTGCTTAATTTCAAGTTCAATTTCGCATATTTGCGTCGTGTACGCTAGTAATAATAGGTCATCTTTGCCTCTTAGTTGTGAATTACACGTAGCAACCACCCAATTAAATTGAATTTGATGTTGAAATTAAACAAGTGTAGTATGACGTAGAGGGAGAACGATATAATGTTGTTATTATCCTAAGCCCACGAAACCTTGATAGGTATGTATACCCATGTATTTCGTTTTTCTGTCACGGTTGTTTTTTATTTTACCTGTTTTCTCACAACTGTATTGAAAAATGTCGTATGATACATGGGTGTAAAAGGAAATAACAAACTCCTGACGATGGTAAATCCTCTCGCCTGCGGTTCTTGCTTACAAATGTCACTCGTTTATTTTAACCTTTTTACCACCCTTGTATCATAAATAACTAATAACAATCAGGTATAAGATCGCTTACATTAACAATTCACCAGAAGTCGATGATTATCTGTAGGTTGGCAATATATGACACAAATAGGTTTTATACCAAAACATGGGCCTACAACATGTCTACCAACTGCCGTCTCAGGTGTATTCTTTTCGTGGACAACCTTTAGGCAAAGTATATATATTTAAAGTATATATATATATTAGTACTAACATACAGTCATTCGTTTTTTGAAATGTCATTTCTGGCCCGTTGCACACCCTGGACACTTCATACAACCGGCCAGAAATGACATTTCAAAAAAGGAATGACGGAACAAACAAAATGGCGGCGAAATGCTATACGTTCGACAACCAAACTGTAACTAATCTGTATGAATCTGGGTGACGAGGGGGTGAGGTCGCAATCTAGAGAGCGGCAGGGAGTGTCCATACTGTATGTTAGTACAAATATACTTTGCCCGTTGTTTGAAGTGTCCAGGGTGTGCTTTAGGTATTTTTACATTCACAAGAATCTAGAAGCACATTAAACAAAAGCTCACGTCCACTCTTCACAACCATAAAAAGACTTAATTTATTCTACCTTCGAACGCCTTCCTTGACGTGCCATACATCGCAATGGATTTCTTTTGACGTAGGTACCTGCCGATCGACCGACGCGGATGCGATGAAATATTACTATATTTTTCCGCACCTTGCATTTTGAATGCGTATGTCGCAGGTTGAGTTGTAATTATTGATTATTAAGCGAAAATTCTAGGACAATCACTTGTTATTTGTAGAAAATAAAACTGAAAATTAAAAAAATATGATAACGGCTTTCTTATTTTAGTAGATAATTTTCAACAGAGCTCAAAAAAGGACTGATCACTTTCTTTCATGGCGGTTATGTTTTGTATTTGTACACAATAAAACTGTTAAATAAATAAATAAAAGGGGAGATTCTCAATTCGGCTAAATGTATCATTATCGTACTAATTTGTTGCGTTTAAAGTTAGTTTATTGTATGTTCAGCGTAGTCAATTATAACAGCTAGATACCTTAGGTACTATGAAAGCTCCACCTATCCGGACTTCGCCCCCGTGTCAGCGGTATTTATTGCCCACCCTTGCCGAATTGGAGGTAAACCGGTTCCCCAGAAGTAAGAACGTTGCAGATATTGCAATCATCTTGGGATAATCCTCTGATCAGAGTGGTGCACATGCTGTCCAGACAGCGCGCCCACGCACACGCGGTCGCCAGGTGGCTCGAATTTCCGGACCAAAAGAGTTCTTTATCGATGTCCGTACTTTGTTTTCTTCGTAATAAATTCAAATAAAACTAAATAAATGCTTAAATTAGTGTTGCAATAAACGTTTCAACGTGTTTTGTTTTATTTTAGTACATAGAAAACAAATTAGAGATCGATTCTATCGATCGATATGTGTCTTCTCAATATAAAAAAAGTAAAAAAAAAGTAAAAAATGTTTATTTGCAGAAAGAACACTACATTTTTTTTTAACAATAACCCCACACTAGGCAACTTGCCTGTATCGTGGTAGTTGATTTAGTACGATTTCCAGATTACAAAGAATGCGGCTGATTTATGCGGTTAAACATGGTAAAGTAAATTCTACGACACGTAACAAAAGGAAACAAGTTAAATTGAGTATAAAAGCTTAAATTAAACACAATAATATTAATAAAATAGATTGGGCAAAATATCATGCATAAAATTTTGTTTTAATGACTAAATAATTAATTGAGTATCTCTGCAGAAATATGTGATATATTTTCAAAGTTTGGATTTGATCCAGCATGTTGTTTATGTATTAAAATGAAGCCATGTTGTATGGAAACGCGAGCTTCCTGGCTAAGATGGGTCAAGTGAAAATATTCAATTCAAATTATTGAAAGACTGTGTAAAGCTATCACCATGGAAAAAACATATAATATACTTAAAGTAATAAAAAATTGATTTAATTGAATACAATTTTTAAAATATTACCACAATGAATGAGAAGTTTAACAATATTATGATGTTAAAAAAATATACTGTAGACCCTGTTTTTGACATTGATTGCAAAATTACTCGAAAACAATTATTTAATGTTGAATGAAACCAACACACAAAAATCGGTGACTTTAAGACCTTTCATTTTAATTGAACACATTTTTTTAGACTTATTTGACAGTGATGAAAAGTAACAATAACATGTAAAAATTCGGTTTCAACGTAACAGCCGCGTTGAAGCTCGCTCTGATTTGAACTTAAAAAGAATAGGCTTAAATCAATGACTTCTATATTACTGGCGTAGTATACAAATGTTCGATATTATCTAAACACTCTGATTGAGTGCTCTTAGGGCCATAAATTATATTATTAACAGTTAAATTCTACTGTATCTCTGGACAATCATGATAGTGCTAGTTCTGCAAACCTCCTGCGACATACGAGTACAAAGGCCATCGCTCTGTAGGTGGGTGTCGCCCGCATAAGGTCGAACACTCATTGTCTGAGAGACTCATATCTTGACACTAAAACCTTCGTAGTTCGTTTCACTTACATATACAGGTGATGATTCTTTAATAGGAGCTCAGATTCTTTGGTAATATTTGGGAACGCTCAGCACTCTAAAAAATTACTTGAATCGCAACAAATTAGTACAATTTTGCATTTTTTTTGTTTAAAACAATCTAGTAGGACCGGTTAACTGGGGGTTCTACTCATCATACTGAACAACTTTATCCAAGGAACCCATAGTTAATTCTTTTTTTTTTTAAATGGGACCGTCCTGCACAAAATTAGTCGATCAGCTGATCGATTTGTATAAACAGTAAATTATTATTTCTTGCGTTTTTAGCAAAGTTGTAGAACAAAAGTAGTTCAGTATGATGAGTAGAAGTCCCAGTTAACGGGACTTACACCAATTTTGTTACATCCTGTATAATTAAGCTAAAATCAAACACATTTTTTAAGGGCTGAACAACTTTTATTGTACAACTTTATTGAAATAAAAAAAAAGACTTCTCATTCAAATAGATCGGCTGATTCGCCAACTACTACGTATGAGAAGTCAATTTTTTTTTAAATAAAAGTTCTTCGGCCCTTACTGTCTTATTATCGTGTGTTATTATTTGTTTTCAAAAAGATTTTTATTGAAATTTGCTAATAAAAAGGGTAATGGCGAGTCTTTAATAACCAGTGAACTCTATGAGCTCTTTATAATCTAAGTCCTTTAGTTGTTTGTATCCCATCATAGATCTCCAGTTTATACAGGTTGTAACAAAATTGGTGTAGGTCCCGTTAACTGGGGGTTCCACTCGTCATACTGAACAACTTTTTCCAAAGAACCCATAGTCAATTCTCAAAAAAAAAACCCTCCATACTAAAATATACAAAATCGGTCGATCAGCTGATCGATTTGTATGAAGATTTAAAAAAAAAATACGTTTTCATCATAGTCGTAGAACAAAAGTTGTTCAGTATGATGAGTAGAAGCCCCAGTTAAAAGGGACCTACACCAATTTTGTTACACCCTGTATAAGTACTATGTTATAAATACGAGTAAGTAAAGTTTGTAAGTAAGTTTGTATGTTAGAGATAATCTCCGAAACTACTTATCCTACTTCAAAAATGATTTCACCATTATTAAGAATGGACCTTCAGGATGAACATAAAATCAAAAATAGATCAGAGCCGTTTACGGCTCGCGCACCGTGCACCCTTATAAAAAGCGTAAACTAAATCCATAAGAGAATCAGTTGTAGGGTTGTTGGCCAACTTCACGATCAAGATCTAAATTCAACACAATGAGAAAACCACATAAAAGCATAAAAGCTTAAAAAAGTATTAGAATTAATTAAAATTAAAATTAATTCGACTGAATAAATCAACGGCCTGTATATTTCGACACAGATGTAGCCACACTGCTATTTAAGCTGTTATCAATTGTTTCGCTATTATGAATGTAATTGTACTTGTAAATTAATTAGTCATAGTCATGTTTGATATTAGAACACAGATTCTCGGCTTGAGACTGGTTATTAATTAATTAAGTGCGGTGCGTAGGTGAATTAGATGTCATGTACCGTAATAAAACTACGAAACAAACGCTACTTAAGGTGCAGTGGTTCCTAAAAATCCACTTAATACACAGGTTTAATTAATTTTTGAAGTAGTTAACAGTAAATTTAAAATCTAGGAAAACATATTGGTATTATTGAGAATAGTTACAAGGGATTATATCGAATGGAAACTCGATTTAATAAAGTTGGCTCGATAGAATAATTACGCAAAGGTACTTCTTTTCGAGCCATTTTATCGTCTATTTTCAGTTTTATTCTTAAAATAAGTAATTTCATAATATGATTTTTTTACTAAAATAAAGTTCATAGGTGACTGAAGGGAAAACATCGAATGGATTTTTATTTAAGATAAGTATGATGAAATAAAAAGGAAAACATCGCAAAAGTGCAAAAGTGTGGTTATTTTCTTCCCTTTTTACACGTAAAGAAAAGGACAAAGACAGATTTTTAAGTACCACTGGTTCTTAATTTGACTATGAGCTCAATGAAATTTATGAATTGAAAATTATCAATATTCATGATGGTATGTAAAATGGTGTGAAGTCGACCAACCTGCACTGGGCCCGCGTGGTCGACTAAGGCCTAGTCGCCCTGATTCAGGGTAGGCTCGAGCCCCTCGGTGGGGACGTATATGAGCTGCAATGATGATGTAAAATGAGGCATGTTTTTGAGAATAAAATGTTGGCTAAGTTGTCAATATTTAAATAATTTTGAACAAAAATAAAACCGACATCAAACAGGAAACTAAGGTTCCCCTAGATTTCTCTGGTATGCCATCATCAGATCCTGGTTTCCTTATCATGGTACCACCCTGGACATATATCCTCAAAAAATAATCATCAAAATCGGTTCATAAACGACGAAGTTATCCGCGAACACATAGAAAAATATATATACGGTCGAATTGAGAAACCTCCTCCTATTTTAAAGTCGGTTAAAAAAGAAATTCTTCTCAAAAATATAATCTGTTTGAACATACTCGTAACATCCTGTATCAGACACTCGCAGAACCCAGCAGACCCTGTCTTGGCAATTTTGTTCGCTATATAATCCCTACGTAGGAATAGGGACGACGAATGCTAGTCATCTGAGTTACTTTTTATCATCTGTCAAAAACGAAATTTTGTTCTAAAAATGTTAGAAATACCTAGGCGTGACGTCATAGTTTAGCAGCGTCATATATGTACTCATTTTGTGATTTTGGTGAATTAGAAATCGAAAACTTGATAAAAAACAAAACGGGTAAGGTTTTCAAAGGTTTAAGTAGGATTTAAGGGCAATTTAGTGATCAAGAGTTCGTAGTTTATTTCTGATGCTGTCGTCATCCCTATTTTGAACATTTGTACATCATGTCTACGTGCAAAATTTTAACTTTATAGTTCCAAGGGTTTGGGCTAAGCGTTGAAGACACAGTCAATGAGTTTTCTTTTTACAAATACAGACTAGCTCTTTCCTGCGACTTCGCCTGCGGATATAGTTTCCGTTTGAATCTTGAAAAATTCCAAAAAAAATTTCGTTTATTCCGAATTTTACCGTTCCAAGTGTGCGCGTAACAACTCGCCAAAGTTTCATCGTAACCGGTCAAGTCCTTTAGAAGTTACACGATTACAAACAGACGCACACAAGGTTTTTTTATACAAACTACTAGCTGTCCCGGCGAACTACGTACCGCCTTACATTACATTACACTGCCCTACTCTACCCTACCCTACACTACACTACCCTACCCTACAATACACTACCCTAACCTACACTACCCTATCCTACATACACTACACTACACTACCCTACCCTACACTACCCTACACTACACTACCCTACCCGTTTCGGAGGAGTAAGGGAACGAACATTGTGACACGAGAATTTTATATTATAAGAGATAAATTGTTCTAATTGATTCGCGATTAGTGTTCTAAAGTTAAAGTGAAAGACGGAGTAAAATGACGCTTATAAAGCGCAAAAAGGAAGTCAGCATCACGCAATCATTGATTACAGTCGATGTAGTTATTGTGTTAATTTATCGACAAAGTTACTGACAACTAGTAAGCTTATGCAAGCGCTATTATTTTTTTTAAATATAATAATTGGAAAAGCTGAACACTAAAAAAACTAAAAAACACGCTTTTAAATCACATCAAACCAAACTAAAAAGTGAAAATGATATATGGTGGTAGCTAGCCAGGCGGGCTAAGAAAATGCCCTACCACCAACCAAACCGAGTCTTACAAGTTGACCCCACCGGGCATCGAACCGCGACCTTCCGATGTAAAGCGAATGAACTAACCATTACGTCACGGATACATGATAAAAAGAGAGTTACAAAAATTAAGATATAGGTAGTCATCATCATATCAGCTCATATACGTCCCCACCGAGGGGCTGGATTAGGGCGATCAGGCCTTAGTCGACCACGCGGGCCCAGTGCGGGTTGGTCGACTTCACATACAACCTTCGGTTTCTTCGCAGGTGTGTGCAGGTTTCCTCACGATGTTTTCCTTCACCGTTAAAACAATCGGAGAGTATATGTACGTAAGTTTCGAAAAACTCATTGGTACATTGGCCGTCCGGATTTGAACCCAGCAACTTTGTTTAGGAGGACCGAGTCGTTACCGGTTGAGCCACCGACGCTTTTTGTAAGGTAGTAGCTTATTGTATTGACGAAACTCTTTAAATAAATATTTTAAAACGATGGTTTAAGAGATATTACCAAAGAATAAAGACTATTTACTACGTAAATATTATAGTTATTTGACTGTGGAAACCCGTCATTGCTCACTATTAGCCAAATAGACAAAATACCACAAATTTCCAAACATTTAATATAATTAACCCGGCGCCGATGACGTGTAAAAAATAACGCGGACGATGACGCTGGGTCAATATGACCCGAATGTTTTTTTCTTAATTATCTGGTTATCTGCTGAATTATAAAAAATTTAATACAAAGTAAGAACTATTGCATGACCATGAAGTCATTGTAGTACCAAGATGTTTAAGTTAATTTAGATATTAAACTATAATTTGGTTTTAATGCAACAACCTCAAAAGGGCAACTAAAATAATTTCTCTTTTGGAACTAAAAATGTATGGAGCTGTAGCCGTTTTATTAAAGAAAAGTGATTTTACCATTCTTCACTGGCGCTTGCTCACTACACTATGGTACAAATCATATGAATTGAGGTCTTATCTCCAGCTACTGAGAAAACCAATAACGATTATAATATGTTTTTTTCGAAATTTCCCCAATTGAAAGTCGCTCGGGTCGATATGACCCAGCGTCATTGGCGCCGGGTTAAGTAACTTACGTATAACGTTTCCCTTTAATGAATTAACAGATAGGCACCTAACTATAGCTTGCTTCAATGATTCACTATTATCAAATTGTATAAGTATGACGCTTGCAGCGCAGGAGATCGAAGTGGGTCAATAATTTTACTGTTTTACGATTCCCTTAAAACAATTTTATGATGAATTTAATAATTATGAGTCAAAGTTAGGTAAGTAATGAGATTTTGCAATGTTCCAATTTGTCAACACGAACAGCTATTTCCAAAAAAAACAACAGCCAACCCGAGTCTTACAAGTTAACCCCACCGGGAATGGAACCCGCGACCTCCTGGTGTGAAGCGAATGGACTAACCATTACGCCACGGAGGCGGTTGAAAACCTAACCTACCATAAAGCCGAATTGAATACCTCCTCCTTTTTTGAAGTCGATTGAAAAATACTCAAAATGTAAGTTTACCCACAGAGAGTAATTCTAATCAATGTTTCTAGTTGTTGAAAAGTAATCGTTTAAAGGTAATTTGTAAGCGTTGTTAATTAGGCCTACTTATTATTGAACCGGTCCATTCATATTATGTATAGGCATCTAACCGCCTCCGTGGCGTAATGGTTAGTCAATTCGGTTCATACCAAGTTGCGGCATGTTGCGGGTTCGATTCCTGGTTGGGTCAACTTGTAAGACTCGGTTTGGTTGGTGGTAGGGCATTTTCTAAGCCTGCCTGGCTAGCTACCACCATCTTATGTAAGTGTTGCCGCCAAACATCAGTGTCAACAACATAGATGTGTTTCGGCTTGAAAATAAGATAGCCAGTTCTCCATTGCGTTGGGGATTCGTGGTAAGGCCGCTTCCATCTTCGACGTCATCTTCACTTACCATCAAGTGAGATGACGCCAAGGGCTTACCAATTATGAATAAAAAATAAATCTACCTACCATTAAATTCACTTTAATTTTTTACGTTATCTCAAGCAATTACCGACCTACAATTTAATATCGTTTCAACTTTTACAAGCGAAACGAATGCAAAGGCCATAATAACTGGCTTTATATTCTTTACACCTTGATTGTTGCAAAACCTAGCATTTTAGATCTAGATCATTTTGTAGATTGTGAATGAGCATGTCCTATCGATTTCACACTTGTTATTACTAAGCAAATGATTTCAATGTTTTGTACCATCGAACTTATTTGATATTTCCGTGTATTTTGTAATATTTATGACATCATGACAGTTTTACGATAATTCTTACTATAATCCTTACTAATATTATAAATTTGAAAATGTTTTTGTTTGTTTGTTACGTTTTCACGTTTCAACACCTTAACCAATCTTAATGAAATTTGGCATGCAGGTAGCCTCTGTCACTGGGAAGGACATAGGCTACTTTTTATCCCGTGGAAATAGCATAGTCCGATACAGTTCCTGAGGGAACTGAAAATATACTCTTTTTTTGGTTAGTTTCTTAAACATTGCAACGGAACAATGGACCGCTGTGATTTTTTGCACAGAGATGGCTGAGGGGGTGGAAAATAACATAATTTACTAATTAGCATAACCTGACATGGTTCCTGAGGAATCTGGGGAAAACTGATTTCCGCGCTCGCGCACGTCATCGTCGCAACGGAGCTAGGGACTGAAGTGGTTTTTTGTATAGAATTGGTTGAGGGGATGGGAAGTGACATAGATTTCTAATCAGAATAGCCCGATATCGTTCCTGAGGGATCTGAGGAAAACTCATGTCCGTGATAGCGAGCCGCTTGCGGCTCGAGCACCACTCACCCTAAAAAACAGTCATAAAAACGATGTCCACGAGGGCAAAGCCGCGGGAAAAAGCTAGTATATATTATAAACGCGAAAGTTTGTATGTATGGATGTTTGTCACTTAATCACGCTTCAACCACTGGACGGATGGGGATGAAACTTGGCACACATATAGGCTAGTTCCTGGAATAGAACATAGGCTACTTTTTACCTCGGTAAAACGTCTTATTTCTACGGGAAAATTTAAAACAACGTGGGCGTCGGGCGGACGGCTAGTACATAGATAAAACTTTAAGGTTGTTATAATAGTAAGGATTATCTGTGTGAAATGTAGTTCGCTGTAGTTAAACAAAGCATAGGTGCTAAAATTGGCCACTATGTGTAACTACAGCGAAACTTCACAGAGTTGATAGTCTCTAAACATAAAATTATTTCCTAAAAAAAATATTTACTAAAACAAAATTCTGAATAGGCTATTTTACCGTATAAAAAATAAATTAAAAAACACTATTCAATAAATAGCATTGTCAACGTTAATTTTAATACGAAAAGTCGGGTCTACAAATACATACAAACGATGATTTTTACATTTGAAGTCATCTTTGAACTTCTTTTTGAAAGTCAGAAAAAAGTTAACTTACTACAGTACACTATTCCTTATTTTCGTCGTTTAAAATTATCGTCAAAGTATGTTTTGAGAGAGTAATTATTGTTAATTAATGGCAGCACTGGTTAGCTGGGGGTAGACCCTTAAAACAGACATCTAGAAGATCTAGATTAGGACAATTAATAATATTATGATCAAAAGATATCAAATTTCCAACTATTCTTAATTTGCCAATAGTGGCCACTTTTAGCACTTATGCTATCTGTAACTACATTTCACAGAACGAACCATATTTCACAGAGATGTTCGTTTCTACATATACTATAGTCTAGTCACACCACGGACACTTCATACTACGGGCGAAAAATGACATTTCAAAAAAGGAAACACGGAACAAACAACATTTCGTCGAAATCCTATACGTTCGACAACCAAACTGTAACCAATCTGTATCAATCTGTGTGACGAGGGGGTGAGTTCGCAATCTAGAGAGCGACAGGGAGTGTCCATACTGTATGTTAGTACTAATCTTATATATATAAATCTCGTGTCACAATGTTTGTCCCCAATGGACTCCTAAACCACTTAACCGATTATAATAAAATTCGCACACCATGTGCAGTTCGATCCAACTTGAGAGATAGGATAGTTTAAATCTCAAATTATAGTCGCAATTTTAATTAAGAATCCAGAAATTCCGTAACGAAGAAAAAAAATTCACGCTCGGTTGCCATGGCAACAATATCGGTTGTCAAAACAAAGATATAAGAAGATTTGATCATTTTCGGAGAATAATAAAACTCTTTTCATAAACTGTATATACCTCCATATGACAAAAAAGATTTGATTATTTTTTATTTATAAAATGCAAAAACATTTTTATTTAAGACACAGCTGTTTGTATTTATAGAGATAGGTACAAAAAGATTTTATTCCATATAAATCTTCTGTCCGTGTGTTAGTCATTGAACTCCTCCTAAACGGCTGGACCGATTTCGCTAATTCTTTTTTTTTTGAGTTCGTTATTGTTAGGAGAAGGTTCTTATGTAGGGTAGGGTAGGGTAGTGTAGTGTAGTGTAGGGTAGGGTAGGGTAGTGTAGGGTAGGGTAGTGTAGGGTAGGGTAGTGTAGTGTAGGGTAGTGTAGGGTAGTGTAGTGTAGGGTAGGGTAGTGTAGGGTAGGGTAGTGTAGGGTAGGGTAGGGTAGTGTAGTGTATGTAGTAGGGTAGGGTAGTGTAGTGTAGGGTAGGGCAGTGTAATGTTATGTTAGGCGGTACGAAGTTCGCCGGGACAGCTAGTATATATATATATACTTTGCTATAGTACTGATTTTTCATTGTCGTCGCTTTAAATCTTCTTGAAAATATGTACTCAGTAAGTAATTAATTTTTAATTGATGGCGGCACTAGTTAACTAGGGGTAGCTCCTAGAAACGACATCTAGATTAGGTCAACTAGATTTTTGTTTTTCAACCGACTTCAAAAAGGAGGAGGTTCTCAATTCGATTATATGTTTTTAATCCACATCTGATAAGCCCTTGACATAATTTCACCTAATGGTATAAATGACGATAATGCTGAAGATGGAAGTGGGCTTACCAAGATTTCCCAACGCAATGGAGAACTTAGACAGTTTATCTTCAATCCGGAACACATCAATGCTGTTAACACTGATGTTTGGCGACAAGACTTAGTTAAGATAGTGGTAGCTAGCCAGGCGGGCTATGAAAAAGCCCTACCACTAACCAGAGTCTTAAAAAGTTAGTTGACCCCGCCGGAAACCGAACCCGCGACCTCCTGATGTGAAGCGAATGGACTAACCATAACGCCACGGAGGCGGTTAAATAGGTATATGATTGCTATCAAATTTCTGACTTTGTTCTTATTTGTTCTTGCAGCGCAATCATCAGAGCCCCGAGTGGTGTGCTACTACACGAACTGGTCGGTCTACCGGCCCGGCACCGCCAGGTTCAACCCTCAAAATATCAACCCGTACCTCTGCACACATCTCATCTACGCCTTCGGTGGGTTTACCAAGGAAAACGCACTCAAACCCTTCGATAAGTATCAGGATATTGAAAAAGGTAAGTTTTCTTGCTGAATCTTATTCTTAATATTTTATTATGGTTTTAAGGATTTTAACTAAACTTTGTAAGTACATAGAAACTCATTTTTTTAGCAAATTTAGAAATTTTTCATCAAGTCAGATACATCTCTTTTCTTTGCTTCTCTTCTTCTTATTCGTGTGAGAGTCACAGCTGCTTGAGCCAATGTTTCACGACCGCCACGGCTTGAGGGGAGCCGACGCTAGGTCCTCGACAGTGCAAGTACATGGGCACTGTGGGCATTGTTTGAGGTGTTGAGTGGACTGCACCTGCCCACAAATGCAGCCCGTACTGATGTGGGGCGGCAGTATACCCCATCGTTGTAAGTTTGCTTTGTTCCTTCCAACTCCTGCTCTCAAAAGGTTCAGACCCTTCCATATAGGCCAGCTTTCAGAGGCTCCAGCAGGTAGATGCTCTGCGGGAGTGATGATCACGTCCTCTCCGGACAATTGGTCTTTCCACAGATTGAGGCGAGCTTCTTGAGGGGTGCCTTGTAGTGGAGTATTGGTGAAAAAGCTCTTCCGAGACTTCAGACGACGAGGCTCGGGGGTGTGCGAGTAAAGAGGGTGTCTGCTGTCTGTGCCCTGCTTGGTTCTTTGCTACTAAGAAGCGGATTTCTAAATGTTGCTTTCTGTATGCCACGAAGGATATATGCACAGTGTGGCAGTACATATACAAGGAGTATACACTGTTAATTATCTACGTAAGATAGGTAGGTATGATAGTTATCATATCAGAAATTACTTGAACGTGTCAGAAGGCAAGATCTAACTTAAAGTCCCAGACTCAAAGTACTTTTTATATTTGCAATTTTTCAGTTTTTTTTTATGGCAGTCTTACTTATAAAGTCTTTATAATATTGTGTTAGATAGACGCTTTAGGCGTAATAACTTTGAATATGTGGCGGCCAATGCAGTAACCCGCCACTAAACCTTAACACAAGCGACGAGAGAACAAAAGAAATACGACATCTAGAACGTTGAATTTATTCAGCGCTTAATATACAGACCGACTTTTAATAAGTTCTTGATAGCAAAAGATATGAATGAACTCGTGATTACAAAAAAACTTTCCCAAACAAACTATATGTTAAATCAGAAAAAAAAATTTGGTCCTTTATACATTTTTGCCGATTTGATATAAGATATTAAAAGTCACCCTGTATATACAGATACCAAACATTAACGGTTGGTCCACGGCCGGACCCCATCAGGCATACCACCTCGCCTGGCGGGAGATATCTCCCTTATAGGAACGCATCGTTCCTAAAAATGTTCCAGTATGGACGCCAAAATAAATTGTTCAGTTTTGGCTTTTCATGATTAGTTACCTAGACAAGCTAGCAGATCAAAAGACGTGATTTTATATTATTTTAAAAAGAGTTCATGATTAAATTTTGAAAATCTCAGTTAGGGGTTGTTTACCCATCCTCCTCCCACGTAACCAGGACCGTCACGCCCGGACGTATTTCGTGACGCACGGTTAGATGCTTGTTTTGTAAATAGTGTGGAGTGCTTATATTTCAAGGAATAAATATTGCAAATATGTATCTTCTTCTCATCGTCTGGCACAATTAACCGTGCTATCCAAGGGATAGACGTAATCTTACGTCTATCCCTTGGATAGCACGGTTAATTGTATATGGCGATATATATAAAAATTGCGTAGGAGTTATAATACTTGAAAATCCAGAAATATTGCGATATCTTGAAGTGATAGCGGAAGTTGTTATCGTAACTTATCACAAAGCTCGACCCTTCCCCCTTCGTAAATAACTACAACACTAGTCGCCCCCCACCCCTCCCCTAATACATTGTTTCAATTTCAATAAATTGTGTTACCTATTAAAATCGTATTAAAATGAACAACTCCTGGGATGGAAATATTTTTCACATTTTACGTTTTTCTATCATAGATACTCGTATAGATACTGAGATATACATACAATTTTAATCTTTTTTAGAGGCCACCAAAACCAAATCTATTTTAATATCAATAGCAATTAACTCAACCCTTCATTTTCAGGTGGCTACGCCAAGTTCACGGGCCTGAAGACGTACAACAAGAACCTGAAAACTCTGCTGGCAATTGGGGGGTGGAACGAGGGTTCCACACGGTTCTCACCCATGGTGGCCTCCAAGGAGCGCCGCAAGGAGTTCGTCAGGAATGCCATCAAGGTAAACACAGGTCACCAATGAAACTAGTCGGGGAAAACTAATGTTATCTGGGAAAATTCCAAACTGTCATTTCCACTACTGATCCAACGGCCATATGTTCTACGAGCTATGTGCCCTACACTACCACTTGAGTTTGGCGATTCTGTGAGCTATGTCGGTTTCCTTGGTTTGAGAATCTACGAAGTAGCTACGGATCTCCTAGTTTCTGATTCTATCTCGTAGGAAAACTCCGAGCATAGTTCGCTCCATCTCTATTTTCCATCTTCGGCATCATTGTCACTTACCATCAGGTGAGATGATGTCAAGGGCTTATCATTTATCAATTGTGGATTTTAAAATAGGACATCGTAGACATCTTTCGGCTGGCATGATGATGTTGACTCTACGTAGATTTAAAGTATTGTCTTACCGAGTTTACCCCATTTAACGTCTTAATAAAATGAATACCTGATAATTAACTCGTTTAAATCCACACTGAATGGTCTATGTGAGATTGGAATCAAACGCTCCAAAATTAAATAAAAAAAACGTGTGGCACTCGGGGACTGCCGCGGTAAAGCTATTGCATAGCATTTTTATCAACTTATGCGATTATAATTATTTATTTATTTTTTATTTATGCAGTATTTACCAGTACCATATAGTCCTTGGGGCGCGGGATGTTTATGATATAAATTAACACTAAGAAAGTTACACCAGTCATCATATCAGCTCATATACGTCCCCACCGAGGGGCTCGAGCCTACCCTGAATTAGGGCGATCAGGCCTTAGTCGACCACTCGGGCCAAGTGCGGGTTGGTCGACTTCACACACAACCTGCGAGTTTCTTCGAGTGCAGGTTTCCTCACCATGTTTCCCTTCACCGTTAAAGCAATCGGTAAATATATATACGTCAGTTTTTGAAAAACTCATTGGTACATTGGCTGTCCAGATTTGAACCCGGTACCTCTGGTTAGAAGGACCGAGCCGTTACCGGTTGAGCCACCGAGCCACCGACGCTCTTTGATAAAATTGACTAAGTCCTTTTAGTACCGCAAATCGCTAATAGATGGCACTGTAAGTTTTTTAGAACTCGGCTGAGCGTGGGGTGTTGTCCTTTTAGTACCGCAAAACGCAAATAGATGGTGCTGTAAGTTTTTTAGAACTCGTGGGGTGATAGGTTATTTTCGTTACGGAATTTCTGGATTCGGATAAAAGCTATGCATTAGCTTAAAAACTATAAAATTCAAAACAGATCCGTTTGAACCGAATAATATTGGATTTTTTTGCTTTTCATAAAAGATATAGCTGTGCATACACAAAAACCTATGAAAAAACGAGTTTTCGACGCTTTGACAATGTGAGAACCGCTAAACCGAATTGTATGGGGTTATTCGCTATTCAAAGAGAAGGTAGCTGCGTGTGCTAAAAGGAGGGGTTTGCCAACATAATCGCCCTTTTCCTTTACGTAATTCGCTGACACACTACAGTGTGCCTAGATTACGTTCCCAGACATAGCCGGGAAAAAACAGCTAGTTATTTAATATAATAACTAGGTAGGAAGGTAGATACGACTCGTTTATATAAATTAATTAAAGTTTTTATTTCGCATGGCCAAAACCCAGGTCAACACTACTATTGTATTAAAAACTCCAGTTAACTCGTGTCTGCCACGACCTTTGGGTATATTGCAAATAAATCTGCCAAATGAACTAATTTTTTATGTTTATCAAAAAATACAAAGTAGGAAGATAGTATAGTAAAATCATTAATATTACGCTATAACTATTACAATTTCACACTTTTGTTCTAAAATGGATCTTATATCTTATATACATTGTGTTAAAATATCCACTGATCTCGTGCCTGCCACGACCTTTGGGTATATTGCAAATAAATCTGCCAAATAAACTGATTTTTTATGTTTATCAAAAAATACAAAGTAGGAAGATAGTATAGTAAAATCATTAATATTACGCTATAACTATTACAATTTCACACTTTTGTTCTAAAATGGATCTTATATCTTATATACATTGTGTTAAAATATCCACTGATCTCGTGCCTGCCACGACCTTTGGGTATATTCCAAATAAATCTGCCAAATGAACTGATTTTTTATGTTTATCAAAAAATACAAAGTAGGAAGATAGTATAGTAAAATCATTAATATTACGCTATAACTATTACAATTTCACACTTTTGTTCTAAAATGGATCTTATATCTTATATACATTGTGTTAAAATATCCACTGATCTCGTGCCTGCCATGACCTTTGGGTATATTGCAAATAAATCTGCCAAATGAATTGATTTTTTATGTTTATCAAAAAATACAAAGTAGAAAGATAGTATAGTAAAATCATTAATATTACGCTATAACTATTGCAATTTCACACTTTTGTTCTAAAATGGATCTTATATCTTATATACATTGTGTTAAAATATCCACTGATCTCGTGCCTGCCATGACCTTTGGGTATATTCCAAATAAATCTGCCAAATGAATTGATTTTTTATGTTTATCAAAAAATACAAAGTAGGAAGATAGTATAGTAAAATCATTAACATTACGCTATAACTATTATAATTTCACACTTTTGTTCTAAAATGGAGCTTATATCTTATACACATTGTGTTAAAATATCCACTGATCTCGTGCCTGCCATGAACTTTGGGTAAATGCCAAATTAACTGGTTTTTTTAAATACAATGTAGGTAGATAGTATAAGTAGTAAAATTATTACTCATAAAATTAGTAAAATTATAACTATTACAATATCATACTTTTGTTCGAAAATCGATCTTATATCTTATATGTACTAATATTTTAAATATACTCGTACATATTTATTTATTCACAAAGAATCACGTCGTACAAAAACATAATCATACCCTAAAACTTTTATTGCCCGTCACTACCACGCTCATCACGCACTCTCCGCGCGTAAACTCCGCGTCACAAAGGTACAACTTCTGAATAACCCATCGGTGATACACGCAAGATTCAAGATTCAAGATATTTATTCAAAATAGGTGCAAATAACACTCTTTCTGATAGTCATAAGATAGTGATTACATAATTTCATTTGTACATATCAAGAAATAAACAATCATTAGTTAATAACTTCAAAATCCAATCCAAGATATAAAAAAAAGTCATTAGAACATGAGAACAACATGACACGAGAAGTAATAGGTACATTAAAATTATTGAATGTTATGAACGCCTTTGACAAGTGTAGGCCAGTTCTGACGGACATCGCTCATCTCAACCATATTAAAGGAATGGAACGACCCGGCTCCCGATGCGCCACCATCCGCACGAACATTTAAGCGAGCGTGCACCACTCATCATATCAGCCGAAGGAAGTCCACTGCTGGACATAGGCCTCCCCCAAGGATCTCCACGACGACCGGTTCTGCGCTGCCCGCATCCAGCGGCTTCCCGCGACCTTCACCAGGTCATCGGTCCACCGAGTGGGAGGCCTGCCTACACTACGCTTTCCGGTGCGTGGTCGCCACTCGAGAACTTTACTGCCCCAACGGCCATCTGTTCTACGAGCTATGTGCCCCGCCCACTGCCACTTAAGTTTAGCAATTCTGAGAGCTATGTCGGTCACTTTGGTTCTCTTACGGATTTCCTCGTTTCTGATTCGATCACGCAGAGAAACTCCGAGCATAGCACGCTCCATTGCCCTTTGGGTGACCTTGAGCCTTCTTAAGAGGTCCATAGTAAGCGACCATGTCTCAGTTCCGTACGTCATCACTGGCAACACACATTGGTCGAAGACCTTGGTCTTAAGACACTGCGGTATCTGGGACGTAAAGATATTGCGAAGCTTCCCGAACGCTGCCCAGCCGAGTTGGATTCGACGATTGATCTCTTTCTCGAAGTTGGACCTACCTAACTGGACTGTTTGTCCCAGGTATACATATTCGGTAACAACTTCGAGTATAGAGCCTCCAACCTTCAGAGGAGTAGGTATGACACGGACGTTTGACATAATTTTCGTCTTGTCCATGTTCATTCTAAGACCCAAGATATTTATTCAAGCACCACTCATGTCAATGCTAATATAAAAATATTAATTAAAAGAAGTACTACTTATGAGAATGATTGATCTCCTCCACGCACCTCCAATATTTTTTGAATATAGCCCAAAGTCATATCTCTGAGAATATTTTTATTTTTTCGATATCTTATTTCGTTTTCAACGTATGATTTTTTTTCTGACAGAAACCGGGCGAAAAACGATATCATTTTTTTCCATTTTTACAATTTTCAAAAAGTTTTTAAGTTTTTTTTATATCTTTATTTTATATTTTGTAGCTCTCGTCAAAGTTCGTCTTTGGACATCCCAATCAGCCACGTAGTCCCAAAACTTTTGCAGATGTCGCACATTTTTTGATAATCGGGCCGATATCGAATTATCAATGTTAAAATGTTATTGGACTTGTAGAAAGATGCACGTTCATACGTGTGTACTGTAATTATAACGTCAACTCCAGTCATCAACAAATGAAGGTGGCCGACCTCTATGATCTTAAGATCAATCATACTCAAACAACTTAATTTCAACTGACCTACAATGAACATTGATTCAACAAGAAAGTCGTACAGTTAACATCATGTTAATTATATCAAAAAATCAAGATTTTATATTTAGCAACGTCTGGTAATGTCTTTTAATAACAATATTACTAGAAGCTTATATACATCATAAAAACGATATTTAAAGTGAAAAAAAATAATGTCTTTGCGTCAAATGACTCTTTTAAACCCCCTGACGCAAAAAGGTATAGGACGCAGTACTATCTGTGGTGTAGGTTTGAAGCCTATGGCTGTCTGTCTTTGTGTCTGTAAATACCATCGCAGCTACTGAATATATGGGCCGATTTCAATAGGTTTTTTCATTCATTCATTTCAGCTATGTTTGATAGAAAACCATTTAGCTATTCATGGAGTTGATCAACTACCCGCTGCATCGAACTAGAGGTACTTTTAAAAGTATTTTTTTTAATCTTTGCTAGAGGGTTGGTGCTGCAACTTAAATAATGTACAACCGGGCAGATGAACCAAGGTAAACGACATAACTCACAGAATCGCTAAACTTAATTGGCAGTGGGCGTGGCACATAGGTTGTAGGGTAGTTAAGTTCTCGAGTGGCGACCGCACACCGTAAGACGTTACGTAGGCAGGCCTTTCGAACGGTAAACCGACAATATGGTGAGGGTCGCGGAAAGCCGTTAGATGCAAGCAGCACAGGACCAGTTGTTTTAGAAATCCTTGGAGAGGCCTTCTCCCAGCTGTGGACGTCTTTCGGCTGATATGGTGATGATAAAGAAAAGATACTGACGTTTTAATGATCTCTAATCGTATTAACGTCGGGTGCTGAGCTGATCACGTCAGGTGCAGCGCTGCTTGCTGATTCTTCTGGAACGTCGGAGTCACCAATGTTGCGATTTCTTTGTATTGGGTGAGATGCAGCGAGACAAGATTATACGGTGACTGAATAAGTTTAATATTTTTTTGACTATATATACTAAATTCTACAATTACAAAATTGATATTGGGTAATAAAATAAAGGGAATTATATTTTTCGTCCCCAGTTAAATAGATTCATCTCTATTCAATATTTTCGTTCTCAAATTGATAGATCTGTCACCAAATTGATAGATCTGTCATCAAATTATATTTTTCGTCCCCAGTTAAATAGATTCATCTCTATTCAATATTTTCGTTCTCAAATTGATAGATCTGTCACCAAATTGATAGATCTGTCATCAAATTGATAGATTTGTCATTAAAAATACGTGTGACACTGTAGGAAGGGTGTGGTACGGGGAGTTCTAAATGGAAGCGGGAGCGAGCGAAGCGAGCTTGGACTTTCGGAGCACCCCGACTCGGATGCGTTAGGTTCGGAGACTGTGTCGTAGTGTTAGGTTTGACATGAGAACACAGAAGTAGGAGCCCCGAAGGGGCTCCGTCGACCACTCAACACTGTAGGAAGAGTGTAGTACGGGGAGTTAGTCACCTTCACCTTTGTTAGTAATTTTAGGCATTTATTTGGTGACAGATCTACTATTTTGAGTACAAACTATATTATTTATGAAATTTCAATTTTTTTATTTAGTGATCGAAGCTATTTAATTGACAATCGTTAAAAGACTTTTCTGGTGATAAATCTTTTCCTTTTGAGTATTGTTTTGGTGTTGTTTGATGACTTTACTTTGGTGACAGATCTACTATTTTGAGTACAAACTATACTATTTAGGGAATTTCATTTTTTTTATTTAGTGATCGAATCTATTTAATTGACAATCGATAAAATCATACCCTAAAATAAATGCTTATAAAATATGAACTTAGCAACCTAGTAACTTAGTATAAATATGCTTACATTGTTTACCTACACATATTTCGTATTCATTTAATTTTATTCTGTGGTTTACAAGATTTGCACCAGAAGGAGGTTTATGTTTTGTCAGTGTATGTAGGTATGTATGTTTTTTTTATGCACAATTGGTAAACCCTTGACAACATCTCACCTGGTGGTAAGTGACGATGTTGCCGAAGATAGAAGCGGGCTTACCAAGATTCCAACTGGCTATCTTATCTTCATGCCGGAACACACCAATGATATCAACATTGATATTTGGCGGCAAGACTTAGATAAGATGGTGGTAGCTAGCCAGGCGGGCTTAGAAAATGCCCTACCACCAACCAAACCGAGTCTTACAATTGACCCCGCCGGGAATCGAACCCGCGACCTCCTATGTATGTATATTTATTTTTTTGGCACTCTCTGTAGCCTAAACGGCCTAATGGATTTTGGAGTGCGAGTAGTCGTTAGATTCATCTTGACAATAGGATATTCATTCAACCACTGGCCAAAAAAGAGGGGTTAAGAATTAATGCAGTCGGGTTTTTAATTTTTAATTATTTCGTGTAGTTAATTAAACATAATTTAGTGGTGCATTCACATGACCCTGGTAGAGCAATAATATTTGTGATTACGAACTTCCTACCACTCGGAACCCGCCCAACCTTTTCAAAGAGTATTCTTTTACCGACTGTACAACTTTCTCCCATTAAACCGATTACAAGACCAGTGATTGCACCTTTCCACAACTTACTCGTGTAATGTGAGCCTCATAATACACTCACGCGCAGCGTCATAATCATAATCAACGTACTCCACGTTTACGTTTCTGCAATGTATGTAATGACAATGTAATTTCAGCAATGCGAGTGTGAGAAGACGACTGTGTTGGTTTTTTAATAATTTTTTTTTACAACCTACACTTGATAGAGGGTGGATTGATTTATTAAAGTGAAACTTTTATTACATCGTCTCAATTTTTTTCGTCTGTGTGTCGCGTGATGGTCGGTATGATCGTTTCGTCCTCTGTACCGTAGCTCCAAGACGAGGGCAGCCATGATCGTTTCATGCTCTGTAAATGTCTATAATGTGAAAAAAAGGTTTACTTTTACCGTGGTTTCATAAAACCACACACTATTTTTTAATTTTACAGAACAAAAAGAATAAACACATTAAATAAAAATAAAAGTTTAAAAAACTAAAAACCGACTTCAAAATGAAATTCACTCAAAAGTATGAAATATAATAAATATAATACACGACATTAACTAACAATAACGAAATCAAAGGTGGATACGAATTAAATAAGAAGCCTATATTTATTTTTGAGGTCGGTACCAGCACACAGCTACTTACGTATCAAATGTTTTAGATTCGATGGAATTGCTGAAACCGACCTCAAAAAAAAAAATAGGCCCCTAATTTAATTCGTACCCACCTTTGATTTCGTTATTGTTAGTTAATGTCGTGTATTTAAGTATATTTATATTATTTCATACTTTTAAATGAATTTAATTTTGAAGTCGGTTTTTAGTTTTTTAAACTTTTATTTTTATTTTATTAATTATTTTTTAGTGATAATGGTTTTTATTTAACAACGTTAAATCCTATCACCCACTCGCCAATAGGAACCATCAAATCATAATACATGAGTTTTATCAGATCAGATTCCTGTGGCTTCCATAACTCCTAATCGTTAAGGAGTTGTACCTTCCTTCATCAGCTCATCAACATGAGACGATGACTACCAGACGAAAATACTTTCATTATTTAAAAAATACAAGAAACACGTAAAACGTGCCTATTAATTTGAGGGTTGCCCTCGATTTCCCTGGGATCCCATCATCAGATCCTGACTTGGTGACAGTGGGACCCCCTTGGTAGTATACTCTTTCGAATAAAAAAAGAATTTTGAAAATCGGTTCACAATCGGCGGAGATATCGCGTAACAAACATACAAAAAAAAACAACATACAGTCGAATTGAGAACCTCCTCCTTTTAGAAGTCGGTTGAAAACCGACTTCCATCGCAACAACTTATTACATATTTGCATTATTATTTTTCATTTTTGTTAATTTTCTAAGGAAGTACTACACCAATTTTGATAAAATTTATATGGGACCACACGGGAAGCACTAGCTTTCAAATAAAAAAAGAATCATTAAAATAGGTTTACCCAGTCAAAAATTCTGAAGTAACACACATAAAAAAAATATACAGTCGAATTGAGAACCTCCTCTTTTTGGAATTCGGTTGAAAACAACAATGCGCCAGTTTTTTTACATGTTTTCATCGTTACAGTCATCAAACAAACAGTTATTTTCTTCACAGTTCCTAAGACAAAACCGATTCGACGGACTGGACCTCGACTGGGAATACCCAGCCTTCCGCGATGGTGGCAAGCCGAAGGACCGGGAGAACTATGCGAAGCTGGTTCGGGAGCTTCGCGAGGAGTTTGACCGGGAAGCTGAAAAAACTGGTAGACCACGACTGCTGCTGACCATGGCTGTGCCAGCGGGGATCGAGTACATTCAGAAAGGATTCGATTTGAAGACTTTGAACCAGTAAGTGTTAACCCCTATTAATTGTACAAGTTAGTTAGGGTGCTCAAGGAGGGATTTGGAAGCCCAGAAGACGGGTAGACCAAGACTGCCTCTTACTACGACTGTGCCGCCGTAGACCGTAAATCGAGTATACTCAGAAAATCTGATGTCAAGACCTTGAACCAGTAAGTGTTTGTTACCCTCCAGTGCTGATAAAGTTAGTAGGAGTGCCAAGGCAGGAGTTTGGAAGCCAAGAAGACGGATAGACTAAGACCAAACTATGCTTACTATGGCCAAAGTACACATATTAGTACTAATATATAGTATGGACAATTGCGACCTCACCCCCTCGCCTCCCAGGTTGATACAGATTGGTTTAAGTTTAGTTCTCGAACGTATAGAATTTCGCCGTGATTTCATTTGTTTTTAGAAATGTCATTTCTCGCCCGTTGAATGATGTGTCGGGGGTGTGCTATGGCCACAATATTATGTTATGGCTTACCGCTATATTGTAATACTGTGCTATGGCTGTGCTAGCTGGAGCTGGGATTGAATACATTGAGAAAGGGTTCGACGCGACGCCAAAACTGAATTAGTAGATAAGAAGTAAACATAGACCTTCGACAAATAACCTCCGTGGCGTAACCGACCCCGTGGCATAATGATAACGACCATTAGCTTCAAATCAGAAGGTTGCGGATTCGATTCCCGGCGGAGTCTAACTTGGTATGACTTGATTTGGTTGGTGGAAGGGTATTATACGCCCAACTGGCTAGCTAGCACCATCTTATCTAAGTCTTGCCGCCAAGCATCAATGTTAACTGCATTGATGTGTTCCGGGTTGTAGATAAGATAGCTAGTTCCCCATTTTGTTAGGGAGTCTTGGCAAGCCCGCTTCCATCTTCGGCATCATCGTCACTTACCATCAGGTGAGATGATGTCAAGGGTTCACCAATCTTTTTAGATATAAAAGAAAGTCGTGTTAGTTATACCATTTATAACTCAAGAACGTCTGGACCGATTTCGCTGTCTTTTTTTTGTTGAGTTCTTTATTGTCAGGAGAAGGTTTTAGGGTAGGGTAGTGTAGTGTAGGTTAGAGTAGGGTAGTGTATGGTAGTGTAGGGTAGGGTAGGGTAGGATAGTGTAGTGTAGTGTAGGGTAGGGTAGTGTAGTGTAAAGTGGAACGAAGTTCGCCGGGACAGCTAGTTAAGGATTAAAAAAAACAAACAAAGTAATGACATTTAGGTAGAATTCCCAATCTGGCATCAACTATCAAACCTTTCTATCTAGATATCCCCAGTTAAATATCGAACAATAAAAATAATTTTGATATCTAGCTGCGTGCTGGAAGACGTCTCATACTACGTTTGCCTGAATGCAGCCTCCACCCCCACAACTTGCTTTGTCCAGATATTGCATTGCTTTTTCAGATGAAATTAGCATGATTAAAAAAAGAAGTTTGAAAAATTGGCTGAAGAGGTCGATAGACCAAAGTTTTTTCAAGTTTCTTGGGCGCCAATGTGCCACGATTTAGGTAGTGGGCGTGGGTTTTAAAAAATAGATGTGTGCCTACAAGTTTGTTTATTGGTAAAAATAAGAGAAATGTAAGACCTAGAAAAAAGTATACAGGAATTAGAAAAGGCTTTTACAGTTAAATTATTAACATAAATCACGGAAATATAATTATATCCTACCCGAGATAGGTCTTTTAATAGAGTATCAGTTTAAATTAATTAGTTTAGTTTAATTGTGAAAATATTGCTGGATAATCGAATTTTTAGTTTTTGAGTGATATTGTCAGATGGATGACAGCGCATGCGTGAAAAAGAAATACATGGAATGAAGAAGGGTCATATGAAAAAAGAACGCTTAACAGCGTGCCGCGTTACACCTTTAAGACTATTTTCCCAGGCCCTCTCTAAAAAATCATCTTACAGCTTAAAAGGCGTGAATTTTGTAAATAGCGTTGCAATTACAACAGCTTATTCACTAACTTACCTACTTTGCACACACCAAAACAAATAGAAAAAACCGATCAATTGCGAGTCGTACTAGCACTCCGAGGGTTCCGTTCACCACAGCTCTCCACACAACTACATAGTATAATGTCAATGATACCTATTCACATTTAAAACAAAAGACATCAACGCGAGCGATTAAAATGTGTTTTTTGTCATTCAGGTCGGACTCCTTAGCGCGAGTTCGACTTATACTTGGCGTTTGTTTTTTTTTTATATGCTGTTTACTTCAGTATTAGTACTATAATCACACCAAGTTTCACGCCTGTATGTATTACCGTTTTAACGATAAAGGTATATTAAAAATACTTCTAAAGACTTAAAAAAAAACGTTTTTTTGTATGGATACCCTCTTTGTTTTTTTTGTTTTTTTTTTCAATTTTTAGTATTTGTTGTTATAGCGGCAACAGAAATACACATTCTGTAAAAAAATCAAGTAACTACCTATTACGGTTCATGAAACACAGCCCGCTGACAGACGGACAGATAGCGGAGGCTTAGTAATAGGGTCCCGTTGGTCACCCGTTAGGTGCACCGAACCCTAAAAAGCAAATCTTATAAACAAATTAATGATTATACGCATTTAAAAGCTTGTCATCGGAATGCGTGCAGGCAGACATGTTGCGAAACGCCTCGTCAGTCGTCACAGATTATAGACCAGCAGACGTTTGATGTTGCCTAATTTATTAATTCAATGTCATGCTTGTTGCTTAATTGTCTTAAAAGGTGTTTGTTTAGTGCAAGTGATAAGCTTTTAAACAAACAATGTAACACGGTCTAAACTGATATTAGATTTACAGTACCCACAAACAACGGGTTTATATAGGGTGACCTTAAATTAGTTCTTGATAGCAAAGGATATGAATGTACTCGTGATTACAAACAACTTTCCCATAGAAACTATATGTCGAATCAGAAAAAAATTTTAGGTCCTCGGTACATAACAAGTTATCAAATCGACAAAAATGTATGAAGGACCAAATATTTTTTTTCATATTTGACATATAGTTTCTATGGGAAAGTAGTTTGTAATCACGAGTACATTCATATCCTTTGCTATCAAGAACTAATTTAAGGTCATCCTATATAAGTACACTATTGTAATTTTTCTATGGCTTTTCCAAAATACCTTATCTTGAAACCACTATCGTCATATCAGCTCATATACGTCCCCGCCGAGGGGCTCGAGCCTACCCTGAATTAGGGCTATCGGGCCTTAGTCAACCACGCGGGCCCACTGCGAGTTGGTCGACTTCACACACAACCTTCGAGTTTCTTCGTAGGTGTGTGCAGGTTTCCTCACGATGTTTTTCTTCACCGTTAAAGCAATCGGTGAGTATTTCGAGTGTTTCGAAAAACTCATTGGTACATTGGCCGTCCGGGTTTGAACCCGGCACCTCTGGTTAGGAGGACCAAGTCGTTACCGGTTGAGCCACCGACGTTTATAACCAACCTAAACCACTATACTTATTGAAATTTATATTTCAAACATTGTCAATGGTAGATAGATATGTGGCAGGCATATTGTATGATTAGTCATTTTGGTCAAGCAAATTGTATAATTCGTTCGCATATAAACGGTCAGGCAAATTGTAAAGTGCTGTACGCAGATTGTAAAATGACCAAGCGAATGTATGATTAGTTATTTTACAAATGGTCAGGCAAATTGTATATAAACGGTCAGGCAAATTGTAAAATGCTGTAGGTACGCAGATTGTAAAATGCCGAGCCAGGAAAATTGTAAAACGCCGTATGCACATTGTAAATGAGTGATAGGGTACCGCTTCACTTTAATAATTTTATGCATTATTTTCTCAGTCTTCGTCAAAGCTTATTAGATGATAATATAGTCGGTCGAAATCATAAACACCATATACAGTATTCCTTTTAATTTCCTGCACGTCTTCAACAGTGTTTTATTTCCAAGCGACGTACCTACCTACTTCAAAACTGTTCCAAAAATCGCTCATCGCCATCACTTGTGTCTTGTGCCCTACCTCTTGACATTGTCATCTCAAGCCCTGTCGGAATGTCTCACGACACTCAATGGAATGTGGTTGTTGATCGCTAATCGCCTAGAGTGATTGCAAGCACTTGTGACATCCAGTCAAGTGGTACTTACTGACACTTGATCTCGAGTTTCTACGTTTTTAGCCGACTACGAAAAAAGAAGAGTTATGTTTTTGACATTCTGTACAGGTTGTAACAAATTATACTTAACAACTTTCTCCAAGGAACCCATAGTAAATTCTCAAAAAAAATTGGACCCTCCATATTAAAATACATAAAATCGGTCAATCAGCTGATCGATTTGTATGAAGAGTATTTTTTTTACGTTTTCAGCAAATTCGTAAAACAAAAGTTGTTCAGTATCATGAGTAGAAGCCCCAATTAACGGGACCTACATCAATTTTGTTACACCCTGTATATGTATGTAGAGCGTCGGTGGTGTAACGGCTAGGGCCGCTACCTCCTATCCAGGAGGTCGTGGTTCGAATCTTGTCATGTACCAATGTGTTTTCGAATGTCGATTTTATATGTACTTGTACGTTTATCCGACGCTCTTGCGGTGAAGGAAAACATCGTGAGGAAACCAGCATACGTCTGCGAAGAAACTCGAAGGTTGTGGTGAAGTAGACCAACCCGCACTGGACCCGCATGGTCGACTAAAATACAGGGTAGTCTCGAGCCCCTCGTTGGGGACATTTAACGGCCTCAATAAGCCTCCGCTGTCTGTCTGTCCGTCCGTCAGCAGGCTGTATTTCATAAACCGTATAGATAGATAGTTTAAATTTTAACAGAATGTGTATTTCTGTTGCCGCTATAACAAAAAATACTAAAAATTAGTAACATATAAAAAACACCTGTTTTTATAGGTCTTTAGAAGTATTTTTGATTTAGCTCTATCGTAAAAACGGTAATACATACAAGCGTCAAACTTGGTGTGATTATATTGCTAATACTGGAGTAAAACAACAAATAATAAAAATCTGCCAAGTGTGAGTCGTACTCGCGCTAAGGAGTCCCAACTGAATGACAAAAAAAACATATTTTTGTCGCTCGCGTTGAAGTCTTTTGTTTGTAATATGGATATGTATTATTGTTCTGAAGCTATGTAGTTGTGTGGAGAGGTATGGTGGTACGGAACCTTTGGAGCGCTAGTCCCACTCGCACTTGGCCGGTTTTTTTTCTTTTTTTTTGTAATTGCCTAAGATTACAATGAGCTCATGGATTCTATTTTATTATCTTTAGCAGCCTTTATAACTAGTCCCCACTGCTAAAGCACCCGCAGATCTCTCTTCTCGTGGCCCGTGGGCAGGGTAATCCAGAATTAACACTTTAATAGATGTATAAAAAAATAACAGTCTTCAAACAATTAAAGTTCAATAAAATACATAGAGAAGGACTACCTCTGTGGCTCAGTGGTTAGAGCCCTTGACTACTGATCCGAGAGTCGTGGGTTCGATCCCCACCCAGGGCAAGCATTTGTGTGATGAGCAGATTTGTTTGCTCTGTGTCTGGGTGTTAAATTATATCTATATATGTATGTATTTAAACGTATATAAGTATGTATATCAGTCTCTGGTAACCCATAACACAGGGAATCCTACTTTGGGGCCAGATGACCATGTGTGATTTGTCCCAGAATATTTATTATTATTTATTTTATTACCTATGCATTTCTAATACTCTACTGGAGAAAAATCCTACTAATATTATAAACGCGAAAGTTTGTAAGAATGTATGGATGTATGTATGTTACACTTTCACGCAAAAACTACTAAACGGATCTGGCGGAAATTTGGTAAGTAGACAGATTAGGACCTGGATTAACACATAGGCTACTTTGTCCCACGCTCGCGAGCCGCTTGCGGCTCACGCACTGCGCACCCTTGAACAGTCATAGAAACGTTGTCCACGCGGATGAAGCTAGTAAATAATATAATTACGTACATAATCAATGTAATTTTCGACTTTTTCTGGAGTATGTGTTTAACAATAAATCAAGTATCTCGTGGCAATGTAATTATTGTAACTAGTGCGTTACAGCATATAGGTAATAACTAGTTACAGCATCATAGACATCATCTATTCGAGATTTTTTACCATATAGATAGTCCATTTTACCACGATTACTCAACCTCTTATGTGAGATTGGAAACGTAAAGTACTTATATTCCCTTCCTCTATTGCTTTTCACACGAAAAAGTTACGGTAATCGATCTTTTCATTGTTCAAGAAAAGTCTTTACTTTGTGAGTTGAACCGGAAATTGCCAATTTTTTTTGTAACTATTCAAAATGATAAACTTGTGAAAATATGTTTTTTTATAAGTAAAACTTCTTTACGCAAGCGTGACTTGGGGAGTAAGCTGGTGAATGCGTTACGCGAACGAAGATTAAGTTTTACTCCAATCGTGTGGTCTAAAAGCACACTCGTTTTTTGAAGTAAAACTTCTTTACGCACGCTTGACTTGGGGAGTAAGCTGGTGAATGAGTTACGCGAACGAAGATTAAGTTTTACTCCGTTAGAACAGTCACATCTGTTTGTAAGATAGTTTTGATTTTGTTATTTATTGTTTTAAAAAATTCCAATCCTGGCATTTTATTCCTGTTGTGTTAGAATCTTACACTTAGATCAAATATATATATTAGTACAAACATACCTACAGTATGGACACTCCCTGCCGCTCTCTAGATTGCGACTTCACCCCCTCGTCACCCAGATTGATGCAGATTGGTTATAGTTTGGTTTTCGAACGTATAGGATTTTGTTTGCTCCGTCATTTGTTTTTAGAAATGTCATTTAACGACCATAGTATGCGTTAGTTTATTATATTCTCTTTGGTATGCGTAGTGTCCGGGGTGTGCTTAGATCCTATACCTATAAGACAGTCACTTGATTTATCTTGGCAGATATTTATTTGTCTTTATTTAAAAGATCTATCTTGACATAACAAAACTATACGTCAGCATCTTGGCATTCGAACTTGAGAAAATGCAACTCACGATAAAACCATTTACTGAGTTAAAGACCCTATGAGTCAAGTGCCCTTAACTATAGAAGCAAGTACACACATCATTTTTGCCCAGGGATATTTCTAGACTTCATAAAAAAATATTTTTTTGAAGAACTATATACATTACTAAGGACATGTATAGGGTAGAAACTTTCGAGAGTAGCAAGTGCTGTATTTACCCTCTCAGCTCTTATAAATTATAATTGTTTTTTAGTGTTTTTATATTTGTCATAGAAGGATGGCACAGATTTTATGAAATTAGTATATCCCACGTTTATAAGAACTAAGAAGGTACTCGTAAATATACATTTACTTATATTTTAATTTTAGCAATAACTTAAGTTTGACGAGCATCTAAAATTAGATATGACGTTTTTCTTGTGTTATTTTAACTTGCAGGCGATTTGGGTCAACTGTTAGCCTGTTAGATGTTTTATTGAATAAATAAATAAATAAATAAATAAATATAGCACTCGCCCATCTTGAAAGTTTGTTTAACCTGTACTGCGCATGTCCTAAGTAATTTTTAATAGTTTTTCAGGAAACCATGTTTTGCATGATTTTTTTTTAATAGCCCTGGGAATGTCTTGGCGAATGTTGTTAATAAAGATATGGTTTAGATTTTTATTCTGTTTTTTGTACTTAGCGCAGTTAGAAAATAGATAGTTGAATAGGTACCTACTTTAATTATATTAAAGAGTATGCGTGTGAGCTTCGATGGCGTAACGGCAAGGGCCGCTACCTTCTGTCCGGGAGGTCGTGTTACGAATCCTGTCAAGTACCAATGTGTTTTCGAATTTCGATTATATATGTACGTTTATCCGACGCTCTCACGGAGAAGGAATCATCGTGAGAGAACCTGCACACGCCAAGAAACTCGAAGGTTGTGTGTGAAGTCGACCAACCCTCACTGGGCCCGCGTGGTCGACTAAGGCCCGATCGCCCTAATTCAGGGTAACTGATATGATGACGATGAAAATGTATGCACGATACATATTAATCCTTGCACTATTCAAAAAGCGTAACAAAGTTCCTAAAATTATGTGACAGTGGGTAAAAAAATAAGTTTGTTGTTAAAAATATTACTTGCATCACAATTCAGCATATAATTTACAAAATTACGCAATAATCATAGAGCAAAAATGTATGGAAACAAAGCAGCACACGAAACACTTGGCAATCAGAGCGAGTAGGTGTCTGACTGAGAAACACATTACATTTACATCTATTGTTTAACTTCTAAAATCCGTTGCCGCGACCAGTAGGGCGCGTGCGAACACGTTTATACAGGGTGTAACAAAATTGGTGTAGTTCCCGTTAACTGGGGCTTCTACTCATCATACTGAACAACTTTTGTTCTACAACTATACTAAAATCGCAAAAAAAAAACTCTTCATACAAATCGATCAGCTGATCGACCAATTTTGTGCATTTTTGTATGCAGTGTCCAAATTTTTTTTTTGAGATTTGAGTATGGGTTCCCTTGGGGAAAGTTTTTCGGTATGATGAGTAGAGCCCCCAGTTAATGGTACCTACACCAATTTTTTATACACCCTGTATAGATGTCATGTTGTTATATGGCAACAACCACTAATGCATTACTAGCTTTTGCCCGCGGCTTCGCCCGAGTGGACATCGTTTTTATGACTGTCTTTGAGGGTGAGTGTGGGTGAGGGTGGTCATTAGTTTTCTCCAGATCCCTATCCCAAATCGGGCTATTCTGATTAGCAGTCTATGTCATTTCCCACTCCCTCGACCATCTCCGTGCAAAACAAATCACAACAATGCATGGTTCCGTTGCGATGTTGAAGAAATTAACCAAAAAAGTCTTTTTTTTTCAGTTCCCTCAGGAACTGCATCGGACTATGCTATTTTCACGGCATAAAAAGTAGCCAATGTCCTTTCCCGTGACACAGGCTACCTGCATGCCAAATTTCATCAAGATTAGTCAAGGTGTTGAAGCTAGAAAAGGTAAAAAACAAACAGTAGTAGCTCGTATAAGTAACATACAAGTAAATTACAGCCATTCTTCAGGGGAAAAAATTATATGGCCATTTTTAACCTTGAAAAATCAAGTAAAAAATGAAAGAAAAAAAGTTATATTTCCTTAACCTAAATTTCATCCAAATCCAATCGTTAGTTCAGGAGTCAGAGCCTGGACAGACACACATACAGGCAGACATTATTTTTTAATATTATATTTTAGGCTCTACTAGTGTAAGACAATCGATCCTCATCAAAAACTTAACTTCGTTTTTTTCAATCAATCAATCAATCAATCAAATCAATTTATTTGTGAATCACAGGTTACAGTAAAAAGGTGTTATTAAATAAAGTTGGACGCTGTGTTCTGCCTTTTGGCATACAAATTAAGACAATCTTAATTAAAATAAACTTAAATCACGCATACAAAAACACTATGTCAAAAAAATTCGTAGACGTCTGTTGAGCACCTAGACAAACCATTCAGGTTTAATGGTGCTAGATGATAAAAAAAAAATATTTAGTTTTAAAATTGGTAAATAAATTAAAAAAAAAATTATCATAATTCATGAAGCATGTCAAACAAACTTATACACACTATGTAATTTTTTTATATATAAATCATGTCAAACTAAATATTAAATATATATTTTAACAACATTATTATGGTATATATGTCCTCAATTAAAATAACAAATAATAAGTATCACCTATATTAGAATGACAATGGAATGCTGTGTCAGTGTTATGAAACTCTTTAATAGAGTAAATGTCTTATTAGTGAGGAAGTCAAATAGCTTTTTGCCATCATCATGGGTAGGAAGGTACATTCTACACTTTTTAGTCGCTTAATTATTTTTTTTTAAACACAGTAATCTTTCTTACGGCCACTGAAAAAAAAATGACTCCTAGGACTATTTTTAATAGATACGTAAATTTTCTGTATGCAAATATTCAACTTGAAATTATTGCACACAAATTACACTCATTTTCAAGTTGAAACCCCTTCCACCGCCATGGCCATAAACCCCATCGCTATTGTGTATTCAGCGCTCTCCCATTGTTCCATAGTACCTACCTACCTACATGCAGTACCCACATGCTCGTGGCTCGTACTAAAGTTGCGTCATACGAAATTATAGTGAAGAAATATTACAGCGCTGTGTCAACCGCGACAGACGTGATTGTCATAATATCATGATAGTATCTAAAGACGAAACTAGGAGATCTAACGGAGAAGGAAAGCAGCCTAAATATCTAATAGAATCATACGTAGATTCATACTAGTTCTATGTAGATGACGCAATACGTGATGCATTCCCCTCCCCCACCCTTCCTTACCTGCCCACACACAGGCGCAGACACACACCCCCACAGAGACACAATCCCTCTTTCTCTTTCTTCTCTTTTACACACGCACACACACACATACACAACACATCACACCTACAACTTACACACGTAGTTTTTGTTTCAATACATCTAACTTTGTATGTATGCGAATTTTCATAGATTATAATACTTTTTTCTTGAAGGACGTCATCATCATCATATCAGCTCATAAACGTCCCCACCAAGGGGCTCGAGCCTACCCTGAATTAGTCGACCACGCGGGCCCAGTGCGGGTTGGTCGACTTCACTCACACACAACCTGCGAGTTTTTCCGCAGACGTGTGCAGGTTTCCTCACGATGTTTACCTTCACCGTAAGAGCGTCGGATAAACGTACATATGAAATCTAAATTCGAAATCACATTGGAACGTACGTGGCAAGATTCGAACCACGACCTCCCGAACAGGAGGCGGCGGCCCTAGCCGTTACACCACCGACGCTCTTGAAGGATGTACAAAATATTTAATACTTACATGATCGCGAAGCTGGTAAACTGTCTTTGAGTCTTACAGGACAGGCTTTGCCTACTGTGGGGGTCGCAAGTAAACTAATGTTATGTATTTTTTTTGGCAAATAAACTTTTTATTCTTTATTATTCAGTTAACGTGTTTGTCAGGCCATATGTCTCGCTTCTGTCCGATAACCGATGGGGAAGAAAGATGAATCGCATCGGCGGTTAGTGCTGGAGGGTTCCGTACAAAAGTAGAGTAGGTAATATCTAGTGAAGCTTACAAAGAGTCATATTTCTGTACCGGCGCTGTCTTACTTGAAAGAGTGAATACTCTATTTTCTGCATATATCACAGAAAATAGAGTATTCACTCTTTCAAGTAAGACAGCGCCGGTAACAGAAATATGAAGTATGAAGAGTGTGTCCTGGAGCTTCACAACCTCATTCCCCCGTCTCCATTTCATCATCGGACGACCAGGCGCGGAGGGCGGTTCCACCCCTTTGTCGTCAATGTTCCACCTTTACGGACGAAGCGTTTTGCGTCTTCGTTCATCATGCGAACGGCCAAGGAGTGGAATTCCCTTCCGGCGTCTGTATTCCCCGATTCGTATAATTTAGGAATCTTCAAGACGAGAGTGAATATGCACTATTTAAGATTGTGTGTTACATCCTCGGCTGCATCGGTACTTTCCATCAGGTGAGGTGCAGCCAAACTCACTCAAATTTTTAATAACAAAAAAAACTGAATTAAGAATTTGACTGGTTTCGAACCCGCGCATTCCGGATTGTTATCACTTGAGCTCTAACCACTCGGCTATGTATATCAGATGAACTAAGTTGCGAATTTTTTGACTAGTTTCGAACTCGCGCACATCACAATGGCTTGTGGCGCTAGCTATCAATGTACCTGTAAACTACAGTTTCTCGTACAAAAAAATATATGTTTTGAGTGAAAAGGCCCTGGAAGCTTACAACAAACCGCTGGACGCCATGTGACTCAGAATTGTGTTGAATAATAATAGTTTAATAACAATAATATTACCTCGCCGCTTCCTCCTATCCGGTGGTCGTGGTTCGAGTTCTGCCACGTACCTTTGTGTTCTCGAATTTCGATCTCATATGTACGATTATCCGACGCTCGTACTGTGAAGGAAAACATCGTGTGGATACCTGCACACATCTGCAAAGAAACTCAAAAGTTGTGTGTGAAGTTAACCAACCCGCACTGGGCCCGCATGGTCGACAAAGGCCCAATCGCCCTAATTCAGGGTAAACTCGAGCCCCTCGGTGGGGACGTATATATGAGCTGATGTGATGAACAATAATATTCAGGGACAAATTACACTTATACATCTAGCGTCAAACTAGGGTCCCCTGTACTATGGGGTAAGTTTTTTTTTTTTTTTTTTTTTTTTTATTCACAATTGGTAAACCCTTGACAACATCTCACCTGGTGGTAAGTGACGATGTTGCCGAAGATGGAAGCGGGCTTACCAAGATTCCCCAACGCAATGGGGAACTGGCTATCTTATCTTCATGCCGGAACACACCAATGATATAAACATTGATATTTGGCGGCAAGACTTAGATAAGATGGTGGTAGCTAGCCAGGCGGGCTTAGAAAGTGTAGGTCAATTGAGATTTTTAACCACCAACGATCGAACTTGCAGACAAGGCTACAAGGCCCAACCCAACAACAACGCTCACCCACTTAGCAACAATCCCGTCTTTCCTTACTTCCTATATTGGTGTCAGGCTGCACAGCCCGCCGATTGTGATCGACTGGTTGCGGCGGGTCGATCATCCTCTCCCATCCTAGAGCGTGTCTTTCCCTAATAAAAACTACGCCCCCTGCGTTTATCCGGCTTTGGCCGGGTCAGTCGATACCGACTTGCTGGGAGCGGCGCCTATGTTCATGTTCATGTTCAAACAGTGGATTCTTCTGGTTGAAATGATGATGAGTACCCTGCATGTGACCCTGGGTGGTCCAACCAGGCAGGCAACCACGGGGCTCCGGACGGATCTCAGCGCTACTAACACCAGCATCATCGTATCAACACTTTAACAACAAGGACATCTACTGCTGCTGCATCTAGCGGTTTCCATGGACCTTCATCAGTAGTCGGTCCACCGAGTGGAATAAGGCCTGCTTACGCTATGTCTTCCAGTACTAACGCCATTTTAGTTATTGTTAATTGCTGTGTTTTAAATACGAGTACAATCCAATCCAATGAAAACAGAAATCATATAAAATCTTCTAGGGAATCTTATCTTATCGTCTAATCCGGACTTTGATTTTTTTCTTTTTTTTATCCACAATTGGTAAGCCTATTGGTAGGCCTTTGTTCAGCAGTGGACGATTTGTGGCTGATATGATGATGATGATGATGGCATCATCTCACCTGATGGTAAGTACGATGATACCGGAGTTGGAAGCGGGCTTACCAAGATTTCCCAACGCAGGGAACTGGTATCTTATCTTCCAGCCTGAACACATTAACGCTGTTTGGCGGAAAAAAATAGATAATATGGTGGTAGCTAGCCAGGCGGGCTTAGAAAATGCCCTACACCAACCAAACCGAGTCTTACATAGTTAGGCTCCGCTGAAAATCGAACCCGCGACCTTCTGATGTGAAGCTAATGCACTTTACCATTACGTCGCAGAGGCGGTTAAAATTAATGGCGCTATAAAAAAAAATATTGTTTATTAAATATGTATTAAGTCATAGATACACACATACGGATGTAGAGCAAACATCAATCATTTAAGCCGATCTGAGTATCTTGCATCCAATCTTAGTAACAATAAAAACTAATCTCATTATAATAATATTATACTTAGCTTCAAGAACACCTTGACCTATACGATGAATTCTACCTTTAGTCACGGTCATTTATCAGACCAAATCTGAAAAGGAAGCAGTGTTTTTGTTTAAGGGGACCTACCATAAATAGCGCCCAAAAGCCCCCGAGCTGATCACAGAATAGAAGAATTCTATTTGTTTCTTATCTGTGGGGCTGATAGCTTGGCTCATCTCATGACTTTTGTACGGAACCCTGGGTGCGCGAGTCGGACTCGCCGATTTTTATTTAAATTATATTAGTTTACATTTATTTATTTCATATTATTAATGTCGTATTACAATAAAGTTAATTAAATAATCTGTCAAAGGATAATATGATCGTCAGAATAGTAATAAATTATAGAAGGATAAAATTCAAACATAAAAGATAAACAAAAGAAAAATTAAAAATAATAAATAAAAGCAATTAATTTAGACATATGTAATTTTATTAGATCCTATCATACGTTTTATTATTATTTACCTGAAAAAAATGGGTGTAGAACCCGTTAAATGGGGCTTTTACTAAACATACTGAACAACTTTCTCTATGGAACCTCATCATATCAGCAGAAGGACGTCCACTGCTGGACATAGGCCTTATCATCATACCCGCATCCAGCGGCTTCCCGCAAGCTTCACCAGGTCATCGGTCCACCGATTGGGAGGCCTGGCTACGCTACGTTTGCCGGTGCGCGGTCGCCACTCGAGAACTTTACAACCCCAACGGCCATCCGTTCTACGAGCTATGTGCCCCGCCCACTGCCACTTAAGTTTATCAATTCTCAGAGCAATGTCGATTACTTTTGTTCTCCTCGTTTCTGATTCGATCACGCAGAGAAACTCCGAGCATAATTCATAATATTTTATTTGCAATATTCATTACACGTCAACAAAATAATAACAATAATAATAATAAATGAGCAGAGAGGCTCTAATTTTATATTTGTAAATAATAATAATAATATAATAATAAACAAATTATCACAATAGTCAATACTTACGAAAAAGTCATAATAATAATAAAGGAAATAATGTAAAAACAATAATAATATTGTATTATTTTATCACAGTTTGCGCGCAAAAAATTCGTCTATAGTGTAGAACGCCTTTTCGATCAGCTAGTTTTTAAGTTTATTTTTGAACATCCGTTTACTCGGCACGTCGGAAATGTCTAGGGGCAGATGGTAGCACGCTCCATCGCCCTTTGGTTGACCTTGAGCCTTCATATGAGGCCCATAGTAAGCGACCATGTCTCAGTTCCTTGTGTCATCACTAGCAACACACACTGGTCGAAGACCTTGGTCTTAAGACACTGCGGTATTTGGGAAGTGAAGATATTGCGAAGTTTCCCGAACGCTGCCCATGAAACCCATAGTTAATACATTTTAATATAAATAAATTCAAATCTGGACGGCCAATGTACCAATGAGTTTTCAAAAACTTACGTACATATCATTACCGATTGCTTTAACGGTGAAGGAAAACATCGTGAGGAAACCTGCACACAGGCCTGCGAAGAAACTCTAAGGTTGTGTGTGAAGTCGACCAACCCGCACTGGGCCCGCGTGGTCGACTAAGGCCTAATCGCCCTGATTCAGGGTAGGCTCGAGCCCCTCGGTGGGGACGTATATGAGCTGATATAATAATAATAATAAAAATAAAAGTTTAAAAAAACTAAAAACCGACTTCAAAATGAAATTCACTCAAAAGTATGAAATAATATTATTACACTTAGATACACGACATTAACCAACAGTAACGAAATCAAAGGTGGGTACGAATTAAATTAGGATTACGTGAAACACGTAAAACTTGCCTATAAAATTTGAGGGTTTTCCTCCATTTCCCTAGGATCCCATCATCACATCCTGACTTGGTGACAAGTCAGGAGTATACTCTTTCGAATAAAAAAATAATTTTGAAAATCGGTTCACAATCGGCGGAGATATCGCGTAACAAACATACAAAAAAACAAAAAAAACACAATCGAATTGAGAACCTCCTCCTTTTTGAAGTCGGTTAAAAAACTATAAATGACAATTCTTACTACCTAATCGAATACATGTCAAAAAAGATACATATTCTTATTTACTGGGTAAATTTACCAAATGCCATTATCGTTTAAAAAGTTTGCGGTCTTTTAATAGCCTCTCGAACTTCCGTTCTACGAGCTATGTGCCTTGCCCACTGCCACTTCAGTTTAGCGATTCTTGGAGTTATGTCGGTCACTTTGGTTCTCCTCCATACTAAAATACACAATTTGGTCGATCAGCTGATCGATTTGTATGAAGAGTGAAATTTTTTTTTTGCGATATCAGCAAAGTCGTAGAACAAAAGTTGTTCAGTATGATGATTAGAAACCCCAGTTAACGGGACCTACACCAATTTTGTTACACTCTGTATATTAACATATAAATAATTACGGCATTAGCCGTACAACAGCTATATAAACATACTGACACATAATAAAATAATTTTCAGCAATGAAAGTGTCGGTACTGCTATAGTTGGCACTGCGAACATACATTAAATGCTTCATACACAACGGCAATAGCAGTTCATTATTTTTGTTTATGTGTAGTAATTTCTAAGAACACACACACATACACTATAATTAATTCCGTCTTCGAAACCAACACTACCATTTATATAACCAACCAAAATTAAGTATATTGGATTTATTATTCATGTATCTTGGTTTTTGACAGCTTCCTTCCGGTTGTGATCTATCATTTCTATCAAAATTACATCTTAATCAGCAAAATCTGAAACGCATTCTTTTTTGCGATACCGTTTTCTCCCATACAAATTTGGTTACGCAAATACAATAAAAACCAGTCAAATGCGAGTCAGAGCCGCACACATAGGGTTCCATACCATCATACTAGATCGCGCTAGTTTCTTCATGTTTAAAAAAAAACACGTTTTTTTTGTATCGAGACCCCCTTATTTTTTCCCTTTTCCAAATTTTTTGTATTTGTTGTTATAGCGGCAACAGAAATACATCATCTGTGAAAATTTCTACTCTCTAGCTATCACGGTTCATGAAATACATCCTGGTGACAGACGGACAGCGATGTCTTAGTAATAGGGTCCCGTTTATACCCTTTGGGAACGGAACCCTAAAAATCAAATGCGCAGAATTTTATGCTAATTTTTGTGTTTAGGGTTTCATACCCAAAGCAAAGTATGTATATTAGTACTACGCTACTCTACGCTACTCTCTAGATAGCGACCTCACCCCCTCGTCACCCAGATTGATACAGATTGTTTACAGTTTGGTTCTCGAACGTATATGATTTCGTCGTGATTATGTTTGCTCCGTCATTTGTTTTTAGGAATGTCGTTTCACGACCGTTTGTATGCAGTGTCCGGGGTGTGCCCAAAGGGTGCCAACCAGACCCGCTAAGCCTCCGCTGTCCGTCTGTCTGTCAGCGGGCTGTTTTTCATGAACCATAATAGGCAGACAGTTGATTGAAATTTACACAGAGTGTGTATTTCTATTGCCTCTATAACAACAAATAATCAAAAGAAAATACGAGTGTGCTTTAGACCACACGACTGAAGTAAAACTTCTTTAGCTCCATCTATATATCATCATCATCATATCAGCCACATATCGTCCACTGCTGAACAAAGGCCTCCCCCAAGGATTTCCACGACGACCGGTCCTGCGCTGCCCGCATCCATCGGCTTCCCGCGACCTTCACCAGGTCATCGGTCCACCGCGTCCATCTATATATGTATGAGTGTAAATACTTAGTCTTCAGAAAATAATCTAATCTTTTTTGTCTTATGGAGGTATAGTCAATTTATGAAAACAGTTCTATTATCCTCTGAAAATTATCAAATCTTTTTTATCTTATATGTTTGTTTTGATTGTTTTAACAACCGATATCGTTGCTTCTTCTTCTTCTTTGCGTGTCGATGACAAATTAAATCATTCCGGCCCAGAACTTAGCCACTTCGACTGCACTATATATATACTGCTTCTGATATTGTTGGTAAACAAAAATAAATAGTATCTCCCTTTTTATCTTCACTATTTTATATATCCCTCTCAACTTTCGTTCACCTCGCCCGATTACACTTCCGTAACGCTCTCGTCACGCATCCAACAGCATACTTCCTAAGTCAAGCGTGCGTAAAGAAGTTTTACTTCAATAAAACTAACTTAATAAAAATTAAAGAAACTTGATTGTTGTACGATGGTGTGGAACCCTTCGTTTGCGAGTCTGACGCACTTGGCCGGTTTTCAAGACGTTGCTTTCAATTTACATATATGTAATTTCCATATATTTGTGATGGTATCTTCAGAACCTGATCTTACGTAAGAGAGATAAGCCACAGGTGTTGGAAGGTTGAACTGGTATAAAAATTGCATAAGTCAACGGAACTTTGAATAGATATCGATTTAGTTTTGTAAGTAAGGTGTTGACAAACATATTGATGGAACACATGATAGAATGGTTTATCGTAGACACAACAATACCATTGTTAATCTTAAAAACAAAAACCAGTCAAGTGCCAGTCAGAACCTCACACATAGGGTTCCGTACCATCATACTAGATGGCGCTAGTTTCTCCATATTTGAAAAAAAAAACCGTTTTATGTATGGAGACCCCCTTATTTTTTCACTTTTTCTATTTTTTTTTGTATTTGTTGTTATAGCGGCAACAGAAATACATCATGAGTGAAAATTTCAACTGTCTAGCTATCACGGGTCATGAAATACAGCCTGGTGACAGACGGACAGACAGACGGATGGACAGCGAAATCTTAGTAATAGGGTCCCGCTTTTTACCCTTTGGGTACAGAACCCTAAAAAGTAGCAAAATTGAACTTGGTAGTTGCGATTGAACTAGTTTTATTTTATTAACTTTACGTTTCTGTGTATTGTATCATTGTAACATTTTGAAGAAAGAGTGGCAGACCTCAATTACAAATTCTTTCTAAACCTGTTCAAGCCTTTTTTGATGAGCCCTATACTCTCCCTCTCTGCGCTTCTAATGGTAGGGTTGCCTTCCTTATTTTATCTCTCTCCTCTTTTCTCTACTCGATTGCAAGAACTTGGGTCTTTCTTCAGCCTACCTTGCTCTTCCTATTCTAATAACTTCTGACTCCTTTCAGATACCTCGACTGGATGAACCTGCTCACCTACGACTACCACTCCGCCTTCGAGCCGGCCGTCAACCACCACGCACCGCTGTATCCTCTTGAGGAGCCCAGTGAATACAGCGTTGATAGTGAACTGAACATTGTAAGTATTTGAACCACTTCCGTGTCGTAATGGTTAAGGTCATTAGCTACACATCAGGAGGTCGCGGGTTCAATTCCCGGCGGAGTTTAACTTTGTAAGAATCGGTTTGGTTGGTGGAAGGGAATTTCTAAGCCCGCCTGACTAGCTACCACCATCTTATCTAAGTCGTGCCGCTCAACATCAATGCTAACAATATTGATGTGTTCCGGCTTGAATATAAGATAGCCAGTTCCCGATTGCGTTGCGGAATCTTGGTAAAACCGCTTCCATCTTCGGCATCATCATCACTTACCATCAGGTGAGATGATGCCAAGGGCTTTAAAAAAAACTTCATCTGAACCTTAAATCTCTCTTAGCAGTTAGTCACTTCCCTCGTGGATCATGGACATCTAGTTCGTATTATTATAGCTTCCATCGTTTCTCTATCACTGGCATGACAGCATGTTTATGTTATAACTAATTTATTTTTTTGAACTCTTGGTCGTTTTACGCATTCAAAGTTGGTAATGTATTTAAGTTACACTAAGTGCCAAATTTCGTTAAGATCAGTTCAGAAGTTATTCCGTGATTCCATAACAAAGCGTTTTGCTTCATCGTTCATCATGCCAACGACCAAAGAGTGGAATTCGCTGCGGCGGTTTGAGCTTGCGTTTTATATCTTCGGCTGCATCGGCACATACCGTAATTAATCAGATTTTACTTAAATTAAATTTTACTTTATTTTAGTTTAATTAAATTTAATTAAAAGATCCGACATTCATAATTTTAATACGAGAGGAAATTACAAACTGACAATTACGACTGACAAAAACACTCAAACAAGGAATCCCATTAAAAATAATTATGTACAATAAACTACATAAACTAATAATGGATCTCCCTAAGCTAGAGTTCAAAGCAAAATTGAGAGGTTTTTTTTAAAAGCATGCATATGACTCAGTAAATGAATACATGAATGAAATAATAACAAATATACTCATTTTCTCAAATAGATTGCGAGAGAACATGAATGTGCTTTTAAATGTAATTTATTAATTAGTTTGTTATTATATTTAAGTTTGTAAAATTGACCTGCCTCTAAGCAATGTACATTGTTGCCTGGTGAACATAAATGACTATAAATATTTTTCGGAAAACCTAAAAACTTCTAGGTACAAGCTTTTAATATTGATTCATATTTTTGTGTTCTGTGCGGTGTGAACGACCATAACCAAATTACTTATATTTAAGTCTTCTTCTCATGTAAGTGACATTTTGTCTTTTATGAGAATAAATGTCTTTAAACCTATCGTCCTCCAGGACTACACAATCAAGTACTACATCGAGAACGGCGCTGACCGCGACAAGCTGGTCCTTGGCATCCCAACTTACGGGCGATCCTACACGCTGTTCAACCCTGATGCCGTAGACATTGGCTCGCCCGCGGACGGCCCTGGGGAACAGGGAGACGCGACCAGAGAGAAAGGATATTTGGCTTATTATGAGGTAAGAGAAAATTTATAAAAAAAAAATCAAATGCTATTCAATGAAGTGAAGGAATGATAATCTAGATTACTTTCTTGGGCGTCAAAAAAAATCATTCTCTTTCTCTTATCGTGTGGCACAATTTACCGTGCTATTGAGGTATGTAATCGCGGCGGCGTAACTCTGCAGTGGATTAAAGAGCACAGCAACTCACGCGACAACGATGCGGCGGATGAGCTTGCCAGGAGAGGGTTAGAGCTCGTGGCAATGGGACCGGAACCTATAATACCCCTCTCATATGGCTGGCTACGGTCCACCCTGAGGAAACGCACAAGAAATGAACACAATTTGTACTGGTCCGGTTTGGAAACCTGCAGGCAAGCGTGGGCGGCCCTTCCGGCAGCTAACCCTGGTCTATCCAAAAAGCTTCTGAGAATTGGGAGAGCTCAGCTCCGCAAGGTAACAGCCGCTATTACCGGACATGGCCAATGGCCATTTTAATAAACACCTATTCGCTCTAGGTATCACCGACAGCCCCCTGTGCAGAGCATGTATGGAGGCTGAGGAGACTGTTGCCCACATCCTACTGGATTGCGAGGGGCTGGAACAGTACAGGGTCGTGCATCTCAGTGACCCGAGGTCACTCCAGGAAGTCGTCGGCAACCTACGGGGGCTACTGGGCTTTTTGGAGGAGCTGGGCTGGCAGTGATGCCGGCCAATCACGCAAAATGGGCGCAGCGGTCGCCTGGTTGCGGAAATCAGCCCACCCCTAACTTCAACTTCAACTTCAACCGTGCTATCCAAGGGATAGACGGTGGTTGCCCGGTGTTGCACTTAGCATGAAAATCAAAAAACAAAATCATTAAAAAGGAAATAAATGATCGCATTTGTATTGTATTTATATTGTCCTATGTTATTAAACTACACAAAAATCCTTAAAGCACTACCACGGGTCGTCCCACGATGGGCGCTAATTCCTTCATTAACCTTTTACAAATCCGATAAGTATGCATTTTTAAATATATTTTCTCAATGAGTTCCTTATCTTTTTGCACATAGATCTGCGAGGCGCTCAAACCTAAACAAAAGAAACGAAGCTCTTCAGACGAAGAGTCAGAGGAAGAGGATGACGAAGACAAGCCCTGGGAGGTGATCCAGCCGAACTCAAATGCTATGGGTCCCGTGGCCTACAGGGGCAACCAGTGGGTGGGGTACGATGATGTCGACATCGTTAAAAAGAAGGCCGAGTATGTCGCTGAGAATGGGCTTGGAGGTGAGCTGCTATATTATACTTTGTTTGATACTTTGTGAACTCTTTAATGTACAGCAAAATATACAATTATTATTTAATTTAAGTATTAGTTTTCAATCGCATCTTTAAACCCAAAGGGCAATGGAGCGTGCTATGCTCGGAGTTTCTCTGCGTGATCGAATCAGAAACGAGGAGTACCGTAGGAGAACCAAAGTAACCGACATAGCTCTCAGAATTGCTAAACTTAAGTGGCAGTGGGCGGGGCACATTGCGCGTAGAACAGACGGCCGTTGGGGCAGTAAAGTTCTCTAGTGGCGACCACGCACCGGAAAACGTAGTGTAGGCAGGCCTCCCACTCGGTGGACCGATGACCTGGTGAAGGTCGCGGGGAGCCGCTGGATGCGGGCAGCGCAGAACCGGTCGTCGTGAAAATCCTTGGGGAAGCCTATGTCCAGCAGTGGACGTCCTTTGACTGATATGATGATGATTATTTTTCAAAATAGCAGACTGTATAAGTAATTTTGACGTATGTAGGTTGTAGACCCACCTTATGTACCTTTAATCTGAATCTTTGTTGTGGCAGTGGGCGAGCACATAGCTCGTAGAACGGGCGGAAAATCATCAACACAAAAAACACGATACACGAAAATACAGTCATGATATTAAACATATTTTAAAAAAGACTTGCCAGTTCCCCATTGCGTTGGAGAATCTTGGCAAGCACGCTTTTATCTTTGGCATTATCTTCACATACCTTCGGGTAGTGTAAATATATACCAAAATGTGTGAAAAAAAGAGCTTTTCATTCACTCGGTCACAGAACCTTTGTTTGAATTGCAATAGGTATTGTCTGTCCACGACTCTCATCATATCAGCTCATATACGTCCCCACCTGAATTAGGGCGATCGGGCTTTAGTCGACCACGCAGGTCCAGAGCGGGTTGGTCGACTTCACCACAACCTTCGAATTTCTTCGTCGGCGTGCGCAGGTTCCCTCACGATGTTTTCCTTCACCGTAAGGGCGTCGGATAAACGTACATATGAAATGAAATCTAAATTCGAAAACACATTGGTACGTGGCAGGATTCGGACCTCGACTTCCTGGACAGGAGGTAGCGGGCCTTGCCATACTTGCCAACGACTCTATCACCAACTAACTAAGTCCGAAGTTGCTAGCCTGTGAGTTCACTGTTATTAAATAATAGAGAGATCATTATTTAGTGACAGAATCTTCAAACAAAAAACAAAGATATACTGAACACATTATAGGTACTAGGAGGTAACGACAAATATGGTAACGATAAGTGGTTGCGTTATGTACTTAAAGCGCCTGAAAAACTAGTTATCGTGACCAAAAAAAAACGATAAGGGAAATGGCTGAGTAAGATATAAAATTAAAGTACTAGTTGTACTCATGACAATTATAAAAGTTTGTCCATTTCCGTCATCGTTATCAAATTTGTCATGACCTCCTAGTTAGTCTATACATGGATAGAGAATTTATTGACTAACACAAGCACATACTCGTAACACCAAGGTACAATCGTGTTGCAGGCATAATGTTCTGGTCGATCGACAACGACGACTTCCGCGGCAACTGCCACGGCAAGCCGTACCCGCTCATTGAAGCCGCCAAGGAGGCGTACATCGTCGCGCTTGGGTGAGTCCGCTGCTGCTTAAGAGCCCGCTGGAGTTCATAAATCCCATACAAATGTAGTCTTAGATTCATTTGTTAACCAAACAAATGATTTTGAAATAATTTTATATCGATATTCGTGTCTATACCGCATTACTTTTTTGAAAAACGAAACAGAAATCCATTATTATTCAATAAACTTGTTTTTAAAGAAAAGACGGAAACAAGTTTATTGGTATTAAATGGATTCTTGTTTCGTTTTTCAAAAAAGTATAGCGATACGGACACAGATATACGTCATCCGATTATCGATATAAAATTATTTCAACATCGGTTGTTTGGTTACAAATGAATCAGAGACTACGTTCATATGGGATTTATGAACTCCAGCGGGCTCTTATATCTAATTATAAGAACAAGACACGATAAAGGTGAACCTCTAACTACTTTGATGAACGTGCTTGCGATAGTTATCTATCATCATCTTCCTAGCCTTTTTTATGTTTGGGGTTCGAATTTAAAACTATACAGGATGTAACAAAATAGGGATGACGAATGCTAGTCATCTGAGTTACTTTATAACATCTGTCAAAAACGACATTTTGTTCTTAAAATTTTTGAAATACCTAGGCGTGACTTCATACTTTTGCAGCGTCATTTATGTACTCATTTTGTGATTTTGTTGAGTTAAAAATCGAAGACTTGATGGAAAACAAAACGAGTAAGGTTTTCCGAAGTTTAAGTAGGAGGGCAATTTAGTGATCAAGAGTTCATAACTTATTTCTGATGCTGTCGTCACCCTTAACTGGGACTTTTTTCCTCATCCTTACTAATATCACAAATGTGGAAATGTGTTTGTTTGTTTGTTACCTTTTCACGCTTTAACACCTTGACCAATCTTGATGAAATTTGGCATGCAGGTAGCCTGTGTCACGCGGAAGGACATAGGCTACTTTTTTTCCGTGAAAATAGCATAGTCCGATGCAGTTCTTGAAGGAACTGAAAAAATAGTCCTTTTTTGGTTCATTTCTTTAACATCGCAACGCAACAATGGATTTGATTGGATGGATGGAAATGACATAGACTGCTAATCAGAATAACCTGATCTGGGATAGGGATCTGGAGAAAATTAATGTCCACGCTCACCAATCACCCTCAAAGACAGTTATAAAAATGATGTCCACGCGGGCGAAGCCGCAGGAAAAAGCTAGTACTAAATATTTTAGATCAAGAGATCCATAGTCAATAGGGATGCTGACTGCTAGTCAATTAAGTTACTTTTTATCATCTCTCAAAAACGAAATTCTGTTCTTATAATGTATGAAATAGGGACGCGTGACATCCATAATTTCTCATCGTCATCGATGTACTAATAAGTTGTCTGCAACAAAGATAAACTATGAAAAGTTATTCCCTAAATTGCCCTCCCATTAACATTTCAAAAAATCTTCCTCTTTTTGTTTTGCACTGCGTCTTTAATTTTTAATGAAACAAAATCATAAAATTAGTACATTAATGTCGCTGAGAAACTATGTCGTCTCGCGTTTCTGTTTCATACATTTTTTTAAACAAAATTTCGTTTTCGACAGATGATAAAAAGTAAAAACCATCTCCGAATTTGATTTTTGATTTTTTTGTGATTGGTGTCGTGGTCTTGGGTACATTATATTAAACGCGAGAACAAAAAAAAACCAAATCAGATAGATTATCTACTCGTATACCAATATTAAGAGCGTCGGTGGCTCAACCGGTAACGACTCGGTCCATCTAACCAGAGGTACCGGGTTCAAATCTAGACGGCCAATGTACCAATGAGTTTTTCAAAAACTTACGTACATACTTACCGATTGCTTTAACGGTGAAGGAAAACATCGTGAGGAAACCTGCACACGCCTGCGAAGAAACTCGAAGGCTGTGTGTGAAGTCGACCAACCCGCACTGGGCCCGCGTGGTCGACCAAGGCCTAAATCGCCCTGATTCAGGGTAGGCTCGAGCCCCTCGGTGGGGACGTAAATGAGCTGTAATGATGATACCAATATTATTAAAAGGTAAAGTTTGTAAGTTTGGATGTAAGAGGTAATCTCCGATACTACTCATCCAATTAAAAGTTCTTTTACAAAAAATAAGATTACCTTCAGGATGAATATTATTTGTAATAGACAATACTCGTAGACCGCATGGCAGTTGGGGCAGTAAAGTTCTCGAGTAGCGACCGCGCTTCGGAAAAAAACGTAGCTTAGGTAGGCCTCCCACTCGGTGGACCGATGACCTGGTGATGGTTGCGGGAAGCGGCTGGATGCGGGCAGCGCAGAACCGGTCGTCATGGAAATCCTTGGGGGAGGCCTATGTCCAGCAGTGTACGTCCGTCGGCTGATATGATAAATAGACAATAAGTTTTTTTTTTACTATTTAAAAGTGTGTGTAAAGACCTATTTCAAAGAAATTTTATTTTTTTTGTTTGATTTGAACATAGGCTAAAAAACGGCTCGCGCACCGCGCACCCTAGATTAACACAGGGAAAGTTGAGGGCAACTGCTCATTATTTATAAAGTTAGTATCTTTAGTCAACCATTTTTTCCATTTTCCAGTTCCACCGACAACGCGATTGTGACTGACAAGCCTAGATCCATCACCACCTCCAGAGCCAGCTCTCGACGGAAGAGCAGGCCCAGGAGTTCCACCACCACCACGGCCAGGCCTTCTACTAACAAAAGGAAGAGCGCAGTGACGAGTTCCACTCCATCGTGGAATAACACACCGGAGCCACCGACTACTCCTGATCCTGGATCTGGTAAGTTTTTTTATTCACTATTGGTAATCCCTTGGCATCATATCACCTGATAGTAAGTGACGATGAAGTCGAAGATGGAAGCGGGCTTACCACGATTCTCCAACGCAATGGGGATCTGGCTATCTTATCTTCAAGCCGGAACACATCAATGCTGTTAACACTGATGTTTGACGGCAAGACTTAGATAAGATAGTGGTAACTAGCCAGGCGGGCTATGAAAATGCCCTACCACCAACAAAACTGAGTCTTACAAAGTTGACCCCACCGGGAATCGAATCCGCGACCTCTTAGTGTGAAGTGAATGGACTAACCATAACGCCACGGAGGCGGATCAAACCTAGATATCGTATACTAACCTTATAACACAGGACTCGTGCGACCAGCACTAGCATCCAGTTATTAATGACTTCATCATCAGCTATTTGTTGGCCTGTGACTGCGAGCCTAGAATAGCACGACTCCGTCTCTTCCCGAATGTGTCTTAAAAGGTGACTGTGGGATCAAAGACCGGAGGATGGGCTAGAATAGCACGACTCCATCTCTTCCCGAGTGTGTCTTAAAAGGTGACTGGGGGATCAAAGACCGGAGGATGGGCTAGAATAGCACGACTCCAACTCTTCCCGAGTGTATCTTAAAAGGTGACTGGAGGATCAAAGACCGGAGGATGGGCTAGAATAGCACGACTCCATCTCTTCCCGAGTGTGTCTTAATAGGGGACTGGGGGATCAAAGACCGGAGGATGGGCTAGAATAGCAACACTCCATCTCTTCCCGAATGTGTCTTAAAAGGTGACTGGGGGATTAAAGACCGAAGGATGGGCTAGAATAGCACGACTCTATCTCTTCCCGAGTGGGTCTTAAAAGGTGACTGGAGGATCAAAGACCGGAGGATGGGCTAGAATAGCACGACTCCATCTCTTCTCGAGTGGGTCTTAAAAGGTGACTGGAGGATCAAAGACCGGAGGATGGGCTAGAATAGCAAGACTACATCTCTTCCCGAGTGTGTCTTAAAAGGTGACTGGAGGATCAAAGACCGAAGGATGGGCTAGAATAGCACAACTCCATCTCTTCCCGAGTGTGTCTTATAAGGTGACTGGGGATCAAAGACCGGAGGATGGGCTAGAATAGCAAGACTCCATCTCTTCCCGAGTGTGTCTTAAAAGGTGACTGGGAGATCAAAGACCGGAGGATGGGCTGCAGCATCCCTTCCGTATTGTGCCACCATACTGCACACTGCGATCGCCAAGTATGGCGATTACTCTCAAAAGGCGAGCAGTGGACGTCATTTGGCTGATCAAATGATCATCATAATCACATGTCAGAGCAGGCTGATTAGTAAAAGTAGTAGGACTCGTGTGACCATCACGAGCATCCAGTTATCTCCAACTATTTATGACTTCATCGTCAACTCATATTATTCCATTGTTGGTTATTCCTCAAGGCGCGCCAAACATACTAATCTTGTTGATACTTAACACTTACTTAGTTCCATTGTTATTTAAGACGCGGTGGACCGACGACCTGGTGAAGATCGCGAGAGGCCGATGGATGCGGCCAGCGCAAGACCGGTCGTCGTGGAAATCCTTGGGGGAGACCTTTGTCCAGCAGTGGACGATTTTCGGCTGATATGATGATGATGATAATTATTTTAGAGCGTCGGTGGCGTAATGGTTATATAGGGCCACTACTTTCCGTTCGGGAGGTCGTGGTTCGAGTTCTGCCTCGTACCAATGTGTTTTCGCATTTCGATTTCATATGTACGTTTATCCGACGCTCTTGCGGTGAACCTGCACACGCCTGCGAAGAAAATCGAAGGTTGCGTATGTGGTCGACCAACCCGCACTGGGCCCGCGTGGTCAACTAAATCCCGATCGCCATAATTTAGGGTAGGCTCGAGCCCCTCGGTGGGGACGTATATGAGCTGATATAAATGAAAGTTATTACGCTAAACATAGTTGTTATGCATTCTAGAAATTCACATGTTTTTCATCAGCATGACTAGTTTCTACTAATTATTTATGTGTTTCATTTTCAGACTTCAAGTGCACCGATGAGGGCTTCTTCCCGCACCCGCGCGACTGCAAGAAGTACTTCTGGTGTCTAGATTCTGGTCCTTCCAACCTCGGCATCGTCGCCCACCAGTTCACATGTCCTTCGGGTAATTATCTTTATTTTATTACACGACTGCCCACTTTCAGGTCTCATATATGTAGGCCAAGTGTGACCGCACGTTCCGAGCGAAGATTGGCTACAACAGCACAGATGAGATACCTACTAGTTACTTCGTACAACAGCCACATGCGGGCGCACGAGAGGGCGGAGCAGCGGGACGCCTGCGGTCTGTTATATCTTTCCTTTGTATATATATTCGCATAGATGCATCTTCCATTTGCCTAATCATCATTTTCCATAAGCCTGTATGACGAAACCTTCTTTCCTAGCCAGTCCTGCCCCGACCGCCGCGCAATTCAGTCCTTCCTCACACATTTTGTAAAAATCGATTTATTTGTGAATTTTTATAATTAAAATCTAGTTTTTGAACAATAAAGTTTTTTTTAAAACAAGCTCCGTGAAACCTCGTCTAACATTTGGTGGCAGCGGTGGGATCTAACAGGTCCTCGGATCGCCTCAGTGTGTGAAGTGAAGTGAAAAGTACATAAATCAAAATAAAAAGTGCGGCTAATTCCATAATCCAATCTCAAGATCTTCAAAATCCAGGACTCATTCAAATCTCCATCAAATCCTGTCTCCAAGGTGTGGTCAGTCACCTTCTTCTACTTCTACCATGGGACCGAAACTCCTTGCAATTTTGTAAGTCAATCTCAACTTATAAAAGGAAGAAATTAAGTGAACTCATAACTCTCAACTCCGCCTAACACAGTATTAAGCAGTGCATTACTCCGAACCGTTATCTCGAACAGTGCGCGTTAACTAAACACCTGCGCGATAAGCCAGTCCGCAGCGCTGTATTCAAGTGAAGACGTATCAAGTGTCACTCCGCCGTCTACATTCTGTTTATTCTATCTAACTGAGCTTCTAAGATTGTAAAATGCCAAAGGACGAAACTACAAATATGAACATTGAACCAATAGATTTAAATATTTTAGTAAAATTTATTAACAAATTCGATGGCAGCCGAGATAAGCTTAACTCTTTTCTGAATAACTGTAAAAATGCCATCAACCTATCCTCTGCTTCACAGCAGGGCATATTATTTAAATACATTCTAAGTCAACTTGAAGGCAGAGCAGAAGCTGCTTGCTCTATAAAAGATTTTGAAAATTGGGCACAATTAGAAGAATTTCTAAAAGATCATTTCGGAGAAAAGAAGCACTACACTTATCTTTTAACAGAATTGCAAGAATGTAAACAAGGTAGCCATGAGCCCGTCAACCAATTCGCATTACGTGTCGAGTCTTGTCTAAGTAAACTTTTAACAGAAATCAATGTTTCAATACCTACTAAAAAGAAAGGCGAATTGGCTGGCAGGGTCGCCGCTATGCAGGACCTAGCCCTGCATACATTTGTAATGGGCCTCCATTCTAAACTGTCTACTATTGTAAGGTGCAGAGACCCAGAAACTCTTAATGAAGCCATCAACTTTGCTGTCTCTGAAGACAAGCTAAATCAAAATGCTTACCATAAGTCTACTCCTAGTGGTAGTGATCGTCCTCGTCCTAGGGACCACACATACAAACCCTCTATCCACACATCTCAACAACTCGCGATCACTAACCCCGTGAATCCTAATAGCAGTGGAAATACAGTTTCATGTAGATACTGTAAGATCTTTGGACATACTATTAAGAATTGTCGAAAACGCGAATACAATAACAGACAGAGACAACAAAACTTTGCACCAAGGCAAAACAATCGTCCTAACTTCTCAAAACCTAGGCCCATACATCATGTTGAGGAAATTGATAACGAAACCCCATACCAAGTCGAATCCTGTGATGATGAGCCCTCTCAGAGTAATTTAAACTACCAAATGTCTCGATCAGACGCCGCCCGAGGCATCCATTAGCACAAGCCGGCGTCAGTAAATCCAAAAAGGCCAACCAACAGGGTAACCAGCCCCAAACCGACGGCCCTTCCTCTGAATCCAATAAGACCAACCGACAGGGTAACCAGCCCCAAACTGACGGTCTTCCTTCCAAATCCAATAAGGCCAACCGACAGGGTAACCAGCCCCAAACTGACGGTCTTCCTTCTAAATCCAATAAGGCCAACCGACAGGGTAACCAGCCCCAAACCGACGGTCTTTCCTCTGTTTCCATACAGACTTGCCAACAGGGTAGCCAGCCCCAAACTGATAGTCTGTCCTCTGAATCCACACATACTTACCAACAGGGTAACCAGTCCCAAAAAGAAAGCATGTCTACCAAATCAAAGACCCAAACTAAACGTGAGACTTCTAAACCTATAAATCCCTCAAATGCAATAGACATCAAAATCTATGAGATATCCTCTAATTCTACCAAAAGATACTTACCCCACGTACAGTTGAAAACCAACGTCTCTGACAGACCCCTGAGTCTATTAGTTGACACTGGTTCATGCGTGAGCCTTCTGAAAGAAGAATCCATTAAACATATGCCCAAACTAGGAAAGGAAAAAATTCAACTAAAGGGCATTAGTACAGATGGTAGTACTGTCTCCACTCAAGGTCAATTTAGACTTAACCTATTTCCAAATTCCGAGCCCGATATCTCGTACAAATTCCATGTTGTAAAAGAAATCAACCTTTTTTATGACGGTATTATAGGGAGCGACCTCCTGAATGACCTAGACTGCAAAATTGACTATAATCGCAATAGCTTGCAAATCCGCAATGTTGTTATCAAAATGAAACACAGTGAACTAGTCTATACCATCCCTCCTCGAACTGAAACAGTAATAGAATGTACAGTTACCAATCCTGAGCTTAAAGAAGGTATAATAACTGACCAACATATCTCTGAAGAACTTCTAGTGGCAAATTGTATTGCCAAGGTAAAACCTAATAACCGAGTAAATATAACACTAGTAAACACATCCGATAAACCTATCTCTGTTAATTCAGACCTAAGGCTCCAACTGGAACCTCTTAGTTCTAATGCTATTCCCTTGAGTAAAGAACCCTATTGCTGCGCAAATGCTACTGATAGGACAAATGAAGTCTTGCGTCAACTAAGGACATCTAACCTGAACAAGGAAGAAGCAGATGCCCTTATCGAACTCTGCTCTAAATATGCAGACATATTTCACTTACCAGGTGAACCACTGACTTATACTTCTAAAATCCAACACAAGATAAGAACCTCAAGTGATACTCCAATTCATACGAAAACCTACCGATTCCCAGAATGCCACAAACCAGAAGTGGAAAAACAAATCAACAAAATGCTCGAACAAAAGATCATTGTTCCGTCTGTGTCTCCCTGGTCATCGCCAATCTGGGTGGTTCCCAAAAAACTAGACGCATCCGGTGAGCGTAAATGGCGTGTAGTGATAGACTACCGCAAATTAAATGATGTCACCATCGGGGAAACATACCCCATTCCTCAGATATCAGAAATCCTCGACCAGTTAGGGAAAAGCAAGTATTTCTCTACGTTAGATCTAGCCTCTGGCTTCCATCAGGTTTTAGTTTCCAAAGAAGATGCTGAGAAAACAGCCTTCTCTGTGCCTCAAGGCCATTTCCAATTCAATCGCATGCCATTTGGGCTCAAGAACGCCCCGGCTACCTTTCAAAGACTTATGAACACCTGTCTCTCTGGCCTAACCGGCATTAAATGCTTTGTCTATCTTGATGACATTGTTATCTACTCTTATGATCTTAAAAGGCACATTAAAGACCTCAATGATGTGTTTGATAGATTTCGAGGTTATAACCTCAAACTTCAACCCGACAAGTGTGAGTTCTTTTGCAAGGAAGTCTCATACTTGGGACATAAAATCAGTAATGAAGGAGTAAAACCGAACCCTGACAAGGTCAAGGCCGTCAATGACTTCCCAGTCCCAACTTCTACCAAAGCCATTAGGGCTTTTCTAGGTCTTGTAAACTACTATCGCCGTTTTATCCCAGATTGCTCAAAGATATCCAAACCCTTATCAAATCTTCTAAAGAAAGACGCGCCGTATATCTGGGACAATGAGCAGCAGCTCGCATTCGAAACATTAAAGCAGAAACTAATCTCTGCCCCGGTCTTGGCATACCCAGATTATACACAACCTTTCATTCTCACATGTGATGCATCTAACTACGCTATCTCTGCAATTCTCTCTCAAGGTTCTCAAAAAAATGAGCATCCCATTGCCTATGCATCAACTACACTAAACAAGTCTCAATGTAATTATAGTACGACAGAAAAAGAACTGTTAGCTATTGTCTTCGGGTGCAAAACGTTCAGACCATATCTTTTTGGTAAAAAGTTTCAAATTGTAACCGATCATAGGCCACTCAAGTACCTCATGAATCATACAGATCCAAGCTCAAAACTCCAACGTTGGCGTTGTGATCTCGAAGAATACGACTACGAAATAGTCTATCGCAAGGGCAAATTAAACTGTGCTGCCGACGCACTCTCTAGATATCCTGTCAACCCAATATCCATTACGGCTGAGGATGAGTCTCAAGGTATAACCCAAAATCCCGAAGAAATTACTATCAATGAAGATCTTTTCCCTGACCTAAACCCTCTCGCTTGTGATCTCGAAGATGAAAGTGACCCCTTAAGCGGATTCGATTTAACTGCAGATCTTAACCCAGATCCTTACAAAGATCCAACCCCAGGGCCAAGTACTATCCCTGACATTCCCGTGACGAATCCTGATCCGATTCCTAACATAATCCCTCGTCACGTCGTGAACCCTTCACCATCACAAGGTCATGATCCTAACTCCAATCAAAACCCTACACCAAGTCCAAATCGTAATCCTACTCAAATAGATCCTCTACAATGCGTTAACGATAGCGAAACCTATAGTCAATGCCTGAAATCCATATGTGATAAGAAATTCCAATCAAATGTAAACATTCAGCAATTTAATGAAGACATCCATAAGACTAACTCAAAAATTGTAATAATCCCCACATCAATTGACCTTGACGAATCCAATCCGTATGTAGAAACTATTCTCAGTAATAGCAGTGACATCCAAGACCTTCTGGACGAAGAGCGAAACCTTCACTCCTTCAAACTCCTAAACACAGGTGAAAGGAAATACTACTTCCTTTTCACAAAGGTACACTACTTCGACCAATGCACATATCAAGATATTTTTCAGTCCCTGAAAAACTTAAGGAATGAACTTATAGTTACAGCCGATATCGAAGAAATAGCGATATCTGACTTCAAAAACTCATTCGAAAATCCAACATTCCTGAAAATCTACAATATACTGCTATACCTTTTCAACAATACTGGTATAAGAATAAATATATATCACAACACTATTGTATATCCTACCCTAAGCGAGACAATCAAAATCATGAAGGAAAACCATGATATCCCAATAGCTGGACATCTAGGGTCTACACGCATGTACAACAGGATAAAAGAAAAATATTATTGGAAAAACATGCGTTCAGATATCGAGAGATTTGTTAAAGAATGCTCTCTTTGCCAAACTAACAAAGCGTTTCGTCAAATAAATAAAGCTCCTATGCAAATAACTTCCACATCGACACGCCCCTTTGAGCGTATCAGTCTTGATATAGTGGGTCCACTACCAGAAGCCGGCACCGCTAAACTTAAGTTCATCCTCACTCTTCAAGACGACCTGACCAAATTCTCACATGCCTACCCAATATCCAATGCAACAGCTGAAGAAACATGTGAGTGTCTAGTCCACTTTATCACCGTATTTGGTATACCCAAATACATCAATTCCGACCAAGGCACCAATTTCACAGCAGACCTATTCAAAAAGGTCTGTGAATTCCTGAAAATAAAAAATATTTGGTCAACACCCTACCATCCACAATCACAAGGCGCTTTAGAACGTAGTCACTCTACTTTAAAAGAGTATCTCAAGTCCTATGTAAATGAAAACCAAACCGACTGGCATAAATATGTCTACACCGCCATGCTTGCCTATAATAGCACTATCCACACAACAACACAGTTTACCCCTTACGAACTTATTTTCGGGCATAAACCATTCATACCCGACTCAGTCTATGAACTACGCCCAGACCTCACTTATCCCGAGTACGTAAAAATGCTTCATCATCGCCTTATGCTATCTCGAGACAAGGCGATTGAAAACATAAACAAGTCGAAAGAAAGGTCTAAACAATATTATGATCAACGGACACGACCTGTCAAATACAAGGTCGGTGACCTCGTCTATATTAAAAATCATCTCCGTCTAAGAAAAGCACTGTCTCCTGTATGGAAAGGACCATTTAAGATAGTAAAGGTTCACCCTAACAACACCCTAACACTACTTATAAACAGGAGACACGTTAAACATCATTTCGATGAAGTCAAACCCGCCTCTTAATATTATTATAATATTAACTTTATCTTTTCAGCTGCACCATAGTAGTAACGCAAACCAATGGGCAGTACGTCACACCGATTCAAAGTAGCCCCGGTATCTACTTTGACCCCGTAGGACATACTAAGCTAGTTAATGATTATTTTAGTGTAGTTATCCCTGTAGATATATCTTATATTAAGCCCCATATAGATAACATAAAAAGTGTAATCGGCACATCTCGGTTCCTGTGTCAGCAGAACACTGTTATTCCTGACTCTGAATGCCATAACGTCTTAGAACCACTTGTGGCACGATTTAATGACATTATTAAAGAATATGACACCCTATCTCATCTAATCTCATCTCGTACTAGAAGAGCCGCGTGGTTCTCTGGCATAGGTACAATTTTTAAACACATATTTGGAACCATGGACGAGGATGATGCTATCAAATACAACAGCGCTCTTCAAATACTAGATAAGAATAATAAAAATCTAGCCTCTTTATTAAAACAAAATATTTTACTAGCAAACTTTAATGAAACTATAAATATAATTAATGTAAATGAGGCACGATTGAATAGCGCCGTTGATCAATTGTCTTTAAATCTTAAGAATCTTAGTGTGATAACAAATGAAATTAGTGTTAGAACTAGTATTAATCAAATGTTAAATATCCTAGAATCTAACTTACTTACCTTGTCATTTAAGGTCGAAGACTTAGTTAACGCTATATTGTTTACTAAAAGTCATACCTTGCATCCTTCAATAATATCTCCGAGGCAGCTCTATGAAGAGTTAGTTAGTAATGTAAGATACCTACCTACTTATAAGGAGTTCCCTATAACAATAGATTTAGAAAATATACATCCCTTAATTCTCTATGTCGGAGATAATTTGTTATTATTCAGATGGAAAAATTGTATTTGTTGTCAAAATTCCACTAGTTCATCACATGGAATATAATTTATATAAAAATATTCCAGTACCGATTCCATTAGATTTAGCAAACCCCAACTCATTTGTGATGATTGTCCCATCTAGTAACTTTATAGCCATAAGTAAAGATAAGGCCACTTATTATACCATAACAGACTTGAGCTCTTGTAAACAAATCGCTAATCAGCTGTTCATATGTAATAATCAGAACATGTACTCTACTGCAAATAACCCTAGCTGTGAGACCGAGATCATTGCCAAGGTCGTCACCTCATTACCCAAGTTATGTAATACAAAATTTTTGTATGGTAAAATTGATATTTGGCAGAAGCTTAAAGGAAATAGATGGATTTTTGTTCAATCTGACCAATCCAAAATAGCAATAGACTGTAACAAAGACGATTTAAAGGAAATAAAATTGTTAGGTACTGGTATTTTAGAATTAAAAAATCATTGTGTAGCATATTATAAGGATATTATGTTAGTTGCCAAATATGAACCTACTTTAAGCCTTAATTTAGTACATTCAGAGTTCAATCTCATAAATGACTCGTGTTGCAATTTATCTAAATTTAGGACGTTTTCTCCCCTTATAAAACCAGTTAATATTTCTAATGTAAATTTGGACAAACTTGGTAACTTGGACGTTTAGTAAAACATCAAATATTATTTTTGACAATTTGGACAAAATCGAAAGAGAACCCGAACCATTTCTATTGAGATACCACTCTGGATATCCCATTTCAATGATAATATTTAATTTTATTATAGCCTGTGTAATACTGTATTTACTGATTACTAAAGGTGGCTCTGTCAAGAAGTGTTTTAAACGAAACAAAGTTAATGAGACAGACATTGAACTCGCAGAGCGCGAAAATCCTGTACCAGCTCCCAGGATCCGAATGTCCTAAGGTTCTCCTGTCTTATTCTCCATGAACATCCTATCCATAAACTTCGCTTTTAAAGGCGTAAGTTTAGTCCTCCGCGGGGGGCTGTTATATCTTTCCTTTGTATATATATTCGCATAGATGCATCTTCCATTTGCCTAATCATCATTTTCCATAAGCCTGTATGACGAAACCTTCTTTCCTAGCCAGTCCTGCCCCGACCGCCGCGCAATTCAGTCCTTCCTCACACATTTTGTAAAAATCGATTTATTTGTGAATTTTTATAATTAAAATCTAGTTTTTGAACAATAAAGTTTTTTTTAAAACAAGCTCCGTGAAACCTCGTCTAACAGGTCGCTGTATCTGAAAACGGCTAGGGCCATCATCATCATCATATGTAGCTCGTAGAACGGATGTCCGCTGGGGCAGTAAAGTTCTCGAGTGGCGACCGCGCACCGGAAAGCATAGCGTAGACAGGCCCCCACTCGGTGGACCGATGACCTGGTGAAGGTCGCGGGAACCCGCTGGATGCGGGCAGCGCAGAACCGGTCGTCGTGGAAATCCGTGGGGGAGGCCTATGTCCATCAGTGGACGTTCTTCGGCTGATATGATGATATGTATGTTTCTTTATTCCACGATATTTTCTGAACGGCTTAATGTATTTAGAGTGCGAGGTATTGGTAGATTCGTCTTGATCCCTTCAGTGACCTAGCATACATTTTACCCGACTTCCAAAAAAAGGTGGTAATGTTTTATGCAGCCGTGTTTTTATTAAATTATTGGTTAAAGGTTGTTTAACTTTAAGCGTCGGTGGCTCAACCGGTACCGATTCGGTCTCCCTAACCAGAGGTGCCGGGTTCAAATCCGGACGGCCAATGTACCAATGTGTTTTTCGAAACTTACGTACATATACTCACTGATTGCTTTAACGGTGAAGGAAAACATCGTGAGAAAACCTGCACACACCTGCGAAGAAACTCGAGGGGTGTGTGTTAAGTCGACCAACTCGCACTGGGCCCGCGTGGTCGACTAAGGCCCGATCGCCCTTATTCAGGGTAGGCTCGAGCCCCTCGGTGGGGACGTATATGAGCTGATATGATGATTTAACTTTAGTTCAGCACCATCATCGAAAGACTTACACTGTTAGACATCGTTGAACTTGCCCACTGTTGGGGCGTGGGTCTCTTCTCAACTCAGGAAGGTTAGGCCATAGTCCAGACACGGGAGCCAAGTCCGGGTTGTAGGGCTAGTGACGAACCGCACTGTCAGTAGTTTTTCAAGCCGTCTAACATTGATTAACGTGCCTTGTGAAGCACGGGAAACGATAAAAAAATGCCACTAATAGTCAAACCCCTCCAAGTAATGACCGTGCTTCAGGTCAGTTAACCTGCGTGATCGACGCAACCATGCAAGTCGCTTTATAACTACGTCAGTACTATTATACTTCATGCTTCGTCCTCGAGATTGGTACCTGGTAGAAATATCTGTTAGGTATTCACACATGTAGTAACGCGTAGGTGCTACTACTCCTTGCTCGGACGAAGCATTCGTATAATTATGATAGAACTTCACTTTCGTAAGTTCGTTTAGTCACTAAATATACGAGTTTAGACTTTGCTATAACACTATTAAGACGTTGATTTTGCCAATAATTGATGTTGCCACTTAGCGCGATCCATAAGTAGATACTTCCTGTTTTTAGGGTTCCTTAGCCAAAGGGTAAAAACGGGACCTATTACCAAGACTTCGCTGTCCGTCCATCCGTCTGTCTGTCACCAGGATGTATTTTATGAACCGTGATAACTAAACAGATGAAATTTTCGCAGATGATGTATTTCTGTTGCCGCTTTAACAATAAATACAAAAAAAATTAAAAAGTGAAAAAATAAGGGAGGACTCCATCGGAACATACATATACACATCGACTTTTACATTTTATTATTTTATTATCTTCTTTGCAGGTCTGTTTTTCAACAAAGCAGCCGATTCCTGCGACTTTGCGCGCAACGTGCTCTGCAAGAAACCAGCCGCCACCACCAAGGCTCCAGCTACTCTAGCCACTACCACTAAATCTTCCACAACCAGCACCAGTACCACCACCAGAAGGCCAGTAAAGTTGAGCACGAAGAGCTCTGCACTGTCCAGGACTACGACCACCACCACTACACCTGAACCTGAGGTTTGTAATTTGTAAATACTGTCCTAGTGTTTTTAACCGACTTCAAAAAAGGAGGATTTTCTATGTTCGACAGTATATACTTACTTTACAGTATATACGACAGTATATACTATTTTTTATTTTATAGAATATTCTCCTGAGGTGGCCCTATGTAAATTTTAGCAAAATCGTTTAATTGCTTTTTTTAGAAAATTAAAAAAGTTGCGAAATTCTACTTTGTTGTTGCGATTGAATTCGGTTTTTTTATAGTGTTTAGCGTGTTCAATGGTAAGCCCTTGGCATCATATCACCCGATGGTAAGTGACGATGATGCAGAAGATGGGAGTGGCTTGATAAAACAGAAAAGGCCACGCGCGGTATTTCCATTTATCAAGTGAATCTATACTTTATATGCCTCAAATAAAGTTTAAAATTCTTTGTCATTGAAACTTCTCGTCAAGACGCAGCCCAACGCTGCCGGCCGCTGCAGATCGCTGCTATCTCAGTGTGAATTCAACCTTAGGTGATTATTAACATAGGCAGCACGATAGCACAATTAATTGTGCCACATAATAAAGAAGAGTGAACCTTAGGTACCTCTAGTTGGACACAAAACACGCTGCGTATAACTTGTATTTTTGAAGGCCATGGGGAAAGATTGAGGAAAGAAAAAATGCTAAAAACAACACTTTTACTTTTACAGTCGGAGGAAGAGTATGAAGATGAGGCAGCTGAAGACGAGGCACAGGACCCCAAAGTGATAAAGGAATTGATTGATCTGATCAGGAAAGTTGGTGAGTATATTAACGCATTATCAGTCGTATATTTTACTCAACGCTGTCTCAGTAAACTTCCAAGCTCCAAATAGTCACAAAGTTTTATTTTTTGCACGATCTTTAAGATCGATGGAGTTTCATTCATCGGTTAATAGTACTCTATATTTGGTCTATGATTGTGGCACTAGAAATGCACCGCCCCATCTTTTCCCGTGGGTGTCGCAAGAGATGGAGTGATCTGATAAAGGAAGGCACCACATCTTTACGCGTCTCAAAGTCAATTTGGACCACGATCCTCAGTAATGAGGGACCGAACAGAGAGAGAGAGCCGCAAGAGACGATTAATGGACTAAACCGGAGGATGGGCAGCAGCGTCCTATGCCACCACACTGCACACTGTGATGCCAACTCGCCTGCCAAGCGTGACAATTACGGCAAAATGCCTAAGTTCAGCAGTGGATGTCATTTGGCTGATGAAATGATCAATATCATCACGTGTCAGCGCATGCTAATTAATAGAAGTAGTAGGAATGGTACGGCTATCACAAGCATCCAGTTATCTCCAGCTATTTATGACTTCACCATCAACTCATAATAGTTAGTCCATTATTGGTTATTCCTCAAAGCGCCCCAAGTATGCTGATCTTCGGACTTGTTTTTTTTATGAATGATATCCTAAATTAGGGGAAGCCTACGTTCAGCAGTGACGTATTTTGTCTGATGTGATGATGATGTGATGTCCATCAAACAGGCTGATTAGTAGTGCCATATCGATCTCCGCAGGGCTCTATCCAAAAAGGTTTGTTATCTTCACTGTTGAACGTCGATGTTTTCTTCTGAAATACCTTCCTGTGTAAATCACCCTAACAGAGCTGAACTAGTTACTCTATACGTGTTACTTTCCAGGTGGTGTGGAACAGCTGGAGAAGCACTTGCACCTGGCGGAGTCGTCCATGAGCACAGATGGCGCCATCACCACCACGCCTTCCAGCTTCAATAAGAAGCTGTATCAGAAGGTGCTGGAGAAAGCTAGGGCTAACAGGTATGATCCTCATTCCTAGAAGTGAAACAGCTGGATAAAGATATAGCTACAGGTGCTATAGATCAGCTGCACCATGTGGACTCTTTGATACAAGAAGCTTTTTTTTATACATCCACAATAAGCAAGCCCTCGGCATCATCTCACCTGACGGTAAGTGGCGATGGAAGCGGGCTTACCAAGGTTCTCCTACGCAATATAGATCTGGGTATCTTATCTCCCTCGACGCCAGAACACATCCATTCTTGTAACATTGATGTTTGGTGGAAAGACTTAATAAGATGGTAGTAGATATCATAGCTGAGCGGGCTTAGAAAACACCCTATACCAACCAAACCGAGTCTCACAGTGTTAGATCCCGCCAGGAATCGAACCTGCAACCTCCGCGACTGGTGTAAAGCGAATGGACTAACCATTACATCACAGAGGCTGTCCCAGATGGTGCTAGGTGAACTGTAGTCAATAGGGGAGATCCTCAGTTACAAGTAACAACAAAGAAAATGGCATTAACAGTCAATTCAGCCGTTGAACCGCCTCCGTGGCGTAATAGTTAAGTCAATTAGCTTCACAACAAGAGGTCGCGAGTTCGATTTCCAGCGGAGTCTAACTTTGTATGACTTGATTTGGTTGGTGGAAGGGCGTTTTCTAACTCCACCTGACTATCCAAGTCTTGCCGCCAAGTATCAATGTTAACAGCATTGTTGTAATTCGCTAGTTCCTCATTGCGTTGGGGTATCTTGGTAAGCCCGCTTCCATCTTCGACATCATCGTCACTTACCATCAGGTGAGACGATGTCAAGAGCTTACCAATCGAGGGTAAAAAAAGGCACAGACTCTTCTCGTAGTTACAAAATCTTTGTGATTGATTAGCCAAGTAATGCGCACTGAACTACTCTGTATCGCCTTAAGTAACTCATCATCATGTCGACTACCTACCTCAGAATCTGTTTAGTGTTGACATCTAATGTTTTTGTACGTAATCTTTCATCATCATCATATCAACCGAACCCCCAAGGATATCCACGACGACGCAATCTTTACTAGTATATAAATCTGAAAGTGTGTCTGTCTGTCAGTTTGTTACTCTCGCAATTTTAATCAACCAAACGGATTTAGCTGAAACTTGGCACATAGGTAAAGTATAGGGTAGAGAACAAAATAAAATACTTTTTATCCCGGAAAAGGGAATATTAACTGAGCGATCTTAAAAAAACTGATTTTTGCGAAAGGATTTTGTATCAAATGTGACATGTTAAGGTAAATATCAAATTTCAAACAAATTAAAGCCCACGCTCGTGAGCCGCTTACGGTTCGCGCACTGCGCACTCGCATACAGTCATAAAATAAGTATATACTATGCGGTCGAATAACAATTAACTGGTTCGTGCGAATGGTGGCGCATCGGGAGCCAGGTCGTTCCTTATTTTCTTCTAATATGGTTGAGAGGAGCGATGGCTGACTTTCGCGTTATACTCGTGATCGGGTGCTGTCCGTGTGAACTGGCCTACTCTTGGCAAAGGCATTAATGATATTGAATGATTTTAATGTATTACTTCTCGTGTCATGTTGTTTTCATGTTCTAATGACATAATTTGTTTTATATCAAGGATTGGATTTTTAAACGACTTCAAAAAAAAGGAGGAGGTTTCTCAATTCGTGAGTGTGTGTTCGCGGATAACTTCCTTGTTTATGAACAGATTTTGATGATTTTTTTTTGTTGGAAAGAAGATATCCCAAGAGTGGTACTATGATAAGGAAACCAGGATCTGATGATGGCATCCCAGAGAAATCGAGAGGAACCTTCAAAAATCATAGTGGCGTCTAGTGCGTTTCAAGTAGTTTTTTTTTTTGTTTAAAATTATGACGTTAATGATTGTTTATTTCTTTATTTTTCATTGACATAATGTAATTAATAATTATAAGAAAGAGTGTAATTTGCACCTATTTTGAATAAATATCTTGAATCTTGAATTTTGTTTACAGACTAAACACACTATCTAAAGTACAAGAGGAAAGTGCAGGTACAATACAGAACAGCAGGAGAGGCCCACAGAATGCAGGTCTGGAATCCAGTTCGGACAAGGACAAACTCCTCAGAAAAGACAGGCCACAGTATGTATCAAGTGACATTTAGTCAAAAAAAACATTTATTAATTAACCTCATTCATAAAAATCGTATACCGCCTATAGAAACATTCCTTAAATTTTAAAATTTTAAGTTGTAACGATGAAAAGGAGGAAATAAAATGTACAGCCACGCTGTGCATTTTTTTTCATAGCATAGCTTTCACCGTCTGGTATGCAGAAATCAACATTAACAATACGCTATCAAGAGTGAATAGGCATTATTTGAGTTTGCGTGTACCATCCTCGACTGCATCATCACTTACCATCAGGTGAGTTGCAGTCAAATGCACAAAAAAAAATTTATTAAAAAAACGCTATCGGTGGCTCAACCGGTAACGACTTGGTCCTCCTAGCCAGAGGTGCCGGTTTCAAATCCGGACGGCCAATGTACCAATGAGTTTTTCGAAACTTACGTACATATACTCACCGATTGCTTTAACGGTAAAGGAAAAACATCGTGAGGAAACCTGCAACACACCTGCGAAGAAACTCGAAGGTTGTGTGTGAAGTCGACCAACCCGCACTGGGCCCGCGTGGTTGACTAAGGCCTGATCGCCCTAATTCAGGGTAGGCTCGAGCCCCTCGGTGGGGACGTATATGAGCTGATATGATGAAAGGAGGTACCATAAAAACAATTCCTCCCTTCACCCTCTGTCGGACCGGATTCCAAGTCGTCGACAGACAAGGTTTTTAAGTCACCATTTAAAAAAAAACTATTAATCAAGAGTTTTGCAGGTTAGTGAATAAAATAGGATACTAGATAAATAACAATAACTAAAAAAAAAAAAAAAAAAAAACATTAAACTGTTTATTTCAATAAAAAAAGGGAAACATGATGCCACACAAAAAACGCAAATCTTGATAAAAAGATTATGTGCGTTTATTGGTAGTTGCACAGCTCGCAACTTGAGCGTCTGGATGTCCACCAGCCTCGTCAGTTAGGTAGTTTTTCTGAGCAAGGAAACTTTTAAGGAGCTTTTTTATTTTTATCTATCTTTAACTAGAACTAGGTATGTAGAGTAGTGGGCCTTACTAAGTTCTAGTAACTCACAGTATCATTAAAACCGTTAAAGCCATTTTTGAGAAAAGATAACAAACAATACGAAGTAATTTGAAAGGTTCCTGGGTACTGTTCACTGAACACTTTTTTCAAACTATATAGTTTATGGTGTACTTTATACATAATTTTACTGTTTTTAGGCCGCCTCCGTGGTTCACACTAGGAGGTCACGGGTTCGATTCCCGGCGGGCCCAACTTTGTAAGACTCGGTTTGGTTGGCAGTAGGGCATTGTCATAGCCCGCCTGGTTAGCTACCACCATCTTATCTAAGTCTTGCCGCCAAACATCAGTGTTAACAGCATTGAAGTGTTCCGCCATGAAGATGAGATAGCCAGATCCTTAAAGCGTTGGGGAATCTTGGTAAGCCCGCTTCCATCTTCGGCATCATTGTCACTTACCATCAAGTGAGATGATGGCAAAGGCTTATCAATTGTTGGTTTAAAAAAAAGGATTATAATTTTGGTGGCATTAACATTTTTATTTAGTCCATTAAATAATATTATGGTCCTTCGAGACAGATTTTTTCTAGAACGGAACTACATCAAAAATAAATTATGATCTCTTTATCACTAAGTTATTATCGTACTGAAATTTTATAAACCCTTATTCATTTTGTTTCCATCAAGTCCCCAATTTTTAATTCATCAAAATCACGAAATGAGTACATTAACGTCATTTAAAAATAATGATGTCACGCCTAGGTATTTCAAACATTTTTAGAACAAAATGTCGTTTTACACAGACGACAAAAAGTAACTCAAACAACTAGCAGTCATCATCTCTATTGGCTGTATAATGTACAATAACGTACATAATTTCATCAAAATCATTAGAGCCATTTTTGAGAAAAAAAACGAGACCTACAGTACTCGCATATGATGTGTAACATGTGACAAAATACTTATGAAATTAATTAATTATCGGGTCGTACATTCACGGGCCGACCCTTCGAATAGTAGTATGTCATCTTTGCCTTTGCCATCCCACTAGGCGGAATGGCTATGACAACCTTAGTTTTCGAGAATTAAAAAACGTTCGCATTTCCTGTTACACATTTCCGTCCCATTTCACGAAATCACTCCCACAAATTGCAGAAAAGCGAGAGCAAAGATGTTACACATCAAAAATAACTAAGTACTTGGTTATTCTACTTAGGTACTTACCTGGTTTTGTACGGGAGTTCTAACTTGTCTAAGTATGGGAGATATCATAGTCAGTTTTTTTCTGAAATAGCAAACTACTCTTTATGGTAGACCATAAAACGCCATGGTAAGTTGTATCAAAATCGTTAGAGACATTTTTGTGTAATAAATATAATACCTATCTAAGTGTTTTTTTACTGTAGTGACAACCCTAAAAAAAATCAAGCTAGGCAACTTCCTTTTTTTCGTCCATCACGATACCACAGTATTACAATATATAGCGGCTTACAGTAGTGCAAAGAATGACCTACGCAGTCAACGGAAGGGTACTTGCGGGGCAGCGGGAGGCGGGGCACAGCCTGGAAAACTCCGCGAGTTTGCCAGGCGGGCTACAGGCTAGTACTGCTTCGTGCGACATCAAAGGCGTTGCGCTACTGTACGCCATACCGTAATACTGTGACGATACGTTTGTTAATCCTTCGTCTCTATCTGTGTACAATTAATAATTAAAAAAAATGATAAACTATCCAATTATCCAGGTACACCACAATCCAGCGCAACCGTCCAGCTGCTACAGCTGACCCACTGGACGAAGACGACCCAGAAATTCCAGATGTACCACAACAACTGGCTCGCTCCAGGGTCGTGGAATCAGAAGTCAAAGTGGGGTCTACGGCCAAGCCGCTGCAGTACGTCAATATAAGGCGCGTGAGACCAACCTCGGATACCGCTGATGATACTGCTTCTAGGTAAGGTTGCCTCAAATTGTTTTTTTTGTAAGTACCTATCTGCTTATGTCTCTAGTCATATAAAAATTGTCTGGGTAGCTTCAAATACAAACTGTGATTCTCAATTTGGTTGGTGGTAGGGCATTTTCATAGCCCGCCTGGCTTGCTGCCACCATCTTATCTAAGTCTTGCCGCCAAACATCAGTGTTAACAGCATTGATGTGTTCTTGAAGATAAGGTAGCTAGATCCCCATTGCGTTGGGAAATCTTGGTAAGCCCGCTTCCATCTTTGGCATCATCGTCACTTACCATCAGATGAGATGACTCCAAGGGCTTTTCAATTGTCGATAAAAAATTCGTTCCACTGCTCGGCAAAAGCCTCCTCTTTGTTACGCCACTCATCTTGATCCACATCCATGGACTCCCACTCCTTTAGAGAGGTATGACGGCTCGAAACTCTCGGTGCGCGAGTCCGACTCACACTTGACGGTTTTTTATCACGCTTTTATTAGCTTCACCTGTATGTTTGTATGTAACCGACTCCTTTGGACTCGATTTTGACCCACTTTAACCGGACAAATTTAATTCAAACTTTGTAGACTTATCAAGAATCAGCGACAAAATAATAATTTCATAAGTTTGAACTAAAAAATAAATAGAGTTTAAAAAAACTAAAAAACACGCTTTTAAAGTACATCAGACTAAAAAGTAAAAAATAATTAACAAAAAATACTAGTATTATTGTGAAAAAGTGTGGTTTGCTCGATAGACGAAAAATATGGCACAGAGCGCCCCATGCTTTTTCACAATAATACTAGTATTTTTTGTTAATTATTATTTTCAACTTATATTAAGAATTATTTTTTACTTTTTAGTCTGATGTACTTTAAAAGCTGTTTTTTAGTTTTTTTAAACTCTATTTATTTTAGTTACCTTAGTGACTATCTTATTAGGGGAAGGGCGGGGAATCCCGAACGCTGGGTAATCGCGAACGCAGCTGTTTCACTATATTAGAAAGAGATATCATGATTTCACTTATCGCCATCTTAGAAATCACGCCATCACTAGTACCAAGCAACCATTGGAGTGTTACAGGTACGCACAGGATCCAAGGTAAAAATAATTCAAATATTTACTTACTTTTGTTGCTATTTTCACATAAATTAAACACAGTGTATCTAATAAAGTAATAATAGTTCGAATTCGACATTTATTTACTTAAATATCTAATAGTTGAGGATTCAATTACAAGAATTACATGCGGCCGGGCCAAGCATAACCTAAAATTATTATTTTTTGTTTGTTTTATTACATTGGTGGGTATTGGCGAACGAATTGAGTGGGTCAATTACGAACGTTCGGCATTGCCCCATATAGAATAAAAATTGGTTATTTAACTTGCTAAGTTAGTATTGTTTTTTATCAATAAAGTAAGTTTAGCTATTTAATTAAAATTATAAATAATTATCCATATTAAATTGTTTTAGATGCCGCGGAATTATAAAAGAAAGACAGAAACGAAATATAACGTGGAAGACTTAAAAAAAGCCATTAACGATGTTAAAAGCAAAAAGTTAAGCTTAGGGAAAGCATCTGTGTTATATTCAGTACCTAAAACTACTATATTTGACCACATGCAAAAGGCAGTCATAAAACAACCGAGGTGTGGTAGAAAATCTGTTTTCTCAGAAGTTCAAGAATCAGAACTAGAAGATCATATAATAAGTTCTAGCAAGTTGTTTTACGGATTCACAATGCACAAGGTTCGTAAAATTGCGTTTGAATTTGCCGAGAAAAATAAACTTTCGCACTCTTTTAACCGTGCAAAGAAAATGGCAGGAAAAGATTGGTTCAAAGGTTTTATGCTAAGGCATCCTAGAATTTCTTTGAGGAAACCTGAGGCTACTTCACTTAATCGCATTAATTCGTTTAATGCCCCTGAAGTACAATTATTTTATGACAATTTGTTAACACTACAAAATAAACACAACTTTCAACCAGATAAAATTTTCAACGTTGATGAAACAGGCATTATAAATGTGCAAAGGAATGCAAAAGTTTTGGCACCAAAAGGCCAAAAACAAATAGGATATGCAACAAGTGGTGAAAGAGGATCTACCACAACAGTAGTTTGTGCTTTTAGTGCAGCTGGACAGTATATACCTCCATTTTTCATTTTTAAAAGAAAACGCATGAATGCGCAGTTGCTAAGAGGTGGCAATCTTAATATGATTGCTGCTGTTTCAGATTCAGGATGGATTAATGAAAATCTTTTTGTTGAATGGCTCCACCACTTCATTTCATACGCAAAACCAAAGAAGGATAATCCAATACTTCTGGTGTTGGACAACCACGACAGCCATCTCGGCCTTGATGCTTACACATTATGTCGTGGCAGTGGTATCAATTTATTGACTTTGCCCCCACATACACCCCATAGGCTACAACCTTTGGATTTGACGTTCTATGGACCTATAAAGACTGCTTACAATCGGGAGTGCCAATATTATATGGCAGAACATCCTGGACGAGCAATTACACAGTATGAAGTTGTAGAATTATTCACAAGAGCTTTCAATCGATGCAGCAATCTGGAAAAGGCTACCAGTGGTTTTAGAGCTGCTTGAATATATCCTATCCAGCCAGTCATATTCGAAGACTATGAACTTCAGAGATCAGAATTGCAAAATGCTGATGCACAAATATTAACACATCAACCTGCTGCTCAAGTTCAAGCACAGCCCCCTTTAATGCCTGTTCCTGATGCACAAACAATGACAAACCAACGTGCTGCTCAAGTTCCAGCACAGGCTCCATTGATGCCTGTTGCTCATGCACAAATATTGACACACCAACCTGCTGCTCAAGTTCAAGCACAATCTCCTTTAATGCCTATTCCTGATGCACAAACAATGACAAACCAACCTGCTGCTCAAGTTCCAGCACAGGCTCCATTGATGCCTGTTGCTCATGCACAAATATTGACACACCAACCTGCTGCTCAAGTTCAAGCACAATCTCCTTTAATGCCTATTCCTGATGCACAAACAATGACAAACCAACCTGCTGCTCAAGTTCCAGCACAAGCTCCATTGATGCCTGTTGCTCATGCACAAATATTGACACACCAACCTGCTGCTCCAGGTCCAGCACAAGTTTGTTTAATGCTTACTCCTGATGAACAAACTCCTGAAGCACAAAATTTTACAGTACCTGATTCTAATCTTCAAACTGCCATATCAAACGCTCTCGTACCTGCTCTTGATGCAACAGTTCTTGAACCAGCTAATAACATACAAGCTCTTCTTCCTGATATTAATGTACCCATTAACAGCACACAAGCTTTTGAAACTTCTGCTTTTGACGCACGAACTCCTGAAAAACTAGGGTCAATTACACATGATTCTTCAGTACCGTTATCTGACATTGAGAACTTACCTATTATTTTTCCTAATATTAATAAGCGCAATACCAAAAAGAAACATTCAATTATTTTTACTAGTAAACCCGTCAAGAACGAACTTGAAGAAAAGTATAATAAAAAAATAGCAAAACAAAAGAAACAAGCTGATCTGAAACAAAACAAAAGAAACACGTTGAAAAAAAGAAAAACTGATGAAGATGAAAAAGCAAAACATAGTAAAGAGACTCATCAAACACTCACGATGACAAAGAGACTGAAAACTGAAAATAAAGCAGTAATTTTTTTTAAAAATATTGAAAAGTTTAGTTCTAAGAGTGATAGTGAGATGAAAAGAAAATCAAATAAGAGAAAGAACGAAAAAAAAGAATGCTGTTGCATTTTTAACCCCCGATGCAAAAAAGAGGGGTGTTATAAGTTTGACCGCTATGTGTGTGTGTGTGTCTGTGTGTCTGTCTGTGTGTCTGTCTGTGGCACCGTAGCTCTCAAACGGGTTAACCGATTTGGATGCGTTTTTTTTTTATTTACAAGCAGGTTTTTTGGCGATGGTTCTTAGATACGTTTTACCAAAATCGGTTCAGCCGTTTCAAGGTCATCAGCTCTTTTGTTAGCTGCGGTAGGGTTCTTAGACTCTTAATGTGTATTTACTTTACTTTCAAACATACATGTGACCAAAAACTTGAAACACTCATGTATGCTTAATAACTATGCAGGATTATGGAACTCTTGGTCTGATGCTGCAGCCAGGATATCCAGAACACTAGCACACTCTTAAAAAAATTATAGCAGATATGTCGTGTTTGGACTCGTTTTGATCAGTATTTGATTCTGCATACAATGTAATGGTGGCAACACGGTGAGCTGATGCTGCGGCCAGGATATCCAGCACACTAGTACACTCTTAAAAAAATAATAGCAGATATGTCGTGTTTGGACTCGTTTTGATCAGTATTTGATTCTGCATACAATGCAATGGTGGCAACACGGTGAGCTGATGCTGCGGCCAGGATATCCAGAACACTAGCACACTCTTAAAAAAATAATAGCAGATATGTCGTGTTTGGACTCGTTTTGATCAGTATTTGATTCTGCCTACAATGCAATGGTGGCAACACGGTGAGCTGATGCTGCGGCCAGGATATCCAGCACACTAGTACACTCTTAAAAAAATAATAGCAGATATGTCGTGTTTGGACTCGTTTTGATCAGTATTTGATTCTGCATACAATGCAATGGTCGCAACACGGTGAGCTGATGTTGTTAAAATCCGTTAAATTTTTGACATACCTACGTACCTGAAACTATGACTAACTGTGAACTAAATATTATTGAGATAAACCTTCGCTTTGATTTCTTATATAAACCCCCGACGCAAAAAGAGGGGTGTTATAAGTTTGACGCCAATTTCTGTGTGTTTGTGTCTGTTTGTCTGTGGCATCGCAACTCTCGAACGGATGGACCGATTTTGATGCGGTTTTTTTACGTGAAACAAGTTTCCTTGCGGTGGTTCTTAGCTATAATCGATAAAGATCTGTTCAGCCGTTTGAGGGTTATCAGCTCTTATCTAGGTGACTAAGGGATCTGGGCAACTTATACAGGTCTGATCGATTCAAAATTTGGTGCCCTGTTAATGTAAAAATATTGCAAAACCATGATAACCTTGAACTGTTGATGCAGCATCTCCTAGAATCTACAGAATACCCAACTCCTCAAAAACTTTCAGTAGAAGTATCGTGTTTGGGCTCAAAAAAAATATTCAAAACAATTTATTTCAAATAGGTGTTACACACACTTTTAAATAGAATTAGAATAGAAATTATTAGAATAGTCTCAATGAATAGGTGTTAGATATAATATGGTAACCTTGACCTGATGCTGCAGCATCTCCTGGAATCTGCTGAAGCAGCGGTTAAAAAAGTAAAAAACTTCCATGGGTCCATGGATTTGAAGTTTAGAGTTATAACACATTTAATTGCAGCTTCAAACAAGGGAGGTGAGCAACTTCCACAGGCTTGATCGATTCAAAATAGGCTACATTTTGTGTCGCAGTATCGTGTATCGTCCCGGAAACTATTTGTATGAATGTGGGGGTAGAGTTTCGATTGTATGTAATAGTTATGTAAAGTTTAAAAAGCACGAAATAAAAATTAAATTAAAAATTTAAAAAACCCCCGACAAAAACCTCTAAAAAGTAAACAATAATATGTATTGACCCTTTGAGTTAAATTTAAGTAGTAATATTTTGATCCAAGAGTCGTCGCGTAGGGGGACCGCTAAGTAAATAAAATAAAAACAGAATACAACTGATTTACTTTACTACAACTAATTAGTAATAACTTCACAACTTAGCGGTCCCCCTACGCGACGACTCTTGGATCAAAATATTACTACTTAAATAAAACTCAAAGGGTCAATACATATTATTGTTTACTTTTTAGAGGTTTTTGTCGGGGGTTTTTTAAATTTTTAATTTAATTTGCAATGAAAAATACGAGGACAGCTTGCCTGGTGAGAACTGGATCCAGTGCTATATTTGTTTAAAATGGGCCCATGAAAAGTGTACAGACGGGGATTCGTCTTCACGTGGCTACCGTTGTGATTTTTGCCGGGCAATACGTTTTTAAGTTTTAGTTTAATCCTGACTAATCTGTCGTACATGATCTCATTTGTAGGCTAGTATATGGGTCAATTGCGACCGATCGCAATTGCCCCATTAGGTGTCCGTGATTGCCCGACCTGTGTCGGGTAAACACGAACACTAGAGGTTTTGTTTTTGTTATAAAAGTTGATTATATAAAGAGAAATTAATATTGTTGATTGTAGTAGTTTAATGTATGATAATTTACCTTTCAGAAGAGACTAATAAAGTTTACCTACAGATACTATTTTTTGATTAATCTGTAAACTCTCTTAGGTGTTCGTAATTACCCCGCCTTCCCCTAATAAGCTTATTTAATTTTAACATTTGCTTATTTCGTACTCTTGTCTCCAGAAACGCATTGTTCGAACGTCCTGAGTCTTTCGTGGCAGTTTCGGAGCCCTCCCTGGACGTGTCTGTCGCCAGGAGGGAGAACATGCCCGAATACGTCACCATTAGAAGACAGAGGCCCACTACTGAGAAGGCCACCACTCTGCCGTAAGTTCTTAAACATCAACTTCGTTGTTTCCTTCAAACAGAATTGTCGAGGCGATCAGTTATTTCGGCCAATAAAACTTGAAGGGTCGGTTGACAAAATCAAAGTAGGTAAAGAATCGTATGACTGTTGAACCGACTGCATAAAAAAATATTTAATGGTACTAAGTAATAATTCTTTATTACCCTTAAACAATTAAACATGGTATAAGAAGATACAGGAGAAGATATAGGAGCGTCGATCGGTGGCGTAACTTCTAGGGCCGCCGCCTCTTATCAGGGAGGTCGTGGTTCGAATCCTGCCACGTACCAATGTGATTTCGAATTTAGACTTCATATGTACGTTTATCCGACGCTCTTACGATGAAAGAAAACATCGTGAAGAAACCTGCACACGCCTGCGGAGAAACTCGCAGGTTGTGTGTGAAGTCGACCAACCCGCACTGGGCCCGCGTGGTCGACTAACGCTCGATCGCCCTAATTCAGGGTAGGCTCGAGCCCCTCGTTGGGGACGTATACATGAGCTGATATGATGATTATGATATGATGAAGAAGATACAATAAAATAATAGTTCTCAAGTTTAGCCAAAGTAGAGATGGCATGCAAATATATTTTTTTTAGTTGTAGCATGCAAATGTCAATATTTGTAAAGAATTATAAGAATTCATTAAAAACTAAAAACCCGACTGCGTAAAAACTTAATCCCTCTTTATGGCCAGTCGGATAAAAATGTATCCTGTGTCACTCACGGGATCAAGACGAATCTAATAATACCTCATACGTTAAAATCCTTTAAGCCGTTCAGGCTGTAGCAGGGAACATAGAAATCTACATAAATACATACATACACTCGAAAAACCTAACCCTCCTTCTGAGCCAGTCGGGTAATTATTTAAAATACAAAAAATATGAACTAGGTATCGGTTACGAAACAGCACTTGGTACCTTACACGATTTGTTTTACATCACGTCTTTAATTAGATAAGTTTTATGTTATCGTCTAAAGAATGCCTTCGATATTTTGAAAAAAACTTAAAGAAAAGTGTATTAAGTGTTTTAGAAAAAATGTGTGTATGAGTATTACCGATTTTTATAAAATGTACATAGTTGCTTGAAGTATTGTTCTAGGATAACGTACCTTTTAGGACATTTTTATTTTCAAAAGGTTGAGGGTATCTTAAATACAAAAAAAAATATCGCTAAATTGGCGCTAGTGATATTTTTTTAATTTTCGACATCGACAACACTTACTGACATCTAATATACCTATGGTATAATATGTGATATATCTGGGAAATCTCTAAAACTATCCGTTACACAAACTTATACAATATTATTCTCTAAAATGGCGATAAGTATAAAAATAATTGTCAAATTTTCTCCATTTTGAAAATATACTGACGTCTATAATACCTATGCTATATGTGGTTCGTCTTGGAATACTCTAAAAAAGGTTATATAAAGTCAAAAAGGGAGAAGGTAGGTATATGTGTACTCAATGGTGGGAGTGCAGTTCTAAATTAAATAAAAATTACAAAATGAGCACCTATCTACCACAAATATGACGGTGAAAGTCTCATTTTTTTAAGAACGATGTATCGTTTTTGGTAGACAATAAAAAAATAACTCAAAAGATTGTCTATCAACTACCGTGTTCTTCATATAATGGGAGGTATTTTGTAAATTTTGTCTATTAATGAACGAAAGTTATGTCAAATGTCCGTGTCGCACCTACTCCTCTGAAGGTTGGAGGCTCTACATTCGAAGTTGTTGCCGATTATGTGTACCTGGGACAAACAGTCCAGTTAGGTAGGTCCAACTTCGAGAAAGACATCAATTGTCGAATCCAACTTATATTAGTAATTAACAATTATCTTTCACGTATACCAAAAAAAAAACTGTAAATTTTGAGTACTCGCTTTTAAAAGTTACTCGAAATTAATTCTCTAAAAGAATAAATTTGGGTATCGATAAAAACAGAGCTCACTTTTAGCAACTAATTAGTTTCTGTTAAAGAGAATGATGATAAATGATCCTATGGATTGATGCTATAAAAGTACAGAGTGTTATTTTATTGAATTTTAGCTGATTAGATCTTTGGGTGTGGCAAGCGTATATTCAAAAATCTACAAATCCAGTTTTGCATATTTTTAAAAAAAAGGAATGTTTCTTTGAGTAAAATTTGCTATCTCTATTATTTAGAGTACTTTCCCTCCTGGTGTGGTTACGAAATTTTACCCTGTATACACAATAGGTACATTAATTATGATATTATGACTTAGATAACGTAAAGTATATGAAAGAAACTTGATGTTGTGTGAAATCTACAAATTCTACATCTAATAATGATTTGTTTTGCAAAACTATCACATATGTTTCAGATATGGAAACGAGGACAATGAAGAAGAATCCCAAGAGACAGCACTTGAAAGAGAAATTTCCTCCCCGTCATCACAACCTCAATACACTTCCATAGTTCGAACCCGATCCACTACCCTCAACCCTCCTGAGGAAAAGAACTCTCCTGAACCTCCTGAGCCAACTACAGTCCTCGCTGTCCAGATCGCTTCCTTGTTAAACTCTCCCTCTGCATCTGAAGAGCCTGAAGCTCCTGAAACGACCATTGCTGAGGCGACCACAGCCGATGCGACCACGACATCTACTTCTCGACCAACCACGACTACGACTACATCCACACATGCCCCCTCAACGCGTCGTGCTGTGCAGCGACGCCGCGGGTCAACGACTTCTACTACCCCAGCCAGTTCTACCACTCAGGTGAGTTCCAGGAATTATTCTTTCGTACGTAGACGTAGACCACTCGTAAAACCAAATGAAATATCGTTGGGCTCAGATGAAGATGAAATTTCTAGAAAGGTCAGGTCAACTACTCCTGATAGCAGGGAGGTTGATGGTATTAAGTATAGCGATGATAGTCAACCCATTAGGTCTAGAGATAATGGTCAGCCTATTAGATCTAGAGATAATGTTCAATCTAGAAAAACAAGAGTTAGGTTTCAGCAGTCTCAAGCTGAAGATTCAGTACCTGCTGCGGCATCACCCGTGTCTCGAGGGCAGTACAAAGCAAAATTCACTCGTGATGAAGTACTTTCGTTGACACCGATTGATGTGATTGATGAAGCGGAAGCACCGCAGTTCATTCAAAAGCAAAGTTTTAATTCACGGAGCGAAAGAAGATTTCGTGGTAGAACTTCAACGACTGTAGCAGACTCATTAGTTGACAGTGAAGCTTCAGCAGCTACAATTGAAATTAGAAGACCAAACATTATACCTAGAGGACGCGGCAGATTCAAACCGAGTTCTACAACTAAAGCTCTAGAAAATTCAGAGCCTACCGAAGTAACTCCTAGTCAGAGGAGGCCAGCTTTTTCAAGGTTCACGCCTAGACCTTTCAAAAAAAACTCTGTAGGTGATGAAAATATAGGTCATGAGACTGAAGTAGTAGTAACAGCGACAATACCTGCACGTTTACCTTTTGGAAAAAGTATACCAACTGCTTCAACCATATTGACAACAGGTCCTGGAATACTAATTAGAAAGACACCTTTCTCTCGTTTAACGACGACACAACAATCTGTGTCAGCTGAAAATGATGATGTACCCCCAGACGAAAAGCTAGATGACATTTCACTTTCGGAAAGTATTGTTGAAGAAAAAGAACACGCAGATGACAATTATGAGGCAGAAGATAAACCGAAACGTCGTATTGTAATTAAAAAACTTCATCCACCTAGCCCTATCACTGAAAGTGCTCCTGTGCAATTTACAGAAAATCTTAGTGATGAAACTGGTAGAAAGAAAATTAAAATAATTAGGCGACGACCATCTTCTACTACAGAATCAGTACAAGTTGATTCTCAACCCACAGAATCAGTTCCATTAAATCAGAACAGAATTCGCAAAGTGATCCGTAAGAAAGTGAAGCCGATTGAGGAAGAACCAGAAATTATAGCAAAGTCTATTGGTTCTCTCAATACTGCGTTAAAGCAAGCAACAACCGAAATTGTATTTAATTACGGTGAAAAAACTAGACCTACTATTGTTTCATCAACATTGGCTCCTAAACTCACGGAAATTCTAGAAGGTGTAAAGGAAAATAAAGATCAAGAAAAATCTGAGAATCCGGAAGAGAATATACAAGAACAGACCGATAATTCACCTTCTGAAAATGGAAATAGGAAACAAGAAGAAAAATCCAAATTAACACAAAGCAAAGAAACGGAAGTCCAACGTCAACCTGATGTCTTTATAGAAACAGAACTTAAATCTGTTGATTTATCTGAAACTAACGAAGAAGGTAAATCAGCAGAGGAAACAGACCTCGAAGAAGAAGAATATCCTGAAAAATCTCAACTGCAAACTACTACCACTAGTACTACACAACTTACATCACCTCCCTCTCGGGGAAGAGTGCCATATAGGCCACCAAAGCGACTGTTTACCTCTACTACAGAATCAACGCCTTCAAGTAGCCGAACTTTCAGTCGCAAATTCAATCCTGGTGTCTATACAAGTCCATCAACTATTACCAAGGCTTCAGAGGAGCCAGTTAAGACCACTACAAGAAGACCATTATTCTCCTCAAGAACCTTTATAAGGCGACCGTTTACAACTGCTAGAACAACGAAGAAAGTAGAGGAAGAAGAAGAGTACTTTGATGAGGAAGTTGAAGAAGAAGAGAACCCTCTTGTGTTAGTGCCACCAAATCAGTTGTTTTCTAGAAGACCTAGACCAAGTGAAAACGAAGAAGAAAATCGTGAATCAGAGGAAGACTTAGATGAAGTAGATGAAGTCTTAGAGCCAGAAGAGCCAAGGAATAGGTTTGTACCGGCTTCTAGACAGCCGTTTAGGCCTAAAGTTGTTAATTCTAATACCTTTAGAACTTCAACATCTACAACAGAACTGCCGAAACGAACATCTCTTAACAGAACGTCGATTTATACTAGATTTGGAGGAAATAAACCTGTAAATGATACAAAGAAACGTGTACAAAATGTTCCAGTTGGTTATAGTAGCCCTGTCAATGACACACTTAATATTGAAGAGGATACAGACGAAAAAAGTTTGACAGAACAGAGCACATTATCATCAACTGATTTTACGGACTTCACAACGGAAGACGATGACTACCTCTCAATGACTGAATCTGAGTCAAAATCAACAGACAGCACAAATACGTTGAGTGACAGAACAAATACTATAGAATCTGAAACAGCTACATATAAAATGGAAATCGATGATAGCACAGATGATTACTTAGAATATACAGATAACACTACAATTTATCCAAGTACTCAAGATTCTTATACAAACACTCAATCATTAGCAGACAATGAAAAATCTATTAAACAGTTTACAATTACCGGTACTGAGCCAAGTACTAAAGTTACTAGCACAGAGGCAATGGTTGACACAACTACCGTGCAAGTATCACCTATTGTGAAAACACAATTCAACAAATTATTTTCTGTTAGTAGAAAAGTTGAGGTATCATCTAAATTAGATAAGCATCGGCTAAACAAAAATAATAAGACCACTCTTGTGGAAGAAGGTAAAGTTATGGTAGAAAGTAAGCCTCGTATTGACAAAATTGGAGAAGTCAGTAGGTACAGTCTAATCAAAATATTTGAAGATGAAATCCCAATTTACTTGACCAAACTTGGTCATGTTTATCCTGTAGAAAATCCTCCAGACAATCTTATACGTATTGATGAAGCAAGAAATGCCAGAGCTTTAGTCGAAAACTTTGCTGATATGCCCAGAGAAAACCTTATTGCATCTGAGAGTATGAATGAAGCTTACCGTCATATTAATAAAGTTAACAGTCAGCGCAAAGATGACACTACTTCCAATATTCATGTCGAACACGTGCCAGATGATGATTTCTTAAGTTACATAAATTACGATAAAAAGTCTGATAAATCAGAAGAAGATCAATCTTACCAACCTCAGTGGCAATTCGTTCCTGCGGCTTACGAAAATGAAAGGAATAGAGCTGCTAAAAGCTTCGAAATAATCACGCCAAGAAGCATGTTGACTGAACCATCTACTTTACCATTAGAGGGATTATTTAAAACAGAAACCCCTGTTATGGCTCGCAAAATCTCCGAAAAAAGTAATCAGCCGTTCGTTGTGTATTCTGCATCTGTACCCACACAGAATGACGGTGAAAATATTGTTAAGCTACAAGTGTTAAAACCTGAGTCTGGACGAAGCATTATTACTTTTGCTAAAGGTCAGGAATTCAGTGGTGCTTCAGTTACTGAAGAAGCTACTGTCAAATATCCTGTTCATATTTCCGTTTTTCCGATGTCATCTGAGACTAGTGTAGGTACTACAATAACATCCTCAGAATCCACAAATATGAGTCCTATTGTTGAAATGCTGACAACTACAACCGTTAGTACGGAACCTACTACAACTATCTTGACGACTACTGAATCTGCAACAACAGTGACTGAAACAGTTCCTGAAGAGATAACTACAATTAAATCTCTGTTCGATACGAAAAGAAAATTTGCTTTTCCACGACGGCCAATTATCAAACCGTCAAATATTACCCGAGCTACTACTGTACCTAGACTTGCTACTAAGAAAAATGTAACCATATCATCAAATTTACCTCAAAGAGCCAACAAGACAACTGGGTTTAACCCAACCAAATCCAGATTCAGCGGAAACAGAGGACAAAATGTACCAATTGACGTGAGAAAGAAGGTGACATCTAAATTGGCAGGCAAAACATTCACAACGCCTAAAGCAATTACGACAGATGCTCCACGAACGACGACGGAAAGAAAGCTATATTTCAAGCCCATCCGGCCTATCCGACCAGCCTTCGTGCCGAGAAGGAGTACTACTCCATCATCACAAATTACTGATGAAACCTAACCGTTAAATAAATAAAAATTAAAGACAGTTGCGTAAGAGGTCGCCCTTCGGTTGACCAATATCTCTGGCCATAATATTTTGTACGACTGATCGTAAAATTTAAAATTGGGTGTTTACTTGATTAGTTTTGAAATCGATGTTTTTTAAGGTTAAATTAAATAGTGATATACTCGAGTATCAGTCATTATCAATTTTAAATAAGCAATGTGGAATTTTCTACGCTTATTTTTCCGAGTCCAATGATGTTATGATTTATTTCAAAAGCATAGTATTTTATAAATTTTACAAATCATCCACACAGTTACTGCTTTGTAAATACAAATCATTTTTGTAACTCAACAGTTTGTAGTCATATTTTAAGAGATGCATAGCTTTAAATTAGATTAAACTTAATGAAAGTTTTTTGTACCAAAAATGTATTTACATGCAATAAGATAGTTCGTTTTGGTAACTAGACTTTCAAACAAATTGTCATAGGTTTATTGATTAGATTATACTTATTTAATACATCTTTTATAATTAAACTTAATAACTAATGATTAGAATCGTTACCATTTGAAATGTAAATAACACGAATTAGAATCGGGAATTTTGTAACGAAGAAGACATTTTTTGTAACAAACTGGAACCAAAATACAAAAGGTTTGTAATAAAATGTAAGTAAGTGAAAAAATTTCTTACCTATTTATTTAACGATTGCCCGCCCACACGCTGATTTTATGCAATGTTTAATCTGTTGACTTATTTGAACACTCTATAAACCGTATAGTTGGGATATCGAGCGAGCTAATTTTTCATTTAGTTACACGAAGAAAGAAGCACTGACAAAGCTGTCGATAAAAGAAAAACAGAGGTAAGTACAAAGTTTTATTTTATTATTAATATCTTTACTCGTATGTTACTGAAAATATGTAGAAAAATATGACAACCATTCTTTTATTAATTTACCTATCGATCTACTTAGGTGTGTGTTTCTGTCCTATCGTGGCACTGTTAACCTCCGTCATATCCAAAGGAATGAATAAAGTTACGTTTACGCAATTGAAGCCTATTTTAAATATTACTTAACATTACATAGTAGGTAATATGGTATTTGATACTGCTTAAAATAAATAAAAAAATGTTATTCACTAAATAGCATTTCTCCTACAAACACATAAAAACTTCATTTAACATTTTATTCTAGTTTCAATTTTATAATCACTAAATTAGTTCGTCAAAGACAATGGCGTCACAAGCTAGTAACACGAACAATTTTATATAAAAATCCGTTTTTGACAGTTGATAAAAAGTAACTCAAATGACTAGCAATCAAATACCGGAGTCAGTTAAATCAGGATCAAGTTATACTTATTTTGAAGGCCATTTGCACATCTTGTAAAAATGTTCTTAAAAATGTATCTAGTGTTTCAGAACACAAATTATCTATACTTCTGTTAATTTATACTATTTGTACATGTTGATACATAGAAAAGGTAGGTACGTCAGACTTCTAAAATTGAACTTTTATGGAACTTTACAAAAAAATCCTTACTTTTAGTGTTCCATACACTCAAAGGATGATCAACGAGACCCTATTACTAAGCCTCTGCCGTCTGACCGTCTGTCTATACGTCAGCGGACTGTATTTCATGAACCATATTGGGTAGACAGTTGAAATTTTCCTACAGTATGTATTTTTATTGCCGCTATAAAAACAAATACTAGAAATAAGAAAAAATAAAAAAATAAGGTAGTTTATACAAAAACTTGTTTTTATAGGTATTTAGGAGGTTTTTTTTTATTTAGCTCTATCGTAAAATCGGTAATACATACAAGAGTGACACTTGCTGTGATTACAGTACTAATACTGAAGTAAAACAACAAATAATAAAAATCGGCCAAGTGTGAGTCGTACTCGCACTAAGGAGTCCGAACTGAATGACAAAAAAAACATATTTTTGTCACTCGCGTTGATGTCTTTTGCTTGTAATGTGAATAGGAATCATCATGGAGTCATAGTTGTGTGGAGAGGTGTGGTGGTAAGGGTCCCTCAGAGCGAGCCGACACTTAGCCGATTTTTTATTATATAAAACTCTACATAAAAGTATGCTATCTATTTTATCTAATTACCAACTGTCGCGGGCAACAGCTCGTTAATAGATGAAAGACAGAATGTCTGCGTGGATAATAAAACTTTGTAAGACTTGGTTTGGTTGGTAGAAAGACACGTTCTGCTCCTGGTTGGCTGGCTTCCACCATCTTATCTAAATCTTGCCGCCAAACATCAATGTTAATAGCATTTCCGGCTTCAAAGATAAGATAGCCAATTCCCCATTGCGTTGGGGAACGTTGGTAAGCACACTCATCTTCGACATCATCGTCACTTACCATCAATTAAGATGATGCCAAGGGTTCACCAAATTGTGAAAAAAACGAGGGTGCGGTTTGCGCTTACCGCAAGCTCCTCTTGATCTTTTAATAATAGGATATAATATATTGCATAAAAATAGGATGATTAATTTCGGAGGATAAGTACCTCTTAAATCCAAACTCACAAACTCGTTATAATATTAGTATAGATAGGTATGCACGTAGCTATCTATCCAGGCATTTACCTCCTCTTCGTCCATTGTGTTACTTTTTATTGGCATTTACTGTAGGTACAATAGAAATAACATTCGTTGAGAAAAATCATTGTAATTATCCCATTCATTGGTCATATTGTCTATTTTGAATAACGTCGTGTTTACCTACCTTTATTGTGAAGGTAATATAGGGAGAAGGTTTAATTATTCATAAAAATTATTGACCACATGTGGTTCTATTGTACTTTAGTACTTTTTTTGGATTTCCTACCAGATTAGGGGGACCTTAAAACTAAGCCCACGCTGTCTGATCGTCCGTCCGCCTGACCGAATAAAAGACTAAAATTTTCACAGAATCCTTACTTATAATATTATAAATGTGAAAATGTGTTTGTTTGTTTGTTACCTTTTCACGCTTCAATGCCTTGACCAATCTTAATGAAATTTGGCATGCAGGTAGCATGTGTCACGAGGAAGGACATAGGCTACGTTTTATTCCGTGAAAATATCATAGTCCGATGCAGTTCCTGGGGGAACTGAAAAAATGCTCTTTTATTGGTTAATTTCTTTAACATCACAACGGAACAATGGATTGTTGTGATTTTTTGCACAGAGATGGTTGAGGGGTTGGGAAATGACATAATTTACTAATTAGCATATCATGACATAGTTCCCGAGGGATCTAGAGAAATCTCATGTCCCCGCTCGCGGGCCGCTTGCGGCTCGCGCACCACTCACCCTCAGAGGCAGTCATAAAAACTATGTCCACGCGGGCGAAGCCGCAGGCAAAAGCTAGTTATTCATAAAAAATATTGACCACATGTGGATGAACTGTACTTTTTTAGGGTTTTGTATTAGATAAGGGGATAACTAAGCCTACGCTGTCTGATCGTCCGTCCGCATGTCCGAATAAACGACAAAAAATTTCATACAATATGTTATAATTATGATTTACTAGCTGTTTCTCGCGGCTTCGCCCGCGTGGCCAACGTTTCTATGACTTTTCGAGGGTGCGCAGTGCGTGAAAAAAAGCGACAGGACAGCGATGGAGTGGAACTCCTTGCCTGCGTCTGTGTTTCCCGACTCCTATAATTTGGGGATCTTAAAGGCGAGAGTGAATAGGCATTATTTGAGTTTGCGTGTACCATCCTCGACTACATCGTTACTTACCATCAGGTGAGATATAGTCAAACGCACTCGAATTTTTAATAAAAAAAAGCCTATGTGTTAATCCAGATCCTAATCTGTCTACCTACCAAATTTCAGCCAGATCCGTTCAGTAGTTTTTGCGTGAAGAAGTAATAAACATACACACTCACAAACTTTCGCCTTTATAATATTACTTATTAGTGTGATTAACAAATAATAAAACTTTAAAAATGTAAAAAAGAAAGCGTCCCTACGAAATAGATTTTATATTTCTTTTTTCAAAGCAAACAATGTAAAGTACCTATCGAATCAAATGAAAAAGTTTCACTCAATGGGAAAAAAAAGGAATATGTAATATAAAACCTAATTAAGTTATCAGCTAAATCGTAATGTGTTGTGAACGAAACGCCAACGAAATTCCTGGCGCTTACGACGTTTTGGTCGCAAACTCTTGCACGCACCGCATTCAGTTACGTTAGTGACGATTTCTATCAATTCCCTCTAGGCTCCTCCGTCTCTAAAACTAGCAACTCGATTCACGATGTTTCAAAAATCGAACGAAATAGCTAGGAAATAAAGATATTTTCAGCTCTTACTGCAACGTGGCTGTTACGTCAAACAAAAATTGTGATTTTTAATTCATTATAAATTAAATTATAATTTTAAAAAGTAAGAAAACAAAATCATCGTATAGTGTTTTGTTACGAAGTTCATAAATTATCATAATATTTTTACAACTAAAAAAAAAAAAGTGCATTAGGGTATTTTTTCTTAACTTCTGTGTACTAAAATAGAATTCGAGGAAATCAATATCGCCCCTCATATCCTGTAAATTACAAAACTATTTTTTTTGCGATACAAGTATCCTTAATTGAAGTAAATATGGTTACAAAGTTGGTCGTTGGCGGCGGTATAAACCTTAAGGAACTTCCTTCCAAAAATTATGGAGAAAGAATACAAGAAGAGATTGTTTTTGATGTGTAACATCTTTGCTCTCGCTTTCCTGCAATTTGTGGGAGTGATTTCGTGAAATGGGACGGAAATGTGTAACAGGAAATGCGAACGTTTTTTAATTCTCGAAAACTAAGGTCGTCATAGCCATACCGCCTAGTGTGATGGCAAAGGCAAAGATGACATACTACTATTCGAAGGGTCGGCCCGTGAATGTACGACCCGATAATTAATTAATTACATAAGTATTTTGTCACATGTTACACATCATATGCGAGTACTGTAGGTCTCGTTTTTTTTTTTGTAATTGCTCTATTGTAATAATGGTAGTACATACAAGCGTGAAACTTGGTTTAATTTATTGTACTAATTCTAAACTTAAGGCGAGGTATTGTTCAGAACAGTTGTCTCTGTTTTTTTCTTTACGTGTGAAGAGTTCAGAAAATAACCACACTTCTATGCACTTTCTCATAAAAGTGTGGTTTTTAGTTGTTTTAACTTAGATATAGGCATTTTTGCAAAAAAGTGAGTCCGACAATATGTCAGGATTTTATTGGGAAATCATTCCATAATAGCATTAGAAAATAATGCGAACCCCGAAATCGAGGGTTGGAAAAAGTCATTTTTCTGCGGTTGAAACTGCGATACATTTATAAATATTTTTTTTAATTTATTACAATATGTCTTCTACAAAATGTAGGAGGTCAAAACACGATTCGATAAAATTTTCTCGATAGAAAAAAATGCAAAGTTCGCTTAAACTACCAGTTTTATTTCACTATAGTTAGACATAGCATCTTATTTTTTTCTCTCCTATTCCGAATAAAATTTATAAATGTATTGCAGTTTCAACCGCAGAAAAATGACTTTGTCCAACCCTCGATTTCGGGGTTCGCATTATTTTCTAAAAGGGTTTCGCCTTAAACAAGAAACAATAAAAACCGCCAATTAAAAATAATAGGTACTGGAAGATCAAGGTTTACTGGAAGAGACCCCGAATGAAAAATAATAAGCTGTTAACAAATGAATAACAATATAGCAAAGGGATTAGTACGCCTTTGCTATATTGTTATTCATTTTTTAACAGCTTTTTATTTTTTTTAATGCAATAAAGAGTTTTCAAACAAACTAGAGTGAAACGTATTTGGGCTACGAACTAAAAAAAAAAACGGTTGCTCGCAATAATGTCTTATGTTTGAAATGAATAGGTATTGTTAAACTTACGTGAGAGGTGAGAGGTGTGGTGGTACGGACCCTAAACGAAACTCTCTACAGAAAACAGGAGCTTCAAACATTTTTAATTTGTATGGGTACCTATTTTTTTTAAGTTTTCCTTGACATACCCATTAACGCAGATACGCCTACCAGCAGTTATAGCACCGGAAATTTTATTATTTTAATATTTTTTATTTATTTTTGTTTTCTAAGCTAGTAGAATGATTAATAATAAAAATATTTAAAAAAATAGTAGTTCCTGTAGTAAGTGAGTTAATAGCATATCTACTAGCTGGTGCGTGGTACGCAAGCCTCAAGCGGTTATATACAAACCTTCCTCGTTTATCGCTCTCTCTCTATTAGTGAAAATCGTATCGAAATCTGTTGGCGGGGTTTAGAGAAAGTAAGCGAAGAAGCAGACAAAGGCAGACAGCCACTTTGTTTTATATGTAGATTATCCATACTTTCGTCAAAATCCGATCACAGTGTCTCTGAAAATCATAGATACGGACATTCACACACACACTTAAGAGTCTGTACGTGATATGGAGTGCGTTTTCGCAAACACCTCGAAGTTGAATTTTCGGACGATTGCATGAGTTATCAAAATCAACCGAAATACGTTAACCGCTAGACGACCGGTCTTGCGCTTCCCGCATCCAGCGGCTTCCAGTGACCTTCACCAGATCGTCGATCCACCGAGCGGGAGGCCTGCCTACGCTACGTCATCTGGTGCGCGGTCGCCACTCGAGAACGTTTTTCGTCGCTCTTGACTAAATAGTTTTTGAAAAACCTAAAAACCTGGTTTTTTTTCTATTCTTCTCAATCATACGGGTGCATAAAAACTGGTCCGCCATCTTTTGGAGTTCGCCATATTGGATTTAGAATGACGTCACTTTAGCTTACCGTTCATTGTTCTCCAAACTTGACGTGTATTCAAAAGATCAGCTCAATCGGAAACCGGAAAGTGGTTGTAATTTAACTTCCAAGATTTGTCTCAAACTAACAGTCAACTAACAAACACGGCAAACTCAGTAAAAAGCTGTATAAAAAAAGTTTAGAAGCTTATAAAAGTTTTTTTTATAAAGCTTGTAAACTATGACCTCATAAAATCAAAACAATTCAAAAGTGTACTAAACTAGTAAACGTACATACATTTTCACCTGTTCAATTTAATAAAGACACGTATTGCATATACTCAGCTAGTATACGACACTTAATAGCACCTCCACCGCGAACCATTCATCGTCATTTCAAAAGGCACTAATGGGGGTCACAGGTCGCTGGGAATCGAACCCACAACCCGCAGTGTGTCATTATGTGTGACTCGATACCACGGATAAGATAAATAAGGTTGGATTGGCAATAGTCACACTTTTGTTTGAAAACCAGCGTCGCCGCCTGTCTCCCACCCATCAACTCCACTACACAAGCAATAATAACACATATACACGAATTGCGCGCACTAATAAACAAAACACACTTAGAACACAGGGCTGCAATTGTGTCGCACACCATTTCGAGAGTCTGTACGTTACACACAACCACACGCAAATAAAAAGTATGAACGCGTACTTCGGTTATGTATAATTGTCTAATCATACTTGAGGCGCGCCTGCCTAGCGCACATTTCCAATCCAACCTTATTTATCTGATCCGTGCTCGACACCATCGCATTGCTCTACTTATGGGGGCGGTGCGTTACTTGATGATGACAGTTACTTAATCTAGGTCTTTGTGAAATAACCGCCTCCGTGGCGTAATATTTAGGCCATTCGCTTCACACCAGGAGGTCGCGCGTTCGATTCCCTGTGGGGTCAACTTGTAAGACTCGGGTTTGGTTTGTGGTAAGACATTTTCTAAGCCTGCCTGGCTAGCTACCACAATCTTATCTAAGTCTTGCCGCCGAACATCAGTGTTAACAACATTGATGTTTTCCAGCTTGAAGACAAGATAGCCAGTTCTTCATTGCGTTGGGGAATCTTGGTAAGCCCGCTTCCATCTTCGGCATCATCGTCACACCATCAGGTGAGTTGATGCCAAGGGCTTACAAATTGTGAATTAAAAAAAACATATTAACCCACCAAAATCTTTCCTAACAGTAGCTGATGTTTATTTATCTTAGTTTAATCAGCTTGAGTGGCAGTAGGTAGGGCTCATAGCTCGTAGAACAAATGGCCGTTCGGGTAGTAAGGTTCTTAAGTGGCGACCGCACACCGAAAACGTAGCGTAAGTAGGCCTCCCACTCGGTGGACTTCGGGCAGCGCTGTACGGGTCGTTGTGCAAATCCTTGGGGGAGATCTTTGTCCAGCAATAGACGTCTTAAGGCTTGTGTGAGTGCACACGGATAGTGTAGTGTGGCATACCGGCTTGTGGTGCTTTAAACTTGTTTCTTGTAACCGGCCTGAGGCGCCCCCCCTCCCTTATGCAACCCCCCCCCCCCCTACTAATTTTGGCGATTACTCACGCAAATGCGAAGCTGAGCTTATTACGGCTCGCGAACTGTATGGTGATGATGAGTCGATAATCGGTTTGTATTTTGTATGAAGAATCCAAACATATCTTAACGAATAGATGATGACGGGTTCCTTGTGGAACGTTGTTCATTTTCACAAAGATCTTGACAGCACCTTGTATTGAAACATTGTTCGCAAACTTGCGAAACTGCTCCGCAACCAAAGTATATACATAAGTACTAACGTACTGTAACCCTCTAAAGGGTTACTAAAGGTTATCTTGCTCATCATAACTACTGAGACTCGCTTGACTCATCAGAAATGTTTGTACCGTCAGCAAATACATCATTTGATCCTCCGTTATGTATGATCAAGAAGAGAATAAAATTATGAATATTCATTTGCTTGACATGTACTCGTAGTATATTTTGGATGTTTACATAATAGCACTTGGGCGACCAAACTTTGCTACGGGCATAGTACCCAGAGCCGTTAAAAACATTTAAAAATACGCTACCTGATACACATTGCGCGGCTCCCGTGCACAAATCTGCACAAATCCCCGTATACTAATTTTCAAGCAAATCGTTGGAGCCGTTTCCGAGATTCAGATTGTTATTTAAATAGATATTGTGAAAACCGCGATATTACAATCTCACTCGCTTCGCTTCCTATACTCAATTCCGCCCGGGTATTTCATGATCTGGCTATTATACGGCCGGCCATTTCATGATCTGACCAATTTCAACTATACGGCCACGACATAGGCTTTAGGACTAAGAAAGGATTTTGGGAAATTCGCACAAGAACCGGGAACGGGAAATGTTGAAAAGCTGATAAAATAAGGAGATTTTCTTAATATTTCGCGCGCTAACTGTAATATAACTTTTTTTCTACGAAGAACTTACTTTGTTTAGAAAATCATAATGAATACAAACAAATGAGTATTTCATAAAAAAATCATAAATTAAATTTCATTACTCGTAAAGCGTTGATTTCCGACCCCTATTTGAGACTTTTTTTTATTCAAAATTTGTAAGTCCTTGGTATCATATTCTCACCTGATGATAAGTGACGATGATGTCGAAGATGGAAGCGGGCTTACCAAGATTCTCCAAGGCAATGGGGAACTGGCTATCTTATCTTCAAGCCGAAACACATCTATGCTATTAACATTGATATTTGGCGGCAAGACTTAGACAAGATGGTGGTAGTTAGCCAGGCTTGTTTGAGAAATGCCCTTCCACCAACCGAACCGAGTCTTGCAAAGTTAGACTCCGTCAGAATCGGAACCGTGACCTCCTGGTGTGAAGCTAATGGACTTAACCTTTACGCTACGGAGGCAGCATTATGTTGCTAATTTGTACAGATCTTGATTCAATAACTAAAGAGATTGATTTTGATCTTGATGAATGGATGTATATGTAGTTATCTCTTTTCTGTTTTCATCTCTTTCACTTGTCTTTCTGACACTAAAGAGAAAAAAAAAATCTCCTTCGCTCTTCTGTTCTTTACATCTGTATCGTAACATCCAAAATTGTTGTCTGTTATCGATACAACAGTGAACAATTGAATATATTTTCTAGTATCTATACCTTAACAAGCAGTATCGTCCTCTTCTGCGCTTGCGTCGCGACCCACTTGAGTACCGGTTTAAGTCAGCATACCACCTTTGTATACATACGTTTACCTATAGAGGTAATTACATAAGATGATAGTTGTATAATGCGGCTCCACCCGAGTTTGGAAATGACATTGTTGACATTGGAAATGTCTTTTCGTTCGCTCCACTGTGGGCTCCGATTTCACGAAAAAGTGCGATCCCCTTATATCTCGGAGAGTTGTAAATATATTATGTTCAAAAAGGTCTCAAAAGACGCGCATTTACGAGAGCTGTAAGGTGCAAAAAGAGTTATTCGAGAAAGTCAAAAACGAATAAAGTTTGTTTGTTTGTTTGTAAACTCTTTATTGCTTTAAAACAAATATATTAAATATTTAGACAAAAGAAAATACATTTAGCAAAGGCGGGCTTATCCCAAAGTTATGGTCGAAATACGTAGGGCGCTACTTAAGTTTTGTCGCATGCAAACTACATATCATAATATTGTGATTTGAGGCCACAGCCATAAAATCTAAGTTATTTAAAAACAACAAAAAACAAATTTAGATGCAAGGAATCATTTGTACGATTTCTAAATTAATTTACTAAATGAAAATGGCGGCCTTTTCTTGTTATGATATTCGTGTAATTATTTCGTATAACTTTAAGCGTGGCTTGACTAAACAAAAATGTTTCGAGGAAATAAATAGTGCACTCAGAGAAACTTGTCCATCTCTGAGGACCATAGAACGATGGTATATTCAATTCAATCGCAGCAATTTTTACTTGGAGGTTAAAGCAAGGTCTGATAGGCCGATAGAAGTGACTACCGATAATAACATTGAGGCTGTACGAAAACTATTGGATGAAGACCGACGTGTGACATATCAACAGATCGAGGAAACCCTCAAGTTAAGCGCACCAACTGTTCATCGGTTTCTTCACGACCATTTGAAAGTACGGAAACTTTGTTCTCTCTGGGTACCACACTTAGTGATTGACGTGCTAAGGGAGCAACGCGTGACTTGGTCAGGTGATATGTTAAAAAAAATGAAGACAGCCGATCTAACTACGTGAACTCGATTGTTACATGTGATGAAACGTGGCTGTATTATTCCGATGTACCAACTAAATCCCAGAGTAAAGTGTGGGTGTTTGAAGATGAACCACCGAGCCGACGTCTGTGAAAATGTGCCGATCCGTAAAGAAAAGAATGGTGTCTGTATTTTTTACTACGAGAGGAATATTGGCTACGGTTGTGCTTGATAAACGGAAGACTGTTACTGCTGCATGGTACACAGAAGAATGTTTACCTAGTGTTTTAGAAGCCTTAAAAAATGAACGACCAAACTCAAGACTCGATACTTGGCTCTTGCATCAAAATAACGCCCCTGCACATCGAGCCGGCAAAACTACCAACTATTTGCACCAAGCTGAAATCAAATTGTTGGGACACCCTCCTTATAGTCCAGATCTAGCGCCATGCGACTTTGCACTATTCCCTTAAGTAAAAAAACAACTGAAGGGACGCAAGTTTTCGAGCGATAACCAGCTTTTAGGAGCTTTTGAGGAGATATGCGGCTGTGTTCCAGAAGGATACTGGAGCAAAGTGTTCAGCACCTGGTTTACACGTATGAAGACCTGTATTACTGCCGGTGGTGACTACTTCGAAAAAAAAAATATTCCACAAAGTACGACAAAACTTATGTAGCGCCCTAGTAGTGAAAAAAAAAATGATTTTCCGAAATTTGTATTTAGCACTTGATATTTTGGAAACGAAGAATGATATCAAAAATTTGAGAAAAGTTCCTCTGGACTATTGAGTCAGCTACAATTTGAGCCTAAAACAAAGACGATAGGGTTAAGGGTTTGCCCCGTAGCCTAACCTTTTTGAAAAAAAGTCAAAAAGTTCGATTTTGATTGAGATTTGGATTTGGATTAGATTTAGATTAAGTTTAGTATTAGGATTAAGATTTAGACTTAGATTTGGATTTAGATTTAGGTGTCATTCAACTTTGTAGTTTTATTTTGTAACCTTTTCCCTGTCCGGACTTTCTTGTCGCTCAGCCACAATATTTTTTCGAATTCTGTAGATTAATTTCCAATGCGCTCGATAGTAGTGCGAGGCACGAAATCTGTGATTTTTTTTCACAGGATCGCTCGCTGGGCTAATCAGCGTCTCCGCCCGCGTTTTTTTCGATCGCTACCAAACTTTACACGATCACCAGCTGTGTTAATCTAAAGATTTCCTGAAATTTTTTATCAGAATAACTCGTTTTGGAGCCTATACCCCTACAGACATACACATACCCAATACACATATCGACTTTTACATAATATATAGACAATCGATAATAAATGGACTATAGTGTTGCGTATGCAATCTGCGCAAACATCTGTATACTTAGCTGTGTACGTATAACTCTGTTTGACATAAGTTGTCAATCAAAACATATCACACTCCTTTACTACCACGTGTACCATCTGACCGGATAAATCCGGTCTTGAACGGATTTTGACAGTATAGATTGGACTCCGCCCGGATTTCATTAAAGACCTGATTGTTCGTCGCGCGAATGTGAAGAAATTTACAGTGAAATGAAAGTTTTTGAAAGCTGTTGCTAGTGGACAGATATAGACGTACAAAATGTACAAATAATATTATAATAAAGGTTAATAAAACGTATTTATAATCTACTGAGTTTTATTTTCGGCCAAAGATCGGGTTTTTTTACAGAAATCAGGATTTTTTAACAATTGAACCAGATTTTCGACAACCCTATAAACTGATGATATAGGTACAAAAGAGAATTGAATTAAACCATTCAGTTGACTAACTAATGATTTACAATAATAATTACATTCTTTATTTTTTGTAAAAAAATATACCCATTTAGGTAATACTTACAGAAATCATACTTTACCATGTTCTTCGTTAAGAGGAAACGCGGGCGCCATTGTCTCCATACTAACGTAGACTCCTGTTAGTTCCGTAGATAATGACATTAGAGCAATTGTTTTTCATGAAACCTACATCTAACCATGGCCATGCCCCTATGTTTTGTTTTTCCCTTATTCTAATTATAATAGGAAGTAGGAGCCATCAAAAACTAAGAAAATTGCCCATTTGCAACGTCATATTCAGACACTCAGGCATCGGCACTTACCATCATGTGAGGTACAGCCAAACGCACTCAAATTTTTAATAAAAAATTTAAAAAAACTACGCATATTAACAATAAAATTAAAGCACAGAAGCATAGCTAAAGCTTTTTTTAAAATATTTTCGAAAAAAATACTATTGTTGGTAAAGTTATGAAGGAGAAAATAGGTGACTACGAAATGCGGTTTTATTTTATTTATTTTATTTTTTAAGGAAAACTAGGTTACATTATATGATCAAACATTTTATTCAATTTTAATACCTTTATCGGTCTGAGTCGCAGTTGTCTCTTTCTTGCTGTATACGGAGAGATTTGGGGAAGGGAGACAGCAACATTTTAATCAAATACCTATTCTTCAGACCCTTGCCAAACTCTGGAAGGTCAGTACTCCACACACGGGGGCCAAGTCCGGGTTAGTGAAGGCTTGTGGGGCTTATGGCGAACCCCACTGTCAGAAGTTTTTTAAACCGCATCTGACACGACTTAAGGCGGTAATAATACAAATTTTTGTTATTTTTGACGTCAATTACTCCTAAACGATCGAAAACCCAAGGTTAAAGAAAAATACCCTTATTGTTGATGATGTTCCTTTAAGTCAAAAGCTATTAGAAACACGATTGAGCCGTTTTGACTCGGTAGAAAAAAAATCTACACCGGTTACTTTCAACTCTAGTTATGACTAATATTTGGAAATATAAATTTTAAAAAATATACAATAATATTTTTTATGATAATACAAAGTCAGTAATGTTATTATTTTTTATACTTTCATTGTAGTTTTTGATTTAAACGAAAAACCATTGAAAAAGTGTTGTTATTTTCTTAACTCTTTACACGTTCCAATTAATACCTCGCCTTAAAGAATGCCACCATGATATTTTTATCGTGAGTTTAAAACTACAATTTATTATTATTGAAGTTCCCCATATAAAAGACACCAATTCCTATCTTATCCATCTTAACTGAAATAGTTTATTTTTAGGGTGATACTGCCTGAGGGAATCGAACCCTTGACTATTATTATAACTTTATCCTTATAATTATGGAGCGTCGATGGTGTAATGGCTAGGGCCGCTGCCTCCTGTCCGGGCGCTCGTGGTTCGAATCCAGCTACGTACCAATGTGTTTTCGAATTTCGATTCGTAACGTAAATATGTACGTTTATCCGACGCCCTCACGGTGAAGGAAAATGTTGTGAAGTTGACCAACCCGCACTGAGCCCGCGTGGTCGACTAAGGCCCGATCGCCTTAATTCAGGGTAGGCTCGAGCCCCTCGGTGGGGACGTAATATGAGCTGATGGTGATGATTATGATAAGACGAATAATATGGGCACATTTACATTTCTGGACTATGACGTACCTATAGTTAAAAAATATAATAGTTCAATTCATATTTTAAACTTTATTCTCATGCAGTCCAAGGCGTTTTCTGAAGCGATCGTAGCTCAATGCGACTTGCGTGCTTGGATAGACCACACAGGTTAACTGACCTGAAGCACGGTCATTACCTGGATGGGTTTGACTGTAAACTTAAGTGGCAGTGGGCGAGGCACATAGCTCGTAAAACAGATGGCCGTTGGAGCAGTAAAGTTTTCGAATGACGACCACGCACCGGAAACCGTAGCGTAGGAAGGACTCCCACTGATTAGACCGATGACCTGGTGAAGGCCGCGGGAAGCCGCTGGATGAGGGCGAATGCTTCGGGGAGGCCTATTATGTACAGCTGTGGACTTCCTTGATTTCTTCATACACTGTAAATCGGTATAAATAGTGTACACCCCACCCTATGATGGCTACAGTAGCCATTCTTCTTGACAAATGGACGAACGCAATCTAAGACATCATACTAACTACAAAAGTATATTTAGTTTGCCATGCAAGACCTGTGGCCACAGATTTATAAAGTGCCTGTGGCCTATGTATTGCACCTGGTATCATTGACACAGTTGGTACAATCAGCGCACGCGCAAGTTTTTGTGTCATTGTTGCTGCATTAATCATTGCAGCTTGCAGCTAATGCATACTGTCAGAGCATATGGTGTTTTAAGCTCATTCTACTTAAGAAACAAGTCCAGTTTGTTATAGGTTTTAGGGCTAGAGACAAACCCTACTATCAGCTGAAAGGATTTGGATGAAATTTGGTAGGTAGATAGATCAAGCTTTGGATTAACAAATAGGTTAACTTTTATTCCACACTTGCTTGTCGCTTGCGGTTCGCGTACCCTGAATTTATAGTCATAGAAGCGATATCCACGCGGGCGAAGCCGCGAGCAAAAGCTAGTAGGTACATGTATAATAAGTACCTATAGTAACAAACATTGAGTGTATATCATCTGTAGCTTAATGCCTGTGGTCTCTGTGATCCTACTAATAGGACCACAGGAAAACAGTCTCATGGTAGAAAAAAGACATAGAGTAGGAAGGAACAGTTGAATCACCAATTTTTTTTGTGTGAGTGCAAGCAAATGGAATCCTTATCCTTACTAGTATGAAAATGTGTTTGTATGTTTATTCGTTACCTTTTCGCACTTCAACGCCTCTACCAATTCTTGATTAAATTTGGTATACAGGTAGCGTGTGTCAATGGGAAGGACATAGGCTACTTTTTATCCCATGAAAATGGCAGATTTCGATGCAGTTCCGGAGGGAACTGAAAAAAATACTCTTTTTTGGTTAATTTCTTTAACATCGCAACGGAACTATGGATTGTTGTTTTTTTTTGCAAAGAGATGGTTTAAGAGGTGGGAAATGATATAGTTTACTAATTAGCATATCCTAACATAGTTCCCGAGGGATCTGGGGAAAACTCATTTCCACGCTCGCGCACGTCGGCGTCGCGACGGATTGAAGTTATTTTTTGTACAGAATTAGTAAAAGGGGGGTGGAAGTGACATAGACTGCTAATCAGAATAGCCCAATATAGAGTTCACGATCGCGAGCCGCTCGTGGCTCGCGCACCACTCACCCTCATAGACAGTCATAAAAACGATGTCAAAAGCGACCGCGCACCGGAAAGCGTAGCGTAGGAAGGCCTCCCACTCGGTGGACCGATGACCTGGTGAAGGTCGCGGGAAGCCGCTGGATGCGGGCAGCGTAGAAGCGGTCGTCGTGGAAATCCTTGGGGGAGGCATATGTCCAGCAGTGGACGTCCTTCGGATGATATGATGAAGGAAATCTTGGGGGAGGCCCATGTCCAGCAGTGCACATCTTTCGGCTGATAGGATATGATAAGGAAATTTCACAATAGCAAAACTTGGATACACTTTTGCGAGCCATTTTTGGTACTTCGGCAGTTTGACTTATCCAGTCCAATGATGTCTAAGTCGAGTCTAATGTCTAATCAATGATGTTTGTTAGTAGGTAATCTGACCTTCGGATCTGCTTACTGATCTTGGTCTTGATCTCTATTGCCATTTATAAAATTAATTTAATTATGTACCTTATAAAGTACAACTTGACTCTAGCAGTCAACTCATATTGGTGCTTAACCGAAATTGATGTCGATTTTTATAGTCCTTATTAGCTGTTTCACGCGGCTTTACCAGCGTTGACAACGTTTCTATGACTTTTTGAGGGTGCGCAGTGCGCGAGCCGCAAGCATCTCGCGAGCGTGAAAAAAAGTAGTCTATGTGTTAATCCAGGTCTTAATCTGTCTACCTACCAAATTTCATCCAGATCCGTTCAGTAGTTTTTGCGTGAAGAAGTAACTAACATACACACTCACAAACTTTCGCCTTTATAATATTAGTGTGATAAGTGACGCGCCAGTGGTAAATGATTAGATTGTGCTAGACGTGATACGAAATCTATTTGAAGTATATTTTCGACACTCTGGTGGTTACTCTAACACTATCCAGTATTTATTAAATCCATATAAGAATTCATCATCAACGTCCACTGCTGGACAAAGGCCTCCCCCAAGGATTTCCACGACGACAGGTCCTGCGCTGCCCGGGATCTTCACCAGATTCCTATAAAAAGAGAAATCCCATGATCAATTTATAAAAATCTTTGATTACTTCGACGTATAGGGCAATAAAGTAAAACACAGAAATAGATTTGTTTTATTTTACAATTCAGATAAAGTTCTCTATCTCTTCTCTACAAAGTCGATTTAAGTCCGTTTCTTCTTCTTCTTCTTCTGACTTCAAATGGCAAAGGTTCTGCAACAGGCATCTGAAACAAATCAAAAATATTTGTTAAGATTTTCCAGTGAGTACTTACGTACATTACGGGTAACTTTAGTTCGGTTTTATGGTAATTTTAGTCTACATGAGCGACTGTTTTGTTTTTATCTATGGTATTTTTATAAGAGAAGGGGTTAAAATAACTTTTTTGGTGATATAACACATTTTTTTTAAATAGCATTCTGTTCTATAAAACGTAGGTACAATAAGCGATGGTGGCGCATCGGGAGCCGGGTCTTTTCTTTCCCTCTAATATGGTTAAGGGGTGCGATGGCTGACTCGCGTTACTCGTGACCGGGTGCTGTCCGTGTGAACTGACCTACTCTTGCCAAAGGCATTAATGATATTCAATAATTTTAATATATAACTTCTGGTGTCATATTGTTTTCATGTTCTAATTATATAATTTGTTTTATATCAATGATTGTATTTTGACGTTATTCATTAATGATTGTTTATTTTTCACAAATGACATTATGTATGGGCAGGCCTCCCACGCGGTGGAACGATGACCTGATGAATGTATGTGGGCAGCGCAGAACCGGTCGTCGTGGAAATCTTTGGGGAAGTCCTATGTCCAGCAGTGGACGTCCTTCGGCTGATATGATGATAATGATGGGTAATTACTATTTTATTACTATCAGAAAGAGTGTAATTTGCACCTATTTTGATTAAACATTTTAAATCTTGAAATGGAAAAATCTTGCTTTAAGCAGAGATTTTTTACCATAGATGCGTTATGCACTAACAAACAACATTTGAAAATCGAACCCATTTACACACACATAGGTAGTTCGCTACCATTGACCAAATGCTACTAAAAAAGAGATGCCATTTGGCATCTTTTTATTTGCTTCACTTGTAGGACGCATGTAACCTATTTACCTCCCCTTATATATAGCATATATAACTGTTATATATAACTCTCCACTTAAATATATTTTCCACGCGTAACATTCATCAATGTTTTTGTACAAGAAAGTATGTAGCTTCCTCTCAGCATATCTTATACTTTGAGAGTCAGAGAAAACGGTTATGATAGAGCAAAATAATTTGTTGTATAATTTTCGCACCGAGACAATAATGTCACGATTGGCTCATTACTGGTATCGGAGAAAACCGCTTTCTCCGGGAGTTATCTGCGGCCAACACTGATCTAACGACGGCATTCGTAATCTTACGCAACCGACTGAGTCCGATCTTTTTGGTTTGTGATTTATTTGTTTTATTCTGTTTAAATGATCGGTTTGGACATCAAATAGGTAGGCTATTCAGAAAAATGTTTAAAATAATTTGTTTGGTATACTCGTAATGGATCTTTCTCCCAAAAAATGCCTCTGAATGTCATATAGTTAAAAAGATGTAGAGTTTGATTCTCTAAAAACAAGACACTAATAGGGTAAATTACTCTATTTTTGTCGCTCCCCTTTCTGTCATCATATCAACCGAAGGACGTCCACAGCTGGACATAGGTCTCCCCTAAGGATTTCCACGACGACCGGTTCTGCACTGCCCCCGCATCCAACGGCTTCTCACGGCCTTCACCAGGTCATCGGTCCACCGAGTGGGAGGCCTGCCTACACGTGGTCGCCACTCGAGAACTTTACTGCCCCAACGGCCATCTGTTCTATCCGTTGTGTTCTTTTCTGTCATCCTTTCCAAAACCTTTTTTTTTTTTTGGATAAGCTAAGGAACAAGGGAACAAAATTTTATTTTTCATAATTACATAAGAACTAGCTTATGTCCGCGGCTTCGCTCGCGTGGGTATCGTTTTTTTACTGTCTTTGAGGCTGGGAGGTGCGCGAGCCACAAGTTTCACATCATGGTAATTTTTTATCTTTACTCTTTGACTAGTTCCTCACGGCTTCGCCCCCGTGGATATCGAGGGTGAGCGGTGCGGATGGGGTTTTTTTAAGGACCAAGTAGGTATCTAAGAAACAAAACTACAAAAATGTAATCAAAATCTATCCAGTAGTTTTTGCGTGATAATCGCACTACGGCAGACCACTCTAATTTTTTTATATAGATAAATGAGCACTTTCTCCATACAAACGACATCAACGCGCTTCATATTATATATTTAATCGCTTATTAAATAACAGAAGAACGGGAAACCTGTTATTTTTACTAACTTAGGGATCCCAACCCTATCAATGGCTGAAGTGAGGTCTATTACCCATAATGACACAGTTAGGTCTGTCGGAGCGTGGCTAATGTTTGCTTACGGGGCTAGATTGGTTCCTATTTGCGGTTTTGCGGTTCGCCTGCAGTTGCCTGCAATATTCCGTTTCAATGCTCATACAATCTGATATCATATTTAAAATTGGTGCTATGTAGAAATGCATATTTAAAAACCTAACCACTCCAGGAGCGCCAACAGAAGCGAAAACTTTTTACATTTTTATAAGTTTTGACCCTGCAAGTGTCCTGGTTTGGTGTCGGTGTCGTGTTAAGTCTCGCATGTTCAATGGTTTTTTCCTATCTCAAAAATGCTTTTAAAAGTTTTGACCCTGCGAGTGTTACGGTGTCGGTGTCGTTACAGTGTCGCGAGTTCAATGGTTTTTCCCATCTCAAAAATGCCCAACGCGCCTAAAGAAGTGTTCACTTCAAAAACTCACGCACGCGCACGCCCTTTAACTAAAACGTTTACAATATCTCAAGTCACGGCCTTTAGTGAGAATATGTTTAAAAAAATAGGAAGAATATGCCATAATATGTTTACAACCCCGGCAAATACCATTATTTTAACAACCAGTACATTTTTTTTCCAAAACTAAACCAATTAAACCATTACAGGAACCAAACAGGTACTTATTTTTCACACAAAAACATCCGCTCACTTCCAGTTTTGGAACCTAGTAATAATTGTTATGTTTAACGAACAGTAAAAGAGACACAGTTAATGAGTTCCGCGGCGCGTAGGGTTACCATCTATGTACACGGAGGTGCCTGTCTAGGATACACAGAATGCCTGATTTTTCAGAAAATGCCTGTCTACAGTAACAAAACTGTAAGTCTCAAAATTAATAATATACTACAGATAGTTTTAATTATTATACGTAATAAGTTTAACTCGTTTTTTCGCACGCAGCCCGAGGCCCGATTTTTTGTCAGTTTCATCATCTTGTGTGATTGGAGCGCGTATGCGAGCTTTTAGATATCACGGAGACCCGCGAAATTAAAAAATGCCTGACTCAGCCTAGTGCCGGCCGCACGCCTGTCTAAAACACAAAATGCCTGTCAAATGCCTGTCAGATGGTGACCCTATCGGCGCGTGACAGTCTGACGAACGGACACGACGATGGTGACGCGTTGCGGTCGGTTGGCGACCAAAACGTGTGTGACGAATTGGAAAAGGAACTTGATTGAATTACGTTTTCTCCGAATTATAAAAATTTTGTTTTAACTTATCTTGCTTTGCAGGATAAATTTTGCGAGTAAAAACACCTTAAGAATATTACATGTCTAAAATAAAGTGCAATAAGTACTAGATTTTTTTTAATAATCTATTGATGAGCCCTTGATATCAGAGTGGTGTCGATTCGGTGGTACACGATTCCATGCATTCTTCTATCCTTGTCGTTACGATACAAAAAGAAAAAGACTGAATTCGTAAATTTAGTTTATTTCTGTCAAATAATGTAAATCGTGTTACGTCGAATCGACACCATTGTCTTATCTATATGATTTTATGGTTCTCACCAACGGGTCTCATACGAAATCAATCAATCGATCACAAAAAAAAACACAAAAAAATTTAAGTTGAAGTTTGCAAAGACTTTTTGAATGTTTTACAACGATATCATTAGGCGCACGCCGTTATTTTCCTGAACACTTTTTAAAAGCTGACACTGTTTCTACTTGGTATACCAATATAAATTCTTTATATATATATATATATGTCGCAGATATATTGTCAAAGTCGTGATATTATAATTTCACCAGTTAAAATTAGTGAAATTATAATATCACGGTTAGGTTAGGTTAGTGATATTATAATTTCACTACATTTTGTTTAGTGAAATTATAATATCACGACTTTGACAATATATCTGCGACATATATAACCCATCTGAAACTTTCTATTTATATTTCATGTGAAAATATTTAATCTCCTATTTAATTGCGTACATAATACATATTCAGCCACCTAGGTAGAAAAAATAAAACCTAACCTAACCGCTCCAAAAGTGCCGACAACTTTTTACAGTTTTATAAGTTTTGACCAATTTTTTTTTATTTACAATTGGTAAACCCTTGGCATGGTCTCACCTGATGGTAAGTGACGACGATGCCGAAGGTAGAAGCGGGCTTACCAAGTTTCCCAAACGCAATGGAGAACTGGCTATCTTATCTTCAAGTCGGAACACATCAATGTTGTTAACACTGATGTTCGGCGGCAAGACTTAGATAAGATGGCGGTAGCTAGCCAGGCGGGCTCATAAAATACTCTGCCACCAACCAAACCGAGTCTTACAAGTTGACCGTACCGGGAATCGAACCCGCGACCTTCTAGTGTGAAGCGAATGGACTAACCATTACGCTACGGAGGCGGTTAAAGTACGAGTGTTCCTGGTACGGTGTCGCCTACATTACAGTGACGCGAGTTTAATGGTTTTCACTTCAAAATGTATACTTATACATATTATAAATTGTCAGATCTAAACCTATAGTTTGTGTTTTTATTCAAATACGACAGGCATCCAACTAAACACCTGCAAAATTTACGCTACATTTGCGCAGAAATCAGAATTTCTGAGATAACGACATAATTGCAAGGAAACCCGCATTTCTGACAAGATTTTTTTTGGGAATCTTGTGGGTTTGGCGCGTGCATGGTGCAAAGGCATTGGTACGTAAAGTTTTGAAATAAACTGTTGGGTAAATGGTTTTCGTAATACGTAAATAGCAATAAATGGGCTGTTTAAATATTTGGTATTGAATGCCTCTTGGTAAGAAGTCAATATTCAACTAAACCTAATATTTTAAGACCAAATCGAATACTTTTCACTGCAGACGGAGAATTTTCTAATTCGCCTTTGAATGAACTTCTCCAAAACGTTTTGCTTCTTCGTTCATTATGCCTACGGCCAAGGAGTGGAATTCCCTGCCAGCGTCTGTGATTCGTATTATTTAGGAATATTGAAGATGAGAGTGAATATGCATTATTTCAGCTTGCTTTGCCATTAGGTGAGGTGCAGTCAACCGCACTCAAATTTGTAATTAGAAAAAGAACAATGTGGTAGACTCGGAGTCATCACTTGCGCCGTCGGTGGCTCTCAACCGGTAACGACTCGGTCCTCCTGACTAGAGGTCCCGGGTTCAAATCAGACGGCCAATGTAGGTACCAATGAGTTCTTCGAAACTTAAGTACATAAACTTACCGAATGCTTTAACGATGAAGGAAAACATCGCGAGGAAACCTGCACATCTGATCCCAGATGTGTATAAAGGTTGCACACGTCCGTAGGTGTAAATCTAAATGCCCTACACGTGACCGCGGGCGATGCTAAGTGCAACACCAGGCAACCGCTGTCTATCCTTACGATAGCAAGGTTAATTGTGCCACACGATAAGAAAAAAGTTCACGCCCGCCGGGTTAGCTCAAGCACTAGTATCAGTGAACAATTTTGGTAAAATTTTTGAGTGTTTAATCGCTAAATAATTAGTGAAATACTTTGCGCTGTAATGATTTCTAAGATTACATTGAACCTACTTCAAAATAACATGACTGCGGAGTCCAAATAAAAGCCTTCATTCGTCTTTTCAATTCAAAGCTTGCTCGTAAATGATTAGTGCCATAAACGTTGCAGGCAACAAAGCAGCTAATTTAAGGCACAGTAAAGGTGTGCACTGACTATTGCGCAGAGTGCATGTGGGCGCACTTATGTGGTGATCTCATCCCATTCGAGCCGTGCGGCTTTTGTGTTGTGCATTTGAGTAACACTGTAGATTTCTTTGAGACCAACTTGTGGGATAAATTAACCGTATTCTATAGTTACCAACGAAATTAAAAGAAGAAACCGATCTACCTATGTATGCAGTGTCCGGGGTGTGACTGGACATAACTGCAAAACTCATAACTAGTTATTCTACTTATAAAACTGAACAACTTTAGTTCTACAACTTTGCTGAAATGGAAAAAAAATTGTCTTTTCATACGAATCGATTAGCTGGTAGCTCAATTTTTATACGACTGCCCACAAAAAAGGGGTGTGTTGTTTTCAGGTCTAATGTATGTACGTATGTACTGTAATGTATGTGCGTTTCTTTATTCTACGATATCTTCTAAACGGCTGGATGGATTTTAGAGTGCCAAGTACCTACAGTAATACCTCGGTTACGCGACCTCACTTTGCGCAATTTCGTTATAACGCGGTTTTTGAAATTCACGCTAATTCGCGCTATTAAAAAAATTCAAAAATATTTTGGTCTAGAGATGTTGGAAAGTTCGGACAGTGATGTCAACCGTGTTTTATATCTGCGGCAATCCATAGAAAACGGTGTTAATTGCAACGAAAAAATTTTACTTGAGCGCAAGAAAAATTCTACTCAAAAAACGTTAGATGAATATTTCTCTAAAAAATTAAAATATACAGGTATTTCTTTTTTTTTTGTAAGCTTATAGGCAATAAAAGTAAATTAGTAATTAATTTGGCTTGTTATTTCATTGACCTGGTTATACACGTATTTTGCTTAGCGTGAAATTGATCGGAACGCATCCTTCGCGTAAACCGAGATAATACTGTACCTGTACCTACAGCTCGCGCCAAACTTTATTACTGATCTGAACTGTGATGCGAGTGCTTATTGCGCCGGTGTAACGTCCTACTAACACTTACTAAGTTTGCTACTTCGACGCGTCTTGCGACCAACTTCAGAGCCGTAATAAAGTTTGTCGCAACCTTTACATTCGTCTTGACGTTGTGAGCGACATCTATATCACCTCTTTTTAGGATGTATACTAATACATCCCAAAAAAGAGGGATAATTTTTTCTGTTTAATGTTTTATTAAAAAAAAATATTGTAAAGTTGTGTATTAATTTAAAAAAAAACTATTTCATCAAGGTTGTAGAACAAAATTTAATCAGTTTCATGATAAGAATCACCAATTAAGAGGTTTGCAGTTATGTACCAATCACCCTGTATATAATATCGTTTGTTTAAACACTCCATTTTACATACTTAGGTACATTATACAAGTTGAATATAAGGTACAAACAACAACAGGTGTTGTCGAATTCCTTACCCAAGGTGAGCGAGGTTCGTCTCGAGCGGGCCTCGTGACGGATGAAATCGTGTACAAGCCTCGCGGATATAGTAGGAAACTACTGGGGACAAGTTAAATCAACGCTATTTAAATTTTGGTTAAAAATATTAAGCCTGCGAAGAAACTTGAAAGTTGTGTGTGAAGTCGACCAACCCGCACTGACCCGTGTGGTCGACTAAGGCCTGATCGCTCGCCCTAATGCAGGGTAGGCTTGAGACCCTCGATGGGGATGTATATGAGCTGATATGATGAATAATTGACGTCCTTAAGAGTTAGCAGGTTACTTATTAATAAAATTAGCAGAATCCGGCAGACGTTGTCTTGCCCTCGACTTCGTGCCAGCATTATTTTCTATCCCGTGGAAATTTCAAGAAATCCTGTCTTATTCCTTGTCTACGTTATAAAGAGAACTTCTGTGCAAATTTCAAGGGTTCGGTCTGGGTGTTAATGAATCAGTAAGAGAGTAAGTGAGTCTGGACCTTTCTTTAAACACAGATTCTATCACATAATGAGGTAAATAAGTTATTAAGTTTACTAAAGTTTAGCAACTTAAACATCTCATACATTTGTGGGACCTAATTATGAATAACCAGCTATTTCTCGCGGCTTCACCCGCTTGAACAACGTTTCTATGACTTTTCGAGGGTGCGCAGTGCGTGAGCCGAAAGCTGCTCGCAAGTGTGGAAAAAACTAGCCTATGTGTTAATCCAGATCTTAATCTGTTTACCTACCAAATTTCAGCCAGATCCGTTAAGTAGTTTTTGCGTTAAAGAGCAACAAACATACATTATTACAAACTTTCGCGTTTATTATATTAGTAGGATTAGAGACAAAATCCATTACAACTTTTACAATAATTGTGGTTTTCTAGAGATTATCAAGTACGTGGTAAACTAAGTTTAATTAATAGCAAATGCGTGCTTAGTTATTTTAATGACAACTCATATGGCAGAGAATCTCACCGCATAGCGCTAGGCTAGGACCCACTTGATCCCATTTTAGGACATCAAGGTTAGCAAGTAGATTGTGGATTTTGGTGAAGCGAGTTTGGTGCGCGTGATGTAAGTCTTAATGTATCATCCTCATATTAATGAATCATAGTACCTGTATATAATTAATAACCTTCAACAAACTTGCAGTTTGTCAGTTCAATGTATTCTGCTATTGGAGATAATGAATGTCAGAATTAATTGAATTTGGAGATTTATATCATCTGTATTAAACTAATTTCACTTCACTGATGAAATCCTAACGCTGGAATCCTCCGATTGTTTGTCGTACAACAGCTCTGCTGTTGATCTTATAGGGTAGAGTAGAGCAATACAATACAATACAATATTCTTTATTGCATCACAAAAAAAGAAATTGACAATATAGAAGAAAGCCTATACAATAGGCGGCCTTATTTCTAGGTAGCAATTTCTTCCAGGTAACCTTTGGGTAGGGAAACAGCGATAGAATAAGTTAAGAGGCGGTGCAATAGTTAAAAACAGAAAAATTTGCAAATAAACAGTTATTAAAAAATACTTAATAGTTATTATAAATATTAATAAAATACTTAAATAATATAACAAAAATATATAAAATAATAAATATATACATAAACAAACAAAAATATAAATAAATTAATTGTTTTATCTATCTATGGTAAAGAAAGGAAAAGGAAGATGGAAAAAAAAAATATATTTTTTTTTATTCAGGGATAAAGCACCCATTGTCATCTGGCCCTAAAGTAGGATTACCTGTACTATGGAATCAGAGACAAAATAAATTAATATTTTAGATAAATACATAATGCAGATATTGAATACCCAGACATAGAGCAAACAAGAATGGTTGCCCTGGGTAGAAATCAAACCCACGATCCTCAACCCAGCAGGTAGGTCTTAGAGGGTGCGCGGTGCGCGAGCCGCGAGAGGCTCGCCAGCGTGGACATAAATTTTCTCCAGATCTCTCGGGACCTATGTCAGGATATGCTTATTAGTAAATCATGTCATTTCCCACCATCTCTGTGCAAAAAATCACACAATCCATTGTTCCGTTGCGATGTTAAAGAAATTATCCAAAAACCAGTATATTTTCAGTTCCCTCAGGAACTGCATCGGGCTATGCTATTTTCACGGGATAAAAATCCTTTATCGTGACACAGGCTACCTACTTGCCAAATTTCATTAATATTGGTAAAGGCGTTGAAGCGTGAAAAGGTAACAAACAAAGAAACACATTTTCACATTTATATTATTAAGTAAGTAATCGGAAATCTTTATCGATTGTTGACGAATATCTTCTACAATATACAAATCGATCGAACCTTCATACAAATCGATCAGCTGAGTGACCAATTTTAAGAAACTCCTTCCTGTTTTTTTTTCACTCAAGTTTCACTGCAACCACAGCCAGCTAACGACTGTATCATTAACTACAACGCAATACCCATGTATCAACGTATAAAACCTACCTTTATTAATATTTTATACGTGACTAGACACTTGACCGTGAAACATTAGACTGCGGTTTTTTACGCCATTCGATACTTAAGTACCTTAGTTAGGTTAATATTTGTCCTTCTGTCGAAATAGTGGTACTATCCTACCTAAGCTTGCTTGTTCTACGAGCATTATATTGTGGTCATAGGTTTGAGGTCATTGCAAACTTTAGTAGCATACAAGAACTGTATTTGTCTGTAAATATTAAATTGTGGTGTCTAACAAGAAATGTGAACTGTCCAACATTTACAAATGTTTGCATAATTATTGCAGATTTAGATTTTTAGTAAGCCCGTTTCCATTTTCGGCATCATAGTCACTTACCATCTGATGAGATGATGCCAAGGGCTTACCAATTGTTAATAAAAAAAAAATTGCGAGAATAAAAAAATATATTTTCGTTGGGTATGAGACAGATATTAATTCTTAATAGACTAAAACCATATTGTATTGTAACTTAAAGCTGTCTGGAAGAGATTGCTCTAAGCAATAAGACCGCCTACTGCAGGTACATCACATATATTATACCTCAGAAATTGCTTTTAGGTCGTCACATCACCCCCTTAAAACTGAGTTTAACGTGAATTAAGAAAAAATGCGACTAAAATTTAAGAGGACGTCAAAAAATGCCAGAGAAAAGCAATTTCGCCGTCACAAAAATTTGGACTTATTTGCAAACTGAACACAATAGCTAATTTTATTGCATTTTTTTGTTGATTTTATATTTTATCTCTTTAGCTGGCGATAGGTACCAATATTATTTACAACTATAAGTAATTAGCTACAGTGTTTCACGGAACGCCGATCGACCTTAAGAAATTGTACTTCGGTGTAAATTTAATACAAAATAATGAACTTTTAGCTTAGATCCGATTTTAAGATAGATGTTGCATAAGTGTAAATAAAATTTTAAAAAAACAATGAAATTTTAGCGTAGATCCGACTCGTAGATAGATGTGGCATAAGTGTAAATAAAATTAATAAAAAAATAATGAACTTTTAGCGTAGATCCGACTCGTAGATAGATGTGGCATAAGTGTAAATAAAATTAATAAAAAAATAATGAACTTTTAGCGTAGATCCGACTCGTAGATAGATGTGGCATAAGTGTAAATAAAATTAATAAAAAAATAATGAACTTTTAGCGTAGATCCGACTCGTAGATAGTTGTGGCATAAGTGTAAATAAAATTAATAAAAAAATAATGAACTTTTAGCGTAGATCCGACTCGTAGATAGATGTGGCATAAGTGTAAATAAAATTAATAAAAAAAATAATGAACTTTGAGCGTAGATAGATGTGGCATAGCAACCAAACTGTCCATAAAAGGCAGAGCACAAGTTCGGTGTACCTTGCCTATTAACATGGCTCTCTGTTGACCGCGCTGTTTGCGGCACAGATTTTCAGGGTTCTCTAGCAGGTAACGGATCCCTATACTAAGCCTACGCTGTCCTTCTATCCGTCCGTCTGTCTTTCTCTCTCTCTGGACGACCTTTAAAAGGCTGTGACTTTGGAACCGTGATAGATATCTGACTGAATTTCTCAAGAAATATGGTTTACTGTGGAGGATTCACCAACAAATAATAAAAATTTAAAAAGTGAAAACTAATGGGGGTCGTCCATGAAAGAAATGTTTTTTTTTTGTTTTTGCTCTATCGTTCAAACAGTAATACATACAAGCGTAAAAAACACGAATCCTGAATTCAAACAACAAAAACTAAAAACCGGCCAAATGTGAGCCCAAACTCAATGAAAAACACAATTTTTCTGTAATTCGCGTTTATGTCTTTTGTTTGTATTGAACTTGTGTGGAGTAGTGGTATGGTGATACGGAACTCTCGGTGCGTGAGTTCAACTTGCACTTAACCGGTTTTTTTGAAATCAATAATATATTTGATAAAGGGAGCTTCTATTCAATATAAGTACCAGAGATATACTATATATAAGGGGAGGTAGATAGGTTACACGTGTCAAAAAAGTGAAGCAAATATAAAGATGCCAATTGGCATCTCTTTTCTTAGTAACATTCGGTGCAACGGAAGCGAACTACCTATAATATTGTGTAGGTAATGGGTTCGATTTTCAAATGTGGTTTGTTAGTGCATAACCCATGTATGGTAACAAATCTCTGATAAGTACCTTATTTTATACTAACAATCATTACATATTTTTAAATCGTTCAGGTATGTCAAATTCACTCACACACACACACGTATAGGTTGGTTTTCAACTCCTTTCAACTGTGCTCGTTTACCTACTTATAGCCTGCAGTAGTATTTATTTCTGTCACGTGCCTAGAGGCCATCAAAATCCGCAAACCTTGACTCTATTCAGTATTTGTGTACAAATTGTTAACTGTAGCCTCGATGTAGTGATAGGCATCATTGACAGATTCGTCACGTTCGATTTGGCGATTCTGTCGTGTTTATTTATCGTTTAAAGTAGCGTTTGTCGACCTCTGTTTGTGATTTCCAATTCTGATCATGTAATTTTACTACCTATCCATCTTTTTCAGTAGATGCCGTTGAGCAAAATTTTGTAGCAAAAATATAAACCCTACTACTTGAAAGGGTTATCTGGGGATTAACGCGTATTTAAAGACACCTCGCACTTTAAAATCCATCAAGCCAATTAAACTACGGGTTAATATACTATATATACTTTTGCTAGAGGCTCGTCCTAAGACACAGGTATACATACATACAAATATACACCCGAAAAACATTACTATTCTTGGGCTTTTCGATAAAAAGTTAAAATGGATAATGGGTATCTTGCAGAAAATTGTTCAATCGCGCGAATAAAATAAAAACAAAATAGAAATACAATACAAAAAATACGCAAAATTAAACCTTTGTTTATTTCTTTGGTTTGGTCAGTTAGAATATATTAACGTCTCTGGGTACTAGCCCTTTTGAGACAGTCTTCATTTCTTTTAAGATTTGACATGCTAGTGCGGGTGCATTACAAATCATCTCTGGAGTTCTTGACAGTATTTGCAGCAGCCTTATTCTGTGGTGGAACACCCGGTCATAAAACTGCACCCAGTGCTAGTCGGGTCTTAACGTCCTTCATCATTTTATTTTCTTATTCTCCACATTGCTCACGTGCACCAGACGATTTCCTTCAAAACACACTATTTTTTTAAACAAAACTCTAACAGAAAACAATGCAAAAACAATAAAATAAAACTACGAATGGGTTCACCACAAATCCCGCCAAAAATCTCCTCTTACATTACTAATGGATGGTAAACAAACGCCATTAACAAATTTACATATTCAATGAACAGGTCACTTACAGAGCTTTCTATTTAATCTGCGGTTCCGCATAGTTCGTTCGGATGTTGCGCAAGAGCATGCTGCGGAGAGTTAGGTTACGTTATGTCACACGCAGCAACGCCCTCGCCTGCACCACGTTGGGTGAGGTTGACCACTAGCCAGTTTATTAATCCCTACTAATATTATAAATGTGAAAATGTGTTTTCACGCTTCAACGTCTTGACCAATCTTAATGAAATTTGGCATGCAGGTAGCTTGTGTCACGAGGAAGGACATAGGCTACTTTTTATCCCGTGAAAATAGCATAGCCTGATGCAGCTCCTGAGGGAACTGAAAAAATACCCTTTTTATGGTTAATTTCTTTAACACTGCAACGTAACAATGGATTGTTGTGATTTTTTGCACAGAGATGGTTGAGAGGATGGTAAATGAAATGGTTTACTAATAAGCGTATCCTGACATTGTTCCCGAGGGATCTGGAAAAAAATCACGTCCACGCTAACTAAGACAGTCATTACAACGAAATCCACGCAGGCGAAGCCGCGGGCAAAAGCTAGTGACTAATAAATTTCAACTTGTTTACGACGCCACCACACAATCATTAATTATATTTCAACCCATTTCTTTATTCATATAACTTTTCTTCGTTTGTGATGCCGTTAACTGCTTGTTCGTGTAAACGTGTGTGTTCATGGAGGTTGAAATAAAGACACAACAAAGTTTTGGACATGACATCTTGATATTGGCTATTTCCTTATCGAAAGGTTGCCTGCAAGAAATTGCTACCTAGCAATAAGGCCGCCTATTGTATAAGGCTTTCTACTATGTTGTTTATTTCTTTTTTATGTTGTGATGCAATAAAGAATATTGTATTGTATTAAATTGGCGCATACATGACACGTTTAGTTGATGTGGACTATGGTTAAAAATGGCGAAAAGATTAAAAATCTATTGACCAAGACCTAGCAAAATTAAGCTAATCTATCCATCATCTTATAATTGGTTTTCAAAATGCACTTCTCAAACTTTAATCGACGATGACAAGGAAACTTTGTATGTAATCATTTTTATCGAAATTACATAGTGTTTAACAACGTAATGGCGTAATGGTTAAGGCCATTAGCTTCACATCAGGAGGTCGCGGGTTCGATTCCCGGCGGAGTCTAACTTTTTAGGACTTGGTTTAGTTAGTGCAAGAGCATTTTCTAAGCCCGCTTGGCTAGCTACCACCACCTTGTCTAAGTCTTGCCGCCAAACATCAATGGCTTGAAGATAAGATAGCCAGTTCCCCATTGCGTTGGGTAATCTTGGTAAGCCCGCTTCCATCTTCGTCACCGTCGTCACTTACCATCAGTCAGATAGATGATGCAAAGGGCTTACCAATTGTGAATTTTTAAAAAAGATAAGATTTTCTGCTGCACGAGTTGAAATCTCTATAATACCAAAGTATATATATTAGTATACTAACTTAAAGTATGGACACTAACTGCCGCTCTCTGGATTGCGACCTCGCCCCCTCGCCACCCAGATTGATACAGATTTGTTACAGTTTGGTTGTCGAACGTATAGGATTTCGCCGTCATTTTGTTTGTTCCGTCATTCCTTTCTTGAAATGTCATTTCGGGCCCGTTTTATGAAGTGTCCAGGATGTGATAATACTGTTAGGCTTATTATATCTGAGTTATGTTGTTCACACAGACAGATATCAAAACACGGCAAAATAAGGTATCGTTATATCGTACTATGCCCGCGGTAGCTAGCAGGTGTCCACCGACTAGTTTATTTACAAGTAAATTAAGTAACTGGATTATTATGTTACGTTTGAGATAATTCGCTTATAAAACAAGAAAAAAAAGTAAAATAAATAATGATGTAAAGAACAAAATTACACCTCAAGATTGCGAGAGAAATTTAGAGCAGCGCTTGGTAGTCATTTATCAACATATTGCCAAGCAATTACATCACATGTTCTTTTCTACCGAATTTGCCATCATTTCGCATATGAAAAATATGCCCTAGTATTCAAGAAGGAGGATAATATTTTTAAAGAGTTTATCATAATCGAAGGACAGTAGATGCAGCCGAGAATGTAACACTTAAGCTCAAATAGTGCCTGTTCACTGTCGTCTTGAAGATTCCAAAATTACATGAATCGGGGATTAATAATAGTATCTAAATGCGTAGTTATCGCACCGGTATCGTATCGGGTGTAAAAATCCAGGCCCAACCACACATTCGCTTTGGATTTTTTTGTACTTTCACAAATTAAACAAAGCATTAAAGGCAACAAATATAAGCTAAACTATTAACAAAATATATATATTTTATAAATAGATCGTCAAATGTTAAGTGGAAACTTGCAAAAAGCTTTAAAAAAATGAAAGTGCGAGTCGAACGACTCACACTTGGCCATTGGTTTATTATTTTTGTTTTACTTCAAGATTATTTCTATTAGCACGCCTAGTTTCACGCTTTTTTGTATTACCGTTTTTGCGACATACCTCAATCAAAATACCTATAAAAGGCACGTTTTTTGTATGGGTAATTTTTATTTTATTTTTTTCTATTTTTTATTATTTGTTGTTATGGCCGCAATAGAAATACACATTGTGAAAATTACAACTGTCTATCTATTACGGTTCATTAAATGCAGCCCACTGACAGACAGACAAACAGACGGACACCCTTAGGACACCCTTTGGTTGTACGGAACCCTAAAAGTTAAGTTAAAAAGAGAGACAAGATTACTTTTAAATAAAAATGACGGCGTTTACTGGTATGTGGTGGGTGTGGGTGCGGCATGAGGTACGTATTGGAAGCCACTACTTGTTAAATCTTACCTATTATGGCAACCTGGACCTTTTGTCGTGTTGTTGAGAACTTCAGTTGAGATATTTTATAATGATTTTCCTTATGAATCATCATATCAACTCACATATACGTCCCCACCGAGGGGTTCGAGCCTACCCTGAATTAGGGCGATCGGGCATTAGTCGAACACGAGGGCCCATTGCGGGTTGGTCAACTTCACACACAACCTTCGAGTTTGTTTGCAGGTGTGTGCAGGTTTCCTTATGATGTTTTCCTTCAGCGTAAGAGCGTCGAATAAACGTACATATGAAATCGAAATTCGACAACATATTGGTACGTGGCCGGACTCGAACCACGAGCTCCCGCTTAGGAGGTAGCGACCCTTGCCATTGCGCCACCAATGCCTTCCTTATGAATACAATCAGCAAAAGTGCGAATAGTATTTTTTACAGAACACCTCTCAAATTTTGAACATTTTCAAAACCTACTTTTCTGTACAAGTGAGAGCGCCGGTAATCAGCATAGCATAACCACATTGAGAGAGTATTTTCAATTTCGTTTTTAATAGTTTCCAATACAAACTTATAATATATAATATTTCTTGAAAATGGTTGGGAACTTTCTAGTGAAACTTCATAAACATAAGCAAGCCCCGAAATTCTAGTTAGTGAATAGATTAAATTTAAAAAGCTTATGAATTTTAAGATTACTATGAAAATCTTAAATCACTATTAGTTAATGACAAGACATTTTTTTTAAATGTAATCTATTCACTAACTTGAATTTCGTGGCTTGCTTATGTGTATAGAATCGGCCCATCCAATTTAAGTAGTAATACGCTTTTTTTAATTGATTGAAATCATTCTTCAAACTTTAAATTAATAATCTACGCATCAAACCTTTCCCAAACGATCCTATACAATCGGGGCAAAAAATTTGGTCTTTTCGTACAAAATTAGCCAATCCCTTATACAATAATCTTGTAATTGAGATTCTCGAGTGGCGACCGCGCACCGGAAAATGTAGCGTACGCAGGCGTGCCACGCGGTGGACCGACGACCTGGCAAAGATCGTGGGAAGCCGCTAGACGTGGGCAGCGCAGAACCGGTGGTCGTGGAAATCCTTGGGGGATGCTTTTATCCAGCAGTGGACGACTTTCGGCTGATATGATGATGATGATGATAATTGAGATCCATTTAAGGGCCTCTTCAGGTCACTTACTAAAACGACCACGTCTCAATTCCCTAAGAAGAAGTTACATTCATAAAAAAGGACTCGCACATTAAAGATTTCGTACCAAAACATCTTCTTAAATCAACTTAGATTGTCAGGCTTGAGCATGACATTAGTTATTAAGTTTTTTGTATGTATCTAAGCTAAGGAAGTGATACCAACTCCTATACAAAAGACATCAACGCGACCAGCACACATCTAAAATCTCCTTCATGTATCAAACAAAACAAAACATTTTATGGTTAAGTAAGGTTTTAGCTTAATCGCTTACATTTGTACATCCAGCAACATTTATTGTTCCTAAAGACCACAAACCCACAAACCAAATTAATTCCGTAATAATCAATTATCATAGTAATCTGTCAATTAACACATTCATACATAGCTCTCCCATTAGCTTGACAAAGGTATCAGTGGGTGTTGGGTGTCTTACGAAATTAAGATAGGTAGGTAAATACACATTAAGCAAGTTACGTATGGTTAGAAAAACCGCAAAGTGCAGGTCGGACTAGAGCACCAAAGGTTCCGTACCACCACACCAATATAAGTATAACAAACAAAAGACATCAACGCGAGCGACAAATTTATCTTGTGACCGTCAGAAAGGTGTAACATGCACCTATTTTGTGAATAAAAATTTTGAATCTTGAATCTTTAAATTCAAATCGTCAGCAGAACTTTATACTATTACTATGAACAACTTTCCCCAAGGAACCTATACAATCAAAACGAAAAACGCATCTCAATCATCATCATCATCATGTCAGCCGAAAGACGTACACTAGCCTTCACACTAGGATTTCCGCAACGACCAATCCAGCGGCTTCCCGCAACATTCACCAGGACGTCAGTCCACCTTAAGGGAGGCCTGACTACGCTACGTCTTCATGTGCGGTCGCCACTCGAAAACTTTAGCGCCCAAACCATCGTCCGACCTACAAGCTATGTGCCCTGCCGACTGTTAAGTTTTGCGATTCTGAGAGCTATGTCAGTTACTTTGGTTCTCCTACGGGTCTCCTCATTTCTGATTAGATCGCTCCATCGCCTTTTAATGGACCTTGCCTTTTCAGGGTTTCTTACAACCAAAGGGTGACCAACGGGACCCTATTTATAAGCCTCTGCTGTCCGTTTGTCTGTCAGCAGGCTGTATTTCATGAACCGTAGGTAATGGGTAGACAGTTGAAATTTTCACGGAGTGTATTTTTGTAAAGGTATACAAGGGACAAAAACCGTGTTTTTTTTTAAACGTGAAGAAGTTAACGACGTCTACAAGGATCTACTTAATTCTATATTACGAGTATGTTACTTATTGGGTTCTTATCGTAAGATATAAATTACCTATAAATACATAATAATATGTTGTCTATATCGTTATTTAAGATGAAACACTGATTTATTTCATTTTACCGTTTAACAGCTAAAAATATGAGTTCCTAAGTTATATACCGAGTTGTATAATATTTTTAATCTATGTTATAGTTATAAATATTACATAAATAAATACATAACTGTTTTATTTATTACAATAGCACAATTATTCAGCAAGCTTTGCTTTAATATTAAGTAGCTAACCTGACGGCATTCTTAAGATTTGAGTCATTGTAACATTATAAATTATAATGAACTATTGAGTTACATACTACTTATAGTAATTTAAATAGCTGCGATATAACGTTATATATTTGTTTCTGAAACTGTTTATAATTATATACTGCTTAATTTGTGTAAAATTCTAACTTACCCTTTTGTCCTCAGGCCGGCAAGCGCCCAAACTTCTTACGCCGCACAAAATCCACAAGTTCACCAGAAACAGCGACCGAAACCACAGTCAGCACATCAGAAACCAATACCAAATACACTAGACGTCACAATTTCAAGTCCCGCAAGGAGGCCGAACAGGATACGAAGGAGACCGTGACCAAGGAGACCGCGGAAAAGGAGACTGAGTTCCAACGGAGACGGCCATCTTTGAACAGCGGCGGAGCGCGCAGTGAGCGACCGACGCGAAACTTCGTGCGCAAACGCCTTGGTGGGGCAAACTGTGAGTAGCGACAAACTTGTTTTGGCTGACAGCTAAATCTCGCAACTTTTCCTTCTGAACTAAACCTATAATAGTTTGTATGAAAGACGCTTTTCGCGTAGACGCCAGCGCCGCTTCTCAACGGCAAATGTAAGTTGGTAAATCGTATTCAATTTAGCTTGGCAGCATGGAAAGCTTGGGGAAAACGCAGATGACTTGAGGAGACCTTTAACATTAGCTTCGATCTCTATATAGGCAGGAGTTTCTAATCCAGTCGTGATTTCATTAAATTGTACGAGGCACTTGTGTATATTGATGATGTACCGACGACATAGATATGTAGATAATAAACGAAGTAAGAACAGACTAAAACAAATTTTTACCCGACTGCGCCTAAAGGAGGATTATGTTTTTACCCGACTGCCTAAGGAGTATATATTTATTTTCGATGTCTATTTCATTGGCTAAACGGCTGGATACATTTTAGAGCATAGTATATATATTAGTACTAACATACATTATGGACACTCCCTGCCGCTCTCTAGATTGCGACCTCACCCCCTTGTCAACCAGATTGATACAGATTGGTTTGTCATTTCTGGTCCGTTGTATGAATGACATAAGATAGATTCTTGTGCAATCAGATTTTCATTCTTTAATTAAATTGTTCATGTAATGTACATAGTCGAAATATATCATGAAGAACAACTAATCTTGGTCATTCATATTTTTTTTTTTTTATTGAAATACTTTCGTTCCGTTTTCCGGTTCGGTTTTCGGAAATTTTCTCATAATATGAACAATTAAGTAAGTGGGTACTTCCATTAATTTCATCAGTACAACAACACTTTTTGAAATGGGCGGTTTACAAAGTTAACGTGGCGTAATGGTTCAGTCCATTAGCTTCACATCAAGAGGTCGCGGGTTCGATTCTAGGCGGAGTCTAACTTTGTAAGACTCGGTTTGGTTGCTGGAAGGGCATTTTCTAAGCCCATCTTGCTAGCTACCACCATCTTATTTAAGACTTGCCGCCAAATATCAATGCCAACAACCAGACAGCCAGTTCCCCATTGCGTTGTAGTATCTTGGTAGGCCCGCTTCCATCTTCGGCATTATCGTCACTTGTGAGATGATGCCAAGGGCTTACCAATTATGAATAAAAAAAGATAAAAATTAAAAGTAAATTTGTGGAAGAAAGGACCATAAGTAGAAATTATTTACTCTTAAGTAACTAGTTTTAGTTTTCTCCAATCGAACGCTACTTGTATCTCACCTTGACTCTCCGGTTAACCAATTAACATTTGAAATTATTTTCAACAGCAGCCGTCCGCGACGATTCATGATGCTCCTCCCGCGAAAAACTTGACATATGTTTTTTTTTATCAACCAAATTAAATGAAACAAACACAAAGTCCTAGCCCAAGCCTATCTCAATTTTTTAAAAAAATATTAGGTCACTTGTAGCTACATCTCAAAATAGAGGTTGAGACCTCCTTTTAGGTTTTTATATAAACCTGTGTCAGGAGGAATCGCACTTCCATAACAAAAGTCTGATAATAAGCAATGTGAACACATATTAAGCAAACTAAAATGTAGAAAAAACTTGTGTATCTATGTATACACCACTGAAATCATCAAAAGCAACCCAATTTTTTATAGCCGTTATGGAGATCAGCGTAGAATCATCAAAAACGTATGCTAATCAGCCTTCTTCGGCATGTGATGATAATGAACATCATCACATCAGCCAAAAGACATACACTGTCGGACATAGGCCGCCCCCAAGCTGGGGGCGGGAGTTACGGTAATCGCCACGTTTGGCAGGCGGGTTTGGCGTTCTAAGTGTCGCGGAAAGGACGCTGCTGCCCATCCTCCGGTTTTTGATTCCTTAGTCGACTCTTACGACAACCTCGGGAAGAGATGGGGTGGTACTTTTTAGAGGCGCACCACAGGCGAAACTTATAAACATACAAAATTCTGTAAAATGCCTTCGAAAAGGCCGCCAGCGTCCACTTTATCAATGACATACAAACTGCATGGAATTTACTTACCTTACCTGCTCTACACAAGCACAGTATTACAATATTGCGGCTTACAGTAGCGCAACGAATGTACTTACGTAGAGCAACGGAAGGGTACATAAGGGTAGGCGATAAGCGCCGGGAAGTGAGCGTGCCTACAGCTCCGGTACCACACCGGATATGTGGGAGCCAGCTTCTCTGGCGTCCCGAGCGGGGATCGAACCGCCAGCAGCGAAAGCCGCGGGAGGTGAGCGCGCCTACAGCTCCGGGACCTACCTGGACAGTAGGTAGTGGTTCTCTTCCACGAGGCACTCGCCTTGCAGAGTACCAGAACAAGCGTCTTGGCGGCAAGACCTACCGTAACTGGTCCTTGTCTTCACCTTATGGTGTTGGCAGGAATAGCGGCCCCCACTGTTATGCCCTAGGGTAGGTAAGTGGGGACGCTATATCATAAACCTGGAAGTCTAGCGTATCTGGTAGATATACGAGAGGGGGATGTACCACAGATTACTGTACGCCATATCGTTATACTGTGACACAAGGTAAGAAAACATATTAAGAACATAAACAAGTTCATAAGTATCTTGAATGTTTACTGGACTTATGAAGGTTATTCTTGGAGTGATGCACGTACTCGGACTCTTCCTTCTGTGGCATGCAGTTATACACAGGGTGTCATGTAAAAAAGAGCAAAAAAAAACACATCATACAAATCGATCAGCTGATTAGTCAACTTTGTATAGGAAGTTCAATTTTGACCCTTCTGCGCCTGAAGGAAGGCTATGCTTTTTAAAGTGTATTTATACAGGGTGTAACATAGTTGGTGTAGGTCCCTTTAACTGGGGCTTCTGCTCATCATACTGAACAACTTTTGTTCTACGACTTTGCTGAAATTGCAAAAATAAAATTACTCTTCGTACAAATCGATCAGCTGATCGACTAATTTTGTGCATTTTTTATGGAGGGTCCAATTATTTTTTTTTGAGATTTGTCTATGGGTTCCTTTGGGGAAAGTTATTCAGTATGATGAGTAGAACCCACAGTTACTCCTACACCAATTTTGTTACATCCTGTATATGTATGTATATTTCTGTGGCACGCTCTGAAGCCTAAACGGCTGAATGGATTCTGGAGTGCGAGATGTCTTTAGATTCGTCTTGATCCCGTAAGTAGCGTACATTTTTACCCCATCATATCATCATATCAGCTCATATACGTTCCCACCGAGGGGCTCGGGTCTACCCTGAATTAGGGCGATCGGGCCTTAGTCGACCACGAAGACCCAGTGCGGGTTGGTCGACTTCACACACAATACCCCACGATTTTAACCCCACTCGATCAGAAAAGAGGGTTTTATATTTTTAACTAATTTGATTACAGCAAAGTTGTTAAACAAAATTTTTACGGTTTCATGAGTAAAAACCCACCTTGTAAATGTGCAGTTCTTTTTTACCTAACACTCTGTAGGGTACCACCACAACTCTCCACACGAGTATTTACAACAACGATACCTGTTAATTTAAATCAAACGATATCAACGAGAGTGACGGAAAAAAGTAAGTGTGTGGTTTCATGAAACCACGGTAAAAGTGAAATTTTACAGAGGACGAAACGATGATGGCTGCTCTCGCTACGGTACAGAGGACGAAACGATCATACCGTCAGACGAAAGTGACCGTCACGCGACATGCAACACGCAGACGAAAAAATGTGAGACGATGTAATAAAAGTTTCACTTTAAAAGTATTTATTTCCATAGATTTCGACAATAAGGATTATTGCAATCACACCAAGATTCACACTTGTATGTATGTATTACCGTTTTTACAATTTTGCAAAATTAAGAAAAATCTTTTAAAACACGTTTCATGTATGGAGACCCGCTTTAATTTCTTTACCTTTAATGGGTTCTGTAGTCAACAAGGAACTCTTATAGTTTCGCCATGTCTGTCTGTATGTCCGTCTGTTCGCGGCTTAGCTAAGAGACTGTTAATACTAGAAATCCATAATTTGGTTTGGGTATACATATTAATCACGCCGACAAAGTGGTGCAACAAAAACTAGAAAAACAGTTTTTTTATGGTACCTCCCCCTACATGTCAAGAGGAGGGGTTTTTTTGTTGACGTATCCTATCATTTGAACTATCGTTGAATAGGTCTTTCAAAACCACTAAGAGTTTTCTAAAACCATTTTACGATACAGTTCATACATTTTCTATACAAAATGTTCTTTTTTTTTATGCACAATTGGTAAACCCTTGACAACATCTCACCTGGTGGTAAGTTACGATGTTGCCGAAGATGGAAGCGGGCTTACCATGATTCCCCAACGCAATGGGGAACTGGCTATCTTATCTTCATGCCGGAACACACCAATGATATCAACATTGATATTTGGCGGCAAGACTTAGATAAGATGGTGGTAGCTAGCCGGGCGGGCTTAGAAAATGCCCTACCACCAACCAAACCGAGTCTTACAATTGACCCCGCCGGGGATCGAACCCACGACCTCCTGTGTAAAGTCAGTGAACTTTGCCTCTGAGCTACGGAGGCGGTTCTATGGTAATAGAATAATTTTGGTTTTTAAAATATACATTCATTTTTTGAAAAGACTACGGAATCCTACCTTGCACGAATCCGACTCGCACTTGGCTGGTTTTATTTTATAAAGCATTTTTTGTCACCAGAAACCAAATCTAACAAGTAAGAAGACTATATACACAAATATTGAATACTGGCTGTGCTCGCGACTTCGTCCGCGTGGAGGTTTCGAATTTGCCCACGGGAACTCGTGAATTTTCTGGGATAAAAAGTATCCTATATGTTAACCCGGGCTATAAGGAACTACCATAAAAAAAATCATCAAAATCGGCATGGTAGTTTTTTGCGTGATTCGCGCACTTACAGACAGACAGACAAAAATCCCAAAAGATGTTGTTTTGACCTCTATATCGTTAGTAATGTCCACCACAGTTATTATTTTCCAAAAATATTTCATGTAGGTACAGACACGGCCCCGTTACAGTTTTATTATAAAAGATTTTCAAACATACTTAAATTTTAAACATGCATTCTAGTTTTAGCACTATATTAGTATCAATTAATAGGTATATAACTAAATTTTCACCTCGATCTGCAAACGGCAAATGCCTGCGCATTACATATGCGCAACATTGAACTACATTACATTACAGATAGTGTGATGTGGGCAGGCCAAGGGTAGCTTTAATGTATTACTGAAGTGCTGCTTGAATGCGCAAATAACATAAGAGTGTGACTTGATTACGAAAACCAAACTGAATTGAATCTATTAAGTTAATAAAAGTCATCATCATCATATCAGCCGAAGGACGTCCACTGCTGGACATAGGCCTCCCCCAAGGATCTCCACGACGACCGGTTCTACGCTGCCCGCATCCAGCGGCTTCCCGCGACCTTCACCAGGTCACACTACGCTTTCCGGTGCGTGTTCGCCACCACTCGAGAACTTTACTGCCCCATCGGCTATCTGTTCTACGAGCAACGTGCCCCGCCCACTGCCACTTATGTTTAGCAATTCTGAGAGCTGTGTCGGTTACTTTGGTTCTCCTACGGATCTCCTCGTTTCTGATTCGATCACGCTGAGAAACTCCGAGCATAGCACGCTCCATTGCCCTTTGGGTGGCCTTGAGCCTTCTTATGAGGCCCATAGTAAGCGACCATGTTTGAGTTCCGTATGTCATCACTGGCAACACACACTGGTCGAAGATCTTGGTCTTAAGACACTGCGGTATCTGGGACGTAAAGATATTGCGAAGCTTCCCGAACGCTGCCCAGCCGAGTTGGATTCGTCGATTGATCTCTTTCTCGAAGTTGGACCTACCTAACTGGACTATTTGTCCCAGGTATACATATTCGGTAACAACTTCGAGTGTAGAACCTCCAACCTTCAGAGGAGTAGGTATGACACGGACGTTTGATATTATTTTCGTCTTGTCCATGTTCATTCTAAGACCCACTTGTTGAGAGTAATAAAATTAAATAATTGAAAACGCTAAACACGTTAAAAAACCGACTTCCATCGCAACAACTTTAGTAGGTACATTTTTGCATTGTAATTTTTGGTTTTTGTTAATTTTCTAATAAAGTACTACACCAATTTGGATAAAATTTATATGGGACTACACGGAAAGCACTAGCTTTCAAATAAAAAAAGAATCATAAAAATCGGTTCACCCAGTCAAAAGTTCTGAGGTAACACACATAAAAAAACATACAGTCGAATTGAGAACCTCGTTCTTTTTGGAAGTCGGTTGAAAAAGAAGAACAGAGGGTAGGAATTGATTATTTTTTTCATAATCTACAATTTATAAGCCCTTGGCATCATCTCACTTGGTGGTAAGTAAGTGACAATGATGCCAAAGATGGAAGCGGGCTCACCAAGATTCCCCATCCCGATATAGATCTGGCTATCTTATCTTCAAGCTGGAACACATCAATGATGTTAACGTTGATATTTGGCGGCAAGACTTAGATAAAATGGTGGATGCTAGCCAGGCAGCTATGAAAATGCCCTAGCACCAACCAAACCGAGTCTTACAAAGTTGACCCCGCCGGGAATCGAACCTGCGATCTCTTGGTGTGAACAAACATATAACCCAAAGAGAATCTAACCAACTAGCATTATGTTTTTCTCTTTTAAAATTTTCCCTTTTAAAGTCTGAAAGAAGATTCTGTCTTTGGTTATTATATTTTTTTATTTGCTAGAAATGTCATGTTCCTCCGAGCTAGAAATTAAAAAAAGGGAAAGTAAAAACTACTTCATCAACCAAAAAACGTCAACAGCTGGAAATGGGCCACCCCCAAATTGTTGTTGTTGCCATAATCACCACACTTGACAGGCGAGCTAGCTATCACAGTGTCAAAGTATATAATATTAGTACTAACATACAGTATGGACACTCCCTGCCGCTCACTAGATTCCAACCTCACCCCCTCGTCACCCAGATTGATACAGACTGGTTACAGTTTGGTTCTCGAACGTATAGGATTTCACCGTGATTTTGTTTGCTCCGTCATTTGTTCTTAGAAATGTCATTCCACGACCGTTGTATGCAGAGTGCGGGGTGGGGCAGTGTGCAGTGTGGTGGCACAGACGTTGCTGCCTTTCCTCCGGCACACCCTGGACACTTCATACAACGGGCCAGAAATGCCATTTAAAAAAAACGAATGACGGAACAATCAAAATGGCGGCGAAATTCTATACGTTCGGCAACCAAACTGTAATCAATCTGTATCAATGTGGGTGACGAGGGGGTGAGGTCGCAATCTAGAGAGCGGAAGGGAGTGTCCATACTGTATGTTAGTACTAATATATATATTTTGCTCCGGTAACTTTTTAAATTACTTCTAAATTATAGTAATCGATACCTGCATGCAACAATTGACTGCAATTTTGTTATTTTCCTAAAAAAAGTAAACTGCAATCGCACAGCGAGCATTGTTGTCACTGATTTCTAAAATTCTCACGCGAATCTACAAAGCTGGTGTCATTTTTAGCGCATATTTTTATAAAAATACCTTGATAATTGCTACATTATAGCAATACTTCTCCATTCATTTCTTACTATCATCATTATAAAAGTATATAATATTACATTAAAATATATACAGGGTGTAACAAAATTAATGTAGGTCCCGTTAACTGGGGGTACTACTCGTCATACTGAACAACTTTCTCCAAGGAACCCACAGTCAAGTCTCAAAAAAAAAATTGGACTCCATACTAAAATGCACAAAATCGATCGATCCTGATCGATTTGTATGAAGAGTAAAAAAATTTTTTTACGTTTTCAGCAAAATCGTATAACAAAAGTTGTCCAGTTCCATGAGTACCCCCAGTTAACGGGACCTGCACCAATTTTGTTGCACCCTGTATATATCGATATACATAATAATATATCGATGCTTGCTTCATCATATCAACTCAAATACCTTTATATATTTATTATTTATTTATATCTGTTTACAATACAAAGATATTAGCTTGCCGTGTTAGTTACTTTGTCGGTTAGTTTGGGAAAAATCTTGGAAGCTAAATTAGAACCAGTTTCTGGTGTCCGACTGAGCTGAAATTTTGCATACAAGTTAAGTTTTGACAACAATGCATGGTTAGCTAAGTGACTTCATTCTTAATCTAATTTGGCATAATCCCAAAGCTGGCGAATCAGTTATTCTTTTATGCACCATGACAAAGTATATATATTAGTACTAACATACAGTATGGACACTCCCTGCCGCTCTCTAGATTGCGACCTCACCCCCTCGTCTCCCAGGTTGATACAGATTGGTTATAGTTAGGTTTTCGAACGTATAGGATTTCACCATGATTTTGTTTGCTCCGTTATTTGTTCTTAGAAATGTCATTTCGCGACCAATGTATGCTGAGTCCGGGGTGTAGCAGTGTACCGTTTGGTTGTCGAACGTATAAGATTTCGCCGCCATTTTGTTTGTTCCGTCATTCGTTTTTTGAAATGTCATTTCTGGCCCGTTGTATGAAGTGCCCAGGGTGTACCCATGATATGGGAACAAATGATAAAGGATTCATGAGAAGAATACGCAATAATCAAAATTATTTTCAAATTCAAGCTTGTACCTACGAAAATTATTTACTTTTTGAAAAACTTAAAAATAAACCTAATAATACCGGCTATTTAAAACTAACAAAAGAAACAAAGTAGAAAGTATAATAACTTTCAAAAAACCTACAAACTTTAAGGTAGAAGCTTATTTTTGAAAATCATTTTAATTTTTTCATAATCTTCTTAGTACTCGTGAACCCTTTCATTTGATACCCATATCATGGGGGTGCATAAAACAATAACTGATCCGCCATCTTGGGTGTGCCGCCATGTTGGATTTAGAATAACGTCACACAGTTCAACATGCATATAACCGAACTGAACGTGTATATAAAATGTCAGCTCAATCAGTTGAAGATATCTGTTTCACATTGATTTGCAAGATTCCACCCGAACAAATTGATTTGCAAGATTCCACCCGAACAAATATTCATACATTGCAAGTTAAATATAAGCTTGTAAAAATAGCGCAATACTGCAACTATGCAATATTTAATGCTGCAATTCTCCTTAACTCTGGACATAACAAATTAACAAGTCACTAAAAAGACAAGATAAGATCTATAGTTGTGACCAACCATACAAGATTTGCGCCATACATCCAACAGGTTTTATCTACTCTCTTAGATGTCACGACGTCAAAAACCTGTCAAACACAGTGAACCCGTGACCGGTCATTATACAGTGGTTACATAACACCTGAACAATGGACAGACGGTTCATACAACACCTCATACATATCTCATACAATCCCACAGCAGCGAGTTGAGAAATGGATCGTTATAGAGTTGATTTATTCAACTAAATAGAATATCCTTTTGGTATTATGAAGTTGCTGATGATGAGCTTTGAAGTAGAAATCAAGGTCTCAGGATCGTCTTTTGATTTTCAATAGAATCTTACGAAATAATGTGCTCGCCTGAAACCTGTATTTATATTCACATTTGGCACACTGAGTACTTAGAATTTACAAACATAAAAACTCTTTTAACTCTTTTAAACCTCGTACCCAAAAGTTTTTAAATTTTTCGATGTTATTTCGCTCAACAGGTCAAACAAACAGTTTATCATAATAAACTAGGATTATATGTAAATTTTGTAGCTCGCGTTGAACCATGAACCTTAATATTATTCTTAAAATTATTACTATGATGTGGTTAAATATGTTTTTTTTTTACTTTTCGTCGGCCCACCGCGTGGGAGGCCTGCCTACGCTACGTTTTCCGGTGCACGGTCACCACTCGAGAACTTTACTATCCCAAAGGCCATCTGTTCTACGAGCTATGTGCCCTGCCCACTGCCACTTCAGTTTAGCGATTCTGTGAGCTATGTCGGTTACTTTAGTTCTCCTGCGGATCTCCTCGTTTCTAATTCGCTCGCATAGCTCGCTCCGTTGCCCTTTGGGTGACCTTGAGCCTTCTTATGACACCCATAGTATGCGACCATCTCTCAGTTCCGTAAGTAATCACTGGCAACACACACTGGTCAAAGGACACACCCAGTACCGTAAAATGTACAAAATTGTATTTTATAGATGAGGAGGTGAAAACAACGTTTAGGTTGAATAGGGAGAATTTATTTTTTATTACTAAAATAATTTTTGTTTTCTAATTTGTGTAATATCTAGTATATTTTTAAGAATTTTTAGTTCCTATAGTAAAAAGTCTGAAATCAATGTTTTGTAAAAGTACTTTAATTAAAAAGTGTTAAACATTTAATTTATTGCTACTCAACGATACCCCACTCGAGGGGGTACACTCATAAACAAATATTCCCCCCTGAATTTTTTTTGACATACTTACTGAATTTATATTTCGGGTCATAATTTTACTTCTGTGTACTAAATTTCATTATTGGTAGGTTTAATAGTGGTAGAGAAAATTTACTATGACATACGGACACACAGACAGACAGAGGGACAGACATGACGAAATATTAACAGTTCCGTTTTTGCCATTTGGGCTCCGGGACCGTTTGAAAAATGACTTTATGTTCGGACACTTTTGAACGCATGACCGTAAATCTCTTTCATTTATCAACCCCGACTTCCAAAAAGGAGGAAGTTCTCGATTTTTCTGTATGTTTTTTTTTATGTGTGTTACCTCAGTACTTTTGACTGGGTGAACCGTTTATGATTCTTTTTTTATTTGAAAGCTAATGCTTCCCGTGTGGTTCTAAATAAATTTTATTAAAATCGGTGTAGTACTTTATTAGAAAATTAACAAAAACCAAAAATTATAATGCAAAAATTTACTAAGTTGTTGCGATGTGAGTCGGTTTTTTTTTTTTTTTTTTTTTTGTATGATCTGAGCCTGTGAAAATGTCTTTCATCAAATCAGATATTAACACATACTCGTACAAACTTCATACAAACATTTTGCCTTACTCTGATGCGAATCGAGCCGATATGGCGGCAAATAGCAGCTATTACCTGAGGTAACTTTACTTACCTTTTGCACGGAGAAAGTGCCCGGTCAAGTGTGAGTCCTACTCCATGGTGCCAATCGAACGGAACTTGTCCCGCGGATTACATTGTATTGGCATGATTACATAACCTGTGTTGTTTTCGTTTTTAATTAATGGTATAATTAGTCAGGCTGTTTTGTGCCGAACATGTTCGTTAAGGCGAAACCCTTTCAGAAAATTATTCAAACCCCGAAATAGAGAGTTGGAAAAAGTCATTTTTCTGAGGTTGAAACTGCAATATATTTATAATTTTTTTTAATAAATTTATTACAATATGTCTGCTACAAAGTGTAGGAGGCCAAAAAACGATTTAATGAATTTTTCTCGATAGAGAAAATTGAAAAGTTTGGTTAAATTTTGTCAATTTTTGCTGTTTTAGCCCACAAAAACCAGTTTTACTTCACTACAGTTAGACATAGCACATTATTTTTTTTCTCTCTTATTCCTCAATAAAATCCTGATATATTGTCGGACTCACTTTTTTGCAAAAATGCCTATATCTAAGTTAAAAAAATAAAACATTGAATAAGTGCATAAAAGTGTGGTTATTTTCTTTACTCTTTACACTGAAAGAAAACAGATAAAACTCTTCTATTAGCATACTAGCACCGCCAATAGAAATAAATAAATTACTCATTCTTATGGACTTTAACCGAAATCATTGAGTATTTTGCGCACATATAGGAGCGCAATCAATCAATCACTAGCCTCTACGTCTATTACAGACGATTCACTACAGTGTCCTGGACTAGAGGCAACGCTTTTGGTGGCTAAGCAACCCGATGCGCGAACGGCAGACTCGCCCACACGCTTGGCAGGGAAAGTTTTCAGAAAGGAGCGCAACAACTACTGTTTTATTGTAATTTTATATTTTTACTGTAAATCTTAGCAACAAGTTATATATTGCAAAACTGTTAAAAGTGGCCACTTTTGACAATATCGATAAACATTACTAACAGGTAAAGTTACACAACACCAATTGAAAAACACCTTGTACCCTTGTATGTGCGCAAAATACTCAATGATTTAGGTTGAAGTCCATGAGAATGACTAAATTATTTATTTCTATTGGCGGCGCTAGTGTGCAAATCGAACCGCCTGAACAGAACAAACCACCACCCCACCGCTGGGGCACGGGTCTCTTCTTTTTTTTTATTCACAATTAGCAAGCCCTTGGCATCATCTCACATCAGGTTTTATCTAATCTCTTACATGTCACGACGTCAAAAACCTGTCAAACACAGTGAACCCGTGACCGGTCATTATACAGTGGTTACATAACACCTGAACAATGGACAGACGGTTCATACAACACCTCATACATATCTCATACAATCCCACAACAGCGAGTTGAGAAATGGATCGTTATAGAGTTGATTTATTCAACTAAATAGAATAGTTAAAGTTTTACCAAGTCTCTACATAATGGTAGTTCTTACTAATTTATTTAAAAATATTTTTTATAAAACCGAAAAGGAAACAACTGGGAACCAGAAGAAAAGACTAAGACAACAAATTTTTCCAAAATTAAATGTAGTGTCTCACAGTGCAAAATATCAGGAAGTTAAATTCTATAATATTACCATCAGGTAAGTGACGATGATGCCGAAGATGGAAGCGAGCTTACCAAGATTTCCCAACGCAATTGGAATCTGGCTATCTTATTTTCAAGCCGGAACACAGTAATGTTGTTAACACTGATGTTTGGCGGCAAGACTTAGATAAGATAGTGGTAGCTAGCCAGGCGGGCTTAGAAAATGGCCTGCCACCAACCAAACCAAGTCTTACAAGTTGACCCCGCCGGGAATCGAAGCAGCGACCTCCTTGTGTGAAACGAATGGACTAACCATTACGCCACGAAGGCGTTAAACTCGGGAAGGTGAGGCCATAATCCACATACGAGGGCCAAGTCCGGGTTGGTGGATGTTGTAGAGCTAGTGGCGAACCTCACTGTTAGAAGTTTTTCAAGACTCATAAGTCATCTGACTCTCTTATTCGTCGTGCAGCGGGGCAATGAGGCCTGGCATAATGGGGACTTTAGGCAGGGTTTGTCGCGGCGTAGTCTTTTTAACGAAGATCATCATATCAGCTCATAGACGTCCCCACCGAGGGACGTATATGAGCTGATATGTTTTTTAGTGTTTGTTACTAAATATCTATTTTCTCTATAATGACACATATTCTGCGAAAATTTCAGCTGGCTACTTGTTACTGTTCAAAGTTACAGCCTTTTAAAAGTCATATAGACGAACGGACGGACAGACAGCGCAGGCTTAGTAATAGGGTCCCGTTACCTGGTGCGGAACCCTAAAAATTATGATTATGACTGAAACACACTACATTTCGTCAACTGTGACACAATAAACTACTAACTATTAGAAATTGGTCTCACATTCCCACGCGCCACAATGACAAATCGCGTGTGACGAAACGGCGGGCTTTCGGCAATATCTTATGGAAATATGATGGCCATGACGACCGCCATTGTCTATGGTGGGCAATAAATTTAAATGCATGTGGGTTTTGTAACGGAACTATTCTATTCGATTTATTCATTAAGTAAAATTAACAATCGTTGGGTTCTGTATACATCAAAGCCAGTTCTACATTGCATTGGGGAATCTTGGTAAGCCCGCTTTCATCTTCGGCATCATCGTCACTTACCATCAGGTGAGATGATGCCAAGGGCTTACCAATTGTGAATAAAAAAAAGGGAAAAACGGAACCCTTATAGGATCGAATAGGGATAATGACAGCATCAGAAATAAATTATGAACTCTTGATTACTAAATTGCCCTCCTACTTAAACTTTGGAAAACTTTACTCGTTTTGTTTTCCATCAAGTCTTCGTTTTTTAATTCACCAAAATCACAAAATTAGTACATTAATGACGCTGCAAAACTATGACGTCACGCCTAGGTATTTCAAATATTTTTAGAACAAAATGTCGTTTATGTTATGTATGGCAGATGATAAAAAGTAACTCAGATGACTAGCATTCGTCATCCCTATTGCGGTCCGTTTGTAGAGTTGTACATAGAATTTATATACACTCGTGATTATATACTTTTGTGTATAGTGTATAGAGAAGAATACTTGAATAAATAATGGTGGATATGAAAAATCAAGTCTTAAGAGGACTGTGAACCCACGGCGAAAATTCAACTTTTCATACAAACGCCGATAACGATTTACACCTCTTAAATGTTAACCGATTTATACATTTATTTTGTTATATAAATTAAATATATTTTTTATAAGACAAATATAAACGGTAAAATGAAAAAAAAACTACTTATGTCCTGTACCTTTACTTTACGTTTATCCCAAAATGTTTAAAAAATAAATGTCGAAGCCGGGACGGGTCGCTAGTGTAAGATTATGCATGTAAATTAGTATTTTTTTGGAAAACCTCCACCTATTAATCCACCTGGCCGAGGCATAATCTAATTTTTATTTTAATCTATATATTATTTATTATTATACATATAAAAGAAAGTCGTATTAGTTACACCATCATCATCATAAGTCAAGAAACGGCTGGAAGGATTTCGCTTTTTTTTTGTTGAGTTAGTTATTTTCAGGAGAAGGTTTTAGGAGATGTTAGGGTAGGGCAGGGTAAGGTAGTGTAGTGAGTAGTGTAGGGTAGGGTAGGGTAGTGTAGTGTAGGGTAGGGTGTGTAGTGTAAGGTGGAACGAAGTTCGCCGGGACAGCTCGGCTGCCCCATTTTAAAACACAGTAACTGCAAACTTTTTATACTTTTTTTTTGTATTATTGCATTTTTATTACTTTTATGACTTAAGTTTAAGTATTTTTTCTGATAAATATTTTTATTGAAGTATCTTGTATTCATAATTCAATTTTTTTATTAATTTAGCGAGCAATATTTTTTTAAAAGCAAATTTTAAAAAAAATCTGAGAATTGTCAGTTACGTGTTTCCAAATTGGGCAGCCGAGCTAGTTTTAAATAATTTTTAAAACCTAATCTTATTTGGCGCCAAAAAACACCGTTTTGCTTAACATCATTTTATTGAATTCAAATTCCAATGTCGATTAGCCAATTAAATATCAATTAGCAAAACCGCCTTGCAACACTTAACAACTGCATTAACTGCATATTGCTACACTTGGCACGGATTAAGGTGTGAATTGCATTGTCTGTGTGAGCTTTGCGTTCATAGAACCAATGAAATTAAATCATTGCACTACTCCAACTCCACGTGCTACGTTCAGAAAAATAAGAGAAAGCCTGGAAACACATTTATTACTATACACTTGAAACTGGAGCTTTAACTGATTACGCACGAAGCGTTTTGCTTCTTCCTACATCATGCGAACGGCCAAGTAGTGGAATTCCCTCCCGGCGTCTGTATTCCTCGATTCGTATAATTTAGGAATCTTAAAAGTCGAGATTGAGTAGGCACTATTTGAGCTTGCGTGTTTAATTCTCGGCTACATCAGCACTTACCATCAGGTGAGGTGCAGCCAAACGCACTCAAATTTTTATTTAAAAAAATCCTTTTACGTAGCTAAGGTTTTCTGGAAAAAGCTCCTTAGTTAGTAACGAAAAGTCATGATATCGAAGGTTTCCAGCTAGGTACAAACGTACGCTAATCTTAAGGGGCATTGATATAGCTCGTAGAACAGTAAAGTTCTCGAGTGGTGACCGCGCACCTGAAGACGTAGCGTAGGTAGATTTCGCCCTCGGTGGACCGACGACCTGGTGAAGGTTGTGGGAAGCCGCTGGATGCGGGCAGCGCAGGACCGGTCATCGTTTGTGCAACAGTGCACGTCTCTCGGCGGATATGAGGATGACAAACGTGCAAATAATACTCTCTAATCTTCCGACTAAAAAGAATGTCACCTTATAATTTGGTTGTGATATGCCCTTTTTGCTCCAAAAATAAGAAACCCACATTCCTTCCAGGTTTTTCAGGAGAAATGTAATAAAATCGTTAGGGTGTACCTTCGCATCCTGATACCATGTTTGGATTGCTGAGGTTTCTTGTAATCAATATTTCCAAATAGTCTGCCCCCCCCTAATAAATGTTTGCGGAGGCGCGAATCGATGGATTTACGTAAGAAAGTCTCCTCACTCACTTCTCCATCGGTCGTGCGGCAGCCACAACGACATCCTGAGAACGATCGCCGCACGGTTTGACTCTCCCCTCTTGAAGTATTGGGTGCGGATAGTCACCGCTGCGGTAAAATGATAGATAAGTTATTTTAATTATTAATTACCTTTCCAAGTAGTTTTTAACTACTTACTAACATAGGCTAAGTCTCCGTTGTTATTAATACCTAAATACTATGGATTGTTATGGTTCGAATTAAGGCCTTAAGATAGGTCAAAGGACAATAGTCAATTCAAATTATTGAAAGACTATGTAAAACTGTCACTATGGAAAAAAAATATAATATACCTAAAGTATAAAAAATCGGTGACAGCTGCGTTGAAGCCTTGAACTTAAAATGAATAGACTTACGTTCGATAATATTTTTACGCGTATCAACCTGCTCTAATTGAGGCATCTGAAAGCTTTAAACTAAATTATTCAATGTTAAGCTATGTCCTATAAAGTTCAATAAATATGAAGCAGTAGGACTACAGGAAAGAAGTATTCCTAGTGATTCCACCGGTAGAACAAATTAGTGGGATCACGAGAAAACACGGAATCAATTTCAATACCTACCTTGTTTTCGGAGTGTATCTTTACTCAGACTTGACCTGCCAAGCAACATCTGTGTACAGTTGACAAACGTTGAATATTTATCTCGCTTTGTTCGTGTCAGGTGTCAGCAGCATAGAAAATTAATTGACATCAGTTCTTGCGCGCAAGACGACGATCTATAAGTCTGAGATTTATGAAATCTTGGCATATCACCATAATAGATCTGGGAACAGTATACTTAATACCTTCATATTATGGTTAATTTTGTGCATTTTTTTGGAGCGGCGATTTTTTTTGAGGACTAATTACGAGTTTTTGGGGAAAGTGTTTAGTGTGAAGAGTAGAAGCCTCACTTAACGGGTCCTCTGGTCCTACATTCTGCATACGTTCAAATACATACATATCATATACAATTGAGCAATTCTTGTATAGAGTTATATTTGGATGATTTTTTTTATCTACATAATACCCCTGAGAGAATCCGTTTTTACGCAAAAAATAGTACATTGTGATACAAGGGTGGAAGTAGGTTATCGTAAGATACTTATGTGCGAAAGATTTTATTTTCGAAACAATTATAGCCTCTGAAAGTACGCTATGTTTATCAACTGTATTGGAAAAATATTTTAGGTAGGTACTAAAGATTACATATTAAACACCGACACACAGAGCAACAAACTTGGCATATGTATAAATAGAGTAAAAAAAAACATACATCCTTTTTGAAGTAGGTTGAAAATTTTACAAAATGCTTTAATTGGAGCGAAATTAGAAAGTAGCTAACACCACATTAATTAAATTAACCATGTGAAACCCTCATTAACTTAAGCCATCAAACAATAGCAAAAGCTATTAAATAAAACGATGTAAAAATAGTTCGATCCCACACTCATTAACCATCGTTTATCTGGTTTTCTGCTTATATTTATACGAGTACATAAAATTCTCGAGTCACAGTGTTAGTTGTTATACTCGCCCGAAACGGTTAGACGGATTTCCATGAAATTTTCTGTGTATATTCGGTAGGTCTGAGAGTAGGTATACAATATTTTTCACCGGGATCTGACTGGTGAAGCCGCGGGAAACAGCCAGTATATTTATAGATTTCTCTGAATCTAGAAATAGACGAGTAAATTTTGCTAATACATCAGCTTTAAGTAGAAACCGACATTTAACTAAGTTATTAGCATTACTCAAGTGATTTATAAGTCAATTTATCTCTTACCGTTACTTCATATGAGTTACTAACTGTTTCCCGCGGCTTCGCCCCCGAGTATATCGTTTTCGATCGAATCTTTAAAAAAAATCCATAGAAAAAACACCTTTAAGTATGTCCGGATTTTTCCAATTAAACGGAAAGGGCAATCGGTTTGCGGGTTTTTTTTATTAACATGTTATAACATTTCCGGGCGTACACGCAACATCTTCACCTGCGTGGATTTCGTGATTGTTTAAATCTTGGATAATCCCGTAGAAAATATCATTTCAGTTTTACCGAATTTTCCAATTTTCCGTGTAAGTGGCTAGCGAGTTTTTTTGTTACAAAAAGTTTTCGTTCATATCGTGAAAAATTTTGTAAAAAAAAAAACAATTTTAATTACCGAATTTCACAATTTTCCGGGAAAGCGGCTCGCTGGCTATAATTCTCAGGCGTGCGCGCAACATCTCACCAAAGTTTATTTGTAATCGGTCCAGTCATTTAGAAGTTACTGACAAAACGCAAAACATTCTAATGTATAAAGATTAAATATTTCATTTTGTTTAGTATGTGGGTATAGGTTAATTTCAATTACCCGTAGCGCCATTGTAATGCAGTGGGTCTATGAGGAAACCAACCTGTGGACACCGTTTGGGACACAAACTAAATTTCTAAATATAAATATCTTCCACCAGGTGCGAGAAAGCGAGAGTTTGATAAGAAGTGTTCGTAACTGATTTTGGATAAGACGAAAGTTTTCTCCTCTTTTCTTTTTTTTTCTCTTATCTTTACTTTTCTATTTTATTTTATATTTCTATTTTGTCTTTTTCTTTTTTATCGCTTTTTTCCGGATCTATTAGTTTTTGGAATATTCTATGGTTAGTTAGCTTCATGTAAACTAATTTAACTGGCCTATTCATCATCATATCAGCTCATGTACGTCCCCACCGAGGGGCTCGGGCCTACCCTGAATTAGGGCGATCGGGCCTTAGTCGGCCCAGTGCGGGTTGGTCGACTTCACACAAAACCTTCGAGTTTCTTCGCAGGCGTGTGCAGGTTTCCTCACGATGTTTTCCTTAACCCTAAGAGCGTCGGATAAACGAAATGAAAACGCAATTCGAAAACTCATTGATACGTGGATGGATTCGAACCACGACCTCCCTGACAGGCGGTAGCGGCCCTTGCCATTACGCCACCGACGCTCTCTTTAGGCCTATTCATATCATAACCTTAAGTACCCAGTTAGTAGTGATATCTCGGTAATCTTTTGTTTGATATTTCGTTCATTTGTTTGCGAATGATGCATTGTTTCCTATAACTAGATAATAGATACTCGTACAGATGAATACGACGTTTGTAAACGTTTCCATACCATCCTGCCATTACACGGTGTATGGGTACGGAAACTGTATGGCGTCCGGCCAGGCGTAGTGAATGGTATAAGTAAGATTTAATTTTGGCATTGTTCACTTTTTTTATACGGAATGAGAATTAAAACCAACCATTTGAAGATATAACGATTTTATACTGTAAATAAAAAATGCTAAATAATTACGAGCCAGCTGGAGTTCATAAATCCCATAAAAACGTAATCTTTGATTCATTTGTTAACCAAAGAAACGATGTTGAAACTATTTTATATCGATAATCGGATGACGTATATCTGTGTACGTATCGTAGTACTTTTCTGAAAAATGAAACAGGAATACATTTAATACCAATAAACTTGTTTTGCGTATTTTCCTTAAAAACAAGTTTATTGATTAATAATAGATTCCTTTTTCATTTTTCAAAAAAGTAATCCCGGTGCGCGGTCGCCACTCGAGAACTTAACTGCCCCAACGGCCATCTGTTCGACGAGCTATTTATCCTGCCCACTGCCACTTCAGTTCAGCGATTCTGTGAGCTACGTCGGTTACTTTGGTTCTCCTGTGGATCTCCTCATTTCTGATTCGATCGCATACCGATTCTTCATACCGTTTTATTATTCTGTACAAACCAGTATAACTACTAGCGGGAGCACGATGGAATTTATTAATCTACATGAAATTAGCACTTATAACTGCATGTCGTTATATCCAAAAATATAGAGAATAAAAAAGGAAAATGGTACTACTTCACAGATGAGTGTCTGTGAAAAAACCAAGGCGAAAAGGGCAATAAATCCGAAAACACATAACCTAAATTTAAATAAGCTCCTTCTTAAATAAAATAACGTATAGTCTCAGATTTTTCCCTTACGCAATTGAAATTCGTCGGCTCACTTAATTTTTAACCGACTTTAAAAAAAGGAGGAGGTTCTATGTTTCACTGTATGTATGTTTTTAGAAAATAACAAGACGATAGCGAAACTAACGAAACACAACTCCTTCCTATTAGTGAAGGAGAGTTGATAAAAAAACCCGTCTATAGATCTATACGTACTGAGCGAATGGTGACGCAAAAATAAAAGAAATGACACATTCTTTTTATTATTATTATTCGCAATTGGTAAGTCCTTGGTATCATCTTATCTGATGGTAAGTGACGATAATGCTGAAGATGGGAGAGGGCTTACCAAGATTCCCCAACACAGTGGGGATCTGGCTTCAAGCCGGAACACATTAATGCTGTTAACACTGATGTTTGGCGGCAAGACTTAGATAAGATGGTAGTAGCTAGCGAGGCAGGCTATGAAAATGGCCTACCTCCAACCAAACCGAGTCTTACAAAGTTTACCGCTGGGATACGAACCCGCGACCTGTTGGTATGAAGCGAATGGACTAACCATTACGCCACGGATGCGGTTGAACAAACTATGATACACTTTTATATAGCTATGGCCCGTTAACTGGGGTCAGTCCCCCCCACCCCCTTCCATCCAGGAAGTGACTTACCGTGGTCTATTTGGATGCAGGGAGAATATTATGCGCCACGGAGGCGGTTAAAACATTTTGCTTAAATATTTCTTCAGTATTTCAGACACATGCAAGCAAGATACAACAACAACAATAAAATAATGTTAGTATGTATGAACAGGATTGCAGCATTCGAGTAGATACCCTTCCATATATGCATATCAGCTGACTGATGAAATACAAGTCCAGCAAGGCAAGAACAAACTGGGCTAATGCTGACTAATGTTCGTAAGCTTGTGCCACTTGTATGTTAATCCTCTGGTCTTTTATTCAGATTCCAATGTCAAGATTAAGCATGTCGCGTGTGTGAAGAAATAACAATGGCATGTTTTCAACACGCGAGTGGGTTGCAATGTCACATGATTTGCATTTTATACAATTAGAAATTAATAAAGTACCTAAATATTAATAAAAAAAGTAAGTGTGTGGTTTTATGAAACCACAGTAAAAGTGAAACTTTACAGAGGACGAAACGATCATGGCTGCTCTCGCTACGGTACAGAGGACGAAACGATCATGGCTGCTCTCGCTACGGTACAGAGGGCAAAACGATTATACCGTCAGACGAAAGCGACCGTCACGCGACATGCAACCCACAGACGAAAAACTTTGAGACGATGTAATAAAAGTTTCACTTTAAAAATCTTTATCATTAACAAAACAAACCAAAGAGCTAGCTGGCGGGAGAATTTTAATCTTGTAGTTACCTTAGAGACAGATAAAACTGCAAATACAGAGAAAGATAAACAGAACTCCCTACGGAGACTGCAAATACAGAGAAAGATTAACAGAACTCCCTATATACGGAGAATATACCTTCTAGTAGGAGCGTCTCATCATATCAGGTTCCCTCCGAGGGGCTCGAACCTCCCCTGAATTAGGGCGATCGGGCCTTAGTCGACTACGCGGACCCAGTGCGGGTTGGTCGACTACACACACAACCTTCGATTTCTCCGCAGGCGTGTGCTGGTTTCCTCACGGTGTTTCCTTCACCGTAAGAGCGTCGGATAAACGTACATTATGAAATCGAAATTCGAAAACACATTGGTACGTGGCAGGATTCGGACTACGACAGGAGGTAGCAGCCCTTGCCTTTACGCCACCGACGATTAGGAACATCTAACATTATAAAATTTGTATGAGAGGTGTTTTTTAGCGTTTTTCTTAGACATGCGTGCCACCCCAAGTAACACATGAAACCCGTATAGCAACTGATTAATGCAACACATGTACGCTTAAAGCTGACTAAGCATGCGGTATAACAGCTGAGTAGCCAGCTACTCAGCCACTAAATCTCTTAAATGGGCACAAATTACTCAGCTTTAAGTTCACATGTGAACTTTATTGCCGTATTACAGCAGCATAACAGAGTTATAGTTGCGTAATAAAGGGTAATAGCAGCTTAAGTCTGAATAAGATAACAGGCGTGACCCATTAATCGGGCTATAACGTAAAAAAGAGACCATACGTGAAGTGTTACTCGTCTCAACCCGTACAAATACTTCTATTATGCATAACTTATGCAGCAAACGTTCATATTTTTATTCATTCTCGCAAATTACACAAAGTGTTGTAAAGTTTACAAGGGACTCAAGAAAATCAACAGTAACTTTGGCAGAGTTATGCGATTTTGCTGTTAACTCTTGAAGAATGATTGGAAAAGCAAGTTTACTGTGAACGTTATATATATTATCTAAGAAAATTTTCATGCGCCCCAAGAATAGTAAGCTTTTAACAAAACCATGAGCAATATCTAAAAACAACAAAATTATAAAGTTGTTTTATTTGTTAAGGTTAAAGTTATTATAATATTAGATCAGTCAGTATGATAATTTTAGAACTAAATCTAGGTGAATTACATCATTTTTAATTCTGAAACATCATAAAATACAAACACATGTGTAGGAAATTATTAGGTTATACTAAAACAATATGGTGTCCATCGCAAGCGTCGATGTGAAACGTAATAACTTCGTTATTTTGCTGTAAGCTGCTTAATGCTTCACATGACTCCCTTTATTCAGTTTTGAAGTGTAATACCTCACACTTACACTATTATACATTTACAAGTTTAATAATGGTACACAAATACTCTCTTAAAAAGCAGAGTAATAAAGGTTCACATGTGGAGTCCTACGCTGCTCTTATTCAGCCAATAGTAGCAGAAACTGCTTAAAGCTGGATAAAACCATCGAAAATTACCATTATTACACACTAGCAATATAATGGTAAAAAGAGACACCATTATAACTCCCTTATACTGGTTTTAGCGTAGTACGCAGCTTTAAGATCACGTGTGAACTCTTATAAGTGATTTAAATTGCTTTAAGTTCTAAAAAGAGGTAACAAGTGAATCATTATACAGAAATCTGTGTTACTTGGGTGACGCTGGGAAAAACTCTCGATTTGATAAATAAACTTAGCGCCAATTTTGAGACAAATCAAAAATATGGACACATATATACACACACACACTGTGCCACGACGGAAGGAGTAGGTATGGTAGGGTAAGGTATCTTAGGACGTGGGTTTGAAAACTCCGTTCGTGGACACGTACCTAATAAATTTATTAAAGTGAAACTTTTATTACATGGTCTCAAATTTTTTCGTCTGTGTGTTTGATGTCGCGTGACGGTCGCTTTCGTCTGACGGTATGATCGTTTCGTCCTCTGTACCGTAGCGAGAGCAGCCATGATCGTTTCGTCCTCTGTAAAGTTTCACTTGTACCGTGGTTTCATAAAACCACACACTTACTTTTTTATTATGAAAATGAGATCTAGAAAGAAATATATAAAATTATATAAGAATTACACACGTTCAATTTATATCACCAATCATAAAAAAACAATTATAACCTACCCAAAATGGGTCTTTTGTAAGTTTTGATAATTAGTTTGAGTTAAATTTATTTTATTTTAAAATATGATCGTGAGGATAGGATGAATAGAATGAATTTTTTTTAAACAAATGTCAACGCATGCGTAAAAAAATAAATAGACGGAATGAAAGAAAAACGCATAACAGCGTGCCGCGGTACAACATGTATATTTTAGATAGATAGATAACTCATTTATTTTCCTAGCATAACAGCACCATACAGCAAACAAGCGATCACTTTTTGGTGTCTTTATGAGATATAGATTGCATTAGTCATTTTTTCGAACGATCTCATCCCATATACATATAGCTTATCTCTGAACGATCACAGTCATAACCTTCTATTTGCTCTTTCGTCTAAGATGTCGCCAAATGGGAGGTGCGGGATGCGAGGAGGGTGCCTAAAACGTCAGTCACGTGTTACGTAACAGTGAATCTGTCAATATCCCGCACAGAACCTACCGCCAGCCAATAGGGACGACGATTGCTAGTCATTTTTGTTACTTTTTATCATCTGTCAAAAACGACTTTTTTTTAATGTAAGAAATACCTAGGCGTGACGTCATAGTTTAGCAGCGTCATATAATGTACTTATATTGTGATTTTGGCTAATTAAAAATCGAATACTTGATGAAAACAAAACGAGTAAGGTTTTCCAAAGTTTCAGTAGGAGGGCAATTTAGTGATCAAGAGTTCATAATTTATTTCTGATGCTGTCGTCATCCCAATTGCAACCTGTTATTTGTCTCGTTTCAGCTACTACCTCGACGTCCACGACGCCATCCTCAGTCACTACCAAGCGGCCATTCCGCATCGCCAGTCGCCGCCGGCCCTTCACCAGTTCCACCAATAGTCCCACTAAAAGTACAAGTGCTACCACTAAAAGTACAAATGATCCCACTAAAAGCACAAGTGGTACTACAAAAAGTGCAAGTGGTACCACGAAAAGTGCAAGTGGTACCACGAAAAGTGCAAGTGGTACCGTAAAAAGTACGAGTGGTTTGAGCACAACTAGAGAGGCCACCGTCAGTGGAATCGGTAGTTCTGTAAGTGGAACGCGAGGTACTACGGAGGGGGCTACAGCCGTGTTGAGTGAGGAATTACTCCAGGATATCGATGATGCCGGTATGTACAATTTAGTTTTATTTTAGATTAAACTAATTTAATTAAACTCCCCATTGCGTTGGGGAATCTTGGTAAGCCCGCTTCCATCTTTTGGCACCATTAAAAATAATTAAAAAAAATTCGAGCGAGACCTACAATACTCGCATATGATGTGTAACATGTGACAAAATACTTTATAAAAGGACGGCAAAGATACGGCAGACTAGGCTGTATGGTCATAGATACCTTTGCCTTTTCCGCGCTTTTAAAGCCTGAAAAAATGCGACTCCCTGTTACACATTTCCGTCCCATGGGACACATTTCCGTCCCATTTCAGGAAATCACTCCCACAAATTGCAGGAAAGCGAGAGCAAAGATGTTACACATCAAAAATGTTATCTCTAACTCAATGATTAATGGAAACATAGATACTGACTAACCTATTTTTATTTATTGCACTGTGATATGAAAACTCATTAAAAGATTGACTCTTATATTGTAATTACCAAGGCGTTCTCTTATTTTATCTTATTCGGACAACATTTTCAGAAGTTTTGATAAACGAAATAAAGTTATGTTAATTAATGCTGATTTGTGTTCACTGTTATCTGTGGGAAAGGTCATAGGGTAGATTTTTGCAGCGACGTTTTCTTGTTTATTCTTCACTTTATTGACCTCTATTCTAGAAATTATGAGGAATAATAGCAATTGCGTTACTTACTCACAAAGTTAAGTAAAATTGGTAGAAAGATTGAGTTCAGTTCTGAAACTTATCACATTTAAATTAACGCCAGTAGAGAATATAATCATAAGATGACAAATCACAAATAGTCTTAGTCTTAATATTTATTTTATTATTATTTAGACCACTGTATTATCAAACTTTAAATTAAAATGCAAGACTTTTCGAAAATAGAACTAAATAATAATAATTTATGCTCAACGTTTTAGTAATAGCTTCGAATATGTTGAATAATAGATGTCATATTGATTTTAAAGCTTTTTTGTTTTATCTTATTTAGCTGTATAGGCAGGCTCTAAATGTTATTTTCAACCAGGCGTGGTCGCAGTTAGACTTTTGGGTAGGGGAGACATTACTGACATAGCGGCAACAAAAATACATCATCTGGGAAAATTTCAACTGTGTAGCTACCACGGTTCATGAAATACAGCCTGATGGCAGACGGACCGAAAGACAGACAGACAAACAGACGGACGGACAGCATAGTCTTAGTAATAGGATCCCGTTTTTACCTTTTGGGTACGGAAACTTAAATTACTGAGTTAGGTACCGTTATTTGCAAATAAACACAAAGTTTTACTTTAACGAATATTTTTTCCCTCCCCTGGATGTTTGGTTTTTGAATTTTACATTATTTACTAACATCATCATCATCATATCAGCCACAAATCGTCCACTGCTGGACAAAGGCAAACAAAATCACCTTAATTCGAAGGGGACTGCTATAATAGTTCACAAAATAAAATAATGGCCCTACTACATTATCTTTTCGATATTTATTTTAAACTGGGGTGGCTCCCAATAATAATATCTTTTAACTTGATACCTAAACATATTAAAGACTACTCTCGAATAAACAATCGCTGCTTTAAACCTGCCATCAAGCAGCAGGCTACATTCTGATGAGACAGCAAACGCGACCTGCATACTATAATAGTCATTCCATGTTATTGCTTAAGAGTGAGTAAAACACTCATTACTCCCCGGTGCTAGCTTATGGACAGCGGTGGCTAATTTTGCCACATTTTACATCAAATTCACTTATCCTACAGATTCTGTCGAAGACCCAAATTTAGAAGAGCACACAGTCAAGAAAACAAACAAAAACCAGCGCCGCCCCTTAACCCTTAAAGAAGAAGATCAGAACCCATCAGCTACAAACGAGGAACAGAGAAAGAGAAGCAAGACCTCCACGCCTGGAAGTGAAGAGGACAAAAACAGAAAAAGCAAGAAATACAGTTCAAGCTTCAAGCAGAATCAACTCGATGAGGTGTTGCGACAGAAAGCACTGAGTCAGGAAGTAGATGATGATGAGGAGACAACTCAAGGGAAACTGACAACATATGATGGTAAAATTTGTTTAAAAAAGTTAAAAATTCGTTTACTTTCACTTCTAGCTTTGCTAACATAGGCTTCAAATAAAACGAAAATTCTTACGAGTTACAGCTAGAAGATATTTTTTTCGATAACGTCATTTAAATGTTTGAAAAATCAAAAACGTACGTAGGTATTCTGAAAATTGGTATTTATAGAATTAAAAATGGGTTATAAAATTCATATGTTTTTATCATTTTAGGCAAGAATCTTTCTAATTCGTCCATCTCTCGCTATATGCACCTTAACTTATAATGATCTCTAAAATCTAAATAAAAGGATACAGTCTCTCATTTCTAGTCTGCCATTATCAAAAGGGATTACTGATAACAAAACTGCACTGCACTCCTACTTCACTAGTAGGCTAAAGACTACTCCTTTCTTCTTTCAGACTACAGTGCCGAAACAGCCTTAGCCATAGCAGCGCACCAGCTCCTTTCAGCACCACTGCCCAGCATACCAAACTTCGACGACGACAAGCCCAAAAAATTAACTCAGACAACAAAGTCCTACAAAAACAACAACAATGACTTCACTGAAGGATACACCAACACAGATACGAAATCTTACGACTACTCTAGCACCCCTATCTATAAAACTACAGTTTCGTACACTTCAACTAAACTTTCAACCCCAAAAACAACAGTTTCAAGCTACGTTCCATCATCTCCTAGACAATTTTCAACCACCTTTTACGATACTCCTAAAACTTCTACTTATATACCAAAGTCTTCTTTCCCCTCAACAACTCTCACTAGCAGAACTTCACGACCCTTCTCTACTCCAACTGTTCTTGGTTCATTGGGAGCATCCCTCAGTCCTGAAATTACTCCGAGGGGATCAACGCAGTTGACTAGAGGTCAGTCCACTTTGAACGCTGATTATATTCTACCTACGATTGATACGGGCTTTCCAAGAGGTCGAACGACCTACTCAGGTTTCGCTCCTAGTTTAAAACCTACCTCAAGTCCAGGTTTCTCATCTAGTCTAAGTCCTGCAAGTCCAGAACTTGGGGTGTCTCAAGGTCTCAGTCAGACTACAGGCAGGTATTTGACGAGTGAGAAGTTGATACCAGTCCCGGTAGAGGATTACGCGTATTCTACAGTAGGACACGCGAGTTTAGGGCAGGAACCTGCGTACTTCACAAGGGAATATCTGCTCGAATCGCCAGTCACCAAGACTTATGATGGTGAGTGATCTGTGATCTGTCATCTGAACTGTATCTACTAACTCTTTTACCTCCTAATCTTTGATAAGAGTTACAATCTATAGTGTAAAACCTAATATAACTCGCATTCATATGTATCTATTTAAATATAGGTATATGTGAACCAACTACTTCCTCCCCGAAACTAAATTGATATGCGGGATTTACATTTTTTTTTATTTCTTGTTATATCGGAAACAGGCAATAAAAAAAAACCAATCTCCTCCTCTCTTTCTAATCAATAGTATACGCCAGTATTATGTACTCTATGGTTCAACAGTGCACAGGGAGCGTTTGCCAGGAGATTAACCGTTAGCTGATCTAACTTATCTGTTCTTAAAACTTACGTTAAATTTAATTCGAATCACTTGTTTTAGCTACCTATAATAATCCCCCTATTCTATCTCCTATGTCCATGTCCTTAGCCTTAGCAAATTCACTAACAAACTAATCTTCACTTACTACTTTCAACTGAGACCGCACAACTTTTCCAGACGAATACCAATACCTCTCACCAGTCACAACAGAACCTACTACGAGAAAAATACCAAAAAAGACAATCTACAAAAGAATATCTACCACCATACCTCCGACGATCGCGGCCTACGTACCGACAACGGCTAAACCTAGGCGGTTAACAACGAAGAAACCTTTTGAAAAGGTAGCGGTGGCGAAAGTGCCGAGTAAGAAGAATAAGCCGGTGGAGAATTATGATTATTATGACGATGGGGCTGTGCAGATGGCTGATACGTATGAGGAGGGGACCAAAGTCATATTACATGCTAAAGGTAAGTGAATTAAGTTTTGTTTACATCCGACTATTGTAAGGTAACGAATTTCGCAAGCTATGTACTCGTAATAACAGTGTGTGTTGTTTTGGTCAAAAACGTCCGCCAATAGTTAAGAGAGCAAAGTTGCTTTTTAACCGCGTGCTCAATTTTGATGACCGAGCAAGCAAAGGTTTCTAAAATTGAATCACGAGCGCAGCGATTGATTCAAAAATTAGAATCCTGAGCGTTAGCGAGGGAATCAAAAGAGCACGAGGTGAAAAATCTTTGCACTCGAGTGCAATACGTAACTTTTCATTCCACCTCAGCGAGGAAATGACTAAATGGTAAAAAAAAATAATTTGCGCATTACAAACAGTTTCAGTCAATTTTGTTGGCGTCAAATAAACTTCCTCGTCGCTTTAATCACTCATTTTAGATTTTTCACTTGTTTTCAAGTTTCATGTTTTTAACCTTAGGTTTTAACAATATGACGTGAAAAGAAAATGGAGCGAGCAAAGCAAATTTAAAAAAAAGTACACCAAGAAGGTTCCAAGTCAGTTTTTAACAAATTAAAAAAAAAGACGTGTGGCACTCGGGGACTGCCGCGGTAAAGCTATTGCATAGCATTTTGTATCAACTTATGCAATTATAATTATTAATTTATTTTATTCATGCAGTATTTCTTTTTCTTTGATATTAATTCAAGTTACACTTTTTGAGCGTGGTGACCGATAAGAAAACATTTTTTTCTTTTATTAAATAAATAACAATATTTAGAAGTGATTATCGAATTTCGCGCGATGTACATTTATATAGATATAATATCATATATACTTTCTCTGCGCGGCATTCATGTGCATTATCTATACACCAAAAACAAAGGTACTGAATAGTACACGTGCTTGGTTTGATGGTTTCTGTTATATACATAATGAAGAATGAATTTATTTATTTATATATATATATATACATATTGAGAATCTAAATTGAGAATTTGCCGCCCTGGAAGATGTTTTTAAGCTTCTGGACTGGGGTGGACTCGGCATCTATATCAACGGCGAGTACATATCCCACCTCCGATTCGCTGACGATATCGTGGTCATGGCTGAGACTATGGAAGACCTAAGCACAATGCTCGATGGCCTCAGTAAGTTCTCTCAACAAGTGGGTCTTAAAATGAACATGGACAAGACGAAAATAATGTTAAATGTCCGTGTCGCACCCACTCCTCTAAAGGTTGGAGACTCTACACTGGAAGTTGTTGACGAATATGTATACCTGGGACAAACAGTCCAGCTAGGCAGGTCCAACTTCAAGAAAGAGATCAATCGACGAATCCAACTCGGCTGGGCAGCGTTCGGGAAGCTTCGCAATATCTTCACGTCCCAAATACCGCAGTGTCTCAAGACTAAGGTCTTTGACCAGTGTGTGTTGCCAGTGATGACTTACGGAACTGAGACATGGTCGCTTACTATGGGCCTCATAAGAAGGCTCAAGGTCACCCAAAGGGCAATGGAGCGTGCTATGCTCGGAGTTTCTCTGCGTGATCGAATCAGAAACGAGGAGATCCGCAGGAGAACTAAAGTAACCGACATAGCTCACAGAATCGCTAGACTGAAGTGGCAGTGGGCAGGGCACATAGCTCGTAGAACAGATGGCCGATGGGGCAGTAAAGTTCTCGAGTGGCGACCGCGCACCGGAAAACGTAGCGTAGGCAGGCCTCCCACGCGGTGGACAGATGACCTGGTGAAGGTCGCGGGAAGCCGATGGATGCGGGCAGCGCAGGACCGGTCGTCGTGGAAATCCTTGGGGGAGGCCTTTGTTCAGCAGTGGACGATTTGTGGCTGATATGATGAAATTGAGAATTTAAACTATACGCGTGTGTGTGTTTGTGTGTATAAAAGAGGGCTACTTTTAATATCGCTCATTTTAATATCAAAAATTTAGGTCACCTTTATAGCAGTATTATATTTTCAATTCAAAATTAATACTGCATTTGTGATAATAATAAAATGTATGTATATAGAGTACTCACTCATTTTCTTTCACTATTTTTTCGTGACTTTCTTCATTAATAATAAATGCACTTTGTTCATTCATATTTATTATTTATTTTCGCTTAACCGCGCTTTTATTACTTTCTTCATTAATAATAAATGCACTTTGTTCATTCATATTTATTATTTATTTTCGCTTAACCGCGCTTTTTTACATCTTTGTTTTTTTTAAGCAATGGTAGTTGGAACTATACAGCCAAATATGGAATAAAATCTTTTTGTAATTTTTTTTTAAGCAATGGTAGTTGGAACTATACAGCCAAATATGGAATAAAATCTTTTTGTATCTATCTCTATAAATACAAACAGCTGTGTCTTAAATAAAATCTTTTTGCATTTGATAAATAAAAAATAATCAAATCTTTTTTGTCATATGGAGGTATATACAGTTTATGAAAAGAGTTTTATTATTCTCCGAAAATGATCAAATCTTCTTATATGTTTGTTTTGACAACCGATATTGTTGCCATGGCAACCGAGCGTCAGGTTTTTCTTCGTTACGGAATTTCTGGATTCGGTCCCCGCGCTCAAAGCCTGCGATAAAATCTATGCAATAGCTTAAAAAGGTAGTATGATAAATTCGGCACCATGGAGGTAGAAGTAAATAGGCATAATAATGTTTTGAATTCACATGCACACGATGTTCTAAATTCAATTTAATTTATCCTCTTGCGAATAAAAACGGCTTTTTCACTCAGATATTTACTTTATCCTCTAGCGAATAAAAACGGCTTTTGCACTCAGATATCAAAGAGCAAAATACAATTTCCGAGGTGGGGGGATGAAAAGGTAATTTTATTACCTTTAACTACAGATCGTTCACCGTAGTAACGCACCTGTCAACGATTATTATCTATAGGTTGGCAATACAGGACTTCAATAGGTTTACTGTACAAACAATAATAACACGGGCCTACCAACCTGTCATATTAGGTTCATTCTTATGGTAAACGATCTGTAAATAAATATTTGACATTCTCTAGTAACTTTGTCAAATATCTACTAACTAGCTACTACCACTGGCTTGATACGTCCGTTGGCTTTAGCAAAACCCATTTCAACGACGCCAATTTCATCGAAAAACTATTTTATCGAAGGGCTATTTGATCTATGGGCCATTTCACCGAAAAATCAATTCTTTGAAAGCCTACGATTGTACATTTCTTGGAAAGACAATTTAGCAAAGCCAATCTCCACCCTTTTTTCGTGTCCATCTATCGTCTATCTCAGTAGATCTACTTTGTGACGCGATAGAGGCTCTTCGACAGTATCATCATCAAACCTGAAGAATATAAAATTGTCTTTCAAAGAAATGTACAATCGGTGACATAGGCTTTCGACGATTTGGATATTCGGTGAAATTGCCCATAGAATAATCCTTCGATGAAATAGCTTTTCGATGAAATTGGCGTCGTTGAAATAGGTTGTCTTTCGGAATTGAGACCTTATACGGGCCAGGATGCGGTTGTGGGCAAGCTTCTTTTGTGACCCTTTTCCTGTCACGTGACCCGCACTGTGAAACGTAAGAAAACGATAGAATAAGGGCGGCACGCATCCTGGCCACACACGGACGCGGGCGCAAACGCGCGTCACGGCCGCCAGGAAACAGTGTTGTTTAAATAAATATATCATACGCCCTTGGGGCAGTTAAGTTGTCGAATGGCAACGGTGCACCGGAAGATGTAGCGTAGGCAGGGCTCAGTGGACCGATGACCTGGTAAAAGTCGCGGTAAGTCAATGGATGCGGGCAGCGCAGGACCGGTCGTTTGTTGAAATACTTGGGGAAGGCCTTTTATTTGTCCAGCAGTGGAGTTTTTCGGTTGATATGATTGATGTAGATGATGACATATTATGTTCACCGATTAAATTATTTCTACTTTTCAACTTACAGGCACCATAGAATGTTTGGACATCGGAAACTTCCCCCACCCGACATCATGCAAGAAGTTCATATCTTGCGCACGGCTGGAGAACGGCTCCCTGCTCGGCTGGGCGTACATTTGTCCAAAGGGCCTGAGTTTTGACCCAGTGGGGGGAATGTGCAATTGGTCCGCGGGACTGGGATGCGATGAAAATGACATTTGAACGTGCTAGAAACTTCTATCACACAGAAAAGAACTAAATACCCATTTTATTCAAAACAAAATTCAAAAACCGTACAAACAGTACTTGCAGTTGTTGAACAGGAGATAAGGATAGGTATACAGAAATAGATATGTTAGAATGAAAGGTAGGTAGGTGAGTCTTACCGTCAAAAATCAATGATAACAGCATTTATGTGTTCCGACATGAAGATAAGATACCCAGTTCCCCATTGCGTTAGGGAATCTTCGTAAGCAAGCTTCCATTTTCGGCATCATCGTCCCTTACCATCAGATGACGATGCCAATGGACATACCAATTGTGAAAAACCGCGCAAGTATACATTCTTGAGTGAAAAGGGTGGCACTTTTGAGCGTTTGATCGTGAATCTTGTTTTTTATGTGTTATAGAAGGCTACAAATGTTTTAAGAAAATGTTAAGGAAAGTAGTAGGGTTGTTTTCAAAAATGTAAGTGAATTTTATGTATGACTAGCTAGTGCGCAAGACGCAAGCGGCTTGCGGGGATATACCAGCCTTCCTCGTTTATCGCTCTTTCTATTAATGAAAGTTTAGAAGAAGTAAGCGGAGAAACAGACAGAGGTAGACAACTATGTAGAGAAGTTTAGGCAAATAGGGATGACGACAGCTTCAGAAATAAATTATGAACTCTTGATCACTAAATTTCCCTCCTACTTAAACCTCGGAAAACCTTACTCGTTTTGTTTTCCATCAACTCTTCGATTTTTAATTTTCCAAAATCACAAAATGAGTACATAAATGACGCTGCTAAACTATGACGTCACGCCTAGGTATTTCAAACATTTTTTGAACAAAATGTCGTTTTTGACAGATGATAAAAAGTAACTCAGATGACTAGCATTCGTCATCCCTATTATGAGCGTATGAAATCCCAGAGTTATTGGCAAAATCAAGCAAATGCTAGGGATAACTTCAGTAACTACAATAATAAAAAACTCATTAGAATTTAAATTTGAAAATTACGATTTATGAAGTTATGTCTGTTTAAAAACATTTTTGGTGTAAGTAGAAAATAATAAATAAATTTTTCAGGTAAAACATAATATAGGATATACATGTGTGAAAAAATTGGTGTACGACCCATTAACTGGGGCTTCTACTCATCATACTGAACAACTTTCTTCGAAAAATTGACGCTCCATACAAAAACGCACAAAGTTGAGCAATCAGCTGATCGTTTTGTATGAAGATTCAAAAAAAAATTTGCTATTTTAGCAAACTTGTAGAACAAAAATTGTTCAGTATGGATAAAGCCTCTGTTAACGGGACCTACACCAATTTTTTTACACCGTGTATAACTTACAGGATATAAAAAGTACGTTTACTTTAAGAGACAATTCAGAGTAAGTAGTCTAGAATTTTGGAAAAAAATAAATTATACGTACTTTTAAACACTCTGTATATTTTGACTGTCAATAATCATCTTGGAAACTTTGTGTTCTAATTGAATCTTTGTGATATTTTACAATAAATCATTGACTGAGGAAAGGGAGAATTTAGATCTAAAATATTTGTGTCTCCCCAAAAATGTAGGTATTCTTTATCAAAACTTATTCTAAGTCAAATGTGTACTTATAGTAGTTATAAGTAACTTTTTATTATTATTTACTAATTATTTATAAGTATTACCTATTTAAAATAAACTATACTCACACAAATTCTATCACTGCCGTTTTGTACAATAATGCAACTGCAAAATTAATTGCAATTTTGACTAAAAACATATCATTTACACTAAGCATATTATTTTGGTTGGTGAAAAATATGAAAGGTGTTGATTCAAAATGTGCCTTAATATTATTTTTTAACTTTAGTTTTAAGAGGATTTTTTTGTAAAATTACTATATTATTAGATGACATTAAATAACAATAAGTATTTACCAAGGAATATTTCTTTTTTTTTAGAGTAACTATAAAATAGTAACATTTTATATGTAACAGTTAAGAAATACAGCGCTCAACATTATCTAGACAAACATAGTTTTAAAAAAGCTTCATAGGACTATTATTTCTCAGTTTTTTTTTTTATTCCCGACGCAAAAAGAGGGTGTGTTATAAGTTTGATATCTAGGTCTGTCGGTCTGTGTGTGTCTGTTCTGTATATGTGATCGCAGTTCCTAAAGGGATGATTTCAATGTTTTTTTTTTATTTGAAAGCCAATTTAACCGAAATGGTTTATAAGCCATGTTTGATAGTCCATGAGATGGTCAATTGCCCACCGAAACGGTAAGAGATATGGGGGTGGCGCTTTAACTATAATAATGAACACCCTGGGCAGATTCTAAAATAAAACCGTATATCACCTAAGTGCAATAAAAAAAAGATCTAAATGGGGAAAACAAAATGGCCGCAGAATGTGTTTAGTTGCTCCGATTTGACTGAAATTTTGTTTGGGGGTTTTTTATTCCAAACGTGTAGAAAATGAAAATTGTGTTCCACTAGTTTTTTTTTTGTTATTTTATCACTTTTCTATGAAACAAGTTACCTACAAAAAATTCATTATAGATTTTTAAACTGGAAATCCTCAGACTTTTTTTTTAAATCAAGTACATAGCTGACAAAATTAAGTAATGGGTGAAGATCTTCTAAAACAGGGAATAGGATATTATAGGATAGGTAACAATGCCCATTCCTCCAAATTATTGACTCAAAAGAACCTAGTAATAAGTCACTGTATTACAAAAATTTGATTTTTTTTTTCGCCCTGATTCAGGGTAGGCTCGAGCCCCTCGGTGGGGACGTATATGAGCTGATTTAATAATAAATAAATAATTACAAAAATTTAAACATTATATTACCAGTAAATACACAGTAATAAATGTCTAGCCAAATAAACTTATTAACTGCTCATAAAATTGAGCATTGTTGCCTAAGGAACCTATACCATTGCAGTACAAGTGAGTATGTTTGACTTTTCTTATTAATAGGTTAGTTTATTCGTCAAATTAGTATAGAAATCTAGTTTTTTACTTTGATTGTATAGGATCTTTGATTGTTCAATTTAACGAGTACCTCGATTAACATCATATCCCCACCATCAAGACCCAAGCCTATCCTAAATTACGGCAATCGGGCCTTAGTCGACCACGCGGGACCAGTGCGGGTTGGTTGACTTCACACACAACCTTCGAGTTTCTTCGCAGGCGTGTGCAAATTTCCTCACGGTGTTTTCTTTCACCGAAAGAGCGTCGGATAAACGTAACATATAAAATCAAAATTCGTAAATATACTGGTACGTGTCAGGATCCGAACCGAGACCTCCCAGACAGGAGGTAGCGGCCCTAGCTGTTACGCCACCAACGCTCTTACCAAGGTGCTTAATATAAAACACTAGTTGTTTCCCGCGGCTTCGCCCGCGTGGACAACGTTTCTATGACTTTTCGAGGTAAAAAGTAGCCTATGTGTTAATCCAGGTCCTAATCTGTCTATACCTACTAAATTTCAACCATTTCCGTTCCGTAGTTTTTGCGTGAAAGAGTATCAAACATACATTCTTACAAACTTTCGCGTTTAAAAGATTAGTAAGATTTAATTTCTACCTGTAGATCTCTTCATGTAACTATGTTCATCGTCACTCTTCATGTAACTATGTTTATCGTCACTCTTCAAAATATCTTCACCAAATAAATTCTACAGGCACACTGTGCATAGTTTCTAGCGAAGCCTTCATCATCTGGTGTAGTCGGGCTAACACAATCTAATGTATAAAAAAAAAACAATGTTTGCTTTTTGTTTGTATATTATGCGCTGCCATACCGTTCAATTGCTATAAAGCTTTGTACAGTTATTGCGCGCACGCCCGGGAAGGTTATAACAAAAAACGCTAAACACGTTAAAAAACCGACTTCCATCGCAACAACTTAGTAGATTTTTGCATTATTATTTTTGGTTTTTGTTAATTTTCTAATAAAGTACAACACCGATTTTGATAAATTTATATGGGACCACACGGGAAGCACTAGCTTTCAAATAAAAAAAGAATCATAACAATCGGTTCACCCAGTCAAAAGTTCTGAGGTAACACACATAAAAAAAATAAAAAACATACAGTCGAATTGAGAACCTCCTCCTTTTGGAAGTCGCTTGAAAAACCGCGCACCGCACATGGTGTGGGCGAAGCCGCAATCAAAAGCTAGTCAAAGCTAGTAAAAAATATGTTTATAAATTATACTTATAAATTATAAAGAATAAAGGTATCAGGTATACCATACATAAAATATCAAACACGAAAAATTTCTGGTTTTTTGGGAGGTATATTAAGAAGAGAGAAAGATACAAAGAGAGACTAAAATAATATTTGTCTAACTCAAATTGTATCCAATTCCGTCCAGTAAGCTACCGCTCGCTCTTCAGTCGCTCGAAAGTAAAAATAAATAAAAAGGCAGACTATCTTAATGAATTTATTCATAGCGTCCTCTTACTAATATTCACATAGCCTATGCCCACACACGTCAACTTGACTCTCTGCGCCTGAACCACCTCCTCTTCATCCGAGGAGTCTTCATCATCAGCTCTTATCACCTCCAGCTTGAACATCACCCCGAAGAACTCCTTGAGGTGCTGGAGGAATGATATCGTGTAGTCTGAGAGAGGACCCACCTGAAAAAGAAGTTTATTTTCCTGTATTTTGTTTTCTGATCTGAATGTTTGTGCTCAGGAATTTCCCCCTGCAGCTATGGCATGGGTATTTCCCAAAACTCTGGAAGATTAGGCCTTACTCCATACATGTGGGCCAAATCTGGAGTGGTGGAGGTTTTAGCGCTAGTGGCGGATCTCTTTGACAGAAGCAGTACTGCAGTAACCCGCCACTGAACCTTAACACAAGCGACGCGAGAACAAAAGAAATACAACATCTAGAACGCGCTATTAGAATTTCTTCAGCGCTGAGTATATATACAGATACCAATCATCAACGATTGGTCCACGGCCGGACCCCAGGCATACCACCTCGCCTGGCGGAGATATCTTCCTTTGCTTTCTTCGAGTAGGAACGCACCGTTCCTAAACCGCCTATAAGACATCTGTCATGTCTTTACGACTGTCATCTAGTGGTAGCAACCGGCACCAACAGCTTAACGTGCCCTATGCCGCGGGCAAAAGCTAGTAAATCTATAAATCGTCGGAAACGTTATGCAAGTGTGGTATTATGTAAGTGCACAAATCCTAACTAAGCGTTGAAGCACGGGAACCGTCCAAGATAAATCAACATCATATCAGCTCATATACGTCACCACCGAGAGGCTCGAAACTAGCCTGAACTAGGGCGATCGGGCTTTAGTCGACCACGCGGGCCCAGTGCAGGCTGGTTCAAGATAAATGCCACTAGATAATGGCCGTGGTAAGTTAACTTGCGCGACCGATGCAACCATGCAAGTCGTACTAAGCGACGCCCGCTTATCAACACTTCAAAAAACATCATAAACCCCATGAGAGTTGACCCAACTGCTAAGGATTGTGAAAAGGATTGTCAGGCTCAGCCAAACAAACAGAGATACAAACATACACCTGAAAAACATTGCCCTCCTTTTTGGCCAGTCGGGTGAAAAGTAGTAAAATAAAACCGTCCTACGCTGCCCGCATCCATCTGCTTCCCGCGATCTTCACCAGGTCGTCGGTCCACAGCGTGGTAGGCCTGCCTACGTTACGTTTTCCGGTGCGCGGTCACCACTCAAGAACTTTACTGCCCCATCGGCCATCTGTTCTACGAGCTATGTGTCCTGCCCACTGCCACTTCAGTTTAGCGATTCTGTGAGCTATGTCGGTTTCTCTAGTTCTCCTCGTTTCTGATTCGATCACGCAGAGAAACTCCGAGCACAGCACGCTCCATTGCCCTTTGGGTGATCTTGAGCCTTCTTATGAGGCCTATAGTAAGCGACCATGTCTCAGTTCTGTATGACATCACTGGCAACACACACTGGTCAAAGACATTAGTCTTGAGACACTGCGGTGTTTGGGACGTGAAGATATTTGGAAGCTTCCCGAACGCTGCCCAGCCGAGTTGGATTTTGGACCTACCTAGCTGGACAGTTTGTCCCAGGTATACATATTCGTCAACAACTTCCAGTGTAGAGTCTCCAACCTTTAGAGGGGTGGGTGCGACACGGACATTTAACATTATATTCGTCTTGTCCATGTTCATTTTAAGACCCACTTGTTGAGAGACGTTACTGAGGCCATCGAGCATTGTGCTTAAGTCTTCCATAGTCTCAGTCATGACCACGATATCGTCAGCGAATCGGAGGTGTGTTATGTACTCGCCGTTGATATTGATGCCGAGTCCACCCCAGTCCAGAAGCTTAAAAACATCTTGCAGGGCGGCGGTGAACAGTTTCGGAGATATAACGTCTCCTTGTCTCACCCCTCGCTGCAACTGAATAGGTTTCGAGTTCTGATCCTGGAGGCGAACCGACATGGTGGCGTTTTTATACAGACACTTCAACACCTCGATGTATCGATCGATGGTCAATTTGGCACCGCTGGAGAGACTGTAGCACAGCCCAGGTTTCGACTGTATCAAAGGCTTTCTCATAGTCCACAAACGCCAAGCATAGTAGCTGATTGTACTCTCCGGTCTTCTGTATAATCTGCCGCAGTACTAAAGGCTTTTCGGAAACCAGCTTGTTCGGGAGGCTGGAAGTCGTCAAACCTGCGTGCGAGATGATTCGTAATGACTCTCGAACAAGGAACATTGACGACAAAGGGGTGGAACCGCCCTCCGCACCTGGTCGTCCGATGATGAAATGGAGAGGGGGAATGAGGTCGTAAAGCTCCAGGGCACACTCTCCGAAATGAATCCAGACGACTTTGTGGAGATGCTTAGGCTTTGGAGCCTGTTTAATACAAGTTACTCGTCGCCAATGAGTCTCCTAGTGCGTCTGTCGATAGAATCCAAGGCATATAGCTGGTAACGAGCCGATCCGTCCCACAAGTGAGAGCAGTACTCCATACAGTTAACTACTACTAGCGCAATCTATTTATTTATTTATTTCACAATTTATTGCACACAGAAATAGGGACAAACAAACATTAAACTAGATAAGAAAATACAAAAGGTACAGCTTATTTCTATTAGAAATTTCTTCCAGCAGACCTAGGAAAGAGAAATTACAAAAGAATGGCAGAAGACATGTGAATCTAGTGATGTTTTAGTGAACTTCTTTTTATAAATAAAAGTTTTAGTGCGTTTGGCTGCACCTCACCTGATGGTAAGTGCCGATGAAGCCGAGGGTGTAACACGCAAGCTCAAAAGTGCCTATTCACTCTCGTTTTGAAGATTCCTAAATTATACGAATCGGGAAATACAGACGTCGGCAGGGAATTCCACTCCTTGCCCGTTCGCTTAATGAACGAAGAAGCAAAACGCTTTGTACGTAAAGGTGGAACATCAACGACAAAGGGGTGGAATCGCCCTCCGCACCTGGTCGTTCGATGATGAAATGAAGAGGGGAAATGAGGTCGTGAAGCTCCAGGACACACTTTCCGAAATGAATCCTGTATAGAACACCGATAGACTATTTTCTATTATGACTAGAACGTTATTCCGTAGGTGAACGTATTACATTGAGTTCACCACTTTTTTTTCAATTGATAGAATTCTTACAGGTTTTCCTGTAATCTAAAAGCCATGAAGTATATTTTGTATTTTTTCAAAATTTTAGGCTCAATAGTTTCGAAGAACAGGGGGGGGGGGTGGTCAATTTTCGTCTTCTTTCATGAATAAAATCAAAACTATTTATTTTACAATTTAAACAAAAATATATTTAAGATCCTGATAACGAGCCCTTTCATTTGATATATGACACAAAAAGGTTTCCAAAACTTCTTTTTTTATTTCCTAATTTGTCCCCCGAAAATAACCCTTATTTAAAAAAAATGAATTTACTTTGCACACCTGTGTTTGCAATTACACTATCCTACCAAATTTCACCTGATTTGGTCCAGTAGATTCGGAGCAAATGAGCTTGGACAGACGGACGGACTGACAAACGCACGAGTGATCCTATAAGGTTCCGTTTTGTTTTTTTTGTACGGAACCTAAAAAGAGCTAAGTCTAAGTGATTTTTTTTTATTCACAATTGATAAGCCCTTTGCATCATCTCACCTTATCGTAAGCTTGGTTAGTGTCGATGATGCCAAAGATAGAAGCGGATTTACCAGGATTCCCCAACGCAATGGGGAACTGGCTATCTTATCTTCAAGCCGGAACACATCAATGTTAACAACATTGACGTTTGGCGGCAAGACTTAGATAAGATGGTGGTTGTTAGCCAGGCGGGCTTAGAAAATGCCCTTCCACCAACCAAACCGAGTTTTAAAAAGTAAGACTCCGCCGGGAATCGAACCCCTGACCTCCTGATGTGGCACTAATGGACTTTACCACTTTAAACTGAATAATAGAAAACTAATTCCGTTTTAAGCATTTAGCAAGACTACTAAATACCTCGTTTTTTTTTATTAACTTAGACACGGATCGCCAAGGCTCGGTTTTTAAACTCAAACTCGTGTTTTAATACCCCTCATTATGCAACAGTTTCTTATTACATTATATCGAGGAAAAGTGTCAAAACATTATTTCTTTTCGATTAGGATTCAACAAAGTATGTCAATATTAACTCGTAAAAAACATCGGTGGCTCAATCAGTAACGACTCGGGCCTTTTAACCAGAGGTCCCGGGTTCAAACCCGGATGGCAAATTTACCAATGACTTTTTCGAAACTTACGTACATATAATACCGATTGCTTTAACGGTGAAGGGAAACATCATGAGGAAACCTGCACATCTGATTCCAGATGTGTATGAAGGTCGCGTTGCACACGTCCGTAGGTGTAAATCTAAATGCCCTACACGTGTCCGCGGGTGTTGCTAAGTGCAACACTAGGCAACAGCCGTCGTCTATCCCTTGGATAGCACGGTTAATAGGGATGACGACAGCATCAGAAATAAATTATGAACTCTTGATCGCTAAGTTGCCTCCCTACTTAAACTTCGGAAAACCTTACTCGTTTTATTTCCATCAAGTCTTCGATTTTTAATTCACCAAAATCACAAAATGAGTACTTAAATGACGCTGCTAAACTATGACGTCACGCCTACTTATATCAAACATTTTTAGAACAAAATGTCGTTTTTGACAGATGATAAAGAGTAGGTTTCCTCACGATGTTTTCCTTCACCGTTAAAGCAATCGGTAAGTATGTACGTAAGTTTTTGAAAAACTCATTGGTACATTGGCCGTCCAGATTTGAACCCGGTACCTCTGGTTAGAAGAACCGAGTCGTTACCGGTTGAGCCACCGACGCATCGTGAGGAAACCTGCACACGCCTGCGAAGAAACTCGAAAGTTGTGTGTGAAGTCGACCAACCCGCACTGGGCCCGCGTGGTCGACTACGGCCTAATCGCCCTGATTCAGGGTAGGCTCGAGCCCCTCGGTGGGGACGTATATGAGCTGTAATGATGATGATGAAATAATAACTCAGATGACTAGCATTTGTCATCCCTATTGTGCCACACGATAAGAAAAGAGAAGAGAACTCGTTTTGAAGTTTATAATTCGAATTTTACGTTATGAGAGTAGATAATAATAATAATAATAAATATCCTTTATTGTATACCAAAAAAAACATTAGATAAAGTAGTTTGTGTTCTCAGAGAGTTGGGTATTATTTTTTTAAGGATGGCGGCGGCGCTAGTTAGCTGAGGGAAGCCCCTTATGTATCTATGTAAAGTTATACGAAAGTTCAACACTATACCAAAGTATATATATTAGTACTAACATACAGTAAAAGTTATAAGAAAGTTAAACACTATACCAAAGTATATTAGTACTAACATACAGTATGGACACTCCCTGCCGCTCTCTAGATTGCGACCTCACCCCCTCGTCACCCAGATTGATACACATTGGTTACAGTTTGTTTGTCGAACGTATATTGGATTTCGCCGCCATTTTGCTTGTTCCGTCATTCTTTTTTTGAAATGTCATTACTGGCCCGTTGTATGAGGTGTCCAGGGTGTGACTATACTCACAACACAAACGCTGACATCCTTCTGTCCGAGCGCCATCCACAGCGCTAGAAGCCATTGGAACGCGCTATCGACGGCCCCTGCTCTGTGGATCTCGTCCAATAGTTTGTGCGCGCACTCCCGCCCTAAGTCTTCAGGTAAGGTGGACTCGCCCGTACCAGCTTCCAATGATTTCTGGAAACAAATTCAATGAGAATTAAAACTGCAGCTAAGTTAAAGTGGTCATGGCACAAATTTCAGGAATTATGACTCCATATTTAGTTTAACCTATTTCGTTAAATAAATTACCAATTTTAATCCAACTTCATCACATCAGCTCATATATACGTCCCCACTGAGGGGCTCAAGTCTACCATGAATTCAGCAGGGTTTATCTCAATATAAATTATCATAACAAAATATAAAATTTATGTGCTAAATCTATCCGGGTAGGTAAAGAATTAAGTAATAAGATTTAAGTGCTAACATTTGGAACTGCTAAGAGCAGGTCATAGTGCTGTGCTCCATCACGTCTGAGACTTGCGAGGGCTCAGTTTCAGTTTGACCTTTTATAGAATTTAACCAATCATCTGTCGGCTCATTTTTTTTATTTCTTCATCTAAAGCATCACTTTTACTATCCTCTGTTATCTCTGGACTCTCATTAACAGGCTCCATTTCTGCATCATTGTTCATTCTAGGGTCACAATTCCCTGGAGACGATTTAATTTCTACTTCTCTGAATTTCTTGGCCACATCTTCAGGTCTAATATTTACATAGCAAACACAGTTATCTGTCTTCGTTATTTCCTTCAATGCAGCCTTCCTTCAATTAGGGCGATCGATCGGGCCTTAGTCGACCAAGCGGGCCCAGTGGGGGTTAATCAACTTTACATACAACGTTCGAGTTTCTTCGAAGGCGTGTGCAGGTTTCCTCGCGATGTTTTCCTTTACCGTAAGAGCGTCGGATAAACGTACATATGAGATCGAAATTCGAAAACACATTGGTACGTGGCAGGACTCGAACAACGACATCCCGGATAGGAGGTAGCGGCCCTTGCCGTTGCTCCACCGACGCTCTCTGTATGTAACTTATCTGGTGTACATTTCTGGTTTAGTATATTTTCTACGTAAACCTGAAAAATAAGATATTTAGTGATAACCAAGCATTACATCCTAAATAATGAATTCACATTTGATAAATTCTATAAAGTACTCGTAATGTAAGATGGACGCGAAACAGGTAAAACTTGTTAAAAAAAACTAAATATGGAGTCATAATAGGCTATTTTACCGTATAAAAAATTAAATTAAAAAAAATACTATTCAATAAATAGCATTTCTTCTAGAATAACAAAAACACTTGCTCATTTAAAATATTAAACAATTTTTGATTTTATATTTATTAAAAACAGTATATTAGTTCGTCAAACTTATGACGTCACTATGTCAGTGACGCGAACAATTGCAGAACAAACTTTCGTTTTTGACAGTTGATAAAAAGTTACTCAAATGACTAGTAGTAAAATAACGTATTCCCGAAACACTTTCAAAAATTTAAAATTCGCGTTCTGACCTTATCGTTTCACCTTAAATGAAAGAGGCGAAAGACAAAAATGTATTGTTTATTTTTTTTGACACACAAATTCCAAGATTACAATCATTTTAAGGGTTCCGTAACTAACCTAGGAACCCTTGTAGGTTCGCCATGTCTGTATGTCCGTCTATCGTCCATCGGTATGTCACAGCCGTTTTACTCAGACTATAAAGCTGAAAGATATGGTTATACAAGTCCGTGACCCATATATAGTTATGGAATAAAATCTGTAAAAATATTATTAAGGATGCCTCCCCTACATGTAAAGTGGAGGTGAATTTGTTTTTTCGTTCATATATTGTGTGGGGTTATTATTATTATATTAGGCTGGTTTCACAGCTATCCGGGAGACACGTACGGGCCGCCCGTATACGGGAACGCCTGCATACGTAGGGCCCGTGATAGCTGAGAAACTATGAATGTGCAGCGAGGCGCTAGCGTGGGAGTGTACGGGCACACTCTGGACACTTCATACAACGGGCCAGAAATGACATTTCAAAAAAGGAATGACGGAACAAACAAAATGCGGCGAAATCCTATACATTCAACATCCAAACTGTAACCAATCTGTATCAATCTGGGTGACGAGGGGGTGAGGTCGCAATCTAGATAGCGGCAGGGAGTGTCCATACTGTATGTTAGTACTAATATATATACTTTGGTACGGGAGTCCGGGTGTAATGCGCGTTGCTGTGAATCGATGTTCTAGCTAGAATCTAGCGCGTAACGTGCGCTCCCTCCGCCCCGGCAGTCCGTATAGGCAGCCCATAGGCACGGGTCTCCCGGATAGCTGTGAAACCAGCCTTAAATAGGTCTTTCAAAACTACTCTTTCTGAAGAATATTTTTTCGATAAATGATTCGTTACTAAAATTATTAATTTTTTAAATGGTGATTTTTGTTAGACCTAAATTTCCCACTTCTAAAACCGCTGTTTCAGGAAATCCGAAAATAATTAGTGGAAATAGTAGGTCATATTATTAAGTTCAAAGAGAAATACGACTACATAGGCTTTCTTACTTTAGGAGTAACTTAAGATGTGTACTTGGATTTTTAAAATGTTCATATTTTGCATTAAAAACACAATGCAAAATGTTCTACACCAACGGAAAAAAATTGTATTTAATTTTTTTTTTAAAGACTACGGTACCCTGCACAGGCACGTAGTCCGACACGCATTTGGCCATTTTCTAGTTTTTCAATAATTTTTAATTATAAGTTAATTTTCCTTGAAAAGGGACATTTTAGGAAGGAGTATTTCATCATCATCATCATCATATCAGCCGAAGGACGTCCACTGCTGGACATAGGCCTCCTCCAAGGATCTCCACGACGACCGGTAGGAGGAGTATTAGTACTATATTTAGGAAGGAGTATTTATAACAACCTAATTGTTTAAATACTTTTTGCTGAGCGATAGGTGAAATTAGTAGATTATTATATTCATAACATATTCGCGATATTTATGGATAGATGGTGATGTAGGTTTATTGAAAAATAGTAAAATCAGATTATTCTTTATTAGTATAATGACAGATAATTTATTACTAAAGTGTTATCTATCAATTAAATTTATATCCTTTGAATGGGACAAAAGCGCATTGTTTAATTATAATCAATTATAATCTTACCGCCTCTGCACAGTAGAAGGTCTTCTCATTGGTCTCGGCAACCAGGCTGACCCCAAAACCGGGGCTCTTGCCCGCGTTGGGGCCACGACACTGGTCCGTGTTTATGTACACGTCTGGTAGAAACTTGAGCATTACCTGAAACAAGATGCTTGGTTAACACAACAACCCATAAACGTCCCCACTACTGAAGCACTATAGTTTTTGGATGTAACCTTAACAGTTTAATGGATTTTGGAGTAAGTAAGTAGTTTATTGAAATATTAATGTTTAGATACAGGAGAATAACTTACAAAATAAACACAGTGAGGTACTTATGTAAGTTACATCTTAGTGGTAGCTTTGTAATTTTTAATTTTTTTTATTCACAATTGGTAAACCCTTGACAACATCAAAATAATTAAATAATTAAATAATAATTATACTCTAACTCTCCCACTAGGATTCCCCGTGTCGGGAGAGTCAGTATCTTTCCAGTAATAATAATGTAATGCTAAAAATAAAGGAATAGTCACATAAAATAAAGGAAAAAAAAGACGTGTGGCACTTGCGGACTGCCGCGGTAAAGCTAAATAGCATTTTTTATCAACTTTTAACACTAAGAAAGTTACACCAGTAAAATTGACTAAGTCCTTTTAGTACCGCAGATCGCTAATAGATGGCACTGTAAGTTTTTTTTAATGCGGTAACGTTACGTCACGCTCGGCCGAGCTACCTACATGGTAGGCGGAGTGTGGGGTGTTAGGTTTTTTCGTTACGGAATTTCTTGATTCGGTCGCCGCGCTCAAAGCCCGCGATAAAAGCTATGCAATAGCTTAAAAATATAATAATACACGAAACAAAAAATACTAGACAAAACCTACCCACCTATTTAGTACCAAACTCGAATAATTTATTTTTACATTATTTTATCTATAGTATATTATCTAAAGGTCTAAAATATTAGTAATTTGTTAGTAATAAAGTTGGTACCCAACCCATTCAAAAAGTAATTTACAATATTGCAGGTAAATAGGTACCTAACATAGTGTGGCAGGATGGCAGGTGTAGGTTAGCTAGGTATGGTAGGGCGTGGGTAATAAAATAAATAACCGCCAGATAAATTAATTATTGAAAAATAAGACCTAGAAATAAATACATAAAAATTACAAAAGGATTTCACACATTAAATTAATATTACAAATCATAAAAAAAACATAATTTATCTTAACCCGACATGGGTCTTTAAAGAGAGAATCAGGTTTATGTAAGTTATAAAATACTTCATTATGATGAAAGAAAACAAAGTTATTGTGATGGTGAAAGATATTGAATGGATAGGAAGAATTTTGATTTTCAATTCGCATAGATGACACATTGTTATGTGCCAGCGCAAGAAGGTTAAATAACAGTGTTACCGCGTTACAATAGTAAGTAACAATAACTATAAGTGCAAGGTGTCTTTACATTTGTCTCGATCCCGTGAGTGACAATAGTTTAAATTGGTTAGGTTACTATTTAGTGTCAGTGGCTCAACTGGTAACGACTCCGTCCTTCTAACCAGAGGTACCGGGTTCAAATCTGGACGGCCAATGTACCAATAAGTTTTTCAAAAGTTACGTACAACCGATTGTTTTAACGGTGAAGGAAAACATCGTGAGGAAACCTGCACACGCCTGCGGAGTAACTCGAAGGTTGTGTATGAAGTCCACGACCAACCCACACTGGGCCCGCATGGTAGACTTAGGCCTGATCGCCCTGATTCAGGGTAGCCTCGAGCTCCTCGGTGGGGACGTATATATGCTGATATGATATTTGCATGGTACAACATTATACTGGTGCATGCAATGAGCAACATTATACTGGTGAAGATTGCGGGTAGCCGATGGATGCGGGCAGCGCAGGACCGGTCGTTGTGGAAATCTTTGGAGGAGGCCTTTGTCCAGCAGTGGACGATTTTTGGCTGATATGATGATGATGCAATGAGCAGTGTGTTTTATCTTAAAGAACTCACCCCTTTAGCAGCGTCAACAACTCTGTTGGCCATGGTAGGGGAGACACGCAGTGCGTACACAACGCCTCGGATTCTCTTCACCAGCCCCCATGTGGTCCACTGTAAGGGGCGTAGGTGTCGCCGCACGGGACATTTGAACACTACCTCACCGCCGCCGAGAGGTGGAGCACCTATGGATCACAATGTTATTCAGTTAATCATCTTTTAATCTTACCTATAAGGCAGGTCCTACTTGAAAGACAAAACTGCAGTAGTCATAGCAAAATCGTAGTGGTAGGACCTAGGATCTAGGATGCAACTAAAAAAGACAAGGGTAAAATGTTAATGCTGTTTGTAACTACAGTATAAAAACCATTGTTCTTCTGTGGCTAACGTAGCTTCTAAAAGTATGCTAGAATAGCTTTATTCTTTGTATAAAGTGTAAAACAAATTTGCATAATGGTTAGTCCATTCGCTTTACATCAGGAAGTCGCGGGTTCGAATCCCCAGTGGGTTCCAACTTTGTAAGATTCAGTTTGGTTGGTGGTAGGGCCTTTTCTACTTGCCACCAATCAATGTTAACAGCATTGATGTGATCTAGCTTAAAGCCATTGCGTTGGGGAATCTTGATAAGTCCGCTTCCATTTTCGGAATCATCATGACTTAGCATCAGGTGAGATGATGCCAAGGTCTTACCAAATCAATTGTAAGTAAAAAAAAGCCATCTTATTCACCTCTCCTGACAACTTTGAGCTCCAAACCATCATCAACTAATATAAACTTGAGCAGTGCAGGCAATGCTGCTGCCTTGATCTTATCTACAGATGCATCTAGGTCGCTATGCGTGACACCCTGCAGTACGGCGTTGAGAGGATCCTTGCAGAATGGCCCAAGGGCTAGGAGGACTTCCAGGTAGTATCCTGAGAAAAAAATTGGTTTTGCTTATGTTACCACTAGAAATTTACCTACAGGAGCTTAGGATACTTTGTGTTTAGTACTTATTACAGTTTCACTGCTTTAAAGCAGTAAGGTAAAAGGAAATCATTTTGAAAACTTTACTCATTGTTTTTTATACATTTATATTGTCTTTTTATAGTGACATAGATATAGAGGAGCAAGTGGGTTTGGGTGCACTTATGCAGACTTGTATACTAAAAAATATCAAAGTAAAAAAAGGTGTCCAGCAAAATATTCTAAAATACTAAGCCGCTGGATGTGGGTAACGCAGAATGGGTCGTCATGGAAATCCTTGGGGGAGGTCTATGTCCAGGAGTGGACATCCTTCGGCTGATATGATGATGATGACCGAGACAAAACTAAAACAGAATACAATGTGAGTACATATCTCTTTTTTTATGAAAACTGACTCTTGACCTTCATTCAGAGTTTACACTCAGTACAGAATAAACTTATTTCCTTTTCTTCCCTAACTGACTCAAGGTGGACCTTTTAATCAGCCCAGATGTCTCCAGACATATTTGGATCGTCTGTTATTAATTTTCAAGTTTTTTTGATGAAAATATAAAAAATTGTACTTTACATTTGTATTTTTTTTCATATCAAGCAAAACAGCAACCAAATACTAACCTATACCCCGCTGCGTACAGCAACTGTGCGTGACCTGCCCACCGATCAGTATCCCCGGCTGGTAATACAGAGACGTCCCAGTCTCACTCAGCTCCACCCTCGTGCCATTTGTCACCTTATCCAGAAGTCGGATCAGGTTCACTTCATACTCTTTCAAACCAGGGTCATCGTGAGTACTCCGAATATCTCCGATCTTGATAGAGCGCCCGCTAAGTGTAGAAAGAAGCAGTCGCTGCCGGAGAAAGTTGCTTCCTTTGTACACTAGAACGTCGTTTTCAAGTACAGCAGGCATTTTTCAGTTTTCTTTAAAGAAATTGGAAACGTACTGATTACATGCTCTGTAGGAATTGGAGAAAACTGCAAGTAAACTTCAATGTTTACATCAGCCTAGCGAAACTCTATAGAGAAAATTGTTTATATGAAACTGTTACGAATCAAAGAGAATATAACAACGAACTATGTTTGTCTCTTTCTACCTTGTGCAAATGTCTCTTTCTTGATCTGACAATTTCGGATTCGCTCACTGACAAATGCCATTTAGTCAGGCACCAAACAGTATCTATCGTTTTATTGCGTCGTTACGAAGATTTCTGTGTGTTTTGGTTTTTTCCATAAATACAGGCTTAAATAGTGGATACACGCTGTGTGACATCGTTAGAGTAATTAAATAGTTATCTGGGGTGTAATAACAGCAATAATGAATTATAAATCTTGTGAAATCTGTGGATTGAAAGCCGGCCGGACTAACAATACAAAACGTACGTTTATGGCGAAATTTCCCTTAGTTAAATGATAAAAAGGTATTATTAATTCATTATTTTTATTCTTTATCTTGTCCTTAACCTTCTTATAAGAGATTTAATCCAAGTTTTACGAAAAATTTTGTTACCAAACCAAATGCTATAGGTATAGTGTGGACGAACTTTTATCGATAAGTAAATATCGATATTTTGATTTTTATATTCAGGTTATTTTTAATTAGTTTGGGGCATTAAAGTTTTCGAGTGGCGACGTAGATGTAGAGTAGGCCACGACCTGGTTAAGGTCGGGGGAAGCCGCTAGATACGGGCAGCGTAGGACCGGTCATCGTGGAAATCCTTGGAGGAGACCATTGTCCAGCATTGGACATCTTTCGACTGCTATGATGATTATTATTACGTGTATTAATTGCAGTGAATTTTTATTTCAGAATGATCCCTGCATTAACCTCTAAGCTCGCGCGGAACCGGAACTTCCGCCTACCGTTCGCTCGCGAATTTTAATGGCGAATTTCCGGTTGCGAATTTCCGATTTTGCAAAAAATAGTTTTTACGAAAAGTATTGTGTCCAGAGTCATGAAATAAAAAGTAAAATACAGTCGAACATCTCTAGTCTATGGTTCATTACAGCTGATAGACCAATACAATTCCCTTTGTTCAATATTTTGATGTGAATTCTACAAAGGAACAAAAAAGTATGCATTTCACAAATTACGTGTTTTTTCAGTGAATATGTATTCAATTGCAATAAAAATAAGGGAAACAATACACTGAATACATGTAATAATCAATACTTCCGTCAGTTTACTTCCATGAAGTCCGAATTCCTTCACAAACGTACACAAATAACTGCACTTCGCTGCCGGTAAGCACACCAAATAGCATAAACTGAAATTTCTGATTTTTTGGCTATGAGAGAGTTGAATTATTATCTGGCAAAATTAAAGAGTACATATCTATCTTATTCTCTCACATAAAACACCATAGGAGAGAATGAACTCTAATACATGACCTTGGTACTTTTTTATTTGGGCGTAGCTCGGCGGCACATGTGCCGCCTTCCCGAGTGTACGCATGTAGGTATTATAACGGCACATGTGCAGCCTTCCCGAGCGAGCAGGTTAATATATTAAACTTTAAAATTTCGATGTTGGAAAAAAACTTCAAAAACAATGTCATAACGAAGTAGGTAAGTAATCACTAATCACACCGGTTATTATGTTCTAAGATAATATTTTGTTCTATTTTGTTTTTACTTTTTACAGCTTGGAAGCCACTCTATAAAAATAATCATCGACATTGGTTCACAATTGAGGAAGGATATCTGAATTACCTGGCTGCAACTTCAACTTATCATGATATCACCGCTGCATTGTAGTTAGAATCAAACACTGATTAAAACAAGCTCAAGCATATATTGTTTGCTGCAAGTTCTTCAAGAGTGTGATTGTGTTCTGGTTATGTTATCTGCAACATCAGGTCTAAAATGCTGTTGTGTGGTAATTAAGTCTACATACGTGTACAAAATTTCAAAACAATCCGACGAAAAGAAGTAGAATATATTGGGTGCAAAAAATTGTGTAGGACCCGTTAACTGGGCGTTCTAATCATCATACTAAACAACTTTACCCCAAGGAACACCTAGTCAATTCTCAAAATAAATATTATTCACCCTCCATACAAAAATACACAAAATTGGTCGATCCGTTAATCGATTTGTGTGAAGTTAATTTTTTTTAGATTTCAGCATTGCCATAAAAGAAATATGTTCAGAATGACGAGTAGAAACCTCAATTAAGGGGACCTACACCAATTTCGTTACATCCTGTATATCCATGGTTGAGATCCTTGAACCAACTAGGAAAAGAGCTGATAATCTTTGAACGACTGAAACAATTTTCTAGTTGAACCCAGTCTTTTAAAGTAAAAAAACACATTAAAGTCGGTTCATCCGTTTGGGAACTAATGCCACTGACATATACAAATAAATATACAGACAGACACATAGCAAAAATTCAAACTATTGACAACCCTCTTTTATGTCGGAGGTTAAAAATTTAATTGTGAACTTATATGAAGTAGGTTTAAAAGAAACGAAATATGTTAAATAGATTTTGAAACGCCAGAAGTAGGTAATAATGAAACTCGTAGATGTAGTTCGATGTTTATTCGGGCAGGGCGAAACTTGAAAACAGCTCATCAAGAAAATGCAGGTTGGTAATGACTCGCTCCTCTTTTTATAACTCAACGGCCGGCGACGGCCGCGCCATCTACCTCGTACTAAATCGATTGACAATTTACAGATACAAACTACAACAATAAAGTGGAGTTACAAGATTACATTGCTAGATGGCACTAATAGTACAAATCAACCTATGACAAACCAAATGTCTATCGATTATTATTTGTAACTATTTATTTATAATTTAGAAATGCTTTATTTAATTAATTCATACATAAATAACTATCTCATCGCTCATGTGCGGTTGTTGGTGGCGCTAGTGCTCGTGGAGGCTGCTAACAATTTGTAATTATCTGCAGTAAATAAAACGTTTAAATTTTACCGAGTTTTTTATTTATGAAAATTAATTACAAAATTATTTTGCATCATATTATTCTTTTTATCGAACTTGACACCCTTCTCTGTCATCGACATCCCATCTCTATCCTAGTCTTTATCAGTTTCTCATGTTGGCAGCAGCGTCGTAAGACCAAACCGAATATAAGTAGGGCTGCCATTTTTCATTTTATTCTATTGGTATTAGTATTCGTACGCGTTCAATACAAAGCTATAATTCCTTTCTATGTATGGGAGTCCCGACTCTTAAAAACGTAGTTTATTATAATCTCTTTGGTTTACATGATCTAACACACGTGCAAAGACGTTATTATACAGATCTACTTTTTTTTTTTTTTTTTTACTTCGCCCTTTTAGGGCAGGCTAAGGCTCATTGGCCATACCGCCTAGTCTTCAGTATATGTTATTCAGCAGTATTAATTTGTAGAATTCACGTCTTCAGTATTTTTAGTAATTTTCTCCTTTTCAGTTTTCTAGGTCACTGTTCTTCACGTTCACATCATGTCATTGTCTATATACTAACTTAACCTACATACTTTAGCAAAATGATAGCACTTTTGCTAAAGCTTGCTCGGACTTCTTGTGGGAACTCGAACACAGTATACGCACTTTTATTTCATTATCCTACACAAGAAACACATAAATGATACTTCGCTGATAAATACACTATCAATATTACACATCGAAAACCACTAAATGTAATTTTTCGGATAATAAAAGAAAAATGACAAACTGAACGCTACAAATTCCCGCCAAAAAGTCCACAGATCTACTATTGAATTAGTAGATCTGTGCTTATTATTTATGTAGTTGTTGTTGTGAATTTTTCTTGACCATGGAAACTAGTCCTTCAGCCGGATTCGTAAATAATTTTCACTTTCTTCATTTGTTTTTGGATTTGTAATGCTAGTGCCGGTGCATTACAAATCTTCTGTGAAGTTCTTGACAGCATTTGCAGCAGCTGCATTCTGAGGTGGAACACCCAGTTGCTGTTAGGCGTCTATAAAACTGCACCCAGAGCAAGTTGGGTTCTCACGTCCTCCTTCGTTTTATTTTCTTGTTCTCCACATTGCTCACGTGCACTAGACGATTTTCTCCAAAATGCACCACTTCTTGAACAAAATCCCAGCAGAAAACAATGAAAAACAACAAAATAAAACTAAGAATGCGTCCACCACAAATCCCGCCAAAAAACTCTTTATTTATGTAGTAATCTGCAGTGTTGCCGCTCCATTTTTCTTAATTGTGCTAAATAATGTCTTAAAAAGCGCCAGAACAAATAAAGTAATGAATTTTTGGCGCTAGTTGTATGGAGAGACTCTCAGAGTAAGTATGTAGGTACAGAGCACGTCCTTTATAATGAGAACAGTAGGCACGGGTGAGAACAAAGCAACGTTCCACGCGCAAGCGCTATCGGTCATAATCGACTGCTAGCGGAGTGCGTGCGTGGGATATTCCTAGCAGTATTTTCGAGTAAATTAACTATCAAAATGGTCAAATGTGCAGTGAAATCATGTAAAAACGATACTCGAAAACACACGAAACATAAATCGGGTATTACATTTCACCGGTTAGTATTTTTTTAATTCTTTTATGCTAAAAATTAATCACGCATTGCGGGGGTGAAGGAAACGTGTGGGGCGGGAGCTAGGTGTTCCGCACGCACTACCCCGCACCGCCGCCTCGGCCTTAATGTCTAATAATTAGTAATGTGACGCGTTCGGTAATAGTATACAGTCATACTTTCGATATTTATTATGAAAGTTTAATCTCTTTGAACAAATAACTTTTAATGAAGATATTGATTCAAATATTGAGTTTTATTTATATATTGTTATTTAAATAATTTTCCAATAGGTTTATTATAAAATCGAAACGTGATATCCAAATATGCTGTAAAAGTACAGCTTTCTCCAAACTGAATATTAAAAAGGAAATAATTGTATGTGCCGTTCATCTTAGAAATAAACCCGTTATTTGATATATTATTCTAAGATGAACGGCACATAAAATTATTTCCGAAATGTTATTCTAACCCTCAAAACTGGCTTGCATCGGTTACCACCGTATCAGTTTATGAAAATATATACCTTGCACCCTGTTTGTTAATTTAACACATGATAGAGTTTGTCGTAGTAATTTAACTGAAAGTCATAAATTGAAATGATTGTAGTAGATTGCTGTTAGGTAGGGTAGGGTAGGGTGGGTATTCAACCTACCTAACGGATTTTCATACGGTTTTCACCAGTGGGCAGACTGGTTCACGAGGAAGGTTTTTAAATTATTACTTTAGAATACCTCATCATATCAGTCGAAAGACGTCCACTGCTGGACAAAGGCCTCCCTCAAAGATTTCCATGACGACCGGTTCATCGCTGCCCCCATCTAGCGGCTTCCCGCGACCTTCACCAGGTCGTCGGTCCACCTAGTGGAAGGCTTGCCTACGCTACGTCTTCCGATGCGCGATGGCCACTCGAGAACTTTACTACCCCAATGGCCACCTGTACTACGAGCATGTGCCCTGTTCACTGCCACTTCAGTTTAGCGATTTGGTTCTTCTACGGATCTCCTCATTTCCGATTCGATCGCGTAGTGAAATTTCGAGCATAGCTCGCTCCCTTGGAATACCTAATAAGAATATATTTTTACAAGTACAATCACAGTCTAAGAATCTTTGAAGTGGCGTAATAAAAATTTACGTTAAGTGAATATGTAGTAATTTTTCATTTCTCTATATACAGGGAATATTAATAAAGGTGACACTTTAAGGTGGGTTTAAACTCATCAAACTGAACAAATTTGCTGAAATCGTGATTTTTTTTATTTTTATACAAATTGGTCAGCTTGGCCGGTATTTTTTGAAAAAACTTTTAAAAAATCGTGATTTTAGCAAAGTTGTAGAAAAAAAAGTTATTCAGATTAATCAGTACAAGCCCACCTTAAAGTAGCATTGCACCTTTATGTTACACCCTGTATATTATACTGAAATTGGTTTTATTGTTAATTGACTTACCTACCCCAAACAGTACCTACATCTATGTGTGAGTATATACTTGTAGGTACAAATGTTTTATTTTTGTATGTATTAGGAAATAAACATTATACAGGGTCTTCGGCAGATGGTTGAAAATACGAAAATGGGGGATAGGTGGGGTTGCCTCCCACCTATTTTGAGAATTTAAAAAAATCTAGGACTTGTAATTTTTTTTACAGGATTTTTTTTCCTTTTTTTAGAAATTTTGCCATTTTTATACCTTTGAACACATGTAACTTTTTGTTTTTTAAAGCTAGCTCCAAAATCTTTTTTTTAATAGCCTTTTATAAGATTGTCGGCTCTAAAAAAATTATGTTTGTTTCAAGTTATTGCTAAAAACAAAAATGTGGGCCCCCGAACTTAAAAAAAAAGTTGAACAAAAATTTAAAAGTCAACTTTGCGATGCATTTAAAAAAAAATGGGGCTGGAAGGCTTCTGTTTTTTTTAAAACATCTCTAAAGCTTAGGCTTTTGAATGGTATGTAATTTGTTTCGGTATCTTTTTTGTAACCGGAGTTGTTAATTTTTTTTACTCAATTGGACCATGTTGACGAAATTCCACTAGTTACATGTTTTGTGAAATGTATCAAATGCAAAGTTGAAAATAATGTAAATACTTACTGTTGGGACGGTTACAAAGAGCAGGTACGTTTTTTTACATTCTTGCACACACATAATGGGTATCATTTGTCATTTATTGGCATATTGGAGTTAGCACTTCCATATGCCAATAAAATGTCCGCATATTCCGCATTGGTAAATTGAGCCATTTTAAACCACAACAAAGTCTTAACAAAACGTCTGATAATAACAAAAAGTGACAAACAACAAAAAAACTTAACAAAATCACAAACAAGTCCTAGATTTTTTTTAATTCTCAAAATAGGTGGTAGGCGACCCCACCTATCCCCCATTTCCGTATTTTCAACCATCTGCCGAAGACCCTGTATAATCCATAAAACAAACATAAATTCTTAAAATTACCTACTATATTATGCTTATGTTTATCCTTGGTTATCGATAATCCGCTAAGGCGATAGTGCACTGCAGTCCATCCAGGCGATAGTGCACTGCAGCCCATCCCTATTTGTCACGTATACATCAATATAGTTTACTATAGCTCACTTGCCTACGATGTATTATTATGAGAACGATGCGGTAGACGCGCTCTGAGGATGGGATTATACTTACATACTTACTCTGAGGGAGAGACTGATCTCAAAGAGCGCTAAAATGTATGAAACGTTGAAATTTTTTGACGCTAGACTGCTTCGAAAGTGCACTAGTTCTAGCGCTAAATGTGCTAAAACGGCAACACTGGTAATCTGTGTCTAAGGTGAGGTGAGGTGACGGCACAGATTACTAAATAGTTCCTTCGTAACAGATACATCACTCCCATACAAAAGCGTAAATACCCACGCTATAATATCCTACAAAATCTTAATAATATTACCAGCTGTTTGCAGCCAGAAGAAATGTACCATAACTGCGCATGCAGAGAGTTGAGATTGTTTTGCCCGCCGCGCGACCCGCCACAGAGTACTTTGTATTAACTAGCGACCCGCGTGCGAGCGCGTCATCGAGCGAATGTTGTACCTATGATGATTTTGGTAATGAAACGAATGTATAAAATCAATTATTTTATATTTGTCGATCAAACATGTTTGAGTTTAATAAAATGATAGATGCATTTTTTCCCTTCCCTGAATTCCCGATTATTAAATTTTAATTTCGAAAATATCCGAAACCTCGTAAATAATTTTAACAAATAATCAAAAGGGAAACAGGAGCAAAGCGGAAGAAATCGATCAGAGTTGGATCTTACCTACCCTACTATTCATACAAAAACATTCCCCAAGAGGGCCTCATTGTGAGCTTGAATTATTGTTATTTTCAGTGAAAGCTAGGTAAAAACGTAACAAAAATAGTTTTTCTGTTACTATCTATAAGTTATAACAAAAATCGGCTTGTGAATGCAAGCTATAGTTTACGAAGTAACGATTTAGTAATCTGTGCTATAGTTCTTGAGATTTTTTTGTTTACATTCGTCCTGGTAATAAAAGTCGGTGGCGCGCACTGGGAGGGGGGGGGGGGGAGGCTTGATGGAGTTATTTCGATGACGTAATGGTACTTGACAAGTTGGATTTTGGTTTTAAACGGTTTATTTACAACTTTAACAGTGCCTCCCAGCTACCGAGTAGCCGGCGCATTAGTACTTCCATTCTATGAGAAACCTACTGACAGTAAATGTTTCAAAACAAAGTTTATACACTTTGCGATCTCGGAAAAATCATCGCCACCCCCAAACTTCGGCATTACTATTCACTCGTACCCATGTAACGCTCTGGTTAGTCCCACGGCTGCCCCCTGTACATGCTCTAAATTAACAATAGCATCTACAATAAAATATTTAGGTATAAACATCGATGAAAGACTAAACTGGTCTTCACACATATCTTCTCTTATAGGCAAAATAAGAAGACTTTTACCAATCTTTCGTAACCTAAGAGATATTGCGGATGCTACACTCCTAAACCAAGTATATGTATCCCTCTGCCAATCCCTCCTGACATACGGTATTGGATCATGGGGTGGCGCTGCTACTATACATATGATTGAAATAGAAAGAGCTCAAAGAGCCATCATTAAGGTCATGTTGCGTAAGCCCTACAGGTACCCAACTAATTCTCTATACAAAGAGGCAAACTTATTGTCAGTTCGACAACTATTCGTCCTTAAATGTATCACTACCTATCTAAAGCATGAACGAAAGCCACCTTCCGATCCACCCAAACGACGAGATTATACTAATGTTCCTGCAACCAAAACAACCTTTGCTCAAAGACTGTCTGGGTTTCTAGGTCCGTTTCTTTGCGAAAAGTTATCCAAGTTCAACAAAACTTTACCTTCCCAAACTGTGATCAGAAGTTCTTTTAAAAAATCTACCACAGAGTGGCTTATTAGTATAAACTACGAAGAAACTGAACTGTTGCTAAAACCCATCCAATGACGTCCTTCAATTTTTACACAATCTGTTACCAACTCATACACGCACATTTGCACGCACCCTCCCATACGCACACACGCACGCACACATATACACAGACACACACACACACATACGCACCCAAACCTTCACTCACACGCTCAAGCATACAACAATACACGCACGAACATTGCTTGGTTCTGATTAGTGACAGTGACTCCCACTAACCCACTGTATAATGTTGTACCGAAGGGGTCTGGTTTCTGAAATACAAGGTTACCCTAGCTTAGAAACCAGCGCAACAAATTGATGCAAGCAAGTATTTTATTTTTTAAATTTCATATCTACCCTAAGTGTTATCCTATTCAATGTGTAAAGTACTTACAGATTTATATAACTCAATAAAAATATTCTTATTCTTATGTTCTGACATTAAGTAGTTAACTTTTAATAAAAAAACACATAAATAATACCTGAAATCCTTAATTTACGACGATTAACATAGTAGGTACCTACCCACCATTGATTGATTGATTGAAAACACTTAATTGCACAACATAAGAGAAAAAAAAAGATACAATGATTAAGGAAGTTGTACATGTAGGCGGTCTTATCGCTAACAAGCGATCTTTTCCATTGTTCTAAGTTTAAGGAATAAATGATGATAATTTTTAAGGGAACCAGAAAGGGGAATTCGAAAAAAACAAAAGATTTAAAATACTATTAACTTAGGTACCTTTGTTCGTCTCTCGGCAATGAAAAAAATTTATTTGTCTTTTGACTGTGACACCCATCCACTGCAAAAAATAATTGCGTGGTTTCGGCATTTTCGAAATAGTCAGAGCGGTAAATGTGACGTGCGAGCACTCAACTCAGGCGGGCGTGCGGCAACCCACTGACGGTTGTATCGTCTCCGATACGCGTAGCGGTAGACATATAACGCGTGACCTTGAGCGAGCGACGGACGCCGCCTGAGATTCCTTAGATGTTTTTTTTTAAGTCTCTTTAATTCGGATAAAACCACCTACTAAAAACAGACTGTAACTTATATTTAATTAGCGTTAGACGGAATCACTCCGAGGCAGCTACACGCTACTTAAAACTTGTGGTTAAAAAGTAACCTAGGAGCATCCTAAAAAGAACTTTTTAATATTTAAAAGGGTTTTTCAAACGTTGGTAAATGAGTGGCAGAATCCTTGGAATTCTTATCGCTAACACTATTGCCGTCTGGTGCTACCACAGTACGGAGTTTCTTTCCAAGGATTCGGCCACTTATTTACCAACGTTTAAAAACCGTTTTAAAGTTTAAATAGTTCTGTTTAGGATGCCCCGAGGTTACTTTTTAACCAAACATTTTTAAGTAGGGTGTAGCTGCCTCGGGGTAATTCCGTCTAACGCTAATTTAGTATGAGTAAAGTTATAGTCTGTTTTTATTTGGTGTTTTTATCCGAATTATAGCGACGATCGTTGAATTTGCGGAACTCAAACAAATATGTATTTTGTAAATCTTAAATGTGTTCTTATGTGAGCTATCATTTTTATTTAAGATAATTTTTGTGTTGAAGGTTTATGCATAAAACAATACGTCACCACCATCCTCTTTTATAGCCTGCTTTTTACCATATTTTGTTATTAAATATATATTCCGAATTACGCCACAAAATATTTTCTTTTTATTATTCGCATTTAGGCCATTGATCCAAATTCTACGTTTTATGTAGCGAGACCGTAAATCATTTTATTTAATTTTCGCTACAGAATGTAATAAGGTCTTTGGGTTCATCATCACTTTGCCGCTCAAATAAAAATCTTCTCTGGAGTTCTTGGCAGCATTTACACCAGCCTTATTCGAGTTAGAACACCCGGTTGCAGTAGGTGTCTATAGAACTGCACCCAGTGCAAATTGGGTTTTCACGTCCTCCTTCCTTTTAATTTGTGGTCCATCACATTGTTCTCGTACACTAGACAATTTTCTCCAAAACGTACTACTTTTTGGAGCAAATTCTAGCAGAAAACAATAAAGTAAAACGAAGAGTGCGTTCACCACAAATCCCTCCCAAAAACTCCTCTAACTTTAAAATTATCGCAGTGTTGCCATCTCAAAAATGGTGAATCTACCTGACGCTGGCAAAAAATCCGTCAAAATCTGACAGCAACCGCGTACGTACGTGGCCCTAAGTGATGTTTTGGTTGTAGATTTTACGTCTTCAGTAAGATCACTATTTCTTCACGTTCACATCATATAATATAGTCTCTAAACTACCCTACACACTCTAGCAAAATGATAGCACTTTTGCTAAAGCTTTCGCGGACTTCTTGTGGGAACTCGAAACACAGTAATTCAATTTATTATCCAACACAATAAACACATAAGCAGTACTTTGCTGATATAACTACACTAAGTATCAATATTATACAAAAAAAAACACTTAATGTATATTTTCGGATAATAAAAGAAAAATGACAAACTGGACGCTACAAATTCCCACCGAAAAGTCCAAACACGTACATACATGTTCTAGTAGTGCAATTTTATATTTATTATTATTAGTTATTTAATACTAATGAAAAAATATTATACTGAAGACTAGGTAAACGTAGTTTATTATATTCTCTTTGGACTAGGTGGTATGGCCTATGAACCTTAGCCTGCCCTAAAATGGGCGAAAAAAAGTTAACAACAAATAGAATTGTGTATTGTTTTGTTTGTTTTCTGAAGTTATTATAATTTGCCGTGTAATATCACGCGAAATATTGTATCAAAATTTAACCATGAAAGTAAGAATAGGCGATGTCGTGTTACCAGGCGACTATTGCGAGGAGATAATAGCAGCCGGCGAGAAAAGTAAGGTTATCCTTGGTCCAGGGCTTCGCAAGGAGATCGACCACGTTTACATGACCAAAGCTGGTGTACTACGGAAGCGAGCACCCAACACTTACTGGGTAGATAACTATCAGAAGCGCTACGTACCCTCTAGAGGTGAGAATGTCATTGGAGTGGTCGTTCAAAAGGCTGGAGACATATTTCGCGTCGATGTCGGAGGCAGCTGTACTGCGTCCCTATCCTACTTATCTTTCGAAGGTGCAACGAAGAAAAACAGACCTGAAGTCCAAGTCGGTGACGTCATATACGCCAAAATGCTCGTAGCAAGCAAAGATATGGAGCCTGAATTAGTTTGTGTTGATTCTCATGGAAAAAAGAATGGCATGGGTGTTCTATCAGATGGCTTTGTCTTCAAATGCTCATTGAACCTTATTAGAAAGATACTGAACTCTAATTGTCCATTATTGAGCTCGTTAAAGAATGAATGGCCATTTGAGCTAGCAGCAGGCATGAATGGTAGGGTCTGGATAAAGGCACGCTCGATGAGAGAAACAATAGCGCTTGGAAATGCCATCTTGGGCTGTGAGTACCTAAGTGATAACGAAATAAAGAGCATGTGCACAAATATTGCCACTATTTTGAGTGGGCACATTTCATAAAACACATCCAGACCACCTGGTGATGAACTCAACTAGCTTACCAACGCCTTGCAAGCATTAGAATACCCCCAGTTGACCAAGTCCACCATGAGTACATACTTCAATGAAACTGTTACACAATTACTTTTAAGAATAGTTACTGAAGTTTATTTAAATACTATAAACTCTGTGTAATATAAGTCACTGTAGTTACAAATAGCATATGTGCTAAAAGTGGCTACTTTTGGAACTTATGCTATCTCTAATAATAGCAAACCATATTTTGCATATAAACTATAGTACCTATTGTTCATTTTCATTGTTTAAAATTTTTGTATTTTTTTTAACTGAGGGCCCACACTTAAGGCACAAACAGCAATTCCTGCTGTGAAGAATGTGTGTTTGTTAGATTGAATCCATCCATGCAGTGAGCACACCTTTAATCAATTTGAACAATGGAATGGCACTTTTGTGATCATGACTCGGGATTATGCTCAAATGCACAAATTGTGTTCAAAATTTTGTGAAATAAAGATTCTTTGTGAAATGTGTTTGCTGGGGTCTGAAACAACCTTCGCAGAATCACTGCAGAGTTGTTGGTGTTAGTATAGAAGAAATGATTATGCTGCACCACAGTCACATAGGGTTGCAAATTAGAATCCCAATATGTAGTCATGTCATGGGAAGCTGCTTGACTTATTGCCCTTAGTCCCCTAGGTGGGGCAGAGGGTGTATATAGGGCTGCCTTGAGCTAAATACTTCACTTCGGGCCTTCGACTAATATAACAGCTATGGACTGGCCTATGCGAACAGCGGTTTTGATACCTACAGAATGAGCAAATTCACTAATTTCGTCTCATCAATCAGTATTCCCCAAATCTGTTGAAGGTCAATTAGAGTAAAATTTGTTCTTAATTGTGCTACATACGAGTAAGCTCTCTACCTCAGTCATTCTTTACATTTGAACAAGACTTGGTAGACTAATTGGACTAAGTGGTGTGTGTGTGTGTTTTTGTATGTAGTTGTATTTAACTCATTTTTTATGAGACTAATGTAAGGATAGGGCAGTCATGACAACCCAAATTTGGTGCAACTGAATACTGCCAAGATTTTTTGGGATGGCCATGCTTTCTCTTGCCTTTTGATTCCAGTGAACTATTTAAAATGGGACTCAGTCCTATTCTAGTGAATAAGTCTTAAAATGGTTTCTGCCCATTGAAGTACATATGTATTTAATAAATGAAATAATCCCAAACAGTGATTGGAGATTTATTTTGGCAAATGCAACTAACCTAACCTATTCATCGCAAAATCTCAATACATGTGTAAAACTACTAATGACTGCGTCCAACCTTGTCTGTACCTATTGAATAAATATTTATATAAATAACTGTACAACTGAAGCCACCTCCACTATATGTACACATTACTAGTGTAGCTTTGGGCACATTCAGTATTTTGTCATTATATCTTTCAAATTTTAAACATAAGATGTAACATATAAAACCTAAAGTTTTAAACCATTTACTGTATTTTTATGCATTTACAAAACAAGACCTAATTATAAAGAAATATTCATATTAAAAGATATAATGACATAATAAACACATATTTTAGCCCTGTTTTCAGAATTTTAATTTCATTATATAACAGCCAACTATGTTTGTTATTTTTAATAGGAGTTGAGTGACCAGAATGTTTTCTATCATCAGCAGTTAATTAATTATTTATGAAGTAAATAATCATTTGAACTTCATGAGCTATTTTAAATCATGCATTCAAAATTCCATTTATATAATCGAGTTTTTGTGTGTATATAGTTTTTACCGCAAAATTTTAAAGTGCAATATTTTTGTGTATTGCAAAAAAGACATTATAAATTATCAGATAGTAAGCCAAAAACCAACTGCACCTAGTTATTAAATAAGCCTCTTCAACATGTTGCGATAGAAAGTGGTAACTTTTAAAAGATACAAAACAAATGTACTTAGATTAAATAGCAACTTGAACAAGTGGAAATACCTCAACAACCTACTGGAGGAATGTAATTATTATAAACTGTTCAGAAATGGAAAATATACAATTTCTTCCGTACCAATATATCTGTTGTTTTAAATTTCAATAATTTGACAAGTTTTTGTTGCTAATTACACCCTAATACTTAGTTGAATTTATTAATTTTCTCAATATAATTTAGCTAATCTATTTATTACAGAAAATAAAGACAACACATGTCTTAAAATCAATGCACTGGTCATTAAAAACTAATCGAAAACCATAATTTCATTGGTGTTAGGGTTTCATTCCACTAACACTGTAGGCACATGCTAAGATAGAGGATTTAGATAACATTTCATTTAAAATATTACAACTAAAGACCAGTGCTTTACGTCGTCCCCACTGCTGGAGCACGAGTCTCCCCCCAAACTCAGGAAACTTCGGGTCGGTGGAGATTGTAGCCTATAAGGCATCTCACGTGGGTCAACGACTGCCATCTACTGATAGCAACTGGCACCAATGGCTTAACGTGCCTTGAGAAGCATGGAAAAGCAAGTGTTATTGCATACTAGTTATGTAAACCATGCTTAAATAACAATAAAGATACTTTTAGCCGTTACATTTCTTTATACTACTCTTTTCATTCAAAAAGATTACAGCCATCTATATTCATAGAAAGAGGCAAAAATATCTGTGATTCTATTCGTTAAAAATAATTTAAAATAAAAATGGCCACCATTTAGAGGGGAGAAGGATGCGACCTCCTCGTGGGGGGCTTTACATCGATGAAATGTGGTGTATTACATGTCCTTGAAATATCGGTAACCCTATCCGATATAAATTATCAATGTCACCTACGAATAACTATGTCACAAGTTTGGAGGTGTCCAATTCTTGTAAATGTATGGTAAAAAGTCAGTTGGTGTAAGAGAATGATTCATTCACAATGTTATACTTTTTTGTTCGCATAGATTATTCTAATGTATTTTTTTCGTCATGCAACGTTGTGGCGCGTTACAAATCAATAGACACACGTCTCTCGTGTACTCAATAAGAGTTATCTAAAGGAATAACAGCTAACAGTCTCTTTGTTACTTTTCTATAACTTTCATTGAAGTTCTGTGGTTTCTTAGCTGTTAATCTATGTTTTTTATTTATCCACAGTTGATATTGGCAGATGTTAACCTGATGTTAAGCGACGAGAGAATAGAAGCGGGCTTACCAATATTCCCCAATGCAAAGTTCTCCAAAAGGCTATCTTATCTTCAAGCCCAGAACACATCAATGCTGTTAACATTGATGTTTGACGGCAAGACTTAGATAAGATAGTGGTAGCTAGCCAGGCGGGCTTAGAAAATGCCCTACCACCAACCAAACGAAGTCTTTCTAGTTGACCCCGCCCGCATCCATCGAACCCGCGACCTCCTGGTGTAAAGCTAATAGACTAACAATTTAGCACGGAGGCGGTTAGAAATCAATGGTATCGGCTCTGTTGCGCAGCACGTGACTGCCGTATCGCACACCCACGCAAGGGGACACACATCAGTTGAGCGATAGACCGTAGACCAATTAATAGGCATCCCTTCTCTGAATCACAGAACAATTCTCAACACTATACAATATTTACATAATATGAACAAAGCAGTCAACATTACATTTACATATAACATTTAAAATACGAAAATATAATTTAATTTACAGATAAAATAGAGATCAAAGGATTCACTTACACAGTAGGTAATAATATACATGAATTATTATTATAACTCAGAAAGTAATTATTTACTTTTAAAATGAAAAAAAAAATTATCATCCATGAATTTTTCAAGCCGAGTTGCTGTCATGTGTTTGTTATTTACGAAATATAGCAATTTTATAGAAACCACAAAAAATTAGATTAGGAATTCAATGTATTATTTACATTTAATTTAGTTCATACTACCAAGTGCACAAGCACTTAACAAGAATAAGTAATGTATGATCGTATATTTAATTTTATAAATTCTGATATTTTAGTAACTATAGCAAAGTATAGCAACAAATTCAAAATATTCGAATAAATTCATGATCAAAGCTCCAACTTCCTTCTTAGAATCAAAATACTTGCTCGGCCAGTTTACAAAAAATGTTAATCGTGGTCAGGTACCAGTAAGAACGCCGCTCAAAGTGCAAGTCTCTGTCTGTCTCTCTCTCTCTTTTCTATCCAATCTGACAGAGATGGATTGACACCAGTGACCTGCGATAGACATTTCGTAGAAAAGAGGGACTTGCGTTTGGCCCAGCGGTCTCACCAGAACCTGATACGTCTAACTAAGATAACTACAGAACAACAAATTACATTTGTGTCCTCTATCACACAATAGCTAGCGAGTCATCCATTATCGTGCAATAAAATCGTAACTAAGTTTGAGACTGGTTTTTTTTTCTCGAAATAATGCACAAAAACATCGAAACATACACATGTGTGTATGCATATGTTGCAGCCATCTGGTTAAATCTGCCATTTGATTAAAAATCTAGCCCGTTGATTGAATGGCGTCATTGAATTGAATGACTAAAGGATAACTGGCCAAGTCGTTGAATGTAACGTTCAACGACTTTCCTGAACGTCATTTAGCCAAGTCGTTGAATGGGATATATGTCGCAGCCGTTATGTAGAATCCGCTGGTTTGCAATACAGCGCGCTGCTTTGCAAAACGGCGGCATTCGAAACTACGAAATTCCGAATAAAACCGATGCTTGCTTCTTCTGCGAAGCATTCTGCTACCCATGAGGGGAGCCTCTTTGACTGCATAATCAATCAAACCTGAGCGAACCTAATATCGCTCGCTCATTTACAGTTTTTTACTCAGTAGATTTTACACAAAGCGTCGCCTCATACCATGCAGCGTATTTTATTTCAGTCGAATTGCAATCCGGTTAGCTTACAATCAACCAAATAGTTGAACGCTGAGTGACGCTTGTTCAATCAACGTTCCGCCTAGTCATTCAATTGAATGTCACCATTAAATCAACGGGCTAGTTTTTCAATCAAATGGCAGATTTAACCAGATGGCTGCGACACATACACCGAGCATTTTCGTCTTCCGAGGCGGAAGAAAAACATTGGTGATATCGCAGCCTCGCTCGCACCTCAGCCGCACTTAGAACACGCTGCCGGCAGAGCGGGACAGATGCACAGGGTGTAAGGGGACCGCTTGCTACTGTAGTGTTGTTGATATCACAGCTTCCCTTCGACCTATAAGCGCGAACTGCTCGCGGCACGCAGGACGCTCTCAGAACACGCTATCGGCAGAGCGAGACAGATGCACCGGGTGCGAGGGGGACCGCGCCAGCCGCTTCCGAGGCAGCTTCTGTAGCGTTGAGAGCAGCTGCGGGAAGTCGGGCCGCTCGTTTGGGCGGTACGACCAGCAGAGCATAAGGATGTCCTGCAAACAACATTACAACATTAGTATTTTTTTCTTTAAAAGCTTTTTCACTTATTTATTTTTTTACGAGTAGTACATTGTTTAGCCGACACTCTACCGATATTTTTGGAAAAATAACGCCAATACCAGACCAGTGTGTTGCCATTGATGACATACGGAACTGAGACATGGTCGCTTACAATGGGCCTCATAAGAAGGCTTAAGGCTTAAGGTCACCCAAAGGGCAATGGAGCGTGCTATGCTCGGAGTCTCTCTGCGTGATCGAATCAGTCGAACCAAATTAACCGACATAGCTCTTAGTATTGTTAAACTTAGCGGGGCACATAGCTCGTAGAACAGATGGCCGTTGGGGCAGTAAAGTTCTCGAGTGGCGACCGCGCACCGGAAAACGTAGCTAGGCAGGCCTCCCACCCGGTGGACCGATGACTTGGTGAAGGTCGCGGGAAGCCGCTGGATGCGGGCAGCGCAGAACCAGTCGTCATGGAAATCTTTGGGGGAGACCTATGTCCAGCAGTGGACGTCCGTCGGCTGGTATGATGATCGCCGTTACCGATACGAGCAATCTATTGCTAATCTTTAATTTTAAGGCTGTTAAAATACTCAACAACAACAACACAGAAGCGAAAATGGCCGCTTGCGGAAACAAATTGCAAATTTTATTTTTTTACTGGCTTGGCATCATATCATGCTCAATTATACCTACTAAAACCGGTTACATAGACACAAAATCGACATCCAAAAAGACTTACTACTATCTTCATTGTAATATCATAGATAATCGGTCACCAATATGAGTGAAGTTTATGCGGCCATCAGTATTCCCCGCGACGCTCAAGAAAGAGAATCTTATGCGGCCTATCTTATGAGTTTAAAGTTCATAGGAATAATATAAATTATATATTTCTATTGGCAACGCTAGTGTGCTAATCGAACCGCCTTAATGCAAGAAAAATTGCATAAGAAATTGAATTTCTAATTTTAACCTAACGTTTAATCAGTCCACAAAATGAATGAATTTAATACGGCAAGACACTGAAATACTAAAATTTTTTTTTTTAATTACGAGTATCTAGTTCATTAAATCTCCGTGTGATGGGACATCCCCTCAATCAAATAGCTTGAAAGTTGAAACTGAGTCGCGATGTGCCAGCGCGCCAAATTTGAATTGCAGTTTTGTATATTGATGTGTGATTGATTTGTATGTGTAATGATTGATTTGAGTGATTGTTTTGTATATTTAAATTGATATCTGGATATCGGCTCATATATCTCCGATACCGATATATCAGCACAAAACTCCGATACGCCGATATCCGATATATCGTATCGGCATCAGTTGCACCACATTTTTTTACTAATTCCACATAACATAAAAATATCTTTTGGGAATGGAAACTCTGAACTTGTCCAAATAACAGAGAGAAATAAACAGATAATTTTAGTGTAGTGACTGTATAAAAAAATGAACTCAAGATCACTACATTGCTACTGAATTAACAAAAACCTTATTCACTTTTTTTCTATCATGTCTTAATTTTTTTAAATAATCAAAATCAGACAGAAAACTGGCCAAAGTAAGTACAAATTTTTTATGTAAAATTATGGACTTTTTACAAATCCAACTTGCACATCTTAAGTTGGTCGACTAATAGATAAACTAAGAAAGCCTACTAAGCCATTATAATTTTCCTTTTAAATTCATATTTCCAGTACTTTCCACACGGGGGCCACGTCGGGAAGAGTGTAGGCACACCCTGGACACTTCATACAACGGGCCAGAAATGATATTTCAAAAAAGGAATGACGGAACAAACAAAATGGCTGCGAAATCATATACGTTCGACAACCAACCTGTAACCAATCTGTATCAATATGGGTGACGAGGGGATGAGGTCGCAATCTAGAGAGCGGTAGGGAGTGTCCGTACTGTATGTTAGTACTTTGCTGATATGTGTTGCAGACACATAAGCGGAACGCACAGGCTCAAATATCGATTTGCTTGAAGGTGTACCAAAGTTGAAACGTGTTTGTTTGATTCGCAATTTCAGAAATAATTTAGTCGGTTTTATCGGAACGAAGATCATCTCTAGACCACCTATTTTTACAAGCTTTCGTATCGCCGTCATAGAAATAGACGTCAATTACTCCTAAACGATAGAAAACCCAAGGTTGAAAAAAAACTCACCCCGGTCGTACTCTAGAGAGCGGCGGCAGGGAGTGTCCGTACTGTATGTTAGTACTAATATACATATATACTTTGGTGTAGGACTAGTAGCTGTTCAGACACGTAACCCCATCTGTTACGATCTGTATGTACTACAGAATATAGTATAGGATTATCATTAGTAGGTAACATATTATGTATGAAGAAATTAGTTCTATGTATTAGTTATAGATGTAAGTAAGTAAATATACTTTATTGCACGCCAAAAAACAACACAGGACTTATAATTTGTAATATACATAGAGTGCAGAGGCCGCCTTATCGCTTTAAGCGATTTCTACCAGGCAACCTTAAGTTAGGGACATTCGAAATTCAACATTTAAACGATCTAACTTATTATTATAACTAATCGAAGTGATATAACTAAAAGTAAAAAAAAACAAGTTTATGTCGTTCTGTACAAGTATTTATAAGCAAGCCTACGGGCATTGAGAGGCCCATTTTGTCAAACCTCACATCAATAAGCGTCACGCAACCCATCTATCTACCAAGAAATCGTTGTCTCATCGCATGACCGCAACAGTAGCAAAACCCACTGTGAGAAATTATTCAGGTCGCGTCATCATCATCATATCAGCCACAAATCGTCCACTGCTGGACAAAGGCCTCCCCCAAGGATTTCCACGACGACCGGTCCTGCGCTGCCCGCATCCATCGGCTTCCCGCGACCTTCACCAGGTCATCGGTCCACCGCGTGGGAGGCCTGCCCACGCTACGTTTTCCGGTGCGCGGTCGCCACTCGAGAACTTTACTGCCCCATCGGCCATCTGTTCTACGAGCTATGTGCCCTGCCCACTGCCACTTCAGTTTAGCGATTCTGTGAGCTATGTCGGTTACTTTAGTTCTCCTGCGGATCTCCTCGTTTCTGATTCGATCACGCAGAGAAACTCCGAGCATAGCACGCTCCATTGCCCTTTGGGTGACCTTGAGCCTTCTTATGAGGCCCATAGTAAGCGACCATGTCTCAGTTCCGTAAGTCATCACTGGCAACACACACTGGTCAAAGACCTTAGTCTTGAGACACTTAGTCTACGCTCCGACCAGCGCCCATCCAGCTCCAAAACCCCGAGAGCTTTCAGCTCGAGCTGCACAATCGTTTCGAATGCCTAGAAGACTGCGAGAATGTGGACGATTATAATGACAGGTTCGTGGAAATTGTTCAAACGGTCGGGTCTAAGTTTTTTAAAACTCGCCGTTCAAACAGAACCAAAAAAATCTCCGACTTCACCAGCAACCTCATGGAACAAAGACGCAGACTGGTTTTGCAGTCCTCTGAAGACGCTACTCAGTATCGGCAACTAAACAGGCAGATCTCTAAGTCCCTAACTCGCGATTTACGCCAGTATAATACAAATTGTATTAAAGAGGCGATTGAGCACAATAAAGGCTCAAAAGTGTTCGCGAGAGATCTGTCTGTTGGACAAAGCCAACTGACCAAGCTGAAGACTGAGGACGGCAGGACCATATCGTCTAAGACTGAGTTGCTGGAAGAAGTTGAGAAGTTCTATGGACAATTGTACACGACCACACGTTTGCCTGTCAGTGATCTGGCTGAAGACCCAAGAGCCAGACTAACCCGACACTATACCGAAGATATCCCGGACGTCAGCCTGTACGAGATTAGAATGGCTCTCAAACAGCTCAAGAACAACAAGGCACCGGGTGATGATGGAATTACGGCTGAACTTCTGAAAGCAGGTGGATCACCGGTACTAAAAGCTCTTCAGAAGTTATTTAATTCCGTTATACTCGAGGGACAAACGCCTAAGGCATGGCACAGAAGTGTGGTCGTGCTTTTCTTCAAAAAGGGTGACAACACCCTGCTGAAGAACTACAGACCCATCTCACTTCTGAGCCATGTCTACAAGCTGTTTTCGAGAGTCATTACGAATCGTCTCGCACGCAGGTTTGACGACTTCCAGCCTCCCGAACAAGCCGGTTTCCGAAAAGGCTTTAGTACCATAGACCACATACATACGCTGCGGCAGATTATACAGAAGACCGAAGAGTACAATCAGCCACTATGCTTGGCGTTTGTGGACTATGAGAAGGCCTTTGATTCAGTCGAAACCTGGGCTGTGCTACAGTCTCTCCAGCGGTGCCAAATTGACCATCGATACATCGAGGTGTTGAAATGTCTGTATGAAAACGCCACCATGTCGGTTCGCCTCCAAGACCAGAACTCGAAACCTATCCAGTTGCAGCGAGGGGTGAGACAGGGAGACGTTATATCTCCGAAACTGTTCACCGCCGCCCTGGAAGATGTTTTTAAGCTTCTGGACTGGGGTGGACTCGGCATCAATATCAACGGCGAGTACATATCCCACCTCCGATTCGCTGATGATATCGTGGTCATGGCTGAGACTATGGAAGACCTAAGCACAATGCTCGATGGCCTCAGTAAGGTCTCTCAACAAGTGGGTCTTAAAATGAACATGGACAAGACGAAAATAATGTTAAATGTCCGTGTCGCACCCACTCCTCTAAAGGTTGGAGACTCTACACTGGAAGTTGTTGACGAATATGTATACCTGGGACAAACAGTCCAGTTAGGTAGGTCCAACTTCAAGAAAGAGATCAATCGACGAATCCAACTCGGCTGGGCAGCGTTCGGGAAGCTTCGCAATATCTTCACGTCCCAAATACCGCATCAGGTCGCGTATAAAATAAATATTCTGGGACAAATCAAACATGGTCATCTGGCCCCAAAGTAGGATTACCTGTGTTATGGGAACCGGAGACTGATATACATACTTATATACGTTTAACTACATACATATATAGATATTTAACACCCAGACACAGAGCAAACAAATCTGCTCATCACCCAAATGTTTGCCCTGGGTGGGGATCGAACCCACAACCCTCGGATCAGTAGTCAAGAGCACTAACCACTGAGCCACCGAGTCAGTCAAAAGCCTATAAGACATTTGACACGGCTTAACAATTGCCATCTAGTGATAGCAACCGGCACCAGCGGCTTAACGTGCCTTGCGAAATCAGTGGCTCACTAGACCTCTAGTTACCTTGATGTAGGTGGAGGCGTGGACCGGAGCGAGGGTTTGCTTCACGCCCTTGCCCACTTGCCATATCACCGCTTCAGCTGGCTGTCCCAGAAACGGAAATTCCCCACATAGCAGTTCATACCACACCGTACTGAAAATAATACAAAATTACCGTCAAACTTTGAAGGAAAGTATATGACGAAAAAAGATCCATCTCAGATCAAAAATAAACGGTAGATGTAGTGTTAGCGCTTAGAAAACAGGGTATAAAAAATTGTGCTCCAATCACGACGGAGCAGAGTTTTGCTTACAGTCACGCGTTGGCAGACTTACCATCAACATGCCGAAACGCGCTGTGACATGTCTGAAATACACCTATCTCAATACACTGAAGGATAGGACCTATCTCGTGTCGAAACATTATTCGAGGTCACCACTTAAGGTAAAGATGCATACGTATTTATAGAACAAGCGTTACCCTACTTTTTGTTATGATTGTTATATGAAACTCAACATCTATATTATTTTTTTTCTGAACGTTTTAATCTGAGTTGTCCATCGCTAGTTTTTCAGAAAAGTCTTTCCTTTCAGTTACTGTTAACTCGGGCAATGGCTACATGTGGCCGGCTGAATAACTGGATGAATAAATATTCTAATATAAAGAAATTAAGCGGTTATAAATGGGCAGTTACTATTTCATATTTGCGAAAAACAAACAGATAAGGGGATCAGTTAAGGGCATAACCAACCTGAAACTTTGAGCGTCTCTAGTAAAGCTTGGGGCACAGCTGGTGGCAGAGAATGTTAGTTCAAAATAAAGTTTACCTACAGCTTCATATAGTAAGGTTTGATTTTATCCATTTTATTTCGTTGTTGTAGGAAAAACTAGCTCCATCGAAGACATCCGCAAAAAACCTTTATTTTTCAACATCTTCTATTGCTGTCCCATTTGACAGAAAGTCTTTTACCGAAATATTCTTTGTAGTTTTCTTGATATCTTAAGTAAGGAGTTATGTGATTCAACTATATATTTCACGAGTTACACAGAATATTGTTCTAAAAATATCTACATTGCTCACAAAGTTAGTCGTAACCACCACGTCACAGTGCGCACTATTATGAACGTTATTTCAGTGTAGTTTCGATCGAAATTTGTACTAGCTTGTTAACATTCCACAAACATTTTCACTACTTGGACACTGGTATCTTCCCGAACTCGGGAAAGTTAGGCCATATTCCACACACGGGGGCCAAGTCCGGATTGGAGGATGTTGTAAGGCTAGTGGCAGACCCCACTGTGAGAAGTCTTTCAAGCCTTCTGTAAGGAATCTGACACGGCTTAACGACTGCCATCTAGTGATAGCAACCGGCACCAACATCTTAACGTGCCTTTCTAAGCGCGGAAATGGTCGAGAAAAACGTAACTAACAGTCAAACCCATCTATGAATGTGTAGTTCATCATATCAGCTTATATACGTCCCCACCGAGGGGATCATATCAGCTCATATACGTCCCCACCGAGGGGTTCGAGTCTACCCTGAATAAGGGCGATCGGGCCTTAGTCAACCACGCGGGCCCAGTGCGGGTTGGTCGACTTCACGAACAACCTGCAAGTTTCTTCGCAGGCGTGTGCAGATTTCCTCACGATGTTTTATTTCACTTTAAGAGCGTCGTATAAAAGTACATATGAAATCTAAATTCAAAATCACATTGGTACGTGGCGCGATTCTAACCACGTCCTCCCGGACAGGAGGCGGCGGCTCTAGCCGTTACGCCACCGACGCTCTTATACTGAAGTGTAGTTAAACTGTATAATTATACTGAAGTAAATGCTATAAAACCACTCTTCACGCTAGCAATGAGATCCTTCTTATTTTCTGCCACTGTCTGCGTCGGAGACTTCGAGGAGTAGCAGTAACTGTGACTGTGTGTATGAGTGTGATGGACCAATCCATTGAGCTAATACCGCTTCTGATGCAAACTCACCCAAACGCATATACATCAGTGGCCTTAGAGAAGGGCAGATGCAACGAGGCGTGCGGCCGCAACGCTCGCACTAACTCAGGGGCTAGGTAACACAGCCACCCTGACGGTATGCCTAGGCTGTCGCCTCGGGCGCTGGAAATAAAATTAAAAATAAATAAATATTCTGGGACAAATCACACATGGTCATCAGGCCCCAAAGTAGGATTCCCTGTGTTATGGGTACCAGAGACTGATATACATACTTATATACCGTTTAAATACATACATATATAGATATACTTAACACCCAGACACAGAGCAAACAAATCGGCTCATCACACAAATGCTTGCCCTGGGTGGGGATCGAACCCACAACCCTCGAATCAGTAGTCAAGGGCACTAACCTCTGAGCCACCGAGTCAGTCAAAATTATATTCATAATTGAGTATTTCAATTTAAGCTACATGTGCGAGACAGAACAGTTTTCATTAAATTTGTACAGTTTAATATAGCTAAGTGCATTTGTTAAAATTTATATATAGATAGTGTTTCTTGCATTTCATGATATTTGTAAAAAGTTTACTTAAATAAACAATTGTTTAAGTGTTTTAATTCAATTAGGAGCGCCTGTATGGTCGTTGTTACGGTATTGCTCCGAAGAGGGGTCTTAGTTTCTCCGTCCCTTTCACACAGTCGTCCCTCTCTTCAGAGCGGTACCGCCTGTATGGTCGTTGTTACGGTATTGCTCCGAAGAGGGGTCTTAGTTTCTCCGTCCCTTTCACACAGTCGTCCCTCTCTTCGGAGCGGTACCGCCTCCCCGCGCCACTTCACCCCGTTTTGGCGCGGAATAGTATATAAGCAGCGCCGATCTGGCCTGTTCGACTCCATTACGAAACCACAGCCAGACCATCACAGAGCTCCTAATCGGATAGACAACTCTAGAACAAGCAACGAGTCTTTCACTGCTCTCCGCCTACAAACCCGTCCAGCAGCGCTAAAGGAAGCGCGTCTCACGTACGGTTGGCCATAAGCTTAGTACTCCTGCGAAGCCCGGCCGCACCGTACATTTTGGTCCTTCGACGAGCCGGATAAACAGAAACCATGCCGAAGACACGCTCCATGACCGCTGCTGGAGAATCCGCCGTGGAGAGAACCGCCAACGAGTCGCCACAGAACCAGGAAGATGGAGGAACACCTGCAAACAACACAGAACAGAACACAGAACAGAACGCAGGACAGACAGAGAAAAATCCTCCACTTCGCCACGAAAACCCGCCGAATTCTCCCTCAGACCCACTTCGCAGTGAAGGGCGGGGTTCGCAAACAGAAAAAAGAAGCAAGAAATCGTCGCAACGAAACCAAAAACAGTTGCAGATGGCGAAAAAAGATGAAGAAATAGCGAGATTGAAGCTCGAGATCGCCGTGGCACAGAAGGCGGCTCTAGCTCTCGAGACCGAGGAGAGTGAGGACGAAGACAACGAGAGTCTCTCTTCATCACGAAACGAAAACTTGAAACGCACCGCTAACTGGGTACAGTCACAGAAGAGCCAAGCTGAAGAAGAGGCAGGGGACACGCCCGCCCTGCCATCCGAAGACGTTCGTCACTCCACAGCAGCGAAGTTCACTACAGAAGCCCCAGCAGCGATGTCAGCCACACAGAAAGCAACTTACTTCACACAGCTACCACAGAAAGAAGAGGTTGCGCCTCACAGATCCAGTCGCCCACTCCCTCAAGAAGATAGAAAAACAGATTTATCCGAGCTAGCGCGGGCCATCACTATGGCCGCGCGCACAGCTACGCCACACAAATACTTCGGCAAGCTGCCAATTTTCAATGGTTCTCATAACGAGTGGCTTCCGTTCAAGTCCGCCTACTTCGAGTCATCAGATCATTATTCTTCGGTGGAAAACACAGCCAGATTGCGTCAGTCCTTGGTGGGAAGAGCTAAAGAAGCCGTCGGAAGCCTACTGATCGTCAACTCTACCCCTAAAGACATCATGAAGACACTCGAAGCCAGATTTGGACGTCCAGACTCCATCGCACTCGCCGAGCTAGAGAAGATACGCAACCTGTCACGCACCACAGACTCGCCACGTGACATATGCATTTTCGCAAACAAAGTGAAGAATTGCGTGGCCACCCTACAGTACCTCGGCAAGGCACACTACCTAGCCAGTCCCGAGACCATGAAGAATATAATAGAGAAGCTAACCCCTACGCTTCGCTACCGCTGGTATGACTACGCAGCGGACCAAAAGCAGACAGATTCCGACCTGCAACAGTTCAGCTCCTTTTTAGAGCGAGAAGCCGACAGAGTCAGCCGATTCGCACCGCCCGAACAGATGGTCGAGGACACCACACCGCGAGCAAACAAGCGCGGGCAGCGGACGCACCTCACCTCAAAAAAGGAGGAAAAAGAGCAGCCATGCTCCATTTGTGAGCGTCGGGGGCACGAGGAGACGGGATGCGCAGCGTTCACAGAAGCCGACAGTGACGGCAGATGGGCACTGGCGAAGAAGCACAACCTCTGCTATAGATGCCTACGCCCAAGAAAGAGTACGCACAAATGCCCGAGACGCAAGTGCGAAAGAGACGGCTGCGTACGAAGTCATCACTCCATGTTGCACTTCGAACTAAAGTCAGACAGAGACAGAGAAGAAGAGAAAGAGACAGAGAGAGTCGCTTCGACATTCTCCGCTAGAAAAAGGCACGCGTACTTGAAGATAATACCTGTTCGAGTATCCGGACCTGGCGGACAAGTCAACACCTACGCTCTCCTAGACGACGGCTCGACCGTCACTCTGATAAGCGCCAACATAGCTAAACAGATCGGCGCTAAAGGACCTCAGGAGCCGCTTAACTTGGAAACGATCTCCGACGATCTATCATCGGACTCATCACGCCGCGTAACCATCACAGTACGAGGGCAAGACCGACCGTTCGACATACAAGCCCACACCATAGAAAAACTGAGGCTATCATCGCAAACTATAGAAGAACAACACGTGTGGAGCTGCGAACACTTAGAAGATATACAGCAACACCTCCTCTATGAAGATGCGAAGCCCACAATCCTCGTAGGACAAGATAACTGGCACCTCCTAATAGCCACAGAAATGAGAAAGGGCAACCGAAACCAACTCGTCGCATCACGAACACCGCTCGGCTGGGTCCTGCACGGTTCCGACACTCGCACTATTGGTCGCCAAGTCAACTTCGTACATCACCTCACATCTTCGTCAGAACAAGCCGAAACTATAGAAGAGAGAATGGACGAACAACTAAGGCACTACTTCGCCCTGGAATCCATCGATATCCAACCTAAACAGCCGCGAAGCGAGCCAGAACAAAGGGCACTCGCCATCCTCGACGAATGTACGAAAGAGACGGAAGAGGGCCGCTATGAGACAGCACTACTGTGGAAGCGAGATGAAATCAAACTACCTAGCAACTACGACAGCACACTCAAGCGACTCGTGATGACCGAAAGGCGTATAGACAAGAACGCCCATTTGAAACAAAAGTATAACAAGCAAATGGAGGAACTCATCGAGAAAGGCTATGCAGAACGTGCGCCCACAGACAGCACAAAAGATCGCACGTGGTATCTACCGCACTTCCCGGTTTTAAACCCTATGAAACCGGATAAAGTGCGGATAGTACTAGACGCCGCCGCCAAGACGAAGGGTCAGTCTCTCAACGACCATCTCCTCACCGGGCCAGACCTCCTGCAATCCTTACCAGGAGTACTGATGAGGTTCCGCCAGCATCGAGTCGCTGTCTCAGCTGATATTGCCGAGATGTTCTTGCGAGTCGGCATACGACAGGAGGACAGAGACGCGCTGCGCTACCTGTGGAGAGGGGAGAGGCGAGACGGGCCGCCCGAAGAGTATCGCATGACTTCGCTCATCTTCGGTGCGACGAGTTCACCATCCACCGCGATATACGTCAAAAACAAGAATGCTGAAAAATACAGAGACGTATATCCGGCCGCTGTCACCGCTATAGTAAAGAACCACTACATGGACGATTACCTAGACAGTTTCCGGAACTATGAAGAAGCCATCGAAGTCTCTAAACAAGTGCAAGAGATACACAACAAGGGCAACTTCAACCTGCGGGGCTGGGCGTCTAACTCCTCCGAGACGCTCACAGCCTTAGCAGAAAACACACAGAAACAGCTGGTGAAACTGGACAACGGAACAAAAGCTGAGCGAGTGCTAGGCCTCATCTGGAAGCCTCAAACAGACGAGCTGACATTCAATCTCGACCTGGCTCGTATCCCACCTGCTCTGCTCACAGAACAAGCGCCCACAAAGCGAGAAGCGCTCAGAATCATCATGTCCGTCTACGACCCGCTAGGCCTGGCCTCACCCATCACCGTCCAAGCCAAGAAAGTTCTGCAAGAAGCCTGGCGCCGTGGCACGAAATGGGATGACAAAATAGATGAAGACCTGGCTGACCAGTGGACGAGCTGGATGAAACACCTACAAGACTTGCGAAACATCAGCGTGCCCAGGTGCTACCCACAATATAGTGACGCACGCTCGCTCCAGCTACACGTCTTCACAGACGCGAGCACTACTGCCTACGCTGCCGCCCTCTATTGGCGAGCGGAGGCACCCGACGGTAGCGTGCACATATCGCTCATTACAGCCAAAGCTCGCGTGGCACCTCTTAAACTCACTTCAGTGCCACGCTTGGAACTTCAAGCAGCCGTTCTGGGCAGCAGAATGGCAGCCGCCGTACTAGAGGAACACAGCCAGAAGCCGGAATCCAAGACATTCTGGACGGACAGCCTTACAATACTCGCTTGGTTGAAAAACGGAGCACGGTCGTACAAGGCATTCGTTGCACACCGAATCGCCGCCATTCAAGAAATCACATCAACAGCTGAGTGGCGGTGGATACCGACCAAACAGAACGTGACCGACGATGCAACGAGAAAGGTACCAACCGATTTCAGCGGCGAGCACAGATGGTACAGAGGGCCCGAGTTTCTCCTCCAAAACTCGTCTGAATGGCCCACAGAGAAACTCACACACTCAGAACCTACAGGAGAAGAAAAAACAGTCGTGTTTCTCACCACTAACAAAGAAGAAAAGATTGCACGCGCCACTCCAGAAGCCAGCCGGTTCTCCAGATGGGAACGCCTCCTGCGGACTACAGCTAGAATACTGCAGTTCATAGAAAAATGTAAAGAAGGCAGGCAGCTGCATGTTGGGTACAGCCGCACCAAGAGAAACAGAGAGCGCGACCCCGAGTGGAAGCGAGACAGACAATCGAGCCGCAAACAGCCCCTGAAAGAGAAGTCCGAACAGAAAGAGCGAGACAGAAAATACTTACCGATTGAAGCGTACCTCCTCAGAAGAGCCGAAAAACAAATTGTACGTCTAATACAAGAAGAATCCTTTAACGAAGAGATTCAATCGCTGCGGAAAGGTAGAGCTACACACAGAACAGACAGACTACATTCTCTATCCGTAGTACTGATCGATGACGTCATTCATCTGAGAGGCCGGGTCAACGCAGCGGCGGGAGTGAGAGACCAACAGAAAAACCCGCCCGTGTTGGACGGAAATCACCGCGCTACCAAACTGTGGGCAGCCTACATCCACAGACGGCTGCTACACGCTGGCGTAGAAACAACAGTCAACGAGTGCCGGCAGCACTACTGGGTACGCCGACTGCGCCTGATCGTGGATGGCACCCTACCCCGAAACACCTGGCCGCGAGGCGTCGTGATCGCCACCTACCCTGGACCAGATGGAGCCATAAGAATAGTGGACGTCAAGACCAAGGGTGGCGTCCTGCGAAGACCTGTAAAACGCCTCGTGATCCTGCCAACCAGAGACGTCTCGCAACAATAAGCAAAGATGCAGATGCAAGCACTGCACGGCGGGAGAAATGTGCGAGACAGAACAGTTTTCATTAAATTTGTACAGTTTAATATAGCTAAGTGCATTTGTTAAAATTTATATATAGATAGTGTTTCTTGCATTTCATGATATTTGTAAAAAGTTTACTTAAATAAACAATTGTTTAAGTGTTTTAATTCAATTAGGAGCGCCTGTATGGTCGTTGTTACGGTATTGCTCCGAAGAGGGGTCTTAGTTTCTCCGTCCCTTTCACACAGTCGTCCCTCTCTTCAGAGCGGTACCGCCTGTATGGTCGTTGTTACGGTATTGCTCCGAAGAGGGGTCTTAGTTTCTCCGTCCCTTTCACACAGTCGTCCCTCTCTTCGGAGCGGTACCGCCTCCCCGCGCCACTTCACCCCGTTTTGGCGCGGAATAGTATATAAGCAGCGCCGATCTGGCCTGTTCGACTCCATTACGAAACCACAGCCAGACCATCACAGAGCTCCTAATCGGATAGACAACTCTAGAACAAGCAACGAGTCTTTCACTGCTCTCCGCCTACAAACCCGTCCAGCAGCGCTAAAGGAAGCGCGTCTCACGTACGGTTGGCCATAAGCTTAGTACTCCTGCGAAGCCCGGCCGCACCGTACACTACACTACACACAACTGGTGGACTATAGAGCTATGTCATCATCATCATATCAGCCGAAGGACGTCCACTGCTGGAGATAGGCCTCCCCCAAAGATCTCCACGACGACCGGTTCTGCGCTGCCCGCATCCAGCGGCTTCCCGCGATCTTCACCAGGTCATCGGTCCACCGAGTGGGAGGCCTGCCTGTATAGATCTATGCAGTAGCATTTTTTTTCGAAGAACACTGCCCTCAGAAACTCTTAAACCACGATCATCTTTTAACGAGAGTTTCTACAGTAGTTCTACTGTACAACATCACCAGATGGCTCCAGGAGGTTTATGCATTAACGCCTCGCGTCCCGTAGTCACGATATCGACCCCGGACACAACAGTTACACAAAAGACGGTTTCACTGCGGTATTGGGCAGTGATTTTAAATTGAATACATCGCGACAAAAAACGCGGCAGTGCAATATCTTTTATCTACTCTCATATTGTAAAATTTGAATTATAAACTTCAAAACGAGTTTTTATAGACATACTTTATTGGACACCATACCTAAATTGTGAAAAAATCATATTATAACACTTTTCCTCTAAAAAAATAATGTTATAAAATATGTTATCTACTCTCATAACGTAAAGTTCGAATTATAAACTTCAAAACGAATTTATATTGGCATACTTTATAAACACAATACCGAAATTAAAAAAAAAAACACTAACATTATTTCTCTAACAAAATAATGTTATGAAGTATATATCTTTTTTTTTATTGAACGCACATGCGGTTTGCGCCATTTTTACAGCATTACAAAAAGTTTTCATTCCAATTTTTACTTGTTTGTGACAGCGCCCGCTTTAACGCTTTAACACGTGATGTGCTAGGTTTTGGCGCCATTCATTGAATACGTTTTGTTGTAGGTACTGAATTTCGTGGGATTTTTTTTTCTTACTCTTTTAACTTTGATCTTTGTTGTTTAGTTGATTCAATCCCAATGTATGAGATTAGATAAAGTAGTGTATGAAACTGCACATAACTAGGTATTAAAACAGTTTCATAAACTACTATTATCTACTCTCATATCGTAAAATTTGAATTATAAACTCCGAAACGAGTTAATCCTTACTAATATTATAAATGTGAAAAAGTGTTTGTTTGTTTGTTTGTTACCTTTTCACGCTTCAACGCCTTGACGAATCTTAATGAAATTTGGCATGCAGGTAGCCTGTGTCACAAGGAAGGACATAGGCTACTTTTTATCCCGTGAAAATAGCATAACCCGATGCAATTCCCGAGGGAACTGAAAATGTACTCTTTGGTTAATTTCTTTAACATCGCAACGGAACAATGGATTCTGTGATTTTTTGCACCGAGATGGTTGAGGGGGTGGGAAATGACACGATTTACAAATAAGCATATCCTGACATAGTTCCCGAGAGATCTGGAGAAAAATCATGTCAACGCTCGCGAGCCGCTAGCGGCTCGCGCCCCGCGCACCCTCTATGTCAGTCACAAAGACAATGTCCACGCGGACGAAGCCGCGGGAAAAACCTAGTATAAGATACTTTATTGAACACCATAGCGAAATTATATAAAAAAAACATATTATAACACCTTTTTCTCTAACAAAATAATGTTATTAAATATATTTTTTTACGATTACGATACAGAGGACAAATCCAGGAAGTTAATATCACCAAGGAGATTTCATAAATTATTTTCTTCTAATGGAACGCATACGCGGGCGCTATTTTTATAGCGTTACAAAAAAGTTTTTATTGCAATTTTTACCCATCGAGCTTTTTTCGTTCTTCATTGTTTTTACCTGTCTGTGACAGCACCCGCGTACTGAATATCGAGGGATTTTTTTCCTAGCTTTGATCTTTTATTTAGTTGGTTCAATCCCAATGTATGAGATTAGATAAAGTGGTGTATGAAACTGCACTTAACTAGGTATTAAAACACTCGTAAGATACTATTAAAAACCTCGCCGTTTTAATACCCCTCATTATGCAACAGTTTCATAAACTACTATTTTGGAGCAGACCTACCATAGCGCCTAAGTATTTTTTATTGTCAGGGACGCAGGGTTCGGACGTTAAATAAAATATTATCAATATAGGATTGCATATATATCCAGTTTGGGTTATCGACGGTACCTTTTGATGCAAATAATTATCAAAGTAACTTTGGCACGAACGTAATGGGCGTATGTACCATGGAATTTATTTCATATGCCGATGGCCAGCAGTGGACGATTTCCGGCTGATATGATGATGATGATGATGATACCGATGGCGTAAGATATACCACCGTTTTTTCGTCGTATGAGACGTCCACGGTCAGACAAAGACATCCCCCAAGGATTTCCACAACGACCGGTCCTGCGCTGCCCGCATCCAACAGCTTCCCGAGGCCTCCACCAGTTCGTCGGTCCACCGAGTGGCAGGCATGCCTACGCTACGTCTTACGGTGCGCAGTCGCCATTCGAGGACTTTACTACCCCGCCCATTAGCAGTTTAGCTATTCTGTGCTATGTCGTTACCTTAGTAATTGGATCTCTTCGTTACGTTTTTAATACAACTAAAAGGTCAGAAAACCACTCATTCTTAAGGTGCTGAATAGTCTGTGGCAGTCACTTCCCACTTCAGTTTCTACCTTATTAAACAAATTATTGGCTAGGCTTTGGAGTGGCGACGACGTAGCGGAGACGTTGCGTTGGGGAATCTTAGTAATCCCGCTTTCATCTCCGGCATCATCGTCAATTACTATTAGGTGAGATGATGCCAAGGCACAGATTACTAAATAGTTACTTCGTAACAGATACATCACTCCCATACAAAAGCTTAAATACCTACGCTATATTAGCCTACTAAATCTTAATAATAATATCAGCTGTTTGCAGCGAGAAGAAATGTGCCATAACTACGCATACAAAGAGTTGAGATTGTTTTGCCCGCCGCGCGACCCACGTGCGAGCGCGTCATCGTGCGAATGTGCTAGGGTTGTACCTACCTATGATCATTTTGATAATGAAACAAATGTTGTAGAAAATCAGTTAAATTATATTTGTGGATCAAATATGTTTGAGTTTAATAAAATGATAGATGCATTGTTTCCCTTCCCTAAATTCCCGATTAATAAATTTTAATGTCGAAAATTTTCGAAACCTCGTAAATAATTTTAACAAATAATCAAAAGGGAAACAGGAGCAAACCGGAGAAAAATCAATCAAAGTTGGCTTTTTACTTGAGTTGACGGAGAATTTCATACCTACTATTCATACAAAAACATTCCCCAAGAGGGCCTCATTGTGAGCTTGAATTATTGTTATTTTAAGTGAAAGCTAGGTAAAAAGTAAAAACGTAACGAAAATAGTTTTTCTGTTACTATCTACAAGTCATAACAAAAAACGGCTTGTGAATGCAAGCTATAGTTTACGAAGTAACTATTTAGTAATGTGTGCTAAGTTCTTGAGATTTTTTCGTTTACATTCGTCCTGGTAATAAAAGTCGGCGGCGCGCGCGGGGGGGGCGGGGCTTGATGGCATTATTTCGATGACGTAATGGTACTTGACAAGTTAAACCTTGGATTTTGGTTTTAAACGGTTTATTTACAGCTATAGAAGTGCCTCCCAGCTACCGAGTGGCCGGCGCATTAGTACTTCTATTCTATGACACACCTACCTAAATCACGACGACGACGCTAGGTACCTACTATTACGTTAGTACTAATATATAATATACTGTGCTACTATGCTCTGACATTAAGTAGGTAGTTACCTAATATAAATATAGTAATTATATATAAAAAAACACATAAATAATACCTGAAATCCTTAATTTACGACGATTAACATAGTAGGTACCTACCCACCATTGTTCTAAGTTTATGGAATAAATGATGATAATTTGTAAAGGAATGAGAAAAAGGAATTCGAAAAAACAAAAGATTTAAAATAGGTACTATTAACTTAGGTACCTTTGTTCGTCTCTCGGCAATGAAAAAAATGTTAAATTTTCATTTGTCTTTTGACTGTGACACCCATCCACTGCACAATAATTGCGTGGTTTCGGCATTTCGATAGTCAGAGCGGTAAATGTGACGTGCGAGCACACAGGCGGGCGTGCGTCAACCTACTGTCCGTTGTATCGTCTCCGATACGCTTAGAGGTAGGCATATAACGCGTGGCCTTGAAGCAAGTGACGGACGCCTGGCCAAGGGCTTATCAATTGTGGAGTTAAAAAAAGCCATCGGTGGACCGACGACCTTGTGACAGTCGCGGGGAGCCTCTGGATGGTTCACAATCAGTCGTTGTGGAAATCCTTGGATGAAACAAAAGTAAAACTTACTTGTTCCCGAAGCAGAGCTTGGTGACGCTGAAGAGTCCGAAGTCCGTGATGACCACCTTGCCGTTCTCGAGGAAGATGTTCTTCGTCTTTAGGTCTTTGTGGATGATGCCGCGCGCGTGCAGGTATCCCATGCCCTGTGGGGGATAGGAAATACGTTATAATTCGGTAAAAAATCCTTACTAATATTATAAATTTGAAAATGTGTTTGTTTGTTTGTTACCTTTTCACGCTTCAACGCCTTGACCAATCTTTATGGAATTTGGCATGCAGGTAGCCTGTGTCACGGGGAAGGACATAGGCTACTTTTTATCCCGGGAAAATAGCATAATCTGATGCAGTTCCCGAGGGAACTAAAAAAATACTCAATTGTTGTGATTTATTGCACAGAGATGGTTGAGTAGGTGGGAAACGACATAATTTACTTATCACCCTTAAAGACAGTCATTAAAATGATGTCCACGCGGGCGAAGCCACGGGAAAAAGCTAGTACACAATAAATAGTTAATTTCACAATAGTCATAATTAAAAACAGTTGATGGTGAACTTATCATTACGGATGTGTGTGTGTACAGCGTGCGGCCTTTACAGTGACGTCACGATGAGTGTACCTGCAATATCTGCTGCGCCTCCAGCACGCTCTTGTACTTTTTATCATGTGTCAAAAACTACATTTAGTTCTGAAAAAAATTTTAATACATAGGAGTGACTTCATAGTTTTGCAGCGTCATTTATGTATTCATTTTGTGATTTTGGTGAATTAAAAATAAAGTTTTGATGGAAAAAACCAGTAAAGATTTCAAAATTTCAGTAGGAGGACAATAGGGATGAAAATTGCTAGTCATCTGAGTTATTTTTTATGATATGTCAAAAACGACATTTCGTTCAAAAAAAATTTGAAATACGTAGGCATGACGTCATAGTTTATCAGCGTCATTTATGTACTATTTTGTGATTTAAGTGAGTTAAAAATCGAAGACTTGACGGAAAACAAAATGAAAAAGGTTGAAGTACGAGGGCAATTTAGTGTTAAAGAATTCATAATTAATTTTTGATGCTGTCATCTTTCCAATTGACGATGAATTTGTCGTTGCGGAGGTGTATGTGTGTGTACCAATAAGTTTATAGGTGTGTACTGTACAGCATGCGGCCCTTTGCACTGTGACGTCACGATATATGTACCTGTGATATCTGCTGCGCCACCAGCACGCTCTTGTTGGCGGTAAACTTGTCCTTGCGCAGGTGAATATGCGTGTAAAGCGTGCGGCCTTTACATAGTGACATCACGATATATGTACCTGTGATATCTGCTGCGCCACCAGCACGCTCTTGTTGGGGTAAACTTGACCTTGCGCAGGTGGATATGCGTGTAAAGTGTGCGGCCTTTGCACAGTGATGTCACGATATATGTACCTGTGATATCTGCTGCGCCACCAGCACGCTCTTGTTGGCGGTGAACTTGTCCTTGCGCAGGTGGATATGCGTGTAAAGCGTGCGGCCTTTGCACGGTGACATCACGATATATGTACCTGTGATATCTGCTGCGCCACCAGCACGCTCTTGTTGGCGGTGAACTTGTCCTTGCGCAGGTGGATATGCGTGTAAAGCGTGCGGCCTTTACACAGTGACGTCACGATGGCCAGTCGAGGCGGCTTCATGCACGCGCCCATGAATAGCACCAGGTTCTCGTGACGCGTCTTTCGGAAGGTCGCCACCTGGTAGGGAACGGAAAAGAAATTCGGTATTGATTCACACGTTTATTTGATTAAATACGTACCACAACCCAAGGCACAACCCAACATAATACATAGAAGAACAAAAACATATTAAATACCTAGGGATAAAAACATATCCAGTCATCCAAATGAATGATCGAACGAAGCTCGCGGAATGCCGCTAGATGCGTGATTTGGGATCATGGTAAGTGAACAGTGGACATCTTATGGCTACATTTGATGATACTGTTTACCAGTTATGCATGTCTAAAAGTTTTGTAGCTCTATGGATTTGTACCAACGCCCGAACGACGCCAAACTCGGCTAGGTATTTTTTTACGCATTTTGTACAATGCCATAATCACGTCTAACTTTGAAGGTATCTAAACATGTAGACGCCCAAAACCCGTCTTCAAAGTTAGACGGGTTTTGTATCTAATTATGTGGACGCTTAAATCGTATCTAACTGAAGGTATCTAAATATGTGGACGCTTAAATCGTATCTAACTTTGAAGGTATATAAATATGTGGACGCCCGAATCGCGTCTAACTTTGAAAGTATCTAAATATGTTGATGTCCGAAACGCGTCTAACTTTTAAGGTAACTAAATATGTGGCCGCCCGAGTCGCGTCTTACTTTAAATGTATCTAAATATGCAGACGCCTGAAACGCGTCTAACTTTTAAGGTAACTAAATATGTGGCCGCCTGAATCGCGTCTAACTTTAAACGTATCTAAATATATGGACGCCCGAAACGCGTCTATCTTTAAAGGTAACTAAATACAGAGTAAACTCTGTATAACGTCACACGATATTACGATTCACTCTTTGAAACGTCAAATTTTCTGGCTCTGGTTGCTTTACTTAACGCTAACTTCTCTTTGTATAACGAAAACTCTCAATAACGTCACAAAATGCCCGGTCCCTTGAGTGTCGCTATAGAGTTTACACTGTATGTGGCCGCCCTAATCACGTATAACTTTTTTTTTAAATCACTTTAAATGTATATAAATATGTGAACGCCCGAAACGCGTCTAATTTTCAAGGTAACTAAATATGTGGCCGCCCGAATCGCCTCTAACTGGAAGGTATCTAAATATGTCGACGCCCGAAACACGTCTTACTTTTAAGGTCACTAAATATGTGGACGCCCGAAATGCGCCTAACTTTTAAGGTAACTTTTTTATTATTATTATTTATTTGATAAAAAGAAGGTTACAAAAAATATGATAATACTACATCAAAAACCTATCCGTGCACTAGTTAAAAATCCCTAAATTTAAACTAAATATGTAGACGCTCTAAACGCGTCTAACTTTAATGTAATTAAATATGTGGACGCCCGAAAGGCGTCTAACTTAAGGTATCTAAGTATTTGGATGCCCGAATCGCGTCAACTTTGAAGGCATCTAAATATGTAGTCGCCCGGATCGCGTCTAACTTCCTTATGACATGCAACCTTTCATTTAAATGATAGTCCTCTAATAGTTAAATTACCTCGTGTTTGAAGGTGTCGAGCGGCACGCAGTCATCTCCCAAGGCCTGCACGTGCAGCAACTTCACCGCGACCGCGCCATGCCAGCTGCCGCGGTACACGGTCCCGAAGCGCCCTTCGCCAATCACCTCGATGAGTTTCAGCTCGTCGTAAGGTATGTCCCATTCTTTCATTGATAACTGGAACGAGGAGACATTTTTTTTATTAAAAATTTAGACTAAATAAAATTGAATGGTTGATTGTAAGTAAGAACTTTTTCGTAGTTTCATTAAAATTAGGAAACTATTAAGTCTCTACTGTACAGTGAACTTTAATGTTTTAGATTTTAAATAGCTGTTAGGTTCAATAAAATTAAAGTTTAATTAAACTTTGGTCAATTCCACAACGTCGAAGAGTAATCTTGCTGGTATAAATTGTCGCCTGATCATATCAAAATCCGCCGTAGGACTACGAAATTAAGGCTCCGTCAACTCGGATTTTCGGAGCCCCGCTCATACTCCTTCACGGGCCTCCTTTTTGCAGTTGCACCAGAAACCCAACGTGATTTTACGAAATATCGCAATCTTGTGGCAGACTGATTTCCGCGATTATTCTACGATACAATAACGTAACCAGGAACGAACTATATACGAACGAAAACTATATCAAATACAAGACGATTCTTTTGTTCTCCTAATAAAAATAAAGTAAATAAACAAAAAATTATAATCAGGATTTTGATGTTTGCTGTTAAAAGAAAAAAATTCATTCACTGACTGAATGACTTATTAGTCATCAATCAACACCCAGCACTAACCCTTGGGCCTAATTCCCTTTATCGTGTGGAAAGAATACGCCCGGATGGGAATGAAGCGCGAACAAGGTCGCGGACAAAACCTAATGAGGACTACTTGCACATCATTCTCAAAAATATTTGCTTTTTTTTAAATACAAAACCAAAAATAAAATAAAATCCGTTTTTCTGACCTCCTCAAAAAGCCTTCTCCTATGCACAAAGTCTGTCATTTTCAAAGTATTTCACCGATACGCAATCAACATCGCAAAGCACTGCGTTTGACTGAGATACGAGTCGCTGCATCCCGCTGCGCCGTTATCTCGGCTATTTATCAGTGCAGTGGGGTGACATTTGTGTGTTATCTTTTATACGTTTGTGATCAGGAACATATCAAGTGCGTTGAGAAATGAAACATTTGTATTACAAACAGGTCAGTTTAATGTGTCTGGCGGATAGTAACTTACCATCTTATCATCTATTATGTACATATTTAAGGTTCCTCAGTCTATAAAATTTGCAACTCGATTCACGATGTTTCAAACATCGTACGAAATAGCTTAGAAATTAAATTCTTGTCAGCTCGTACTGCAACATGGCTTTTACGTCAATCGCTGCGGACGAATCGTGCGAAAATTGTGGTTTTTAATTCATTATAAATAAAGTAAGAAGATTTTTCAAAGAGTAAGAAAACAAAATCATTTTATATTGTTTTATTAAGAAGTTCGTAAATTATCATACTGTTTCGATTAAAATTACAACAGTTCTATATGGTTACAACTAGAAAAAAAGAGAACATTAGGTCATTTTTTTCTTTAGTTCTGTGTCATCATCATCATCATATCAGTTCTGTGTATTAAAATAGAATTCGAGGAAATCAAAATCAAACCTCATATCCTGTAAATAACAAAACTATTTTTTTTTTCGATTAAAACAATCCTTAATTGAAGTAAAGTGGTTACAAAGTTGGTCGTTGGTGGTGGTATAAGCCAGTCTCCTTTGCGACACTTAGCTTTTTGTTTTACGCAAGTGGCGCTCCCCCCGCTGCATTTAGACGTTAAACACCAATCATGAAGGTTGATCTACTTCATCAAACGAGTATACGATTCGTTCTTTTTGCTCTACGATAAGATTAGAGCTACTAAAACTTGACTGGTAAATTTGTATGTTTTTCAAAAAAATGGTAGGTAAATTACTAATTTTGGTATGTAAAAAAATGAACTCGTAAAACAAATTAAACAAAAAATAAAATATTAGTAAGTAGGTATTGCACTTGAACCTAAAAAAATGAGAAATATGAATGCTACAATAACAATTCTTAATACAATAACATTGTATTGCTTACCCGGTTTATTAGGAATTTCAACAACACAGAGTTTTTCTATGCAAAACAACAAAACAATCACTAAACAATCACTTTAACAACACGTACGCGCACCGCCCGAGCGCAGCGGAAAGCACTGACTGATTCGAAGGAGATTTCTATCGAAAATCATTCACCGTTGGCATTTTACTCATTCCTAACTCTATCCTAGTCTTACCAAGGCGCTTTAGCAAACGCTCCATAGCGATAGTTTTCGCTCCATAATCAGGTATGAAGTGAGTCACTTCCCGCGAACAGGGCCCCGTCCAGCAGCCGGACGCTGCCAGATGCGCAAATTCCCGCGCGACCGACTATCGGTTGCTTGCCAGATGCGAAAGTAGCAAAAAAAAGTCCGAGCCAGGCGAGTGGATATCAGCTGACGGACGTCCACTGCTGGACACAGGCCTACCCCAAGGATTTCCATGACGACCGGTTCTGCGCTGCCCGCATCCAGCGGCTTCCCGCGACCTTCACCACGTCATGGGTCCACAAAGTGGTAGGCCTACCGACGCTACTTTTTCGGTGCGCGGTCACCACTCGAGAACTTTACTGCCCCAACGGCAATCTGTTCTACGAGCTATGTGCCCCGCCCACTGCCACTTAAGTTTAGCAATTCTGAGAGCAATGTCGGTTACTTTGGTTCTCCTGCGGAACTCCTCGTTTCTGATTTGATCACGCAGAGAAACTAAATCATTTAGCTAAAAAGTAATGAGATAAGATCATTGTAGAATGTTATTTGAATTTTCTTGTGTTTTTTCCAAGTTTTTAACGTAACAAGTGCAAGAATAGGACCCTCAACGCGTAGAACGTAAATATAGGTGTGTTTGAAGCCTTAAAAAATCTACTAAAATAGTATCAAAGTAAGTAAAAAAACATGTTTTGAAATCTTTTAATCCCACACTGCAAATAATCGTAGATTGTATTTCATTTATCATCTTCATCATATCAGCTCATATACGTCCCCACCGAAGGGCTCGAGCCAACCCTGAATTAGGGCGATCGTACCTTAGTCGACCACGCGGGCACAGTGCGGGTTGGTCGACTTCACACACAACCTTCGAGTTTCTTCGCAGGCGTGGTGTGCAGGTTTCCTCACGATGTTTTTTCTTCACCGTCAGAGCGTCGCGTCGGATAAACGTACATATGAAATCTACATTCGAAATCACATTGGTACGTGGCAGGATTCGAACAACGACCTCCCGGACAGGAGTCGGCGGCCCTAGCCGTTACGCCACCGACGCTCTCATTTCATTTATAGTATTTTTAAACGCCAAAAATATCTTTCCTATTCTAATAATTCTCAGTTTGGGCACACCCTGGACACTTTTAAAACGGGCCAGAAATTACATTTCAAAAAAGGAATGACGGAACAAACAAAATGGCGGCGAAATCCTATACGTCCGACAACCAAACTATAACCAATCTTAACCGCCTCCGTGGCGTAATGGTCAGCCCATTCGCTTCACACCAGGAGGTCGCGGGTTCGATTCCCGGTGGGGTCAATTTGTAAGACTCGGTTTGGTTGGTGGTAGGGCATTTTCTAAGCCCGCCTGGCTAGCTACCACCATCTTTATCTAAGTCTTGCCGCCAAACATCAGTGTTAACAACATTGATGTGTTCCGGCTTGAAGATAAGATAGCCAGTTCTCCATTGCATTGGAGAATCTTGGTAAGCCCGCTTCCATCTTCGGCACCATCGTCACTTACCATCAGGTGAGATGATGCCAAGGGCTTACCAATTGTGAATAAAAAAAAAAAAAAAAAAAAAAAAATCAGTATCAATCTGGGTGACGAGTGGGTGAGGTCGGAATCTAGAGAGCGGCAGGGAGTGTCCATACTGTATGTTAGTACTAATATATATACTTTGGTTTGGGGCCAGATGACCCTGTTTTATTTGTCCCTGAATATCTATTTGAAAACAATTTAATAGAATAGAATACAAAAACTTTTATTTATAGCACAGTACAACAATTTCCAGGTACAATTTACAAACGATAGAAATAAACTATAAAAAATAGCTGTACTGTGCACCAAAATAGTACTGACTCATCATATACTGCAGTATACTCTGCAGCGCTGTTATTCTGCCAGAAACCGGTTCGGCCACAATTGCCACATATATGACGGAGAATCACTTGAGAACGGCTTCGACTGATATGAATATTTTTCTCCTTTAGAATTGATTCATATAATAGAGTCCGATATGAAAAACCAGCTGTTTCCCGCGGCTTCACCCGCGTGGATAACATTTCTATGTCTTTTCGAGGGTGCGCAGTGCGAGCGTGGAAAAAAGTAGCCTATGTGTTAATCCAGGTCCTAATCTGTCTACCTACCAAATTTCAGCCAGTTCCGTTCAGTAGTTTTTGCGTGAAAGAGTAACAAACTTACATCCATACATTGTTACAAACTTTCACGTTTATAATATCAGTAGGATATATGAAGGGTGAAATCTAGTAGTGACGCGCTACCGTTACTTTTACTGTCATTGCGTTTTTTCAGTCACGAAGGCTAAGACAACATGGCCATGCCACCCAATGCGAGGCCGAAGGCTGATAAAAAAGATTCATGAGTAAACTCCTCGCACGTCGGAACTGACACGCGCACTTCTTTTTGTTGTGATCGTGATTGTCAAGACAAGGTTTGTATATAACGAAAAGCTCCGCGAGCCGCGGCTCGCGCGTCGCGCACCATCTCATCATCATCATCATACCAGTCGAAGGACGTCCACCAAGTCCAGGCCTCCCCAAGGATTTCCATGACGACCGGTTCTGCGCTACCCGTATCCAGCGGCTTCCCGCGACCTTCATCAGGTCATCGGTCCACCGAGTGGGAGTCCTGCCTACGCTATGTATTCTGGTGCGCGGTCGCCACGAACTTTACTGCAGCGTTGCGTAGGCAGTTCTCCCACGCGATCAACCGATGACCTGGTGAAGATCGCGGGAAGCCGCTGGATGCGGGCAGCGCAGGGCCGGTCGTCGTGGAAATCTTTGGGGGAGGCCTTTGTTCAGCAGTGGACGTCCTTCGACTGGTATGATGACGATGATGAGATGGTGCGCGACGAGCGAACCGCAGCTTCCTCTCCTTTTTTCATTTTTTTGTGCTACGGGTCAAATTGATTAATATGGCCTAAATATCAATCGTTCCGATTTTCATACTTTAAATACTATTTCGTCCTGATTCAGGGTAGGCTCGAGCCCCTCGGTGGGGACGTATATGAGCTGATATAATAATACTATTTGCAGTTAAATTGCTGAATTTCGGGGTGTGCCGCTAGCTAGCACTATGTGATGGTTCAGTTTGATTAACTTAAAGTGCAGTGGTACCTAAAAATCCACTTAAACAGGTTTTTAGAATTCATTATTGAAGTAGTTAACAGTAAATTTAAAATCTAGGAAAACATATTGGTATTATTGAGAATAGTTACGAGGGATTATATTGAATGGAAACACGATGCAATAAAGTTGGCTCGATAGAATAATTTAGCAAAGGTACCCCCCTTTTCGAGCCATTTTATCGTATATTTTCGGTTTCATTCTTAAAATAAGTAACTTGATAATATGATTTATTTACTAAAATAAAGTTCATAGGTGACTGAAGGGAAAACATCGAATGGATTTTTATTTAAGGTAAATATGATGAAAATAAAAACGAAAACATCGAAAAAGTGCAAAAGTGTGGTTATTTTCTTCCCTCTTTACACGTAAAGAAAAAGACAAAGACAGATTTTTAAGTTCCACTGAGCCTTAATATGTTACAACCAAATTGGTACTTACGCTATTTTGCCTGGGCCACCGCGCGTCGCCGTTGCCCATGTCGAGGGAGTCGCCGCGCGCGCCGCCGCTGTCGGTCGAGCCGCCGCTCAGCGACGCGCCGCGCGAGCCCTCTGCAGGAAAAACACATTTTACTACAAAATTCCTTTACGAAAAATTAATAATACACCGATACCGCACACATGTTTCAATAGCTTTAGAAATAAATAAAAAATAAAAAATCCCACTGCATAAAAACTTATCCCCTATTTTTTGGCCAGTCGGGTAAACATGTATACTTTGTCACTCACGGGATTAAGACGAATCTAACGACACCTCGCACTCCAAAACCCCACAAGATAAAATGATGCCAAGGGCTTATCAATTGTGGATTTAAAAAAGCCGTTTAGTTTCCAAAGCGTTGCAGGGAAATAAATAACATCTTTTTTTGCTAATCGGGTAAAAGAGTATCCTATGTCCCTCACGAGATCAAGACAAATCTAACGAACCCTCGAACTCCAAAATCCATCAAGCCGTTAAGGCTACAGGGCGTGCCAAAGAAACATACATACATACACTCGAAAAACATAACCCTTCTTCTTGTGCAATCGGTCAAAAACAGGACACGTGCGTGACGAACCACGCGTAGTGTTGGGATTCGCACTCATTACTTTATAACTTGAAAGAAATGTAACACGTTTTTATAAGCCCGCTAATCTCATTTTGTTCGGAACAATTTTTGCAATCGATGAGCTAGCTACACTTAAAACTTAAAAAAAAATAGTTTCGAACTAAATGACAATGCCATGAAATTAAAAAAAAGAAAACTCTATAGATTATGGATGCATGATTACTTTACCTAATTAGTAGTCTACCGTAGCATGCGCCCCACGTTTTTCGTTTTAAATCTTACAATTAAAAGAATAGGATACATTATTTTATTACTTTTTAATCCGTTTCAAAATGTGTTACATTAAAACAAAAAGTATCTAGGTCGAAATAGTTAAAACGCCATGGGAAACATTTTATTAACGACTTTAGCGACCTACATTGACTTATATATGCTAATACTTACTGATATTATAAAATGTGAAAATGTGTTTGTTTCTTACCTTTTGACGCTTGAACACATCAACCAATCTTGATGAAATTAGGCACGCAGGTAGCCTGTATCACTGGGAAGGGTATAGGCAACTTTTTATCCCGTAAAAATAGCATAATCCTATGTAGTTTCTGAGGGAACTGAAAAAAATCTCTTTTTTTGGTTAATTTCCTTAACATAGCAACGAAACAATGGATTATTGTGATTTTTTGCACAGAGATGGTTGAGGAGGTGGGAAAAGACGTAATTTAGTAATTAGCATATCCTGACATAGTTCCTGAGGGTAACTCATTTCCACTCTCTCGGGCATGTCGGCGTCGCAACGGAGCAACGAATTGAATTGATTTTTTGTTTAGAATTGGTTGAGGGGGTGGGAAGTGACATAGACTACTAATCAGAATAGTCAGATATAGTTCCTGAGGGATCTGGAGGAAACTCATGTCCACGCTTGCAAGCCGCTTGCGGCTTGCGCACCACTCACCCTCAAAGACAGTCATAAAAACGATGTCCACGCGGGCGAAGCCGCGGGCAAAAGCTAGTAAACCATAAACGTCCCCACTACTGGGGCACGGGTCTCTTCCCAAGTTCAGGAAGGTTACTTCTTACTAAACTGATTACTAAAAAATTGCTGAGTGGTTAAAATTAAATTTTCTAATCAGTTTTTCAAAATGGGCTATATTTTCATAAAATCAACAATAAGTGAAGGGATAAAAGTACTAAATAATGCCAATTGCTGAAAAAAGGGTGCTCTAATGGTGTGCATTGGACGGAAGAAGAAGCCGTATTGTTGGCCCAGCAGGACCGTGGTCCTGTCTGGATGCATATGGCACAGGATTTCGATAAATAGAGATCAATGGGGGAAGCTTATTTAAGAGTGAGTGGTTTCTGGCTGAGACGGTAATAGTTGAACCAGGTAATGCTACAAAACTGACCGCTCTTCACGCTAGCAGTGAGATCCTCCTTATTTTCCACCACAATCCGCGCCGGAGACATCACGGAGTGGGAGTGACTATGGCTATGAGTATGCGTGTGGTTCGGACTCGAAACGGCGGGTTTCACTTCTGCAATCAAATAAAATATTGGATGAGTGTTTTTCTTCTTTTGTAGAAGATCTTAAAATATTGGATGAATGTTTTTATTGTTTTGTGGATGAGCTTAAAATATTGAATAAGTGATTTTATTGTTCTATTGAAGAGCTTAAAATATTGAATGAGCGTTTTTATTGTTTTATAGAAGAGCTTAAAATATTGGATGGGGGTTTTATTGTTTTGTAGAAGAGCTTAAAATATTAGATGAGTGTTTTTCTTCTTCTGTAGAAAAGTTTAAAATATTGGTTGAGTGTTTTTCTTGTTTTGTAAAAGAGCTTAAAATATTGGATGACAGTTTTTCTTGTTTTGTACAAGAGCTCAAAATATTGGATGTCTTTTTATTTTTTTGTAGAAGAGCTTAAAATATTGGAGTAGTTGTTTTCTTGTTTTGTAGAAGAGCTTAAAATATTGGTGAGTGTTTTTCTTCTTTTATAGAAGAGCTTAGAATATTGGATGAGTGTTTTTCTAGTTTTGTAAAAGAGCTTCAAATATTGGATGAGTGTTTTCTTGTTTCGTAGGATAGCTTAAAATATTAGATGAGTGATTTTCTTATTTTGTAGAAGAGCTTCGCTAAAGTAATATAGCTCGCTGACCGAACGAATAAACAATGGAAATGAAAGTGGCCGGATGACAGACAGTGAAAAGGGATGAAACATTGCATAGTGACTATACATACATAAAATTGTTTTTATCGAGATATTTCGTACATTATTAACCTTTATATTTTGATAGGGCAAATACAAACCGAGTATATATCGGGACATTTTGACCTAAAGCGTCACGTTGCCGAGATATTTTGAGTTAAAGGTTGTCAAAACACTAATTTCTCTCTATTTTTTTTATTCACGATTGGTAAGCCCTTGGCATCATCTCAACTGATGGTAAGTGACGATGGTGCCAAAGATGGAAGCGGGCTTACCATGATTCCCCAACGCAATGGAGAACTGGCTATCTTATCTTCAAGCCGAAACACATCAATGTTGTTAGCATTGATGTTTGGCAGCAAGACTAAGATGATTGTAGCTAGCCAGGCGGGCTTAGAAAAAGCCCTTCCACCGAACAAATAGACTCTTACAAAATTAGACTCCGCTGGGAATCGAACCCGCGACCTCCTGATATGAAGCTAATAGACTCAACCATTACGCCACGGAGGTGGTTTAAATATCTTCCAAAATACAGGGTGTAAATTTGCATTCCCGCCATATTTACAGAGGTAACTATACATCTGATGCTGAGTACGAATCAATAAAAAAATAATTTATTTTTTTTAATTATTTTTAATGATTTTATATTTTTACTGCGTTGGCACCACTACATTTTATCGACCGCGTACATCACTAATACCAGCGGAGCGCGGCGCCATGCGGCGCGGCGGCCTGTGTCGGCATAGTTCAAACGAGTCGGTCTTCCCTTTGGCTGCGTTCAATCAGTTCAGTTGCCGCCGCGCTGCCGTGAATGACAGTCGAGTCGACTCTCGCTCAGTGACCTCTGCGCCACGCTTACGCATCGCCGTTGGCGCCGTCGCGCCGCCGCCGTGCAAACAAGCCGTTTGCGACAAGCCTGTGAAATGTTCGTGGAAATGTTTCCGAACAGTCCGAGACCGACCCGGGACATAATGCTTGTGGGGCGACGTGAAACGTTTAGTGTACACGGAAGAAATTGATAGTGTTGATGTGTTGCGTGAAAGAGTTCTAGCAGCGTTTGAAACTGTAAGTTTTTGTAAATTTGTGTATTTTTTTGTAAATAACAATAATGTGTAATGCTGATTTCAGACTTTTAACTACGCCAAAAATACTGTAAACGCACATAAAGTACTTTACACAGCTATCTCAAAGTAATAAAAGTGTAAATGCGGAAATGTAGTATTTTTGTAGGTCCTCCTAAAGTAGGAAGGGAAATCTGAAATCAGCTGACTGTGTAGTCAGCTATACGCATGAATGAATCATTGAAAGAAGGAATGAACTGTTTAGTCGAAACCGCTCGCGTCTGTCAGTTATGTTCTCGTACGGTTTGTTCCACTGCGATCTTACATAAAACTGGTTTATTCTTACATGAACTCCAAAAGAGTTTCATACCATAACTCGTAGTCCTTCAAATATCAGATTTTTTGTATATGCTGAAACAATTTGTAGTATTATAAACTACTACTTCTGTAAATATGGCGGGAATGCACATTTACACCCTGTATATTAGTAACGTGACGCTTTAGGTTAAAATGTCAAATATATTTTCGGTCTGTATTTGCATTATCTGTCAATATATACAGGATGTAAAAAAATCTGTGTAGGATCCGTTAACTGGGGGTTCCACTCATCATACTGAACAGCTTTCCCCAGCGTCAATTCCCAAAAAAAAATTGGACCCTCCTTACAAAAATTAACAAAATTGGTCATTCAGCTGATCGATAAGTAGGAAGAGTGAAATATTTTTTTGCGATTTCAGCAAAGTCATAGAACAAAAGTTGTTCAGTATGATGAGTAGAAGCCCCAGTTAGCGGGACCTACACCAATTTTGTTACACCTTGTAAAGGTTTTATCGTGTGCGAATTATTTCGAAAAAAATCTACCCGTAGTTATGTAGTGTGCCAAATCTACCCGTAGCTATACCAAAGAGGTTCAGCCCCTTTAGAGGTCGCTGAATGCACGTAGCTCAGGATTGTGGTTAAGTGGAGGTTCTCTTGGGTCTTGCGGCTGAAACGATGATGATGATGATGATGACTTACCAGGGAAGTGAAACTGCTTGTGGTGATGGTTGTTGTGGTGATGGTGGGGGGTGGCGGGTGGCGCCAGCAGCGCTGGCGATGAAGGCGTCGAGCTGTTGCACGATGATGTATTGGATGATGAGTCTGGATTTCCCTGTTGACGAAATACTCGTTAAACATGTGGTAGGATCTTATGCATATAATGTTCGGGGCAAATCACACACCGTTATCTGCCCCCAAACAAGGATTCCCTGTAATATGGGAACCACAGACAGATAAACATATTTCATCATCATCATATCAGTCGAAGGATGTCCACTGCTGGACATAGGCCTCCCCCAAGGATTTTCTCGACGACTCACCAGGTCATCGGTCCACCGAGTGGGAGGCCTGCCTACGTTACGTTTTCCGGTGCGCGGTCGCCATTCGAGAACTTTACTGTCCCAACGGCCATCTGTTCTAAAAGCTATGTGCCCTTTCACTGCCACTCAAGTTTAGCAATTCTGAGAGCTATGTCGGTCACCTTGGTTCTCTTACAACATATAAAAACATACAAAACAAAATACTTAATATAGTAATAATTTCTTATTAGAAATAAGTAACACCCTTTGTATGACTTTCTTTTAGGCCTGTTTGTTATCTTATCTGTACACAATTAACTGTTAATAAATAAATAAATACGTTTAAATAAAATAAATCGCCCTAATTCAGGGTAGGCTCGAGCCTCTCGATGGGGACGTATATGAGCTGATAAGATGAAATAAAAAAAACAATCAGATGTCAGCCCACAGTCGGCCCAGTAGGCAGGAGAGCTGGGCATTTTATCCAATTATTATTAATTTCAAATAGGTGTTTACAAACACTTTAAATAAATTTACAACTGATAAGAAGGACAGCAGTTTAATGAATAATTTTTGACCAACGGACCCTCTGCTGTCCGTCCCGTAATTGGTAGACAGTTTTCACAGTGTGTTTTGACAGTTGACACAATTACAACAAATAATAAAAATAAAAAAACGAAAAAATTAAATACTTTATCGATAAATCTTAACGATAATCTTTATCGATAAAACGAGCGTAAACTTACCGAATGTGCCTGGGGTTGTGCGTGATGCCGTCTCCTTGTTATCGAGGACAGGAACCCCGGCGCGCGACTCGGCACAGGAGACGCGGCCGCGTAGTACCCGCCTGAGGAACGAACAATTTGTGTGGCTAGTACACATCGGGAAGGCGCGGGTTTGATTCCCGGCGAAGTAAAACTTTATTAGAGTCGGTTTGGTGGGTGGTAGGGAATTTTCTAAGCCCGCCTGGCTAGCTACCACCATCTTATCTAAATCTTGTCGAGAAAAATGAATGTTAACAGTATTGATATGTTTCGACATGAAGATAAGATAGCATTGCGTTAGGGAATCTTGGTAATCCATCGATGCTTCCATCTTCGGCGTCATCGTCACTTACCATCAGGTGAGATGATACCAATTGTGGATTTAAAATAAACCTGTTGGCCAAACTGAGATGTTGGTCGACTTAAGTATTTATGTAGGAGCGCCATGCGAGGGTACCCAGACTTCATCTATGACACTCCATACATTGTGTCAATAAGTGGCTACTCTTCTTTGCGATAAAGGGGCTTCTCTTTCCAACCTCACTCGTCGTGTCGCACTCGCATCGACCGGCCGCGTTACAACCAATCGTACACCCGATCTGCGGGCGATGCAATATTGGTGGGTAGCAAACGTCATCTATGACACTCCATACATTGTACGAATAAGTGCCTACTCTTATTTGCGATACAGGCGCCTCTTTCTAACCTCACTCGTCGCGTCGCACACGCAGCGACCGGCCGAGTTACAACCAATCGTACACCCGATCTGCGGGCGATGCAATATTTGTGGGACGCAAACGTCATCTATGACACTCCATACATTGTACGAATAAGTGCCTACTCTTCTTTGGGATACAGGCGCCTCTTTCTAACCTCACTCGTCGTGTCGCTCTCCCAGCGACCGGCCGAGTTACAACCAATCGTGCACCCGATCTGCGGGCGATGCAATATTGGTGGGACGCAAACGTCATCTATGACACTCCATACATTGTACGAATAAGTGCCTACTCTTCTTTGGGATACAGGCGCCTCTTTCTAACCTCACTCGTCGTGTCGCTCTCCCAGCGACCGGCCGAGTTACAACCAATCGTGCACCCGATCTGCGGGCGATGCAATATTGGTGGGACGCAAACGTCATCTATGACACTCCATACATTGTACGAATAAGTGCCTACTCTTCTTTGCGATACAGGCGGCTCGTTTTAATCTCACTCGTCGTGTCGCACTCGCAGCGACCGACCGAGTTACAACCAATTGACATCCAATCTGCGGGTGATGCAATATGTGTGGGAGGTCAGTGTTGCATCGTTACGCCAGTAATAGCACAACTGTGACGCTCCATCTCTATATATATAAAATTCTCGTGTCAGTGTTAGTTCCCATACTCCTCCGAAACGGCTGGACGGATTTCCATAAAATTTTCTGTGTATATTCGGTAGGTCTGAGAATAGGTTACAGAAAATTGTTCACCGGGATCTGAGAGGGCGAAGCCGCGGGAAACAGCTAGTACTATATAAACGCAAAATACGTCGTATTTTCACACTGACACACTATCTAATAGTTGCCAATAAACGGTGCCAAAACATCGCACACGCCGTTCTCACCACGTTCAAAAACTCTGATTAAAAAAAACATATAGAATGCTGCGAACTGTCAAGATGAAGAGACTTTTTTAAACATGTGTGCGGTATCGGTGTGCTATGTGTGTACGTGTCTTTGGCGACGTCTTATCACATACTATTGAGCAAAGAGTACCTTATACATACGGAATATAGAGTAATCACTCTTTCAAATAAGACAGCGCCACTAACGGATCGATCCCAAACTAGTACAGGAATATGATAAACAAAAAAAAATTGTTTGGTTTCGAACCCGCACACTCCGGATTGTTATCACTTGAGCTCAAACCACTCGGCTATGTATTAGATGATCTTAGTTACGAAATGTTTGACTGCTTTCGAACTCGCGCACTCCGGATTGTTATCACTTGAGCTCAAACCACTCGGCTATGTATTAGATGGTCTTAGTTACGAAATGTTTGACTGCTTTCGAATTCGCGCACTATACAGTGGCTTGTGGTTACGAAGTAACTAGTATTTCATATGTGCTTGTGGCGCTAACTACACCTTGACCCAATAAAGAGCCAATAAAGAACTATCGATGAACCTGTAAACTATAGTTTCTCATACAAAAAAAAATCTTCTCAGCTCAGGAGATGTTTCGTACAACAATTATAACAAAAAGTTAGGTAACGCTTGTTTTATTACATACGTATGCATTTTTACCTTAAGTGGTGACCTCGAATAATGTTTCGACATGTGATAGGTCCTATCCTTCACTGTAATTGAGACAGGTGCATTTGAGACATGTCGCAGCACGTTTCCGCATTTTGACGGTAAGTGTGCTAACGCGTGATTGTAAGGATAACTCTGCTTCGTCGTGATTGAAGCAGCGTTTTTCATATCCCCATTTTCAAAGCGCTAACACTAAATCTACCTTTGATTTTTGATCTGAGGTTTTGAGTGAAAAGGCCCTACTATTGAGTACAGTGTAAACAATGTATAACGATATTCTTTTATAACGATAACTCTTTATAGCGCAGCAGCCATTCTCTATTACGAAGAAATTTGTTTATATTTAGACACAGTAAGTATTCATTATCGGTATTATTGTATCTTATCAGGTTACAAAAGACGCCGTGAGGCGCCGGAACTTCTGAGGTCGTAAACAGCTGTCTTGCTTTTGTTATTGTTAATTGCCTTGAACACGAGCATCATTACGCTTGGTATGCTTGGAAATGATGGTCTTGAACTGAACACACCATGGAACTATCGTATTATCAGTCGTAAACCAACTTTGAAACTGTTAACATGGCCAGTAAAAAACGAAGTTGTTTTTCTTTCTTTACTCCATATAACGGTAACTCTCTATAACGATAAAAAATGCTCGGTCTCTTGAGTTTCATTATAAAGAGTTTGGAGTGGTTTTGATGTCTTAAGTGTGCGTGCAGTGAAAAGAACATGTTTCGAATGGTGTTGATTAGCTTTACATTGAAATTACGTATGGTTCTATCTGAATTCTTTTTTATCTGAACCAAGTTATTTATCTGACCACACTTTTCGCGATCTATAATACCGCGTATGACGCGGATCTGGAACAATCGAAGTTCACTATTATATCTAGATCTGAAAAGTTATATACAGGGCTGTAACAAAGTTGATGTAGGACTGTTAACTGGGTATTCTTCCGACTTAGCATTTGGAGAAAAAAAACTAGACTATCCATACAAAAAGAAGCCCCAGTCTTCTTCTTTTCGAGTCGACGGTTGAAATAAATGGTAACTTAATATTTATTTATTTTACTGGCCTACTGGGCCACGCGTATGGCACTATCAGTGGCCCCCCAAAGGTCTTCCATTGTGCAGTTGTCAGGGCACTCGAGGCAAGCCAATAAGTGTGTCATAGGTTGTGAACTGACTCCAAATAGACACTCTTCTCCGTCACAGAAACCCCAACGACACAAATTCTCCCTACATCGGCTAACTTGAGTCCGCAGCCTATTCAGAGATTTTCAAATAGACCACGGTAAGTCACTTCCCCGTGGGACAAAAGCCCCAGTTAACTGATCATCATCATATCAGCCGAAAAACGTCCATTGCTGGACAAAGGCCTCCCCTCCCCCAAGGATTTCCAAGATTCATCAAGAGGCAAGAGGCATCCATCGGCTTTCCGCGATCTTCATCAGGTCGTCGTTTCAACGCGTGGGAGGCCTGCCTACGCTACGTTTTCCGGCGCGGTCGCAACACGATAACTTTACTGCCCCAACGGCCATCTGTTCTACGAGCTATGTGCCCTGTCCACTGCCACTTCAGTTTAGCGATTCTGCGAGCTATGTCGGTTACTTTGGTTCTCCTGCGGATCTCCTCGTTTCTGGTTCGATCACGCAGAGAAACTCCGAGCATAGCACGCTCCATTGCCCTTTGGGTGACCTTGAGCCTTCTTATAAGGCCCATAGCAAGCGACCATGTCTCAGTTCCGTAAGTAAGTCCATCACTGGCAACAGGTCAAAGACCATAACAGGTCATACAACAATATAATTATACCTATGTAAAACTCTGTACGTATAAATTAAACAAACATACTATCTTTATGGAACTTCTCCTTGAAGGCCACGACGAACTCGTGTGGCAGGCCGCACGATGGGGGGACCTTACTTTCACAGTCCCTGAAACAAAGTACCTATCCTGTAAACAACTCTTTTTAAATCAAATATATTTATTTAAAATAGTTAAACACACTTTTTAATAGTCAAAAAAAAAAATTGTCTATTACAAATAATGTCATGATGCAGATTACAGTATCAGGTTATGGTATTTGTTATAGAATCTACATATAACCATAAATATTTGTCATTTACATAATCTATTATTTGATAGTAAATAACCTCTAGAGAACAAGCATTTTTTGACATGACATGAATTTATCCTCTGACAAACTAGTTGGTAGCAACACTATCTCTTACCGTTACGGCGGGCCGTTGACCATCTACATGAACGGCTGAATGGATTTCTTACAAAGAACCATGAACCATTTCGGTCTACTTAGCTTTCAAATAAAAAACCGCATTGAAATCGGTACACCCGTTCAGGAGTTGCAATGACATATACAGACAATGCCTTCATTATATCAGCCGAAGGATTGCTGGATATATGCCTCCCCCAAGGATTTTCACGACGACCGGTTCTGCGCTATACAGACAAAGGCTTCTAATTTATAAAACCCTCTGTTGCGTCGTCGGGGTAAAATAAAAAAGTGGTGGTGATTAAAGACGCCTCGTTATACAGTGGACGCCAACCAGCCCGAAACGCTAAAGGGATGCTCAAAGGGAAAGACCCGTTTTACAGTGCACGACTTCCGGTTGACCAACCTGAAAATACGGCAGTTTTCTGCAGCTGACCTGACTCCGCACGTGCCGACACGTACAGCCTACGGGTATAGCCAGGGAAGCCAAGAGGTTGGCACAGGGTTTGAGTAGCCCTGCGTTTCCTTAACCTTTTTCACGCCAACAACGGATATATCCACACTAAAGTTTCAGCACCAACGACGAATATATTCGTCCGGGCATAAAGATGACTTAAACAATTTAACGTAAGGTCGAAATTCGTGTTACTTTTCAGACATGTTTGGCGTGTGAGTGATGGCTTTTTGCTTTTGACATGGCGTTGAAAAGATTAACTGTGCCCCAGGCGATACACTGTTTATGACACTGCTCAAACCGTCTGGCATAGACGAAACAGACCAGTGATTTCCGGCTTATATGACGATAATGAAGTCTCTCCTGTGTCGCAGTAGTCGCACGTACCTATCATGTTGAAGGTCTTCGTGAAACGGTGCGCGATGTCGTGTGCCATGCAGCGGCCGACTGGAGTTCGTTGGGAGCGAGCCTCACCTGTGACACTTGAACTTGCACTCCTTGCATTTGAGCTGGGACCCGAACAGCATCTGCTTGTCGCAGTAGTCGCACGTAGCTATCATATTGAAGGTCTTCGTGAAACGGTGCGCGATGTCGTGTGCCATGGAGCGGCCGACTGGAGTTCGTTGGGAGCGAGCCTCACCTGTGACACTTGAACTTGCACTCCTTGCATTTGAGCTGGGACCCGAACAGCATCTGCTTGTCGCAGTAGTCGCACGTAGCTATCATATTGAAGGTCTTCGTGAAACGGTGCGCGATGTCGTGTGCCATGGAGCGGCCGACTGGAGTTCGTTGGGAGCGAGCCTCACCTGTGACACTTGAACTTGCACTCCTTGCATTTGAGCTGGGACCCGAACAGCATCTGCTTGTCGCAGTAGTCGCACGTAGCTATCATGTTGAAGGTCTTCGTGAAACGGTGCGCGATGTCGTGTGCCATGCAGCGGCCGACTGGAGTTCGTGGGGAGCGAGCCTCACCTGTGACACTTGAACTTGCACTCCTTGCACTTGAGCTGGGACCCGAACAACATCTGCTTGTCGCAGTAGTCGCACGTAGCTATCATGTTGAAGGTCTTCGTGAAACGGTGCGCGATGTCGTGTGCCATGCAGCGGCCGACTGGAGTTCGTGGGGAGCGAGCCTCACCTGTGACACTTGAACTTGCACTCCTTGCACTTGAGCTGGGACCCGAACAACATCTGCTTGTCGCAGTAGTCGCACGTAGCTATCATGTTGAAGGTCTTCGTGAAACGGTGCGCGATGTCGTGTGCCATGCAGCGGCCGACTGGAGTTCGTGGGGAACGAGGCGCGCCGGTTGAACTGGATTGCTGGATGGAAGATAAAATTTAGACAGATCAGCTAGCTTAGATATTTGATGCCTAGTCTTCATAGTATATAAGAAACAGAATTTTGTAATAAATTACCTATCCGAAAATAAAGATTATATCTAAAAACCGTAGTAGGATTTTCTTAAGCATTTTTAGGTTTCCGTACTGATAGGGTAAAAACGGGACCCTATTACTAAGACTTTGCTGTCCGTCCGTCTGTGATCAGGCTGCATTGCATGAACCGTGATAGCTAGACAGTTGACATTTTCACAGATGATGTATTTCTGTTGCCACTATAACAAAAAATACTAAAAATTAGAAAAAGTGAAAGTCTCCATACAAAAACCGTGTTATTTTAAACGTGAAGAAACGGGCGGTATGTCTGTCTGTCACAAGGCTGTATTTCATTGAACCGTAATAGTTCATCATCATATCAGCCACAAATCGTCCACTGCTGAACAAAGGCCTCCCCCAAGGATTTCCACGACGACCGGTCCTGTGCTGCCCGCATCCATCGGCTTCCCGCGACCTTAACCAGGTCATCGGTCCACCGCGTGGGAGGCCTGCCTACGCTACGTTTTCCGGTGCGCGGTCGCCACTCGAGAACTTTACTGCCCCATCGGTCATCTGTTCTACGAGCTATGTGCCCTGCCCACTGCCACTTCAGTCTAGCGATTCTGTGAGCTATGTCGGTTACTTTAGTTCTCCTGCGGATCTCCTCGTTTCTGATTCGATCACGCAGAGAAACTCCGAGCATAGCACGCTCCATTGCCCTTTGGGTGACCTTGAGCCTTCTTATGAGGCCCATAGTAAGCGACCATGTCTCAGTTCCGTAAGTCATCACTGGCAACACACACTGGTCAAAGACCTTAGTCTTGAGACACTGCGGTATTTGGGACGTGAAGATATTGCGAAGCTTCCCGAACGCTGCCCAGCCGAGTTGGATTCGTCGATTGATCTCTTTCTTGAAGTTGGACCTGCCTAGCTGGACTGTTTGTCCCAGGTATACATATTCGTCAACAACTTCCAGTGTAAAGTCTCCAACCTTTAGAGGAGTGGGTGCGACACGGACATTTAACATTATTTTCGTCTTGTCCATGTTCATTTTAAGACCCACTTGTTGAGAGACCTTACTGAGGCCATCGAGCATTGTGCTTAGGTCTTCCATAGTCTCAGCCATGACCACGATATCGTCAGCGAATCGGAGGTGGGATATGTACTCGCCGTTGATATTGATGCCGAGTCCACCCCAGTCCAGAAGCTTAAAAACATCTTCCAGGGCGGCGGTGAACAGTTTCGGAGATATAACGTCTCCCTGTCTCACCCCTCGCTGCAACTGGATAGGTTTCGAGTTCTGGTCCTGGAGGCGAACCGACATGGTGGCGTTTTCATACAGACACTTCAACACCTCGATGTATCGATGGTCAATTTGGCACCGCTGGAGAGACTGTAGCACAGCCCAGGTTTCGACTGAATCAAAGGCCTTCTCATAGTCCACAAACGCCAAGCATAGTGGCTGATTGTACTCTTCGGTCTTCTGTATAATCTGCCGCAGCGTATGTATGTGGTCTATAATAGTTAGACAGTTGAAATTTTCACAGATGTGTTTCTGTTGCCGCTAAAACAACAAATACTAAAAATTATAAAAAGTGAAACAAAAAACGTTTTAGCGCCATCTAGTATGATAGTAGGGAACTAAAGAAACTAGCGCCATCTAGTACGATGGTACGGAACCCTATGTGTGCGGTCTGACTCGCACTTGGCCAGTTTTTATTTATTGTTTGAGTGTGTGCAGCCACTTATTTCATATTATGGAGAGTGTCAATGCAGTCGTCGAGCGAGAATAATGCAAGCAAAACCCAAATGATGCCCATTTTTATTACTTTCACCTATAATAAGATCTGTAAGTATGGAGATTCGAATAACACTGACGCCCGTTGGCTTTAGACTAATACATTGCCCTCTACTTAAACTTCGGAAAACCTTACTCGTTTTGTTTTCCATCAAGTCTTCGATTTTTAATTCACCAAAATCACAAAATGAGTACATAGATGACGCTGCAAAACTATGACGTCACGCCTAGGTATTTCAAACATTTTTAGAACAAAATTTCGTTGTTGACAGATGATAAAAAGTAAAGTTATTACTAGCATTCGTCATCCCTATTTGAGATACGTCTTGTTTAGTGTCAGGAACTCCTTTTCACGCTGATACTGTCTACTATTATTTTTATCTGTATTATATAATTAAAAAACCGGCCAACGCGATCTTCATACACATCTGGAATAAGATGTGCAGGGTTTCCTCACAATGTTTTCTTCCACCGTTAGAAAAACTCATTGGTACATTGGCTGCCCCAGATTCGAACTAGAGACCTCTAAGTAAGAGGACCTAGTCGTTACATTTGAGTCACCAATGTTTCTATGTAGATAAACGAATAAAAGAGTTATAAAAAAGTAAGTGTGTGGTTTTATGAAACCACGGTAAAAGTGAAACTTTACACAGGACGAAACGATCATGGCTGCTCTCGCTACGGTACAGAGGACGAAACGATCATACCGTCAGACGAAAGTGACCGTCACGCGACATGCAACACACAGACGAAAAAAATTGAGACGATGTAATAAAAGTTTCACTTTAATAAGGTTGTACTTACACTGACGCTACTGTTATTATGCTGGGGAAGGTGGTTGTGTTTTGGTTCGCTGTCATCGCGAGGCGACGCCGGCGGGGACCCTTCCAGCGTCCCCACCGCTGAGGATTGGCTGTTATCACTGCGGACAAGACAGTTCAACAATTATTTAATACATTAAACGTGTCTGAACTCACAGTTAGAGAAAATTTAGTTTATATATGAAAAAAAAAAAGTCTTCAGGAGATATTCAGAACGCTTCTTCCCGTCTCGCATTAAAATAATAGATTATTTACTCAGAATTCATAGAAGGATATAGCTACATTATTCTTTACTTATATAATTATTAGGCTGTTTATGCTTAAAAGGAGACACCGACCCCATCTCAAAATGTACTCCTTGTTAAAAATAATAAACTTATTTTATTTTTATTACGAGAGAGATAAAACACACGGTCCGTATAAACTCTATGCTACATTATGTTTTGCTAGAAAGAGATAGAGATTAATCTTTAATGGCTTATATCTTGGTTATGTTTATAGTTAAATATTTTTAAAATATTTTTTTATAATCTTATATGAATGAGCTTTTATTAAAGCAAAAAAAAATAATCATGAATATTCCCCATTAGTGAAAGTACGCCCAAACGGAGTGCTGGAATTACATCCAGTAATAAAATGTATATTTTTAACACAGATGAACATAATTGCCAACGCTAAAAACGTTACGAACAATCGACTTCAATAAAAAAAATTGCGGCGTGAAACCGACGACGTTTTTCCAGTGGTACACACTTATCAGTCCATATATTGAAAACTATTGAACCGATTTTGATGAAACCTGCACTGTTCCCTAAGTTGAAAGATACTTAATCCAATAAAAAAAATTGCAACTTGATTTCTTGTTTCTGAAAAATACGTGGACTAACATACAAACAAACATACACATGAATTTGGCACACCTGTTTGGAAGCCCACATAGACTAACTTTTCTGCAATTTTAACAATATTACATACATAAGAGTTGAATTGATAACCTCATTTTTTGAAGTCGATATAAAACATAATTGTTTCCGCAAGCAGTTTTCAGACTCACCTTAGATCCGAGCCATCAGGTCGCACAGACAACTGCGATTCATGCGACCTTGACTTCGTAATCGCAGCGGGCGCGGGCAGGTGAGAGCTTAGTTTCCTTTTTACTATTGGAGTTGTTGCCGCCTTTGTTACTGCAACAATATGTTAAAACATAAGCATATAAAGAGCAATGGAGCGTGCTATGCTCTCAGAATATACATAGCTCTCAGAATTGCTAAACTTAAGTGGCAGTGGGCGGGGCACATAGCTCATTGAACGGATGGCCGTTGGGGCAGTAAAATTCTCGAGGCGACCGCGCACCGGAAAACGTAGCGTAGGTAGGCTTCCCACGCAGTGGACCGATGACCCGGTGAACGTCGCGAGAAACCGCTGGATGCGGGTAGCGCAGAACCGGTCGTCGTGGAAATCTTGGGGGGAGGCCTATGTCCAGCAGTGGACGTCCTTTGGCTGATATGATGATGATGATGATAAGCATATAAATAAATATCCAGAGACCAATCGCACACGGTCATCTGGCCCCAAATTAGGATTCCCCGTACTATGTGAACCAGAGACTGATATGCCGCCTCGTGGCGTAATGGTTAGTCCATTCGCTTCACACCAGGTGGTCGCGAATTCGATTCCCGGCAGGGTCAACTTTGTAAGACTCGGTTTGGTTGGTTCTAGGGCATTTTCATAGCCCCCCTGGCTAGCTTCCACCATCTTATCTAAGTCTTGCCGCCAAACATCAGTGTTAACATCATTGATGTGTCCCGACTTGAAGATAAGATAACCAGATCTCCATTGCGGTGGGATATCTTGGTAAGGCCGCTTCCATCTTAGGCATCATCGTCACTTACCATCAGGTGAGATGATGCCAAGGGCTTATCAATTGTGGATTAAAAAAAACACCCATACAATATGTTTAAATACTTAATTACCTATGAAGTTGCCAATTTAGTTTTCAAAGTTCAATGCCAATTTTTAGTGAAAAACAATATGTTCTTTTTAGGGTTCCGTAGCCAAAGGGAAAAAACGGGACCCTATTACTAAGACTTCGCTGTCCGTCACGTACGTAAATCGAGGAAGTGCGAAAAGTATAGTCCGCTATGGAAGCACTACTAAACATTCATATTTTTGTGTTCGTAGTTGTGACAGCCTGTGTACCACTATGGACCAGTCATCGAATACCAACTTGTTCGTCACACTAATATTTGCCCTCGATGGGAATCAAACTCACGCTCCTCGGCCTAGCAGGCAAGAACGCTAACCACCACTATGCCACCAGGCCAAGCGAATATGGTGCACTCTTGGGTGCTAAATTGTTCTCTAGTTTGTGTGATGGGCGGGCTCAGTCGCTAGTTTGAGACCAACCACGCGAGAATACCGTTCCATCTTCTCTCGTCTTCGCTACGTGCCGCCTGCTTGCGACATCTCCGATTTGATCTTGATCACGCCATACAAATATGACCTGGTGAAGGTCGCGGGAAGCCGCTGGATGCAGGCAGCGCAGAACCGGTCGTCGTGGAAATCCTTGGGGCAGGGCTTTGTCCAGAAGTGGACGTCCTTCGGCTGATATGATAATGATGATGATACAAATATGAGACATCTCCTCTCGGCTTCGCTTGAACTGTGACCACTGAAGCTAAGCTGAGAGGAGATATCAAAATAAGGAAATCCAACTGGTTGTTTACGACACATCTTCTCTCCGCTCCGCTATCCGCTTTGGTGGATTAGATAGATAAATATTAGGTCTTTACCTATGAAATTGCCGATTGTATAAAAAAGTTTACAGGTGAAAATTAATACTAAGAACAATAGTTACTAAAACAAAATTTATTCTCAAAATAGCATTAGACTATTATAAATTAAATGGTGGTCAACATATGCCTATTGTTTAGATATTTTGAGAGCACGGTGGCTTTAACCCCATGAAGTCGGGTTTTTTCACCTGAAAAAAATCGCCTTCATAGAGACAAAAATACACATTTTTAATTTTAAACCTCTAGAGTTATCGCAGTAGTTTCTTCGTAACGAAAGTCATATTTGGGAATACCCCGCATAAGATTTCGTCACTTTCAGGAAAATTCAAGAAAATTAACTAGTCTAAAAAATTGCTCTATCTGACCACTAAGAAAACGTCTTTGTTCCATCCAATGGTACATAGCTCAGGGTTTAGAACATGAAAGACGTGCCACTCGTTACTAATATAATAAAAGAACATAAGTAGTTAATAATAAAAAACAAAAACTTTTTTATTTCCAAATAAACATTGTCATTGAACTTCAAAAACTGAGTCGGCAATTTCATAGGTATTTAAGACCTATTATTACGAGGCTACCTTTCCTATTGGCGTGTCGCAGCGTTTCCTGCGTGTCGGGGGGCGTGGGGCGCGGGGCCCGCGGTCGGGTGCGCGGGGAGCCCCTCCCGTGCCGCTCCCACGAGTCCCAGTACAACGCCATGTTGTCTACCCCGCTCTCGCCTCGTGCCAACGCATCTGAAACGGGGAAGATATGATTAATGACGAATCCACATGATCGGCGAATCGTTCACCGACCGCCTTGGTAAGAGGGACAACACTACATGGTAGAAAAAGATAAATTTAAAGACGTCCTTGTCTAACACATAGCGTTATTCTTCTCGCTCGGGCGTTCAGCAAACGATTCTCCTGTGGTAACATTCGTATAGCACAGACAATTTCTATAACATGCTTACAGAGAAGGTTAGGAACGGAACGACAGGAAAAAGGATTCTTATTCTATTCACTCACTCACTCATCAACGCCCAAGTCAAACCCTAGAAAGGTGAAATTTTGCACAAAGGTTCCCTTAATGATGTAGACAAGAAATAAGGCCGGATTTTTCGAAATTCCCACGGGATATGGTATTAAGCGGGCACGAAGAAAAAAGTGCGCGCAGAGGAGAGCGAGCGAGCGCAGTGCCCACCAACTGTTTATTAACTCCGACTGACCGTTTGCACGCTCAATTTTAGTCACCAGTCGAGTTTTGCGACTTTAGACACCAGCGGCACACCGCGGACACTGCATACAATGGTCGTGAAAAGACATTTCTAAAAACAAATGACGGAGCAAACAAAATCACGGCGAAATCCCATAAGTTCGAGAACCAATCTGTATCAATCCGGGTGACGAGGGGGTGAGGTCGCAATCTAGAGAGCGGCAGGGAGTGTCCATGCTGTATGTTAGTACTAATAAATATACTTTTCCTGCGGCCTAGACGAATTGCCATTTGATTTTCACCGTGCAGTGATAATTCAGACCGAAATGGCAGCGGCCGGCAGCAAAGCGACGAGCTGTTCAAGCTTATAAAATTACTATGGGCCTCATAAGAACGCTCAATATCACCCAAAGGGCGATGGAGCTAGCTATGCTCGAGTTTCCCTACGCGATCGAATCAGAAACGAGGAGATCCGTAGGAGAACTACGGTAACTGACATAGCTCACAGGATCGCTAAATTTAAGTGGCAGGTGGGCAGGGCACATAGCTCGTAGAACAGATGGCCGTTGGGGCAGTAACGGTCTCGAGTGGCGAAAACGTAGCGTAGGCAAGCCTCCGACACGGTGGACCGACGACCCGGTGCAGGACGCAGGAAGCCGCTGGATGCGGGCAGCGCAGGATCAATCGTCGTGGAAATCCTTGGGGGAGGCCTTCGTCCAGCAGTGGACGTCTTTCGGCTAAAGTATAGATTCACTTGATAAAATATGAAGCGCAGCTCGTACCGCCACGCGCTGCTTGCCTGCCAGCGGTCCTGCCCGCGCGGCAGTGCGTGGCCGGCGGGCAGGTTCGCGGCCTGTGCGCTCCCTGGCACTCTGCTCACCCTCACCCCATGACAAGAGGCAGCTCGCGGAGCCGCGAGTTTGCCGTGACCCGCTCTGCCGGCAGTTGTCGACCACTGTCATTTCGGTCTGAATTGACCCTTAGATCTCGTCTGCAGTCTTACCGGTGTAAGTCCGTAGCCGCTGCATAGCACGACATAACCTTCGGACCTCCTCGTCGCGCGCACCCGCGAGCATCGCTCGTAGCTCGTGCTCGGACCGTTCGCGCAGCACTTCCAGCGTCGCCACTCGGGAACATATCGCCTGTGGGTGAAGGAGAGAAACAATTAACTTACATATGTTATAGGTGGGAGTTTAGGATAGAAAGTTTGTGATAACAACAAAATATATATACGACACTCCATACAATGGGCCAATAATAAAAACCTACACTTGGCTTCTCTTTCTAACCTTACTCTCAACGTGTCGCACTCGTTGCGACCTGTTTGCACTACTCTATCACATGCATAACAATAGTTCCACTTTCACGACTATCTTCACATCTCCCTTTTTAACAAATTAAAAAATAGAAACATTTATCTACTCACTAAGTATGAGTACATTCAAAACAAAATTTTAACAAAATGGTGTTAAGCAGGTGAAGGTGACCTGGTGAACGTCGCGGCAAGCCACTGGATGCGGTCAGCGCAGGACCAGTCGTCGTGGAAATCCTTGGGGAAGGCCTTTGTCCAGCAGTGGACGTCTTTCGGCTGATGTGGTGATGATGTTATTAATAAAAACTTTGCAATTCGAGTCATTCCAATCGTATTATTTATATAGAAAATAGTGAAGACAAATGCTAGTCATCTGATTTACTTTTTACCATCTGTCAAAAAAGACATTTTGTTTGAAGGCGTGACGTCATAGTTATGCAGCGTCATTAATGGTCTCATTTTGTGATTTTGGTGAATTAAAAATCGAAGACTTCATGGAAAACAAAACTAGTGAGGTTTTCTGAAGTTAGAGTAGGAGGGCAATTTAGTGATCAAGAGTTCATAATTTATTTCTGATGCTGTCGTCATCCAAATTTTAGGAGGACATGAAATACCATTGTCACAAGTCATTCATCACATTTCAAAGCTTAGGGAGAGCTATTTTTTCAACACCGTCATCTAATCCACCGCGGGTCTACTGCGAATGTAAGAATATTTTAAATTTTGCTTTTCAATACTTAACCAACAACCGCCGTCTATCCCTTGGATAGCATGGTGAATTGTACCATACGATAAGAGAGAGAGAGAGAGAGAGAATACTTAATAATTTGGTTTTTATCAAACTCTGTATGGCTACAATAACTGAAACTAAAACTCTCCTGGTTATTATAAACCTGACTTCATCACTAACCTCTATAGCCTCCAAGTTGAGCCCCAAATGGCCAAGCCATTGCACTACGTAGGAAAAGAAACGTCACTTGTTAGGTCATCATCACTAACTACTCTCCACGCATACTCACTCCACATACCACTCACCTCTATAGCCTCCTGAACCCTCCGTTGCACTCAAAATGGAACATGCATCAACTTGCTTTCATCATCAGATCCCAACCTCATCACCCCCAGACCACACACACAGCTCACCTCTATAGCCTCCTGACTGAGCCCCACGACCCGCAGCCATTGCGCTACACATGGAACATTCACCAGCTCTCTTTGCAACTCCTCACCGAAGCGCGCTTTTATCACCAGCTGACGGGAGAAGTGTTTCACTAGCTTGCCCTGCAACAAGATAAGAGGTGTGATTGTATGTTTGACAGTTAGTGGCATTATTCTGTACCATTACCGTGCTTCGCAAGTCACGTTAAGCCGTTGGTGCCGGTTGCTATCACTAGATGGCAGTCGTTAAGCCGAAACGGATCACTTATCATCGTATTAGCCGAAAAACGTCCACTGCTGGACAATGGCCTCCCACAAGGATTTCCACGACAACCGCTCCAGCGCTGCCCGCATCCAGCTAAAAAACTTCAAAAATCCACTCCAACTTCTAAAAGTGGGGTGCGTCACTAGCTCTACATCCTCCACCGACCCGGACTTTGCCTCCATGTGTGCAGTATGACCTAACTTTCCCGAGTTAGGCAAGAGACACATGCTCCAGCAGTAGGGTCATTTATGGGTTATTAACGATTCAAAATTTATTGTTTATGTTCTCACTCATACTACATCACCTGGCGGAGGCACCTCCTTTTTATCCCAACTACCCAAGAAGAAGGGTAATGATGTTCGAGTCTATGTATTGTAGCAAAAATAATAAAATACCCTAGAAAGGCCTTGCTACATCATACATAGAATTTGGAATTAGTAAGTCGAAAAAGTTGTTTAAGGGAAAAGAAAAATGTATGAATGTATATGGCTTGATGGATTTTGAAGTGCACCTAGCACTCGTCGGTAGTTAGATTGCTCTTGATCCCCCAAGTTTTATAAAATATATTTAAGGGCTGGCAGGACGCTTGAGTTTCCATCAAACATACAAAAAAAAATGCTTGATTGAATCTATACTTTTCACATATATTGAGACAATTTGTTTTGTTTCGATCATAATAAATTTAAACATTTTATTACATACAGTAGTACATTGAAAACAAATTATATGTGTCTTCTCAATATATTTTCAAAGTTTGGATTCAATCCAGCTTGTTGTTTTTAGGGTAACGTACAGCCCAAGGGTGACCGTCCATCTGGCCGGTTTGTCTGTCAATAATAATAATAAATATCCTTTATTGCTTATCAAAAAAGCATTACAGAAACATATTTTAAATATGTACAGTGCAAAGGCGTCCTTATCGCTTTTAGCGATTTCTTCCAGGCAACCTTAAGGTAACGGCTGTATTTCATGAACCGTAATAGGTAGACAGTGGAAATTTTCACAGACTGTGTATTTCTATTGACGCTATAATAACAAATAATAAAAATTAAAAAGAGATCAAAAATTAAAGGTTTAAAACATGTTTTTCAATTTCCATTTTCAATTCAATATCTTTATTTTACACCAAGAGACAGTTCATAATATGATTTTGTTAGTAACAATGTCCTTACAAACTATGTTAGTAACAAATATTTAAAAAATAGGTAAATAGTTAATTTTAGTTTTGGTTAATAGTTTTTGTAGGTATTTTAGACAGAGATTTGTTACCTATGCACTAACAAACAACATTTGAAAATCGAACCCATTTACGCGCACCATATTATAGGTAGTTCGCTTCCGTTGCACTGAATGCTACTAGGAAAAGAGATGCAAATTGGCATCATTTTATTTGCTTCACTTTTAGGACGCATGTAACCTATCTACCTCCCCATATATATAAGGTGTAACAAAATTATCTGAAACTATTTTAACTGGTGCTTCTACCCATGAAACTGAACAACTTTCCCAATGGAACCCATAGTCAAATCGCAAAAAAAAATTATGATCTCCCATTACTAACTCGATCAGCTGATCAGCCAACTTAGTATGGGAAATACAATTTTTTTTAACTTAGTATGGGAAGTACAATTTTTTTTAAAGATTTTACTATGGGTTTCATGAGGAAAGATGTTCAGTTTCATGGGTAGAAGCACCAGTTAAAATGGTTTCAGCTAATTTTGTTAGACCTTATATAGCATATCTCCGATTTTAGAGGTATATTTGATTTAGCTCTATTGTAAAAACGGTAAATACATACAAGTGTGAAACTACGTCTGATTATAGTACTAATTCTGGAGTAAAACAATAAATAATAAAATCCGGCCAATTGTGAGTCGTACCCGCGCTAAGGAGTCCGAAAACAAAGAGGATATTTATTTCTGTCGCTCGCATTGATTGTCTTTTGTAATAGGTACAATTTTCATAGTTGTGTGGAGAGGTGTGGTGATATGGATATTGTTGTGGTTGTTACTTTGCAAATAAGAAATTTTCGCTATCTATCTAATCTACCTCAACAGTTTCGACGTGTAGTACCAAATTCGCAAAGTGCCAATGCACGCATATGTCCAATTATGCAAAACTCCAATTTGGCAAAGTACCAAGTTTGTAAAGTGACAAACTCGCAAGACACCAACTACGTTACTTACCAAAACTGTAACACGCTAGTTACCATAGAAACTGTTACCAAAAAGAGAGTTGACAAAAATTAGTTTAAAAAAAATACTGTAAATGAGCGAGCGAAGCGAGCGGTATTAGGTTCGGTCAGGTTTGATTGATTATGATTGTACAGTCAAAGAACCTCACAAAGCTACGCTCCCTTCCCCCCCCCCCCTATGGGTAGCAGAAACTGGTATTTTCCGAATTTGGCATTATGCTTAATGGCACTAAGCGTATTTGGTATTCTGAGAATCTGGTGCTTTGCTTGTAACAAAAATACATTTTGCAAAACGCCATATGGCATTCTGCGAATTTGGTACTACGCGTCAAAAGGTACCTCAACTACCTACTGACTGGAGCAGAATATAATTAGTGCTATTATAAGCATAAATAAATAAATAGCAGTCAAATGCACTCAAATTTTTAATAATTAAAAAAAAAACATTGCAAACAGATATTTTTTTTTATGTAATTCATTTTCATTTGAACTGGTGTCAACAATAAAGCTTGATAAAATACCTCTAAACAGTAACAATTTTGTTTACATTTAAAATTAATATGACTCATATTCATATCTTAACTTGGTAATTGTTTTACTATGTCATAAAATATTGATTTGTTAATAAACAACCACTTATCACTAGCTAGCCTAACCAGTGAACAAGAATACACTTATTCAACACTATTAAAAAAATATGACTTTAGTAGCACCTCTCTTTAACTGTAATAGTATTGTCGCTTGTAGATAGTTAAATTACAAAAACCGGCCAAGCACAAGTCTAACTCGCGCTAAGTAGTGTTCTAGTCTTTTCAAAACACAAATGTATATTTTAAAAATCAAAATTATATTTGCAGTTGGTAATAGAACATTTTATATGGAAAATCTACGAACTATTACAAATCCAACTGCACACCTTAAATTGGTCGACTGTTACTCCTAAACTAAGAAAATCTACATAGCCATGATAGTTTTCCTTTTAAATTGATTATACACATGTCCTACTATTTATTTATTATTGATGTATAACATCTTTGCTCTCGCTTTCCTGCAATTTGTGGGAGTGATTTCGTGAAATGGGACGGAAATGTGTAACAGGAAGTCGCGAAAGCGCGGAATTCTACTTTACGAGAGTCCGACTCGCACTTGGTCGGTTTTTTTCGTTACTGTCAGATCCGCCACCCAGGTACAATATCGTCATCAAATCTAACTAACCTAAAGTATTTTGTCACATGTTACACATCATAAGCGAGTACTATAGGTCTCGCTCGAATTTTTTTTTCAAATGTCCTGAAAATTAGCACTTTACAAGCTTAATATTTCGCAAACTGATTCCTGAATCAAAATATGGTGCTAGCAAACCCTCAGTAGTTTTTTAAAAGACCTATTCAACGATACCCCCCCCCCCCACCCACACACGCATCACTATAACATCAACGGAAAAAATTCACCCCCTCTTTAACATGTTGGGGAGGTAGTCTAAAAATATATTTTTTAAAGATTGTACTGTACCACATTATCGGCGTGATTAATATTTAAGTCGTATACCTATGCCACACTACAGCTTTCTAGTACTAATAGTCTCTGAACTAAGCCAGGGACAGACGGATACACAGACAGACAGACATGGCGAAACTATAAGGGTTCCTTGTTGACATCGGAACCCTAAAAAAGGCTACCGTTTGCCGAGTGAACCATGGTGAAAACGACATCCCAAGTCTTAAACGCCGCAACCCGACCGTGTAGGTGCGACATAAAAATAGCAGTGGACATCTCTCGGCTAATATGATGATAAAAAAAAAATATTTCACTATTTCTAAATAAACGATTGGGTTCAATTTCTTAATCTTGTATTAGTTTTTTTGCCTTCGAATGCAGTTTTACTTTACTCTGAAATTGATGACGTGGTTCCATAGAACAATTTTCCCCACACCCAATAGTTTTAGTTATTCATACAGACTCATTTTTATGTCGCACCCTGTATATGGTAGGAACGGCGGGTTGGCGCCTTCAAGACTTGGGTTTTCGTTTTCACCATACCCTGTATATGGTAGGAACGGCGGGTTGGCGCCTTCAAGACTTGGGTTTTCGTTTTCACCATAAGTGTCGACAGTAAACTGTGAACAAATGCCTGTGGACTGTGTTAGTGGAGTGTGTCGTGCCTGACCCTAACCCTTCACAAAATGAAGTGAGGGTACATGGAGGTGTTCCTGCGACGCGCTAGCGGCGCCTACATCGCGGCTTCAGTCTGCTCGCAACCACGGCTATCGAAGCATAGTCGAAACGTTGAGGTAAAAACAACATTAATATCAGGCTTGTAGCGAAAACTGTTTTCGCTCCGATCGTAAAACTTTTTGGTTCGATCTCCTGGCTTTTGGCTGGACGTATATATTTTAGAATGTGAGACAAAACTTTTGGATTCGGGCGCCATAAATGTAGCGAACAACTCTCCATTGCCCTTTGGGTGACCTTGAGCCTTCTTATGAGGCCCATAGTAAGCGACCATGTCTCAGTTCCGTACGTCATCACTGGCAACACACATTGGTCGAAGACCTTGGTCTTAAGACACTGCGGTATCTGGGACGTAAAGATATTGCGAAGCTTCCCGAACGCTGCCCAGCCGAGTTGGATTCGACGATTGATCTCTTTCTCGAAGTTGGACCTACCTAACTGGACTGTTTGTCCCAGGTATACATATTCGGTAACAACTTCGAGTGTAGAGCCTCCAACCTTCAAAGGAGTAGGTATGACACGGACGTTTGACATAATTTTCGTCTTGTCCATGTTCATTCGAAGACCCACTTGTTGAGAGGCTCTACTGAGGCCATCGAGCATTGTGCCTAAGTCGTCCATAGTCTCAGCCATGACCACGATATCGTCAGCGAATCGAAGGTGGGTGATGTACTCGCCGTTGATATTGATGCCGAGTCCACCCCAGTCCAAAAGCTTGAAAACATCTTCCAGGGCGGCGGTGAACAGTTTCGGAGATATAACGTCTCCCTGTCTCACCCCTCGCTGCAGCTGGATAGGTTCCGAGTTTTGATCCTGGAGGCGAACCGACATGGTGGCGTTTTCATACAAACACTTCAGCACTTCGATATATTGATAGTCAATTTGGCATCTCTGGAGAGACTGTAACACAGCCCAGGTTTCGACCGAATCGAAGGCTTTTTCATAGTCCACGAACGCCAAGCATAGTGGCTGATTGTACTCTTCGGTCTTCTGTATAATCTGCCGCAGCGTATGTATGTGGTCTATGGTACTAAATCCTTTTCGGAAACCGGCTTGTTCGGGAGGCTGGAAGTCGTCAAACCTGCGTGCGAGACGATTCGTAATGACCCTCGAAAACAGTTTGTAGACATGGCTCAGAAGTGAAATGGGTCTGTAGTTCTTCAACAGGGTATTGTCGCCCTTTTTGAAGAAAAGCACGACCACACTTCTGTGCCATGCCTTAGGCGTTTGTCCCTCAAGTATAACGGAATTAAATAATTTCTGAAGAGCTTTAAGTACCGGTGTTCCACCTGCTTTCAGAAGTTCAGCCGTAATTCCATCATCACCCGGTGTCTTATTTGTTTTTAAGCTGTTTAAGAGCCATTCTAATCTCGTACAAGCTGACGTCCGGGATATCTTCGGTATAGTGTCGGGTAAGTGTAGCTCTTGGGTCTTTAGCCAGATCGCGTGATCGAATCAGAAACGAGGAGATCCGTAAGAGAACCAAAGTAACCTACATAGCTCTCAGAATTGCTAAACTTAAGTGGCAGTGGGCGGGGCACATTGCTCGTAGAACAGATGGCCGTTGGGGCAGTAAAGTTCTCGAGTGGCGACCACGCACCGGAAAGCGTAGTGTAGGCAGGCCTCCCACTCGGTGGACCGATGACCTGGTGAAGGTCGCGGGAAGCCGCTGGATGCGGGCAGCGCAGAACCGGTCGTCGTGGAGATCCTTGGGGGAGGCCTATGTCCAGCAGTGGACTTCCTTCGGCTGATATGATGATGATGATGATGATGAAATGTAGCGAAACCTGCTAGGGTAATATTCCCCAATTTAAATTATTTTATGCTACACTATGTTCTATAAAATCACATAAAGTCTCGCCTTTCATTTGTGATAGATAATGAATAATTGTAAAAGTTTAAAGTGTTATGTTTCACCATAGTTCTCTCTATAACAATTTCATAAGAGCAAACAGTAACCCTTAATTTAAAAATCCATGGGCTCCAGTACTTCATGTAAGGAAGCTGCTGAAGACATATCATGCAAGTTCAAGGAAATGCATCACATGAGACAAAAGTCTGTCAGACTTATGTCTGTGCTTATGTCATGTGGTTATTGAATAAGAAACTATTGTACTGTTTAAATCAGGGATTTCCAAAGTGGTCGATATCGGTTTCCTAGGGGTCGACATAAACGAAAACTTATTTTGGGGGTCGATGAGGTCTAAAAACCGACCTCCATTAAATTAACACAAGTTCTTATTACCTAGGTATTTTGTATCAATAGGAAAAAACTAAAGATAGGCCCCCTTATTCATAATAGTCTGCTAACTTAAAGCATTGCTAATTCTCACTCTGTCTTCTTCTATTGACCTAACTCAGAATGAAAAATAACACTCTGTAGCAGCTGTTTTAAGTTAGCGGACCATTATGAATAAGGGGGTAGATCTTAAAAGTACGTAAATTGGCCATGGGGGTCTGAGGTAACAGTTCATTTTGGAAAAGGGGTCACTTGTCCAAAATAGTTTGGGGATCCCTGGTTTAAATAATGCCTATTCAGTCTTGCCTTGAAGATTCCTAAACAATATTATGAATTGGTGTTGTTATACTGATGTCGCCAATTGTCAAGCTGCCTAGACAAGATGATTAACCGAGCACAATTCACTACTTAAATATAACAGATACAGATATATATTTATACATACAAAAACACTTAGAGAGGACGTATACAAAGGTGGACTTATCTCAATAAGAGATCTCTTCAAGCCAACCTTACCAGGTGATATACTAAAACGAAAAATGAAAAATAAATATAGTTTAAAAAAACTAAAAACACCCTTTTAAAACACATCAAACTAAAAAGTGAAAAATAAATCTTAATAATACTTACTACTACCTACTAATTCTAAATAAAACTTAATATAAGCTGAAAGCAATAATGAACAAAGAATCTAGTATTTTTGTAAAAAAAGAGTGGGTTGCTAGATATACGAAAAATATGGCACAACCCGCCCCACGCTTTTTTCACAATAATACTAGTATTTTTCGTTCATTATTGTTTTCAGCTTATATAAAAAATATTTTTTCACTTATTAGTTTGATGTGCTTTAAAAGCATGTTTTTAAGTTTCTTTTACTATATTTATTTCTCTTTTTTTTTTAGTTTGAAATTTAATCCTGGCAATTCTGGCTACCCTGATCAGGATAATGAGATAAACTTCTCAAATTAGTGTATTGTCACTGATTCTTGATAAATGTACAAAGTTTGAATTAAGAATTATTAAAAGTTTGAATTAAATATCTCAGTTTAAAGTGGGTCAAAATCGAGTGCAAAGGAGTCCGTTACAAACATACATACAGGTGAATTTGATAAAAGCGTGATAAAAAACAATTAATCATTTTGGTTTTTGTTTGTTTCCCTGGGTACACAAGTCATCAGCCCCTTGTATCATGTATGTTTCCAACTTTAGCATCTTCACTCACCATCAGATGAGATGATAACAAGAGCTTACAAGTCAATAAAAAAAATTGTAGCAGAATTTCCGTGTGTTGGTGCATTTGTGCACGCTAATATCCATAACAGCTGAACCAATTTGGATGTGGTTTTCTGATAGTATTGAGATTGGGCTTAGATTTAAATTTTGTGTTGTTTCATTTAAATCTGTTCATAACCAATGTTATTAAGGTACCCAACTTCAACATTGAACTGGCTCCAACCAATAAACCAATTAATTAAAAAAGTACAGAATTAAAAAACCTGACTACAGTCAAAAACACTAAAGTACAAAAAATGTTTTATAAATAAGATAAATACTCTTTAGACTTTAGTGCACACACTATACAACAATATATCTGTCCCTATACTTTAGAGACATGCTTCACCATGAATTTAAAAAAAAACAGTCATACCTTATCCAATCTGGTTTTCTGGTTGTTTTTAGCTTTTCATTTAATAAAATAAATTCGTTTTGCACTTTAGGTTTCTTTATTTAGCAAGTCTGATCTATTTAATTACGTTTTGTTTTGAACTTTTTCTTTTAATGCTGTATTTTCAAGCAACTTCCAAAAAGGAGGAGGTTCTCAATTCGTCTGTATGTTTTTTTTTATGTTTGTTACCTCAGAAATTTTGACTGGGTGAACCGATTTTTATGATTCACAGTCAGGTAAATATGCCTGAAAGTCAGTTTAAATCTTTATATATAAAAGGAAAAGGTGACTGACTGGTATAGTCAATCATGATGTAGGCATCCATTAAGAAAGGATTTTGGGAAATTCCCACGGGAACCGCAAAAAACGGCAATCTGCACAGGTGAAGCCGCGGGCACCCACTAGGTACTCATAAATTAATTAGCATTCAATAACTTTAGTCACAGTCTAACCGCATCAACCCACATGTTTTCATATCAGATACCTATTGAATGATAAATCATAGGTTATTGGTAAATTGATTGAATAAATTACTGCTCTGTTTTATGTTAACCTAATGATAACTATGCACTGTAATTATTCATTCTTTTATTTGTGACAAAATATTGCACAGTATTTCATTGCTTTGTTCAAGGAATGAGCATCTGATTTGTGGGCGTATAAAAATAAAAATAAATATTCTGGGACAAAATCACACATGGTCATCTGGCACCAAAGTAGGATTCCCTGAGTTATTGGGACCAGAGACTGATATAAATACTTATGTGTGTTTAAATACATACAATTATATAGATATTATTGTAAAGTATATTTTGTTAATTCATTGTACATCATTAATACTGCAATTATTACAATATCTGAACTGTTATTTGTTAAATTGCAGTTTCACATTCTTCTTCTTCTTATTGTGTGGCATAAATAACCGTGCTATCTAAGGGACAGACAGCGGTTACCTGGTGTTGCACTTAGCATCACCTGCAGTCACATGTAGGGCATTTAGATTTACAGTTACAGACGTGTGCAACACAACCTTCATACACATCTAGAATCAGATGTGCAGGTTTTCTCATGATGTTTTTCATTCACTGTTAAAGCATTTGGCAAGTATACATTCGTAAGTTTCGAAAAACTCATTGGTGGTGCAGATTAGAACCCGGGACCTCTAGTTAGGAGGACCAAGTCATTACTGGTTCAGCCACCGACGCCAATGTATATTTTACATTCTAATAACTACCTATAATTCAGAACAGTCATGTAAATATGGAAAGGCAATTCATTTAAATAATATTACCCAAACAAATCACACCCCTAACTCTAATCTGTGTCACCTCTGTGTCATCTAACCCCAAACTAGGATATGTTAATAAACTATTAAGTATAAATTAATAATAAAGCGTCGGTGGCTCAGCCGGTAACGACTCGGTCCATCTAACCAGAGGTACCGGGTTCAAATCTGGACGGCCAATGTACCAATGAGTTTCAAAAACTTACGTACATATCATTACCGATTGCTTTAACGGTGAAGGAAAACATCGTGAGGAAACCTGCACAGGCCTGCGAAGAAACTCGAAGGTTGTGTGTGAAGTCGACCAACCCGCACTGGGCCCGCTCGAGCCCCTCGGTGGAGACGTATATGAGCTGATATAATAAGTATAAATAATTTTCGAAGAATGTAAAAACTTTAAGGTAAAAGCTTTAATTTGAAAAAAAATTACTTATTTCATAAAAAAATAACTAGTCAGCCATCTTTGGGAGTCCGCCACATTGGATTTAGAATGATGTCACTTGGCTTACCATGCATTGTGCTCTAAACTTAACGTGTATGCAAAACTTCAGCTCCATTGGAAACCGGGAAGTGTTTCTAATTTAGCTTACAAGATTTAAGTTTCAAAAATTTTGTTTTAATATCGAAAACTGACTGGACTTGATCTGTATCTACAGTCTATATGGTAATAGGTTGTACGACTGACAAATTTAAAGAGGAGAAAAATAATAAGACAAAACTGAATAACTTTCCCCAAAAGTTTTAGAACTCATACAATTTGATCAGCTGACTAAGTCCAAACTTTTTTGAGTATTGGCCATAAGTTCCTTATGAAAAAAAAATATTATTATGTTTATCACATAACAGACTCATATATTGTTAGTAACTCTTATCCTGTGTTAGTATAAAAATGTAGTGAGCAACAAGAGAGATTAAATATGTCTATACTGTTGTATAGCCTGTCCGCAATCATTACACTGGTCTACAGTGGTTTTGTTGCCCTTGGAATAAGATCGATTTTGGATATATTTATGCTCACAATTCATGAAACTATCAATGATTTTGTAAGATTTGCTCTCTTTTTTTTTTGCATAGAACTCTAATCATGACTGGGAAAATAAATTTTATTACTAACAAGCCGATTAATTGATCATAAACACAAGAGCACATTCAATACTTTCATGAATAAATTAGTGATCTGGGCACTTTAAAACATCAAAATTTGCCAAAATATCCAGGGCATATTTGTAGAGCTGTGATCTATAATAATTGTTCAGTTTCGATTTTATATTCAAATCCTTAAATGTAACCTTTCACCCTATATTTAAAATAATCAAATTGTTCTTCTTATGTGATAATTAAACTATTCAACCAACTACACTCATTATAAGAGCTAAAATAGTAATGTCAAAACCAGTATTCCATGTGCAGATGTAATCTTATCTGCTGATTATAAGTGGGTCGTACAAATTCCTTATTGATCAAATAGCATTATCATTTATCACCAAATCTCACTAGTGGCTTTCTGCTTCACTCATTATTTATCTGAGTGCAGATTTCATTAATTATTATATGAGAATAAAATATTACTCTCTTGGAGTTGGATAAGTACAATTGTTTTTGTGAAAAATGTAAAAGTATGAAACAGGCATTACAACAGAGTTCACACCAAATACTTGAATAGCAATACAAAATAGGCCAAGGTGGCGCTCAAGGCAGCCGGGAGCGTACGGCGTGCGTAACATTCGCGGCAATGAACTTTTCACCCAAGTCCTTGAGAGACAGCCTTGAGTCCCGGGGCAGGTATACTTTCAAGGGCACACTTTCCCGAGGTTTTAATACCAAAATTAGGAGCCAGAGAAACTGACCTCCAGTGTCCGGATCTCCTGCTGTGTCAGCTCGGCGCTGGTGGAGCATTGCGTCCGCAAACCCTCAAGCCTGTCCGCAGAAACGTCAATCATTGACTGGATGGTCTGTATCATTTGAATCGCATCATTGGCCCTCTTTATTTCGTATTCGCTATCCGTATCCATAACAGGTATCACAGCACTTTACACAGTATCACTACTCTTATAAGGAAAAAAACACTACTCATTTTATAAAAATGAATTTACAAAACATTGCCGAATACAGCAGCCATGTCCAAAAATCTATAATTTTGTCTATGGTCTGCGCTAAAGAGGGCAATCATTGAAAACTGTCATAAACTGCGTTCCAATTTATATTACACTTATACATGAACCATATAGTCTACTTATTGCCGTTGTTTTTAGATATACCTAACTTGATCAAGTGCATTCATTCAACTTACTGACTGACTTGACTATTGACAATGACTATTAGATATAAGGGGGCAAGGGCAGGTGCGGCGCGGTTATCGCGGATAGTGCATGAATAATGAAAGCTTAAAATGACATCACAAAAACAAAATGTTGGAAATGACATAAATATACGATATTGTGATACTGAGTATGACTGAGTTAGACCAATGAGATATGTCTTAATTAATTCAACCTTTTTGTCTAATGCTAAATCAAAATCTTGTGATTTTGTATTTATAAAGATATTCCTTAACTCTGTCAGGACATATTCCTCTCACAAAAATCTTTCGCGAATAAATATTTGTTGCAAAAAATATTGACATTAATAATTTCATTATATGTATATGGATTCTTAATTTTTTTCTTATAATGAAATTCTTCGAGTTGGGCATACTAATATCATTTTTGTTTGACGTCACTCCTATAAAGATGTTTTTGCAAATAGTATACAATTACGGTGGGTTGCAGCAGGCAAATCCTTACTTACTTATTATACCTTTTCACGTTTCAGCTTCCTGACATACTTCCCTAGGGATCTGGGGAAAACTCATATCCACACTCGCACGTCGGCATGGCAACGGAACAACGGTTTGAAGTGACTTTTTATATAGAATTGGTTGAGGAGATGAGAAGTGGCACAGACTTCTAATTACATTAGCCCGTTATAGTTCCTGAGGGATCTGGAGAAAATTCATATCCATGCTTGCGCACACCACTCACCTTCAATAACAGTCATGAAAACGATGTCCATGCAGGCATAGCCGCAGGAAAAAACTGGTAACATTATAAATGTGAAAATGTGTTTGTTTGTATGTTACCTATTCACGCTTCAACAGCTAAACCAACCTAGGCAACATTTGGTATTCACGTAGCCTGGGTCATGGAGAAGGACATAAGCTAGTTTTTATCCCGTAAAAATAGCAAGGTCCGATACAGTTTCTGAGGGAACTGAAAAAAATATTCTTTTTTTGGTTAATTTCCTTAACATCACAACGAGGCAGCGGATTGTTATATTTTTTGCACAGAGATGACTAAAGAGGTGGGAAACTACATAATCTACTAATTAGCATAGCCCAAAATAGTTCCCAAGGGATCCAAAGAAAACTCATTTCCACCTTCGCTCACTTGGCGTCGCAACAAACTGATTGAAGTGATTTTTGCGTAGGAATAGTTGAGGTGGTGGGAAATAATATAGACTGCTAATCAGAATATCCCTATAGCACTCACCTTCGAAGACAGTCATAAAAACTATGTACACGCGGCCAAAGCCACGGGAAAAAGCTAGTCATTTAAATAAAGAAGAAATAATAGGGGCCCCAAATTTTTTTGTTATTGGATACCAATGATCGATACGATGTTACATTTATTAAGTTTGCTTATTTTGAAACATTGGTTTCTTTTTTAATTTAGAGTTTTTAATATTTAATACTAAGTATGACGCTCATATGTTTCATTGTTTTTACTATAGAGAATATAAGAAGCAATAAACACTCTATTCTAATTAGAGAGTTATTAATTTACTACCTTGCTTACCGACTGCACTCTAGCAAAAACCTGGCACTTGCGATTCCTGCACACAGCACTGATACCTACACTAAATCGTTGACGGTTAATGCGGCTCGCTTGTGGAATGCACTGCCAGTGGAAATAAGAATGTGTCCCTCCATCTCCACTTGAGCCTTGAGCCCGTTTTGTGAAAGACATGACATCGTTTATTTGTGTATTCCTACTTGAGCTAAGTACGTATTTATATATGTAAGTATGTAAAGTACTATGGTATTTATATTATGTATTTATATTATTTTATTTAATATACAAGTAAGTATGTTTATTATATGTATCTAATTGTAATATAACATCTGTTTATAACTTTAGAATATTGTTTTCACTTCTTTTTAAAATCTGTACTAATTATTTTGTTTCTTTGCTTAAAGTGTAAATCCTTTCAGTAATTAAGGGTTGGCTGGAAGAGATCCCTGTTTGTGATAAATCCGCCTTTGTGCATGCTACTGCTATTATATATCAATAATTGTTTATTTTCTTGTACAATAAAGAGTTTTCAAACAAACATAATTTATTCACGGGTCCTTTCAACAGCTGATTCTTGAGAGTTAGTTGGTATATTCTAACTATTATCTTGTATTTTAACATTATCACACTGAATTTGAGTTTGACTGCTATCATCTCTGGTGCTAGGAGTGTAATATAATTCTTCGGCCCTTTTTTGGATACCGATATAGTCGATGCTGGACATTGACCAGTTGTTTGTAAAAAGATTAAATGAAGTACCATGGCCACCTAATGAAGCAACTCTTTACACAACCAAAATCATTTTTTTTAAACAAATTTGTTCATCAAGTTATTACTTACAGGTTTTTTTTCATACCAGAAGTCAGAAGAGATATCCATCACTTTTGAGTTTCAGGTTCATTACTGATGAATCTTTTTCCACATATGTTTAACTTGCGTCTAGAGATAATGTGGCTGGCGGCAGATTTTATTTTTTCTTTGTTATCTTCTCTCGCCTGTATATTAAGACAATAAGATATATTTTTTTATGGAACAGGAATTTGTACCTTCTTAGCCGTTTTAACCCTTCTTAAATTGTAATTATTTGCCATTTTACTGCAATGTGATATATTTTACTAAGCACTCAATATGCTGCGATTTTTTTTCTGCCTGACCGTGAAAGACTGCCACTGTCAGAGACATTCTGTTACTATTTTTTTATATATTTATTTTCCACTACTAAATATTCTAATTGTTTAAATACGTCTTCATGTTGCAGATTGAGTTTAGAAATAAAAACAGCATTTTTAGAATTTTTATTATATCAGAGAACCATTTTACCCCATTATAAAACTGAAAATATCGATCCATATTTTATATTCTTTAGCATGGAAATCGTGCGAAAAAGACAAAGTTCTCTGTTCCACTCGACCGAAATTGGTGTAGGTTACCGAGTTCTTCTTCTAGTTATATTGTACTAATGTGTAGAAATTATTTGGTGGTCGGTAGGTAACTCATACAACTGTATAATACATACAGATATTTCAGAAGGCCCTTGGTAAACGTCAAAACTTGCAGTATCTATAGGTTCGCATTACAAGACTTTTTGGAGTTTTCAGTGTAAATACACAATAGTAAACTGCTCGGCGACATGGGCCAACTGGTCTCATGATGGTCTACAGTGAACGAACAGTTCTGACATTTACAATTGCGAATTAAAAAAACAAAACGGTAGTCTATGAATTTTACCAATGGGGAGAGGACGTTTGTTGTGAGATTTGTTTCCTAATTTTGCCTTTCGTAGTTTTTAATTGTGTGTAATGTAATTATTTTTATTACATAGTGAAAACATATTTTTTACTTCAATTCTAGATAGGTGTTATTTTTTCTTAGTGTCTAGATGTAGCTGAAAAGTTTTAAAATGTACCTCTCTCTGCCCGCTCTCTGCTTTGTGTTAAAAGGTAAATAGAATATTTATATAAAGAAAAATGTTCTATAAAAATAATTGCGAGGGTCGCTGGTGATGTTTGTGTCATTTTCCGGCAGTTCTCCCGTGGGTCCTATCGGACGATGTAGAGGTACGAGAGATGGCTGCGGATAAGGGTACGAGCGTGACTATTCCTTGTGGTGGAGAACTTGGTCTACCTTCCCTTAGCGTGCAGTGGGTCTACAGGGGCAACAGAACTCACCATGAAGTCCTGGTAAGCCTTATACATATATTTTTATACGTATTTAAAAAAAATAATTACATCGTATTTGAAGATTAAGGATTTGTTTGCTTTAGTCTGAGGCCGTAATTATTCTTCTCTTTTAATCCTATATAGTAGCAATTTTTTGTTAAAATTTAAATTTTTGAGCTCTAAGAGCTTTTGAGAAATTTAAAGCTTTAAATCTATTCCTATTAAAAAGCTAGGTTTTCAGTATGGTAGTACCTACTGGAAATCTTCAAAAATAGGTACATTTAAAGTTTAAATATTTAAATATGTTTTAAAGGTTGAAATTTGAACATAGAACTAACAGTAAAAATAAACATCTAGCACAGGCTAAGATAATGCTTTTGTAACAAAATATTTTAATGAAAAATAATAATGCAGTAATACTTCATTCATCTAAACTCTTTACAAGTAGCAACTATAAGGATTGCTTCAAGTGTATTCCATTGTTGTGTAATATAATATTGTATGGTCAAACAGACATCTGTGTAAATAAAAGTTTTCTGTGAATTAAAAACAATGCATGTTCTTACTAATTTTGTTTTAAAACAAAATTTATTTCCAAGACATGAAACTTAATTCATGTGTTACTTTATAGTAGGGGTGCAACAGATACCAATACGATACCAAAATATCTGTGTATCTATGTCATAATTGCTATTTTCATAACAAATTTCAGTCTGATCCGTCCAGTCTGAGCTGTGCGTTGATAGATCAGTCAGATATGGTTTCCTTTTGTATATACAGATAATAATTGATTATTGGGACGTGTTCTAAAGACAGGAAGTGTTGTTTGTAAATCAAATGAAGACCTGATTAAGATTAGGTTAAAATAAAAAATGTGCAACCATACAATTTGCATTGTTTTCTTACTTTGAACAGTGGCTTGCTCGTTCGATATTGGCTGTTATTTCTCCACTTATATCAGTGTTTGTATTGTATCTGCTGATCTCCTTATCGTTACATCCCTACTTTTTACAAGTAATGGAAATAAATGTCTACTGTTAATTAGATCAAAATAAATCTGCTATTTTTCCAAAGAATTGTTTTAAAAGTGGTTAAAGGCATTCCCCTAGCTAAATAGCGCATCTATCAGTTGAAAAATAATTACTTGCTCATTACAAACTGACGAAAATGTTAAACCACGAAAATAAAGAATAGGTATGTACTAGGGATGCATCCGATACCGATACCGATACCGATATATCGGCGATACTTCGGGTTTGCCGATATATCGGTATCGGCGATATTTTTATGGCAGATTCAATGATACTTTTCAAATTTCGCGCTTGAAAAATGTAATGTAAACGCGCGTGTTGTCCCATCTATTTCGTTGCAAACGAGGCATCTGTCGCATCTGAGAGACTATTTTCCACCGCAGGTCTTATTCAAACAGACTTGCAATCGCCTTTGCCCGCAAAACTTAAGAATGCTTTGTTTTTTAAATAAAAATCTTATAAATGTTAATTTTGATTACTAAAACTATTAATTAATTATGTTTTATTTATTCTACCTTACTTTTTGAATTCAATAAGCGTATCGGTATCGGTATCGGTATCGCCGATATTTTTATAAGAGTATCGGTATCGGTATCGTATCGGCAAAAAGGCGTATCGATGCATCCCTAGTATGTACTGTAGTTTATTTGGAAACTATTGACTGTAAAATATAGCTCACTGTAGTTACAGATAGAATAAGTGCCAAAAGTGACCTCTTTTAGCACTTATGCTATCCCTAATCTATATTTCACACAGTTGATAGTTTTTAAGTAAAGTACAGTATTCTATTTTTAAAATTCATCTATCAAAATAAAAACGTTAAAGTAGGTACTCACTCAGCAAGTAATTTTTTTTTTTACTGATGGCGGTGCACAGAATGCCCATAAAAGGTTCAAATTTTTTCTTTATTGAACAGTTTTTTTAAATAGAAGAGCCATTTGCAACAACTCTTAAATAATAAATTCAAGTGTTTTTTTTCGAAATGATAATATGTCTCATTCTATTTGAATTCAGTTTTGATTTTTCTGTACTGCACTTTACTTTACATTCTAAATAAAAATCATTGTTCTTACTAGCTACTGACATTAGAGTTGATATCCACACATCACATTGAGCCATTGTCCAATTTATCCACAGCCATTGTCAACTCATGAGTTAATTGATGGTTAGAAATGCTATCAGAGCAGAATAAATATGTATGACGTCATCTTTACGTCGTAATTAGCCTTTAGGATCATTGTTTTCATCTGAACTTTTGAACTTGGCTTCAATTATATACCACTTTTTTTTGTCTAAAATTTCGCCTTCGAGCTCTTTTTCAAAGAATTCTTCTTTAAAATAAGGATCGAGCAAAAGTTTGTCTTTAATCATTTTATCTAATCGAAGAAGATGTTCAGACAGTTCTTGGAGAACTTTGTATAGGTGTAGTAGTTGGCTGGCTTTGCGGCTGACATTTTGTGGTTTAAAAACCATTTCGTAGTTTTTATTGAAAACTCTCCTCACGACATTTCTTTCTCTTATCCATTTTGTTAGGTTTTGGTCCTCCATTTGCTGTGCTTTCAGGTTTCTGTTACACAAATAAAGACGAAATCAAGCAAGCAGACACAAAATACTTTTATTTGGGTTGCACAATCTTACATCGAGCAGATGATTGAACGTAGCGTTGTTACTAAGCGTTACTTGAGTACCTACGTTGTGGCATGTTGTGTGTAAGTATAAATTTGCCACCTACCCTACTTAGCCAAAACAAATCGAAATAAATGAGTAGGTGGGAGAGAGAGAGAGTTCTTTTCATGCTATTATGTTTTTACCCTACTACTTTCGAAGGAGGGTATTTTTTACCAATACTTCCTGTTGCGCTGCCCGCATCAAGCGTCTTTCCGCGACTTTTAGTTCAGATTATTATCTCTATTTTGAATGAATAAAAATATATTTTTTTAAAGAGAGATAAACGTTTTTAAACGACTTCATTATTATGTCACTTTCTTGTTTGTCTGTCTGTAGTTGCGGGTGGAATCTTGCAACCGATAATTCCTCTTATCCGATTATGCAGAAATTTTGCACTCAGCCTCAGTTCCGATGACAACACAATATAGTATATTCAATTTGTCTGTCTGTCTGTACCTGTTACTTTAGAATCCCCTCGACATAGGTATCAAATGAAAGGGAATGATGAGTAACAATAAGACATCTTACTTTATTTAAGATCCATAGGTACATAAGAAAATGAAAAAAATATATTTAATGTAGATTTAAATACTCTAGAAACCACGTTTTTATGTGACCATTTTTAACTGTTTTGGTATAAATAACTTGTTGCTAACATTTACAGTTATAAAATAACAATTAAACATTAGTTGTTGTCCCCCTATATGCGCAGAATACTCAATGATTTCGATTAAAGTCCATAAGAATGAGTATATTCTCTATTACTATTGGCAGCGCTAGTGTGCTAATCGAACCGTCTTTTTTGATAATTGGTAATAAATTAATTAGTAGGAACTGGAACTCAATTAAAATTATACCCCTGCTTCGTCCTCGAGAGTGGATAGGTTTGTTGAAGTTAGGGGCGGGCTGGTTTCCGCAACCAGGAGACCACTGCGCCTCCCGCGACCTCCTGTGTAAAGCCAGAGAAGTAGCCCCCGTAGGTTGCCGACGACCTCCTGGAGTGACCTCGGGTCACCGAGGTGCACGACCCTGTACTGTGCTAGCTCCTTGCAATCCAGCAGGATGTGGGCAGCTGTCTCCTCAGCCTCCGAGTAGATAGGTATTATTTGTAGTAACGCGTATCGTCTACGAATTCTACTTAAGGTGGTAATATTACAGATTTTCGATATTTTTGACGTCAATTACTCCCAAACGATAGAAAAACCAAGGTTGAAAAAAAATACCCTTATTGTTGATGATGTTGCTTATTGTCAAAAGCTATTAGAAACACGATTGACCAGTTTTGGTTTGATAGAAAAAAATCCCAAAGATAGGTCTACAGCTACACATGTCTACACCGTTTCTTTCAACTCTAGTTATGACTAATATTTTGAAGTATACAATATTAAAAAAAATATAAAGCAATTTTTTGGTATGATAATACAAAGTGAGTAAAGTAAATATTTTCTATATTTTCATTGTAGTTTTTGATTGAAACGAAAAACTATTGAAAAAGTGAAAAAGTGTGCTTATTTTCTTTACCCATTACACGTAAAGAAAAAGACTAGAGACAACTGTTCCAATCAGTACCTCGCCTTAACTTACCTAGTCTCTTCCGACGAAGCCTTCGCATAATTATAATAGAACGTCACTTCAGGTAAGTTCGTCTAATCATCAAATGGACACAGGGACAGGGAGCAACTCAGGGTCATCATTGCGACCTTGTGACATGGCTGCACAACCAATCACAAGGTCGCAATGATGACCCCAACCGACCGTTGCCATAGATGAGATACTAGTTACTTCCCGTTGCTCCCTCTGTCCACTACATTGTCTCAAGGATTAATGTTCCAAGATGTTTGCCGCCCACGTGGCCCAGTATACAACAATGATACCTATTCATTTCAAACAAAAGACATCAAGGCGTTATTCAGCTCGGACTCAAGTACGACTCACTTTACTTTATTCAAAGTATATATATTAGTACTGACGTACAGTATGGACACTCCCTGCCGCTCTCTAGGTTCGACCTCACCCCCCCTGTCACTCAGATTGGCTGTAGATTGGTTACCAAACGTAAAGGACGACCTACGCAAGCACTTTCATTCACTATATTCACTTTTCGCGCCGCTGTGATTTCGTTCACAGGAATAAAAACCAACGAGTTACCGAACATAAAGGCCCAACTATACTATAATATACGTCAGTTGTATGTATATCATTTATCGCTCGTTTTTATGGAGTGTCCGGAGTGTGCTTTAATATTAGTACTATAATCACACTAAGTTTCACGCTTGTGTATTACAGTTTTTAAGATAGAGCTAAAACAAAAAAAGGTTTCTTGTATGAGGGGGAGGGAGAATTCCCTTAATATTATACTTTTTTTTTATTTGTTAGTACCTAAATCACCAATAAACATTTTCTGTACAATAAATAACTAACCGCCTCCGTGGCGTAATGGTTAGTTATCTTTGTAAGACTCGGTTTGGTTGGTGGTAGGGCATTGTCATAGCTCGCCTGGCTAGCTACCACCATCTTATCTAAGTCTTGCCGACAAACATCAATGTTAACATCATAGATGTGTTCCGGCTTGAAGATATTAGATAGCCAGTTCCCCATTGCGTTAGCCCACTCCCAATTTTTTTTAAAAATAGTCGGCTATCTATAACGGTCCAAAAGATACAGCCCTATAGAGGAAGGACAAACAGACGAAACGTCCAGATCGACGGACGTCGGCGCGGCGTAGGGTTTGTAATATATATGGTGCAAATCACACAAAACCAATAACATCACATTAATTAAAGTTCTACTCTAGAATTTTCTTTTGCAAGCGTGGTCGAATGGTCGATTGTGAGCAAATCAACACCGGTTTGGTCCAGATCTGCGCCAGGGTCAATAAAATTTGAGTGCAAAGAGAATATAACAAACTAAAGTTTTCATTTGAGTGGTGGACCCGTCCATTGATTACTTGATGTTTTGGCAGCTTTTTAACCCCCCACCTCCTTTCTGGTGATACGTGGTGCGGTTTTAGACTACCCCTTCCGCCACCCAAAACTAGGTGTATTTTTCTGGTACAAAGTATTTTAAAAATTATCAAACAAGCCGAGCGGTGGGGAAATCGTTGCCTGGCAACGGCGAGTCAAAGTCACAAGTGCACGGGTATGGGACGCCTGATACCTTGAGCTGTGATTTTGCTTCCTCCCATTCCTTCCTGAGCAGATCATATCCTTTTTAAGGTGAACACAGCTACAATAAAAACGAAACTCTATGGCGACATCCAGAACGGTGATTTATTTTTATTTATAATATCTAATCTGAAGGCGCTAAGATCACTCAATCCGAGCAGGTTGATACGAGTTCAAATAAAATCAAACGTAAGTCTATTAATATTAAGTTTAAATCCATGCGGGCTTCAACGCGGCTGTTACGTTGAATAAAACCGAACGGCCAATACTCGATTTTTACATGTTTTTATTACGTTTCATCACTTTCAAATAAGTTTAAAAAAATTTGTTCAATTAAAATGAAAGGTCTTAAAGTAACTAATTTTTGTGTGTTGGTTTCATTCAACATTAAGTATTTGATTTCGAAAAAACAGGGTCTACAGTATATTTTTTACATCAAAAGTGGTAATAATTTTAAAACTGTATTCAATTAAATAGATTTTTTATTACTTTCGTAAAAGCGTCGGTGGCTCAACCGGTAACGACTCGGTCCATCTAACCAGAGGTACCGGGTTCAAATCTGGACGGCCAATGTACCAATGAGTTTTTCAAAAACTTACGTACATACTTACCGATTGCTTTAACGGTGAAGGAAAACATCGTGAGGAAACCTGCACACGCCTGCGAAGAAATTCGAAGGTTGTGTGTGAAGTCGACCAACCCGCACTGGGCCCGCGTGGTCGACTAAGGCCTAATCGCCCTGATTCAGGGTAGGCTCGAGCCTCTCGGTGGGGACGTATATGAGCTGTTATAATAATAATAATTATTACTTTAAGTATATTTTTTCCATGGTGTTATCTTTACACAGTCTTTCAATAATTTGAATTGAATATTATCATTTAACCCATCTTAAAGCATTGAATAACTAAATTATAATTAGTTAGGTATCCATATCTAATACTTAACTTGAAACATTGCATGCAACACTATCGCCATCCATGGATAAGTACTTTTTGGTGTAGCTGTGTTCACCTTCACTTTTTTTCCTTCATTTCTCATCTCTTGATCCTTCCCAATCCTCGATGAATATTATGACAAGATGTTTGTGACTTGATATTAATAATTTCCTAAAATGATTTATGTTTTACCTGTGGTTTTACTAACGAAATACTTATGCTATTGCATAATTAAAATTAATATGATGACAAAAATGGTGACCTCCTTAACTTTCCATAATAAAATTGTCTTACGCTTTTATCTAATTAGATAAGATATTTTCAGCAATACTAATAATATAGGTAATGCTAACCATATATAATATATAACGTTTAATAAAAGGGTGGTGCAGATTGGCTATGGGGATGGTGGAGGCCAAACAAAAAATGTTTAATTTTTAACATTTTCCATTAACATATTTTATACTAGCTGTTTCCCGCGGCTTCACCCGCGTGGACCACGTTTCTATGACTTTTCGAGGGTGCGCAGTGCGCGAGCCGCAAGCGGCTCGCGAGCGTGGTGAAAAGTAGTATATGTCTTAATCCAGGTCCTAATCTGTCTACCTACCAAATTTCAGCCAAATCCGTTCAGTAGTTTTTGCGGGAAAGCGTAACAGACAGACAGAGTTACTTTCGCATTTATAATATTAGTAGGGAAGGGAAGTAGGGATTAGTAGGGATACACGAGTAGTTACGTTTTAGTAGGTTGGGTACCTTACCAATTATTATTAATAGGCACATAAAATGCACACATTGAAAGTTAAAACAGTCCGGCGAAGAGTAGAATCTGGTCAGTGAGACGGTCAGTATTTGGTCAGTATTTCATTAGGTTTTGGTCAGTAAAGTCAGTATTTTGAGGCCTTGATACCGCTTCCACCCCTGAATTGTATGTTTCTTTGGCTAAGCTGGTGTAAACCTAAACGGCTATATAGATTTTGGCGTGTGAAGTGTCGTTAGATTCGTCTAAATCCCCTAAGAGTCGATAGAATACATTTTCAACCAACTTTCAAAAAGTAGGAGGTACTCAATTCGACTGTACGTTTTTTTTTTACGTGTGTTGCCGCATAACTTTTTTATGATTCTTTTTTTTTTGAAAGCTAGTGCTTCCCTTGTGGTCCCATATAAATTTTATCAAAATCGGTGTAGTACTTTATTAGAAAATTCACAACAACCAAAAATAATAAAGCAAAAATGTACTAAGTTGTTGCGATGGAAGTCGGTTTTCAATTATTAGCAGTCGAGTTTTTGATTTTTAAATATTTTTTTACAATATTATCACACTGCTGTGTTTTTCTAGGTAGATACTTTGTTGTTAATAACCCGTAATCGTCCCCACTGCTGGACCACGGGTCTCTTCCCAAACTGGGGAAGGTAAGGCCATACTCCACACATGGGGACCAAGTCCGGGTTGGTGGAGGTTGTAGGGCTAGTAGCGAACCCCAGTGTCAGAAGTTTTTGAAGCCACCTATAAGGCATCTGACACGGCTTAACGACTGCTATCTAGTGATAGCAACTGTCACCAACGGCTTAAGGCGAGGCATTGATTGGAACAGTTGTCTCTGTCTTTTTCTTTACGTGTAAAGAGTACAACGGCTTAAGGCGAGGCATTGATTGGAACAGTTGTCTCTGTCTTTTTCTTTACGTGTAAAGAGTACAACGGCTTAAGGCGAGGCATTGATTGGAACAATTGTCTCTGTCTTTTTCTTTACGTGTAAAGAGTACAACGGCTTAAGGCGAGGCATTGATTGGAACAGTTGTCTCTGTCTTTTTCTTTACGTGTAAAGAGTACAACGGCTTAAGGCGAGGCATTGATTGGAGCAGTTGTCTCTGTCTTTTTCTTTACGTGTAAAGAGTACAACGGCTTAAGGCGAGGCATTGATTGGAACAGTTGTCTCTGTCTTTTTCTTTACGTGTAAAGAGTACAACGGCTTAAGGCGAGGCATTGATTGGAACAGTTGTCTCTGTCTTTTTCTTTATGTAAAGAGTACAACGGCTTAGGGCGAGGCATTGATTGGAACAGTTGTCTCTGTCTTTTTCTTTACGTGTAAAGAGTACAACAACGGCTTAAGGCGAGGCATTGATTGGAACAGTTGTCTCTGTCTTTTTCTTTACGTGTAAAGAGTACAACGGCTTAAGGCGAGGCATTGATTGGAACAGTTGTCTCTGTCTTTTTCTTTACGTGTAAAGAGTACAACGGCTTAAGGCGAGGCATTGATTGGAACAGTTGTCTCTGTCTTTTTCTTTACGTGTAAAGAGTACAACGGCTTAAGGCGAGGCATTGATTGGAACAGTTGTCTCTGTCTTTTTCTTTACGTGTAAAGAGTACAACGGCTTAGGGCGAGGCATTGATTGGTACAGTTGTCTCTGTCTTTTTCTTTACGTGTAAAGAGTAAAGAAAATAACCACACTTTTTCATTGGTTTTTCGTTTCGATTAAAAACTGCAATGAAAGTATAAAAAATAATAACATTTCTCACTTTGTATTATAATAACAATTATTGCTGTATATGTTTAAAATTTATACTTCAAAATATTAGTCATAATCATAACTAGATATGAAAGTAACGGTGTAGACCTATCTTTGGTATTTTTTTCTATCGAGCCAAAACTACTCAGTCGTGTTTCTAATAGGTTTTGAATTTAAGGAACATCATCAACAGTGAGGTTATTTTTTTTGCTTGTTTGTTTGGATTTTCTATCGTTTAGGAATAATTGACGTCAAAAATATCAAAAATCTGTAATATTACTGCCTTAACGTGACTTGCGAAGCACGGAAACTGTCTACATAAACGCTAAACACGTAAAAAAACCGACTTCCATCGCAACAACGTAGTACATTTTTTCATTATTATTTTTGGTTTTTGTTAATTTTCTAATAAAGCACTACGCCGATTTTGATATAATTTATATGGGACTACACGGAAAGTACTAGCTTTTAAATAAAAAAAGATCATAAAAATCGGTTCACCCAGTCAAAAGTTTTGAGGTAACACACTTAAAAAAAAACATACAGTCGAATTGAGAACCTCCTCGTTTTTGGAAGTCGGTTGAAAATACAACTAACAGTCAAAAATGTTATGATATTTTTATTTAATTTTTACTCATAGCTTTAAAGAACAAACATAAATATATTAATACAGTACAAAGGAAATCCTATCGGGTTTTTGTATTTGTATTGCACAGGTTCTTAGTTAGCTAAATGTTCCATATTTATAATAATCTTAAGCAGTTTTTACAGGACTGCCTACAAAAAAGGAGTCTATTGTTTTCAGGTCTAATGTGTGTATGTATATTTCTTTATTCCACGATATCTTCTAAACGGCTTGATGGATTTTAGAGTGCGAGGTATCGTTAGATTCGTCTTGAGCCCGTAAGTGACATCATATGATACATTTTACACGACTTCCCACAAAAGAGAGGCAATGTTTTTATGCAGTCGTGTATTTATAAAATGTAAAATTTAAAGTTATCAATAATGTGCTTTCTCTTCGGTCTTGAAAACGAGCTAAGTTTTGACGTAAAAATTGTAATGCCTTTTAATCCAAGCTCAAATGTTAATGGCTTTTTAATTATTATTATCTTTTATTTTAGTACGTTTGTCTGCAACTCACCTGATGGGAAATTTGGAAGTGCTTTGCCTCTAAAAGGCAGAATACTTTAATCACTTGACACAAAGTTCACTACTACCTAACAGTATGTATAATTTAACATCCCAGGTCATTACACCATGCCTTAACGCTAATATTCTTTATGAAGTCTATTCATATTCGTGCTTTCAAGGAACCAATGTGTGTGGAGATGTCGCCAAAATGCATTAGCATCGGTATTGAATAGACGCTTCCCGGTGGGCCCAGCAGCACATTGGTGCCCAGTGGCTTCTCGTTCTGTTTAAAACTTAATATAGGTCAAATGACAATATTCAATTCAAATTATTGAAAGACTGTGTAAAGCTATCACTATGAAAAAAAAAGTAATGTGCTTAAAATAATAAAAAATCGATTTAATTGAATACAATTTTAAAAATATTACCACTTTTGATGTAAAGGCAATTTTCTCGAAAACAAATTGTTAATGTTGAATGAAACCAATATACAAAAATCCGTGACTTTAAGACCTTTCATTTTAATTAACACACTTTTTTACACTTATTTGAAAGTATAGAAAAGTAATAAAAACATGTAAAAATCGAGAATTGGGCGTTCAGTTTCAACGTATAACAGCCGCATTGAAGTCCGCTTTGGTTTGAACTTAAAATGAATAGACTTACGTTCGATATTATTTTAACTTATCAACCTGCTAGGATTGAGGCATCTTAAAGCCTTAATCATTCAACGAAAAAAACTTCGAATATTTTCAACAGTCTTAAAAAAGAACTACTCCTTTTTACGTATCCTTTTTATACCTACGTCGATTCGACTTGTCATCCATTTCTCGGTCACACCATGTTATCGCTTTAGTTTACATCAAAATACTGGCATTGCAATGGTTAGTCCATTCGCTTGACACCAGGAGGTCGCAGGTTCAATTCCCGGCGAGGTCAACTTTCTAAGACTCGGTTTGGTTTGTGGTAGGGCATTTTCATAGCCCGCCTGACTAGCTATCACCATCTTATCTTAGTCTTGCCTCCAAACATCAGTGTTAACAGCATTGATGTGTTCCGGCTTGAAGATAAGATAGCCAGATCCCCTTTGCGTCTTGGTAAGCCCGCTTCCATCTTCGTCGGTATCAACGTCAATTACCATCAGGTGAGATGATTCCAAGGGCTTATCAATTGTGGATAAAATAATAATAATTTAATGGTGATGGCAATAAGAGCAGTAGGTACGTATGAAGTTTATTGTAGTAGATAATATTACCTACACCCTTCGAACAAATTTAATGGACCGGTCACCGGCCCTATCCATACATAAATCTCATTAAAATGAGTCAAATACAGATTGACAAAAAAAGAGTTTGAGGTGGTGACAGATGGAACTAATTAATTTTTAATGGCTAAACTAGTTTGCTGGCAACGGATTTATCATTGCTGCGTAGTGGTTTTCGTTTTTTTTTTTATAAATTTCATTGAATTTCGCGATTATTTTCTCCAAACTCTTTTTTTCCAGGCTGTACAACTTCACGCATACACACACTCACACCACTATAGTCTACTAAGTCTCCATCTTCAAATTTATAGTATGACAGAGATAGAGACACATACTCGGAACGGAATGTAGCACGAACAAGATAGAAAATTTCACTCACTTCGACCATCAACTGATTTGGGGAAAACTGATAAATGAGCGAATTCGCTCATTCTGTAGGCATCAAAACCGCTTTACGCGTAGGACGGTCCATAGCTGTTATATTGGTCGAAGCCTATACAGCCCTGTATATACAGGGACGTTACAAAATTGGTGTAGGACCCGGTAAGTGGGACTTCTACTCATAATACTCAATAAAAATGTTGTACTCCATACAAAAATACACAAAGATAACGGTCAATCCCCTGATCGATTTATGTAAGTCCAATTTAACTGTGTTGAAAAAAAATATCAGTAAAAGCTTCAGTTCACGTTTCTTACTAGTACACCAGTAAAATTTTTTAAACGCTGTATAGTTTGATAGATATGGAAAAAATATTACTTGTTTGTTTGTTAACCTTAAACAAATTACTTGGTCTAACTTGGTTAATCCATTCGTGTCCCGGGTTCGATTCTCGATTCCCGTTACGGTATAGAGACTCGGTTTGGTTTGTGGTAGGAAATTTTCTAAGTCCGCCTTGTAGCTGCCACCATCTTATCTAAGTCTTGCCACCAAACATCAGTGTTCCGGCATGAAGATACGAGGGCTGGTTGTTAAGTATCCGAAATGAGCCATAAAAATCTGATATTTTAAAAACAAAATTGGCATTGTCAACTGTCACTATTCACTGGAGTACTCACCTAAAATCAGCTTATTTTATCGGCTACATTATGCTTGAGAATTTTTAAAGTAATTCTGTGTTTTAGTTCTATTAAAATGGACAAAACAGAAATGCGTGCTGTCATAAAGTTTTACGTATTGAAAGGGAAAACTGTAACTCAGATAATAAATAAGCTAAACACTGTTTTAAGGGAATCTTCTCCGTCATTTAGCATTGTCCACATATGGGTAACCGATTTCAAACGCGGCCGACAGAGCTGTGAAGATGCTCATCGCTGTGGACGGCCAAAAGAAGTAACTACCCCGGAAGTAATGGTAAATATTTCTTCTGAACGTATTCTTAATATTTCACACGAAAATTTAGCATGAAAAAGCTCTGTGACCGTTGGGTGCCGCGATTGCTCACTGCAGACCTAAAACAACATCGAGTAGACGTTTCAGAGGAGTGTTTGAGGCTCTTTACGCGCAATTCAAGCGAGTTTTTGCGACGTCTCATAACGGTCGATGAGACTTGGGTTCACCACTACACACCGGAGACCAAAGAGCAGTCTAAACAGTTGACAAAAAGTGATGAACCCTGTCCAAAGAAAGCTAAGACAAAATTATCAGCCGACAAAGTGTTGCTACTGTTTTCTAGGACGCCCGTGGAATAATCAGTCCACTGCTGGAAAAAGGCCTTCTCCAAGGATTGCCACGACGACCGGTACTGCTCTGCTCGCATTCATCAGGTCGTCGGTCCTAAGATGCAGACTCCCAAAATAAGTGCATTTTTGGTAGAATATGTTGAGTCGGCCGCAAGCTTGCTGAATTTGAAAACTACACATCTAATTCTTTGAACCTCTTTTTGGTATGGCTAAAACAAAAACACGATTTATTGGTTTTCTCTCGATACTTTTTATTTTGTAAAACTATGTAGTTTTGAGAGATTATTCGATTTTTCTCCTACATTACATATGTTAGGCGCATGAGATAAATACCGACAGTAAGAGAATAAATAAATAAATAAATAAATATAAATTAAATAATTCTTTATTCAGGCAACCACGGGCCCACAAACAGAAAATTCAGCTCACAATAAAATTAAATAAATTAAACTCAATAAATTCAAATAAGGTAATAATAATAATAATTCAATAAAGGTATTCATAAAACGGCTAATACGAAATTTGCTTAGAATGTTTACTAAGCTCGTAATAAACGAAAATGTGCATTTACGGCCACAGAGGACATAAGTCGCGTTAAGACACTCACGCGAAATTCAACTGTGAAGCTAATTCCATAAGGTTAAGTATCAGGTTGTTTGCCAGTGGCGCGCTGCTGGGACGCCTGCTCTTAATATTTTTAAAACAAAATAAAATCTTTTTTATTTTTAGATATACATACTCGTGTATTGGTTGTGAATTTTTAAACGCCTTAATTATTTTTACTTTGGGGCCAGATGTGTGATTTGTCCCAGAATATTTATTATTATTATTATTTACGTTTAAAATGTCACTAGGTACCAAAAGCCACTTATTTTCTTTCCCCTTGCGTGTGGAGAGGGGAGGGATGGTCACAGCATACAAGTGAAAGGGTGAATGAATAGAGAATGGTTGGCAAATGGGTTTGGAAACTAGTTTTTGTTGATGTCACGGTGTATTTATCATTTCGGTCTTGGACGTCGGTCGTCGTCTTTAGAGGAATAGATTTTTCAGTAAATATACCTATTCATGGAAGTTGGGAAATAAAGTATTGTATGGAATGTAACATGTGTTAAAAAAATCATGAGTAAAATTTTAAGGAGTCACTCAGTTTCGAGTTGAGAATACAGGAAAAATGTATAAAAAATAAATATTTTAAATCACTTTCCTATGAAAACCGATAAATTATTGAACGATAAAACTTAAATTAAAAATTTGAAAAACCCCCGACAAAAACGTTAATATTTAAAGTAGAAAATAATATGTTTTGGCCCTTTAAGTTTAATATAAGTAGTTATATTTTGATCTAAGAGTCGTCGTAGCGTAGGGGGACCGCTAAGTTATGAAATTTTTAGTAATTAGTTGTAGTAAAGTAAAACAGTTGTATTTTTTTTATTGTATTAACTTAGCGGTCCTCCAACGCGACGACTTTAAGATTAAAATATAACTACTTACTTATTTTAAACTTAAAGGGCCAAAACATATTATTTTCTACTTTTTAGCGGTTTTTGTCAGGGGTTCTTTTTAATTTTTAATTTAAGTTTTATTTCATGCTTTTTAAACTTTACGTATCCTAAACACGATAACTTTGCAGTAAGTTGGTAAGGAGTCGGGTATCCTGCAGATGTATTGGGAAAATTGATAGTGCTGTTTTTTTTACGTCGAGTATTATAATCACGCAAGTAATTACGCCTTTTTTACGTCGAGTATTATAATCACACAAGTAATTACGCCTTTTTTTACGTCGAGTATTATAATCACGCAAGTAATTACGCCTTTTTTACGTCGACTATAATAATCACGTAAGTAATTACGCCTTTTTTTACGTCGAGTATAATAATCACGCAAGTAATTACGCCTTTTTTACGTCGAGTATAATAATCACGCAAGTAATTACGCCTTTTTTACGTCGAGTATAATAATCACGCAAGTAATTACGCCTTTTTTACATCGAGTAAATCACGCAAGTAATTACGCCTTTTTTACGTCGAGTATAGTAATTACGCAAGTAATTACGCCTTTTTTACATCGAGTATAATAATCACGCAAGTAATTACGCCTTTTTTACGTCGAGTATAATAATCACGCAAGTAATTACGCCTTTTTTTACGTCGAGTATAATCACGCAAGTAATTACGCCTTTTTTACATCGAGTGTAATAATCACGCAAGTAATTACGCCTTTTTTACGTCGAGTATTATAATCACGCAAGTAATTACGCCTTTTTTTACGTCGAGTATTATAATCACACAAGTAATTACGCCTTTTTTTACGTCGAGTATTATACTCACGCAAGTAATTACGCCTTTTTTACGTCGAGTATAATAATCACGCAAGTAGTTACGCCTTTTTTACGTCGAGTATAATAATCACGCAAGTAATTACGCCAAAAAAGTGGTAAAAAAAATATGCAGCGTGCCTTAATAAAGGTGGGAGTGTTTTTTTTCTCGTCAATCCCATGGTGAGGGGTGGATAATAGAAATATTAAGCTTAAGGTGCAATTTTTTGTTGATAGTCAAGTGTTCTCCCCCCCCACCTCTGCAGTAAATATCAAAAAATGTAAATAGTAATTTATAATAATATTAATAATCAATTTAAAACTGTCACGGATAAGTAGACTTTCTTAGTAAAGTTTAGGAGTTATAGTAGGCCGACTTAAGATGTGCAGTTGGATTAGTAAAAAAAAAGTTCATAGATTTCTCATACAAAATTTTATTTTACCAACTGCAAAAATAATTCTGTATTTCAAAATATACTTTTATTTTTTGAATATACACGGAACCCTACTTTGTACGTGGTCCGCACGTACTTGGCCACTTTTTGAGTTGGTTTACGTGCTTAAAAATTTGTATGAATTGTCCTTTTGTTATTTCAGCACAGTTGTAAAAAATACGATAGGGAGAGAAATATAAATTATTTAACAATCATGGAATTAAACACCTCTCTCTTTGTATTCAATTTGGTATCCTTACTAATCTTATAAATGTGAAAGTGTGTTTGTTTGTTACCTTTTCACCCTTCAACACCTTGACCAATCTTGACGAAATTTGGCATGCAGGTAGCCTGTGTCACGGGGAAGGACATAGGCTACCTTTTATCCCTTGATAATAGCACAGTCCGATGCAGTCCCTGAGGGAACTGAAAAAATACTCGTTTTTTGGCTAATTTTTTTTAAATCGCAACGGAACAATTGATTTTATGATTTTTGCACAAATGGTTGAGGAGTGTCATAGATTGCTAATCACAATAGCCCCATGTGGGATAGGGATCTTGAGAAAACTCATGTACACGCTCGCGAGCTGCTAATAGCACAGTCCGATGCAGTCCCTGAGGGAACTGAAAAAATACTCGATTTTTGGCAATTTTTTTTTAAATCGCAACGGAACAATTGATTTTTATGATTTTTGCACAAATGGTTGAGGAGTGTCATAGATTGCTAATCACAATAGCCCCATGTGGGATAGGGATCTGGAGAAAACTCATGTACACGCTCGCGAGCTGCTAATAGCACAGTCCGATGCAGTCCCTGAGGGAACTGAAAAAATACTCGATTTTTGGCAAATTTTTTTAAAATCGCAACGGAACAATTGATTTTTATGATTTTTGCACAAACGGTTAAGGAGTGTCATAGATTGCTAATCACAATAGCCCCATGTGGGATAGGGATCTGGAGAAAACTCATGTACACGCTCGCGAGCTGCTTCTGCTCGCGCACTACTCACCCTAAAAGGCAATCATAAAAATGATGTCCACGCGGGCGAAGCCGCGGGAAAAACCTAGTTACTCTATAAACATATATATATTGCATCGTTTTAACAACCCATACCCATGCACGGTGGGTGATTGCCATTTAGCGCGCATACAGTTAAAAGCATGACGAACAATTACCTACGAAAATTTCCTGTCCAGCACACAGTCAGTAAATCGCTGGCTACATCTGCACTATACTGAAGTGGTAATAACGACGGCTATTCGTGGCAAGGTCAAATGCGTTTGCGCAGATTGCCACCGGATTGACACAAACAGATCTAGATTGCATTTGATTTTGGTGCAGAGACCAAGGGTTATGTATTCGTCGTGGCTGCGACGTGTGTAGTTGGGTCGATCGCGCAGGTTAACTGACCTGAAGCACGGTCATTACCTGGATGTGTTTGATTGTCAGTGGTGCTAGTTGCTGTCACTAGATGGCAGTCGTTAAGCCGTGTCAGAGGCCAGTTGCCTGGTTTCCGGCTTTTTACAGCTGTGTCCGGCCAAATATAAACAAATCCGGCCGGCCTTTCCGGCATTTGTTAGGTTTTCGGTCATGACTCGCGATCTCGCAGGCGTAGGCGCAGCGAGGGCGAAATGAACGAATGAGTGAGAAAAATCTCAAATCAGTCGGCACTCGGCACCAGAATCGCAAAAAGCGAACTTACTTCAAATCTCATCACACCGAATAAGTATATTATGAGTTGTTAAAGCTTGCAGTTGGGGCCGTTAGGGCAGTAAAGTTATTCGGTTCATATCAGCCAAAAATCGTCCACTGCTGGACAAAGGCCTCCCCCAAGGATTTCCACGACGACCGGTCCTGCAGTGCCCGCATCAATTGGCTTCTCGCGATCTTCACCAGGTCGTCGGTCCACCGCGTGGGAGGCCTGCTTATACGTTTTCCGGTGCGCGGTTGCCACTCGAGAACTTTACTGCTCCATCGGCACTCTGTTCTACGAGCTATGTGCCCTGCCCATTGCCACTTCAGTTAAGCGATTCTGTGAGCTATGTCGGTTACTTTGGTTCTCTTGCGGATCTCCTCGTTTCTGAAGCGATCACGCAGAGAAACTCCGAGCATAGCGCGCTCGTTTATAAATTCACAATGGACAAAAGATCGCAATAAATTACAGACGGACACTGTTGCGAAAATGATGTTTTCAGTTTGTAATCTGGAATAAAGCTGCCAGGGGTTTTATAATATGATTTCCAAAGAATACCCAATCCTGGACAAATTTGGTTCTAATTGAACATCGTTAATTATGAGTCTCTAGGAGGCTCGAGTTTCCATACAAACGTAGTTCTGCTTTAATACAAAACTACATGCCAGATTGAATCCAAACTTTGTAAATATATTGAGTAGACCACATATCGATGTTTGTAATTAGTTTTCATCGTAGTAAATTTTAACGTAACTAAACGAAGGCTTAATTTAGTTTTGTACTGAAAGTTTAAAACTGCTCTTATTTTTTTTCCGTTTTATACTAGTACTATGAAAACTAGTTACAAACATCGATATGTGTCTCATCAATATATTTGCAAAGTTTGGATTCAATATGCCGTGTAGTTTTTGTATTAAAGCAGAACTCCGTTTGTATGGAAATTCGAGCCTCCTGGCGGCCCTTTATAAGTTATAGCAATGAAGATCTCTGCTGTGGTTGCTTAGTTTCAAAAGAATAAATATGTTACTATCAATGTAAGGGAATCATAAATTACTTTATAATAAGAACAAATGTGATTTAATAGCATACAATTAGGAGTAGAGCAAGTCTTGAATATGGATAACAGCAATAAATACACAAATAAATGTACCGATTTTTTTTTTCAATTAAAAACCAATGTGTCAGGCTTTTAGGGCAAAATGTCTGACTAAAAATGAATATGTGTCTGGCTTTATCTATTTTTGGGCCTTGTAACCCTAATCAGGTGAGATGATGCAAAGGGCTCCAAAGGAATCCCCATTGTGGGGCACGGGTCTCTTCCCAAACTCGGGAAGGCAATATACTCCACACAAGGGGGCAAGTCCAGGTTGTGCAGGTTGTAATAGTAGCAAACCCCACTGTCAGAAGTTTTTCAAGCCGTCTTCAAAGCATCGGACACGCACGGCTTAACGACTGCCATCTAGTTATATTGGCCAGCACCACCAACAGAGAGTGCCTTGCGAAGCACGGAAACGGTCGAGAAAAAATCGACTAACAGTCAAACCCATACAGGTTGCTTCAGAACAGTTAACCTGCGTGACCGACGTAATCAGGCAAGTTGCACTGAACTGCGACCGCTTTGAGTTCATAAAATCATTTTGGGTCATATTAGACTAGGATAAACTTATATAGGTTGAGAGGATAAATGGCAAACCTCTGATGTTAAATATGTCGGTCTGCCTGCGCAAAGTGGTTGCGTTATGTACTTATATAGCGCCTGAAAAACTAGTTATCGTGACCAAAAAAAAAACGACATGGGAAATGGCTGAGTAAGATGAAAAATGAAAGTACTAGTTGTACTCATGGCGCTAATGCAAAAACTGGCCAAATATTTGGTTGCGTTATGAAGCAACACCCGTTGGTAGTAGGAATAGCGAGTCTTCTGTGCCAAGTTTCTGTACCCCCTGCCAGAGAGCAAAGTTACCTGGAATTCCTATCTCGGAAACGCTTGAAAATAGCGAAATGGGACCGTGCAGAAACGATTTAAATGGGGGGCGGCACCGATGTTTTTAATGTTTTTTTTATATAGGAAATAATTTCCGCTATTTCCAACTTTGGGCCTCCGGCAGGGGGGTACAAAAACCTGGCACAGAAACCTCGCTATTCCTACTACTAACGGGCGTTGCTACATAACGCAACCGAATATTTGGTAATTTTTTTGCATTATTGTCATGAGTACAACTAAACTAGTACTTTCATTTTCTATCTTACTCAGCCATTTCCCTTGTCGTTTTTTTTTGGTCACGATAACTAGTTTTTCAGGCGCTGTGAGTACATAACGCAACCACTTTACGCAGGCAGACCGACTTATTGAACATCAGAAGTGGCATTTATCCTCTCAACCGAAGTTTTTATCGTTACCAAATTTGTCGTTACCTCCTAGTATATTTAGACGAAGTACCTATTTCTTGCCCTAGCCACTGAACAGTATTGACAGACTGCACAAATCGCTATTGAATTAAACCCACATTGGACCGATATGTGTTGCAGACACATAAGCGGAACGCACAGGCTCAAATATCGATTTCCTTCCAGTTCGGAAGGCTTGAAGGTATTTGTACCAAAGTTGAAACGTGTTGGTTTGATTCGCAGTTTCAGAAATAATTTTGACTTTGTATTATGTTTACAACATGTAACAGATACAAAGGATTTTATGGGAGTGGTCATCTCCAGACCACCTATTTTTACAAGTTGTCCACTTCAAAATTTACAAGTTAAATTTGACAAGTAGGTTTCGATTAAAGCGGTATTATTATAGATTTTCATTATTTTTGACGTCAATTACTCCTAAACGATAAAAAACCTAAAGTTGAAAAAAAACCTTATTGTTGATGATGTTCCTTAAAGTTAAAAGCTATTAGAAACACGGATTGAGCAGTTTTGGCTCGATAGAAAAAAATCCCAAAGATAGGTCTACTTCGTTACTTTCAACTCTAGTTAGGACTAATATTTTGAAGTATACATTTAAAAAAATATATGTAAAACAATATTTGTTATGATAGATAATACAAAGTGAGTAATGTTATTAATTGTAAAATTTCTCCAAAAAAATGTCTATGTTGAATGAAACCACACACAAAAATCGGTGACACTACCTTTTATTTTCATTGGACACATATTTTTAAACTTATTTCAAAGTGAAAATAAGTAATAAAAACATGTAAAAATCGAGAATTGGGCGTTCGGTCTCAACGTAACAGCAGCATTGAAACCCGCATTAATTTTAACTTAAAACGAATAGACTTACGTTCGATATTATTTTATCAGGGACTAACGGTCCGTCCCGGCTTCGCACGGGTGGACATTTATTTTTTTAACATTTTAGGATAAACGTAGAGTAAATGTATTTTTATTCTTTATGCAAAACATTAGTAGTTTTTTTTTTCATTTTACTTATAAAATTTTACATTTATTTCTAAATGTTAATACAAAGGTATGGATAACATGGTCTGATTTTGGCCGGCATTTATATCAACTATCAAAATGTAAAAATTAGTTATAGTGACATATTATCTATAGGTACAATAGTTAGACATATGGTATTGGGTTTTTTTTGTAGATATTGATATGTTCTTTAATATTGTGACGCTTTCCTTAACGGCTGCACCAGTGGTCCGATTGACATCTTTGTCGATGGATTCTGAGCAGCCTGTACAAAGATTAAAAATTATTACTTTCTTCTTCTTATATATATGATTTATATATTACTGTGCTTTACTGGCTAGTTTACCTTGCCGTACAACAAAAAATGAAAAATGGAAATGACTCAAAAATGGCGCTAACGATTTTGGTGGAACTTTGTACCATATATTTCACTATAAAACTGGAATTTTCTATATAAATCAATTTGCTTCTTATTATTGTTTGCCTACATACGCGTAAATGTTGTAATAATAAAAGCGTAATTGTTGATTTGTGTATGCCAGACGGTGAAAGCTTGCGTAAAAGATGCACAGCGTGGCTGTACAATTAGTTCATCATCATCATTACAGCTCATATACGTCCCCACCGAGGGGCTCGAGCCTACCCTGAATCAGGGCGATTAGGCCTTAGTCGACCACGCGGGCCCAGTGCGGGTTGGTCGACTTCACACACAACCTTCGAGTTTCTTCGCAGGCGTGTGCAGGTTTCCTCACGATGTTTTCCTTCACCGTTAAAGCAATCGGTAAGTATGTACGTAAGTTTTGAAAAACTCATTGGTACATTGGCCGTCCAGATTTGAACCCGGTACGTCTGGTTAGATGGACCGAGTCGTTACCGGTTGAGCCACCGACGCTTTTAACCACTGTTGAGCCACTGACAATTAGTTATGCCTGTCCAAACGTGACATTGCAGATTTTAGCATGGGAAAGGCTGGGTAAAGCTCGCTGAGCACAGAGACAGGTGGCGCAAGTGTGGGGAGACCTGATGGTTCAATCAAGGTGCCTCCAACCCATTCATCGGAAACTCCCCTTGTCAGTCCTGTGGTGGACTGTGTGCCGGTCTCGCATCAGACTGTACAGTTACTTAAAAATATTTTGGATTCATAGTTGCAATAGTCTTTGAGTAAAACGATTGTGACATATCGACGGACAAATAGACGGACATGGCGAAATAAAAACCCAACTAACTAGTTTGATTGAAATGTCAAACCACCGAGAACAAAACCGAGATAAAAATACAATCAATAAAAGTCAAAGTATTTATGTTAACTTGTTTCATTTCAAAATAAAAAAAAACATTATTTCCTTTATTTTGGCTTAGTAATTTTAAATATAAAAAATAATATACTCACTAAAAAGAGTCTTGAAGTGTTTCATTGTACACTTTAGAATCCGTCACTGTACTGGGATTGGAAATGCTGGTGGTGACTGCGACTGCATGAGTAGCGGATGCCACTTCGGGAGTCAAGCAGGTGGTGGCAACTGTTGACTGCATTAGTAGCCGATGCCACCCCTGCGGTGGCATCTGCTACTGCGTAGTAGCGGATGCCACCCCGGTGGCAAAGCAGGGGGTGGCATCTGGGAACATTTCGTTTGTTTACGGATCCCTAAAAAACAATGTATTTTATAGATACTGTATATATTCTGTCACAAACCCATATACTATAATATACAGGGTTTCTTAAAAAGTACAGTCAAGCGGAGATCCAGAGATAGAACACCTCTGGGGGTATCCGAATCACCCCTATGAAAGTTCCGCGAAAGTCTATACAGTTTTCGAGATATTCGTTTTTTTTATTTTGTATGATAAACATCTCTGCTGGACTTTGACGTCAGTTTGTGACAAAAAATCATCTAAGCCAGTCAGATACTAGGAAAACTTCCTCATTTTATCAGGTTTCCAAAAAAGTGTAAAAGTTAAAACAAATGAAACAAAGGGAATAGACCAGAAGGTGCCAGAAGGGTGTATCGAGTCTCATACATTTTCTCCAACAATTTTGTATGAAAAAACCAACGATTCTATTAAAAAAAAGTCGATTTTGGGACCTTGATTCCACCTCCAAAGTTCATCATCAGATCAACTTCAAAATAACAATCAATCCTATTGTCACCGAGAAAACAGCTTCACTCTAAATTTCAGCTTAATCGGACTCATTGAAGTCGCTCTTAAATCGATGGCAACATTTGAACAAAGCAAACATACATATACTAGCTGTCCCGGCGAACTAGGTTCCGCCTTACACTACACTGCCCTACCCTACCCTACACTGCCCTACCCTACCCTACCCTACCCTACCCTACACTACACTACACTACACTAAACTACACTACACTACACTACCCTACCCTACCCTACCCTACACTACACTGCACTAAACTACCCTTCCCTACCCTACCCTACACTACACTACCCTACCCTACACTACACTTAACTACCCTACCCTACCCTACACTACAAACCCTGCCCTACCCTACATAGGAACCTTCTCCTGACAATAACGAACTCGACAAAAAAAGAATTAGCGAAATCGGTCCAGCAGTTCTTGAGTTATAAAATTACAACGAAAAGTGGCATTGATTTTTATATATTTAGATACATATACATACATACAAACATTGCAAGTTAAATAAAGGTTTTTAAAAAAGAAATAACCTCATACTTCTCTACCTTCATTACTTCTAAGATTTTAGACCAGTTTCTTCTAAAAGTTTTGACTCGCAACCTCGAAAAGCTCTGAAGTGACCTCTTAAGTGCCCACATTTCCATAATTACAGGCCATTTTTTCTGAAAAAATTGCGTAATTAAACAAACCTGAAAGCTGGGTCACGTCCTCCCGACTCCTAATTAGTCATAAAAGTGGAATTCGTGACCACAAGTTGCCGAGAATTTGTCACAAGTTATTTGGGATACAATCTCTTGAAAGCATTGCTTTTAGGGTTCCGGGGCCAACATGGTAAAAAAATGGAACACTTGTAATTTTGTGATGTCTGTATGTCAGTCAATTTTCCCTGCTATTATTATTCCTACAATAAATTCTTTGTATATCAAGTTTTTTTTAGTGTATCCCTTTGAGTGGGGTATCGTTGAATAGATCTCATAAAATGAATTAATAATGAGCTTCAAAGTGACGTTTTTTGTGTGTCCTCTGAGTTTTTTAACTATGGGATTTAAAATTCAGAAAAATACAAATACCAGATATGGATAAAATGAGCAAATGAAAATTATTTTGATCATACAAAAAGAACAATAAAAGCGAAACTTGTCTTTGACTGCACACTGCACCTCCTCATCTATTAGATCTACAGTTATACAATTTTGTGGGTAATGTTGTAAATATTTTTTTATTATTGCGCAAGATAAAAAATAAAGTCCTTTTGTCAAGCAAATATTTTCTAAAGGTGCCGTGCCTCCCATACAAGTAAAAGCAGCACGAAAAATATTTTTGTGAACCGCCCTCATGTACGGTGCGGTCTCATTGAATTGGTCTTTTTAAATGAAGTAGTGATTTCTAACAACATTTTTTTTATGTGAGGTGTGCCGTTCCCAATACATAGCGCATCAAAGTCGTGTCGCTGGTTTTTTAGGGTGTAGTGCCTCAAAAGGCGAATACGGAACCCTTTTAGGATCTGTGTTGTCTGCTTGTCGTCTGTCCGTGTGGCAAGACTCCTTTTCTCAGAAACGGGTAAAGGTATCCATTTGAAAGTCATATCAAATACTGAGGTCTACGGTCCCTTAAAATTGTAATAAATGACGCAATCAAAAGATACGACCATTTATGATTTGAATCAAGTCAGTGTTGGAAAACATCGGAGGAAACCACATCCTATTCCAGATGTGTAGAAAGGTTGCGTCACAGTATTACGATATGGCTTTATTTATTGTAATACTGTGGTTGCGTTGTTGCATACGTCCGGTAGGTGTCAATTTAGGTAAATGCCATGCACGTGACTGCGTGTGATGCTAAGTGCACTAGGGCCACTAGACAACCGCCGTCTATCTCGACTCAGGACCTACACATTAAAGTGAACAATTCGTCAAGGAAACTAACTAAGTCGGAGCAAAAAAAGTTACACTCAAACTAAAAGATTTGCTGTTTTTTTTAACATTTAAAAACTTGAGTGCAAATCCATTAGGTGAAATGTCAGTGAAAATGCAGTCGATGATAGGAAATAATGCCTCTTCACTGCACAAAATTTTCCACAATGACCGGTCCTGCGCTGCCCGCATCCAGCGGCTCCCGCGACCTTGAACAGGTCGTCGGTTCATCTAGTATAAGAACTTCCTACTCTACGTTTACGCTATGTGCCCCGACTGCCAATTAAATTTAGCGATTCTGTAAGCTAGTCGGTTACTTTTTTTCATTTTTTACTATTAAAAATTTGAGTGTATTTTGACTATAATCTCACCTGATATAAAGTGACGATGTAGTCGAGGATGATACACGCAAACTCAAATAACGCCTATTCACTCTCGCCTTGAAGATCGCAAATTGTAGGAGTCGGGAAACACAGACGCAGGCAAGGAGTTCCTTTCCATCGCTGTCCGCATAATACTTTTTTCTCCTGCGAATTTCCTCATTTCTAAAGCGATCGGGCAGGGAAACTCCGAGCATAGCACGCTCCATTGATTGCCCTTTGGTGACAGCCTTCTTATGAGGCCCAAAGTGAGCGACAATGTCTCAGTTTAACCGCCTCCGTAGCTCAGAGGCAAAGTTCACTGGCTTTACACAGGAGGTCGCGGGTTCGATTCCCGGCGGGGTCAATTGTAAGACTCGGTATGGTTGGCATGTTCTAAGCCCGCCTGGCTAGCTACCACCATCTTATCTAAGTCTTGCCGCCAAATATCAATGTTGATATCATTGGTGTGTTCCGGCATGAAGATAAGATAGCCAGTTCCCCATTGCGTTGGGGAATCTTGGTAAGCCCCCTTCCATCTTCGGCAACATCGTCACTTACCATCAGGTGAGATGATGCCAAGGGCTTATCAATTGTGGATAGAAAAAAAAAGTTCCGTATGTCGCAACTGGCTGCAACGCGTACTGGTCAAAGTTCTAAAACGTCAAGGCCTTAAGATAGGTCAAATGGCAATATTCAATTCAAATTATTGAAAGACTGTGTATAGCTATCACTATGAAAAAAATATATATATTATACTTAATAAAAAATTGATTTAATTGAATACAATTTTAAAAATATTACCACTTTTGTTGTAAAAAAATTGACCCTGTTTTTGGCTTAAGACCACACGACTAAAGTAAAACTTCTTTAGCTCCATCTATATGTATGAAAGTAAATACTTAGTCTTCAGAAAATTATCGAATCTTTTTTGTCATATGGAGGTATAGACAGTTTATAAAAAGAGTTTTATTATCCTCTGAAAATGATCAAATCTTTTTTATCCTAAATGTTTGTTTTGACAACCGATATTGTTGCCTTGGCAACCGATATTGTTGGTAAACAAAAACAAATAGTATCTCTCTTTCTATCTTCATTAATTTAAATATCCCTCTCAACTTCCGTTCGCCTCGCCCGATCCCACTTCCGTAACGCTCTCGTCACGCATCTACCAGCTTATTCCCGAAGTCAAGCGTGCGTAAAGAAGTTTTACTTCAAAAAATATACTGTTGACCCTGTTTTTGGCATTAATTACAAAATTTCTCGAAAACAAATTGTTAATGTTGAATGAAACCAACGCGCAAAAATCGGTGACTTTAGACCTTTCATTTTAATTGAACACATTTTTTTTAAACTTATTTGAAAGTATAAAAAGTAAAAATGGGCGTTCGGTTACAACGTAACAGCCGCTTTGAAGCTTGCAATGATTTGAACTTAAAATGAACAGATATTATTTTAACACATATCAACCTGCTCGGATTTAGGCATCTTAAAGCCTTAACAGATTAGCTAAGTTCTTGTGCTTACAACGAAATAGGAATATTGCCATCTTTCCCCAAGCTACCCTGGCTATACACCATAGTCATAATTATATCATATGTATATGTCTAGGGTTGCCAGGTCCTAAAACTGAATAGCCGGACAGACTACCAAGTTAAGCCGGACTTTTGGGTAAAAAGTCCGGACTCCTTTAAAGCCCGCTCTAGACATGAATAAATTTAGTGCATTAGTTAGTCAATCTGTATGTTTAGACGAGGTCATAATAATCTACGAAGCGCCGTCCCCTTGAGTCACTTTATCACGACGGCGCGTTCGCCCGAATATCCACGTGACTGGAGGATCACGAAATATAAAAAAGCCTAACAAAAACCGGACAGGCCGGACATCATCTAATTTGACCGGACATGCATCCAAAAAGCCTAACCCTGTCCGGCTTTATCCGGACGCCTGGCAACGCTATATATGTCTATGATATACCCCCTACAACTAGTGATGTGTCGAAAGAACTTACCCGAGAGTGTAGAGAACTTATGAAAAGTAGAAATTCGATATTTAGTAGTTGAATATAATAAGGTTAAAATAAAATCTTGACGAACAAACATCATACAATATCATTATTATTTTTCGGATTTGTAAATTCTTCATCACCTACCCATCACCTGCTTCGTGTTACTTCATCATACTTCTATACCTGCTTTAATAAATATGAAATTCATAAGCATACGTGGCGAGTGCAGCAAGAAAATCAAACTTACGCAAAAACCATTATTCTTGTTAGTTTTTATCCGACTACAAAAAAGAAGGGTTATTTTTTGACAGTCTATGTACCTACATATGTATGTAAGTTCTGTTCCCTTGTATTTCCTGAACCACTTAACCGATCTTGACAAATGTGGTGTTCTTGGATTCGTGCCATCACTCCGCGTGTCATAGGATATATAACATTTAATAAATCAACATGGCGGATTTTATAGGTAAATAAAACAACCAAAAAAAATTATCATGTTTGGAATCAAAAGAAAGGTCTTGTCGAGCACATTCTAAATATAGTTGCAAGTTGCGACCACGGACTATTACCCCAGATGAAGGGAAAAATAAAGGCTATGATTTCAGGCAGGAAACTCCTGTTTTCAAACTTTTCCATAGATTCAAGATTTAAGGTATTTATTATAAATAGGTGCAAATTACACTCTTTCTGATAGTCGTTAATAATAATAATAACATAATTACATTTGTGAAAAATCAAGAAATAAACAATCATTAGTTAATTAGTTATTAGTTAACCGCCTCCGTAGCTCAGAGGCAAAGTTCACTGGCTTAACACAGGAGGTCGCGGGTTCGATTCCCGGCGGGCTCACCTTGTAAGACTCGGTTTGGTTGGTGGTAGGGCATTTTCTAAGCCCGCCTGGCTAGCTACCACCATCTTATCTAAGTCTTGCCGCCAAACATCAGTTTTAACAACATTGATGTGTTCCGGCTTGAAGATAAGATAGCCAGTTCTCGTTTGCGTTGGGGAATCTTGGCAAGCCCGCTTCCATCTTCGGCATCATCGTCACTTACCGTGAGATGATGCCAAGGGCTTACCAATCCCTACTAATATTATAAATGTGAAAGTAACTCTGTCTGTCTGTTACGCTTTCCCGCAAAAACTACTAAACGGATTTGGCTGAAATTTGGTAGGTAGACAGATTAGGACCTGGATTCAGACATAGGCTACTTTTAACCACGCTCGCGAGCCGCTTGCGGCTCGCGCACTGCGCACCCTCGAAAAGTCATAGAAACGTTGTCCACGCGGGTGAAACCGCGGGAAACAGCTAGTAGAGAATAAAAAAATAAATAAAAAAATTATGTCAAAATTCAATCCTTAAAATAAACCAGATTATGTCATTAGAACATGACACGAAAAGTTACATAAGAATCATTGAATGTCATTGATACCTTTGACAAGAGTAGGCCAGTTCACACGGACAGCACCCGGTCACGAGTATAACGCGAGATCCAGCCAAAGTAGTCGGGTTTTAGTTTTTTTCAACTTTTATGTTATCTTAAATACGTTTTGGTTTAGTATCGTTTTACGCAGTTGCGTTTTAAATTGATGTGGGCAATTTTGTGCCAATCCGAGTTCCGAGCTTAGGTCACTGCCCGTTCCCCGTTGATTGAACCACCAATTAACTGGAGGTCTGGAATTAAACTGGCCATTATTTGTCACTGTCTTTCTGAGCTTGATAGCGTGCTATCGATGTTTTCCTTCACCGTTAAAGCAATCGGTAAGTATGTACGTAAGTTTTATTTGAAAAACTCATTGGTACATTGGCCGTCCAGATTTGAACCCGGTACCTCTGGTTAGATGGACCGAGTCGTTACCGGTTGAGCCACCGACGCTTCGTTGAACGCTAAAATATAATTATGTACTTAAAATACAATAATTATTAAACCACAGATTAACTGGAGGTCTGGAATTAAACTGGCCATTATTTGTCACTGTCTTTCTGAGCTTGATAGCGTGCTACGTAGCAAGGTTAAAAAAATATATGTACTTAAAATACAATAATAATAAATAAAATGTACAGCCACGCTGTGCATACTTTCTCGCAATGCCTTTACCGTCTGTCGTAGTCGGGCATAAACAAATCTTCAATAAACATTACACTTGCTTAGTAGCAAAGAATAAAGCTAGGTATATCAAACGTGAAAAAAAATACAAATAATTTGTTTTTGTATGGGAGGTACCTTACTCAGATTTTTCCTGGAATAATGAAGTACGCAGTGTAATAGGCCTTAATTATTTCCAGTTATTTACAGAGTTTAATTAAAATCGTTAAAACCATTTTTGAGATAAAGTAACAAAAACAAACAACCTGTATTTGTGTGAGAGGTACTCCAATTTTTCATGGAACGACGAACTACCGCGTAGTGTAGACATATTATACCGTTATAATAACACACCAAATTCCATCATAATCGTTAGAGCCATTTTTGAGTAAAAAAGTAATAAGTGTTTTTTACTATGGTGGCAATCCTAAAAAATCAACATAGGAGTAATTTGAAATAAACAAATTCACCCAAATCCGTTCAGTAAATTGGGAACTAGAGCACCGGACGGACGTACAGACATTCAAACTCAGACACATTTAGTTTATTGTTTTTTTTTTTGTATTCTATGACTGTAAGACAATCGATACCCATCAAAATCTCTATTTCGATTTAATTTGCCATCCATCACAATACTTTCTTCACTCCTCCGTCGTTCAAAAGTAAATAAAAAACACCAACACGACACTTATTTCTAAGATGTTACTTTTGTTTGGCCAAATCCTACAAATCCTCCGTGGCGTAATGTTTAAGGCCATTAGCTTCACATCAGGAGGTCGCGGGTTCGTTTCCCGGCGGAGTCTAACACTGACCCGGTTTGGTTGGTGGAAGGATTTTTCTAAGCCCGCCTGGCTAGCTAACACTATCTTATCTAAGTTCTGCCGCCAAACAACATTGATTTGTTCCGGCTTGAAGATAAGATAGCCGTTCCCCATTGCGTTGGGGAATCTTGGTAAGCCCGCTTCCATCTTGGGCATCATCGTCACTTTACCATCAGGTTAGATGATGCCAAGGGCTTACCAATTGTGAATGAAAAAAAAAACTTACTATAATGTAATTGAATAATATACATACAGGATGTAAAGTTGAAAGGCGGGGGGGGACCAAACAGAGCAGCTACCAGGAGCATTATAAGAAAACGTACTTAGGAGACTAACACTAACTTTTGAAGTATTTTACCTCTGCATTCAAACATTTTGGAAAAAAATGTACAGTCAGCAAAAAAATGGCAACTTACTTATAAACATTTTAGGGTTCCGAAGTCAACAAGGAAACCTTAGAGTTTCGACATGTCTGTCTGTCCGTCTGTCCGCGGCTTAGCTCAGAGACTATTGATACTAGAAAGCTGTAATTTGCCATGGTTATCTAGACACTGGCACTAGTCGGTGGCGTAATGGCAAGTGCCGCCACCTCCTGTCCGGGAGGTCGTGGTTCGAATCCTGCCACGTACCAATGTGTTTTCGAATTTCGATTTCATATATGTACGTTTATCCGACGCTCTTACGGTGAAGGAAAAACATCGTGAAGAAACCTGCACACACACAAAATCGAAGTCGACCAACCCGAACTGGGCCCCTCGACGGCGACGTGTATGAGCTGATATGTAAATCTAGCTAGACACACGGCAGTGTGTCCGCCAAGTTCGAAAAGAAAAAGGCAACACCGGCCGTGGGTTATATTATATTACACGAACTTTTTCAGGCCACTTTCGACCTACAGTAACTTAAAATCAGTTTGACTTACACACTTGCAATTTTGTGTGTCTAGGAAAACCCATTGTGACTCTCTTGGGATAATAGTGCAGTGGTTTACCGTTGCCTTCTGCACCAGACATTTAAGGAGGTATTTGGTCTCCAAGGTCGCTGTAGCCTCTTCCATACGATTGCTTGTTTGGGTATATGGTTATACCGCCATAGCTCGGTCGTCAGAGCCCCATTCGTTATCTAGCAGGGAGCACCATTACGGTGTCCAGATGGCCATCGCCGCCTTACGGCGCATGCAGGTGGGGTTGACAGTTGGGTCGGGTGATAGCTTTTTTGTTCTTTACTTTCTTTTCTTTGCCCTTGACTACTGATCCGAGGGTTGTGGGTTCGATCCCCACCCAGGGCAAGCATTTGTGTGATGAGCAGATTTGTTTGCTCTGTGTCTGGGTGTTAAATATCTATATATGTATGTATTTAAACGTATATAAGTATGTATATCAGTCTCTGGTAACCCATAACACAGGGAATCCTACTTTGGGGCCAGATGACCATGTGTGATTTGTCCCAGAATATTTATTTATTTATTTATTTTATTTAAACCAGATAAATTTTCGTGGACCCCCACTTACAACTTGTGAACCCCCTTTTTTTTCCCGCAAACGTAGAACCCCGCCGTCTTCCGTAGACCCCAAGGGGTCCATCTGGACTACTTTGGGAACCAGTGAAATAAACCATTACGCCACGGAGGCGGTCGATATACCTATAGACACCCTATAAACTTGAAGTTGAGTTCAGATAACACTCTTTCCCATCAGCACTGTACGTGTTAAAAGCATGCACGTTCACAATTGATTGACACGCCATTTCCTCTCCGCGTGTTCCGTTTGTCATTAATCTAGTAATTGTGTGTATGCGACCATTTTGTTGGCAACAAACAAACGTCAAAAGCCGGTCGGCATAATGAGGCGGTTTGTGTTGACTACATGTGACTAAGTACGCGTTTTACTATGAGGAGTTACACAATTTATTTTGTTTATTTAACTTAAGGCTTCGGTGCGTCGGTGGCGTAACGGTTAGGGCCGCTGCCTCCTGTCCGGGAGGTCGTGGTTCGAATCCTGCCACGTACCAATGTGATTTGTAATTGTGTAATTTATTTTGTTTATTTAACTTAAGGCTTCGGTGCGTCGGTGGCGTAACGGCTAGGGCCGCCGCCTCCAGTCCGGGAGGTCGTGGTTCGAATCCTGCCACGTACCAATGTAATTTCGACTTTATGTTTATCCGACGCTCTTACGGTGAAGGAAAAAATCGTGAGGAAACCTGCACACGTCTGCGGAGAATCTCGCACGTTGTGTGTGAAGTCGACCAACCCGCACTGGGCCCGCGTGGTCGACTAAGGCCCGATCGCCCTAATTTAGGGTAGGCGCAAGCCCCTCGGTTGGGACGTATATGAGCTGATATCAATTTAAGGCTCCACCGCGTCCCTAAAATTAGCAACTCGATTTACGATGTTTCAAACATCGAACGAAATAGCTTGGAAATAAAGTTCTTGTCAGCTCGTACTACAACGTGGGTGTGTTACGTCAATCACTGCGGACGAAACGTGCGAAAATTGTGGTTTTTAATTCATTATAAATAAAACAGGAGGAATTTTGAAAAATTAAGAAAATAAAATCATTGTTAAGAAGTTTATAAATTATAATTATGTTTCGATTAAATTGCAGCAGTTCTATGGTTACAACTAGAAAAAAAGGGTGCATTAATTTTTTTTTTCTTTAGTTCTATGTATTAAAATAGAAATCGAGGACATCAAAATCACCCCTCACATCCTTTAAATTACAAAACATTTTTTTCCGATACAAAAATACTTAATTGAAGTAAAGAGTGGTTACAAAGTTTGTCGTTGGCGGCGGCGGTATTAGCCTTAAGAGGTCATGTGAAGCTGCGTCTTTTCATACAAACGGTGTTGGCGATTCTTATACCTCTTAAATGTTATCAGATTTTGACCAATTATTAATAGGTTGTCAGTCAGAATAAATGCTAGGTTTATAGGTTTTTGTTTTTTCAATAAAGTAAGAGCGTCGGTGGCGTAACGACTAGGGCCACCGCCTCCTGTCCAGGAGGTCGTGGTTCGAATCCTGCCACGTACCAAAGTGATTTAGAATTTACATTTCATGTGTACGTTTATCCGACGCTCTTACGGTGAAGGAAAACATCGTGAGGAAACTTTGCACACGCCTGCCAAGAAACTCGCAGGTGGTGTGTGAAGTCGACCAACCCGTACTGGGCCCTTGTGGTCGACTAAGGCCCGGTTGTGGTCATGGGTTTTGACCAGATCCCTCAGGAACTATATCGGGCTATTCTGATTAGCAGTCCATGTCACTTCCCACCCCCTCAACCAATTCAAAAATCACTTCAATTCGTTGCGACTCCGACGTGAGCGTGGAAATGATTTTTCCCCAGATACCTCGAGAACTATGTCAAGATCGCTAATTAGTAAATTATGTCATTTCCCACTTCCTCAACCACTTCTGTGCAACAAAGTACAACAATCCATTGTTCCGTGGCGATGTTAAAGAAATTAACCAAAAAAACAGTATTTTTTTTAGTTCCCTCTGGAACTGGTGTAACATCGACGTGTTGAAGCGTGAAAATGTAACAAACAAACACATTTTCACATATGTAACATTGTAAGGATTGTATTCTTCTTTCAACACAGACGTAAATCGTAATTAACTCGAAACTCATTAGCTCGTTTAACCCTTCGCATACAAGGTGGGGTCTTTTAATAATCTAATATATTTTTAAATTACGTAACGGCGAGGACCGTAGTTTTGAGTAGCTGGGTTTGCGGCGTTGCCACGTCGACCTGTTGGTTTAATTCAGTGCTGCGCGGGCGCTTGACTGTGATAGAGCCAGTGAGACGTAAATTTGTTTTGTAAAGATTGTCTTAACGCAGATACGCCTACCAGCTGTTATAACACCGGATTTAAAAAATAAATAAATTTTTAAGCCTTTTGGAACGATTACAAATCACATGCAATTATAACAAAAATAGTAATTTCCGTAGTAAGTGGGTTAAAAATGAAAAAAAAAATACCTGGAAGACACTAGTTACTATTTTAAGACTATTAATATATAATAATATTATTTTTGTTTTTTTAACATCATTTAAGTTTAAACGAGGTTTTAAAACTGATTTGTCTATGCTTGGTTTTTAGTCTGAATGAACCTCACATTTCACTGCAAAATTAAAACAAACCATTGATTGCAAGTGAAAATTGGCTTTTCATTGTAGTTCTAACTATCCTCTAAATTGATAAAAACGCATTTTTGAATGTATTTTTTAAAGTATATTTAAATAGGAGTCACTTATGTTCGGGTCATTTAGACCCCACCTTGTATGGCACGTAACTTTTTTTGTCACCTTGTATGCGAAGGGTTAATGAAGTCTATTCATTCAGGCGTTACTTTACGGAATTCTAAAACGACAATGACTTTGATATTCCGCTCAAAGTTTCTGTTCCAAGGCGACGCCTAATTGCATTGTTTACATCTCATTAGCTTGAACCTTGTTTAACCGCCTCCGTGGCGTAATGGCTAATCCATTTGCTTCACACCAGGAGGTCGCGGATTCGATTCCCGGCTGAGTCTTACTTTGTAAGACTCGGTTTGGTTGGAGGTAGGGCATTTACTGAGCCCGCCTGGCTACTTATCACCATCTGTTTGGCTGCCAAACATCAATGTTAACAGCATTGATGTTCTAGTTTGAACGTCCAGTTTTCCATTGCGTTTATTTATTTATTTTATTTTATTTAGAACAACAAACGATTATACAATAAAGCTTATGTTATAAATATTAAATTAAACTAAAAGAAAATAATTGTATAACCAGCACCATTGTCCCCAATTTGAAATAATAAAAACATGCAGAGAGGACAAAAAAAAAGAAAAGTAAGTTAGAAAATTTGTTATCTAACATGACAGACAGGAATCTTACTAAGCTCGCTTCCTATATTCGGCATCATCGTCCCTTACTATCAGGTGAGATGATGCCACTGGGCTTGGTGGATTTAAAAATAAACCTGTGGCTCGAACACTTCACACCTAATCCTCTATTGAGTGATGTTTCAATTCTGGGTTCCTTAAATAAATTACAGTTTTAAACTTGAGTTTTAGTAGATGTGGTGTTAAGACACGACAGTCAAGTTGAGTGTCTTCCTTTTTCTATAAATATGTCGAGTCGGCCGCATAAAACGTCACAGCAAATTCTTTGAACCATCTTTAGTATGCGTAAAATAAAAACACGATTTATGGGTTTTCGCTCGACACTTACCATTTGGCAAAACTATGTAGTTTAGATTTTTCTCCTGCAATTCCATAAGCAAGACACAAAATAAAAACCAACATCAAAAGAATAAAGTTATCGATCAACTGAATTGACGAAATTTTCCTTGAATCTTAATTAAGCTCGGACTAAACGAAAATATCCATTTGCGCCCCCCGAAGTAAAGGACGTAAATCACGTTAAGACACACGCGAAATTCACCTGTAAAGCTGATAATGTAAGATGAAATATCAAGTTATTCGCCAGTGCCGTGCGGACTGCTTGGGCCTTAACAGAAAAAGATGGGGCTTTTCTAACACATTGCGGTACCATTTAGTCCATGACATACCTGATATCGAGCGTACAGGCAAAGAATCCTACGAATATTATAAATTTGAAAGTTTGTATGTATGGATGTTTGTTACTCTTTCACGCTTCGACCACTGAACGGATTGGTATGAAACTTGGCACACATATAGGTTAGGTCCCGGTTTAACATATAGGCTACTGTTTATCCCGATTTCTAAGTGGTCGCCGTGGGATAGCTGTTAACTCTCTCTTTGTTAATTTCTGTCACGTCTCAATGAAGCGAAGGATTGAAAAAAATAGGACCTTGTCAGTCGCTCACTTAGTATTTTAGTAACAGACAGCTTTCCCGGCGAACTTCGTACCGCCTCACACTACACTACACAACAGCTACCACTACACTACCACTACAACTACACCACGACTTCACTACCAATACAATACCAATCCACTACCACTACACTACCACTAAACTACACTACTTTTTGTAGATATTGCAGGAATTTTTAGGTCATTTTTTACATCTTAGGTTACATTATTTGAGTTTTAGTAAGAATCTCGTAATTTTTTGAAAATATAATATAGCTTATAGCAACCGCTATAGTGTAGCTTCCCAAAAGTGAAAAAAAAATTCAAATCGGTCCAGTAGTTTCGGAGCCTATTTAAAACAAACAAACAAACAATCAAATCTTTCCTCGATATAGATAATCACTCAGTAAAACAGTTTTGATTAATCCAATAAACGGTATACTGAATTTGATTTATTTAGTGGGCATTCTTAGTGTGCTATCCAATATTTTTGGTGCTACATTCGAAGATTTTGGTCGAAAAAGGGGGTTTACAGTTATACGAGTAGGCTTAAATGCTGCCCTTGACAAAATCCTTATGTAACAACACCCACCTTTAGACGTTTCAAAGCAAAGCAATGTTTAATCCCCTCACGGTAATATCGATTACGAAACACGCTTTATGTGAAGTTTTTTTTTTGTATCAGCTCATATACGTCCCCACCGAGGGGCTCGAGCCTACCCTGAATCAGGGCGATTAGGCCTTAGTCGACCACGCGGGCCCAGTGCGGGTTGGTCGACTTCACACACAACCTTCGAGTTTCTTCGCAGGCGTGTGCAGGTTTCCTCACGATGTTTTCCTTCACCGTTAAAGCAATCAAGCAAGCAAATATGTACGTTAGTTTTTGAAAAACTCATTGGTACATTGGCCGTCTAGATTTGAACCCGGTACCTCTGGTTAGATGGACCGAGTCGTTACCGGTTGAGCCACCGACGCTTTTTATGTGAAGTAACCTAGCAGAAAATCCACGGCACTGGTGCGAATGAGGGGTGGCATGGACGGAGAATAATCGATATTTCAATTAGCCCCTAAACTGATCCGCGTCCAGTTTCTAGAAAGTGATTTTCAAATTAAAACATCTGCTCCCATTTGGCAATAAGTTAAAGTTCCAAATAAATAATTTTTAATAAAAAAATATAAAATTTCAATTTAATCAAAGTCGGTTCATCCGTTTAGGAGATACGATGCCACAAACAAACGCACACTAGCACGCACGTACGTACACACACGCATACACACACACGTTAAACTTACAACACCACTCTTTTTGCGTCGGCGGTTAAAAAAGGCGTAATTCGAAAAGTTATTCAATGTTCCTCTTTGCAGGCCTTCGTCGTCGGCTTTGCCACAGGCGCGCCGTTTTGTGAAGTAAAGTATAGTATTAGCAAATAATCTTAACCTATAATATTATAAACGCGAAAGTTTATAAGCATGTATGGATGTATGTTTATTATTCTTTCAAGCAAAAATTACGGAACGGATCTGGCTAAAATTTGGTAGGTAGACAGATTAGGACCTGGATTAAAGGCTACTTTTTTCCACGCTCGCGAGCCGCTCGCACTGCGCACCCTCTAAAAGCCATAGAAACATTTTCCACGCGGGTGAAGCCGCGGGAAACAGCTAGTATTAAATATGTATGAGCGAACAAAGCGAAAAGAAACTTCGAGTATCCTAAAGGTACCAAACAACTGTTGACAAATTGAAAAAGTTAGCCGGTGTTAACTTAGAAATAAGTCAACTTTTAAAATCATATAAATTGTTCGGTTGTCTTCTTCTTACCCGACTATGGCACAAAAGGAGGGTTACGAGTTTGGCAGTCTATTTATGTATGTGTTTATGGATGTTCATCTGTACCTCCGTAGCTCCTAAACTCCTCATCAGATTTGGACAAATGAGGTGTCGTTGGATTTTAATGAATGCTCCGCGTAACATAGGCTATATGAAGTTACGTGAAATCTAATGTTAAATCTAGTATTTTGTGCTACAAGCAAGGAGGATTGCTCGCGTTTTTTAGGGTTCCTTACTAAGTAACGAAACCCTATAGGCCTGAGGGTTTAGTAACAACAAAATTACAAGTTTACGACGGAGGTAGAGCGTGTTTGGCGGCTCGGAGAGCGTCGCACTAAGTAACAGAAGTAAATAGAGAAAATTGACGAGTAAATTGCAAAGCTAATCTGGTACGGAGCCCTAACAAGTAACAGCAGAAAAACAGAGAAAATTGACGAGTAAATTGCAAAGCTAATCTGGTACGGAGCCCTAACAAGTAACAGAAGTAAACAGAGAAAATTGACGAGTAAATTGCAAAGCTAATCTGGTACGGAGCCCTAACAAGTAACAGCAGAAAAACAGAGAAAATTGACGAGTAAATTGCAAAGCTAATCTGGTACGGAGCCCTAACAAGTAACAGAAGTAAACAGAGAAAATTGACGAGTAAATTGCAAAGCTAATCTGGTACGGAGCCCTAACAAGTAACAGCAGAAAAACAGAGAAAATTGACGAGTAAATTGCAAAGCTAATCTGGTACGGAGCCCTAACAAGTAACGGAAGTAAACAGAGAAAATTGACCAGTAAATTGCAAAGCTAATCTCGCACAGAGCCCTAACAAGTAACAGAAGAATACAGAGAAAATTGACCAGTAAATTGCAAAGCTAATCTGGTACGGAGCCCTAACAAGTAACAGAAGAAAACAGAGAAAATTGACCAGTAAATTGCAAAGCTAATCTGGTACGGAGCCCTAACAAGTAACAGAAGAAAACAGAGAAAATTGACCAGTAAATTGCAAAGCAAATCTGGTACGGAGCCCTAACAAGTAACAGAAGAAAACAGAGAAAATTGACCAGTAAATTGCAAAGCAAATCTGGTACGGAGCCCTAACAAGTAACAGAAGAAAACAGAGAAAATTGACGAGTAAATTGCAAAGCTAATCTGGTACGGAGCCCTAACAAGTAACAGAAGTAAACAGAGAAAAATGACGAGTAAATTGCAAAGCTATTCTGTTACGGAGCCCTAATAAGTAACAGAAGTGAAAATAGAAAATTATCGAGTAAATTGTAAAGCTAATACAGAACGAAGACCTTACCTTACCTTATATATAAGTAACAGAAGTAAACAGAGAAAATTGACGAGTAAATTGTAAAGCTTATCTGGTACAGAGGAAGCCCTAATAATAAGTAACAAAGTAAACATAGAAAATTGACGAGTAAATTGTAAAGCTTATCTGGTACAGAGGAAGCCCTAATAATAAGTAACAAAGTAAACATAGAAAATTGACGAGTAAATTGTAAAGCTTATCTGGTACAGAGGAAGCCCTAATAATAAGTAACAAAGTAAACATAGAAAATTGACGAGTAAATTGTAAAGCTTATCTGGTACAGAGGAAGCCCTAATAATAAGTAACAAAGTAAACATAGAAAATTGACGAGTAAATTGTAAAGCTTATCTGGTACAGAGGAAGCCCTAATAATAAGTAACCGAAGTAAACAGAGAAAATTGACGAGTAAATTGTAAAGCGCTTGTTTTTTAACCTGACTGCCCAAAAGGGAGGGTAATGTTTTTCTGGTGTATGTATGAACTCGTAAGTAAGTATGTATGTATGTCTGTTTCTTTGGCTAAGCCTGTAGGCTAAACGGCTTGATGAATTTTGGAGAGCGAGGTGTCGTTAAATTCGTCTTGTTCCCGTGAGTGACATAGGACACATTTTTACCAGACTACCCAAAAAAGAGTGGTAATGTTTCTATGCAATTTTTTAATGTTTAATTAAATTGGTTAGGTTATCTAATTTTACCATTAGTTTGTACTTTGTGCAATATTCTGTTTCCCTTTTCAGTAATACATGCATACCGTGGAAGTCATAAATAGTTTACAAGTTTTACAACTTATTTCATCACCATCATCATCATATCAGCCGAAAAACGTCCTCTGCTGAACAAAGGCCTCCCACAAGGATTTCCACGACAACCGATTCTACACCGCCCGCATCCATCGGCTTCCCGCGATTTTACAACTTATTTACAACTCACAATGTTGTCTTCAGGCGACGGTGACTAAATTTAAACATACATTTTGCCTTGATGTCTATCTTTTGCTTTGTTTTCTTGTATTTATATTTGTAACTAGTATTCCCGGCGAACTTCGTACCACCTTACACTACACTACCCTACCTTACCCTACCCTACCCAACACTACACTACACTACCTTACCCTACCCTACCCTACCCTACCCTACACTACACTACACCACCCTACCATACCCTACACTACCCTACCCTACTTAAGAACCTTCTCCTGACAATAAAGAACTCAACAAAAAAGAATTAGCAAAATCGGTCCAGCCGTTCACGCTTGATGCCGTGACCAAGGGAAATAGGGATTCATTTTTATATATATAGATACAATGATTGCGAAACAGACCACCGGAAGTAGTTACCACTGCTCGTACATCTGTTTAGAGGCGTTTGTGTTTTGCTTAAAAACTTTCCTTTTAAGGGTTCCGTACCTCAAAACTCCAAAAAGGATTTGTTGTCCGTCCGTCTGTCTATCTGTCTGTCCGTCTAGTAAGACTCCTTTTTTTCCAGGAACGGGTAGAGTTTAAATAAATCAAATATACTAAGGTCTACGTCACTTGAACTTGGAGTGTAAATAAAAGCTTCTAAACCAACGCAATTAAAAGATACAAGCTATTTATGTCACGTGTTTTGATTTTCGAACTGACCCTTCAAAATCTACGTAGGTTTGACCTAGAACGCTAAAATTGTTTTTTTTTATTTGCAACTTTAGACTGATGGACAGTCAGACACATGATTCATCGGAGATCCTTTACCTAGGTTTTCTGGTAAAGGAGGCTATGTAATAAGCACATATATTTCTTTTCAAAATTTTCAACCGGCTTCCAAAAAGGAGGAGGTTCTCAATTCGACTGTATTTTTTTTAATTTTTGTTAACTCAGAACTTTTGACTGGGTGAACCGATTTTGATGATTCCTTTTTATTTGTAAGATAGTGCTTTCCGTGTGATCCTATATAAGTTTCATCAAAATCGGTGTAGTACTTTATTAGAAAATTAACAAAAACGAAAAATAATAATGCAAAATTGTACTAAATTGTTACGATGGAAGTCGGTTTTTTAACGTGTTTGGCGTTTTCAATTATTGGCTTAAGAGTTTTAGAGATAAAGGGTGAATGATAATTTTGTAACATTTTTTTTTTTATTTCTAAAATGTGCAGTTTAAAACTATATATTAAAAGAATATTTGTAATCCTTAAGGAGCTCTATTTAATGTCACACCATATATTTAAAACTCATCTTTTTTTTATTGTTATTTATTTTCGGACGGACGGACAGACAGATATACAGGCTGTAACAAAAGCTGTGTAGGTCCCGTTAACTGGGGCTTCTACTCATCATACTGAACAACTTTTGTTCTATGACTCTGCTGAAATCGCAAAAAAAATAATTTCACTCTTCATATAAATCGATCAGCTGATCGACCAATTTTGTGCATTTTTTTGTATGGAGAGTCCAGTTTTTTTTTTAAATTGACTATGGATTCTTTGGGGATAGTTGTTCAGCATGATAATTGATAAGTGAACCCCCAGTTAAAAGAATATTCGTAGAATATCATGGAACAGATGGCCGTTGGGGCAGTAAAGTTTTCGAGTGGCGACCACGCACCGGAAAGCGTAGTGTAGGCAGGCCTCCCACTCGGTGGATCGATGACCTGGTGAAGGTCGCGGGAAACCGCTGGATGCGGGCAGCGCAGAACCGGTCGTCGTGGAGATCTTTAGGGGAGGCCTATGTCCAGCAGTGGACTTCCTTCGGCTGATATGATGAACCCCCAGTTAACGGGTCCTACACCAATTTTTTTTAACCCTGTTTAAAGTGATCTTACAAAGGTTCCTTTGTTCATCGGACACGGAACCCTAAAAACATTTTTTGTACTGTTAAGTGTGTTTTATATTGAAACTAGCTGTTTCCCGCGGTTTCACCCGCGTGGACAACGTTTCTATGACTTTTCGAGGGTGCGCAGTGCGTGGTAAAAAGTAGCCTATGTCTGAATCCAGGTCCTAATCTGTCTACCTACCAAATTTCAGCCAAATCCGTTCAGTAGTTTTTGCGGGAAAGCGTAACAGACAGACAGAGTTACTTTCACATTTATAATATTATAGTAGGGATTAGTAGGGATTGATATCATTGTTGTCATCTATGTACTTGCGAAAACCGCTGCCTCTTGTAACTCGGACACCGCGACAACCTGAATGTGACTCACATTCGGTCGCAAGGGGCGACGCGACGTCCGCACGCCCCTTCAGTAAATGCTATGCACCCCCTAGAGTTATGCTGCTAAGTTACGGAGGACGGTGACTCACGCAATAAGAGTGCGTTTGGTGGAGTTGCTTTAACTTTGTCGTGTAATATTTAGTTACCTACTTTAGATATATTGCCGGTTACTATACTAGATGGCCGTCGTTCGTTAAGCCGTGTCAGATGCCTTATAGACGGCTTGTAAAAATTATTTCAGTGGGTTTTGCCAGAAGCCCTACAACCTGCACCAACCCAGACTTGGCTCCCGTGTATAGTATAGCTTAAATGTGGGGACGTTAATGGTTTGTTAAATAAGAATACTTTTTAATTTTACTGTTTATTCTGTACTACTATCTGTATATTTTTGTAATTGTACAATAAAGCATATTTGATTGACTGATTGATTGAATAATAAAAAATATATATGCAAAAACACATTACAATATTAAAATAAATAAAATAATAATCCTATGAATATTATAAACGCAAAAGTTTAATTACTCTTTCACGCGAAAACTACGGAACGGATCTGGCTGAAATTTGGTAGGTAGACAGATTAGGATCTGGATTAACACATAGGCTACTTTTTTCCACGCTCTGCGCACCCTCGAAAAGTCGAATACTCGTAGAATCGTTGCCCACGCGGGTAAGGCTGCGTGAAACTGCCAGTACACTATAAAATCAGTCTAGAGCGTTATTTCCTGCCCGGTGAAGTTGTAAAGGCCCCAATGGCCAACAACAAGCTTGTCCTTTCGAAAAAAAAAAAAAATTGTTTATTTGTGTCTCGGTGAACCAAGACACAATGTCTTGTCATGGGACTGGTCAAGTCCTGACTCACAATCTGTAATAAGCTGTTATCAGAGCGCCGTAATCTATCCCAGAAGGAAAATATACGCCCCCTGATAACAGCAAAGAAGATTAAAACATATTGAAATTTGCAGACAAATATTTCACAGATCATTATAGTTATGTGAAGTCACATTAACTGCCTCCGTGGCGTAATCTTTAAGTCTATTAGCTTCACATCAGGAAGTCGCGGGTTCGATTCCCGACGGAGTGTAACTTTGTAAGACTCGGTTCGGTTGGTGGAAGGGCATTTTCTAAGCCCGCCTAGCTAGCTACTACCATCTTATCTAAGTCTTGCCGCCAAACATCAGTGTTAAGAGCATAGATATGTTCCGGCTTGAAGGTAGGATAGCCAGGTCCCCACTGCGTTGGGGAATCTTGGCCCGCAACCATCTTCGGCATCATCGTCACATACCATCAGGTGAATTGATACCCAAGGGTTTACCAATAAAATAATTAAGTTAGCATATAACACAAAACGTCGTAGCTCGTTATAATAATCTAAAATTAAACTTATTTTTTTATTGAAAATTGGTAAGCCCTTGGCATCATCTCACCTGATAGTAAGTTCTTAAATTTAAGAGTTCAGCTCTTGTCAGTGGAGCAATCGCCACTTAATCGCAAAAAACTTCCACTCTCTCCTTCCTTATGGGGCTGACCTATGGGGGCTGGCCGCTGACAGAGATAGGATGTTCAGAGTACAAAAACGCGCCATCCGTATTATCTCGGGAGTAGAATGGGACCACCCCGCGAAAGAATTATTCATAAAACTTAAAATACTAACGTTTCCATCACTTGTTATACTCCTGATCGCTAAACTAGTCAGATTCAATCTTAGCGACTTCTCTATAAATAGTGATGTCCACTCACATAACACCAGAAGCCGTAACGAGCTGAGGGTACCTAGGTGCAGGCTAACTAAGTCGCAAAAATGTATACAATTCATGGGTCCCAAAATCTATAATTCAATTTCGGCTGACATTAGAGACGCACCGAGCAACTCTGTGTTCTTAGCCAAACTAAAAAGCTTTTTGATAGCACAGGCTTATTATACTGTTGACGAATTTTTTTTTGAATAAAATACTGTAATAACAGCGAAATGCTTTATAACATTTAATTAGGTTAAAATAAAATATAACTAACTTATGACTAATCTTATGTTTAAAATGACTTGTAATTTGCTTTAAATCCCTACTTCCCTACTAATATTATAAATGTGAAAGTAACTCTGTCTGTCTGTTACGCTTTCCCGCAAAAACTACTGAACGGATTTGGCTGAAATTTGGTAGGTAGACAGATTAGGACCTGGATTCAGACATAGGCTACTTTATACCACGCTCGCGAGCCGCTTGCGGCTCGCGCACTGCGCACCCTCGAAAAGTCATAGAAACGTTGTCCACGCGGGTGAAACCGCGGGAAACAGCTAGTTATTAATAAATATTGAAATTGAAATTGAAATTTAATAACCAAAGTAAATACATTTGACTTGCTTTAATTCTCCTATGGTTACCTATTGCTTAGTAAATTTCTAAAATTGTTTTTATACTGTCATCCATCATCATCATATCAGCTGTAAATCGTCCACTGCTGGACAAAGACCTCCCCCAAGGACTATCACGACGACCGGTCCTGCGCTGCCCGCTTCCATTGGCATCTCGCTATCTCCACTAGGTCGCCACTCGAGAACTTTACTACCCCAACGGCCATCTGTTCTACGAGCTGTGTGCCCTGCCTACTGCTACTTCAGTTTAGCGTTTCTGAGAGCTATGTCGGTGATTTGGGTTCTCCTACGGATCTCCTCGTTTCTGATTCGATCACGCAGAGAAACTCCAAGCATAGGCTCCATTGCCCTTTTATACTGTAAATGACTTTATTTATTTTAAGACAAATGATAACAGTTATAATGTTACTTGATGAGATGATTGTAATTTTATTTATTTAGTAGTTTATTGTACACAGTATACATAAAATACAGATTATTAACATTAACTTAATACAAAGAGTACAGCTTATTTCCAAAGAAATTTATTTCAGCAGACCCGGGAAAGAAGAAAGTTTTGACTGAGATGGCAGACGTGTACACAACTTAATCAAACAAAAAAAATAATACTTAAAGTAGTCCTTACTAATATTATAAATGTGAAAATGTGTTTGTTTGTTTGTTTGTTACCTTTTCACGCTTCCACACCTTAACCAATCTCAATGAAATTTGGCATGTAGGTAGCCTGTGTCATTGGGAAGGACATAGGCTACTTTTTATCCCGTGAAAATAGCATAGTCCGATGCAGTTCCTGAGGGAACTGAAAATATACTCTTTTTTTTTGGTTAATTTTTGTTAACATTGCAACGGAACAATGGATTGCTGTGATTTTTTGCACAGAGATGGCGGAGGTGGTGGGAAAGACATAACTTACTAATTAACATATCATCGCTCTCGCGCACGTCAGCGTCGCAACGGAGCTACGGACTGAAGTGTTTTTTTTTGTATAGAATTGGTTGAGGGGGTGGGAAGTGACATAGACTTCTAATCAGAATAGCCCGATATCGTTTCTGAGGGATCTGAGGAAAACTCAAGTCCGAGCTCGCGAGCCGCTTGCCGCTCGCGCATCACTCACCCTGAACGACGGTCATAAAAACGATGTCCACGCGGGCAAAAGCTAGTATTAAATAAATACTAATTATGTTAATTATTTTAATCTGTATTTTTACCTTTTCCATGTTTGCCACACCTGCCAGCAGGTAGAACACTAGCACTAACAAAATATCTAAATCCTGTACCAACAGTATTATAGCAAATAAAGCCTTTTGTGATTGAGTTTCTTTGCTTAGTCATAAAGAGCAGTAAAACCAAGCGCGAGTGAATTATGAAAATCCGTGAAAAACGCAAGATGCTATCAAATAACCACGCCACGCTCGCAGTCTGCACGAATACTCGTTTTCGTATCACATAAAGTGGGGTAAATTTACTGTGAAAAATTAGCCAAGAGTGAATTGCGACACGTTTCACTAAAGGTTCTAGTGCTGAATATTCACCTCTGTCGTGTAGTTTTGTCACATATATTTTTAATAATTTTGTGACAATTTGCAACCGTATAGAGTATACCGTATGTAATCGTAGAGTCCAACTAATGAAATCTTGTGTACATGTAGAGTCTATGTAAGAACTTTCAGACATATAGATTTCTGATAAATATCATTTTGTCAGTTTTTTGGGTCCCTTACAAACTTTAGAGCAATAACTAAAGGAATTAATTAAAATTAATTAAAAATTATAAACCCGACTGCATAAAACTTACTCTTTTTTAACAGTCAAGTTAAAATGTATCCTATTTCATTCACGGGATCAAGACGAATCTAACGACACACTCCAAAATCCATTAAGCCGTTTAGGCTACAAAGCGTACCAAAGAAATATACATACATACACTCGAGAATCATAACCCTCCTTCTGGCGCAGTCGGGCAAAAACCAAAAAATCTTAGAAAACACGTTTCATGTACACCCCTTTTTTTAATAGGGTATTTGACAGTATCTAAAATAAATTAAAAAATATTATTCACTAAATAGAATTTCTCCTACAAAAGCATAAAAACTTATTCATTTAATGTTTTCAAAATTTCAAATTTAAATTTTATATTTATCAGAATCACTAAATTAGTTCGTGAAAGAAAATGACATCACAACTTTGTAACACGAAAAATTTTTAGAACAAAATGTCAATTTTGACAGTTTATAAAAAGTGACTAGTAGTCAAATACCGGATTGTTATTGCTTATAAGTAAATTCCCATATCGTCGAAGCGTCGGTGGCTCAACCGGTAACGACTCGGTCCATCTAACCAGAGATACCGGGTTCAAATCTGGGCGGCCAATGTACCAATGAGTTTTTCAAAAACTTACGTACATATCATTACCGATTGCTTTAACGGTGAAGGAAAACATCGTGAGGAAACCTGCACAGGCCTGCAAAGAAACTTGAAGGTTGTGTGTGAAGTCGACCAACCCGCACTGGGCCCGCGTGGTCGACTAAGGCCTAATCACCCTGATTCAGGGTAGGCTCGAGCCCCTCGGTGGGGACATATATGAGCTGATATAATAAAATTCCCATATATTATTCTGTGAAAATTTCAGTCAGGTGCTTATAGTTCAGAAGATACAGTTTTTGAAGGTCCGATAGGCAGACGGACAGCGTAGGCTTAGTAATAGGGTCCGGTACCTAGTACGAAACCCTAAAACCTGCCGAATGTGAGTCGCACTCGCGCTAAAGAGTCCGAACTAAATGAAAAATAAATAGCCACTCATTGAAGTCTTTTGTTTAAAATAAATAGGTATCATTGTTGTACTAGTGTGGAGAGGTGTGTAAGAGCGAAGCCCTCGGTACGCGCGCCCGACTCGCACTTAGCTGGTTTTTTAGGGTTCTGTACCCAAAGGGTAAAAACGGGACTCTATTACTAAGACTTCGCTGTCTGTCCGTCTGTCACCAGGCTGTATTTCATGAACCGGCTAGGCAGTTGAAATTGTCACAAATGATGTATTTCTGTTGCCGCTATAACAACAAATACTTAAAATTAGAAAAAGTGAAAAAATAAAGGGGGTCTCCATACAAAAAATGACTTTTTTTAAAAACATGAGGAAACTAGCGCCATCTAGTATGATGTTACGGAACCCTGTGTGTGCGGTTCTGACTCGCACTTGGCCGGTTTTTTTTATAGCCTGCTTTGTCTCACTGCTGGACAAATGTATTCCCCATGTTGACACTAATCGGCTAAAATTAAATCCCTCTAAAAATTATAACATAAATGCAAATTATTTCGTTCAGGTTATTCCGTGTGATGATTTCTGAGGGGCCCTAAAGCCTTAAGTGTTAAGTAAACTTAAAGTTTTGAACATCGAATTAAATAAATAAACTCCCAAAACTGTTGAGAAGTTCTTAATTCTTTACCTCACTTAGTTCTGTTTCACGCGGTCGAACTAGCGCACATGCATGCAATGTGTGAGTTGGCTTACGACTCCGTTTTTGCGATTCGCCCACGGAACTCTAGGAATTTAAATGGAAAATATAAAGCAGGCTTAAGGAGCGGGGGCGGGGGTGCCGCAATTTTGTGCCGACTCCAAAGACGTACACTTAAGCTTGGATTACGCTTTGTGGCAAGTAGAAACGTGAGCCGATGAACGTACCGCATTACAAATGGAAACTCTGTGAAAGCAGATACCTATAGCTCGTCATGTATCGAAATCGTGGATAGTCGCAGTAACAGGGCTTTGTATTTTATAGTTTTTGATCAGTACGTATTTCCTTAAGGCTATAACCCGGCGAGGATGTGGAGGGGTCATTTTGATCCTGTCAATTTTTAATCCAGTGTAGTTTTTTTCCGCGGTCATAGGATGTTGACGTCTCAGTAGCTGTTGCTAAGACGTTCAACACCGCTTCTCAGTCGGCCGCCGCCTGCGAACAGAGTCACACAATGAGCAAAGTCAAAAAGTGTATATATAACCCTACCAAAAGCAGTACAATCCAGCCTCTAGCAGTGCCTTCATACAATTCAGTATTTTTTAACCTTTGCTAAAACTAATGTAATAAAAACATTTTGTGCTATCACATGTGCTTTTTTTTCCAAAATCCATACAATATTAGCCGACCAATAGAGTCAACTTAAATTCTTTGTTGAAAAATATGAATTTAACCATTAAAATTGCAATAAAATACAGGGTCAAATATACCCTTCACAACCTGCACGTAACTTTTTTCACCACATCCTCGCCGGCTAAGATGCCTCAATCCGAGCAGGTTGATACGTGTTAAAATAATATAGAACGTAAGTATATTCATTTTAAGATCAAATCAATGCGGGCTTCAACGCGGCTGTTACGTTGAAACCGAACACCCAATTCTCGATTTTTACACGTTTTTATTTTACGTTTCTATACTTTCAAATAAGTTTAAAAAAATGTGTTCAATTAACTGCATTTTTTTTTAATATACATTTATTTTTTGAATAGATCACGGCACCCTACTTTGTTCGAGTCCTACTCGCACTTGGCCGGTATTTTTATTCCGCTTGAGAGGAAAATTCGACTTTACATACAAACGGTGATACGATTTTCACCTCTTAAATGTTAACCGATTTGGACCAATTTTTGATAAATTGTCAGTCAGAACAATATCTAGGATTATACGTTTCGTTTTTTTAAATTACTGATCATAAATTTTAAAAAGGCTGAAATTAATTTTGTATGAAACATGTGAACAGCAATAAAATTAAACTTATTAACATTATCGAAGAAACAAAAAAGTATAAGCCTAGCTTTTGTTCTTACTGACAAACTATCAAAAATTGGTCAAAATTGGTTAACATTTGAGAGGTGAAAATCACACTCAAATCATGTAAAATGCGCACGTACGTTAGAGAGGGGAGTTCGCCTAATCATTCATTCACGCAAAGCGAAGTCGGAAGTCGCACGCTGTAAATCTTGATACTTGGTGCTTGGTGCCCTCATTTGCAGACAAGCTATCAAAAATTGGTCCAAATCGGTTAACATTTGAGAGGTGAAACTCTTTATCGCCGTTTGTATGAAAAGTCGCAGCTTCACAATCCTCTTAAGCGTACACACTCAATAGACTGGTCAATGAGTGCTCACAAGGGGGATGTGGATGGAAAAGTGGAAAGCAGAAAGTTTAACTAAGGAACTTTGTTTGGACTAGTTAGGAGATAAACATACTAAAAGTCCTGACCCCTCCGAGTGGAGCCCGAGGGGGGAGGGGGGCACAAAGGTCCCGTTTTTTGGTTTTTTGCTTACATCTCGAAAACGGTGCGTTGTACGAAATTTTGTTGTACTACATAATAAAAGCTGATAAAATTCTCTATAACTTTGGCTTTCACACTTTGTATCTATCTCCAATATTTGCCTAGCTATGAGCTTCGAAAAATGGTCGATTTTCATAAACTCCCAATAATATCTATCAATATGCCTTCGGGCTTGTTTTTTTATTACGTTCGTGACCTATAGAGTATTGTGACTGTGCACCCGGTAACGTAGGGAAGCAGTCACAAAATATTTTGCACATACGCACGTTTTCAAGATGACAGACAAGTGTTTTGTTTGTGATGAAGTGCTGGAAGAAGGTGGAGAAAATGTTTCGAAGGTCGGCGAAAAAGGCATAAATTCTCTGATTTCTGCCAGCACCCTCAGAAATGATCAAAAGAGCTCACAACTTAAAGATTTAAGTCGCTGTGGGTTCACACATCTTGTCGAAAAGAATACACGAGACCCGACAGCATTAAAGCTGATCTCAGGAAACGTGTTCCGTCCGCTGGGCCCTCCGCAACTCATACTTTGAGGTCTTCAAAACTCGATGCCTTTTTTGTTCATGCGCATTTGAAGATGAAAATAAAAAACCTGTTGAAAAGCGACAGACAGTATACTCTGTCAGAAACGTAGCCTTCAAAGACTCATGCATTGAGGCTGGGCATGCAATACGAGATGATTGGGGCGAAGAAGTAGTGGGTCGTTTAGCGTCAATAGTTGATCTGGTTGCAGTGGAAGCCTTATACCACGACGACGGTGGGGATGATGTAGCTGAAGTAGTAGCCTGCGTTCCATCATCTGATAACGATTCAACAGACGAGGAGAAAGAAGAGGCAAACGTTGAGGAACCACAACCAGGCCCGTCACGCCCAAAGAGGCGGCGAGTGATAAAGTGATTCTTAATTATATTAATTGAAATATGTATAAATAAAAAAAGGTAAAAAAAAATTAAAAAATGAATAAAAAAAGTTAAAAAAGTTAAGTAAGCTGCGAAAAGTTATGAATCAATGTATGACAATTGACAGAAAACGCAAGAGTGTAAAGTAGAACAGATTTTTGAAAATCGACCATTTTTCGAAGCTCATAGCTAGGCAAATATTGGAGATAGATACAAAGTGTGAAAGCCAAAGTTATAGAGAATTTTATCAGCTTTTATTATGTAGTACAACAAAATTTCGTACAACGCACCGTTTTCGAGATGTAAGCAAAAAACCAAAAAACGGGACCTTTGTGCCCCCCTCCCCCCTCGGGCTCCACTCGGAGATGTCAGGACTTTTAGTATGTTTATCTCCTAACTGGTCCAAACAAAGTTTTTAAGTCAAACTTTCTGCTTTCGACTTTTCCATCCACAAATTATTCGTTGCCCAAGCTACAAATCATATTGTAAAATGCACACGTAGGTTAGAGGGGTCGCTAAATCATTCACGCAAAGCGAAGTCGGAAGTCGCACGCTGTAAATCTCGATACTTGGTACTTGATGCCCTCATTTGCACATGAAATACTCGTATGTATGCTTGGAGTTAGGAAACTTGGTCTTGAAGTTGGGATCATTTACCTGGGTAAATTCGTATATGCGTTGGTCTTATAGGTTAATTTGTGGTAGCAAATTTGTACTAAGTTGTTGCGATTTAAGTCGTTTTTTAACCCTGCAGTGGCCGCGCGGATTACATATGTAACCCGTGTTAATTAAAAATTAAATTGCTCGTAAACAGTTCAAGTGTGTTAGACAGGACTCCGTGTACTTTAAGTATGATAATCGCCACCCCCGCTCTGTTCATTCTAAATATGTTTGTAGTTCCTGTTCAGAAAATAATAGTTGGTTTGTTTCGCAATGAGCGCTAACGCGTATTAAGGTCTCATATAATCCAAAGTAAACTTTCAAAGACGATATTTTATAAGAAGTTTATAATTTGATTTATTTTGACAAAACTGTTCATTATTATTTTTAGTTTCCAATTATAATTTAATTTTAGATAAGGTTACTTGCCATGTTGCAATAATAAAAAAATAACATTAATAAATTTTATTAAAAAAAAGAAAACAATTTGGCATACATATTATGTAATCCACGCGACCACTCTAGTGACTTTTGGGGGCGCGACCACTGCAGGGTTAACGTGTTAAGGCGAGGCACCGGTGGAGAAGCGAAGAAACCCTTTTGCTAGATCAATTTTTTTGGGTAATTACTACTTAATATCGGTCTTGCAAAAAATATTGGACATACTTAAGGATATTGTCTGAGGAATGTGCTAATATGTTACACGATAATAAAAAATCCCAAAAACAGGTCTAAAACGTTTAAAAAAAGTCTAAAACGAATTGTTTGTTAATAAAATTTCTAAATTTGCACATAGTTTTTTTATGGAGATATTTCTTTTTAAGTACTACAGAGAACCTGCTACATTTTAGTTTTTAAATTGAAGTCTTAACAGAAATAACAACGTAAAACATTGAAAAAGTACAAATATGTGGTTATTGTCTTGACTCTTTACACGTAAAGAAAAAAACAAAGACAACTGTTTTACAAATGACCCAAATTTTACCCAAATCCGTCTAGTCCTTCACAGTTTCACACACACAATTTTTTTTAATTTTTTTATACTCTATAAGTTTTAAACAATCGATCTCCATTGGCAAAGATCTCAATTTCGATTTTATGCCATCACAATACTTTCGCTCTCATGTAAATACCGGTAAAGTGCGAGTCAGTTCCGCGCACAAAGGGTTCCGTACCATCGTACTAGATGGCGCTATTTTCTTCGTCTTTTAAAAAAAACACGTTTTTTGTATGGAGACTTTCACTTTTTCTAATTTTTAGTATTTGTTGTTATAGCGTCAACAGTAATACATCATCTGTGAAAATTCCAACTGTCTAGCTATCACGGTTCCTGAAATACAGCCTGGTGACAGACGGACATACAGACGGACAGACGACAGACAGACGGACAGACAGACAGACAGACAGACAGACAGACAGTCGGACGGACAGCGGAGTCTTAGATTACTACCCTTTGGGTACGGAACCCTAAAAATGGTTGACACATAACAGAGTAGAATATTTCTCAAATTCCTCCAAATTAGGACGTCCCCATGAATTTTTGCGGCTATCCCATTTATCAACGCCTCGTCGTCGCCGAAATGGCTTTTCGGAAGAAGTTTATAATGTCGAAATTTTCGGAGGTTCCCACGAAAAAGTTTAGCTCCTAAGGATATTGTTCTTCGAGTTTGGAGATTTAATGAGTTAGGTAGGTACAATACCCAAGTGTTATTATCGCTTCCGCCCCCGTGGTACCCATTACTTTTGATCTTTTGCGAAATACTCGATAGAGAAATCATTCTACAAACATCTAACTCTCGATTATTCTGCTTCAACACACATAATATGTAAGGCCCGTCAATTAATAAAGTGAAGCATTTTTGGCCTTTTTTAGACCTCCCCCCTCCTCCGTGGTGAGATATCGTGAGATTGGGCCCCCCGAATCTCACGTAAGTATTTTCAAAATGCGTAATTTTTTTTTGGAAATTCGTTATCACAGATTAGGTAGCGTAGTAGCCCTTGATTCTTTTGTTTATAATAGCCGCCAGACTACGTTCTGTGGCAAAAATAATGGGAACTGGGGAAAAAAACCCTTACGGAGTTTGCCACATATGATACGTAAGATTTAGAGGTTCGGGCCTAAACGGAGTTTTAAGGAAAAAAGGTTATGGGGTAAATTAGAATATATGTATTTTTATGATTATTTTAAAAGGAAGGAACAATAAACAATATGAGTATAAAAAAAGGTGCGATTACATTGGTTGACCGTGTTGAAAATTTAAAACAATGACCTACTTTATTTATGGGCAAATATCGGAAATAAATTTAAAGTTACAATTTTATTAGTATATAAAAAGTTATTTTATAGAATGCCGGTAGGCAACGATCGTTACCGCCCCTTTGGTACTTAAATAAATTACTAAGCTCTAAAATAATTAAATTTCGCTTTGGTCTGAATTACCCTATTTTTCTAACATAACACGTATCAGATACAAAACACCTTTAAAATTTAAAATAAATAATTAATGGTTAGAAACTGGAAGCAGGAAATCTTCTAGGAAGGCAGAAAAGTCAAAGAGTTAGAGAGACGCTCGGGACAAAAGATAAAATAATATTCACTTCCCTTGGCAAGCAGCTGGGCGGGCAGTGAAAGGATTGGCTGATGGTCAGCACAGCTCCATCTCAGGATTAATCCTTATTGAGGAAAACCGTCGGGACGTCAACCTCGCAGGGGGGTGGATGAAACCCTACGGAGATATATAAATGTAGTTCGCCGCAGTACCAAAAATACACGCAAAGCGGTTTCCTTATACAAATTACTTACCACAGAATAAAATTGTGGGCCTCAACAACAACTTATAAAACAATTTATCCAAAAAATTTAAATTCGCATCAATGTAGACGGGATCACGATCAACCTTTGTTTTTCTCTTGTCAAAAAATAACAACTATTTTCAAATTCAAATACCATAGAGCAACGACATCAAAAAAGAATTTAATTATGAAACGCGACAAAAGAGATCGGCTCGAAACGATAGTTAGCGTTTCAGTTCATACTAGTCTTAGCTTAGTAGATTTCCTGTATTTATCTCACCGTCGAAAATTGGAAACGCTGAACACGTTAAAAAACCGACTTCCATCGCAACAACTTACTAAAATTTTGCATAATTATTATTGTTTTTTTTATATTTTCAATAAAATGCTACATCAATTTTGATACATTTTCATGGGGCCAACTTGGCAGCCCTATCGAATAAGGAAAAGAATCATGAAAATCGGTTCACAATCTGCGAAGATATCGCGTAATACAGTCGAATTAGAAACCTCCTCCTTTTTGGAAGTCATTTGAAAAGGGGGTCTTCGACCAGTGTGTGTTGCCAGTGATGACATACGGAACTGAGACATAGTCGCTTACTATGGGCCTCATAAGAAGGCTCAAGGTCACCCAAAGTGCAATGGAGCGTGCTATGCTCGGAGTTTCTCTGCGTGATCGAATCAGAAACGAGGAGATCCATAGGAGAACCAAAGTAACCGACATAGCTCTCAGAATTGCTAAACTTAAGTGGCAGTGGGCGGGGTACATTGTTCGTAGAACAGAGGGCAGCGCAGAACCGGTCGTCGTGGAGATCCTTAGGGGAGGCCTATGTCCAGCAGTGGACGTCCTTCGGCTGATATGATGATGAAAAGGGGGACCTTTGTTCTCAATTTAGTTTGGAAAATTAGTGTTCGTGGGAAGCCATGAGCTTTTGCGAGTCGCGATAGAGTATATTATGTAAATCTGATTCCTCATGAAATCAACGTCAGATCGGAGGTAGCTGTGTTTCCTTGGCATTAGTTCATAATTTTTTTTTCACAATTGGTAAGCCCTTGGCATTATCTCACCTGACGGTAAGTGACGATGATGCCAAAGATGGAAGCGGACTTACCAAGATTCCCCAACGCAATGGGGAAACTGGCTATCTTATCTTCAAGCAGGAACACATAAATGCTGTTAAAACTGATGTTTGGCGGCAAGACTTAGATAAGATGGTGGTAGCTAGCCAGGCGGGCTTAGAAAACGCCCTACCACCAACCAAATACAAGTTGACCCCACCGGGAAACGAACCCGCGACCTCCTGGTGTGAAGCGAATTGATTAACCAAACTGAGGCGGTTAAAATAATAGGTAGGTAAAGTAAGGAGATTTGTTTGGATTCTGTAGTTAAACTAGGTGCCCATATAGTTTCGTCAGGTCCGTCGGGTATGTCACAGCCGTTTTACTCAAAGTACTATTTTATTTTATCAGCTCATATACGTCCCCACCGAGGGGCTCGAGCCTACCCTGAATCAGGGCGATTAGGCCTTAGTCGACCACGCGGGCCCAGTGCGGGTTGGTCGACTTCACACACAACCTTCGAGTTTCTTCACAGGCGTGTGCAGGTTTCCTCACGATGTTTTCCTTCACCGTTAAAGCAATCGGTAATTATATGTACGTAAGTTTTTGAAAAACTCATTGGTACATTGGCCGTCCAGATTTGAACCCGGTACCTCTGGTTAGATGGACTGAGTCGTTACCGGTTGAGCCACCGACGCTCAAAGTACTATTCAGCTGTAAAGCTGAAATTAGGTATAGGTAGGACGCCTACAAAAATATGGAATAAAATCTGTAAAAAATATGGTACCTATAATAGAGCGTCGGTGGCGTAACGGCTAGGTACGCCGCCTCCTCTCCGGGAGGTCGTGGTTCGAATCCTGCCACGTACCAATGTGATTTCGAATTTAGATTTCACATGTACGTTTATCCGACGCTCTTACGGTGAAGGAAAACATCGTGAGGAAACCTGCACACGCTTGCGGAGAGACTCGCAGGTTGTGTGTGAAGTCGACCAACCCGCACTGGGCCCGCGTGGTCGACTAAAGCACGATCGCCCTAATTCAGGGTAGACAGGGTAGTCCGTCTGGCAAACTCGCGGCGTTTGCCAGGCTGCGCCCCGCCGCCCGCTGCCCCGCAAGGACCCTTCCTTTGCTCTGCGTAAGTACATTCGTTGCACTACTGTAAGCCGCTATATTTTTTTTGAATTTTTTTTATAAACAATTTGTAAACCCTTGGCAACATCTCACCTGGTGGTAAGTGACGATGTTGCCGAAGATGGAAGCGGGCTTACCAAGATTCCCCAACGCAATGGGGAACTGGCTATCTTATCTTCATGCCGGAACACACCAATGATATCAACATTGATATTTGGCGACAAGACTTAGATAAGATGGTGGTATAGCTAGCTAGAAAGCGTCGGTGGCTCAACCGGTAACGACTCGGTCCATCTAACCAGAGGTACCGGGTTCAAACCTGGACGGCCAATGTACCAATGAGTTTTTCAAAAAACTTACGTACATATACTTACCGATTGCTTTAACGGTGAAGGAAAACATCGTGAGGAAACCTGCACACGCCTGCGAAGAAACTCGAAGGTTGTGTGTGAAGTCGACCAACCCGCACTGGGCCCGCGTGGTCAACTAAGGCCTAATCGCCCTGATTCAGGGTAGGCTCGAGCCCCTCGGTGAGGACGTATATGAGCTGATATACTAAATAGCTAGCCAGGCAGGCTTATAAAATGCCCTACCACCAACCAAACGGAGTCTTACAATTGACCCCGCCGGGAATCGAACCCGCGACCTCCTGTGTAAAGCCAGTGAACTTTGCCTCTGAGCTACGGAGGCGGTTATATTGTAATACTGTGGCTTAGCTCCACATCCTAACAAAGCACTAACCTCTTTTAGGCTTTAATACTGTTTAGTTTTTTTCGCCGTAATAGATCAAATGGTCGAATAGTTTTTTCTTGAAGTTACCAATAGTAAAACAGTCCCGATATTCTGTTTAATAGCTGTATTTTTTTGTTTTAAAGTTAACCCGTGCTCGGTGAGGTGCCTCGGCCTTGGGCCAAGCAGAACCTCGGGTCACGATCGATACGTCTTAAGAGTTATTGCTTTTCTTTTTCCCAGCGGAACCTGCAAAAATAAAATTTATGGATCTATTAGTCCTTGTTATTAAGATCGCGACGTTTTATTGCAAACTCCTATACTCCTATACAACCGGTAACGACTCTGTCCATCTAACCAGAGGTACCGGGTTCAAATCTGGACGGCCAATGTACCAATGAGTTTTTCAAAAACTTACGTACATACTTACCGATTGCTTTAACGGTGAAGGAAAACATCGTGAGGAAACCTGCACACGCCTGCGAAGAAACTCGAAGGTTGTGTGTGAAGTCGACCAACCCGCACTGGGCCCGCGTGGTCGACTAAGGCCTAATCGCCCTGATTCAGGGTAGGCTTGAGCCCCTCGGTGGGGACGTATATGAGCTGTAATGATGATACAACTTGTGCCGTTTATCTCTTGAGATTATAATTTTAACTAGCTTTTGCCCGCGGTTTGCCTGCGTGGATATAGTTTATTAAACGAGTACCCAAAAAGAATAAATAAGTTTTAATGCAGTCGGGGGATTTAAAAGTGTGTGTAAAAACACACCTGATAAAAATTAATATTTTGGAATTTCGAAACTGCGCGTTGATGTCTTATGTTAACAGACTTCGAAAAAGGAGAAGGTTCTCAATTAGTCGATTTTTTTTTTATTATTTTCTCCGATTACTCGAAGACGCCTGGACGAATTTAGAAAATTCTTTTTTTGTTTGAAAGGGCATACTTTCCAGGTGGTTCCATTGTTACTATAAGGCAGGATCTAATGATGGGATCCCAGGAAAATCGAGGGCAACCCTCAAACTTTATAGGCACTATAAACTTTATATATTACGTGTTTCATATATTTTTTTCTAAAGTTATTCAAGTATTTGCGTCTGGTAGTCATCATCTCATGTTGATGAGCTGGTGATGGAAGGTACAACTCTTTAACGGTTTGAATTTGGAGGATAATTTTTTAAATATTATAGAAAAGTATAGACCACTATACTTAAGTGGCAGTGGGTAGGTCACATAGCTCGTAAAACAGATGGCCATTGGGGTATCTGGTGAAGATTGCGGGAAGCCGCTGGATGCGGGCAAGCGCAGGACCAGTATTCGTGGAAATCCTTGGGGGAGGCCTTTGCTTAGCAGTGGACGTCTTTCGACTGATATGATGTAAAGACCGATAGTTGTATTCTTTTAGGTTATTCAGGTTAAGCTGATGATGGAAGGTTTGTCTCCTTAATTTGAATGCTGCTGAGATGATGATGGAAGCCACAGGGCTGGAGGCCTTTGCTTAGCGGTGGACGTCTTTCGACTGATATGATGTAAAGACCGATAGTTGTATTCTTTTAGGTTATTCAGGTTAAGCTGATGATGGAAGGTTTGTCTCCTTAATTTGAATGCTGCTGAGATGATGATGGAAGCCACAGGACTCTGTATCGGTTATTAAAGCACGTGCATCATGATTTTCTGATATTCTATTGGTGAGTGGGAGATTGGGTTTAACGTTGTTAGATACTATTATCAGTAAAAATAAAAACTAAAAAACCGACTTTAAAAAGAAATACACTCAAAATTATGAAATAATATTTTTCTAAATACATCAAATTAACCAACAAACAAAAAAATTAGGGGCCTACAATTTTTTTGAGATTAGTCCCAGTAAAGCCATCGATTCTAAAACTTTTGATAGGTAAGTACCTATACTATTCTCAAGTGCTGGTAACGACCTCAAAAAAAAATTGTAGGTAGGCCTCTAATTTGTTTCGTGTCTACTTTGATTTCGTTATTATTGGTTAATTTGGTGTGTTTATAAAAATATGATATCACAATAAATTTTGAGTGTTTTTTTTTTAAAAACTTTATTTTTGTAATGAAAAGGTATCATTTTTCAACTTGTGTGGAGAGGTGTGGTATCGTGGAACCCTTGGTGCGCGCGTCCGACTCGAACTTGGCTGGTTTTATGAAAAATTGGTTAGGTTATTTTATTACAAGCTTTTCTCTGTAATAAAATCTATCGAAGGAAAGATCAGCCAAGTGCGAGTCGGACTAGCACTCCGAGGGCTCCGTACCACCGCACCTCTCCACACAGCTACATAGTATAATGACAATGATACCTATTCACATTACAAACAAAAGACATTAACGCTAGTGACAGAAATGTATATGCTTTTTTTGTCATTCAGTTCGGGCTCCTTAGCGCGAGTACAACTCACACTTGACCGATTTTCATTATTTGTTGGTATACTTCAGTATTAGTACTATAATAAGACCAAGTTTCACGTTTGTATGTATTACTGAATTAGATAAAAAAATACTTTTAAAGACCTATAAAAAACACGTTTTTTTTTTGTATATTGAAATCCCACTTATTTTTTCACTTTTTTAATTTTTAGTATTTTTTTTTAGTGGAACCAGAAATACACATTCTGTGAAAATTTTACTGTCTACCTATTACGGTTCATGAAATACAGCCCGCTGACAGACGGACAGACAGCGGAGGCTTAGACGCCCGTTGGGTGTACGGAACTCTAATAGCACATGATAACGAAGAAGAGATGAAAGACCAAATAAGATACATTTTTCCCTTCTCTCCCTCGATAGTGAGGACGTTTCATAGTTTATAGACACAAGTTCAGTGTTCATAGTATCGAATTCTGCCGGCCTTGGGGCCGTCGTGAACATCGCTTCGATCGATGTCTCCCCGAAACCCCTTGGAGAAGTCGACAACTTTCAGTTCAGCGAATATGAAATAGTTTTCGCGGCGCTAAGCTGTCACGAATAGGGTAATAGGGATGACGAATGCTAGTCACCTGATTTACTTTTTATCATCTGTCAAAAATACATTTTGTTCTAAAAATGTTTGAAATACCTAGGCGTGACGTCATAGTTTTGCAGCGTCATTTATGTACTCGTTTTGTGATTTTTATGAATTAAAAATCGAAGACTTGATGGAAAACAAAACGAGTAAGGTTTTCCGAAGTTTAAGTAGGAGGGCAATTTAGTGATCAAGACTTTAAAATTTATTTCTCATGCTGTCGTCATCCCTATTGATTGCATCAACAATAAATTATAAAATACTAGCTTTTTGCCCGCGGTTTTGCTCGCGTGGGCATAGTTTTTATGACAATCTTTGAGGGTGAGTGGTGCGCGAACCGCTGAGCGGCTCGCGAGCGTAAATGTGGCGTGCGTCACTAAGGAGTAGTGTAGCTGTCTACTGGTTAAAGAATTTTCAAAATCGTTTCAGTAGTTCCAGAGATTACTTCCTACAAACAAACTTTACCTCTCCGGCCAAGTGTGAGTTGGACTAGCACTCCGAGGGTTCCGTACCATAATACCTCTCCACACAACTACATAGTATAAATATGACAATGATATCAATTCACATTGCAAGCAAAAGACATCAACGCGAGCGACAAAAATACGCTTTTGGCCATTTAGTTCGGACTCCTAAGCGCGAGTACGACTCACACTTGGCAAATTGTTATTATGTGTTGTTTCCCTTGAGTATAAATTCTAAAATCACACCAAGTTTCACGCTTGTTTGTTTTACCGTTTTTACGATAGAGCTAAATCAACTAAAGACCTATAAAAACACGTCTTTTGTACTTAGGAGACCCTTATTTTTTCACTTTTTCTAATTTTTTGTTTTTGTTGTTATAGCGGCAACAGAAATACACATTCTGTGAAAATTTCAACTGTTTACCTATTACCATTCATAAAATACAGCCCGCTGACGGATGGAAAGACGGATAGACAGCGGAGGCTTAGTAAAAGGGTCCCGTTGGGTGTACGAAACCTTAAAAACAAACAAGACTCCTCGTGTATCTACCAGATACACCAACTACCAGGTTTATGATATAGATATAGATGTGAAAAAGGGGTGTTAGGACTCTTTGCCAGCCAAATTCACAGTTCTTCGGCTGACCATACTTTTGTAGCATACTAAACACGGCGGCCATAGCCCAACTTTCCCCAGTTCGGAAGGAGACCCGTACGTGCCCCAGCAGTGAGGTCGTTTATATTACAATGTAGATTTTACGGGGTCTAAGGACTGCCATTTATTTATTTATAACACTACATTACAGTTATTACCTATTCACAGTATTATCAAAATATTATTATGAAAATAAGTGCCTACATAAAAAGAACAAATACATTTATTCACACTAATAACTCATACACCAACAGAACTCACCTTTCCATCCCTTTCACAAAATCTCAAACACTTTTGGAATAGGCCGGCCCAGTGGTCAGCGAACAAGCATTTCGTTCAGCATGTGGAGTGCGCGCACGAGCGGCGAGTGACGCCATCTGGTAACAACGAGTACCAAAAGGCAAATTTCACCATCAGTCACACCCATCTAGGTAACGATCTATGACTGAATCAATTTCCATAACTCTTCAGTTTTATGAAATTCGTTAGCTGGTCAATTTCCTCACTCGTCAGTTAAAGCAAATCCGGGATTCTACGGGGGGGCGGGGGGGGGGGGGGGCTTTGACTGTACAATCAATCAAACCTGACCGAACCTTATATCGCTCGCTCATTAAATATGTTGCAATTTGCTTTAACTGACGAGTTGGGGGGAGGGGGGAACTGACGAATTAACGAGTAAGGAAACTGAGCAGCTAACGAGTTTCATGAAACTGACCAGTCATAACCCGACCTCCACGACCGCTTCACGCGAACATTTTACAGTTAACTGAACAGTATTTCTGTTTATTGCAGCACAATGGCAGCCTCTTCCTCACAAACCTGACGCCCAAAGACGCAGGTGTCTACGAATGCAGCGTGGAAAATGAAACCTCGTTTGTGGACAGGGTCAACCTCACCATCAGAAGTAAGTTGCAATTTCATAACATATATGATCCGACGGAAAAAAAAGGTTCAGGGAATGATGACCGTAAGACCGAAGACGTTAACCACAAATTACGTAGTTCCTGCTCACAGGAACCCTATAGCATTATTAAGAGCGTTGGTGGCGTAACGGCCGCTATCTCCTGTCCGGGAGGCCGTGGTTCGAATCCTGCCACGTACCAATGTGTTTTCGAATTTTGATTTCATACGTACGTTTATCCGACGCTCTCACGGTGAAGGAAAACATCGTGAGGAAACCTGCACAACCGCACTGGGCCCGCCTGGTGGACTAAGGCCCGATCGCCCTTATACAGGGTAGGCTCGAGCCCCGCGGTGGGGACGTATATGAGCTGATAGATGAAGACAATTAGGGGTTTCGTATGCTTGTTTGGTATCAAACCAAATGGTCTAACTGAGCTCGGATGCAGCAACTGCTTGACAGACAGAAAAGAAAGAAAGTGAAGGCGCAAAACATTTTCTGTCTTATACAATACCAAACACATGGCTCTGTTACATCGAAAAGCTTTCCTAGGTTCGGCCTGGGCGCGGGCGATATAATTTTCAAACGCCGCTCGCTGAATAAACGGAAAAATAAAACATTTTCAGATGCACAGTACGGATCATATGAGCACGATTTAGCTTTTGTGGAGCGTGTTATTACATCCGCAGCGCAGGGGATAACATGAGGTTTTGTTTTTTACGTAATCTCAAAAAAGCACGTATGAAATTGATATTCTACAGGGTGATTTCACGTTGCTGATAAGCGGCAATAATATAATACTTATAAAACTGAGCGATTTCCCCAAGGAATCCCCATCCCCATGTTTTTATTGTTAATTAAGGCATGTAATGAAAATAAAAAACACACAAAGACACTCTGGGAGTGCCGACAGAAGTTAAAAGTTTCACTTCAAAAATAATGAAGACTTTCTCAAGACGGCTAGTACCCAGAGAGGTTAACAAGAATGTCTCAAAAGGGCGTGTACCCCGAGACGTTAACTGGTGTCGTCACAGTGTCGCATGTGCAATGGTTTTTTCAGGTTTTTTCCATTTTAAAAACGCCCAACGCGCCTTTTTGTTGTCAGATATCATACAAACGTCAAGTTGTTTGCAAACAAATGCAAAAAAATACAAAAAAAATATGGAATCTTGCTTAAATTGATATTGATAGAAAGAAGATTTCATTAGCTAACTAGAACAGCAATTAGTTTTTATAGGTTTTATAAGTAATTGATCTAGTTGATACAGTTCGTAACCTAGGAAGGTTTTCTGATTCTTTCTTACGTTTCGGAAAACATGTAGTCAACCTGATTCGTAACTGTCTCTTTAGAATTAAGGTTTTAGACGTTTATGAACCGATTTTGATTATTCTTTTTTTATTGGAAAGGAGATATCCCAAGGGTGGTACCATGATAAGGAAAACAAGGATCTGATAATGGCATCCCAGAGAAATCGAGGGGAATCTTAGTTTCCTGTTTGAAGTCGGTTTTTTTTTGTTCAAAATTATTGACCAAAAAGAACGGTAGCAGATGAAGCAGACGAATATAATTATGTTTATCTGCCGTGACACTACCGGTACCGCCGTCTTACTTTCATAACTGTCAGATCCCCCACCCAGAGCTTCGCGAGACTCTTCGACAGTATTAACATGAAACCTAACGAACCTATTATCGCTCGCTTCGCTCGCTCAAGTCAGGTTTGTTTCGCCTTCTAGGGTACCGGCGGTAGTGTCACGTGAGAGAAAAATTACCTTTGGCACTACTATCTCATCTGTGCTACTAGTAGTCCCAAGCAGTAGTTCCAAGGGAAACAAACTGAATATATAAAAAAACAAGAATCCATGTTATACAAGATATAGTCTCGGTTTATACAGCTGTGTATGCGTACAATATATTTTTACCAGGCAGGTAGGTATGTAGTGTGTGGGCCCTATGGTCGACTAAGGCCCGATACCTAAGTCAGGGTACGCTTGAGCCCCTTGGTGGGGACGTATATGAGCTGATATGATGAGTCTTAAAGCCGTGTCAGATGCCTTATTAAGCGGCTTGAAAAACTTCTGACAGTAGGGTTCGCCACTAGCCCTACAATCTTCATCAACCCTCGTGTGTGGAGTGGAGTATGGCCTAACCTTCGAGAGTTAGGTAAGAGACCCATGCCCCAGCAGTGGGGACGTCATGGGTTGTTAACTAATGTCATTTTATAGGTTGCTCGGGAAAAGTTGCTCAGTTAGTAGAATCTACCGCTGGCCGCTTCGAGAGTTAGGGAAGAGACCCGTGCCCCAGCAGTGGGGACGTCATGGGTTGTTAACTAATGTCATTATATAGGGTGCTCGGGAAAAGTTGCTCAGTTAGTAGAATCTATCGCTGGCCGCTTCGAGAGTTAGGGAAGAGACCCATGCCCCAGCAGTGGGGACGTCATGGGTTGTTAACTAATGTAATTTTATAGGTTGCTCGGGAAATTTGCTCAGTTAGTAGAATCTACCGCTGCTGGCCACTTAAGTTTAGCAATTCTGAGAGCTATGTCGAGTTCTCTTACGGATCTCCTCTTTTCATAGGCCGGTTACAGAGTTTAAAAAGTCACCCTGTATAGTGAAGGTTCCTGAGACGGACGAGCTACACGATGGCAAGACGCTACTTATGGGAAGTGCCACTTGTGGCGTTATCAGTACTTTTACAAACTTTTCAGGGTTCCCGTACCTTTAAAGGAGCCCTTTTAGGATCACTTCGTTGTCCGTCTGTCTGTCTGTATGTCAATATCTTATTTTACTCAGGAAGTTGTGGATTTAATCACCTCCGTGGCGTAATGGTTAAGGCCATTAGCTTCGCATGAGGAGGTCGCGGATTCGATTCCCGGCGTAGTCTAACTTTGTAAGACTCGGTTTGGTTGGTGGAAGGGCATTTTCTAAGCCCGCCTGGTTAGCTATCACCATCTTATCTAAGTCTTCTCACCAAACATCAATGCTAACAACATAGATGTGTTCCGGCTTGAAGATAAGATAGCCAGTTCCCCATTGCCCTGGGGAATATTGGTAAGCCCGCTTCCATCTTCGTCACCATCGTCACTTACCATCAGTCAGATAGATGATCAACAAAAACCAGTGTTTAGCGTTTTCAATTATACACATATATAGCTTTATACATAACTAGCTAGACCCTATAAAAATACATAGCTGTATAAAATATATGTTCACCATCCTAATAACATTGGCAAACACTTAGTATGTGTGCAATAAAATTACCTTAATACTACCTACTTCGTTTTATGTATAACAGTGATTTTAAACATATTCTTGTTACAATGATTACACATAACAACATAACACCTGCATGGGTTGTTATTTTTAACAGCTGGCTGTTAAGTGCATAGTAATAGCGCGTAATAACAACAATATTGCTTATACTTAAATACGCGGTAAATACTAGCAAGTCTCAACAGAAATAAAATAAAATATGTAATTTTGTAGTGAATAATGATAATTACAAAACCAATCGTTTAAAAATTGAAAAACCGACTGCATAAAATTTTAACCCCTCTTTTTTTTGCCAGTCGGGTAAAAATGTATCCTATGTCACTCGTAGGATGAAGACAAATCTAACGAAACATCGCACTCCAAAATCCATTAAGCCGTTCAGGTTACAGAGCGTGTCAAAGAAATATACATTCAAAAACATAACGCTCTTTCTGACGCATTCGGATAAAAACTCCATAAAAATTTTGCTGTTTTCGTAGTAATTTATCTCCGACTATTTACGCTTTCAAGCGTCGGTGACGCAACGGCAAGGGCCGCTACCTCCTATCTGGGAAGTCGTGGTTCTAGTCCTGCCACGTACCATGTGATTTTGATCTCATATGTACGTTTATCCGACGCTCTTACGGTGAAGGAAAACATCGTGAGGAAACCTGCACACGCCTGCGAAGAAACTCGAAGGTTGTGTGTGAAGTTGACCAACCCGCACTGGGCCCGCGGGGTCGACTAAGGCCCGATCGCCGTAATTCAGGGTAGGCTCGAGCCCCTCGGTGGGGACGTATATGTGAGCTGATGTGATGATTTAAGCTTTGGATCATGATCATTATATCAGCCGTAGTACGTCCACAGGTGGACATAGGCCTCCCACAATGATTTACACGAAGACCGGTTCTGCGCTGCCCGCTGTAAAGCTCTCGAGTGGCGACCGCGCACCGGGAAACGTAGCGTAGGCAGGCCTCCCACTCGATGGACCGATGACCTGGTGAAGGTCGCGGGAAGCCGCTGGATGCTTTGGATATATAACTCTAAAAATGTTAAGCTAGTTTGCTTGTACTTAAAATGAGGGCAGCGCTTGGTGGCGGTAACTGGTGACCCCCGAGCCTCCCCTGTTCCTCACTTTTCACTCGTTATACAGAGTGTAACAGAATCGGTGTAGATCCCGTTAACTGAGGCTGCTACTCATCATACTGAACAATTTTTTTTCTATGACTTTGCTGGGATCGCAAAAAAATATTTGAACTCTTCATACAAATCGATCAGCTGATCAACCAATTTTGCGCATTTTTAAATGAAGGGCCAATTTTTTTTAGAATTTGGGTTAGTGATTTGGGTTCCTTGGGGAAAGTTGATCAGTATGATGAGCAGAACCCCCAGTTAACGGGACCTAAACCGATTTTGTTGCACCCTGAAGGCATCCATTTTTTGTGGTATTCCACTACAATATAGCCGGAGTTGTGTGCATTAAGGCGGTAATATTACAGATTTTCGTTATTTTTGAAGTCAGTTACTCCTAAACAATAGAAAACCCAAGGTTGAAAAAAGAATACCCTTATTGTTGATGATGTTGAAAAACAATTGTGAATAAAAAAAAATAGTCAAAAGCTATTAGAAACACGATTGAGCAGTTTTGGCTCTATAAAAAAACACCATTACTTTCAACTCTAGTTATGACTAATATTTAGAAGTATAAATTTAAATAAATATACAACAATATTTGTTATGATAATACAAAGTGAGTAATGTTATTATTTTTTATACTTTCATTGTAGTTTTTGATTGAAACGAGAAACCATTGAAAAAGTGTGGTTATTTTCTTTACTCTTTACACGTAAAGAATAGACAGAGACAATTGTTCCAATGAATCATCATAACAGCTCATATACGTCCCCACCGAGGGGCTCGAGCCTACCCTGTATTAGGGCGATCGGGCCTTATCCGACCACGCGGGCCCTACATTACTACTTACATTTTGAATTTTGAGGATTAATAGTTTTGAAGGTATTTAAGAAAATAGGCAAAAATTACCATTCCGAAATTATTAGGCCAAAAATTCTGGAATAAAAATACAAAAAATAGTTCTTTCTCACCTCATTATAGGTAAACCTATAAGAAGTCTATATACATCTATTTTTTCAAAAACTTACGTACATATAATTACCGATTGCTTTAACGGTGAAGGAAAACATCGTGAGGAAACCTGCACACGCCTGCGAAGAAACTCGAAGGTTGTGTGTGAAGTCGACCAACCCGCACTGGGCCCGCGTGGTCGACTAAGGCCTAATCGCCCTGATTCAAGGTAGGCTCGAGCCCCTCGGTGGGGACGTATATGAGCTGATATAATAAAAAAAAACATCTATTATAAAAAAAATAACAAGTCAATTAATAATTAATAAAATCTATGGTATTTTGAGGAATCAACGGAACCCTTCTCCAAGCGAGTTTGACTCGCACTTGTCCGGTTTTTTGCTTCCGTAATAGTAAATTTAGTACTTGATTGTAAGAATACTGCTTACGTTACTATATACTGCTCTTTTCGATTTAGGTTCTGTTTCAAATATTCCTATATACTTTCACATACTTACCGCTGGCTGAACGCATTATTCATATTTACACTTCATAACCCAGCCAGCTTACCTGGTACCCCCCCTATGTTCGTAGCTGATACCCAAGGTCGGCCATCTAATGACTGGCATTTACAGTACACCAGCCTTACTTGACTTCTGTTTCAAATATTCCTACTTTCACATGCTTACCACTGGCTTAACGCATTATTCATATTTACACTTCATAACCCAGCCAGCTTACCTGGTACCCCCCCCCTATGTTCGTAGCTGATACCCAAGGTCGGCCATCTAATGACTGGCATTTACAGTAGACCAGCCTTACTTGACCTCTCCATGTGCAGAGTGATAATTCCATTTTAACACTTGAAGTAAGTTGGTTTTGGATTTTAGTTAATGTTGTAGGGTAGGAACGGTGTGTTCCTACTCGACGAGAGCAAAGGGAGATATCTCCGCCAGACGAGGTGGTATCACAGATTACTAATTAGCCTGGGGTCCGGCAGTGGACCAACCGTTGATGGGTGGTACTTGTATATATACTCCGTGCTCAAAAAATGATAATAGCGCGTTCTAGTTGTCGTATTTCTTTTGTCCTCTGAAAGGCGGGTTACTGCAGTTGCCGCCACAATGTTTATTCACTCTTTGAAGATCCCCAAATTGTAAGAGTCGGGAATTACAGACGCTCCATTTCTTTTTTTTCACTAAATCGCTGTCCGCATAATAAGCGTAACGTTTCGAGCGGATAGGCAGAATATCAACAACAAAGAGGTGGAATGGATCTGCGGAAATGAGGCTGTGTATTACCCGATTACTAAAAGAATGGACCTGGCGTCGATGACCTATATCAAAAAGTAGCTGAAAAAACCTCGCGGGATTTGTGCACAAGCCTTTATGTCTTCTACCTACTACTTACCTACTGCTTATATAATCGATACTCGATAATAACATTTCGTTGTATAGACAATCTAGTTTTCATTGTTTCTTCCATTTCATTCCATTAAAAACAAACTTCAACGAACCAATTCTAGAGCTGCAACCGTAAAACCAACCCTATCATATCAGCCGAAGGACGTCCACCCCAAAAAAACAACCCCATTTATTAGTTATGTAACAACATGGATGTCTGTACTTACTTTAAAGTTACTGGATATCTTCACTTATCTTTGTGACCCAATGGGATCTTTTATGTCTACCCCTATCACCCTTGCATTCTAATCTACTCGAAGATGTGCTGCATCAATGCAGCAATTTCGCTGATTAGAAGGTGCTTGTAGTCCTCCGGTTTCGGGTAGCCATCTCCAAGGAGGCACATACGCTTAATAGCCAGGACATCGCCTTGACACACAGTAAGTGTTACTGGATAGCTTTTATTCCGGAGAACACATGTTTTGAACGATACTCCTTATCGAATCGAAATAATTGACGACGCTAAAACGTTAAAAACAACCAATCACAAAAATAAAACAATAAAAAACACAAAATTGACGTGTTGTTTCAGTGATTGGTACACACTTAACAGTCCACATCTTGGAAAATACTGAACCGATTTTGATAAAACTTGCACCGTCCCCTAAGTTGAAAGATACTTAATCCAACAAAATAGAATTATCGCATTTAATTTCTAGTATCTGAGAAATACGTGGACAAACTCACACTTATGAAATTTGGCTACCTGTTTAGAAGCCCACATATACGAGTACTAACATATACGAAATTGTGCAATTCCAGTGTCGAAATGAATACCTCATTTTTTGAAGTCGGTCAAAGAGAACTGGACTTTTTTTACAAAGTTGGCCTATTATCTAATCTGTAAGTATGAGAACTCAATAATATGAGTAGGTATAGGCAGGTAGGTAGAAGAAATTGATGAGTTTCATGAATATATTCTTAATTTAAAATTTGGCCAGTGATTTTAATTAACCTGGTATCAAAGTATATATACATATAAGTACTAACATACAGTATGGCACTCCCTGCCGCTCTCTAGATTCCAACCTCATCCCCTCGTCACCCAGATTGATACAGATTAGTTCTAGTTTGGTTCTCGAACGTATAGGATTTCGCCGTAATTTTGTTTGCTCTGTCATTTGTTTTTTTAACCACTTCAAAAAAGGAGGAGGCTCTATGTTCGTATATTTTTTTTAATGTATGTTCACCGATTTTTCTTTTTTGGGCAGTCGGGTGAAAATATATCTTACTAGCTTTTGCCCGCGGCTTCGCCCGCGTGGACATCGCTTTTATGACTGTCTTTTAGGGTGAGTGGTGCGCGAGCCGCAAGCGATCGTGGACATGAGTTTTCCTCAGATCCCTCAGGAACGATATCGGGCTATTCTGATTAAAAGTCTATATCACTTCCCCCTCAACTAATTCTATACCACACACCACTTAGTCCGTAGCTCCGTTGTGACATTATCGTGCGCGAGCGCGGAAATGAGTTTTCCCCAGATCCCTCGGGAACCATGTCAGGATATGCTAATTATTAAATTATGTCATATCCCCCTCATGCTAAAAAGTGCTAAAAATCACAGCAATCTATTGTTCCGTTGCAATGCAACTAGTGTTGTCGTAGCCGGCCACGTGGGCTCTGGGCGAAAACAACGCGGGGCACTGCTGGTTTAATTACTGTCAGGGAAGCATCTCCGGCGCTTGCCTGGATAGCAAGTGAAGCTAAGCTAATACTGCTCCGGCCGATCCAACCGCGTAGGTAAGTCTGGACAGGTGCGATAAGCGCCGGGAAGTGAGCGTGCCTACAGCTCCGGTACCACACCGGATATGTGGGAGCCAGCTTCTCTGGCGTCCCGAGCGGGGATCCACCCACCAGCAGCGAAAGCCGCGGGAGGTGAGCGCGCCTACAGCTACGGGACCTACCTGGACAGTAGGTAGGGGTTCTCTTCCACGAGGCACTCGCCTTGCAGAGTACCGGGACAAGCGTCTTGGCGGCAAGACCTACCGTAACTGGTCCTTATCTTCACCTTATGGTGTTGGCAGGAATAGCGGCCCTCACTATATGACTTAGCTGTCGGTGAGTGTGGACGCTATTTCATAAACCTGGTAGTTTAGCGTATCTGGTATCTACCAGAATCGTATATCTACACGAGAGGGGTATGTTCCGTTGCAATGTTAAAGAAACTAACCAAAAAAGAGTATATTTTCAGTTCCCTCAGAAAATGCATCGGACCATGCTATTTTCACGCGATAAACAGTAGCCTATGTCCTTCCCAGTGACACGGAGTACCTGCGTGCCAAATTTTGTCAAGATTGATTTAGGTGCTGAAACGTGAAAAGGTAACAAAGAAACAAAGAAACACATTTATAACATTATTAGTAAGGATGTCACTCACGCGATCAATGGGAACCTAACGACACTTTTCACTTTTTTAGGCTTATCTAACGAAACAGACATACATACAAACACCCCAAAAACATTACCCTTTCTTGGGCAGTCGGGTAAAAATATTCCTCTTCCATTGGTATAAGTTCTTTGTGACTCGCACAGTTGTAGGTTTGTTATGTAACATGCTTTGAACTTAAAGCTAAGTTAATCAGATCGTAGCTCAAGCTACACTGGTGCCGCGTGCGAAGTCGGGCATGACTTTACGTCGTGTGTTGTGCTCTAATAGCTGCAAACGCTTGTATGAGCATGCCATTTATATACTTACATACAACGTCTGTGGGTTTGTTTGGTTTATTGGTTCACGGTTAACGCAGCACATTGGTAACTTTGGTCACAGGCAAGGTTTTCTCAGCAATTACAAAACATATGGAAGTGGATGACTTCCTTTTATCAGTTCCAGAAACACGATTCGTTAACTTTTATAAAAAAAAAATATGTATATCAAAGAAACCTGCATTAAAACAGAATTTTGCACTATACAGGCAAACCAGACCGTTTTAAGCCTCTAAATTTTCTTAGTCGAGATGTCTAAACACACACTTCAATATGCCAGTTGAATTTTTAAAAAGTAATTGTAGTTTTTAATTGAAACGAAAAAGCATTGGAAAAGTGCGAAAGTGTGGTTATTTTCTTTACTTTTTAACCGCCTCCGTAGCCCAGAGGCAAAGTTCACTGGCTTTACACAGAAGGTCGTGGGTTCGATTCCCGGCGGGGTCAATTGTAAGACTCTGTTTGTTTGGTGGAAGGGCATTTTCTAAGCCCGCCTGGCTAGCTACCACCATCTTATCTAAGTCTTGCCGCCAAATATCAATGTTGATATCATTTGTGTGTTCCGGCATGAAGATAAGATAGCCAGTTTCCCATTGCGTTGGGGAATCTTGGTAAGCCCGCTTTCATCTTTGGCAACATCGTCACTTACCACCAGGTGAGATGTTGTCAAGGGTTTACCAATTGTGAATAAAAAAAAGAAAAAAAACCTTACACGTAAAGAAAAAGACAGAGACAACTGTTCCAATCAACGCCTCGCCTCGACATAACACTGTTGTCTTGATTGTGCTATGTTATACCTAGCTTTACTCTAGGTAGAGGCCTAACTAAAGTTAGCACGACACAACTTATCCTTAATCCAGGGTTGGCAAAAACCCGGGTCTTGTTAATAATTATCTAGGTACAGAGGCCAGCACACCAAGCTAGACACTTTGGACTTTGTACAGTATATGCCAAATCTATTAAATACTTACTGAATAAAGTGGCAACAGTATTCGACATCGTGAGGGGTTGCACACACCTGCATAAGAAACTTCGAGGTTTCTTATGCAGGTGTGTGAAGTCGACCAATCCGCACTGGGCCCGCGTCATCAAAAAAAATCAGGATAGGCTCGAGCCCCTTGGTGTGGACATATAAGAGCTGTTATGATGATGATGACTATTCGACAGGAAAACCCATGAAGGGGATTTCCCCTAAAAACATTATTTTCGGTTGTTTGTTACCCGGAGAAATCCGTTTCATATTTTTACCATTACTATAGGATGTTTAGGTCTTACTTACAGAAATCGGAATAATATGTGCTATTGTTATTAAATGATTTAATGGCTTTATCAGAATTTTTAATACAAGTTTATAAAAACCCATTTTTGTCGAAAAAGGTTTATTCAGGTGGGTTTTACCCAATTTAATTCAGTGTTTTTTTCGGGTTGAGGATAATCAAACTAACCCTGCCTTTTGTTATTTATAAAACCGCATGAAACAATAAACAAAGAAACACAACGAGAATTGCCGCACGCAACAATCCCTTTACATTTATGACATCTTAATCGTTTTCCTTCCATAAACACACTATAACTCACAGTATTCAAATATAGCGGCTTACAGTAGCGCAACGAATGTACTTACGCAGAGCAACGGAAGGGTTCTTGCGGGGCAGCGGACGGCGGGGCACGGAGTTTGCCAGGCTTACTACAGGCTAGTATGGGCTAGTACCTTAAGTACCTCTCTTAGTACTCTCTTTGTATGTCATGTTTGTAGCCTAGTAAAGCTTTTGTTTTCGGCCCCCACGATGCAGGGCTTAGCCTAGTATCGGGACCACTACTTACTGTATTATCGTATAACTATGTTTTTGGTAATGAAATAAATTTATTTATTTATTTACCTACGCCGGTGGCGCATCGTGCGACATCAAAGGCTTAAGCTATATCGTAATACTGTGCTATACTCGTTATTTCGTTTATACCCAGACCCGAAAACAGCGGCACTTAATTCGATTGAGGCATAAACCTACCCGACGAACGGGTCGCCTGATCAATAAAAAATAATTACGGCTGTATAAATTGAATCATTATATTGGTGATTGGACGTGGCTGGTTTTGTCCCTGGGGCATTGTATGAATGTCCGTAAAGGTTTTACTATCTGCAAAACCTAGGAAGTAGAATGTATCTTGGTTGTGTATTTTGTAGTTTGTAAACTCGTACAGAATAACCGCATAAGGCCCTAACAAGGGTCAAATCATAATATTTAATTCAAATTATTGAAAGACTGTGTAAAATTACCTCTGTGGAAAAATATATAATACAAGCTTTTGCCCGCGTTTTCGCCCGCGTGTAAATCGTTTTTATGACTGTTCTTGAGGGTGAGTGGTGCGCGAGCCGCATGCGACTCGCGAGCTTGGACATGAGTTTTCTCCAGATACCTCAGAAATCCCTTTTCTGATTAGCAGTCTGTCACTTCCCACCCCTTCAACCAATTCTATAAAAAAAATAACTTCAATCCGTTGCTCCGTTGCGACGCCGACGTGCACGAGCGTGGAAATGTGTTTCACCAGATTCCTCGGGAACTATGTCCGGATTGGCCAATTAGTAAATTATGTCATTTCCTACCTCCTTGACTATCTTTGTGCAAAAAATCACAACATTGGTCAAGGTGTTGAAGCGAGAAAAGGTAACAAACAAGCAAGCAAACACATTTTCACATTTATATTTCACGCGTTATACTCGTGACCGGCTGCTGTCCGTGTGAACTGGCCTACTCATGTCAAAGGTATCAATGACATTCAATAATTTAATGTATTACTTTTCGTGTCATATTGTTTTCATGTTCTAATGACATAATCTGTTTTATTTCTAGGATTTAATTTTGACATTATTAACAACTATTTTTTTTTAATTTCTTGATTTTTCACAAATGAAATTATGTTATTATTAATTTATGACTATCAGAAAGAGTGTAATTTGCACCTATTTTAAATGAATATCTTGAATCTATAATATTAGTAAGGAAATATTATTGAAGTAATAAAAAATGGTTTATATTTATTACCACTTTTGACGTAAAAAAATATTCTGTAAACCCTGTTTTGGCATTAATTGCAGAATATCCCGAAAACAAACACTTTATGTTTAATGAAATCAACACATTAAAATCGGCGACTTTAACACCTATCCATTTTATTTGAACACATTTTTTAAACTTTATTTGAAAGTGAAGAAAAGTTATAAAAACATATAAAAAATGAGAATCGGGCATTCGGTCTTAACGTAACCGCCGCGTTGAAGCCCGCATATTATGAATAATGTTGCGTTTGATATTATTTTATCACGGATCTACCTGCTCGGATTGAGTCATCTTAACGCTTGAAAGTGAAAACGATTGACGTAGATAGGTGTTTCACATAAACTGCATTTTAGACCTCTCTTTGAAAACTTACATCTTCTTAATAGGTCCAACATGGACCCAAAAATAAATTTAATTGCATTTTTATTTTCTTTACGTTTGACGGGAAAAACTTTTGATAAATTTGAAGTTTTCTTTGCTTACACTAGAGTTTTTTTTAACTGATTTCAAACGCCTAAATTGATTGTAAAAGCCTTTTTTAACTTGCAATGTTTATATGTATGTATGTTTGTTTAGTTCAAATCTTGCGATCGATTTTAAAGCGACTTCCAGAGGTCCGATAAAGCTGAAATTTGAGATAAAGCCGTGTTCCCGGTGACAATAGGTCCTTTTGTTACTTTGTAGTTGACTTTGGAGATGGAATCAAGGGCCCATTGATTTAATCATCTTTTATTTTTCAATAGATTCGTAGGAAATACTCACTGTGCTCACCTTTTTTGAATTTGGAATCGTGTATTTTTTTATATTCATTTGAGCATTTGACTTTTGGAGCATACAAACTCTTTTCAAATAAGAGCTTTCAGGTTTCAGTTTTACTCGAAACTTTGGCGACGTGCAACAGTTTCTGGTGTAGGATACCCTAAACAGATTTTTTGAATGTCGTGTCGTTGGATTTTATTTGATCTAGAATGTTTACTTTCCTACATTAAAATGACATCATGCATACGAAATAGGCATAGGTAAATAATACAATGTTATGTAGTCAAAATTAGAAGTTTTTTTACTGTCACATCAGTGTTCACTTTCTTTCTTTCTGCCTCTTCTGCTTTCTTTAGTGTAAGTGACTTCTTTCTTTAGTCTTTCTAAGTGCCGATAATGCCGAAGATGAAAGCGGGCTTACCAAGATTCCCCAAGTGATCAAATTCAGAAATGGATATATTCAGTGTCGTGTGTGTACGTATTGCGGATGGTGGCTCATCAGGAGCCGGGTCATTCCTGTCCCTCTTATATGATTGAGGGGAGCGATGGCTGAATCTCGCGTTATACTCGTGAACAGGTGCTGTCCGTGTGAACTGGCCTACTCTTGTCAACGACAAATTCAATATTTTTCATGTACATATTACTTCTCGTGTCATATTATTTTCATGTCCAAATGACATTATTTGTTTTATATCAATGATTTTTATGACATTTTTAACTGATGATAGTTCGTTTATATATTTTTTTTACAATCTGACATTATGCAATGTAATAGCTATCTTATGACCATCAGAAAGAGTATAGTAGACCTATTTTGGAATAAACATTTAGAAATCTTTGAAATAAGTAGGATATTCTGTTTTGTTTATTCCCCCGCCCCACCCCTTGTCTATTAAAACGCCGGAAAAACGTTTAATTTGTCGTGCGTCTACCTTTGCGTGCCAAGCTATCATTAATTATTATTTATCTGTATTCAAACTTGAGTAAGGTTTTCATTCCCATCAATCAGTAAGTCGAAAATTGTTAATGTTTTAAATTTAAATCTCTTTTACTCGTAGCTGAGGTACTTAAGGCACCTAATGGCTTATTTTGTATTAATTACTACGTTTGGGTAGTCTTTCTACTTAATTTGTAGCAAATACCTGGAGCAAAGTATTAAGTAAAACCGCTAAAAAGAAGAAAATAATATGTTTTGGCCCTTTAAGTTTAATATAAGTAAGTAGTTATTTTTGATCTAAGAGTTGTCGCGTTGGGGACCCGTAAGTTAATAAAATAATAACAGAATACAACTGTTTTACTTTGCTACAACTAATTACTAAAAATTTTACAACTTAGCGGTAGCTTAGCCCCCTACGCGACGACTTACATTAAAATTTATCTACTTATATTAAACTTAAAGGACCAAAACATATTATTTTCTACTTTTTAACGGGTTTATGTCGGGGGTTTTTAATTATTCTACAATGTACTCCACAGTCCAGCGGCTCCTCCGTATCTAAGGGACAATTTTCAGCGTAGGGAGTCAATGCACGGCCGCCAACCTCGATCGTGTAATGCTCTTCTTCTCTCTTTTCCCACTTTCAGCACTGACTTCCTCAGTAAATCTTTTAAGGCTCACTCGGTTCGACTGTGGAGTGGAACCAATTACCTGATACTATCCGTACATCTGAGTCCCTGTTCATCTTTAATAAAAGACTTAGGGATCACTACTGTAAGCTGTGTAATTACTGAATATATATATATTTTTTATTTCTGTGGTTATTATTTATTATAATATGTATGTTACATGTAAGTATATATATTTATATAAGTATACATGTATTATTTAGTAAAAAAAATATTATCTGCAGCCACCCGCATTTAGCCTTTTACCTACCAACCCCTAACGGTTACCTTAAGGTTGCCTGGAAGAAATCGCTAAAAGCGATAAGGCCGCCTTTGCACTGTACATTTTTTAAATTAAGTTTCTGTAAAGTTTTTTGGTATGCAATAAAGAATATTTATTTATTTATTTAAGTGTTATTTCTGCAGAATTGGTTGACGGGGTGAGAATTGACATAGACTGCTAATCAGAATACCCCAATATAGTTCCTGAGGGATCTAGAGAATGAAATGTCTACGCCGCGGGCAAAAGGTAGTACTGTTATAAATGTGTGTTTGTTTGTTGCCTTTTCACGCTTCAACACCTCGACCAATCTTGATGAAATTTGGCATGCAGGTAGCCTGTGTCACTGGGAAGGACATAGGCTACTTTTCATCCCATGAAATTAGCAAAGTCCGATGCAGTTCCTTAGGGAACTCTCTTTTCGGTTAATTTCTTACATCGCAACGTGATTTTTTGCACAGGGATGTTGAGGAGGCGGAAAATGACATAATTTACTAATTAGCATATCCTGACATATTTCCCGAGGAAAACTGATCTAGGGAAAACTCATTTCGTCGCTCGCTCACTTCGGTGTCGCAACGGCGGAGCAACGCACAGTGTACGGCAGAGCCAAAAATCTGTTTTTTTTTCTGATAGGCTTTATAATCATAAATACACGAGTAAAACTCTCAGGTGCACACTCGATATAGTTAAGGAGAAAAGCGTTGGCAAATATCTTTTTTTTTGCGGTTCATTTAATAGAAAAAAATAATTACTCTCTTAAAATTGATTAGTAGTAGTTTAAGAAACTGTTGCATAATAAGGTTTCTTAAAATTCGAGCCGTAGGCGAGTTTTTTATAGCATTACACGAGTGTTTTAAGACCAAATTATGTGCAGTTTCATACACTACTTTAACTTATTTCATTCATTGGGATTGAATCAACTAAAATACAAAGATCAAAGTTAAGAGTAAGAAAAAGATCCCACGAAATTCAGTAAGTACCTACAACAAAGTGTCATAGCGCTGAATCCCAGCGCATCACCGCGCTTGCACTGAAGCGAACGGTGTCACAGACAGGTAAAAACAATGCTTTCACTGATCTCAGACATTTTTAAACAAGAATGAAAATTATCCACGAAATTCAGTATCTACAACAAAATTCAATGAAAAACCAACACATCACCGCGCATGCGTTAAAGCGGGCGCTGTCACAGACAAGTAAAAATTGGAATGAAAACTTTTTGTATTGCTGTAAAAATGGCGCAAACCGCGTGTGCGTTCCACTAAAAAAAACTGATATGGCACTTCGTTGGTGATATTATCTCTTTGGTTTAACTTGTATCTTAATGGAAAAAAAAATACAATATAGCATTATTTCTCTAACAAAATAATGTTATAATGTATTTTTTTTATTACGGTGTTGTGCTTATAAAATATGCCAATAGAAACTCGTGTTGATAATGCGAACTTTACGATATGAGAGTAGATAAAATTATATTTTGTTACTTCTACCAGATAGAGCATTAATAACGGCTTCTTGAAAACTTAAAGCAACATGAAAAAGTAAATATATAAGAACTGATTTTTTTCGTATTTCTAGACATATTTTTTTTCTTTGAAGTTATGGCGTAGGTAGCACCTAAAATTTATCTTACTACGAATATACATAATTGCTTCTCTACTATACAGGAAAAAAATCGTATACTACATCCGTGGAACTTTGAAAAATTAATTTAAAATATTTTTTCCAACTTTATTGTGCATTAGGGTTGTCACTTGTCTTGGTCTATAAAATATATTAAGAGAAAAAATATATGTTTAAGAATATGTTTTAGATTGTATTATAGGTAATTGTTAGGTACCTTTCTCCCCCATAGATGACCACTGTATTTGATTCTACAGATGTGATATATGTAAGAGCTAAAAGATTATCAGTCTCAGTTTTCCGTGGCATAGGGAACTATTTAAATATTAGGTAACTTTAATGCAGCTATTGCCCATGAATTCATCCGAGTACTAATCGGTTTTGTGAATTGTTTTTTTTGTTTTGTGTTTGGCAGGCACTTTTGCTAAACAGTGAGTACCAACCCTAAACCTAATTTTGGAGTTATTCGGTAGTTCCATGGATTTAGTGTACGGTTTTTTTGTTTGTTTAGTGGACAAGCAATTATTTATAGATAATTTTTAGGTGCTAATACGCCATAACTTGGAAGAAAAAAAATATCTAGAAATACGAAAAAAAACATTTCTCATTATACATTGATTTTTTATGTTACTTTAAAGTTTTCATGATACCTGTATTAATGTTCTATCTGGTGAAAAAACACAAAGCATTATTTAAATTTATTTTAACAGAGTAATTATTTTTTTTACTAAATGACACAAAAAATACAGATTTTTGCCAGCGGTTTTCTCGTTAACTATATCACAGTGTTATAATATAGCGGCACTATATCGAGTGTGTACTTGGGGCTTTTACTCTTGTGTTTGTAATTATAAAGCCTATTGAAAAATGAAACGAATAGAAAATTACAGATTTTTCGGCTCTACCGTACACTGTGTAACGGATTGAAGTGATTTTTTGTATAGAATTGGTTAAGGGGGTGGGAAGAGACATAGACTGCTAATCAGAATAGCCCGATATAGTTACTGAAGGATCTGGAGAAAACTCATGTCCACGCTCGCGCACAACTCACCCTCAAAGACAGTAATAAAAAACCACGCGGGCGAAGCCTTCATTATTTCCAACCCCCGCCCCCCCAATTCTTATCTAGGAAAATACTGGGCCTTTAATAAAGTCCTCAGTGACTTTGAAATTTTTCATTTTTCCTGTGAGACCGGAAAGGACTTGAGATTTCCTCATAGGTTTTCCTGTAATCTTTCCATTCAACCTCATATACTGTGATTTTTTCAAGATTTTAGGCCCAGTAGTTTCGGAGATGGGAAGAGTGATCAATTTACATGTATTTCCTGAAATAACTGCAATACTATGATTTTTAATACATTCAACCTCATATACTGTGATTTTTTCAAGATTTTAGGCCCAGTAGTTTCGGAGATGGGAAGAGTGATCAATTTACATGTATTTCCTGAAATAACTTCAATACTGTGATTTTTAATACATTCAACCTCATATACTGTGATTTTTTCAAGATTTAAGGCCCAGTAGTTTCGGAGATGGGAAGAGTGATCAATTTACATGTATTTCCTGAAATAACTTCAATACTGTGATTTTTAATACATTCAACCTCATATACTGTGATTTTTTCATGATTTTAGGCCCAGTAATTTCGGAGATGGGAAGAGTGATCAATTTACATGTATTTCCTGAAATAACTTCAATACTGTGATTTTTAATACTTTCAACCTCATATACTGTGATTTTTTCAAGATTTTAGGCCCAGTAGTTTCGGAGATGGGAAGAGTGATCAATTTACATGTATTTCCTGAAATAACTTCAATACTGTGATTTTTAATACATTCAACCTCATATACTGTGATTTTTTCAAGATTTTAGGCCCAGTAGTTTCGGAGATGGGAAGAGTGATCAATTTACATGTATTTCCTGAAATAACTTCAATACTGTGATTTTTAATACATTCAACCTCATATACTGTGATTTTTTCATGATTTTAGGCCCAGTAATTTCGGAGATGGGAAGAGTGATCAATTTACATGTATTTCCTGAAATAACTTCAATACTGTGATTTTTAATACTTTCAACCTCATATACTGTGATTTTTTCAAGATTTTAGGCCCAGTAGTTTCGGAGATGGGAAGAGTGATCAATTTACATGTATTGTATTTCCTGAAATAACTTCAATACTGTGATTTTTAATACTTTCAACCTCATATACTGTGATTTTTTCATGATTTTAGGCCCTGTAGTTTCGGAGATAAATGGGGGGAGGTGGTGAATTTTCGCCTATTTCCTGAAATAACTTCAAGACTAACTATTTAACTTAAAATGATAAAAATAAAAAAAAATATTTGAGATTCTCCCAACAAGACCTTACATTTGAAATGTCACACGATACAGTTTGCAAAACTTTTTTTAAATTTTTGCAATTTATAACCCAAAAGTGGCCCCCATGTTCAATATTCATTTATTTACGTTACAAGTGCGTCTTTTGGTCACCGACTTATATTTTTTACCAAATTTCAAATCAACCGGTCAAATCAAAAAAATCGAGAAAATTGGCCGTGACAAACGTAAGGAAGTACAGACAGACACGACACATGAGTGATCGTATAATGATACCGTTTTTACCTTTTGAAATACGCAATAAAAATCATTTTTCTGTTGCGTGGATGTCTTTTGTTTGAAATAAATATGTATGAGAGCGTCTCGGTGGCGCAACGGCAAGGGCCGCTACCTCCTATCCGGGAGGTCGTGGTTCGAGTCCTGCCACCTGTTGTTTCAGAATTTCGATCTCATACGAGTATGTATGTTTATCCCACGCTCTTACGGTGAAGGAAAACATCGTGAGGAAACCTGCACACATCTGCGAAGAAACTCGAAGGTTGTGTGTGAAGTTGACCAACCCGCACTGGGCCCGCGTTGTCGATTAAGGCCCGATCGCCCTAATTCAGTGTAGGCTCGAACCCCTCGGTGGGGCCGTATATGAGCTGATGTGAAATATGTATCATTGTTGTATTTGTGTGGAGACCTCAAAATACAGAACAACCTGAACACGCGTACAGTGAGAATAGTATGACGCGCGCTGAAACCGAAAACTCTGCGCCACCCTCCTTCCCTTGGCTGTAATGTTGCTATTTTAGCTCGGATTTCAAAACTTTTTGATTGTGGTAGGTAAGTAAGAAAGAACCATTGTTTGTTAAGTCATAAAAATAAATCACCTGCATGCAGGATTTAGAAAGGTCATCATTATCAACTCATATATGTCCCACCGAAGGTCTCGAGCCTACCCTGAATTAGGGCGATCGGGCCTTAGTCGAACACGAGGGCCCAGTGCGGGTTGTTCGACTACACACACAACCTTCGAGTTTCTTCGCAGGTGTGTGCAGGTTTCCTCACAATGTTTTCCTTCACCGTTAAAGCAATCGGTGTGAGTATATGTACGTAAGTTTCGAAAAACTCATTGGTACATTGGCCATCCGGATTTGAACCCGGCACCTCTGGTTAGGAGGACCGAGTCGTTACCGGTTGAGCCAACGACGCTTTTTTTTTAGAAGGGTCAAAAGGTCAAAACTACACCAATTTATGCCTCACTTTTATCGCCGTACGCGTGTTCCGGTTTATTCTGTATTCTGAGGTGGAGAGGTGTGGTGGTACAGAGCCCTCGGTGCGCGAGTCCTACTCGCGCTTACTCGGTTTTTAGCATTAAATTACAACTACTACGTATAGAACAGCTAGTCAAAACAAACATCTTGCTCTGATCAGGGGTCGCGAGGTGTGCGCGGGGGCGGGACTGCCGCGTGACGTTTATGAAGAATAAATAAACAGATGCGAAATTCACTGTAATGGAGTTATCTGCCTAATTAGCACTAAAACTTGAGCAACAAGACTGCTCACCAAGACCTATTTTGGGTATGTATGTGTGTTTGTGTGTTGTGTGTGCATTTTTGGATTGTTCTTAGGTATCGGCACGCGGGCGATCGCTTGAGCGTTAGGCGAGAGACTAAACGCGTTGTTGACAATCGTCAACAACACACGGCGCAAAAAACTGGATAGCGGCGTCGGTTCCATACGTAGTAGTAGTAATTCAATGGTTTTTAGACGATAAACAAATTTTTATTTGCCATAAACACACACCGATTATACAACTATTTTAGTTCGTTATTTTCTTTCATTTTCAGCCGAACCCCCACCCCTTGCGAACGTGACAGTCCACGCCTCCACCATCCTCGCCCTGATCCTGTGGAACGTTGCTGGCGATGGCGGCCACCCCATCATAGACTTCACAGCGCAGTACAGGTCTGCGCAACTCATCAATGACACCTTGGAGCCGTGGAGACCTATCAGTCCGAACCATATAAGTCCTAACTCGGTAAGTCCTTGAAAAGCCTTAACTCTTAAGTTGGAAGGAACTGGTGCTATGCAACGGAGCTGGCAATGACGGTCACCCCATAATAGTACAAGTCTCTATACTAGGTGGCAGTCGTCAAGCCGTGTCATATGCTTTGTAGACGGCTTGTATAGACATATTAAAGCTAAGCAAAAGATAAACATCTTTTGAAGGAAAGTTAAAGGAAATGCTAATCGAAAATTGTTATTATAGCTTGCAAGATTTTATAAAATGAACAATGACATTGTAGGTACTTTTGATTTTAATTTATGAATTTCTTATAAAATGAAACAATTAATGACTAGAATGACAATGTCTAGACTGTATTCTAATGATAAACGACACCTCGCACTTCTACAACCGACTGCGTCAGAAAGAGGGTTATGTTTTTCGAGTGTATGTATGTATGTGTATTTCTTTAGCACGCCCTGTAGCCTAAACGGCTTGATGGATTTTGGAGTTCAAGGTGTCGATAGATTTGTTTTTATCCCGTGAGTTACATAGGATAAATTTTTAACCGACTTGCCAAAAAAAAGGAGGACATTTATTTCTTTGGCACGCTCTGTAGCCAAAACGGTCTGATGGATTTTGGAGAGCGAGGTATCGTTACATTCGTCTTAATCCAATGAGTGACAAAGGATACATTACCCAACTGGCCAAAAAATAGGGGTTAAGTTATTATGGAGTCGGGTTTTTAATTCTAATTTATGAATTTCTTATAAAATGAAACAATTAATGACTTGATAATTTATTCTTATGCATGCATTTTATTGTTTATTAACCCGGCGAGCATGAGGTGGAAAAAAATTACATCAAGCGTGTGGCAGGGTATGACATACCCAAAATTTAATGTACCATAATATAGTTGATTTAAATTTTATTTTATTTTGTCGATTGTATGTTGTTAAATAATGAATTATTTAATAGAATTAAATGAAAGAGAAGTTTTATTTATGAAATTATTTTTATTTATTCATGTTTTTCTTATACTATGAAATAATAGGAACAAAAGTTTAGAGGTTTACAAAAATCAACAATTATAACAAAAAAGTAATTATTTGTACTATAAATCAAATTTAAACTGAAAGATAATGAGATCCTCTTCTTAAAAACTTAATTATATTTTTTTAATTGAATATATGATTAATCACTGCCATCGAGATCAGTACAATTTTGGCACCTAAATTTTGCGTGCTCCAAACTGATGAAAAACTGAAAAGAATAACACAATGTCAACCAAAATAAATTATAAATAAGAATAAACAATAATAACAACTTGATAAAATAATTTAAAAAATAATACATAAAAAAATACATCAAAAATGAGGCAGGGTGTGACATACCCGAAACATGTTCGTACACGAATATTCCGGCCGGCGCCTCACGCCACACTGCGATCACACACACCACACCACTGGCTCCAGCTACTGAGCGAGCTAGAGTTGCCAGACAAAAAATAAAAAAAACCGACACTTTTTTAATACTACCAGGGTATCAGATACCCTGGCTCATGCTCGCCGGGTTAAGTATTAAGTAAGTACTACATAAATTACAAATGTATCACGATATGTATATAGGTCGACTTTACTTACCTAAAGTTGCAGTGCCCTAGCCGGGTGTCATTATACATAATAATATGTAACTAAGCACACTTAACCGCCTCCGTAGCTCAGAGGCAAAGTTCACTGGCTTTACACAGGAGGTCGCGGGTTCGATTCCCGGCGGGGTCAACTGTAAGACTCGGTTTGGTTGGTGGTAGGGCATTTTCTAAGCCCGCCTGGCTAGTTACCACCATCTTATCTGTCTTGCCGCCAAATATCAATGTTGATATCATTGGTGTGTTCCGGCATGAAGATAAGATAGCCAGTTTCCCCATTGCGTTGGGGAATATTGGTAAGCCCGCTTCCATCTTCGGCAACATCGTCACTTACCACCGGGTGAGATGTTGTCAAGGGTTTTTCATTCATATCAGCTCATATACGTCCCCACCCAGGGGCTCGAGCCTACCCTGAATTAGGGCGATCGGGCCCTAGTCGACCACGCGGGCCCAGTGCGGGTTGGTCGACTTCACACATAACCTGCGATTTTCTCAGCAGGCGTGTGCAGGTTTCCTCACGATGTTTTCCTTCACCGTCAAGGGTTTACCAATTTTGAATAAAAAAATTAAAAAAAAAGACCTTCTGTACCCTGTATATGACAGCAATAAATTATTGAGTATTGAAAAACTTCTTACAGTGGGGTTTGCTACTAGCCCTACAACCTGTACCAACCCGGGGTTGGCTCCTGTGTTTTTGGGATAGACCCTTGTCCCAGCAGTGGGGACGTTGTTGGGTTGTTAACGTAACGTAACGCAGGAAGATGTTCTCCCTCTTTAGAACATAGGTCTATCCCATTTAGCGCGATCTTGATCCTAATGCATCCAGCGGGTTCCTATGAGCTTCAGCTAGAGAAGGGACGTCCGATACGATTCTATTATACGGCTAAGAGCTTTATATGTAAATCCTCGTTGATTCTTTGGAACATGCCTACGAGTGCCATGGTAAACAATGGTATATATTTGGTGAGGGACGAAATGAAAGCAATTTTGGCTTTCATTAAGTCATTATACCTGAAATTGCCATACCTGACGAGACATATAAAGAGTAATAAGACAAAAGACAAACTTCTATTTGTCAAAAACACAAACCGATCATACAAGATTATTAATAAAATAATAGTACCTAGTTTATGAAACTGTTGCATAATGAGAGGGGTATTTTAAATAATAAGTATTAGTAATTTTTGTATGGATATTAAACTTATATTAAATCAACTTACATAGACTATTATAACAATATTTCAGACTTATTCAAAACAATTAGATCACATGAATTAAGACCTACAAACAATTTTGTCATATTTTGTTCTGGTGATCAGTACAAATGAAAATTTTGCCTGTGGCACATTGTGTGCGTTATTTGCGGTCTTTGGACCTCGGGCAGAAAGAACACTTTCCGGATTTTGGATTAGAAGTATTTGCCGTAAGTATTGGTCGCTTTTTCCCCAATGTATCTCCAATACTTATTTGTCAGGACGTTGGCAATACCCCACGTTTGAGTTCCCCACTAGCAGCGTGCCACGTCCACTCGCAATAAGGACCAGTGTTGCCAGAAGAATTCTAATTGAAGTCGCCAAAAATTTGGCGCCAAGTAGCCTAAAATCGCCCATTTTTTTAAAAATTCAAAAGTAGCCTAAAATCGCCCAATTATGAGTTAGGAAGCTAAAAGTGGCTTTTCATATGACTTTAAAAATTAACTTTTGTTTAGAATTAAGATTTCTGGAGTTCGATATAAATGAGTTTTAAAGTTTTATTTTGAATAACATAATTATTTTTAGTATTTATTTTACGTAACTTATATTTTTATTTGTGTTGACGTACACAGATCGTAAAAGTAACTTATATTGTGAATTATAATAACTGCGTTAACTTATCGTAAAAATAACTCATATTAAAAATTACACTAACTGCGTTAACTTTTAAAGATTGCGATTACTTAGATCGGTTCCAATCCAAGCGGTGATGTCATAGTGAGATAGCCTAATTGGCGACTGGTCGCCGATTGCAATTTTTGGTCGCCCCGACACCGTTCGAAATAGCCTAAAAGGCGAAAAGTCGCCTAATCTGGCACCACTGATAAGGACCGCCGTCCGACTGAAAAAATTGCTAAATCCGCGCGTCCCCCCGACGCACGTAAACACACGGACGCGCGAAACAAACCATCGAAATTAGAAAAATAATCCATTTGTACCCCAGGGTACGGTTCCAGGGTTAAATTAATAATTCGAATTTTAAGATATGAGAGAAGATAAAAATTATTTTGTACAAAAAAATTATTGCTTATATCCTTTCAGTATGGCGCTGATGCGGAAATTGACATCGCTTAAACGTTAAGAACAACGGACTTCAATCGCAAAATTGCTGTGTTAAACCGACAAAGTGTTATTCCAGTGATTGATACACACTTAACAGTCCATATCTTGGAAACTACTGAACCGACTTTGAAACTTTCACTGTTCCCTAAGTTGAAAGATACTTGATAAAATTAAAAAAGAATTATTGCATTATGATTTCTAGTATCTGAGAAAAACGTGGACAAACATACATACGTTCTGTGAAATTCGGCACACCTATTTAGAAGCCCACATATACATCTAACATGTAAGAAAATTGTGCAATTCCAACAATATTTTATTTATTTATTTTTAATATTACATAAATACGTGTCGAATTGAATATTTTTTTTGAAGTCGGGAAAAATATTTATCTATTTGACACACACTTACATCAGTATACAGTACCTCTACATTGCTTACTGAAACTTGCTGTATAGGAACAAGTCAAGAATTTCCATTTTGTATGATTCCAGCGTCAAATCGACGTGTACCACTTGGAGCCGAACGCATCGTACTGGTTCAGAGTGTGGGCGAACAATGTGCTGGGCCCAGGCCCACCGGTTGAGGTGGTGGCCACTACTTTATACAGCGACCAGGAAGCTGGTAAGATTTTTTCAATAGATAAAGCGTTTATTCACCGACCAGGCACAAAAAACAAATAAGTAATAGGTTGGTAATAATAAAGTAAAAAAATTAAGGTTACACCACTAAGACTAACTTATAGCTACTTACTAAATAATAAAATAAAATTACAGTAAGTGCCAGGCCAGTGAAAAGGTCCTGGTTCAGCATTTGTTATAGGTGAACGCCCATAAAGCTGATATTCTGCCAGGGCCCTCACCAGCCTGCGTACCGCGACAGTATACTAATAACAGTAACAATTACTCATAAAAATACCTTTATGCTACCTGCAGATTAAACTACATACTTTGCAGTAGCTTACTTCTACAGTAGGTTTTTTTTAAAAAAAAAACATATTAAAAAAATAAAAAAATTCAAAGAAAAACAGGTTGAGCGCTCTTCGTGCCGTGGACATAGATTAAAATAGTGTTAACGATTTTTATAAAATAAAAAAAAACATTACTGTGGTTGCACAAACGACTATTAAATTAAATTTACAATACGGTTTTCTAAGATTCAAGATTTAAAATGTTTATTCAAAATAGGTGCAAATTAAACTCTTTCTGTTAGTTATAAAATAGTATTACATATACGTAATGTCATCTGTGATATAAATAAAAAAAACAATCAGTTGTTAATAATGTTAAAATACAATCATTGACATAAAACAAATTATGTCATTAGAACTTGAAAACAATATGTCACAAGAAGTTATACATTGAAATCATTGAATGTCATTAATGCCTTTGACAAGATTAGGCCAGTTAACACGGACAGCACCCGGTCACGAGTATAACGCGAGAGTCAGCTATCACTGCCCTCGACCATATTAGAGGGAAAGGAACAACCCGGCTCCGGATGCGCCACCATCCTGCTCGAAAAGTGGTTCTTTGCATGGCTTGAAAGTTAATACTCACGCCCTGTGCGATTAATTTTAAAGGCTCCCGACAGTCGCGGCATACAGTAATGTATGGTGGTCTAGAGAACATTTCTGTTTGCTACCACTGCGCCTGTCTGTGGGATACTTAAAAAGTCTTACACATTGCAGTACATAATAATCTCTTTTTTAAGTTGGTTAATGAAACGATTGTTACAAACGTCATGTCATTAATAATTACCTATTTACAAACCTTTGCGGCATAAGTCGCTCCCTCTTCACGCTGAGCTCGCAGGAAGTACGTAGTGGAAATTAGAGTCAAAGGTGGAGATGTAGAATAAAATTTCATCATCATCATCATCATATCAGCCACAAATCGTCCACTGCTGGACAAAGGCCTCCCCCAAGGATTTCCACGACGACCGGTCCTGCGCTTCCCGCATCCATCGGCTTCCCGCGATCTTCACCAGGTCATCGGTCCACCGCGTGGGAGGTCTGCCTACGCTACGTTTTCCGGTGCGCGGTCGCCACTCGAGAACTTTACTGCCCCATCGGCCATCTGTTCTACGAGCTATGTGCCCTGCCCACTGCCACTTCAGTTTAGCGATTCTGTGAGCTATGTCGGTTACTTTAGTTCTCCTGCGGATCTCCTCGTTTCTGATTCGATCACGCAGAGAAACCCCGAGCATAGCACGCTCCATTGCCCTTTGGGTGACCTTGAGCCTTCTTATGAGGCCCATAGTAAGCGACCATGTCTCAGTTCCGTAAGTCATCACTCGCAACACATACTGGTCAAAGACCTTAGTCTTGAGACACTGCGGTATTTGGGACGTGAAGATATTGCGAAGCTTCCCGAACGCTGCCCAGCCGAGAATAAAATTTAAAAAATCATAATACCATCAAACACTGTTTTGGATTTTTTGGCCAGTCGGGTTAAAATGTATCCTAAGTCACTCACGGGATCAAGACGAATCTAACGACACCTCGCACTCCAAAATCGAGAATAGTTTTATGTTTGTATGGGAAACGATTTTATGAATACACTCTTAATAATAAAAAATTGAGGACGTGATGGAAAACAATGAGATTATGATTTTTGAAATTTTATGAAGAGGGCAATAGGGGAGACGACAGCAGGCATCAGAAATAAATTATGAATGCTTGCTTGATCACTAAATTGCCCTTCTACTTAAACTTCGGAAAACCTTACTCGTTTTGTTTTCCATCAAGTCTTCGATTTTTAATTCACCAAAATCACAAAATTTACGCTTCTAAACTATGACGTCACGCCTAGGTATTTCTTACATTTTTAGAACAAAATTTCGTTTTTGTCAGATGATAAAAAGTAACTCAGATGACTAGCATTTGTCAACCCTATTTAGTGTTCCACATATACAGGGTGGGAAGGAGTATACCGACAGATTTTAACCAAAGATTCTAATGCCTATTTAGACATAAAAAAGTAATATAAACATGGGCCAGTAAAGCCTAATTTTCGAGATATTAATTTTTTAAATAATTCACAAGTTCAAAAAATCTCAAGGGTAACACGCCCTAATAATCTTATCTGACGTTTGTTGCCTCAAAGAATCATACTGACGTTGACTTCTCTCGTCGTTTATCGTATGTTGTCGGAGTCGTTCGTGAAGTGTGAAGTTTTCTTTTTCACTCTTTAGACTAAGGTTTCGTTCAGAAGGGATTACTATCGTTAATTGATTTTTTGTTCCAGAAATTAAGTAAGTTAATAAGGCAGTTTTAGAATGTTGATATAACATTATTTACTCATAATACCACCAGGAATCCATGGTTAAAATCTGTCGGTATACTCCTTCCCACCCTGTATATATATATATATATATATATATATATATATGTGATTAATGCGGTCAACTGTTTTATTATGCCCTGAGTGTGCATCAACTTAAAAAATAATAACTCTCCTCCACAGAACTGTACAAGCACTTTCTAGAAGGCGCAGAAACCTTTGACACACGAACCTGGCTAGCAGCCGTTTGCGTGGTGATGGGGACCCTGGGCGTCCTGGCAGCGGGCACCTGCGCCGTGCTGTGTCGCGAGTGGCGCCGCCCCGGTGAGCCCCAGCCATAGCACACACCCCTCCCTCGACTGTACTTCATGTTTCATTAGCGAACGGGTACAGAATCGGGGGCGATTAAAACAATTTTACAACAATTAAAGAGATTAAAAAATGGGTGATTGTAAAATTGTAAGGTGAAAGTGAAATCGTAGGATGATGAAATTATTTTTGGGGTGGCGATAGAATGTCATAAAAGTAGTAGGATTTTTTCTATTATTTTTTGAATTTGCTGTTGGTAAAAACACAAAACGAATGAATATGTCATGGTTAATCAACCCACAATAAATATCCCCTAATAATGGTAACGCTAATCGGGATAAAAAAGCTTGAGGTGATGAAGAAGTAATGTGATATTTATTTTTTGGGTAATTGATTTGTCGCGGGCTTGATAAAAAATTGTGTGATAAAATTAATTCAGGGAGAGGAAAACATTTTTCAGGTACTTAATGACAACAATATTACGGATGATGAAAAATTTGAGGTTGATGACAAAATTGTAAAATGGTTAAAACATTTTGGGTCATCATAACATTATTGGATGGTAATAAGGTACCAAAGGTACATAATCTCCCAATAATATGATGATAAAATTTGCGGGGCGATGAGTTGATGATAAAAATTTTAAGGTAAATAAATTATGGCATAAAAATCAAGATTAATTCGTTTCAAAACGGGTTGCTACGGGTAAAATAAAATATTATACTAACATATTAATATTAAAGCAAATACATATATTTAGTCTCGTCAGTAATGTTTCTCGATTTCACGAATTACAACATATATTGCTCAGTACTGTTTGATAATAAAAAAAAATTAAATTAAAAAAATATATTCCAATCAATTTTTTAAAATTGTTTAAAGTCTTTAGATAAGTGTAATAACTATAAAAGCAAGGCAATAAAATGGAACAAAAAATATAATACAAGCAACTTATGAATTTGAACTGCACTATTTACAGTAATTTATGCACAATTTATATTCGAAACATTTTGCTTATAATACTATTGTGCCAAGTTTTGATGTCATTCCAATAATAAAAATTAAGTATAGAAAATACGATTAAGCTTCCAAATTAGATTGCATTAGTATTTGTTTTAAAAAATATTTATAAAGTGATAAAATTAAAAAAAAAGTGAAATCTCGAACTATGTAAATCATTGTAGGTACTTTAAGCAGCTATATGGATGGCTGGTGCTAAGCACGCAATCTTAGTTTTACATTTTTATATTTTTAGTTTCAAAGGAAAGCATAATATCGAAATAAACCAAAAAGCAATTTCTTGAATTAGTGATTTAAAGTTACCAAATGCTGTATATGACATGGCTAAAAATAATGAAATATATCTAGGTAGCTTAAGAATAATAAAAATTTCATTAATAAGTAACCTTTTAAAAGTATAGACACTATAAGAATTAGAATATTTTTTCTTATAATCTTTACAATAATTTCGGTTTGTACGTACATATCGATCTGGTTAACTCTGCCATGTCGATTGTACAAGCGTCACTCAACGTTCAACTAGTTGGCTGACTGTAAGCTAGCCCTTTGAACATGGTAGACGTAAAATCCCATAAAACGAAATGTAAATGTAAATGAGCGAGCAAAGCGAGTGATATTAGTTTTGCTCAGATTTGATCGATTATCCAGTCAAAGAGCCTCGCGAATTCGCAAGACTGCCCCCCATGGAAAGCAGAATGCTTTGCAGAAGAAGAAATCATCGGTTTTTTATTCGGAGTATATTCAGAATATCCCATTCAACGACTTGGCTAAATGACGTTCAGCAAAGTCGTTGAACGTTACATTCAACGACTTGGCCAGTTTTCCACTGCGTTTGGTAATCTTGGTAAGCCCGCTTCCATCTTTGGCATCATTATCACTAACTTTCTTACTACTTACTTTGAGATGATGCAAAGGGCTTACCAATTGTGAATAAAATAAAAGTCATTCAATTGAATGTCGCCATTCAATCAACGGGCTAGACTTTCAATCAAATGGCAGATTTAACCAGATGCGACATACATACTAGATAAGTAGGAAAAAATAAAAAATAAAAATAATTAAGGAAAACTAGGTTACGGACAAAAACAACTACTGGACGTCAATTAATACAATAGATCGACATTAAATAGATGTTTTTCTTAATATCAATTAAATTAATAATGTTTCAGAAAATACATTTTTTTAAAAGAAAATAGCCTTACGCAAGAAATGTAAAAAAATTGAGTGGATAGTGCAATGATTCAATGGAAGCCATATATTAGGATTAGAGGTCTTACCATAAACATTAAAGACAGCAAATGTACGTCGATAGATTTTTTTTCTTAGCTTTGATCGAGCTATTAAAGGTTAGTTTTAGAATTCTATTAGCTTTAGGTATATCGTATACGAGTAAATCTTGCCATTTTAAAGATATATTATTACAAAACTTACTACGTCAAACACATTCACGCACTATTAAAAGTACATAACAGGTGTCTCATATTGTTTTTCGTTTTTGGTTTGACCGTTACGCGCCAAATACAGATAGCAGGGGGAGGGGAGTGGTCTCAAACGCTTGGCGGGCTTATTTAGTTTAGTAATAATAAATCGCTTCACAGGATCGCAGCGCACACTTTGCGTGCGAGCTTTTTAAAAAATAATGATTCAGAGACGCTACGCGCAATTATAGTGACAGCCGTGGGTCGCTCATAACAGACTAGCGAACGCGGTCGACATTGACGCTCGGTCTCGAAGTCCTTTTACGCTCATTATTAGATTTATCTGGCATTGTGTTCCCAGTTTCTTCCAACTTGTGCACCCAATGCTTGATTAAATTCACAGTTGGTCCATTTCTCATACCCGTTAAATTAAAATGTGTCCTGTAGAGGCGCCGAACAATAGTGTACGAAAAAAGCTCGCACGCAAAATGCACGCTGCGATCCAGTGAAGCGATCAATTATTACTAAACTAAACAAGCCCGCCAAGCGTCTGAGACCACTCCCCTTCCCCTGCTATCTGTACTTGGCGCTTAACGGTCAAACCAAAAACGAAAAACAATATGAGACACCCTTTATTTAAGTGTATAAATTTTGTGACGCTATACTTCCGGTTACTTTCCGCCGATTTTAAAAGCTGTTCTATTCTTATGAAGGATGTAGGACCACTTCTTACTCTTGGACCAATGAAGCTATAAGCACATAATAATATATTGTAGTCGTTTAGGTAACTTTTGCAATATTAAAACTAATAAAATGACTATTCTAGTATTAACTTTATCCTAATAAAATAAATGATGCACATGTTTGCTGTTCAAAAGGTAGGATTTCTCTTTTTAAGGTTTTATAAAATTAAGCACTAAATAGAATTCAATGCTTTAAAGGTAGAAAAAACAACATGAATTTCACAGGATTTTCCATTGATCTACTTAGAATTTGTCAAATTCCCGAAACAGGGTCACTTTTAAAGTAGCCGCCGAAGCAATAGGTCTCTGATACTTCGACTTGGCAACTTTCGGCCTGTCGCAGTCCGCGCTGTAGGCATGAAAATGTACCTACGCCAAAGTATATATATTAGTACCAACGCCTACGCCGCGCGGCCCCCTGATTGGGGCAAATTCAGTACTCAGAAGAGATAAGACTTAACTAAACTAACTAAAGAGAGTTAACTTGTAGGTGGTAGGTGAATATAACTGTAACTAAATTATCGCTGTGCGACCTGAATTTGCACTTTATTGTGTCGTAGCAAGAGTCGCTATTCATTCAAATGATTTTGCGGAGTTAACCTTCTTTTACGTAGTAAATAGTTTTTGTTTTTGCCCACGTGCAAGAATGCTATATTTTTTCCCGACTACGGAAAAAGAAGAGTTATGTTTTAATTGGAGTCCTTAGGGAAAGTCAGCCGTTATGTATGACGAATAGAAGCTATAGTTAACATTTCGCCAATTCATTCATAATTTAGTTATTTGTTACCGTTTTTGAAAGGCGTTATTATTGCCGCCAAATGTTTGAGATCTATTCTAGTTCTTTGTAGAAAGTAACTGTAGATCTTTAGAATGAGCGCTCATTGGTAAAAAAGAACGTATTTTATTAAATATACTTACTTACTATATTTTAAACTAGCTGTTTTACCCGCGTGGACAACGTTTCTATGACGTGTCGAGGGTGCGCAGTGCGCGAGCCGATATCGCGAGCTTGGAAAAAAGTAGCCTTTGTGTTAATCCAGGTGCTAATCTGTCTACCTACTAAATTTCAGCCAGACCCGTTCGGTAGTTTTTATGTGAAAGAGTAACAAACATACATCCATACATTCTTACAATCTGTCACGTTTATAATATTAGTAGGATATACAGTAAGTATATTTATAAAGATACGACTTTTTTATTTTTTTATAATATTACAACGATTTTTATAATAATGCGATCAGATGAATTTCATACGGCCAAGTTACTTGATATGAAGCTCATCTGGATAGGAGACTGCTCTTAAATTTTTGCTATTTTAGTATATGAATGCTGCATATTGGTTTAAATTCTGCTTTTAAAATTATTTTATTAAGTAGGTAGGTACTTTAAAAATCTAAGATATACAGAGTGTAACTTAAAGGAGCAGTGATACTTTAAGGTGGGTTTGTACTCATCGAACTGATTTACTTTTGTTCTACAATTTTGCTGAAATCGCTTTTGTCATACAATCGGTCAGCTGATTGGCCGGTTTTGTATGAAAAAAATGAGCCGTCACGGGACGCCTGGCAGATGTGAAACACACACTACTACATATAGACAGTATCGCCACGCCAGAAATCGGTTTTACGTGCGCCTATAGATGTTTCACATCAAAAAAATGCGACTTCAGCGTAGTTGTAGAACAAATAAATAAATAAATATTCTGGGACAAATCACACATGGTCATCTCCTCATCACATGGTCATGGCCCCAAAGTAGGATTCCCTGTTTGATGGGAACCAGAGACTGTATATACGTTTAAATACATACATATATAGATATTTAACACCCAGACACAGAGCAAACAAATCTGCTCAACACATAAATGTTTGCCCTGGGTGGAGATCGAACCCACTAACCACTGAGCCATCGAGTCAGTCAAAGTTGTTCAGTTTAATGAGTACAAGCCTACCTTTAAGTATCACTGCACCTTTACGTTACAACCTGTATAAAGTGGTCGAGTTTCTGATACCTATTTAAAACATTGTATTCCCATTCTAAATCTCTTCGAGCTATTCGCATGTCTCTGGCATTACTTTCGAATCGCGCCATAATAATTATAATTGCGTATTTATTATGTATGACGCAAAAGTTAGTACGGTCGATGCTCATTTTTATTCAATCAATATTTTTTCTTCTTTCCCTCTATCGCACTCGCTTGGAACGCACGCTTGGACTGCGGGGACGCACATACTAACACACACATACATGGCAACGGTATGTATTGAACAATCTAACATAACCGAACTCATCCCAACCTAACCTTACGTAACCTAACCTTAAAATTGAACTCATCCCAACCTAACCTTAAAATTGAACTTATTCCAACCTAACCTAAAATTTTACCTAACCATACCTTAAAATCTAACTGATCCTAACTTTACCTAAAATTTAACCCAACCATAGAGTACGGTGAAGATCACGATGTAATAGAACTAGTGCCTAACATAATTTTGAACCCTGGCTTCATGGAGCATGATCCACCACGACCGAAGGAGACCGCAGCGTCCATCATCAAGTCCGCAGAGTGTCCAGGCCCGGGAAAGCCTAGAAGGGTCTGATTTTCGTCTATACTCAACTTCAGGATATTCTATCGCACCGATTCCGGTTTGGTTTCATGATTTTGAAAGGAAGTCATCCATTAGTTTAAGCTTTTAGTATGTTTTAGTAAAGCATCATAAAAATTTTGCTTATGGACCGAACATTACAATAAAATAAAAGGGGTTTAAGAATAAAATTGCCGATTCAGTTTTTGAAGTTCAATGCCAATTTTTTGTGGAAAACAAAGTTATTGTTTTTTTATTATTGACCTTATGGTGACACTACTTATTATACCTAACTAGTAGCATGTCTTTCATATTACAATCCCCTCAGCTATATACCATTGAATGGAACAAAGGCGTTTTCTTAGTGGTCAGATGGGGCAATTTTTTAGTCTTAACTAGTTAATTTTCTGGAAGTGTCCTGGAAGTGAATTCTCTGCGGTGTATTCCCAAATAAGACATTAGTAACGAACATAACTGCGATAAATCTAGAGCTTTAAAATTAAAAATGTGTATTTTTTTTCCTTTAAAAATGGTGATTTTTTTCTATTGAAATCGTACACATTGAGTTGAAAATAAGCGTCTTCATGGGTTTAAAGCTACCATGCTCTCAAAATATCTAAACAATAGGCGCACATTTACCAGCTATCAATTTATAATAGTCTAATGCTATTTTGAAAATAAATTTTGTTTTAATAACAAATTTTTCTTAATATTAATTCTCTTCTTTAAAGTGTTTTTATCCAATCGGCAATTTCATACTTAAACATCTTGTTTAGGATTGTTCAGTCTAACAAGCCTACTAAATTGTTACAAAAAAAATGAAACATTAACTATGGAGGCATACAAAGCGCCATACGTAAAACCAAGTTTATGAAGACTTTAGTAATTATAGATTGACATATCATTGCAAATGGATTTGAAATGTGGTGTGATTGGATATTCTGGAGGTGCATAGCCTAGCCTTAGCATAGGTATGCTGCCTGGTTTGGTAACATTAATGTTAACTTGTAAGGAAACTGTGCATATTTTCATAAAAAGTAGATTGTAAGCTCACGACTACACCTCACCTCAGGAGATCTGCCGTGCTTCGTCACAGGAGATCTACCGTGATTAGTGAATGAAATTTTGTAATGATAGCTTTAAAAAAAGAGCTGTATGTAACACTTCTACGGCGGCCAGGCCCGAAATTGCTATACCCAACCCGACCTAATCTTTTTATTAAAATAAGAAGGCTCAAAGTCACCCAAAGGACAATGGAGCGAGCTATGCTCGGAATTTCCCTACGCGATCGAATAGAAAATGAGGAGATCCCTAGGAGAACCAAAGTAATCGAGATTAGCTCACAGAATCGCTAAACTGAAGTGGCTGTTGGCAGGGCGCATAGCTCGTAAAACAGATGGCCGTTGGGGCAGTAAAGTTCTCGAATGGCTACCGCGCTCCGCAAGACGTAGTAGGCAGGCCTGCCACACGGTGGGCCGACGACATGCTAAAGGTCGCGAGAAGCCGCTGGATGCGGGCAGCGCAGGACCGGTCGTCGTGGAAATCCTTGGGGGAGACCTTTGTCCAGTTGTGGACGTCTTCCGGCTGATGTGATGATGATGATGTTTATGAAAGTAATATGCAGGCGTAAGATTAAAATAATAATTGAGAGAGAAACATTAATAGTTGTATATAAAACATCAATTTAATGACACAATTTAGAGATGAGGTTGCCGTTGGTATGTATAGTGAATAGCATAGTTTAATATGTATTTTATAGACAAACATGCTGATAACATTAAGTATATAAGTTTCTAAAGTATATATCGGACACTCAGTAATTTTAAATTTTTGGTGCTTGGAAAACAATTGCAGCTTTTTTACTAATAACATTCATATTAAATAGCCTAAACAAAATACGTAATGGTTACTTTTTTAAAACATTTTGTATGCGATGTATTCTTTGCAAAAAGTATGTATTATTCAACATATTTTTGTAACAAAATCTCATGTAATTTAAGACATTCGTACATATGTATGCGTATTTTAGTATTCTTCATTGTGATTCAATGCTGTGATTATTTTTATTACAATTTTTTGTTGTTGTGGTCTTATTTTAATGTAAATAATCGACACCCTAATTTAAAGTTTTTTTAATAATACTTATAAGTATATGTAATATCATATAGACTGGTGCGGTAAGACAAATTACTATAATTAGGCATTAACATATGGAGCTTTGTAAACTCTGAATTCACTGCTAGTTGTGTAGAGCTAACACGAATATATCAGTGACAATATTTAGTATACGTTTGTGAACCCAGTGCTGATATACAAGGAGGCAATGTGGCTAGAAATAATAGTAGTATAAAAACTAGTAGTAATCGTACAAAAGCGGCAGTAAGTACGTAAAGTAAATCATTGATACAAACAAAAATTTTGATGACATACCCCTTGGAACCCTTTGGAGGGTTCCTACAAAGACTAAACAAATCCATAGAAGAAACTATTAGTAAGTAATCTTATAAAAGTGGAAGTAAGTATAATATGTAAGTGAATCATTGAAACAAACAAGAATGGTGATGACATACCCCTTGGAGGTTCTACAGAGATTAAACAAATCCATTCAAGAAACTATTAGTAAGTAATCTTATAAAAGTGGAAGTAAGTATGTAGGTGAATCTTGATACAAACAAAAATGCTGATGACATACCCCTTGGAACCCCTTGGTACCCCTTGGAGGGTTTCTACAGAGACTAAACAAATCCGTTGAAGAAACTATTGTTGTTGATAAAGTAGAAAGTGGTTTATTTTTGTATACTGCTAGTATGCATAATTGCATATCATGGAGCCTTAGATATGAAATGCAGAGATATAAAAGAAATATATAATTTAACTCTACCTACCTTCCTATCCTGACTTCAAGATGTGCAAATTATCATGTCTTGTTCTTCAAGTACGTACAATGAGGTCGTCAACATTCATATTTTCCAATAACGTAAACTAAATGAATATTTTAATAGGTTTTATTTTATTTGGAAATTTCATTACGAAAATATTAATAAAATAGAAGAAATCACAAATAAAAACACTACTTAACACAAGTATAATTAAGATACCCACCTATTTATTACAAACGAAAGACATCAACGCGAGCTTAGCCCGAGTACGACTCACACTTGGCCGGTTTTTGTTATTTGTTGTTTTAATTCAGGATTAGTTATATAATCACACCAAGTTTCACGCTTGTATGAATAACCAAATAAAATCATCTGTGGTATTACTGTTATTGCGATTGAGCACAGATGATTTTAACAGTACATAGAGCAAAAAACCTATTAAAACAAGTTTCTTATACAGGGGACCCTTATTTTTTTTTATTAATTGTTGGTAAATCCCCCATAATACATATTCTGTGAAAACTTCAGCCAGCTACCTTTCTTTTTAAAGCTCGGACAGACATACAGACAGACGAACAGCTTGGTCTAATTAATAGGTTACGTTACCTGGTACGGAATCCTAAAAAGCAAAGTCCTGTTTTGACCTATTTTATCGGAGACCAACATTTGGTGAAAACCAGTGTTCAATCGACCTTTGAAGAACAAGTCAGTATTTGAAGTAGCCATTGTTTCAATTCTTAAAGCGCATTGCCTTTCGATGTATTCACTATCGAAGTATTCACTACCTGATTACATTTCTTTTATTCCTATCTCAATAACACAAAACATATACAGGGTGTAACAAAATTGGTGTAGGTCCCGTTACCGGGGTTCTACTCGTCATACTAAACAACTTTTGTTCTATGACTTTGCTGAAATCGCATAAAAAAATATATTTCACTCTTCATACATATCGATCAGCCGAATGACCAATTTTGTGTATTTTTGTATGGAGAGTCCAATTTAAAAAAAAATTACAACGGGTTGTTCAGTATGATGAGTAGAACCCCCAGTTAACAGGTCCTACACCAATTTATTCACACCCTGTATAGGTAGGTACATACTCTGATCGTGTATCTCAGCTTCCTGCAAATAATATCCATCTTACTTTTTACATACGGTCTTTTGTATTCTTATCTCTGTAAAATAGTCTTGTATTTAAGAAAAACCATAACACATTTTATAGTCTTTTAAGATGTCATAACTATTACTTACATCTAATATTCCTATATGGTGTTGTGCTTACTCTTCAGAATAAAATATAGTACATAATTAATCTTAATTCATGGCTAAGATAAAATAAAACGTATTTATACTTAAGGACTACAAAATATGACTGTGTCCGTCTTGCAAATACATATTTATTATATGCTATTGTGTCAATTATGAATGAGTATTACGCCACATTTTCGAGTAAGTACTCACATTGTTTATTACAATGTGCTAGCACCGCTGTCTTGTAAAAAAAATTCAAGCACTTGTTATTGTCAACTATGTATAATGTATCCCTGCATTTTTCTTCCTTTATTGATACGACTAATGATGGTTTTGAAGTTCTTTTGGCATAAACTCAGGAGAATGAACTGTTTTTCTCCTGTTTCTTGTATCAAATTTATTTCTGTAGTCTTGCGTAAAAATACTTATTACTTATTTTTGTATTAACATTGAAACTTGTATTTAAAATATTTTTTTAAAAACGGCCAAGTGCGAGTCGGACTTCGGGCGAGGTTTCCGTACTACCGTACCTCTCCACACAACTACATAGTATAACAACAATGATACTTTCACATTACAAGCAAAAAGCATCAACGCGAGCGACAAACATATGTTTTATTGTCATTCAGTTCGGAATCTTTAGCGCGAGTACGACTAACACATGGTCGATTTTTATTATTTGTTGTGTTACTTGAGTACTAGCTATAAGTACTATAATCATCACACCAAGTTTCACGCTTGTATGTATTACCTTTTTTACGATAGAGCTAAATCACATACTTCTCTAGACCTATAAGGAAACACGTTTTTTTGTATGGAGACCCACCCCCCTAATTTTTCACTTTTCCAATTTTTTTGTATTTCTTTTTGTAGCGGCAATAAAAATACACATAATGTGAAAATTTCAACTGTCTACCTATTACGGTTCATGAAATACAGCCCGCTGACAGACGGATAGGCGGACAGACAGCGGTGGCTTAGTATAATTCAACGCACGTAAAAAGAGCTCCGAGCGACCTACCTGCGCAGTGAATGAATTGCGGGCCAAATTGGTGGTAAGGGTATCAACAAGACAAAACATCATCAACAGGTATCAACATAACAAACAAGAGAGACGCGTGTTTCCCCCGTCGCGCCTCACCCCTTACCACCAATTTGGCCCGCAATTCATTCACTGCGCAGGTAGGTCGCTCGGAGCTCTTTTTACGTGCGTTGAATTCTAATAAGAGTCCCATTGGTCACCCGTTGGGTGTATGGAACCCTTTAAATGAAATTGCAGATTATGCTTAAAATTTTAGTAAGTAAGTATAGTCATTGAAGAACTAGATAGGCGCGCTGTATTTTGATGAAAACCCAGTCCGTGAACCCCACAACACAACTAAAAAGAAAATACCATTCAATAGCGTGCAAAGTCCACCAAAATATTTGGGAAACCGTCCAGACAGAAAATAACAGCTTATGTAATTGTAAACTTAATGTAGTGTAGATGCATTGAAAATATGTCGTGTGCGGCAGGACCGTGCTCGAGAATTAGTTTCTAAAATTTGACGAAAGGTGTCTCAATAAATGAAATAATGCCTCAATAGTTAGGATCATTATCTGTGGCTAGTAAGGCGCGGAGTTGCGGTGGCTATTATAAAAACAATGTGCTCATTTTACGGAGACAACTGCGCCATTGTATTCATTTCTCGTGAAACCTTACGCTAGGAATTCTGTTATGTACTTGATGTACTTCGTCAAATTCTAACCATGTCTCAAGCAAAGCAGTCCTAATGCACACACAATTTCCGGCTGTGCTTGTGACTGGATATTAGATTTTTGCGTATTTGGTGTGAAATGATGCAATCCTACTTAAAATACACACCAATTTCTTTTTTAAATCTTGAGATTGTTACTCGTCCATTTTGTGAGTTAAATGAAGGGTTAATTAGCAATATTATATCGCGTAGATCTTGACCCGGCGTGAATGAGGTGAAAAATAGATACACCAACTGTGAGGTGGGTGTGACATACCCAAATATAGAAATTGTCGATTTTGATAGCTGAAATGACTACTTTTTATTGTAATTTATTAATTTACATTAGGGACATAAGGTAAAATGATAAAATTACCCAGTTCTAGATATTAAAGTGTTTATATTTGTATAAAAAAACAAAGTAGTATTTTTTACACAAAAATCAACAATATTTAAGTACTATGACTTAATATCTAAAAAACAGATATTTTGACAACTGTGCACACAAAATTAAAAAATGTATCTGTAATATATAATTTTGCTTCGAGATAACATGAAAGCAACATAAAATATTATAATATCTTCTTTAATGAGGTCGGATATTACGTACCCGCTGTGTGTTTGGGCACGTGTAGTTCACTAAAAATAAAAATAAAAATCACTCCTCGCAGCACCCCCTCCAGCTACCGAGCCAGCCGAGTTCCAGGAATCGTGCAGTTCAGAAATATTTAGTGTTTCATAAATCGGTGGGTATTATGTACCCGACCTCATTCACGCCGGGTTAATATGGTTTTCTAACTGTGTTGTTGTTATCCGTCATTTTGCACCAAAACTGTTCGCATATAGTGTGAAACATTAAGCTAGGAGTAGCCAGGTTGTACTAGTATATAGATAGTGGTTTAATCGCTAGCGTAGTCCGGGCACTTGTTTGTTATCGTCGAGAAATAAGACTGGGATGTGGGGTTGAACCCTTTTTTGTATTTTCTTTTATTATTTATGAGAAAAAGGTATGAGACCAAACCAAAGGCGTATTTAAGAATCCGGCGCCCCGGGAACAAAAAAAAATCGGCCCCTCTAAGTGACAAAAAACCGACAAGTACGAGTCGGAGATGCGCGCTAAGGGTTCCGTACTGCCAAACGATAAACTTCAACTTACTGTAACGTTCTGTTTGCCTGTTCGTAGTGGTTCGTCATCCTTATTACCGCTAGTCCGACTTGCACTTGGCTAGTTTTATTATTTTTTTGGAGAACCAAACGGATCCCTAAAAAAATTCTAATACGACTTTTTCTACCTTCGGCCGCCCCTCACCTCTTGCCGCCCCGGGCCAAGTGCCTCCCTGGACATAGGGTAAATACGCCTCTGGACTCACCAAACAGGGTTGGAAAATGGAACACTTTTTGGTCTTTGGATTACAATTGGTTTCGAAAAAAAATGTTTAGTTGTACAAAGTAATCAGAAATCAAAACATTCCTTCAGAATTTCACAGAATCCAAATTCGGTTCTCCTAAAATTATGGGACATCAATGGATTAACCAAATACTTTCATGTACCTACGTTCGTTGTACTCTTCCAATTGTGTAAATAAGTGCTTGTTTTGTAACTTACACAGCTTTTACTAACAACGCTTACTTTTTGACTACTTTCGTATCAGTAATTAATTATTAAAGTGGTATTGTCCAGCTCATACGGTCATGATCAGAAATGCGTATTGTTACATTATATTGTGCCTATAATATGCGTTGTGAGTTATGTCCTTGTGTGTTAATAATACTTTAGGCAAAACAAGGATCTTTCGAAGCATTTTTATTCGTATATTGTCGATGGTTAAGACAAGTGTACAGAACCACAAAATAAGATTTTTATCTCAAGAAATCCTGGCCAGGTTTATTTAATTTTTTGTCGATTCGTGGGTTTATTAGATATCTTCTTATACAGGGTGTTACAAAATTGGTGTAGGTCCCGTTAACTGGGGCTTCTACTCAGCATACTGAACAACTTTTGTTCTACGACTTTGCATAAATCGTGAAAAAAATGTTTACTCTTCATACAAATCGATCAGCTAGCAGCTAGCTGATCGACCAATTTTGTAGATTTTAGTATGGAGCGTCCAAATTTTTTTCGAGAATTGACTGTGGGTTTGGGGAAAGTTGTTCAGTATGACGAGTAGAACCCCCAGTTAACGCATCCTACACCAACTTTTTTACCATCCATTTCATCTTGATCACTGAGAAAATTTAAACCTTAACCTGCGACTCTAGATACTTATCTTGGGCAATCGACTCTGCACATGACACTTTTTAGTTTTTTTTTACTCTTTGGCATTATTTAATTTAAGTGTATCAAAATGTATTTCAGTGTTTTCTACAGTTTGATACCGGTGATTTCGTTGTTTTAACATATATTTTTTCCTAATCGTATTAACATCAGCTTGTAGTTTGCTTTGTTACGTTTTTTTAATTATACGTACCGTTTTCCATAATTTCGTTGTTAACAGCTTTCTCAGTATGACTGCTTTCAGTAGTGACTTGTTGCATGTGTTTTTTGATTTTACTTAGTATAGAAAAAAAAACTATCGAACATTAAAGTACACACATACATCTTATCAGCGAAGCTTCTGTGAAGTTCATGTTGTTACGTCTCTTTTAAATTAAGCATGACGTAGACGCTTAGTGTATTCGCACTAAACGATTTTTAATAAAATGTTTTAAGACACTACGGATAATCAATAACTTTGCTTGTATTAAAGCAATTATGTAGATTAAGTTTGCATAAGTTAGAACTACTTACTTACTGATTATAATTTATGGATATCATGGAATGTATTAACTTTACACATAAAAGGAAGTTTTTATACTAAAAGTCACAAGAACCTTGTTGGAAAATACAGTTTTATTTTATATTTTGTGTTTTCCTATTTTAATTATTTATTGATAAATTCGAAACATGTCCAGTATGAAGATTAAGTATTAAAATACTAATCTAAAGAGTACACTGCTTACTTTACATAATATGTATTTTGTAACTTGATGGTATTTAATTGTAATATTTTAACAGACTGAAAAGTGAAGTGATGAATCTTTCACCACGAGAATAGAATCTACAGGAGGGTGTAGCAATATTTGTGTAGGACCAGTTAACTGGGAATCCACTCATCCTACTGAATAACTTCAATGATGAGTAGGTACCCCAGTAAAAGCAGAGATGGGCGGAGAGGAGATGAGATAAGCGGCGTAGCGGCTGAGGTGTATCCATCGAAGCTGAGCAGAGGTGTGTACTGGCCAGCCAGAGCGGAGGTGAGCGGGCACACTCGCCAGTGTTGCCAATTTAGCGACTTAGTAGCTAGATCTATTCGGAGCAGTCTAGCGACAAAAAAAATCGACGCTTCATACATTTTTGCGACTTTTCAAGCACAGTAACACCATACATCTAGCGACAGAATAGCCATTTTTATATTGTTCTAGCGACCTTTCAAGCGTAAGACTAACGACTTCTTGACATAGAGAGTTAATGGCATCACTGACACTCGCTAGTATGACAGTAGATTCGCCGAACACCGCTCACATCCCCTCTACGCGGCGCCGCCTGCTTGCCGAAAACTACTCACATCTCCACTTTGATCACGCCATACATACACCCTTATTTTTTATCACCTGCGAAACTTTCAGATGTGATTCAGTGTACGATATACGGTCAATATCAATTAAAAAAACATAGGTTTATTTTTGTAATTTTTTTGTAAGACTGTCTCGAAATTCTTAACACTAATTTGCAGATCATACTTTTTTGTAAGACTCTCGAAATTCTTAACACTAATTTGCAGATCATACTTTTTCGCAATAACAACAAAATAATAAGATTATTATTATTATTACGCATTTGCTGTCGAAGTGGCAACAACAAAAACAACCCCAAAATTAATGGCATTATTATGGGGTCGATTAGGGCGATAATTTATTTTGGTTGACTTAACTAAGTAAGGTGTGCATAAAAACGGTTTAATAAATAAATTCTTACGCACACACTAATTCTTTTTTTTATTTTATTAATTACACCAATAAGTTGTAAGGTACTGAATCACATCTGAAAATATCGTAGGTGATAAAAAAAATACAGTGTATATAAGGTGTAACAAAATTAGCTGAAACTATTTTAACTGATGCTTCTACCCATGACACTGAACAACTTTCCCCATGGAACCCATTGTGAAATCGCAAAGAAATTTGACTCTCCCATACTAACTCGATCAGCTGATCAGCCGATCAGCCAACTTAGTATGGGAAGTTCAATTTTTTTTTTGAGATTTGACTATGGTTTTCATGGGGAATGTTCAGCTAATTTTGTTAGACCTTATATGAGTGTGTGAGTGTTCCTGAGTGTTCTTTGAAGTTTAGCGGAAAAGACATGTGTAAATAACAAAATCCAAAATTTTACGAACACGTCTCCACTCCTCTCCGTTACTCTCTGATTTGGGCCCTACATCAATTTTGTGACACTATGTATCTTGATGTAACCCTGAATCTCAAATTCCAAATGTATAATTTGTGCAATATTTTTTTGTTTAAGAAAGATGTTCTATTTATTATTAAGTTACTGTTAACACTTAAGATTTTTAAAAAAAGTACCTAGGTTTATTTTAAGTTGCTGATTTGTTATATTTTTGTAAGCAAGCAATGTGATGCCCATTTTAGGTACGATATAGTTACATGCAGTCGTTGTAAAGTTTTTAAAACTCTCACTAAAATTACATTTTACACATTTTGTTGAATTATTTTATCTCTACCTACCCGCATAATACGTACACTAGCCATCAGATATATTGTAGCGGGCGAGGTGTTCAATTATTGAAATATTTGAACATCTCGCCCGCTACGATATGCTCAGAAGAGCAACGTTGAATTTCAATAAATTATGTACACTAGAAGTTGCTATTAATATCTGAACATCTTATTTGTCATAAATATCTGAGCAGCAGATCAGATATATTGGAACGCCTCGCCCGGTACGATATATCTGATGGCGACTGTACATAAAATATTTTTCACAATTTTGTAAAATCTTTTCTTTATTTAGCAAGTATGAAGTTCCTTCACGACCAGGTGCTGTCTATATCGGAGTACAGTGTCTGAAACAGAAGAAATATTTTGTTTTATTTTACAATTGATAAAGCCTTGGCCTTACCTGGTAGTAGTGGAGATGATGCCAGAGGCGGATCAAAAATCAAAAATCAAAAAAATAAAATAAAAAAATGCTAGAGGCGGATATCCGATAAGGCCCACTGGGCCAGGTTGGTTTGTGAATAAATCATTTCTGTTCTACACCAATGAAATTTAAGATCGCTCTGCTCTACCCTACACGACGTGGCTGTAGTGACGGGTCATGTGCACCAAACTTAACCAAAATTTTTTTTTAGCATTTTATGCTTTTTTTATCCACAATTGATAAGCCCGTGGCATCATCTTACCTGATTGTAAATGACGACGATGCCGAAGATGGAAACGGGCCCCCAAAATTCCCCAACGCAATTGTAAACTGACTATCCTATCTTCAAGCCGTAACACATCAATGCTGTTAAAACTGATATATACTTGGCGGCAAGACATAGATAAGTTGTGGTAGCTAGCCAGGCGAGCTTAGAAAATGCTCTATCACCAAGCAGACCGAGTCTTACGAAGTTAGACTCCGCCGGGAATCGAACCTACAACCTCCTGGCGTAGTGTGAAGCAAATGGACTAACCAATGCGGTTAACTGTTATCTCGGGTTATACACAAAAGATACCTAAGAAAAGTATGCCAGAAGGTACTTGCATATTATCTTTTCCGGACTCTGTTTTGCATTTAAGTACTTACCATTTGATTTCGGTCGTAGCTGTCAGTGTAAGGACTCACATTATTGATAATGGTAGAGATTCTAAATCACCCTAAATGGAGGCAGCTGGTAACGCACAACGTATCCTCTTTTGAAGACACGCACAAAACACAATATATTACCAAAAGGGACGAAATAAATGCTCGACCACCTGCGGCTATCCACTACAATTACAGCAACGGTGTCCTGACGTGCCCTAAGTGTGACCGCACAACTTGGCTACAACAACCACATGCGGGCGCCCGAGAGGGCGAAGCACCGGGACGCTTGCAGCTGAGCCGGACAACTCTGCGGTCGCTGTAGCCGAAAACGGCTAGGACCATAATTTTATTTGTTTATTTTATTTTATTTGGAAAACAAACGGTTATTACATAACAGTTAGTGACGACTATTTAAAATAACTATAGACCACTTATATGTTTTCGCATATAAAAGCCTAAATACTTGCACAAATAAATTACAAGCTAACACACAGTTAGGGAACCGCTTCAAACCAGCTTTTTGATAAAATTGATTTAAATGTGTGTGGCTTTGAGTCGAATAGATCATCAGAGATACTTAATCATGTCTACAAATACCTTCAAGTCCAGGCTCTGCAGAGCCCCCTCCAGTTCCGCTAGCCCAGGGTCGTCAGGCGTGAATACGCGGCACTCTTCTTCGAAGAACCTCTCCATCTTCTGGCAGAGCTCCTCGACGTAGCTCCGCCGTCTATACGTGGGAGTAGGCGTGGAGGCTTCGGTAGGGGTCGAAGTAGACGTTTGGTAACTGGTAAGTGAAAACATTATTTTACGCACAATTGGCAAGCCCTTGGCATTATCTCACCTGATGGTAAATGACGATGACGCCGAAAATGGAAGCGGGTTTACGCAATAGTATCTTATCTTTAAGCCGGAACACATCAATGATACTTCGCGGAAAGACTTAAATAAGATTATAAAAGCTTGCCACGCAGGCTTAGAAATGACCTCCCACCAACTTTTAGGCTCCGTCGGGAATCAAACCCGCGGCCTCCTGATGTGAAGCTAATGGACTTAACCATAAAGCCATGAAGGCGGTTAAGATATTACTTTTGTGGACCAGATTATTTATGACATAGTAATGCCACACCCTGGACACTGCATACAACGGTCGTGAAATGACATTTCTAAAATCAAATGATGGAGCAAACAAAGTCACGGCGAAATCCTATAAGTTCGAGAACCAAACTATAACCAATCTGGGTGACGAGGGGGTAAGGTCGGAATCTAGAGAGCGGCAGGGAGTGTGCATACTGTATGTTAGTACTTCTATATACTAAACTTTAGTAATGCTAAAGTTTTGTCTGCGTTACCGAACTCAAAAAGTACGGATGATCCATAAATCCTTAGAAATGTTATTTTATTTATATTAACTAACTGAAGTCTCTGGAACACTCTCCCCGTCGAGAGGCGAGGTATTGATTGGAACAGTTGTCTCTGTCTTTTTCTTCACTTGTAAAGAGTAATGAAAATAGCCACACTTTTTCAATGGTTTTTCGTTTCGATCAAAAACTACAATGAAAGTATAAAAAATAATAACGTCACTCACTTTGTAGTATCATACCGAATATTGCTGTATATTTTAAAAAAAAATATACTTCAAAATATTAGTCATAACTAGAGTTGAAAGTAACGGTGTAGACCTATTTTCGGGATTTTTTTCTATCGAGCCAAAACTGCTCCATAGTGTTTCTAATAGCTTTTGACTTTAAGGAACATCGTCAACAATAAGGGTATTTTTTTTCAACCTTTGGTTTTCTATAGTTTAGGAGTAATTGACATCAAAAATACGAAAATCTGTAATATTACCGCCTTAAGTCCTTCCTAAGCCACCTTCAAGGCATCCATTAAAAAGATGTAGAGTCCCAATACTGAGCTGGTATACTTAAGTATATTTATTTATTATTGTATAATATTTATTGTATTTATTATATTAGTATTGTATATTTTTAAGTATTTACTAATGTAAGTAAAAATTGTTACTAAAATTAAATAAAAAATATATTTATTTAATTTTTACTTTTAAATTATCCTGTAACTTATAGATGTAAAATTAGCCTGTATGTATAGATTCTGTAAAGTCGTGTTAACTTTTGCACTTACCTTTTATCCTTGTTTGAAATCTCAAATGTCATCATTTAGGTTGAGTGGAAGAGATCCCGTAAGGGATAAATCTGCCTTTATATTTTAACTTTTTATGTTTTTTAACAAAAATTTAATAAGGAGTTCACAAAGAAACAAAAAACAAATAAAACATTCTTTTATTTTAATTTAAATAGTTCAAAATGAGATTATTTTTCTGAAAATTACGTCATCTAAATGTAAGCCTGTAGTATAGGCAAGCACTCCTGTAACCAGACTCTAAAATTGTCGATGACTTTACGGCAAATCAATTCTGCGATGTCAGATTTTATTAGGGCATTATAATCTGAGGCATCAATCAAGCTTGGTTTGTGTCATACACTTTAGTTTTAAGGTAAACCCTTAAGAAAAAGTCGATTAAAAGTGGGACTACATGGCATTACCAAGAAATGACTTCTCTACGTTAGATCAGTTTGTTAGGAAAAAAATTCTATTTTGTAATCTTTACATTAATATGCATTTTGTTGATAAATATACGTTTTTATTTTTAAGGGCGATAACTTTTAATATTTTTTGTTGTAATTTTTTTTAAATTTTTAAAGGTCGCGGGAAGCCGCTGGATGCGGACAGTCCTTGGGGGAGGCCTTTGTCCAGCAGTGGACGTCTTTCGGCTGACGTGATGATGATTAAGATTCTTAATTGAAAAAAACATAAGGACCACCATGTAGAAGAGCTAAATCACAAACATAAATCATTGAATTAGTAGTTAAGGTAAAATTGTCAGCTCGCAGAATCGATAAAAGAGAGATTAGGTACATTCGTGTGACATTTAACACGATTTTAGATTAAGAAATCATCTATTAATGTCTGCTGTAGGAGATCCAAAGTTACCGACATAGCTCTCAGAATTGCTAAACTTAGGTGGCAGTGGGCGGGGCACATAGCTCGTAGAACGGGTGGCAGTTGGGGCAGTAAAGTTCTCAAGTGGCGACCACGGAAAACGTAGTGTACGCAGGCCTCCCACTCGGTGGACGATGACCTGGTGAAGGTCGCGGGAAACCGCTGGATGCGGATAGCGCAGAAATCGTCGTCGTGGAAATCCTTGATGGAGGCCTGAGTCCAGCAGTGGACGTCCTTCGGCTGATATGATGATGAATGCCTGCTCATTCTTCAAGGCGAGGCATTGGAAAAATAGTTGTAATATTTTTTTCTTTACGTGTAAAGAGTAAAGAAAATAACCACACTTTTGCACTTTCCAGTGTTTTCTGTTGTTATTTTAAAAACGACAGTTTTTTTTTAAATCCATCTGGCATATTGAAGTGTGTGTTTAGAATAATCGACTTATAAAAATTAAAGCTTTAAATCTGTCTGGTTTGCCTATAGAATGCAAATCTCCATTTTAAATAAGGTTTCTTTGATATATATTTTTTGTTCAAGACAATTAACGAATCGTGTTTCTGCAAATGACAAAATGAAGTCATTGAAATGAAGAATCGTGTTATAAAATATCACTTCCATATGTTTTTTAACTGTAGAGAAAAATCGAGATCCCTGCCACTGCAATTTCCAAAGGGGGCGTCCATTAATTACGTGAGGTGTTTAAGGGGGGAGTGGGTCAAGCTAAATCTTCCCAAATCTCACATGGGGGAGAGGGGGGTTTTAGCAAATATCACGTAATTTGTTTTCTTGTAGAAAACGGTGTAAAATTGCGAAAAAATAAAGTTAAATCAAAGTAAAAACAAATCTAGAATGAAAATATGGCGAAATTTCACACAACAGTGTTTGTCGTATTTGTCCGAACCCCGCAGAGCAGCACAGTAGCTCTTCGATTGCGTTTTTTTTTGTAATAACTCCGAAATGTTTTATCAGATAAATTTATTTTTTTTATTCAAAAAATGAAATTTTGTTCATCAGATATTTTTTTTTATTGAGCTTAAAAAACTACATCAATCGCCGCACACCGCGTGAAAATTGGTTGATTCATTTAAAAGTTATAGCAGTTTGAAGATTCGATTTTGAGAATTCGTGTTTCATCAAACTTTTATTAGACTTTTATAATACAACGCGTTTCCAGCCAAAATACAAATTTTAAAAAATCTCACGTGAGATTTGGGGAGGGGGAAGGGAGTTGAGGAAAATTTCACTTAATCTCACCAGAGGGGGAGGGGGGGTCAAAAAATCCTGAAAAAAGCCTCACGTAATTTATGGACGCCCCCAAAGCTTCACAGAGTATTGTATAGGTATTTCCTACTTACCTATTAACTGAAGCCAAGTATTCCGGAGGAAATGCGTCTAGAGCTGCCTTCATTTGAACCCATGGGTCACTGAAGCTGCGGCTTTTTATCTATTATACAGGACAGATTGTTAGAGCATGTTTGGACTTCCCTTACAAAGATAGTAAGCTGATTGAGTGGAAATGATTTTTCCCCAGATCCCTCGGGAACTATGTCAGGCTATATTAGTCCATATCATTTCCACCACCTCTGTGCAAAAAATCACAATAATCCGTTGCTTTGTTGCGATGTTAAAGAAATTAACCAAAAAAAATTATTTTTTCAGTTCCCTCAGGAACTGTATCGGACCATGATATTTTCACGCGATAAAAAGTAACCTATGTCCTTCTCCATGACACAGGCTAAGTGCATGCTAAATTTCGTCAAGATTGGTTGAGGTTTTGAAGCGTGAAGAGGTAACAAATAAAAAAGTTCATTAAAACATTTAAAATATTAAGTATGGATGGGGATTTCAAAGTGAAAATCTACGAAACTGATCAATTTTTCCCAAGGCAATTATATACGATTAGAGTATAAAATGTTATTTGGCTTCCGATTATATATTATTTGGGTAAGAAGGGAATAGGATCAAAGGATGTATCACCGCTACCTTAAAAGGTACTCGTATATTGTGATCACTGCCCCTGTTTTGTAACTTCCTCATGGCCAATGGTTCTGATGAACTGTACGATGCACTTGGGATCAACCTCCCTGATGACATCTGACTGGCTTCCTAATTTTCAGTCTTTTTCTTATCGTGTGGCACAATTAACCTTGTCTAAATTTAAGTTACCTAGTGTTGCACTTAACATCACCCGTGGGCACGTGTAGGTCATTTAGATTTACACCTACGGACGTGTGCAACGCGACCTTCATACACGTCTGGTATCAGATGTGCAGGTTTCCTCACGATGTTTTCCTTCACCGTTAAAGCAATCGGTAAATAAATGTACGTAAGTTACGAAAAACTCATTAGTACATAGGCCGTCCGGATTTGAACCCGAGACCTCTGGTTAGGAGGACCGAGTCGTTACCGTTGAGCCACCGACGCTTGGTTTATTTTCAGTAGGTAAGAAAAATGAAAGTTTGAATGAATAAACCTTGCATCTAAAATTAGAATCGCCTTCTTCTAAATAGCAGTTGTTGTCTTCTCAGTAAGTAAGTTGTCCTCTTATTTACTAGGTTAGCGACTAAATGTTGGCATCTAAAAGTATTCTGTTTTGCCGACAATTATACTGTTTTGCCGACTATAATGGTGGAAACAAGCTTCAGTTAATATGAATTAAGAACGCAACCCAGAACAACGATTCTGATCTGAAGTAACCGTATGTCAGTGTTAAGGTTTAGGTGAGATACATAAGTAGATTAGGTCTAGGTGTGGCAAGTTCGGTTGGTTAGGTAGCGAGGAGCGAAGCGACGAGCTGTTAGGGGTTGTTTTTTAAGTCAACGAGCGAGCGAAGCGAGCGTGTCGCTGCAGCGGCCAGCGAAGAGCCGGAACTAAAGCTAATTAACGCGCCGAACTTTTTAATAGCGCTTTGTCTTCTAAAAATAACTTAGTTAAAGCGCTATTTCAGGTCTGAAAAAAATTGTAAATAGTAGGACACAAAAATATCTGTTACCAACTGAAAATATAATTTTGTTTTTTAAAATAAACATTTATTTTTTGAAAGGACTTCGAACCCTACTTTGCGCGAGTACGACTCGCACTTGGCCAGTTTTTTTCACATGCCTTGCCTCTCAGTTATTTTCGTTTCTTCCCGTTTCAAATATTGCCATTTATTTTAGTATCACTTTGTATACTCCACATTTATATGGTACTAGAGAATATAAAGGGATAAATCGCATCGGCAAATAGGCACCCAGATTGTTGCCGCTTAGATGCCAGTTTATATACACATAAACTACATATAGTGACCAAAATCTAGTGGCAAAAAAGTATCCCTTATATATGTATTATACATAAGGACCGACGAGCTGGTGAAGATCGCGGGAAGCCGCTGGATGCGGGCAGCGCAAGACCGGTCGTCATGGAAATCCTTGGGGGAAGCTTTTGTCCAGCAGTTGACGTTTTTCGGCTGATATGATGATGATGATCATATTAGCTCATATACGTCCCCACCGAGGGGCTCGAGCCTACCCTGAATTAGGGGCCTCAGTCGACCACGCGGGCCCATTGCGGGTTGGTCGATTTCACACACAACCTTCGAGTTACTTCGCAGGCGTGTGCAGGTTTCCTCACGATGTTTTCCTTCACTGTAAGAGCGTCGGATAAACGTACATATGAAATCGAAATTCGAAAACACATTGGTACGTGGCAGGATTCGAACCACGACCTTCCGGGCTGGAGGTAGCGGCCCTTGCCATTACGTTACCGACATGATGATGATGTATTTATTATATTGTCCCATTCAATTAAGTTAAAAGCCTTACTCACCTGCCTATATCTGTCATAATCGATATCTGAATCCGTCATAGCCCTTGACAGGGCCACACTGGAGTCAGTACTAGCACTGGTTCTAGCAGACTTGTTACTCTTGAAGTCACATTCCTCCATACTTTCGGAAAGCAAACTGTCGCTCAAAGAATCATCGGGCTCCGTCCAAACGAATGGTTCCAAACTAATATCGTCCAAGTCTAATTCGTTGACGAAGTCCGAACGGTTTTTGGGGATTGCGTCGAGGACTGATTTAAACATGTTCATTTTGGGTAGATTCTTAAGTTTTGTACACCTGCAACCAACGTAGATTTGACAGATCTCTTGTAAATATTTGAATTTAAGTAAGTATTTAAAAACGTGTCCAACAGTACAATTAAATTTCAAGTGTGAAATTAATTTGATTGATTGTCGTTTGTTTTTACACGACTGCCAACAAAAAAGGAGTGTGTTGTTTTCAGGTCTTATTTATGTAGGTATGTCATCATCATGACAGCTCATATACGTCCCCACCGAGGGGTTCGAGCCTACCCTGAATTAGGGCGATCGGGCCTTAGTCGACCACGCGGGCCCAGTGCGGATTGGTCGACTTCACACACAACCTTCGTGTTTCTTCGCAGGTGTGAGCAGGTTTCCTCACGATGTTTTCCTTCACCGTTAAAGCAATCGGTGAGTAATATGTACGTAAGTTTCGAAAAACTCATTGGTACTTTGGCCGTCCGGATTTGAACCCGCTACCTATGGTTAGGAGGACCGAGTCGTTACCGGCTGAGCCACCGACGCTTTTTTTATTTATTTATGTATGTATGTTTTTTTTTAAAAGGCTTGATGGATTTTAGAATACGAAGTATCGTTGGATACGTCTTGATCCCTTGAGTGACATAGGATACAGTTTACCCGACTTCCCTAAGAAAGTGGGTTAATGTTTTAATGCAGTCATGTTTTTATTAAATTTTTACTTTTAAGGTTATATATTCCATAGTTTGTCTGAAGATCATATCACACAGACAGTCCTGAACATTTTGGTCACTAAGTATCCTGAACAAAATACAGGGTGTAACAAAATTGGTGTACGATCCATTAACTGGGGACTGTTCTCATCATACTGAACAACTTTTCCCTCCATTGACAACTCCCAAAAAATTGACTCCTTGGTCAACTCTGAAAAAATTGACGCCATAGTCAACTCTAAAAAAAATTACGCCATAGTTAATTGTTTAAAAATTTACCACGCTACTAAACACATTACAAAAACTGACTAATAAACGCACAAAGGTATGATTTTGCTAATTTTTTTTTTGTTTTTGTTAATGATCTTAAAAAAGCACATAACCAGTTTTGATAAAATTTATATAGGACCACCTCGGAGTCATTACCTATCAATTAAAAAATAATCATTAAAATCGGTTCACAATTGTCGAAGAAATCGCGTAGGGAACATAAAAAAACCAGTTTAAATGAGAACAACATCGTCCTTTTTTTGAAGTGAAAACTTCTTTAGGAGTGTTGGGCATTTTTTGAGATGTAAGTAACCGACACCTTACCAGGAACACTCGCAGGGTCAATCAATACTTTGTCAACCTTGTCGTTCGCCAGGAACACTCGGAAGGTCAAAACTTATAAAACTGTAAAAAGTTTTCACTTCTGTCGGCTCTCCCGGAGTGGTTAGGTTATTTTTGAAGTTTATCTGATAGATATGTACGAAACGTCCAAAAAATTTACCATGACGTGTCTCTTTGGAAAGGTTACTGAATGATGAGAAGAAGCCCCCAAATAACGAGGCTAAATTAATTTTATTGCACTCTCTTTATGGTAGACAGTTAATAGAATACACACGTCAAAGGCTGATTAAATGAAGGACCGCTCGATCCAAATTAAAGCAGCTTTTGACTGGAATCAATTTGTATACAGATTGCAGAAGTAGTGAATATACTCGTCACTCGTCACACACTGATAACTAAGTGATAATTAATATTTCTTACTGCACTGCTTTGGAACCTAACAACTTTAAAATTGAGTAACACATGAGACTTGACCTTGGGCGATGACTCACGCAGGTAGAGCAGAGGCCACACAAGACAGGACTCACGCAGAGATAAGTGGTGTCGCAATATTCGAAGCCGTATTTCTGGCTGACTTAATGCTTGTGAAACCTAGCAACGGATGTTCAATAAATCGATGGGGAACGCGTGTGTCTTCCACGTAACTGTGGTGAAATGCATCGCAACGTACAGAGGCCAGCACATCAAGGTAGACACTTTGGATTTTGTATCGTTCTTATGCCGTATGCGTATGGATCAGAATCGCACTACGAGCAAAATTAGTAGTATAACATACAGTATGGACACTCCCTGCCGTTCTCTAGATTGCGACCTCACCCCTTCGTCACCCAGATTGATACAGATTGGTTACACTTTGGTTGTCAAACGCATAGGATTTCGCCGCCATTATGTTAGTTCCGTCATTCCTTTTTTTAAATGTCATTTCTGGCCCGTTGTATGAGATGTCCAGGGTGTGCTACGAGCTTGATGTGCTGGCCTCTTTACCTAATTCGATTTCCTTAATATGTTCTTAATTGCTGATCTTCGTTTCAGAAAAGTAGATACAACAAGAGCATAAAACGAGTCGTTTTACCCGAGGCGTTCATATAGCCACCCTCGCCGTACTGGCTCGGGTGGATATATAGTCACGTCGTCGGTAAAATGAGTTTTACACACTGGTTTTTACTTGGATTGCAAGGAAATAAATCATTATTAGATCGTCACTACTCGTAGACATTGTATTATTAGTAATTACTAATAATTTAATAAATTTTCAACCGTGTGTAATACAACAAAATTTGGCTATTTTTGACAAATAATTGGTTTCCTGGCACACATTTTTTCATATTTTTTTAATTTTCAACTTGTGACGTTTGACTATGGTCAGATCTTTAATGCCAAGTTTAAGTCATTTGTTTTTTTATATGCACTCGCGTATTAAGCTAAAATTTGTATTTTATAGATAACATAAAATAAATAATAAGACGCAAAATGTCGTGAAAAAATTAAAATATGCCTAATCTCATTAACACATATCTATTTAATGAAGGTATATTGTGTATGTGGCTGTAAGGCCTAACTGCCTTAGTCTTAAATGAAGAAATTACTTTAAGCAAAAGAAAATGAAAAAACATTTTACGCAGCCTTCTCTCGACATAAATAACAACTTTACGAGCATGAAAAGTGAAAAAAATATTACTTAAATAAACATTAAACTTAACACAGGCTCAATAATAATAATGAACTCACGCATAGTCCTGGAAACATCCCACCCCCTTCCCTAACCCCTCCGCCTATGTTTGTTACGATTAATGGAAAGGGGCACCCACCCTTCTTGGAAGTTTAGCTAGGATATACTGGTGTAAACAAATGGTGCAGGACCCGTTAACTGGGGGTTCTACTCATCATACTGAACAACTTTCCCCAAGGAACCCATAGTCAATTCTCTAAAACCTTGGACCCTCCATACAAAAATATACAAAATTGGTCATTCAGCTCATCTATTTGTATGAGGAGTTTTCGCGATTTCAGCAATGTCATAGAACAAAAGTTGTTTGGCATGATGAGTAGAAACTCCAGTTAACGGGACGTATACCATTTTTGTTGCACTCTCTATATTCTGAGTGAATATAAGGAATGAATAGATAATCAAGCCAAGGAAAGTATTAGCATAATTTTGTGGGCATCTCTAAGAAAGTCCTTGTGAGTGCTCTTATTATATTCATTTTTACAATTCAGGCATTACATGACTACAGGACTAATAATGAGGACAGAATGTGTGAGAATGTGGGTGTAGATTTTTGAGCAAGCGTTTCAGAAAAATGTGATCTATAAAATCGTGAAGGGATTGTTCCGTTGCCTTCTCCTTAATGCGCCACCAAATCTTTACCAAAACCTACTTTTGAAGTCGTATAAAAAATCATTTTTCATTAGCTTTTTTCTCAACATCATCTCATCATGATAAATGACGAAGATGCCGAAGATCATCAAGATTGCCCAACGCAATGGGGCACTGACTATTTTACGTTCACGCAGGACAAGATGGTGGTAGCTCGCCAGGCCCTTCCACCAACCAAAACGAGTCTTTCAAAGTTAGAACCAGCTAAGAATCGCACCCGCAACCTCCCTGGTGTGAAGCGAGTGGACTAACCACTACGCCGAGGAAGCTGTTAGAACAATGAGATTTTTGAACAAGCGTTTTAAAAAATTGTGATAAATGAAATTGTGAAGGAGTTCCGTTGCCTTCTTTAATCTTTAGCAAAACTCATACACTATATCGATGCACGTGCACTTCGTCGTCTTGAACTATTTACTCGTAAGTTAGATTAAAAATTCATATTTAGCTCGATTATCATATCGCAGATCAATTATCGAGCATTCGCTATTGACTGTTGTTCCATTCCACGTGTTTACACAAAGTTTATGGCATAATGCCCATCGTCACAACCGCACCGACACTGATTCAGTTGCGATCGAGACGTCGGACGAGCCAACGTAACCGCTCGCCCGCGTATCGTCCTTGCACTTGAATTACCTACTGCGCAGTGCCATACAGACAGTGTAGTGAAGCGTGAACATACATAACAGCTATCTCTTCAAGTTTCCACATCAGCTGATATCTTAACTAACCAACCACTCACGCTCAGTCATGCTCCTATAGTGCGGGCAGATGGACGCGTCAACCGCCTCCCCGTCGCTGCGGCTTCGCGGCGGCGTGAACGCGAATTGTGATACAAAAAAACATGAACTTAATCAGTGTACTAGTGCTATGTCTCCAGAAACGCAGAGACTTCTACCGCCGACTACGGAGACTATTATGACGAAGCCTTTCCCGATTCGAGGTAAATAGCTAGCTCACCTTAGAAGACGGGAATTTTGTTAATATCGAACTACTACGAGACTAAAAATACTCCGGATGCGCGACTCGATGACAGCTGTTTGTTACGTTCTCAACGTAATAGAAAGAATACTGCATAGAGCGTGCGATGCGTGTGTTCATAAAATCTGGTCCCCAGGAGGCTCGAGTTTCCATACAAACGTAGTTCCGCTTTAACTTTAACTTTGCAAATATATTAAGTAGATACATATCGATGTTTGCAATTAGTTTTCGATGTACTAATATAAAACGGGAAAAAATAAGAGCGAAGTCAAACTTTCAGTACAAAACTAATTTAAACCTTCGTCCGTTTAGTTAGGTTTAAACCTTCTACGATGAAAACTAATTACAAACATCGATATGTGTCTACTCAATAGATTCGCAAATTTTGGATTCAATCTGGCATGTAGTTGTTGTATTAAAGCGGAACCACGTTTATATGAAAATCGAGCCTCCTGGAGTACTAATACGAATATATATTACTTTACTCCTGGGGACCCTTAGGCGATCCCCCTAGGTACGTAAGTGTAACGCCGCCATCAGTTAAAAGTAATAATTACTCGCCGAGTACATACTCTATCGAAAAATAACGATGATTTTGAAGTATAGGTACTGAAGTTTATTTAGAAACTATGTATGAACTCTGTATTTAAAGATAACATAATTGTAATTACAACGAACTCTATATTTCACAGAGTTCGTAGTTTTTAAATAAAAAAATTACAGTCCCTCCCTACCATTCTTCCAATTCGCTGTATGTAATTAATGCACAGAGGCGAATTTACTCTATGTCCAGGGCACTGGGCCACAGATTACTAATTAGTGACACTGGGCCCGGGGCGGCAAGAGGCTTTTTCGGTTGTTCTTTCGCCAGTCAGTAACCGCCTCCGTGGCGTCAAGGTTAGTCCATTCACTTCACACCAGGAGGTCGCGGGTTCGATTCCCGGTGGGGTCAACTTGTAAGACTCGGTCTGGTTGGTGCAGGTGGAACATTTTCTAAGCCCGCCTGGCTAGCTACCACCATCTTATCTAAGTCTTGCATCACGTCACTTACCATCAGGTGAGATGATGCCAAGGACTTACCAATAGACAGTGAATAAAAAAAGGTAAAGTAGAAAAAATTCGTATAGAAAAAGTCGTAGTAGAATTTTTTTAGGGATCCGTTTGGTTCACCGAAAAAGAATAAAACTAGCCAAGTGCGAGTCGGACTAGCGGTAATAAGGGTGACGAACCACTACGAACATGCAAACAGAAGGTTACAGTAAGTTGACGTTTATCGTGTGACATTACGGAACCCTTAGCGCGCAACTCCGACTCGCACTTCGCCGGTTTTTGTCACTTATAGGGGCGGATTTTTTTTCGCCCGGGCGCCGGATACGCCTCTGCATATGTACAGATGATATACTGGCACAGATTACTAATTAGTTATGATACTGGTCACAGATTACTAATTAGTTACTGATACTGGTTACTTGCATAAGTGCTAAAAGCGGCTACTTTTAGGACTTATACTATCGGTAAATATAGCTAGCTATATTTCACAGAGTTCATAGTTTCTACATAAACTACAGTATTCTTCAAATTCATCATCGAAAATGAGGATCATTGAGACATCGAAATTTGGATTTCCAAGTAATGGAGTACAAAAATCTAAGCATATTAATTTTTGAATGACTCAAATCCATCAAGATATGACAAAGTGGAAGAAGTTGTAACTTTGGCTCTTTCAAAATGCGCCCGGCTGTCGTCAGTTAGGTTGGCCAGCGGCTAGCGACTCTCGCGTACATTCAGATCATTTCGTTGCTATAAGCACAGTATATAATATATATATATATATATAAGTAATATAAGTGTGTTTAATACTTAGTTTTAGTGTTTTCCATTTATTTTAAAGTTATTAATAAGTTTCATTATTAATTTCTGAGTACAGTAATTATCATAAAGCATGGGGATCGGGTTAAAGCGCATTCAGTTAATTTACCAAAGATAGACCCTTGTATGGTCACTGAGTTTTTTAATAACAATACGAATTATTCGAGCGCATAGATTCGGGGAGACAAAACGAAAACGTATTGTGTCAAGGATTATAAAATATATAAAGGTAGGTGTTAGACCTAGTATAACTAATGTTTACTACTTACCTTTAGGTACTTAGTCAATCAACTAAGCAAGCACTGGTTAAATTAGTTAAATACCTATTCACAAACCTACCTTTGGTGGGCTGGTCACTCAGGAGGCTGGTCATAAGTTCATAATGCCTATCCTACTCGTATCTAGATCTATTTTCTTTCTCATATTTCTATATTTATCTTAAGAAAACACCATAAGTACTTATATAGTAATATAAGAAGGTGCTTACCTCAAAATGTTAAATGACCTTCGCCACAGAACTTCACACTTTTAACTGAAAGAGGATTTCTTCTCATTATACGTCAATCAAACCATGTCTTTCTAACTTTTTCGACTTGTGGAACCCGAAAAAATAGTTTTTCGGTCGCAGTCACAGTCATAATCTTACAATTTGGCACAATCAAATATTTGTATGCCGACATTATCTCCTAAAAAACTTTTTCCGAGAGAGACTGAAATGCTATTTGCGCGGCTACCAAGCGCGCGGGGACTTGTGACGTGTCAAGCGTATTGATGCCAGCTCGCGTCCGTTTTTTGTAAATGTGCATTAAAATCGCTGTCACAACGTCATTTCTTATCCGATTTCGATAATTTTTTCACAGAATATATTGTTTTTGAAGTCTCTATAAAACTGCATACTTGGTTCAAAACGTGAATGATCCTCTTAACTAGCCAGACTGAGTAGGAATGTGCACATAGGAATTTCCTATGTGCAAGGAAGTTATTCTTTCTTTCGTTAAATAGCATTGATTTATAGATATAGTTTATCATTGATCTGTTTTCTTTGTGGTATCTAGTCGCGTCGTGTTTGATAGAATTGCGATAACGTTTGACCCACCTATGACTTAAATTGTTATCGCATTGCTATTTAAATTTGGTATTTATTTACTTTATTAATTAAGACATTCTACGTTAATTGCCTTATTCTCGTAAGCAATTAGCTCTAACAGAAATTGGTATAATAAACTAAGATCATTTGTGTAATTTATAGCATAATACAACAGGGTTAAAAATTAAATTGGTACTAATCAGTTTTGCTTTTAAGTCAAGTTAATTAATAAATTAGTAGTTTTGCTAATGAACACAGCGTTGTACCTATTAAGATCCTTAAAACATTGAGTTTAAACTTTAAACATTAACTCCTAGTGCTATACCGTTTCAAAAATTTTATTCAGTTTTTTGATTCGAATCTTATACTTAGAAGATTGATAATTTTGCGTCTACGGCGGTGGTTCAATAGTAGTGATTCGGTCCTTCTAACAAGAGGTCCCGAGATCAAATATGGACAGTCAATATTCCTATGAGTTTTTCGAAACTTGTGTATATTGACTTAGGTATCGATTAATTTAACGGTTAGGAAAACATTTCAGGTACAAAACCTGAATATCTGTGTATGAAGGCCGAGCGGAGGGTGTTATTGGTAGCAATCTAACACGATAAGAGAGAGAGAGAGAGATTCTGTATCTTGCTTAAATTATGGCTTTGCCTAGAGTTAGAGTTAGGCTGCGATTTCACTGAAGCGGAGGCGAGCGAAGCGAAGAAGCTTCGTACGAAAATTTACCAATCATATTGCTCAAAATGCACATCTCGTCTTCGCTCCGCTTCAGTGGAAACAGTAATAGCGAAAAGTAGAATTAAGTACAAAATTATGGCTCTGCCTAGAGTTAGAGTTAGGCTGCGTTTTCACTGAAGCGGATGCAAGCGAAGAAGCGACGTACGAAAATTTACCAATCACATTGCTCAAAATGCACATCTCGTCTTCGCTCCGATTCAGTGGAAACAGTAATAGCGAAAAGTAGAATAATGTACAAAATTATGGCTCTGCCTAGAGTTAGAGTTAGGCTGCGTTTTCACTGAAGCGGAGGCCAGGTTAATTGAACATCTGTGTGAGGCCGCCGATGAGGCTCAACTAAGGTACCCGTCAGCACAACTGGTCCTTCTGGGGGACTTCAATGCTCACCATAAGGAGTGGCTGTTCCCTTACCAGAAGACCGACCATGCTGGGAGAGAAGCGCTCAAACTCGCTTTGTCGCTAAATCTTACCCAGCTGGTAGACCAGGCGACGCGTGTGCCGGACGTTGAAGGCGAAACGGAAAATTGTTTGGACCTTCTGCTGACAACAGAACCAGACCGATATAACGTGTCAGTATCGTCACCTTTGGGTACGTCCGATCATTGTCTGGTGAAGTCTGTACTGTCTTGTTCTTCACCTGATCCCAGCCCTAGGGGTTCTAGACGGGTATGGCAGTACAAGTCAGCAGATTGGGATGAGATGCGCCACTTCTTAGCATCTTATCCTTGGTGGCGAATGTGCTTTTCTTCTAGTGATCCGTCGAGCTGTGCGAAGAAATCTCGAGAGTCGTATGTCAGGCGATGGAATATTTTATCCCGTTTTCTGACATTCCTCTCGAGAGCAAAGCTCGCCCGTGGTTTAATGCTGATTGCTCAGTGGCCGAAGCACTAAAGCATTCAGCTTACCAGGCTTGGGCAGATGCTCGAAATCGTAAAGCTCCGGACACGCGAGTTAAAAAGAAAGCCTTCAATAAAGCCGCCAAGTCCTACAAAAAAACGCTGCGTAGGGCACGCCTCGACCATATAAGCCGTATCGGATCAAAACTTGCCTCCTACCCTTCTGGGAGTAAGGCGTTTTGGTCCTTGGCTAAATCGGTCGAGGCGAACTTTTGCCGCTCGTCTTTGCCTCCACTGCTGAAACCTGATGGATCATTGCCTCACACGGCAACTGAGAAGGCTAATCTGTTTGCCTCTATGTTTGCCGAAAATTCACGTCTCGATACAGCAGGTTGGCTGGAAGAGATCTCTTATAGAGATAAGTCCACCTTTGTATATGTCCTTTCTAATTGTTTTTCATGTAAATATCTGTGTGCAATAAAGAATATATATATATAGAATACCACCCCAGTTATCTCCTTGCGATACTACAATGCCACCTATTCGTATCAAGCAAAAGGAGGTACTCAAAACACTTCGCAATCTTGAAGTGAACAAAGCCAGTGGACCTGACGGTATACCAGCTATAGTGCTAAAGAACTGCGCTCCTGAGTTGTCTCCTGTTCTGACACGTCTGTACCGCCTCTCTCTTGAAACGGGTATAGTCCCAAAGTCCTGTAAGCTGGCCAACGTGCAGCCGGTGCCCAAAAAAGGCAGTCGTGCCGATCCCGCAAACTACAGCCCTATAGCAATCACCTCCGTAATCTGTAAGATTATGGAGCGTGTATTGAACACCCGCATTCTGGCATACCTAGGAGACAATGACCTCCTTAGCGATCGACAATACGGATTTCGCCGAGGTCGATCTACTGGAGATCTTCTAGTGTATGCTACGCATATATGGGGCGAGGCCATCGAGAAGCATGGCGAAGCTCTCGCTGTGTCACTCGACATCTCGAAGGCTTTTGATAGGGTCTGGCACGCTAGCCTTATTGGCAAGCTTCCTTATGGTCTTCATTTGGGATTGTGTAACTGGGTAGCTGATTTCCTGAGGGAACGGTCTATTCGAGTGGTCGTTGATGGCTGTTCCTCAGACCTATTGGCGATTGATGCCGGGATCTGTTCTTTCCGCAACACTATTTCTGCTTCACATAAACGATCTGCTGAAACCCGGTATAATTTATTATGCAGACGATAGCACGGTTGTAGAAAGATACCTGTCTAGTGCACGAGCTAACAGCGCTGATACGCTGTTTCTGGGAGAGGCCATGATAGAGCGCATTAACCTATCACTTCAGGCAGTGTCTGAATAGGGTGATTCCAACCTCGTAAGGTTTAATGCCTCTAAAACAAAGGGGGGGCTTTTTTCCGCCAAAAGGAGTCCATTCACCTTGACTCCAACTCTCCGGAATGAACCGATTCAGATATCTGACCACCTGGAACTCCTCGGCGTGGATTTAACACCCAATCTTAACTTCGTTCGTTACATTGAGTCCAAGGCAAAAGTTGCTGCAATGAAGCTGGGCATTCTCTCTAAGGTGAGACGGTACTTCACACCTGGACAGCTGCTTACCTTGTATCAAGCACAGGTCCGCTCATGTATGGAGTACTGTTCACACTTATGGGATGGATCAGCCCGCTATCAGCTGGATACCTTGGATGCCATCGACCGACGCGCACGGAGACTCATTGGTGACGACGAGCTAGTCAGAGCATCGCCGCAAAGTCGCCTGTCTATCGGTATTCTATCGAATTCATTTCGGAGAGTGCGCGCAAGAACTTCACGACCTCATTCCCCCTGCTCCATTCCACCGTCGGTCAACGAGACGCAGGAAGGGGTTGCACCCCTTTGTTGTTGATTTTCTACCTTTTCGCACGAATCGTTACGCTTCTTCATTTATTATGCGTACAGCGCAGGAGTGGAACTCCTTGCCTGCGTCAGTGTTTCCCGATTCCTATAATTTGGGGATCTTCAAGGCAAGAGTGAATAGGCATTATTTGAGTTTGCGTGTACCATCCTCGACTGCATCATCACTTACCATCAGGTGAGTTGCAGTCAAACGCACTCAAATTTTATATTAAAAAAAAAGGCAAGCGAAGAAGCGACGTACGAAAGTTTACCAATCACAATGCTCAAAATGCACATCTCGTCTTCGCTCCGCTTTAGTGGAAACAGTACTAGCGAAAAGTAGAATAATGTACAAAATTATGGCTCTGCCTAGAGTTAGAGTTAGGCTGCGATTTCACTGAAGCGGAGGCGAGCGAAGCGAAGAAGCTACGTACGAAAATTTACCAATCATATTGCTCAAAATGCACATCTCGTCTTCGCTCCGCTTCAGTGGAAACGGTAATAGCGAAAAGTAGAATAATGTACAAAATTATGGCTCTGCCTAGAGTTAGAGTTAGGCTGCGTTTTCACTGAAGCGGATGCAAGCGAAGAAGCGACATACGAAAATTTACCAATCACATTGCTCAAAATGCACATCTCGTCTTCGCTCCGCTTCAGTGGAAACAGTAATAGCAAAAGTAGAATAATGCACAAAATTATGGCTCTGCCTAGAGTTAGGTGGCGTTTTCACTGAAGCGGAGGCGAGCGGAGCGAAAAAGCGACGAACGAAAATTTATCAATCACATTGCTCAAAATGCACATCTTGTCTTCGCTCCGCTGCAGTGGGAACAGTAATAGCGAAGAGTAGAATAATGTACAAAACTATGGCTGTGCCTAGAGTTAGAGTTAGGTGGCGTTTTTACTGAAGCGGAGGCGAGCGGAGCGAAAAAGCGACGAACGAAAATTTATCAATCACATTGCTCAAAATGCACATCTTGTCTTCGCTCCGCTGCAGTGGGAACAGTAATAGCGAGCGAAGAGTACAATAATGTACAAAAATGTGGAGTGGAGCGGAGCATAGCGGCGCGAGGTGAAACGGGCAGTAGGAACGAGATACAATAACGCATGACATACAAGGTGTATTGGCTCAGGAACTCAGGAGTCGCTTCGCTCCGCACCCCTTCTCTTCGCTTCAGTGGAAACACCTACCTCTTCAGCCCACCGCTCATCGCCGCTCGTCTCCGCTTCAGTGGTTTTACAATGTACCCTGAATCTTATACATAATTGGCATTTGTACCAGTAAATTGGCAGTCAATTAGGCACGTCCAACAACGTCCTTGACTTTTGTTTGTTATCTTGTAGAATATAATTTTATTCTCTACATTGTTGGGATTCTGGCTGCAAATAAGTATTTCAAAGTAATTGTCATACTATGTACATGTCTACCGGTAATCGATTACCTATGCATGTCCGACGTCCTCCTCGACTGTCATATCTTATTATTATTATTTACTAGCTGTTTCCCGCGGCCTCACCCGCGTGGACAAAGTTTCTATGACTTTTCGAGGGTGCGCAGTGTACGAGCCGCAAGCGGCTCGCGAGCGTGACAAATAGTAGCCTATGTCCTAATCTGTCTACCTACCAAATTTCCGCCAGATCCGTTAAGTAGTTTTTGCGTGAAGAAGTAACAAACATACACACTCACAAACTTTCGCCTTTATAATATTACTAGCTGTCCCGGCGAACTACGTACCGCCTTACATTACATTACACTGCCCTACCCTACCCTACCCTACACTACACTACACTACCCTAACCTACACTACCCTACCCTACATACACTACACTACCCTACCCTACACTACCCTACCCTACACTACACTACCCTACCCTATTCTACACTACCCTACCCTACACTACCCTACACTACCCTACCCTACCCTACATACACTACACTACACTACACTACCCAACCCTGCCCTACCTTACCCTACCCTATACTAACCTACTCTAAAACAAAATAGATATTGGCCGATTCTCAGACCTACTCAATATGCTCACAAAATTTCATGAGAATCGGTCAAGCCGTTTCGAAGGAGTACGGGAACGAACATTGTGACACGAGAATTTTATATATAAGATAGTGTGATTCTCTCCTCATTATTTTAACCGCTTCCTCGGCGTAGTGGTTAGTCCACTCAATCTCTTCACACCAGGAGGTCGCGGGAGCGATTCCCGACAGGGTCTAACTTTAAAAGACTCGGTTTTGGTTGGTGGTAGGGCCTGGGCTAGCTACCATCATCTAGTCTTGTCTTGCCGCCAAACACAAATTTTAATAGTATTGATGTGTTCTAACATGAAGGTAAGATAGCCAGTGTCCCAATGCGTTAGGAATCTTGGTAAGCCCACTCCCATCTTCACTTCAGCATCATCATCTTATCAGGTGAGATGATGCCAATAGGGGCTTGCCATTTGTGGATAAACAAAATCTCTATTTTGCTGCTCATGTGTCTAGTGTTAATACAGTAGTTCTCTATCATTAAATTGTAGAATTCCATCTTCCATCTTGACCAAGAAATTATAAGTAATTATTTCAATTGGCATTTGTACCGGGGCAATCGATTAGGCGTGGTGCATGACCCGCGCCGTGGCATTTGAACCCAGTCACATGTGGTGTTTATCTGTGTTTTTGTATTAAGTCACATGGCGCGATTGATGTACTCATTATGCAAATTAAGTACAAGCCAGGCAGGGTCGTGAAATTGTTTCGTTTGCTAGTTACACCGCCACGCCGTGTGATGATATAGCAAGTTGCACCTGGACACTTCATACAACGGGCCAGACATGACATTACAAAAAACGAATGACGGATCAAACAAAATTGCGGCGAAATCCTATACGTTCGACAACCAAACTGTAACCAATCTTTTTTTTAATTTTTTTTATTCACAATTGGTAAGCCCTTGGCATCATCTCACCTGATGGTAAGTGACGATGATGCCGAAGATGAAAGCGGGCTTACCAAGATTCCCCTACACAATGGAGAACTGGCTATCTTATCTTCAAGCCGGAACACAACTATGTTGTTAACACTGATGCAGCGGCAAGACTTAGATAAGATGGTTGTAGCTAGCCAGGCGGGCTTAGAAAATGCCCTACCACCAACCAAACCGAGTCTTACAAGACGACCCCACCGGGAATCGAACCCGCGACCTCCTGGTGTGAAGCGAATGGACTAACCATTACGCCACGGAGGCGGTTAAAAATCTGTATCAATCTGGGTGACGAGGGGTGAGGTCGCAATCTAGAGAGCGGCAGGGAGTGTCCATACTGTATGTTAGAACTAATATATATATATACTTTATGTGTGAAATGAAACGTATAAACCTCTACAAAAGAAGTGTGAAAAACTGTAATTCCAATGAACGCCAAAAAATAGTGGGGGACCAATGGTTGTAACTTTAAAATACAGGTCAATCTCGAAGCAAAAGAGACTTATATACCATTAATTCAACTCATCTACGAATACATCTATACAGGTTGTAACAAAATTGGTTTAGGTCCCGTTATGGGCTTCTACTCATCAAACTGAACAACTGTTGTTCAACAAGTTTGCTGAAATCGCAAAAAAACTCTTTTTTGGACTCAAACGATCAGATGATTGACCAATTTTGTGCATTTTTATATGGAAAGTCGATTTTTTTATGCGAATTGACTCCCATAGTCAAATTGGTGTAGGTCCCGTTATGGGCTTCTACTCATCAAACTGAACAACTGTTGTTCAACAAGTTTGCTGAAATCGCAAAAAAACTCTTTTTTGGACTCTTAAAAACGATCAGATGATTGACCAATTTTGTGCATTTTTATATGGAAAGTCGATTTTTTTATGCGAATTGACTCCCATAGTCAAATTGGTGTAGGTCCCGTTAGGGGCTCCTACTCATCAAACTGAACAACTGTTGTTCAACAAGTTTGCTGAAATCGCAAAAAAACTCTTTTTTGGACTCTTAAAAACGATCAGATGATTGACCAATTTTGTGCATTTTTATATGGAAGGTCGATTTTTTTATGCGAATTGACTCCCATAGTCAAATTGGTGTAGGTCCCGTTAGGGGCTCCTACTCATCAAACTGAACAACTGTTGTTCAACAAGTTTGCTGAAATCGCAAAAAAACTCTTTTTTGGACTCTTAAAAACGATCAGATGATTGACCAATTTTGTGCATTTTTATATGGAAGGTCGATTTTTTTATGCGAACTGACTCCCATAGTCAAATTGGTGTAGGTCCCGTTAGGGACTTCTACTCATCAAACTGAACAACTGTTGTTCAACAAGTTTGCTGAAATCGCAAAAAAACTCTTTTTTGGACTCTTAAAAACGATCAGATGATTGACCAATTTTGTGCATTTTTATATGGAAAGTCGATTTTTTTATGCGAATTGACTCCCATAGTCAAATTGGTGTAGGTCCCGTTAGGGGCTCCTACTCATCAAACTGAACAACTGTTGTTCAACAAGTTTGCTGAAATCGCAAAAAAACTCTTTTTTGGACTCTTAAAAACGATCAGATGATTGACCAATTTTGTGCATTTTTATATGGAAGGTCGATTTTTTTATGCGAATTGACTCCCATAGTCAAATTGGTGTAGGTCCCGTTAGGGGCTCCTACTCATCAAACTGAACAACTGTTGTTCAACAAGTTTGCTGAAATCGCAAAAAAACTCTTTTTTGGACTCTTAAAAACGATCAGATGATTGACCAATTTTGTGCATTTTTATATGGAAGGTCGATTTTTTTATGCGAACTGACTCCCATAGTCAAATTGGTGTAGGTCCCGTTAGGGACTTCTACTCATCAAACTGAACAACTGTTGTTCAACAAGTTTGCTGAAATCGCAAAAAAACTCTTTTTTGGACTCTTAAAAACGATCAGATGATTGACCAATTTTGTGCATTTTTATATGGAAGGTCGATTTTTTTATGCGAACTGACTCCCATAGTCAAATTGGTGTAGGTCCCGTTAGGGACTTCTACTCATCAAACTGAACAACTGTTGTTCAACAAGTTTGCTGAAATCGCAAAAAAACTCTTTTTTGGACTCTTAAAAACGATCAGATGATTGACCAATTTTGTGCATTTTTATATGGAAGGTCGATTTTTTTATGCGAATTGACTCCCATAGTCAAATTGGTGTAGGTCCCGTTAGGGGCTCCTACTCATCAAACTGAACAACTGTTGTTCAACAAGTTTGCTGAAATCGCAAAAAAACTCTTTTTTGGACTCTTAAAAACGATCAGATGATTGACCAATTTTGTGCATTTTTATATGGAAGGTCGATTTTTTTATGCGAATTGACTCCCATAGTCAAATTGGTGTAGGTCCCGTTAGGGACTTCTACTCATCAAACTGAACAACTGTTGTTCAACAAGTTTGCTGAAATCGCAAAAAAACTCTTTTTTGGACTCTTAAAAACGATCAGATGATTGACCAATTTTGTGCATTTTTATATGGAAGGTCGATTTTTTTATGCGAATTGACTCCCATAGTCAAATTGGTGTAGGTCCCGTTAGGGACTTCTACTCATCAAACTGAACAACTGTTGTTCAACAAGTTTGCTGAAATCGCAAAAAAACTCTTTTTTGGACTCTTAAAAACGATCAGATGATTGACCAATTTTGTGCATTTTTATATGGAAGGTCGATTTTTTTATGCGAATTGACTCCCATAGTCAAATTGGTGTAGGTCCCGTTAGGGACTTCTACTCATCAAACTGAACAACTGTTGTTCAACAAGTTTGCTGAAATCGCAAAAAAACTCTTTTTTGGACTCTTAAAAACGATCAGATGATTGACCAATTTTGTGCATTTTTATATGGAAGGTCGATTTTTTTATGCGAATTGACTCCCATAGTCAAATTGGTGTAGGTCCCGTTAGGGACTTCTACTCATCAAACTGAACAAGTTTGCTGAAATCGCAAAAAAACTCTTTTTTGGACTCTACATACAAAACGATCAGATGATTGACCAATTTTGTGCATTTTTGTATGGAACGTCGATTTTTTTATGCGAATTGACTATGGGTTCCTTGGGGGAAAGTTGTTTAGTATGATCAGTAGAAGCCCCAGTTACGGGTCCTACACCAATTTTTTTATTCTCTGTGTACAAGAGAAATATTTTTGGAGAAAATCTTAGAGATGAAATGGTAGAACGATAGGTTGTCTCTGTGGTCGTACTAGTAAGACAGAATAGTAGGACCAAGGGGAAATAGTCAATTAAAACACTTAACATTCATATCGGTTATTTAAGGTTGCCTGGAAGACATCGCTCAAAGCGATAAGGTCGCCTACATCACATTAGCTCATATATACGTCCCCACCGAGGGGCTCGAGCCTACCCTGAATTATGGCGATCACGTCGACCATAAACCACGAACATAGTCGACCTGTGCGAGTTGGTCAACTTCACACAACTTCTCCCAAGGTCGCCTTAGCGCTATATATTATTTTAATATAGTTTTTGTTATGTTTCTTCTGGTGTGCAATAGAGAATATTTAGTTACTCACTTACATTAATTAGGTCTCCATATGGGGCAGTCGGCTAAAAACCATTATAAAAGTTCTGCGCCTTTAATCTTCTAGAACATACTCGATAATTTTGAGACCTTGGCCGTTTGGCCACGGGATTTAGTTTTTCTTATTGTAAAATGAAGCAGACGCCTTGCAAAACTCAACAGACTGTGAAGACGAAATGAAAAACTTGTAAACACTATTAATAACACGCGTTTTTTTATTCCACGGCCGATATTGCGGCAGGCGTCACGATGCAACCGCGTGGGGGCCAAGAGATAACAGATACTTACATTTTATTTTATGTACAATACACTACGTATCTCCCGCGACTTTATCTGCTTGGGTTTGAGAGTAGGTCATCATATCAGCTCATATACGTTCCCCACCGAGGGGCTCGAGCCTACCCTAGTTGTCGACCACGCGGACCCGGTGCGGGTTGGTCGGCTTCACATCACACACAACCATCGAGTATCTTCGTAGGCGTGTGCTGGTTTCTTCGCGACGTTTTCCTTCACCGTAAGAGCATCGTCGGCTAAACGTACGCATATGAAATCTAAATTCGAAAACACATTGGTACGTGGCAGGATTCGAACCACGACTTTCCGGGCTGGAGGTTACGCCACCTACTAGGGAGTAGGAACTTGTCTGTTTTATTTTGGGATGTATACCCCTCATCACATATTTTTACCAAAAGGAGATCCTATTTAACTGATGAGTTCACCATGGGACATCGGCCTAGATGATCCTGGTTGATCAACCCATCATTGGAAACATTCAGCGATGTGCCGCACGTAATATTTCCCAGTACCTATTTCTAGTCCAGGTAACATTTTCCAAAATTTCCATTCCTCCTGGGAATATTATTTCCGTTGATTTTATTGCTCATCTGGGGTGTGCACATCGGCGGAAATGAAATTACAAATAAGACAAGCATAAATTGTCTCGGAAAGCCCATCTAATATGTGTTAATTAAACTTACACATGACATTGGTCCATGACATGGACGACTTAGGCACAATGCTCGATGGCCTCAGTAGAGCCTCTCAACAAGTTAGGTCTTCGAATGAACATAGACAATACGAAAATTATGTCAAACATCCTTGTCACATCTAGTCCTATGAAGGTTGCAGGCTCTACACTCGAAGTTGTTACCGAATATGTGTAGTGGTAGAGTACCAAAGTAACCGCTATATATATAGCTCACAGAATCGCTTAACTTAAGTGGCAGTGGACGGGGCATATAGCCTGTAGAACAGATGGCCGTTGGGGCAGTGAAGTTCTCGAGTGGCGACCGCGCATCGGAAGACTACGAAGGCCTCTTACTCGGTGGACCGACAACCTCGACTCGGTGAAGGGCACGGGAGGCTGCTGGATGCGGGCAGCGCAGGAGCAATCGTTGTGAAAGAGATGTGATGATGCCAAGGGCTTTATCAATTGTGCATTTCTTATCTAAGTCTTGCCGCCAAACATCATGTTTAATAACATTGATGTGTTCCGGCTTAAAAATAAGATAGCCAGTTCTCCATTGCGTTGGGGAATCTTGGTAAGCCCGCTTCCATCTTCGGCATCATAGTCACTTACCATCAGGTGAGATGATGCCAAGAGCTTACCAATTGTGAATTTAAAAAAATCCTAGAGGAGGCGTTTGTCTATCAGTGGCCGTTTTTCGGCTGGTATGATGACCCAAATAGCTCGCAACACTATGCAACCACCGTACATATCCGCTATCTTCTGAGATCTCACCTTCTCTACCAGAAGAACCTTGCTATTTAAGAGGAAACGCGGTCTAAAGAATAGGTATTGGAATAAATTGTTCCTGTCTCCCTCCCCCAAACCTCTCCGTATACAGGAAGAAAGGAAGAACTGCAGTGCAGACCGATAATAGGCACTAAAATTGACCAAAACATCATTTCGTAGTCCCCCATTTCCTCCTCCAAAACTTAAGCAATATTTTTTTTTTCAAAATAATTAACAAAACGCTGTACCTATGCCTCCATGTTTTAATGTTGTTGATACGCGTATTTTGGATGTGTAACATCTTTGCTCTCGCTTTCCTGCAATTTGTGGGAGTGATTTCGTGAAATGGGACGGAAATGTGTAACAGGAAATGCGAACGTTTTTTAATTCTCGAAAACTAAGGTTGTCATAGCCATGCAGCCTAGTGTGATGGCAAAGGCAAAGATGACATACTACTATTCGAAGGGTCGGCCCGTGAAAGTACGACCCGATAATTAATTAATTTCATAAGTATTTTGTCACATGTTACACATCATATGCGAGTACTGTAGGTCTCGTTTTTTGTTTTTGGTGGGTGTCTGAAAATGACGTTTCAATTGGGCAATTTTATCAGTTTTTGAAGGGTCCTATATCCTATTATAATTAGAGTATGGGAGAAAGCAAAACAAAGGGGCATTGCCACGGTAGATATAGGTTTGATGGGAAAACATTTTTGCTCTATTGTCATTATCCAGGGAGACGGGGACTACGTTTGTAACCATCGTTCGTAACCATGTATGGAAAAAAAGGCGCTCGCGTTTCACTCACTCGCGCAAGCATCACATTTATACGTTACTAGCCGTCCGCCCGCGGCTACACCCTCGTTCTTTTCAATTTCCCGGGGTAAAAAGTAGCCTATGTCCTATTCCAGGACCTTACCTATAGCACAGTATATATATTAGTACTAACGTACCTATAGGTATGTGTGCCAAGTTTCATTCCGATCCGTCCAGTGGTTGAAGCGTGAAAGAGTAACAATCAACCATACCTACATGCATCCACACCTACAAACTGTCACATTTTTAATAAGTACTAGCTTTTGCCCGCGGCTTCGCCCGCGTGGACATCGTTTTTATGCGGATCGCGATTGTGGACACGAGTTTCCTTCAAATCCCTATCCCAAATCGGGCTATTCTTATTAGCAGTCTATATCACTTCACTTCCCACCCCCTCAACAAATTCTATAAAATATATCACTTCAATCTGTTGCTCCGTTGCGACGTCCCGAGTTTTCCCCAGATTTCACGGGAACTATGTCAGGATATGGTAATTACTAAATTATCTCATTTTCCACCCCCTTAACAATCGTTGTGCAAAAAAATCACATCAATCCATTGTTCCGTTAAGATGTTAAAGAAATAAACCAAAAAAAAAACATTTTTTTCAGTTCCCTCAGAAACTGCATCGGACTATGCTATTTTCACGGGATAAAAAGTAGCCTATGTCCTTCCCCGTGACACAGGCTACTTGCATGCCAAATATCATCAAGATTGGTCAAGGCGTTGAAGCGTGAAAAGGTAATAAACAAACACATTTTCACATTTATAATATTAGTAAGGATTAGTAGGACTATGAGCTGTCGTGACGCATTCAAATTTTCATACGAAATATACATGGCCATTTGGAGATGCTTATCAATTTATCGCACGAACGCCAGTACACGTTGCGCATGGTACATTGAATGACGTTTAATGACGTAGCTGCTCTTACGAAGTAACTACTTAGTAATCTGTGGCTGCTCGTAGATATGTATGTATGTATGTATGAGGGTAAATAAAATGGTGTAAGTACGTAAGCAACATCGCGAAAAATTGTAGCGCAATGACGTCACTATAGAAATACCTATTTAGCGTGTGACTACTTGTACAACTAGACTTTGTGCAGCAATGCACATCAGTTTTGTTTGATAGGGTTTACGGGAAGTGTTAAATTATCTGTAAAAATCACATTTTTGTCAGAAACAGATAAGGAACCGCACCATCAGATGTTTTTTCGATATAGATAATATTAATAAGTTTTATTCTATTGTCGTTTACGTGTTTCCATACAAAACTAATTTCGGCCGTTTTTAAACGACTTCAAAAAAGGAAGAGGTTTCTCAATTCGACCGTATATATTTTTTTTGTTGGAAAGGAGATATCCCAAGGGTGGTACCATGATAAGGAAACCAGGATCTGATGATGATGGCATCCCATAGCAATCGAGGGGAACCTTCAAAAATCGTAGTGGCGACTAGTACGTATTTTTTTGTGTATTTTCTAAAGGTATTCAAGTATTTGCGTCTGGTAGTCATCAACCCATGTAGCAGAGCTGATGATGGAAGATACAACTCGTTAACGGTTAGGAGTTAGAGGATCATTCTTTAAATATTATACGTAAATAAGTAGGTATACATATAGACCGAATGTTGTATTCTTTCAGGTTATTCAGGAGAGCTGATGATGGAAGGTGTAACTCTTTAACTTGCATGCTGCTGACATGATGATGAAAGCTACAGAAATCTGTATCAGTTAATGAAACACATGCATTATGATTTGATGATTCCTATTGGCAAGTAAGTGATTGGATTTAACGTTGTTAGATAGATAACATTATCACTAAAAATAAAAAAAGTTTAAAAACTAAAAAACGACTTCGAAAAGAAAATACTCAAAAATATGAAATAATATTTGTATACATATAAATACACGAAATTAACCAACAATAGTGAAATTAAAGGTAGGTACGAATCAAATTAGAGGACTACTAATTTGATGCTGTGTGCTGGTTTTTTAAACTTTTTTTTTGTTTATTTATAATCAGTATTTTAAAAAACAATACGTCTAAGCCTATATAGATTTTGTTCTGACTGACTATGAAAATATTTATTCAAAATGTTCGTGATGGTCTGAATAAGGTTTTTCGGGAAAGGATACTTGGTAAAGTTGACTGGAACATTGGAAAATTATGAAAAACTGAAAGTGCTTTTTTCTATGAATTTTTGTATGAACTCAGGTCCATAACTCACGATTCGAACTATGCACCCACGATTACAGTCACAATAAAAATCGTCCAATTGCGAGTCGGGCTCGCAAAACTTAGGGTTCTGTAGTCTTTTCAAAAAATAAATGTATATTTAAAAAGAATTACATTTGCACTTGGTAATAGAACATTTTGTATGGAAAATCTATAAACTTTTTACAAATCTTACTGCACACCTTAAGTTGGTCGACTATTACTCCTAAACTAAGAAAGTCTACTTAGCCGTGATAGTTTTTCTTTTAAATTGATTATAATGTCCAACTATTTAATTATTTTTTCAGATGTCCTGAAATTGCGGTTTAGCTGGTAGGCGGGGAGGATACTTAACTCTAACAAAAATTAGCATTTTAAAGCTTGATATTTCGAAAACCGATCCCTGTATAGCTAAATGGTTTTAGCAATTCCTTAGTAGTTTTAAAAACCTATTCAACGACACCCCACACGATAGGGTACGTCAACGAAAAAAAATTCACCCCCTTTTTACATGTAGATTAGGTACCTTAAAAAAATTTGGTTTTAAATTTTATTGTACCACTTTGTCCGCGTAATTATGTATACCCATGGCAAATTACAGCTTTCTAATATCTTTCTCACTAATAATCTCCAAGATTGTATTGTACCGCCTAATATATTATAATTTATACTGTGGTACCACTTTGTCGGCGTGATTAATATATATATACCCAGGCCAAATTACAGTTTTCTGATATTAATAGTCTCTGAGCTAAGCCGCGGACAGACAGAGAGACAGACATGGCGTAACTGTAAAGGTTCCTTAATGACTTCAGAACCCTAAAAACGATTACCACGGTATTAGAGAGTGCGGTGATCGTGGAACATAATTTAGCCTAAAGTATTTGTTAATACAGAGTTTGATCCATCTACCTACCAAATTTCATCCAAATCCGTTCATGCTTTTTATACTAGAGACGGTTACCTATCGGTTGTACAACAAATTACTAAATATCTCAATGCTACTTATTTAGCCATGTTGTCATAATGATAATTGTACTCAATACACCGAGAATACTGATCACGCAACTCTAACGTGATCCTCACGGACTTAACTGACTTCAAATTAAACTAAAGTTCCGGGTTAACATGCAAAATGCATCAAAAATAATAATTTGTGATACATTATTTCTGCTCCGTTATTCAATGATGGGTGAGCCGAATATTTGGTCAGTTTTTGCATAATTGTCATAAGTACAACTAGTACTTTCATTTTATATCTTACTCAGTGATTTCCCTTATCGTTTTTTTTTTGGTCATGATAACTAGTTTTTCAGGCGATATAAGTAAACGTAACGCAACCACTTTGCGTAGGCAGACATATTTAACATCAGCGTGTTGTCATTTATAATCTAAACCTAAGTTTATCCATTTCCGTTATTGTTACCAAATTTGTCGTTACCTCCTAGTATAAAAGGTATTCGATCATTACCACCCGTTGGCTGTCCCAGAAAAGAGAGCCCATGATATTACCGGCGGATTCATGATGATGGTCTCTTCCAAGTTATGGACTGTTTTTTCGTTTCCGGGTCATAATGGTGGAGCCATGTTTCGTCCATAGTTATGAATCGAGCCAAAAATCGGTCAGGATCTTGTTGTAACAAATTCAAACAGTCTCGTTTGTTTCTGCGCGTCAGAAAGCATTCTGGGCACCCAGCGCGCTGACACTTTTATCATACCCAAATGGTCGTGTATAATGTTATGGACACTTCCTATCGAAATATTCACTTCTTCTGATGTAAAACGAACAGTAACGACAACTTTTTTAATCATTTGTTCAGTCACTGCCGATGTAGGGCGTCCCGTGCGTGGGTAGTCGTTAGTGGAAGTTCTTCCTCGCTTGAACTTAGCATACCAACTCGCTGAGGCGCAACCGTAGAATATGGAGAAGCTGAACCCCTAATATTGCTCTTAAGTCTTGATTTACCTGCTCCGTAGTAAAAATTTTCACGCAGAAATGTTTAATTACCGCGCGAACTTCAATTTTATCCATTTTTAAGAACACGTTCCGACACAACGCAAACAAATGACTTCTATTTTTAAAAAACAAAAGAGAATTGATTGCTATTTTTACTATAATTAATCATCATATCAAATGTCTGGGCTATGCCTGCCAGTATTTTTTTCTTTGCTAGGATAATGTATCGCATTATCACTATTTATTGAACACCCCTCGTATGTAGTATGGTATGACGACCTTGACACGCGACAGAATAGTTGCAAAGGAGGCGTAAATGGATAAATGTAAAGATAAGATCTATTCATTCATGACGACCGTTATGGTCGTCTGGGGTACGTAGCACAGGGGATCTTCGAATAAAGATATGATTAAAACTTTGTGATCTCATAATTAGTGAATTCGTTGAAAATTACATTTATTGACTTAATTTCTGCTCTGCCGGCTGGCTAATTATCTATTGGATCGAACTAAAGAATATTTCTAAAGCAACTCTTCTATTTAAATAAAAATATACGTCCCGATAATGAAAAGGACCTCTGTCCTGGCTCAATGCCCCATGAAGAATGACCCTCAACTGTTCCATGGAACATTCCAATTAAATTTAAATTTAGTATATGTTTAAATTTAACTTTTTAAAACGTCACGCGATTAAAAAAGTTCCAAAGGAGGCGCAAATGGGATCTCTACAGTAGTAAGAAGTTCGGATGCTGAGCATAGCATCCGCATAAGGTAGAATATAAATTGAACTCCACACGGAGAAAATACCTTCTACCTTTTTAGGGTTTTTCTTGACAGGTATATTATAGATATGTTAGATTTCTAGATGTGTAAGATTTCTAGATATGTAAGATATTATAGAAATACTTAGGTACATATAAGATATAAAAGACATGTAAGATTTCTCGATTGCGTAAAGATAAAATTAAACGACCGTTTCTGCGCTACCCTCATACAGCGGCTTACCGCGACCCTCACCTGCCTACGCTGCGTCTTCCAGTGCGCGCCACTTGAGTACTTTACTGCCCTGCCCACTGCCACTTAAGTTTAGTAATTCTAAAAGCTATGTCAATTAATTTGGTTCTCCTACGGATCTCCTCGTTTCTGATTCGATGACGCAGAGAAACTCCGAGCATAGCACCAATAGCACGCTTCATTACCCTTTAAGTGACCGTAAAGAATATGAGGCCCATAGTAAGCGAGTATGTCTCAGTTCCGTATGTCATCGCTGGCAACACACACTGGTCAAAGACCTTGGTCTTCAGACACTGCGGTGAAATGGGTATGAAGAAGCGGAGATTCTCAAACACTGCCCATCCGTGTGGATTCGTCGATTGATCTCTTACTAGATCTTTTAGTAGCGACAAGACATGACAAGTCTAGTACTTCTTTTAATTAATATGTTTATCTTAGCATTGACAGGAGTGATACCTTTGATAAGAGTAGGCCAGTTCACACGGACAGCACCCGGTCACGAGTAGGTATAACGCGAGAATCAGCCATCGCTCCCATCAACCATATTAGAGGGAAGAGGAACGACCCGGCTCCCGATGTGCCACCATCCGCACAAACATTTAAGCGAGCAGGCACCACTCATGACAATACTAAGATAAAAATATTAATTAAAGAAAGTACTAGACTTGTCATGTCTTGTCGCTACTAAATGATCTATTAAGAGATCAATCGACGAATCCATCATGTTCTAGAAAGTAAAGTGTTATTCTTAAATTATAACTGTTTCAATAAACTTACAACGAGAAGGGCTAGCTTAAATAAAACTTATTTTTTTTTATTAATTTAATGCATAAAAACAAATTTGAAAAGGATAACACATAAGTAGTAAAAAAACTTAAAAAAACAAAAATAAACTTTATGCGCCATTTTCTCGAATCTGCATTCTTCGTTCGGACGACAGTATGCCGCCAGGGGCCATGGCCCCCCTTGCATCCCCACTGCTGGACTAAGGACGTCGTGGAGATTCTTAGACTGTGCTATTACTAAGACTTCGCTGTCCGTCTGTCACCAGGCTGTATTTCATGAACCGTGATAGCTAGAGAGTTGAAGTTTTCACAGATGATGTATTTCTGTTGACGCTATAACAACAAATACTAAAAATTAGAAAAAAGTGAAAGTCTCCATACAAAAACCAGTGGTTTTTTTTTAAACGTAAAGAAACTAACGCCATCTAGTGTGATAGTACGAAACTGAAGAAACTAGCGCCATTTAGTATAATGGTACGGAACCCTATGTGTGGGGTTCTGACTCGCACTTGGCCAGTTTTTTTAAGTTTGTATGTCGATAGCGTTCGTTCATCACAAGTCACAAACCGAAACCGACAGTATTCACAACAAAGACAGTGAATTTTATTCTCAATATTCGGAGAACCATATACGGAGATATTAAGTTTTTGTTTCACATAAAAAACCAACAGTATATTCGCAGGTAGGGTTACCATCTGACAGGCATTTGCCGCATTTGACAGTCATTTTGTGGTTTAGACAGGCGTGCGGCCGGCACTAGGCTGAGTCAGGCATTTTTTAATTTCGCGGGTCTCAGTGATATCTAAAAGCTCGCTTACGCGCTCCAATCACACAAGATGATGAAACTGACTAAAAATCACGCCGCGCGGGCAGAGCGCTGCGCTGCGTGCGAAAATACGAGTTAAACTTATTACCTATCATAATTAAAACTGTCTGTTGCATTTTATTTATTTTTAGACTTACAGTTTTGTTGCTGTATACAGGATTTTTCTGAAAAATCAGGCATTCTGTGTATCCTAGACAGGCATCTCCGTGTACATAGATGGCAACCCTATTCGTAGCATTAAATAGCAGTTTAATGTTTTGTGAACTTCGCAGGTCAAATGAAGGGCGTTGAAGTTTTTTTTTAATTTGTAAAATTAATCTTTAACTTTTTCGAGTGGAAATTATAAAAGTACTTTATTAAATAGAAATACCTCGAAGTAGTTTTTATTTTAATTCAGATTTTATATTTATATCTTGTAAAAAAATTAACATACCTATCTAAATAAGGCCAAATATTATTCCATGATTTTTGGCAGCACCCCAGATAATATTTCCCACGCAGTTCAAACAAGCCAACTAAAGTTAATCAAACGTTGAGGCTATCAAACTATTCTGACAATTGAACATGACATACATCTTGATATGAAAATTAATTAATCAAAGATGCAATATTTGACTTTTACTAATTTTCTTGACTAATAATTAAAATAGAGGGGGGGGGGGGGAGAAATTTCCGGCCGGCCCCAGGCGGCGAAAGTCTAAGCTACGCCACTGCAGCAGTGGAAGTATTTCGGCTGATAGGATGTAAAAAAATGGTGTAGGATCCGTTAACTGGGAGTTCTCCTCATCATACTAAAAAAAAATTCCCAAAGGAACCCATAGTCAATTATCAACAAAAAAAATTGGAACCTTTATACAAAAATGCACAAAATTGGCTGATTGATTTGTATGAAGAGCTAAAATTTTTTTTACGATATCAGCAAAGTCGTAGAACAAAACTTGTTCAGTATGATGAGTAGAAGCCCCACATAACGGGACCTACACCAATTTATTTTCACCCATTTTCATCAAAATCTTGTACCTAGTGAGTTTTTCGGACGATCACATAACCACAGTATTACGATATGGCTTACAGTAGCGCAACGCCTTTGATGTCCCACGATGCCACCACGGCGTAGGTAGTAGCATGACTAGCTTGTAGGCAGCCTGGCAAACTCGCGGAGTTTGCCGGGCTGTGCCCCTCCGCCCGCTGCTCCGCAAGTACCCTTCCGTATTGCTCTGCGTAAGTACATTCGTTGCACTACTGTAAGCCGCTATGTTATAATACTGTGACCATATACCTTCTCTTTGCTCCTTCATAGCTCGAAGTTCGAACGTTAAAATCGGACACTAAAACCACCTTATAACGTGGGGCAGTGTATAAGATTCTACAATAAAATTCCAGAAAATGTAACTAGTTTGTCAGAGAACAAATTCAAGACTCATGTCAAAAAATGCTGGTGCTCTAGAGGATATTATAAAATAACAGAATATGTAAATATATATATATATATTGATTCTATAACAAATACCATTACCTGAGACTGTAATATGAATCATGACATTATGTAATAGACAATAAATATATTATTATTTTTTGACAATTTAACAGTGTGTGTAAGCACCTATTTAAAATAAATTATTTTGATTTGATTTGATGTGACGTTGTCCAAGAACTTTTCATATGTTAGATAACGGCTCCTTAATTCGCTCCACCCGCCCGCCGCGCCAGCGCAGTCGCTGCCTGGCGGCTGGTAAAAGGTTTTATAGAGGTAGCAAAAGCAATGCACAGATGGTCCTACCTTGTTATCTGTTACTCACCCAGTATAATACAGGTCCGTCCGTATGGTTCCCGGCTAAGAATAGGACCATCCCATCTAGTCCGTATGGTTCCCGGCTAAGAATAGGACCATCCCATCTCTTCCAATGGGTGTCGTAAGAGGCGACTAAGGGACTTAAAACCGGAGGATGGGCAGCAGCGTCTTTCCGTGCATTGCAACACACCTGCAATCAAACTGCGATCGCCAACCCGCCTGCCAAGCGTGGCGATTACGGCAAAACCCCCCCTATGAATTTCACACCCAGAAAACGGCCCCTAGTCCCCGGCGGCCCCGCTATTCCTGGCTCCGGTAGCAGTCATGGTAACGGCGGGGTAGGGGGTGCGAAGAATCCCCGGCAGATGCCAGGCTACCAAACCCAACGACCTTTGGCCCTGGCAACTTACAACACGCGCACACTGCGGACTGACGAGAAACTTGCAGAACTCGAAGAAGTATTGAGCAGGTTACGGTGGGATATCGTAGGTTTATGTGAAGTCCGAAGAGAGGGAGAGGACACCATGATCCTTAAATCCGGAAACCTGCTCTATTTCCGGGAGGGCGACCAACAGTTCCAGGGTGGTGTCGGGTTTCTCGTCCACAAGTCCCTCATTAACAATGTGGTCCAAATCGTGAGCGTTTCGACAAGGGTAGCATACCTTATACTCAGAATCACCAAACGGTATTCGATGAAGGTCATACAGGTATACGCGCCGACAACGGAACACTCCGACGACGAGGTAGAGACTATGTATGAGGACATCTCTACAGCCTTACATAGCACCAGGACCCATTATACCGTTGTTATGGGGGACTTTAACGCGAAACTGGGCAAACGAAGCGATGGTGAGCTGAGAGTGGGGCAATTTGGATATGGAGTAAGAAATGCACGTGGCCAGATGCTGACCGACTTTATGGAAAAGGAGAGCCTCTTTATGATGAACTCCTTCTTTAAAAAGTCAAAACAGCGGAAGTGGACATGGTTGCATCCCAATGGCGTAACAAAAAACGAGATAGACTTCATCTTGTCGACAAGGAAGCAAATATTCAATGATGTCTCCGTGATCAATTCAGTCAAAACAGGAAGCGATCACCGGATGGTCAGAGGCACATTGAATCTAAAGACCAAGCTAGAAAGATGTCGACTGATGAAGTCTACGCTCCGACCAGCGCCCATCCAGCTCCAAAACCCCGAGAGCTTTCAGCTCGAGTTGCACAATCGTTTCGAATGCCTAGGAGACTGCGAGAATGTGGACGATTATAATGACAGGTTCGTGGAAATTGTTCAAACGGTCGGGTCTAAGATTTTTAAAACTCGCCGTTCAAACAGAACCAAAAAAATCTCCAACTTCACCAGCAACCTCATGGAAGAAAGACGCAGATTGGTTTTGCAGTCCTCTGAAGACGCTACTCAGTATCGGCAACTAAACAGGCAGATCTCTAAGTCCCTAACTCGCGATTTACGCCAATATAATACAAATTGTATTAAAGAGGCGATTGAGCACAACAAAGGCTCAAAAGTGTTCGCGAGAGATCTGTCTGTTGGACAGAGCCAACTGACCAAGCTGAAGACTGAGGACGGCAGGACCATATCGTTTAAGACTGAGTTGCTGGAAGAAGTTGAGAAGTTCTATGGACAATTGTACAAGACCACACGTTTGCCTGTCAGCGATCTGGCTGAAGACCCAAGAGCCAGACTAACGCGACACTATACCGAAGATATCCCGGACGTCAGCCTGTACGAGATTAGAATGGCTCTCAAACAGCTCAAGAACAACAAGGCACCGGGTGATGATGGAATTACGGCTGAACTTCTGAAAGCAGGTGGAACACCGGTACTTAAAGCTCTTCAGAAGTTATTTAATTCCGTTATACTCGAGGGACAAACGCCTAAGGCATGGCACAGAAGTGTGGTCGTGCTTTTCTTCAAAAAGGGTGACAACACTCTGCTGAAGAACTACAGACCCATCTCACTTCTGAGCCATGTCTACAAGCTGATTTCGAGAGTCATTACGAATCGTCTCGCACGCAGGTTTGACGACTTCCAGCCTCCCAAACAAGCCGGTTTCCGAAAAGGCTTTAGTACCATAGACCACATACATACGCTGCGGCAGATTATACAGAAGACCGAAGAGTACAATCAGCCACTATGCTTGGCGTTTGTGGACTATGATAAGGCCTTTGATTCAGTCGAAACCTGGGCTGTGCTACAGTCTCTCCAGCGGTGCCAAATTGACCATCGATACATCGAGGTGTTGAAGTGTCTGTATGAAAACGCCACCATGTCGGTTCGCCTCCAGGACCAGAACTCGAAACCTATCCAGTTGCAGCGAGGGGTGAGACAGGGAGACGTTATATCTCCGAAACTGTTCACCGCCGCCCTGGAAGATGTTTTTAAGCTTCTGGACTGGAGTGGACTCGGCATCAATATCAACGGCGAGTACATATCCCACCTCCGATTCGCTGACGATATCGTGGTCATGGCTGAGACTATGGAAGACCTAAGCACAATGCTCGATGGCCTCAGTAAGGTCTCTCAACAAGTGGGTCTTAAAATGAACATGGACAAGACGAAAATAAGGTTAAATGTCCGTGTCGCACCCACTCCTCTAAAGGTTGGAGACTCTACACTGGAAGTTGTTGACGAATATGTATACCTGGGACAAACAGTCCAGCTAGGCAGGTCCAACTTCAAGAAAGAGATCAATCGACGAATCCAACTCGGCTGGGCAGCGTTCGGGAAGCTTCGCAATATCTTCACGTCCCAAATACCGCAGTGTCTCAAGACTAAGGTCTTTGACCAGTGTGTGTTGCCAGTGATGACTTACGGAACTGAGACATGGTCGCTTACTATGGGCCTCATAAGTAGGCTCAAGGTCACCCAAAGGGCAATGGAGCGTGCTATGCTCGGAGTTTCTCTGCGTGATCGAATCAGAAACGAGGAGATCCGCAGGAGAACTAAAGTAACCGACATAGCTCACAGAATCGCTAGACTGAAGTGGCAGTGGGCAGGGCACATAGCTCGTAGAACATATGGCCGATGGGGCACTAAATTTCTCGAGTGGCGACCGCGCACCGGAAAACGTAGCGTAGGCAGGCCTCCCACGCGGTGGACCGATGACCTGGTGAAGGTCGCGGGAAGCCGATGGATGCGGGCAGCGCAGGACCGGTCGTCGTGGAAATCCTTGGGGGAGGCCTTTGTTCAGCAGTGGACGATTTGTGGCTGATATGATGATAATACAGGTCAACCTTGCAAGGTCTTTCCACCATCAGCTTTTCCATTCAAGTAGCTTTCCGTACGTCCGGCGGGCGTCCGCGTCTTCTAAGAAACCAGTCGTCCCTAGTACAGACATAGCTATTAGTATTCAACAAAGTTGACCCTGTGTCTAAGAATATATGGTGACTAATCAATCGACACAAATAGCATGAGTGATTGATTATTTATAATTAGGGAGTTTAGGAGGGATTATTTGTATTTATAATTACCTCAACATCTACCTAAATAAGTACCTACATACTTAGTTATATATACGTTTATTTGTTTTTTTACGAATCTTTGAATTGCAACAAGGCATTATTTATTTATTCCGATTTCTGTGAAATAAACGTATTCGACTATACATATGATAGCCTTTGTCGAATCCGTTCGAATATTTTGCCGATTGCGTGTCATAATCATCATATCGGCCGCAAAACGTCCACTGCTGGAAAAAGGCCTCCCCGAGGATTTTCATGACAACCTGTCCTGCGCTGCCCGCATTCAGTGACTTCCCGCGAATTTCGCCAGGTCGTCGTTCCACCGCGTAGGACGCCTACCTATACTACGTCTTCCTGTGTGCGGTCACCACTCTAGAACTTTGTCGCCCCAACCGCCATCTGTTCTACGAGCTACCACATACATACAAACCCAACGATTCCGTGTATCGAATGGAAATGGGTTGTCCGTGAATCAGACATTCTCTATGAACAGAATTCTTAGTTTTTTACTTTTTAAGGGGTGCTTCCGCGTTCATTGATACTCTGAATATGGCCACAGATGAGATACTAGTTACTTCGTAACAGATTACTGCACATCCTTATAAAACGTAAATACCTAAGCGTTTATTTACCTACTCCTTCCCGCTTATATTATAGGCGTTTTTTTTGCACCCAGCAAGGGCAGAATAAAGATAAGGAACAGTATTTTATCTCGGCAGCGTCCTAGAAATCATTACCTACAACTGCGTGAACACGCGCTCGGGCCTAGGGCTGTCTGTCTTCGGTTACGTATTTATAATGCTCTATTAAATTTGTCGTATTATCTTTTCACTAAATATAAAATATAGGTATAATTTAAATAGGTAATATTAAATTCATCACGCTTATTGCCATAGAAATAAATATTAGGTATGTACTTAGATTTAATAAAAACTCAAAGTATTTAACGCATACAAAGTATGAACTATGAACCGCCTCCGTGTCGTAATGGTTAGTCCATTGGCCTCACACCAGGAGGTAGCGGGTTCGATTCCTGGCGGGGTCAACTTTGTAAGACTCGGTTTGGTTAATGGTAGGGCATTTTCATTAGGCTAGCTACCACCATCTTATCTAAGTGTTCCCGCCAAACATCAGTGTTAACAGTATAGATATGTTCTGGTTTGAAGATAAGATAGCCAGATCCCCATTGCTTTGGGGAATCCTGTTAGCCCGTTTCCATCTTCGGCACAATCTTTACTTACCATCAGGTGAGATGATGCCAAGGGCTTATCAATTGTGAATTTCAAAAAAAAGAGTATAATACCATCATAAGCGTAGTAACAACCATATACGGAACCATACTGCCGATAATTTCGTGCCATAATTTAATTAAAATGCGCGGAAAAGCGTCTCTCACCGACCGTTCACGTCCGAACGTAACCATACGTAACTACGGGCACAGATTACTAAATAGTTACTCTGCGGGGCACTTGCGACTGTTGCGTGCCGAGATAGGCTAAGATTTCGAAGCGCGTCGTTTCTTGTACGAAGATAAAATACTGTTACTTTTCTATATTGTGGCAAGGGGTACACTCGGCGGGAGGGAGGCGGACAGGCGGTGAATCCTCATGGATACCCGTACCATCCCGTACAGCCGTCTGTACGGTTTATATGGCAGCGACCCCATCCTAGGGAAGGGGGGCGCGTGGTATTAAGGCGCTTGACTTAGCGGTATTATATACAGGGTGTAAAAAAAAATTGGTGTAGGAGCCGTTAACTGGGGGTTCTACTCATCATACTGAACAACTTTCCCTAAGAAACCCATAGTCAATTCGCAAAAAAAAAATTGTACCCTCCATACTAAAATGCACAAAAATGGTCAATTAGCTGATCGATTTGTATGAAGAGTAATTTTTTTGTGCATTTTCAGCAAAGTCGTAGAACAAAAGTTGTTCAGTATTATGATTAGAAGCCCCAGTTAACGGGACCTACACCAATTTTGTTACACTCTGTATAACTGCGTACACGGGCGGCGACTATACCACAGATTAAATAAATCACACTCACCCGATACGGTTTGTTCCATGGTGGTTCCATATTTGCTCATAACTCGCTTGGTAATCTGGATCAGGAAATGAACTCGTCTCAGTGAGCTAATAAGTCTAGCCATTATACTATCTTTAAGTACCTCTACATCTCTACCATCTCAGATACTGGTTTCAATACCGGTTCGAATTGGCATACCTACTCGTTTGGTACAAATTGCGCACGCGCATATGTGCAATTGTGAGGTAGCAGGCAGATAAGATAATGGATGTTACTACCATGTTCGTAAAGACATATCATTAAAACCGGCTAAGTGCGAGTTGGCCTTTAAGTACCTAGGTACTAAACTATAAAAATGGGCTAAAGGGTAACGGTGGTTTTGATTTAATATGGGTTGTGGGGAGAAAGGCGGAAGTACCTGGCACAGGCCGGGATATTATTTAATTTAGTAGAGAAAGATTAATTAATTTTATTCGCACAGTTTTCAATAATAATTTTCAGTCGGACCCGGTTAGATTCTACGTATATTTTTATAGTTATTTAACTACTTATTTAAGGGTCCCCAGGAGGCTCGAGTTTCCATGCAAATGTAGTTCCGCCTTAATACAAAAACTACATGCCGGATCGAATCCAAACTTTGCGAATATATTGAGTAGACCAATATCGATGTTTGTAATTAGTTTTCGATGTACTAATATTAAACGGAAAAAATAAGAGCAGTTTCAAACTTTCAGTACAAAATTAATTTAAGACTTTGATTAGTTACGTTTCGATTTACTACGATGAAAACTAATTACAAACATCGACAAGTGTCTACTCAATATATTTTCCAAGTTTGGATTCTATCCGTCATGTAGATTTTTATATTAAAGCGGAACTACGATTGTACGGAAACTGGAGACTCCTGGGGATCCTTAACGATAGATAACCCACAAGAAGGGGTGAAAATAAAAATAAACAATATTTCATATGGTCCTTTAGCATGTTGTATTGTATGGGGATCCAAAACATTTTTTTGATCCATTCACTCCATTTATTTTTTTATTTATTTTACTCCATTTATTTTTTTTATAATTAATCTATATATATTGATATTTGACTGACCTGTTGGTTTAAGAGTCAAGTTTCAAAATGTTTATTCAAAATTGTTGTAAATTACACTCTTTCCGGTAGTCATAAAATAGTAATGACATTACATAATGTCATTTGTGCAAAAATAAAACAATAATTAATCATTATTAGTTAAGTACGTCAAAGTGTAAATATGTATTAATACAACGTCAAAATTCAATCATTGATGATAAACATAGGTATAACAAATTATATCATTAGTCCAGTGAGAGCGTTGGAAAGCAGACCCCTTCATCAAACGTGGAAATTGCTAAGATAAGAGAGAGAGAGAGAGAGAGAGAGAGACAGAGAGACAGAGAGTCCAGTGGCAGCGTTCGTGCCTGCTGGGACGAGGGTCGGATTCGATCCCCACCCAGGGCAAAAGTTTGCTCTGTGTCTCATATTATTACAATAGTATTTTATCGGAATCATGCACGCAGTCAATATTCACGTGATTGCGCGAATGTTTTTGATATACTACGCTACGGTGCGAATGCCCTCTCGAATAGATATAAAATCGGCCAAGTGTGTGTCGAACTCATCGTGTAGGGTTCCGAACCAGCTGCTACAATATTTGCAAACTGTATCAAGTAATACCCGAAATGATTTTCGTTTAGAAGTTACATATATGGGTAATTTCAAGTTTCTAAGTGGAACCCATGAACGTATGTTCATTAGTCAAACCGTTTAGAAACCGTTTAATCCGCCTCCGTGGCGTAATGGTTAGTCCATTCGCTTCACACCAGGAGGTCGCGTAAGACTCGGTTTGGTTGGAGGCAGGGCATTTATATAGCCCGCCTAGCTAGCTACCACCATCTTATTTAAGTTTTGCCGCCAAACATCAGTGTTAACAGCATTGATGTGTTCCGGCTTGAAGATAAGATAACCAGATCCCCATTGCGTTGGGGAATCTTAGTAAGCCCGGTTCCATCTTCGGCATCATCGTCACATACCATCAGGTGAGATGATGCCAAGGGCTTATCAACTGTGGATTAAAAAAAAGAAACACCATTGGGGGGTGAAACTTTCAGAGGCAGCAAACGGTAAACTTCATAAAAATATGTTCTTTACAGTGCGAATACTACCCCATTTTTTTAAATTTTCTTATTGACTAGTAGATGCCTGCAGCTTCGCCCGCGCAGATCTCGATTTTTGCGGTTCCCGTGGGAATTCCCCAAAATCCTTTCTTAGCGGATGCTTACTTCATAATATCTACCTGCATGCCAAATTTCAGCCCGATCCGTCCAGTGGTTTGGGCTGTGCGTTGATAGATCACTATGTCAGTCATCCTTTAAATATATATATTTAGATTAAATGCCTATTCAAAATGGAGATCTACTTGAAACTATTTTTTGCCACATGTGATTAGCATAAACATGTAAAAGTTGTGTAAATGTGTTATGTTGTGTCTTAAATGGACGGACAGAATGCTACTTCAAAGGTTTCTCGTAGAGACTAGGGAACCCTAATAAGATAAAAGTACTAAGTCCTCGCACAGCAAACTCAATAAAAGGTCTTTGATATCAATCGTATCGAACCGAACACAAGTGAGTTGAAACGTGGCGTGGGTGCTTTTCAAAAGGGGATATCAACACGCCGCCCGCCATACGGGGCTCATACCACAGATTACTAAATAGTTACTTCGTAACTCATACGGGGATATTAATTTGACCGCACGGTAGTCCGTTTGGCGCTTTGCGGATATTCAAGTATTTTCAGTATTTTTGTATAAAAACTAATTACTGTTCTAGATCTAGAAATCTTCTTTCTTTTATAAATTTAAGCAAACTTATATTTTTTTGTTTTTTTGCAAACATTTTGATTTTTTTTTGAAGTTTGTATGAAATCTGACACTAAAAAGTTTAGAAACCTTTATTTTAAAATAAGTTTAAAAAAATGTGTTGAATTAAAATGAAAGGTCTTAAAGTCACCGATTTTAGTGTGTTGGTTTCATTCAATATTAACTATGTATTTGTTTTCGAGAAATTTTGCAATTATTGCCAAAAGCAGGGTCTACAGTATATTTTTTTACATCAAAATCGGTAATATTTTTAAAATTGTGTTCAATTAAATCGATTTTATATTACTTTAAGTATATTAAATATTTTTTCCATGGCGATAGCTTTACACAGTCTTTAAATAATATATTGTCATTTGACCCATCTTAAGTTTGACAGAGATCAGAACAGTTTTCGTATGCTATTTTCAAACGTCAATGAACCAACTAAATTCGAGTGACTATAGGCACTTTCCCCGCTTGAGCGTTGGCCGGTATGAGAGTTACGCATTATAAAGGCGATTCTGCCCATCCTAATTCAAGTCTGGCTAGTTTGTTTTAAAATGTTAGTAGGTACTAGGGTAGGTTTTTTTTTATTCACAATTGGTAAGCCCTTGGCATCATCTCACCTGATGGTAAGTGACGATGATGCCGAAGATGGAAGCGGGCTTACCAAGATTCCCCTACACAATGGAGAACTGGCTATCTTATCTTCAAGCCGGAACACATCAATGTTGTTAACACTGATGTTTGGCGGCAAGACTTAGATAAGATGGTGGTAGCTGACCAGGCGGGCTTAGAAAATGCCCTACCACCAACCATACCGAGTCTCAAGTTGACCCCACCGGGAATCGAATCCGCGACCTCCTGTTGCGAAGCAAATGGACTAACCATTACACCACGGAGGCGGTTGAAACAGTTACTTTTGCATTTATAATACTAGCTGGGGTACCCATACAAAAAGGCTTCGAATGGTCCAAAATTTTCCAGAACACTCCACAACATTCAAGACTGTTCTGGAATATTCCACAATGATCTGGGATGTTGTTGAGGAATGCTCTCGAATACTCTCAAATGTTCTGGGTTGTTCTAGTAGAGGGCGAAATTTCCAGCCAAAAGCAGTTCAAAAGCACGCTCTTCATGTAAAAACGGGAACCTTCTTCATGGTTACAGCATATAACGTCCTTGATCGTACCGGGACTTATCGATTTTGAGTTTAAGCTTCACGCACATTTTACACTTTTTTATATAACATATATTGATTAGGTTAATTTGATTTATATGTGAGATAATGAAATGTCTGTGCATTTCGCCGATAAGTAGATAAAATTAATCCATTGACTCTACATCGCTAACGTTACTACTAAATGGTAAATTATAATATCAGTCATGGTATCATTGAAAACTACACAGAAACCACCACCTCCGTGGCGTAATGGTTAAGCTTAAAACCATTAGCTTCACATCAGGAGGTTGCGGTTCGATTCTCAACGAAGTCTAACGATAAAGACTCGGTTTGGTTGGTGGAAGGGCATTTTCTAAGCTCGCCTGGCTAGCTACCACCACCTTATCTAAGTCTTGTCGCCAAACATTAGTGCTAACAACATAACTGTGTTCCGGCTTGAAGATAAGATAGCCAGTTCCCCGTTGCGTTGAAGAATCTTGGTAAGCCCGCTTCCATCTTCAACATCATCGTCACTTACCATCAGGTGAGATGATACCAGGGCTTACCAATTGTGAATAAATAAAAGTTTAAAAAAACTAAAAACCGACTTCAAAATGAAATACACTCAAAAGTATGAAATAATATTATTATACTTAAATACACAACATTAACGAAGTCAAAGTTGGGTACGAATTAAATTAGGGGCTTAAATTTTTTTTTGAGGTCGGTGTCAGCAATGAATCTGATACTGTTAGTACTAATTTATATACTTTGCTGATACTCTTTTTAAAAACCCATCTCGGGTAAGATATTCTATAATTACATTTTTGTGATTTGTAGTGCGAAATCCTTTTCTAATTCCCGTGTACTTTTTTCTAGGTCTTTTCTATTATATTTCAACAACAATAAATTATTCATCTGTGAGCACGTACGTCTTTACCTACGCAGTGTTGCCAACCGTCCCGTATTTCACGGCACGTCCCGTATTTTTTGCATAAATTTCTATGTCCCGCCGGGACAACCCATGTACCGTATTTTACGAAAATCCAGGCCATGAATGCTATTGAAAAATGTAAGAAAATTATAGAAAAGTTTTTTAAAACCGAAATAAGCAACGTTTACACGATAATTTCTTTTATTTTCAGTATTCCAAGCTCAAATTGTTTTGTCGAAAGAGTATTTTCACTAATGATCCTAAAATATGACTGACGTCCGTAACAAATGCACACCGAATTTAATAAAAGCCAAACTATGTTTAACTACGATTTTGACTGTGTTTGTTTTTATTACCAAACATAAAACAAATTTTGACTAAAAACGCTATGACGTATTTCTCAAGATTTATGATCGTTTGTCCCATAAGGCTGAAAAAAGAAGTTGGCAACCCTCCACGCCCTACCGTACGTAATCTTACTCCTACGACGTGCTACAGTACAGTATGAACACGATACTATGAATGAAGCTTAGAATAGATTCGGAATTACAGTATGTATCTACATAACTTGAACATGCTTGGTATGCCAGACTAGGGTTGCCAGATGGAATCAAAAACACTATCCTCCTTTTCAATGATTTATCCTCCCGTCCTCCCTTACTTACTGTTTTCCTCTTTTTAACCCCCGACGCAAAAAGAGGGGTGTTATATTTTAACGTGTATATTTGTGTATCTATGTGTCTCTCTGTGGCATAGTTGTTCTTAAACGAATGGACCGATTTTGATGTGTTTTTTATAAAGCTGACGTGATCGAGGTTGTTCTTAGCTATAATTTATAAAGATCTGTTCAGCCGTTTAAGGATCATCAGCTCTTATCAAGGTGATGAAGGGATGTGGGCAACTTATACAGGTGTAGAATTGGGGACCAAGAGATAGAAAACACGTCTTGATAACGTCTTGATACATTTTTTATTTTGTTCGGTAGGTGCAGATTGAGAATGGACGAAACAACTCAGTAATGAGTTTTTATATACTAATCTCAGAGTAATCATGTTGTATACTCAAAGATACTAACTCAGAGTAATCATGTAGGTATAGAGCGCGTCTACCGCATCGGTCGCATAATAACACATCTAGGCAAGTGAGCTATAGTAAACTATATAGATGTATACGTGACAAATAGGGATGGGCTGCAGTGCACTACCGCCTTAGTGGATTTGTATACTCAAAGATACTAAATACTAATGTTAATCAGGCGCCCTCTGTGGTAATTTTGTGTAAGACAAATGAACTTAATATAGTGTACATCGATAGTAAGGTAGGCGTTACGAGACGAACATAAAAAAGGAGTTACAGGTTAGATGACGCTGTAACAACAGGTCTGATCGATTCAAAATTTGGGGCCCTGTTACTCTAATAATATTGCAAAACTATGGTAACCTTGACCTGATACTGCAGCTTCTCCTGGAATCTGCAGAATACCCAACTGCTCACTAACATATAGCAGAGGCATCCTATTTGGGCTCATTGGAATAGTCTCAATGAATAGGTGTTAGATAGAAGATGGAATCTGTGGAGTGGCCGAAGTTCAAACGGGCTGCGTAAAGGAAAGGAACATAGGTACTAAGTGTGAAATCAGTTAAATCTTTGATTCTTAGGCCTGTCCGCGTCTCTGCTTGTCGGGTTTAATGCTCTAAGTACTCAATACAACTTCTAAAACCTGTCATGTGAATGTTTTCATAATTATTTGTGAAAAAATCAAGAATTACTTGCGAAAGTTTCAGCTTAACTAAATATTATTTAAATAAAGCAATTTTTTTAACTCGTTTACGTGTAAATGTCCTCCTTTTTTTACAAAGAATCTTTCTTTTTTGAATCTTTATCTTATCCCTTATCAAATTTTCATCTGGCAACCCTATGCCAGAGACACGTCACCTACAGAATGTCATACTCAAAGCACGTCACAGGTCGGAGCAGATCTATATTATGTCTGTGGTCGCGGCAGCAGTGCTAATCTAGAGCACATCGTAAGATCCATACGTCATTGAAATACCAATCCAATCCATGCAGGGCTTATTGAAGATCAAATAAATAAACATACCTTCATATTTGTAACTTTCCTATGCGATACAATATACGGAATATAACAAAGTCCCGTTAACTGGGGGTTCTACTCATTATACTTAACAACTTTCCTCAAGGAACCCATTGTAAATTCTCAAAAATAATTTGGAATCTCCATACACAAAAATGCACAAAATTGGTCGATCAGCTGATCGATTTGTATGAAGAGTTATTTTTTTTATTCAAGTATAGCAAAGTCATATCTAGAACAAAAGTTCTCGATAAGTAGAAGCCCCAGACTACACCCTATATAATTTCGATTTCTGTGACGTACACCATTTTTTTACACCTGTATAATTTATACCTATTAGGTAAGTATATGAATTGAACTACATTGTAGTTCAATGGGTATATGTTTCTAGAAACTTTTTGTAACTATTAAAAGAAAAAAATTATGTGGAAATTTGTGGGAGATTCTTGGTAACAGATAGGTAAAAACAATTCACTCACCATTCCAGCATCCACCGCTAGCCTTGAGAGGTGAACTCAGGAACGTACAAGCACTACAACAGATTGAACACAAAATAAAGAATTCGTATTTAAAATTTCGGAGCGAGCTATGCTCGGAGTTTCTACTTACGCGATCGAAACAGAAATGAGGAGATCCGTAGGAGAACCGAACTAACCGACATAATTTATTCTCAGAATTGTAAAACTTAAGTGAAAAAAAAAAATATTCTCGAGTGACAACCGCGTACCGTAAAACGTAGCTTAGGCAGAACTGCCCCTCGATGGACCGACGACGACCTGGTGAAGATCACGGGAAGCTGCTGGATACGGGCAGCGCAGGACCGGACGTTTGTGGAAATCCTTGAGGGAGGCTGTCCTGCAGTGTTTTTTGCATTTGGCTGATATGATAATGATGACCTTAGGTTGTTCAAAATCACGAGCAGAAGCCCTTAGAAAATGCCATTCCACCAACCAAACCGAGTCTTACAAAGTTAGACTCCGCCGGGCATCGAACCCGATACCTCCTGATGTGAAGCTAAGGGCTTTAACCATTACGCCACGTACGTGGTTAAAGTAGTCTGTACAATTAATTAAAAAAAACAATGCCAATTTTCAATTCCTAAGTATTCTTGAAGTGGCTTGAACTTTTGCTATAAGTACGAGGATTTCTCGCTTATATTACTTAGTTAGTATCTGTCACAGCTAAGAATCACTTGAGTTACACTGTTTCAATTAAGTACCCTAAATAAAATTATAAAAAATAGTAAATTAGGTTGTCACATACGGGAAAGATAACTTTAACGTACCAGATATCTTACAATATCGTTCTTCATGGAGATGAATGAATGTATATTATATTTGATCGTCGTCTATCTGCAGATACCGAGCGATATAACAGATATCTGTAAGTATCAGCTTCGTCCTCTGACGAACTGTCTAGTAAGTCAATATACGCAAATACGCAACTTATATATACGCTAACTTATTTTCTTAATCACCCTGTTTAAAGCGTTTTAGGTGTAGCTCATTCAAAGACACGTAACAGAATGTTCGGTTTTTCATATACTTATTATCGTATCTTACCGTGTGTCATACCTTATAGCGTGAGCTCGCGCGGTATCGCTCGGTATCTGCAGGTAGACGACGATCAAAATATATATTATCTGCCCCGTGTGTGTACTCTCATTGATTTATATGAAGAGCGATTTTGTAAGCTATCTGTTACGTTAAATATATCATAAAGTATAGCGCCCGTGTGTGACGCCATGACAACCTTTAGTTTTTATCTTAAGATACTCGCAGATAAAATATTATAGTACGTATCTGTCCCGTGTGTGACAAACTTGATTCGCGCTAAGGATCCCGAACTGAATAAAACAGAATCATTTTTAACTGTAGCGCTCGTTGATATCTTTTGTATGAACATATCTGATTGATAAAAAACAATAATTTCTTTTTAATTAAATTAGGTAAATGTAGGTATTATCAAATGATCTAAGTATCTAATTTATTGTATCAGTTTGGGTCCGTTCAAGTACTACGGGGGGGTTCTAGGTTCTAGATGATGATTACGTCAGCAGTAGTTATTTACTTTTTACACATGGGGAAACCCACACGTGCCCACTCATTGTCTATGCTTTAAAACGAAACGCATTTTCGGGGATTCCCGCAAATAATGAAGACGTTTAGGTACTCGCTAAAAGCTGTAACAGACGTTCGAATATGGTCCGCTCCGCACCGTGACCTTGGTGTGCTCCGGACCATATTCGATGGTATGTTCAGCGGTCCGGCGCACATTATTATTATTATTGACGGTGCGCTCGGTTCGATGATTTTTCCACAGGATTTGGTGCGGTCCGCACCAAGTTCGCTCGTCTGGCCGAACCACCGCACCGTGAATATTACGGAAAAAACTCAAAACATCAACTCATGCGAAGATTTACACGAAAATCTTCATCATCAAGGTCTTCTATAAGTCGCATATGACTGTACGACTCAGTTTTTTAAATAGAATTTTACCCATTCTTTTCTGTCTTTTCTCTTCTTTTCGATAGGTGCAGTAGCTGCGACGGATGTCGCAAGTAACGCGATTTTAGCTTGTTTGGATAAAGTTGGAAGCATGCCGACGTGATCACTGTCCGGAAAGCACTGGACCGTCTTTGGTGCGGATTGGAATTAATATATATATATATATACAAAAACAAACAAATATATATATATATACCTAAAAGAAGTTTGTTTTGTTCGTAATATTACCCAAAGAGAATATAATAAACTACGTTTTTAATACCTAAGATTTTAATATTTGTACCTTACCACAGTATATATATTAGTAACTCTATGTTGATTTTTTTTTTGGTTTCTTCTTTCCGGCTAACAAAAAGCGCGGAAAAGGCAAAGGTTACTAAAAGACCATACAGCCAGGTCTGACGTATTTAAGCTTCCTTAGCTTTTGGATTTGTAACGCTAGTGCCGGTGCATTACAAATCTTCTCTGAAGTTCTTGACAGCATTTGCAGCAGCTACATTCTGAGGTGGAACACCCAGTTGCTGTAAGGCGTCTATAAAACTGCACCTAGGGCAAGTTGGGTTCTCACGTCCTCCTTCGTTTTATTTTCTTGTTCTCCACATTGCTCACATGCACTAGGCGATTTTCTCCAAAATGCACCACTTATTAAACAAAATCCTAGCAGAAAAAAATGAAAAAACAACAAAATAAAACTACGAATGCGTCTACCACAAATCCCGCCAAAAACTCCTCTATGTTGAATACCGTTTCAATAAAGTTAATCTAAGTCTATTTTCTTATTTTTAGACTTAAATCTGCTGCTCATGAATTAATAATCATTGAAAACGCTAAACACGTTAAAAAAACCGACTTCCATCGCAACAACTTCGAACAATTATGCATTGGTATTTTTGGTTTTTGTTAATTTTCTAATAAAGCACTACACCGATTTTGATATAATTTAAAAGGGACCACACGAGAAGCACTAGATTTCGAATAAAAAAATAATCATCAAAATCTGTTCACCCAGTCAAAAGTTCTGAGGTAGGTAACACACATATTAAAAAAAAACGTACAGTCGAATTGAGAACCTCCTCCTTTTAGGAAGCCGCTTGAAAAACAGAATACATTTAAAGAAAAAGAAGGAAGGGGGGGGGGGGGGGGAATAATTGTAGTAAATCTGCTTACGTAATACATAAACGGCCCCTTTTACAGAAGCACTTATGTACCTACCTAACGTTATTTTTATACAGTTATCCAGTAATATTTATATATTTATGTCACTGACAGTTATTATACCTTTTTCCACAATCCATAATTATTAAAAAATATTCCGCCTAACTAAGTAAGTACCTGAAAATATTCGTCCTTTTGCTGAAGTTGAAGTTGTATCTGTTAGTACGACTCGGTTTTATTGGGGCTTCTGGACGAATAGGTTAGAAAGCGCCAGTCTTTTTGTAAAATTCAGCCAGGTAGTTACGTCCTTCTTATTCTGTCACAGATCACCTACTGTTTGTAGCAAGCTAATTTTATTAAAAATTTTACCTAGTGCAGTGCGCCGCGCGTCTGATCTGGCTGAATGGACTGTGTGTTAGGTGGTACCTAAGGTGTGATACAACAAAGTTGGTGGTAGCTTAACTTAGTACTAATATATATACTGTGGCTTAACACTGGTGGTGGTACCACATTATGTACATGTAATAACTGGGTTACTGGGTCAAAGATGACCTATTATTACATACTAGACTGGGGGTGTATGACGTATGAGCGAAAGTATTAATACTAAATGTGACGTTTCTCATCTCATCAGTAATAGGTTTATAGCCCGAAACTTGTGAACCTTAGATTATTCATGTATGTACCTACATGTATACTCAAAGTTGTGAACCCTTTAGCTGTCAGGCAAATAATAAACTGTCAACACGTTGTGTTCGTATATTTTCATGTAGTTCCACAGATCTACTAATTGTAGTTCCGTCCAGTGTTGCTAGATCGTACTAAAACGTACGATTTTTATCCGTTTTTATTTTTAAGCGTTTTTTAAATAAATTTACAGCTCCTATGAAAACTACGTGATAAAGAGCTTAACCATAGGTTATATAATAGTTATTACGTAACAAATACATTACTTCTGTATAAAACCGAAAATACCTACGCTATAATAGCCTACAAACTGCAAATAATAATAGCAGGAGTTCACAGCGAGAAGAAACGCACCTTACATACACATACTAACAGTCAACATAGCTATGACTACCGTGCAATCTTCAAGTGTTCGCATCGTCGAACGACTATAGTAGGATTATATTCCAAATCATTAAATGAAATATATATATACTAGCTGTCCCGGCGAACTACGTACCGCCTTACATCACATTACACTGCCCTGCCCTACCCTACCCTACACTACTCTACCCTACCCTACATACACTACACTACCCTACACTACACTACCCTACCCTACCCTACACTACCCTACCCTACACTACCCTACCCTACCCTACATACACTACACTACACTACAATACCCTACACTACCCTACACTACACTACCCTACACTACACTACCCTACCCTACCCTACACTGCCCTACCCTAAAATAAAATAGATTTGGGCCGATTCTCAGACCTGCTCAATATGCTCACAAAATTTCATGAGAATCGGTCAAGCCGTTTCGGAGGAGTACGGTAACGAACATTGTGACACGAGAATTTTATATATAAGAGAGATATATATGAACCATGTAATGTACCAGTCACGTAGTATGGGTACGTTTCCTTAGTTGATCTCAAATATTTGGGGTTTAATATAACTACAATTGATGTTTATGTTAATCTTAAAGTGTGTGTCTGTCTCTGTTTGTTACTTTCCTAAGCTTCAATTACTGAACTGGTTTCACTGAACTTGGCACAGAGCAAATGTGAAGGGTGAAGAACAACATACTTAGGATACTTTTATCTCGGAGAATTGCATAGTTTCCGAAGGATCTGGAAAAACTCATTTCAGCAGGAATGTCAGAAATTAGATTTCAAACTTAGATATTAAAAGTCAAATGTCCAAACTTTAAACCTAAACGTTTCAAAAGGTTAATTTCCTTATCCCTAGATAGCGCTACTCGCCCAGGAAAGCCCAGCACTTGTTAAGTTTCATTTCCTGAACAATCTGCAGCAACTGATTGAACTCCAAACTCCAGTAATAAGTTGTTAGTATGAGAAAAATCTCATACTCTTAAGTGCATATCTCTAACACCACTGAGATTTTAAGCAACATAGACCCCGTGCATTCACCATCCAAATTTTAAGGCCTTTTACCGAACTCTTCTAATATGAGGCATAACTTCTATAGGGACGACTATGACGCGGTCAGAAATTCCTTGTATAATGTTTTCTAAAACTGTGGGGATGTTTTTCAGATGGTTAGTTCTTTCCAGGCCATCGTCAATAAAATCCACACAAATAACACATCCTTAAAGTTGAGAAGTTCTATGGACAATTGTACAAGACCACACGTTTGCTTGTCAGCGATCTGGCTGAAGACCCAAGAGCCAGACTAACCCGACACTATACCGAAGATATCCCGGACGTCAGCCTGTAAGAGATTAGAATGGCTCTCAAACAGCTCAAGAACAACAAGGCACTGGGTGATGATGGAATTACGGCTGAGCTTCTGAAAGCAGGTGGATCACCGGTACTAAAAGCTCTTCAGAAGTTATTTAATTCCGTTATACTCGAGGGACAAACGCCTAAGGCATGGCACAGAAGTGTGGTCGTGATTTTCTTCAAAAAGGGTGACAACACCCTGCTGAAGAACTACAGACCCATCTCACTTCTGAGCCATGTCTACAAGCTGTTTTCGAGAGTCATTACGAATCGTCTCGCACGCAGGTTTGACGACTTCCAGCCTCCCGAACAAGCCGGTTTCCGAAAAGGCTTTAGTACCATAGACCACATACATACGCTGCGGCAGATTATACAGAAGACCGAAGAGTACAATCAGCCACTATGCTTGGCGTTTGTGGACTATGAGAAGGCCTTTGATTCAGTCGAAACCTGGGCTGTGCTACAGTCTCTCCAGCGGTGCCAAATTGACCATCGATACATCGAGGTGTTGAAGTGTCTGTATGAAAACGCCACCATGTCGGTTCTCCTCCAGGACCAGAACTCGAAACCTATCCAGTTGCAGCGAGGGGTGAGACAGGGAGACGTTATATCTCCGAAACTGTTGACCGCCGCCCTGGAAGATGTTTTTAAGCTTCTGGACTGGGGTGGACTCGGCATCAATATCAACGGCGAGTACATATCCCACCTCCGATTCGCTGACGATATCGTGGTCATGGCTGAGACTATGGAAGACCTAAGCACAATGCTCGATGGCCTCAGTAAGGTCTCTCAACAAGTGGGTCTTAAAATGAACATGGACAAGACGAAAATAATGTTAAATGTCCGTGTCGCACCCACTCCTCTAAAGGTTGGAGACTCTACACTGGAAGTTGTTGACGAATATGTATACCTGGGACAAACAGTCCAGCTAGGTAGTTCCAACTTCAAGAAAGAGATCAATCGACGAATCCAACTCGGCTGGGCAGCGTTCGGAAAGCTTCGTAATATCTTCACGTCCCAAATACCGCAGTGTCTCAAGACTAAGGTCTTTGACCAGTGTGTGTTGCCAGTGATGACTTACGGAACTGAGACATGGTCGCTTACTATGGGCCTCATAGGAAGGCTCAAGGTCACCCAAAGGGCAATGGAGCGTGCTATGCTCGGAGTTTCTTTGCGTGATCGAATCAGAAACGAGGAGATCCGCAGGAGAACTAAAGTAACCGACATAGCTCACAGAATCGCTAAACTGAAGTGGCAGTGGGCAGGGCACATAGCTCGTAGAACAGATGGCCGATGGGGCAGTAAAGTTCTCGAGTGGCGACCGCGCACCGGAAAACGTAGCGTAGGCAGGCCTCCCACGCGGTGGACCGATGACCTAGTGAAGGTGGCGGAACGCCGATGGATGCGGGCAGCGCAGGAACGGTCGTCGTGGAAATCCTTGGGGGAGGCCTTTGTCCAGCAGTGGACGATTTGTGGCTGATATGATGATGATGATTCCACCGATTCTCGCCTGACTTAACAAGAATGCTCAGCTTGAAAAGTCAATTCCACACCATGAGTTATCGACCGGGTATTATTATGTTGAACGTTAATAGGTCGTACATTATCGTGTCGGTCGGCCATTATATGGACCCATCGAAACTACTTGAATCGCTACGTGATCGCTACCAAAACTAGTAGATCTGTGACCAAAACGTAGTGTATTATATTCTCTTTGTCGCTACCTACAATGTGCAACGCCACAGAACACAGAGTTATCAGTAATTAAGATACTCGTGCTGTGCGAAAGTTGTTCAACGGTCATATTGCACCTAAAACGCACTGTTAATTTAAACAAATTTAAAATAATTCGGTGTATTTTATTATTCAGACCTATTCTGTCATTCTATTACTCAAATTTTATATTTCATTTTGATCCTATTTACAGAATTTGCTTACTGTTGAATCTATATGCTGCGTTTTCAAGCGACTTCCAAAAAGGAGGAGGTTCTCAATTCGTCTGTATGTTTTTTTTTATATATGTTATGTTTTTTAACTTTGTACTGGGTGAACCGATTTTTATGATTCTTTTTTTATTTGAAAGATAGTGCTTCCCGTGTGGTCCCGTATAAATTTTATCAAAATCGGTGTAGTACTTTATTAGAAAATTAACAAAAACCAAAAATAATAATGCAAAAATGTACTAAGTTATTGCGATGGAAGTCGGTTTTTTAACGTGTTTAGCCTTTTCAATTATTGTTAATGTTCTTCTTTTTCTTTACGGAGAATCTGATATATTGTTATCTCTTTCTGAAGCATGCACCTGTCTCAATAACAGTGAAGGATATGACCTATCACTTGTCGAAACACTAGTCGAGGTCACCACCTAATGTAAAGATGCATTAGTATATATAGAACAAGTGTAAGTCCACTTTTTGAAATGATTGCTGTTTTAAACACATCATCTACGTTTTATTTTTCATCTGAGTGTAGTATTCTCAGCACGTTCGGAAAAATCTTAGAGTATGTAGTATGCTCAGCAATTGGGTATGCTAAAAAAAAATGTATTTTTTTAATTTTTTTTCTGATGGTTTAGACCATTTTGAAAAACTAATTTGAATATTTCATTTTTTAAGCCTCTAGATATTTTTAAATATTTTTTTAAATTTTGAAACCTTGATGACGTCATCGGTTCACATTACTATGAAACGAACAGCCCTATTTCTATGACGATGAAATGAATAGGCCTTGACGTCAACTGTCAAGTCACTCAAGTCAATCATTCCCAAAGGTTTTTTGGCAAGATTTGTGGTAGATGCATTCGTAGTTTTATTTTGTTGTTTTTTCATTGCACCGGCACTAGCATTACAAATCCAACAGCTAAGGAAGCCTAAATACGTCAGACCTGGCTGTATGGTCTTAGTAACCTTTGCCTTTTCCGAAACGAAACTATCACAAAGCCAACAACGAAACGTCAAAGTCAAAATTTACTTGTCATCAAACATCATAATCTATGTATGGACAAGGCCTTCAGAGTTTAAATGTTTTTTAGAACCACAATAAAAATTGGACCTCTAATGAATATCTTACCCATTTAAGTATTTAATTTGAATGACGTTCTAATAATATTTGATTGTTTCTAACGTAGTTTTTGGTGGATGATAAATAAATAGTGCCGTTTTCAGTGCTCGACGAAAGCTCGTCCTCAAATGCAAGGTCCGTAATTGATATGACAAGTAAGAGTGCACGTTCCGTTCAGTGGTGAAATAAGGTTTTATTGTAAACTCGTGACGTCATAGGGGTCAAATGAAGGTTATTGTCCTTTTCCGATTTTTTTACGCAATCTTTTACTTTTTCGAGTGGAAAATGAAAAAATATGGCTTTAAATAAAAATATCTCGAAATGTTTTTTTTATTTTCATGACATAAAAAATTTAGCATACCCAATTCAACTTATATCAAACAGTATAAAATCACGGATTACCAACATGGTTTTATCCATGGTAGATCAACTACTACTAATCTTGCAACTTTTATTTAACGTGTTGATGGAGGTAAACAACCTCACGTCATTTATACTGACACTAGCGGGTGTCCGAGGCTTCGCCTGCGCAGATCCCGTTTTTTGCCGTTCCCGCGGAAATTTCCCAAAATCCTTTCTTAGCGGATATCCACGTCCTAATTGCTATCCAAAATCCGTTCAGTGGTCAGCGTATATACAGAGATTAGCTATTTAATATGGTCCGTTTTGATATTTTGATTTCCAAACTGAGTGCATACTGCTTTACTAGATCTATACTAAATTGGTTAGAATCCTATCTACAATATCGATCCTTTTTTTTGGTAGTTAATTGTTATGATTCTTTGTAGTACCCAATAACATCCGGCATTCCACAAGGCTCCCACCTAGGTCCAGTCCTGTTCAACATTTTTGTGAATGATATTCCTGTCTACATACAAAACTCTTCGCTTTTTCCATATACAGATGATTTAAAAATTCTTAACATAGTGGAATCCACATATTATGATGCAGACATCTTTCAAAATGATTTTAACAATCTAGTTTTATGGTGTAATACAAACGGTATAAAACTCAATGCTAAAAAATGTTTTCACATAAATTTCACTCGTAAAGCGACTAGTAAAATAAATCACAACTACAAAATTAACGATTACTATCTTAAAGTATTTGACAGAGTACGTAACTTGGGTATAGACAAAAAATTTACTTTCGTGCCTCACATCGATAATATAGTAAAAAAAGGCCTCGATAAATTTAGGCTTCGTAATTTGCAACATTTAAGCTAAAAAATAAATAAAAAATAACGTTCTTATCAATATCCACGTATTAAAATTAGAAAACTATTTTCAGTTCCTGATCATCGTACAGTATCAGGCCGGTACTTAGTATTTTTCATGTTTGTGTAGTTTGTATAACAATTTCAGTGATGTTCTTGATGTGCACTTTGAGTCTAGCTAGACCAATTTCGCAAAAAAATACAAGCTTTCATAGGTTCACATTTTTCTTTCTCGTCTTACTTTGTTTACTAATTGTTTAATTGTAGGTTTAATCACATTAAATAATACTTATAAAGTACATGTAATAAGCATGCTGTGTTTATCTTGAAGAGGCTGTACAGTTAAATAATGAACCTATACTGTATTTTTAACATGTAAGGTTGTAACAGTCGTTGATATACCAATAAATAAAATAAAGATTTATAGCTTTACTATACTTACTACCTACTTTGTAATTTTTTTCATTAATATTTTCTTAATCGGTGCGCATCGGTGAAGTAACAGCAATGGCCGCTACCTCCTATCCAGAAGGTTGCGGTTCGAGTTCTGCCACGTACCAATAGGTTTTTGAATTTCGATTTCATATGAACGTTTATCCGACGCTCTTATGATGAAAGATAACATCGTGAGGAAACCTACACACACCTGTGAAGAAACTCGAAGATTGTGTGTGAAGTCAACCAACCCGTACTGGGCCCGCGTGTTCGACTAAGGCCCGATCGCCATAATTTAGACTTGAGCCCCTCGGTGGGGACGTATATAAGGTCTAGCAAAATTAGCTTAAACTATTTTAACTGGTGCTTCTACCCATGAAACTGAACAACTTTCGCCATGAAACCCATGTTCAAATCTCAAAAAAAATTGAACTTCCCGTACTAAGTTGGCTGATCAGCTGATCGAGTTAGTATGGGAGAGCCAAATATTTTTTTGCGATTTGAATATGGGTTCCATGGGGAAAGTTGTTCAGTTTAATGGGTAGAAGCACCAGTTAAAATGGTTTCAGCTAATTTTGTTACACCTTATATATGAGCTGATATAAGAAAAAAAACCAGTTCATTTGGCAGTTTCATTTCCAATGTACCTGAAGGTCGTAGCATTCTGCCACGGAACTGTGGATTTTTTATAAGAAACACTGCACACTCTCAAAGACAATCATAAATAAATAAAGTTTAAAAAAACTAAAAAAACACGCTTTTAAAGTACATCAGACTAAAAAGTAAAAAATAATTCTTAATTTATGTTGAAAATAATAATTAACAAATTACTAGTATTATTGTGAAAAAGTGTGGGTTGCTCGATAGATGAAAAATATGGCACAGAGCGCCCCACGTCTTTTTAAACTCTACTTATTTTTATTTTTTAGTTCAAACTTATAAAATTATTATAGTATTGTCGCTGATTCCTGATAAGTCTACAAAGTTTGAATTAAATCTGTCCGTTTAAAGTGGGTCAAAATCGAGTCCAAAGGAGTCGGTTACATACAAACATACAGGTGAAGCTAATAAAAGTATGATAAAAATACTTTTATGCGAGTAGTTGTTTGTTAAGATGTAAGTAAAATTTTGAATAAAATCGTGCATTTTGTTATAAAGTCGTACGTTCCTTTTTAAGTTACTCTTCGTATGAAATCATTATCACGGACTGGCCACACTAGTTCTGTCAGTCGTGTCAAATCTGTGTGTCAAATCGGATGAGGAAGTTGACGGGTGATGGTGTTGCGCGAAAAATCCTAATTTTATTGATAAAATCAAGTTATTCGCATTAATATACGTGATAATTAAATAAAACAAACAAAATGGACCTGGATGAAAACCGCGCAGAAGGCTGGAAATACCTAAACAAGCAGTTTTTTGGAGACGGTTAGTATTATTTTTACGATCTAGAAAATTGGACTTTTCAGTGAGAAACATGGTGTTAGAACGTGATTTTAATGTCGTGAGAATGTTTGTACGTGTCCTAGGATCATATTCCGTGTTATAGTTGTGTTGTAGTTACTGTATTAGCCAGGTATTGTGCAGGACAATAGGCGATGAAGTCGTGGGGGTCATAGTACAAATGTTTCGGTGAAAAGTGCGAATACAGAGTATTTGCAGTTCACGGAAGATTACACGATCGTAGTCTATACCGCAACCAATCCATCAAAATTTTAAGTGTACATACCTACTTGTTTTATAAATAGTTACATAATATTAGCATGTTTTGCAAGTGTGTAAAGATAATCAATTTTAATAAAATGAAAACAACTGCCTACTTTGTGATTTTTTATATGGCAGTCCTGTTTCACCCTAAACAACAACCACTAAAGCCCAGAACATCCTATAACGGCCACATAAAACGAAGACCCACACAAGTCCCAGATGGCCGATATAGGCCAAACATACGCAACTTTAAACTCTTTCAGTTCATAAATATGGTACACAATCCTGTGTAACGTTTTTCTTTTCGATTCGTTAAGTAGCCAGATGATAATGATGATGAAGTAGTCAGGGGTTTATTAATATAATTATTATCTATGACTCAAAAGATTTTTATTGAAAATTCAGACATTCCGCTCACCAATGAGTACTTAAGCTTGATGGTATATAATATTTCTAAATTCTTATTGATTGTTACTTGTTTATATAGTCATAATTTTTCTGTAAAGTATCCTTGAAATAAATCAATCAATGTTTTTGCACACAAGGTCCAAATGTGTGTTTTCAAGTGGCCCATTTTCTGAGTGATTTATATATTATTTATTATATATTTATTCACTATTTTTCGATGTATTACTGTTTTCGTGTGCTCCTTTTGATTAAAGGACCATAAAGTCCTTGGGGCGCGGGATGTTTATGTAATAAATTAACACTAAGAAAGTTACACCAGTAAAATTGACTAAGTCCTTTTAGTACCGCAAATCGCTAATAGATGGCACTTTAAGTTTTTAGAACATGGTAACGTTACGTTACGCTTGGCCGAGCTACATGGAAGGCGGAGTGGGGGGGTGTTAGGTTTTATTTTCGTTACGGAATTTATTGATTTGGTTGCCGCGCTCAAAGCCATGCAAAAAAAAGGGTAGATGTAGAAATGGCCTTTTTGGTCATTGTCTGTATTTTAAACTCTATAAGAAGTTGAGAAATAATATGAAGAATAAATCCAATAAAATAATAGAAATACAAGACTATGAAGACTAGATAAACATGAGTTCTATACATAATACATATTTAGGACCATTTTATACCATGTTCAAAACTAATGAATGATTTTTAATTATTCCATAAATTTTAAATTGGCAGATTTTGTTTCCTTCAACCATTTTTTAAATTTTTTATAAAAAAAAATTAATACTTTAAATAACACACATAGACCGTCGACCTGGTGAAGGCCGCTAGATGCGGGCATCGCAGGAAGGGTCAACAATCATCATGGAAATCCTTGGGGGAGGCCTTTGTTCAGCAGAGGTGTTTCGGCTGATTATAATTTAAATTATTATTTTAAGTATATAAAAACATTTAAATTATTATTTTAAATATTATAATTTAAATAATTATTTTAGGTATATAAAAACATTTAAATAATTATTTTAAGTATATAAAAACAATCATCATGGAAACCCTTGGGGGAGGCCTTTGTTCAGCAGAGGCTGATTATAATTTAAATAATTATTTTAAGTATATAAAAATGCACAGATTCCCTGCATAGCACGAACCACTAGGACATTGAAAATGAAATTCAGGCATATGGAAATAAACGAAATGAACACACAAATTTTATTTTTACAAATTAATTTTTTCACAATTTCAATTTGTAGAACTTGCAAACTTTTATTTTAACTCTACACACTTGCAATTTAACATGTTTAATATCAATCTTAATAACAAATGTTAATCAGAAATACACTAAATTGTAAGATATAATGCGAAAAGAAATGAAGATACATTTGTTTATCCCAAAAATTTAGAAGTTTTTGCGGCGGCGATATTATCGTCGTCGTCACTGGAGTCGTTAGCGGTGGTCGCGCCATCCATTTGCTCATTGTTTCAATATTTTTACCTAATTGGACAAACAATAAGTAATTTATGTATTACACTATCCACCAACAATTCGTTTTTTTTACATAACTCCCCCATACCCCGTACTCATTAATTAAAAATTTAAATATTTTGCAAAATCCAAAAATTTAAAAATAATTCGAAAAAAGTTCAAAATATTCCAAAAATCCTCCATTCACCACATACAACATTATAAACTCTCATACACACCCAACTGCCTTTCATTCATCTTTCATTCAACAGATTCACGATGACTGACATTATTGTAACCTTTTTTTTATAAACTTTAAAATAAAATACAATCTTAATCACATTTTGTAAAGTTGATTTTGGAACAACAAAAAACCGTTTTGGTGTAACCAATCGGGTCGGATCGATTGGGATCCAGCCGGATCCCACCAGATTTAAATTGGTGCCGTATTGCAATCCCTAGTTTCATTTGCAGTAATTTCTCTTATTAGGGTTCCGAAGTCGACAAGGAACCCTTATAGTTTCGCCATGTCTGTCTGTCCGCCTGTCCGCAGTTTTACAAGAATATCTTGAAAAACAAATATATATTAAGCTTGAAAGTACAAATTTTTGTTCGAGTCAAGTGTCGTCGTCGCCGTAGTTGAGTAGGGTCACTAAGGTTAGATTTAATTTTCCTAACCCCAATACATTCAGTTAAGGTTGACCGATTGCATATAGTATTTTGTCACAATTGTCTATATAGTCTTTTATTTTTAATCTTTTAATCTTTGATTCTTTTTGTGTAGTTATAATAAGTGTATTAGTACCTACCTATCTTATTACTTTATTCCTTGTAAACTGTCAATGAATAAATGAATTGTCTATCTATCTATCTAGTAATAAAAATTATAAAAATTGTCTTGTAGAATTTTTATGATTTTTTCGTTGGCCGAGCCTTTAGCCTAAACGTCTTGATGCCTGTCACAATGTACATTTAGGCAGTTAGATTTTATATTTTTTAAATATTTTTTTTATATTTTATTATGACAATAGAATATTATAAATAGACATAATTTGAGCTTGCGTGTTACATACAGTATCAACTCGTATACGCCCCCACCGAGGGGCTCGAGCCTACCCTGAATTAGGGCAATCAGGTGTTAGTCGACCACGCAGGCCCAGTGCGGGTTGATCAATTTCACACACAACCTTTGAGTTTCCTCGCAGGCGTGTGCAGGTTTCCCAACTATGTTTTCCTTCGCTATAAGGGCGTCGGATAAACATACATATGAAATCGAAATTCGAAAACACATTGGTACGTGACTGGATTCGAACAACGACCTCCCGAACAGGAGGTAGTGGCCCTTGTCATTACGCTACCAACAGTCAACACTCCCTGCAATATTAATAATAATGATTTATTTTTTCTTATTTAACAGGGGAACGAGCCAACTATGTAAACATACCACACGTGATTGCGATGGTGGGGCTGCCGGCTCGCGGCAAGACTTACATCTCCAAGAAGCTCTCACGGTACCTCAACTGGATAGGAATTAACACTAGGGGTAAAGTGTAGATTTCTTGTTATTACAAAAACAAAATGAAGTAAATATAAAGAGTAGGTAGGCGGAAGCGGACCTGAGCCATGGTCATTACCTGGATGGGTTTGACTGTAAGTGTTTCTCAACCGCTTAAGTGCTTTGCAAGCCACGTTAAGCCAGTGGTGCCGGTTGCTATCACTAGGTGGCAGTCGTTAAGCTGTGTTAGAAAAAAGGTAGCTTTGAATATTTCTGATAGTGGGGTTCGCCCCGAGCCCTACACAGGGTTGGCATGATTTTTCCCATCCCGGTAAAACCCACTGGGTTTAATTGGGTAAAACCCACTTGAAAAAAACCCATTATTTTACCCGAATACGGCAAAACTAAAAGGAAAGGGTAAATAAAAGTTTTTATAGACCAAAAATATGGGTTTTATTTCAGATTTATTCATAAGACATAAAAAACAATATAAAAAGACAAGTACAAAAAGACCTTCATGCAAAATCAACATACATTTTAATTTAATACACTTATTTATTTATTTACTTAAGGCAATCAACAGCAAACTTATTTAACATTAAGCTTATTGAGGAGAGAAACAGCAATGCAAATAATAGATTACCCTAGATAAGCCAAACACTGTGCACAAAAAACAGACAGTTAGGTTATCAAGCTTTAATCTACCAATCGTCGCTCTGATTCTTGTCACGGTGGTATATGTATACAGATACTAATTTTTGGGCTTTCTCCACGCCCAATCTGTTTCGCAATTTGGACCATATGTTACCAAATGTTGAAAAAAGTCTTTCTATGGACGCAGAACTGGCGGGACACGCGTGTAATGCTGAGAAAAAGAAGCAAAATCCGTCTCGCAGTTTATTTGCCTCTGTCGTCTTCTTCTCCGTTTTCTGTCCTACAATTTTCCACAATTTGCTTGGTGTAATGGTTGAGTGAGACAACACTTTCATGAAATAAGGTAGATGGGTAGATGTCAGTGTCCTTGATAGAGAACGCCAAAACTCCAGGCATGAACTCAGGGTAATGCTTGTTTACCCATTCTTCAGCCATTTTCTCTTGATCTGGTTTTAATCGCCGACCATTTTATCGCGGATCCATCATGTTTGCCAATAAGTGGAATGGTTGCATTGCATCTTGGAACCTCGCACTTATAGCCGTTCTATATGGCTCAAGGTCCCGACTTTCTAGCAGGTCCATCCATATTTCTACTGCATCAGATAGCAATTTACTGCCTGAAGTTTTTCCAAAGCCACCGACACTTCCTTCAATTGTTTCTGGAGATGGATGGCTTGTGTATAAAGCCCAACGTTGTCAAGCACACGAGCTACACCCACATCGAACTTTATTTGCGGGTCGGGATTAGCTTCGACGTCCATGCGTATTTCAACGTATTTTTGATAGTTTGAGATAAACGTATTCAGACACTCTTCCTGTGAGTTCCAGCGGGTGTCATTAGGCAGTTGTGGCATTAGGCCTGCCTCCTTTTTCTTTCAACCAGGCATGAGGTTGATGATGGTTGCGGAAGTACTTGTGTACGACGACGATATGTTTTATTACCGAGTCAGGGGACACTTCTGTCTCCAGCAAGTTAAGGTAATGAGCATTACAGCCATACGTTAAAAGCTTAGGGAATTTTTCTGGTTGGTTCAGAATCTCTCTCATTTTTACCATTTCATTTTCGTTGTCAGTGTACAGAGCAAATACATTTTTTTCGTATTGCTCTTCAATTTTACGAATTACGTTTTCAGCAATTGATGCACAGGAGGTAGAAGTCTTCTTGTTGGAGCCGGTATCTACTGCATCAGTAAGGTTAGACCTTCGACCCAGTAGACAAGCTTGATACAATGATAGGGTCGTTTGAGACGCTGGACCAACCATCTTGCACTAAAGTTATTGTAGCATTTTTCAACTCATTCTTCATTTGACACTCCAGGTTCTTTGCAGCTTCATCTAACAGTTTACCGGCAAACTGTTTTCTGTTTGGAGGCTTGTAGCCTGGGCGAAGAGCCGCAATCATCTCAAAAAATGTCTTGTTTTCTGACACATTGAATGGAATATTACATGCATAAAATAATGAAGCGATTTGTCTATCAAAAACTTCTATTTGAGCTTCCGTAGTTTTAATATTCTTTCATTGTGGTTTGCTTCTTTCTGCTGGAGCGAGACAATCCAGCACTAGCAACTTGTGTCGAATGTGAGGATATCGAAGCAAATTCTTGAATCAGATCTTCATCAGAATCATCGAGCTGGTCCCGGTCACATCGGTTTACTTCTCGTTTTTTCACTAAACATTTCTTCATGTGCGCTCGTATACGTTCAACTTTTCCACTAATACTTATTACAATATTTACACTCTACTTTTTTACTGTCAATTTTAATAACTTCTGCCCATTCTAGCCCTTCCTTTCTACCACATCCGACTACTTTTGGCATAATTAAAGTCTCATTTATAATTTAAAAGTAAAATTATTGCACAGCACATACACTGCAATAGCAATAATCACTCTCGCTGCGAAATAAATAATATGAAACAAATTTCTTGGCGGCTCTGAAGTAGACGAATACAGATGTGCGCGGGGACCGCGCGGGGCTTTCCCATGCGTGAAATGCCACTACAACTTCCGAGTATATTTTACAAATTTCTGGGAAATCCCTTCACAATAATATTGCCACTTTATTCAGAAAGAAATTAGATTTTTAGAAAAAATAAATGAAAATCTAAAAAACTCGAATATCTCCGATAAATCCGAAAAAACCTAGAAAAACCCAGTGGGTAGGTTTTTTTCAAAAAAAACGGGTTTTTTGCCAACCCTACAACCTGCATCAACCCGGACTTGGCGTGTGTAGAGTTTGGCCTAAACTTCCCGAGTTTAGAAAGAGACCCAACCATTTGCAAAATGTTTTTTTTTGGTATTTCTATGCCAGTGAATTTGGCTTCTGTGAAAAGTCTAAAAGAAATTTAATACTTTCTTGTATTCTAGTTTATTTTAAAACATTTGTTAAAATATGAGTCATACTTTTTTTCAACCTGTATATAAGGTCTAACAAAATTAGCTGAAACTATTTTAACTGGTGCTTGTACCCATGAAACTGAACAACTTTTCCCATTAAAATCATAGTCTAATCTCAAAATCGAACTTCCCACACTTAGTTGACTGATCAGCTTTTCGAGTTAGTATGGGAGAGCCAAATTTTTTTTACGATTTGACTATGGGTTCCATGGGGAAAGTTGTTCAGTTTCATGAGTAGAAGCACCAGTTAAAATAGTTTCAGCTAATTTTGTTACACCTTATATACATATAAAATAAGTAAATTATAAACATAATTTATTTATAAATTTAAATAAATTGTCTTTTCTAATTAGGATGTATGTACTCTCATTAAGTGTTTTTCATAAATTTTAAGAGTATAGTATTTTGCAGTATTCAATTTGGGCGAGTATCGCCGGCACGCCACCACAGCTTACACAAGCCACGAGTTCTTCAGAGCGGACAACAAGGAGGCGATGGCCATCAGACAACAGTGTGCGTTAGACGCACTACACGACGTCTGCGAGTGGCTGGTTAAAGGCGGAGAGGTTGCTGTAAGTATTTTAATGTCTTTTAATTTTTTACTTAAATTTTCACTTACTATTTTGGCAAGGAAGCCATGGCCATTATACAAACTGCGTTAGACGCGTTTACTAAAGTCTGCGAGTGGCTGGTTAAAGGCGGAGAGGTCGCTGTGAGTATTTTAATGTCTTTTAATTTTTTAACTTAAATTTTCACTTACTATTTTGACTTTAAAGTGCCAATGCGTCATATGACGTTTTACAAGTCATCAGTAAATATCGCTAAGAAATTGAGTTAACGTAAGTTACTATTAGCAAGAACTTTTTGCTTTAAGACACTTCATACAACGGGCCAGAAATGACATTTCAAAAAAGGAATGAAACAAAATGGCGGCGAAATCCTATACGTTCGACAATCAATCTGTAACCAATCTGTATCAATCTGGGTGATGAGGGGGTGAGATCGCAATCTAGGGAGCGGCAGGGAGTGTCCATACTGTATGTTAGTATTAACACATATACTTTGATACTACATACCTCCTAGATTGCGGATGTTTTGCTGCCATGGCGTATCAAGTTGCGGATGTTTTGTCAACAAAGACATTCAGCATTGAAGACCATGTGATTCGTAATGGAGAGTCTTCATGTCTTTTGTTGTCTTTCAGCCAGTCATGGATCTCTTTTCAATACTTCTCTAGAAATTTCAAAACGTTTTTATCCAAAGTAGATAAATAAAGCTCATAAAATTTCATTACATAATTTCAAAGTTCGTGAAATATTTAAAAACCGACATAATCATTACTATCCTTAAAATAATCATTAATATAAAACAACTAATGTCATTAGAACCAATATGACATAAGAAGTTATACATTAAAATTATTGAATTTGTCATTAATTCATGCTTTTGAAAAGAGAAGACCAGTTTACACGGACAGCACTCGGTCACGAGTATATCTCGAGAGTCAGCCATCGCTCCCCTCGACTATATGGTCGACTTTGTTTTGACTGACCCGATGGTCTAGTGGTGAGCGCTCCTGCCTGCTGAGCCAAGGGTCATGGTTTCGATTCCAACGGAATTTCGTGTGACTAATAGGTTATGGACTCTAGGTGTTTAGTATCTATACACGTATGTATTTAGACGTATAATAAGTATGTATGTATGTCACGTCACTCTCTGGTACCCATAGTACAGGGAATGGGCCTGATGACTAAGTGTGATTTGTCCATGAAAAAAAAAATGTATTAGAAAGAAAGGAACGAGCCGGCTCTGAAAATAATAATCTCTCCTGTCATCCAGGTGTTCGAAAATAATAATTCTCTCCTATTATCCAGGTGTTCGATAATAATAATTCTCTCCTATTATACAGGTGTTCGAAAATAATAAATCTATCCTATTATCCAGGTCGTCATGACATGATCGCGACATGGTCGCTTACTATGGGCCACATAAGAAGGCTCAAGGTCACCCAAAGGGCAATGGAGCGTGCTATGCTCGGAGTTTCTCTGCGTGATCGAATCAGAAACGAGGAGATCCGTAGGAGAACTAAAGTAACCGACATAGCTCTCAGAATTGCTAAACTTAAGTGGCAGTGGGCGGGGCACATAGATCGTAGAACAGATGGCCGTTGGGGTAGTAAAGTTCTCGAGTGGCGACCGCGCACCGGAAAACGTAGCTTAGGTAGGCCTCCCATTTGGTGGACCGATGACCTGGTGAAGGTCGCGGGAAGCCACTGGATGCGGGCAGCGCAGAACCTGTTGTCATGGAAATCCTTGGGTGAGGCCTATGTCCAGCAGTGGACGTCCGTCGGCTGAGATGATGATGATGATGATGATGATGATTAACCAGGTGTTCGAAAATAATAATTCTCTCCTATTATCCAGGTGTTTGACGCGACAAACTCGACGATGGACCGGCGGCGGATGATCCGCGACATCGTCGTCCATAAAATGGGCTTCAAGCTCTTCCTGGTGGAATCCATCTGCGATGACCCCGGCATCATAGAACAGAATATTATGGTGAGTGCAAAATAAACCCTGGCCACTGGCACAGCCTAAACAATACAAACGGAGATGTCTGACACTGGTACCCTTCCATAGAAAGTAGTGGCCAATACTCTTATCTTAAAATGAGGATATTTAACAAAACTATACGCACTTTTTAATACTTGAGGGTATGACGGATATCACTGGCCAGTATTTGACTCATTCCGGGCTTTCAGTTCTGCGACACATTACGTCAAAGTTTACATACTAAGATATTTTGCTATCATTTCAATATTATGTTCATACAATTTCTTGAATAAAAACTGTTGTTTTTTGTTATGAAATAAAAATCTTTCGATCGATTTCGATTATAATGTCTATAGATCATGGTAAGTAGATTTTATTAATGCTATAAACTTTGATTCACGTGCTATATATTAACTGGACTGGACTAATACATAAGTAATCACAAATATTTACGAGTACGACTGTTAATTTTGATGATGAATATTTTTTAAATTTCTTTTAATGGCTAATGGTATAATAACTAGGATATCTTATATTTCGTACAACTACACCAGAAAGTGAAAGAACTTTGCGCCTTTTTAAGCTATTGTATAGCTTTTATCGCGGCCTTTGAGGGGACCGAACAAGAAATTTCGTAACGAAAAAAACCTGACACCCTAAAAAAAATATATATTGAGTTCTAAAAAACCTACAGTGCCATCTATCTATCCATCATGATGATGGTGATGGTGGTGGTGATGGTGGTCGTGTTGGTGGTCGTGATGGTGGTCGTGATGGTGGTAGTGATGGTGGTCGCGATGGTGGTCGATGACGATGATGATTTAACTTTCTTAGTGTTAATTTATTACATAAACATCCCGCGCCCTAAGGACTATATAGTACTGGTAAATACTGCATAAATAAAAAATAAATAAATAATTATAATTGCATAAGTTGATAAAAAATTCTATGCAATATCTTTACCGCGGCAGTCCCCGAGTGCCACACGTCTGTGAATAAAGTTTCGGTCGATATACGGAATTTTAAGAGGCAATTTATCTCTAAATGGGACAGGAGTGGTAGACACAAAGACAGATTTTTCACAGATTTTCACAAAAATTTTGATTAGACTGTATCAGAAAATTTATAATATATGAAAAGAGTACAAACGGATGGCCTCCCAAAAAAATTTCAAAGCTTGATTCGTTGACTACGTGATTCGCATTCGGCTGAAAAGCTGACTTATGCAGCTCAAATAAAATTAAGGGCTTGGCCCCGCCCACTGCTACTTAAGTTTAGCAATTCTGAGAGCTATGTCGGTTACTTTGGTTCTCTTACGGATCTCCTCGTTTCTGATTCGATCACGCAGAGAAATTCCGAGCATAGCACGCTCCATTGCCCTTTGGGTGACCTTGAGCCTTCTTATGAGGCCCATAGTAAGCGACCATGTCTCAGTTCCGTACGTCATCACTGGCAACACACATTGGTCGAAGGCCTTGGTCTTGAGACACTGCGGAATCTGGGACGTAAAGATATTGCGAAGCTTCCCGAACGCTGCCCAGCCGAGTTGGATTCGACGATTGATCTCTTTCTCGAAGTTGGACCTACCTAACTGGACTGTTTGTCCCAGGTATACATATTCGGTAAAAACTTCGAGTGTAGAGCCTCCAACCTTCAGAGGAGTAGGTATGACATGGACGTTTGACATAATTTTCGTCTTGTCCATGTTCATTCTAAGACCCACTTGTTGCGAGGTTCTACTGAGGCCATCGAGCATTGTGCCTAAGTCGTCCATAGTCTCAGCCATGACCACGATATCGTCAGCGAATCGAAGGTGGGTGATGTACTCGCCGTTGATATTGATGCCGAGTCCACCCCAGTCCAAAAGCTTAAAAACATCTTCCAGGGCCGCGGTGAACAGTTTCGGAGATATAACGTCTCCCTGTCTCACCCCCTCGCTGCAGCTGGATAGGTTCCGAGTTTTGATCCTGGAGGCGAACCGACATGGTGGCGTTTTCATACAAACACTTCAGCACTTCGATGTATCGATTTCGATAGTCAATTTGGCACCTCTGGAGAGACTTAAAACCTTAAGTCAATATATATCTACTACTCAAATAACTACAATAAAGCGCTTAGTAAATTCCTTCAAACAAACAGCTCTAAGAACCGGAAGACTCCATCATCATCATATCAGCTCATATACGTCCCCAACCAGGGTCTCGAACCTACCCTGAATTAGGGCGATCGGGCCTTAGTCGACCACTCGGGCCCAGTGCGGGTTGGTCGACTTCACACACAACCTGGTTTCCTCACGATGTTTTCCTTCACCGTAAAAGCGTCGGATAAACGTTTATATGAAAAAAATGGGGACTTGTTTGCGCAAAATTAACTACTATAATTGATAATCATTTATCATCCTTAAGATGTATTGGTGGTTTGCAACACACACATAATATAAAGGAACTCAGTCCGTGATATTGTCAAAACAATTCTATTAAAGTAAGATCAAAGTATATATATTAGTACTAACATACAGTATGGACACTCCCTGCCGCTCTCTAGATTGCGACCTCACCCCTCGTCACCCAGATTGATACAGATTGGTTACAGTTTGGTTCTCGAATGCAGAGAATTTCGCCGTGGTTTCATTTGTATCGTCATTTGTTTTTAGAAATGTCATTTCTCGCCCGTTGTATGCAGTGCTGTATGAACACCCCGGGGTGTGGTAAGATCTACTCGTTATAATTTAAATTTAAAACCTCGTGAAGACCAATTAGTTAAGGTCAATTTTTCCATACAATAATTTTCGAAAAACCTTAAAACTTACAGGTACAAGCTTTTCATCATTACAGCTCATATATACGTCCCCACCGAGGGGCTCGAGCCTACCCTGAATCAGGGCGATTAGGCCTTAGTCGACCACGCGGGCCCAGTGCGGGTTGGTCGACTTCACACACAAACTTTGAGTTTCTTCGCAGGCGTGTGCAGGTTTCCTCACGATGTTTTCCTTCACCGTTAAAGCAATCGGTAAGTATGTACGTAAGTTTTTTGAAAAACTCATTGGTACATTGGCCGTCCAGATTTGAACCCGATACCTCTGGTTAGATGGACCGAGTCGTTACCGGTTGAGCCACCGACGCTTCTTTTTCGACAAGCTTTTATTTGAAAATAATTTTAATTATTTCCTATTCTTCTCAGCAAACCCTTCCATTTGATATCCATCATGGGGGTGCATAAAAAATTACTGGTCCGCCATCTTTGAGAATCCGCCATAGAAGAATTAAAATGACGTCACTTAATAACGTGTATGCAAGCTCAATCGGAAACCGAAAAGTGGGTCAAATTGAACGTGCAAATTTTGAACCGGACATATTGCATACGGACATATGCGCGGGGCACATAGCTCGTAGAACAGATGGCCGTTGGGGCAGGAAAGTTCTCGAGTGGCGATCGCGCACCGGAAAACGTAGCGCAGGCAGGCCTCCCACGCGGTGGACCGATGACCTGGTGAAGCTCGCGGGTAGCGCAGAACCGGTCGTCGTGGAAATCCGTGGGGGAGGCCTATGTCCAGTAGTGGACGTCCTTCGGCTGATATGATGATGTTACATCATCATCATATCTGCTCATATACGTCCCCACCGAGGGGCTCGAGCCTACCCTAAATTAGGGCGATCGGGCCTTATTCGACTACGCGGGCCCAGTGCAAGTTGGTCGACTTCACACACAACATGATGATATTACATACATACGAACATGCAAGTCAAATAAAAGCTTGTAAAAAGACCTTAAAACTAGATCCACCAGTATGTAGTAAGCCCTGGATGGTTAGCTAAACACTTAACACTTTTATGGTCTAAATTAGGGATGCATCCGATACCGATACCGATACGATATATCGGCGATACTTCGGGTTTGCCGATATATCGGTATCGGCGATATTTTTATGGCAGATTAAACGATACTTTTCAAATTTCGCGCTTTAAAAATGTAATGTAAACGCGCGTGTTGTCCCAACTATTTCGTTGCAAACGAGGCATCTGTCGCATCTGAGACTCTTTTCCACCGCAGGTCTTATTCAAACAGATTTGCGAAATCGCCTTTGCCCGCAAAACTTAAGAATGCTTTGTTTTTTAAATAAAAATCTTATAAATGTTAATTTTGATTACTAAAACTTGTAATTAATTGTGTTTTATTTATTCTACCTTCCTTTTTGAATTCAATAAGCGTATCGGTATCGGTATCGCCGATATTTTTATAAGAGTATCGGTATCGTATCGGCAAAAAGGCGTATCGATGCATCCCTAGTCTAAATTAGTTTATCGTATACTATTTTTACGATACGCGCTCTGCCTAGTGTGTGGTCACCAAGCTTCCTTTATTTTTATTTGGTCCTCCTAACCAGAGGTGCCGGGTTCAAATCCGGACGGCCAATGTACCAATGAGTTTTTCGAAACTTACGTACATATACTCACCGATTTCTTTAACGGTGAAGGAAAACATCGTGAGGAAACCTGCACACACCTGCGAAGTAACTCGAATGTTGTGTGTGAACTCTACCAATCCGCACTGGGCCCGCGTGGTCGACTAAGGCCCGATCGCCCTAATCAGGGTAGGCTCGAGCCCCTCAGTGGGGACGTATATGAGCTGCTATGATATTTGTATTTAAGGTAGCATTCGGATCTTGGCGACCACGGCCTGGTCGTCGCGACCCACTGTTTTGTATGGATACTGTCGCGCGACCCGGTCGCTTGCATTCATCAGTGCTAACTCATACAAAGCAGTAGGTAGGGCGCACGACAGACATAGTTTTAACCGCCTCCGTGGCGTAATGGTTATTCCATTCGCTTCACACTTCGATTCCCGGCGGGGTCAACTTGTAAGACTCGGTTTGGTTGGTGGTAGGGCATTTTCTAAGTCCGCCTGGCTAGCTACCCACCATCTTATCTAAGTCTTGCCGCCAAACATCAGTGTTAACAAAATTGATGTGTTCCGGCTTGAAGATAAGATAGCCAGTTCTCCTTTGCATTGGGGAATCTTTTTGGTAAGCCCGCTTCCATCTTCGGTATCATCGTCACTTACCATCAGGTAAGATGATACCAAGGGCTTACCAAATTGTTAATAAAAAAAAAACATCAAACTAATCTACTTTTTTTTCTCCTCAGGAAGTGAAAGTCAGCAGTCCCGACTACACGAACATACAGAACACAGACAACGTTTTAAACGACTTCCTCCTCCGCATAGAGCACTACAAGGAGAAGTATGAGCCCCTCGACGAGACCCTGGAGTCGGAGTATAGCTTTATGAAGATATACGACACGGGCGAGAAGGTAGTGGTCCACAAACACGAGGGCCACATACAGAGTCGCATCGTGTACTACCTGATGAACATACATATAGTGCCTAGGACGATATATTTGACTAGGGTAAGTTTATCAAAACTTTTTTTCAACCATTTAAAAAAAACCGGCCAAGTGCGAGTCAGAACCGCACACATAGGGTTCCGTACCATCATACTAGATGGCGCCAGTTTATTCACGTTTAACACTGAAGTACACGCGCGGGCTACCAGTGTAGCCCATGGGTAAAATTTGCTTGATATTTTTGCAACTGGTCACCCTACCAACACGACCGTTCAGCTAAGCCTCGTTGAATAAACATCGGACAAATTTACTGACCCGCTGGCGCGCGCCGCGTACGGACGTCTGCACAATAGTAAGACAAAGTGTTTGGGCTATAACAGGACCCGAGACCGGAACACTAGAAAACATTGTAACCACTGCAAGAAATGAATTTGTACCATAATCAGGTTTGCATATATCCTGATTGTGATAAAAATAATAACTAACCTAAAAATAAATATGATATTTAACGAAAATGTTGATTGATCTCGTACTTTAGTACAATTTTGATATTTTTCAGAGGTTTTTGTTTTATTTCCGAATAATTATATAATTATGTTAATTACCTTAATTTCTGCTTAATTTCATTTAAAATTTACAACAAATTTCCGTTGCTTTTTTCGTAAAAAAACAGTTATTTCTAAAAAAAAACATTTCGATATGGGCTACACATGTACCCCGCGCGAGTAACCGCGCGCTAAGTGGAGGGGCGTGTTAATAAAAAAGACACGTTTTTTGTATGGAGACCCCCCCTTATTTTTTCACTTTTTCTAATACTTAGTATATTTGTTGTTGCTAGTAACAGAAATACATCATCTGTAAAAAAATCAACTGTCGAGCTATCACGGTTCATGAAATACACACTAATTACAGACAGACAGACGGACTGGCAGCGAAGTCTTAGATAGGGTCCCGTTTTTACCCTTTGGGTACGGAACCCTAAAAAAGGAGGTTCTTAAATGAGTACCAAAAAAACATACAGTTGAGTTCAACTGTATGTTTTTTTTATGCTACGCATTTTCTTTGCCGATTGTCAACCGATTTTAATGTTTTTTTTTAAGGTTAGTTTATGCCTCCACCCATATAAATTTTATGAAAGTCGGTTTAGTTAGTACTTTTGTAGAAACTTTCATAAAAAAAAATCTAGAGCGAAATTGTACTTAGTTGTTTTAATTGAAGCAAGTTTGTAGTTAAAACCTTTAACGCATTTAGCGTTGTTAATTTATTTAGTCGTCATCGTCATGTCAGCCGAAAGACATCCACTGCTGAACAAATGCTTCCCTTAGGGATTAAAAAAAAATATTAGGTCTATGGTCCCTTGAAGCTATAAAAAAATCAAGGTTCTAATTCAAAGCAATAAAAAGATATGGTCATTGCCCGCTTCTTCGTCCGCGTCGAGGTTTTGAATTTTCTCTCGGGTACTCTTGAATTTTCCGCGGGCTATAAGGAACCACCATACAAAATTTCATCAAAATCGGCCTGGTAGTTTTTGCGTGATGCGCGAACATACAGACAGATAGACAGTGTTTGTTGGGAGCCGTCAAAGATGCAGTTAAATGAACGAACGAACTATAAAAACTTACTTTATGGCCTCGACGCGCCCTCCTGACCCGCGTCGATGCTTGCACGTGAGGTACTAACTACTAGTCTAGAAGGGAGAGGCAGGGTCAGATTGAGTAAAACAAAGGATTTTATCACTGAAAACTGTTTTGAGTTGAAAAATAATGCTACGTTAAATTTACTTGTACAAGCAGTTTCAACTTGTAATTTTCATCTTACGTGTGTAGTTCAGGTCACTTGAAGCTAGCGCTGTATATTTAAAAACACATTGTTATTAGAAAATACAGGTTAAAAGATGAAAAGGAGTCAAAACGTAAAAAAAAGGTAAAAGGAACAAATTTAGAAGAAAAGCCAAAATTTATAAAGCATATTGACGAAAACAAATTAAAGGAAGATGATCTCTCTTATCGTGTGGCACAATTAACCGCGCTATCCAAGGGAAAGACGGCGGTTGCCTGGCACTGACGTGTATGAAGTTCGCGTTGCACACGTCCGTAGGTGTAAATCTAAACGCTCTACACGTGACCGCGGGTGATGCTAAAGATGAAAACAGATTGAATATAAACTACACTGTTGCAGTTGGAGAATTAATCGTGACGCATAACGATGTATGGGAGAACATCGTTTCATACGTTTGTCCTTCAATCTGGTTGTTGTACTCGTTTGTAGGGTTCCGTCACAACCTGGACACTTCATACAACGGGCCAGAAATGACATTTCAAAAAAGGAATGACGGAACAAACAACATGGCGACGAAATCCTATACGTTCGACAACCAAACTTATATCAATCTGGGTGACGAGGGGGTGAGGTCGCAATCTAGAGAGCGGCAGGGAGTGTCCATACTGTATGTTAGTACTAATGTATATACTTTGATTTCGTATCCAAATGTGTTTCAATACGGAACCTTCAGTGCGCGAGTCCGACTCGCACTTGGCCGGTTTTTAAAATGAAATTGTATACAAAAACGAGATTTACCTAGATAACAATAAGATTTAATTTACAATTACACAGGTACATATTCACAGGCGATGATATTATTTTAAATAAGTCTCTTCTGTTAAGCTAATATTATAATTTTGAACAAAAAAACCGACTTCAAACAGGAAACCAAGGGTCTCCTCTATTTTTCGGGGATGCCATCATCAGATCAGATCATGGTACCACCCTTGGGATATCTCCTATCCAACAAAAAAGAATCATCAAAATCGGTTCATAAACGACGAAGTTATCCGCGGTCGAATTGAGAAACCTACTCCTTTTGTTCAGCAACATTTAAATTTATATAAATATTATAGACACACATGAATCATAGAATTTATCATAACTCATTTACTGATACTTGCTATTTTCCGTTGTCAACTGTCCAGTCACCTGTCCATTGTTGTTTTACAAAGTCATTGCCTTGTTAGATATACCTACCTAAGGAAACCAACCCACTAAGCATTTTTCATAAACATTCGGCATCGAAGTCGCCAATTACGTTACGCTGCGCAGTGGAGCCCAAAAAAAAACAAAAGACTTCTTAAAGGTACTTTAATTACTGATTTATAGTAATTACAAAGAATAAAATTAACTTATGAGCTAGCTATGCTACTATTCAGTCGGAAGTATGGAATTAGAATGACCAAAAAAGGGTAGGTTCACAAGCACTTCCACCACGACACGTTTTACATAGTCAGTGCCTCTTCAGCCTCTCAGCGCGACTTCGATGCCGAATGTTTATGAAAAATTCTTAGTGGGTTGGTTTCCTTAGGTAGGTATATCTAACAGCCTCGTAAAGTGCAATTATTAATCACAAACAAATAAATATTAATTGTTGTGTAGCAAACGGGAGGTTTTAAACTATGAGCGAATAAGTGGTAACATGCAACATGCCAGCATAGGGATGACGAATGCTAGTCATCTGATTTACTTTTTATCATCTGTCAAAACGACATTTTGTTCTAAAGATGTTTGAAATACATAGGCGTGACGTCATAGTTTTGCGGCGTCATATATGTACTCATTTTTTGATTTTGGTGAATTAAAAATCGAAGACTTGATGGAAAACAAAATGAGTAAGGTTTTCCGAAGTTTAAGTAGGAGAGCAATTTAGTGATCAAGAGTTCATAATTTATTTCTTATGATGTCGTCATCCCTATTATAATTATTATAATAAATATTATAAACTGCCTTTCACATAACTTGTCAATATCTTAATTTGAAAGGAGATGTTGAGCTAATTTGCACTTAAATTGATTAAACGTGTCAACTTTTTTGATGGATGACGGAACGTAGTTTATTATAAAGTTGGGCGCCTTCGTATGTAACATTAAAAAAGCAATTTCCTCCCTGTTTCTGTCCCAAAATGTCTCTAATATTGTCACCCTTTCGCAGCACGGCGAAAGCCTCCACAACATAGTAGGCCGGATAGGCGGCGACAGCGAGCTGTCCCCTCGGGGGAAGAAATACGCGGCAGCGCTAGCGACGTACATAGAGCAGCAGCAAATCCCAGGGCTTCGCGTGTGGACGTCCTGGATGCGGCGCGCCATACAGACAGTTAAAGATGTGAAAGCGCCTCAGGAGCGTTGGAAGGCGCTCAATGAGATTGATGCGGTAAGTTTTTCATCTGGGAGTAAGGGCACGGACGTATTATACTTTTCTCTATAACTCTATTTCTTGAAAGTTTAACCTGTCAGGCCCTAACGGAACCTAATGGCTCCGAGGTAAATGCTAACTCGCTCGGGGCCTAACGGAACCTATTGGCTCCAGAAGGGTGCACGCCACTTTAAGCCCTCACGGTGCATAAATACGTATCAAAGAAGGGTCGGCGCGCACGGGGCGGCGGTGCCTGAGGGAGTATTTGCTAATATAGTAAGGTGCTTGACAGGTTAAGTTTAACCACCTCCATGGTGTAATGGTTAGTCCACTCGCTTCACACCAGGAGGTCGCGGGTTCGAATCCCGGTGGGGTCAACTTGTAAGACTTGGTTTGGTTGGTGGTAGGGCATTTTCTAAGCCCGCCTGGCTAGCTACCACCATCTTATCTAAGTCTTGCCGCCAAACATCAATGTTAACAACATTTTTGTGTTCCGGCTTGAAGATAAGATAGCCAGTTCTCCATTGCGTTGGGGAATCTTGGTAAGCCCGCGTCCATCTTCGGCATCATCGTCACTTACCATCAGGTGAGATGATGCCAAGGTCTTATCAATTGTGAATAAAAAAAAAGATCCGCCATGAAAATGACTCTTAATATGACTCCTTTCAAAGTTTCGCAAAATAACACTTTGTGTTGTGACATATTCCGAAAATGACACTATCCACCGTGAAACACTCCCAAAATATAACTTGTACTTTTCTCATAATGACGCTAATATTGGCGCTTTCTTAAAATGTCACCAACATTAAAAATCATAAATAATAATATTTATAATAAAATAATAATATAATATATTTTATGATATTTCCCATAGTGGAAGTGCAGAAATGACACTTTCCATGGTGATACATTCCAATTTCTTAATTTGACATGTCACAAATTCTGTGACATAATGGCAAACACTACAATATCAAACACCCCTGACACAATAGATCACAGTTCAAGACGTGAAAGCGCATCAGGAGCGTTGTCCAAAAGCGTCGGTGGCTCAACCGATAACGACTTGGTCCTCCTAACCAGAGTTCCCGAGTTAAAATCCGGACGGCCAATGTACCAATGAGTTTTTCGAAACTTACGTACATATACTTACCGATTGCTTTAACGGTAAAGGAAAACATTGTGAGCAGTGAGCGGGACACATAGCTCGTAGAATAGATGGCCGTTGGGGTAGTAAAGCTCCCGGGTGGCTACTGCTTACCGGAAGGCGAAGCGTAGGAAGGCCTCCCACTCATTGGATCGACGACCTTGTCAAGGTTGCGGAACGCCTCTCTATACGGGCAGGGCAAGACTGATCGTTGTGGAAATCCCTGTGGGAGGCCTTTGTCCAACAGTATACGTCCTTCGCCTGATATGATCATGATGGAGTTCCTCATAATTTGATATCTTGAAAGGCTAAGAGCAAACAACGAAAATGACCCTTTTCCCCTTTGAAACTTTCCTACGTGACAAAGTATTTTTTTTATTAAAAATTTGAGTGCGTTTGACTGCGACTCACCTGATGGTAAGTGATGATGCAATCGAGGATGGTACACGCAAACTCAAATAATGCCTATTCACTCTTGCCTTGAAGATCTCCAAATTATAAGAATCGGGAAACGCTGACGCAGGCAAGGAGTTCCACTTCTTCACTATACGCATAAATAAAAAGTTTTTTTTTAAATTCAAGTTTTTATAATATTTCAGTTAACGTAATCTACATTTCAAAAGTGTCAACAATCCAAAATTACATTTTCAGTTGAATTATAAATGGCGCATATGTTTTAACTACCACTTTTTTACTGTTATATCCCCATCTGAAGGAAAACATCGTGAGGAAACCTGCACACGCCTGCGAAGAAACACGCAGGTTGTGTGTGAAGTCGACCAACCCGCACTGGGCCCGCGTGGTCGACTAAGGCCCGATCGCCCTTATTCAGGGTAGGCTCGAGCCCCTCAGTGGGGACGTACATGAGCTGATATGATGATATCCCCATCTACCCCAGTTTTTCTATACAATTTTTTTCCTCATGACATCCATCCATTCCTCACCACAGGGCATCTGCGAAGAGATGACCTACGCAGAGATCCAACAGAAATATCCGTCGGACTTCAACGCGCGCGACGCTAACAAGTTCGCATACCGGTACCCTCGAGGGGAGAGCTACGAAGACCTGGTAGCCAGGCTGGAACCCGTCATTATGGAGCTGGAGCGGCAAGGAAACGTGCTGGTGGTCTCGCACCAGGCGGTCATGAGGTGTCTGCTGGCATACTTCCTTGACAAGTCCGCTGGTAAGCTAAATATTGATTCTACCCAGTTTTTCGTCCTTATAATGTTTCTTCAGAATAAATTCTTACACCATATCCAGGTTTGCGAAAAGCTAAAGTTTCATCCAAATATCTTCAAGATATTCTCTTTATCCATAGGAATTGCTAACCTGGTAACTAAATGAAAGTTCAATTCAAATTTCATAAGAAGAAAGTAACCTACACAGCCCTCAGAATCGCTAAACTTAAGTGGCAGTGGGCGGAAAAAATAGCTTGTATAACGGATGGCCGTTAGGGTAGTAAAGTTCTCCAGTGGCGAGCTCGTACCTGAATATGTAACGTAGGCAGGCCTCCCACTCGGTGGACTGAAGACCTTGTGAAAGTCGTAAGGAGCCGCTGACTGCGGGCAACGCAATTCTTTTTTTGTTGAGTTCGTTATTGTCAGGAGAAGGTTCTTATGTAGGGTAGGGTAGGGTAGTGTAAGATAGTACGAAGTTCGCCGGGACAGCTCAATGATCAATGGATCAATGAAACTCTCGCCCAGCTCCATTTTAAAAGCTCGCAGCTGCTGTATCTTCTTCACAGGTACTTGAGATTTTAGCTGATCTTTTTTATAATGAAGCGAAGAGTTGCTTAGGGCTAAATCAACCATGGATGAGAAGAATCTTTGCGTCCACTTCCTGCCTCGGTATCTGTAAGGACACACGGCTAAAAGACGATCAGCTTAATCCGCTCCTCCCATTTTCTGGTTGTATTGTCGGACTACTCTGGGGCGTGGAACTGTAACGTATACGAGTTCATACCTTGTTTGACTTGTACCAGCGTCTACATTCATATGCTCCATTATTGGCCTCCATAGAAGATAAACATACTCACACACTCACAAATTTTCGCCTTTATAATATTAGTGTGATATCTAGCAGTAGACTGTAATGTATAGGGAATTTTAGTATTTTCAACCCTCTTGCGAGATACTAATTTACAAGATATGACCTGATCCAAAGAAGGATCCAAAAAGCCGATTTTCACGAAATTGTGGAGAACGTAACAAAGTCGCGTTGTTTGGCGTCAACGGCCGAGATCCTCTTCGGGTCAGCTAGCGAAGTAATTAAGAAGCTGTGTCTAAAAATAATTTTGAAAACCTAAAAACTTTTAGGCACAAGATTTTAATATTGCAAAATTTCAGCTCAATCGGAAACCGGGTAGTGGGTCAAATTTAACTTGCAAGATTTTATAACAGACACGGGGACAGGTGAAACTAAATAAAAGCTTGTAAAAATATTATTTTCAGAGGAACTCCCCTATCTCAACGTCCCACTGCACACGGTGATAAAACTGACGCCCGTGGCATACGGCTGTCGCGAGGAGCATATAACGCTACCAGTAGATGCCGTCGATACGCATCGCCCGAAACCTTCTGTAAGTATTAACAGATTTTGTAACCAAATTTGGTGTAGGTGCTGTTGGCTCGGGCTTTTACTCATCATACTGAACAACTTGTCCTAAGAGGCCTGAAGCCAATACGCAAAAAAACATACAAATCGATCAGCTGATTGACCAATTTGGTGCACTTTTGTATGGCGCAACATTTTTTTAGATATGACTCTTTAGGAAAAGTTCTTCAGAATTATAATTAGAAGCCCCTGTTGACGGGTCCTACACCAATTTTGTTACACTATGTATAGATGCTGCAAATGCAAATTTAATTAACTTTTGTGTTTTTTTATTCACAATTGGTAAGCCCTGATGATGATACAAGGTACAGGTTTCTTTAAAATTACCCCCTCCAATGGCCTCCTGTCACACCGCCGTCCAAAATTATCTGAATTGGGTACTCGACAGCACCAAAAATAAATTATGAAATAAAAATCACTAATTAGTCCTGCGATTTCAGAAAAAAATACACTAATTTGGTTTTTATATTATTTTCACTTTTTTATATATCAAACAAAAAAAACTAAACGGAAATCGGTTCATCCGTTTGGGAGCTACGATACCACAGACAGATACACAGATACACAGACAGACAGACACGTCAAACTTATAACACCCCTCTCTTTTGCGTCGGGGGTTAAAAACACATAAATTATACGTCAACGGCAATGCAAAATCATGACGTCATAGTACAATATTTTAAACATTTTTAGAACGAAATATCGTTTTTGACAGTTCATAAAAAGTAAGTCAGATGACTAGTAGGCAACTACCGAATAGGGGATCGGACTGCATCAAAAATAAATTCTAAAATATGATTTCCTAAATTGCTCTCCTCTTGAAGTTTCAAAAAACCTTACTTGTTTGGCTTTTCCATCACGTCTTCAATTTTTAATTGATCAAATTCACAAAATAAGTTCGTCAATGACGCTTAAAGTCTATGACGTCAATTGTGGGTATTTCAATCATTTTTAGAACAGAATTTCGTTTTTGACAAATTATAAAAAGTAACTCAAATGACTAGCAGTCCGATTTCCTATTGTACAACCCCTATCCAGTTTTCAATATCAAATTAGCGGAGTTTCTGAATGGTGATGTAACTGACGCCAGTAGCATATAACAGTCGCGAAAAGCACATAAAGTGTCGACGTTCTTCGTAGATACGGACCGCAAGAAACAAAAGATGACTCCAGCAACGCTTTTCAGAGGTCTATAATAAATATAAGGGTCCCTTCCCCAAAGAACCCTAAAAAGTGCCAATTAAACGCATCGTGAATTCGTGAGATATAATCAACTTTGCACCCGCTAAACTGGCATAAAAAAGTACCAATTTTCGAGCAACTCTAGAAAAAATAAGAGTTAAAATAAAAATAAAGTAAAACCGGCCAAGTGCGAGTCAGAACCGCACACAAAGGGTTCCGTACCATCATACTAGATGGCACTAGTTTAGAGACCTCCCTTATTTTTTCAGTTTATCTAATTAAATACATCATCTGTGAAAATTTCAACAGTCTAGCTATAATGGTTCATAAAATACACCCTGATGACAGACGGGCGGATAACGGAGTCTTAGTTAAACCCTGTTAGACTGACGACCTTTGCTACGCTTCAAGGATATCGATACTGCATACGATTTGGAATATATTGCAATTTTCGGTTTGAAAACGTGAATAACTTTTATGATTTGAATGTTTAATTTTAAAATACAAGATAAAATATAAGAGGCTGCAGTCTATGTTCCTGCGAGTAATAAGGTATCTTAATGGCCATGCTTTGATAAAACTCGTTTATAAATAAAGCTTTGATGAAACGAAACCTTAAGCCAATAGAAACAACCCGTATGGCAGATAAACTCATTAACGTTACGCCAACTTAACAAAAAAAAAATGGCCATGATTGAATTTAGTTTAATAACATAACTGATTCCTGATAATTTTGTATTTTGGAAACAAATGAAAACTTATTCCCGAATCACCGTAAGTACTAAATTGAGGAACGCAATAATATTTCGTTTTTCTGTATTTATCAACAGGTTTCTGAATGTAATCGTCATCCATCTGATTATGTCAGATTATGTCTAAATTTAACCTCAACTTTAAGTGTCGTTCTTAGACAACTTCTTCATTTCGCCGCAAGAGGCGCGCGGATAATCTTTGCATCGCCAATAATGCTTGCCATCACTTTCTGCTTGAGTACATAGGCCGTATATCAGCAGTGAGACGTCTACTGCTAGATAATTAGACTTCCACGGATGGCTTCTGGGATTTTTCATTTCTCTAGCTGATGCGAGTAATTAAATAAATACTGCTAAACTTTGAATAAAAACTGTCAAAGATGACCTAATTTTTAAAAAGTTATATAGTCAAGAGTTTAAAAAGCTAGTATTTCCGTCATTTTTCTATTTCCCTAGCTGTTTAGAGTAATAAAAAAAATACTAAACTTAATGTAATAAAATGTTTAAAAATTATCAACAATGACCCAATTTTTACCTCGCAACAACAGTTCAAAATCATTCATTCAGTCATTCACTTCGTCCCATCTCTACACCAAAGCAACAAAACTATCATGTCGATTTTTAATCTGTGACGAAATCCTTTATCAATTTCGCAATTTTATGGAAAATGTGTTAAAAGATGTATAAAATAATAACAGTTTTCAGTGTTAATTCATACGTCCACGTCGCAGTTACCATTTACAATGTTATTTAGTCTCATAATGTGTATGGTGTATTCGGAAAGTGGTGTTTTTTGTTCGAGCGGTGTTTGTTTACAACATAAGACAAGTATGAAAAAAAAGATTTTAATTGGGCCTTTACGTTCGGTAACTCGTTAGTTTTTAATCCGGTGAACGAAATCACAGCGGCGCGCAAAGTGAATACAGTGAATGAAAGTGCTTGCGTAGCTAATCCTTAACGTTTGGTAACCAATCTACAGCCAATCTGAGTGACGGGGGGGGGTCGAACCTAGAGAGCGGTAGGGAGTGTCCATACTGTACGTCAGTACTAATATATATAAGGTGTAACAAAATTAGCTGAAACTATTTTAGCACCAGTTAAAATAGTTTCAGCTAATTTTGTTAGACCTTATATACTTCGGTAATAGTAATATGGTCACGTTTTTACCCTTTGGGTACGGAACCCTAAAAACTATTATGATCAAGTCGTGGACCGCCTTAAGTCTATTAAACATCTATAAAATTCATGAGTTTCAAATCACATGTCACAAAACAGATAAACACAGAGGGTTCTGTAGCGGACCTAGTATGTCACAGATAATTTTGATTATACTAACGTACCTATGTGCTGGGTGGGTGCGTACGATACGGTGCATCTACTTAACAATTTTCGCTAGGTACTGCTAACATATCACGGAAAGTTTTAAAGGAATACCAAAGCTTCATATATTATAGTTTTCTAGAGTTTGATTAGCACTATCTTTATTGCTTAATGACGGTCAATAAGTTATCTATCACGACAAATATACATACAATACATATACAGAGTGTAAAAAAAAATGTGTAGGTCCCGTTAACTGGGGCTTCTACTCATCATACTGAACAACTTTTGTTGTACAAGTTTGCTGAAATCACGAAATAAATGTTGAACTCTTCATACAAAATGATTAGCTGATTGACCAATTTCTGCATTTTTGCATGGAGCGTCGAATTTTTTTCTTGAGAATTGACAATGGGTTCCTTGGGGAAAGTTGTTCAGTATGATGAATAGAAGCCCCAGTTAACGGGACCTACACCAATTTTGTTACACGCTGTATGCTTTGTCCAAACATACACAGTAGAAAACATATAATTTGTATATTGGAAAATAAATTGTACAGTCACGTTGCGTAGCCTTCATCACACCCTGGACACTGCATACAAAATTACGGCGAAATTCTAAACGTTCAGAACCACACTATAACCAATCTGTATCAATCTGGGTGACGAGGGGGTGAGGTCGCAATCTAGAGAGCGGCAGTGAGCGTCCTTACTGTATGTTAGTACTAATATATTATTTCTTCTTTAGCTCCATCTATACGAGTATATGTTTGAAAGTAAACACTTAGTCTTCAGAAAATAATCTTTTTTTTTTGTCATATACCGGTATAGACAGTTTTATCATCCTCTGAAAATTATCAAATCTTTTTTATCTTATAAGTTTGTTTTGATTGTTTTGACAACCTTAACAATTGTTGCCTTGGCAACCGACATTGTTGCTTCCGTTCGCCTCGCCCGACGACACTTTCCGTAACCCTCTTGTCACGCATTCACCTGCTTACTGCCCAAGTCAAGCGTGCGTAAAGAAGTTTTACTTCAATAAAGATACGGCCTTTTATGCCGCAAAAAACGTACATTTCGACACTCTCAAGGGAATCAAAATTCATAGGGTATTTTCCGTTGACCTAGAACTATGAAATTTGGCAAGTAATACCGTCTCATACTACAAGTACCTAGGCTGTTTGATAAGTACCCGTTTATGGAAAAAAATATTTTTTTTTGTATATATGCATTTATTTTTCTACGTAGTCACCTTTTAACTCTATACACTTGTTCCACCTATACTCAAGCTTCAATAAACCATCCAAAAAGTATGATTTTGGAAAGTCATTAAAATAGGCCTCTGTGGCGGCAATGACTTCGTCATTTGATCCTAATCGCTTACCACCGAGCCATTTTTTTAGGTTGGGAAACAAAAAGAAATCGCATGGGGCCAAATCTGGAGAATACGGGGGGTGAGGCAATAGTTCGTAGCGTAACTGTGCTAATTTATCCGTCACAACTCTGGACAAATGAGCCGGGGCGTTGTCTTCATGAAACAGTACTTTTTCTTTTTTAAATGGGGTCGTTTGTCCTTTAAGACGGCGTCAAATTCATCCAATAAATTAGCATAGCACTGCCCTGTTATCGTTTTCCCCTTTTCTAAGTAGTCAATATGTATAATACCCTGCGAATCCCAAAAAACAGTCGCCATGATCTTTCCAGCCGATGGGACGTTTTTTGCTTTCTTTGGAGCAGGTTCACCCGGTAAAATCCACTGCTTCGACTGCTCTTTCATTTCCGGGATGTAGTGGTGAACCCACGTTTCGTCCACGGTTACGAAACGACGCAGAAACTCCTTCGGGTTACGTTTGAACACGGCCAAACACTGCTCCGAAGTAGTCAGTCGGTTCCGTTTTTGCTCCTCCGTGAGTAAACGCGGCACCCACCTCGCCGATACTTTCTTCATACCCAATTTTTCTTCTAATATGTGTTGTACCCTCTCGATTGAAACGTTTACACCATCAACGATTTCTCGAAGTTTAATTCGGCGGTCGGCTAAAACGATTTTTTCAATTTTCTTAACCATATCGTCTGTAGTCACCTCAATTGGCCGGCCTGGGCGATCCTCAGCAAAGACGGTTGTTCTCCCCCGCTTAAACTCGTTATACCAATATCTGACGGTTGTCATAGAAGGAGCACATTCATGGTAAACCGCTTGCATTCTTACTTTTATTTCATCACATGTTTTTCCTTCGAAAAACAAGAATCTAATTACAGACCGATACTGTTCTTTCTCCATTTTAACAATTTTAAGTTCACGCTTTCACTAAATCGCTGTCAAATGAGAAAAAAAAACAAAAGAATGCCATTTTTTTTCTTTTTCCCGCCTCTGAAAAATGGCTTAAAAAGGTGGTATACTTATTTTCGGCCAGTGATATTAATATATTTAGTAAACGGGTATTTATCAAACAGCCCTCGTATATGGAAAAATCTGAAAACTATAAATTTTTGATTAAATCATAATAATTATATTATTCTTTATGTAAAGTACGTAATCAATTGATGATGATGAAGATCTATCCGACCGATTTCGGTCATGGCGACCACTTCGACTCCTAGTCGGTTTGCCGCGCATGCGCTCGAAGATGGTTTATGTAGCCAATCTTCGCAGCGAAACTCCTCGCGCACTGAGGGCATTTAAGTATGCCACTCTCGTAATTGTATGAAATGGTCGCAGGTGGTCGGGCCTTTAACTGGTCGCGTTTGATATCAAGGTCAGCTTTACGCTGATCCTCGAACTCGCGCACTTGCCTATTCACAATTCTGCGCCATTCAGGCTCGAGTCCGACTCGCACTTGTCCGATTTTTTACGTCCAATACATTTAATATTGTTACATGAATCAGTACTTGGTATGGTGAGGAGTACTTGCGCACTACGATTCATAATTAGAAAAACAACCTAAAATACTGATATATAGGGTGTCTCAAAAGAAAGTTTATATTTGTTTAGCTTAGGTACTGCGTGAACGCAAAGAATCCTAGGGTCGCGGGGGTATATCAATCGGTAGACTGGCTCTTGGGAATTCAGTCGCTATAGAGCGTTTCACGGGAGACAGCGTACGTTCCGTGTGCGAGCGTTTTACAAAAACAACGATTCTGCCAATTCTGCCATAATTGCGCGGCAGAAACTTCGCAATCATTACCAATTTCGTCACTGGGTGTTTCTTAAAGGTCCAGAAGTTTGAGGAGACCTTCCTCAAACTTCCTGTACCCACGTTTTAATTCTGATGCTTCTTTAAGGTGATGAAGTTGGTAACGATTGCAAAAATAGACAATAGACAATAGACAGAAAATCGCCAGGCAATTATGGAAGAATTGGCAGAATCATTTTTTTTGTAAAACGCTCGCACACAGAACGCACGCTGCCTCCCGTAAAATGCTCTATAGCGACTGAATTCCCAAGAGCCAGTCTACCGATTGATATACCCCCCGCGCTTTGCGTTCACGCAGTAAGCTAAACAAATATAAACTTTCTTTTGAGACAACCTGTACATTGATGACTGTGACGTGAATTGAGCCATACTTTTAGGGCCTTGGCCGCTGAGGAAGTGTTTCAATTAAGTGTTTTCATTTTACTACGCGTTCCGGTTTTTCTAAACAAATTTTACACAGGATATTTCAGCGGTTAGTCAACGCCCGAAACTGTCGGTGCGGACGCGAAGCTGGCGTGCTGAATCACGTAAGCGGGTATAGATGGCGCTGTCAGTTTTTAAGATCGCGCTTACGACATTAACGCTGTTGTGTATGTCTACATTATGTTTCGTTTCATCTTCATATACTGGGGTTTCCACTTTTCGGAATATTTTTTTGAAAGATCGCTAGTTTCCATGGCGATCTGAATATTATAAACTAATCTCTACACTCCACAGTGGATCGTCGACTTACCAGTGATGGGTCGTATCTAGATCCTTTTTGGGTATTTATTATCTGTATATAGGTATACTTTTGATCCTGTATCTAGTATCTGGATCTAGATAATTTACTCGGTATCTATTATCTGCAATCCTATTCAACTCAATTCAATATATTTATTCAAAATAGGTGCAAATTACACTCTTTCTGATAGTCATAAAATAATATAATAACGTCAAAATTAAATTCTTGATATAAACCAGATTATGTCATTAGAACATGAAACAATATGATACGAAAAGTTATACTTATAAATCATTGAATGCATTTAACAAGAGTAGGCCAGTTCACACGGACAGCACCCGGTCACGAGTATAACGCGAGAGTCGGCCATCGCTCCCATCAACCATATTAGGGGGAAAGGAACGATCCGGCCCCCGATACTCTTTCCAGATTCAATTATGTCTGAAATATTATTTGAAAATTCGCGCCGCAGGCGGCGGTGGCTGTCGAAATTTTTATTGCCTACCTATTACGGTTCATGCGTCGGTGGCGCAACGGCTAGGGCCGCTACCTCCTATCCGAAAGGTCGTGGTTTGAATCCTGCAACGTACCAATATGTTTTCGAATTTCTATTTCATAATATGTACGTTTATCCGACGCTCTAACGGCAAAGGAAAACATCGTGAGGAAACCTGCACACGCCCGCGAATAAACTTGAAAGATGTGTGTGAAGTCGATCAACCCGCACTGGCCCTGCGTGGTAGACTTAGGCCCGATCTTTATAATAATTTAGGGTAGACTTGGGCCCCTCGAAAGTACCCTGTAGATTTGCCTTGCGAATTTCGAAAATTTACCGGTATAAACGGCTATATCTTTTGATTGGGTTGCTTAGAAGTTTGATTTTTTCTCAGCTCCAAGGGACTAGTATTTAGACCTGAGTATTTGATATGAATTTCAGGTTGATAACTCCACGCGTTCTTGAGAAAAAGGGTCTTGACAGACAGACGGACAACAAAGTGATCCTATAAGGTTTCCGTTTTTTCCTTTGGAGGTACGGAACCCTAAAAAATCAATTATTTTCTTATAAAATATAAAATTACTTGATAAAAATAATTTCAAGTATTTTAGTAATGATTTAAAAAATCAATTTTTGTTGACTGCAACAAGTTCGTAATACGACGTCAAAATCTTGAAAAAATTACAGTTTATGAGGTTAAATACATAGATTATAGGAAAATATATAAGAAAATCTAGTCCTTCCGTTCCCACAGGAAAAATGAAATTTCTACGTCCAGAATAAATAGACCCCTATTTACATAGAGCAAAGTATGTACTGATCGGTCTTGTTCTGTTGGTATTTTAGTTCTGGTGCGGAACCCTTTTTTGTGTGACCCCGAGTCGCACTTGGCCGGTTTTTTACCTGACTGCGCCAGAAGGAGGGTTTTGTTTTTCAAGAGTATGTATATGTATAATTGTTTGGCACGCTCTGCGGCCTGAAAGGCTGGATGGATTTTAGCTTGAGAGGTGTCGTTAGATTCGTATTTACTGTAAGAGTGACACTGGGTATATCAAAATAAAAAAAACAAAATGGCGGATTTTTGGCGCCAAATTCAAATGTTTGGCATGCCCTGCAGCCTGAACGGCTCGATGGATTTTAGCTTGAGGGGTGTCGTTAGATACGTTTTTACTGTGAAAGTGGCACTGGGTATATGAAAAATAAATATAAAAACAAAATGGCGGATTTTTGGCGCCAAATTCAAATGTTAGGCACACTGCAGCCTAAACGGCTCAATAGTTTTTTTGCTGGAGGAGTGTCGTTAGATACGTATTTACTGTGAGAGTTACACTGGCTATATCAAAACAAAAAAACGGTAATTTAAAAAACTAAAAAACCCGACTACGTTTCTGTGTAATTTGGAAATGAAAAAACCCTAAAACAAGAAAGTCGTCATACCCGATTGCACTTAACTTAAGAATCGCCAAAGTTGCTAAGGCGATGCTTATAAGCGTCAAATTCATAACAAAAATGACAATTTAGTCCTTACATAATAGTCTTTAGGCGCTTTAAGAAGTTTAGTGCAAACGGGCATTCGACTAATAGGGGTAGGTAAATTATAGAACAGCAGCTCATTGTACATATTTGTACAATATTTTTAAGTAAATTCTAGAAAGTCAGCCGTCTAGTCATTAGCTTGCGGTAATTACAGTGATTGAAGTAATCTGCAATGTAGGTATGTGCTCTTAATTCACTAAGCCTCCATTTCTAGAATGGGTCCCGACTGCTACAATATTTCTTGTGTTTAAAAATATTGTAAAAATATGTACAATGAGCTGCCGTTCTATAATCTACCCCTATTAGTTGATTGCCCGTTTGCACTAATCTTCTTAAAGCGCCTAAAGACTATTATGTAAGGTCTAAATTGACATTTTTAGTATGAATTTGACACTTATAAGCATCGCCTTAGCAACTTTGGCGATTCTTAAGTAAGTGTAATCGGGTATGACGACTCTCTTGTTTTAGGGTTTTTTCATTTCCTAATTACACAGAAACGCAGTCGGGTTTTTTTTTTAGTTTTTTTAATTACCGTTTTTTTTTGTTATGCATACCAGCCAGAAGCTGCTTAGAATCCATCGACAAATGATCATGAAACTCGTAATTTCAAATTTTGATGTCGGTCGCACCATGGTTTAGACGCTAAGGAAAGCATGATGGACGGACGGACCGACTTTTGACAATCCTGTTTTTATCACGCTTTTATTAGCTTCACCTGTATGTATTTATGTATGTATATTTTACCCACTTTAAACGGCCAGGTTTAAATCAAACTTTGTACATTTATCAAGAATCAGTGACAATACAATAATTTTATAAGTTTATCTCATTATCAGGATCTGATCTGATCAGGATCGCCAGGAATAAATACACATCGAACTAAAAATTGAAAAATAAATATAGTTTAAAAAAACGAATAAACACACTTTTAAAGCACATAAAACTAAAAAGTAAAAAATAATTCTTAATATAAGCTGAAAACAATAATGAGCGAAAAATACTAGTATTATTGTGAAAAAAGCGTGGGGCGCTTTGTGCCATATTTTTCGTATATCGAACAACCCACGATTTTTTTACTATAATACCTACTAGTATTTTTCGTTCATTATTGTTTTCAGCTTATATTAAGAATATTTTTTCACTTTTTAGTTTTATGTGCTTTGAAAGCGTGTATTTAGTTTTTTTAAACTATATTTTTTTGTTAATGCTAGTTAGTGATACAAATACATTTTTGGTGAAACGATAAAAATGTTCACAACGACAATACTTTTTTACCCTTTTTTCACCCTCACCTGAGAACTCACCCGATGGGAAGTGATGATGCCGTCGAGGATGGTACGTTACTATCGCTGTACTCGGTCGCCCGAAAGTAAAAAAAAAATTGGATGTTAAGCTATTGCATAGATTCTATCGCGGGCCTTGAGCGCGGGCACCGAATCCAGAAATTCCGTAACGACAAAAAACCTCACGCTCCCCACTCCGACGGGCACGGAGGTGTGGCTTGAAGGCCGTGCATATCCATCATGATGATGGTGGTGATGGTGGTCGTGATGGCGGTCGTGATGGTGGTCGCGATGGTGGTCGTGACGGTGGTCGCGATGGTGGTCGTGATGGTGGTCGCGATGGTGGTTGCGATGGTGGTCGCTATGGTGGTCGTGATTGTGGTCGCGATGTTGTTCGTGATTGTGGTCGCGATGGCGGTCGCGATGGTGGTCGCGATGGTCGCGATTGTGGTCGCGATGGTGGTCGCGATGGCGGTCGCGATGGTGGTTGCGATGGTGGTCGCGATGGTGGTCGCGATTGTGGTCGCGATGGTGGTCGCGATGGTGGTCGCTATGGTGGTCGTGATTGTGGTCGCGATGTTGTTCGTGATTGTGGTTGCGATGGTGGTCGCGATGGTGGTCACGATGGTGGTCGTGATTGGTGTCGCGATGTTGTTCGTGATTGTGGTCGCGATGGCGGCCGTGGTGGCGGTCGCGGTGGCGGTCGCGATGACGGTCGCGATGGCGGGCGCGATGGTGGTCGCGATGGTGGACGATGACGCTGGCGATGATGATTTAACTTTCTTAACTTTCTTAGTGTTAATTTATTACATAAACATCCCGCGCTCCAAGGACTATATGGTACTGTTAAATACGGCTTATATAAAAAATAATAATAATTATAATTGCATAAGTTGATAAAAAATGCTATACAATAGCTTTCCCGCGGCAGTCCCCGAGTGCCACACGTCTTTTTTTTTTTTTTTAATTTAACAAAGCGCAGGACCTTATGTTTTCACATTTTGTGAAATTTATATTTCAGATCATCAGAAGGGTTTTGGCTTGATCTAAGAAATAAACTCGTCTTTGAGAAGTTTTGGAGTGTACTATAAATATTCACACACGTTTGCAACACGAGGCTTCACGATGATTCGGATAAAAACAGATTATTTTATAAACTTCGATGAGTTCGGCACGGGGCTGGCATCCCAAGTTGACAGTTCACTGCTCGATCAAAAGTGCTCGTAAAATAATTGGCGCCTCTGTTGTAGCCTCTGTAGGTTGTCTGCATTGTCATTTATTGGTTCGATAATCACAACGATTCTAATTGGCTAACAAACAAATACCAACACTACAAACTAAAACTGGGTTCCAGCCTCACACCGACCACACCTTGGCCAAAGATTACCTATTATTACTACCCTAGCTAACCGCTTGACGTTTCAAGATAAAACACACGGTGCTTCGACGCATGCATAGGGGGCGCCACGTCCTTGCGCTCCGACATGTATAATATGATGATGATTAACCTTTACATTTTAATGTTCCTTTACTAAATATCTCGCACTCAAATTTTTAATATAAAAAAAAAAAAATCTAACAAGGGCTTACCAATTGTGAATAAAAAAAATCAATTCAAAAATACCAATTGTGAATAAAAAGAAATCTAATTCAAAATTATATTCACAACAGGAAAACGAAGAGAGGTGAATCTACATAAAAGTAAAGAAATGTGTGCGGCGCTAGTTTAGATTCTAATACGTAGCAATAGATTAGAAAATAGAATACAGAATGCTCACAGCATGAAAAATGATGGTTGGAGGGTCAGAAAATTTTGAAAAGTTAAGTTTTATTTGTTTTGATCGGTGGGGGGTTTCAATTAATGTCGTTTTAGTGTGGTGTTTTTTTCCTATTTTATGTTTTTTTATCCTGTTTTTTCAACGGGTTTTAAGTTTATATATTTAATTTTTTGTTCTAGTTTATCGTTGTTTTGCTTTTGTTTCACTCCTTTTCCCTTATGTTTTATATTTATTATAATATTTGATTTCCTATTCTATAGAATTCTATTTATTTCGCAAAACATCTATAAACATTTTTTTATACCATTGCCCCTCCAAAAAGGTCATTTTATTTTGACCACTATTTTGGTGTTTGAATTTAGAATACACCAATATATTCGACCTCCATCTTAAAAATACTTCAAAAAAGTGCAAAAAATACTCGATGCAAACTCCTTGTGCAAAGAATACTCGACGTAGTACAAACTCCTTTTGCAAATAACTCCTCCAGATTTGATTGTTAGCATTAGAATAAAAACTGTTTTGTGTTCTTTGCGGTCATTTCAGTAAATTGGCGCTATTTTGAATACTTAACTTACAACTTAAGTATACGAACACAAAGAAAGTTACTCTTAATTTTAATGTGCATTTTAATTAATTTAACCTTCCTTTTTTTCTTAATTAAATGTATATTTTCGCTTAATTCTTTCTTTCTCACGTAGTCATAGTATAAAGTATAGTATGCAACTCTTGAATAAAACGGATTTATATTTATATCACTCGTGTCGCTCAGGATTCTTACACTTGAATCACGACCGTACGTAGGTTAGTTGTTAGAATCCTTCACTTGCTCGTGATTCATCTATGGCACTCGCTTTAATTCCGTCCTTTATTCACTAATTGCATAGTATACTTTTTTTTTGTTTGGGGGTTGGGTTATTTTCTCAATTTTCTTTGAGTAATTAAAGAAATATGTTTTGGTTTATGGTTTTGTTTACAGGTGATACCAGCGCCACTTATCAAGGCGCCCGTGCCGCTGATCTTCAACGGCGAGAGCAACGGCGACCCAAGCGAGGAAAGTCGCGCACACTAACATGTATCTTGTACATAGTACGATACAAAAAGTTCGTATGAAATTTTAATGGAGGGAAACTATACAGTGGAAATAGTTCTATCACTTACTACAATGCTAGACGAAAACGTCCTATATTTTTTCACATCTGTTTTAATTAATTTGTGCAATTTACAATAAAAATACTTATTTATTATATAGTTTATTTATTGTATACAGTAAAGTCGAGTCGGCCAAATAGTGTCGCTTATGTAAACAAAAAGGAAGAATTCAATGTGTTGTAATAGGAAAACAGAATACGTGTCAATAATAATGTGTCAGCGTTATTTGATGTCAAGGCGGCGTACTTTGACACGCGGCGGCACGCGCTGTGTCGGTATTTACAAAGGGAGAGTGACACTGTCTGAGCACATCGACTTGATTCATACAAAGGGTTCAAGTTATTTTTAAAAAGAAAGTTCTTCCAACTGACCCGGAAGGCAGGGATGGATACTTAATGTAAAAATTGCAGAAAAATATATATAATACCGACATAGCCACTCGCTAAACTGAATCGGCGGCGGGTGGGGCACATAGCTCGTGGAACGGATGGAGATTGGAGTGCTAACTCGAGTGGCAACTGAACCGGAACACGTAGCTAGGCAGGCCTCGATGGGCCGACAACCTGATGAAGGTAGCGGGAAGCCGCTGGAGGCGGGCAGCGCGGGACCAATCGTTGTGGAAACCTTGAGGTAGGCCTTTGCCCAGCAGTGGACGTAAGGACGTCCTTCGCCTGACGATTATTAACGGTTGTAAAGTGTTTTTGGGAAACGTTGTTTAGTTTCATGGGCCTACTACCATCTGCCGTTTTTCTGCAAATGAAAATTGCTTATAGTATTGAGGTATCATTTGTTTTCACCCAAGATCTTAAAATTAAATCGTAACGTAAAACTACTTATTCCTGTCGCTAGACCCTTTTATATCATCCCCATGTTACTATTTTGAAAATCTTATAGAAAAACGAAACAAATAATGTTATTTTTATAAAATATAAATTTATCTTATAGCGTTTAGAACGAGATGACACAAAAGGGGTTAGTGAAAGGAATAGGGAGGACTTTGTAGGCAAATTTTATTAGTGCCCACATAACGTATTTAGAGCAGTAAATATAGTAACATTGTATTACGCTGCCAAGTTAGTGGAGAGTGTGGCGGTTATTTATAAGTTTTTCTTTCTATGTTTTATAGTTTGTGGTCCGAGAATTGTAGGAAGCTAAAATGTACATTTATTATGTATATATATCCTTATTTAAATAAATAAAAAAAATATTTATAAATAGCGAATAAGTCAAATTAGCTATTTAATTGGCATTGTTCAAAAAATCAGATATATTTTTAAAATATTAGTGTAGACTATACTAAGGAACTTATTTGATTATTATGGTTTTTAATTACTTTTTTTTTTATTCATAACCTGAAATGTGTAAAAAACTAAGGTTAGTGCCACAGTAAAAAACAGACTCAGTTCGATTCTGGTTTTATTAGGAGTTATCCGCGCAGTCGTGAATTAGCGGCTAGCCCGGTATTACTTTTTTTTCGCCCTTTTTAGGGCAGGCTAAGGCTCATTGGCCATACCGCCTTGTCTTCAGTGTAATAATATTTCGGTAGTATTTGTAGATTTTACGTCTTCAATATTTTTTTTGTCTTCAAGATCACTATGTCTTCACGTCGTATGTACAGTCTATAAAGTAACCTAACCTAACTCGAGCAAAATGATAGCACTTTTGCTAAAGCTTTCGCGGACTTCTTGTGGTAACTAGAAGCACAGCATACCCACTTTTATTTCATTATCCTACACAATAAACACATAAATGGTACTTTTCTGATAAATACACTATCATTGTTATACAACAAAAAGCACAAAATGTAATTGTTCGGATAATAAAAGAAAAATTACAAACTGAACGCTAAAAATTCCCGCCAAAAAGTCCTAGCCCGGTAATAAAATGGCTAGTTTGACTGTGACATTTCCACTAAGTTGACAAGCCTGCATGACCAATAAATACTTTCTGCTTTATGTAACATATGATAAAAAACCGTTCAAGACATTGTGTTCTATGGTTGAGGAGACTGAGGCCAAGTGAGCATAAGGCCTAATTACACTAGTTCGCAGAGGCAAGAGTTACCATATCATCATATCTCCTTCTGACACAAGCCACCGTGGATAAGTCCATCTCCTTTCTTTGTTCACACAGATATAAACAGCAATGCTGGCTATGTCAGGAGGGAACAGGTTGATACGCATGCCTCTGCGAACATCAAACATGTGTAATTAGGCCTACAGGGTTTTCTAAAGCTGCGCGTCCACCGCGCGGGCATTACGCGGAAAGGGGGACTCGCTTTTTCTGTATAATGCGAAAACAGAGACAACGGTTCCTAAGTCCCACGGTCCACGTCCCTCTTTTCCATACCTGACGCGGTGGACGCGATGCTTAATTGTTACTGTTTAAATATTAAATATTTGAAAAGATGTCATTTAAAATTTAGCCACATTGGCATGCTATCTAAAATTTATTCGCTGTCTAACTTGTAAATAGTAAAAGCTTACCTTTTAATTTTCTAAAGATCAACTTGACAGTTTTTTAATTGTGCATTTTAAATAAATTGAAATGGTACACAATAGTAATTGATTGAACATACATCCATTTTTTCGATCGTGTTATATATATACTTCTTAGAGTATTTTTTTTTATTGAATATCCAAAAGCTACAGAAATTCGTCTGCGATTCCTATTTCATAATATTTGACGTGATAACGTCTTATAAATCGATGAGCATGACTCATTGTCACGTCCTCATTTGTCACGTCCCGCCTGAGCCGAGCGTGCAAGCGAACAAGCGCGGAACAAGCGACAGAGAGGCACGATCGGCCTAAGCGTTCGGCTTGTGACACGTTGTCACGTAAAATTATCGTTTGTAAACCGACTTTACAGACAACCAGTTTTTTAGCCTATTATTATAGACTGGATAGTACCTTTATTCTTAGATAAGTTTAAAAATTGTGAATACTCGGTCAGCTCTGTATATTAAGGTGTACCTATGTATTTTGCTACATTTTGTTCTGTTTTACAAAACAAATACTAATAAAGAAATGTTACCAAGTTTTAAAGGCCGCAACCTATATTTAAGGTCTAACAAAATTAGCTGAAACTATTTTATCTGGTGCTTCTACCCATGAAACTGAACAACATTCCCCATGGAACCCATAGTCAAATCGCAAAAAAAAAAATCGGCTCTCCCTTACTAACTCAATCAGCTGATCAGCCAACTTAGTATAGGAAATACATTTTTTTTTTTGAGATTTGACTATGGGTTTTATGGGGAAAGTTGTTCAGTTTCATGGGAAGAAGCACCAGTTAAAATAGTTTCAGCTAATTTTGTTAGACCTTTTATAGGGTGCGACATAAAAATGGACCTGTGTAAAGAGTCTGAAACTATTGGGAGTAGAAACATTTTTAGAGTAAAGAAAAACTGCATTCAAAAGTTTGATAAAAAAAACTTACATGATAATCGTTTATTTTGAAATATTGAAATTTGAACATTTCGTTTCATTTTAGAAACGGGGTTTTTAGTAAGGTTTATTCCTTACAAGCCACGCTATAACCGCTCCAATGCCGCAGTTAAACCCTTCTTTGTTTAACTATTGTCTGGTTTCGATAGCGCGACTACGGCATTACCTGGACACTTCATGCAACGGGCCAGAAATGACATGAAAACGAACGACGACGAGAGACGAAAAAAAATAACGGAACAAACATAATGGAGGTGAAATCCTATACGTTCGACAACCAAACTGTAACCAATCTGGGTGACGGGTGACGAGGGGGTGAGGTCGAAATCTAGAGAGCGGCAGGGAGTGTCCATACTGTATGTTAGTACTAATATATATCATCATCATTACAGCTCATATATCATTATCATTATCATTTATTTCATAAACAGACAATCTGTGTGCGAAAAAATTTTAAAAACTTAAATCTAATAACATAATATTCAATTTCATGTTAACATTTTATAAAAACAAATTTAATGTCAAATATATAACAAATTTAATGTCAAATATAAAACAAATTTAATATCAAATATAAAGTAAATTAATGTAAAATTTCAATGTCACAATTTTAAAAGTCATCAAATGAATAACAATTTTTATCCAACAAAACCAATTTTAATTTTTTCTTGAAAATGTCAACCCTAGTTTCTACCTTTAATTCTGTCGGAAGTCTATTAAAGAATGCCACGGATTGATACAGTGGACAATGGTTCACAACATTTAAACATGGCTCGATAACGTGGTGTAAGTCCTTTCTCCTAGTAACCATACGCAAATTCATCATCTCATCGGATTCAAAAACTAATCTATGTTTTACCAAATCCACTAAAAGAACAAGAATATAGAGACCAGGAACCGTTAATATTTTGTATTTTTTAAAATAGTCCCTACAGGATTCCCACGGAGGAATTCTAGCTATTGTTCTTATAGCCCTCTTTTGGAAAGTAAAAGCTTTTGTCAAATTATACTTATAGCTACTTCCCCAATACTTAATACTATAACGCAACTTTGATTCGATTATGGCAAAGTAAACAGATTTCAACTGTTCCAACGTCAACACATCTCTTAGGCTTCTTAAAGCATAACAAGCCGAGCTAATTGAACTTTCCAGTATATTTAGTTCTGGTTTCCAATTTCGTAATGAGTCAATTTGTATACCCAAAAATTTTACCGAATTCAGCACCTCTATATACTCATTATTTAAAATCAATCTAAGAGAATCTCGGCTCCTTGCAGTTGACTTAAACAAAATTGCATTGGTTTTTTGTGGATTAAGCATTAGGTCATTAGCTTCAAACCATCTATGGAAAGCTGCTAGAGTCGAATTAACACTGTCATTTAGTTCCTTGATACTAGTTCCTGACAGGATTGCATTTGAGTCATCAGCGAACAACACTAATTGGGCATTTGGAACTTTAGTAGTGACATAATTTGCCAAGTCATTGACAAATATTATAAAGAAAATAGGGCCCAAGATGGAATTCGTAGTCCGGAATACGTCCCCACCGAGGGGCTCGAGCCTACCCTGAATCAGGGCGATTAGGCCTTAGTCGACCACGCGGGCCCAGTGCGGGTTGGTCGACTTCACACACAACCTTCGAGTTTCTTCGCAGGCGTGTGTAGGTTTCCTCACGATGTTTTCCTTCACCGTTAAAGCAATCGGTAAGTATGTACGTAAGTTTTTTTTGAAAAACTCATTGGTACATTGGCCGTCCAGATTTGAACCCGGTACCTCTGGTTAGATGGACCGAGTCGTTACCGGTTGAGCCACCGACGCTTTTAGACTTTATATATATACTTTATATATGTATACTTTGACTTCGGTATGCCAGGACTTAATTGCCACAATAAAACAAAAACCAGTTACAACAACCGGTTTCGATTTCCGGGCAATGTATGACTTTTTCAGAAAAGTATCAATGCCGTTTTTCTTTACTCTACTTATTCTTTTAGCCCGTTTCTAAAATGAATCGAAAAATCCTAATTTCAATATTTCAAAATAAACGATTGGGAACGATTTCCGAATCATGGATGTTTTTTTGTTAAACCTTTGTATGCAGTTTTTCTTTACTCTAAAAATGTACGACGTGTTCCCAGTTCACAAATTTCTTTATTCCCGATCCGATAATGTCAGACTTTTAATAAAGACCTACTTTTATGTCGCACCCTATACAGGTGTGTCCCGTTAACTGGGGCTTCTACACATCATACTAAACCACTTTTGTTCTACGACTTTGCTGAAAAGGTAAAAAAAAATTTTTACTCTTCATACAAATCGATCAGCTGATGGCCCAATTTTGTGCATTTTAGTATGGAGCTTCGATTTTTTTTTTTGCGAATTGACTACGGGTTTCTTGAGGAAAGTGGTTCAGTATGATGAGTAGTAGCCCCAGTAGGACTATTAGTATTGTGTCATTGTGTGTGACACACACACACATGTAGAGAATTTCATTAATCGCTGCATTTTATTTCGAAAAAAGTAACGTTTAAGTTTTTTTTTATTCACAATTGGTAAGTCCTTGACATCATCTCATCTGATGGTAAGTGACGATGAAGCCGAAAATGGAAGCGGGCTTACCAGGATTCCCAAAGCAAAGGGGAACTGGCTATCTTATCTTCAAGCCGGAACACATCAATGCTGTTAACACTGATGTTTGGCGGCAAGACTTAGATAAGATGGTGGTAGCTAGCCAGGCGGGCTATGAAAATGCCCTACCACCAACCAAACTGAGTCTTACAAAGTTGACCCCTCCGGGAATCGAACCCCTGACCTCCTGGTGTGAAGCGAATGGACTAACCATTATGCCACGGAGGCGAGCAAGTTGGGCTCTATGTAAATATCCTGGTATCAATGTGCAAGATCCCTTATCTTTGCACTTTGATATAAGCAATTTGCTTCAAAATTATCTATTATCAGTTGTGTGTGACGTAAAATGTGAAAGTTGTATTTCTAAGCCTAAGTTAAATACTTACTTTAGACACAATTGACGGAAAACCTAATTCTTCTAGATACATTTTTTTAAGATTATTTTTTTGAAATGAACAAACTACAAAGTGCATTCATAGATCCCTGGCTCCAAATGTGTTGAAGAGCACAACACTGCTGATCCTTGGGAACTCCGTAGACTGCTCAGAAGAGAGCACACAGTAACTATAAAAAAAAACAATACATTTTTCGGAAAAAACATGCTCTTTGTTTTGAGCAGTCTACGAAGTTCCCGAGGATCTGCAATGTTGTGCTCTTCGACACATTTGTAGCCAGGGTCCTAACCAAATTAATAAGCACTTTGTAGTTTTCTTGGTTTAAAAAAAAAATAATCGTTTCTGTTTGGACGTCCGTGTATTGAGACAAAATAGGTGTTCCGGCTGCTGAGTGTATATCAAACTCTGATTATTTACTCTCTAGATAGAGCGTCACCCTGTAATCACTGCTATAATAAAAACGCGCCAGCTTTTTATGCTTGTGTGCGTGACAATCAATGTCTTTACACCTGCGCTTGCAATACTATTTGTCTCTGTGTGCGTGGATTACCGGACAACAGTTTTCCGATATTTTTAACCGACTTCAAAAAAGGAGGAGTTTTCTCAATTCGACCGTATATATTTTTTATTTTTTTTATGTGTGTTCGCGGATAACTGCGTCGTTTATGAACCGATTTTGATGATTCTTTTTTTGTTTGAAAGGAGATATCACAAGGGTGTTACCATGATAAGGAAACTAGGATCTGATGATGGCATCTTAGAGAAATCGAGGGGAACCTTAGTTTCCTGTTTGAAGTCGGTTTTTTTTTGTTCAAAATTATTTTCGACACATCTGCGCCGCCGCGCTATATCTACAGAGTAAATAATCAAAGATATAGTGTACATTGCGTATCAAATATGTGGAAAGTGTGACTACTGTTCAATGAACTCATTGTTTATTTAATATATAGGTATATAATCCTAATTCAGGGTAAGCTCGAGCCCCTCGGTGGGGACGTATGTGAGCTGATATGATGATAGTTTATTAGTACAGGACTTCTTCTCGTGATGTAATTGGGACCCTTATCTCTTAAGGAACCCTAGCTCATTTCGGACAAGTAGTCTATTGAACAATAATTTATGTGGATTTGTACAGAAAGACAAATTTTGAATTTGTCTTTAAACAATTTAAATGTCTATAGACATTCTTAATTTTAAGGCGAAAGAAAATCCATGTAAAGTTGTCAAGCTTAGATTTAACGCATATCCCATTGGTCGTTGATCACGGAACACCTACTACCACGAGAAGTGAAATACCCTTGCGCAGCTGTCTGCCAAGCATTTGCACATATCTATGCCCAATAATAGCCGTCGCAACTACACGCGAACTAGTTGTGACCAAGTCATTTGCCTTTGGGCTGTGTTTCCCCGTGATTAAACTATAGTTTAATGACTTGGTCACTACTAGTTAGCTTAACTTTGGGCTGTGTTTCCCCGTGATTAAACTATAGTTAAATGACTTGGCCACTACTAGTTAGCGTACCTTTGGGCTGTGTTTCCCCGTGATTAAACTATAGTTAAATGACTTGGTCACTACTAGTTAGCGCGTAGTTGCGACGGCTAAATGTGAAAATGCATGGCAGACAGGTGCGCAAGAGTATTTCTAATTCTCGTGATGGTGGGTGCTCTGAGTGTCGTTGATATACCGGACCCGTGTTGTCTGTCTCTAGGCATCATTGCTGTTCTGAGACGCGGCAACAGTGACAGGTCTGTACTTTTTAGACGTGAAACGTCTAATCACCGATACATACGGGTACCAGGTGGACTGTAACGAATGCATCTATATCGTCTTACACGTACGCACCTACCGCCAGGCAACGTCTCAGTTGAGCCAAGGATGACCTGTTGGTTGAGTGGTAGATAGACAGTCTATGACCCTTTTTACGTGCACACGGCTTACACGCGGTTCATGCACGGCTTGGCAGCAGCGATCGACCACTCCTGTGGCGGTATCATGGCACGCGTGTCAGGCGTGTCGTGTGCGGGCCATGTTCATGTCATCGCTCGTATGCTAGCCAATACATTACTTTTAGGTACGGTTGCCGCGCCATTTGAAAGCTCTCATAATAGCTCATAGATACATTACTACTTTATCCGATACGGCGACCGTGCCGTGACCGTATACATGTGAAAAGGGCCTAAGAATAAGTGTATGACTAGACGTCCTATTGACCTAGGTAGAAGAAGAATCTGTATGATTCATCATTATGTACGATAATCTTGTACAATTCAACGCACGTAAAAAGAGCTCCAGTGGTCAAGTGGTGGGAATGTGTTTGCGCAGGCGGGAAACAAATGACAACTGGCGAACCAATCACGCGACAGCAAACAAGAGAGACGCGTGTTTCCCCCGTCGCGCCTCACCCCTTACCACCAATTTGGCCCGCAATTCATTCACTGCGCAGGTAGGTCGCTCGGAGCTCTTTTTACGTGCGTTGAATTGTATCTCGCAACACAAGCAATACATGGTGTAACAAAATTGGTGTAGAACCCGTTAACTGGGGCTTTTACTCATCATACTGAACAACTTTCCCCAAGGAAGCCATAGTCAATAAACTTGTCGCTGTACAAAAGTACACAAAATTGGTTAATAAGCTGATCGATTTGTATGTAGAGTTCATTTTTTAGGATTCCGTACACCCAACGGGTGACCAACGGGACCCTACTACTAAGCCTCCGCTGTCTGTCCGTCTGTCCGTCCGTCAGCGGGTTGTATTTCATGAACCCTAATAATAGACAGTTAAAATTTCACTGAATGTGTATTTCTGTTGCCACTTTAACAGCAAACACTAAAAATTAGAAAAAGTGAAAAAGTAAGAGGGGTCTCCATACAAAAAACGTGTTTTTTTATAGGTCTTTAGAAGTATTTTTTATTTAGCTCTATCGTAAAAACGGTAATACGTACAAACGTGAAACTTGGTTTGGTTATAGTACTAATACTGAAGTAAAAAACAACAAAAAATTAAAATTGGACAAGTGTGAGTCGTACTCGCGCTAAGGAGTCCGAACTGAATGACAAAAAATCATATTTTTTGTCGCTCGCGTTGATGTCTTTTGTTTAAAGTGTGAAAAGGTATCATTGTCATTATACTATGTAGTTGTGTAGAGATCTGTATGGTGGTACGGAACCATCGGAGTGCTAGTCCGACTCGCGCTTGGCCGGTTTTTTTGTAAATTGACTTCATAGTCAATTTGCAAAAAAAAGGAAATCTCTTGGGGAATGTTGTTCAGTGTGATGAGGAGAAAGAAGCCCAGGGTAACGGCTCCTACATCTATTTTGTAACACTCTGTATATTGTACGCCGAGGTAGATAAATATCATGTGCGTCCTGATTCAATATTTTTATATGCTATCTCGTTTACTCTCATTCAATCATATTGATTACTTATAATTATAGTTATACAATTATAGTGATTTTTACAAAGTGGCTATTTATATTATAAATCTAATTGTGTAATTAATTATTTTAATTGTAAATTGAACTTTCTAAATATAAGTGTAATATAGTGGGTGTGTTTGTGGTTTTTTTTTTACTTAGGACTACCCTGTATTCATTTTTAAAGGTTTTTCGTGAATTATGTCTCTAAACCTGTTCGCGAAAGTCAAAAATTATTTTCTATCAGTTTACATGAATTTATCAAATGTAAAATTCTATATTTTGAATGTTATATTCGGATAATCGCAATATATCTTAAATAAATAAAATAAATATATCTATAATACCAGAGATTTGTTACCATAGATGGGTTATGCACTAACTAACAACATTTGAAAATCGAACCCATTTACACACACAACATTAAAGGTAGTTCGCTTCCGTTGCACCGAATGCTACTAAGAAAAGAGATGCCAATTGGCATCATATTATTGCATCACTTGTAGGACGCATGTAACCTATCTACCTGCCTTTATATATAGCATATCTCTGTATAATACATTCTTTTTAATTAATTTCTTATTTGGTATTTTTTTTCATTATTTACAATTTGTAAACCCTTGACAACATTACAAAAAAACCGGCCAAGCGCGAGTCGAACTAGCACTCCGATGGTTCCGTACCACCACAGCTCTCCACACAACTACATAGTAGTACATAGTATAAATGACAATGACACCATGAATTCTTCAACTATTTCCCAGGATCATCATCATCATCATATCAGCCCGACTTGCGCTGCAGCTTTTTTTTAATTCATAATAATAATAAATATTCTTTCTTTAAACCATCGTACTTTGCAGGTTATCGCCAAAATACCATGAATCAGATAAATTACACAGTGGTAAAAGGTAATGTAATTCTATCGGAAAACATTTTAAAATAAACCGGCCAAGTGAGAGTCAGAACTGCACACGTACCATCACACTAGATGGCGCTAGTTTCGTCACGTTTAAAAAATTTTTTTTTTTGTATGGAGACCCCTTTATTTTTTCACTTTTTCTAATTTTTAGTATTTGTTATAGTGGCAACAGAAATACATCATCTGTAAAAATTTCAACTGTATAGCTATCATGGTTGAAATACAGCCTGGTGACAGACGGACAGCGGAGTCTTAGTAATAGGGTTCCGTTTTTACCCTTTAGGTACGGAACCCTAAAAAAAACTAGACACGAAAAACCTTAAAAAAAATGAAATCCGCATCAGTCGAATATGTTCCACTTAACCATAATATGGTTCCATGGAGTAGGTACCTACTTTAATATTCCTCGATGTGCCATGCTGGTTCTCATAGAAGTAGAAGTCCTGGGTTAAGATGACACACCGTGTGCTCAATACTCATATCAAGAAGCCTTGGTATGAATTCTTCAACTTTTTTGCACGGTTCATCATCATCATATCAAGAAGCCTTGGTATGAATTTTTCAACTTTTTCCCAGGATCATCATCATCATATCAAGAAGCCTTGGTATGAATTTTTCAACTTTTTCCCAGGATCATCATCATCATATCAAGAAGCCTTGGTATGAATTCTTCAACTTTTTCCCAGGATCATCATATCAAGAAGCCGTGGTATGAATTCTTCAACTTTTTCCCAGGATCATCATCATCTATCAGCCGGACTTGCGCTGCAGCTTTTTTTAAATTCACAATTGGTAAACCCTTCCCATCATCTCACCTAATGCATAACTAATTAGTAATCTGTGCCTAATGGTAACTGGCGATGATGCCGAAGTTGAAACTGGGCTTACCAAGATTCCCCAACGCAATCTTATCTTAAACTGGCTATCTTATCTTCAAGCCGGAACACATCAATGTTGTTAACACTGATGTTTGGCGGCAAGACTTAGATGAGATGGTGGTAGCTAGCCAGGCGGGCTAAGAAAATGCCCTACCACCAACCAAACCAAGTCTTACAAGTAACCCCACCGGGAATCAAACCCGCGACCTCCTGGTGTGAAGCGAATCGAATGGACTAAGCATTACGCCACGGAGGCGGTTAAAAACTCTTTGAATCATGCTGTATTTATCTTAAAATAAAAATCTGTGCGTATATTTTATCTTACACATAGACGACGATCAAATATACAGGTGAAACAAAATTGGTGTAGGTCCCGATAACTGGGGTTTCTACTCATCACACTGAACAACTTTTGTTCTACGACTTTGCTGAAAACGTAAAAAAATATTCTTGGAGAAAGTTGTTCAGTATGACGAGTAGAACCCCCAGTTAACAGGACCTACATCAATTTTGTTACACCTGTATATTATCTGCACCGTGTGTGTACATTCATTGAGTTATGAAGAGCGATATTGTAAGATATCTGCTACGTTAAAGATATCTTATAGTATCTTTCCCCTGTGTGACATCCTTTACACCACGGAGCTTCCACAAATTAATTATTATTATTATCGCACGGCCTTTCTAAAGGAAACCTGCGTTGTACGGTTAAATATCTATATCTAAGTTCTGTAGCCAGTCTACAGCCGCCGGGGTAAGGTCGTTCAGCTCACTAAGTCCTGGCTGGGCACTCCTCCACGATATGAGCAACTGTTTGTTGAGGGGCGCCACAGTCGCACGACGGTGAATCCTTGAGGCCCCATTGGTAGAGATGGTAGTTACAACGGGCGATCCCTCACTCCGGATGCGGTTCAATAAAGACCAAATCTTACGGCCCGCCTTGAAGCCAGGCAGTTGAACAGTCGGATCTTGAACTACGCTGCTCGCTGAGCATTCGTGTTCCTGACCTTAGGTGTAGCGGTCGCTTGATTCCGGGATCCGTCAAGATGGGCCTGCGTGACTTAAGTGCCGCCAGGAGGCTCGAGTTTCCATACAAACGTAGTTCCGCTTTAATACAAAAACTACATGCCGGATCGAATCCAAACTTTGCAAATTTATTGAGGAGACACATATCGATGTTTGTAATTAGTTTTCGATGTACTAATATAAAACGGAAAAAATAAGAGCAGTTTCAGAGCAGTATAAAACTAATTTAAGTCTTCGTTTAGTTACGTTAAAATGTACTACGATGAATTACATATTTATTTTTAATTTTTTTATATTTCCAAGAATGTTATTATTATTAAGAGTAATAATTGCAACTTTTAAATAATGAATGTTTGATTAGCTGTACCTACCTACTTGTATTTTGAAATAAAAAAGATTATACAGAGTGTAAAATAATTGGTGTAGGACCCGTTAACTGGGGCTTCTACTCATCACACTGAACAACTTTCCCCAAGGAACCTAGTCAATTCTCAAAAAAAAAAATTGGACCCTCCATACTAAAATTCACAAAATTGGTCGATCAGCTGATCGATTTGTATGAAGAGAAAATATTTTTTTTGCGATTTCAGCAAAGTCGTAGAACAAAAGATGTTCAGTATGATGAGTAGAAGCCCCAGTTAACGGGACCTACACCAATTTCGTTACACCCTCTATATTTTATTTTTGTCATGTAAATAAAAAAAACTTAGACTGGAAGTAAAAGTCATATTTTTTTTCTTTTAATATTTCTCACATTGTTTTCATAAATTAAAATTTATAATTAATAAGCTTAATAAAATAATTGAAAGTTCTAAATGATAATTATTTAATTAGCTGGTACATACCTGTTTGTGTTTTGAAATAAAAAAAGAAAAAATAATGTTGTTTTTATTTATCATTTAAATAATTAAAAAAACTTAGAATGGAAGTAAAAGTAAAAATTTAAGTATCTAAAATAAGTTTGTTTGTTTGTGAACTATATTTTATTGTACAACTAAATATACAATTATAGATACAGAATAGCAGTTACGAAGTAACTAGTATCTCATCACAAAGGCGGACCTATCCTAAACAGGGATCTCTTCCAGCCAACCCTTAGTAAAGAAAGAAGAAATAATTTTACCTTGCTGATAGACAATATTTTTTTTTTTTGATACCTACCCTACTTGTTGTGGTTTCTTTACTAGAGAACAGAATAAAATTAAAAAAACAAATATGATCCACGCACATGTTTACCTATTTTATTTACTTATTAAAAATGAACATTTGGTCTAGATTTTATTGAAATTAGTCTTCTTTTTACTTTTCCATTTCTTATTTGGATTAATTTAAGGTACCGAAATTCGGCAGATTTAGAACGTAATTTGGCCGAAGACGAAGTTCGGTAAAAATTGCCGAAGCTCGGTTATACCGAATGTGAAACGAATTTCGGTGCACCTCTAACTAATACCTATTTATCTATTGCCACTTTATTGTACTGTGCCAAGATTCCCAATCAACTTCAATTCTAGCCGGAATACATCAATGCTGTTAACCTTGATGTTTGGCAGCAAGACTTAGATATATATGATGGTAGTAGCTAGAGCCAGGCGGGCTTAGAAAATACACTTCCACCAATCCAATCGAGTCTTACAAAGTTGGATTCTACCGGGAATCGAACCCGCGACCTCCTGATGTGACATTAATGGACTTGTCCATTACGCCACGGAAGCGGTTTCATAAATTATATTGGTTCGTCAGTGATACCGCTCCGTTAGATCTGCGGCAACGATAAACGAATCTCAACAGCACCATCTGTTGAGCGGTTCATGCACTAATATAAAACGGCATATAAGTTGTACGTATCACTTCTAAAAACAAGATGTCGCTATGTTGCAATCATAGTAGCAAGAATCATAGTTTTTGGCTGCCTTTTCCAAATTTGTACCTAACCTCTTATTTCTTATTCAATAGTACTCTATGACCTCCTCCTCCTAAAGATTTCTTGATAATATAGGTACCTATTTGGTTTAAAGAGAAAAGCTAAGCTATCTACTGAGGCCAAAGCGATCCAGATTCCTGACCACTTGCACAATATAATATGACTACATTTTAGCAATAAACTTATCGGTAAACATAATCAACTTTATCTTTTAACGCTAATAAATTGTACAGCCTCGTTGTGCATACTTTCTCACGAAGCCTTCACCGTATATCGTAGTCGGGCATACACAAATCCTTACTATTCCTCATATTATTAGTTATATTCCATAAAAACAGTGACTTATATATTATTGGCGTAAATCTGTGCTTATAAATGTGAAAATGTGTTTGTTTGTTACCTTTTCACGCTTCAGCACCTTGAGAAAACTTATGTCCACGCTCACGAGCCGCTTGCGGCTCGCGCACCATTCACCCTCAAAGACAGTCATAAAAACCATGTCCACGCGGGCGAAGCCGCGAGCAAAAGCTAGTCAAGAATAAACATTACACTTAAGTACTTAGTATTACAAGTAACTAGTATCTCATCTGTGGTATTACCACGTATTGCGATGGTTTGCATGGGAGGTAAGGTCAGTCGGGGCAAGTGCGTCATATTTTTAACAGAGTTGAGTTGCATAGTAAATATTTATATTTCCCTTTAAATCTCGGTTAATTTGATAAAAAGCCGTAAACGAACTAAATAAGCCAATACATTCAAAACTGCAAAATAATGGTGGTTTTGTGTAGACTGTTTTCTTAATTATTTGTTATTTAAGTTTTACTAACGTAGTTTTTTAAGCAATAACCTCGTGTAACTAACAACACAAGTGTAACTAACATATTATTATTATGAACTTTGATTGTCTGAAAATATACTGAAATTAATTTAATTTAAAACTTTATTTCCATAAGCCTAAAATTGATTGGCAAAAAATGGGTCAGATATTGAGGTCAATTTACTGGTCAGAGGCATTCAACCTTTTTTAATATAGTCCAACCCAGTTGTTGCCCGAGGTTTCGCCCGCGTAGATCCCGTTTCGTGGGAATTTCCTAAAATCCTTTTCTAGTTGATGTCTAGATATCAATTGTTTGCCGTCCAGTGGTTTGAGCTGTGTGCTAATAGAACAGTTAGTCACGGTTTCCCTTTATATACACAGATGTATTAATCAATTTTAACCCTTTAGCCTATGGGCCTCATAAGAAGGCTCAAGGTCACCCAAAGGGCAATGGAGCGTGCTATGCTCGGAGTTTCTCTTCGTGATCGAATCAGAAACGAGGAGATCCGCAGGAGAACTAAAGTAACCGACATAGCTCACAGAATCGCTAAACTGAAGTGGCAGTGGGCAGGGCACATAGCTCGTAGAACAGATGGCCGATGGGGCAGTAAAGTTCTCGAGTGGCGACCGCGCACCGGAAAACGTAGCGTAGGCAGGACTCCCACGCGGTGGACCGATGACCTGGTGAAGGTCGCGGGAAGCCGATGGATGCGGGCAGCGCAAGACCGGTCGTCGTGGAAATCCTTGGGGGAGGCCTTTGTCCAGCAGTGGACGATTTGTGGCTGATATGATGATGATGATGATGAACCCTTTAGCGCATGATGTTTTTTTACTATCCTCATTATCATCATATCACAGCCGATAGGCGTACACAGATGGACAAAGGCCTCCCCAAGGATTTCCACAATTACTGGTTCTGCAGTGACCGCAACTAGCAGGTTCCAGCATTACCTGCAACTTTCAAAGCGTCGGTGGCGTAATGTCTAGGGCGGCTACTTCCTGTTTGGGTGGTTGTGGTTCAAATCCTGCTACGTGCCAATGTGTTTTCGTTTTTCGATTTCATATGTACAAAGGCCAGCACATCAAGCTATACACTCGTAGTGCGATTCTGATCCATACGCATTCGGCATAAGAACGGTACAAAGTCCAAAGTGTGTAGCTTGATGTGCTGGCCTATGTACGTTTATCCGACGCTCTTGCAGTGAAGAAAACATCGTAAGGAAACTTGCACACGCCTGCGAAGAAACTCGAAGGTTGTGTGTGTAGTCAGCCAACCCGCTCTGGGACGTATGTCATCACTGGCAACACACACTCGCCGAAGACCTTTGTGGCCTTTAAGACACTGCGGTATTTGGGGCGTGAAAATATTGCGAAGCTTCTCGACCGCTGCCCAGCCGAGTTGGATTCGACGATTGATCTCTTTCTTGAAGTTTGACCTACCTAACTTGACTGTTTGTCCCAGGTACACATATTCGGCAATAACTACGAGTGTAGAACCTCCAACCTTCAGAGGAGTAGGTGCAACACGAACGTTTGACATAATTTTGGTCTTGTCCATGTTCATTCGAAGACCTGCTTGCTGAGACGCTCTAATGATGAGGCCATCGAGCATTGTGCCTAAGTCGTCCATAGTCTCAGCCATGACCAAGATACCGTCAGCGAATCAGAGGATGCAGAGTCCACCCCAGTTCAAAAGATTAAAAAAATCTTCCAGGGCGGCGGTGAACATTTTCGGAGATATAACGTCTCCCTGTCTCACCACTGGTAGCAACCGGACAGGTTCCGAGTTTTGATCCTGGAGGCGAACCGACATGGTGGCGTTTTTACACAAACACTTCAGTACCTCAATATATCGATAGTCAATTTGGCACTGCTGGAGATACTGTATCACAGCCCAAGTTTCGACCAAATCAAAGGCTTTCTCATAGTCCACGAAAGCTAAGCGTAGTGGCTGATTTTACTACTCTTTGGTCTACTGTATAATCTGCCGCAGCGTATGTATGTGGTCTGGTACTAAATCCTTTTCGCAAAACCTGCTTGTTCGGGAGGCTGGAAATCGTCAAACCTACGTGCGAGACGATTCGTAATGATTCTCGAAAACAGCTTGCAGACATAGCTCAGAAATGAGATGGGTCTGTAGTTTTTTAGCAGGGTATGGTATCCCTTTTTGATGATAAGCACGACCACACTTCTGTGCCATGGCTTAGGTGTTTGTCCCTCGAGTATAACGGAATTAAATAACTTCTGAAGAGCTTTTAGTACCGGTTTTCCACCTACTTTCGGAAGTTCAGCCGTAATTCCAGGCTTTGTCCAACAGACAGATCTCTCGCGACAATTTTGAGCCTTTGTTGTTCTCAATCGCTTCTTTAATACAATTTGTATTTTACTGGCGCAAATTTCGAGTCAGGGACTTAGAGATCTGCCTGTTTAGTAGCCGATACTGAATAGCGTCTTCATAGGACTGGAAAACCAATCTGCGTCTTTCTTCCATGAGGTTTAACTCTTAACGGTTTATTTATCCGCCTCCGTGGCGTATGATTAGACCCTGACACCCGTTATATTTTTCACGTCTATAAGTAATTGACTAATGTAATCTACAACCAGAAGAATTATAAATTATCAGACAGAACTAATATAAAGGTAACTCAAAAATCCTAAAAGCTGCATACCACTCTTACTATGCAATTTTTTTTAACATCGTTACCAGACCAAAATGTTTTATATTCTATATAGCAGGATAGTTGGGCTATTCACAAGTATATTTTTTCTAAAGCAAATCTCATAAATATAATTCTGGAGAGGATTTTCGTAGAAAAAAAGGGTTAATAAAATTTTTGACTACAATTTCACGCTTTTTGTGTGTGGGTAAGTGAAAATTTAGTTGCAGAAATGAATTCCTAGTCCTCGAATTATAAGAAAAAGACACCAAATTTGATATAGTTGCTAGATGTATGCAGAAATAAAGCTTAGGTTGAGTTGGCCGGACGAATAACGAGTAGCCTGCTATCTGCAGGGGATTCTTCGCACGCTATACCCCGCCGTTATGTCGACCGCTACCACAGCCAGGAATAGCGGGGCTGCCGGGGATTAGGGGCCGGTTTTTGTTGTGTAGATCATTGGGAGTGTTGCCGTAATCGTCATGCCGATGATGTTACCGCTGTAGTTACCGCAAAAACCCACGTCCAGCTGGAATGTGCCCTGAATAAAACTGCTCAGAAGATAAAACTGTGGTTCCAACCGAATGGTATTGTCTTGAACAAAGAAAAAACTTGTTTTTTAACATTTAATCTGAATGGTGCAACGTCGCATCAAATGAAAGTTTGCGCCGGAAATTGTTTAATACAACAGGTAGGTACCACGCGTCTATTGAGCTTCCATCTAAATAGCGCTCTTACCTGGGATTCGGCTTATAGATATGCATGCGTCTGGGCCGGGCCTGCTTCGCGCTGCGCTGCCTCGCGAACACTTCGACCAGGGAAACCGTCAGGAGCTGTTATTTTGCCACCGTACATTCGTAGCTGACCTACGGGACGAAACTATGGGCACGCGCTGCCGACAGAGACCGAGTACTCGGCATGCAGAAGCGAGCTGTGCGAGCTATGGCGGGCGTACCAGATGATGTATCTGCGAGTGAATATTACACTGAATTTAAAATTCTGACTCTTTACTGCCTTTTCATACAAGAAGTCGCAATGTTCACACACTCTAACCTGCATTTATTTAAAAGAAAATGTATCAACACTGCATTTAATCTCCGAAGTAACTCTCACAAAAATAGGTTGGTCACGGAGAGCCACACAAGCTCAGTAAGTCGGAGCAGTATACAACAGGCTGCCGGACTCTGTCGGGGATGCACCTTCCACACACTCGGTTTAAGACTCGTATGAAAAAGTGGCTGCTCGAGTAACGATTTTACGAGGTTTCGGAATTCCTTGAGATGCCAAACGTAATTGCATTAATATGTAATAATTTAATTATTTTAAGTGGTAGTGACTTGGATTATATTTCAAAATGAAATTTATGTAAGTTTGCCTAGACCTTAGTTTATTGATAATAATCTAATTTTCTATTTTATTTTTTGAATTGTAACAATTGTTACCAATAAAATGTATCTTATCTTATCGGGTGGGTTGGCTATCGCAGAGTTGTTGCAAGTCGCGGAAAGGACACAGCTGCCAATCCTTCGGTTCAAGGCCCTTTGACTTTTACGACACCTTTTGGAAGAGATAGGATATTCTAACCAGATAATTTCTATTTATATAAATTGATAAATTATATTCATGAAAATATAAAAATAATCTCAACGCCACCTTTCCTTTCTTAAATGTTGAAGAACTTTGGTTTGGGACAATTGCGTCATATTGTTACACTTACCCCACTGCCAGCAGGCGCACTTACCTCACTACTTCATTTTGGTTGTAAACATGTGAGCCTCCCTTAAATGAATTACTTATGAGATATAAAATATGGACAACAGAATTACCTGGTTCAAATCACTCGTGAGTTCTTTTTTTGTGGATTTGCACACCACGTGTGCCACGTGTCAACTTGGACGCCACGAGAAAATACTGAGTAAAAAAAAACGCAATTCGCAACTCACATCCTACTGGGCTCAGTGGTGACATTTAGAATTTATTTTACAGAACCATTATATACAGGGTTATTGGTAATTAGACCGGATACTATTAAGAGGGTATAGGGGAGGTTATTTGGGATAATTTTGACCCCATATGGTGTTATCAGAAACTCAACCGTTTTTGAGATATTTGCTTTTTAAGATTTTTTTTGAAAAATCAATTTTCCTCCTTCAAAAATTAATAAAAAAATAACTATTCGTCCAGATTTCATTTTGTTTACATTTATAGATAGACTACATTTTAATTCTTAATATTCAATCATAAAATCATAATATTCTGTATTAATACAGAAAGTACAGGCCACTTCGTAAAAAACAAATCAGATTTTTTTGTTAAACTGTCTACTTAAATGTGATTTTTCTCGAAAAAAAACCCCTATTAATTGAGTCTGCAAGTTATTTTAAAAACATCTACACATTTTTAGCTATCCAACGAGGTAAAAAACATTGCATTTAGTTACAAAATTTCAAAGAAAATGTGAAAACAATAGGCTCAGGTAGTGAATTCCGAGAATGTGGTTTTTGATCCGAGGTCAACAAGCGGTACTACTTCAATGCTCCGTATGCTCTGTCTCGCTCTCGCTCACGTTGCTAGCAGATTTGTGTTGTTGTTAAGTCCAGTTTGCTCGTGCGATTCGTACTGTGTAGACGCTTTCCACTATCTTTGGACTTCGGTACCTCTACTTTGCGACTTGGCTTGTAAACGTTTTGTGACTGATTGCATTCCCGCCGACTTGGCATGTATTAAAGGACTTGATTGACGATCAAATTATGGCTGCAGATCCCCGCGTCCAACCTCGTCCTCGAGAGTTTTCAACACAGAACACTATTACTCCACAAGGGAGGTTTTCAAATGAGGAATATGCGGACATAATGTTTTGCTATGGATATGCCAACGGTATTTCTACTCGTGCTCGTACGGAGTATGAGTCTCGATTTCCTAACCGCCGTTTACCCGATGAGAGTGTGTTTGACGGAGTGTATCGGCGACTACGGGAAACCGGTAGCGTACAGAAAAGACAAACCGATGCTGGCAGACCTCGTGTTTATCGTGTGGAGGAAGAAGAACACATTCTTCGTTACTTTGAAGAGGATTTACGCAAACGGATGCATCTTTGCATAAGGAATAGGGGCACGCACTTTGAGAATGAGAAATAAATACCTTGATTCCAAAAACTTCCTTAAATTATTATTTCAACCTCACACCTTCAGTTTCTACTACCCGGTTTTCGTTTTGTCACATTTTCTCTGAAACCATGCCACTAAATGCAGTGTTTTTTACCTCGTTGAATAGCTAGAAATATGTAGATGTTTTTAAAATAACATGCAGACTCAGTTAATAATAAGTTTTTTTAGAAAAAAATCTCATTTAAGTAGACAGTTTAACAAAAAAATCTGATTTGTTTTTTACGAAGTGGCCTTTACTTTCTGTATTGATACAGAATATTATGATTTTATGATTGAATATTAAGAATTAAAATGTACTCTATCTAAAAATGTAAACAAAATGAAATCTGGATGAATAGTTCTTTTTTTATATATTATAACCTCCTCTATACCCTCTTAAGAGGATCCGGTCTAATTACCAATAACCCTGTATATAAGACTATTAGGTTATGGTGCGTTATTTGAATACTGTATTAGTTATTGACATATTGAAGTGCGTCACACTTACCCCGTAGAGGCACTTGCCCCAACTGACCTTACCTTACTCGGATTTTTCCTGAAATGATTAACTACCCAGTGCAGTAATCCTAGATATTCACAGTTTCAGTAAAATCGTTAGAGCCATTTTTGGGAAAATAGTTAGAAACAACCTGGGTGGGAGGTATCTTATTCAGATTTTTTTTAATAACAAACAACCGCGTGCTGTAGGCCGTGTAAAGTTATAGTACTTATGTATAACGAACCGAGTTTCATCAAAACCGATAAAAAGCCATTTTTGATTAAAAATTAAGTAAAAAAGTATAAAAAAACATGTATACAGAGTGTAACAAAATTGGTGTAGGTCCGGTTAACTGGGGGTTCTACTCATCATACTGAACAACTTTTGTTCTATGACTTTACTGAAAAAAAAAACTCTTCATACAAATCGATCAGCTGATCGACAAATTTTGTGCATATTTGTATAAAGGGTCTAAATTTTTTTTTACAATTGACTATGTGTTTCCCCGGGGAAAGTTGTTCAGTAAGATGAGTAGAACCCCCAGTTAACGGGACCTACACCAAATTTGTTACACTCTGTATACCTTTTTTTGTTTTTTAGACTAGGGTAACCTAACCTACCATAATCACTCCTTTGTCGCTCGGATTTTTTACACTTTGGTTTTTGTTGATTTCCTTTAAGAGTACTGAACCGATTTCAATAAAATTTATATGGGACCAACCTGGCAGTATACCCTATCGAATAAAAAAAACATGAAAATCGGTTCACAATCTGCGAAGATATCGTGTACTTAACAAGCATAAAAATACATAAGTACAGTTGAATTGAAAACTTCTTTTTTTTGAAGTCGGTTGAAAAAAAGTAGCATCATTGTCACTTACCATCAGGTGCTCAGATCAGGCAAGATCAGGTGAGATGATGCCAATGCCAAGGGCTTACCAACAGGGATGACGACAGTATCAGAAATAAATTAAGAACTCTTGATCACTAAATTGCCCTCCTACTTAAACTTCGAAAAACCTTACTCGCTTTGTTTTCCATCAAGTCTTCGATTTTTAAGTCACCAAAATCACAAAATGAGTACTTAAAATGACGCTGCAAAGTTATGACGTCACGCCTAGGTATTTCTAATATTTTTAGAACAAAATGTCGTTTTTGACAGATGATTAAAAGTAACTCAGATGACTAGCATTCGTCATCCCTATTGAGAATAAAAATGAAACGAATTGCTAGTAGGTAAGTAGGTACTTACAAACTTTTACTTCAAAACCTCGCTGTTCAAAACACAACATTTATATTAGTGGGTTGTTACTTCGCCCGCAAGTCAATGAGCTAAAATACATTTATGTGACATCACATCAGTTATTTATTTGCAAACGCGAACACATCGAACAACTAAAATGATATTCAGTTTCGGCTTCGAGTCGAGCCTCGTCGCTCCGACCGACACATAGATAAGTAGGTACATAGCGCCGCCGGCCGCGAGCAATCAATAAACTACATATGATAGGTTGGTTGGTAGGTACCTACATAACATGTTCATGTATGTTTGTACATACATAAGCTACGATACTCAATGCCACGAAGTATACCTACTTTGTGTCCATTTGCGAAAATATGCAGTAGGTACCTACGTGATGGATAAGTGTTAGGTACTTACCTATGTACGTTATTTATAGCTCATCAAATCAAATCATTTATTGTAAGTCACATTATATCATCTCAACTCATAAAGTAACAATTTTAGTTACAAAAAAACCAGCCAAGTGCGAGTCGGACTCGCACTAAGTAGGGTTCCGTAGTCTTTTCAAAAAATAAATGTTTATTTTAAAAAACAAAATTATATTTGCATTTGGTAACTTTTTACAATTCGAACTGCACATCTTAAGTTGGTCGACTATTTCTCCTAAACTAAGAAAGCCTACTTAGGCGTGATAGTTTTCCTTTTAGACTACACTCATTAATTTCTTAAAATTTCCAAATACAGCGGTTTAGTTATTATAGGGGGTGGGACACTCGACTCCAACAAATTAAGCAATTTCAAGTCTATTTTTTAGAAAACGGAACCCTAAATTATAAAATGGTCTTACTCACAACTATTTTTAAGCTCTAATCAACGATACCCAACACGACTGGGTTTGACGAAAAAAAAACATGCTCACTTTACTTGTAGGGGAGGTACTTACCCTTACAAAGTTTTTTTTTTCATTTTTTTACAGTTCTCCGCGTTATTATTATATATAACTTTGCCAAATTCCAGCTCTTAACTACTAATAGTCTAGGAGCTAGGCCGCGGAAAGACGGACAGACAGACAGACATAATGAAATTATAAGGGTTGTACTACGGAAACCTAAAAATTACAAGATTCCATATGTTAACTATTATAGTAAGTACTCTTTATTGTACTATGGTTATAGATAACATAGGTACTGTATGTTACCTGTCTGAAGTGTCTGATTGCCAATCTTTACTTTAAACTTGAGCAAAACGTATTTTAATAGGGCGCCCGCCGACTTCGACCCCGACTAGCGTCACCTCCACATTATATTATTCCTTTAGACGAAAACGCAAAAAGTACGCTGGCTGGACATATTGTAGTCATTGTAGTTGTTACACAAAAAATATTATAGACATACAATTATTGACCTTGTTGGCCACTGGCACTGACCATTTTAGTCGGTTAAGTTAATAATAATAACTAAAATGTTCAAAGGTACTATATTATATACCTTATATAACTATATGCGGGGGGTACATTTTGCGTTTTTGTATTCATTACACCTTTTATAAGGTCCTCCACCCATCCTACCTTATAATGCAAGGCGACCCACAAACAAGGAACCAATCGAACGTGTAGATTGAACTTTTTTTGGTATCGATTTACAATATCGATTATTTCTATGGATCATCAGCAATCAAGAATCTGTAGTGTCTATGATTCTCAGCTGTTTGTCTTCAAGTGTATGGTTATATTCGCTTTGATTAAAGTGTCAATGACGTTTTGTTGGTTTAGAGGTTCGAACGTATTTTTACGAAATTAATTTTTATTCAGTTTTGTGCAATTTGACCAAAAAAATGTTCAGTTGTTACATAATGTAGCAGTGGCGACAGAATTCTGAACACGTGTTCATTAAAATATCATGGGATTAGTTTAGGACGTGGTAGAAAATAAAATGAAATAGTGTCAATTTGGCAAAGATGGTATCGACTTTGAATTTGGAAGAGAAATATAATCGAGGTGCACCCTACTAGATTGCTAGATCGTATAATAAGAAACGTAAATACAACATGTATAACTATGAATTTTCTTGCAGTTCGAAAGAATTTCTGTTTTTATTTGGATATTCAAGACCATGAGCTTGCAAGATCAATATCAAGAAGACTTCAGGATATGTCTTTGGTAAGTAAATCAATGATTTTAACCAACAGTTCAACAGTGGCGCGAATTAAACGTTATAATAAGTGATGCGATTGTGATGTATGTTGTGCATCTGTATGTATTTTTGGTTATAACAAGTAAGTACATTTAAAGCTAACAAATAAAATTAACCAGAGATACGATGTATTTTTCGTGAAACAGTCGACTATCGAACTTGGTACGGTTATTTACGTTTCTTTTCAACGGACATCTTCGTTACTACCTGACTTATTCACAGTATTAAAATATCGAAAAATAAGCTGTTTTTAAAATAAAAAATATATGTATTAAGGTTCAAAATACCTAGCCCAAACAATTTTTTAAATAAAAGTGATCATTGCGGTGAGAGGTCTTAAAATGATTATTACAACATTTTGTTTTGAATTTGCGTGTGACGGAACGTGTTGTGAACGGGCCAATCCGGATGCTTTCCCCTTCCATCCATGCGACTACAGCGCCTCTAGTGAACAAAACTAAAATCACGGAATAACTCCATCTTGTCTGACAGATTTGTGTTTGTTGTTGAATTTTCGTTTTACATCAGCAAATGTGGATAAATTACTGTAAAAAGTGTCTACAGCATCTTTCGATATATCAAGGATTGGTTTACACATTTATTTGTAAAGAAAGTAGAAGGGCAAGTTGAAATCGAACCGTGTGACGAAGTGGCCGACCCAGTGACTGGTATATAGTTACTTATTTTTGTGTTAGCGGAGCGCGGGGCCTCGCGGTTTGCTTTTGTGTGAGTATATATGTTCTGCTACTAGTAAACTTACGTACCGATATAGAGATTGTGTCAGAAATGCTTGGAAAATAGTTTAAAACTGGCCTTGTGAGTAGGCATCAATCGCGTACCTTGCATTCGATTTTAGGTCATCTTTTGTACGGGCGGGCGCGCTTGATCCGCGACCGCCGCGCGAAATGCACCGGCCGAGGCCGCGCGGTGCGCTCTCTCGCGCTACGTTGCACTATATCCATTTACAAAGTGGTTTGAAATGTAGTTTTCTATCGGAGAGTGTGTTTGCTTTTAATTTTTGACAGTTGATATTTCTTTGTGTCGTCAAGGGGTATTGGAGCTTGTGTGGCTAGTGTTAAGGATGATATTGGCGTGGCGGTAACGCGACATATTTTTGCGCGGGACGGTCGTCGGGCGGCGTCCGTTTGCTCGCTTGGAGCTACCATTTCGAGGAATTCTCCATGATATATGTTGTGTGTCGCGCGCTCGTTGCGTCGATAGATAGGCACGCGCCTCCCGCACCGAGCCGCGGCGAGCCCACGACAAACAACTGTCCCACAATCCATCTCCATTAGCACACGTGTGTTAGACAAGGATAGCCTATTACCTATCTACATGGCGTTGTTATATTTCCGTGTATTTTTTTCACGTTTACGCCTTGTACGTACTTCCTATGCATGTATTAAGCACTGTAAGCATTTCCTATAGCTATTGCACAACACGACATTGGGTCAGCAGTCAGGCCAATGCTGATGCTGACTTTCTCAATGTTTACAAAAAAATTGATGAGATTGACAGTTCTTATAAGATTGCCAATTAAATATAAAATAAGGTATCCTATAATAAGCAAAAGTATATTTTTTTGCATATGGCCACACTGGAGAGTTCGTTAAACTTAGCGTGTATACAGTATCTTCAATTGTATTCTTTCTTACAAATGCGAATAGTAGTGTAACTATAGTTATCTAAGCAAAATACTTATGTAAAGAAGGTGACATTCATTACAGATATAGAAACCCTAGTTTCATAACTTTATGAATGATGCTTTGTCTCCTACTTTGCACACTTAGGTATGGTCTCCGGCTATTGTTGGATTATCTTTTGCAAACACAGTATTCCTGCATGTACTTGATGTAAAAAACATCTTATCTCTCCCCTTGAAATATGTGTAGTAGGTATAATATTTTCTCTCCTCCATAGTAGAAAAACAGCCAGTAAAAACTCGGAACAAAAATAAAGGGTAGATTTAGTGTTAGCGCTTTGAAAACGGGTATAAAAACTCTGTTCCAATCACAATGGACCAGAGTTTTGTTTACAGTCACATTTTGGCAGACTTCTGTCAACATGCCGAAATGTGCTGTGACATGTCTCAATTACAGTGAAGGAAAACCTATCAACAAGGTTCGAAAAAATCAAGATAATTACGCTTATTGATAATTATCACCAGTGTAAGAAATTCATATGTTATATTCTTTCATAAAAATGCATTAGAATTTGGGCTATTCTAACAAAAAAAAAATAGTTTATACATTCTATTTAATCTTCCGTGCATCTCTTTGCTACATTTTTGCACCGAGCTCAACGCCCAGTATTTTTAACCTTCATGCAAATAAAGTATGACCATAATGGATCCATCTCACGGGGCATTTTTCAAATTCAACTCGATAAACAATATTTAACTTAAAAAACCAATGACACTCACTTTGTGCGTTCGGATAGACGTAAGTTTGGAAATACACGTTCGATACAGTTCACTTTCACGAACGCAATCTTTTGTTATTATCAGTCGATAATTATCCACTTGTTATTATCGCGATAATTATAATGATAATTATCGTGATAATAATCCTTTCGAACCCTGCCTATCAAGTGTCATAACATTATTCAAGGTCACCACATAAAGTAAAGATGCATAGAACAAGCATTACGCCACTTTTTGTTTTTGTTGTTGTATGAAACTCAATATCTACATTATCTTTAATCTGAGAGTAAAATGATCTTTGGTATAAACTTTTTCTTGAATAACAATAAATTACAAAAATAAAGTTTATTGAGCCACCATTCACTGACTTAAATGTAAAAAAAAGTAATTGAATATTTCAAAATCTAAAATGTAGTATTTATTTCTGTTTTATGTAAATTTTGTAAAAAAATAAGAAGGATAAGAGTTTATTGTGCCTTCTCTTAGTGGTTACGAGGAATGAAACTTCCTTTATAATTATATCATATAAGGCATAAAGTTTTCAGAAGTTTGCAATTTGACCACAGATTCCTTGGGGAAAGATGTTCATAATGATGAGTAGAAGCTTTGTATTAACCATTAACTGCTGCGGTCACAGAGACTTCTATAATATTTTATTTTTCACAACTTTTTTTTAACCTTTTGTCAATAAGTATAATATAATTCAATAAATGTGAACACCATTAGATATTTTTTTCTTACCTCAAAAGGTTCCGTACCTCAAAAGGTAAAAACAGAACCATTATAGGATCACTTGCTTGTATGTTGGTCTGTCCGTCCATCTATCATAGCCAATTTGCTCTGAATTTGGTACACATATGTAAGTTGGTGACTCAAATATGAATTTGTAACATTAATAAATGAACTTTAAACACTTTTGGGATGTAAATTAGAAAATTTTTGTAAAAAAACATTGCAAACTAAATTGTGACATATCAAATGAAAGGGCTTGTTGTGAGAATCTTAAATAATATATATTTTTTGAATAATTTTAAGATAAATAGTTATTGAATTATTTTAACCCTCTGTTGGTCGCGTGGGGTCTTTAAAAGCCCGACGTTTACGAAAATTGCTACATTTTGTTCCAAGTTAAAGATACAAATTTGTACCTCAGAGTAGCATCCTAAAACATACTTAACTATCAACTAGAGCTAAAAATTTTATATTACTTGTTCAAAATTTTTTCCTATCAATAAAGTGATTTAAAACCACACTATGGGCATTGTTTAAAACTTTATTATGCTACTAAAAATAAATAAATAATGATAAAATAAAAATATTTAAAGTTCTCTACCCTGGTATCGTGCTTTTAAAGATCCCACGCGACCGATGGTGTCACAAAAAAAGCGCGACCAACCGAGGGTTAAGCAAGAAGGTGAAAATTGACCATTGCCTTCTCTTATCTTACCCCCTTATCTCCAAAACTATTGGGCCTAAAATCTTGAAAAAAAAACAGTAATATGAGGTTAAATGCATAAAAATACCTATGAGAAAGTGAAAAGGCTATTCCCACAGGAAAAAGAAAATATTTAAAGTCCAGAATAAGCAGACCCCTATTTACGTTACAACAAAGTATGTACAGAGAGGTCTTGTTCTGTTGGTACTTATAGTTTTGGTGCGGAACCACAGATTACTAAATGCGGAACCCTGGTTGTGTTCCACTTGGCTTCATTTTACCACAATCTAATGATTGTGCTCATAAGAATTTACTTAAATTACCATATTTTTAACAACTTTTTGTTAACAAATAATCTTATATATAAAATTCTCGTGTCACAATATTCGTTCCCGTACTCCTCCGAAACGGCTTGACCGATTCTCATGAAATTTTGTGAGCATATTGAGTAGGTCTGAGAATCGGCCAACATCTATTTTATTTTAGGGTAGGGTAGTGTAGGGTAGGGTAGGGTAGTGTAGTGTATGTAGGGTAGTGTAGGGTAGGGTAGTGTTGGGTAGAGTAGGGTAGGGTAGAGTAGGGTAGTGTAGTGTATGTAGGGTAGGGCAGTGTAGGTTAGGGTAGTGTAGTGTAGAGTAGGGTAGTGTAGTGTAATGTAGGGTAGGGTAGGGTAGTGTAATGTAATGTAAGGCGGTACGTAGTTCGCCGGGGCAGCTAGTAAGACATATAATTCAATAAATAGAACACCATTAGTTATTGACTAAAAGTTATTTATATTTTTTACCACAAGCTATTTGTTGGACCTGTAAATTGAATAAATAAATCATCATCATATCACCCTAAATCATCTCATATCAGCCAATAGATGTCCACTGCTAGACAAAGGCCTCCCCAAAGATTTCCACAATGACCGGTCCGCTTCCTGCATCCTTTACCAGGTCTTTTGGTCCACTGCATGGGAGGCCTACCTACGCTACGTTTTCTGGTGCACGTTTGAACGGCCATCTGTGCTACGAGCTAAGCTATGTGCCCTGCCCACTGCCACATTAATTTTCTTAAAAAATTAAATTTCTCTGAAAACTAACAATGGTGTTGATTTGAACAAAACACTCGACTTAACTAAACAAAAATACGATTAAAATAAGTTAAGTTGTTTTCATGTGCTATTTGGTTTTATGCACGAACTAAATTTGGTTGGCCTACCTTGACAGGCTTAAACACTATTAAATTGAATTCACAGACTATGTTAAAGGATGAACGAAAGAATGAACCATATGATTGACGTAACCTGTTTACCGTAAGTGAAAGAGAAAACATGGTATAATTTTCTATAGCACTGTCTCTGTTCCATATATCATTTATGCTACGTATATAATCTATGAAACATACAATAAAAACAGCTGTTTTTTTTGTTGGCTTGGCATCAAGGTTTTTTAGAGTGAAGTATTGAGTTTGAATTTGCCTAAAAGTGCGTCGGGGCATTGTGAATTGTCAGAATCTGGAGAAATTTAAGGTTTGATGATAACCAGGTTGCCAATGATGGCTTCCCAAAACTGCCGAAGCTGAAATTGGAAAGACATGATATGTCTTCCATTCTGGTTTATTGACCTGGTCACCATCATCAGAATCAAACCCTCAGATCAGAATTCTTCGGGTCAGAGTCGCGCAGTGTGCTGATGCATCTTGGTTTAAACGCCAAGGTTCTAGCTTAGACTGTTTTATAGAGCTATCGGCCACCAACCTGGTCATCATGAGACACTCAGGTCAAAGGTGCAGTATCCTGGGGTATTTATCAGGGTTTTTATCATCAGTTTACTTAGGTATTCATCACATAATTTCCAGTTTTGTGGTTTTCCAAAACCAACTTTTAGTGGTCGCCAAAATAGGTCGCGATTAAAAATGGCTCAATTTTAGTTTGACACATCTAAAATTTGGTCGTTCCGAATAGCAAAATGGCGTTCTAAACTTAATTTAGTTCGATTTAAGTTAAGATCTGTCAGATAAATTAAGTCGAGTTTTTCCGAATAGCAAACGTAATTTTGACACATCTTAACCTAATTTTAGTTTAGTTTATAGTTGATTTTTGTAAAACCGAATCGACACCAATGAAATAATTTTTAGTTATAAATTAAAAAAGTTTTGTCACCTTTACAAAAAATATTAAGTAAAAAAACCGGCCAAGTGAGAGTTGGACTCGCGCAAAGTAGGGTTCGAAGTCTTTTCGAAAAATAAATGCATAATTTAAAAAACGAAATTTATATTTACATTTGTAGGTCAAGCTCCACTTCGGGTCGCTGAGGCAGCGAAGTAATAGTATTTGGAGGGGGGGGGAGGAAACACTTAACTCGAAACAAAAATTAGGACTATAAAGCTTAATATTTCGCAAACCGATGATTTTAGCAAACCCTCAGTTGTTTTAAAGGCCTATTCAACGATACCCCACACAATAGGATACGTTAGAAAAAAAAATTCACCCCCTCTTTACATTTATAGGGGTATGGTACAACTTTGTCGGCGTGATTAATATGTATGACCATGCCAAGTTACAGCTTTCTAGTATTAATAGTCTCTGAGCTAAGCCACGAACAGACACACATGGCAAAACTGTAAGAGTTCCTTGTTGACTTCAGAACCCTAAAAAACGCCGTATAAAAAGTTTTCTTCTCCGATGTGTGGTCACACAGACCGCAGTTGGAATTTGGATCAAAATTACTCGCAAGGATTGCTTCTGTCGACGCAACTACTGCCCGCTACGACGCCAACACAATTGAACCCGAAAGGTACTAGGACGCTCAGATCAGGGGTAGGCCGGGAACAGTGGAATCCAGCAGTTAAGAAAACTTTAGCGGTCTTTGTGACCTTAAATATCAAACACTACTAAAATAGGTACTATATCATCATCATCATATTAGCCGAAAGATGTTCGCTGCTGGACAAAGGCTACCCCCAAGGATTTCCACAACAACCAGTCCAGTGTTGCCCGCATCCAACGGCTTCCCGCGACCTACACCAGGTCGTCGGTCCACCGAGTAGGAGGCCTGCCTACGCTACATATTCCGGTGCGCGGCCGTCACCTGAGAAGTTTACTGCCCCAATGACCTATGTGCCCGACCACTGCCACTTAATGTTAACAATTGTGTGGGCTATGTTGGTTACCTTGGCTCTCCTAAGGATCTCCTTATTTTTGAGCACTATACAGAGTATAATTTCCCTTCTACCCGCCAGCAACAGGAAGTCTTCCTGACATCACGAGTGACGCACGTGGTGAGCGACGGGGGCGCGCCCGCGCAGCGATGTAGCGCGCCGCGCACGCGCGCCGATGCCATGCTCGAAAGGGTGCGAGCCGAGCAGCAACCGAGACCCACCGTAGTCTATCTCACTGTGCAAAAGGTATTAAAGAACCCTATCAATTTGATGTCTAGTCCACATTGGCCAAATTCAAGGATTTCCATAAATTACTGGATGGGTTTGGCTGTTAGTGGTATTTATCTTGTTTGGTTCCGTGCTTCATAAAGAATGTTAAGCCGGTGGCTATACTAGACGGCAGTCGAGCCAGGTCAGATGCCTTATAGCTAGCTGCCTAGAAAAAACTTTGGATGTGGGGTTTGCCACTTACCCTACTTTACAAACCTGGTGGAGGACTCTATGCGTGGAGTATGACCTTACCTTCTCAAGTTTGGTAAATTCCCCAGTAGTAGGGACATTAATTGGTCGTTAACATACTTAATCTTACTGTTCGTAATCATTTGCACTGCGGTTTTTCTTTTACATTACATTAGCCAAATTATTTGTATTACCAAAATAAAGGCCATTAAAAATGTTTATCAAGGATACAAATGGTGAATGCAAGCTTAGCGTATGCTTGATCGTTTAATAAGAGAGTGAAGGATTTCTGTTTGAATCAAGCTGGTCTTCTACCTGACTTACGTACCTTTGTGTCTGTGACAGCTGCTTGATCATCTAGATTCTCAAGAACATATTTTGAGGTTTTAGATGCAATTTCACCAATTCTTTTCCCCATGAAATATGATCTACTTTGATGGATGTAATTTTTTAAATGAGGACACGTGTTCATGAACATGTTACGAGGGCAGAAATATTTTTATTGCATGTTGATTGTGATATGTGACTAATCTCACAGTTTCCAATCTTTTTTTATCCAACTAATGTTACCAAAAACCTTGGCTTACTTGCTTTATTTGCAGTATATATTGACAGCGTATTTATTTATATTTCAGGCTATATGTCTATTGGATAAACTGTATGACGCGTTCTTCACGGCACCACGTAAACCCACTGTCAGGTTCTTCACCAAAGAATATATCAAGATTGAGTTTTTGGACAAGTATGCACCAGTTTTAGCCCTACTGCACAAACTGTGGTGTAATTCGGTACCCTGAATCATCATATCAGCTCATATACATCCCCACCGAGGGGCTCGAGCCTACCCTGAATTAGGGCGATCGGGCCTAATTCAGCAGAATTTCATAATTCATGAACACAAAACTTGTTTTAGTATAACAAAAAGCATCTGTTTGTTACACAATATCTTATAGTCTACAGAAAAGAATATTTTTTTGTACATCTATAGAAATTGTACTTATTAAAGATAGTGTAATTTTTTATGTAAATAATTAGTTAATACTTACAAACATTGAAAATTAGAATATATCCATTACTCTCCTAAATAATAAGATTCAAGGTCAGAATTGCAGCATGGTTTGTGTCCAGTCTCAGACTAGTTATGTAAAAGGACATTGCATAATTATTTCATCTGTATTCTAAAACTAGTAATAAAACTGGCCAAGTGCGAGTAGAACTCGCGCACAGAGGGTTCTGCACCACCACACCTCTCCACATCATCATCATTATATCAGCCGAAAAACGACCACTGCTGGACAAAGGCCTCCCCCAAGGATTTCCACGACGACCGGTCCTGCGCTGCCTGCATCCAGCGGCTTCCGGCGATGGACCGACGACCTCTCCACATGAGTACAACAAATTATACCTTTCACTTCAATCAAAAGACAACAATGTGATCATTGGAAAAAAAATATCTTTCAGATTAAGATAACTCTAACTTAAGGTGTAACTCACACTTGGCTGGTTTCTATTATTTGTTGTTTTACTTGTGGGATTGTACTATAATCATACCAAGTTTGACGCGTGTATATAATTATTATCGTTTTTAACCTTTAAATTAAAATTTTTCTTGTGTCCACCTTCTTAATGTTTTACCTTTTTAGTAAATTCATCATTATAGTACAGAAGCCAGCACATCAAGCTAGACACTTGTAGTGCGATTCTGATCCATAAGTATTCGGCATAAGAACGGTACAAAGTTTAAAGTGTGTAGCTTGATGTGCTGGCCTGTGTACATGCTGTGAAAATTTCAGTCTTGCACCTATTATGGTTCAAAATATTAAACGTTGGATAGACGGACAGACAGACAATCCGGGCTTAGTAATAGGATCCCGTTACTTTTTGAAAATTTAAGATATTAAAAACAATCTTGAAGTTCCTATAGCAAAAGACGTACTTTTCTTTTTGAACTAATACTGTATAGGTAATAGAAAGGTACACATAGCCCATAAAACAGCAGTTAAGTCGACTAGCGACCGCACACTGGTAGACGTAGCGTAGGCAAGCCTCCCACTTGGTGGACCCACGACCAGACGCGGGTAGCACAGGAGTGTTCATGGTGAAAACCCTTCAAGGAGGTCTTTGTCCAGCGGTAGACATCTTTGATGACATGATGATAATACGCAATGTCTTTTGATTAGTGTATCAACCATCGCTGTATTCTTAACACAGTTCACTATAACTTATACTTTCCTATATATTTCCTTGTAGGATCTGCAGACCGGTGTTCAAAGAGTTTGACGAGTGGCCAGAGTTCAACGTAGAGACTGAGCTGAATCGCGAGAAGCGGAATTCCCCAATTGAGAGCAAGATCGCCAACGACATCAATCAGAACCACCAAACTGCAGGTCAGAAGTAAGTAATTTGGTACTACATAACCTAACCAATGTCTTTAAAAAAATTAAACCTAACCCGGCTGGCTAAAACATATCCTATGCAGGGTACGCATGATATATATATCAATTGATATTTATGCTTGATATAATTATATCAATATTGATATTTATATTTTTAATGTAAACGATTTAAATTAATTCAACTGATGAAATAGTTCCTAGCTTCTAAGAGTTAATATTAAAGAGGATTGTAAAGCTGCGACTACAAACGGCGTTAACGATTTTCATCTTTTAAATGTTAACTATTTGGACCAATTTTTGATAGGTTGTCAGTCAGAACTAAAGCTAGGCTTATTGTTTTTACGACAAAGTTAATATGTTTTGTTTACGTGTTTTCATACGAAAATAAGAATAAAGCTCCCTTTCTTAAATAATTGTGTCCTACCGACTAGAATTTTAATTACAATTCTGCCTTAGCAAATAGCTGGACCATGAAAAGCCGTAAAATGATTCCACTCTATTCTATCACATTTCCACGCAGATGGAGTTGCGTAGAAATTGGAATGCGTCGTGGCTTCTTGTAGTAATAGAAAATTATAAAAGATCCCCTCGTTGGAACTTTGCAAAAATCACGTTCTATCATTTTAACCCCACGGCTTAAAAAAGGACGGCAATATTTTTTTCTGGTATTTTATGTATGCTTATGTATTTTATGTATGCTGAGCCTATAGCCTAAGCAGCTTGATGGATTTTGGAGTGCGAGGTATCGTTGAGTCCGCCTTGACGGCCTGAGTGACATAGGATACATTTTATGAAGTTGGGTTTTAATCTTTTTATGAAATTGGTTACGTTATACAAGTTAATGTTATGCGTTGTAGAAACTTTATATTAGACATTGTGGGTAGCAAGTAATGAATATCAATGAATGATAAATAATTTAGAATTTGGATTTTCTGTAAAAAATAACCCAATGTTGGAAAAACTATCAATGTTTCTGTAAGAAAATGCTAGAATATTTTTTTATTTAGTTCATTACATTATTCTTTGTTTGTCTCTACATTACTAGTTTGTAAATCCAAGAAAAGCACAAAACAGTTTGGTATGTACTAAAATTATTTGTTAAGGGATAGTAATAAAACCTCCGATAAATATACTAAGTTACCGACAACTTTTGGTTCTAATAACAGAACAAGTTGCGAAAACGTCAAGGTCAGACGCGACTCATGACTTTTTGCTGTGACCCAAAAGCCACGAACGTTTCGCCGGCCGCTGCTGCAGTACGCTCGCTTGTGAAGTTTGTTTTTCAGTTTGTAATTTGAACAAGCTCTTATTTGTTTGTAATTTATTTTTGTTTTTCGCTTATTTTGTATTTGACGTTTTTACAACTCGTAATTTTTTCGGTAGATTCCGTATATTTATTAGAAACCAAAATTTTTCGGTAACTTAGTATTTAAAGCAGTAATATACAACAACCTCTTTTTAAAATGTTTTTGGATACTTTATATCTCTTTTGTTAGTAGATATTATAAATTTTAATTATTCACAGAATGACCAGAAAAAGTCGGCCAAGAATCAAGGAGAAGGAAGAAAAAGAGCCTAAAGGGGGTTACTGTGAGATGTGCAACACTGACTATATAGATATTGCCCTGCACAGAAGGTCCCCGCACCATCTTGCTTTTGTTCGCGAGCACGCCAATTTCCTAGCCCTTGATTCCCTCATCAGCACTGGAGCTGACGTCGCCACATTCTTGGACAAAGCCACTCCCATTAACGGCGAAAGACGGTCGCTGAGGAATACATGCAATGGAGATGTTGAGCCTAAGAATAGGCGGTCAAAGCGATCTCAGTCACCAGACTCTACAGTCAATGGCAGTGATAGTCCAAAACCTAATGGGGGTTTAGAAGAAGATAAGAAACATAAAACAAGGTGCAGTAAAAAGCTCACCGATGAAGAAAGGCAATATTATAAAGTTGTCGGTGTTAGTACAAAGTTAAGGTCTAGCGGCGGTTTTGTACCTAAACGAAAGGAAAGTCTACCTACTTGCAATGGTTCAAAACCTCTAGTTGTCAAATTCAAGAAAGTGAGACGATCTGAGCTGTCCGTACTGAGCGATGAGGCTGAACAGTTCATGTTTCCCAAACGAGCTAGTTCTACATCATCAACGTCTTCAGATGAGGACGAAAAACCTGAAGAGCTGTCTCCGAGACGAAAAACTGCCACGCCGCAGCCACCACCTCTATCTATAGAAAGACGTAGACTGGCCAGGCCAGTTGCATTAAAGGAAGAATCTTCAGAAGAGGACATTTGGCCTGAAGATAACAGGAGAAGGAAACGGAGAAGTGGCCCAGCTGTGAAACGAGGTAGAAGAGTACCATTAAGGCCTCGAGAAACCTCTGCACCGGCACCGCCACCTCCTGAACCAGAGCCAGAACCACCAGCTCAGCCTGAGGAACCGGAGCCTCCACCTGCTGGCGACACTAGTCCACTAAGAGAAGAGCCTCCAGAAAGATGCATGAAGTGGGAGGATGGGAGGCTGAAGTATACGCCTGCTGTGGAGCAGCTGGAGTTTGCATTTGAGTCGGTGCCGCAGAGCGAGCCGTGGTTCTCGACCTTTGTGCGACAGGACCAGGATAGGGTTGTTGCGAGGAACATACCACATTACTTTGGTAAGAATTTTAATAATACTTCTTTCTTTACCTTTAAAATCGCCCATTAGATGAAAAAGTTTCAAAAAAAAAACAGTTACTAAAACAAAATTAGTTTTCAAAACATCATTTAACTACTGTAATTTAAATGGTGCTACACAGTGGTTTTAACTCCAAGAACACCATTTTTAGGTGAATAATTCGTATATATTAGTTTTAGAGCTCCAACATTATCGCAGCAGTTTTTTCATTACTACTTTTGTATTTGGGTATTGTATTTCCCTGCACAAGAGTGTCATTTTCAGGAAAATTCACGAAAATTAACTAGACATGCCATCGATATGAGATTGGCTCACAACCGCTCAAACACTAATGTAGTGGGTGATCGCACAATAAATAATAGAGTGATAAACGTCTGGAACAAGTTGCCTCAGGATGTGGTTGATGCTCCCTCCATAAATATTTTTAAACACAGACTGGACAAATGGTGCAAAGACAATCCAATTTAGTGCAGTGCACTTGGACTATTTTTTTATTTAATACACTAACACAGATATAGGCACATCAGCTATAAGCTGCTGGCCTCTTCATCAACATCATCATCATAATTTCAGCTCATAAATGTCCCCACATATATGTCCAAACTCGCAGGTAGCGTGAAGTCGACCAACCCGCACTGGGCCGCGTGTTCGACTAAGGCCCGATCGCCCTAATTCAGGGTAGGCTCAAGCCCCTCGGTGGGGACGTATATGAGTTGATATCATCATGTCCCCATCGACGGGCTCGAGCCTACCCTGAATTAGGGCGATCAGGCCTTAGTCGACCACGCGGGCCCAGTGCGGGTTGGTCGACTTCACACACAACCTTCGAGTTTCTTTGCAAGCGTGTGCAGGTTTCCTCACGATGTTTACCTTCACCGCAAGAGCGTCGGATAAACGTACATATGAAATATAAATTCGAAATCACATTGGTACGTGGCAGGATTCGAACCACGACCTCACGGACAGGAGGCGGCGGCCCTAGCCATTACACCACTAACGCTCTAAGCTGCTTGCATATTACAACATAATAATAATATTAAAAATTGCCCTATTATTAGTAAGAAAATGCCTTTGTTCCATTCAATGGTGCGTAGCTGCGGGAATCGGAACATGAGCCATTACACTGGGCAATAATAAAAAAAAGTAAGGACATATTGTTTTCACTATAAGAATTTCTGATTTTAAAATCAGATCTGTCCTAAGCTTATAACTTGTAGGAAAATCCTGATGGCTTGACATATCAAGCCTTTGTATAATACCCGCCCCAGGAGCTTACAAATATTTGCCAACATATTCATAAATATTTACTATTATTTATCTATACACTAGCAGCTCTATGAGCTGATGCGTGTATATCAATGCACTTGAGTTTATTTATTTGCAGAAACATTAGACTTAACATTTTCCAGTGTATGCCAAAGAGCCACTTTCCTAAAGAAATATTTACAAGATCTATCTTCTTTAAAGCAATTTCATAACACCTTGGAGAAGAGTTCATGACCTCAAAGTTTATCTTTAATCTATCTATTAAATCTGTCACTTAAAACAACTTATTTGGTGCTAATAATATTTTTTCTCACTTACAGCACTATACTCTGCAAAATCACCAAAGTTACCATACGAAATGGGCCTGTTACCACCTTTGAAGCCAAACTGTTGTCCACTGAGTGATCTTATCAAACGGGATGACAAGGCCGGACACTCGCGCTCCTACGGCACTCGAGGCATGAAGAAACAGAGGATACGGAAGCGTACTGCAGTGGCAACGCTCATAGCTTTAGAGGCACATCCAAGGAAATCACCCAGAGAACACGCATCTACCCTAGCTATATTAGGCTCAGCGGGCCTGTTGAACAAACGTAGGCACCCGGACGATACGAAGTCTACTGCTTCAGAAGATACTATAAGTGACACGCACAGCACTGTCAAAGTTGAGCCTATCGTTTCTAAAGCACAGGAAGAGTCTGAAAGACTCAGGCAATTCCTGTCAGAAGTCTTTGAAGATGCTGCTGAATACGAAGTTTCAGAAGAAACTATGGACGGGGAAGCTGCAGTTGTGACGTCAACCAATCTGGACATGACGAGCCTAGTCTCAGAGTGTGAGGACTGTGATATAATACGGAAAGAGATGAAAGAGTCGATTGAGTCGCGTGGGAAAGCAAGACGGGGCAAGTTTAAGAAGAAGAATAAGACTGGTTGGCCAAATAAGAAGAAGAGTAAGAAAGGATCACGGACAAGTAGCCTCGAATCACAGAAACCTGAGAGCTTAGATCGGTCTTCAGCTGAACCTCAAGATGATGATACTACACAGGACACGATCAGCGAAGAAGAAACCAATGCATCTGAACCAGAATTAGAAAAAACTGAAGTCAAATCTGATGATGACCAAGAAAAAACTATGGTAGAACACAAAGATGATCAATGCGAGGAAATGGAAGTCACTGAAACTCCAAAGAATAAACGGAAGAGGAATTCTCGATCATCAACATCTGAAAATGAGGAGAAAGAGGATAGGTCACGGAAGAGACGAGCTTTAGCGGGATTGTTGTTACAGCCAGTGGTTCGAGTGGCGAGGGTTGACCCTAACGCTGCAAGGACGTTACGATCGGCTGGTAAGTCCAGGGGCAGAGGGACACGTCTCAGATAGCATGCGGCAGCCCTGCTGCGCCGCAGCAAGACGTACCTAGCCTGGTTTTTGAAGTAGGGACAAATTGAACTATGGCATTGCTATTTTTAGGCCAATAGGTCAGTTAACTAAAGCTGGCACGTTATACCAAAGCAAATTTACTAATACAGTGTGTAGCAAAACAAACTGAACAACTCGCTGAACACTTCTTTTATCTACAATAATGCGCGTCGATCAGCTGACCGGCAAACATCACGCTGTATTTTGAGTAGTAAAAATATGTGTGACGCTTAGCTGCGTGTGAGAGAGACAGAGAGACTTTTCATGATGCGTATGCAGTGCGACGTCATGCCATGCGCTTATTCACTGGACACTACACAAGTACAATGTGTGGACGTGTATGTGCTAGTTTTAGTTAACCGAGTCCCACCAGAACTGAATCAATAGCTGGAAGCGATCTTTCGCGGAACTGTAGGATGCGACTCAGTACCGGCGGAATATTCTATTATCGGAGTGGAACTGGTATACGCTCTGAACAGGAGCTGTAAACCAATTAGAGGGTGTATAAGGCGAAATGTATGTCCTCCTCACTCTAGCAAGATACGGTCGGCGACGGCGCCCTCTTAGCTAGCTGGAGCTGCAAAGCAGATCCGCGGAGGATGACGTAGATCGGACCCGGTTCCGGTCCGGAGCTGTTGGTAGAAAATTTGAAAGAAAGGCACAAAACACTGAAAAATATTAAACAATTTGCATTGTTCACAAAAATTAAGGTATTTTTTAAATAAAAATATAGACTATTTTAAGAAACTAATTTCACTTCTATCAGTTTTATGATTTTTTTTAATATTATGACGTCGGCCAAACACTATGAAAAAATATATGAAATTGAATTTAGTTATTATTATTAACTAGTTGTTGCCCGCGGCTTCGTCCCCGTTGCGCGGTGCGCGAGCCGCATTTTTGTATCTTTCTTCCTGAAAGACAATTTTACAAATAACAAAACAAAAATTATTCAAATCGGTCGAGCCATTCTATTTCTGTTTATTTATACATATGTATATTTAGAGTATTACAGTATTAAGGTTCTGTCCCCAGCAACTATAAAAAAAATGAATTTAGTTATTATTATTAACTAGTTGTTGCCCGTGGCTTCGCTCTCGTTGCGCGGGCCGCATTTTTATTACATACAAACTTTCTCCTGAAGACATTTTTACGAACACAACAAAACAAAATTAAATATTAATCGCAGATTAAATTGTTGTATCTTAAATTGGTTTTTTGAACAATGCTGATTTCTGCTATCAACTAGATGCGGTGGTCAAAAATGCCCTTGGCTCATTGTGGCACGATAAGCTGTGACGTCAAGATATTACAACTGCCTAGTACAGTCGAACACACGTCAGTGGTATTTTGACCTTGAGTTTGACTCGCTATGTATGATTATTTCTTTATGGCGTAACTACGCTGTAAAGAAATCAGCTTATTTATACTGGTAGGTACTTAATTGTCTCCAGATGTGTCTGATTCTAACGCCTACTTACACAGTAACTCGAGAATTTGGTTGAAGAGACAAAAATGCCATAAGTTATCAAAGAATAGATATTACTACGTCTGTAGTCAAGTTACAGTAAAATCGGTTCAATACCAAAGAGCTGTATTTCTATTTTGTCAGTTCTAGTTATTATGTTTTCTCAAACATGCTTGGAAATTTGAGCGTTATTTTGACATCTTCGAGATAAATCGAAATTGCTGTACTGACCAAAAACATGCAAGCAGTGCTGCGGCCGGCAAAAGTTGTATGAAAATCCATATCTGTCGTGTTTAGCGGCCAAATAAATTACTATGTAAACTCATATCTGTCGTGTAATTTAAAATTGAATTATATTTTACTCCAAAACATGGCAACGAAGGACGTAACTTTTCAAAGGTTTTCAACAGACTTGCAAATATAACGCTGTTTATTGACAAAAACGAATGAAAAATTATTGTTGTTTCTTCGTCATTGGTTTTGAAAAGTAATTATTGAAGTTTTAATTTTCGCGCATTATTTGAGAAAAGTACTAACCAAGCCTCAGCCACAACTAGACATTGATGGATTTAACGTATGTGTGTCTCGGCTTCGCATCGCCCTACATTTACACGTTCGTCCATCAATGTCTCTTTCTAAACAATTGTTTCTAAAACTAGCTGACAGCCTGTAATCATCTCAATCTATTACTCCATAGAAGTAATATTACTATTCAATCTACTCGACTTTTACATCCCAGTGTTATTGTATTGCGCGCGCTAAGGGTGTCCATATTCAGGGTCTTAACAAAGGTATACACTTATTTTTAACTGGAGCTTGTACTCGTGAAACTGAACAACTTTCCCCAATGTCAACTCATGGTCAAATCGCAAAATTTATTTTGGACTTCCCATGCAAATCGATCAGCTGGCGGGCAAACTTTGTATGAAAGTCCAAAAAAATTTTTGCAAATTGTCCATGAGTGTCTTAGGGAAAGGTGTTCATTTTCATGAGTACAAGCTCAAGTTAAAAACGTTTATACCTTTGTTAAGACCCTGTATATTTGATATTACTTGAAATACAAGTTAAGGTCTTGTTTTTGTAACATCTCGATTGGTGGACGTGCACTTATTCTTACTAATTTAGATCTGCCATTTGAATTTTCTTTTTTATTGTGTTCATAGAATACTACGATACTTTTGTCACAGTATTACATTATAGCGGCTTACAGTAGCGCAACGAATGTACTACGCAGAGAAACGGAAGGGTACTTACGGGGAGAGGGTGGCGGGCACAGCCTGGCAAACTCCGCGAGTTTTTGGTTTGGCTTAGAGAACATTTATTCTTATTAAGAGTTTTTCAATTCTCTTACATAAGAATATAATTCAATATTGTAAACATTATAAAGTGAGCGTAAAGTAAACAATATTTTTTAAAAAATATCCAAACTTGTACCCACATGAAAATAAAACATAAAACAAAAACATACAACATCGACAAAGAATGTTACACAGATATACAGCTATCAAACTGGAAGTGACGTCTTAGATCAGGTATGGAAGGTGTTAGGTAATTTGTGTGCAATATAATTTTTCAAGTATTTTTTGAAACTACGCATAGTTTTAGATTCTTTTACGTCTTTTGGGAGCATGTTATATAATTGAACACCTGTATATAAAATATATTTTTTGCCATAATTTTTACGCGGTGGTCTTAGTAAAATAGCATTTCTCAATCTAGGCTGACTATAGGCTAGTATGTGCTAGTACCTACGCCGGTGGCGCATCGTGCGACATCAAAGACGTTGCGCTACTGTAATCTATATCGTTATACTGTGCTTTTGTAAAACGCGTAATTGTAATTCTACAAAATGTTCAAAATAAATTGAATATTCCACTATAGGAAGACTCGAACAATCCTAGTTGTGATCTCGCATGAAGTTTTTTTTTATAATAATAATTATAAATGTTATCATTTGCACGGCAAAGACATTATATTTCCTCTAAATTAGGCTACCTTGTTTATTATTCAGTTATTATTATAGTAACTTATTTTGTAAATATTTCGGTTGTTTGTTAGCCAATATTTGGGTACCTACTTCAAGTTTGTATGATTTCTGGAAATCCCGAAAGCGAGAAAGTGGCGATTTCACTTTTGACCGGCGAACAGGGTGGATGGAAGAAACCCCTTATTGTAATCGATATTTAAATGTATTTTTTGAATGGTGATAAAACTAGTTTGGTACTGCTCACAATAGGGGATCGGACTGCTAGTCATTTGACTTACTTTTAATGATCTTTCAAAAACGAAACTGTTCTAAAAATATTTGAAGTACCCACAAGTGACGTCATAGATTTTTAGCGTCATTGAAGAACTTATTTTGTGTGAATTTGATCAATAAAAAATTTAAGACGTGATGGAAAAACAAAACAAGTTTTTTTGAAACTACAAGAGAGCAATTTAGGAAATCAATGTTCAGAATTTATTTTTGATGCAGTCCGATCCCCTATTGGCCTAAGCATATTTTATTTTCTAAAAGATTTTTTCTATTTTTGACTATAGTTTTCCTATCAAAATTATCAATCAATAATGATTTTGTAAAAAAAAATATACAAAAATCGCCTCTCGCATGACGGAAATAGAGAATGAAGAACAGTATTTAAGTTTTTTTTAGATAGAATGTAATTATTATAATAAAATCGAGGCTCGGTCTTCGGAACTGTATATAAAAGTGTAATATAATATTATAATATACAAAACTCTACGTTGTAGCGTAATGGTGTGTGTGGCAGTGCAGTGCATTTAGCGAAGTTATGTACATAAATGTTATACTTGTATACTTAGAGAAGGAACTTTCTGTTTATTATCAGATGAATCGTCCTGTTTCATCATTAAAGTTGTATAAAATATGATTAACTAATATACTGTTTTTTTTATTAGTAGATGAATGCCCAGGTTATAATAAAATGTCTGATGATGACGTACAACGCGACTGAAAAGTAGCAAGTTCGTGTCGGTCCACGCGCAAAGTAAGGTCATAATAAAAGGAAATAATAGTAGGTTGTATTCATACAATGGTACATCGCGCATTTTGTATGTGTGCGCGCCAGTAGGCACACACCATACAAAATGCGCGATGTACCATTGTATGAATACAACATATATATCTGGGGGCACGGCAGTGCCCCCGCCAAGTCGAGAAAAAAAAGCGGCACGGCCGTACCATCCTTTTCTCGAAGCAGTTCAGGCCATTTTCGACCCCCCACAACTTCGTTGTAGATAAACCTAGAAGCCTGAATTTTCTGTATACAGGGTTACAGGAAAAGTCGACCTAGATCCGTTAAGGGCGTGTAGTACACATCATTTCTGAATGATTTCACTATGGAACCCCCCATCCTAAACTTAACCGTTTTCGAGATATTCGAGTTTTAATTTTTTTCATGAAAATGCCCAATTTTTCGACTATTCAATTGAATATTTTGATTTATTTTGATTCTAATGAATATATATATATATATTCATTGATTTTTTTTGATAATATATATATAATCATTAGAATCAAAAAAAATCAAAATATTCAATTGAATAGTCGAAAAATTGGGCATTGAAAAATTGGCATAATCTGAATCTCTGCTCCAACGATGTACCTATGGAGATTTTTGGGGACTAAAGATCGATTTAGATAGGTCTCATCTCTGGGTAAGTAAACGCTATTTTCCAAGATTTTCGCACTGAAAATATGCCGCGCAAAGTGTATCATAGTAAGCGTATTTTTAAATGTTTGAACTGCTCTGGGTACTATGCCCCGAGCAAAGCTCGGTCGCCCAGGTACAAACATTTATTTATTGAAGACTTGATTTTTGCAGTTGGTACAGATTTTTTTTTAATGGAAAATCTATGAACTTTTTACAAATTCAACCGACTACTACTCTTAAATTAAGTACTTAAGTCTACTTAGCCGTGATAATTTTCCTAATTTTTTATATGGGCTGTTTCCCCGTGGTCCTATGTCAAAGGCATTTGATTTCCCTCCTAGCGAAAGTTTTAAGCTATTGTATAGCTTTTATCGCGGGCTTTGAGGGGACCGAATCAAGAAATTTCGTAACGAAAATAAAACCCGACACCCCAAAAAAAAGGTAACAAAAATAGCTGAAACTATTTTAACTGGTGCTTCTACCCATGAAACTGAACAACTTTCCCCATGAAACCCAGTCAAATCTCAAAAAAAAATTGAACTTCCCATACTAAGTTGGCTGATTAGCTGATCGAGTTAGTATGGGAGAGCCAAATCTTTTTTTGAGATTTGACTATGGGTTTCATGGGGAAAGTTGTTTCTACCCATGAAACTGAACAACTTTCCCCATGAAACCCAGTCAAATCTCAAAAAAAAATTGAACTTCCCATACTAAGTTGGCTGATTAGCTGATCGAGTTAGTATGGGAGAGCCAAATCTTTTTTTGAGATTTGACTATGGGTTTCATGGGGAAAGTTGTTCAGTTTCATGGGTAGAAGCACCAGTTAAAATAGTTTCAGCTAATTTTGTTAGACCTTATATATATTGAGTTCTAAAAAACTTACAGTGCCATCTATCTTCCATCATGATGATGATGATGATGACGATGGCGATGGCGATTGATGAATGATGAACTTTCTTAGTGTTAATCTATTACATAAACATCCCGCGCCCCAATGACTATATGGTACTGGTAAATACTGCATAAATTAAAAATAAATAATTATAATTGCATAAGTTGATAAAAAATGCTATGCAATAGCTTTACCGCGGCAGTCCCCGAGTGCCACGTCTTTTTTTTAACTCTGTTGTCCTACTATATTTTTTCTAAGCTTTCCTTTCTAAAATTTGCGGATGAGACTATCCAGCTGTTACGGAGGACTATTTCCAATAGTTTTCAGATTTTCTGAAATAACGATTTTAGTTGGTAGTTTAGTGGGTGGGATGTAAGTAACTAAAATCACCACTTAAAACTAAACGAATCATCAGCATCATGGAGTATGTCAATACACTTTTTTTATCCCCACTTTTTCGTGTAGGGACGGTAAGTACACAAATATTGTTTCACAGATTTTATCTATATGAAGTGTCACAGAGTTTTATTACAATACACAATTTCAGCTTTATAGATGTATAATAAAAAATATATATAATATTTCAGTAAAACGGCCATGACATACCAACGCGCAGACAGACATGGTAAAACTATAAAGCTGGTGATAGACGGGCGAGTTTAGGGCTCCATCACCTATTTCGTTCGCGTACTAAGGGTGCGCCCGTCTATGTCTCCATAAGACCACGGGGAAAACAGCCTATATAATAAATTGGGAAAAATATCACGGCTATGTAGACTTACTTAATTTAGGAGTAGTAGACTGTTGAATTTGTAAAAAGTTCATAGATATTCCATTAAAAAAAATCTGTACCAACTGCAAAAAGTAAGGACCGATCGCCCTAATTTAGGGTAGGCTCGAAGCCCTCGGTGGGGACGTATATGAGCTGATATGATGACTAAGGGTGACACAGAGACGAAAACGGTAATGGAGCCCAAAGTACGGCGCAAGCTCTATCATCAGCTAAAGATTTCCTAGTTTGACTACGGAACCCTAAAACAGCCAAGTGAAGTCAGTTTAGTAACTAGTATCTCATATGTGGTTTAGTTTTCATTTTTTGTGAATTGTCCATGGGTTTCTTAGGGAAAGTTGTTCAGTTTCAAGAGTACAAACTCCAGTTAAAAATAAGTGCATACCTTTGTTAAAACCCTATATTATATACTGTGCTCTCGCCGAGCCACCCCGAGCGCGAGAGTGTAGATGGTGCGTTCGTCTCGCTCGCCTGCATAGTCGCGGGTCTCGGCTCCATGTCGGCTTTTTCTGTCCGAGCCAAAGGCTCTCGCGTATATCACGAGTGCGTCCATGTACACTCGCGCTCGGCCTGTCTCGAGGTGGTTATAATAGGAGATTGCACATAACGTCCTAACGCGTCCATCTTCAACCAGAGTTAGCCACGAAGGAATAGACGAGAGTGTACATGGCATAGCTCGCGACTAGGCCGCTCGCTAGACGTCTCGCCGAGAGTGTACAGCCCCCAGCATACTCGCTCAGTGGAACGACGACGGCCTTGGGAAAGTAGCGGGATGTCGCTGGATGCGTGCACCGCTGGTCGTGGAAATTCTTGGGAGAGGCCTTTTAGTGAACTTCTTTCGGATGATATAGATGATACTTCTGGCGTAAATCAGGAGACAAGGGAAAATCGCTCTCCAGTAAAACGTACTATACCTGATTTTTTTTGCTGGGTGATTTTATTTTAACAGCCTCCGTGGCGATGGCGTAATGGTTGATTCACTCAGAATATTTCCAGTGTGAGCGGACAACAGCGTCGATGGCTCAACCGTTAACGACTCGTTCCTTCTAACCAGAGGTACCTACCGGGTTCAAATCAGGACGGCCAATGTACCAATGAGTTTTTCAAAAACTTACGTACATATACTTGAAGGAAAACATCGTGAGGAAACCTGCACACGCCTGCGAAGAAACTCGCAGGTTGTGTGTGAAGTCGACCAACCCGCACTGCCCGCGTGGTCGTCTAAGGCCTGATCGCCCTAATTCAGGGTAGGCTCGAGCCCCTCGGTGGGGACGTATATGAGCTGATATGATGAGCGGACAATACTCACCCCTAAAAACGAGCTGGTGGCGGCTTTAAATGATCGCATCCTTAGCGAGATCGAGAAGAGACGAAGTCGTAATAAGTACATCCATTAACTCAAACTGGGAACCCTTAGTAATAGTTTCGCTATGTTACCTCTGTCTGGCCGTTGTATGTCATAGTTGATTTACTCAAAGAATATTGGGGATTGGATATTACGATCAAATCTGATCCAAGATCTAGTATATTGCCGCTTTTTACAAGCTTTTATTTACATAGTTTCACCTGTCCCAGTGTCTGTAATGAAATCTCGCAAGTTAAATTTGACCCACTTGCCGGTTGAGCTGAAATTTTGCATGCATATTTATATCGCATAAGTTTCTCGAAAATTTGTAGGATCATACTTTACAGTATGCTGTCGAAAATGACATTGGGCTACATCTAGGATCACATGTCTATGATAGTGTAAAAGCCCGCCTACAGCTTTGCCTTTAAAGCTAAAATTTGGTATGATGGTTAGTTGGTTTGGTTATCATCCCGAAAAACTTCCTGTTCCAGTTCAAGCGCGTGAAGATTCTTGTGAGAGTCAACAACTGTTTTTCCCCAGATTACCTAAGGACTTCAAATGATACATTTTGATGTTTTTTACATAATTTGTCGTGTTCAGTTATTCACGTAGACGAAGCCGCGGGCAAAAGCTAGTTAATTTATAACTTGTTATAACTATAGTTCGTTTGCTTAATTAGCTGCACCTTTGATAAATGCCGATGGCCACTGCCGGCTCGTGTCAAACAATCCATCAAAGGGGCCGCCCTGATATCTATCAGGGCGTCGACGTCAGCGGCGCGATTGAACTCAGGGCGGCCCCTTGTTGCAGCTAATTCAGCAATAGAACTAAAATCACGAAACACCCAAAGAGATTTATTTTCATTATGAGTTCCCATTCCCACTGAGATCTACTTACATGAGGGACACACTAAAATTAGTGGGTGCCCGCGCAGCAGGTCCCGTTTTTGCCGTTCTAGTGGGACTTTCCCAAAATCCTTTTTTAGCGGATGCCCACGTCCTTATTGCTATCTGTATTCCAAATTTCAGCGAAATCCGTTCAGTGGTTTCGGCTGTGCGCTGATATACCGGTCAGTCACCTTTTCCTTTTTTATATACAGATTTTCAAGTTCAGCAAGCCATGCCAAAAAACTATAACGAGTGCAGCAGACCGTGTATGGGCGGCCGGCTGGCTTCTTGGTTTTTTTATTGGCAGGCCATGCGGTTCGCTACGACGTCGCAATTTGTTATAATTTTTGTATGTGTGGCCCGTTGTTACAGATCGTAATGTGATAAGTGCGGCGTGATAGTGTCGACTATTGTTTCAATCCTACTAATATTATGAACGCAAAAGTTTGCATGTATGGATGTTTGTAACTCTTTCACACAAAAACTACTGATCGTATCTGGCTGAAATTTGGTAGGTAAATAGATTAGGACCTGGATTAACATATAGGTTACTTTTTTCCACGCAGCGCACCCTCGGAGACAGTCATAGAAACTATGTTCACGCAAGCAAAGCCACTGGCAAAAGCTTGTAATAAAATTTTCTTAGAAATTAGTGCGTAAATTACGGTACGTACGGCCGCCCGAATGGCCTGCCAGGAAAGTTAGGACCCACTTGTTGGCATCACTGGTTAAGTAGAAGGTTCTTGATTGATTCTCTTTAGAAAATTTACATGATTTGAAGTTAACTCTATTGGTCTTGAACCCAAAGCCTAAAAAGGAATCAAAAAGGAACAAAACACGTAGCCCTCTTGCGCGCCCGCGCAGCAGCCATTGAAGATCGAGACAGTGGATGGACAAGGAGTGTTGCATTTTGTAAGAAACGTTCATTAAAAGATTCAAAAGCTAATCACCAGTTTTATTAGTCATCCTGAACGTGGAGGAGTTAATACACTGGTGGACCACAAGGCCGTGAGTGTTAAGTTTCTAGACTGGCGTTTCTGGGGACCTCAACTTTGAAAGGAAACTTTGGCAACCTTCTTGCAAACATGACACACCTTACAAAATATGCGGCTTAAAAAAACCACTACATAATATGACCTATTCAACAATACAATACGCCAGGGGGTGCACAAGTTATAAACACCATTCACTGTTCACCTCCCCTCCTAAACGCACTACTTAGGCACAGTATATATATATTAGTACTAACGTACTTAGGGTTGAGGTTCCTGACATAATGATAGGCGTAGACCGGATAGAAGCACAAGTGGAAGTCCTGACAGGCTGCATTAGAGACTCCTACCAAGAAGCTTGCCCTCTGACCAAACCACCATCAGCCAGCAGTCTAAAGGTAAACTGGTGGGGACCAGAACTGGAGAGGCTCAGGAAAAAGGTCAGAAAGCTTTTTAACAGAGCTATGAACACAAGTGATGAACAGGACTGGGACAACTGCAAAACCGCCAAGTCCAAATACAAGAAAAGGATACGATACCGCAGCACTGCATCGTGGATAAGTTTCTGCGATGGAGTTGAATCGTGTCAGCAAGCAAACAGGGTAAGAAAAGTCCTCTCCAACGGGCCCAGCCAAGGCTTGGGTTCGCTTAAAAACCCGACGGCACTCTCACCAGCACGCCAGATGAGACGGAAGATGTATTACTGCGGACACACTTCCCTGACTGTCGTATTGTATCGACATTAAGCTGGAACGATGATCCTGTACTAGCAACTGAGGAGGACTGGCTTGTCGCAGACAGGGTGGTCTCCACAGATAAGGTAAGATGGGCGCTAAACAGCTTTCAACCCTTTAAGTCAGCGGGCTGCGATGGCGTCTTCCCAGCACTACTACAGTGGGGGGGCGACGCAGTGGTAGTAGCCGTGGCCAGGGTCCTCAGGGCATGCCTAGCCCACAAGTATGTGCCACATGCTTGGAGAGAGGTGAAAGTGGTATTTATACCAAAACCAGGAAAGTCTGACTACACGGATCCAAAATCCTTTAGGCCCATAAGTCTCACGTCCTTCCTACTGAAGGCACTGGAGAGACTCTGTGACAGGGAACTGAGGGAAAACGCACTGAGGGACATACCCCTGCACCGCAATCAACATGCGTAAAGTCAGGGTAAGTCTACAGAATCGGCCTTGCATGCTGTCGTTAGCAAGATCGAGGCAGCAATACAGAACAAGTCTATGTGCTTAGGCACCTTCATAGATATCGAAGGCGCTTTTGACAAAACAAACTTCAGCAGCATGAGGGCGGCACTTCTGAAACATGGAGCAAACGCCACTATGACCGACTGGATTGAAAACATGCTCCAACAGCGGGTCATCAGACTGGTGAAGGAGGAGACCAAAGCGGCCATGGTAGCAAAGGGATGCGCCCCCAAGGAGGAGTCCTATCACCGCTACTGTGGAACCTAGTGGTAAATGACTTGATCACCACCTTAAACGGTAAGCACTTCTATACAATCGGATATGCGGACGACTTGGTTATACTTGTGTCGGGTAACTTCACCAATGTTATCTGCGACGCAACTCGAGCTGCTCTGCGAATCGTGGAGCGCTGGTGCACTGAGTACGAACTGTCCGTGAACCCGAGCAAAACTGAACTAGTACTGTTCACCAACAAACGCAACTTAGGTAACTACCTACTACCTAAACTTTTCAAAACAGAGCTCCATCTATCAACGGAGATCAAGTACTTAGGTGTCACACTCGACAGCAAACTAAACTGGAGCAGCCATCTCACCAAGAAAATAGAGAAGGCATTTATTGCCCTGTGGCAGTGCCGTAGAATGGTAGGTAGGAAATGGGGCCTTACCCCAAAGATAATGCTATGGCTATACACAGCGGTAATACGTCCAATGATAAGCTACGGCGCAGTAGTCTGGTGGCCACGAACGAAGCTATCTACAGTCGTGAGTAAACTGCAACGCTTCCAAAGAATGGCATGCATGGCTGTGACAGGCTGCATGCGGACAACTCCCACTGCAGCCCTTGAAACCATCCTGGACCTGCCGCCTCTGCACCTGTTTATCCAACAGGAAGCAGCTAGTGCTGCAGCCCGTCTAAAATTGCTGTCTCTTTGGAGCACAAACAGTATCCCGCACACTGAGCTTCTGCACGATATCATCGCGGAGGAGCCATTGTTCGCAGCGACGAATGATAGAATCCCTAAACGGTATGTCTTTGACATGAAATACAAGGTACAGCTACATGAGGAGCCCTGGGAGGGTCCGAACCTGAAAGAACTTCGGGTATTTACCGATGGTTCCAAAACAGGCACTGGCACCAGGTATGGGGTCTTCCCCGAGGATCTGAACATCAGGATAGCCAATCCCCTGGGTGCGCATAACACGGTCTTTCAGGCTGAGTGTATGGGCATCATCAAGGCAGCTGAGGCGATTGCTGCAAGGGAGGTGCGTGAGTACCCCATCCGCATCCTCTCTGACAGCAGAGCCGTACAATAGGCCCTGCAGAGCAGCATGATCACATTGGGGCTCATACTGGAGTGCCAACAAAAATTGACAGAGGTATGTAACCGCGGCAGTAACTCTGCAGTGGATTAAAGGGCACAGCAACTCACGCGGCAATGATGCGGCGGATGAGCTTGCCAGGAGAAGGTCAGAGCTAATGGCCGTGGGACCGGAACCTATAATACCCCTCCCATATGGCTGGCTATGGTCCACCCTGAGGAATCGCACAAGAAATGAACACAATTTGTACTGGTCCGGTTTGGAAACCTGCAGGCAAGCAAGGGTGGCCCTTCCGGCAACTAACCCTGGTCTATCCAGAAAGCTTCTGAGACTTGGGAGAGCTCAGCTCCGCAAGGTAACAGCCGCTATTACAGGACATGGCCATTTTAATAAACACCTATTCGCTCTAGGTATCACCGACAGCCCTCTATGCAGAGCGTGTATGGAGGCTGAGGAGACTGCTGCCCACATCCTACTGGATTGCGAGGGGCTGGCACAGTACAGGGTCGTGCACCTCGGTGACCCGAGGTCACTCCAGGAAGTTGTCGGCAACCTACGGGGGCTACTGGGCTTCTTGGAGGAGCTGGGCTGGCAGTGATGCCGGCCAATCACGCAAAATGGGCGCAGTGGTCGCCTGGTTGCGGAAATCAGCCCGCCCCTAACTTCACCTCCCCTCCTTCAGTCAGATACATTCAATCCTATTGTGCGAAAAGGTTTTGGTTTCCGGCTTTCCACCACTGACCCATAGTTGCCACACTCACTAGTGACTATGAATAATATGACTTACCTTTGTTTTATTACATCCAGTTGGAAAATGAGACATCCAGGAATGGTCAAAAGAACAAGTGATTAACTATCAAACCTATCAAATATTATGTTAGCTATGGCATTTGTAAAAAAAACTGGTATGATCAGAATTTTAGGGTTTATTCAACAAAAACCTAGTGTTCATATTTTGATCAAATGAAAAGCAAATGATCTACTCTAACCAGCATATAACTTGAACAGATTTACACTTTTTACACCCTCAGATATTAACCATGCTCTGAAATATTCCAAAAACATTGTAAAGAATTTCAGGACTAAGTCTAAAAAAGAATTACTGAAACCCTAAGACCAAAAGTTGATGGAAATTATCATCTTAACCTTGTGAGCCTTGATGACCAAATTGCAGTGATAATTTTGAAGACCAAAGGCTATTTCTTACTGTTTTTAAACTTATCACGGCCCAAGGACCTTCTAGTACGCCTTGATCCTCTATAATCTAATAGTCCTGTAAAAAGAAACTTTGGCATTCATGGCTAAAAGTCAAAGTTCTTCTTTAGGCTTACAAGGTTAAAAGATTGGTTTTCAGGAATATTTGGTCTCAAGGCCCACCAATTCAAATGCTCTCATGTTTTACTTTATTCGTAAACATCTTCTTTGTCAGCTACATATTGAACAATATCTTTGGGTCTCATGAGTCTCTCTGCGTCTCCATCAGGAATTTCAAAGCCAAATTCATCTTCCATGGCCATGATCACCTCCACATGGTCCAATGAGTCTAATCCCAGGTCGTTCACAAAGTGCGAGTCTAGGGTAACCTGGAAAAGATAAAAAATTGGTTATATTTGATAAAAAGTTGCGGGTATTCATGCTGCTTTAGGAATGAGCTACCTTGTCCGGGTTAACTTTGTCATAAAGCTGTAGGACAAGCAGAACCCTACATTTAATAAGGTCAAGTGTGAGCGGGGGCCCCTCACTGTAGTTTCGGACACCGATTTTCCGGCCCTGTAACAAAGATAAGAGAAATAAATAGGATAAGTACCTGACAAGTGGCCAGTTTGTCGTAAGCCTTGCACACTTTGAGGACGCGCTCCGTAATTTGTTCCGGCGAGGGCTTTGGTGCCCCGTTGGAGTATTGTCGTATACGAAGACACACCTAAACAATTTTAGCAGCATTGTACACAATTTGTTATGCAATACATTTTGTAGGTTATAAAAAAAATAAATGAAAAAATTATCAAGCAAGTATTCGCAAGAACTTCAAAGTCGTTGCTATATAGGTAATAAGATAAAAAATTTGCACAAATACAGTGTGCGAGAAGAAAATCAATGGAAACCTATTGTTGATTGATAACTGTCCTTACCCCATTTTGTAGATTGCAACTATTATAGACCTGTGCAATGGTTTTAACTGTGTGATATTTTTGCTGGAGGACAACAGCAGAAAGTCGACATGCCGTCGGTGTTTTGTAAGTAGTGGATTTTCGTAATAATCCACTGAAAACACTTCGAACAAGGTTCACGGCAGCCATTTTTCGAACGATTAACCACAGATCACTACTATATGTAGCAAGCGATTAACTGCGATACAAAGAGCATTAATCACTACGTCTTCGATAAACCATAGATGCAGTAGAATATGTATATATCACTAGGTATCGATATACTTCATATTTATTTATTCATAATTATTATGTCACGATGTTACATGTCAAATAAAGTATAGCTAAGATTCAAATATCAAATTATTATACAATAATAATGTGTAAATAAAAAAACAAAAATGTTACTAATTATTAGATTAAAAACTTAAAAATTCTTCTTAACTGTACAACGCGGGTGATATATATAAACATTATTGTTTAAAATTTGGTTTATTATATTTTTAAGACATTGACAGGAGACTATAATATGAAAGACAGAATAGACAGACTTTATGGTAGAATAGAAACTATGCGAAATGAGTTTGTAACATTCGTCCACCCTTAACACTTAATTTTCCATTTCCTCTATTAGGCGTCGGGGTGGTCTAAAGATACGCTTGCTGCGACGCGGCTTCAAAGGTGTGGCCGGTATGTTAGGTGCGTTCTGCGATGAACGCGATGCAGTAGGCTTTGGGACAGCTTCTAGTACATTTGCTGGTATTGGAGGTACTATAGGCGTTTGTATAGCCTCTATTATTGGAGTCGAAGATGCAACTGGCATAAGATGAGTAGGAGATGTCTGTCCAGAGGAACCTTCGTCGACATCAGCTAGTATGGGTCGTATATGGTCTCCATGATATCTCCTTTCCATACACACTGGAGTGTTAATGACATACGAATATCTATGTGTTCGTCGCGGCACTGTGGCGGGTTCCCATCATGATTGATCCCTGGCTAGCACATATACAGCATCGCCGTGCCTATAATTCGGCGTCTGGCCATCTGAGTTTACGTTCGCTTGTATTTTCCTGTGTTGTAATGCCCTTTTGACACTTGGTCGAGCATTGTCAAAGACGCAAGCTATCTGACGCCCGAACATCAGCTGGCTCGGGGTCTTGCCAGTGGTACTGTTAGGGTGTGATATGATACGCAAAGAGGAAATGTTCTAGCCGTTTTTCAGGCTTTCCATGCTTGAGGACATCCGCGTTTTGAAAGTCCTTACGAGACGTTCTCCTAGCCCATTTGTTCTTGGATGGTAGGGGGATGATTTGATATGTTTGATTCCCTTATCTTTACAGTAACTCTGGAACTGTGGACCATTATCGGAAACTAAAAATTGAGGCAGTTCAAAGGTAGTAAAAATCGTGTCCAGCTCATCACAAAGTTTGGTAGACGTAATTTTCGTCATAGGTTTGACTTCAATCCATTTGGAAAAGGCGTCTACCAGGACTAACCAATATAAACCCTCAAAAGAAGTTTTGTCTGGCATAGACCAAGAGAAGATAGGCAACTCTGGGTTATTAGGTCGGTTCACCTGGTACTTACGGCAAGTTTTCACGTGTGTCAATATTTTCCTCAATAGTTGGCCACCATACGAAAAACGTGCCAGCGCTCTCATTGCTGAAATACCTGGGTGCCCACGGTGAAGGTACTTTAGGGTCGTGTTCCTTAGAGCATCAGGAATAATAATTCAACCTTGCCACATTACATTTCAATCTTATTTTCTAGAGATAGTTCACTACGTTTGCGAGCGTATGGTTTTATATCGCTTGAGTATTGTGGTTCACGCCAGCCCGTCTTAATAAACTGGGATACGAGTCTAAGCATGGCATCCTTCTCAGTTTTCTCTCTTAATAACTCCTCTGACAGCGCAAGATCGGCTAGCCTATCTGATTGTAGGCGCGATACAACGATGTAGTAAGCGGGTCTGACTTTACCTGACCACCATCGCCCATAACTATTTGGGACCTGTCACGCAAAATTTCAAAAAGGGTATGATTTTATCGATTGTCAATTAAATAGTTCGATCACTAAATAAAAAGAATGAAATTCCCTAAATAGTATAGTTTGTACTCAAAATAGTAGATCTGTCACCAAAGTAAAGTCATCAAACAACACCAAAACAATACTCAAAAGGAAAAGATTTATCACCAGAAAAGTCTTTTATCGATTGTCAATTAAATAGATTCGATCACTAAATAAAAAAATTGAAATTTCCTAAATAATATAGTTTGTACTCAAAATAGTAGATCTGTCGCCAAAGAAATGCCTAAAATTACTAACAAAGGTGACCTACAGATACTCCCACATCCTCTTCGGATCCCGAAAGTTTGTTGATGTTCGAAACGGGCGGCGGGGGCTACGCCCCCGTTAGGGGTCATCTTCCGATGATTTCTTCTGCTGCGAAGTTCTTTTGTACTCAGGGTGGGGAGCCTCGCTTCGCGAGGCTCTTTGACTGTTAAATCAATCAAACCTGACCGAACCTAACATCGCTCGCTTCGCTCGCTCATTTATTTATTGTTTTTGACCGATTACCCCCTAGTTTTCGATTTTTTACCATGCAATAGCTTTACCGCGGCAGTCCCCGAGTGCCACACGTATTTTTTAATGACAGTTCTATCAATTTGATGACAGATCTATCAATTTGATGACAGATCTATCAATTTGAGAACGAAAATATTGAATACAGATGAATCTATTTAATTGAGGACGAAAAATATAATTCCCTTTCAAAAATATCGGTAAGTAATGCATGCGCGCTGCAACCGATACCGTAGTAATGCAGTTTCTCTGTGAGAACATCGTCATGGAGCGGCCCACTCGGTACGCGTATTGGATTGGCGCACTTTCAACGCCCCTGTTGCAGCAAGATACTTATTTGATCGTGAACTAAACCCATTCACCAGAACTTTAACAACTGCTAGTATCATGGAGACAGGTCTATAGCCGTCAATGTTTTCTTTTTTGCATTTACCCTTAAAAAGGAGAGCGATCTTGCTCAATTTTAAGAATTTCAGGGAAGATTCCCTGCCTAAGGCATACATTAAACAGTTCCGCCAATATCGTCGCAACAGGTGCAGAAGTTTCATTTCGCAATTCCATGGAGATGTTGTACATATGTTTTGAAAATTTATGCGGAATGCGCGATGTGAGGTGTGATTCACCACTTCTGCACTAAAACGCTGCAGCCACAGCAAGCAATCCGCTAGTGCGCAGGCAGCCACAAGCGTGCGTTGTTTGCAAGAGGCACACAGGCGCGGGAGGCACTGCACGCCGTTGCTGCTCCTACGAAAATTATGTTCATTGCGTGGACAGCGTCTTTCTTTGACCCTGAATTTTTCTCCTCCTGAGTCAATGGCAATTTCAGTAAAATCATTGGTGGGTCGACTGGCCCTACTCCTCTCTTTGTTTACTACCTGCCATAATTATGATATGATATATAACTTTACTAGTTTTTGAGGCTCTACAATTTTCTAAATTAGTAATCATATTTACATTGTCTAATTGAATGGCCCAGTTCAAGAAGTCCTTAAGTCCATTTTTAATGTATTGCGTATCCACAAAATTTAATACTTTTTTTGATATTAAAACGAATAATAAACCAGTTTGAACTATTGATAGTGCTCATAAGGCAAATTATAGGGGGTTCTTATAAGTAAATATCTGATTTTGAAATTCTAATAAAGTTCATAGAAGAAAAGTATTGAAAATTTGATTGGACTTAAACGAAAATCTTTTGGACTTAGGGATTTCTTTATGGGACTTAGGGTCTTTTGGTTGGACTTAGGGATTTTACTCCAAAAGTTTTAGGACTTAGAGAAATACATCCTAACATGACTGTAAAAAAACACAGGTTTCCTTATAACTTCAGTTTTTGGGTATGGAGAAAGGACAAAACAATCATGTAAGTAAGCAAAGTATGTTTAATCATTGCAACAGTAAAAATTAAACGACTATTAGAAAAAAATTACACTTAAATCCACAGATTTGAACAGAAAGATCCGCCCGTCTCCATATTTTAGTCAGATTTTCTTCATACATGCATAAAGTAGCGCCATCTGACATAACTCGTACGAACTAGCGTGGGCGAGAGTTGACTGACGTGCCGAGTTAAAAGAACCTTGATAGAATTGTCGCTTTAAAAATTCGTTTTTTTAATTTGTTTACAAGAAAAATACAATGTAAGGTTACTTATCGATGATACGACATCCCATGTTTCTTTTTAGCCTTTCTTTTATGATAATTACGGCCTCTTACAACACAATAAGGCATTTTTATATGGAATATTTTTCCACCGCACTGAACAATGTCCCGCAGACGACTGAGTCGCGAGTGTGCGAAACTTTCGATTTTCGCACCAATTCGCTGGGCCCATTAGTCGCGCGCGTTGGCCGGGTCCTTACGCCAGTAATATATAAGTCATTGCTTAAATCTAAACCTTCTATTAGTTACTATTCTAATTCTTCTGCTTCATCTTCTGCTGCATAATATAAACCTTCTCTTAGTTACTATTCTAATTCTTCTGCTTCATAAGGATAATTAAGGACATAAGGATTTTTTTTAAAAAAGAATGGACTTAGGCATATTAAAGAAAAAAAACTTGGACTTAGGGTTTTCTTTGGACATAAGGATTTTTTGAACTCAAGTCACTGGACTTGGGCATAAACAAAGAATACAAAAAACACTCTTAGGAACATCTTATAAATGACTTACATACAGAAAACCATAGACAATGACGTGCACAACCTAGCAGTGTTGCTAGTGCATAAAGTCCCTAAGTGGACATAGGGACTTCTTGAACTGGGCCATTCAATTAATACATTGTATTTATCGTCCATTGAATTTTTTTGATTTTTGTCCAATTGCAATAATGTCATTTGTTACCCACGAGTCAAATTTCTTATGAATAGTTTTTTGTTTCAGCGAGAAGCTACTGTCAACTTTTCATTTTATTATATTGATTGCGGATCTAGCCTTAGTCATTGCACAGTGACTCCTACGAACAAATAGGTCAGCCGAGTCAACGCTCTCCACAGCCAGAACGATTTGGCTCGGTTCATACGTGAATAATCTCTCACCACCCGAGTAAGCACACCCAGCGCCCAGAGCTTGCAGGGTACCTCCACACGCATGGCGCGATGGTCTCCCAGCGAGGCGCAGACCGCGCTAACTGACGTGTTTTATTTTATTTATTCGGGAAAGCAAACAGTTATGCACAAAGTAATATACAATCAGTGTTAACATTACACGAGTTGGTGTGTACATAAATTACAACGCAATCCACGGGTATATTAAACATAAAGGAAAAATTGTGAACGTAAACATTAGTTAACAAAAACAAAAATACAACTACAACACATCTCACAGTAACGAAATACTTATGACTTATTTATCAGGCAACATTAGTAGGTAAAATAAAAACACACATAGATATAAAAACAGTATTAAAAGATAAGTGGTTTTGATGGACATGAGGCTTTTAAAGGGATTGTTTTAAAAAGTCTATTATCAAAATCCTAAATCTGTGTGAGGAATCTTCATTGTATGCACTGACAATACGTCTAAGCAGAGACCTAACACCAGCATTGGTCCTGCAAGCAGGGGTAAAAAATTGTTTCCATGCTTAGCTAAGCGTGGTTTATACAAGGTACTTGGTGCGCAATCTTGTAAGCTTAGGACAGTCAAATTTATGGTTACAGATACTATAAAGCGTCATCATGAGTTTAAATCGGGCAACAAGCGGTAGAATTGAGTATTTATCAAGCAATTTGGTATAAGACATTTTATTCCTGGAGCACCGATAAAGTGTACCGCGAAGAAATCTTCTTTGCACAGATATGCAGTTGATAACTGTATTTTTTATACAATGGATTCCAGATTTGAGCAGTATATTCAAGATGAGGGCGAACTAGGGTATTATGTAGATGTAAGTAGGTGGATGGGCGTTTAAAATCTTGAGATGATCTCATCACAAAACCGTTCATTTGAAAGGCACTATTAATAATTTTATCGATATGGCTATCGAGGTGAAGCTGATGATCCAGAAGTACACCCAGGTCCTGCACTAACCGAGTAGAAGATACTTACTCCACCCAAGTGGTAGGGATATGTAATGTTTTTTTTTTGTAAATGTTATTTTAAGACATTTTGACAAACTGATTTGTAATTTATTATCAGTGATCGGAATAGGTAGAGTATAAATACCTAAAGTTCGCAAGAAGATATAACATGGGGTTATTAGAACCACCAAATAAGTTTATATTTTTTATCTTTTATTAATATGAGCTATCTTGTATTATTAGAGATCATTATAATAGACAATAATAAAATAGTACACGGTAGCTTAAATTAATATGAGATAAAATAATATAAAAAATAATTATTTGTTTGGTCGTTCTAACAACTCCATATTATACCTTCTTGCGAACTTTAGGTATTTATATTCTACCTATTCCGATCACTGTTTATTATTCAAGCAATATGTGTAAAGTCTGTCAAGGTCTTTCTGAAGTTTGTAACAGTCATATATAGAGCGAATACCTGAGTATACCTATAGATCATCGGCATATAGAAGAAAGTTACTATGCAGAAAACAAGTATCAATGTCATTAATAAAAATAGAAAAAATTAAGGGTCACAAAATGGATCCCTGTGGCACTCCAGAAGTTACAATAAATGTTTCAAATTCATAGCCATTTACTACTACTCTTTGAGTTCTAGACGTAATATAGGAGGTAAACCAACGAAGCAGGTTACCTTTAATGCCATTACATGCAATCTTGTTTAATAGTAGCTTATGGTCCACCTTGTCGAAAGCCTCCTTGAAATCCGTGTACACAGTGTCCACCTGTATACGGTTGTCCATATTCTGAAAATGATAGGTTAAGAAAACTAGTAGGTTAGTGATTGTTAAGCGGTAATTAACAAATCAATGCTGGGAAGATATTATAATGTTATGGAGTACAGGATAAATAGCATTGTGAACTAGTCGTTCAAAAAGCTTCGACAAGGTGGACAAAATTGAAATGGGACGATAATTCTCAACATTACATTTAGAGCCACTTTTAAAGACAGGTGTTATATTAGCCATTTTCTAAATGCTAGAAAATACACCTTCAGATATACATGTTACCCACAATTGTAAAAAAAAGTGAATCATTTGGTCAATTTAAAAGAAATTTAGAAATACATATTCTTCAAAAAGATAGTTAACTCACGTCTTAAGACTAAAATCAAATCACGGAACGACGATTTTTTACCTATTTGCTTTGTTTATCTTGTTTTTGTTTTCTCATGTAAGTGGCATATGTCTTAAATGAGAATAAAGTATCTTTAAACCTAAGTCGCGTGGACAACGTTTCTATGGCTTTTCGAGGGTGCGCAGTGCAGTGGAAAAAAGTTGCCTGTGTGTTAATCCAGGTCCTAATCTGTCTACCTACTAAATTTCAGCCTGTAGTTTTTACGTGAAAGAGTAAGAAACATACATCCATACATTGTTACAAACTTTCTAGCTTTTTCCCGCGGCTCCGCCCGCGTGGACATCGTTTTTATGACTGTCTTTAAGGGTCATTAGTAAATTATGTCGTTTCCCACCTACTCAACCACCTCTGTGCAAAAAAATTACAACAATCGAGTATTTTTAGTTCCTCCAGGAACTGCATCAGATTATGCTATTTTCCCGGGATTAAAAGTAGCCTATGTCCTTCCCCGTGACACAGGCTACCTGCATGCCAAATTTCATAAAGATTGATCAAGGCGTTGAAGCGTGAAAAGGTAACAAACAAACAAACACATTTTAACATTTATAATATTATTATTAATAATAAGTAAGGATTTTTATAAATGTACTGACAGGGGAAATTATGTTAATATCTGATCTTATCTAGGAGCGATTCACAAGAACGCGTTCCATAAATCGCGCAAACCACCGTTTTTTGCAGAGTAAATATGGTATTTATATCAGCTGCATGTCCTTACAAAAATATTCCATAAGACATCATAATACTATAGAAGTAGCTGAAATATACCAGTCTTGCGGTGTCTATGTCTGTATCCTTTGCCCACATTCAGAGGCTTCCCGCGACCGACCTTCAGCAGGCCGTCGGTCCGCTGAGTGGGAGGCCTTACGCTACGTCTTCCAGCGTGCGGTCGCCACTCAAGAAGTACTGCCGCAACGTTCATCTGTTGTACGAGCTATTTGCATGGCCATAGAACAGATGGACTTTGGGGTAGTAAAGTTCTCTAGTGGCGACCGCGCACCAAAAGACACACCGTGCACCCTTCGGCCATCTGTTCTGCAAGCTAAGTGCCTTACATAGCTGAAACAACCGGTCCTGCGTTGCTCGCATCCTGTGGCTTCCCAGAACCTTCAGCAGGTTCTTCGGTTAGGTGAGTGAGAGGCCTGCCTGCGCTACGTCTTCCAGTGCGCGGTTGCTACTTGATAACTTTACTACCCCCAACAGTCACCTGTTCTACAAGCTATGTGCCTGGCTATATACCTGTTAGACTATTGTTTTCTGAGGTAGTAAAGTTCTCGAGTGGCGACCGTGACCCAAAAGACGAATCGCTCTCCTTATTCGGAACAACTGGTCCTAAGATGCCTGCATCCCGCGGCTTCCCTCTGCCTTCACCAGGTCGTCGCTACACTGAGTGGGAGGTCTGCCTACGCTACGTTTTCTAGTGCGTGATATTAATATGAACGCAGAAAAGTTTTGATAGTTGTTTTAATTCCGTTGAATTTGATTGGTCGTGTACTCTCCCATGCGTGTTGTGACGTGTCGTTACTCCCCACGAGTCTGGTGTGGGATAATTTGAACTCAAGTTTTCAATATCTCAAAATCATGAGGAATTGAGTAGTTTGATTACGTAAATTTTATGAACTAGTAAAAAGTTACAACATCCTTTGCCATAATGGAGATGTAGGACTTTTTTTTGCATGAAAATACAGCGCCATATCCCATTTTTTACGGAGCTCAATTCTGTATGACGATCCGCTTCCAACTGTGAAGCGAATTTGTGAAAGTAATATATAAACGTGTATACCCGTTGGACCACAATTTTTCGAAAGAGGGATATCGCCTGTAAAGGCTACTTCATGTTTATTCCTCCTAGATAGAAAGTAATTAATGTCTTAAGCTGAGAGTATTCATGTAGGTATAGAGCGCGCGTATCGCATCGGTTACTTTATACTCATCGTAGGCAAGTGAGCTAAAGGTAACTATATAGATGTATATGTGACAAATAAGGATGGGCTGCTGTTTACTACCGCCTTAGTGGATTATCGATAACCAAGTACAAACAGCAGCATATTATAGTAGGTATCTACTGGTAAGAATTTATGTGTCTTTTATAAGTTCAATGTTCACTTCCTAATACGTATATAAATAGAACATTGGTACATATACTCACACCTAGATGTACTATTTGGGGAAGGTAAGTTAATTAACCAAAAATATTAATTTCAGTTTAATATTATAAAGAAATAAAATATAACTGTTTTCGTAAATTTATATCAACCGACTTCAATAAAAGGAGGTTATCTATACGTCACGTATGTATGAAATATTATTAGGACTGCAATATATTCACAACAAATGTATTAAGACTTCCAAACAAATGTTCAATTATAGATGTATATTTTTATGTTTGTCCATGCATTTCTCCGAAACTATTAATCGAATTATAACTGTTCTTTTATATTTACCTAAACTTAGGGAACAGTGCAAGTTTCATCAAAATCAGTTCAATAGTTTTCAAGACATGGACTAATACGTGTCAGTGTAACGGCTTAGCTTATTGATACGAGCTACAGATATTGTGTCAAAGGAAAAACTAATACACAATGTAATAATGTAATAAGTTAACAAAACAACTAATTTTTCAAGTTTTCTTTACAATTATTACAAAAAAAATATTCCAGTTTTTACTTAAAACTAAAAATAACGAAATATAAAGGTAATTAAAAAATATCGACTTTAAAAACATATATGCACTCAATACATATTAATATTTTCATTAAAATTTATTTGTTTACAGAGAGTTAACTTTCGAAATAAATATCGATTGTATTTATAATACTACCGTACGCGTCACATAACTAGTTAGATAATAAGCCCGAAGCGGAGGTGCGGGGTAGTACGCGCGGAACATTTTTCAAGTCACGTCACGCCCCTCACGTCTCCTTCACCCCCGAAATGCGTGATTAATTTTTAACTTATTAGTATAAAAAAATTACTTATCGCTGAAATGTGATACTCGATTTGTGTTAAGTATGTTTCCAGGTATCGTTTTTACAAGATTTTACTATGCATTTGACCATTTTAATAGGATAAATATTTAAAATCACTGCCAGGAATCTACCACTGACGCTCACCGCTAGCAGTCGATTATGACCACTAGCGCTTGCGGGCGGAACGTCGCGTTCTTCTCACCCGTGCCTACTGTTCTCACTATGAAAGACGCGCTCTATACCTACATGTATACTCAAATGTCTTAAGTCATTTTTGGTCTATGTAAATATTTCGTAGAACCTGCGAGAAAAATGGTCACTAAAAGAAAGTTTAGGATTGTCTATGGTGTAATTACATGTCAATGTCATTCAAATGTCAATGTTATGTTATTCAGTCGTCCGTCCCGTCACTGCTGTCTGTTCGCTGTGGGTCGTCCTGACTTACATGTACTGACTGACGTTTTCGTACGTAGCTTTCGTAAACGTATGTTACGATGTATTTATTAATTTTATTCACATAAAAACATAAAAAATGGGTAACGCTGACACAAAATTGAATTTCCGAAAGGCCGTCGTCCAGCTGACCTCAAAGACGCAGGTAAAATCCATTAACAAGCACCCACGCAATTCTAAGTTGGAGGTTGGACGCAGTATTGATGAAATAATTGCATTGTTTTTTTCAGCCTATCGACGCAGCTGATGATGAGTTCTGGGAGCAGTTCTGGTCAGAGAGCGTAACGAGCGTGCAGGACGTGTTCGCGCTGGTGCCTGGGGCGGAAATCCGTGCTTTACGCGAGGAATCACCTAACAACCTAGCGACTCTTGTCTACAAGGCCGTTGAAAAGCTGGTCAAGACCGTAGACAGCAGTTGTCGCACGCAGCGGGAGCAACAGACTGGTATGTAGACTAGATTTAACCCTAGAGCACTAAACAACAATGGCATGAGGCATTAACAGTGATTGAAATAGGTAAAAAAGTATAAATGCTTAAATTTCGCGATCCATTATTGACCTATTGCGTTCACTGAATATCAGGCATTGATTTATTTTGACTACTAGCAAATTCTGATGGTGTTTCTAGTTTATACAGCACAGCTTAATTACCCTCTTTTTCATCACTTTATAATCCAGTGATTCAGCTAAAATATTAGACCCATTTTGGTCTAAACAAAGTATGTTGTAATCTTTTCAGATCTCCTTTTTGCTACATTTATATGTATAAGCATACTTTTTATCTATTTAATTTGTGTAAAACCATTGAGTGAATATTTATTTAAAAATATTTTTTGTTTTAGTACTGTATAGTTCCAGTGACCTAGATTTGAAACAATGACATTGTAGTATTGTGTACTGCGCTTCTTTCTTGTACATCTTTCATATTCTAGGAACCAAACAATGCATTCAACTTCCCTTAAAAATTATTGGGAACATTAATGTCTGCAATCACTTGTGTAATAAGCTTGTTCAGCAATGCAGCAGTTGGCTTTATAAACATTTGACATACTTACTCATTATTCATGTCTCCGGTGTGTGGAGTAGCCTAATCTTGCTGAGTTAAGGGACACCCATGGCCAGCAGTGGGGATATTATGGGTTGCTAATAAACTCATTCATTACTCATAGAATTAAAGTAGACTTATAGAAGTAAAAAAATAATTTGTTTACCCATAAATTTTTCAAAATAAATGAAATAATGATATAAAATAAATCATCATAAATTATTCACTAACAAAGTTCTTTTGTGAAAAAATAGCATCTTTTCATAGTAACTACTGTTACTTTTACTAAGTCTTTGCTGTCCGTTCGTCTGTCTGTCTGTCCGTTTGTCACCAGGCTATATTTCATGAACCGTGATAGCTAGACAGTTGAAATTTTCACAGATGATGTATTTCTGTTGCTGCCATCACAACAAATACAAAAAATTAGAAAAAGTGAACAAATAATAGGGATCTCCATACATAAATGCATGTTTTTTTTAAAGATGAAGAAACTAGTGCCATCTAGTATGATGGTACGGAACCCTTTGTACTAGCGCCATCTAGTATAATGGTATGGAACCCTTTGTGTGCAGTTCTGACTCGCATTTGACTTTTTTTTTTATAGAACTAAAGAACTTAATTTTTGACTTCAGTTACCTTTTCAGCCAAGTTCCTGATTGACCATAGGTTAATTGGAAAAAAAATCTGTTCTATGAGCAGAAGCTTGTTAGGGGTTGAATCCGTAGGGGAGTTCTGTGTCCAGCAGTGGACATCTTTCAGCTGATATAATGATGAATGGAAGCCCTTCTAATTTATTTTTTTATATTACATATCGTACGAGGGGTGTTCAATAAATAGTGATAATGCAATAGATTCTTATTGGAAAGAAAAAAAAAATACATTTGACATGATAATAATAAAAAATGCGATCAATTCTCTTGTTTTTCAAAAATAGAAGTCATTTGTTTGCATCGTATCGGAATGTGTTTTTAAAAGACAAAATTGAAATTCGCGCGGCACTAAAACATCTGCTTGAGAAATTTTACTTTGGAGCAGGTAAATCAATACTTGAGGGCAACATAAGGGTTGCATGTCCCTCCATATTGGACGGTTGCGCATTGGTGTGCTGAGTTCAAGCAAGGAAGAACTTCCACTAACGACTAACCACGCAAATGACGCCCTACATCGGTAATGACTGGACAAATGATTAAAAAGTTGAAAATATTGCCATGGGGGATCGTCGTGTTACTGTACGTTTTATAACAGAAACAGTTAAGATTTGGTTTTATAACAGAAAAACTGAAGCTCTGGGTGTCAGTGCGTTGTGTGCCCAAAATGCTTTCTGAGGCGCAGAAAGAAACAAACGAGACTGAGAATTTCACAAAGCTGTTTGGATTTGTTAGAACATCCTGACTGATATTTGGCTCGATTCAAAACTATAGACGAAACATGGCTCCACCATTTACCCGGAAATAAAAAATCTGTGCATGACTTGGAGGAGACCGTCATCTCCAACTCCGAAGAAATTTAAGGCGATTCCATCCGCCGGTAAGATCATGGGCTCCCTTTTCTGGGACAACCACCCCTTGGCTGTCGATGATTGAACGATTACCTTAATCAAGGAGCCACTATTACGGGGTCTTCGTACACAGGACAAATAACAAATTTGCGTGCAGAAGAAACGGCGTGGCGAACTCGCTTAAGTTGTTTTGTTTCACCAAGATAACGCCCCCGCGCACAAGTCCAGAGTTGCGATGGCTGCCATTTAAGGGATCAGGAAGTTTTTTTTAGGAAGGGCATTTTAGGTTTAGAAAAAAGATATACAAAGTGTGTAAACCTGAAAGGTGACTATGCCGAAAAATAAAACATTTACTAAAAGATAATAATTGCGTCATACTCATTATCACTTTTTATTGAAAACCCCTAGTATATGCCGTAGCAATATGGATTAGCCAGATAATGAAATGGCCGACCATATCATGTGAAAAAACCTACTTAAACTGTCTCAAAACAATCAAGGATGATTTATCTTTATCATTGTCAAACTGAACAATCCTACTACTTTCCCTCTAATATATATGTCAAGGGTGAGGGTGATGGTTAGGTTATGGATGGCCTCGTGGTTCACGTCCTTAACTATTTCGGTATTGGGCGTCGAAATAACAATGCAGCTATATCACAGAGGTCCTTCTTCAATAGTCTTGATCATTTGGGAATCGAAATTGTACAGGATGCCTTGGATAACAATGGATGCAAACGCGGTGATCACAGCGATGGCGTGACACGTCCATTTTGCTCACAGATCACCACTGCTTGTGTTCTGCTCGACGCTCCGTCAAAAAGTGTCTGCTCCGAGACTGACGTCCAGCTAATGTGGCTTCTCCACAGATCTAATAAATTCTCAACTCAGTGTGGCAGCACAAACAGCCTTCCGTTAATACATCATCTTTGCTACCACAAACGATCGTCTCACGAGTACAAGCGATCGTCACGCCACCACCGGTTTCACCCAGGTACTAATACCTGACGTTTGATCCAAACAAAGTGTAACTATGTAAACTTATCTCGAGCTGGTATTGGTCGCGTTTTCAATGACACTCCGACACGGCCATCCTGCGAGTCACACGTCCTCGGGTGACTAACCTGAAAAAGAAAAGGGTAGCCAGTAGATTCCATTTCGTTCGGCCAATCCTGACCTTCATTAGGAAGGTCCACAGCTCAAGGAATAAAAGCAACGCTAATAATGTGAAGCTTTAATTCAAGACTACAATCATGGTGACAACACATTTTAACAGCCTCAAAAAACCAAAATAATTTCACTCTCGTAAACTAAATAAACCTCAGCATTAGCATCGTAACTCAAACAATCTCAAATCAGTTTAGGTCTCCAAGGTAAATCACAGCTGCAAGGCTTGAAACCTTACAACCATTTACAACTTTTAGGGGCACATAGAACGGAACATAATCATCATCGCAAATCACAAGCGACGGAACACCAGAACTAAACATCACCACATCCGGGTGGCGGGACACCACAAAGAATCATCATCACTAACGCCAAGCGACGGAATACCAATCAGTCATCATCACCAGTCCAGGTGACGGAACACCATCACCACCAATCTAGGCAGTGGAACACCATCATCACCAATACAGGCGACGGAATACCATCATCACCAATCTAGGCAATGGAACACCATCATCACCAATACTGGCGACGGAATACCATCATCACCAGTACAGGCGACGGAATACCATCAACAGTTTTAGCCGGTAAACGGGATACTTCTTTTTTACAAAAACACGAATGTACCTGCTACACATCATGAGAGAACGAGTCTGACAAAACAAGCAGCAGCCAATTCATGCAAACATATAGTGCCATTCAGCACTCTTCATTTACCGCTGAAACATGTTGGAATACTTCAGTACTACACACAAAAATAAACGATAAAGAAAAAAATTACAACTGTACACAATTGATTGAGTTACGATCTGTCAATACAATTAACATTGAAAGGTAGACGCCTCTGCACCAGATTCATCGTCAACATCCGGAGGCAAATAACCTTCGGACATACTACGTAAACGGTCATGGGCATACTTGTAACTTCGTCTCAAATTCAAAGCTTGTAATTTGTATCTGTCACCTTCTAAGACCTCTACGACCCTGAACGGCCCTCGGTATTTGGGATCTAACTTGGTTTGGTTACGCTCCTTATTTTGTATCACCACAACAGTCACCCATCTTGGCAACTCTGGGCCACCTCCATCCGGTGCCCAAACAAACAACAGTCACCCTACCTGGCGACTCTTGGACCACCTCCCTCCGGCGGTGTCCAACCACATTATCGCATTTATCCAGCGATCTCGAACTTCACCTAATTTTGGTAATTGCCAACATCACCTCCCCGGTGATACGCATGCAAGCCAAACGCACGCCACACACAATTGTGGCCGCACAGCAACGAGAAAATAACTCGGTGTTTTACGCCTACGTCTACGAATGGCTGAGGCTATTGGCATCCAGTTGCGAAAAATTGTTTACGTCTAAGGTTCAAAATACAAACTAGTGAACGTTAAAATCACGGTCAAGTACAAAAGTCCTTACTCTGCACTAGTAGATGGTCGAGGTTTAGTCTCTCCGTCATCAATTCTGTCCAAGTCAATAATACTGTCACTATCGGGCATTTAACGTAATCTGTCGTAAGCGTATTTGTTGGTCCGATGAGACGTTAACGCTTTAAAGACATAACGGTCATGCTTCTCCATTTGTAACAACGCAAAGTTAGGTAACTTGTGAAACTAAGCTATAGTTTAGAAATCAGCCACTGGCGCCGCCCCAGAGCAGTACACCAACCCATCTCTTCCCGAGGGTTCCACAAGAAGTGACTAAGGGACCAAAAATCTCAGGATCAGCAGCATCCTTCACGCTTATTCTGTATCGACAACCCGCCTGCTTAACGTAGCGTTTTTTTTTTTTTTTGTTTTTTTTTTTTACAATTGGTGAAACCGCTCCAACATGGGGGAGGCCCATGTCTATTATCACATCAGCAGCAAGCTGATTAACAACTCCTGTAATAGGATGCGTTACTCTCCGTATTATCACTAGTATGTTGTCGTGCTTCACTTAGATAAAATTACAGCCTGTGTGTGTAATCGACAAACATGACATTTAGAGGTTAGGCTACTTTACTCGTACCAAGAAGCAACTCCAGGAGGCTGTACTTCGTAACTCGGTTAACCCAACAGTTTGGTTACTGCCAAATGATCATCATGGAAGGACTTGTAACATTGAAATCTCATTACTATACTCGAAGGAAGTGAGCATATTTTAAAGGACACTTAACTAAGAGTACCAACGTTTAAACGTACTAAGATTCACCTGACCGTTGCCTAAGCGTTTATGAACGTAAGTTCAAATACAAGGGGGCATTACGTAGATCGAATGACACGTGGACGTATTTGAACAGAGGTTACAAAATCAGTCATTTCGATTTAATAGGTAAAGAATGCACCTGATGTAACCACTAGCTATGCCTGACGTGGTGAAATAGTGACCACCTATGAAGTCAATCGATGTTCCAAGCTATCAGAGGAAGCAATTTCCGTTCAGGCATGTTGTTATCATTTTTTTTTCACGGTTATCAACACTTGCGTTCTATGCTATCCTTTTTCTTTACCAGCATGATAAGGCCGTCAAAAAGGGAAAGCTTCGGGGCTTACGAAATTCGCAGCCTCCAGCCCATGAATCCTGTATCATCATCACATCAGCCGTAAGACGTCCATCACTGCACTCCGCATACTACCCTCACTCAATATTTGTTCTGTACAGTAAACTTAAGAGTTGCCTACAAAAGTCAATAGTGCGTTAGTATTGAACACACTCCCGAAAGTCTATACACGAAACTTTCTTTAACGAGAGAACACTCGGTACCACCACAGATTAGGTAATAGTACTCGTACCACAACTATCAAAACAAAAGGGGTACGACTCACCGGATTTTCATAGCTCCGCGTACATCACGCACTTCGCTGAAGCTGCACGCGCCGCTTGCGTGGATCTCCGCTGCTGCCAGCGCAGCCCATACTGTCGCCCATTTCCAAACAGCGCATCAGGAACAGGTTTCTAAACTGGCTCCGAGTCATTCCGGAAGCACAGGAGCATATGCCTTTCAACGGTTTGCTAAGTGAAATAAGCATTGCACCTCATTGCAACTGTCGTTCCGTAAGGGAGATGTCGACAAACGAGCACCGTGAACGTGGATTAGCTTCAGGTATATTCTGGTTGAATTCTGGCAGTGTGATTGCAGCAAATGTAGTCGATGGTGCTTGCATAACCTCAATCAATCGCAACATGTTCTGTTTCTGTAGCACAAAGAATTGTTGCCAGTTGGTTTTTATTTCGCTGCTCCATTATCATTTTTCACATTTTCCCGTCGTTGTCCACTTGTTGCGAGCGCAGGGAACTATCCAACTTCTGATGTCAAGGGTGAGGGTGATGGTTAGGTTATGGATGGCCTCGTGGTTCACGTCCTTAACTATTTCGGTATTGGGCGTCGAAATAACAATGCAGCTATATCACAGAGGTCCTTCTTCAATAGTCTTGATCATTTGGGAATCGAAATTGTACAGGATGCCTTGGATAACAATGGATGCAAACGCGGTGATCACAGCGATGGCGTGACACGTCCATTTTGCTCACAGATCACCACTGCTTGTGTTCTGCTCGACGCTCCGTCAAAAAGTGTCTGCTCCGAGACTGACGTCCAGCTAATGTGGCTTCTCCACAGATCTAATAAATTCTCAACTCAGTGTGGCAGCACAAACAGCCTTCCGTTAATACATCATCTTTGCTACCACAAACGATCGTCTCACGAGTACAAGCGATCGTCACGCCACCACCGGTTTCACCCAGGTACTAATACCTGACGTTTGATCCAAACAAAGTGTAACTAAAGTCTGATTTTTTATTCCACGGAATTCTGACAGCTGTCAATTTGATTTTGACATAAGTCAATTCAGAGGTGCAAAACTCTTTGGTATGATGGAAAAAAATATTTTATTAAAGTACGTACTTATATAAACTTATTTACAGAAGTGAAGTTTAATACCTAGGTGACGAAATAAAAAAATAAGTTTAGGTAAATAATTACTGTAATATGAGGACAATGAGAAAAAAACAAATTTTTCATGAGTAACTTATTTTGATACTAATTAAACAGAATTCCTATTTCACACCACTTAATCACTACAAAAAATCATCCAACTCTTCATTTTCGTCATCATCTTCATTATAGTCATCATCATCATCTTCATTTTCATCCACATGGATCACAAATCTATCACAAACATCATCTATCAGATGATCAAGATTCAAGAACTTATCCTCTTCTTTAATTATGTGTTGAATACATCCTTGCCACTTTTCTTGAGTTATATTTTGAACTCCTTCTACTAATAATTGCTTAATTTCAGCCATTTTGAAGGTTTTATTGTTCCTAGCAACATGCCCTTTTACCTGCGCCCAGACAAGTTCTATAGGATTCAGTTCGCAATGGTAGGGCGGTAACCGATGAACTGTTATTCCCTTTTCTGCTGCCATTTCATCCACAACATAACTTTGATATTTATGTTTTTCTCTTCGAACAATCTCCAGTAAGTTGATTTTCAACATTTGCGCATCATAATGAATTTCTTTGGACTGAAGCCATGCTTGTATATCAGCTTTTCTCCAGCTGCTTGTCGGAGTCCTCTCAACTCTTCGAGAATGATAAGGAGCATTGTCGAGCACAACAACAGAGTTCGCTTTCAATTTTGGCAATATATCTTTAAACCATTCCTCGAACACTTCGGAATTCATCTCCTGATGATAATCGGTTGTATTTTTCTTCGATTCGAAAACTAAAAGCCCTCTTTCTACAAATCCTTCTTCGCTTCCAATGTGGCTTATTATGAGCCGCTTGCCTTTTCCAGTTGGTGCCTTTAGACCTGTAGTATGGCCTTCAAGAAAAGCTTGTCTAGAAGTTTGAATAGTGGTATCGATCCAAGCTTTATTCACAGTGTGACCTGTAAGAATTATTCAAAATATTTTTTTATGGTACCTTTAGAAAATAAATGAAATAAAAAGTAGAGATATGGAATAAAGGCATACCTTCATTTACCCATGTTTCATCTTGGTAATAAATAAACCTTCCCTCTCTTCTGTATTGTTTAATCTGTTGCAAATATTTTTGTCGCCATAGTACAATATCTTGTCTATCTATAAGACCACTGCGTCTCTTTCTGCTTGCATATTTGAACTTCAGATGTCTCAATATTTTACGTATCGTTGTTCTCGAGTAGTTAGGCAAGTCAGGGTCATCACATACTGCTTTATGTATCTAAAACAAACATTAAAGCATGATAAAAAACATGAATGAAGACTGTTATTTATAAATATTAATTAAAAAAGCCAGGAATTTTTTAAATTAAATGAGAATATGATACCTTCACGATTGTTGGCATTTCATTTATAAAGAAAAAGCTATGCACTTTTCTTCTAATTGCTGTAAACGTAAAATCATCCATTTTGTCAACAAAAGACAATTTTGGGCCAGTTTTAAGTGGTGATTCCAGTTCACCCTTTTCTTTATATTCTTTCAATATCTTGTATACACTAGACAGTGCGACACCAGTCATCTCTGCAGTAATTTTTGCACACTCTGTTGCACTCCACTCATCTTTAGGCCAATTTTGTATCTGGTATTTGTACACATTTATTATAATGTTTTTTTCTTGCGGCGAGAAAGCACCACGTGGTCTTTTTTTCCTGGGAGACAGAAAATCTTTCTCAAGTTCAGGATTTAAACGCGAACACCCTGGTACCGGCTGATGCGGCGCAGAAGGGCCTTCGCCTTCCATTTCACTATCCGTCCACAAATTTGATCCACGGATAGATTGTAACAAAAAACTTAACAAAAACAAATAACAACAAAACAGAACAAACAACAATAAATCGCAGATAACAAAACAAACGCAGTACACAATTCGAGCAAGGGAAGCAGATTGCAGAATATTATCACACTGATAGAGATAGAGATATCATAAAACAACCAAAGACAAGCCAAACTTTTAAGGCTCTGAATTCGGAGTCTTTTCTGCAATATAACCATAGACAAAACTTAAAACTTTTCTTCAACCTACTATTTTATTTACTTACACTTTCTAAGTTGGAAAATAAATAAATTAAATCAAATTGCCAAATGTGTTTCACTGCTGCAAGTTTATTCAGTGATGATAGCTTATTTTTTTAAATCCCCCATTTGCTAATGACAACACAAAGGATCGGTGATTCGAAATAATGAAATGTAATTTAAACTATTAGGAATATTTTTAACTTACATTTCCAGCTATATTTGTCTAGAATTTTTTTCGCAGATTTTTTTTTTCCTGCATATTATTAAAAAACCTTTTTGGGGGTGTTTTTCTACTTGGGTAACACCAAGAAACGTCAGAATTCCGTGGAATAAAAAATCAGACTTTATGTAAACTTATCTCGAGCTGGTATTGGTCGCGTTTTCAATGACACTCCGACTAATAAGCGATGGCTTACACTCGCGTTATACTCGTGACCAGGTTCTGTCCGTGTGAACTGGCCTACTCTTGTCAAAGGTATTAATGACATTCAATGATTTTTATGTATAACTTTTCGTATCATATTGTAAGGGTTGAATTTTGACGTTATTAACTAATTATTGTTTATTTCTTGATTTTCACAAATAACATTGTTATTATTATTTTATGACTATCACAAAGAGTGTAATTTGCACCTATTTAGAATAAATATATTGAATTGAATTACTATGGTTCGATTTGCTCGCTCAACTCAGATTTTCATTATCTTGCCAATATCTGCCCATGTTTGCTTGTTACTATATAGGCCAATGGCGGAGCGACATCGATCTTTTGCCACATTGGTTACAAATACAGAGACATTAATTTAGAAGTTAGAAAATTGGTAAAATTAATTTCATTCATAAAGTGTCTCTTATTTTATATTTTATTTAAACTAATCATATAGCTGAAACTATTGACTTTTATAAGGGTTATTGCTGCTTTTAGTACCAATTAGAATTCAAAATTAAAAACATAATTTGGAAATCCACAAGAATTGTTAAAAGATTTTCTTAGTAAACAAGGAGGTAGAAGAGTTTCTTATTGGAATGAAAAGCAATAAATTTTACTGCTGTTTACAGTTATGGTTTTGCTATAAAATGCAAACTGCAATCAAATAATACTTAAGATTTGGCCATTAAAACTGTCTAGGCAACAAGAATTTAATTTTTATACAAAAATAGGGTTAATCAGACTGATATACATGGTGTAACAAAATTGGTGTATGAGCCGTTAACTGGGGGTTCTACTCATCATACTGAACAACCAAGGAATCCATAAGCAAATCTCAAAAAAAAAAATTGACCTCCCCCCATACGAAAATGCACAAAATTGGTTGATCAGCTGATCGATTTCTATGAAGAGCTCAAAAATTTTCTTGCGATTTCGGCTAAGACGTAGAACAAAAGTTCTTCAGCGTGATCAGTAGAAGCCCCAGTTAACGGGACCTACACCAATTTTGGTACATCCTGTATATACTTACATATGTTTGAGTACATAAATATACATATAGGTTGTCCAGACACAGAGCAAATAAACCTGTTCTTCACACGAATGTTTGCCTTGGGAGGCGATCGAAATCACGACCCTTGATCCAGCAGGCAGAAGCTGACCACTGGACCACACACTGTATTTGCGTTCTAAAACTTTGTCCATAGCACTGAACTGCGCGCGTCTGCTGACCCGCGTGCTGCCTTACATGCTGGAGGACCCAGAATGGCACGGCTTCTTCTGGTCATCGTTGCCGGCCGCAGCAGAGAACGCAGACTCCATACCGTTGGCGCAGTCGCTCATCAATGCTATTTGTGTAAGTTTCACTTCATGATTTCTATCTTCATTTATCGTATGCCATTCATGGCCATGCGACCTGTAGAGTACTTATTAAAGGCAGCAACATTAAGGTCACGTCGAGCGAGACTTGCAAATTGTAACGAACAAATAAAGTCGACATTTTCTTAGCACAATTAAGGCGCCACATTTACGGTTAACATTTAAGGTTTTAGTAAAGAATAAAGATTATTTACTACGCAAAAGAAAGTTAACTCCGCAAAATCATTTGAATGAATGGCGACTCTTGCTACGACATAATAAAGTGCAAATTCAGATCGCACAGCGCTAATTACCTACAGTTATATTCACCTACAAGTTTATCCTACGAGTCTATCCTGAGTTAGGGCGATCGGTCCTAAGTCGACCACGCGGGCCCAGTGCGGGTTGGTCGACTTCACACACAACCTTCGAGTTTCTTCGCAGGTGTCCTCACGATGTTTTCCTTCACTGTAAGAGCGTCGGATAAACGTACATTTGAAATCGAATTACATTTTAGTTGTTAACTAGTAGGCCTTAATTTGTTATTTATTAACCAAAAGTCCTATGAGAAGGACCCTTGTGCGATAATGACTAAAAAGCCAAAAAGGCGTAGGCTATGTTCCCATTGTTTTACAATAAATGAATGTGTTGTTGCAGGATCTGCTATTTTGTCCAGACTTCACAGTGATGAGCACAAAGCGCTCAGGCCCAGTGAGTATTGATTTGCTGATAGTAGCACAATCTTATCTGTCACTCAATCCCTCAAGTAATCGATGTTAGAAAGGATTCGTCAAAAATAAGAACCGGACACACGGGTTCCGTACTACCGTACAAGATTTAACACAAAAAAACGCGTTGCTTTCTTTTATGGGGGCCCGCTTTAATGATTAGTTATCTTGTTTTATTTATTTGTTGTTATACTGGCGATAGAAATATAAATTCTGTGAAATTTTCACGTGTGTAACTATTACGGTCATGAAATCGGATGGACGGACGGACAACGGAGGCTTAACAATAAGGTTCCGTTGACACCATTTGGGTACGGAACCCTAAAAAATTATCTTGATTTTGGTTTATGTAGTTATTTTGTACAATAGGGTATTTGACTATTAGTCATTTGATTCACTTTTTAGACCATATAGACTACACATATTATTTATTCACAGAACACGACACAAAATTCCTAATATAATAAAAGAAATATTAAAAAACCAACATAGACATAAGAAATTAGGAACATAAATAAAGAAACAAATTCGAAAGAAAAAAATGATGACAGAACACAAGAAAACAATGATGGATAATAGAACTATAGCAATAAACAACTACGAGTATAAACAATGATGGATAATAGAACTATAGCAATAAACATCTATAAACTGTAACACACAAACCATATATTTTTCAATACAGTTGCTCGAAAAGTGGTACTTTATATATTATTTATTTTGTGGTTATGCCAGCTAAGTGTGCGCAAAATTGATTTTACCGCACACGTGCTTTTAATTCTTTTTTTAAATTCCTAGCTCGACGGAACAAGACATTTATAGCAAATTAAAAATATGATAACCAAAGATAAAAATTCTTCTTTAAGACTTTTGATAGGAGAATTTTAAAAGAGATTGGTTGTTCCTCCGTGAGGTTAGTACATAACGCTAGCTGATTAGATTCTCTTTGGGTTATATCTTTAAGGAATTAGAATATATATGAATGAATCGCATAGGTTACTACAAGGAATATGTCATCTTTTCCGAGGAGGTTTTAATGCTTATAATAATTTTATCCCAAGCCTTATCATACTCTATTTATGAAACACGCAAAATGGGCGCAGTGGTCGCTTGGTTGCGGAAACCAGCCCGCCCCTAACAACAACTCTATTTATGATAATATTACGCATGCGTACGTGTGCTAACTAAAATATAGCTCAATTTTCGTAAAACTGAATTGAGATGTTTAAGTTGTGAAAACAAATAAAATTATTAATAGTTACTATTCATTCATTCATTACAGCTCATAGTTACTATATTTGTAATAAAAAATATACTTATGTGTATTTATAAGAAAGAACAAAGTGAGATTACTCCCCGGACATTTAAAATGAGCCACAAGTCGCGTAAAACGAACTTTGGGTGCCGAAACCTTGATATGTATGTATGTATTTTGTTTTTCTGTCACGGTAGTTTTTTTGTTTACCTGTTTTCTCACAACGTATTGAAAAACTTCGTATGATACATAGGTGTAAAAGAAAATAAAAAACTCGTCACGATGGTAAACCCTCGCCTGCGGCTCAGGCTCACAAATGTCGCTCGTTTGTTATTGACCTTTTTACCACCCTTGTATCATAATAGTTATTTACGAGTTATTATATTTATAGTTATTACGAGGTTTTCCAATACAGTTGTGAGAAAACAGATAAAACGACCGTGACAGAAAAACAAATACATACCTATCAAGATTTCAGAAACCAAAGTCATTTTACGCGACTTGTGGCTTATTTTAAATTTCCGGGGAGTAATCTCACTTTGTTTTTTCTTATACATACACATAAGTATATTTTTTCTTACAAATATTATATTTACTATCCACCATTTTAGTAGTTTTCACAACTAAAACATCTCAATTCAGTTTTACAAAAATTGCGCTATATTTTAGCTAGCATACGTACGCATGCGTAATTTTTTTTTATATTATCATAAATAGGCTACAATAAGGCTTGGGATACTATTATTATAAGCATTAAAACCTCTTTGGAAAAGATGAATTCCTTGGTTTAACCGGTTCCGCTTCATACATATGTTTTCTCTTTTCTTCACAAAGATATAACCCGAAGAGAATCTAATCAGCTAGCGTTATGTAAGTACATAACTCTTTTAAAATTCTCCTTTCAAAAGTCTAAAAGAAGATTCTGTATTTTTGGTTATTATATTTTTATTTGCTAGAAATGTCTTGTTCCTCCGAACTAGAAATTAAAAAAAGTGGTAAAGTAAAAGCACGCGTGCGGTAAAATCAATTTTGCACACACTTGACTGACATATAAAGGACCTCTTTTCGAGCAACTGTATTGAAAATAACTATAATTTGTGCCTAATGTCATAAAGCTCCGAGCTCAGCAATAAAGCTATAGGTTACCTACAGCGCTGATTTTCTGATAGTACCCGAAGTGCAACACCGACCTGGACAAAGTATGTTATGAGCACTGCTTTTATAGATTAAAATTATACACAAACTAGCTTTTGCCCGCGGCTTTGCCCGCGTGGGTATCGTTGTAATGACTTTCTTAGAGGGTGCGCGGTGCGAGAACCGCAAGCGGCTCGCGAGCGTGGACATGATATTTTTCCAGATCCCTCGGGAACTGTGTAAGGATATTAATATTAAGTAAGGATAAAGTAGTTACAGTACAATCGTAAATGATGTCTTTCGGTATTCTATCGAATTCATTTCGGAGAGTGTGCGCAAGAACTACACGCCCTCATTCCCCCAGCTTCAATCCACCTCGGTCAACCAGACGCAGGGAGAGGTTCCACCTCTTTGTTGTTGATATTCATCCTGTGCGCCCGAAGCTGTACGCTTCCTCATTTATTATGCGGACGGTGATAGAGTGGAACTCCTTGGCTGCGTCTGTGTTACCCGACCCTTACAATTTGGGGATCTTAAAGGCGAGAGTGAATGGCATTATTAACTTACCATCAGATGAGATGTAGTCAAACGCACTCAATTTTTTTTAATAAAGACGTGATTATTTTTCTAATATTTTTTTCCAACACACACTCACACTTACGAACACAGTATAAAAATGCATGTTGAAGTATTAGTTTTTATTATATAACTAGTATTCCCGGCGAACTTCGTACTACCTTACACTACCCTACCCTACCCTACATAAGAACTTTCTCCTGACAAAAACGAACTCGACAAAAAAAGAATTAGCGAAATCGGTCCAGCCGTTCACGCGTGATGCCGTGACCAAGGAAAATAGGGATTCAATTTTATATATATATAGATTCTGTTAATTTTCATCACAGTACAGACTGATACAGCCACTTTAGTAATAACGTGGTAATCGTATTTATGGCCACCACGGTCCACGACACGGGCATTGCCTAGTGAGGGGTCACTGTAAACAGTAGCGTAACTTTGTTCTCAATAAAGATTTATCATTTATCGTTTATCATATTTTATGTACGTAGGTAGGTAGGTAAAGTAATAAAGTTTTACTAATAAACAAGCATAGCATTGTAAGAAATTTACCCGTGCCAGGTACAGTTAATTAACGCTTTTATAATATTAAGTTTATTGTATAATAATATTTCATTTATGACTACGTAGAGCTGGAAAAGAAAACATGGTCAATTTATATCCTACTTATATTATAAATGTGTAAGTTTGTATGTATGGATGTTTGTTACTCTTTCACGCAAAAACTACTGAACGTATCAGGCGGAAGTTTGGTAGGTAAACAGATTACGACCTGGATTAATATATAGGCTACTTTTTTCATGCTCGCGAGCCGCTTACGTTGCGCGCACTGCGCACCTTTAACCCAGTCTTAGAAACTATGTTCACGCGGGCGAAGCCGCTGGCAAAATCTATTTATAAATATTTTCCTCAAAAAGTAGATAACACCTGACTATTTTATGACCATCAGAAGGAGTGTAATATGCACCTATTTTGAATGAAAATTTTAAATTGTTTTGTATATTATTGAGTATGAGTGTATTTCCTAAGAAGCAAGTAAGCTCTGTAATAAATCGTCTATAAACTATCGATTTTCAATAAGTAGGTTAAACCTCAATACCTTACTCAGATTTTTCCTGGAATAATGAAGTACCCAGTGCAGTATGTCTATTAGGTCCTAATTATTCACAAAGTTTGATTAAAATCGTTAGAGCCACTTTTGAGAAAAAGTAACAAACACTCTGGATTTGTATGGGAGGTACCCTACTCCGATTTTTCTTGGAAAAACAGACTACCATGTAGTGTAGGCCATAAAATACGCTAACCTAGTAGCAAACAAATGTTTAACAGACTTAATGAAAACTTACAAATAATGTGAGTTTTTTTTAATAATGAACTATCTTATATAATAGGCCTTATTACGTTCTAGTAACTTGTAAAGTTTCGTTAAAATCCTTAGGGACATTTTTGAGAAAACATCCTAAAACATGCTAAAGAATATGCGTTTGTACGGGACATACTCTATTCCGATTTCATCCTCCATCCCTTGCATCCCAGGAGCGTGCAGAAGAACTCTCCTCGCTCGACAGCTGTGAATACATCTGGGCCGGGGGCGTCGGGTTCGCGCGCGCTCCCCCCCGTCACGCAGCGCTGGAGGCAGCCAGGGCTGAGCTACTGAGGCTGTTGCTTACGTGTTGCAGCGAAACTGTGTACAAGCCGCCCAGCGAGGCGACTGCGCAGCATAATAAGTGGATTGCGTGAGTTTCTTAATCCACAAATTATATTAGGAATAAAACGGAAGAATGGAAGCGGGCTTACCAAGTTTTCCCAACGCAATGACGAACTGGCTATCTTATCTTAACCTTATGCCAGAACACATCAATACTCATTCATACCACTAGCAAAATGTTATACCACTGGCAAAAAGTTATACCACTAGCAAAATTCTCTATTCTCATACCATACCATATTCATACCACTAGCAAAATGCTCTATTCTCATACCATACCATCTTCATATCACTAGCAAAATGTTATACCACTAGCAATATGTTATACCACTAGCAAAATGTTATATCACAAGCAAAATTTTATACCACTAGCAAAATGTTCTACTCTCATACCATACCATCTTCACACCACCAGCAAAATGTTCATACCAACAGCAAAATGTTATACCACTAGCAAAATGCTCTATTCTTTTTCGCAGTTACCTAACGAGTGCGGACAATCGTCACGCGCTACCGCTGTTCACGTCGTTACTGAACACGGTGTGCTCCTACGACCCGGTGGGGCTGGGGCTGCCCTACAACCATCTGCTGTTTAGCGACACGTTGGAACCGCTTGTTGAGGTAAGAGCTTGTAGAAAGGAAGTAAGGGGTTTCATTCTCACGCTTACATTTTTTTTATTAAAAATTTGAGTGCGTTTGGCTGCACCTCACCTGATGGTAAGTGCCGATGCAGCTGAGAATGTAACACGCAAGCTCAGATAGTGCCTAGATATGAAGAGTATATTACAATACAATATTCTTTATTGCATCACAACATAACAAAAAGAGAAATGAACAATATAGAAGAAAGCCTATACAATTATTGTACCTATTATAGGCGGCCTTATTGCTAGAGAGCAATTTCTTCCAGGCAACCTTTGGGTAGGGAAACAGCGATAGAATAAATTAAGGGGCGGTGCAATAACCTAAAACAGAAAACATTGGAAATAAACAGTTACATAAAATACTTAAATAAATACAATTTATATTATATTATTATTTATTTATTTATTAAGATAAATTAATCATTAATTTGCACTTAAAATGGGTATAAAGATATTGGTTCAAATTTATTAAGGATTATGTTCGTTTGAATTATTTTACTTACTAATATTAATTATGAGCGATTAAATAGAAGAAAGTTGTTTATTAATAAGGGAATAGGTAATTTTTAGTTCATACGTATTTATAATTTTTATTTCATATGTATTAATACCTTCATTGAAACGCAAGCTAGTTAACATGTGCATACTGCCCATCATAATATGGTGCTCAACCTTGGTCGTTGACTGAAGACCAAAAGTTTAAAACTCAAAGTTTGCCAGAGGGCTATGGAGCGCAGTATTCTGGGCGTAAAAAAGATTGTTAGAATACGGAACACGACACTGCGCTCTAAAACTGAAGAAACTGGAGAAACTCGGGGAGAAAGCTGCTAAACTGAAATAGGACTGGGCGAGACCAAAAAAGTGAATATCTCCGTTCCCGTTTCCACCTACTACCCGTGCCTTCCCCACCCAGACGTTTATGCGTCACCAAAACTAGTAGTTCCCCGCTGCAACATCAAATTCTTCTACAACTCGTTCACTGTTGAAGCTGCGAACCTCTGGAATAAATTAACCGCCAACATTCGCGACTGCCCCTCTGTTAACTCGTTCAAAATCAAACTTAAAGAGCATCTTCTTTCCCTACAAAACGTGTAAGTTTATTTGTATATATTTAATTTTAGTAAGAATAGTAAGTATTCTATTTTTAGGTATGTATTATGTATATTATTAAATTATTTACTATCGGTATGTATTATTTATGTGAGTAGATCAGGTTAGTTTACATTATATTATTATATTAGTATTTTATTTAGTATAATTTTAGGTACACATAGGTTTGCCCCCCGTCCTTTGAATTCTCATAACACCCGGTAAGGTTGGCTGGAAGAGATCTCTTATAGAGATAAGTCCACCTTTGTACATGTCCTTTCTAATTGTTTTTCATGTAAATATCTGTGTGCAATAAAGAATATATATATATATATATATATATATATATATATATATATATATATATAGCTAGGCTAATAATGATAATTATGTATTTTTGGTTCATATGTATTTGTCGGAGCGTCATTGAAAACGCGACCAATACTAGCTCGAGATAAGTTTAAGTAGATCGTTAAACTTTATTTGGATCAAACGTCAGGTATTAGTACCTGGGTGAAACCGGTGGTGGCGTGACAATCGCTTGTACTCGTGAGACGATCGTAAGTGGTAGCAAAGACGACCTATTGACGGTAGGCTGTTTGTGATTAAGGTGGCAGCACTGAGTTAAGAAGCCATATAAGCTGGACGTCAGTCTCGGGGCAGACACTTTTTGACGGAGCGTCGAGCAGAACACAAGTAGTGGTGATCTGTGAGCAAAACGGACGTGTCACGCCATCGCTGTGATCACCGCGTTTGCATCCATTGTAATCCAAGGCATCCTGTACTATTTCGATTGTTGAATAATCAAGAGTATTGAAGGAGGATATCTCATAGCTGCATTGTTATTTTGACGCCCACGACCGAAATAGTTAAGGACTGAACCACGAGGCCATCCGTAACCTAACCACCCCCTTCGACATATTACTAATTCGCCATTGATTATCTGGTATATTCTGTTTAGCTATAATACTAATTATGACTGATTGCAAAGACGAAGATTATTTATTAATAAGGGAATTAGTACATTACTGCAGCGGCCAGCAAAAGAGGCATTGATGGACGAACGTGTAAAGTCCATCAATGCCTAGTTCTGGCCAAGGCTTAGTTAGTACTTTTCTCAAATAATGCGCGGAAAATAAAACTTCGATAATTACTTTTCAATATCAATGACGAACAACAATAATTTTTCAAGCGCCAAAGTGTTAAAACTTTTGATAAGTTACCTCCTTGGTTGCCATGTTTCGGAGTATAATATAGTTCCATTTTTAAATTACACTGCAGATATGAGTTTACATAGTAATTTATTTGGCCGCTAAAGACGACAAATATGGATTGTCATACAACTTTTGCCAGCAGGTGCTCGCATGTATTTGGCCAGCACAGCAATTTCGATTTATCTAAAAGAAGGTTGTCAAAATAATGCTCAAATTTCCAAGCATGTTTGAGAAACCGTTAATTTTTGACCAAGTAACAGCGAATGTTGTCTGTGGACTCTCTTTCAGGTCGCCCTGCAAGCGCTTATAGTGACACTAGACCACGACACGAGTATTGCAGCAAGTGAAGAAACAGATGAGGTCAGTTGGTGACTCAAAATATGTTTGGTAAACCCTTGGCATCATCTCACCTGATGATAAGTGACGATGATGCCGAAGATGAAAGCGGTCTAACCAAGATTCCACAACGCAATGGGGAACTGACTATCTTATCTCTAAGCCAGATCACATCATTGTTGGTAATATTGATCTTTGGCGGCGAGACGTAGATAAGATGGTGATAGCTAGCAAGGCATTCATTCAGTTCAGTTCGGACGTCGATTTTTATTATTTGTTGTTTTACTTCAGTATTAGTACTAAGATTATATAATTTTGTACAAAAAAAACCGACTTTAAACATTAAACTAAGGTTCTCCTCTTTTTCTCTGGGATGCCATCATCAGATCCTAGTTTCCTTATAATAGTACCACCGTTGGGATATCTCCTTTCCAACAAAAAATAATCATCAAAATTGGTTCATAAACGACGAAGTTATCCGCGAACACACATAAAAAAATAAAAAATATATACGGTCGCATTGAGAACCCTCCTCCTTTTTTTGAAGTCGGTTAATAAATTTCACGCTTTTATTTATTACCGTTTTTACGATAGAGCTAAATCAAAAGTACTTCTAAAGACCTATTAAAAACACGTTTTTTTTTTGTATGGAGAGCCCCTTTATTTTTTCACTTTTTCTAATTTTTAGTGTTTGTTGTTATGGCGGTGAGAGAAATACACATTCTGTGAAAATTTCAAGTGTCTACGTATTTTGGTTATTTAAATACACAGCCCGCTAACAGACGGACAGACAGCGGAGGCTTAGTAATAGGGTCCCGTTGGTCACTCGTTGGGTGTATGGAACCCTAAAATACATTCCGAATTGGCTAAGGGTTTCTTGGGAAAATTTGTTCAGTATGATGAGGAGAAGCTCCAGCTAAATAGCTCTTAAACCAATTTTGTTACACCCTCAACTTACATTAACTCTTAAAGAACTAGTCGATCGATTACGATGAAACTTTGGCTAGTTGTGCGCATGCCCGAGAAGATTTAAGACGAAAAAAAATTCACCCTGGATATCCACGCGAGCGAAGCCGTGGGCATCAGCTACTAAATTGCATTATAACCCGCGTAGATAAAGAAACAATCTGCAAATGGCGGTGGTAACTTCTGGTAGTCAGCAAAATAGATTGTAAAGTGTAAACAATATTTTTATTTATATTCATTTATTCTAGAAAAACGCTAAGGTAAGCCATAAAAAACGTAACAAAAAGTCAGCAAAAACAAGAAATAAATTTAACCAATAACAACATAACGGTAACAGAATAAGGATGACGATATCATCAGAAATAAATTATGAACTCTTGATCACAAATTGCCCTCCTACTTAAACTTCGGAAAACCTTACTCGTTTTGTTTTCCATCAAGTCTTAGATTTTTTCATTCACCAAAATCACAAAATGAGTACATAAATGACGCTGAAAAACTATGACGTCACGCCTAGGTATATCAAACATTTTTAGAACAAAATGTCGTTTTTGACAGATGATAAAAAGTAAATCAGATGACTAGCATTCGTCATCCCTATTTAAACAATCGAAACAGAGCGAATCAAGACAGCGTAAAAGCTTATCCAGACTGACTGTTTTTTTGTTGTTCACAGTATCGCGCTGTGTGAGTATAGACAGACATATGTGTGAGCGAGATAACACGACCTCCGTCTGCCATTTACAGATTGCTTCTTTATCTACGCGGGTTATAATCACTTAACAGAATTTCTTCTACAAAAGATCAAAAACTTGCTCATCAGCCTGCTCCATAGATGGGGGGGGGGGGGGGGGGGCAAATCCTGGTTGGTGGACGTTTCGAACCCCACTTTCAAGAAGTTTTTTTAATTAACCTGTAAGATATCTAACACCCTCCGGAACCATCGGTTTACTTTCCCGATCGGTTCACTAGTACAAACCGTCTACTTTCCCGATGCGTCCACTTGCTTTTCCTCACTAACAAGGCTTCATCATATCAGTTCATAAACGTCCCCACCGAGGGGCTCGAGCCTACCCTGAATCAGGGCGATCGGATCTTCGTCGACCACGCACATACAGTGCGGGTTGGTCGACTTCACACACAACCTTCGAATTTCTTCGCAGGCATGTGCAGGTTTCCTCACGGTGTTTTCCTTCACCGTAAGAGCGTCGGATAAACGTTCATATGAAATCGAAATTCAAAATCACATTGGTACGTGGCAGGATTCGAACCACGACCTCCCGGACAGGAGGCTGCGGCCTTAGCCGTTACGCCACCGACGCTCTGGCTCAAGGCTGGAACAAGGCTTAATGACTGCCATCTGGTGAAAGAAACCGACACAAACGGCTTACTAACGGGACTCGGCGTCACCCCATTGGATACCATTTGTAACTAGCCTTCCCTAGTTTGGGAACAGATCCGAGCCCCGCAGTGGATTTGTAATTGTAAGGACGGGCTGATTTCCGCAACCAGGCGTCTGATGCACCTATTTTGCGTGGTTTGCCGGCATCACTGCCAGCCCAGCTTCTCCAGGGGGCCCAGCAGCCCCCGCAGATTGCCGACGACTTCCGGGAGTGTCCTCAGGTCGCCGAGATGCTCGGCCCTGTACGCCGCCACCTCACTGCAGTCCAGGAGGATGTGAGCGGCTGTTTCCTCGGCCGCCATGCATGCGCGGCACAGGGGGCTGTCTGTAATCCCCAGGGTAAAAGATGTTTGTTCAAGTAACCGTGACTGGTAATGGTCGCTGTTACCTTACGGAGCTGGAGTTTCCCGAGTTACAGGAGTTCCTAGTCAGGCCAGCGTTAGGCGACGGTAGCGCCTGTCTGGCCTGGCGGCATACTTTCAGCTCTGTCCAATATCGGTTATGTTCTGACCTTGTACGCAGCCGCAAGGTGGATCAGTGGGGACGTTATGAATTTTCAACGAGAGCATTTTATCTGCCCCAGAGCCTCCCCGACAACCTGTTCATCAACTACCTGTCCCGCATCCACCGCGACGAGGACTTCCACTTCGTTCTACGAGGTGTCACCCGCTTGCTCAACAACCCACTCGCGCAGACATACCTGCCCAACTCTGCCAAGAAGGTAACGCTTTTTATTATCCACTTGACTTCCATAACATAATCATATCTTAATATGTTTTAATTATACTGAATAATCTGACCAATGTAATTAAATATTAGAAACCCAACCACTTAAAATGCATCCAATATGTCAAGGTGAATCTTACGACACCTGCGCCAATGACGTGTGAAAAATAACGCGGACGATGACGCTGGTTCAATATGACCCGAAGTTTTTTTTCTATATTATTTTGTTATCTGCTGAATTATAACAAATTTAATACAAAACAAGAACTATTGCATGACCATGAAGTCATTTTAGTACCAAGATGTTTAAGTTAATTTAGATATCAAAACTATAATTTGGTTTTAATGCAACAACCTCAAAAGGGCAACTAAAATATTTTTTTTTTTGGAACTAAAAATGTATGGAGCTGTAAGTCGTTTTATTAAAGAAAAGTGATTTTACCATTCTTCAATGGCGCTTTCTCACTACACTATGGTACAAATCATATGAATTGAGGTCTTATCTCCAGCTACTGATAAAACCAATAACAATTATATGTTTTTTTCGAAATTTCCCCAATTGAAAATAGCTCGGGTTAATATGACCCAGCGTCATTGTCGCCGGGTTAAATTTCAGTGTATATTGTTTTCCTAATTTTTATGTTGTTTTCACGTCTTTAACGAATAAACCAAATTGTACGCACGTATCTATTTTTAAAGAACTTACGCCCTATCTACTATCATTTACCTAAGTCGTGCTACAATACTTACTGATTGCTGAAGGAAAACATCGTGAGGAAACCTGCACATCTGAATCCAGATGTATATGAAGGTCGCGTTGCACACGTCCGTAGGTGTAAATCTAAATGCCCTACACGTGACCGCGGGTGATGCTAAGTGCAACATCAGGCAACCGCCATCTATCCCTTGGATAGCACGGTTAATTGTGCCACACGATGAGAGAGAGAGTCATAAAAAAACTTTTTTTTAATTTAAAGGTGATGCTGCACCAAGAGCTGCTCGTGCTTTTCTGGAAGATGTGCGACTACAATAAGGTGAGATTTCCGACTGCAGCATGGTCAGTCAGATTTCCGACTACAATACGCTGAGATTTCTAACTACAAAGGAGAGTTTAAGAACTACAATAAGTGACTGAGGTTTTTTTACTAAAATAAGGTATAGTTACGATTACAACTACAGTAATTTATTTTATTTATTAAGATAAGTACTCTTTATTGCACACACTAATTTATAATTGAAAACGCTAAACACGTTAAAAATCGACTTCCATTGCAACAACTTAGTACAATTTTGCATTATTATTTTTAGTTTTTGTTAATTTTCAACCGAGTTCCAAAAAGGAGGAGGTTCTCAATTAAACTGTATTTTTATGTTTGTTACCTCAGAAATTTTGACTGGGTGAACCGATTTTTAAGATTCTTTTTTTATATGAATGTTGGTGCTTCCCGTGTGATCCCATATAAATTTTTTTCAAAATCGGTGTAGTACTTTATTAGAAAATTAGCAAAAAAACAAAAATAATAATGCAAAATTGTATTAAGTTGTTGCGATGGAAGTCAGTTTTTTAACATGTTCAGGGGTTTGTATTATCTTATAAAGTACTACACCGATTTTGATAAAATTTATATTGGACCAACTTGGGAGCATGCCCTATCGAATAAAAAAATCATGAAAGTCGGTTCATAATCTGAGAAGATATTAAAAATAAACACAATATACAACAAAATTGTATGTACGTTAAATAGCGGTACGATTTGAGCGGTCTTATCAATAATAATTATCAACAAGGCACAAAACTCGTAGAACAGACGGCCGTTAGGGCAGTAAAGTTCCCGAGTGGCGATCGCGCACCGGAAGACGTAGCGTAGGTAGGCGTCGCACTCGGTGGACCGACGAACTGAACTGGTTACAATACTATATAGATGTCTTTATTTGATCGCCTCTTTGATAACTTTAAATCAACAGTCGATAAGTCCTTGGCATCATCTCACCTGATGGTAAGCGACGATGATGCCGAAGATGGAAGCGGGCTTACCAAGATTCCTTTAACGCATTGGGGAGCTGGCTATCTTTTTGCCGGAACACAACAACAGGCGAACTTAGAAAATGCCCTACCACCAACCAAACCGAGTCTTACAAAATTATATCCCGTCTGTAATAGAATCCGCGATCTCCTGGTATGAAGCATATTTATGGATTAACCATAAAACCACGGAGGCGATTAAAATGACTAAATAGGGATGACGACAGCATCAGAAATAAATTATGAACTCTTGATCACTAAATTGCCCTCCTACTTAAACTTCGGAAAACCTTACTCGTTTTGTTTTCCATCAAGTCTTAGATTTTTAATTCACCAAAATCACAAAATGAGTACATAGATGACGCTGCTAAACTATGACGTCACGCCTAGGTATTTCAAACATTTTTTGAACAAAATGTCGTTTTTGACAGATGATAAAAAGTAAATCAGATGACTAACATTCGTCATCCCTATTAAACACAATCATTATCAAGCTACTTCCAAAAAGGAGGAGGTTCACAATTCGTCTGTATGTTTTTTTATGTGTGTTACCTCAGAACTTTTGACTGGGTGAACCGATTTTTATGATTCTTTTTTTATTTGAAAGCTAGTGCTTCCCGTGTGGTTCCATATCAATTTTATGAAAATCAGCATAGAACTTTATTATAATATTTACAAAAAACCAAAAATTATAATGCATAGATGTACTAAGTTGTTGCTATGGAAGTCGGTTTTTTAACGTGCTTAGCGTTTTCAATTATGAAGTTTCTTTTTTTTTCAGAAATTCATGTACTACGTATTGAAAAGCAGCGACGTGTTGGAAGTTTTAGTACCAATTCTGTACCATTTAAACGACTCGCGGGCCGATCAGTGTAAGTCTCTTTCTAATGGCTGCTGATGTATCAAATATCGAATAGAATGATAATTATATTTCTTTCTTTTTTATCGTGTGGCAGAATTAACCGTGCTATCCAAGGGATAAACGACGGCGATTGCCTGGTGTTACATTTAGCTTTACCAGCGGTCACGTGTAGGGCATTTAGATTTACACCTACGGACGTGTGTAACGCGACCTTCATACACATCTGATTTCGATATTACACGATATTTTCCTTCTCCGCTAAAGCAATCTATACATATTATAAAACTGTAACGGGGCCGTGTCTGCACATGAAATATTTTTGGAAAATAATAACTGGTGGAAATTACTAACGATATAGAGACCAAAACAACAACTTTTAGAATTTTTGTCTGTCTGTATGTTCGCGCATCTCGCAAAAACTACCAGGCCGATTTTGATGAAATTTTGTATGGTGGTTCCTTATAGCCCGGGTTAACATATAGTATACTTTTGTCCCGGAAAATTCAAGATTCGATAATATATGTACATAAGTTTCGAAAACTCATTGGTATATTGGGCATCTGGATTTGAACCCGGGACTTCTGGTTAAGAGGACCGAGTCGTTACCGATTGAGCCACTGACGCTTTTAATAATTATTGGTGGTGGACCGATGACCTGGTGAAGATCGCAGAAAAAGTCGATGGATGCGGGCAGCGCAGGACCGGTCGTCGTGAAAATCCTTGGGGGAGGCCTTTGTCCAGCAATGGACGATTTGTGGCTGATATGATGATGATGAATTATTATTATATTCAATTTGATGCAGCCATCATCCCAATTGGGAAAGTATGGTCAGTTTGTTGAGTACAATTCTCAGTAAGCGGATCGTATATTAATTTCATTACACCCTTTATAATAATGTTACAATCCGCGTTTAACACAGGCGGCTACCCGCCACCCGCCGCTATTTTGTTTGTTCCGTCATTCCTTTTTTTAAATGACATTTCTGGCCCGTTGTATGAAGTGTCCAGGGTGTGCCAGCGGGCTCTTAAAACGGGCCCTCCGTACTTAGTTAGCTTATCAAAAGTTACTTCGGATTGTTAGTCAAAAAGTGTGATAGTTAAAAGACCTATTCATGTATATCTGCCTTACTTGATTGCGTCGTAGGGATCGTAGCTCAGTGTGACTTGTTGGGTCGATCACGTAGGTTAACTGACCTGAAGCACGGTCATTACCTGATGGGTTTGACGGAGTTTTCTCGGCCGTCCGCGTGCTTTGCGGGGCATGTTAAGCTGCAGGTTGCTAGTTTCTATCACTAGATGGCAGCAGATGCCATACAGGTAGGCCACTAGCCCTACAATCTCCACCAACCCAGACTTGGGACCTGTATGTGGAGTATGGCCTAGCCTTCCCGAACTTGGGTAGAGACCCCCAACCCCAACAGTGGGAATATTAAATATTAACTGAACTCGTTGGTAGAAGCGTCGGTGGCACAACCGGTAACGACTCGGTTCTCCTAACCAGAGGTCCCGGGTTCAAATCCGAACGGCCAATATACCAATCAATAACTTTTACGAAACTTACGTACACATACTTACCGATTGCTTCGTGGGGAAACCTGCACATCTGATTCCAGATGTATATGAAGGTCGCGTTGCACACGTCTGTAGGTGTTAATCTAAATGCCCTACACGTGACCGCGGGTGATGCTAAGTGCAACACCAGGCAACTGCCGTCTATCCCTTGGATAGCACGGTTAATAGGGGAAGGGACTGATCAAAAATAAATTTTGAAATTATTATATCAGCTCATATACGTCCCCACCGAGGGGCTCGAGCCTACCCTGAATCAGGGCGATTAGGCCTTAGTCGACCACGCGGGCCCAGTGCGGGTTGGTCGACTTCACACACAACCTTCGAGTTTCTTCGCAGGCGTGTGCAGGTTTCCTCACGATGTTTTCCTTCACCGTTAAAGCAATCGGTAAGTATATATGTACGTAAGTTTTTGAAAAACTCATTGGTACATTGGTCGTCCAGATTTGAACCCGGTACCTCTGGTTAGATGGACCGAGTCGTTACCGGTTGAGCCACCGACGCTTTTTTTTGAAATATGATTTCCTAAATTGCTCTCCTCTTGAAGTTTCAAAAAACCTTACTTGTTTTGTTTTTCCATCACGTTTTTAATTTTTAATTGATCAAATTCACAAAATAACTTCGTCAAAGACGCTTAAAATCTATGACGTCACTTGTGGGTATTTCAAACACTTTTAGGACAAAATTTCGTTTTTGACAGATCATAAAAAGTAACTGAAATGACTAGCAGTCCGATCCCCTATTGTGTCACTAAGAAAGAAAAAACTGAATTCGTTTGTGTACTGATGTATACCAGCATTTTGTGTTACGATAAAGTGATGTCAAGCCTTTTGTTAACCACCTCCACTGGCTTTACACAGGAGGCCGCGGGTTCGATTCCCGGCGGGGTCAATTGTAAGATTCGGTTTGGTTGGTGGTAGGGCATTTTCTAAACCCGCCTTGTCTTGCCGCCAAATATCAATGTTGATATCATTGGTGTGTTCTGGCATGAAGATAAGATAGCCAGTTCTCCATTGCGTTGGGGAATCTTGGTAAGCCCGCTTCCATCTTCGGCAACATCGTCACTTACCATCAGGTGAGATAACCAATTATGATAAAAAAAGCAATTTATTTAATTTTATACTTTTTTTCCATTCAGCTCGAGTCGGCTTAATGCACATAGGCGTGTTCATCCTTCTCCTGCTGTCGGGTGAACGAAACTTTGGAGTTCGCCTGAACAAGCCGTACACCGCCTCTATACCCATGGACATTCCTGTGTTCACTGGCACGCATGCAGATCTGTTGGTTTTGGTGAGGATATATGTGATGTTAGAGCTTTGGTGGCGTAACGGTTACGGCCGCTACCTCCTATCCGGGAGGCCGTGGTTCGAATCCTGCCACGTACCAATGTGTTTTCGAATTTCGATTTCATGTGTACTTTTATCCGACGCTCTTACGATGAAGGGTAACATCGTGAGGAAACCTGCACACGCCTGCGAGGAAACTCGAAGGTTGTGTGAAGACGAATTGAAAGCGGGACTTGCCGTGATTTTACATAATATATGAGCAGGTATTGATGTTGTTTTTACCTCAACGTTTCGACTATGCTTCGATAGCCGTGGTCGCGAGTAGACTGTCAAATCACGTCAAGTTCCGCTTTCAGTTTGTCATTATGAATAATCGTGAAAGTTTAAAGTGTTATGTTGTGTGTGATGTCGACCAACCCGCACTGGGCCCGCGTGGTCGACTAAGGCCCGTAAGGCGGTGGGGATGTATATGAGCTGATAAGAAGAGATAGGTGCTGTTGTATTTTGTGTAATCATATTGCGAGGTTTGCAGTAATCGCCACGCTTGGCAGGCGGGTTGGCGCTAAATGGACTCCGCTGCCCATCCTCCGATTTAAGTCCCTTAGTGGCCTCTTATGACACCCACGGGAAAAGATGGGATGGTCCTAATTCAAGCCGGGAATCATACGGGTTAAGGGGGGAGGCCTTTGTTCTGTCCAGCAGTGGACATGTTTTCGCTGATGTGAGGTTTGTTGATCTCTCTCTTATCGTGTGGCACAATGTGGGCACAACGAACCTTGATATCGAAAGGATATATGGCGGTTGCCTGGTGTTGCTCTTAGCATCACCCGTGGTCACTTAAAGGGTAGATTTACATCGACGGACGTGTGCAATGTGACTTTCAAACACATCTTGGAATCAGATGTTTTCCTTCGCCGTGAAATCAACGGTAACGTAAGTTTCGAAAACTCATTGGTACTTGACCGGTTTTTTTTTACTTTCGAGCGACCGAACGCAGCGAACAAAGAAAATATTGTAGTTAATTTCAATTTCTAAACTGATAAGTACTAACGTCGATTAATATGTCATATATCAGGTTTACATAGTAATCTTAGATAAATATCTATTACATGTATTGTTTTGTCTTTGTTTTAATTTTAATATTGTTTGCGACAGGTATTCCACAAGATAGTAACAACGGGCCACCAGCGGTTGCAGCCGTTGTTTGATTGCCTTCTTACCGTTCTAGTCAATGGTGAGTACCTCTAGCGTCGGCACATATGATGTTAATACTAGCATCGGGCTCAATGATAACAACGGGCCACCAGCGGTTACAGCCGTTGTTTGATTGCCTTCTTACCGTTTTAGTCAATGGTGAATACCTCTAGCGTCGGCACAGATGATGTTAATACTAGCGTCGGGCTCAATAGTAACAACGGGCCACCAGCGGTTACAGCCGTTGTTTGATTGCCTTCTTACCGTTCTAGTCAATGGTGAGTACCTCTATCGTCGGCACAGATGATGTTAATACTAGCGTCGGGCTCAATGGTAACAACGAGCCATCAGCGGTTGCAGCCGTTGTTTGATTGCCTTCTTACCGTTCTAGTCAATGGTGAGTACCTCTAGCGTCGGCACAGATGATGTTAATACTAGCGTCGGGCTCAATAGTAACAACGGGCCACCAGCGGTTACAGCCGTTGTTTGATTGCCTTCTTACCGTTCTAGTCAATGGTGAGTACCTCTATCGTCGGCACAGATGATGTTAATACTAGCGTCGGGCTCAATGGTAACAACGAGCCATCAGCGGTTACAGCCGTTGTTTGATTGCCTTCTTGCCGTTCTAGTCAATGGTGAGTACCTCTATCGTCGGCACAGATGATGTTAATACTAGCGTCGGGCTCAATGGTAACAACGAGCCATCAGCGGTTACAGCCGTTGTTTGATTGCCTTCTTGCCGTTCTAGTCAATGGTGAGTACCTCTAGCGTCGGCACAGATTTATTTTATTTTATTAGGAGAACACAAACGGTAATGTACATTGATATTCAAGGCATCCCTACTAATATTATAAATGTGAAAGTAACTCTGTCTGTCTGTTACGCTTTCCCGCAAAAACTACTGAACGGATTTGGCTGAAATTTGGTAGGTAGACAGATTAGGACCTGGATTCAGACATAGGCTACTTTTTACCACGCTCGCGAGCCGCTTGCGGCTCGCGCACTGCGCACCCTCGAAAAGTCATAGAAACGTTGTCCACGCGGGTGAAACCGCGGGAAACAGCTAGTTAAATATAAATAGAAAGATAAGTCTATACATTCCAACAATGAGTTCCACAATTGTTCAAAAATATAAGCCTACATATCATTTACCGCTATAAACTGCCAAAAAGCTGTCATATTTGTTTAAATGAAAAAAGATGATGGTAATGCCACCGTCGTCGGACCCAAAAGAGGTTAAAACACGTACCTACAAAATATTTAACCATGCTGAACACGTTAAGAACCTATTTCAATTACAACAAACAAGTACAAAATTCGCTACTTTTTCAAGTTTTAGCATTTTTATTTTTGTTAATTTTGTATTGTATTTTGTAATACTTGTTGTATTACACCATTTGATAAGTTTGTTTAACAATATCATCATCATATCAGCCGAATGACGTCCACTGCTGGAGATAGGCCTCCCCCAAGGATTTCCACGAGGACCGGTCCTGCGCTGCCCGCATCCAGCGGCTACCCGCGACCCTCACCTCCTCACCGAACATATCAATTTAAAAAATAAAGAATTAAATCGGTGTACAATCGGCGTAGAAATCGCGTAACATAAATACAAACAAGTAAACATAGTCGAATTGAGAATCTGCTCATTTTTTTTAAGGTGATTGAAAATATATTATACAGGGTGTAAAAAAATTGGTGTAGAACCCGTTAACTGGGGCTTCTACTCATCGTACTGAACAACTTTCCCCAAGGAACCCATAGTCAATTCTCAAAAAAAAAAATCGGACCCTCCATACTAAAATGCACAAAATTGGTCGATCAGCTGATCGATTTGTATGAAGAGTAAAAACTTTTTTTGCGATTTCAGCAAAGTCTTAGAACAAAAGTTTTTCAGTATGATGAGTAGAAGCCCCAATTATTGGGACCTTTCGTTACACTCTGTATATCTTTCGTTTAAGAATTCTTTCCATCAATTTATACATTTATATATAGAAGAACATGAAAGAATTGATTAGAAAAGTTTTTTTACGATAGTAAGCTCTTGGCATCATCTTACCTGGTGGTAAGAGACGATGACGCTGAAAATGAAAGCGGGCTTACCAAGATTCCCCAACGCAATGGGGAACTAGCTATCAAGTTTTATATATGTCTAAGCGGCTTCAGGCTGGGTTGCCATTTCAGGGTTAGCCATTAAAACAAAAAATGAAAAAATCTCAAAAATGGCTCGAACGAAGTAGTAACTATTATTTATGTTCTTTCAAGTGGCAGTAATGGTTATTCTGGCTAAATTCGTTAACGGCAGGCCCCCATACAACTTTGTTTGTTTGTTTGTAAACTCTTTATTGTACAAAATCTTAAAATAATGTTATAAAAAAAAAAACTTAAGTACAAAGGCGGACTTATCCCTTAGAGGCATCTCTTCCAGTCAACCTCTGCAATAATTATTTATATTATTATTTGTTATTTATTTTAAATTAAGACGTAATTACTTATAATTGTAACACTTTATATTTTTGGGGTCCGTACCCAAAGGGCAATAAATATAGTTAAAAAAACTAAAATCACGCTTCTAAAGCGCATCAAACTAAAAAGCGACAAATAATTCCTAATATAAGCTGAAAACAATAATTAACGAAAAACCCAGCATTATTGCGAAAAAAGCGTGGGTTGCTCGATATACGAAAGAAAGCGCCCCACGCTTTTTTCACAATAATACCAGTATTTTTCGTTCATTATATTTGCAGCTTATATTTACAATTATTTCTCGCTCTTTAGTTTGATGTGCTTTAATTTCAATTTCAATTTTTCAATTTTTTTTTTATTATTTTCAGACAACGGTGATCCATAGCTTGTTAGTAGGACTTAGCCTATGTTAATAATTATTTTATTAATAATTACCAATAATAAACAACTTATGTTTTTAAATTCGATTTTCTTTATGAATCAATCCGTTTCTTATAGTTGCTTGCCTACTTTTAACCGCCTCCTCCGTGGCGTAATGGTTAGTCCATTTGCTTCACACCAGGAGGTCGCGGATTCGATTACCGGCGGGGTCAAGTTTGTAAGTCTCGGTTTAGTTTGTGTTAGGGCATATTCATAGCCCGCCTGGCTAGCTACCACCATCTTATCTAAGTCTTGCCGCCAATCATCAATGCTAACAACTTTGATGTGTTCCGGCTTGAAGGTAAGATAGCCAGTTCACCATTGCGTTGGGGAGTCTTAATATTAATTTGTGGAAGCTCCGTCACAGTAAAAATGGCTCAGTGGCGTAAATGTTGTCACACACGGGAAAGATACTATAAGATATCATTAACGTACCAGATATCTTACAATATCGCTCTTCATAAATCAATGAATGTACACACACGGTGCAGATAATATACAGGTAGGTCCCGTTAACGGGGGGTTCTACTCATCATACCAAACAACTTTTGTTCTATGACATGATTCAAAGTTTTTAACCGCCTCCGTGGCGTAATGGTTAGTCCATTCGATTCGTTTCACATCAGAAGGTCGCGGGTTCGATTCCCGGTGGGGTTACTTGTAAGACTCGGTTTGGTTGCTGGTAGGGCATTTTCTAAGCCCGCCTGGCTAGCTACCACCATCTTATCTAAGTCTCGCCGCCAAACATCAGTGTTAACTTCATTAATGTGTTCCGGCTTGAAGACAAGATAGCCAGATCTCCATTGCGTTGGGGAATCTTGGTAAGCCCGCTTCCATCTTCAGCATTATCTTCACTTACCATCAGGTGAGATAATGCCAAGGGCTTATCAATTGTGGATTTTTTTTAAAAAGCTAAAAAATAAATCTTTTTGCCAGTTTTAGTACTTTGGACGTATTATTGACTGGTATGCTCTTTATATCGAAGACTAACACAAATACTTTTCTCCCACCAGTCTCCCCGTACCTGAAGACGCTATCCATGGTGGCTTCCACGAAGCTGCTCCACCTCCTGGAGGCGTTCAGCACGCCCTGGTTCCTTTTCTCGCGGCCGCACCACCACCGCCTCGTGTTCCTGCTGCTGGAGACCTTCAACAACATCATACAGTACCAGTTTGATGGTGTGTTCATGATAATAAAAAAATATTTCACAAAGCAACACCAAAATAAATTTCTTGATGATTAATACAATTGTGTCAAAATCTATCCGCCCATCGGACATTGATGTTGTCAAAATCTATCCGCCTGTCGGACAATCAATGTCAAAATCTATTCTTCAGTCAAACAACCGTGTCAAAAGCTATCCGCCCTTTAGATAATCGTGTCAAAATAATTTGACCATCGGACAATTGTGTAAAACCTATTTTTTTATCGGCCAATCGTGTCACAATCTATTCGCCCGTCAGACAGTTGTGTCACAATGTAGCCGGCCATCGAACAATCGTATCAAAATCCATTCGTTTATCAGACAGTTTTGTCAAAACATATCGGGCTATCGGACAAACCTACCCGAGTGAGAGTGGAAGACTTTTTTAGTCCGAAAAATCGTACAATCTACAAATATGGTTCTGAAACAGCTGTTTTTTTTGGGCGGCTAATTAACTGAACAAGTTTCACTAAAGAACTTATGCCGCGGCATTTTCGTAAACCTTTACATTGACTTTTTTAGTTGTGATTTATCATCATCATCATATCAGCCGAAGGACGTCCACTGCTGGACATGGGCCTAGTTGTGAATACGAGTAATCTATACTTCTAAGTAAGTTTGGATGTAAGAAGTAATCTCCGAAACTATAGTTATCCTATAAAAATAAACTAATATTTAGAATGCACCTTCGTGGTAAAATAGCCTAAAAAAAGGGAATTGAAATCCTGAGTCGCTTGCGGCTTGCGTACCGCGCACCCTCGATATCCACGCGGGCCAAGCCGCAGGCAACAGCTGGTTCATGTATAAGATAGTGAGATAACTCCGCCGGACATTTAGAGTTTTAATTCGCGTAAAATGAACTTTGGCTGCAAAAAACTCAGTAGGTATGCACACTTGTATTATGTTTTTCTGTTACTGCCCAATGTTATTTATTTTCCCTGTTTTCTCACAACTGTATTAAATAACGACGTGTCACTCGGGAGAAAGGCCATTCTCAACTTGTGTGTGATATAGTAATTGTTGGGAATATATATTATTTTATAATAATTTTTATTCACAATTGGTAAACCCTTGACAACATCTCACCTGGTGGTAAGTGACGATGTTTCCGAATATCACTCTATGTCCTCTAATAACTGGTACTCTTATCTTATATTACACCTGTACTTATCACTGAACATTTATCTTATACTGTTCTATTTAATAAGAAGGCTCAAGGTCACCCAAAGGGCAATGGAGCGTGCTACGCTCGGAGTTGCGTGATCGAATCAGAAACGAGGAGATCCGTAGGAGAACCAAAGTAACCGACATAGCTCACAGAATTGCTAAACTTAAGTGGCAGTGGGCGGGGCTCGTAGCTCGTAGAACAGATGGCCGTTGGGTCAGTAAAGTTCTCGAGTGGCGACCACGCACCGGAAAGCGTAGTGTAGGCAGGCCTCCCACTCGGTGGACCGATGACCTGGTCGCGGGCAGCGCAGAACCGGTCGTCTTGGCGGATGCCTATGTCCAGCAGTGGACGTCCTTCGGCTGATATGATGATGATGATGATGTTCTATTTAGAACTTCAAAAAATATTAAAAAAAATTTTTATACTCCCACAGGTAACTCGAACTTAGTATACACGATAATCCGCAAGCGCGCGGTGTTCCACAACTTAGCGAATTTGCCTCACGAACATGCCGCCATCGCGAGGAGTCTAGCACACGCCAAGACTACCAATACGCTGCCCAGGTAAGAGAGAATGTTGTTGTTTTACTAATTTAACAACCCATAACGTCCAGAACAGAACAGATGGCCGTTGGGGTGGTACATTTCTCGAATGACGACTGCGCACCGGAAAACGTAGCGTAGGCAGGCCTGCCACGACGCGGTGGACCGACGACCCGGAGAAGATCGCGGGAAGCCGATGGATGTGAGCAGCGCAGGATCGGTCGTCGTGGAAATCCTTGGGGGAGGCCTTTGTCGAGCAGTGGACGATTTTCGGCTGATATGATGATGATGATGATGAACGTCCCCACGGCTGGTGCTCGGGTCTCGTACCAAACTTGGGAAGGTTAGACCATAGTCCTCACACGGGGGTCAAGTCCGGGTTGTGGAAGTTGCAGGGCTAGGGGCGAACGCCACTTTCAGAAGTCTTGCAAGCCGCCCATGAGGCCTCTCACACGGTTTAACGACTGCCATCTAGTGATAAAAACCGGCGATAACGGCGGGGTTTTCTAAGATAAATTTACCGATAAATGAATTGTTTACTAAATATTAAGTTTTAAATGGTGATTTTTGTTAGAGTTACTCGTCCCCCACACCTTAGCAGTTAAACCGCTGTTTTAGGAAAGCCTACTTTGCGCGTGGTTCGACACACATTTGGCCACTTTTTCAACTGACTTCCATAAAGGAGGAGGTTCTCAATAGGGGTGACGACAGCATCAGAAATAAATTATGAATTCTTGATCACTAAATTGCCCTCCTACTTAAACTTCGGAAAACCTTATTCGTTTTGTTTTCCATCAAGTCTTCGATTATTAATTCACCAAAATAACAAAATGAGTACATAAATGACGCTGCAAAACTATGACGTCACGCCTAGGTATTTCAAACATTTTTAGAACAAAATGTCGTTTTTGAGAGATGGTAAAAAGTAAATCAGATGACTAGCATTCGTCATCCCTATTCGGGTTCCCCGCCCGCACACCGCCTCAGGTACCGCGTTCGCCTTAGTACGGTTCGCAGCATTCTTTTTGTTGACAGTTAAGTTTTTTTTTACTTTTTTTTGTTATCCTTTTACGTTTCTAGTGTGTTGCGATGCAATAGATTCCGTACTCTTTGGCAATATACAACACATGGAATGGGAAAAAATAAGACTGTTTAAATGACGTTGTAAAACTATGACGTCACGCCTAGGTATTTCAAACATTTTTAAAACAAAATGTCGTTTTTGACAGATGATAAAAAGTAAATCAGATGACTAACATTCGTCATCCCTGTTCGACTGTATGTTTTTTTATGTGTGTTTCCTCAGAACTTTTGACTGGGTGAACCGATTTTTATGATTCATTTTTTTATTTGAAAGCTAGTGCTTCCCGTGTGGTCCCATATAAATTTTATCAAAATCGGTGTAGTATTTTATTAGAAAATTAACTAAATTCAAAAAGAAATGCAATAATGTGCTTAGTTGTTTCGATGGAAGTCGGTTTTTTAACGTGTTTAGCGTTTTCAATATTATAGTGTGCGAGCCGTGAAGGGCAGGTTATACTCACGAAACAAAACAACTTTTCCTAAAACCCATAGGTACTGAATTAGTAAAAAAAGGGTTTTCCATACAAAATTCACCGATCGGGCTGTTCTATGTGTAGTCTAAAAAAAATTGTGGATGAGGTAAGAATTCCTGGCTAAAAAAAACAGCAATTGGCGATGAATACGCGTAACATACATAAAAATACAGTCGAAATGAGAATCTTATTCTTTTGAAAACGCTCATATAAGCTTCACCTGTATGTATGTATGTTTATATGTATGTTTGTAATCGACTCCTTTGCACTCGATTTTGACCCACTTTAAACTGACAGATTTAATTCAAACTGTGTACATTTATCAAGAATCAGTGACAATCATCGACCTGTTTATTATATATCGATGGTGACAATACAAAAATTTCGTAAGTTTATCTCATTATCCTGAACTAAAAACTGAAAAATAAATATAGTTTAAAAAAAAACACGCTTTTGAAGCACATTAAACTAAAACTTGAAAAATAATTCTTAATATAAGCTGAAAACAATAATGAACGAAAAATACTATTAGTATTATAAAAGCGTGGGGCGATTTGTGTCATATGTTTCGTATATCGAGCAATCCACGCTTTTTTCACAACAATACTAGTATTTTTCGTTTATTACTGTTTTCAGCTTATATTAAGAAATATTTTTCACTTTTTAGTTTGATGTGCTTTAAAAGCGTGTTTTTTTAGTTTTCATATTGGAGTGAAGTTAAAACTTGTATGTCGTCGCCCGCAACGAAGTGCCGAGTGCGACACGCTGAGGCTGAGGTTGAGACAACTACATATTTTTTTCCCATTGTATGAAGTGTCGTAGATGTGCTACTGGCCTCAGTAATCTGTTACGCAGACTATGTCGACATGCGAGGGCAGATTCTTCAAATAGTTTGTGTACCTTCTGGGGATGTATGTAATATCTACACTAAACCTTATTAATATAGTGTTAAAGTTTCATATGTGGTCGTTGGCCAGATCGGGCAGTGCCGAGAGCGTGGCAGAAGCTGCGATGGAGGGGTCGCGGCCCGCGCAGCCCGCCGAGCCCGGCACACTCAACGCCACCCTGCCCGAAACTCCTGGTAAGCAATGCGTCACGAGCAAGCCATACATACCTCCCACTGTTAATGCAATACTCACTTCAGTCAAAATTATTTTTTTATTTTATTTTACATTACGTTACATACTAGCGATACAGACATCTCTCTAAAAAGAGTAATATAATTAAATACAATTCCCCTATTCAGTCAAAATTATTTTTTTTAAATTTAATATTGCGTCACGAGCAAGCGAGACAGCCCACTATCAATGCAATACTCATTTCAGTCAAAATTCATTTTTTTTATATTTTACATTGCGTTACATACTAGCGATACAGACATCTCACTAAAAAGAGTAACAGAACTAAATACAATTCCCCTATTCAGTAAATTTTATTTTATTTAATATTGCGTCACAAGCAAGCGAGACACCCCACTATTAATGCAATACTCATTTCAGTCAAAATTATTATTTTTTAATTTTACATTGCGTTACATACTAGCGATACAGACATCTCACTAAAAAGAGTAACAGAATTAAATACAATTCCCCTATTCAGTAATTTTTTTTAAATTTAATATTGCGTCACGAGCAAGCGAGACAGCCCACTATTAATGCAATACTCATTTCAGTAAATTTTTTTTACATTGCGTTACATACTAGCGATACAGACATCTCACTAAAAAGAGTAACAGAATTAAATAGAATTCCCCTATTCAGTATTTTTTTTTAAATTTAATATTGCGTCACGAGCAAGCGAGACAGCCCACTATTAATGCAATACTCATTTCAGTAATTTTTTTTTACATTGCGTTACATACTAGCGATACAGACATCTCACTAAAAAGAGTAACAGAATTAAATACATTTCCCCTATTCAGGCATTTTTAAAATTTAATATTGCGTCACGAGCAAGCGAGACAGCTCACTATTAATGCAATACTCATTTCAGTCAAAATTATTTTTTTTGTATTTTACATTGCGTTACATACTAGCGATACAGACATCTCACTAAAAAGAGTAACAGAATTAAATACAATTTCCCTATTCAGTCAAAATTATTTTTTTAAAATTTAATATTGCGTCACGAGCAGGCGAGGCAGCCCACTATTAATGCAATACTCATTTTAGTCAAAATTATTTTTTTTAAATTTTACATTGCGTAACATACTAGCAATACAGACATCCCACTACAAAGAGTAACAGAATTAAATACAATTCCCCTTTTCAGTCGAAATTAAAAATTGTTTATTTAATATTGCGTTACATGCTAGCGACACAGAAAGAGTGTAACAAAATTAAATGCAATACCCATTTCAGAGTATAAAAAAACATTTATTCAACACTTTATTCCATGTAAGAGATACAGACATCACACTATTAATGCAATACTCATTTCAGTAATTTTTTTTAATTCAAAATAATTCATTTTTTTATGTTACATTGCGTTACATACTTGCGATAAAGACATCCCACTACAAAGAGTAACAGAATTAAATAAAATTCCCCTATTCAGTCAAAATTAAAAATTGTTTATATTTAATATTGCGTTACATTCTAGAAAAACAGAAAGACTGTTACAAAATTAAATGCAATACCCATTTCAGAGTCAAAAAAAAACATATAATCAACACTGCGTTACATGTAAGAGATACAGACATATCACTATAAAGGGTGTAACAAAATCAAATGCAGGACCCATTTCAGTTATAAGTAAAAAAAAACATTTATTCAAACATAAGTTTGAACTTTACTTTTGCGAAACGTAAATTTTGTCTATGACGTCAGCTTTCGTGTCCCTTTACTCTAAATAATCTGTTCACCCCCTCCCCCCTATATTTGATAAAAAGACGACGTTTCCAATTACTCGGGTTGAACAAACAAATCATTGTTTCAACACTAAATAGGCATAGTAAGATACATCGCGCGGTTTGTATGTGTGCGCGCCCCAGTAGGCACGCACCATACGCACGCACACTACAATAGATAGGAATGGTCTTATGTCATTACTATTTATTGTAGTATGCGTGCGTATGGTGCGTGACTAATGGCGCGCACACATACAAACCGCGCGATGTACCATTGTTTGAAGACAACCTACTATTCTTTACTTTTACTATTGGCTCTGTGCACGAGATCAGCGCCACCTAGCGTCCGCAACTTTGTTGGCTCTGACGTTTTGACATTCAATCACGACATTGTGACAAAATAATATTATAATCCAAAATTATTTATTAATTTATTTCCAAAATAACTGTGATACCTTGATTTGGGTGAAGAAAGGGTTGTAAAATTATTTTTGGTCATTCAAATCAAATTAGGTAAGTAAAATTTATTCAAAAACTGTGTATTATTTTGAATTTGTCAGGGTTTCTTTACTTAATTTTTAGTTGTAGTTTTACTGTAAAACAAGAAGATAAAGCTACTTTAATGGTTTCATTTAATAATAATAAACATATATAATTGTTCCTGTAAATAGTGATAAATAAAATATCGTTTTAAGAACGAAATGAGTATTATTTTAAGGATCAGGTTTTATTAAAATTAGTTAACCAAGCCTAAACAGATTACTATGAGATATGACAGATGACAGAGCCAACATTATTTTTACTTTTGACCACTATGAGCGCTGCGAGCGATTATATTACCCCCACCTAGTACTTCGCACCCAGCGAGTGCCGATAAATATTACGAAGATACTAACATGGATTGAACAGTAAAACACCTGTAGTAAACAAGACATAAATTAATATTTTATTAATTGCGATAAACTATATTAGTATCTGTCAAATTATACAGCCATTGGCGCCATGACGGAACGCGAATCGGCGCATCCGCCCAGCCAGGAGCCACAGCGGAGCGGCGGCGACGGTGAAGATACGAGTACACAGCAAGATGACAAGAAATCAGATGTAGTACGGGTAAGTGCTGCCCGCTACAGGCTGGGATACCGGACGCCATCGACCATCGCGCCCGAAGGCGATGACAAGAAATCAGATGTAGTACGGGTAAGTGCTGCCCGCTACAGGCTGGGATACCGGACGCCATCGGCCATCGCGCCCGAAGGCGATGACAAGAAATCAGATGTAGTACGGGTAAGTGCTGCCCGCTACAGGCTGGGATACCGGACGCCATCGACCATCGCGCCCGAAGGCGATGACAAGAAATCAGATGTAGTACGGGTAAGTGCTGCCCGCTACAGGCTGGGATACCGGACGCCATCGACCATCGCGCCCGAAGGCGATGACAAGAAATCAGATGTAGTACGGGTAAGTGCTGCCCGCTACAGGCTGGGATACCGGACGCCATCGACCATCGCGCCCGAAGGCGATGACAAGAAATCAGATGTAGTACGGGTAAGTGCTGCCCGCTACAGGCTGGGATACCGGACGCCATCGACCATCGCGCCCGAAGGCGATGACAAGAAATCAGATGTAGTACGGGTAAGTGCTGCTCGCTACAGACTGGGATACCGGACGCCATCGACCATCGCGCCCGAAGGCGATGACAAGAAATCAGATGTAGTACGGGTAAGTGCTGCTCGCTACAGACTGGGATACCGGACGCCATCGACCATCGCGCCCGAAGGCGATGACAAGAAATCAGATGTAGTACGGGTAAGTGCTGCTCGCTACAGACTGGGATACCGGACGCCATCGACCATCGCGCCCGAAGGCGATGACAAGAAATCAGATGTAGTACGGGTAAGTGCTGCCCGCTACAAGCTGGGATACCTTGGACGCCATCGACCATCGCGCCCGAAGGCGATGACAAGAAATCAGATGTAGTACGGGTAAGTGCTGCTCGCTACAGACTGGGATACCGGACGCCATCGACCATCGCGCCCGAAGGCGATGACAAGAAATCAGATGTAGTACGGGTAAGTGCTGCCCGCTACAAGCTGGGATACCTTGGACGCCATCGACCATCGCGCCCGAAGGCGATGACAAGAAATCAGATGTAGTACGGGTAAGTGCTGCTCGCTACAGACTGGGATACCGGACGCCATCGACCATCGCGCCCGAAGGCGATGACAAGAAATCAGATGTAGTACGGGTAAGTGCTGCTCGCTACAGACTGGGATACCGGACGCCATCGACCATCGCGCCCGAAGGCGATGACAAGAAATCAGATGTAGTACGGGTAAGTGCTGCTCGCTACAGACTGGGATACCGGACGCCATCGACCATCGCGCCCGAAGGCGATGACAAGAAATCAGATGTAGTACGGGTAAGTGCTGCTCGCTACAGACTGGGATACCGGACGCCATCGACCATCGCGCCCGAAGGCGATGACAAGAAATCAGATGTAGTACGGGTAAGTGCTGCTCGCTACAGACTGGGATACCGGACGCCATCGACCATCGCGCCCGAAGGCGATGACAAGAAATCAGATGTAGTACGGGTAAGTGCTGCTCGCTACAGACTGGGATACCGGACGCCATCGACCATCGCGCCCGAAGGCGATGACAAGAAATCAGATGTAGTACGGGTAAGTGCTGCTCGCTACAGACTGGGATACCGGACGCCATCGACCATCGCGCCCGAAGGCGATGACAAGAAATCAGATGTAGTACGGGTAAGTGCTGCTCGCTACAAGCTGGGATACCTTGGACGCCATCGACCATCGCGCCCGAAGGCGATGACAATGATCATCATCATCATCATGGTTGGTGATGACAAGCTAGTCATAAAAGCCTTGAGCATCGCCGCAAAGTCGCCTGTCTATCGGATTTTTTTTATCGAATTCATTATATTCTCTTTGAGCCGTGGCGTGGTCGCGAGCAGAATGAAGCTGCGGTGCCATCGCTGCGGGCGTGTCGCAGGCACATCTCCATCTACCCATCTACCGAATAACCGTTGCGTAGGTAGGCATTCCACTCAGTAGACTGATGACTTGGTGAAATCGCGGGAAGCCGCTGGATGCGGGTAGCGCAGAACCGGTCGTGTGAAAATCCTTGGGGGAGGCTTAAAAGTCCAGCAGTGGACGTCCTTCGGCTGATATTGATGATGATGATTATTATTTTACAGAAAGACAGCGCACGCTCAATAGGGCACAAGCCGGCCGCCGACGGGGAGTGGCGGCCGACGGGGGAGTGGGTGGCGAGCTGGCGCGCCAAGCTGCCGCTGCAGACCATCATGCGGCTGCTGCAGGTGCTGGTGCCGCAGGTCGAGAAGATATGCATCGACAAGTGAGTGCGCCGTTACAGTAACACGTTTGCTATCATCATCATGTCAGCCGGACTTAGAGCTTCGTTAGACCAAATGGTAGGGGTAGCTATCCAAGGATATGACTTCTAGCCCGCGGTCGCCATTAATATCCGGCATCGGTCGAGACGTAAACGGTGCAAAATGTTTTTTTTACATATACGAATAGGGTGACTAATCACTACAAATCTTTTCACGAAACTGAACAACTTAAAATCGGACTTTTCATACAAATCGATTAACTGATCATCATCATTTCAGCCGGAGGACGTCCACTGCTGGACAAAGGCCTAGGATTTCCACGAAGACCGGTTCTGCGCTGCCCGCATCCAGCGGCTTCCCGCGACATTCACCAGGTCGTCCGTCCACCATGTGGGAGGCCACCCTACGCTACATTTTTCGGTGTGCGGTCGCCACTCGAGAACTTTACTGCCCCCAACTGCCATTTGTTCTACGAGCTATGTGCCCTGCCCACTGCCAATTAAGTTTAGCAATTCTGAGAGCTATGTCGGTCACTTTGATTCTCCTACGAATCTCCTACGAATCTCCTCGTTTCTGATTCGACGACACAGAGAAACTCCGAGCATAGCGAGCTGCATTGCTCTGTGGGTGACATTGAGCCTTCTTATGAGGCCCATGGAAAGAAGGACATAACATGCAAAGCACGATAGATGCATTTGAGATGTGGTGTTGGCGTCGTTTACTACGTATTCCTTGGACAGCCATGAGGACAAATCTCTCCATCCTAGAGGATCTCAAAGTTAAGACCCGCCTTTCAACAGTGTGCCAACAACGCTCGCTCTCATTCTTTGGACACTGTGCACGCCGTCCCAACAGCTTAGAGTACCAAATCATGACGGAAAAGGTAGAGGGCAAAAGAGCACGGGGAAGACCTCCTGCCAAGTGGTGCACCCAAGTCACCAGCACCACTGCTTTGCAGCTACACGAAGCAGTGCACGCAGCGAGTGACAGAGCCCGGTGGAGAGCAATCTGCGCCCCCTCGATGACATGACGGTCACGATCCCCAGCATTGGGGGAACGACTGATTGATTGATTGATTGATGAGGCCCACAGTAAGTGACCATGTCTCAGTTCCGTATGTCATCAATGGCAACATACACTGGTCGAAGGCCTTGGTCTTAACACACTGCGGTATTTAGGACGTGATATTGCGACGTTTCCCTAACGCTGCCCAGCCGAGTTGGATTCGACGATTGATCTCTTTCTCGAAATTAGACCTTCCTAACTGGACTGTTTGTCCCAGGTACACATATCCGGTAACAACTTCGAGTGTAGAGCCTCCAACCTTCAGAGGAGTAGGTATGACGCGGACATTTGACATAATTTTCGTTTTGTCCATGTTCATTCTAAGACCTACTTGTTGAGAGGCTCTACTGAGGCCATCGAGCATTGTGCCTAAGTCTTCCATAGTCTCAGCCAAGACCACGCTAGCGTCAGCGATCGAAGGTGGGTGATGTACTCGCCGTTGATATTGATTCCGAGTCCACCCCAGTTCAAAAGCTTAAAAACATCTTCCAGGGTGGCGGTGAACAGTTTCGACGATATAACGTCTCCCTGTATCACCCCTCACTGCAGCAAACTATTAACTAACTAATAAATAACTCAAAATTCTATGAAAAGTCCAAACTTTTTAGCGATTTCAGCAAAGTTGTTAAACAAAAGGTGTTCAGTTTCATGCTTAAAGTTCCCAGTTAAGAGGCTTACACTTGTGATTACTAACTTTGAGTTCTATCTGATATAAAATTTTATTTTTTCCACAGAGGATTAACAGACGAGTCAGAAATCCTTCGGTTTTTACAACACGGAACTCTGGTTGGACTACTGCCGGTTCCGCATCCGATCCTCATCCGCAAATACCAGCCCAACGCCGGCACCGCCGCCTGGTTCCGTACCTACATGTGGGGCGTCATCTACATACGGTGAGTTAACATCCTTTAAAGTGTCGGTGCTCAACAAAGTTTCGGTGACTCAACACCTACATTAAGTGTGTCACCTACATCCTGCGAGTTAGCTGCGTCCTGCAGTATCTATCACTGGTTGAACAGAACGTCTGTGGCTCAGCAGAGTGTCGGTGCTCAACAAAGTTTCGGTGACTCAACACCCACATTTAGTGTGTCACCTACATCCTGCGAGTTAGCTGCGTCCTGCAGTGTCACTGGCTGAACAGAACGTCTGTGGCTCAGCAGAGTGTCGGTGCTCAACAAAGTTTCGGTGACTCAACACCTACATTTAGTGTGTCACATACATCCTGCGAGTTAGCTGCGTCCTGCAGTGTCACTGGTTGAACAGAACGTCTGTGGCTCAGCAGAGTGTCGGTGCTCAACAAAGTTTCGGTGACTCAACACCTACATTTAGTGTGTCACCTAAATCCTGCGAGTTAGCTGCGTCCTGCAGTGTCACTGGCTGAACAGAACGTCTGTGGCTCAGCAGAGTGTCGGTGCTCAACAAAGTTTCGGTGACTCAACACCTACATTTAGTGTGTCACCTACATCCTGCGAGTTAGCTGCGTCCTGCAGTGTCACTGGCTGAACAGAACGTCTGTGGCTCAGCAGAGTGTCGGTGCTCAACAAAGTTTCGGTGACTCAACACCTACATTTAGTGTGTCACCTACATCCTGCGAGTTAGCTGCGTCCTGCAGTGTCACTGGTTGAACAGAACGTCTGTGGCTCAGCAGAGTGTCGGTGCTCAACAAAGCTTCGGTGACTCAACACCTACATTTAGTGTGTCACCTACATCCTGCGAGTTAGCTGCGTCCTGCAGTGTCACTGGTTGAACAGAACGTCTGTGGCTCAGCAGAGTGTCGGTGCTCAACAAAGTTTCGGTGACTCAACACCTACATTTAGTGTGTCACCTACATCCTGCGAGTTAGTTGCGTCCTGCAGTGTCACTGGCTGAACAGAACGTCTGTGGCTCAGCAGAGTGTCGGTGCTCAACAAAGTTTCGGTGAGTCAACACCTACATTTAGTGTGTCACCTACATCCTGCGAGTTAGCTGCGTCCTGTAGTGTCACTGGTTGAACAGAACGTCTGTGGCTCAGCAGAGTGTCGGTGCTCAACAAAGTTTCGGTGACTCAACACCTACATTTAGTGTGTCACCTACATTCTGCGAGTTAGCTGCGTCCTGCAGTGTCACTGGTTGAACAGAACGTCTGTGGCTCAGCAGAGTGTCGGTGCTCAACAAAGTTTCGGTGACTCAACACCTACATTTAGTGTGTCACCTATACATCCTGCGAGTTAGCTGCGTCCTGCAGTGTCACTGGCTGAACAGAACGTCTGTGGCTCAGCAGAGTGTCGGTGCTCAACAAAGTTTCGGTGACTCAACACCTACATTTAGTGTGTCACCTACATCCTGCGAGTTAGCTGCGTCCTGCAGTGTCACTGGTTGAACAGAACGTCTGTGGCTCAGCAGAGTGTCGGTGCTCAACAAAGTTTCGGTGACTCAACACCTACATTTAGTGTGTCACCTACATCCTGCGAGTTAGCTGCGTCCTGCAGTGTCACTGGCTAAACAGAACGTCTGTGGCTCAGCAGAGTGTCGGTGCTCAACAAAGTTTCGGTGACTCAACACCTACATTTAGTGTGTCACCTACATCCTGCGAGTTAGCTGCGTCCTGCAGTGTCACTGGTTGAACAGAACGTCTGTGGCTCAGCAGAGTGTCGGTGCTCAACAAAGTTTCGGTGACTCAACACCTACATCCTGCGAGTTAGCTGCGTCCTGCAGTGTCACTGGCTGAACAGAACGTCTGTGGCTCAGCAGAGTGTCGGTGCTCAACAAAGTTTCGGTGAGTCAACACCTACATTTAGTGTGTCACCTACATCCTGCGAGTTAGCTGCGTCCTGTAGTGTCACTGGTTGAACAGAACGTCTGTGGCTCAGCAGAGTGTCGGTGCTCAACAAAGTTTCGGTGACTCAACACCTACATTTAGTGTGTCACCTACATCCTGCGAGTTAGCTGCGTCCTGCAGTGTCACTGGCTGAACAGAACGTCTGTGGCTCAGCAGAGTGTCGGTGCTCAACAAAGTTTCGGTGACTCAACACCTACATTTAGTGTGTCACCTACATCCTGCGAGTTAGCTGCGTCCTGCAGTGTCACTGGCTGAACAGAACGTCTGTGGCTCAGCAGAGTGTCGGTGCTCAACAAAGTTTCGGTGACTCAACACCTACATTTAGTGTGTCACCTACATCCTGCGAGTTAGCTGCGTCCTGCAGTGTCACTGGCTGAACAGAACGTCTGTGGCTCAGCAGAGTGTCGGTGCTCAACAAAGTTTCGGTGACTCAACACCTACATTTAGTGTGTCACCTACATCCTGCGAGTTAGCTGCGTCCTGCAGTGTCACTGGTTGAACAGAACGTCTGTGGCTCAGCAGAGTGTCGGTGCTCAACAAAGCTTCGGTGACTCAACACCTACATTTAGTGTGTCACCTACATCCTGCGAGTTAGCTGCGTCCTGCAGTGTCACTGGTTGAACAGAACGTCTGTGGCTCAGCAGAGTGTCGGTGCTCAACAAAGTTTCGGTGACTCAACACCTACATTTAGTGTGTCACCTACATCCTGCGAGTTAGCTGCGTCCTGCAGTGTCACTGGCTGAACAGAACGTCTGTGGCTCAGCAGAGTGTCGGTGCTCAACAAAGTTTCGATGAGTCAACACCTACATTTAGTCTGTCACCTACATCCTGCGAGTTAGCTGCGTCCTGTAGTGTCACTGGTTGAACAGAACGTCTGTGGCTCAGCAGAGTGTCGGTGCTCAACAAAGTTTCGGTGACTCAACACCTACATTTAGTGTGTCACCTACATCCTGCGAGTTAGCTGCGTCCTGCAGTGTCACTGGTTGAACAGAACGTCTGTGGCTCAGCAGAGTGTCGGTGCTCAACAAAGTTTCGGTGACTCAACACCTACATTTAGTGTGTCACCTACATCCTGCGAGTTAGCTGCGTCCTGCAGTGTCACTGGCTAAACAGAACGTCTGTGGCTCAGCAGAGTGTCGGTGCTCAACAAAGTTTCGGTGACTCAACACCTACATTTAGTGTGTCACCTACATCCTGCGAGTTAGCTGCGTCCTGCAGTGTCACTGGTTGAACAGAACGTCTGTGGCTCAGCAGAGTGTCGGTGCTCAACAAAGTTTCGGTGACTCAACACCTACATTTAGTGTGTCACCTACATCCTGCGAGTTAGCTGCGTCCTGCAGTGTCACTGGCTGAACAGAACGTCTGTGGCTCAGCAGAGTGTCGGTGCTCAACAAAGTTTCGGTGAGTCAACACCTACATTTAGTGTGTCACCTACATCCTGCGAGTTAGCTGCGTCCTGTAGTGTCACTGGTTGAACAGAACGTCTGTGGCTCAGCAGAGTGTCGGTGCTCAACAAAGTTTCGGTGACTCAACACCTACATTTAGTGTGTCACCTACATCCTGCGAGTTAGCTGCGTCCTGCAGTGTCACTGGCTGAACAGAACGTCTGTGGCTCAGCAGAGTGTCGGTGCTCAACAAAGTTTCGGTGACTCAACACCTACATTTAGTGTGTCACCTACATCCTGCGAGTTAGCTGCGTCCTGCAGTGTCACTGGCTGAACAGAACGTCTGTGGCTCAGCAGAGTGTTGGTGCTCAACAAAGCTTCGGTAACTCAACACCTACATTTAGTGTGTCACCTACATCCTGCGAGTTAGCTGCGTCCTGCAGTGTCACTGGTTGAACAGAACGTCGGTGGCTCAAAAGAGCGTCGGTGCTCAACAAAGCTTCGGTGACTCAACACCTACATTTAGTGTGTCACCTACATCCTGCGAGTTAGCTGCGTCCTGCAGTATCTATCACTGGTTGAACAGAACGTCGGTGGCTCAAAAGAGCGTCGGTGCTCAACAAAGCTTCGGTGACTCAACACCTACATTTAGTGTGTCATCTACATCCTGCGAGTTAGCTGCGTCCTGCAGTATCTATCACTGGTTGAACAGAACGTCGGTGGCTCAAAAGAGCGTTTTTGCTCAACAAAGCTTCGGTGACTCAACACCTACATTTAGTGTGTCACCTACATCCTGCGAGTTAGCTGCGTCCTGCAGTATCTATCACTGGTTGAACTGAACGTCGGTGGCTCAAAAGAGCGTTTTTGCTCAACAAAGCTTCGGTAACTCAACACCTACATTTAGTGTGTCACCTACATCCTGCGAGTTAGCTGCGTCCTGCAGTATCTATCACTGGTTGAACAGAACGTCGGTGGCTCAAAAGAGCGTTTTTGCTCAACAAAGCTTCGGTGACTCAACACCTACATTTAGTGTGTCACCTACATCCTGCGAGTTAGCTGCGTCCTGCAGTATCTATCACTGGTTGAACAGAACGTCGGTGGCTCAAAAGAGCGTCGGTGCTCAACAAAGCGTCGGTGACTCAACACCTACATTTAGTGTGTCATCTACATCCTGCGAGTTAGCTGCGTCCTGCAGTGTCACTGGTTGAACAGAACGTCTGTGGCTCAGCAGAGTGTCGGTGCTCAACAAAGTTTCGGTGACTCAACACCTACATTTAGTGTGTCACCTACATCCTGCGAGTTAGCTGCGTCCTGCAGTGTCACTGGCTGAACAGAACGTCTGTGGCTCAGCAGAGTGTCGGTGCTCAACAAAGTTTCGGTGACTCAACACCTACATTTAGTGTGTCACCTACATCCTGCGAGTTAGCTGCGTCCTGCAGTGTCACTGGCTGAACAGAACGTCTGTGGCTCAGCAGAGTGTCGGTGCTCAACAAAGTTTCGGTGACTCAACACCTACATTTAGTGTGTCACCTACATCCTGCGAGTTAGCTGCGTCCTGCAGTGTCACTGGCTGAACAGAACGTCTGTGGCTCAGCAGAGTGTCGGTGCTCAACAAAGTTTCGGTGACTCAACACCTACATTTAGTGTGTCACCTACATCCTGCGAGTTAGCTGCGTCCTGCAGTGTCACTGGTTGAACAGAACGTCTGTGGCTCAGCAGAGTGTCGGTGCTCAACAAAGCTTCGGTGACTCAACACCTACATTTAGTGTGTCACCTACATCCTGCGAGTTAGCTGCGTCCTGCAGTGTCACTGGTTGAACAGAACGTCTGTGGCTCAGCAGAGTGTCGGTGCTCAACAAAGTTTCGGTGACTCAACACCTACATTTAGTGTGTCACCTACATCCTGCGAGTTAGCTGCGTCGTGCAGTGTCACTGGCTGAACAGAACGTCTGTGGCTCAGCAGAGTGTCGGTGCTCAACAAAGTTTCGATGAGTCAACACCTACATTTAGTGTGTCACCTACATCCTGCGAGTTAGCTGCGTCCTGTAGTGTCACTGGTTGAACAGAACGTCTGTGGCTCAGCAGAGTGTCGGTGCTCAACAAAGTTTCGGTGACTCAACACCTACATTTAGTGTGTCACCTACATCCTGCGAGTTAGCTGCGTCCTGCAGTGTCACTGGTTGAACAGAACGTCTGTGGCTCAGCAGAGTGTCGGTGCTCAACAAAGTTTCGGTGACTCAACACCTACATTTAGTGTGTCACCTACATCCTGCGAGTTAGCTGCGTCCTGCAGTGTCACTGGCTAAACAGAACGTCTGTGGCTCAGCAGAGTGTCGGTGCTCAAAAAAGTTTCGGTGACTCAACACCTACATTTAGTGTGTCACCTACATCCTGCGAGTTAGCTGCGTCCTGCAGTGTCACTGGTTGAACAGAACGTCTGTGGCTCAGCAGAGTGTCGGTGCTCAACAAAGTTTCGGTGACTCAACACCTACATTTAGTGTGTCACCTACATCCTGCGAGTTAGCTGCGTCCTGCAGTGTCACTGGCTGAACAGAACGTCTGTGGCTCAGCAGAGTGTCGGTGCTCAACAAAGTTTCGGTGAGTCAACACCTACATTTAGTGTGTCACCTACATCCTGCGAGTTAGCTGCGTCCTGTAGTGTCACTGGTTGAACAGAACGTCTGTGGCTCAGCAGAGTGTCGGTGCTCAACAAAGTTTCGGTGACTCAACACCTACATTTAGTGTGTCACCTACATCCTGCGAGTTAGCTGCGTCCTGCAGTGTCACTGGCTGAACAGAACGTCTGTGGCTCAGCAGAGTGTCGGTGCTCAACAAAGTTTCGGTGACTCAACACCTACATTTAGTGTGTCACCTACATCCTGCGAGTTAGCTGCGTCCTGCAGTGTCACTGGCTGAACAGAACGTCTGTGGCTCAGCAGAGTGTTGGTGCTCAACAAAGCTTCGGTAACTCAACACCTACATTTAGTGTGTCACCTACATCCTGCGAGTTAGCTGCGTCCTGCAGTGTCACTGGTTGAACAGAACGTCGGTGGCTCAAAAGAGCGTCGGTGCTCAACAAAGCTTCGGTGACTCAACACCTACATTTAGTGTGTCACCTACATCCTGCGAGTTAGCTGCGTCCTGCAGTATCTATCACTGGTTGAACAGAACGTCGGTGGCTCAAAAGAGCGTCGGTGCTCAACAAAGCTTCGGTGACTCAACACCTACATTTAGTGTGTCATCTACATCCTGCGAGTTAGCTGCGTCCTGCAGTATCTATCACTGGTTGAACAGAACGTCGGTGGCTCAAAAGAGCGTTTTTGCTCAACAAAGCTTCGGTGACTCAACACCTACATTTAGTGTGTCACCTACATCCTGCGAGTTAGCTGCGTCCTGCAGTATCTATCACTGGTTGAACTGAACGTCGGTGGCTCAAAAGAGCGTTTTTGCTCAACAAAGCTTCGGTAACTCAACACCTACATTTAGTGTGTCACCTACATCCTGCGAGTTAGCTGCGTCCTGCAGTATCTATCACTGGTTGAACAGAACGTCGGTGGCTCAAAAGAGCGTTTTTGCTCAACAAAGCTTCGGTGACTCAACACCTACATTTAGTGTGTCACCTACATCCTGCGAGTTAGCTGCGTCCTGCAGTATCTATCACTGGTTGAACAGAACGTCGGTGGCTCAAAAGAGCGTCGGTGCTCAACAAAGCGTCGGTGACTCAACACCTACATTTAGTGTGTCATCTACATCCTGCGAGTTAGCTGCGTCCTGCAGTGTCACTGGTTGAACAGAACGTCTGTGGCTCAGCAGAGTGTCGGTGCTCAACAAAGTTTCGGTGACTCAACACCTACATTTAGTGTGTCACCTACATCCTGCGAGTTAGCTGCGTCCTGCAGTGTCACTGGCTGAACAGAACGTCTGTGGCTCAGCAGAGTGTCGGTGCTCAACAAAGTTTCGGTGACTCAACACCTACATTTAGTGTGTCACCTACATCCTGCGAGTTAGCTGCGTCCTGCAGTGTCACTGGCTGAACAGAACGTCTGTGGCTCAGCAGAGTGTCGGTGCTCAACAAAGTTTCGGTGACTCAACACCTACATTTAGTGTGTCACCTACATCCTGCGAGTTAGCTGCGTCCTGCAGTGTCACTGGTTGAACAGAACGTCTGTGGCTCAGCAGAGTGTCGGTGCTCAACAAAGTTTCGGTGACTCAACACCTACATTTAGTGTGTCACCTACATCCTGCGAGTTAGCTGCGTCCTGCAGTGTCACTGGCTGAACAGAACGTCTGTGGCTCAGCAGAGTGTCGGTGCTCAACAAAGTTTCGGTGACTCAACACCTACATTTAGTGTGTCACCTACATCCTGCGAGTTAGCTGCGTCCTGCAGTGTCACTGGTTGAACAGAACGTCTGTGGCTCAGCAGAGTGTCGGTGCTCAACAAAGTTTCGGTGACTCAACACCTACATTTAGTGTGTCACCTACATCCTGCGAGTTAGCTGCGTCCTGCAGTGTCACTGGCTGAACAGAACGTCTGTGGCTCAGCAGAGTGTTGGTGCTCAACAAAGCTTCGGTAACTCTACACCTACATTTAGTGTGTCACCTACATCCTGCGAGTTAGCTGCGTCCTGCAGTGTCACTGGTTGAACAGAACGTCTGTGGCTCAGCAGAGTGTCGGTGCTCAACAAAGCTTCGGTGACTCAACACCTACATTTAGTGTGTCACCTACATCCTGCGAGTTAGCTGCGTCCTGCAGTGTCACTGGTTGAACAGAACGTCTGTGGCTCAAAAGAGCGTCGGTGCTCAACAAAGCTTCGGTGACTCAACACCCACATTTAGTGTGTCACCTACATCCTGCGAGTTAGCTGCGTCCTGCAGTATCTATCACTGGTTGATCAGAACATCGGTGGCTCAAAAGAGCGTCGGTGCTCAACAAAGCGTCGGTGACTCAACACCTACATTTAGTGTGTCATCTACATCCTGCGAGTTAGCTGCGTCATGCAGTATCTATCACTGGTTGAACAGAACGTCGGTGGCTCAAAAGAGCGTCGGTGCTCAACAAAGCGTCGGTGACTCAACACCTACATTTAGTGTGTCATCTACATCCTGCGAGTTAGCTGCGTCCTGCAGTGTCACTGGTTGAACAGAACGTCGGTGGCTCAAAAGAGCGTCGGTGCTCAACAAAGCGTCGGTGACTCAACACCTACATTTAGTGTGTCATCTACATCCTGCGAGTTAGCTGCGTCCTGCAGTATCTATCACTGGTTGAACAGAACGTCGGTGGCTCAAAAGAGTGTCGGTGCTCAACAAAGCGTCGGTGACTCAACACCTACATTTAGTGTGTCATCTACATCCTGCGAGTTAGCTGCGTCCTGCAGTGTCACTGGTTGAACAGAACGTCGGTGGCTCAAAAGAGCGTCGGTGCTCAACAAAGCGTCGGTGACTCAACACCTACATTTAGTGTGTCATCTACATCCTGCGAGTTAGCTGCGTCCTGCAGTGTCACTGGTTGAACAGAACGTCGGTGGCTCAAAAGAGCGTCGGTGCTCAACAAAGCGTCGGTGACTCAACACCTACATTTAGTGTGTCATCTACATCCTGCGAGTTAGCTGCGTCCTGCAGTATCTATCACTGGTTGAATAGAACGTCGGTGGCTCAAAAGAGCGTCGGTGCTCAACAAAGCGTCGGTGACTCAACACCTACATTTAGTGTGTCACCTACATCCTGCGAGTTAGCTGCGTCCTGCAGTGTCACTGGTTGAACAGAACGTCGGTGGCTCAAAAGAGCGTCGGTGCTCAACAAAGCGTCGGTGACTCAACACCTACATTTAGTGTGTCATCTACATCCTGCGAGTTAGCTGCGTCCTGCAGTATCTATCACTGGTTGAACAGAACGTCGGTGGCTCAAAAGAGCGTCGGTGCTCAACAAAGCGTCGGTGACTCAACACCTACATTTAGTGTGTCATCTACATCCTGCGAGTTAGCTGCGTCCTGCAGTGTCACTGGTTGAACAGAACGTCGGTGGCTCAAAAGAGCGTCGGTGCTCAACAAAGCGTCGGTGACTCAACACCTACATTTAGTGTGTCATCTACATCCTGCGAGTTAGCTGCGTCCTGCAGTATCTATCACTGGTTGAATAGAACTTCGGTGGCTCAAAAGAGCGTCGGTGCTCAACAAAGCGTCGGTGACTCAACACCTACATTTAGTGTGTCACCTACATCCTGCGAGTTAGCTGCGTCCTGCAGTGTCACTGGTTGAACAGAACGTCGGTGGCTCAAAAGAGCGTCGGTGCTCAACAAAGCGTCGGTGACTCAACACCTACATTTAGTGTGTCATCTACATCCTGCGAGTTAGCTGCGTCCTGCAGTATCTATCACTGGTTGAATAGAACGTCGGTGGCTCAAAAGAGCGTCGGTGCTCAACAAAGCGTCGGTGACTCAACACCTACATTTAGTGTGTCATCTACATCCTGCGAGTTAGCTGCGTCCTGCAGTATCTATCACTGGTTGAATAGAACGTCGGTGGCTCAAAAGAGCGTCGGTGCTCAACAAAGCTTCGGTGACTCAACACCTACATTTAGTGTGTCATCTACATCCTGCGAGTTAGCTGCGTCCTGCAGTGTCACTGGTTCAACAGAACGTCGGTGGCTCAAAAGAGCGTCGGTGCTCAACAAAGCTTCGGTGACTCAACACCTACATTTAGTGTGTCATCTACATCCTGCGAGTTAGCTGCGTCCTGCAGTATCTATCACTGGTTGAACAGAACGTCGGTGGCTCAAAAGAGCGTCGGTGCTCAACAAAGCTTCGGTGACTCAACACCTACATTTAGTGTGTCACCTACATCCTGCGAGTTAGCTGCGTCCTGCAGTATCTATCACTGGTTGAACAGAACGTCGGTGGCTCAAAAGAGCGTCGGTGCTCAACAAAGCTTCGGTGACTCAACACCTACATTTAGTGTGTCACCTACATCCTGCGAGTTAGCTGCGTCCTGCAGTATCTATCACTGGTTGAACAGAACGTCGGTGGCTCAAAAGAGCGTCGGTGCTCAACAAAGCTTCGGTGACTCAACACCTACATTTAGTGTGTCATCTACATCCTGCGAGTTAGCTGCGTCCTGCAGTATCTATCACTGGTTGATCAGAACGTCGGTGGCGCAAAAGAGCGTCGGTGCTCAACAAAGCTTCGGTGACTCAACACCTACATTTAGTGTGTCACCTACATCCTGCGAGTTAGCTGCGTCCTGCAGTATCTATCACTGGTTGAATAGAACGTCGGTGGCTCAAAAGAGCGTCGGTGCTCAACAAAGCGTCGGTGACTCAACACCTACATTTAGTGTGTCATCTACATCCTGCGAGTTAGCTGCGTCCTGCAGTATCTATCACTGGTTGAATAGAACGTCGGTGGCTCAAAAGAGCGTCGGTGCTCAACAAAGCTTCGGTGACTCAACACCTACATTTAGTGTGTCATCTACATCCTGCGAGTTAGCTGCGTCCTGCAGTGTCACTGGTTCAACAGAACGTCGGTGGCTCAAAAGAGCGTCGGTGCTCAACAAAGCTTCGGTGACTCAACACCTACATTTAGTGTGTCATCTACATCCTGCGAGTTAGCTGCGTCCTGCAGTATCTATCACTGGTTGAACAGAACGTCGGTGGCTCAAAAGAGCGTCGGTGCTCAACAAAGCTTCGGTGACTCAACACCTACATTTAGTGTGTCACCTACATCCTGCGAGTTAGCTGCGTCCTGCAGTATCTATCACTGGTTGAACAGAACGTCGGTGGCTCAAAAGAGCGTCGGTGCTCAACAAAGCTTCGGTGACTCAACACCTACATTTAGTGTGTCATCTACATCCTGCGAGTTAGCTGCGTCCTGCAGTATCTATCACTGGTTGAACAGAACGTCGGTGGCTCAAAAGAGCGTCGGTGCTCAACAAAGCTTCGGTGACTCAACACCTACATTTAGTGTGTCACCTACATCCTGCGAGTTAGCTGCGTCCTGCAGTATCTATCACTGGTTGAACAGAACGTCGGTGGCTCAAAAGAGCGTCGGTGCTCAACAAAGCTTCGGTGACTCAACACCTACATTTAGTGTGTCATCTACATCCTGCGAGTTAGCTGCGTCCTGCAGTATCTATCACTGGTTGAACAGAACGTCTGTGGCTCAACAGAGCTTCAGTGACTTAAAAGAGTGTCGTTGACTCAACAGAGCATCGATAGCTCAACCGAGCTTCAATGGCTCTGCAGAGCATCTGAGGCTCGACAGAACGTCAGTGGCTTAACGGATAATCGTCAAACGTGATATTTCAATGCCTTAAGGCAACCCCGGTACAAATGCTGTATCCTCTGGCTGGTTTCGCGCCCCTCCATATCCGCAGGAGCGTGGCGAGTTCAGTTGAGAGGGCTAAGGCTGAAGCGGACATGCGCCACCCACATGCATAAATACTCCTCTGTGCCTCAAAGACATAAGAGCCGCAATATCTTCCTTAATACTGACCCTCTTGACGGTGCGGCCGCCCAAGGGTGTATTGTATAGCTATGTTGAAGTAAAACTGGAGGCACTAAGCGCGGTTGCGAACTAGACTGTTCTTTATTACCGCGTAGCGAGAGTTGCTATTTATTTAAAGCCGCATTGCGAGTACTTCATCTGTACTTGTACTATTATTATCATCTGTAGCCCAAGGAAAATGCTAACTCTGACGTGAAAATGCACACTTAAGTTTGCCTGGTAGAAATCGTTAAAAGCGATAAGGCTGCCTTTGCACTCTGTGTATAATGTATATTACAAATTATAAGTCCTGTATTGTTTTTGGCGTGCAATAAAGTATATTTACTTACTTACTTACTGCCCTCCCGATTTCGGAGTGCCTTCCTCCAGGACACGATTTGACGAGACCGGTCTGGAAGTTGAATAATGGACTCCGCACACAGGTCGGTCGAAGCGTAGACAATCGGTTTGGGTGGGGGTTTACGGACGGGTCGGACCTACGGTGTGGGTGTGGAGCCCCAAAGACCAAGGCCCATCCGATAGCATGTCCTGTGTGGCCCCACCTGCACTCGGGAGGAGCAGATGGCGCCTTTAAGTTACATACAATACAATATTCTTTATTGCATCAAAACATTTAAAAAAAAATTGTCAATATAGAAGAAAGCCTATACAATAGGCGGCCTTATACTAGTCAGGAGAGATATGACTTGTCGTCGACACGATAGAAAAATAATAATATGTTGAAGAATTGGGGACCAAGAGATGGAAACACTTCTCGAAATACAGATACGTTTTTATATTTTGTTCGGTAGGTACAGATTGAGAATGCACGAACAACTCAGTACAGTGTTTTTATATATTAATGTTGATCAGGCGCCCTCTGTGGTATTTATGTGAAAGACAAATAAAATTTACATATTGTATCGATAGTAAGATAGGCGTTACGAGATGAACGTAGAAAATGAGTTACAGGTTAGATGGCGCTGTAACATATGTTAATTTTTAAGCAGCGGAAAGAGCTAGTTTTTACCCAATTGCCCAAGGTGAAGGGTAATGTTTTTGTGGTGTATGTATGTATGTCTGTTTCTTTGGCTGAGCTTGAGGCTGCAGGCTTAATGGGCTAGATGGATTTTGGAGTGCAAGGCTCACCTCACTGATGTTTTAATTTTTTAATAAATTTCTTTTATCATATCAGCTCATATATACTTCCCCACTGAGGGGCTTGAACCTGCCCTGAATTAGTGCAATCGGGCTTTAGTCGACCACGCGGGCCCAGTGCGGGTTGGTCGACTTCACACACAACCTTCGAGTTTCTTCGCAGGCGTGTGCAGGTTTCCTCACGATGTTTTCCTTCACCGTAAGAGCGTCGGATAAAAGTACATATGAAATCTTAATTCGAAATCACATTGGTACGTGGCGGGATTCAAACCACGATCTCCCGGACAGGAGGCGGCTGCCCTAGCCGTTACGCCACCGACGCTCAGAAAAAGAAAATGAATAATATGTCAATTTTCAAGCAGCGAAAAAAGATAGTTTTACCCAATTGCCCAAGATGAAGGCTAATGTTTTCGTGGTGTATGTATGTCTATTTCTTTGACTGAGCTTGAGGCTAAAGGCTCAATCGGCTTGATGGATTTTGGATTGCAAGGCTCACCTCACCGGTGTGTTTTTATTTTTTAAATAAATTTGTTTACGTTAATAATAAAATTGTGTTTGTTCCAGTAACGTGGACCCGCCAATCTGGTACGACACCGACGTGAAGCTGTTCGAGATTCAAAGGGTCTAACCGCCTCCCACCGGTCCTTATGGCACACCCACAAGACTTCGCTAGTTCAAATTGTATTCTTTGTAATCTACTATTGTATCAACCCGCACTGGGCCTGCGTGGTCGACTAAGGCCTGATCGCCCTAATTCAGGGTAGACTCGAGCCCCTCGGTGGGGACGTATATGAGCTGATATGATGACTACTGTATCACTAATTACAGATCTGCGGTGTGGAGCGGCGCGCGAGGGGTGTTTGTTACTCTTTATTGTACAAAATACACACTTAAAATAATGTTGTTAAAAAAAAGCTCAAGTACAAAGGCGGACTTATTCCTTAGAGGGATCTCTTCCAGTCAACCTTTGCAATAATCAGAGGTATAAACAGAGGACTTAATTAGGACAAAGAAACACGTAATTACGTACAAGCTAGTTAAAGAACTACAATACAACTAATATTACATTTTAACCTACGTAGCCTAATTTTAATAAATACAAACTCAATTTAATAAATGTAACATATAAATAAATATGATACATAATATATACTTAATTAGGGGTGTGGTGACGTCATGAGATTGACGTGACACTTCAATCGGGCGCCCACGTCCCGTTGCTGTTACGTCAGATGGCACCCCTCCCGCACCGCTACCTACAGCAGGAGCCTACTAAATTAAGCGATACCTGTACTTATTATCCTAAGTAATATTTTAGACAGGAAAAAATCAAAGCAAATGATGGTGGGCAAAAGTGGTCCAAGAGCCGCGACAGGTGTGTGGTATGTCAAAAGTGGTCCAAGAGCCGCGACAGGTGTGTGGTATGTCAAAAGTGGTCCAAGAGCCGCGACAGGTGTGTGGTATGTCAAAAGTGGTCCAAGAGCCGCGACAGGTGTGTGGTATGTCAAAAGTGGTCCAAGAGCCGCGGCAGGTGTGTGGTATGTCAAAAGTGGTCAAAGAGCCGCGACAGGTGTGTGGTATGTCAAAAGTGGTCCAAGAGCCGCGACAGGTGTGTGGTATGTCAAAAGTAAGAGCATTGCAGTGGCTGCCGACTGGTGGACATCCCATCCAAATCTGGCTCGGGGGACTTGAGAGATCTACTGTCAAACTTAACTGATGTAGCTAGCAACAGCTAGAGGTGTTGGTGAAAAATTTCAACATTTGGACTGGTTTAATGGTTTATAACCGTGTGGAGTGCGTCATATACCTACTCGCATATTAATTATATATGTATATACAGGGTGTAACAATTGGTGTAGGTCCCGTTAACTGGGGGTTCTACTCGTCATACTGAACAACTTTCTCCAAGGAACCCATAGTCAATTCTCAAATAAAATTTTTGTAGCCCATCCATACTAAAATGCACAAAATCGGTCGATCAGCTTTTTTGTATTTTTTTTTAACTTTTACAGAAAAGTCTTAGAAGTTGTTTAGTATGCTGAGTAGAAGCCCCAGTTAACGGGACCTACACCAATTTTGTTACATCCTGTATATATATTATTTTAATCGCCTCCGTGGCGTAATGGTTAATTCCATTAGCTTTACATCAGTAGGTTGTGGGTTCAATTCCCGGCGGAGTCTCACTTTGTAAGAGTCTTGTTTGGTAGGTGGAAGGGCATTTTCTAAGCCCACCTGGCTAGCTACCACCGTGTTGTCTAAGTCTTGCCGCTAAATATCAATGTTAACAGCATAGATGTGTTTATTTATTTATTTATGTATATATTTTTTTCCGTCTTCAAGATTAGCTAGCCAGTTCCCCATTGCGTTGGGGATTTTGCTAAGCCCGCTTCCGTATTCGGCATCATCGTCACTTACCATCAAATAGGATCAGATCCAGCCTGTAGTCACTGTAAAGCCCTTATCATTTATTAGGTACACCACATATGAGAAAACTTTATAATATTCCAGACAGTCAAGACTCTTTTGTCTCTATTAAACTTATTTAATATGCTAATTCCTACAAGAAAAACGCTTCTCTATTTCCTTTTCAAGCAGCGAGAGAGGCATAGACATTATTGCTGACTTAATAGACTACATCATATTGTTATAAATATTTTTTTGGCTCTGGCCTCATGTTCTCACATTTGGTAGCTCTTGGACCAGACTGCCTATTAATTTGCCCCCCATTCTCGCCAACCAACTCAATAACCAAGAATCCGGAACGCCATAAGAATTTAAATATACCTTGTCGTAAAGCTGATTAAACAGGTAATAAATGTATTTTGCACGCAATTAATCCAATTGGAACATTTGCAAGTAAGATTAAATATCATATAAATGACCAAAGTATTGCATTTAGTGTGAATGGCGTATACGTTACGTTAAAAAAATACTGATAAAGTTTGTGTAATGTATGCTATATTGCTATCCCTAGATGGCAATCGTTAAGCCGTGTTAGATGCCTTATCGGTGCGGCGGCTTGAACAACTTAAGGTTCGCCACTGGCCCTATAACCCCCGCCAACTTGGAAGTGTGGGGACTGGGGAGTGTGGTCTAACCTTCCCGAGGTTGAGAAGATACCCGTGTCACCGTATGAGTTGTTATCGAATGTATGCTACAACAAAGCACTTATATACCCTGTACCACAGATCACCTAATAGGATACTTTATGCAAGACCTTCAACTGGCTTGCTTTGCGGTAGCCTAAGATCTATTAGTAACAATGTGTCCGATTCGTATGTGTGATCTGTATGAGATTTACTGGAATCTCCCTATTGTTCTATACAGGTGTAACAAAATTGGTGTAGGTCCCGTTAACTGAGGGTTCTACTCATTATACTGAACAACTTTCCCCAAGGAACCCATGGTCAATTCTCAAAAAAAAAATGGACCCTCCATACTAAAATGCACAAAATCGGTCGATCAGCTGATCGATTTGTATGAAGAGTAAACATTTTTTTTTACGTTTTCAGCAAAGTCGTAAAACAAAAGTTGTTCAGTATGATGAGTAGAAGCCCCAGTTAACGGGACCTACACCAATTTTGTTACACCCTGTATAAGTAAATTATGATGAATGTGGTTTTTATTTATTTCCTTTCGTTGCGTCTTTGTCGTTGTAAATTCACTTGGCATATTTCCGAAAAACTAATGTTTCTTGCCTTAAGCTAGCTATAAGTATCACTACACCAAGCCAACTAGGCACTCGGGTGGAATAGGGATGACGACAGCATCAGAAATAAATTATGAACTCTTGATCACTAAATTGCCCTCCTACTTAAACTTAGGAAAACCTTACTCGTTTTGTTTTCAATCAAGTCTTCGATTTTTAATTCATCAAAATAACAAAATGAGTACATAAATGACGCTGCAAAACTATGACGTCACGTCTAGGTATTTCAAACATTTTTAGAACAAAATGTCGTTTTTGAGAGATCGTCATCCCTATTCGGGTTCCCCGCCCGCACACCGCCTCAGGTACCGCGTTCGCCTTAGTACGGTTCGCAGCATTCTTGTTGTTGACAGTTAAGGTTTTTTTTAACTTTTTTTTGTTATCCTTTTAAGTTTCTAGTGTGTTGCGATGTAATAGATTCCCTACTCTTTGGCAATATACAACACTTGAAATGGGAAAAAATAAGACTGTTTATAGTAGAGAGAGATCAATAATATTACGAGTTTTCTTTTTTTTTTTGCTATTCGTACCCGAAACAGTTGACGAAACGAGTGACGTCACACTTGACAGGTGCCTAGTTGGCTTGGTGGAGTAGTAGTTGGAAAATGTATTTATCTTATGTTGATCTTATGAAACAATGTCTATCGTTGATCTTATAAAATGTTCTTATATTCATATGTGAATAGTATTATTTATATTGTGATTATTAATTGAACTGTAAATACTTATCTTATTTTTATCCTATCTTTATTTCATCATGAAAAGTCCTAGTCGGAAATTTACTTATTTTAAAACTTTATTGATAATATTGCACCCATTTTACAGATTTTATTATAACTTTATAAAGGAGACAAAATTTTTGTGGGGCAAATTTTACTCTTCATTTACACGTTGACGGAGCGCGTTTGCAAAATGCGCGAGCGAGAGAAATAAAGCTATCGACGCACTGACAATGTCACTCTTCCAACCTATAGTGCCTTTTTACTTGCACACTGTCACGGCAAAGTATACATTTTAGTACTAACATACAGTATGGACACTCCCTTGCGCTCGCTCTCTAGATTCCGACCTCACCCCCTCGTCTTCCAGGTTGATACAGATTGGTTTAAGTTTGGTTCTCGAACGTGTAGAATTTCGCCGTGATTTCATTTGTTCCGTCATTTGTTTTTAGAAATGTCACTTCTCGCCCGTTGTATGAAGTGTCCGGGTTGTGGTCATATCACGGTCGCCGTGTCGGATGAATGAATGAGCTATCGTGAGATCTTTCTTTCATATTTCACACGACGACCATGCGTAGCCCTTAGTATACAGTTCGCTTCCTTAGAAACTCAGACTCAGTAAACCCTAAAGTTATTTCCCAGACGTTCTCGTTAAGATGGCAACCGTGTGCATTTGAAAAGGGCTCCGAAAAATACTAAGTCGACGGAAGAACGGGGCTCCTTTCTACGGTAGCACTAGAAATGCTAAACGAACCTAACCTTTAGTATATTTCGGAGCCCCGCGATGACATTCCTGGGCCTTTCACCATCTACATGGAATATCTGAGTAGATCGCGATCTGCCGGATTTTGTACACACGGCGCCACATCAAGCTATACAAAACCAGTATACGCGGGCATCGCGTATGTTGAAACGCACAGGCGTCGCGTGAATCGCACGGCCAGCATATACTGGTTTTGTATAGCTTGATGTGTTGCTGTGTGTACATACTGACGAATTCGGAGGAAATCCGCGCGACCGAGCGACCCGGCCGCTACGCCGTGAAATCACACTGCGGCGTTGCTTGCATACATTTCATGGCATAGCGGCCAGACCGGTCGGTCGCGCCACCACCACAGAGTACTGTAATACTGTTAAAATAGTCCGATGTCTTTAGAGCCGTTCAAACTTACATTTTAACAATTTTTTTTATTTACATTCTGGTAATTCACACACATCACTAGGTCTTTTATAGTAGTAGTGCCAGAGAGTAAAGACTATTTACTACGTAAAAGAAGGTTAACTCCGCGTAATCATTTGAATGAATGGCGACTCTTGCTACGACACAATAAAGTGCAATTCAGGTCGCACAGCGCTAATTACCTACAGTTATATTCAACCTAAAATTTGCCTCTCTTTCTAACACGTACGTCCAATCTCTTCTAACTACTGAATTTGCTCCATTCAGAGGGCCGCGCGGTGTAGGCGTTAGTACTAATATATACTATATGTACTATATTATCACTTATTCTTAAATATACTCTGGGCGTAGACAGGCCTGGTAGTGCAGACATCACAGAGTACTGTAATACTGGCGTAAGTAGCGCGGACGCATACATTCCGAGCCTTAAAATCATAATTTGATACTCCTTTAAAGTTATTTTTATTGTAAATTGTGATACCTAACTGTTATTTTACTTTTATGCATGATATTTATTTAGAAGGGGAAATCATAAGAAACTTTGTTTTTTAAGTGAAGTATTTATTGTATCTACCAGATTTTAAACTATCCATCCAAACTATCTGTCGTAGGCATTGTATGATTCGTCATTCTACAAAATGCCTCAGGCAATTTATATACTTTGGAGTAAAAAATTAAAAAAAAAACGAGTCAGACGGAGTTCCGATGCGGAGCCTCCTTTATGCGGTGTAACAAGCAACCTGACTTATCCTAACCTAGTGGAGTTTCGTCTGACTCGAAGTTTTTTACTCCATAGTATACAAATTGCCTGAGGCATTTTGTAGAATGACGAATCATACAAGTTGCCTGTGACATATCCACGGTTTTAATTTTATTCATGGAAACATTTTTTTTTATACATTTAGGCATTAAATATTAGATGACAATGATTATTAGTGAAAACTTATTAATACTATTAATTGCACGAAAGTACTCAGTACCTATACTTTTAGAAAATATACAGGTGTAAAGACCCCTCTGAAACTTAAACAGGGTGTTCTACTCGTGAAGCTGAACAACATTCTCAGAAACCCATACCGAGTTTTCAAAAAATTGACTCCATGCAAAGTTGGCTGATCAGCTGATCTAATTATATGAAAAGAAAAAAAAAACGAATTTAATATGGCTTCATCGGGAAAAAGCTGTTCAGTAGTTCTGTTCCGGCTTGAAGATAAGATAGTCAGTTCTCCATTGCGTTGGGGAATGTTGGTAAGACCGCTTTCATCTTTGGCATCATCGTCACTTACCATCGGGTGAGATGATGCCAAGTGCTTACCAATTGTGAATAGAAAAAAAAGTATCATGAGTGGAGCCCCCGTTTAAGTTTCTGAGAGAGGCCTACTTAAAGCCTGTATATAGGTCGCGCCAAACTTTATTGCGGCTCTGAAGTTGGTCGCAAGACGCGTCGCAGTAGCAAATTTTGGGTGTTAGTAGGACGTAAAGGTACCTACTGCTCGGTTATACCGGCGCAGTAAGCACTCGCATCACACTTCAGATCAGTATTAAAGTTTGGCGCGAGCTGTACACGAATATCCTTGTTGTTGAAAAATACGTATGTATAGCTAGGACAAACAATCCTGTTAGGTAGGTACAATTGTAAGAGAGATCAATCATCCTCGAATCCAACTCGGCTGGGCAGCGGTCGGGAAGCTTCGCAATGTCTTCACGTCTCAAATACCGCAGCGTGTCTCAAGATTAAGGCCTATGACCAGTGTGTGTTGCCAGTAATGACATACGGAACCGAAACATGGTCTCTTACAATGGGGCTCATAAGAAGGCTCAAGGTCACCCAAAGGGCGACGGAGCGAGCTATTCTTGGAGTTTCTCTGCGTGATCGAATCAGAAACGAGAAGATCCGTAGGAGAACCAAAGCAACCGACATAGCTCTCAGAATTGCTAAACTTAAGTGGCAGCGGGCGGGGCATATTAGTCGCATCTCGTAGTACAGATGGCCGTTGGGGCAGCAAAGTACTTAGTGGCGACCGCGCACCGGAAGACGTAGCGTAGAAAGGCCTCTCACTCGGTGGACTGACGACCTGGTGATGGTGAAGGTGGCGGGAAACCGCTGGATGCGAGCAGCGCAGGACCGGTCGTTGTAGAAATCCTTAGGGGGAGCCCTTTGTCCACCAGTGGACATCTTTCCGCTATGATGATACGAATATCTTGTGCTTGCTTAGTAAGTAATCGGTTCATCTGTTTTGTAAGAACAGTTATTTTCTTGTATATGTACTATAAGGTTTAAACACGATTTTTGTTGTTTTATTTAATATGTGTAAAAATGTATTCTGTAAGTTAGCTTTAAAATATAACTATTTATTTACAATACCTATCACTTGTGTATTTAATGTTATTTTATTTAAATACATTTAAAAAGAGCTTCATGTGCGGTTTTTTATTTTAGCTGTACTTGTATATCTACACTTCTACTCAAATACTATAAAGTGCCATAGTCTCTGGAACTACTGAACCGATTTTGAAAATTCTTTCACCAGTAGAAAGCTACATTATTCCTTAGTGACACAGTCTAACTCAACCGATTTTGTAAATTTTACCAGTAGAAAGCTTCATTATTCCTGAGTGACATAGTCTAACTGAACCGATTTTGTAAATTCATTCTCCAGTAGAATGCTACATTATTCCTGAGTGACATAGTCTTACTGAGCCAATTTTGAAAATTCTTTCACCAGTAGAAAGCTACATTATTCCTGAGTGACATAGTCTAACTGAACTGATTTTGTAAATTCTTTCAGTAGAAAGCTACATTATTCCTGAGTAACATAGTCTAACTGAACTGATTTTGTAAATTCTTTCACCAGTAGAAAGCTACATTATTCCTGAGTGACATAGTCTTACTGAACCGATTTTGTAAATTCTTTCACCAGTAGAAAGCTACATTATTCCTGAGTGACATAGTCTTACTGAACTGATTTTGTAAATTCTTTTACCAGTAGAAAGCTACATTATTCCTGAGTGACATAGTCTAACTGAACTGATTTTGTAAATTCTTTCACCAGTAGAAAGCTACATTATTCCTGAGTGACATAGTCTTACTGAACCGATTTTGTAAATTCTTTCACCAGTAGAAAGCTACATTTTTCCTGAGTGATATAGTCAACTCTAATGGAACCGATTTTGAAAATTCTTTCACCAACAGCACACCTCTGTCACTGGCGATCAAATGTATGAAACAATCGCGTTCCTACGCACACAGTCTAAGCTCGTGTAGGTGAACGCTTACCATGCTTGTGTGAGTGAGATAAGACGTGCTAGGATTGCTGGGAGATATCTGCGCGGGTCTGGGCGGCACTTTCAACGGGAGGCAGGGAGTGACCATACTGTACGTAGTACTCTTTATTATACTGTGCCAACAGAAAGCTACAATATTCCTGAGTGACATAGACTATAGCACCACTCACGCTCAAAGACAGTCATAAAAACGACGCAAACGTAAGCGAAGCCAGCAAAAGCTGGTATCTATAAAGGTTCCTTTTTACAAAAGAAATGATACGAAACATTCATATACATATATGTTTTTCTTTAATGACCAAGCATCAAATTTGATGAAATCATACTTAATAAAAAAATACGTTACAAAGCAAAAAATATAAAATTAGAATTAAGATTTATTACATTTTATCAACGACTAATACCTTACATGATACTTGAGAACTTACATGCACTTATTGAATAAATCACATCTCGAATACAATTTCCGCGTTAAATATACAAAGGAGGCCATTATATCATTGCATTTCGTTTTAAGACAGAGATAGATAATCCTCACTGATATTATAAAACCTAAAGTTTTCCTGTCTGCCTGTTTGTTACTTCTTCACGCTCAATTCACTGAACCGATTTTTTAACACTCGATTTGGTAATTTTGTATGGTAAATCCATTTTTTTATTGCCCATTAAGCATTTGGCAAAGTTGTTCAGTTTTATTGTAAGCTACGTTTTTTCAGGAATGTTTATGTTTATTATTACAACCTACCTATACAGGGTGTAACGAAACTGGTGTAGGGCCCGTTATCTGGGGCTTCTACTCATCATACTGAACTACTTTCAGGTACCCATAGTCAATTCTCCAAGAAAAAACCGACGCTCCATACTAAAATGCACGAAATTTTGGCAATATTCTAAATAATCTTATTTGTATGACGAGTATTTTTTTTTGCGAATAGACTAGACTAGGAAAAGTTATTCAATGTGATTCGTAGAACGGGTCCTACACAAATTTTGTTACATCCTGTATACATAACTCAAAACTAATCGACTCGTTGTAAATTGATATAGATAGAAAGAAGATTTAATTAGCTAACTAGAACAATAATTAGTTTTTATACAAAAATACTGAGAAAAAGAAAAGTGCGGCGAAATTAATCTTCCATCGTGAGCCCCAGCGGCGCGTATGATATCCCCGCTTGAAGGTTTAACCCTTTTCCAGGCGTAGTACGTTTTATCAAAATAAATATACACTGGAAATTCATTTTTTAGGTTATAACTTATGATAAGGGTGATGTGATAAATAAATACAATTTGTAACCTTTGTGTTAACGGCGCCTGGAAAAGGGTTAAACGCTTTTCAGGCCAGAAAAATTCCTTTCATTTCTTAAAGTTTCTAACTATGAAATTATTTAAACTAAGAATGTTTAGTAATGAGATCACGTGACGTGTGTTATTCAAAATACACATTGCATTTTTTTAAAGAGTTAGAACATTTTTTTTTTGGGAATTATATTTTTCGTCCCCAGTTAAATAGATTCATATCTATTCATTATTTTCGTTCTCAAATTGATAGATCTGTCATCAAATTGATAGATCTGTCATCAAATTGATAGATCTGTCATTAAAAATACGTGTGGCACTCGGGGACTGCCGCGGTAAAGCTATTGCATGGTAACAAATCGAAAACTAGGGGGTAATCGGTCAAAAACAATAAATAAATGAGCGAGCGAAGCGAGCGATGTTAGGTTCGGTCAGGTTTGATTGATTTAACAGTCAAAGAGCCTCGCGAAGCGAGGCTCCCCACCCTGGGTACAAAATTACTTCGCAGCAGAAGAAATCATCGGAAGATGACCCCTAACGGGGGCGTAGTCCCCGCCGCCCGTTTCGAACATCAACAAACTTTCTGGATCCGAAGAGGATGTGGGAGTATAAATGTAGGTCACCTTTGTTAGTAATTTTAGGCATTTATTTGGCGACAGATCTACTATTTTGAGTACAAACTATATTATTTATGAAATTTCAATTTTTTTATTTAGTGATCGAAGCTATTTAATTGACAATCGTTAAAAGACTTTTCTGGTGATAAATCTTTTCCTTTTGAGTATTGTTTTGGTGTTGTTTGATGACTTTACTTTGGTGACAGATCTACTATTTTGAGTACAAACTATACTATTTAGGGAATTTAATTTTTTTTATTTAGTGATCGAATCTATTTAATTGACAATCGATAAAATCATACCCTTTTTTTTTGAGAGCGACATACTAAAAAATTGTGTGTAAATTATTTTTTTAGTCATTCGTACGCGATTAAACCTATTATATTTCGATAGGAGATGCAAGTACAAACCGAAAAGACATTTTGACCTAAAGCGTTACATTACTGAGATATAGGGGGTTGAAGACTTTACGGCAGGTTGATGCGTGTTAAAATAATATCGAACGTGTCTATTCATTTTAAGTTCAAATTAATGCGGGCTTCAGCGCGGCTGTTACGTTGAAACCGAACGCCCAATTCTAGATTATTACATGTTTTTATTACTTTTCTATACTTGCAAATAAGTTTAAATAAAATGTGTTCAATTAAAATGATTTTTGTGTGTTGGTTTAATTCAACATAAAATATTCGTTTTCGAGAAATTTGCAATTAATGCCAAAAACAGGGTCTACAGCAGAGATTTGTTACCATAGATGGGTTATGCACTAACAAACAACATTTGAAAATGGAAGCCATTTACACACATAATGTTATAGGTAGTTCGCTTCCATTGCACCGAATGCTACAAGAAAAGAGATGCCAATTGGCATCTTTTTTTTGCTTCACTTTTTGGATGCACGTAACCTATCTACCTCCCATTATATATAGCATATCTCTGGTCTACAGTATATTTTTTTACATCAAAAGTGATAATATTTTTTAAATTTTATTCAATTAAATCGATTTTTAATTACTTTAAATATACTAATATTTTTTCCATAGTGATAGCTTTACACAGTCTTTCAATAATTTGAATTAAATATTGTCATTTGACCTATCTTAAGACCTTAAAATATCTCAGTAACGTGTAAGCGAGCGAGAAACTTAGGTCAAAATGTCTATATATTTTCGGTTTGTATTTGAATCCTCTATCGAAATATACAGGGTGTAACAAAATTGGTGTAGGGCCCGTTAACTGGGGGTTCTACTGATCATATTGAACAACTTTCTCCAAGGAACCAATAGTTAATTCTAAAAAAAAAATTGAACTTCTATACAAGAAAAAATCACAAAATTGGTCGAAGAACTAAAATTTATTTTTGCGATTTCAGCTAAGTCATTAAGTCAGAACAAAAGTTGTTCAGTATGATGAGTAGAAGTTCCAGTTAACGGGACCTACACCAATTTTGTTACACCCTGTATAGGTTTAAACATGTGCGAGATTTCGGAAAAAATAATTTACATATTACATTGTCACTATAGTGCCACAGAGGTTCGTATCAAATATTCCCTAGGATTCGATGTGATGGATGAGGTAGGTACTTCAGTTTTTCGCACATGTCCCCTTTCGCGCTTTGGATCGGCCATCGATTTTCAATGTTATCGATTTAGCTACTACGTAAGTACTTTCTTTGAGCTTAAAAAATGTTTCACTCTCCCAAGCCCTGCCGCCTGGCGAATCAAGTTTACATAACATCTCTCTATAGAGACGCAATGTTTTTTCATGACTTGACGAAGAAGTGGAGCCAACAGTTCTCGAGGCCTAAGCTCAGCTTTGCATTAGTGTGCTTATTACACACGGATAGTGTAGACTGGGATACCGCTTTGCGGAGCTGCGCGTCCCGCCCAATGCTTTAATCCAAATTACACTGGTTTATAAACCGGCCTGAGACGCCGCCCGTCCCTCACGCGTCAACTCCCTACAAATTTTGGCGATCACTTACACAAATGCAAAGCTGAGCTTAGGCCTCAAGAACTGTAACAGATTCAAAGACGTACATTTACACATGTATATGTCTCACTCTCTCTACAGCAACCTAAAACATAGGGCCATTTACGTGACATAGAATTTCCCTCTGGAGAAATTATATAAACTCTGCCCTGGCGACGTAATTTTTTATACCTATATGGGGTGTAACAAAATTGGTATAGGTCCCGTTAACTGGTGCTTTCACTCATCATACTGAACAACTTTTGTTCGAAGCAAAATTTTTTTTTACCTTTCATACAAATAACAGTTTTGTGCATTTTAGTAATTTTTTTTAGAATTGTCTGGGTTCTTTGGGGAAATTTGTTCAGTATGATGAGTAGAACCTCTAGTTAACGGGACTTCCACCAATTTTTTTACACCCTGTATACACTTATGTTGTTAATAAGTTCTCAATGTTTCCATAACAATTTTGGGTATATTTATAATATGACACCTTAATTTCGCTTATTAAATACGAGATACAAAACTATGTTTAGGTTTATCTAAAATATATTGTAGCGTACTCGATTACTGAACACATTTATATTTACAAATCCTATGTTAAGTTTCTACGTTCTAGATGTACACAGAGTTTTGGATTTTTCACATAATGTGTAAGTATATGATTGTGATCTTATTCTTAGCGGGGTACAATAGGCGGAAATAAATTAATATAATACCTACTTACATGGGGTCTTTGAATTAAAAATACGGACAAGTGTTGGATTCCGCATTAAACACTTCCAACTTGAAAACCCTTTGTTGTTGATGTTCCACCTTTTCGCACGAAGCGTGACGCTTTCTCATTTATTATGCGTACAGCAAAGGAGTAGAACTGTTTGCCTGCGCCATTTTTTCTCGATTCCCTATAATTTGGTGATCTTCAAGGCAAGAGTGAATAGGCTTTATTTGAGTTTGCGTGTGCCATCCTTGACAAAGTGAGTTGCAGTTAAAGTTATTAAAATTTTCAATAAAAAAAATATTATAAAATTTGTATAATAGAATAAGTACCAACAAATAATATTCATTGAGAATTCCTACATTTTAGAAACGCTAGTTTAATCATTCGAAAGAGAGATCTAATAAATCATAAAATTATTATCTATTGTCATATATGCTAAAATCGAAACTAAAAGTGACTACGAAACCGCATGTATTTGAATATATATATTGTTGAAAAACTTTCATATGAAAGAACGACATTCACGTTCACGCCGTTCAACAAAAGTGTCCGAAAATAAAGTCTTTTTGCTGACGGAGATGTACTATCCCTTGTCATTTTTACATAGCCATTTAAATATTGTAATCCTTGTCCTCCTGTTAAACAACACTATGTGATCTAAACCTATTATAATTATTTTTAATTTACTTACAGTAGATACTTAGGTACTTTTTTTACAGTGTGAAATCGATACATCTCCGAATAGTTTATATTTTTATGCCTTATTTGAAAAATAAAATAATGTCAATTAATAATAAAGCAGGGACAGTAAAGCCCGTTCGCTTAGATAGTGTCGCTCGCCCTTTGTAAACACCGACACAGCGCGTGCCACCGCGTGTCAAAGAACGCCGCCTTGACGTCAAAAATGCTGACACATGTGTATTCTTGATTTGTATCTGTCATCTGTAAATTGTCTATTAATAGTAGTTTATAAAACTGTTGCATAATAAGGATTCTTAAAATACGAGTGTAAGTTAAAAAAACGATACGAAACGATTTTTTTACAGCATTACACGAGTGTTTTAAGAAAAAATTATGTGGAGTTCCATACACTACTTTATCTAATCTCATACATTGGGATTGAATCAACTAAAATACAAAGATCAAAGTTAAGAGTAAGAAAAAAATCCCACGAAATTCAGTAAGTACCTACAACAAAACGTGTCATAGCGCTGAATCCCAGCGCATCTGCTTGCACTGAAGCGGACGGTGTCACAGAGTAAAAATTGGAATGAAAACTTTTTGTATTGCTGTAAAAATGGCGCGAACCGCATGTGCGTTCCAATAAAAAAAATGATATGGAACTTCGCTAAAAATGGCGCGAACCGCATGTGCGTTCCAATAAAAAAAGATATGGAACTTTGCTGGTGATATTATCTCTTTGGTTTAACTTGTATCGTAATGGAAAAAAAATACATTATAACATTATTTCTCTAACAAAATAATGTTATGTTTTTAAAAAAAAATACGGTATTGTGTGTATAAATTATGCCAATAAAAACTCGTTTGATAATACGAACTTTACGATATGAGAGCAGATAAAGTAGATTTAATTCTTGCATTTTGTTTGTTGTAAACGAATGACACTATCTGAGCGAATCGACTTTAAATGTAGTAAACATTTTGAAGTTACAAATAGGGTATTTGGATAGATCCATAGGTTAATACACCATACACATAGTTCACTTTCAGAAACACAAACATTCAATAAATAATTTTACACAAATCATCATTTATCCACCAGTACAAAATCATTCAATATAACTTGGAAGATTTTATTTTGACATATACAATACTAATTATACATTAGAAATTGTCTATCCTGATAGGCCCCTATTGAAAAACCTTTTCAAATACTAAAAAAAACGTAACTGTAGCTATCACAGTCGTATAGCCGTGTGAGATGCCTTGAAAAACTTCTTTAGAGAAACTTCTTTTTCACTCTCAGGAGTGGGGTTCGCTACTAACTCTATACAACCTCCATCAACCCGTGCCCCAGCAGTGGGAACATTTATGGGTTTACATCTACTACTTACGCACCCTGATGCACTACTAGGTGTGGAGACAGCAACATAAGCTTCGACCAATATAACAGCTATGGACCGGCCTAAGCGAACAGCGGTTTTGATTCCTACAAAATGAGGGATTCGCAAATTTCGTCCCAGTCGATCGATCAGTATTCCCCAAATCGGTTGAAGGTCGAAGTGAGTGAAATTTGTTATCTCATTCTTGCTACATTCCGAGTACGTCTCTCTATCACTGCCATTGTTTATATTTGAACGAGACTCGGTAAACTATAGTGGTGTGTTTGCGTGTAGTTGTAATTGACTCATTTTTATGAGATTAATGTATGGACAGGGGCCGGTCCATTATATTTGGTCAAAGACTTGATTTGTATTAATTTTAAAATCTGGTACGAAAAGTGTACAGAGCTGTATGCACTGCCGTGTCTTGTGCCATTTTTGATGTCAAGTCCGTAATGTGCGTTTTTGTACGTTACTTACAAGTTATCTAAATCTAGATTAAATTTTAAAGGGGTGAGTAGGGATTTACTTAAATAGTTTTTTGGGTAATGGGTAAGGTTTATATACACAATCAATGTCATACGGAAGTGACTATTTCATTAGGTTGGTGCAAAAGCAATGCAGGTATTTTTGTAAAACGACTTCAGCGCCACCTAACGCCATTTTTTTCTATCGAACGTGCTTATAAAACAATTGTTTCACATCGCGCGTCGCTTATAGTGCCCATGAAACACTTGTTTCAAGTTCGACCAAGCCGTGTTTTGTTTTATATTACCGATTTAGGCCAGGCCAGACAGACAAGGCATCATCAAGATATCAATTCAAGTGCCTAGTAACATGTCTTAGCTTTTAAACGCGTTAAGTATATCTAATTACACTACTTCACGAACTATGGAGCTATCAAAAAATCAAGTGTAACGTTCCGGATTGGCTGATACGTCCAAATCCCCGAATATCTGGTCGGTTTTATAGGTCCGTTTCTCCCCACGTCCAATTGTGCTTAGGTCTATACTCCTACGTCCATTCCGTCCTTATGCGGTAGGCAATAGGCATGTCACTTTTCGTAGCCCAGGCAACGCGAAATATAACATTAATGTGAAAGATAAAGAAGCGTTTGTGTAAAGTATTGGTAAAAACTATTTCCGTAAGTTAACAAGTTTCATTCGTCAAAAAGTAGGTATTTGATGAGCAAGGATTTATGGAAGCCCATGCCACAGGGCAAAATTATCACAGTAAAAATATTCTTATATTGATAGCAATCAGTAGAAATGTCTTCAACTTTAAATTCAAGAATAACATTCAAATTCGCACCGTATATTAAAAAATGGTTGTAGTAGCAGTCGCCCGCTTTTTAGGGTTCTGAGCTAGTTCTGAGGTCGACAAGGAACCCTTACAGTTTCGCCTTGTCTGTCTGTCTGCCCGTCTGTCCGCGACTTAGCTCAGAGATAATAAGTACTAGAAAGCTGTAATATGACATAGGTATACATATTAATCACGCCGGCGAAGTGGTACAATAAAATGTTGAATTTTTTTTTATGGTACCTCCTACATGTAAAGGGGGTATATTTTTTTAGTTGATGTACCCTATCGAGTGGGGTATTTTAAAACTATTGAAGGTTTGCTAAAACATTTTTTGATTCAGGTACGTGCTCGCGAAATACTAAGCTTTAAAGTGCTTTACGTTAGAGTCAAGTTTCCCCCCTTCTTTCGGTCCATTATTTAAGAAAATTAAAATTCGACGAAACAAAGCTCTTCTGGTTTTTGGATTAACAGTATCTAGACGCCAAGATGTTGTAGGTTTTATACAGATATGCTATTTATAACAATATTTTTAACACATTATTGTTAAAATAAGTTACATAATACACCAACCTGTCATACTGTATATTGTGTTAGTATAAGAAAGTTTCTTCATAAACCTTACCCCACTCAACACATAGCTTGAATTGTAGAACGAGAACAAACAGTCGGACTACAGCTAATTATAAAGGGTTACTGGTTATTTGCAACATAAAAAAGTCATATAATACAGGGATCGATAATCAAATGGACCTTTTAAAATAAATAATTATTTTTTGTTGTTACTACGTAATTAAACTCTTACGCCTTGTTGGAAAGCTGGAAAAATAAGGAAGTTTTATATATTTTGCACGCTTACTGTATTAAACCTTTTTTTTTTGTAGAAAATCAAGAATACCAGAAAATGAGTTTTTTATACAAAATTCAAAAATTAAAGTGGCCCTAATTAAAAAACCGTTGACTTCCAACCCTTGTATTATATGACTTTTTCTGGTGCAATTTAGCTACCATTTGTCGTCTCTCATAGAATGAAATTATTCTATGAGAAACAGCAAAAAAAAATAGTACTCATGAAACGGGAAAAACTTTCTCGAAAGAACCTATACAAACGGGGAGAAAGTGTATTCAGCGTCTGGTTACACTGTCGGCATAAAGACATTTTATTTTCTGTTATTTTTTTTATTATTTAAAAATAGACGTATCCACGTAAAACGTACGGCTGTATCAAGGATACAGTACGATACAGTCAACCAAGGATTTTTGGCTACGATTGTACCTGCAGGTTCCTCGGGGAAAATTGATCATTTTCATGAGTTGCAGCGAATAAAAAAAGGTTACTTATGTAGTGGGTATGTTGGAAATCTTTTCAGAATATTTTTTTAAATAAATATATACCCTATTGTATAATTTGTTTGAACCTCATTTTTTTTAGTATGATCTCGGTCTACAAGTTCTTGCCTATGTGCCTTATTGTCTTACAATTTTCGGGTTCAATTGACGAGTGTTTTTCGATGTGGCATTATTTCTTTCACACTGGTTCCGCACCTAGTTCCGACACGATCAGATTGACTTCTATAAAACTTTAGCTATATTATTGAGTAGGTATCTGTATAATTAAAAAAGTTTTAAAAATAATTATAAAGCATCTTCTCTCCTCCTGGTCTACTCCTGTAAGTATTCTTAATTAATCTACATGGTAGGGTGGACGCCCCAAATTACAGCCTTTTAGAGCAAATTTCATTTTAAAAATTCGTACTGCTCTAACTCTAGGTCAAAATCTTACTAATATTATAAATGTTAAAGTTTGTATTTTTGGACGTATGTATGGATGTTTGTTACTCTTGCACGCAAAAACTACTGAACGTATCTGGCTGAAATTTGGTAGGTAGACAGATTAGGACCTGGATTAACATATAGACTACATTTAGTTATATTTAAGCTTGTGACAGGCTTGATTTTTAAGGCGTGGCTGTTATAAAGTACTTTGTTGAATCGAATAGTAGCCCACCGTGCTGCCATTGTGTGCCCCATACATTTTATGTTTCTAATTGCGCCCTCCCCAAATATTCACTGATAGTAAAATTAAGTGTATTTTGTCATACATACATTCATTAAAATAATTAACAAAAACTACTGCGAGTCCGTCCGGTCGTTCTATCCAACTGATTTGCTTTTTTTAAAATTAAAGGTATTCATACTCCAAAGTAACTGACGTAGCTTTTAGAATTGCTAAACTTAAGTGGCAGTGAGCGGGGCACATAGCACGTGGAACAGATGGCCGTTAGGGCAGTAAAGTTCTCAAGTGGCGACCGCGCACCGGCAAACCTAGCGTAGGAAGGCCTCCCACTCGGTGGACCGATGACCTCTCGGGAAGCCGCTGGATGCGGGCACCGCAAAACCGGTCATCGTGGATATCCTTGGGGAGGCCTATGTCCAGCAGTGGACGTTTTTCGGCTGATATGAAGATTCGTACACATATTTGTCATCACATCAATCATTGGAAATTACCCCCGTACGCGGCTAGCTGCTCGCGCACCGCGCTCACTCTATAATGTAATACGAGTACGTCCGGTCGTTCTAACCAACCGATTTGCTTATTTTTTTTTAAATGTCAACAAGCATTGGAAATCACCTATCTTTCGCCCTTCTCAACATATTCAAAAAAATATCAAATCTAATATGGTCCGCCCGGCCGTTCTATCCAAACAATTTGCGAATTTTTCTTTAGATGAAAGTTATTTGTCAACAAGCATTAAAAATCACCTAAATCTCAAATAAATAATGAAAAAAGAAAAAAAAACATTAAATCTATTTCGAGTCCGTTCGGCAGTTCTATCAAACCGTTGCAATTTTTTTTAACGATGCACAGATTTGTCATCAAGCATTGAAAATCCCCTTTTGCCCTTCTTAAATAATTATACTCAAACGCGATTTTCGCAGCTTTATTGTACAATATCTTCGGCTCTAACTGAAGTTCAATTTGGTCAAAGAACACTCGCTGGAATGAGCTCTTTCATTTGAGCTATTTCCCATCTAAATTGGTTGAGTTGGAGGGAAGCTAGGTGTATTCTCGCACACCGCGCAACAACGAAGGCGAGCTGCTTGCGCGGGTTGCGGGTCGCCCACCGCGCACTTTCGATGCCAATAATAAAAAAAATGCTGCGGAGCAGCACGGATCCTCTTAAATAATTCGAATGTCTAATGTCTGTATTAATATCAAACTAATCAAGCAATGTAGAGTTGAAGAATCGTAAGAAATACTTTGTTTTAGGAGCTCTAAAACTTAGCCAAAAATAGGTAAATGGCCGGTATTTTCGATCCTTAACTGAAATATGCCAGTATTACCATTTTTGGTACGTATTTTGTGCAGAATATCAAGTTTTTTGCTACTATTCCCGATAGGTATTGCCAGTAGAAACCTTTTACTTAAGCAGAAAGGGGAAAAGGTTGCAACTAGGAGCAGGCTGCTATTAGGGGCGTCCACCCTACTTTTATGGTGATTAATAGAGTACTTTATTAAATATAGCGGTTATTATGATCGTATAGTAAGTAGGTAATGCAGTTTTCTCAAGCATGTGCTGAAGAAAATTGCAGCTCGGGTTTCAATGCTATGGCTATTTTCTATTCTTTTGCCTCTGCAATAAATAACATACTAATATTCCTGGAAAAACGAGCCTTAAATTACGACACGTTTGTCAAAAGGACTTGAACGCTAAGTAGACGCCCTCTATTAGATTCCCCCCATTACACGCCAAATAGCTCAATACCTCGTTAGACTCCTAAAATCATAACCCTCCTTATTTCACACTCATATAAAAACACGTCAATCAAACCCTAATCAGACAATAAGATGTCTAAATAATAAACTCCCTACTCACATTCCTTAGCTAGCTGATGTCATTATACGCTGGTGGGGAAGCTTGTGGCTCCTCGCGCGGTGGTAGGAGTACCGCGATGTGATATGGAGGGGGCGCTTCGGGTGACGACGACTGGCCTCCTTGGAGTAAGGTGCTGAGGGAGATTTCATCTGATGGCGATGGGTCGGATGGTGGCGCTGATGGTTGCTGGAAGATAAGGTTTAATTGCAGATTTCTTTATGTTTTTATATCTATGATTGGTAAGATGAGCGTAATGTGTGGCAGAAGATGAGTGTAATGTCAGGCAGAAGGTGAGTGTAGAGTGTGGCAGAAGATGAGGTGTGTGGCAGAATCTTAGTGTATGTGAGGCAGAAGATGAGTGTAGTGTGTGGCAGAATCTTAGTGTAGTGTGAGGCAGAAGATGAGTGTATGGCAGTAGATGAGTGGAGAGTGCGGCATAAGATGAGTGTAGTATGTGGCATAAGCTTAGTGTACTGTGAGGTAGAAGATGAGTGCCAGACATGGCACAAGGGGAGTGTGGGGTATGGCAGAAGATAAGTGTAGTGTATGGCAGTAGATGAGTGCAGAGTGCGGCATAAGATGAGTGTAGGGTGTGGCAAAGGATGAGTATAGTGTATGGCAGTATATGAGTGTAGAGTGCGGCATAAGATGAGTGTAGGGTATGACAGAAGATGAGTGTAGTGTGAGGTAGAAGATGAGTGTAGTATAACACTTTAAACTTTCACGATTATTCATAATGACAAATTGATAGCGGGAAATGAAGTAAGGGTAGATGAAGGTGTTCCTGCGACGCTTCGGTCTGTTCGCGACCACGGCTATCGAAGCATAGTCGAAACGTTAAGGTAAAAACAACATCAATACCTGCTCATGTGTTCTATAAAAACACGTCAAGTCCCGCTTTCAATTTGTCATGATGAGTGTATAGTGTCTGGCAAAAAGGGAGTGTGGGGTATGGCAGAAAGATGATTCTAGTGTATGGCAGTACATGAGTGTAGATTGTGGCATAAGATGAGTGTAGTGTGTGGCATAAGCTTAGTGTAATGTGAGGCAGAAAATGAGTGTAGCATCTGGCACAAGGGGAGTGTGGGGTATGGCAGAAGATGAGTGTAGTGTATGGTAGTAGATGAATGTGGGGTATGGCATAAGATGAGTGTAGTGTATGGCAGTAGATTAGTGTAGAGTGCGGCATAAGATGAGCGTAGTATGTGGCATAAGCTTAATGTAGTGTTAGGCATAAAATGAGTGTAGTGTCAGGCCCAAGGGGAGTGTGGGGTATGGCAGAAAATGAGTGTAGTATATAGCAGTAGATTAGTGTAGAGAGCGGCAGTAGATAAGTGTAGAGTGCGGCATAAGGTGAGCGTAGTATGTGGCATAAGCTTAGTGTAGTGTGAGGAAGAAGATGGAAAGATGGCATTATGGGGTATTGCAGAAGATGAGTGTAGTGTATGGCACAAGGGGAGTGTTAGGTATGGTAGAAGATTAGTGTAGTATATGGCAGTAAATGAGTGTAGAGTGCGGCATAAGATGAGTGTAAGGTATAGCATAAGCTTAGTGTAGAGGGTAGCACAAGATGAGTGTAGTGTCTGGCACAAGGGGAGTGTTAGGTATGGTAGAAGATGAGTGTAGTATATGGCAGTAAATGAGTGTAGAGTGCGGCATAAGATGAGTGTAAGGTATAGCATAAGCTTAGTGTAGAGGGTAGCACAAGATGAGTGTAGTGTCTGGCACAAGGGGAGTGTGAGGTGTGGCAGAAGATGAGTGTAGTGTATGGCAGTAGATTAGTGTAGAGTACGGCATAAGATTAGTGTAGTGTGTAGCAGAAGATGAGTGTAGTGAGTGGCACAAGAATTATTTTTATGTGTGGTAGAAAACTAGTTTAACGTTATAGTGGTAGAGTCCAAGTTGCTTCGTTGCAATATTCAGGCTTCTTCAAAATGTTGTAATGTTTGGTCAGAGGACTTACCGGGTGGTTTCTTTGAGCAGTAGAAGAGACCCTCTCCGGGGTGTGTAATGGAGCGGGTTTGGAGCGAAACATGGATAACACACACCCCACGCCGCACATACCAGCCACGGTCGCCCAGACAGCGGTACCTTCGCTATGGAAAAGCTTGTTGTAAACCTAGAAACAAATATGAATTCTAAAGCCACGTCTCCTGCGACTGTTTTTTTTTTCAAATTAATACACAAGAACATCGAAACATTGGATTGTGACCCTACACTTTCGGGCTAGCGAAACATGTAAGGCTCGCTTCGCACACCATAAATAATTGCATGATTTGGTCTCGCGTTACGAATTAGCCATGGACAGAGGATGTGTAAGTGAAGAGTAAATCTCTCACTCTTCACTTACTCAATGTCAAATTATAATCGATGAGCAAAGCAGTTTATGCCCGAAAAACAAAAAAGCAGCAACATCAACACCTTTTGGCTAATCGATCGAGGTGATTTCGCCGTAGGTACGTGAATCATCATCATAACAGCTTATATACGTCCCCACCGAGGGGCTGGAGTTTGATCGGGCGATCTGGCCCTAGTCGACCACGCGGGTCTAGTGCGGGTTGGTCGACTTCACACACAACCTTCGAGTTCTACGCAGGCGTGAGAGGCTTCCTCGAAATGTTTTTCCTTCACCGTAAGAGCGACAGATAAACGTACATACGAAATCGAAATTCGAAAACACATTGGTACGTGGCAGGATTCGAACCGCGATCACCCGGACAGGAGGTAGCGGCCCTAGCCATTACGCCACCGATGCTTTTAGGTACGTGAATGCATCTTCTTAAATTTTACCAACAAATTTACCAGATCGTAAATATACATACTTGGTGGTCATCAAAGTAGAACACCACCCAAGCCACGAACAGTGCCGCGAAGGTCAACGACACAAGAAGCCCACACTGCTGCTGGAAATCCGTCGACGGCGGCCGATGATGAAGCCCCAACGCCGCTGTCCTGAGCAACGTGTCTGGAGTCACGCTCCTGGCGGCCGCTAGGCTGGCTATTGTGGGTTGGGGCGGTTCGGGAGGTATCTCCACGTAGATGCTAGGTTCTTCGGCTTGCCGACGGCTGGCGTGGACTGCTGGTGGTTGTGTGTCGTAGCGGGATCTGTTAGGAAGATTGCCATGTTTTTTTTAGGGTTCCGTACCAGGTAACGGGACCCTATTAATAAGCAAACGGCGCCGTCTGTCTGTCTGTCCAACCTTTAAAGGGCTGTAACTTTTGAACTGTAATATGTGGCCGGTAGAAATTTTCACAGAATATGAGTTTTTATATGAGGATTTACTGACAAATAATAAAAAAGTAAAAATTAAAGAGGGGTCCCCATACAAGAAACGAAAGGAACCACTTAAAGGTTATTTGTTTTTGCTCTATCGGTCAAAATCGGTCCACAATCGCCGAAGAAGACAATAATATACAAAAAAAAATCGAATTGAAGACCTCATCCTCTTTTGAAATCAGTTGAAAATATTTCCAATTAATTTAATTGCAGCAAAAACACGTGGGATGGGCTGCCCACCCCATTTTTTTTACCTTTATTGATACCTACTAAGTAATTCAATAATGTCTAAAAATTTAATAACTCAAAAACTATCCAACTTTGGTTTCACCTATGTTTTAGGGTTCCGTACCCAAGGAGTAACATGGGACCCTATTACTAAGACTCCGCTGTCCGTCCGTCTGTCACCAGGCCGTATTTCATGAATCGTGATAGCTTTACAGTTGATATTGTCACAGATGATGTATTCCTGTTGCTGCTATAACAACAAATACTAAAAATTAGAAAAAGTGAATAAATAAGGGGGTCTCCATACAAAAACGTGTTTTTTTAGTGTGAAGAAACTAGCGTCATCTAGTATGATGGTACGGACCCCTTTGTACTAGCGCCATCTAGTATGATGGTACGGACCCCTTTGTACTAGCGCCATCTAGTATGATGGTATGGAACCCTTTGTGTGCGGTTCTGACTCGCACTTGGACGGTTTTTTATTTGATACGACATGGGTCAAGTTACTTACCAGAACAGTTTGATTCACTTCCCTTCATCATCATCATCATATCAGCCGAAAAACGTCCACTACTGGACAATGGCCTCCCCCAAGGATTTCCACGATGACCGGTCCTGCGCTTAAGGGAAAACCTATATGTATACAAATTAATGATCAAAAATGAAGAGATCCGTAGGAGAACTAAAGTAACTGACGTAGCTTACAGAATCGCTAAACTGAAGTGGCAGTGGGCAGGGCAGATAGCTAGTAGAACAGATGGCCGTTGGGGTAGTAAAGTTCTCGAGTGGCGACCGCACAACGGAAAACGAAGCGTAGGCAGGCTTCCACGCGGTGGAACGACGACCTGGTGAAGATTGTGGGAAGCCGCTGGACGCGAGCAGCGCAGAACCGGTCGTCGTGGAAATCCTTGGGGAGGCCTTTGTCCAGCACTGGACGTTTTTTGGCTGATATTATTATTGTTATTAATTTTAGTCTCGCTATAAGTTTACGCACAATATGTACCAATGTTGATTATTTTTTCACTTGACTTTCATACATAATAATAATATTTAGGGACAAAGGTTCATCTGCCCCTAAAGTATGATTCTCTGTATGGGAACCAGAGACTGATATACTTACTTTTTTGTATATATGCGTTTAAAATGAGCAAATCAAGTATTATATGTGGCATAGTGGCAAAACCTAAGAGTGATGTGTGATAATTGTGATATGTGGCAGAAAAATAGTATTGTATGGTGTGACATGTGGTAGAAAATGAGTGAAATAACCTAAGAGTTATGTGCATTATGTTTCGCAACCCCCATAGGGGGGCGTCACTCCGATTAGCTGTCAAGGCAGCCTAACTGCCAAAGCTACAGGGGGTTGTTAGTGGGTAGTGCGGTCCTGGGCCTGTGTATATTTATAAATATACTAGTTGTCCCGGCAAACTTCGTTCCACCTTACACTACACTACCCTAACCTACACTACATTACCCTACCCTACATACACTACCACCCTACACTACACTACACTACCCAACCCTACCCTACCCTATACTACACTACCCTAACTACACTACCCTACACTACACTACACTACCCTACCCTACACTACACTACACTACACTACCCAACCCTACACTACACTACCCAACCCTACCCTACACTACCCTACCCTAAAACCAATATTTTAATGACTGATATTTATTTATTTTATTTAATTCCGAGCATTCTCATATTTATTCACCTTTTAAACCTTCTCTGGACTTCCACAAATAATTCAATACCAAAATTAGCCAAATCGGTCCAGCCGTTCTCGAGTTTTAGCGAGACTAACGAACAGCAATTAATTTTTATATATATAGATACTTTAGGTATATACTTAGGTCATACTGAGTTTCTGGAACTGGCCGCTCACAAAAAATAAAATTAAAAAGCACTAACAGAATTTGAAAATGGAACTCTCTACGAACATATTATTTTTTAATTTTAGAGACTGTCGTTTGTTTTTTTTTTTCAACTTGGCGGGGTTCAGAGAATTGTGTGTCGCTATTATAATGAAATTAAATCGTGAAATTTTTCGATCAATGATTTTTTACGATTTTCGCTACGGCTTAAGTCAACAAGAGAGTGGCCAGAGACTTTTAACTGGCGTTTGGAGATGAAGCACCATCTCGTAGCTCTGTGTATTCGTGGTTCGGAGAATTTAGACGTAGACGAGATCATCTCCATGACGATATACGTGAAGGTCGGCCGGCGACTGCGGTTACTGAATCTAATATCGATACCGTACGACAACTAATTAAGACTGACAAAAAAAGTACTTGTCAGCAAATTCGTACTGAATTAGGCATTGGAATGAGTCAAGTGCAAAAGATTTTGTATGAGCAACTGAAGGTTCGGAAGCTTTGCACTCGATGGATACCGCATGATTTAACGGAAGACCAGAAACGACTGCGTGCAGAGTGGTGCCGAAAAATTATAGAAAAGTTTGATGGAGGAGAGTCATATTGGCTGTCTATAATATTGTGACAGGTGACGAAACCTGGGTGTATTGTTTCGAACCGGAAAGAAAAAGACAGTCAACAGAATGGGTCTTTCCTTTTGATGAGTTGCCAAAAAAAGTTAAGAAGAGTCGGAGCACTGGCAAAAAACTGGTTGCGTCTTTCTTCGGAAAAACTGGGCATTATGTAACAGTGTCGCATGAAAATCAAAGGACAGTCACTGCAGATTGGTATGTAAACCATTGCTTGCCCAGTGTCTTAGAAAAAGTTCGTGAAAAGCGTCCTCGCAGTCATGTCATCCTTCACCACGACAATGCGTCCGCACATTCCGCTAAGAGAACGAATGCGTATTTGAAGGCTTCAAACGTGGAACTGATGACGCATCCGCCGTACAGTCCGGACCTCGCACCTTGCGACTTCTTTTTATTCCCAAGAATAAAAGATAAACTTAGAGGTTTACGATTCTCAAGCCCAGAAGAGGCGGTGAATGCATTCCAAGAAGCCGTTGAAGAGGTCCCTGTTGAAGACTGGATCCACTGCTTCACACAATGGTTCCAACTAATGGAAAAATGTGTAAATATAGTGAGGGTACTCGTATATACTTTGAAAAACAAAAAAATAATCATAAACATCTTATCTAGTCTTATTTATCAGAATCCAGAAACTTTCAGTATGACCCACGTATGTGTATGTATGCATATAGGCGCAGGGCTGTGAGTCCCACATAACCAATACAGCCGGCTGTATTGGTATGCGTAAATACATTTATCTTCCTCCCTCCTCCGTATTCCGAGGGAAAAAAAGTGTATATGTGATATGTGGCAAAAAAAAACTATGGTAATTATAACACAACAGAACCAAGTCTGATTTGCAGTAGAGCAACGAGTAAATTAGTAACATGAGTGGCAGAACCTAAGGGAGATGTGGGGGCAAAAATGAGAAAGTTATAATGCGTGGCAGGACCACGTCCCGTATAAATATTTAGTAGAAAATAGTAGAGCGTGCTATGCTCGGAGTTTCTCTGCGTGATCTAATCAGAAACGAGGAGATCCGTAGGAGAACCAAAGTAACCGACATAGCTCTCAGAATTGCTAAACTTAAGTGGCAGTGGGCGGGGCACATTGCTCGTAGAACAGATGGCCGTTGGGGCAGTAAAGTTCTCGAGTGGCGACCGCGCACTGGAAAACGTAGTGTAGACACGCCTCCCACTCGGTGGACCCAGGTAGCGGGAAGCCGCTGGATGCGGGCAGCGCAGAACCGGTCATCGTGGAGATCCTTGGGGGAGGCCTACGTCCAGCAGTGGACGTCCTTCGGCTGACATGATGAGAATTATGAGTTCTAGAACCCTGTCAGTGGTGAAGTTGTACCTGTTTCGATGGGCGCGGGGGCGGCGCGGAGGGTAGTCGGTAGGGTAGTAGTGCACGGGCGCCGCCATGCCCTTGCGCACCCCCACTCCCGGGCCCACTCGGCCAACGCCTGCGCCCAAACCAGATCATTACAATGATTACACACACCCACACACACACATACGAACACAGTATAAAAATTTCAAGTTTAAGTATTAGCTTTAATTATATAGTAAATCTCGTGTCACAATGTTTGTCCCCAATGGACTCCTAAACCACTTAACCGATTATAATAAAATTCGCACACCATGTGCAGTTCGATCCAACTTGAGAGATAGGATAGGGTAGGGTAGTGTAGGGTAGGGTAGGGTAGTGTAGTGTAGGGTAGTGTAGAGTAGTGTAGGGTAGGGTAGTGTAGTGTAGTGTATGTAGGGTAGGGTAGGGTAGGGTAGGGTAGTGTAGGGTAGGGTAGTATAGTGTAGTGTAGGGTAGTGTAGGGTAGGGCAGGGCAGTGTAATGTAATGTAAGGCGGTACGAAGTTCGCCGGGACAGCTAGTATATATATATATATATACATTTAATTGTTAACTTTCATCAGAATACAGACTGATACAGCCGCGTAATAGTAATATCTTGTTGATCGTATTTATGGCCACCAAGATACAGGCATTGGGGTCACTGTAAGAATTCGTAGCGTAACTTTGTTCTGAATAAAGATTTATCATATCTTATCTTATTAAAGCTTTGGATGAGGCTTCTTCATGAATTAAACTTAATTTGCTTCTTTAATAGCTACTTATAATGTGTGTAGTCTATGCATCCAAAAGTACATAAACTTTGTACAAACTAGGTTTTTCCAGCTGTTATGGAGCATCAATCGTGTGTTTTTTTTTAGTTCTTAAAGGTAGTTTATGCTCATAATATTAGGAGATAAGGAGAATTTATTGAGACAGATTTTCTATAATGGTACGCTAGTACTAATATTATATACTGTGGTTATGGTTAGATTGGTATGCATTATTTATAGTGTGGCCAAGGAAGAGACGTACAAATATTTTTTTGATGCATATAGTGATATCCGAATCACCCCGTATGTTCCGCGATTTGGAGACAGGTTTTTTTTCAAGTGTTACATTTTTTCTAATTTTTATTTGACATTAGTTTTGCGGTCGCAGCTCATCGTGACTGAAGCGATCGCAGCTAAGTGTGACTTGCATGGCTGGGTCGATCACGCTGGTTAACTAACATGAAGCATGACTCATTGGTAACGACGAGCTAGTCAATGACAAGCTCCAAAGTCTTGAGCATCACTGCAGAGTCGCCTGTCTATCGGTATTCTATCGAATTCATTTCGGAGAGTGCGCGCAAGAACTTCACGACCTCATTCACTCGGCTCCATTCCACCGTCGGTCAACGAGACGCAGGGAGAGGTTGCACCCCTTTGTTGTTGATGTTCCACCTTTTTGCACGAATCGTTGCGCTTCTCCATTTCTTATGCGTACAGCGCAGGAGTGGAACTCCTTGCCTACGTCAGTGTTTCCCGATTCCTATAATTTGGGGATCTTCAAGGCTAGAGTGAATAGGTATTATTTGAGTTTGCGTGTACCATCCTCGACTGCATCATCACTTACATCAGGTGAGTTGCAGTCAAACGCACTCAAATTTTTAATAAAAAAAATTGTGGAATTTTTTCGATCATTTCCTTTGCTCCGCAAGGCACGTTAAGTTGTTTGTGCAGGTTGATATCACTAGATGGCATTCGTTATGCCATGTCAGATGCCTTGTAGGCAGCTTGAAAAACAGAAGAAAGTGGGGTTCTCTACTGGCCCTACAACTTCCACCGATCCGGACTTGGCCCCCGTGTGTGGAGTATAGCCTAAGCTTCCCCAGTTTGGGAATAGACCCATTCCCTAGCAGTGGGGACGTTTATGAGTTCTTAATGAATTGGTTTTGATTATTTTTGTCTCTTTACATTGAATGTTTATGAATATTTTTTGTAGTAAAAATGCGTCACTCACTCCCCTAAATATTATGGTTTAGCTGACTAAAATTGAGTCGATAATTAAAAACTACTGTTCAAGATTATTAGTCTAGAAAGTTCAAAAATTCAAAATTAATAGTAAAATTGGTGTAAATTGCTTCTGAATATATTCAAAAACTGCTATGGACATTGTGGGTACTGCTATTGGCCTACAAACTAGCCTTCCTTTTAACTTTTTAGGGAGAGTTACCTTTTCAAGAAAACTTGAATGAAATTGTGTATAATTCTTATTTCTTTCTTGAAGGCTAGTTACAGAAAATAAAGTTTTTGTTGTTAAACAGCAGTTTCTGAAACTACACTAGTCAACTTTGTGTAAGACTCAAACCTTCATTCGAAGATATTTGAAGATCTTGAGATTTCTTAAATAAACAATGTTATATGATTAAAAGCAGAATTAAATGACTGGTTTAACAGTGAAATAAAAAAACTTACATCAATACAAAAAAAAATAAGTTTATTACGACGAACAGTAAATATTTAGATGAGAGTTTAACGAAAAAAAAAAACAGATTAAAGCTGTGTTTAGTACGAACAACAAATAAAAATTATCTGTGGATAAAATTAAGAGTCAGTCGGACCCCCTAAAGCATTTGCTAAGGCTCTACATCTCTCTACATGCTCAGTAACAGGTTGTCAATAGTGGCCTGGGGTATCATGCTCCACATCCACGAAAGATGTAAGAAAAGATCTTGTTCCGTTCTTAAGTTCTGAGGAAGCTGTTGAAATGCTATTCTTCCGAGTACATCCCAGGCATGCTCAATAGGATTCATGTAACAGGATTGTGAAGGCCAGTCTATGAGCTTGATATCATGTTCACGGAAAACATTTAAAACAGGTCCTGCAGTGTGCGCGCGAGCATTATCTTGCATGAACATGAAATTCTCTACCATTTGAATTCGGTGCAGAACAACAATCGGTTCTACCACCTCGTGATGGTCATCATTACAGCTCATATACGTCCCCACCGAGGGGCTCGAGCCTACCCTGAATCAGGGCGATTAGGCCTTAGTCGACCACGCGGGCCCAGTGCGGGTTGGTCGACTTCACACACAACCTTCGAGTTTCTTCGCAGGCGTGTGCAGGTTTCCGCACGATGTTTTCCTTCACCGTTAAAGCAATCTGTAAGTATGTACGTAAGTTTTTGAAAAACTCATTGGTACATTGGCCGTCCAGATTTGAACCCGGTACCTCTGGTAAGATGGACCGAGTCGTTACCGGTTGAGCCACCGACGCTTTTATCGTGATGGTATTTGTCTGCATTCATGTTGCCCCATATAAAAAAGAGGTCAGTTCTTCCGCCAAGAAGAATTCCAGCCCAGACCATTATTAGGACCTGATAGGGATGCACACGCGCACTCTCCTTGAATCAGGGAGGAAACCGTATCTGGATTCATCAGAAAACAACACACGAGCCCACTCATCGTCTGGCCACTCTAGATGAAGACGTGCCCATTGTAACCATAGAACACGATTGCCTCGCCGGAGAGCTACAAGCCGCCAACGGCCTATGAGACTTCATGCAGTCTACTCCTGGCTGTTTGGGTGCTGACAGCCACCTGGTGTTGGGCTTGCAGCCTTTCAACCAGTTGCCGCGCTGTAGTTTTAGGCTCCCGCCTAACGATATTCAAAATAAAGCGGTCTCTGAGTTGTAACACGTGATCTATCTGGATTTCCTTCGGCCGTATTCCCGGTGAGCCGATAACGTTGCCATAACCTTCGAATTACCGACTAGTTGGAGTCGATTGCATCTGCAACTTGACGTTGTGTACTTCTGGCTTCCAGCCTGCCCACAGCGCGTAACCTTTCATCTTAAGTTAAATGACGGCGTGGCATTACCGCTTATAAGCCGATACTTTATTTCAAATTTTAAAAAAACCATCTTCAACACAATAAAATTCAATTCCAGTCAACAAATGAAGAAACTTTATAACAAGATGAACCTTCTGCCGCCAATCAATTGAAAATGATGTAAAAGAGAAGAATTATATTGTTTGAATTTTTTAAATTGGAACATTACTTCGAGTTTTTATTTAGTTTAAAATTTGATATGTGGCCAGTTTCTTTTTTCGAAGAGATTATACAAAAAAATTATTAATAATTTTGAACTTTTGAACTTTTAAGACTGTTATGCTTATACCACTTTTTTTTAAATTTGGCTCAATTTTAGTCATATTCCATAATGCCTACTTAAACCATAATTTTTTGGGTGGTTGGTAAGTAGGTGATATTATGATAACACATTTCCGCAAAAAAAAATCCCTAAACGTCCAATCATCATTACAGCTCATATACGTCCCCACCGAGGGGCTCGAGCCTACCCTGAATCAGGGCGATTAGGCCTTAGTCGACCACGCGGGCCCAGTGCGGGTTGGTCGACTTCACACACAACCTTCGAGTTTCTTCGCAGGCGTGTGCAGGTTTCCTCACGATGTTTTCCTTCACCGTAAAAGCAATCGGTAAGTATGTACGTAAGTTTTTGAAAAACTCATTGGTACATTGGCCGTCCAGATTTGAACCCGGTACCTCTGGTTAGATGGACCGAGTCATTACCGGTTGAGCCACCGACGCTTTACAATAGGAAGAGCAAAAATCAAAACCAATGTCAAATGAAAACTATGAAAAAAGTAATAAAAATGACTATCTCATAAACTACTAAAAATCATAGAACATACACGGGGGTAATTCAGTAAACTAGATGTAAGGCATCTAAAAAACTTTTGGATGTCTGCTCTGGCCAATCCATATATAAAATGATGTAAGAAAGGTAAATAATCCCAACTCACCTGAAGACAAGGAAGAGGGCACGCGATGGTGGCCGGTATATGCGCACTGGCTGCGCTTGTCAATCCAGAAATGCATTGGAACTCCTTGCTCGTCTGCTCCAAGGAGAACCTATACAAACTCAGCTACTGATGACCCATGAGGACTGGCTAGTCACATTGGAACTCCTTGCTTGTTTTATTGAAGGAGAAGCTTTAAAAAGTTTGAATAGCTGATGATGAAAGATGATCGCTCCTAGTTTGTGCTGGCTGGCTGGTCACATTGGATGTTTTTGCTCTTTTTGACTTATTTCTATTTTCTGTGTGCTTGTCAGTCATGCATGACTATTGTGTTTATCCATCTGTACTCCTTGCCTAGAGAGCTAGAAAGAAAAATATGTTAAATTATTTATTTTATCAATAAACTTTGAAATTGATGATGTGATGGAGGTCGCGGAGTAGCGCCAAGTGTCCCTAGGTCATTAAAAATTATGAGGTCTAAGAAAGCTATATTTTTTATAGAAAACATTGATAAAATATTAAATAAAAACTTACCAGAAGATAACATTTCCATAAACAATAGGTACTTATTACAAGTTGCCCTTAACAACAAATACTACATACAACTTTTTTTTAAATATAGTAATTTGTTAACACATTTTTCGTTCCTAGCTTTTGCAAAATTTTTTGCATTTTCTACAACCAACACCAGATTTTCATTTGACAGCCATAGAGACGGGGGCGGGGCGCGCGCGCGCGTTTGACATGCGCGGGGGATGGAAACACGCAGAACTGCCAACGTAATGACAAAAAGTTTTTAGAATCGATTTAAATGACAGTTCAGACATCCGGCATTTTCTTTACGTTCCAAAACGACGGGGCTTTACATATTTATGATTTTTGCTCAAAAGTAAACGGTCATGATCGTATCATGATAATATTTATTTCCCAGTACAATATGGACATCCGAAAATCAATAAAATCACGCAGCGCTACTTGTAAAAAAAATAATATAAATTCATTTGAGATCGTTTTTCTAGCAGATTTAAAACATTTTTTTGAGGATGTGAAAATTTTATAGTTTGATAAGTGTAGATATCAAAAAAAGATAAATTCATTGATTTAAAAGAATTCCAAAAGAATTTTTTATTCAACTTAATACCTACTAATGGATACAAAAACACGATTTCTTAAAACTACCTATACAGAATGCCAAGTCATAAAGTGCACAAACGAAAGGGAGTGCTTTTATTTTATTTTGATAATACATAAGTTGATTTCCTTATGTACATAACGTGCCATAACTTTTAAATTATGAGGACTATGGAGTTGAAATAAACACATAAATGATGAAAAATAATGTGAATGAGAGATAATAAAACAAAAAACCATAACAAATCACTGTTGTTGAGAAAAAAAAAACAGATATAAGCGTAAAAGTCGTCAACATATTTTTTCAATTAAGTAAATTTTCTCAGAATAACGACCACATAAATCTGGTTTGTTATTACTGTGTGTTAATCTGCATGCACCTATCGTTCTATAAAAAAAAATACCTTTCCATTTTTTTATAGGAATTATTAAAGATGAGTACTGCGTCCTGATGAGATGAGTGATGAGTAATTTGTGGGGGAGGCCTTTGTCCAGCAGTGGACGTCCGTCGGCTGATATGATAATGATGAGTACTGCGTACGCGCCCGGCAGCGTTGCCAGATATATTTTTTTGCCAGGTCGGGATTTCGAAACTTATTGAGTGAAAAAAGCGGGATTCATTCGTCAAAAGCGGGACATAGTATAAAAACGTGAAAATCAGAAGTTTTTAAATATTTGTCTTTTTATTTGATTTTAAATTACGTGGTACGTGACTATAGTTAGCACCATAGAAATTTATTTTAATAAAAAATGTATATTTTAAATCAGATTTACCCTATCGTTAGGTAGTTGAGTCTTCTTAGTCTTCTAAAAAAAAGGTTTGGCATTCTTCTTGGGTGCAATGTCTTCCGGTTCCGAGCAATCCGAAACATCACTATCGGCTTCATTCATCTTAAACGATTCTAATAAGTAAACTTCAGTAATGGAAAAAAAAGAGTAAAAAGCTTAAACTTTGTTTGTTTAATGTAATAAATATACAAATGGGAATGAGAAGAGAGTGAAAGAGAATAAATATGTCGGCCCCGACACCCTCTATACAGGTGCCCAGTCATAAAGTGTACAAACGAAAGAGAGTGAAATTAGACTCAAATGTATCGTAAAAAAAGAACCAGAAATATTCGGTGTTTTTTTTATAAATTGTTATTAATTGAGTTTGAGCTACTTAAGTACTCGTACTCATTTTTAACAATCTTTAGTAAAAAAAAAGACAGGTATAACGTATTTTTTTTTTAGTTTAACAATAGTTGAATGCAGATTAACAAACAGTAATAAAAACTAGTGTTATGTGGCTGTTAATCGAAAAAAATACTTTAATTGAAAAAATACTAAAAGAAAGCCGAGGTTGGCTGTATCCTTGATACTGCCGTAAGTAAATTGCGTGGATACGTCTATGTGTAAAAGAATATTCGTGTAATTGGCTTGAGAATATGTATGCGGTCTGGGGACCCCCCCGGCCCCGTCAGGAACGACTTTGCATAAAGTGGTTCCGAGACAGTCAAGCTTCTTGGCAGCAGTTAGGAACGAAGTTCCAAAGAGGTTCCGAGTCGGTCAAGCTGCTTGACGGCAAGCACGTAGATTTTTACTTTAGCCAAGTATTTTGACCGTTTTCAATGTTTGTTTGATGCTAGAGATGAAATCAAATTTATGTTTTTTTAATCATGTTCCTTTAATTTTACAATATGTTTTATTATTAATGGTATTGCGGAAAAAAATACAAATTCTGTAAAAAAATGACCTGTCTACCCATTACGGTTCATAAAGTACAGCCCACGGACAGGCTGACCGATTTATAATTTATTGTTATAGCGTCAATTTCAGCTGTCTACCTATTACGCTTCATGAAATACAGCCCGCTAACACATGGACAGACAGACAGACAGACAGACGGACAGTGAAGGCTTATTAATATAGTTCCGTTGGTCAGCCTTTGGGTGTATACGGAACCCTAAAAAGAAGTCCACAAAAAAGTGAACAAGTGCGAGTCGGACCACACGAAAAATAGGGTTCCGTAGTGTTTAAAAATTATATTATATTTTAAAAACAAAGCTATTTTTGCAGTTATAGAACATTTTGTATGGTGTATGGTTTAGCAGGGTATAAGTAAAATAATTAATTTAAAAGGAAAAAATATAGTACTTATATAGTTTACATAATTTAGGCTTTATTAGTTTAGGAGTAATATCTAGTCGACACACTTAAGACACAGTATTACGATATTGCCTACATATTGTAATTCTGTGATTAAGATGTGCAGCTAGATTTGTGAAAAAAATATTTTGAATCTAGTTTCGCTCCATTTTGTTTGTGAGGCAACCTGTATTGCTGCCAACCGTCCAGTTTCAAATTTAAATTCATATCATCATTCTCCTCGCTCGGCATGCCATTGTAATGCCTTGATCCAATGACTTCTATATTACTGGCGTACCTTGATCACACAATTGTGAATAAAAAAAATGATACCTTATCCCTTAATAAGCAAGTATACGCACAGATTATCAAGATTTATTATTATATCCAATTATGTTTCTCAGTAGTGATGTAGGCACTACTAGGCACCTACTATAGTATAGGTAGGTGGGTGAGTAGGTACCTACCTACCGCACGTACTAATATATATACATACGAGTATATACTTTGGCACTGGTGTGATCTGGGCTCTGGGCTTGAATTCTTATTTACTTGTTTTAAACAATGTGTACGTACATAGGTAAGTACCTAGGTAAGTATTTTAATCTTCTTTTCAAGAGCCAAGAATACCATTTTTTTTTCGGGTTGGTCACGGGATCAAGATGGCGTCGCGCTGCCATCGAAATATTATTTAGGTACCACTGACCTCACTGCGCGCCGTACAGGTCAATAGTAAGATAGGTAGTTAGTTAGGTATCACGGATTCATCAGAATGCGAATCCAATATACAATAAAATTTTAGCACAATCTTAAAACGACTAAAATTAAAGTGGCGCGTAAGTATTTGGCAGTGCAACACTTATAAATATGTATATCTTAATCTTACTCAATAAATGATCACCATATTACATCAATAACTAATCATAATTGATTTATTTTCAATTTTGTGTCAACCCTTCCGTTATTCCGTATGTCGGCGCTAGTACCTACGCCGGTGGCGGGATCGTGCAACATCAAATGTGTTGCGATACTGTAGGCCTCAGAGCAATATAACAGCTGTAGGCAATATCGTAATACTGTGGTACTGCTATCTCTTTCATTAGTTCCGGCACTATTTAGACCAACTAACTTTATCGACTTGTGGAACCCGAAAAAAATGTTACATTCGTATTCTTACATTTTGGCACTTTTCTTAGCCGATTTCGATATTTTTCACAGAATACAATTGTTTTTGATGTCTCGCTATAACACTGCATACTTGGTTTATACGTGAATGATCCTCATTTCAAAACATGTGTGAACAGCTACTCGCTTACATCACTGTCTCGGCAGAGAAACATATGACTGTCTCGCCCGTTTGCTCGGTAGGTACGTGTGATTAAGGCGATTATGGGTGGGTAAAGATATAAAGAGGCGGGTTCCCGGTGCGGACAAACCGGTACGGGTAGGTACCGATCTGTACAGGTAAAATATTCCAATGTAATTATATGCGCTCACGCATAAAGAAACAGGTTGGAAACGGCGTCATACGGGCTTGAACGTTTGTCGGTGTAGGGTGTCTTCAAAATGGATATAGACAAAGACTAATGGTGACAAGTAGTCTTTCTTCAGGTGAAATGGGTTGACGATGCCAGTTACACCAGTTCTTAATTAGGAGATGTTCTATTTTATTTAGCACATAGTCGAATGTTTCTGGTGTCATCCTGGTATAATCATAAAAGTCGTCTTCATCATAAAAAATAAATAAATGGTGATATGTACCAAATTTATTTCTTTTACTATTAATATTAGATACACCAACCGTCCTTCTTTTTCTACATTTTAAGTACTTAAACACATCTCGAAGAAAATCGTCGTCCGACGAACTCGAAGCCATGATGGTCAATATAAACAGATTTACCTGTATACTGCACCGATACGTACTGACACGCACCGATAAGTCCGTACCGGGAACCCGCTTCTTTATATCTTTACCCTGGCATAAACGTTAGTGAGTGAAAAGTAGTGATTAAATGCTCTTTGGCCATTGTGTCTTGTTGACGTGCAGTGCTGCAGTGTTGCCAACTTAGCTCCTATAAAGCTAAATCTAGCTCTATGTTATGTTTATCAGCTTTGTATTTAGCTCTACAGCTCTTTTATTTTAAAATCTCAGCTCTTTTTTTAGGATTGAAAAAATATTTGTTGTTTTGATCAATTGTTTATGTAAATTAATAAGTCCATTCGTTAATTAAACTCAGTCATACCATTCCCAACTCCAGTCGCATTCCGAACCTACGACGACGGTCTTAAAGGAACAGTTCACTCTGACAACAGGGTAGCCTATTGAAAATCACTTCTGATGTTATCATATCTGTGCGTTTGATGTATGCGCGTCTTCTTCCTGTCTCCTTCTTCTTCTTCCATCTGCGGCGATAAACATAGTCACGGTTTGGCTTGTGTCACAAAGAGATATGTAGTACACAGATTTATTCAACCGTGATGATTAAAGTTTGAGGGCAATCCCATTTATTGCACAACATCCTTGTATCAAGATTTGTGAGTGTAAAAAAGAAAAAATTAAGTGCGTGATTGTGATTTTTTTTACTAATGATTTGGCTAATTTGTGTTCAATGTGAGTTTTGTGTGTGATCTGTGAATCAACATGTCATAGAATAAGCTATATAGCGAAAAAAAATCGGAGATGAAAGGCTTTCTGAGCCTTCTTTTCGAGGTTGGATGATATAGCTCCTTTTTATAAAAAAATCAGCTCTTTTTTAACTTTTTTTGTAATGGCTTAGCTCTTTTAGCATATACGGAGTTGGCAACACTGCTGTGCTGCAGACTGTAGAGCAAAGAGAATATAATAAACTACGTTTCTGTAGAGTACTTTACTTTTTAAAAACTGGTGCGTTGTGTTTTCGTCACAGAACACTATTAGTTTTCGTGTTTTACGTAAAAGTATATTGGTGTGCAACAATCGTACAAAAAACTGTGATTGTTTTATTGCGTATATGTATTTCTGTTCATGATGTTGGTTGCGCCTGGTTCGTATCGCAAGCGGTCCTACGATCTTAATCGCCATCCGAACGCTAAGCCCTTTTGTGAGTGCAAGAATTGGCGGACTCCCGTCGAATGGAAACAGCTGAGCCCCTGTCGTTGTGGCGAAGACAATGATCGTAAGTTATTGTTGTAAGCTTTTACACTTAGAATTTGGACACTTACCAATCACCAAGGAGTCACGTACAAGGAATGTACTCTAGGGCACATAGTAGCATTAGACCCTTTTTGCTTTGTCGATCCTAAAGAAATAAAAGATAAAACGCACATCGTTCACGGTGACTTTTTATTGAAAGCGTATAAACAAATAGTTGCTATAGAAACATAAAAATCCTAGAAGAATAAAGTAATATGTATGAGTCTATGCTCAATGTAACCTTAACATCCCATCTCCTTTGAAGCAACTGTCAGTTATGTATAAGCTCCAGCTTGTTTGCATAGTTCCTGTAGTCAAGGTTTAAATAAAGGCTTCATTAGGAAGTCAGCCAGCTGAACTTTGGTGGCAAGCTTTTCAACTCTTAAATTCTTTTCTGGGACACACTGTCTGACCATCTCAGCTTGATGTGCTTTGTCCGCTGCTGCGTTTCATACGGTGGTAATGAGCCAATCTGATTGCGGATTTACTGTCCACAAATAATGGAGGGACTGTCTTCATAACATCACTCTTCATGAAGTTTATGACTCTTGTCAGCCATATTATCTCTTTTGCGGCTCACTAGTTGCAATTATGTCAGTTTCAGTAGAGGATATATCAACCGAACACTGATGCTTACTCTACCATGCTATAGCACCATTAGTAGGGATGCATCGATACGCCTTTTTGCCGATACGATACCGATACTCTTATAAAAATATCGGCGATACCGATACCGATACGCTTATTGAATTCAAAAAGGAAGGTAGAATAAATAAAACACAATTAATTAATAGTTTTAGTAATCAAAATTAACATTTATAAGATTTTTATTTAAAAAACAAAGCATTCTGAAGTTTTGCAGGCAAAGGCGATTTCGCAAGTCTGTTTGAATAAGACCTGCGGTGGAAAATAGTCTCTCAGATGCGACAGGTGCCTCGTTTGCAACGAAATAGATGGGACAACACGCGCGTTTACATTACATTTTTAAAGCGCGAAATTTGAAAAGTATCGTTGAATCTGCCATAAAAATATCGCCGATACTGATATATCGGCAAACCCGAAGTATCGCCGATATATCGGTATCGGTATCGGATGCATCCCTAACCATTAGCGTTAAGGCATATAATGCCGCTCATGGAGCGTCCAGTGGACCCATCACCTCCATGATCTGTGTCATTGTAACACCTAAAGCCCTGAAGAGCAGCGGAAGTCTTGTATGTAATTCTGTATGTCAACGTGCCTTTAACATAGCGTAAGATTCTCTTCACTCCCGCTATAGCTTCAGGTGTTGGACTGTGAAGTTTGCTTGACACTATTCCAACAGCGAACGAAATGTCCGGCCTGGTGCCGACCATATGGTAAGAGAGTGTACCAACAGATTGACGATATGGAAAGTTTATAACCTTATTATTGTGCTTCAGTGATAGCATGGATGATGTCTTTAACTATAGGAGTGACAGCTGCTTTACAGTCCTGCATTCCAAATGGTTCTAGTAGTCGTGTTGCATAACCTTTCTGGCAAATTTTGATAGTCCCATCAGCTCTCTGTTCTAGTTCTATTCTGAGAAAATAAGAACCACATCTTGAAGTGTTGTTGCATCTTGTTTAAAAAATTTTGAGATTCAGCAGTGGCAATAAGTCTGTCCTCAACATATAAAGCTATGATTAGCTTGGATTTTCCCTTTCCTCTTGTAAACAGACAAGCAAAACAGAGTTGCTGGAATTACAAAGAATGCTGTCAAACTTGGCTTCATACAAAGTGAGAGCTATTCACTTTGTATGAAGCCAAGTTTGACAGCATTCTTTGTAATTCCAGCAACTCAGGGCTTGTTTGAGCCCGTAAAGACTCTGTTTATGCTTCCACACTTTTCCATCAATGTTTGAGTAACACTCTGGCAGCTTCATATACTGAGCAAGTTTTTTTTAGGGTTAGTATGGGGAAATTCTAAACTATAAGATATAGAGAAAAATGCTCTTAGGAACCATGATCTCAATTTTAGAGAAAATTAAAAATGCGTTTTAAAAAATAAAAAAAAAACTTAATATACAGCTTTTTTTGAAAAAATTTTTTTTTTGTTATTTCAATCGAATATCACTTTACTATCCAAAAATTGTATGGAGGCCATAGGTCTAAAGTTGCTAGAAGTTGTTGAAATTAATGTTTTAGTTTTTTAAAATAGTTATGTGTTACTGGCTGATTTTCAAATGAAAAAGAAAAAACATAACAAGTTGTGTGCTTCTGTCATTCATTAAATGCTTAATTAAGTGAATTAATTAGTTGTGTTGTGAATTCAATGGTGGACAGGAGGTGCCGGCTCTAGCCGTTACGCCACCGACGCTCTACCAAAACAATACTCACAAGAATAAGATTTATCACCAAAATAATAAATAAATATTTGTTATGAGCCAAGTTGCTTCTGGTGCTTCGCTGATGATGACAGATCTATCTGTAATAAAATATATTAACACAAAATTTTATGCTATTTTTGACATTATTTGACATTGTATTGCATTGTATCAATGTGCTTTATTTTTAATTTTCTTTTGATTATCTTTTTATGTTTGACTTTTATAGTTTTATAATTTATTACTATTCTGATGATCATATTATCCTTTGACAAATTATTTAAGCTTTATAGTTATATGACATTGATAATATGAAATAAATAAATCTAATCTATCAATTTGAGAACGAAAATATTGAATAGAAATGAATCTATTTAATTGAGGTCGAAAAATATAATTCTATCGAAAAATCTGAATTTCATTTTTTGTGCGAAATGGTTTAATTATAATTTGGTTGTTTTACTGTGTCGAAGTTGTCTGTAAAGTGTCAATAAACATTGCATAGCAAAATACCTTTTTTCCGACATCTACAGTGGTATATTTCACGTTTTTTAGTTGTTTCTAGTTTTAGAATTTTTTAAGTTTTCTTAAAACTATTTTACGGCAGCACCTACTTACGTAGTATGGATATGAAAGCATTGTAAATAGTTATTTATGACACTGCCAAGTAATGAGAGCAGGGTTCGAGGATATATATCAATTGTTATATATCATGATATATATCCGATATATATGAAGGCATTTTTAGTGATATATATCAAAATAAACTTTCTCGTCTTACTAAAAGTTCTTGCTGTTTTACTTTTACTCATTTTACTACTCAGTATAAACACTAGAGTACAAGTTTATAACGTCAAACTAAGTTTAACTTTAACTTTTAATTTTATTACTTATGTTTATTGGATACTGTGGATATATAATTATACTGAGGTATGGTGTACTCTTTAAATTTCTGTGAGACTGATTATTACTGCTAATAATTAATAATTGAAAGAATTATTACCAGGCTGATTTAATTTCTTTAAAGCAACTTGTGTGCCTACTTGTTAATTAATAGTTTATGATTATTATAGATTTTAAAAATACTGAGATACAAGTGTATCCTGTAGGCAAACTCTATACGAAAACCTTATATAAAAAAATGCAACCTAGTTTTTTTTCAATAGCAATGTAATAAAAGTAACATAAAATAGATTAAAAACAGTAAAAAAGAATAAAAAAATTATCGAATTTAATTAATAGAATTAATTTAATATCAAATTTTGACATATATCGGATATATTTCATAAATATCCGATATTTTGATATTTATTATAAATATCGGATATTTTCGAACCCTGAATGAGAGCCATTGTAACATGAGTGCTATTTGCAATAGACAGCATGAGTGTTACAATGGCTAATTGCGTGCAGTGGCATACAATACTTTTTCTACAACCATGAAATAAATAAAATAAATTCATTGTAGTACAGTTGTCTCGTTTTGAAATGATCATTGTAAAACGACTTGTAGGAATGTATACTTTTGTGATATGATTTGAAGTTATGTATTAAGCAAATTACCAAATGGGAGTAGAAAAAGTACATAGTAATACATCCTGCTTCTCAACACGTCAGCGTGCTGAGTTAAAGATGATTTTAAACTTTTCCCGGTAGTATTGCCTGTGCACTTATAGCTTTATACTTATTATGGTTAAAATCTTCTTGTTTTCTTGTTATGTGTTTCTACCAAAGTAGCCCCCGAACTGTTTTACTATGATCAGTGTTAAAATTTAGCACTTAATATTAATATATTAGCAAAACCTTCCCTGAATCGAAAAGTGGTTTTTGCATACTCTCAATAGTTTTGAAAGACCTATTTAACCCGTGTATTCAACAATATCCCACACAATACATCAAACAAAAACTTTTTTTAAAGATTTTATTGTGCCACTTGTCAGCGTGATTAATATGTATCATCAGATCAGCTCATATATACGTCCCCACCGAGGGGCTCGATCCTACCCTGAATTAGGGCGTTCGGGCCTTAGTCTACCACACAGGCCCAGTGCGAGTTGGTCAACTTAACACACAACCTTCGAGTTTCTTCGCAGGCGTGTGCAGGTTCACCGTAAGAGCGTCGTATAAACGTGCATATGAAATAAAAATTCGGAAACTTATTGGTACGTGGCAATATTCGAACCGCCACCTCCCAGACTGAAGGTAGCGGCCCTAGCGGTTACGCCACCGATGCTCTTCTTTCACTGTTTACTTTGTGTGAACTTAGACTATTAATACACTATCAGATGTAGCATAGCGTCATCATCATCATCTCCATATATCAGCCTAAAGACGTGCACTGCTGGACAAAGGCCTCCCCCAAGGATTTCCACAACAACCGGTCCTACGTTACCCGCATCCAGCGGCTTCCCGCGATCTTCACCAGGTTGTCGGTCCGCCGAGTGGGAGGCCTGCCTTCTCTTATGTCTTCTGGTGCGCAGTTGCCACTCGAGAAGTTTAATGCCCCAACGCCCATCTGTAGCATAGCATTTTTTACCGCCTCCGTGGCGTAATGTTTAGTCCATTCGCTTCTCACCAGGAGGTCGCGGGTTCGATTCTGGCGGGGTCAACTTGTAAGACTCGGTTTGGTTGGTGGTAGGGCATTTTCTAAGCCCGCTTGGCTAGCTACCACCATCTTATCTAAGTCTTGCCGCCAAACATCAGTGTTTGATGTGTTCCGGCTTGAAGATAAGATAGTCAGTTCTCCATTGCATTGGGGAATCTTGGTAAGCCCGCTTCCATCTTCGGCATCATCTTCGCTTACCATTAGGTGAGATGATGCCAAGGACTTACCAATTGTGAATAAAAAAAAATAGCCTGTTGTAATAAAATATAAACACATTTTACATTGATAAAAACTACTTCGCAGTCCGAGAATGGAAATGGGAGCAGCCCAAGCTCGCTGTGTCCGGCTGGGTGGTCGTCAGCGAGGACCAGAAGGAGGTCATATTTCACCCATCGTACAGTTCCGGCACCGCTGCTGTCAAGGGGGATACGCCACTGCTACACAACCACCACTATTATTGGGAGGTCAAGATGCTCACAGAGACTTATGGAACTGATATTGTAAGTACATATCACAAGCAATTTTTGTACAATTAAATGGGTTGCACGCATAATGAATATGCAAAACGACACCGCCCCTCCACACACACGCACACACACACACACGTACACGTGGAATGGAAAAAAAATGATTGTCTGTAAAGTCGGTTTACGGACGATAGTTTAACGTGACTACGTCATAACGTAACGGGACAATGAGCGTAACGGAACAATGAGTCATCCTTTTTCGTGCGTGCAGCCGGCGTCCATAGATTTATTAGACGTTGTCACGTCAAAAATATAGGAAAAATAATTTATATTTTTTGGGTTTTTTTTTAATATTTCTATTTTGTTATTTATTTAGTTATTTTTATTTTATTTTCCATTCCGAGTGTGTGTGTGTCGTTATGCTTGTGTGTCATTTCGCGTAAACGTCATTATGCGTAGATATGTCACTAAGCGTGTAATCCAATTAAACGCCATGCCACTTTACGTACTAAATGACAGAAACTATCCAATTTAATGCAGTGTTTTCTTAGTGTGTACTTGATTATTTGTGTGTCATTTCGCGTAAACGTCATTATGCTTAGATATGTCACTAAGCGTGTAATCCAATTAAACGCCATGCCACTTTACGTACTAAATGACAGAAACTATCCAATTTAATGCAGTGTTTTCTTAGTGTGGACTTGATTATTTTTACCTGCCAACAGGAAGGGTTATGTACCTTACGGGCTATGTATGTATGCTACGTTCGACGGATGGCACAGCCTAAAATACTGAAAGGATTTAAATAAATGAGGTGTCTTGATATAATACGTTGTGTCCTAGGCTATACAGGTGTAGCAAAATTGGTGTAGGTCCCGTTAACTGGGGGTTCTACTCGTCATACTAAACGACTTTCTCTACGGAACCCATAGCCGCCGAGGGGCTGGAGCCTACCCTGAATTAGGGCGATCGGGCCGTAGTCGACCACGCGGGCTCAGTGCGGGTTTGTCGACTTCACACACAACCTTTGAATTTCTTCGCAGGCGTGTGCAGGTTCACCGTAAGAGCGTCGTATAAACGTGCATATGAAATCGAAATTCGAAAACACATTGGTACGTGGCAGGATTCAAACCACGACCTCCCGGGCAGGAGGTAGCGGCCCTTGCCATTACGCCACCGACGCTCTGACTCTCAGCACCCCCCATATAATACTTAAATGCACAAAATCGGTCGATCAGCTGATCGATTTGTATGAAGAGTAAAAAAAAAATTACGTTTTCAGCAAAGTTGTTCAGTATGGTGAGTAGAAGCCCCAGTTAACGGGACCTACACCAATTTTGTTACACCCTTTATAAATAAAATATAAATAATATAAATCTCAGAAATTCAACATTCTAGATGTTTGTTTACAAAATGCAGTCTGTCGTAATTTAGGTATGTTTTTCCCATTAGGGCCTCCGAAGTAACGGACTACACAAAAAATCCCATGAGGGCATTTTTGTTCCAACAAATTTTTCATAATATCTACTATTTTATTCCCATTAGGGACCGATCCCTATTCCCATTACGTTACACACTTTGGACTTTGTACCGTTCTTATGCCCAATGCGTATGGATCAGAATCACACTACGAGTGTATAGCTTGATGGGCTGGCCTCTACTGTACATTATGGGAGATATTTTACTGTGGTTCGCGATGTTTTTGGAGTTTAGTAGGTAGGTACCCAACCAAAACTGTGGTGATGCCTTCGGTGCGCGAGTCGGATTTACACTTGGCCAGTTTTGTTTTGTAAGTAAGTAAGTAAGTATATAAGGTGTAACAAAATTAGCTGAAACTATTTTACCTGGCGCTTCTACCCATGAAACTGAACAACTTTCTCCATGGAACCCATAGTCAAATCGCAAAAAATAAATGGCTCTCTCATACTAACTCGATCAGCTGATCAGCCAACTTAGTATCATCATTACAGCTCATATACGTCCCCACCGAGGGGCTCGAGCCTACCCTGAATCTGGGCGATTAGGCCTTAGTCGACCACGCGGGCCCAGTGCGGGTTGGTCGACTTCACACACAACCTTCGAATTTCTTCGCAGGCGTGTGCAGGTTTCCTCACGATGTTTTCCTTCACCTTTCACTGTCAACTTAGTATGGGAAGGTCAAATTATTTTTTGAGATTTGACTATGGGTTCCATGGGGAAAGTGGTTCAGTTTCATGGGTAGAAGCACCAGTTAAAATAGTTTCAGCTAATTTTGTTAGACATGGTGAAAGTTGTTCAGTTTCATGGGTAGAAGCACCAGTTAAAATAGTTTCAGCTAATTTTGTTAGACCTTATATATTTGCTTTTAAACAAGGTGCAGTAAGTAAAATGATGATCGTTATTAAAGTAGGAATCACTTGTTTAGCCATATAAAACAACAGCATGCAAATGTTATTAGTAACAAATAGATAGAAACAAAACAAAAAAACTTCAAATTTAATCCTTGACAATACATCATAATTTGTGACCCAAAAACTCATTAAGAGAATAGAACATATTATGAAGAAGCCATTCATGTAGGGTTTTCTTAAATCTATTGAAAGGCAGATCTTTAAACGACTGCGGTATTTTGTTATATATGACGTGACCCATCCAATAGCAATTTTTTTGTCTTGGGAATTTCGCTCATAACTGGCCTATTGGGTTTTCTTTTCACTGTTGCAGTTACTTCACTCGCTTGCTTGTAGAATGTTTTCTGATATTATTTAACAAATTTAGCCATTTAAAATACGTAGAGACAAGGCAGCGGTAAGATTTTCAAGGTCTTAAATAGCTGTCTACACGATACGTCCTGTGCTACTCCATAAATTGAATGAATACATTTTTTTTGGGCTATGAAAACACTCATAACGTTTGTGCTGTTGCCCCAGATGACTATTCCATAACGAAGGCTGGATTCAACGCAAGCATAATAAGCTGTGACAGCCGTACTTCTAGATGCAACTCTTGTCAGTTTATAGAGAGCGAAAGAAAAACTATTAACTTTGGCACACATTTTTTCAACTTGGTCTTTCCAGTTTAGTTTGTCATCGATTGTAATGCCAAGAAATTTTACACATGTTGCCCTCTGTAGAGTTTGTCCTTTATAATGAATACTAAGATTTTGTTTATTATTATAATTAATGAATGTCGATTTGTTAAAATTAATTTGAAGATTATTATTGTAAAGCCATTCGATTATTGATATTATTGTATTATTAATACTTATTGTGCGCATATCTATAGTAACGTCTAGTAAAGGCCAAAAAGTTTACTTCATGCTGGCTCACATCCAACGATCTCTGGCAAATACATACATCAAGTGCGTCTTCAACTTAACTATGGCTGCGTGAAAAAGAAAACAATATGCTATTTCATTGCAGTTTTTGGCAGCTAAAATATGTTATATCTAAAACCCTTAAAAAAGAAATTCTTATATATGTTCTTGAATAGGTCTTTTAAAACTACTGAAGGTTTACTAAAACCATTTTTGATTCAGCGTTCCATTTGAGAAACATTAAGTTTGAAAGTGCTAATTTTTTTAGAGTCAGTTTGACCGCTGTTTCAGAACATCTGAAAAAAAAATACATCTTTCTAGTACTAACAGTCTCTGAGCTAAGGCGCGACAGCCGGACAGACAGACATGGCAAAACTATAAGAATTCCTTGTTGACTACGGGACCCTAATAAACTATTGTTTGTTACCTTTGATAAGAGTCGTTTGGCAAGCTTTTTTTTTTTAAATCTACAACTACTTCCACGTTAGGATAAAAATAAGTTGTATATTTCTTTATACTATCACAAGAATCCTATGAATACTTACCACTAATTCCTGATGCACACTTTGTCTACATCAAGTCAGCAAAGAATGGACCGTCGCGTAGTAGCACGATCTCACTGTGTCCGGGCAAACAGTACTGCGAGACGTCGCAGTGCGAAGCAGGCCTGGCCCAGCCTGGCACATAAATTGTCAATATGCGACCGACTCCCATAAGATTGCGCCGTCGAGCTCGAATCCTAAAAGTCTGGTTGAGCCAATTTTCTGCAGCGATAGTCCATTCACCACCTAGACGGACAGACAGCCTAGATGGAATCCTGCCCGCAAGACTAAAGTGTATAAAATTTGTCTTCTCTAGATTTAGCGCGAGACACATTAACTCCATAAAATATATCTCAGAACCTGCTCTGAAATTATACCTTTTAAATGCGAAAAACCGCAACGAAATCAGTAGTCAGTAGTAGTAGGAAAATGGTAACTGACTCACACACACACACACACACACACACACACACACACACGCGCGCGCGCACACAAACAAACTACCTCTAACCCCAAACGCATATTCGCCGTGCGTAATTAAAATATTTTTATCCATAAACAACCAATATTGTCCACAGATGATAGGCATAGGAACGGAAAAGGTGAACTCAGAGGAATTCCTTTTCAAGTTCACATCTCTCCTCGGCGAAAATGGGGAGTCCTACGGCCTGTCTTACAAAGGTGCTGTCCGGCACAACGCAACCATATCCAAGGACAGTGTAGGCTTCTGTCGAGGCAGCATCATTGGAGTGAGGGTTGACATGTGGAAGGGGACGCTCGAGTTCTATCTCAACAGAAAACCACAAGGTGAGTTGGAACTATCATCTTCTGTATGAGGAGTATAAACTGGAGGTCCATACACGACCAAACGCCTTGACCCTGAACGATTCCATAGACAAATCATGTTGTAAGTAATTACATAAGGTCTTATAAACAAGGTCTGTTAAATGTAACTTAAAATTGAAAATTTAATAAAAACACGACTGCATAAACACATTACCCCTCTTTTTGGGAGGTCAGGTAAAATGTATTCTATGTCACTCATGTATTTGTAATTTATATATTTATTTATATATATTATATTTATTTATACATATTATATTTATTTATATATATGTATTTGTAATTTATCTTTGTTATTAAGTGTTAATTTTTAGTTGCACATGCACCCACCCGCTATCGTTCCACTTTCTCGTCTCCTCCATTCACTAAAGGTTGGCTATAAGAAATCGCTTAAAGCGATAAGTCAGCGTTTGCATATCATTGTGTATTTAGCTAGTTGTAAGTTTTTTCATTTTTGTGTATGTGGTGTGTGGAATAAAGAAACATACATACATACATACATTAGACCTGAAAAAAATATACTCCTTTTTGATGGTCTGTCATGTAACAGGAAGAAGTAAAGAGTTTTAAAAAACCTAACCTAACAAATGCACTGCAATATTTTAAAACAACGACGTTAATGTTTATAGTAAACTTATTTTTATCTCCATCTGACCTAACAGCTGTACAACTCGAAGTCATTAACTCGTTAATTAAAATAATTGAAGCACCACGATAAGGCTATATATAGCTAATTACTAATCTTTGTATCGAGAAAAGTTTGAAACGTTTATCGTAAACTAGTTTTATAGTATAACTGTTACAATAATTAACTTAGTTACGAAACGAACATGATGTGCCGTCATTGTCATATTAATCTCGATAAATGTACGAGGGGCAGTAAAAAAGTTTCTGGCCTAACAAAGAAAAGAAGTACATCATATTTTTAAAACATTTTTTATTTTTCGAAATAGTCTCCCTCCATTTCAATGCACTTTTCAGATCTCTTAAAAAGTTTTCTATCCCCTTATGAAATACTCAGTTTGGTCCTCAAAATGGCATATAATATCTATAAGCAACGACTCGGTCCTTCTAACCAGAGGTACCGGGTTCAAATCTGGACGGTCAATGTACTAATGAGTTTTTCAAAACTTACGTACATACTTACCGTTTGCTTTAACGGTGAAGGAAAACATCGTGAGGAAACCTGCACACGCCTGCGAAGAAACTCAAAGGTTGTGTGTGAAGTCGACCAACCCGCACTGGGCCTGCGTGGTCGACTAAGGCCTGATCGCCCTAATTCAGGGAAGGCTCGAGCCCCTCGGTGGGGACGTATATGAGCTGAGCTGCAATCCTCAAAATGGGCGAAAATCGCACGGGTCACTTCATCATCCCAAGAAAAAAAAATTTCTCTTAATTGTTTTTCGCACTCAAATTATTAATAAAAAAAAATCTTAAGTTTTGAGAACAAATTATAGTCACTCAGGGTCAGGTCGGGACTATAAGGTGGGTGGCAAATTTCCTCGAAACCACATTTTGCAACAGCAACCTTGGCAATTGAAGCAGTGTGAAGGGGAGCATTGTTGTGGAGAAGCCGAACATCTGCTTATTTTTCCACGACGCTTCTGCTTGATCTCCTCTCGTAACTGCTCAATAAGGGTGAGGTGAGGTGAGGGTGTGCCACTTACTATGGTATTCCTTTCTTTTCAAGCGACTTCCAAAAAAGAGGAGGTTCTCAATTCGACTGTATGTTTTTTTTATGTGTGTTACCTCAGAATTTTTGACTGGGAGAACCAATTTTGATGATTCTTTTTTTATTTAAAAGCTAGTGCTTCCCGTGTGGTCCCATAGGAGTTTTATTAAAATCGGTGTAGTACTTAATTAGAAAATTAACAAGAACCAAAAATAATAATGCAAAATTGTTCGAAGTTGTTGCGATGGAAGTTGGTTTTTCAACGTGTTTAGCGTTTTCAATTATTTGTCAATCAGTAGTATTCCGTGACAATCCCAGAATACCGTATCCCAGAATATCTTATTGGTTGATTGCGTTACCTTGGCCTTCATAGGCGGCTTTTCATCAGGACGACGCTACTCCATCGATTCCATTTTGGAGAGAGGTTCATACTTTGACTATGGTTTTATCCCTTGTAACAATTGACTTTAAGATTCAAGATTCAAGATATTTATTCAAAATAGGTGCAAATTACACTCTTTCTGATAGTCATAAAATAGTGATTACATAATTTCATTTGTAAAAAATCAAGAAATAAACAATCATTAGTTAATTACGTCAAAATCCAATCCGTGATATTAAAGACTTGAAGTGTGGAACAACTTAACTAAATTTCATGAGATCCGGAAATACTCCAGTATCAATACAAGTGTTGAATAGATCGGCCAAGTAAGGGGCTAAAATTTCAATTACGGACTTTATTAAATTAACAGACATGCCCCAAAGATCTTCAGTATTTTTTAGTTTCAATAACTTAAAAGCTTTTACAATCGTGTGTGGATTAATTTTTCGAAATGTAAAGTCTTCATCGCACTTTGGTACATTTTCAGAAAGTAATTGATTTGCGAGAATAGGCGACGAGTCAAGGCTCTCGGTTGTTTTGAGTGGAACATTTGTAAAGAAAGATTCAAATTCTTCTGTTACCTTTGAGGTTTCAGAAAAGAGACCACGATCAGTTTGCAAAACATATTGTTTCTCTCGCGGCTTCGTTTTCCCTGTCTCCTTATTAATAACGTTCCAAACCGCTTTAATTTTATTTTCAGAATATTTAATTTTCTTAGATATGAAGTTGGCTTTAGCTGCCAAACAAACTCTTTTAAAAAACTCTCTGTGTGTCGTCTATACGCGTCTAAAACTTCTTGAGAGCAAGCTTTTCGCTCACTTCGCTGCAAGCTCGAAAGAAGTTTGGGCACCCACCTGGCACTAACTTTATTCATGTGAAGATGTTCATGGAGAATCCTAAGAACAGAAGTTTTTGAAAGCCCTGTCCTTGCCGCTATTTCGATAACTCAAAACTTCCTCTTCCACTAATTTGACGAAGTCCACGGTGAGTGCCTCCACAGGTAAACGAAACTGCTTACTCCATTATTTAATGTTTAATTGTGGAAAATGACGTAGAGGTATCCCGGTACACAGCATCTAACCTTTTGTTTATATCGACCGAGCTGACAGGAACTTGATCACGAAACGATATTCCAACTATACATTTTGGAAACTTTCAGACTTCCTATTGTTCTAAACGCCGCGCCGTCAATCAAAACCACAACCATCAGTAACCTCAAAACTATACTCGAAAAAGCCAAATAATTGACTATGTCACTTTTATTTTTTTGTAAACCACCATATTTCTTCAGCCAGAAACTTTTGGACCACACTGGTATGTACCCCCTTTCATCGACATTTTAATTATGTTTAGTTCCTAATCCATGGATTATCATTAATTTCAGACGTTTTACATAAATAAATTGAATTAACTTACATTAAGTTACCTAAAACCATAAATTACAATAAATTAACAGAGTTAAACACCGCATTTAGTTCAATTTAGAACAAAAGCCTTAGTTAAATGTCAAAGTAAAAATATATGTATAGGTACGCAAAAAAATGAGGTCAGATTTGATAAATAAATTTTTAAAATTGGCCTTGGACCCAGCGCGTTCATATTTCAGCTAATGCGTAGATGCATCCTAACCTAACGCTGCCTGCCTCTAGCCTGTACTCTGTGCACACCTTAAAAAGTCATCAGTGTGCGTGTCGGCGGAACATCATTGAGGCTCTACAGAATCGCGAATTCCCCAATAGTATTCTGAAATCATTTTGTTGTATTGGACGCGTAGAGCGCTGTGTGGCTGTAGAGTTGCTTCATAGGCTGCACGTGTAGAAAGACTGGCATAGCTGACTTGCCAATTTCAGCAAACACGTAGAACAAAAGATGGTCAGTGTCATGAGTAGTAGCTCTCCGCAACGCTTATCGACTTGGTCGTGGAACACATTGTATCTAATACCTTTAAACGAGCAATTCTTGTATACATATATACTTTGTCGATTACTTTAAGAGTACCATTTCGGCGGTCTTTTGACCATCGCCATGAACCAACGGCTGAATGGATTTCTATCAAACATGTCTATAAATCATTTCGGTTAATCTATCTTTATTTATATACAACACCCCACATTTTGTTGCGTCGAGGGTTAAAAATAAGACGTAAATAATGGGGTTTGTTCACATTATATGGCTAGGACTAATTTAAACCATCGAGTGAGTAATATTCTCTGTTTGTCCAGGCATATCGTTCTACAACCTGCGTCGCCACCAGCTCCTCTACCCGATGCTGTGTTCCACCGCGGCCCAGTCTTCCATGCGTCTCATATACGCGTCCTCCTGGCAAGCCTCGCTCTTGGTGGACGCAGCGAAGATGTTAGCTGCCTCAGCGAGAGGCGATAGGAAGCCGAGACTGCCACCGGGCTTGTGGCATCGACTGCGGTCGCAGTTTTGGTTGACACTGCCTACTGAAGGTAAGCAATGCTGTGTTCTACTGCGGCCCCGTTGTCCACGCGTCTGATATACGCGTCCTCCTGGCGAGCTCGCTTCTGGTGTCCACAGCGAAGATGTTAGCTGCCTCAGCGAGAGGCGATAGGAAGCCGAGGCTACCACTGGGCTTGTGGCATCGACTGCGGTCGCAGTTTTGGTTGACACTGCCTACTGAAGGTAAGCAATGCTGTGTTCCACCGCGGCCCCGTCGTCCACGCGTCTGATATACGCGTCCACCTGAGGAGCTCGCTTCTGCTGGCTCCAGCGAAAATGTTAGCTGCCTCAGCGAGAGGCGATAGGAAGCTGAGACTGCCACCGGGCTTGTGGCATCGACTGAGGTCGCAGTTTTGGTTGACACTGCCTACTGAAGGTAAGCAATGCTGTGTTCCACCGCGGCCCCGTCGTCCACGCGTCAGATAAACGCGTCCTCCTGGCGAGCTCGCTTCTGGTGTCCACAGCGAAGATGTTAGCTGCCTCAGCGAGAGGCGATAGGAAGCCGAGGCTACCACTGGGCTTGTAGCATCGACTGTGGTCACAGTTTTCGTTGACAGTAACTACTGAAGGTAAGCAATGTTGTGTTCCACCAAAAATCGCAAAAAAATACTTAAATAATCGCGTCACTATGGAAAGCAATCATTTTAAAAGATTTTTTATTCAATTTTAATTTATCAGTTTATCTCGGTAAGCTCGCTTCTATCTTCGACATCATCGTCATTTACCATCACGTGAGATGGTGCCAAGGACTTATCAATGGTGGATAAAAACATTAAACCATCTTATCTTTATAAGCCACAAAAGGTTTATTCGAAGGTGGCGATTGTGTCTTCTTACCAGCCCTTTATCAAGGGCTCGCTCTTGGTATCTCCTTATCGGGCAAGGCAGTATACACCTACATCATCAGGATTTTAAGAACCGAATAATATCCAAATTATAACAATTTTGTATTGTCATAGTTTTGAATTCGTAAGGAAAAATTACATGGGAATCAGTTAAGTAGAAATAGTTCGTTTGCACACCCTGGACACTTCATACAACGGGTCAGAAATGACATTTCAAAAAAGGAATGACGGAACAAACAGAATGGCGGCGAAATCCTATAAACCAATCTGTATCAATCTGGGTGACAAGGGGGTGAGGTCGCAATCTAGAGAGCGGCAGGGAGTGTCCATACTGTATAATATATATACTTTGTCGTTTGCAAGATTTGACGCGTGAAGCTAAATATAACCCTTTGATTTATTGTATTCTATTTTTGTCTTGAAGACTCGATAACTATGCTTAATTGTATGTGGGCCGGGTATTCATAGCATTACTCATAGTTGCTATGTTAAGTGCGTAGGTAAATTAATTTGTAAAGAATAGGTACATATTAAATACGTTTATGTTGTGATTTTCTAATCAATTAATGTCGTACATATTTGTAATCAAAAATCAATTAAGGTATCAAAGTTCTTAAAATTATGGAGCTATACTGAGGCTGTTTTTATATTTGCTGATCATCGTCATCTTCATATCAGCTCATATACGTCCCCACCGAGGGGCTCGAGCCTACTCTGAATTAGGGCGATCGGGCCTTAGTCGACCACGCGGGCCCTGTGCGGGTTGGTCGACTTCACACACAACCTTCGAGGTGTGTGCAGGTTTCCTCACGATGTTTTCCTTCACCGTTAAAGCAATCGGTGAGTATATGTATGTACACAGGCCAGCACATCAAGCTACACACTATGGACTATGGACGTTCTTATGCCGAATGCGTATGGATCAGAATCGCCCTAAGAGTGTATAGTTTGATGTGCTGACCTCTGTACGTACTTGTAAGTTTCGAAAATCTCATTGGTACATTGGCCGTCCGGAATTAAACCCGGCACCTCTGGTTAGGAGGACGGAGTCGTTACCGGCTTAGCGACCGACGCTTTAATCCTTACTAATATTATATTACAAATGTGAAAATGAGTTTGTTTGTTTGTTACCTTTTCACGCTTCAACACCTCAATCTTGACGAAATTTGGTATGTTGGTAGCATGTGTCATGGGGAAGGACATACGCTACTTTTTATCCCGTGAAAATAGCATAGTCCGGTACAGTTCCTGAGGGAAGTCAATAAAAAAGACTCTTTTTTTGGTTGGTTTTTTTCAACATCGCAACAGATTGTTGTAATTTTTTGCACAGATATGTTTGAAGGGGCGGGAAATGACATAGACTACTAATAAGCATAGCCCAAAACAGTTCCTAGGAAGGCTCTAGGAAAAACTCATTTCCAGGCGTCGTCGCCGCAACGGAGCAACGGGTTGACTTGATTTTTTGCATAGAAATAGTAGAGGTGATGAGAAGTGACATAGACTGCTTAACAGAATAACTCGATATAGTTCCCGAGGGATCTGCAGAAACGATGCCCACGCGAGAATAGCCGCGGCAAAAGCTAGTGTACCATAAAACTGTACGGCCACTACACTGAAGCCTGACCAAAGTACATACATACGAATAACGCGACCTTTTTGATAACTGTTACCTACGATTTACTGTGTAGAACACTGAGATACGTAAGCACAGATTTATTTAGTAGTTGCCGTCCTAGGGTTTTAAGGACTATCGCAGTAGCGCATTTAGGATTCATTTTTGGGGAAGGCACCACCGCCGGCTCTAGCTAGTGTGGCAATCGGAATCGTCTTGATACCCTGTCATTCATGTTATTAATATTACTTTTAGTAGAATGATTGATTTATTTAATTTTACCCTACTGCGCCAGAAGGACGGTTATTTATGTCTTTCAATGTTTATATGTATGTATATATTTCTTTTGTACGCTCTGTAAGGGCACACCCCGGACACTCCATACAAACGAGCGAGAAATGATATACATATATATAACTGACGTATCTATAGGCAAGAATGCAGGTAGGGTTGAATAACACCGGCGGTATTGGTCACGAAATGTTTGTTAGTTATTTACTGAATGCAACAGTGTGAATACTAAACTCTTTTTTTTTCATACTTTTCGTTGTAAACAAACACCGCTCGAACAAAAAACACCACTTTCCGAATACACCATACACATTATGAGACTAAAAAACATTGTAAATGGTAACTGCGATGTGGACGTATGAATTAACACTGAAAACTGCTATTATTTTGTACATCTTTTAACACTTTTTCCATAAAATTGCGAAATTGATAAAGGATTTTGTCACAGATTAAAAATCGACAAGATAGTTTTGTTGCTTTGGTGTAGAGATGGGACGAAGTGAATGACTGAATGAATGATTTTGAACTGTTGTTGCGAGGTAAAAATTGGGTCATCTTTGATAATTTTTGGCTCAACTGTACAATAGGGTACATCGATTTGGAAGGTTAGGAAACCAGCGGTTTTTGAGTTATGAATTTTTAAAAATTGTATTTTTAGGTAGTCTTTGGTCTTTGTTTTGTGAGTGTATGTAGGACCAAAGATGACTTATTACTGATTGTATAATTTGATTCCAAAGATTCATAATATGGACCCCTAACGGGGGCGTAGCCCCCGCCACCCATTTAAAACCCCCAATAAACCTTCGGGATCCGAGGGGGATGTGGGAGTATCAGGGTGGGGAAAGCACGTGGGGCCGACAAACTTTTTTGTTAGGTAGTCTTTGACCGACAAATTGCTACCGCTTATTAAAAAAAGGTCATCTTCTTCTATGACGCCGAAAATCGCTGCCGCTTAATAAAAAAAATGTCATCCACTTCTCTACCGGCGAAAATCGCTACCGCTTATTCCAAAAAAGGTGTAAGTCAATTTGATAACCAAGATTCATAATATGGGGTCCAGGGGGCCCAGCCCCCTCCACCCATTTAAAACCCCCAATAAACCTTCGGGATCCGAGGGGGATGTGGGAGTATCAGGGCGGGGAAAGCACGCGGGGCACAGACCCCTAACGGGGGCGTAAGCCCCGCCACCCATTTAAAGCCCCCAACAAACCTTCGGGATCCGAAGGGGATGTGGGAGTATCAGGGCGGGGAAAGCACGCGGGGCCCGGACCCCTAACGGGGGCGTAGTCCCTGCCACCCATTTAAAACCCCCAACAAACCTTCGGGATCCGAGGGGGATGTGGGAGTATCAGGGCGGGGAAAGCACGCGGGGCCCGGACCCCTAACGAGCGCGTAGCCCCCGCCACCCATTTAAAACCCCCAACAAACCTTCGGGATCCGAGGGGGATGTGGGAGTATCAGGGCGGGGAAAGCACGCGGGCCCAGACCCCTAACGGCCGACAAACTCGGGGCTCCTACTTATGCATACTCATGTTAAACCTAACACTACGACTGTGCGGGGAGGCAAGCTAAGCTCGCCTTCCCGCACAGTCTCCAAACCTAACGGATCCGAGTCGGGGTGCTCCGAAAGTCCGAGCTCGCTTCGCTCGCTCCCGCTTCTATTTAGAACTCCCCATACCTCACTCGCGGACCCCATATTATAAATCTTTGGGATCAAATTGACTTAGACCTTGACCTTGAAATGACCTTGACTGATTGACCTTGACCTTGACGGATTACCCCCTGGTTTTTGATTTGTTACCCCCAAGTTTGTCCGCCCTCTAGTCGGCCGCGCGTGCTTTCCCCGCCCTGATACTCCCACATCCCCCTCGGGTCTCGAAGGTTTGTTGGGGGCTTTAAAATGGGTGGCGGGGGCTACGCCCCCGTTAGGGGTCCATATTATGAATCTTTGGAATCAAATTATACAATCAGTAATAAGTCATCTTGGGTCCTACATAAACTCACAAAACAAAGACCAAAGAATACCTAAAAATTCAATTTTCAAAAATTCATAATTTAAAAAACCGCTGGTTTCCTAACCTTGAAATTTGGTATGGATGTTCAGCTAAAGCCTATCTCTTACCAAAAAATCGCGGACTGCCAAATCGATGTACCCTTTTGTACAGTTGAGCCAAAAATTATCAAAGATGACCCAATTTTTACCTAGCAACAACAGTTCAAAATCATTCATTCAGTCATTCACTTCGTCCCATCTCTACACCAAAGCAACAAAACTATCATGTCGATTTTTAATCTGTGACAAAATCCTTTATCAATATCAATTTTATTCAATTTCATGGAAAATGTATTAAAAGATGTATAAAATAATAGCAGTTTTCAGTGTTAATTCATACGTCCACGTCGCAGTTACCATTTACAATGTTTTAAAGTCTCATAATGTGTATGGTGTATTCGGAAAGTGGTGTTTTTTTGTTCGAGCGGTGTTTGTATACAACATAAGACAAGTACCTATGAAAAAAAAAGAGTTCAGTTGGGCCTTTACGTTCGGGAACTGGTTGGTTTTTATTCCTGTGAACGAAATCACAGCGGCGCGCAAAGTCAATATAGTGAATAAAAGTGCTTGCGTAGCTCGTCCTTTACGTTTGGTACCCAATCTACAGCCAATCTGAGTGACGGGGGGGTGAGGTCGAATCTAGAGAGCGGCAGGGAGTGTCCATACTGTACGTTAGTACTAATATATTATATACTGTGGTAAGGGCTTGTGCACAAATCACGCGAGGTTTTTTTCGGTTACTTTTTGACTCCCTCCTCCCCCTTGGTGATATTTGGTGAGGATTTTGGCTAACCCCCCCCCCCCCCCCCCCCCTCCCCCCCACTCTACAACCTCACGTGTATTTTTTCAAATTTTCGTAAAATAGACTTGCTATTTTGAATTATATTAACAAGTGAATATTTATTTTTAATGAAACCGAGAAAAACTATCTACTCATGTGGTAGATTTTCTTATTTGTTCGTTCACTGTAGAAAAATACACGTGAGGTCAAGGTGAAATACCCCCACTCCCCCAACGTGATCTGTCTTGATTTTTTCGTGACCCCCCTCCGCCCTTTCGAACTGTACATGATTTGTGCACAAGCCCTAACCTAAACGGCTTGATGGATTTTGGAGCGCGAGGTGTCGTTAGATTCGTCTTCATCCCGTGAGTCACTAGGATATATTTTTATCCGAATGGCCAAAAAGAGGGGTTAACCTTGTATGTAGTTGGTTTTTTTACTGTGTTCATTATAAAAACAAACCAGTAGGTATATTATTAAACATTCAAGACTTGTCACTGTGCACGTGCTTATTTAATCATTCGGCACTGATAAAGCTGACACGGCCGTTGACTTCTGACTTTAGTTCAACGTATTAATTAGTGTATAATTTATAATTTGTGTTAAAAACCAGCCAAGTAAGAGTCGGAGTCGCGCACTGAGGATTCGGTACCACTGCCACAAAAAATATTTCGAGATCCTTAGCGCAAGTCTTACTCAGACTAAACTAGTTTTATTAGTTTTTATTTAACTTCAGAGTTTGCACTTTTTAGTGCAAGACTTATTCACACTTGACTAGTTTTTATTAGTTTAGTTTTACTTTAGAGTTCGCACTCTTTAGCGCAAGTCTTACTCATACTTGACTAGTTTTTATTAGTTTAGTTTTACTTTAGAGTTTGCACTCTTTAGCGCAAGTCTTACTCATACTTGACTAGTTTTTATTAGATTTAGTTTTACTTTAGAGTTTGCACTCTTTAGCGCAAGTCTTACTCATACTTGGCTAGTTTTTATTAGATTTAGTTTTACTTTAGAGTTCGCACTCTTTAGCGCAAGTCTTACTCATACTTGACTAGTTTTTATTAGATTTAGTTTTACTTTAGAGTTTGCACTCTTTAGCGCAAGTCGTACTCATACTTGACTAGTTTTTATTAGGTTTAGTTTTACTTTAGAGTTCGCACTCTTTAGCGCAAGTCTTACTCATACTTGACTAGTTTTTATTAGGTTTAGTTTTACTTTAGAGTTTGCACTCTTTAGCGCAAGTCTTACTCATACTTGACTAGTTTTTATTAGATTTAGTTTTACTTTAGAGTTTGCACTCTTTAGCGCAAGTCGTACTCATACTTGACTAGTTGGCACTCTTTAGCGCAAGTCTTACTCATACTTGACTAGTTTTTATTAGGTTTAGTTTTACTTTAGATTTCGCACTCTTTAGCGCAAGTCTTACTCATACTTGACTAGTTTTTATTAGGTTTAGTTTTACTTTAGAGTTTGCACTCTTTAGCGCAAGTCGTACTCATACTTGACTAGTTGGCACTCTTTAGCGCAAGTCTTACTCATACTTGACTAGTTTTTATTAGGTTTAGTTTTACTTTAGAGTTCGCACTCTTTAGCGCAAGTCTTACTCATACTTGACTAGTTTTTATTAGGTTTAGTTTTACTTTAGAGTTTGCACTCTTTAGCGCAAGTCTTACTCATACTTGACTAGTTTTTATTAGATTTAGTTTTACTTTAGAGTTTGCACTCTTTAGCGCAAGTCGTACTCATACTTGACTAGTTGGCACTCTTTAGCGCAAGTCTTACTCATACTTGACTAGTTTTTATTAGGTTTAGTTTTACTTTAGAGTTCGCACTCTTTAGCGCAAGTCTTACTCATACTTGACTAGTTTTTATTAGGTTTAGTTTTACTTTAGAGTTTGCACTCTTTAGCGCAAGTCTTACTCATACTTGACTAGTTTTTATTAGGTTTAGTTTTACTTTAGAGTTGGCACTCTTTAGCGCAAGTCTTACTCATACTTTACTAGTTTTTATTAGGTTTAGTTTTACTTTAGAGTTTGCACTCTTTAGCGCAAGTCTTACTCATACTTGACTAGTTTTTATTAGGTTTAGTTTTACTTTAGAGTTCGCACTCTTTAGCGCAAGTCTTACTCATACTTGACTAGTTTTTATTAGGTTTAGTTTTACTTTAGAGTTTGCACTCTTTAGCGCAAGTCTTACTCATACTTGCCTAGTTTTTATTAGGTTTAGTTTTACTTTAGAGTTTGCACTCTTTAGCGCAAGTCTTACTCATACTTGACTAGTTTTTATTAGGTTTAGTTTTACTTTAGAGTTTGCACTCTTTAGCGCAAGTCTTACTCATACTTTACTAGTTTTTATTAGGTTTAGTTTTACTTTAGAGTTTGCACTCTTTAGCGCAAGTCTTACTCATACTTTACTAGTTTTTATTAGGTTTAGTTTTACTTTAGAGTTTGCACTCCTTAGTGCAATTGGTCAGTTTCTGCCTGCTGGGTTGCTGGTCGTGGGTTCTATCCCGTGGGCAAACATTCGCGTGACGAACAGGTTTATTTGCTCTGTGTCTGGGTTTTATTTATTTAACAGTTTATTGTACACAGGATACATAAAATACAGATTTTAAATATAACGGTTATACAAAGGGTACAGCTTATTTCTAAAGAAATTTCTTCCAGCAGACCCGGGAAAGAAGAAAGTTTTGACTGAAATGGCAGACGTGTACACAACTTAATAAAAAAAAGTAATACTTAAAGTAATATTAAATAAATACTAAATTTTAACAAAAATAGTCAACAAATACATAAATATAAGTACTTAAAATATATAGATAACAGATGGTTCATATAAATACATAGATAAATATATATTAACTAATATAAATACATACTGTAAATAATAAATAAAAAAATTCATGGCTAATCAATTAATTCAAGATGACAGAGAAATATAGTGCTCTTTTAGTTTCTTTTTAAAAGAGTATAGGCTCTCACAGTTACGAATTTCATGAGGAAGAGAATTCCACAACCTGACGGCATGAACAGAAAAGGAATAGGAGTAGAAGTCAGTACAATGAGAGGGGACATTAAGGAGGGACTTTAGGTGGGATCGGGATAGTTGGTCTGGCTGGCGTTTCCAAGTGAAGCGTTCGCGTAGGTAACCAGGGGAGGAAGGTTTATGAAGAATGTTAAACAGGAGACAAAAGATGTGGGAGTTTCTACGCAAACGAATAGGGAGCCATTTGAGCTGGGTTCGGAACTGTGAAACGTGGTCATACTTGCGCAGTCCAAATATAAATCGGATGCACAGGTTCTGCAGGCGCTCAAGCTTGTTGAGAAGTTCCTCGGTAACATCCAAGTAACACGAGTCAGCATAGTCAAGATGCGGGAGAAGAATGGATTGAGCAAGTGAAATCTTAGTTTTTAAGGGCAAAAACCATTGGAGACGCTTAAGCGTATGAAAACAATAGTGTACTTTTCTGCTAACCTCATTGATATGGGAAGCCCATGATAATTTTGAATCAAAGATAAGGCCTAAATTTTTTGCAGTAGAAGTAAACGGGATTATTGCGCCGTCATAAAAAACAGCTGGAATGTCTGTAATATCAATTTGTTTCAGCATGTAACTGCTACCAATTAGCATTTCCTGTGATTTTTTAGGATTGACCAGGATACCGAATGACTTAGCCCAATTACATATACATTTTAGATTTTCATTAATACAATATATTGCTATATTTAAACAGGAAGTCTCAAAGTGGTGATAAAGTTGCAGGTCGTCTGCGTAGAGGTGTAATTTGGAAGTGATAGCCTTAGTGGCTGTATCAATAAACATTGAAAAAAGGAGAGGAGAAAGGACGCCACCCTGTGGCACGCCCGCAACTAGATCGCACCAATCTGAAGACGAGTCTTCTGTTCGAACGCATTGCGAATTAAGCCAAGCTATTGCGGAAGGATAAAGATTAAAGGAACGAAGTATAGCAATAAGAACATCGAAATCAACAGAGTTAAATGCACTGTTGAAATCAAGAAGGATCAATAGAGTAAGCTGTTTGTGTTCCATGGCTAAGCGAATATCATCGGTGACCTTCAGCAGTGCAGTGACAGTACTGTGGCCCGAACGGAAGCCAGACTGGAATTGAGATAGAAGTGAATTCGAAGATAGAAATAGTGTCCGCTGCTTGTGGACGACATGCTCTAGAACTTTGGAGAGGTATGGGAGGATAGAGATAGGACGAAATTCAGAAGGTGTTGAAGGATTGTTGGTTTTGAGTAGAGCGATAACGTAGGCCTGTTTCCAGGAAGAGGGAAAAGTACTCGAAAACAAAGAATAATTGAAAATATGGGTAATAATGGGTAGGATCTCAGGGAGAATCATGTTGATCATTCTAGAGCACAATTTGTCATTGCCCACTGCCTTAGATGAAATGGACTCAATATGTTTTTTAGTTTCAAGTTCGGTAAGAGCTTGAAAAGAAAAAGAAGGACAGAGAAGAGGTGCAAGTAAAGAAAGATTGTTAATGGTTTCAGCTTTTCTAGTACTACTTAACACAACTGGCGGAAGAGAAAAGTGTTTATTTAGTAAGTTCAGATTGAAGGAAACATCATCAGGACAGACCGATTTACCAATGCCTACAGATTTAAGAAATCGCCATACTTGTGCAGGATCACAGTTTAAGGTGGAGTCATGGAAGTGGCTTCGTTTAGCATCCCTACACAAACGACTGCATTTATTACGGAGAAGCTTGTAGCGAGCAAGATTCAGTTCGGTGGGTCGCCTTTTGAAGCGTCGTTTCGCCTTATTACGCTGGGCCATCATAAGTTTAATTGGCGCGGTAAGCCAAGGAGCAGGTGTATGTTTAATTTTTATTTTTTTATAAGGAGCGTGACAGTCAAATAAATGAGTAACGATTTTTGTATTTATTTGAACGTTTATAAAAGTATGTACACAGTTCATTCCATAAGTAATGCGACCTATTTTCAAGCGACTTCCAAAAAGGAGGAGGTTCTCAATTCGTCTGTATGTTTTTTTTTTTTTTTATGTTTGTTACCTCATAACTTTGGACTGGGTGAACCGATTTTTACGATTCTTTTTTTATATGAAAGCTAGTGCTTTCCATGTGGTCCCATATAAATTTTATCAAAATCGGTGATGTACTTTATTAGAAAATTAACAAAAACCAAAAATAATAATGCAAAAATGTACTAATTAGTTGCGATGGAAGTCGGTTTTTTAACGTGTTTAGCGTTTTCAATTATTTTTAGACGACACGATGTACCGCAGCGCGTTCTAACCTGCTGAGCTAGGCGAAGCGGGTGTTAGCGTCACCTTGTGATCTTTTTAATTACTTTTACGTTCATCCTGTTTTTATATCATCTTTTTTGTCAATTTTTACTTTTCGTTATTTTTATTTTTTTTAATTGTCATTCTGCCATTCAATTCCGTTTCCCATCATCAATACGATTTCTGCCTATTTTTCAATATTTTCTAATACATATACAGGGTGTAACAAAATTGGTGTAGGACCTTTTAACTGGGGCTTCTACTCATCATACTGAACAACTTTCCCCAAGGAACCCATAGTCAATTCTCAAAAAAAAAATTGGACCCTCCATACTAAAATGCACAAAAATGGTCGATCAGCTGATTTTTTTATTTTTTTTATTAAAAATTTGTGTGCGTTTGACTGCAACTCACCTGATAGTAAGTGATGATGCAGTCTAGGATGGTACACGCAAACTCAAATAATTCCTATTCACTCTTGCCTTGAAAATCCCCAAATTATAGGAATCGGGAAACACGGACGCAGGCAAGGTGTTCCACTCCTGCGCTGTACGCATATTAAATGAAGAAGCGTAACGATTCGTGCGAAAAGGTGGAACATCAACAACAAAGGGGGTGCAACCCCTCCCTGCGTCTCGTTGACCGACGGTGGAATCGAGCTGGGGGAATGAGGTCGTGAAGTTCTTGCGCGCACTCTCCGAAATGAATTCGATAGAATACCGACAGACAGGCGACTTTGCGGCGATGTTCATGGCTTTGGAGCTTGTCATTGATAAGCTCGTCGTCACCAATGAGTCTCCGTGCGCGTCGGTCGATGGCGTCCAAGGTATCCAGCTGATAGCGGGCTCATCCATCCTATAAGTGTGAACAGTACTCCATACATGAGCGGACCTGTGCTTGATATAAAGTAAGCAGCTGTCCAGGTGTGAAGTACCGTCTCACCTTAGAGAGAATGCCCAGCTTCATTGCAGCAACTTTTAACAACTTTCAACTTCGTAACGACCGAAGTTAAGATTGGGTGTTAAATCCACGCCGAGGAGTTCCAGCTGATCGATTTGTATGAAGAAAAAAATATTTTTTTTGCGATTTCAGCAGTCGTAGAACAAAAGTTGTTCAGTATGATGAGTAGAAGCCCCGCAGTTAACGGGACCTACACCACTAGCTTTTGCCCGCGGCTTCGCCCGCGTGGACATCGTTTTTATGACGGCCTTAAAGGGTGCGCGGTGCGCGAGCCGCAAGCGGCTCGCGAGCGTAGACGTGAATTTCTCCAGATCCCTCGGGAACTATGTCAGGATTGTCAGGATATTCTTATTAGTAAATAATGTCATTTCCCACCCCCTCAACCATGACACAATCCATTGCTCCGTTGCGATGTTAAAGAAATTAACCAAAAAAGAGTATATTTTCAGTTCCCTCAGGAGCTGCATCGGGCTATGCTATTTTCACGGGATAAAAAGTAGCCTATGTTCTTCCTCGTGACACAGGCTACCTGCATCCCAAATTTAATTAAGATTAGATAACAAACACATTTTCACATTTATAATATTAGTAAGGATTCAGTTCTGGTGGTTTCAACTATTTAAAAAAAAAAGAACCTTGGCCCTACCCATCAAAATCGTAATCGTAATCGTACCCATAAAAACGGCGTAGACGGAGGGTGCGCCGCCCGCCGCAAACCCACCCCCCACCTCAGTTGCCTTCCGAGATGTCGGAGAGTTACGATGCGTATTCCCGTGAACCCCGTTTTGAGGTTATGTAACACGGCGCGATGAACAGTTTTGTGGTACAACGTTACGCTATCAAATTTTGCTTTAAACTTGGGAAGTCCGCCACGGAAACGTTTATATTAATTCAGCAGGCTTTTGGGAGTGATTGCTTGTCCAACCAAATCACAAGTCTTCTGTTTTCACAAGTCGTTTAAGGGGGGCCGAGAGGTGGTTGCCGACGAACCCCGCAGTGGTCGTCCATTAACCTCCCGACTTGACGAAAATGTGACAAAAAATGTTTCTTTGACGTCAGGGTCATTGTCCGTCACGAGTTCGTACTTACAGGGACCACTGTGAACGCAGCTTACTACTTAGAAGTCCCCAAAAGAATTCATCACGACAACGCGCCAAGCCACAGTGCCTTCGTTGTCAACGATTTCCTGGCCAGGACCCACACCCCATTGGTTCCCCAGCCTCCCTACAGTCCTGATCTGGCTCCCACAGACTTTTTTTTATTCCCTCGTTTAAAAGGAGTCATAAAAGGAAAACATTGGGACAGTTGAAAATATTCATGCTCATGTTACATCGGCTTTAAAGGACATCCCGGAAATGGCCTTCAAGGATGCCTTCCAGGCCTGAAAACACCGCTTACAGAAGCCTATAGACGCAGGAGGGTGCTATTTCGACGATTTTTGACGAATTTTATAAATATGTTTATTCATTTTTTTTTATGAATTTGTCGCACTACTTATGGAACGTATACTGTATATCAGTGTCTGATTATCAAATTGCAGGGAATGTTTGGGTCCAGATGACCGTGTGTGATTTTTCCCTGAATATTATTATTATATATTGGGTATTATCATAGGCTTACTGCACGTCAAGTTCTTTTTGGTACCTAATACAAGGCTCCACCGGCAGACGTAGCGTAGAAAGACCTCCCATTCGGTGGACCGATGACCTGGTTATGGTCGCGGGCAGCGCAGGACCGGTCGTTATGTAAATTCCAGACGGCCTCTCTTAAATACAAAACAGTTTTCAATAAGTTATTCGCCCATGTTACTTTAAGCTATACTATTAAATAAATGTTTCATACTTGTAACCGTACCATTTCTATTCATTCCAGGCTGTGTTCTAGAAGACGAGGAGGAACAGGAATCAATGGAGATTGAAGCCGTACCGCTGTCCTCCAATATGGTAAGCAAGAAATATTCTTTTTTCTAATTATTAACAGTACAAGTTGAAGTAATTGGACAAAAACAAAGCCTTGTATTATTACTTGTCTTAATAAAACTTGTAATTAATACTTGTCTTGAATTTCTAATGGGCACGGTGTTATTGAATTATAATTAATAAAAGGTCTATGATTTGTTCTGCTTTGCATTAATATTTATATTATTTCTATCGATTATTAATCATTAGTGTTAGTAAAGAATCTGTTATGTTTGTTCATCGTGCATCAGGCACCGTAAACAGGAGCTTAGGCCAGCAATGCGAAGCTCCGTCTACTTGGTATTTGTCGGAGCGCCGCGAGTCGGCGGATCTCTCATTAGTAGAATAGAATAGAATAAATGTTTATTCAGTGATAAGTACACACAAGTGAAATATTGCGTAGTTTCAAAATACAATAGTTTGCACCTATCACTGAAAAGGTAGCAGCTCAGCATATAGTCGATCCCACTGTGATTTAATCGAGATCTATCGAAGTAGGTTTTCCAATTTTCAACTCGACAGTATCTGTGCACGCAAAATGTCTATAATTGAAGTTATTATTGGTAATTTTATTTAAAGAGAGTCGGTGGCGTAACGGTTAGGGCCGCTACCTCCTGTCCGGAAAGTCGTGGTTCGAATCCTGCCACGTAGCAATGTGTTTACGAATTTAGATTTCATATGTACGTTTATCCGACGCTCTCACGGTGAACGAAAACATCGTGAGGAAACCTGCACACGCCTACGAAGAAACTAGGAGATTGTGTGTGAAGTCGACCAACCCGCACTGGGCCCGCGTGTTTGATTAAGGCCCGATCGCCCTAATTCAGGGTAGGCTCGAGCCCCTCGGTGGGGACGTATAAGAGCTGATATGATGGTTTTATTTATACACTGGCAGCTCTACCAGCTGATGTGTGTGTGTATATCACTGCACTTGTGTTTATTCACTGTCAAAATGTTTGCCAATTCTATTTTTTAAATTGTTCACTGTTGGGGCACTTATTACTGTTTCTGAAAGAGAGTTCCACCAGTTTATTGCTTGAAATAGCAAGAAATGCATATAAGGGATGTAAAAAAAATGTTGTAGGACCCATTACTGGGGGTTCTACTCATCATACTGAACAACTTTCTCGTATGAACTCCTATGCAATTCTCAAAAAAAAAAGTTGACCCTCCATACTAAAATGCACAAAATTCAGCTAATTAAGAGTATTTTTTTTTGCGTTGTCAACAAAGTCGTAGAACAAAAGTAGTTTAGTGTGATGGATGAGTAGAAGCCCCAGTTAACGGGACCTATACCAATTTTGTTAACCCTGTATATCTTTGTTTTTATAAATAAGTTCTGGGTTTGCTAGCACTTGGAGGTTTGATTAAATCTGTTTATTCTACTTCATCATGTACACATCCCATGTTTCTCACGTTGTAGTTGCCATTGAGTATCTTAAATGTTTCTATAAGGTCTCCTTTGTCCCGTCTCTGTTCCAGTGTTGTCAGATTCTAGAAAGCGTTATCCATAAAACTTATTTTTAGTGTTGCTCTACTTTTAACTTTCTCTGAATTCTTTCGAATTAGGTATGTCCTCGAAGTTTGTTTTAAAACCTTTTTAAAATAACATATTTGATTAACGTAAATAATTTCCCAACCTTTGAACCTTTGTGCAGACAAGACAGTGTCATGTTGCATGACAGGGGGACACTGCATGCTCGCGCGATGCCAAGCCACGTGCTATTGCCATCTCGTTCCTTTAAATAGAGGTGTCTCTTTCAGCCCCTGTCATCCGGCATGAAGCGACGCCGGGACGGACGCGTCTTGGCGTTACGGAGACGGGTGGCGTCGTCCGTGCTCTCCTAGTACTACCTACTCGCAACACTCACAACGAGAGAACCATTGTCTGAAGATATGCTCAGTTAATTGAACAAACAACAAATCATTGAAAAGCGTGGAAGTTAACTTTATTTTTGGGTTCCTAATTGCACTTCGAAAATTATTAGGTATATCATTTGATCACTGCATTTTAGCACACTAAGTCTCGATGGTGCGACTGGTAGATTTTTCTATATTTATCCTTCTTAAATTCCCGATAAAATCCCTAGGTAATTGATATGTGTAACATTAATGCGAACATTTTATCTCTAATAAAGTGATACTTTGCTTTTTTGACCGCCTCCGTGGCGTAATAGTTAGGGCCTTCCATTCGCTTCACATTAGGGGCTCACGGGTTCGATCCGGCGGGGTCTATCTTTGTAAGACTGGGTTTGGTGAGTGGCAGGACATTTTCTAAGACCGCCTGGCTAGCTGCGAATATCAATGTTAACAGCATTATTGTGTTCCGGCTTAAAGATAAGATAGCCAGTTCCCCATTGCGTTGACTTGGGGAATCTTGGTAAGTCCGCTTCCATCTACGGCATGATCGTCGCTTACCATCGGTTGAGATGCCAAGGGCTTACCAATTGAGGATAAAAAGAATATTGATGAAGATTCTGCGTCTAATTAGTAATGAAATACTGAAAAGGATGACGCACGGTATTTTTTGCCTATCGGAAGTAAACTTTTCAATTAATTAATTTGTCGTATTGCGTATCAGAAGTAAACTTTTCAATTAGTTAATTTGTCGTATTGTGTTTCAGGAGTGAACTTTTCAATTAATTAATTTGTCGTATTGTGTATCAGAAGTAAACTTTTCAATTAATTAATTTGTCGTAATGTGTATCAGAAGTAAACTTTTCAATTAATTAATTTGTCGTATCCTGTATCAGAAGTAAACTTTTCAATTAATTAATTTGTCGTATTGTGTATCAGAAACAGAGAGGTCCCTAATTCTAAATAGTTAAATAGTCCAGTAAATGAAAGATTTGAGGTTGCTTTAAAGAGACTTGTGTCAAATGGTTTTGAAATAATATAATTGTTATTTAGTTACGTATTACTAAGCCTCCGCTATCTGTCCATCTGTCAGCGGGCTGTATTTCATGAACCGTAATAGACAGTTAAAATTTTCACAGAATAGTTTTTTCTGTTGCCGCTATAACAACAAATACTAATATTTATAAAAAGTGAAAAAAAAGGCGGGTCTTCATACAAAAAAGGTGTTTTATAGGTCTTCAGAAGTATTTTTGATTTAGCTCTATAGTAAAAACCGTAATACATACAAGCATGAAATTTGGTGTGATTATAGTACTAACACTGAGGTAAAACAACAAATACTAAAAATCAGCCAAGTGTGAGTCGCACTCGCGCTAAGGAGTCTGAACTGAATCGCAAAAAAGCATATTTTTGTAACTTGCGTTGATGTCTTTTGTTTGTAATGTAAATAGGTATCATTGTCATTATTTAAAAAAAATGTTGTGGGGAGAGGTGTGATGGTACGAAACCCTCGGAGTGCTAGTTTGACTTGCACTTTGCCGGTTTTCTACTAATACATGATGCTTGCAATACCGACACTTCGGAAACTTTGACCGGGGATTGTTTTTAATATAATTAAAACGTCTTATAAGACGCCTTTATGTGGACAATCATCACCTTTCCATTTTTTGTTCAGACTCTAATTGAATGATATTGCTTTATTTATTTGATTACTCAACGATTATCATTTATTTATTGGGGATTCTTCTCAATTTTAATTTGTCAGCTAATATTATAAATGTGAAAGTTTGGATGGATTGATGGATTGTAAGTTTGGATTGGACGCCAGAACTACTGAACGGATGTGAATTAAATTTGATAGTTAGACAGATTAAGACCTGAATTAACATACAGGCTACTTATTTACCGATTTCTTAAGTGGTTCCCTTGGGATAGCTGTTCACTCTCTCTTGTTAATTTCTGTCACGTCGCAATGAAGAGAAGAATTGACGTACTGTTTTGCACAGAGATAATTGTGGAGTTGGAATGTGATACAGACTAATTAGCATATCCCGACACGTTTCCCGAGGGATCTGCCGCTTGCGACTCGCGCACTGCGCACCCTCGAAGACAGTCATAGAAACTATGTTCACGCGAGCTAACCCTAAAGCTAGTCTAACATACAGGGTCTTTTTGAAATATCTTAAAATATTTTAAGGGGGGGGGGGTTCAGCTCATGAAAGTGATGTTTTTTCTCATGAAACCTATACTGAATTTGCAAAAGTATCGGACTTTCCATGCAATGTTCGCTATCCGCTGATCCATTTAGTGACAATATTATTAATTTATCGAGTGGAGTTTAGGTTCCTTATCAAAGTGAGTTTAATGCAACTTGCTCCTTACATTTACTGGACTAAAACCCTATGTTTTCATTAATTTCTTAGATTTCACCTCATTTTGGATATTTCCAATAAATACACCATTTTGAATTATTGACCTCCATATTAATAATAATAGACATTTATATCGGATTTAGTCCATAAATGATCAGTAAACATTGATACTTATAATAACGTCCAAAATGTTAAAAATACTTATAATTTAAAATTAATTTAAGGTTAACTAAACGTAAGTAGAACTTTTTATATAAGATTATTTAAGTAATGAATATTAAAGTTGCCTGTGATAAGTATTTTTTTAAATTACCCAAATACTACCGGAATACTGAAAATGATAATTCTCAAGTTAGTAAATTAGTTTCTTAACTTGATAATTATCAATTATTATAACTAATAATACAAGGCTTTGTTTGAGACATCTAAAGATGGTTTTCAAATTAGCGCTCGAATTCAAAAATCAGGTCATCACATCAGCCAAAAAACGTCCACTGCTGGGGCCTCCCCTAAAGAATTTCCACGACGACCGCATCCAGCGGCTTCCCGCGATCTTCACCAGGTCGTCGGTCCACCACGTGGGAGGCCTGCCTACGCTTCGTTTCCGGTGCGCATTCGCCGCTAGCGAAATTAACTGCCTTAACGGCCATCTGTTCTACGAGCTATGTGCCCTGCCCACTGCCACTTCAGATTAGCGATTCTGTGAGCTATGTCGGTTACTTTGGTTCCCCTCAGGTAATAAATATAATTAGCTGGTCATCATCATATCAGCCGACGGACGTCCACTACTGGACATAGGCCAAGGATTTCCATGACGACCGGTTCTGCGCTGCCCGCATCCAGCGGTTTCCCGCGACCTTCACCAGGTCATCGGTCCACTACGTGGGAGGCTATTGGAATTAGCTGGTATGTTCAATTTAATAAATTACCGTTGGCCGCTAAACGCAACTTGCAACGGTCGACAGCCATTATTAAGTCCATGTGCCAACTTTATAAACACTTGGGGTTAAGAGAACAAATACAACTAATTTAGAAGTCTACGTTTGTAAACGGTAAGAATTTAGGAGGCTACATTTGTAAACGGTAAGAATTTAGGAGGCTACATTTGTAAACGGTAAGAATTTAGGAGGCTACATTAGTATACGGTAAGAATTTGGGAGGCTACATTTGTAAACGGTAAGAATTTAGGAGGCTACATTTGTAAACGGTAAGAATTTAGGAGGCTACATTAGTATATGGTAAGAATTTGGGAGGCTACATTTGTAAACGGTAAGAATTTGGGAAGCTACATTTGTAAACGGTAAGAATTTGAGAGGCTACATTTGTAAATGGTAAGAATTTGGGAGGCTACGTTTGTAAACGGTAAGAATTTGGGAGGCTACATTTGTAAACGGTACGAATTTTTGTACGTGCAACGTACACCTACTTCCCGAGATAGCTTACCACAGACTTATTAGAAATAAAGTGTTGTTGGAGGGGAACCCAACCTCCACGCCAAGTCGCTGCCGCCAGCTATACAGGCATAAAAACTATCTATGTGAACGAAGCCACGGGCAAAATACAGTAATTTTTAACCGCCTCTGTGGTGTAATGGTCAGTCCATTCGCTTCACACCAGGAGGTCGCGGGTTCGATTCCCGGCGGGGTCAACTTTGTAAGACTGTATGGTTGGTGGTAGGGGCATTTTCATAGCTCGCCTGGCTAGCTACCACCATCTTATCTCAGTCTTGCCGCCAAACATCAGTGTTAACAGCATTGATGTGTTCGGGATTGAAGATGAGATAGCCAGATCACTTTTGCGTTGGGTAGTCTTGGTAAGCCTGCTTCCATCTTCGGCATCACCGTCACTTACCATCAGGTGAGATGCCAAAGGCTTAATCAATTGTGGATTTAAAAAAAGTCTCTACTAACTTGCCCGCAGTTAAGGTCCCACATATTGGTATTTATCTACACTAATACCACATAAACTAAGAAAGCCTACTTAGCCGTGATAGTTTTCCTTTTAAATTCGTTATATAGACTACTTAAATGAATTTTTTCAAATTTCCAAATACAGCGGTTTAGTTGTTAGGAGGTGAGCCACTCGACTTCAACAAAATTTAGCACTTTCAAGCCTATTTTTTAGAAAACGGAACCCTATATTATATAAGAGGTATTAGAAGACACAACTATTTTTTTACTCTAACCAGCGATACCCCACACACGACTGGGTTTGACGAGAAAAAAAAACATCCCCACTTTACTTGTAGGGGAGGTGCCCTTAAAAAGGTTTTTTTTCCCACTATTTTTTTACAGTCTGCGTATAGCGGATGCCTATGTCATAACATCTACCTGCATGCCAAATTTCAGCCCGATCCGTCCAGTGGTTTGGGCTGTGAGTTGATAGATTACTATGTCAGTCAGTCAGTCACCTTTGAGTTATATATATTTAGATAACAATATATATCTTTGCCAAATTTCAGCTCTTAACTACTAATAGTCGAGAAGCTAGGCCGCGGATAGACGGACAAACAGACATGACGAAACTATAAGGGTTCCTTGTTGTACTACGGAAGTTTTATTAGAATGGGCTTATCCATTTTCATGAAATTCTTACCTCAAAGTATGACAAACGAGTTTCGGTAATACTAATGTGTCATAAGCCCAGTCTTAGGGCCTGGCCATGTCATCACCAGCGTGGCGCCGTACCGTGCATCGGATGACGGTATGACGGTGTGGCGCCGCGCCTTGACAACCCACGGTTCCACGGTGAGGTGCGACGCGGCACCGGATCGCGGCGTGGCGGGACCATTATAGTTTTCACGGCGCGGCGCCTCGCCGGTGATGATGTGGACACAGCCTAGGTGATATCACCTTTGTCATGTTGCAGCTTGGCGAAGTGTTGCCCAGCCCGTTCATGAACGGCTTCTACGTGGACGGCGTCGAACCCGACTACCGCATCGTGGTGTGGCAGTGATGCCGTCATCAGCCACCAGGGACATCGTGCACGGGACCGCAGTGAAGATAGCACCCCACTTTGCCGGACCCCTTTTTGTTGTGTATGCTGTGAACACGCCCTTACTATAAGGGGGTTAGCACCCTTAATCTTACTTAATTTACCAAAAATCGACACTACCGTACAAATAAACGAATATCAACTGTCAGAAGCCTTTCTTTTCATCTTTGTCCATATCCTACCTTGATTAATAGTTCAGTCAATCTATAATATATAGCTCAGGTACCTACCTAAATAAACAAACGCACAGCACAGACGAATTATTGTAAAGTGGATAACTGAATATCAGCGTAAGTATCTACCTACCTATCAAGCAATAACGGAAGGATTTCACTACGAAAACAAAGCTTACTTTTGATCACGCACGAATAAACAACAGTTTCCTCAAATCGTTACTCAAGTGAATTGAAACTACTTTGAAAGAGATAGATAAGTACGGCTCCCTATTAAAATACATGAGGTGAAGTTGGTAAGACATATGTCGGCATGTTGAACAGGCTCTGCTGAATCGTTTAAGAGACAGAGCGACTCCAGATAATGTTCATATTTTTGAGATATTTGCGTCTGAACTTTTCATGTACAGCCAATTTTTTGAAAAAAATAAAGAACAAGTTTAAGTTACTTTGCATGAAGTGAAATGGGTAAGACATATGTCGATATGTTGAAAAGGCTCTGCTGAATCGTTTAAAAGACAGAGCGACTCCAGTTAATGTTCATATTTTAAAGATATTTACGTCCAAACTTTATTCGTGTAGTCGATTTTCAAAAAATTGAACTCCTCTTTTAGGTACTTTGCATGAGGTGAAGTGGGTGAGACATATGTCGGCATGTTGAACAGGCTCTGCTGAATCGTATAAGAGACAGAGCGACTCCAGTTAATGTTCATATTTTTAAGATATTTACGTCTAAACTTTATTTGTGTAGTCGATTTTCCAAAAAATTGAACTCCTCTTTTAGGTACTTTGCATGAGGTGAAGTGGGTGAGACATATGTCGGCATGTTGAAGAGGCTCTGCTGAATCGTATAAGAGATAGAGCGACTCCAGTTAATGTTCATATTTTTGAGATATTTGCGTCTGAAGTTTCTATATGAAGTCGAATTTTTCAAAATATTTAACTCCACTTTTAGGTACTTTGCATGAAGTGAAGTGGGTAAGACATATCTCGGCATGTAGAACAGACACTGCTGAATCGTTAAGGAGACAGAGCGACTCCAGTTAATGTTCATATTTTTAAGATATTTACGTCTAAACTTTATTTGAGTAGTCGATTTTCCAAAAAATTGAACTCCTCTTTTAGGTACTTTGCATGAGGTGAAGTGGGTGAGACATATGTCGGCATGTTGAACAGGCTCTGCTGACTCGTATAAGAGACAGAGCGACTCCAGTTAATGTTCATATTTTTAAGATATTTACGTCTAAACTTTATTTGAGTAGTCGATTTTCCAAAAAATTGAACTCCTCTTTTAGGTACTTTGCATGAGGTGAAGTGGGTGAGACATATCTCGGCAGGTAGACCAGGCACTGCTGAATCGTTTAAGAGATAGAGCGACTCCAGTTAATGTTCATATTTTTGAGATATTTGCGTCTGAAGTTTCTATATGAAGTCGAATTTTTCAAAAAATTGAACTCCACTTTTAGGTACTTTGCATGAAGTGAAGTGGGTAAGACATATCTCGGCATGTAGAACAGGCACTGCTGAATCGTTAAGGAGACAGAGCGACTCCAGTTAATGTTCATATTTTTAAGATATTTACGTCTAAACTTTATTTGAGTAGTCGATTTTCCAAAAAATTTAACTCCTCTTTTAGGTACTTTGCATGAGGTGAAGTGGGTGAGACATATGTCGGCATGTTGAAGAGGCTCTGCTGAATGGTATAAGAGATAGAGCGACTCCAGTTAATGTTAATATTTTTGAGATATTTGCGTCTGAAGTTTCTATATGAAGTCGAATTTTTCAAAATATTGAACTCCACTTTTAGGTACTTTTCATGAAGTGAAGTGGGTAAGACATATCTCAGCATGTAGAACAGGCACTGCTGAATCGTTAAGGAGACAGAGCGACTCCAGTTAATGTTCATATTTTTAAGATATTTACGTCTAAACTTTATTTGAGTAGTCGATTTTCCAAAAAATTTAACTCCTCTTTTAGGTACTTTGCATGAGGTGAAGTGGGTGAGACATATGTCGGCATGTTGAACAGGCTCTGCTGAATCGTATAAGAGACAGAGCGACTCCAGTTAATGTTCATATTTTTAAGATATTTACGTCTAAACTTTATTTGTGTAGTCGATTTTCCAAAAAATTGAACTCCTCTTTTAGGTACTTTGCATGAGGTGAAGTGGGTGAGACATTTGTCGGCATGTTGAACAGGCTCTGCTGAATCGTATAAGAGATAGAGCGACTCCAGTTAATGTTCATATTTTTGAGATATTTGCGTCTGAAGTTTCTATATGAAGTCGAATTTTTCAAAAAATTGAACTCCACTTTTACGTACTTTGCATGAAGTGAAGTGGGTAAAACATATCACGGCATGTAGAACAGGCACTGCTGAATTGTTTAAGAGACAGAGCGACTCCAGTTAATGTTCATATTTTTAAGATATTTACTTCTAAACTTTATTTGTGTAGTCGATTTTCCAAAAAATTGAACTCCTCTTTTAGGTACTTTGCATGAGGTGAAGTGGGTGAGACATATGTCGGCATGTTGAAGAGGCTCTGTTGAATCGTATAAGACATAGAGCGACTCCAGTTAATGTTCATATTTTTGAGATATTTGCGTCTGAAGTTTCTATATGAAGTCGAATTTTTCAAAATATTTAACTCCACTTTTAGGTACTTTGCATGAAGTGAAGTGGGTAACACATATCTCGGCATGTAGAACAGGCACTGCTGAATCGTTAAGAAGACAGAGCGACTCCAGTTAATGTTCATATTTTTAAGATATTTACGTCTAAACTTTATTTGAGTAGTCGATTTTCCAAAAAATTGAACTCCTCTTTTAGGTACTTTGCATGAGGTGAAGTGGGTGAGACATATGTCGGCATGTTGAACAAGCTCTGCTGAATCGTATAAGAGACAGAGCGACTCCAGTTAATGTTCATATTTTTAAGATATTTACGTCTAAACTTTATTTGAGTAGTCGATTTTCCAAAAAATTGAACTCCTCTTTTAGGTACTTTGCATGAGGTGAAGTGGGTGAGACATATGTCGGCATGTTGAAGAGGCTCTGCTGAATGGTATAAGAGATAGAGCGACTCCAGTTAATGTTTATATTTTTGAGATATTTGCGTCTGAAGTTTCTATATGAAGTCGAATTTTTCAAAATATTGAACTCCACTTTTAGGTACTTTTCATGAAGTGAAGTGGGTAAGACATATCTCGGCATGTAGAACAGGCACTGCTGAATCGTTAAGGAGACAAAGCGACTCCAGTTAATGTTCATATTTTTAAGATATTTACTTCTAAACTTTATTTGTGTAGTCGATTTTCCAAAAAATTGAACTCCTCTTTTAGGTACTTTGCATGAGGTGAAGTGGGTGAGACATATGTCGGCATGTTGAAGAGGCTCTGTTGAATCGTATAAGAGATAGAGCGACTCCAGTTAATGTTCATATTTTTGAGATATTTGCGTCTGAAGTTTCTATATGAAGTCGAATTTTTCAAAATATTTAACTCCACTTTTAGGTACTTTGCATGAAGTGAAGTAGGTAAGACATATCTCGGCATGTAGAACAGGCACTGCTGAATCGTTAAGGAGACAGAGCGACTCCAGTTCATGTTCATATTTTTAAGATATTTACGTCTAAACTTTATTTGAGTAGTCGATTTTCCAAAAAATTTAACTCCTCTTTTAGGTACTTTGCATGAGGTGAAGTGGGTGAGACATATGTCGGCATGTTGAAGAGGCACTGCTGAATCGTATAAGAGACAGAGCGACTCCAGTTAATGTTCATATTTTTAAGATATTTACGTCTAAACTTTATTTGTGTAGTCGATTTTCCTAAAAAATGAACTCCTCTTTTAGGTACTTTGCATGAGGTGAAGTGGGTAAGACATATCTCGGCATGTAGAACAGGCACTGCTGAATCGTTTAAGAGACAGAGCGACTCCAGTTAATGTTCATATTTTTAAGATATTTACGTCTAAACTTTATTTGTGTAGTCGATTTTCCAAAAAAATGAACTCCTCTTTTAGGTACTTTGCATGAGGTGAAGTGGGTGAGACATATGTCGGCATGTTGAAGAGGCTCTGCTGAATCGTTAAGGAGACAAAGCGACTCCAGTTAATGTTCATATTTTTAAGATATTTACGTCTAAACTTTATTTGAGTAGTCGATTTTCCAAAAAATTGAACTCCTCTTTTAGGTACTTTGCATGAGGTGAAGTGGGTGAGACATATGTCGGCATGTTGAACAGGCTCTGCTGACTCGTATAAGAGACAGAGCGACTCCAGTTAATGTTCATATTTTTAAGATATTTACGTCTAAACTTTATTTGAGTAGTCGATTTTCCAAAAAATTGAACTCCTCTTTTAGGTACTTTGCATGAGGTGAAGTGGGTGAGACATATGTCGGCATGTTGAACAGGCTCTGCTGAATCGTATAAGAGACAGAGCGACTCCAGTTAATGTTCATATTTTTAAGATATTTACGTCTAAACTTTATTTGAGTAGTCGATTTTCCAAAAAATTGAACTCCTCTTTTAGGTACTTTGCATGAGGTGAAGTGGGTGAGACATATGTCGGCATGTTGAACAAGCTCTGCTAAATCGTATAAGAGACAGAGCGACTCCAGTTAATGTTCATATTTTTAAGATATTTACGTCTAAACTTTATTTGAGTAGTCGATTTTCCAAAAAAATTAACTCGTCTTTTAGGTACTTTGCATGAGGTGAAGTGGGTGAGACATATGTCGGCATGTTGAACAGGCTCTGCTGACTCGTATTAGAGACAGAGCGACTCCAGTTAATGTTCATATTTTTAAGATATTTACGTCTAAACTTTATTTGAGTAGTCGATTTTCCAAAAAATTGAACTCCTCTTTTAGGTACTTTGCATGAGGTGAAGTGGGTGAGACATATGTCGGCATGTTGAACAGGCTCTGCTGAATCGTATAAGAGACAGAGCGACTCCAGTTAATGTTCATATTTTTAAGATATTTACGTCTAAACTTTATTTGTGTAGTCGATTTTCCAAAAAATTGAACTCCTCTTTTAGGTACTTTGCATGAGGTGAAGTGGGTGAGACATATGTCGGCATGTTGAAGAGGCTCTGCTGAATCGTATAAGAGATAGAGCGACTCCAGTTAATGTTCATATTTTTGAGATATTTGCGTCTGAAGTTTCTATATGAAGTCGAATTTTTCAAAATATTTAACTACACTTTTAGGTACTTTGCATGAAGTGAAGTGGGTAAGACATATCTCAGCATGTAGAACAGGCACTGCTGAATTGTTTAAGAGAAATACACAAATAAAGTTTAGACGTAAATATCTTAAAAATATGAACATTAACTGGAGTCGCTCTGTCTCTTAAACGATTCAGCAGTGCCTGTTCTACATGCCGAGATATGTCTTACCCACTTCACTTCATGCAAAGTACCTAAAAGTGGAGTTAAATATTTTGAAAAATTCGCCTTCATATAGAAACTTCAGACGCAAATATCTCAAAAATATGAACATTAACTGGAGTCGCTCTATCTCTTATACGATTCAACAGAGCCTCTTCAACATGCCGACATATGTCTCACCCACTTCACCTCATGAAAAGTACCTAAAAGAGGAGTTCAATTTTTTGGAAAATCGACTACACAAATAAAGTTTAGAAGTAAATATCTTAAAAATATGAACATTAACTGGAGTCGCTTTGTCTCCATAACGATTCAGCAGTGCCTGTTCTACATGCCGAGATATGTCTTACCCACTTCACTTCATGAAAAGTACCTAAAAGTGGAGTTCAATATTTTGAAAAATTCGACTTCATATAGAAACTTCAGACGCAAATATCTCAAAAATATAAACATTAACTGGAGTCGCTCTATCTCTTATACCATTCAGCAGAGCCTCTTCAACATGCCGACATATGTCTCACCCACTTCACCTCATGCAAAGTACCTAAAAGAGGAGTTCAATTTTTTGGAAAATCGACTACTCAAATAAAGTTTAGACGTAAATATCTTAAAAATATGAACATTAACTGGAGTCGCTCTGTCTCTTATACGAGTCAGCAGAGCCTGTTCAACATGCCGACATATGTCTCACCCACTTCACCTCATGCAAAGTACCTAAAAGAGGAGTTCAATTTTTTGGAAAATCGACTACTCAAATAAAGTTTAGACGTAAATATCTTAAAAATATGAATATTAACTGGAGTCGCTCTGTCTCTTAAACAATTCAGCAGTGCCTGTTCTACATGCCGTGATATGTTTTACCCACTTCACTTCATGCAAAGTACCTAAAAGTGAAGTTAAATATTTTGAAAAATTCGACTTCATATAGAAACTTCAGACGCAAATATCTCAAAAATATGAACATTAACTGGAGTCGCTCTATCTCTTATACGATTCAGCAGAGCCTCTTCAACATGCCGACATATGTCTCACCCACTTCACCTCATGCAAAGTACCTAAAAGAGGAGTTCAATTTTTTGGAAAATCGACTACACAAATAAAGTTTAGACGTAAATATCTTAAAAATATGAACATTAACTGGAGTCGCTCTGTCTCTTATACGAGTCAGCAGAGCCTGTTCAACATGCCGACATATGTCTCACCCACTTCACCTCATGCAAAGTACCTAAAAGAGGAGTTCAATTTTTTGGAAAATCGACTACTCAAATAAAGTTTAGACGTAAATATCTTAAAAATATGAACATTAACTGGAGTCGCTCTGTCTCTTATACGATTCAGCAGAGCTTGTTCAACATGCCGACATATGTCTCACCCACTTCACCTCATGCAAAGTACCTAAAAGAGGAGTTCAATTTTTTGGAAAATCGACTACTCAAATAAAGTTTAGACGTAATTATCTTAAAAATATGAACATTAACTGGAGTCGCTCTGTCTTCTTAACGATTCAGCAGTGCCTGTTCTACATGCCGAGATATGTCTTACCCACTTCACTTCATGCAAAGTACCTAAAAGTGGAGTTAAATATTTTGAAAAATTCGACTTCATATAGAAACTTCAGACGCAAATATCTCAAAAATATGAAGATTAACTGGAGTCGCTCTATCTCTTATACGATTCAACAGAGCCTCTTCAACATGCCGACATATGTCTCACCCACTTCACCTCATGCAAAGTACGTAAAAGAGGAGTTCAATTTTTTGGAAAATCGACTACACAAATAAAGTTTAGAAGTAAATATCTTAAAAATATGAACATTAACTGGAGTCGCTCTGTCTCTTAAACAATTCAGCAGTGCCTGTTCTACATGCTGTGATATGTTTTACCCACTTCACTTCATGCAAAGTACTTAAAGTGGAGTTAAATATTTTGAAAAATTCGACTTCATATAGAAACTTCAGACGCAAATATCTCAAAAATATGAACATTAACTGGAGTCGCTCTATCTCTTATACGATTCAGCAGAGCCTCTTCAACATGCCGACATATATCTCACCCACTTCACCTCATGCAAAGTACCTAAAAGAGGAGTTCAATTTTTTGGAAAATCGACTACACAAATAAAGTTTAGACGTAAATATCTTAAAAATATGAACATTAACTGGAGTCGCTCTGTCTCTTATACGATTCAGCAGAGCCTGTTCAACATGCCGACATATGTCTCACCCACTTCACCTCATGCAAAGTACCTAAAAGAGGAGTTAAATTTTTTGGAAAATCGACTACTCAAATAAAGTTTAGACGTAAATATCTTAAAAATATGAACATTAACTGGAGTCGCTCTGTCTTCTTAACGATTCAGCAGTGCCTGTTCTACATGCCGAGATATGTCTTACCCACTTCACTTCATGCAAAGTACCTAAAAGTGGAGTTAAATATTTTGAAAAATTCGACTTCATATAGAAACTTCAGACGCAAATATCTCAAAAATATGAACATTAACTGGAGTCGCTCTATCTCTTATACGATTCAACAGAGCCTCTTCAACATGCCGACATATGTCTCACCCACTTCACCTCATGCAAAGTACCTAAAAGAGGAGTTCAATTTTTTGGAAAATCGACTACACAAATAAAGTTTAGAAGTAAATATCTTAAAAATATGAACATTAACTGGAGTCGCTTTGTCTCCTTAACGTTTCAGCAGTGCCTGTTCTACATGCCGAGATATGTCTTACCCACTTCACTTCATGAAAAGTACCTAAAAGTGGAGTTCAATATTTTGAAAAATTCGACTTCATATAGAAACTTCAGACGCAAATATCTCAAAAATATAATCATTAACTGGAGTCGCTCTATCTCTTATACCATTCAGCAGAGCCTCTTCAACATGCCGACATATGTCTCACCCACTTCACCTCATGCAAAGTACCTAAAAGAGGAGTTCAATTTTTTGGAAAATCGACTACTCAAATAAAGTTTAGACGTAAATATCTTAAAAATATGAACATTAACTGGAGTCGCTCTGTCTCTTATACGAGTCAGCAGAGCCTGTTCAACATGCCGACATATGTCTCACCCACTTCACCTCATGCAAAGTACCTAAAAGAGGAGTTCAATTTTTTGGAAAATCGACTACTCAAATAAAGTTTAGACGTAAATATCTTAAAAATATGAACATTAACTGGAGTCGCTCTGTCTCTTATACGATTCAGCAGAGCTTGTTCAACATGCCGACATATGTCTCACCCACTTCACCTCATGCAAAGTACCTAAAAGAGGAGTTCAATTTTTTGGAAAATCGACTACTCAAATAAAGTTTAGACGTAAATATCTTAAAAATATGAACATTAACTGGAGTCGCTCTGTCTTCTTAACGATTCAGCAGTGCCTGTTCTACATGCCGAGATATGTCTTACCCACTTCACTTCATGCAAAGTACCTAAAAGTGGAGTTAAATATTTTGAAAAATTCGACTTCATATAGAAACTTCAGACGCAAATATCTCAAAAATATGAACATTAACTGGAGTCGCTCTATCTCTTATACGATTCAACAGAGCCTCTTCAACATGCCGACATATGTCTCACCCACTTCACCTCATGCAAAGTACCTAAAAGAGGAGTTCAATTTTTTGGAAAATCGACTACACAAATAAAGTTTAGAAGTAAATATCTTAAAAATATGAATATTAACTGGAGTCGCTCTGTCTCTTAAACAATTCAGCAGTGCCTGTTCTACATGCCGTGATATGTTTTACCCACTTCACTTCATGCAAAGTACCTAAAAGTGAAGTTAAATATTTTGAAAAATTCGACTTCATATAGAAACTTCAGACGCAAATATCTCAAAAATATGAACATTAACTGGAGTCGCTCTATCTCTTATACGATTCAGCAGAGCCTCTTCAACATGCCGACATATGTCTCACCCACTTCACCTCATGCAAAGTACCTAAAAGAGGAGTTCAATTTTTTGGAAAATCGACTACACAAATAAAGTTTAGACGTAAATATCTTAAAAATATGAACATTAACTGGAGTCGCTCTGTCTCTTATACGAGTCAGCAGAGCCTGTTCAACATGCCGACATATGTCTCACCCACTTCACCTCATGCAAAGTACCTAAAAGAGGAGTTCAATTTTTTGGAAAATCGACTACTCAAATAAAGTTTAGACGTAAATATCTTAAAAATATGAACATTAACTGGAGTCGCTCTGTCTCTTATACGATTCAGCAGAGCTTGTTCAACATGCCGACATATGTCTCACCCACTTCACCTCATGCAAAGTACCTAAAAGAGGAGTTCAATTTTTTGGAAAATCGACTACTCAAATAAAGTTTAGACGTAATTATCTTAAAAATATGAACATTAACTGGAGTCGCTCTGTCTTCTTAACGATTCAGCAGTGCCTGTTCTACATGCCGAGATATGTCTTACCCACTTCACTTCATGCAAAGTACCTAAAAGTGGAGTTAAATATTTTGAAAAATTCGACTTCATATAGAAACTTCAGACGCAAATATCTCAAAAATATGAACATTAACTGGAGTCGCTCTATCTCTTATACGATTCAACAGAGCCTCTTCAACATGCCGACATATGTCTCACCCACTTCACCTCATGCAAAGTACCTAAAAGAGGAGTTCAATTTTTTGGAAAATCGACTACACAAATAAAGTTTAGAAGTAAATATCTTAAAAATATGAACATTAACTGGAGTCGCTCTGTCTCTTAAACAATTCAGCAGTGCCTGTTCTACATGCTGTGATATGTTTTACCCACTTCACTACATGCAAAGTACCTAAAAGTGGAGTTAAATATTTTGAAAAATTCGACTTCATATAGAAACTTCAGACGCAAATATCTCAAAAATATGAACATTAACTGGAGTCGCTCTATCTCTTATACGATTCAGCAGAGCCTCTTCAACATGCCGACATATATCTCACCCACTTCACCTCATGCAAAGTACCTAAAAGAGGAGTTCAATTTTTTGGAAAATCGACTACACAAATAAAGTTTAGACGTAAATATCTTAAAAATATGAACATTAACTGGAGTCGCTCTGTCTCTTATACGATTCAGCAGAGCCTGTTCAACATGCCGACATATGTCTCACCCACTTCACCTCATGCAAAGTACCTAAAAGAGGAGTTAAATTTTTTGGAAAATCGACTACTCAAATAAAGTTTAGACGTAAATATCTTAAAAATATGAACTTTAACTGGAGTCGCTCTGTCTCCTTAACGATTCAGCAGTGCCTGTTCTACATGCCGAGATATGTCTTACCCACTTCACTTCATGAAAAGTACCTAAAAGTGGAGTTCAATATTTTGAAAAATTCGACTTCATATAGAAACTTCAGACGCAAATATCTCAAAAATATAAACATTAACTGGAGTCGCTCTATCTCTTATACCATTCAGCAGAGCCTCTTCAACATGCCGACATATGTCTCACCCACTTCACCTCATGCAAAGTACCTAAAAGAGGAGTTCAATTTTTTGGAAAATCGACTACTCAAATAAAGTTTAGACGTAAATATCTTAAAAATATGAACATTAACTGGAGTCGCTCTGTCTCCTTAACGATTCAGCAGTGCCTGTTCTACATGCCGAGATATGTCTTACCCACTTCACTTCATGCAAAGTACCTAAAAGTGGAGTTCAATTTTTTGAAAAATTCGACTTCATATAGAAACTTCAGACGCAAATATCTCAAAAATATGAACATTAACTGGAGTCGCTCTATCTCTTAAACGATTCAGCAGTGCCTGTTCTACCTGCCGAGATATGTCTCACCCACTTCACCTCATGCAAAGTACCTAAAAGAGGAGTTCAATTTTTTGGAAAATCGACTACTCAAATAAAGTTTAGACGTAAATATCTTAAAAATATGAACATTAACTGGAGTCGCTCTGTCTCTTATACGAGTCAGCAGAGCCTGTTCAACATGCCGACATATGTCTCACCCACTTCACCTCATGCAAAGTACCTAAAAGAGGAGTTCAATTTTTTGGAAAATCGACTACTCAAATAAAGTTTAGACGTAAATATCTTAAAAATATGAACATTAACTGGAGTCGCTCTGTCTCCTTAACGATTCAGCAGTGTCTGTTCTACATGCCGAGATATGTCTTACCCACTTCACTTCATGCAAAGTACCTAAAAGTGGAGTTAAATATTTTGAAAAATTCGACTTCATATAGAAACTTCAGACGCAAATATCTCAAAAATATGAACATTAACTGGAGTCGCTCTATCTCTTATACGATTCAGCAGAGCCTCTTCAACATGCCGACATATGTCTCACCCACTTCACCTCATGCAAAGTACCTAAAAGAGGAGTTCAATTTTTTGGAAAATCGACTACACAAATAAAGTTTAGACGTAAATATCTTAAAAATATGAACATTAACTGGAGTCGCTCTGTCTCTTATACGATTCAGCAGAGCCTGTTCAACATGCCGACATATGTCTCACCCACTTCACCTCATGCAAAGTACCTAAAAGAGGAGTTCAATTTTTTGAAAATCGACTACACAAATAAAGTTTGGACGTAAATATCTTTAAAATATGAACATTAACTGGAGTCGCTCTGTCTTTTAAACGATTCAGCAGAGCCTGTTCAACATACCGACATATGTCTTACCCATTTCACTTCATGCAAAGTAACTTAAACTTGTTCTTTATTTTTTTCAAAAAATTGGCTGTACATGAAAAGTTCAGACGCAAATATCTCAAAAATATGAACATTATCTGGAGTCGCTCTGTCTCTTAAACGATTCAGCAGAGCCTGTTCAACATGCCGACATATGTCTTACCAACTTCACCTCATGTATTTTAATAGGGAGCCGTACTTATCTATCTCTTTCAAAGTAGTTACAATTCACTTGAGTAACGATTTGAGGAAACTGTTGTTTATTCGTGCGTGATCAAAAGTAAGCTTTGTTTTCGTAGTGAAATCCTTCCGTTATTGCTTGATAGGTAGGTAGATACTTACGCTGATATTCAGTTATCCACTTTACAATAATTCGTCTGTGCTGTGCGTTTGTTTATTTAGGTAGGTACCTGAGCTATATTTATAGATTGACTGAACTATTAATCAAGGTAGGATATGGACAAAGATGAAAAGAAAGGCTTCTGACAGTTGATATTCGTTTATTTGTACGGTAGTGTCGATTTTTGGTAAATTAAGTAAGATTAAGGGTGCTAACCCCCTTATAGTAAGGGCGTGTTCACAGCATACACAACAAAAAGGGGTCCGGCAAAGTGGGGTGCTATCTTCACTGCGGTGTGCACGGGCGACTTTCAACGCCGCGTCAAAGAATATCTCTAGACCGGCAAGGCATATCGCTGCGATTAAAATATGAAAGTATGGTTCTATCTTTCACTAAAATTTTCCAGCAATATAAAGAAGACACATAGTCATACAAAAACATAACGTAGCATAACTTGGTTGGTGGTAGAGCATTTTCTAAGCCCGCCTGGCTAGCTACCACCATCTTATCTAAGTCTTGCCGCCAAACATCAGTGATAACAACATTGATGTGTTCCGGCTTGAAAATAACATAGCCAGTTCTCCATTGTATTGGGGAATCTTGGTAAGCCCGCTTCCATCTTCGGCATGTAACGGATCCATATGTATAAATAAATATCTATAGGTAATACAGTAAGTCTTGATAGACTAAAAGGAATCTGTCTATTGGGAAAAACATAACTAGTTTTGTTCGGTCGGGTGAGGATTAACCTCGAGTCGAGTGAATAGACAGTTATTGAAACAAATTAGCTCAGGGATTATTTCCGAGAAGCCAGACTGCCGCCTGTCGGTCGTCATTCGAACCACGCGGTGCGCACGTTATAACAGATTGCCTTAGGTAATAAATGGCGCGAAAACCGAGGCTAAAGGGATAGAGGCGCCGCCCTGTCTGCGTCCGGACAGCGGCCGGCGCTCGCGCAGTTCGACCACGAGGTCGGTTGTATGTGTGCGGCGGCCCGCGCGCTGCCGAGGCTGCGTCTGTGTGAAAGCTTTTAAAACCACGGACACGCGGACGCAGCGGGATTCAGTCGAACAGACCACCAGAGGAGGAGGACGTATCCGAAGAACAGCTGCCGCGCGCCCCGGGCAAGTGTCACGCCAAGTACTTATTAGTCGCGAATTAACTTAGGAATCTCACTTTATATTGTGAGTTTAGAATAGAATTTAGTGTGGCCGAAATCCTAGTTATTTGCCTTCGAAAGTTCAGGCTCCTACCTGGGATCAAGCCATAGTTTAGTGCAGTTAGGAAGTGAGGTACAGTGGGCAATCGAGCTGGGATCTAGGAATTGAAACAAGATGCCAGGTCGGTTGCTAGCTGAAGGTATCGTCAAGTGACCAGGTTGGTAGTTCATGTTTTCAGGAAGGCTAGTTGATTTAATTCACGTGGATACGCAACCGTGACAACGAAGCGTGGGTTTATCAATGCAAGTGCCGAAAGCAAGCTGACAGGAGGGCTTGCCTGGCTAGCGACCCAAGTTTGGTTATGGCCGGAACATCCTGACTGTACCATCTTACGACCTACCGTCATGAGGACCACAGGTTGGACAAGCGTTAGCGCACTCATGTACGGAGCCACCGTATTTGGGACAGGCCTTACCTATCCAAATCCCATCCAAACACACTGTTTAGGAGGTGCAGCGAAGCGGCAGACCTGGTCTGTCGTGGCAGCGGCATTTCTTATTCAGGGCAGGTACACTTTAGCCGTAGGGAACTAGGACACAAGTTAGCTTTAGGTACTCACCACACCATGACACACTACACCTAATTGGTTCATCTCGAAGGCACGGTTGGTTTAGTACCCCGGGGGAAAGACGAATAAAGCCGCCACGAGTTGTAACTATTTGTTGAAACATGGACATCAAAATAAAATTTAGTTCTCGTAATACTTAGCTATCTCGCTAGGATAGGGAAAAACTAGGGCTGAGTTAGGGGGATTGCGATCTGTAGGAAATCTAGTTAATAAATATATTACTAGGGAATAGCGAATTAGGTTTTGGAATAACGTTGTTAGGAAGAAACGAGTCATATTAGTGAATAAATAGTAGGTAGGTCTAAGCGATGCCACGTTTTACTTTATCGAACTGCCGTCACTGCAAGTGCCACGCGGCATTATAAGTTTTAGGGTTCCGTGAACACGAGGTCCACTCAGTTCACTAATCTCATTCGAGATAGTACGGCGCTATGCTGTCGCGGGAAGGCCTATGTCATACTTGAGATGGCTGTTTACCAAGCTCCATGCAATATAGGCTAGTTATGTAGTTCAGTGGTTCATAGATATGAACAACTCCTAATTTTACCAAATTTTAGCTAAATCTGTCCACACTTTTATGGGATAAATGCAATGGACTAACAAACAAACTATAGGCGTTCGAGCCTCGCCTATTTTGATACTAAAGTAATTTTAGATAGGTAGGTCCTATCTGTAGCTTGTCACAAGCATGCCTCGGCAGAATTTCACCCAAATCGGACCGAGCGTTTAGGAAACTATTGGGCAAGCAAACGAATAGTTGGGCGTTCGCGCCTTACTACTAGTGATTATAGCAAGACCGATTATGATGTAGGTAGACGACCCATCCTGATGGTAACCGTAGCCAGGGTCAGTTAATATGCGCTAGATTTAGAAACTAAATCTATTCTACGGTTTTCGGATATTATGGGCAGTGTTCACGGTGTCCGGGTCCTGTCGGCTCCTATTGCGTCCTGAACTAGCGCCTCGACCAAACACTTGGCTTACACGCCTTCTCGCTTTGACCTAATTGTGATGCCGCGACTATGATTCGCGTGGGTCTCACAGTGGGTTGCGACTGTGTTGGTTCGTTGTTCTTCACGTTCAGCCAAACTATTAAACTGACATTACTTTCGCCCTTTATCAAGGGTTTGCTACGTCTAAAGACAGAGCTTTAACACTATGTATTATTTTGGAGCCGGCGGCACGATGGATATCGTGTCCATTTCGCTCTAGTTATATAGACCACAGGTCTTTATATCATTATATACAACTGTATGGCACAGTTCCAGGTCTAAGAACCATATTAGTAGATCAACTACTTATTTCACATTCCGTAGTGCTCTTCTCACAGGATGAGCGACATTCAAGTCGGAATATCTACTTTATTTTAGTACCTAGTGCTAATATGTATTCGCGATCAATCGCTGCTCGAAGGTATTAATCCTACCTGACGAATAGGGATGGACAAGCTATGGCTGTAAAGACTCAGCTATAGTTCACACTATACACGTATAATAAGGCGCCTCACAAGCGTTTTATATACACTAGATTTGGGATTCGGGTGGAACACGGCATAGTACACTTTACATTGTCGTGTAGCTTAATTAAAATACACTTGAAGAGGGTGGACTCTGATCATGTACCTTAGTGGCCTGCCAGAGACAGTAGCTAGCGGGGCTCACGTAGTTATAATTATCTGTGTAGAGCTAAAATCGCTCGTTCAATTACTTTGAGTTAGATGTACATTGTTTTAATCACCAAAATAATGCAGTACTGACGTCAGTCAAGTATTACGTTATTCCGAGCACTGGGGGCTAGCTACCCTTCCCAATTTGGGGGGGCCCAAAATAGGGACCAATCACAGTAGGGAAATTAGGGTTCTGCGCGAAATACTTCAAAATTACGGGTTAGACTACATCGTTCGTCCAAACACAACATGATAGATTAATCTCTTAAAAATAATTTGTCATTCGCCTTCAAAAAGACTCTGAGTTACTGCGATCACAATTTAGGGTTCTCTAGACGATCTGGCCAAACGTTTAATCGTATTTTAAAATGCAATAAAAATCAAGTATAGTTTACATACTTCTTATAGGTAGATAGCGGTAGGTTGTATGTTGTATGCACGTATGCGTATTATAGGTAGGTTTAGTTAGTTATATTTATATATTTATATTTATATATTTTAAATAGGAGGGTGGGGGGTTACAATTTGATAAGCCGTGACCAGGATAAGAAGAGGGTTCAAAATATTACATTTGGATAGTCAAAATCAGGGTTCGTGGGCGGAAACGGACGGTTACAGTGCTACCAAAGAACTTGGATGTCTGACATCTGATTTTCGCGTTCGTATACTGAATCTTGTAGGTAGTCGTTTTGTATAATAAAACTTTGTGTTCAGTTATTTGTGATAAACATAGATAAATAACTTTAGTTGGCTTCGGTTTATGCCACAATTTGATGTTCGTGAAATGGAATGAGGTGCGAATGACAATTATAACTGAATGATTAATCTATCAAACAAAGAGAAAATTATTATTTTTTATCCTATGTAGTTTTATAGTTTATAGGTTAATTTAAACCCCAGCTATTGTCTTATATCCGGGGGGTTGAAGCTCGTATTTTGTACTTAGAACTAATATAGGGGTCGACGAGTGAGTGAGCGCTCCCGTTGAATTCTTTTATATGGCAGCGTATTTGAAGTAGGCATTGATAATATAGTTTCTTCTCAATACTCCGTTAGTAAAATTCCGGATGTAAATAATTAAATAAGTATTTGTTCGAAAGAAATATTTGGTAGGTACATTTTCTAGTTGGTGTATAAGATGGGTAGTTAACGACTTAGTTCAGAGAAAAAGGTCTCTCATAATAATTGATAAATAAGGTAGTTGAGCGTTACGAATAGCGTGTACTTATGTAGGCAGACGGGGCTGTGAAGTTGCACTTATTTAATAGGTTAGGTAATCTAAGTAAATTTTAGGTAGGTTATATACTATTTTGTATCGAAATATAGTGATATTTAAGTTATTTACATTTCGTAAAAGAAGCAGCTGTTACATTGAATGCCTACTGTTGTTGGAATCGCAAAAGGTCTGTGAAGGACATGCGATTTGCTCTTGATATTGTCGTAGGAACTTCAAGCTAGTGCGCTATGGCACAATAATATATCCGTAGCCTTGCAATTCACAGTCGCAAGTTCGATCCTGTTAGAGGTAATTTGTTTTAAAGATAAATTTTAATTTTATTTTTGTTAGATTGTATATTAGGAGTCTGTAATTAGCCTCGTAACTTGGTGTCGCCAGTTCGAGTCCCGAGGGAGGCAAATTTAGAAAAAAAAATTTTAGTTCTTAATATATCTAGGTTGTAAACTAGAAATAGTTAGTTCGCATACTAGGGTCGCAGGCTCGGTTCCTGTTGCGGTTGAAAAAAATATTTTTTTTTTAAGTTTTAATTTATTTACGTTATAGGAGTACCTAGTAGCTTCGCATACTAGGGTCGCAGGCTCGGTTCCTGTTGCGGTTGAAAAAAAAATATTTTTTTTTTTGGGTTTTAATTTATTTACGTTATAGGAGTACCTAGTAGCTTCGCATACTAGGGTCGCAGGCTCGGTTCCTGTTGCGGTTGAAAAAAATATTTTTTTTTAAGTTTTAATTTATTTACGTTATAGGAGTAGCTAGTAGCTTCGCATACTAGGGTCGCAGGCTCGGTTCCTGTTGCGGTTGAAAAAAATATTTTTTTTTTTATTTACGTTATAGGAGTAGCTAGTAGCTTCGCATACTAGGGTCGCAGGTTCGGTTCCTGTTGTGGTTAAGAAAAAAAAAAATGGCTAAATTCCAAAGTAATCACTCAATCTGACAGAATAAAGGATGGTCTCTTTGCACTAGTGTTGGTATAAGTGTAGCATTCGAAAATGTTAATAGGTAGGAGGGAATCTCCTATCACTGGTTATTGATTGTTGATTGGAAATTTACATCACGTAAACTTTAGGCGATGCTAAATCCATTTTGCATGGGCAATCGAATTAAGTTAAATATTATGTTTTAGGTTCTCATAGTACATATTTGCGGAGTATTGAACGCTTTGGAGGTTCACTCTTTGGTTCAGGAGAAGATGAGGCGGTCCACTAGGAAGGCTAAGGGAAAGAAATCAGACCCTACACCAGTTCAGGGAGGGGTTCAGACAAGTGCTCCAAATTTAGCACAATTGGAGGCAGAACCGGAGGCAATGACAGTAAATTCTGGAGGGGGGACAGAACAGCAGGGGAATGTAATAGGGGAAAATGGCAGGACTGGAACAGGATTCGTGGATATGGCCCATTCCACATCGTTACCAGTATCACCTATAGTACAAAGGAGGCGTATGGACGCTACTGGATTTCTTTACCGTTCCATGCGGCGTACTTTTGGAGTGCTTTCAACTAAGATAAATAGTATAGAAGATAGGTTAAATGAACAGGGAAAATTAGCTCAGGTACCTATTAATGTAAGCCAGGACACTACGATGGGGCAAAACGACGAATCGGAGCTAGGGATTCCTCAAATCTTGCCCTCTTCGGAAATTGTTGGCGGGGAAGATAATCAGGGGTTAGAGGCGCCGGGGACTGCCACAATGGAGTCAGCCCCACAGTTGAGTGAAGGAAATGTATTGAGACCAGCTATCACTATGTGTAACGTACAAAATATGGAGAAGCCCAAGTTCTCTAATAAGGGCAATATCCATCCTGTAACTTTCATTGAGGATTTAAAGAGTTATCTCAAGAGGTTACCTAGGGAAGGTAAAGAAATCGATTTAATAGTCGAGTGTTTGATCGGAGAAGTTAGGGATTGGGCTAGGATTTACAAGAGTCGTTGGGCTACATTTGAGGATTTCAGGGAAGATTTTCTAAAAATCTATTGGGGAGAGACAGAACAAAGTATCCTTCGGCGTAATATCGTTCATAGCATATGGGATAAGCAGAAACATCCAACGATGTTAGGGCACTTCTTGCAGTTGACAGGACAAGCTCAAATGCTCACGTTTCAGATACCCGAAACTCAATTAGTGACGGACGTAATTAGGCATTACCCTAGGAATGTACAGAGTTTATGGTCTTTGTCCAGAATAACTACAATAATTGAGACGGCAGAGTTCTTGAGGGGTTTGGATGATATTAGTAAACAGGAAATTAAGCAGAATAGCAATGTTAGTCAGGTACCAGGGCAACAGAGTACAATAGATAAGCGTAAGCGTGATATACAACGCAATTATCAAAGCTGGAGGAAACCCGAACAATCCGGAAACAGTAATTTTAGGAAGGGACCCAATAATAATGTTAGCAAGGTTACTGCTGTTATTGACTGTACTAATGATAATCAGGGTGATTTAAATTAAATGAAGTTGACTGTCCCGTCCCCGGGTTAACTTCAGAAAAAGGGGATGTTCCGTTAAATTTAATGTTAAAAATGGGCTGGAGACCAGGTGACCTTTTGGGAATAAATGGAAGGGGGTTGAGGATACCCTTGAAAGGAGTAGGTCAAACTGATAGATCTGGATTGGGGTTTACAGGCTCGTTGTGGGAGAAGGAAGCCGAGGAGGGGGATTCCATAGCAAGGTGTCTTGTAGATCGGATAAAATTGAGGTCAGAGCTGTTTAGTGAAAGAAGCTTCGCAAGACCAATATCGAATGCAGTGTTCGACGAAACCGTCGAACCGCAGGATGAGGATGATAATTTTAGGTCGGAGATCGAGGTGCAGATTTATCAGTATGAGTTGCTAGGGTTGTTGGATACAGGTAGTGATGTTACGTGTATATCTGAAGAGTTTTGGAATGAAATTAGGAATAAAGTCGATAAAATACCTATACTACCTGTCAAACCTTTTCATATAAAAGGGGCAGTAGGGCAGAAAAGCGCGAAAATACAAAGTATGGTCCTTTTGCCAATGAAACTAGGAGATAGAGTGTTTGACACAAGCTTTTTGGTTATACCAGGCCTGTCGCGACCACTGATAATAGGATTTGATTGGATGACGAAACATGAAGTGATATTAGACTTGAGTAGTGAAACAAGGGGTGTACTTATTAAAAATGGGCAAGAAAAATTGGTTTTGGAATTTTCCATCAGTAGGTCGGAACAAAAGAAGAATAATTCAAATGAAATGAGAAATGGAAATAGGAGTTTTAACGTGAAAATAGGGGATATTAGGGACCATGAGGCCCTGATAAAATTGGAATCCATATTCAACAGACACTCGAAGCTTTTCACGGTGAAATTAGGAAGGGCCAACTGTTATGAGCATGAGATTAAGATGGGAAAACATCCTATTATCATGAAGCGATCATATCCGGTTCCGTATGCGTACAGGGCCAAATTAGATGAGAAGCTAAGCGAAATGGAAGGGTTAGGGATCATAAGTAGGTCAGCTACTCCGTATAGCAGCCCATTGACGTTCACGCTAAAAAAGGACGGTTCAATACGCGTTTTAGATAAATAAGTACATGGTATCCGATTCGGAAAAGCCTCCAATGCAAGTAGATATCATAAATGCCTTCCATGGAGCTAAGTATATGACTATAATTGATCTTAATAACGCGTATTTTCAGATTTCACTTACGGAAGCTAGTAAAAAGTATACAGGGTTCACAGTGAACGGTAAGAGTTACGTTTATAATGTCCTACCTCAAGGGTTAAAAACGTCAGTAGGTAGTTTTAGTAGAGCAATGGATATAATACTAGGTACAGAGGTACGCGAGTTCTGCGTGAACTACTTGGACGATTTGGCTATAATTACCTGTGGGGATTTAAGTTTACACTTGGAACATATAGACAAGGTGTTGGAAAGGTTAGAAATTGCGGGTATGACATGTAATTTAGAAAAGTGTGAGTTCTTGTGTAAGGAAGTAAGGATGTTGGGGTTCATAATTTCAACTGAAGGGGTTATGACTGATCCAGAAAAGGTTAGGTCTATACAAGAGTTCCCGCGTCCGGGGAAGATCAAACAGTTAAGGGCCTTTTTGGGATTGTGTAATTTTTACAGGCGGTTCATACCAAACTATAATAATTATATCGTACCATTATGTAAATTATTAAAGAAAGGCGTGCCGTGGACGTGGGGTCAAGTGGAACAGGAGGCTTTTGAATTAATTAAGAGCGCCTTTATAGACACGATTAGGTTGCATTTTCCGGATTTCTTGAGACCATTCTATTTACAAACTGATAGTTCGGGGATAGGACTTGCTGGGGTGCTGTTCCAATTAAATGACGCTTCTGAACAGCGTATAATAAGTTTCTACAGTAGGTCATTGAGAGGGTCAGAGTTAAATTGGACAGTTACGGAAAAGGAGTTTTACGCTGTAATAAGCTGTATTAAGAAGTTCGAGACTTATCTTAGGGGTGCCGAAATTATCATACAAACGGACCATAAAGCTTTGCAATTCGTAAAAAAGTGGAAATTGTATAATGGACGAATAACTCGGTGGATCTTGTATTTAGAACAGTTTACGTACAGGGTAGAGCATATAAAAGGCAAGGAGAATGTGGTAGCTGACACTCTGTCGAGATATTTACCTACAGGGGAAAGGGTTCAGGAAGAAAAGATCATACAACCGGAAATATTATATACCGAAACGGGGAAAAATAAGGAGTTAGAACAAAAGTTGTCAAGGTTGGCCGAGCTTCAATGCCAAGACGAGGAAGTTAGAACAATTGATATGCAAATCAAGGCACAGCTATTTGAGTCGAGTAGGATAGGTAGAGTAGCGTCAATTTGCGTTGAGGAAAATGGCATAGTTTATGTCAGAAGAAACGATCTTAGTAAGGTCCCTTATTTACCTAAGAGCTTGAGGGATGAAGTAGTTATACAAACTCATGTAGAGATGGGGCACCAGGGGGCTTATAAGATAGTGAGGTACCTGAGAGAACGGTTCTATTGGATCGGCATGTCCAGAGATGTAAAGTCGTGGTTAAGGCTATGTCACATTTGTCAGATGTCAAAGAGTAACAATGCTAAGCAAGTAGGACCATGCCAAAGTGTGGTAACTCAGGCAATAGGGGAGTTAGTGATGGCTGACTTGTACGGCCCGCTGCCTAAGGGGAAATTCGGATCTGCATATATTCTGGTTGTACAGGATTCGTTTAGTAAATTTGTGAAGTTCTATGATTTAAAGAAGGCAACTTCTAAGGCTGTCGTGGGAAAAATAAGGCAGTTTGCACAAATCATATGGCCACAATCAATAATGACGGACAATGGGACTCAATTTAGTAGTGATGTATGGAAAAATGGTATGAGACAACTGGGAATCAAGGCAATTTATACTACAGTGAGGAATCCTAGACCAAATATCACAGAAAGGGTAAATAGGGAATTGGGTAGGTTATTTCGTACCTTTTGCCATACTAACCACAGGGGTTGGGCAACTATGTTACCAAAATTGGAACAATTATATAACAATACTTATCATGAAAGCACGGGATTCACACCAAGCGAGATTCTTTACGGAAGTCCCACGCGAATGAGTTATGATTCAATATTAGGGTATCAGAGGTTGGGTAATGTTGAGGAGATACGAGGCCAGGTAAGGAAAAACCTAGAGAAGGCTAGCTCAATTCGACAGCGGGCATTTAATAAGAGGAATAAGACTATACAATTTCAAATAGGGGATTGGGTTAAATTAAAGAAATTGAATAAATCGGATGCTCAAAAGAAACTGACAAAGAAATTTGAATTACTTTATGAGGGTCCGTTTAGGGTAGCTTCAATACCGTTCCAAAATGTGTACACTTTGATGCACCCTAATACGGGTGAAATTAGGGGAAACTTCAATGCCGTTAATCTATCACGGTACTACAAGTAAATAGGACCGGGGATGGGACAGAAACTAGTTTGAGAGGTTGATTCCGAAATTCGAGTAATTAAAACGCGTTACAAGCATTAAGTTGATTTAAGATTTGTTAATTATTTCATTACCTAAATAGTGGGCAAGTAGGATAAGTAATTAGATAAAGATGTAATAGAACTAGGAAATAGTGTAGTAAGTTAAGGTTTCATAGTATGTGTTAATTAAGAATAATAAATATTATATGTAGAGTTCTAGCATTGCCTTTACATATGGGTATGTGTATGTGTGTGGGTGTGTACATAATATGAGTTTCGAACTTTGGCTGGTGTTAGAGTAATCAAGTTCGCCTGGGGTAAAGGTAAAATAAATCCTAGGATAGGAATTGACTAGCAAAAGAGGAGTATTGTTAGAATAAATGTGTATAAGGAATGATATTTTATTTTCCCCGCTATACGGTAAATTACGGTAATAAAATTGGGTTTACTACAGAAGGTACAGCTTGAATATAGTGGTAGAGTTCTATTATATTCTTGCTAGGTAACGGTAAATTACGGTAATAAAATTGGGTTTACTACAGAAGGTACAGCTTGAATATAGTGGTAGAGTTCTATTATATTCTTGCTAGGTAACGGTAAATTACGGTAATAAAATTGGGTTTACTACAGAAGGTACAGCTTGAATATAGTGGTAGAGTTCTATTATATTCTTGCTAGGTAACGGTAAATTACGGTAATAAAATTGGGTTTACTACAGAAGGTACAGCTTGAATATAGTGGTAGAGTTCTATTATATTCTTGCTAGGTAAAAGGTAAAAGGGTAAATGTTTTCAGGTACAGGAGGTATATTAAACTTGTAAAACGAAAGGTTATAGTTTCAGTCTATTTGTAAGGAAGATCATGCATTTCTATTGGTTGGATTGCGGACTGACTGAGGGGAAGGTGGAGGTCAGTAATACACAGCACAGAGTCGTAGTTAACTCTGATTGAAAAAGGGAAATGCGTGATATTCTTGTTCAAATAATTTACTTAGGGCAGCCTTGTTGTTATAATACATACTGGCGTTTAGTAATGAAAGATAGTTTCGGAACGTGACTTAGCTGCGATATGAAAATGTCACAGTCATAGATGTGTCCATGTTTGGGGTTTATTGGAGAATTGTGTTTAAATACTTGAAAATAGGTCTACATATTCTCTTGTGTTGACTACAATAAATATCCTGGCTGAAGATAAGGATTTGTTGACCTTTCCAGGATTGGAATGTTACAAAAGGAAATTTGAGAGTGATGTGAAAGGAGGGGTTTTGTGTGAGTTGCTTTGATATTTTGGGAATAAAATTAAGGGGAGCGTGATCTTGAAGGAGAGTCAACAAATACTGGATATCTGAGTCAGCTGTTGGCACACGCTGTCCTTCTTCATGTATACAAAAATAGTTTGAACCAACAATTTGTTCTTTTGAGTCTTACGTTACGTTGGTTTGGGCTAATTACTCTACCAGAAGCTAAGAACTGGACTTATACACTATACATACTCCAAGGTAAGATTCTATTGTCACTTGGGGGAAGCTCTATTCGGAGAACTTGACTGATTGTCGCGGGAACCGCTTCAGTTATATCACAGACAGTTTGGAGAGGTAAACTAGATTGACAATTTACTAATGCGCGTATGCCAGTAGAGTTTCCTGGTGCGTGGGGAATTGGAAGCTAGTGGTCCACTCAATGTATACGCCTATGCGCGAACGTAGCAGTGGCTTCGACTCACACCCGAAATGCCCGTTCGAACTCCTCTGTGATGGCAGGAGCTGGTCCTGTGCTAATCTGGTTTTGTTTATGGTTGAGTGTATCAATCAAGGGACAATAAATGACATGCCTGGTTTAAATACACACCACACTTAGGGGAGAATGTGCCAACAGGAAATTTTAATAGTTATTAGCTATTTTGAAAATTTCAAAAAGACAATTCTCTGAATTCTATTTTTAAAAATTTTCAGGGGGTTGGATTGTAACGGATCCATATGTATAAATAAATATCTATAGGTAATACAGTAAGTCTTGATAGACTAAAAGGAATCTGTCTATTGGGAAAAACATAACTAGTTTTGTTCGGTCGGGTGAGGATTAACCTCGAGTCGAGTGAATAGACAGTTATTGAAACAAATTAGCTCAGGGATTATTTCCGAGAAGCCAGACTGCCGCCTGTCGGTCGTCATTCGAACCACGCGGTGCGCACGTTATAACAGATTGCCTTAGGTAATAAATGGCGCGAAAACCGAGGCTAAAGGGATAGAGGCGCCGCCCTGTCTGCGTCCGGACAGCGGCCGGCGCTCGCGCAGTTCGACCACGAGGTCGGTTGTATGTGTGCGGCGGCCCGCGCGCTGCCGAGGCTGCGTCTGTGTGAAAGCTTTTAAAACCACGGACACGCGGACGCAGCGGGATTCAGTCGAACAGACCACCAGAGGAGGAGGACGTATCCGAAGAACAGCTGCCGCGCGCCCCGGGCAAGTGTCACGCCAAGTACTTATTAGTCGCGAATTAACTTAGGAATCTCACTTTATATTGTGAGTTTAGAATAGAATTTAGTGTGGCCGAAATCCTAGTTATTTGCCTTCGAAAGTTCAGGCTCCTACCTGGGATCAAGCCATAGTTTAGTGCAGTTAGGAAGTGAGGTACAGTGGGCAATCGAGCTGGGATCTAGGAATTGAAACAAGATGCCAGGTCGGTTGCTAGCTGAAGGTATCGTCAAGTGACCAGGTTGGTAGTTCATGTTTTCAGGAAGGCTAGTTGATTTAATTCACGTGGATACGCAACCGTGACAACGAAGCGTGGGTTTATCAATGCAAGTGCCGAAAGCAAGCTGACAGGAGGGCTTGCCTGGCTAGCGACCCAAGTTTGGTTATGGCCGGAACATCCTGACTGTACCATCTTACGACCTACCGTCATGAGGACCACAGGTTGGACAAGCGTTAGCGCACTCATGTACGGAGCCACCGTATTTGGGACAGGCCTTACCTATCCAAATCCCATCCAAACACACTGTTTAGGAGGTGCAGCGAAGCGGCAGACCTGGTCTGTCGTGGCAGCGGCATTTCTTATTCAGGGCAGGTACACTTTAGCCGTAGGGAACTAGGACACAAGTTAGCTTTAGGTACTCACCACACCATGACACACTACACCTAATTGGTTCATCTCGAAGGCACGGTTGGTTTAGTACCCCGGGGGAAAGACGAATAAAGCCGCCACGAGTTGTAACTATTTGTTGAAACATGGACATCAAAATAAAATTTAGTTCTCGTAATACTTAGCTATCTCGCTAGGATAGGGAAAAACTAGGGCTGAGTTAGGGGGATTGCGATCTGTAGGAAATCTAGTTAATAAATATATTACTAGGGAATAGCGAATTAGGTTTTGGAATAACGTTGTTAGGAAGAAACGAGTCATATTAGTGAATAAATAGTAGGTAGGTCTAAGCGATGCCACGTTTTACTTTATCGAACTGCCGTCACTGCAAGTGCCACGCGGCATTATAAGTTTTAGGGTTCCGTGAACACGAGGTCCACTCAGTTCACTAATCTCATTCGAGATAGTACGGCGCTATGCTGTCGCGGGAAGGCCTATGTCATACTTGAGATGGCTGTTTACCAAGCTCCATGCAATATAGGCTAGTTATGTAGTTCAGTGGTTCATAGATATGAACAACTCCTAATTTTACCAAATTTTAGCTAAATCTGTCCACACTTTTATGGGATAAATGCAATGGACTAACAAACAAACTATAGGCGTTCGAGCCTCGCCTATTTTGATACTAAAGTAATTTTAGATAGGTAGGTCCTATCTGTAGCTTGTCACAAGCATGCCTCGGCAGAATTTCACCCAAATCGGACCGAGCGTTTAGGAAACTATTGGGCAAGCAAACGAATAGTTGGGCGTTCGCGCCTTACTACTAGTGATTATAGCAAGACCGATTATGATGTAGGTAGACGACCCATCCTGATGGTAACCGTAGCCAGGGTCAGTTAATATGCGCTAGATTTAGAAACTAAATCTATTCTACGGTTTTCGGATATTATGGGCAGTGTTCACGGTGTCCGGGTCCTGTCGGCTCCTATTGCGTCCTGAACTAGCGCCTCGACCAAACACTTGGCTTACACGCCTTCTCGCTTTGACCTAATTGTGATGCCGCGACTATGATTCGCGTGGGTCTCACAGTGGGTTGCGACTGTGTTGGTTCGTTGTTCTTCACGTTCAGCCAAACTATTAAACTGACATTACTTTCGCCCTTTATCAAGGGTTTGCTACGTCTAAAGACAGAGCTTTAACACTATGTATTATTTTGGAGCCGGCGGCACGATGGATATCGTGTCCATTTCGCTCTAGTTATATAGACCACAGGTCTTTATATCATTATATACAACTGTATGGCACAGTTCCAGGTCTAAGAACCATATTAGTAGATCAACTACTTATTTCACATTCCGTAGTGCTCTTCTCACAGGATGAGCGACATTCAAGTCGGAATATCTACTTTATTTTAGTACCTAGTGCTAATATGTATTCGCGATCAATCGCTGCTCGAAGGTATTAATCCTACCTGACGAATAGGGATGGACAAGCTATGGCTGTAAAGACTCAGCTATAGTTCACACTATACACGTATAATAAGGCGCCTCACAAGCGTTTTATATACACTAGATTTGGGATTCGGGTGGAACACGGCATAGTACACTTTACATTGTCGTGTAGCTTAATTAAAATACACTTGAAGAGGGTGGACTCTGATCATGTACCTTAGTGGCCTGCCAGAGACAGTAGCTAGCGGGGCTCACGTAGTTATAATTATCTGTGTAGAGCTAAAATCGCTCGTTCAATTACTTTGAGTTAGATGTACATTGTTTTAATCACCAAAATAATGCAGTACTGACGTCAGTCAAGTATTACGTTATTCCGAGCACTGGGGGCTAGCTACCCTTCCCAATTTGGGGGGGCCCAAAATAGGGACCAATCACAGTAGGGAAATTAGGGTTCTGCGCGAAATACTTCAAAATTACGGGTTAGACTACATCGTTCGTCCAAACACAACATGATAGATTAATCTCTTAAAAATAATTTGTCATTCGCCTTCAAAAAGACTCTGAGTTACTGCGATCACAATTTAGGGTTCTCTAGACGATCTGGCCAAACGTTTAATCGTATTTTAAAATGCAATAAAAATCAAGTATAGTTTACATACTTCTTATAGGTAGATAGCGGTAGGTTGTATGTTGTATGCACGTATGCGTATTATAGGTAGGTTTAGTTAGTTATATTTATATATTTATATTTATATATTTTAAATAGGCGGGTGGGGGGTTACAGGCATCATCGTCACTTACCATCAGGTGAGATGATGCCAAGGGCTTACCAATTGTGAATAAAAAAAAACAATTATTATACTTATTTATTTAATAGTGATACTTAATTGTTTACATTGTTGGAAAATTCTAACGAAAGATACCTCAAAGGTAGATTTCCGTGCCTTGTGGCCGATTGCAGCCGTCGGCGGCGGCCGACGTCAGCCGGTGGCCATGCTGTCACGTATGGCGGCACTTCCGAGACCTGCGACAGCCGGGCGTCTGCCCGTGGTCCCACCGCTATGACCCACCGGTGGGGTCCACAGCTATTTTTTTTCCCCGTAAACCCACTCACTAGAGATTTAATTAATCTGGCAGTTCCCGGGGGTCTACGGGTAATTTTGATTAACTGGAGTCCCACTGTACTTGATATAATATATATATATATATTGTCATATTATGACAAAAAATTGATGTTTAAAAAAAAACTAAAATAAGCATTTATTTTGTATAGCGAAAACTAGGTTCTCGTTATCCTATTATTATTATTTTTAAATGGGTTCTCGGTACCCTTATTATTGTAAGTAAAAATTATTAAGTAATTAGAATTTTTATTTTAAGTTATTGATCATCCGCCGACGACCGATCGGAAGCGGCGCCATACATTTCCAGCCGATCGGCCACTTAACCATAGTGCGAGTATGGCCGCCGGCGGCTGCAATCGGCCACAAGGCACGGAAGTCTACCTTAAAGATAACGCGAAATTGAAATAGTAGATTGTTAATCAAGGGAAGAAAGTAACCCATTTCACTCGAGATATTTCTGGCGCTCAAACGAAGTGAGAGCGCCAATAGTTCGAGGGTGAAATGGGTCATTTCACCCGAGTTAAACACTCTACTTTTCATTTCGACTATGAGGAAATGTATTTATTGTAATTTAATTGTTTATATGATATAAAATAATAATTAGATATCAATAAATTAGTTTTACCTATATCCAACTTCCAACCTTTAAGCAATGGCCGCTTGCCACGGCCGTCTAGATTGAAACTAATCGAGTTGGTCACGACGTGCATCTAGGTGGCCATGCCGAAAATTGAAAAACAAGTGTCATGTTATCATGGCATTATGGCGCGCAGCAGAATAGAGGAATGATTTTAAATTTTAATCTTCTGTAATTGTGAAAAATATAGACCAACTATAAAATTATTTAATATCAATCTGTAGATCGTAATAAACCCGTCGTTTAATGTATAGCTGAGTTTAGATATATGAAAACCTCTTAGTTCGACTCCGTGGCTGGCAATAAAAAAAAATTACTTTCCACCCTAGGGATGACAATACTTTCCACCCTAGGGATGGAAATACTTTCCACCCTAGGGATGGAAATACTTTCTACCCGAGGGATGGAAAAGCAATGTTCCACCCGGCTATCTACTCATGAAAATTAAACTTTCCGAACAGGAGAGATGAAAAGGAGTTTTGAAGAGGTCATTATGCTAGAAACATAAAAATCTAATAAAAAAACTTTAGTAACCTACGTCACTCTTGGACTGACCTTGTCCACACATGGACTGAGCTTGTTTGACAAATGCAAGAGAAAAGAGTGAAGTTGACAAGGACAAGGACGAACTTAAGAGGAGTGTATCCCAAGCGCGCTCCATATAATTATAGAAGGGTTCTTATTTTGAATATATTGTGTCTGGTTTGCCAGAATTCCGTCAAAACTATAAAAATTTCGATCAATAAATTCCATACCTGGCAAACCAAAGATACAGATATATAAGTAAGAACATGTTTACAAAATTTGAATAACTTTCATTTGTACAAGTATTCAAATAAGAACCAAACTATGTTTGTATGAAGCGCGCTAGGAATACACTCCTCTTAAAGTAGATTAAAAAATAGAAAGAGACGCATATCTGCAACAGAAAGTTCGTTTCTGATGCAGGCATACGGACTCCGTAAGTATTTATGTACCTATTTTTTTATATTTGTCTTGATGGGAATTTAAATCCGAACCAAAAATGTATAAGGACCTTTTGACCTAAAGCGTCACGTTGGTGTTCTGTGCGTTAATGAGACACGGTTAGAGAGGATTATAGTAGTTCTGTGCGTTACTGAGATAGGGAATTAAGTAGTGTTTTGATAACCTTTAAGTCTAGATATCTCAGTAACGTGACATTTTAGGTCAAAGTGCCCGTTTGTATTTGCACCCCCTATTGTAATATATAGGTTAAATCGTGTGCGAGATTTCGAAAAAAAGATCTACATCATGTTGTCACTATGCCATGCATCATACAAAAATGTTCCAATCTCTTTTCTCCTTTTCAGTCATGCATGACTCATGGACTAAATTACACTACAATATACAGATTGTTGTTGTGTATACTTAAAACTGTGTTGCGAGGTTTTAAGACTAAATAGTAATTTCCATAGACGAAGTAAATTAGTTTATGTTGTCTGAGTTATATTATATTCCTTAGGTACACCTATAGTGAAATTTTATGAATGAGTAATAAAAAAATATAAGGAATAACGATTGGTGTTTTAAAAAAATATATTGAGTTTTTATACCAACTTTGTACCAACAAAAAAGTTTTATTTTTATATTTTTTATTGAATGTATTTTTATATTTTAATTCATGTCAAAATTGTGTATTGCTATATTTTTATATTCAATTAGATTTATATATACATTTTAGCGTAAATAAATTAAACTGAAGGTGAATAGTACGTATATGTTTTTATTTTTCTTTTCCGGTTTTCATCTCCAGGTTCCAGATCCTTTTATTCGACTTCACTACTATCTTCCGCCAGTTTCTGACTTATTCTTCACTTATTCTTCTTCTTTTCGAGTCGACGGCAAACTCAGATAGTCCCATCCCAAAACCGAGCTACGCGAATTGCCTTGTCAGTCAGTGGCCTGCATCAAGTGCAGGTGACGGGGCTAGAGGGACACGATATGAGGTGGTCCATCCTTTGAGGGATCCTTCACTCATTAGACTATAAACGAAGGGGGCAGATGGGAATAAACGGTGCCATCGACCACCGGGGTGGTAAACGCCACCTAATTAGTGCCAAAGGGCCACCCCGGTGGCAAGCTCCGAAGGGGGCAGATGGGAATAAACGGTGCGTTTATGCACTATACACGGAATTTTACCGTCCGGAATTTTTGATATTTTCTGGTCCGATGTGGCAAACTTATCCTTACTTAATATTATAAATGTGAAAATGTGTTTGTTTGTTTGTTTATTACCTTTTCACGCCTCAACACCTTAACCAATCTTGGCGAAATTTTGAATGAAGGTAGCCTGTGTCACAGGGAAAGACATAGGCTACTTTTTATCCCGTGAAAACAGCATAGTCGGATGCAATTCTTGAGAGAACTAAAAAAATACTTTTTTGGGTGTTTTTTTTTACATCGCCATTGCTTGCAGCTCGCGCACCACTCACCCTCAAATAAAACATAAAAACTACGTCCACGCGAGCGAAGCCGCGGGCAAAAGCTAGTTTATATTTATAAGGGCAATTGCCAATTGTGCACTACTTTGGAATTTTACAGTTCGGAAATTCATATATGAAATATGAATTCCGGACAACTGCCTCTTACTCGGCAATAGGTAAAGAATGAAATTCATTGATTTGAACAATTGTGAATGAAACTATAGACACACCCTGGATACTTCATACATCGGGCCAGAAATGACATTTCAAAAAAGGAATGACGGAACAAACAAAATGGCGGCGAAATCCTATACGTTCGACAACCAAACTGTAACCAATCTGTATCAATCTGGGAGACGAGGGGGTAAGGTCGCAATCTGCGGCAGGGAGTGTCCATACTGTTTATGTTAGTACTTATATATATACTTTGCTATAGAGCTCGCTCCTGGTAACGTAGGCAGATTTGCAAGTAAGTTGAGGCGATTGCTCTCCACTCTAGCGTGAAATTCAAAATTTCTGAGGTTTTTTTGCAATATGGCTCCATCTTTATAGACACGTGTTAGTGTGTCAGCCAAGTTCTTAAGAACGCCATTCCCGGCCGCCGTCAATACAATTGTAGTCTAGGTACCGATGATGTGAAACCAAGAAGTTGTTTTATAAAAAGATAATTTATGTTTTTTTGTGAGAATACAAGTTTTTTGAAAAAGAGGGATATACGGACATATATTTTTCTTCTCCGATCGTAAATAATCGGATCTCTTGAACCGACTTCCAAAAAAGAGGAGGTTCTTAATTAGACTAGGTGTTATTTTCAACCGACTTCAAAAAGGAGGAGGTTCTCAATTCGACTGTATGTTTTTTTTTGTATGTTTGTTACGCGATATCTCCGCCGATTGTGAACCGATTTTCATTTTTTTTTATTTGAAAGAGTATACTCCCGAGGGGGTCCCATTGCCATCAAGTCAGGATCTGATGATGGGATCCCACGGAAATCGAGAACAACCCTCAAATTTTATAGGCACATATTACGTGTTTCATGTATTTCCTAAAACTATCCAAGTTTTGGCGTCTGGCAGTCATCATCAAATCATCATCATCAGATGAGCTGATGAAGGAAGGTAACTCCTTAACATAACTTGCATGTCGGTGTAAGCAATGCCATCGAATCTAAAACATTTGATACGTAAGTAGCTGTAGGTATGCTGATACCGACCTCAAAAAAAATTTTAGGCCCCTAATTTAATTCCTAGCCACCTTTGATTTCGTTATTGTTGGTTAATGTCGTGTATCTAAGTATAATAATATTATTTCATACTTTTGAGTGAATTTCATTTTGAAGTTGGTTTTTAAGTTTTTTAAACTTTTATTTTTTTATCTTTCCTACATACTTTTACAGGCTTAGGACTGTCAACTTATGGAAATATCTAGAACTAAAACTTAGTTCATTTTTACATACTTTACTTTACACTGGCCGAGGTCTATAAAATGGTCCCAAGCCACACTACGAGTACTTCCTATTTGAGCCATAATTTAAGTAGCTAAGTAAAGTTCGGTCACTATGTACTTAATAAGTTATTCTGTCACTGTGGTACAACGCAAACTTTCTTTCATTCCGTACGATACCCGCACGCCGTACGCCCGTACTCAATACCATAGACTAGTATATATCTCAATACTCGATCGATACTATACCATACTAGTCGGTACTTGATCTCTGGAACTTGACGTGACGTGCGAGCGAGACGGAGGGACACCGGTGGCGAAGAATGGAGCGAGCGAGCGCTAACCTTCCGCGAAATCCGCGACGACTCATTGCATGAGTGAGATGCGTAAAACAACGTGGCATTTTTAGGACTAGGTGGATCGAGTTTGCATTGGAACAGGTGCGGCCTATTAACGTAAAATACCTGTTCCCCGGATCTGTTCTAGTGTATACGCCTCACCTCTAAGCGAGATGGCGAGACACCGGAGCGGAGGCAAAGAATAGAGCGAGCAAGCGCTAACCTTCCGCGAAATCCGCGATAACTATTGCGTGAGCGAGATGTGAATACAACGTGGTATTTTTTAATAAGGTGAATCGAGTATTTGTTGCTTTGGAACAGGTGCCACCTAGTATCGTAAAATACCTGTTCCCCGTACCTGTTCTAGTATATGTATACGCCTCACCTCTAGAGTGGAGTAATAGAACCACAGATTAGTAGATCTGTGAATAGAACGTAGCTTACGTCGTAGTGGAAAGCAAAGAGAATATAATAAACTACGTTTTGTGGAATAGTGACTTATATCAAAGAGAATATAATACACTACGTTAACTTAAATCAAAGAGTACCCTATTTTATTGTATACCTACCACTCACTCACTTTAGTTGGTAGGTAATAGTCTCCCTTGTGGAGTAATAGTGTTCTGTGGTAATAATAGTGTTCTGTGGATAAGTGTAGTGTAAGTAAGTGGCTGTTTCGCGGTCCGATCAGTCTTTTTGTTTAAAAACCCTATTATCCTTTTTTTCTTTGTTCTAGAAAAAATATTTACAAGTCCATTTATCCAATCTCAAGTCAAGAGTGCATTAAATAACAAGTGCAGTTAAAAAGTGATTCTCGTTGTGTGACGAATTCCAAGCGCGCTCCACTGCATAGCGGTTCTTTTTTCTCCATTTACGTGGAAGTCTACGACATGGCTTATCAGGTAAGCAATAACACCAATGTGCACTGTTTTCTTGTAACAGAATTCTTGAGGGTGCGTTCCTATGACGTCACCAGCCGGCACGCAGGGCGGGAAGTAGCCTTGACCGTGCCTTGAGGGAATGGAAAGTACGAACATCAGCAGGTACCTACATAGAAAGCAATCAAATTATACCTATCGTATGTTTGATTACTGTGTTCCCGGGGATTTGCACTCAGCCACTGCCTCTGCCGGAAATATTGCCCTAAATACTTCTGCGGCAGCATTGACGCGAGTAAGTGTTCACACTCCTCAGCCAATTCCTTTGACTTCCGCACGAAAGCCGACCATCGTGGCGATGGCAGCGGCAACGGCATGAGCAGTGACAGCGTGAGTTACCTATTTACATTCTGTCGCTGCCCACTTCTCTGCTCACTTTCCTGCCCAACAGAACTGAGTGTAAATGCGCCATAAAATTTTTCGATGGGCCTTCAATTGATGATGAAAAATACCAACCAGTCCGACCTGTCCTTATGTTTTTAAAGTTTTAAATTGGTTATGTATTTCATTTATATTGTAATAATTATAATGTTAGAATGTATTAACACACTAGGTACATAAGAAACAGTTCAGTCCTTACTTTATTTATATTATCACCACTTACCATCAGGTGAGATAAAGTCAGACGCACTTAAATTTTTAATAAAAAAATTCAATAAATTGTTATTGAGCACACCTAATGAACATCTGGAGCAACTCCACTCAAATGTTTTAGATTGAAGGCTGTGTTTCAAAAAGCGAATTCTCATTTACTGTGAGACGAGAACCAAAAATAGGAGCCACAAAGACGCAAAATTTCTTTTAGAAATAAAATATTTCATTTCCTTAAAAATAAATGGTGTAGGCAATTCAAACTGGACCCCATGATACTCCCCACATTCATATTTATCTCAAATTTAAAGGTTTTTACTGTTTTTAAGCAGTTTTACAAACACAGATAAAGATCAAAAAATCTGGTGAGTCACAAGTTGATGAGGTTACTTATATTATAACCCTTTAGAACTGGAGAAAATAATTTACTCAGACATTTTATGGAGAATGTTTCACAGGAGTTTTTCATGGGTGCCTATTGCCTAAGTATCATGTAAAAAATAAACAAAAAAATCCTGAAGTCTCTGGTTTCCTGAAAACTTACCCTCATGAGCTTGGGGCTTAGGAAATAGCTCAATGTGAGTTTTGTCTAGTTTGGGGATATGTTTTGATATTAAATGAAAATTAAATTAATTAAGCATGTTTATTTATTAATGATATTAATAAAGAGTCATTGTACATTTGGTATAATGTTTTTGACAAAACAGTCAACAGTCTTATTAGACAACTAAAATCTTTGTTCTTTACGTAGGTTCTTAATCTTTTTTTGTATAAAACTTATAAAAATCAATACAAACATTACCATTAAAGTTTCCACCCTGACTCTCTCACCTCTCCCTTCTCTTCCTTTAGCCTGTCCTCTTCCCATAACCTGCCCTCTACCTCTTGTACTTGTTGCTCCTCTTGAACCAGCCAGTCCTTTTGATGTTTTCCTGCCTGATCTGCCTCTAGTGGACCCCTGCTTCTGGATGTTGTCAGGATAGGTGGTGGTGCCTCATCCACTTCTGTGGACTCATCATCAGAACCAGATCTACTCTCTTCTATAGGTGATCTAAGACTCTCGGCATAATTCCTCAATTATCAAGTCATTTCCATGTGCTAATATTTGTGCGACTTGGTCATCTTTAAGAGGTTTTCCTAAATAAAAAAAGCCCTTGTTGAAAATCTGATTTTGAGTCACAATATAGGCCTAAGAAAGCCTGCTAGGTTCAAATTACATACATATAAGTATAAAACAGCAATTATTTCAGTAAACTACATAAACAAGACAATAAAAATTGCATTAATGTAATTAAAAGTTGATTACTTACATGTGGTTACGGGCAACTAACAGGTTCAAACCTGTTTGCGAAGGGCCCCGACATATTTTTTCAAACAAACAAGAATTATCAATAGTTGCGTCCCAAAAATTCGTTTTGCGTAGGCGGTGCCAGAATTTTTGAAAATTAAATCTCACTATCGTATCAAGTCTGTTGTAAAGGGTTAAACACATATTATTTTTTTATTACAAACTGCCCTGATTTATCTACCACCCAAATATCAAACAATTCTCAGCGTGAGCCCACTGTGGTTGGAGCACCAAACTTCAACGCCGCAGAGGACGCAGCAACTCTCCGGGCTGCTATGAAGGGCTTCGGCACGGACGAGCAAGCCATCATCGACATCCTCACATCAAGGTCTAATGCGCAGCGACAGGCCATTGCGCAGGCATTCACTCATGAATATGGCAGGGTAAGGAGATTGTTTTATTTATAGCAGATTCAAGGATGTTGTTTTTTTATAGCCATAAAATTTTATTTGAGACTAAATTTGACCAAGCAGATAAAAATAAAAATGATTGGCTAATTTGCTATAAAATTTTCTTCATTATTTGTGGTTGATAATTTGAATACAAATAAACCTTTGAGTTAATGTTTATTTCATATTTATTTATTCACATCATCATTACAGCTCATATACGTCCCCACCGAGGGGCTCGAGCCTACCCTGAATCAGGGCGATTAGGCCTTAGTCGACCACGCGGGCTCAGTGCGGGTTGGTCGACTTCACACACAACCTTCGCAGGCGTGTGCAGGTTTCCTCACGATGTTTTCCTTCACCGTTAAAGCAATCGGTAAGTATGTACGTAAGTTTTTGAAAAACTCATTGGTACATTGGCCGTCCAGAAACTTACCACTCCACCGCAACCAACATGCGTACAGTCAAGGTAAATCCACAGAGTCAGCCCTTCACGCTGTTGTCAGTAAGATTGAGGCGGCGCTTCAAGGCAAGGCCATGTGCCTAGGCACCTTCATCGACATCGAAGGTGCATTTGATAAGACAAACTTCTCCAGCATAGAGATGGCGCTCCGTAAGCACGGCGTGAACCCGACCATGACAAAGTGGATCGGGAACATGCTTAGTCAGCGGGTCGTCAAGCTGGATAGAGGTAAGGCACGTACAGCCATAGTCGCGAAGGGATGCCCCCAAGGAGGTGTACTATCACCGCTACTGTGGAACCTGGTGGTAAACGACCTGATTACCACGCTTAATACACATCACTACTTCACGGTAGGCTATGCAGACGACCTGACCATCCTTATATCAGGAAAATTCGCAAACATAGTCTGCGATGTCACTCGCTCCGCGCTACGCATCGTGGAACGCTGGTGCACCGAGTTCGAACTGTCAGTGAACCCCAAGAAAACAGAACTAGTATTGTTCACCAACAAGCGGAACCTGGGTAACTACAATTTACCCAAGCTATTCAACACAGATCTCCAACTCTCACCAGAAGTTAAGTACCTAGGGGTCATACTTGACAGCAAGTTGAATTGGAGCAGTCATCTAAACTGCAAGTTAAATAAAGCTACGATAACTCTGTGGCAGTGCCGTAGAATGGTGGGTAAGAAATGGGGCCTTACCCCAAAAATCATGCTATGGCTCTATACAGCGGTTATTCGCCCTATGGTAAGCTACGGCGCGGTGGTATGGTGGCCACGCACCAAACTTTCGACTGTCGTAAGTAAACTTCAATGTTTCCAAAGGACAGCATGCATGGCGGTCTCCGGCTGCATGCGAACAACACCAACAGCAGCTCTGGAGACGATGCTGAACGTGCCGCCCCTGCAGCTGTTCATCCAGCAAGAGGCAGCCAGCGCTGCGGTACGATTAAAGCTGCTGAACCTCTGGACTAATGAAGGGATTCCTCACGTCGAACTTCTGGACAATATTGTCTCGGAAGAACCGCTGTTCGCAGCTGTCAACGATAGAATCCCGAAACAGTTCGTCTTTGACAAGAAATACAAAATTCAGCTCTACGAGGACCCCTGGGAAGGCCAGAACCTATTGGACCTTCGGATCTTTACCGATGGGTCCAAAACTGGAGCTGGGACCGGCTGCGGGGTCTTCTCAGAAGACCTAAACATAAAAATATCCAAACCACTTGGTGCGTACAACACAGTCTTTCAGGCGGAGTGTATGGGCATCATTCTGGCTGCTAATGCAATCACTGCTAGAAGGGTACAGGGCTACTCCATTCGTATCCTTTCAGACAGTCGAGCGGTTCTACTGGCCCTCAAAAGTAATGTCATCACTTCGGGGCTAATACACGAGTGTCACCAAAGACTAACAGAGGTATGTTACCACAGCAATGTAACTCTACAGTGGATCAAGGGACACAGTAACTCGCGTGGAAACGACGCAGCCGACGAACTGGCCAGGAGAGGGTCGGAACTTGTAGCTGTGGGACCGGAACCTATTTTACCCCTCCCCTCGGGCTGGTTCAGATCCACCTTACGGCTGCGTACAAGGTCAGAACATAACCGATATTGGACAGGACTGGAAGCATGTCGCCAGGCCAGACAGGCGCTACCGTCGCCAAACGCTGGCCTGACTAGGAAGCTCCTGAAACTCGGGAGACTCCAGCTCCGTAAGGTAACAGCGACCATTACCGGTCACGGTTACTTTAACAAACATCTTTTTACCCTGGGGATTACAGACAGCCCGCTGTGCCGCGCGTGCATGGCGGCCGAGGAAACAGCCGCCCACATCCTCCTGGATTGCAGAGAGGTGGCGGCGTACAGGGCCGAGCATCTCGGCGACCAGAGGACACTCCCGGAAGTCGTCGGCAACCTGAGGGGGCTACTGGGCTTCCTGGAGGAGCTGGGCTGGCAGTGATGCCGGCCAACCACGCAAAATGGGCGCTCAGGCGCCTGGTTGCGGAAATCAGCCCGTCCTTACAATTACAATTACAATTATTGGCCGTCCAGATTTGAACCCGGTACCTCTGGTTAGATGGACTGAGTCGTTACCGGTTGAGCCACCGACGCTTTTTTTTTAGCCACCGACTTTATTCACATATCAAGATAATATTTGTATGTATAGAATAGATATAGTATAGATAATTAAAAAAAACAACATTTCATTATTAACTTAAAAATAATGAGTAAAATATAAAACGATAAATTAATATAAATGAAAACAAATTGAGCAATAATAAAAACAAGTCAATTAAATTATTCAGTTAAAAGAAAATAAGAGGAGATATCACAATTTAATTTGATTTAAATTTTAAAAGATTCTCCATAACTAGAATGCATGCTCGATCAGCCAATCGAACTTGCCTTTAAGAGTCTTTCACATTCTCTTCTTCACAACCAATATTGGTAAGAATGCTCCTTTCTATAGAATGTGTATGGATTACAATACAATTCTAAATCTATATATTTTTTGATTCTGCCATTTAAAAGTAAATTTCTTTAAATTCATAGTTTTAATTTAAATGTTTTTGTTTCTTTTATAATAGTTTCTCGTTAAAGTTATTTTTAGCAATTCTAAATTGCACTGAACAGATTCGGGCAGTAAAGTTCTCGAGTGGCGACCGCGCACGGAAAACCGGACTGATGACCTGTTGAAGGTCGCAGGAAGCACAGACCCGGTTGTCGTGGAAATCCTTGGGGGAGGCCTATGTCAAAGTATATATATTAGTACTGACGTACCTATGTCCAACAGTAGACGTCCTTCGGCTGAAATGATGATAATGATGATGACAGAAGTGACTATTGGGATAGACAGCTAATCAGAATAGCGCGATATACGAGTAGTTCCTGAGGGATCTGGAGAAAAAGCGGCTCGCGCACCGCTCACCCTCAGACAGTCGTAAAAAAGATGTCCACGCGGGTGAAGCCGCGGGCAAAAGCTAGTTAATTACATAAACTTGCGGCGTCGGACGCACCCTCCATCTACGCCGATGCATGCACAAGGAAGTTGATAAGTTGATAGTGGAGGGAAGGGCAGGGTCCAAATTTAGTAAAATATGTTTTACCACCAGTCGAACTATTTATATTGAAATAAGAAAACAATCAAGTGAAGAAACCAATAAATCAAAACGATGATCAGAATCGGAATCGAGAATAAAATAACAATAAAAAAAACCAAATTAAAAGTAATAATTTTCGAAGAACTTAAAAACTTTTAGGTACAAGCTTTTAATAATGCATTGTCACGCGATATACATGTGCATGCAAAACTTCAGCTCAATCAAAAACCGGGAAGTGGGTCAAATTTAACTTGCAAGATTCCACCCGAACAAACATATACATAGCAAGTTAGTCAAAAGCTTGTAAAAAAGACAAAAAATGATATAAAAAAACAAGTTGAACATGAAAAAAAACCAAAAAGATTGACTTCGTCACAAAGTAGCAAAATTTGGCCCACAAAAACACATCGATTATTGTGAGGCAGCATTATAGCATCAATGACAATGCTCTGCTATACATTCTTGCTAGTACCAAGGTCGCACGGTAATTGTATGAATCACGCAATAATGATCGAGCCTCACCTTATTCCTTTTTACTATGCCTTAATCACAGAACAGCAAAATATTGTAAAAATTATTTATGGTAAACAAGCTTTTGCCCGCGGCTTTGCTCGCGTGCACATCGTATGTATGACTGTCTTTGCGGGTGCAATGAGTGGTGCGCGTCGACATGAGATTTCTTCAGATCCCTCAGTAACTATATCTGGCTATTCTGATTAGCAGTCTATGACATTTCTTCTCTTCACTACCCCCTCAACCAATTCTATACAAAACAATCACTACAATCCGTTGCTCCGTTGCGACGCCGACGTGCGGGAGCGTGGAAATGAGTTTTCCCCAGATCCCTCGGTAACTATGTCAGGATATGCTAATTAGTAAATTATGTCATTTCCCACCCCCTCAACCATCTCTGTGCAAAAAATCACTACAATCCGTTGCTCCGTTGTGATGTTATAGAAATTAACCAAAAAAAGATTATTTTTTCAGTTCCCTCGGAAACTGCATCGGACTATGCTATGTTCACGGGACAAAAAGTAGCCTATGTCCTTCCCAGTTAAACAGGCTACCTACATTCAAAATTCCATCAAGGTTGGTCGATTTGTTGAAGTGTGAAAAGGTAACAAACACATTTTCACATTTATAATATTAGTGAGGATTATCACTATTTTGCCTTTCTGTGGCATGCATAAAAAATATATGTATGTCTGTTTAATTTTGCACTTTCACGTAGTAAGCATGTTTTATTTACTTACAATTAAATACTTACATTAAGGGTCTCTATTAAGTGGTAGTATCTAGTCATAGTAACCGGCACTAACAGCTTCACGTGCATACCGAAGCACAGAAACGGTTAAGATAAAAACCATTTATAGTCAAACCCATCCAGGTATTGACCATGCTTCGGGCAATTTAACCCTACAGTGGTCGCGCATATGATCATACCATAAGAGGTCGCTCTGATGACAGGCGTCATCCATTTGCTTACAATGATTTACAATAATACTAGCTTTTGCCCGCGGCTTCGCCCGCGTGGACATAGTTTTTATGAATGTCTGTCAGGGTGAGTGGTGCGCGAGCCGCAAGCGGCTCGCGAGCATGGACATAAGTTTTCTCTAGATCCCTCGGTAACTATGTCATGATATGCTAATTAGTAAATTATGTCATTTCCCACCCCCTCAACCATCTCTGTGCAAAAAATCAAAACAATTCATTTTTACGTTGTGATGTTAAAGAAATTAACCAAAACATCGGACTATGCTATTTTCACGGGATAAAAAGTAGCCTATGTCCTTCCCCGTGACACAGGCTACCTGCATGCTAAATTTCATCAAGATTGGTCAAGGTGTTGAAGCGTGAAAAGGTAACAAATAAACAAACACATTTTCACATTTATAATATTAGTAAGGATTATCAGTATTTAGTTTGTATTCATTTATTTCATCATATCATATCAGCCGAAGGACGTCCACTGCTGGACATAGGACATTCATTTATTTAATATAACAAAAATTAAATTACTTAAATAAAACCAATAACAATTATAAAAAAAAGTTTTCTTAACAAATTAGGATCACATAAATTCTACTAGCTAAAGGTTTCATCATGCTCAACTCGACATCAGACAGAAACTCTCAACGCAAAATTCAACTCCACCTACAATTTCGAACTTCTCCTGACACATCCAAGCCACTCAAACGCACGGCCGTTACTGTACTGACGTCACGAAGCGTACCATACTAAACTCAGAGCCAGCAATGTGTTGCCATATGAAAAACTAGAATCACATCAGTTTAATCAACGTATATGACATGTGTCATCCGCGCGACCACTCTAGGGTTAACCTGCGTGATTGATCCAACCGCGCAAGTTGCACAGACCTACGACCGCTTACAATACAAAATTGCATTAAAATTAACACCTTAAAATAAAATCTCGATGCTCTTGACACAGGACATAATCGAAGACCTGAAGTCCGAGCTGGGCGGTCACTTCGAGGACGTGATAGTCGCGCTCATGCTGCCCCCCGAGGAGTATCTCTGCAAGGAGCTGCATCACGCCATGGACGGCATGGGCACTGACGAGGAGACCCTGGTCGAGATCCTCTGCACCAGAACTAAGAAGGAGATTGCTGATATTGTGGATGCTTATGAGCGATGTGAGTGGTTCGATGTGAAATTGGGATGATGGCTGCATCAAAACTTAACTCAGAGAGATCAATCTCTAAATTTCCCTGCTACTAATTTTTAAAGTGAAACTTTTATTACATCGTTTCAATTTTTTTCGTCTGTGTGTTGCATGTCGCGTGACGGTCGCTTTCGTCTGACGGTATGATCGTTTCGTCCTCTGTACCGTAGCGTAGCGAGAGCAGCCATGATCGTTTCTTCCTCTGTAAAGTTTCACTTTTACCGTGGTTTCATAAAACCACACAGTCACTTTTTTTAAAAGCCTTGCTTATTTTATTTCCCATTAAGTCTTTAATATTTACTATGACGTCACTTCTAGGTATATCAAACATTTCTAAATCATAATGTCGTTTTTGACAAATGATAAAACTTAAATGACTAGTAGTCATCATCCCTATTGTCGTTATCTTACAGTGACACGATTTTTTCAGGTGTATGTATGTATGTCTTGGTTGTTTGGCTCAGACTGTAGCTTGAACGGCTTGATAGATTTTGAAGTATGTGGTGTCGTTAGATTCGTCTTAGTCCCATGGGTAGGATACATTTTTAGGCAGTTTTTTATTATTATTTTTTGTAGATCACATTTACGTTGATCAGACTTCTTTTACGCTATTTTACGTTCTAAGTAGAATCTATGGCAGGGCCTATGTTTGTGAGATGACATCGCTAGCAACCGCCTACCATTGTGGATAAAAATACTTGTTTTTGTGCAATGTGACAGAGATGGATTGAAAACAGTAGTCTCTAGAAAAAAAAGAGAGTCATTGGACCGTCATAAGCATAAGTGTTTTGGAAAAGAAGATAATGGGACATATACGAGTAAATTATAAGAGACTATCATGCTGTAGATGTAGGAAACTGATTTTACATTGAATCTTTTTCGTCGTTGCCACACTGGGGACGAGTCTCTATCTGGCACGTTTTTGATCCAGACCAAGCCTAGGACATCTCTTAGCACATTCTATAGAGTAACTTTCTTTATGTTTTGTCTGTCAGTGTACAACCGCCCGTTGGCTGAGCACATGTGTTCAGAAACTTCTGGCGATTTCCGAAGACTGTTGACCCTCATCGTGACTGTGAGTTCCAAATATTTACTCCCATACCAATTTTTTTTCATCATTATCATATCAGCTGCTCATGTACGTCCCCACCGAGCGGTTCGACCCTACCCTAAATTAGGGCGATTTGGACATAGTCGACCACGCGCGCCAGGCGCGGGTTGGTCGACTTTCACGCAAAACCTTCGAGTTTCTTCGCAGGCGTGTGCAGGTTTCCTCACGATGTTTTTCCTTCACCGTAAGAGCGTCGGGTAAACGTTCATATGAAATCGAAATTCGAAAACACATTGGTACGTAGCAGGATTCGATCCACGACCTCCCGGATAGGAGGTAGCGGGCCGAAACGTTAGCTACCGACGCCCGAATTGTTTTTTATTCATTAAATGCAGAAGTTAGGTACTTTGACAGCCCCTTTGAAAATATGTACTTTACATATTATACACAGTTGAAATGAGACTTTGTGAAATGAGTGCTTGTACTCACTAGTCACCACTCAGGCTGATTGCACAACGACGCGTACGCCCCGCGCACGGGGGCGGCACGCACGGTCCTACAAGCATCTGCGTGAACCGCGCGCGAGCCGCGACGAAATCAGCCTCACACATCACTTACCTTAATTTTTATCAAAGGTACCTTATTTATAAGGAAATATAACATACAGGGAGAAAAAAGGTTTGGTTGTACCTTAAAAGTACTTTAAGGGCCTTTTTGTTTGTAGTTTTGACTTTTACTTGTAACTTAAGAGCCTCCAGGAGGCTCGCGTTTCCATACAAAATTAGTTTCGCTTTCATACAAAGACTTCATGCCGGATTGAATCCAAACTTTGCGAATATGTTTAGTAGACAATCGAATCAATCAAGTATATAGTTTTTGTATTAAAGCGGAACGACTTTTGTATGGAAACTCGAGCCTCCTGGAGACCCTTAATTAAAAAGGGACTGTCAAAAGAACCTCTCTCATTGTAGAATAGATTTTTGTATGTATGTAACTAACATTTATGCAAACCTCTGTGTTGTGATTGTGGAGTGCTTGTGCTGTTTTCGTTAGCATATTATTTTTCGAAATTAAAAATATTCATTATTCCATCACATCACGCATAACATATTATCTAAAAATCACCATTACCTACATTCAAATATGCACTGCCATTAAGTATAACGTGTGTTTGTGTGTCGCGATAGCGTAACGAACAACCTTTTCGCTATTTAGGTTAATTACCTTTGTAATTAAGTATCCTCAATAAACTTAAAGGGAAACGCCCCCGGATGAGTCATAGGTCGTGAAAACGTGGGTAGTTGCTACACTAGGACACTGCAATAAGAACTAGTGGCAAAGATAGGGGAAAGTGGCATAATTTGCTTTTTGTACTTTTTGTAGGACAATATTACGCCTATTAAGGCATTCTTGAGCTTGCGTGTTACATCCTCGGCTGCAACGGCACTTATCATCAGGTGACGTGCAGCCAAACGCACTCAAATTTTTAATAATAAAAAAACGACGGGTTGCACTCCGGGAGTGCCGGCAGAAGTGAAAACTTGAATATTAACGTTGTGCATTTTTGATATTTTGGAATGGTTAGGGAATAATTTTGCACGAATTGCTTTGATTATCAGTATAAAAGTACTATCATTTATGTGGTAGAATACAATATTTATTTATTGCGCTATCGTACACAAACACGACAAATTATATTACATTAAAAAGTTTATATCTCAGAAAAATCAACAAAAAATCAACTCCATCTGTCTTACGAATTTTCGATCAGGTCACGTGTCCTGACGCGAGTTTAACATTTTTTACCCATTACAAAAAAAGTGCACAACGCCGCTAAAGAAGTTTTCACATCAAAAAAATCTATGAAAATAGGTAACTACCTTGTAGTTACTGTGATTATATTCATTGTGATGAGATTATAATCATTAAAATAGTCCATTGCATCTCCTTATGTACGCCACAACGCGTACTGGCCACGCTTAATAAAAAAAAGCCTAATTTTAAATTGTAACGGCTCGTGTTTGTAATCTTACTTTTAATCTAAATAAAACTAAACAAAAATGAGAACAATAAAGTTGCTAGTTGAAATTATCAGTTTTTTCCGTTTCAGCAACGACCCACAACCACAAATGAGATATTAGTTACTACGTTACCCAAAACTCTAGGGAGTCATAGCGCACTTTTTTGCACATCATAAACCTTGAAGTAAAACATGACAAGCACAATTCTTTGTTCTTTCGCTTTTGCCGGTGTTTTTATTCAGCCTTGGACGAGTGGTGTACTTGGAGACTATTTTGATACATACCTGGGTTCTTGAGTATAGATATTTCTTTTACTATTATATATTAAATTGCTTTATCAAGCGGTTTCCCGCGACCTTCGCCAGGTCATCGGTTCACAGAGTGGGAGGCCTGCCTAGCTACGTTTTCCTGTGCGCGGTCGCCACTCGAGAACTTTACTGTCCCAACGGCTATATGTTCTACGAGCTATGGGCCCCGTCCACTGCCATTTAAGTTTAGCGATTCTGAGAGCTATGTCGGTAACTTTGGTTCTCCCACGGATCCTCGTTTCTGATTCGATTATTCAGAACAGCGCAGAACCGGTTGTCATAGAAATCCTTGGGGGAGGCCTTTGTCCAGCAGTGGACATCTTTCGGCTGATATAAGGCAATTACTTTAATTTACATATATCTAGGGCTAGTAGGATACTTCATAAGCCCTGTTGGGAAATTGCAAGATTAAAAAAGAGGAGCAGTCCGAAAGACATTAGTGTCATTCTAAATGATAATTTTATTTTTTAAATAAAATTAAATACAAGAACAACAAACTAAACAAAAGTTCACAATGGTGTAGATTCGGTGTAACACGATTTAACTTATTGACAGGACTAAACTAAATTTACGCATTCTGTCTTTTACTTTCTGTATCGAAAAGACAAGGATAGACTGCTTAAATTTAGTAATGTCCTGTCAAATAATTTAAATCGTGTTATACCAAATCGACACCATGTTCCTTTGATTGTGAATTTTATGAAAAAAAAAATTATCATTGCCAACTTTCGTCCAAAATTTAAATTTATATTGTATACGTTTAAGTAGACGACACAAAGATTCCGTATAATTATGTATATCTGTATTATTTGGCGGGTGATTTTTTTTCCGTTGTGTGTCCTTCCAACGAACCTAAATCATCAGCAGCAAGGATCTCTAGAGTAATATCTAACCACAAAAAGATACCCTCTTCTTACACCACTCGTCCAAGGCCCCCAAAAGAGCCGTTACCAACGTTAACCGTAGTCTGCCCACAAGGGGGCGCGCGACGAGGAAGCCGGCGTGGACCCTGTGCGCGCGCGGGAGGCCGCCGAGCAGCTGTTCGAAGCGGGGGAGGCCAAGTGGGGGACGGACGAGGAGATATTTAATAAGGTGAGATAAAAATCAGAATCTGAAATATTATTTTATTGTCACATAAGCAATGCAATGTAGCAATTTTTAGAGGGCGTCCATTAATTACGTGAGGCGATTATGCCGATTTTTGTTTAGTTTCGTCTTCTTATTCACTTCCTGAAATAAGTCCGTCGTTCAACTAGTCACATATACAGGGTGTAACAAAATTGGTGTAGTTCCCGTTAACTGGGGCTTCTACTCATCATACTGAACAACTCTGGTTCCATGCATTTGCTGAAATCGCAAAAAAAAAACTCTTCAGACAAATATATCAGCTGATCGACAAGTGATCGACCATTTGGTGCAATTTTGTATGGTAGGTCCAAATTTTTTTGAGAATGGACTATGGGTTCTTTGGGGAAAGTTGTTCACTATAACGAGTAGAACCCCCTGTTAACGGGTCCTATACAAATTTTGTTACACCCAGACACAAAGCAAACAAACTTATTCGTCGGGTTGGGTTCCACCCACGACGTTCAGCCCAGCGCGCAGTATCGCTGACCAATGGACCAACGGGTAAATATAATGATGATTCGTAACTGCAGCATCGTCACTTAATTGTCATGGTAACTAAACCGATTTTGATAAAATTTATATGGAACCAACTTCGAAGTACAAAAAAATTATCGTAGTCATACATAAAAAAATATACGGGTTGACTTGAGAACCTCCTTTTTTGAAGTCCATTTTCAATTTTTGTCTTGCACATTTTGGCGTGCGTGAAATCCACTAGTTCTGAGTTTTTTGGATGAGTTGTTTATGATGTTGGTCCAATTAATAATCCAGTTTTCACCTCGGACGCCGAATGTAACCTTATCGTGAGTTTAAAAACCTTTCTTCAGTTTTTAGGGTTCCGTATCGAAAGGGTAAAAATGGGATGCTATTACTAAGACTTCACTATCCGTCCGTCTGTCACCAGGGTCACCAGGCTGTATTTCATGAACCGTGATAGCTAGACAGTTGAAATTTTCACAGATGATATATTTATGTTGCCGCTATAAAAACAAATACTAAATATTAGAAAAAGTGAAACTATTCATACAAAAAACGTGGGTTTTTTTGAAACGTGAAAAAACTAGCGCCATCTAGTATGATGGTACGTAACCCTATGTGTGCGGTTCTGACTCGGTTTTTAATTATTATTTTGATCCTGAAATACTGCTTTTTGATAAAAAACTGTGTGGGACATCTTTAAGTGCACAAAATTTTCTGCAGTTTGAGACCAAAGCCGTCTCTTAAGACCTCAGATTAAACACTTAAACCAATATTCCCCACCCCAAACCCAGATCTTGGCGCACGAGAGCTTCGTGCAGCTGCGGCAGATCTTCGAGGAGTACAAGGGCATATCCGGCCGCACCATCGAGCAGGCCATTAAAGCCGAACTCGACGGCGAGCTCCGGGACGCCATGTCGGCTATAGGTCAGTATTATGTTTCCCAGACATTGCTTCAAATATTTGACAAAGACTTAGGCAAAAGAGTTGAAACATTATTGTATAGTATACAGGATGTAAAAAAAATGGTGTAAGTCCCGTTAACTGGGAGTTCTACTCGTCATACTGAACAACTTTCTCCAAGGAACCCATAGACAATTCTCAAAAAAAAAATTAGACCCGCCATACTAAAATACACAAAATCGGTCGATCAGTTGATCGATTTGTATGAAGAGTAAATTTTATTTTACGTTTTCAGAAAAGTTGTTCAGTATGACGAGTAGAAGCCCCAGTTAGTGCTGAAATCGCAAAAATAGTAGATTCTTTACCTAGGGAGCAAACAATTATTTTAAAGGCGAGAGTGTTTTTGAATCCAGAGCCGACCAAAGGATTCTAAAGTGGATTCAAGGTATGTCACTCGAGGTTAAAATAGTGTTTCTCCCGAGTTTTTAAAATCCTCTATGACTATGAAAAAACAAGTAGGTAACTTATGAATATGTACAACTTATGAATGGTACGTTTATTTACTAACATAAATTAGGAACAATATGAAGGAACATAGAAACAAATTTTCCGAAAAAGATATCGCTCCTCTTGCATTTTTCCAAAAGATTAAATTGCTATATGCTTTCATATATTTTTCACGGGATTTTGTGGGTCTAGGATTAATGTAATACTTACATTATCACTGCTTGAGTAAAGCACACTCATTTTTCATATAAGTATCGGTATAAATCCAAAGTAAACAATTACGAAGGTGGAATACATTTCGCGCTCTTTTTTATTTTCACAAACTTTTATTTTATTTTATTTTAATACAGCCTTTTACAGTACGACTGTCGCAAGAACCGAGACTCGGATAGAAAATGTTTGCTATCGTATTGTCACGGAACACTTAACTCAGGTTTGGGGGTGCCGTCCCTTAAGAAATATTTGGTGGAGTTTGCAGGAACCTGCAGAATGCATGAATTAAATAATTTTAACCGCCTCCGTGGCGTAATGGGATGTCCATTCGCTTCAAACCAGGAGGTCGCGGGTTCGATTCCCGGCGGGGTAAACTTTGTAAGACTGTGTTTGGTTGGTGGTAGGACATTTTCAAAGCCCGCCTGGCTAGCTACCACCATCTTATCTAAGTCTTGCCGCCAATCATCAGTGTTAACAGCATTGATGTGTTCCGGCTTGAAGATAAGATTGGTAAGCCCGCTTCCATCTTCGGCATCATCGTCACTTACCAATTAGGGCTTACCAATTGTGAATAAAAAAAGAAATAATAGTTAATGAGATTATTACTTAGGTAAATTGTTTTGTTAAATTAATTTAAGTAGTTCGTTAAACATTAAGCGTCGGTGGCTCAACCGGTAACGACTCGGTCCATCTAACCAGAGGTACCGGGTTCAAATCTGGACGGCCAATGTACCAATGAGTTTTTCAAAAACTTACGTACATATAATTACAGATTGCTTTAACGGTGAAGGAAAACATCGTGAGGAAACCTGCACACGCCTGCGAAGAAACTCGAAGGTTGTGTGTGAAGTCGACCAACCCGCACTGGGCCCGCGTGGTCGACTAAGGCCTAATCGCCCTGATTCAGGGTAGGCTCGAGCCCCTCGGTGGGGACGTATATGAGCTGATTTAATAAAGTTCGTTAAAAAAAATTGTAAGCCCTGTCCATGCCTTGAAATTAATATCAGCAGGTGCCTCTACCAAAAGATTGGTCCATACACAATAAGAATTCTTACGAAACCAATTGAGTTAATAGCTTAAACGATATAGTTAGATGACGCATGCGCTCGGAGACGTCGTCAATCTACGGGTCACACGCATTTTCAATTCGTTAATAAAACATGGACCATGTGTGTGTGTGTGTTCATATATATGACAGGCTTCTACTCGTGATTCTAAACAACTTCGTATCTTATTATTGTCTTTAGGGGGGGGGGGACTTTGTAGGCGGCGTACTTTAATATACAAGCATTTAAAAGTCTTTGTTTACCTTAAACCTAATATAAATAAGTATATGAAGTTAAAATATTATTTTCCCCGATTTATAATGGCTCCTACTCGTACTTGTGATTCTTAACAACTTCGTATCGTATAATTGATTTCAAACCCCCGCCCCCCTCTTTGTAGGCGGCGTATTATACCATATCCCCCCCCCCCCAAATCGGGGCAGGCCCATGTCCAGCTGTGGACGTCTTTTGGCTGATGTAATGATCATTGTCAAAGTAGGCTGATAAACCTGCTATATAGGTACTGTAGTCGAGGAATCTTATGCTGAGAAATCTAGTCAGAGATGATAAATTAAGATGTTCAGAGAGATGGTCATTATCATAGCAGAGCAACATTGCCCATCGTCTCACAAAAAACACAATAAGAAATTCTAACACAAACTTCCGCAAAACCGAACCACATTCCAGTGGAGTGCGTGGAAAACGCGTCGGCGTGGTTTGCCAGTCGCCTGCGCCGCGCCATGCAGGGGCTCGGCACCAACGACAGGACCCTCATCAGGATTATCGTCAGCCGCTCAGAGCTGGACCTGGGAGCCATCAAGGGGGAATACGAGAGGCTGTACGATAAGACGTTGGAAAGCGAAGTCAGGGTACGTGTGTGTTGTCCTGCGTGTGGGACTTTGGGTCGAAAACGTGGCTAAAGACGTTTGAGTTCCCTGTTTGTTGCTGTTTGTCCTTTTAAAAGGATTTCTGCGGAATTTAGTGCCGGTTATTTATAGGACAACACAAAAGTCGGTGCTCACAGGTTTAGTATCGAGTGACATGGTATCAGCATGTGTCTTTCTTGATTGCGGTGTGTTGTAAAGGATTCGTGGTCATAATCTGTTAAAACGTTCGTCGTTCGTTGAAGACACGTCAAGGCTGGTCATCTAACAGGCTCGCCGCCCGATGTCTTTCGTAAAGGACATCTTCAAACCTCTCATGTAAGTAGTACTACACCACCCGTCCTTTTGCAGTGGAATGCGTAGAGAACGCAGCAGCGTGGTTTGCGCAGCGTTTGCGGAAAGCTATGGAAGGCGCCGGTACTGAAGACAAGGTTTTGATCCGCATCATCGTCACCAGGTCCGAGATGGACCTGGGAGCCATCAAGCTAGAATACGAGAGGCTGTATGATAAGACGTTGGAGTACGACATTAAGGTATGGTTTTTTGTGTGTTGGCAGTATTGTACCATGTGTTGGGTTATGGGTTTTTAAAAAGACGTTGGGTTCGTTTGGAGTTTTTAAGGGATTATGTATTGCATTTTGTTTTTCCTTCAAATGCGCAAAACAAACAAAGAGACAAGCAAACAAGCGCGCGAGGGTGGCGGGAGTGGGGGAGGGGAATTCCACCGCGCATGCGCCGTTTGGCTGCGCTGTAGATTTCCGAAAATTTCTCCGTATTTTTGTTTAGGTAAAACCTGTAAAAACAAATCACTGATTTAGTTAGCTACTGAAATTGTCTATCTATCCACATGTCAATTTAAGCACAATTCCCATGTTTTTTTTTTGCTTTTTTTTTGGAAACAACGGTGTCAGGTTTCAACGTTTAGAAACCTTCACCATGGATTTTTTGTGGAATGACTCACATTAATGATCCATATTAATGGCTCAGTCCCTCCACAGTGTTATGGTATAATTTGACATAGATCAGAACAGTATAAGTATACTTATTACGTCATATTACTTCATATTTTTTATGCAAATTCGTCATCCGATTCGGATGGCCGCGCGCTTGAAGGGACTCATTAAATATTTGTTTTTTTAGTTGTTTTTAAATAACGTACATTACTGCAGACATATGAAAAATGAGATTTATATATTTAAATAGCTTTGGACTTGGACTCAGCACAGCAAATTATAATTAGAGCACATAATAGCATGAAAGTAAATCTAAGATATGTATGTTACTCCCATTCATCGTTTTAACTACCAGCGTAAAATTATATCAACTCCATCATGGAGGCTCCATGTGGAATACCAATGCATGGAAATAGCTGATCTCATTAATTTTTTATCCGCTTTAAATATTAGTGAATTATTAAAAAAATGTTTCGGATGTTTTATACAATTTACATTACTTTTGTGTTATCGTGTCTTTAATTGTAATTTCCAACATTTTTGCTACGTGGTGATCGGAACAGGAGGTGATGTATAACTATTCATTATTTTATTTGTTGGTGTATTTTTTTCGTAAATAACTTTTATACATAACATTAGTTTAATTAAGCCGATTTCACTTGAATTCAATCCAAAAAAAAAAAATCTGAAATAGTTTATTGGACATGTTAATGGTTTTTAGTAAACTATTAAGAAAAATTATTAGTTTTCCTTTTTAGGGTTCCGAAGTCAAGAAGGAACCCTTATAGTTTCGCCATGTGTGTCTGTCCGTTTGTCCGCGGCTTAGCTCAGAGACTATTAGTACTAGGAAGCGGCAATTTGGCATGGGTATACATATTAATCATGCCGACAAAGTGGTACAATAAAATCTTGGAAATAGGTTTGCGAAATATTAAGCTTTAAAGTACTATTTTTGTTAGAGTCAATTGCCCGACTCGCACTTGGCCGTTTTCATTTTTTATGACTGTCTGAAGTTGAGTGGTGCGCTAGCGTGAAAATGAGTTTACTCCAAATCCGTTGGGAACTAGGTCGGGCTTTGCTAATTAGTACCAGTCTTTCACTTCACTGTGAAATCAACAATCACTGTGAAAAAAACGTAAAAGAAATGAAACAAAGAAAGCTTTTTTGTGTCGACTATGCTATTTTTACGGGATAAAAAGTAGCCTATGTCACTTCCCACCTCGTCGTCACTATAACTGTACAATAATCACTTTGGCTCTGTTGCGACGTGAGAGACGGACCAACAAACAAACACATTTTCTTCACATTAGTTATAAAGTGTGTCCCAAAATGAACGCAAGATTTGAATTTGCGCCCATTTGTGCAGTAAAGTGTCGGCACCCCAAAAAAAAAACAATTTGACAGCTGTCAGGTTAGGGTTAGTAAAAATGGAGCGTTACATGGTAGAACAACGTATCTTCATTATGCCATACGTGCCGCATGCCATACAGCCTGGGAAACAATTCAATTACTGCATGAGACATTTCCTAGTCGTGTACATTTTCGATAAAAGAGTGCGTATGTGCCGGCAATGCCGTGGAGGCCATTTGCCCGATGTGTTATTTCATAAATATGTATTTTATGATTCAATAAAAAAATCACAATCTGAAGACTAAAAACTGTGTTTTCTATTAAATTCAAATCTTGCGTTAATTTTGGGACAGCCCTTTATTATAAAGGATTTCCGTGCAAACAAACTGACATTGTTGCGTTTTTCTTTTTTGCATGCGCATCCTGCCACCTGTGCGCCTGCTATTGGAACCATCTGGAACTTCCTCCACCATCAACGCCATCTGCCGACACAACACCAAACATTCATGAAACCTTATATTTATGCATTGTCAACTGCTACCTGAATGAAATTACGCCATCTCTCGCCAATACGTGGAACTACTTGATAACGAACGCTATCTTGTTTTCGCGCTCCGGCAGCAGGGTGAGACTTCCGGAGACTACAAACATGCTCTGGTGGCGCTGCTGGGGCCCGCATAGGAGCCCTAAGGACGAGGAGTTTCCATATAAGAAGATATTCGTACATGCCACAAATTTTGCTGAATCGGACGCGAAAACTGGAACCTTCTAAGAAAATAACTGTGAGTTGGTGCGGAAGGGTGACGGCTCTGGTTTTTAAGCCAGAGTACTGGCCGTAAAAACGGCATAATTTTTTTTTCAATATTTTTCCAAGTCATTGAATGATAACAAAGCACATGCAATTATATAAAAAAGGGTTAATTGTGTGTGTGGGTTAATTCCCGACGTTAAGAGAGGTTTTGAAGTCTGTGCCTGTGCATGTCACCGCAGTTCCTAAACAGGTGGACTGCTTTAAAGATTTGGTTTGGTTGGTGGTAGGGCACTTTCATAGCCCGCCTGGCTAGCTACCACCATCTTATCTAAGTATTGTCGCCAAACGTCAGTGTTAACAGCATTGATGTGTTCCGGCTTGAAGATAAGATAGCCAGATCCTCATTGCGTTGGGGAATCTTGGTAAGCTCGCTTCCATCTTCGGCATCATCATCACACTTACCATCAAGTGAGATGATGCCAAGGGCTTACCAATCCGAAATAGTTCTTAGTCATGTTTCATAAAAATCCATTCAGCCGTTCATGGAGATAGTTAATTGCCCGCCGAAACGGTATTAAGAGGGGTGGTGCTTTAACTAAAATCATGAAAACCCTTGGCAAATTTTAAGTGCAATAGAAAAAACAAAATGGCCGCCGAAAGTGAAGTTCCTCCTCTTGGTAGGAGCACAGTGTAAGGATCCATACAGTGGTCCAACTCCGATGATAATAGCGTCAAATCCGCCATCATTAGTCACCAGGCTCGCGATCCTTTCCCGCAATGAACTCTCCCGCTGGACTGAACAAACGATGACTACGAACCTGCGGGATGTATCGTCTCTTCGTCCCCCCGTACGATTGCCTAGACTAGACTTCTCCGTTGGACGACTGTATGGATTCTTAGACTGTGGTTGGGGGATTTTTATTTTCACTAATTATAATTGATGTCTCGCGCACCCTCTCGCACCACTCGCAGAGTAAACCTAAATGGTAGGTATTGAGCGTTTTTTTTTTTTTAAAAACAGTACTATTGAAATTCAAGACATGACAATGTACATCGCCCCATATAAAAATTGTTACGTTGGTTTGGTCTATGTATTGATATATTATTATGGTTCTCACCAAGTATAATACGGGTCTCATACAAAATCAATGAAAGAAATTGTCCGCTTGGTTGACATTTGAAGTAATTTCTCAAAAAGTATTCCATAATATTAAAATTTTCCCTTGTTTCGGATTTTGGTCACTCTCACTGTGATTTTTCCTCTACATTAACATTGGCGAAATTGCCTTACAATTGCCTTACCACAATAGAAGGCAAAAAAAACGAATTGAGTTCGTTGAAAACAGCGACCTACGCCTTTATTAAACTGGACACTTTAAAAGCTGACACTGTTTCTACTTAGTGTATACTGACACCGTGTCTGCTTGGTGTATACTGACACTGTTTCTACTTGGTGTATACTGACACTGTTTATACTTGGTGTATACTGACACTGTTTATACTTGGTGTATACTGACACTGTTTCTACATGGTGTATACTGACACTGTTTATACTTGGTGTATACTGACACTTTTTATACTTGATGTATACGGTAAGACGACGGATGCATCAGGAGGTGAATAAGACAAAACTGAACAATATTCCCCACGAAACAAGTCAATATGCAAGAGTTTTTGGACTTCTCATACAAAATTCGCTGATGAGCTGATCGTTTTGTATGAAAAGTCGGATTTGTTTTTTGAAAATTTACCATATGGTTTTGGGAAAAGTTGTCAGTTTCGTTTTGATTGGATTCGATTTGTTTTGACTCATGTCCTGAAATGCGTCCGTCGTCATCTTACCAGTCACTCTGTATATAATTTATTTGGCTCAATTCAGACCGGAATGGCAGCGGCCGGTAGCGAAGCGGCGAGCAGTTTTAATGTCAAACCATTATAAACTTTAGTTGAAATATATAAAGTATAGATTCACTTGATAAAACGGAAATGCTGCGCGCGGCCGCGAGGTTGCTCACGTCGCCGCCACGAGCCCTTTTCTGTTTTGTCAAGTGAATGTATACTTTTATGTATTTCAAATAAAGTTTATAATACTTTGACATTGTACCTGCTCACCGCTTCGCTGCCGGCCGCTGCTATTCCGGTCTGAATTGAGTCTATGCCATAGACCAAACCTACGACTAGGTATTTGGTTCGCTTACATGTGTAAATTATCATAAACGGCCCTCCTCTAAATCTAATGGTCTATGGGTCTCTGGCTCTGGTTTCCATAAAAAAAATCAAAATCTCCAAACAAGCCGTAGCGCACCTTAGTAAAATTAAGAAGTTCTGGAAAAACGCTAATGGCAGTTTACCAACTTAATTATTTGAAGAAATTCAAAAGACAATTAAAAAACGTGGAAGGTGAAGAATATCTCCTTAATTTATTTAAATGTATTTATTATGATATAGAATAGAATATTTAAAGTAGTTAATGTACTCGTCGTACGAATCTGTTGAATTTGTGTTTAGTTTAAAAATACTATATTTACGAATAGTAACAGAGATTAGAGTGTAAAATTAGCACACTAAGATTTTAAATGCACTCATTTACGTACTGTTGTATTTTATGAACTCTATTTGTAGTATGTCAATTTAAATTATTATATCAATCAAAGCCCTTTTGGGCATTAGCTATAGGTAGACCGCTTAAGTATATCAGACGATACTTTACAAAGAAAACCAATAGTTACTATATTAACAAGGTATTTATAATTTTTTTAGGCCTTAGCACAGTGCCTTTGGAGTTTTGAATGCTAGTAAAAGTTTAAAATATAACGATACCTTTTTCTTGTTCTCGGAATGTTACTTGTTGATAAAAGCACAGCAGCTTGTTGAAATTTTATTTTACACCTATTTATTGGTTATTAAAGTATTATTGTCATTCCATTGTTTTTTGTCAAAATTGTATTAAATATTGGCTTTAATTTTACCTTCTAGGTAGGTAAGTACCATGTTTTAAATGCTTAATAAAATGTGAAAAATGTTAATGGATAGTTTTAATTGTAACATTACCCTTATGGCTACAGATAACACCATAGTTAGTTAGTTGGTTGGTGACAATTATTATTCTCATTTTTATATTTAAAACTAGTCAAAGTGAAAATTAACTAGTCAAACACCGTAACTCTAACAAAATTATCTTCTATACAAACTGACAATACAATTCTAATTTCTCGAAAATGAATTGTCGGGTTGTAATTATAAATATGTAGAGACAAAAACTTTATTTCGCTTCATCAGCCAGTTCTTCAGTGCGTTGGGGAATCTTGGTAAACCCGCTTCCATCTTCGGCATCATCGTCACTTACCATCAGGTGAGATGATGCCAAGGGCTTAACAATAATGAATTAAAAAAAACATATTAGCCGAAGGACGTATACTGCTGGACATAGGCCTCCCCAAGGATATTATTATTAGTTATTTCGCTTACAGGGCACATTACATGTTAAAGTCATCATCCGCTAATGAACGAGTAGGTATGGCCCCACCGAGGGGCTCGAGCCTACCCTGAATTAGGGCCGATATCGAGCCTTACTCGACCACGCGGGCCCAGTGCGGGTTGATCGACTTCACACACGACCTTCGAGTTTCTTCGCATAATGACTTCTATGAATGTATTTTTGGTAAGACTTTTCCATATTTAAGTACGTATGTATATATTTTTAGTATTTTAAAATTTAAATAGAAAATACCTGTTTTCAGACCCACATATACACAAGCCGTAAACCATTGATGAACACCCAATAATGAACAGTTCCAAAGCAGTACACTAATGCAGGATTCGAACCACGACCCGCCGAACACCACTGACGGAAAACAGTGTCAGTGGTGCCAAGTTAGCGAAAGTGGTCGAAGTTCAGCATAAATGTTTTGGGTCGCAAAGTACCTAATCACAACGCTGTTTTTCAGCTAAAAAAATGAAACTGTAAATAGTATCTCATCTGTGATACTAGTAAAACGCGAAATTTTAGTAAGAATACGATTTAGATTTTAACCCTTTACCAGGCCTCGTCCGACTCGTCCCCTCTTATCACGAAAACCCATTTGGACCCACAAACAATTTGTGTTCGTACGAAGTTTAGGAAATTTAGGAATCTTCAAGACGAGAGTGAATAGGCACTATTTGAGCTTGCGTGTTACATCCTCGGCTGCATCGGCACTTACCATCAGGTGAGGTGCAGCCAAACGCACTCAAATTTTTAATAAAAAAAAAACGCTCTGATTATAGAACAGTGGCAAAGTATAGATATATGTATATTAGTACTAACGTACTTGTCGTATCGTGTTTTTCTAGCTAAGCTATTATCCTGAAAATAGACCCGTTTTACAATGACTGTTTTTGAAAATGAAGTTGTATTGTTATGCGTTTTGTGACGGTGACTCAGCTGAAGCAAGAAGAGACTATCATAGGCGTTTCCCTAACCGCCGAGAATCAGGCTCGGTTCGTCATCGCCAAAAAGATGCTGGCAGATCCCATCCACAATGCAATGCTGCTGAAGAGGAAGATATTTAGGAGTGATACCTCCCACTACATCGACAAGGCAAGCAAGAAGGCAAATGGCAGTTCATTTCGCACACGGCACGACTTTACACGTACAACTACCCTCCAATGCAAGCTAATCGAGGAGGGTGATTCTGCGACAACGATGGACTTTTGCAAAGTTTTAATGAATAGTGATATCGAAAACCCAGTCAGGGTTACAATAATTCTTGGTCTGACGAGTCAAAATTTAAATTTGATGGTATCACGAATTACCCAAGAAAATATCAAGAAAGATCGCACCAGATAAGATTTTCGTTGAACGTTTGGATGGGGGTTATCCATAATAATTTGATGAGACCATCCTTTTTTCCCGATATTTTGAATGGGGTAACATATGAAACTTTTTGAGACAGGAATTGGCTGCGCTACTAGAAGATGTACTCTTAGATAGAGACTAGAAGGGACTTAATTTATCAGCATGATGGCTGCCCAGCTCACTTTTACCGAGGCGTGCGAGAGTGGCTGGATACCAATTTTCCACCAAGTGGATCGGCCGAAGAGGCCCGACACCGTGGCCGGCGAGGAGTCCAGATTTGACGCCCTGCGACTTCTACATTTGGGGTCACATGAAGAGTTATTGTACAGAACATCCGTGACTATTGTCGACGACTTGAGGAAAATGATTTTGGCGGCCACCAATAACATCAAGAACACACTTTCAACAAGGGTGAGTGTTAGAAATGAGTCGTAGGCTACGTGCTTGCATACGCAACAATGGCCGACAGTTTGTAGCACGACGTAGGTATGGTAAAGTACGTCTTTGAGGGTAAGTGGGAGCGAGGCGCAAGCGGCTCGCGAGCGTGGACATGAGTTTTTTAAGTGGAGAGCGAGGCATCAGGAACTATAACGGGCTATTCTGATCAGCAGTCTATGTCACTTCCCACCCCCTCAACCAATTCTATACAAAAAATTACTTCAATCCGTTGCTCCGTTGCGGCGCCAACGTGCGCGAGCGTGGAAATGAGTTTTCCCCAGATCCCTCGGGAACTATGTCAGGATATCCTAATTAGTAAATTGTCATTTCCCACCCCCTCAACCATCTGTGTGCAAAAAAACACAATAATTCATTGCTCCATTGAGATGAAATAAATTAAACACAAAAGAGTTTTTTTTCAGTTCCCATAAAAACTGCATCGGACTATGCTTATTTTTACGGAATAAAATGTAGCCTATGTCCTTCCCATTGACACAGGCTACCTGCATGCCAAATTTATTCAAGATTGGTCGAGATGTTGAAGAGTGAAAAGGTAACAAACAAACACATTTTCACATCCTATATCCTACTAATATTATAAACGCGAAAGTTTGTAAGAATGTATGGATGTATGTTTGTTACTCTTTCACGAAAAAACTACTGAACGGATCTGGCTGAAATTTGGTAGGTAGACAGATTAGAACCTGGATTAAGACATGGGCTACTTCTTGCCACGCTAAGCGGCTCGCACACTGCGCGCCCTCGAAAAGTCATAGAAACGTCCACGCGGGTGAAACCGCGGGAAACAGCTAGTTTATAATATTATTAGTAACGATTTACATAAGTGCTTAGCTTAGTTATACTAAAAAGGTTATTTTTATTTTAGTTTTCGGGGCGTTCAAGTATTATGTAACGCAATTTAGGGGGGCGGGAGGGTCTTTTAAAACGTTACGATGCGTTACAGGGGCGGGAGGGGGGGTTCGAACAACGCGTAACGTAACACTGTTTTTTTTTATAATAAAAAATCTAGGAATTAAAATCAACCCTTTTTATTTATGTTTTTTTCTGGGAATCCCTCGACTGTATTTAGTGTAAAAAAAGTTTTTTATTCTTTGTGGCAAAATATTAGGTAATTTTTTTAATGACTTACTTTTAACAGCCTTCTGTATCCATCATCAGACCTTCCATTCGATAGATGGTTGTCGTAACCCACAAATCATAAGTTAGGTAAACAGTTCTCATAAAGATGATTGAATAATCGTGGCTAATAGTGTCATTAGATTACATTCGAAGTTGGTCGCATTTAATTTAAATTTGAAATCGAAATTTTTGTCCCTAAATGTAGAAAAATAGGTAATTATTGACTGTTCACCCACTGTATTCTCTATTTTTCTGCCCTTAGGGACAAAGATTTCGATTTTAAATTTGAATAGGACCATCTCCGAAGTATACCCACCCTATCCAACAAAAAAAGAATTATCAAAATCGGACGACTCTGTAAACTACGTTAGTACTAATATATATACTGTGCTGTAAACGATATGCGTAATGCGGAAAAAAAGGGTCGACTTGAGAACCTCCGTTTTCTCGTCGGTAAAAAATGTATGCAAAACATGTCGTCATTGAACTACTTGATGAATCGCAATCTAACAAGTGAACTTATTCATCAAGGGGATTAATGTGTAACTAAATGTGTGAAAATTTGTTTTCTAAAATTTGAATAAATAAAAAAATAAATTTTGTTAACGGCATCCCAGTCTTCGTAGCTTTCTAGTTTCCACAAAAATAAGACACTTCATTTAAATCAAGCATAATCAAGTCGAACCTCGCAGTAGACCACGGCCAACAAAGGTTTTTTTTATTGTATGAAGTAAAAAAAATGCTTGTTTTATTCGTCATCTACATATATATTCGCAAGGTTTACGCAGTTGCAACAGTCATTCACAAGATGATACTAATAATTGTAACATTAATAGGTAGAACACTTCATAAGTCAAACTGAGTATGAAAATAACCATGGCCCACCGAGTATACCTCGGTACAAAGCTCCGACCATATCATCCTATGATCTTTAAAAAATATGACACATCCAGCAACGCAAATTATTTTAAGATATTTCTAGGTACTTGTTCCAGTAATTTTACAAATTAAAAGTGTATAATCCACTGGCAACATCGGCAAAAATATTTACAAATAGATATAATTTTTCATATTATATTTTCTCTTTATTGCACATCACATCGATTGACTAAACCTAAAAATAAAGTCTAAAGCGACATAAAATATCATAAAATTAATAGTATAGTAATACTAAAATTTACAAAAAGGTACAATAATATCAAAGAATACTATTTGATACTGTGAAAAGAATATTTCTTAAATTGAGATGAGCGGTGATTTACGAATCCTCTACGAATTGTAGAATTTACATGTGAAGTTTTATTTAGACTCGAAAATTTTCCATTTTCAACCGACTTCAAAAAAGTACTTAATCCCATTGTATGTTTTTATTTTTGTGTGTCACAGATTTGGACAGAAGTAATATATAAGTCATGTTGTGTGTATTTTTTTTTTTTTTTTTTTTGTTACGCGATTCCTTCAACAATTGGTGAACCGATTTTAATGATATATTTTTTAAATTGATAGCTTATTTGTCCAGGTTGGTCCCATATCCAGCGCTTGGACGCCGTTTCTGAGAGAGGCCATGATAGTTTTACTCACACGTAAGACATCTGGTAGTTGCAATGGGGTGTGGTTGTGGTGCGTCTAAATGGGCCCTCTTCAGGCAGTGTATGATTGGGCTGATCCCAACATCGTAAAGTTTAATTCGTCTAAGACACAGGCAAGTCTTTTTTCCGTCAAAAGTAGTCCATTTACCTTGACCCCAACTCTCCGGAATGAATCGATTTAGATATCTGATCACCTGGAACTCCTCGGCGTGGATCAATCTTAATTTCGGCCGTTACATTGAGTCCAATGCAAAAGTTGCTGCAATGAAGCTGTGCATTCTCTCGTAAGGTGAGACGGTACTTCTCACCTGGACAGCTGGAAGCGTTACGCTTCTTCGTTTATTAAGCGTATAGCAAAGGAGTGGAACTCCTTTGCCTGCGTCACTATTTTCTGATTCCTGTAGTTTGGAGATATTGAAGGCAAGAAAGAAAAGGAATTATTTGAGTTTGCGTGTACCATCCTCGACTGCATCCTCACTTCCCATCAGGTTAGTTGCAGTCAAACGCACGCAAATTCATATTTAAAAAAATTAAAATTTTATCAAAATCGGTTCAGTGCTTTAAAAAAATACCAAAAAATGTAGCAAAATTGTACTTAGTTGTTTGCGATTGAAGTCTGTTTTTTGACGTAAAATGCCATCCTGTATTGAACGAAAAGGGTTTCCTTAAAGTTTCTCTCGCAACCAGTAACAAAGTTTTTAATTAAAACACTACAGATGGTTTAGGTTCATTTGAATAATTATTTCACGTTTAATTATTCTAGAAAAATAAAACCTAGGCAACTTAGAAGTTAGCTTTTTTACATTTTTTGCACTACATAAAGCTTTTGATTATTTTTTTCATTCTATGCAAGATAAATATATATTGATTCGATATTACATGATTTACCTATCACATTCGCAAATCCCAAGATAGTTTACACCTTTATTAAATAAGATTGAAAAATCCTACCTCTTTTTGGTAAGTATATACGAGCATCGCTATTATTTGCAATCCTCGTAATCAATGTGCGTATAAATTTCATGCGCATATAATAGCCGTAGCTCTACTGCTTCGTGGCAAGCTTTTGTGCGCCCCTCGCACCGCGCAATGTGTGCGAGGTCTCAGTAGAGAACGCCCCCATAACCTAACACAATATATTAAAATCAGTGACTTATATATTACTGGCGTAAGGACCCGGCCAACGCGCGCGACTAATGGTCCCAGCGAATTTGTGCGAAAATCGAAAGTTTCGCACACTCGCGACTCAGTCGTCTGCGGGAAATTGTACAGTGCGGTGGAAAGATATTCCATATAAAAATGCCTTATTGTATTGTTAGAGGCTTAAAAATCATGAAAGAAAGGCTAAAAAGAAACATGGGATGTTGTATCATCGTTATGTAACCTTACATTGTATTTTTTCTTGAAAACAAATTAAATAAACGAATTTTAAAGCGACAATTCTACCAAGGTTCTTTAAACGCGGCACTGACGTCAACTCTCGCCCACGCTAGTTCGTAAGAGTTATGTTAGATGGCGCTACTTTTTGCTTGTATCAAGAAAATCTGAGTCTAATATGGAGACGGGCTGATCCTTCTATTCAAATCTGTGATTAAAATAAAAAAAACTCGAAGTCTCGTATTTCGTACAGTATCTGTCCATCGAAAAAATCCTACTATTAGCACACAAATCCACTTTCAAACATACTCAATGGAATGGATGCCTGTATAGACGCACACTATTCGTGCGTGGCGGACTTAACAGAGAAAAAGCTAGAGTTGTTAGTTATTTTATATTTACTTATATTCTTAGAGAAAGCGAAAAAAACATACGCATCCTTTCCCTCATGTAACTAGAGCTCCTTCCCTCGTAAGTCTGCCACGATTGCACGCACGAAAGAGCATAGGTACGTCTAAAAGCACCTAATTCATTTCTGTCACTTGAGCAAGAAGACAACTACGACATTCGCTTAAATCGCGTACTCTCTAATACCACTGTCTTCATAATATGCGCCTACAATCCTCAAGTATTCACGAGCACTTAACGTTGGAAGTATGTTCAATCGTTGGCCCCAAAGAACTTAGCCTGGAGTTCCTCTAAAGGCATGACTTTCTCGTCGCCGATAGCCGGTTGTTGCTCCGCGCGGGATTGCTCGCGTAGTTCTGAAATCGAAAATAGGAGTTGAATTTATTTTATTTTAAAAATGCGCGGAAATGTTATACTTTCGTAAAATAGTACACGCGAAGTATACGTTTACGTTTTATTTTTGAAACGCGCCAGCAATGAATTAAGTAGTGGAAACTTTCCTGGACCGTTTGTTCAATATACACACCAATTAAGATTCTCCTCATTTAAGAAGTCAGCCAAAAATAAAATAAAAACTCAGCTGAAGGCGCTCATGGTGGTGTTGGAGGGTAGTGAGGGGGATTTAGGGCGTGTCACTGATGGTGTTAAGATAAGATAAGATAAATACTCTTTATTGTACCTAAAAATATATTAAAAAAAAACAGTTGTGAGAGAGAGAGAGAGAACAGGTACTGGGAGTGAGTTTTGGGACTTGTGGCATCTTGTAGGGTGTACGAGAGAGAGAGAGAGAGAACAGGTACTGGGAGTGAGTTTTGGGACTTGTGGCATCTTGTAGGGTGTACTGGGATGTGGGAGGGATGTAGAGAGGTGTGGGAGAAGAATAGTTAGGGGTGTGGGGAGCGTCAGTTGGGTGGGCTGTCGAAAGCATCCGTACAACCATAGTAATACAATTTGTTGCGTGTTCTACACTTTTTTATGGGGGATTTACCAACAAGTAATAAAAAATAACAAATCCCAGAGTGCCGGCAGAAGTGAAAACTTTTTACAGTTTTACAAGTTTGACCCTCCGAGTGTTCCTGGTTCGGTGTCGGTTACGTTATACATATTACGTTACAGTGTCGCGAGTTCAATAGTTTTTCCCATCTCAAAAAATGACGATTAGTTTTCACTTCAATAAAATTAGTGAAAATTTAAGAAACCCCATACAAGAAATATATTTTAGTAGTTTGTTTTTGCTCTATCGTAAAAATGGTAACACATACAAGCGTGAAACTTGTTCTGATTATAAAGTATAAATAAGTACTAATCCTCAAGTAAAACAACAAATAATAAAAACCGGCAAGTGTGAGACGTACTCGCGCTAAGCAAAATAAGGGCATGTGTTAATTGAGATAATATCATCATCATCATTATCATATCAGCCGAAGGATGTCCACTGCTGGACATAGGCCTCCCCCAAGGATTTCCACGACGGCCGGTTCTGCGCTACCCGCGACCTTCACCAGGTCATCGGCCCACCGAGTGGGAGGCCTGCCTACGGTACGTTTTCCGGTGCGCCGTCGCCACTCGAGAACTTTACTACCCCAACGACCACCCGTTCTACGAGCTATGTGCCCCGCCTACTGACACTTAAGTTTAGCAATTCTGAGGAGCTATGTCGGTAGCCTTGGTTCTCCTACGGATCTCCTCGTTTCTAATTCGATCACGCAGAGAAAATATATTTAGGGTTAAAAGCTTTTTTAAAAATCTTATTATCTAAAAAAATAATCTCGCCCATATCTTAAAATTTAAATAATGTACCTAGTAATTGAAAAATAATTTTAAAAAAACACTTGAAGGTGTGATGTCATGTCTACCATTTTAAATTTAGGTATAAATCTTCGGCATCAACGACACTTACCACAACTCACGAGTTCATCACTCGAAATGAGGAGGGGGTTGGTAGCACATATTAGGGGTTTGGTTAAACTTCAAAAATATTACTGTGACACCCCACAAACAGAAGAATCTTGAAGGGTTTAATAACAATATATTTTTTTGTTACTAAAGCTGGCGTGTGGCAAATGTTGCTAAAATAAGATTACATATATCTTGTAGCGGACTTTTTTCTTGTCTTGTATTATTTTTGTTATTAAAGCTGGTGTGTGGCCAGAGTGGATTAAATATGAAATATACGTATATCTTGCCGCGGACGTTTTTTAGATCTAAAGATGTAGAATATTTTCGTAGTAAACCGCCTCCATGGCGTAATGGCTAGTCCATTCGCTTCACACCAGGAGGTCGCGGGTTCGATTCCCGGTGCGGTCAACTTGTAAGACTCGGTTTAGTTGGTGGTAGGGCATTTTCTAAGCCCGCCTGGCTGGCTACCATCATCTTATCTAAGTCTTGTCGCCAAACATCAGTGTTAACAACATTGATGTGTTCCGGCTTGAAGATAAGATAGCCAGTTCTCCATTGCGTTGGGGAATTTTGGTAAGCCCGCTTCCATCTTCGGCATCATCGTCACTTACCATCAGGTGAGATGATTCCAAGGACTTACCAATTGTGAATTAAAAAAAAGTAGTACATTATTTGCAAGGATCCTCAAACAATTTAGAGAGCGTACGCCGATTAAACGGCCAAGCAGCGCTTTTTATTCGACGTGGGTTAGAAATATAAACATTTCGAAGTGAAACGTCATCATATCAGCTCATATACAGTACGGTCCCCACTAAGGTGCTCGAGCCCACCCTGAATTAGGGCGATCGGGCCTTAGCTGACCACGCGTTCCCAGTGTGAGTTGGTCGACTTCACACACAACCTTCGAGTTTACAGTACTTAGTTCCAAAGATTAGGTACACCCTACAAACAAACAAAAAAACAAGAAACCTTACCTATTCATAATATTGGTAAAGATTAATTTGTGACTGATATCCGTTTGTATGTTTATTACTGCTAGTCGTCGTCCTCGTCGTCGTCGTCGTCCTCTATCAAGTAGGACCTGAGGGCGACGAGAGGGTAGAATCCGAAGAGGTGAATAAGAGTGAAGAAAAGTGAAAACGAGGCCTCAATTGGTTTGGTATCGTAAACATGAATTGAATCATTTTCATCTGCAATAAAAAAATATCTTAAAGCTTTAGCGATATAGGAACTATCTAACAAAAAATATAAATTTGGCGGCTTAAAATGTATCCTACCTATGTCACTTGAGGAATTAAGACGAATGTCCAAAATCCATCAAGCCTTTTAGGCTTCAGGGTCAATCTAAAACATACATACATACACCTTTAAAAACCCCGTATTTTACGTTTTCCCGAGAAAAGACAGCTGGATCGATTTTTCGCCCCCAAAATCAAGCATAGAACCGCATTTTCCTAGAAATGAGACCTAGCTAGATCGATTTTTCGCCCCCAAAATGGATTTTGGGTGGATGGATTATACGGTGGACCATATAACGGCATTTTCCCAGAAATGAGACCTAGCTAGATCGATTTTTCGCCCCCAAAATGGATTTTGGGTGGATGGATTATACGGTGGACCATATAACGGCATTTTCCCAGAAATGAGACCTAGCTAGATCGATTTTTCGCCCCCGAAATCCGCCATATAGCAAATTTCATCTGAATCGTTAGAGCCGTGATCGAAACAAATAACAAATCACAGTTCGTAGTACAATGTGAATTTACCCTAAAATTTGAAAAAAAAAATTCTTCCCGGATTGATTTCCAAACCCCTAAAGGTAGCATTCGGATTTTGGCGACGGAGACAGGTGACTACTGTCGCGCGACCAGGTCGCTTGCATTCGACAGTGCTTCAAAATCATTCATTCATATAAAGTATACAGGGTGATTTCGGGGTCGTGATCCCAACCATTTTTTTCTGACTCAGTAAATGATTGCGATGCTACCTGTATTTATTTTAATTGAAACAAAGATGATTCGTTATTTACGTATTTTTATTTAAAAATTATTATTGACTCAAAATGCGTGGTCACCCTACTATTAATTACACCTTTTTATTAATTTTTATTAATAGTAGGGTGACCATGATCTCGAATTATCGCAGTTTTTTTTTGCTGACTAAAAGTAAAAGTCGCTGGTGTACTGTTAGTCCTAACCTATCGTGATCCTTAGGAGAAAGTAAGTTAAATGCTTCTTTCTTGCTCCACGACCCCGTAATCACCCTGTATATTAGTATATATAAATATATTCTCTATTACGCCTTTGTAAGAAGCACGTTAGAGTATAATTCCATCATATGGGATCCCCACGAGACTAAATATTCCATTATGATAGAACGAATTCAACGTAAGTTTGCACGTTACCTATATACTATCCCTTTTTGTTTCCATCTTTGTTCGTGACAGGAATGGTAGGCCTTAACACTCTTGAGTTGCGACGCAAAACTGCCCTTATGATTCAGTATTTTCGACTTCTGAATGGTAATGTAGATGATTGCAATACACTGTCCCGATGTAGGCTATTCGCTCCGCAAAATGCGTGTCGCCTCCGCTCCATACGGTTGCTGGAGGGGCCGCGCGTGCGCACTGCCACCGCTCAGCACGCGCCCACGGCTCGTGCAATCGCATCACTGAATGCTTTGCTTGCTCAACAGCCAAACGTAGATTTATTTTTCACTAGTTTTAAGAATTTTGTAGAATGTTGTCTGACATTTTTAAGTTAATTGTCTTGCTGCACGCTTTGGTTCGCTGTAAGTGTGGCAAGTAATTGTTATATAAATAAATAAATAAAGCAAGTGGGTCGCGCGACACGATTCGGCTCGCCGGTCGCCGTCGTCGCCAAGATCGGAATGCTACCTACCTTTGGGCTACTCGGCGACCCCGAATGCTTAAAATTTGGTTAAAACATGTATAAAAAGGATTTATCTTGTCTTGATAATACTCAATAAAATATGTGTTTTCCACCGGGTTCATTTCCGACTGGATTATTTGAGGTTTTTTAATTTTATCCTCACCGGCCACGTATAATGCTTCGGTCTATATGGTAGGTAGATATAGAAATTCGCACTGCGAGCCAACCGTGGTATACGATGGGTACTTTCAAATTAACTGTCAAAAGTGTCTACACAGTATTTACCGCAACTTACGATCTTTATCCCACTGCTTTTTTTTCCGTATTTCCTCCTCATTCGGTTCTCGGCACGTAGTGCGCCGCCGGTGCCTGCGCCTGCCGCGATAGTCGTATTCGTAACCACCACCTCGTAAAGTTTTGCACACTCTTCCGCCGTAAGGGTTGGAACTCTTGTTGGTGAAAACAAACAACCCCGGTTCCACAAAAGTCCTTGCAAACGCCCATATCCCCCACATGACCTCACAAAATGACACAATCAAACAAAGTATAATAAAGACGTGCGTAAAAACATTGCTTGTAATGTTGCATTTTCCTTTTTTATTGCAACAACACATGGAAAGAGATAAATAGAAAGCGAAGAACGCACAAAAGGCTGCAATGTAGGTGAAAACCATTTGTATGTACGCTATAAAAGTTTCACTCTCGTGGTGATATGAGATAGTAAATACTGGCTTCACACAAGAACACACAGACAGGGCACCATACAGCCCGACCGCGATCTCTGCGCCCATCTCTAAACTTGCTGAGCCGCAGAACGAGTTTACCTCTGGCATCCACGCAAGTACCTTTAACAAACCATCCCCCATGGTATTACATGTTTGAATTAAATATCTTCAAACAAAAAATTAATCTTAAAACCAAGCAAACAAAACATGTTTCCAAAATGAAAGCTACAATTTTTTCTCGAAAATGTTGTGTAGACAGAATCATTTCTATGGGCCAAAAAGGTTGCAAGTTGCAATTCGCGTAAAGAGATTAAATAAAACGCTATGTGAAAAATGCGAGTTAATGGGTGAAGTTAGATCGCAGTCTTACTTCTAGTTTCTGTCACAAAGGGGAAGGGGGAGCGAGTCTGACAAAATGTTTTGTGACAAAGTTACAACATCGTAAACCCTTTCTTCATATATAATTAAATATGGACGATTGTATACGTATTACCGTTCTTTAGATAGAGCAATTTAAATAATAAATGAAGTAAATAAGCAGGAGAACCAAAGTAACCGAAATAGCTCACAAAATCGTGGCAGTGGGCAGAGCACACATTTCGTAGAACGGATGCTAGTTGGGGTAGTAAAGTTCTCAAGTAGCGAAAGTAAAATTCTCGGAAGACAGCGTAGGTAGGCCTCCCAACCGGAGGATTGACGACCTCGTGAAGGTCGCGGGAAGCCGCTGGATGAGGGCAGCGCAGGATCGATCGTTATTAAACTCCTGGGCTATGCCGTTGTCCAGTATCTTACGGCTGATATGATAATGATGAATTAAAATAAAATTGCTGGAAGAAATTTCTTATTAGAAATAAGTATAATACCCTTTTTATGACTTTCTTTTAGGCCTGTTTGTTATCTTATATTTGTACACAATAAACTGTTCAATAAAATAAAACTTAAAAAACACAATTCCTTTTCTTTCCATATTTTTTAAACTTTTTGTATTTCTTATTATTTGTTAGTAAGTCAGTCCATAATAATAACACATATTGAACATTTCATCCGGCTACTTGTTACGGTTCAAAAGATAAGTACATGCTTTTAAAAGTCGGGCAGATGGACAGACGGCAAAAAAAACTAAAAAGTAACCGACATTACACACAGAATCGCCAAACTCAAGTGCCACTGGGCGGGGCACATGTTATTGCTCGTAGAACCGACGGCCGTAAAGGAAAAAGTTCTCGAGTGACGAGCGCGCACCGGAAAACGTAGTCCCACTCGGTGGACTGACGACTGGTGAACGGACGTGTCGCGCCATCGCTGGGATCACCACAATTGCATCCATTGTTATCCAAGGCATCCTGTATAATTTCGATTGCCGAATGATCAAGACTATTGAAGGAGGACCTCTGAGATATAGCTGCATAGTTATTTCGACGCCCACGAACGAAATAGTTAAGGATGTGAACCACAAGGCCATCCATAACCTAACCACCCCCTCCGATATACTTTTGAAGAGCGTCTTGCACCGTGTAATCACTGCGATAAAAACGGGCCAGCTTTTTTATGCTTGTGTGCATTACTACCACTGTCTTACACCCGTTCCCGTTACGCCTTTCATACAATTTTTCTAGGTGTGTGTGGATTACCCAACAATCAACCAATATTTTTTTCGACGCATTTGCGCCGCCGCCGGCCGCCGCGTCGTGCTTTATCTAGAGTCAGGGATGGCGAACCAATGGCACGCGTGCCGCCATAGATATGGCACGTGAGAAAATATTTTGGGCACGCCACCGATCGAAACGTTTTTTTTTTTTATTTATTTACTATTGGTAAGCCCTTGACATCATCTCACCAGATGGTAAGTGACGATGATGCCGAAGATGGAAGCGGGCTTGCCAAGATTCCCCAACGCAATGGAGAACTGGCTATCTTATCTTCATGCCGGAACACATCAATGTTTTTAACACTGATGTTTGGCGGTAAGACTTAGATAAGATGGTGGTAGCTAGCCAGGCGGGCTTAGAAAATGCCCTACCACCAACCAAACCGAGTCTTACAAGGTGACCCCACAGGGAATCGAACCCGCGACCTCCTGTGTAAAGCCAGTGAACTTTGCCTCTGAGCTACGGAGGCGGTTGAAACACATATAACTAAACACATTTTTAACACATATAACTAAATGGTATGAATAAATTCTAAAGCCTTTACAGATTTCCACAGTTAGATAATTTAGAAGAACAAACTTGTACATCCGATGTTAAGAAAGTTATACAAAAAGAAAAAAAAAATTATGCTAGTCAAATATTAAAGAAATAAGTAGGTTAAAACAGGAATGATAAGGTTTTATTACAAAGAAAAAATAAAAGGTGTGTGTATGTGTGTGTGTGTGTGTGTATATGTGTGTGTGTGTGTGTGTGTGTGTGTGTGTGTGGAGGGGGGGGGGAAGTAAAGGGAGGGGGAGGAGGTGTATGGAGGGGAAGTTGCTTTTGCGAATCATAAGATAATGTCAACTGTCCAAACTTGTGAAATTAAAGAAAAATCAAAACAAAGTTACGTTAGGTAGTGGCTATTTATGTCTTTTTTAAACTTTACTTTAGAATCTTTAAACGGATCTGTATTACTAAAAATATTGTTGTAGGATCAAGCAACACGTGTGAAAAAAGAGTTGCGGCCATAGTTAGTTCGATGGAAGGGTACATGCATCATTCCAGTCTGACGAGTTCTTATTTGGGGGGTCTTAAAATCAAGTTTAGCTATAAGGGGTGGGCAATCAATATTTCCAATAAGCAAGTCGTAGAAAAACAGCATATCGAGCATATCTCGTCGTTCTTCGAGCGTAAGTAGCTTGTAGTTGCGACAACTGGCATTGTAGTCATTTACAGTGGATTTTGTGCGATAGTTTAGAAAGTTAATAAATTTTTTTTGAATGTTTTCAATGCTGTTTTAGTATATGTTATATTGTGGATACCAGATCAGACTACCGTACTCCAAAGTGCTTCGAACGTATGCATAATACAAAGAGAGAAGACAAGGTTCAGTCGAAAAGTTCTGACAAAATCGTTTAAGAAATCCTAAGCTCTTATACGCTTTGTCTACTATCGTATCTATATGTGTTTCGAATATGAGCTTATGGTCAAATATTACACCTAAATCGCGAATAGTGTCAGATCTTGATATTGGGTTTTTTATTAATTTTGTATACGAAGGTAACATTACATTTACGACGTGAGAAAGAAATAACTTGACACTTGTCAACATTGATTGATATTCTGTTTAATTCATAATAAGTAGATAGACGGTACAGATCTTGTTGTAGTTTACTACAATCATTCAAATTGTTGACATCGATGTATATCTTTGTGTCATCTGCGTACATTAGAAAGTATGCACTTTCGAAGCAACTGTAGATATCACAAAGGTACGCATTATAGAGAAGAGGCCCTAAATGAGATCTCTGTGGCACCCCGGATGGTACTGTGACTAGTTCAGATCTACAGCCACCAACCACTACCGCCTGTGAGCGGTTTTTAAGATAGGATTCTATCCATCGTAGCAAATCACCACATATTCCTATTCTTTCTAATTTTTTTAGAAGTATGAAGTTGTCCACGCGATCAAAGGCCTTTTCAAAGTCTGTGTAGACCACATCAACCTGCATACCCTTTTCTATATTGTGGTGTTGAAAGTCTATGAAAGTAGTGAGGTTTGTAGATGTTGAGCGACCTTTCAAAAATCCATGCTGTTGTACAGGAATCGCCCTCAAAATGATATTGTAAATGTGTTTATATACTAATTTTTCAAAAACTTTATCAAAGACATTAAGTATGGATATTGGTCTATAGTTAGTAACTAGAGATTTTAAACCTTTTTTATGAATTGGGATAACATTTGCGTCCTTCCATACTGCAGGAAATATGCCTTCTTTCAAGGATCTGTTAAATATTATTGTCAGCGGGCAAGCAATAGCTGAGACACAATTCTTTACAAAGATAGGGGGTATTTTGTCAGCACCCGCTCCTTTAGAAGGATCTAGCTCATTAATTAACTCCATCACCTCTGCCTCTGTCGTTATGATAGAACTAATAGTCGAGTTGTCATAAATACATGGGGGAGGTAATGTAACAGATGGATATGAAACTGCAGCAGGTTGATAAACACTATGGAAAAATTTATTGAAAGCCGTGCAAATCGAATCACCGCTATATGATTTATCCTTGTACACAACATTTTTTGGATAGTTATAAATTCCATTGCGTCGAGACTTTACAAAGGACCAGAATTTTTTTGGGTCTTTGGTGATGTTATTTTCGGTACTTTTAATAAACTGCCAGTAACATTCAGTCTCCACTTTGTGGAATCTGGAGCGTAACAACTTGAATTCCTGATAATCTAAGGGATTATTGAAGCGCTTCCATCGACGGTGGGCTTTGGCCTTTTCACGAGCTATGTGAATAAGACTAGGGGTATACCAAGTTGGGTAAGTATTCTTAAGTGAGTATTTTACCGGCACAAATAAACAGATACTGGAATTTACTTTATTATACATAAATTCAACAGCGTCCTCAATAGGCCGTTCATTCAGCTCCGAGTCCCATGAAATATTATTTAAATATTTAATTACATTTTCGTAATCACCCTTGCGAAATTTAAACTTAGGCAACGGTTTCTCTTGAATCGGGGCAGTTACGATATTGCATGCATCAATTATAATCGGAGGATGATAACTGTCAATTTTAGATAGAGGATAGTATATAGTATTTATCGAGCCAGTTTTGACAAAAGAAGGCACAGTGTTATTCCATTTGATGGACCTAAGATTGAAGTCGCCAGCTGTTATGAAGTTGTCAACTGGGTTAGACGATATCGCTGACTTTGATAACTTTAGAAAGGTCTCAATATCCTCAGCTTGGTGGTTAGAGTTTGATTCGCCAGGTATATACAAAGCTGCTACGTGTAGATTGCAAGTTGCGTGTTTTAAAGATGCCTTAGGAATACTAATCCATACCAATTCTAAATATTTATCCATCCAATCCATGCGCATGTGGGCATTAAGACATTTTACCATTATAAGAGAGCCACCACCTGTTTTCCTTTTTGTAATTGTAAGATTTCTGTCACAGCGGAACACATCGTATGACTTCAAGTCACAGAGCTCAGCATCTAGTATTGACGCACACAGCCATGTCTCAGTAATTATTATAATGTCGTAGTCACAGGCAGAGACATTGCGATAGAAGTCCGAGCACTTTGTTCTGAGACCCCGCACATTCTGGTAATAAACCTTCAGTTTATTAACCATTTTAAGTTAAAAATAGTAAAATACGAATATGAGTGCGGGATCTCAGTGCAAATAGTCGTGCATCTAGGTGGCCATGCCAAAAATTGAAAAAAAAGTGTCATGTTATCATGGAATTATGGCGCGCAGCAGAATAGAAGTATGATTTTAAATTTTAATCTTCTGTAATTGTGAAAAAATAGACCAACTCTAAAATGATTTAATATCAAATTATAGATCGTAATAAACACAGATCACATAGCTCAGTTAAGATATATGAAAACCTCTTCATCATCATCATCATTACAGCTCATATACGTCCCCACCGAGGGGCTCGAGCCTACCCTGAATCAGGGCGATTAGGCCTTAGTCGACCACGCGGGCCCAGGGGGCCAATGCAGCTAATGTATTTTTCACTTTACCAAACTTAAACCACACCGTTTTAGCCATAAATCTGCCTTTTGGTATGCCACTAAACAAAAGTGACCGTAACAGGCGCTACGAAACGGCAACTAAACTAAGCTGTGCTTTCACATGCTACTATTTGAACCGTCTGCAGGAACCATTCGGTTACGTCAAATGCGGCATGCCACTAAATTTTGGCAGCCGATTTAGCGCGCTCTAATGTCATATTTTGACATTTAACATTAGTTCTCATTTCGTGGTGAAAAAGTTGCTTGCGACCTACTTTTTCAGTGCGAATTCACAACGTTACGTACAAATATGTAATATGTGAAGTGATTAATGTTCAAACAAAATGTTCGGAGCCTTCTGGAAGGTTTATACGAGAAAAGAAAATTCTCCAGAAAAGAAAATGTGGGCTTTGTTGGTCTTTCTGACCATATACAAAACGAAAACATAAAGGCTAACAAAGTCTCTCACCCGAGACGTATTTGAGGACCTAAGGCATCACATTCAGTCACTCGTCAGTCAGATGGAATCGACGTGGAGACAAAGGTAGGTTAAGTGTGTTCTAAGGTTACGTAGGTACCCTGCGACGATTTTTCACTTTACACCCGCGATATGCATGCTTGTTACTCGTTCACTCAAAAGCATGCTAGCTACTGGCATGTAACCTCGCGGAGAAGATGGGGAGGAGGGATTCCATGCACTAAACAGCTAGCCTTTATAAGTAAATTTCACATCTCTTGCATGCTTAAAGGCATGTTGTCATTTCGACACACCATGTAAGGTATTGGCATCCCAGTAGGTAGCTAGCATGCTACCTATAGGCATGTGCATCTCGGTTTTTAAGACACCTTCCTAATAACAACATAACCATGCTAAATTTGACAATGGTAAGAGAAAGGTTAATTCCTTATCCCAGTTGGCTGTGTGGAGGGAAATTAAGGAGGTACCGGCTGCATGGAGCGAGATGCAGTAAAACAGGAATAAGGACTTGAATTGATCTTCTGATAAGTTAATGATGACTAATGCCACTGAAGTACTTAAGTATAAAAATGATTAAAGTTGTAAATTTTCAGACCTTTCGGTACTTATTATCACCTTTACAGTTTCCACAGAATGTATAGAATCCCAGGACTGTATTGATAGCACACCATATTATGGCCATTGTTTGCCCAAACTCCCATGAAGAAAGGTACTTCAACAGGAAACAATATCATTCCTAAAACTGTATGATAGTAAAGTTGATGATGGTTAAACAATTCCTATGTAGTTTATCAGCATAGGTATCATGCTAATTTTTTATTTATTTTTAGATATGTTTAGCAAACATGCAAATACTGACTATGGACTCCAGTAATAACAGACACCGAAGGTACATGACTCCAAGCCTCCAAGGTGAGGGAAGATAACCCTCTACAGTCTACACCCACATCTTCAACATGATGTAACCACTGGTAGTGAACTGGTACATCTCTTAGGTAAAAATAATAAAACATCAAGTTTTTATAAATATTAAATAAGTAAACAGGTACAAGACAATTACACATGGCTACAACTTATATGACAAAACATAAAACTAATCAGTTACACTAAGAAAAGTTGTAGCACACCCCGGACACTGTGTACAAGGTCGTGAAATGACATTTGTAAATACAAATGACAGAGCAAACAAAATCACGGCGAAATCCCATACGTTCGAGAACCAAACTGTATCAATATGAGTGAAGAGGCGGTGAGGTCGCAATCTAGAGAGCGGCAGGGAGTGTCCATACTGTATGTTAGTACTAATATATATACTTTGGTTGTAGTGCATCTCCAGGTTTACCACTTTCAATCCATATTAAGTAATGAATTTACTAGCATTATGGGTATCTCTCTCTCAAGTTAACTTAAATTTCGAAAAACCTAAAAGCTTTTAGGTAGCACACCCCGGACACTGCGTACAAGGTCGTGAAATGACATTTGTAAATACAAATGACAGAGCAAACAAAATCATGGCGAAATCCCATACGTTCGAGAACCAAACTGTATCAATATGGGTGAAGAGGTGGTGAGGTCGCAATCTAGAGAGCGGCAGGGAGTGTCCATACTGTATCATCATTATCATCATTACAGCTCATATACGTCCCCACCGAGGGGCATACTGTATGTTAGTACTAATATATATACTTTGGTTGTAGTGCATCTCCAGGTTTACCACTTTCAATCCATTTTAAGTAATGAATTTACTAGCATTATGGGTATCCCCAGTGGTCCTCTCTCTCAAGTTAACTTAAATTTCGAAAAACCTAAAAGCTTTTAGGTAGGTACCTACAAGCTTTTTACGATCAAAGTACTCGTCAATATGAATCAATCGAGGCCAAACTCGATGGGGTTGTGTCGTTTTATTGCGGAGTTCCTATGGCCACCTTCAGCTCCATGTCATCATAATATTGCATTGTCACGCGATATACATATGCATGCAAAATTTCAGCTCATCGGAAACTGGAAAGTGGGTCTAATTTAACTTGCAAGATTTCATTACAGACACCAGGACAAATGAAACTAAATAGCTTCTACCTTCCAGCTCCGGCATCAGATCAGCTCCATGTCATCATAATATTGCTTTGTCACATGATATACATCATCATCATCATCATATCAGCCGAAGGAAGTCCACTGCTGGACATAGGCCTCCCCCAAGGATCTCCACGACGACCGGTTCTGCGCTGCCCGCATCCAGCGGTTTCCCGCGACCTTCACCAGGTCATCGGTCCACCGAGTGGGAGGCCTGCCTACACTACGCTTTCCGGTGCGTGGTCGCCACTCGAGAACTTTACTGCCCAACGGCCATCTGTTCTAGGAGCAATGTGCCTGCCCACTGCCACTTAAGTTTAGCAATTCTGAGAGCTATGTCGGTTACTTTACCTACCTACCTATACCTCTATATTATTGTTATATACCTACTCCTCTGAAGGTTGGAGGCTCTACACTCGAAGTTGTTACCGAATATGTATACCTGGGACAAACAGTCCAGTTAGGTAGGTCCATCTTCGAGAAAGAGATCAATCGTCGAATCCAACTCGGCTGGGCAGAGTTCGGGAAGCTTCGCAATATCTTTACCAAGGTCTTCGACCAATGTGTGTTGCCAGTGATGACGTACGGAACTGAGACATGGTCGCTTACTATGGGCCTCATAAGAAGGCTCAAGGTCACCCAAAGGGCAATGGAGCGTGCTATGCTATGCTTGGAGTTTCTCTGCGTGATCGAATCAGAAACGAGGAGATCCGTAAGAGAACCAAAGTAACCGACATGATATACATATGCATGCAAAATTTCAGCTCAATTGGAAACCCGGGAGTGGGTCAAATTTAACTTACAAGATTTCCTCACAGACACCAAGACAGGTGAAAGTAAATAAAAGCTTGTAAAAATATGCTATTTGCTTTTGAAAAGTCCATATCTACTTATAGGTTACAGTTTCTCTTGGTCAATCAGCTGATGGATTTGTATAAAGAGTCTATTTTGCAAATAGACTATTGGTCTTTGGGGAAATTTGTTCAGTCTGATTGAAGCCCTGTCAGTTAACAGATCCTGCACCAATTTTGTTAAATCCTGTATAATACCATATGCATTCCTTATGTTAACTGCTTTGCATTTCTAGGCTGGGACTGCTCCCGAGTTACAAGCTCGTCGCAATTATGGTCTGGCTTGGCTAGAAGGAAGAGAGCACTAAAGATTTTAATGCGGATGGAGGCAGGAAGGACAAGTATTAATAAGGAAGAAGGATAATGCTAAAATTAAATAAGGGTGTTTTATGCAGTGTATTAGATTTCTATGCAATATAGGTAGGTACCTATTCATTTGCAATTAGCATCAGGTGAGATGATGCCAAGGGCATACCAGTTGTGAATAAAAAAATGTACCTAAGTAAATAAAAGACTTCAATACTATGGACTTACTTTTTTAATATATCCCAGTAAATCAGTTTAATATTAGTATAACATTAATCTGCGAATTGTGAGTCGGTCAACAACATAAAAGACATCAACGAGACCTATAGTAGAAATGTTTTACATTAAGTCAGATTCCTAAGCACAAGTATGACTTGCATGGGTTTATTGTACCCCTCGGGGCAGTTGGCAGTTTTCCACACACGGGTCCAAGTCCTGCTACTATTCCACTGATGAACTGCCACTATGCTGCGGTGGCGCCTCATATACCACCACTGAACCTGTAAAACATAAAAGTTGTCTTAAAACAATTGTTTGTTCAAGTTCAGTGTAAGTAAACGTTACAAATATTATGCGATTCAATCCCTACTATCCCTACTAATATTATAAATGTGAAAGTAACTCTGTCTGTCTGTTACGCTTTCCCGCAAAAACTACTAAATGGATTTGGCTGAAATTTGGTAGGTAGACAGATTAGGGCCTGGGTTAAGACATAGGCTACTTTTTACCACGCACTGCGCACCCTCGAAAAGTCATAGAAATTTGGTCCACGCGGGTGAAGCCGCGGGAATCAGCTAGTTCATTATATTTATTCAAAACTAGCTGTCCCGGCGAACTACGTACCGCCTTACATTACATTATACTGCCCTACCCTACCCTACCCTACCCTACATACACTACACTACCCTACCCTACCCTACCCTACATACACTACACTACACTACCCAACCCTACCCTATACTTTCCTACCCTACACTACACTACACTAACCTACCCTACCCTACATACACTACACTACCCTACACTACACTACCCTATCCTACCCTACCCTACACTACCCTACCCTACACTACCCTACCCTACCCTACATACACTACACTACCCTACACTACCCAACCCTACACTACGTTTAAACCTTCTCTGGACTTCCACAAATAATTCAATACCAAAATTAGCCAAATCGGTCCAGCCGTTCTCGAGTTTTAGCGAGACCAACGAACAGCAATTCATTTTTATATTTTATATATATAGACTTGCTGTCCCGGCGAACTACGTACCGCCTTACATTATATTACACTGCCCTACCCTACCCTACACTACACTACCCTACCCTACACTAAACTACCCTACCCTACACTACCCTAACCTACAATACCCTACCCTACATACACTACACTACCCTACTCTACCCTACACTACACTACCCTACCCTACCCTACATACACTATACTACACTACCCAACCCTGCCCTACACTACCCTAAAAAAAAAATAGATGTTGGCCGATTCTCAGACCTACTCAATATGCTTACAAAATTTCATGAGAATCGGTCAAGCCGTTTTGGAGGAGTACGGGAACTATTATGCGATTCAATTAATTATATTTATTCAAAACTAGCTGTCCCGGCGAACTACGACATTACATTACACTGCCCTACCCTACACTACACTACACTACCCTACATACACTACACTACCCTACCCTACATACACTACACTACACTACCCTACATACACTACACTACCCTACCCTACACTACCCTACACTACCCTACCCTACACTACCCTACCCTACACTACCCTACCCTACATACACTACACTACACTACCCAACCCTGCCCTACGATACCCTAAAAAAAAATAGATGTTGGCCGATTCTCAGACCTACTCAATATGCTCACAAAATTTCATGAGAATCGGTCAAGCCGTTTCGGAGGAGTACGGAAACTATTATGCGATTCAATTAATTATATTTATTCAAAACTAGCTGTCCCGGCGAACTACGTACCGCCTTACATTACATTACACTGCCCTACCCTACCCTACACTACACTACACTACCCTACATACACTACACTACCCTACCCTACCCTACACTACACCTACATACACTACACTACCCTACCCTACACTACACTACCCTACACTACACTACCCAACCCTACCAACACTACCCTACATACACTAGACAACACTGCCCAACCCTACACTACGTTTAAACCTTCTCTGGACATCCACAAATAATTCAATACCAAAATTAGCCAAATCGGTCCAGCCGTTCTCGAGTTTTAGCGAGACTAACGAACAGCAATTCATTTTTATATATATAGACTAGCTGTCCCGGCGAACTCCGTACCGCCTTACATTACATTACACTGCCCTACCCTACCCTACACTACACTACACTACCCTACACACACTACACTACCCTACCCTACCCTACACTACACCTACATACACTACACTACCCTACCCTACACTACACTACCCTACACTACACTACACTACCCAACCCTACCAACACTACCCTACACTACACTAGACAACACTGCCCAACCCTACACTACGTTTAAACCTTCTCTGGACTTCCACAAATAATTCAATACCAAAATTAGCCAAATCGGTCCAGCCGTTCTCGAGTTTTAGCGAGACTAACGAACAGCAATTCATTTTTATATATATAGACTAGCTGTCCCGGCGAACTCCGTACCGCCTTACATTACATTACACTGCCCTACCCTACCCTATACTACACTACACTACCCTACCCTACACTACCCTACATACACTACACTACACTACCCTACCCTACATACACTACACTACACTACCCAACCCTGCCCTACCCTACACTACCCTACCCTACACTACCCTACATACACTACACTACACTACCCTACCCTACATACACTACACTACACTACCCAACCCTGCCCTACCCTACACTACCCTACCCTAATAAAAAAATAGATGTTGGCCGATTCTCAGACCTACTCAATATGCTCACAAAATTTCATGAGAATCGGTCAAGCCGTTTCGGAGGAGTACGGGAACGAACATTGTGACACGAGAATTTTATATATAAGATAGACTAGTTGTCCCGGCGAACTACGTACCGCCTTACATTACATTACACTTCCCTACCCTACCCTACAATACACTACACTACCCTACCCTACACTACCCTACATACACTACACTACCCTACCCCACCCTACATACACTACATTACACTACCCTTCCCTACACTACACTACCCTACCCTACACTACCCTAACCTACACTACCCTACCCTACATACACTACACTACCCAACCCTACACTACCCAACCCTACACTACCTAACCCTACACTACGTTTAAACCTTCTCTGGACTTCTACAAATAATTCAATACCAAAATTTGCCAAATCGGTCCAGCCGTTCTCGAGTTTTAGCGAGACTAACGAACAGCAATTGATTTTTATATATATATACTAGCTGTCCCGGCGAACTACGTACCGCCTTACATTACATTACACTGCCCTACCCTACCCTACACTACACTACCCTACCCTACACTACTCTACCCTACACTACACTACCCTACCCTACACTACTCTACCCTACACTACACTACCCACCCTACACTACCCTACCCTACCCTACATACACTACACTACCCTACACTACACTACCCTACCCTACCCTACCCTACACTACCCTACCCTACACTACAGTACACTACCCTACCCTACATAAAAACCTTCTCCTGACAATAACGAACTCTACAAAAAAAGAATTAGCGAAATCGGTCCAGCCGTTCTCGAGTTATGCGCTTACCAACACATTTTGCGATTCATTTTAATATTATAGACTAGCTGTCCCGGCGAACTACGTACCGCCTTACACTACACTACCATACCCTACCCTACACTACTCTACCCTACACTACCCTACACTACTCTACACTACCCTACACTACACTACCCTACCCTACCCTACACTACCCTACATACACTACACTACCCTACACTACACTACCCTACACTACACTACACTACCCTACCCTACATAAGAACCTTCTCCTGACAATAACGAACTCGACAAAAAAAGAATTAGCCAAATCGGTCCAGCCGTTCTCGAGTTATGCGCTTACCAACACATTTTGCGATTCATTTTTATATATTAGATATAGATAGACTAGTTGTCCCGGCGAACTACGTACCGCCTTACATTACATTACACTGCCCTACCCTACCCTACACTACATTAATAGTAAATGCAAATTACACTTTCTGATGGTCATAAAATGAATAACAATGGTGTCGATTCGGTGCGACACGATTTAACTTATTTGACAGAACTAAACTAAATTTAAGCATTCTATCCTTGTCTATTCGATACAGAAAGTAAAAGACAGAATGCGAAAATTTAGTTTAATCCTGTCAAATAAGTTAAGTCGTGTTACACCGAATCGACACCAATGTCATTTGTTACTGTGTCTGGGTTTGTTCTGTGTCTGGGTGTTAAATATATCTATATATGTATGTATTTAAACATATATAAGTATGTATATCAGTCTCTGGTAACTCATAACACAGGGAGTCCTACTTTGGGGCCAGATGACCATGTGTGATTTGTCCCAGAATATTTATATTTATATTTGTGAAGAATCAAGAATTAAACAATAATTAGTTAATAATGTCAAAATTCAATCCTTGATATAAACCAGATTCATTAGAACATGAAAACAATATGACATGAAAAGTTATACATAAAAATGATTGAATGTCATTAATGCCTTTAACAAGAGTAGGCCAGTTCACACGGACAGCACCCAGTCACGAGTATAACACAAGAGTCAGCCATCAGCAAATTATATTTAATTTTAACAGCTGCAATACTTACATATGATAACGATGTGGCAGTGGTGACAGAGCTGAAGTCTCTTGGTATGTCCAAGGGAATGGAGATTTCAAGACTTTTCCTGTAATATATAATTAATCATATCAATAATAACACAAAATATCTGCAATGATCGTCCGCCCATCAAAAGATACCCCAAAAAACATTATGAAAACCTGATCCTTAAAAACGTTAACTACTTTTCTTACAACGCCTATAGTAATTAGGTAATTTCATAAATATATCACTTCCACGGGTAATGGCCAGTCCACTCATTTCACACCAAGAGATCGCAGGTTTGATTTCCAGCAGCTCTGATTCTTCGAAGCCTGCCTAGTTAGGTACCATTATCTTATGTTCCCCATTGCGTTGGGGAATCCTGGTAAGCCGGCTTCTATCTTAGGGCGTCATCATCATTTACCATCTAGTGAGATGGTGCCAGTTTTACCAATTGTAGATAAAAAATGACATATGCTTTATTTCAAATTTAGGATCCATATATTTCTCTGAAAACTAAAGATTAAAAACTTGTCATAGAAAAATATACTCACGAAGTCAGGATATTGTGATTGCCCATCATGCCAGGCAACTCTAGTGCTACATCGAAATCTTTTTGGTTACTGTGACATGTGAGTCCACTTGAGAGGGCAGCCCTCCTGAGTGCAGTCCAAGCAAAAGACGTCTTACAAAACTCAGAATTTCTTTGATCTGAGCTTACAAAAGGTATTTGGATAAACTTCTTGGATAATGTATCAGCCGAAAGAGGTCACTGCAGGACAATGCCCTTCGCCAAGGTTTTCCACAACGACCAGTTCTACGCTGCCCGCATCCAGCGGCTTTCCGGGACCTACACCAGGTCGTCGTCTGTCCTTTTTTATAAACAGCAAACAATTATAACAATATCCAGCCAGAGCTCGAACGAAGATTTATATTTACTTTGTTCAAAACAAAAGAACAAGTTGTCAAGTCGAGTTTAATCATGTTTTTTTTATTCATTCTGCGTTTAGTGGTACTACTAAACAAGGAAAACGCTATACTAATTATATATTTTCATCTCTTTTTAGCTAATCATTCCTTACTGTTATTGTATGTCAAAACTAAACTCATAGACAATCTTCGCTTTTTTAAAAATAACACCTCATTTCCAGCTGTTTCCGGCTTGCACAAAGAGTAAATTTTTGAAAGGTGTTGCTACAAATAGTAGTGATCTGTGGAAAGAGGTAGCTTATGTTTCGTTTCAGTTATGCTAGTAAAGTTTTAGTTTACGTATTGCAAGAAAAATAGTAGGGTACCGTTTGCACCATACGTTGAACGATTGTGAAACTTAAACTTTGCGACAACCAAACCGTTTTGGTAATTAGTAGCATTTGCTCCCAGTGCGGGTTGGTCGACTTCACTTCGTCACTTCTTATTTTAATGTAATTTAATAACTCAATTATCCTCAACTCCGTGCCTGGCAATTAAAAAAAAATACTTTCCACCCTAGGGATGAAAATACTTTCCACTCTAGGGATGAAAATACTTTCCACCCTAGGGATGGAAAAGCAATGTTCCACCCGGCTATCTACTCATAAAAAATAAACTTTCCGAACAGGAGAGATGAAAAGTATATTACCTATTAATTTGTATTTATATCAGTTAATTGTTAATCTCGAGTCATTATTGCTCAGTATCAGTATCAGTATTAGTATCCTCCTCTTCCTCTTGTAAGTCCGCCAAGTGAGACCTCAACGCCATGAGAGGGTAGAGCCCGTAGATGTGTATAAGAACAAATAAAAACGAGAACGCCAAGTCAAACGGTTTCGTATCATACATGTACACTGTATCATTTTCATCTGCGGAAGTAAATGTGAACACTGTGAGGAGGAGTGATCCCTAGCGACTAGCGACTAGCGACTAGCGACTAGCGACTAGCGCGCTTCATAAAAACCAGGTTTTGTTCTTATTTGAAAATCAGTGTTTATTGTTTGTCTTTTTTCCGTAAAAATAGTTATACCGACTGGTATCAAACACTCGCTGCCCGCGGGCACAGAACTACAATATAGGCAATATCGTGATACTGTGCCGCGGGGTATTTAGTTGTGGGGGCAGGCCGCCACATATAGTGCACCCTGTCGCACTTACGGGTCTTATGAAAAGGCACAGTGACGCTCCACGGTAGTATCGATAACAAAGTAAAATAACACAGTGACAATATAGGAAATTAGGTACACTACAACACCTTTTGTTGGTATGAATCTCGAGTAACTATTGATTTTACCTACCAATTCCTATCGGTTACTTTAAGGTTGCCTGGAAGAAATCGCTAAAAGCGATAATACCGCCTTTGCATTGTAAATATTTTTAATTAAGTTTTTGTAATGATTTTTCTGGTGTGCAATAAAGGATATTTGCTTACTTACTTTTGTTTACGCATGCGCACGTGTTGGTGCCCCAGATTTGGACAGAAGGATTCGTCCGACTCCATATTTTACTCAGATTTTATTCATACAAGCAAAAAGTAGCGCTATCTGACATAACTCGTACGAACTAGCGTGGGCGAGAGTTGACGTCAGTGCCACGCTAAAAGGACCTTGGTAGAATTGTCGCTTTAAAAATGCGTTTATATAATTTGTTTACATAACGATGATGATATCCCATGTTTCTTTTTAGCCGTTCTTTCATGTTTTATACAGCCTCTAACTATACAATAAGGCATTTTTATATGGAATATCTTTCCACCGCACTCTGCGATTTCCCGCAGACGACTGAGTCGCGAGTGTGCGAAACTTTCGATTTTCGCACCAATTCGCTGGGAGCATTAGTCGCGCGCGTTGGCCGGGTCCTTACGCCAGTAATATAGAAGTCATTGGTTGGTGATTTCTTCCGGGATTCGATAAGCAACCCACTGACTGCAAGCGCACCAATCCCTAGCGCACAGATGGTTTACGTCCCCGCGTGCAGCGATTGTTTGATAACAGTCACCATAACAGCTCATATACGTCCCCACCGAGGGCCTCGAGCCTACCCTGAATTAGGGCGATCGGGCCATAGTCGACCACGCGGGCCCAGTGAGAGTTGGTCTACTTCCCACACAACCTTCGATAGTTTCTTCGCAGGCGTGTGCAGATTTCCTCACGATGTTTTCTTTCACCGTAAGAGCGTCGGATAAACGTAAATATGAAATCTAATTTCGAAATCACATTGGTACGTGGCAGGATTCGCACCACGACCTCCCGGACAGGAGGCGGCGGCCCTAGCCGTTACGCCACCGACGCTCTTGATAACAGTATTACAGTAAAAATATATATAGGAGGTATACAAATTTAAATTCAACTTACAGATATTTGAGCCCGTGTCACTTTAACACTATATCATCATCATATCAGCTCATATATGTCCCCACCGAGGGGCTCGAGCCTACTCTGAATTAGGCCGATCGGGTCTTAGTCGAACACGCGGGCCCAGTGCGTTAAAACCGTGCCAGTTAAAACTACATATTTTTATACGGAAAGCTTACACAAGCAGATATTTCCAGAAAGTATTTAAAGTAACTTTGATTGATTAATATTACAATAAAATCAAACTTGGCTTGTATAGAGCGCGCTAGGGATACACTTCTCTTATAATATTTATATTAATTACAAAACGGTGAACAACTAATGTTGTAATAATCCGTAAGTTTTTAAAATTTACACTATGGTTATTACATGTAACTTAACTCACGTTTTTTTTCCCACTGCTCCTTCATTCGTTCCTCCTCGGGAGTCAGAGGTCGGCACGTAGTGCAACGTCTATTTTTCCTGCGGTCCTCGTAGTGTCTGCATCTTATGACTCTGCATACTTCGTTGCGCCACGGGTTGGTGGTACGGTTGCTACGAGAGATTAACCCCGGCTCCACAAAAGCCCTCACAAACGTCCATGTACCCCAGCAAATCTCACAAAATGACACAACCAAACAAAGACAAAGAAATAACTGTGTGAAAATGTTGTATTTGATAGGTAAACATTCTTTTTCGGGCGTAAAACAGATTGGGAGAGAAATATAGAATGCGAAGAATGCACAAAAAGCTGCTACATAAGCGCAAACGAGTTGTATGTAGGCTATAAAAGTTTCACATTCGTGGTGGTAACTGATGGTTAATAGCGGCTTGATAGAAGAAAAAATGGTCAGGAGCATATAAAGGACGACCGAGCACCCCGCACCGGTCTTTGCGTCCCATGATCCGCAGAACGAGTGTATGTGTGGCATCCACGCAAGCGCCCTTAACAAATGGTCTCCCATCGTGGATTTGATAATTAAGTTCACAATATCTTCAAAGCAAAAAAATCTTAAGAAGAAAAATATATATCTAGAGAAAGTAAAATAAAATACCTGTTAGGTGTTCACAAAATGGTACAAAAAATGGAATTGGCACAGTCGTCATAAATAATGACATTTTGAACAAATCAATAATAAAACCACAGAGTAAAAAAAAAAATTCCCTTCAAGAAATCCGTGAGAAACCCAGTGTCATGTGTACTCTTTATTGTACTGTGGTCATGTGAATGTCTTTGACTGAAACCATCAGTGACGTGATTTTTTAAATCTTTGATTCAAGGAATTTCGATTTTATACCTAATGATGATATATAAAAAATCCTTGCATTGATTTCAGAAACTATAGAAAAAATCATAATCATCATCATCATAACAGAACAGCCGAAACACGTCCACTGCTGGACAAGGACATCGCCCAGGATTACCATAACGATCGATCCTGCGCAGACCGCATCCAGCGGCTTCTCGCGACCTTCACTAGGTCGTCAATCCGCCGAGTGGAAGGCCTTACTACGCTTCGTCTCCCGATGCGCGGTCGTCACTCCAGAACTTTGCTGTGCCAATGGTTATCTGTTCTACGAAGTATGTGCCACGTCCACTGTCACTTAAGTGTAGCGATTCTAAGGGCTACGTCGGTTACTTTGGTTCTCCTACGGATCTCCACATTTCTGACTAGATCATTAGATTAGATTGTTCCAAACCTCGCGTCGTAGTCCTTCGAGTTCGGTCACGCTAAAGATATTCGAGCGTAATATGTACCGAACTCGATTTGCTAGGTTTTGCTCCGAGACAGAAAATTCAGGCTCCAAATGCATGAATGCTTGGTGCAGCCTCGCTCAGTAGCCCGTCCGACGAGTTTCTCCCCCCGTCGCGTCGCACGTAGTACGCACGCATGAGGTTTTCGTTTTGTGACCTAGTCCATCTCATGCGGCGTACTCCCGCCGCTTGCTGAACCTATGAAGACTCTGCCGGCGCCAAGCGCACTGGTGGCGATGATGGAATTGACCGGCCAGATGATCGGGCCGGTAGTGGTGCGCTGACTCGCATCCTGTCACGTCTGGCATCAGTGCGACCAGACGCGCCCCGGCAGCCCCCGACCCTATTCGCTCTTCATTATGTGAACTTTCCATCATCAAGTACAAAGTAACCGTTACGGACCCCAATATTTTTTTACCCGGGGTCAACTAGGATCTCAGCACGGTCAACTCTGAGTCCAAGGGGTACACACAGCTGATGTGCCTATATCTCTGTTAGTGTTTTAAATAAAAATAGTCCAAGTCCACACTAAAGTACGCTGCATTATATTGGATTGTCTTTGCACCGTTCAGTCTGTTTTTAAAAGGCCAATAGTAAGCGACCACGTCTCAGTTCCGTATGTCATTACTGGCAAAACATACAGTTAATTCCTTGATGGTCATTGATCAAATCGAAATTTATTTTTGGGTACTTAAAAGGTCCAATATCAGCAAGAAGAGCGTCGATTGCTGAACATAGATCTTCCCCAAGGGTTTCCATAACGACCGGTCCTACACTGCCCGCATCGAGCGGATTTCCGCGACCTCTACCGAGTGGGAGATCTGCCTACGTTACGTTTTCCGATACGCGGTCGCCACTCGAGAACTGTACTGACCCAACGATTTTAACTAAAACCAATATCATATGGTACCTATTTATTTATATTGTTATCCATTTACTGTTGCAATAAATTTAGAGCCATCATTGACAATAATTGTATTCTTCCTTTAACAAGTGTGTGACCAAGAGTAAAAAATATTATTATCTCCCCACAGAAAGTATATACCTTGTGGTCTTGTTGGAATGTAGCAAGACTGAGATAATAAATTTCACTAATATACAACAATTTTTTTTTTCAAAATTCAAATTCAGTTTATTATCAGACAATTCTTTTTTTGCCATTTCAGCAAAGTCATAGAACAAAAGCTGTTCAGTATGATGAGTAGAAGATGCAAGGTCGGTCATCCTCCTAGAGTGCGGGTGTTTGTGGTCGGGCAGGACTACGTTATCTCCGAAGTACAAACTACACGCCTGGCGCACCCGGTAACGGTGGTTAGTAATGTCCAGTTTGGTGGTAGGACATTGATAGCTACTGGCCAAGGTACCGACAGCCCTTTTTCCAAGGTCGGAGGAAACGTGCTGAGGACCCCGCGTCAGGGCCGGCACGTGGGTCAGCTTTTACGAGAGGACCCGGGTGCCGGCTCTTCCGAGGCAGCAGAATGAGGGTTTAGATGGGGGAGCGCCCGCTGGGGATGGAGGGCCCTGTATCGTGGCTCTGTGCAACTGATCGCGTAGGCTTGGGAGACACCCTAACATCTAGGTGGTGGGGTTGAAACCAAGACATTCGACGGGAAGCACAAAGCATGCCATCCAGGATCATCCCGTTCATCTCTCGTCTGACTACTAAATGCTGTCGCGAACGATTCAGGGCGGGGGAGTAGCGGTACCCCGCCCTGTATTAACCGCTACTACCCTCGGTCGGGTACACCTTAGGTGCTACTGTTAGTGCCCCCCTTTAAATCTTTTTAAAAATGGAAAACCCTTCTCCACCAGTGAGAGATTATGAAACTCCCATTATAAACAAGGATGGAGTTTCCGAACAGCGTGGGCTTTTAAATTGAATTAAATTCAGTTTATTTTCAGACATTTACAGTCAATAATATATTAGTTACAATTTACTTAAAAACTATGTCAGTAAAACTAAAATTAAAATTCAAATAACAAAAAAACACCATTATTTTGCGGCCCGATTTGAGGGAGTCACATGCTTCCCGGTCCAGTGAGAAAAAACGGCCCATCGACCCTTCCCACTACAGTGGCCAGGAAGCTGTTGGGGCTATCGCGCTTCCGCCGCCACAGGGAGGCAATTCGCTTGCGCATCAAAGCTGCGAAGTCCCGCGAACATCCCTGAGGCGCTGCAGAAGCGCGGCAACCGCAAAAGCGTCCTGAAGGCATTGTTGTATTGGACGCGTAGAACGCTGTAAGCTTTTTGAGTAAAGTTGATCCACAGGCTGCAGATATAGAACGACTGACAGTATGCCCTAAATAATGTAAGTTTAGTTTTTTAACTTTCGTACATTTGGCAAACCTGCGAATCAACATGTTACTCCTCACCGCCAGCGCCCTACGCTCCCGCTCAATTTCTACGTCATCATTCAGCGTCTCGGTTACCCAGTGACCCAGATATTTAAATTGTGTCACTGTTTTGAGAGGAGTGCCTCTGATCGTGACCGGCGGTACCAGTGACCCAGATATTTAAATTGTGTCACTGTTTTGAGAGGAGTGCCTCTGATCGTGACCGGCGGTACCAAAGGATAGCTTTTAACCCCCGCCCTAAACACTAACAACTCACTCTTGTTCGCATTATACTTGAGTCCATGGATCTCCAAATATGTTTCGCAAATACTTTCAAATTTTCTGAGGGCGATGATCGAGGGGGAACAGCCTACCATGGCGCTGCTGAGCTCCCCGATCAACCGGTTCACATAGCCGAGGAGAGGTCAGAACCCCCCTGCCTCATCCCACACTCCAACCTGTAAGGCTCCGATAGTTAGCGCGCCCACTTCACCTGATTCCTCTGGTGGCCATACCAGTATCTAAAAAGTGCAGAGCTCACTGGGTAAGCTAGTCTCCTTCTCTAACTTTTCCCATAACTTGACATAAAACACTAGATCAAAGGCTTTTGACAAATCAAGAAGACGCGTAAACGGGTGTTTTCCTGTCCGTGTAGTATCGAACAGTATGCTTGAGACAGATCCTGGCAGTCTCAGTGGAAAGGCCAGATCTAAATCCAAACTGGGAGTCAAGCAAAACATACGTTTGTCCAACTGTTTATCAAGCATACTGTCCAACACCTTTGCCAAAATATTAGCCAGGGAAATGGGTCTATAATTTTTTTATATCGGAAGCGTCTCCTGTTCCGATTCTTCACTATGGGCACCACCAATGTCCTCATCATATCCTCGAGGCAAGCAGGAATGCCCAATGCAGAAGGTAAAAAGCTTTAACTGTTACCCAGCGGTAAACCGCACGGGAGAACCTTCGGTAGGCTATTATTCGGTATTGTCGTCGACTTCCCCCCCCCCCCATTCTCCCCAACCGGCTAAAACGCTATTTAAGGATATCTGAAAAAATATAGACAAGAAGTACAGTCAATTTAAAAGGAAAAATATTACGGCTAAGTAGGCTTTCGAGTAATAGTTGACCCACTTAAAGTGTGCAGTTGGATTTTAAAAAATTCATAGATTTTCCATACAAATTGTTCTATTACCAACTGCAAATATAATTTTGTTTTTTAAAGTATACTTTTTTTTTAAAGACTACGGAACCCTACCTTCCGCGAATCCGACTCGCACTTGGCCGGTTTTATGACCTTGTCTAATGTATGTTTGTCACGATATAAATAAATAGGTTCAGTAGACCCCGCAGATAGACAAGGGCCCAAACAAACCCCTCCGCGGTCCCCCCTCGCTTTTCCACTTTCCAAAGTGCCCCGTGCTGAGATTTTTCCATTTTTCAGAGAAATAGTAACAGTTAGGAGCCAACTATCACAAGACTAATTAATCTACCTAAACAACAATATAAAATTTATGCATTTTATTAAAATATTTAACCTAATTTTGAAAACATTTTTGATTCCTTCGGTTCAATTTATAGTAACCGGCAAAATGGGGTTTTAAAAACTTTCGGTTGAAATCATCTCGGATATGGATGGTGTCATCTGGGTGTCAATGGGTTCAGTATGACCTCCCGTGAACACAAATATATCAAATGATGATAAGCGCGCAGACTGTGGGGGTAGAAACTGTGATGTCATAAAGATGGCGGTAGCAACAAAAACACAAAAAGAATGGTTGAAGATACAAATAAAATGTAGAATTTTGTCAACTTTCGAATATATATTTTTTTCTTAGTAGTTTTTTAGGCATGCTCGATGGAGTTTAAGTCTAGGTTGCGTTACGTTAGTACTAATATATATACTGTGGTTGCGTGCTGGCTACTCCATGCGTGTGATAGCGACATCATCAAGGTAGTCAAACACTATCTAAACTGTATGGGGACGAGCGTTATCTTGCATAAAGATGGTACTAAAAATGGGCCAACATACTAATTTAAGATTTGATTCACTTATCTCTCTGCAGTTAAAGTTCCATTTTCGGTCACCACTAGCTCGGTGCGGCTTTCGGAAGAAATTCCCGCCCACACGTGTATGGAGCCTCCGCCGTATGACACTTTCTCTTCAATGCAAGCTTGGTTATAGCGCTCTCCTAGTCTTCTACACTTTACCTCCCATCGTGCTTGTATAGCATGAATATTGAATCGACCAGTCATCGAGAGTCCAATTCATGTGTTTTCTAGCGTAACCCAGCCTTGAATTTGGATGCTGCCTTTCGAGTTTTGGACAATTGTCGGGTCTAAATGGCTTCAAGTTTGCTTCAGCAAGACGCCGCCTCACTGTACACGTGCTCCGATTGCTCCTTCCAGCACATGGAAGGTGATTTTTGACTTCAACAGCCGATTGAAATCGATTTCTCAATATTGTTGACACCATATATCGATCCTCCCGCGCTGTCGTGCACCTTGTTCGGCCTGTTCCTGGTCTGCGAATATTGGATCCAGTCTCTTCAAATCGCTGGAGCACTCTTTGAACGGTTGATAGCGACACACCAACAATTCTCGCTGTATAAAACCTGACTGCGCCCGTCTTCAAGTATTGTCAGAATTATGGTACACTCTTCAGGGGTTTTGATTAGAATAATGAATTTCTGCACAAGAAATGCCCTATTTATGACAGAACAGAAACAAAAGTAAAACAAATGGTTCCCAATTTGATGTGTAAATTTTGAAAATCATTTTTATTTTTTATTTATACTTTTTAATACAATCACAAAAAATAAATAAAAAGGTTTTACTCCTTCATTTATTTATTTGTAATTGTAATGAAATAAACTTTATTTAGTTTTTATTTTAAAAAAGATGTCGCATTTTTTATAACCGACCCGCTTTTTTTGCGAGAAAGTGTAGTTAAAAAAGTTAATCTTTTACACCTTGACCAATCTTGATTAAATTTGGCATGCAGGTAGCCTGTGTTACGTACGGGGAAAAGTCCTATGCAATTCCTGGGAACTGAAAAATACTCTTTTTTTGGTTAATTTGTTTAACATTATGATTTTTTCCACAGAGATGGTTGAGGGGACGGGAAATGAAATAATTTACTAATTAGCATATCCTGAAGTAGTTTTTGAGTTATATGGGGAAAACTCATTTCCACGCTCGCGCACGCCGGCGTCGTAACGCGGCAATGGATTGAAGTGATCTTTTGTATAGAATTAAATGAGGGAGTAAGAAGAGATACAGACTACAAATCAAAATAGCCGGACATAGTTCTTGAGGAATATGGAGAGAACTCATGTCTACGCTAGTGAGCCGCTCGCGGCTCACGCACCACTCACCCTCAATTACAGTCATAAAAACTATGACCACGCGGGCGAAGCCGCGTGCAAAAGCTGTTAAATAAATAAATTTCGTTAAAGACATCCCGGTCTTCTTAGCTTTCTGGTTTCAACAGAAATTAGACGCTTCATTTAAATCAAGCATAATCAAGTCGAACCTCTCAGTAAGACCACGGCCAACAAAGGTTTTTTTTTGTATCGAGTAAAAAAAAATGCATGTTTTATTCGTCATAAACTTTATGTATTCGCAAGGTTTACGCAGTTGCAACAGTCATTCACAAAATGATACTAATAATTGTAACATTAATAGGTAGAACACTTCATAAGTCAAACTGAGTATGAAAATAACCATGGCCCACCGAGTATACCTCGGTACAAAGCTCCGACCATATCATCCAATGATCTTTAAAAAATATGACACATCCAGCAACGCAAATTATTTCAAGATATGTCTAGGTACTTGTTCCAGTAATTTTACAAATTAAAAGTGTAATCCACTGGCAACATCGGCAAAAATATTTACAAATTGATATAATTTTTCATATTATATTTTCTCTTCATTGCACATCACATCGATTGACTAAACCTAAAAATAAAGTCTAAAGCGACACAAAATATAATAATATTAATAGTACAGGTATACTAAAATTTACAAAAAAGTAATATACAATATCAATTTTTCTTCTTTCTTCTAGAATTTACAGGTGAAGTTTTATTCTTTTCGGGCCCGCAGCGCTGCGTATAGCGACTGTTTCGGGCCCGCAGCGCAGCGTATAGCGACTTTTTTAGACATTTGAAAATTTTCCACTTTCAACCGACTTCAAAAAAGAACTTAATCCGATTGTACGTTTTTATTTTTGTGTGTTTCTGTTAAGCGATTCCTTCAACAATAGGGGATTGGACTGCATCAGAAATAAATTCTAAAATATGATTTCCTAAATTGCTCTCCTCTTGAAGTTTCAAAAACCTTACTTGTTTTGTTTTTCCATCAAGTCTTCAATTTTAAATTGATCAAATTCAACAAATAAGTTCGTCAATGACGCTAAAAATCTATGATATCACTTGTGGGTATTTCAAACATTTTTAGAACAAAATTTAGTTTTTGACAGATCATAAAAAGTAACTCAAATGACTAGCAGTCTGATCCCCTATTGTGAACCGATTTTAATAATTATTATTTAAATTGATATCTTAATATGCGTCCAGGTTGGTCCCAAGTAAATTTTATCAAAATCGGTTCAGTACTTTTTTTTTAAAGTAATAAAAAAAAAAACAAAATTGTACTTAGTTGTTGTTGCGATTGAAGTCGGTTTTTGTCGTGTTTAGCGTTTCTAAATATTAATGAACAGACAAGAGCAGTAAGCAGTGCTCTTAAATAAGCTGATGAATTTGAAAAAATCTACTTTCCATGCGATGCGGGAACAAAAAGTATAAAATGTCACCTGTATTGAACAAAAAGGGTTTTCTTATAGTTTATCTCGCAACCAAGTAACAAAATATTTTTATAAAGCACTTTACAGATGGTTTAGTTTCATTTGAATATTGTATTATTTCACGTTTAATTATTCTAGAGAAATAAAACCTAAGCAACTTAAAAGTTTGCTCTTTAAAATTTTTTTACACTACATAAAGCTTTGTCATAATATATAGGTACAATAAATATATATATTGATTTGATATTACATAATTTACTTATCGCATTCGCAAATCCCAAGATAGTTTACACCTTTATTAAATAAGATTGAAAAGTCCTATTTTTTTGGTACTCATTGGCAGTATACGAGCATCGATCTTATTTACAATCCTCGTAATCAATGTGCGTATAAATTTCATGCGCATATAAATAGCCGTAGCTCTACTGCTTCGTGGCAAGCTTTTGTGCGCCCCTCGCACCGCGCAATGTGTGCGAGGTCTCAGTAGAGCACGCCCCAAAAAATCTAACACAATATATTCAAATTAAAAAATCTCGTTGAAGTCTCATATTTCGTACAGAATCTATCCATTGAAAAAATCCCACTATTAGCACACGAATCGGATACTTTCAAGCATACTCGTCTATAAGGATGCCTAGTTTAGACGCACACTCTTTCGTGCGTGGCGGACTTAACAGAGAAAAAGCTCGAGTTTTTAGTTATTTTATATTTACTCATATTCTTAGAGAAAGCGAAAATCACAGACGCATTTCCCTCATCTAACTAGAGCTCCTTCCTTTTTTTTTATTTAAAAAAATTGAGTGTGTTTGACTACATCTCACCTGATGGTAAGTGACGATGTAGTCGAGTATGATACACGCAAACTCAAAAAAATGCCTATTCGCTCTTGCTTTGAACATCCCCAAATTTTAAGAGTCGGGAAGCACAGACCCAGGCAAGGAGCTTCACTCCATTGCTGTCCGCATAATAAATGAGGAAGCGTAACGCTTCGTGCGTATAGGCTGAATATCAATAACAAAGGGGTAGAACCTCTCCCTGCGCTTCGTTGACCGAAGATGGAATGGAGCTGGGGGAATGAGGTCGTGCAGTCTTGTGCACACTCTCCGAAGACAGGCAACTTTGCGGCGATGCTCAAGGCTTTGGAGTTTGTTTTTGACAAGCTCATCGTCGCCAATGAGTCTCCGGGCGCGTCGGTAAATGGCGTCCAAGGTTTCCAGCTGATAGCGGGCTGATCCATAAGTCCACCACGATTGCACGCACTAAAGAGCATACGTAGCACCTAAGTAATTCATTTCTGTCACCTGAGCAAGAAGACAAGTATGACATTCGTCTAAATCGCGTGTAGATTAATAATAAATAAGCCTCTTTACACTCTAACACCACATCAACATATGCGCCTACAATCCTCAAGTGTTCACGAGCACTTAACGCTGGAAGTATGTTCAATCGTTGGCCCCAAAGAACTTAGCCTGGAGTTCCTCTAAAGGCATGACTTGCTCGTCGCCGATAGCCGGTTGTTGCTCCGCGCGGGATTGCTCGCGTAGTTCTGAAATCGAAAGTAGGAGTTGAATTTATTGTCTTAAAAATGCATGGAAATGTTATACTTTCGCAAAATAGTAGGTAGGTACACACGAAGTATCACGTTTACGTTTTAATTTTGAAACGCGCCAGCAATGAATCAGTGAAAACATTACTGGACCGTTTGTTTAATATAGAGACGAATTGAGAGTCTACAAAATAAAACTCTGTTGAAGATGCCTATAGTGGTGTTGGTGGGTAGTAAGGATTTTGGGCGAGTCACTGATGGTGTTGTGTGTGTGTGTGTGTGTGTGAGAGAGAGAGAGTGAACAGGTACGCTTCTCACCTGCTGGGTGTGAGTTGTGGGACTTGTGGCACAGATGAGATACTAGTTACTTCGTACTTGTGGGGTGGACTGGGACGTGGGAGGGATGGAGAGTGGTGTGGGAGAGGAATGGTGAGGGGTGTAGGGGGGGATCAGTTGGGATGTCGGAAGCGACCTTATAACCATAGTAATATAATTCGTTGCGTGTTCTACCCTTTTTTTCTCACAAAATGATTATTTAAACTGTGAGTACCGCTTGTGGGAGGCTAAAATTAGCAAATATGTTTCTATTACTTGTGGCATACCGTAAGAAAGGGCAAAGGGCAAGGTGAATGATTTAAAAAAATTGGATCGATTTTTTTTTATTGCAATTAAGTATTAGTTTTTTTTTTAATCGTGTCTCGACGATACTTTTAGCTCATTTATTTGTTTTATTTAAATATATCACTTGTAATATTTAAAGACGACATTGTATTGTTCACTAGCTTGGAAACAAAAGTTTTTTAGTATTGTATATTAGATACTGGGGTTAAATTATATCAAAACAAGATTATGGATAAAAAGGTACTCAATAAATAATAAAAATAGTGAAAAGTTAAGGAACCCAATACAATAAATATATTTTTGTAGTTTATTTTTGCTCTATCGTAAAAATGGTAACACATACATACACGCGTGAAGCTTGGTCTGATTATAAAGAAGGTATTAATAATGAAGTAAAACAACAAATACTATAAAAAAAAACAAATGTAAGACGTACTTGCGCTAAGGAGGTCCGAACTGAATGAAAAATTAAAGCATTTAGAAAAATGCTTTATTTTTAATTTCAGAAGTCTCTCGCGTTCATGTCCTTTGTAATGAAAAGGTATCATTGTTATACTTGTATGGCATGGTAGGTGTGTTGATGCGGGAACCTTCGGCGCGCGAGTCTGACTTACACTTGGCCTGTTTTTTTTCTTCTTAAAAAAGCACTCGACCGGTTTTTTTTTTTGTTGAAAACGGCTCGTAGTAGTAGTAGATAACAACTTTATGAAATATAAATTTAATATGCATACTTTTTACATTTCTTTTTTTTTTACAAAGTCCGCTGCAACTGGTCTGGTACTAATGACTGGTTCCGGTACTGTTTGTGCCAATGCGCGTGTAGTGGTGGACTTACTGGTGCCACTTGAGCTTCTGGAACACGTGTACCAGACCGCAGTGGTCGTACTTCTGTACATCTACCTGCACATTTACTGGTACTAGTGACTAGTGCTACAGCATGGAGTTGTCAGCATGCTGGTGCCCCTTGAGCTGCTGGAACACATTCAACACCCCGTGGTAGTCACACTGAGTGCTGGACACCTACCTGTACTGCTACTGGTACTAGTGACTGGTACCGGTACTGACCCTGACAGTACTGCAGCAGGCGCGTGTAGTGGTCGGCCTGCTGGTACCGCTTCAGCTGCTGGAACACGTGCACCAGCCATCGGTAGACGTACTGCTAGACACCTTTCTGCACTGCTACTGTAACTAGTGACTGTGGTACCGATACTGAACAAACCCGTGCTGCAGTGTGCGGGCGCAGTGGTCGGCCTGTTGGTACCGCTTCAGCTGCTGGAATACGTGCACCAGTCTGCGGTAGTCGAATTACTGCACACCTACCTGAACTGCTACTGTTACTAGTGACTGTGGTACCGGTACTGACCGTGCCAGTGCTGCAGTAGACGCGTGTAGTGGTCGGCCTGCTGATGCCGCTTGAGCTGCTGGAACACGTGCACCAGCCCGCGGTAGTCGTACTCCAGCCCCGAGTAACGCTCCCCGAACAACTTGTGACCTGGAAAGAAAGCTCTGTGACAGTGCATTTCCTCAAAGACACGGTCACGAAATGCTCGCTGTGCCGTATAATACTATTTGCTAATGCACTATTGGCCACACAGTAGCTAGTGTTGCTTTAACATCGATTGTTTTTTTTAAACAAACGATAAATTTACGATTTTATACGATTTTCGGAACTCTAAAGATATAAAACATACTTTTGTATTATTAATTGCTAAATTCAAAATATATTTACGTTATTTAAAAAAAAAATATGAATATTAAAGTATTCAAATTATTTTTCTTCAGTCGGTTTCTTTTTCATTTAATACCTACAACTTGGCAACACTGCCCCTAGAACTACGTTACACAGGCTCGCCGGGATTCCCCTAGCAGTAAAGCATATAAAGCAGAGACATCAAATCGTTCTATGGTTTGGGTGTGTTAAAAAAATACTTGAAACGAAGATAAACGATATATCGATACCTTTCTTAATACTATCGATTAATCGATTGACTAATGTTTAAACAACACTAACAACAGCTTTAATACCAAAACTGGTTGTCTGTAAAGTCGGTTTACGGACGATAATTTTACGTGATAACGTTAAAGAAAATATTGGTCACAAGCCGAACGCTTAGGCCGATCGTGCCTCTCTATCGCTTGTTCCGTGATCTCGCTTGCACGCGGAACGTGACACTTTTTCGTGCATGCAGCCGGCGTTCATCGATTTATAAGACGTTATCACGCCAAAAAATATAATAAGAAACAAAAGTCCTCCACAAGATAAACATATATCAGGTAGTATAGGGTTTTTAGATGTACACCTACGGACGTGTGCAACGCGACCTTCATACATCCCTCAGCATGGGCAAAGTATATATATTAGGACTAACATACAGTATGGACACTCACTGCCGCTTTCTAGATTGCGATCTCACCCCTCGTCACCCAGATTGATACAGATTGGTTACAGTTTGGTTGTCGAACGTATTTAACGTATATTTCGCCGCCATTTTGTTTGTTCCGACATTCATTTTTTGAAATATCATTTCTGGCCCGTTGTATGAAGTGTCCAGGGTGTGGCATGGGGGTGGAAGAGCGACAAAGTGGGCTAGGAGCCGAACTGGACCAAAGAGGCACAAATATGGAATGAGCTTCCAGTTTTAGGGAAATGCGGCTGCAAGTCCACCTGTGAGACCATGCGATGTTCATATTTACGTACCAGCCTTCCATGCACTTTACAGTGTACTAACTGCAGAGGACACTGCAGAAGTAAGAGATAAGTACTTTTACTTTGAAAATTTAATAACATCAGGTAGAAGTAATTAAGTTCTATTATTCAGCTTGACATCAACAGATGATCTTACAGATGACGAAACGTTTCTTTGTGATGATGAACAACATATCAAGACATTTTTCTCATACTTTTACGTTTTAATAAATAAGTAACTTTCAGTTACTTATTTCTTTTGTCACAGCCTTTTTCTTCCATATCCTATATACTTAAAATGCCATAGCAAGTCCTTATCGAGATTGTTTCGTCATCCTAGACCGAAATATCCACGGAAGTGACACCCCAACTACGAAAATCTATCAAACTTTTAAATCTTTCAAGACTTTAAAACCGGCCTAAATATGTAATACTAGCTTTTGCCCGCGACTTCGCCTGCGTGGACATCGTTTTTATGACTGTCTTTGAGGGTGAGTGGTGCGCGATCCACAAGCGGCTCGTGAGAGTGGACATGAGTTTTCTCCAGATCCCTCAGGAAGTGTATCGGGCTATTCTAATTAGCAGGTTGTTATTTCCCACCCTCTCAATCAACACTATAGCAAAATAACTTCAATCCGTTGCTCCGTTGCGACGCCGACGTTCTCGAGCGTGGAAATGAGTTTTTCCCAGATCTCTCGGGAAATATGTCAGGATAAGCTAATTAGTAAATTATGTCATTTCCCACCTCATCTCTGTGCAAAAAAATACAACAATCCATTGTTCTGTTGCGATGTTATTAACCAAAAAAGAGTATTTTTTCCGTTCCCTCAGGAACTGCATCAGACTATGCTATTTTTACGGGATAAAAAATAGCCATGTCCTTCCAGTGACACAGGCTACCTGCATGCCAAATTTCATCACAATTGGTCGAGGTGTTAAAGCGTGAAAAGGTAAACTACAAACAAATAAACACATTTTCACATTTATAATATTAGTAAGGATTTAGCATACTGAAAGTAATTTTTGATATTATTATTGACAAGCTAACCCTGTGGAACCCCGAAAACGAAACCCCAAACGTCATAACTGATTTCGGAAATAATCACACTAATATTATAAAGGCGAAAGTTTGTGTGTGAGTGTGTATGTTTGTTACTTCTTCACGCAAAAACTACTGAACGAAATTAAATTGAATCTGGCTGAAATTTGGTAGGTAGACAGATTAGAACTTGGATTAACTTATAGGCTACTTTTTTGCGCGCACTGCGCACCCTCGAATAGTCATAGAAACGTCCACGCGGATGAAGCCGCGGGAAACAGCTAGTAATCGATATATAATAGCGTCGGTGGCGCAACGGCAAGAGCCGCTACCTTCTGTCTGGGAGGTCGTGGTTCGAGTCCTGCCACGTACTAATGTGTTTTCGAATTTAGATTTCATATGTACGTTTATCCGGCGCTCTTACAGTGAAGGAAAACATCGTGAGGAAACCTGCACATATCTGCGAAGAAACTCGAAGGTCATTTGTGAAGTTGAAGTTGACCAACCCGCACTGGGCCCGCGTGATCGACTAAGGCCCGATCGCCCTATCAGGGTAGGCTCGAGCCCCTCGGTGGGGACGTATATATGAGCTGATGTGATGAATCCCTAAATTTGGACGCTAGTTTTAAAATTGGCGCCATTTCAAATCCCAAGGGACGGAACTTCCGGCTCTGCGACTGAAATCGCTCTTATAGGTCTAGGGAACAAACAAGTGTTCGAAGTGGCACAATTCTAATACGAATTGTGCACCGATTTTTTTTTATTCGAAAGAGTTTACTCCCGAAGTGGTTCCATTGTCACCAAGTCAGGATCTGATGATGGAATCCCAGAGAAATCGAGTGCAACCCTCAAATTTTATAGCCACGTATTACGTCTTTCATGTATTTTCTAAAGCTATTTCTTGCGTATGATAGTCATCATTTCATGTTGATGAGCTGATGATGGAAGGTACAACTCCTTAACGGTAAAGAGTTGAAGGATAATACTTTAAATATTATATGAAGATACGTTGGGTTGTATAGACCGATAGGTAGTTGTATTCTTTCAGGTTATTTAGGTGAGCAGATGATGGAAGAATTAACTCCTTAACTTTCATGCTGCTGAGAAGATGATAGAAGCCAAAGTACTCTGTATTGGTTAATGAAACACACGTATTATGATATGATGATTCCTATTGGCGAGTAAGTGATTTGGTTTAATGTTGTTACATAGATAGCACCATCACTATAAATAAAAAATGATAAAAAACCGACAGCAAAAACAAATTCACTCATAAGTATGAAATAATATTTTTATGTATGAATACTCGAAATTAACCAACAATAATGAATTCAAAGGTAGTTACGAATTTAATTAGGAGTCTATAATTTTTTTTGAGGTCGGAGCCAGCAAGGCCATCGAATCTAAAACATTAGAGTGTGCTGGTACCGACCTCAAAAAAGGCCCCAATTTGATCCGTACCTACCTTTGATTTCGTTATTGTTGGTTAATTTCGTGTATTTATAGAAATATTATTTCATACTTTTCGTCTGTTTTTAGTGTTTTAAAAGCTTTTATTTAACTTGCAATGTATGTATGTTTGTTCGGGTGTACTCTTGCAAGCTAACTTTGACCCACCTCCCGGTTACCGATTGAGCTGAAATTTTGCATGCATATGTATATCGCGTGACAATGCAATATTAAAAGCTTGCACCTAAAGTTTTAGGTTTTTCGAAAATTATTTAAACTTTTAGTATAGTTACGCTTCCTCATTTATTATGCTGACAGCGATGGAGTGGAACTCCTTGCCTGCGTCTGTATTTCCCGACTCCTACAATTTGGGGATCTAAAAGGCGAGAGTGAATAGGCATTATTTGAGTTTGCGTGTACCATCCTCGACAACATCATTATTATAGGTGTTATTATAGTCAAACGCACTCAAATTTTTTATAAAAAAAAGGGAACCCTTTTTTGGGTCCAGATAAATGGCTTTGTGTGATCGATATGTCTCTGAATGTCATTTATTATAATGCAATTAAAAAAAAAATACATAATTAGCTATTGATGTCCATTTATTGGTGAATAAATTAATCTCGAGCCATTATTCCTCCTCCTCCTCCTCCCCTTCCACTGCCTCCAACAAGTGAGACCTCATGGCGATGAGAGGGTAGTAGCCATAGAGGTGAAGCAGAGTATAGAGTAACGAGAACGTAGCGTCAAATGTCACACTTCCTTGATTATAGGCTATAGTAACATTTGCATCTGCAAGAAAACAACATGAAAACAAAAATAAATTTTACATCCACGCGGTGCATACTTTTATTGCGGAGCCATCACCGTCTGGCATACACTAGGTCTTCCAGCTCCTGGTTAAAACTTTGCCTCCACTCCCCGTGCTCTTCTTGTCGGCCCCAGAATTTTTCGAAGGATCTTTCGTTCGGCGACTAGGAGTTTGTACCCACCGGCTTAGTTTTCACACATCACATCACCTAAATTACATCAACTTCTGGATATAGAAATTAGGAATAGGCGTTACCATAATCGCCACGCTTAGCAGGCGGGTTGGTGATGGCGGTGCGGTTGCAAGTACGCTGAATGGACGCTGCTGCCCATACCGACGCGACGTCAACTTCTGGACATAGGCCTCCCCTAAGTTACAGGGGCGCGCGGGTTGGCGATCACAGTGCGGTTGACATAACTTACGATCTAAATCCCATTGTTTTTTCTTTTGTCGTTCCTCCTCATTCAGAGGACGGCACACTTTTCCGCGCCCGCTGGGTTCGCACACCTGATTGCCGTACGGGTTGGTCTCGACGGTCCCGTTAGCAAAGACCATGAGTATTCCCGGATCCACGAACGCTCTTATAAACGCCCACGTCCCCCACATAATGTCAAAACCTCCCTTTATCACACATAAGAGAAGAAAAGGCGGCGAGAGAGGGTTTTCTTGAATGGTCGTTTGAGTATCACACCAGCGGTTTTTGAATGACATACACATGATGTAATAAGCGATAAAGAAAGCAATGAACCCGATGACGCATGCTACGTAAATGAAGGGGCATTGTATGTACTTTATAAAAGTTACGCCCTTGAAGTGGTGGTATGGCAAGGTAAAAAATGGCAATATAAAAGAAATTGAAGTCAATAAAGAATGAAGATAGACCGCAGCGTCTGCGCCACACTCTAAAGTCCCCCCGCAGAACGATTTTATGTCTGGCATCCACGCAAGTGCTCTTAGCACACGTCCTGCCATAGTATTTGATCTTTAAAATATTCACATAATTCAATAGGTACATTCAAATCCTAAAACAATGTTTACAAAAACCAGGGGTTGACACATGCTTAAGAGTATCTCATTGGTTGTCTATGCTTGAAACGGATAAGGAATTCTTTTAAAAAATAAAGCTTTTTTGCTGAAACCATAGATATAATCATCTTTTCAAGCGACTTCCATAAAATCTTCTCAATTCATCTGTATGTTTTTTTATGTGTGTTACCTCATAACTTTTGACTGGGTGAACTGATTTTTATTATTCTTTTTTTATTTGAAAGCTAGTGCTTTCCGTGTGGTACCATATAGGTAAATTTTATCAAAATCGGTGTAGTACTTTATTAGAAAATTAACAAAAACCAAAAATAATAATGCAAAAATTTACTAAGTTGTTGTGATGGAAGTCGGTTTTTAACGTGTTTAGCGTTGTTTGGTTAAGATTTAGTAATTCTAGGAGCTATTACAAGTAGTTCTGGTCCAAGGAGAAGTTAAGTTTAGCTTGCTGATTCATGCCGCGTCGGTCGTCGTTCGGCACACTTTCAAGGGGCGAACGAGTGCAAAAGTGTTGTGGTGGCAAAAAAAAAGTAATTGAGATTTTGATGATGGGGATCGATTCATCATCATCACATCAGCCGAAAGATTTCCACCGCTAGACAAAGGCCTCTTAAAGGATCTGCACAACGTGTTGCATTTTTTATTTTTGGGGTTCCGTTCTTCAAAAGGTAAAAACGGAACCATTATAGGATCACTCGTGTGTCTGTCTCTCCGTCTGTCTGTCATAGTCAATTTGTTCAGAATCTACTGGACCGATTGAGTTGAAATTTGGTACATATATGTAAGTCGGTTATACGAAGACGGACGTGTAACGTAAATGAATTTTAAACATGGGGGGAGGGGAAATTTCAAACATTAGAATAACTTTTTTTCGTTTTTCAAAATATATTGTGTGACATATAAAATGAATGCTTGTTATGGAATCTCAAATATATATATATATATATATATATATATATTTATAGTTTCAAAATAAATAGTTTTGAGGTTAATGTCGTCGCACAATTAAATGAGACTAAAAGTAAACAAACATGGCGGCTTGATAGTATCATAGACTAAAGTAGAGTTTTCAGATGTACTAAACATTTGGTACAGAATTTTGGATTCATCCATTCTTATATATTGTCTATACAGGGCTAGTTCTTAACTCCCTCCCCCGACACAATTTCACAGTGGCTTCTACTTCTGAACCACATACCCCAAAAACCTATGGTGATTTCCTAAAAAAAATATTTGAAAAAAGTTGTTCATTTTCATACATCAAGTTTTTCTTTAAAGTCCAAAAATATGTATCAAGTGAATTAATGCCCTTAATTCGACTTTTTAAATAAACGTTTTAATTTAAGACTGTCCAAAAACGAACGAAATCCAAATCAGATACGAACTCCAAGTCCAAGTACACGCTAGTTTTTGTAAGGTTAAATATCAGTATCACAAACCAAATCACTTGCAAATCGGAGTTAGTCAAAGGCTTAGCCAAGTCAAAAAATCAGTAAGGCAGGAAGATCACAATACACTTAAGACAAACAAGCGACGAATGATTGAACTACACTAGGGATAATTCGGATAGAAGCAGTGGTGCTAAAAAATATTTTTATTACGGCTTCATTTTAATTTTGCCAACGGACCTGAAGAAGTCTTTGTCTTATCTTAAAACATATATAAAAAGGTTTTTAATATGAAAAAGTTTTTTCAAGGTGAGATTATGATTTGATTTTTCTAAAATATTTGTTTTTTTTAATAACCTCGCTCAACTAAAGATAAACTTATATGGCCACCCTATGGCACGGCCTTAGCTACGTTTCATTTTATCAGTTCGTAATAAGGTCGTCGTAGTTAATGATTACTATAGAAAATATTTTATATAGTATATTAAATGAACACTAATAACAGTAGTAAAAACACTCGCAGACGTGGACAAATATGTTCTTCTGTTTCATTAAAATTTTAAACACTTTATAATACATAACTACTAACAAGGACAGTTTATTATATTTCATTTCCATAAAATGGAGCAGCCAATGTCATTGATGGAAACCTGTTTCTTAACACTACGGTACACGCGCACTGATTTTTTAATGTTTTACTCGCGTGGGGTGAATATTAAGACCATTTTCATTTACCTCTTTTAAGGTTAATAAAATGCCGAATGCCCGGGAGAATTTTTGATTTTTGATAGTTTGGTGCTTCTGGGATCGAATTAATATTGATATTTGGTAGTTGGACCAAAGATGACCTATTAATAATATTATTAGGTAATTTATTGACGCCCGGGAATTCCGGAAAATAAATTCTTATTTTTGACAGTAACTTTTTCTTGTGACTTTTTGAGAAAATACTTTTATCCGGTAATGTTTAATACACTAAAACATAAATAAATCACCACAAATGATTGTAATTAATTTGAAACTAGAAGTCACATTCACGTTACTATGCAATTTGACCAAACGTTTTTTCTAATCTAATACGAAGGATTTAAACCAATTAAAGTACTAAATCATAGTGATAAAGCCGACGTTCTTCATATTAAGGTTTTGACCACAAAAAAAATCGCTCTAACTGACAAAGATCTTCATTTTTTTAAATCACATTTGGCAACACGTCACAAGTCTGCGCAGCTTGTTAACCTATTAAGTACGTCACTCCAAGTTATATTCACTCATTCATTCGTCAATATTGCAAAATGTTTGCAACCTCTGACTAAACCATAGATTCTAGAATGGCAAAGCTGTCAAGCATCTGTTCAGTTGTCCGAAATGAATAGCATTTTGTTTTGTGTTCATGTTTTTCATTAAAATACCAAGAAGTTACTTGCTGCAGATACTGTGTGGTGCACAAAAGTGAAAGTGCAAATTGTTGTCATTGTGTAAATGTGAATATCACTTCGAAAGAATCGGAAGTTTATCCATAATCACGGATTATAAGGTTTGTTTACGTTTAGTCGCATTTGATTCTGCGACGACCATATTTAAGAAAATAGGTGAAAATTTACATTCCCTTTATCTCCGACACTACTGGGCCTAAAATCTTGAAAAAACCACAGTATATGAGGTTGAATGCATAGATTACAGAGACATCTATGAGAAAATCTAAAGTCTTTCCGTTCCCACTGGAAAAATGAAATTTCTAAAGTCCAGAACAAGTAGACCCCTATTTACCTAGAGCAAAGTTTGCACTGAGTTTGCAAAGGTCTTGTTCTGTTGGATGTTTTGGTGCGGAACCCTGTTTGTGTGAAACTCAGTCGCACTTGGCTATTTTTTTTAGACTGTATTAGTTTAAAACAATCGATCCCCTGCGCTTCACGCATCCAGCGGCTTCCCGCGACTTTCACCACATCGGTAATCCATAAAGTGGGAGGAGGGAGGACGCTACGTATTCCGGTGCACGGTCGCTACTCGGGAACTTTACTACCTCAAACGCCGCCCGTTCTAAGATCTATGTGCGCGGCCCACTGTAAAATTGTTCTATTTTTTGGCTTATGATATGAAACTATGTATAGCGGAGACCCCATTTGAACAAAAAAAAATCCACATCGCACTTTAGGAATAAGGAATGCCACTTTGCATGTGTGAACCAACCTCGCACTTTATGATTAAGGAATGCCACTTTGCATTTGTGAACCCACCTCGCACTTTATGATTAAGGAATGCCACTTTGCATGTGTGAACCCACCTCGCACTTTATGATTAAGGAATGCCACTTTGCATTTGTGAACCCACCTCGTACTTTATGATTAAGGAATGCCACTTCGCATTTGTGAACCCACCTCGCACTTTATGATTAAGGAATGCCACTTTGCATTTGTGAACCCACCTCGCACTTTATGATTAAGGAATGCCACTTTGCATTTGTGAACCCACCTCGCACTTTATGATTAAGGAATGCCACTTTGCATTTGTGAACCCACCTCGCACTTTGTGATTAAGGAATGCCACTTTGCATTTGTGAACCCACCTCGTACTTTATGATTAAGGAATGCCACTTTGCATTTGTGAACCCACCTCGCACTTTATGATTAAGGAATGCCACTTTGCATTTGTGAACCCACCTCGCACTTTATGATTAAGGAATGCCACTTTGCATTTGTGAACCCACCTCGCACTTTATGATTAAGGAATGCCACTTTGCATTTGTGAACCCACCTCGCACTTTATGATTAAGGAATGCCACTTTGCATGTGTGAACCCACCTCGCCCTTTATGATTAAGGAATGCCACTTTGCATGTGTGAACCCACCTCGCACTTTGATTAAGGAATGCCACTTTGTATGTGTGAAGCCACATCACACTTTGATTAAGGAATGCCACTTTGCATGTGTGAACCCACCTCGCACTTTGATTAAGGAATGCCACTTTACATGTGTGAACCCACCTCGCACTTTATGATTAAGGAATGCCACTTTGCATTTGTGAACCCACCTCGCACTTTGATTAAGGAATGCCGCTTTGCATGTGTGAATCCACCTTGCACTTTATGATTATAGTACAGTGAAATTAGGTTTTAACTTGGACATTTAAAATTACTAAACGGGATCTTTTGGAATATGTTCGGACACCTTCCGGGATGATGCTCAAAAAAGTCCCAGGACCTCCTTAGTGGGATACCCTGGAAATCCTGGAAAAACTGGAATTTCAAGGAAATTCTTGGAGCGTACCTAAGATTGTTATAAATAACGCAATTTTTTTTACATACAAGACATCTGAGTTTTTAATTTTATTATCCAATACATTTAGTGTCAAAAAACCTGGAAAACCTGGAACTGAAAGGAAAAAGTTAGGATTGGTTTAGAGCAATGGCAGAACGCCGTTTTTTAATCCTAAAGGTCTTTCTATTTTTCTTAATAATGTTGACGTCAAATATTTTCCATTCCAGGACACCTGGAAGTTACCTTGGAGCGAGATAAAAATAGTCAAACAATAAGCTGCTTTAAAAGCTTTTTTCATTCTTATGCATTTATTGCGCTCTACGCAATCCATTGCCTCTACAAGTACAGGATTCCTGGAAATCCTTGTTTGTCACGTTTAACTTTTCATATTATAGGTACTTATTATTCGTCTGAAATGAGTGAGGAATGTACTGATATGATATTTTAATGTAAGTAAGTAAATCCACTTAATTCTAAAAGATTTCTTTTTATTACAGCTAGCAGAAGTCTCCAGCACTGCTCAGTTCCATATCAGTGTCTGAAACAAATAAGTATATTAGAAAAAAAAATAACACATCCTGTAAAAGAGAAAGAGACGTGACTATGTATGTTCGTTGACGTACCAGCACACGGGATCGGCTCAAGGTCTCCATCCGGATCGTCGTCGTTGTCCTCGTCCTCTTCTCTTAACGTATTACTACATCCATGCCCCGCGCAGTAATAGCTCGTCGAGCGTGAGCAATATCCTTCGTTGAAGCGTCATCATATCCATCAAAAACCACGGTTGTTCTTCCTCCATATTTTGTACGAAGGTAATGGACATATTTCTCACATATTTCTCCGTATGTTTCAGTTTACTAGTTTACTATTTTCAGGCCACTTACGCCCAGTGACTAACCGAAATAAGCCGGTGCCAGACCGCCTTCTCGAGATGGTCTCATGCAACTGCACACAAGGGTACGAAACCAGAAACTGTTCATGCAGAAGGCACAAGGTGGTATGCTCGAACATCTGTGGGTACTGCGCGGGGCATGGATGTAGTAATACGTTAAGAGAAGAGGACGAGGACAACGACGACGATCCGGATGGAGACCTTGAGCCGATCCCGTGTGCTGGTACGTCAACGAACATACATAGTCACGTCTCTTTCCTCTTTTAAAGGATGTGTTATTTTTTTTTCTAATATACTTATTTGTTTCAGACATTGATATGGAACTGAGCAGTGCTGGAGACTTCTGCTAGCTGTAATAAAAAGAAATCTTTTAGAATTAAGTGGATTTACTTACTTACAATAAAATATCATATCAGTACATTCCTCACTCATTTCAGACGAATAATAAGTACCTATAATATGAAAAGTTAAACGTGACAAACAAGGATTTCCAGGAATCCTGTACTTGTAGAGGCAATGGATTGCGTAGAGCGCAATAAATGCATAAGAATGAAAAAAGCTTTTAAAGCAGCTTATTGTTTGACTATTTTTATCTCGCTCCAAGGTAACTTCCAGGTGTCCTGGAATGGAAAATATTTGACGTCAACATTATTAAGAAAAATAGAAAGACCTTTAGGATTAAAAAACGGCGTTCTGCCATTGCTCTAAACCAATCCTAACTTTTTCCTTTCAGTTCCAGGTTTTCCAGGTTTTTTGACACTAAATGTATTGGATAATAAAATTAAAAACTCAGATGTCTTGTATGTAAAAAAAATTGCGTTATTTATAACAATCTTAGGTACGCTCCAAGAATTTCCTTGAAATTCCAGTTATTCCAGGATATCCCGGTTATCCCACTACGGAAGTCCTGGGACTTTCAGGAGCGTCATCCTGGGAGGTGTCCAAACATATTCCAAAAGGTCCCGCTTAGTAATTTTAAATGTCCAACTTTGGTCAAAAATTGCCCTAATATGACTGAGCTATTAAGGAATGCCACTTTACATATGTGAACCCACTTTGAACTTTATAATTAAGGAATGCCACTTTGCATGTGTGAACCCACCTCGCACTTTATAATTAAAGAATGCGACTTTACATGTGTGAACCCATCTCGCTTATGATTAAGGAATGCCACGTTGCATGCGTGAACCCACCTCGCACTTTGATTAAGGAATGCCACTTTGCATGTGTGAACCCACCTCGCACTTTATGATTAAGACATGCCACTTTGCATATGTAAACCGACCTCGCACTTTATGATTAAGGAATGCCACTTTGCTTGTGTGTACCGACACCTCACAATTTATGATTAAGGAATGCCACTTTGCTTGTGTGTACCGACACCTCACAATTTATGATTAAGGAATGCCACTTTGCTTGTGTGTACCGACACCTCACAATTTATGATTAAGGAATGCCACTTTGCTTGTGTGTACCGACACCTCACAATTTATGATTAAGGAATGCCACTTTGCTTGTGTGTACCGACACCTCACAATTTATGATTAAGGAATGCCACTTTGCAGGTGTGCACTTTGATCTCCTAACATGATTTTAAGACCAGTTGCCCCTGACCTACCCTCTGCGGCCCTCCTTCCCCCTTCCGAATGTCTCTCATCTTGTCATTTTGCAAGGAAACAATAATGGCCCCTCTACACGATGATATGAGCCAGCGAGAGGGACAGAGCTATAAATAAGACAAGGTCGTACTTACATTTTCAGTCTTCTAACCTATAGCTTTGTCGCTTTTGCTAGCCCATGATGGCTCATCGTGTAAAGAAGCCATAAAAATGAGAGGATTGTGAACCTGCGACTTTTCATACAATCGGCGGGCGATAACGATTTTCCATAAAAGAGACTGCCAAACGGCGCGCCTTGAAATCGACTAACACAGCTATTGAGTAAATTTCGAGGCACGCACACACCGATTTATGTAGTAGCGCTTACTAGCCGCACTAAATAATCTTGATACTTTTGCAAACTTTTGGTCAATGTGAATATTTTTGTCTAATGTTTACATAGGTAAGCATGTATTCATATGTTATCAACATTAATTATTACTTTATATATACTATATATACTTTATAATTATCTATCTGTGAACGGAACTCAGCAGAAGGCCGGTTTCCGGTAAACTACATCTAATTTGCAACAAAAAAGTCATATTAACTAGGCGTCGCAACCAACGGTTTTCGAGGTCATTTAATTTTCATCCGTCAGCTTTTAATAATTTTCAACTAAAAAAAACCGACTTCAAACGCACTAGTCGCCACTACGATTTTCGAAGGTTCCCTTCGATTTCTCTTTTAGATTTATCATCAGATCCTGGTTTCTTTATCATGGTACCACCCTTGGGATATGTCCTTCCCAACAAAAAAATAATTATCAAAATCGGTTCTTATACGACGAAGTTATCCGCGAACACACATAAAAAAAAATTATATATACGGCCGAATTGAAAAACCTCCTCCTTTTTTTGAAGTCGGTTAAAAATGGACACTTACATGGACGCGTCATTATATCTTCTTTTGTATTATCTACACCTTTCTGTCATTCGATTATTAGTGATTATTTATTTCTCCGCCTTTGAATTTATTACAATAATACCGCCACACTCCATCTTAGGCATCCCCTTTTGAGCTTTATCGTTTTGGCGGGCGGCCTTGTCGAATGGAATATTCCGCGTCCTTGTTCATTGCACGTCCTTGTACGCACTTGTTAATTCCAAGTTTAATCGAGCACAAATAAAGTCATAAAGTCTTGGAGAAGCTCTTCTGATCACGACCAAGATAAGATAATCTGAACAGCTGCGGTGCTGCTGCACTTTCTTTTGTCGGTCTACATATTGCCATCGTGACGTCATCAGGGGAGAGCCAGGCTGTGTGTTCCAAGCATACCCCCGAAAAAGGACGACTAGACCACTGCGTCTAAGAATCACTGTATTTTTGTAATGAAGTATTATTTTTTATAATAACAATGGATCTTTTTACGTCAAAAATGACAAAAATATTTCAACGATATTATTGATATTTTAAACATCACGATTTCTGCAGTGGTCTGTCACGCGGAAATGGTCACAGAAAAAAATCAGCACGAAAATCAACGCCGGAATTAAAACAATGATAAAAAAATAATTACATATTGCTCACGAAGCACATTCCTGATGAAATGCGGAACACTTGGTGGATTAGGTCTACAGGGCATACCATAGTAAAACGCGCCATTTACTCTAACTAACCTAATGGTGGTGTGGAAAGAATGAACTGCCAGAAATATTAAAAAATAGATATTCACAATAATTTCTACGCCACGCTTTGCACAGATTAATAAAATAGTTCCTTGGCAAGGCAAAGGCCTTTTTATCTCTCTAATGACTGGCCTAGAAGAAAGTAAACACTAAAGTTCATCTCAACTACTTATTCTTCGATTTTATTTCCTTGTGTAGCGGCTACGGAGTAGCATTAAAAGTGGAGTGGAGTCACCTATATAACCTGCGAACTTCTGACGTGAAAAGTAATTTAAGAAAGAGAATGAGAACTTGTGTGAGAAATCGCGGCGGCCATGTCGAACATGAATTATAAAAATCATTGTTTATTTTTTGTTTCACGTATTTTAGCAACATTTACCTCAAACTAAAAATGTACCCTCTGATACCTTAACTGTTATTTGGTCAATGTTTGTCCTGTTTAAAAGCAAGCGCTATTAACTTTTTGAATAGCTAAAGAAACGTAGAAGACTTAGTGAAAAACACTTAGTGTAAATACTATAACTTATAAATTATAACCGTTGTCGAGCAGTATTTTTAAGCTGTTAGTAGTAGGCTCAGTTTTTGTAAACCATTTTTAATGATGGGCATGCCTTCTAACTAGATACATAAAAAAAACGGATTCTAGAAGCTCTAATTTCAAAAAAATCGATGAAAAGCCAAAAATTAAATGATTTTTAAAAAAATCTTTAAAATTAAATATCGCCAAAACGGTTCAGTTTCAGAGACTACATTTATTACAGAATGAAATCCATCAGAAATGACCTGAATAATAACGTCCTTTAATATTCTGTACTACTTTCCCTGTATTTCCTTGTGTAGCGGCTACGGCGGCGTAGCATTAAATGCGGAGTCAGCTTATTTATTTATATGTACCTAGTCATTTTATTTCCTTCTGTAGCGGCTACGGCGTAGACGTAAATGTAGAGTCAGCTTATTTATATGAACGTAGTCATTTTATTTCCTTGTGTAGCAGCTACGGCGTAGCATTAAATGAAGATTCAGCTTATTTATTTATATGTACCTAGTAATTTTATTTCCTTGTGTAGCTACAGCGTAGCTTTAAATATGGAGTCCGCTTATTTATATGTGCGTAATCATTTTATTGCCTTCTGTAGCGGTTACGGCGGATTTTTTTTAAGCTAGTAGAACGATTACAAATCACATGCAATTATAAAAAAAAATGTAATTTCCGTAGAAAGTGGGTTAATTTCTAAATATTTTGTATTATTTTGTGAAAAGCACTAATATGCCTTGCCGGAAATGGCAATTTTCGGTCTCGTATTAATTAAAGACCTCGCTTGCAGCTCTGGCTTTGAGTTACTCGAATAAATCGCTTCACATCTTCCCTCGGTAATAGCAGTAAATAAATAGTCAAACCGCATCCTCCGTGGCGTAATGGTTAGTCTATTCGCTTCACACCAGGAGGTAATGGGTTCGATTCCCGGCAGGGTCAACTTTTTAAGACTCGGTTTGGTCGGTGGTAGGGCATGTCATAGCCCGCCTAACTAGCTAATCCTAACTAAGGCTTGCCACCAAACATTAGTGTTAACATCATTGATGTGTTCCGGCTTGAATCTGCGAAAATGTGTTGGGGAATCTTGGTAAGCCCGCTTACATCTTCGCTTACCATCATCGTCACTGAGAGATAATGCCATGGGCTTATCATTTATGGAATAAAAAAAATCATTTATTCTTTGGTAATAGAGTGTACTGTGATGTACTCACTGATGGCTATGGAGCGCAGGTACAGCTTCTCGGCGGCGCAGTGCATGCTCATGTGGTAGTTGTACAGGGACGCGAGGTGCCCCACGCTGAGCCCCACCTCGTAGTCCTCGGGCCCGAGCAGCTCCTCTTTGATGGCTATCGCTTTTAGGTGCATCGTTTCAGCGTCCTGGAACAAATACAGGGTGACTTTTAATTAGTTCTTGATAGCGAAGGATATGAATGTACTCGTGGTTACAAACAACTTTCCCAAAGAAACTATATGTCAAATCAGAAAAACAAAATTTAATCCTCGATATATGACCAAAATTTTTTTTGTCATATTTGACATATAGTTTCTTTGCGAAAGTTGTTTGCAATCACGAGTACATTTATATCCTTTGCTATCAAGAACTAATTAAAAGTCACCCCATATATTGATATTTAATATCCCAATCATATAATTTAAACAAAAAACCGGCCAAGTGCGAGTCAAAACCGCAGAGAAAGGGTTCTGTACCATCATACTAGATGGCGCTAGTACCCCTTCGGCAGTCACTGCAACCATGTACAAAGGGTTCCGTACCATAATTCTAGATGGCGCTATTTTCTTCATGTTTAAAAAAACGAAGAATTAAAAAACGAAACGAAACTAAAGTACCTAATTAAACCAATCCCAATGAAGTATTATATTGTACGAACTAATTATGAAAACGTAAAATCTTCAATGCAATAGCAACACTTGTCCAAAAGAAGAGCTTTTAGTGCGCTTTTAAAAACATGAATGCGTGACTCCAATTTTAATTCAATAGGCAACTTATTAAAAAGTAATACTGCTTGATTTCTTGCGCAATGCGTTATAACTTTTAAATGTATACTATGACATGCTCAGGAGATCAAGACAAAATCCAACGATTCCTCTCACTCCCAAATTAATTCATCAAGCCTTTTAGCGTACAGGCAAAGTATATATATTAGTACTAACATACAGTATGGACACTCCCTGCCGCTCTCTAACCTCTCTCTAACGAACTCACCCCCTCATCACCCAGATTGATACACATTGGCTATAGTTTGGTTCTCGAACGTATGGGATTTCGCCGTGAGTTTGTTTGCTCAGTCATTTGTTTTTAGAAATTTAATTTCACGACCTTTTGTATGCAGTGTCTGAGGTGTGGTAAAGGCTCAGTCAAAAGAAATAGACAGGCACACACATAGTAAGGACCACAGAGTTAAAGAGACTTTGCTGGAAATTAAATGTCTTTTATATGGATGACCACTGCTAGTAATTTGAGTTCTTTTTTTATTCACAATAGGGGATCGGACTGCTAGTCATTTGAGTTACTTTTTATGATCTGTCAACAACGAAATTTTTTCCTAAAAATGTTTGAAATACCCACAGGTGACATCATAGATTTTAAGCGTCTTTGACGAATTTATTTTGTGAATTTGATCAATTGAAAATTGAAGACGTGATGGAAAAACAAAACAAGTTAGAGTTTTTGAAACTTCAAGAGGAGAGCAATTTAGGAAATCATATTTCAGATTTTATTTTTGATGCAGTCCGATCCCCTATTGGTAAGCCCTTGGCATCATCTCATCTGATGGTAATTGATGATGATGCCGAAGATGAAAGCGGGCTTACCAAGATTCCCCAACGCAATAGGGAGCTGGGTATATTATCTTCAAGCCGGAACACATCAATGCTGTTAACATTTATGTTTGGCGGCAAGACTTAGACAAGATGGTGGTAGCTAGCCAGACGGGCTTATAAAATGCCTTTCCACCAACCAAACCGAGTCTTACAAGATTACACTCCGCGCTGAATCGAACCCGCGATCTCCTGATGTGAAGCTAATGGACTTATACATTACTCCACGGAGGCGGTTAACATTTTATCAGCTGTTAAAAACGAAATTTAGTTCTTATCGTGACGTCATAGTTATTTTATGATTTTGAAGAATTAAAAATTGAGGACCTAACAAAACAAACCTAGTACAGTCCTAGTAGAGTTCATTAATATATTGGCAGGTCCAATGGTTCAAAACATTGTAAGCGTCGAAATGAATATAAGTTCTATACAAACATATGTAGATATCAATAAAATGTGATCATGTAAACGGTTCATTAATTTTTTGTATGGAACTTTATATTCATTTCGACGCTTACAATGTTTTTAACCATGGACCCTGCCAATATATTAAAGAACTCGACTGTACCTAACCTTTATAAATTTCCCCTTTAAAATGACAATTTTGGAACCAAAAACCCATATTATAGCTGATTAACATTAAATACTACATATGACGGTGAAGAAAACATCGTGAGGAAACCTGCACACGCCTGCGTAAACTCGCAGGTTGTGTGTGAAGTCGACCAACCAGCACTGGCCCCGCGTGGTCGACTAAGGCCCGATCGGCCTAATTCAGGCTAGGCTCGAGACCCTCGGCGGGGACGTATGTATGTGAGCTGATATGATGACTAGACTCGAGCGAAGCATGTGTGTTCTTCAGCCTGAAGAACTGGTAACTTAACTGTTACCGTTACATTTATTAAATTATTATGGAGAATAACTAACCAACTTTATACAGAAGAAATTAATTGTACAGCAGCACTTCACTCACTTTTTTGCAAAAACGTACAGAAAGCAGCACGTCAGTTCGACCTTGTAAATGCTTTGTGACTGCGGTTTGATTCATAAATAAAATTACAAACTAAAATTGCTGTCGTATGGATGCCTGCATTTTTGCCGAAGTAAGTAATACTGCCACTTGATAATAAGTTAGTAGTCAACATTTTAAGATTTTTCATACAAAACATGGATTTTTAAAAAGCTACAATAAAGCTAAAAGCGATACGTGTAGAACAAAAACTTTCAAGATGGGCAATTAATTAATTAATTTACTTTTAAGAGGTTCTTGTACAAACGCATGAAAAATTAAAATTACACTAAAAACTAAATTCATTTATGAGAACTGAGAGGGCATGAACTGAGTTTTATAGCACTTGCCCACCTTGAAAGTTTCTGTCCTACACATGTTCAAGTATGTATAGTAAGTAAGTATGCTTCGCAGTCTGCACGACCTTCTCTAACCCTGTTGTTATCATTGTTACGTTATAACTCTTACGTGGTACATGTGCGTGCTCTGGTAGCGGCGGCCCAGGTCGCCGAGTGCTTCGCAGTCTGCACGACCTTCTCGAACCCTATTGTTATCATTGTTAGTTATAAATCTTACGTGGAACTTGTGCATGCTCTGGTAGAGGCGGCCCAGGTTGCCGAGTGCTTCGCAGTCTGCACGACCTTCTCTAACCCTGTTGTTATCATTGTTAGTTATAAATCTTACGTGGAACTTGTGCATGCTCTGGTAGAGGCGACCCAGGTTGCCGAGTGCTTCGCAGTCTGCTCGACCTTCTCTAACCCTGTTGTTATCATTGTTAGTTATAACCCTTACGTGGAACTTGTGCATGCTCTGGTAGAGGCGACCCAGGTTGCCCAATGCTTCGCAGTCTGCCCGACCTTCTGTAACCCTGTTGTTATCATTGTTAGTTATAACTCTTACGTGGAACTTGTGCATGCTCTGGTACAGGCGGCCCAGGTTGCCGAGTGCTTCGCAGTCTGCCCGACCTTCTCTAACCCTGTTGTTATCATTGTTAGTTATAAATCTTACGTGGAACTTGTGCATGCTCTGGTAGAGGCGGCCCAGGTTGCCGAGTGCTTCGCAGTCTGCCCGACCTTCTCTAACCCTGTTGTTATCATTGTTAGTTATAAATCTTACGTGGAACTTGTGCATGCTCTGGTAGAGGCGACCCAGGTTGCCGAGTGCTTCGCAGTCTGCACGACCTTCTCTAACCCTGTTGTTATCATTGTTAGTTATAAATCTTACGTGGAACTTGTGCATGCTCTGGTAGAGGCGGCCCAGATTGCCGAGTGCTTCGCAGTCTGCCCGACCTTCTCTAACCCTGTTGTTATCATTGTTAGTTATAAATCTTACGTGGAACTTGTGCATGCTCTGGTAGAGGCGGCCCAGGTTGCCGAGTGCTTCGCAGTCTGCACGACCTTCTCTAACCCTGTTGTTATCATTGTTAGTTATAACCCTTACGTGGAACTTGTGCATGCTCTGGTAGAGGCGACCCAGGTTGCCGAGTGCTTCGCAGTCTGCACGACCTTCTCTAACCCTGTTGTTATCATTGTTAGTTATAACCCTTACGTGGAACTTGTGCATGCTCTGGTAGAGGCGACCCAGGTTGCCTAATGCTTCGCAGTCTGCACGACCTTCTGTAACCCTGTTGTTATCATTGTTAGTTATAACTCTTACGTGGAACTTGTGCATGCTCTGGTAGAGGCGACCCAGGTTGCCTAATGCTTCGCAGTCTGCACGACCTTCTGTAACCCTGTTGTTATCATTGTTAGTTATAACTCTTACGTGGAACTTGTGCATGCTCTGGTACAGGCGGCCCAGGTTGCCGAGTGCTTCGCAGTCTGCCCGACCTTCTCTAACCCTGTTGTTATCATTGTTAGTTATAAATCTTACGTGGAACTTGTGCATGCTCTGGTAGAGGCGGCCCAGGTTGCCGAGTGCTTCGCAGTCTGCCCGACCTTCTCTAACCCTGTTGTTATCATTGTTAGTTATAAATCTTACGTGGAACTTGTGCATGCTCTGGTAGAGGCGACCCAGGTTGCCGAGTGCTTCGCAGTCTGCACGACCTTCTCTAACCCTGTTGTTATCATTGTTAGTTATAAATCTTACGTGGAACTTGTGCATGCTCTGGTAGAGGCGGCCCAGATTGCCGAGTGCTTCGCAGTCTGCCCGACCTTCTCTAACCCTGTTGTTATCATTGTTAGTTATAAATCTTACGTGGAACTTGTGCATGCTCTGGTAGAGGCGGCCCAGGTTGCCGAGTGCTTCGCAGTCTGCACGACCTTCTCTAACCCTGTTGTTATCATTGTTAGTTATAACCCTTACGTGGAACTTGTGCATGCTCTGGTAGAGGCGACCCAGGTTGCCGAGTGCTTCGCAGTCTGCACGACCTTCTCTAACCCTGTTGTTATCATTGTTAGTTATAACCCTTACGTGGAACTTGTGCATGCTCTGGTAGAGGCGACCCAGGTTGCCTAATGCTTCGCAGTCTGCACGACCTTCTGTAACCCTGTTGTTATCATTGTTAGTTATAACTCTTACGTGGAACTTGTGCATGCTCTGGTAGAGGCGACCCAGGTTGCCTAATGCTTCGCAGTCTGCACGACCTTCTGTAACCCTGTTGTTATCATTGTTAGTTATAACTCTTACGTGGAACTTGTGCATGCTCTGGTAGAGGCGGCCCAGGTTGCCTAATGCTTCGCAGTCTGCCCGACCTTCTGTAACCCTGTTGTTATCATTGTTAGTTATAACTCTTACGTGGAACTTGTGCATGCTCTGGTAGAGGCGACCCAGGTTGCCTAATGCTTCGCAGTCTGCACGACCTTCTGTAACCCTGTTGTTATCATTGTTAGTTATAACTCTTACGTGGAACTTGTGCATGCTCTGGTAGAGGCGGCCCAGGTTGCCTAATGCTTCGCAGTCTGCCCGACCTTCTGTAACCCTGTTGTTATCATTGTTAGTTATAACTCTTACGTGGAACTTGTGCATGCTCTGGTAGAGGCGACCCAGGTTGCCTAATGCTTCGCAGTCTGCCCGACCTTCTGTAACCCTGTTGTTATCATTGTTAGTTATAACTCTTACGTGGAACTTGTGCATGCTCTGGTAGAGGCGACCCAGGTTGCCTAATGCTTCGCAGTCTGCCCGACCTTCTGTAACCCTGTTGTTATCATTGTTAGTTATAACTCTTACGTGGAACTTGTGCATGCTCTGGTAGAGGCGACCCAGGTTGCCTAATGCTTCGCAGTCTGCCCGACCTTCTGTAACCCTGTTGTTATCATTGTTAATTATAACTCTTACGTGGAACTTGTGCATGCTCTGGTAGAGGCGGCCCAGGTTGCCTAATGCTTCGCAGTCTGCCCGACCTTCTGTAACCCTGTTGTTATCATTGTTAGTTATAACTCTTACGTGGAACTTGTGCATGCTCTGGTAGAGGCGACCCAGGTTGCCTAATGCTTCGCAGTCTGCCCGACCTTCTGTAACCCTGTTGTTATCATTGTTAGTTATAACTCTTACGTGGAACTTGTGCATGCTCTGGTAGAGGCGGCCCAGGTTGCCTAATGCTTCGCAGTCTGCCCGACCTTCTGTAACCCTGTTGTTATCATTGTTAGTTATAACTCTTACGTGGAACTTGTGCATGCTCTGGTAGAGGCGACCCAGGTTGCCTAATGCTTCGCAGTCTGCCCGACCTTCTGTAACCCTGTTGTTATCATTGTTAGTTATAACTCTTACGTGGAACTTGTGCATGCTCTGGTAGAGGCGACCCAGGTTGCCTAATGCTTCGCAGTCTGCCCGACCTTCTGTAACCCTGTTGTTATCATTGTTAGTTATAACTCTTACGTGGAACTTGTGCATGCTCTGGTAGAGGCGGCCCAGGTTGCCGAGTGCTTCGCAGTCTGCCCGACCTTCTCTAACCCTGTTGTTATCATTGTTAGTTATAACTCTTACGTGGAACTTGTGCATGCTCTGGTAGAGGCGACCCAGGTTGCCGTAGTGCTTTGCAGTCTGAACGTTCTTCTCGCCGAACGCCATCATCGACAGAGCCAGGGCAGCCTTGTGCAGCGACTCCGATTCTTCCAGCAGACTTGGTTCTACGAGGAGAGACGATATTACTGTCATTTATATCCTTGAACCCAGCTCAATAATATTACGGATCGAATGTCAAAAAACAGTTGACAAGTGGATTTGAAATAATGGAAATTTCACAATAGTAAGTTTTTTTGTTCATTCACTGTGTAATGTAACAATTTCGTTTTTTGTAAACTCTTTGGAAACAAAACAATATTTCCAAGGTCCAAGGTATCTTTTTGACATCCATCCTAATCCATCTTGACACCCATTGCCAATTTTTTTGCTTCAGCTGTCATTTGATTCATCGTATTTTCGAGAACAGTTATGAAGAAAAATTTACAAACTGAAATAGGGATGATGACTGCTGGTCGTTAGAGTAACTTTTTTTCACTTGTCAAAATAATACATTATGCAATTAGTGAATAAAGTACGGATTTAAAGCGAGAGCCAGATGATGTAGGGAGTGATTCGTGATAATTACACGAGCGTATCTAGTGATTCAAGTGTAAGAATCCTGAGCGACGCGAGTGATTCATGGCCCTGATATAAATCCGTTTTATTCAAGAGTTACATACTGTACTTTATACCATGACTACGATAAAAAAGATTTAAGCTAAAATAGACATTTATTGAAGAAAAATGGAAGATTAAATTGATTAAAATGCACATTATAATTGGAACAATTACTAAAATAAAGAGTAATTTTCTTTGTGTTCGTACAACTTATAGTATTCAAAATTGCACCAATTTACTAATGAAATGACAGCAAAGTGACAGTTTTTATTCTAATGCTAATCTCCTTGTCGCAAAATGTCGAACAATCAAATCTCGAGGAATTATTTGCACAAGGAGTTTGTATGTCAAATATTCATTGGATTGGGAGTTTCTATCGAGTATTTTTTTGCGCAAGGAAGTTGTATAGCTGAGATGCGAGGTCAAATATATTGGTGTGTTCTAAATTCAAACACCAAAATAGTGATTAAAAGAGCTTTTTATTCACTGTTTTCAGTGAATAAAATAAGCTTTTTAGAGGAGCAATGGTATAATAGTTATTTGTTATACATGAGTGCAAAGTTGCTTTTTAACCGCGTGCTCAATTTTGATGACCGAGCAAGCAAAGGAGTCTAAATTTGAATCACGAGCGCAGCGAGTGGTTCAAAAATTAGAATCCTGAGCGTTAGCGAGGGAATCAAAAGAGCACGAGGTGAAAAATCTTTGCACTCGAGTGCAACACGTAACTTTTCATTCCACCTCAGCGAGGAAATTACCAAATGAAAAAAAAAACATTTTTTTAACAGTTTCAGTTAATCCTGTTGGCGTCAAATAAACTTCCTCGTCACTATAATCACTCATTTTAGGTTTTTCACTTGTTTTCATGTTTCTTGTTTTTAACCTAAGGTTTTAACAATATGACGTGGAAAGAAAATGGCGCGCGCAAAGCAAATTAAAAAAAAGTACACCAAGAAGGTTCCGAGTCTGAGTTTTTAACAAATTAAAAAAGGTTGTATGATAAATTCTGCACCATGGAGATAGAAGTAAATAGATATAATAATGTTTTGAATTCACGATGTTCTAAATTCAATTTACTTTTCTCCTCTAGCGAAGGAAAACGGCTTTTGCACTCAGATATTTACTTAATCCTCTAGCGAATAAAAACGACTTTTGCACTCAGATATCGAAGAGCAAAAATACAATTTCCGAGATAGGGGGATGAAAACGATATTTTGTTCTGAAAATGTTTTAAGTACATAAACGTGAAGTCATAGATTTTCAGAGTAATTCATGTACGGATTTTGTTTCGATGCGGGTAAGGATTTTTGAAATTTCATTAGGAGGGCAATTTAGTGACCTACTACTACTATCACTACTAATCAGCCTGCATAAACGAGGTCAATGGGGAGGTCTGTGTTCAACGGTGTATGTCTTCCTACGGAAATGATAATGATTTATGATAGCATCATCATCATATCAGCTGAAAGACGTCCATTAGGCGTCCGCCAAGAATTTCCACAACAACTGGCCCTGCGCCACCCACACCTGGATGGCCGCTGGCGGCTTCCCGTGACCTTCACCAGGTCGTCAGTCAACAAGTCGGAGGTCTTCCTACGCTGCGCCTTACAGTGCGCGGTCGCCACTCGAGAACTTTACTACCCCGACGGCGGTCTGTTTTACGAGCTATGTGCCCAGCCCACTGCCAGTTTAACGATTCTGTGAGCTCTTCTATGGATCTCCTCATTTTTAATTAAGATGAGTTAATTACCACTCATGTCCTGTCCAGCGGGCGTGTCGAGCGCGATCTCTTCCAAAATGAGCGCCTTCACGCGTTTAGCTGACGCCAGCAGCAAGTGATCTGGCGGCACCAGGTTCTGGAATTACATGTGAAGGGCACAACATTAATTTTATTTTTATTTAAAACTAAAACTTTAATTTTTATTAACAGCTAAGTAGGTAATCTAAGTATTACCAGTTACCACACCCCGGACACTGCATAAGAACGGTCGTAAAATCAGATTTAAAAAAAAAAGACGGACCAATCAAAATCGCGGCGAAATCCCATACGGTCAAGAACCAATCTGGGTGACGAGGGGGTGAGGTCGCAATCTAGAGAGCGGCAGGGAGTGTCCAAACTGTATGTTAGTAATAATGTATATACTTTGGTATTAAACTTAATAGAAAACGGCTTTATGCAACTGAGTCCACTATTGGCTATTTAACCATATAAAAAAATAAATTGAAAAATACTACTCAATAAATACCATTTTAGAATAGCAAAAACATCATATGAAATATTAAACAATTTTTAATTTTACATCTATTAAAAACAATTCAAAAATTACAAATAGATCTTATATAGAATATATTATAAATAGAAATAGAACAGCAAATAAGTTCGTTAAAGTCTATGGCACTTATGACGTCACTGTGTCAGTAACGCGAATAATTGCAGAACAAACTTTCGTTTTTGACAGTTGATAAAAAGTTACTTAAATGACTAGTAGTAAAATACCGTATTGTTGTATTGATAATATATCGTCCTCATTCCCCCTTTTTGAAGTGAAACTTCTATATAGACGGGGGGTATTAGGATTTTTCCTGTCACGAAGAAGCGTTACGGCCGCGTGGTGGGCGCGGCGACGAAGAGAAGGCGAAAGAGAGAATCTCAAAAATTGATTTCTCTTCGTAGAAAGAGAAAAGTTGAGATGGAGATATAAAGCAGGTACTTAGAATGGGTTTCCACTTGTCCGTTGAAGCTTCAATTCTACTATGTGTCCCAGCAAACAATTTTTTCTACATATGTAAATAGAAGTGAATCCAAAATATACTGTACTCCCCACGGAGCACATATCTTCTCGCAGAAGCGTCTAACATTATTTTATTTGTATGGGAGGTACTGTGTTTTCGTTTTCCTAGACATTCCACTGATGGCATCTTATCTTAGAGCTTAAGCATATTATAGACTCTAGTTACATTTCTCGAAATAACTGGGTTTTTTTAAAACTTTTTTGTATGACAGGTACCATTTCCCAATGGTCCCAAGATATACCATATAATGACATATTTTAGGAGTTAATGAGTTTTTTCCGAAGATAACAGACACCTTTACTGTATGGATTTTGAAAATAAAAAAATCTAATAAAAGTACCCCTGATAATTTTAAATATCCCCATGTGTGCTGTTTTTGTCTGCAACTCGAGGATACGGACATACATAAACACTTTTTAGGTGTCTTATTAAGTTATATACTCGTAGGGAGTATCTCTTAGTCAGTTTTTCGGACAATCACATACCCTTGCACCTTCGTTGCTCGAAGGTAAAAAATACATTGATTTAGGCGTTTCTTTGCGGAATTCTATAAAGAGATGTTAGACAATGCAGCGGAATAGCAAGGTATTCATATTTGTTGATCCTTCGAGCCAGATCATTTAATTCTTTTTTTTTTTTTTCCCGTTAGATGTTAGTTGGGGAGAGAGGTGAATACGTTTACGTATGCCTGTGCAGCGGTAAAACTGCACCGGTTATGTGGGACTCGCAGTTGTCGGACCGCAATACCCACTAACACCCCCCGAAGAACTTTGGCAGCATAAGCCACCCTAAAAGTATATCGGAGCGACGCCCCCCCCTAGGGAGGGGGGGAAAAAATAAATCTCAAACATGACATTTACAATCAAACCCACCTCAATAATACGTATAGCCCTCTCAGCATGGTCCCTCGCCTTGTAGAAGCTCCCAGAAGAATACTCGAGTACGTACAGTGCGTAGGTATTCATATTTGTTGATCCTTCGAGCCGGATCATTTAATTCGTTGAAAAAATAAATCTCAAACATGATATTTACAATCAAACCCACCTCAATAATACGTATAGCCCTCTCGGCATGGTCCCTCGCCTTGTAGAACCTCCCAGAAGAATACTCGAGTACGTACAGTGCGTAGGTATTCATATTTGTTGATCCTTCGAGCCGGATCAAATTCGTTGAAAAAATAAATCTCAAACATGATATTTACAATCAAACCCACCTCAATAATACGTATAGCCCTCTCAGCATGGTCCCTCGCCTTGTAGAAGCTCCCAGAAGAATACTCGAGTACGTACAGTGCGTAGGTATTCATATTTGTTGATCCTTCGAGCCGGATCATTTAATTCGTTGAAAAAATAAATCTCAAACATGATATTTACAATCAAACCCACCTCAATAATACGTATAGCCCTCTCGGCATGGTCCCTCGCCTTGTAGAACCTTTCAGAAGAATACTCGAGCACGTAAAGTGCGTAGGTATTCATATTTGTTGATCCTTCGAGCCGGATCATTTAATTCTTTGAAAAAATAAATCTCAAACGTGACATTTACAATCAAACCCACCTCAATAATACGTATAGCCCTCTCAGCATGGTCCCTCGCCTTGTAGAACCTCCCAGAAGAATACTCGAGCACGTACAGTGCATACGCTAGGTCCTCTTGCGCCGTCGCCACGTGCAGACTGCTGCGGCCGAATACGCGTCTAAGCGTTGATAAGGCTTCCTGCGCCAAAAACAAACAACTTGTTATTAATCAATATGCCTTCATTTCGGGAATCGGATCACAATATCACGGCGTATTCTTGTACCTCCGAATAAAACTGATGATTTCTTCTGCTGCTAAAATTCTTCTACTCAGGGGGAGGGGGACTGTTAAATCAATCAAACCTGACCGACATTCTTCTACCCAGGGGGAGGGGGACTGTTAAATCAATCAAACCTGACCGAACCTAACTATTGACTGATGTCACTAGTGAGATTGTAAACAATATGTTACAGTTCACAATCTTTCGACAGTTCACAATCTCGCGAAATAAATCCCGTTAGATTATAATCTAACGGAATTTACAATCTTACGTTGACATATATAATAACAAGGCATGTTAATAAAAAAAAATAACTGTTTATTTCATTAAAAAGAAAACTCATGTTGCCACACAAAAACGCAAATCTTAATATAAAAAAGATTATGTGCGCTTAGAGCTAGTTGCACAGCTCGCTACTTGAGCATCTGGATGACCACCAGCCTCGACAGTTAGGTAATTTTTCTGAACAAGGAAACTTTTAAGGATGTTATTTGATGTTTTTTTTAAAACTGTATTTGGAGATAGCTGTAACGATTATATTATATTATTAACAAAATTAGCTGAAACTATTTTAACTGGTGCTTCTACCTATGAAACTGAACAACTTTCCCCATGGAACCCATAGTACGTTAGTACTATATACTTTGCCCATAGTCAAATCTCAAAAAAAAATTTGAACTTCCCATACTAAGTTGGTCGATCAGCTGATCGAGTTAGTATGGGAGAGCCATTTTTTTTTGCGATTTGACTATGGGTTCCTGGGTTCCATGGGGAAAGTTGTTCAATTTCATGGGTAGAAGCGCCAGTTAAAATAGTTTCAGCTAATTTTGTTACACCTTATATACTATAGTAAAAGATTCCGACAAATTAAGAAATTCCTCCTTTTTTGAAGTCTAAAAAGTAATTTAATAACTGAAAACACAATTATCTATATATTTTAATTATCATCACTCAGTTATTAAATTAGTTAAATACTGCGGCCGTTTTAGGGTTCCGTACACCCAACGAGTTACCCACGGGACCCTCTATTACTAAATCTCCACTGTCTGTCCGTCTGTCAGCGAGCTGTATCTCATGAACCGTAATAGGAAGTGTAGCATCTCCATGCTACACATAACTGCAGCATGTGTTCAGTAGACAGTTGAAGTTTTCATAGAATGTGTATTTCTATTGCCACTATAACGACAAATCTCAAAATTAGAACGGGTGTAAAAATGAGAGGGGGCTCCAAACAAAAACAAAAATTTATAGGTCGATAGAAGTACTTTTGGTTTAGCTCTATCGTAAAAACAGTAATACATACAAGCGTAAAAATTAGTGTGATTATAGTACTAATGCTGATGTAAATGAAAAAAATAATAAAAATTGTATTCGCGCTAAGGAGTCTGAACTGAATAAAACCTTTACACTTTTTAAATGCCAATGGACGTAATTGGAGTATAAGAAAATGGTGAAAAGAATGATGCGTGCTATTACTTCATTAATTTAAGACACTTAAGCAGGTAATTTTTACACGATAAGTGCGGCCATTCTAAAGCAATAAGGTCACTTTTAAGCTACTCACCTCATAGACAGCCACGCTGTGGTTGATGGAGTCGATGTTGAGCAGGTAGAAGCCATAGTCGAGCAAGGCGGCGGCGTAGCGCGGGTGCTGCGGCCCGAACGCTCTCCGCGCGAGCGCCACCGCCTGCCGCACGAACAGGCCCGCCGAGCTGAACCGCCGTTTCACCACGCAAGCCTTGCCACAAGCGCGGAGGACTTCTATTGTTATTCTGAAAGAAAATGGATTTCTTGATAATTTAGTACCGCTCGCGCCAAACTTTATCACGGCCCTGAAGTTGGTCGCAAGACGCGTCGCAGTAGCAAACTATTGGTGTTAGTAGGACGTAAAGGTACCTATTAATTGTAATTCTGAAAGAAAATGGAACTCTTGGTAATTTAGTACAGCTCGCGCCAAACTTTATCACGACCCTGAAGTTGGTCGCAAGACGCGTCGCAGTAGCAAACTTTGGGTGTTAGTAGGACGTAAAGGTGATTATACTACTCGATTATATAAGCGCAGTAAGCACTCGCATCACATTTCAGATCAGTAATAAAGTTTGGCCAAAGTATATATATTAGTACTAACATACAGTATGCACACTCCCTAGATTGCGACCTCACTCCATTGTCACCCAGATTGATACAGATTGGTTACAGTTTGGTTGTCAAACATATAGGATTTCGCCGCCATTTTGTTTGTTTCGTCACTCGTTTTTTGAAATGTCATTTCTGGCGCTGAAGTGTTCAGGGTGTGGTTTGGCGCGAGCTGTATCTATCTACTTAAACAGGGGGTAACAAAAGAAACGAATGACTGTGACAGGCGGCCGCAGTTTCACAGTTAATTATGCCATTTGAATAAAATAGAAAGTTTAAAAAATGTCTATTGCATATAAGTAACAATCTGAATTTTGATTCGTAGCCTTTCGACGCGGACAAAGTGGTCCTTTGAGCCTGATATTCATAAAATTCCATCTTATCTTAAATACAATTACACATCTTAAAACAGGGTGTAAATTCTCAAACAAAAAAAAGCGGCCAAGTGCGAGTCGGACTCGCGCAATAAAGGGTTCCGTAGTCTTTTCAAATAATAAATGTATATGTTACGGCTAAACGTGGGTGTGAACATAAACTTCATCATCACATCATCATCATATCAGCCGAAAAACGTCCACTGCTGGACAAAGGCCTCCCCCAAGGATTTCCACGACGACGACTGGTCCTGCGTTACCCGCATCCATCGGCTTCCCGCGATCTTCACCAGGTCGTCTACCTGAGGCCTGCCTACGCTACCTTTTTCGGTGCGCGGTCGCCACTCGAGAACTTTACTGCTCCAACAGCCATCTGCCCACTGCCACTTCAGTTTAGCGATTCTGTGAGCTATGTCGGTTAGTTTGGTTCTCCTGCGGATCTCATCCTTTCTGATTCGATCACGCAGAGAAACTACGAGCATAGCACGCTTCATTGCCCTTAATTAAGCTGTAAAATCTATATCTATACTAATATTATAAAGAGGGAAGATTTGATTGTTTGTTTGTTTTGAATAGGCTCCGAAACTACTAGACCGATTTGAAAAATTCTTTCACCGTTGGGAAGTTACACTATCCGCGGATGCTAAAGGCTTTATTATATTTTCAACAAATAAGGGATCCTTACAAAAACTCAAATAATGTAACCCAAGGTGTAAAAAATGACCTAAAAATTTCTGCAATATCTAAAAAAGTAGTGTAGTGTAGTGGTAAAGGTAGTGGTAGTGTAGTGTACTAACACTACCACTACCCAAGTAACACAGATTTCTGTATAATGATTCACTTGTTACCTCTTTTTAGAACTTAAAGCAATTTAAATCACTTATAAGAGTTCACACGTGATCTTAAAGCTGCGTATTACGCTAAAACCTGTATAAAGGAGTTATAATGGTGTCTCTTTTAACCATTATAACGCTAGTGTGTAATAATGGTAATTATTAACGGTTTTATCCAGCTTTAACAGTTTCTGCTACTATTGGCTGAATAAGAGCAGCGTAGGACTCCACATGTGAACCTTTATTACTCTGCTTTTTAAGAGAGTGTTTGTGTACCATTATTAAACTTGTAAATGTATAATGGTGTAAGTGTGAGGTATTACACTGCAAAACTGAATAAAGGGAGTCCTGTGAAGCATTGTGCAGCTTACAACTATATAACGAAGTTATTACGTTTCACATCGACGCTTGCGATGGACACCATATTGTTTTAGTATAACCTAATAATTTATTAAACATGTCTTTGTATTTTATGACGTTTCAGAGTTAAAAATGATGTAATTCACCTTGATTTAGTTCCAAAATTAACATACTGACTGATCTATTATTATAATAACTTTAACCTTAACAAATAAAACAACTTTATTATTTTGTTGTTTTTAGATATTGCTCATGGTTTTGTTAAAAGCTTACTATTCTTGGGGCGCATGAAAATTTTCTTAGATAATATACATAACGTTCACAGTAAACTTGCTTTCCCAATCATTCTTCATGACTTAACAGCAAAATCGCATAACTCTCCCAAAGTTATTTTCTTGAGTCCTTTGTAAACTTTACAACACTTTGTGTAATTGCACGAATGAATAAAAAGATGAACGTTTGCTGCTTAAGTTATGCATAATAGAAGTATTTGTACGGGTTGAGATGAGTAACACTTCACGTATGGTCTCTTTTTTACGTTATAACCCGATTAAGGGGTCACGACTGTTATCTTATTCAGACTTAAGCTGCTGTTACCCTTTATTACGCAACTATAACTCTGTTATGCTGCTGTAATACGGCAATAAAGTTCACATGTGAACTTAAAGCTGAGTAATTTGTGCCCGTTTAAGAGGTTTAGTGGCTGAGTAGCTGGCTACTTAGCTGTTATACCGCATGCTTAGTCAGCCTTAAGCGTACATGTGTTGCATTAATCAGTTGCTATACGGGTTTCATGTGTTACTTGGGTAGGTAGTGGTAGTGTGGTGGTATTGTAGTGGTTGTTGTAGTGTATCGGTAGCGGTAATGTATCGGTAGCGGTAGTGTAGTGTAGTGTGAGGCGGTACGAAGTTCGCCGGGACAGCTAGTTCCCCAATAAAATAAAATAACTCACTTGACGGGCGTGTCAGGTGTCAGCAGTTTCAAAGCGCGCATGCTCCACGCGTGCGCGGCGCCATAATCGCAGCGCACGAAGAATAACGCGCTGAACTCCTTGCATAGGCGCGCCAGGAGGGCCGTTGAGCCGTATGCGGATACGCGGCCTACTCCTCCCGGTGAAAAGTTTTCTACTCTGTAAAACAGCGTTTTTATCACGGATTATTATCGTATATAGCGTCGGTGGCGTAACGGCTAGGGCCGCCGCCTCCTTTCCGGGAGGTCGTGGTTCGAGAATCCCGCCACGTACCAATGTGATTTCGAATTTAGATTTCTTAAGTACGTTTATCCGACGCTCTTACGGTGACGGAAAACATAGTGAGGAAACCTGCACACGTCTGCGAAGAAACTTGCAGTTTGTGCGTGAAGTCGACCATCGCTAGTACTCTTTTATTGTACTGTGCCCGCGCTTTAGCCCATACGAGCCTGAAGACAGCCTGGCAAACTCGCGGAGTTTGCCAGGCTGTGCCCGGCCGCCCGCTTCCAAGTACACTTCTGTTGCTCTGCGTAAGTACATTCGTTGCGCTACTGTGAACCGCTGTAGCAGCACTCCGCTACCTATTCCGCTCCGCTTATGAAACCGCTGCAACCTAAAAAGCATCACGCTCTGACGTCACTCCGAGTCGTGTTGGTGCGCCGCGATACCGGACCGCGCAAACAGTTCCGATCTACCCTCTCGCCTGCTCAACTCGCGTGCGTTGTTATTACGTTTTATTACCTATTAATTTTTTATATCCAAAATTGTACTCTGAAATTAAACGATTAATAATATTTATATTAGACTCAGTCATTCCATAATCTGCTATCAGTTTTACTTCTCCGAACGAATCCACTTCACCGCTATATTGTAATCCTGTGGTAATGTTATGTTAAATATATTTTCGGAGTTCCGTTCCACAAAACAGATACGTAACCTTTCTGAATCGTCATTATGGATCATGATATCAGCCGAAAACGTCCACTGCTGGGCAAAGACCTCTCCAAGGCCTCCCTGGCACCAGGTCGTCGGTCCACCGTGTGGAAGGCCTGTCTACACTACGTCTCCCGGTGCGCATTATGAATAAGTCTTTGATATCATTGTAGTCTGTGTAACCTTGTAGGCAGTTTCGGCAAAGTATATATATTAGTACTAACATACAGTATGAACACTCCCTGGCGCTCTCTAGATTGCGACCTCACCCCCTCGTCACCCAGATTGATACAGATTGGTTACAATTTGGTTGTCGAACGTATAGGATTTCGCCGTCATTCTGTTTGTTCCGTCATTCCTTTTTTGAAATGTCATTTCTGGCCCGTTGTATGAAGTGTCCAGGGTGTGGTTTCGGTTAACTTGGAGTGCAGTGGTAAGTCCTGAGCCACGCCTCTCTCCAGCGTGGCTCAGGACTTACCACTGCACTCCAAGCAATTTCATCACCTTAAACACTAGAAGTCTCTTCTCTAATGCATTTTGAGACCAACGAAGACACTGACAGGAGATTCAACTCTAGAGTAAGGAGGTTCCTTACCTATCAATGACGTCATCAGTCTGTGTTCCCTTGGTATCTGTCTGTGCTAGCGCGAAAGGTCTTTGAGGTAGGTCTCCTGTGACGTCACTAGGCAGCCCCAGAAGTTCCAGCGCTAGTGCGTACGTCTCAGACGCGGCCGGGAAGCAGCAGTACGCCGACTGTGTATTAAGTAATCTGGAAGTGCGAAAAATAATTAATCTGTAATCAATAAGTTCATTGTATTATTAAAAATATTCGGTCGTAACTTAGCGCGACATGCATGGTTGCGTCGATTGCGCAGGTTAACTTACCTGAAGCATGTTCAGCACCTGGATGGGTTTGAATGTTAGTGACATATTCTCTTGTTGGAAAGGAGATATCCCAAGGATGGTACCATGATAAGGTAACCAGGATCTGTGATGATGGCATCCCAGAGAAATCGAGGGGAACCTTAGTTTCCTGTTTGAAGTCGGTTTTTTTGTTTAAAATTATTGTTTTAACCAGAAGGGATCAAATTCAGAAATAGTCTTAGGCAGAGTTAGTCCCATTAGTGGCATTTTTCTCGGCCATTTTTGTCTTAACCAAAAGTGGTCAAATTCAAAAATGGTCTTAGGCAGAGGTACTCGCATCAGTGGCATTTTTCTCGACCATTTTTGTGTTAACCAGAAGTGGTCAAATTCAGAAATGGTCTTGGGCAGAGGTACTCGCATCAGTGGCATTTTTCTCGACCATTTTTGTGTTAACCAGAAGTGGTCACATTCAGAAATGGTCTTGGGCAGAGGTACTCGCATCAGTGGCATTTTTCTCGACCATTTTTGTATTAACCAGAAGTGGTCAAATTCAGAAATGGTCTTAGGCAGAGGTACTCGCATCAGTGGCATTTTTCTCGACCATTTTTGTGTTAACCAGAAGTGGTCAAATTCAGAAATGGTCTTGGGCAGAGTTACTCGCATCAGTGGCATTTTTCTCTACCATTATTGTCTTAACCAGAAGTGGTCAAATTCAGAAATGGTCTTGGGTAGAGGTACTCGCATCAGTGGCATTTTTCTCGACCATTTTTGTTTTAACCAGAAGTGGTCAAATTCAAAAATGGTCTTGGGCAGAGGTACTCGCATCAGTGGCATTTTTCTCAACCATTTTTGTGTTAACCAGAAGTGGTCAAATTCAGAAATGGTCTTGGGCAGAGGTACTCGCATCAGTGGCATTTTTCTCGACCATTTTTGTCTTAACCAGAAGTGGTCAAATTCAGAAATGGTCTTGGGCAGAGGTACTTGCATCAGTGGCATTTTTCTTTACCATTTTTGTGTTAACCAGAAGTCGCCTCAAGAAGTGGAGGATGTCAAAACGTTCGTGCTTCGCAACGAACCAAAAAGGAGGAGGTTCTCAATTCGACTGTATTTTTTTAAATTTTTGTTACCTCAGAACTTTCGACTGGGTGAACCGATTTTGATGATTCTTTTTTTATTTGAAAGCTGGTGCTTCACGTGTGGTCCCATATAAATTTTATCAAAATCGGTGTAGTACTTTATTAGAAAATTAACAAAAACCAAAAATAATTATGCAAAATTTACTAAGTTGTTGCAATGGATGTCGTTTTTTTAACGTGTTCAGCGTTTTCATTTATTATTTATTTAGTAGTGTGGCAGCAAAGAGAAACATTGTTAAACATTACAACATCATCATCATCATATCAGTCGAAAATAGTCCACTGCTGGATATTAGCTTATATAATTTTTTTTTGTTTTTTACTTTTTGTCATTTATTGTTTGTTTTTGACATTGATTCCGATTAGATTCCCATGCTATTCAACCATACTATCATTTTCCTTTATTTATACGTTTTTTTTAATATATTTTAATTAAGTTTTGGTGGATTTACCTATCTTTTTAAAGAACCCTGCCCTTCGCTCTATAAGTTACTTCTTTGTGTGTGCATCGGCGCGGCGTAGTGGAGGGTACGCCAACGCGACGCGGCAACCATAAAAAATAAAAACACACTCATACTGCAAATCGAAATTAAGAGATCTCAGCCATTTGATTGCATCGTCATAAAGATGATCAGGTCTTCCGGTGGACCAGGGTAGGGTTCCAGTTGCTATCAATAGATAGCAGTCGTTAAGCCATGCCAGATGCCTTAACAGGCGGCGTGAAAAACTTCTGACAGTGGAGTTCGCCACTGCCCACTAGCCCTACAACCTCCACCAATTCGGACTTGTCCCCCCCCCCCTCCCCCCCTCCATGTGGAGTATGTGGCCTACCTTTCTCGAGTTTAAGAAGAGACCCGTGCCCCAGAAGTGTAGATGTTTATGGGTTGTAAACCATGGAAACAGTAGATTGTGTGTTAAACACTTATCGTGGCAGTTGTAAGAAAATAAACAAACCTTAAAACAAACAGTAAAGTTCCCGAGTGGCGACCGCGCACTGGAAAGCGTAACGTAGGCAGGCCTCTTCCGCGGTGGACTAACGACCTGGTGAAGATCGTGGGAAGCCGCTGGATGCGGGCAGCGCAGGACCGGTCGTCGTGGAAACCTTTGGGGAGGCTTTTGTCCGGTAGTGGAACGTTTTTCGGCTGATATGATGATGATGATGAAACAAACTCTTCCCCTCTCACTCGTACGGGGAATGTTTTCCGTCCGCCTCGGAAGACAAAAATATTGTGTATGCTTGGTGTATGCATACATAAATGTGTATGACTACGCCCCAATGTTTCGATGTTTTTGTGAATTGTTTCGAAATATCTGTCGCAAGAGACGTGGCTTAATACCATAAACAGACAATAACAAAACGGGTTAAAATATGTCAATTGAAAAATTAGGGTCACCTGGCTCGGAGTTCAGATAACCTCAAAATTAGTTAGGGGCTTGTAGACATTGCCTTGGTCGTATTTTGTTCTATATTTAGCGCAGTAACTGGTCCACTTCAACGTTTAGAACTTATAACTCTTTATAACCTCGTAGGTATTCAAACGGTTTTATAAAGGGTGTCCCAAAATTAACGCAGGATTTGAATTTGCCGCCATCCGTGCAGTAAAGTGTTGGCAACCCAAAAAAAAAACAATTTGACAGATGACAGGTTAGGGTTAGTAAAAATGGAGCGTTACACGGTAGAATAACGTTCTTCATTATGCCATACGTGCCACATGCCATACAGCCCGTGAAACAATTCAATTACTGTAGTCGTGTACATCCTATCCTACTAATATTATAAACCATTTTAAGTTTGTTAAAATGATTAGACGTATGTTTGTTACTCTTTCACGCTAAAACTACAGAACGGATCTGGCTGAAATTTGGTAGGTAGACAGATTAGGACCTGGATTAACACATAGGCTACTTTTTTCTACGCTTAGCGGCTCGCGCACTGCGCATCCTCGAAAAGTCATAGAAACGTTGTCCACGCGGGTGAAGCCGCGGCAAACAGCAAGTTTTTGATAAAAGAGTGCGTATGTGCCAGCAAAGCCGTTGACGCCATTTGCCCGATGTGTTATTCCATAAATAACCTTATTTTATGATTCAATAAAAAAAAACAATCTGAAGACTAAAAACTGTGTTTTCTATTTAATTCAAATGTTGCGTTAATTTTGGGACACCCGTTATATTTTAAAGTGTGAGAATTCGTTAGATTCGTGTATCCTGAATGTCATAGCGGTGAGAATCGAAGTCGGGAACTTAAATGACGTAGGCGACACACACGATCGCTTGGAAAAGAATATATTGGAGAATTTTAGGTATTTGATTTGGAATGTTAATTGATGGAGTAGATGTAAAAAACAAGTTAACGATTTCTCGGTCAGAAAACCCAATGTAAAGTTAAATTTATAACGATTTAATAATTGGTAATGTCGCTAATCATCAGTATCAGCTGGACTACTTTTCTAAAATGACCACTGTACCAAAAGGACCACTTTCTTAAAATGACCACTTCCCAAATGAATACTTTCCCAAAATGAACACTTTCTTAAAATGACCACTTCCCAAATGAATACCTTCTCAAAATGAACACTATCTTAAAATTACCACTTCCCAAATGAATACTTTCCCAAAAAGAACACTTTTCCAAAATGATTTTAATTACGGTTCCCTGCTATAGGAAACTTGACGTAGGTATTATTTTTAATCGCTTTTTGTGGACATCTGATGAACATATGTAGATTCTACATAAATATGATTCCATGATCGTCATTGTAGATTATTTATTTTAGAATAGTTATACCTGCGACTGTTTCGAAGAGCGTGGCAACGCAGAGATTTCAATTCGTTTCAATTCTTTATACAGGGTCTTAACAAAAGTACGCACTTTTTTTAACTGGAGCATGTACTCATGAAACTGAACAACTTTGCCCAAGAAACCCATGGTCAATTCGCTTTTGTTTTTTTAATTAAAATTATTAAATTGCGCGGAATACGCCAGAATACGCCGCGGCGGCGTGGCGGGCCGGCGCGATCATTGAACTTTGTCAATACGCGGATACCAGCTGGGAGTTGTATTCTGAGCAGTTGATAATTTAATAAAAAAATAATAAATGCGAATTGACCATGAGTTTCTTGGGGAAGGTTGTTCAGTTTCATGAGTACAAGCTCCAGGTTAAAAAAGTGCGTACCTTTGTTAAGACCCTGTATATCTTGTTTGTATTTATTTATTTATTTAAGTAAATTTACAGCATAATAGTACACACCAAAGCGCTGTAAATATAATGGTTATTAAATATTTTAGATACAAAAAAAAATACATTTCACAACAAGGTATCCGTATCAGTACACGTCGACATTACATTATATCATTTAATTGTATCACATAGATCTTACTAAAATAATTTAATTATATACTTACATTTTTATAATTATATCAAGTAACAGCTACTTAATGGAAGTCAAATTGTTTAACCTAAGGTCACAATAATTCATGCACATTCTCTCAATCGTCCTCCATTCATCTGCATATACATCGTACTGAGGGAAGGAGTTGACAAGGTCATTTAGTGCTCGCAGAGCGCGGTTCGCGGGAGACTCTCTGCGCGCCACGGTGCGTGCGGCCGGCACCGCAAACAGACGTAGGGATGCGATTCGGAAACGATTTCGGTATTGATTGATAAGACTATTTATTTTGGTACCTGTGACAGCATTCCAACGTGAGCCTCTTATAGTGCGTGGTCTGCGGCTGAGACTGGCAGAGCTCGCGGCACCGGACCAGTACCCGCTGAGCGTCCGCGTACCATCCAGCCTCGTTTAGGAAACCACCTGGAACCCAATCAGAGAAAGTATTTTATTAGGGTATCCCCCTAGCTAACTAACGCCGTCGTCGGTTAAAACAATTTCGCCGAGTACATACTTTGACGAAAATTTTGAACGATGAATTTTAAGGCGGTAATACGAGTATTACAGATTTTCGTTATTTTTACGTCAATCACTTCTAAACGATACAAATCCCAAGGTTGAAATAAATACCCTTATTGTTGATGATGTTTTTTTAAGGTCAAAAGCTATTAGCAACACGATTGAGCAGTTTTGACTCGATAGACTCCGTTTGGTTGGTGGTAGGTAGGGCATTTTCTAAGCCCTTCTGGCTAGCTACCACCATTTTCTAAGTCTTGCCGCCAAACATCAGTGTTAACAATATTGATGTGTTCTGGCTTGAAGATAAGATAGCCAGTTCTCCATTGCGTTGGGAAATCTTGGTAAGCCCGCTTGCATCTTAGGCATCGTCACTTACCAGATGTGAAGGGCTTATCAAATGTGAATAATAATAAAAAAAACAAAGATAGGTCTACACCGTAACTTTCAACTCTAGTTATGACTAATATTTTGAATAAAAAAAATATACAACAATATGTGTTATGATAATACAAAGTGAGTAATGTTATTATTTTTTATACTTTCATTGTGGTTTTTGATTAAAACGAAAAACCACTGAAAAAGTTTGGTTATTTTCTTTACTCTTTAAACGTAAAGAAAAAGACAAAGACAACTGTTCCAATGAATACCTCGCCTTGAGAATAGTTACCGTAGTTTGTTATGAAACTATTGACTCTGTAAAATATAGTTCGTTGTGGTTACAGATAGCACGAGTGCCATAAGGGGCCACTAAATAAATAACAAATATTTATAAATCCTTACTTATATTATAAATGTGAAAATGTGTTTGTTTCTTTGTTAGTTTGTTTGTTACCCTTTCACGCTTCAACGCCTAAACCAATCTTGATGAAATTTGGCATACAGGTAGCCTGTGTTACTGGGAAGGACATAGGCTACTTTTTATCCCGTGAAAATAGCATAGTCCGATGCAGTTCCCGAGGAAACTGAAAAAATACTCTTTTTTGGTTAATTTCTCTAACTTTGCAACGGACCAATGGCTTGCTGTGTTTTTTTGCACAGATATGGTTGAGGGGGTGGGATATGACATAATTTACTAATGAGCATATCCCGACCAAGTTCCCGAGGGATCTGGGGAAAACTCATTTTAAAACGGAGCGACGGATTGAAGTGATTTTTGTATAGAATTGGTTGAGAGGATGGGAAGTGACATATACTTGCTAATCAGAATAGCCCGATACAGTACCTGAGGGATCTGGATAAAAGCTTGCGGCTCGCGCACCACTCACCCTCGAAGACAGTCATAAAAACGATGTCCACGCGGGCAAAGCCGCGGGCAAAAGCTAGTACTAAATAAACTAGAGCACCTATTCTTAAAATTCATCGTTTTGTTAAGATTCGAGTTCATTAATTTATTTCATATTATCAATGTCAAGTTTACAGTATTTTAAAAATGTCAAAGGATAATATTATGATAGTCAAAATAAAAATACAAAAATGGGAATAAAAATTAAGATAAATGTCGTAAGTAATATAAAAAAATAATTTAATGTCAACTTAAATATAAAATCTGTATATGTCATTTTAATAGTTGTTTAATTTTTTTTTATTCACAATTGGTAAGCCCTTGGCATCATCTTAACTGATGATAAATGATGATGATGCCGAAGATGGAAGCGGGCTTACCAAGATTCCCCATCGCTATGGAGAACTGGCTATCTTATGTTCATACCGGAACACATCAATGTTAACATTGATGTTTGGCGGCAAGACTTAGATAAGATGGAGGTAGCTAGCCAGGCGGGCTTGGAAAATGCCCTACCGCCAACCAAACCGAGTCTTACAAGTTGACCCCACCGGGAAACGAACCCGCGACCTCCTGGTGTGAAGCAAATGGACTAACCATTAACGCCACGGAGGCGGTTGAAAATTTTTTGATATACTAATATATTCTACGTGATCGAATCAGAAACGAGGAGATCCGTAGGAGAACCAAAGTAACCGACATAGCTCTCAGAATTGCTAAACTTAAGTGGCAGTGGGCGGGGCACATTTCTCGTAGAACAGATGGCCGTTGGGACAGTAAAGTTCTCTAGTGGCGACCACGCACCGGAAAACGTAGTGTAGGCAGGCCTCCCACTCGGTGGACCGATGACCTGGTGAAGGTCGCGACTCGCGAGCAGCCGCTGGATGCGGGCAGCGCAGAACCGGTCGTCGTGGAAATCCTTGGGGGAGGCCTATGTCCAGCAGTGGACGTCCTTCGCCTGATATGATGATGATGACTCATGAACCGACTTCATTTATTGAATAGAATTCATTATACAACAAGACGTTCTTCAATAGGAGCGTAAACGTTTGGTCATTGTTTTCATCTTTGATGACTGCGGGTAGTCACTCGTATTATAATAATACAGCGAATGGACCGATCACGCGCGGGTTTTTTTGTTGCGAGAGCGTTCGCCGCTGAACCGCTAGGAGCCGGCCTGTGTTCCGCAAGTTCCTTCCTCCTGAGTCCTGTGGTGCGTCGATCAAAGGTACACATGTTTCGCCGGACGTACAAATACAATGAGTACAATGGCATTGCGTAGTCTTTTGAACTGATCCCGGCATGTGTCTCTTAAGCGTGTACCTAATAATGTCCTCATTGCTCTCTTCTGCAGGACAAACACTCGATCCGAGTCCGTTGAGTCACCCCATAAGATTATACCACACCCTGGACACTTCATACAACGGGCCATAAATGACATTTCAAAAAAGGAATGACGGAACAAACAATATGGCGGCGAGATCCTATACGTTCGACAACCAAACTGTTACCAATCTGTATCAATCTGGATGACGAGGGGGTGAGGTCGCAATCTAGAGAGAGGCAGGTAGTGTCCATTCTGTATGTTAGTACTAATATATATACTTTGATTACACCGTAGGACATTATTGATTGGAAGTGAACAAGTATGCCTGCCTGAGTATCCCTGGAGACACAAGCGGTCGCAATTTTCTCAAAGAATACGCTGTTTCACTGAGTCTGTCGCAAAGTGCCTGCTGTAGTGCTGCTTCCAGTTCAAGTTCGAGTCCAACATAAATCCTAAGGAACCACATTTGTTGGTCAGACGTACCGGACTGTTAATTTGTAAAGCTGTTTTTATTGGCCTAGTATAGTAAACAATACAACGTTGGATTTTGTATTATACTCTCTCCTTGTCCGAGAGGGGTTTTACAATGTAGTTACGCTGAACGTATACAGCGCCATCACAATATTTCAAAGCTATAAAAAAAAAGTTAGCTCTCTCGCCTGGCAACACTAGTGTCTGGAATGTCATTACGTTTTTTGTGCACAGCGCTGTCAGTGTACTCTTACGATTTATTTATTAGTATTTTACAAAAAACACAGGAAGAAAGTATAAAATGGGTGTTTTTAATAAGTTAATCCTATGTGCAGTGATTAGTGTTGTAGACAAAACACAGGAAAACACTGTTTTCTTGGTTATATGACGTCTATGTTAGCAGGTAAACAAACCTCATCGAAAAGGTAAAAAAGATTATTTATTTTTTTACTTATTAATATTATGTATACTGTTACTTGTTATTATCGTGTGCTTTATGAATAATTTAATTGTATTTATCGTCATTCGGCCGTTTGATGAGATCCACTCTGAGAGTTGTAAATAGATTACATTTTATTTTCTTGTTTATCTCATCATAAGTTTGTGCGTGGACCACCACAGTGGTGTCGTCAGCGAAGAGAACGAGCATTCCCTCCGAAATATGGAATGATAGATCACTGATAAACAACATAATAATTTTAATTTGTTAATATTTTATTTAACACTGAAAATGTTAAGCTATTGCATAGCTTTCATCGCGGGCTTTGAGCGCGGCGACCGAATCAAGAAATTCCGTAACGAAAAAAACTACTAGTGCGTTCTAAAATAACTTAGAGTGCCTTCTATTAGCGATTTGCGGTACTAAAAGGTTACTGACTCAGCCGAGCGTGACGTAAAGTTACCGCGTTCTAAAAAACAGAGGCCACTATTAGCGACTTACGGTACTAAAAGGACTTAGTCAATTTTACTGGTGTAGCTTTCTTAGTGTTAGAGTTGTTAAAAAATACTATGCAATAGCTTTACCGCGGCAGTCCCCGAGTGCCACGCGTCTTTTTTTTGTCGCTTCGGTACATGTCCGATTTTCAGCGAAACTCCGACATCGCCCTGGTGTCGTGAGCTTTCGGACTACGTGGCTGATTGGGATGCCAAAAGATGCGTCTGGACGAGGGCTTCAAAATGCATTTAAAAAAAAACAATTTTCTTTTTAAAAATAGAAAAGTGTGAAAAATGAGGTTGTTTTTCGCCTGGTTTGAGAAATGCTCCGGCGCGTACTATACTTTCTCTGGCGCTCTATGTATACAGTCTGTAACAACTGGTTTCGTTAAATCAGGCTTCTGACGACTTCTCCTAAAGAACATTTAGTGAATTCGCAAAAACAAAATCGTTTTCCCATTTTAAGTGCTCTAAAACTAGTCAGTCGGGTGATCGGATTTTCTTATACTCGTAATTTACTAGCCTAGGAAAAAACACTCGCTTGATTCACCAAAAAAAATATTAAAAGAAATTAGTTTTCTCTGAGTATATGATTTTTACATCCTCCATAGAGCGGCAGAGAAAGTAAAGTACGCGCCGGAGCATCTTCAAACAGAGAACTGTAGTTAGTTTGTTACATCCTGCATAGAGCGACAGAGAAAGTTTAGTACGCGTCGGAGCATCTCCAAACAGAGGACTGTAGTTAGTTTTTTATATCCTGCATAGAGCGACAGAGAAAGTACAGTACGCGTCGGAGCATCTCCAAACAGAGGACTGTAGTTAGTTTGTTACATCCTGCATAGAGCGACAGAGAAAGTACAGTACGCGTCGGAGCATCTCCAAACAGAGAACTGTAGTTAGTTTGTTACATCCTGCCTGCATAGAGCGACAGAGAAAGTAGAGTACGCGTCGGAGCATCTCCAAACAGAGGACTGTAGTTAGTTTGTTATATCCTGCATAGAGCGACAGAGAAAGTACAGTACGCGTCGGAGCATCTCCAAACAGAGGACTGTAGTTAGTTTGTTACATCCTGCATAGAGCGACAGAGAAAGTACAGTACGCGTCGGAGCATCTCCAAACAGAGAACTGTAGTTAGTTTGTTACATCCTGCATAGAGCGACAGAGAAAGTACAGTACGCGTCGGAGCATCTCCAAACAGAGGACTGTAGTTAGTTTGTTACATCCTGCATAGAGCGACAGAGAAAGTACAGTAAGCGTCGGAGCATCTCCAAACAGAGGACTGTAGTTAGTTTGTTATATCCTGCATAGAGCGACAGAGAAACTACAGTAAGCGTCGGAGCATCTCCAAACAGAGGTCTGTAGTTAGTTTGTTATATCCTGCATAGAGCGACAGAGAAACTACAGTAAGCGTCGGAGCATCTCCAAACAGAGGTCTGTAGTTAGTTTGTTATATCCTGCATAGAGCGACAGAGAAAGTACAGTAAGCGTCGGAGCATCTCCAAACAGAGGACTGTAGTTAGTTTGTTATATCCTGCATAGAGCGACAGAGAAAGTACAGTAAGCATCGGAGCATCTCCAAACAGAGGACTGTAGTTAGTTTGTTATATCCTGCATAGAGCGACAGAGAAAGTACAGTACGCGTCGGAGCATCTCCAAACAGAGGACTGTAGTTAGTTTGTTATATCCTGCATAGAGCGACAGAGAAAGTACAGTACGCGTCGGAGCATCTCCAAACAGAGGACTGTAGTTAGTTTGTTACATCCTGCATAGAGCGACAGAGAAAGTAAAGTACGCGCCGGAACATCTCCAAACAGAGGACTATAGTTAGTTTGTAACACCCTTTATAAAGCGGCAGAGAAAGTACAGTACGCACCGGAGCATCTCCAAACAGAGGACTGTAGTTAGTTTGTGTACTCACCAAGTCTAAGTCCTAGGTGTATAAGCCGGTCTTTAGTGTGTGTGGTGGCGTCGCATCTCTTCAGGTACGCGCTCGCCAGCTCTGTCGATAGTTTCGAACCGTGCTCAATCACCGCCTGCGAAATATTACACTTTGTTAGAATAAAAGGAATAAACTAACCAATTTAATTAAATTTAAAAAAACAATTCAACCCTGCAGAACTCGCTTCTGGGTAAAAATACCTCAGAGCACCTAAATTTGATTATTATTATTATTATTTTTCTAAGCCCCCTGGCAACTCAGTATTCTAGGCGATGGACAATACACACACATGCACACCAAGCGGCGCAGTCAGTTGTCAAACTTTGGAACACAAAGCTATTTTCTTAGGTAACGCCAATCAAATTCTGGTAGGTATTTATCACCCGGTATCGAGTATTCGTGTTTGGAAATAGCTTTTTTTTATTTCACAATTAGTAAGCCCTTGGCATCATCTCACCTGATGGTAAGTGACGATGATGCTGATGAAGATGGAAGCGGGCTTACCAAGATTCCCCAACGCAATGGAGAACTGGCTATCTTATCTTCAAGCCGGAACACATTAATGTAGTTAACACATGTAGTAGTTGCGGCAAGACTTAGATAAGATGGTGCTAGCTAACCAGGCCCTACCACCAACCAAACCGAGTCTTACAAGTTGACCCCACCGGGAATCGAACCCGCCACCTCCTAGTGTGAAGTGAATGGACTAACTAGGTTTACATCGCACTTCAAAATCAATGGACTTAATGAAGTCGGTTAAGCTACAGAATCAACGACAGACATAAATATAAATGAAAACGTTATCCTCCTAGCGTCATCACTAATCAGGTAAAATGATATGAAATAATTTACACAACCACAATATTTGATTTATACAGCCGTCTTCAGGGTGGGTGGAAGCTTTTTGGTACGTAAATAAGGTTTTCACAAAATAGCGATATTGTTCAGTTTTTTTAAGACATTTAAATTAGGTTTTGAGATGTGGTGTTAGAACAGAATGGAAAATTATTAAATTAAAATTAAAAATTGTTTATTAGGTCACTTGTAACAATATCTCAAAATAGAGGTTGAGACCTCCTTTTAGGTTTTTTTTTGTAAACCTGTGTCAGGGGGACTCGCCACTTCCATAACAAAAGTCTGATAATAAACAATGTGAACACATATAAACAAGATATTAAGGAAACAAAAATGTAGAAAAAGAAAACCTTGTGTATCTATGTTTTGTGTATATTTTAAGTGTTTGTGTGTGTGCTGTTTGTGTGTGTGGTGTGGAAAGAATCAGCTGGATAGAAAATAAAACAAACTAAGTGGTTCTGCATAAGGTGTAAGAAAAGAGAAGCCTGCTGCACGTAGTCAAAAACAGAAGAACAAATATGTTAGGACGCCTGACACGATACGACAGAGTTCTGAAAACCATCATAGAACGAAAGATAGAGTAAAGAAGAGGTAGACAAAGACAAAGGACCAATTTTAACCGCCTTCGTGGCGTAATGGTTAGTCTATTCGCTTCACACCAGGAGGTCGCGGGTTCGATTTCCAGCGGAGTCAAATTTTGTAAGGGTTTGGTGGGGTAGAGAATTTTTACCAAGGCTGTCTGGCTAGAGACTCTCTCTTATCTAAATCTTGCCGCCTAATATAAAATATGTTAACAGCATTTATGTCAGCATATCAGCCGAAAAACGTCCACTGCTGGACAAAGGCCTCCCCCAAAGATTTCCACGATGACCGGTCCTGCGCTGCCCGCATCCATCGGCTTCCCGCGATCTTCACCAGGTCGTCGGTCCACCGCGTGGGAGGCCTGCCTACGCTACGTTTTTCGGTGCGCGGCCGCCACTCGAGAACTTTACTGCCCCAACGGCCATCTGTTCTACAAGCTATGTGTCCTGCCCATTGCCACTTCAGTTTACAGTTTACAGCATTGATGTATTAAGATGGCCAGTTCCCAATTGCGTTGGGGAATCTTGGTAAGCCCGCTACCATCTTCGGCACATCGTCACTTAACATAAGGAGAGGTAATGCCAGAGGCCTAACAATTATGGATTTTTTTATAGTCGAAGCAACATAGAGCAAATAAAAAAAGGCATTTTAGATTTACCCCGACGAACGTGTGGAACGGGACCTTCATTCACATCTGGAATCAGATGTGCAGGTTTCCTCACTATATTTTCCTTCACCGTAAAAGCCATTGGTAAGTATAGTACGTAAGTTTCGAAAAACTCATTGGTACATTGGCCGTCCGGTTTTGTACTCGGGACCTCTGCTTAGGAGGACTGAGTCGTAACCGTTGAGCCACCGACGCTTTTAACCCTCTTGTTACTACTGCCGTTTTAAAACAACATTTTTTCAAACAAAAGAAATTTTTCAATAGATTATTTTTTGTTGCCATTATATTTTTAGTAGCATATACGTTTCAAATACAAAATTTTGCCCCCTTTTAAAGTGAAACTTTTATTAAATCGTCTCAATTTTTTTCGTCTGTGTGTTGCATGTCGCGTGTCGGTCGCTTTCGTATCTGACGGTATGATCGTTTCGTCCTCTGTACCGTAGCGAGAGCAGCCATGATCGTTTCGTCCTCTGTAAAGTTTCACTTTTACCGTGGTTTCATAAAACCACACACTTACTTTTTTTATATAAAAAGTGTTGTAGAGTGTGTAGAGTAATTGGCGATTACTCTACACACAAGAGCAGTGCTCTTGAATTGAAGAAGAAGGTGTTGTTTACTCTGAATTATATGATGTGACTATAGCGTCTAGAAAATGAGGATCGTGTGAAGAGATTATCGAAAAACCGGCCAAGTAAGAGACGGATTTTTGCACCGAGGGTTCCACACACCACACTTTCCGTTGGTCTCATTTGCTTTTTGTTTTTTTTCTGTTTTAAGTACTCTTTTTTATATAGTGTAATCGGTGTGTGTTTGTGTCAAATAAAAATCTCTCTATTGTCTATACATGTATAATAATGATATCTATTCAATACGTACAAAAGACATCGACGCAACCGACAAAAATGTTTTTTTATTTAGTTTGGACTTCTTAGCCGAGTACGACTCACACTTGGCCGTTTTTTTTAATATTCGTTGTTTTACTTCAGAATTAGTACTATAAACACACCAAGTTTCACGCTTGTGTTTATTACCGTTTTTACGATACATTGAGCTACACCCCCCCTCCCCCCTTAGCGTTGCCAGGCGTCCGGATAAAGCCGGACAGTGTTAGGCTTTTTGGATGCGTGTCCGGCCAAATTAGAAGGTGTCCGGCCTGTCCGGCTTTTTAGGTTTAATGATTTTTCCAGTCACCTGGACATTCGGGTGAGCGCTGTCGTATTTATGAGACTATGGCGGCGTTTTTTTGTCTGATTAGGACCTCGCTAAAGGCCAGTAAACATGACTGATTGATTTAGGGGTGTCTAAAGAGGGCTTTAATAATTTAGGAAGTCCGGCTTTTTTACCCAAAAGTCCGGCTAAACTGGCAAGTATATATATATATTTAGTTTTAAGACCTGGCAACCCTACCCCCCTTCATTTTTCACTTCTTATTTTTTTATTACTTGATGGCAGATACCCTATACATACCTATTCTGTGGAAAACAGGCGGCTTCTTATCACTGTTTCAAAGATACAGCCGTTTAAAGGTCGGACAAACAGTCAGATAGACGGGCGGATGGACAGACAGCGTTGGCTTAGTAATACGGTCTCCTTACTTGGTACGACACCCTAATAATGCTTAATAATTACATGTAATAGGGATGAGGACAGCAACAGATATACATTATGAACTCTTGGTCAGAGATATGTTATAATATATAAGGGGAGGTAGATAGGTTACATGCGTCCGAAAAGTGAAGCAAAAAAAAGATGCCAATTGGCATCTCTTTTCTTAATAGCATTCGGTGCAACGGAAGCGAACTACCTATAATGTTGTGTGTGTAAATGGGTTCGATTTTCAAATGTTGTTTGTTAGTGCATAACCCATCTATGGTAACTAATCTCTGCTCTTGGTCACTAAATTGCCCCCCTACTTAAACTTCGGAAAACCTTACTCGTTTTGTTTTCCTTCGAGTCTTCGATTTTTAATTTATCAAAATCACAAAATGAGTACTTAAATGACGCTGCTAAACTATGATGTCACGACTAGGTATTTCAAACATTTTTAGAACAAAATGCCGTTTTTGATCATCATTACAGCTCATATACGTCCCCACCGAGGGGCTCGAGCCTACCCTGAATCAGGGCGATTAGGCCTTAGTCGACCACGCGGGCCCAGTGCGGGTTGGTCGACTTCACACACAACCTTCGAGTTTCCTCGCTCCCCACCGAGGGGCTCGAGCCTACCCTGAATCAGGGCGATTAGGCCTTAGTCGACCACGCGGGCCCAGTGCGGGTTGGTCGACTTCACACACAACCTTCGAGTTTCCTCGCAGGCGTGTGCAGGTTTCCTCACGATGTTTTTCCTTCACCGTTAAAGCAATCGGTAAGTATGTACGTAAGTTTTTGAAAAACTCATTGGTACATTGGCCGTCCAGATTCGAACCCGGTACCTCTGGTTAGATGGACCGAGTCGTTACCGGTTGAGCCACCGACGCTTGATTGATGAGCCGTTTTTGATAGATGATAAAAAGTAACTCAGATGACTAGCATTCGTCATCCCTATTATGATGCGCTTGAGCTCACCTGAAAGCACTGCAGTAATCGCAACTGCGCGCCCGAGAAGCGCAGCAACCTCTCGAATATGTCCAGCTTTGACAGCTCATCGCTCAGGTTACACAGCTTCTTTTCCTGCAGCATCTGCAACAAGCAAGAAACAAGGTTTATTGTCTTTCATCATCTCGTTGGAGTTTGTCACAACGATGCTTTGACTCAACGGGATCTTTTATGCTAAACCAGCCAGACTTTTGCACTTAGGCGTGTTCCTACTCGATGAGAGCTAATATGTGTTACGGCTAAAGGTGGGTGTTGAACATAAACTTAAGATTAGCCGGCTAAACTACACCCGGGGGGGTTCGACTGTAAGCCAGCCGGCTAATCTTAAGTTTATGTTCACAGCCACTTTTATCCGTGATATATACAGGGTGCGAGGGACCAAGTGTTACTACGGAAAAACTCCATAACTCCGTCAAATGTTGATATTTCTATTTGAAAATTTATGGTAATTGGGAAAATTTACCTATTTTATAGAGTTAGACACAAAAAGTGTAAAACTTGACTCCGGAGCAGATAGAAAATCGGTTGGAGAGAGCCCAGGCACTAAAACGCTTGCACGCGAGTGAAGCTTTGCCAAACATTGTCTTTTCGGATGAAAAAAAATTCACCGTCCAGCAATACGTGAACAAGCAAAATGACCGTGTTTGGTTAAAGCAAGGACCAGCTTTTGTTATGGTTTGGGCCGCAGTGACTGCTGAAGGTCACTCTCCGGTCGTTTTTCTTGACCAGGGTGTCAAAATTAACAAGACCGTTTATTGCGAACAGGTCTTAAAAGAAGCGTTAATATCGTGGGCATATAAACAATCGGAGTCAGGACATGGGCATTCCAGCAGGACTCAGCGCCGTCACACGGAGCTCTTGAAAATCAACAATTTCTTCGTGAGAATGTTCCAAAGTTCATTTCGGCGCAACAGTGGCCGCCCCCTTATTCCCCAGACGCCAACCCGCTGGATTTTTTCATTTGGAGCATTTTGGAGGCTAGGGTATCCACTATGAAACACCATAGTTAGGATACGCTGAAGGCATGTCTTCGTCGAGAATGGCAGCGAATCCCGCAGGCCCACATTCGTGCAGCGTGTGATGCGTTCATCGGCAGACTCAACGCCATAATCAAGGCTAAAGGCGGTTGTAACGAAAAATGAGTATATCTTTTAGAAAATAGATAAATTTTCCCAATCACCATAAATTTTCAAATAGAAATATCAACATTTGACGGAGTTATGGAGTTTTTCCGTAGTAACACTTGGTGCCACGCACCCTGTATACATCTAAACTAAATCTGTCGCTTGCGTTGATTTCTTTAGTTTGTAATGAATAAGTTACACTTTTGTGGAAAGGTGTGGTTGGTACGAAACCCTCGCTACGCCAGTCAGTCTCGCACTTGGCCGGTTTTTTGGGTACGGTTTCTTCCCTATTTCCTAGCTACCTTAATACCAATTATAATTATAACAAGCTTATAAAGCTAGAGCCTTATTCAATCAATCGCTAAAGATATGGTCTGTAAAGTTTTATACCCACACCAATATCGTCTGCATAAAATGTTTGTTAAAATTAGGGATGCAACGAATACGGATATACTGTTATACGTACTCGCCGAATATTAATACTATTCGTGTAGACATTTTATTAATTTGTTGAGTGACTCCACAGGCATCATTATCGTATCAGCCGAAGGACGTCCACTGCTGGACATAGGCCTCCCCCAAGGATTTCCATGACAACCGCTTCTGAGCTGCCCGCATCCAGCGGCTTAACGCGACCTTCACCAGGTCATCGGTCCACCGAGTGGGAGGCCTGCCTACGCTACGTTTTACGGTGCGCGGTCGCCACTCGAGAACTTTACTGCCCCAACGGCCATCTGTTCTACGAGTTATGTGCCGCGCCCACTGCCACTGGCATATGGCGAGAAAACCAATACTACCCGAAGCTTAAGAAATTAGCTCAAATATATTTCTCCATTAAAGCCTCGGTGGCGTAACGGGTAGGGCCACGTACCAATGTGTTTTGAAATTCGATTTCGTATTAAAGTTTATCCGACGCTCTTACGGCGAAGGTAAACATCTTGAGGAAACCTGCACACGCCTGTGAAGAACTTTTAAGGTTGTGTGTGAAGTCGACTAAGGCCCGATCGCCTTAATACAGGGCACACTCTAGCCCCTGGGTGGGGACGTATGCTGATATGATGATTAAAGCGTCCACCGTTGACTTCAAAAGTCTTTTTTCAACGCCGAGCAAGGTACATAATGAGAATAGGAACAGATTGACGCCAAAAAACTTACAAAATATGCTTGCTCTTCTTAGGAAAATATACTTTTTAATCAAAATTGTTTATTATTCGTATTTGTATTCGACGAATATTTTATAATTGTATTCGTATTAACTATTCGTTGCAACCCTAGTTAAAATGTAACACACAACTGCACAAAACGTACAAAACGAAACAGTTGACACAACCCGTGACTAAGTAACAGTTCAAACTAACTTCCAGGAAGTAAAAAACAACGCGTATATAAACCATAAAACGCAATTTTGTATTGAAACTGTTGTCGACGCAATTTTGTATGGGAACGGCCAAACGGGTGTCAGTGTCGGTATAAAATACTTTGTTAACGGTTCATTTCATTTTCATTCAATGGCTTTAGAAATGGTTTAAGGAATGAACTTCCGGCGACAAATGAAAGAACATATGAGTAAAACAATGAAAATAGTGATTGGTAATAATATTTGTTGAGTAATGATTAGTCCTTTCGATTCACACAAGGAGGTCGCAGGTTCGATTCCTAGCGGAGTTGGTTGGTTGTAGGGCATTATCCAAACCCAACTGGCTAGCGAACACCATGTTTACTAATTCTTGCCGCCAGACATCAATTTTAACAGCATTTATGTGTTCCGGCTTGAAGATGGGATAGCCAGTTCCCCATCGCGTTTGGGACTCTTAGACCGTATCTATCTTCAGCATCATCGTCGTCACTTACCCTCAGGTGATATGATGCCAAGGGCTTATCAATATGTTAATAAAATAAATATTGTACGATGGGATACATTTATTCAGTAATATTTACCTAATCTTTGACGGTGGCAAGGAACTAGCCGATGGTAGTTTATGTTGTAAACAAAAAAAAACGAAAACAACCGCTTGACAAAGCAAGTTCTGGAGTGGCGACCGCCGTTCAGACAAAAGTAACGTGGAACGGCAACGGCTAGGTAGAGTGCTATACAGCTAAGTTTAATGTAGAGCTGTACATGAACCCACTAAAGTTTCAGATAAATAGACATAACCACTTCTTGTTAAAAACGGTTTAGTGATTTTTGAGTTAATTTCGAGCTTTCCTTCACTGTTTTTATACATTACTCTATACATTTACCTACTAGTCGAGTTGAAATTTATACATTACTCTATCCATTTACCTGCTAGTAGAGTTAAAATTTAAATACGCTTAGCCTCTCACTTGGACCACGCCCCACATGAAAGGACATTGTCCGCTCAATGCTCTGACAGATAACACAAAATGTAACATGCGTTGTTTACATTCTGACCAAATAGTTGCACACATTTCGTACTAAACACGTCTTGCTTCATATTAGGCGCAAGAAAATAGGTTTGAAGCCGTACACTTGAAGAAAGGTTTTGTATTTTGTATTTTACATACATTTGAAAGTCAATAATAGTAGTTTATGAAACTTTTGCATTATGAGGGGTATGAGTATGAATTTAAAAAACGAGCCATTTAATACCTAGTTATGTGCAGTTTCATACACTACTTTATCTAATCTCATACATTGGGATTGAATCAAGTAAACAACAAAGGTCAACGTTAAAATAATAAGAAAAAAAAATTCTCACAAAATTCAGTATCTACAACAAAACGTGTCATAGCGCCAAATCCCAGCACATCACCGCGCTTGCGCTGAAGCGGACGCTGTCACAGACAGGTAAAAACAATGCTTTCACTGATCTCAGACATTTTTAAGCAAGCATGAAAATTATCCATGAAATTCAGTAACTACAACAAAATATATTCAATGAATGGCGCCATAACCTAGCACATCACCGCGCATGCGTTAAAACGGGCGCTGTCACAAACAAGTAAAAATTGGAATGAAAACTTTTTGTAATGCTGTAAAAATGGCGCGAACCGCATGTGCGATCCAATAAAAAAAATGGATATGGAAATTCGTTGGTGATATTAAATTTTTTGTAATGTAAAAAAATTATACTTTACAACATTATTTTATTAGAGAAATAATGTTGTAAAGTGTTTTTTTTTATTTCGGTATAGTGTATAAAGTATGCCAATATAAATTCGTTCTAAAGTTTATAATTCGAACTTTACGATATGAAAGTAGATAAATATGCTTTTCTAGTTTACAATCGTTCTTAACTACTAATTATTTGATCAAACAATCATTTAAACAAACATTGTCATTCATTAAGTAAGTATGTTTATTTATTCGAAACTAATTAATGTTTTGTTTACCGTTAAAATTGGTAAGTACCAATTAAGAACAAAACGTAACATTCTAATCAATTAGGCATCAAATATAATTATTTTCGGCAATGATTTGATTGACCTGCGGAAAAATAGTTTTAGCTATGCGCTAGGCAATTAATAAATTGATTAGACAAAACCATTAATTGATCGTTGATTTAGGATCAACTGGAAAAATAAAATTATCAACTATAAATCGAACCTGCGGTAAAATACACGTGAGTGCCATAATAAATATATTTTATTATGGCACTCATTTGCATAAAGTACAGATAATTCCTATTATCGCCCTAATTCAGGGCAGGCTCGAGCCCCTCGGTGGGGACATATATGAGCTGAAATGATGACAGATAATTATTTTTTTAATCTGAGAAAAAAATGATTTCGAGTAGCGCTATGACTGATTTGATCAGTGAAAATTATACCTACACATTGATCTGCGGTTCATAATCAATATTTTCAACCGATTTTCAAAAAGGACGACGTTAATTCGAGCGTTTCGGTGGCGTAATGTTATGTAGTACATTAGCTTCACATCATCAGGAGGTCGCGGGATCGATTCCCGGTGTAGTCTAACTTTGTAAGACTCTGTTTGGTTGGTAAAAGGACATTTTTTAATCCCGCCTGGCTAGCTACCACCATCACACTAATATTATAAAGGCGAAAGTTTGTGAGTGTGTATGTTTGTTACTTCTTGACGCAAAAACTACTGAACGGATCTGGCTGAAATTTGGTAGGTAGATAGATTAGGACCTGGATTAACACATAGGCTACTTTTTTTACGCTCGCGAGCCGCAGCGGCTCACTGCGCACCCTCGGAGAGTCAAAAAACCGATTTCTACGCGCGTGAAGCCGCGGGAAACAGCTAGTCCTATATAAATCGTGTCGCCAAACATCAATATTAACAGCATGATATGCTCCGGCTTGAAGATAATATAGCCAGTTCCCCATTGCGTTGGAGAATCTTGGTAAGTCTGCTTCCATCTTCGGCATTACCATTACTTAACATCAGGCGAGATGATGCCAAGGGCTTACCAATTGTAAATTTAAAAAAAGATCATGTTTTTTGTGTGTGTATGGTACGCGATATCTTCGAAAATTCGGTAGGTATACTTGTCTACTAGTCATCTAACTTACTTTTTATGAACTGTAAAAAACGAAATTTTGTTCTAAAAATATTTGAAATACTGAACTACTAGCCCCCCGCCCGCGGCTACGCCTGTGTTGGTTCCGATTTTCCCGTGAGATTAAGACGTTTTCCCGGGGTAAAAAGTAGCCTATGTGCTATTCCAGGACCTAAACTAAATGTGTGCCAAGTTTCATCCCAATCCATTCAGTAGTTTTTGGGTGAAAGAGTAAAACAAACATTTATACAGCCATACATACAAACTAATACAAATACTATGGGCCTCATAAGAAGGCTCAAGGTCACCTAAAGGGCAATGGAGGGTACTATGCTCGGAGTTTCTCTGCGTGATCGAATCAGAAACGAGGAGATCCGTAGAACCAAAGTAACCGATATAGCTCTCAGAATTGCTAAACTTAAGTGGCAGCGGGCGGGGCACATTGCTCGTAGAACAGATGGCCGTTGGGGCAGTAGAGTTCTCGAGTGGCGACCACGCACCGGAAAACGTAGTGTAGGCATGGCTCCCACTCAGTGGACCGATGACCTGGTGAAGGTCGCGGGAAGCCGCTGGATTCGGGCAGCGCAGATCCGGTCGTCGTGGAAATCCTTGGGGGAGGCCTATGTCCAGCAGTGGACGTCCTTTGGCTGATATGATAACATACAAACTGACGCGTTTATAATAATATTAGTAAGAATTATGTGTTAAATAAAAAATTGAAAATGAAAAACCGAATGAGTAAGTTTTTCCGAAATTGCAGAAGAAATTGAAGAAGAGCCTATATTTGGTGAACTTTATTTCATAATATCTATTTTTGATCCCTGTCATGTCATGTACTCGTACATACTGAATTGTGAACCGATATTGATGTTTCTTTTTTAACGTCCTTATATTATTATTACCCGACTGCGCCGGAAGGCGAGTTATATTTTTTGAATGTATGTATTTACGAGTATGTTTGTATATTTCTTTGGCACTAACGGCTTTATGGACTTTCATGGATTTCATGGACTTCACCTTAAGTGACATAAGATACATTTTTACCCGACTAGTCAAAAAAAGAGGTCATTTAATTGTTTGGGTTCACGGCTACACGGCTTGATAGATTTTGGAGTGCGAGGTGTCGTTAGATTCGTCTCAATTTCATGAGTGAAATAGGATACATTTTTATCCGACTGGCTAAAAAAAGAGGGGTTTCGTTTTTATGCAGTCGGGTTTTTTAATTTTTAATTAATTCCTATAGTTATTTCATTGTTTTTTCTCTGTTAGCAAAACATACAACAGGTATAAACATACATAGCATACACATGTAAAGTGTTATACCAAAACATAGGTATCTTTAATTTCCCCATTACAAAATGAATCATTCTGCACACAAACAGCAATGTGTTCTGCATCACGTGTCTAAGAAAATTAAACGGGTCAACATTATTTGCATAAACGTGATTCAGTTTTATTAAAATGTTCATAAGATAAACACTTGCAATCAGGTAGGATGATGCCAAGGGCTTACCAAATAAAAAATAAAACCAGCCAAGTGCGAGTCGGTCTCGCGCAAAGTAGAGTTCCGTAGTCTTTTCAAAAAATAAATGTATATTTAAAAAAACAAAATTAAAACATTTTGTATGGAAAATCTATTGAACTTTTCACAAATCCATTAGCACTTAGCCTACTTAAAAGCCTACTTAGCCGCGATAGTTTTCCTTTTACATTGATTATTATGTCCTACTATTTAAAAAAAATTTTAGATGTCCTAAAATAACGGTTTATCTGGAACAGGAGGACACTTGACTCTAACAAAAATTAGTACTTTAAAGATTAACCCTCAATAGTTTGAAAGACCTATTCATCGATACCCCACAGGATAGGGTACGCCAAGGAAAAAAAATCACTCATTCTTTACAGGTGAGGTACACTAAAAAAAATTTTTTTTCAAGATTTTATTGTACCACTTTATCGGCGTGTATAATGTGTATAATAATATCTATGTTAAACTACAGCTTTCTAGTAATAGTATAGTCTCTGTGCTAAGTCGCGGACATGGCGAAACTATAGAATCAGTGACAATACAATAAATTCATAAGTTTATCTCATTATCCTAAGACGTAGGTTACTCGATATACGAAAAATATGGCACAAAGCGCCCCACGCTTTTTTCACAATAATACTATTTTTTTTTCGTTCATTATTGTTTTCAGCTTACAATAAGAATTATTTTTCACTTTTTAGTTTGATGTGCTTTAGCGTGTTTAGCATAAGTGTGTTTTTTTTTAATTTGGACATTATTCAGCAACATTTAAAAAAATCGTCTGGCAACACTGAAAAGATTCACTTCATGTCGCTAAATCAGCGAAGTATAGTTAAGTATTTCTATAGCTAATTTATCACCCCACCATAAATTATCCAACAACAGATTAAATTCCACACCAGTTGGACGCGACGAAGCCACAGCAAGTTGATCATGTGTCAATTGTAAATTGATTGGAATAAAGAACGTTCACTGACTGCCAATTGAGTCGTCTGTCTGCCAAATTGAACTGTTGGTCGGCCAAACCGAGTTTTTACAATCTTTATATTGGCTTGCCGCGTTATTTTGTTTGTATGTTAGTTTCTTGCCAAATTGAACTGTTGGTGGGCCAAACCGAGTTTTTACAAGCTTTATGTTGGCTTGCCGTGTTATTTTGTTTGTTTGTTAGTTTGGGACAAATCTTGAAAGCTAAATTAGGACCACTTCCCGGTTTCTGATTGAACTGAAATTATGCATACACGTTAAATTTGGAGCATAATGCATGGTTACTTATGTGACGTCATTCTAAATCCAATATGGCGGAAACCCAAAGATGGTGGACCAGTTATTTTTTTATGCAGGTATCAAATGAAAGGGTTTGCTGAGTAGAATACTATTTTCAAATTAAAGCTTGTACGTAAAAGTTTTTAGATTTTTCGAATATTTTCTTAAACAAAGTGATGATCTTTACATAAGTTCCATAGGCGTTATCCTCACTGCTGATGCTGGTGCACGAGTCTCTGGGGAAGGTAAGGCCGTACTCCACACACGGAGGCCACTTTCGGGTAGGTGGAGGTTTTAGGTCTAGTGTTGAACTCTACTGTGTCAGAAGTTTCACAAACCGCCTATAAGGAGTCCGACACGACTTAACGACTGCAGTTTAGCTATAGCAACAGACGGAAAGCACGCGAAGCGCGGAAATTTTAAAGAAAAATGGCACTATAATCAAGGTACCTAATAACCGTGCTTCACGTCAGTTAACCTGCGTGATTGACCCCAACTGAGCCGCGACCGCTTCTGGGATCTGATTATAACATAACAATAAGCAAACGGCAGATCTCTAATACGATGGACAGACCAGATTGATGCAGTGGAAAGAAGCATCAGGAGAGCGGCGGTGATAGAGAAATAGCGCCGTGTTTTTTGGCGGGCCACCAATAACAAATACCTACTCTATGAGTCAAGAATTAAGGCTTTAAGATGACTCAATCAGAGCAGGTTGAAACGTGTTAAAATAATATCGAACGTAAGTCTATTAATTTCAAGTTCAAGTCAATGCGGGCTTCAACGCGGCTGTTACGTTAAAACAATTCTCTATTTTTACATGTTTTTGTTACTTTTCTTCACTTTAAAAAAAGTTTTAAAAAATGTTTTAAATGAAAAGTGTTAAAGTCACCGATTTTTGTGTGTTGGTTTTATTCAACAGTGAAATGAGAAAGAAGATAGGTCTTCTCGATTTTTAAAACATTTTTGATTGAAATTTAGTTTGCTGTTCTTGTACACTAATATTATAAAGAGGTAAAGTTTGTGAGTTTGTTGTAATCTCTGGAACTACTTAACCGATTTTGAAAATTATTTCACCAGTAGAAAGCTACATTATTCCTGAGTGACATAGACTATATCTACGCTCACCCTCAAAAACAGTCATTAAAAAGTATGCCCAAGCGAGCGAAGCCGCGGGCAAAAGCTAGTTTTTTTTAATACTTATGAAGTTTTTGATTTCATTATTAGTCTTGGCACATATGCCTCATTTAATGATTTTCATCAGTTTCAGTAAAAAGGAACTCTACTGAAATTTAGTTGATCGAGTTGTTAAAGGTGATCCAACATCTCTTCTTCATGCATTGTCTCCCTTATTAAAGGTCTTCTGATACTTCTTTGATATAGATAATATTATCCAATATTATCAGAAAGAGATTAGGAAAAAAACAATCCCGAAGACGCCCAAAAGCTACTTGGTGGAGAAACCTTGAAAAATTTTCCAAATTAATCCCAGCGGATCTAAAAGACAGAGCCGAATGGCGCAAACATATTCAGAGGGCCAACCCCAAATAATTTGGGAAGATGCACAGAGAAAGAAGATTATCAGAAAGACCTATCTCTTTTAAAATTCTCCTATGAAAAGTGTTAAAGAAGATTCTGTATCTTTGGTTATTATATTTTTCTTTGCTAGAAATGTCTTGTTCCTCCGAACCAGAAATAAAAAAAGTGGTAAAGTAAAAGCACGTGTGCAGTAAAATCAATTTCGCGCACACTTGAGGACTACTTTTAGAGCAACTGTATTGAAAAATATATGTATGTCAGACTTTGCTTTTTTCATACATTTATTTATAAATTTTGCCGTACCTAGACTTGTCCAAAAACATGTTGCGCCGATATCAAATAATAAATAGGCACAGGGCAGGGAAACGATGTTGCTAAGATGATAATGACGAATTCGACTGATTTGCCCTTTTTTACGAATCGAACTTGAGTGTCAAGTCTTTATGAATTAGGTTGTGATTAAATAATTTTCAGTCATCATCACATCAGCTCACATATACGTCCCCACCGAGGGGCTCGACCCTACCCTGAATTATCGGGCGATCGGGCCTTAGTCGACCACGCGGGCCCAGTGCGGGTTGGTTAACTTCACACACGACCTTCGAGTTTCTTCGCAGATGTGTGCAGGTTTCTTCACGATGTTTTCCTTCACCGTAAGAGCGACGGAGAAACTTACATATGATTTTCGGTACAAGCTTTTATTTGAAAAGAGTTTTTATGCTCATAAAGTCAATGCTAAAATAAATATAGAAAATACCTGGTTCCAAATTTAAAAAAATAAGCACAGTATTCTATTTCCTACGAATACAATATTGAAAAATAAAAGACGATTCTGGGACCTTGATTCCAGCTCCAAAGTTCATCATCAGATCAACTTCAGGTTTGTTTGTTTTTTTGTTTGTAAACTCTTTATTGCATTTAAAACAAATAAGGTGTTAACAAAAGAATATAAACATAGCAAAGGCGGACCTATCCCTTTCGGGATCTCTTCCAGTCAACCTTGGAATGCTGAAAGGGCTTCAGAGCACCGGGAATACGGCTTTATCCCTTTCAGCTTAATCGGACCCCTGGAAGTTGCACTAAAATCGATCGAACGTACATACATTTCAAGATAAATAAAAGCTTTTTAAAAAAGGGGAAAGTTTAATACGTATTGACGTTGTCTCTGATCAACGTGCAATAAAACATGCTACTTTCGATTAGTTCGCTCATTTTTTTTAATACTGGATATGTTGTAGTTTGGATTTGTACTGGATATGTGCAGGGCGGAGTCACGAGACTAGACTGGATTCGTAACGAACATGTACGAAGTAGTTTTGAGGTGGCTCCCATTCCCGATAAACTAGCAAAAAGTCGCTTAAAATGGTACGGCCACGGAATAACAAGAGATGATGAACATAGCACTAGAGAAAAGTATATATAAGGTCTAACAAAATTAGCTGAAACTATTTTAAGGGCAAGTTCAGCAAACGAAACTGAACAACTTTTTCTTCAGCGACCATACCGAATTCTAAAAAAAATCGCCACATTCCATTACTGCCTACTTAAATAAATAATATTCTCGTAGTACGGTCCTGGTTTTTGTTTACATCGCTGGACTCGTGACGTGTCGCAACAAAACTGTGCACTGTGCCCGGCCGTTGACCTTTGCTAGTTCTCTCAATCAATTCTTATTTAAAATACTTAAAACCTTACAGTTCCTTTTAGCTGTAGGTAGTAAAATACAATCTAACAGGTATTTACACTTTAGGAAAAAGAAGAAATTGAAATTGAAGGCAGTTGCTCCTTCCTTGAGGCGCTTGAGGTCGTTGAACGAACCACGCGAAATGTACCTACGAGCAAGCGCCTACAAGCAACTGTGAAGTAAATAAATATCCCAGTTACTCTCGCGCACTCATTGAGTTACGTTGCTCAAAGCCTAACCTATGACATTTTGTGACCTAAGTGCCTAAGTCACAATACAATTTTTGTATTGTGACTAAGTTAAGTGTTTCGTAGTGAAAATGCCGTACAAAAGTATTTGGACATGGCGGTGTGCTATGAAGTTTGTAACCACAGGTTTGGGATGTAAGAAGGAAGGCTGCGGGTAAAGGGTCGGAATGATCGGAGCGGAGGCTTGTGCTACTATTATCATCTGTGGCGGAGGCGCGTGGGCTGCGGCTGCTACGGTACGATGGCCAGTGCCGCATTCATTAAGATTTCTTTTTTTTTTATTGTAGATTTTTTTTCTTAGATTTCAGTATGGTCGCTAAAGAAAAAGTTGTTCAGTTTCGTTTGCTGAACTTGCCCTTAAAATAGTTTCAGCTAATTTTGTTAGACCTTATATATTAGTAATGACATACAGTAAGGACACTCCCTGCCGCTCTCTAGATTGTGACCTCACCCCCTCGTCAGCCAGATTGATACAGATTGGTTGTCGAACGTATAGCATTTCGCCGCCATTTTGTTTGTTCTGTCATTCCTTTTTTGAAATGTCATTTCTTGCCCGTTGTATGAAGTGTCCAAGGTGTGACTAAAGGCAAGAGAGGGACGCCCACCACTAACTACAACCCAAGACAGATCGTCTTGGATCAGGAGAGCCGACCCAGTTAAAGTGGAAAGTGGGAAAATAATAATAATAATAATAAAATAAATTTATTTCACAAAAAGTTTACAAGTCAGAAAAACAAGTTGTACATCTTAGATCTACTTATTAGAACTCTGGCTACTAAACTAGGCTAGAAAAAGCCTAGTTTAAGTAAATTGGTAGTTAGTGGGAAAGAGAAAGAAGACTGGAGATATGTTGTAGTTGTGAATCAGAGGGGCTGTTTACCGCTAAGAAGCATAAATTAATTAACACATGGTTGCAAACTAATGGAAGTATGACGCTAATTGACTTTGTTAAGACTTCAATAAAAAATGCTGACGTCATACAGATACGACACCAGTAGATTGACATAAAAATAATTTTCAAGATACTTCTCGATAATAAGAAACTCTAAACACTTTAAAAAATTAAAAAAACCCGACTTAATTCGCATCAACTTAGTACCATTTTGTGTTTATTTTTGTTCTTGGAAATAAAAAAAAGTAACTAACCAAAATTCTAAGGGACCAACCTGGCAGCAGACAGTATCGAATAAAAAAGGAATAATGTAAATCGATTCACAATGAAGATATAACAAACATAAAAAAACAGGCAAAGTGCGAGTCAGAATCGCACACCGTATACTAGATGGCGCTAGTTTCTTCATGTTTAAAAAAACCACGGGTTCATTTAATTTTTTCTCTTTTTATAATTTTTGGTATTTGTTGTTATAGCGGCAATGGTATTTGTTGTATCACGGTTCATGAAATACAGCCTGGTGACAGACGGACGGACAGCGAAGTCTTAGCAATAGGGTCCCGTTTTACCTTTTGGGTACGGAACCCTAAAACTACATACCGTCGAATTGAGAACCTGCTCCATTTTGGAAATCGGTTGAAAAGTGGTACTTTACATGCCAGCTTATTGTGCGCAAAATTGATTTTACCACAAATGTGCATTTTACTTTGCCATTTTTTTTTATTCTACACTAGCAAATAAAAATGATACTAAATTCTACATATTTAAAGATAGAATGTTCCTCTTTCAGACTTTTGAAAGGATTATGTCAAAAGAAATTATATTACCTGTGTCAGATCAGAAGGAGATAGATTGATGACGCATCAAGGGCTTACAAATGTTATTCGTTTGCCATTTACCTATTTACCATCCTTGTATCACACATAACTTACAGAAAACAGGTCATTCCTAAATTTCCGCTCTGCTCAACGTATTTCCAATAGTTATTCTCATTGTGTGCAAATGAGTTTTCTAACTTAATTAACAAAAAACAAAACAAATTAAACAACATCTTCAACTAGTTGTGAATACAATACTCCTCGATCGAACGTCTGCCTACCCGTTATCCCTCAATGTCTATCCCTTGAATCTTCAACTCTTAAACATCTTTATACATCATCGCTGATTAGATTAGATTTATGGCTCCTCCGTAGCCCAGAGGCAAAGCTCACTGGCTTTACACAAGAGGTCGCGGGTTCGATTCCTGGCGGGGTCATTAGTAAGACTCGGTTTGGTTGGTGGTAGGGCATTTTCTAAGCCCGCCTGGCTAGCTACCACCATCTTATCTAAGTCTTACCGCCAAATAATAATGTTGATATCATTGGTGTGTTCCGGCATGAAGATAAGATAGCCAGCTCCCCATTGCATTGAGGAATCTTGGCAAGCCCGCTTCCATCTTCGTCACTTACCACCAGATAAGATGTTGTCAAGGGTTTACCAATTGTGAATACCTCTAAAAATAAAATAAAAAAAGATTCTTCAAATTAAGATACATCGATCCTATAGTATTGCTAGCTGTTGCCTTGACAAATGTGATCAATATCATCATCACATAAACCAAAAGACATCCACTGCTGGACCGGCCTCCCGAACACTTCATACAACGGTCGTGAAAAAGACATTTTAAAAAACAAATGACGGAGCAAACAAAATCACGGTAAAATCCCCTACGTTCGAGATCCAAACTGTAACCAATCTGTATCAATCTGGGCGACAAGGGGGTGAGGTCGCAATCTAGAGAGCGGCAGGGAGTGTCCATTCTGTATGATACTAATATAATATATACTTTGGTTGGGGTGATTTTGCCGTAGACCCCACGCTTGGCAGGCGGGTTGGCAATCAAAGTGTGCAGTGTGGTGACCCAGTACCTACATACGCGGAATGGATGCTGCTGCCCATACTCTATACACAATACAAGATACAATAAGCCATAGTATCCATATAGAAAAAGTATGCAAAAGACTGTCGTCTGCAAACTATGCCCTCCTAAAATTAAAATCATTGGTTAGCAAGGAAACATTAATAAACGTTTACTATGCCTATATTCAATCTATAATTTCATATGGTTTAACGGTGTGGGGTAATGCAGCAGACATCAAAAAAGTTTTGATTCAACAAAAAAGGGCCATAAGAATCATTTCAGGAGTACATAAAAGAACTTCAGCTAGAGAATATTTTATTCAGAATAAACTTATGACTGTGATTTCCCTTTTCATATATAAATCTATTTTAGAAATTTACGAGGACAAGGACAATTTAATTAAAAGATCAGACATTCATAATTTTAATACAAGAGGAAATTACAAACTGACGATGCCTACTGTACGGCTGACAAAAACTCTCAAACAAGGAATCCCACTAAAAATAATGATGTACAATAAACTACCTAAACTAATAATGGATCTCCCTATGCTAGAGTTCAAAACAAAATTGAGAGATTTTTTTCAAAAACATGCATATTACTCAGTAAATGAATACATGAATGAAATAATAACAGATACTCATTTTCTCAAATAGATTGCTAGAAAACATGAATGTGCTATTAAATGTAATTTATTAATTAGTATGTTAGTTAATATGTAAATATTTAAGTTTGTAAAATTGACCTGCCTCTAAGCAATGTTCATTGTTGCCTGGTGAATAAATGACTATAAATGACTATAAATGACTATACTAGTTTGTTCCCTAAGGCGCCTCTTACGACACCCTCGGAAAGAGATGGGGCTGTACTATTATAGGGCTTCACCACAGCCCATCTATAGTATTCAGAGTAAGTACAGTCATCATCATCATATCAGCCGAAGGACGTCCACTGCTGGACATAGGCCTCCCCCAAGGATCTCCACGACATCCAGCGGCTTCCCGCGACCTTCACCAGGTCATCGGTTCACCGAGTGGGAGGACTGCCTACACTACGCTTCCCGGTGCGTGGTCGCCACTCGAGAACTTTACTGCTCCAACGGCCATCTGTACTGTACTACGAGCAATGTGCTCCGCCCACTGCCACTTAAGTTTAGCAATTCTGAGAGCTATGTCGGTTATTTTGGTTCTCCTACGAATCTCCTCGTTTCTGATTCGATCACGAAGTACCTACTAAGTTTATAGCTACCCACAAAAGAGTTCCTATAATATAGAGATATTAAAGAGTTTTCACAGCTCGACGCAGAAGTGGAGTCGGTCAGATGCAAAGACGGAGCTGAGAAAATCAAAATGTGTAACATTATACTCTATGTCTCACTCTCGCTACAGCAGCCTATGAGAGGAGCATGTCGTACGGCATATTGGATAAAAATGTTTAAAGAACAAAATTAATATTAAAAAAAATGGTTATTAAAACAAAATTTATTTTCAAAATGCATTAGACTCTTAGATATTAATAGTTAGTTAACGTGTGCCTGTTATTTAGACATTTTGAGAGTGAGTGTATATATTCTTTGTTACGGTGGCTTTCAACCCTTGAAGACGGGTTTTTTTCACCTCAATAAATCTCCATTTGTTTAGACTAAAAATAAACATTTTTAATTTTAAAGATATAGAGTTTTCGCAGTTTCTTCGTTACTATTGTCATATTTGGGAATACCCCGCATAAGATCTTGTCACTTTTAGGAAAATTCAAGAAAATTAACTAGTCCTAAAAAATGCCCCATCTGTGGACTAATAAAACGCTCTTGTTCCACTCAAGGATTGGAACACGAAACACATGCCACTAGTTAGTAATAAAAGACCATAATTAAGTAGTGTTACCATAAGGTCTGTACTGTAATATAAAACAATACCCTTTTTTTGGAGATATTCATCATCATCATATCAGCCGAAGGGCGTCCACTGCTGGACATAGGCCTCCCCAAGGATCTCCACGACGACCGGTTCTGCGCGCGACCTTCACCAGGTCATCGGTCCACCGAGTGGGAGGCCTGCCTACACTACGCTTTCCGGCGCTTTTTTGGAGATATTATAGAGATATTACGGAAACTCTTTGATACCTACATCATAATTTCACGTCATTGTGTTTTCTTTCTCCAGTTACTATGTGGAAACGGTTAATTAATTTAATTACACAACGATACGATTGGCGTATCATTTGTTTTATTACATGCCATTGTTATGAAACAAGTAGTTGATAAACCGACCACAATTGAGAAAACATAGCTGTCACATGATATTTTAACTATGTTCAGATTGCGAAGCCAAAAAACTTTCCTCAGACCATTTGTAGGGGTCCGTCCGTGCCGAAAGGGTGTGCCTATAAACCAGTGATTAAAAAATAATGTTAATCAATTTTGTTATCTATTATTAATTATTAATAAATAGTTGTTATAACATTTTATTGTTCGTTTAATAAATATTTAAATGAGTTTTTTTTAAATAGTTCACATTTTCATTTAATTTTTTTAATACCTTAAAAAAGCTCGAGCCCCTCGATGGGGACGTATATGAGCTGATATGATGATGATAAATACCTTCATATTTTTGAATAATGCCAATGGAAATAAAACTATGTTTTAATACGAAAGTCGTTCAGTAACTTGAGCTAACGATGAGTTAGCATTAAGTGAAAATACTTTTTCTTGACATAAAAATCAGTATACTCGTAGCTATCCATTCATGCATGATTGCTTAGATTTAGCACAACCAATGTAAGCTAGAAGTACAAATAAATATGTATACAAATAAATAAATCACAAGACTGTATTTGTGTCATCCATCACGCGTTAGTGCAGTGTCTTTTGGTACCTAGAGTTCTAAAAATAAATTGTACTAGCTTTTGAAAAAAAATTGCTTATTTTATTTTAATAAAAATAATAATTAATTAATTCTTTAATCAGACAACCAAGGACCCACAAACAGAAAATTCAGTTCACAATAAAATAAATTAAATAAATTCAAAACAAGTCATCAAAAAATAATATCAAAATAAAACGTAAAGTCAGTCACAGATTACAATTAAAATAAACAAATGGTCAAAATGTCAAATTGTCAATATTTACTCACCGGCATTGTAACCACGGCATGTCTATAAATATATCATTTTGCTAGTCCGAAAATGCCATAATTGAATAAGGTAGCATGCTAGTTTTTTTAACAAACATTTTATACTTTCTAAAGTACCTATTTAAAGTATTTATTTACCCTTGTTGTTAAACTGTGTTGAACTAATAATTAAACAATAAAGATACATGTACGTACCTATAAGAAAAGATTTATGTATTTATGAGAATTAATTACTTTGTACGTTGTTATTAATTAGTTATTACTTTGTATGTAGTAATGAGTTTATCTGCGTGATCGAATCAGAAATGAGGAGATCCGTAGGAGAACCAAAGTAACGGGGCACATAGCACACAGATGGCCGTTGGTCGTAAAGTTCTCGAGTGGTGACCGCGCACCGGAAAACGTAGCATAGGCAGGCCTCCCACTCGGTGTATCGATGACTTGGTGAATGTCGCAGGAAGCCGCTGGATGCGGGCAGCGCAGAACCGGTCATCGTGGAAATCTTTGGAGGAGGTCTATGTCCAGCAGTGGACGTCATTTGGCCGATATGATGATGTAGTAATGAGAGGACACTATGGGTTATATAGATATAAAATTTACGCTCATCCTCATCACTGACTGACGTTGCAACGCTGTCAATATAAATCTGTGACGCTGGCTTCATTTGTATTTCACTCCCTCAGTTTTTTCGGCGCACGCCTTGGGATAGACTACTTCAATCACAATCATGCAGCTAAAGTAGCTTAGCTGGAGACGCTAAGCTTATATTAAGGCGACGTATTGGAAACTTTAGTCGCTGGGATCTTGTTTTTTCTCAGCAATTACAAAACATATGAGTGACATTTTGTAACCTGATTCCTTATTTCTTGAAGTGAAAACTTCTTTAGGCGCATTGGGTATTTTTTGAGATAGGAAAAAGCATTGAACTCGCGACCGTTACCGACACAGACAGGGTCGCAGGGTCTAAACTTATAAAACTGTAAAAAGTTTTCACTTCTGTCGGCAGGTTAGGTTTTTTAACTTCATTTTGTCAGTTGCAGAAACAAACTTTTATAAAAGAAAAAATATATCAAAGAAACCTCTTTTAAAACAGAGATTTGCATTCTACAGACAAACCAGACCGATTTCACAAATGAGATACTAGTTCCTTTTTAACGGATTTAGTACCTCACTAACTCGATTAGTTTAAACACACACTCATTAGCCAGTTAGATTTATTTATTTTTTTAAACGAAAAAACAGTAACAAGGGCAAAAGTGTGGTTATTATCTTTACTCTTTACACGTAAAGAAAAAGAGACAACTATTCCAATCTATGCCTCGCCTAAACAGATGTTCGGGTTTAAATCTAGTTGGTAGCAAAATATTTTTTCCGGCACCTTAGACAACGTACAACAACCAGTGATTTAACATTGATAATATATTGTAGTTTATGTGTGCAAAATTGTAGGTAAATACGAAAGACTACAGAAATTACTCCCCTTAATAAATCAAGGGAGAGTTGCCACTAGTCACCAAAAGCCACTAAACCACATCAAATGGTGTCAAGTCAATGCGCAGACGCAATCGAACCGTGTCATCTACGTCGCTGTGCAGTGGTGGCGTTTTTAATTGATCAATGCTAGCAGTAAGTTGCAATGCACTGGTCGTTGACATTTATTGACTTTTTGTCCATTAGGCTGAATACTGAATGACTGAAATAATAATAAAAATATTCAGGGACAAATCACACACGGTCATCTACACCCAAACCAAGATTTCTTGTATTATCGGAACCAGAGACTTAGACTTAGAGAACAGAGACATACTCATATACAATTAATTAATTTGAAAAAAGCGTCGGTGGCTCAACCGGTAACGACTCGGTCCCCCTAATCAGAGGTGCCGGGTTCAAATTCGGGCGGCCAATGTACAAATGAGTTTTTCGAAACTTACGTACATATACTCACCGATTGCTTTAACGGTGAAGGATAACATCGTGAGGAAACCTGCACACACCTGCGAAGAAACTCGAAGGTGTGTGTGAAGTCGATCAACCCGCACTGGGCCCGCGTGGTCGACTAAGGCCCGAGCGCCCTAATTCAGGGTAGGCACGAGCCCCTCGGTGGGGACGTATATGAGCTGATATGATGATGATGATAATATGTAAACAAATAAACCTCTCCGTCACATAAATGTTTGACCTGCGTTGGGACTTGGAATCGAACCTACGACCCTGTGAATGCGGACACAGCGGTTGACCTTTCGTGAAGGGACTGCTCGTAAAGAAATATGTATGTAATTTATTTCCAAAGTCCGCGTTGTATTTCCTTATTAAAACTTGTACCACTTGTGCCCTTTTTACTTTCACTACCTCAAAAATCGCGGCTTTGTTTTTTAATAATTGAAAACGCTAAACACGTTAAAAAACCGACTTCCATCGCAACAACTTAGTATATATTTTTGCATTATTATTTTTGGTTTTTGTTAATTTTCTAATAAAGTACTACACCGATTTTGATAAAATTTATATGGACCACACGGGAAGCACTAGCTTTCAAATAAAAAAGGAATCATACAAATCGGCTCACCCAGTCAAAAGTTCTGAGGTAACACACATAAAAAAAAACATACAGTCGAATTGAGAACCTCCTCCTTTTTGAAAGTCGCTTGAAAATAGTGAGCAAAACTGAATTTTGCTCTTCGTTCTTTATTCAAACTCTTTATTCTTATCATTTTTAGTCATATAGAAGGTTTTACGCAATGAGTTACTTACTTACCGATTGCTCTAACGTAGAAGGAACTACATCGTGAGAAAACCTGCACATCTGTTTCCAGATGTGTATGAAGGTCGCGTTGCACACGTCCGTTGGTGTAAATCTAAAGGCCCTACACACGTGACCGCGGGTGATGCTAATTGCGAAATAACCGCCGTCTATCCCTTGGATAGCACGGTTAATAGTGCCACACGATAAGATAGAAGAACAAGAAGATTTCCGATATAGACGTATTGTTAATCACACTTCATTATTATGAACCGAATGTAGTTTAGTTTTGCAATAGGCATTTCCTTTCTAACTTTTGCCAAAAGTTTGTTTTTGTACTAGATATTTCCTATTTTAAGCGTGAGCCGCGTACCTAATCAAGGTTTTTGCTTACATTACTAGCCAGCAGACGAGACGTCAATCTGGACGGCTAGTTTTATTTTCAACCGACTTCCAAAAAGGAGGAGGATTTCAATTCGACTGTATTTTTCTTTTATATTTGTTACCTCAGAACTTTTGACTGGGTGAACCGATTTTGATGATTCTATTTTTTATTTGAAAGCTAGTGCTTCCCGTGTGGTCCTATATAAATTTTATCAAAATCGGTGTAGTACTTTATTAAAAAATTAACAAAAACCAAAAATAATAATGCTAAATTGTAATAAGTTGTTGCGATGGGAGTAGGTTTTTTAACATGTTTAAAGGTTTCAATTATCAATTTATCATACTACAAGCTAAAAAAGTAAAAATAACATAAGTAGGCATACTTAAATTAGAATTTAATTAAAAATGAAAAACCCAACTGCAAACACACTTAACCCCTATTTTTTGACCAGTCGGGTAAAAATATATCCTATGTCACTCACGGGATTAAAACAAATCTAACGACAACTCGCACTCCAAAATCCATCAAGCCGTTTAGGCTACAGGGCGTGCCAAATAAATCAACCTAAATACATACATACATACACTCGATAAAGATAACCCTTCTTTTAGCGCGACTGCGTTAAAACTTTTTATTAGACTTAGACTTTTTAACAGACTGGATAAGAAGAAAAAAGGTACAGAAATAGGCATAAAACTTTTTTTTATATAAAAAATTTGAGTGCGTTTGAATATATTTCACCTGATGGTAAGTGACGATGTACACGCAAACTCAAATAATGCCTATTCAATCTCTCCTTGAAGATCCCCGAATTGTAGGAGTCGGGAAACACAGACGCAGGCAAGGAGTTCCACTCCATCGCTGTCCGTATAATAAATGAGGAAGCGTAACGCTTCGTGCGTATAGGTTGAATATCTACAACAAAGGGGTGGAGCCTCCACCTGCGTCTCGTTGACCGAAGGTGGAATGGAGCTGGGGGAATGAGGTCGTGAAGTTCTTGAGCACACTCTCCGAAATGAATTCGATAGAAAACCGAAAGACAGGCAACTTTGCGGCGATGCTCAAGGCTTTGAAGCTTGTTTTTGACAAGCTCATCGTCGCCAATGAGTCTCCGGGAGCGTCGTCGGTCAATAGCGTATCCAGCTGATAGCCAGCTGATCCACCCCATAGGTGAGAACAATACTCCATACAAGTTCAGACTTGTGTTTGATATCGTGCACAAATCGTGTGCAACTTTCTACTGTTTCAGTGGTTTCAACTGTAACCGTCTCATTGGCATAATGGTTAATCATTTCGCTTCACACCAGGAGATCGCATATTCGATTCCCAGCGGGTTTTGTGGTAGCGCATTGTCTAAGCACGCCTGGCTAGCTAATATAAAACATTTTTATCTGTCTTGCCTCCAATCGGTTCCAACATGCAGATATGATAGCCAGTTTCCCATTGCGTTGGGAAATCTTGGTAAGAACGATTCCATCTCCAGCATCAACGTCACTTACCATCAGATGAGATGATTCCAAGCGCTCATCAATGGTAAATATAAAAAAAGTAAGTGTGTGGTTTTACGAAACCACGGTAAAAGTGAAACTTTACGAGGACGAAACGATCATGGCTGCTCTCGCCACGGTACAGAGGACGAAACGATCATACCGTCAGACGAAAGCGACCGTCACGCGACATGCCACACACAGACGAAAAAAATTGAGACGATGTAAACTTAAAAATCTTTTATCCTCGTGGAATAAGGGATTGTCTCGATCAAGTTTTGATTCTCACCTTATATAAAATAGCCTCATAAAATCGACCAATATGCAATGTAAGCCGCACAGCACAATCGTGATGTGTTATCCAAACGCAACTTTTGACGGCGCAAGGTCACTTTGTCGCCACTCGCCAAATGCCAGTACAGTCCACCACAGAGTTAACTGATCGTTTACTATGAAATCCCTCTCTATCGCAAACATACTTTTGATACCTATAACCTACCGCTAATTACTGCCGCATTCTCTTAACTGTGTGTGTACTTTCTTATAATTATTAAGTACACTTTGTATCTACGGGGAAGTAACTCACCTGTCGAAATATTTTCTCTATTATGAGTACATTAAAAAAACGGCTACTTATATAATATAAATAATATTACCCCTCGTTTTTGGAAAGTCGATAAATGTATCACGGGATGAAGAATCTAACGATACTTCGCATTCTAAAATCCATCAATCCGATTCGAAGATATCGTAAAATAAAAAACATATATGCATTCTTCATAGTCTCAATTTCAAAACAAATTTTGATTACCAAGACCAAAATCAATAAATCATGTATTCAGCTCCAATCCTTCTTGGGAACGAGACCTGATATTTTAAAACTGATTTGCTCCGCCGAAAATATGAAAAAACTACTTGGTAATTATAATGTTCTTTCTCGCATTGAATTATCTATTACAAGATTAGAAATAATGCACATATTCAGCTCTATTCCTTCTTGGGAACTAGACCTGATATTTTAAAACTGATTTGCTCCGCCGAAAATATGAAAAAATACTTAGTAATTTTAATGATTTTTCTCGCATTGAATTATCTATTACAAGATTAAAAATCATGCACTTATTCAGCTCCATTCCTTCTTGGTAACTAGACCTGATATTTTAAAACTGACTTGCTCCGCCGAAAATATGAAAAAACTACATGGTAATTTTAAGTAATTAAATTTACTTTATTGCATGCCAAAAACAAAAACAGTACAGGACTTATAATTAGCAATAAGTATACATAAAGTGTAAAGGCGGTCTTATCGCTTTAAGGGATTTCTAACTGGCAACCTTCAGTAAGTGACAGAAAGTCAGGAAAACTAGTACAGGGTGGCAGCAAATTTAACTTTTTTTTTTTGCTTGTGTAAGCTCTGAATAAATGCACAAATCTTATCTAAGATTTGTACCTACATTTTTCTAAAATACCCATACTAGAGTTTTTTCCCAAAAATTCCGCAGGCGTCTCGTTTTGTCAGGAAAACTAAATCACGTTTATAAGCAACAAAGCAGGGCACAACGAATGCTTATTTTGACGGTAAGAATAGTATAGATCCACAAACAAAAATAATTAATTACTATACCTTCAACAAAACGCACTGTAGTTTCTGTAGCGGACTGTACCAAATAGTTGGATGTTTTGATATATTTTTGCTACGTGCATACGGTCAGCAAACTGTGAATGGCTTATATATTTATACTAATACGTTGTTATTGAAATAACAATATGTAGTAACAACTACGAGTGTGTTACGTGATGGATGTTCGTAACGAATTTGTTACTAAATATACCAGCAATATGGATAGGTGTGTGTTGGAAAACTGATGATTTTAATTTAATTTTAATCAATTTCTAGATTGGAGATGACCGCTCTTAAAAAAGGCATCGTGGTAAAACTTTTTAATTTCGAGCCACGAAGGTGTGAAGAAGGTATTGTGATGGCAAAAAAAAACCAATCAAGATTTTGATGGGGATCGATTGTCTTATGCTGTTAATATTGATATAGGGTGCAAGGCTTAGACAAGATGGTGGTAGCTAGCCAGGCGGGCTCGGAAAATGCCCTACCACCAACCAAAACAAGTCTTACAAAGCTCTCCTGGTATGAATCGAATGGACTAACAATTACGCCACGGAGTAGAATATCCCTTCAAGGATGATCAGCACAAGACGGCGCGGGGGACATTCGTATGTGCACAGCTACACACATACAAGTGTGTACATAAAAAAGAGTGTGGTTTTATGAAACCATGGTAAAAGTGAAACTTTTTTTCACATTATAGACATTTACCAGAGCACGAAACGATCATGGCTGCTCTGACGAAAAAGATTGAGACGATGTAAATCATGGCTGCTCTGACGAAAAAGTTTGAGACGATGTAATTATCATCATCATTTTATTTCATGAACAGACAATCTGTGTGCGAAACAATTTTAAAAACTTAAATCTAATAACATAATATTCAATTTCATGTTAACATTTTATAAAAACAAATTTAATGTCAAATATAAAACAAATTTAATGTCAAATATAAAGTAAATTAATGTAAAATTTCAATGTCACAATTTTAAAAGTCATCAAAAGAATAACAATTTTTATCCAACAAAACCAATTTTAATTTTTTCTTGAAAATGTCAACCCTACTTTCTACCTTTAATTCTGTCGGAAGTCTATTAAAGAATGCCACGGATTGATACAGTGGACAATGGTTCACAACATTTAAACATGGCTCGATAACGTGGTGTAAGTCCTTTCTCCTAGTACCCATATGCAATTTCATCATCTCATCGGATTCAAAAACTAATCTGTGTTTTACCAAATCCTCTAAACTAAAAGAACAAGAATATATAGACCAGGAACCGTTAATATTTTGTATTTTTTAAAATAGTCCCTACAGGATTCCCACGGAGGAATTCTAGCTATTGTTCTTATAGCCCTCTTTTGGAAATCTCTTTGCCGTCACGCAGCACACAGACGAAAAAGCTTGAGACGATGTAATAAAAGTTTTACTTTAAAATTACTTGTTGACACAGTACGGAACACCAATAATTTTCGAAAAACCTAAAGTTTTAGATACAAACTTAAATTTGAAAAGAATTTTAATTATTACGTATTCTTCTCAGCAAACCCTTTCATCTGATACTCATATCGTGAGAGTGGGATAAAAAAGTAACTATTCCGCCATCTTTGGGAGTCCGTCATGACATCACTTAGCTAACCATGCATTATGCTCCAATTTGAATAGAAGGATCCGCCCGTCTCCATATTTGACTCAGATTTTCTTGATACAGGCAAAAAGTAGCGCCATCTAACATAACTCGTACGAACTAGCGTGGGCGTGAGTTGACGTCAGTGCCGCGTTAAAAGAACCTTGGTAGAATTGTCGCTTTAAAATTCGTTTATTTAATTTTTTTACAAGAAAAAATACAATGTAAGGTTACTTAACGATGATACAATATCCCATGTTTCTTTTTAGCCTTTCTTTCATGATTTTTACAGCCTGTAACAACACAATAAGGCATTTTTATATGGAATATCTTTCCACCGCACTGTACAATTTCCCGCAGACGACTGAGTCGCGAGTGTGCGAAACTTTCGATTTTCGCACCAATTCGCTGGGACCATTAGTCGCGCGCGTTGGCCGGGTCCTTACGCCAGTAATATATAAGTCACTGCGTATATGTAAAAATTTAGCTCAATCGGAAACCGGAAAGTGATTTTAATTTAGCTTCCAAGATTTGTCCCAAACTAACTAACTATATGTATAAGCTTGTAAAAAATAATTTTCGAAAAACCTAAAAGCTTTTAGGTACAAGCTTTTATTTAGAAAGAATTTTTATGCTCAAAGTTTGAATGCTCAAATGAATATATTGTTCTAAATAAAAAAAAGGCTGAATTTCCTACGATTCTATTAAAAATACAAGACGATATAACACTTTAAACTTTCACGATTATTCATACTGACAAATTAAGTGAAGTGAGGGTAGATGGAGGTGTTCCTGCGATGCGCCGGCGGCGACGACGACACCGCGGCTTCAGTCTAGTCGCGACCACGGCTACCGAAGCATAGTCGAAACGTTGAGGTAAAAACAACATCAATTATATAAAATCACGTCAAGTCACGTTTTCAATTTGTCAATACAAGACGATTCTGGGACCATGATTCCACCTCTAAATTTCATCATCAGATCAACTTCAAAATACCGAAGGATCTATAAATACGGCATATTCCAAATTTTAGCTCAATCGGGACCCCTGGAAGTCGCTCTAAAATAGATCGCAAGATTTAAACTAAACAAACATACATACGTACAAACATTGCAAGTTAAATAAAAAGCTTTTAAAATAGCCCAAGTCTGTCTGAAAGCGTAGTATCAAAGTATATAATAGTATTAAAATTAATATTGGCTCAAGATACCGATTCCGTTATCAGAATAAAAAAAAAATTCAAAGCCGCAGATTTAAATAAAATATCTTTCGTAACCACGAAACTAGCAATCACCTGACTACCGACGACACCACCAGGCACCAACACGACCTTGACCCTTGACCGATCGGTCAGCCAGTTGGGTCAGCGACCGGAACTGGAATTTCTTCACTCTCCGACAGACAGAGAAGACCAATCTACCTTGAATGGAATCCAATCAGGAGGCATCAAGTCAACAATATTGTAAAGCTGACTGAATTAAGTGGAAATTGTATTTAAAATCAGTATTTTTCATGCCTCGCTGCAGGCTTCAATCGTATCAGCTCATATGCGTCCCCACCGAGGGGCTCGAGCCTACCCTGAATTAGGGCGATCGAGCCTTAATCGACCACGCGGTCCCAGTGCGGGTTTATCGACTTCACACACAACCTTCGATTTTGTTTGCAGGCGTGTGTAGGTTTCCTCACGATGTTTTTCCTTCACCGCAAGAGCGTCGGAATAAACGTACCTATGAAATCGAAATTCGAAAACACATTGGTACGAGCCAGGACTCGAACCACGACCTCCCGGACGGAAGGTAGCGGCTCTAACCATTACGCCACCAACGCTCTGCCTCGCTGCAGGCTTCAATAAATAAGGTTAAAGCTTGTATTTGCAATGTAATTATGTTAGTTTGTGCAAACTATTTTAGAGACACTTCCAAAAAACAGATTGAGCTGAAATTTCGTATGAAGCCGTGTTGCCGGTGACAAAAGATCCTTTTGGTGTTTTGAAGTTGACCTGATGATAAACTTTGCAGTAGGAAATATTGTGCTCGCGTTCTTTGAATTTGGAATCGTCCTGTAATTACATTCTAATTGCCACAATGAAGCTTTTTGAGCATAAAACTCTTATCAAGTAAAAGCTTGCGTAGCAAATTTTTGTTTAGGTTTATCGAAAATTTACTTCTCAAAATACATATCAACCGACTTTGCAAGGGGTGTTTCTACTGAAAGGACTGAAACTGAACAACTTTCCTCAAGGAACCGTCAGTTCTCAAAAATATTTTGGACTCTCCTTATAAAATTGGTTATCCATTTTTAGGGTTCCGTACCCAAAGGGTAAAAACGGGACCCTATTACTAAGATTTCGCTGTCCGTCCGTCTGTCACCAGGCTGTATTTCATGAAACGTGATAGCTAGACAGTTGAAATTTTCACAGATGATGTATTTCTGTTGCCGCTATAACAACAAATACAAAAAAATAGAAAAGTGATAAAATAAGGGGGCTCTCCGTACTAAAAATGTGTTTTTTTTAAACATAGAATCCTATACATATTTAGGTTTTTTCTTGCACTATTCCACAATAATTAATTGTGGAATAGTGCAAGAAAAAACCTAAATATGTTCAGTTCAGTGTTCCACCAAGAACCTACTATATCAAGCATACAATATAGAACCCTATATGTGTGCGATTCTGACTCGCACTTGGCCGGTTTTTTTTAACCTTGTGACGATGATGGCGGGCTTACCAGATTCCCCAACGTAATGTGGACTGGCAGTGTTATCTTCCAGCGTTGCAAGCTTATACTTGCAGCAATAAAGCTGAACTCTGCCTTTCCAATGCATAGCTTTTAAATTGTCGTAGTTTTTAGCATTTTTCGTTTATTTTCAGTTAGGTTTGTTTGTTCGATTCTGTTTGGTTGGTGGAAGGGCATTTTCTAAGCCCGCCTGGCTAGCTACCACCATCTTATCTAAGTCTTGCCGACAAATATCAATGTTCATATCATTGGTGTGTTCCAGCATGAAGATAAGATAGCCAGCTGTTTCTTTTTTTACGTTAACTTAGAAGTTTGATTTTTTCACAGCTTCAAGAGACTATAGACGCAGTACTCGATACTTAGACACGTTCCCAAGATAAACGGTCTTGACAGACAGACGGACGGACGGACAACAAAGTGATCCTATAAAGGTTCCGTTTTTTTTCCTTTTAATGTAGGTACGGAACCCTTAAAACGATGTCCACGCGGGTGAAGCCGCGAGCAAGTGCTAGTAAATTCTATAATTGTCTTCAATGGTGCGTTGGTTACTTCTTCACGCTTCAACACCTCAACCAATCTTGACGAAACTTAGCATGCACGTAGCCTGTAGTATGAAGAAGGATATAGGTTGTATCCCGATTTAGTTAAGTGGTGCCCGTGGGATAGCTGTTTGTTAACTCTCTCTTTTTGTGAATTTCTTTAACTTTCTCTTTTTTGTTAATTTCTTTAACTCTCTCTTTTTTGATAATTTCTTTCACGTCGCAAGGAAGCGATGGAAAGGCTGTAACGTTGTTAAATCTAACTCTGAAAGGTTGTCAAAAATAATAATAGGTTGATAAACAAAAAGATTTAAAGGGCAAGCAGAAGTGTATTGCTAGATGCGGGCAGCGCAGGACCGGTCGTCGTGGAAATCCTTGGGGGAGGCCTTTTTCCAGCAGTGGACGTTTTTCGACTGATTGATGATGAGAAGTGTTTTTACGGGCTCTGTGGGTTAACTTAATGGGATTTTCCTTCGTCCAGTACAAATGTTGTCATGTCACAAAGTAAACATGACGTTATAACAAAGATTGATAGTAATATCTATCAAGCACGCTATTCTAGATAGAATTCTGATTGCGTCAATGTTCTGTGGTCAAAACTTAGCAGTTTCTTGACTCTGTCGACGATCCAGCTTTATATCTACCATTGCCTAGTTTTCCTTTCAAATAAAAAACAATATTATTTAATTAGGTAATTAAACACACACGAATAGAAAACAAAACTTAAATACTTATATTTTACCATAATAAACCGCTAAACACGTTAAAAAATCGACTTCCATCGCAACAACTTAGTACAATTTTGCATTATTATTTTTGGGTTTTTGTTAATTTTATAATAAAGTACTACACCGATTGTGAGAATTGAGAACCTCCTCCTTTTTGGAAGTGGGTTGAATTTTTTTTTATTTCTGTTATAGTACATTTTAGTGTTGACCCTACACTCGGCTACGTTATTGAGAAAGTCTATTATCCGACAGCTATATACAAATTAACCACCATAATTCAGGGTAGGCTCGAGCCCCTCGGTGGGGACGTATATAAGCTGATAATATGATGATATACTAATTACCTTTGTTCAGCAGTGGACGATTTGTGGCTGATATGATGATACTAATTACACATTAAAAATTAAATAAATAATAGACTAGGTAAGTATTAAATTTAACTCACGAACACTTAGACAAAGTTTGAAGACCTAGTAATCAGAATGCTCCACTTTTCCAGTTTATGTACACTTGCATATTATTCCGTTTACCTGTGGACAAGCCGTTTTGTAGCACTGTTCTGTCGTCAACTGTCTGCATGCGCGCGCGCAAGTAACTCGGTCTTGCTCAGTGAGCCAGTCATAAATCAAATATTGATAGGTGACATGAGTCATGACAAGAGGTTGTTATCGTTAATAAATTGAAACATGCATCACTAGTTTTATTTGTGATAAAAATGAAGGGAGGAAAATTTAAATCACAGTAGTAGTTTGTGAGTGTGTGAGTGTGTAAGTTTGTTATTTCTTCACGCAAAAACTACTGAACGGATCTGGCTGAAATTTGGAAGGTAGACAGATTAGAACCTGGATTAACACACAGGCTACTTTTTCCCACTGCGGCTCGCGCACTGCGCACCCTCCAAAAGTCATAGAAACGTTGTCCACGCGGGTGAAGCCGCGGGAAACAGCTAGGATTGTGACGATTATTAGTTACGCGAATTATGCATGTAGGAAGTAAACCAACCCATATCAACATGTACCTATTGTAATAATAAGGGCCAAACACAAACTGACCCTAAGGCGCTTTGCACACGGGGCGGGCCGGTCAATTTCGCCGCTAACGATAGCACAAAGGGAATCCTTTACTACCAACGCACATGGAGGACAAACAGACCGCGTCGACCGCGCCGCCTCCATGTGCGTTGGTAGTATAGGATTCCCTTTGTGCTATCGTTAGCGGCGAAATTGACCGGTCCGCCCCGGCCCGTCGTGTGCAAAGCGCCTAAGTGGTCTCTCTGTAATGATGTGGACAGACTTTGACAGACATCACATTTCGAACTGACAATCGCAAGTAGATGCACGCACAGCTCGTTAGACAATACAAAAAAGACATTTACTAAAAATATAGTTAAAAAAAACTAAAAAAACACGTTCTTAAAGCACATCAAATTAAAAAGTGAAAAATAATTCTTAAAATAATTAAAAATACTAGTATTATTGTGAAAAAAGCGTGGGTTGCTCGATATACGAACAAATATGGCACAAAGCGCCCCACCCTTTTTTCACAATAATAGTTCGTATTTTAAAATATTTTAAGAATTATTTTTCACTTTTTAGTTTGATTTGCTTTAAAAGCGTGTTTTTTAGTTTTTTTAACTATATTTATTTTCCCATTTTTAGTTCAGGATAATGAGATAAACGTATGAAATTATTCTATTGTCACTGATTCTTGACAAATGTACAAAGTTTGCATAAAATCTGTCCGTTTAAACTAGTTTAAAGTAAGTCAAAATCGAGTGCAAAAGAATCGGTTACAAACATGTACAAACGTATGTAAGGTGAACGAAGCTAATAAAACTGTGATAAAAAAAAGTTTCATGCACGACTCCCTGGCGACGACGTAAATCAGTGATTTTAAATTTAGACATTGCAAAATAAGCTAGTAGTACCGTAGTACCTCCTATATTAACAAAAGACTCCATACCACAGAATCCCGGATTCCCCTCACGACTCCAACGCAATTAACCTAAACATTGTCCTAACACGGAATACCTACACACCACCAGCTGTCCTAGACCTCTGTAAGTCTTCATCACCTTCCCTGCGGAGATCAAGAAAGCTTCGTATAGAGAGGGGGCGAGGGGGACTCCGTTATGTAAACAACCAGGCGACCGGGTAACCGCGGAACCTAGAGGCCTAGAGGCCTAGGGGCCTAGATATGGTGACATCGCATTGCGAGTATTAGTTTATTGCACATCAGCTCATGTGGTTTACGTTTAGGAATTTTGAGTGTACGAGGCGAGGCGAGAAACTGCGACATACATAGAAGCGAGCTATCTAATACAGGTCACCTAAGATTTGTAGACTTAAGGCGGCAATATTACAGATTTACGTTATTTTTGACGTCCTATACGATAGAAAACCCAAAATAACCTTATTGTTGATGATGTTCCTTAAAGTCAAAAGCTATTAGAAACACGATTGAGCAGTTTTGGCTCGATAGAAAAAAATCTTAAAGATAGGTCTACACACCGTTACTAATGGTTAATATTAACTCTAGTTATGACTAATATTTTGAAGTATAAATTTTAAAAAATAAACAGTAATATTTGGACTGATAAATAATACAAAGTTAATATTTTTTATACTTTCAATGTAATTTTTGATAGAAAAGAAAAACCATTGAAAAAGTAAAAAAAAGTGTGGTTATTTTCTTTACTCTTGACACGTAAAGAAAAAGACAGAGACAACTGTTCCAATCAATTACCTCGCTTTAAGTCTGGGATATTACAGAACATTCCTGCGAGATCTGACATGAGATATCAGCCGCACGTAGCGCTCTACTGGCAACTGGCAGATGTTATACGCAACACTTATTGCTTTAACGGTAAAAGAAAACATACTGAGGAAACCTGCACATCCGAAACCAGACGGGTATTGAAATTGAGTTGCATACGTCTGTACTGAGAGGTACACATGAATTTAAATGCAGTGAAGTGCACAAAATAAAATAAAAAAACACTAATAATAAAAAAAAACTTTGACGTTTGATGCTGTTTTGTTTTGATTCTTTATTTCTTGTCGTGTGACACAATTAACCGTGCTATCGAAGGGAAAGACGGCGGTTGCTTGGATTGAAGATGACAATTTAGTTTTTTATCCAGTGTAGATGGATTTATACTACGAAAAAGAGGTAACTCCAGACAATTCAGTTCTTTGTTGCAATTATAGGTAAATTAAAAAAAACATACGATTATCTGCATTTGATTCTATACCCCTTCCTTATATTATTTTTATAATGCTACTACACGTGACGCAAGTGATGCTAAGTATAACATCAGTCCACCGCACCGCCGTCAACCCCTTGAATAGCACGTTTTTTTTTATCTACAATTGGTAAGCCCTTGACATCATCTCATCTGATGGTAAGTGACGATGATGCCGAAGGTGGAAGTGGGCTTAAAAATTTCCCCAACGCAATTAACTTCATGCGGAAACACATCAATGTTGTTAACATTGATATTTGGCGGCAAGACTTAGATATGATGGTGGTAGCTAGACTTAGAAAATACCCTACCACCGACCAAACCGAATCTTACAAAGTTAAACTCAGCCGGGAATCTAACCCGCGACCTCCTGATGTGAAGCCAATGGACAAAACATTACGTCACGGAGGTGGTTAAAAAAATCAATTCTTTTTGTGTGCCACAACACAATAAGAAAGAAACATTTTCAGAAATACCACACTACACATTATAATACACTACAGATGTTTTATCTCTCGAAGGCTGCTTGGCGAGCCTTACTTGTTGTTGGGAATTTGATCCGTATAGACACGCGCGCGTGTTTGTGTGCGTTACTGACGACCCCGCGGTACACTTCATACAACGGGCCAGAAATGACATTTCAAAAAAGGAATGACGGAACAAACAAAATGGCGGCGGACTCCTTCCTTTACGTTCGACAACCAAATTGTAACCAATCTGTATCTATCTGGGTGACTAGGGGGGGAGGTCGCAATCTAGAGAGCGGCAGGAAGTGTCCATACTGTATGTTAGTACTAATATATATACTTTGCCTGCGGGCTTGTACCCATCCTCTGAATCGAGGATAATAGGGTAGTTGACTGTTTGAGATACTTTTCGTCATTTGTCAAAAACGAAATTTCGTTCTAAAATTTTTAAAATAGCAAACTGTGACGTCTTAGCGTTTGAGTGCGTAGTAATTTCCATATTTCATATTGATTAATTAAAAATTGATGAGTTGATGACACTATAAAAACAGTAAGCTTTTTCTTGAAATTTCAGTGGGAGGGCTTTAGATATATTTATGTGGAAAATAGTTAATAATTTATTTTCGATGCAGTTAATACTGCAGTGCTTGCTTACAGGCAACTAAATAGAAAGAAAAATATGAACATTGTTAAAGCAACTAATGATTTGGTAAGCTCTAACTGACGAAGTCTATTTGATAGTTTTGGAAAGCAATGAAAATATCCGCTTATAAATTCTATATTTCATATTTTCTATTCTTAATTTATCATGTGTGTGTGTGTGCCTGCAGACACTAATAAAACAGTTTAATAATCTATCTCTCTACCAAAAAATAAATATCCCAAAATATATTCCAGGGAAATATAAGCACTGCGCGGGGCGGCTTCATATTGTTGTGTTGTGCTGTTGTTGTGTTCTCTCTGTGTTGTGGTCTTGTTGATTAACGAATAACACGAGCAGGTGCAATGAAAACAAACACATCATGGGACAGAGCAGCACAGCATTCAAAACAAACAAATTTAGTTATCATTCCGAAGTCCAAATACATTAATCCATTCCAAATTCCAAAATATTTAAAAATAGTTATTTCCAGTTTCCACAGACTTTGGGATAAAAAAATAATTACTTGTAATGTCATGTTTCAAATTACTGTCTCATTGTATTTACTGGAGGATCAATACATTTCCATGTTATATCTTTGTCATTATACATTCTTCGCCCGGTGAAAAATTATCTATAACTATTCTCAGACCTACCGAATATACACAGAAAATTTCATGAAAATCCGCCCAGCCGTTTCGGAGGAGTATGGCAACTAACACTGTGAAACGAGATTTTTTTATATAACATGTTAGTTGCCATTTAAAAAAAGAATTCGTTCTAAAATTTTTCACCAGGATCTGAGCGGGAGAAGCCGCGTGAAACAGCTAGTTATTTTATAATATCTTCTAGAGCACAAAGGTATTTTTAATTCTTTATGATTTTCGCAATATCTTCACGTCCCAAATACCGCAGTGTCTCAAGACTAAGGTCTTTGACCAGTGTGTGTTGCCAGTGATGATGACATACGGAACTAAGACATAGTCGCTTACTATGGGCCTCATATCATAAGAAGGCTCAAGGTCACCCAAAAGGCAATGGAGCGAGCTATGCTCGGTAATTCATTACGCGATCGAATCAGAAATGAGGAGACCCGCAGGAGAACCAAAAATAACCGATATAGCTCACAGAATCGCTAAAATGAAGTGGCAATAGGCAGGTCACATAGCTCGTAGAACAAACGGCCGTTGAGGCAGTAAAGTTCTCGAGTGGCGACCGTGCATCGGAAGACTTAGCGAAGTCACGCCTCCCACGCGGTGGACCGACGATCTAGTGAGGATCACGGGAAGCCGCTGGATGCGGGCAGCGCAGGACCGGTCGTCGTGGAAATCCTTGGGGAAGCCTTTGTCCAGCAGTGGACGCCTTCCTTTGATATAATGATAATATAAAGTGATAATGCATGTAGCAGGTGAGCCGATGAAAAGTTGTGTTATGTATGCCACAACAGTAGAACCTCGCTTCAAACCACCTGCGATGCGTCATTAATTAAATTATAGACGCGACACCTCGAACTGGTAACTGAGAATTTTTCATTGTTTTTGAAGTGAAAAGTGAAAACTTCTTTAGGCGCGTTGCGAATTTTTCGAGATGGGAAAAAACCATTGAACTCGTGACACTGTATAACCTGTAATGTGGTTATATTGTCACCAGCCAGGAACACTCAGAGGGTCAAAACTTATAAAACTGTATTTGAGATGGGAAAAAACCATTAAACTCGCGACACTGTAACCTGTAATCACAACCCGGACACTTCATACAACGGGCCAGAAATGACATTTCAAAAAAGGAATGACGGAACAAACAAAATGGCGGCGAAATCCTATACGTTCGACAACCAAACTGTAACAAATCTGTATCAATCTTGGTGACGAGGGGGTGAGGTCGCAATCTAGAGAGCGGCAGGGAGTGTCCATACTGTATGATAGTAATAATATATATACTTTGCTGTAATGTAACCGCCACCCGTACCAGGAACACTCGCAGTGTCAAAAATTATAAAACTGTAAAAAGTTTTTACCTCTGTCGGCACTCTTGGAGTGGTTAGGTTTTTTTAATGAAAAATGTTCGAAACGACAAGGTAGGGTGTAGAAGCCGTTAACTAGGGTACCTATCTGTTTTGTGACCAGGGCTTGACTGACTCGGTGGCTCAGTGGTTAGTGCTCTTGACTGCTGATCCGAGAGTTGTGAGTTCGATCCCCACCCAGGGCAAACATTTGTGTGATGAGCAGATTTGTTTGCTCTGTGTCTGATGGGTGTTAAATATCTACGAGTATATATGTATGTATTTAGTATATATGTCATTCTCTGGTTTCGATAACACAGGGAATCCTACTTTGGGGTCAGATGACCGTGTGTGATTGGTGCCAGAATATTTTTTTTTAATATTTAACTCTCCCATGGAATCCATAGTCGATTTAAAAAAAAAACAGCGGTCTGCCCACACAATGTCTCCCGATGCGCGGTCGCAACTTGATAACTTCACTGCCCCAAGGACCATCTGTTCTTTGAGCTATGTGCTCCGCCCACTTCCACATAAGTATGTCTTTTTAGCGATTCTGTCAGTTACCTTGGTTGTCCTACGGATCTCCTAATTTCTGATTCGATCACGTCGTACAAAAAATTCCGAGCATATAGCTGGCTCTATTATGATTTATTAATATTATGATTGTAATTAATACGTACGTTAGAATCAATCTTCAGTAGAACGCCGATTAACCGAATCGCCAATTATCCAAATCGGTCTTAAGCGTAATATAAAAAAATTAAATCAAGTAATTTTTGTTTTGTTGTAACAAGTTGGAACTTACTCTGATCGAGATGTTTAAGTGAGCGATATTGTTGAACTGTGTTTGTTAAACTTAATAAAGTTTATTCTATGTGTGACAGTTCGTTTTTCTTTATTACCGGTCTATGTCCGATTATCCGAATTGACCCGACCCCGGTCCCAATTAATTCGGACAATCGGCGTTCTACTGTATATACAAAAGTTGATGTGTGTAGGTATGTTCTCTATAAACTCCTAAACGGCTGAAGTGATTTTGATGAAATTTTCAAGGAAGCTTCAGATTAGCCCAGCTGGTGATTCTGTGAAAAAAAAACGCGGGCGGGTCGCTAGGTCATTTAAAACTACGTACTGTCCATACATTGCGTCTCGTAGCTAACGACCCGTCTCGGAGAAGGATAACTGCAAAATCCAACCAAAATTAGTATAATAATAAATAAAAAACAGGCCAAGTGCGTGTAGGACCACGCGCAATGTAGGGTTCCGCAGTTGGCATTATCGCGTCTATATCTAATTTTCAAATTTCCAAATACAGCGGTTTGGTTGTTAGGGGGTGGGACACTCGACTCCAACAATTTTTTTTGGAAAACGGAACCCTAAATTATAAAATGGTCTTCACAACTATATTTTAAGCTCTAACCAACGATACCGCACTCGCCTGGGTTTGACGAGGAAAAAAAATCGAGAGGATGATTTTACTTTACTTCTACTTGTAGGGGAGTTTTCCCTTAAAGGTTTTTTTTCACATTTCTCTCCACGTTATTATATATATCTTTGCCAAATTTCAGCTGCAATAAATATCATTTGAAATAGGAGCTAGGCCGTGGACAGACAGACATGACGAAACTTGTTGTACTACGGAACCCTAAAAATTAGTACTAGTAGTGGACAATGGAGAAAGAGGAGAGGAAAGGCCAGCCCCAAGTTAATCAAATTAGTAATAGTTCCTGTGTTATAGAAGCAAAACGTAAATATAAACTCCAATTAAGATCACTCAGCTTTTGTAGATTTTTGTCCTGTAAACAGATCCGTTGGCGCAGTGGTTAGTACATACTTTATTTTATTTTATTTTATTCGGAAAACAAACAGTGATACACTATCTAAATAATTAACTTAAATAACAACTAAGCACCATTTAAATGTTTTCACATATAATTATCTACACGCTAATTTACATATTTTTAATGTTTAAGAATGAAAAAAAAATGAAAGAAAAGTATATAAGTTTTTTAAGCTATAACATTTACAGTTAGGGAACCATGTCGAACCAATGTTTAGAGAGGATACTCTTAAGTGATAGTTCAAGGGTCGTGTGTTCGATCCCCACTCAGGGCGCACAATCCGCGTGACGGACAGGTTTGTTTGATCTGTGTTATACGGTGTTTAAATGTATATGTCCCCGTGATCAAAACCGCGATATTACAATCTCACTACACTAAATTCACTTAGATTATAATATGACGGTAAATTGTCAATCGGCTTACAATTTCACGTCCGTATAAAACCGATGATTTCTTCTTCTGCGAAGCATTCTGCTACCCAGGGGGCGAGGCTCTTTCACTGTTTAATCAATCAAACCTGACCGCGCCTAACATCGCTCGCTTCACTCACTCATTTATTTAATGTTATTCACCTCGCTTAGTGTTAATGTAATGTCACTAGTGAGATTACAATAACACTAGTGAAGTTGTAAGCAGTATGTTACGGTTCACAATCTTTCGACAGTTCACACAATCTCGCAAGATAGATCCCGTTAGATTATAATCTAACAGTTTTTACAACATATATATGTATTAGATGTGTAAGTACGAGTATGTATCTCTGGTTACCATTATACTAGGGAATCCTAGTTTGAGGCCAGACGACCGTGTGTAATCCCCGAATATTATTAATTATTATACATTCGGTTATGAGCACAGATTATTCCTATTTCTGTAGTTCTGAGGGTCTAGCACGTCAGAGCACCAAAAGTGGAACAACAAAATTATGTTTTTCGTTATAATTAAACTATCATTTTAGTTTATGCTTAAAAAATGTAGACACACTAGCCTCAGTCAGAATAGCGACCTATAAGAAGTAGCCGATTATGACAAGGCCAGCCGACTGAAGGTGGTTATTATCGGTGTGTTATCGAGCGCAACATGCGCTTGCACATGCATGTGGCTTGTCAATCGCTGCGAACGGGGCAATACTGCAATACTGCAAATCGAATCATTCGATGACCTATTTAGAGATATGATTTTCTCACAGAGCAAGGAATCGTCAGTCACTACCACGGATCAGATAAATAAGGTTGGATTGGAAATGTGCGCTGGGCAGGCGCGCCTCAAGTATGATTAGACAATCATACCTAACCGAAGCACGCGTTCATACTTTTTATTTGCGTGTGGTTTTGTGTAACGTACAGACTCACGAAATGGTGTGAGACACAATTGCAGCACTGTGTTCTGTGTGTTTTGTTTATTAGTGCGCGCAATTCGTGTATATGTATTACTAGTGGATGCCCGCAGCTTCGCCCGCGCAGATCCCGATTTTTGCGGTTGCCGTGGGAATTTCCCAAAATCCTTTCTTAGCGGATGCCTACGTCATAACATCTACCTGCATGCCAAATTTCAGCCCGATCCCTCCAGTGGATTGGGCTGTGCGTTGATAGATCACTATGTCAGTCAGTCAGTCACCTTTGAGTTATATATATTTAGATCATTGCTTATGTAGTGGAGTTGACGGGTGGGAGACAGGCGGCGACGCTTGTTTTCAAACAAAAGTGTGACTATTGCCAATCCAACCTTAATTATCTTATCCGTGGTCACTACTGCCAGCGCCGCCCGCCCGGGGCCATTCCATGCTCGGTGAATTTTCTAGTGTTGTACCAAAGGGTTTTATAAGAAGGTACGTAATAGGTAACTACATTAATTTCAATTGCTGATAATTATGTACGTGTATATTATCTACACACACTTATAAAGGTAATTTGACGAAAATAATGTTAAATGTCCGTGTCGCACCCACCCCTCTAAAGGTTGGAGACTCTACACTGGAATTTGTTGACGAATATGTATACCTGGGACAAACAGTCCAGCTAGGCAGGTCCAACTTCCAGAAAGAGATCAATCGACGAATCCAACTCGGCTGGGCAGCGTTCGGGAAGCTTCGCAATATCTTACGTGTCTCAAGACACGTAAGGTCTTTGACAAGTGTGTGTTGCCAGTGATGACTTACGGAACTGAGACACGGTCGCTTACTATGGGCCTCATAAGAAGGCTCAAGTATATTGCATCTCTCAAGGCAGCCATGTGCAGAGAAGCGAAGCGAATTCCGCTAGAAAAGATGCGTGCCGCTATAGATGAATGGCCCACACGACTGAAGGCCTGTTTTCAGCACAGGCGCCTGTCCTAGTAATCCTACTAATATTATAAAACAGGAAAGTTTGTAAGAATGTATGGATGTATGTTTGTTACTCTTTCACGCAAAAACTACTGAACGGATCTGGTTGAAATTTGGTAATAGGTAGACAGATTAGGACCTGGATTAACACATAGGCTACTTTTTTCCACGCTTGCTTTTTGCACATCCTCGAAAAGTCATAGCAACGTTGTCCATGCGGGTGAAGACGCGGGAAACAGCTAGTATTAAATAATCTGTTCTCATTTCACTATGATCATCATAATTTTTAAGTTTAATTCACATATGATAAATAGTGTATGAGAAAATTCAACTTCAGTTTGCCTCAAAACTTATGAGACACACGAGGTAATCCTCTTTCTCTCTGCAAGTCCCTGACTTTTTGATAAGCATTGGTTTCCTTGTTCAGAGGACATTACGCTTATCCGGTCCTGGGCAATCTTAAATGGACAATATGAATACTGTAACAAAGAGAACGAAACTTAAACAAATTAAATTAAATTTCCAATCTTTTTAATCGACTTCAAAAAAGGAGTAGGTTTCTCAATTCGACCGTATATACCTATATATGTATTTTATATGTGTTCACGGATAACTTCGTCGTTTATGAACCGATTTTGATGATTCTTTTTTTGTTGGAAATGAGACATCCCAAGGGTGGTACCATGATGATAAGGAAACCAGGATCCGATGATAGCATCCCAGAGAAATCAAAGGGAACATTAGTTTCCTGTTTGAAGTCAGTTTTTTTTGTTCCCCTTGATTTCTCTGCGCCGCCAACACATTATGCAATAAGCTCAATTCGAAAAACCCATTTCGTATTAGCCATCCGCCCGCGGCTACGCCCGCGTCGTTTTCGATTTTCCCGCGCGAATAAGATTTCCCGGTGTAAATAGTAGCATATACCCTATTCCAGGACATAACCTATTTGTGTGCTAAGTTTCATCGCGATCCGTCCAGTGGTTGAAGCGTGAAAGAGTAACAAACATCCACACAGACATCCATACAAACATCCATACAAACTTTCACATTTATAATATTATAGTAGGATTCTTTTCTGCTAACCCTTTCATTTGATGCCTATAACATGGGGGTGCATGAAAAAATAACTGGTCCGCCATAATTATAATTTTATAAAGAAAATAGCTTTTTCCCGCGGCTCCGCCCACGTGGACATCGTTTTTATGACTGTCTTTAAGGGTGATTAGTAAATTATGTCGTTTCCCAACTATTCAACCATCTCTGTGCAAAAAATCACAACAATCGAGTATTTTTTTAGTACCCTTCAGGAACTGCATCAGATTATGCTATTTTCCTGGGATAAAAAGTAGCCTATGTCCTTCCCCGTGACACAGGCTACCTGCATGCCAAATTTCATAAAGATCGGTCAAGGCGTTGAAGCGTGAAAAGGTAACAAACAAACACATTTTCACATTTATAATATTAAGTAAAGATAAACTTGGATAATAGAAGTTGGAAGATTAAAGTTAGATGATAGAATTTTGATTTTTGAATCAAAAGTCACATAGATGACAGCGCAGCACACGCGTAAATGAACAAATAGATGGAATGAAAAAAGGTCGAATGAAAGAAGAACGAATAATAGCGTACCGCGTTACAGGACTTACAGGCCTAAGCATCAGCCAGCCAAGTTATTAAATGAATTATCATTAAGCCAGTTAGTTGAATGCCGCCATTTGATGAAACGGCTAGGCAGTTAATTGAATGGCTAATTTAACCAGTTAGCTGCTACATATAGATTTCGAATTTCAGAAGGCGTCTGTCTATGTGCACTTCTTAGAAGTGACAAGACCTAGATTCCTCGTCACACATCACTCGATCGATTCCAAATCAGATCAATGGCACAGAGACACCATATAGAGCACTGAGCTGCAAAGTACACGAAGACGTGGAGTTTATTAGTGTACAAGTCGTGTATCAGGTGAATACATTTAATAACTTGACAGCTGATAAAAAAAAATTCGCGATGGTTGTTATCTAAAAGTGGGTGTTACAGTGTAATTCAGTTACAGTGGGTGTTCAGCTCTTAAAAAAAGCCGACAGATTGACGTGCCGCCACCGCGCCGTCTAGTGTAAGTAAGTGGATTTTAGAGTTAATGGACCACTTAGTACAGTTATGCGTTTGTTTTGATTTTTAGACTATCAATAAAGTATTAACGATTTTTTTAAGTATTTACTATTAATTTAAAACTTTGTATAGCGGACGTAAATAGGGTACAATTTCCAAACGTGAAATATCACTGCACCTTTTTGTGCATTTATTTAACGTGAACATGAGAAGCGTAATTATGAATGCCAAAGCAAAGTCAACACTAGAGTAGGCGCGCCCTAATTGACTACTTTTACGGTCGCGCGGGGTACATACGTAGCCCATTTTGAATGCAAATATTGTGGGTCCTCTGAAGATAGAATGAAAAGGCATTTAATTTTATGAACAATCAACTTTATTTCTTTCGTTTAATAGTGAAAAAATTACAATCCTTAGTCATTTAGTTACTTTTTAAAAAACTTAGATAAATCGCCATTTTTTGGACGTCTTGAGATCAATCAGGTTTATTTTAAATTGTACACATAGTTGCAAAAATATTGTTATTTTATAATTATCTACGAAACTTATATATCATTCATCATCATTACAGCTCATATACGTCCCCACCGAGGGGCTCGAGCCTACCCTGAATCAGGGCGATTAGGCCTTAGTCGACCACGCGGGCCCAGTGCGGCTTGGTCGACTTTACACACAACCTTCGAGTTTCTTCGCAGGCGTGTGCAGGTTTCCTCACGATGTTTTCCTTCACCGTTAAAGCAATCGGTAAGTATGTACGTAAGTTTTAGAAAAACTCATTGGTACATTGGCCGTCCAGATTTGAACCCGGTACCTCTGGTAAGATTACTTATATAAGGTCTAACAAAATTAGCTGAAACTATTTTAACTAGTGCTTCTGCCCATGAAACTGAACAACTTTCCCCATGGAACCCATAGTCAAATCGCAAAAAAAAATTTGGCTCTCCCATACTAACTCGAACAGCTGATCAGCCAACTTAGTATGGGAAATTCATAAATTTTTTTGAGATTTGACTATGGGTTTCATGGGGAAAGTTGTTCAGTTTCATGGGTAGAAGCACCAGTTAAAATAGTTTCAGCTAATTTTGTTAGACCTTATATATATTATATTATATAATAAATTAATAAATAATTCCCTGTATATATTTATATATGTATTTAAACGTATATACGTGTATAGCAGTCTCTGGTTCCCATAACACAGGGAATTATTTTGTATTATTTAATATATTATTTAACACCCAGACACAGAGCAAACAAATCTGCTCATCACACATAATATGTTCGACCTGGGTGGGGATCATAACGACAACTCTCGGATCAGCAGTCAAGAGCACTAAGCACTGAGCCACTGAGTCAGTCAGTCAGTTATGATGTAGGTATGTAAAATGTATGAATTACACTGAAATGAAGTGTCTTTAAAATAATAGTAGAATATTTGCATAAATAATAGGGATTTATCACATTTCACCACCTTTAAAAAACGTACCTTGGACGGTCGCGCGGGCTACATACGTAGACCAGCCACTTTATAGTCGCTCTACTCTGACGTCCGTGTGCTGAGGGAGGCGGCACGCTACTGAGCGACGCGGGGGTCCATATACGAAGAATACATGGGTGAATAGCGCGGTAGTGTGACGCGTTTGAGAAAGAGACAACAATAATGTACCCTGGTCTACACCTGTAGCCCACGCGCCTACTCTAGTGTTAAAAACTTTAAAACACTCTTTTAATAATAACGTACTTTTATTTAAATCACATACGATCTCCACAACAATGACATGGAATCGCTTGTACAAGTACCTAACAGTTATGCTGCCGCTTCCAGTGGCTGGAATTGATGAAAGCTACATTTGAAACATTCTGACCTCTTTATTACTCTTATAGCTAGAGTGTTACATCTAACTCTACTTCTGAGTGTACTAATACGAGTAATGCAACAGAAAACCACTGCACTCATTTTTTAAGAAGGTGCCCTAATCAGTCACATGATTTCACCGTGCACCGTAGGCTAGGCATTATTGCCTAGTTTCTAGTGCCTAGGCGTGTGGAGAGCTAGAGCTAGAACTAGAAAGGTTTCGAAATGTTTTCGTCCCATTTCCAGAAGAGAGTAGTTACTTGGAGGGAGAATTGATAACTTGATTTGTTGATTTACTTTAAATAAGCAATCCTTTTATAAATTTTTTTTTGGAAACGGCTCTAACGATTTGTATAAAATTTTGTATGTAGGTAATGTTTTGCATTCCAAGTCTATATCTAGATAGGTGTTATTCCTGAGAAATCCATTTTTACACAAATATATTAGTTTATATGCTCGCCGCCCAGGTTCTTAAATACTTTTAATATGTCCGTATATACTCATTATAAGGAAACTACACTTATGTACGCGTACCGTTTTTGAGAAACAGGGCCTCAATTGACCGCACGCCGACTTGTTCGCTGACCACTGGGCCGGCCTATTCCAAGAGTGTTTGAGATTTTGTGAAAGGGATGGAAGGGTGAGTTCTGTTGGTGTATGAGTTATAAGTGTGAATAAATGTATTTGTTCTTTTTATGTAGGCACTTATTTTCATAATAATATTTTGATATTACTATGAATAGGTAATAACTGTAATGCAGTGTTATAAAGAAATAAATAAATAATATTCTCGCTTTCTGATTGAATTTGCGAATTGGCATTTAACATTTTATCATTAACGCGCATGAAAATATAAAAACCATTTGGAGACAAATGCTTCTATACTGTACAAAGTAAATTATATCATCATATCAGCTCATATACGTCCCCACCGAGGGGCTCGAGCCTACCCTGAATTAGGGCGATCGGGCCTTAGTCGACCACGCGGGCCCAGTGCGGGTTGGTCGACTTCACACACAACCTTCGAGTTTCTTCGCAGGTGTGTGCAGGTTTCCTCACGATGTTTTCCTTCACCGTTAAAGCAATCGGTGAGTTATGTACGTAAGCTTCGAAAAACTCATTGGTACATTGGCCGTCCGGATTTGAACCCGGCACCTCTGTTTAGGAGGACCGAGTCGTTACCGGTTGAGGCACCGACGCTTCTAAATTATTATATATCAGATTTAATTAAAAATAAGGAACACGAATGCATTAAAACATTGCCCCTATTTTGGGCAGTTGAGTAAAAATGCATCCTATTTGACGGATCAAAATGAATCTAACTACAGGCTCAGTCAAAAAACAGACATACATAGAAGGTCCTTCTAAAATACCTGAGAATATTTTAAGAAATTTATCTCATAAAACTGAACAACTTTCACTGAATCCGCTAAATAAATTTGATTAGCTGATTAAGTATAGGTTCCTTAGGTAAAAGTTGTTCAGTTACTGAACACCCTCTTAAAATATTTTCTGGTATTTCAAAAGGACCCTATACATACATTCATTCATACATACATCTGAAAAATACGAATGTTACTCTTCTGTTTGGGCAGTCGACAAATAATATCTCAAATAATTAATTTATTTCAAAGTAACTAATTTTATAATCGTCAAATTAATTAACATTGTGGCTGTTTTTTCATAATTGGCCCGTGACGTCATCGGTTTACGAACTTTAAAAACATCATAAATAAAAATAACAAGTGATTAAAAAAAAACATTGAAATTCGCATTTTTGCTTATGTAGGTATAGATTATTCATTTCTTTTTACAAGTTGTTATATATGTTGTGTTTACCTTTAAGTGACTGTTGCATTTAATTAAGCTGTCATTAGTTTCAATACTCATTAAATGTTCTGATGTAAACATTCGTTAGTAAACCTAATAAATTAAACAAAAATCAAGAAGGGGGGAACCCCTTCTAGCAACATGACTCTCCCGCCATCTCCACAGTCTCCTGGAACATTCTCCGCCTATCGATGTCAATTAATATGGCAACGTGACTTTCTCGACACTGAATCGAGCAAGTAGGTGAATCATAGACATTTACCTTCAGATCTACCCTTCCAATATTTGGTTTCAAGTTTTTATACCTAACTAGCTCTCCCGGCGCACTTCGTTCCACCTTACACTACACTACCCCACTCTACACTATTACCCTACCCTACACTACACTACCCTACCCTAACTACACGACACTACCCTAAAACCAATTATTTTTTTACTGATATTTTTTTTTAGGATGAATATATCATATTTTAATACTTATCATCCTATTCCGCACGAAGACAAATGCAAAAACACAAAAATCATAAAAATTGTTCCAGCCGTTCTTGAGTTATAAATGGTGTATCTAACATGACTTTCTTTTATATATATAGATATAGATTGTGTATCTGCCGTCACTTACGAGGTATCATTAATGACACGTAATCCCTTTCGCATTAGTTTTCCTTTTCACCAGCGCATATTGTGCCCCTTGGTTGCCATGTCAACGAAGAGGCATGCCGCACTGTATTTTTTACTCTCTCTCTGTCTTTTCTATGAGTGAGAAAGACAGTTTTGTGACGACGAACGCATGCAATGCGGTATGCCTCTTCGCCAATAGGCATGCGCTGCGCTATGGAGAAAGAAAACTAATGCGAAAAGGATCAAAAGTAATTATAACTATATGGACGGTCGCACTTACAGTACACCCCGGACGCTGCATATACAACGGTAATGAAATGACATTACTAAAAACAAATGATTGAGCAAACAAAATCACGGCGAAATCTTATACGTTCGAGAAACCAATCTGTATCAATTTGGGTGACGAGGAGGTGAAGTAGGAATCTAGAGAGCGGCAAGGAGTGTCCATACTGTATGTTAGTATTAATACATATATACAGGGTGTAACCAAATTGGAGTAGGTCCCGTTAACTAGGGGTTCTACTCGTCATACTGAACATCTTACTCCAAAAAACCCATAGTCGATTCTCAAAAAAAAATTTGGACCCTCCATACTAAAATGCACAAAATCGATCGATCAGCGGATCGATTTGTATGAAGAGTAAAACAGTTTTTTTTACGTATTCAGAAAAGTCGTAAAGCAAAAGTTGTTCAGTGTGATGAGTAGAAGCCCCAGTTAGCGGGACCTACACCAATTCTGTCACACCCCGTATACTTTTTTTTTATTATTTTTTTATTCACAATTGGTAAACCCTTGACAACATCTCACCTGGTGGTAAGTGACGATGTTGCCGAAGATGGAAGCGGGCTTACCAAGATTCCCCAACGCAATGGGGAACTGGCTATCTAATCTTCATGCCGGAACACACCAATGATATCAACATTGATATTAGGCGGCAAGACTTAGATAAGATGGTGGTAGCTAGCCAGGCGGGCTTAGAAAATGCCCTACCACCAACCAAACCGAGTCTTACAATTGACCCCGCCGGGAATCGAACCCGCGACCTCCTGTGTAAAGCCAGTGAACTTTGCCTCTGAGCTACGGAGGCGGTTAAACACAGCCTATTTAGTCTAACAGTTACTGCGACCTGACAGGTATTGGCTCCGACAAAAAATAAAAGTTTAATAAACTTAAAAACCGAATTCAAAATGAAATTTACTCAAAAGTATGAAATAATATTATTATACTTGATACACGACATTAACCAACAATAACGAAATCGAAGGTGGCTAGGAATTAAATTAGGGACCTAAATTTATTTAAGAGGTCGGTATCAGCATACAGCTACTTACGTATCAAATGTTTTAGATTCGATGGCATTGCTGACACCGACCTCAAAAAAAATTTTAGGTCCCTAATTTAATTCCTAGCCACCTTTGATTTCGTTATTGTTGGTTAATGTCGTGTATCAAGTATAATAATATTATTTCATACTTTTGAGTGAATTTCATTTTGAAGTCGGTTTTTAGTTTTTTAAACTTCTATTTTTATTTTCTTTATTTTTAGTGATGATTCTATCTATCTAACAACGTTATACCCAATCACCCACTCGCCAATAGGAACCATCAAATCATAATTCATAATGCATGTGTTTCATTAACAGATACAGATTCCTGTGGCTTCCATCATCATCATCGCAACAGCATGAAAGGAGTTAAATCATCAGCTCATCAGAATAACCTGAAACAACTATCGGTCTACGTAAAATTTTTAAAGAATTATCCTTCAAATCCTAACCGTTACGGAGTTCTACCTTCCTTCATCAGCTCATCTGATGATGATGATTATGTTGAGATGATGACTACCAGACGCCAAAACTTGGATAGTTTTAGGAAATACATGAAACACGTAATATGTGCCTATAAAATTTGAGGGTTGTTATCGATTTCCCTGGGATCCCGTCATCAGATCCTGACTTGGTGACAATGGGACCCCCTCGGGAGTATACTCTTTCAAATAAAAAAAGAATTTTGAAAATCGGTTCACAATCGGCGCAGATATCGCGTAACAAACATACAAAAAAAAAACATACAGTCGAATTGAGAACCTCGTCCTTTTTGAAGTCGGTTGAAAATAGATCCATTTTCAACGTCTATGTTAGGCATGTCCTTCGTTTATAACCCATAAACGTTCCCGTTTTTGGGCATGGGATTTCTTCCTTTAAGCTGGGGCAGGTTAGGCCATACTCCACACACGGGGGCCAAGTCCGGGTCGGTGGAGGTTGTAGGGTTAGTGGCGAACTCCACTGTCGGAAGTTTCTAAAGCCGCCTATAAGGCATCTGACACGGCTTAGCTACTGCCATCTAGTGAGAGCAACCAGCACCACGTGCCTTGCGAAGCACGGAAACGGTCGAGAAAAAAGTAAACTAAAAAACGAGTGTGCTTTAGACCACACGACTGAAGTAAAACTTATTTAGCTCCATCTATATGTATGAAAGTCAATACTTAGTCTTCAGAAAATAATCCAACCTTTTTTGTCATACGGAGGTATAGACAGTTTATGAAAAGAGTTTTATTATCCTCTGAAAACGATCACATCTTTTTTAACTTACATGTTTGTTTTGACAACCGATATTGTTGCCTTAGCAACCGATTTTGTTAGTAAACAAAAATAAATAGTATCTCTTTCTATCATCACTAATTTATATATCCCGCTCGACTTCCGTTCGCCTCGCCCGCACACAGTTCCGTAACGTTCTCGTCACGCATCCACCAGCTTACTTACTCCCCAAGTCAAGCGTGATGATCAAATCTTTTTTATCTTATATGTTTGTTTTGACAACCAATATTCTTGCCTTGGCAACTGATATTGTTGGTAAACATAAGTTAATAGTATCTCTCTTTCTAACTTCACTAATTTATATATCCCGCTCAACTTCCGTTCGCCTCGCCCGCACACACTTCCGTAACGCATCCACCGGCTTACTCCCCAATCTAAGTAATTCATAATTCATTTATTTGCTTTGTACACGGTAAAGATACAAAAAATGCAAGATAACATAGCACAAAAATCTCCTGGTACAACTATTAAAATAGCATGCAAACATAAATAAGGCTACACTTCATATGCAAGTCAATAGGTACATCTCATTATTCATTTATATTATTAAATTATATTTCCAAATTATGTCACATGTCAAAGTTATAATAATTAGTCATTAGATTTTCCGTCACGAAATTCCTTAAAGCTATAAAAATTATGCTCTAATAACCAAATAAATAGCCTTTTCTTAGAACAGATTTATTTATAGGGAGAATAATTATATTAAGTGGTACTTTATTATAAACTAGCTGTCCCGGCGAACTACGTTCCACCTTACACTACACAATACTACCCTACCCTACCCTACACTACACTACACTACCCTACACTAAACTACACTACACTACCCTACCCTACACTACACTAAACTACACTACCCTTCCCTACCCTACATAAGAACCTTCTCCTGACAATAACGAACTCGACAAAAAAAGAATTAGCGAAATCGGTCCACCCGTTCACGCGTGATGCCGTGACCAAGGGAAATAGGGATTCATTTTTATATATATAGATATTGATGCACATATTGAAGCAATTATTTTGGTATAAGGTTGTCCGTAGACATTGATCTAGAACCAGTCTGTCTGGGTGTCTCGTGTTGGCAAGGGTAATAAGGTCTTTGGCGCAAACAGTCAGATCGCGCCACCGGCACCGCGCACCGCCCGCGCCTGCCGCTCGTAGCTGATAAAACGTGGACGTTTACGTAACCAGCGAAAGTGAAACCGTGGCTCGGCTCCATGCCACACAAGCTTTAAGGCCATGCTCTGTGATCTAAACTAGCAGAGAATATTGAAGTAAAACTTGATACTTTTGATTGTAGGTTCTTGGTGGAACATTGTATCACTCATTTTGGTATATTTTATACCAAATATGAAGATATTTTAATTAACTGGTAACCCTAAAATTCATTTCGTATGTGTTAATAAATAGTCTGCCTTAAGATGGTGTTCGAAACCGGTCGCTGACAAATTATAAGTGTAGTTTTATTTAATTTTCGTGGAATTAGTGAAAATATATACCAAAATGAGTGAAGTAAAACTTCTTTACGCACGCTTGACTTGGGGAGTAAGCTGGTGGATGCGTGACGAGAGCTTTACGGAAGTGTAATCGGGCGAGGCGAACGGAAGTTGAGAGGGATATATAAATTAGTGAAGATAGAAAGAGAGATATTATTTATTTTTGTTACTATTAGACCTACTCATCATATCAGCTCATATTCGTCCCCACCGAGGGGCTCTAGCCTACGAGGGTTGGGCGACTTCACACACAACCTTCAAGTTTCTTCGCAGGCGTGTGCAGGTTTCCTCACGATGTTTTCCTTCACCGTAAGAGCGTCGGATAAACGTACAATTATGAAATCGAAATTCGAAAACACATTTGTATACGTGACAGGATGCGAACCACGACCTCCCGGACAGGAGGTAGCGGCCCTTGCCATTAGGCCACCGACGCACCTACTAAAGTACTACTATAGTAATTTTGTATGTACACAGATGTAAAATTATGACTCAAAATGGAAAATGAAGTTAATATGTCAAAAATATTTTTTTAGGCTAGGCTTTCTATATTTAAGAGGGGGATAATCCCCACGAGTGTGGTATCGTCGAATAGGTCTCATAAAATGAATTCAAGGTTTCTATAAACATTTTTTTTATTAAAATAGTATTTTCAAAATACTGAGGTCCAGTGACGCTTCTCTTCCCCCTAATTACTATGGGACATAAAATTCTGAAAAAATACACGTAGACACTACAAAAATATATCCGTCCGCTCTCATACAAGTGAATTACAGTTATTTTTGAGTGCATCTATTCGTCTGTAAAATCTACATGCTGTTTTTTTGTAGGTACTTTTTTATATCACAAAACGAAATAAATAATATTGTAATGCTTTTTTTGTCCTTGGGGGAGTAGGGGTGCCATACAAGTAAAAGTGGGACCAAAAAATATGTATGTGAACACCCTTGATTTCGTCTGAATTTGGACTTCCTAGATCTAGAATTTAGACATCTTACAAGAGAAGCTTATAAAAGGGTGTTACGCCTTTTTATTGCGCATTTTTAGCGATGGAATTTTTATCTTTAAATTTTAACTTCAAGTCTAAATATGGAATGTCTAAGTGTTCGTTTAGCGATTGTGTGAGCTATGTAGGTTACTTTGGTTCTCCTGCGGATCTCCTCGTTTCTGAAGTGGCAATGGGCAGGGCACATAGCTCGTAGAACAAATGGCCGTTGGGGTAGTAAAGTTCTCGAGTGGCGACCGCGCACCGGAAAACGTAGCGTAGGCAGGCCTTCCACGCGGTGGACCAACGAACTGGTGGAGATCGCGGGAGGCCGATGGATGCGGGCGGCGCAGGAACGGTCGTCGTGGAAATCCTTGGGGGAGGCCTTTGTCTAGCACGAGACGTTTTTCGGCCGATATGATGAGGTTTTCGACTTTGAAGGTTTCTTGTATGAACTTTTAAAAAACTAATGAAGATTTCACTCGTAAAAACTTGCCAAGTGCGTGTCGGGTTACACATAGTGTAGTGTTCGCAGTCATTATTTTGTAACTGAAAAATATCACAGGATACCTGAAATAATTTCAATCGAGTGTTTCTACTAGACCCAACATATCTCAAGTTTCTACAAGTAGGTACACAAGATTTATACTATACTTCTGTCCCTCTTTGCGAGATCATCACGTTACAGTTACAGGTAGAATATTCATACTATGTGTCCGTTAACAACCCATAACATCCCCACTGCTGGGACACGGGTCGCTTTCCAGACTTGGGAAGGTTAGACCATACTCCACATACGGGGGCCAAGTACGGGTTGATGGAGAATGTGTGGGCCAGTGGCAGACGCCACTGTCAAGTTATTCAAGCAACCTTTAAAACATTAACACTTTCCCCTAACACAGGTTCTTCCGTACCTAAACACTTTCCCCTAACACAGGTACTTCCGAACCTAAACACTTTGTCCTAACACAGGTACTTCCGTACCTAAACACTTTCCCCTAACACAGGTACTTCCGAACCTAAACACTTTGTCCTAACACAGGTACTTCCGTACCTAAACACTTTCCCCTAACACAGGTACTTCCGTACCTAAACACTTTCCCCTAACACAGGTACTTCCGTACCTAAACACTTTCCCCTAACACAGGTACTTCCGTACCTAAACACTTTCCCCTAACACAGGTACTTCCGTACCTAAACACTTTCCCCTAACACAGGTACTTCCGTACCTAAACACTTTCCCCTAACACAGGTACTTCCGTACCTAAACACTTTCCCCTAACACAGGTACTTCCGTACCTAAACACTTTCCCCTAACACAGGTACTTCCGTACCTAAACACTTTCCCCTAACACAGGTACTTCCGAACCTAAACACTTTGTCCTAACACAGGTACTTCCGTACCTAAAAGCCAGCCATGGAATATGTAATACCTTTGGTGAAAATAAACTATTGTCTACTTTTTGTTTCTTTTTTTTTCTATCTGACACGGTTTAACGTGCCTTACGAAGCACGGAAACGGTCGAGAAAAATGCCACTAACAGTCCAACCCATCTAGGTAATGCCCGTGCTTTAGTTCAGTTAACCTGCGTGATCGACCCGAGCACGACAGCTTCGCCGCTCTCCAAGATCACTACGTGTTTATTTATGTTTGTATCCAGCTTCGCCTTAACGATGGCTGGTGAAATTCACCTTGAAAAGCGAAAGGGGGCCTTGCCACGTGCGGTGGGGAGTGGGAGGCGGGCAGCTTTGCCAACTCTTTGTGCTAATGTCATACGAGGCTACCTATACAGTATTTGTATTTGTTCCCTTTGATATGCAATCGGGGGAAAAGTTTCTTCGTATTTTGTAACTAAAAATTTGTAATCAAATCTCTTTGCTTGTATTATCTGTTCTGTACCTGGCTGGTTATAATAAAATTAAATAAGCGAACTTTCGAAATTTTAATTTAAAAAAAATCCCCGGCATGATAATATTGTTTTTTCTGTTTATGAAAATGAGTGAAAGTAACGAGAAATTTTATGTAAAAAAAGGTAAAAACGTAACACGGGCCGCGAATATGTGTTGTTTTATTGACCTAATGCAGTATCAGCACAGATGAGATACTAGTTACTTCGTAAGTATCAGTCAGTATCACAAACATGGTTCAATTCAATGAAATAGGAGGGGAGGGCCAGGGTTCAATCAAATAAAGGGATACCACCAGCAACGGACTATTTATAAAAAACTGGCCAAGTGCGAGTCGGACTCGCGCAAAGCATGGTTCCGTAGTTTCAAAAAATAAATGTGATTTTAAAAAAACATCATCATCACATCAGCTCATATACGTCCCTATCGAGGGGCTCGAGCCTATCCTGAATTAGGGCGATCGGGCCTGAGTCGACCACACGGGCTCAGTGCGGGTTGGTCGACTTCACACACAACCTTCGAGTTTCTTCGCAGGCGTATGCAGGTTTCCTTATGATGTTTTCCTTCACCGTATAAGAGCCTCGGATAAACGTACTTATGAAATCGAAATTCGAAAACACAAAACATCATCATAAAAAAAAACAAATTAAAAAGAAAACAATATAAAAACAGATTCAAAACAAACCAAGAAGTATGACTTCGTCACACGTTTCAGGGTTGGAGACCGTATTTATGGTTTAATTACTTACTTTACTGACACCCGACCGCCAAATAACCGACCTTTTACAATGACTTTTAACGATGCCCTAAATTAAATAATGTAATTAAACGGGGACTTCACGTCATGTAAGTAAAAAAAACTTTAGAAAAAAAAAATAGGAATAATAAAAAAAGAGAATAGGAACCTTTACCCAATTCGCAAAAAAAAATTCTCTAAGTATAATTTTAAAGTTCGCTATTGGTGTAGCACCGCCTAAATTAACCGCCTCGATGGCGTAATGGTTAGTCCATTCGCTTCACACCTGGAGGTCGCGAGTTCGATTCCCGGCATGGTCTAACTTTGTAAGACTCGGTTTGGTCGTGTTAGGGCATTTTTTAAATCCGCCTGGCTAGCTAATACCATCTTATCTAAGTCTTGCCGCCAAACATCAATGTTAACAGCATAGATGTCATCATCATCATATCAGCCACAAATCGTCCACTGCTGAACAAAGGCCTCCCCCAAGGATTTCCACGACGACCGATCCTGCGCTGCCCGCATCCATCGGCTTCCCGCGACCTTCACCAGGTCATCGGTCCACCGCGATAGATGTATTGATAGCATAGATGTATTCCGGCATAAAGATACGATAGCCAGCTCCTCCTTGCTCTGGGGAATCCTGGTAAGTCTTTGTGTATTGAAAAGACAAGGATAGATTATTTGGAAGCCGTGACTGTATCTATCAACGCACAGCGCAAACCACTGGACGGATACGGATGAAATTTGGAATACAGATAGCAATTATGACATAGGCATCCGTTAAGAAAGGATTTTAGGAAATTTCGACGGGAACAGCAGAAAAACTGGATTTTAATACGTTATTTAAAGCATCGTTAAAAGTCAGTAAAAGATCGGTTACGTGGCAGTCGGGTGTCGGTAAAGTTAGTATTTTTAACCATGAATACAGTTTCCAACCCTGAAGCTTTCATCAGAACCTTTAAGAAAATAAGACAGTTAACGGATGTAGATACTGCGAGACTAGTGTATTTTAGTTACTTCCATAGTATAATGTCTTATGGCATATTACTGTGGGGGCATGCGGCTGATATAGAAACTATTTTCATCCTGCAGAAAAGAGCTATCCGCGCATTCTATCAGATGCGATCACGTGAGTCGTTACAGAATAAAGTTCAAAGAAATCAATATTTTAACTGTTGCTAGTCAATTTATATATGAAAACATCATGTACGTTCGTAAGAATTTGCATTTATTTCGTAAAAACAGTGACAGGCATAATTTGAATTTAAGAAATGTAAGTAAAATAGATATAGCCTTTTCGAGACTGAGTAAGGTTAAAAAGTCATTTGTGGGGCAGTGTATAAGATTCTACAATAAAATTCCAGAAAATGTAACTAGTTTGTCAGAGAATAAATTCAGACTCATGCCAAAAAAGTTTTGTGCTCTAGAGGATATTATAAAATAATAGATTATGTAAATGACAAAGATATATATGTTGGTTCTATATCGAATACCATTACCTGAGACTATAATCTGAATCATGACATTATTTGTAATATACAGTTTTTTTTTGTTTTGACTATTTAAAAGTGTGTGTAAACACCTATTTGAAATAAATTGTTTTGAATTTTGATTTTTTTTTTTTTTTTTACTTACTGATTGTTCTACGGTGAAAGAAAACATCGTGAGGAAACCTGTACATCTTTCTGGGAAGAAAGTGGCATAGACTATTAATAAGCAAAGCCCGACATAGTTTCCGAGGGATCTGGAGAAAACTCATTTCCACGCTCGCGAGCCGCTCACGCGCCCTCGAAGACAGTCATAGAAACCACGCGGTTCATACGTTCATGCGGGCGAAGCCGCGGGCAATAGCTAATAAGGGACTAAATATGTAACTTTCATCATGGCCGACCACGGACCACGGACCTAACATTTTGACTAACATATTTTGACTGACTCGGTGGCTCAGTTGTTAGCGCTCTTGACTACTGATCCGAGAGTCGTGAGTTCGATCCCCACCCAGGGCAAACATTTGTGTGCCGAGCAGATTTGTTTGCTCTGTGTCTGGGTTACGAAGTAACTAGTATCTCATCTGTGGTCTGGGTGTTAAATATCTATTTAAGTATGTATTTAAACGTATATAAGTATGTATATCAGTCTCTGGTTCCCATAACACAGGGAATCCTACTTTGGGGCCAGATGACCATGTCCCAGAATATTTGTTTATTTAATTTATTTTTTATATTTGTCAACGACCAAGGCAGCGTCCTCAGAACCCCTCACACCACGATCATAAAGCCGTGTCATGCCATAACTGTACTCTCAATAAATAAGAAATGTTTTCCTCGTTGGTTTACTCACTAAGCACAGGTCGTCGCCCTCGGCCACATACATCCGTCCGTCCTTTTTTCTGCGTAGCCGCAGAATGTCTATTAAGGAAAAAGTTGTGTAGACGTGAAACGTCCTATTTTCATAAATACCAAATAGTAAATGCAAAACATTTAATGTGTATCACTAAAACTGACTTTCTATTTACTTATCGAAATTTGAAATCATTAACACATCAGCCGCCTTACGTCCACTGATGGACAAGGATTTCCACAATGACCAGTACTGCGCTGCCTGCATTCAGCGGTGTCACATAAAAATTACCAATCGAACATTGTTTAGGATCAGACCTTCGCTTAAAATTAACTCTAATTTTTTTTTTTGATCTAGTTACAACCTATTCTGTTTTTTTCATTTTTTTTACGCTTTGTTTTATTTTGTAGATCTTAATAGTATAATCAATTTCCCGAATGTGACAGTATTCATCAGTCTGACTTTAACAACATACCTACGATTATCTCCTTACGAATCTAACGATTTGCCAAATGCAATTTTTTTTATTGACAATTGGTAAGGTCTTGGCATCATCTCACCTGGTGGTAAGTGACGATGATGCCTGTGAGTGAGACGTTAAGTGACTTGAAAAAAAAAGCGATAGACAATACACATAACGCACACCAAGCGGCGCAGTCAGTTGTCAAACTTTGGAACACAAAGCTATTTTCTTAGATAACGCCAATCACTCTGGTAGGTATTTATCACCCGGTATCGAGTATTCGTGTTAGGAAATAGCTTTTTTTAATTTAACATAAGTAAGCCCTTGGCATCATCTCACCTGATGGTAAGTGACGATGATGCCGAAGATGGAAGCGGGCTTACTAAGATTCCCCAACGCAATGGGGATCTGGCTATCTTATCTTCAAGCCGGAACACATCAATGCTGTTAACACTGATGTTTGGCGGCAAGACTTACATAAGATAGTGGTACCGTGGTAGCTAGCAAAGCGGGCTATGAAAATTCCCTACCACCAACCAAACCGAGTCTTACAAAGCCATTTTGAACTTCGGACATTCTGCTTCTATTCTACTTTTTTTTGCATTTTGAATGCGGTTTCGAAGACCCAAATACTTTTTCGTAGGTACAGTTATTGGCTTTAGAAAAGGCAGTAATAAATGTCCTTGTTTTAGCATCGGCATCGTTAAGTTCACAGTAAACTGTAAATTGTGAGTGTGGCTGTACGACTAGGTACTAAGGTTAACGTAACGGAGTTTTTACAAGTTAAAACATCCTACGCGATATTTGATGACCAAACCTCTGTGGGAGTTATTTATTTGCTTGTTTATATCAGGTCACTAAGACCCATCATCATCATCGTATCAGCCGAAGGACGTCCACTGCTGGCCTCCAAGGATTTCCACGACAACCGGTTCTGCGCTGCCCGCATCCAGACCCATATTATAAATAAAAACCAGTCAAGTGCGAAGTCGGACTCATGCACCAAGGGTTCCGTAACATAACACTTTACGATAGAAGATAGCAAGGATACAAAACAAAATACATCAACGGCCCAGTAACAGATTTCAAAAAACAACAGTTCAAACTCCTTAGCGCGAGATGTATCTAACTGGTATCTCATCTGTGGCGCGAGTACCACTTACATTTGAGAGATAGATAGATACGTGATCACATGGATCGTAAGTGAACCTTTATTGGTACCATTTTCATCGGATGTACGAAACCCTAAAACGAATACAATTATTATAAAACATAAATACTATACACTATAACATAATTACTAATGTTTTGTACATTTACTTCTTACTATTGTTTTGTGCATAATATGTTTATCTGTCTAATGTGCAATAAAGAGTTTTTTTTTAATTTGACAATTATTAAAAAAAACTAATTCTTAAGTGCGAAGCATCGGAGCTGTTTTGGTAATAATCTGCAGTCTCCTATACATACTAATATATGTACAGAGGTCAGCACATCAATCTACACACTTTGGACTTTGTACCGTTCTTATGCCGTACGCGTATGGATCAGAATCGCACTACGAGTGTGTAGCTTGATGTGCTGGCCTCTGTACTTTGTTACTTTCTATTGAAACCTCCAGAACACCACACACTTCGGCCATAAGTCCTCCCGGTTGAAGGCGACGCATTGGAAACTTTTTTCTCAGCAATTTAAAAAACAATATCAAAGTGATATTTTGGAACCTGATTCTTCATTTCAATGAGATCATTTTGTCAGTTGCAGAAACACGATTTGTTAACTTCAAAAACAGAAAAAAATATATCAAAGAAATCTCTTTTAAAACAGAGATTTGCATTCTATTCTACAGGCAAACCAGACCGATTTAAAACTCTACATTTTCTTAGACGACTAATCTAAACACAAAATTAAATATGCCAGTTGGATTTAATAATATAATTATAATTTTTAATTAAAAAAAAGTGTGGTTTGTGGTTACTTTCTTTACTCTTTACACGTAAAGAAAAAAAACAGGGACAGCTGTTCTAATCAAGGCCTCGCCTGAAGGACTCCGGCTGCTCCGTAGGGACTCGCACGCACCACAAGCGACTTGAAATTGAGGAAAAAAACGGAACACTAGTATGTAGGAAGAAAACTCTTACAGAGTTATTCATGCCATTTGTACATTTAGTTTGTAAGCAACTGTTTAACTCAACTGTGTGTGTACAGTACAATAAATATATATCACATCAGCTCATATACGTCCCCACCGAGGGGCTCGAGCCTACCCTGAATTAGGGCGATCAGGCTATAGTCGACCACGCGGGCCCAGTGCGGGTTGGTCGACTTCACACACAACCTACGAGTTTCTTCGCAGGCGTGTGCAGGTTTCCTCACGATGTTTTCCTTCACCGTTAAAGCAATCGGTAAGTATATGTACGTAAGTTTTTTTGAAAAACTCATTGGTACATTGGCCGTCCAGATTTGAACCCGGTACCTCTGGTTAGAAGAAACGAGTCGTTACCGGTTGAGCCACCGACGCTTTTATATATGTCGCAGGATAATAGCAAAATCCGTCGTTTCGCGAAAATCCTAGGAAAATTGCACACTGTGGAGTAGAAAACTCCGAATAAAACCAAATCGAACGGAGCCCCGCTATGCGGGGCTCCTTTTTACGGTAGAAAAAGACATGCTAACAAAACCTAACCTATTTAACGAAGCGGGGCTCCATCCGACTTGGTTTTATTAGGAGTTTTCTACTTCATAGTATGCAATATTCCTAGTATTTTCGCGAAACGACTGATTTTGCGATTATCCTGCGACATATATATATAAATAAAATAAATAAATAACACTTATAGGATCACTTTGCTGTCCGTCTGTCAAGACTCATTCGCTCAGGAACGGGTAGAGGTATCAAGTTGAAATTCATATCAAATACTAAGGACCACAGTCCCTTGGAGGTGTGAAAAATTCAAAATACTAAGTCAACGCAATGAACATATTTATGTGTGTCACATATCCTTTGATACTCGCAAACTGACTCATCAAAACCTATTTGGGTACTTCCCGTTGACCAACAATCATGAAGTTTGGCAAGAAGCTACTTTTGCAACAGCACAAGTAAACTAAAAAATCCGAAAGTCGTAATTTGTAGTTATGTCACATTTTAAATAACATTGAAAAGCCTAAAAAATTTTAGTTACAAGCTTATAATTGAAAAGATTTTATGCAAAAAAATACTTAATACTCATATGTGAATATAAATACACGAAACACTGTATTTCCAACGATCCTGGGACCCTGATTCCATCTCCAAAGACCATCATTAGATCAACTTCAAAATACCATAGGAATCTATTCTCATCATCGGGAATACGGATTAATAGCAAATTTAAGATCAATCGGACTGCTGGAAGTAGTCGCTCTAAAATCGTTTGCAAATTTAAGCTCAATCGGACTTCCGGAAGTAGTCGCTCTAAAATCGTTTGCAAATTTAAGGTCAATCGGACTGCTGGAAGTAGTCGCTCTAAAATCGTTTGCAAATTTAAGCTCAATCGGACTTCCGGAAGTAGTCGCTCTAAAATCGTTTGCAAATTTTGAAGCGGACAACTTACTTGCATAATATGAACATTGTAAGTTAAAAAAATCTTGTAAAAATGGTGCAATAACAAACTTACATTTTCAGTTGGAGCATCAACCGCGCTGTGATGCATACCGATGTATGGGAGAATAAAATGTAAGCAAAGGAACAGCTCGGCAATAATTTTGAACAAAAAAAATCGACTTCAAACAGGAAACTAAGGTTCCCCTAGATTTCTCTGAGATGCCATCATCAGATCCTGGTGGCCTTATCATGGTACTACCCTTGGGATATCTCCTTTCCAACAAAAAAAGAATCAACAAAATCGGTTCATAAACAACGAACACACACCACACATATAAAAAATATTTCTTTTAAAGTCTGTTAAAAAGACTTTGAGGTGGTGACATATGAAACTAACTGACTTTTAATGGCAACACTAGTTTGCTGTCAACGGATTGTCGTTGCTGCGTAGTGGTAGTAGTTGTTTTTTTATAAATTTCATTGAATTTCGCAATTATTTTCGCAAAACTGATTACTTAGGAATGAATAAGACTACCATAGGTGTGAAAGAAGCACCCTCATTTTCTCCAAACTGCCAGTCTGTATGTATGTAAAGGTTAAAAAGTTTTAAATATACGAATGGAGTCACAAGCGTACACGCTGAATTACGTATAAGGAAAATCCAGCTAAAAACTATTTTGTTCCCTTATACTGAGGAGAAATCGTACCAACAGATCATCATATCAGCCGAAAAACGTCCACTGAGGCCTCCCCCAAGGATTTCCACGACGACCGGTTCTGCGCTGCCCGCATCCATCGGCTTCCCGCGATCTTCATCAGGTCGTCGGTCCACCGCGTGGGAGGCCTGCCACCGCAACGTTTTCCGGTGCGCGGTCGCCACTCAATAACTTTACTGCCCCAACGGCCACCTGTTCTACGAGCTATGTGCCCTGCCCATTGCTACTTCAGTTTAGCGATTCTGTGAGCTATGTCGGTTACTTTAAAGGTATGTAAAGGTTAAAAAGTTTTAAATATACGAATGGAGTCACAAGCGTACACGCTGAATTACTTATAAGGAAAATCCAGCTAAAAACTATTTTGTTCCCTTATACTGAGGAGAAATCGTACCAACAGATAAACGTACCAAATAAATTAAACAGAGTAAAAGCTTGATATGTATTTGGAAAGTTATCTTAGCGGTTTAATTTATTCAATAATAATTGGGTTCACTTCTTAGTAAACAAAAATATTTTTAGTTGTATGTTGTATAATCTGTTGTTTCAGTTATCATATTGTTTATAGACTTCGCTAGTCACAACATGGCGACGACGAGTGTATTGTATTTAAAACATGGTAGAATAGAACAATCACAAGGAAATTTGACTTTATAATGTTTTTGTCTTTTTTCCATTTTATACGACACCAACAAAAGAAATCAAATAGGCTCTATCTTCGGAGGAATGTCTTTATTCCACAGACTCTGTGCCTTATTCCTACAAAGCTCTATCTTATCAACAAAAAAAAACGGGCAAGTGCTACTCGGGGTCACACAATCAGGGTTTCGCACCGAAACTTTAACTACCAACGGAACAAAACCTCTCAGTACATACTTTGCCCTTCTCTAGGTAAATAGGGGTCTACTTATTCTGGACTTTGGAATTATTATTTTTTCTGTGGGAACGGAAAGACTGATTTTCGTGTAATCATAGGTTTTCGTGTAATCGATGCATTCAAACTCACATACTGTGATTTTTTCAAGGGAGTTTCGGAGATACGGGAGAGGTCTTAAATAACTTCAAATCTATTTATCTTAAAATTATAAAAAAAAAATATTTGAGACTTTCACAACAAGCCCTTTTATTTAATACTAGCTGATTCCCGCGGCTTCACCCGCGTGGACCACATTTCTATGACTTTTCGAGGGTGCGCAGTGCGCGAGCCGCAAGCGGCTCGCGAGCGTGGTAAAAAGTAGCCTATGTCTTAACCCAGGTCCTAATCTGTCTACCTACCAAATTTCAGCCAAATCCGTTCAGTAGTTTTTGCGGGAAAGCGTAACAGACAGACAGAGTTACTTTCACATTTATAATATTAGTAGGGATGACACAGGATATAGTTTGCAAAACTTTTTAATTAAACTTTCTCCCTAACTTTATTCTCTAAAAGTGGGCCTTATGTTTAAAATTTATTTATTTACGTTACAAGTACATACATATATGTGCACCAAATTTAAAATCAATCGGTCCAGTAGTTTCGGAGAAAATTGGCAGTGACAGACAGACAGACACGCGAGTGATCCTATAATGGTTCCATTGTTACCTTTTGAGGTACGGAACCGTAAAAATATAGAAATAAAAGAAAGCATAAAAAAACTAGCATTTACATTTCATAATTATTCAAAAACTCAAGGATTGTCTCAACGCAATCAACAGTTTTTATATACATAATGCCACCTTATAACGGCTTGTTTCTCAATAATGTGTAGATGAATTATACAAACACAATAAATCGACTTTCATTTGCACATTACATTGTAGATTGCGATTTTCGACCGTATCTTTAAGGGCATAAACGTGTTATCTTTACTAAACGGTTAGACCTGTTTGCCTTCACCTAAAAACTCTAATCACACACAGTATAAGTAACGAGAAGTAATGCCACTCAAAGTGGGTATACTATTAGATAGAAGCACGCATTCAATAGTCATGGAATCATCTAGAATGTTTCTGATGTAATTTGAGTGAACGTACAGAGGCCAGCATATCAAGCTAGACACTTAGAACTTTGTACCTTTCTTATGCCGTATGCGTATGGATCAGATTCGCACTACGAGTGTCTAGCTTGATATGCTGGCCTCTGTACACACGGCGCCACGTCAAGCTATACAAAACCAGCATACGCAGGCCTCGCGTATGTTGAAACGCAGAGGCGTCGCGCGACTCGCGCGGCCAACTTATACTGGCTTTGTATAGCTTGATGTGTCTCTGTGTGTACATTGGCAGCTGGATCAAAATTTAGGTACATAAAAAGTAGCTTTGAATGATTGACAACGCTAAACTAGTTAAAAGTACATACTTCAATCGCAACAACTAAATATTTTTGTTGCATTTTTTATTTTTGATAATTTTCAAAAAAAAGTACTTAACCGATTTTGATACAATTCATAGTGTACGTCGAACTCGCTTGGTGAGGGTTCCGTACCAAACAGTTATTCGTAAAGGAGTTGAATTAATTCGTAAGGACGTTTGTTAGGTAAGTGTAGTTTTTCCTGTAAATTATAAGAAAGGTCCTATATTTATTTATTTTTCAAAAGTTTTAGTAGTAAATTAGGAGAAAATCGGGTATGACGCACGGACACACGAGTCCCTATTTTCATTGGATTTACGGAACCCTTGATGAAAAAACAGTCAAATTGAGATCCTCTGCCTGTTTTGAAGTCGATTGAAAAGGCACGTGGTCAGGTCTTTAGATAGTATGAGCTTGCTGGTCCAGTTTTTAGCCACTTTAGGTAATTTAACTATTTCATATCTAATAAAAGGTGTAGTCATTAGTCATTAATTTTACTAAAATCAGAATGTGCAGCTTCATTTCAAATCTAATAATTTTCGAAAAACTTAAAAACTTTTAGGTACAAGCTTTTAATGTTGCATTGTCACGCGATATACATAGCACGCAAAATTTCAGCTTAATCGGAAACCGAGAAGTGGGTGAAATTTAACTTGAAAGATTTCACCCGAACAAACATACATACGTACATACGTTGCAAGTTAATTAAAAGCTTTTAAAATGGACCTTCCCTTCCCTACTGTGCTATAGCTATACGTTACACATAGCGGTATATTGGTCAAGCTACTGCGGATTCGTAACGGTAAAGGATCAGCTGACAGATGCCGATTTAAAACTGTGCCGATGAAAAGTACATGTATACACATCTACAATACCTACTATACTATGACCCTTGTGTATTGCTAGCTTTTGCCCGCGGCTTCGCTCGCATCATTTTTTGAGCGTGAGTGGTGCGCGAGGTGCCAGTAGCTCGCGAGCGTAGACAGGAGTTTACTCCAGATCCCTCTGGTACTATATCGGGCTATTCTGATTAGCGGTCTATGTAAGTTCTCGCCCCCTTAACTACTTTTATTGCTCCGTTGCGATGCCGACGCGCGGGAGCCTGGAAATGATTTTTCCCCAGATCCCTCGAACTATCTCAGGCTATGCTAATTAGTAGTCTGTTAGTATTACCCACCCGCTTATTCATATGTGTGAAAAAAAAAATCACAATAATTGCTCCGTTGAGATGTTAAAGAAATCAATCAAAGTTTGACTATTTTTTTAGTTCCCTCAGAAACTGTATTGGACCATGCTATTTTAACGCGATGAAAGTAGCCTATGACCTTCCCTATGACACAGGCTACCTGTATGCCAAATTTCATCAAGATTCGTTGAGGTGTTAAAGCGGGAAGGAAGAGGTAACACAAACAAACAAACACATTTTCACATTTTTATAATATTAGTAAGCATTTCGTCTGTAATTGCCATTTTACTTTCTCGACACGTACCTACACTAAAAGGGTAGAGGAAGTATTGTTATCGCAAAAAAAGGTTTTTCCAATTTTCTTGAAAATTTGTTCTATATAAAAATCGCGGGTAGCCGCTAGATGCGGGCAGCGCAGGACCGTTCGTCGTGGAAATCCTTGGGGGAGGCTTTGGTCCAGCAGTGGACGTTTTTCGGTTGATATGATGATGACGATATAAAACCGAACACTTCAATTTCGTCCGTCCGTGCCTCCGTCCGTCACGCTTGGCTCTGGAGGCTCTAAACCTTTAGTCCCATTGAGACCAATGCGGGCTTCAACGCGGCTGTTACGTAGAAACCGAACGTCCAATTCTCGATTTTTACACGTTTTTGTTACTTTTCATCACTTTCAAATAAGTTTTAAAAAAATGTGTTCAATTAAAATGAAAGGTCTTAAAGTCACCGATTTTTGTGTGTTGGTTTCATTCAATATTAACTATTTGTTTTCTAGAAATTTTGCAATTAATGCCAAAAACAGGGTCTACAGTATATTTTTTTACATCAAAAGTGGTAATATTTTTAAAATTGTATTCACTTAAGTAGATATATTATTTTTTTTCCATGGTGATAGCTTTACACACTACACAGTCTTTCAATAATTTGAATTGAATATTGTCATTTGATCCATCTTAAGGCCTTAATTCATCGAGGGATTATTATAACAGCTCATATACGTCCCCACCGAGGGGCTCGAGCCTACCCTGCATCGAGGGATTATCAAAAGTTTATTCGTATCTTCAAACAGAAGAGTAGATGTCATACATCAAAAACATTTTTTTTTCTGGAAAAAAACGGCTCTAACCATTTTGATGAAACTTTGCACGTCGTAGTAGCTTATGTTTGTCTTTTACATAGTAATACCCATTGGTCTGGGAAATATCGTGTTTGTATGGTTCTCCTACAAATGAAATTGAAACTTGCGATTTACTCAGAAATTGTTGGAGCTATTGAATAGGGATGACGACAACATCAGAAATGAATGATGAACTCTTGATCACTAAATTGCCCTCCTACTTAAACTTTGGAAAACCTTACTCGTTTTGTTTTCACCAAGTCTTCGATTTAAAAAAATCACAAAATGAGTACATATAAATGACGCTGCTAAACTATGACGTCACGCCTAGGTATTTCTAACATTTTTAGAACAAAATGACGTTTTTGACAGATAATAAAAAGTAATTCAGATGACTAGCATTCGTCATCCCTATTGTCATGTATGATGAATAAGTATGTATTTGGTCATGTAACACGAATTCATCAAAATTATTAAAAAAAAAATTATTCAATTTTTGAATTATTGGCTGCCGTAAGTACAGTTTATTTAAATATTATTATTGAAAGGCTTAAAATAAACTAACCAATTTAATTAAGAGTCGATTGCTTAAAATGCATTCTATGTCACTCAGGGGATCAAGACCAATCTAACGACATCTCGCATTCCAGCAAGCCATTTAGGCTATGGCACAGATTACTAAATAGTTACTATGGGCTCAGTCAACAAACAAATACAAATATATAATTACGTAAGTCTTAAAACGAGTTTTCAGTGCCGGGGTGCACTTAATTATTATTATCTTTAATTCAGGCCATGCCCATAATTTGTTAGTACAACTTATACTATGTTAGTAAACAATAACATATAATTAAAAACACAATGAAATTAAAATGTAACATACATGGCAAATTAAGAGGGCTAGTGAATTTTTTACTTTCTTTTGTGTGGATCGAGAACTTAAAAAAAATCGTTGATTTTTGATGTCATGATTCGCGACGACCGATTTTTGGTAGTGGAATTGGATAGAGGGGGTCATAGACAGCAACGTTTGCATGGGACACTTCGCTGTGCAGCTAAGGGGTCACTTGAGCCCCATTTTCAGTTACCACTAAGCATTTCCGAGGTTGAAAAAAATTTGAATGATTGCAGTGTCATGATGACCCTAATGGTTTCGTACCCAAAGGGTAAAAACGGGACCCTATTACTAAGACTCCGCTGTCTGTCTGTCCGTCTGTCACCAGGCTGTATTTCATGAACCGTGATAGGTAGACAGTTGAAATTTTCACAGAAGCTGTATTTCTGTTGCCACTATAACAACAGATACTAAAAATTAGAAAAAGTGAAAGTCTATACAAAAAAAGTGAAGAAACTAGCGCCATCTAGTATGATGGTACGGAACCCTTTGTGCGCGGTTCTTACTCGAACTTTACCGGTTTATTTAATTTTATTTAAGCATCGTGTTGGTCTCGTCAAAGAGATCATTTTTGGTCATGTAATCTCTTTGAGTATAGGATACACCGTTCCCGGGAAAATTCTCTACGATATTTCAAGTTCCAGAAGCAGATGAAAAGGTTAATTTTATCTGCATATCTTGGTAGAGTCCTCAAAACTGTAATTGTTAATAGAAACTAGAATTATTATAAGCATGTGATCAGATTCAATGGTATGCAAAAAGGCCACACCCCAAAACCATGTCCGATCGTGAATAAATCGCGCCGTGGCCGTAATAACTTTCTCAATTCGCGTGGTGAAATGTCTGGGTTTGTGTGTGAAGATATCAGTATTCACGTGACATAAGAACTTTCGATGCGCCGGCCGGATGGCATGATAAGTACTGCCTTTCGCGAATTTAGTTTGCTTTGTAAGTTGCGAATTTAATCGCTTAAATGTTTGTCCTTGGTGGCGCATCGGGAGCCGGGTCCTTCCTTTCCCTCTAATATACTCGTGACCGGGTGCTGCCCGTGTGAACTGGCCTACTCTTGTCAAAGGTATTAATGACATTCAATGATTTTTATGTATAACTTTTCGTGTCATATTGTTTTCATGTTCTAATGACATAATCTGGTTTATTTCAAGGATTTAATTTTGACGTTATTAACTAATGATTGTTTATTTCTTGATTTTTCACAAATGAAATTATGTTATTATTATTTTAGGACTATCAGAGAGTGTAATTTGCTCGAAACTTTTACAACTATGGTCACCGCTCAATGCGCCTTGCGTGGTTACAACGGTCGCAAAGGTTAATTGACCATATGCACGGTTATTAGCTGGATGGGTTTGCCAGTGGTATTTATATCTACCGTTACCGTGCGGTTGGTGCCAACGCACGATTGGCGCCATAGATGATAGTCGTTAACCCATGACAGAGACATTTCATAATCAAAAACATTGGATGTGTAAGACTTTAGGCCCAGTTGTTTCGGAGACAAGAAATGTTTAATTTTCGCCTATATTTCTATAACTTTAAAAAAAAATACTTAAAATTATAAAAAAACAAGTTTTGAGATTCTCACAACAAGTCTTTTCATTTGATATGTCACAGGATATAGTTTGCAAAACTATTTTTTTAATTTTCTAATTTACCCACAAAAGTGGGCCCCATTTGTAAAATTTATCTATTTACATTACTTGTCCATTTTTGGGTCATCAACTTACATATGAGTGCTAAATTTCAACTCATTCGGTCCAGCAGTTTCGGAGCAAAGTGGCTGTGACATATGGATGGACAGACAGACATACAAGTGATCCTATAATGGTTATTTTTTTTCCTTTTGAGGTATGGAACCCTAAAAAATGTAATGAAACTGCATAATCGTAATGTATTTGTTAACTTGCTTATCCTTTTCAGGCCTGATTTCGAAGGGAGTGTGCTTTCTAAATAAACTCTATTAAATACATAATAAAGCTTTTTAAATACAGTACACCTATGCCACACCCCCGACACTACATGCAACGGTCATGAAATGACATTTCTAAAAACAAATGATGGAACAACAAAATCATGACCAAATCCTATATGTTTGAGAACCAAACTATAACTGATCTGGAACAACAAAATCATGATGAAATCCTATATGTTTGAGAACCAAACTTAAACTGATCTGTATCAATCTGGCTGACAAAGGGTTGAGGTCGGAATCTAGAGAGCAGCATGGAGTGTCCATACTGTATGTTAGTACTAATATATATACTTTGCCTATACATAACAGTCATTTAATTAAAATAAAAGAACCTTAAATATTTTTCTTTTAAATAAATTTTTAGATTTTTTTCAAATGCATTACAAGTAAAAATATCAGTTTTTTTTTATGAAAAACACTAAGTGTGTAATAAAATAAGGTTCAAACTTGTCTGTATTTTGAACACACAATTGTTTAAGGCCGGCCGGAAAGGGTTCAATCATTTCAGATTATGAAAGGTGATTTTAATGAGTAGTTGCAATAGTTTACAATTACACACAGATAACTCTGGTAGGTAGATCCCGTGGAACTCTCAAAAGAACTTAGCAACCTTATAGATTGTAGACAATCTAATCCCTCATTTTGGGTTATATATTTTTTTAACCATTCAACATAAAACAAAAAAAACTCCATAAAAATAATCCATAACGAGTGATATTTCATCAAGAACCTACAATCAAAAGCATAAACTATCACAGTCTAATTAAATTATGGATTGTAGAGTTGCCAACTTTACTTCGGCAATAGTTTGTAGTTCCAGTCGACAAAATAAAAATAAAAAATCCTACTTGTTCAAGATTAGTTTTGGACCAAAAAAGAACAATGTTGCAATTAATGACAAGAGATGGAAGACGCCTATGCCAAATGGCGAATATATACTTAAAAATAGCTGAAATAATACTATACTTATATCATCATCATCATATCAGCCGAAAGACTTCCACTTCTGGACAAGGGCCTCCCCCAAGGGTTTCCACAATGACTTGTCCTGCGCTACCTGCATCCAGCGGCTTCCCGATTGAAAAACCTACCTGAACTATGTCTTACATTATAATAAAATATAATCATGTTGAAATCAAGGCTTAAAATACCATTAGCTCAATAACTTTCTTTAGGCTTCCCCTCCAAAAGGTCAAAAACTTAAAAATAGAAATATCCTTACCAAGGATTATGCAAAAAATATTTTAAAATATATAACAGAAAATGTTGGTGTATGTAAAGAGTTGTAGGTAGTCACCTTGACTTATAGAATACTAAGTTTTGAATGGCATTAGCAGGTAACCCTCAGAACTTGGTTGAAAATATAAATAGACCTTACGAAATAAACCTTATTTGTATATTGCTTTCAGTAAGAATGTTTAAAATGAATTAGTTAAATATATGTAGATTATTGTAATGGGGTCTTTAGAACCTAAAGCATTATCTAATCAGTGGATGTTTATCCAGATTCATTATGGGTTTGTAATATTATTATTCAATAGGTATTTTTGTAGAAAAATCTGTCAACATATATGCAAGACTTGCACAAGTCATTTAATACATAGATGGGGTAAGATAAAACTGCAGACAAACAGAGGGAAGAAATATCTGTCTGGAAAAACTGGAATTAAAAAATCTTAATATACCTTAATACCTGCCTAGGAAGATAATTAGTTTAAGTAATTGGATTAAGACCAAAAATATAATAAATATATAAATTGCTATGCCCTTGCGGGGCGTCATAATTAATAAGTTAAGATCTACATATTTACCTACTCGTATGAATGTACATTATTAAATATGATATACTGCAATAAATATGAAATGGAATATATATCAATCTATCTAACAATTTTTCATTTGAAAGTGGATATAAAATGTCGTTTAGGACTAGGGAACGACGTGTTTCGTAACAAAGACGGATCACATGTTGATGACATACCACCAGCCAGGCGGTCATAGCCTCACGAAATTCATCTGGTGGCTATTACCAACTACAGAATTCACGGTCAGACAGCCAGAATACATATCCAGTATGTATGACAGCTGGGGTGGATATCTACTGTTTCCACCTGTCACAATGATAATAACGCCCGAACAAAAACACTCAAGAGTTCGATAACGGTATTTCTGAACAATGTTTTGCAAGACAAGGAACGTGGAACAAAAACTCACCTTGAAATACACATCCATGAGTATTCCATCGGGCAACTGACGCATATCATTCTTCTCGCACTTTGATTTATGCAAATAATTCACTAAATTCGTCAAACACACCTCGTATAAACTGTCTGGGATTTTTTTCGCGCACATCGCTGCGGAAGCGTCAGCCATCTTAGCGTAGTAAGTAAAATAAAACTCGTCATTTCGGTTTGTTGCGAGTTGACAGCCAGCTTAGAATTTGTGCGAAATTCAGACCGGTTATATCTTTACGTGATTGGCTCGTTCGTTTTCATTCGTAGACAGTCAATGAAAAGTTACGAAAGAGAACGAATTGAGAAGTTTTGTACATCTCTTTCTGTCTTATTTAATGTGATTTTCTGGAAGGAAACCCATAATGAATGAAAGAGACAGAGAGATTTTTGTCTGTCTTTTTTATATAACAGCTGATTAAAGAAAATTGACATCGTGTCAGCTGAGCGCCACCGTACCGCGGCAAATACGAATGCTCATAGAACTTTAAGATACATTTTTAACCGATTAGCCAAAAAAAGAGTTTATTTATTTCTTTGGCACGCTCTGTAACCCAAAACGACTTGATGGACTTTGGAGTGTGAGGCGTCCTTAGATCCGTCTTAATCCCGTGAGTGACATAGGAAAAAAAATGTTTTCGAGCGTTGGTGGCATAACGAAAAGGGCCGCTACCTAGGTCGTGGTTCGAATCCTGCCACGTACCGAGGTGTATTCGAGTTTTGATTTCATATGTAAGAGTACGTTTATCCGATGCTCTTACGGTGAAGGAAAAACATCGTGTTAAACTAGGTATAATCAATCACCTTCGAGATCAAGACTTAAGTGAAAATAAGTTTAGAAACTAGACCCGCCAACGGAAAGCTTTTATTTGTAGACTAGCTTTTGCCCGCGGCTTCGCCCGCGTACGCATCGTTTTTATGACCGTCTTTGAGGGTGAGTGGTGCGCGAGCCACAAGCGATTCAATACTAGAATCACTGCTTTGCTCCGCTGCGACGCCGACGTGCGCGAGCGTGGAAATGAGTTTTACCCCAGATCCCTCGGGAACAGTCAGGATATGCTTGTTAGTAAATTATCTAATTTTCCACCCCCTCAACCATCTCTGTGCAAAAAATCACAACAATCCATTGTTCCGTTGGAAATAGTTGGAACGTTAAAGAAATTAACAAAAATAAAGTTTAAAAAAACGAAAAAAAAAACGCGCTTTTAAAGCACATCAAACTAAAAGGTGAAAAATAATTCTAAATTTAAGCTGAAACATTAATGAAAGAAGAATACTAGTATTATTGTGAAAAATCGTGGGTTGCTCGATATACGAAAAATATGGCGTGCTTTCTTCAGCAGAATGAATGTGGTAGGTACACGTTTGTAGCCAGTGATCTAATCTGCATTCTAATAATTGTACTTCGTAGTTTTCTTACTTTTCTTGATTTAAAAATAAAATCGTAGGTTGCTCGATATACGAAAAATATGGCGTGCTCTCTTCTGAGCAGTCTACGGAGTTCCCGAGGATCAGCAAAATGTTGTGATTTTCTACACATTTGTAGCCAGTGATCTAATGTAATGATTACACTTACTACTTTTCTTAATTAAAAAAAAATCGTGGCTGTTTGAACCACAGAATAGAAGATTTTTTCTTTTCTTATCTGTGCACAGATCTACTAATTCAATATATGTGGTTTGAACCACAGAATAGAGAATTTTTTTTTTCTTATCTGTGGTTTGAACCACCTCTCTTTATGAATGTTTCTAGGCTAACGGGAAGTACGCTATAGGTGTTGACTTACTTGTTGACATGTCACATCTTTTTATTGCTTTGACTTAGAAACTTGATACTTTTTAAACATGCCTCTAAAGCGTTTAAGAGCGTCGGCGGCGTAATGGCTAGGGCCGCCGCCTCCTGTCCGGGAGATGGTGGTTCGAACCTGCCACGTACCAATGTGATTTCGAATTTAGATTTCATATGTACGTTTATTCGACGCTCTTACGGTGAAGGAAAAACATCGTGAGGAAACCTGCACACGCCTGCGAAAAAACTCGCAGGTTGTGTGTGAAGTCGACCAACCCGTACTGGGCCCGCGGCGTCGTCTAAGGCCCGATCACCCTAATTCAGGGTAGGCTCCATCGGTGATATGAATGCCTCTAAAACGCCGGCGTGTCTATTCACTGCAAAAAGGAGTCCTTTTACCCTAACTCCTATTTTCGAGATGAATTTATCCATATCTCCGACCATCTTGAGCTCCTTGGCGTAGATTTAACATCCGATCTGAATTTAATAATAATAATAATAAATATCCTTTATTGCATACCAAAAGAAACTTTACAGAAACTTAATTTAAAAATGTACAGTGCAAATGCGGCCTTATCGCTTAATTTCGGGACATAAATTGAATTCAAGGCAAAAACGGCTGCCAAAAATTTTTGGTATCCTCTCGAAGGTGAGAATTTACTACACCAGAGCAGCTTCTGATATTATACCAAGCTCAAGTTCGGTCATGTAAGGAGTACTGCTCTCACTTATGGGACCGATCAGCTCGTTACCAGCTAGATGCCTTGGATTCTATCGACCGACGCGCTCGGAGACTCATTGGCGACGAGGAACTTGTATCAAACAGGCCCCTATGCCTCGAGCATCGCCGCAAAGTCGCCTGTCTATTGGTGTTCTACAGGATTCATTTCGGAGTGTGCCCTGAAACTACGAAGTAACTAGTATCTCATCTGTGCCTGGAGCTTCACGACCTCATTCCCCCCTCTCCATTTCATCAACGGACGACCAGGCGCGGAGAGCGGTTCCTCCCCTTTGTCGTTAATGTTCCACATTTACGCACGAAGCGTTTTGCTTCTTCGTTCGTCATGCGAACGGCCAAGAAGTTGAATTCCCTGCCGGCGTCTGTATTCCCCGATTCGTATAATTTAGGATCTTCAAGACGAGAGTGAATAGGCACTATTTGAGCTTGCGTGTTACATCCTCGGCTGCATCGGCACTTACCATCAGGTGAGGTGCAGCCAAACGCACTCAAAATTTTTAATAAAAAAAAAACTTTAAGGGAACTAACATCTAATTATTTGATATTAAGTTTAACTTGATACCTCCACAATTTTAATTTAAAAGTAAGTTATTTATAAGTAATTGAGCATTTACACGTATTAAGAGATTTAGTAGATAACTAAATTTTAACTAGTGCCCAGCGTTTACACGTACTAAATGACAAGTTAGTAGCAGGCCACGCCCACAGGGGCATGCGCACGGTGCGGTTCGAAAAATAGATAGATTATATTCTACTTGTTCACTTAACTACTAAATTCATTAGGTAACTATTTATGACATAATAGCTCTTTAGTGACTGTTTACACCCACTAAACTTAAAATTAAGTTAAAATTAACATATTAATACGTGTAAACTACCTGTAGGAACGGTGTGTTCCTAATCTTCGAGAGCAAAGGGAGATAATCGCCAAGCGAGGTGGAATGCCTGGGGCCCGGCCGTGAACCAATCGTTGATGATCGGTACTTGTAATTATACTCAGTACTGAAGAAATGTTAATAGCGCGTTCTAGATGTCGTATTTATTTTGTCCTCTAGTCTCTTGTATTAAGAGGACTGTGAACCCACGGCGAAAATTCGACTTTTCATACAAACGGCGATAACGATTTTCACCTCTTAAATGTTAACCGATTTGGACCAATTTTTGAGAAGTTGTCAGTCACAACAAAAGCTAGGCTTATATGTTTCGTTTTTTAAATTACTGATTATATAAACATAAATGGCCGAAATAAGTTTTGTATAAAAAACACGTGAACGAAAATTTAACTTATTAACTTTATCGAAAAAACAAAAACGTACAAGCCTAGCTTTTGTTCTGACTGACAACCTATCAAAAATTGGTCCATATCGGTTAACATTTAAGCGGTGAAAATTCGTATCGTTTGTATGAAAAGTCGCAGCTTCACAATCCTCTTAAGGTTCAGTGGCGGGTTACTGCAGTTGCCGCCTTCTTCTTCTTTCCGTGCCCCATCCTAACGGATGTCGGCGACCTACATGCGAAATTCTTCCCTCTCCTAGGCCATTCTGCAGAGAGTGGCTGCGTCTTCGATTTCCGTCCATTTCTTTATATTTACGATCCAGGTTGTACGTGGTCTTCCCCTTCCTCTTCTGCCTTCGATTTTGCCACATACCTATAAAATTCTTAACATTTTGGTAGTGAATTTTCAGAATTTCTATGTGTTTGCTTGACTGAAAAACGGTCAATAACCTTTGACAACTACAAAATATCCGCGTTTCATTTTTGACACAACGAAAATTATTCGAAACTCAAAAATCAAGTAGAATTCGAGACACCATTTACCATTTATTTATCAATTCGACTCGTATATATTATGTAATATTGTCAGAATAGCACAGTATTCATATATGTTAGTCTATATGGGCTTCTAAACACGTGTGCCAATTTTACAAGTGGATGTATGTTTGTATGTATGTTTGTCCGCGTATTTCTAAGAAACTACAAATCAAATTGCAATCGTTATTTTGTTAAAAACCAATCTTTATTTCCCGTTGCCTCGATCCATTTTTCTTTTATGTTCGGGTCACTTGGAAAACTGAAAAAAAAACAAACAACAAAGAACCATTATTTTAGTATCTACGTATTAAATGACAAAAAATCTATGCTTTTTTCTTTGTTTATGCTGGAAAACTGCTCATTCAAATTATCATTTTTCTGTCGGATTACAAAATCGATTTGAATCGAGAACTGTTGCATCGAATGAACATCACTAACCACAAAATTTGACAGAAAAATGAGAACAGAAAAATGAGAAAACGCAATTCATTGCACGTTAACATACAGGAAATAGTACTGACATGAATCGAGCCTTTATTGCTCAAAAAAAATGTATTCGCGCTATGTATGGAATCCCACCCTTCGTATCTTGTAGATCACTCTTCAATAGACTTGGTGTTTTGCCGCTACCCTTGCTCTACATTTATGAAATTTGTATATTTGCACGGACAAATAGCGGACTATTTAAAAGAGCATGTGATGGAAGTATCAGATCCCGCAGGGACCCAGAAAAGCTAGTGTTTCAAGAAATTCCCAGGTCATTTGTATATGATAAAAGTTGCCTGACGATGTGTATTCGCATGTATAACAAAATACCACATGAAATTAAGGATCTAAACAATAAACAATTCAATAACAAATTACTTAAGTGGCTGAATGACACAGACTGTTATAATATTAAAGACTTTTTAAATTTGTAGATTATTTTAGTTGAAGATTGACATTATTTTGTATGTTTGTGACTAAGATTAAAATATTTTGCATGCTATTTTAAATACTAGCTAAACATGAGTTCTATATACATATGTTAAGATCTTTTTATACCATGTTTAAGGCAAATAAATTATTATGAATATGAATATGAATATGAATACGACGCCATCTCTATTGCGCCAAGTAAAAGCCGCAATGTATTCTGAATCATTCCGTATGATTTGGCATCCATGTTTATCACGTTCGTTTTCCACAAATATTCTTTATTTGATTTTTAAATAAATAATGCATATTCTGATTAGAAAATTACTTACCGGTGGAAGGAAACATATCCGCGAACTTGGCGACTCACAGCTGTGGAGTTTCTACAGTTTATAACCGCGCAATTCGGCATTTTACTCGAATTTTATTCACGTCTTTCCTCGGCGAACAGCAAGCGCGGACTGAGCGTAGGCCAGAGTCAACTAAGTGTTATAAACCTAGTTTGGACACGCGAAGTACATACACTCGCGTAGTCTATCTAGATATATGGTTTGTGCCATTTACTATAGAAATATTAACTTTGCCGCAGACTTTCATAGGTAGAATTTTTTGGAACGGGAATATTTTTAAAATATTTAAAAAAAAATTTTTGGAGATAAAAAAGTAAGTATTGTGTCAATTTGGATAATAATAGCCCCATAGTTTGAGATAAAAAATACCACTCGAGTGCGCACTTGCAGCATACAAGTTGAGTTGATTTATTTGCCCACGAGTGTAGTAAACGATAGTAGGTAAATTTAAAAACCAAAATATAAATTGAACAATATAATTGAGATAAACTAACATACCTACAACTAAACAACACAATGTGCCTGAACTAAATTAACACTTCCTTTAAAGCTAGATCCATTTCTAGAACAAAATAAATGCGTCCCATTCATACAATTATCTTGAAATCACAACAGGATATATCTGCATTGAATTGTCCAATAGGTACCACGTAACGATTAGGCAGTAACATGGGCAGCGCATAGGTAAGTAGCCTATACAAAAAGAGTACAAAGAAAATATAATTTCGGATCACATGGTTCTCAATGCTAAATGGCATCGTCACAGAACTTTAGAACTTTTGAAACTTTAGATTTTCGCACCAATTCGCTGGGAGCATTAGTCGCGCGTGTTGGCCGGGTCATTACGTCAGTAATATACCTCATTGTGCATCGTTGTCGAAACTATAGACATGGAAGCAAAACGACTGCAATTTAGAAGGTAGGCTAACTAGTAGTATACAAAAAAAACGAGCGAGACTACAGTACTCGCATATATCTATTGTGCATCGTTGTCGAAACTATAGACATGGAAGCAAAACGACTGCAATTTAGAAGGTAGGCTAACTAGTAGTATACAAAAAAAACGAGCGAGACTACAGTACTCGCATATGATGTGTAACATGTGACAAAATACTTCACACTAGGCGGCATGGCTATGACAACCTTAGTTTTCGAGAATTAAAAAACACATTTCCGTCCCATTTCACGAAATCACTCCCACAAATTGCAGGAAAGCGAGCGGAACCCTTAGTGCGCGAGTCCGACTTGCACTTGGTCGGTTTTTTAATGACGTTTTAACACCCGTCGTAGTAGATTTTTTTTGCGCGCGCTTTCGCGACTTCCTGTTACACATTTCCGTCCCATGTTACACATTTCCGTCCCATTTCACGAAATCACTTCCACAAATTGCAGGAAAGCGAGAGCAAAGATGTTACACATCAAAAAAAAACGAATTGTTTGCAACATATAACGTTTTAGGAACACCTCAATGCAATGTATCTAATTAATTTGTCAGTGAACAGGCAGTCTTATGATCAGAATCAAAAGAAGCTGTGCATTGAAAATATTTGGAAAGTATTTCTTGGGCGGTTTTTTTATTGGTTGAGCGGTAACATGTGGGCGGTAATATTGTAGAATGTGGGCAGTAATGTTGTAGAATATGGGCAGAATTTTCCATGATATTATTCACTAGACTAAATCATTCAATTAATTTAATTTAATTCAGGGTAGGCTCGAGCCCCTCGGTGGAGACGTATATATGAGCTGATGTGATGATGATTCACTAAAGACTATATTGTGGATGATTTGCTTCTACGCTTTACATTACGGGCGTTTTGCAACATATAACGTTTTAGGAACACCTCAATGCAATGTATCTAATTAATTTGTCAGTGAACAGGCAGTCTTATGATCAGAATCAAAAGAAGCTGTGCATTGAAAATATTTGGAAAGTATTTCTTGGGCGGGTTTTTAATTGCTTGAGCGGTAACATGTAGTCAGTAATATTGTAGAATATGGGCAGAATTTTCCATGATATTATTCACTCACTAGACTAAAACAATCATTCTATTAATTTAATTTAGGGTAGGCTCGAGCACCTTGGTGGGGACGTATATATGACCTGATGTGATGATGATTCACTAAAAACTATATTGTGGACGATTTGCTTCTACGTTTTAGATTACGGGCGTTTTGCTCCCACGGCAGAAATATGTAACAAGACGTAAAAAAAATTGTTCAACAATGTTCAACTGTTTCAATATTTTGTCACAATGTTCAACTGTTTCAATATGTTGGTAACATTAAAATGACAAATTATAATGTTAACCAAGTAATTCATGACTATAAATACAATTTTAATACCATTTCATGAACCTTACATGCGTGAAACCCCCTTTGTAAGTTCCCAATGAGAGCAAATCAAAATCGTATTTTTTGTGTAGGACATATAAAAAATACATAAAACATATGGATAGCTCATGCACAAGACCGATTCATTTTTCTTGAAACACAGACAACTTAAAAAAACCAGTTGTAACGTCACAAATCTGACTATTCCTGTAACAGAACCACTTGCTTGCACTGCCCTGCCCTTTTCTCCCGCTGCGACCTACTTCCCAATAGTAAACTTGGACATGTTTTCGAGGAGCTTGATGTACGCCGTGTGCTCGTAGGCGGTGCTGAAGTCGGACAGCTTCTGAGCGAAGTCGTTGCTGATGCCCTTTTCTTCTAGCACGTTCATGAGCAGGTCGTATAGGTACTGGAAATTAATACATTTTATTAGAACATCGAACAGCTTTGATAACATATTTTGTTGGAGAAGATGGAGGGCATAAGACTCTAGCTCTAGAACCTAGTGATGCAAAAAAACATTTTTTTATCGTAAAAAAAACGGCTAAGTGCGAGTCGGACTCGCGCAAAGTAGGGTTCCGTAGTATTTTCAAAAATTAAATGTATATTTTCAAAACTAAATTATATTTGCAGTTGGAAATATAACATTTTGTATGGAAAATCTATTAACATTTTCAAATCCAACTGCACGCCTTAAGTTGGTCGGGTATAACTCCTAAACTAAGAAAGTCTACTTAGCCGTGACAAACCGTGTATACGCATGGTAAATTGCAGCTTTTAGTACTAATAGTATCTAAGCTAAGCCGCAGAACGACGGACATACGGATATATAGACAGACATGGGGAAACTAAGGGTTAAAAAACATTAAAAAAACCAGGTCTTTTTTTGGACCATGTTTTCTTCAAGAGTACAGAATTAAAAAATATAACGGTAGTTTCCGTAAAAATATACTTAGTAGTTTTCTGTTTATTTTAAAACCCACCGTACTTTTTTGGTTGAATAGTGCCAAGCTTACATGAATATACATATTAGCAACGATCAATGACGTTTACATTTACGAAAGGGGATTTCCCAAATTAATCGCTCACAGCACCTAGAGTGTCCACTTAGAAAATGCATCAATGTTTTTTAAACATATCAAAATAAAACATGTATTTTCCAGTATGTTGTTTTCCTCAAAAAAAGGACTAAGTATTGTTGAAAAAAAAAAGTGGTTTTGTGGAGAAAAAAAGGCAGTGCACGCACATAGAGTGCACTTTCCACCATTACTTGATTATGGGTTCCTTGGGGAAAGTTGTTTAGTTCGACGAGTAAAAGTACCGGGTAACGTGTCCTACACAATTTTGTTACACCATATATAAAAATAACGTTTTGTTTTTAACATATAAGTTACTCAGTGTTGCAAGTGCAAAATTTTGTAGCATGTCAATGAATGTCCCACTCACGTAAGGAGTAGATCAACTTCACATCGACGCGTCAATATCCCCCGAGTATGGCACCCGATCACTACATGTGTTATAGTACCGAGTGTGGCGTAAGAAACGGGGTGTAGCCGTGTTACCCTTGACGGGATTCGAACCCGCGACACTTTAATGCAAGGCGAAGGTACGGACCACTGGGCTAGAGAGGCGAGTAGAGGTTAAACCGAAATTGTCCAATAGGTTTGAAATATAAATGACGTCATTTCTTATCTGTTGGTGACGTGACATATCAATTAATGATTGTTTGAGATTTATGTAAATCTTGTTGTGACCTGACTTCAAAATCTGACAGTGTTTTTTTTTGCATGTATGTTATGCGATTTCTTCGGCGATTATGGGGCGATTTTGAAGATTCCTTTTTTGATCGACAGGCAATGCTTAGTCTTTTTTCGAATTTTCACTTTAATATTTTTATTTAGCAACCTACAGTCAATTGTTTATTATTCTGAAATATGACTTCCTAAATTGCTCTCATCTTGAAGTTTCAAAAAACCTTTCTTATTTTATTTATCCATCACATCTTCAATTTTTAATTGATCAAATTCACAAAATAAGTACATCAATGACGCTAAAAATCTATGATGTCACTTGTGGGTATTTCAAACTTTTTTAGAACAAAATTTCATTTTTGTCAGACTATAAAAAGTAACTCAAATGACTAGCAGTCCGATCCCCTATTATCGCGTTACATTCACCATACTTAATTTAATATTTTTTGAAGTTTCAGATAAATAAAGGCATCATTGAAGCCTCAAATGAGGAACATAAAAAAAAGTAATTTGTTATGCAAGGCTGCAAACAAGTTGTTATTCGGCAAGAGTTACCTCTATTAAAACCTGAGCTTAGTTCTATTCTATTCAAAAAAAAATTGCTGCCGAGCGAAACACACAATTTTTTCAGGAAATTTTTAGGTGCAAGAATAACAGCTAATTATTTATTTGGTTTAATAGTTAGTTAGGTAATTTAAAAACTCTTTCCACGATAGGCTAGCGAGTAAAACGGAATTTTACGAGCTTTTAATTTTTTTGAATGACATACAAAATGTTTCCGAGCTTGTGACGTGAAAATAATATGAAATAATTTCACATGCCATATGTAACAAACAGATACGTACCCCATCGAGTACGTCGCCGGCAACGGCGTACACTTTGTCGTTCCACTCGCCCTGGTACAGCGTCACCTCGTCGATGCCGAAGATATCGTCTGCAAATAAGGAAAATTAATTTTTTTAACGTTTACAATCAATGAAAGCCAACTTTTAGAAAAAATATACGGAAGTCGCCAAATGTCAGACCACGCGCAATGTAGGAAAAAACATTTTGTATGGAAAATATAGATTTCAATGTTCATTGGAACATTTTGTATGGAAAATATAGATTTCAATGTTCATTGGAACATTTTGTATGGAAAATATAGATTTCAATGTTCATTGGAACATTTTGTATGGAAAATATAGATTTCAATGTTCATTGGATCATTTTGTATGGAAAATATAGATTTCAATGTTTATTGGAACATTTTGTATGGAAAATATAGATTTCAATGTTTATTGGAACATTTTGTATGGAAAATATAGATTTCAATGTTTATTGGAACATTTTGTATGGAAAATATAGATTTCAATGTTCATTGGAACATTTTGTATGGAAAATATAGATTTCAATGTTCATTGGAACATTTTACAAATCCAACTGCTTGTGCACTACATGGAGTTTCATCGAACGGAATATGGGATCGGACTGTATCAGAAATAAATTCTGAAATATAATTTCCTAAATTGCTCTCCTCTTGAAGTTTTGAAAAACCTCACGTCTTCAATTTTGAATTGATCAAATTAACAAAATAAATTCGTCAATTACGCTAAAAATCTATGACGTCACTTATGGGTGTTTCAAACTACAAAAAGACAGACTATAAAAAGTAACTCAAATTACTAGCAGTCCGATTCCCTATTCTAAAATTTTGCCTGGTCCGATGTATGTATTGACCAAGTGTGTATATGGGCGCTTATGTAATACACGGAATTTTACCCTCCACAAATATGGGGTGATTTTTTTTAATGCTTTGATCTAAAAATTATAAATAAAACAATAGTGCTTCTGTTGAAAGTAGGCAGAAAAGTTTTAAGATTTCGAATTTATGGCTCCGTCTGATACTGTGACATTTATCTTGATTGTTTTAAATCATAACTTTTTGTTATAATCTTCTCACAAACTCCAGTTCTCCATTGCGTTGGGGAATCTAGGTAAGCCCGCTTCCATCTTCGGCATCATCGTCACTTACCATCAGGTGAGATAATGCCAAGAGCTTACCAATTGTGAATAAAAAAATAAATAAAAAAAACTCACTGTACTAGTTAGCAGCAGTTGGAATGTCACCTAACACCAGGGAACTTTATCAATCAATAGAGAAGACACTTTTCAATACAACCATGTTCCATTCAAGATGAGTACATGTACCGCAACTCACTCAGTTACCCGTTAGCGCTTATTAGAACATTAAATTTAAAAATCATATTAAAAATTGTTTATTAGGTCACTTGTAACAACATCTCAAAATAGAGGTTGAGACCTCCTTTTAGGTTTTTCACATGACTTCGTACTCATCAGCAGCAGTCTGTGGTGGCTCCTGCAGGTAGGAGAAGGTGAATCCCAGGGTCATTTCTCCTCGTACCAGGTCCACTTCAAACCAAAGGTCATGTAGAACTTTCTAGAAGCTTCACAAACTCACTGTACTTTAGCAGCAGTCAGTGGTGGCTCCTGTAGGTAGGAGAAGGTGAATCCCAGTGTCGTGTCTCCTCACACCAGGTCAACGTTAAACATTTTAGAAGCTTCAAGAACTCACTGTACTCATCAGCAGCAGTCGGTAGTGGCTCCTGCAGGTATGAGCATGTGAAGCCCAGGGTCATGTCTCCTCGCACCAGGTCCACTTAAAACTAAAGATCATGTAGAAATTTCTAGAAGCTTCAAAAACTCACTGTACTCATCAGCAGCAGTCAGTGGTGGCTCCTGTAGGTACGAGCAGGTGAATCCCAGGGTCATTTCTCCTCGGACCAGGTCCACTTCAAACTTAAGGTCATGTAGAAGTTTCTACAAACTTCAAAAACTCACTGTACTCATCAGCAGCAGTCAGTGGTGGCTCCTGCAGGTACGAGCAGGTAAATCCCAGGGTCATTTCTCCTCGTACCAGGTCCACTTCAAACCAAAGGTCATTTAGAACTTCTTAGAAGCTTCAAAAACTCACTGTACCTCGGTGGTGGCTCCTGCAGATACAATCAGGTGAATCCCGGGGTCATTTCTCCTCGCACCAGGTCCATTTCAAACTGAAGGTCATGTAGAACTTTCTAGAAGCTTCACAAACTCACTGTACTCATCAGCAGCAGTCAGTGGTGGCTCCTGTAGGTACAGGCAGGTGAATCCCAGGGTCATTTCTCCTCGCACCAGGTCCATTTCAAACTAAAGGTCATGTAGAACTTTCTAGAAGCTTCACAAACTCACTGTACTCATTAGCAGCAGTCAGTGGTGGCTCCTGTAGGTACGAGCAGGTGAATCCCGGGGTCATTTCTCCTCAGACCAGGTCCACTTCAAACTAAAGGTCATGTAGAACTTTCTAGAAGCTTCACAAACTCACTGTACTCATCAAAAGCAGTCAGTGGTGGCTCCTGTAGGTAGTAGAAGGTGAATCCCAGTGTTGTGTCTCCTCACACCAGGTCAACGTTAAACATTTTAGAAGCTTCAAGAACTCACTGTACTCATCAGCAGCAGTCGGTGGTGGCTCCTGCAGGTATGAGCATGTGAAGCCCAGGGTCATGTCTCCTCGCAACAGGTCCACTTCAAACTGCGGCTTGGAGCGCATCTCAGCAAACTCCTGCTTGTCCGGTTGGACTTCACCTTCGACGTCATCTGAGTCCACGGTGTGGTTGACATTGAATGTTATTCTTACTCTGTGGAGGTGAAGAGTTGTATTTTTAGCACCTGACACACTGTGTTAGATAACAACCCATAAAGGTCCCCTTGCTGTATCACGGATCTCTTTTCCCACATCTCTTGGCCATACTTCTCATACAAGTTTGACTTTGTAACACGGAGACTAAAGTGGTAACTCCATTTATCACTTAAACTGAAATGTTGTAAAACTAACAACAACAGGCCAGTTTTAACTTTATTTTCTGCCAAGCTTCAGAACTTCAATACAAGTTATTTAAATCACTTCTGTAATCTACATTTTAGAAACGATACCGAGGCTCTGTCAAGAATTTAGTCGAGAATAAGAATGAATTGCACAAAACCACTGCTGGACACAGGCCTCCCCCCAAGGATTTCCACGATGACCGGGTCTGGTCTGCGCTGCCCGCATCCATCGATATATATGTCCCGCATCCAACATGCTTGCCGCGACCTTCACCAGGTCATTGGTCCACAAAGTACTGCCTACGCTACGTTTTCCGGTGCGCGGTCACCACTCAAAAACTTTACTACCCCAACGGCCATTTTTTTTTATTCACAATTGGTAGGCCCTTGGCATTATTTCACCTGATGGTAAAGTGAAGATGATGCGGAAGATGGAATCGGGCTAACCAAGATTCCCCAACGCAATGGAGAACTGGCTATTTTATCTTTAAGCCGGAACACATCAATATTGTTAACACTGATGTTTGGCGGCAAGACTTAGATAAGATGGTGGTAGCTAGCCAGACGGGCTTAGAAAATGCCCTACCACCAACCAAACCGAATCTTACAAGTTGACCCCACCGGGAATCGAACCCGCGACTATTTGTGTGAAGCGAATGGACTAATCATTACGCCAAGGAGGTGGTTAATCTGTTTTACGATAAGTGCCCCGCCCACTGCCACTAAGTTTAGCAATTCTGAGAGCTATATTGGTTACTTTGGTTCTCCAACGATTTCCTCGTTTCTGATTCGATCACGCAGAGAAACTCCGAGCATAGCACTCTCTATTGCCCTTTGGGTGACCTTGAGCCTTCCACAAAAACGGTATTTGATTATAAAAATAAGGCTGTTGACGTTCCTAAGGCTGGTCATTGTTGAATAAAAACAAAAGGAGAAGTTATGCATCATAATTTTGTTGCAATGGTGTTCAACAGTGACCGCATAAAACTTGGCGCTGTTATTTCCAAAGCGTCAATGTACCTCGCACATGGCGCTCGATCATTCCATGTCAGGGTTATGTCGGGCGTGGCGTAAATTACGGGGTATGCACTAGTGTTCAAATAATAGCTAACTGAAGGTCTACAGTTTACTGAGATTATGTCTAAGATATACATAGTCCTAGATGCATTAGTAGCACCGGCGGTGAATCCCACACCTCTCTCGCAGTGCGCTCTTTAACTACTTAAAGCTACTTTAAATATACTTAATACCCAATTAAAGTTATTGTAGTTAGTTTAGGGTACTTAAATAATTTAACAACAGAGATTTTGGAAAACTTTTTTATTATTTTTCAGGGTTCGAAATTATCAAGATAAATATGTTTTTTGATAATTATCGGCTTTGATTCAAATTTTAGACTCTTTTTTTTTACTATAATTATACAAAAATATTAGTATGTAGAAAAATAACTTTTATTTGTTTAAGTCTAAGTTACTGTTATTAATCAACAATTTTGTTTTTGTGATTGTGTTGTGATTTTTTTCTGAGTTCGAGGTTTGACGCGTTTTGATACGTCACGAAACGGTAAATCGTGTTCGGATAAACATGGTTGGATATATCGCAAGGCTAGCGTATTGTCAAAGATAACTATAATGTTACTGTTTTGTTTTTGCAATCAATTTTATAACTATCAATAATTATCAAGATCATTATAAGTGATAATTATCATTTCGAACCCTGTTATTTTCTTTCTCTTTTGATGTACAAACGAAATTTCAAGTCATAATTAGATGAGATCAAGGTGTAAAGATATGTTAAGATGTTGCTCTAATGGACAGTAACTAAAAATAGGTCAGGTCTTCGTTTAGTATTTGACATATTTTGAGGTGTGCCCGAGACAGTTTGTAGAAAGTTACAATTGTAAATAAAAAATAATATTTTGATACTAATATTGAAATTAAAAAGCCCTATTCAACAAACTTGCAAAGCGAATTTCAATGTGTTTGTCTTATTCATTCATCTGTCTTCCTTTTTTAGAAATATAAAATGAAGTTCCAAGTTTAAAAAGGACATTGTGATGGTGAAAAAAATAAATCCTTAAACATCTACAATAAAATCTGAATTTTTTAAGTATGTATTTTTACTTACATTTCATCCTTCAGCTGCTTGGTGAGCGTCACCTCGGCTCCATCAGCCTTCACCACGAACCCATCCACTTCATTGGGCAAGACCTTCACCTTCTGCGCCTTGCGCTCTGCCACTATCTCCTCTGTGAGGAATTCCACCAGCTCCTTTTCACCTGGTGAATTTCAGTTGTTTTTAGATAACGTGTGGGCATTGAATGAGTTAGTTTCAACTAGTATTTTTCTAATAATAGTCTGGCTACTATATCTGAGTACTTGATACAGACATATAAAAGACAAGAAATCCAAAGAATTTGTTATACAGCAAGAAGAATCAGGGTCAGCTTTAAAAAGTTGCCAGACAAATAATGGCCTAAGCAAAATTACAAAACTCAACTTCAAATTGTATGAGACCCATAATCTCAATGGTGAGAACAAAATATAATATTAGATCAATGAAGAAATCTAAGGGTTTTGAGTTTTGACTGTGATTTTAAGACTAAATTAATAAATAACACTAAAAACAAATATTTTTGATTGGCTGGCTACATACACTGGCATAAATAAATATCCCACAGTATTAATAAGTTGTCAGGGTTGTTGCTGATGCAGGTTTCTGAGATTAATAAAAGCGGATGCTGATTTTGGCGATTAATATCAGCTTAGCTGATGATGATTTTTATTAATTACTAAAATAAAATATACCAATCTACGAAATTTTAAGTAAAAAGTAATAATTTGATTAGGCATTTTAACTTCTTTACAATTAAAGGCTACTTAGGTAGGTAGCCAATCGAAATCTATTTCAGTCAAAAGCTACCTTAAGTAGCTGACTAAGAGGCTCAATGCAGATGGACACTAATTCTGGTTTTACCAATTATTATTATTTCAAATCGATTCAGAAACCATAGTATGCTAATAAAATAGTATTCATAGTATTGTAGATCTACTTAGCCGGTAGTATTTTATTATTTTTCGTAGCCCAAATGAATTCAAAGATATAAGGATTTTTTGCCTGCGCGCGGCGGCGATTTCCGCCAGCATATCGGCCTCGACGTTCTAGAGTACAACGTGTAGACCGCGCGGACTGTCAACTGGTTAAGTAAATTTAACATTTAAAAACCCATGATAGAAAATGCTTGTAAAATATCAAAAGATTAAATTCTTGGAACTCATTTTTATTAAACACGGGATGTAGTAGTTACTTTTTTTTCACAATAATGATAAGCCTTTGGAGTCATCTCACCTGATGGTAAATAATGATAACACTGAAGATGGAAGCAGGCTTACTAAGATTTCCCAATGCAAATAGGGAACTGGCTATCTTATCTATGGGATACTTAGTATGGGAAAATCAATTTTTTTTTTGAGATTTGACTATGGGTTTCATGGGGAAAGTTGTTCAGTTTCATGGGTAGAACCACCAGTTAAAATAGTTTCAGCTAATTTTGTTACAACTTATATAACTAACTTTTTCATAATAAGTCTAGTCAAAACAGTAGATATACAGTAATTAGTTATGAAATATTTACATTAGTTATGAACATTGATTAAATATTAAAACCGGCTAGGTGCTAGTTGAGTATGCCTCACACTTGGCCCGTTTTTATAATTTATTGTTTTACATAGGATTATTAATAATTACACCATTTAAACCAAATTCACTCATTTGTTACCATTTTAATGAGCAAAAAGAGACCATCAAAGAAATGTTTCTTGTATAGCGACCCCCCATAGTTTTTCTTTTTGTAATTTTTATTATATATTAGTAAATCCCCCACCATAACACATACTCTGCGAAAATCTCAGCTGGCTACCCATTAAGGTTTAAAAGATAAAGTCAGACAGAGAGATGGACGGAGAGACAGAGTAGACTTAGTCATAGGGTCCCAATACGGTTAACACTTAGGGACCCGCGCTTAAATTTGTAACACAAACCCTCGCTACCGGGTACATCGGACCCACTACAATATCACGTGTTTATTTCAAAACTGCTCAATAAAAGTGGTTGGTATTTTTGATATAGTTAATAATGTGCAAAAAGTAAACAAATATTAAATAAAGAACAAATATTTATTGTTTTTACTGAATCAAATAGTCATTACAAAAATTGAAGGAATTTGGGCATAGTTTTTTAACTAAACATAAACTAATAGTTATAAATTCTGTAACTATCTATTTCAAACAAAATCTTCTATACTTATTATCTACTATTATTATACTATATATATATATATATATACACTATATATTTTTATTATTATTATTATATACTTTCTTTTTTATAATAATAATTATTATTATTTTTCCTTTTTTATTATGCGCGCTAACTGACAGCTTAGAATCTAAGCCTTAGATGGTAATCTACCGTCTTATACTATGGTCGAAAGGTACTAAGAACAGCAACGTCGCAAACTTCATAATTTTTAAGTAATTCAACAAAATACAAGGGACCGGGTCCACTAGACCCAGTAGCGAGTCCTTAAGTGTTAAGAAACCTAAAAATTAAAAAGTTTGCACCACAGAAATCAGAATTATATGGGGTTTGTTCCATGTCTTTATGGAGAGATAAGGCACAGGCCCATATCCCTTGATGTGAACATGGAGTTATATACCCTACAGTTGGCTCTGAGCCTCTTCTTGTGATGAAGAGCCCAGTGTGGCAGTTATGTAGGGAAATGAACTCTTGTGGAATACCTTGCCAAATTTAATTTTATTCAATGTCTGAGGAAAGGTCATCTAGCCCCAAACTAGGTTTCCCTGTAATAAGGGAACCAGAAAATAGACATACCTATACATTTAGACCATTAGGTCAATAAATTCTACACCTACTATTACTTTCACATTACTTTAGGTAGGTGTACAGTACAAAGGTTGCAGAAATTGACAGGCATGACCTGCACCATCATGTGGTTTCTTCTTACATCTGCTATCCTTCCTGCACTGTGTACCTTATTTAAATGAAAATTATGCTATTTACAATTTCTCCAGATTCTTTTTTTTATCTGCTAACAAAAGCTATAGATCCAAAACCAGTAGTAGTGGCAAACGCCCTCCCCCCCCCCCTCACCACTTCGGTGAAGGTCTATGTCCAGCAATGGACTATGATCATCATCATCACATGCCAAAGCATGATGATTAGTAGCAAATGAAGTTTAAATGTTAATAAATAGATACAGTGTGAAACTAATAGCTCATAGCTCCACAGATCTTAGTGCAAGCATCAAAATGAAACAAAATGGAGTTAGGACTTACCCAGGAATTCAAGGATAAAGGATCAGGGCATACGACATTTTGCAAGAACTCACCTAGTGGACGGGATTTCCCGGATTCTTCTTTATCTAGACACCAAGCAAACGTTAAACATCACAATACAAAATAAATCGAATTTGTTAATTATGGAGAAGCATGGTGCAATCAGCAGACATAACCTCAAAATGTTAACCACAGAACTCTCACCTTTTGTGTGAAGTGCTTTAAGTCCACAGCCACAGCCGCAGGTGTTTGAGTGGTTATGCAACAGGCTGGTGGATGATAAAGATCCATCTAATCTTTTGGACACGCTCATATGCCAAATGCTTCGATTAAAATCACGTTTCGGGGAGGCTTGAGTTCGCGACACCAGGGCTCCAGTAAAACCTGGGTTCTTCACGCATGTCTGCATTAATCTGTGCGCGGACCTCACGATGCCGTTCATTTTGATAAAATTTATGAGTGGAAGTTATTTCAAAAAAATTATAGCGAAAAAAAAGAAATCTACACCACACCGCGCCGACTCTGAACCACAGAACACTATTACTCTAGTTTGTTATATTCTCTTTGACTATTACTCCACAAGGGAGAAGAATGTCAACTCCATAGAAAAAAAAAGGCGGCAAAATATGAGGTCATCTTTGGCAAAGTCCGACTTTAGCGCCATCTCTCGAGTGCCCCATAAAACTGGTACGAAGCGGCAAATTCAAATGCTTCCGTCCATAACATTTGATAATCTGGAAAGTAGAGAAAAAAATCCAGTTTGTTCTCTATATTCCGGAAAAATAGTAAAAAACTATTGTTAAGGATAAATAAAACCAACAACTAAAAATAGCATCTTAAAATTGTTTATTATTGCAGAGCTCCTATCAGCTTCGCAGTTTCCTCCTCCTCCGCTCATGGACGTTAGACTTGACATAATAATTGCTGTCTTCAAACCCGCAGTAAATTGTACAGCAGTATGATTGGAGTTTGCTCCACAATTCCCTCTGATGCGTTCAAATTAATCTGGCTATACTTCTTACATCCCTATGTTTTTTTTAAATTGTTTCATAGACGCTCCATTCCATTGATACTCCAAAGCCAGCCTTGCTTTGATGGAGGCAGACGAGCGCTCCCCACAAATACCATTATTTAAAAATATTTTCATTTCTCCAAACAGTTTATTGTGTGGTGATATATTTGACATATTCGTTGCGTAAGGTTTCCCTCTACGCAAATCTGGACTTTCACTGTTAAAAGCGTCAAACAATTTATCCATGTTTGATATATAATTAGCTGACAGCAGCATCTGTATCAATTTCGCCTGAAATATTACAAAACATTATTACATACAAACTTATTATCAAAAATTAATGGATATGTTAAATTCATAAAGGGTATAAACAAACTTTGATAGTTTTGTCTCTATCTCTGGTTATGCTATCGGGACCTTTTCGGGTTCCCTATGCTATTAGGGTCTATGTATTTCCCATCCCCTGAACCGTCTCTGTGCAAAAAAACACAATAATGCGTTGCTCCGTTGCGATGTTAAAGAAATCAACCAAAAAAGTATTTTTAACAGTTCCCTCAGGAACTGTATCGGAAATGCTATTTTCACAGGTAAAAAGTAGCCTATGCCCTTCTCTATGACACAGGATGTGTTGAGGTGTTGAAGCGTGAAGAAGTAACATACCAAAAAAACACATTTTTACATTATTTATAACTTGTGATTCTGAGCAACTTTCCAATTATTATTTTTATTCACATTTGGTAAGCCTTTGGCATCATCTCACCTGATAGTAAGTGACGATGATGCCGAAGATGGAAGCGGGCTTACCAAGATTCCCCAACACAATGGAGAACTGGCTATCTTATCTTTGAGGTGGAACACATCAATGTTGTAAACACTGATATTTGGCGGCAAGACTTATATAAGATCCTTAGATTAGGCGGGCTTAGAAAATGCCCTACCTTGGGCTATTTTAGCATACATGCCTGCGCACTTGGATGCGCAAGTGGAGCTGAGCACTTGTGCTGCTAGCTTCACCTTCATTTTCTGTTTCATGTTAGGACTCAAGTGTTCCTTTTTTAAACATGGAGCAAAAACAAAATTTGGGTTTGCATTGTCCAGTTCATAGAAGTCCACTATATGACTCCATTTGGCTAAACCTGTAAAAGTTACAATTACATTTATAGATAGATAGATAGATAAATCATTTATTCATTGACAGTTTAAACATTTGACACAAAGAACAAGATTAAAATAAAAGACGTAATAAAGCAAAATTAAAAAACTAAGTTAAACACAAACAGGACGAACGATAAGTACTGCCAATGAAACGGCGCTGACTCAGCATAATGTTGTGGATTGTGTCCACAAAGCTGATATTCTGTCAGTACCGGTGGTTGCGTCGTACGCACCTCGAACGACTATTTCAACACACCTTGAATCCTATACGAGTTACCTATATGTCTAAAACTAAGGGAATAGGCAGTTACATACAGTTTGTCTTTATACCTACATGTGCATTATACATTTTAAATACCCATACTTAAAGCCTAATGAAATTATCATCTTCTTTCTTTTAAACATGGCTATGTGATTAAGAACTCGAGTAAACCACTCCCGACTGCATCAAAGTACAACTTATGTAGTAGACCAATGTACAATGCAAAACATAAACTTTGTGGAAATAATATTATTTAAAGTATATGATGGATGCCCGTCTTTCGCGAAACCAAATAAAATAAAAGTAGGTATCTAAATACATTGCAAGTATGACAGGTAGATATTGCACATAAATTAGACAGAAATAATAAAAGCAATAATTGAATTATGAATATTATTATGATGATAGTAATAACGTAGTAGGTAAGTTAATTCTGAAGTAAGATTATTTATCAGTATAAGATTATAAGGATAACTATAGCATATTATCAGTGAAGCTATCGTTAGTTGGATCGCGGTAGAACCTTACTCGCATTTTTGTTGGTTTAGAAAGTAGATACGGAGATTCTTTTTAAAAGTGTGTTTATTGGTAATTTCACGAATGGGAGGCGGAATGTCGTTCCAACATTTTGTTGCGAGGAATCGGAAACTACCGCGGAAGGCCGATGTTCTATGTTTTGATGCACATAGTACTTTAGAGCTTGTTCTCACTGAATACCTTTGCTGTTCGTTACGCCAAACTAGTTTCGTAAACAGATATTCAGGGCGTTTTTTTTTTTTTTTTTTTTTTTTTTTTATGCACAATTGGTAAACCCTTGACAACATCTCACCTGGTGGTTTATACTTGATGATGTCAAACAAAAGTGATGCTAAGAGAAGATTTTGCCGTCCTTGCATTTTTAAAATATTAAAGTTATTTAGATAAGGTGTTACGTGTGTCCGAGGGGGTATATGAAAACAGAAACGTGCGCAGGCATTCTGGACACGTTGTATAAGAAGAAAAGACTTCTTCAAAAGGCACGGCCCATAAACACTTATGCAGTAATTTAATTTTGATAGCACCAGACTTTCGCAAATCTTCACTCGCATATCAACAGAGATGAAAGGACGAATGTTGTACAGAACTTTTATCCTATAGAAGCAGTTTCGCACCAGTTCAGTTACATGTTTTTCAAACTTGAGATGCTCGTCAAAGATTATACCGAGGTTACGTGCATCTGTTACATGCTGCAACGGTCTACAATCGATGTGTATCAAGGGATCTTTTAAAGTTAACTGTTGTACCTGATTTTTTGTACCCACAAAAAGAAACTTTGACTTACTGGGATTCAAAACGAGTGAGTTTTTTCTAGACCATAAATGTAACCGATGAAGATCCTCATTCATATCATTTACAGAATCATCAATATGAGCTAGGTCTACAGGTAAGTAAACCTGAAGATCATCAGCATAAAGGTGAAAGTGTGAGTTATGAATACAAGTGACTATGTCAGCGCTATAAATTATGAAAAGCAGAGGGCCTAAGATAGAACCCTGAGGTACGATTTAGCATGTCTATGTTCATTTTAAGATAATAAAATAATATGAACTGCATTTTAAGATATTATAATAATAAATATAAACGGTCAGTTGCAGGATTGATAATTAGTTGTTTAATCTGTCATTAAAATGTGAGAAGTTATTTAAAAGTAATTTGTTTATGTGAAATCCTAAATTGGAATAAAAATATGAGCTCAAACTATGCCACGCTCTTGCCTTTTCATAAAGTGGCAGAAATCGGTTGTAAAGCTGGTTTATGTAACTAATGTTATTTAATGTAACAATAATAATGTTTTTTTGTCCCTTTGTTTTTTAACTAAGCCTAAGCGTGGTCAGGAAGTCAATGGTTAAAATAAAAGTCTGAATTCGGCAATGGATGACCGAAAAAAAATCCGATGTCTAGTAATAATATAATAATATAGAATTATAAAAAATATTACCTCATCGCATGGAGCAGCACGTCTATGCAGCTTTTTTGTCTTAGCCTATAAAAGATGTTTGCTTAAAATGTTTATGACGCAACATACTATGCTCAAAAATCTGGTTTTTTTTAAAATTTTGGTCAAGACCATGCATCTGTTGGAAACCAATACTTTGCCCAAAATTCACATCTGAAAATAAAAGCAGTATATTAATAAATTTAGGCTGGAAATAGCCACCCGCCTGCTGGGGCACTTAACTTTTCCTATGTTTTGGCAGATTAAGGCTTTACTCCACGTACGGTGGCTTAGTCTGGATTGGTGGGTGTTAGTTTGGAATGTACATAATTGAGCTGCCATAAATCCAAAAATATGTTCAGTCAGGTTTGATTATAGTCGAAGAGTTCGCGAAGCTCTCCCCTTTGGCAGCCTGGTTATGTGCACCCAACCCATAGGGCTAGTAGCTAAAATGAAACATAAAATCTAGTGATAGCAATCCGCAACAATAAACATGCCTTGCAAAGCACAGCAACAGTTGACACTAGCAAAATTTATTACTGTAACTTTTGGGATCTGATGGGATGTGGATGGGACCTTTTTTTTATTGAATTTGATGTTTTTTATAAGCAGGAGCGATTTCTGTTCTAAGATAATCTTAAAGTTCAATTTGTTAAATTGTTTTTGTCCAAAAGGGGGGATTCCGCGCTCCCCCTTCTAGGGAAGGGCTTACCCCACCCCCCGTCACGTCCACCATCCCAAAATCAACGAGCATTAATCTATAGTCCTACCCGATTTTCTCTAAAAGCGGGTGAGGTCCGCACTTCCCCCACCTAGGGGGGTTCAACAGTCCCCCGCGCCCTCCTCATCCCTCCAAAAAAAGTAATTTTACTAAAGTCTTTCCCCTATTTTGAATAAAATATCTTGAATCTAGCATTTCAAATCTAAAATGAAATAAAGACCGTCTCAAAAGGGCGAGTACCCAGAGACGTTAATATATTCTAACCAACCAACCTCACGTGTGGGCTCTCTTGTGTTTTGATTTCTCATTAATATCATTTTTCAAGTAATTGTACGAAGCTAGTTAAATTCGTTTTTGAAAAGACGACCTGGTAGGTTTTCTTTTGTTTTAGGTTTTATGCTGTATTCAAAAAAAGTATTAAAAGATCTGAGCAAAAATTCTCAAAACCACCTAACCTCTACTTATTTTTGATATTTTCAGAGCAGAGACCAGAGTTAACGTAATGTCCAAGAAACGTAAGATAGAAACTTCAGTTTCCAAACCATCTCCTGTAGAAGTTATAATTGAGGACGTAACAACTCATCCCCTATGTCTTCATGGACCAACACTGTTGTTCTCGGGTGAAAAGGGACGGTACTTTGCCTGTTCGTCATGTAGAAATAAAAAGGACTGCACTGTTCATATAGATGAAGAGGATTGGCAGAAGGAAACCGTTAAAAAACGTAATGAAAAATACTACAGCTTGATTCCGAAGTTAGATAAGAGTAGCGCTTGGAAAAAGTTAAATGAGGTATGTAATGAACATTGTTTAGTATTGTTATGACGAGGTGGGACAACTGCGCAGCTGTCTGTTAAGCATGTACATTTCTATGCCCATTATTATCTCTTGCACCTATCGCTAACTAGTCTTGCCTAACTTGTTGACCTGTGAACTGTGTTTTGCCATGGTTTAACTATCAAAACAGTTCACTGGTCAAGGACTTGGCCTTTTTTAAATTCTAAATTAGACTGCATTTAAGTGCACGCTCCCACTGAAGACACAAAAGAGGAAGAAAAAGAGAAATTTTACCAACTACTACAAGAAACCATGGAAAAGGCAAACAAAAAATTATATTAGGAGACTTTAACAGTAAGGTAGGGACAGCACAGGAAGGAGAGGAATTCATATAGGGTCGCTATAGTACAGGAAAAAGAAACAACAATGGAAAAAGATTAGTCAACTTTGCATTAGAAAATAACCTAAAAGTAATGAACGGTTTCTACAAGAAAAAGAATAATAGGAAATGGACTTGGATATCTCCAGATGGCAAATACAAGAACGAAATAGACTTTATAACATCCAACATGCCTCGGCATTTCTCAAATGTAGAAATAATTAATCAGTTAAACTTTAGTACAAACTTTATTTACTATTGAATTACTGTTTTATGTTTATTTTTATTTATATAATATTTATTTGTTTTGATTTGTATTTTATAAAGTATACATGTATTATTTAGTAAAAAAAAATTTTTTTTTTATCTGCAGCCACCCGCATTTAGCCTTTTACCTACCAACTCCTACCGGTTACCTTAAGGTTGCCTGGAAGAAATCGCTAAAAGCGATAAGGCCGCCTTTGCACTGTACATTTTTAAATTAAGATTCTGTAAAGTTTTTTGGTATGCAATAAAGAATATTTATTTACTTACTTACTTACTTACAAACAAACCACAGAATGGTAAGAGCAACTTTTAGAATAGCAAACATAAAAAAATCAAGAAAAGATTGTAAAATAGAGTCCATGGATGCAATGGTTAAGGTATCTGAAGAAATGGTTATGGAATTGAAAAGATCACTCCCTGAAATTAGCTCTGAAAAAACAACTCAAAAAAATATGGCGAAATGGAAAAATATATATTAAATGTAGCAAAAAAGTTCTCTGTAGCAAAACGTAAGAAAGACAAAATAGGGAATGAAGCTAGAGACCTAATGGAAGAAAGAAGGAACATGATACTGGATAGAAAAAACAATATAAAGAACTTATAAGTAAAAAGATAACGTCAAGCATAAGAAAACACAAAAAATCAACAAGAATCGAATCTATAAGGAAAGACATAGAGAAAACAGGAGGTGTTAAAAAGGCCCTAAAACAACTTAAGGAATATAAAATGTGGATGCCAAGTCATCATTACAGCTCATATACGTCCCCACCGAGGGGCTCGAGCCTACCCTGAATCAGGGTGATTAGGCCTTAGTCGACCACGCGGGCCCAGTGCGGGTTGGTCGACTTCACACTCAACCTTCGAGTTTCTTCGCAGGCGTGTGCAGGTTTCCTCACGATGTTTTCCTTCACCGTTAAAGCAATCGATAAGTATGTACGTAAGTTTTTTTGAAAAACTCATTGGTACATTGGCCGTCCAAGATTTGAACCCGGTACCTCTGGTTAGATGGACCGAGTCGTTACCGGTTGAGCCACCGACGCTTTGTTGAGCCACCGACGCTACTATACGATACGATATAAAGTAAGCCTTTATTTCTCTGATTCAGGTTACATACATAAGCTTAACAAACTAAAATTAAAAATAAATAAAGCTTATGTATGTAACCTGAATCAGAGAAATAAAGTAAGCCTTTATTTCTCTGATTTAGGTTACATATATAAGCTTAACAAACTAAAATTAAAAATAAATTAGTTGACACCGTCAACTTACACCTAAGTCAGACTGTCCTTTGACATAGGCCTCCTCCATAAATTTCCACACATCTCTTTCCCGTGCTGATCTCCTCCAGCATTTGGGTGTCAACTAATTTATTTTTAATTTTAGTTTGTTAAGCTTATGTATGTAACCTGAATCAGAGAAATAAAGGCTTATATTATTATTATTATTATAAGTGCACCTCACTTGATGGCAAGTGCCAATGCACCCAAGGATGTAACACGCAAGCTCAAATAGTGCCTATTCACTCTCATCTTAAAGATTTCAGCCATGCCACACTCGAATTTTGGTGGCAAATTAAACTTTTTAGGTGCTACACATATCGTACTTGACCAATCTGCGTGCAATGTTGCTAAATACTAACCTTTAATGTATTGTACATATTAGAATTCTTCAAAAAAGTATAAACGTAATGTAATAGCATCATCCCTTTAATTGTATTTGATTAAAACATAGTTTTGATAATAAACATTTTGGTTTTATTCAGGGTTTTGAGGATATATCATATCAGCCGAAGGACGTCCACTGCTGGACATAGGCCATATATAATTGAGGATATATATCATGATATATATCAAATGATTTTTATATATCAATAAATACAAAAATGGTTAAAAAAATTATATTATTAAGTAATTTTTGGTGTTTGTTACTGTATATATACTTCCCAAATGTAGATAGCGTTGGAGTAGAGTTAAAACATACACCCTAATAGACAATAGTAAGTTCTAATCCATAAATGGCATAACTTCTGCTGGCATTAATGGTGTCCAGCGTTGCCAGAATGTTACTTTTGTAACATATTCTGTTACTTTTGACCCTCTTATGTTACCTTCAAGTTACACAACTTAAAATATTACTTTAACGTTACTTTTAGGACTTAATAGATATTGAAATATTTTCCAGCAAACAAAAAATATTTTAAAAAGGAACGCATCTTAGAAAAATTTCGTTTGTTGTGTTGGTGCAGTTGATTTTGTAGCCTGACCTGACAGCACAAATTTTGACTGAGGACGCGACGACCGCCGCGCGCGCCAAAATCTCACTTCGTCTTATTCATATGGCATACTAGCTTGTGCCAGTGGCTTCGCTTGTGTGAACATAGCTTCTTAAACATAGTTTCTATTTAACTCTTTAAAATTTCACGATTATTCATACTGACAAATTGAAAACGGGGCTTGACGTGATTTTTATATAATTGATGTTGTTTTTACCTCAACATTTCGACTATGCTTCGATAGCCGTGGTCGCGAGTAGACTGAAGCCGCAGTGTCATCGCCGCCGTCGCATCGCAGGAACCCATCGCAGATACCCTCACTTCATTTTGTGAATGGTTAAGGTCACCACAAATTTCACTTAATAAGTTAGGGTCACGACACACTACACTGACACAGTCCACAGGCCTCACGGGTGTTTGTTCGCAGTTTACTTGTCTACACTTATCAATCACCAGATTCCATGACGAGTTTATATTTCTCTGAGGGTGTGCGAGCCTTTATTATGTTTATGTAACACATATGGAAACACACATGTGGAACTCCTTGCCTGCGTCAGTGTTTCCCGATTCCTATAATTTGGGGATCTTCAATGCAAGAGTGAATAGGCATTATTTGAGTTTGCGTGTACCATCCTCGACTGCATCATCACTTACCATCAGGTGAGTTGCAGTCAAACGCACTCAAATTTTTAATAAAAAAAATGCAAATAGTATACATAAATAATACAATAAAATAATAATATGGCTTTCATACAAAATCAAACTATTGATATATATCATAAATACTTACTTACTTACTTTCACTGGCTCAGCGACCCAGAGAGGGTCTTAGCCTCCGACACCAAAAGTCGCCACTCATCCTATTTATATCATAAATACTTATCCGATATTTTGATATTTTCGAACCCTGGTTTTATTGCTAAAATACCTTTTAAAATTTCTACGTACAATAATCGGAATGCTGCTTACATCCGAACTGGGATTATCGAGGCCCTACCTGTATTTTTAATACTTTTGTGGCTTAACCCATTGGCAAAATTTAATATTATGCTGTGTGCTATTAATTTTTTTTTTCTTTATAAATGGAGGTATTACTCACCAAAAGTTATCACTTTATTAGATTCCTTCGTTACATAAAGCACACATAGAAAATAAACTCTATCCGTGCTTTACGTAATGTAGATAGCAAAACTTCACAATAAAGGTCATTGGGCAGCATAGTATGAAACCTATACCCACGGCCTACAGAAAAAAAATTAGGTAGGATGTTTAGATAAACGTCTCTAGTTCACGAATATATATGTCGCATTAACGTAGTTAATGGGATTCAAGCCAAAAGCTTAAAAAAGAAAAATATAATATTAAGGTTAAAACTTTCGTGTTAGCAACGTGACAGAACGTCCTTAAACGTTCTTGAGGTAAAAAAAATAGATGGAGCCTATTGCTAGTGAAAAGCAAAGTTGAAAAAATGGATGAAGCCTCTTGCTAGTGAAGAGCAGAGTTGAAAAAATCGAAGGAGCCTCTTGCTAGTGAGGAGCAGAGTTAAAAAAATAGATGGAGCCTCTTGCTAGTGAGGAGCAGAGTTGAAAAAATAGATGGAGCCTCTTGCTAGTAAGGACCAGAGTTGAAAAAATCCATGGAGCCTATTGCTACTGAAAAGCAGAGTTGTACAAATCGATGGAGCCTCTTGCTAGTGAAAAGCAAAGTTAAAAAAATCGATGGAGCCTCTTGCTAGTAAAGACCAGAGTTGAAAAAATCGATGGAGCCTCTTGTAAATGAAGAGCAGAGTAAAAATAAGTGATGGAGCCTCTTGCTAGTAAAGACCAGAGTTGAAAAAATCGATGGAGCCTCTTGTTAATGAAAAGCAGAGTTAAAAGCCTCTTGCTAGTAGAGTACGGAGTTGACAAAATAAATAGAGCCTCTTTCTAGTGAAGAGCAGAGTTAAAAAAAAAGATGGAGCCTCTTGCTAGTAAAAAGCAGAGTTGAAAAAATCGATGAAGCTTCTTGTTGATGGACAGCAGAGTGAAAAAAAGCGATGGCGCCTCTTGCTAGTGAAGAGCAGAGTTAAAAGAGGCTCCATCGCTTTTTCTCACTCTCCTTTTCATTAACAAGACGCTTCATCGATTTTTTTAACTCTGGTCTTAACTAGCAAGAGGCTTCATCCATTTTTTCAACTCTAGTCTACACTAGCAAGAGGCTCCATCTATTTTTTCATTTCTGCTCCTCCCTAGCAAGAGGCTTCATCGATTTTTTAAACTCTGCTCTTCACTAGCAAGAGGCGCCATCGCTTTTTTTAACTCTGGTCTTCACTAGCAAGAGGCTCCATCACTTCTTTTTACTCTGCTCTTCATTTACAAGAGGCTGCATCGATTTTTTCAACTCTGGTCTTTACTAGCAAGAGGCTCCATCGATTTGTACAACTCTGCTTTTCACTAGCAATAGGCTCCATCGATTTTTTTTATTTCTGGTCTTCACTAGCAAGAGGCTTCATCCATTTTTTCAACTCTGCTTTTCACTAGCAAGAGGCTTCATCGATTTTTTTAACTCTGGTCTTCACTAGCAAGAGGCTTCATCCATTTTTTCAACTCTGCTTTTTACTAGCAAGAGGCTCCATCTATTTTTTCAACTATGCTCCTCCCTAGCAAGAGGCTCCATCGATTTTTTCAACTTTGCTTTTCACTAGCAAGAGGCTCCATCGATTTGTGCTTCACTAAAAATGTTTTATTTACGCATTTATATATTTTTTTTACAGTTTATTCCCAGTGGTTTAAAAAAATAATAATATTTGTAATGAAATGTGGGTTAATACTTAACAATTTAAAACTAATTTGGTTTTTGTAGGATAACTTTAGTTAACCGGGTCAGATTTTGCCCAATGACCTTTTCCCATTAATACCAACTACCAAGAAACAAGGAAGTTATTTTGATGTCTATTTTACAATTATTTCTAGATAAAAACCCATCACGCATCCAACAGAGCATACTGCGACACATGCAAAGAACTGTACATTGTATCCCAGAGTAAGAAGCACATCAAAGATCACCGGGTCATAACTCCATTGACAGACGATCAGCTGGCCAAGCCATCGTCGTGGCTGCCACCGTTAGAGAATGATGCTGTGGAAGCACAGTATCTATTTACCAAAAAATCTGTTAGTACGGTTTTGGGGATACTGAGAAATAACAATATCCGGTGAGTGAATAAAAATTAAATTATGGGGCATGAATCCAAATGAACAACTTATCCCAGAATATGGTTATTTTTGAAATGAAATGAAATGTTTATTTCGCTTTAAACATGTTAAAATAAGATGTTAGCTTCTACAATATAAAGTTTCTCATGTTTAGCCTAAGAGAAGCATACAAGCCAGTTCCATTGAAGGTTCTTGGTAACTCCGCTTCGATCTTTGGCATCATCCTTACTGACAAGATGAATTAATGAGCCTTCTTTACCATACAAAGATAAATTAAATGTTACCACCATCTCACCACCCCAATAGTGTAATTGACACTACTAGTAGTTAATTAATGAGCCTTCTTTACCATACAAAGATAAATTAAATGTTACCACCATCTCACCACCCCAATAGTGTAATTGACACTACTAGTAGTTAATTAATGAGCCTTCTTTACCATACAAAGATAAATTAAATGTTACCACCATCTCACCACCCCAATAGTGTAATTGACACTACTAGTAGTTAATTAATGAGCCTTCTTTACCATACAAAGATAAATTAAATGTTACCACCATCTCACCACCCCAATAGTGTAATTGTCACTACTAGTAGTTAATTAATGAGCCTTCTTTACCATACAAAGATAAATTAAATGTTACCACCATCTCACCACCCCAATAGTGTAATTGACACTACTAGTAGTTAGGATTACTTTTTACTATCTGTATAAACGATTATTTTTTTTCTAAAATTATTTGAGATAGCAAAAATTGGATGACCTCACAGTTTTTCAGCTTCATTGATGTACCTCTCTTTTAGATTTACATTTAGTAAAGTTTTCGAGTGATGACCGCGCACCGGAAGACGTAACGTAAGCAGGCCTCCCACACGGTGGACTGACGACCTGGTGAAGATCGCGGGACGCCGCTGGATGCGGGCAGCCAGGACCTCCCGTCATGGGATCCTTGGGGAAGGCCTTTGTCCAGCAGTGGACGTCTTCCGGCTGATATGATGATGATGATGATATACCTCTTAATTTCATGATTTTAACAAAAAAATCATGACGTGATAGAAAATAAAGCAAGTACCTAAAGGTGCATACAGACTAGAGGCAGATTCCTTATGTGCATTTGCACAAAAGTCAAATGCATGCCTCGCCACGAACATGCCTCGAACCGAGCACTCGAGTGGCGCATGGCGCGAGGCACGTTGCCTCCAAAAACGTTCGAAGCACACTCTGTGCATGGCGAGGCTGCTTACCTTGAGGCTGCATTTTTTCTGTAAACGTCACCAGGAGGGCAATTTAGTGATCCATTTCTTAATTTATTTCTAATGCAGTCAACTACGTTATAAGTACTACCAACTTATCACACTCTTGGCTATACCAGAAACGTCCTCTGCATCGGTACACCTTCAGTCCACGAGGCAGCTCACTCCAGTCCCAATTTCAACTCCATTCTCCTGGACTACGACGCCCGGCACAGCCAGTTCCTGCCGCCGAGCAAGTTCTTGTGGTACAACATGTTCAATGATTACCTGTTTAATGGCAACGAGGACGAGAAGGTGCTGAAGAAGTTCTTCAAAAGCTCTAAGTAAGAATAATAAATAGTTTTTAGGAATTTCAGGGACACATCACGCACGTTCATCTGGCCCCAACTTAGGATTCCATGTGCTATGGGAAGCAGAAAAAGATGTACATACATACTTATAAAGGGTGAAAAAAAATTGGTGTAGGACCCGTTAACTGGGACTTCTACTCATCATACTGAACAACTTTCCCCAAGGAACCCATAGTCAATTCTCAAAAATAAAAATGTAGACCTTCCTATTTGGCATAAAATTAAATTTTAGTTTTTTAGTTTTAATCTTTAGCTTATTTATATTAAGTACCTTCTTCTTCTTTGGCCTCGCCTTTTCCCGTTACGCGGGGTCGGCTTTCCTGGTGCTGAGGCGCCACTCATTCCGCTGGTATGCGTCGTCATCTGAAAGCCCCAACTGCTTCATGTCCTTGCGGACATTCGTCATCCACGTAGTTGGGGGCCTTCCCCTCCCTCTCTCCTTTGTAGCCATGGAAAGGCACTTCTTCACGACATGGTCGTCTGGTCTTCGCTGTATATGACCGTACCATCTCAGCCTAGACTCCGTGATTTTTTCTGCGATAGGCGCAACTTTAAAGGTACCTCTTATGTGTTCATTGCGCACCCTGTCTCTAAGTGTAACTCCGCCCGCCCAGCGCAGCATTCGCATCTCGGTCGTGTGTAGCTTCTGTACATGGCTTTTCTTCGCAGCCCATACCTCGCTGCCGTAGAGGAGAGCTGGTCTAACAGCAGTTTTATATACCTTGCCTTTTGTTCTTATTGGCATTTTGCTATCGCACAGTACTCCTGTAAGAGTACGCCATTTACTCCACCCACAGGTTGTCCGATGAGCTATATCTGCTTCAATGGATCCATCCGCCGAGATAACGGAACCCAAGTACTTGAAATTCTTTACTCTAGGTAGAGCTGTGCCATCTAGCCTGACGTCCGTGTGCGCTGAGTTACCCGGATCGAAGTTAAAGACCATGTATTCCGTCTTAGTTCTACTGATGCGCAACCCATTTGACTCGAGTACCTCCCTCCATTGCTCTAAATTATCTTGTACATCTTGAAAGTTATCGGATATTAGTGCTACGTCGTCGGCATATAAAAGGTTCCACGGAGTGGGTTTTTGTATTTTTGCGGTAAGAAAATCCATCACGATGTTGAATATCAAAGGGCTCATGGCGCTTCCTTGATGAACACCCACTCTAATATCGAAGCTGTCTGATAGCCCAGCTGCACTTCTCACATGTGTCTGGATATCTTTATACATGTCTGCAATTAGTCTTATGTATATTTCTGGTACATTTTTTTCTCTCAGTGCCTGCCATATTATGGACCTTGGTACACGGTCGAAGGCTTTTTCAAGATCTATAAAGACTATCCATATGTTTTGCTTATTAACTTGGGCTTTTTCGATGATAGTACGTACCGCATGGATTGCATCAGTAGTTCCTTTACCAGCCACAAATCCAAACTGGTTTTCTGTCAGAGTGATATGCTTTAGAAGACGCTCGCTTAAAACCCTCTCCCATATTTTGAGAGTATGTGAGGTGAGTTTTATACCTCTGAAGTTTCCACATTCACGTACATCTCCCTTGTTTTTGTAGAATGGTACTAGTGTGCTTTTTCGCCAAGAGTCGGGCATGGTTTCGCTTGTAATGATTTTGTTGAACAAACTAGTAAGCCACACTTCACCTTCCTGTTTAAGGAGCTTCCAAAGTTCTACTGGAATGCCGTCTGGTCCGGTAGCTTTACGGTTCTTCATTTTGGAAATTGCTTTTCTGACTTCTGCTTCGGAAACTTCATTCACTGGTCCTTGCGTCTTCGGTAGTTCTGATTCCGGTTGGCGTGGAAATTCTTCATTCAGTAGACTGCTGTAGTATTCATACCATCTTCTACATATTTCTTTATCAGTTGTTAACAACGTACCTTCCTTATTTTTTATGTATTTTGTAGCAATGAAATCTTTAGTATTTGTATGTCTTTGCTTTGCTATTTTGTATATTTCGTTATCGGTTGCCTCTTCCAAGCGCTTATATAGATCTTGTACAGCTCTTTCTTTCTCTATAGCGATAGTTCTTTTAGAGATTTTTTTAGCCTCTTTGTATTTTTCCTTATCTTCGTCAGATTTAGTTTATTTATATTAAGTACCTAATACTGTAATTATTTTTTCATTTATTTTTTCCCGAATAAACTTCATTTCTTTCTTTCTTTACTAAAATGCACAAAATTGGTCGATCAGCTATTTTTTTTGCGATTTCAGCAAACTCGTAGAACAAAAGTTGTTCAGTATGATGGCTAAAAGCACCCGTTAACGGCAACTACAACAATTTTTTTTTGCTCCCTGCATACATATACAGGGTGTAAATGTGCATTCCCGCCATATTTACAGAAGTAGTAGTTTATAATACTACAAATTGTTTCAGCATATACAAAAAATCTGATATTTGAAGGACTACGAGTTATGGTATGAAACTCTTTTGGAGTTCATGTAAGAATAAACCAGTTTTATGTAAGATCGCAGTGGAACAAACCGTACGAGAACATAACTGACAGACGCGAGCGGTTTCGACTAAACAGTTCATTCCTTCTTTCAATGATTCATTCATGCGTATAGCTAGGGTTACCAGAAAAATTCAAGAAGAATATAGGAGATTTCCATTTAGGGGGTCAAAAGAAAACAGTATCCAGTTAAAATATATAGTAGACTTTATTTTTTCATGTAATTATATTTTTGGGAACTTTGGGCCATTTTAATGAGTTTATTATTAATCGCTTTTTCCGCCGGGTAGGCCCAGTTAACTTTGATTCCCTATCTGTATCTTCTTCACTTCCACTTTCAGCATTTAAATCACTCATTTTGTAAGTATATTTCACACAAAACAGGCGAACCGATCAATAAAGGTACAAAGAACTGGTGCTAGGACATCATACAGACTGGTATATAATACTACTCTTTGATACAGACAGAATGATATTTGACATTGACATGACATGACTCTTAAAAGTTGCGTTCAGAAACACAAACAATGTGATTTTTACTTATGTTATGATCTGCTCAGTTTTGTTAAGGATTTCGGGGTTCGTTTCTGAACGCGTGTTTTTTAACTCGATTTAAGTATTATGACAGACACGTCGCTGTATGGCTAAAATATAGTAGATTTGTCTACTATATATTTTTTCAACAGTATATAGTATCTTGGCCCAAAATATAGTAAGATACTATATTATATAGTAGATCTGGCAACCCTACGTATAGCTGACTACACAGTCAGCTGATTTCAGATTTCCCTTCCTACTTTAGGAGGACCTACAAAAATACTAAATTTCCGCATTTACACTTTTATTACTTTGAGATAGCTGTGTAAAGTACTTTATGTGCGTTTACAGTATTTTTGGCGTAGTTAAAAGTCTGAAATCAGCATTACACATTATTGTTATTTACAAAAAAATACACAAATTTACAAAAACTTACAGTTTCAAACGCTGCCAGAACTCTTTCACGCAACACATCAACACTATCAATTTCTTCCGTGTACACTAAACGTTTCACGTCGCCCCACAAGCATTATGTCCCGGGTCGGTCTCGGACTGTTCGGAAACATTTCCACGAACATTTCACAGGCTTGTCGCAAACGGCTTGTTTGCACGGCGGCGGCGCGACGGCGCCAACGGCGATGCGTAAGCGTGGCGCAGAGGTCACTGAGCGAGAGTCGACTCGACTGTCATTCACGGCAGCGCGGCGGCAACTGAACTGATTGAACGCAGCCAAAGGGAAGACCGACTCGTTTGAACTATGCCGACACAGGCCGCCGCGCCGCGCTCCGCTGGTATTAGTGATGTACGCGGTCGATAAAATGTAGTGCTGCCAACGCAGTAAAAATATGAAATCATTAAAAATAATTAAAAAAAATTAATTATTTTTTTATTGATTCGTACTCAGCATCAGATGTATAGTTACCTCTGTAAATATGGCGGGAATGCAAATTTACACCCTGTATAGATACCTACCAAGTAATCACCACAGCTCTCATAAACTTAAGAGGCAGTTGGCGGGGTACATAGCTCATGGAACGGATGGCTGTTGGGGCTGTAAAGTTCTGAGTTACTACCGCCCACCGTTAGACGTAGCGTAGACATAGGCATCCCAATAGTTGGACCGACGACCCGGTAAAGTTAGCGGGAAGCCGCTGGATGCGGTCAGCGCAGGACGGGCCGTTGTGGCCTCTGTCCAGCCGTGGACGTTTTTCGGCTGATATATGATGATGTAAATATAGATATTAAACATTCAGACATTAAGCAAACAAACCTGTTCATCACATGAATGTTTGCCCTGGGTGGGAATCGAACCCACGACTGTCGGCCTAGCAGTCAGGAGCTAACCGTTACGTCACCGGTATGGGTCAATCAGTTTCTTATAAAGCTCTCGAGTTGCGACCACGAACTGAAAGACTTGACATACGCATGCCTCTCTCGGTGGACCGAAGTTCTGGTGAAGGTCGCGGGAAGCCGCTGGATGCGGGCAGTGGAAACCCTTGGCGGAAGCCTGCGTCATTACGATACAATCTCGGACTTCTTCAGGCTGAGATGAGATATTGAATTAAAACTTTTGACCCTCTTCTAAGAGTAAGAGGCTATTGAAGCAACTGCAAGCATTTCTATAGTTCATTTTCGAAATTATTTCAGGGAGGCAGGCCTATGTGTGGTGATGGACCCGCCATTCGGTGGTCGCGTGGAGCCCCTCGTGTACACCCTGCGAGAACTATCCGCCATGTATAGAAGACTGTGTGAGAAGCCGGATGATGAGACCATACCCGTCATATGGGCATTCCCGTACTTCTCCGAGTCGTACATCAGGAATCTTATGCCGGAGATAAGGATGCATGATTATCAGGTGAGCTAATGAAGCAAAGCAAATTAAGTAAATAGTAATTAATAATCTATACTTAATAATTAAATGCTGGAGGCGGCCTTTGTCCAGCAGTGGACATCCTTCAGCTGATCCTTCAGTTGATGATGATGAATATATAAAGAGTTAAAGGTAGTATGTAGGAGGTACTCTTCGAAACTAGTCATCCGATAAAAAAAATACCAACAGTTAGGATGGAATTTCAGGATGAACATAGGCTAAAAAAACCCCGCTCACTCTCGATATCTACGGGGGCACAGTATTACAACGTAGCGGCTTACAGTAGCGCAACGAATGTACTTACGCAGAGCAACGGAAGGGTACAGGCTAGTACCTACGCCGGTGGCGCATCGTGCGACATCAAAGGCGTTGCGCTACTGTAAGCCATATCGTAATACTGTGACAGGGGCGAAACTAGTATTATAATTTATAATAATATGACTCGTGGCGAGTGGTGGGGCCCTAGAACAGTACCACCCAGCCTCTTCCCGACGAGGTTGTCGCAAGAGGCGACTAATGCTGTAAGAAAGAATGTAATGCGGAGAGAAAGAGACAACGCCATATGTTAGACAAAGATCGACAGGTAGTCGTTCTTTGTCTAACATATGGCGTTGTCTCTTTCTCTCCGCAGCGGCGGACAAACTCCGACGCTGTGGACGCACAGCCTTAGGGATCAAATATGGGCAGCGGAATCCGTTCAGTGTATGTACTGTGCCATCACTGCATACTGCGATGATTGCGACCGCCAACCCGCCTGCCAAGCGTGGTGATTACGGCAGCAGCGCCCCCAACCTATGTTTAGCACTGGACGTCTTTTTACAAGCTTTTATTTAGTTTCATCTGTCCCGGTGTCTCTAATGAAATCTCGCAAATTAAATTTGACCCACTTCCCGATTTAGCTGAAATTTGTTTTTAGGTTTGGTTGATAGTCATCATCATCAGATGTTAAAATGCTTATTAGCAATATGACATGACTTATTTTTATGTAAAAATGCTTGTAATTTATCACGCTTTTATAAGCTTCACCTGTATGTTTGTATGTAATTACCTTCACCTGTATGTTTGTATGTAACCGATTCCTTTGGACTCGATTTTGACCCACTTTAAACGGACAGATTTAATTCAAACTTTGTAGACTCAGCAAGAATCAGCGACAATATAATAATTTCATAAGTTCGAACTAAAAAATAAAATAGAGTTTAAAAAAAACTAAAAAACACGCTTTTAAAGTACATCAGACTCAGAATAATTCTTAACTAAGTTGAAAATAATAATTAATAAATTACTAGTATTATTGTGAAAAAGTGTGGTTTGCTCGAGAGACGAAAAATATGGCACAGAGCGCCCCACGCTTTCTCACAATAATACTAGTAATTTGTTAATTATTATTTTCAACTTATATTAAGAATAATTTTTTACTTTTTAGTCTGATGTACTTTAAAAGCGTGTTTTTTTAAACTCTATTTATTTTTAAGTAAGTACAATTTTTAATTTATTGTAATGTTGGCAATAAAACTGGTTCTTCTCTTCACAGGTGGAATACGATAACCACAAGAAATTCCAAAACGGCAAGAAGGGTCGCAAATTCGGCTCCCCAATCCGTTTCTTCACCAACCTACCGCTCGCTACCATCGACTTATCCAACGACAAAAACTACAAACTCTGCGATAAATGCAAGTTCTGGGTGTCAACATCGAATAACCATTGCAGTAAATGTAACGAGTGCACGAGCAAGAACGGGATGACGTATAAGCATTGTAACGCTTGCAAGCGGTGTGTGAAGCCAACGTTCTTCCATTGCAAGACGTGCGGGCGATGCTGTTTGGAGAAGGGGCACGTATGCGGTGTTGTTGTTGACACGCAGGTAAATATTTTATTTACGGCACAAGTGGGGATGGAAGGATTCTGCCTGCTGCGACTGCGGTGTGGTAGACCAAACGTTGGAACATATCGTCGAGCGTTGCCCACTGCGGCGACACCACGGCCCCGCTAAAGACCTCTTCGACCTCAGTCCTGATGCATATACATGACTGTGTCGCCTGAACGTTGACATTTGAGAATTACCTGTTCGACAAATCGCCATACGATTAAATAAATAAATTTTATGTAAGACTCCAGTCGCCTCTTTAATGTCACCTTCCCTCTAAAGCATGAGATGATTACCAAAAGAATCATCACATTAGCTGAAGGACGTCCACTGCTGGACATTGGCCTAGGGAAGCCGCTGGATGCGGGCAGCGCAGAACCATTTTTTTTGTTAATTATGTAATAATCATTTGTTTCTTTCTTCTTTAAGACTTTCAAAACATTCATAATTATAATAATCGTAACTGACGATTTAAGTGGGAAGTGACGTACAAGGGGCGACTGACAGGAATTAGGAGTCTTACCCTAATATTCAAGTTCAAAGTCAAAAGTATTTTATTTCATTAAATGTAAGGAAAAAATCTAAACCGGGCAGTAACATCCATTCCGCATACTGTACCACCAAACTGCACATAGCGATGGCCGACCCGCCTACACACGTCATTCAGCTCGAGCAAATTTTTTTTTGTATGTCTTGCTGTTCTCTACAGGTCGCATTTCTTCAACATATTCTCGTGAAATTTTGTGAGCACGTTCGATAATTAATTATAATATGGAATTTCTTTGTCGATTTAGTTTTCGGAATTTTTTAAAATGGCGGAGCCATGGGGGTTGAAAACGTAAAAAATATATTTCAGCCATTTTGAAAAACTCGCGACATCTACAGCTCACCACTACTAATCTATTCAATTTATTCGTAGCTCAGTGTAACTTGCGTTGTCGCGTCGATCACCCAGGTTAACTAACCATTGCACGGTCATTACCTGGATAGGTTCATTGCAAGTAGCATTTATCTCGACTGTTTCCGTCCTTCGCTAGGCGCTTTGTCGCCGGTTGCTCTCAATGGACGGCTTAAGCCGTGTCAGAGGCCTTATAAACGATTTGAAAACTTTTGACATCGTTTTGTATGTAGGTTCACTTTTGATAGCGAATTGGCTATGGGGTCTCTTGGGAAAAGTTTTTCAGATAATGAGTAGGAGCTTCAGTTACCTGTTTCTACAACAATTTTTTTACACCGTGTATATAAAAATTTTAGATTTTGACCTTACTTGTTTATTTTAATTACAGTCTTGCTACAACTGCAAGCAGAAAGGACACAAGCAGTCCAAGTGCCCAAAGAAAAACGTCGATGGCGTTAAAAAGAAGAAAAGAAAACACGCATAGATGTAAGATAATATCATTTATCAAGTTTTTCTGTTAACTTCCATACAATAAATCAATACAATCATACAATGAATGTTTCAATACAAATCACATTATTTACACGTTTCATTATTATTGTACATACTTAAATTTTTAATTTATACTTAAAACAATCTATATAAAACTAAGAAAATGTGATTTATGGAGGTTTAATTTCTACTTTTTTTTTACTTCCATACAATAAATCAATATAAAACTGTTTAATGATTTTTCAATACAAATCGCAATATTTATATGATTCATGCATGATTTTTGTACTAAAATCAATAGAAATAAATAAAGATAATTTTATTTGTCAAAAAACCAATTTATACTTAAAACAATTTGTATAAAACTAAGAAAATTTGATTTATGGAGGTTTATTTTATATTTAATTCCATACAATAAGTCAATACTTCTAATAAATGTTTTGAAACAAATCACAATATTTACATGATTCATGATTATTATACTAAAAACTAGATTATGCTTAAAATTAGTTGGCGTAGTAGTGTTCTGATCAAACGCCGCTGAAAACAAAAAAAAGCCTAGTTAATGTGTTGCATTCTTAATTAGCGTCTGTTGCGTAAATGTTAGGGCAACGACCTCCCGGGGCCGTGGTTCGAATTCTGCCACGTGCCAATGTGACTTCAAATTTCGATTACATGTGTACGTTTATCGGTCGCTCTTACGGTGATGTAAAACAACGTGAGGAAACCTGCACACGCCTGTGAAGAAACTCGAAGGTTGTGTGTAAAGTCGACCAACCCGCACTGGACCCGCGTGGTCGACCCAAGTCCCGATCGCCCTAATTCAGGGTATGACCGAGCCCCTCGGTGGAGACGTACATGAGCTGATATGATGATTCCTCCATGGAACGATGCTTTATTTTTCGCGTCGTTGCGCCCGCGATACGACGCCATGTTACTGATGCAGTCATCGGAAAGTTCAGAAACCTACTTATGAGACTTATCGGAGGAGCTAAGCTGGTAGTGATGCCTCAAAGCAATTCTAATAACATGATTTAAGATACTGGGGGTAGAGTGGCAACTGAAAATCCATCATTTCATTCATTCATATCGGCTCATATACATACATCCCCACCGAGGGGCTCGAGCCTACCCTGAATTAGGGCGAGCGGGCCTTAGTCGACCACGCGGGCCCAGTGCGGGTTGGTCGACATCACACACAACCTGCTAGTTTCTTCGCAGGTATGTGCAGGTTTCCTCATCCATCAATCCATCATTGTCTGAGAACAATTAGTGATTGTGCTGGAGCTAACTGTGTCGTAGTATGCTAAAAATGATACTGTACTGTGTAGCACGCCTAGACACGCGTGCCTTGCTGCAGTCAGGCGCGCCGCACACCCACTCAGCATACAATGATGGAATGTAGCAGTGGCTGTGTTGGGTGGTCAGTAGACAGTAGTGCTGTGCTCGGGGCTAACTGTACTGTAAACTACGCTCACTATGCCTATGTCGGGCGGGACCTAAGTATGCTGTAGTCTGTGCTAACTGTAGCACTCACTTGACATTGATTTTGTTGAGCAGTTCCTGTGCGGCTGTGTAGCGCCTCTCGACGCGCGCGCTTTGCTGCAGCCAGGCCCTCCGCACGCCTGCCCAGCGTTCCATGTGGGAATGTAGCAGTTGCTCTCTGGATGGTGGGGGGGCTACGCGCTGGAGACCAAATGAATACATAAATACCGAATGTTAAAAAATCACGACGATATTATGAGGAGTTACTCTGTATCTAGTGTAGAATACAGAAAAGTACAAAAAAACTATTAAAACTCTTTTTATACAAATCGTCATTGTTATTCATACTGCAAAAAGAGGTGAAAGACCCGATAGGCAGTAGGCATAAAAACTGGAAATATATGATTCAAGATTCAAGGTATTTATTCAAAATAGGTGCAAATTACACTCCTTCTGATAGTCATAAATTAATAGTAACATAATTTAATTAAGTTAATAATTTCAAAATTAAATCCTAGAAATAAACCAGATTATGTCATTAGAACATGAAAACAATATGACACAAAAAGTTATACATAAAATTATTGAATGTCATTGAAACCTTTGACAAGAGTAGGCCAGTTCACACGGACAGCACCCGGTCACGAGTATAACGCTAGAGTCAGCCATCGCTCCCATCAACCTTATTAGAGGGAAAGGCACGATGGAACTCGGAAGGACGGCAACGTAGGTACACCTAAGGTATCAAACCCACGGGCAGGCGAACGACCTTACTCGTAAAGTGCGCTATATCCGCCTAGGTACCGATTTATCGTCTTAGTAATTTCGTAGTTTGTATGATTTTTTAAAGATAGATTTTTAAAATATTCTGTGTTTGAACCCCCAAAAAATTTCACTTGTGATTTTTTTTAAAACCTTGTTATTGACAAAATATTCACAGTCACATTTTCTATGGACTATGGACCCCATTTTATTCTAACGATATTTTGACAGGACTTTGATGGTACTTGCTTCTGATCAATTTTCCCAAGAAACAGGGTCAAATAAAAAAAAATGATTGGATTTCTCAAACTATTACACACACATACTAAATAGAAGCTGTGACTGTAAATATTTTGTATACAGGGTGACTTTTGATTAGTTCTTGATAACAAAAGATATGCATGTACTTGTGATTACAAATGAAAAAAAATGTTGGTCCTCGATAAATAAAAAGTTATGAAATTGGCAAAAATGTATTGGGGACCAAAATTTTTTTCATATTTGACATATAGTTTCTTTGTGAAAGTTGTTTGTAATCACGAGTACATTCATATCATTTGCTATCAAGAACTAATTAAAAGGCATCCTATATAACAAAGTTTAAAAAAAAAACACGAGTCAACTTTGTATGATGTGGTCGTCAATCTCCCATAACGTCCATAACCTCTTCCTAAGCACCGCAGTGAAGATAGCACCCCACTTTGCCGGACCCCTTTTTGTTGTGTATGCTGTGAACACGCCCTTACTATAAGGGGGTTAGCACCCTTAATCTTACTTAATTTACCAATAATCGACACTACCGTACAAATAAAAGAATTTCAACTGTCATAAGCCTTTCTTTTCATCTTTGTCCATATCCTACCTTGATTAATAGTTCAGTCAATCTATAATATATAGCTGAGGTACCTACCTAAATAAACAAACGCACAGCACAGACGAATTATTGTAAAGTGGATAACTGAATATCAGCGTAAGTATCTACCTACCTATCAAGCAATAACGGAAGGATTTCACTACGACAACAAAGCTTACTTTTGATCACGCACGATTAAACAACAGTTTCCTCAAATCGTTACTCAAGTGAATTGTACCTACTTTGAAAGAGATAAATAAGTACGGCTCCCTATTCAAATACATGAGGTGAAGTTGGTAAGACACATGTCGGCATGTTGAACAGGCTCTGCTGAATCGTTTAAAGTACAGAGCGACTCCAGTTAATGTTCATATTTTTAAGATATTTACGTCTAAACTTTATTTGTGTAGTCGATTTTCAAAAAAATTGAACTCCACTTTTAGGTACTTTGCATGAGGTGAAGTGGGTGAGACACATGTCGGCATGTTAAACAGGCTCTGCTGAATCGTATAAGAGACAGAACGACTCCAGTTAATGTTCATATTTTTGAGATATTTGCGTCTGAAGATTCTATATGAAGTCGAATTTTTCAAAAAATTGAACTCCACTTTTAGGTACTTTCCAAGAGGTAAAGTGGGTAAGACACATGTCGGCATGTTGAACAGGCTCTGCTGAATCGTTTAAAGTACAGAGCGACTTCAGTTAATGTTCATATTTTTAAGATATTTACGTCTAAACTTTTGTAGTCGATTTTCAAAAAAATTGAACTCCACTTTTAGGTACTTTGCATGAGGTGAAGTGGGTAAGACACATGTCGGCATGTTGAACAGGCTCTGCTGAATCGTTTAAAAGACAGAGCGACTCCAGTTAATGTTCATATTTTTGATTTATTTACGTATAAACGTTGTTTCTGTAGTCGATTTTCCAAAAAATTGAACTCCTCTTCTAGGTACTTTGCATGAGGTGAAGTGGGTAAGACACATGTCGGCATGTTGAACAGGCTCTGCTGAATCGTTTAAGACACAGAGCGACTCCAGTTAATGTTCATATTTTTAAGATATTTACGTCTAAACTTTATTTGTGTAGTCGATTTTCTAAAAAATTGAACTCCACTTTTAGGTACTTTGCATGAGGTGAAGTGGGTAAGACATATGTCGGCATGTTGAACAGGCTCTGCTGAATCGTTTAAAGTACAAAGCGACTCCAGTTAATGTTCATATTTTTGAGATATTTGCGTCTGAAATTTATAAATGAAGTCGAATTTTTCAAAAAATTGAACTCCACATTTAGGTACTTTGCAAGAGGTGAAGTGGGTAAGACACATGTCGGCATGTTGAACAGGCTCTGCTGAATCGTTTAAAGTACAGAGCGACTCCAGTTAATGTTCATATTTTTAAGATATTTACGTCTAAACTTTATTTGTGTAGTCGATTTTCAAAAAAATTGAACTCCACTTTTAGGTACTTTGCATGAGGTGAAGTGGGTAAGACACATGTCGGCATGTTAAACAGGCTCTGCTGAATCGTTTAAGAGACAGAGCGACTCCAGTTAATGTTCATATTTTTGATTTATTTACGTATAAACTTTGTTTGTGTAGTCGATTTTCCAAAAAATTTGGAATCCTCTTTTAGGTACTTCCCAAGAGGTGAAGTGGGTAAAACACATGTCGGCATGTTAAACAGGCTCTGCTTAATCGTATAAGAGACAGAGCGACTCCAGTTAATGTTCATATTTTTAAGATATTTACGTCTAAACTTTATTTGTGTAGTCGATTTTCAAAAAAAATTAACTCCTCTTTTAGGTACTTTGCATGAGGTGAAGTGGGTAAGACATATGTCGGCATGTTGAACAGGCTCTGCTGAATCGTTTAAGACACAGAGCGACTCCAGTTAATGTTCATATTTTTAAGATATTTACGTTTAAACTTTTTTTGTGTAGTCAATTTTCCAAAAAATTGAACTCCTCTTTTAGGTACTTTGCATGAGGTGTAGTTGGTAAGACATATGTCGGCATGTTAAAGAGGCTCTGCTGAATCGTATAATTGACAGAGCGACTCCAGTTAATGTTCATATTTTTGAGGTATTTGCGTCTGAAATTTCTATATGAAGACGAATTTTTCAAAATTTTGAACTACACATTTAGGTACTTTGCAAGAGGTGAAGTGGGTGAGACACATGTCGGCATGTTGAACAGGCTCTGCTGAATCGTTTAAAGTACAGAGCGACTCCAGTTAATGTTCATATTTTTAAGATATTTACGTCTAAACTTTATTTGTGTAGTCGATTTTCAAAAAATTGAACTCCTCTTTTAGGTACTTTGCATGAGGTGAAGTGGGTAAGACACATGTCGGCATGTTAAACAGGCTCTGCTTAATCGTATAAGAGACAGAGCGACTCCAGTTAATGTTCATATTTTTGAGATATTTGCGTCTAAAGTTTCTATATGAAGTCGATTTTTCAAAAAATTTAACTCCACTTTTAGGTACTTTGCAAGAGGTGAAGTGGGTAATATACATGTCGGCATGTTGAACAGGCTCTGCTGAATCGTTTAAGAGACAGAGCGGCTCCAGTTAATGTTCATATTTTTGATTTATTTACGTATAAACTTTGTTTGTGTAGTCGATTTTCCAAAAAATTGAACTCCTCTTTTAGGTACTTCGCATGAGGTGAAGTGGGTAAGACACATGTCGGCATGTTAAACATGATCTGCTGAATCGTTTAAGACACAGAGCGACTCCAGTTAATGTTCATATTTTTAAGATATTTACGTTTAAACTTTATTTGTGTAGTCGATTTTCCAAAAAATTTAACTCCTCTTTTAGGTACTTTGCATGAGGTGAAGTTGGTAAGACACATGTCGGCATGTTAAACAGGCTCTGCTGAATAGTTTAAGAGACAGAGCGACTCCAGTTAATGTTCATATTTTTGATTTATTTACGTATAAACTTTGCTTGTGTAGTCGATTTTCCAAAAATTGAACTCCTCTTTTAGGTACTTTGTATAAGGCGAAGTGGGTAAGACACATGTCGGCATGTTAAACAGGCTCTGCTGAATCGTATAAGAGACAGAGCGACTCCAGTTAATGTTTATATTTTTGAGATATTTGCGTCTGAATTTTCTATATGAAGTCGAATTTTTCAAAAAATTGAACTCCACTTTTAGGTACTTTGCAAGAGGTGAAGTGGGTAAGACACATGTCGGCATGTTGAACAGGCTCTGCTGAATCGTTTAAGAGACAGAGCGACTCCAGTTAATGTTCATATTTTTGATTTATTTACGTATAAACGTTGTTTCTGTAGTCGATTTTCCAAAAAATTTAACTCCTCTTTTAGGTACTTTGCATGAGGTGAAGTTGGTAAGACACATGTCGGCATGTTAAACAGGCTCTGCTGAATAGTTTAAGAGACAGAGCGACTCCAGTTAATGTTCATATTTTTGATTTATTTACGTCTAAACTTTATTTGTGTAGTCGATTTTCAAAAAAATTGAACTCCTCTTTTAGGTACTTTGCATGAGGTGAAGTGGGTAAGACATATGTCGGCATGTTGAACAGGCTCTGCTAAATCGTTTAAGACACAGAGCGACTCCAGTTAATGTTCATATTTTTAGGATATTTACGTTTAAACTTTATTTGTGTAGTCGATTTTCCAAAAAATTGAACTCCTCTTTTAGGTACTTTGCATGAGGTGAAGTTGGTAAGACATATGTCGGCATGTTGAAGAGGCTCTGCTGAATCGTATAATTGACAGAGCGACTCCAGTAAATGTTCATATTTTTTAAGATATTTGCGTCTGAAATTTCTATATGAAGTCGAATTTTTCAAAATTTTGAACTACACATTTAGGTACTTTGCAAGAGGTGAAGTGGGTGAGACACATGTCGGCATGTTGAAAAGGCTCTGCTGAATCGTTTAAAGTACAGAGCGACTCCAGTTAATGTTCATATTTTTAAGATATTTACGTCTAAACTTTATTTGTGTAGTCGATTTTCAAAAAAATTGAACTCCTCTTTTAGGTACTTTGCATGAGGTGAAGTGGGTAAGACACATGTCGGCATGTTAAACAGGCTCTGCTGAATCGTTTAAAGTACAGAGCGACTCCAGTTAATGTTCATATTTTTGAGATATTTGCGTCTGAAGTTTCTATATGAAGTCGAATTTTTCAAAAAATTGAACTCCACTTTTAGGTACTTTGCAAGAGGTGAAGTGGGTAAGACACATGTCGGCATGTTGAACAGGCTCTGCTGAATCGTTTAAAGTACAGAGCGACTCCAGTTAATGTTCATATTTTTAAGATATTTACGTCTAAACTTTATTTGTGTAGTCGATTTTCAAAAAAATTGAACTCCACTTTTAGGTACTTTGCATGAGGTGAAGTGGGTAAGACACATGTCGGCATGTTAAACAGGCTCTGCTGAATCGTTTAAGAGACAGAGCGACTCCAGTTAATGTTCATATTTTTGATTTATTTACGTATAAACTTTGTTTGTGTAGTCGATTTTCCAAAAAATTTGGAATCCTCTTTTAGGTACTTCGCAAGAGGTGAAGTGGGTAAAACACATGTCGGCATGTTAAACAGGCTCTGCTTAATCGTATAAGAGACAGAGCGACTCCAGTTAATGTTCATATTTTTAAGATATTTACGTCTAAACTTTATTTGTGTAGTCGATTTTCAAAAAAATTGAACTCCTCTTTTAGGTACTTTGCATGAGGTGAAGTGGGTAAGACATATGTCGGCATGTTGAACAGGCTCTGCTGAATCGTTTAAGACACAGAGCGACTCCAGTTAATGTTCATATTTTTAAGATATTTACGTTTAAACTTTTTTTGTGTAGTCAATTTTCCAAAAAATTGAACTCCTCTTTTAGGTACTTTGCATGAGGTGTAGTTGGTAAGACATATGTCGGCATGTTAAAGAGGCTCTGCTGAATCGTATAATTGACAGAGCGACTCCAGTTAATGTTCATATTTTTGAGGTATTTGCGTCTGAAATTTCTATATGAAGTCGAATTTTTCAAAATTTTGAACTACACATTTAGGTACTTTGCAAGAGGTGAAGTGGGTGAGACACATGTCGGCATGTTGAACAGGCTCTGCTGAATCGTTTAAAGTACAGAGCGACTCCAGTTAATGTTCATATTTTTAAGATATTTACGTCTAAACTTTATTTGTGTAGTCGATTTTCAAAAAAATTGAACTCCTCTTTTAGGTACTTTGCATGAGGTGAAGTGGGTAAGACACATGTCGGCATGTTAAACAGGCTCTGCTGAATCGTATAAGAGACAGAGCGACTCCAGTTAATGTTCATATTTTTGAGATATTTGCGTCTGAACTTTCTATGTACGGACAGCGACACATCAAGCTATACTAAACCAGTATAAGCTGGCCGCGCGACGCCTTTGCGTTTCAAACTACGCGAGGCCCGTGTATACTGGTTTTGTATAGCTTGATGTGGCGCCGTGTGTACAGGCGATTTTCCAAAAATTGAACTCCTCTTTTAGGTACTTTGTATAAGGCGAAGTGGGTAAGACACATGTCGGCATGTTAAACAGGCTCTGCTGAATCGTATAAGAGACAGAGCGACTCCAGTTAATGTTTATATTTTTGAGATATTTGCGTCTGAATTTTCTATATGAAGTCGAATTTTTCAAAAAATTGAACTCCACTTTTAGGTACTTTGCAAAAGGTGAAGTGGGTAAGACACATGTCGGCATGTTGAACAGGCTCTGCTGAATCGTATAAGAGACAGAGCGACTCCAGTTAATGTTCATATTTTTGAGATATTTGCGTCTGAACTTTCTATGTACAGGCGACTTTTTCAAAAATTAAAGATCACTTTAAGGTACTTTGCATGAGTTGAAGTGGGTAAGACACATGTCGGCATTTTGAACAGGCTCTAATGAATCGTATAATTGACAGAGCGACTCCAGTTAATGTTCATATTTTTGAGATATTTGCGTCTGAAATTTCTATATGAAGTCGAATTTTTCAAAATTTTGAACTACACATTTAGGTACTTTGCAAGAGGTGAAGTGGGTGAGACACATGTCGGCATGTTGAACAGGCTCTGCTGAATCGTTTAAAGTACAGAGCGACTCCAGTTAATGTTCATATTTTTAAGATATTTACGTCTAAACTTTATTTGTGTAGTCGATTTTCAAAAAAATTGAACTCCTCTTTTAGGTACTTTGCATGAGGTGAAGTGGGTAAGACACATGTCGGCATGTTAAACAGGCTCTGCTTAATCGTATAAGAGACAGAGACATTTTTGAGATATTTGCGTCTGAAGTTTCTATATGAAGTCGAATTTTTCAAAAAATTGAACTCCACTTTTAGGTACTTTGCAAGAGGTGAAGTGGGTAAGACACATGTCGGCATGTTGAACAGGCTCTGCTGAATCGTTTAAGAGACAGAGCGACTCCAGTTAATCTTCATATTTTTGATTTATTTACGTATAAACTTTGTTTGTGTAGTCGATTTTCCAAAAAATTGAACTCCTCTTTTAGGTACTTCGCATTAGGTGAAGTGGGTAAGACACATGTCGGCATGTTAAACATGATCTGCTGAATCATTTATGACACAGAGCGACTCCAGTTAATGTTCATATTTTTAAGATATTTACGTTTAAACTTTATTTGTGTAGTAGATTTTCCAAAAAATTGAATTCCTCTTTTAGGTACTTTGCATGAGGTGAAGTTGGTAAGACACATGTCGGCATGTTAAACAGGCTCTGTGGAATCGTATAAGAGACAGAACGACTCCAGTTAATGTTCATATTTTTGAGATATTTACGTCTGAATTTTCTATATGAAGTCGAATTTTTCAAAAAATTGAACTCCACATTTAGGTACTTTGCAAGAGGTGAAGTGGGTAAGACACATGTCGGCATGTTGAACAGGCTCTGCTGAATCGTTCAAAGTACAGAGCGACTCCAGTTAATGTTCATATTTTTAAGATATTTACGTTTAAACTTTATATGTGTAGTCGATTTTCAAAAAAATTGAACTCCACTTAGGTACTTTGCATGAGGTGAAGTGGGTAAGACACATGTCGGCATGTTAAACAGGCTCTGCTGAATAGTTTAAGAGACAGAGCGACTCCAGTTAATGTCAATATTTTTGATTTATTTACGTATAAACTTTGTTTGTGTAGTCGATTTTCCAAAAATTGAACTCCTCTTTTAGGTACTTTGTATAAGGTGAAGTGGGTAAGACACATGTCGGCATGTTAAACAGGCTCTGCTGAATCGTATAAGAGACAGAGCGACTCCAGTTAATGTTCATATTTTTGAGATATTTGCGTCTGAACTTTCTATGTACAGGCGATTTTTTCAAAAATTAAAGATCACTTTAAGGTACTTTGCATGAGTTGAAGTGGGTAAGACATAATATTATGTCGGCATGTTGAACATGCCAACGAACATGTTCATTAGTCAATTATTCTTTACAGAATACGTCACGAATGTTGCGAGTTGAAATTGCACTGCAAAATTTTTCAGTTTGCTGGAACTATGGACCAGACCACGTAACGATTATTGTTTTTTTATATCTCTTTGGTTGGAATTCAAATAGTTCGAGATCAAAGAGCACTAAGTTATCAGTTTGTTTAAAAGTTTCTGAATTGTATAGGATTGTTTTATTGTGGTTTTAATGCTACCAAAACTTTTCGTACGTGTTACAACTACAACAGTAAAACTGCTGTTACGGTGAGTATTTTCGTTTTGTACACGACATAAAAAGGCGGATTTTCTGAATCAAATATTTCCTTTGGCAGAATTACTAATCTTTGTTCCTAAGATGGTTTTCAGAAGTGGATTTTTGGTGCAGTTGGGGAGGTTGGAGAGGAGGTCCATTCACTCACTGAATGTCGAAAACTACTTGACCTATAAAGCTGAAACTTGCAACCCGTAAATTTTATAACCAGGTATTACTACGTGTTTCATGTATTTTCTACTGCTATATAAGTTTTGCATCTGGTATTCATCATCTCTTGTTGATGAGCTGATGATGGAAGGTACAACTTCTTAATGGTTTGGAGAATTATTCTTTACCTATATCTTAAACGTAGGTACTTAAAGACCGATAGTTGTATTCTTTCAGGTTATTCAGGTGAGGATGATGAAAGGTTTGACTCCGTAACATTCATGCTATTGAGATGACGATGGAAGCCACATGACTCTGTATCGGATAATGAAACACATGCATTGTGATATGATGATTAATATCGGCGTTTAGGTGATTCGGTTTAATGTTAAAAAATAAAATAAAAGATTCAAAAACTTTAAAACCGACTTCAAATAGAAATTCACTCAAAAGTATGAAATAATCGGTCGGGTTATGTGCTCAGTTTACAGAACTCATGAGTTTCCGTTACTAGTCAGTTTCCCTAATCGTCAGTTTCATCAATCGTTTCAACTCGTCAGTTACAGCAAATCGTAACATATTTGATAGATTATACAATGTTAACAACATTGATGTGTTCCGGCATGATGATAAGATAGCTAGTTCTCCTTTGCGTTGGGGAATCTTGGTAAGCCCACTTCCATCTTCGGCATCATCGTCACTTACCATCAGGTGAGATGATGTCAAGGGCTTACCGAACGTGAATAAAAAAAAAACAGTCAAAGAGCCTCGCTAAGCGAGGTTTCCCCGCCCTGAGGAGTCGCTCTGTCTCTTAAACGATTCAGCAGAGCCTGTTTAACATGCCGACATGTGTCTTACCCACTTCACCTCATGCAAAGTACCTAAAAGTGGAGTTCAATTTTTTTGAAAATCGACTACACAAATAAAGTTTAGACGTAAATATCTTAAAAATATGAACATTAACTGGAGTCGCTCTGTCTTTTAAACGATTCATTAGAGCCTGCTCAACATGCCGACATGTGTCTTACCCACTTCACCTCATGCAAAGTACCTAAAAGAGGTGTTCAATTTTTTTGAAAATCGACTACACAAATAAAGTTTAGACGTAAATATCTTAAAAATATGAACATTAACTGGAGTTGCTCTGTACTTTAAACGATTCAGCAGAGCCTGTTCAACATGCCGACATGTGTCTCACCCACTTTACCTCTTGCAAAGTACCTAAATGTGTAGTTCAAAATTTTGAAAAATTCGACTTCATATAGAAATTTCAGACGCAAATATCTCAAAAATATGAACATTAACTGGAGTCGCTCTGTCAATTATACGATTCAGCAGAGCCTCTTCAACATGCCGACATATGTCTTACCAACTTCACCTCATGCAAAGTACCTAAAAGAGGAGTTCAATTTTTTGGAAAATCGACTACACAAATAAATTTTAAACGTAAATATCTTAAAAATATGAACATTATCTGGAGTCGCTCTGTGTCTTAAACGATTCAGCAGAGCCTGTTCAACATGCCGACATATGTCTTACCCACTTCACCTCATGCAAAGTACCTAAAAGAGGAGTTCAATTTTTTTGAAAATCGACTACACAAATAAAGTTTAGACGTAAATATCTTAAAAATATGAACATTATCTGGAGTCGCTCTGTGTCTTAAACGATTCAGCAGAGCCTGTTCAACATGCCTACATGTGTCTTACCCACTTCACCTCTTGCAAAGTACCTAAATGTGGAGTTCAATTTTTTGAAAAATTCGACTTTATATAGAAATTTCAGACGCAAATATCTCAAAAATATGAACATTAACTGGAGTCGTTCTGTACTTTAAACGATTCAGTAGAGCCTGTTCAACATGCCGACATATGTCTTACCCACTTCACCTCATGCAAAGTACCTAAAAGTGGAGTTCAATTTTTTGGAAAATCGACTACACAAATAAAGTTTAGACGTAAATATCTTAAAAATATGAACATTAACTGGAGTCGCTCTGTACTTTAAACGATTCAGCAGAGCCTGTTCAACATGCCGACATGTGTCTCACCCACTTCACCTCTTGCAAAGTACCTAAATGTGTAGTTCAAAATTTTGAAAAATTCGACTTCATATAGAAATTTCAGACGCAAATATCTCAAAAATATGAACATTAACTGGAGTCGCTCTGTCTTTTAAACGATTCAGCAGAGCCTGTTCAACATGCCGACATGTGTCTTACCCACTTCACCTCATGCAAAGTACCTAAAAGTGGAGTTCAATTTTTTTGAAAATCGACTACACATATAAAGTTTAGACGTAAATATCTTAAAAATATGAACATTAACTGGAGTCGCTCTGTACTTTAAACGATTCAGCAGAGCCTGTTCAACATGCCGACATGTGTCTTACCCACTTCACCTCTTGGAAAGTACCTAAAAGTGGAGTTCAATTTTTTGAAAAATTCGACTTCATATAGAATCTTCAGACGCAAATATCTCAAAAATATGAACATTAACTGGAGTCGTTCTGTCTCTTATACGATTCAGCAGAGCCTGTTTAACATGCCGACATGTGTCTTACCCACTTCACTTCATGCAAAGTACCTAAAAGTGGAGTTCAATTTTTTTGAAAATCGACTTCACAAATAAAGTTTAGACGTAAATATCTTAAAAATATGAACATTAACTGGAGTCGCTCTGTACTTTAAACGATTCAGCAGAGCCTGTTCAACATGCCGACATGTGTCTTACCAACTTCACCTCATGTATTTGAATAGGGAGCCGTACTTATCTATCTCTTTCAAAGTAGGTACAATTCACTTGAGTAACGATTTGAGGAAACTGTTGTTTAATCGTGCGTGATCAAAAGTAAGCTTTGTTTTCGTAGTGAAATCCTTCCGTTATTGCTTGATAGGTAGGTAGATACTTACGCTGATATTCAGTTATCAACTTTACAATAATTCGTCTGTGCTGTGCGTTTGTTTATTTAGGTAGGTACCTCAGCTATATATTATAGATTGACTGAACTATTAATCAAGGTAGGATATGGACAAAGATGAAAAGAAAGGCTTATGACAGTTGAAATTCTTTTATTTGTACGGTAGTGTCGATTATTGGTAAATTAAGTAAGATTAAGGGTGCTAACCCCCTTATAGTAAGGGCGTGTTCACAGCATACACAACAAAAAGGGGTCCGGCAAAGTGGGGTGCTATCTTCACTGCGGTTTCCTAAGCTCGGTCATACTTCCACACGGGGGCGAAGTCCGGGTTGGTGGAGTTAGTGGCGAACCTCACTGTAATAAGTTTTTCGAATCGCCTATAAGGCATCTGCCTTATCGACTGCCATCTAGTGATAGCATCTGGCACCAACGGCTTCACGTGCCTTGAGAAATACGGAATAGATCGACAAAAACGGTAAACACGTTAAAAAAAGGCATTATTATGTTTGGTTTTTGTTAATTTTCTAAAAAGAATTTGTTAAAATTTATATGGGACCAACTTGGCGCCTATCAAAAAAAAAACCATGAAAATCCGTTCACAATATGCACAGAAATCGCATAACAAACATACTGTGGATTAAAGAACCTCCTCCTATTTGGAAGTCTATTGAAAATGCCACTAACAGTCAAACTCATCCAGGTAATGACCGTGCTTCAGTTCAGTTAACCTGCGTGATCATCCCAACCGCGCAAAACACACTAAGCTAAGACCGCTTGTATGATATGCTGGGTACATTTTCAAACTTTGATCTGATGTCAGAATAGGCTTTCACTATCACGGCTGTAGACTTTCTTTGTTTAGGAGAAATAGTCGACCAACTAAAGATGTGCAGTTGGATTTGTAAAATTTTATCGATTTTTCATACAAAATGTTCCATTACTAAATGCAAAAATAGTTTTGTTTTTAAAGCTAAACTTTTATTACATCGTCTCACATTTTTTCGTCTGTGTCACAAACCATTTTAGATATAAGTCTGTGGTCTGTGTGTTGCATGTTGCGTGACGGTTGCTTTCGTCTGACGGTATGATCGTTTCGTCCTCTGTAAAGTTTTACTTTTACCGTGGTTTCATAAAACCACACACTTATTTAAGATATAGGTACATTTATTTTTCGAATACTGCTGATCCCTACTACTCGTACTTTGAGCGTAACCCGTCGCGCACTTCGACATTTTGATGCCCGACAAATTTCCCGAAGGATCTAGAAAAATCCCATTTGTACCGCGCATCCTCAAAGACAGTCATAAAAACGATGTCTACGCAGGCGAAGCCGCGGGCAAAAGCTATTTTTTTATATTTTAGTGAAACTTATAGCGCAATTCTAATCTTTTCTCGAATTAGTATTTGGTAGATAAATCCAATATCTGCGATTTTTTTTCAAACTCTGGTTTTATATTATGTCTTCATCATCAAATTATCATATTAGTCGAAAGATGTCAATTGCTTGACAAAGGCCGCCCCCAAGGATTTCCACGACGACCGGTCCTGCGCATCGTTTTTATGACTCTTACGATGTCTTCGAGGGTGAGTGGTGCGCGAGCCGCAAGGCAATTGACCATTGAGGGAAAGGTCAATTTTCGCCTATTTTCTTTATAAACTTCAAAACTATCTTAAAATTATAAAAAAAATATTTGAGATTCTCACAACAAACATTTGATATATCACAATATAATTTGCAAAACTTTTTTTTATTTTCCCTAATTTACTCCCCAAAAGAAGCTCCCATGTTTTCCAATAGGGGATCGGACTGCATCAAAAATAAATTCTGAAGTATGATTTCCTAAATTGCTCTCCTCTTGAAGTTTCAAAAAACCTTACTTGTTTTGTAATTCCATTACGTCTTCAATTTTTATTTGATCAAATTCACAAAACAAGTTGGTAAATGACGCTAATATAATATGACGTCACTTGTGGGTATTTCAAACATTTTTAAAACAAAATTTCGTTTTTGACAGATCATAAAAAGTAACTCAAATGACTAGCAGTCCGATCCCCTATTAATTTATTTACTTGGGTCACCGACCTACATATGTGTAACAAATTTCAACTCAATCGGTCCAATAGTTTTTTTTAAATACACATTTATTTCTTGAAAAGGCTTTACTTTGCGCGTAAAGAACCGTACTTTGCGCGAGTCCGCCACGCACTTGCTGGTTTTTTATATTTTTGTTGAACTGTTATTGCCTTGTTACTTACAAGGAAGGGTACCCAACTGTCCGACTCCGATTTGATTTATTTTGATATATTAGGTCGGGGAAAAAGTTTTTTCGTATTTTGTATGCAAACTCAAACAGGGCGAACAAAACGAGCTGCATCTTGAACGTTTCCATTTCCATACTGGAAACGCTTGAACTAAATTTGTGCTACTGATTGATACTGCATTAGGTCCATAATTGGCACAAATTTTATTCGAGGCCAGTGTACCATTTTTACCTTTTTTACATAAAATTTCAAATTGTCGCTACTTTTCTCGTTACTTTCACTAATTTTCATAGCCAGAAAAAACTATTTTAAAATGGCGGGAATTTTATTTCTTATTTATTATTAAAATTTCGTAAGTTCACTTATTTAATTTTATTATAACCAGCCAAGTACAAATAATACAAGCAAAGAGATTTGATTACAAAGTTTTAGTTACAAAATACGAAGAAACTTTTTCCCCGACCTATTATGTTATAGAGTAGTCTAAAATAACGGACACGTATTTTTTTTTAGCTGCCCAAACTCAACCTGTTAGGAGAAAATGGCCTTCAAAGTACTAAAAATTGACCAAACCTTCTAATTTCTGAGAAGAGATTTGTACAAAAAAATTGATAATTAATTACTGGTTTCATTATGTGTTGGAGAACATGAATAAAGAATGGGGACGTGTTTTGACATTTCACCACAAACTCATTTTTTATATATATTTTTTTCTATACAAACTCATTTTTTATATAAAAAAAAATTATATAAAAAATGAGTGGTTTTTTTTCACAATAATACTATACTATTTTCGTTCATTATTGTTGTCAGCTTATATTAAAAATTATTTTGTCACTTTTTCGTTTGATTTGCTTTGAAAGCGTGTTTTTTATTTTTTTTTAAATATATAATTTTTTAAACTAAGTACATAGTTTGTACTGATCACCGAAAAACATATTTGTAATCACTTTCTCGAAAACGGCTCTAAAACGATTTTGATGAAATTTGCAATATAGGGTTTACGGGGATTAATTACGGAAGGGAATCACGGTGTCATCTCGGGGAAAATTAGGTTTCCCGAGTTTTCAAGGAGCACAGCTTCGTCACCCATATTTATTTTTACACTGAAAAATGCTGTCATCATATATGACAAGATGAAATAAAAAATAACACACAAATACTTAAATAATATTTTTTGGCATCAGAACTTAACAATTATGCATTAATATTGTCTCGTCCGTGTAGTCATAGCCCGGTGCGACTTGAGTGTGGGGTTGCGTCCTCGTAACCCATGGTAAGAACGATCATAACCAGGATAGGTTTGTTTGACCAATAGTGGCATTCCCGTGCATCGCAAGACACGCTAAGCCGTTGGTGCCGGTTGCTATCACTAGATGACAGTTGTTAAGCCGTGTCAGGCTTACAAACTTCTTGACAGTGGGGTTTACCACAAGCCCTACAACTTTCACCAATCCGGACTTGATCCCTGGGTATGTGTGGAGTATGGTCTTGAAGAGACCCAAGTCCCAGCAGTGGGGACATTCGTTCTGGGTAGTTAATGAAATTAGGATAAGATAACATTTATTCGACAAATATACAGACAACATAGAAATAACAAAAAAGGTACAAATAACACAAAGAAAAATATGAGTACGATACGGTTTAAAACATTCTATGAATTTCCATGTGCACTTTGGCGAACCGTCCCCGACTCAGCATAATGCTGCAAGAGGGGAGACCTACCCCCTGCGCTGTTATTCCGCCGGTGCCGAGAGGAATCGTCGCGTGCGCCATCGCAGAGCAAAATATATACTATAAATTATGTATGTTTGTTCCCAACATGTAAACAATATCAAGATAGTTATTGTGTGCACTTACATAGTTCAAATTGATGTTATCCTTGGTGGCCTCCTTCTGTTCGGGCAGCAGCTCTGGTATCCGGCTGATGGGCGGGCCTTCAGGACCAGGCAGTTCCACACTGTCCTCAGTAGGAGGAGGGTCCTTGTATTTCTTACTGGAAAACAATGTTTTTTTTAAAACTACAAAATTCAAAGGCAAGTGTACTGAATACTTCCACTAGAAATAGTGTTCCAAGGAGGTCACTGTTACATCATTATCATCTATTTTTTTGGCCAACTTCCAAAAAATGAAAGAGGCTTTTAAATCGTCTATAAGTCTATTTTTTTTTACATAATCCTATCAACGGCACAAGCTAATTGTAATGATAAGGACATGCCGATTTCGAAAACTGGGCTCCCATAAATTAATGGTAAATAAAAACTTATGAAAAAGCAACTATAACGATTTTGAAATATGTTTTTGAATAATTTGTTTTAAATTTAATTTAACACAAACCCAAACTTTTTGTAGTTAGCCTTAGGCTGGTTGTATATCCAAGCCCTGCAGATTGGATACAGCGGAGAGTCCTCTTCGAACTGCGATAAGTCTACGCTCCGGTCGAACAGTTTCAGGATATACTGCTGCGGTGTAGGGTGTATGTGAGATTCATCTCCCGATGATGAGGACATGGTCCTGTTATATTTGAAATATCTGGAACAAATTTAAGATTTGCATTATAGCCTTTTAATTAGGAACCCTAATTAGCTTACAAAATGAATCAACTTGTTTGGTTTTAAGTTTACAATAAGACTTTTGATGCACTAGCTTCTCTACTGATGCCCTGTGTCAAAGGGGCTACCTAAAAAATAGTATTGTTTGTTTGTTAGTAATTCAATAAATTGTACAGGCACGCAGTCCATACTTTCTCACGAAGCCTTCACCATCAGTCATTGTCGAGCCTACACAAATGTGCGTTTGTGGCAAAGTGGCCCGTCAACACTCCTGTTACTGCCCTGACTCGCGTCCTGCTGTTATTCCAAATGTACTTGGTTGCCCCTGTGGTGACCTCACCGATGAAGAGCTTAGAGTGTTTATGTCCATCTCTGGATAGCCATGTCAATCTGTGTCTTCCCTCGGCCTGTTCCTTTAATGCCATTATAATAGTGCTCCTTGGTAGCCCTATCCTCGGTTCTGGACCACACATTGTTGTCTGTTACAGCTAGGTTAATATCAGACTTGATGAAAAGTTTACAAATAAGTTGGGTTTGTATGGGAGGTTACTCAAAAAACAAACAACCTGGATTTGTATGGGAGGTACCATATTCAGATATTTAACAACGAACTAATGTGTACTGTAGGCCACATATAGTTATAGTAACATATCAAGTTTCATCGAATTCGCCAGCCATTTTTGAGTAAAAAATAATAAATGCTTTTTTACTATGGTGGTAACCCTAAAAAATCAAGAAAGGGGGAATTTGAAGAAAAACAACGCCTGGATATATGAAAATATTAATGCCCTAACCCGAATGCCACCCAAATCCGTCCAGTAGTTTGGGAACTAGAGCACCAAATGGTCGTACAGACACACACACACATTTTTTGAACTCTATTAGTGTAGGACAATCAATCCCCATTAAAATTTCAACTTTGATTTATTTGCCATCATAACTTCTGTACTTTACAAAAATAGGTGTGGTGTGGAAACAGCCTAGGCTGGTTTTAAGTCCACTCTGAGTCAGTTATTAACTCGGTTTGGTTGGTGGAAGGGCATTTTCTAAGCCTGCCTGGCTAGCTACCACCATCTTAAATAAGTCTTGCCGCCAAACATCAATGTTAACAGCATTGATGTGTACTGGCATAAAGATAAGATAGCAAGTTTCCCATTGCGTCGGGGGATCTTGGTAAGCCTGCTTCTATCTTCGGCATCATTGTCAGTTACCACCAGGTGAGATGATGCGTTTGATGATGTGTTATCAATTGTAAAAAAAGCAATTTATTTTTAGGGTTCCATATTTTTTGTTATTTTTCTTATCTACAGTTAGAGGGTTGCACACTTTGGAACCCAGGCTTCGTAACTATACGTCATCCTAGCAAAACACACTGGTCAAAGACCTTAGTTTTGAACCACTGCAGTATTTGGGACATGACGCAGATTTGGACAGAAGGATATACCTGTCTTCATATTTTACTCAGATTTTCTTCATACAAGCAAAACGTGAATCTCCCTCTCAATGGGAGAGTTTGGCAGCAGAACGGCCTGAATGGCGCAGAATTGTGAATAGGCAAGTGCGCGAGTTCGAGGATCAGCGTAAAGCTGACCTTGATATCAAACGCGACCAGTTAAAGGCCCGACCACCTGCGACCATTTCATACAATTACGAGGGTGGCATACTTAAATGCCCTCAGTGCGCGAGGAGTTTCGCTGCGAAGATTGGCTACATAAACCATCTTCGAGCGCACGCGCGGCAAACCGACTAGGAGTCAAAGTGGTCGCCATGACCGAAATCGGTCGGATAGATCATCATCATCATCAGGATTTAATTTGTAAAACTTAAAAGAATAATTTCAGTTTTCTCAGGAAATATGAATTTCTTCACTTTGAGTGTTATCAAATGAAAGAGAAAATTATATCCGATCGATGTGACATAGAAATTGTGCCACACTATTCTAGGCAAACCCGTAGTTTTAAAAGACCTATTCAACAATACTCTACTCTCTCTCATTCGATGGTGTATGTTAATACAAAAGAAATCACCCCCAGTTTACATATAGGGGAGGTATCCTAAATTTAAAAAAACTATATGATTTTATTCCATGTGTTTTAGGTATTACATATTTGAGCTTGCGTGTTACATCCTCGGCTGCATTGGCACTTACCATCAGGTGAGGTGCAGCCAAATGCACTCAAATTATTAATTTAAAAAAAAACAGTCAACAATAACAAACCGTTCCCTTTTTGTAGTAGACCTTTCAACCAACAAGCTGTCCTCGTTCAGGTCTAAAGCGTCCATTAGGGCACCCTTCAGGCGCCCTCTGGGAGTGATTACTTCCGAAACCACAGGGGAAATCATTTCTGGAACAATTGACAGAAAATTTAGCACAGTCATAGTACAGTAATAAATAACATAGGTTAGGGTGCACCGTGCACAGAGGGCTTCCAAATTATTTTTGAAAATCTAAGTGCTATACGAGTCTTTTAGTACCTACCGTCATCATCATTGTGTGATTGCTTAACACTGTGTTTTTTCTTCATCGGCGTTAATAACCTGCGTCTTTTCGGCATTTTGCTAACTTTAGTCACTGGCTGACTACTAAGGAGACACTAGGATAGTAGTGATTATATGCTCCTTGGATACTAACATAAATTTTAAGTAATCAAAAGAAAAACTAATTTTCGAAAAACACACAACTAATTTTTGAAATTGTGAATGATAAATGACCGAAATTTGAATGAATGATTGTCTTGCTCGTCTAATGACTTGGATTGTTGTTGTGAATTTTTCTTGGCCATGGAAACGAGTCCTTCAGCCGAAAACGTAAACCATTTTTACTTTCTTCATTTATTTTTGGATTTGACTTTCCCGGACGTCAGCCTGTACGAGATTAGAATGGCTCTCAAACAGCTCAAGAACAACAAGGTACCGGGTGATGATGGAATTACGGCTGAACTTCTGAAAGCAGGTGGATCACCGGTACTAAAAGCTCTTCAGAAGTTATTTAATTCTGTTATACTCGAGGGACAAGTGCCTAAGGCATGGCACAGAAGTGTGGTCGTGCTTTTCTTCAAAAAGGGTGACAACACCCTGCTGAAGAACTACAGACCCATTTCACTTCTGAGCCATGTCTACAAGCTGTTTTCGAGAGTCATTACGAATCGTCTCGCACGCAGGTTTGACGACTTCAGCCTCCCGAACAAGCCGGTTTCCGAAAAGGCTTTAGTACCATATACCACATACATACGCTGCGGCAGATTATACAGAAGACCGAAGAGTACAATCAGCCACTATGCTTGGCGTTTGTGGACTATGAGAAGGCCTTTGATTCAGTCGAAACCTGGGCTCTGCTACAGTCACTCCAGCGGTGCCAAATTGACCATCGATACATCGAGGTGTTGAAGTGTCTGTATGAAAACGCCACCATGTCGGTTCGCCTCCAGGACCAGAACTCGAAACCTATCCAGTTGCAGCGAGAGGTGAGACAGGGAGACGTTATATCTCCGAAACTGTTCACCGCCGCCCTGGAAGATGTTTTTTAAGCTTCTGGACTGGGGTGGACTCGGCATCAATATCAACGGCGAGTACATATCCCACCTCCGATTCGCTGAGGATTTCGTGGTCATGGCTGAGACTATGGAAGACCTAAGCACAATGCTCAATGGACTCAGTAAAGTTTCTCAACAAGTGGGTCTTAAAATGAACATGGACAAGACGAAAATAATGTTAAATGTTCGTGTCGCCGCACCCACCCTTCTAAAGGTTGTAAAGTCTCCACTGGAAGTTGTTGACGAATATGTATACCTGGGACAAACAGTTCAGCTAGGCAGGTCCAACTTCAAGAAAGAGATCAGTCGACGCCTCAAGCTCAGTGCCTCAAGGCTCTATCCTGGGCCCACTTCTGTTTATAGCTTATAAAGCTGATGTGGTGAATGTGATTAAGCATTGTAATTATCACATCTATCCGGATGATATGCAGATCTATCTATCTGATAAACCTGAGAACACGGAACAGTAACTCGTAATTTGGGTGTTTTAATGGACCAAACTTTGCTATTTGAACAGCATATCACCCAAATGGTCCAGAGGAGTTTTTACAGGCTGAAACTACTTTATGGTATTCGAGACTTTCTTAGCATTGATGTACGTAAGAAACTGTGTGATACTCGGTCCTCTCCATCTTGGGTTATGCTGACGTTGTGTACGGTCCCCGAATTCTTGCACTTATGGAGCGTTTAGTACAGAATGCCTGCGCGATGTACTGCTTAAAGGTCCCCCCTCGCACGCACGTCACCCCATATTTGAACGATGCCAACATTCTTAAAATGTCATTACGAAGAGAGCTTCATCTGTCTGTTCTTATGTTTGGGCTAGTAAAAACAGGATTGCCGGAATATTTATTTGAAAAACTAAAATGGCGTCAAACTTCTGACTCGCAAGCTATAAGAACGTCAAGTTGGCCTCTTAATACGCAGATTCACCACACTGCAGCTTTCAGGGGCAGTTTTAGATATGCGGCCACCAAATTTTGGAATAACTTGCCACCGCCTCTCAGGGACCTAAGATCTATAGGCACCTTTAAATTAAAGCTTAAACATTATCTTATATCCTATCAGAAGGAGATGCATATAGGTGGCCGAGTTGTTCCAACATACCTAAGGTGATTAAGTTAGGACCATGATTTTGGTAACAAATATGGGTTTATTTCTCTCATGTCCTTTTATTATTATTGCTTTTTTTTTATTAACAATATTTTATTTTATATATAAATTTAATCTACTTCACTAAATTATTTATTCTTAATTTATTCTATTAAGTATATTGTTTACATTATCGCACTACTGTACCGATCGCTTCGCGGACACGACACCATGGGCTTTTCTGAAAACCAGCGCTGCAGTTCTCCTGCAGCTAATGCTGAGAAAAGTCCATTTTGACATCGCACTACACCGATTCCGTTGGTCTTATTAGTTTTTTGTGTTAATTTTTTGATGTGTAACATCTTTGCTTTCGCTTTACTGCAATTTGTGGGAGTGATTTCGTGAAATGGGACGGAAATGTGTCCCATGTGTAACAGGAAGTCGCGTTTTTTCAGGCTTTAAAAGCGCGGAAAAGGCAAAGGTATCTATGACCATACAGTCTAGTCTGCCGTATCTTTGCCGTCCTTTTTTCAGGCTTTAAAAGCGCGGAAAAGGCAAAGGTATCTATGACCATACAGCCTAGTCTGCCGTATCTTTGCCGTCCTTTTATAAAGTATTTCGTCACATGTTACACATCATATGCGAGTACTGTAGGTCTCGCTCGAATTTTTTTTAATGTTTCTATGTGTTTTAATTCTTTTTTATGTTGTGTAATCGGTGTGTGTTTGTGTCAAATAAAAATCTGTCTATTGTCTATTGTCTAATGCAACTCGGCTGGGCAGCGTTCGGGAAGCTTCGCAATATCTTCACGTCCCAAATACCGCAGTGTCTCAAGAGTAAGGTCTTTGACCAGTGTGTGTTGACTTACGGAACTGAGACATAGTCGCTTATTATGGGCCTCATAAGAAGGCTCAAGGTCACCCAAAGGGCAATGGAGCGTGCTATGCTTGGAGTTTCTCTGCGTGATCGAATCAGAAACGAGGAGATCAGCAGGAGAACTAAAGTAACCTACATAGCTCACACAATCGCTAAACTGAAGTGGCAGTGAGCAGGGAACATAGCTCGTAGAACATATAGCCGGTGGGGCAGTAAAGTTCTCGAGTGGCGACCGCGCACCGGAAAACGTAGCGTAGGCAGGCCTCCCACGCGGTGGACCGACGACCTGGTTAAGATCGCGGGAAGCCGATGGATGCGGGCAGCACAGGACCGGTAGTCGTGGAAATCCTTAGGGGAGGCCTTTGTCCAGCAGTGGACGATTTCCGGCTGTTATGATGATGATGATTAAGAATACCAAAAAAGTGCGAAAATTTCGTGGTTTTTCGAGTGCTGAAAACTTAGCACAGGTCTTTCGAAACTGCAAACTTGGATATACGCTACTGGTAGTGGTCCTAACAACATATTATAAAATCAGAACTAGCCGTTAGTTTGCGATTTTAACGATTTCTAGTGTTAAATGACTGGCCTACTACATGTTTCTTTTCTCGTGTAATATTGTTATGTTTAGAGTTGTAGTGTTGTGTCTAATAAATTTTTGAATCTGAAATAACTAACAAGCTACTATATTAGCTACTTTCCACTGAATTGACTGAACAACACCTTTGGTTTTAACTTCGTTCATTCAATTTCAAATTGACAGTCAAACAACAAAAAAAATGATAACTTTGACAACTTGTTGACAAGCGCTTGCTTTGCCTGTACTTTTGTCTGCAGTTGCATGCAGTGTGTTGCTTTTCTGCACGAAAATATTGAAAATTCTGAGAAACTCACCTGAAAAAAGGAATTTTCACGGAAGAAATCTCTCGTAGGAAATTATTTTCCATGAGTTATAATGGCTGCTGCGACATATGAGCTTGATGCTGATGGTTTGTATGCTTTATTTAGTACTTTTAATTACGAGGAGTTAGCGTTGTTTATTTTACAAATATTTTATAATTTTTAATTTTGGAAACTTTTTAAAATAAAGAATATTTTAGGTGGATATTAAGAAATACAATGTGTTTGCATGCCGTAACGCCGTTTTAAAAACCTTGCTCATTCGTTCGTACCCATGTGAAAGTTTCATTATATTGAAGCTAATAAATTATTTATCGTGCCCTCATAGTTTCTATCTAAGAATTTTTAAAAACTAAAGCAACTTACCCAAGAATTGTTTTTAAAGATTAATATTATTTTTATCTCAAAATAACTTACCTGATAATTGAAGGTATTTCAATAACTTGCACATAAAATATAGTTTATATACATATTACTACTTTCCTTGTAACTTTCCATAAAAGATTTGAATTGGCTAAAATAAACTAATTATTTCAGGTTGCAAATTTATACCAGCTACTCAACGGCCAGACGGGACATGGCGGAAACCTCGGCGAGTGAAGGATGGTTACGTTCCACAGGATGAAGTACCGCTGTATGAAAGCAAAGGAAAGCAATTCAAAGCCCGCCAGAATACAGGTCTGCCAGTTGGTTTGCCTCCAGAGATTGCCGCAGAGGTCCAAAGATCTAAGAAGAACCAAAGTGGTATGGTCCAACCAATTCCGGGCGTGCTTGTTAGTGTTGAGAAGAAGAAGAAAAAGAAGAAGCCAGGTACTTAACTACCTATACTATAAAGGGTTTTTTTACAGTGTTCGCAGGATAATAAATACTGTCAATGTACGCCTACAAACTTTTACGAAGCCTCTTGTTTTCTTTCGGCGCATGCAATACTAATTATGTTAATGAGTCTAACATGACGTAACGCATTGACAGTATTTATAGTGAATGATAATTAACTGACGTTTGATGAGTGTTGCTGCCAAGTCAATCTATTTAAAAAATTAAAGGTTTTTAATTTTGATAAATTTACCATACAATGTTGTTAGGTTAACTAATTACTTAATAACTTAAAACAGAAAGACCCTTAAGACGGGACTGAATAATTACATGGATCTCACAACTTTTTAAGGTAGAAGAACTGAGTTGTGAGTCTTGGTTTTTTTACAAGTTATGTTTTTGATGGCATCTCATTTCTTTTTGTAGATAGTCCTACTTTTTTCCTTTCCGGTACCTTCTCTTGAATACCAACAACGGATTTTCTTAAAGCCCACTCTCTGTCTTATGAGCTTTTCTTAAGGTTAACCACTCCGGGAGTGCCGTCAGAAGTGAAAACTAACCACCTTAAAGTCTTGTAACTTTTCCACCAAATGTTTTTTTAATTATTTCATAATTGTGACGCATTGTGTTGCATCGTGTCGTATCGTATTGGTTATGATTATTTATTAGTGTTCTTTTTTCATGGCAATTTCGGGTAATTTAGTCTACTAATACTTTGCGGGACTTTGGTACAACTTCATATCAAATAAGACATGTCCCATTCTTGCTTTTTCATTCCGTTGACCATTTAACATGCAAATGTAACTTTGTAATCCTATACATTTGTATTGGATTACAAAGTTATTTATGCAGTTGGTGTATCTAGAAAACTGGACCGAAGTTGCAAAATATTTGAGTTTTTCCTTGATTTATACACTAAACACTAAATGTATTCTAAATTTGAAACATATATGTCTGCTAGAAGTGCCTTAGAGTTTTGATGATCGGTCAGTCAGTCAGTGAGTGACAAAATTAAGAAACTTTGACTAGTCATAATTCGTAAACTACTGGTTCAAATTTAAAGGAAAGAACCCCTTACTAAAAGTATGGAAAATGTGGTTTCAGTTAAATAGTCTGAGATTTTGATATAATATAGATTTTAACGTCCTGAACAAAAGTCTCTATGGGGGCTACCACTGTTGCCGAGTCCCTTTCAGAGTTACGACTGATTTTGTACCCTTAAGGAAATCGACTCTAGTACCAAGTCGCACCTTATCACAGTGACAGTAATATCAATAATATGACACTTCCAGCGTCTTTCTCAAGTGCAAAATAAATTTTTTCATAAATATTTTACGAAGTTCTTATACAACGACACACAGATCATTGGAACATATTTTTGTGCATTTTAATGCACGCATATTTTTACAGTAGTACCAGACAAAACAAACTATTAATAATGGGTATAATCAAAGAAAAATAGTGTTACTCATTAAATCTTATTTAATTAATAAGAGTCAATTGTTTAAATAAATACTTGGTAATTGCATCTACTTAATGATTAGTTGTCTGATACAAAATCAGTCGTAACTCTGAAAGGGACTCGGCAACAGTAGTAGCCCCCATAGAGACTTTTGTTCAGGACGTTAAAATCTATATTATATCAAAATCTCAGAATATTTAACTGAAACCACATTTTCCATACTTTTGGTACGGGGTTCTTTGAAATATACTGTGTTTATAAAATGCCTGTTTGGTTACTGAAAATTCAGGCTTTTAGTTTTATCTACTACATAGTTATAGGGGATTCAAAAATGGCCTGAACTGCTTTGAGAACAGGATGGTACGGCCGTCCCCGTTTTTTTGCTCGACATGGATTAATTTTTATCATTTGTGAAAAGTGTAAAACTACATTTTGTTTTGAAATAGCAAGACAAACTTTTTCTGTCATTGGTGGATAAATTTTATGAACTTGATTAATTGAAGATGTGGTGGAAACCAAAACGTTTAAGGATTTTGTGAATTCCAGGAATTGCCCAATTTAGGAAATAATATATGATAATTTATTTTGATGTGGTCAACTACCCTATTGCTGGTCCAGTACCTTGGCATTTAGAAGATTCTACCTTTAATATAATTTCTCCATTGCTATAATTTTAACCGTTTTTAAGTATGATTAAAAACAGACAGTGGTGCAAAACTTCTTAAGCGGTGTATTCCCAAATATGACTTGTGACATTAGTGAGAAAACTCTAAATTTTGAAAGCATTAAAATTTATTAATATATAAAATAAAATACGAATCGTCTCGCACGCAGGTTTGACGACTTCCAGCCTCCCGAACAAGCCGGTTTCCGAAAAGGATTTAGTACCATAGACCACATACATACGCTGCGGCAGATTATACAGAAGACCGAAGAGTACAATCAGCCACTATGCTTGGCGTTCGTGGACTATGAGAAAGCCTTCGATTCGGTCGAAACCTGGGCTGTGTTACAGTCTCTCCAGAGGTGCCAAATTGACTATCGATATATCGAAGTGCTGAAGTGTTTGTATGAAAACGCCACCATGTCGGTTCGCCTCCAGGATCAAAACTCGGAACCTATCCAGCTGCAGCGAGGGGTGAGACAGGGAGACGTTATATCTCCGAAACTGTTCACCGCCGCCCTGGAAGATGTTTTCAAGCTTTTGGACTGGGGTGGACTCGGCATCAATATCAACGGCGAGTACATCACCCACCTTCGATTCGCTGACGATATCGTGGTCATGGCTGAGACTATGGACGACTTAGGCACAATGCTCGATGGCCTCAGTAGAGCCTCTCAACAAGTGGGTCTTAGAATGAACATGGACAAGACGAAAATTATGTCAAACGTCCGTGTCATACCTACTCCTCTGAAGGTTGGAGGCTCTACACTCGAAGTTGTTACCGAATATGTATACCTGGGACAAACAGTCCAGTTAGGTAGGTCCAACTTCGAGAAAGAGATCAATCGTCGAATCCAACTCGGCTGGGCAGCGTTCGGGAAGCTTCGCAATATCTTTACGTCCCAGATACCGCAGTGTCTTAAGACCAAGGTCTTCGACCAATGTGTGTTGCCAGTGATGACGTACGGAACTGAGACATGGTCGCTTACTATGGGCCTCATAAGAAGGCTCAAGGTCACCCAAAGGGCAATGGAGCGTGCTATGCTCGGAGTTTCTCTGCGTGATCGAATCAGAAACGAGGAAATCCGTAAGAGAACCAAAGTGACCGACATAGCTCTCAGAATTGCTAAACTTAAGTGGCAGTGGGCGGGGCACATTGCTCGTAGAACAGATGGCCGTTGGGGCAGTAAAGTTCTCGAGTGGCGACCACGCACCGGAAAGCGTAGTGTAGGCAGGCCTCCCACTCGGTGGACCGATGACCTGGTGAAGGTCGCGGGAAGCCGCTGGATGCGGGCAGCGCAGAACCGGTCGTCGTGGAGATCCTTGGGGGAGGCCTATGTCCAGCAGTGGACTTCCTTCGGCTGATATGATGATGATAAAATAAAATAAAATATAAATGGAAATTTTTAGGGTTCTGTACCTCAAAAGGAAAAAATGAAACCCTTATTGGATCACATGTGTGTCTGTCTATCACAGCCGATTTGCTCAGCAATTACTAGACCGATTGAGTTGGGTACACATATGTAAGTTGGTGACTCAAAGACAGAATTGTAACGTAAATAACATTTATCTTGGTACACATATGTAAGTCGGTGACTCAAAGACAGAATTGTAACGTAAATAACATTTATCTTTGGGGGGTAAATTAGAAATTAAAAAAAAAGTTTTGCAAACTATATCATGTGACATATAAAATGAAAGGGCTTGTTGTGACAATCTCAAATATGGTAATTTACGTTGTAATAAGACAACAGCATTTTATCCGCCTCCGTGGCGTAATGGTTAGTCCATTCGCTTCAATGTTCGTGCGGATGGTGGCGCATAGGGAGCCGGGTCGTTCCTTTCCCTCTAATATGGTTGATGGGAGCGATGGCTGACTCTCGCATTACACTCGTGACCGGGTGCTAGCCGTGTGAACTGGCCTACTCTTGTTAAATGCATTCAATGATTTGTAAGTTTAACTTTTCGTGTCATATTGTTTTCATGTTCTAATGATATAATCTGGTTTATATCAAGGATTTAATTTTGACGTTATTAACTAATTATTGTTTATTTCTTGATTCTTCACAAATGACATTGTTATTATTATTTTATGACTATCAGAAAGAGTGTAATTTGCACCTATTTTGAATAAATATATTGAATTGAATTGAATTCACACCAAAAGGTCGCGGATTCGATTCCCGGCGGGGTCAACTTATAAGATTCGGCTTGGTTGGTGGTAGGGCATTTCCTAAGCCCGCCTGGCTAGCTACCACCATCTTATCTAAGTCTTGTCGCCAAACATCAGTGTTAACAACATTGATGTGTTCCGGCTTGAAGATAAGATAGACAGTTCTCCATTGCGTTGGAGAATCTTGGCAAGCCTGCTTCCATCTTCGGCATTACTGTCACTTACCATCAGGTGAGATGATGCCAAGGGCTTACTAATTGTAAATAAAAAGAAATATATATTTTTTTAAAATAATTTTAAAATAAATACTTTAGAACTAATTTAAGGAAAATAGGCGAAAATTAACCACCCCTCATCTCCTAAACTACTGGGCCCAAAATTTTGAAAAAAAAAATCACAGTATATGAAGTTAAATGCATATATTACAGGAAAATCTATGAGAAAATCTAATGTCCTTCCGTTCTTACAGGAAAAATGAAATTTCCAAAGTCCAATTATTTAGAAACTAGCGACACCTAGTGGAATCTAGTAGTATCTTCTACATAGGTAATTTACGTTGTAATAAGACAACAGCATTTATTTAGTTCCCTTTTACCTACATCTATAGATGGTGTTGCACATGAAAATGTTTTTTGGTATGGAACCCATAGTGCTCGAGTTTGACTCACACTTGGCCAGTTTTTAAGGTAAAAAAACCCATCTTCATGCATCACCATGGATTGAAAGCCACTGTGCTCTCAAAATAAATAAATAATACGCATATATTTACCATTATTTAAATTATTAGTGATGTTATTAGTGATTCAATGATGTCTCCGTGATCAATTCAGTCAAAACAGGAAGCGAACACCGGATGGTCAGAGGCACATTGAATCTAAAGACCAAGCTAGAAAGATGTCGACTGATGAAGTCTGCGCTCCGACCAGCGCCCATCCAGCTCCAAAACCCCGAGAGCTTTCAGCTCGAGTTGCACAATCATTTCGAATGCGTAGGAGGCTGCGAGAATGTGGACGATTATAATGACAGGTTCGTGGAAATTGTCCAAACTTTCGGGTCTAAGGTTTTTAAAACTCGCCGTTCAAACAGAACTAAAAAAATCTCTGACTTCACCAGCAACCTCATGGAAGAAAGACGCAGATTGGTTTTGCAGTCCTCGGAAGATGCTACTCAGTATCGACAACTAAACAGGCAGATCTCTAAGTCAATGACTCGCGATTTACGCCAATATAATACAAATTGTATTAAAGAGGCAATTGAGCACAATAAAGGCTCAAAAGTGTTCGCGAGAGATCTGTCTGTTGGACAAAGCCAACTGACCAAGCTGAAGACTGAGGATGGCAGGACCATATCGTCTAAGACTGAGTTGCTAGAAGAAGTTGAGAAGTTCTATGGACAATTGTACAAGACCACACGTTTGCCTGTCAGCGATCTGGCTGAAGACCCAAGAGCCAGACTAACCCGACACTATACCGAAGATATCCCGGACGTCAGCATGTACGAGATTAGAATGGCTCTCAAACAGCTCAAGAACAACAAAGCACCGGGTGATGATGGAATTACGGCTGAACTTCTGAAAGCAGGTGGATCACCGGTACTAAAAGCTCTTCAGAAGTTATTTAATTCCGAAGGGACAAACGCCTAAGGCATGGCACAGAAATGTGGTCGTGCTTTTCTTCAAAAAGGGTGACAACACCCTGCTGAAGAACTACAGACCCATCTCACTTCTGAGCCATGTCTACAAACTGTTTTCGAGAGTCATTACGAATCGTCTCGCACGCAGGTTTGACGACTTCCAGCCTCCCGAACAAGCCGGTTTCCGAAAAGGCTTTAGTGCCATAGACCACATACATACGCTGCGGCAGTTTATACAGAAGACCAAAGAGTACAATCAGCCACTATGCTTGGCGTTTGTGGACTATGAGAAGGCCTTTGGTTCAGTCGAAACCTGGGCTGTGCTACAGTCTCTCCAGCGGTGCCAAATTGACCATCGATACATCGAGGTGTTGAAGTGTCTGTATGAAAACGCCACCATGTCGGTTCGCCTCCAGGAACAGAACCTATCCAGTTGCAGCGAGGGGTGAGACAGGGAGACGTTATATCTCCGAAACTGTTCACCGCCGCCCTGGAAGATGTTTTTAAGCTTCTGGACTGGGGTGGACTCGGCATCAATATCAACGGCGAGTACATATCCCACCTCCGATTCGCTGACGATATCGTGGTCATGGCTGAGACTATGGAAGACCTAAGCACAATGCTCGATGGCCTCAGTAAAGTCTCTCAACAAGTGGATCTTAAAATGAACATGGACAAGACGAAAATAATGTTAAATGTTCGTGTCGCCGCACCCACCCTTCTAAAGGTTGGAGACTACACTGGAAGTTGTTGACGAATATGTATAACTGAGACGGTGAGAAATATGTATAACGCCTGCGAAGAAACTCGAAGGTTGTGTGTGAAGTCGACCAACCCGCACTGGGCCCGCGTGGTCGACTAAGGCCTAATCGCCCTGATTCAGGGTAGGCTCGAGCCCCTCGGTGGGGACGTATATGAGCTGTAATGATGATGTATAACTGGGACAAACAGTCCGGCTAGGCAGGTCCAACTTCAAGAAAGACATCAATCGACGAATCCAACTCGGCTGGGCAGCGTTCGGGAAGCTTCGCAATATCTTCAGGTCCCAAATACCGCAGTGTCTCGAGACCAAGGTCTTTGACCAGTGTGTGTTGCCAGTGATGACATACGGGACTGAGACATGGTCGCTTACTATGGGCCGCATAAGAAGGCTCAAGGTCACCCAAAGGGCAATGGAGCGTGCTATGCTCGGAGTTTCTCAGCGTGATCAAATCAGAAACGAGGAGATCCACAGGAGAACTAAAGTAACCGACATAGCTAAACTGAAGTGGCAGTGGGCAGGGCATATAGCTCGTAGAACAGATGGCCGATGGGGCAGTAAAGTTCTCGAGTGGCGACCGCGCACCGGAAAACGTAGCGTAGGCAGGCCTCCCACGCGGTGGACCGACGACCTGGTGAAGATCGCGGGAAGGCGATGGATGCGGGCAGCGCAGGACCGGTAGTCGTGGAAATCCTTGGGGGAGGCCTTTGTCCAGCAGTGGATGATTTCCGGCTGATATGATGATGATGAAATTATTAGTGCCGTTTCAATTTCGTGGGTAATAACATTTACTAGTAGGCCAAAGCACAGATGAGATACTAGTTATGCCAAAGTCCAATTTGCAAAAATAGTCATATTATAAACTTGCTGTAATAAAGTAGACAAATAAGTTCATTTGATTTTAAGTAATAAACATCATATTCCAAGGGTGTCATAAGAGGTGACTAAATCAAAAACCTGAGGATGGACACCATATACTAAAGCAGGCTGATTTGCAATAAACATATGCAGTCTATTCTAAATAAGGGCTAGTATATATTGGTTTAGTTTCAGTAGAATCAATACTTACTTAAAAATGAAGGGTAAGAAATACCTTAATGTTGGGTTTAATGCTCTAAGACCTAAATAAACAGGGAAGGGTCATTATGCACTGTCGTCTGGTCTCTGGGCGACTAGCCGAGCGACACAGTTTTTCTTGTACAGTGGCACAGAATGGACATTGAAGAAATTGCAATGTCCGGTCGTCTCGAAAGTTGCTCGCCGGTGTGAACACTCCCATTGAAACTACGACTTACGAGTTCAGTCGCCTGTGCATCGCCACTGTGCGTAAACTCCTATTTAAACTATAGAGAAATTCAACCGAAGTCCAAGTCAACAGAGTCGCCAGCAACTAGTCGATAGTGCATAATGGGTCTTAAGTTTTTTGTTTTTTTTATCAAAATAATGTCAACTTCATTGCATTTTTCTTGTAGTGCCTCTCTAATCATGTTTTTTTTTTCTAGCCTCATTGGTTGAAGACACAGCAGACAAACTTGCCAAGTGTGAGATAACAGAGCCAAGATTCAATAGCCCCTCGTCATCATCCCTCACCAGCGATTCGGTCCAAGCAGACCCCGCAAAACGGCTGAAAAACCTCAAGAAAAAGCTTAGGGAGATTGAAGCTCTTGAAGAGAAAGTAAGCACTGGCACCTTAAAAAACCCTGATAAAGAGCAAAAGGAGAAAATGTCAAAGAAAAACAACATATTAAAAGAAATAGATGTCTTAGAAAAACAAGCAAGTAGCTAATGTGTAATGCCAAACATATAAATTTTTAACTTTATTGAATTTATCAAATCATGTCTCATGAAATTAACTGTTGACTCACTGTGTGAATGCAATTGATGATTTTTTCATTTTAACTATAAATTATTTACATCTTATTCTGTGCTTTTTTTAAATTTATTTGTCACTAAATAATTATACTAGGGAAGGTATTTTTTCCAAAACAAAGTTAATAACAACATACACCATTAATGTGAAAAATTAAATGTTAATACAAAAAGATAAGTGCTAGTGACATGCTAGTTATATCTTACAAAAACGATTATTTGTTACGTACATATCTTTATAAGTAAACACTAAAGTATAATTAATATACGTAATATCTCTTTTTCTATTGACTGAATAATTTATGAGTAATTTAATTTAGAACTTTCTCACATTATTTCAGAAAAATCTTGTTTGACTTGTTGATCACAATTATTGAGAACTTATTATAATTTGAGAAATATTTGCAAATTCTTACAGGATTCATGGAATTATTAAATTAATTATGTTACTACAACTGGCTGCCCATTTTGCAGTGGTTGTTGTTCGGGATTCCACTGGCATAATATTTCTGAAACAACAAACAAGGTGTAAAAATTTTAAAAATATTTCTTTTCTGTTAGGAAATTCTTTTGGTAGACTGGTAGAGTATGACCTGGTTTAACATAAAGGCTCAAAAACTGGAGGATGGGCAGAAGTGTCTTTTCCCGGTAGCGTACCACCGTACTGCACACTGCCATTGCCAACCAAGCCTGCCAAGCATGGAGATTACAGCAAAACTACATCAACTCAGGAGGCCTATGTCCAACAGTGGACGTCTTGCATCATCATCCATCACATGTTAAAGCTGGCTGATAAGTATATCCAACAGGCAACTTTTTTTCTTGGGCAATTTTTTTTGTTTTCACCAAAGACTTACATTTCTATAATTTACTACATAGACAAGAGCCAGATACTATCTATTATCAGAACCAGTTCTATCTAGTAATCCTGTAGTACTAACTAGCTATTCCACCCAGCGTCCAAGGAATGCTTAGAAAAAACCAGCTAACTGCAAGTCAAACCCTCAAACAAAACATATAGGATTTTGCCACCATTATGTTTGTTCAGTCATTTATTTTATGAAATACTATTTCTGGCCCATTGTATGAATTATCCAGGGTGTGGTTATGTACTATTCTGTTTTCCGTAAGAATGTTAAGTCTTAGGATTTTCGTTTACATTTTTCTGTAAACTAAGAGAGGCTCTAAGTATATATCTTTTTTTTTTAATGCTTTTTTTTTAAAAAGAGAAAAGCCTCAATTTTAGGTACGTTTTATATTAAATTATTAATTTGTAATCCTCACAACAATCCTTTTCATTTGATGATTTTAGAAAATCATTTTTTATATTTTCTGCTTTGCCCCTCAAAATTAACATGTTGCCTGTGTAACTGAAAATCAGACATTAACCCCTACATGCAATAAACTGTTCTTGGTAAACACATTCGAATATTGACTTAAGAAAAACATTTTCTGAAAATCACCCTTCCGGTTTCTCCATTTTCCCGCAGTGCCCCATATATGGGTCATGTATGTATGAGTTCTTAAATTAATGCCATATATATAAGTGGTGCATGCACATATGAGTCGTACTGATGAGAAGTTTGTAACTGACACGAGACTGTCACAGGTTAGGTGTTAGTGTAAAACAATTGACGCGAGGGAAACAGCCTATTAATATTTTTTTGTTTTATTTTTGTCCTATTTTGCAAGTTACTATATAGAAACATTTTCCAAAATGTACTTCCGGTACCCATGTAATGTTTTTGTTTATAATTTTATATCCTACACATGTAAGGCATTTAAAATGATTCAACTCATACAGCTAGATTTGACAAGCCTATAACTTTGCACGAGGGAGTGACCCATGTGCACCACTGTGCACTCATGCCTCATTCAAACCTCGAAATAACACATAAAATCGGAATTCATGTATTTGCTAAGGTCGTGATTGGGTCAGCAATTTTTATACAGAATGTAAAAAGACCTCTCAGAAACTAAGTTTAAGTCTTAAACAGAGAGTGCTTTCTACTCATAATACTGAAATACTTTTTACTCAAACTTTTTACTCAATCAGCCCATCAGCCAACTTAATATGTATGGAGACAAATTGTTTAGAAAAAGTTTGGGTTTTTTAGTAGAACCTGTTTATGTTTCCAACGAAGGTGCTGCTCTCGTTTGGAACAAACGTCAGGTTTTTCCATTTGGAAAATATAGAATGTACGCCTTGTTGAACATTTCGTATTCTAGGAGTGAACTTAGGTTTTCGAATCTGAATTCTTGATCAGGAAACCGTACGTCTGCAGGGATTTCTATTTTTCACCGGATGTACGGAACCATCAAAAAAGGTTAGTTGCAATTAAAGTATGTAGTTGATTACTACAATAGCGCGTATCAATATGCAAGTAATGTGGTAGATACCTCATGTTCACGATTACGGCTAATGACTGCACACATGATTGCGTTATATGAACTCATTCCTGGCTTTCTGTCTTGCATAGTTGCCTAAACACGCAAGTACACCAGCAACGGTGATTCCGATCCCTATAACTGTGGCCAAGAAGTCCCCAAAGTCGTATCCTGACGATGCTTCCACGTTGGAAACTGCGAGAATTGCGAAGATCAGCACGAAAAGCTTGAAATACATGATTTATGATGATTTTGTTGGAAAAATGATAATAATTTCACAACAAACAAGCAATAGCACAAACTTTGTTGACCAATTTTTGACTTTAGTAGCAAGGTTTAGTAGTGTCAGAACTCAGAAGAACAGATGATGAATGAATGGACTGGTTGTAAAAATGACAAATGACGTGTTTGAAACACAGATCTACTAGTTTGAAAGAAAAGAAAAATACATTCGTTCAATGCTGTGGTTCAATGGATGCGTTCTCTTTTGTTCGTTTACCGGTTTTTGCTCTAAAAAAGGGTGTCATGTCATTATCATCAAACATGACCTGTTTTTCTAGTGTAAAAACAGAGTGTTCATGTAGGTACAGAGCGCGTGTATCACATCGGTTACTTTATACTCATCGTAGGCAAGTGAGCTATAACTAACTATTTAGATGTATATGTGACAAATAGGGATGGCAAGGGATGGGCTGCTGTGTACTACCGCCTTAGTGGATTATCGATAGCCAAGGACAAACAGCAGCATAATATAATAGGTACCTACTTGTAAGAATTTATGTGTGTTTTATGAAGTACAATGTTTACTTCCTAATACGTATATAAATAAAACATTGGTACATATACTCACACCTAGATCTACTGTTCGGGGTAGGTAAGTTAATTAACCAAAAATATTAATTTCAATTTAGTATTATAAAGAAATAAAATATCACTGTTGAGTTTTCGTAAATTTTTATCAACCGACTTCAATAAAAGGAGGTTGTCTATTAATCACGTATGTATGTAATAGCATGTAATGTTAGTAATGTTAGCGCAGGACCGGTCGTCGTGGAAATCCTTGGGGGAGGCCTTTGTTCAGCAGTGGACGATTTGTGGCTGATATGATGATGATGATGATGTATGTAATATTATTAGAACTGCAATATATTCACAACAAATGTATTAGGACTTCCAAACAAATGTATCTTTGTATATTAAAAGAATTATAACCGTTCTTTTGTATTTACTTATACTTAGGGAACAGCCAAGTTTCATCAAAATCAGTTCAGTAGTTTTCAAGACATGGACTATACGTGTTTATGTAACGGCTTAGCTTATTGATACGAGCTACAGAAATTGTGTCAAAGGAAAAACTTATACACAATTACAGCCTAACAAAACAACCAATTTTTTCAGGTTTTTTTTTATATTTATCACAAAATAACCAGTATTTTACTTTAAACTTTACTTTACTTTTACTGTATTATCGTTTAACTGTGTCTTTGGTAATGAAATAAAAATTTATTATTATTATTAAACTAAAAATACCGAAATAGAAAGGTAATAAAAAAAACGACTACAAAAAGAAATAAACGCTTAATACATATCAATATTTTCATTAAAATTTATTTGTTTAAAGAGATTTAACTTTTATAATAAATATCGATTGTATTTATACTACTACCGTACGCGTCACATCACTAGTTAGATAATAAGTCCGAGGCGGAGGTGCGGGGTAGTGTGCGCGGAACTTCTTGCCCCACGTCTCCTTCACCCCCGCAATACGTGATTATTTTTTAACTTAAAAGTATAAAAATTGACTTATCGGTGAAATGTGATACTTGATTCGTGTTCAGTATGTTTCCAAGTATCGGTTTACAAGATTTTACTATGCCTTTGACCATTTTAATAGAATAAAAATTACAATCACTGCTAGGAATGTACCACTGACGCACACCGCTAGCAGCCGATTATGACCACTAGCGCTTGCGGGCGGAACGTCGCGTTGTTCTCACCCGTGCCTACTGTTCTCACTATGAAAGACGCGCTCTATACCTACATGTATACTCAAAGGTAAAAACACTGGGTGCAGTTTAGTCAAAGATGACCGATGTTTTGTGCAGTTTTTAAACAGCCTCTGCTGTATAAGACAATATGCTGGCTCAATCTGCTGAAGTCGCCATTGGCCGTGCTGTACTCACGAATCAGCAGCGCTCACAATTTAATTCCGAGACTGGACGCCGCAGCGTGTACACGTACTTGTCATTCTTAATGGGTTCGCCGAAACTACGATGCAAAAGCTCGTCGAACAGATGTCCGTTGGGGCAGTAAAGTTCTCGAGTGGCGAGCGCGTACCGGAAAACGTAGCGCAGGAAGGCCTTTCACGCGGTGGACCAACGACATGGTGAAGATCGCGGGCAGCCGATGGAGGCGGGCAGCGCAGGACCGGTCGTCGTGGAAATCCTTGGGGGACGTCTTTGTCCAGCAGTGGACGTTTTTCGGCTGATATGATGATGACGATATTCTTAAAAGAAGCCCCCTTCAAGCGGGGCATCATCAGAATCGGCACGGTTATGTTACACCGCTCAAGCGGGGTGTCATCTTAAAAATGGATGGACGGATGAAAAATGAGCGCGCTCAAGGACGATAAATTTTTAGTATATTTACACTATTCTTATCTGTCAAACTATAGCATAATACTGTAGAGGGACTGATAAATCAATAATATTTATCGTTTATTTGAGTAACTTCATAGTTTTTTTTTCTAGAATAAAGTTTTAATGTGCCCTGCCCACTGCCACTTTAATTTAGCGATTCTGTGAGCTATGTCGGTTATTTTGGTTCCTCCGCGGAACTCCTCGTTTCTGATTCGATCACGCAGAGAAAATCCGAGCATAGCACGTTCCATTGCCCTTTGGGTGACCTTGAGCCTTCTTATGAGGCTCATAGTAAGCGACCTTGTCTCAGGTACGTAAGTCATCACTGGCAACACACAGTGGTCAACGACCTTAGTCTTGAGACACTGCGGTATGTGGGACGCGAAAATATTGCGAAGCTTCCCCAACGCTGCCCAGCCGAGTTGGATTCGTCGATTGATCTCTTTCTTGAAGTTGGACCTACCTAGCTGGACTTTTTATCCCAGGTATACATATTCGTCAACAATTTCAAGTGTAGAGTCTCCAACCTTTAGAAGGATGGGTGCGACACGGATATTCAACATTATTTTCGTCTTGTCCATGTTCATTTTAAGACCCACTTGTTGAGAGACTTTACTGAGGCCATCGAGCATTGTGCTTAGGTCTTCCATAGTCTCAGACATGACCACGATATCGTCAGCGAATCGGAGGTGGGTTATGTACTTATGTACTCGCCATATTGATTTGATATTGATGCCGTGTCCACCCCAGTCCAGAAGCTTGAAAACATCTTCCAGGGAACAATTTCGGAGATATCACGTCTCCCTGTCTCACCCCTCGCTGCAACAGGATAGGTTTTGAGTTCTGGTCCTGGAGGCGAACCGACATGGTGGCGTTTTCATACAGACACTTCAACACCTCGATGTATTGATGGTCAATTTGGCAACGCTGGAGAGACTAAAGCACAGCCCAGGTTTCGAATGAATCAAAGGCTTTCTCATAGTCCACAAACGCCAAGCAAAGTGGCTGATTGTACTCTTCAGTCTTCTGTACAATTTTCCGCAGCATTTGTATGTGGTCTATGGTACTAAAGCCTTTTCGGAAACCGGCTTGTTCGGGAGGCTGGAAGTCGTCAAACCTGCGTGCGAGACGATTCGTAATGACTCTTGAAAACAGTTCGTAGACATAGCTCAGGAGTGAGATGGATCTGTAGTTCTTCAGCAGGGTGTTGTCACCCCTTTTTAAAGAAAAGCACGACCACAGTTTGTCCCTCGACTATAACGGAATTAAATAAATTATGAAGAGGTTTAAGTACCGGCGTTCCACCTGATTTCAGAATTTCAGCCGTAATTCCATCATCACCCGGTGCCTTGTTGCTTTTGAGCTGTTTGAGAGCCATTCTAATCTCGTACAGGCTGACGTCTGAGATATCTTCGGTATAGTGTCGGGTTAGTCTGGCTCTTGGGTCTTTAGCCAGATCGCTGACAGGCAAACGTATGGTCTTGTACAATTGATCGTAAACTTCTCAACTTCTTCTAGTATCTCAGTCTTAGACGATATGATCCTGCTACCTTCAGTCGTCAGCTTGGTCAGTTTGAGAATATATTTATTCTAAAAACAAGGCCATAGTGACGTAGATTACATCCCCTTTGGGACCGACCGTAATTTCAATGAGATCACCGCGTCGCCTGCGTTTTTCGAGAGAAGTAAGATTTAATTCCTCCAACCGTTGTTGATACTCCTTAGTAGTCCATTTGTAGTTTTATTTTATTGTTTTTGCATTGATTTCTGCTAAAAGGGTATCCGCCAAAATTGACCCAGTCCCGGCGCAAAAGAATTATATCTCAGATTTTAGATAATTATTAGTAGAAACAATATCAGGTGTCGCTATTTCCTGATTCGGTGGCTAACATGTTTTTTTTTGCCCAGAGAAGTTTCATAGGCGCTACATGCAAACATGACACTTTTTAGGAAAAACTTCATTTTACTGTACTAATTGACATTGAATTGGCAAAACTTGAATAAAACACATGGTATAAACGCATTATCACATATGTTATATAATGTACCTATAAATATGCTATTTTTTTAAAAACTCATTTTACTGTATTAATTCACTTATTAACAACACAAACGTGTGCGTAATTGCAAAAAATGAATACATATGCGTACACACTGTAAAATAAAAAAAAAACAAAAAAAAATGTCTCAAACAACACAGAAACACAACATAACAACAATAAACTCAATAACAACATCATGTACTAGGGTATATGTGTGTGTTTTATTCATTTTTTGCCAATTTAATGTCAATTAGTACAGTAACATGAAATTTTGCCTAAAAAGTGTCATGTTTGCATGTAGCGCCTATGAAATTTCTCTGGGCAAAATATTCATGTTAGCCAGCGAATCAGGAAATAGTGACACTTGATATTGTTTCTACTAAAAATTATCTAAAATCTGAGATACTATCTTTGGCGCCGGGACTGGGATTTTTTTCTATGGGATTTGGCGGAAACCCTTTGCTCCAAAAAGTGGCGCGTTTTGGGAAAAATTGTCTGGTGTACGTGAGCAATGTGAAAGACAATAAAATAGGTGCAGTTTCATAGAAGCCCTACTGCAACCAGGTGTTCCACCTCAGAATGAGGCTACTGCAAATGCTGATAAGAACTCCAGAGAAGATTTCTGATGCACCGGCGCAAATGAAGTTTTAATGAAGACTGTCTCAAAAGGGCTTTTGAACCCGGAGACATTAGTAAATTATTTAAAAAAACCACAAAAAAACAACAGTTGTCAAAGTGCCAAAATTTTGTCAGCGTTGTTGTATTTGAAAAAGTTAATTTTTCAGAGTTCCGGACACAGGAAATGAAATTTCCAAGTTTGTTCCAAGTGTAAATAAAACATTAATTGGTAGATGAACAGTTTACACGAATAAATATAACCTTCACAGTGTTATGCGTACCGCTTCATTGTAGCCTGATTTTCTCGGTATTCCGTTAGATTTAGCCTGTGAAAATGAGTTATAATTCTGGCGGGAGTGGCGGGAAGGGTTTCGGCTTCGCTGGGTTCACTATGCCCAAGAGGAACCCCTCGAATGTGTCGCTGCATGCCGTGCCGCCGCCCTCGACGCCAATGCATGCTGTTCCGCCGCCGTCCACAGGGTTATCTAAACAAGGGTACTCTACGATGACTGCGATAACGCAAAATGCAGTCACGGGTAACTGGGGATCGTTGGGCAAGAAACGATCCAAGACTGAAGATGAGTAAGTACCTATAAATGTTTTAATTCATAGCTGGCAGAATATTCTCAGGGCTTTTGAACCAAATTTTTGTAGTTATGTTTTGGGTTGGCCCATCTCACCATTAATATTTAACATTAGGCTGAGGATAGGAAAACTTGACTAGTACTCCAAAGACAAGAGCAGTGCTGTTAAATTAAAGGAGAAAAAGAAGATGCTTCATAAGCATTAATTTTGATCAACCTTTAACTTTAAAGAGTCTACTAGGGACTGGTATCAACAGTTACTTAGTAATTTTGTAGGCCAAAGTGGTGTCAAGTTTCTTGGGCCCTGCGTTTCTTTAACTTTCTTTAATTTCCACTGTTGGTCAAAGATTTGTTGTTGATGGTCCGCCTATCCGCACAAAGCGTTAAATTTCCTCAGTTATTATGCAGCAGGCAAAGGAGTGGAACTCCTAGCCTGCATCAGTGTTTCCTGATTCATATAATTTGGGGACCATTAAGGTGAGAATGAATAGGCATCTTTTGAGTTTGCATTGTACCATCCTCAACTGCATTGTCACTTTCCATCAGGTGAGTTGCAGTCAACCACATTTGTTTTAATTAAAAAACAATGTGTTTCAGTGATATGGTGTCCTTGAGACTGTTTAAACCTTCTGGTATATGTAGTCGAGCGCCGAGGTAAAAAATCAATTAGCGGAAACCGGTTTAAACGTAACCGCAGTTACGCGAAGCACTCCAGTTAATATACAAAACAGGCCAATAGTGATGATCAGTGATTATAATAGGTAATTGCAATTTATGGTCAGTGACATCAAAAGTTAATAATGCTATTATGCAGGTAAAGCTTATCTTATCTTATCTTTGTAAGTGGGGGCTGCAGTTACAGCGACACTTCGACCCAATGGGATCTTTTGTGTCTACCCCTATAACCTTTGCACCCCAACCTAATCGAAGATGTGCTGCATTAATGCAGCAATTCCGCTGATTGGAAGGTGCTTGTAGTCCTCCGGTTTTGGGCAGCCATCACCTAGGAGGTACATACGCTTGCTAGCCAGGACATCGCAGTGACACAGTAAGTGTTCCATTGATTCTATATCTTCACCACAGGCCCTGCAGGTCGGGTCGTGCGTCAGGCCGATTTTTTGCAGGTGTGCGTTTGTGGCAAAGTGGCCCGTCAACGCTCCTGTTATCGCCCTGACTCGCGTCCTGCTGTTATTCCAAATGTACTTGGTTGCCCCTGTGGTGACCTCACCGATGAAGAGCTTAGAGTGTTTATGTCCATCTCTGGATAGCCATGTCAATCTGTGTCTTCCCTCGGCCTGTTCCTTTAATGCCCTTATAATAGTGCTCCTTGGTAGCCCTATCCTCGGTTCTGGACCACACATTGTTGTTTGTGATCCCATTCTAGCCAGTTTGTCTGCTTCTTCATTGCCTTCCACTCCTATGTGTCCAGGGACCCAGACCAGTTGCAGTTTGTTGTGTCGGCCCACCTTATTAAGGACCTTTACACAATTTAGCACTAGCCCGGAGTCAACCTTGAAGGAGTCAAGAGCTTTAAGAACAGCTTGGCTATCGCTGAGAATATAGATGGTTTTGTCTTTGACTTCCTTGTCTATAATCTCATGTGCACATGCAATGATAGCATAAGTCTCTGCCTGGAAGACTGTTGCATATTGCCCTAGACTAATACTCGCTGAGTAATCCTTAGCATAAACGCCTGCACCAGCACCAGACTCCATTTTCGATCCGTCTGTATACCATGTAAGAGTGTTTGGTCCTTGTTGTTTAAGTCCTTTACTCCATTCTTCCCTCGTAGGAACATAGATTTTATATTCTTTTTTGAATATGTGCACAGTCTGTATTTTGTCACATCCCATGCGCATAAGCCTTTCCATATCTAGAGATAATTTTGTTACTGAGCTAATATGGTTCGACTCAGCTTTTTAAGCTGTATCGGCTTGTGGAACAGATTATCTATAAAAATGCTCAGTTACAGTAAATTTAATTTGAAAATCAATATATGGTGCAATTTAATTTTTTTTTTCTGCAGCTAGTTCATGTTATCTGACCATAAAAATTAGTCTTCCAATCAACGAATTGTATTAAATTAAAAACAAATGTAGCAATTAAACTATTTGTCAGCAAGTTTATATGGTTAATAGGCATGGATCTGGTATGGGCAGTTTTCAGTGAATAAATTTAGAAAGGAATGAAAATTACTACATCTAAAATTTTTATGACAACTTACTAGGTTTACAATTACATGTCAAACCTTTATAAAATCTATTAAAAAATGAAAATTAATCAATTTACTATAGTTTAGCTCACAGAATTTCATACTGTGTCCCTGATAAGTGCCTGCAGGTAAAACCAATAACGAGTTCCAATGCATACAGATTTGCTATTCAGCTCTTGCGTTTGACAATCACGATTTCAAAGATTTAAAGTCTTGTCAAAAAAATAAATCCCTAATGCAACAAAAGATACAGGAGGAAGAAAACTTCAATGGCTTAATATGTTAATTGCAAAAGGGGAATTTTAAAAAAGTATAAAAATATCACCTGGTTTTTTGTTTATTACGTACAAATAAGCCAAAAAACAAGTAGTAGTCTTATATCAGTCCTTTATAAAAAAAAAAGATATGCCTGTACTTGTGATTACAAACAACTTTCCCAAAGCAACTATGTTAAATCAGAAAAAAATTTTTGGTCCTCGATACATAACAAGTTATCAAATCAGTATAAAAAAGTATAAAGCACCAAAAATTTTTTTCATATTTTACATATAGTTTTTTTGGGTTGTTTGTGATCACGAGTACATTCGTATCCTTTGCTATCAAAAACTAATTAAAAGTCACCCTATATATGCCATGGGGGTCCTCTGTAGGACACCTGCTTGTGTAAGTTTCCATACTCTTGTCACATGAGGCACATGTCAAAAAATTTCTAAACTCTTGGCAGGCAAATAGCATGCTACAGGAAAAAAAAAAGTTGTTATTATTAAAATAAATGAATAAAATAAAATGAATATCAGTGTAGTCAGTCAGTACCCCTTGGACTCAGTGTTGACTGTGCTGAGCTCCTAGTTGACCCCGGGTACAAAAATATTGGGTTTCATAACGGTTTCTTTGTACTTGATGATGGAAAATCTGAGACTGCAAGCTTTAATTGGTTTAGGAGTTTATTAAGCTTGCAGTTGCAGTTTACTAAGCTCGAAGTCCAGGCTTTTGCAGTTGCAGTGCTTTACACGTATACCCCCTGAGACACCAGAAATAAGCATTTTTGAATGCTTTTGGCCTGTAGCATTTGCCCAGAGTGCTTTACTCTGTTCATTTTTGCCCATTCCTTACTCCCACTATTAGTTCAGGTACGAACCGCGACATTTTTGAGGGTCTTACCAATTTGGTAGATAAACGTCCAATTGTTTCGTGCTCTGCCAGTACATCTTTCCACATTTGCACAATAAATCTCTTTTGTTACCCTCCTTTCATTCATACGTTCTAAATGTCCAAACCAATGCAGCATACCCTTTTCTACTTTTGTATGTGTGTTTTTCACAGGACGCTATATCATAAACCTGGTAGTTTAGCGTATCTGGTAGATATATGAGAGGGAATGTTCCGTTGTGATGTTAAAGAAATTAACTAGAGATGTACCTACTAATCGGGAAAGCCGACTATCCAGCCACATTTGTAGCCGGTGACTAGTCGACGAATGGTCGGCAAAAGCGCCGACTAGTCGGCCCATTACACTTCGTGGTTAAATTTCGCTCACATCATCAATTCCTTGAAGAAAGTCCATATACTCGATTTCTTTTTCAACATGATTAAAGTTCAATTTAACACTTTCACTGTGTAGCTTAAGTAATTCACAGTAACAAACACATTTTTACATTTATAATATTATATTATTAGTATTAGTACTATTAGTATATTAGTAAGGATTCTTTAGAATAAAAATAAACGACATCTTTAAAGCCTTCGCTAAAACATGAGCAGGCGCCCGTCGCGTGCGACCGCGGTGGACGCCCGTACATTCTTGTGAAACATACATGTAGTCGCCCGCCGCCCGCCATTCAAAGAACAACGCGCGCGCACGTCGCAAGAACTTACTTCCATGAAGTGAAAGGTAGTCAAAGAAATAATTTTGTTATTTAGCCCCCTGTTTGTTAAATCTGGATTATCCAGTTGCACAACTTCAGACCCAATCTGTTTGATTGATTACAGGTACTTTGATGATGATGATGAACCACCAACACCAGCTCTGGCATACATTCCAGCGCCCGGCAGCCCTTCATATGAAGCCTCTAGCTCAAAGGTAGGATAAAAAAAACCCAGCCATATGTCAGTCACATTCAGTTTTTTCTCATTAAGAAGAGAAAGAGAGATAGAGAGAGAGATGGAAGAGTGATTTCTGTGGGTGTGTGAGCCATGTGTGAATTGTGTTTTATTTAATATTTTTGTGTGTTATTTACCATTTTGTGATAATAGTAATAGAGTAATGCCAAGGGCTTACCAATTGTGCATAAAAAATATTAATTAAAAATAAATTATAATTATATATTGTTGTATATTGTGCAATAAAGAGTCCAGTAACACCAAATCGCCTCCGTGGCGTAATGGATTAAACATTAGCTTCACATAAAGAGGTCGCAAGTTCGTTTCCCGGCGGGGTTATTTTCAAAGCCTGTCTGGCTAGCTACCACCGTCTTTTCTTAGCGCCAAACAGAAATGTTAACTAACAGCGTAAATGTGTTTCGGTTTGAACATAATATCCATTGCGTTGGGGAATCTTGGTGAGCCCCCTTCCATCTTCGGCATCGTCACTTACCATCAGCTGAGATGATGCGAAGGGCTTGCCAATACCTGATCGGCAGCGCATACAATAAGTAAGGTCAATCAAAAAAAAATTACAATATGTTATTTCCTATATTTGCCATTTACGATTATATACTAAAAGCCTTACTCCTTTTGTTTTCCACCATGTATTCAATGTTTAATTTATCAAATTTACAAAATGAGTATACCATTGAAATGCTAAAAGTTATGACATCACCCTGTGAGGAAATAGTTATTTATGCCACTGTCAAGTAATGAGAGCCATTCAGCCTCTCAGCAAATGAAAGAGACTCAGCTTCGCTTCGTGGCACAAACTAGCACTCATGTTACAATGTCTAATTGCGTGCATTGGCATACTATACTTTTTCTACGACCATGAAATGAATAAAAGAAAATTTTAAACAGTCAATGTTGAACTCTATTAGGAATCAAAGGAAATTCATCCATGCAGCCTAATCACACGCGATGTTTAGCCATGGCGCAGGTATGCGCGGTTTTTTAAATGGCCTTGGCATCTTGCACTAAATACATAAAAATTGTGTCATATTCATAAAACATTGAATTTTTGAAGCCAAAGCCATAAAAAAATATTTCAAAAGTTTTATTGTAGTACAGTTGTCTCGTTTTAAATTGACCACCTACCAAATTGAGAAACTCTATTATTGACGTAAATTTTATGTAACTCTCAACTATTTCTGTACAAAAAATCACGTCCATTGTAAAATGACTTGTAAGAATGAATACTTTTGTGATATAATTTGATGTTATGTATTAAGCAAATTACCAAATGGGAGTAGAAAAACATACTTTCTAGTATTTATGCTTTTATTTAGTTTCATCTGTCCCGGTGTCTGTAATGAAATCTTGCAAGTTAAATCTTGACCCACTTCCCGGTTTTCGATTGAGCTGAAATTTTGCATGTTTATGTATATCGCGTGACAATGCAATACACCTAAAAGTTTTTAGGTTTTCGAATTTTTTTTACTCAATGAATACAAAAGTATACTATAATAGCAAAATATGTATATTAGTACTAACGTAATAATTGGTACCTGCAATTAGGTACTTAGTAACGCCACCTCGTACCCAGCTCAAAAGTCCTTTTTATACTGGTCGCCTTGCCGCGCAGTATAGCTGTTGAACCAGGTACGAGCCGGCGGCGCGGGGGTCACTACTGCGGACCCTCAAGCCATAGTAAAAAGAAAGCAAGCGCCAGCCTATTTTCTTTATAAACTCTTTGGCCGCCGAATACCACACACCCTAAGTCTCGACGGCAAAGGTGCAAAGTGTTTCTGTATCATCTTTAATACCCGACCACAGATGAGATACAAGTTACTTCGTAACAGATACTGCACTTCCTTATAAAACGAAAATACATACGCATTTATTCACCTACTCGTTCCCACTGTCCGACAATACACGGAAACATGGGTATTAATGCGCTCGACTTAGCGGTCATAACTGCGTACACGGGCGGCGCGCGAATCGCGGCAGCGGGGAAAAACCCGATTGTACGTCGTTTTAGCGCTAGGGTTGATTCATGAAAATGAAAATAAAAGTTTTACAAGTGATGGTTTTTATTTATTTGATTATTTTAAGTAACAGTCGTACTGGTTGATCGTACTTAGAATGTGCGCCAGCCTAAAAAGAATCACAAGTTACCTTTAATTTTTGTTTGGTTAAAAAAAATGTGCGGTACTATAAATCCTGATTCACGAGTTCTGATTGCGACCCGATAGTATATTTTTTTAATCCAAAATTGATAAGCCCTTACTTAGGATCATCTCACCTGAAGGTAAGTGACGATGATGCCGAAGATAGAAGCGGGCTTACCAAGATTCCCCAACGCAATGGGGATTTGGCTATCTTATCTTCAAGCCGGAACACATCAATGCTGTTAACACTGATGTTTGGCGGCAAGACTTAGACAATATGGTGGTAGCTAGCCAGACGGGCTAAAAAAATGCCCTACCACCAACCAAACCGACTCTTACAAAGTTGACCCCCCGGGAATCGAACCCGCGACCTCCTGGTGTGCAGAGAATGGACTAATCATGACGCGGTTAAAAATTTGCTTAACTTAGCTGTTTTTATCGGTACGTCGGTGGTTTAAAGGTTTTGTAGTCAAACTAAAAACCTCTATAAATTCGCCATGTCCGTCAATAAATGATTAGTTTACGAAATATTGAGTTTTTTGTTACAGTTTCGAAACCGCTATTTCAGGAAATCGGAACATGATTTGGAATAGTAGGACACATAATGGATTAACAAGAAAAATATCACGGCTAATTAGGCTTTCTTAGTTTAAGAGTGATAGTGGACTTTATGGTCGTTCGAGCGATGATGGGATGTGGGCATGCCAGGTATGTGGCCGTTTGAGGAAAGTGGCCCTAACAGGTATGTGGCCGTTGGAGAAAAGTGGCACTAACAGGTATGTGGCCGTGCGAGGAAAGTGGCCCTAAGTGACCGGATCCTACTTAAGACATGCAGTTATATTTGTAAAAAGTTCAACTCCTTACAAAATGTCTAAATCTAAACTGCAAAATTAACTTAGTTTTTTTATCACTACGGAACCCTACTTTGTTCATGATCCGATACGCACTCAGTTTTTTTTATTTTTTTTTATTCTCTATTGGTAAGCCCTTGGCATCATCTCACCAGATGGTAAGTGACGATGATGCCGAAGATTGAAGCGGGCTTGCCAAGATTCCCCAACGCAATGGAGAACTGGCTTTCTTATCTTCATGCCGGAACACATCAATGTTTTTAACACTGATGTTTGGCGGCAAGACTTAGATAAGATGGTGGTAGCTAGCCAGGCGGGCTTAGAAAATGCCCTACCACCAACCAAACCGAGTCTTACAAGGTGACCCCGCCGGAAATCGAACCCGCGACCTCCTGTGTTAAGCCAGTGAACTTTGCCTCTGAGCTACGGAGGCGGTTTTATTAGATCTTTTTTTTTAATATTTTTTATTACTTACCTACATACCTAGCACATACATAGACTTCCACCACACCACAATAGACTTAAGTAACACATCCCTGCTCCACAAAAGTGTATTTACATTAGGTCCTAAAATATATAATAAAGTACCTCGGGAAATCCGTGAGTTTGACGACATTACGAGTTTTAAAAACAAGTTACGTGAACTGTTACTAGAAAAGACATACTATGACATGTACGAATATTTAAATGATGACATATTGTGAAATTATTTGATTTATTTAAGTTCGACATTATACATTAAATTTATGTTCTTGAGCACAACATTTGACATTAATAATTTAAAATTTAAAGGTATTATGCAATTTTTAATATTTTTTTTCAATTTTTTATGTATTTTTTTTGTGTAAGCTGAAATGTATTGTATGCCTCTTTAGGCAGATTATGTGAAACTTTATGTTACTTTAAGATCTTTGTACCATATTCAACAATAAAAACTGATTCTGATTCTGAAGTAACACTTCCACTTAGCACGATTCTGACACACAATAATAATGATTACCTACCTATCTCGAGGTATCTATACAAGACACACGGTGCGCGGTGGCGGAAATAACTATTTAGTAATCTGTGGTGGCAGCCCGACTCGCGAGGTACTAGGGATGCATCGATACGCCTTTTGCCGATACGATACCGATACCGATACTCTTATAAAAATATCGGCGATACCGATACCGATACGCTTATTGAATTCAAAAAGGAAGGTAGAATAAATAAAACACAATTAATTAATAGTTTTAGTAATCAAAATTAACATATTTTATGAGATTTTTATTTAAAAAACAAAGCATTCTTAAGTTTTGCGGGCAAAGGCAATTTCGCAAGTCGGTTTGAATAAGAATTGCGGTGGAAAATAGTCTCTCAGATGCGACAGATGCCTCATTTGCAACGAAATAGATGGGACAACACGCGCGTTTACGAAATTTGAAAAGTATCGTTGAATCTGCCATAAAAATATCGCCGATACCGATATATCGGCAAACCCGAAGTATCGCCGATATATCGGTATCGGTATCGGATGCATCCCTAGTAGGTACATTTGCGGTAGGTATAGGCGAGTGACGGAGCACTAACCCGACTACCTCAAAAGGAAGGTTATTTTAATTTGTTCCTGTTTTATGTTTTTAACGTATTATTTGGTTTTTGACATATTATTTTGTTTTTTACGTATTATTCTGGAATTCAATTCTGACCGTCACCCTGTGAAGTATATAATACCCTTTACTTTTTATTTTCCGTTTTTTTTAATAAATAACAACGTACATTTATAATTGAACCCTCGCACTTCGTCAGAACGCATTACTTTTTCCAACATTTTTAGAAAAAAAATCGTTTTTTACAGATGACAAAAAAACCTCAAAATGCTACTTATTTACTACTTATCCAGCGGCAATCCGTCTAATCCCTTTTTAAACATAATTGAAGTTTTTTTTTGTTAAAAACTGATTTTGTAAGAAAGCTCATACTACAAATGGTCTATATAAATGTTAATGTATAAAATGAAAACAAGTTACATGCATAAATAAAGTGGTTCATATATATCATAGGTGGACGACGATGAAGAGGATCCATTGGACGCGTTTATGGCAGGCTTGGAGCAGCAGGCTGCGAAAGACCTGGTCGCCAGTAAGGAGAATGCGGCCAGCGGCAAGGATACTGGAAGGGGCACCCGAGGGGACATTGACGAAATGGATGACGAGGAGAGCTATTATAAGTGAGTTTGATTATCCTTTTAACCTTTTCAACGCAATGTAAAATGCAACAGCCGCCACTCACACTCCAAGCTTGACAGACAAAGCAACAAGAATTTCAACCTTACGATAATGTGTGTTCATTCACACGCCAAGCATGTCCGAAAAGTAACACAAATTTCTATCTTACGTTAACGTGTTTAGGTCTTCTTTCACTGTATGCCTGGACGGAAATATCCTTCGTTGGCGGTGAACCTGTAGTGCGGATCCGTCGTGGCAGTGAAAAAATAGTGCAGATACGTCCGTCGATCGTTGACGGTCAACCTGTCGTTGCTGGCGTTGAAAAGGTTAATAGAGCGTCGGTGGCGTAATGGCAAGGGCTGCTACCTCCTGTCCGGGAGGTCGTGGTTTGAATGGTTTTTTCCTGCCACGTGCCAATATGTTTTCGAATTTTAATTTCATATGTACGTTTATTCGACACTCTTACGGTAAAGGAAAACATCGTGATGAAACCTGCACACGCCTGCGAAGAAACTCGAAGGTTGTGTGTGAAGTCGACCAACCCCCACTGGGCTCGCGTGGTCGACTAAGGCCCGATCGTCCTAATTCAGGGTAGGCTCGAGCCCCTCGGTGGGGACGTATATGAGCTGATGAAATGATATCAGACTTGATGAAAAATGTACAACTAATTTGGGTCTGATGGAATTTCTAATTATTCACAAGTTTCATTAAAATCGTCAAAGCTATTTTAGCTTTAACGATTTTAATGGATGGATTTGTATGAGTGGTACCTTATTCCGATTTTTCTTGGAACAACGGACCACCTTGTACTGTAGGCCATATAAGTTTGGAGTAACATACCGAGTTTCATTAAAATCGTTAGAGCCATTTTTTAAATAAAAAATAATAAGTGATTTTTTTGCTATGGTGGCAACCCTAAAAAACACGATAGGGGGGGATAGTTGAAAAAAAAACCCGGCTGGAAATGATATTTCCCTTACCCAAATTTCAACCAAATCCGTTTAGTAGTTTGGGAACTAGAGCACCGACCGAAAGGACGTACACACACACATACACAACAAACGCAACATATTTTATTTTTTTTGGTCTATTCCCATCTAATTCTCTTTTGCCATTACAATATGTACCTTGTTGTACTCCTTCGACGCTCGAAAGTAAAATGCTATATCAATGCCAGGTATAAACTTTGCCTCACTTGTCATTCCTTTTAAAATCCTCTAGATATGAGACATCTCTATAACAAACAATTATCCACAGGTACATGGAAGACAACCCACTAAAAGCAGGCGACGATGGCTCCGACGAGGAAATAGAGTATGACGAGGACGGCAACCCCTTGGCCCCTCCCAAGAAGAAGTTCATTGACCCCCTGCCGCCCATCGACCATTCGGAGATAGAGTACACTACGTTCGAGAAGAACTTTTATATTGAGCACGAGGAGATCGAGAAACTCGCGCATCAGCAGGTTGAAGATTTAAAGAAGAATTTGGGAGTCAAGGTATATTATAGTTTAATAATAGGAAATTTATTTAATTAATACATTTATTATTGGTTGCTGGTAGATTGACGTCAGGTATACTTTTTCAAGTGTAATTGTTTTTATTTTTTGGTTGCTGGTAGATTGACGTCAGGTATACTTTTTCAAGTGTAATTGTTTTTATTTTTTGGTTGCTGGTAGATTGACGTCAGGTATACTTTTTCAAGTGTAATTGTTTTTATTTTTTGGTTGCTGGTAGATTGACGTCAGGTATAGTTTTTCAAGTTTAATTGATTTTATTCTTGGTTGCTGGTAGATTGACGTCAGGTATACTTTTTCAAGTGTATTTGTTTTTATACTTGGTTACTGGTAGATTGACGTCAGGCTTTTTCAAGTGTTATTGTTAGAAATATTTTTTTGGCATTTCAATGTACCTAAATTTCTACTTGATTGCCAAAAGAGACAGTTTTCTTTTTGGGTCTATATATGTATGTCTGTTTCTTTGGCTGAGCGAGAGACATTGGATACATTTGCAACAGTCAGTTTTTATTTTTTTATTACAATGGTTCGGATATTAATTAATTCATTAAGTTTAACAGTACATATTTTATGGGAGGTACTTTCTGAAAGTACCACTTTATAAGACTAGTGATTTTTTTTAACCTGCCTAAATACAGCTTAAGTTCTAATCCAACAACATATCGTTTGTTTTAGTAAATTAGGTTACAAAGAACAGACCTTATTATATAGTCCGTGAAGTAAATAAGCCTTCCTTTTGTCTTCAACCATATGTATGTTACTTGTTTCTCAGATTACTGGCGCTGACCCACCAAAGCCTGTAAGCAGTTTCGGTCACCTGGGCTTCGACGAGCAATTAATGAAGGCCATCCGGAAATCTGAGTACACGCAACCGACGCCCATACAGGCCGCTGGAGTGCCTGCCGCCCTGTCTGGAAGGGATATCATAGGTGAGGTAAACCAAACAGACTAAGAAAATTAGCGAATCTAAGCTATTTAGTTCCAAAAGTTTTAGGACTGTATAGGGGTAAGTCCTCTAAACAACATCTAATAAATTCCTCTCTATTACATGCGCCGCTAGGAGTGGAGGGGGGGGGGGGTTAAATGTTCCTTTTTTCATTTTCTTGATTTTCCTGTATTGTAACTCGTAAACGGTGGTCTTAGCGACTATATATCTAAAAAGATATTAAAGCTTATTAAATTTCCCATAATTTTGGTCTTATACATAATTATGGAAAATGCGTGGTTTTTAAGATATATTTAACCTATTCAAAGTCAGAATTTAAAAAAAAAACAAAATTGCGTCACAAATGTGTGTGTCTAGGTCCTCACTCGTTCGTGTTCAGAAATATTGTCAAGAAAAAAGTTGTAAAACAGTAAATTTCCTTTAAGAATACATATGTCCATATATATGGAACACATGAAGAGAAGCAGGGTTGATAATATTTTTGCCCACAAACGGTTTTTGCAAGAAAACTGCTAAGTTCTGTTTTTCATCAATGAGGGCTATAAAGGTCTACATCAGTCTAGTGTCTGCATGTCTATATAGAGAGAAGATTGAAATTTTCGGGACCAAGACGAGAATCGAACCCTTGTCTCGTCTATCCGGAAAACAAATAACATGCTTGGTTCACTAAAAACAAGACCAAGCTGATTGAACTGCTGGTGAGCTATTTGATTTACATTTGAAATCTAAGAATAGCGTTATAAGGCGTGGAGGTCAGCTGTTAGATTTACGTGCCCGGGACAGAGTGAGGCTCATCGAAGCGCAAGCAGTAACACCGCGCATTCTTATCTACAAAAGTCCCTAACAGTCTCTGCTACCAGCCTGCCTGGAACCAGAAAGAAAGGGGTTGACAAATCAATACAGGGGCACCAACCACGACTGTTCCGATAGGCCATTACAAATAGGCAAACAAATATACAAGTAATGGGCCTGACGACGCCTCACTTTTTTGATAAAATGCTCAATGCCCAAGTACCGATTACTCGTGGCAGCAAGATCACACAAATAAATTACACTAAAGATTAGGAATAGCAGCTCCGATCGTCCTTGCAGACTCCTGATGTCCGGCTTGCCGGAAGGGGTAGGTGTGAGCGCTTAGCTAATGTTTAGTTTTGTATAACAAGTGTGTGTATCGAGTATTGTGTGAGATACCCCAGCTCCGTTGTAGGATGTCCGATGCCCTCCGCTCGGTTCTTGCGTACTTCCTGCCGATCGTACTCCGAGACTTTCCCAGCTCAAGTCAAGCTCGTAAGTATATTATACAATAATTAAAGTTCTTCACCACAAATAAGGTCACGCTCCGTCGTGTATAGATTGTTCTACTTATTTGATATCCGTCCGTGTCTATTGGTCTTACACTAAAAAACAAACCTAGCCCGGTAGGTATAGTTATTTTTCGGGTCCGTAAGTAGCGCTTATCCATGTGAGGACCAAATTCCTTATCGCATACAAATACCTCCCTCAGTAAGCATAAATCTTATACTTTAACCAGATGACCCCGCCGTCGCGTCACTAATAAACTGTTCTCCGTAACACTGAACACTAAACTGAACAGTTGTTCACTTACAGCAAACTCGCCTGTCCGAGCAAGCCACATGGCTATCGCACACCGCGGCATTCACGACGTTCGAGCCGTTGGCCCATGTGTCCGTTCCTTCTGACGGTTCACGCCGTTAGCAAAACATGCGGTATCCGAACGCGCACGGCCCCAAAAAATGGCAACTAGGAATCCGTCGTACCGTGGCGGCCTTGCCGCGCTAAATTATGAACTATCGCGACACTAGCTTATCCGTGCAAATTTCCGCGGTCCCGTTTCCACGCGGTCGGGTTAGTGCCCGTTTTCCGTCTGTCCGTAGGCGCGGCCGTCGATCTCACACACCTAGTCGTTGACAATATGTGTCAGTGTGTCGCATTCCGATCGCGGACCAACGTCGGTGACTAGGAAAAACCCGCCTAGTATTTGGCTGAACCTTTGTCTTTATTTCGATCGCGGCTAAGGAATGCGGACCCACTGATAAGAGCTTCCGTCACTCAACCGTGTGCACAAATTATGATAGTTTAACATATACTTACGAAGCAAACATTTTATACGAATAATTAGCTGTACGAAGGAGCTATATTCGATTTAAATAGGTTGAAATCGAACATCAGCTGATCCTCTGTTTTCCTTTGACAATATTTTCACAAAACAATCTCTTCTTTTCCAGGTATCGCGCGCACGGGGTCGGGTAAGACAGCCGCGTTCCTATGGCCATTGCTCATCCATATCATGGACCAGAAGGAGTTAGCCCCCGGAGATGGACCCATAGGCCTCATCTTAGCCCCTACTAGGGAGTTGGCCCAACAGGTGAGAGTATTGTTATTTCTTTTATTTTAGTAATAATTAGTACTACCAAAATGATTCCGACGAGTTGAGAAGCTTCTCCTTTTTTGAAGTCGGTTATAAACGGTAGATATTTCCAACACACGCTGATGATGTCAAGCACTGTGAAGTGTGGTTTCGGCCCCTCAAAGGATGGACCAACTCGTATTATGTCCTTCTTGCCCCTTCACCTGCACGCGGGAGGACTAGATGCAGGCCACTGACAATGCAATTCGAGGACTAGATGCAGGCCACTGACAATGCAATTCGAGGACTAGATGCAGGCCACAGACAATGCAATTCGAGGACTAGATGCAAGCCACTGACAATGCAATCCGATTACTAGATGCAGGCCACTGACAATGCAATTCGAGGACTAGATGCAGGCCACAGACAATGCAATTCGAGGACTAGATGCAGGCCACAGACAATGCAATTCGAGGACTAGATGCAGGCCACTGACAATGCAATTCGAGGACTAGATGCAAGCCACTGACAATGCAATCCGAGGACTAGATGCAGGCCACTGACAATTCAATTCGCGTGGCTGTGTTTTGGGACGGGACTATCTGAGTTTAGTGTCGACTCGAAAAGAAGAAGAGGAAGATTAAAGAAATCTCTAGAGGGAGATCATACATGGCCCCACATACTTCTTTCTCCTAGGTTCCTGTAGTGAGAGTGAGACAAATGTACCTTTTCATAAAGTTTATTTTTCTCTGCTGCTGCGTCTCACCTTTTGTTACTTGAGTCCACATTGAAAAGTCATTGCTTCTATATTGTAATATAAAACCTTCATTGACATATATCGCATTAGGGCGCAGCCCGTGGCGTCACAAAATTTCAATGCTATAGACACCCGTTTCAACTTTTTCCGTTTCTCAAAAATATGAGTAAAAAAAATTAAAATCCCGGCCAAGTGTAAGTCGGAGTCGTGGACCGAGGATTCCCTACCACCACACTTTTCCACACGAATACAACAATGATACCTATCACTTCAAACAAAAGACTTCAGCGAGAGCACCAGAAAAATGATTTTTAGGGATCCATAGTTAACATGGTACCCTTATAGTTTGACCACATAATCTTAGTACTAGAAAGCTGTAATTTGCCATGGATATACATATTAATCATGCCGACAAAGTCGTAAAATAAAATATTCAAAAAAATTATTTTAGGGTACACTTCTACACGAAAAGTGAGTATGATTTTTTTTCCTCGTCTGTCTCCATGACGTTGGATAGGTCGTTCAAAAATATTGGAGTGTATCAAAAACATTTTTGATTCAGGGAGCGGTTTGCGAAATATTAAACTAGAAAGTGCTAATTTTTGTTAGTCAAGTGTGTGCCAGCTAAACCGCTATTTCTGGTAATCTGTAAAAAAATTAAAGAACATACGTGTAATTGTCTGACAATAAACTGAATTTAATTTAATTTTAATAATCAATTTACTAGGAAAATTATCACGGCCCAGTAGGCTTTCTTAGTTTTTTTTATAGTCGACGAACTTAAGATGTGCAGTTGGATTTTTAAAAAGTTCATAGATTTTCCATACAAAATGTTCTATACCAACTGCAAAAGTAATTTTAAATATACCTTTATTTAATGAAAAAATTACAGAACCCTACTTGGGCTAACTTAAACTTGGCCACTTTGCTTTTCGTTAAGTTCGGACTCCTTTGAGCGTTTCCTTTATTATTTGTTGTTTTACTTTATGGTTAGTACTTAAGTTTCACGCTTATGTATTGCCGTGTTTTCGATAGAACAAAAACAAAAAAAAACCTTCAAAAACACATATCTTCTATGGGGATTTTTTCAATTTGTTAGTAATCCCGCATTATAACACATTATGTGAAAATTTAACGATCGGACAGACAGACGGCTTAGGCTTAGTAATAGGGTCCCGTTATCAGGTACGGAACCCTATAATAAACATTATACAGAGTGTATATTTGCATTCTTGCAATATTTATGGTGGCCGTGCTTTACAGTAATACAAATCACTTCAGCTTATGCAGAAAATCTGATATTTGAAAGAAAACAAGTTTTGAGATGAAATTGTTTTAGAGTTCACGTAAGAATAAACCATTCTTGTGTAGGGTCCCAGTGAAACAAACCATACGCGACTGTGACCTCAACTCACGAATGAACAATTCACCCCTCATTCAATTATCCATTCGAACACAGCTGATTTCAGATTTCCCTTCCTACTTGAAGGTGCTTAGGGCCGTAAAAACTCATTTTTAAAAATATTTTTACTACTTTCTGTTGGCATGCACCAATGTTGGTATGTACCAATGCACTTTTAGGCGTAGTTAAAAGTCTGAAATCAGCTTATTTACACACAATTAAACAAAAACTTACAAGTTCAAGTGTTACGCAGTAACTGTTCAAAATGACTACCGTTCTGCGCAAGGCACAGTCGAGCACGTCCTATCCACTGATTACCAAACTTGTAATTTAGGGATTCGCGCACTTGACGTCCAAAGTTAGGAGGAGCACTCTTGTACCTAGGCTGCCTCATCCTGAAGCATGTATGGGGACGTCAAACTGACGATGATCCCGCAGTCTTTGCGTGGCACTCGGTCTGTTTGAAAACATTTCCACAAACATTGCAACAGCTTGTGGCAAGCTGTTGCCACTAACTTACAGCGGCAGCGTGCAAACATGCCATCTCCACTAATTAGACATTAGATAGAATAATTTTCCGTAATTTCGGACATCGAGGAGCGCGACCAGTCGAACCAAGTGTCGCTTAAGGCAGCGCGGCGGCGACTGAACTGACAAAGGCGTTCCCTTTGCGACCGACTCTTTGAAATGCGCCCGCTATCGATCTGGCTCTTGCGCATAGTGGTGAGCGCGATCGATAAAATGTTGTGGTGTGAACTTAGTATTATCGATTTAAAAAAAATGAAATAATTAAAAACAATAAAAATAAAGTTACGTTTTTTTTAATGATTTGTATTCAGTATCAGTTATATATTAACCACCGTAAATATTGAAAAAAAAAGCGTCAAATCTGGACGGCCAATGTACCAATGAGTTTTTCAAAACTTACGTACATAATATACTTACCGATTGCTTTAACGGTGAAGGAAAACATCGTAAGGAAACCTGCACACGCCTGCGAAGAAACTCGAAGGTTGTGTGTGAAGTCGACCAACCTGCACTGGGCCCGCGTGGTCGACTAATGCCTGATCGCCCTAATTCAGGGTAGGCTCGAGCCCCTCGGTGGCGACGTATATGAGCTGATATGATGAAATATTGTCAGAATGCAAATTTACACCCTGTATATGTGTTCCAAAAATAACTTTTCATGCTTATATAAATCTCGTTCTTTTCTTTTAGATTTACATGGAAGCGAAGCGGTTCGGCAAAGTGTACAACATTCGCTGCGTGTGCTGCTACGGAGGCGGTTCCAAGTGGGAGCAGACGAAAGCCTTAGAAGGTAACACAAAGCCCAAGTTGGTTTTTAATATGTTAATACATTGTAGGAAGAGGGCGCCCCAGGAAACAATACATGACCCAAGTTGAGACAAAGACGACAGCTTAAGACAGGCTGTAATGGAAAATGCTGCAAAGACAGAGGGCTAGGCCGTCTTAATATTGATGATGAATACATTATATATTGAAAACACTACGGAACCCTACTTTGCGCCTGGTCCGACACACTCCTGGTGCACCGGGTGAGGCGTGGCGTAGGCAGGCCTCCCACTCGGTGGACCGAAGACCTAGTGAAGGTCGCGGAAGGCAACTGGATGCGGGCAGCGCAGGAGTGGTCGTCGTGGAAATCCTTGGGGAGGCCTTTGTCCAGAAATGGACGTCTTTCGGCTGATATGATGATGATGACTGATGATGATGATGAGCACAGGGAGGAATGTTGCCGACTCACTAAGGCACTTCCTTTGTACAAATACAGTACCATAGGACGGTAACACACGTTAAAACATGAACGGTTAGTAGCTTTACTCTTTTGTAGGAGAACCAAAGTTACAAAATACACACGGTGCGTTGCAAAAAAAGTTGACTCACCTATTTTTTCTCAGTACATTTTCATGCAAAAGAGGGCTTCAATAAGCACGATTGTTTTTTTAATGAATAAAACTTAAAAAAAGTGGGATCAGTAGGCTAGGTCCCTGGCTACAAATTTGTCTGAGAACACATCACTCTGCAGATCCTCGGAAACTCTGTAGACGGTTCAAAACAAATACATTGTAAACTCTGTATAACGTCACTCGATATAACGATTCACTCTTTGAAACGTCAAATTTTCTGGCTTACTTTAACGCTAATTTCTCTCTGTTTATCGAAAACTCTCAATAACCTCACAAAATGGCCGGTCCCTTGAGTGTGCTATATAGAGTTTACACTGTAACTTATCTTTTTCTGAGGTGTTCATGGAAAATTTGCCATTTTAACATATGCTCTCTCTGAGTAGTTTGAGTTCCCATGGATAGCCGAGACCTTGAAAACTTTTGTCAGTGGGGTTCGCCACCAGCTTTACAAATTCCACCAATCGGGACTTGGCTCCCGTGTGAAGAGTATGGCCTAAACTTCCCGTGTTTGGGAAGAGACCCGTGCCCCAGCAGTGGGGATGTTAAGGGTTTAATTCTTTTTGCAGGTGGTGGAGCAGAAATAATAGTGGGCACTCCTGGGCGAGTTATCGACCTGATCAAGTGCAAGGCGACTAACTTGCAGCGCGTCACCTATCTAGTCCTGGACGAGGCGGACCGCATGTTCGACATGGGATTCGGTAAATTAAATAATTCTTACATCCTTACTAAATATTATAAATGTGATAATGTGTTTGTTTGTTACCTTTTCACGCTTCAACGCCTTGACCAATCTTTATAAAACTTGGCATTCAGGTAGCCTGTGTCACGGGGAAGGACATAGGCTACTTTTTATCCCGGGAAAATAGCATAATCTGATGCAGTTCCTGAGGGAACTAAAAAAATACTCGATTGTTGTGATTTTTTGCACAGAGATTGTTGAGTAGGTGGGAAACGACATAATTTACTAATCACCCTTAAAGACAGTCATTAAAACGATGTCCACGCGGGCGAAGCCGCGGGAAAAAGCTAGTATATTATAAACGCGAAAGTTTGAATGTATGGATGTTTGTTACTCTTTCCCGCCACAACAGATAAACGGACCTGTATGAAATTTGGTAGGTAGACAGATTAGGAACTGGATTAACATATAGGCTACTTTTTTCCAAGCTCGCGAGCCGCGCACTGCGCACCCTCGGAGACAGTCATTGAAACTGAATAGTTATAGAAGCTAGCAAAAGCTAGTTAATTAATAATGACACAATTTAACTTATAATTCCGATCGGCAGCTTTCGTTTGCTTAGAAAAGCGCTCACCAATTTCAATAAAAAAAATATTTAGTCGTTTTCATGTGCTATACGATCTTGCGCACAAAATTAAGTTGCCTTGTTTGACAGGAATAAACACGATCAAATTAAATTCACAGACTATGTTAAAGTATGAACGAAAAAAAAAATAACCTGTTTACCGTATTTGAAAGAAAAAAAAAGATATAATTTTCTATAGCGCTGTCTCTGTTGCATATTTCATTTATGCTACGAATATAATTTATGAAATGTTCAATAAAAATAGCCGATTTTATTTCTTTTTTATTTTTTTGGCTTGGCAGCAAGTATTTTTGGGTGAAATATTAAGAGTTAGAATTTGGCTAAAGGTGCGTCGGGGCATTGTGAAATGTCAGAGTCTGATGATGACCAGGATGGCAATCGATGGCTTCCTAAAACTGCCGAAGCTGAAAGTTGGAAAGAAATAAGACCTGGTTAAAACCTGGTTGCTGGATGTAAAAAAATCCCAAAGATACACCGAGATAAAGTCTACACCGTTACTTTCAACTCCAGTTATGACTAATATTTTGAAGTATAAATTAAAAAAAATATACAACAATATTTGTTATGATATTTTAAAGTGAGTAATGTTATTATTTTTATATTTTCATTCTAGTTTTTGATTGAAACGAAATACCATTGAAAAAGTGTGGTTATTTTCTTTACTCTTTACACGTAAATAAAAAGACAGAGACAACTGTTCCAATCAATACCTCGCCTTCACCCAATTTTAGTTTAGTTGATCTGTGGAAAACCAAATCAACATCATTGAGTAGAGTTACTCTGTCTCTATGTGTACAATGTATTGCAATAAAAGATAGCGAAAAGTTACTTTTCATGCGACTTCCAAAAAGGAGGAGGTTCTCAATTCGTCTGTATGTTTTTTTTTATGTTTGTTATCTCATAACTTTTGACTGGGTTAACCGATTTTTATGATTCCTTTTTTATTTGAAAGCCAGTGCATCCCGTGTGGTCCCATACAAATTTTATCATAATCGGTGTGGTTCTTTGTTAGAAAATGAACAAAAACCAAAAATAAGAATGCACAAATGTACTTAGTTGTTGCGATGGAAGTCGGTTTTTTAACGTGTTTAGCGTTTTCAATTATTAGTGGTACTATTTTAAGTTTAGTTTATTTATAGGAAATTAATTAATCCTATAAAAAGGCCTAATTCTCTAACAACCCTTTATTTTTTTCCACCCACAGAGCCGCAGGTCCGTTCCATCTGTAACCACGTCCGCCCCGACCGCCAGGCGCTGCTCTTCTCCGCTACGTTCCCGAGACGAGTGGAGAGACTGGCCCGGGACGCGCTGCACGACCCAGTGCGGATACAGCACGGCGCCGCCGGGGAGGCCTGCGACTTGGTCACGCAGCATGTCAAGTGAGGACTCCTTAAACTGACTAGGTTATTATGTGGTTACGAGTGGACCCCGCAAGGGAAGAGAACCTTTTGAAACTATCCTGCGCTCAGTGGTAGCGGATCTGAAGGCTATCGGGTTGTCATGACCCGAGGTAAAGCGCGTAGCCGTAGACAGAACAAAATAGCGTAGCACTGTGTACGCTCTCTGCCCCACCTAGGGGACTTAGGTCATATCACCGAGGGGCTCGAGCCTACTCTGAATTAGAGCGATCGGGCCTTAGTCGACCACGCGGGCCCAGTGCGGGTTGGTCGACTTCACACACAACCTTCGAGTTTCTTCGCAGGTGTGTGCAGGTTTCCTCACGATGTTTTCCTTCACCGTAAGAGCGTCAGATAAACGTACATATGAAATATAAATTCGAAAATCACATTGGTACGTGGCAGGATTCGAACCACGACCTCCCGGACAGGATGCGGTGGTCCTAGCCGTTACGCCACCGACGCTCTTAGGGGACTTAGGGGACTTAGGACAATAAAAAAAACTTTATGTGGCTAAGCAGTTATATTTTTTTGAAGTATTTGGAGTGCAACAGTTGGGAGATACCAAATCTTCCTCTATTAGTGACTAGCATTTGCCCGCGGCTTCGCTCGCGTGGGCATCGTTTTTATAACTGTCTGAGGGTGAGTAGTGCGCGAGCCGCAAGTAAAATCTCGGAAGCGTAGATATGGCCTATGTTCATCATCATTACAGCTCATATGCGTCCCCACCGAGGGGCTCGAGCCTACCCTGAATCAGGGCGATTAGGCCTTAGTCGACCACGCGGGCCCAGTGCGGGTTAGTCGACTTCACACACAACCTTCGAGTTTCTTCGCAGGCGTGTGCAGGTTTCCTCACGATGTTTTCCTTCACCGTTAAAGCAATCGGTAAGTATGTACGTAAGTTTTTGAAAAACTCATTGGTACATTGGCCGTCCAGATTTCGGCCGGCCTATGTTACTCAAGAATAATGTAGCTTTCTACTGTTGAAATAATTTTCAAAATCGGTTCAGTAGTTCCAGGGATTACTTCCTACAAACAAACTCACAAAAACTTAACATCTTTAAAATATTAGTGTAGATGTAGATTAAGAGATAAATCAATAATAATTAACAGCTAGAAGAAACAAAAGCCTCAGTGGCTCAACCGGTGACGACTCGGTCCTCCTAACCAGAGGTCCCGGGTTCAAATCCGGACGGCCAATGTACCAATGAGTTTTTTGAAACTTACGTACATATACTCACCGATTGCTTTAACGGTGAAGTAAGACATCGCGAGGAAACCTGCACACACCTGCGGAGAAACTCGAAGGTTGTGTGTGAAGTCGACCAACTCGCACTGGGCCCGCGTGGTCGACTAAGGCCCGATCGCTCTTATTCAGGGTAGGCTCGAGCCCCTCGGTGGGAACGTATATGAGCTGATATGATGAAAAGAAACATCTCTGTCATTCTGCCTACCAACCAGCGTTCCAGTTTTTGTCTCACTCTCTCTTAATATATAATCTCATTGTTCTCAGAATATTTGACAAACCAGAAGACAAGTGGCCGTGGCTACTGAAGAATCTAGTGCAGTTTCTATCGGCCGGCAGTGTGTTAATTTTCGTCACCAAAAAGGCAAGTTTACTCTAGAGTTATATCAAAGTATATATATTAGTACTAACATACAATATGGACACTCCCTGCCGTTCTCTAGATTGCGATCTCACCCCCCGTCACCCATATTGATGCATATTGGTTACCGTTTGGTTCTCAAACGTATAGGATTTCGCCGTAATTTTGTTTGTTCCATCATTCGATTTTTGAAATGTCATTTCTCGCCCGTTGTATGAAGTGTCCGGGGTGTGGTTATAGTATAAAATTAATATTAATAAAATATTAAACTCTTTATTATGGTCCCCGTCCATACGTCCGTATGGTTCCCGGCTAAGAATAGGACCATCCCATCTCTTCCAATGGGTGTCGTAAGAGGCGACTAAGGGACTTAAAACCGGAGGATGGGCAGCAGCATCTTTCCGTGCATTGCAATACACCTGCAATCAAACTGCGATCGCCAACCCGCCTGCCAAGCGTGGCGATTACGGCAAAACCCCCCCTATGAATTTCACACCCAGAAAACGGCCCCTAGTCCCCGGCAGCCCCGCTATTCCTGGCTCCGGTAGCAGTCATGGTAACGGCGGGGTAGGGGGTGGCAGGCCTCCCACGCGGTGGACCGATGACCTGGTGAAGGTCGCGGGAAGCCGATGGATGCGGGCAGCGCAGGACCGGTCGTCGTGGAAATCCTTGGGGGAGGCCTTTGTTCAGCAGTGGACGATTTGTGGCTGATATGATGATGATGAAACTCTTTATTGAATTTTTGTTACAATACATTAAAAAAGAGTGTGTGGTTTTATGAAACCATTGTAAAAGGGAAACTTTTTTTCACATTATAGACATTTACAGAACACGAAACGATCATGGCTGCTCCCGTCTTGGAGCTACGGTACAGAGGACGAAACGATCATGTAATAAAAGTTTCACTCTTATTGGAGCTATGGTACAGAGAATGATTTTTTTTAAAAGTATTTAAAGTACAACAGTTTATATGTGGAAATCCTTGGGGGAGACCTTTGTCCAGCAGTGGACGTCCTCGGCTGATATGATGATGAAACCTTATGAGTGCCGTATAAAGCGAAATTCAGGATTCAAAATGTATATTCAAAATAGTCGCAAATTACACTCTTTCTAATAGTCATAAAATAGTAAAATGTTTGTCCTCATTGATCTTATAAGTTTCTTTTTTTATATTGTGTTTGTTTTTTTTTATTTTTTTGAGTTAAGTTTTTATAATATTTTTTTTGAACTAGTGTGTACAATAAAGAGTATTTATATTATTTTATCTTTATCTTATCTTACGCGGTTTTTGATTTACCATCCCTCTTAGAACACACAGCGGACGCTGCAAAAATGGAATTTTATTGAATAACTCGAAAATAAAAAACTTAAAACAAAAAATCGTAGGAGTAGCTCTTGGTCGCCGTGAAGTCAGTTATTACATTTTTTAGGTCTTGTGTTTTTACGAGTTGGAATATGAGTACAAATTTGATATTTGTGTAATTTTAACGGTAAATTCGCGATTTATTGCTACCGTGGAAATTACAAGCTATCATGCCTTTGGCTAGGGTCAGCCATTAGTCAGATAGCGTATTATATTTATTTTTTAAAGAATTTATAACATGAGTATGATTCGGACTGATGTGAATTTTCGATATGCCCCCCCTTCTTCATCACCAATCCGGCCTTGGCCCTATGTGCGAAATATGGCCCAACCTTGGCGAGTTTTGGAATAGACCCCTGCCTCAGCAGTGGGGGACGTTAAAGGTTGTTAATGACTTGTATTTAAAGAGGATTTAAGTTTAAGCACTATTTCATCCGAATTAATGATAATGCTGGAAGAAGCCATAAACTTTTGTGCTAAAATTGAAAAACATGATGCTTTTTTCACAATTTCACTTAAATACTCTTTGATTTAAGTTTAAGCACTATTTCATCCAAATTAATGATAATGCTGGAAGAAGCCATAAACTTTTGCGCTAAAATTGAAAAACATGATGCTTTTTTCACAATTTCACCTAAATACTCTTTGATTTAAGTTTAAGCACTATTTTATCCGAATTAATGATAATGCTGGAAGAAGCCATAAACTTTTGTGCTAAAATTGAAAAACATGATGCTTTTTTTCACAATTTCACTTAAATCCTCTTTGATTTAAGTTTAAGCACTATTTCATCCGAATTAATGATAATGCTGTAAGAAGCCATAAACTTTTGCGCTAAAATTGAAAAACATGATGCTTTTTTTCACAATTTCACTTAAATCCTCTTTGATTTAAGTTAAAGCACTATTTCATCCGAATTAATGATAATGCTGGAAGAAGCCATAAACTTTTGCGCTAGAATTGAAAAACATGATGCTTTTTTTCACAATTGGTAAGCACTTGGCATCATCTCACTGATGGTAAGTGACAATAATGCCGAAGATGGATTCGGGATTATCAAGATTCCCCAACGAAATTAGGGAACTGGCTATATTATGTTCAAGCCGGAACACATCAATGTTGATGGCATTGATGTTTGGCGGCAAGACTTAGATAAGATGGTGGTAGCTAGCCAGGCGGGCTCAGAAAATGCCCTTTCACCAACCAAACCGAGTCTTACAAAGTTCGCCGGGAATCGAACCCGCGACCTCTTGATGTGAAGCTAATGGACTAAACCATTACGCCACGGAGGTGGTTCAAATTCACCAAGTGCGCCGGAATCTTGAGCCGTGATTGGTCTATTGAGTTTGCGGCATATTCACAGTGGGTCGAGCCACAAAGTGTCATCTTGTTGAATCGTGTAAACGAGACAGAACTAGGATTGTATAGCAAACGATAATGTGCCATCAGCGCATTCAAATAAAGCTCCATTTTCGAGTTTCGGTTATTTTCGGAATCGAAAACTTCTGTATTGAATCTCAAGTTCTGTGAAACTGTAAATATATTAATAGGTAACTGATTTTGAATGGTGCACTATTTACCTTATCAAGAACTTAAGATGCTGGCTGAGGATAGGAAGAAGGAGAATACTTCACAGACAAGAGCAGTGCTCTTAACGAAGAAAAAGAAGAACATTTTTTGTTTTAGTAAGCCATATTGGGAAGCCGCTGGATGCGGGCAGCGCAGGACTGGTCGTCATGAAAATCCTTGGGGGAGGGAAGCTTTTGTCCAGCAGTGGACGTTTTTCGGCTGATATGAGGATGATGATGATGAAGCCATATTTGATGCTTCCACAGTTAGAAGCAGAGCAACTGGCGTCGAACCTGTGCGTGCAGGAGTACGACGCGTTACTCCTACACGGCGACATGGAGCAGGCTGATAGGAACAAAGTCATAACTGCGTTCAAACGACAGGAGAGCAACATACTGGTCGCTACCGATGTCGCAGGTAAGTTTCGAGATGTACACTTGTTCTTTACAAGACCCGATTTTTCTGAATTCCCACGGGATTTATTTATTTATTTTATTTTATATATATTTATTGAAATTACAGCTTTAAATCTATAGTAATCAAACTTTAGAAAATGCATATGCCAATAAATTTCAAGTTCTTAAAATAAAGTGGGAACGAAGTCGTGATTTCCTTTTTTATCCAATGACGTTTTTTTAAGTTATCATTTTCGTAGTTCGTCATTTTTTTCACGTTGACATTTTTATACTTTGATTGTGGATATTATTGTACTCCATTTTTCGTTTTAGACCATTTTTAGACCGTTTTAGACAATTGATCATAATATTGTTAATTTCTTATTAAATTGAGGCTAGTCTTTATTATGATTTGATAAGCAAATGAATATACAGGATGTAACAAAATTGGTGTACGTCCCGTTAACTGAGGCTTCTACTCATCACATTGAACAACTTTTGTTCTAAAAGTTTGCTAAAATCGCAAAAAAAAAAATTGAACTCTTCATACTAAACGATCAGCTGATCGACCAATTTTGTGCATTTTTGTATGGAGCGTCGTTTTTTTTTTCGAATTGACTATGGGTTCCTTGGGGAAAGTTATTTAGTATGATGAGTAGAAGCCTCAGTTAACGGATCCTACACCAATTTTTATACACCCTGTATATTCTATTAGTGAAAGACCGTATCATAGAATAGGACTACGAAACTAGTGGTAGTGTAGCAAGTCCTGGTAAAGGCTTCAGCCTCTTCAACTAACTTCAAAAAAGGAGGAGGTACTATGTTCGTCTGTATGTATTTTTTATGCATGTCCACTGATATTTTCGTCGATTGTGAACTTATTTTTTTTATTGATAGGATGTCTCCAGCGCGGTCCCATGTGAATAGAGTCAAAATCGGTTAAGTACTTTTTAAATAACAAAAACGAAAAAAAAATTACCATAATTGTACTTTATTTGTTGCGATCGAAGTCGGTTTTTGCGTTGTTAATTATTAGAATGTTACTGAAGTCTGAAACACCAAAAGTACAGTTGTTTACTTGCGCCCGAATAGGAATTGTAGAAAAATAAATTTAAAATTAAGAAAATAACCTAGAAAAGCTATTGCTACATGATTACGTAGAATTTGGAACGAGTAAGCCGAAAAGTTGTCTTATGGAAAGAAAAACCATCACTGAAAACCGCATCAAAATCGGACTAGTAGTTTAGGAGAAAATGGCAACATTCTTTTGCACAAACACCCTCTCACCCCAAACGCATATACCGTCTCCGTTCCGTCGCGTGTTAAAAATAGATGAAGTAATTAAAGAATTGAAACCCTAGTACGTACAACAAAAATATGTTAAATCTGTTTATTTTAGGGTGTATTTTCACTGTGGTACTTTCACTTTCAGTTGGGTCAAAGATTCCCATAGGGTCAAATTTCCTATTTGCTGTACTGGCCATATTTTTTTTTTATACGCTAGCGATGACAATTTCTTTTGATTATCTGTCTGTCCTTTTAAATCTAGACCGTTAATTATATTCTTTACTTACTTTCATCTCTATTTTTTTCTTTCCAGAAGCCAAATTTTCGGGTTACTCGTTCCAAATTCTACGTAACATGTAGCAATGGCTTTTCTAGGTTTTCTATTAACCGATTTCAAAAAAGGAGGAGGTTCGACTGTATATTTTTTTTATGTATGTTCACCGATTTCTCCGTCAATTGTGGACCGATTTAATTTTATTCAAGTTTATTTTGCTACAGAATGCAAGGAATACGTGTTAAATATGAACTTGTTTTATTAACCGACTTCAAAAAAGGAGAGGTACTATGTTCGACTGTATATATTTTTTAAGATGTATGTTCACCGATTTTTTTATTGTGTCTTAACTGTCTCCGTGGCGTAATGGTTAGTTCATCAGCTTCACATCAGGAGATGGCAAGTTCGATTCTTGGCGGAGTCTAACTTTTAAAGACTCGATTTGGTTGGTACAAGGGCATTTTATAAGCCCGTCTTGCTAGCTACCACCATCTTATCTAAGTCTAATTTTAACAGCATCAATGTTTTCCTGGCTTGAAGGTAAGATAGCCAGTGCCCCGTTGCGTTCGGGAATCTCGGTCTTCCTGTGTCCATCTTCGTCATTGTCGTCACTTATCAGTCAAAGAGGTAACCACTGGTCCCCCCTGGGTAGCAGAATGCTTCGCAGAAGCGAAAAACATCGGTTTTTTTCGGAGATACAAGAATAGGCAGTGAAATTGTATCATCAGGTGAGATGATGCCGAGGGCTTACTAATTGTGAAAATAAAGAAAAAATTAAAAAAATCAGACGGGAATCCGAAAGACGTCCACAGACTGTTCTTAGGAACACTAGGACCATTAAAATTTATGAACTTTTCAAAGCATGACGCGGATAATTTTGTTATTTGAACAGCTCGCGGTCTCGACATTCCGCACATACGCACCGTGATCAACTACACGGTGGCGCGCGACATAGACACGCACACGCACCGCGTGGGGCGCACGGGGCGCGCCGGCGTGCCCGGCGACGCGCACACGCTCCTTACCGGGAAGGACAAGGAGTTCGCGCCGCACCTGCTCAGGAACATGGAGTGCGTGCAGCAGGTGGGTTAGATAAGAGTGCCTTAAGAGCAGGCTCCCAAAATGTGGATGTGGTCCTCCTAACCAGAGGTGCCGGGTTCAAATCCGGACGGCCAATGTACCAATGAGTTTTTCGAAACTAACGTACATATACTCACCGATTGCTTTAACGGTAAAGGAAAATATCGCGAGGAACCCTGCATACACCTGCGAAGAAACTCGAAAGTTGTGTGTGAAGTCGACCAACCCGCACTGGGCCCGCGTGGTCGACTAAGGCCCGATCGCCCTAATTCAGGGTAGGCTCGAGCCCCTCGGTGGGGACGTATATGAGCTGATATGATGATGATGATAGATGGCTCGACAAAGTTGTGACATTGGGATTCGCCACTAACCCTACCACCTCCACCAACCAGGACTTCGCCCCCGTGTGTGGAGTATGGCCTAACCTTCCCGAGCTTAAGAAGAGACCCGTGCCCTAGCAGTGGGGACGTTTATGGGTTGTTAACGAACTGGATTAAGCTGTTTTAATTGGAATGACAGTATACGGTAGCTCGCGACAGTAACTCATTCACTGACGATTTTGAGACATCAGTAAAAATACAAACATACAAAATAAAGCAATCCCCCGTCAACAGGAAGTGCCCGAGGAGCTGTTGGCGCTGGCGATGCAGTCGGCGTGGTTCCGCAAGTCGCGCTTCAAGAAGGGCAAGGGCAAGAACCTCAACGTGGGCGGCTGCGGGCTCGGGTAAGAGCGGCAGGGCTTAAGAGAGCGTATTAAGAGAAATGTTTGTCGCACGATTTTTAGTTTGCCATCCCGCTAAAAAACACAGCGGGTGCAACAAATATTGAGTTTGTATCACTCTTGCACGTCTTTTATTTAACTTTCCATCCTACAAAAAAAACCTATAGCGGGTGCAACAAAAATTGAGTTTGAATCACTCTTGCACGACTTTTATTTAACTTTCCACCGTGCGAAAAAACACATAGCAGGTGCAACAAAAATCAAAAAATGAGTTTGTATCACTCTTGCACTACTTTTATGTGACTTTCCACCCTGCGAAAAAACACATAGCAGGTGCAACAAAAATTTGCACACTTGCACGACTTTTATTTAACTTTCCATCCTGCGAAAAAACGCATAGCGGGTGCAACAAAAATTGAGTTTTTATTGAATAAATCGAAAATCAAAAAACTTAAAACAGACAGTTGTAATTTCCGCTCAGCTTCAAAGGTATTTCATTTTTCAGGTTTTATGTTCATACGAGCGAGTTGTTATACAGGGTATAACAAAATTGATGTAGGTCCCGTTGTGGTCCCGTTAACTGGGGCTTCTACTCATCACACTGTACAACTTTTGTTGTACAAGTTTGCTGAATACGCAAAAAGTATTTTACTCTTCATACAAAACGATCAGCTGATTGACCAATTGTGTGCATTTTTGTATAGAGAGTCGAATTTTTTTTTGAGAATTCAGTTTGGGTTCCTTGGGGAAAGTTGTTCAGTATGATGAGTAGAACCCCCAGTTAATGGGTCCTACTACAATTTTTGTACACCCTGTGTACAATTGACATTAGTGTAATTTTTGAGCGATTTATTTTTATCTAGTAAATTATGAGCAAACATGTGGTCGCTAGGGCCAGCTCTCAGTCATATGGTCTATTATCTTATGTGAAGATTTCACATTCCACAAGCGCTTCATTTACATCTCTTTTTCCGACAAACATTGATTTTTCCGACATTCCACGTTGGACACATAGTCAAATTCCACTTTCGGCAGAATAAGATAAATAAATGTTAATAATATGTTGTATTGATGTAATATGATTTGATTTATACCCCCTTTAAACTCAGTAGGTTCTTGCGGTCAGGAGCGCTGCGGGGGCGGGGGAAAATTGAATGTAAGAGCGCTGGAATTCCCCCCACCTGCAACGCTCCCGATCGCTTCTTTACAAGAAAACCGTTGAACTTAAAAATATTTATTTTATTTTCTCTCAATAAATTTATAATAATTAATTGCCTAGGAACGGGCAATATATGTATAATAAAATATTTTTTAAAATAATAACTACAACGTATGTGTTTAGTTAAAAACTCACCTTACTTAATACGACGTTCTTCAATAAAGTTGTGAGAAACCAGTTAACTAAAGAATATTTTAAAATATATATTATATTTTTATTTTCATCAATAAATTAATAATATTAATTAATAGCCTGGCTACGGGCCATATATAATAAAATATTAACTACAACCTATGTGTTTAGTTAAAAACTCACCTTACATAATACGACGTTCTTCAATGCAGTTTTGAGAAACCAGTTCTAAAGAATACTTGAAAAATTTAAAACTTTGATTACAAGTAGGAATAAATAAAATGCTGGGTTAATAGTGCGTAAACATTAACTTTCATGCCATGTATACTGGCATAGTACCACTTTTCGAGCTGAATTTGAATTACTTTTTATCATCTGTCAAAAACTAAATTTGTTCTAAAAATGTTTAAAATACCTAGAAGTGACGTCATAGTTTTTCAGCGTAGTTTTTGTGCACTCATTTTGCATAAAAATTGGATGAATTAAAAATTGTATAATGAATAGAAAACAAACAAAAGGTTTATTGAAATTTCAATAGTTAGTAAATTTAGTGATTAACAGTTCATAATTTATTTTTGAAGCTGTCATCATCCCAATTCTTTGCCAGCGATGTGTTCCGGATACTTATAATATGGGGATATTCCAGAGCGAGAGTGAATACGCATTGTGATGGTTGATACTTTTGATTGTAGGTTCTTGGTGGAACATTATAAATAGTGTGCCTAAGATGGTGTTCGACCGGTCGCTGACAAATTTTAACGTCTAGTTTTATTTATTTTATGTGGAATTAGTTTAAATAAATACCAAAATGTATGCATACATACATATAATCACGCCTCTTTCCCGAATAAGCATAAGCATTGCTCCACAATCGACTCCATCGTCGCTTAACACCAGGTGAAATTGTAGTCGAACATTCGCAAACCCACATAAAAACTGTATTAAAATTACTTTATCAATAAAAATAATTTTATTATTTGCATTTATCAGGTACAAGGAGCGTCCCGGCCTGCCTACGCACGAGGATGACCGGTCGGCTCCGAGTGTACAAAGTGGAACGCACGGCCCAGCTACTGATAGACTCTCATCTCTTAAACAGGCCTTCCGTTCGCAGTATAATCAGGTGAGATGAATTTATGTGTTAGTCCCCCCTCCCCCCACTAGCGGCTACGGGTCTCTTTCCAACCTTGGGAAGGTTAGACCATACTCTTCACACGGGGGCCTCCAAATTGGTGGAGGCTGTAGGGCTAGTGGATCTCACTGAGAGGTTTTCAAGCCGTATAAAGGGTGTAATAAAATTGGTGTAGGACCCAAGGGGCTTCTATCCATCATACTGAACAACTTTCCCCAAGAAACCAATAGCACAGTCTAAGAATCCATGCAGTCGTCCAACGGAGACGTCTAGACAGGGGTTTAATTTCACTGTTAACTACTTTAAAAGTAAATTCTATGTGGAATGGTAGGTACCACTAGGCCTTGAAGCAAAATGAACATTTTACCAAATTTGGATTTAATAATATAATTCCTTAACGAAATCATAGCGGTCGGGGCGCGGTAACGTAGCTCATCCTTATCGTTCGATAACAAGACTGTAACCAATCAGCTTGACGAGGGGGTGAGTTCGAATCTAGGGAGCGGCAGGGAGTGTCCAGACTGTACGTTATTAGTACTATTCTACGAATAACTTATGTAGTTCTTCGTAGGTGTAGGTACTATTATATATACTGTGACTGGGCCTTGAAGCAATAAGAAACTTAGGAGGGACAGGGGAGACATTAGTGCTTAGCCGAACCTCGAGAACTAAACGAGTTGAATTATGAAGTTTTCTTTAGAGCATAGTTCAAGTTATATTGATAGTCTTACTATTGACGTGCAGTTAAACTATAAGTTGAACGTACTACGTGAGCGGATCACGATCAAGTAAGTTATTTGTTCCAGTTCACAGCATCATCGGACCACTCATGGGAGCAAACCACGTCGATGATCCAGCCCGGCGTCAACGCGCCCGCCAACCAAGAGGAGAGCGAGCGAAACGAGCGAACGGAGCGAGTGCGTAAAAGCGGGAAGAAGAGTCGGTGGGAGTAAGGTTATAAGCGTCACTGATAGATTTGTAAGAGCACGGGGAGCGAGCGAGCTGAGCGATTGCGTGAACTCGATGGAAATAGGATTGTAATTTAGTTGTAAGTGGTGTTTACGCGAGCACGGGAAACGAGCGGGCTGACGGACCGATTGCGAAAAGTGTGAGAATTGAATTTTAATGTGACATATTATAGGGATATTGTTTTGTGTAAAGAGTTTTTTTAGTATATCCAGAAGGAAAATCTGTGTTACTTAAATTGCTCCACATTTGAGTATGCCGTAGTGAGACAGATATATTGTAATTTTCATACAATGTATTTTTCTCAGTTAAGTCTTTGAATCTGTTACTTAACTTCACTTCGTCGAGCTGTGAAAAAGACATTGCGTCTCTACAGAGATATTACAGAAACTGAGGTTATGTGGAAAAAAAAATTTTTAGGTACAAGCTTTTATATTGCATTATCTATCACGCGATATGCAAAATTTCAGCTCAACCGGAAATCGTGAAGTGGGTCAAATTTAACTTGCAAGATTTCATTAAAGACACCGAAACAGGTGAAACTAAAAAAATTCGAAAACCTAAAAACATTTAGGTACAAGAGCTTTTAATATTGCATTGTGCATGCGATATACATAGGCATGCAATACAACGCAGTCATTACAAAACGAGGTTGTGATGTCAAGGAATTTAATTCCCTACACATTTCGTTGAAATCTCGTTAGACATTCGAAAATTCTATTTCAGTAATAGTATTGAAATGTCAATACGTATTATTTGTCACTTCACGTTACAGATAACCTCTTTGCGAAAAGTTATCATTTGCTTTTTTTATGTGTCAGTGTCAATCGAAAATAGCTCTTATGGTGACAGTTTGCTGTACGATGTTGAACCTTAGGTGGGTTGGAAATTAAATTCCTTGACTGTACTAGTATTGGGTACAGAATTACATGCCAAGTTTCATAAAAAAAAAACCACGAATTAGTAAATAACCTCATGTTCCAAAGGCCAAGTGAAAATCCATTGAAAACCCTCAGCTTTTAAAACTAATCTCTAGTTTTGGTATGTTTTTCTTAATGTTTGGTCTTCATTCTTCTAATAGTACAATCAACACATTGGTCGATGACGATTGGCATGTAGCATAGACACAGTGAAGGATCCATATTGTGGTCCAGCACGTTGCTCCTGAGTTACCACTCCTGAATGTAAGAACTGTCCCAAGTTGTGACTACGAAACTTGGGCTCTACTACCCCCGTCTCGCTCCGCGGCCCTCGCACGATTGCCAAGACGTCTCCGTTGGACGACTGTATGGATTGGGCGCGTTGGGATAGTGAAGTTCTCGAGTGGCGACCGCAAAATGTGGAGTAGGCAGGCCTCCCACTCGGTAGACCGAAGGCCTGGTGAAGGTCGCGGGAAGCCGCTGGATGCGGGCAGCGCAGGACCGGTCGGCGTGTAAATCCTTGGGTGAGGCCTTAGTCCAGCAGTGGACATCCTTCGGCTGATATGATGATACCAAGCGCAAGTTAAGGGGCTACCCCCAGCTACCTAGCGCCGCTATCAGTTAAAAATAATTTCTTTAACGACGTTTAATTTTAAAAGGTGGAAATTAAGAATGGGTTCTGTAGTTTATTTATAAACTATCCACTGTTTAAAAAGTTCGATGTAGTTCGATAAAGTAAGTGCTAAAAGTGGCCACTTTTTCAAATTTTGGTTAATTTTCTGTAATCCGGGATTTACACTCAGTCACTGCCACTGCTCCTGCCACTGCCAGAAATATTGCCGTAAACAGAGATATGTTATATATTATGTATAAAGGGAGGTAGATAGGTTACATGCGTCCGAAAAGTGAAGCAAATAAAATGATGCCAATTGGCATCTCTTCATAATAAATAAATGAATAAATACTCTGGGACAAATCACACATGGTCATCTGGCCCCAAAGTAGGATTCCCTGTGTTATGGGAGAACCAGAGACTGATATACATACTTATATACGTTTAAATACATACATATATAGATATGTAACACCCAGACACAGAGCAAACAAATCTGCTCATCACAAAAATGTTTGCCCTGGGTGGGAATCGAACCCACAACTCTCGAATCAGTAGTCAAGAGCACTAACCACTGAGCCACCGAGTCAGTAGCATTCGGTGCAATGAAAGCGAACTGCCTATGATATTGTGTGTGTAAATGGGTTCTATTTTCAAATTTTGTTTGTTATTGCATAAGCCATCTATGGTAACAAATCTCTGGCCGTAAATACTTCTGCGGCAACATCGACGCACGCAAGTGAGTGTTCACTCTCAGTCGATTCCTTTGACTTCCGCACCAATGCCGACGCGGCAACGGCATAAGCAGTGGCAGCGCGAGTGACCTGTTTGCATTCTAGCACTGCCCACTTCCCTGCCCAACAGGGCTGAGTGTAAATGTGCCATAATGTGCTCAGCAAGTATTTATTTTTAACCGAATTCCACAAAGAGGAGGTTCTCAATTCGACTGTGTTTTTTTTGTATGTTTGTTACACGATATCTTCGCATGTTGTGGACCGATTTTCATGATTCTTCTTTTATTCGATAGGGTATGCTGCCATGTTGGTCCAATATAAATTTTATCAATATTGGTATTATACTTTTTTGTAAAATAAACAAAAACAAAAAAAAATGTACTAAGTTGTTGCGATGGATGTCGGTTTTTTAAGAGCAGGCTCCCATCGCGGCACTGGCGAAAAACCTGATATTTAACTTTATGAAATTAGTTTTACAGTTTAATTTCGCGTGAGTGTCTTAACGCAACTTACGTCCTTTATTTAGGACGTAAATGCATATTTTCGTTTATTGGAAGCTTATTAAACATTCTAGGATAATTTCGTCTTAGCTGTTTTATCTATACCTTTGTTCTCTCACTATCGGTATATTTATTTTCTACGCCAAACTTATGCAATATATGAGAAAAATCTAATAATCTCTCAGAAATACATAGTTTTAAAACATAAAAAGTATCGAGCAAAAATCAATAAATCGTCTTTTTGTTTAAGCCATACCAAAGAAAAAGGCTCAAAGAATCAGATGTGTAGTTTTCACGTTCAGCAAGCATGCGGCTGACTCTACATATTCTATAAAAAAACCACTTATTTTGGGAGGCTCCTCTTGTTGTGTTTAGCGTTTCGAATTATTAAATGACAATCTGTTTACCGCGGCTTCACCCGCGTGGAAAATAGTAGCCTTTGTGTTAATCCAGGTCCTAATCTGTCTACCTACCAAAGTTCAGCCAGATCCGTTCAGTAGTTTTTGCGTGAGGAAGTAACAAACATACACACTCACAAACTTTCGCCTTTGTAATAATAGAGCGGCGCTAGTTGGACAGGGGGATCCCCTTAGGCAAATTTAAAATAGACCGCTGCGGACCCATCATACCATTGGTCTTACCCCTGGTGACAGTGAGGTATTTTTAGTAAAAATTGCTAAAGTGCAACGAGAAACTGAGAAGAAAAATATGTAAAATGCCGATGGCTTTCGTTGTAAAATGTAAATTCTCTCAATATAATAATTATAAGACGGTCGGTACTAATTGTAAGGAATATTGTTTGTTCGCACTAAATTGTGTATGGATTGCGTTATCTTTATGTTATGTATTATGTTAATAGGAATAAAGTGCTAATTTAAATTAATTTTGTTGTTTTCTCTTCGTATCGTGTGAAATCATCATCATCATCATCATATCAGCCGAAAAACGTCCACTGCTGGACAAAGGCTTCCCCCAAGGATTTCCACGACGACCGGTCCTGCGCTGCCCGCATCCATCGGCTTCCCGCGATCTTCACCAGGTCGTCGGTCCTGGGTGTGGTATTCACAGGGTTTTTTTTATTGTTATTTACTATTGGTAAGCCCTTGGCATCATCTCACCTGATGGTAAGTGACGATAATGCCGAAGATGGAAGCGGGTTAACCAAGATTCCCCAACGCAATGGGTTTTGCCGTAATCGCCACGCTTGGCAGGCGGGTTGGCGATCGAAGTGTGGTTGCAGGTGTGTTGCAATGCACGGAAAGGACGCTGCTGTCCATTCTCCGGTTTCAAGTCCCTTAGTCTTACGACCCCCATTGGAAGAGATGGGATGGTCTTATTCTTAACCGGGATCCATACGGCGTGTGAAATCATCCATATCAATTACCTTTGCGGTTCAATTTTTTTTTCTAGGTGGTATTGGTTTCACAGCTCTCGTGGAGACCCGTACGGGTTGCCCGAATACGGGGCCGCCCCTATACGGAGCGCTGGGATAGCTGTGAAATGGTGAATGTGCAGCGAGGCGCTAGCGTGTGTGTTTCGAACGGGACCAATCGGCTTCGCTGTGAAACGATGCTCTAGCGCCTCGCGAGTGTCTCCGCTCCGTAAGCCCGTACGGGCGACCCGTACGGTCCTCCTGACAGCTGTACAACGAGCCTTAGATCGCATATACTCGTAAAGAAAGAGATTCAAGGTCACGCGTCATATGTGTCCGAAAATGAAGGCCATTTTTTCTCACAGAGATATACTTTCACGCGTCTCTCTCTGTCTCTGTTTAACATAGCTATTTGATTATTTTTATCCTTGTCTCCTGTTAGAAAACTGTGTGGAAGTTTTTTAAAGTTTGTTTTGTATGAAACCGGAGATATACGAGTATTTCCTTTTTCATAAAAAGTGCAAGCAAGAGCCCACAGTCCGATCAGCAACAGAAAACGCCCGCCATTTTGAAATCCACGAGACGTCATCAAAAATCTCGACCACGGAAAATAGCTGATTGATTTTTTAAAATCGACAATTGATGAGCCCTTAAAATCATCTTACCTGGTGTTAAGTGACGATGATGCCGAAGATGGAAGTGCGCTTACCAAGATTCCCCAACGCAATAAGGATCTGGCTATACTTTATTCAAGCCGGAACACATAACAATGATGTTAACATTGATGCTTGGCGGCAAGACTTAGATAAGATGGTGGTAGCTAGCCAGGCGGGCTTAGAATGTGCTCTTCCATCAACCAAACCCAGTCATACAAAGTTAGACTCCGCCGTGAATCGAACCCGCGACCTTCTGATGTGAAGCTAATAGACTTAACCATTACGCCACAGAGGCGTTTAAAATATATTTTTAATAAATTCCATGAGATGTCATGCGATTAAAAAAGATAATTTCCGAAGGCCATGGAAATGTGTGATCACAGGGCGTCCTGTAAGTACATACCTATTTTATTTATTTACACCTTATAGTACACCGAAATACAATTTCTTAAAGCTAATATTTAGGGATATTGTATACAATGTACAGTAGGCGGTCTTATTGCTAAGAGCAATCTCTTCCAGACAATCTTTCATTGCAGGAAAACACGAAATACTTAATTTTACAATAAGAGCAGACAAATAAGCGACTATGGGTTTCATGGGGAAAGTTGTTCAGTTTCATTGGTAGAAGCACCAGTTAAAATAGTTTCAGCTAATTTTGTTAGACCTTAGGCGTGCATTAATTACGTGAGGTGTTTAAGGGGGGGAGGGGGTCAAGCTAAATCTTACCAAATCTCACATGGGGGAGAGGGGGGTTTTAGCAAATATCACGTAATTTGTTTTCTTGTAGAAAACGGTGTAAAATTGCGAAAAAATAAAGTTAAATCAAAGTAAAAAAAAATCTAGAATGAAAATATGGGGAAATTTCACAAAACAGTGTTTCTCGTATTTGTCCGAACCCCGCAGAGCAGCACAGTAGCTCTTCGATTGCGTTTTTTTTTGTAATAACTCCGAAATGTTTTATCAGATAAATTTATTTTTTTTATTCAAAAAATCAAATTTTGTTTATCAGATATTTTTTTATTAAGCTTAAAAAACTACATCAATCGCCGCAAACCGCGTGAAAATTGGTTGATTCATTTAAAAGTTATAGCAGTTTGAAGATTGAAAAAATTCGTGTTTCATCAAACTTTTATTAGACTTTTTTTATATTCCAACGCGTTTCCAGCCAAAATACAAATTTTAAAAAATCTCACGTGAGATTTGGGGAGGGGGGAGGGAGTTGAGGAAAATCTCACGAAATCTCACCAGAGGGGGAGGGGGGGTCAAAAAATCCTAAAAAAAGCCTCACGTAATTTATGGACGCCCCCTTATATATTAGTACGCAATAGGTCCATACAATCGTTGTAATTAGTGTGAAGGAACATAGCCAGTTGTAAGCGATTTATTTCGCTAAGTGCCGCTAAGCACGGAAGCGGAGTGTTTGTATTGTACCTATACGTCTATGCAGCATTATAGTACCTATAGCGCTACATGATAGGGTGCAATTTAAACAAATTATGGGCGATGATGGGGTAGTGCGAAATAGTGATTACAGGTTCTGATACTGAAGTGTTTTGAATTCCATTAAATTTCTACTCCTTGATTCGCCGACTTTGTATTATCAGATCAGCCGAAAATCGTCCACTGCTGTACAAAGGCCTCCCCCACGGATCAGATAAATAAGGTTGGATTGGAAATGTGCGCTAGGCAGCCGCGCCACAAGTATGATTACACAATCATACTACAATCATACTTAACCGAAGCACGCGTTCATACTTTTTATTTACGTGTGGTTGTGTGTAACGTACAGATTCTCGAAATGGTGTGAGACACAATTGCAGCCCTGTGTTCTAAGTGTGTTTTGTTTATTAGTGCGCGCAATTCGTATATATGTATTATTATTGCTTGTGTAGTGGAGTTGATGGGTGGGAGACAGGCGGCGATGCTGGTTTTCAAACAAAACTGTGACTATTGCCAATCCAACCTTATTTATCTTATCCGTTGCCTCCCTCAAGGATTTCCACGACGACCGGTCCTGCGCTGCCCGCATCCATCGGCTTCCCGCGATCTTCACCAGGTCGTCGGTCCACCAGCAGGGTACGCTACGTTTTCCGGTGCGCGGTCGCCACTCGGGAACTTTACTACCCCATCGGCCATCTGTTCTACGAGCTACGTGCTCTGCCCACTGCCACTTCAGTTTAGCGATTCTGTGGGCTATGTCGGTTACTTTTATGTCGGTGACTTTGTTTGGGAAGTCAAAAAGTTGTGGAATTTTATTTCTTCAGTTTCATGAGTAGAAGCCGTTTTCAAAAATGAGTTTTTGATGTGTAACATCTTTGCTCTCGCTTTCCTGCAATTTGTGGGAGTGATTTCGTGAAATGGGACGGAAAAGTGTCCCATGTGACGGAAATGTTTAACAGGGAGTCGCGTTTTTTCAGGCTTTAAAAGCCCGGAAAAGGCAAAGGTATCTATGACCATACAGCCTAGTCTGCCGTATCTTTGCCGTCCTTTTATAAAGTATTTTGTCACATGTTACACATCATATGCGAGTACTGTAGGTCTCGCTCGAATTTTTTTTTATTAACACTGTAGTCTATACCCCTTTCCCCTTCACCCCCCTGTATAGTCTAACCTTGTACTGGGGTTCTTCTCATCATACTGATCTACTTTCCCGAAGGAACTTGTAGTCAATTCTAAAAAAAAAGTCTTACAGTAGTCGCATATGATGTGTAACATCTGACATAAGTAAAAACCTACCAGCCTTCCGGCCTCGCATAAGGCGGCATGGCCATGTTGCCTTAGCCTTCGTGACTTAAAAAAATCCCACCGATTAAAGGAAAGCGAGCATCAAAAAATCGACGCTCCATACAAAGATGCACAAAATTAGTTAACCAATCAGCTGATCGATTAGTATGTAGTTTTTTTTAAAGTGAAACTTTTATTACATCGTCTCAATTTTTTTCCTCTGTGTGTTGCATGTCGCGTGACGGTCGCTTTCGTCTGACGGTATGATCGTTTCGTCCTCTGTACCGTAGTGAGAGCAGCCATGATCGTTTCGTCCTCTGTAAAGTTTCACTTTTATCGTGGATTCATAAAACCACACATCGCAATACCGTGACCACACACTTACTTTTCTGATGCTGTCGTCATCCCTATTAGGGATGTTTTTGTTTTTTTTTTGAAATTTATTGTGTTTCTCGTGGGAAAAGTTGTTCAGTATGATGAGTAGTTGGCTCCTACACATTTTTTTTTTACACCCTGTTTAATAGTTATTAGTGCAGTTAAAGGGGTAAAGTCTAATGTTGACTGACTCGTTAGCCTAGAGGTCTACTTCTGCTTGCTGGGTCGTGGGTTCAATCCCCACCAAGGGTCAACATTCGTCTGTGTTTAGTATTTTGAACGTATTTATGTATGTACTAGCTTTTGCCTGCGGCTTCGCCTGCGTGGACATAGTTTTTATGTTATCGTAGCCGCAGCGGCTCGCGATCGTGGACATGATTTTTCTCCAGATCCCTCAGGGCCTATTTCGGACTACTGATATACGTCTATGTGACTTCCAGCCCCTCAACCAATTCTATACAAAAAATCACTCCAATCCGTTGCTCCGTTGCGACGCCGACGTGCGCGAACGTTAAAATGAGTTTTCCTCGGATCCCTTAGGAACTATCAGGATATGCTAATTAGTAAATTATGTCACTACCTCCTGTCCGGGAAGTCGTGGTGGAAAACTTAGCGTAGGCAGGCCTCCCACGACCTGGTGAAGATCGCGGGAGGCCGCTGGATGCGGGCAGCGCAGGACCGGTCGTCGTGGAAATCCTTAGGGAGGGCTTTGTCCAGCAGTGGACTTTCTTCGGCTGATATGATGAAGAGCGTCGGATAAACGTACATATGAAATCGAAATTCGGAAACACATTAGTACGTGGTAGGATTCGAACCACGGCCTTCAGGGTAGAAGGTAGCGGCCCTTGCCATTACGCCACCGACGCGACGCTTGGTTATGTAGCGGCAACTGCAGTAACCAGCCACTGAACCTTAACATATATATTAATTTATATTAGTCGTCGTGGAAATCCTTGGGGGAGGCCTATGTGCAGCAGTGGACATCCTTCGGCTGATATATCATCATATCAGCAGAAGGCTGTCCACTGCTGGACATGCATCATCAGATGATGGTAATATTAATATTAATATTCATATGTTATATATATTAATTATTAATTAATAAGATTGGTCCACGGCCGGAACCCAGGCACACCACCTCGCCTATCTCCTATTGCTCTCGTCTAATAGGAACACACCGTTCCTAAATTGGTGACACCGACGTGATACTCCAGCCTCCAGCCGGTAAAGCGAGACTCAGCAGCACAACAGTCGCATCGCACTGAAGTTAAATCAGGGTCATCGCAACCCGAGACGTCGAGTTTCCTGGCCTGTTACTGCTACGTCACCAGCCTCGCGCTAACTCTGGTTGCATCACCTGCTTCCTTTGCCATGACGCCTGACACTAGCCTTCATCCCGACCCATCGAGGTCGACAGCACCCGCGACCTTAGACTGTCAGCTCTAATTGGATCGACCTTCGGTCTCGGAGGGGGAGTGATGTGACGGCAGCTGCAGTAACCCGCCACTGAACCTTAACACAACCGATAAGAGAACAAAAGAAATACGACATCTAGAACGCGCTATTAGATTTTCTTCAGCGCTGAGTATATAAACAGATACCAATCATCAACGACTGGTCCACGGCCGGACTCCAGGCACACCACCTCGTCTGGCAGAGATATCTCCAATTGCTTTTCAAATAGGAACGCACCGTTCCTAAAGTTATATATTCGGTTAAAATTGCACGCTCACCAGAATTATTAGCGAGGATCTGAAGGTTTCACGCATGACCACCGTCAGGTCCAAAAACGAAATGAGTAAATGCTGAAAGCATTCTAAACACGAGCCGTTACAATTTTATCTTTGTCTTTCTCATTACCCGCGGCCAGTACGCGTAATCGTACATAAGGAGGTGCAATGGACGATTGTAAAGAGATCATTACAGTAAAGTTCTTTCGCTTACTTAACTGCATCATTGATGAATGCCGACAAAGTAGCCGGGCTAAGTTCAACCGCGCCGCCCGCTTCGCCGCCGCCAAAGTTGTCGGTGTCGCGATTGGAACTCAAGGCGGCCTCTTTGACAGAGTGTTTGTCGCGTGCCGTAAAAGCTGCAGTTAATTCAGGAAACGAACTATACCTACAGCAAAGTATATATATTTAGTCACCCAGATTAGTAGTTTGGTTTTAGTTTGGTTCTCGAACGTACAGGATTTCGCCGTGATTTTGTTTGCTCCGTCATTTGTTTTTAGAAATGTCATTTCATGACCGTTGTGTGCAGTGTCCGGGTTGTGCCTGCAGTAAGTTCGTTTTATTACAGTAGAACTTAGACAAACTACCAGGACCCACTGCAAAGCAAGTTATTGTAGCAATAATCATAACACTTTCCAAATTCGCTATTTCGTAACAGCCCCCCAACACAAACTTTTGATATTACTTAAGTATTTAAATGTCTGATTTCCATCAAACGTTTCAACTATGGGTGTAGCGAAGCTTATCTGTTCGAAATCTTGTCGAAGTTTGTGGGTTAAACTATCAAAAACTTCTTGTTTGATGGTAGTTTATTGCGAATATCAATAGGTAACTTTCAAGGCGGTTTTGCGGTTAGGCCGGCAGCATCGGGTCCGAGAGAATATTTTAGGCCAGTGGTAGTTGAGAAGGGACAGTCATCGACTTACTTTTTAGGGTTCCGTGTCAGGACCCTGAAAAATCAAGATAGGGGAAATTAAAACAAAAAAAGGCTGGAGATATAAAAATAATATTGTCCTAATTCAAATTTTGGAGTTAGCTGGATGCGGGCAGCGCATGACCGGTCGTCGTGGAAATCCTTAGGGGAGGCCTTTTTCCAGCACTGGACGTCTTTCGGCTGATATGATGATGATGGTGAACTCAAATTTTACCCGAATCAGTCCAGTAGTTTGGGAACTGCAGCACCGGACGGACGCAAAGAAACACACACACACACACCCACCCACACAAATTTTTTTTGTTTTTGTTTTTCAGGCTATTAGTGTACGACAATCGATCCCCATCAAAATCTCAACGATTTTTTTCACCACAATACCTTCTTCCTGGAGAAAACGCTAACGGTCGCTCCTCAGTCGTTCGAAAGTAAGATGTCATTTTTCTATCGCTCGCGTTGATGTTTTTTGTTTTAAGGCGGTATATTGGCAAATCAGCAATGAAAAGCGCTTAGCAAAAAAATCTGGAAAATTATTCCCGCTTAATTTTTCAACCTGAACAAAGATATGTTATATTTAAGGATATTACCTAGGACCTTTGTAAGTTCATTACACGATTAGAATAACTTGATTCGATCTTAAAAAAATCCCAAACATAGCATAAATTGAAGCAAAGTGAAGCAAAGCCTGTAAACATTTGTAGGAAAAAAAAAAATATTTATTCAAATTTAATTTATATCACTTTTTTGAAACTTTTCAACGAAAAAACATTGAAAAAGTGTTCAATCAATGCCTCGCCTTAAATAAATAGGTATTAATGCTATAATAGTGTAGGGAGTTCTGTTAGTACGGAACCCTTAGAGCGCATTTGGTCGGTTCCATTAATCATCATCGTCATCATATCAGCCAAAAAAGGTCCACTGCTGGACAAAGGCCTCCCCCTATAGGATTTCCACGATGACCGGTCCTGCGCTGTGTAATATTTGGAGCCGAGCTTTCATCCTGGTCTAAACGACATCAAATTGTAACACCTCCTCTACCTACCTAACCTACGTATAAATATGTGTACGTACATACAACACACAACCTACTACCATCTACCTATATGAAATATGTAAACTATACTTAATTTTTATTGCATTTTAAAATACAATTAAACGTTTGGCCAGATCGTCTAGAGAACCCTAATTTGTGATCGTAGTAACGAAGTATTTCGCGCGGAACCCTAGTTTTCCTACTGAGATTGGTCCCTATTTTGGGCCCCCCCAAAATTGGGAAGGGTAGCCGGCCCCCAGTGCTCGGAATAATGTAATACATAACTGACGCTATTACTACATTATTTTGGTGATTGAAAATATAAGCTAATGCAAGATAAGTGAACGAACGATTTTAGCTCAAAACAGGTATTTAAAGCAAAGGTGAGCCCCGCCGGTTACTATCAGCCTGCAACCACTAAGATACTCAGGCGTCTTGCGTAGTAAACCATTGATAAAGGGCGAAAGTACTGACAGTTCAGTAGGTTTGCTAAGCGCAATGAACAACGAACCAACACAAGTCGCAACTCATTGTGACACCCACGTGAATCATAGTCGCAGCATCACAAATAAGTCAAAGCGAAAAGGCGTACAAGCCAAATGTTGGGCGAAGCCTACGCTAGCTTCACCAATAGAATCAGCCACTTCTAGAGCATATGTTAGCTTTGGTCGCGACAGGAACCGGCAGAACGCGAGCATCGTTGACACCCGTCCGCACTCATCAAAAACCGTAGAATAGATTTAGTTTCTAAATCTAGCACAAATAAACTGACCCTAGCTACGGTTAAATGTAAGAAATTAAGTGGATCCCACACCAATACATAATTTTAAATCTCGACTACCCACGTGGCCTCAATGATTTCATCATATTAGCCGCTACTGAATAGGTATCATCTCTCCCCAGCAGTGGACTTAGCACTTCCCACTTCCTACGTATGTGGCTACAGCAATCATATCATTAATCTCTGTTGGACATAATACCCCAACAGTGGACAAGCACTTCCCGAATCCTACAACCGTTGCTAGAGCAATCACATCATGTTACAACCGATTGCATTGACTAATACTATCCCTTGTCCTACGGTGGACATAGCTAATCTACCTACTACCTATCCACTAATACGGCGCGCATTTCTTTCAACTAACGTTTATTCCGTGACCTAAATTCGCTATTTCCTAGAAATAGATTTAATTACTAGATTTCCTACAGTTCGCATAATCCCTAAACCCAAACCTAGTTTTACCCTATCCTAACGAGATAGCTAATTATAACGAGAGCTAATTTATTTTGATGTCCATGTTTCAAACAGATGGTTACACCACGTGGCGGCTTTGAACGTCTTTCCCCCGGGGTACTAGACCAACCGTGCCTTCGAGATGAACCCAATTAGGTGTAGTGTGTTATGGTGTGAAGCGTACCTAAAGCTAACTTGTGTCCTAGTTCCCTACGGCTAAAGTGTACCTGCCCTGAATAAGAAATGCCGCTGCCACGACAGACCAGGTCCGCCGCTTCGCAGCACCTGCTAAACAGTGTGTGTTGGATGGGATTTGGATAGGTAGGGCCTGTCCCAAATACGGTGGCTCCGTACATGAGCGCGCTAACGCATGTCCAACTTGTGGTCCTCATGACGGTAGGTCGTAAAATATTACAGTCAGGATGTTCTGGCCATAACCAAACTTGGGTCGCTAGCCAGGCAAGCTCTCCTGACAGCTTGCTTGCGGCAATAACATTGACAAATCCACACTTAGTTGCCACGGTTACGTATCCATGTGAACTTAATCAACTAGCCTTCCAATTTCGGCCACACTGAATTCTATTCTAAACTCACAATATAAAGTCAGATTCCTATTTTAATTCGCGGACAAATAAGTACTTGGCGTGATACTTGCCCCGGGGCGTGTGGCGTCTTTCCAGCTGTTCCTTGAATACGTGTTTCTCCCCTGGCGGATCGTTCGACTGAGAGCGAGTGTCGGCCTGTCCGTGGTTATATAAGCCTTCACACATTTGCAACCTAAGCGGCGCGCGGGCCGTTGCACACATGCATCTTACCGCATGGCAGGCCTGCGCAGGCTCCCAATGACGCCGATAGCTAGACTGGGTGGCGCCGAAGTAACTCCAGCCATTATTTTTGGCGGCAAAGCATTACTAGTTACCTTAGATAATCTGAATGCGCGCATCGCGTGGTTCGAATGACGTCAGACAAGGCACCAGCCTGGCTTCTCGGAAATAATCCCTGAGCTAATTTGTTTCAACAACTGTCCATCCACTCGACTTGAGATTAATCCTTACCCGACTCAATAAAACCTAGTTATGTTTTGTTCAACAGAAATTTTTTTTTAGTCTATCAAGACTCACTATAATACCTATAGATATTTATTTATAAATATGGAACCGTTACAGCTGGCGGCATTAAGTGGATTCCCGGTTTCATTGTGGTAAAATAAACGGAACTCCCCACGGAGAAAATAACCACCTTCTTGCATCTCGCAGGAGCGTCTCACTATTTTCAATTTGTATGTGAGGTACCTACTTATCAATTTTAGAGTTTTCTTAGTCACTATACAGTTTAATCGATCGTGAAAATTTTACAAATATTCCTAGCGCCATTTTGGTGATATTTTTTTTGTATTACAGGTCTTATTTTTAGAGGTTTTCCAGATAATTGATCTCTTACTCGAAGTTGGACCTACCTAACTTGAGTGTTTGTCCCGGACTTACAAAATCTAGACACGCGGTAGCGTGTCAAGCCAAGTTCAAGCTAACAGAACTGGCGAGCAGCTACGTGTGTAATATTACACGAACCATTTGGAGCCACTTTGACCTCCTCATAACTCAAAAACTATTTCATATAAACATGTCAAATTTGGCTTATATATTGCGACTTGCAAGATACATATGTGCTCCAAATTACATAAACACACCACAGACGGTTATTTAGATATTAACGTCCAAAAATCGTCATTTTTATCACTGACTGACCTACAGATCAAAACTCTAACCCAGTTCCATATGACCTAAAAAATTTGGCAATTTTGTTATTACAAAATTTACAAAGGAATAAATCAGAAACTAGATTTTTTTATCATTTAGTTTTTCAATTAATTGATTCTATTAGAAACACTTACTTTACTTAAGTGTTCCATTGATTTTTTATCTTCACCACAGGTCCTGCAGGTCGGGTCATTTTACAAGCCGATTTTCAGTACTTAATAATAATTCGTATATGAGAACTAGCCAGAACTCAGGCTTCAATATATTATTCTAAGTTATAAGAAGAAATGATATTTTAAGTTTTTATAACATAATTTGTTGTTATATATACATTTCAGGACTGACCATTGAACATGGCATAGATTTCACTTCTTTTGTCGTTGAAGTCAACAACCAAGGCATATATCATAATATTGAACTTGGCTCTCATTTCACATTTATGTTTTTGATGGGATACAAATACTTGTCAACAACTTTGACGTACATCATCATTCATCACACATGCATTGGTAGGTGCATTAAATACACACACACACACACACACACACACACACACACACACTTTTTATTTTGGTTGAAGTCTCAGAGTTGGTTTTTGGGATGATCACATAACTTTTTATTACTGCATCCCTCGAAGGTAAAAATGCAAGATTTTTTCAATTTGAGCCTAGTCTTGTCACCGGTTATTAAAATTCGAATTCGAAGTAAGTGTACTTTTTCGTTCTTTACTTCCCTCGTGGTTTGTGCAACCAAACTGTGAACCTAGGTCTCCGAATTGCTGTTATCGCCTGCGGGTAGTTTAATCAACCTTCTGGCTGAGTGCCAACTACACTGCCGATACGAAACCAACTTTAAATTTTACCGTTTACTTTTGAGTTAAGGCGAGGCACCGGTGGAGAAGCGGAGAAACCCTTTTGCTAGATCAAATTTTTTGGGTAATTACTACTAAATATGGGTCTTCCAAAAAATATTGGACATACTTAAGGATATTGTCTGAGGAATGTGCTAATATGTCACACGATAGTGTGTACTTTACTCGATCATAAAAAAATCCCAAAACTGGTCTAAAACGTCCAAAAAAAAGTTTATTAATAAAATTTCTAAATTTGCACATATTTTTTATGTGGAGTTATTTCTTTTAAGTAGGTACTACAGGGAATTTGCTAAATTGTCTTAAGAGAAATAACAACGTTAAACATTAAAAAAGTGCAAAAGTGTGGTTATTTTCTTGACTTTACACGTATAAAGGAAAAAACAGAGACAACTGTTTTACAAATGCCTCGCCTTAAAATGAAAGAACTTTCGTTTTGAAGGCGATTGGAGATTTTAACCGCCTCCATGGTGTTGGTTAAAATCCATTAGTAATCAGGAGGTCGCGGGTTCGGTTCCCGGCGGAGTCTTACTTTGTAAGACTTGGTTTGGTTGGTGGAAGGGGATTTCCCAAGCCAGCTTTTTTTAAAATTCACAATTGGTAAGCCCTTGGCATCATCTCACCTGATGGTAAGTGCCGATGATGCCGAAGAATGAAGCGGGCTTACCAAGATTCTCCAATGCAATGGAGAATTGGCTATCTTATCTTCAAGCCGGAACACATCAATGTTGTTAACACTGATGTTTGGCGGCAAGACTTAGATAAGATGGTGGTAGCTAGCCAGGCGGGCTTAGAAAATGCTCTATCACCAACCAAACCGAGTCTCACAAGTTGACCCCACCGGGAATCTAACACACGACCTCCTGGTGTGAAGCGAACGGACTAACCATTCACGGAGGCGGTTATGCCTAGCTAGCTATCACTATCTTATTTAAGGCTTTCCGCCAAGCATCAATGTTAACAACGTTGATGTGTTCCGGCTTGAAGATAAGATAGCCCCATTGCGTTCGTAAATCATGGTAAGTCCGATTATGTACAGCTTTGGCATCGAGAGTCGGGTCGTTCCTTTCCCTCTAATATGGTTGATGGAAGCGATGGCTGACTCTCGCGTTATACTCGTAACCGGGTGCTGTCCGTGTGAACTGGCCCACTCTTGTTAAATGCATTCAATGATTTATAAGTATAACTTTTCGTGTCATATTGTTTTCATGTTCTAATGACATAATATGGTTTATATCAAGGATTTTATTTTGAAGTTATTAACTAATTATTGTTTATTTCTTGATTCTTCATAAATGACAATGTTAATATTATTTTATGACTATCAGAAAGTGTGTAATTTGCACCTATTTTAAATAAATATATTGAATTGAATTGAATTGAATCATCGTCACTTACCACCAGGTGAGATGATGCCAAGGGCTTACCATTTGTGGATAGTAAAAATGGGAATGGAAAGCAATGAGTGTTTGATCTTTTCAATGCTATTGACTCCGTGGCGTGAGGGTCAGTCCATTTGCTTTACACCAGCATTTCGCGGGTTTGAATCACGACGGAGACATTAAAGAGACTTCTTTGGTTTGTCGTAGAGCATTCATTTTCTAAACTCGCCTGGCTAGGTTACTGACATCTCATCCAAAACCTGCCGCCAAGCGTTGATGTTTTCTGGCATTAAGATAAGATAGCCAGTTCCCCATTGCGTTGGGGAATAAATTAATAAATATATCTTTTATGGTAAAAAATAAAAAAATACAGAGAACTATGAACCTTAACTCTTAAACGCCTAAACCTGTATTTCAGGAGTTAATGAAAAGAACAATGATTAACTTTCTATTGTTGAATCATAGTAAGCCCGCTTCCATCTTCGGCATCATGGAACGTCTATTACCATCAGGTGAGACGATGTCATGGGCTTATCAATTGTGGATTAAAAAATATGAGGAAATTCGAAGGTTCCCCTCGATTTCTCTGGGATGCCATGATTAGATCCTGGTTTCCTTATCGTGGTACTGCCCTTGGGATATTTCCCTTCCAACAAAAAAAGAATCATCAAAATCGGTTCATAAACGACAAGGTTATCCACGAACACACATAAAAAAATATATACGGTCGAATTGAGAAACCTCCTCCTTTTTTTAAGTCAGTTAACAAATGGGCTACAAAATGATTAGGATGGCGTCGATACAAGTTTGCCCATTAACCTTTGTAATTTACTTACAATTTTTCCTATGACATCAGCGTTACTACAATATCAGTCATATTGGTGTCCAAAATCCGATACCACACCTGTAAAACTACAAAACCAAACCTAATCTTTATAAATGTTATCTAACTTGTATCGTGCATGTAAATACTTTACAAATACTTCACGTGTTTAGATAAACGTTGTTCCTAATAGCTTTTTAATTCATGCGCGCCGCGCGGCGAAGTTTCCGAATGAACACCGAGATTAAAGTGTTTCGGCGGGAACTGATAACGAAACTATTTCGAAGTTTTAGGTTTAGAATTAGAACAACGTTTCGTGCAGTGGTGTGCAAATTTAGTTGATTACAAATTCGATTTTAAAGTTTTGGACCACGACTAACAGAAATTCAGGGTTCAACTTATACGGACTGGCCGCAAAAGTTGTAGACAATTTACCTTCTTTCATCCTTTTCACATTACCTATACGAACAATACTGAAAAAAAAAGACGGGTTGCACTCCGGGAGTGCCGGCAGAAGTGAAAACTTGAATATTAACGTTGTGCATTTTTGATATTTTGGAATGGTTAGGGAAAAATTTTGCACGAATTGCTTTGATTATCAGTATAAAAGTACTATCATTTATGTGGTAGAATACAATATTTATTTATTGCGCTATCGTACACAAACATGACAATATTTATATTACATTAAAAAGTTTATATCTCAGAAAAAATTAACAAAAAATCAACTCCATCCGTCTTACGAATTTTCGATCAGGTCACGGTCCTGACGCGAGTTTAACATTTTTTACCCATTACAAAACAAGTGCACAACGTCGCTAAAGAAGTTTTCACTACTCCATCCGTCTTACGAATTTTCGATCAGGTCACGTGTCCTGACGCGAGTTTAACATTTTTTACCCATTACAAAACAAGTGCACAACGCCGCTAAAGAAGTTTCCACTACTCCATCCGTCTTACGAATTTTCGATCAGGCCACGTGTCCTGACGCGAGTTTAACATTTTTTACCCATTACAAAAAAAGTGCACAACGCCGCTAAAGAAGTTTTCACTTCAAAAAACAAGAGTCAGGGGCTTTAAAACTTTTGACAGTGAGGTTCGCCACTAGCAGATACCAGGACTTTAAATCGAAAAGCCGGTTGCAAAAAAATCCGATCTATGGCCGAAAATAAAACTCAGTAAATTATAACTACATTTTATTAATCTTTACTATAATATCATTTGTACTAATTGTACTTATATTACTGTCCACTAGCAACAGCTTTCAAAAAAACTTTTTTGTAAAATATTCACTGCAAAATTCTTCATATTCGCGCGAGAGCGGCGCCTGTTATTAATTGGCATGACGAAAAATCCGGTCTCGAATGAAATCCGGGCGCAGTCCGATCTATTCTTTTAAAATCTGGTCAGATGGTAGGTAACCCTACCTACCACCTCCTCCAATACGAATGGCTCCCGTGTCTCTGAGTGGGACCAAAGCCCTAATCTTCTTGAGACATTGGAAGAAGATCCATGCCCTCCAGTACTGGAGACTATAGGTTAGGTAATTACGAAAAAACTTAAATCGCGGAACTGATTTTTAGGGTTCCGCACCCAAAGGGTAAAACGGGACCCTAAGACTCTGCTGTGCGTCCGTCTGTCTGTCTGCCCGTCTGTCACCAGGCTGTATTTCATAAACCGTAATAGCTAGACAATTGAAATTTTCACAGATGATGTATTTCTGTTGCCGTTATAACAAAAAATACTAAAAACTATAAAAAGGGAAAAAATAAAGGGGTCTTCATACAAAAAAACCTGTTATTTTTGAAACGTGAAGAAACTAGCGCCATATAGTATGATAGTACGGAACCCTTAGTATTAGCGCCATCTAGTATGGTAGTACGGAACCCTTTGTATGCGGTTCTGACTCGCACTGGGCCGGTTTTTTCTTATTGTTTTGATGGGTATTATAATTAAGTATGTACTTTTTGTACGTCAGAATCAAACAAATAGTATATCCATGGTTTAAATCATATACTTAACCTTGTAATAGATACTGAGAGAACTTTAATAGCGCACAACAAAAAAGCAATGATATTAAATGATGCGTATTAAAAACTAAGTCCCTACTCATCACGGTTAATGTGATGATGACTCGTCTGATAATGAAGGTAGGAAGGTACACAAAACAACAATCACGCCAGTTCCAGTAGTGTATCAGACAGACAATAGGCAGGTGGACACGGTTTCCGCTGCCAGGCAGTGTAAAAGCAAACACTTGTTTCCCGCGTTTTGATGTGGAAGTATGGCGCGATGCCAGTGCTTCACGAAAAAAAAATGTTAATAAAACTTTTTGTGCATGTGGAGAAAAAAGTCTCTTTTCAGTGCGCGCTTTGAACATTTCAATTTTAACTGAAGTGTGTGAAGATTTCCCCGCGTGAATTGTTTTAATTTGTAACTGTGTTTAATTGGGGGATCATATAAGTAAGTGAATAATGTCTATACTTACTTACTTAGTTAATTACTTAATTCTATCTACATAAAGATATAGGTCTCTGATATCTATTTGCTTGACTATAGGCTATAGTCAAGCAAATAGATATCAGAGCAAAATTTAATAACAGGTAGGTAGTTATTATAGTACTCTATTTAACCGCTTACGTGGCGAAATGGTTAAATCCATTAGCGTCACATCAGGAGGTCGCGGGTTCGATTCCCGGCGGCGTCTAACTTTGTAAGACTCGGTTTGGTTTGGTGGAAGGGCATTTTCTACGCCCGCCTGACTCTACCACCATCTTATCTAAGTCTTGCTGCCAAACATCAATGTTAACAGCATTGATGTGTTCCGGCTTGAAGGCAAGATAGCCAGTTCCCCATTGCATTGGGAAAACCTGCTTTTATCTTCGGCGTCATCGTCACTTACCATCAGGTGAGATGATGCACAGGGTTTACTAATTGTCAATAAAAAAACTATGGTAATGGTATATATGGGCCCGCGTGGTCAACTAAGGCCCGATCACCCTAATTCAGGGTAAGCTCGAGCCCCTCGGTGGGGACGTATAAGAGCTGATATGATGATGTACCTACCTACTTACTACCGATTTCATTTGTAAGTACCCTATGTTTTGTTGTTAGCGTACGTATTGCTCTAAGGTAGAGCACCAGGCAGGACCAGGATTCACTACTCAAGAATTTGTTGTGACCATGATATATGGACCCAGTAACCCAGTTTGGGCACAACAATATTAAAAGAGAGAAGGACTTAAATGTAAAAAAAAACATTAATAGTTAAATAAAACTTAGATTGTACCATTAAAAAACTAAAATCTATGAAAATAAACAAATAAATAAAACATGTTAACAAATGATATTTAAAAACAAATATATTACTTACATTTAACATGTTAAATGTCCGTGTCGCACCCACTCCTCTAAAAGTTGGAGACTCTACACTGGAAGTTGTTGACGAATATGTATACCTGGGACAAACAGTCCAGCTAGGTAGTTCCAACTTCAAGAAAGAGATCAATCGACGAATCCAACTCGGCTGGGCAGCGTTCGGGAAGCTTCGCAATATCTTCACGTCCCAAATACCGCAGTGTCTCAAGGCTAAGGTCTTTGACCAGTGTGTGTTGCCAGTGATGACTTACGGAACTGAGACATGGTCGCTTACTATGGGCCTCATAAGAAGGCTCAAGGTCACCCAAAGGGCAATGGAGCGTGCTATGCTCGGAGTTTCTCTGCGTGATCGAATCAGAAACGAGGAGATCCGCAGGAGAACTACTCGTAAAGTAACCGACATAGCTCAAAGAATCGCTAAACTGAAGTGACAGTGGGCAGGGCACATGGCTCGTAGAACAGATGGCCGATGGGGTAGGAAAGTTCTCGAGTGGCGACCGCGCACCGGAAAACGTAGCGTAGGCAGGCCTCCCACGCGGTGGACCGATGACCTGGTGAAGATCGCGGGAAGCCGATGGATGCGGGCAGCGCAGGACCGGTCGTCGTGGAAACCCTTGGGGGAGGCCTCTGTCCAGCAGTGGACGATTTGTGGCTGATATGATGATGATGATATTACTTACATTATTCATTCATTTGCTTTGCAGCGAAAGTAAAGTACCCATCTATAGAATTTAGGAACCTATCTTCTTCTTATCTTATCAGCTCATACTATACGTCCCCACCGAGGAGTACTCTTTATTGTACTGTGACCGAGGGGCTCGAGCCTACCCTGAATTAGGGCGATTACGCGGGCCCAGTGCGGGTTGGTCGACTTCACACACAACCTTCAGAGGAACCTACACAGGGTGTAAAAAAATTGGTGTACGATCCTTTCAGCGAGGGTTCTACTCATCATACTGAAGAACTTTTCCCAAGAAACCCATAGTCAATAAAAAAAATATGGACCCTCCATATTAAAATGCACAAAATTGGCCGATTAGCTGATCGATTTGTATGAAGAGTAAAAACAATCTTTTTGCATTTTCAGCAAAGTCGTAGAACAAAAGTTGTTCAGTATGATGAGTAGAAGCCCCAGTTAACGGGACCTACACCAATTTTGTTATACCCTGTATATAGGATTTAGGAACCTATAGCGGTTAAAGACACCAAGGTTGTTTAGAACCACAGATTAGATGACAGTTACCATTTTGGATTTGCTGCTTTAAATAACTCTATGGTTACTACGTAGAGAAATGCACGTTAGAAACGCACACACTGCGAAATTTCATTTTAAGCAAAAATGTACATTTGTAAGCCCAGGCCTTAACCGTCAAGTGTACCAAATAAATTTCATCTAGATGTAAATAAAGAAGGTGGCGCAACGGCAAGGGCCGCTACCTCGAGTCCTGCCACGTACCAATGTGTTTTCGAATTTCGATCTCATATGTACGTTTATCCGACGCTTTTACGGTGAAGGAAAACATCGTGAGGAAACCTGCACACGCCTGCGGAGAAACTCGAAGCTTGTGTGTGACGTTGACCAACCCGCACTGGGCCCGCGTGGTCGACTAAGGCCCGATCGCACTAATTCAGGGTAGGCTCGAGCCGTATATGTGAGCTGATGTGATGATGTGAAAGAAGAAAGTAAAGTGGAAATGATTTTTAAAATATATTTACATAAACAAAACTGGTGCAGGACTCGTTAAAGGGGCTTCTTCTCATCGTACTGAACAAATTTCCCTAATGAACCCATCCTTTCTACTAATATTATAAACGCGAAAGTTTGTAAGAATGTATGGATGTATGTTTGTTATTCTTTCACGCAACAACTACTGAACGGATCTGGCTGGAATTTGGTAAGTAGACAGATTAGGAACTAGATTAACAAATAGGCAACTTTTTTCACGCTCGCGAACTGCGCACCCTCGAAAAGTCATAGAAACGTTGTCCACGCGGGTGAAGCCGTGGGAAACAGCTAGTAGTCAATATAAAAACAGGCCATGTCTAATTCGGGGTCACACAAACAGGGTTCCGCACCAATATATACCAACAGAACAAGACCTCTCAGTACATACCTTGCTCTAGGTAAATAGAATCTAACTGGATATTAAAAATTTCATTTTTCCTGTGTGAGCGGAAGGACTTTAGATTAGTTTCGGAGAAAATTAGCTATGACAGACGGACAGACAGACATAGGAGTGGTCCGTTCCGTTTTTACCATTAGAGGTACGGAACCCTAAAAATGAACTTTCCATACAAAAACGCACAAAATTTACCAAAAAGCTGATCTATTCGTGGGAAGAGTCGATTTTTGGGTGCAGCGTTATGCTAAAATGGCCAATGGATCCTGTTTGGCATCACAGTACAGCGCAACGCACACCTACCTCCCATACGTGTTGACGTTAGGTGCATATGAACACATTTAAGTTTTTCCTTGCACTATTGTTTATACTGCAACTGGTTTCGAACTGCCTGAAAATGATCACGAAACCGGTTGCAGTATAAACAAATTTGTGTTTTACTTATATTATATGTAGAATAGTGCAAGGAAAAACATAAATATGTTCAGTTCAGTGTACCACCAAGAACTACCGCAAGCATACAATACGTTAGGTAGATTGATGTTTCTTGTCTAATTGTTTTTATTGAGTTGTAATGTTGTGTCTAGTAAAGGTTTTAATCTTGAATCTTAAGTGTTTATCAGCCTATGTACGTTTTTTCCTTGTGGCTTTCCATCTTTTTCAAAGTTCATTTTTTAACAGTCTTTTGATTTTTATATTTACTTTTTATGAGATTTGACTATTGGTTCCTTGTGGAAAGTTGTTCAGTACGATGAGTATAAGCTCCAGTTAACGGGTCCTACGCGATATATTTTACACCCTGTAAGTATATTTATTGTTTTGTGTTTGAGTTGGATGTTTATGTATATAGCTAGTTGTAGATAATAAGTAGTTCAAGACATGAGTCCAGAGCCGTATTTACCCTATGTCCAGGGGGACACTTGACCCGGGGCGGCAAGAGGCGGTTTTTCGGTTGGTCATTCGCCAGTCGCAAAGTAACAATTAGAGCAAAAGTTGAATTAGGTAGTCGATAATTTCTTACAGATTTTCTTTGATGAAAACAATTTCAATAGACAAAGAGTTACCAATATATCAAGTAGCGGAAAATATTTTACGCAAGTTTTACAAGTAGGTAGGTACCTACTTCAGTGTTTTCATTTTACTAAGCGTTGGTGAGTCGCGCGAGTGGCAGCGCCAACAGTTTTCTAAAAATCATGTGAGACAAGTTGGACAGTCCCTGTCTTAAACACTGTGACTCTACCCATACGGGTTCTAGAGTAGTTATTTTTAATTTAAATAGATAAGTTTATTTAATTTTAATATATTTAATTTCATTTTGTCTTGTAAATCCATAATTTAATTCATTATCAATTTGTATACTAATATTAATTTTAAGATTTTTGTAATATACTAACCTAAATATGGACTACCTATGTCTGAAATAAATGATTAAAAATAATAATAAGCGCGCGATCGCACCGGCGCCACCCCGACTCGCACTTGGCGGGTTTTTTGTCATTTACTCGTAGAGGGGCGGTTTTTGTCACTTACTCGTAGAGGGGCGGTTTTTGTCACTTACTCGTACAGGGGCGGTTTTTTTAACTTACTCGTAGAGAGGCGGTTTTTGTCACTTACTCGTAGAGGGGCGGTTTTTGTCACTTACTCGTAGAGGGGCGGTTTTTGTCACTTACTCGTAGAGGGGAGGTTTTTGTCACTTACTCGTAGAGGGGCGGTTTTTGTCACTTACTCGTAGAGGGGCGGTTTTTTCGGGTGCCCGGGGCGCCGGATTCTTAAATACGCCTCTGAGACAGGTGAGAGGACACGTCTCGGACGCGTTAGGAGGTACCTAAATGGAATGATGCATACACTCACGTTTTATTGTACGATTAGGTATACCTAAGAAAGGAAGCGGTGTCGTATGGTAGCTCAGTATGATTTGCGTGGTTGGGTTGATCACGTATAGGTTAATTGACCTGAGCACGGTCATTACCTAGATGGGTTTGACTTTCACAAGTCATCATATCATTCCATTTTCCAAATTCCTATATGCTCGGAATTTCCCTACGCAATCGAATCAGAAATGAGGAGATTCGCAGGAGAACCAAAGTAACCGACATAGCTCACAGAATCGCTAAACTGAAGTGGCAGTGAGCAGGGCACATAGCTCGTAGAACAGATGACCGTTGGGGCAGTAAAGATCTTGAGTGGCGACCGCGCATCGGAAAACACTGCGTAGGCAGGCCTTCCACGCGGTGGACCGACGACATGATGAAGATCGCGGGAAGCCGCTGGATGCCACCTGCAAATATTTATACTTTAATTCTATACACAATGAAGAACACTGAATACTGAATGCGGGCAGCGCAGGACCGGTCGTCGTGGAAATTCTTGGGGGAGGCCTTTGTCCAGCAGTAGACGTTCGTCGGCTGATATGATATTCGTCTTGATCCCGTGCGTGACAAAGGACACATTTTTGCCCGAATGGCCAAAAAAGATGGGTTAAGTTTTTATGCAGTCGGGTTTTTAATTAACTAGTTATTCTTGACCATTTTCGTAAGATAAGATAAGCAGTTGATGCCGTTTGATATCACTAGATGGCAGTCGTCAAGCAGTATCAGATGCTTTATAGGCCGGGCCTATAGGCCGCTTGAAAAAGTTCTGACGGTGGGACTCACCACTAGCCCCGCTACCTCCACCAACCCGATGGCCCCCGTGTGTAGAGTATGGCCTAACCACACCCTGGACACTTCATACAACGGGCCAGAAATGACATTTCAAAAATGGAATAACGTAACAAACAAAATGGTGGCGAAAACCTATACATTCGACAAACAAACTGTAACCAATCTATATCAATCAGGGTGACGAGGGGGTGAGGGCGCAATCTAGAGAGCGGCAGGGAGTGTCCATACTGAATGTTAGTACTTATATATACTTTGGCCTAACCTTCCTGAGCTTGGGAAGAGACCCGTGCTTCAGCAGTGGGAAAATTATGGGTTATTAAGGAAAGAATTGTATTGCAATGTAACGGGTGTTGGATAAAATTGAACACATTTTGAGCCGACTTTCTATTTATAATACTGAACAACCTTTATTTTACAAGTTTGCTGAACTCGCAATAAAATTTAGACTTCCCATACATTAAAGTTGGCGAATCAGCTGATCGATATGTATGGGAAGTCAATTTTTCTTGCGATTACTAGAAAGTGGTAGAGATAAAGTTGTTCGATTTCATGAGTAGAAGTTCCCCTCAAAAAGACGTTCTGTTTTACCTAACACTAACACCCTATATACAAGGTGTAACAAATTTCTGTTGGGACCTGGTGGAGGTAGCGGGAAGCCGCTGGATGCGGGCAGCGCAGGACCGGTCGTTGTGGAAATCCTTGGGGAGGCCTTTGTCCAGCAGTGGACGTCTTTCGGCTGATTTGATGATGATGTACATATAGATATTAAACATAAACACGAATTTTTGCCCTTGGTGGGAATCGACCCCACGATTGTCGGCTTAGCAGTCAGGAGCGCTAACCGTTACGTCACCGGCACGGGTCAATCGCGAATTGCGATGAAAGACTTAGCATACGCATGCCTCTCTCGGTGGACCGACGACTTGGTGACAATCGCGAGAAGCAGCAGAATGCGGGCAGTGCAAGACCAGAGTCGTGGAAACCCTTGGCGGAAGCCTATGTACGATCAGCATACGTTTTTCGGATGATATTGTGAATTGTGAAATTCAACAAGTTTTGTTATTTGAACGTAACATGCTGAAAAAATCGTAAAAAGTATAAGAACCTCCCATACAAAGCTGTTTATCGGTTCAATTCAATTCAATATCCCCCCCTGTCCGGTGAAGTTGCAAATGCCCTCCACGGCCAACAAAGTGCGAGTCGGACTAACACTCCGAGGGTTCCGTACCACTACACCTCTCCACACAACTACATAGTAATAATGGTAGATACCTATTCACATTACAAACAAAAGACATCAACGCGAGCTACAAAAACATGCTTTTTTGTCATTCAGTTCGAACTCTTAGCGCGAGTGCGTCTTATACTTGGCCGATTTTTAGTATTTGTTGTTTTACCTCAGTATTAGTAATATAATCACACTAATTTTCATGCTTGTATGTCAGGTTTACAGTTTATACGATAGATCTAATTTAAAAACACTTCTAAAGACCTACAAAAAAACACGTTTTTTGTATGGAGACCCCCCTTATTTTTTCACTTTTTCTAATTTTTATTATTTAATGTTATAGCGGCAACAGAAATACACATTCTGTGAAAATTTGAACTGTCTACCTATTACGAATCATGAAATACAGCGCGCTGACAGACGGACAGATAGCGGAGGCTTAGTAATAGGATAGTACTAATTTATATACTGTGGTAATAGGGTCCCGTTGGTCACCCGTTGCATGTAAGGAACCCTAAAAAGGTTCAATTCAAAGAGTTTCTATAATATCTCCAGAGGGAAATTCTAGCTCCACGTTAATTTGAGTATGCCGTACTGTGAACTTCTCTCATAGTTTGTCGTAGTGAGAGGTAAGATAGATTAATGGTATGTAATATTCATACAGTTTAATTTTCTCATCTGTGTCTTTGTATCTGTTGCTTGACTCCACCACTCCGTCGTACCGTGAAAGACATTGCGTCTATAGAGGTATTATAATCTCTGTGGTTCAATTTGACTGAGTCGTCTAATGATCAACTCATAAATTACGTTTTATCTAACTGTCTATGTAAATAATGTTAAGTGGTTTTTGTCGAAATCATATTGTTTTACGCCAATCAAGGCATGTTTCACGCCACTGGTCACCTTCCTACTGACATTGACGATTCGTCACACACCTAATGTCATTAAGTGATTGCGGTGTCATTATGTCTGGTGTAAAGACCTAATATGTTATTCGTAAGGACTGGTCCATTCTATAATCGGTAACACTAAACACGTTAAAAAAACCTACTTCCATCGCAATAACTTATAATAAAATTTTGTTAATCTTCTAAAAAAGCACTTCACCGATTTTGATAAAATTTATATGGGACCAACCTGGTAGCATACTCGTAACTCTATTGAATAAAAAGAAAATCATGAAAATCTGTTTACAATCTGCGAAGATATCGTGTAACAAACATACAATAAAAATACTAAAAAAATACGCTTTTAAAGCACATCAAACTAAAAAGTGAAAAATAATTCTAAATATAAGCTGAACACAATAATGAAGAAAAATACTACTATTATTGTGAAAGTAAAGCTGAAAGATCTCGAGTGGCGACCGCGCACCGAAAAACGTAGCGTAGGGAGGCCTCCCACGCGGTGGACCGATGACCTGGTGAAGATCGCGGGAAGCCGATGGATGCGGGCAGCGCAGGACCGGTCGTCGTGGAAATCATTGGGGGAGACGTTTGTTCAGCAGTGGACGATTTTTGGCTGATATGATGATGAAAGCTGAAAGATGACAAAATGAGAATTTTTTTCTTGTATCTGGCTGGTTTAATTGTGTGATGATTTTTTTTCCACAAACTGACGTCAAAGTCCAGTAAAGATGATTTTCATACAAAAATGCGAATATCTCGAAAACCGTCGACTTTCACGAAACATAAATGGGGATGATTTGAAAAACACTAGAGATGTTCTATCTCTGGACTTCCGCTTGACCTCACTTTTTGGACCACCCTGTATAAATAAATAGAGACTAAACTGACCAATCACGGAGTATCGAAATTTTGCTTATACATATTTAGGTTATGTCCGCCTCTGTACATAAGTTTTTTTTATTGTTTTAAGTGTACATTTTGTACAATAAAGAGTATACAAACAAACAAACAAGCTTTGAGGGCCAATGTATTATCACCATACCATCATCATATCAGCTCATATACGTCCCCACGGAGGGGGTCGAGCCTACCCTGAATTAGGGCGATCGGGCCTTAGTAGACCACGCGGGCACGGTGCGGGTTGGTCGGCTTCACACACAACCTTCGAGTTTCTTCGCAGGCGTGTACAGGTTTCCTCACAATGTTTTCCTTCACCGTAAGAGCGTTGGATGAACGTACATATAAAATCGAAATTCGAAAACACATTGGTACGGGACAGGATTTGAACCACGACCTCCCGGACAGGAGGTAGCGGCCCTTGCCATTACGCCACCAACGCTCCACAGGAGGTAGCGGCCCTTGTCATTACGCCACTAACGTTCCACAGGAGGTAGCGGCCCTTGCCATTACGCCACCAACGCTCCACAGGATGTAGCGGCCCTTGTCAATACGCCACCAACGTTCCACAGGAGGTAGCGGCCCTTGTCATTACACCACCAACGTTCCACAGGAGGTAGCAGCCCTTGCCATTACGCCACCAACGTAACACCATACCATATCTATAGCTAAAAATAGACAATGTTAAAAAAAAATAAAAAAAAAATTAATATACATATAAGTTAATTATCTAGGTAGACAAACAACTAAATACAAGAAATTATATTTACAAAATACTTATAACAGGTCCTCCCACTTGCACGTTAAATTTTAACTTGCAATTTATTATTAAATTCATTGTTTACATGCATTAATGGACATTGTACTTGACTAAATGTTTTGTAGATAGTTTATTATAGTCTTTAAAGTGAAAAACAGGTCCTGTGGTCAAAGTCTATGATCTAGTGATTGTAAGGTTCCTATCTAACTGGATCTGACTTTACTCGCACTGCATAAAAAACATTGAAAATCTACACAAAAATTAAATAAATCATCATGATCATATCAGCCGAAAAACGTCCACTGCTGGACAAAGGCCTCCCCCAAGGATTTCCACGACGACCGGTCTTGCGCTGCCCGCATCCAGCGGCTTCCCGCGATCTTCATCAGGTCGTCGATCCACCGCGTTGGAGGCCTTCCTACGCTACGTTTTCCGGTGCACGGTCGCCACTCGGGAACTTTACTACCCCAACAGCAATCTGTTCTACGAGCTATGTGCCCCGCCCACTGCCACTTTAGTTTAGCGATTCATACCTACATTCATACATTAATATTTTTTTTTAATTTTTTGGGCAGTAAGTACCAGTAATTTTAATAGTAAGAAAAACCGGCCAAGTGCAAGTCTGACTTGCTCACTGAGGGTTCTGTACCAAACACATTGAGTACGATACCCTACAAACATCAACGAGTATACAACCATCGGATTAAGGGACAAAATTAATTTTGTAGTTGAGAATATGACCTCCCATACATCGATACACGTCACGGTAATTTTTTTACCTGCTAATGTAAATTTGTAAGCGCATAAAAATACAATTTTTTATGTGAAATTTAAATTTCAAGATTTTGCCTTTAGTTGTGCTGTAAGACTTTGCTTCTTGCCAAATTTCATGATTCTAGGTCAACGGGAAGTACCCTATGGAGTATAGGTACGTTATTACCAATATATATATATACATACTTTGGTATAGGTTTCGATTTACTTGCGACCGCCTCCGTAGCGTAATGGTTAGTCCATTCGCATCACGCCAGGAGGTCGCGGGTTCGATTCCCGGCGGGGTTAACTTTGTAATACTCGGTTTGATAGTTGGTAGGGCATTTTCATAGCCCACCTGGCTAGCTACCACCATCTTATCTAAGTCTTGCTGCCAAACATCGGTGTTAACAGCATAGATAGCCAGTTCCCCATTGCGGTGGGAATCGTGGAAAGCCCGCTTCCATCTTCGGCAGCATTTTCATTACCATCAGGTGAGATGATGCCAAGGGCTTAAAAATTGTAAATTGAAAAAAAAAGAACCCCGCAAATTAGTAAAATTTAGTAATCTTACTGGAACTGGCTATCTTATCTTTAAGTCGGAACACATCTATCCTGATAACATTGATGTTTGGCGGCAAGACTTAGATAATGGTGGTAGCTAGCCAGGCGGGCCTAGAAAATGCCATTCCACCAACTAAATCGAGTTTTACAAAGTTACTCTCCGCTGGGAATCGATGGAACCCGCGTCCTGCTGATGAACGCCACGGAGGGCGTCAAACTTCCGTACTTCAAAAGGATTTAATACTCTATCCAGTTAAAATGACCTACAACAACGTTACTACAACGGAATCCAGAGCTTATTATTCCCAAAGAATTTATTTATTCTCTTGTTTACCTTCTGTGCTATGCTCGGAGTTTCTCTGCGTGATCGAATCGAACACGAGGAGATCCGCAGGAGAACTAAAGTAACCGACATAATTTACAGAATCGCTAAACTGAAGTGGCAGTGGGCAGGGCACATAGCTCGTAGAACAGATGGCCGATGGGGCAGTAAAGTTCTCGAGTGGCGACCGCGCACCGGAAAAAGTAGGCTAGGCAGGCCTCCCACGAGTTGGACCGACGACCTGGTGAAGATCGCGGGAAGCGGTGTCGCATCCTCGGCTGCATCGGCACTTACCATCAGGTGAGGTGCAGCCAAACGCACTCAAATTTTTAATATTAAAAAAAAAAATGCCGATAGATGCGGGCAGCGCAGGACTGGTCGTAATGGAAATCCTTGGGGGAGGTCTTTGTTCAGCAGTGGACGATTTTCGGCTGATATGATGTGATGATGTACATTCTGTAAAAATGATTTTTTTTAGAGTCGCTGACAGAACATAGAACTACACTGAAACACATAATTTCATCGTGGGGAACTCGCTATCTCATCTCCATGCTAAAATACATAAATGCTGGTAACATTGTTGCACTATCGTTTGACAGAAAACAAATGATGATAAATTATATGAAGACTGTCTCAAAGAGGCATTTGTACCCAGGGACGTTAGTATATTCTTAAAAAAAGTTGTTAGACAAAAACTGCAGAAAGGAGTTTTTTGGCGGGATTTGTGGTAGACGCATTCGTAGTTTTATTTTGTTGTTTTTTCATTGTTTTCTGCTAGGATTTTGTTATAAAAGTGGTGCATTTTGGAGAAAATCGCCTAGTGCACGTGAGCAATGTGGAGAACAAGAAAATTAAACGAAGGAGGACGTGAGAACCCAACTTGCTCTAGGTGCAGTTTTATAGACGCCTTACAGCAACTGGGTGTTCCACCTCAGAATGTAGGTGCTGCAAATGCTGTCAAGAACTTCAGAGAAGATTTGTAATGCACCGGCACTAGCATTACAAATCCAAAAGCTAAGGAAGCTTAAATACGTCAGACCTGGCTGTATGGTCTTTTAGTAACCTTTGCCTTTTCCGCGCTTTTTGTTAGCTGGAAAGAAGAAACCAAAAAAAAAACTGCAGAAAGACAGATAAATGGTGGTTACTAGTTAGGCGGGCTTAGAAAAAGTCTACCCATGAAAGCCTACCTATGAAACTAGGTCCTATTAAGGCCTTAAGGTGGGTCAAATGACAATATTTAATTAAAATTTGAAAGACTGTGTAAAACTATGGAAAAAATAAATAATATACTTAAAGTAATAAAAAAATCGATTTAATTAAATACAATTTTAAAAATATTACCACTTTTGATGTAAAAAATATACTGTATCCCTATAATTCCTTAACACATTTTTTTAAAACTTATTTGAAAGCGATGAAAAGTAATATAAATATGTAAAAATCGAGAATTGGGCGTTCGGTTTCAACGTAACAGCCGCGTTGAAGCCCGCATTAATTTGAACTTAAAATGAATAGACTTACGTTCGATATTATTGAAACACGTATCAACCTGCTCGGATTGAGTGATCTTAGCGCCTTAATGATGGACTATGCCGGGAATGAAACTTGTGACCATCCGTTGTGTGTGAAGCCAATGGGTGAACAACCTTCTACGCCTTTTTTTACTAATTAAATGGTCCACTTGTATATATATGACTAAGACTTCTATAAGAGGTAAAAAAACCGGCCAAGTGCGAGTCGGATTCGCGATCCGAGGGTTCTGTACCACTGCACCTTGACGCAACTATGAACAAAAGACATATTATGAACACGAGCGACAGAAAAATAATATTATTTTCAATTCAGCTCGGTTTGCTAAGAGCGAGTAAAACTCATACTTATAGTCGGTTTTAATTATTAGTAGTTTTACTTGAGAATAAATCTACAATCACACCAAGATTCACGCTTGTGTGTATTACTGCTTTTAGCATAGAGAAAAATCAAAAGTACTTTTATCTACACTCATGTCGTAAATCCTTCATTTACTTATCAGAAACGCTAAGCAAATGATATACCTTTCGATGGAGCCGTGACTAAGGATCCATACAAATTTCATTTCGTTATCGCAAAGTTGTAACAAAATGAAGTTTTTTTTTTAATTTTTACGCAGATGCTTGCTATTTGAGCACACTAGCGTGTATCGGAACGCAACCTTGGCGGCGCGCATGCGCGGTGCGATATTACTGCAAATTTATTTTCGCGCCATTAACGTTTGTATTTTTCCTTATGCAGTTTGTATAATATGTAATTCGTTATTCGTTGTAATATATAAGTCGTTATTACAAGTTTTTTAAATAAAAACCCAGTAAAATGTCTGAAACTGATAGTGATATAATCCGCAAATATAACCTTTAATAATTGTACCATACAAAATGTCAATAATTATTACATTAAACAATGATTACTTTATTTTGTCTTTAATTTAAATTTGTTGTATGAGTGTAGATAAACTATTGTATGCAACTGTACATAATTAGTATTTAACACTCGTGTATACTTTTATGAAACTCGCTGCGCTCGTTTCATAAACCACACTCGTGTTAAATACCCCTCATTATGCAACAGTTGCATAAATAGCTATTAAAATACAGATAAAACACGTTTTTGTATGGGGTCCTTAATTTTTCACTGTGAAAAAACTCTAAACACGTTAAAAAACCGACTTCCATCGCAACAACTTAGTACATTTTCTGGATTATTATTTTTGGTTTTTGTTAATTTTCTAATAAAGTACTACACCGATTTTGATAAAAAATTTACATGGGACCACACGGGAGCCACTAGCTTTCAAATAAAAAAAGAATCATAAAAATCGGTTCACCCAGTCCAACGTTATGAGGTAACATACATAAAAAAAAACATACAGACGAATTGAGAACCTCCTCCTTTTTGGAAGTCGCTTGAAAAGTTAAAAGTTCTTTAGGCGCGTTGGGCATTTTTGAGATGGGTAAAAATCATTGAACTCGCAACACTCGCGAGGTCAAAACTTATAAAACTGTAAAAAGTTTTTATTTCTGTCGGTACTCCCGGGGTGGTTAGGTTAGGTTATTTAAAGCGGCATTACAATAACAAACTCTGTAAAAAATTATATCTACCTACCTACATATTACGTTTCATGAAATACAGCCCGCTGACAGACAGAAAGACAGACGGACGTACATTCCCTCTCGTATATCTACCAGATACGCTAAAACTACCAAGTTTATGATATAGCGTCCCCTTTTACCGACCCTTAGGGCATAACAGTGAGGGCCGCTGTGATGTTCCCCCGCAATACCTTAGGTCTAGAATCAAGGAATTAGTCTTGTTTATGATTTCCAATGTCAAAGCGCGACACACGTCTGCTCGCTGCCGTGGTTCCGGCCTAGTGTCGGTACCGCGCCACTCCGCGCCGCGTGCGCTCTTTGCATTGCATTTATTGCAACGTCACAGCCGCTATTCCTGCCAACATCATAAGGCGAAGGCAAGGACCAGTTGCGGTAGGTCTTGCCGCCAAGACGCTTGTCCCGGTACTCTGCAAGGCGAGTGCCTCGTGGAAGAGAACCACTACCTACTGCCCAGGTAGTCTCGGAGCTGTAGGCACGCTCACCTCCCGCGGCTTTCGCTGCTGGCGGTTCGATCCCCGCTCGGGTCGCCAGAGAAGCTGGCTCCCACATCACCGGTGTGGTACCGGAGCTGTTGGCGCGCTTACTTACCGGAAGGACGGACATTCCCTCTCGTATATCTACCAGATACGCAAAAACTACCAGGTTTATGATATAGCGTCCCCACTCACCGACAGCAAGGTCATATAGTGAGGGCCGCTATTCCTGCCAACACCATAAGGTGAAGACAAGGACCAGTTACGGTAGGTTTTGCCGCCAAGACAGACGGACAGCGGAGGCTTTGTAATAGGGTCCCGTTCGTTACCCTTTTGGTGTACGGTCCTCCTAAACAGAGTTTCCGGGTTCGAATTCGGACGGCCACTGTACTAATTAGTTTTTCAAGTTTCAATGTAATTTCAACATGTGTGTGATTGTCGTGTTGCACACGGCCGTATGTGTAAATCTAAATGCCCTACATTGACCGCGGGTAAAGCTAAGTGCAACACCAGGCAACTGCCGTCTATCTCTTGGATCTGTGGGTTAAATTGTGCCACACGTCAAGAGAGAAGACCAATATAAGCTGGCCTAATTTTTTTAAAGTGAAACTTTTATTACATCCTCTAAAATTTTTTCGTCTGTGTTTCGCGTGACGGTCGGTATGATCGTTTCGTCCTCTGTACCGTAGCTCCAAGACGAGAGCTCAGCCAAGATAGTTTCATCCTCTGTAAATGTCTATAATGTGAAAAAAGTTTCAATTTTACCGTTGTTTCATAAAACCACACACTACTTTTTTATAGTTGATTTATAAATGTGTTTTGGTACGAAACCCGGAAGGTGTTTTTTTTTGACTACGCTATGAAAAGCAAAAACCAGAGACCAGCTCAGAGTTTACCACCTGGCGTGCTCCTGACTGTACTGACTCTCTGCACATAATCGTTATGTTGTTTTCCGAGATGATTGGCAAACATTTTTGGCTGTTTATTTTGAGTCACATTGAAAACACTACGTTACCAAAGAAGCTCGGTGTTAAAATATTATGAATAGGAAAATGATTAGGAGGTTAGGTTGACGGTCGTAGCTTAGGGTGACTTAATATTGCGGGGTTGGATCAATCACGCAGGTTAAATAACATGAAGCATGGTCATTACCTGGATGGGTTTGACTTTTAGTGATTTTTTTCCCGACCCTTTCCTTGCTTTGCTAAAGGCACATTACTGTTGGTGCCGGTTGATATCACTAGATGACAGTTATTAAGGCTTATACCGCCGCCAACGACCAACTTTGTAACCACTTTTTAATTCAATTAAGGTTTTTTTTCATCATTTTTTTTCTAATTTACGGATATGAGGAGTGGTGCATCGGGAGCCAGGTCGTTCCTTTCCCTCTAATATGGTTGATGGGAGCGATGGCTGACTCTCGCGTTATACTCGTGACCGGGTGCTGTCCGTGTGAACTGGCCTACTCTTGTTAAAAGTATCAATGACATTCAATAATTTTATGTATAACTTTTCGTGTCATATTGTTTTTTATGTTCTGATGACATTATCTGGTTTATTTCTAGGATTTAATGTTGACATTATTAACTAACGATTGTTTATTTCTTGATTTTTCACAAATGAAATTATGTTATTAATATTTTATGACTATCAGAAAGAGTGTAATTTGCACCTATTTTGAATAAATATCTTGAATATTAAATCAGGGTTTTGATTTCCTCGCATTCTATTTTAATACTAAGAACTAAAGAAAAATATATCCTGATGCATCCTTTTTTTTCTAGTTACTGCAATTTTAATCATTTTATATTGATTTGTAAAGAAGTTCATTAATTATCATAATGTTTCGACATTATGATCATTAATGAACTTTTTAACAAATCGATATAAAATGATTTTGTTTTCTTTCTTTTTGGCAATCCTTCTTATTTTATTAATAACGTATTAAAAACCACAATTTTCGCATGATTCGCCCGCAGCGATTGACGTAACAGCCTCGTTGCAGTACGAGCTGACAAGAACTTTAATTCCAAGGTATTTCATTCGTTAATCGAGTTGCTAATTTTAGGGATGGAGAAACCTCACGCTGAAACAGATCAGATGCCTTAAAAAACTTCTGACAGTGGGGTTTACCGCTTGCTCTACAACTCCTCAAACCCGAAATAGGGAAACATTTATGAGGGTTTTTAACGAGGAAAATAAAAAAAAAAGACCGGCTAAGTGCGAGTCAGAACCGCACACAAAGGGTTCCGTACTATAATACTAGATGGCGCTAGTTTCTTCATGTGAAACCCCCTTATTTTTTCACGTTTTCTAATTTTTGTGTTAGAGCGGCAACAGAAATGCATCATCTGTAAAAATTTCAACTGTCCAGCTATCACATTTCATGAAATATAGCCCGCTGACAGACGGACAGATAGACAGCGGAGGCTTAGTAGTATTTGGGTATACGGAGCCCTAAAAAATTATTTTCATCCGCAGTTAATAAGCCCTTGGCATCATCTAATCACTCGGGGAGAGTTGTTCACTTACATTATCAGGAGCCCCTTTTTTTAGGTATTCCCGAACGACCAATGAGAAGGAGTTTCTATGGAACCCACGACGACGTTCAGAAAGTTGGGTTTACAAATTTGTGGCTAACACTCTAGCTTCACATCAGTAGGTCGCGGGTTCAATTCGAATAAAGGGTCTATAATTTTGTTAAACTTGGTTTGGTTGATGGTACTGTATTTCCTAAGTCCGCCTTAATTAATTTGAGCATTTGGCTTTTTGGGCATATAAACTCTTCTTCTTTGCCCTCGCCTTTTCCCGTTACACGGGGTCGGCTTTCTATATCATGCGGCGCCATGTAATCCGCTGGCTGGTATCCTCTTGTTTAAGTCCGAGGCTCTTCATGTCCCTTTGGACATTCGTCAACCATTGGGCTTAAAAACTCTTTAAAATAAAATCTTGTACAGAAAGCTTTCAGGTTTTTCGAAAAATATTAATTAATTGTTATTTTAATTAGATTTTTTTACGATTGACGTAATTGTTAATTTTTTTACTTCTGAGGCTCCGCTGTCCGTCTATCTGTCCGTCTGTAAGTCAGCGAGCTGTATTTCATAAACCGTAATAGGTAGACAGTTGAAATTTTCATGGAGTGTGTTTTTCTATTGCCGCTATAATAACACATAATAAAAATTACATACAGAGGTATTTTAGAGGTATTTTTGATTTTGCTCTTTATAAGCGTACTAGCATACAAGCTCTACGTACAAGCATACAAGCTCTACGTACTAGCATACAAGCTCTACGTACAACCATACAAGCTCTACGTACAAGCATACAAGCTCTACGTACAACCATACAAGCTCTACGTACAAGCGTACAAGCTCTACGTACAAGCGTACAAGCTCTACGTACAAGCGTACAAGCTCTACGTACAAGCGTGAAACTTGGCGTAAGTATGGTATTAATTCTGAAGTAAAACAACAAGTAATAAAAACCGACCAAGTATGAGTCGTACTCGTGCTAAGGAGTCCGAACTGAATAATAAAATTAAATAATTTTTGAATTAATTAATAAACGATTTACTTCAATAAAAAAATAAAAAAGAATACAAAAAAAATATTATACTACTAACACAAAAGAATAAACATTTTTTTTTAAAAAAAAGGTTAAGTCAAAATACAACACAAAAGGCAATAGCTCAGAGTTGATATCTTTTGTTTGTTACGTGAATCGGTATCGTTGTAATAGTTGTATGGTGGTACGGAACCCGCGGAGTGCGTGTCCGATTCGCACTTGGCCGATTTTGTATGGATTTAAACCTTTTTTTGAGGATTAACTATGGGCCTCTTGTATAAAAGTGGTTTAAAATTGTTCACCTTAGTTAACGGCGCCTATACATATATTGTTGCACCCTCCTTATTTTTATTTTATTTCGTAAGCAATGTAGGCAGGTAGGTGCATCATCATATCAGCTCATATACGTCCCCAACGAGGGGCTCGTGCCTACCCTGAATTAGGACGATCGGGACTTGGGTCGACCACGCGGGCCCAGTGCGGGTTGGTCGACTTCACACACAACCTGCGAGTTTCTTCGCAAGCGTGTGCAGGTTTCCTCACGATGTTTTCCTTCACCGTATAAGAGCGTCGGATAAACGTACATCTGAAATCGAAATCCGAAAACACATTGGTACAGTCAAGATCAAAAATATAGATACGTTTAAAGCATCAGAAATATGTATATACTACCTTATATTGTACAAACATAAGGTCGTGGATACATATTTTTGATGCTATGAACGTATCTATATTTTTGACCTTGACTGTACGTGGCAGGATCGAACCACGACCTCCCGGACAGGAGGTATCGGCCCTTGCCGTTACGCCACCGACGCCATTAGGTAGTATTATTGTCTAGGTAGCTGCACATGACATTCAAAATTTATACATGCATAGGAGCAATTACACCCAAATCACTGAACCTACCTACGCTTTATCCTCTCACGTTCGCATGACTGACGACAAATAATAGCGCTTCCGCCGGAAACAGCCGCCATTTTGATTCTGCGACATTGTGCGCGGGCGCACCGGTGTACGATATTGTTGGATAAATTGTACAATTATTGATCGTGTGAATAGGTATTTATTTGTTGTTTATTTGGGTAAAAATTTGATGGTACTCGTAGGATACGTCAGATGACTTTTTTAAATCTCGAATGTCAGATGACGAAATTGATGCTAATCATCATCAAAACATATCTACTGTAGGATATTGGTCTTCTCCAGGGTGCGCCACTTGTGTTGAAGTTCGACGAGGGTTCCACTGAGGGAACCACGACTTCCCGGATAGGAGGTAGCAGCCTTGCCTTCATTTATTTAAATCTAATTATTAATTTATATTATAATAATAATACAATTCCTCACAGTCGAAATGAAAAGTAGAGTTTTTAACTCGGGTGAAATTACCCATTTCACCCTCGAACTATTAGCGCTCTCATTTCGTTTGAGCGCCAGAAATTTCTCGGGTGAGATCGGTCACTTTCTTCACTCGGTTAATAATCCACTATTTAATTATAAGCCCATGACAGTATGGAGACCTAAAATACAGGAAATAATTTTATTTTCCTATCTTAGGCTCCAGTTTCTCACTAGCTATGTTTTTGTAACTATGTTTTGATGTGATGATGCAAAGGGCTTACCAATCCTTATCCTTACTAATATTATAAATGCGAAAATGTGTTTGTTTGTTTATTTGTTTGTTACCTTTTCACGCTTCAACACCTTGACCAAGTAGGCATGCAGGTAGCCTGTGTCACGGCAAAGGACATACTAAGCAACTTTTTATCTCGTGAAAATAGCATAGTCTGGTGCAGTTTCTGAGGGAACTGAAAAAAACCTCTTTTTTGGTTAATTTCTTTAACAACGCCACAGAGTAACTTTTTTGTAACAAACAATAATTAACTCTACAGGGTTATACAGGTCTACTAAAGATAAGCGTGAATGTAATTAAAATAATTAACTCTACAGGGTTATACAGGCTGCTAAAGATAAGCGTGAATGTAATTAAAATAGTTAACTCTACAGGGTTATACAGGCTGCTAAAGATAAGCGTGAATGTAATTAAAATAGTTAACTTTACAGGGTTATACAGGCTGCTAAAGATAAGCGTGAATGTAATTAAAATAGTTAACTCTACAGGGTTATACAGGCTGCTAAAGATAAGCGTGAATGTAATTAAAATAGTTAACTTTACAGGGTTATACAGGCTGCTAAAGATAAGCGTGAATGTAATTAAAATTGTTAACTCTACAGGGTTATACAGGCTGCTAAAGATAAGCGTGAATGTAATTAAAATAGTTAACTCTACAGGGTTATACAGGCTGCTAAAGATAAGCGTGAATGTAATTAAAATAGTTAACTCTACAGGGTTATACAGGCTGCTAAAGATAAGCGTGAATGTAATTAAAATAGTTAACTTTACAGGGTTATACAGGCTGCTAAAGATAAGCGTGAATGTAATTAAAATAGTTAACTCTACAGGGTTATACAGGCTGCTAAAGATAAGCGTGAATGTAATTAAAATAATTAACTCTACAGGGTTATACAGGTCTACTAAAGATAAGCGTGAATAATTAAAATAATTAACTCTACAGGGTTATACAGGCTGCTAAAGATAAGCGTGAATGTAATGAAAATAATAAACGCTACAGGGTAATTAGGGTACTAAAGATAAACGTGAATGTAATGAAAATAATAAACGCTACAGGGTAATTAGGGTACTAAAGATAAACGTGAATGTAATGAAAATAATTAACTCTACAGGGTTATACAGGCTGCTAAAGATAAGCGTGAATGTAATTAAAATAATTAACTCTACAGGGTTATCCAGGGCTACTAAAGATAAGCATGAATGTAATGAAAATAATTAACGCTACAGGGTAATTAGGGTACTAAAGATAAACGTGAATGTAATTAAAATAATTGACCACGTGGAAGACGTTAAATACAACCGACTTCAATTTTGCAACATTTTGATGTTTTTGTTTTGTTAATTTTATAAAAAATGTAGTAAACCGATTTTGGTAAAATTTATATGGGACTAACTCAGAACCTTCGACCAACATAAAAGTTATGGACCGGCCTACACGAACAGCGGTTTTGATGCCTACAGAATGAGCAAATTCGCTCAGTACGTCTTAGTTGATCAGTATTGCCCAAATCGGTTGAAGGTCGAACTGAGTGAAATTTCTTATTTGTGCTACATTCCGAGTACGTCTGTTTACCTCTGTCATTGTTTGTATTTGAACGAGATTCGGTAGACTATAGAGGTGTGAGTGTGTTTGTGTGTAGTTGTATTTGACTCGTTTTTACGAGATTAATGTATGGATAGGGCCGGTCCATTATATTTTGTCAAAGGTTGGAAGTACACAAAAATCCAGTATTTTTTTATCGAAATCGGACTACTCTGTGAAAAGTTATGTGTGATCATGAGTAAATAATTGAAATGTATGTAGATAAAAAAATATACGGGTTGATTTGAGATCCTTCTCCTTTAAAATAAATAATTATTGAGTTCCTTATCTTTTCTTTGGAAGTGTGCTTAAAACACCTGTCAAAGTAGTGTATTTAATACAATTTACAGCCATGGGGTCAAGTGCATCAGCGATGTCGGGAGATACTCCTGGCGGAGACCTGCGTCTTCCGGCATCAGGGTTGAAGTTCACCGTAAACCAACTACGCGCCCTTAATGGCTATGTGGACAACTTGTATGAGGAGGACCAGAAAGGTAGGTATATAGCAGGTATCAATCCCTTTAATTACACAAACTAAAACTAACATGAAATTAATTATGCGTTGAAGCGTGAAAAGGTAAAAAATCATATTAGTAAGGATTATTGACATGTTGGTTAATTTCGTAACGCAATCCTATTGGTTGTCAAAACACAATCCTTAAAAATAATTTTAACTAATAACACTTAGTATTCGATCGAGTCAACTCGCATTCAACGATACTATAAACAGTCTTCTATGAAGCGTAGTTCCGCTTCTGCTACAATTACTTCTGACGTTAGGTTGACCTTACATACTAGGGTTTTTTCGTTCGAGTTTCGAGTCATAATTAGTTTTCTCTAATTCAGGTAGAATATCAACAGACATGGAAAGCGCTGTGGAAAGTTTAGTCCAACGGATAGTAGATGGCGCTGGTCAGAGGGATCCACGATTCAGATGCTGCCACATCATCGCCCTGCATAGAGGAAAGAAGGTTGGAGCTCATTTTCTTTAAAAAAAATATTCATATTACATTTCTAGCTGTTTCCCGCGGCTTCACCCGCGTGGACAACTTTTCTATGACTTGTTGACGGTGCGCAGTAGAAAATAAGTAGCCTATGTGTTAATCCAGGTCTTTATCTGTCTACCTTACAAATTTCAGCCAGATCCGTTCACTAGTTTGTGCATGAAAGAGTCACAAACATATATCCATACGTTCTTACAAACTTGCGCGTTTATAATATTAGGAGGATTTAGTTTCATCCTCAGTGCAGACTACAACTAGTGAAACCAAGCAGATTTACCTTCTTGTATACAGGTGAAATTGAAATCATTAACCAAACTTTAAGAACATATGGTCATAAGGTCGAGTGGCGACCGCGCACCGGAAAACGTAGCGTAGGCGGGCCTCCCACTCGGTGGACCGATAACCTGGTGAAGGTCGCGGGAAGCCGCTGGATGCGGGCAGCGCAGAACCGGTCGTCGTGGAGATCCTTGGGGGAGGCCTATCTCCAGCAGTGGACGTCCTTTGGCTGATATGATGATGATGGTGAAGGACATACGAGTACTCCTCTCGTGAACTAAATCGGAGCAAAAAAAAATTGGACTGTCCATACAAAGTAATTAATCAATAAAGGTAAGTTGTTTGTAGAGTCCATTTTTTATATGCTTCGGCTGTATGGGTTTCTTGGGGAAAGTTGTTCAGTTTCATAAGTGGAGTATGTCCTTGAAGTTTGGTTCACTTTTAAAATCCATCCTGTATATAAATCCTGTTGGGGCTGCCGCGCTCTTGTAGCGCCTCAGGCATGTTTGCGCAAGCTCGCGTCGATTGCTTTTACGCAACGATGCGAAAAAGATGCGCGTCACTAGTGCGCAGAGTGCGGTCCAGCTCCAGCAGCGTCCTGAATATGATAGCAGATAGACTGGACTGTGTCTACGTGAATCACTGTTGTAAGGTTCACGTAGTACCAAACATTAACAACAAAACCCTCACCAAGGCAATCTAATTAATTTTCAAAATTTAAATTTTATTTTAATTTTTCTTTTTATTTATAGTATGTATAGTAATAGAATGACATAATAGAATGTGACCTACAATAAGTAATTTGATAAGATTTGATGTAAAATGAAGTTACCGACAATTTTTAGTATAAACTCTCTGTCGACTATTAATTATTGACATAGTATTATAAAAAATAATAATAATAATAACTAACATAGGCTAAGTCTTATTAACAAGTTCTGGATCGTTGTTATCTGAAAAAATAAATGATAATAATAATAAATCAATGTTTGTTTGTATTTTATGCGCTGCCCATCGGATTGCGTTGAAACTTCGTACAGTTGTTGCGCGCATGCCCGGGAAGGTAATAAAGAAAACCGGCCAAGTGCGAGTCAGAACCGCACACAAAGGGTACTAGATGGCGCTAGTTTCTTCACGTTTAGAAAAAACACGTTAAAACACTTATTTTTTCACTTTTTTTAATTTTTAGTATTTGTTGTTATAGCGGCAACGAAAATACATTATCTGTGAAAATTTTAAATGTCTTGTTATCACGGTTCATGAAATACAGCCTGGTGACAGACGGACAGACAGACAGACAGACAGACAGACGGAGAGCGAAGTCTTAGTAATAGGGTCCCATTTTTACCCTTTGGGTACGGTACCCTAAAAAACGACAAGCTTCTTGCGGCAAACGTATAAATCTTAAAACTGTATAATGTAGTTGAGTTTTTAAACCTAAAAAAACACTAAACAGGTCTCCTGCTCGGTGGACTGAAGCAGCTGGATGCGGGCAGCGAGGGACGGTCGTCGTGAAAATGCTTGAGGGAGGCCTTTGTCCAGAATTAGATGTCTTTTTTGGCCTGATATGATGATGATGAAATATAACATAGATTCCTGGTAGTATTTTCACGAGAGTAGGAGGTAAACAGGGCATATAAACAGGTATGGGCAGGGCACATAGCTCGTGGAACAGATGGCCGATGGGGTAGTAAAGTTCTCGAGTGGCGACCGCCCACCGGAAAACGTAGCGCAGGCAGGCCTCCCACGCGGTGGACCGACGACCAGGTGAAGATCGCGGGAAGCCGATGGATGCGGGCAGCGCAGGACCTGTCGTCGTGTAAATCCTTGGTGGAGGCCTTTGTCCAACAGTGGACGATTTTCGGCTGATATGATGATGATGATGAGGAGGTAAACAGTTCAATTATTTTTTTTAATTAATTTCAACAGATGCGTTCCCGTTCTCTCGAATACCTCGTGACCTTGGATTCCCTTCCCACCCTGAACTCGGACAACGGCTGTCATCTCCAAGATGGTCCAATTGGCTATGGGAAAATCAGGGTCACAGGGCGGGAGGCTGACAAGTGGGAGGAGTTCTTGACACCTTCGGGGTACCTTTGCAGGTTTGTAGAAAACTGTACGGATAGGAAACACAAGTATACTAAGTCACCACCCACTGACCATAAAAGTGCTGTATTTTTTAACTGCCTCCGTGGCGTTATGGCTAGTCCATTCGCTTCACACCAGGAAGTCGCGGGTTCCATTCCTGGTGGGGTCAACTTGAAAGACTCGGTTTGGCTGGTGGTAGGGCATTTTCTAAGCCCGACTGGCTAGCTACCACCATCTTATCTAAGTCTAAGGCTTGAAGATAAGACAGCCGGTCCTCCATTGCGTTGGGGAATCTTTGTAAGCCCGCTTCCATCTTCGGCATCATCGTCATTTACCATCAGGTGAGATGATGCCAAGGGCTTACCAATTGTTAATATGTAAAAAAAAAATATTCTAACCTTTATTAACTTTTTTAATGTTTACCTATCTTCTTTTTTTTAAATAACTTTTACTACTAGTACTTGCGTGTTGCCATGAAATTCCAAAATTGCTGTTTTGATCATCATATTATACAGGGTGGGAAGGAGTATACCGACCAATGACTTATATATTACTGGCGTAAGGACCCGGCCAACGCGCGCGACTAATGGGCCCAGCGAATTGGTGCGAAAATCGAAAGTTTCGCACACTCGCGACTCAGTCGTCTGCGGGACATTGTTCAGTGCGGTGGAAAAATATTCCATATAAAAATGCCTTATTGTGTTGTAAGAGGCCGTAAATATCATAAAAGAAAGGCTAAAAAGAAACATGGGATGTCGTATTATCGATAAGTAACCATACATTGTATTTTTTCTTGTAAACAAATTAAAAAAACGAATTTTTAAAGCGACAATTCTATCAAGGTTCTTTTAACTCGGCACGTCAGTCAACTCTCGCCCACGCTAGTTCGTACGAGTTATGTCAGATGGCGCTACTTTTTGCATGTGTGAAGAAAATCTGACTAAAATATGCAGACGGGCGGATCCTTCTGTTCAAATCTGTGATACCGACAGGTTTTAACCAAAGATCCTAATGCCTATTTAGACAAAAAAAAGTAATATAAACATGGGCCAGTAAAGCCTAATTTTCGAGATATTATTTTTTTAAATAATTCACAAGTTCAAAAAATCTCAAGGGTAACACGCCCTAATAATCTTATCTGACGTTTGTTGCCTCAAAGTATCATACTGACGTTGACTTCACTCGTCGTTTCTCGTATGTTGTCGGAGTCGTTCGTGAAGTGTGAAGTTTTCTTTTTCACTCTTTAGACTAAGGTTTCGTTCAGAAGGGATTACTATCGTTAATTGATTTTTTTGTTTCAGAAATTAAGTAAGTTAATAAGGCAGTTTTAGACCCATGTTGATATAAGATTATTTACTCATAGTACCACCAGGAATCCATGGTTAAAATCTGTCGGTATACTCCTTCCCACCCTGTATTCTAATCTTCTATCAGTGAAGATTTTTAAGTAGCTTTCTGTTTTTTATGTGATTTTTATAATGTTATATTAGCTGTTAGTCTTCCTATTAAATAAATAAAAAAGTCTATGCTCTCTCACTTTGAAAAGCCCTAAATTCAAAGTATCGGAAAATATTAAACAGCAATTTGCCTTTAAGACCCTTATCGTAGACACATATCGAAATTTGTTTTCGATGTACTACTTAATATAAAACGGAAAGAAATAAAAGATACAAAAGTAATTTAAGCCTTCGTTTAGATATGTTTCAATTTAATATGATGAAAACTAATTACAAACATCGATATGTGCTCAATATATTTGAAAAGTTTGGATTCAATCCGGTATGTAGTGTTTTTATTAAAGCGGAACTACGTTTGTATTGAAACTCGAGCCTCCTGGGGACCCTTAAACAATATTGTCAAAAAACAAAATCGCTTTCGAGGAACCCCTATCTCACCCACTCAAATATGTCAGAAAAAACTAAACACTAATTCTACTTAATAACAGAGATAAAAAAAATTGAGGTTGGCTTTGTTGCAATGGTCGCTTAACTTTAGAGATTCGTGATGCAGCAATTAATTTAACAAAAGTATGTTAAACTTCATTTTGTAAAATGGTAAAATTTGGGATAGCGCAATATGATTTTTATATCTCCAGCAGTTTTAAAAAAATATTTCCTTTAACTTGAACTTTAGGCACACCCTGAACACCTCATAAACGGGTTAGAAATGACATTTCATAAAAAGGAATGAACGAACAAACAAAATGGCGGCGAAATCCTATACGTTCGACAACCAAACTGTAATCAATCTGTATCAATCTGGGTGACGAGGGGGTGAGGTCGCAACCTAGAGAGCGGCAGAGAGTGTCCATACTGTATGTTAGTACTAATGTATATACTTTGCTTTAGGTTTGCCACTATAGTAAAAAAAAAACTTAGAATTTTTGTACTTCAGTAGTGTAAAATGGTTACAACGGTTTTGTTGAAACTAGGTGCGTTACTATCTTAATATATATATAAATCTCGTGTCACAATGTTTGTCCTCAATGGACTCCTAAACCACTTAACCGATTATAATAAAATTCGCACACCATGTGCAGTTCGATCCAACTTGAGAGATAGGATAGGGTAGGGTAGGGTAGTGTAGGATAGGGTAGGGTAGGGTAGTGTAGGGTAGGGTAGGGTAGAGTAGTGTAGGGTAGGTTAGTGTAGTGTAGGGTAGGGTAGTGTAGTGTAGTGTATGTAGGGTAGGGTAGGGTAGTGTAGGGTAGGGTAGTGTAGGGTAGGGTAGTGTAGTGTAGTGTAGTGTAGGGTAGTGTAGGGTAGGGCAGGGCAGTGTAATGTAATGTAAGGCGGTACGAAGTTCGCCGGGACAGCTAGTAACTTTATATAGCCTAGAGCACTCGATAGTTTGTTAATTTAAAATCGTAAGAAGGTACCTCTCTTACAAATCTAATCCCATACGAAAATGACTCTAATGATTTTAATAGAAGTTGTGAATAATTTCGACTTACTAAGGTCTACTGCACACTGAGTAGTTAATTTTTCGAGGAAAAATCCGAATGAGATACATATCATACAAACTTAAATTATTAGTTAATTTTTCATTAAGTCTACTACAGCCACATTTATTCTTTGCTACTAAGTATTTAAGCGTCGGTGGCGTAACGGCTAGGCGGCCCTAGCCGGGAGGTCGTGGTTCGAAGCCTGCCACGTACCAATGTGATTTCGAATTTAGATTTCATATGTATGTTTATCCGACCCTCTTACGGTGAAGGAAAACACCGTCAGGAAACCTGCACACGCCTGCGGAGAAACTCGCAGGTTGTGTGTGAAGTCGACTAATCCGCACTGGGCCCGCGTGTTCGACTAAGGCCCGATCGCCCTAATTCAGGGTAGGCTCGAGCCCCTCGGTGGGGACTTACATGAGCTGATATCATAATTTAAGAATAATGTTCATTGTTGATTTGGATACTATGCCAATTGGAGATTTCGTGAGAAAGTATTTACAGCATGGCTGTACAATTATTTTTCTTGTGCAGAGACAAAGTAGTGGAGCGCTGGGTGGAGCTGATAGCCCGCTGCGCGAGCGCACGCGGCGGCGGAGGCGCGCGAGTTCTTTGCGCACGGGCAGCTGCTCGCGCGAAGCCTTATAAGTACTGCTATTTGGAGAGAGGTCAGTAACGTGCAGTGTAATAGCCGTAATAGGTCCACTGCTAGACAAAGACATGTAGACATGGCTCAGAAGACAGATGGGTCTGTAGTTCTTCAGCAGGGTGATGTCACCCTTTTTGAAGAAAAGCACGACCACACTTCTGTACAATGCCTAAGGCGTTTGTCCGTGGTGCCTTGTTGTTCTTGAGCAGTGTAAACGATTAGAATACTTTTCTTCGGCTTTGTGAGGGGATAAAGAGTTACCGTTTTTTAGGCGCAAGAGCAGAAGAGAACTTGCAGCGTAGTATGTAGCCAAAATGTTGATAAATTCTGGTCCTTCGATTTCATTAGTTTGGCGCCCAACGTGGGACTGAACTCAAACTACCGTTGTGGGATAGTGGTAGTAGGCGGTTACCCTCGACGGAAAAAGAGTGGTGTTATAAGTTTGAAGCTTATGTCTGTCTGCTGTCAGTCTGTGTGTCTGTACATGTCATCGTAGTTCTTAAACGGGTGGACCGATTTCAATTAGTTTTTTAGGGTTCCGTACCAGGTGGCGGGTTCCTATTACTAAGTCTAAGCTGTACATCTGTCTGTCTGTCTGTCCGACTTGCAAAAGGCTGTATCTTTTGAACCATGATAGCTAGCGTGCTGAAATTTACAAAAAAAACATATGTTATTACAGGAATTCACTAATAAACAATAAAAAAAAATGGAAAATGCGAGAAAACTTATTTTTATAGATTTTATTATTTTGTGTGAAAATAGTAATACATAAAAGCGTGAAACTTGGTGTGTTTGTAGTACTAATCCTAAAGTAACACAAAAATAATAAAACTGGCCAAATTTGAGTGGTACTCAGTACTCACGCTGAGGAGTCCAAGCTAAATAATAAAAAAACTGTATTTTTCTGCTGCTCGCGTCATTGTCTCTTGTTTGAAATGAATAGGTATCATTGTTAAACTTGTGTGGAAATGTGTCGTCTAAATTTAATGTGTACAGAACCCTCAGTGTGTGAGTCTGACTCGCACTTGGCTAGTTTTTTTTTATTTTAACCGCCTCCGTGGCGTGATGGTTAGTCCATTCGCTTAACACCAGAAGGTCGCGGGGTCGATTTCCGGTGGGGTCAACTTGTAAGACTCGGTTTGGTTGGCGGTAGGGCATTTTCTAAGCCCGCCTGGCTAGCTACCACCATCTTATGTAAGTCTTGCCGCCAAACATCATTGTTAATAGCATTGATGTTCCGGCAACAACATTGATGTGTTCCGGCTTGAATACAAGATAGCCAGTTCTCCATTGCGTTGGGGAATCTTGGTAAGCCCGCTTCCATCTTCGACATCATCGTCACTTACCATGGGCGGGCTTACTAAGATTCCCCAACACAATGGGGATCTGGCTATCTTATTTTAAGCCGGATCACATCAACACTGATGTTTGGCGGCAAGACTCAGATAAGATGGTGAAACGTAAAACGTGAAACGTAAATAAGTGAATTTAATACGGGGGGGTTTAAATTTAATTTTTTCAATTTTATAATTTACCCCCCAAAAGTGGCCCTTCTGGAGGGTTAATCAGATGTTTTTTAAAAAAGTTGCAAACTATATCGTGTGACACATCAAATGAAAGGGCTTGTTGTTTATCTCAAAAATCTATTAATTATTCTTACAATCTCTGCAGCACAGTTCTCTCACGTGTTACACAAATCCGGGATCTGGGTGTTACCATGGACTCTAAATTAACATTTGTACCGCATATTGATAAAATTGTAGGAAAAGCATACAAGCAGCTTGGTTTTATACTTCGGGTGACTAAACCCTTCAAAAATCCTTCTACGTACAAGCTCCTTTATAACAGCTACGTTCGTAGTCATCTAGAGTTTGCTTGTACTGTCTGGCATCCATTCTATGAAATTCATAAGAATAGGCTGGAGAGAATTCAACGCAAATTTGTCAAATCACTAGATTATAGAACAGGTTTTTACCACAATGACTACCAAACATCTACTAAAAGGCATAACATTCATATTCTTGATCATCGTCGTGACTGCGTTGACGCTGTACTACTTTACAAAATAGTAAATAACTTGGTCGATGTCCCCTTGTTGTTAGAAAACATTTATCTTCGTGTTCCTCGCCGACAGGAGAGAAACTGCCGTCACAAGGCTTTATTTTTAATTCCACAATGTAAAACATGCTATGCTAGTAATAGTTTTTTAAGACGTGCTTGCAAGCTGTACATTAATCAACTGAGTAATGTTGACATTTTTAATAGCACTCCAACTAATATTAGAGGGTTGGTCATGTCTGCATTGTCTGGTGGTGGTGTTGTGGTGGCTGATGGCAGTGGATTGTAATGGAACCTTAGCTATGAGTACCTACATGGTTGAGGTTTTGTTGCTGTCTGCTTCTGGTTGCTGTCGCCACTTCTGTGGTGGTGCAGTCATGACCATCTTATCTTATCTCATTCATAGTGTTATTGTTACTTGTTATATAATTATACGATAATGAACTGCTTTATTTAAGACAGGAGACTATAGGTCTTTAAGTGATAGTGTAGTAAGTTTATATCTGTAAATGACTGTTTGTCTCTAATAAAATAAAATAAAAATAAAATAAATATATTATTTTGATTTTAAGACAGTTAGGATTCATTTAAGAAATAGGCAAAAAGTGACCATTACCACGCCCCCCTCTCCCCTTCCAAAAAATCACAGTGTATGAGATTGAAAGAGAAAACCTATGAGAAAATCTTAAACCCACACAGAAAAAATAAAATTACCAAGGTCTAGAATAAGTAAATCCCTATTTACCTAGAGCAAAGTATGTACTGAGAGGTCTTCTTCTGTTGGTAGTTAAAGTTTTGGTACAGAACCCTGTTTGTGTGTCCCCGAGTCGCACTTGGTCGGTTTGTTGTACAGAGGCCAGCACATCAAGCTATTTTTTATTTTTTATTTTATTAACGATTGGTAAACCCTTGATTGACAACATCTCACCTGGTGGTAAGTGACGATGTTGCCGAAGATGGAAGCGGGTTTTACCAAGATTCCCCAACGCAATGGGGAACTGGCTATCTTATCTTCATGCCGGAACACACCAATGATATCAACATTGATATTTGGCGGCAAGACTTAGATAAGATGGTGGTAGCTAGCCAGGCGGGCTTAGAAAATGCCCTACCACCAACCAAACCGAGTCTTACAAGTTGACCCCGCCGGGAATCGAACCCGCGACCTCCTGTGTAAAGCCAGTGAACTTTGCCTCTGAGCTACGGAGGTGGTTAAACTCATTCACTCGTAGTACGATTCTGATCCATACCCATTCGGCATAAGAACGGTACAAAGTCCAAAGTGTGTAGCTTGATGTGGCGCCGTGTGTACATAAAATAAGCTTGCTCGCATACATATTACGGATGTGCAATACCGTTTTGGTTATATAATTATAAAAGCGAACAAAGCCGTTAAGACACTGAGCGAAAATTATTGTCAATTAGACAAAAAAACATTAACCACACACAACCCTTTAAGTAACTTATTCAATGAGTCAACGTTTTTATTGTCAGATTTTTGTTGCCAAATTAACAACATTCATCGACAACGTTATACTTGGTCAGACGTACATAGTTTACAAACAATGTTTAACGTAGTCATAAAGTCACAGCGTAACATTGTCTCCTTTATGTTAAAACATTGACTTTGTAGCAATGTAACCTTACCTATCCAACTCTTTAATGAGGTCAATCTGACAACTCAAAAATTGTCTCTTTGACAACTGAGTTTTGTCTTTGTGGCAATGTAATGTAACCTAACCCACTCTCTGACTTTGTTAATCTAACAACTCCTATATTGTTCCTTTGACGACTGAGCGTTGTCTCTATAGCAATATAACTTAACCAAACCTTTTCTTAAACGTTGTTAATCTGACAACTCTAATATTGTTCCTTTGACAATTGTGCGTTGTCTCAGTAGCAATGAACGAACGTTGTTAATCTAACAACTCTTATATTGCCCCTTTGACAACTGAGTGTTGTCTCTGTAACAACCTTCTCCTTCCACGTTGTTAATCTAACAACTCTTAAATTGTCCCTTTGACAACTGATCGTTGTCTCTGGAGCAATGCCTCCAATGTTGTTAAACGGACCACTCTAAAAGAGCAAATTTATTTTTAATGTTATTTGCGAAATAATTGTTTTTGTCACAAAATTTTAACAACAGCAACCATTTTTCAAATAACATTAAAGAGTAATTTGCTTTTTAAAAGTTCTCAGTTTTACAACGTTGAAGGCATTGCTACAGAGACAAAAGCTCCGTTGAAAAGAGACATTATAAAAAAATAAATCTATTAAAAATTGGGAACCTTCTCACCACCAGGTACGATTCGGGGAGTGTGGTTTATTTGACTAGCAGGTGTTTGTATTTGTTGTTTTAGTTCTAAGTTTGACATATTTTATTGTAATTGTTTGAAATTTTGTAGGCAATTGACATCAATAAAATTTCATATTAAAAAAATATTTTACTCTTGTCTATGCATTTGAAATTAATACTGATAGCAGATGAGGGGTCTTAAATTAATAGATATATAAAAAATAAATAAATAAATAAAAATAAATAAATTATTTATATATTTAATAATAAAACACTTTATCATTATTACACATCATATAATAAAGAACCACGTATTAACACTGAGAAAAAAATGGTTAAATTGATCAAGGCACTTATTTATTATATTTTAATTATATTTAATGTTAAGGTCAATGATTCTATTGATTGAAATTATAAGGAACATTGTAGTGCTTATCAAGTAACTTGATTATTTTTTAGTGATGTCTTCGTTTAAATTGTAACTACACAACATTACTTTTAATAATGACAATTGAATTAATTGATACAAACGAACTTATGAGCGTGTCACGTGAATAACCGTTCTAGAACATCTTAAAAATACTTTTACTAAACGGGAGTAAGTTTCTCTCTGGAAGCAATATGTTCCAATTTCAGCTGCGGTTGAAACACGTGGCAGAAAACCGTTCTTTGTTTCGTCTTTTGATAACCTCCATACTTTCTTTTTCGGTACAGCTATGATGGGCATCTGTCGGAGTAGGGCAACGATCCCCAGCAACGCGGCCACGTTTGCTTGTTCTTCACCAACTGTATAAGAAACACATAGACTATAATATTGATTTGGCTAATCGATTGGTATGATAGGTAGCGACCCTGACTGTACTTACGCCGAAGGTCGTGGGTTCAATTACCGTCCCAGACAAACACTTTGTGATGAACAGGATTTGTTTGCCTGGGGCCTGGGTGTTATAAGTGTACTATAGATTTTACCTGCTTATCTGATTCGATCCCCAATTTTAGGAGTTAGCAGAGCCAATTCTTCGTCACTTGCTTCTAAAAGGTCTTGCAAAGTCACTCCCTCCGCTGAAAGCAAATAAGGTAGGTAATACGTATTTGGCCTTAGGCTCAGAATTTATATAGCACTATGCCTTTGGATTCTCTTATAGTTTCGACACCGCGTTGACTATGAACCGATTCTTTAAACGCCGTTACGTAGGTATAAATTGCTCGACTTGCACGCAAAAGTTGTAATGCATGCGAAGTTTGCCCGATAACTTGGTATGCTTTTTTTATACGACCGCATCCGTGGACCGGCCGGATCCCGGGAATGCCCGGGATACCCTGCCATTATCATACCAAATGCGCACGTCACGTCTCGCCGTGAAGCGGCCTTTACTCATCAGTCTTCTCACAGGTTGCATTGGTTGGTTAACTGAGCGAGAGATTAAAATGAACTCCACTACAAAGCTTAGCAGTAGAAGAGACAATAACGTTTTGTTGGAAGGATCAAGGAAGGACAAAGTTCAGTCGAAATAACAAAAGAACTTAGTTGGGAGTATAAAAAATCATTGTCAGATTGGCGTGATTGACATAAATAAGAAACCTACAATATATCTACAGAGACTAAAGAACTTTGTTGGTAGTACTAAGTAACATTGTGATACTGAGGCTCTGCCAGGCAACCGTTAGGTATTTTAAGACACACAAACAATACTAATTTATGGCGATAGATCCGGATAGCATTAAACCCATGGCGTGCCGTATGTGTCTCGCCGCCTCTTCTTTCATATAAAATGTGGACGCCTTTTCTGTCTGGCCTGCGCCTAAGATCAGGCATGCATCACACATACGTCTACCACTACATTGATCAATTATCATATCATAGTATAGCAAATACTTAATACGTAATTTAAACACTCAGTTCAAACACCACCGCTGGCCTACAACTTTTATTAGAGGTAACGATCTAAGTATGCCCTCTCTTTATTGAACCTACTTTAAGGCAAATAGAATAGAAATAATAATGGAAAACTATATACTTACATGCACACACATAAAACAAAAGAGGTACAACTTTATAAGAAACAACACAGAATAACCTAGTTAATCTAGTAGGTTTAAAGAGGTGAACTTACCCGACATATTGTCTATGAGGTGGGCCAACCTGGCATTATCCAGAAATTCCTCCATTTTAATTTAATGTCACACTGCGCAGTGCGCACACGTTCACTTGTCGCGATACGTCACAGGAATGAACGAACGATATACAATGCTTTGATTAGTCGTCATCCCCCCTCACGCGCCTCATACCCCACATATTGTGCCTCCATTAATATTCAGTAATAAACTTTGTCAATTTGTTAAGTTTGTTGTACAAGTACAATTTCTTCTTTTGTCAATTTCTATATGTTTACTTTGTCAATTTGTTTTTTTTTCGACACAACGTTAAACATTAACGAATTAACAATGTTTTTTTGCTCGCCCGGCAATATGGTAAATCTCTCTTGAAATTGACAACATTCAAATTGTGTGTAGCACAACTTAAGTCTGACAACATTGGAATTGAGACTATAACTATGGAGATATTGACTCACAAGCAACAAACAATCGACAACGCTTATTTTGAACGTTGTGGGCTATTTTTTCTCTCAGTGGACGAGGTATTGATTGGAACAGTTGTCTCTGTCTTTTTCTTTACGTGTAAAGAGCAAAGAAAATAACCACACTTTTTTCACTTTTTCAATGGTTTTTCGTTTCAATCAAAAAGTACAATGAAAGTATGAAAAATAATAACATTACTCACTTTGTATTATCATAACAAACATTGTTGTATATTTTTTAAAATTAATACTTCAAAATACTAGTCATGACTAGAGTTGAAAGTAACTGTATAGACCTATCTTTGGGATTTTTTTTTCTATCGAGCCAAAACTGCTCAATCTTGTTTCTAAATAGCTTTACAGTTTAAGGAACATCATCAACAATAAGGGTATTTTTTTCAATCTTGTGTTTTCTATCCTTTAGGAGTAATTGACGTCAAAAATAACGAAAATCTGTAATATTACCGCCTTATAAAAATATATTTTTATTTTTTTTATTTTTTTATTCTTAATTGGTAAGCCCTTGGCATCATCTCACCTGACGATGATGCCAAAGCTGGAAGCGGGCTTACCAAGATTCCCCAACGCAATGGGATCTGGCTATCTTATCTTCAAGCCGGAACACATTAATGTTCTTAACACTGATGTTTAGCGGCAAGACTTAGATAAGATGGTGGTAGCTAGCCAGGCGGGCTTAGAAAATGCCCTACCACCAAACCGAGTCTTACAAGTTGACCCCGCCGGGAATCGAATCCGCGACCTCCTGGTGTGAAGCGAATGGACTAACCATTACGCCATGGAGGCGGTTAATTGAACCGTTAACAAACTTCTGGCTCCCCCTGTTGTCGCCCTAAAGTTTCGGCTCACGTTTCCGAGCAAATTAAAAATACCTTCTGTAATGAAGTCATTAGTTTGCCGAAAACGGTCGTTGGTTTCCTCGTGGACGTCAAATGAGGATGAAAATGTAAGGTCTAATTGCATTAGGATTCGTAACTACATTGTTATCTTACTAATATTATAAATGCGAAAGTTTGTATACAGGGTGAAAGGTGTGGTGATACTTTAAGGTGGGCTTGTACTCATCAAACTGAACCACTTTTGTTCTGCAACTTTGCTAAAAATCGCAATTTTTAATTTATTTTTTAGTACAAATCGGTCAGCTGATAAAACGCTTTTGTATGAAAAATCCAATAAAAATTTCGCGATTTCAGTAAAGTTGCAGGACAAAAGTTGCTCAGTTTGATGAGTACAAGCCCACCTTAAAGTATCACCACACCTTTATGTTACACCCTGTATATGGACAAGCAACTAGTATCTCATCTGTGGTACGGATGTATGAATGTATGGATGTTTGTTACTCTTTCACGCCACAACAGATAAACGGATCTGTATGGAATTAACATATAGGCTACTTTTTTCCACGCTCGCACTGCGCACCCTCGAAGACAGTCATAGAAACTATGTTCACGCGACCGAACCCGCTGGCAAAAGCTAGTAGAAAAATCATCATATCATATCAGCTCATATACGTCCCCACTGAGGGGCTCGAGCCTACCCTGAATCAGGGCGATCAGGTATAAGTCGACTACGCAGGCCCAGTGCGGTTTGGTCGACTTCTCACACAACCTTCGAGTTTCTTCGCAGGCGTGTGCAGATTTCCTCACGATGTTTTCCTTCGCCGTTAAAGCAATCGGTAAGTACGATGTACGTAAGTTTTTGAAAAACTCATTGGTACATTGGCCGTCCAGATTTGAACCCGGTACTTCTGGTTAGAAGGACCCAGTCGTTACCGGTTGAGCCACCGACGCTTTTAAGAGTAGTAGAATAATTCAATGAAATTATGATTGTGTGTAGGTAAAAACCTATAAAGTATGTGTGCTGGCATTGTCAATTGTTGGCAGTGGCAACTTTGATCTTGAGAGGGTCTTGAGTTTTTTAGCGTTCTTAGCGTAGCACCGTTTCATCTTATAGTGACATTGGTAGTACCAACGCTCGAACGTAAATAAAAGAACTCCCACTATTAAAAACACAATAATTATAATGATATAGCTGTCATAGATATATTTGTGTCACATCAAACCTTACAACTAAACCATAACTTAATACCTGTATTCACATCTACGGTGAAGGAAAACATCTTTTATTTATTTATTTACACTTATAGTACACCAAAACAATTTCGTAAAGCTAATACATATAGTTATTATAATGTAGTGTACAGTAGGCGGTCTTATTGCTAAAAGCAATCTCTTCCAGACAACCTTCGTGACAACATCGTGAGGAAACCTGCAAACTCGAAGGTTGTGTGTGAACTTGACCAACTCGAACTGGGCCCGCGTCGTCGACTAAGGCCCGATCGCCATAATTCATTGCGATCGAGCCCCTCGGTGGGGACCTATATATGAGCTGATGTGATGATTCACATCTACCGACCGTATCGAAGAAACCTACCATATTTTAATGAGGTCACATGATAAGATCTCGAAGAGATGCGTAGACTTCCCAAATTCAGTAGCATTTCACTACGTACTTTACCTTATATGTAATAGTTACTAGCTATTTCCCGCGGCTGCACCCGCGTGGACATCGTTTCTTTGACTTTTCGAGGGTGCGCAGTGCGCGAGCCGCAAGCGGCTCGCGAGCGTGAGAAAATGTAGCCTATGTGTTAATCCAGGTCCTAATCTGTCTACCTACCAAATTTCAGCCAGATCCGTTCAGTAGATTTTGCGTGAAGAAGTAACAAACATACACACTCACAAACTTTCGACTCTATAATATTAGTGTGATATGTACAGGTGTAACAAGAGATGGATATAGGAGTTGTTTGCTGATTCTTTTACTCATCCATCATACTAAATTAAATAAAGACATACACAAAAGAACCCGTAGTTCTTTGTTTTTTAGGGTCCCGTACCCAAATGGTAAAAACGGGACCCTATTACTAAGACTTCGCTGTCCGTCCGTCTGTCTGTTCGTCTGTCACCAGGCTGTGTTTCATGAACCGTGATAGCTAGAGAGTTGAAATTTTTACACATGATGTATTTCTGTTGCCGCTATAACAGAAAATACTAAAAGTTAGAAAAAGTGAAAAAATAAGGGGGTTCTCCATACAAAAAATGTATTTTTTTAAACATGAATAAACTAGCGCCATCTAGTATGATGGTACGAAACTCTGACTCGCACTTGGCCGGGTTTTTTTGTTGACTTCTCGTACTTTTTGCCCAAAACCGACAACTATGCCCAGTTTAGCGTGGTCTTTCAGACCAACTTTCTTTAGCTGAATTGACTCGGAACTACAGATTGCATGGGTCAAGTGAATTTGGTCGTATCATGAATGCTAACATATTCGCGTGCGACGTGAAATTGTCGTGAAAGTTGGTCCTTCGACAAGCGATTGTTGAGGTTTTAGTTTTGTTTTTAGAAGCGACGGCAATATATGTATAAGTGACATTTTGTTTTGTATGCACTTTAAATGAAAGCTCACCAATGTCTCCGTCTGTCAACTTGTCTATTTATTTGGTTTATTATAACGGCCTAAATATGAAATAATTAAATTTTAAGGTTTTTCGAAAATTACTTTTTTTATCTACTGTTATTCGGTTCGAGTAAGAACATAATTTTAATTTCCGAATACAGAGTGAATTTAAACTTTGAGAAGGAGAAGACTTTTGTCACCATGACAGTTTTGTCATTCTCAAGAATGTATAGACATGTACCTTCGTTTGTGTGCGCACCTCTGTACATACTCTTGGCTTTGACGAGAATAATAAACATGTTACGCTAAGAAAAGTCACCCGTGCGCGTAGCCTAAGACACATTTTTTTTTATCCACAATTGGTAAGCCCTTGGCATCATCTCACCTGATGGTAAGTGACGATGATGCCGAAGATGGAAGTGGGCTTACTTAGATTCCTCTACGCAATGGAGAACTGGCTATCTTATCTTCAAGTCGGTACATCATAATATCAGCCAAAAATCGTTCACTGCTGGACAAAGGCCTCCCCCAAGGATTTCCACGACGACCGGTCCTGCGCTGCCCGCATCCATCGGCTTCCCGCGATCTTCACCAGGTCGTCGGTCCACCGCGTGGGAGGCCTGCCTACGCTACGTTTTCCGGTGCGTGGTCGCCACTCGAGAACTTTACTGCCCCATCGGCCATCTGTTCTACGAGCTATGTGAATTGCCCACTGCCACTTCAGTTTAGCGATTCTGTGAGCTATGTCGGTTACTTTAATTCTCCTGCGGATCTCATCGTTTCTGATTCGATCACGCAGAGAAACTCCGAGCATAGCACGCTCCATTGCTCTTTGGGTGACCTTGAGCCTTCTTATGAGGCCCATAGTAAGCGACCATGTCTCAGTTTCGTAAGTCATCACTGGCAACACACATTGGTCAAAGACCTTAGTCTTGAGACACTGCGGTATTTGGGACGTGAATATATTGCGAAGCTTCCCGAACGCTGCCCAGCCGAGTTGGATTCGTCGATTGATCTCTTTCTTAAAGTTGGACCTGCCCAGCTGGACTGTTGGTCCCAGGTATACATATTCGTCAACAACTTCCAGTGTAGAGTCTCCAACCTTTAGAGGGATGGGTTCGACACGGACATTTAACATTACTTTCGTCTTGTCCATGTTCATTTTAAGGCCCACTTGTTGAGAGACTTTACTGAGGCCATCGAGCATTGTGCTTAGGTCTTCCATAGTCTCAGCCACGACCACGATATCGTCAGCGAATCGGAGGTTGGATATGTACTCGCCGTTGATATTGATGCCGAGTCCACCCCAGTCCAAAAGCTTAAAAACATCTTCCAGGGCGGCGGTGAACAGTTTCGGAGATATAACGTCTCCCTGTCTCACCCCTCGATGCAACTGGATAGGTTTCGAGTTCTGATCCTGGAGGCGAACCGACATGGTGGCGTTTTCATACAGACACTTCAACACCTCGATGTATCGGTGGTCAATTTGGCACTGCTGGAGAGACTGTAGCACAGCCCAGGTTGCGACTGAATCAAAGGCCTTCTCAGAGTCCACAAACGCCAAGCATAGTGGCTGATTGTATTCTTCGGTCTTCTGTATAACCTACCGCAGCGTACGTATGTGGTTTATAGTACTAAAGCCTTTTCGGAAATTAAATAACTTCTGAAGAGCTTTTAGTACCGGTGATCCACCTGCTTTCAGAAGTTCAGCCGTAATTCCATCATCACCCGGTGCCTTGTTGTTCTTGAGCTGTTTGAGAGTCATTTTAATCTCGTACAGGACTTTCGGGATATCTTCGGTATAGTGTCGGGTTAGTCTGGCTCTTGGGTCTTCAGCCAGATCGCTGACAGGCAAACGTGTGATCTTGTACAATTGTCCATAGAACTTCTTAACTTCTTCCAGCAACTCAGTCTTAGACGATCTGGTCCTGCCATCCTCAGTCAGCTTGGTCAGTTGGCTTTGTCCAGCAGACAGATCTCTCGCGAACACTTTTGAGCCTTTGTTGTGCTCAATCGCCTCTTTAATACAATTTGTATTATATTGGCGTTAATCGCGAGTCAGGGACTTAGAGATCTGCCTGTTTAGTTGCCGATACTGAAAAGCGTCTTCAGAGGACTGCAAAACCGATCTGCGTCTTTCTTCCATGAGGTTGCTGGTGAAGTCAGAGATTTTTTGGTTCTGTTTGAACGGCGAGTTTTAAAAATCTTTGACCCGACCGTTTGGACAATTTCCACGAACCTGTCATTGTAATCGTCCACATTCTCGCAGTCTCCTAGGCATTCGAAACGATTGTGCAACTCAAGTTGAAAGCTCTCGGGGTTTTGGAGCTGGATGGGCGCCGGTCGGAGCGTAGACTTCATCAGTCGACATCTTTCTAGCTTGTTCTTCAGATTCAATGTGCCTCTGACCATCCGGTGATCGCTTCCTGTTTTGACTGAATTGATCACGGAGACATCATTGAATATTTGCCTCCTTGTCGACAAGATGAAGTCTATCTCGTTCTTCGCTACGCCATTGGGATGCAACCACGTCCACTCCTTCTCCATAAAGTCGGTCAGCATCTGGCCACGTGCATTTCTTACTCCGTATCCAAATTGCCCCACTCTCAGCTCACCATCGCTTCGTTTGCCCAGTTTCACGTTAAAGTCCCCCATAACAACGGTATAATGGGTCCTGGTTCTATGTAAGGCTGTAGAGATGTCCTCATACATAGTCTCTACCTCGTCATCGGAGTGTTCCGTAGTCGGAACATATCAATGTTGTTAACACTGTTGTTTGGCGGCAAGACTAGCCAGGCGGGCTTAGATAGTAATCGGTATTATCTAATTAAATGGTTATAGTATTTCTGTTCTTTTTAATTTTGGCTGCCATATTGACGACAAACGTTGATAGGTGGTTCTAAGAATTCAGCTAAATTCTAAGTTATTTTTTAACTGACATCCAAATAGAAGGAGGTTCTCAATTCGTTTGTATGTTTGTTACGCGATATCTTCGCAGATTGTAAACCGATTTTCATGATTATTTAAAAACGGGACCCTATTACTAAGACTTTGCTGTCCGTCCGTCTGTCCCTCTGTCACCAGGCTGTATTTCATAAACCGTGAACCCTATGTACGGAACCCTATGTGTGCGTTTCTGGTTTGCACTTGGCCGGTTTTTTTGTTATGCTGCCAGTTTGGTCCCACATAAATTTTATCAAAATCGTTGTAGTTTTTTTTTAAAAAAAGCCCTCACAATATCAGTATTGAAACCTTTGGAACTGATGCTCAAATCAAATACCAACTCGAGTGCCGATCGCTAACTAATTTAACTTAACTAATTTAAATTATGATACTGAGTTTTAGTTCTTATAAAATGGGAACACAAACTCGTTCATTAAGGCGATTATAAACTTATTTTTTGATACAGTTGCTTGAAAAATGGTCCTTTATATGCCAGTCAAGTATGCGCAAAATTGATTTTACCGCACTCGTTACAATTTACTTTACCACTTTTTTTAATTTCTAGCTCGGAGGAACAAGACATTTCTAGCAAATAAAAAATATAATAACCGAAGATACTTAATCTTTTTTAAGACTTGATAGGAGAATTTTAAAAGAGATGGGTTGTTCCTCCGTGAGGTTAGTACATAACGCTAGCTGATTAGATTCTCTTTGTGTCGTAACTCAACATATGCAAACGCTATACTCCTCTGTAGCTGCTGTCATATGTGGATTGTAAGCTTTCAATAATAATAAAGGATCACAGAGCACTATTAGGCAATTAGGCATGATCTTATATGCCAGATCCGACTGGGTGGGTACCAATGCTCGTTTCAAAGCTGCCGCCAAGCAGCTTGCTGGATTAGCTTGCGAGATTGCATGCCCGATTTCTAGCATATACGAATCATTTCATCTTAGTTCTAGAGGGTCACCCAAACACTGAAGTCTTCCCTGACACCATATTCAGACTCCGAATTAGTCATAACACTGTGCGCCTCTGGTCAAAGTTGTTTAGAGGGGACGGTAGCCACTTCTCATCAGGTGGGTCGTCAATTCACATCAGGTGGGTTGTCACTTCCCATCGGCTTTGTAGTCACTTCCCATAAGGTGCGTCGTCTCTTTCCATCAGAATGGTCGTCACTTTTTGCCACCTTTTGGAATCCTAATTACAAAAAATGATTTATTTCACAGCAACATCTCCGCAAACCAGTACTGATCGTCGTCTGGCCATTGTGGAAGGTGCGGCTTGGGTTATGGTCAGGATCGGAGCTGGAGAAGCCGAAGCAAAGCTGATGCTAGGAGCGAAGGTTGAAGGGTGCAACGCAGCTGCATATACTACTAGAGTTCCACTGAGTCATCCCATGGCGTTGTTGCACTACACCAGTGGTCAAGGGGTAAGATAGCCTCTCTGAGCAGAAACTTCTAGTAAGACCTTAAAGAACCTGTAGAAGATGTTATGCTGATGCTAGGAGCGAGGGTTGAAGGTGCAATGCAGCTGCATATATTACTAGAGTTCCACTGAGTCATCCCATGACATTGTTACACTACACCATTAGTCAAGGGGTACAATAGCATCTTTTTGAGCAGAAACTTCTAGTAAGACTTTAAAGAACCTTTAGAAAATGTTAAGCTGATGCTAGGAGCGAGGGTTGAAGGGTACAACGCAGCTGCACTATACCAGTGGTCAAGGGGTAAGATAGCATTTTTCTAAGCAGAAACTTCTAGTAAGACCTTAAATAACCTGTAGAAGATGTTAAGCTGGTGCTGGGAGCAAGGGTTGAAGGTTGCAACGCAGCTACATATACTACTAGAGTTCCACTGAGTCATCCCATGGCATTATTGCACTATACCAGTAGTCAAGGGGTGAGATAGCATCTTTCTAAGCAGAAACTTCTAGTAAGACCTTAAAGAACCTGTAGAAGATGTTAAGCTGGTGCTGGGAGCAAGGGTTGAAGGTTGCTACGCAGCTACATATACTACTAGAGTTCCACTGAGTCATCCCATGGCATTATTGCACTATACCAGTAGTCAAGGGGTGAGATAGCATCTTTCTAAGCAGAAACTTCTAGTAAGACCTTAAAGAACCTGTAGAAGATGTTAAGCTGGTGCTGGGAGCAAGGGTTGAAGGTTGCAACGCAGCTACATATACTACTAGAGTTCCACTGAGTCATCCCATGGCATTATTGCACTATACCAGTAGTCAAGGGGTGAGATAGCATCTTTCTAAGCAGAAACTTCTAGTAAGACCTTAAAGAACCTGTAGAAGATGTTAAGCTGATGCTGGGAGCAAGGGTTGAAGGTTGCAACGCAGCTACATATACTACTAGAGTTCCACTGAGTCATCCCATGGCATTATTGCACTATACCAGTAGTCAAGGGGTGAGATAGCATCTTTCTAAGCAGAAACTTCTAGTAAGACCTTAAAGAACCTGTAGAAGATGTTAAGCTGGTGCTGGGAGCAAGGGTTGAAGGTTGCAACGCCGCTACATATACTACTAGAGTTCCACTGAGTCATCCCATGGCATTATTGCACTATACCAGTAGTCAAGGGGTGAGATAGCATCTTTCTAAGCAGAAACTTCTAGTAAGACCTTAAAGAACCTGTAGAAGATGTTAAGCTGATGCTGGGAGCAAGGGTTGAAGGGTGCAACGCAGCTGCACTACACCAGTAGTCAAGGGGTAAGATAGCATCTTTCTAAGCAGAAACTTCTAGTGAGACCTTAAAGAACCTGTAGAAGATGTTAAGCTGATGCTGGGAGCAAGGGTTGAAGGGTGCAACGCAGCTGCATATACTACTAGAATTCCACTGAGTCATCCCATGGCATTATTGCACTATACCAGTAGTCAAGGGGTGAGATAGCATCTTTCTAAGCAGAAACTTCTAGTAAGACCTTAAAGAACCTGTAGAAGATGTTAAGCTGGTGCTGGGAGCAAGGGTTGAAGGTTGCAACGCAGCTACATATACTACTAGAGTTCCACTGAGTCATCCCATGGCATTATTGCACTATACCAGTAGTCAAGGGGTGAGATAGCATCCTTCTAAGCAGAAACTTCTAGTAAGACCTTAAAGAACCTGTAGAAGATGTTAAGCTGATGCTGGGAGCAAGGGTTGAAGGGTGCAACGCAGCTGCACTACACCAGTAGTCAAGGGGTAAGATAGCATCTTTCTAAGCAGAAACTTCTAGTGAGACCTTAAAGAACCTGTAGAAGATGTTAAGCTGATGCTGGGAGCAAGGGTTGAAGGGTGCAACGCAGCTGCATATACTACTAGAGTTCCACTGAGTCATCCCATGGCATTATTGCACTATACCAGTAGTCAAGGGGTGAGATAGCATCTTTCTAAGCAGAAACTTCTAGTAAAACTTTAAAAAACCTGTGGAAGATGTTTAGCTGATGCTAGGAGTAAGAGTCGAAGGTGCAACGCAGCTGCACTACTAGAGTTCCATTGAGGCATCCTATGGCATTGTTACACTACACCAGTAGTCAAGGGGTAAGATAGCATATTTCTAAGCTGGATTTTCAAGTGAGACCTTAAGGATCCTGTAGGAGACGTTAAGTTGATGCTAGGAGCGATGGCTGATGAATGTAACACATCTACGCATAATACAAGAGTACCCTTGGGTCATCCCATGGCATTGATGCACTATGCTTACGAGCAAGGTTTTCGACAAGGTTAGGTCAAACATACTCTGCTCAATTGGTGAAGGTTGTTGGGCAGTGGCCAACCCTGCTGTCAGAAATTTTGTAGTTTGGCTTTTCAAGCATGATCCGGATTCTTAGTAGGGTTGCCAAATAAAATAAAATAAAAGTTGCGCACTATTAGTAGGGTTGCCAGATAGTCGAAATTCTTAGTAGGGTTGCCAAATAAAAGTATATTCTTACATGCGTACATAAGTACAGAACGCGTTTTTTAATCTCACAGGGCTATTACGCCGTGGCAGTTGGTCCCCCTACTTCAAATGTGTGCGCAGAGCGAGCGTCCACCTGGCAGCTGTGGCATCCCACGTTAGAAGCAAACCTTGATGCACACTGCTCTGAGTTGTCCACGGTCGCAAGGATAGCTGGAGCGCTTAATGCGTTGATAGATCGGATGAGAGAAGGAAGTTATCAGGTATGTGATAATACAATTTTTCTCTTTTAAAATTTGAACTATCTGGAATTTCCAGAGTTCGAAACAAACTTCGATGGACACTGCTCACAACAGGGTAGTTGCCTCCATCGTATATCAAATATTGAATTTTATTCCCCAAATTTCCCCCCTTCTGAAATCTATCACGTATTCAATTAACTTAGAAACATTACTGACATAATGACAAGTCGTCAGAGGAATAAGCTCAGTAGGGTCACTTCTATGATTAAAAATGCGGTTCTAAGTTGTGAAGTAAGATGTACAGTACTCTTTATTTCACATCAATAATAGGGCTCCGCTGGCTGGTTTACTATAGCACTGAGATCACAAGATTAATCTAATGTCGCACTCTTGCTATAAAATTTACACTCAGAAAAGGAACCTCTGTCCTGGCTCGCGGTCACGAATAAAATGTGATTCAACTGTTTCAGAAAAGCTTTCAAACGACCTACTAGTTTGAATTTAGCAACTATTTAAACTTAGCTTTTTAATACGATCCGGATACAATATTGCAAAGGAGGCGCGAGTGCGTGAACGCAGAGTTTTTGGCAGATGACAAAAATAACTCTAATGACTAGCACCCCTCTACCACACTATCAAATGTCGCAGGGGTTGTACTCGTAAACCGAATGAGGGAGACTTGAAGTTAGAGTATGGGTTCTTTTGTTACACGAGCAATTTTGAAGAGTATTGCTCAAATTTTACCACAATCAAAGAGGATAATTTTTTTTGTACGAGTTTGACTATTGGTTAGTGCAAAATTTCTAGTCTTTCGAAATTCTCTATGGTAAATCTAAAATGGGCCCATCCATCTCTACCTTCACCTTTTATTTTGGTCAAAAAATAGTTCTTTATAAAAAAAAATACATTTGTTAACCCGCCACTGAACCTTATCACAAGTGGCTAAAGGACAAAAGAAATATGACATCTTGATCGCGCTATTAACATTTCTTCAGCACTGAGTATATTTACAGGTACCAATCATCAACGGTTGGTCCACGGCCGGATCCCAGGCATACCAGCTCACCTGGCGGAGATATCTCCCTTTGCTCTCGTCAAGTATAGGAACACACCTTTTCTACACATTAAAAGAACAATTCTGATGAGTTTAAGATTACCTTTGGAAATGGAAACATGTTCCCTCAGTGTCAACTGTAGGAATGGAGTGTTCCTATATGACAAGGACAATAGGAGATATCTCCGCCAGGCGAGGTGGTGTGCCTGGGGTCCGGCCGTGGACCAACCGCGTATGGTTGGTGCTCGTATATATGCCTATGAGCAAGGAAATGTTGATAGTGCGTTGTAGATGCTTTGTTAATAGCCTTCTTGCGATGATGGTGCCATCTATCGATGTGAAGATGCAACTCTCCATATAGTTTGATCGATGGTTCAGTCTTGAGCTATGGCAACGTAGTTGTTAGTGGCGGGTACTGCAGATGTCGCCACATCAACTACAGAACTTGATGGAAAGCTTTCCGTCCAGGGTACACTTCATCAGCTAAGTCGGTACGCGGCGTGCTGCGCGCTACGTCGTCGACTTGAAAAATGCGCTGTCTACATGAACTCTGGCGCACGCTGCTGTGTGTCGTCTCATGCTTCTCATCACCTTCTGATGATTTTGGACTCGTAAGTAACTGTCCTTTTCGTCTAATTTTTTCGGTATTATACTAATTATTAGGCCTATTTTTTTATTACAATCAGTAGGCCCTTGCCATCATCTCACCTGATGGTAAGTGACGATGATGCCGAATACGGAACTGTTTTTTTTGCAATAATTAATTTACTTTAATCTAATCAGGTGTTGGCTCCGCTTTAAAATTTAAGTCACTCTAACTGCATATGTTTATTTGTTTTAGAAAACGTGCAAATAATTAGATTGAATAATTCATTTAAAATCCTATCCTATTTTCAAATACTTTTTTAAGAGTCCGTAGACTTTTCGAAAAACCTCGGAGATTATTCAACATTTCTATGTATGTTTTAATGGAGTATGTGAGTCATATACGTACCTACGTAATATACGTTGGCGCAACTCACAGCTCGTAGCAGTTGGGGTAGTAAAGTTGTTGAGTGGTGAGGTGACCCCACATCGAAAGGCAGCGTTGGAAGTTGGACTCGGCAGATCAATATCCTAGTGAATGTCGCGGGAAGGACCGGTAATTGTAGTAATCCTTGAGGGAGACCTATACAATACAATATTCTTTATTGCATCACAACATAAAAAAAAAACAATAAAGAAGAAGGCCTATACAATAGGCGGCCTTATTGCTAGCTAGAAATTTCTTCCAGGCAACCTATGTTCAGCTTCAAAAGTAGAAGTCTTTTAGCTTGTGCAATTAGCGTTGCCAGGCGTCCGGATAAAGCCGGACAGGGTTAGGCTTTTTGGATGCATGTCCGGTCAAATTAGATGATGTCCGGCCTATCCGGTTTTTGTTAGGCTTTTTTATATTTCGTGATCCTCCAGTCACGTGGATATTCGGGCGAGCGCGCCGTCGTGATAAAGTGACTCAAGGGGACGGCGCTTCGTAGTCTGATTATGACCTCGTCTAAACATACAGATTGACTAACTAATGCACTAAATTTATTCATGTCTGGAGCGGGCTTTAAAGGAGTCCGGACTTTTTACCCAAAAGTCCGGCTTAACTTGGTAGTCTGTCCGGCTATTCAGTTTTAGGACCTGGCAACCCTATGTGCAATGATGATTGATTGAAAACACTTTATTGCACAACATAAGAGAAAAAAAAAGATAATGATGTAAGTCCATTATGTTTTTAGACTCCTGTCGCTCTGTCATCACGGAGGCACGGCCGGCTACGTGTGGCACGTGGAGCGAGGCAGCACGGTACGCCGCGGCGCTCGAGACGTTGACTGGACCTCGGACGCGTCTTGTATCAAAGCTTGTCTGATTCACTTGCATCAGCGTGCTGGTAAGAGTTTAGAGTAGAGTCCTTTGATTTTGTGATAGGTGGGTTTTTAAAGTGAAACTTTTTTTACATCGTCTCAAATTTTTTCGTCTATGTGTTGCGTGTCGGGTGACGGTCGCTTTCGTCTGACGGTATGATTGTTTCGTCCTCTGTACCGTAGCGAGAGCAGTCATGATCGTTTCGTCCTTTGTAAAGTTTCACTTTTACCGTGGTTTCATAAAACCACACACTTACTTTTTTTAATTATCACATCATCATATCAGCTTATATATGTCCCCAACGTGTGGCTTGAGCCTTTTTCATTTTTTTATTCACAATTGGTAGGCCCTTGGCATCATCTCACCTGATGGTAAGTGACGATGGTGCCCAAGATGGAAGCGGGCTTACCAAGATTCCCCAACGCAATGGGGATCTGGCTGTTAACACTGATGTTTGGCGACAAGACTTAAAAATGATGGTGGTAGCTAGCCAGGCAGGCTATGAAAATGCCCTACCACCAACCAAACCGAGACTTACATAGTTAACCCTGCCGGGAATAGAACCCGCGACCTCCTGGTGTGAAGCGAATGGACCAACAATTACGCAACGGAGGCGGTTATACCCTGAGTTAAGGCAATCGGGCCTTTGTCGACTACGTTGGCTCAGTAGCAGTTGGTCGATTTCGACACACAACCTTTGAGTTTCTTCGCAGGCGTGTGCAGAAATCCTCACTTTGGTTACCTTCACTGTAAGAGCGTCCGATAAACGTAACTAACCTATATTAAAATCGAAATTTGAAAACATATTGGTACGTGGCAGAATTCGCAACACAACCTCCCGGACAGGAGGCAGCAGCCCAAGCCACAGACGCTCTAAAATTATTTTTAGAAGGAACTAAAAGCTAACCGAACTAAAATAACAGATACAGAATCGGAGATCTGGAGTGTTACAAATAGGTATTGAAATCTTAAACAGCTCATATAGGTCTGCCTTACCTTCAATTTCAATTTATTCAATAAAATATCTAACATGCTAACAGTTGGCCCAAATCGCATACAAGTTAAAATAACACAAGAAAACGTCATATCTAATATAATATAATATAATATCATTTATTTTCAGACCAAAGTTCCATATTTTTTAGTAAGAAACAAATTTAAACTATATATTAGTAACAGCTAAAGCAAATAAAAATTTTGAATGAAACGGATCAGAAAGTTAGTTTTTGATGCAGACATACGGACTGCGTAGGAGGCCCACCCCAGTCTTTCAGGATAGGCCCCTCACACCTATCAGCAATCATCTTCAGAATCCCCGCCCCTTCAGCTGCCCCGAAATCTTACCATCAAGGAGTTTACTTTTTTACGCATAATCGCATAAAAATCATCAGTGCGGGCGTCAGCAAACATACCTTCTCAAGAGGTATTAGCAAACATACTAATACCTCCTCGTCTTGAAATTTAAGAGCTTAGCTCTTGTCTGTGGAGCAATCGCCACTTTAAACGGGTCTGTATCAGTTCCGTACCTATATAACCTGTCCTTCTCAAATGCCTGAAAAAAAAAACTATGTGGGGCTTCAGTTCATGAATTTGGACCACTTTACCCAAGAAACCTATATACTATATACAAAAAAAAAAATTGCAATTTCCATGCAATGTTCGCTAAGTATCAGCTGATCAATTGAGTCTGAAAAGTCCTCAGATCAAATAAAATACAGACAGAACCTCACGTAAATAAAACGTGCAGCCAATCAAAAGCACTCCAATTCTCTACGTACTCTGTACGTAGTACACGTAGACATAAAAAAGACGTGTGGCACTCGGGGACTGCCGCGGTAAAGCTATTGCATAGCATTTTGTATCAACTTATGCAATTATAATTATTTATTTATTTTATTTATGCAGTATTTCTTTTTCTTTGATATTAATTCAAGTTACACTTTTTGAGCGTGGTGACCGATAAGAAAACATTTTTTTCTTTTATTAATTAAATAACAATATTTAGAAGAGATTATCGAATTTCGCGCGATGTACATTTATATAGATATAATATCATATATACTTTCTCTGCGCGGCATTCATGTGCATTATCTATACACCAAAAACAAAGGTACTGAATAGTACACGTGCTTGGTTTGATGGTTTCTGTTATATACTTATTGTTGATCAGGCTGAAATACACGTTAAATGTTGATCCACCTTTGTCCGCAGTTTACTAGGGAATTATTGCGGGTATCGTTTTATTTTTGATTTACATTTATTCACCAGCTTGTAACGCACTACCCAAGCCTACGGAAAAGTCGCTACCTTGACACCAACTGGCACGGCGGTTGTTGATCCTGTAACGGCTTTTTTTTACAAGAGAATAATGCATTGTTGATCTATATAAATCATTTATGAGCAACATTTGCCGTGAACTTTTAAACCGATACTGCAGAACGGCAACGTTGCACAAGTGAGACAGATGTTCAAGTAAAGCGAAATAGATACTGCGCCCAGGATTAGTGTGTGCGCTTCGCTCGGGCGGGGGCGCTCGTCTGTCTCAGTTAGAATGTGGTGTTCGTGCACAGAACACGCGCGCGAGTAGCTACCCGCGTGAAACTAAATATTGTGATAATGGACGACATGGGTGAGTAACTACATAACGTAGGTACACTTTACTAATGTGTAGAAAGTCATAGTAGGTACCGATAATTGATAAAATTTAGGTTTTGCTTATTAAAAAGAAGGTAGTAATATGAAACACGCATTGGAGAAATACGCAACAATAATAATTTATATTTTCATTTCATTTATTTTATTCCATTAACAAAAATAATTGTGTCGGAATACATAAGATCATAGGTAAGATCATTTCTAAAAACAGTGTTATTTTTATCTCCCATCAACCTAATCTCTTTAGAAATACTAAAGTACCGTTCTTCTTTTTTTACTTTCGGCATGATTATATGACAAAAAAGTCCAGCATGACCGTCTCGAAGGCCATTATGGCCTATAAAATTAAATCTGTACCTACCTACCTACCCTTCAATGTGATCAATCGACTGCAATTTTATGGTTGATATTCGTCGTGCCGCCGAAAACCCGCCAAGTTTGAGTGAGTAATATTATGTTTCTGATTATTATGAACTTGGCTGTAGTTTAGATTTCAACCCTTTTTTAAGAACCTTGGCCAACATTACATTTATATTTTTGATGGGATTCTTATTTCCCTACTCATCCTTTTACTCGTTTACTCACTTCTATTTGTAACTCACCCCTCAACTCTTCTCAATTTTTTTCCAGTTATTAGACTAGCTATGCCCGCGACTTCGTTCGCGTGGAGTCAGAACTTTTGTATAAATTTGTAAGTTTAATATCTCTCGTTCTGCTCAACCGATTTTGATAAAAGTTGTCTCAGATGTAGGCCAGGATTAGTAGCTATACATCACAAAAAGTTTTATTAGAATCGATCCAGTACTTTCGGAGATTAGCACGGACAAACAGACAAACAGATAAACAGACAGACAAAAATTTTAGAAAACATTGCCAATTGTTCTATTTTTATAAACTAATTTAACATCGCCCCCAATAAGATTTTTGTAAATATATTCAACTAGCTGATACCCGCGGCTTTGCTCGCACCATTGTTTTCATTTAGAAACTTAATTTCGGTTTTCAAATAATTACTACATGATGCAATGGCCGTATGGTTCCCGGCTAAGAATAGGACCATCCCATCTCTTCCAATGGGTGTCGTAAGAGGCGACTAAGGGACTTAAAACCGGAGGATGGGCAGCAGCGTCTTTCCGTACATTGCAACACACCTGCAATCAAACTGCGATCGCCAACCCGCCTGCCAAGCGTGGCGATTACGGCAAAACCCCCTAATGAATTTCACACCCAGAAAACGGCCCCTAGTCCCCGGCAGCCCCGCTATTCCTGGCTCCGGTAGCAGTCATGGTAACGGCGGGGTAGGGGGTGCGAAGAATCCCCGGCAGATGCCAGGCTACCAAACCCAACGACCTTTGGCCCTGGCAACTTACAACACGCGCACACGGAGGACTGACGAGAAACTTGCAGAACTCGAAGAAGTATTGAGCAGGTTACGGTGGGATATCGTAGGTTTATGTGAAGTCCGAAGAGAGGGAGAGGACACCATGATCCTTAAATCCGGAAACCTGCTCTATTTCCGGGAGGGCGACCAACAGTCCCAGGGTGGTGTCGGGTTTCTCGTCCACAAGTCCCTCATTAACAATGTGGTCCAAATCGTGAGCGTTTCGACAAGGGTAGCATACCTTATACTCAGAATCACCAAACGGTATTCGATGAAGGTCATACAGGTATACGCGCCGACTACGGAACACTCCGACGACGAGGTAGAGACTATGTATGAGGACATCTCTACAGCCTTACATAGCACCAGGACCCATTATACCGTTGTTATGGGGGACTTTAACGCGAAACTGGGCAAACGAAGCGATGGTGAGCTGAGAGTGGGGCAATTTGGATATGGAGTAAGAAATGCACGTGGCCAGATGCTGGCCCACTTTATGGAGAAGGAGAGCCTCTTTATGATGAACTCCTTCTTTAAAAAGTCAAAACAGCGGAAGTGGACATGGTTGCATCCCAATGGCGTAACAAAAAACGAGATAGACTTCATCTTGTCGGCAAGGAGGCAAATATTCAATGATGTCTCCGTGATCAATTCAGTCAAAACAGGAAGCGATCACCGGATGGTCAGAGGCACATTGAATCTAAAGACCAAGCTAGAAAGATGTCGACTGATGAAGTCTACGCTCCGACCAGCGCCCATCCAGCTCCAAAACCCCGAGAGCTTTCAGCACAGATTACTAAAGAGTTACTTCGTAACAGATACATCACTCCCATACAAAAGCTTTAATACCTACGCTATATTAGCCTACAAAATCTTAATAATAATACCAGCTGTTTGCAGCGAGAAGAAATGTGCCATAACTACGCATAAAGAGAGTTGAGATTGTTTTGCCCGCCGCGCGACCCACGTGCGAGCGCGTCATCGAGCGAATGTGCTAGGGTTGTACCTATGATGATTTTGGTAATGAAACGAATGTTGTAGAAAATCAATTATTTTATATTTGTCGATCAAATATCATCATATCAGCTCATATACGTCCCCACCGAGGGGCTCGAGCCTACCCTGAATTAGGGCGATCAGGCCTTAGTCGACCACGCGGGCCCAGTGCGGGTTGGTCAACTTCACACACAACCTTCGAGTTTCATCGCAGGCGTGTGCAGGTTTCCTCACGATCAAATATGTTTGAGTTTAAAAAAATGATAGATGCATTTTTTCCCTTCCCTGAATTCCCGATTAATAAATTTTAATGTCGAAAATAGTCGAAACCTCGTAAATAATTTTAACAAATAATCAAAAGGGAAACAGGAGCAAAGCGGAGAAAAATCAATCAAAGTTGGCTTTTTACTTGAGTTGACCGAGAATTTCATACCTACTATTCATACAAAAACATTCCCCAAGAGGGCCTCATTGTGAGCTTGAATTATTGTTATTTTAAGTGAATTCTGTTACTATCTACAAGTCATAACAAAAAACGGCTTGTGAATGCAGGCTATAGTTTACGAAGTAACTATTTAGTAATCTGTGCTAAGTTCTTGAGATTTTTTCGTTTACATTCGTCCTGGTAATAAAAGTCGGCGGCGCGCGCGGGGGGGTGGGGCTTGATGGAGTTATTTCGATGACGTAATGGTACTTGACAAGTTTAACCTTGGATTTTGGTTTTAAACGGTTTATTTACTGCTATAGAAGTGCCCCCCAGCTACCGAGTGGCCAGCGCATTAGTACTTCTATTCTATGACATACCTACCTAAACCACGACGGCGACACTAGGTACCTACTATGTTCTGACATTAAGTAGGTAACTGTTATTTATATTAAAAAACACATAAATAATACCTGAAATCTTTAATTTACGACGATTAACATAGTAGGTACCTAGGTACCCACCATTGTTCTAAGTTTAAGGAATAAATGATGATAATTTGTAAAGGAATGAGAAAAGGGAATTCGAAAAAAACTAAAGATTTAAAATACTATTAACTTAGGTACCTTTGTTCGTCTCTCGGCAATGAAAAAAATGTCAAATTTTCATTTTTCTTTTGACTGTGACACCCATCCACTACACAATAATTGCGTGGTTTCGGCATTTCGATAGTCAGAGCGGTAAATGTGACGTGCAAGCACTCAGGCGGGCGAGCGGCAATCTACAGTCCGTTGTATCGTCTCCGATACGCTTAGCGGTAGGCATATAAAGCGTGGCCTTGAGCAAGTGACGGACGCCTGCTTTCAGCTCGAGTTGCACAATCGTTTCGAATGCCTAGGAGACTGCGAGAATGTGGACGATTATAATGACAGGTTCGTGGAAATTGTTCAAACGGTCGGGTCTAAGATTTTTAAAACTCGCCGTTCAAACAGAACCAAAAAAATCTCCGACTTCACCAGCAACCTCATGGAAGAAAGACGCAGATTGGTTTTGCAGTCCTCTGAAGACGCTACTCAGTATCGGCAACTAAACAGGCAGATCTCTGAGTCCCTAAATCGCGATTTACGCCAATATAATACAAATTGTATTAAAGAGGCGATCGAGCACAACAAAGGCTCAAAAGTGTTCGCGAGAGATCTGTCTGTTGGACAAAGCCAACTGACCAAGCTGAAGACTGAGGACGGCAGGACCATATCGTCTAAGACTGAGTTGCTGGAAGAAGTTGAGAAGTTCTATGGACAATTGTACAAGACCACACGTTTGCCTGTCAGCGATCTGGCTGAAGACCCAAGAGCCAGACTAACCCGACACTATACCGAAGATATCCCGGACGTCAGCCTGTACGAGATTAGAATGGCTCTCAAACAGCTCAAGAACAACAAGGCACCGAGTGATGATGGAATTACGGCTGAACTTCTGAAAGCAGGTGGATCACCGGTACTAAAAGCTCTTCAGAAGTTATTTAATTCCGTTATACTCGAGGGACAAACGCCTAAGGCATGGCACAGAAGTGTGGTCGTGCTTTTCTTCAAAAAGGGCGACAACACTCTGCTGTAGAACTACAGACCCATCTCACTTCTGAGCCATGTCTACAAGCTGTTTTCGAGAGTCATTACGAATCGTCTCGCACGCAGGTTTGACGACTTCCAGCCTCCCGAACAAGCCGGTTTCCGAAAAGGCTTTAGTACCATAGACCACATACATACGCTGCGGCAGATTATACAGAAGACCGAAGAGTACAATCAGCCACTATGCTTGGCGTTTGTGGACTATGAGAAGGCCTTTGATTCAGTCGAAACTTGGGCTGTGCTACAGTCTCTCCAGCGGTGCCAAATTGACCATCGATACATCGAGGTGTTGAAGTGTCTGTATGAAAACGCCACCATGTCGGTTCGCCTCCAGGACCAGAACTCGAAACCTATTCAGTTGCAGCGAGGGGTGAGACAAGGAGACGTTATATCTCCGAAACTGTTCACCGCCGCCCTGGAAGATGTTTTTAAGCTTCTGGACTGGGGTGGACTCGGCATCAATATCAACGGCGAGTACATATCCCACCTCCGATTCGCTGACGATATCGTGGTCATGGCTGAGACTATGGAAGACCTAAGCACAATGCTCGATGGCCTCAGTAAGGTCTCTCAACAAGTGGGTCTTAAAATGAACATGGACAAGACGAAAATAATGTTAAATGTCCGTGTCGCACCCACTCCTCTAAAGGTTGGAGACTCGACACTGGAAGTTGTTGACGAATATGTATACCTGGGACAAACAGTCCAGCTAGGTAGTTCCAACTTCAAGAAAGAGATCAATCGACGAATCCAACTCGGCTGGGCAGCGTTCGGGAAGCTTCGCAATATCTTCACGTCCCAAATACCGCAGTGTCTCAAGACTAAGGTCTTTGACCAGTGTGTGTTGCCAGTGATGACTTACGGAACTGAGACATGGTCGCTTACTATGGGCCTCATAAGAAGGCTCAAGGTCACCCAAAGGGCAATGGAGCGTGCTATGCTCGGAGTTTCTCTGCGTGATCGAATCAGAAACGAGGAGATCCGCAGGAGAACTAAAGTAACCGACATAGCTCACAGAATCGCTAAACGGAAGTGGCAGTGGGCAGGGCACATAGCTCGTAGAACAGATGGCCGATGGGGCAGTAAAGTTCTCGAGTGGCGACCGCGCACCGGAAAACGTAGCGTAGGCAGGCCTCCCACGCGGTGGACCGATGACCTGGTGAAGGTCGCGGGAAGCCGATGGATGCGGGCAGCGCAGGACCGGTTGTCGTGGAAATCCTTGGGGGAGGCCTTTGTCCAGCAGTGGACGATTTGTGGCTGATATGATGATGATGATGATGCAATAGTTTTCAAAAATTACTACCCATCCTACCCTACTGAGTTTCATACAAACTTAGTTTTCCCGTGATTATGAGAAGTTTTCCAGAAGTAAAAATTATCCTGCCGTAGACTATTGGTGTAGGTATGTGTTTGTATGAGTACGTACCGCGCTAACTATCAGCTGTAATTTTCCCGTGGTAAATGGGAATGAGAAGTTTTCCCGCGGTAAAAAGTAGCCTATGTCCTTCCCCGGGGTCTCAAAGTACCTCCATAGAAAATTTCATCAAAATCCGTTCAGCCGTTTAGGCATGAAAGAAAGACAGACAGTTACTTTTGCATTTATAATATAATCAAAAATACAAAATCATTCAACGCATTTTTATTTTTTAATTGTTGGCACTGGAAACCACTATAAAAAAGTAGACTATAGACTGTATTGAATAAACTTAGTTTTGACGTTAATCTATTGTAAAATCAGGGGTGGCTCATATATGAGCGGTCAAGGCGCGATCTTTGACAGCAGACCGCTGTCACAGATCGCGCAGATATGGGCTACCCCTTAAAGGTGTCACATACCTGCGCGGGCAGTGATAGCGGTTAGATCGCGCGATCCGACAGTTCCATACATTCTGACAGATCTGTCAAAGATCGCTGTCACAGATCGCGCAGATGTGGGCTACCCCTTAAGGGTGTCACATACCTGCGCGGGCAGCTCGCGGGCAGCGACAGTGGCCTGTCAGAATATATGGAACTGTAAGATCGGCTTGTCGATGGTCGCGGGCAGTTCCATACTATATGACAGACCGACTGTCACTGCCCGCGAAATGCCCGCGCAGGTATGTGACATCCTTTACTTGGAAACAAAATATTTTGACTGTAGACTATAGACTTTATAGACTTTGGACTGTAGACCGTAGACCGGAGACCGGAGACCGCAGAACGCTGACCGCAGACCGTTGATCGGAGCGTAGACCGTAGACCGGAATCTGCAGAACGCAGACCGTAAGCCGTAGACCGTAGACTGCAGAACGCAGACCGTAGACCGTAGGCCGGAGCATAGACCGTGGACCAGAGACTGCAGAACGTAGACCATAGACCACAAACCGTGGACCGGAGACTGAAGAACGCAGACCACAGAACGTAGACCGTAGACCGGAGATTGCAGAACGTAGAACGCAGACCATAGACTGCAGCGTAGACCAGAGACCGCAGACCGTGGAACGCAGACCGCAGACCGTAGACTGGAGCGTAGACCGCAGACCGTAGACCGCAGAACGCAGACCGTGGACCACATACCGTAGACCGCAGACCGTAGACCGTAGACTGTAGACCGTGGACCGCAGACCACAGAACACAGACAGCAGATCGCAGACCGTAGACTTTTAGTGTGTTTGTGTTTGTTTGTATGTGTACGTATCGCGTTAACTATCAGCTGTAATTTTCCCGCGAGAAATGGGAATGAGAAGTTTTCCCGCGGTAAAAAGTAGCCTATGTCCTTCCCCGGGTCTCAAAGTACCTACCTCCATACCAATTTTCATCAAAATCCGTTCAGCTGTTTAGGCGTGAAAGAGAGACAGACAGACAGACAGTTACTTTCGCATTTATAATATTAGTATGGATGTTCAGACACGCGAATTTACTGTTTTATTATATGTATAGATATGTCATAAACGCATGAAAAATATTGCCATACTTTATAAAAATATTATTTTTTACAATCTAAAAAGTTTTAATAAAAATTATATTTTTTTCTGACCTCTAAAAAAAATATATTTTTTTTGGAATACTGTATAGTCCTGGCCAAAATTGAAATTCTCCTCTATAGTTATTGACGTTCATTCATACACGTGTTGTGACGTTGTACAAAGCAAAGAAACAAAGTGGCAACAACGCACATAAGAAAACCACCAATCATAAGAATGGTGGCCTCTGATTGGTACATTTGAATCAGATCAACATTTGATGGAGCGGATTTGTATAAAGAATGTTATGAATTGATCGTATTTGTGCTCTTAAAGGGACAGCGATTGTTGATCCGAGCGGAGCCACATTTGTATGCAGGGTCATACATTAGATCAACAAAAGCTGTCGAGATCAACAATTGCCAACGGATCAACAATTAACTGATGCTACAACCCGAATGATCAACATTTGCCGAGTTGATATATCTATATATATATATATATATATATATATATATATATATATACACCTTTATAGCAGTATTATATTTTCAATTCAAAATTAATACTGCATTTGTGATAATAATAAAATGTATGTATATAGAGTACTCACTCATTTTCTTTCACTATTTTTTCGTGACTTTCTTCATTAATAATAAATGCACTTTGTTCATTCATATTTATTATTTATTTTCGCTTAACCGCGCTTTTATTACTTTCTTCATTAATAATAAATGCACTTTGTTCATTCATATTTATTATTTATTTTCGCTTAACCGCGCTTTTATTACTTTCTTCATTAATAATAAATGCACTTTGTTCATTCATATTTATTATTTATTTTCGCTTAACCGCGCTTTTATTACTTTCTTCATTAATAATAAATGCACTTTGTTCATTCATATTTATTATTTATTTTCGCTTAACCGCGCTTTTTTACATCTTTGTTTTTGCAATGGTAGTTGGAACTATACAGCCAAATATGGAATAAAATCTTTTTGTACCTATCTCTATAAATACAAACAGCTGTGTCTTAAATAAAATCTTTTTGCATTTGATAAATAAAAAATAATCAAATCTTTTTTGTCATATGGAGGTATATACAGTTTATGAAAAGAGTTTTATTATTCTCCGAAAATGATCAAATCTTCTTATATGTTTGTTTTGACAACCGATATTGTTGCCATGGCAACGGAGCGTCAGGTTTTTCTTCGTTACGGAATTTCTGGATTCGGTCCCCGCGCTCAAAGCCTGCGATAAAATCTATGCAATAGCTTAAAACCACTCCAAAATACTCGATAGCACTTGCCAACACTTCGTCGAAGACATGCACACACACATAACACACAGATACCGCATACATGTTTCAAAAAGTGGCTTCAACTTGTCAGTTCACATCATTCTGTCTGAACTTGTTTTTTTTTATAATCCACAATTGATAAGCCCTTGGTATCATCTCACCTGATGGTACGTGACGATGATTCCGAAGATGGAAGCGGGCTTACCAAGATTCCCCAACGCAATGGGTATCTTGCTAACTTATCTTCAAACCGGAACATATCAATGCTGTTAAAACTTATGTTTGGCGGCAAGACTTAGATAAGAAGGTGGTAGCTAGGCAGGCGGGCTTCGAAAACGCACTACCACCAACAAAACCGAGTCTTACAAAGTTGACCCCGCCGGGAATCGAACGCGCGACCTCCTGGTGTGTAGCGAAAAGACTAACCATTACGCCGCGGAGGCGGTTTAACTTTCATTTGATCTGAGAACAAGTCATTTTTTTTTGAGAATTGAGTATAGGTTCCTTGGGGAAAGTTGGTCAATTTCATGAATTGAAGCCACCACTTACACTTTTTCAGGTGTTTCAGAAATACACCATAGATAAGTGAAAATACCATAACCTTATAGCCTAATTTATGCTAGAAATCTCTATTTAACTCTTGCTTTTCTCAGGAGAAGAAATCCCCTCAACTCCATCAGAAGCTCTCGAAACAGCTCTTTTCAACCGGTGGGAGAACCTCAACAGGGAATGGAAGGCGTTGTCTGGTCCTCCGAACTACACTCGAAGACAGCTCCGATATCTGTGCCGGGTAGTCGAAGAGTTGTTGCGGTGCAAGAATATGATTGTTGTTGTAAGTAGATCCTACACTTCTATCTTCCAAGAGGGGGTCCGAATGACTTACACTTTTTTCGATATGGGCCGATCCCTGTATAAGGCCATTTTCTAAGCCCATCTGGCTAGATACCACCATTAAGGCTTGCCGCCAAACATCAATGTTAACAGCATTAATGTGTTCCGGCATGAAGATACCAGTAAGATAAGCCAGTTCCCTATTGCGTTGGGGAATCTGGGTAAGCTCGCTTCCATCATCGGCATCATCGTCACTTACCATCATGTGAGATGATACAAAAGGATTACCAATTGAGGGTAAAAAAGTGTTCTAAATCACACGACCATTGTTTCTTTATGGTACAAATTTTTTGGACTTATGAGCAGTAAGATCCCCATGTGAGCTCACCTGTGGTCATGTGTAGGGCATTTAAAACCTGCGGACGAGTACATAACCATTTACATGTGCAGGTTTCTTTATGACGTCTTCGGCCTGTTATTTAGTTAGTTATTTAGGTCACCTAAAGGGCAATGGAGCGTGCTATGCTCGGAGTTTCTCTGCGTGATCGAATCAGAAACGAGGAGATCCGTAGGAGAACCAAAGTAACCGACATAGCTCTCAGAATTGCTTAACTTAAGTGACAGTGGGCGGGGCACATTGCTCGTAGAACAGATGGCCGTTGGGGCAGTAAAGTTCACAAGTGGCGACCACGCACTGGAAAACGTAGTGTAGGCGGGCCTCCCACTGGGTGGACCGATGACCCGGTGAAGGTCGCGGGAGGCCGCTGGATGCGGGCAGCACAGAGCCAGTCATCGTGGAAATCCTTGGGGGAGGCCTATGTCCAGCAGTGGACGTCCTTCGGCTGATATGATGATGATGATGATTTAGTTAGTATAGAAAAAAATGCTAATTAATGATAGGCATTTCTAAAATACTTATGAATAATTGCCAGATGACTCCTTGAAATAGAATCACTAGTACCTACCTATATGATCTAATTTTTAGCTATATCTGTATTTTATTTTCACCGGTAACCTTGTGTTACTTGTGTTGCAAAATGGAGCAAAAACAAAATTTTCCAAAGGTCTTTGCAATTCGATTTCCTTTTTGCAGCCCTTATTCTTAAACTGTTCTTTTACAATGGCATCATGCAATAATGAAGTCCGTACAATAGTCAACTCTTTATCTTATTTCCCCAGGAAAGTCACAGCATCTTCCGTGCCAATTTACTTCAAGCCACCACCCTTAACCAAGAAGCCGTTGAGGACCTGATCCATGTTCTAGCGATCATGCTCGATCAGGCCCGGGATATGTATCTCAACAACTTCAGAGCGAAGACTGTTGGCGAGTTTGATAGGCAGTTGGCTGTTTATAGGTAAGTTCTGTAATCTTTTATTGATAGCAGATAAAAAAGTTCACAGGTATCTGTAGTAGGAAATACACGTAGTGATATCTACTAATCAGCTTGCTTTGGCATGTCATGGTGATGACCATCATCGAACCAGTCAATAGACTTCCTCTGATGGACATAGGCCTCCTCCGAGTTGGAGGGTTTTGCCGTAATCTCCCAAAGACGCTACCTTTTTTAGATAGATTGATAGATGAAACAGTTATTCTTTACCACAACACAAATACAGCACAGTAAATTAACATTAGTACATTTAAGTAAATAAAAAGCTAAAGTAACAAATTTAGTACTTTGCAGTTGCTTAACAGACATACACCAGTCGAAATTGTTCGGTTGATAACATTATTGTGCCGTAGCCAAGAAAAGGCTCCGACTCAGCATATGCTGTGTTTTTCACGCTTGGCAGGCGGGTTGGCGATCGCAGTTTGCAATGTGGGTGGTACAGTACGCGGAAAGGATGCTGCTGCCCATACTCCGGTTTTTGATCACTTAGTCGTCTCTACGACACCCTCTGGAATAGATGGGATTTTATGGCCACACCACAGGGTCACACCCCGGACACTGCATACAAATGGTCGTGAAATGACATTTCTAAAAACAAATGACGGAGCAAACAAAATCACGGCGAAATCCCATACGTTCAGGAACCAAACTGTAACCAATCTTTAACAATATGGGCGACGAGGGGGTGAGGTCGCAATCTAGAGAGCGGCAGGGATTGTCATTTCTGGCCCGTTGTATGAAGTGTCCAGAGTGTGGCGCAGGCAAGAAAGAAACCTACAATAAAGAGCAATCTTTCCCTCAGATCCAAGAAGTGGACGAAACTTAAAGACTACTACGACGCCTCATCAGCCTGCCTCATAGACGCGGTCCGTCGCGACCCCGACCTCCGCTCCGACCTTAGTGACCTCAACATTATGAAGCAAGTCTTGCACTGGCTTCATAGAGGCTCGAAAGAGGACAAGAAGTATTTAGGGCCTGTTTTGAAGCCGTATCTGGAATGGTTATTCGCGACATCACTGGAGAACTCTTGGTTTTTGGATGATTTTGATGAGAAGAGGTGTGGCAAAGAGTTTGAAGGTTAGTCATTTGCAAACATCGTTTCTATAAAATACTAGCTTTTGCCAGCGGCTTTGCTCGCGTGAACATAGTTTCTATGACTGATCCAATGGTGCGCAGTGCGCGAGTCGCAAGCGGCTTGCGAGCGTGGAACAAAGTAGCCTATATGTTAATTCAAGTCCTAATCTGTCTACCTACCGAATTGTATTCAGATACGTTCAGTAGTTTTTGCGTGAAAGCGTAACAAACATCCATACTTATAAACTTTCGCGTTTATAATATTAGTAGGATAAACCTTTTGAAGTATGTAGTACTTTTTTTTGGTTGAATTAAGTACCTGCATAGACTTTTTTGAGATTTTTCTACAATTTATGGAACCTAATAGGGATAAAAAAGCTGATAGCTCACATTAATAAAATCAATAATACTACTAAATTTATCGATACTTTATATTTCATTATTACTTCTTGAAGAAGTCTCTTCCTCTTACTCTAGCCTTCTGGAAAAACCTTGAATTTCACACATTTAGGGAGCTTGGGAGAACGACTTTATACCTGATGATACAGGGTGTAACAAAATTGGTGTACGATCCGTTAACTGGGGGTTCCGCTCATCATGGTGAACAACTTTCCCCAAGGAACACATAGTCAATTAAAAAAAAATTGGGCCCTCCATACAAAAATGCATAAAATTGGCCGATCAGCTGATCGATATGCATGAAGAGTTCATTTTTTTGCGACTTAAGCAAAGTCATTGATTAAAAGTTGTTCAGTATAACGAGTAGAAGCCTCAGTTAACGGGACGTACACCAATTTTATTACACCCTGTATATAATACATTGATGAGTACCTTAAAAATTGTTTCTAGGTCTTGAAGAGTTCTGCGCAGGAGTTCATGACGGAAAAGCAGAGCCACTAATGGGATTGCTGGACGCAGCTAAAAAGTTTACATGGGCGAAGGCTATGGTAGACTTTGTTGACAGATATCGACATATTGGTGAGTTTTGTTCTTTCATCATATCAGCCGAAAAACGCCCACTGCTGGACAAAGGCCTCCCCCAAGGATTTCCACGACGATCGGTCCTACGCTGCCCGCATCTAGCGGCTTCCCGCGATCTTCACCAGGTCGTCAGACCACCGCGTGGGAGGCCTGCCTCCGCTGTTCTGTTCTTTTTGTGATTTATTTTTCTAAATTTTAATTTTGATGTCTTATACAGGGTGTTACAAAAGTGGTCTACGTCCCGTTAACTGGGGCTTCTACTCATTATACTGAACAACTTTTGTTCTACGAGTTTGATGAAATCGCAAAAAAAATATTTACTCTTCATAAAAATCGATCAGCTGATTGACCAATTTTGTGCATTTTAGTATGGAGGATCCAAATCTTTTTTGAGAATTGACCATGGGTTCTTTGGGGAAAGTTGTTCAGTATGATGAGTGGAACCCCCAGTTAACGGGACCTACACCAACTTTTTTATACCCTGTATACACTGGCTTCTACGTACTTTTTTTATTACAAGCTTTTATTGATGTTTTTTTTTTAAATTTATTTTTTATTCACAATTGGTAAACCCTGATGTTGTGTTAGTTTGGGTTGAATCTTAGAAGGTGAATTAGAACCACTTTGTGACGTTTGATTGAGATAAAATTTTGCATACACGTTTAGTTTTGATGGCACTACATTGGCTAAAGTGACGCATTATAAATCCAATATAGCGTACTTCCAAAGCTGACGGATCAGTTATTTTTTGTGCACCCCCATCCTATGGGTTGACATCCTATTTTATTTTAGGCATATTATATTTTTTAAGGTTTTTAGTTTTAGGTTCATTGTTCTAGTATATATAGGATGACTTTTAATTAGTTCTTGATAGCAAAGGATATGAATGTACTCGTGATTACAAACAACTTTCGCAAATAAACTATATGTCAAATATGAAATAAAAAATTTGGTCCTTCATACATTTTTGTCGATTTGATAACTTGTTATGTACCGAGGACCTAAATTTTTTTTCTGATTCGACATATAGTTTCTTTGGGAAAGTTGTTTGTAATCACGAGTACATTCATATCCTTTGCTATCAAGAACTAATTTAAGGTCACCCTATATATATTTTTTATTTCTATTAATAATTAAAAAGCGTCGGTGGCTCAACCGGTAACGACTCGGTCCATCTAACCAGAGGTACCGGGTTCAAATCTGGACGGCCAATGTACCAATGAGTTTTTCAAAAACTTACGTACATACTTACCGATTGCTTTAACGGTGAAGGAAAACATCGTGAGGAAACCTGCACACGCCTGCGAAGAAACTCGAAGGTTGTGTGTGAAGTCGACCAACCCGCACTGGGCCCGCGTGGTCGACTAAGGCCTAATCGCCCTGATTCAGGGTAGGCTCGAGCCCCTCGGTGGGGACGTATATGAGCTGTAATGATGATGAATAATTACAAATATTTTTTTTATTTTTGACTTCTTATTTTACTATGTTCTGACATCTTATTTTTATTGTGACATTGATTTTATGATTTATTTATTTTTTGACGATCATGTTACACTTTGACATTTTTAAATTTTTAATGAATATGTAATTGGTGACATGAAATAAATAATCTAATCTAATCTAATGAAAGAGTTTGCTGAGAAAATTGTTTATTTGCTTTTTTGAAAATTGTTCTTTTATCCACTAATATTCGGTTCTAGCTCTCCGGAGCTGAATCCGGAGTGAATCATAACTTTTAGAAGAAGATGACTTTGTCACCGTGACAATTTTGTAGTTCTCAAGAATGTATAGAGATGTACCTTCGCTCATGTGCGTATCGCTGTACATACTCTCGGGCTTGACGAGAGTGATAAAAATATTACGCTAAAAAAGTCACCCGTACGCGTACCCCCTAAGACATAATGTTTTTTTATCCGCATTTTCTAAACCCGCCTGGCTAGCTACCACCATCTTATCTAAGTCTTGCCGCCAAAACATCAGTGTTAACAATATTGATGTGTTCCGGCTTGAAGATAAGATAGCCAGATCCCCATTGCGTTGGGGAATCTTGGTAGGCCCGCTTCCATCTTCGGCATCATCGTCACTTACCATCAGGTAAGATGATAAAAAAAAAGGCCTTGAAATTATCTCACCTGATGGTAAGTGACGATGATGACGAACATGGAAGGGGTCTTATGAGGAAACGCCAACAGGAACTGGCTATCTTACCTTTAAAACGGAACACATCGATACTGTTAACATTGATATTTAGCGGCAAAACTTAGATAAGATGGTGGTGGCCAGCCGGGCGGGCTTAGGAAATGCCCTTCCATCAACCAAACCGAGTTTTCCAAAGTAGACTCCGCCGGGAATCGAACCCGCGACGTTCTTATGTAAAATTAATGGACCTGAACTATTACGCCACGGAGGCCGTTATAACAAACCTAATTATTAGACAAGTTGACAGACGGAGACATGGGTGAGCTTTCAATTAAAGTTCACTTATGTTAGCATACAAAACAAAAAGTAACTATACATTGCCATCGCTTTTAAAAACAAAACTAAAACCTCAACAATCGCTTGTCGAAGGACCAACTTTCACGTCAATTTCACGTCGCACGCGAATATGTTAGCATTCATGATACGACCAACTTCACTAGATCCATGCAATCTGTAGTTCCTAGTCAGTTTGGCTAAAGGAAGCTGGCTTGAAAGACCACGCTAAACTGGGCATAGTTAATGCTTTGTGAAGCCATTCGTACTAATAGTAGCGATGCTGGAAATGGCTTAATTAGGTTACCTAAATGTGGTATTTATATGGGTATTATGTGAGGTGTCTAATGGCGAATCCGCGTATTGATATATCAGTAGTAAATTGTTATTGGTTTGCGGTTCTGATATTCTAAATGTGTGGTTCAGTGACCATGGCGAAACGATAGGCAAAGCTTAGGAGCTTAGGGTAAGCGAACGTTGAATTTGCGCCATTTGGTAACACATATTTAACTCTTTACATAAAAATAAGCAGGAAAGCGGATACTAGCAGGTACATAAAATAGTAGATTGTACTTCTTCTTATCAGCTCATATACGTCCCCACCAAGGGGCTCGAGCCTACCCTGAGTTAGGGCGATAGGGCCTTAGTCGACCACGCGGGCCCAGTGCGGGTTGGTCGACTTCACACACAACCTGCGAGTTTCTTCGCAGGCGTGTGCAGGTTTCCTCACGATGTTTTCCTTCACCGTAAGAGCGTCGGATAAACGTACATATGAAATCTAAATTCGAAAATCACATTGGTACGTGGCAGGATCGAACCACGACCTCCCAAGATTGTACAACAAGAGCATAAAACATGTCATTTTACCCGATACGTTCATATAGGAACCCGAGCTGGTGCGGCGAGGGTGAATAGTCACGTCACGGGTAAAATGGGTTTATATGCTCGAGTTTACACTCTGCTTCAACTTGTGACGTTTGACTATGGTTAGATCTTTAATGCCAAGTAATAATAGGTCATCTTTGGTCAAGTTTTAAATATTTGCGTTATTTGTTTTTTTACGTAAATGCACACCCGTATTAATCTTGCCGTAGTCTTGTCTTAAAAAAGGAACTTTAAAAAAGGAATGAAATAAGGGGATGAAATACCATTATATGCAGCTTTCGCTCGACATAAATCACAACTACGAGAATGCGAAGTGATTTTTTAAAATCTTATTTGAAGACATGACCTAATGTGAAAACAGAGTTTCAAGTGAATTTGGCGCTGTCCATTTAATACCCCTGTTACGTATCTCATCTTAAGACGAGTGTATTCATCGCACGCTCCATATAAACGTAATGGGCTCTTATTTAAATATTAATCAATCAAAGATATTTAAAAAAAAACACATTCTAGAGACTAGTTTATAAGATTTTCGTAAAAAAATGACATGTTTATATAACTTTTTACGGAACTCTATTTTTTTAATGGAAATCTGACAAATTACCGACACAGATCTACCGAACAGTTCTAGAACGTGTTCACAAAATTTTAATAATTTTGATTCATATTCAAATAAGAGCCAAACTACGTCTGTACGCAGTGCGCTAGGTCGGCCCGCAGTGAAACTAGCCTTAAGTGGTTGGAACTTTTCGCCTGCTACGCCTCATATTGTAGTAAAATCGTGTTTTAGATTCTCAAGTGGAAAAAAACACTCTTAAGAGGATTGTGAATTTTCACCCCTAAATTGTTAACCGATTTGGACAAATTTTTGATAGTTTTGTTTTTGATAGTCAGAACAAAATCTAGGCTATGATATCTCTTATATTAAAGTCATAAAAATTATAATTAGTTTAAAAATAATAATGTCAAAATACAAAATGTCAAAAATTAAAATATAACAAATAAATACATAATAAAATTAAAAGGCTTAAGCCTTAGTCAAAAAGCCCGCCCCGAGTCGTGCCTGATGCAAATGTGCCCATTACGCTGGCTGCGTTACCCCGCTGTATGGCTAATGATATGCGTTGCACCAGATACGACTCGGCGCGGGGATCTGCGCCATTATTCTTCAGGCGCCGTCCAAGTTCACGCACGAAGCTCTTGGCTTCCACGCACCACGTACCACTTACCTCAACCGCAAATCTAGGCTTATACGTTTCTTTTTTTAAATGACTGATTATAAATAAACAAAAAATGGCCGAAATTAGTTTTGTATGAAAACACGTGAACGAGAATAAAATTAAACTTATTAAATTTATCGAAAAAACAAAAACGTAAAAGCCTAGCTTTTGTTCTGACTGAAAACCTATAAAAAATTGGTCCAAATCGGTTAACATTTAAGACTTAAGAGGAGAAAATCGTTAACGCCGTTTGTATAAAACGTCGCTGTCACAATTCTCTTAAGAAAAACAACTATGTTTGATTAGTCTTTGTTTTCCCGAATCTCTCTGAATCAGGGCCGGCTCTGTTTTTTTCATCATCATCATTATATCAGCTCATATACGTCCCCACCGAGGGGCTCGAGCCTACCCTGAATTAGGGCGATCGGGGTCCAGTGCGGGTTTCTTTGCAGGCGTGTGAAGGTTTCGTAACGATGTTTTCCTTTACCGTAAGAGCGTCGGATAATCGTAATCGCACATATGAAATCTAAACTCGAAATCACATTGGCATGTGGCGCGATTCGATTCTGTTTTTTTAACAAAATTTTATAAAATTAACTGTTCCAGTGAACATTTAAATCATTTGGTATCTGCAACTTTATGACCTGGGGAGATAGTATGTCCTCAACAAGCACCGATGAGATCGCTCAGCTGTTTCGCTTATGCTAATTCTAAAGTTTGTTAAATTCAAATGATATTGTGTGAAACATTCTCCACTGTTTGGTACCAAGACTAACTCTCATAGTATATATATACTAGTACTATATGTAGTGAAGCGTCTCAAGGTCTTTGACCAGTGAGTGTTGCCAGTGATGACTTACGGAACTGAGACATGGTCACTTACTATGGGCCTCATAAGAAGGCTCAAGGTCACCCAAAGGGCAATGGAGCGTCACACTGCACGTGCTATGCTCGAAGTTTCTCTGCGTGATCGAATCAGAAACGAGGAGATCCGCAGGAGAAGCCTCCCACGCGGTGGACCGACGACCTGGTGAAGATTGCGGGACGCCGATGGATGCGGGCAGCGCATGATCGGTCGTCGTGGAAATCCTTGGGGGAGGCCTTTGGTCCAGCAGTAGACGATTTTCGGCTTATTGATGATGATGTGTGTTTAATCCCAAATTTCTCAATGTTATAAAAAAAAACATGGTATGCTGGAGACTCGGATAAAAACACGTTGTAATAAAATAAGTACCTAAATAGAATGTAAACAACATCAAATACAATCGTCTCCACGTCAGTACGAGTACACCGCACAATTGTCTTGTAAGTACAATAAAATAAAAGAGCGGATCTAGGTGAAATGTGGCAGCGAACGCAGAAATGGGGCATATAAATTGGGTTGTATGTCGAGAGAGTTTGCGAGGACACGGGTTCCACAGAGTGAGTAAAGGTAGAAGGTGAATTTCAAATTGTATTGTTTGATCTAGAAATAAAACGCATTTTATCAGGGTCATGACAAATTTTATTTTTGTGGTGTGTCAATTGCATTTACTTAGTTTTTTTTTTCAAGAAAGTACCTACAAAATTTTTACGCAAAGTTGTTGCAAAGAAATAAATGAACTTGAACTTATTGTTTTGGTCCTGGCAAGGTATGAAAACATATGCAGGAGAGAGAAACACCACGTGACATGGAATGAGATAGACATGTGGGTCGAGGAGTACAGAGGCAGGGGAAGATCTAAGTATAAATAAGAAGCGATAGTTTAGTGCTGAACCGGGTTTATTTTCAGGATGAAACCAGTTCTATATATGGCACCTCTGATACGACGTATTAATGATAGCGCATAACGCTCTATTTGTTCTCATTCGTCCAAACTTCTAATAAATCTCGCTGTTTTGCGGCTACGATACCACATACAGACGAACAAAGGTGTTTTAAAGACAATTAAAATAATTAAATTAGTAGAGCTTATAGAGCCGGAACCAACCTAATAATAAACTGGCGCGGGGACAACGAGCGTTAATTTTATTTTAATTCTTGGGAAGATCTTTCCTCATTTCAAAAGCATTTTAAAGGGGCTTTTTTAAGGACTGCGTACATGCCTATATTTTTTTTAATGACGTTACCTCATTTCAAGTGCATTTTTATGGGAGTAATGGGTTATTTAAAATGGTATTAAAGAAACCGTGCAAAATGGTAGGTGCCGTGCGCTACATTACGAGGTCTCGTGCAATTTAACGCCCCTCTATGCCCAGCGCATGGTGACCGCTCCGTTCGCCCTATGAGCGGGCGGCCCTGCGATGGTTGGATGTAGTAAAAAAGATTGTGAACTTGCAAATTTTCATTGATGCGACAACGTTTTCCCCCCCTAAACCTAGTCCAATTTGAGAATTAGCTAATTATTTTTATTTTTTTTTATTAAAAATTTGAGTGCGTTTGACTATATCTCACCTGATGGTAAGTGACGATGTAGTCGAGGATGATACACGCAAACCCAAATAATGCCTATTCACTCTCCCCTTGAAGATCCCCAAATTGTAAGAGTCGGGAAACACAGACGCAGGCAAGGAGTTCCACTCCATCGCTGTCCGCCTGATAAATGAGGAAGCGTAACGTTTCGCTTATGTTGTATTCGGGTCGTTCGTGCAAAGTGGGCGACATAGCGGTGTGTTTGAACTAGCATTTTCATTATCTCCTCGCGCCACCCGGCGGCACTTCACAATCCTTTTAAGACGGATGTAAAGTAGTGTGGAGTAATACAATAATTTACCAGCATGGGTCATGAATGGAGAAAAAAAATATGAATAGAAATCCCAAAATAAAATGAAACTAATAAGGCTAGGAATACCATATTTTTTTGGTCCTTTGAGCCTAGAACGAGCCTATGGATCTTCGCAACAATCGAAGTGAAGTCAATTAGTTTTATACAAAACTAGATTTTGCCAGCGACTTCGCTCGCTTGAACATAGTTTATATGACTGTCTTCGAGTGTGTGCAGTGCGCGAGCCGCAAGCGGCTTGCGAGCATGGAATAAGGTAGCCTATATGTTAATCCAAATTTCAGCCAGATATGTTCAGAAGTTAGTTAGTTTTCGCGTGAACATAGTTTTTATGTCTGTCGTGCTGTCAAGCTTGGGAACTGAGTCAACTCTAGATCCCTTGGGAACTATGTCGGGCTATGCTAATTAGTATTCATTTAAATAATTAGTATTAATTAGCACGTCAATCCTTCGCTTCATTGCGACGTGACATAAATTAACAAAGAAGAGAGAGTTAATAGCTATCCCACGGGAACCACTTAAGAAATCGGAATAAAAAGTAGCCTATATGTTAATCCAGGACCGAACCTATATGTTTTACAAGTTTCATCCCGATCCGTCCAGTGGTTGAAGCGTAAAAGGGTAACAAACATCCATCCATACATACAAACTTTCACATTTATAATATTCGTGGGATTAGCAAAAACAAACAATGTTCTTGATTATATACTGAATCCCCAGCGCCTGTTGAAACACTAGACCAAAAAAATCCACGACAATAATAAATAGTTTGAGTTGAAAGTCACATTTCCGTAATAATAATTTGTAGGTACAGCAACTTTTTCATTGCGACAACTGCTCATTATTTAGTCTGTGGCAGACACACTATTGTATGAAATGAGCATCTTGCTAGAGAATCCAGTCCAGTACACTCTGCCAGATAGAATTTTTAACAAACGTGCAATGGCTCTTTTATATTGGATTGAACTTTCTGGGTGCCTCAACGTTCATACTCGTATGTATGTTTTGAGAAACGGACAATAATATTTCTATTTCATTAAACAAACGACGGCAGAATCACCGTCACACCATTTTGTGTGACACGCAAGAATTGCCGTCCTTTGTGTCACACTGCAGGGTTTGTTTTTCGTTAGTTAGAAACTACGTTTTGTTATTTAGTTTTGCCAAAATTAAAATTCAGTTTAATATATCTTTTTACAAAGTATATAATTTGGACAAATAGTCTCATTTATTAGTTACATTAAATGTGGATTTCCAAATAATGCAACTACTTGGAATAAAAATGTCCAACTAGTTACATTTATACGTCCCCACGAGGGGCTCTAACCTACCCTGAATTAGGGCGATCGGGCCTTAGTTGACCACGCGGGCCCAGTGCAGGTTGTTCGACTTCACACACAACCTTCGAGTTTTCCTTCACCGTAAGAGCATCGTCGAATAAACGTACATATGATATCGAAATTCGAAAACACATTGGTACGTGGCAGGACTCAAACCACGACCTCCCGGATAGGAGGTAGCGGCCCTTGCCGTTGCGCCAACGACGCTCCTATACGTATATGAGCTGATGTGAGTGAGTTGCATTTATGTAACTACTATGTAACTATTTGGAACAGACGCAGCTTGATACTAACACTAATCAAAGTAAGACTATCGCACCGCTCTACGTATGCCAAATCTTGGCACTGCCACCGTCACCAACTGTGATTACATAGTAATTTAATTATTAACACCAGATTTTGTCGGTTGACCGATTATTCAAAAGATACGAGTATAAAATAATTATAAAATATTCACTTTGAAAGAATTCACAGAACTAAATTGTAAATCGTAATAATTTATGGAATGGACATATTCAAAACCGCGATATTACAATCTCATTACACTAACATCAGTTAGATTATATTAATATGACGGTAAATGTCAATCGGCTTACAATTTCACGGCATATCCGAATAAAACCGATGATTTCTTCTTCTGCGAAGCATTCTGCTACCCGGGGGGGGGGAGGGGGAAGGGGTTCTTTGACTGTTTAATCAATCAAACCTGACCGAACCTAACATTGCTCGCTTCGCTCGCTCATTTATTTAATGTTATTAATTTCGCTTAGTGTTATTGTAATATCACTAGTGAGATTACAATGACCCTAGTGAAATTGTAAGCAGTATGTTACGGTTTACAATCTTTTGACAGTTCACAATCTCGCGAGATGGATCCCATTAGATTATAATCTAACAGTTTTTACAATTTTACGATGACACACACATTGATTATCTCCCTAACAAATAACATAACAAATTTAACTAAAAATATAAACAAGGCTGGCTAAAATGTACCATAATGACCAACATATTCTCTGAGAAAACCAATTTAACGACACCCCCTACTTCAAAACTCATTAAGCCGTTTAGGCTCAGCCAAATGTACAGACATATATATATAAACACTTGAAAATCATCACCCCCTTTTTGGACAGCGCGCAGTGGGTAAAAAGATTTTGGTCTTACACGAGTTTAAGAAAGAATTACTTGTGCAACACGAGTAATTCTGTCTTAAATACACGTAAAGTGTTTTATCATTTCTCGAGAGTTTGGAGAACAATAAAAAGTAGCCTCGGCATTTCTTTGTACAAATCTAACACTAATTAAGCTCTGTTTTTCTTTTTATAATATTTGAGTTAAATTTTCGTTCCAAAAATTCTTGGTAGGTACTTTAATTGAATAAACTTCTTCATGACAAATTACTTTTTAGTCGTAATGATTTCATGCCAGACTCGATTTCAACATAAATAATTATGACTAGCTTTTGGCCGCGGCTTCGCCCGGGTGGATATGTTTTTACGAGCTTTTATTTAGTTTCACCTGTCCCTTTGTCTATAATGAAATCTTGCAAGTTAAATTTGACCCACTTACCGGTTTCCGATTGAGCTGAAATATTGCATGCATATGTTATGTATATAGCGTGAAATTGCAATATTAAAAGCTTGTACCTGAAAATTTTTAGGTTGTAGTTTTTTTATGTCTGTACCTACCGTACGGAATAGCTGTATAGCTGTATAGCTGTCCGTCTGAACTGGACTACTCTTATCAAAGGCATTAATGACATTCAATGATTTTAATGTATAACTTCTCGTGTCATATTGTTTTCATGTTCAAATGACATAATTTGTTTTACGTTAATGATTGTGTTTTGACGTTATTTACTTGTCGGAGGGTCATTGAAAACGCGACCAATACCAGCTCGAGATAAGTTTACATAGTTACACTTTGTTTGGATCAAACGTCAGGTATTAGTACCTGGGTGAAACCGGTGGTGGCGTGACGATCGCTTGTACTCGTGAGACGATCGTTTGTGGTAGCAAAGATGATGTATTAACGGAAGGCTGTTTGTGCTGCCACACTGAGTTGAGAATTTATTAGATCTGTGGAGAAGCCACATTAGCTGGACGTCAGTCTCGGAGCAGACACTTTTTGACGGAGCGTCGAGCAGAACACAAGTAGTGGTGATCTGTGAGCAAAATGGACGTGTCACGCCATCGCTGTGATCACCGCGTTTGCATCCATTGTTATCCAAGGCATCCTGTACAATTTCGATTACCAAATGATCAAGACTATTGAAGAAGGACCTCTGTGATATAGCTGCATTGTTATTTCGACACCTACAACCGAAATAGTTAAGGAGTGAACCACGAGGCCATCCATAACCTAACCATCACCCCTTCCTTCGACATCAGAAGTTGGATAGTTCCCTGCGCTCGCAACAAGTGGACAACGACGGGAAAATGTGAAAATTGATGATGGAGCAGCGAAATAAAAACCACTGGCAACAATTCTTCGTGCTACAGAACCAGAACATGCTGCGATTGATTGAGGTTATGCAAGCACCATCGACTACATCTGCTGCAATCATATTGCCAGCATTCAACCGGAATATACCGGAAGCTAATCCACGTGCACGGCGCTCAACTGTCGATATCTCCCTTACGGAACGACCATTGGAATGAGGTGACAGCGTGGGCTATGCTGGCAGCAGCGGAGATCCACGCAAGCGGCGCGTGCGGCTTCTGCGAAGTGCGTGATATACGCGGTGCTACGAAAATCCGGTGAGTCGTACCCCGTTTGTTTTGATAGTGGTACTAGTACAAACGTAGTACTATTACCTAATCTGTGGTGGTACTGAGTGTTCTCTCGTTAAGGAAGGTTTCGTGTATAGACTTTCGGGAGTGTGTTCAGTACAAACGCACGATTGACTTTTGTAGGCAACTCTTAAGTTTACTGTACAGAACAAATATCGAGTGAGGGTAATATTGACGGGCATTGTTCAGAATGGTCATATCTTGTTATGCCAGACGAGTACGAATGATATTATGATCGATTCAGATATTTTAAATCTAGGATTGACGGTATTCTTAAACGAGTCTGTCAATAACAAAACAGCTTGACTGTCGGTAAGGATGCGAATAGAGTAGTTAGTCCCTTACCCTTCTAGTAGTGATTGCATTAGCAGCTAAAATGATGCCTTGTGGAAAGTACTCTTTCACATGCTTTCGGATTTTTACTTGTGACGCAACGTCGTGATTGAACGGAAGATTTAAAAAGAGGACTCCTTGTAAATATGATGATTCATTTAGTGAACTAGAGTTTCGGTTATACAAACCTAAACCAGAATTGAAAGTATTGAAACCCCTTTAAGCTTTTATAATATTGAGACCGACATCTTAACATGGAGTAAACTCTTATTAGCTTTCGTAGTATTGCGACTGATATCCTCATTGATCATAGGCCAAAGTTGTTGCCTATTTTTAATAGCTTTCGTGATGAATTTGTCGAGGGCATCCTTAATGCCCCGCTATCGTATAGACTAGGGTTTTTTACCCGGGTACCCGGACCCGGGTATACCCGGGTATTTGAGACTTCGGGTACCCGGGTACAAACAACGGCCGTACCCGGGTCTCGGGTAATTTTGATATGGACGTCGTTTTGCGTAAACGTTCCATTCCACACCGAGTTCAAATTGAGATAAACGCAAATTTGTGTATTATTGGTATACTTTTTTGTGTTATTCATTTTGACAAAGTTGTACGGATTATTTAATAGAAATATAAATTTCCTATGTTTACATGTATTGGATATTTGTAAAGTGATAGTTTTTGATAATATTTTAAAAAAAAACCTTTTTGGAACATTTTTCAAAAAGTTAATTTGTATGGCCAATAAATTGAGATGATTCTGCTAAAACGATCCAATCACATTATATTATTTTTATACCCTAACAATACTATATTTTAAGAAACTCTTATAAATAACTACAGAAAAAATAACCTTTTATTTAAATAATAAACCAGTGATAGTTAAAAAGTTTAACTAAAATGTAAAAAAAATATTATAAAGTTATTGTTCTTCTGCGTCATCTACGTCAAAATATGGTACTTCACCAAATCCATCAAAGTCGTAAATAATGTCCTCTGAGCTCTTCAAGCTTTATAAAATTGGAGACTATCCTCAGGAATTAACTTGTACATCGTGTTTTTTTTTCTATATTCCTGGAATTCTTCGTCCAGTGATGTTATCATAAAACTTAAATTAAAAATTTTAAAAATCCCCGACAAAAAAACCTTTAAAAACTAGAAAATAATATGGTTTGGTCCTTTAAGTTTAATTTATGTTGTTTCTATTTTGATCAAACAGTTATCGCGTAGGGGGGCCGCTAAGTTGTGAAGCATTTCCTAGTAACTTATTGTAGTAAAAGAGTTTTATTCTTTTTTTCATTTTAGTGTTTTTTATTATTTTATTTACTTATCTTCTCTAATTTGTCAGGGTTTTTTTAAATTTTTAATTAATGTTTTATTTCATGCTTTTTAAACTACACGTTTCTCAAACACGATAACTCAGCTGTAAGTTGGTGAGTCGGATATCATGCAGATACTAGCAGCTTCAGGTCAAGATTACCATGTTCTATCTAAACCCTATTCATTGAGACTATTCCAATGAGCCCAAACACGATTTATCTGTTGTAAGTTAGTGAGGAGTTAGGTATCCTGCTAATCCCAGAAGGTGGTGCAGCATCAGGACAAAATTACCATGTTCTATCTAACACCTATTCCAATGAGCCCAAACACGATACCTTTGCTGTAAGTTGGCTAGGAGTTGGGTATCCTGTAGATTCCAAAAGATGATGCAGCATCAGGTCAAGGTTACTATATTCTATCTAACACTTATTCATTGAGACTATTCTAATGAGCCCAATATGATTTCTCTGCTGTAAGTTGATAGAGTTGGGTATCCTGCAGATTTCAGGAGATGCTGCAGGTCAAGGTTATGATGTACCTGGTTGGCTGGTTATATTATCTGAGTGGTAATTATCGTAATAAAAGTTGATTTTTGATATCTTTGTAGTTTTTTTCCAGTTTCACAAAAATACAAGAATACCCGGGTACCCGGGTATACCCGGGTATTTTTTAAAAATGTACCCGAGACCCGGGTATCCAAAATTGTCGGGTATTTGAAAACCCTAGTATAGACCCTATGTAGGTATATGAGTTTCGGGGACCCCAATAAAATATTTTGTTTACCAATTGTAAAAAAAAAAAGAATAATAACAGGGTAGTATGCGGAGTGCAGTGATGAACGTCTTACGGCTGATGTGATGATGATACAGGATTCATGGGCTGAAGGCTGCGAATGTCATAAGCCCCGAAGCTTTCCCTTTTTGACGGCCTTATCATGCTGGTAAAGAAAAAGGATAGCATAGAACGCAAGTGTTGATAACCGTGAAAAAAAAATGATAACAACATGCCTGAACGGAAATTGCTTCCTCTGATAGCTTGGAACATCGATTGACTTCATAGGTGGTCACTATTTAACCACGTCAGGCATAGCTAGTGGTTACATCAGGTGCATTCTTTACCTATTAAATCGAAATGACTGATTTTGTAACCTCTGTTCAAATACGTCCACGTGTCATTCGATCTACGTAATGCCCCCTTGTATTTGAACTTACGTTCATAAACGCTTTAGGCGCGTGGCAACGGTCAGGTGAATCTTAGCACGTTTAAACGTTGGTACTCTTAGTTAAGTGTCCTTTAAAATATGCTCACTTCCTTCGAGTATAGTAATGAGATTTCAATGTTACAAGTCCTTCCATGATGATCATTTGGCAGCAACCAAACTGTTGGGTTAACCGAGTTACGAAGTACAGCCTCCTGGAGTTGCTTCTAGGTACGAGTAAAGTAGCCTAATCTCTAAATGTCATGTTTGTCGATTACACACACAGGCTGTAATTTTATCTAAGTGAAGCACGACAACATACTAGTGATAATACGAAGAGTAACGCATCCTATTACAGGAGTTGTTAATCAGCTTGCTGCTGATGTGATAATAGACATGGGCCTCCCCCATGTTGGAGCGGTTTCACCAATTGTAAAAAAAAAAAAAAAAAAAAAAAAAAAAACGCTACGCTTGGCGGGCTGTTTGGCGGTACAGTATGAGCGTGAAGGACGATGTTGCTTGTCCTCAAATTTTTAGTCCCTTAGTCACTTCTTGTGAAACCCTTGGGAAGAGATGGGGTGGTGTATTGCTCTGAGGCAGCGCCACTGGCTGATTTCTAGACAAAAGCTTAGTTTCACAAGTTACCTAACTTTGTGTTGTTACAAATGGAGAAGCGTTACCTACCACTTTAGATATCAAATACCGTCAGTTATTGAGGACAGACTACGTTAAATGCCCGATAGTGACAGTATTATTGACTTGGACAGAATTGATGATGGAGAGACTGAACCTCGACCATCTACTAGTGCAGATTAAGGACTTTTGTACTTGACCGTGATTTTAACGTTCACTAGTTTGTATTTTGAACCTTAGACGTAAACAATTTTTCGCAACTGGATGACAATAGCCTCAGCCATTCGTAGACGTAGGCGTAAAACACCGAGTTGATTTTCTCGTTGCTGTGCGGCCACAACTGTGTGTGGCGTGCGTTTGGCTCGCAGGCGTATCACCGGGGAGGTGATGTTGGCAATGACCAGAAAGAGGTGATGTTTGAGATCGCCGCATGGAAGCGATAGTGTGGTTGGACACCGGAGGGAGGTGGTCCAAGAGTCGCCAGGTAGGGTGACTATGTGTTTGGGCGGGCATCGGATGGAGGTGTCTGAGAGTCGCCAGGTTGGGTGACTGTTGTTTGTTTGGGCACCGGATGGAGGTGGCCCAGAGTTGCCAAGATGGGTGACTGTTGTGGTGATACAAAATAAGGAGCGTAACCAAACCAAGTTAGATCCCAAATACCGAGGGCCGTTCAGGGTCGTAGAGGTCTTAGAAGGTGACAGATACAAATTACAAGCTTTGAATTTGAGACGAAGTTACAAGTATGCCCATGACCGTTTACGTAGTATGTCCGAAGGTTATTTGCCTCCGGATGTTGACGATGAATCTGGTGCAGAGGCGTCTACCTTTCAATGTTAATTGTATTGACAGATCGTAACTCAATCAATTGTGTACAGTTGTAATTTTTTTCTTTATCGTTTATTTTTGTGTGTAGTACTGAAGTATTCCGACATGTTTCAGCGGTAAATGAAGAGTGCTGAATGGCGCTATATGTTTGCATGAATTGGCTGCTGCTTGTTTTGTCAGACTCGTTCTGTCATGATGTGTAGCAGGTACATTCGTGTTTTTGTAAAAAAGAAGTATCCCGTTTACCGGCTAAAACTGTTGATGGTATTCCGTCGCCTGTATAGGTGATGATGGTATTCCGTCGCCTGTATTGGTGATGATGGTGTTCCATTGCCTGTATTGGTGATGATGGTGTTCCATTGCCTAGATTGGTGGTGATGGTGTTCCGTCACCTGGACTGGTGATGATGACTGATTGGTATTCCGTCGCTTGGCGTTAGTGATGATGATTCTTTGTGGTGTCCCGCCACCCGGATGTGGTGATGTTTAGTTCTGGTGTTCCGTCGCTTGTGATTTGCGATGATGATTATGTTCCGTTCTATGTGCCCCTAAAAGTTGTAAATGGTTGTAAGGTTTCAAGCCTTGCAGCTGTGATTTACCTTGGAGACCTAAACTGATTTGAGATTGTTTGAGTTACGATGCTAATGCTGAGGTTTATTTAGTTTACGAGAGTGAAATTATTTTGGTTTTTTTTTGAGACTGTTAAAATATGTCATTACCATGATTGTAGTCTTGAATTAAAGCTTCACATTATTAGTGTTGCTTTTATTCCTTGAGCTGTGGACCTTCCTAATGAAGGTCAGGATTGGCCGAACGAAATGGAATCTACTGGTTACCCTTTTCTTTTTCAGGTTAGTCACCCGAGGACGTGTGACTCGCAGGATGGCCGTGTCGGAGGGTCATTGAAAACGCGACCAATACCAGCTCGAGATAAGTTTACATAGTTACACTTTGTTTGGATCAAACGTCAGGTATTAGTACCTGGGTGAAACCGGTGGTGGCGTGACGATCGCTTGTACTCGTGAGACGATCGTTTGTGGTAGCAAAGATGATGTATTAACGGAAGGCTGTTTGTGCTGCCACACTGAGTTGAGAATTTATTAGATCTGTGGAGAAGCCACATTAGCTGGACGTCAGTCTCGGAGCAGACACTTTTTGACGGAGCGTCGAGCAGAACACAAGTAGTGGTGATCTGTGAGCAAAATGGACGTGTCACGCCATCGCTGTGATCACCGCGTTTGCATCCATTGTTATCCAAGGCATCCTGTACAATTTCGATTACCAAATGATCAAGACTATTGAAGAAGGACCTCTGTGATATAGCTGCATTGTTATTTCGACACCTACAACCGAAATAGTTAAGGAGTGAACCACGAGGCCATCCATAACCTAACCATCACCCCTTCCTTCGACATACTAATGATTGTTTTTTTTTATTTTTCACAAATGACATGAATATGTAATTACTATTTTATGACTATCAGAAAGAGTGTAATGTACACTTATTTCGAATAAACATCTTGAAATCTTGAATCTTCAAGCCAACGACTTCGCGTGGACGTTGGGTTCGCTCGTTTACCACTTTATTCCTAAAGCAAAGGGTCGTAAGTTATCTTGGAAAGTAGGTGTATGTTGGACATGCTAAATAAAACTCAGTGGCGGGCTAACAGGGGGGCGGAAGGGTCTCCGGTCTTGGGGTCCCCAAATGCCTCCGCCTTTCCCTGATCAAATCCTAAACAAGTCTTTAAAAATATACTTAGTACCTACATAATTTCATCAAGATCAAATCACTACAGCCATCTAGACTTTTTAAGCGGTACTAATATTCTTTTAACTTTGCTGAATGCGTGAAATACGCTGGGGGAATTCCCGTTCATTTTTTAAAAATATTGAAAAAATGCCATAACAAACCGCTATCGCGAGCCCAATATTTAAAGGCCCAAGGTTTAAAAGTGTGCAGTAAAACGAAAAGCCACTTAAGATTTCACTACTATAAACACAAATCTATTGATCACAAAAACAACTATAACACGTACACAAAAATATTCAGAAGGTGTGTAAATGCTGCCCAAAAAAATTGTAACACAAGATACATGAATAATAGTAAAAATCTAAGTAAGGCTTCCTGGACTGTCATAAAAGAGGTGACAGAGAATAAATATTTATGTCAAAATATTAATGAAATCAAAATTGATCATAATATAATTAATAACCCTGTTGACATTGCCAATACATTTAATGAGAACTTTATTGACATTATTAGTAATCATAGTCATAGTAACAAATCTAACTTAAAAATGACATATAATCATAATTTGACATCTTCTTTGTTTCTGTTTCCTCTTTCCGTAGCTGAAGTAACAAATATTATTATGTCATTAAAAAATTCGAATGCCACAGGTCCAGATGAAATATGCACAAAAATAATTAAAACATTTAAAGATGATCTAGCACCTGTATTGACACATTTAATTAATTTGTCATTTGATACGGGTTCTTTCCCAGACCAGCTGAAGGTTTCTATTATAAAACCTCTCTTTAAAAAGGGGGAGCGAGCAATCATTGACAATTATCGACCGGTAGCGCTAATTTCAGTTATCTCCAAGATAGTTGAGAAATGTATGCTTAAGAGACTAGTAGATTTTTGTAACAAATTTGGTATCATTAGACCAGAACAATATGGGTTCCAAAAAGGAAAAACTACTACGTTTGCCATATTTGATTTAGTAAACAATGTTTTAAAAAATATTGACAGTAAGGTGCTGACATCTGTTATATTTTTTGACATGTCAAAAGCATTTGACTATGTAGATCACAATATATTATTATATAAGCTAGAAAAGTATGGCATAAGAGGCCCGACACTGGATTGGATTCGTTCATACTTACAAAACAGGAAACAATGTGTTGAAATCAGCAATCTAGATAGTGATAAAGTAATGACTACATACAGGTCAGTTTTCAAGTATAACAGGAAGGGTGTACCACAAGGCAGTGTACTTGGTTCACTACTTTTCCTACTTTATATTAATGATCTGCCTGAAGTGACTAAATATAAATGCATTCTCTTTGCTGATGACATTTCTGTTATTGTAACATCTAAAGTAAATTACATTGAAATATTTCAATATGAAATAAATGAAGCTGTAAAAAATATTGTGAATTGGCTGTCTAATAATAATTTAATTGTAAATTTGACTAAGACAAAATATGTAAATTTCTCTACAAGACATCGCAATCAAATTATTTTGGACATAAAATATGCAGAACAATCTTTGATAGAAGCTGAAGAGGTAAAGTTTCTAGGCTTGACTATCGATTAGTTTTTTAATTGGAATGCACAAGTTAATAATATTTGTGGTCGAATTAACAGTTTTGTATATGTTTTAGGCAAATTGACTAAGGTTTCGTCACTACAAACTATTTGATGGCGTATCACGGGTGTGTATGCTCTATATTAAGATATGGTCTATTGTTGTGGGGGAACTGTTCATTGGCGAATAGGGTTTTCATTGCACAAAAAAAGTGTATTCGAGCAATGTGCAGTGCCCATCCTTTCGACTCATGCAAACCACTATTCTCTAAGTTAAAGATTTTAACTTTGCCTAGTATGTATATATACGAAGTTTGTGTTTTCGTGAAACAGAACAATAAATTGTTTAAAACTGCTAAAGATATTTACCCTCGTAACACGAGACACCCAGGCAGACTGGTTCTAGATCATTGTCCACGAACAACCTTATACCAAAATAATTGCTTCAATATGTGCATCAAAATTTATAATAAAGTACCACATAATATAATTATTCTGTACATAAATCTGTTTAAGAGGAGGCTATTTAATTGGTTACTAGAGCATAATTTTTATAGCGTTAAGGAATTTCTTGACGGAAAATTTAACGACTAATTATTATAACTTTGACATGTGATATAATTCGGAAATGTAATTTAATAATATAAATGAATGATGTACCTATCGACTTGCATATGTAGTGTAGCCAAGTAAAATTATAATTGTATTAAACTTATTTACTTTTATTTACTTATTAACTTAAAAGCGTCGGTGGCTCAACCGGTAACGACTCGGTCCATCTAACCAGAGGTACCGGGTTCAAATCTGGACGGCCAATGTACCAATGAGTTTTTCCAAAAAACTTACGTACATATACTTACCGATTGCTTTAACGGTGAAGGAAAACATCGCGAGGAAACCTGCACACGCCTGCGAAGAAACTCGAAGGTTGTGTGTGAAATCGACCAACCCGCACTGGGCCCGCGTGGTCGACTAAGGCCTAATCGCCCTGATTCAGGGAAGGCTCGAGCCCCTCGGTGGGGACGTATATGAGCTGATATAATATAATAATTAAACTTATTTATGTTTGCATGCTATTTTAATAGTTGTACCAGGAGATTTTTTGTGCTATGTTATCTTGCATTTTTTGTATCTTTACCCTGTACAAAGCAAAGAAATGAATTATGAATTATGAATATTCAACACGCCTAATGAAAGGAAATACAAAAGGTTCCAGGATCAAAAGTACACTTTTGTAACTATAATCAGGTGTTACAATATTGAATGCGCCTAATCTAATAGTGACAGTTTCATCTTATTATATTAAGCCATTCCAGTGGTACAATATTTTTCCTTTCCTGGTACAATATCATCCGGGATCAAAAATATTACGTCACGTAAAGGCATTGTATTCGACATGCCGGATCTAATAGTGAAGATTTCATCTATATATATATAGAGATTATCCGAGAGACACAGTTTACTTTATTTCAAAAATTTCTAAATATTTTTTTCTCTTTATATCTATAGACATGTATTCTTTTCAAAAAAATATTTCATGTACAGACACAGCGTTGCTACGGTTTTATTATTATGTACATTGTATATGTTACAGTAAAAGCCTGTATATTGGTATATCTTAGGTTATACTAGTATATCTTAGGATTTATTAACTTGTGTTGGTAGATGTTTAGGATTTCATAAAAAAGAGATAATATTTCGGCCTTTTACTATTACAATTTGGTACATGCTAGGTTTTGCCAATGACGTTTGGTAAAAGTTGGACTTTTAGGTAAATAAATGATTCATCTGTGGTCATATGATACATCTCCTTTACATCGTGATACATCTTTTATTAGTGACATTATAATCACTAGGCGAAGTGAATAACACTAAATAAATGAGCGAGCGAAGCGAGAAATGTTAGGTTCGGTCAGGTTTGATCGATTAAACAGTCAAAGAGTCTGGATAGCAAAACGCTTCGCAGAAGAAGAAATCATCGGTTTTATTTGGAGATACAAGAATAGGCCGTAAAATTGTAAGCCAGTTGACAATTTACCGTGATATTATAATAATTTTTCAACATTTACCATGTCTCTGAGGTAAAACCTAAGATTTACAGAATGAATGGTGCTAAAATTCGAAATGAATGATGATCACCAAGCAGTTCGGAATTTCATCGTTAAAAGTTGGTAAATCTTAGGTTGTACTGTAAAATCTTAGGATTTACCGAAGTTCAGGGTTTTACAGTAACAAATAGATTATACCTACTTCGACACAATAAATTACCAATTAGGGTTTACCGATTGTGAAAAAAAAAGTTTATATTTCCTCGCTAATAAATAATTTTGTTTCAGAATTCCGTCTTTTCCTCGCTAATAAATAATTTTGTTTCAGAATTCCGTCTAGTGTTTCCCACTGGCGATGGCATGGCGATTTCCTATCCCGTGAAGCTTCCTTCTAGAAGAGAGCATAGTTCAGCTCGCATACTTACTCTCAGCAGACGTGACAAAGCAGAAGCTAAGCTGCGGCTAGCGAAGCGATGCGTCTTGGGAGCGTTCGCTACTTCCTTGGTGGGAGAGAGATGGTAAGATTATGTACTTCAGCAATACGTTGAAAGAGCAGTTATTGCGTTGATGGAAGAGAGATGGTAAGATGCGCTTCAGCGTTAGTTAGATATAGAAGATCATGTATGATAAGACAAAGAAAAAGCTTCGGTTAGCGAAACGATGTGACCTGGGAGTACTTGCTACTGCCTTGGTAAGAGAGAGATTATAAGACAAGCCTCAGCGTAAGAGCAACAAAACACTAAAATTGCGACCAGCGAAGCGTGTGTCTTGGGAGTATTTACTATTTCTTTGGAGGGGGAGTGATAGATGGTAAGAGATGCTTCAGCATTAGAAAGAGCAGACACCATAAGGACAGGTCGGGCTGCGCCTCGAGCGATGGGTTCCGGGAACATTAGATGATAAGATGTGCTTCAGTGCAATAATAATCAGGCACAACAAGGGAGAGGCAAAGCAGCGGCTAACGAAGTGAATAGTGATATGTGTTAAGAGAATACAATCCCGAGCATCTCGGGATTAAGGGATTTTTGATGCGTAATCCAGGGTTCCCGGGGATACCCCGGGATTAAACTAAGTGGTTTCTAATTGGGCACAAATGAAAAAAAAAACTTGAGTTATTCCTTAAAAATGTTTTTAATATCGTTGCACAACACAAATCAAAATATAGTAAGAAAAAAAAACTATACTTTGCAAGAAATCAAAGAGACAACACAAAAATCTATTTAGAATTTCGAGAATACAATCGCAGCAATATCAAAGCATGTAATGTTTGACTTCCGAGCCTGCTTCGTAGTTTATTGCCAACATAAGCAGCAGCTGAAAACGATAGCTCAGGTTCTACGCTGGTGAGAGAAATAGACAAAAGATACTTATGTGCTGTTTCGAAGGAACTCTTCCATTTTCGAACAGGCTCATTTCACGTCTAATATTATTTGTCAATCCCCATTTTTTCTTTACTTGTACTTCAGGATCTGGGGATTTCATACTCGTATCAATTTCCAGCCGTAACTTTTCCTTTAATTGGGGTTGGGAGGTTTCTAGCGTTAGCTCATCATCTGTTTGTGATCCTGACCTTTCTTCTTCTTCTGTGTCATCTCGACTATGAAGACTTTTTACAATACTTTTAATTTGCTTCCTCATTGATGCCTGTATAGGAACTGGAAACAAATCATGCAATTCCGAATCCGATAGTAACTAATTTTCATCATCTTTACGTGGATTTTGTAATTAATTCAACACACCAGTTAAATCATCACTTCGTCGTTGCTTTATACGTTTCACTAAGGATTTTTTAATTTTTTTTGCAAGTGCTGAGTTTTTGCTAGACAGTTGTTTTTGTAAAAAAAAAAGCTTTTGCTCGCGGCTTCGCCCGCGTGATCATCGTTTTTATGACTGTAATTGAGTGTGAGTGGTGCGCGAAACGCAATCGGCTCGCGAGCGTGGACGTGAGTTTTTCCAGATCCCTCAGGAACCATATCGGGCTATTCTGATATGCTAATCAGTAACTTATTTCATTTCCCACCCCCTCAACCATCTCTGTGTATATAATCCATTTTTCCTTCAATTTCAAAGAAATTAACCAAAAGATGAGTATTTTTTCATTTCAATTTTTTTGTAATATATATTCAGTCTTGGTGGTTTTATCTATTTTTTAAAAGAACCCTGCCCTCCCTCCATAATACTTTTTACTTTGTTAATCCGTCCGGTACGTCCATACCTTAAATCAAATTTTAAACTGAGGGATAGTGTTCATGGCCGCCATCGTCTACCGCGTCCATGTAACGAACACCAGTTGTCTTTTCTTATCTCTCGAACTGATTTCTACAGCAAGTCCTTTACTGTGCAATCTGTTAGGCTATGGAATTCACTGCCTACAGACATCAGGGGCATCTTTAAAAACAGACTTCGAGATCATTATTTCAAAATCTGCAATTATTCTTAATTTTTCCTACTCTATTTAAGTGTAACCTGTGTTCCTCCTAGTTTATCCTTAAGCATTCTTTGTGTGCATATATTGTTATAGTATATAATTATATTTATTTATGTATTTGTATATATATATGTGTATTTGTAATTTACCTTTATTATTAAGTATTAATTTTTAGTTGCATTTGCACCGACCCACTATCGTTCCACTTTCTCGTCTCCTCCATTCACCAAAGGTTGGATGGAAGAAATCGCTTAAAGCGGTAAGTCCGCCTTTGCATATCATTGTTTATTTTTTTAGTTAATAAGTTTTTTCATTTTTGTATATTTGGTGTGCAATAAAGGATATTTATCTTATCTTACGTCGCCGCCGCCATATTCTGTCTTACGGTTAGACAGCCGTAAATATACGTACTAGTGATAAAGAAGCCATCATAAAAACTAAGAAAAAGGTTAGTCACAAATACTTGACGAAAATAAAGTTTTCAATAACACATATTGTTGGAATTCATGATCGGTTAAAGAAATGATCAAATAATTTAGAATTGATTGCTCCCTTTTAAAGGTGTTTCGACCACTCTCCCCTAACTTTTACCTATAAAACAAGCAATTAACTTTAAGTGGATTGTTTCCTGATGAATTGCTTTTCAAGAGACTCTGGAGTGAACAAATGAAGTTTTTAGAACTCCTTGTATAGCATCGTCAAAGCTGCTTTTAGTAAATTCTCGAATAGGCGCCTACCTCGGGACCGGTATGCTAGCGCAATAACGAGGTAGTCTAGTTTGACAAAGAGATTTTGACAACACTAAATAAATTGTGCAGCCGCGCTGTGTATAATTGTTGTAGGCGGATTGTATATTTAGTCATATTACAATACCGCTAGTTGTTTTACAATACGGAGGCATATTGCGATACAGCGTGTCGACGATACGCTGCATCGTCATCGCGACATATGTGGCAGGCAAATTGTATGATTAAGTCATTTTACATACGGTCAGGCAAATTGTATAATTCGTCCTTATGTAAACGGTTAGGCAAATTGTAAAATTCTGTACGCAGATTGCAAAATGCCAAGTCAGGAAAATTGCCAAAATGCAGTACGGCAGATCGTAAATGAGCTCGCGAAGCGAGCGATGTTAGGTTCGGTTGGGTTTGATTGATTTAACTGTCAAAGAGCCCTGCCCTCGCCATTATCTAATTTGCCTGACAGTATGTAAAATGACGAATCACACAGTATTCCTGCGACACAATGCCGCTGTATTGCAATGCAGCTCCGTATTGTAAAACAGCTAGCGGTAATGTAATATGACTAAACTTACAATACGCCTGCGACATATACATTCTCTAAAAGTCTTTACCGTCCGGTATACACAAATATCTTATATATAAAAAATATTAATTGCCGTGTGTTAGTCTCGCAAAAACTAAAAAATGGCTTTATCGATTACGTTGAAACTTTGGTGAATTGTTTGGTGCACGCCCAGGAAGACTTTAAACAAAAAAGTCCTGAAACCCGCTTGCGGATCGCGCACCACGCATCCTTTAGTCAATAATAAACATTACGCTTTATTATTATTTTACTTTACCTCCATCTATTACGTCTGCATAAGTTATGAACTCTTTTTAAATCTTCTATCTTACATGTATTTAATCACCAACACCATCATATCTGAAGGACGTCCACTGCTGGATAAAGGCCTCCTCCAAGGATTTCCACAAAGACCGGTTCTGCGCTGCCCGCATCCAGCGGCTTCCCGGGACCTTCGCTAGGTCACCGGTCCACCGAGTGGGAGGCCTTCCTACGCTACGTTTTCCGGTGCGCGGTCGCCACTCGAGAACTCTACTGAACCAATGACCATCTGTTCTACGAGCTACGTGCCCCGCGTACTGACACTTAAGTTTAGCAATTCTAAAAGCTATGTCGGTCACCGTACCGCTCCGAAATTGTTATTAGACAAAAATGATAATCGATTAGTAATCCCTGACCTCGAATGGATGACTACTAGATTATCATTTCACACATCATTTCACATCGAGCCAGCACAAATCCTTACTTAATATTATAAATATGAAAATGCGTTTGTTAGTTACCTTTTCACGCTTTAACACCTTGACTAGTCTTGATGAAATTTGGCATGCAGGTAGCCTGTGTCACTGGGAAGGACAAAGGCTATTTTTATCCCGTGAAAATAGCATATTCGGATGGAGTTCCCGAGGAAACTGAAAATATCCTCTTTTTTTGGCTAGTTTCTTTAACATTGCAACGGAACAATGGATTGCTAAGATTTTTTGCACAGAGATGGCTGAGGCGGTGGGAAATGACATAATTTACTAATTAGCATAGCCTGACATGGTTCCCGAGGGATCTGGGGAAAACTCATTTCCGCGCTCGCGCACGTTAGCGTCGCAACGGAGCTACGGACTGAAGTGGTTATTTGTATAGAGTTGGTTAAAGGGGTGGGAAGTGACATATACTTCTAATCACAATAGCGTGATAGCGTTCCTGAGGGATATAAGGAAAACTCAAGTCCGCGCTCGCGAGCCGCTTGCGGCTCGCGTACCTCTCACCCTAAAATACAGTCATAAAAACGATGTCCATGCGGACGAAGCCGCGGGCAAAAGCTAGTTTTCAATAAATCCGATTGAAAATTATAAAGTTTTGGCAAAAACTCCACCTGTTTAATATCTTTCTATTGGAACGAGGTATTATCAAGTCTTTAGTTTAGAGAGACAAAGTCAATATGGTATTAACATTCAATTTTTTTTAATTCACAATTTGGTAAGCCCTTGGCATCATCTCACCTGATAGTAAGTGACGATGATGCCGAAGATGGAAGCGGGCTTACCAAGATTCCCCAACGCAATGAGAAACTGGTTATCTTATCTTCAAGCCGGAACACATCAATTTTGTTAACACTGATGTTTGGCGGCAAGACTTAGATAAGATGGTGGTAGCTAGCCAGGCGGGCTTAGAAAATGCCCTACCATCAACCAAACCTAGTCTTACAAGTTGACCCCGCCGGGAATCGAACCCGCCACCTTCTAGTGTGAAGCGAATGGAATAACCTTTACGCCACGGAGGCGGTTAATCGATTAACATAACATAACATTCTATTGCATAATCTCATCGTATGAACTAGCTAGAACTCCGTTGAGAAACCTAACTAGACTCCAAGACGGCAGGTTGACTGTTCCCTGCCAACTCATTACTTTTTCATGTCCAACACACCACGGTACTCCAAAGGTTCATTAATATTGGACGGTGAACCCCACAGAGATTCCAGCTGTGAAATTAGATCCCTTCAAGATAAGCTTGTAAACTTGTTAACTGAGAATACAAATTAGATAGCTCATGGCAGAAAATCTTATTATTTTGTCGTAAACAATTTATTGTAATTATTGTTTGGAAATTATATTTTGTTTCAACATTATAAATAATAGACTAGGTTTTTGCTAGCGGCTTCTATCGCGTGAACATAGTTTCTATGAATGACTAAGAGGGTGTGTAGTGCGTGAGCCGCAAGCGACTCGCGAGCGTGGAAAAAAGTAGCCTGTATGTTAATCCAGATCCAAATCTGTCTACCTACCAAATTTCAGCCAGATACGCTTAGTAGTTTTTTCGTTAAAAGTGATAAACATCCATATATACAAACTTTGGCATTTATAATAGGACTAGCTGTCCCGGCGAACTACGTTCCGCCTTACACTACACTACACTGCCCTACCCTACCCTACACTGCACTACACTACCCTACCCTACACTACAATACACTAAACTACCCTACCCTACCCTACCCTATACTACACTACCCTACCCTACCCTACACTACACTACACTAATTTACCCTACCCTACCCTACCCTACATAAGAACCTTCTCCTGACAATAACGAACTCGACACAAAAAAATTAGCGAAATCGGTCCAGCAGTTCTTGAGTTATACAATTACAACGAAAAGTGGCATTGATTTTTATATATTTAGATATGTCTTATGAAGTTCTTTCTCATCTGTCATAGATAAAGGATCACTTTGTTGATTTTTATATATTGAGATATGTCTTATGAAGTTCTTTCTCATCTGTCATAGATAAAGGATCACTTTGTTGATTTTTATATATTTAGATATGTCTTATGAAGTTCTTTCTCATTTGTCATAGATAAAATGTCTTATGAAGTTCTTCCTCATCTGTCATAGATAAATGATCACTTTGTTGATTTTTATATATTTAGATATGTCTTATGAAGTTCTTTCTCATCTGTCATAGATAAAGGATCACTTTGTTGATTTTTATATATTTAGATATGTCTTATGAAGTTCTTTCTCATCTGTCATAGATAAAGGATCACTTTGTTGATTTTTATATATTTAGATATGTCTTATGAAGTTCTTTCTCATCTGTCATAGATAAAATGTCTTATGAAGTTCTTTCTCATCTGTCATAGATAAATGATCACTTTGTTGATTTTTATATATTTAGATATGTCTTATGAAGTTCTTTCTCATCTGTCATAGATAAAGGATCACTTTGTTGATTTTTATATATTTAGATATGTCTTATGAAGTTCTTTCTCATCTGTCATAGATAAATGATCACTTTGTTGATTTTTATATATTTAGATATGTCTTATGAAGTTCTTTCTCATCTGTCATAGATAAAATGTCTTATGAAGTTCTTCCTCATCTGTCATAGATAAATGATCACTTTGTTGATTTTTATATATTTAGATATGTCTTATGAAGTTCTTTCTCATCTGTCATAGATAAAGGATCACTTTGTTGATTTTTATATATTTAGATATGTCTTATGAAGTTCTTTCTCATCTGTCATTGATAAAATGTCTTATGAAGTTCTTTCTCATCTGTCATAGATAAATGATCACTTTGTTGATTTTTATATATTTAGATATGTCTTATGAAGTTCTTTCTCATCTGTCATAGATAAAATGTCTTATGAAGTTCTTCCTCATCTGTCATAGATAAATGATCACTTTGTTGATTTTTATATATTTAGATATGTCTTATGAAGTTCTTTCTCATCTGTAATAGATAAAGGATCACTTTGTTGATTTTTATATATTTAGATATGTCTTATGAAGTTCTTTCTCATCTGTCATAGATAAAGGATCACTTTGTTGATTTTTATATATTTAGATATGTCTTATGAAGTTCTTTCTCATCTGTCATAGATAAAATGTCTTATGAAGTTCTTTCTCATCTGTCATAGATAAATGATCACTTTGTTGATTTTTATATATTTAGATATGTCTTATGAAGTTCTTCCTCATCTGTCATAGATAAAGGATCACTTTGTTGATTTTTATATATTTAGATATGTCTAATGAAGTTCTTTCTCATCTGTCATAGATAAAGGATCACTTTGTTGATTTAATGTTAGCCAAGTTATGTTAACGAAACAGTGATGTGACCGATAAAGTTATCTCTGGGCACCAGTTTCCAGATGATACAGCATTATGAACCAGTGTATGTCGCCAGTGACGACATACGGAACTGAGACATGGTCGCTTACTATGAGCCTCTTAGGAAGCCTCCAGGTCACCCAAAGGGCAACGGTGTGTGCTGTGCTCGGAGTTTCACTGCGTGATCGAATCAGAAACGAGAATAACCATAGGTGAACAATAGTGACCGACAGTGTAGTGTGTTTAGTTCTCAGAATCGCTAAACTTAAGTGGCAGTGGGTGGGGCACATAGCTCGTAGAACAGATGACCGTTGGGACAGTAAAGTTCTTGAGTGGCGACCGCGAACCAGAATACGTGGCCTAGGCCGGCCTCCCACTTGCTGAACCGACGACCTGGTGAAGGTCACGGGAAGCCACTGGATGCGAGCAGCACAGGACCAGACGTTATGGTAATCCTGGGCGACGTCTTTGTCCAGCAGTGGACGTGTTTTGGCTGTTCTGTGATGATGATTATGATTTTATCTATGGTTTCTGATGTCCTTGGTCGAGGCATGGACGTCCTTCGGATGATATGATGAAAGTATTGTAAATATGTTTCGATTATTGAAGTTATGATCTTGATCATTTGTACAAGCTTTATAATATTTGCTTGCCGTGTTAGTTTGGGACAAATCTTGGAAGCTAAATTTGGACCACTTCTCAGTTTCCGATTGAGCTGAAATTTTGCGTACACGTTAAGTTTGAAGAATAATGCATGGTTAGCTAAGTGACGTCATTCTAAATCCAATATGGCGTACTCCCAAAGATGGCGGTTAAGTTTTTTTATGCACCCCCGTGATATGGGTATCAAATGAAAGGGTTTGCTGAGAATAATACGAAATAATTAAAATTAGTTTTGAATTAAACCTCGTATACCTAAAAGTTTTAAGGTTTTTCGAAAATTATTGATATTTTGAAGTTGATGAACTTTGGAGGTGGAATCAAGGTCCCAGGATCGTCTTTTATTTTCAATAGAATACTAGCTGTCCCAGTGAACTTTGTCTACCCTACACTACACTACCCTACCCTACACTACCCTACGCTACCCTACACTACACTACCCTACCCTACACTACCCTACCCTATCCTACACTACTCTACCCTACCCTACAGTACCCTACCCTATCCTACACTACACTACCCTACCCTAAAATACTCTACCCTATCCTACACTACTCTACCCTACACTACACTACCCTACCCTATCCTACACTACTTAAACTACACTACACTACCTTACCCTAGACTACCCTACCCTACCCTACCCTACCCTACACTACACTACACTACCCTACCCTACCCTAGTCTACCCTACCCTACCACACCCTACACTACCCTACTCTACGTTACACTACCCTACCCTAACTACTCTACACCTACACTACCCTGCCTTACCCTAAAACCAAATATTTTTTTACTGATATTTTTTTAATATTTTAATACTTGTGGCCGCCGCTTCTGTAGATCTTCGATGAGCAGATCTGGAGATCATCCACTAGTTGAGAGGTAGATGGAGGTCCTCAAGTTGCGAGGTGGTCCTCAAGTTGCGAGGTGGTCGATGCTTCTAGTTGAGAGGTTCTCGCAGGTCCGCTAGGTGAGATGCAGTGGAGCGGCGAACCGATGCATAGGGGCGGTGTCAAATGAAACAGCTGCTGGTACGATGAGAGCCGCAACCGAAGAGCGAGGTAATTCTCCAAGCGAGTTTTTTCTGGATTTTCTTCTTTTTCCTTTTTTACTGCTAGGGCGGTCGGGTGCTAACTGTGTCGGGAACCGGCAACCGGCCCTGTATTTATACCAATTTTTGCTGGCCAGCGATCCCTATTTTCGCCCTTTATAAGCAAACTCGCTTGGTGAGCCCCTCACCCCTGGAATGCGTTTTTATTGAAATTATATCTTAAACCTAGTTTTATTTACAATTTTCATTCAAATCCTTATTCTAGGTCTTATTTCTAGTGTTCCTAGATCTAGGTCTTATCCTTATCACGTCTAGTTTTTGACTGAATCGCAATTTCCTTATTTTTCATATATATACTACCTCACCCCCCGCCTCAGGTGTATAAATATGTCGCCCTAAGCGGAGAGCCTTTCAATTGGTCTGCGACTTTTGTGAGCTAAACACCTAGATCCCTAAGTTTGTGCCTATTTTTTGTGCCTAATTCTTGTTCTAGTTTATAATATCTACAAAATAAACAACTTTAGTTAGAGATTTCAGTAAGCCTACTACGAAAAAACTAGCTTTAAACTTCAAAATTGAAATATTAATAACTCCTAAACTATCTGGGCCTACTTATTCGTTTTAGCTTTAAAAGAAGCCTAACTAAGCCTATTTTGTTCTGAGAAAATTAAAACACCCTAGCTTATTAGCCCTAAAAGTTATTAACATATTTACATAACAAATAATTAACCTACAGTTTTCCTCATGCTATCCTACTCTAAAGGTATAGTTGTCTTTATTTATCATTAGAGAGACTTAATAAATTTACATTTTAAACTTAAATATTTCAAAAATACTATCGTCGTGTTCATTCTCCCGCCGTCGCGCGAGCGATCATCCTTGTATCACGACGATCTTCTTGGTCGGTCTCCGGAGGACGTGCCCGCCCTTGGTGATGACGTCCACGACTCTGGTCTCGCCGTCCTTCCCTGGATACACTTTGCTGATGCGTCCTCTTGGCCATGTATTTCGGGGCAGATTGGAATCGCAGATGATGACCAGGTCCCCCTCCTTTGGTGGCACGCCGATAGTGCGAGGCTCCCGCCGGTGCTGAAGTAGAGGAATGTACTCGCGCACCCATCGCCGCCAGAAGATGTCCGCAAGCATCTGGGCGCGTTTCCATTGTTGTTTCGGCGTGATGTCTTTGTCCTCGTAGCGTGTGAAGGTAGGAAGTCTGTTATTTGGTCCAATGAGGATAAGGTTGGGCGTGATTCCTTCTGGATCCTCTGGTTCGGAGCCGACGTGTGTCAGAGGGCGTGAGTTGACTGTATTCTCAGCCTCGGTCAGGAGAGTTAGGAGAACTTCGTCGCTCGGATACTTGTCCTGCAGGGTCACTCGGAGAGCTTCTTTTACCGCCCGGACCATGCGTTCCCATGCTCCTCCCATAAATGGTGCTCCAGGAGGTATGTAGCGCCAAGTTATTTGACGATTTGCAGCTTCTTCTTGCAGAGCTTCTATTGCTGCCTCGCTTAGCTCCCTTTCAGCGGCCTTGAAGCAGGTGGCGTTATCACTCCAGAGCTCTGTGGGACATCCTCGTCGGGCCATGAACCGGCGGAGTGCTGCTATTGCGGAGTCCGCGCTCAGTGAGTAGACCACTTCGATGTGAATTGCACGGCAAGTCATGCAGGTGAAGAGTGCTCCATAGCGTTTCTCTCTGTGACGTCCCACAGTGACTTCGATTGGCCCGAAGTAATCAAGACCCGTGTAGGTGAAGGGGCGTGCGTGGTGTGCTAGACGGGCTGCTGGGAGGTCTCCTGTTGATGGAGAGGTTGGCTTCTTCCTCCGGAGCTGGCACGAGATGCACCTCTTGATTATCTCCTTCACCGTCGGCCGGATTCTCAGGATCCACATCCGTTGACGAAGCTCGTTGATGACTATTTCTACTCCCCCGTGGTGAAGTTTCTCGTGGACATATTGGATGTAGAGACGGGTGTATGGATGTTTTCCGTCCATAAGAGGTGGATTTGATGCGTTCTCGCTTATCTGGTGTGCGGATGTTACTCGTCCTTTCAACCGCAGCGTTCCTTTTTCGTCGATATATACACTGAGGGTGCTAAGACGATCGCTGCCATGTGGAGTAGCTTCGCTACGGACTCGCTTCATCTCGGGTCCGAAGCTTTCTTCCTGTGATGCTCGTATCCAATGCTCTTCTGCTGCTTTGATGTAGTCTGCTGGAACGGTACGGAATGAAGACTTCTTTTCTATTATTTTCCCTGGACGCCTCGTCTTGACGAATTTTTGGTTCTGGCGCCAATCTGAGTCTTCTTCCTTGTTTTTTATGGTCTTTTTCCTCTTAGCTGCGGCGACTGATGACTTCCATGGACGACAGAGATCGATAAATTGGAGGACTCTTGCTGTAGTTCTTATGAGTCGTAACCACCGGGAGAACTTGTTGATGTCTGGCAGGTGATTATGCTCCCGCCGGTCTTGCGCGACGTTGCATTTTTCCTTTTCTTCTCCAGTTTCTATGACTTCGGTGCTTTTCTGTTCCTTTGGCCATTTTTCTTCTGGAAGATACAGAAAGTCTGGACCGTTGAACCACCTGTGGCTAAAGTCGAAGCTGTGAGGTGTTGCTCTGGTGGCATCGTCAGCGACGTTCTCTCTGGTTGGTAGCCATCTCCATTCGTTCTTCTTAGTAGTGTCCTCGATTTCCGCTAGCCTATGAGCAACGAAGGTTTTGAATGATTTTGGCTCCGCTCTTATCCAGGCTAGTGCAGTTCTGGAATCAGACCAGTAGGTTTTGCTGGTCACTTCAAAATCATGTTCCAGGAGTACAGTCCGTGCTAATCTTGCGCCAAGTAGAGCTGCTTGTAGCTCTAGTCGGGGTATTGAGATTGGCTTTAGCGGTGTCACCCGGCTTTTTGCTGCTGCGAGTGATACGTGTACGCTGCCATCGCTTCTAGTCGTTCGCCAGTAGACTGCTGCTGCATATGCCTCTTCGCTGGCATCCACAAATGTATGTAGCTGGCGTTCAGCGGCAGGTTTGTAGTCGTAACATCGCGGTATTCTGATGTCTTCTACTGCGCGAAGAGATGTGATCCAATCACCCCACTTTGGCTGCAGCTCTTCCGGTAGGTCTTCGTCCCAGTCCGACTTGTAGCGCCATGTGTCTTGCAAGATTCGCTTCGCAGGGGTGGTAACAGGTGAGATCAGTCCCAGTGGATCAAAGAGAGACATGACCACACTTAGGGCTTCTCGCTTCGTCGGTGGCCTTATGTTTTCCAGAATCTCTGGTGGAGTCTTCCTTCTATTGATGCGGAACCCGAAGCAGTCTTCTGATATATACCATTGGAGGCCCAGCGCTTTTTCTGTCTCGCTCGCTCCAATATTGACCGATGTTGTCCCCTTGTTGACTCCTTCGCAGTCTTCTATGACTTCCTTGTTGCTGGAGGCCCATCCATTCAGTATGAAGCCAGCCTTTCTGTGGACAGCGTCTACTTCTTTCGATATTTTCCTGGCTTCTTCTACTGATTCAAAGCTTTGGAGATAGTCATCCATGTAATGATTCTTCTTTATTGCAACTGCCGCTTCTGGATATTCTGACGCGTGGTCGTCGGCGTTGCGATTCTTGATATATAGCGCGGTACACGGTGATGAGGATGCGCCGAAAATAACTGAGGTCATTTGAAATTCTTCTGGTGGTCCTTTCCGCTGTTCTCCTCTCCAGAGGAATCTAAGAGCATCTCTGTCTTCTTTTCTAATCTTGATCTGCATGAACATCTCCTTGATATCTGCAGATACGGCGACTGGATACTGGCGAAACTTCATGACTACACCAGGCAATGACTGAAGTAGATCTGGACCAGGAAGCAACAGGTCATTGAGACTGATGCCACGGTATTTTGCGGCTGCGTCGTGAACCAATCTTGGTGGCTTATGTGGCTTGGCTGGATTCACCACCGGAAAGTGGGGTAGGTACCACGTCCGATCTTCTACTGGTGGTGTAGTTGCCTTCTCTGCATAGCCCGACGTGAAGAGATTGTTCATGCATTCAGTGTACTGGATCTTCAGTGTTTCGTCTTTGTCCAGCCTCTTCTCAAGACTGATGAGTCGCTTCTCGGCGTCTTTGTAGTTATTGGGTATCTGCATGTTGTCATCTTTCCAGAGGAGGCCCGTTTCATATCTTCCTCCAGGAAGTCGGTGACTTTTGGACTCGAGTATCCTTAGGGCTCTTTCTTCGGGATCATCTTTTGGTTTGCGAGGCTCGATGCCTAATGATTCGAGCTTGAAGAAATTCTTCATCTGTTCTTCCATCGGTTCTTCCTTCTTGGTTGTGAGGTGTCCGCAGAATGCCACGGTGTTCGTGAGTGATGAACTGCAGCCGTGAAGCACCCAGCCAAGTTCCGTGAGTGATGCGACAGGTTGGTTGCGTCGACCGGAGCGGATTTCTCTGGACACGATGAGATTCCAGTTGTCTTGACCGATGAGAATTTTTGGTGTAGCTCGTTCGTATATAAGCTCGTGCTTGATTCCCTCTAGATGTGAGCAGGTCTCGAGGTCGTCTTCATCAATATCTTGGGATGCGAATTTCAACCTCTGTATTGTTTTGACTTCTTCCAGATTGAACTCTTTCTTTGCGTGTTTTCCTCTTATCTTCAAGCTGACTGCCTTGCTTTCTTCATGCTTCACTTCTGTACCGACGCCTTGGATCCACATGGTATTTGCAGGTCCATCCACTCCCAGCACTTCTGCGATTGAAGCGTCTATGATGGTGATGGTGCTGCCTTCATCAAGCAGGGCATAGGTGTCGATGCTAGTGTGTGGCCCTCTTAGAATGACTGGAGCTATCTTGAGGAAGGCCCGACGACCAATGTGCTCATTTGCTGATGCAGCGACTTCAATTGTTGAAGCGATGGATGCTTTCTGGTGTACTGGTGTGGGTGTGTCTTCTGGCTTCTTGGCTTCTGGCTTGTGGTGTAGCAGGCGATGATGTTTCAAATGACAGCCGTCTTGTCCACAGGGCCGTGCTTTGCAGTACATCCTTCTATGTTTGCTCTTCAAGCAGCGGAAGCAAATGAAGTTCTTCTTCGTTACGTCCCAACGTGTGTTAACGTCAGAACTCAGGAACTGCTTGCAGTCTGGTAGCTTGTGATCTTGCTTGCAGATGGGACATTGATAATCATCCCGTTGCTTCGTTACAGATGCAGTAAACGTGCGCTCTGTCTTCTTTTTTGTTCGCTCTCTGGTATCTTCTACGATATTCTCTGGAACTGCGTATGGTCCACATTTATCTGCTTCTTTATCTAGAAAGCGTGATATCCTCAGCAGTTCCGGCTCTCCTTCATTCTTGAGTGCTGCGTAGTCGTACCATTTACTTTTCATTATTGGAGTGAGCTTCTCAACAATGTACTTTATTGTTTCTGGACTGTGAAGGTACTGCGGTTTTTTGAGGGCTTCTATTGTTCCGACGACGTTAGCTATCTTCCCAGCGAAGATACAGAGATCCCGAGGATTTTCTGTTAGCTTGTTTAGTGTCTTCAGTTTTTCAATCTCTGCTTGGATGAGAGCTTCCGGACGCCCAAATCTCCTTTCGAGTGCGTCGATGATCTTCATCGGATCCGGCTGGCCAATGAGGCGTGATGATACTGCTTCTAGTGCCGGACCTCGCAGGCTCCTTCTGAGTCTTACGATATTCTCTGCATTCGCGAAGTAGTGTTGCGTTTCTACGAATGTGTACTTGTAGGTCAACCATTCGCTGCTGTGTCCGCCAAAAATTGGTAGATCTTGAATATATCTTGGTGGCTCCCTGGATGTGTTCTTTGTCGCTTGGGCAAAGGCTTCTGCTAGTGTAGACACGTCGAATTGCTGTTGCACAGGTTGGATGACTGGACGGTCCTCCTGTTGTTTCTCTGCCTGTGTAGCGAGGTGCTCTTGCACAGACTGGATGACTTGATGGTCTTCCTGATTCTTCTCTGCCGGTGCAATGGTCCTCTGCTGTACAGACGGAATGACCCTCTGATCTTCCTTTTGTTTTTCTGTCCGTGTTTCAGCTGTCTTCATTGTATTTTCTTCTACTGGCATGTCTTTCTTTCTTCTTTCTTCCAGGAAGGCAGCCACCACTGGCGGCGGTACTGGATGGCTTGTGTCCTTTTCATTTAGCCAATTGTTGATCCGTACTGATGCGAGATTGTCTTCAATTTCTTCCTCTGAGCTTGATTCGTTCTCTGCTTGTCTGCGGCGCAGGCGTGCTTGTTCAAGCTCTATTTCTGCTTGCACTTGTTTAAGTTTCAGAGCTGCAAGTTTTTCTTCTGCTTCTACTTCCATAAGTTTTCTTCTCGCCGATCGCTTTGATGACGTGATGCTGTTGGGCTTCAACGTACTTCTGGTTGGAGCTTGCTTGGTTCCACTTTTGTTTGCAGACCTTGAAGTTCCCTTTTCCAATGTTTCTTCTGATGTGAAGTCGTCTGTTGTGCCCGAATTATCTGCCGTAGTCGACGTAGCATCCGTTGCATCCTTTGTAGTAGGCGTAGTACCCGAAGCAATTGTCGGTTTGGTTGGTGGTAGGGCATTTTTTAAGCCCGCCTGGATAGCTACCACCATCTTATCTAAGTCTTAAGATAGCCAGTTTCCCATTGCGTTGGGGAATCTTGGTAAGCCCGATTCCATCTTCGGCAAAATCGTCACTTACCACCAGGTGAGATGTTGTCAAGGGTTTACCAATTGTGAATAAAAAAAAACTAAACACACAAAGAAAGAAACCATCCAAAAAATTCACTGACCCGACCCATGTTTATGTTCTTACGCGTCGCCACTTCTACATAAAATATTTACCAAAGGTTTATCCGGAACAGATTTTCGGACGCAGAATAATTTACAACGCCTCTGCCGGCGAACCCGGTGTGGAGTCAAAGAGGTTAGGGGCCCAGAGATTTATGGCGGTCACGACGACACACTCAATTTTAAAACAAATTCACAATGATTACTTAGTTTACAAGTTACAACGTTTCTATGACTTTTCGAGGGTGCGCAGTGCGTGAAAAAAAGTAGTCTATGTGTTAATCCAGGTCCTATTATGTCTACCAAATTTTAGCCAGATCCGTTCATCAGTTTTTGCGTGAAGAAGTAACAAACATACACACTCACAAACTTTCGCGTTTATTATATTAGTGTGATAACTGATAAGTAAGAATTGGGTTAAATTTTTGAGGTCAGAATTGAAGGAAAAAATATAGATCACAAAGTTTGCACTTAATGTCTTTATGGATAAAATGAAGATGCTGCCACTGCCCGGGAGCTTATACCTCCTTATACTTATACCCCTTATACTTTCAATAAACAAGACAATGGTAGGTGTTTCCAATTCCTAACAACTTTTTAACACACGCACATAAACATACACACACTGACACACACAAACATACACACACACACACACACACACACAAACACACACCTCGGCCTAGTGTAAAGACAATCAGCAATTTATTACTTGATCTTTTACATTATTTATTAAAAAAATAAAAAAAATTTAAAGCCAATATTTTCTCGATGCTTCTCAGCAATTACAAAACATGTGAAAGTGATATTTTGTAACCTGATTCTATATTTCATTGACTTCATTTTTTCAGTTGCAGAAACATGGTTCGTTAACTTTTAAAACAGAATAAGTATATAAAAAAAAATCTTTTAAAACAGAGATTTGCATTCTACAGGCAAACCAGACCGATTTAGTACCTCTAAATTTTCTTTGTCGATTAGTCTAAATACACACTTCAATTTGCCAGTTGGATTTTTTAAAATTAATTGTAGTTTTTAATTGAAACGAAAAAACAATGAAAAAGTGTGGTTATTTTCTTTACTCTTTACACGTAAAGAAAAAGACAGACACAACTGCTGCAATCAATACCTCGCCGTAACTATCTGTCGTAGTCGAGCATACACAAATCAACTACATACATTACACTTACTTACATACTTACTTAGTACCTAGCAAAGAATAGTGTAAGGTATACCAGCCCTATGCGGCGGCCCTAGCCATTACGCCACCGACGGCTGTAGATATTAAAATAATATTACCCCGACTCAAGTTTTACCCAAATTTGTCCAGTAGTATGGGAACTAGAGCACCGGACGGACGTTCACACAAACACACACACACACAATTTTTAATTATTTTTTTAGACTCTATTATTGTAAGACAATCGATCCCCATATAAATCTCAAGTTCGGTTTTTTTGCCATCAAAATGCCTTCATCCTTCCTACGTCGCTCAAAGGTAAAAATTGTATGTTCTGCGCGATGCATTGCAATATTATGGGAGATAGCGTTTAGGATGCTGAATAGATAGCTACCGATATCCTACTGGACTGTAAGGAGGTAGCACAGAGCGGAGCTGTTTACTTTGGAGACCCGAAGATGCTCCAAGTCCAAGGAGGTCTTGGCGTTATAAAAAGGCTACTTGGTCTCTCTGAATCTGCACTAGCAGAGTTGTCGACCTTAAAAAAGTGTAACTGGTTGTCCTAACCAGAGGTCCCGGGTTCGAATCCGGGTCATCCCGTGTATCGATGAGTTTTTAAAACTTATCAACAGATACTTACCGACGGCTTTAACGGCGAAGAAAAACGTCTCGAGGAAATTTTCACATCTAAATCCAGATGTGTATGAAAGTTGTTGATCGTGGTCCACCTACTTTATCCACCTGGGTAGACCACGGGCAATATTTTTACCATTAAGAGCGGACGCTAGCTGAGAGACATTTGGAAAATAGATATTTAAAACAACTGTTGCTGTTGCGCTTTGACTAAACCGCCTCTAAATACCGTGCGATTAGGACAACTGCAGATCCCAGTGAATATTTCAATTAAAAATTGCAAAATTCGAGGTTCGGCTCTCGACGATTTTCTCCTCCAAAATTAGACCTATGTTAAAGTAATTGTTCACATAGAATAGTAACTAGATGTGCTAGGCCCCTATGTCTAACTTTTTTTGTAAATACTTTTTGAATCTCCACTCTAGACGTCTTAAGTGGTGATAAAAATTAGGTATTTTTCTAGCATTTTTGAAGACTTCCAGTTGCTCGTAAAAAAAAGACATAGGAGCATAGAAGAAATAAATATTTATTTTATGTATAAAAATCATTTCTTTGGGGTTAAAAATCAATGAGAAAACTGTCGAGAACGTTTGTATGGAAAAAGCAGTGCCCGCCTCCCCTCTTATCCACCTTTCTGAAACTGTTATATTTTTTTTTATAAAGTATTGCCCGTGGTACACCTAACAAAAGTTTATTGACAGAATTGTAGTTTAATATTACAAAATTATGTATTGTCGCGGCCCGATCGTAGAATTGGCTAGATCATGAAATGCCCAGGAAGATCTAAGTGGAGCGGGCGAAGCGAGCGATAATAGATTTGATAGGTTTGATGATGATACTGCCGAAGAACTTCGCGAAACGAGGCTCCTCCCGGGGGAATGCAGTTGTTAGGTTCGTTTAGCATGATATACAGAATTCACATCTCTAAGGCAAAGTATAAATATTAGCACTAACATACAGTATGGACACTCCCTGCTGCTCTCTAGATTGCGACCCCACCCCCTCGTCACCCTGATTGATACAGATTGGTTACAGTTTGGTTGTCAAACGTATAGGATTTCGCCGCTATTTTGTTTGTCCCGTCATCCGTTTTTTGAAATGTCATTTCTGGCCCGTTGTATGAAGTGTCCAGGGTGTGCCTAAGGTGAACCACGGGCATTATTTTTTTCCATGGTCCAACTTAGCTTATCCAGGTGGATCATGGATAAAAAAAACTGAGTAGGTGGACGACGAAAACAACTGGTGTATGATAGTCGATTGGTCCGTATGGTTCCCGGCTAAGAATAGGACCATCCCATCTCTTCCAATGGGTGTCGTAAGAGGCGACTAAGGGACTTAAAACCGGAGGATGGGCAGCAGCGTCTTTCCGTGCATTGCAACACACCTGCAATCAAACTGCGATCGCCAACCCGCCTGCCAAGCGTGGCGATTACGGCAAAACCCCCCAATGAATCTCACACCTAGAAAACGGCCCCTAGTCCCCGGCAGCTCCGCTATTCCTGGCTCCGGTAGCAGTCATGGTAACGGCGGGGTAGGGGGTGCGAAGAATCCCCGGCAGATGCCAGGCTACCAAACCCAACGACCTTTGGCCCTGGCAACCTACAACACGCGCACACTGCGGACTGACGAGAAACTTGCAGAACTCGAAGAAGTATTGAGCAGGTTACGGTGGGATATCGTAGGTTTATGTGAAGTCCGAAGAGAGGGAGAGGACACCATGATCCTTAAATCCGGAAACCTGCTCTATTTCCGGGAGGGCGACCAACAGTCCCAGGGTGGTGTCGGGTTTCTCGTCCACAAGTCCCTCATTAACAATGTGGTCCAAATCGTGAGCGTTTCGACAAGGGTAGCATACCTTATACTCAGAATCACCAAACGGTATTCGATGAAGGTCATACAGGTATACGCGCCGACTACGGAACACTCCGACGACGAGGTAGAGAGTATGTACGAGGACATCTCTACAGCCTTACATAGCACCAGGACCCATTATACCGTTGTTATGGGGGACTTTAACGCGAAACTGGGCAAACGAAGCGATGGTGAGCTGAGAGTGGGGCAATTTGGATATGGAGTAAGAAATGCACGTGGCCAGATGCTGGCCGACTTTATGGAGAAGGAGAGCCTCTTTATGATGAACTCCTTCTTTAAAAAGTCAAAACAGCGGAAGTGGACATGGTTGCATCCCAATGGCGTAACAAAAAACGAGATAGACTTCATCTTGTCGACAAGGAGGCAAATATTCAATGATGTCTCCGTGATCAATTCAGTCAAAACAGGAAGTGATCACCGGATGGTCAGAGGCACATTGAATCTAAAGACCAAGCTAGAAAGATGTCGACTGATGAAGTCTACGCTCCGACCAGCGCCCATCCAGCTCCAAAACCCCGAGAGCTTTCAGCTCGAGCTGCACAATCGTTTCGAATGCCTAGAAGACTGCGAGAATGTGGACGATTATAATGACAGGTTCGTGGAAATTGTTCAAACGGTCGGGTCTAAGTTTTTTAAAACTCGCCGTTCAAACAGAACCAAAAAAATCTCCGACTTCACCAGCAACCTCATGGAACAAAGACGCAGACTGGTTTTGCAGTCCTCTGAAGACGCTACTCAGTATCGGCAACTAAACAGGCAGATCTCTAAGTCCCTAACTCGCGATTTACGCCAATATAATACAAATTGTATTAAAGAGGCGATTGAGCACAATAAAGGCTCAAAAGTGTTCGCGAGAGATCTGTCTGTTGGACAAAGCCAACTGACCAAGCTGAAGACTGAGGACGGCAGAACCATATCGTCTAAGACTGAGTTGCTGGAAGAAGTTGAGAAGTTCTATGGACAATTGTACACGACCACACGTTTGCCTGTCAGTGATCTGGCTGAAGACCCAAGAGCCAGACTAACCCGACACTATACCGAAGATATCCCGGACGTCAGCCTGTACGAGATTAGAATGGCTCTCAAACAGCTCAAGAACAACAAGGCACCGGGTGATGATGGAATTACGGCTGAACTTCTGAAAGCAGGTGGATCACCGGTACTAAAAGCTCTTCAGAAGTTATTTAATTCCGTTATACTCGAGGGACAAACGCCTAAGGCATGGCACAGAAGTGTGGTCGTGCTTTTCTTCAAAAAGGGCGACAACACCCTGCTGAAGAACTACAGACCCATCTCACTTCTGAGCCATGTCTACAAGCTGTTTTCGAGAGTCATTACGAATCGTCTCGCACGCAGGTTTGACGACTTCCAGCCTCCCGAACAAGCCGGTTTCCGAAAAGGCTTTAGTACCATAGACCACATACATACGCTGCGGCAGATTATACAGAAGACCGAAGAGTACAATCAGCCACTATGCTTGGCGTTTGTGGACTATGAGAAGGCCTTTGATTCAGTCGAAACCTGGGCTGTGCTACAGTCTCTCCAGCGGTGCCAAATTGACCATCGATACATCGAGGTGTTGAAGTGTCTGTATGAAAACGCCACCATGTCGGTTCGCCTCCAAGACCAGAACTCGAAACCTATCCAGTTGCAGCGAGGGGTGAGACAGGGAGACGTTATATCTCCGAAACTGTTCACCGCCGCCCTGGAAGATGTTTTTAAGCTTCTGGACTGGGGTGGACTCGGCATCAATATCAACGGCGAGTACATATCCCACCTCCGATTCGCTGATGATATCGTGGTCATGGCTGAGACTATGGAAGACCTAAGCACAATGCTCGATGGCCTCAGTAAGGTCTCTCAACAAGTGGGTCTTAAAATGAACATGGACAAGACGAAAATAATGTTAAATGTCCGTGTCGCACCCACTCCTCTAAAGGTTGGAGACTCTACACTGGAAGTTGTTGACGAATATGTATACCTGGGACAAACAGTCCAGTTAGGTAGGTCCAACTTCAAGAAAGAGATCAATCGACGAATCCAACTCGGCTGGGCAGCGTTCGGGAAGCTTCGCAATATCTTCACGTCCCAAATACCGCAGTGTCTCAAGACTAAGGTCTTTGACCAGTGTGTGTTGCCAGTGATGACTTACGGAACTGAGACATGGTCGCTTACTATGGGCCTCATAAGAAGGCTCAAGGTCACCCAAAGGGCAATGGAGCGTGCTATGCTCGGAGTTTCTCTGCGTGATCGAATCAGAAACGAGGAGATCCGCAGGAGAACTAAAGTAACCGACATAGCTCACAGAATCGCTAAACTGAAGTGGCAGTGGGCAGGGCACATAGCTCGTAGAACAGATGGCCGATGGGGCAGTAAAGTTCTCGAGTGGCGACCGCGCACCGGAAAACGTAGCGTAGGCAGGCCTCCCACGCGGTGGACCGATGACCTGGTGAAGGTCGCGGGAAGCCGATGGATGCGGGCAGCGCAGGACCGGTCGTCGTGGAAATCCTTGGGGGAGGCCTTTGTCCAGCAGTGGACGATTTGTGGCTGATATGATGATGATGATAGTCGCGTTACATACCTCCGGAGTTGTAAAATCTAAATGCCGTTCACTTGACCGCGGGTGATCTTACTGCACCAACCGCCCTCTATCGAAAAGATAGCACGGTTAATTGTGTCATATATACGGTTACAGAAAAGCCTTACATGCATCATGTCCGCAGGAGTCGCCTAGTTATGGAAAATAAGCTTTCTCCTACATATACCTTAAGCGCAGAACCAAACATAGGATAATACGAGTATGCAAAACTAAGATCAACCTGATACGCACACTCGTCTTTTCCGTAGTTTTCGAAGGTTCGGTGACTTGAGCAATGGAAGCAACTGACTTAAAGTGAATCGACGCCTTCGAGATGTGGTGCTACTACAGTTGCAAAACTTACGAAATATTCGGAATTATTATGTAATACTTCTCAAAAAGTTTTTTTGGATCAGCATTTTTCAAAGTTTTGAGCGAAATGTTTTATAAGTGAAACTTTCATTACATCGTCTCAAATTTTTGTAGTCTGTGTGTTGCATGTCGCGTGACGGTCGCTTTCGTCTAACGGTATTATCGTTTCGTCCTCTGTATCGTAGCGAGAGCAGCCATGATCGTTTCGTCCTCTGTAAAGTTTCACTTTTACCGTGGTTTCATAAAACCACACATTTCCTTTTTTTATGGACGGGAAATGACACGATTTACTAATAAGCATATCCTGACATAGTTGCCGTGGAATCTGGAGAAAAGTCATGTCCACGCTCGCACACACCGCGCACCCTCTAAGACAGTCATAAAAACGATGTCCACGCGGACGAAGCCGCGGGTAAAAGCTAATACTTACATAAGTGTAGGTCTTCCCAATATCGCATTGCAAACCAACGCCACGTGACCGTGTCCGCAAACGTGACATCCCAAATAAAGGGACTTTAATCTGACCCTTTCTAGGTATCTGTCGTGTCATGTGGCGGAACGACTTTAAATAGATTAGAATTGAATAGATTGCTTGGCTGTAGAGCATTTGTAAAGCCTGCAACGGGTAAAGATAATAAGATTTTAAATTAGTTGGTTGGCCCATCGCGCTACCTGCCAACTATCTAATTTGTCTCGCCAACACAGTATTACGTGAACATAATATGTTCTCGTATTATTAAAATGTCTATAAGATATAGCTAGCCAATTTCTTATTGAATTGAGGATTCTTTGCAAGCCTGCTTTTACTTCTTTATCTTTGAAACTATTAGTATACCTTTGCAAAAAAGAGTTTGGAGAAAATGAGGGCGCTTCTTTCACACCTATGGTAGTCTTATTCATTCTTAAGACGATTGTGAAGCTGCGACTTATCATACAAACGGTGATAACGATTTTCACCTTTTAAATGTTAACCGATTTAGACCAATTTTTGATAGGTTGTCAGTCAAAACAAAGGCTAGGCTTATACGTTTATGTATTTTCGATAAAGTTATTAAGTTTAATTTTATTGTCGTTCACGTGTTTTCACACAAAACTAATTTCGGCTATTTAAAAAAAAATATGATCGGTAATTTAAAAAACGAAACGTATAAGCCTAGCTTTTATTCTATCTGACAACCTGTCAAAAATTGGTCCCAATCGGTTAACATTTAAGAGGTGAAAATCGTTATCGCCGTTTGTATGAATAGTCGAATTTTCGCCGTGGGTTCACAGTCCTCTGTAGTCAGTTTAGCGAAAATAATTGCAAAATTCAATGAAATATATTAAAAAAAACCACAACCACTACGCAGCAATGACAAATCCGTGTCCAGTAAACTATTGTTGCCATTAAAAATCAATTAGTTCCATCTGTCACCACCTCAAACTCTTTTTTTGCCAAGCTTTATCTTATCTAATACCACCTAAGTCTAAATAATATATCTAACATCAGTCTCTTGTTCACCTAGGGTCACTAACCTAAGCTTTTTCTCGATTCTACTTTAAATTCGACCATCGATCGGCACTTTTCACAATTTCAGACACGTATCTCAAACTTCGTCCGATAACGATCTTTCTTGCTCGCCGTTGGGTGCAAACTTGTATTGAAGTTTTATTGGTTCTCCGCAAGAGTTGTCCTCGGTTTAGTACTTCGAGAAGAAGTACTCATAGTCATATTATGTAGGGATATTGTTTTTATAAATAGACGTAGTAAGAACTTCATAACACAGGTGAAATTTAACAATACAATATTGTTTTAGGAACGCTGACTCTGAAATAATTAATAAGAAAAACGGAAATCAATTGGAGCGACTTATTTACAAATAAAGATGCAGAATGTGCTGTTTTAATTTTCTATTAACAAATTTACAAAATAATTAAAGATGAAGTCCCCGTTAGGAAAATTAAAACGTCTATCTATCCCAATTGGTTCTCGCCTTCTTAGATCCATATTTTTAAGGATAAGAAAAAGGCATGGCTAAAGTGGAAAAAATATGGAAATCAGTTGGATTATCAGTCTTTTTCAATGTTCAGAGCGAGATTTATAACTGAGTCAGAAATTTGTTATAGGAAGTATATTGAAAGAGTGGAAAACAGTATTAAAGATAACATCAAGTACTTTTGGATATATATTTCTAACCGAAAAAACTTTTGAGATATACCTAGCATGGTTTCCTACAAAGAAAAGATTATTGATGACCCTGAGCAGGTATGCAAGCTATTTTCTGATTAACTTCAATCAGTTTTTGAGCCGACTGCAGTAAATGATAGTTGCGACATTAACTATATCATACCCGACGTAACTGACTCATCTGACGCCCTATGTAGTATCGATATAAGCCAAGATAGCGTTTATTTGAAATTAAAATCACTTGACATTTCTAAGGGGTCAGGTCTACATAATCTTTCTCCCATTTTTATTAAACAAGTAACAGATATAACACCTTAAACTTTCACGATTATTCATAATTTAATTATTCATTCACAACATCAATAAAATCACGTCAAGCCCCGTTTTAAATTTGTCATTAAGTAACAGAAAGTATTTGCAGTTCGTTATACATATACAGTGAATGTATAGAACAGGGAGTTTTCCCACAAATCTGGAAATCTGCACGTATAACCAGAACACAAAGGAGGTTCTAAAAAAACTTAGAAAATAATCGCCCTATCTCTACACTTCCTGCTCTGTCGAAGGTGTTTGAAAAGCTGATACACGATGCCATTTATCCTAGTTTAAATAAAAGTATAATAGAGGAACAACATGGCTTTGTCAAGCGACCTTCAATAGTTACGAATTTAATCATTTACACATCTTACTTATTTGAAGGTATAGACTTAACAAACAAACTGACTCTGTATATACAGACTTTAGGAAGGCTTTCGACAGAGTGGATCATAAATTGCTTCTTGAAAAAATTTCCTGTATTGGAATACGCGGTAATCTATGGAGATGGTTCAAATCATACGTAAGTAGTAGAACACAGAAAGTAGTCATTAACGGTTATGAATTCAACTCTGTTATATTTACTTCTGGGGTCCCTCAGGCGTCTAATTTAGGTCCATTACTGTTTATTTTGTTTATTAACGATATCAATGACTGTTTCAAGTTTTGTAAGTACCTTCTGTATGCCGACGATCTTAAAATATGTCACACTATTGTAAATCAGGATGATCACGCTAAAATTCAACAAGATCTTGATCGTTTTTCCACATATTGCGCAAATAATAATTTAAGTCTTAGTCTAAACAAATGTAAATCTATTACATTTTGTAAAAAACGGAAACTAGCAACTTTGAGTACAAGCTGTGTGGAAAAACATTGGACGAAACCTCAACCATTAAAGACTTAGGCGTTACACTTGATAGTAAGAGGCATTTGAATACACATCTTGGTAATATAATCAGCAAAGCTTACAAAATGTATGGTTTTGTCATGCGCTCTAGCCTTAAATTTAGGCTATCATCTACCTACCTCTATCTTTATATTTCCTTGATTTGTTCACAGTTAGAATACGCTGTTGCAATGTGGAATCCTTTCTACATAAAGTACACAGATGCACTCGAGAAGGTACAGAAAAAATTCTTGGTTGTATGCAATACAAATGTTATCGTAATCGTTTATCCTATATTAATGTTCTAAAAAAATATGAAATGTTAGATCTAATAAAAACAGACGTCAGCAATTGGAGGCTATGCTACGAGTACTCTTTGATATCCATCACAATAGGTATGATTGTATTGGCCTATGGAAACTATTAATTAAAGTTTAAAGTTCCTATCAGAACCAGTATAAGTATTTCAAAACAAAATCGCACATTTTCAGTTCCTCGCTGCCAAACAAATGCTGGCAAAAGATCACCATTCTTTCGTCTCCTTGACTCATACGATAACAACTTCAATGAAATTGACATGTTTGCGTCGCCACGTGAGGGTATTGTCAAAAAATCTATAGTAAACAACCTCAGTGAAAGGTTAGGCAGAACCTTGAGCACACATGCTCCAAGGGGCGAATTTGTATCGACTAGTAGCTTTTAGCAACTTCATGTAGACATAAGATACTCATTTTATTTTGATTAAAAAGCGTACACCCGTATTGAACTAGCTTAATTGAAATATGAATCAATTAAACCCATTTAGGCATGTACACAAAACCCGTTCACATACACGCACGTACACCTACACACTTACTCTCACGAACGCAAAAACTCGTAAATTTGCATTTATAAAAAAATCTTAAAACGTATTAATGTACCACCTTACTGACTTAATTTAATTCATGGATAGCGTTGTTGGTTATTTACATAACTATATGTTTAGTATTAAGAGTTCATGCTAACATTGTGTATATAACGTGATATACATATTCATGCAAAATTTCAGCTCAATCGGAAACCGGGATGAGGGTCAAATTTATTTGCAAGATTTGATTACAGATACCCAGACACCGAGACAGGTGAAACTAATTAAAATCTGTAAACCAATTATGACTGAATAAATAAATATATAAATAAATAACTGTTTGCTTTCCCAAATTAACTAAAAAAAAATTTCGTTCTCGCAGCTTATTACCAGTGATAAGCTCAGAAAAAATCAAATAAATAAAAAATAATAATCGAAAAACCTAAAAACTTTAACCAACAAGCTTTTAATATTGCATTGTCACGTGATATACATCATCATTACAGCTCATATACGTCCCCACCGAGGGGCTCGAGCCTACCCTAAATCAGGGCGATTAGGCCTTAGACGACCACGCGGGCCCAGTGCGGGTTGGTCGACTTCACACACAACCTTCGAGTTTCTTCGCAGGCGTGTGCAGGTTTCCTCACGATGTTTTCCTTCACCGTTAAAGCAATCGGTAAGTATGATACATGTGATATACATATTCATGCACAATTTCAGCTCAATCGGAAACCGGGATGAGGGTAAAATTTATTTGCAAGATTTGATTACAGATACCCAGACACCGAGACAGGTAAAACTAATTAAAAGCTTGTAAAAGGAGTCCGGGATAAAATCGTCAAAAAAATTTATCTTACATATTCGTGAAGATTTTAAAACGAACTCTGTTTTTGATAGTACCTTAAAAAGAGTTTCTATATCTGCAGAGGGAAATTTAATGTAACGTAAATGGCTCCACCACGCTTGAGTATGCCATGCGGCATGCTTCTCTCGTAGATTGCTGTAGTAAGAGTGAGACAGATATAGTGTAAGTTTTATACAATTTTCTTACTTCTCCGTTGTCTAAAGAGATAGATACTCGTAATATAGTACCACGGTACTAACTTAAGTATACTACTTATTAAAAATATATATTATATCTTAGTAATATTATAAATATAAAATGTGTTTGTAATTTGTTTGTTTATTAAATTTTCACCCTTCAACACCTCGACCTCGAATGTGAAAATGTGTTTGTTTGTTTATTTGTTTGTTTGTGTGTTACCATTCACGCTTCAACACCTTAACCAATCTTGATGAAATTTGGCATGCAGGTAGCCTGTGTCACTGGAAAGGCCATAGGCTACTTTTTATCCCAAGAAAATAGTATAGTCCGATGCAGTTTCTGAGGGAACTGTAAAAATACTCTTTTTTGGTAAATTTCTTTAACACCAAAACGGAACAATGGATTATTGTGATTTTTTTGCACAGAGATGGTTGAGGGGGTAGAAAATGACATTATATATTAATAAGCATAGCCTGACATATGCAGTTCCCGAGGGATATGTGGAAAACTAATTTTCACGCTCGCGCACGTTGGCGTCGCAACGGAGCAACGGATTGAAGTGATTATTGACGTGAAAACGTCTTATAAATCGATGGACGCCGCCTGCACTCACGAAAAAGGATGACTCATTGTCCCGTTACGCTCATTGTCCCGTTACGTTATGACGTTATCACGATAAACTATCGTCCGTAAACCGAATTTACAGACAACCAATTTTTGTATAGAATTGGTTGAGGGGGTGGGAACTGATATAGACTGATTAGTTCCTGAGGGATCTGGAGAATAATCATGTCCTCGCTCACTCATCAAAGACAGTCATAAAAACGATGTCCACGCGGGCGAAGCCGCGGGCATAAGCTAGTTACTTATTAAGCGTAGTATCTCCTTAGCAGTCTGTGTACTTACTACACGTACTATTGAAACATATTTAATTAACTTGTAAATATCTAATTAAATAATTAATTATCTAATTACGAGGAGAGATAATGCCAAGGGCTCACCAATTGTGAATAAATAAAAAAAACTGACCTTAATTGTTCTATTTATGTTGTACATCAAAATGTTTTAAGTAATTTATTACTGTACAGTCGACGTCAAATATATATTATATTAGAAAGTTAGAAAAAGATCTTAACACTTCAATAACTTGCTATGTAGTGTGACAAATACTTGTTCATGTGATTTATGCCACTTTTATATTTCACTCCATGTGCCTAATATATGTTTACCATTGTGCTAATTAACGTGTGTGACTTGTCACTTAAACAAATATGAGTCAGAAAATGTGGTAACTTACTTAAATTAGGCACATGGAATAAAAATGTAAAAGTGTCTTAATGTAACACTTCTACAATTTTACTTCATGTGCCTAATATATGTTTACTCTACTTCACTCGTGTAAGTTGCCACATTTTCTGACTCATATTTGATTATATTATTTATATTTGTTTTATTTGTGATATATTATATCACGTAAACAAGTCTTTTTCACACTATATGGTAAGTAACTTTCAAATGCAAATATATCTTTGACGTCGACTGTATTTAAGCAAGCTTTAGCTTGCGCTAGACAGGTACTTGCCTAGAATGAGTCTCACTTTACATAGTAGGTACTTATATATATACTTTACATAGTAGGTTCTCCAAACTATTTTCTTCTCCTTCATAGCGTTTCATACCAATTCCACCAAAACAACTAATAACAATAAACTTGAAATTCATCCCAGTCATAACTCGGGCTGTGTTATTGGGAGTTGTTACTATCCTGCGTGACCTGCATACCGACCAAATATGGAACCTAGGTTTATTTTCCTTTATAGTAGAGTAGAGACGTTTTTTTCTAGGTCTTTTACTTGATACATTAAATTCCAGATACTGTATCGATTAATGCTACATCTAAATATATTAAAGGATAAACTGACTGACTGTGTGACTGTTTATTAACGCACAGGCTAAACCCTCGAAAAAACATTGAAAAAGTCCAAATGTGTGGTTATTTTCTTTACTCTTTACACGTAAAGAAAAAGACAGAGATAAGGCGTTGGTAGGCCTTAAGTTGTTCGACTCCTAAACTATACTAAACTATATTAGACTCCTAAACTATGGTACTCTACTTAGCCGTGATAGTTTTTGATGTGTAATATCTTTGCTCTCGCTTTCCTTCAATTTGTGGGAGTGATTTCGTGAAATGGGACGGAAATGTGTAACATGGGACGGAAATGTGTAACAGGACGTCGCGAAAGCGCGGAATTCTACTTTACGAGAGTCCGACTCGCACTTGGTCGGTTTTTTTCGTTACTGTCAGATCCGCCACCCAGGTACAATATCGTCATCAAATCTAACTAACCTAAAGTATTTTGTCACATGTTACACGTCATATGCGAGTACTGTAGGTCTCGCTCGAATTTTTTTTTCTTTTGAATTGATTATAGTGGTTGGCCCAAAATTAACGAAAGATTTGAAATAAATACAAAACACAGTTTTTGGTCTTCAGTGTTATTTAAGGAATAACACACCGGGCAAATGCCCTCCACAGCTTTGCTGGTACATACGCACTCTTCTATCGAAAATGTTCACGACTACAAAATCTCATATACAGAAATTGATTAAATCACGGGCTGTATGGCATGTGGCACGTATGGCATAATGAAGATACGCTTTTTTATCGTGTAACGCTCCATTTTTACTAACCCTAACCTTTCAGCTGTCAAATTGTTGTAATTTTTTTTTTCTTGGCCATGGAAAGTAGTCCTTTAGCCGGATTCGTAAATAATTTTCACTTTCTTCATTTATTTTTGGATTTGTAATGCTAGTGCCGGTGCATTACAAATCTTCTCTGAAGTTCTTGACAGCATTTGCAGCAGCTGCATTCTGAGGTGGAACACCCAGTTGCTGTTGGGCGTCTATAAAACTGCACCCAGAGCAAGTTGGGTTCTCACGTCCTCCTTCGTTTTATTTTCTTGTTCTCCACATTGCTCACGAGCACTAGACGATTTTTTCCAAAATGCACCACTTCTTGAACAAAATCCCAGCAGAAAACAATGAATAAAAAACAAAATAAAACCACCACAAATCCCGCCAAAAACTCCTCCTGTCAAATTGTTTTTTTTGGGGTTGCCAACATTTTACTGCACAAATAGCGGCAAATGGTGTTAATTTTGGGACTCCTTTATTTCCTACTAATATCAAGTTTTTTCAGATGTCCTGAAATAGCGGTTTACAACAACAATTTACAACATAAATTGGCACTTTAATGCTAAATATTTCGTAAAGGGATCCCCGAATCGAAAAATGGTTTTTGCAAACCCTCAACTAGTTTTGAAAGAGCTATTCAACGATATCAAAACATGCCAAATTACAGCTTTCTAATTCTAATAGTCTCTGAGCTAAGCTGCGGACAGACGGACAGACGGACAGACTTTTTGACTACGGAACCCTTAAAAAATGGATCCCCCATACAAAAATGCACAAAACTGGTCGATAAATTGATCGATTTGTAAGAAGTTATTTTTTTGCGATTTCAGCAAAATTATATAACAAAAGTTGTTCAGTATGATGAGTAGAAGCCTCAGTTAACGGGACCTACACCAATTTTGTTACACCCTGTATATTATTAACTCGGTCCCTCCACAGTATTATAGTATATTTCGGATCATCAGAAGGGTTTTGGCCGTATCTAAGAAATAAACTCGTCTTCGAGAAGTTTTGGAGTGTACAATCAATATTCACACACGTTTGCAACACGAGGCTTCACGATGATTCGGATGAAAACCGATTATTTTATAGACTGCGATGAGTTCAGCACGGGGCTGGCTTCCCTAGTTGACAGTTCAGCTGCTCGATCAAAAGTGCTCGTAAAATAATTGGCGCCTCTGTCGTAGCCTCTGTAGGCTGCATTGTCTTTAATGGTTCGATAATCACAACGATTCTGATTGGCTAACAAACAAGTACCAACACTACCACCTTCCGGGTTCCGGTCTCGCACAGACCACGCCTTGGCCAAAGATGACTATTATTACTACCCTAGCTAACCGCTTGACGTTTCAAGATAAAACACACGGTGCTTCCATGCATGCATAGATGGCGCCACGTCCTTGCGCTCCGACATATACAACAACTATTAGCACAGTGGCGTCAAAGTATATATATTAGGTACAAACATACAGTATGGACACTGCCAGCCGCTCTCTAGATTGCGACCTCACCCCCTCGTCACCCAGATAGATGCAGATTGATTACCGTTTGGTTGTCGAACGTATAGGATTTCGCCGCCATTTTGTTTGTTCCGTCATTCCTTTTCTAAAATGTCATTTCTGGCCCTTTGTATCCAGGATGTGGTGGCGTCTTTGTCCCAATCCATCATAGTTTGCGCCTTCCGTCTAAGAAACCGTCAAGCGCGAAAGAAACTCGAGGTAACCTTGCGAAATGCGTGCCCGACTCACGTTCACACTGGCAAAGTATATATTAGTACTACCCGGTTACTAAAAGAATGGACCTCACTGGAATGTGACCCCTCTCTCGCTTCCCCGCTCACCTCCCCGCGTTCTCCTATCGCGTTAGTACGGTTCGCATCTTTGTCACCGATACGCGTCCACTTTCGTCTCTGACATAAAGTTCAGTTTTTTAAATTACCTAGATTTTTTGTTGAATAGTCAGCCTCATACTGAATGGATACCGCGGTGTCCGGTCTTATTATTATTACTCCAATTATGAAGTCTTACAAAACATATTTTTTTTGGCACATCGTCGCAGTGACGTCATTGACGTCAGGTCCATTCTTTAACCTTTTGCGAAATGCGCGCCCCACTCACGTTCACACTGGCAAAGTATATATTAGTACCACCCGGTTTCTAAAAGAATGGACCTTGCTGGAATGTGACCCCTCTCCCGCTTCCCCGCTCACCTCCCCGCGTTCTCCTATCGCGTCAGTACGGTTCGCATCTTTGTCACCGATACGCGTCTACTTTCGTCTCTGACATAACGTTCAGTTTTTTAAATTACCTAGATTTTTTGTTGAATAGTCAGCCTCATACTGAATGGATACCACTGTGTTCGGTCTTATTATTATTATTATACCAATTATGAAGTCTTACAAAACATTTATTTAAGTTTTTGCACATCGTCGCAGTGACGTCATCGACGCCAGGTCCATTCTTTAACCTTTTGCGAAATGCGCGCCCCACTCACCTTCACACTGGCAAAGTATATATTAGTACTACCCGGTTACTAAAAGAATGGACCTCGCTGGAATGCGACCCCTCTCCCGCTTCTCCGCTCACCTCCCCGCGTTCTCCTGTCGCGTCAGTACGGTTCGCATCTTTGTCACCGATACGCGTCTACTTTCGTCTCTGATATAACGTTCAGTTTTTTAAATTAAGTTTTTTTGTTGAATTGTCAGCCTTATACCGGCTGAATATTATTATTCCAATTATGAAGTCTTACAAAACATTCCTATAGTTTTCACAAACATTTGTTTAAGTTTCATAAATATTCTTAATTTTTTTTAATTTTTTTTTATTCATAATTGGTAAACCCTTGACAACATCTCACCTGGTGGTAAGTGACGATGTTGCCGAAGATGGAAGCAGGCTTACCAAGATTCCCCAACGCAATGGGGAACTGGCTATCTTATCTTCATGCCGGAACACACCAATGATATCAACATTGATATTTGGCGGCAAGACTTAGATAAGATGGCGGTAGCTAGCCAGGCGGGCTTAGAAAATGCCCTTCCACCAACCAAACCGAGTCTTACAATTGACCCCGCCGGGAATCGAACCCGCGACCTCCTGTGTAAAGCCAGTGAACTTTGCCTCTGAGCTACGGAGGCGGTTAATATGTTAATGATGATTTTTGCACACCGTACCCATATGTCGCAGTGACGTCATCGATCGATGTCAGGTTCATACTTTTAGCACAGTATATATATTAGTACTAACGTACTTTTAGTAACCGGGTAGTACTAACATAACACTGGTGTGCCGGTGAGGAAATAAACCCATCTTTCATACTGTTCGTATAGCAGTATAAAGGTTAAGAAAATTAATTCCTAACCATTAATTCCTAGTGTGTATGATAGGAAGTCTCTTTCCTTAGCATTGCACCGTTACGATTGAAACCTCTTTTCTCAATTATTAAATAATCATCATCATCATATATCAGTTAAAAGACGTCCACTGCTGGACGTAGGCTTACTCCAAGGATTTCCACGACGACCGGTCCTGCGCTGTCCGCATCCAGCAGCTTCCCGCAATCTTCACTAGGTCGTCGGTCCACCGCGTGGGACGCCTGACTACGCTACGTCTTCCGGTGCGCGGTCGCCACTCGAGAACTTTACTGCCCAAACGGCCGTCTGTTCTACGATCTATGTACCCTGCCCATTGCCACTTCAGTTTAGTGATTCTGTGAGCTTTGTCGGTTACTTTGGTTCTCCTGCGGATCTCCTCATTTCTGATTCGATCGCGTAGGGAAATTCCGAGCACAGCTCTAGAGCTATTAAATAATGTCTTGAGCGATTAACAATTGCCTCCTTAAACAAATAAACATTCATACGAGTCACATCATATCAGCTCATATACGTGCCCACCGAGGGGCTCGAGCCTACCCTGAACTGGGGCGAACGGGACTTAGTTGACGACGCGGGCTCAGTACGGGTTGGTCGACTTCACACACAACCTTTGAGTTTCTTCGCAGGCGTGTGCAGGTTTCGTCACGATGTTTTCCTTCACCGTTGATACGTTGATAAGAGCGTTGGATAAACGTTCATATGAAATCTAAATTCGAAATCACATTGGTACGTGGCACACGACTATACCCATTTGTTAACTCAAAAATATAAAAAAAAACCGTTTCTTTCCCGGTGTTACTTCGAACCTTATGCAGTTGTTAGAGAGGTAGATTTTTGGCCCGTGTTCCCGTGTTACTACTGGCCATCGACTTGAAAACTTTTTGCTGTGGGCTCGCCCTTAGCCATAGAATCTCCACTAATCAAAATATGGTAATCCCCATTTGTGTGACCTACCTTTCCAAAATATGGAAGGGGATCCATGCTACAGCAGCTTGAAATGTTAAAGTTTCTCTATGCCAATCATCATTCCATTGATGCCAAAGATTGAACTTATTTCATTCAAGTAATGTGTTTTCCTTTCCACAGTCCAAAACCTAAACCGTTCCGCTACAGCAACACCGAAGAAATCATTGCCAGCGTTAAAACCGGACAATTCTGGAGGAATGACACTAAACCTGACATCATCCCCTCCGCCTCCGTCCTAGACATACGCTCTGAGAAACCAGATACTGACCTACCGAAGGTTAGAAGAAGGTCTCGAAGGCGGCCGGTAACATCTTACGGCTACCCAGAGATTTCCATAACAAATCAATCGGATACAAAGACTTTGAGGAAGAAGTATCATACGCTGAGGAGTTTGGTGTACACAGAGCCAGTGGAGAGCATCAAAGAGATGAGAAGGAGGCCAAGGTCTGCTGGGTCTACTATGAGAAATAAGGAATCTATGAGTAGACCAAGTATTTTAGAGACTTTGGACTTCATTAATAGTGTTAAAGATGCTTTGTGTGGTGAGTACTTACTATTCTTGAGAAATTGGTCGTGTTTCGGTTGGCATGGTGAATGACGATTTGTACCTCTAATGATAAGGTTTTAATCTGCTTGTTCTGACAAAATATCAAACTGTTATAGAATATGACTCAGGAGACAGTAGAAAGGTTGCGTAATGGTTATGTTGCGTATGAGATCGCGGGTTCAATTCCCGGCGGAGTTTAACTTTGTAATACTCGGTTTAGTTGGTAGAAGGGCATTTTCTAAGCCCACCTGGCTAGCTACTACCATATTTTTTTTATTCACAATTGGTAAGCCCTTGGCATCATCTCACCTGATGGTTAACCATCTTGTCTAACTGAATGGCGATTACGGCAAAACCCCCCAACTCGGGGGAGGTCTGTGACCAGCAGTGGAAATCTTTTGGCTGATGTGATGATGAGTAGCTAAATGCCTAACAGAACAAGTCAAAGTCCAAGTACAGAAGTGAACCATCGATGATAAATTGTCTAAGTCTTGCGGCCAAACATCAATGTTAACAGCGTTGATGTGTTCCGGTATGAAGATAAGATAGCCAGATCCCCATTGCGTTAGGGAATCTTGGTAAGCCTGCTTCCATCTTCGGCCTCATCGTCACTTACCATCAGGTGAGATGATGCCAAGGGCTCACCAACTGTGGATAAAAAACCAGAGTTTCCTATTGCCCTAAACAGTTTCTTTAATTGCAAAATTATCATTAGGTGTGTAGCTAATGGTCAGGAAGCCGCTGGGTTCAGGCAGTGCAGGACGCGACGTTATTTCTTAGAATTTTCTTGAAGGAGGCTTTTGTGTGCTTTTTAAGCGACTTCCAAAAAGGAGGAGGTTCTCAATTCGTCTGTATGTTTTTTTTAAAATTAACAAAAACCAAAAATAATAATGCAAAAATGTACTAATTTGTTGCGATGGAAGTCGGTTTTTTAACGTGTTTATCGTTTTCAATTATGTTCAGCACTAAACATCTTTCGGCTGATATGATAATGATAATGTGGGTTGATTGTGCCTGTGGTGCAGCCCTAGAATGGTAGCATGCCATCTCTTCCAAAAACGCATCGGTGGCTCAACCGGTAAAGACTTGGTCCTCCTTACCACAGGTTCCGGCTTAAAATCCGGACGGCCAATGTACCACAGAGATTTCGAAACTTACGTACATATACTTATCGAATGCTTTAACGGTAAAAGAAAACATCGTGAGGAAACCTGCACATCTTCCAGATGTGTATGAAGGTCACGTTACACACGTCCGTAGGTGTAAAAAAGTGTGTGTGTCAGCTTCGACGCACGACTGGAGTTTACTACTTAAGTACAATTGTCTAAACAGGCACAAAACAGGGCTTGACTCGATTTTGGAAGCAATCCGTCTAGTAACTAAAAAGTTCAAAATGGCGGCCACTTTTTTCAATTCGGGCAACGGATTCATGATAAGAGATCTCAGGGACCCTCAGATATCGCTTTTGGAAGCAATCGGTCCAGTAACTAAAAAGTTCAAAATGGCGGCTACTTTTTTCACTTCCGACAAGGGATTAGTGATAAGGGACCTCAAAGACCCCCAGATATCGATTTTGGAAGCAATCGATCCAGTAACTAAATAGTTCAAAATGGCGGCAACTTTTTTCAATACTGACAACGGATTCGTGATAAGGGACCTCAGGGACACCCAGATATCGATTTTGGACGCAATCGGTCCAGTAACCAAAAAGTTCAAAATGGCGGCCACTTTTTTCACTTCCGACAACGGATTAGTGATAAGGGACCTCAGGAATCCTCAGATATCGATTTCGGAAGCAATCGGTCCAGTAACTAAAAAGTTCAAATTGGCGGCCACTTTTTTCAATTTGGGCAACGGATTCGTGATAAGAGACCTCAGGGACCCTCAGATATCGATTTTGGAAGCAATCGGTACAGTAACCAAAAAGTTCAAAATGGCGGCCACTTTTTTCACTTCCGCCAAGGGATTAGTGATAAGGGACCTCAAAGACCCCCAGATATCGATTTTGGAAGCAATCGGTCCAGTAACTAAATAGTTCAAAATGGCGGCAACTTTTTTCAATACTGACAACGGATTAGTGATAAGGGACCTCAGGGACCCCCAGATGTCGATTTTGGAAGCAATCGGTCCAGTAACTAAATAGTTCTAAATGGCGGCCACTTTTTTTCAATTCGGGCAACGGATTCGTGATAACTGATAAGGGACCTCAGGGACCCTCAGATATCGATTTTGGAAGCAATCGGTCCAGTAACTAATTAAAAACTTTTTTAATATTTTTTTTTTGTCTCATATTTGGAAACTTACTACGAAGCGCATGCGGTTCTTTTTTCAAATTTGGCGCGAAAACAAGTAACACATAATTACAATAATATACCTTTAAAATACACTGTGGTCGGGGATAGGTAAAATTTTTCGTTTAACGCACTTCGATTTTACTCCCATATATTTCATACCCCGGCCTTATATATGAAAATCGATTCTTAAGGAGTAAACTCCAAAAATGCCCTACACATGATTGCGGGTGATGCTAAGTGCAATACCCGGTAACCGCAGTCTATCCCTTGGATAGCACTGTTAATTGTGCCACACGATAAGAGAAAGAGATCTCTTCCCAGGAGTGTCGTAAGAGGTGACTAAGGGCTAAAAACTGGAGAAACATCCTTTTCGTGAAGTATACCACCACACTGCACACTGTGATCACTACCCTGCCTGCCAAGAGTGGAGTTGGGGAATCTTGGTAAGCTTGCTTCCATCTTCGGCATCATCGTCACTTACTAACAGGTTAGATGATGCCAAGGGCTTACCAATTATAAAAAAAAACTCGCTGGAGGCCTAAGCCTAGCAGTGGACGTTTTTTGGCTGATGTGATGATGATGTATCTAAATACCTAACAAAACACGTCAAAGTCCAAGTACACAATTTGTGTACGATCAAAAAGAAAACAACGTCAAATCAGATAGTACTTTTAAGTTCTCAGAACATTATTCACCATTCACTAATACCATTCGTCTACCCCAGTCGAAGAGTCAGGAGTCTCGGACGCAGAGGACGTAGCTTGGGGCGTGGAAGATGAATGGCTGGCTGGACAGACAGCACCTTTGAACCTGCTGACGTCACGATGTGGTGCTCACGCCTTGCATCTTGCCCTTGGAGACTTGATACCAGCTTTATTACGCTCTGGTAGATTCACTGTAAGTGTATCATAGTCTATTCCAGTTGTCTATTCCAGTCTATACCAGCTTTATTACGCTCTGGTAGATTAACTGTAAGTGTATTATAGTCTATTCCAGTCCATACCAGCTTTGTTAGGCTCTGGTAGATTTACTGTAAGTGTATCGTAGTCTATTCCAGTATTCCAGTTGTCTATTCCAGTCTATACCAGCTTTATTACGCTCTGGTAGATAAACTGTAAGTGTCTCATAGTCTATTCCAGTCCATACCAGCTTTATTAGGATCTGGTAGATTTACTGTAAGTGTATCGTAGTCTATTCCAGTATTCCAGTTGTCTATTCCAGTCTATACCAGCTTTATTACGCTCTGATAGATTTACTGAGAGAGTGTATCATAGTCTATTCTTGTCCAGATATTTTTATCTTTAATTTCATTAAAATAAGATTGTAGAACTCATACAGTAAACGTACTATTGATTTGTTGCAGATACTGCAAGAGTTGTGTGCTTGGCTTGGCGAGTCCAGTGAAGGGGCCCTCTTTGCACTCCACCGGCTTGCTCGAGCAGCTCGCTCTAGGAGCAGCGAACGCGCCTCTGGGTAAGATTCTCGAGTTCTGGCTTCTGGTGACACTTTTGCAAATAACGAGTAGGTATTTTACAAGCAAGAGCCATATTCAGTCCTCTCAACCACAAAATGTAGTCACTTAGCACGTTCGCGTATGGAAACTATATCGAGCTCCATAAAGTTGCTAAAAGTCCCAATCAGCTAGTGGTGGGTGACACGACAGTTCAAATATTAAGGCACAGTACCTACAGATAAATCTAAGTGTGAATTAGGAAATATTAAAACATAAATGTAAAAAGAGCCATGTTCGATACAAAAAAAAATACAGAGATCTAAATGGGTAGGTACCAAGTTCTATACGGGACTTCGAATTAAAATACTTATATTAGACTTCTTCAAATAAAGAGAATGTTCAACGGTTTTCAGTTGCAAAGAAAATTTGTTATGTCCTGTGCTACTAATGGCGTAACTTGGCAAGTTTTCACTATTCACTTATAATCTATATTGGTGTAGATTTTTAATATAAGAAAGCTTTGTTCGCTTGGTGGCTTGACTATTTAAACTGGCCAAGTTACACCATTTAGTGGCATAGAACAAAACAAATTTTCTTTTAAGTAACTGAAAACCGTTGTGAATTCTGTTAATTGGAGAAACTAAACTATTTAACTATTTGAATTTAAAGTCCCGTAGCTATGATTTAAAAAACCACTATAGAATTGGTTACCCACCCATTTAGATCTCTGTAGATTTTTGTATTGAACTTTCCCTTAAGTTTTGTTCGGATATCAATAATTATTGTAAAGTAATTATTAAATTTGTTATTTATTTCCTCTCTTTATTGTATTTTATGTACTCACCACAATGGTGGCGGTACGGAACCCTTTGTGCGCGACCACGACTCACACTTAGTCGTTTTTTTAAATACATTCCTTAGATAAACTGCTTTCGTCTATTATACAAGGGGTGTTCAATAAATAGTGATAATGCAATACATTCTCCTTGGAAAGAAAAAAAAATACTGGCAGGCATATCCCAGACATTTGATTGATGATACTAAAAAAGCTATCAATTCTCTTTTGTTTTTAACAAAATAGAAGTCATTTGTTTGCGTCGTGGCGGAACGTGTTCTTAAAAAATATTTAAGTTCTCGTGGTAATAAAATATCTCTGTAACATAGGGGTTCATGTTTCTCCATATTCTACGGTTGCGCGTTGGTATGCGGGTCGCCCTACATCGGCAGTGACTGAACAAATGATTAAAAAAGATGAAAACATTGTCTTCATCGACGAATCCAACTCGGCTGGTCAGCGTTCGGGAAGATTCGCAATATCTTCACGTCCCAAATACTGCAGTGTCTCAAGACTAAGGTCTTTGACCAGTGTGTGTTGCCAGTGATGACTTACGGAACTGAGACATGGTCGCTTACTATGGGCCTCATAAGACGGCTCAAGGTGACCCAAAGGGCAATGGAGCGTGCTATGCTCGGAGTTTCTCTACGTGATCGAATCAGAAACGAGGTGATCCGCAGGAGAACTAAAGTAACCTACATAGCTCACAGAATCGCTAAACTGAAGTGGCAGTGGGCAGGGCACATAGCTCGTAGAACAGATGGCCGATGGGGCAGTAAAGTTCTCGAGTGGCCACCGCGCACCGGAAAACGTAGCGTAGGCAGGCCTCCCACGCGGTGGACCGATGACCTGGTGAAGATCGAGGGAAGCTGATGGATGCAGGCAGCGCAGGACCGGTCGTCGTGGAGATCCTTGGGGGAGGCCTTTGTCCAGCAGTGGACGATTTGTGGCTGATATGATGATGATTGTCTTGGCAGATCTTCGTGTCACTGTTCATTTTGTAGCAGAAGAAGTGAAGATTTCGATAGGAAGTGTCCATAATATTATACACCACCATTTGGATATAAAAAGTGTAAGCGCAGAAACAAACGAGACTGAGAATTTCACACAGCTGTTTAGATTTGTTACAACAAGATCCTGACCGATCTTAGATTCATAACTATGGACAAAACATGGCTCCACCATTATGACACGGAAACGAAAAAACAGACCATGACTTGGAAGAGACCGTCATCTCCAACTCCGAAGTAATTTAAGGGGATGCCATCCGCCGGTAAGATCATGGGTTCTCTTTTCTGGGACAGCCAAGGGTAGTAATGATTGAATACCTTAATAATGGAACCACTATTACTGGGACTTTGTACGCAGGATAAACAACAAAGTTGCGAGAGGAAATACGCAAGAAACGGCGTGGAAAAATTGCCAAAGTTGTTTTGTTTCACCAATATAACGCCACCGCGCACAACACAAGTCCAGAGTTGCGATGGCTGCCATTCAAGAAACTGGCTTCGAATTGATGGCACATCCTCCATATCCAATGAACTTTGCTCCTAGTGATTTTTGCCTATTTCCGCGGTTAAAGAAACTTCTCAGGGGTCAGAAATTTGAAAATGATGACGCAGTAGTCGCCGCCGTACACGATGTTTTAAAGGATTAGGATGAAGGTTTTTTTAAAAAGGTAATTTTAGGTTTTGAAAGGATATTCAAAGTTTTTGAAATGATCTAAAAGATCTACTTCAAAAGGTGACTACGTCGAAAAATTGAATAAAATTTAGTAATCGATAATTGCATCATACTTATCACTTTTTATTGAACACCCCTAGCAATATATATTATAATTATATATTTTGTCAACTATTAGGCATACAACGTAAGTATATTTATCTAATTATATATTTTCTAAACACTGAAAAGTCCACGTTAATCCTTCCACTGAAAACAATAGGGATGACGACAGCATCAGAAATAAATTATGAACTCTTGATCACTAATTTGGCCCTCCTACTTAAACTTCGGAAAACCTTACTCGTTTTGTTTTCCATCAAGTCCTCGAATTTTAATTCATCAAAATCACAAAATGAGTACATAAATGACGCTGCAAAACTATGACGTCACGCCTAGGTATTTCAAACATTTTTAGAACAAAATGTCATTTTTGACATATGATTAAAAGTTAATCAGATGACTAGCATTCGTCATCCCTATTCTTACAGCTCGTGGAAGCTTCCAGAAGCAGAAGGGATATCAATGGAATCTTCCCAAAAGTACAAGCAGCGTTCAGCAGACTACATGTCTGGGGACGAAGCGCCTCAACCGCCGCCGTTACCAAGACTTTCCAGCAGAGATAAACAGGTGTGTCCAGATATACTGAAAAATTTCAATATGTCTAAGGGAAGTACCCTGTTTTGATTAATGTCTTTATTCGCGGATGTCAAAATATGCAGCATAAATGGCCGTATTTATTTAATTTATTCACTATTGGTAATTTAAGCCCTTGGCTTCATCTCACTTGATGGTAAGTGACGATGATGCCGAAGATGGTAGCGGGCTTACCAAGATTCCCCAACGTATTGGTGAACTGGCTATCTTATCTTCAAGCCGGAACACATTAATTTTGTTAACATTAAATTTTGGAGGCAAGACTTAGATAAGATGGTGGTAGCTATGGCTACCTACCACCATCTTAACTAAGCCTTGCCTGGCGGCAGGATAAGTAAATGCCTTTCTACCAGCCAAACGGAGTCCTACAAAGTAATAATCCGCCAGGAATCGAAACCGCGACCTCCCGATGTAAAGACAGTGGTTTGGACCATTACGCCACGGAGGTGGTTAAAATTATAGGGTTAACTTTACTTTTTTACAGCTCCAAGGGATCTTAGACTTAAACACTTGATATTAATTTCAACTTGATACCTCCGCGTGTTTCTGAAAAAAAAAAGGATCTTGACTGACAGGCAGACAAACAACAGAATAATCCTAAAAGTAAAGTTTTTGAATTCAAAATCTTCGTCGATTTAAAGTTAGTACTCATTCGTTATAGGTACCTTTGGTGCTATGTGCAACACCTAGCAGCGGATGATAAAAATTGTCATTATGCATTAGGTGGAAGAAAGTGGTTGTGCATGGGAAAGAACGAAAAATAATTATTTCAGCTTTGTTATAGGTTAGAACCAATATACTAACTTCGTTTTCTTTTCACAGGCTACAAAACCAACCGACTACCTCCCACCGAAACGGCTTCAAGACTTGGAACAGCGCTTGAACTATTTAGAACACATGAGTTCCTGCCTCAACCTATCTCAGAATCTACCAAAAACCCCTCAGAAATCTGACAATGAGTGCACTGGCATCATCAACCCCATTTACGACATCAAAATGCCTAAAGACAAATTCAGTAGCGTTAAAAGATCAAAATCTTTAGGCAGATCCTTTAGTACTAAGAGTTTAGGATTAGAAATTACAAAATATAACCTCACTCTAGGTCATAGGTCCGGGAGAAAGACCAATGATGTTGTGACAGCTATCAATGGTATGACAGGTGAGACGGGCTTAGATCCGAAGGGTAATTTCTTCCAGAGGTATAGCAGTACTAATGTGGTTGGTGATTCTTACAAGATTAGTAGGGTCACGATAGATTAACAAGATTAGGAAGGTAAGAGTATCACGACTTTCCAAGTTACTTAATAAGTTCGGGGAAAAATCATCCCAGCGAGGCCATGATTGAGCGCGTCAACCTAATACTCAAGGCAGTCTTTGACTGGGGTGATGCCAAACTTGTTAGGTTTAATGCCTCTAAAACGCAGGCTGTCTATTCACTCCTTGTCCTTTTACCCTAACTTCTACTTTCTGAGATGAAGCTATCCAGATCTTCGACCATCTTGAGCTCCTCGCCGTAGACTTAAAAAAATTTGAATTTCGGGAGATACATTGAATCCAAGACAAAAACGCCTGCCAAAAAGCTTGGTATGCTCTCGATGGTGAGACTTTACTTCACACTCCAGAGCAGCTTCTAATGTTATACCAAGCTCAAGTTCGGTCATGTACGGAGTACTGCTCTTACTTGTGGGACGGATCGGCTCGTTATTAGTTAGATGCCTTGGATTCTATCGACCGACATGTTAGGAGAGTCATTGTCGACGAGGAACTTTTATCAAACAGGCTCCTAAGCCTCGAGCATCGCCGCAAAGACACCTGACTTTAGACAGGGGTCTACGGTGTTCTACAGGATTAATTTCGGAGAGTGTGCCCTGGAGCTTCACGACCTCATTCCTCCCACTCCATTTCGTCCTCAGACGACCAGACGCGAAGGGCGTTTCTACCCCTTTCTCGTTAATATTCCACCTTTACGCACCAATCGTTTTTATTTTTCGTTCATTATGCGAACGGCCAAGGAGTGGAGTTTCCTGCTGGCGTCTGTATTCCTCGATTCGTACAATTTAGAAATCTTCAAGACGAGAGTGAATAGATACTATTGGAGCTTGCGTGTTACGTTCTCGGCTGCATCGGCACTTACCATCAGGTGAGGTATAGCCAAACGCACTCAAATGTTTAATACAACAAAAGTAAATTATAAGAAAATATTTTTCATTAAATTTCACACCTGTATGCCATGACTAAACCGCCTTTGTTGCTATTATGGTTATTATGTTATTATGGTTAGTTCATTCGCTTTACACCAGGAGTTCGCGGATTCGATTCCCAGCAGAGTCTAGCTTTGTAAGACTCCTTTGGTTGGTGATAGGGCATTTTAAAACCCGCTTCGCTAACTACCACCATCTTATCTAAATCTTGCCGCCAAACCATCAATATTAACCCACTTAAAAAAATGTTTTGGTTAAATTTTGTATTTCAAACGTGTATGCTACTTAAAATAAAATAACAATAAGAAAAAAATCTAATGAATTTTTTTTTGTTTGAAAAAGTTTTGTTTTAAAACGATAGCATGGAGCAAATAGACTAAAGTAAGTCTATTTGCTCCATGACGATAGTAGTTGAAAGAGGGTTAACAGAATTAATGTATCTGGCACGATTAAAAGATTGGCAATCCCTCATTGTGTGCTTCGGTATTATCGTCACTTAAAAGGAAACGCGGTCCAAAGATTAGGTATTTGAATAAAATGTTGCTGTCTCCCTCCCCCAAACCTCTCCGTATACAGCAAGAAAGGGAGAACTGCAGCGCAGACCGATAATAGGCACTAAAATTTACCAATACAGCATTTCGTAGTCCCCTATTTCCTCCTCAAAAACTTGAGCAATTTTATTATTTTATTAAAAATAATTATAAAAACGCTTTACCTATGCTTCTATGTTTTAATTTTATTGTTAATATGCGTATATTTTTTTTGGTGGGTGTTTAAAAAGGAAATAGAAAACATAGGGGCATATGGTAATGGAAGATAAAGGTTTGATGGAAAAAACATTTTTTGCTCTATTGTCATTGTACAGGCAGGAAACAGGGGACTACATTTGTATGAAAAAAAATGGCGCCCGCGTTTCCTCATAATTACTATCAGGTGAGATGATGCCAATTGTAGTTAAAAGAAAATATTAGCTTGTTGCCATTTTGTGGCTAGTGGGTAGACGGAGAACTTGTGGGCACATGATCCCGTTGCTGTGACAAAATCCCATCAAAAACATTTTTATGTAAAAATTCGCCAAATCTCGCGACTCTTCCGTAAAAATATAAAACCATCGTACAAGAATCAGAACAGCCAAAAAAAAAAAGGGAAATTCCTAACAAATAGAAATGAGATCCTATCAAAAACATGTTCGCCAAGTTTCGTAACTCCCGTAAAAATATATGTGATCTAAGGTGGAGCCAAGTCTGGCAGTACTCTCATTAAATCAATATTCAGCAAATTGCACCGTCGTTCTCTCTTACATATAGTGAGTAATTAATCCTACTTCCTACTAATATTATAAACGCGAAAGTTTGTAAGAATGTATGGATGTATGGTTGTTACTCTTTCACGCAATAACTACTGAACGAATCCGCGCATCTGGCTGAAATTTGGTAGGTAGTCAGATTAGGACCTGGATTAACACATATACTACTTTTTTCCACGCTTGCGAGCCACTTGCGGCTCGCGCACTGCGCACCCTCGAAAAGACATAGAAACGTCCATGCGGGTGAAGCCGCGGGAAACAGCTAGTAAAATATATTTTTCTGACTTGGCATTTCTTTCTTTGGTGTTTTTGATTCTTGTACGATGGCTATTGGTTAACGCAAGGCTCTCTTATTTTAAGAAAGACGGACTTCCATACAAACTTTCAACCCCTATTAAACCCCCCTTTATCAACTCACAATTACCTATCGCCATGCACAAATTTAAACTTGTTAAGTCACTTGCAAGTGGTCTATCTTTTTAATGATCAGTGAGTCAGTGAGTGAGCGAGTGATTGAGAGAGTGACGAAATTTCGATAACCGATATTTTAAAAACTGTTAAAACTTGTAAATTGGAATATACGCTGTCTAGTTGTCTACATTAAGTAAACAATGCAATATAAAAGTCAGGCAGTTTCTTCAGTCCCTAACAAGGATATTATGAGTTCGGAAATGCGTTAAGTTGCTTCGAGAAAAGGCAGTACGGCCGTGCTTGTCTGCTTGACTTGGCGGGGGGCACTGCCTTGCCCCCTGCCTAATGTGATTTTGGTCACAAAATTGCGATAGTGGCAAAAAGTTGAGTTTTTTTATTATATGGTAAAAACAAAGTTTTAGTTTTATGATGAGTTTTGGTTTCGAGGGAATGAGGAGCAAGCGGTAGCCAGGGACGAAGGAATAGTCAAGGTAAAAATCGAAGTTGAGATTTTTATGGGTGTCGATTGTCTTACACTAATACACAAACCGACAAAACCGGCCAAGTGCGAGACGGACTCAAGCACCTAGGGTTCCATACCACTACAACTCTTAACAAACAATGATATATATTTATTAGAAACAAAAGACACAAACGATAGTAAAATGTTTGGATGTATGCACAGCATGGCTGCACGGTTGTATTTGAAACTTTTTTTACTTTATTGTATATATTCTGTTCATGTTACTTTTTAATTGGTTTGGTAAATACAATATAACTTACAAACTGATCGTTTTGCCCGCGTGGTTATCTAGGGTGCACAGTGCGCGAGCCATAAGCGGCTTGCAGGCTTTTTTGTTACAAACCTTCTAGGGCGTGTGCGCACAACAATGTACCAAAGTTTTATCGTAAGTTTTATGAATTTTAATATTTAATAAAGATTACCTGTTATTTTATAATTATTTATAAAAAGCTATGTAAATTTAATAAAAAATCTGTGTTTAATTCACTTAAAACATGTAAGATTATTATTTAAATTGAAACTTTCATTTTCTTTTGGTAACTTTTCAGTCCTGTGCCTGTGTGTAGAAGAAGTCGAAAGAATCCATCAAACGTTGCTCTACAAACAAATTGTTGCAACTAAAAACTTTTTAAAACTTACTTTTAACCGCCTCCGTGGCGCAATGGTTAAGTCCATTGATTCACATCAGGAGGTCGTGGGTTCGATTCCCGGCGAAGTCTAACTTTGTGTGACTCGGTTTGGTTGGTGGAAGGGCATTTTCTTAGCCTGCCTGGCTAGCTACCATTATCTTATCTAAGTCTTGCCGTCAAGCATCGATAATAACAGCATCTTTTCGCTTGAAGGTAAGATAGCCAGTTCCCCATCGCGTTGGGGAATCTTGGTAAGCCCGCTTCTATCTTCAGCATCATCGTCACTTACCATCAGGTGAGACAATGTCAAGGGCTTAGCAATTGTGGTTACAGAAAAAGGTTTTATTCTAATTTGTTTCTTTGTATGTATATTTGTTTGTTTGTCCGAGTCCAATCTTGCAACCGATTTAAGAGCGCTTACAGGGGTCCAGTTGAGCTGAAAATTGTCACCTTACACACGGTTGTAATGTGACAATAAATGCTTTTGATATCAGTACGTTGATATGATGTTGAACTTCAAAGGTGGAGTCAAGGTCCTCTTGGTCTTAAGAGGGTAAACTGTATATATTAATAACTAGGTTTTGCCCGCGACTTCACGTTCAAATCGTTTTTGACAGTACTAGCTTTTGCCCGCGGCTTCGCCCGCGTGGACATCGTGTTTGTGACTGACTTAGAGGGTGCGCGGTGCGCGAGCCGCAAACGGCTCGCGAGCGTGGACATGATTTTTTTCTAGATCCCTCGGGAACTATGTCAGGATAGGTAGCACGACACAACACGAGGCTCGTGCCCTTCCCCGCTAGCCTCAAGCTCCCCTGCGGAGATCTTCCCGCACACCCCGCCTTAGCCGCACGAAGTTGACGGGCTATAATTAAAAGTAAGCCTTTATTGAAATGTCTCATCATCATCACCATAGCAGTCGAAAGAAGTCCACTGCTGGACAAAGGTCTCCCCCAAAGATTTCCGAAAAGATCGGCCTTGCGCTGGCCGCATCCACCGGCTTCCCGCAACTTTCGCCAGGTCATCGTACCAACGAGTGGTGGTTGCTGCTGAGAGTTTCTGCTCCAACGGCCATCTGTTTTACGAGCTATGTGCCCCACTTGCTGCCACTTACCACTGTAGACTAAAGTCTATTGTGCACTTACTAAAGTTTATCTCTTGAAATATCTACCAAAATTCAATAGGCATACAGAGTAGCTACTGTCGTCTTTCTCACAATTCGTTAAAGAACTCCCAATAAACAGATTTAAGGTGGAACTTGGCCGTGTGGAACTAAGCAGATTGCTTCTACTAAATACATTTTACTCGGTCAAGGAATTTTTGGATTATAATTTATTTATACAGACTAAGTACAATTTTAATGTCATTTATTTAATTACTAGCTGTCCCGGCGAACTTCATTCCACCTTACACTACACTACACTACCCTACCCTACCCTACACTACCCTGCACTACCCTACCCTACCCTACCCTACACTACTCTGCCCTACCCTACACTATGCTATAATACACTACACTACACTACACTACCCTACCCTACAGTACACTACTCTACCCTACCCTACCCTATCCCACACTACCCTACCCTACCCTACCGTACACTACCCTACCCTACACTACACTATCATATCCTACCCTAACTACACTACACTACCCCAGCCTACCCTAAAACCAACCATTTTTTGTATGTATGTATGTATAAATTCTTTATTGCACACAAGGAATAATCACAAAATGGTTTTATCAGACTTAAATGTACAAAGGCGGTCTTATCGCTAAAAGCGATCTTTCCAGACAACCCTTGGCAGATGAGATATATTCAAATATATTATGTAAAACAACGATAGCGCAAGAATCTGATAGCAAGGTGCCTATTTTCCAAAAGGCAAAGAAATAATAACCCACGATAAATTTATAATGTTTTAAATATAAATATGGGTAGTTAGATAATAATAATTGTATTATATATATATATACTAATATACATTTTTTGACTGATAATAATTTTTTTTATTGATGAATATCATATTTTTAATACTTATTATCCTATTCCGGAAATCGTAAAAATTAGTTCAGCCGTTCTAGAGTTATAAATGGTGTAACTAACACGACTTTCTTTTATACATTCTGTGTAAAAAACTACCAGGAATTGTTTGATGAAACCAAAAAAGTAATTTAATCGTCAAAATTTATTTTGTCGCCATAGGCCCCTTTGCTTGCAATACAGCTATGCCACCGCTTGACCCAGTCCTCCAAACATTTTTTGTAAGCTGATTGAGGTGTGGTCATCAACTCATTCAGCGAATTTTCTTTTATAGATTTAATCGACTCGAAACGCCTTCCTCGAAGTGGTACTTTTTGTCTAGGGAACAGGAAAAAGTCAGACGGAGCAATATCAGGAGAGTACGGCGCTTGGTAGATGACATTCGTCACTCTTGCACAATGATGGCTTTGTGCGATGGTGCATTATCATGGTTTAAAAACCATGAAATGTTGTTCCATAAATCTGGCCGTTTTCGGCGGATATTCTCTCTCATGACGCCTAAATAATACTGTTTATTCACCGTTTGTCCCTCTGGAAGGAATTCGTAGTGCACTACACCGCGGCAATCGAAGAAAACTATCAGCATAACTTTGATTTTCGAGCGGCTTTGACGCGGTTTTTTGGGTTTCGACTCGTTTTCGAGGCGCCATTCTGAAGACTGTTGACTTGTTTGCATATCGTACTCATAAACCCATGTCTCGTCGCCAGTTATTATGCGGCTCATGAAGGTGGAGTCCGTAGAAGCTCGGGAAATCATGTCTTCAGCAACCTGCTTCCGATGCTCTTTTTGGACAAAGTTGAGCTCTTTTGGAACTAATCGTGCGGCGACGCGTTTCATGGCCAAGATGTCTGTCAGAATATTATGAACGGATTTAAAAGATACGTTTACCTCTAGAGCTAACTCTCCAATACTTATACGACGATTTTCAAGTACCAGACTCTTGAATTGATGTTTTCGTCATTCGCAGCGGTAAGGGGTCGACCAGAACGAGGCAAACCAACTACCACTTGTCGGCCTTCTTTAAATATTTTATACCATTCATATGCCCGTGTTTTTGAGATACACGAATCACCGTAAGTCTTCTGTAACATTTTTAGTGATTCGGCACAGGAAATTTCGTTTGATACGCAAAACTTAAGGCAAACTCTTTGTTCAACAAATGCTTCCATACTTAAATCGCAGAACACTTAAAACAATGAAATACAAAAACGGCAGCTGTAATTACACTGAGTGACATATAGCGCTCAAAGTTCGCGCGGTAACTTGGTACAGTGCTACCAACCGATAGAAAAAAATTTGGTCCATATGTTTACCGTGCGTTCTGTAATTTATGAATTCCCTGTACTTTTTACACTGAGTAGTATATATAGGTTTGTAATGTTTTTGCATGCTATCATTTTTATGGCTGAGTTTGGCGTTTTAAAATTTTTGTAACACCTAATATTATGTACCCAACTCAAGGGCAAATAAACAAATTCTGATTTTGATTCTGATTCTCCCGTTCCAAAAAAAACAGAAATCTTGTAAAAACAGAGAATGTTAGTTAAAGGAACAAACGGGGATTTTTCTCACGTAGCACGTGTCATTTATAGAACCCGGAGAAAGGGGCAGCTTGCGAAGGCTTAGCCGAAACAATAATAGGATTCTTTTTGTCCCGGGAATGGGCTTCCTAAATATAACATTATGCTTCCATTGTATGTTGAGGTTTCTACTTACCTATGATAAAGGTCACAAGTAATAATGAACTCATTTCGAAAAAGCCAAAGCACACCCCGGACACTGCATACAACAGTCGTTAATTGACAAATCTAAAAAACAAATGACGGAGTAAACAAAATCACGGCGAAATCCTATACGTTCGAGAACCAAACTATAACCAATCTGTATCAATCTGGGTGACGAAGGGGTAAGGTTGGAATCTAGAGAGCTACAGGGAGTGTCCATACTGCATGTTAGTACTAATATACATATATACTTTGCCTAAAGACTTTTAGGTACAAGCTTTTATGTCAAAACTAGCTGTGCTGTGGAGGTTTTGAATTTTTCCACGGGAACTCTTGAATTTTCCGAGATTAAAAGTATCCTATACGTTAACTCAGGCTATAAGGAACCGCCATACAAAAATTCATCAAAATCAGCCTGGTAGTTTTTGCGTGATGCGGCTAACATACAGACAGGCAGACAGACAGAAAAATAGACAAAAGTTTCCGAAAGTTGTTGTTTTAGACTCTATATCGTTAGTAATGTCGACCACAGTTATTATTTTCCAAAAAATATTTCATGTGCAGACACGGCCCCGTTACAGTTTCATTATATTATGTACTAGCTTTTGCCCGTGGCTTCGCCCACGTGGACATAGCTTTTATGACTCTTTTTGAGGGTGAGTGGTGCGCTAGCCGCAATCAGCTCGCAAGCGTGGACATGAGTTTTCTCCAGGTACCTCAGGAAATGTATCGGGCTATTCGGATTAGCAGTCTTTGTCACTTCCCACCCCCTCAACAAATTCTATACAAAAAATCACTTTAATCCGTTGCTCCGTTACGACGCCACCGACGTGCGCGAGCGTAGAAAACAGTTGTCCCCAGATCCTTCGGGAACTATGTCAGGATATACTTATTAGTAAATTATATCATTTTCCACCTCATCTCTGTGCTAAAAATCACACCAATCCATTTTTTCGTTTCGATTTTAATTAAAACGAACAAAGAGTATTGTTTTAGTTTCCTCAAGAACTGCATCGGGCTATGATAATTTCCACAGATAAAAGGTTGACTATTTCATTCCCAGTGATACAGGCTACCTGCATGCCAAATTTCATCAAGATTGGTAGAGGTGTTGAAGTGTGAATAGGTAACAAACAAACAAACACATTTAAATAAAATATACAGCGTCGGTGGCAAAGCGGTTAGGGCCACTACCTCCTGTCCGGAAGGCCGTGATTCGAATCCTGCCACTTACCAATATCTATACGAATATCGATTTCATACTGGTATGTACGTTTATCCAACGCTCTTACGGTGAGAAAAACATCGTGAGGAAACCTGCACACGCCTGCGAAGAAATTCGAAGCTTATGTGTGAAGTCAATCAACCCGCAATGGACCCGCGTGATCGTCTAAGGCCAGATCGCCCTAACTCAGGGCAGGTCGAGCCCCTTGGTGGGGACGTATATAAACTGATATGATGAAATAACACATATACCTATATTATAAAAACTAATTCAAATCATTATAGGTATCAATCTAGTAATAAAATTTCCTAACAATATTAATATGGGTCAAATCCTCGAGTCGTATCAGCTCCAAAGGAGCCCAAGACGCACTTCTCGCGCTGGATGGCAATAGACAACCTTAGCAGCAGGTAGGACCTCACGTCACATCTCCTCTCTCGAAGGCGAAGGCCAATCTCCTTTGTGAAGGCAAAGGCCTCTGAGGGTTCAGCAGCCGGTTGTCTCTCAGACCAGCGGCACAAAGCAGTAAATTGCCTCCAAGACCGAGTACTTATTATGCTTCTTTCTCACCGCAAATTGAGCAGCAGTACCGTGCGGGTGAGAAGTGAGGCAGAAAAAGTGACTTCCCAAAGCAGACGCGTTCCTCTCTGCCATAGCACCTGTTTAAACCCTCCGGCCTTTTGCCATCAGATCGACTAAAGCCCGGCCGGCGGCTGCATCAAAAATGGAATATTCCATTCTGTCTGGAATCAATTCCATCTGGCCGAGACCAGTGCCTTCCGAGTGAGGTCATTAAGGAATTGGTGACGTGGGAATCTTCACAAACACGACTGCAACTCAGTGAGTGATGGCCAATTGCCTCCGCCGTGGACCCGCAAATACATTGATGAGGTTCACAGATATTGATATTGAAGGCGGAGAGCAACTGCCACACGCAAATAGTCGCCGTCAGAAGAGTTCCCATATCTGTGCCTCCTGTTAAAAGATGCTAAACTCGATTTATGTGTTTTATTTTTTTACACGATTGGAATCTGTAAAAAAATACCTCTCTGTTCGTCTATGAAACACATCGCTATCGTACCATAGTTCCAGAGTTTAAAGTAGCGTAAGCTGAAAAATACATAAAAGAAATCCACTCAAAAGTATGAAATAATATTTTAATGTTTTAATACAACTTAAGCGCGTTTTATTATCCCTGCAGTGCCATCTATTGACATTCTGCTACTATGATTATAATGTGTGGTATGTGTAGCTTATATGTTGAAAAAGTACTCTATATTTATTATTGTAAGTATCGATAGATAATTTCCCACGGGACCTCTTTAGTTTTCCGGGATAAAGAATACCCGACTATACAATGATGTCTAAAACACCCCATCCCAATGTAATGGTTTCATATTGTTACGTTGAGCCATTCTAAAGATACATTTTTTTGCATTCCTGCAGGAACCCTTATTTTTTTTCTGGATTCACAATGTCCCAGTTTTAGTTCGCGATAAGGGTATCAACGTGTAAAATTTGATTGTAATAGGTCAAGCCACATTTGCGTGGTGAGCCATTCTATAAATGAATACTTTTGATTTTCCCACGGGAACACTTGAATTTTCCGGGATAAAAAGTATCCTATATGTTAACCCGGGCTATAAGGAACCACCACACAAAATTTCATCAAAATCGGCCCGGTAGTTTTTGCGTGATGCGCGAACATACAGACAGACAGACAGACAGACAGACAGACAAAAATTCCAAAAGTTGTTGTTTTGGCCTCTATATCGTTAGTAATGTCCACCACAGTTATTATTTTCCAAAAATATTTCATGTACAGACGCGGCTCCGTTACAGTTTTATTATATTATAGATAAATAATTTGAATTATTGCATATTTTTGTAAGCAAACTCTTTTAATATATCTACAAGCATACTCTTTTTTACATTAATTTATGGATAGGTATAACCAAGGTATAACACAAAAATTTTATGTCATGGGGGTGCATATGTCACCTTAAGATTACAATCTAACGGGATTTATTTCGCGAGATTGTGAACTGTAACATATTGTTTAAAATTTCACTAGTGACATTCTAAACTCACGAGTGACATTAAAATAACACTAAGCGAAGTGAAAAACACTAAATAAATGAGCTCGCGAAGCTAGCGATATTAGGTTCGGTCAGGTTTGATTGATTTAACAGTCAAAGAGCCTCGCGAAGGGGCCCTGGGTAGCAGAATGCTTCGCAGCAGAAGAAATCATCGGTTTAATTCGGAGGTACAAGAATTGGCCGTGATATTGTGATCCGATTCACAATTTACCGTTATATCATAATCTTACTAGTAAGTTTGTTATGTCGCGGTTTTCACAATATCCCGGTGACACATGCCAATAACTAGTCCGCCATATTAGACTTAGAATGATGTCACTTAGCTAACTATGTATTGTCATCTAAGCTAAACGAATATCCAAAATTTCAGCTCAATCAGAAATAAGGAAGTGTGTCAAATTTAACTTGCAAATTTTAAAGGGGACAACTTTAGTAAGTAAGTAAGTAAGTAAGTATTTATTTGCTTTTAAACAAGGTACAGTAAGTAAAATGATGTTCGTTATTAAAGTAGGAATCACTTGTTTAGCCATATAAAACAACAGCATGCAAATGTTATTACAGTACTAAATATATAGAAACAAAACAAACAAAAAAAAAACTTCAAATTTAATCCTTGACATACATCATAATTTGTGACCCAAAAACTCATCAAGAGAATAAAACATATTATGAAGAAGCCATTCATGTAGGGTTTTCTTAAATCTATTGAAAGGCAGATCTTTAAACGACTGCGGTATTTTGTTATATATGACGTGACCCATCCAATAGCAATTCTTTTGATAATCAGTAGTCTTGGGAATTTCGCTCATAACTAGCCTGTTGGGTTTTCTTTTCACTCTTGCAGTTACTTCACTCGCTTGCTTGTAGAATGTTTTCTGATATTTTTTAACAAATTTAGCCATTTCAAATACGTAAAGACAAGGCAGCGGCAAGATTTTTAGGGTCTTAAATAGCGGTCTACATGATACGTCCTGTGCTACTCCGTATATTGAACGAATACATTTTTTTTGGGCTATGAAAACACTCATAACGTTTGTGCTGTTGCCCCAGATTACTATTCCATAACGAAGGATGGATTCAACGCAAGCATAATAAGCTGTGACAGCCGTACTTCTAGATGCAACTCTTGTCAGTTTATAGAGAGCGAAAGAAAAACTATTAATTTTGGCACATATTTTTTCAACTTGGTCTTTCCAGTTTAGTTTGTCATCGATTGTTATGCCAAGAAATTTAACACATGTTGCCCTCTGTAGAGTTTGTCCTTTATAATTAATACTAAGATTTTGTTTATTATTATAATTAATGAATGTCGATTTATCAAAATTTATTTGAAGATTATTATAGTCAAGCCATTCGATTATTGATATTATTGTATTATTAATGTCAGACACGTGATTACTCAATGTCAACTCATTATTAGATGTCAAATTATTATTGGATGTCACAATTACTGATATGTCATCTGCGAATAAAATAGTCTTATGTTTTGTTACGTCTGGTAAGTCATTTATATAAATGAGGAATAATAGTGGGCCAAGCACACTACCTTGCGGGACCCCATAAGCGTTGGTCTTAAATTCAGAACTGTAACGTTTCACGTGTTTATTGTCAAGCTTAGTTATTTGTACGCACTGTATTCTATTCATAAGATACGTACTTAACCATCCAAGTGCTGGTCCTCGAATCCCATAATTTTCAAGCTTTCGTAATAATTGGTCATGTGACACAAAATCGAAAGCTTTCGAAATGTCGAAAAAAAGCACAGTCGTAAGCAGTTTGGAGTTTGTACTCTTTAGGACATCCTTAATTAAGTTAAATGTTGCCAGAGTGGTTGATTTCTCTTTCTGGAACCCAAATTGATAGTTTTTAATAATGTCATGTTTAAAAAAGAAACTCATTAGTTGTGTGTGCATTACTTTCTCAAAAATTTTTGAGAAAATGGGTATTAGCGTAATGGATCGATAATTTCCCATATCGCTTTTAGGACCTCTCTTATATAAAGGCTTAACAATGGAAACTTTTAGTTTATTGGGAAATAATCCTGTTTCCAGTGAAAGGTTTATGAGATATACTAGAACAGCCTTAATCTGATCTTTGACTAACTTAACAACTTTGGTGCAGACATTATCGTAGCCCTCAGAATTCGTTGTATTAAGAGAATTTATAGTATCACTCACACAGTTTTCATCAATGGGAGCAAGGAAAATTGAATTATTTTGTAAATATTTAGTACCAGTGTTTTTAGTTTTAAAGTTAGTTTTGTTAGTTAATTTAATGTAATAATCATTAAACGCTTCAGCTATTTGTATAGGATTAGTTAAAGCATTTCCATTATTGTCTATCATGTCTATATACTGATCTATATTACATTTTCCTGTTTCAGTGTTAATAACTTCCCATGTTGATTTACCAAGGTTCTTACTATTTATTATGTAATTGTTGTTTGTTTGTCTTTTTGCGTTATAAATACACTTTCTTAGTAGTTTATTATAGTCAAAATATGTTTTTCTATGGTGTTCATTTTTGTGTATATAGTACCTATAACGAAGATTATTCTTAGTATTGCAACATTTCCGTAAGCCCTTTGTAATCCAGTTTAAGAACGGCTTACCTTTAGTTTTTATTTTTATGACCGGGAAACAAAGGTCATAAAAGAATCTAAAGAGTTCATAAAATTCATCAAACGCTTTATTAAGTTGAGATTCAGCAAAAACCTCAGAGAATGAAAGACCACTCAGACAGTTTCGAAATTTAACCACATTCTCATTTGAGTAGCTACGTTTATAAATGAATACCGACTTAGGTGCAATCTTCTTTGAATTAACAACAAATTTTAATACCTGAGCAGTATTATGATCAGAGAGCCACAAGGGCACAACTTACGTTTAACATACGTACATTGCAAGTTGAACATCGAGGGGTAAACCTGAGAAAAACCAGTTAAGTTTTGAGGAAATGTTCGTTACTGGTGGGTAGCCCCACAATAGTGAGACCGGTAACGGCAGAGTCTGTAGGAAAGGGAAAATGTTCCCAATGATCGAGGTGTAATAGTGTAAACTAGATTTTGCCAGCGGCTTCGCTCACGTGAACATAGTGTTTATGACTGTCTTTGAGGGCGCGCAGTGCAAAAGCCGCAAGGGGCTAGCCAGCGTGAAAAAAAATCCTGTATGTTCCTAATATGTCTACATACCAAATTTCATCCAGAACCCTGAAGCGGTTCAGGCGTGAAAGAGTAACAAAATTCATACATACATACAAACTTTCACATTCATAATATTAGTAGGATGTGGCAGGCAAATTGTATAATTCGTACGTGTGTAAACGGTCAGGCAAAATGTAAAATGCTGTAAGCCGAATCAGGCAATATGTAATAATTCGTCCCTATATAAACGGTCAGGCAAAATGTAAGATTCTGTACGCAGATTGTAAAATACCGAGCCAGGCAAATTGTAATAATTCGCTCGTATATAAACGGTCAATTCAAAGTGAGGCAAAATGACAAAATGCCGATTGTAAATGAGCTTGCGAAACGAGCGATGTTAGGTTCGGTCAGGTTTGATTGATTTAGCTGTCTCCCCGCCCTCGCCATAATATAATTTGCCCGACATCTGTCTGACCTTATGCATAATGACGAATTATAACAGTATACCTGCAACATAAATACCGTCTACAACTGATAATCCCTCTCTAACCGTGGCTTGCTATCTTTGTGAAACCTATAACACTCTTCTCTGGATATGCCGCAAGCTGTGAGATGGCGTTTAAAGATGTGTTTTAAGCGCAGGTATTGCCACCCCCACCCTCCCTCGTTTTCGCTTTCCACTGGTGAATTCGGAGCAGAAAACAGTTTTGGGCAGTCTACTATCAAAGTATATATATTAGTACTAACATACAGTATGGACACTCCCTGCCGCTCTCTAGATTCCGAGCTCACCCCCTCGTCACCCAGGTTGATATAGATTGGTTCACGAACGTATAGCATTTCGCCGTGATTTTATTTGCTCCGTCATTTGTTTTTTAGAAATGTCATTTCACGACCATTGTATGCAATGTCCGGGGTGTGTTTCTATCGTCCGTACGCAAGACGTGACCACACCATCGTAGTGGACGTTTCACGATAATCGCCTCAATGCCGGACGTCTCACGTAGTTCATTGATAAGGACATGATCATGCCACTTGATTCTCAGAATGGACCCTAGTGGAATGTGTCTAGTTTGTGGGAGGACCTCGCACGGCTCAAACCGGAGTGGCACTCTACTGTCTCTGTAAAAAAATCGATCGTTTTGAGGAAATACGCCAAGAAGACCTCGACATAAAGCTCCAGAAACGGAAGAACAGACCGAAGCCCCCTACTCATATACTTACTTACAGAACGAGGATATGATGATAATCACACTAATATTATAAAGGCGAAACTTTGTAAGTGTGTATGTTTGTTACTTCTTCACGCAAAATCTACTGAACGGATCTGGTTGAAATTTGGTAGGTAGACATATTAGGATCTTGATTAACACATAGGCTACTTTTTTTCACGCTCGTGAGCCCCAATAGCACCGCGGACCCTCGAAAAGTCATAGAAACGTTGTCCACGCGGGTGAAGCCGCGGGAAACAGCTAGTAAAAAAAAACTTTAAAAAACCACCGTTCTAAGAGTGAGTCGGTCTTGCACTCCGATGGTTCCGTACCACCACCGCATCCGTGGCGTAATGGTTAGTCCATTCGCTTTACACCAGGAGGTCGCGGGTTCGATTTCCGGCGGGGTCAACTTTGTAAGACTCGGTTTGGGTGGTGGTAGGGCATTTTCATAGCCCGTTTGGCTAGCTACCACCATCTTATCTAAGTCTTGCCGCCAAACAGCAATGTTACCAGCATTGAAGTTGTCCGACTAGAAGATAAGATAACCAGATCCCCATTTCTTTGGGGAATCTTGGTAAGCCCGCTTCCATCTTCGGCATCATCATCACTTACCATCAAGTGAGATGATGCCAAGGGCTTATCAATTGTGGATAAAAAAACACACCTTTCCACACGACATGATACCTAAAATAATTCTGTAAAAAAATCAGGTGGCTACCCATTTTTTTTTTATTCACAATTGTTAAGCCCTTGGCATCATATCACCTGATGGTAAGTGACGATGATGCCGAAAATGGAAGCAGGCTTACCAAGATTCCCCAACGCAATGGGAATCTGGCTAACTTATCTTCAAGTCGTAACACACTAATGCTGTTAACATTGATGTGTTTGGCGGCAAGACTTAGATAAGATGGTGGTAGCTAGCCAGGCGGGCTTGGAAAATTCCCTACCACCAACCAAACCGAGTCTTACAAATTTGATCCCAAACTCGTGACCTCCGGGTGTGATGCGAATGGACTAACCATTACGCCACGGAGGCAGTTTATTTGCTTTTGAACAGAGACGGACGGATGTCATAAACGTAATGATAGGGTCTGGTTATGAACTTCCATCAAGCCAGCATAGAAAGAATACCTATATCAAAGTATACATATTAGCACTAACATACAGTATGGACACTCCCTGCCGCTCTCTAAATTCCGATCTCACCCCCTTTACACCCAAATTGATACGGATTGGTTATAGTTTGGTTCTCGAAAGTATGGGCTTTCGCCGTGATTTTGTTTGCTTCGTCATTTGTTTTTAGAAATGTCATTTCACGATCGTTGTATGCAGTGTCCGGGGTGTGCCTATAGCCACACCCTGGACACTTCATATAACGGGCGAGAAATTATATTTCAAAAAACGAATGACGGAACAAACAAAATGGCGGCGAAATCCTATACGTTCGACAACCAGACTGTAACTAATCTGAATCAATCTGGGTGACGAGGGGGTGAGTTCGCAATCTAGAGAGCGGCAGGGACTGTCCATACTGTAAGTTAGTACTAATATATATATATACTTTGCTATAGCGATACTTATTGCAATGAGAATCACCGCAGTAAGAATTCACCGTTAGAGAGAAATCGATGCTAAAGAAACTAGTCATATTCCATTCAAAGTCTTCTTTCAAAGTCATCATGTCAGAATAATTGTATGTATGGCACTACTATGCGAATCATTCGCACACAACAAAGACATACACGTGTGGACCTGGTCTTGCGAACATACAGAAAAAAAACACAAGGGACACACAACAACAAAAATTTACCAGGGAGGATCTTTGGCCGAAGGGTGTGGTGTTCCTGACGTACCGTGGGAGCCTCAATAATACTATCACCGAAACAGTACCGATTCTTAACGCTCACATCATCATCACATCAGCTCATATATACGTCCCCATCGAGGGGCTCGAGCCTACCTTAAATTAGGGCAATCGGGCCTTAGTCGACCACGAAGGCCCAATGCGGGTTGGTCAACTTCACACACAATCTTCGAGTTTCTTCGCAGGCGTGTGCAGGTTTCTTCACGATGTTTTCCTTCACCGCAAGAGCGTCGGATAAATTAACATATGAGTCGAAATTCGAAAACACATAGGTACGTTTTTTTTTATTCACAATTGGTAAGCCCTTGGCATCATCTCACCTGATGGTAAGTGACGATGATGCCGAAGATGGAAGCGGGCTTACCGAGATTCCCCAACGCAATGAAGAACTTTTTTTAATTTTTTTATTCACAATTGGTAAACCCTTGACAACATCTCACCTGGTGGTAAGTGACGATATTGCCGAAGATGGAAGCGGGCTTACCAAGATTTCCCAACGCAATGGGGCTATCTTATCTTCATGCTGGAACACATCAATGTTGTTAGACTTAGATAAGATGGTGGTAGCTAGCCAGGCGGGCTTAGAAAATGCCCTACCACCAACCAAACCAAGTCTTACAAGTTGACCCCGCCGGGAATCGAACCCGCGACCTCCTGGTGTGAAGCGAATGGACTAACCATTACGCCACGGAGGCGGTTAAAAGGACTGTGGCAGGACTGGAACCACGACCTCCCGGATAGGAGGTAGCGACTCTTATAGGCTTAGCGCTCAATAATTTTTAATCTATACATATAATAAAACTGTACGAGTATGGGAGCCGTAGCAAACGTAGCATAGGCAGGCCTCTCACGCGGTGGACCGACGACCTGGTGAAGATCGCGGTAAGCCGATGAATGCGTGCAGTGCAGGACCGGTCGTCGTGGAAATCCTTGGGGGAGGCCTTTGTCCAGTAGTGGACGTTTTTCGGCTGATATGATGATGAGGAAGGGGCCGTGTCTGTACATGAAATATTTTTGGAAAATGATAACTGTGGTGGATATTACTAACGATATCGAGGCCAACAAAAACAAATTTTGGAAGTCTGTCTGTCTGTATGTTCGCGCATCATGCAAAAACTACAAGGCCGATTTTGATAAAATTTTGTATGGTGGTTATTTATAGCCCGGTTTAACATATAGGATACTTTTCATCCCGGAAAATTCAAGAGTTCCAGTGGGAAAATTCAAAACTTCTACGCGGACGAAGTCGCGGGCGCAGCTGGTGTATAATATGGGTCTTAGTTACCTAAAATAAAGAAAAAAGTTCTGGTACTTTATTACATTGTAAATATACTAGGCCAATGAGATCTTGTATCTCCAGAGGGAGACTGTCACATGCATGACCCCACGTCAAGTATGTCTTACGGCATACCTACTCAATGACATGCTTTTATTAATCACTAGGAATAAAAATATATTTAACTAGATGTTCTAGAGCGTGTTGCCTTGTTTTCAGCTCCTCTAAGGTTGCTGTAGTAGGAATAAGACAAAGCATGTAGTGGTATCAGTTACGTCTTGAAATCCATAACAAGACTCCACTTCTCCGTCAACTTGTGAAAAGTCATTTCTTCTCTATTGTAAGATATAGGACCTCATTGTCAAAGTATATATATTAGTACTAGCATACAGTATGGACACTTGCCGCTCTCTAGATTGCGACATCACCCCCTCGTCACCCAGATTGATTCAGATTAGTTACAGTTTGGTTGTCGAACGTATAGGATTTCGCTGCTATTTTGTTTGTTCCGTTATTCATTTTTTGAAATGTTATTTCTGACCCGTTGTATGAAGTGTCCAGGGTGTGCTTTGGGTCCACTTGGGCTGCACTAAATCGCTTCGATTTTCCACGCCTATGGGTATATCCTTAAAAAGTCAATAAGGTCCTTGCACACAAACAACATGATTCCTACTCCTGACCGACAAATAGCCCGCTCGTCGCAGGTGCGTCAGAGCTGATTGCTATTGTCCGAGCAATTTGCCAATAGTGACTGACAAGGTCGTCCTGTTGGCTTGGAAGTCTTACAATGTTACACATACAAGATTTTTTCATTGTGAAGGTTCACTGATTTTTGACATTTTTGATACGGGAAAAAATCATTGAACTCGCGACACTGTTATGAAATGTAACCGCCGCCAGGAACACTCGCAGGGTCATAACTTTGTCAACCTAGTCGTTCGCCAACACTCGGAGGGTCAAAACTTATAAAACTGTAAAAAGTTTTCACTTCTGTCAGCTCTCCCAAAGTGGTTAGGTTTTTTATCTACTCTCATATCGTAAAGTTCGCATTATAAACTTCGAAACGAATTTATATTGGCATATTTTATAAACACAATACCCAAATTAAAAAAAAATCGAGCGAGACCTACAGTACTCGCATATGATGTGTAACATGTGACAAAATACTTTATAAAAGGACGGCAAAGATACGGCAGACTAGGCTGTATGGTCATAGATACCTTTGCCTTTTCCGCGCTTTTAAAGCCTGAATAAACGCGACTTCCTGTCACAATGGGACACGTTTCCGTCCCATGGGACACATTTCCGTCCCATTTCACGAAATCACTCCCACAAATTGCAGGAAAGCGAGAGCAAAGATGTTACACATCAAAAAACGAGACCTACAGTACTCGCATATGATGTGTAACATGTGACAAAATACTTATGAAATTAATTAATTATCGGGTCGTACATTCACGGGCCGACCGTTCGAATAGTAGTATGTCATCTTTGCCTTTGCCATCACACTAGGCGGCATGGCTATGACAACCTTAGTTTTCGAGAATTAAAAAACGTTCGCATTTCCTGTTACACATTTCCGTCCCATTTCACGAAATCACTCCCACAAATTGCAGGAAAGCGAGAGCAAAGATGTTACACATAAAAAAAAACATTATAACATTAATTTTTACAAAATAATGTTACAAAGTATTTTATCTACTCTCATATCGTAAAGTTCGCATAATCAACTTCAAAACGAGTTTATATTGGCATACTTTTTAATCACAATACCGTAATTAAAAAAAAATACATTGTAACATTATTTTGTTAGAGAAATATATGTTATAATGTATTTTTTTTTCCATTAAGATACAAGTTAAACCAAAGAGATAATATCACCAACGAAGTTCCAAAACTATTTTTTTTATATTGGAACGCACATACGGTTCGCGCCATTTTTACAGCAATACAAAAAGTTTCATTCCAATTTTTACTTGTCTGTGACAGCGCCCGCTTTAACGCATGCGTGGTGATGTGTTGGTTTTTCATTGAATTTTGTTGTAGATACTGAATTTCGTAGATAATTTTCATTCTTGTTTAAAAATGTCTGAAATCAGTGAAAGCATTGTTTTTACCTGTCTGTGTCATCGTCCGCTTCAGTGCAAGCGCTATGACACGTTTTGTTGTAGGTACTTACTGAATTTCGTGGGATATTTTTCTTACTCTTAATTTTGATCTTTGTATTTTAGTTGATTCAATCCCAATGTATGAGATTAGATTAAGTAGTGTATGAAACTGCACATAATTTGGTCTGAAAACACTCGTGTAAAGGCGAGTTTTTTTATCTTACACTCGTATTTTAAGAACCCTTATTATGCAACAGTTTCATAAACTACTATTTTTCGATTACGATACAAGTTAATCCAAAAAGTTAATATCACCAACGATGTTCCATTTTTTAATTTTATTGGAATAGTTCGCGCCATTTTTACAACATTACAAAAAGTTTGTTTCCAATTTTTACTTGTCTGTGACAGCGCCCGCTTTAGCGCATGCGCGGTGATGTGCTAGGTTTTGGCACCATTCATTGAATACGTTTTGTTGTAGTTACTGAATTTCGTGGATAATATTCATTTGCTTAAAAATGTCTGAGATCAGTGAAAACATTGTTTTTACCTGCCTGTGACAGCGTCCGCCTCAGCGCAAGCGCAGTGATGTGCTGGTATTGGCGCTATGACACGTTTTGTTGTAGTTACTGAATTTCGTGGGATTTTTTTTCTTACTCTTTTAACTTTGATCTTTTTCGTTTAGTTGATTCAATACCAATATATAAGATTAGATAAAATAGTGTATGAAACTGCACATAACTGGGTTTTAAAACACGAGTATGAGTTTTAATACCCCTTGCAACAGTTTCTTAAACTGCTATTTTTTTACAATGAAATGTTACTTACGACCTCAGAATACAGAATAAGCCAGAACACGTAAAGAAAAAGTAAGGCAACTTGTGCTTGTATGAAACTACTCTAAATCGGTGTAGTTTTGACCTTTTGGCCCTTCTAAATCCTGCATGCAATATTACAGCCAAGGCAAAGTATATATTATATTAGTACCAACATAGAGTATGGACACTCCCTGCCGCTCTCTAGATTCCGACCTCACCCCCTCGTCACCCAGATTGTAGTTTGGTTCTTGAACGTATAGGATTTCGCCGTAATTTTGTTTGCTCCGTCATTTGTTTTTAGAAATGTAATTTCTTGCCCGCTGTATGAAGTGTCCGGGGTGTGGCCAAGGGATGGAGGCAGGCGTAGGGTTTTCGGCTTCAGTCAGACTTTTCTCACTGTGCAAGTGTCCTGTTTTGTTCTGTATTCTGAGTGTACGGCGTATCTCTAGAGGATCTGCTTATTAAAGTGAAACTTTTATTACATCGTCTTAATTTTCGTCGTCTGTGTGTTGCTTGTCGCGTGACGGTCACTTTCGTCTGACGGTATGATCGTTTTGTCCTCTGTACCGTAGCGAGAGCAGCCATGGTCGTTTCGTCCTCTGTAAAGTTTCACTTTTACCGTGGTTTCATAAAACCACACACTTATTTTTTTTAAATTATTAGGTTTCCCTAAATAAATATGTGAGCCTATCTGATGCTGAACTACCACGGCCGTAAGCAATATTTAATTTTTATACTTGCTGCGGCTGTGAGATTAGCAGCAATGATTTTAACCGCCTCCGTGGCGTAATGGTTAGTCCGTTCGCTTCACACCAGGAGGTCGTTGGTTCGTGGTTTGGTTTTAATCTGCTTGTTCTGTCAAAATATGAAACTGTTATAGGATATGACTCAGGAGATAGTAGAACTATCTCCGTGGCGTAATGGTTATGTCCATTAGCTACACATCAGGAGGTCGCGGGTTCAATTCCTGGCGGAGTTTTACTTTGTAAGACTTTGTTTGGTTGGTAGAAGGTCATTTCCTGAGCCCGCCTGGTTAGCTATCACCATCTTATCTAAGTCTTGCCGCCAAACATCAATGTTAACAACATTGATGTATTCCGGCTTGAAGATAAGACAGCCAGTTCTCCATTGCTTTAGGGAATCTTGGTAAGCCCGCTTGCATCTTCGGCATCATCGTCACTTACCATCAGGTGAGATGATGCCAAGGGCTTACCAATAGTAAATTTAAAAAAATTATTCTAAAAGAATAATTTAAAAATGACATATTTTTATATGGGGTGACATTTAATTAGTTCTTGATAGCAAAGTATATGAATGTACTCGTGATTACAATCAACTTTTTTTCCAAAGAAACTACATGTCAAATCAGAAAAAAATTGTTTTTTACTCGATACATAATAAGTTATCAAATCGGCAAAAATATATAAAGTACCAAATTTTTTTTTCTGATTTGACATATAGTTTCTTTGAGAAAGTTGTTTATAAACACAAATACATTCATATTCTCTGCTATCAAGAACTAATTTAAAGTCACCCTATATATATACAGGGTGTAACAAAATTGGTGTAACGACTAACATTTTCAATTAAAAATTTAGTTTTGATTAAATTAAATTAATTTTAATTTCCCATTCTGTTGAATGCAAAGTCGCACTCTGTTGATAGTTGATTACTTCGCTCCCTGTCGATTTTTTGATCATGTTTTCGTGGATATGGTAAAATTCATGGTCTTCCTTTTATTTCTGACACTATGTTATTTAGCAGAAAATAATCCTTATGATAAAACCTTTCGATCGGTATGATAAAGCTACTAGCTAGGCAGCTAAGCAGGTCCATCTTCAAGAATTTTGAGATCAATCGACGAATCCAACTCGGCTGGGCAGCGTTCGGGAAGCTTCGCAATATCTTCACGTCCCAAATACCGCAGTGTCTCAAGACTAAGGTCTTTGACCAGTGTATGTTGCCAGTGATGACTTACGGAACTGAGACGTGGTCGCTTACTATGGGCCTCATAAGAAGGCTCAAGGTCACCCAAAGGGCAATGGAGCGTGCTATGCTCGGAGTTTCTCTACGTGATCAAATCAGAAACGAGGAGATCCGCAGGAGAACTAAAGTAACCGACATAGCTCACAAAATCACTAAAATGAAGTGGCAGTGGGCAGTGCACATAGCTCGTAGAACAGATGGCCGATGGGGCAGTAAAGTTCTCAAGTGGCGACCGCGCACCGGAAAACGTAGCTTAGGCAGGCCTTCCACGCGGTGGACCGACGACCTGGTGAAGATCGCGGGAAGCCGGTGGATGCGGACAGCGCAGGACCGGTCGTCGTGGAAATACTTAAGGGAGGCCTTTGTCCAGCAGTGGACGATTTTTGGCTGAGATGATGATAAAGCTACAGGGTTTTTTTTTCTATTATTTCTAATTTAATTTATTTATTCTTCATTTCTAAGTCCGGATTGTTAAAGGTTGTAGGGCTATTGGCAACCCCCTGTTAGAAGTCTTTTAGCCACCTATCAGGCATCTGATACGGCTTAGCGACTGCCATCTGCTGATAGCAACCGCCACGGTCAGGATAAATACAAGTAACAGTTGGGATATTTTCACGGGAATGGCAAAGATATCGGCAAAGTATTTATATATATAAAGAGATCGCTTGTTAGCGATAAGACCGCCTATATGTACAACTTCCTTAATCATTGTATCTTTTTTTTTCTCTTATGTTGTGCAATAAAGTGTTTTAATTCAATCAATAAATATATTAGTATATCATACAGTATGGACACTCCCTGCCGCTCTCTAGATTGTGACCTCACCCCCTCGTTACCCAGATTGATACAGATTGGTTACAGTTTGGTTCTCAAACGTATGGGATTTCGCCGTGTATTTGTTTGCTCCGTCATTTGTTTTTCGAAATGTCATTTGTATGCAGTGTCCGGGGTGTGGTACAGGAAAAAAATCACAAGTTCATTTCTATTTAAGAATTAAATAAATATTCAGAAACAAACACACAGGGTCATGGTGAAACTAGGATTCCGAGTACTGTAGAAACCAGAGACTGATATACATACTTATAAATGCTTAAATACACATTAAACACTGAAAAACAGAGAAAGCGAACCTGTTCATAACACGAAAGTTTGCACTGAGTGGGAATCGAAATAATGACCTCGGCGTAGCAGGAAGGGGCGCTCACCACTAGACCACCGGGTCAGTCATTTATTATACTAGCTTTTTTTTGCCTACGTTTTTACAACATACACAATCACTGAGTAGGCAAACGTTCCCGAGGTAGGTTGGAGCGTTTTTACAATTGTTTTTATCTTCGGAATCAGGTGAGTTGATACTAAGGACTTACCAATTTTAGATTTAACTAAAACATACATGTTTGTTGGGGGATAACTTATGAACGACATAACCGATTGTTAAGAAATTTTCACAGATGCTTATTGAAAACAAGATATTTTGAATACCGGAATATGAATATGATATGGTTTTTGTGCGCGAGGATCAATTCGAGGCGATCTATTATACTAGGACTACTACTTGAAGTTTCTTATATTCGGAAAACGATTTTCGAAAATAAAGTTGACACCACGAATTAATAGGCTACGCTGTTGAGCTACGACGATGACTACGCCGTAGGCTCGTAGCAACGCCTCAATATTTTTTTTTAGAAAAAGATAAATAAAAAATAAATAAGACATCGAAAATGTCGGCAGCACATTTCCACGATACACCGGGATAACTAATGTAGTGGATTACCTGCATTCAGTTCCAATTTGTTTCCATCCTTCTCTTGTTAATGGCGCCACTATTGTCGTCTCGCTCTATTTTCCGGTTCACGCCTGCGCTCTGTGGATTTTCCCCAGAACATTTAGCAGTCGAAGCTGCGTATGCTGAAAAAATATTCAGAGGCATTTGTGCAAGTAAATTTTGTTGAATCGAATTTTCGACTTTGATTTGAGGAAATGTTCTCGATTACAGTGTCTTTTACATGTTAAAATTGACAAATACAAAATTCTCACTATACAAAAACTCCTTAAAACAAAATTAATTTCAGTCGCACCTAAAGAAAACATCATACGACTGTCATTATCAGTTAACACACCATTGTCAACCAATTCTGCGAATTTGCACCTTTTGTGTATTGTGTCTCAATTTGTGACAATAGTAGGTTACGCAAGAGGGGAGCGGCAGCCTACGCAGCTTCGAGCTATCCTGGTCCAGAGACGGTGGCTGTGATCCGCGAAACTCCGGGCTGGCACGGGCGTCGCTAAAACTGGGACGAAACCCAAAAAAATCCGCTAAAACGAAATAACCTAAAAACATTACGACACTAGTGGTTGAAATATTGTGACTGGCAATCTGCAGCCATTAAATAAATTATTATTTTGGATGTTTTGTTCTAAATTTAATAATTTGAATTTAGAATGTTAGTTAGAGTTCTAGTGGTGGAAAAAGAGTTGTCGATTGTGCACGGTCAAGCGGTCTAGTGATTTTAGTGTCGATAAACTATTATCAATATTATTTAATGAAAAACAAATATTTTGAAAACAATTTTTTTTTGGAGATGACACGAGAAGAGATTACTAAAACTGAGGTAAGTAACATGTGTATACTTTTTACTTAAGTTTTTCTATTTAATATACTCAATTTAAATTATCTTGTTAGGAAAAGATCTGACAAGTATCACTACACATTTCCTATGACTGCGTTCCAGAAACTAGGAGAAAAAACCCTTTATTAATATTCCTTACACGTTTGTAGCTTCTGAAAGTGCCTACAATCATTCAGGCAGCGTTAGTACAAAAAAGTGTGTAACTTTGTTCCCACAAAAATTAGCAAAAAAAAAACAAAAGAGAAAAGGCACCAAAAAGTCTGGGTTACTTGAGGTTAAAATTGGAAAAAAACTGACGGACAAACAGATGGAAAGTATGTATATAATCTTCGCCTATAAACACGGCTGTGACACCAAGAGCACAGTGTTATGATCATCCGTAGTCCAGGGGTGTCTTTAGTGCTTCGCGTACCCCTGAGGACCAAGACGGAATGCCTTGTACGCCAGTGATATCGCCAGCTATCTCACCCCACCCGCCTGAACACAGCAAGCTGTGTTACGAGCAGTGGGACCCACCTAGCTGGAACTCCTTTGTACTAGTACTAAGTTGTTGTTTAGATCTATTAATATGAGCTCTAGCCCAGTTCAAAATTTCAGGAAGAGGTTACCCTTTAAGTAAAAAAACAATACCAAAAATAAAACAATAAAATATGTACCAAAATAATTCGTCTCGCAAATTTTATCAGAGGATTTTTGAATATCTGGTGGTACCAATTGTGAATAAAAAAACTATTAAAAAATAATAAATTCTGCCAATGTTTTGCGACTTATAGTCCATGGTAACTGATTATTGGTACGCCGTAAACTTTTACTAACATATTAAATAGATTGAAACTTATCAAGAAACTCTAGTGAACCGTTCTTATGAAAAACTGAAATGTATGTTTTTTTTTTGTATGGAAGGTACGATTTATGTACCTATTATAGATTTTCAATTAACCTTTATGTTTATGTGGAAAGATGTAAGAAAAATTTACAACCAAATTTTTGAAAAAAATGGCCAAGTACGTGTCGGACCACCCAAAGTGCAGAGTTCCGGAGTCATTATTTGAAAACTGTTTGCCTCGGAATACCCGTTGAAATCGTTTTACTAGGTCCAATAGGTAAGGAACATGTTTTTCATGATTTCTACGCGCTACTTGTATGATTGGTTTTTTAATTAAAAAAAAATAATCAATTATTTTTCGGTCCATCTAACCAGAGGTACCGGGTTCAAATCTGGACGGCCAATGTACCAATGAGTTTTTCAAAAACTTACGTACATATAATTACCGATTGCTTTAACGGTGAAGGAAAACATCGTGAGGAAACCTGCACACGCCTGCGAAGAAACTCGAAGGTTGTGTGTGAAGTCGACCAACCCGCACTGGGCCCGCGTGGTCGACTAAGGCCTAATCGCCCTGATTCAGGGTAGGCTCGAGCCCCTCGGTGGGGACGTATATGAGCTGATATAATAATAATAAATTTTACATCTGTGTACAATTTTTTTTTACTGTAGGTCGAGTAGTGGCTGAGAAAATCTTCCGTGATATATTCACAGACAGACAATTAATTGTGGAAAAGCTATAAGGTTCATTTTGTTGCCATTTCAACTCCCAAACCCTGAAAACGAATACCTACTAAAACTTCGCTGTCTGTCCGACTGTCTGTCTGTCACCAGGCTGTCTTTCATGAACCGTGATAGCTAGACATTTGAAATTTTCACACATGATGTATTTCTGTTGCCGCTATAACAGCAAATACTAAAAATTAGAAAAAGTGAAAGTCTTCATACAAAAAAACGTGTTTTTTTAAACGTGAAGAAACTAGCGCCTTCTAGTATGATGGTACGGAACCCTATGTGTGCGGTTCGGACTCTCACTTGGTCGTTTTTTTTATTACTAATAGCAAGCTACATCTGAGATTTATAGGGCACCCCGTTACCTACATAAAAATGGTAGTCATGTCTCCATAAAATATGAGGACAACGTTAATCCTAGGGGTCTTACATTTGGGTTTCCTCATAGTTTGGGATGGGTCACGTCAGTTCGGGATTAATTTTGTCTCTCAACGGAACTTGATGAAATTCTGTGTTATTTATGTCACATTTATGTTAAATTACAATCTAATCTATCTCGAAAGATTGTTAACCGTAACATACTGCTTACAATTTCACTAGTGTCAGTGTATCTCACTAGTGACATTACAATAACACTAAGCGAAGTGAATAATATTAAATAAATTAGCGAGCGAAGCCAGCTATGTTAGGTTCGGTCAGGTTTGATTGATTTAACAGTCAAAGAGTCTCCCCCCCCCTGGGAAGCAGAATACTTCGCAAAAGAAGAAATCATCGGTTTTATTCGTAGATACAAGAATGGGCCGTGAAATTGTAAGCCGATTGACAATTTACCGTCATATTATAATCTAACTTAATTTAATGTATTGAGATTGTAATATCGCGGTTTTGTTAATATCCCGGCGACATATATATATATTATTTTGTGTTATTTATGTCACCGTAAAATTGTAAAAACCGTTAAATTACAACCTAACGGGATCTATCACGAAAGATTGTGAACCGTAACATACTGCTTACAATTTCACTAGTGTCAGTGTATCTCACTAGTGACATTACAATAACACTAAGCGAAGTGAATAATATTAAATTAAATGAGCGAGCGAAGCCAGCTATGTTAGGTTCGGTCAGGTTTGATTGATTTAACAGTCAAAGAGTTACCCCCGCTGGGAAGCAGAATACTTCGCAAAAGAAGAAATCATCGGTTTTATTCGGAAATACAAGAATGTGCCGTGAAATTGTAAGCCGATTGACAATTTGCCGTCATATTATAATCTAACTTAATTTAATGTATTGAGATTGTAATATCGCGGTTTTGTTAAATCCCGGCGACAATATATTATTTTGCCTCGAACTTGTTCGCACAAACCAAATATTTTAATTTCAGATTCTGGCATAAAAATTATAAAAGTGAAACTTTTATTACATCGTCTCAAATTTTTTCGTCTGTGTGTCGCGTGACGATCGGTATGATCGCTTCGTCCTCTTTACCGTAGCTCCAAGACGAGAGCAACCATGATCGTTTCGTGCTCTGTAAACGTCTAATGTGAAAAAAGTTTCACTTTTACAGTGGTTTCATAGAACCACACACTCTTTTATCTTTTTATTATTTAGCATCTCTAAATATTTTTGAAAAATCGGGAGGGGGGGGGGGAGTGTCGGGGCGCACTGCCGTTGGTTTAACGTTAAAAAAAAATTGGTCCGGGAGTGGATAAATAATGAGGTTAGCTTGTCCAAAAAATCCGGTTTTAATACAATTGGCCGGTTCTATTGGAAACAGATCTAAGTCTTTTTCGTTATATCCGTTGCATATCAGTTTTCTGACCTGGTTTGTACGTTGTATATGGTTTTTAAGACGTTTCACGTCACCTAACTCTGAAAACTTCGCTCACTCCCCTTGCTCAGCGAATAACACATTTGTAACCTGCGCACTACAGCAAAAACCCATAGATAAATAGCCACCATAGCTCATAGAATAACTAATCTAAAGTGACAGTGGGCGGGGCACAGCTAGTAGAACAGATGAGGGGGGGGGGGGCAGTAAAGTTCTCCAGTGGCGACCGCGTAGCAGAAGACGTAGCGCAGGCAGTACTCCCACTCGGTGGACCGACGACCTGGTAAAAGTTGCGGGAAGCCGCTGAATGCAGGCAGCGCAGGATCGGTCGCCGTGGAAATCCATTGAATTGAATCCAGCAGTGGTCGTCTTTCGGTTGATATGATGATGATGATGATACATTTTTAAACGAAACGTTAGGAAGGCCAGGTCTAGAGGTAGATGTCCATGCCAACCTACAATTAAAAGGTAAAGGTAAATACATGCCATATTTTATTTACATACCTTCAGCGTCGGTGGCGTAACGGCTAGGGCCGCCACCTGCTGTCCGGGAGGTCGTGGTTCGAATCCTGCCACGTACCAATGTGATTTCGAATTTAGATTTCATATGTACGTTTATCCGACGCTCTTACGTTGAAGGAAAAACATCGTTAGGAAACCTGCACACGCCTTCGAAGAAACTCGAAGGTTGTGAGTGAAGTTGACCAACCCGCACTGGGCCCGCGCGGTCGACTAAGGCCCGATCGCCCTAATTCAGGGTAGGCTCGAGCCCCTCGGTGGGGACGTATATTTGAACTGATGTGATGAAGGACCACATACAAAGTGAAATTTTTGTGATTTCGTTCCCGAACGTAGCGACTCTGCTTCAGTAGTAGGTACTATATATTTGTATACCATCTTCAGCCGGGTTTTATTGATTATGACGTCAATAAAAGGATCACACTGAGTGTTTTATAAATTTAACCAAGCTAGTATAAATTTAACCAAGCTAGTATAAATTTAACCAAGCTAGTATAAATTTAACCAAGCTAGTATAAATTTAACCAAGCTAGTATAAATTTAACCAAGCTAGTATAAATTTAACCAAGCTAGTATAAAAAAGCTGTTAAACTTTTCCTTTTCAGTTTTGTTGGTTTCGTGGGAAAGTTACTTTTTTCAAGGGGACAAAACCTTTAAACATTTTGCAAGGACAGGCCAATCAGCGTTAAAAACTGGCCAAGTGCGAGTCGGACTAGAGTACCGATGGTTCCCTTGTTCCCTTGATTTTTTGTAGTATCATCATCATCATTATATCAGACGAAGGACGTCCACTGCTAGACTAAGCCCTCCCCCAAGGATTTCCACGACGACCGGTTCTGCGCTGCCCGCATCCAGCGGCTTCCCGCGATCTTCACCAGGTCATTGGTCCACCGAGTGGAGGCCTGCCTTGCCTACACTACGTTTTCTGGTGCGTGGTCGCCACTTGAGAACTTTACTGCCCCAACGGCTATCTGTTTTACGAGCTATGTGCCCCGCCCGCCCAAGTTTAGCAATTCTGAGAGCTATGTCGGTTACTTTGGTTCTCCTACGGATCTCCTCGTTTCTGTTTCGTTTGTAGTATATTAACAAAAAAAAAATTACTCGACTACAAAAAAAGGATGGTAATGTTTTTGACAGTCTATCTATGTCTGTATGTATGTTCATCTGTTTTCTCGTATTTACTAAACCACTTAACCGGTCTTGACAAATATGGTGTCTTTGGATTCGTGCCATCACTCCGCGTGTCATAGGATATATCATCATCATCATCAACATCATCATTATTAAGAGGGCCCAGCCCTCTGTCGTTGCAGCATTCTCCACTTCTCCACTTCATAGGATATATAACATAAAAAAAATCAACATGGCGGATTGAATAGGTGAATTACGCAACCTTATTAAAGTGAAACTTTTATTACATCGTCTAAATTTTTTTCGTCTGTGTGTTGCATGTCGCGTGATGGTCGCTTTCGTCTGACGGTATGATCGTTTCGTCCTCTGTACCGTAGCGAGAGCAGCCATGATCGTTTCGTCCACACTTTTTTATTAAGACATTCGTATCATGTTTGGTATCAAAATAAATGTCTTGACGAGCACATGTTTTCAATTTCTTAGCAAAATAGTCTCACAAGCGATATTATGAGACGGCTCAATGTACGCGTGCTACAATCAAGCGACACTATACGCGGCCACAGTAGCGAGGTGGGGAGGCGTTATACTCTGAGCACACAAAATATGGAAATAAAATAAAAGTAAAAAAAAACTGTAACCCGACGAAAACAAGAGTATCCCGCCTGATGAAGCCTTTATTTTTCATTTCATGTGGGGTCGCAATCCCTATCGTAATCATTTTTTTTTATCTTAAGTGCCTATCTTAGCTTGAGACCACGACTATTACCTCAGATGAAGGAAAAAAATAAATTCAGTTAGACCGAGTACGACATACGCATAAAAAAGTTTTTATTATTTGTTGTTTTACTTTACAGTTTGGATTATAACCACACCAAGGTTTACACATAAATGTATTAATTATACGTATACCGCTTTTACAATCAAACACGAAAATGGTCGATAAAATGCCACTTACAAAAACTGTACCGTAGCTTACAGAGGAGTGAAACTTTTATTACATGATCGTTTCGTCCTCTGTACCGTAGCTCCAAGACGAGAGCAGCCATGATCGTTTCGTGCTCTGTAAATCTCTATAATGTGAAAAAAAGTTTCACTTTTACCATGGTTTGTTTTTACACACACTCTTTTTTTAATAAAACAAAACAGTAATTTATATTTAATTGTTATACATACGAGGAAGAGTCACTTTGACTTACCTTTTTTGTTTGCACAATGCATCTTTTGTCTTTATCTTTGTTAAACTTATGTGCCGCGGAATAAAGGTAGGCAGCTTCGCTCAATAACTAGACATTGCATGGCTTAAAATTTTACTAGTTCGCGGGCCAGATGAAGTGCCTTCGTGGGCCGGAGGGTGGCCCACGGGCCGTATGTTGGACAGGCTTGCGTTTGAGAACCAAACTTAAACCAATCTGTATCAACCTATGAGACGAGGGGGTGAGGTCGGAATCTAGAGAGCGGCAGGGAGTGTCTATACTGTATGTTAGTACTAATATATATACTTTGCTTTCGGTAAGGAACCCTAAAAATTATCAAATTTAGCTTCTCAATAGATTTCTGAAAGCCTAAGTACCATTTTTTTATATGTCTGTATGTTTATCCGACGCTCTTACGGTAAAGGAATACATCGAGAGGTAACCTGCACACGCCTGCGAAGAAACTGGAAGGTTGTGTGTGTAGTCGATCAACCCGCATTAGGTATGGTCGACTAAGGCTCGATCGCCCTAATTCAGGGTAGGCCCGAGCCCCTCGGTGGGGATGTATATGAGTTGATATGATGAAGAAACCATAACATCCCAGCCGCTGGGGCACGGTCCTTTTCCCTCGCTTTTTTTATTCACCATTGGTAAGCCCTTGGCAGCATCTCACTTGATGGTAAGTGACGATGATGCCGATGATGGAAGCGAGCTTACCAAGATTCCCGAACGAAATGGGGACTGGCTATCTTATCTTCAAGCCGGAACACATCAATGTTGTTAACATTGATGTTTGGCGGCAGGATGGAAGCAGGCTTACCAGGGTTCCCCAACGCAACGGATTATTAACAGTATGGATTGATTATCTGAAATAAATAATTTGAATTTAAATTGGGGAACTGTCTATCTTATCTTTAAGCCGGAACACATCAATGTTGTTAACATTGATGTTTGGCGGCAAGACTTAAAAATGGTTAGGCCCTACTCCACATAAATGGGGCCTCCTAGTCGGGATGGGTAGATGTAGTAGGGAAAAGGCAGACGTTTTCAAACCGCTTATAAGATCTCTGAAACGGCTTAACGACTGTCATGTAGTGGTAGCAACCAGTACCAGCGGCTTAAAGTGCCTTACAAAGCACCGAAACTCTCGATAATAGAAATATCCATGTAAAAATAAGTGAAATCCATACATGTATCCATCATGCCTGAAGTACTGCGAGCGAGTGTGATGGAAGAATGAACTATTTATTAATTTTGATTAATAAATAAATGAATTTGAATGTAATAACCGTGTTTCATCACATCAGCTCATATATACGTCTCCACCGAGGGGCTCGAGGCTACCTTGAATTAGGGTGATCGGACCTTAGTCGACCATGCGGGCCCAGTACGGGGTTGGCCAACTTCACACACAACCTTCGAGTTTCTTCGCAGATATGTGCAGGTTTCCTAACGATGTTTTCCTTCACTGTAAGAGCGTCAGTGGCGCAACGGCTAGGGCTGCTACCTCCTGTTTGGGAGGTCGTGGTTCGAGTCCTGCCACGTACCAATGTGTTTTCGAATTTCGATCTCATATGTACGTTTATCCGACCGTGTTTATGGTCAATTAATCTTCTGGATCGTCGCAATCACTGAGCTATGACGGTTTTCACTTTTTCTCCGACATTCAAAGAGCAAGTTAATACAATTTCAATTTGAAAGATGAAAAAATTACCTAGAATAAGTTTTCTACATTTTTCGTTTGTCAAAGAAAAACAAAGACGTTTCATAATTTGATTTCGTTCGAGAAAAAAACAGTGTTTTCTTAAATACTGGCGCAAAAAGTTGGTTCTCAAAGGATACTGGCAGCTTATAAACTCAGGCTGGTTACGATCACCACAGCCTCCGAGGAAAAATTAATCGAAATTCAGGGGCATTTGTTCTCGTTTCGTAAAAGTTGTTTATGGCTCTGAGTTCAAGGATTTTTTTTACATCATCATTACAGCTCATATACGTCCCCACCGAGGGGCTCGAGCCTACCCTGAATCAGGGCGTTTTTTTACATACCTAATATAAATTAGGGTTGGGCAAAAATAAGTACCTGAAACTTTCGTGGGGTTGAGTTTGGATTTTACGACTCACCGAACATTTATTGGAAAAACGTTTCGTCCTTAATCAGACTCGAATATTGAAGTACAAGAGTTTGTATTGATTTTTGTCATGACGAATCACATTATTTGCCACTGCAGGATAATGGAATAATTTATTTACTTTTAAGAATTTTGTTAGAAGTTAGATCCTTACTAATGTTAAAAATCAAAAGGTGTGTCTATCTCTTTGTTTATTATTTTCACGTTTTTATTTGATACTAGCTGTCCCGGCGAACTTCGTACCACCTTAAACTACAGTACCCTACCATACCCGATCCTATCCTACCCTACCCTACCCTACCCTAGCCTAGCCTACCCTACCCTTCCCTACACTACACTACACTACCCTACCCTACCCTACATAAGAACCTTCTCCTGACAATAACGAACTCAACAAAAAGAATTAGCGAAATCGGTCCAGCCGTTTACGCGTGATGCGATGACCAGAAGAAATATGCGTTCATTTTCAAATAAATAAATATATATGCAATATATATTATTAAGTGGACTGTATTTTTTGAGGATGGTGGTTTTGTAAAATGTTTGAAAGGAATAAAGTGAAGGAAAACACAACTGTATAGCTTGAAGTCCACGTGACGCGGTGAATGTAGTGATTTGGTTGATACAGCATTTGATCTTGTCACAAACACTATCACAGATGTTCCAGCTGGCCAGCTTCAAGGTATAATGGAGTTGAATTCCCTTCCGGCGTCCGTATTCCCTGATTCATGTTATTTAGGAATCTTCAAGACATGAGTGAATAGGCACTATTTGAGCTTGCGTGTTACATCCTCGGCTACATCGGCACTTACCATCAGGTGAGGTGCAGCCAAACGCACTCAAATTTTTAATAAAAAAATAATCATATTCTAGATATTCACAAGATTTGATGGAATTGATTTAGCGGCGCATAAGTAATTCAGGGTAGGCTCGAGCCCCACAGAGGGGACGTATATGAGCTGATATGAATGAAGCGCAGACGACAGGCATTCGATCGCCATGTTTTCGCACCTGATTGAAGGAAGGGGTTTCGATATATATAGGCAAAGATATACAATCCATTTTTCTATTTAAATCTGAAAAAAAATATATTGAACTGATTCAGCCGATGAAGTTTATGGGTGGAGAACAATAAAATATAATTGTATCCTTTGGAAATGCAACTTTCACAAGGGATCTGAAAAAAGCGCGAGCCAAGCTATTTGCGTTTAAAGCAACGCACACCCTCAAAAATGATAGAATAAGAATAATATCGACGAAACCGCAGGCGAAAGCTAGTTTATAATATTTTCAATAAAATTAATCTTACGCTGGAAAGGTTTTTTTATACAAAAGCCAATTAAAATTCTATACTCCACTAATATCACTGAAACTGAAGTAATCGCAAAGTCGAAATCTTAAGTAAGGTTTTTTCGCAGAATTTTCTCAGAGACCAAGCTATTTAAAAACGCTGCTCTAAGCGTTGAGAGCGCTATCGTTAACAACTTATCTAGATCCTTGAAACTATCCGTCTCGCCAGCAAAAACCATGGTTAGGGCTGAGCTATAAATGCAACTTTAATTTAAGGTTGAACCTTGGCGCAAATTTCTAGGTTTTTCGTGAATTCTGACACCATTTTTAGGGTTCTGTAGTCAACAAGGAACCCTTATAGCTTCGCCGTGTGTGTCTGTCTGTCCATGTCTTATATCTGTCCGCGGCTAGACTATTGCTGTAATTTGGCATGAGTATACATATTAATCACGCCGACAAAGTGGTGCAAAAATTCTTTAATTTTTTTTTTCGTAGGGTACCTCTATATGTAAAGATGTGGTATTTTTTTGTTGACGTACCCTATCGTGTGGGGTATCGTTGAATAGGTCTTTCAAAACACTTGAGGGTTTACTGAAACCATTGTTCGATTGAGGGATTGGTTTGTGACTTATTAGGCTTAAATTAAAGTGATAATTTTTGTTAGAGTCTAGTCCCTTATCAGCTAAACCGCTATTTAAGAACATGTGAAAAAAATTGAAAATAGTAGGACTTAAAATCAATTTAAAAGAAAAACTACCACGTCTTAGTAAACTTTCATTATTTAGAATCAGAATCAGAGTTTTTATGGTTGATTATGGTACAAAGATCTTTAAGTAATATAAAGTTTTACATAATCTGCCTAAAGAGGCATACGATACATTTCAGCTTACACAAAAAAATACATAAAAAATAGAAAAAAATAATTAAATTCTTTTATTTATTTCTTGAGCACAACATTTCACATCAATAATTTTAAAATTAATTGCATAATACCTTTAAATTTTAAATTATTGATGCAAATGTTGTGCTCAAGAACATAAATTTAATGTATAATGTCAAACATAAATAAATCAAGTAATTTCACAATATGTCATCATTTAAATAATCGTACATGTCATAGTATGTCTTTTCTAGTAACAGTTCACGTAATTTGTTTTTAAAACTCGTAAAAATTTAGGAGTAATAGTCGACCAACTTAAGGTGTGCAGTTGGATTTGTAAAAAGTTCACAGATTTCTCATACCAAAATGTTCTATTACCAACTACAAACTTAATTTTGTTTTAAAAAAAAACTTTATTGTTTGTGAAAACTACGGAACCCTATCTTGTGCGAGTCCGACTAGCACTTGGCCAGTTTTTAATTTTTAAAGTGGATACTTCTTTGTGCGGGGTCTGGTAGGGCACCCAGTTCAGTATTTTGCACGTCACATCCAGAACAACTTTTTTACGCAGGAGAATGTGATTTCTGATTATAGATTAAGATGCTTTTTTTTAAATAAATCTATGTTTGCCATTTTCTATGTTATTCATGTTATCTTAGTGTTTTTTGTTGATCGAATTAATACATCTATTGAATGAACTTGTAGAAGTACAAAGATACGAAGTGTCCACTTAAATCATTTATGTTTGTATCTCGGAGACAACCTGCTTCTTATTGTATTAGCTTCACTTATAAGTATGTATGTAATAAGCTTCAACTGTAAGTAAAGTAACGGAATCTCTGAACGTAATTTTCACCCACTTCAGGACGTCGGATTAAATCGATTTTTTTTCACACGTAAGACCGATGACAAAACAATGTTTTTATTTAAAACACGCACACGTATTACAATAATGAAAAAAATATATATACAGTGTGCATCGGATAGGGTTACCGATATTACAAGGGCATGTAATATACCACATTTACTCGACGATCCCCACCAGGGGGGTCGCATACTTCTCCCCTATAAACGGCAGCCACTTTTTTTTTTCATGAAAGATAAAAACATTGAATTCGCTTTAATTATTTAAAACTTTTGAGTTATCAGTAGTGAAGACTTCAAAATAGTCTCATTTGAAAGGCTATCTTATTTTTCTGGTGATTCACACATAACATTTGAGGACTAAAACATAAAAAAGTGGAAAAAAAAATATTATTTTTATTTCTTTGAACCTACTACAAAAACGAGGACGTTAACGTGTTGTTTTTTTTGTCTTCTTAATCGGTATATTTTACGCTAAGCTACAAAACGACACTAAATTATCTACCATTATTCACTTACGAAATGATGCAAATTGAAGGCTAAGAGACCTTTGTGCTAGGTTATGACAATCTTTTAATTGTAATTACACAAGATTTTAACATCTCGTTGGTGAAGATGTTCAACACGGTAGATGGTGATTAAGCTTAATCTCTACATGATAAGATAATTACTCCATTGTGGTATATAATTTAAAGACAAATGTTGGTCAAGCCATTAGAAGACACAATATGTTCAGATGAGGAACGGTCCTTATAAGAAGTGATTGGATCGTAAATATATATAACTCAAAGGTGACTGACTGACCGACTGACATAGTGATCTATCAACGCACAGCCCAAACCACTGGACGGATCGGGCTGAAATTTGGCATGCATGTAGATGTTATGACGTAGGAATCCGCTAAGAAAGGATTTCGGGAAATTCCCACGTGAAAACACCAAAACACGGGAACTGCGCGGGCGAAGCCGCGGGCACCCACTAGTTTTACATATTTTTAACTAAAACACTACTTAATTTTTTTTTATAAGTGACTGCCTCCATTCTACAGACACGTTGTAGCTCTGACCACAACCTGCTGTGTGGCCCGTCTGAGCATTCCAAGTAACGAACCGCGAGGGTCGCCATTAACCATAAATTAGCACACTGAGTTAGAATCTAATGGTGCACAATCTGGTGTCGTTTTATAGCTTGGGGTGTAGTTGTACCGATTTTAATTACTGTAGTTTCGCGGATGATTCGCATGCTAACTCAAAATCAATCGATTAAGAAGAAAAAAAAAAACACGTTAATCAACTCATTTTTGCAGTAGATTGAAAAAAGGAAAATGAAAATATTTTTTTTGCATTTTATTTTCAATAAACTTTTTGTGTTTTTTTCCTCAATGGTTTTGATTAATTTTATGTGTGTAATTATCAGAGAAAATAAATCACCTTTGAAATAAGACCATTTTCTGCTGCAAATTCAAGAGAAATCATATTTTTCATGGACAGCTACAAAAAAAAATGGCTGCCATTTAGAGGGGACAAGGATGTGACTCCCTTGAGGGAGGGGGGGGGGGGGGAGTTATCGATAAAATGTGATGTATGACATGCCCTTTTGCATAAGTGCGTGTCGCTTTGTACTATATTTTTAGTTCTTAATTATTTTTAATAAGTTTAACATGTTTTGCCACAGTCTTACATTGATTGACTGACTCGGTGGCTCAGTGGTTAGTGCTCTTGACTACTGATCCGAGAGTTATGGGTTCGATCCCCACCCAGGGCAAACATTTGTGTGATGAGCAGATTTGTTTGCTCTGTGTCTGGGTGTTAAATATCTATATATGTATGTATTTAAACGTATATAAGTATGTATATCAGTCTCTGGGTCCCATAACACAGGAAATCCTACTTTGGGGCCAGATGACCATGTGTAATTTGTCCCAGAATATTTATTTTATTTATTTATTTATACCAATTTTATTGTAATTTATCCGGTGTGAAATCCTGTAGGACATTTTTTGCACAGTAACTTTAAATTACTTAGTTTCAGATAATAATATTTTATTGTGAAGTTATTAATACAGGGTTCTTCTGAAATAACTAAAATAATTTAAGAGAGGGTTCAGCTAATGAAACTCTCCCTGAAGAACCAATAAACAATTCGTAAAAAAAATTAAGCCTGCGATACAAAGTTCGCTATCAGCTGATAAATTTAGTATAACAAGGCACAAATAAAAAAATGTTTTGCTAATTGAGTGTAAACTTCTCGGGAAAATTAGTCCAGTTTCATGAGCTGATCCCCCCCTTATTTTTTTTTATTCACGATTGGTTAGCCCTTGACATCATCTCACGTGATGGTGAGTGACGTTGATGCCGAAGATGGAAGCGGGTTTACCAAGATTCCCCAACGCAATGGAGAACTGGCTATCTTATCTACAAGCCGGAACACATCAATGCTGTTAACACTGATGCTTGGCGGCAAGACTTAGATAAGATGGTGTGGTGGCTAGCCAGGAAAGCTTAGGAAATGCCCTTCCACCAACCAAATCGAATCATACAAACTTAGATTCCGATGGGAATCGAACCCGCGACCTTCTGATGTGTAGCTAATGGAAGTTATCATTACGCCACGAAGGCGGTTAAAATTGTTTTCAGGTAATTCAAAAGGACCCTATAAAAATAAATGCTGTTCGTTGGTTAGCGCTTAACTTGAAAACGGCTGGACCGATTTGGCCAATTCTTATTTTGTAATGTTCATAATAGAATATTCAAATAGAGTTTATAGAGAAATAAAAACTGAAAAAACTGTCCGATAAACAGAAAAACTGGGATAAACAAAGTGTTTGTGGAGTATTTGTATGAACTCGAGACCATAACGGACGATTCCAATGAAAACGATATCCACGCGGGTGAAGTGGAAATCCACTTCAAAACTGTATATCTGTGTGCGTTAGTATATACTTGTATGTGCTTCCGAACAGAGATATGCTATAGTTAAGGGGATGTAGATAGGTTACATGCGTCTAAAAAGTGAAGCAAAAAAAAGATGCCAATTGTCATCTCTTTTCTTAGTAACATTCGGTGCAATAGAAGGGAGCTTACCTATAACATTGTGTGTGTAAATGGCTTCGATTTTCAAATGTTGTTTGTTAGTGCATAACCCAGCGTCTAAAAAGTGAAGCAAAAAAAAGATGCCAATTGCCATCTCTTTTCTTAGTAACATTCAGTGCAATAATAATAATAAAAATCTTTATTGTACAAGAGAAAGATTACAAAAACTGTGAACAATAGAATAGAAGGGAGCTACCTATAACATTGTGTGTGTAAATGGCTTCGATTTTCAAATGTTGTTTGTTAGTGCATAACCCATCTAATATAATTTTAGAAGCGAATTTCCGCATTTCTTGGTACTAATAGTTTTGGGAGCCGAATCAGGAAGCTGTTCTTAAAATTGAATTGTGCTTCAGGAAAATGTATAAAAGGCCGCGTGTTGTTTTTCAAAAGACTTCAAAAAGATTCCAATTCGATTTGTTTGTTATTTGTGTTTTTACTGTGAACCGACCAGCTCAGGACCGGTCGTCGTGGAAATCCATGGGGGGAGGCCTTAGTCTAGCAGTGAACGTTTCTCGGCTGATATGATGATGATGACTGCTAACCGACTTTCATGATTCTTTTTTTATTCAATGGTATGCTTTCTAGGTTTGTCTCATATACATTTTAACAAAATCAATTAAGTTTTGTTTTTAACCAAAATCGCAAAGAGTTGTGAAAGAGTATCAGAAAAAGCCAGAAGATTTAATGTTGCGATTGAAGTCAATCTTTTAACGTGTTCATCATATCAGCCGGAAATCGTCCACTGCTGGACAAAGGCCTCCCCCAAGGATTTCCACGACGACCGGTCCTGCGCTGCCCGCATCCATCGGCTTCCTGCGATCTTCACCAGGTCGTCGGTCCACCACGTGGGAGGCCTGCCTACGCTACGTTTTCCGGTGCGCGGTCGCCACTCGAGAATTTTACTGCCCTATCGGCCATCTGTTCTACGAGCTATGTGCCCTGCCCACTGCCACTTCAGTTTAGCGATTCTGTGAGTTATGTCGGTTACTTTAGTTCTCCTGCGGATCTCCTCGTTTCTGATTTGATCACACAATCCAACCCGTATGAGGCCGGGCATTGTCATGCATAAAAATAGCATCCTCACCCAAATTGACCATAAATGGACCAACGTGTTCATTGAGGATTTCTTCCACATATCTTTCGCTAGTTAAAGAGCCGTTTTCTATGAACACCAGTTCTGTGCGACTCTCAGAAGAAATTCCGGCCCACACATGTACAGACGCACCACCGTAGGCTACTTTTTCTTCGATGCATGCTTGCTTGAATCTTTCCCCTGGTCTTCTATACACTCTGTGTCTTCCATCGTGCTTGTAGAGCATAAATTGTGATTGGTCGGAGAACATAACTTTTGACCAATCTCCAATACTCCAATTTAAGTGGTTCTGGGCATATCTTAGTCTTGAAATACGATGCCCACACTCCAGTTTAGGGCCGTTTGCAGGTCTAAGTGGTTTCAAGTTAGCTTCAGCAAGTCGTCGCCTTACTGTCCATGCGCTTGGCTTACTTCCTCCGAGGCGTCGAAACTGATTTGTAAGTTCAGTTCCTGTGAGAAAGCGATAACGAAGCATTGTGTTCACCAAGTATCGATCTTCTCGTGCTGTGGTACACCTGGTTCTGCCTGTTCCTGGTCTGCGTAGGTTAGAGCCAATTTACTCTTTGTACTGTTGAGAGCGACACACCGACAGTCGTGGCTGTATCGCAATGACCCCGGCCGTTTTCCAGCATTGTGAGTATTCTGGTGCATTCTTCAGGTGTAAGTGACATGATTACTGCTTGAATAATAAATATTGAACAATATCAACATGGTTTATGAACCCACATAAATGACAGATTAGAAACAAAAGCAAAAACAAATGTAGTAATTTCGTAGTTCCATCTTCGAAAGTCTCCCTTTTTCAAATTTGATTTATTTATGACATAAATTTACAATAACTAAGAAGTTTTAATGACTTCATTTAAGGAGTATTAAATTGTCTATTAAACACAATTTATTTCATTAAGCTAGCCTTCTTAGTTTCCGAGATTTTTAGGATTCTTTATGTGACCCGGATTCATCGCTCTCGAGTGTACTTAGTTGTATCAAACTATTTATGCCGGAGACATATTATGTGCGTGCAGGCCGGCGTAGGCACCAGTTGCTCGCGAGCGGCGCGCTCGTCGCGTGCGTACCAGCCACGCGCGCAACGCCTACTTGTAGGGCCATTGCTTTGCTCAATGGATTTGTGCTTGAGATCCAACCAAGATGTTGATTTGACGATCACATAGGCACTAAGCGCGGTTGCAAATTAGACTGTTCTTTTTTACCGCGTAGCGAGAGTTGCTATTTATTTAAAGCGTCATTGCGAGTACTTCATCTGTACTTGTACTATTATTATCATCTGTGACATAGGGAAGATTCCCACTAATGTAAGACTGTACCAAAGTATATATATTAGCACTAACATACAGTATGGACACTCCCTGCCGCTCTCTAGATTGCGATCTTACCCTCGTCACCCAGATTGATACAGGTTGGTTACAGTTTGGTTGTCGAACGTATAGGATTTCGCCGCCATTTTGTTTGTTCCATCATTCGTTTTTTGAAATGTCTTTTCTGGCTCGTTGTATGAAGTTTCCAGGGTGTGACTGTACATAACAAATATTTAAGAACATGTGTAATCTAGTAGTAAGAATGTTTTGGGAAACCGTAAGTTCTTATTGAAAGTAAATAAATAAAAGGCATCGTAAGTAGGAGTATACGGACGTACAATCGATCGGAGCGAATAATTATTTAACTTATCATACTAAAATATTCATACTTATTGGCCAGTTTTGTTATATAGAAAGTTCATACATTTTAGTTATTTTATTGGGAGATACTTAATTTAAAAATTTGTCAATGACTTTACATTTTACATTACTTACTGACATGGATGAGTGATGATTTAGCAATCAGATTCAATTAGATTTACAGGTTTGGAGTAACGGTTACGGCCGCTATCTCCTGTCCGGGAGGCCGTGGTTCGAATCCTGCCACGTACCAAAGTGTTTGAGAATTTTGATTTCATACGTACGTTTATCCGACGCTCTTACGGTGAAGGAAAACATCGTGAGGAAATCTGCACACGCCTGCGGAGAAACTCGAAGGTTGTGTGTGAAGTCGACTACCCCGCACTGGGCCTGCGTGGTCGACTAAGGCCCGGTCGCCCTAATTCAGGGTAGACTCGAGCCCCTCGGTGGGAACGTATATGAGCTGATAAGATGAAGAAGAAGAACGATCAATCTAACTAAAGCCTGGTAAAGCTTTTGTTTTCGGCCCCCACGATACAGGCCTAGCCTTGTGTGGGGACCACTACTTACTGTATTATCGCTTAACTGTGTTTTTGGTAATGAAATAAATTTATTATTTATTTATTTATTATTATTTACTAAAAATAAACAATATACATGAGTGTTTGAAATAGAGGTAGATGGCTTAGTTATTCACAATCGAAGTAAGAAAGTCAAACTTTATTTGCAGAATATTGGTAACAAAAGTTGTAGTCTTAAATAATAGTGCCTTAAATATTCCGCCGTAAAACGGCATGCAAATCTTTAGTAACATGGTGATGAAATACAAATTTAAATGATTACATAAAAAGAAAAACACTAGTATAGTCTAAAAATTAAAAGGAGTTAAAACATTTCAAATTATTAACTAGAGAAATTCACTTTAATAATAAAATAATATGTTCATTGATTAACAAGAGGTCAATTAAATTAACAATAACAGAAACAAATCATTAGGTAATGAACGAATGTGTAGCCAGGCCTTTAGGAACAGAAAATTAGTCTAGTGGCATAGGGGGAGAGAGATTACAGACTGGAACCGGTTCGATCGACTCCGGTCCGGCGGGAAACAGGGCTAACATTAGAAGAGTGACGATGTAGCACGTCAGTCTTACTATAGCTCAGTCTCCGGTATTGTATATCCTCGCCCAAAATTGGATAAGTGAATAGAGGATTTCTTATAATTTGGGGATCTTCAAGGCAAGAGTGAATAGGCATTATTTGAGTTTGCGTGTACTATCCTCGACTGCATCATCACTTACCATCAGGTGAGTTGCAGTCAAACGCACTCAAATTTTTAATAATAATAAAAAAGGAGATCTTAAGAGGTGTATAGCCCTAAAATCACGCTCTATACAAATGAATTAAGGTTCTCATTTGAATATTTATCCATCAAAGTTCACGTTCCAGAAACTAATCTATCTATCTAAAACTAAAACGAGCAAATCTTGTAAACATATAATCTGAATCTCGGAAAAGGCTCCTACGATTTGCTTGAAAATTAGTATACGGTGTTTTTTGGGGGCGATCAATATATTTAGACAGGAATCATCTCTGGGAAACCGCTATTTTCCGAGATTTTCGCAATGGAGTATGCCGCGCAAAGTTTATCATAGGTAGCGTACGTTTAAATGTTTGAACAGCTCTGGGTACTATGCCCCGAACAAAGCTCGGTCGCCTAGGTCTTCTTATCAGCTCATATTCGTCCCCACCGAGGGGTTCGAGCCTACCCTGAATTAGGGCAATCGGGCCTTAGTAAACTACGCAGGCCCAGTGCGGGTTGGTCGACTTCACACGCAACCTCAGACAGTTTTTCTTCACCGTAAGAGCGTCGAATAAACGTACATATGGAATCGAAATGCGAAATCACATCGGTACGTGGCAGGATTTGACCCACGACTCCCGGACAGGAGGCGGCGGCCCTAGTCGCCCAGGTACTATCTATTATATATTATATCTTTATATTATTAGTATTTTATTTAGTATACATAATTACCTACTTCCTGCTTCCATCCGAACGACTGAGTCTTTGTACTCATTTAAAAAGCGACTCAAGGTTCATTACTTTACGCTTTGCAATTACTGAAACTGTTCACTGATATTTTGCGTGTTTATATATTTATAGTATGTATGTGTATGTATGTATGTATGTATGTATTTTAGTATGTTTTATTGTATATATGTATTTTTGTTTAGAAAATAAATAAGACTATAAACTTGTTTTTTTAATTACTTTTAGTTATAGCACTTCTATTAGTTATAATAATAAGTTAGATCGTTTAATAGTTGAATTTGCTGCCATCCTGTACTAGTTTACCTGTCTTTCAATCCCTAACTTAAGGTTGCCTGGTAGAAACCGCTTAAAGCGATAAGGCCGCCTTTGCACTCTATGTTTTTTTTTACAAATTATAAGTCCTGTATTGTTTTCGTGGCTTGCAATAAAGTATATTTACTTACTTAATTTTAGGTACATATAGACAAATCTTTAAACTGTCCTTTAAATTCTCATAACACCCGGTAAGGTTGGATGGAAGAGATCTCTTATAGATTTAAGTCCACCTTTTTATATGTCCTCTCACGTAATATGTCATGTAAATATTTGTGTGGAATAAAGTGTTTATGGTTTGTCAGATCTTTGTAAAAATATGTAGGCTTACAGCCTCTCCGCGCCCTCCAATCGCGTCTAAGCTGGCACAAGTATATTACGACTTGAAGCGTAGGGCCGAGGTCTTATTAAATAAAATAAAAATAAGATTTTACCGCCATTTTCGTTTGCTGGATGAGGTCGTCGTGGAAATCCTTGGACAAGGTATTTGCCCAGCGGTGGACGTTTTTCGGCTGATATGATGATGAAGATTTTACCACCAGCAAATAAAGTATTAATAAAATGTAACATGAAAAAAGTGGATATGATGAAAATAACAGGAAAAAAAAGATAGATAACTATAATGACAAAATCAAATAAAAAAGAAGATATTACAAAACAGATCGAAAAAAAGGATGACTTCGGAGGATAAAAGATTTGTTTACAAAATTTGCTTTTGTGTCTAGTGCGATCCACTGGCAACAACTCTTTCCTTCTGCGTATCTGCACATCATATCAGCTCATAATATGTCCCCACCAGGGGGCTCGAGCCTACCCTGAATTAGGGCGATCGAGCCTTAGAAGACTACGCAGGCCCAGTGCGGGTTGATCGAATTCACACGTAACCTCAGACTTTCTTCACAGGCGTGTGCAGGTTCATAATTCTTTTTTTATTCGACAGGTTCAGTCCCACGCATAATTATATACTTTCAGATTGGTTCTATATTAATTTTATTAAAAATCGGTCAAGTACTTTTAAAAAAATGACCAAAACAAAAGAAATGTATCAAATTTAATTTAATATTAATAATGATTAACTTAAACTGTTTGACAGATACCGGACACTGCCTAAACTGGTAGGTGTAGAACATGAAGTAAAAAAAATGGCAACGGCGCCCTATTTCACGCATAACTTTTTTTCCATCATGATGAACCATGGTCTAGAAGAGCATTCACATGCATACAAAAGTGTTGAAAATTGAAAAAAAGGAAATGCTCGCGAGCCGCTTACGACTCTCGCACCACACATCCTCATAGGCAAAAACAAACTCTACGCGAGTGAAGCCAAGCTTGTTTAAAGAAAAAAAAATCGTATTTTTGACATTTATTACACTGCCAAAGTGAATTTACATGATTGGGGTTCACTATTGTAGGCATTCACGAGCTCGCGTCGGTGCTGGTCACGTCTCCGACCTGATGAGGGTCAATACTGGTATCTCATTCGAATGGACGCATAAACAGGTACCCACCGTTAAAACGTACAACTTTACATAGGAATTAGGGACAAATCACACATGGGTACCTGGCCCTAAACTAGGATATAAGTGTAAATTTAATTTAAATGAAATACATATAGGGTTAAGAGTACATCAAAAACCAATGTCTAACCTTATTCATTAAAAATCTAATTTAAAACCAAACTTAATTAATTATATTATGTAATCTAATAATAAAAATATTAATTAAGTTCAAGTTCAAGTTCATTTATTTCTAAGCAACATACATTGCGTTGAAAAATTATTATAGTTAAAATTAAAATAACCTTATAGAATTAGAATTAAATAAAAATTAAAACAAATAATATCCCTACGTCAATTAACAAAAACATATCAAAAATGGATACACATAAAGAATCCATTAGGTATTTATATCATGTCAAAGTTAAATAAAAAAATAAGTAGACATAAATATAAAAATAACCTACATAATCAAAATAATTACAATAAAAATATTAAAATAAATCTTTTCCTTACATAAACACACACCAAAATTAAATACATGTCAAGAATTTATGCCAACATTGTATGAAAGTGAAGTCTGAAAGCAATATAATGTCAGTCCTAACAAAATTATTTTATAACTTTTGTCAACTAATTTAGATAATCGCCCACACTATAGTAGTTTTTTTTAAGTAAAAAAGACTTCAGTTTGGGTCGAAAATGGCTAGTGTATATTAAGCTTTTTATATCATCTGGCAACCTGTTAAACAGTCTTACTGCCTGATAGTGTGAGCCATGCTTAACAACTTCTAGTGTTGGTTGTATCCGATTTGGTAGGTCTTGCCTTCTCGTTTGTTCCCTTAATTGTCTTTCTTGTACACTTTCAATCTCACGTATGTTTTTGGCAAGGTTACTAAGTACTACCATTATGTAAAGACTAGGAACTGTCAGGATCCCCAATTTCTTAAAATGATCTTTACAAGAATCCATTTGAGGTATACGTACCATAGTTCTAATGGCACGCTTTTGTAGTACGAAAGCTTTTTCTACATTGTACTTATAGCTGTGGCCCCACAACTGAATGCTATATCTCAGTTTTGACTCTTTAAGGGCATAATAAACCGTCTTAAGTTGTTCAATGGTAAGTTCATCACGTAAGCTTCTCAAGGCGTAACATCCTGAACTGAGAGCACTCTCTATATTCGCTAGTTCATTTTTCCAGTTTAAATCAGCATCTATATGTACTCCTAGAAACTTTGCATTTTCCACCATTTCTATTTTGTTTCTATTGAAGCAAACTTCTAACATATCCTTGTTTCTAGAAGTTGATCGAAACATAATAACGTTAGTTTTGTTAGCATTTAATTTAAGGCCGTTTGTTTCAAACCATGTGTTGAAAGCAGTGATAGAGCGATATACCTTGTCATTTAAGCTTGTCAAGTTATTGGCAGATAAAACTGCGTTTGTATCGTCAGCAAATACCACCAATCTCGTGTTATCATCCAGACAGTTATGCATATGTGTAATCATGTCATTAATAAATGTTATAAAAAATATTGGACCCAATACGGACCCTTGCGGTACGCCTCTGTTTATACTCACAAAATTTGATTTATGCACCTTTTCATGTCCATCATCGTCAGTTGATCTAAGTTCTACAACCATCTTACGATTTTGTAGGTAAGTTTTTATTAACTCTAAAGCTTTGCCTCTGATCCCATAATGATCTAGTTTTGTAATGAGTAGTCTATGATTAATCATATCGAAAGCAGAGCTTAGATCTAGGAACAGGCCTGCCACTTTCAATTTATCGTTCAGCTTTAACAATAAATCATTGACAAGAGTGTCTATTGCATCTGTAGTTCCAACACTTTTCTGATAGCCAAATTGGCGTTTGTTTAAAATTTGATAACAGTTAAGATGCCGCAGTAGTCGGTCCTTTATAATTCTTTCAAAAATTTTTCCCAGTGTCGGTAATAAGGAAATTGGTCTATAATTTTTTGGATCAGTCACAGCGCCTTTTTTGTATATGGGGATCACTTTGGCTAGTTTGAACTGCTCAGGAAATAAACCTTCGTCTAAACAATTGTTATAGAAACAAGAGAGTCATTAAGATCGAAACCCCGGGTCGAACTAGCCGCAAAGGAGCCCATGACACACATGCCGCGCTGTATGGTAATTGACAACTTTTGCAGCAGGTAGGACCCGGAGCCACACCCCCTCTCTCGAAGGTGACGGCCAATCTCGTTTATGAAGGCCAGGACTCTGAACCCCAGCAGCCCGTTGTCTCACACGCCAGCAGCATAAAGAACTAATTTGCCTCCAACATCGAGTATTTAACATGCTTCTTGGCCGCCGCGAATTCAGCAGCAGCCTCAGCCAAACGCACCGTGCGGGTGAGGCGTGAGGCAGCAAAAGCGCTGACGCACGTGGGGTCCCAAGGCAGGCACTTTCCTCTCTGCCATGGCCCCAGACGCTTGACTCCACTGGTCATCGCCAAGGGATGTATTCATAAGCGTCTCAATTGCATCTTTTAAGGATTAGATAAATTTAAGTTAAATATTTGACATTAATTTTATATTGTTAGTAAAATACTCGTGTGGCGACCGCGCACCGGACAACGTAGCGTCAGGGCTTGCACTCGGTAGACCGATGACCTGTTAAAAAGGTTGCGGGAAGCCGCTGGATGCGGGCAGCGCAGAACCGGTCGTCATGGAAATCCTTGGGGGAGGCCTATGTCCAGCAGTGGACGTCCGTCGGCTGATATGATGATGATGATATTTAGTTCCAATCTTCAAATTGAAACAGTTTTCAAAACTTGAAAAATACCTTATTACGTATACGTAATTTTTTTACATTCTGACTGTGACTCAGTTCCATTTGGACAACCTTCTTGACGTAGACGTGATTCCACTCGCTTCGGGATCTAACTTTGTCAGACTCAGTTTGGTTGATGGTAGGGAATTTTCTGAGCTCATTTAGCTCAATACCACCATCTTGTCTTAGTCTTGCCGCGTCAAAGTTAACAACGTGAAGATTTGAACCAGTTTTCCATTAGGTTGGAAAATTTTGGTAAGCCCGCTTCCATCTTTTCGGCATCATCGTCACTTAATACCATCAACATTGGTAATTTTAAGTGGATAGAAAATGAAAGAAAAAAAATGACTATTTTATCATTCTGTTGAAATAGGGACAGAGTTCACGAGAAAACCTTTTTAATAAAATGAACAATTAAAGTGAATTACACTCCTCACTTTGTGTCTATAAAAGCAGAGAATATAAAAGCTCGACATTAGACAGTTTACTTTGTTAACCGTTGAGTTATTAATAGTTTCTCTTTGTTCTCAGGTTGAAGAAGCTGTCATAATGGACTGGTGCTGGCTGAACAAGCGACAAACGAAAGTAAAGTAAAAAATAATACAAATAAAAAGATTTTACTATGAATATTTGACTCGAGGACAAAATGACCAATGTAAAGTTAAAACTCATGTTTTATCTACTCAATGTCCTTCTAACAGCTCACATAGTACAAGCAAGACCATATTCAGAATCAAATTCTACAGATCTAGGAATGAATTTCACCTATAATGATACATTTCATATACCAGTAGACCCTAATGCTGATACGTTAATAGTTACAAACGAATATGACGATCATTTAGAGTTAGCAGAAAGTGAACACAGTCAAATGGACGCTATAATGAATGCAGAGCAAGGAAGAGATACAGAAATGTCATCAAAATACAACAAAAAGAAGATAAAACCAAGAATTAAATCTGAAGTGGAATCTAAATTCTCTGAATCAGGAAATAATACAAATTTACACTTGGATGCTATTATTGATGCTGAAAAGGACAGAGACGAGGCCATGTTGGAAAAAACTGCAGAAACTGATAGGAGAGTGTTAGAATCGTATCCAAAAAAGTTAGACTCAAAAGCGACCCACGTCGACGACTTGATTCGTTCAGAAATGAACAAAGAGGATGTTATAACTGATATACGTTCAGATATGCGTTCGGAATTTGCTGAAATGCCTCGGTTTGAATTTTTAATTGCCACAAAAATTAACGAGAGTGACGCCAATAGGACTGACATTAAAAGTGCTGCAAACGATAATAGTTTGTTTAAAAATTACAGAAACAGTAGTGACGTGCTAAAGAAAGTAGATTACGTGGAACTTGTAGAGGTGTTGAAAGCTTTCAAAGTGGGTGACAATAAAAGTGATTACAATTTAGCCAACATCACTGTGCATGAAGTTGAAGATGACTTGGCGCCAGATACAAGTAAGTTGCTCAAACATCGCCGACTGCGGCTAGGAGGACATGATGAGTGACCTTTGAAAATAAGAAAATCGATTTTTCTATTAGGGTTTAGCATGAAATTTAGAAACATACTAGTAGGTACCCGGACCCAGATGAATAGTTCAACATAACTTGAGAATGGAAACATTTTTGTGGGTAGATGATTTCCTTATTTATATTTAAATTTCAAGTAAGGCCTACTGATTGTTGGTTAGTCGCTCGGTCTTCTTTTTCGGGTGCAATATCCTAACTGATGTCACCAATCAACTTGCGGATCTCCTGTTGCGGAATTTTTACAGTAAATCCTTCACTGTGCACAATGCATTTTTTGTGTATATAGATAATGCGATATATTCTTTGTATCAATATATCGGGCGTTGTAACTATCCTTCTTTTTGTAACAATTTCTTTACTAATATATTTCTTTACTAATGTCTGTGGGTCATCGCCATCTTAGTCTTTTCTCTGACATCCCGGTCCATATACTTGGAAGGATTTCCACGACGACCGGTTCTGCGCGACCTTCACCACGTCATCGGTCCACCGAGTGGGAGGCCTTCCTACGCTACGCTTTCCGGTGCGCGGTCACCACTCGAGAACTTTCCTGCCCCAACGTCCATCCGTTCTACGAGCTATGTGCCCCGCCCATATATAAGGACTAGTGGATGCCCGCAGCTTCGCCCGCGCAGACCCCGATTTTTGCGGTTCCCGTGGGAATTTCCCAAAATCCTTTCTTAGCGGATTCCTACGTCATAACATCTCCTGCATGCCAAATTTCAGCACGATCCGTCCCGTGGTTTGGGCTGTGCGTTGATAGATCACTATGTCAGTCAGTCAGTCACCTTTGAGTTATATATATTTATATATTTAGATATCCCAATATATGTATATTACTAGGGCGACGTCAAAGATAACGGTAATACATAAAAGCGTGAAACTTGGTGTGGTTATAGTACTAATACTATAGTTCACATCAGCTCATATATACGTCCCCACTGAGGGGATCGAGCCTACCCTGAATTAGGGCGATCGGGCCTTAGTCGATCACGCAGGCCCAGTGCGGGTTGGTCAACTTCACACATAACCTTCGAGTTTCTTCGCAGATGTGTTCAGGTTTCCTCACGATGTTTTCCTCCGCCGTAAGAGCGTCGGATAAACGTACATATGATATCGAAATTCGAAAACACCACAGACTTATATCAAGTCTGTGGAAAACACATTGGTACGTGGCCGGACTCGAACCACGACCTCCCGGATAGGAGGTAGCGGCTCTTGCCGTTGCGACACCGACGCAATACTAAATTGAAAAAAATTCGAGCGAGACCTACAGTACTCGCATGTGATGTTTAACATGTGACTAATCTATATATATATATATAAAATGCTTATGTTAGTACGTAAAGCCAGGGTTTTCTCTATCACCACTAACTCCAATCAACTTCCCGTTGGGGTGGTAAATACCCCTTGGTCTCCAGGTGGGAGTAAGGGAGTTTGGTCGCGGTGGGTGGAAGTGGGTGGTTGTGGGTGGCGAAAATGTATTCAGATATATATCTGTCCTTTTCTATCTCATGAAAACTCTTGAAAAGATCTAAAAATTTCTGGAATGATCTAAAAAGCTCCAGAATGTGTTAAACTGAATATTATCGATCTGGAATGTTCTAGAAAATTCTAAAAATTTCTGGAATGATCTTGAAAGCTCCAGAATGAGTTAAACTGAATATTTATGTTCATGACAGAGACCAATGGGCCCGGGCGAATAATGTTGAGATTCGAGGAATTCCACAACAAAAGAATGAAAATTTATACGAAATAGCCCTTAAAATTGGCAAGATTGCAGACTTCGAAGTGAAAAAGGAAGATATTAATTATATAGCACGCGTCCCAACTCGAGTACCGAATGCCGAGAAGCCGATTATCATCTCTTTTAACAACCGATACAAAAAGGAAGAATTTGTCTCTACTTCACGTGGAACCAAACGATTGAACCTCACTAATCTGGGCTTCTCGAAGGACGCTGCTTTCTATGTTAATGACCACCTGACCCAATCCAATAAAAGTCTGCTGAGTAAGGCAAAATCACTTGCAAAGGAAAGTAACTTCCAGTTTATATGGGTAAAACACTGTAAAATTATGGCAAGAAAATCTATCACTTCGCCAATAATTTTTATAAAATGCGAAAGAGACCTTGCAAAAATTATTTGATGACATGTTTGAGTTTGAGTTTATTTTTAGCATTTTATAAAACACTTGATGTATGCAGTTTGGGAACCATAATACGGTCCGAGCAAGTCTTTTGTTCGCTTATCAGCCTCGCTATTCATTGCGCTGTGAATCACATGTCGCACGTAAGTACAAAAAAAGTTGCGCTCATTAAACCGGTCGGTACATGTAATATACGGGTCGCTTTTGCTTGCAGTTATATTTTCCTGACACCGCTTTTGCTCAAACGCTACTTAATTGAATCGGAGTACAACTATTATTCTGCTTTATTATTTTTGCTTATTTACCCGCAAAAGTATTATTTTATGAGTTTATATTTGGCTTTTGGAACGCAAATTTTTAGTGATTATGTTTTATATATTTTAGCATGGAATAATTATTTATATTATAATATAATGCGTTGTAATGTAAACCATAATGCGTATGCACCCGATACAGATTTCCATAAAAATTTGATGCGTCTTTATTATACAGTTTCGATTGAGATTTTGTTATATAATCAAAAATGGCTAACATATTGAATATGTATTATCAAAATACTCGTGGGTTACGTACAAAAACGCACTTATTCAGGCGTAATTTGTGCTTAAACTCCTATGATGTCGTTTCACTTACTGAAACATGGTTAATTGATGGTATAGGGAATGACGAAATCTTTGACAGTAACTACGTTATCTGGCGCCGGGATAGAAATTATACCCTCACTCAAGAAAAGTATGGAGGTGGTGTTCTCATCGCCGTGCGCCGTGAGTTCACTGCTGTGGAGCGACCGGAATGGCGTTCCTCAGCTGAGGACTTGTGGGTAACCGTCAGCTTAAAAAATTGTAGGGGTGGTAATTATAATAAGATTCATTTTTGTTCTCTTTATCTATGCAATCAAAAATTTGGTAATTCATTTAGTGTTCAGCTTAATAATTTCACAGATAAATTGTCATTAATAGTTAACTCCTGCCCCAACGATTTGTTCGTAATATCAGGTGACTTTAACTTGAGTAATGTGGATTGGAACTATGACCAGGACTCATTAACTCCAGTTGGAATTTCTGGTGAGAGCCAGATTTTCTTTTTTGACACTCTTTCTGAGTGCAACTTAAGACAATTCAATGTAACTCGAAACACAAATAACAGACTGTTAGACTATATTTTGTGTAATGATATTATAGAAGTTTCCCACTGTGATGATTCTTTGGTGCCGGAGGACGCTCACCATCCATCTCTTCATGTAGTTCTGAAATTAGCTCAGAGTGAAACTTTAGGAATGAATTCTACCGTGAAATATTTGTACGACAAAGCTGATTTTGATAGTATTAGATCATCGCTTAATAATTTTGACTGGGATTTTAATTTAAATGATATTTCATTAGATCTGGCCGTTGATTGTTTTTACAATATTTTATATGAGCTTCGAAACAGATATGTGCCGTATAAATTAACAACACCTCCAAAGTTTCCCTCCTGGTACAGCGCTCCTCTCAAAAAAATCCTTAAAGAAAAATTCAAATTTCTACGCAAATACCGTGTTTATGGTAATGCGCCCGATTATGATGCCTTCTCGCTTCTTAGAAAAAGAGCAAAAATACTAGAAAAGGAATGTTATAAAATGTACATAAAACACACCGAGGAGTCGATTGTAAGCAATCCAAAATGTTTTTGGTCTTATGTCAAATCTATTAGAAAGGGATCTAATTTACTTCCCGCGACCCTTACTTATGATGGTCAGACTGCTGACTCTGGGGAAGATGTGTCCAATCTCTTTTCCAGATACTTTCAGACAACGTTCTTGTCAGTTTCCTCTTATCAGAACCCTTCGGATTACAATTTCAACCAGCGAAACGATCCTAACTCTATCGACCATGTTGAGATAGATCCTGACGAAGTCCATAAGTTGTTAGTGACTCTTGATCTGAAGAAGGGAGCCGGCCCTGATAACTTAGCCCCTATGTTTATTGTGAAGTGTGCAGATTGTCTTACGTATCCCCTTACAATCTTATATAGAAGGTATATTAAAGAAGGTATTGTACCTAATGTCTGGAAATCTGCATTTATTACGCCAGTTTTTAAAAGTGGTAATAAAAATGACATCAAAAACTATAGACCTATCTCAAAGTTATGCGTGTTTGCGAAGGTATTTGAAAGAGTAGTCTACGGACAGGTGTACTCTGCAATGTCATCTAGCTTTATTGACCAGCAACATGGTTTTCTAAGAAAGAGATCAACTACGACCAACCTAATATCTTTTGTAGATTATACAACTTCGTCTATGGATAACGGTGGTCAAGTAGATACTATTTTTACTGACTATAGTAAAGCTTTCGACCGCATAGATCACAAAATGCTGTTACAGAAACTTATGTATGCTGGTATTCACGGTAATTTATTTAGATGGTTTAAGTCATATATCGAAAACCGTTCGCAAGCTGTTGTTGTAAATGGCTTCACTTCTGAATGGAAAAAAGTACCCTCAGGGGTTCCCCAGGGATCTTTGTTAGGGCCCCTGCTTTTTAATATTTTTATAAACGACGTTATTACCTGTTTTAAACACTCCAGATTCATATTATACGCTGATGATATGAAAATATATAAGCGAATAAGGAATATTAACGATTGTCTACTTTTGCAAGAAGATTTAGATAGATTTGAGCAGTTTTGCTCTCAAAACTTATTAGACCTTAATGTATCTAAGTGTTATATGTCTACATTTAGCCGGAAACCCAATTATTATAAGTTCAGTTATAAACTGAAGGGATTAATTATTAAACGCGTTGAAGAGATTCGTGATTTAGGTATAATACATGACAGCAAACTTTTATATGATAAGCATATTGACAGCATTGTCACTAAAGCAAATAAAACCTTAGGTTTTATTATGAGGTGTAGCTCTCAATTTACTAATATAAAAGCCATCAAAGTGCTCTACTGTTCATATGTGCGTAGTACTCTTGAGTACTGTTCCGAGGTTTGGAATCCTCAATACTATGTTTACATTGACAGAATAGAATCTATCCAAAAACGTTTCATGCGGTTTCTTCAGTATAAGTGCAGGCGAAACGACGCGTGCTACGAAGCGAGATGTAAGAGACACCACATACTTCCATTGCAAGTCAGGCGTACAATAGCTGATATTGCTTTATTAGTAAAGATTTCACAAAATTTGGTTGATTCCTCCGAGCTTCTATCTAAAGTTAATATTCGTGTCCCATCAAGATTAACTATCCGACACCCGATCTATCTATCGACACCTACAACAAACACAAATTACAGACGCAACTCCTTTTTGATACGTGCTCCTAATGAATTCAACAAATTAACAGATTTTCCCCAAATTGATTTGTTTAATTCCAAGGTCCATACAGTTAAAGCTCTACTCTCTAAACATTGGTTCGATATGGTTCCCTAACTGTTGAAATTCAAAAGTCATCGTTTTATATTTTTTTGTTCATCTTTATGTTTTAACTTTTAACACCCTCTTAGATTTTGTTTAAGTTTATTTATACTTATTTTTGTTATTTTTATTATTCATAAGTTTAGCTAGCGTGTAGATTTGTACATGTGAAAACATATAAATAGTACTTAGTTTGTTAATTAGCTTTTTAAATAGTCATAAAATACTGTTTGTTTTCCAAATAAGGTAAAATAAAATAAAATAAATAAATAAATTATCATCTGGAATGTTCTAGAAAATTTTAGAGATTTCTGGAATGATCTCAAAAGCTCTAGAATGAGTTAAGCTGAATATTATCGATCTGGAATGTTCTAGAAAATTCTAGAGATTTCTGGAATGATCTCAAAAGTCCTAGAATGAGTTAAGCTGAATATTATCGATCTGGAATGTTCTAGAAAATTCTAGAGATTTCTGGAATGATCTTGAAAGCTCCAGAATGAGTTAAACTGAATATTATCATCTGGAATGTTCTAGAAAATTTTAGAGATTTCTGGAATGATCTCAAAAGCTCTAGAATGAGTTAAGCTGAATATTATCGATCTGGAATGTTCTAGAAAATTCTAGAGATTTCTGGAATGATCTCAAAAGTCCTAGAATGAGTTAAGCTGAATATTATCGATCTGGAATGTTCTAGAAAATTCTAGAGATTTCTGAAATAATCTAGAAAGCTCCAGAATGAGTTAAACTGAATATCATCATCTAAAAAGCTCTAGAATGTACACAACTTAATGTTATGGATCTGGAAAGCTCTAGAAAGTTCTAAAAATTCTGGAATGATCTGGAAAATTCTGAAATAAGTACAAGTGTTATAATTTATCTACCAGACCTAAATCTAAATAATATACATCTGAATATTCTAGAGTGTTCTGGTACTAGAAATTTCCATGTCTGATGCTATATAAGCCAAAATTCAGTGACTTTTCGTCAGTTCAATCGTGTTAGCAATCGAGTATAGATCAATCGGAATCAAAAGTGAATAGTGCTCAAAACAATTCAAATGATTTTGACAAATAAAAAATAACAAGCTATCTGCATGTTCTAGAGTATTCTAATTCGAGAAATTTCTATGTCTTATGGTATATAAAGCGAAATTCAGTGACTTTTCGTTAGTTCAATCGTATTAGCAGTCGAGTAAAGATCAATTGGGATCAAAAGTGAACAGTGTTCAAACAATTCAAGTGATTTTGACGAATAAAAAAGAACAAATTATCTGAATGTTCTAGAGTATTCTGGTGCTAGAAATTTCCATGTCTTATGGTATATAAAGCGAAATTCAGTGACTTTTCGTTAGTTCAATGGTGTTAGCAGTCGAGTGAAGATCAATTGGAGTCGAAAGTGAACAGTGCTCAAACTAATTCAAGTGATTTTGACAAGTAAAAAATAACAAACTACCTGTATGTTCTAGACTGTTTTAATACGAGAAATTTCTATCTTTGATTGTTTATAAACGAAAATTCAGTGTTTTTTCGTCAGTCTTATTATCGTAACAAGCAAGAGATCGATTTGTGTAACTTTATTATATTACATATACAATATGCCAAAGCGTAAAACAATATTTACAAAATCTAAAGTTGATTCAAAAAGAAAAAAAATAGCACGTCAAAATGAGACAGAAGAACAAAGGGAAAAACGACTTTCGAATATTCGTAAAGGTGTAAAAAGAATTAGAGAAAATCAAACCGATGAAGAAAGAGTACACACTAACGAGGAAACCCGGTCCCGAGTACAGTCGATTCGAAATCGTCAATCTGCTGACCAACGTGAAATGGAAAAGAGCAAAAGTAAAGAAAAAATGGCTGCTTTACGCCAACGACGCGCTGCTTCGCGAGAGAGTCTAGAACTTCAGGCGTTCCATTATGATTGCAAAAAAAAATATAACGAACATCCAAATGTTATCATCGGCAAATTGGATACGATATGCAAGTATTGTCATGCACGAAAATTCAAGGGAGAAACTGCTGGTATGTGCTGCTCAAGTGGTAAAGTAAATTTACCAGCATTAAATGTACCACCATCAGAGTTACTCGCATATATGAATGGAGAAACGCCAGATTCCAATCATTTCCTTCAAAATATACGTCGATATAATTGTTGTTTCCAAATGACTTCATTTGGAGCAACTTTAGTATGCAAGGAAGAAAATTTCAGCCCAGTTTTCAAGGTTCAAGGCCAAATTTATCATCGAGTAGGATCTCTGATGCCAATGTCCGATGGAACTGCAAAGTTTCTTCAAATATATTTTATTGGTAACGAAGAACTTGAAATAAATCAACGTTGTTCTCGCATTCAGGGGCTACAACGAGACATTATTCAAAAATTACAGCGTCTACTTCACGATAATAATCAACTTATCAAGGTGTTTAAAACTTCTTTAGACAAAATGGTTGCAGACAATTATAAGATCGTCATTCGAGCGGATAAAAGACCAGCCGGTCAACATGAACGAAGGTTTAATGCACCTCAAACGGACGAAGTTGCTGTAGTAATTGTTGATAATGAATATAGCCATCGTGATATTATTATTCAACGCCGAAGTAATCAATTGCAACGTATTGCTGAAACACATCGAAGTTATGATGCCCTACAGTACCCGTTAATTTTTTGGCAAGGTGAACATGGTTATCACTTAAATATACAACAAATCGATCCCGCTACAGGTGTAGAAACTAACAAAAAAGTATCAGCTATGCAATTTTATGCTTATCGAATTATGACTAGAAATAGTGAATATAACCATGTTTTAAATTGTCGACAGTTATTTCAGCAGTTTATGGTTGATATGTATGCTAAAGTGGAGACGGAAAGATTAGAATTTATTCGCCATAATCAACGAAAGTTACGTTCTGATGAATACATTCATTTAAGAGATGCTATGATAAATGATGGAAACGTTGATAACATGGGAAAATTGGTCATCTTGCCTTCTACGTTTACTGGAAGTCCACGTCACATGCATGAATATGCCCAAGATGCGATAACTTATGTCAGAAAACACGGCCGACCAGATTTATTTATAACATTTACATGTAATTCTTCATGGGCGGAAATCAAAGATGAATTACAATATAAACAGGCGGCCAGCGATCGACATGATATTGTTGCCCGAGTTTTCCGCCAAAAACAAATTAAATTTATTGATGCCATCACAAAATATCAAATATTTGGTGCTGTTATTTGCTGGATGTATTCAATCGAATGGCAGAAACGAGGATTGCCACATTCTCACAACTAGATAATATCATCAAAGCTGAATTTCCAAACCCGGAAGAAGATCCTGACCTTTATAATATAATATTGAAAAACATGATTCATGGCCCGTGAGGTGAACTAAATAGAAGTTCTCCATGCATGAAAGATCAAATATGTACGAAACGTTATCCAAAGCCATTTTTAAATGAAACAGTTACCGGCGAAGATGGATATCCGAAATACAGACGTCGATCACCAGAACAAGGCAGATTTACAGCTAAAATTAAAATACGAGGCAATCAAGAAATTCAAATTAACAATCAATGGGTAGTTCCTTACAATCCACTTTTATCCAAAATGTTTAATGCCCATATCAATGTTGAATACTGCAGTTCTGTCAAATCAATTAAATACGTATGCAAATACATTAATAAAGGCAGTGATATGGCCATTTTTACAGTGGCCAAAGAAAACCAACATGATGAAATAGTTCAGTATCAAATGGGTCGTTACATTAATACCAACGAAGCGGTTTGGCGAATTTTAAGTTTTCCGATTCACGATCGAGATCCGCCGGTTCTCCATTTATCCGTCCACCTGGAAAATGGACAACGTGTGTTTTTCACTACAGAAACGGCACAGAAAGTTGCGACAGAACCACCATCACGAACAACTTTAACAGCGTTCTTTGAATTATGCCAGAAAGATCCATTTGCCAAGACTTTACTTTATTCAGAGGTACCAAGTTATTATACGTGGGATACAACAAGTAAAAAGTTTAATCCTCGAAAACGTGGAATGCCAGTTGAGGGACATGATGAAGTATTCAAGAGTAACACAATAGGGCGAGTCTACACAGTGCACCCAAAAAACGCTGAATGTTTCTATTTACGTTTATTACTACACACTGTTCGAGGCCCAACGTGTTTTGAAGACTTAAAACTGTCGATGGTTACATTTGTGAAACATACCGCGAAGCATGTCAAAGATTGGGTCTACTTGAAAACGATAATCATTGGGAGTCAGCTATGAACGAAGCAGCCCAAACAGCAACAGCAAGTCAACTTCGTGAACTCTTTGCAATTATATTAACTACATGTAATCCTTCTAATCCAAATCAGCTATGGCTAAAATATCAAGAATATATGAGCGATGATATCTTAGCTGAACTACGACGACAAAACCCGGACTTAGAAATAACTTTTAATGAAGAAATTTTTAACAAAGCTTTGATATTGATAGAAGATAAATGTCTAGCAATATCTAACCAACCGTTAGTAGAACTAGGTGTTCAATGTCCTAAACGATGTCATTTGGATGCTATGAACAGTGAATTTTTAAGAGAAACAAATTATAATACAGAAGAATTGAAACTTTACATACAACACAACAAACCTCGATTAATTCAAAGTCAAAAACAGGCATACGATACAATAATGGATTATTATAGAAATCAGCAAGGTGGCATAATATTTTTAGACGCACCTGGTGGCACCGGGAAAACATGGTTGTTGAATTTAATTTTAGCTGAAATCCGTGCAGATAAAGAAATTGTTCTTGCCCTGGCGTCATCTGGGATAGCGGCTACTCTTATGGATGGTGGACGAACAGCGCATTCTGGGTTGAAATTACCATTAAATGTAGCTGACTACGAGTTTCCGGTATGTGACATATCAAAATCATCAGCACGTGGACAAATATTGAAACAGTGCAAAGCGATTATATGGGATGAAAGTACAATGGCCCATAGAAAATCTCTAGAAGCACTTAATAGAACACTTCAAGATTTACGTGACAACAAGCATATAATGGGAGGTGTGTTGTTAATACTATCAGGCGATTTTCGTCAAACGTTACCTGTCATTCCCAAATCGACACCAGCAGATGAAATTAATGCTTGCTTGAAGAAGTCGTTCATATGGGATTACGTAAAAATAATTAAATTAACAACAAATATGAGGGCGCAAATTTCAGGAGATAAAAAGGCACTAGAATTTTCAGAAAAACTTTTACAAATAGGAGAAGGCACCTATCCAATAGATAAAAATACTGGCCAAATAATGTTAACTAACGAGTTATGTAATGTTGTTGAAACACCTGAACAACTTATAAATGAAATATATCCAAATATTGTTGAGAATTATATCAATTCAGAATGGTTACGCGAACGAATTATTCTAGCTACAAAGAACGACGTTGTCAACAACATCAACAGCATCATCCAGGGAATGATTCCGGGAGAAGAAAAAAATTACACATCAATTGATACAATGACTGATGAGGCAGAAAGTGTTAATTTTCCTACTGAATTTTTAAATTCATTAAATGTTCCAGGAATGCCATTACACTGTCTTAAGTTAAAAATTGGTTCACCAGTTATTTTATTACGAAATTTGAACTCGCCGAAACTATGTAATGGTACGAGACTCTGCATCAAACAACTACATAATAATATTATCGAAGCCAGTATAATGACTGGTAAAGATAAAGGACAGATAGTATTTATACCACGGATACCTTTAATATCAAATGGATTGCCCTTTACTTTTAAACGCTTACAATTCCCGGTAAAGTTGGCTTACAGCATGACTGTCAATAAAGCACTGGGCCAAACATTTCAATATTGTGGCGTTGACTTGAAAGAACCGTGCTTTGCACATGGCCAACTATACGTCGCATGCTCACGAGTAGGATCACCTCAAAATTTGTTTATTTATAGTCCAAACAATAAAACTATAAATGTAGTGTATAAGCAAGTATTAGAAAAATAAATTTAAAACAAAAAATATATAATCATATAATATAAACAGAAACGTGTACAATATATGTTAATGTATAGAGTAATATGTATATATATATATATATGTATATGAATGATATAATATGTGAATAATTGTATGAATAAAACATAAATTTTCCATTTATTGAACTGTTTCTTAAAATTATTTTAATTCTCTAATTAGTTTATTGGATATAGTTTATATACAACGTATGTTTAATGACAGAAAATATTTCAGATAGGAATGTTTAATATTTATATTAAAAAATGGATTCTTATGTATTTTTGACACTACTAAACATGCGGTGTATTTTAACCCGTGCAACGCCGGGTTTCGCTGCTAGTACTTTATAAAAGGACGGCAAAGATACGGCAGACTAGGCTGTATGGTCATAGATACCTTTGCCTTTTCCGCGCTTTTAAAGCCTGAAAAAAGGACGGCAAAGATACGGCAGACTAGGCTGTATGGTCATAGATACCTTTGCCTTTTCCGCGCTTTTAAAGCCTGAAAAAAGGACGGCAAAGATACGGCAGACTAGGCTGTATGTGGTCATAGATACCTTTGCCTTTTCCGCGCTTTTAAAGCCTGAAAAAAGGACGGCAAAGATACGGCAGACTAGGCTGTATGGTCATAGATACCTTTGTCTTTTCCGCGCTTTTAAAGCCTGAAAAAAGGACGGCAAAGATACGGCAGACTAGGCTGTATGGTCATAGATACCTTTGCCTTTTCCGCGCTTTTAAAGCCTGAAAAAAGGACGGCAAAGATACGGCAGACTAGGCTGTATGTGGTCATAGATACCTTTGCCTTTTCCGCGCTTTTAAAGCCTGAAAAAACGCGACTTCCTGTTACACATTTCCGTCCCATTTCACGAAATCACTCCCACAAATTGCAGGAAAGCGAGAGCAAAGATGTTACACATAATAATAAAAACTATTAAATAGTCCGCCTAACAATTCGTTCGACTGGTTGTCGTCTGTGTAAATCGAGCTTGAGACAACGTCTCAGTAAACTGTAAAACTGTAGCAAAGTATATATGTATATATATACCTCAAAGGTGACTGACTGACTGACTGACTGACATAGTGATCTATCAACGCACAGTCCAAACCACTAGACGGATCGGGCTGAAATTTGGCATGGAGGTAGATGTAATGACCCAGATTGCTACAGATTGGTTACAGTTTGTTTGTCGAACTTATAGGATTTCGCCGCCATTTTGTTTGTTCCGTCATTCCTTTTTTGAAATGTCATTTCTGGCCCGTTGTATGAAGTGTCCAGGGTGTGACTGTAATTTGCAACTGTGAGAAAAATAGTATAACCGTATTCACAGTCCGGTTCTAGTAATTATGGACTTCTCGATACTCTCGGCAACAGAAAAGATAGTAAAGTAATAGGGATAACAACAGTATCAGAAATAAATTGTGAACTCTTGATCTCTAAATTGCCCTCCTACTTAAACTACGGAAAACCTTACTCGTTTTGTTTTCCGTCAAGTCTTCGATTTGTAATTCACCAAAATTACAAAATGAGTACATAAATGACGCTGCTAAACTATGACGTCACCCCTAGGTATTTCAAAAATGTCGTTTTTGACAGATGACAATAAGTAAATCAGATGACTAGCATTCGTCATCCCTATTGTGATAAAAACCGGCCAAGCGCGAGTCGGACTCACGCGCCGAGGGTTTTGTACCACCACACGTCTGTATACAAGTATACCAATGTACCACCACACGTCTGTATACAAGTATACCAATGTACCACCACACGTCTGTATATAAGTATACCAATGTACCACCACACGTCTGTATACAAGTATACCAATGTACCACCACACGTCTATATACAAGTATACCAATGTACCACCACACGTCTATATACAAGTATACCAATGTACCACCACACGTCTGTATACAAGTATACCAATGTACCACCACACGTCTGTATACAAGTATACCAATGACACCAATTCTTTTCAAACAAAAGACATCGACGCGAGTGAGATAAAGCGGCCAAGTGCGAGTTAGAACAGCACACATAGAGTTCCGTACCATCATACTAGATGGCGCTATTAAAAAGGGTTCCATACCATCTGTGTTAGTCAGTGCTTTACATAAATAATTATAATGCTGGACTTCAATGAAACATGGTTTTATTGAATGTACTAAGGAATTAGAACAATAGAGATTGATCGTGGCTCAGACGCCATATTGACGGCCCACCTTCTTATCGACTAGTGATGTTACATCACAACAGTGATGTGACATACTCATAACACCACCATACTAGATAGTGCTAGTTTCTTAACGTTTAAAAAAATACACGTTTTTTGTATGGAGACCCCCCCCCCCTTATTTTTCATTTATTCTTGTTTTTAGTATTCGTTGTTAAAGCGGCAACAGAAATACACCTCTGTGAAAATTTCAACTATCTAGCTATCTCTGTACATGAAATACAGCCTGTTCACAGACGGACAGACAGACAGACAGACAGATGGACGGACAGCGAAGTCTTTGTAATAGGTTCCCGTTTTTACCTTTGGGTATGGAACCCTAAAAATGCTCCATTTAGTCAGTTCCGTCCGACTCACACTTGGCCGGATTTTTATTATTTTTCGTTTTAATTTATGATTAGTACAAAAATCACACTAAGTTTCACGCTTGATGGTATTACCGTTTTTACGATAGAGTAAACACAAAAAACCTTCAAAGAAATACGTTTCTTGTACAGTTTCATATAGTTTTTATTTTTGCTCTTTTATTTTTTATATGACCGTGTTCGAGGGTGCGCAGAGCGCGAGCCGCAAGCGCTTCGCAAGCGTGGAAAAAAGTAACCTTTATGTTAATCCAGGTCCTAATCTGTCTGCCTACCAAATTTCATCCAGATCCGTTTATCTGTTGTGACGTGAAAGAGTAATAAACATATATACATACAAACTTTCGTGTTTATATAGTAAGGATTATTTGTCAGTAAATCCTTTAAAATTGCACATATTCTGTGTAAATTTCAGAAGGCTATCTATTAAGCTTCAAAATATAAAATCTTTTAAAAGTTGGACAGATGGACGGACAGATGAACGAACGGACGGACAGACAGCGTAGGTTTAGTAACATGGTACCGTTACCGAGGTACGGAGCCTTAATAATGATGTGCTAATGGTCAGTGCGACACTTACGATGCTATACATACTTTCAACACAGATTACATTTACAGATAAAAAAAAAAAAAACACATACTTTTCATACTCTTAATAGGTAATATTTAGTGTTACGCTATAGTACATTACTGCAGCGGCCAGTAAAAGATGCGTTGATGGACGAACGTGTAAAAATAAAGGTTGTCTGGAAGAGATTGCTTTTAGCAATAAGACCGCCTACTGTACACTATTTAAAATATCCCTATGTATTCGCTTTGCGAAATTGTTTTTGGTGTACTATAAGTGTGAATAAATAAATAAATACGTATGTCCATCAATGCCTAGTTGTGGCCAAGGCTTGTATAGTACTTTCTCAAATAATGGGCGGAAATTAAAACTTCAATAATTACTTTACAAAATCAATGACGAACAACGAACAACAATAATTTTTCAGGCGACAACATGTTATTTTTTTTTATTAAACAGCGTTCTATTTGCAAGTCAGTTCGAAATTTAAATAAAAACTTTGCTAAGTTACCTCCTTGGTTGCCGTTTCGGAGTAAAATATAGTTTCATTTTTAACTGACTTCAAAACAAGGAGGAGGTATCTCAATTCGACCGTATATATTTCTATATGTCAAATCAGAAAAAATAATTTGGCCCCGATACATAAGATGTTAACAAATCGGAAAAATTTACAAAGACCAAAATTCTTTTTTCATATTTGACACATAATTTCTTTGGGAAAGTTGTTTGTAATCACCAATACATTCATATTGTGCAGCACGAAGCATGCAAGGGTCGTGGCGAAAACAGAAAACAACGATATTGAAAATAACGTGTCTATTGTCCAAACCAAAACAAACAGCATACGGCGAGCGACTGAACGAACATAATTCAAATTCACAGAGCGATTTCGCGTCTAACCCCGCCTCACCTCACCCCTAACGACTGTCATTGGCTAACGGCCACGCGTCGTTTTGCAAAAGAAATTCAAGTCCTTATTTGGTAATAAATTAGGTGTCCCAGGGGTGAGGCAAAGCATCGTCGCGGGGGGAAGGGGTATGCATCCGTAACATTTCTCCCGCCGTGCACCTGCAATGTGCATAAAAAAATTGTCTAAATGAAATAAATTAAACGTGTTACCGATGCATACTACCATCCCATCCCTAAATACATAACCAAGTACATAGGCTGTTAACAGTCACTACGCAATAAAATAAACAGTTTTTACTTATTACAAATAAAATAAATGTAAGTTATTTTTCCTTAATGTGGGATGGTCAAGGCCTTTACAAATAATTTATAAACAGTTTTACATCTGTGTAAATTATACTAATTGTACATAATAAAATCCCAACATAGAATCTAAAATACAAGTTTGACTATTATTTTAATTCAATTTAGAGTTGAAGCTAAGTCATCAAGATCTAATGTAAGTCAAATAAAATTAAATTTCTGAGATAGTACATTAAATCTTCCTTGATAGTACCTAATAACAAGTTGTAATTAATTACACTGAGTCTTACTAATTGCCAAGTTTAAGTAAAATTTATAATCACAATCACAAAGTATGAAATCCAAAATCAACCAAACAATCTAAATGAACAAACAACAATAAATCTACAGGGTGTCCTATATTATCTGTAAAATAATATGTTGTCACATTGACTTTTACATTTCTAAATATGAATAATTTTGATGATACTGATGCCATAATTGAAATTAAGATTTACATAATTTACATCAAATATTAAATTTTTCTTTTCTATTCCAAATTGAAATACAATTAAATTGGCAAATCTATTCTGTAGGTATTATTATTACACGCTTTGTTGCCCTACGCATCACACCGTTTTTCGTTTTGACATCTACAACCCTTACAATCCCGTCTGTACCTGGATGAATCCGCTCAACTCTGCCCTTAGGCCAGACGTTCCTCGGGAGTGTCTCGTCCACAATGACAACTAAATCACCCACCTTGATGGCTTCGCCTCGACCATGCGGCTCCCGCCGGTTTTGCAGTAGCGGTAGGACTTCCCGTACCCAGCGTTGCCAAAAGAGATCCGCCAGGCGCTGTGATGCACGCCAATGTGAGCGTTTGAGTTCATCCTCCCTTACGAATGTCCCAGGTAGCGGGACTTTTGAAGGACCGCCGAGTAGAAAGTGGTTCGGGGTGAGAGCAGCATCATCTTCCGCCGAAACTGGTACATGGGACAACGGTCTTGAGTTAACCGTAAGTTCCACTTCTGTCAGTAAAGTGTGGAGCACGTCTTCGTGAGGGTGTCGGTTGTGGAGCGTAGTACTTAGTGCAGTCTTTACAGAACGTACCAACCTCTCCCATGCACCGCCCATGAATGGTGCACCAGGTGGGATAAATCGCCAATTAATGTGTCGTACGTCGGCCTCTCGCTGTAGTGACGATAGTGCTGCCCTGCGTAGCTCGGCATCCGCACCATGGAAATTGGTTCCGTTATCGCTCCATATAGTGTCCGGACTCCCCCGGCGCGCCATCATTCGTCGAAGTGCAAGAATCGCAGCGTCGGCGGCTAGAGAAGAAGCAACCTCTAAATGAACGGCCCTGGTTGTGAGACATGTGAAGAGGGCGACGTAGCGTTTCTCATGGTGTCTCGCTACGGTGACAGACAGTGGTCCAAAGTAGTCTACGCCTGTGTGTGTGAAAGGACGCTGATGATGCGCGAGGCGGCAAGGTGGCAGGTCTCCGGTTGGCGGTACGGGAGGAACAGCGCGGCGTAGGCGGCAGGGCTGGCACTGCTTGATGACTGATCGAACAGTAGGCCGCAAGCGCAGCGCCCAGTGTCTCTGGCGCACTTGGTTGGTTACGTGCTCGACCCCACTGTGGTGAAGCTCCCGATGGATCCAGTCGATGTACAGTCTACAGTATGCGTGATCGCCATCCAGTATTGCCGGTGACTGTGTCTGTCCGTCTATGTCTGTCGCGGCAGTAGTTCTTGAGCGTAATCTCAGTACGCCGTCCTCGTCGATGGACATGGAGAGTTGGCGTAAGCGACTATTGTTCGATACCTTTCTCCCGCCGGCGACATCTCGTAGCTCAGTTGGGAAGCTTTGTTCTTGCAGTGCGCGTATCCATAGTATTTCAGCGCGTCGTGCGTATTGCGCCGGCAGTGGCACATAGGTGGCGCTTCTCGTGTCTGCACGTGCGGGCGCCCCAGCTCTAGTAGGCGCGGCGCGACGGGTACCTTTCCATTTTGGATCGGTTGGGTCGACGCGTCGATTGTGAGTAGCCGCAGATGTAGTCATGTGGGTTCTGCTGCGGTCGATGAATTGCAGTACTCGCGCCGTACTCCTTATTAGTCGCAGCCAAGAGGAAAAGCGTCTTACCTCGGGTAAAGCTTCTTTCAGTTGTGTGTGGGAGACTGTGGATGCAGTCGTAGTGCGTTCTTCGCCTGTTTCTATGAGTGTGAGCGGATTATCATTCTGTGGCCATAACGTTTCCCCTAGGTAAAGAAAGTCAGGTCCAGTGAACCAACGGTGTGATGCTGAGAAATCGGATGGTGGTTTACGCGTAGCGTCATCGGCTGGGTTATGGGCGGAGGGAACCCAGCGCCATTGTGCCGTGTCGGTCGTCTCTTCCAGTTCAGCGACGCGATGCGCGACGAACGGTTTGAAGGAGTGTGAACCCGCGCGCAGCCACGCGAGCACGGTGCGCGAGTCGGACCACATCACGCGTCGGACGGGGCGCCGCTCATGCTCCCTCTCGACGGCGCACGCCAGTCGTCCTCCCAGCACGGCCGCCTGTAATTCCAGTCTAGGTATTGAAACTATCTTGAGGGGCGCTACGCGCCCTTTCGCCGCCGCGAGTGAGATAAATACTTTGCCTTTACCATCTATTGATCTCCAATAAGCTGCAGCAGCGTAGGCAACCTCACTCGCGTCCACGAATACATGCAATTCAAGTTCTTTTGCGTCACTGTACTTGGGGTAACAACGGGGCAAAGCAAGTCCCTTTAAGTTTTCTAGAGCCTGTAACCATGAATGCCAGGTTTGCAATATCTTTGGTGGAAGGGGCTCGTCCCAGCTAATATTGTTACGCCAAGTATCCTGGAGGATCTGTTTAGCTTGTATACTTATAGGTGTCAATAAACCCAGTGGGTCAAAAAGTGACATCGCAGCCTTCAAAAGCTGTCTCTTCGTCGGGACTTTACAATCAAATGTAGAAATATTAGAAGTATTAAAACTAAGGGTGTCGTCGGCAGGACGCCATACAAGCCCCAGCACTTTTTCCTCTTTGAGTATGGTGACGTGTGCGCTCCCAGCTACCGCGGCGAGCCCCGCGATGGCAGCACGGTCGTTCGATGCCCACTTCTGCAGCTGGAAGTTTCCACGGCGATGCACTTCGTCCACTGCTCTCGACACACAGTTGGCCTCCTCCGGCGAATCGAAGCTCTGTAAAAAATCATCCATATAGTGATTGTTTATTATGGAGCTTGCGGCTTGAGGGAACTCATCTTCACACCTATGTGCATTATAATTTTTGACAAATATAGCCGTACTAGGGGAACACGTAGCGCCAAAGAGTACCGATGTCATCCTATATTCAGTGGGTGCAGTACCAGGCTGATCACGCCAAAGGAAGCGTAAGGCATCTCTGTCACACTCCCTCATCTTTATCCTCAGGAACATATCTTTGATATCAGCACTTACTGCCACCCTCTTTTGTCTAAATCTCATGAGAACCCCTAGTAACGACTTCAATAAATCAGGACCAGTCAACAAGTAATCGTTCAGACAGACGCCATTAGTACAAGCAGCGGCGTCGTGGACTATGCGCACCTTATCAGGCTTTGCTGGATTTAATACTGGGAAATGTGGTAAGTACCAAGTTTTGTCTGTAGGCGCTGGAGTTGGTGCCAGTTCAGCGTACCCATTGTTCAACAAATAATCTACCTGTTCCTTGTATTTTTCCTGAAGTTGTGGATCCTTGTTGAGCCGCTTTTCCACACCTTCCAGTCGTCTGAGTGCTGCAGTATAATTGTTCGGGAAGGGCTTACCTTCTTTCTTCCACAGCAAACCTGTTTCATAACCACCTTGTTGTAGAGGGCGTGTCGTGTTCTGTAGAATCTGCAAGGCACGGCTCTCTGGGTCCGAGTGTGGCTTGCGCGGTTCTACCCCAAGGGCATCCATCTTAAAGTGGTCTTGGACCAGCCGCTCCAGGGAACCAGTGCGGCTTATATGATTGCAGCGGTGCCTTAAAGTTAAGGAGGGTACATAGCTATGTCGTTGGCCATGCAAAACCCAACCTAATGGTGTCAAGGAAGCCACAGGTTGACCTTTAGCGCCCTGGCGTACCTCAGTTGTCAAGAGGAGTTCCCAGTTATCCTGGCCTATAAGTATTGTTGGCTCACCGACCTCATATATAAGTTGATGAGACAGATCCCTTAGATGTTCACAACCCTGAAGCGCCTCAGCCTTTACAGACTGTGCAGTTATGTCCAGCTTGTCAATAGTCCGCGCTTCAATTTCAAAATTATTACTACTATGCTGTCCACAGATGCTAAATTTCACCCGACATGAAGTTAAGGCTTCCACACGTGCTCCACCAACTGCCTCGATATAAAAGGGAGCAGCTGGGCCCTGTGCACCTATTTTCTGGGCTATGTCTGCAGTCAGCAGGGTTACAGTGGAGCCATCATCAAGCAAACCATAAGTGTTTACAGTACCTTTTGGACCTGTTAATTTAACAGGTAATACTTTTAGGAAAGTGCTCGCTGCCCGTGGTGCCCATGTGGATGTCACCGCTGCAGGCTGCCAAGCTGCGTCGCAGGCATGCACGTCCATGGTGCCAGTGAGCGCGTCCATGCCGCCCTCGGACACACGCGCACCACCGTAGAGTGGCAGCGCGCTACAGCCAGCCGCCTGGGTGAAGGCGCAGTCTTCAGCTGTCCTCGTGCAAGCACTGCTCTCCGCTGGTCGTGTAGAAGTGCCACCCTCGGCACTCGGCGAGTGACTACGTTGTGGCTGCGGTCCGTCATCGTTGTGCAGTAGTCGGTGGTGGTAGTATTCACACCCACGCACCACACACTTAACACTCTTACACCGGTGTTGCCACTTTCTTTTAGTCAGGCACCTGAAACATAGTTTTGTTTGTCGAGCTACTTCCCATCTTTCAGACACAGGCATAGCCTTAAATTTTAAGCATGTAGTTGGTGTGTGGCCAGTTTCACTACAGGCAGCACATACATTTTTATTGTTAAAATGTGTAACTTTCATTATTCTATGGGGTCTTGGATGGATATTATTGTCTATCACCTCAGCTTTAGCGTGTCTCGCATTCAAATCAGCCTCTCTTTCCAGGAAGCGTGATAATTTAATAAGCCCCGGATCGCTATCTTTACTATTGAACTCAAAGTCATACCATCTGTTCCTTAGTACGGTGGTTAATTTGTCAGTTATAATATTTATGGCGTCTGTATTATATAAATACTCAGATTTATTTAATGCCCGTACAGTGCTGATAATATTATCTACTCGGGATGCAAAGATACACACATCTCTAGGATTATCTGTCAATTTTGGTAAACTCCGCAGTTTTTCCAATTCACTTGTCACAAGTGCGTGAGGCCGGCCAAAGCGCGCCTCCAATTTATACATTATGTCTTCCGCCTTCATGTTACAAATAAATGAACCCTTCACGGCTTCGAAGCCTAGTCCTTTCAGACTCTTCCGTAGTCGAGCAACATTCTCATACTCCGAGAAGGCAGCCTTTGACTGATCGAAAGCCGCTTTGAAATACAGCCACTCACTACTGCTACCGTTAAAGTAAGGTAAATCTGGGTACCTGTGACTCGCGGGGGGCCGGTCCCCGCGAGCTACCTTTAATATGGCTGCTGCTAGATCCATCGCTGAGTCGTCGCAACCATGCTGTCGCAGCGGCGGCGATGGCGGCCGCAACGGTTGCTGCGGCGTCGGCGGCGGCGCTGTGTAGTAATGCGCAGCCGTGGGCGGCGCTGATGGCGGTGGCCTGTCACCGCGCATCGCGTCGCCGTCGTGTGTGATGTTAGCGTACGGTGCCGTGATGGTACGCTGGATGCTTGTCGGTGTACTCGTACTGCTTTGTGATGGTATGCCTGCCAATGGAACAGTATTCTCGTACAAAGTTGCAGGTGTCGAGTCGTCTGCAGCTTCCAGTAGAGCTAGCTTTGCCGCGGCTAGCTCGAGTCTCGCGCGGGCTAGCGCAATTTTCGATTGTCTCGTCTTTGACCCTGTGTCGAAGTTCTCGTCCTCGCGCCTGTCCCCAGGTTGTGTCAGCGTCGATAGCGGGAACGCGAGTGTCGTGAGCGTAGGGGTCAATGGCCGTGTGGACTGTAATGCGTCGTTGGAACCGCCGTTGAGGTCGCTGGTGACGGTGGGAACCTCCTGTCCCTGGAGCCCCACGCCCGGGAACTGATGTGACAATAGCCCCATGCCGGGGGTCTGTTGTTCGGAGGACTCGGGCGTTACTTCTCCGTCTTGTATCGCCGCGTCGTCTTGGCTTCTTGTTTTCACCATTTTTGCACACTTTTAGGTACACACGCAACACAAATAATAAATCCGGTACGATAGGACCAACTGTGCAGCACGAAGCATGCAAGGGTCGTGGCGAAAACAGAAAACAACGATATTGAAAATAACGTGTCTATTGTCCAAACCAAAACAAACAGCATACGGCGAGCGACTGAACGAACATAATTCAAATTCACAGAGCGATTTCGCGTCTAACCCCGCCTCACCTCACCCCTAACGACTGTCATTGGCTAACGGCCACGCGTCGTTTTGCAAAAGAAATTCAAGTCCTTATTTGGTAATAAATTAGGTGTCCCAGGGGTGAGGCAAAGCATCGTCGCGGGGGGAAGGGGTATGCATCCGTAACACATATCCTTTGCTATCAAGAACTAATTAAAAGTCACCCTATACAGGGTCTTCGGCAGATGGTTGAAAATACGAAAATGGGGGATAGGTGGGGTCGCCTCGCACCTATTTTGAGAATTAAAAAAAATCTAGGACTTGTAATTTTTTTTACAGGATTTTTTTTCCTTTTTTTAGAAATTTTGCCATTTTTATACCTTTGAACACATGAAACTTTTTGTTTTTTAAAGCTAGCTCCAAAATATTTTTTTTAATAGACTTTTATAAGATTGTCGGCTCTAAAAAAAATTATGTTTGTTTCAAGTTATTGCTAAAAACAAAAATGTGGGCCCCCGAACTTAAAAAAAAGTTGAACAAAAATTTAAAACTCAACTTTGCGATGCATTTAAAAAAAAAATGGGGCTGGAAGGCTTCTGATTTTTTTAAAACATCTCTAAAGCTTAGGCTTTTGAATGGTATGTAATTTGTTTCGGTATCTTTTTTGTAACCGGAGTTGTTAATTTTTTTTACTCAATTGGACCATGTTGACGAAATTCCACTAGTTACATGTTTTGTGAAATGTATCAAATGCAAAGTTGAAAATAATGTAAATACTTACTGTTGGGACGGTTACAAAGAGCAGGTACGTTTTTTTACATTCTTGCACACACATAATGGCTATCTTTTGTCATTTATTGGCATATTGGAGTTAGCACTTCCATATGCCAATAAAATGTCCGCATATTCCGCATTGGTAAATTGAGCCATTTTAAACCACAAGAAAGTCTTAACAAAACGTCTGATAATAACAAAAAGTGACAAACAACAAAAAAACTTAACAAAATCACAAACGTTAATAACGTTAACGTTTTTTTTTTGTTTTCGTTAATTTCACTTTGCTGTTTATTGAAAAAAAAAAACAAATGAACACTATGGCGCGTGAAATATTATTAGTGTGTCATTGATTTTGAAAAGTAATTATTGAAGTTTCAATTTCCACGCATTATTTGAGAAAAGTTTTATACAAGCCTTGGCCACAACAAGGCATTGATGGACTTACGTATGTAATTCTCGGCTTCGCCTCGGCCCACATTTACACGTTCGTCCCCAATGTCTCATTTGCTGGCCGGTGCAGTAATGTACTATAAAAAGAAAGTAATCACGGCTAAGTAGTTTTTCTAAGTTTAGTAGTAATAGTCGACCAACTAAGACGTGCAGTTGGGTTTGTAAAAAGTTCATAGATTTTCCATATATTATTTTCTTTTTCCAACTGCAAAATCATTTACATCTTTGAAATGTACACAGGCCAGCACATCAAGCTACACACTTTGGACTTTGTACCGTTCTTATGCCGTACGCGTATGGATCAGAATCGCACTACGAGTGTGTGTGCTGTCCTCTGTACTTTAATTTTTTTAAATGACTACTGAACCGACTCGCACTTGGCCAGTTTTTTTAGTAACTATATATATATTATTAAAAATAAACTCGTTTCTGAACAGCAGCCAGTTCACTCCAGAAATCTTATTTGGCACAAAATAACCTTTCCAAAATTTAAAAACTAATAAATCCAAAAAAAGCCTAACTTCATAAATCTGTGAAATTCAGGATCCGAACCCAATTAGTCACTTGAATTATTAAATAAAACACGGTCAGGGTTTCGGAACCTTTAAATCAGCGCGCCATGGACGGACACGTGAATTTATCAGATATCCGTGAGCGTTTTCGGACGCCCATTTGATTTTAACAACATCTTTTAAAATATTGATGGGAATTGGGAATCCATAAAATTTATAAGTGGCAGCACTTTTGTGACTTTCATTCATGGAATATTCGGAATTTAAGCCAGTAGGCCAGTAAGCCAGTTTTATACCTCGTTAGATAGGTGTACGTATTGCAGATACAACTGTTTCCAGGGTGATTTAGTATTTACAGAAATGGTATTTTTAAAATTACTAGCTTTAGTCCGCGGTTTCGCCCGCGTGGACATCGCAAGCGGCTCGCAAAAGTATACATGAGTTTTCTCCAGATCCCTTAGGATATATATTGAACTATTCTGATTAGCAGTCTATGTCATTTCACACACCCTCAACCAATTCTATACAAAAAAATAACTTTTCCGTTGCATTTTTTTTTCAAACCTAGGATAGGGTGTTTGTCAGGAGCCGTCAAAAATACAGTTAAATGAGCGAATGAACTATGATAATTTTTATTCACAATTGGTAAGCCCTTGGCATTATCTCACCTGCTGATAAGTGACGATGATGCCGAAGATGGAAGCGGGCTTAGCCTGTGCTTTGCCATACAAACTTCAACCCTCACTTCCACTTATGTCCATCCGAGTGATAAGCCCATATGCTAAGTTTCAAGTTCCTAGACGCAGAAAATCAGTTTTTTTAGACAAACTTCAACCCCTACTAAAGTTAAAGTTAAACCCCTGAGGGGATGAATTTTGTAAATCCCTCCCTCAGTGAACGTCTGCGTTGTTTAAGGAACCCTTGTGCCAAATTCAAAGTTTCTAGAACCAAGGCTTTAACCTGTGCGTTAATACGAGTATGTTACGAGTATCTGTAAGTCAGTCAAGTTAGTTTCTCTTTTTATTTAAATATATAGGAATCTCTTTTATTTATTATAACCACCCCGCACTGGGATGATGATAGGAATCGATCTTCTAAGGAAACCAATAATGTTTTCAAGGTGAAACGTACTCTTTCGTTAATTTAGTACATAGGACCTTGCTGTTTGCCAAATTTTATCTAGATTAGTTCAGCCGTTAATACTGACTTTAAGTAAGTTAACAGTAAGTTTAATGGTAATGCATTCATGACTGGAGAATGGTATTGAGACAAACCTTAATAAGGTTTAACAATACTGCATAATGGTATGTTGCCATGTAATTTTTGTGACGTAAATAAATGAATAAATAAAATAAAAGCTCTTTGGGTCGTAGAAAGTATAGACTACTGCAATTAAAGCCTAATGAGGCTAATAACAAATTGAAGGAGGGACTTTACGTGATTTTACATAACATATGAGCAGGTATTAATGTTGTTTTTACCTCAAAGTTTCGACTATGCTTCGATAGCCGTGGTCGCGAGTATACTGAAGCCGCGGTGTCATCGCCGCCGGCGCATCGTAGGAACACCTTCATTTTGTGAAGGGTTAGTGTCACCACACATTTCACTTAAAAAGTTAGGGTCACGACACACTACACTGACACAGTCCACAGGCCGCACGGGTGTTTGTTCGCAGTTTACTTGTCTACACTTATCAATCACCGGATTCCATGACGAGGAAAGCTAGTATCCTTGATCACGATTGAAATTTTTGTGTTTCTGAATTTCAATGGCTTCACGTACGATTCTTGGGTAGTACCGACGATCCGTCGGCAGGATTTTTGGGTCATGAAGCTCATCCAGTGATTAAGTCCCGCATCCAGCAATTGCTTCGCGATTGCTGATTTATTAATCTGACGGTTTTTGACAGCTGCTAATTGTTCTTTGAGTCAAGTCCCGCTTTCAATTTGTCATTATGAATAATCGTGAAAGTTTAAAGTGTTACACTAACGAGGCTAGTCTAGTGTATCGATGTTAGAAGACGTGTGACCTCTCGCAGTTCTCTCCGTGTTCTCAGGGTTCAACGACGTGCAGACCTGGTTCCTGGCGTGCTTCGCGACCCTCGTGCCGCTGCTCGGAGTGCTCTGCGCGACTCTCATCATCAGGTGAGAAACGGTTTTTAACAGACTTTCAAAAAGAGATAATCAAATACTTTATCAGGTGATAAATAACCTAAGGCAATATTCCAACAGTAATTGACATTAAAAAAGAGACGAAGATTTTTTTTAACAATGTATCAGATAGTATGAATAGATTCTATGAAAAGAGTTTTTGAACTCTCTAATACGGTATTTTACGACTAGTCATTTGAGTAACTTTTTATAAACTGTCAAAAACGAGAGTTTTTTCTGCAATTGTTCGCGGTAGGGCCTTATCACACTAGCGAGTTGCGAGCGAGTCGAAAGCGGGGCGATTGCGCAGCGAGCTCGCAACGTGTGCGTGGCGAACACGCCGCGGGTGGGCAGTGAGTTCGCGGCGGCGGCGATCGATCCGCGTTTTGTACATTCAGTGCCAGAAGGGAACGAGTGTGTACAAAATGGCGTCGACAGCGCTGTTCACCGCGAGCTTGCTGTGCACCCGCGGCGTCTTCGCCACGCACACATTGCGAACTTGCAGCGAGCTCGCTCGCTGCGCACTCGCCCCGCTTTCCACTCGCTGGCAATTCGTTAGTGTGATAAGGCCCTTAATGACATAGTGACGTCATAAGTGATATAGTCTATAACGAACTAATTTGCTGGTTTTATTAAACATAAAATTAAACATTGTTTAATATTTCAAATGAGCAAGTTTTTTTGCTATTCTACAAGAAATGCTATCTATAGAAAAGTGTTTTTTTAATTTATTATTTATACGGTAAAATAATCTATTTCAATGATATTTGTACTAGAAAAAATTCGCCTCCCATAGACTCTCGCATAGTATGCTGCATAAAATGGTAAGCGTCAGCTTGGAGTTTGGCCTTAAGATCAATCGCAGTAAGATGAAGATGATGATTGTGGATCGTGCCAACAGCAACTTGCCCGAAGTCACAAAAATTCCACATCGCATGTGGTCCAATCATACGTCTATCTGGGAGCGCTGATGCCCAACAATGGCGGATGCGTGGACGAAATAAAGCGACGTATGGCAATCGCGAGATCTTTTATGGACAGACTCAAGAAAATATGGAAAAACCGCAACATCACCAAAGCCACAAAGACCCGGCTAGTCAGAGCGCTTGTGTTCCCTATATTCCTTTACGCTGCAGAAACATGGACGCTTCGGGAAAACGAGAAAAAGAGGATAGATGCTCTCGAGATGTGGTGCTGTAGGAAAGTGCTTGGGATATCATTGACTGAGTTCCTTACCAATGACTCCATTCTCCAAGAACTAGTCAGTCACTAAGCAGCGCCTATCATCTATAGACCAAGCTCGTATCCTCACCTTTTTTGGACACGTATCTCGATGTGGCCGTATGTCCATCGAGCGACTGGTATTACAGGGCAGAGTAGAGGGCACCCGAATGCGTGGTAGATCACCAATGAGATGGTCGGACCAAATCAAGGCAGCACTGGATGACCCCCTGTACCAATGCACCAATAAAGCAACCCTCAGAGAAGAATGGTGACGAATTGTGAGGCGGGTCACCCGACCGACATGACGACCACAACCACTCTGTCAAGAGTGTCACGACTAAGAAGAAGAAGACTCTCGCGTTTGGCCAACTGCGGAAATTGACGAATACTACGTACATAATGACAGCTTTATAGCTTGTAGGTTTGAGTAAAATGGATGTGACATACCGTTGGACAGACGGAGACTGTAGTAGAGAAACTGTAGTTTGACTACGGAATCCTAATAACTGACCAATTATGAGTCAGACTCTCGCTTAGAATCCAGTAATAAATAAAATGTATATTTTTACTGTCGGTCTCGTCGATGTTTTACGTTTGCTTATCTAAAAGGGTGTTGTGGTACGGAACCCTGGGTGCGCCAGTCCGACTCACACTTGGCCCGTTTTTTCTGTACCTTTGTACCTCGTTTCGTCGACATTAAAACAATCTGAGGAATTATTTTTATTTGAGAGACAGATAAAAACACTTAACGCAAATCCTTACATCAGTAAGGATATAATATTAATTATGAATGTGAAAATGTGTTTGTTTGTTTGTTACCTTTTCACGCTTCAACACCTTGACTAATCTTGATGAAATTTGACATACAGGTAGCCTGTGTCATGGGGAATGACAAAGGATACTTTTTATCTCGTGAAAATAGGATAGTCCGATGAAGTTTTTGAAGGAGCTGAAAAATAGTCTTTTTTTTGGTTTATTTCTTTAACATCGCAACGGAACAATAGATGGTTATGATTTTTTGCTCAGAGATGGTTGAGGGAGTGGAAAATGACATAGACTGCTAATCAGAATAGCCCGATCGTGGATAGGGAACTGGAGAAAACTAATGTCCTCGCAAGCGAGCCGATTGCGGCTCACTCACCACTCATCCTTAAAGACAGTCATAAAAACAATGTCCACGCGGGCGAAGCCGCGGGCAAAAGCTAGTATTCAATAAATATTAAACAAACTGGAACCATACCTACAAATACAAAAATAAATTATGAATCCATCTCACACGACAAACATAAAAAGGGGAAACATAAGACACGTAGACAGCATTAGGGAAAGCCCGGGCAAAGCACAACAATTTTAAAATTGGACAGAATTATTCTACGTACCTGTGTTTCCAAAGACATCTTTGGACAACAACGCATCGTGGTTTTAAAAAAAAAATATGTCTTTAAAATGAAATTAAAAAAAAACATGTCGCCTAATCGTTTTTACCCCACCAAGCAAGAAAATTAATTAGAAAAATATCTTTATTGAAAAATCTGACGCATATGAAACTATATATAATATCCATGTAATCATGATACTTCTCATATAGATATCTAACTAAGTAGATCTTAACATGTTGTAGAATCAATTGCTTTTGTTTTGACAGTTATTTATTTTTGTAAAATTGGAAATTGCTTACATATACCTATTTTGTATTTTTATCAATTATTTACTGTCAAAATATTGCAATCTGGAGAAACTAATGTCCACGCAAGAGAGCCGCTTGCGTCTCGCGCAACACTCACCCTTAAAGACAGTCATAAAAACGATGTCCACGCGGGCGAAGCCGCAGGCAATGTACAATAGATAACTGACATAATACTGACTAAAAATACATAAACGTTACATTTACACACACAAAATCAAGAAAGATTTGTACATGAATTTGCTCCAAAACCTACCACTCTATGTGAAAAATTGTTACTCAATGGCCATCACAGTTTAATAACAAAGTACCAAAAGATTTAAAAGACTTGCCATCTTAGATCAAAAATAAAAGGTAGATGTAGTGATAGCGCTTTGAAAACGGGGTATAAAAAACTCTGCTCTAATCACGACGGAGCAGAGTTTTGCTTACAGTCACGCGTTGGCAGACTTACCGACAACATGCCGAAATGTGCTGTGACATTTCTCAAATGAACCTGTCCAATTAAATGAAGGATAGGACCTATCACGTGTCAAAGCGTTATTCGAGGTCACCATTTAAGGGCCCCCAGGAGGCTCGAGTTTCCATACAAACGTAGTTCCGCTTGAATACAGAAACTACATGCCTGATTGAATTCAAACTTTGCGAATATATTGCGTAGACAATTATCGATGTTTGTAATTACTTTTCGATGTACTAATATAAAACGTAAAATAATAAGAGAAGCTTCAAACTTTTAGTACAAAACTAATTTACGCCTTCACGTAGTTATGTTTCGATTTACTACAATGAAAACTGATTACAAACATCGATATGTGTGTACTCAATATATTTACAAAGTTTGGATTCTTTTTTCATTTTTGTATTAAAGCGGAACTACATTTGTATGAAAACTCGAGCCTCCTGGGGACCCTTCAGCGTACATAGAACAAGCGTTACCCCACTTTTTGTATGATTTTTGTATGAAACTCAATATCTACATTATTTTTAATCTGAGCTTGCCATACTCAAAATTTATCAGAGATTTAAAATCATGGCTTTTAGAGAAATCATTTTATTCCATTAAAGAATACATGGAATATAAATGTGTTATTAAAGTTATTGTAATCTGTATTTTGTTTTGACTTTTGAATATAATTTATTTTTGATTTAATTTGAAACTTTGACATTGCAAATTTATAATTTATATAAAATTATATTGTTTATACAGTAAGTACTTACACCATTTGATTTGTCTTCATTTTATTATCTTCTTTTTTATTCTTGTAACATACATATAGATTAAGCTAACATTAATTTTGCATGCTTATTGCTTACCTTTGGTCAAATGTGTGATATTCAGAATTTATATCAATAATTTTTAATTACCTACCACATTTAAAGCAGTATAAGTCATTATTATTATAATTAAGATGATTTTTGGATACAGTTGAAATTAACAAAAACGCGGAAAAATACGTATCCGGTTAGCACTACTCGCTAATGCCAAGAGGCTCCTTACAGAGTTTTACTACAAAACCTAACCTAACTAAAAGAAAACTCTTTAATCATATTTAAAGTTTTTTAGAACAACATCAAATGTTTAAACAAAAATAATTTACAGAAAAGCATGAGTTAGACATAAAATAATTACAAGAATACACGGCATTTTTTTTAACTAAACAGCATAAAACTTGACTTTTTCTTACTAAAATGTGTAAAATCGCTGACTGGTTTGATTCTATTAATAAAGCATAACTCAACCTAAAATGTATCTACTTTATTTATTTCGAAACGCTCATTATTAAACTTCATTAGAAAACATTCGCTTTATCTCGTTGAAGCGCTTCACCTGTGCTTCCCCTATTTAGAATAAACAAATTTTCCTTTCAAGCCCTATCAGAGATAGAAAGTATCCATACACGAACCTTTTAATAAATATTTATATTCTCAAGTTCTAATATTTAAATATTAATACGTATTTCTATTCGGTACTTGGTGTTCAGGTTTATATTGCGCTCCGGTGTAGGGCACGGCTGGAAAATTTCGTACATTGTAGCAAAGAACGAAGGAAAATATTTGGAATCGGTCGAGATTGCAATATTAGAAATTTGAAATGAAAATTTAATATTGGATTGTAGTTTTTTTTTTGGAAAAGCGCCATATTGTAAGACGACACACATGATAGATAGATAGATAACACGTTTGTTTGTCACTGAAATCACACACATATTATTGCACTCATACATAATATAAAATAAAACATAAATTAAAAACAGCAAAAAAAAGAATGCAAAAACATAATGTGTGTTGCAATAGTACAAAAGGGCCGTGACTCAGTGTGTTGATTTGCTCTTGCGAGCAATACACTGGTAATTCTGCCACAGCCCGAGGACTGTGTCGATCACAAGAAAAATAAAAATAAAAACGAGCAAACACAACCAAAACTAACGTAATGAAAATACAAATATGTTTAGTATGTTTAGTGTGTATTTCTGTGTGTGTGTGTGTGTGTGTGTGTGTGTGTGGTTGGGTGTGTGAAAGGATGGAAAAAAGCATAGAACACTTACAAGGTTAGATGTTACATTAATATCTACCTATAATAATTCATTCAATTATTTTTGGTTTGTTATTGTTCGCTGCCACATACTAAGCTGCGCTGAGCAAGCAATGTGACGAAGCTTCTATAACCGTCGTCTGCCATAGCATGCACTGTCATTTGTCAAGATACATTGAGCACGTAATATGACGGCACTTCTGTAGCAGATCTAAATTTTCCATACAACTTTATTGTGTCAAAGTGTTGTCACGTGGGTGTCCAAGTGTCCATAAACGTGTTGTCTCATTGTTTATTAAGTAAAATAGTCGGTCAGGTTTTTCTATACTGACAACTAACTTGTTTTTGTGTCTACACGAAAAATATTGATTAAACTAACTCCCTTAATAGAAAGAAATCCCACGAAGATAAGATAGTCAGTTCTCCATTCCGTTGGAACATTCGACCGCGCCGAAATTTAGTGTTCGTGAATAGTCGCGCTTCGTTCAGGCAAACCCTGCTTAACCATCGGTTAGGTTAACTAGCAACCGCGTGTTGAGAGAACTATCCTAACCTAACTATTTTAGTCTACTGGGTTCACCTATATTTCCAGAGGCTATACCCGATGCTATTGAATCCAGGATACGTCTCCTTCTCCTCGCTCAGGACCGTCTTAGAAGTGTCTCCACGCATGTCGCCTTGGTTTTGGTGAGGATGTGTTTCGCAGCCTCTAAAGTTATATATCTTTTAAGGACTGCCCCAACATGAGATACAGATACAGTTCAGACACTGTTGAAATGTGTCACTGAGCAACGATCAGTGGAGTCAGGCATCTCTTCCTATACGGTGTGGGGGGCTGGGGGTGTGACGTGTGAGGAATGTGAGTGTTCCGGCATTCCTCGCTTCAGCGCACGAGGTTGCAGATCTTGTCTCTGAAATTTTATCTTTCCATGGAGACGGGGCCCTGCCCTTTGCTGCCGAGGCGCTGGAGGAATGGACTACTCTCTTCCCGAACGCAATAGCGCCCAAAGTTCCTGCTGTACAGCGGGCATTGGATGAGGTGGGAATAAAGGATACGATGGGGCAACTTGGGGGCGAGGATGTGGGCGCGGACTTGGCTAGACTCCGGTTGGTGTCAAAGGCAGAGTCCAGTGCTTGGTTTCCGGCTGTGCCTTCGCCACATACCCATCTCGACTGCGACTCTTTGTGTGTGGCTGTTGCTCTCCGCCTGAGCTGCGATGTATGTCAACCTTATCACTGCATTTGTTCGTGAGAGGGGTTGTGACGCTCGCTCCGGGGCCTACTGCTGCAAAGGTTGTCCATTGCCATCCAACACGGCAATGCGATGTGTACCATGGGCTCCTTTGCGACTGGTATGACCCGGGGAGGATTTTTGACAAGTGACCCAGTTCACAATTCGTTCAGTTAAAACTTTGTTTTATATTTGACATGTACTTATGTTATGACGTTAAGTAAATATTAAAGTTATATTTTCAAAGCAAAAAACATTTATTTTATTCCAATCAACTCAATCGATCAACTGAAATTGATCAACTAACCAACGATATCAAATATATCTAGCACACAGACATATAGTTAGGATAGGAATCATCACATCAGCTCATATATACGTCCCCACTGAGGGGCTCGTGCCTACCCTGAATTAGGGCGATCGGGCCTTAGTCGACCACGCGGGCCCAGTGCGGGTTGGTCAACTTCACACACAACCTTCGAGTTTCTTCGCAGATGTGTGCAGGTTTCCTCACGATGTTTGCCTTCACCGTAAGAGCGTCGGATAGGAATATCGGTATCGAATAGACATTTCCATTCCAATGAAAGGTATATCCGTCTTTACCCTCCATTTCCATTCAAAAGGCTACTGTTCAGTGGCTCGATTATTATGAGCGGGACATATCCCGGTGGCATTGAATTTTATTGGAACCACCAATCCGTCAAGTTAACAGGAATTCTGTCACGCTGAAGAAATAAATGGGCCTTGCTAAACAGATTGAACGGTTATATTTTTGTAAATAAACTGAAATGGATAACAGGGTCTGTGGCGTAATGGTTAAGTCCATTACACTCAAATCAGGAGGTCGCGCGTTCGATTTCCGGCGGAGTACAACTTTGTAAGACTCGGTTTGGTTGGTGGAAGGGCGTTTTTTTTAGCTAGCTACAACCAACTTATCTAAGTATTACCGCCAAACATCAATGTTAAGCACATTGATGTGTTTCGGCTTGAAGATACGATAGCCAGTTCCCCATTGCGTTTGAGAATCTTGATAAGCCCGCTTCCATTTTCGGCATCATCGTCACTTACCATCAGGTGAGATTAATTAAGAAATTACCAATTGTGAATAAAAAATTAATAAATTCATTAAAAATTGAAAACCTGATTTCGTAAAAAACTTAATAATCCCTCTTTTTGGCCAGTCGGGTAAAAATATATCCTATGTCACTCACGGGATCAAGACGAATCTAATGATACCTCATACGTTAAAATCCTTTAAGCTGTTCAGACTGTACCAGGAAACATAGAAATCTACATACATGCATATAAATGCAAATTTAATTACACTCGAAAAACATAACCGTCCTTCTGAGGCATTCGGATAAAAAATAGGTTCAAAAAACGAATACTCAAAAGTTTTTAATCTTGAAAAAAGCAGCACCTTATCACGCTTTTTGTACGATAATAATAAATAAGTAAAAAATTCATTTAAATAATTGAATATGTAATCTTATAGGAGACTAGGTTAATGGACGTTCAGGGAAGTAGACCTAATGAACCGACTGGAGATTCCGGTAATGAGCCTTTCTAATGCTTTTCAAATATTCCGTTTATTTAGATATCCAAATTAATGATTACATAATTGTACACCTTCAATATAAACTTTGGTCTATATATAGTATCCGAGGTACTTATAAAACACCATAACACCTTTTTAGTCAACTGTAAAAGAAGGAGGGTAATGTTTTTCAGCTACGTATAATGTAGGCACATTTTTGACACGCTTTTATTAGTTTCACCTGTTGAGTATCCGATGTCTATCTATGAGTATCCAAAGTACTTATAAAACACCATAATACCTTTTTAGTCAACTGTCCAAGAAAGAGGGAATGTTTTTTAGCTATGTATCATATCAGCTTATATACGTCCCCACCGAGGGGCTCGAGCCTACCCTGAATAAGGGCGATCGGGCCTTAGTCGACCACGCGGGCCCAGTGCGAGTTGGTCGACTTCACACACAACCTGCGAGTTTGCGCGTGCAGGTTTCCTCACGATGTTTTCCATCACCGTAAGAGCGTCAGATAAACGTACATATGAAATCTAAACTCCAAATCACATTGGTACGTGGCAGGATTCGAACCACGACCTCCCGGACAGGAGGCGGCTACGTATAATGTAGGCAAATTTGTGACACGCTTTTATTAGTTTCACCTGTATCTATGTAATAACGGAATCTTTGAAGATGATCAAGGACGTCGGTTTAAATCAGAAATTTGCACACGTATTGAGAACCAATGACAATACAATAATTTATTAAGTTTGTTCCAATATCCTGACAAGGATCATCAGGATAAGAAAAATTGAAATATTAGAATTAGTTCGGCTGGCCATTAGAGCGTGTTTTTTTAGTTTTTTAGGCAAATTGTAAAATGCTGTCAACTATATATATTAAAAGCGTCGGTGGCTCAACCGGTAACGACTCGGTCCATCTAACCAGAGGTACCGGGTTCAAATCTGGACGGCCAATGTACCAATGAGTTTTTCAAAAACTTACGTACATTTAATTACCGATTGCTTTAACGGTGAAGGAAAACATCGTGAGGAAACCTGCACACGCCTGCGAAGAAACTCGAAGGTTGTGTGTGAAGTCGACCAACCCGCACTGGGCCCGCGTGGTCGACTAAGGCCTAATCGCCCTGATTAAGGGTAGGCTCGAGCCCCTCGGTGGGGACGTATATGAGCTGATATAATAATAATAAAATAAAATGCTGTACGCAGATTGTAAAATGAACATGCGAATGAATGATAATTCATTTTACAAATGGTCAGGCAAATTCTGAAATACTGTACGCAGATTGTAAAATGCCGAGCTAGGCAAATTGTATATAAACGGTCCGTATACAAAAGGTCAGGCAAATTGTAAAATGCTGTACGCAGTTTGTAAAATGCCAAACCAGGGAAATTATAAAATGTTGTATGCAGATTGTAAATGAGCGAGCGAAGCGAGCGATTTTAGGTTCGGTCAGGTTTGATTGATTATACAGTCAAAGACCCTCACGTATGACATTTTGTAACTTGCCTGACCATTTGTAAAATGACGAATAAACAAGGACTACTTTACTTTTCCTTAAACAGGTTGTAACGAAATTGGCGTAGGTCCCGTTAACTGGGGCTTCTACTCATCATACTGAACAACTTTTGTTCTACGACTTTGATGAAATCGCAAAAAAAATGTTTTACTCTTCATACAAATTGATCAGCTGATTGACCAATTTTGTGCACTTTAGTATGGAGGGTCAAATTTTTTTTTATGAATTGACTATGGGTTCCTTGTGGAAAGTTGTTCAGTATGATGAGTAGAACCCCCAGTTAACGGGTCCTACACCAATTTTGTAACACCTTTATACCTACTGTGCCTCGAGCGCTTTTTTTTACACGACCGCCCACAAAAAAGGAGTGTATTAATTTCAGGTCTAATGTATGTATGTATGTTTGTTCCTTTATTCCACGATATCTTCTAAAAGGCTTGTTACAAAATTTCCCCTTGGTTTACTTAGGGAGTATTAAGAAAAGTTGTTCAATTTCAAAAGGCTTGTTAAAAATGTAACCTCGGTTTACTTAGGGTTTATTAAGAAAAGTTGTTCAATTTCAAAAGGCTTTGGTTTACTTAGGGTTTATTAAGAAAAGTTGTTCAATTTCACGAGTAGAAACGGGTATTACGAGGGCCACAGGTACACAAAAATGGCAGTATACAGGGTGGCGTCTCGGCCAACTACACCCACCCGGTTTTGTGGGTGTTAATAAAAATCAGATAATCGATTTGTGTGAACAGTTTTTTTAATCCACAATTGATAAGCCCTTGGCATCATCTCACCTGATGGTAAGTGACGATGATGCTGAAGATGTAAGCGGGCTTACCAAGATTCCCCAACGCAATGCAGATCTGGCTATCTAATCTTCAAGCCGGAACACATCAATAATGTTAACACTGATGTTTCGCGGTAAGACTTAGATAAGATGGTGGTAGCTAACCAGAAGGGCTATAAATGCCCCACCACCAACCAAACCGAGTCTTACAAAGTTGATTCTGCCGGGACTCGGACCCGCGACCTTCTAGTGTAAAGCGAATGGACTAGCCATTACGCCACGAGGCAGTTAAAACAGTTCAATTTTCAAGTCTCTTGGACAAAGTTATTCAATATGATGAGTAGAAGAAGTTAACGGCTCCTCCACCAATGTTTTTAACCGACTTCAAAAAAAGGAGAAGGTTTTCTTATCGTATATAGTTTTTATTTTTTTATGTGTGTTCGTTCGTTCGTCATTTATGAACCTATTTTGATGATTATTTTTTTGTTGGAAAGGAGATATCCCTAGGGTGGTACCACGATCAGAAAACAAGGATCTGATGATGGCATCCCAGAGAAGTCGAGGGGAACCTTAGTTTCCTGTTTGAAGTTGGTTTTTTTTCGATCAAAATTATTTACAGCCTGTATTCACAACACTGATTAAAGAAAAAACTGTCTCGAAAAATGTTTCGGACTTTTGATACAGATCGATCAGCCCGGACGGCCAACTTCGTGGAAAATCTGTGAATATCCTGTGACCGTCCACACTTTCTGATTCAATGACATCTGAAGTGAGACAAATGGACGATCAAATAATCTGTCACGTGACCTCGATACGCCCCGCGGCCCGCACCTCTTAGAAGGTCGTGTCGTGTGTCTCCTCGAGTGGGGCCATTAATCTAATCAAGTCGACAGGTAGCCGAGGATCTGTAGCGGAAACTAAATTGCTATGTCACGTCGTTGGGGCTTTTAAGTTTCATTATAGGACCGGTCGTGGACTGACGACCTGGTGAAGGTCGCGGAAAGTCACTGAATTGGTCGTTGTGCAAATCATTCCTGTGTTAAGCAGTGGATGTCTTCCGGCTGATGATAGGATTGATAATCAAGGAAAATCAAGTGTAAAAACTGATTCCAATATCAATAGGAAAGTGTTTGAATTATGTTGAAATTCGTTCACAATAAATATCCATTAACACGATAAGGCCATATTTGAATTGTAGAGGTACTATGGGTGGAAAAGTTATGTTCCATATAAATGGTTATTTTATTCCAGTTAAGTTCGTAATTTTTAATTAACCACCAATGAAACAGTATTGATTTAAAACCGGCCAAGTGCGAGTCAGAACCACACACGTAGGGTTCCGTACCATCACACTAGATGGCGCTAGTTTCATGTATTAAAAACCTTCATATAAGATGCCGCTAGTTACTTCATGTCAAAAAAAACACGTTTTTTTTGTAAGGAGACCCCCTTAATTTTTAACTTTTTCATTTTTTTTGTATTTGTTGTTATAGTGGCAACAGAAATACATCATCTGTGAACATTTCAGTTGTCTAGCTATCACGGTTCATGAAATAAAGTCTGGTGACAGACAGACAGACGGACAGCCGAGACTTAGTAATAGTAATAGGGTCCCGTTTTTACCCTTTGGGAATTTTTGCTCGTGTTTGCTTGATATTGATAACGGTAACAGGTAGAAGCTTAAAATATTCACAGAATATTTAGTTATATATTTATTTTAAAAATAAATAATTAGATTAAAATCAAACAAATATTTAAATATTGAGTTGTATTATTCACTTTAAAAATAAATAATTAAATTAAAATAAAATAAAAATTTATTAAGTAAGTATGGTACTTTATTTTTAAATTTCTAAAATTTTACATAATAAAAAAAAGAAACTCTGATTCTGATTCTAAGTATTTCTCAAATTTCCTGTAATAGTGATTTAGTTCGGTTCAGGTGGGTCCCCCCCCTACATGCAACTCTAAAAAAAACCGGTCAAGTGCGAGTCGGACTGGCGCTTGGATTCCGTACTACTACGCCTCTCCACACAACTATGACAATGATATCTATTCACATTACAAACAAAAGAGATCAACGCGAGCGACAGAGATATACTTTTTTTATTGAGTTCGTATCACTTAGCGCGAGAACAACTTACACTTAGCCGGTTTTTGTTATTTATTGTTTTACTTCAGAATTAGTACTATAATCACATCTAGTTTCACGCTCATATAACTCGTATATTATCGTTTTTACGATAGAGCTTAATCAAAAAGTACATGGTGCGGCCGAGCGATGCTCGGAGTCTTCTAGGCATATGAACTATTGATTGTAATAAATATCTATATATATTTTATTGATAAGTACATATGATTATTATTAATTGAAAAGAATCGTCTTATTTATAAGTATTGTTTTAGTTTACTCGCACTACCTGTTTTTATGCTTTTGTCTTCAAACACCGGGCTGTCTGGAAGAAATCGCTGTGAGCGATAAGACCGCCCAAATTGTACCGCTATAGTACCTATATAAGTTTCTTTTTTATATTGCGTTTGTTTTTTTTAAGTTAAGATTTTAAAATTTGTTTTTTTATTTAACTGGTGGTCGACTAAGACTCTATCGCCCTAATTCAGAGAAGGCTCGAGCCCCTCGGTGGGGACGTATATATGAGCTGATATGAATGAATAAATGAATATAACTAGTGTGTACATTATAGAGTATTTATCTTATGTTACCTAATTTTTTTCTTGTAAAACCGGATTTTCAGAATAAACAAGTTGAAATTAAATCCATAACACGAAAAATAAGTTTAATTAATAAAAATAAAAAGGCACTCCGAGAGTGCCGACAGAAGTGAAAACAGTGTATATACATATATACAGAGGTGTCGGTCACGGTAACGGTAACAGTATCGTGAGTTCAATGGACTTTCCCATCTCAAAAAAATATTAAACGCGCTTAAAGAAGTTTTCACTTCAAAAAAATTGTGTTTCGAACTCGGGCCAGCGGTTTGTGAGCCGGATTCTGTAACCACTGGGCTAGAAACGCTTTAGAAAAGTTAGTTATCTTCTTTACTAAATTATTGTCGGTGGCGCAACTGCAAGGGCCGCTGCCTCCTATCTGGAAAGTCGTGGTTCGTGTCCTGCCACGGTGTTTTCGAATTTGATCTCATGCTCGTATGTACGTTTATCCGACGCTCTTACGGTGAAGGAAAACATCGTGAGGAAACCTGCACACGCCTGCGGAGAAACTCGAAGGTTGTGTGTGAAGTTGACCAACCCGCACTGGGCCCGCGTGGTCGACTAAGGCTCGATCGCCCTAATTCAAGGTAGGGTCGAGCCCGAGCTGATGTGACTAAATTATAACTCTACCAATACGGCCGTCCGATTTTATGTTGCCTAGCAACCTTCGTCCGCGCCTGCGCGCTGTGCGTGCGCCCTCACCGTCGCCGAGTACCTACCTAATAGGGATGACGAATGCTAGTCATCTGAGTTACTTTTTATCATCTGTCAAAAACGACATTTTGTTCTAAAAAAGGGTTTAAAACAGAGATATGCTATATATAATGTTTAAAATACCTAAGCGTGACGTCATAGTTTAGCAGCGTCATTTAAGTACTCATTTTGTTATTTTGGTAAATTAAAAATTGTAGACTTGATGGAAAACAAAACGAGTAAGGTTTTCCGAAGTTTAAGTAGGGAATTTAGTGATCAGGAGTTCATAATTTATTTTTGATGCTGTCGTCATCCCTATTCATAATGCCAATTTCATTTTAAATTGTAGGTAAATCTCTGAGATAAGATTGTTTGTAAAATCCATTGTTTTTGTAAAATACAGTAAGTATTCATACTCATTAGTATAAATATACAAACGATTGACGCCCCTATTTACAACACCGTAAAAATCCCAGAACTTGATGATGATGATGAACTTGCTTTTGCCCGCGGCTTCGCTCGCTGGGCATCGTTTTATGTCTGCCTTTGCTAACCTATGTCTCTCAGAATAATATAGCTTTCTACTAAAATAATTTTCTAAATCGGTTCACTAGCTCCAGAGATTACTTCCTATAAACAAACTTACATACATTATCTCTTTATAATATTAGTATAGATGTACCTCAGTCACTATTTCACGGTAAGATGACAACAACCTAATTAGGCAGAAATCTATTTCACGAATCACTGGGCAAAGCCAGGAGCGGACTGTAGTGTAGGTACGTTCCAAATATTACAGAACTACTTGTTAAATGGCTAAGGCTTAAGTTGTTAAAGTCTAATCTTGGCGCACAGCGGGGGAATAGTTAGATAAAAGTAATCTAGCTATTTATAATCAAATAGTAGTTATATCGTTAAAATGTACTGTTATTATGGCTGTAGTTATGATACATTAAGCTACTTCTCACTGTTTGCAAAATAACTGCTGCATAAGGAGATAATCTAAATGTAAAAAAAACAAAGACTTCAGCTATGTGGTTTCCATTCATTCGTAAAACCATCGTAAGGTATTTCATCCTACTTAATATTATAATAAATGTCAAAGTTTGTATGTATGGATGTTTGTTACTCTTTCACGCTTCAACCACTAGACGGATCGGGATGAAACTTGGCACACATATAGGTTAGATCCTGAAATAGTACATAGGCTACTTTTTATCCCGGAAAAACGTCTCTTTCCCACGGGAAAATCGAAAACAACGCGGGTGTAGCCGCGAGCGGACGGTTAGTTATAAATATATTTTTCGGATAAGTACTTACTTATCCGAAAATAAATTAAGTAATTTAAGTGAGTAAATAAATAATAATAAATAAATTACAAATATTCTGGGACAAATCACACATGGTCATCTGGCCCCAAAGTAGGATGCCCTGTGTTATGGGTTACCAGAGACTGATATACATACTTATATAACTTTAAATACATACATATATAGATATTTAACACCCAGACACAGAGCAAACAAATCTGCTCATCACACAAATACTTGCCCTTGGTGGGGATCGAACCCACAACCCTCGGATCAGTAGTCAAGGGCACTAACCACTGAGCCACCGAGTCAGTCAGTAACAAAACAGTTGCTCAAATTGCTGGTATTTTATATGCTAGTTTACTGTATGTGTTTACTTTGCCACTTTATTTAATTTCTAGCTCGGAGAAATAAGACATTTATAGCAAATAAAAAAAATAACCAAACATACAGAATGTTCTTTACGACTTTTGAAAGGAGAATTTTAAAAGAGATAGGTTGTTCCTCTGTGAGGTTAGTACGTAACGCTAGCCGATTAGATTCTCTTTGGGTTATATCTTTGTGGAGAAATAATGATAAATATGAATAAAGCGCATAGTTACATCAAGAAATAGGTCATCATTTCCAAGGAGGTTTATATGCTTACAATAATATTATTATCCCAAGAGTTTCTGGTCTGGTCTGATCTGGTCGCCCAATCGAAGTCACTACTGAGGATGTTGTTGAAGAAGTCCATAATATTGTACTCGACGATTGAAGGTGCGTGAAATAGCTGAGATCGTAGGCATCTCTACTGAGCGAGTACATAAAATATTTCATGAAGATTTGGCTATGACAAAGCTGTCTGCTCGATGGTTGCCATGTTTGTTGACAATCGAACAAAAACGCGAACGAAAGCGAATTTTAAAGCTGTGTTTGGATATTAAGCGTAATCCTCAGAATTTTTTGAGTCGATTTGTCACTGTGTACAAAACATGGGTCCATCATTATACACCCGAGTCAATAAAGCAATCCAAACAATGGATGGCTACTGGTGAACGTGCCCCAAAGAAGGCTAAGACTGTTTTGTTGGCTGGAAAAGTGATGGCGACAGTTTACTGGGATGGCGAAGGAATCATCATGATTGACTACTTGGAAAAGGGAAGGACCGCTCCACAGCTCAGAGGCAAAGTTCACTGGCTTTACACAGGAGGACGCGGGTTCGATTCCCAGCGGAGTCAATTGTAAGACTCGGTTTGGTTGGTGGTAGGGCATTTTCTAAGCACGCCTGGCTAGGCTAATGTTGATATCATTGGTGTGTTCCGGCATGAAGATAAGATAGCCAGTTCTCCATTGCGTTGGGGAATCTTGGTAAGCCCGCTTGCATCTTCGGCAACATCGTTACTTACCACCAGGTGAGATGTTGTCAAGGGTTAACCAATTGTGAATAAAAAAACTATTACTGGCCGTTATTACGCAAAGTTATTGGACCGTTTTAATGCCGAATTGTTGGAAAAAAAAACCCCAAGAAAGTCCAATTTCACAGAAACAATGCCCCCGTGTATACGTCAACCATTGAAATATCTAAAATACACGAGGTGGGCTTCGAGCTGGTTCCGCATGCTCCGTATTCACCGGACCAAGCCATCTTTTCAAATAAGTAGTAATCAACTTATTTGAAAAGATGGCTTGGAGGATAAACATTTTTGTCAAATAATTGGAAACGCTAAACACGTTAAAAAACCGACTTCTATCGCAACAACTTAGTACATTTTTGCATTATTATTTTTGGTTTTTGTCAATTTTCTGATAAATTACTACACCGATTTTGATAAAATTTATATGGGACCACACGGAAAGCACCAGCTTTCAAACAAAAAAAAAATCATAAAAATCGGTTGACCCAGTCAAAAGTTATGAAGTAACACACGTAAAAAAAATATATCATACGGACGAATTGAGAACCTCCTCCTTTTTGGAAGTCGCTTGATGAGGACTGCATCGCAGGTGTAAACGGCTATTTAGCACTGCAGACTTCGACAACCCGTATTTTTTGGAGGGGATGAAAAAATTTGAAACTCGCTATAATAAGTGTTTGACCATGGTTTGACCCTTAAAAGAGACTATGTTGAAAAATAAATGTAAATATTTTTTTTTACTTTTGAAAAGGACTTATCAAACAGCCCTCGTATGTCGCAATTTTCGTAAAACTAAATCTAATTGTTTTAGTGTGAATACAAATAAAATTGATGATGATGATATCAGCTCATATACGTCCCTACCGAGGGGCTCGAGCCTACCCTGAATTTGGGCGATCGGGCCTTAGTCGACCGCGCGGGCCCAGTGCGGGTTGGTCGACTTCACACACAACCTGCGAGTTTCTCCGCAGGCGTGTGCAGGTTTCCTCACGATGTTTTTCCTTCACCGTAAGAGCGTCGGTTATAACAAATAAAATTAAATTAGGAAAAAAAGTGAGATTACTCCCCGGACATTTAAAATGAGTCACAAGTCGTGTAAAATGAACTTTGGTTGCCGAAACCTTGATAGGTATGTACCCATGTATTTGGTTTTTCTATCGCGATCCTTTTTTAATTTATCTGTTTTCTCACAACTGTATAGAAAAACGTCGTATAATACGTGTGGAAATGACAAACTCGTGACGATGGTAAACCCTCGGCTGCGGCTTGGTCTTACAAATGTCACTCGTTTGTTTTTAACCTTATTACCACCCTTGTATTTATAAATAATACAATACAGGACTTATAATTAGTAATATAAATAAAGTACAGAGGCGGCCTAAAAAAATAAAAAATGACATAATTAAAAAAATAAACACTACTTTCAATAACATTTGGCACAAGCAAAGCAATGACTTTTTTATTTCCCTCGATTTCTTAATCGACTTTAATTAGTTTTCTTTGTCTGACATCATAATTAAAATGCTAAAATAACATCATTCAACAAAAAAAAGTGCGAAAAACATTTGGCGATCGACACGTTATTAAGAGGAAACGCGGGCGCCATTTTTTTCCATACACACGTAGTCCCCTGTTTCCTTCCTGGACAATGACAACAGTGCAAAAATATTTTATTCATTCAACCTATGTCTACCATGGCCATGCCCCTATGTTTTGGTTTTTCCCATATTCTAATTATAATAGGAGCCTTCAAAAACTGAGAAAATAGCCCAATTGAAACGTTATCTTCAGACACCCACCAAAAACTAATACGCATATCCCTACTAATATATATATATATATATATATATATATATAATATTATAAATGCCAAAGTAACTCTGTCTGTCTGTTACGCTTTCCCGCAAAAACTACTGAACGGATTTGGCTGAAATTTGGTGGGTAGATAGATTAGGACCTGGATTAAGACATAGGCTACTTTTTACCACGCTCGCGAGCCGCTTGCGGCTCGCGCACTGCGCACCTTCGAAAAGTCATAGAAACGTGGTCCACGCGGGTGAAGCCGAAACAGCTAGTTAACAATAAAATGAAAACATAGAAGCACAGGTTAAATTATTTAAAAAAAATATATTATTGTTGTTGCTCAAGTTTTGGAGGAGGAAATAGGGGACTACAAAATGCTGTTTTGGTCAATTTTAGTGCCTATTATCGGTCTGCGCTGCAGTTCTTCCTTTCTTGCTGTTTACGGAGAGAGTTTGGGAGAGGGAGACAGGAACATTTTATTTAAATACCTATTCTTTAGACCGCGTTTCCTCTTAAGATGTGTTCCAAAGTATTTTAGCATGAGCCGGGAATGTCGAACAGTAGGTATGCTATGCATGAGTTGGAATTAAAACTCCTCATCAATATATGAATTCTTGGAATTAAATTCGACTGAACTTATAGGTATAAGGAATGTTTTTATTGATTAGTTTCCAGGCCCTGGCGACCTCGTTCTTTGGCCGGCAATTTGAGAGGTTGAAAAAACTTATTTCCACCAGCTCGGTAGCTTGTTGGCTTGTCCACCAACTAGCTAGACTCAACTGGAACGAAGCCAAGGCCTTTTCAATTTAGTCACAAAGCTTGTTCGAGTAATAGTTGCTTAAAGTTTAAACTTGAGTTTAGGGTTGTGTAGAAATGATTCATCATCATCATCATATCAGCCGAAGGACGTCCACTGCTCGACACAGGTCTACCCCAAGGATTTCCACGACGACCGGTTATGCGCTATCTGTATCCAGCGGCTTCCCGTTACCTTCACCAGGTCGTCGGTCCATCGCGTGCGAGGCCTGTTTACGCTACCTACGTTTTCCGGTGCGCGGTCGCCAGTCGACAATTTTACTGCCCCATCGGCCATCTGTTCTGTTGTTCGTGTTGAATTAATTTATTCACGATAATAGGAATGACGACAGCGTCAGAAATAAATTATAAACTCCTTATCACTAAATTGCCCTCCTACTTAAACTTCGAAAACCTTACTCGTTTTGTTTTCTAGTTATTTTTGGAACAGCCCATGTAAATACAGATTTCCTTACAACGCGTTACCTGTTAATAAAATTATGACATTATTGAAAGCAAAAACAATGTTTTATTATCTTGTTAATAATGTTGGTATAAAAGTCTAGTGATGAGACATGTTTTATGTTTGTAGGTCCATATGCCGACGCTGGTGCCGCAAGAAGTCCGAGGACTCTTTGTCCGAGAGCAGTGACAAATACGATGACAACCAGCCGGTGAGTTATCAAATTAATTATGTTTTGTCATAATATTTAGTCTCTGGAGTGGCGACCGCGAACAGGAAGACGTAGCTTAGTAGTAAGTAGGCCGCGGGCCGGCAGTGTTGCCAATTTGGCGACTTAGAAGCTAGATCTAACGTATTTTCGGAGCAGTCTAGCGACAAAAAAAAATCGACGCTTCATACGTTTTAGCGACTTTTCAAGCACAGTAACACCATACATCTAGCGACAGAATTGCCATTTTTATATTGTTCTAGCAACTTTTCAAGCGTACGACTAAAGAATTTTTGACATATAGAGTTGGCATCACTGGCCGCGGGAAGGCTTTAAATGCGTGCAGCGCAGGCCCAGTCGTTGTGGAAAGCCTTGGAGGAGGCCTTTGTCCAGCAGTGGACATCATGCGAGAAGTGGTAACTCTACGTTACTTTCATTTGCTATCGCCTAAAACTAAACCGGTAACGACTCGGTGCTCCTAACCAGAGGTCCCAGGTTCTAATCCGGACGGCCAACGTACTAGTGAGTCTTTTGAAACTTACTTACAAATACTTACCAATTGCTTTAACGTTGAAGGAAAACATCGTGAGGAAACCTGCACATCTGATTTCAGATGTGTATGAAGGTCGCGTTGCACACGTACGTAAGTGTAAATCTAAATGCCCTACACGCGACCGCGGGTGATGCCAAGTGCAACACCAGGCAACCGCCGTCTATCCCTTGCATATTACGGTTAATAGTGTCACACAATAAGAAAGAGCTAAACACGTGTAACTTTGACATTCACAAAGAGACTATTTTACAAACAATAAGCAATACCAATAAAATTTTCAATACAATTGCTCAAAAATTGGTCCTTTATATGCCAGTCAAGTGTGCGCAAAATTGATTTTACTGCACACGTGCTTTTACTTTAACACTTTTTTTAAAATTTCTACCTCGGAGGAACAAGACATCTAGCAAATAAAAAATATAATAACCAAAGATGCGGAAACTTCTATAAGACTTTTGAAAGGAGAATTTTAAAAGAGATAGGTTGTTGCTCCGTGAGGTTAGTACATAACGCTAGCTGTTTAGATTCTTTTTGGGTAATATCTTTGTGAAGAAAAAAAGAAAAAAATAATAATGTTACAACAAGGAATAGGTCATCTTTTTCAAAGAGGTTTTAATGTTCATAATTAAGTATCACAAGCCTTATTGTAGTCTATTTATAATATTGTAAAAAACTTACGCATGCGTACGTGTGAACTTTGGTTGCTGAAACCTTGATAGGTATGTACCTACCCCATAACCTACCCATGTATTTTGTTTTTCTGTCACGGGCGTTTTTTTATTTCATCTGTTTTCTCCCAACTGTATTGAAAAACTTTGTATGATACATGGGTGTAAAATGAAATAATAAACTCGTGACGATGGTAAACCCTCGCCTGCGGCTCGGGCTCACAAATACCACTTGGTTGTTATTGACCTTCTTCCCACCTTTGTATCATAAATAACTATTAAATAATAAACTAGCTGTTTCCCGCGGCTTTGCCCGCGCAAATCCCGTTTTTTACCGGTACCGTTAAAATTTCCGAATGTAAAATAGATTACGACCTATTCTCAGACCTACCGAATAAACACTAAAAATTTCATGGAAATCGGTCTATCCGTTTCCAAGGAATATGGCTACTAACACTGTGACATGAGAATTTTATAAATTAGCTGAAACTATTTTAACTGGTGCTTCTACCCATGAAACTGAACAACTTTCTCCATAGAACCCATAGTCAATTCGCAAAAAAAAATTTGGCTCTCCCATACTAACTCGATCAGCTGATCAGCCAACTTAGTATGGGAAGTTCAATTTTTTTTTTAGATTTGACTATGGGTTTCATAGGGAAAGTTGTTCAGTTTCACGGGTAGAAGCACCAGTTAAAATAGTTTCAGCTAATTTTGTTAGACCTTATATATAAAGAGGAAGAGATATAGATATAGATTATCTTATCTTAACTTATAGGTATGTTATTTTTAATATATTAATTAATTGTAGGGGTGACAATCCGTAGAGTTAGAATCCTTACTAATATTATTAATGTGAAAATGTGTTTGTTTGTCTGTTTATTTGTTTATTGTTTGTTTCCTTTTCACGCTACACCTCAACCAATCTTGACAAAATTTAGCACGTAGGTAGCCTGTGTCACGGGGAAGGACATAGGCTACTTTGAATCCCGGGAAAATAGCATAATCCGATGCAGTTCCTGAAGGAACTAAAAATATACTCTTTTTTGATTAATTTCTTTCTTTTGCACAGAGATGGTTGAGCAGGTGGGAAACGACATCACCAATAATAATTACTAGTTACATAATACACAACATAAATACGTAATTTACTAGTCATAAAAACGATGTCCACGCGGGCGAAGCCGCGGGAAAAAGCTAGTATAAAATAAAACTAAAACTTTTAAAAAACCTGTTCAAAATAGTAGCTTAGCTTAAAAAAAATAAGCTTTTGACATAGTTCAAAATTAACCGATACCTAAAAATGCTTATCAACAAAATATAATGTATTGATTCCGTATGGTTCCCGGCTAAGAATAGGACCATCCCATCTCTTCCAATGGGTGTCGTAAGAGGCGACTAAGGGACTTAAAACCGGAGGATGGGCAGCAGCGTCTTTCCGTGCATTGCAACACACCTGCAATCAAACTGCGATCGCCAACCCGCCTGCCAAGCGTGGCGATTACGGCAAAACCCCCCAATGAATCTCACACCTAGAAAACGGCCCCTAGTCCCCGGCAGCTCCGCTATTCCTGGCTCCGGTAGCAGTCATGGTAACGGCGGGGTAGGGGGTGCGAAGAATCCCCGGCAGATGCCAGGCTACCAAACCCAACGACCTTTGGCCCTGGCAACCTACAACACGCGCACACTGCGGACTGACGAGAAACTTGCAGAACTCGAAGAAGTATTGAGCAGGTTACGGTGGGATATCGTAGGTTTATGTGAAGTCCGAAGAGAGGGAGAGGACACCATGATCCTTAAATCCGGAAACCTGCTCTATTTCTGGGAGGGCGACCAACAGTCCCAGGGTGGTGTCGGGTTTCTCGTCCACAAGTCCCTCATTAACAATGTGGTCCAAATCGTGAGCGTTTCGACAAGGGTAGCATACCTTATACTCAGAATCACCAAACGGTATTCGATGAAGGTCATACAGGTATACGCGCCGACTACGGAACACTCCGACGACGAGGTAGAGAGTATGTACGAGGACATCTCTACAGCCTTACATAGCACCAGGACCCATTATACCGTTGTTATGGGGGACTTTAACGCGAAACTGGGCAAACGAAGCGATGGTGAGCTGAGAGTGGGGCAATTTGGATATGGAGTAAGAAATGCACGTGGCCAGATGCTGGCCGACTTTATGGAGAAGGAGAGCCTCTTTATGATGAACTCCTTCTTTAAAAAGTCAAAACAGCGGAAGTGGACATGGTTGCATCCCAATGGCGTAACAAAAAACGAGATAGACTTCATCTTGTCGACAAGGAGGCAAATATTCAATGATGTCTCCGTGATCAATTCAGTCAAAACAGGAAGTGATCACCGGATGGTCAGAGGCACATTGAATCTAAAGACCAAGCTAGAAAGATGTCGACTGATGAAGTCTACGCTCCGACCAGCGCCCATCCAGCTCCAAAACCCCGAGAGCTTTCAGCTCGAGCTGCACAATCGTTTCGAATGCCTAGAAGACTGCGAGAATGTGGACGATTATAATGACAGGTTCGTGGAAATTGTTCAAACGGTCGGGTCTAAGTTTTTTAAAACTCGCCGTTCAAACAGAACCAAAAAAATCTCCGACTTCACCAGCAACCTCATGGAACAAAGACGCAGACTGGTTTTGCAGTCCTCTGAAGACGCTACTCAGTATCGGCAACTAAACAGGCAGATCTCTAAGTCCCTAACTCGCGATTTACGCCAATATAATACAAATTGTATTAAAGAGGCGATTGAGCACAATAAAGGCTCAAAAGTGTTCGCGAGAGATCTGTCTGTTGGACAAAGCCAACTGACCAAGCTGAAGACTGAGGACGGCAGAACCATATCGTCTAAGACTGAGTTGCTGGAAGAAGTTGAGAAGTTCTATGGACAATTTTACACGACCACACGTTTGCCTGTCAGTGATCTGGCTGAAGACCCAAGAGCCAGACTAACCCGACACTATACCGAAGATATCCCGGACGTCAGCCTGTACGAGATTAGAATGGCTCTCAAACAGCTCAAGAACAACAAGGCACCGGGTGATGATGGAATTACGGCTGAACTTCTGAAAGCAGGTGGATCACCGGTACTAAAAGCTCTTCAGAAGTTATTTAATTCCGTTATACTCGAGGGACAAACGCCTAAGGCATGGCACAGAAGTGTGGTCGTGCTTTTCTTCAAAAAGGGCGACAACACCCTGCTGAAGAACTACAGACCCATCTCACTTCTGAGCCATATCTACAAGCTGTTTTCGAGAGTCATTACGAATCGTCTCGCACGCAGGTTTGACGACTTCCAGCCTCCCGAACAAGCCGGTTTCCGAAAAGGCTTTAGTACCATAGACCACATACATACGCTGCGGCAGATTATACAGAAGACCGAAGAGTACAATCAGCCACTATGCTTGGCGTTTGTGGACTATGAGAAGGCCTTTGATTCAGTCGAAACCTGGGCTGTGCTACAGTCTCTCCAGCGGTGCCAAATTGACCATCGATACATCGAGGTGTTGTAGTGTCTGTATGAAAACGCCACCATGTCGGTTCGCCTCCAAGACCAGAACTCGAAACCTATCCAGTTGCAGCGAGGGGTGAGACAGGGAGACGTTATATCTCCGAAACTGTTCACCGCCGCCCTGGAAGATGTTTTTAAGCTTCTGGACTGGGGTGGACTCGGCATCAATATCAACGGCGAGTACATATCCCACCTCCGATTCGCTGATGATATCGTGGTCATGGCTGAGACTATGGAAGACCTAAGCACAATGCTCGATGGCCTCAGTAAGGTCTCTCAACAAGTGGGTCTTAAAATGAACATGGACAAGACGAAAATAATGTTAAATGTCCGTGTCGCACCCACTCCTCTAAAGGTTGGAGACTCTACACTGGAAGTTGTTGACGAATATGTATACCTGGGACAAACAGTCCAGTTAGGTAGGTCCAACTTCAAGAAAGAGATCAATCGACGAATCCAACTCGGCTGGGCAGCGTTCGGGAAGCTTCGCAATATCTTCACGTCCCAAATACCGCAGTGTCTCAAGACTAAGGTCTTTGACCAGTGTGTGTTGCCAGTGATGACTTACGGAACTGAGACATGGTCGCTTACTATGGGCCTCATAAGAAGGCTCAAGGTCACCCAAAGGGCAATGGAGCGTGCTATGCTCGGAGTTTCTCTGCGTGATCGAATCAGAAACGAGGAGATCCGCAGGAGAACTAAAGTAACCGACATAGCTCACAGAATCGCTAAACTGAAGTGGCAGTGGGCAGGGCACATAGCTCGTAGAACAGATGGCCGATGGGGCAGTAAAGTTCTCGAGTGGCGACCGCGCACCGGAAAACGTAGCGTAGGCAGGCCTCCCACGCGGTGGACCGATGACCTGGTGAAGGTCGCGGGAAGCCGATGGATGCGGGCAGCGCAGGACCGGTCGTCGTGGAAATCCTTGGGGGAGGCCTTTGTCCAGCAGTGGACGATTTGTGGCTGATATGATGATGATGAATGTATACTTCTTTTGCAAGATCCCCGTGAAAATAAGATAAGATAAATACTCTTTATTGTACACACTAGTTAATACAATTATAAAAACTTAAAAAAATATGAGAAATAATTAATATTAGAAGATTTTTCCCAAAAATTTTGTATTTGTACCTAAACACTATATAAAAGTCATTTCCACTTTATTTAAACATGGCAGAGAGCAATTTCCCAGCAAAAGCAGTATGATTGATATATCATTTAAGATGTCTACGGCAGTAACACACTTCACTATTTCACTCACAAACTGGAGAAAATATTTATCACTAGCTTTTCCCGCGGCTCCGCCCGCGTGGACATAGTAAATTATGTCGTTTCCCACCTACTCAACCATGTCTGTGCAAAAAATCAGGAACTTCAGATTATGCTATTTTACCGGGATATAAAGTAGCCTATGTCCTTTCTCGTGACACAGGATACCTGCATGCCAAATTTCATAAAGATTGGTGAGGCGTTGAAGCGTGAAAAGGTAACAAACAAACAAACAAACAAACACATTTTCACATTTATAATATTAGTAAGGATGTAACTGCTTATCATACTATTTTAGGCTGAACGCTTAACCCTGAGCCCGTAACAAAAGTTGTTCAGTTTTGTCATTAGAATAATAAATTGTGCAGTGTATGGTTTATTACAAAATATAATTTTTCACTTTTGACGCTCGTTAAGTTGTCATTTATGTCGAGAGAAGGCTGCGTAAAATAGTTTTTCGTGCTCTTGTGCATAAATCACTTTTAAAAGACTAAGGCAATTGAATCTCTTGTTTTCAAAAGATCATACACAATTTACCTTCATTTAATAGATATGTTTTTATGAGATTTAGGAAATTTCTTAATTTAATTACGAAATATGTATTACTATTCGTATCCTAATACAAATTTAAGATTAACAATAAGGGTGTACATTTACGTAAAAAATAAATAACGCAAATATTTACAACATGGTTTTAAATATCTGACTATAGTCGAACGTCACAAGATGAAAATTAAGAAAATATAAGAAAAACTGTCTGGCGGGAACTAATCATTCGTCAAAACAAGCCAAATGTGTTGTATTTCGGTTGAAAATTCATTAAATTCTTAGTAACTAGAATTCTAACTCATTTTTATGACTGTCTTTTAGGGTAAGTGGTGCGCGAGCCGCAAGCGGCTCACGAGCGCGGACATTAGTTTTCCTCAGATCCCTGAGGAACGATATCGGGCTATTCTGATTAGAAGTCTATGTCACTTCCCAGCCCCTCAACCAATTATATACAAATAACCACTTCAGTCCGTAGCTCCGTTACGACGCTAACATGCGCGAGCGCGGAAATGAGTTTTCCCCAGATCCCTCGGGAACCATGTCAGGATATGCTAATTAGTAAATTATGTCATTTCCCACCCCCTCAGCCATCTCTGTGCGAAAAATCACAGCAATCCATTGTTTTATGTTTTCAGCTCCCTCAGGAACTGCATCGGACTATTCTATTTTCACGGGATAAAAAGTAGCGTATGTCCTTCCTAGTGACACAGATAATATTAGTCAGGATTAAACAATGTCTACGAGTAGTCACGATTAAATTATGGTTCATTTCCTTGCAAACGAAGTGAAAAGCAGAATGTAAACTCGAGCATAAACCCATTTTATCCGACACGTTTATATAGACACCCAAGCCGGTATGTTTTATGCTCTTAATATACCATGTACTATTATCTAACTATAAATATAGGAGTAGTAAAGTTCTCGAGTGGCGACCGCGCACCGGAAAACGTACCGTAGGCAGGCTTCCCACTCGGTGAACCGATGACCTGGTGAAGATCGCGGGAAGCCGCTGGATGCGGGTAGCGCAGAACCGGTCGTCGTGGAAGGGGTTGGGGGAGGCCTATGTCCAGCAGTGGAAGTCCTTCGGCATATATGATGATGACATATAGGAATGTTGAAACTGCAAACAAATTTTCCACTTGTCCATGTAGACTTCATTCTATTGGAAAACTTGCGAATAGACGAATATTAAAATATGCGAGCTGAATCGCTCGGAGTATTCGTTGCTCTTATATATCTTGCAGGCGTAAATGTATTGTGGGAGTGAGAGACTTGTGAATATACAGGATGTAACAAAATTGGTGTAGATGTAGATAAATGGGGCTTCTACTCATCATACTGAACAACTTTTGTTCTACGACTTTGCTGAAAACGTTATTTTTTTTTCTCTTCATACTTTAGCTGTAGCTTTAGATTAGCTGATCGACTGATTTTTAGTATGGAGGGTCTAATTTTTTTTTAGAAATGACTATGGGTTCCTCGGAGAAAGTTGTTCAGTATGACGAGTAGAATCCCCACTTAACGGGTCTTACACCAATTTTGTTACAGCCTGTATATATCAAGGCGGGGGTCGAAAACCTGACTACATTATTCCATGAAAAGGGTTAACGTAGATACGATCTTATTTAATTTTTTGGAAAGCAGTTACAAGAAAAAACTAGTGGGTAAATGGCATAAGTCGTAAATCCAGAAGAAAATAAAGTATTTTGTGTGTGCCAGTGATGTGACTTATGATATTACAGAAACTAAAATGTGTTAACGAATTGCTAACGAATATTATATTCTAAATTCGAAATCACATTGATACGTGGCAGGATTCGAACCACGACCTCCCGGAAAGGAGGCGGCGGTCTAGACCTAGCCGTTACGCCACCGATGCTCATATGTACGTTTATCCGACGCTTTTACGGTGAAGGAAAAACATCGAGAAGGAACCTGCACACGCCTGCGGAGAAACTCGCAGGTTTTGTGAGAAGTCGATCAACCCGCACTGGGCCGGCGTGGTCGACTAAGGCCCGATCGCCCTAATTCAGAGTAGGCTCGTGCCCCTCGGTGGGGACGTATATGAGCTGATATGATGATGATAATGATTATATTAACCTTATTCATCAAAATCGCTCAGCGAGCTATGAAGAGAGCTATGCCTGGGATATCTTCGTCCAGCGAGCGCCGCGCCGCGTACCAGCCACGCGCGCAACTTGTAGGGCCATTGCTTTGATTTGTGCTTGAGATCCAAGATGTTGACATGTTTGACGATCACATAGGGAATATTTCCACTATTCTAAGACTGTACATAAGAAATATTTAAGAACATGTGTAATCTAGTAGTAAGAATGTTTTGGGAAACTGTAAATTCTTATTGAAAGTAAATAAATAAATAAATCTTATCGATACTGACACGAAGAGATCCGTCCGTACAAAACCGAAAATCACCGACGGAGCTTAGTGAAGTTTCTAGTTCTATATCTATATAAATTTTCATCTTTTCCATGCTTCTAAACGAGCCCCAGCCGGGCCAATTACAAATTCTGCCAATTAATTCTATATTCTGTTTGTCGTCATGTCACCGTGCCGTCCAAAAAGTACAAGCTAGACTTAAATTAACTGGCCAGCCCAAGTATATTAATTTTTATTTATTTAAGTACTATAACTGTAAATTAAAAAAATTAAAAAGAAAAATGCTGCCAGCAACCATGTTATTGCTTTTCTCTCTATCCTGTGGGAGTTAAGAAAACGCCGGTCTTGTTCCTAAAGAGAACCTGTATGCAAAATTAAAGCTTCTTAGATCTGTACTTTTGATATTATTTAATGTAACCTAGTTTTCCTTAAAAAATAAAATAAATTGATTGTAAATTTCGCAAAAATGTTGACGGATTATCACCTGGTAGGAAGTGGCTATTACCGCTTATGACACCTATAAACATCGCATTAAACTAACATTAAATTGAACATTAATTGAACAGTTTTTTTTTGCATTTACACAAGTACCATAAAAACTACTTTCCTTCATTTATTGAAATATTTGAAAGCTTTCGTTATTCGTAACGTAAAAGATTCCAGTGACCAGCTTGACTCCAAGTTTTGCCATGCCTTTAGAAAACCTTAAACAAGTAGATATGTCTAATTTAATATGGAATAAATATAATGTAACTGCATAATAAACATTCAGTCCGCAAAATAACTACTTGAGCGGCAAGATTTCATGATTGAGCGGCAGAAAAACATGTCTATAAGCAGCAACTCAACACTGTAGGAAGAGTGTGGTACGGGGAGTTCTAAATGGAAGCGGGAGCGAGCGAAGCGAGCTCGGACTTGCGGAGCACCCCGACTCGGATCCGTTAGGTTCGGAGACTGTGCGGGGAGGCGAGCTAAGCTCGCCTCCCCGCACAGTCGTAGTGTTAGGTTTAACATGAGAACACAGAAGTAGGAGCCCCGAAGGGGCTCCGTCGACCACTCAACACTGTAGGAAGAGTGTAGTACGGGGATGTTTAAAATAATTACAGCCATCCAGAATGACATAAATTGCTGATTGATTTTGAAATGTTTGCTGACCATGAGTTGCTGACCAATTAGCTATTTCTGCTCACCGATTATATTTTTCTGCTCTCAGAAATAACAATACTATGCTAACCATTTAATTGACACCCATTTAATATACCACTTAGTGCTGGTAAAAATGTTCCTTTTATTACCCATTAAGTAGTTCAAGGTATTTTTTCATTTTTTTACTTTTGATTCGAGAAACAACAAAACACAAATTCAAGTATCGGATATCGTAAGTGAATGATAGGTAGATAGACAAACAATTCTAATTAAGGCTAAATGCTCTAATATTTAACTACTGTCGTTTTAAAATAACATTTTTTCAAAAAAAATCAAATTTCATTAGATTTTTTTTATTGCTTTAAATTTTTAGTAGCATATACGTTTTACATAATTTTTTATTACTGTATTTGAGCGTGTGCAGTGCGATGTGCGATCGTGAACTTTAGTTTGAAATTTGACACCGTGGCACTCAATTTCATCTACATAATTATATGAGTTTTTTGCAGCTTCCTAGGAATCTATGAATTTCTATGATAAAATCTATGATAAAAATCTATGATAAAATTATCCTATTTAAACCGACTTAAAAAAGGAGGAGGAGGTTCTATGTTCAACTGTATATTTTTTTTGTGTATAACCACCAATTTTTCCGTGAATTGTGGACCGATTTAAAAAAAATATATTTAAATAAGTAACTCCTGAGGTCATTAAAATTTTATCAAAGTCGGTTAAGTATTTTTTTAAGAAAATTAAAATAAACAAAAAAGTTGCATAATCGTACTTAGTTGTTGCGATTTAAATCGGTTTTTTTAACGTTTTTTGCGTGGTCAATTATGTTCTTCAACCTCTGCTTACCTTGAAAAATATGGCGAGTAACCCTAGTAGGCAGGTGAAAGCTTTATCTATTAATAAAGCTTTCGTATTACAAAAAAACCGGCCAAATGCGAGTAAGAACCGCACGTTTCTTCATGTTTAAAAAAAAAACACGTTTCAACTGTCTAGCTATCACGGTATATGAAATACAGCCTGGTGACAGACGAACGGACAGCGAAATCTAAGTAATAGGTATAATTTTTACCCTTTGGGCACGGAACCCTAAAAAGGACTGTAAGGAGTATTATGCGAATTCCACCATGGGTATCATGCAGAGATCACTTTAAGAATCTGCAAATTTTGACATTTATTCTGTTGTGGCGTGAAAGAGTAACAAACATCCATTCATACAAAATTTCGCGTTTATAATATTAGTAAGGATTGTTTGTCTCACCTAATCAAAGATCTAGACAAGTTTGAGACACCTGAAGATAGGACGGAGCGTCTTGAGACACGTAGGAAGGATCTTCAGCACAAACTAGTGCCTATACTGAGAGTTGTATAGCATAATGTTAGGTTTCAGGCAGTGAAAATGTTTAAAAACCTCCCTATTGACGTGAAATCCTAGTAATATTAAGTGAAAATTTATATAACCCATAATTTTTTCCATAGATGTTTTTTACTCTTTCACACAAAAACTACTTAACGTATCTGGCTGAAATTTCGTAAGAAGACAGAATAGGACCTAGATTAACGTATATGCTACTTTTTCTATGCTCGCGGGCCGCTTGCAGCTCGCACACTGAGCACCCTCGAAACACTCATAGAAACTATGTTCACGCGAGCAAAGCCGTTGGCGAAATATAGTCTATTTTATAATAGACTATTATAAAATAGACTATATTTCGCCAACTAAAGAAACATTTTTCATACCAAGAAACGCCTTAAATTGGGTTTAAAAATTTGTATATTTAAAATACAAATTTTTAAAATTTTCTATAGTTTAGATGATTTTATGAAAGATTGGTCAAGGCGTTGAAGCGTGAAAAGGTAACAAACAAACAAAAAAACACATTTTCACATTTATAATATTAGTAAGGATTTGGAATGAGATAATATTAGAAATTAAAATTATTACGTACTGTTGAGTAATATTATTATTTTAGATATGTTTGATTTTTAGCACTTATTATAATTTATTGATTGTGCCTACTTTAACACGTTAACAGTCCCCATACAAGTGTTCCGAAACATGGTATTGTCCATATGGCCATACGCGATATGTACACGAACCGCTACCCGTGTACCACATACGGTACACTGGACTGTTAACGTGTTAATATGTCCTACACAATTGACATTAGTTCTGAATTGGATAAATTGTAATGAAATGTGTGGCAGTGACTGTACATGTGTGTACAAGCGCGAGTCACGGGTGTTCGCAACGCGTGGCTCTGAATAATTGATGGCGAGGACATACGGGAAACGTTTGTGGACCGTAAAATAACTGAGTTAGACACAAAAATAAATAGGCAAATTTTAAAAATTTAACTTCCTTAGTTTTCATCATCATATCTGCCGAAGGATGTCCACTGCTGGACAAAGGCCTCCCCCAAAGCCTTTCCACGATAACCGGTTCTGCGCTGCTCGCATCCAGCGGATTTGCGCGACCTTTACGATGTCATCGGTCCACCGCCTGCCTACTACGTGTTACGGTGCGCGGTCGCCACTCGAGGACTTTACTGTCCCATCGGCTTTTACCGCCAGCAGCGAAAGCCGCGGGAGGTGAGCGCGCCTACAGCTCCGGGACCTACCTGGACAGTAGGTAGTGGTTCTCTTCCACGAGGCACTCGCCTTGCAGAGTACCAGGACAAGCGTCTTGGCGGCAAGACCTAACGTAACTGGTCCTTGTCTTCACCTTATGGTGTTGGCAGGAATAGCGGCCCCCACTTTTATGCCCTAGGGTAGGTAAGTGGGGACGCTATATCATAAACCTGGAAGTCTAGCGTATCTGGTAGATATACGAGAGGGGATGTCCCATCGGCCAGTACAAGCGTCTTGACAGCAAGACCTACCTAACTGGTCCTTATCTTCACCTTATGATGTTGGCAGGAATAGCGGCCCCCACTGTTATGCCCTAGGGTAGGTAAGTGGGGACGCTATATCATAAACCTGGAAGTCTAGCGTATCTGGTAGATATACGAGAGGGGATGTCCCATCGGCCAGTACAAGCGTCTTGACAGCAAGACCTACCTAACTGGTCCTTGTCTTTACCTTATGGTGTTGGCAGGAATAGCGGCCCTCACTGTTATTCCTAAGGGTACGTAAGTGGGGACGCTATATCATAAACGTAGTAGTTTTAGCGTATCTGGTAGATATACGAAAGGGAATGTCCCAACGGCGTGGCTACAGCTCCAGGACCTACCTGGACAGTAAGTCGTAGTTCTTTTCCACAAGGCACTCGCCTTGCAGAGTACCAGGTCAAGCGTCTTGGCGGCAATACCTACCGCAACTGGTCCTTGCCTTCGCCTTATGGTGCTGGCAGGAATAGCGGCCCTCACTGTTATTCCTAAGGGTACGTAAGTGGGGACGCTATATCATTAACGTGGTAGTTTTAGCGTATCTGGTAGATATACGAGAGGGAATGTCCCAACGGCGTGGCTACAGCTCCAGGACCTACCTGGACAGTAGGCCGTAGTTCTTTTCCACGAGGCACTCGCCTTGCAGAGTACCAGGTTAAGCGTCTTGGCGGCAAGACCTACTGCAACTGGTCCTTGCCTTCGCCTTATGGTGCTGGCAGGAATAGCGGCCCTCACTGTTATTCCTAAGGGTACGTAAGTGGGGACGCTATATCATTAACGTGGTAGTTTTAGCGTATCTGGTAGATATACGAGAGGGAATGTCCCAACGGCGTGGCTACAGCTCCAGGACCTACCTGGACAGTAAGTCGTAGTTCTTTTCCACGAGGCACTCGCCTTGCAGAGTACCAGGTCAAGCGTCTTGGCGGCAAGACCTACCGTAACTGGTCCTTGTCTTCACCTTATGGTGTTGTCAGGAATTATAGTGGCCCTCACTATATGACCTAGCTGTCGGTGAGTGGCGACGCTATATCATAAACCTGGTAGTTTAGCGTATCTGGTAGATATACGAAAGGGCATATCCCAACGCACATCTGTTCCATGAGCTATGGTTTCATCATTTCTCTGTCCTGTTCCCAATTATTGTGGTCGGCGCTATTCTTCTCTATTTTCAGTCATCTTTACATCCACTTCTTTCCTACTCATATGATCTTTCTCGCAGTCCATCCATCTTTTCTTTGGTCTTCCTCTACCTTTATACAGATCCACATTCATACTCATTGCTTTTAAGGGTTCCGTACCTAAAGGGTAAAAACGGGACCCTATTACTAAAGTATATATACTAGTACTAACATAAAGTATGGACACTCCCTGCCGCTCTCTAGATTGCTACCTCACCCCCTCGTCAATTTTGTTTGTACCGTCATTATTTTTTGAAATGTCATTTCTGGCCCGTTGTATGAAGTGTCCAGGGTGTGCTATTACTAAAACTCCGCTATCCGTCCGTCTGTCACCAGGCTGTATTTCATGAACCGTGATAGCTAGACAGTTGAAATATAACGATGTATTTCTGTTGCCGCTATGACAACAAACACTAAAAATTAGAAAAAGTGAAAGTCTCCATACAAAAAACGTGTAAAAAAACTACCGCCATCTAGTATGATGGTATGGAACCCTTTGTGCGCGGGTCTGACTCGCACTTTAGTGGTTGTTTGTTTTCTGTGAATTAAAAGGGACGTAATATCTATAGTAGGTATGAATGGTGTACATAATTCCTGTACTGATTAAGTACCTGGATCGATAATAGCAAATAATAAACTCTACTTAATTTTAATCTTTGTTAATTGAGGCAGAACATGATAATACTTGCCGCTATAACAAGAAACAAGAGCGTCGGTGGCGCAACGACAAGAGCCGCTACCTCCTATCCGGGAGGTCGTGATTCGAGTCCTGCCACGTACCAATGTGTTTTCGAATTTCGACTCATATATATACGTTTATCCGACGCTCTGCGGTGAAGAAAAACATCGTGTGAAAATCTGCACACGCCTGCGAAGAAACTCGAAGGTTGTGTGTGAAGTCAACCAACCCGCACTGGGCCCGCGTGGTCGACTAAGGCCCGATCGCCCTAATTCAGGGTAGGCTCGAGACCTTCGGTGGGGACGTATATAGGTATAAGCTGATGTGATGATGATAATACTTTAATTTTATCTTTATAGAGATCGTGGCCAAATTGAGATTAGCCTGATTCGGTCACCTAGGTCAACCTAGTGACCTAGATATTATAACTACCTATTTAGTTATTGAAGTGAAAACTCCTTTAGTTGCGTTGGGCATTTTTGAGATGGGAAAAAATCATTGAACTCGCGACATTGTTATCGTAACCGACACCGACACCTTACCAGGAACAGTCGCAGGGTCAAAACTTTGTCATCCTAGTCGCGTTCGCCAGGAACACTCGGAGGGTCAAAACTTATAAAACTGTAAAAAGTTTTCACTTCTGTCGGCACTCCTGGAGTAGTGGTTAGGTTTTTTTTTCGCAACAATAACCACGATTGTAATGCAGAAGACAAAGCGTAGGCAGGCCTCCCACTCAGTGGGCCGATGACTTGGTAACAGGTAGCTGGAAGCCGCTGGATGTGGGTAGCGTAGGACTGATCGTTGTTGAAATACATCTTCAGCAGTTGACGTTATCAATTGTGGATTAAAAAAATATATGTATAGGGCGTCAGTGGCGTGATGGCAAGGGCCGCTACCTCCTGTCGGTTCGATCCTGCCACGTACCCAATGTGTTTTCGAATTTTGATTTCGTATGAACGTGTATTCGGCGCTCTCATACGGTGAAGGAAAACATCGTGAGGAAACCTGCATTACTCCTGCGAAGAAACTCGAAGGTAGTGTGTGAAGTCGACCAATCCGCACTGGGCCCGCGTAGTCGATTATGGCCCGATTACCCTTATTCAGAGTAGGCTCGAGCCCATCAGTGGGGACGTATATGTGATGTGATGTGATGATGTATATCTGTCTATTTTAGATGCCTGCTTTAGTATCTTCTTTATACAAACATTTTGTAAAATAAAGGTAGGTACGTAATTAATAACCGTGTGTCAACCACACACTTCGAATGCTACATAAATCGTTATTAGATTGACATATTCAAGAACACCACTGCGTGTTAGTTTAGCCTAGACAGGATAATTAGTCTAGCAAGTTATACAACTACACACACAACCATAGGCGACGACGACGTAACAAATGAAATTTTGTATGATAATCCACTATGATGATGATGATGATGATGATCTACCCGACCGTTTTCGGTCATGGCGACCACTTCGACTCCTAGTCGGTTTGCCGCGCGTGCGCTCGAAGGTGGCGTGATTCGGTAGATTTAAGATTCAAGGTAGTTATTCAAAATAGGTTCAAATTACACTCTTTGTGATAGTCATAAAATAATAATAAAATAATTTTATTTGTGAAAAATCAAGAAATAAACAATCATTAGTTATTAATGTCAAAATTTAATCCTTGAAATAAACCATATTATGTCATTAGAACATGAAAACAATATGACACGAAAAGTTGTACATAAAAATCATTTAATTTCATTGATACCTTTGACAAGAGTAAGCCAGTTGACACGGAAAGCACCCGGTCACGAGTATAACGCGAGAGTCGGCTATCGCTTCCATCAACAATGTTAGAGGGAAAGGAACGTGGTTTATGGGTTGTTAGTTGCTAACAACCCATAAACCCACAACTCCACTGCCGTCATGGGTTTTTCATAATTTCGGGAAGGATGGTTAAACCACACACGGGGGCAAAGTCTTGAATGGTGGAGGTTATAAAGGGCTAGTGGCGATCTGGACTGTCAGAAGTTTTTCAGAGCCCTTGGCATCATCTCACCTGATGGTAAGTGATGATGATGCCGAAGATGGAAGCGGGCTTACCAAGATTCTCCAACGCAATAGGGAACTTGCTATCTTCTGTTCAAGCCGGAACTTATCAATGTTGTTAACATTGATGATGTTTGGCGGCAGGACTTAGATAAGAAGGTGGTAGCCAGCCAGGCGGGCTTAGAAAATGCCCTTACACCAATCAAACTGAGTCAGAGTTAGACTCCGCCGGGAATCGAACCCGCGACCTCCTGATGTGAAAAATGCCGCCTATAAGGCATCTGACACTGCTTAACGTGACATCTAGTGATAACAACTAGTACCAACGGCTTAAACCGAGAAAATCGAGAAAATTCCACTAACTGTCAAACGCATCCAGGTAAAGACCGTGCTTCAGGTTAGCTAACCTGCGTGATCGACGCAACCACGCGACTACGACTGTGTCAACCGCTAAAGTGATCATTTATTTATTATTTGTATGGGTTGGTTTTCACAAAGCCGTTTATACTGGTGAAAAAAAAATTGATGAAGGACCCGTTAACTGGCGTTCTTTTGATATACTGAACAACTTTCTCCACGGAGCAAGTTTAAGCGCCTCCGTGGCGTAATGGTTAGTCCATTCGCTTCACACCAGGAGGTCGTGGGTTCGATTCCCGGCAGGGTCAACTTGTAAGACTCAGTTTGGTTGGTGGTAGGGCATTTTCTAAGCCCGCCTGGCTAGCTACCACCATCTTGTCTAAGTCTTGCCGCCAAACATCAGTGTTAACAACATTGATGTGTTCCGGCTTGAAGATAAGATAGCCAGATCCCCATTGTGTTGGGGAATCTTTGTAAGCCCGCTTACATATTCGGCATCATCGTCACTTACCATCAGGTGAGATGATGCCAAGGGCTTATCAATTGAGAATAAATAAAAAAAATAGCCCATAGTCAATTCCAAGCCCACCACGCAAGCTTAGCCACTAAAACCCGAGCATGACGTCACCATCATTGACTCGTATTAGTCAACTGCTGGACACAGGCCTCCCTGCGGCTTGCCACTTATCCTGATCTTCGGTCCCGCGCATCCAGCTGTTCCAAGCAACCTTGCAGCTACTCATCGCTCCATCTAGCCGGAGGGCGTTCCAACTACCTGTCTAGAAACAACGATATCTTCAAAGATCTAGTGATAGCTCATCCTTACTATTAATACTTACTATCACACAAATATTATAAAGGCGAAAGTTTGTGAATGTGTGAGTGTGTATGTTTGCTACTCTTTCACGCAAAAACTACTAAACGGATCTGACTGAAATTTGGTAGGTAGACAGATTAGGATCTGGATTAACACAAAGGCTACTTTTTTTCACGCTCGCGAGCCACCTGCGGCTCGCGCACTGCGCACCCTCGAAAAGTCATAGAAACGTTGTACCTATTTGTTTGTTACCTTTTCACGCTTCAATACCTTAACCAATCTTGATGAAATTTGGCTTACAGGTAGCCTTTGTCACGGGAAAGGACATAGGCTATTTTTTATCGCGTGAAAATAGCGTAGTACGATGCAGTTCCTGAGGGAACTGAAGAAATGTTTTTTTTCGGTTTATTTCTTTAACATAGCAACGGAACAATTGATTGTTGTGATTTTTTGCACAGAGTTGGTTGAGGGAGCGGTAAATGACATAGACTACTAATCAGAATAGCTCGATCTAGAATAGGGATCTGGAGATAAGTAATATCCACGTACGCGAGCCGTTTAGCCGTCATAAAAACGATATCTACGCAGGCGAAGCCGCTGGCAAAAGCTAGTAACATTATAAATTTGAAAATGTGTTTATTTGTTTGTTACCTCTTCACGCTTCAACACCTCATCCAGTCAGGACGAAATTTGGCATGGAGGTAGCCTGTGTCACGGCCAAAATAGAGGCTACTTTTTATCCCGTGAAAACAGCATAGTCCGATACAGTTCCTGAAGGAACTGAAAAAAATACTGTTTTTTGATTGATTTCATTAACATCGCAACAGACCAACGGTTTGTTGTAATTTTTTGCATAGAAAGATTCAAAGGGGTTGGGAAGTGACATAGAATGGTTATAAAAATGGACCGATATAGTTCCCGAGAGTTGTGGAGTAATCTACTGCCTACGCTCGCGAGCCACTTGCAGCTTGCGCACCACTCACCCTCAGAGACACTAGTGTTTTCTAGCGAATAACTCATTTTGGTTTATTCCTGTGAGTCATTTTCATCATCATCATCATATCAGCCGAAAATCGTCCACTTCTGGACAAAGGCCTCCCCCAAGGATTTCCAATATTGCGTGCTATGCTCGGAGTTTCTCTGCGTGATCGAATCAGAAGCAAGGAGATCCGCATGAGAACTAAAGTAACCGACATAACTCATAGAATCGCTAAACTGAAGTGTCAGTGGGCAGGGCACATAGCTCGTAGAACAGATGGCCGATGGGGCAGTAAAGTTCTCGAGTGGCGACCGCGCACCGGAAAACGTAGCGTAGACAGACCTCCCACGCGGTGGACCGACGAACTGGTGAAGATCGCGGGAAGCCGATGGATGCGGGCAGCGCAGGACCGGTCGTCGTGAGTCATTTTACTGTGAACCAAATAACCTTGCCAGACGTTTGCAACGAAGCTTTCATTAAAAACGAGTACTTGTACTGCCAACGAAAAACCAATTTGTTCTACATCATCAAACTTCCAAAATCGGTTAGCCAGACTCACGCGCATAGGTCAAACGCACCCTACCTGTCTCTCTCTAACATTGAAGAGAAAAAGAGAAGCGAACACAGCTCTCTAGAATCGCCAAAAATGCAGTTTGACTTGCCTTGCCGGCGTAGGATAATGACATCGGTGCGGAGTAACGATTTTATTTTAGTACTTTGCGCAAGTGTGAATGGCTTTCAGCTTAGGATTTGGGAGTTTAATGACATTTATTCGCATGTAAGAGGCGACGGATGTTTTCCGAGAAAAACTGCTATAAAACATTCTGCTAAATGTGAGGCACTACTAATTTAAAAAAAAAGCGTCGTTGTTGGCTCAACCGGTAACGACTCGGTCCTCCTAACCAGAGGTCCCGGGTTCAAATCCGGACGGTCAATGTACCAATGCAACCACTACATTATAAACTTACCGATTGCTTTAACGCTGAAGGAAAACATCGTGAGGAAACCGGCCTATCCGATTTCAGATGTGTATGAAGGTCGCGTTGCACACGTCCGTAGGTGTTTATTTAAATGCCCTGCATGTGACCGCGGGTGATGCTAAGTGCAACACCAGGCAACTGCCGTCCATCCCTTGGATAGCATGGCTAATTGTGCCACACTATAAGAAAGAAAGAAGAATTTTTGAGATCGTTTGTACCTAGTTCTTGTTCTTATTACAGAAAATATGCCCAAATAGTGCCTAATTTCCAATGTATGGAAAGAAAATGATTGTCCATTTAAAACTCTACATCAAAAACCTACATTTTATGTAAGTACCTAGGTATACAGGGTGCAATAAAAAGGAACCGCCAACTGGTGCTTGTACTCATGATTCTGAACAACTTTTACCAAAGAGACTCATAGTCTATTCGCAAAAAAATAAACTTTTCATAAAAACCTATCAGCTGATTGAACAATTTTGAACGTTACTGTATGGAAAGTCGATTTTTGAAGTGAAAACTTATTTAGGCGCGTTGGACTATTTTGAGCTGGGAAAAAACTATTGAACTCGCGACACTGTAATGTAACCGCAACCGTACCAGGAACACTCGGAGGGTCAAAAATTATAAAACTGTAAATGTTTTTCATTTCTGTCGGCACTCCCTGACTGGTTAGGTTAAGTTTTTTTTCCAGAAATGACTATGAATGAGTTCCTTGGGGATAATTTTTTAATATGATGAGTAAGAGCCCAACTTAACGGGTCCTGTACACCAATTTTTTTTCCAGCCTGTATAAAAGTCATCATATCAGCCTACCCTAAATTAGGGCGATCGGGCCTTAGTAGACCACGCGGGCCCAGTGCGGGCTGGTCGACTTCACACACAACCTGCAAGTTTCTCCGCAGGCGTGTGCAGGTTTCTTCACCATGTGTTTTCCTTCACCGTAAGAGCGTCGGATAAACGTACATATGAATCTAAATTCTAAATCACATTGGTACGTGGCAGGATTTAAACCACGACCAACCGGACAGGAGGCGGCGGCCCTAGCCGTCACGCCACCGACGCTCTTTGTATAAAAGAAAACAAAAAACTAACATAAGTACATAAGTATTTCAAATACTTTCCTAAAATAAAATGTTCAAACATTTTTAGCTTAAACCACCCAAGTGAAAAAATCGACTTTCGTTAAACACAACATACTATCTTCTAGTACTTAATAATAATGATTGCCTTCGGCTAAAAACGCAAACACACACAAACTCGCACACATTCAAACTCTCTCTCACACACACAGAGAGTGAATTTTAGCACACCCAAAAATTACCCCCACATACATAACGTAGGCTAACATAATGCATTGATGCAAGATTGTAATTGCAGTAGGTAATATATATACGATAAATAAATGTGTAGGCCTGTGCTCAATATAATCAAAGTATATATATTAGTACTAACATACATACAGTATGCACACTCCCTGCCGCTCTCTAGATAGCGACCTCATCACCCCCTCGTCACCCAGATTGATACAGATTGGTTACAGTTTGGTTGTCGAACGTATAGGATTACGCCGCCATTTTGTTTGTTCCGTCATTCCTTTTATGAAATGTCATTTCTGGCCCGTTGTATGAAGTATCCAGGGTGTGGTACAATATATCCTATCATCATCATTTGACATAGGCCTCCAAGGGTTTACACGACGGCCGCTTCTGTGCTGCCCACATCCAGCGGCTTCTCATCGGTCCACCGAGTGGGAGACCTGCCTACGCTACATTTTCTGGTGCGCGGTCGCCACTCGAGAACTTTAATATATCATATACTTTACTATTGAACGAGCAAATTTGTATATATACAGGATGTAAAAATTGGGGTAGGACCTGTTTATTGGGGGTTATACTCATCATACTGAACAACTTTCCCCAAGGAACTCAGTCAATTAAAAAAAATGACCTTTGCATACCAAAATGTTCAAAATTGGTCGATTAGCTAATCGATTTATGTGAAGAGTTAATTTTTTTGCGATTTCAGCAAAGCCATACAAAAAAAGTTGTTCAGTATGATGAGTAGAACCCCCAGTTAATGGGACCTACACCAATTTTGTTACACCCTGTATATATTATATATTAGTTATCACGTTCTCGAAAACGGCACAAACAATTTCGATGAAATTTGCAATATCGGAGTTTAAGGGGCGAAAAATCGATCAAGCTCGTTCTCATCTCTGGGAAAAATCTTTTTTCGAAGTTTTTATGCACATCAACTTTGGGCGCAATAATATGATCGGTAAATTCACTGCAACAGATATGTAATCAATTGGCCAGTTTCATCCCCCCTTTTTATCCCTAAAGTTCTCCATTTAAAATAGAAGAAAATATATTCGTAAATACTATTTAAATTTGTTCTTATCTGTGATACCTACTTATTTAATTTGAAAGCTTTAACCACCTCCGTGGCGTAATGGTTTAGTCCATTAGCTTCACATCAGGAGGTCGCGGGTTCGATTCCCGGCTAGTCGAACTTAGTAAGACTCGGTTTGGTTGGTCGAAAGGGCATTTTCTGAGCCCGTCTGGCTAGCTACCCATCTTATCTAAGTCTTGCCGTCAAACATTAAAGCTAACAACATTGATGTGTTTCAACCTGAAGATAAGATAGCATGTTCTCCATTACGTTGAGAAATCTTGGTAAACCGTCTTCTATCTTCGGCATCATCGTCACGTACCACTACCAGGTTTGCCAATTTTGAATAAAATAATTCTAAATTCTAGGATTTTTTTTGCAGAAACTGCACCCTTATTCCGCGAACAGCCTGTCCAAAGTGCACACTGTAATAAATTATTGCCAAAATTTCCCTTTGCCCTTCCCACAGAGTGCGCGTGTGTGAGTTTGTTACGGCACGATGCATGCGCGCTGCACTGTGGGTCGATTTTCAAAACATTAACTTTTCGATTTAAAAATATTTTTTACACTTTCTAATTTTTTTTAATTAACGATTAAAAGATAAAAGTCCACCTTGTGGAAAGCCCACTTGGTGGAAAATGGCTAGCGCCACCTTTAAGTATCAATTACACCAGGCGAGTTATTCATGACGGACGCCTAAAATTTTATGTTGTAGAAAATTTGCGTCAATTTTCCACAACAATGGCTTGGATTTGAGGGTCATTAGGTTTGTGGAAAAATTAATTCATAACGCTTAACACGTTGAAAAAACGACTTCAATCGCGACAACTCAGCAGGATTTTGTATTTTTTTTTGTTTCTTTACTTTTCTAAAACAGTATATTGAGATAAAATTTGTATGAAACCACCGTGAAAGCATATACATTACCTATCAATAATAAAAAAAATAAGCATAATTAGAAAACATACAGAACTTCCCAATTGTAAACAAAAAAAAACATACAATCGAATTGAGAAACTTTGAAGTTGGTTAAGAAATCGTGCTGGCTATCTCGCCCTACCCTTCAAAACTCAGCTCGCTGTTTGGCGGTAGGTTTGGAGCATGTAACCTCCCACTCTAACCATATTGATAAAATATTACAAGGGATAATAGAGCTACATACAGCGTTTACAAAATCGTTCGGTATCCGTGGTCAGATCAGCTTAGTACGATCATACTTTTCGTGTCCACCGTAAGATTGATCAAAATATAGTGTCCATAGTGAGATCAATCTAACCACGGACACTTTTCGTGTCCACCGTCATATTGATCAAAATATAGTGTCCATAGTGAGATCAATCTAACCACGGACACTTTTCGTGTCCACCGTCAGATTGATCAAAATATAGTGTCCATAGTGAGATCAATCTAACCACGGACACTTTTCGTGTCCACCGTCAGATTGATCAAAATATAGTGTCCATAGTGAGATCAATCTAATCACAGATACCTTTCGTGTCCACCGTCAGATTGATCAAAATATAGTGTCCATAGTGAGATCAATCTAACCACGGACACTTTTCGTGTCCACCGTCAGATTGATCAAAATATAGTGTCCATAGTGAGATCAATCTAACCACAGATACCTTTCGTGTCCACCGTCAGATTGATCAAAATATAGTGTCCATAGTGAGATCAATCTAACCACAGATACCTTTCGTGTCCACCGTCAAATTGATCACAATATAGTGTCCATAGTGAGATCAATCTAACCACAGATACCTTTCGTGTCTACCGTCAGATTGATCAAAATATAGTGTCCATAGTGAGATCAATCTAACCACAGATACCTTTCGTGTCCACCGTCAGATTGATCAAAATATAGTGTCCATAGTGAGATCAATATAACCACAGATACCTTTCGTGTCCACCGTCAGATTGATCAAAATATAGTGTCCATAGTGAGATCAATCTAACCACAGATACCTTTCGTGTCCACCGTCAGATTGATCAAAATATAGTGTCCATAGTGAGATCAATCTAACCACAGATACCTTTCGTGTCCACCGTCAGATTGATCAAAATATAGTGTCCATAGTGAGATCAATCTAACCACAGATACCTTTCGTGTCCACCGTCAGATTGATCAAAATATAGTGTCCATAGTGAGATCAATCTAACCACAGATACCTTTCGTGTCCACCGTCAGATTGATCAAAATATAGTGTCCTTAATTAGATCAATCTAACCACGGACACTTTTCGTGTCCACCGTCAGATTGATCAAAGTATGGTGTCGATAGTTAGATCGGTGTCCGAAGTTAGTTCTATGAATATGAATGAACCTCCATTCCATCCACTATTATCCATACATAAAGTATATTGGAGGGTTCCGCTTAGTTAATGAAGATACCACTGGTATTAGTACTATATAATATGTATGCAATCAAAAACAAGAAACCTGAATATACCAACGTCAGAAATAAATTGGCGTCATTGGTGTTTCTTAAATTTATGCTTGTATGAACATTATATTTAGAGTTAAGAATTTCCTTTAAAATTATCGTTCAAAATCATACCGCCCTCAGGCGCATTACGGTACTAATCAAATTATTTGATTTTTTTATTTATTTTTATTATTATCTTCTTTAGATTATGTTTTTATCTTAACTTTTGTCATTAATCAAAATTTTGAATATTAAAATTTCGACTTTCCTTTCTAAAGGTTATCGTTTTGACTGACTATTTTCTGTTTTATTATCCCGACTTGTCTGTTTATTTTCTACTTTTCGAAACTAATCACTACTAAAATCCTACGTGTCAAATAGACATAGATGTGTTAATATTAACAAAGGCATAATCATCATTTATTTAAATAAGCCAGAAAAATATATAATGTGTCGAGCGCCTAAAACACCAAAATTGGACACCTTTGCATGTGTGTAGCTGGATTCAAGCTGACTTTAGTATTATTTGTATATAGTATTATTAATAGTACAGTACTATGTGTTGGTACGCGAATTTTTGGGGGTCGACTTTTGTTTTGCGGTTGAGAAGTGACTGCATCTGCTGGTATTTTAGGACATGCAATTTTAGGACTAATGAGAATTGGGTAGTTAACTACAAGTCATTTGACTTACTTACTCATTATTATCTGTCAACAACGATATTTTGAAGTAAAAATGCTTGAAGTAGCAAGGCGTGACGTCATAGTTTTTCAGAAGCATTGATGTAGGTACTATCTAAGTTTGTGATTTCAAATCATTACATTAACGAACCGGCGAAGTGCGAGTCGGACTAGCACTCCAAATGTTCTGCACCACCACACCTCTCCACACAACTACATAGTTTAGTGACAATGATATGTATTCACATTGTAAACAAAAAACATCAACGCGAGCGACAAAAAAAATGCTTTTTTTGTCATTCAGTTCGGACAACTTAGCGCGAGTACAACTCTCACTTGGTTGATTTTTATTATTTGTTGTTTTACGTAAGTACTAGTAATATAATCACACCAAGTTTCACGCTTGCATGTATTACCTTTTTAACGATAGAGCTAAATCAAAAATATTTCTAAAAACCTATAAAATAAGCGATAAGACCGCCTATATGTACAACTTCCATTCATTGTATCTTTTTTTTTTCTCTTATGTTGTGCAATAAAGTGTTTTCAATCAATCAATCAATCAAATACGTTTTCTGTATGGAGACCCCCCTATTTTTCATTTGTTTCTAATTTTTGATGTGTAACATCTTTGCTCTCGCTTTCCTGCAGTTTGTGGGAGTGATTTCGTGAAATGGGACGGAAATGTGTCCCATGGGACGGAAATGTGTCCACTTGTAACAGGAAGTCGCGTTTTTTCAGGCTTCAAAAGCGCGGAAAAGGCAAAGGTATCTATGACCAACAGCCTAGTCCTGCCGTACCTTTGCCGTCCTTTTATAAAGTATTTTGTCACATGTTACACATCATATGCGAGTACTGTAGGTCTCGCTCGAATTTTTTATTATTTTTTGTTATAGCGGCAACAGATATACACATTCAGTGAAAATTTCAACTGTCTACCTATTACGGTTCATGAAAGACAGCTTGCTGACAGACGGACATACACGTTGGGTGTACAGAACCCTAAAAATAAAAGATGCTATGGACAACAAGACGAGTTTAGCATGAAAGTTTCTTACCTACTTACAGTACATATCATGTTTGGGCTCATTGGAATGGTCTCTGGGACCTATTCATGGTTATAGGTATGTCATCATCATCATCATCATATCAGCCGAAAATTGTCCACTGCTGGACAAAGGCCTCCTCCAAGGATTTCCACGACAACCGGTCCTGCGCTGCCCGCATCCATCGGCTTCCCGCGATCTTTACCAGGTCGTCGGTCCATGTATGTAGATAGGTATGTAGATGGTGAAAAAAGGCTAGTGGGGTTTTTTAAAATTTAAAATTGTTGTATTTATTGTTTAAGGAAATTTTGTTACGAAGTACTTGTAATATTAACAATCCTTACTAATATTATAAATCAGAAAATGTGTTTGTTTGTTTGTTTGTTACCTTTTCACGCTTCAACGCCTTGACCAATCTTTACGAAATTTGGCACGCAGGTAGCCTGTGTCACGGGGAAGGACACAGGCTACTTTTTATCCCGGGAAAATAGCATAATCTGATGCAGTTCTTGGGGGAACAAAAAAAAATACTCGATTGTTGTGATTTTTTGCACAAATATGGTTGAGTAGGTGGGAAACGACATTTATTTATTTATTTATTAGGAAGACTTACAGCTAATGTAACATTATAAAAATCAAACAAAAAACAGAAAGCCACTCAAAAGTCCTTACTAATAGAGACATAAGATGATCAATACAGCAACTTCGAAAGTTCACGGTAACACGCAAGCACCGGTATTCAACAAAATATTAAAGGTTAAACAAAATAAAAAGTAAAAATACAGCATCTTTATGATCAGCGGGCTAGTCCTCGAAAAAAGGCCGACTAAGCATTCGTCTCGCCACCGCCACACTTGTACAAAATAGATCTAGTGGGTAATCCTTACACAAATTGTTGAAATTATTGCTTGCTCGCAACAGATATAATTTCTGCCTGAAATTGGTACATGCGGGCGGAATGAATAATAAATTGTTGTGCCTATGGTTCTTTTTTTTTTACTATAATTTACTAATCACCCTTAAAGACTAATATATATACTTTGGTTACGGATTGACGTGATTTTTGCACAGAGATAGTTAGGGAGGTGTAAAGTGACTTAGACTACTAATGAGCATGACGCTTGCACCTACCCAAAGGGTAAACTACAAAGCATGACATAAATCCCGATGGATCTGAGAAAACCTATTTCCACGCTCACACGCACCTTAAGGGTAAACTACAAAGCATGACATAGATCCCGATGGATCTGGAGAAAACCTAGTTCCACGCTCGCACCTACCCTAAGGGTAGACTACAAAGCATGACATAGATCCCGATGGATCTGTAGAAAACCTATTTCCACGCTCGCACCTACCCTAAGGGTAAACTACAAAGCATGACATAGATTCCGATGGATCTGGAGAAAACCTATTTCCACGCTCGCACGCACCCTAAGGGTAAACTACAAAGCATGACATAGATCCCGATGGATCTGGAGAAAACCTATTTCCACGCTCGCACGCACCCTAAGGGTAAACTACAAAGCATGACATAGATCCCGATGGATCTGGAGAAAACTTATTTCCACGCTCGCACCTACACTAAGGGTAGACTACAAAGGTAGGGAACTCGAACGCCCTTCGTTTGAAAATGTGTAAGCAATGTGAATTAATTAATTACATACAGCGGCTAACGAGGTCACTTGACTATGATTGATTGCATGGTTTGCTTATACAAAACTAGTAGTATGTTATAAAGTTTTCTTATATAACTTTAAGTAATTATATGCGCTTATAAAGCTTCTTTCAGGTACACTTAAATATTAGGTCTTTACCTATGAAATTGCCGTTTGTTCAAAAAAAGTTTAAAGATGAAAATTAATATTAAGAACAATAGTTATTAAAACAAAATTAATTCTCAAATTAGCATTATTCTATTAGAAATTAAATGGTGGTAAACATATGACTATTGTTTAGATATTTTGAGAGCACGGTGGCTTTAACCCCATGAAGTCGGGTTTTTTCACCTGAAAAAAAAACGCCTTTGTTGAGGCTAAATATGCACATTTTTAATTTTAAAGCTCTAGAGTTATAGCAGCAGTTTCTTCGTTACTAAAGTCATATTTGGGAATACCCCGCATAAGATTTCGTCACTTTCAGGAAAATTCAAGAAAATTATTTAGTCTAAAAATTGCCCCATCTGACCACTAAGAAAACGCCATTCAATGGTACATAGCTCAGAGGATTAAAATATGAAATACATTCCACTAGTTACTAATTAAATACCATAAGTAGTGTCACCATAAGGTCAATAATAAAAAACAACTACTTTTTTATTTTTAATTAAAATTAGAATTGAATTTCAAAAACTGAATCGACTATTTCATAGGAATAGACCTATTATATGCAATGATAAGTTAGACTTTTAAGGATTGCAGTAGTTTATTAAATATCATCATCATATCAGCCGAAGGAAGTCCACTGCTGGACATAGGCATTAAATATATTATAATTATAATATAAGATCGCAGGAGGCCGATGGATCCGGGCGGCGCGAGACCGGTCGTCGTGGAAATCCTTGGGTGAGGCCTTTGTCCAGCAGTGGACGTTTTTCGGCTAATATGATGATGATGATGATGATGATGATGATATATATTTAATAAGAATGCACATTAACCACCCCGTGGCATAATGGTTGAGACCATTAGCTTCACATCAGGCGGTCGTGGGTTCGATTTCGGCGGTATCTAACTTTGTAAGACTCGTTTTAGTTGGTTATATGTAGCTTAGTTAGTGGAAGGGCATTTATATGTAGCTCTTTGGAAAGACAGATGGACAGCCGAGGCTTAGTAATAGCAAAGTAAAATATATATATACATTTTAGTTAGTGGAAGGGCATTTTCTAAGCCCGCCTGGCTAGCTACCACCATCTTATCTAAGTCTTGCCGCCATACATTAGTGCTAACAACATTATGTGTTCCGGGTTGAAGATAAGATAGCCAGTTCCCTTATTACGTTGGGGAATCTTGGTAAGCCCGCTTCCATCTTCGACATCATCGTCACTTAGCATCAAGTGAGATGATGCTAAGGGCTTACCAATCCTATCCCACTAGTAATATTATAAACGCGAAATTTTGTAAGAATGTATGGATGTATGTTTGTTACTCTTTCACGCAAAAATTACTGAACGGATCTGGCTGAAATTTGGTAGGTAGACAGATTAGGAACTGAATCAAACACATAGGCTAATTTTTTGCACGCTCGCGAACTGCTTACGGCTCACGCACTGCGCACCCTCAAAAATTCATAAAAACGTTGTCCACAACCGAAACCGCTAGTAAAAATAAAAAAATAAAAAAACATTGAATAAGCATATGTAATTGATTGATTGCTTGAGCATGGCTTACCATCAACCAAATATAATCTCACAAAATTTAGAACCCGCCGTTGATCGAACCATCGACCACTGGTGGGAAACGACAGGCTAACATCAAGAGGCGGTTATTTTCATCCGTCCTTTGGTATAATTAAGTTAGGAAGAATATGTAACTATACGAGTAACTCATACAGTATGTAACAAGGTTTTCTTTTCATTACACGGAACAGTATTCTCGGAGAGATTTATAGTCTTAAAAACCCGGTCAAACGAGAGTCAATCTTGAGCACCGAGGGTTCTCACCACACAATTTTGTAGTTATTTATTTATTTACCAAAAACAATTATGTAGTTACTAGCTGTTTCCCGCGGCTTCACCCGCGTGCACAACGTTTCTATGACTTTTCGAGGGTGCGCCGTGCGCGAGCCGCAAGCGGCTCGCGAGCGTGGAAAAATGTAGCCTATGTCCTTTCTCAGGGTCTAAAGATTGTCTGTGCCAAATTTCATCAAAATCGGTTGAGAGGTTTAAGCGAAAAAGCGTAACAGACAGACAGACAGAGTTACTTTCGCATTTATAATATTAGTAGGGAAGGGATAGGGATAGTAGGGATGTTGTGTATACACAAAAATAAACTGTTTCATTCGCTTTGGGATCATATCGCTCATTTGGTACTACAATGACGAAAATTCACTTTTTGTAACTTTACAGGAGAGCGATTTAAAAAAATTTTCAACTTTCATCATCCAGTTAATGACCTTTAAATATATCACTATTCTATGATTTTAGACTTAAAACATGGCATAAGTATTATAGTTTTATGAGTAGTCTATGTCAACTGTTTATCTATATAAATATCTCTTTTATAAAAAAAAACTAGAGCGACACCCCCAATTTTGTCATTGTTCCACCAGGATTCTTTTAATTATATGTAATGCTTTCATACAAAACTCAATATAAGGTTACAGAAGAAAACAGTTTTTTTTAATCATTTTTAATTATTCATTTGGTAACTTCTACAATACTTAGTTAACCAGAAAATCACATTTTGAAAAACGCAGTCGCTTGAATTTATTCAACTATCAGTCGTATAAATAACAACTTCTCAATAGGGACTAATTTTTAATCCTATACTAAATCTTTACTCATTATAAATATCATCATCATATCAGCCACAAATCATCCACTGCTGGACAAAGGCCTCCCCCAAGGATTTCCACGACGACCGGTCCTGCGCTGCCCGCATCCAAAATATAAGTAATTCAATTCTGCCAACTAAAAAACAGATTCAATTACAACTAAAATTCTTAACACACGTTGACAAAAGCTAACCATTATTTTTAATCATCCGCCGATATTTTTTGGTACCTCGTATAAAACTTATATAAAATTTGCCGTCACTTTCACTTAATCAACTTGCAGTCGTATTACTAAGATTAATTTCACTTAAGCTTAAACAATCTCAACTTCTCGATTAGAAGCAATTTTCAAGAGTTTGACTTACATACATTATCAACCGACTTCAAAAAGGAGGAGGTTCTCAATTCGACTGTATGTTTTTTTTGTATGTTTGTTACGCGATATCTCCGCCGATTGTGAACCGATTTTCAAAATATTTTTTTTATTCGAAAGAGTATGCTCTCGAGGGGGCCCATTGTCACCAAGTCAGGATCTGAGGATCGGATCTCAGGGAAATCGAGAACAACCCTCAAATTATATAGGCACATATTACGTGTTGCATGTATTTCCTAAAACTGTTCAAGTTTTGGTGTCTATTAGTCATCATCTCATGTTGATGAGCTGATGAAGGAAGGTACAACTCCTTAGCTGTTAGGAGATGGAGGATAATTCTTCAAATATTTTGCGTAGATACGGTAAGTATAGACCGATAGTTGTATTCTTTCAAATTATTCAGATGAGCTGATGATGGAAGATTTAACTCCTTAACTTTCATTCTGTTAAGATGATGATGGAAACTACAGGAATCTGTATCTTTTAATGAAACACATGCTTTATGATTTAATGGTTCCTATGGGCGAGTGGGTGATTGGGTATAACGTTTTTAAATAGATAGAATTATCACTAAAAATAAATAAAATAAAAATAAAAGTTTAAAAAACTTAAAAACCGACTTCAAAATGAAATTCACTCAAAAGTATGAAATAATATTATTTACTTAGATACACGACATTAACCAACAATAACGAAATCAAAGGTAGGTACGAATTAAATTAGGGGCCTAAAATTTTTTTCTGAGGTCGGTGTCAGCAATGCCATCGAATCTAAAACATTTGATACGAAAGTAGCTGCATGCTGGTACCGACCTAAAATAAATTTCCCAAAAATAATGGAGAAAAAATTAAGAAGTTGAATATTCCATAATTCATAATTTACATTATCGTCGTTTTCCCGCAAAATAAATATAATATCTGGGGAAATATCAAGGTAACTACGCTTTTTTGTCGCTGTTCCGCCGAGTGGAGATAAAAAAAATGACACATTTATCTTTTGGTCATTGCTGCACACAAAATAACTTTATGGAAACAACGACGAAACTAAGCATTGTCGTCGCTGTTCCGCCAAGTGCAGATAAAACAAATGTCACATTTATATTTTCGTCATTGTTGCACACAAAATAAGTCCTCACTTAACGGAAACAACGACAAAATTAAGCATTGCCGTCGTTGTTGCACCAAACTGACACCTCACTTCAAGAAACTCCCCCGCACAACTGACTAAATCGCCGTTGTAGCTGTAGAATGCTTGCGTTTTGGTATAAAAGTAACAATGACGTCAACGCCATCTAGCCGCAGTTTATGAAAATACATTACTGTCGATTTTACCCCGAAAGTAACCAACCTAAATATATCGTTTGACATACTTAACTCATTTTTGATAAAAACTTTAATTACGTCATTGTAGTACCAAATGAGCGATATTATGCACGAGTAAGATCGACACTTGATCGGCTTTTATTATTGGTAGTTTTATTTAAGGGTTTACAATACTGACTCACTCGGTGGCTCAGTGGTTAGTGCTCTTGACTGCTGAACCGAGAGTTGTGGGTTCGATCCCCACCCAGAGCAAACATTTGTGTGATGTGCAGATTTGTTTGCTCTGTGTCTGGGTGTTACATATCTATATATGTATGTATTTAAACGTATATAAGTATATATCAGTCTCTGGTTCCCATAACACAGAGAATCCTACTTTGGAGCCAAATGACCATGTGTAATTTGTCAAAAAAAAAAAAGATCTGATCATCCAAGTGTGACGATTGTATGCCTTACTGTTTTTACGATAGAGCAAGAATTTTTTTTTGAAAAAAACAACCTTTACTATCTTTGGTACTTGGGTTGCTAAGTGCAACACCAGGCAATCGCCACCTATCCCTTGGATAGCACGGTTAATTGTGCCACACGATAAGAGAAAAAGAGAGAGAGAGATTAAAATCCGCTATAATAATTAATAAAACATATTCTGTGAAGATTTCAACTGGCTTCTACGGTTCTAAAGTTTATATGTAGCTCTTTGGAAAGACAGATGGACAGCGGTATATATATATACTAACATACAGTATGGACACTCCCCGCCGCTCTTTAGATTGATACAGATTGGTTACAGTTTGGGTGTAGAACGTATATGATTTCGCCGTCATTTTTTTGTTCCGTCTTTCCTTTTTTGAAATGTCATTTCTGGCCCGTTGTATGAAGTGTCCAGGGTGTGGTAGTAGAGTCTCGATTACCTTTGCGTATTACGAAAACATAAAAAAAATATTTATCGATCAGCTGATTGAACAATTTTGAGCATTATGTAGGAGTAAAAAAAATTGAGAATCAAAAATTGAAAATTGACAAAAAAAACTCGTTATGGAAAGTTTTTCAGTATGAGGAGTATTATGTTTATTCTTTGTTTTCCTACCCATAGCTACCCCTAATGGTAAGGCCATTAGCTTCACATCACGAAGTCGTGGGTTCGATTCCCAGAGGACACGAACTTTGGAAGACTCAGTTGGGTTGTCGGAAGGGCATTTCCTAAGCCCACCTGGCTAGCTAATACCATCCTATCTAAGTCTTCCAGCCAGACATCAATGTTAACAACATTGATGTGTTTCGGCTTGAAGATAAGATAGCCAGATCACCATTGCGTTGGAGAATCTTGGTCAGCTCGCTTTCCTCTTCGGCATTATCTTCACACTTCATGAGATGATGCCAAGGGCTTACCAATTGTGGATATTTTAAAAAATACCAGTGTGCTTTTAGACCACACGACTGAAGTAAAAGTTTTTTAGCTCCATCTAGGTATATGTATGAAAGTAAATACTTAATCTTCAGAAAATAATCAAATCTTTTTTGTCATATGGACTTATAGACAGTTTATGAAAAGAGTTTTATTATCCTCTGAAAATGATCAAATCTTTTTTATCTAACATGTTTGTTTTGATTGTTTGACAAACGATATTTTTGCCTTGGCAAACAAAAATAAATAGTATCTCTCTTTCTATCTTCACTAATTTATATATCCCTCTCAACTTCCGTTCGCCTCGCCCGAACACACTTCCGTAACGCTCTCGTCACGCATCCATCCACCAGCTTACTCCCCAAGTCAAGCGTGCGTAATAAAGTTTCACTTTAAAAATGCCTAGTAATTGGTACCTACATTTAAATAAGGCCGCCTATTGTATTTTTTACTGTAATATTTTTTGTGTTCTCTGTTTCTCATATAATGCAATTAAGAATATTGAATTAAATCGATGAGGAAACTGTGTCCTATGTACACTAATTGTTATACACCCTGTATTTACAGAACTCAATCACCAGGAAAAACCCACTAAGTGGGTCATTTTTACATTTCAAATGATTAACAATACATTTCACACATACCGGCCAACCATACATTCATTGTAAGCACAACGCATTCGCAGTCTCCATTGTCTTCTTAAAGCACCTCTAAAAGGAGTACGATCTTTTTAGAGTTTCGAGACTTTGAAAGAGACTTTATTGCATTCGCATTAAAGCTCTTTGGTACTAATGCACCAAAACTTTTCTGCAAAGTTAGTTTTGCGTTCCAGAATCCAATTTTATCGCAATTTCATCTTTATCTTGAAGTCAATAAGGTACTCGTAATGTGACTCAGGTTGGTATTGAGATGGGTAAAAAATTGCGGTTGGTCTTTGAGTTTGTCCATAACGGTACATCAGGTTTGGAAAGTCTGCAGGGTCGATGTATCGCTCAATATATCACTTGGATGCTGTGAGTACTTACATAGAGGTTACGTAGCTACCTACCTTTGTTTTTTAATGGAAAATTTGAGGGCGTTTTCTGCAACTCACTGGGAAGTCATGGAAAGTACACGCAAACCCAAATAATGCGTATTCACTCTCGCCTTGAATTGGGAAACACTGACGCAGGCAACGAGTTCTAGTCCTTCACTTCGTTGTTAAGGGTTTAAGATGCCTCAATCCGAGCAGGTTGATACGTGTTAAAATAATATCGAACGTACGAGTAAGTCGGCGGGCTTCAACGCGGCTGTTACGTTGAATTGAAACCGAACGCCCAATTCTCGATATTTACATGTTTTTGATACTTTTAAATAAGTTTAAAAAAATGTGTTCAATTAAAATGAAAGGTCTTAAAGTCGCCGATTTTCGTGTGTTGGTTTCATTCAACATTAACTATTTGTTTTTGAGAAATTTTGCAATTAATGCCAAAAACAGGGTCTACAGTTTATTTTTTACATGAAAAGTGATAATATTTTTAAAATTGTATTCAATTAAATCGTTTTTTTATTACTTTAATTATATTACATATTTTTTCCATAGTAATAGCTTTACACAGTCTTTCAATAATTAGAATTGAATATTGTCATTTGACCTATCTTAAGGCCTTAATGAATGTGGAAGCTAAAGTTTCGTGCAGTTAGGTAAATCATCAATATGTGGATCCCCTCCCTGCGTCTCAGTGACGGTTGTTGGAATAGAGCTGGAGTTCATGCAGCTACTCGTACGTGAAGAAATCCAAAAGGTTTTTAAGGCGAGAGAGAATACGCGGCATATTACTTATTACGGATAGTTGATTATCGTGTTTTTTCCTCGTATGAATCGTTGCGTCGCTTGAGGCGAACTTAAAATAATTAATAATAATTAATTATCGATTAAATAATTTAACAAAGGACAGATAAACGAAATAGGCAGAATTTATTTGAGCTCAATGTCTGCAGCCACATAAAACAAAGGATCATTAAAAAACTTACACTGTAGTTTTATTTCTACTCATAAACGCCTCCACTCTATTTCCTTTATTGTTTATTTATCTTTTGTAGTTTACATTATTATATTTTGTAGTTTATGTTATAATATTTTGTAGTTTGCATTGTAATATTTTGTAGTTTACTTTATAATATTTTGTAGTTTACATTAAAATATTTTGTAGTTTACATTATAATATTTTGTAGTTTATGTTATAATATTTTGTAGTTTATATTATAATATTTTGTAGTTTACATTAAAATATTTTGTAGTTAACATTTATTATTTTTAATTATGTAGATGATTAAGTACCTAGGGGAAGGCCACATATACGATGGAAGGATGACATCAAAAAGGTGGCGGGCAGCTACTAGATCCTTACTGACCAAAATAGGACAAAGTGGAAGGAATTAAAGGAGGCTTACACCAAACTAATGGTAGAAAAAGGCTGAAAAGAAGAAGATGATGATTAGTAAGATTCTTCATTCTAGCATCTTCTTCCCTACAAAACGTGAAGGTTTATTTGTATATATTTATTTTAGTAAGAATAGTAAGTATTCTATTTTTAGGTATGAATTATGTATAACATTAATTTATTTACTATTGGTATGTATTATTTATGTGAGTAGATCGGGTTAGTTTACATTATATTATATTAGTATGTTTTTCATGTAAATATTTGTGTGCAATAAATTATATGTATTTTAATCTGAAACGCGGCAGAGTTTCAACTTTCAACACGTTGTACAATTGAGACATTATCTTTTTTTTACGCCAGACAGTGTAACGGACCTAATAATTATTTTTGATCGATCGACGATCCGACGGCAGGAAAGTACAGACTCGACTACACTTTTAAATCACTATAGCAGTATTTTACTCGAATGGCCCTTTAACCGCCTCCGTGGCATAATGGTAGTCCATTGGCTTCACACCAGGAGGTTCGCGGGTTAGATTCCCGGCCGCGTCAACTTTGTAAGACTCGGTTTGGTTGGTGGTAGGTCACAGCCTGCCTGGCAAGCTATCACCATCCTATCTAAGTCTTGCCACCAAACATCAGTGTTAACAACATGGATGGGTTCCGGCTTGAAGATAAGATAGCCAGATCTCTTGCTTTGGGAAATCTTGGTAAGCCCGCTTCTTCCATCTTCGGCATCATCGTCACTTACCATCAGGTGAGATGATGCCAAGGGCTTATCAATTGTGGATTATATAAAAAAGGCCAAGTTCAAGAAGTCCCAAGTCCGTTTTGTTTAGTTTAAACAATGGCGCGGCTAAATGTTACTTTATCTCTTAAAAAAACACAAAAATATTTACAAACACCCGATCAAGTCGAGTGACGTAGACATTTTCGCAAATACTTTATACAATATTGATATTTTAGTTAGATCTAAACTCTAACTTGTTAAATTATATTTTGTTTTTATAGTAGCTAACTTTATATTTTTATCTTTATTTGTATTACTTCTACTGGTGCATTTCGCCGTTGTTCTTGATTGTTGTAAGTTTTTATTACTTTTCAACACTTTCAAATAAGTTTAAAAAAATGTGTTCAATTAAAATGAAAGGTCTTAAAGTCACCGATTTTTGTGAGTTGGTTTCATTCAATATTAACTATAAGTTTTAGAGAAATTTTGCAGTCAATGCCAAAAACAGGGTTTACAGTATATATTTTTTACATTAAAAATGGTAATATTTTTAAAATTGAATTCAATTAAATTACTTTAAGTAAATTACACATCAATCACAATCTTTCAATAATTTGAATTGAATATTGTGATTTGACCCATCTTAAGGCCTTAAGTCTTGTATTTCCAGTATGTAATATGTTTGAAACTGTGTTTAAAATCCTGTTGATGACCTAATAAATAAATAAAAAATACCTACCTGGTTTCCACGACTTCGGGAACATTTCCCAAAATCCTTTCTTAGCGTATGCCTATACGTTACAATTGATATCTGTTTGCCAAATTTCAGCCCGATCCATCTTGTGTTTTAAGCTGTGCGTTGATAGTCAATCAGTCAGTCAGTCAGTAAGTCACGGTTTCTTTTTATACATATATACAGAAAATTTAATTATCACAAATGATGGTCAACAAGTATTACTTAGATGGCTCTTCAGATTAATCAACAACTATGAGTCTCAGTAATAGGGATGACGAACGCTATTCATCTGATTTACTTTTTATCATCTGTCAAACTAGACATTTTGTTCTAAAAATGTTGGAAATACCTAGGCGTGACGTCATAGTTTTGCAGCGTCATTTATGTACTCATTTTGTTATTTTGGTGAACTAAAAATCGAAGACTTAACGGAAAACAAAACGAGTAAGGTTTTCCGAAGCTTAACTAGGAGGGCAATTTAGTGATCAAGAGTTCATAATTTATTTCTGATGCTGTCGTCATCCCTATTAGGTCTGGCTTAAAAATAAACGGAAAAAGTGGCTCTGCCACTACCTTCTACCAATGTCGCAGCCCTTGGGTACGCAGAGGGAGGTCTACGGGTATTGTAGGCCTTCACCACTGAGTGGACTACCTTCTACCAATGTCGCAGCCCTTGGGTACGCAGAGGGAGGTCTACGGGTATTGTAGGCCTTCACCACTGAGGCCACTACCTTCTACCAATGTTGCAGCTCTTGGGTACGCAGAGGGAGGTCTACGGGTATTGTAGGCCTTCACCACTGAGGCCACTACCTTCTACCAATGTTGCAGCCCTTGGGTACGCAGAGGGAGGTCTACGGGTATTGTAGGCCTTCACCACTGAGGCCACTACCTTCTACCAATGTTGCAGCCCTTGGGTACGCAGAGGGAGGTCTACGGGTATTGTAGGCCTTCACCACTGAGGCCACTACCTTCTACCAATGTTGCAGCTCTTGGGTACGCAGAGGGAGGTCTACGGGTATTGTAGGCCTTCACCACTGAGGCCACTACCTTCTACCAATGTTGCAGCTCTTGGGTACGCAGAGGGAGGTCTACGGGTATTGTAGGCCTTCACCACTGAGGCCACTACCTTCTACCAATGTTGCAGCTCTTGGGTACGCAGAGGGAGGTCTACGGGTATTGTAGGCCTTCACCACTGAGGCCACTACCTTCTACCAATGTTGCAGCTCTTGGGTACGCAGAGGGAGGTCTACGGGTATTGTAGGCCTTCACCACTGAGGCCACTACCTTCTACCAATGTTGCAGCTCTTGGGTACGCAGAGGGAGGTCTACGGGTATTGTAGGCCTTCACCACTGAGGCCACTACCTTCTACCAATGTTGCAGCTCTTGGGTACGCAGAGGGAGGTCTACGGGTATTGTAGGCCTTCACCACTGAGGCCACTACCTTCTACCAATGTTGCAGCTCTTGGGTACGCAGAGGGAGGTCTACGGGTATTGTAGGCCTTCACCACTGAGGCCACTACCTTCTACCAATGTTGCATCTCTTGGGTACGCAGAGGGAGGTCTACGGGTATTGTAGGCCTTCACCACTGAGGCCACTACCTTCTACCAATGTTGCAGCTCTTGGGTACGCAGAGGGAGGTCTACGGGTATTGTAGGCCTTCACCACTGAGGCCACTACCTTCTTCCAATGTTGCAGCTCTTGGGTACGCAGAGGGAGGTCTACGGGTATTGTAGGCCTTCACCACTGAGGCCACTACCTTCTACCAATGTCGCAGCTCTTGGGTACGCAGAGGGAGGTCTACGGGTATTGTAGGCCTTCACCACTGAGGCCACTACCTTCTACCAATGTCGCAGCTCTTGGGTACCCAGAGGGAGGTCTACGGGTATTGTAGGCCTTCACCACTGAGTGGACTAATACCTGTGCTATGTCTTTTGGTGCGTAGTCGCCATTTTAGACCTTTACTGCCACAACGGCCGCCTGTTCTACGAGCTATGGTGAAGGTCGATTTAGAAATATTTAGGGGACGCCTTTGTCCAACATTGGACGGCTTTTAGCTGATAAGATGACAATAGGCCTAACTATACTTTTGCAGGCCTCTTCGTTGCCATAGCATAGAAACCCCCTAATAATTTCTTAAATTTTAAAATTTTAGTTTCCCTGGAAATAGCCAGTCTGAGGGATAGTAGTCTGTCAAATGAAAACTACGCTTCGTGTATTAATTTTACTAACTCTAGTAAAATTAAAACAATTAGCTTTTATAATAAATATTATTTTTTCGCCCGTGTGAGTATCGTTTTCATGACTGTATAATCGAGGGTGCACGGTTCGCAAGCCGCAGCGACTTGCAAATGTAGAATAAAAATTAGCTTATGTGTTTATCTATAATTGCTTGATTCATATATTTACCTACTAAATTTTATCCAAGTCCGTTCAGCCGTTTAGGCGTGAAAATGGAACAAACAAACATGCATACTTTCGCGTTTATAATATTAGTGTGATCAAAATAGCTGCCAGTATTGTATGTTAAATGCTTGATTTTAACACAAGCTCAAAAAATCAATAAAGTGACTATTAGAGCCATAAAAAAAATTTAAAGGACTTTTTTAACCAATTCTGAACTAAAATTCATAAAATGATTCAAGATTCAAGGTATTTATTCAAAATTGGTGCAAATGACACTCTTTCTGATAGTCATAACATAATTTCATAATAATAACATAATTTCATTTGTGAAAAATAAAAAAAATAAACAATCATTACTTAATAACGTCAAAATGCAATCCTTGAAATAAACCAGATTATGTCGTTAGAACATGAAAACAACATGACATGAAAAGTTTTACATAAAAATTAATGAATAATGCCCAGTTCACACGGACAGCACCTGGTCACGAGTATAACGCGAGAGTCAGCCATCGCTCCCATCAACCATATTAGAGGGAAAGGAACGACCCGGCTCCCGATGCGCCAAAATGTCTTTTATCTCCCTATTAGTTAGTTTTCTTGATGGCTCTGTGACCTTAACTTCTTTACCTTTTTCAAGTAGTCGTATCTCAAGACAGGAACCCTAAAAGGTTTCTCAGATCATCTATGCGCATGCGATCGATCCACGTCTCGATCGGCCGTAACGAGAGAAAGCGTTTCCGAGAACTCAGTCATAGTAGGTTATCTTCATACAATGGTACATCGCGCGGTTTGTATGTGTGCTCGTCAGTAGGCACTCACGCACACTACAATAATAAGAACGACTTCTTTCCTTTTATCAAAGAAGTCGTTCTTATTATTGTATTATACGCACACTACAATAATAAGAACGACTTCTTTCCTTTTACTAAAGAAGTCTTTCTTATTATTGTATCGTACGCACACTAAAATAATAAGAACGACTTCTTTCCTTTTACTAAAGAAGTCTTTCTTATTATTGTATTGTACGCACACTACAATTATAAGAATGACTTCTTTCCTTTTACTAAAGAAGTCTTTCTTATTATTGTATCGTACGCACACTAAAATAATAAGAACGACTTCTTTCCTTTTACTAAAGAACTCGTTCTTATTATTGTAGTGTGCGTACAATACAATAATAAGAATGACTTCTTTCCTTTTACTATATACACAATGGTAAAACGCGCGGTTTGTATGTGTGCACGTCAGTAGACACGCACGCACACTACAATAATGAGAACGACTTCTTTCCTTTTACTAAAGAAGTCGTTCTTATTATTGTAGTGTGCGTACGATACAATAATAAGAACGACTTCTTTCCTTTTACTAAAGAAGTCGTTCTTATTATTGTAGTGTGCGTGCGTGCCTACTGACGCACACACATACAAACCGCGCGATGTACCATTGTATGAAGATAACTACTGTTCTTTATTTTAAATATGACTCAGTGCTGCGCTTGAGAGTCTTGTAACCATTGCAACTAAATCAGACGTAGAGGGGAACGGATGCATTCTGTTGCGTAGCTGTGTTCAGCATACACACAGGGGTCCAGCCCTTCTGAGCTGGTCCAAAATCAGAGGTAGAGGGGAACAGATGCATTCTGTTGCGTAGCTGTGTTTAGCATACACACAGGGGTCCGGCCTTTCTAAGCCGGTCCAAAATCAGAGGTAGAGGGGAACGGATGCATTCTGTTGCGTAGCTGTGTTCAGCATACACACAGGGGTCCAGCCCTTCTGAGCTGGTCCAAAATCAGAGGTAGAGGGGAACGGATGCATTCTGTTGCGTAGCTGTGTTCAGCATACATACAGGGGTCCAGCTCTTCTGAGCTGGTCCAAAATCAGAGGTAGAGGGGAACGGATGCATTCTGTTTCGTAGCTGTGTTCAGCATACACACAGGGGTCCAGCCCTTCTGAGCTGGTCCAAAATCAGAGGTAGAGGGGAACGGATGCATTCTGTTGCGTAGCTGTATTCAGCATACACACAGGGGTCCAGCCCTTCTGAGCTGGTCCAAAATCAGAGGTAGAGGGGAACGGATGCATTCTGTTGCGTAGCTGTGTTCAGCATACACACAGGGGTCCAGCCCTTCTGAGCTGGTCCAAAATCAGAGGTAGAGGGGAACGGATGCATTCTGTTGCGTAGCTGTGTTCAGCATACACACAGGGGTCCAGCCCTTCTGAGCTGGTCCAAAAACTGATCTTAAGACCTATAGTAGAATCTAACGAAAAAAGAAAAAAGTTTATTGCAGTATCTCATTGTAAAAATATTACATGTTGCAGGAGACTTCTTTTAAGTATAAGAATACTTGTGCCAGAAGAATCCGCTCTTCCATCCTTACTATAATATTATAAATGTGAAAATGTGTTTGTTTGTTTGTTACTTTTTCACGCTTCAACGCCTTGACCAATCTTTATGAAATTTGGCGTGCAGGTAGCTTGTGTCACGGGGAAGGACATAGGCTACTTTTCATACCGGGAAAATAGCATAATCTGATGCAGTTCCTGAGGGAACTAAAAAAATACTCGATTGTTATGATTTTTTGCACAGAGATGGTTGAGTAGGTGGAAAACGACATAATTTACTAATCACCTTTAAAGACAGTCATAAAAACGATGTCCACGCGGGCGGAGCCGCTGGAAAAAGCTAGTAACTAATAAACAACATACAGAGATACAATAAGAAAAATTGAAAACAATAATACTTTACAAATATATGCGCTACGTATTATTAAGCACGCGCGTGTAAGTATTTATGTGTGCATGTGATTGAGTGTGTGTGAATTTATGTGTGTGTGTGTGGTTTGTGGGCGTGTGTGTTGTGTAATGTGTAATCTAATACATTTGTGATTTTATTTTTGACCAGTTTTTTTAAAATTAACAATTGGTAAGCCCTTGGCATCATCTCACCTGATGGTAAGCCGATCATGCCAATAGGGAGCTGGCTATCTTATCTTCAAGCTGGAATTGATATTTGGCAGCAAGACTGTGATAAGATGGTGGTAGCTAGCCAGGTGGGCGCAGAAAACCACTTCCAAATTGAATCTTACTAGATTAGACTCCGCCGGAAATCGAACCTGTGACCTCCTGATGTGAAGCTAATAGATTTAACCATTACGCCACGGAGGCAGTTAAAAAGTAAGTAAGACCAGTTTCAGCTTGTCAAATAATGTACGGCCGGCGTAGCGAAAATATTAAAGGTACGGAGTTCTTGGACTTGTGATTGATCATTTGAGGCTTCGTCATCCTAGTTTGGGGCCCAATATTCGTGGGTGATTTGTCCCTGTTTTTTTTTTATTATTCTCTATCAATTAACAGCAAAAAAACGGTATTCACAAAGAACAATAGTTTTAATAACGTAATTATTTTTTATGAGTTTAAAATTTTGTTTAAATTTTAATCACAATTGATTAATAAAATTACATTTCGTTTTAAACAAAACACCACAGCATGATTTGGAAACCTATGCAATGTAGGTAGAATGTGTGCAATAAAATTCATAAAAAATGTGTTTATTTCACAAACTTTTTAGCTATAAAAAGGCTGTTAAACGTACATAACCGTTTGTTAGTCACAAAATTCGGTCAAGATACCTGTGGGTAGTAAAATGCTTTAATGCACTTTTTATTGCTGATTAGTATCTTCTAGTTAAGCGTCCATCATTAAATGTCAGTGCTTCGCCGTTCTTTTGAAAATTCATTTGTGTTTATGATGTAAATCATCATCATATCAGCTCATATACGTCCCCACCGAGGGGCTCGAGCCTACCCTGTATTAGGGCGATCGGGCCTTAGTCGACCACGCGGGCCCAGTGCGGGTTGGTCGACTTCACACACAACCTTCGAGTTTCTTTGCAGGTGTGTGCAGGTTTCCTCACGATGTTTTCCTTCGCCGTTGTGTAAATGTTAATAATTTTCGAAAAACCTAAACACATTTAGGTACAAGCTTTTAATATTGCATTGTAAGGTGATATACTCGTACATATGCATGCAAAATTTTAGCTCAATCGGAAACCGGGATGTAGGTTCCACCCGAACAAACATACACACATCATCATCATAATTATCATATCAGCCGAAAACTTTTACTAATTAGCATATCCTGACATACTTCCCGAGGGATCTGGGAAAAACTCATTTCCACGCTCGCGCACGTCAGCGTCACAACGGAGCAACGGATTGAAGTGATTTTTGTATAGAATTGGTTGTGGGTGGGGGATCATAGATTGTTAATAAGAATAGCCCGATGTAGTTCCTGAGGGATCTGGAGAAAACTCATGTCCACGCTCTCACTCTCAAAGACAGTCATAAAACTGCGAAACCGCGGGAAAAAGTCAGTAAAAATATAAACTCATCAAGAAGGTCAAGGAGATGGAAGGAGGAAGGAGAACGCGAAAACAACAACCAAAATACGATTTTGTGAAACTCATGAATTTCAATTTTCTTCTGTCGTGTTGGCCATGAATTGTAATTAAAATTTTACTCTCATCACTATTGTGCCTATTTTACTATAACTTGTACTTAATTGCTATTTCCGTTTCTACGTAGCAGAGCAATTTGAAATGTTTTCACGCAAATAATTTAGATAAATATATGATGTACATCATCATCATTATCATATCAGCCGAAAAAAGTCTACTGCTGGACAAAGGCCTTCCCCAAGGATTTCCACGACGACCGGTCCTGCGCTGCCCGCATTGAGCGGCTACTTGCGATCTTAACCAGGTCGTCGGCCCACCGCGTGGGAGGCCTGCCTATGCTACGTTTTCCGGTGCGCGGTCGCCTCTCGAGAACTTTACTGCCCCAACGGCCATCTGTTTTACGAGCTATGTGCCCTGCCCACTGCCACTTCAGTTTAGCGATTCTGTGAGCTATGTCAGTTACATTGGTTCCCCTGCGGGTCTCCTCGTTTTCGACCACGCAGAGAAATTCGAGCATAGCACACTCCATTGCAACTTAAATAAAAGCTTGTAAATCGAGGGTATTAACACGTATTCTGTAACAATTCGACAGGTCACCAGTTCAGAGTAATAAAAAAATCCCTATGAACAGACGTACGAACGACGACGGCGGTGGGTTGATAAGAGTAGGCTTAGTTATTATAGGGTCCCGTTGGCACCCTTTGGATAGGGAACCATCCTTACTAATATTGAACTTATAAATGTGAAAATGTGTTTGTTCGTTTGTTAATTTTCACTTTTCAAAACCTCGACCAATCTTGACGAAGTTTGGCATGCAGTTAGCCTGTGTCAATGACAAGGACATGGCTACTTTTTATCCCGTGAAAATAGCATAGTCCGATGCAGTTCCTGAGGGAACTGAAAAAGTACTCTTTTTAGGTTTCCGTACACGAAAGGTAAAAATGGGACCCTGTTATTAAGCCTCCGATGTCCGTCCGTCCGTCTGTTACCAGGCTGTATTTCTTAAACCGTGATAGCTAGACAATTGATGATGTAACAGATGATGTATTTCTGTTACCGCTATAACAACAAATACTAAAAATTAGAAAAATTGAAAGTTTCCATACAAAAAAACATGTTTTTTTTGAAACGTGCAGAAACTAGCTTTATCTAGTTTGATGCTTTTGAAACATGAAACTAGCGCCATCTAGTATGACGGTACGGAACCCTATGTGTGCGGTTCTGACTCGCAATTAGTCTGATTTGTTCTGAATCGCAATTTCTTTAACATCGCAATGGAACAAAGGATTGTAGTGATTTTTTGCACAAAGACGTTGAGGGGGTGGGAAATGACATAATTTACTAATTAGAATATCCTGACATAGTTCCCGAGGGATCTGGGAAAAACTCATTTCCACGCTCGCGCACGTCAGCGTCGCAACGGAGCAACGGATTGAAGTGATTTTTTGTATAGAATTGGTTGGGGCTGGGGGATCATAGACTGTTAATAGGAATAGCCCGATGTAGTTCCTGAGGGATCTGGAGAAAACTCATGTCCACGCTCTCACTCTCAAAGACAGTCATAAAAACTGCGAAACCGCGGGAAAAAGCCAGTAAAAATATAAACCCATCAAGAAGGTCAAGGAGATAACGCGAAAACAACAACCAAAATACGATTTTGTAAAACTCATGAATTTCAATCTTTTTCTATCGTGTTGGCCATGAACAGGGATGACGACAGCATCAGAAATAAATTATGAACTATTGATCACTAAATTGCCCTCCTACTTAAACTTCGGAAAACCTTACTCGTTTTGTTTTCCATCAAGTCTTCGATTTTTAATTCACCAAAATCACAAAATGAGTACATAAATGATGCTACTAAACTATGACGTCACGCCTAGGTATTTCTAACAATTTCAAACAAAGTGTCGTTTTTGACATATGATAAATAGTAACTCAGATGACTAGCGTTCGTCTTCCCTATTGTAATTAAAATTTTACTCTCATCACTATTGTGCCCCTTGTACTGTAACTTGTACTTAATTGCTATTTCCGTTTCTACGTAGCAGAGCAATTTGAAATGTTTTAACGCAAATAATTTAGATAATTATATACACTTGACTTGTTATCGCTGAGAAGCAAATAATTTAGATAATTATATACACTTGACTTGTTATCGCTGAGAAGCAAATAATTTAGATAATTATATACACTTGACTTGTTATCGCTGAGAAGCAAATAATTTAGATAATTATATACACTTGACTTGTTATCGCTGAGAAGCAAATAATTTAGATAATTATATACACTTGACTTGTTATCGCTGAGAAGCAAATAATTTAGATAATTATATACACTTGACTTGTTATCGCTGAGAAGCAAATAATTTAGATAATTATATACACTTGACTTGTTATCGCTGAGAAGCAAATAATTTAGATAATTATATACACTTGACTTGTTATCGCTGAGAAGCAAATAATTTATAGAATCATAATAATATATCATTGCGGAGAAGCAACAAACTTTTTCCAAATACTAGTATTATTCGTTCATTATTAATTTCAGCTAATATATAGAATTATTTTTCACTTTTTAGTTTGATGTGCTTTAAAAGCGTGTTTTTTTAGTTTTATTTTAACTATATTTTACCTAGAAGTATATCCACTGGCTTCCCGCGATCTTCACCATGCCGTCGGTCTACCGCGTGGGAGGCCTTCCTACGCTACGTTTTCCGGTGCGCGGTCGCCACTCGAGAACTTTACTGCCCCAACTACCATCAGGGCGCCCACTGCCTTAGCGATTCTGTGAGCTATGTAGGTTAGTTTGATTCTCCTGCGGATCTCCTCGTTTCTTATTCGATCACGCAGAGAAACATAGAGCATGGAAGCCGATGAAAGCGGGCAGCGTAGGACCGGTCGCCTGGAAATCCTTAGGGGACCTTTGTCCAGCAATGGAAGTTTTTTGACTGATATGATTATGATGATGATATCCACTGATTTGTGAAAGTTAGACTTTCGGAATTATTACAATAACGTTACTTAAAAAGACTGTTACAAAATCCCTTTCATTGTGTAAAAGAGTCCTCTTCGAATAGGTAGATATCACGCATTTTCATCGGCAGAGTAAAACGATCGGCCGATAATCCGGCGAAAGCCGAAATGTAGCGTCGGCAAAATAAATTGTTGACGTTCACTTGCTCCGAAATATTCGCGCTTAATCCTATTTGTCATTTTTGACGTTTGGATTTGCCTTTATCTTTCTATGGGACAGTAATAAATAGTGGCGCTTGTAACATTTTTATTGCATTTATTTATAGCGTCGGTGGCGTAACGGCTAAGGCCGCCGCCTCCTGTCCGGTAGGTCGTGGTTCAAATCCTGCCACGTACCAATGTGATTTCGAATTTAGATTTTATATGTAGGTTTATCCGACGCTCTTACGGTGAAGGAAAACATCGTGAGGAAACCTGCACACGCCTGCGAAGAAATTCGAAGGTTGTGTGTGAATTCCACTAACCTGACTGGGCCCACGTGTTCGACTAAGGCCCGATCGCCCTAATTCAGGGTAGGCTCGAGCCTCTCGGTGGGGACGTATATGAGCTGATATGATGATGATGATTTATTCATGGAGCATATTTTAGTGAGAATGGAGTTTTCTGTAAACTTTGGAACTCCAGTATTTCATATAACTCTAAATTTGTTAAAGTGTCTTCAGTAAACATAAATCTACACTAATATTATAATAGCGGAAGTTTGTGAGTGTGTATGTTTGTTACTTCTTCACGCAAAAACTACTGAACGGATATGGCTGAAAATTGGTAAGTAGACAGATTAGGACCTGGATTAACACATAGGTTAATTTTTATAACGCTCGCGAGCCGCTTACGGCTCACACACTGCACACCCTCGAAAAGTCATAGAAACGTTGTCCACGCTGGTAAAGCCGCGGGAAACAGCTAGTTTACCATATTTTCATCTCTCTATGTCTCTGGTCGGTCCCTAATTATGAGGAATGTGGTCCGAATTGGCCTTGAGACGCGTAACCTGTCTCCATCGACTACGGTCCATGGTCGCCCTCACCGCTTGATAAAAGCTTTTAGATGGGGTGCCTTCCTTTATCTGATCACTCCATCCTGTTGGCGAACGGCCTCGGATCTTTTGCCTTCGATGTTGTCATGAACGATTAGTTTTTCAAGGGTGTCTCCACTCTTTTTTATTACGTGGCCGAAATAGGTAAGTATGCGCTGCAGGCAGATGGTAGACAACCGTGTTTGAACTTTGAGTTGCGTGTGAGAGAATAGACACATTTGTTCGTTTAACTGTCCAAAGAAACCTTAGCATAGTATTGAAAATAGTAAAAAACCGGTCAAGTGCGAGTCGGACTCGCGCACGAAGGGTCCGCACCATTATCTATAATAAATGACGTATTAAAAAAAACTGCTTACTAGATCTGGTTCAAACTAATTTTCGGTGAAAGTTTGCATGGTAATGTACATCATACATTTATTTTAGTTTTATCATTCTCTTATTTTAAAAGTTACGGGGGGGGGGGGGGGTGGGGGGGGGGCACATTGGAAGTGTCTCTCGCGCAAACTGTTCAGTTTAGAAAAAAATGATATTGTAAACCTCAATTACGTATGAGTTTGATGAAAAAAAATCTTTGATTACAGTTATAAGTATGGGGAACCTCCAAAATTTATTGTTATTTTTCTATTTTTGTGCGAAAATCTTAACGCGATTCACAGAATACATCTACTTACCAAGTTTCAACAGTATAGTTCTTATAGTTTCGGAAAAAAGTGGCTGTGACATTCGGACGGACAGACAGACAGACCGACATGACGAATCCATAAGGGTTCCGTTTTTTGCCATTTGGCTACGGGACCCAAAAAAGATACGATTTGTTTGAATCCACGTAACCAAGAACAATTAATAGTGGAGCGTGTAACATTTTTTTTGCATTTATTTATTGAGCACATTTTATTTTTGGCCTGTGGTTAGCCCAAAACTCTTTTTTTTTTGTATAAATATGAAATCAAGTGTACTTTAAACCTGCAGATTGTCTTTCGGCTGTTAAAATTTGTGGAAAGTGTGTTTGGTAACAACAGAATGTATATTCCTTCTCGTTTGTGCAATAATTAGGGCCAGGCTTCCTTATAGCTATGCGTTCTGAGGTTTTAAGGTGGATACTTCCTTTTTTCGGGCTCTGGGTTCCGGGACCCAGTTCAGAATTTTGTACGTCAAACCCGGAACAACTTTTTTTGACGCAGGATAATTTGATTTCTGATTGTAGGTTAATACCATTTAAATCAATAATGGTTTGCCTTATAGTATTACTAATGTAGTGTTAATGTCTATTTGAACGAAATAATAAAGTTTTTGATACGAGGTCTTATGCAAATGCGCCGGCATAAATTCTGACCTGTGATTTAAATTCTGATTGTGGATAATTAACAACTTAGATTATTCAAAATATCAACTTCGATATTTCAAAATATCAACTTTGATATTTCAAAAGGCGAGGCTCTCCTCCACCTGCATGCAACGAATCCTCAAATTCTTTGGGATCAGACAGCTTGGAAAAGCATATCATCACTGGCTGCATGGACGGAAAGTGGAGTAGAGGACGAATGCCTATGCGATGGGCCGATGCGATAAAAGAAGTGACCGGGATGACGCTGCAGGCTAATATCCACAGAGCTCAAAAACGAGCGGCCTGGAGAGCTGTGGTGGCACGTGCGACCCACGATGGTCACGTTCCCTCAGCCATGAGGATACGACAAAGAAGAAGAATTTCTGAATATCTACTTAGATATTTCAAAATATCAACTTAGATAATTAAAAATATCAACTTAAATAATTTACGTTTCAAATAATTTTTGTTTTATATCTCGGTCACATATATAAGATAAGGTAGCCAGTTACCCATTGCTTTGGGGAATCTTGGTAAGCCCGCTCCCTTCTACGTCACTTAACATCAGGTGAGATGATGCCAAGGGCTTACCAAAATGTAAATAATAAAAAAATCAACCCACTGCTTCTCATGGCAACGTACCCAAAGGATGTCAACGGGACCCTATTACTAAGCCTCCGTTGTCCGTCCGTCCGTCCGTCTGTCTGTCAGTGGGCTGTATTTCATGAACCGTAATAGATAGAAAGTTGAAATTTTCACAGAGTATGCATTTCTATTGACGCTATGATAAAAAGCAAAAAAAACTTACTTTATATTTTTTGTTGCTTACATAAAAAATATATAATAAACGTGATTTTTCGAAACGTTAAAAGTATTTAAAAAATTACATAGTTTTGAATCTTGTACGATGGTAAGGAACCCTTCGTGTGTATGCGACTTGCACTTGACTGATATTTTAGTCATGTCTCTGGTGACATTAAACCACCAGGTCAGCGGTGGGCGGCCTTCTACGTCTCTCTTCGGGTAGATCAGAGCGATTTGAACAACATTGTATTCTTTAAGTGTTTTAAGAGTCTCCAGGACGCTCGAGTTGATGGGAGCGGTGGCTTACTCTTGCGTTATACTCGTGACCGGGTGCTGTCCATGTGAACTGGCCTACTCTCGTTAAAGGCACTCAATGATTTTTATGTATAACGTTTCGTGTCATATTGTTTTTATGTTCTAATGACATAATCTGGTATATATCAAGGATTTAATTTTTTAAGTTATTAACTAATTATTGTTTATTTCTTGATTCTTTACAAATGACATTGTTATTATTATTTTATGATTATCAGAAAGAGTGTAATTTGCACCTATTTTGAATAAATATATTGAATTGAATTGAATACAAACGTAGTTCCGCTTTAATACAAAAACTACATGTCGCATTGAATCCAAACTTTGTAAATATAATTAAGTAAACACATATCGATGTTTGTAATTAGTTTTCATCGTAGTAAATTTTAAAGTAACTAAACGAAGGCTTAAATTAATTATGTACTGATAGTTTGAAACTGCTCTTATTTACTTTCCGTTTTATATTAGTACATTAAAAACTAATAATAAACATCGACATGTGTCTCCTCAATATATTTGCAAAGTTTGGATTTAATCCGGCATGTAGTTTTTGTATCAAAGCGGAACTACGTTTGTATGGAAACTCGAGCCTCCTGGCGGCCCTTAACCCTCTTGTTACTACTGTAGTTTTAAAACAACATTTTTTCAAACAGAAAAAAAATTCATCAGATTTTTTCTTATTGTTATTATATTTAAAGTTACATATACGTTTCAAATACAAAATTTTGCGTTTTTTTTTAGTAAAAAGTAGGTTAAGTGCCCGTACCACTATAGACAGGATTCAGTCATCTTCTCTGATGTTGGGGTGACTATATTTATTCCTCCCAGGTATTTTTTTGGTATCGGTACCCAGTGGGCCGGAGGGCGCGTCCGTTAGCACCGATAATTTACCGTTCACACAAATACCACGACGGGTGAAGGGTTAGCCTCTTAGCGCAATTCGTTTTGACCACAAAAGGCGAAATGCTCGTGGTATCTTACTAAGTGGTTTTTCTTAAAATTTAAGCAAAGTATATACCTATATTAGTACTAACATGCAGTATGAACACTCCCTGCCGCTCTTTATGTTGCGACCTCATCCCCTCGTCACCTAGATTGATACAGATTGGTTGTCGAACGTACAGGATTTCGCCGCCATTTTGCTTGTTACGTCATTCCTTTTTTTGAAATGTCATTTCTGGCCCGTTGTAATTATTAACTTTACATATTTTCGATTATAATTTTATTTAAACCTCTAATGTTCTTTTCCATTATTCTACCGTTGAACATATATTTCCCTAAATTCTACGTATGATGTAACGGAATTTTGAAGGGCATTTATCCCGATTTCAATCATTTTCGTTACAAAATGGTCCAAGGTGTGATTTAAGTAAGAAGTGCGTACCTCAGCTAGTAAAACAAAGTAATACTTATATTACTTCACGTATGAAGGATAAGGGGGGAGGACGGGAGGACGGGGGGAAATAGAGAGGCGAGAAGAAATGAAAAAGAAGAAATAAAAGTATAAAAAAAGTCAGAAAATACCGTACACTACAGTTTTGAAAGTAACTAATACATGTCATGTCTGATTAAAGAATCAGATAAACTAAATATTTTCTCAAATATTGACAAAGATGTAAATATTTAATTTTCTAAATGTTTGCTTGCATTTCCTATTAGTGAAATTGTTATAGCTTGAACCATGGAGATAATGAAAATCTTAAGGCGAGGCGCCGGTGGAGAAGCGGAGAAACCCTTTTGCTAGATATTTTTTTTTGGGTAATTACTACTAAATATCGGTCTTGCCTAAAATATTAGACATACATATGGATACTGTCTAAGGAATGTACTAATATGTAACACGATAGTGTGTACTTTACTCGATCATAAAAAAATCTCAAAAACAGGTCTAAAACGTCTAAAAAAAAGTCTAAAACGAATTGTTTATTAATAAAATTCCTAAATTTGCACATCGTTTTTATATGGAGATATTTCTTTTTAAGTACTACAGAGAATATGCTAAATTTTAGTTTTTAAATTGCAGTCTTAAGAGAAATAACAACGTAAAACATTGAAAAAGTGCAAAAGTGTGGTTATTTTCTTGACTCTTTACACGTAAAGGTAAAAACAAAGACAACTGTTTTACAAATGCCTCGCCTTAAAGGCCGTGACCCCCCGTACCATGATGCGAGATAAAAATCAGTCTGTATGGAAAATCTGAAGCTATTGGAAGTAGAGAAATTTGTGCTATGGGACCATGTCTTTAATTTTGTACTGAAGAAAAACTGCATTAAAAGATATAAAAAAAAAGTGTGGCACTCGGGGACTGCCGCGGTAAAGCTATTGCAAAGCAATTTTTATCAACTTATGCATATATAATTATTTATTTATTTTTTATTTATGCAGTATTTACCAGTACCATATAGTCCTTGGGGCGCGGGATGTTAAGGCGAGGCATTTGTAAAACAGTTGTCTCTGTTTTTACCTTTACGTGTAAAGAGTCAAGAAAATAACCACACTTTTGCACTTTTTCAATGTTTTACGTTGTTATTTCTCTTAAGACTGCAATTTAAAAACTAAAATTTAGCATATTCTCTGTAGTACTTAAAAAGAAATATCTCCATATAAAAACGATGTGCAAATAATATAATAAATTAACACTAAGAAAGTTACACCAGTAAAATGACAAAGTCCTTTTAGTACTGCAAATCGCTAATAGACGGCACTGTAAGTTTTTTAGAACTCGTGGGGTGTTAGGTTATTTTCGTTACGGAATTTCTTGATTTGGTAGCCGCGTTCAAAGCCCGCGATAAAAGCTATGCAATTGCTTAAAATGATACATGACTCGGCAATCAAACCCGATAGTTTATTTTGTAATTGTGAAATCTGGCATTTTATTTTCATTTAGAACGTGTTTTTTTTAGTAAGATTTCCAAGCTACGTTACTACTTACAATAAAATAAAAATCGGCCAAGTGCGAGTCGGACTAGCACTCCGAGGGTTACGTACCACCACACCTCTCCACACAACTACATAGCATAAAGACAATGATACCTACAATGATGACAAGACATCAACGCGAGCGACAAAAGTATGCTTTTTTTGTTACTCAGTTCCGACTCCTTAGCTCGAGTGCGACTCACATTTAGCCGATTTTATCCAGCAATTTTTTTTTCTGCACCCCCATTACCTAGGCTGTTTGATTAGTACCCGTTTACTAAATATATTAATATCACCGGCCGAAAATAAGTATACCACCTTTTTAAGCCATTTTTCAGAGGCGGGAAAAAGAAAAAGAAAATTGCATTCTTTTGTTTTTTTCTCATTTGACAGCGATTTAGTGAAAGCGTGAACTTAAAATTGTTAAAATGGAGAAAGAACAGTATCGGTCTGTAATTAGATTCTTGTTTTTGGAAGGAAAAACATGTGATAAACTAAAAGTAAGAATGCAAGCGGTTTACCATGAATGTGCTCCTTCTATGACAACCGTCAGATATTGGTATAACGAGTTTAAGCGGGGGAGGACAACCGTCTTTGATGAGGATCGCCCAGGCCGGCCAATTGAGGTGACTACAGACGATATGGTTAGGAAAATTGAAAATATCGTTTTAGCCGACCGCTGAATTAAACTTCGAGAAATCGTTGATGGTGTAAACGTTTCCATCGAGAGGGTACAACACATATTAGAAGAAAAATTGGGTATGAAGAAAGTATCGGCGAGGTGGGTGCCGCGTTTACTCACGGAGGAGCAAAAACGGAACCGACTGACTACTTCGGAGCAGTGTTTGGCCGTGTTCAAACGTAACCCGAAGGAGTTTCTGCGTCGTTTCGTAACCGTGGACGAAACGTGGGTTCACCACTATACCCCGGAAATGAAAGAGCAGTCGAAGCAGTGGATTTTACTAGGTGAACCTGCTCCAAAGAAAGCAAAAACCGTCCCATCGGCTGGAAAGGTCATGGCGACTGTTTTTTGGGATTCGCAGGGTATTATACATATTGACTACTTAGAAAAGGGGAAAACGATAACAGGGCAGTGCTATGCTAAGTTATTGGATGAAATTGACGCCGTCTTAAAGGACAAACGACCCCATTTAAAAAAGAAAAAAGTACTGTTTCGTCACGACAACGCCCCGGCTCATTCGTCCAGAGTTGTGACGGCTAAATTAGCACAGTTACGCTACGAACTATTGCCTCACCCCCCGTATTCTCCAGATTTGGCTCCATGCGATTTATTTTTGTTTCCCAACCTAAAAAAATGGCTCGGTGGTAAGCGATTTGGATCAAATGACGAAGTCATTGCCGCCACAGAGGCCTATTTTAATGACTTTCCAAAATCATACTTTTTAGATGGTTTATTGAAGCTTGAGTATAGGTGGAACAAGTGTATAGAGTTAAAAGGTGACTACGTAGAAAAATAAATGCATATATAAAAAAAGATGTTTTTTTTTTGCTTAAACGGGTACTTATCAAACAGCCCTCGTATATAGGTTTATTTTACCCCCATTATATCAAATCAAAAGGGCTGCTGAGAAGAATTTAAATTACTATAATTCTTTCCAAATTGGGCTTGTACTAAAAGTTTTTAGGTTTTTCGAAAATTATTTATAGTTTCATCATCATCATCATATCAGCCGAAGGACGGAAGTCGACTGCTGGACATAGGCCTCCCCCAAGGATTTCATGACGACCGGTTCTGCGCTGCCCGTATCCAGCGGCTTCCCGCGACCTTCACCAGGTCATCCGTCCACCAAGTGGGACACCTGCCTACTCTACGTTTTCCGATGCGCGGTCGCCAGTCGAGAACTTTACTGCTTTATTTGTAGTTTATACCTACATTATAGGTATACGCAAGCACACTTTAAAATTGTAACTTCCTTTGTTCTCTACCGTTTCAATTTCTTTAGTTCCGTTCCTAAGGCCTACCTTCTAAAAAAACTTTGGAACAACTTCGAACATAAATAAATACCTTAACATGCGCACTAGCAACAGGCGCGAATGAGACTCCTGCGCCGCCCACAGGCAACACAACAATCTAGTCAAACTGGATCCGTAGTCCGTAGCGCAGCGGTGCAATGCACTGCGAGCGTGGTTTTGGGACAGGGGTGGTATGGAGACGACGTGGAAATTTAAAGTAAAATAATAATTAACGTAAGTTTAAGATTAAGCCGACCCCAAATAGTTGGGATTAATAAGGCTCGGAAGATGATGGTGATGATGAATAATTAACGTAAGCTCGAGTAAAAGACAGGCATGGTCAAAATAGATTGAGAGCTTTCGTTGTTTTGGAACATAGATGATGTAGTTTCAACGTTTAAAGTAACAAAAAATTAAAGTAAGCTTACCGATGAATAGGCCAACATTCTATCCAAACTGCGCTGTAGCGAAAAGGTGAAATGCACTGCGAGCCTGGTTTGGGGACAGCAACGCTGTAGAGTTGGTCTATTTTTGCATTTTAAAATGGACTGACCCTTGAGGTTGCAAAGTGGAGGAGATAAAATATCTGAAAGGGCACCCTAGCGCAGCTAAAGCTGAAAATGAGAAAAACAAGAACATTCTAAAAAAAAGGTTTTTAATTTTTTCAGTAAGCGCTAGATAACATGACGCAAAAGAACAAAGCGGGCTGGACAATCGAATATCTTTCGGAAAGATCTCGCTAGGTAGCTCGTTAAATGAGAAGTGATCTCTACATGTTTGTCTGCAAGATTTATAAACATCAATTCCGCGCGACTCCACGCCTTCCTTGTCCAAGTCGTTAGATAGTCATATAGCGAGTAGGTGCATCTAAAAAGTGCAACTCGATCGGGGCTGCGCCGGCCCATGAAAGAAGGCTAAAAAAAGGAGCGCAGATTTCGGCACGGGCGACGACCGGCCGTTGACCCCGGGTTAGATGTACCTAGCCGGGTACTGGCGGTACTGAAGGGTTCTGGGGTACAATGAGATATGACGGTGAGTGTACGTCCTATCATTTGCTTGAGTTTTTTTTTTGACATTTCGTTTGGACTGTAAAAAGGCATCAATTAGATTATTTCTTATTGATGTTACATACACAGAGTAAAGAGTACTGATAGTTCTTTGATGATTCATGAAAAGTTATAGCGGAGAGATACGACTCCCAGCTATTTTCACACTTAATGCATGTACTTGGTAGGCAAGGACCTCATGCCTACTGTCGTTAAAAATTTGTGAAGTGTGGAAGTGGTTTTAATCGTAGTTCTTGTTTTTTTTTCTTGTCTATAAGCAACTTACTAACAAAAATGGACTGTACTAGTTGTCTTAATTAATAATAATAAAAAAGACATTTGCGAAGTAATTACTTTCAGAAGTGCGCTCAATGCGAAATAGACTACTTGCTAAGTGGGCTATTTGCGAAGTCCTCGAGAAGTAGTCAAAATGAGAAATTGTCTATTTGATAAGTAGACACCTGGCACCTTAGGGCCATTTTAGTCCGTACTCCATATGTTTAGATTAAAGAGCACAAACCTTCGTAGAATAAAAGACTAAAGATAGTTAATAACACTATATAATATTTAATAAATATTATAAAGGCGAAAGTTTGTAAGTGTGTGAGTGTGTATGTTTGTTACTTCTTTACGCAAAAACTTCTGAACGAATCTGGCTGTAATTTGGTAGGTAGACAGATTAGGACCTGGATTAACACAAAGGCTATTTCTTTCACGTTTGCGAGCCTCGAAAAGTCATATAAACGTTGTCCACGCGGGTGAAGCCGCGGGAAACAGCTAGTATACAATAATCTCTTTATTCTTATGTGGCACGATAGACTGTTATAGCATAAGGGAGACAACATTGTTTTCTAGCCTATTTCATTTACACCTATTTCTGAGTTTTGATGTACAGAAAGGGTACGGGAGGAATGAAGGGAAGTGGGGGAGGGGCTTGATGGATTTTTTGGCGTTCAGTTTTATGATCGGCCGTGGCTTGGGCTCTGGGATGACGAATGCGTCCGCGCAACTTTGTGGTCGCCTTTTTTGTGTTATTGGTTTTGGATCGCTGACTCTCGCGTTACACTCGTGACCGGTTGCTTTCCGTGTGAACTGCCCTACTCTTGTCAAAAGCATTAATGACATTTTCAATAATTTTAATGTTTAAGTTCTTGTGTCACTTTGTTTTTATGTCCTATCAACATTATTTGTTTAATTTCAATGTTTTTATTTTTACGTTTAAGATTCAAGATTCAAGGTATTTATTCAAAATTGGTGCAAATTACACTCTTTCTGATAGTCATAAATTAATAATTACATAATTTCATTTGTGAAAAATCAAGAAATTAACAATCATTAGTATTAAATCCTAAAAATAAACCAGATTATGTCATTAGAACATGAAAACAATATGACACAAAAAGTTATACATCAAATTATTGAATGTCATTGAAACCTTTGACAAGAGTAGGCCAGTTCACACGGACAGCACCCAGTCACGAGTATTAGACACGAGAGTCAGCCATCTCTCCCATCAACCATATTAGAGGGAAAGGAACGTTATTAACAAATTATTATTTTTAATATTTTTCGCAAATGACATTATGTATATGTAATTCATATTTTATGACCATCTGAAAGAGTGTAATTTGTACCTATTTTGAATTCTTGATTTTTTATTATTTTGGCATCAAATGTAGAGGTAGTTGATGGACGAAAAAATTTGGGGATAAGACTTCATGTCGCATAGTTTAAAGGAACAAGGCATTAGCATAAGCATGTCCTGATGATCTACCCATTGCACGCATGTGAATCACAATTGTGCTAAGTGGATATTGACGGGGGAAACAGTGGACGACGGCTTCCGGCTGCAATGATGATGATACCATCATATGATGTGAACTTTATTTAACAATCTATTTAATCTATATCATTCATCCTACTTGGATGGTTCCAATCCAACGACCCTTGAGTTTTTCGAAACTTACGTATATTTATTTACTGACGTAGAAGAAAAATACCGTAAGGAATCCTACACATCTAAAATTAGATGTGTATGAAGGTCAAGTTGCACACGTCGATAAGTGTAAATCTAAAATGCCGTACACGTGACCGACCATGGGCGATGTTCAGTGCAACACGAGGCAACCGTCATCTATTATTTAGATAGCTGAGTTAATTGTGGCACACGATAAGATAGATCCCTTTCTTATTTTTTTATCAAAATAAAAACGTCTATTTACATATAAATCTCATATAATGTATCAACTTCACGCAAAGGACGATGGAGCGAGCTGTGCTTAGAGGTTACCCACGTGGTCGAAACGAAAAAGATACGTGAAGAACGGAGAACCGAAGCAAGTAACATACCTCACTGAGACGCTAAACTCAAGTGACAGGGGGAGCGGGGCACATAGCTAGTAGAACAGATTGCCGTACAGGCAGTAGTCCTCGAGTAGACCGAAGTAGACCTGGTGAAAGATACGGGGAGCCGCTAGATGCAGGCAGCGCAGAAGCAGTTTTGTGGGAACCCTTAGGTAAACTTCAATACTTGGTCGTACGAGGGGCTTGTGACAATATTTCTTTTACGATGAACATTTAATGCGAATAAGCGAATTCACTTATCTGTGGATGCGAATTTCCAAACGACTTCGTCTTTATGAAGTAACCAGTTTTGCCCGCGGCTTCGCCCTCGTGGCCTTTACGACTGTCTTTAAGGGTGAGTGTTGCGCGAGCCGCAAGCGGCTTGCGAATGTGGAAATTAGCTTTATCCAGATCCCTCGGGAAATATATCAGGCTATTCTGATTAGCAGTCTAAGTCACTTCTCACCCCCTCAAACAAATTCTATACAAAAAAACACTTAAATCCATTGCTTCGTTGTGACGCCAACGTCCGCAAGCGTGGAAATGAGTTCATCCCAGATCCCTCGGGAACTATGTCAGTATATGCTAATTAGTAAATTATGTCATTACCCACCTCCTCAAACATCTCTGTGCAAAAAATCACAACAATCTATTTTTCCGTTGTAATGTTAAATAAATTAACCAAAAAAAGAGTGTTTTTCCAGTTCCCTCAGGAACTGCAATGGACTATGTTATTTTCACGTTATAAAAAGTAGCTTATAATTACCCACCTCCTCAAACATCTCTGTGCAAAAAATCACAACAATCTATTGTTCCGTTGTAATGTTAAATAAATTAACCAAAAAAAGAGTGTTTTTCCAGTTCCCTCAGGAACTGCAATGGACTATGTTATTTTCACGTAATAAAAAGTAGCTTATAATATCCTTTCCAGTGATACAAGCTACCTGCATGCCAAATTCCATAGCAAAAAACAAATTTTTACATTTATAATATTAGTAAGAATATAGGGAAGCGCAATGATATATAATGTTAGTAACAACAATACCACATTCCTCTTACAATTATGCCACAAAAAGATTTGCAATTTGCAATGTGCCGATCAACATTGCGGTAACGACCTCTGTGATTTACAAAATGACTAATTATTTGCTCAGAGTAATTTGCGGTGCAAAAATTGGATATTTCGGGTAAACAAGTTTAGTGAGTAAAGTGATCTCCACGGCTGGTTGTCCAACTCAAATATTAGTTAGTTGACTGCACGGACATTTGTAAAATAACCGAAATTTTTGCTTTAAAATGTTTTTTCAACAAACCTCAGTTCTGCAACTTTTTTTAAATAAATACTGCAAGCACAAATTTGATTCTTGCCGACATATACGCAGATTTTTTTTAGGACAGAATGTTTTGATTGAACAAAGGAAATAAAAATAATTTTACAAATTGTACCGCCACACCCAAGATTTTGTTTTAATATTGTGTGTATTTTTAATTTTCATATAGTGATAAATTAATTTATCTTGTCCTATAAATATTGCAAGAAAATACGTACTGGAAACGCAAGAAAGCTAGTTTTAGTTAATTCTTTGCCTCTATTTTTAACCCCGTCACTATGTTTTTTTTTATATGTTTTTATTCACAATTGGTAAGCCCTTGGAATCATCTCATCTGATGGTAAGTGACGATGATGCCGAAGATGGAAGCGGGCTTACCAAGAATCCCCAACGCAATGGGGAAACTGGCTATCTTATCTTCAAGCCGGAATACATTAATGCTATTAACACTGATGTTACAAGTTGACCCTGGTTGACTCCTGGTGTGAAGCGAATGGACTATACCCCACGGAGGTGGTTTTTATTGCCCTGGGCATTATCTCATCCGATGACAAGTATGGCGGACTTAAAAAATGCCCTACCGCTAACCAAACCGAGTCTCACAAAGTTGAACACCGCTGGGAATCGAATCCACGACCCACTGGTTATAAATAAATAGACTAAATTACGCCATGAAGACAACTTATATTAAGGAAATTAATACAGGGAGGGTGAAATTGAATGAATGATTAAACTAAGACGCTTGATGCGGGCAGTGCAGGACAGGTCGTCGTGGAAATCCTTAGGGGAGGCCTTTTTCTAGCAGTAAACATCTTTTGGCTGATATGATGATGATGATGATGATGAAACTAAGCAAGCAACTAAACTGAAAAATTTTCCTCAAAGCCAATCGAAGCAAGAAAATATTCGACCCGTTCAAAAGCTTCCAAAGTTGGCCAATTGGGTACTTGACTGCAACAAAATTAAATTATCAAATATGATTTACTGAATAACTGTCTTATATATATAAAAAAAAATCTCAGTTGGTAAGCCCTTGGCATCATCTCACCTGATGGTAAGTGACGATTAATATTTCAAATTAAATATAATAAAAAGTTACTCGTTTGGTTTTTTATATTTTTTTTTATCAATCAAAAACACACAGTAAGTGCGTCAATCAACGGCAATGAAAAATATGACGTCATAGTTCAATATTTCACACATTTTTTTAAACATAATCTCGTTTTTGACAATTCATAAAAAGTAAGTCAGATGACTACTAGGCAAGTACCGAAAATTTTTTTTGCTCGGATCGGTCGGATAAGTTCTTAGAATTTTTTTTCAGTTACCTTAATAAAGCCTTGGTAACAACTTTGGATTTCCACCTGTGTAATGTAACGACTTTTAATCAGGTATCACGCAAACAAAGTTGCTAGTGATAGACTCGTATCATTCTATTCGTATCATCCTAATATCATTTTAAATAGGATTAGACATAACGTGAAATGAAGGTTAAGGGGTTTCGTAGAATTTACATACTGAAAAAAAAAATGTTTCGAAAGATCTTTTTTTTATCAAGCCAGTTTTTTTATTAAGGTAAGCCGTTGTCTTCACCTTATGGTAAGCGACGATATAATATTACAGTAAAACACATTTTTTTAGGTTATTTTCTGAAATGCCTTAATAAGTTTCATTTTGTTCTAATCTAGTAAAATAAATAAATAAAATAATTTTATTTCAGATTTAATCCATATTGTGTTGTTAATAACAAGCTTACAAACTATGTTGATAGACAGTAAATCTAATGCATTTTCTTAAAAGTGTACAGATAAAAGATCTAAAAAAGAAAAAAAATACAACATTTGAAACACTCGCGTCCCTTCTTTTGATTTCCATAATTAAAACTTAAATCAGTCATATTATTAATTAAATTTTATTATAAATAGTAAAAAAATGTTACATTGGCAAAAAAATACCTAGTTTCAGATAGAAGCAGATTTGAAGCAGGAAATAACGAAAAATCACAAATATTTGAAATTCCGCCAATGAATAAAATGTTTACAACCTCTGCACCTGCGTGACCTCTATGTCACCTTTTGTCTAATGCTATTTGAAGCGAAGTAAAGTTATAGACGACGTAGTGTACTACGCCGCGTAGTCATACTCGTAGTTCGTAGAATGTACGTCTAGGCGTAGCGCGTAGACAAGCGTAGGCGTTATAGACAAGTTATGTGCGTAATTTGGAACTTTCCGATTTATAGGTCAAGTTGGCTAAGGTCAACGATTTGACAGTGCACGAGGCCCTTTGAGTCGGACACTTATTTACTACTTAGTGTCCTTTATAGTGACCTCGTCTGGAGGTAGTGCGAAGGTTTCGTCGCGATGAGACGCCGTTTTGTACTTATCCAAACGATTTATATTGTATTCTGAGTTATTATTTGTTATCCTACTGCATAAGACAAGGAAAACGTAGCGTAGGCAGGCTTCTCACGCGGTGGACCGACGACCTGGCGAATATCGCGGGAAGCCGATGGAGGCAGTGCAGGACCGGTCGTCGTGGAAATCCTTGTGGGAGGGAGGCCTTTGTCCAGCAGTGGACGTTTTTCGGCTGATATGATGATGATGATGACTGCATAAGATGGAACGTAATATTTTCTTGCGTGAATGTATGTACGTATGTAGTAGGTCCTTTAAAGGTAAAGTAGTGATTGTAATTCAACCTAAGATCATTTTCGTTTACAAATGATGGTAATGATGATGATGATGATGGGCCTAGCCGTTTTCGGCTACAGCGACCGCAGAGTATTCCGGCTCAGCTGCTCCGCCCTCTCGTACGCCCCCATGTGGCTGTTGTAGCCAGTCTTCGCTCGGAATGTGCGGTCACACTTGGGGCACGTCAGGACACCTAAATTATGACGAAACCGAGAACATTTTTATCATATTAGAAATGAATCTTTAAAAGTGAGTTTCTTATTTTATTTTTTTATTTTATTTTTTAAGGAAAACTAGGTTACATTATATGAACAAACCGCCGCCTTAATAATTATCCTGTGGATAACAGTTTTCCCGACAGGTAAATTCTTACTTGTACCGATTCCAGGACCAAATCGTTGACTAAATTTCTAATTTCTCTTTTCAGTCTGGATGCTTACACACACACAAACACACAGACACACGCAACTTGTTCATCTTCTCACTATCGTAACAAAATCATATACCCACCATTACTAAGTCTGGTTGTAAACTTAATTTATCTATATAAATGGAAACGTGATTGTCTGGTATATCAACGCACAGCCAGCTCAAACTACTCGATGAATCGGGTTGAAAGTTGGCACACAGATAGCAATTATGACGTAGGCATCCGCTAAGAAAGGATTTTGGAAAATTCCCATGGCAACCGCAAAAATCGGGATTTGCGCGTTCGAAGCCGCGGGCACGCTCTAGTATACTTATATTAGTTTATTTTGTTACCTACATAGCTACTCTTGATATCCTGTTTGTTTGATTCATCATCATCATCTTCATCGACGACGCTCTTACGGTGACGAAAAACATCGCGAGGAAACCTGCACACGCCTGCGGAGAAACTCGAAGGTTGTGTGTGAAGTCTACCAAGTCCACTAGGCCCACGTCCACTAAGGCCTGATCGCCCTACTTTAGGGTAGGCTCGAGCCCCTCGGTGGGGATGTATATGAAATGATATGATGAATTTTAAGTAAGTTTGCTTCTTTGGCTGAGCCTGTAGCTTAAACAGCTTGATAAATTTTCGAGCACGAGTTGTCACTAGATTAATCTTGATCCCCTTAGTGTTATAAGATACCTTTGAGGCAGTCATATTCTTAATTGGTCTCAAATAAATTAAAAGCTCTTAATTAACAGCTACAACAAGTATTTCTATAATGATTAATACAAAGTAGCCTTTTTTTAAGGATATTTTAACGTCTCTGGGTACAAAAGCCCTTTGTAGACAGTATTTGTATAATTAATCTTCATTCGGGCATTACAAATCTTCTCTGGAGTTCTTGACAGCATTTGCAGCAGCCTTATTCTGAGGTGGAACACCTGGTTGCAGTAGGGCGTCTATAAAACTGCACACAGTGAAAATTGGGTTTTCATGTCCTCCTTCATTTTATTTTCTTGTCCTTTACATTGCTCACGTGCACCAGACGATTTTCTCAAAAACACACCGCTTTTTAAAGCAAACTCTAGCAAAAAAAAACAATGCAAAAATAATAAACTAAAACTACAAATGAGTTCACCACAAATACCACAAAAAAACTCTAAGTACATATCTAGAAAGGAGAAGCTTGCCGTGAGATGCCATCACTAGGTGGCAATCGTTAAAAATTTCTGACAGTGACGTTTGTCACTGGCCCTCATCATCATCATATCCTCAGAGGCGTATTTACCCTATGTCCAAGGGTGCACTTGGCCCGGGGCGGCACGAGGGAGGTTTGGTTCACCGAAAAATAATAAAGCTAGCCGAGTGCGAGTCGGACTAGCGGAATAAGTGCGACGAACATACAAACAGAAGGTTACAGTAAGGTGACGTTTATCGTGTGGCAGTACGGAACCCTAAGGGCGCAACTCCGAGTCGCAATTCGCTGATTTTTTGTCACTTAGAGGGGCGGATTTTTTGTCACTTAGAAGGGCGGATTTTTTGTCACTTAGAGGGGCGGATTTTTTGTCACTTAGAAGGGCGGATTTTTTGTCACTTAGAGGGGCGGATTTTTTGTCACTTAGAGGGGCGGATTTTTTTTTGTGCCCGGGGCGGTGGATTCTTAAATACACCTCTGCATATCCTCCTCGCTACCTTCGGCAACGATGTCGACATACACTTTAATCTAAAATTGAGGGGAATGAAAGCAAAAACGCCACTGTCGTATCCATTTTTAACCTTTAATGCCTTCTACAGGAACGTCTAGGAATCTTTTTGAATGTATAACTTAGTTGATTCCATAGAAAATTCGAAGTGAGAAACAAAAATGACACTGTCCAAAGGAATTTCAAATCAATCCACTAGTCTATTATAAATTCAAACGAGCTTAGAAAATGTATATATGAGAGCAAATTTTCTTAATTGCAATTGGTCTTAGTAAATGCTATTTTAAGAGTAAAGTGGCTTACAATAGCATTGTTAAATGCTCTTATATGCATATATGAGACTAGTTAACAAGACGGAGCGTTCTTGAGCCCATACCTGCTTGTCTGTGACTAATTAGGAGCATTATAAGGGCACTATATAAGCCTACTACTCTTATGAAGTGCGCATTCAGAGAATGTTTTGTTAATTGGGATCTTATCTAAGTCTTGCCGCCAAACATCAGTGCTAACAACATTGATGTATTCCAGATGGAAGATAAGATAGCCAGTACTCCATTGCGTTGGGGAATCTTGGTAAGCCCGCTTCAATCTTCGGCATCATCGTCACTTACCATCAGGTGAGATGATGCCAAGGGCTTATCAATTGTGGATTCAAAAAAGATGCTCTGTAGTGTCATGGACATCCTGTATAGTCGTAATTCAAGATGGCGGCTGTAACGATGGTTTTACATCATCATCGGCCACCCGCTGGAAGCTGGTTTTATGTTTTTGGAGTTAGGCTTTTTGTATGGCTTATATAATTGGTATGGTGAAACGTGGTAGGTGAATTGTGTATGTGTGTGCTGTGTGTGTGTTTGTCGGACAAGCCCCGGCATACATAGGATGGTTGACCGGTAGTCATTTGAGTTACTTAAGTCAAAAGTTAAATTTTGTTTTTATAAATTTTTGAAATTAATAACATGGTGTGACGTCATGGTTTTTGAGAGTCATTGATAATAATACTACTTTTGTGATATTTATTAATACCCAGCTTCGTCCGCATGGACATCGTTCTTATGACCGTCTTTGAGGGCGAGTGGTGTGTGAGCCGTAAGCGGCTCGCGAGCGTGGACATTAGTTTTCTCCAGATCCCCATCCCAGATCCCTATTCTAATCTGATTAGTAGTCTATGTCATTTCTCAACCATATCTGTGCAAAAAATCACAACAATCCATTGTTCTGTTGCGATATTAAAAAAATGAACCAAAAAATATACTCTTTCTTAGTTCCCTCAGGAACTGCATCGGACTATGCTATTTTCACGTGATAAAAAGTAGCCTATGTCCTTGCCCGTGACACAAGCTACCCGTAAGCCAAATTTCATCAAGATTGGTCAAGGTGTTGTAGCGTGAAAAGGTAACAAACATATTTTCACATTTATAGTATTACTAGCTTTTGCCTGCGGCTTCGCCCGCGTGGACATTGTTTTATGACTGTCATCGAGGGTTAGTGGTGCGTGGACATGAGTTTTCTCCAGATTCCTCAGGATCTACATTGGGCTATTCTGATGTCACTTCCCACCCCCTCAACCAATTCTATAGATTAAAATTACTTCAATCCTTTGCTCCGTTGCGCGTTTTTACCAGATTCCTCGGGAACTATCTCAGGATATGCTTATCAGTATTTTATATCATTTTCCACCTCCTCAACTACCTCTGTGCAAATAATCATAACAATCCATTGCTTCGTTGCAATGTTAAAGAAATTAACCATATAAAGAGTGTTGTTTCAGTTCCCTCGGGTACTGCATCGGATTATGCAATTTTCACGTAAATAAAAAGTATCCAATGTCCATCCCCGTGATACAGGCTACCTGTATGCCAAATTTCATCAAGATTGGTCAAGGTGTTGAAGTGTGAAAAGGTTACAAACAAACAAATTTTCACATTTATAATATTAGTAAGGAAGTAAGGATAATTTAAGACTTAGTAGAAAACAAAACGATTAAAGTTTAAAAAATACAGCATAGGGCAATTTAGTTTATAATATTGTACAATTATTTTTTATGCAGATAATTATCCTATTGTTTCATTGTTTGTGTTAGTACTATACATTTTTTGGTCCATAGTTTAATAAATTAATATGGGCGACCGAAAATTCGGGAAAACGAATTTTGAGACCCTAGCTAGATCAATTTTTTGCCTCCGTAATTTCATCGAACTCGTTAGAACCGTTTCCGAGAACGTGATTACAAAGGTATATAAAAATATTGCTCGTTTAATAGTATAGGCTTTAGTTGTAGATTTACGGACAGTGTATTATTTATTTATTTAACAGTTTATTGTGTACAAACGTAAGATATGACAGGCATAAAGGAAAGTCTCGAGTGGCGACCGCGCACCGGAAAACGTAGCTTAGGTAGGCCTCCCACACAGTGAACCGACGACCTGGTGAAGATCCTGGAAAGCCGCTGGATGTGGGCAGCGCAGGATCGGTCGTCGTGGAAACCATTGGGGGAGGCCTTGGTCCAGCTGTGGACTTCTTTCGGCTGATGTGCTGATGATGATGAAAGGAAAATCATATAAAAAACTCGGGGACATTAATCGTAAAAATAAATTGATGGCATCTCACCTGATCGAAAATGATCTAGGTAGATTTTTTTATATTTTTTTCCTAATTTAATAAGCCCTTGGCATCTACTCACCTGGTGGTAAGTGACGATGATACCAAAAATGGAAGGGGGCATACCGAGATCCCCCAACGCAATGGGGATCTGACTATCTTATCTTCAAGCCGGAAAACATCAATGCTGTTAACATTGATGTTTGGCGGCAGGACTTACATAAGATGGTGGTAGCTAGCCAGGCGGGCTTAGAAAATGTCCTACCACCATTCAAACTGAGTCTTACAAAGTTGACCCCGCTGGGAATCGAACCCGTGACCTCCTGGTGTAAAGCGAATGGACTAACCATTACACCACGGAGGCGGATACATGCAAATTTAAAATGTTCACTCCTGTCATACTCCTTCATCCCTATTTCAGGAATAGAAAAACACTGACGCAGGCACTGTTCATAGTAATCATCATATCAGCTCATATACGTCCCCACCGAGGGGCTCGAGCCTACCCTGAATTAGGGCGATCGGGTCTTAGTCTTTCCAATGACTAACTTTTAAGACTTATTTCTATGAATACCCTCGTCTATATAAGGTGTAACAAAATTAGCTAAAACTATTTTAACTGGTGCTTCTACCCATGAAACTGAACAAATTTCCCCATGAAATCCATAGTCAAATCTCAAAAAAGTTTTTGAACTTCCCTTACTAAGTTGGCTTATCAGCTGATCGAGTTGGTATGGGAGAGCCAAATTTTTTTTGCAATTTGACTATGGGTTCCATAGGAAAAGTTGTTCAGTTTCATAGGTAGAAGCACCAGTTAAAATAGTTTCAGTTAATTTTGTTACACCTTATATTAGTCCACTTCAAAGATAAATCTAATTTCCTATTTATTCCAGTTCTTCGTCACCGGAAGCACTTAAAATTTTTACGGACGTCAGTCAATATTTTCTTTTTCTGATTCCAGATCAAGTCATCGCCAGAAGAGGCACCGGAAGCAGAGGGAGGGGAGCAAGTGGAGGGCACGCCATCCAACGGCTCCATTTTCACCATGACCCTCAAGAACAATCACCTCATCGTGGAAACTGAGGAGAGAAATGTAAGGGACCAGTTACTGTTTCTACCATGGGAAAGAAGCTGTTACTTGGGGCTTCCCCTCATCATACTGAACAAGTTTCAAAAAAACACTCTTATAAATACCTACAGGTATTTGCAAAAAATATATATACAAATCGTAAAATAAGATAGGTAGTTCCTAATGGTGTTGGGGAATCTTAGTAAGCCGCTTCAATCTTCGGCATTATCGTCACTTACCATCAGGTGAGATTATGTCACTTATGTGACAAGGGCTTACCAATTGTGGATAAATAGTTTTTAACAAAATAAAAACTGACTTCAAGCGCACTAGTCGCCACTACGATTTTTAAAGGTTCCCCTCGATTTCTCTGGGATGCCATCATCAGATCCTAGTTTCATTATCAAGGTACCAACCCTTTCCAACAAAAAAAAACAAAATCGGTTCATAAACGACGACGTTATCCGCAACACACATAAAATATATATATACGGTCGAATTGAGAAACCTCCTCCATTTTTGAAGTCGGTTAAAATGACCTAAATTTTCTATGAAATCGAACAGCAGCTTGACTTATTCTGTATGTAAGGTCTATTTTTTTTCGGGGACTGACTTTCAATATTATAAGTAGCAGGCCCAGTCTTAAGCGCTTTATGAAAAGATCGCGGGTTCGATTCCCGGCGGAGTCTCACTTTGTAAGACTCAGTTAGGCTGGTGTTAGGGCATTTTATAAGTCCACTACTGATCTACGAGTAGGTCTTGCCACCAAACATCAATGTCAACAAGCAATTAGCCGATCTTTGAAAGCCCTGCCTACTGCCACTTTAGTTTAAGGATTCTATGAGCTATGTCGGTTACTTTGGTTCTCCTGCTCTTAAGTTCTCGAGTGGCGACCGCGCACCGGAAAACTTAGCGTAGGCAGACCTCCCACGCGATGGACCGACGACCTGGTGAAGATCGCGGGAAGCCGCTGAATGCGGGCAGCGCAAGACCGGTCGTCGTGGAAATCCTTGGGGGATGCCTTTGTCCAGCAGTAAACGTTTTTCGGCTGATGTGATGAAGATGATAAACTAACAGAACCACATTGTGAAAGGATAAACTCCAGCTGAGTACTATTCAAAACAAACATTTTACATCTACGGACGTGTGCAACGTGACCTTCATACATACTTATGGAATCAGATGTGGAGGTTTCCTCATATTTTCCTTCAAAGCCACTGGTTAATAAATGTATGTCAATAAAAAAAAACTCATTTGTGCATTGGCCGTTCTAAATTTTGAACCTAAGACCTATGATTGGGAGGACCGAGTCGTTACCGTTGAGCCACCGTCTTTTTTTAGGGGTCCGTACACTTAAAAAATGATCAACTATTACTAAGCTTTCGCAGTCCGTCTGTCTGTCTGTAAGCGGGCTGTATTTATTGAACCATAATAGGTAGAGAATTAGTTTTTCAAAGTGTATTTCTATTGCCGCTTCAACAACAAACAATAAAAAGAAAAACAAGAGACGCTTACTATGGGCCTCATAAGAAGGCTCAAGGTCACCCAAAGGGCAACGGAGCGTGCTATGCTCGGAGTTTCTTTGCGCGATCGAATCAGAAACGAGAAGATCCAAAGGAGAACCAAAGTAACCGACATAGCTCACAGAATCGCTAAACTGAATTGGCAGTGGGCAGGGCACATAGCTCATAGAACAGATGGCCGTTGGTGCAGTAAAGTTCTCGAGTGGCGACCGCGCAATGGAAAACGTAGCGTAGGAAGCCATTCCACGCGGTGGACCGACGACCTAGTGAAGATCGCAGGAAGCCGATGGATGCGGGCAGCGCAGGACCGGTCGTCGTGGAAATCCTTGGGGGAGGCCTTTGTCCAGCAGTGGACGTGTTTCGGCTGATATGATGATGTCAAGAAACGTGATTTTTGTCTGTCTGTCTGTCAGTAGGCCGTAACGAACCGTAATAGGTAGACAAGTTAAATTTTTACAGTGTGTATTTTTATTGCCGTTATAACAACAAATAATAAATCACTTTCGAAACACCTAAAAACTTTTATGTACAAGCTTTTAATATTGCATTGTCACACGATATACACATTACCATGCATACAAAATTTCAGCTTAATCGGATACCGGGAAGTGGGTCAAATTTAACTTTCAATATTTTTTTTACATACACCGGAACAGGTGAAACTAAATAAAAGCTTGTAAAAAAGTGAACGTTTTCAGTTAATTGAAAACAAATTGATTTTACCTTTTAACTTTCCAGGACATCACTAAAAACAGCCGAGAGACCAAAATGAAGTACTCCCCTGACAACGAAGGCATATTCGTGGTGGAGGTCCAGCAGTCTAATGGATACAGGCCCAGCACCCAGCCCCAAAAGATTTCCTCATCACAGGATCCTCAGATATCCACCAATCAGGCCTTAATCCACCGCGTGGCTGACGACCTGGAGAAGAGAGAAGACAGTGAATGTAGTGGAAAGTTCCAGAAAGATCGGGCACTAGCATTATCCAGTACTGGACTATCCATCTCAGATTTGAGCATGTCTTCAATTGGTTCTCATAACGTCAGCTACTCCTATGGTAGCCAACTTGGTTACGAGCATGGTCCGTTTGGTTACCCGCAATATGCAGGCTACGACATCAAAGACGATGGAAGCGATGGCATTGTAAACGACAACTCACAAGAACCGCTGATCAGTAAGACACCTACTGATCCTGATAAACCAGTTGTCACAGCCGCGATTTTCAAGCAGGACTCGATAATAGGCAACGATGTGCTGCAAGGACCAGGTTATTCTATCGAAGGTTCTACTGATGGCCCTTTGTTATCTGATGTGCAGGCACGCGAATTCAGTCTACAAGTGCTGCATGATCAGAAAGAAAAGCAAATGGAGAATGGTGCAACTGTTTTAATACCTGGATGTAGGGCTGAAAATGAAAAGAAACCTTTGAGCAGAGCTGATAGTTTGCCTTCTCAGTTTGAAGAACCTCAACCAGTTGAAAGTAAGCCAGCAATGGAAACTATAGAGGAAAATAATATCAATGATTTCATAGGCCCTTCAAAAGATGCTTTCAGAGGTAAAAGAGCTTCGCTTCCTATAATAAGGACGGACGTTTATGAGTCAGTGAAAGATGCTATGAGACCGTCTGGATCTCCTAAATTTGAGAAGCTGAGGAATGATTCATCTCCTGGAGAAAACAGTTTTGATCATCCACCAATGATAACCATTACTGAAGAAATTGAAAGCAAATTAGAGAATTCAAGCTAATTTATACAAGATTTACCTAGCAATTATGAAGGTAAAGAAGTTAAATAAAGAAAAGGGACAAAATGTGACTGGTTTCAAAGACGCTCCAAGATATTTGATATTTTACAATATTTGTGCAGTGCCACATGTGCCGGTAGAATGCTTTTGAAATAACCAAAAATATTGCATAACTCGTCTGTAGGTTTGTTTTTATTACAAATTGTATAATATAATACTAGAAGGAGGGTTAAATCAAAGTATACAGTTCGAATACAAATTTGAACGTTAGCTGGGTAATGTAATGCAGCGAGGAGCGAAGCAACCAGTGATGTTAGGTTTGACATAATAGACAGCGCGCGAGCCAAGCTAGCGAAGCCAACGTGCTGCGGCAGCGGCTGGCAAGCGCCAGAAGAAACTTCCGTTTTAGCCTAAGGCTATGCTTATGGCAACAAGCGAAGTTTGGGTGGACTCATAAGTAGAGTCCAAATTCAAATTTCTATTCGGACTATACTTGGGTAATGTTAGGTATACCCGGACCTAGGCGCAACCGCACTTCGGGCTTTAGCAGTAACTACTATCACAGATGAGATACTAGTTACTTCGTAACAGATATTGTACTTTCTTATAAAACGAAAACACATACGCATTTATTCACCTACTCTTTCCCGTACACGGAAACATTGGTATTATGGCGCTCGACTTAGCGGTTATATATAACTGCGTACACGGGCGGCGCGCGAATTGCGGCGGCGATAGTACGGTGTTCTAGCGCTGCTGACGAGCGAAGCGTGTAGGTACATATATCGCCTGCTCGACCGAGTGATGGGGGCCTGCTACTATGATGATCTAGTGAAGTTGGCAGGTAGCCGCTGGACGTGACAGGAAGTCGAGGTGAGGTCAGTGTTCAGCGGTATGGAGGTTTTCCAAAATGATGATGGATTGGCTGCCTTTCAATAAACCAATGAAATGCCTAATTTGGATCAATTCTGCTTGTTACAAATACACGCGCCTGGGCTTTGAACAGCTTGCAATAGATTGTGGGGCGAAGACACGAAGATAAGATAAGTTACGAAGGCGATAAGTAAGGCACTGCATCCAACCTACTAAAAATAGTGATGAAAGGTGTAAATTTTATTATGTAGCTCATTTATAATAATTATAATAAATACTTATCAATAATGTTGTTACCCAAGATTTTGTTACCCCATAATGTGATGTTGATCTTCATGCTCTCCTTTAAGAATTTATAATGTGAATGCTCATGCTTGCAATTCGGATGTATAAAGCAAAATTATTTTAAGTTAGTGTGTATTACATACTAGCATTATACGGACTTAGTCTAAAATAAATAAATAAATGGGAAGTATTCAATTCAATTCAATATATTTATTCAAAAAAGGTGCAAATTACACTCTTTCTGATGGTCATAAAATAACAATAACAATGTCATTTGTGAAGAATCAAGAAAAAAACAATAATTAGTGGATATAAACCAGATTATGTCATTAGAACATGAAAACAAAATATATTTAGGAGAAACAAGTTTTGAACTTTTTTTTGAACTGGGACATTTTTTCTCCATATTAATAAATTGTATTTCATGTAGGAAAATGTAAAATTTTTGCTTATTTTTAGAATTGCTATTTAAAATATATTCAAAAATCATCGAACTTTCTATAACCAATAATCCTATAGTTAGAACGTCAAAAAGTATTAACTAGCGCTGAAAATCCATCAGGTGAGATGATGCCAAGGGATTATCAATCACGGATAAAAAGGGTATATAATACATATAGATTTTTTTTAATTTCACCAGAAATCTAAATATATTTGTTGATAAAGATGTAGCCTTGTTAAAAGCGAATTTTTTTTTAAACAAACATACATCATAAAGAAATATTATAAAATACAGGTTACGTACGCAAACAGTATTTAAGAAAAATTCATATCTGGGGGCACGGCAGTGCCCCCGCCAAGTCGAGAAAAAAAAGCGGCACGGCCGTACCATCCTTTTCTCGAAGCAGTTCAGACCATTTTCGACCCCCCCACAACTTCGTTGTAGATAAACCTAGAAGCCTGAATTTTCTGTACCCAAGCAGGCATCATATAAGCACGGTATATTCCAAATTTCATTCAATTTGAACCAGTACTTTAAGAATTATAACTAGTCAAAGTTTCCTAATTTGTCACTCACTGACTGACAGATCATCAAAATTCCAAGGCACTTCTAGCCGACATAGAAGATTCAAATTTAGAATACAATTAGTCTTTAGTGTATAAAGCAAGGAAAAACTCAAACATTTTGCAATTTCGGTCCAGTTTTCTAGTTACACAAACTACATAAATAACTTTGTAATCCCATATAAAATATATAGGATTACAAAGTTATTTATGCAGTCGCAGGACCGAACTCCTTGATTTACTAGTTTTTAAGGCGCAGTTCATGAATGAATGTAGTTTTCTACAAAAATAAGTGAAATCCCACCAAAAACATCCTGTAAAATCTAGCCAAGTCTCGATTGAGCTGCTTGTTTTTCTATTAAAAGTAATGAAATCTCTAAGCAAAGCCAAGCCTAGTCTAGGGTTCTTTACTGCGATTTATTTATTATTATGGTTAGATTTTATGTGACTTGGCCGTTGACTTGGATGTCTCAAGGAGTAAATATGCATAAAGAATGTTCAACGGCAGGTCACATAAAATCTAACCATAATAATAAAGAAATCGCAGTAAAGAACCCTAGACTAGGCTTGGCTTTGCTTAGAGATTTCATTACTTTTAATAGAAAAACAAGCAGCTCAATCGAGACTTGGCTAGTTTTTACAGGATGTTTTTGGTGGGATATGTTTGTCCTAAAAGAATTAACAGTCAGGATAACATTACCTACTTTATCTTAGTACAAATGGAATTGAATTTATTAAAGCTAGATTACATTGATAAAGTTTTTGAAGTGAAGCTTCTATATAGACGGGGGGTACTAGGATTTTTTCTGTCACGAAAAAGCGTTACGGCCGCGTGGAGGGGGTGGACAGAAAAAGGCTAGCGGCGGCGGAGAGAGGGAAACGGCTGTATACGTAAATAGCGAAAAGTTGTGATGGAGATATAAAGCAGGTACTTAGCCTGGGTTAAGTACCTGCAAACTGCCCCTGTCCGTTGAAGTCTTGGCGGCAAGACCTACCGCAACTGGTCCTTATCTTCGCCTTATAGTACTGGCCCTCACTATATGACCTAGCTGTCGGTGAGTGGGGACGCTATGTCATAAACCTGGCGCATCTGGTAGATATACGAAAGTGGTATGTATGTTGAAGTTTCACTTCTACTATGTGTCCCAGAGCACACATTTCGATTTTTTTAACCTTAAGTTTAAAAAAATACCATAATGCCGAATTTATTTAAACTCTTTCTTTTAATAAATATTTTTGTTATTTATTACTTTGTTTGTTTAATTGATAATGCATAAAATTAGTAGATTTTCCGTTCAATATCAGTATAATTTTGGAAATAATAGCTAGTAAAACAAAAGTAAAAATAAGTAAAACATTAATTTTAGTAGTTTTAGTGCCGTCCGAAACAAAACGAAATCTTTATGTGCTATGTAATTGTTTACTTCATAGGCTGGTTACACAGCTATTCGGGAGAGCCGTACGGGCCGCCCGTAAACGGGTCCAATTCAATTATTTTTGACGTGACAACGTCTAATAAATCGATGGACGCCGCCTTCACGCACTATAAAGGATGACTCATTGTCCCGTTACGCTCATAGTCCCGTTACGTTATGACGTTGTCACTTTAAACTATTGTCCGTAAACCGTCTTTACAGACAACCAATTTTTTTCAATTTATTTCAGTATATTTATTCAAAATAGGTAGTAAAATTACACTTTTTCTGACAGTCACAAAATTAATAATAACCATATCATTTGTGAAGAATCAAGAAATAAACAATAATTAGTTAAAACGTCAAAATTCAATCCTTGATATAAACCAGATTATGTCATCAGAATATGAAAACAATATGACACGAAAAGTTATACATAACAAATTATTGGATGTTATTAATGCCTTTGACAAGGGTAGGCCAGGTCATACGGACAGCACCAAATATAATGCGAGAGTCAGCTATCGCTCCCATTAACCATATTAGAGGAAAAGGAACGACCCGGCTCCCAATGCGTCACCATCTGCACGAACATTTAAGCGAGCATCCACCCGCATATGTAGCGAACGGGTCTCGCGGGTAGCTGTGAAACCAGCCTTAGAATGTAGAGTTTAGTTTTTTAGTTTGTATAAAGAGTTCCTTTTAGCTTATAGAATAAAATATATTATTAGGGCTCGTCACAAAAATATGATGTAAAAATTTAAAAAACAAATGTAAAGTTCTAATAAAACACACATTACGTGAATAAAATTTTTAGTGGCCACTTCCAAAAATAAATTTCTCCTTGCATCTGTGAGGAGAAGTCTAAAAAAAGATTATAATAACATATACTGCAAATAAAAAAATAGTATGTGGATGAAAGGATAGAGTGAAAAAAAATGTTATTAAATACATTATTAATACTTATATGAAATTTGTCGATTAAAGTTTATCTTATTTGCTAATTTGTTTTAGAGTATGTAGTTACCTACTTTTATAAATAAATTTTAAGTATCCAAAAATAGCCTTGCTTTTTTTACTTTAGATCGACGAAGAAGTGAAGTAGGTATTGTGAGGGCAAAAAAACTAATTTGATATTTTCATGTGGATCGATTATCTTACTTATTAGTCAGAGTCTATTGAGTCCAAAAAAGAAAATAAGAAAAATGTGTGTGTGTGTGTGTACTGGCTCTAGCTCTTAAACTACTAATTGGATTGGGATGAAATAAGGGTTATTGTTTATTAAAATAAATAAATATTCTGGGACAAGTCACACATAAGCACCTGGCCCCAAAGTAGGATTCCCTGTGTTATGAGAACCAGAGACGGATATACATACTTATATATTCGTTTAAATACATACATATATAGATATTTAACACCCAGACACAGAGCAAACAAATCTGCTCATCACACAAATGTTTGCCCTGGACGGGGATCGAACCCACAACCCTCGGATCAGTAGTCAAGAGCACTAAACACTGAGCCACCGAGTCAGTCGTCAGTATTAATCATTATTTGTTCAGACAACTAGTACAGTCCATTTTTGTTAGTAAGTTGCTAATAGACAACAAACAAAAAACAAGAAATACGATTAAAACAATTTTAACACTTCACACATTTTTAACGACAGTAGGCATGAGGTCCATGCCTAACCAGTACATGCATGAAGTGTGAAAATAATTGGGAGTCGTATCTCGCCGCTATAACTTTCAGGATGCTGTTGAGGTTGACGCGCAACCTGCTCAGCAAGGAGGCTGTTTGTTTGCGCAAGATTGCATGAAAGCTGTCAACGCACGCTTGCGCAAACATGCCGGACGCGCTGCAGTAGCGGGGCAACCCCAACAACATCATGAAACCATTATTATATTGGACACGTAGAACATTGATTGATCTCTGCATGATGTTGGCCCACAAGCTGCCGGTGTAGAATGTCTGACAGTACGCACGAAACAGCGTTATTTTAACGTCCGTTTTACACCGAAAAAACCTGCGCACCAACATGTTGCACCTTATCTCCAATGCGCTATGTTCCCGCTCTATGTCTACATTGTCTTTAAGGTCGTCCGTCACATAGTGTCCCAGGTATTTAAACTTCGTTACCCTATTTAAAGGCACCCCATTCAAAAAAATAGGAGGCACGGAGGCTGGGCACTTGACGCCGGCCTTAAAGACTATGTATTCAGATTTCTTTACATTATAAATAAGGCCGTGTTCAGAGTTCATACTTGTAAGTCTCACACGTTCGAAGAAGCTCTCTGACAGTCCCCACAGCCGGTGCCAGCAGCACCATGTCATCCGCATAGCTCAAGTTATTTGTACAAATATATTTTTTATATCTCCAGTTGTTTTTTAGTTTTCTTACAATCTCGATTTTTAGATAAGATAAATATCCTTTGTTGCACACCAAATATACAGAAATGAAAAACATATTAACTAGCAAAATAAACAATGATATGCAGAGGCGGACTTATCACTTTAAGCTATTTCTTATTATTTTGTCTTATTTTCTTATAAGATTTTAAGGGTTACACCATACTAAAAAATATTTATCATTTTTTAAATATTGGAAATAAACAATGATATGCAAAGGCGGACTTATCACTTTAAGCTATTTCTTATTATTTTGTCTTATTTTCTTATAAGATTTTAAGGGTTACACCATACTAAAAAATATTTATCATTTTTAAATATTGGCTGTAACGATTGTAATTGAATTTTGTATGTAGCTACAACTTAAAACGATTTACACTGTGATGTTCATTATCCCAGAAAAAAATTGAATAAGGTACTTCACATAAAAATCTAGGGTCTTTGTTATTTTTTCTCAAACATGGCTCCAACGATTTTAATGATATTTTGTAGGTTATTATTAGAAATTAAAAAGGCCTACTACACTAGGCAATTCATGATTCCATTAGTATCAAGTAAAATGTTTTTTGGCGCAAAACATACATTATAAAAAAAATCTTAATAAGGGACCTCCCATACAAATCCAGATATTTTGTAAATTGCCAGAAAGTGAAGGCTAGACAAGAAAGTATGCGCAGCGTAACTATACCATTTATTTTGTTTATCCATTTATGAAACGATAGCAGTTAAAACAGAAAATCAGTATTGAACACAATTTTTTTTCTCTCAATGGGTAGTTATAATTAGGGGCGGGCTGGTTTCCGTAACCAGGCCAGCCCAGTTCCGCCAAGAAGTCCAACAGCCCCCGTAGATTGCTGACGACTTCCTAAAGCTGCCTCGGGTGACCGAAGTGCACAACACTTTACTGTGCTAGCTCGTTGCAATCCAGTATGCAACGAGCTAGCACAGTAAAGTGTTGTGCACTTCGGTGATGCCCATGCACTCAGCCTGAAAGATCGTGTTGCGCGCACCCAGACGATTAACTATCCTGATGTTTGAATCCTCGGAGAAGACATTGTACCCAGTATCAGAACCTGTTATGGACCCGTCGGTAAACACCCGAAGTATTTCAAGTTCTGAACCTCCCTGAGATCTTTATAAAGTTGTACTTTGTATTTCTTGTTAAAGACATACCGTTTGGTAAATATTTATGGCTGAATTCTGCCAGCCCACAGTTCCAAAAAATGTTTTTTTTGGCAGAATTCAGCCATCTCACAGACGTGAGGTAGGGTATTCAGGCCCCTCCCCTGCAGCAATCGCTTCAGCTGCCATGATGATGCCCATTCACTCAGCCTGAAAGAGCGTGTTACGCGCACCCAGACGACTAACTATCCTGATGTTTGAATCCTCGGAGAAGACCTTATACCCGGTACCAGAACCTGTTTTGAAACCGTCGGTAAAAACCCGAAGTTCTTTCAGGTTCTGAACCTCCCAGGGCTCTTCATATACCTGGTTGTAGTTTGTATCTTGTCAAAGACATACCGTTTAGTGATTATGTCATTTGTCAATGCGAACAATGGCTCCTCTGCGATGATATCGTACAGAAGCTCAGTGTACGGGATCCTGTTTGTGCCTTTTTTTAAAAATTCACAATTGATAAGCCCTTGGCATCATCTCACCTGATGGTAAGTGACAATGATGCCAAAGATGGAAGCGGGCTTACCAAGATTCCCCAACGCAATGGAGAACTGGCTATCTTATCTTCAAGCCGGAACACATCAATGTTGTTAACACTGATTTTTGGCGGTCAGACTTAGATAAGATGGTGGTAGCTAGCCAAGCGGGCTTAGAAAATGCCCCACCACCAACAAAACCGAGACTTACATGTTGACCCCACCGGGAATCGAACCCGCGACCTCCTGGTGTGAAGCAAATGGACTAACCAATACGCCACGGAGATGGTTGAAAACTCCAAAGGGATGCCAGTTTCAGACGATCTACAGCACTAACTGCTTTCTGTTGGATAAACAAAAAAAAAGGTGGCAAGTTCAAAATGATCTCGAGGGTTGCAGTGGGAGTTGTCAGCATGTACCCCTCACCGCCATACATGTTATCCTTTGGATGGGTTGCAGTTTACTCACGACCGTAGATTCCTTGGTTCGTGGCCACCAGACTACCGCGCCGTAGCTTACCATTGGAAGTATTACCGCTATGTAGAGCCATAGCATAGTCTTTGAGGTAATGTCCCCATGTCCTATTTACCATTCTATGGCACTGCCACACGAGAAAAGTTGCTTTGTCTATTTCATTGCCGCAATGGCTACTCCAGTTTCATATGCTGTCGAGTGTGACACCTTTTTTTTATTTACAATTTTTAAGCCCTTGGCATCATCTCATCTGATGGTAAGTGACGATGATGCCGAAGATGGAAGCGGGCTTAACAAGATTCCCCAACACAATGGAGAACTGGCTATCTTATCTTCAAGCCGGAACACATCAATGTTGTTAACACTGATGTTTGGCGGTAAGACTTAGATAAGATGGTGTTAGCTAGCCAGGCGGCCTAAGAAAATGCCCTACCACTAACCAAACCGATTCTTACAAGTTGACCCCACCGGCAATCGAACCCGCGACCTCCTGGTGTGAAGCGAATGGGCTAACCATTACGCCACGGAGGCGGTTAGTAATTAACCTCCGTTGATAGGCAGGGTTCTATTTTGAAAAGCTTAGGTAATAGCTATTCTGTAACCTACTCAATATAACCCAAATACAAAAAGAAAAAAATAGGTACTAACCTCTGTGGCTTCATCATTACAGCTCATATACGTCCCCACCGAGGGGCTCAAGCCTACCCTGAATCAGGGCGATTAGGCCTTAGTCGACCACGCGGGCCCAGTGCGGGTTGGTCGACTTCACACACAACCTTCGAGTTTCTTCGCAGGCGCGTGCAGGTTTCCTCACGATGTTTTTCCTTCACCGTTAAAGCAATCGGTAAGTATGTACGTAAGTTTTTGAAAAACTCATTGGTACATTGGCCGTCCAGATTTGAACCCGGTACCTCTGGTTAGATGGACCGAGTCGTTAACGGTTGAGCCTGTGGCTTAATGACACTTAAAGGTGACGGACCTTTTCATTTCGTGGGTATACTTAGGTACCTTTTTCTCGACATCTTTTGCACACAATTAAACCTACATATTTCTATACGGGATGCAAATACAAGCAGAAAATATACTACGACATTTTGATCTAAAGTGTCAAGTTCATCATATCAGCCGAAGGACGTCCACTGCTGGACATAGGCCTCCTCCAAGGATTTCCATGACGACCGGTTCTGCGTTGCCCGCATCCAGCGGCTTCCTACGACCTTTACCAGGTCATCGATCCACCGAGTGGGAGGCCTGCCTACACTACGTTTTCCGGTGTGCGATCGCCACTCCAGAACCTTACTACCTCAATGGCCATCTGTTCTACGAGCTATGTGCCCCACCCACTGCCACTCATGTGTCGAGTTACTGAGATATTTCGAGTTAAAGATTGTCCCACGTTGGGCGCCAATAAAATGGAGTCGGCATCTAGCTCGTATAGGGCAGCCTCGTTGATATGCCAGGCTACTTTAATACTTTGAAACAATATACCAGGTCTAAGGGACCGGTTTCCGAAAACTGATAGGATGCATTCAGTTTATCATACTAAGATCATCGGCATAAAAAACCTACGTTTTCAATGAAACTTTGTGATTAACTATACTAGTTCATAATAAGGCCTACTTAATAAGTACTTCATTATTCCAGGAAAAATCTGAGTAAAGTACCTCCCATACATACCCAATTTATTTGTAAATTTTTCATCAAGTCTGGTACACCTAAAATTGGTTGTTATGTTTTTTTTATTTTAGATAGTTAGAAAATGTTTATGTCCTCTTTTTGATGTATGAGTACTTTATAATCTTATAAATATTAAAGTTAATATGTTAATTGTTGATTTGTGTATGCCCGACTACGAAAGACGGTGAAGGCTTGTCTAAAAAGTATGCACAGCGTTTCTGTACAATAGGGATGACGACAACATCAGAAATAAATTATGAACTCTTGATCACTAAATTGCCCTCCTACTTCCATTAAGTCTTCGATTTTTAGTTCACTAAAATCACAAAATGAGTACATAAATGACGCTGCAAAACTATGACGTCACGCCTAGGTATTTCAAACATTTTTATAACAAAATGTCGTTTTTGACAGATGATAAAAAGTAAATCAGATGACTAGCATTCGTCATCCCTATTTTTAATGTCTATCACCACGAAGGCTGAAAACGAATACCGGAGACCGGACTACTGTAATTAATTAAAAGTTAAACAGATGGCGTTGTCGTCGGAAAATTTTCCGTGCACTATGCCATCTGTTGGGTGGCGCAGGAACTAGTCAGAACGGGCAAGATGGTTCGTGGAATATGGATACGGTTCATGAAATAAGATTTGGCAGTTCGAAATTATTTGTACAGATATCGTTGTGTTTAAAGCCTAAAGTCTCAATAGAGCATTATTTAGCTTGATGATGATTTTATTTTCAAGGAAAGTCGCAAATATGTATTTAGGCTTAAAACTTTAAGGCCGCCTTTGTAATTTATGTATATTACAAGTTATAGGTCCTGTATTGTTTTTTGGCGTGAAATAAAGTATATTTACTTACTTACTTACTTATTTCATACTAGCGGCCGCGTTCGACTTCGTCTGCGTGGGGTTATTTCCCAAGGAATTCCATAACGACTGGTCCTGCGGCTTCCCGCGACTTTCAAAAGGTCGTCGGTCCACCGAATGGAAGCCCTTCTAACGCTACGGGTTCCGGTGCGCGGTCGCCACTCGATAACTTTATTGCCCCACGACCATTTGTTATATGAGTTTTGTGCCCTGTGACCTATGTCGGTTACCTTGGTTCTCCTACGGGCCTTCTCATTTCTTATTCTAAACTAATATTATGGTCTTTAAGGTTTAGTACCCAAAGGGTAAAAACGGGACCCTATTACTAAGACTCCGCTGTCTGTCTCTCTGTTCGTCTGTCACCAGGCTGTATTTTATGAACCGTGATAGCTAGACAGCTGAAATTTTCACAGATGATGTATTTCTGTTGCCGCCATAACAACAAATACCAAAAATTAGAAAAAGTGAAAAAATATGTAACGTGTTTTTTTAAACATGAAAAAACTAGCGCAATCTAGTATGGTGGTTTTTGAAACATGAAACTAGCGCTATCTAGAATGATGGAACGGTGCGGCGAGTACGGGGCACGTGCCGCAGATAAGATGGTAAGTTCCTATGACACACGCATTATGACAGTTACAGCGCCCACTATCGGTTGTACAATAACCATATTATCTCGCTGATTTACCTGTCATTCACATCAGCTCATATACGTCCCCAACGAGAGGCTCGAGCCTACCCTGAATTAGGGCGATCGGGCCTTAGTCGACCACGCGGGTCCAGTGCGGGTAGTCGACTTCACACACAACCTGTGAGTTTCTCCGCAAGCGTGTGCAGGTTTCCTCACGATGTTTTCCTTCATCGTAAGAGCGTCGGATAAACGATGAAACCTAAATTCAAAATCACATTCGTACGTGGCAGGTTTGAACCACGACCTCCCGGACAGGAGGCAGCGGACCTTGCCATTACGCCACCGACGCTCGATTTACTTGTACTGGCTATAAATTGTATGAAGCTGTGTGAAGCCTACGATTTACAAATTGTACGCGTCCTTGCCCGATTTATTTTAAGGTGGAATGTTAAAGTCGTGGCTCTAATTTAATTTTTTTAAAGATTTTTCATGATTTGTGACATACTAGTATGTGTCGTTGTTTACAACCCACGTTTAACATGGTAATGTTTGGAGAAACTTTCTAAATTAACATGATATGATGATATCAGCTCATATACGTCCCCACCGAGGGGCTCGAGCCTACCCTGAATTAGGGAAATCGGGCCTTAGTCGACCATACGGGCCCAGTGCGGGTTGGTCGACTTCTCACACAACCTGCGAGTTTCTTCGCGGGTGTGTGCAGGTTTCCTCACGATGTTTTCCTTCACCATAAGAGCATGGGATAAACGTACATATGAAATCTAAATTCTAAATCACATTGGTACGTGGCAGGATTTGAACCACGACCTTCCCGACAGTAGGCGGCGGTCCTAGCCGTTACGCCACCGACGCTCTTAACATATAATGTCAAAAACCTAAAGAGTTTAATATTTGTGTAGTGCAGTGTGAAACCATCATAACAGGAGGGAGTGGTGGTGCAATGTCGAAAAGGACCTAAAAACCCAGAATATCCCACAGTTGACAACCTGGAGAAAACGCACAAGAAGGCCCGACCCCGAATAAAGTTGGGAAAAGAACAGGAAGAAGAAGACATGATATAAGCGCAACGGGTTTTAAAGAAGTATGGGTTTATAGCTTTTTTTCCCAATGAATTTGCTTATATTGTTTGTGATGGCGTGGTGGGGTATGATAAGCTGGAGGCAAGAAGGGATTAGGCTTAATTTAAGTACCATAAGGGCTAATAAGAGGGGTCAAGGTCACCCAAAGGGCAATGGAGCGTGCTATGCTTGGAGTTTCTCTGCATGATCGAATCAGAAACGAGGAGATCCGTAGGAGAACTAAAGTAACTGGCATAGTTCCTAGAATTGCTAAATTTAAGTGGCAGTCATCATATCAGCTCATATACGTCCCCATCGAGGGGCTCGAGTCTACCCTGATTTAGGGTGATCGGGCCTTAGTCGACTACGCGGGCCCAGAGCGGGTTGGTCGACTCAACACACAACTTTCGAGATCATTCGCATGCGTATGTATGTTTCCTTGTGATGTTTTCCTTCACCGTAAGAACGTCGGATAAAGGTACATATGAAATCGAAATTCGAAAACACATTTTTACTTGGCAGGGTTCGAACCACGACTCCCGGACAGGAGGTTAGTGGCCCTAGCCGTTACGCCTCCTACGCTCTCTTAGTGTTGCAGTATTTAATCATTGCTGTAATGATCTCATTGGTCACTACACCCATCCATCGCAACTCCTTGTGTAGGCGTAATGGCCATACGGTTATTGGAAGTATGATAAAATATTAAAATAACTCCATCAGATTCATTGTTCTTCGATTTACCGCCTCCGTGGCGTAATGGTTAGTCCATTCACTATACACCAGGAGGTGGCGGGTTCGGTTCCCGTCGGGTTCAACTTTTTAAGACTCGATTTGGTTGGTAATATGGCATTTTCCTAGCCCGCCTGGCTAGCTACTACCATCTTATCTAAGTCTTACTGCCAAACATTAGTGTTAACAGCATTGATGTGTTTCGGCTTGAAGATAAGATAGATAAATATAAGATAAGATAAATATTTAAGTTATATAAATTTTAATATTTAACTTTTTTTCAAATCCACAATTGATGAGCCCTTGGTATCATCCACCTGATGGTTAAGTGACGATGATGCCGAAGATTGAAGCGGGCTTACCAAGATTCCCGAACGTAATGAGGATCTTGCTATCTTATTGACTGACTCGGTGGCTCAGTGGTTAGTGCTCTTGACTACTGATCCGAGAGTTGTGGGTTCGATCCCCACCCAGGGCAAACATTTGTGTGATGAGCAGATTTGTTTTCTCTGTGTCTGGGTGTTAAATATCTATATATGTATGTATTTAAACGTATATAAGTATGTATATCAGTCTCTGGTTCCCATAACACAGGGAATCCTACTTTGGGGCCAGATGACCATGTGTGATTTGTCCCAGAATATTTATTTATTTATTTATTTATTTATCTTCAAGCCAGAACACATTAATGCCGCCAATATTGATGTTTGGCGGCAAGACTTAGTTAAGATGGTGGTGGCTTGCTAGGCGGGCTATAAAAAAGCCCTACCACCAACCAAACCGAGTCTTACAAAGTTGACCCCGCCAGGAATCGAACCCGCGAGCTCGTGGTGTGAAGCGAATGGACTAACCATTAAGCCTCGGAGGCGGTTACATCGCGGGGCGAGATCCAACTTGTTTTAAAGTACCGATGTCTAGGACCAACTTACGCTTATATTAGCTTCACCTGTATGTATGTTTGCTTGTATGTATGTTTGTATGTATGTTTGTAACCGTCTCCTTTTCCTTTGCACTCGATTTTGACCCACTTTAAATGGACATATTTTATTTAAATTTTGTACATTAAGAATCCGTGAACTAAAAAATAAATATAGTTAAAAAAAAACTGGGTTGCTCGTTATACGAAAAATATGGTATAAAGCGCTCCACGCTTTTTACAATAATACTAGTATTTTTCGTTCATTATTGTTTTCAGCTTATATTAAGAATTATTTTTCACTTTTTAGTTTGATGTGCTTTAAAAGCGTGTTTTTTAAGTTTTTTTTAACTTTATTTATTTTCCCCTCTGATCAGGGCGATAGAAAATAAATTAAGTAATATATATGTTACATTGATATATTACATGTTTTTTAATGACATTCAAAAAGCTTACAATAGTTCGTAACATTGTCGTAACAGCTTACAGTAGGTTAGAACTGTAATAATGATATTGGTGTTCATTGAATAAATCATCATTACAGCTCATATACGTCCCCACGGAGGGGCTCGAGCCTACCCTGAATCAGGGCGATTAGGCCTTAGTCGACCACGCGGGCCCAGTGCGGGTTGGTCGACTTCACACACAACCTTCGAGTTTCTTCGCAGGCGTGTGCAGGTTTCCTCACGATGTTTTTCCTTCACCGTTAAAGCAATCGGTAAGTATGTACGTAAGTTTTTTTGAAAAACTCATTGGTACATTGGCCATCCAGATTTGAACCCGGTACCTCTGGTTAGATGGACCGAGTCGTTACCGGTTGAGCCACCGACGCTTTTTCAATAAATAAATAAATTGAATAAATAAATAATAAAAAAACATCAATTGGGGCTTAACTTTCGTTAGCTGGAGTTTCTACTCATCATACTCAACAATTTTTTCTACCTTATTTTTATATACCTAAAACAAAGTCGGATTAATTACACAGTTTATAACTCCAGAACGGCTGGACCAATTTGCATGATTTTTGGTTTGATGAATTTGTCTCGACCCCGAATAGCAGAATAACTATTAAAACATCAGAACAAATTTAGGCAAAAAAGACAAGAAAATTAACTTTCCCGTACATTACCCATACATGTGTAGTTTGGATTGTACTGTAGTGTAGTATAGTGTAGAGTGTAAATTAGTGTAGTGTAATGTGGTGCGGTGCGGTGCGGTGTGGTGTAGTTTAGTGTAGTGTAGCGTAGCGTTAACGTAGCGTAGTTGGTGGGTGGGTTTCTTGCAGAGATTTGTTACCATAGATGGGTAATGCACTAACAAACAACGTTTGAAAATGGGAGCCATTTACACACACAACATTACAAGCAGTTCGCTTCCGTTGCACCGAATGCTACTAAGAAAAGAGATGCCAATTGGCATCTTTTTTTTGCTTCACTTTTTCGATGCACGTAACCTATCTACCTCCCCTTATATATAGCATATCTCTGGTTTCTTGTGAAAAGTTGTTCACTATGGTGAGTAGAAGCATGTTACATTCTGTACAATTAACGGTGTGTGTTGAACGTGTGGATTGAACGGTGGTGCTATTATTTATTTTGTTGTACAGTAGTCGATGAACACAGTTGGTACCAGTCGGTCGAGCGGGGCAAAATCAATATTCAGAATATACTTCGTTTTAGTAACTCTTTCAACAAATAATCAGTCTCAGTGTATAAAACGTACCCAACTATTACGTCATGATCGCTAATTAAATAAAATAAAACTATATATAAAAAAAAAAATCATCACTTAAAGTAAACTGGAAAAGTAATCAGCAAAAATTCGGAATTACAGCATCACAAACATCACAACTACCCTCATCTCGCTATTGATTCACTGCGGATAATTGAGTACACGCGTGTCACCCTACATCCCCCCCCGCCCCCGCGCCCCACCTTACTTCACCCCCGCACCCCACACACTCGCACCTCATTTGATTACAACGGAAAAAGCGGCGAAAAATCGAGTAGATGTGATGCAGTAATCGGCCCGTCGTCATGACAACGGTATTAAGGGGGGGTTACACACATAAATAGGTTCGCACATAATAAGAATGATTCCACACATCCCGCGCCCACTCACCCCATTTTTGTACAGTGTTAAAAAGCCTAAAACCACCCCCGAGTTTAAACACCCCCTCGCGCGGGCAATGTAGATTAGCTAAAACTACGCATTTTTTACCCCACTCCAGAGGGATCTTTTTTCCCGCTAACCCCCCCAGCTAACTACGGGGTGGGTCGGGGGTCACGGGAAAAGTTTGTGTTTTAAATATGTCCGAAGGCACGCATTAAAACCGTTTTGCGAAATACGAATCATTAGTATAAAACCCTTTTCGTTTGGCGCGTTTTCACATTTAAATATTACGTGTTTTATGTGTGCCGGTGGGCGGTAGTAATGAAGGTTTAAACCTTACATTATTTTGTTTCATACATATACATACATATTATTGATGGCTGTTTTTTTTTTTTTTTTTAATTAATAATTTGAGTGCGTTTGACTGCAACTCACCTGATGGTAAGTGATGATGGGGCAGTAAAGTTCTCGAGTGGCGACCACGCACAGGAAAACGTAGTGTAGCCAGGCCTCCCACTCAGTAGACCGATGACCTGGTGAAGGTCGTGGGAAGTTGCTGGATGCGGGCAGCGCAGAACCGGTCGTCGTGGAAATCCTTGGGGGAGGCCTATGTCCAGCAGTGGACATCCTTGGCAGAATGCAATCACAGATAGTCAGCGGTAGCAAAGCATTTTATATTTAAGAGATTATTTTAAGCAGTATCAGACAAGAACAAAACTCAAACAAAAACACTGCACAATAGGGATGACGACAGCATCACAAATTAATTATGAACTCTTGATCACTAAATTGCCCTCCTACTTAAACTTCGGAAAACCTTACTCGTTTTGTTTTCCGTTAAGTCTTCGATTTTTAGTTCACCAAAATCACAAAATGAGTACTTAAATGACGCTGCTAAACTATGACGTCACGCCTAGGTATTTCAAACATTTTTAGAACAAAATGTCGTTTTTGACGGATGATAATAAGTAACTCAGATGACTAACATTCGCCATCCCTATTTTAACCGCCTCCGTGGCGCAATGGTTAGTCTATTCGCTTCACAACAGGAGATCGCGGGTCCGATTCCCGGTGGGGTCAACGTGTAAGACTCGGTTTGGTTGGTGGTGAGGCATTTTGTAAGCCCGCCTGGATAGCTACCACTATCTTATCTAAGTCTTGCCGCCAAACATCAGTGTTTATCAACATTGATGTGTTCCGGCTTGAAGATAAGATAGCCAGTTCTCCATTGCGTTGGGGAATCTTGTTAAGCCCGCTTTCATTTCATCATGTGAGATGATGCTAAGGGCTTACCAATTGTGAATAAAAAAAAGTCATGTTCGAGCCTTCTGTGGGGACGTATATATAAGCTGATGTTTCGAGCTACATACTATTAACGGTACCTCAAAATATACATATTATAACGTCATGTTTTGTGTGAAAACATCATTGATGTGTTCTGGCTTGAAGATAAGATAACCAGTTCTTCATTGCGTTGGGGAATCTTGTTAAGCCCGCTTCCATCTTCGGCATCATCGTCACTTACCAGATGAGTACCAAAAATAACGACCATGTGCGAGTCGCACTCAAACACCGAGGGTTCCGTCCGTACCCATTACATATAATAAATTTACAAAGGCAGAAAATCTGTACATTGAATACATTTGGAATAAACTAACTTAAAATAAATTACTGAACATGGCAAAAAAAAATGTCTGTCTGTTTGAACGCGCATTACGCAAAAACCACTGAACGGATTTTGACGAAAGTGTGACAGCGTATATTCCAAAATAACATATAATATTAATAAAATAAAAAAAACTTAGAAATAGTAAACCAGCTACAAAAACCTTTGGTACCGTGCAAAGTTAGAATATTTCAGAGTTCCATTATAACTGGACATGGACGTATCCAACATGTGTGCGAACAGTATACTACTGATGTCGAAGATGGAAGCGGACTTACCAAGGTTCCCCATTGTAATAGCACTAGATATCTCATCTTCATGCCAGAACACATCATTGTGTTAACATTGATGTTTAGGCGGCAAGACTTAGATAACATTAGTGGTAGCTAGGCAGGCGGGCTTTTAAAATGCCCTATCACCATCCAAATCAAATCTTACATAGTATCTATAATCCGCCGAAAATCGATCCCTTGACCTCCTGATGTGAAGTCAGTTGACTTACCACTACGCTACGGTACCGGTTTACTCCCCGACCAGCATGTATATTTATACATATGCTGCAGAAACCGTTTACAGTGCATCTGAAATGTCCAGAATCGGGAGTGATAGATAACATCCTATAAGACTCTTGAGTTGAGCAAAGAGTTGTTTTTCGATAAGGATACTCGTTGATAGATTATTTATTTATTTATTGACAGCTCAAATGGAATAATTTAGGTACTAAAGAGCGTCGGTGGTGAAATGGCTAGGGCCGCTGCTTCCAGTCCGGGAGGTCGTGGTTCGAATCCTGCCACGTACCAATATGTTTTCGAATTTCGATTTGATATGTACATTTATCCGACCCTCTTACGGTGAAGGAAAACATCGTGAGGAAACCTGCACATACCTGCGAAGAAAGTCGAAGGTTGTGTGTGAAGTCGACCAACCCGCACTGGGCCCGCGTGGTCGACTAAGGCCCGATCGCCCTAATTCAGGGTAGGCTCGAGTCCCTCGGTAGGGACGTATATGAGCTGATATTAATGAAATTAGGTACTAATGATGATAATGATGATGATCTATCCGACCGATTTCAAACTCCCTAGGGAACAACCCGAATTTTTATCCCACTATACGGGACCCTATTACTAAGACTCCGCTGTCCGTCCTTTTGTATGTCTATCTGTCCGTCTGTCACCAGGCTATATTTCATGAACCGTGATAGCTAGACAGTTGAAATTTTCACAGATGATGTGTTTCTGTTGCCGCTAAAACAAAAAATACAAAAAATTAGAAAAAAGGGAAAAAAGAGTTTTTTTTAAACGTGCAGAAGCTAGCGCCATCTAGTATGATGGTGCGTAACTCTTTGTGTGCGGTTCTGATTCTCACTTGGCCGGTTTTTTGGAAAGGTGTAATGAAAAATATAATTTTGGTCCGCTGAGGATGTCATAGACTGCGCAAGTGACCACTAAAAATAATCAAATTCACGGAAAACTTAAACTGCCTGCGTGGCGTAATGGTTAAGTCCATTAGCTTCACATCAGGAGGTCGCGGGTTCGATTCCCGGCGGAGTCTAACTATGTATGACTCATTTTTGGTTGGTGAAAGGAGAAAGTTTTAAGTTCTAAGCCCGCCTGGCTAGCTACCACCATCTTATCTAAGCCTTGCCGCCAAAAATCAGTGTTAACAGAGTTCCGGCTTGAAGATAAGATAGCCTGTTTCGTAAAAAAAATTTTTGGTTAGGTTATCAAACCAGCAAAAATGTATAAAGGAATTTTTTTTTATATTTGACATTTTTTTTTTGGGAAAGTTGTTTATAATCACGAGTACATCCATATTCTTTGCTATCAAGAACTAATTAAAAGTCACCCCATATATTAGTACTAACGCCTACGTCGCGCGGCCCCCTGAATGGGGCAAATCCAGTAGTCAAAAGAGATAAGACTTAGACAAGAATTAGCGCTGTGCGACCTGAATTTGCACTTTATTGTGTCGTAGTAAGAGTCGCCATTCATTCAAATGATTTTGCGGAGTTTACCTTCTTTTACGTAATAAATAGTCTTTATTCTTTGCCATCAGGTGAGATAATATCAAGGGCTTACCAACTATGGATTAAAAAACTAGCAGAAGTAACAACGACTTCTACCCGCCTCGAATTTTTATGGTTTAAAATTTATTTTGTGACATTTTATAATAGTTTCTTTTGTAAAACGCTTATATTAGCTTCACCTGTATGTATGTATGTATGTTTGTAACCGACTCCTTTGCACTCGATTTTGACCCACTTTAAACGGACAGATTTAATTCAAACTTTGTACATTTAAATAGAATTAGTGACAATATAATAATTTCACATGTTTATCTCATTATACTGAATTAAAAATTAAAAAATAAATATAGTTTAAAAAAACTAAAAAACACGCTTTTAAAGCATATCATACTAAAAATTGATAAACAATAAAAACTACTTCAATCAGGAAACTAAGGTTCCCCTCAATTTCTCTGGCATACCATCATCAGATCCTGGTTTTTTTATTATGGTACCACCCTTGGGATATCACCTTTACAACAAAAAAATAATCATCAAAATCGGTTTATAAATGACGAAGTTATCCGCATACAAACATTATATATATATATATATATATATATATATATATATATATATATATATATATATACGGTCGAATTGAGAAACCTCCTCCTTTTTGTACAAGCTAAAAACTATAATAAACGGAAAATACTAGTATTATTAGGAAAAAAGCGTGGGCGGCTTGTGTCATATTTTTCGTATATCGAGCAACCCACGCTTTTTACAAGCTTCTATTTAACTTGCAATGTATGCATGTTCGTTAGGATAAAAACTTGCAAGTTAAATTTGACCCACTTCCCGGTTTCCGATTGAGCTGAAATTTTGCATGCATATGTATATCGCGTGTCAAGCTTGTACCTAAAAGTTTTTAGGTTTTTCGAAAATTATTTAACAATAATAGTACTTAGTTAGTAATTTTTTTTTAGCTTATATTAATTTTAATACTTATTTACATAATTATGATAAATTGAAAAGGGTTATCTCTCCCAAAAACAGAATACAATAAAGCTCTTTTGACCCTCTATCCTGTACCCCGCAACCCGACTGCAAAAATGTGGACTACCCTCATTATTTGTCAATTTATTAGTTATCGCGGAGCTCCGCTAATGCCGGCAGGACTCGGCCCTGTTTTATTTTCAGAACGGTTTTCGATAGGGGATGGTTAGGCTAAAAGGATGGTGGTGCATGTCAAAGGAGTTTTCTCTATTTTAATTCTTTCAAAATAAAAAAGACGTGTGGCACTCGGGGACTGCCGCGGTTAAGCTATTGCATAGCATTTTTTAACAACTTTTAACACTAAGAAAGTTACACTAGTAAAATTGAGTCCTTTTAGTACCGCAAATCGCTAATAGATGGCACTATAAGTTTTTTAGAACGCGGTAACGTTACGTCACGCGCGGCCGAGCCAGTAAAATTGACTGTACTTTTAGTACCGTAAATCGCTAATATACATACATTTGCTCAATGGATTCATTGCCGAGATCCAACATATTGACATTTTTGTGGATAGCATGCCTATAATAATTAAAAATTTATACATCTTTTTAAACAACAATAATTTGTAATTGAAAATATTTGTAATTTGTAATTTTAATTGTAAATATTAACAATAGAGCGTCTTGGGAAACTGTAAGCTCTTATTGTAAATTGAACAATAAAGAATAAAGAATAGATGGCACTGTAAGTTTTTTTTTAGAACGTGGTAGTGTTAGGTTTTTTCGTTACGGAATTTCTAAATTCGGCCGCCGCGCTCAAAGCACGCGCTAAAAGCTATGCAATAGCTTAAAAACAGTTGAAAAGGTTTTTTTTCTGAAACATGCACGGAAATATTGCAATTAGGTATTGAAAAAAGTGGCCAAGTTTGTGTCGGACCCGGCTCACGCGCTTAAGGGTTTCGTAGTTTCTTCAAAAAACCACTCCATAAAAAAAAACATTTTTGTAGTTGGTATAGAACACTTTGTATGGAAAATCTGTTAAGTTTATACAAATACAACTGCACATATTAATTTGGTTGGCTTTAATTACTCCTAAAACAAGTAAGCCTATTAAGCTGTGATTACTTTCCTCTTGAATTAATGAATACAATAATGATATACCCTACTCAATACTTTTAAGATTTCCTGAATTTGCGGTTTAGAATTAAAGGTTTAGTAACTTGTATAAACTTAATAAAATCAGCGCACAAAAAATCGTAAATCAAACATTTAAAAAATATATATGTATTTGCAAACCCTCAATAGTTCTAAAAGAACTATTCAATGATACCCCGCCACAGATTACTAAATAGTTACTACGACCCCGCAAGATAGGGGTACGTGAATATAAAAAAAATCACCGCCACTTATACGTACGGCAGGTATTAACATATTTTTTTTTCAATTTTATTACATATTATATTCTGTTCTAACAAAGCAAGAGAAACAGAACAGAGGAACGTTCGGGTACTAAAGTTCTTGAGTGGCAACCGAGCACCAGAAGACGTAGCGTGAGCAGGCCTCCCACTCGGTGGACGGACGACCTGGTGAAGTGATGATTTCGATGTAATTCAGGGAAGCTTCAGATTAGCCCAGCGGGCAATCCTGTGAAAAAAAACGGGATGGGTCGCTAATTCATAATAAATTTCAAAAAAATACAGATTGATTACAATATCAAGAATAATTTCAAAAAACATATCGAAATGAAATAGACTATAAAAAAAATAAAAAAACATTAAAAATTGTGTTGAATAAAATATAAAAAAAATTCTTGTCAACATATTCATTCATAGAATAAAATTAGTTGTCCGACAAAAGGTAAGCCTATCTAGTATATTGTATATAAGTTGCTATATGGGTAAGCCCACCTCCATCTTCGGCATCATCGTCACTTACCATCAGGTTAGACGATGCTAAGGACTTACCAATTGTGAATTTAAAAAAAAAGTTTCTCTGTTGGCGACTCGACTATACGTTTTTTTGTGTCAAAATTATTCTTCGCGGCACTTACTTGTAATCGATCGGTGTTGCACAAGTTCCTACCTCTGGGCACACCCTGAACACTTCATACAACGGGCCAGAAATGACATTTTAAAAAAGGAATGACGAAAATGGCGGCGAAATCCTTTACGTTCGACAACCAAACTGTAACCAATCTGTATCAAACTGGGTGACGAGGGGGTGAGGTAGCAATCTAGAGAGCGGCAGGGAGTGTCCATACTGTATGTTAGTACTAATATATATACTTTGCCCTGGGGGTGCGTCGGTCAAAAGTCGACAGGTTTCGGCAGACTAACATCAACAACTCGTATAGGTGCAATGAGTAGAGAGTAGAGTGACATTGTACGCAATGAGCACGTAATGATTGAATCTGCTCCCTGCAAGTGTCTTTTGAGTTTGTGCCTAAAAGGTCTCTGACTGCTCTTTTTTGCAGGACAAATACGCGATCAGAGTCCATCGAGTTACCCTATCTAAAGGATAATGCCATAGGCTATTATCGAATGGGAGTGAGCGAAGTAAGCCTGCCCTAAGATCTTGGTGACACACAAGAGGTCACAGATAGGCGTCACAGATTTGTATAAGCATACCAAATAGGGGAAAGGACTGCTAGTCATTTGAGTTACTTTTTATGATCTGTCAAAAACTAAATTTTGTTCTAAAAATGTTTCAAATACCCACTAGTGACGTCATAGATTGTAAGCGTCATTGACGAACTTATTTTGTGAATTAAAAATGGAAGACGTAATGGAAAAACAAAACAACTAAGGTTTTTTGCACTTCAAGAGGAGAGAAATTTAGGAAATCATATTTCAGATTTTATTTTTAATGCAGTCCGATCCCCTATTGCAGAATTGGGTATGCTAAATTTTTTATAAGCCATGAAAATAAAAAAACCATTTCGAGATATTTTTATTTAAAGCCATATTTTTTCATTTTCCACTCGAAAAAATAAAAGATTGCGTAAAAAAATCGGAAAAGGACAATAACCTTCATTTGACCCCTTTGACGTCACGAGTTTACAATAAAACCTTATTTCACCACTGAACGGAACGTGCACTCTTACTTGTCATATCAATTACGGACCTTGCACTTGAGGACGAGCTTTCGTCGAGCACTGAAAAAGGCACTATTTATTTATCATCCACCAAAAACTACGTTTGAAACAATCAAATATTATTAGAACGTCATTCAAATTAAATACTTAAATGGGTAAGATATTCATTAGAGGTCCAATTTTTATTGTGGTTCTAAAAAACATTTAAACTCTGAAGGCCTTGTCCATACATAGATTATGATGTTTGATGACAAGTAAATTTTGACTTTGACGTTTCGTTGTTGGCTTTGTGATAGTTTCGTTTCGGAAAAGGCAAAGGTTACTAAGACCATACAGCCAGGTCTGACGTGTTTAGGCTTCCTTAGCTGTTGGATTTGTAATGCTAGTGCCGGTGCAATGAAAAAACAACAGAATAAAACTACGAATGCGTCTACCACAAATCCCGCCAAAAAACCTTTGGGAATGATTGACTTGAGTGACTTGACAGTTGACGTCAAGGCCTATTCATTTCATCGTCATAGAAATAGGGCTGTTCGTTTCATAGTAATGTGAACCGATGACGTCATCAAGGTTTCAAAATTTAAAAAAATATTTAAAAATATCTAGAGGCTTAAAAAATGAAATATTCAAATTAGTTTTTCAAAATGGTCTAAACCATCAGAAAAAAAATTAAAAAAAATACATTTTTTTTTAGCATACCCAATTAGAGCTTTAATAGTCTTTGAGTAAAACAGCTGTCACACACCGATTACAGACGGACGAATATGACGAAATTAAAAAAAGAATAGGCAAAGTGAGACATTTACGTACAGAACAAAACCACTCCGTTTAGGTTCAATGAAATGGTGACTCCAAAACAATGTGTACAGCTTGTAGAGCAAGCTAGGATACTACACGCGGTCAAAGACCTTTTCCATGTCGAGGAATACTTACTGCATACGTGTGTTCCCCTCTTATTCGAGACCATGGATATGTTGTGCAGTACTCTCGGCAACTGCAGCGTGGTGGAGTGTTCGGCTCAAAAGCCGAACTGATAGTCACGCTCACGAGGCGTTATGTGCAGAACCATATGCCGCAGTAAAAGTTTCTCGAACACCAAAGAGATGGCCAGAAGCAGCGTGATATGCCAATAACTCTCGGTATTCAGAATATCCCAGATCTGGGCAGCATTAAATACGTCCCAGCTTCTTCTCTTGCGCAGGATTCTCTTGAAGAGCCGGGTCACGGTGGGACTCGGCAGATGCTTCATTGGGGACCTTGTGATGTGGGCTGTAGAGAGGTTTAAAGGGGAAATGCTGTGTGCAACGGTTGGCGTATAATGAACATGACCGTAGGCATTACACGTGGTTATAACAAGTATTACAGCTAGTTTTGTATGACGTAGGCGGCACACTGCAATATCACCCCCTCGCCGCAATTCACGCGCCACCCGTGTACGCAGTTATAACCGCCAAGTCGAGCCCCTTAATACCCATGTTTCCATGTATGGGAAGGAGTAGGTGAATAAATGCGTAGGTCGTTTTATAAGGAAGTGCAATATCTGCTAGGAAGTAACTAGTATAACATCTGTGCCAGAGTCTAAACAATCTATACAGGGCAGGTGTAGGACCACTGTATGGATTCTTACATTGTGCTGTTGCCACAGATATGAACAGAAGGATCCGCCCGTCTTCATATTTTACTCAGATTTTCTTGATACAAGCAAAAGTAGCGCCATCTAACATAACTCGTACGAACTAGCGTGGGCGAGAGTTGACGTCAGTGCCGCGTTTAAAGAACCTTGGTAGAATTATCGCTTTAAAATTAGTTTATTTAATTTGTTTACAAGAAAAATACAATTCAAGGTTACTTAACGATGACACGACATCCCATGTTTCTTTTTAGCCTTTCTTTCATGATTTATACAGCCTCTAACAACACAATAAGGCATTTTTATATGGAATATCTTTCGTCCGCACTGTACAATTTCCCGCAGACGACTGAGTCGCGAGTGTGCGAAACTGTCGATTTTCGCACCAATTCGCTGGGAGCATTAGTCGCGTGCGTTGGCCGGATCCTTACGCCATTAATATATAAGTCACTGGCTGTTGCCATTGATTTGGCGACGACACGTAGATAAAAATGATAGTAGCGAGCCAAGCGGGCTAAGAAAATCCTCTCGAACAGAGCAATCTGATACAATCTTTTTATTCACAATTGGTAAGCCTGTTGCGGACTGCAAAATCCTCAACGAAGCAGTATAGCTGAAACAGCAACACATGTAGAGCAAGATAGATGCGATGACCGAAATATGTTAGAGTAAGATAGAAATAGTTTTTTTTATAAAATGTTAGGTTGTTTACTCTTTTTTATAAGTTTTTAGTAATAAATGGTTATGTTTTTATATGTTTTACTTAGCAAATAGGACCACGTATCAGGACAAATAAGTATTTTAGTAAGACAAGTTAGGATATAAACTAGGCAAAGTTGAAATTTTGTAAGAATTTTAAACACCCCCCATAAAGCTCTTGGCATCATCTCACCTGATAGTAACAGGTGGTAGCTAGCCAGGCGGGCTTATTAAAATCATACATTGCGTTGCAAATCACTTTTCAAGCGACTTCCAAAAAGGAGGAGGTTCTCAATTCGTCTGTATTTTTTTTTTATGTATGTTACCTCATAAATTTTGACTGGGTGAACCGATTCTTATGATTATTTTTTTTATTTGAAAGCTAGTGCTTCCCGTGTGGTCCCATATAAATTTTATCAAAATCGGTGTAGTACTTTATTAGAGAATTAACAAAAACCAAAATAATCGTGCAAAAATGTATTAAGTTGTTGCGATGGAGGTCGGTTTTTTAACGTGTTTAGCGTTTTCAATTATTACAAACATACACGTACCACTTACACTATAAATGGCGCGAATTTGGTGGCCCTAACGAGGTCCTAACGATACCTCAAATTACTTGCGTACCACGCAGTGCGCATGAGTAAGTTTTCTATGTGAGAAGGATGACTATAGCAACGATCTGTGACAGCAACACTATATCGTTCTTCCTCTCGCTCAAATATACGTCTTAATACACTAGTTGAATTTCAACATCAAATCCAATTTACTTGGGTGGTTGCTATGTAAAATTCACAACTAAGACGCAAAGATGACCTATTATTGTTGGCCTACAAGAGGCATGTATGCGAAATTGAACTTGAAGTTAAGCAAATTAGTGAAGTTAGGCCTATTGTAAAGACAGAAAATATTGTCAGCCAGAGATAGTAATGTGGCCTATAAATAAAAAAAAAAGTGGTAAAGTAAAACACGTGTGCGGTAAAATCAATTTTGTGCACACTTGACTGGCATGTAAAGGCACACTTTTCGAACAACTGTATTGAAAAAAAAAAACATTTTCCGCCTTTCTCTCTCATCTTGCATAGCCCAGAATAGGATGTGCGTGGATCGATGCGGCCCTCAGGCATCGTTTCAAGAGCCCGATAATGTTTTTTGTCCGGATTCTTTAATATACGAACAGGAGCCCCAGGAAATGAATAATAAGGTTTTGCCTACTCAACGCAGCGAAAAAACGTTTTTATCGAGTTTTTTTTTTTATATTCTCCTATTGTCAAAGTGGTATTTCTTGCCTGTGATAACTTTTCTAATTTTTTCGTAAGGATTTTTGAAACAAGGAGTAAGTTTTATTCAGGGTGTAAAATAATTGGTGTAGGACCCGTTAACTGGAGCTTCTACTCATCATACTGAACAACTTTCCCCAAGGAACCTAATATCAATTCTCAAAAAAAAATTGGACCCTCCATACTATAATGCACAAAATTGGTCGATCAGCTGATCGATTTGTATGAAGAGTAAAAATTTTTTTTGTGATTTCTGCAAAGTCGTAGAACAAAAGTTGTTCAGTATGATGAGAAGTAGCACCAGTTAACAGGACACTACACCAATTTTGTTACACGCTGTATATTTTCTTTAAAAATATATATCTATTATAAGTGAGGCTACCAACAATATGGCGCCGGACTTTTATTCACACCAAATGGTCACACTAGTGTGTCTACATAACGACATTAAAGTATAACATAATAGGGTGAACTTTATAGTCGCCACTCCGGAACTTAAATGTTCGTGCGGATGGTGGCGCATCGGGAGCCGGGTCGTTCCTTTCCCTCTAATATGGTTAAGAGGAGCGATGGCTGACTCTCGCGTCCGTTTGAACTGACAAAGGCGTTCATGACATTCAATAATTTTGATGTACCTATAACTTCTCGTGTCATATTGTTTTCATGTTCTAATGACATTATTTTTTTTTATATCACGGATTGTATTTTGACGTAATTAACTAATGATTGTTTTTTTCTTGATTTTTTACAAATGAAATTATGTAATTACTATTTTATGACTATCAGAAAGAGTGAAATTTGCACCTATTTTGAATAAATATCTTGAATCTTGAAAACTTAAATGCCCCAACGGTCATCTCTTCAACGAGCTATGTGCCCTGCCCACTGCCACTTAAGCGACTCTGTGAGCTATATCGGTTACTTTGGTTCTCCTTCGGATCTCCTCATTTTTCTTCTGATTCGATCGCGTAGGCAACTCCGACCATAGCTCGCTTCATCGCCACGATCGCGCACCGGAAGACGTAGCGTGGGAAGGCCATCAACACATTGGACCGACGACCTAGTGAAGGTCATGGGAAGCCGCTGAATGCGGGCAGTGCAGGACCGGTCGTCGTGGAAACCCTTGGAAAAGGCCTTTTTCCAGCAGTGGACGTCTTTCGGCTGATATGTTGATGATGATAAATTTTATAGTATTAAGTTTGGCGAACTGAACCATGGCTTTCAAAATCAATTTGCACAATAGGGGATTGGATGGCTAGTCATTTGAGTTCTTTTTTTATGATCTGTTAAAAACGAAATTTTGTTCTAAAAATGTTTGAAATATCCACAAGTCACGTCACAGATTTTAAGCGTCATTGATGAACTTATATTGTGAATTTATTCAATTAAAAATTGGAGACGTGATGGAATAACAAAACAAGTAAGGTTTTTTGAAACTTCAAGAGGAGAGCAATTTAGGAAATCATATTTCAGATTTTATTTTTGATGCAGTCCGATCCCCTATTTGCAAGCGTTGTGAAGGCGTAAGTCTATTTACAGTGAAATGACAAAACCTATTGACCACAAAAATCAACTGTCAACTGTCATATTGACATTCACTAGAAACAGTGCTGCCAACCTCTTAAAAAGAGTCCCTAAAATAGTGTTAGTAAAAAAGCGTTGTCGGTGGCTCAACCAATAACGACTCGGTCCTCCTAACCAGAAGTCCCGGGTTCAAATTCGGACGCCCAATGTACCAATGAGTTTTCCGAATCTTTATACTTACCGATTGCTTTGACGGTGAATGAAAACATCACGAGGAAACCTGCACATCTGATTCCAGATGTGTATGAAGGTCGCGTTGCACACGTCCGTAGGTGTAAATCCAAATGCCCTACACGTGACCGCGGGTGACGCTAAGTGCAACACCAGGCAACCGCCGTCTATTCCTTGGATAGCATGGTTAATTGTGCCAAACGATAAGAAGGAAAGAAGATAGTAAGAGTTGGCAGTAGATATCATAAGCAGAGTATATTTATGGATACAGTGTTCTACTCAGAGATATGCTATATAACATATAAGGGGAGGTAGATAGGTTACGTGCATCCAAAAAGTGAAGCAAAAAAAAGATGCCAATTGGCATCTCTTTTCTTAGTAGCATCGGTGCAACGAAAGCGAACTGCTTGTAATATTGTGTGTGTAAATGGCTTCGATTTTCAAATGTTGTTTGTTAGCGCATAACCCATCTATGGTAACAAATCTCTGGTTCTACTTTAATTTCATCTGTCTTCTTTTCTCTACACCTCTGTCACACACCCTGGACACTTCATACAACGGGCCAGAAATGACATTTCAAAAAAGGAATGACGAAACAAACAAAATGACGGCGAAATCCTATACGTTCGACAACCAATCTGTAACCAATCTGTATCAATCTGGTTGACGAGGGGGTGAGGTCGGAATCTAGAGAGCGGCAGGGAGTGTCCATACTGTATGTTAGTACAAAAGGCCATACTTTGCCTCTGTTAAAGAAACCCAGGCATTTAATTAAACGTCCAAAAGTCCTAAGCTAAGCCAGTGTTTATGTAAATAGAGAGCGAAACACATAAAAAGCTACCCCCTCTCGTTAGGATGCCGCGGTTTCCTAACTTTCCACTTTAAAAAGGGTTTTTTTGACCCCCCCTCCCTAACCCCCTTTGACCTCACAGGGGTAGACCCCCGGTCGGCCCGAATAAATACACGTAAGTAGACAGAGGCCCCTAATTCGATTTGGATATGTTTTTAGGTTATGTTTTTGTAAAGTTGCGGAATTGTGCGCGGATGGGCGGGATAATTACGTAATTAGTTAAACGTCGGTGGCGTAACGGCTAGGGCCGCCGCCTCCTGTCCGAGAGGTTGCGGTTCGAATCCTGCCACGTATCAATGTGATTTAGAATTAAGATTTCATACGTACGTTTATCCGACGCTCTTACGGTGAAGGAAAACATCGTGAGGAAAACTGCACAGGCCTGCGGAGAAACTCGCAGGTTGTGTGTGAAGTCGACCAACCCGCACTAAGCCCGCGTGGTCGACTAAGGCCCGATCGCCCTAATTCAGGGTAGGCTGAAACCTCTCGGTGGGGACGTATATGAGCTGATATGATGATGATAGTTAAATGAAAAGTGGAGGATAGAAACGTTTTTTTCAGGACGGTGTTCTATAAATTAGGTGTGCTATCTCCGATTTAAGCACGGCAGCTTTTATTCAATTTAAACCTACATGACTATTGTTTTTTTCACAATTGGTGACCCCTAGGCATCATCTCACTTGATGGTATCTGACGATGATGCGCAAGATGAAAGCGGGCTTACCAAGATTCCCCATTGCAATGGGGAACAGGCTAACTTATCTTCAAGGCGGAACACATCAATGCTGTTAGTATTGATGATTGGCGGAAAGACTAGATGGTGGTAGCTAGTACGGGCCGGCGGCGGGCTAAAAATGTAACATAAGCTTATGGGAGGCTTCTGAAAAATTGAGGGAAGTGCAGAAGGTATATGAGTTGGCGTAATGGTTAGTCTATTTGCTTCACACCAGGAGGTCGAGGGTTCCATTTGATGGTGGTAGCTAGCCAGGCGGGCTTAGAAAATGCCCTTGCACCAAGTTGTTTTGTAATAAATATTGTGTGATTGTAAAAAGAAAAGACAATCGATCCCATCAAAATTTCAAATTTGATTTTTTGCCGTTACAATTCCTGCAATTTGTGGGAGTGATTTCGTGAAATGGGACGGAAATGTGTCCCATTGTAACAGGAATTCGCGTTTTTTCAGGCTTTAAAAGCGCGGAAAAGGCAAAGGTATCTATGACCATACAGCCTAGTCTGCCGTATCTTTGCCGTCCTTTTTTCAGGCTTTAAAAGCGCGGAAAAGGCAAAGGTATCTATGACCATACAGCCTAGTCTGCCGTATCTTTGCCGTCCTTTTATAAAGTATTTTGTCACATGTTACACATCATATGCGAGTACTGTAGGTCTCGCTCGAATTTTTTATTTTTTGTATGTTTACTTAGTGTCTTAGGACCTAAAAAAACAGAAAAAAGCACCTTAAAACCAAATAATGTAGTGAAAAAGATTACTAATTAGATGTCACTCAAAAATGTTTTATACTCCTCATACAAATCAATCATAAACAAACATTGTATGGCTAGGTCCAACAATTTTTTGCGAATTTTTACCTTATTCTTCATAAACTTCTCCTTGATGCGTCCTTTGACCAACCAGTTATCCTGTACGTTCCGCTGGGGTACGGGTCTCGTTCCACACATCATATCAGCTCATATACGTCCCCACCGAGGGGCTCGAGCTTACCCTGAATTAGGGCGATCGGGCCTTAGTCGACCACGCGAGCCCAGTGAAAAACTTCAACGTCAACTTCACACACAACCTCCGAATTTCTTCGCAGATGTGTGCAGAATTCCTCACGATGTTTTCCTTCACCGTAAGAGCGTCGGTTAAACGTACATATGAAATCAAAATTCGAAAACACATTAGTACGTGGCAGGATTCGAACCACGTCCTCCAGGACAGGAGATAGCGGCCGTAACCGTTACGCCACCGACGCTCTTTAATTTATTAAATTTAAGAAATAACTATTGGTTCCTTGATTTATGACAGAAAAAGTGGACCGATTTTGTTAAAATTGATGACACAGTTAGCAGATTGTTTTGATTAATTTAATTCTTTGACATTCTTTATAATGTATTCTTTATAATTATTTTTAAAATCACACGTGGTCATCTGGCCCCAAAGTAGGATTCCCTGTGTTATGGGAACCAGAGACTGATATAAATACTTATATACGTTTAAATACATACATATATAGATATTTAACACCCAGACACAGAACAAACAAATCTGCTCATCACACAAATGTTTGCCCTGGGTGGGGATCGAACCCACAACTCTCGGATCAGTAGTCAAGAGCGCACTAACCACTGAGCCACCGAGTCAGTCTAATTAACATATAATATTGCATGCTTTCTTAAGGCAGTACTTAAACATACCAAACTTGACTTTGATACCAAACGCGACCAGTTAAAGGCCCGACCACCTGCGACCATTTCATACAATTACGAGGGTGGTATACTTAAATGCCCTCAGTGCGCGAGGAGTTTCGCTGCGAAGATTGGCTACATAAACCATCTTCGAGCGCACGCGCGGCAAACCGACTAGGAGTCGAAGTGGTCGCCATGACCGAAAACGGTCGGATAGATCATAGATCATCATCACTTGAACATAGTACAATTTATTTAAGACCTAAAATGTAAACCAATAATCTATATATATAAAAATGAATTGCTGTTCGTTAGTCTCGAGAACGGCAGGACCGATTTGGCTAATTTTGGTATTGAATTATTTGTGGAAGTCCAGAGAAGGTTTAAAAGGTGAATAAATATAAAACAGCTCGGAATTAAATAAAAAAAATCAAAAATAAAATATCCGTTAAAAAATAATTGGTTTTAGGGTAGTGTAGTTAGGGTAGGGTAGGGTAGGGTAGGGTAGTGTATGTAGGATAGGGTAGGTTAGGGTAGTGTAGTGTAGTGTAGGGTAGTGTAGGGTAGGATAGTGTAGTGTATGTAGGGTAGGGTAGGGTAGTGTAGGCTAGGGTAGGGTAGTGTAGGGTAGGGTAGTGTAGGGTACGGTAGTGTAGGATAGGGTAGAGTAGTGTAGTTTAGGGTAGGAAAGTATAGGGTAGTGTAGTGAAGTGTAAGGTGGAACGAAGTTTGCCGGGACAGCTAGTAGGCAATAAAATATTTGAGTTTGAGTTTGAAGAAATTAGATATCAGCGGGAAATTTCTTCAGTTTGATGAGTGCAAGCCCCAGTCCACGTCTGGTACATTAATTTTGTTACACCCTGTATAATGTTATTGTACTTCTCGACAGGTGGGGCGAGAAGTTAAGTGCAATCTGGTGTTTTCGCCCAAGGTTCCACAGCAATAATAGTTAACGGTATACACCCGTTTGTTTTTATATGAAAAATAAAGCGTGTTTATTGTGTGAAATTATCGCTGCTATGATTCAGAAGAGATTCACGTAAAACGAGATAACAACGTTACGTTACGCTAGTACTCTTTAAAACTGCAGTCTGTGACAGTCAATTCATCATCATCATATCAGCTTATATACGTCCCCACCGAGGGGCTCGAGCCTACCCTGAATTAGGGCGATCGGGCCTTAGTCGACCACGCGGGCCCAGAGCGGTTGGTTGGTTGTTGGTCGACTTCACACACAACCTGCTAGTTTCTCCGCAGATGTGTGCAGGTTTCCTCACGATGTTTTCCTTTACCGTAAGAGCGTCGGATAAACGTACATATGAAATCTAAATTCGAAATCACATTGGTACGTGGCAGGATTAGAACCACGACCTCCCGGATACGAGGCGGTGGAATTAATTACGACAGTGAATTAATTGTCAATAATTGACATAGCTAAAAAAAACGCTAAGAACGAACGACTACAGTCAAAAAATCGCGACGTTATAACCGACGTCTTATTTTTCCAGTGATTGGTACATACATAAAGGTCCATATCTCGAAAACTACTAAACTGATTTTGATCAAACTTGTATTGCTACCTAATAAAAAAAACACTTAGCCGGATAATTAAAAGAAATATTGCATTTACACTTATAGTTTCTAAGAAATACGTTGACAAACATACATACATACATACACTTATGAAATTTGGCACACCTGTCTAGAAGCCCTACATACATTAACTTAGGTACACGAATATTGTACAATTCCATCGATACATACATACGTGTCCAATTGATAACCTCATCTTTTATTGTCGGTTAAAAAGGTTTTTACTACGTGAATCTAAATGCACGTAGCTCGTAGAACAGATAACCGAGGTGCAGTAAAATTCTCGAGTGGCGATCGCGCACCGAAAAACGTAACGTAAGCAGGCCTTCCACCCGCTGGGCCGTCGACCTTGTGAAGGTCGCGGGAAGCCGCTGGATGCGGGCAGCGCAGGACCGGTCGTTGTGGATATCCTTGGGGGAGGCCTTTGTTCAGCAGTGGACGTCCGTCACGTCAGCTGATATAATGAAGCTGTATGTGGAAGCGTCGGTGGCTCAACCGGTAACGACTTGGTTCATTTAAGTACCTAATATTGTAATTATTTTTCTATTTATTTTTTGCCGAATAAACTTTATTTCTTTCTTCTTTCTTTCTTCTTTCTTTCATCTAACCAGAGGTGAGATGTTGTCAAGGGTTTACCAATTGTGAATAAAAAAAAAAGGTACCGGGTTCAAATCTGGACGTGAAAGTACCAATGAGTTTTTCAAAAACTTACGTACATACTTACCGATTGCTGTAACGGTGAAGAAAAACATCGTGAGGAAACCTGCACACGCCTGCGAAGAAACTCGAAGGTTGTGTGTGAAGTCGACCAACCCGCACTGGGCCCGCGTGGTCGACTAAGGCCTAATCGCCCTGATTCAGGGTAGGCTTGAGCCCCTCGGTGGGGACGTATGTGAGCTGATTTAATAATGTGGAAGCTATACAAGGTGAAAAAAAATTGGTGTAGGACCCGTTAAGCGAGGCTTCTACTCATACTGACTGACTCGGTGGCTCAGTGGTTAGTGCTCTTAACTACTGATCCGAGAGTCGTGGGTTCGATACCCACCCAGAGCAAACATTTGTGTGATGTGCAGATTTGTTTGCTCTGTGTCTGGGTGTTAAATATCTATATATGTATGTATTTAAACGTATATAAGTATGTATATCAGTCTCTGGTTCCCATAACACAGGGAATCCTACTTTGGGGCCAGATGACCATGTGTGATTTGTCCAGAATATTTATTTATTTATTTATACTGAACAACTTTCAATAAATGAATTTCTTTATTCAATTTCTTTGATACAGAAAAGGGCGAATGACAACATGTCAGCTTCAGTGTTTACTAAGTTTGGTATATTATATTATTTAGGTGCATCCACTAACAACTTATCGTTAACTATCACTTATTATACTGTTAATGACTTTATTAATTATAAGAAAAAATAAGAAAGTATAATTGTTAATTGATGAGATAATTGTATTTTTTTTTGATAGATTTTTTGTAAATTTAACTATTATAAACTGTTTTTTTTAATTTCTTTATGTTTGCACACCTGCCTGCAGGTTGAACACTAGCACTAAGAAAATAACAAGATCCTGTACCTACAGTGTTCTAGCAAATAAAGCCTTATGAGTTTGAGTTTGAGTTTATTATATCATGGCTTTGGAAGCTATAGACAATTCTCAAAAAAAACCCGACCAAGAGTGAGTCAGGCTCACGCAACTAGGGTTCCGTAGTCTTTTAAATAAATAAATGTATGTTTTAAAAAATAAAATTGTATCAGTTGGTACTAGAAATTTTTGTATGGAGAATCGATGAACTTTTTACAAATCCATCTACGAACCTTAAGTTGGTCGACTATTACTTATAAGCTAAGAAAGCCTACTTAGCCGTCATAGTTTACGTTTGAATTGTATATTTTGATTATATATCTTGAATTTTTTTTCATATGTACTAAAAAAAGTCTCAGGGTTTAGCTGGTAGGGGGAGGGGGGGACACTTGACTCTAACAAAAATTAATACAATATTTCGCAAACGGAACACTGAATCGAAAAATGGTTTTTGCAAACCCACAGTGGTAGGTATTAATGAGTAATGGGAAGGTATAGGGCAAGGGTGGGGAAGGTATAGGGCAAGGGCGGGCAAAGTACGGCCCGCGGGACAACTCCGGCCCGCGAAGGCCTTTAATCCGGCCCGCCAAACTACCTTTCTAAAGTAGCATGAGAAAAAAAAAAATTCGACGAGACCTACAGTATTCGCATATGATGTGTAACATGAGACAAAATACTTTAGGTTAGTTAGATTTGATGACGATATTGTACCTGGGTGGCGGATCTGACAGTAACGAAAAAAACCGACCAAGTGCGAGTCGGACTCTCGTAAAGTAGAATTCCGCGCTTTTGCGACTTCCTGTTACACATTTCCGTCCCATGTTACACATTTCCGTCCCATTTCACGAAATCACTCCCACAAATTGCAGGAAAGTGAGAGCAAAGATGTTACACATCAAAAAAAATAGAAAATATATCATCTACATATGAAAATAGTTGTACAAAATGTCAGCTCATTTTATTCAGTTTTACGTAATTGTTGTTCCAGGAAACGCGCGAGACTTATATAAAGTCATTGAAAAACCTGTTCTTTTGTATATACAGGAAAAATATTTTAACTCACTTTCAACGCGATGTTCAACATCTTATCTAAGTCTTGCCGCCAAACATCAGTGTTAACCACATTGAAGATAATATAGCCAGTTTTCCATTGCGTTGGGGATTTTGGTAAGCCCGCTTCCATATTCGGCATCATCGTCACTTACCATCAGGTGAGATGATGCTATAGGGCTTATGAATTAAAAAAGTCTTAATAAATGTATTTTTGGCCCCCCGTGAAATTTCTTATGTCCTGATGGCCCCTTTTGAAAAAAGTTTGCCCATCCCTGGTATAGGGACTCGAAAAAGATTTTTTTTCTTCAATTTATTTCACCACTTTGTCGACGTGAATATTATGTATACCTACCCAAGTCAAACTACTAGCTTCCTAGTACTAATAGTCTCTTATCTAAGCCGCGGACAGATGGACAGACAGACAGGCATGGCGAAACTATAAGAGTTCCTTGTAGACTACACAACCCTAAAAATTCGACATTCCATACAAATATGCACAAAATTTGTCAATGAATTGATAGATTTCTATGTAAAGTTATTTTTTTAAGGAATTGACTATGAGTCATAGGAAAACTTGTGCAGTATGTGGACTCTACATTGTAGAGTCATCAATATTGTTGCAAACGGTATATCCTTTGGATGTGAGACTACATATCTACTACTACATCAAATGGAGATCTATTATCAAGATAAACTTATTCAAAGCATAACCCTTGCGAGAATCATCTGTTTCCAGAAAAATAATAGTAGGTACAATATTCAGGGACCAATTGGGTTGGTCTACCAAGATACGATGACGAGACGCAGGGAGGGTTTCCACCCCTTTGTTGTTGATGTTCCACCTTTTCGCACGAATCGTTGCGCTTCTCCATTTATTATGCGTACAGCGCAGGAGTGGAACTCCTTGCCTGCGTCAGTGTTTCCCGATTCCTATAATTTGGGGATTTTCAAGGCAAGAGTGTAAAGGCATTATTTGAGTTTGCGTGTACCATCCTCGACTGTATCTTCACTTACCATCAGGTGAGTTGCAGTCAAACACACTTAATCTTATAATTTTTAAAAAAAGATACAAATCGGGTTGGTCCATCAAGATACAATTCGGTTGATTCATCAAGATACAAATCTGGCTGGTCCACCAAGATACAAATCTAGTTGGTCCACAAATATAGAAATCGGGTTGGTTCACCAAGATACAAATCAGGTTGGTCCACCAACCAGGATACAATAATCGGGCCGGTCCACCAAGATACAAACCTGGTTAATCCACCAAGTTACAAATCGAGTCGGTCCACCAAGATGCAAATCGGGTTGGTCCACCAATATACAAATCGGGTTGGTCCAACCTAATACAAATTGGATCGGTCCACTAACATACAAATCGTGTTGGTCCACCAAGATATAAATCGTGTTGGTTCACCAAGGAACAAATCAAGTTAGTCCACTAAGATACAAATCGGGTTGATCTACTAAGATACAAATCGAGTTGGTCCACCAAGATACAAATCGGCGAGATATTAGGCCACCCCTATCACACGATTGCCTGGTCACAAACAAACCAGATTTTCCTGTACCACAGTCTAAGAATCCATTCTTAGACTGTGGTACTGTACTATGAGAACTAAAGAATGATATACAGGGTGTCCCGCGATAAAGTGCAACCCCGAAAGAGGGTGAAACTAGATAAAAAATTATCGACAAAAAATTGTCAATTGAAAATAATAATTAAATTTTATTGCAGATTTAAGATTTTAATTTATACAAGCAAAACAACAAAAAATGCATTTTAATGAGCTGTTTTTTTTCAATGAAATCCTAATTTATCAAAATTTTGCCCATATTACCAGAAAATTTTATGGCTTTCTATTGTTTTTTATCATATTAGCTTTCAAACAAAAAAAAATCTGCGCTTTAACTCGAAAAAACAAGCTAGCTAAGAACTTTGGGGTTGCACTTTATCGCGGGACAACCTGTTTATTTAATACTCAATACTCAATTATTTATTGCATCCACGAGTTTTTACAGGTGTTACAAATAATAAAAGTGCTTCATGGACCCAGTTTGGACACAAAAATATTTGAAGAGAGGAGGATTTAAGTATAGTACAATATATAACAATAAATAATTTTGTAAAGCAAAATTGATGTTTATATTAATTTTGAGTCTTATCGTATTTTTTTTTATATATATATATGTATTATTTTAAGTTGTCGTTTAGGTATTCATTTACTGTATAATAGCATTTATCGTGTAAAAATTCTTAATTTGTTGTATAAATTTGTTAGTTTTGGCTTCGCTTTTTATTTCTGTAGGTAAATTTATTATATATTTTTACAGACATCACAAATGGGCTAGTCGAGTGCATTGTCAATCGAGATGTTGGTAGCATCAGTCTATCTCGGTGACGTAATGTGTAGGTAGTGATTACGTTTTTTTGTTGTTTGTAGAAGTCCATATGTTTATGCACAAACTTGCACATTTCTAATATATAAATTGATGGGAGGGTTAAGATTTGTAGTTCACGGAAATGAGGTTTACAGCTGTCGTCATTTTTTATATTTACCAAGATTCTAATTAACTTCTTTTGCAATGACATTTTTTCAACACCCAGAAAAAAATCATCGATGGCTCAACGGTAACGACTTTGGTTTATATCCAGAAGTCACAGGTTGAATCCGGAGACGGCTAATTCACCAATGAGTTTCTCGAAAGTGACGTACATTTACTCACCGATTGCTTTAACGATGAAGGAAAAGCATCCTGAGAAAAAAAAAACTTGGATATCTGATTCCAGATGTGTATTAAAGGTCACGTTGCACACGTCTGTAGGTGTATATTTAAAATGCCCTACGCGTGATCACATCGGCGGTGTCAAAAATTTGGTCACTTTGGTGAAGGCCAATTAAATCCTAAAAAAGGTGGCGGCTCCAATAATTTCGCTAATGTCAGAAAAAAAGGAAAAACAAGAGGTAACAAACGAAAAGAGGAGCAAAGGTTATCAACCTAACCCAACTGCATAAAACATGAACCTTCTTTTTTGCATCCGCCGCATCATCATGGACGCCGCCGATAGCGCCATTAAGGTAGCCAAATACTGGGCAGTAGAGATATGAGTCGAGTTGAAATATGTACTATTTAACTTGCGATATCAAGACGAATCTAAAGCACATTGCTCGTAGAACAGATGGCCGTTGGGGCAGTAAAGTTCTCGAGTGGCGACCACGCACCGGAAAGCGTAGTGTAGGCAGGCCTCCCACTCGGTGGACCGATGACCTGGTGAAGGTCGCGGGAAGCCGCTGGATGCGGGCAGCGCAGAACCGGTCGTCGTGGAGATTCTTGGGGGAGGCCTATGTCCAGCAGTGGACTTCCTTCGGCTGATATGATGATGATGATCAAGACGAATCTAAAGACACCTCGCACTCTAAATTTCATTTAGCCGTTCTTTGCCTGCGTCTTTGTTTCCCGACTCCTACAATTTGGTGATCTTCAAGGCGAGAGTGAATAGACATTATTTGAGATTGCGTGTACCATCCTCGACTACATCGTCACTTACCATCAGGTGAGATATAGTCAATCGCACTCAAATTTTCAATAAAAAAAAGGCTATAGATTCAGCCATAGAATACCGACATACTTACATGTATACATCCGAAAAGAATTAGCCTCAGTTTTGGGCTGTCAGTTAAAAACGGTTATATAATTTATAAGACGCAGCTTAGAATGAAAAAAAGAAATGTCAAAGTTAGAGCTTAATGTTCATTGGCAAAGATAAGTCGCTAAGAGTGTATAGATTAAAAGAGACAACGCAAGCAACAGAAGAAAGGATAGGTTACCTTCAATTAGTGTGCAGTTGGTAGTGATTGTTAATCCAGTTGGCAATTACCATCGCATTAAAAAAATGACTTACTCCAAGTAGAAGAAGTCACAATTTAATCAATATTTTACCATCTATAAACACTTTATGATAATATTTTTCATCGCTGTTTACTACAAAGAAGATTTTTTCTTAACTATCTTATAAATAACAAACTCAAACACATAACTATTATTTCGAGTTTCACCGCAGTCGGTTAAAAAATAAATAGTTGAGGTGTTTCTATCGATTTTATTACCTGCTGAGCGTTCGAACTACTTTAGTACAAAAATAGAGCCGCTATTTTCTAATTCACTAAAGGGCACCCCTATATTTCAAGCGCTTAGCAACAGTAGAGTGCTTTGAGTTTTTTTTTAAACAAACTCTAAAATTGAGCTAGCAAGCCAGCCGCTTGGAACCAGTAATAACTGGTTTGGAAACCGCCTGACAGAGGGCCTAGTCCCAAATACGTTCCTTGCCCTTTACAGGTGCACATTAGTGAATAAGTACATGTATATATGACTAGTGCATATGTGTGAGCGTGTAGTTTGTGTGTGTTCGTGGCGGATGAAATGCAACTTGTTCTTAGGAGTAGACTCGCGGAAGGGGTAGACAGCATTTGGCTATTTTTCAGTAGCATTTTTGCTGGTTGTGTTTGTTCTGTTTTGTATAAGATATGTATAAAAATAAAACATTTCAGATGTAATGATTATATACTGCAAACAGTAAGTGTTATTAATAAATAACTAAATTGGTTTTAAAATTGTCTATTGTATGCCTCTTTAGGTAGATTATGTAAAACTTCATGTTACTATAAGATCTTTGTACCAGAAACAACAATAAAAAGTCTGATTCTGATTCTATTTGTTAGATATTTACAAGCTTTATATGAGCTTGCCGCGTAAGTTAGTTAGTCTGTCTATAAGTTTAGGACAAATTTTGGAAGCTAAATTAGCACCACTTCCCGGTTTTCGATTGAGCTGAAATTATGCATAAATGTTAAGTTTGGAGAACAATACATGATTAGCTGAGTGACGTCATTCTAAATCCTATATGGCGGACTCCCAAAGATAGCGGATCAGTCTTTTCTTATGCACCCCATGATATGGGTATCAAATGAAAGGGTTTGCTGAGAAAAATACGAAACAATTAAAATTCTTCTCAAATAAAAGCTTGTAGTTTTAGGTTTTTCGAAAATTATTTACAAGTTTAGATGCATGTAAAAAATTTTAAATATGAGTAAAAGGCAGTCGGTGGCGTAACGGCTAGGGTCGCCACCTTCTGTCCGGGAGGTCGTACCAATGTGATTTTGAACTCAGATTTTCATCATCATCATATCAGCTCATATACGTCCCCACCGAGGGGCTCCAGCCTACCCTGGACTAGGGAGATTGGGCCTTAGTCGACCACGCGGGCCCAGTGCGGATTGGTCGACTTCACACACAACCTTCGAGTTTCTTCGCAGGTGTGTGCAGGTTTTCTCACGATGTTTTCCTTCGTAATCGGTAAGTATATGTACGTAAGTTTCGAAAAACTTATTGGTACATTGGCCGTCCAGATTTGAACCCGGCACCTCTGGTTACGAGGACCGAGTCGTTACCGGTTGAGCCACCGACACTTAGATTTTAGATTTAGATTTTATACGTACGTTTATCCGACGCTCTTACGGTGAAGGAAAACATCGTGAGGAAACCTGCACACGCCTGCGAAAAAACTCGCAGGTTGTGAGTGAAGTCGACCAACCTGCACTGGGCCCGCGTGGTCGACTAAGGCCCGATCGCCCTAATTCAGGGTAGGCTCAAGCCCCTCAGTGGGGACGTATATGAGCTGATATGATGAAGTAAAAGAATTAAGTTACGGTAAAGAACGTTACGTTAAGTTGAAGAATTAATTATTGAGCAATCATAGTTTTATAGTTTATTTCCTGTTTACAATATAAATTGTGTTGGACATTAATATATACATACATTTGAATCAAATAAATCTTTAAACATTAGGTAAATAATTAAAAACATTAAACGATATCAAATATTAGCACTAAAACAATTATAATTTAATACATACATAATAACTACATACATTACTATTCATAACATATTTGTCAAATAGATTAATTATGTCACTAAAAAACATTACTTATATCAAATAATAAAGGACACTAAAACTACAATAAAAAAATAAACATGTCAAATCAATTAAATTGTCAGAAAAAAAAATAAAGAAAATTATGGATAGATAAAATCAAATTGCAATAAATAAGTCAAAGTTTTAGCAAACATAATGTCAATAAAAATCTATAACCCATGAGTCAGGTAGTCAGTTACTGAATAAAGTCACTTTTCCAACAAGAAGGTCTTGAGCATATTTTTGAATTTTCAGCCTCAAGAAATATTCTCTACACGACTGCACTTGCGGAATCTTGACTATTGTCCTGAGGGCCCTCTTTTGTATAATAAATACCTTACTGATATTGTAGTTGTATCCATTCCCCCAAAATTTTATGGTGTATCTTATTCTAGACTCCACTAACGCATGATACACTATTTTTAGTTGGTCAAGAGTAGTTTCTTCTCGTAGACTTCTGATTGCGTAACACGCTGAGCTTACTTTGGCTACTATTTTATTAACTTCCTCTTTCCAGCGCAGTAAGGAGTCTATGTGAGTGCCCAGAAATTTTACCGAGTCCACCAACATCACCACATCACCATTTTTACTAATTTTTAACGTATCTTTTACCCTGGTGGTGCTCTTAAAAAGAATGACATTTGTTTTCCTAGTATTTAGCTTTAAGTTATTTAGAGCGAACCACTGGAAAAACGCCCTTAGAGCTCTATTCACTTTGTAGTTGAGATCAGCTATGCTATCAGCGGAGATAACTGCATTCGTATCATCAGCAAAAGCTACGAATTCCAAATCCGTTATTTGATTCACCATGAAGTTGTTTAAATAGAATGGGACCCAGAAAGGAGCCCTGAGGTACTCCTCTCTTAATTTTTTGTAATTTTGACCTGTATGTCTTCTCATGGCGGTTTTCAGTGGATTTTATTTCCACAAATTGAAACCTGTTTTAAAGATAGGATCGGAGCAATTTCAGGAATTTTCCTCTCATACCATAATAGTTTAGCTTCTATATTAATATCTCATGGTTACCATGTCAAACGCGGAACTGAGGTCTAGAGGAACCGATTCGCTTATCAATAGTGCATTAAAATCCAATGAAAAGCAGAAGATCCTAGACTGTGATTCCCCCACATCAGTCTCTGCTACTGAAAAGCATCGCGTTCTTCTAGTTGGAGATGAAACCGCAAGAGGTATTCGTAACATTTTAGACACCTTACTAGAATATAAATATATTGTGACATCTTTGATTAAACCAAATGCATCTTTAGACCAAATACTAACAAATAATGTACTTGTGACATGTAAAAGTTTCTCTAAATCTGACTTTGTAATTCTGATGGCCGGAAAACATGATAAGGACCATGGACAATTTCAATCCGCGTTGCATAACTTTTGCAATGTTTCAGCAAATACGAATGTTTTATGTTGTGAACTTTACGCCAATAATAGTCTTACTCAATATAAAAATAAAATCATCAGTTCTTTAAGTTCTATATTCAGAAATGTTCATAAATCTGAATTGTACTATGTTTGGAAACATTTAGTAGATAAAAGAAACACGAGTAGAGCTTTGGTGAGAGACATGATGCTTTTTAACTATTACCACAAAATAAGATCCTGCTACTGTAATTGTAACAGCATTTTAAATAGAACTATGTTTTATGGTATTAGACAATCTGGAAATGAAAATCTAAATTACGATGAAGATACTAAAGATTTAACTGAGCCTATTACTAATATCAACAACGCAAAATTTTTTCGTCCCTAAAGATTCACAAAAAATATTTCGAATTCTACATCAAAACATCCAGAGCATTCAAAACAAAATAGGAATTCTGGAGGTAGCTTTAACAGAGCTTCAGGAAAATGACAAATATCCAGAAGTCGTCTGCCTTTCTGAAACCTTTCTACAGGCAGGGAGTGAAAGTAATATCAGAGTGCACGGATATGAAATGGCTTCATTATATTATAGAAAAAACAAACAAAAAAGGGGGGGTGTCTGTATTTTGGTAAAAAAAGGTCTTACTTACAACGAGCTAACGTACTTGAAAGAAATTTCCAGCGACTTTTGTTTTGAATGCTGTGGTATAAAAATTCCTAAAAATAACCTTATAATTATTTGTATTTACAGAACACCAAGTAAACAAAATGTTAATATTGATGTCTTTTTACAAAAACTTGAAGAACTACTTTGGAAATTATCACAGAACTCAAAAAATAGAGTTGTAATTTTGGGAGATTTAAACATTAATACACTAAACAACAATAGAACCACTACCAAATTTCAAGACATCTTGAATAATTATAACTTGACTTCACATATTTCTGAACCAACAAGACAGAACTCTTGCATTGACCTCATAATTAGTAATATGGACAACGCTAGTGGTGAAGTAATTCCCCTAGGTCTTTCAGACCACAACACAGCTCAGATAATAAATATTCCTGTTAAAAATAAACAAACCCCCATGTCCAGTTATTTCGTAGTAAAAAGAGATTACAATCAGGAAAACCAAAATAAATTTCGTGAGTGTTTAGCCAGTTTATCTTTCTCAGAGATTTATGAAGTTTCGGAAGTAAATGAAGCATATGACATTTTTTATGAAATAATTAAATTATTTTACGAACTATGTTTTCCCAAATTTATTATTAAAATAAAACCTGGTAAGCGCACACCAGCTTGGATAACGACAGGAATAAGAAAAAGTTGCCTGACTAAAAGAAAGTTAAGATTTAAATACTATAAAGAAAAGACAAAACTTAATAAAACTTATTACATAAAATACACCAGAATGTTGAGGCGTTGCATCGATGCTTCGCAAAAAAATCGTAACAATACATACATATTAAGATCTAACAATAAATGCAAGGCATCTTGGAATATAATAAAAGGTGACAAAAATATGATAAGAACGATCGATGAATTACAATTTGATAACGTTTTAGTAACTGACCCAAAAGATATAGCTGAAAAATTAAACAATTACCTTATTAATCTAACTAATAATAATAGTGACAATAATCCAAATAACGGCAACACAAATAAAACAACTATTAAAAATACAATCTTTCTTGATCCTTATAGTACAAATGAGATAAAAAACATCATATCGGCACTCAACAACACTAAGGCGGAAGGTTTTGATGAAATATCAACACAAGTGATGAAATACTGTAAAAATGAACTAGCTCCTGTACTGACTTACTTAATCAATCTCTCCTTTGAAACTGGATGTTTTCCCAACCTCCTTAAAACTTCGGTAATTAAGCTTTTATACAAAAAAGGAAATAGATCAGACCCGAAAAATTATAGGCCTATCACGCTAATACCTATCATATCGAAAATATTCGAAAAAGCAATGCATAAGAGAATAACAGATTTTTTTACTAAATATGAAATTATAAGTAAGGTGCAATATGGATTCCAGTCAAAAAAATCCACTTCTTTGGCATGTTATAATCTTATAAACCAAGTTACAAGAGCTTTGAATGTGAAAGAAAGGGCAACAGTAGTTTTCTTTGATATGACAAAGGCGTTCGATTTCGTTTCGCATCGAATACTTTTACGAAAACTAGATAATTATGGAATAAGAGGGCCCGCATTAAAATGGCTATCTTCATATCTAGAATATCGAAAACAATGTGTAGAGATTTCAAGACTCAGCAAAGACTTAGTTTTAACAGCTCATAGATCTGAATTTAAATTTAACCATTATGGGGTACCCCAAGGTAGTATTTTAGGACCTCTACTTTTTAATCTCTATATTAATGACCTTCCTAACGTGACTAAATATGATTGCACTCTATTTGCCGACGATGTGTCTATTGTTGTAACTTCTAATAAAATTATTGACATACAAACCTATGAATATGACATCATAAATACTATTAATTTAATCGTTGACTGGCTGCATAGTAATAATTTACAATTGAATTTAAATAAGACAAACTACATGCAATTTGTTAAACACCGTGAAAATGTTGACAAGATTAGTTTGAATTACAATGGACACTTTCTTCAACAAACACATTAAAGTAAATTCTTAGGACTAATTTTGGATGATTTATGTAATTGGAAGTCACATACAGAGAGCGTTTGTAACAAGATAAATAGCTATATTTATGTTTTAAGTAGACTTCGTAGAGTAACTTCTCAAAATGTCGTTCTGTCTGCATATTATGGCTTTGTTCATTCTGTACTCGCATATGGCCTCTTGTTGTGGGGCAACAGTACTGATTCTCCTAGGGTTTTCATAGCGCAGAAAAAGTGCGTTAGGGCTATGTGCGGAGTAGAACCAGATGAGCCATGCAGACCTCTTTTTAAAAAGTTGGGCATATTATCACTTCCATCTATGTACATATATACCATAGGTAATTTTGTTAAATCAAACAATCATTTATTTCTTAAAGCAGGAGACATTCATTCCCGTAATATTAGAAATCCAGATCGTTTGGTTTATGAAGTGAGACCTTTGACCACAATTTACCAAAAAAATTGTCATGCTATGTGTATCAAAGTATACAATGCGCTTCCAAGTGAAATAAAAATCTTACCACAACCACGCTTTCGTAAAAACCTCAAAAAATGGCTTAAGGAAAAAATATTCTACTCAATCAAAGAATTACTTGATCCAAACACTTGATTATTCTGTTAATGTCAAATCATGATAAGAAAACGATTTTCATTTTCATTTTTTTTTTACATAAATGCCATAATTTATATTTACTTTTTTTTTTAATTTTTGTATGTCGTAATAATGACTAAATGTGCTGAACCTCACTATGTTTGTAAGATCTATTGTATTTACCACATTTACTGCAATAAAATATCTTTATCTTTATCTAAAAACAGACCCGCAACCTTCTTTCTATCATTCAGTCCAGCAGTCACACCATCAACTAGAGCTTCTATAGCATCATTGGTGCTAATGCCTTTTTGATAACCGTTTTGCTTTTTACTTATAATATTTTTTGCGTTTATGTGCGCAAGCAATCGTGACTTTATAAGCTTTTCAAATATTTTTGACAAAATTGGCAACAATGCAATAGGTCTGTAATTAATTCTTTATTTCAGTCTTTACATCCTTTTTGTGCATTGGCAGAATTTTTGCAATTTTAAATTGGTTCGGAAATATTGCTTGTTCATAACAGTTGTTATAGAAGATTGCTAGTGGTCTAGCCAAGATGTCAATATTTTCCTTTACCACTGAAATAGGCATTACATCAAATCCACAGGATGTTTTATATACCATATTTTTTACAATAACAGCTATCTCTTTCGGAGAAACTTTACACTAATTTGCACAATCATCGACTATTTTTACACTATCTTTTAAAAGAGTCAAGGCATGCTGTTTGTTTCCAGTACTATAATCTCGACCTTGTTCAAAGTTATTAGAAAATAATTCGACAATTTGCTGGGAATTAGCTACGATTTTACTATTTGCTCTGCTCAGTAGTTTTTCTCTCTTGTCTGTGTATCCTTTGTTTCTGTGTCTGTTCACTACTTGCTATATGGCTTTAGTTGAATATTTAGCCTTAACGAGCTCATTTCTCGCAGCTATTCTTTTAGCATTTTTGATTACTCTTCTGAATATCCTTATGTAGTCTTTCTTATATTTAATTAGTGTTTGATCGTTATTCATTTCGTTTGCCGTCATAAGAAATCTTTTCATATTGCTAGCTGTTCTGATACCCTTGGTTATCCACTTTATTTTCTAGTCTAGTATATTCTTAGTCTTATCCTTTTCTTTTTTACCGGAAGCTTTTCTTAAAAATATTTGTCAAGTTAGTTAGAAAGTTAGTTTTCCCAAGTGTGAGTAATTTTTTTCTCCCTGAACTCATCATTATTATGTTTATTATAAATCATTTTTTCTACATAAATTATCTTGTCAACAGTATTACACTTCGTGTCTTTAGGAATTTTCAAGTAACATAGTAGCCCTGCATGTCCATCGGAAAGACAATTGTGATCCACCTTGAATTGGACTATATTTTCGTTCGGCAAGTTCGTTAGTATGTTGTCAATGTATGACTTTTTGTCGTTTCTTATAAAAGTCGCTTCCTCTACAAGTGCCCTAAAATTGTAAGAAGCCATCAGTGATAGGAATTCCCTTTTTTGTTCGTCATCATTAAGCAGGTTCACGTTAAAATCACCACATATAGGACATTGTTGAAAAAGTACGTTAACAAAAGATCAAGTTTCCCCAAAAACTATTCAAAATTGCTTCTCACTGGGTTACGATAAACACAACAGACACTGAGTTTAATATTTTTGTCTTTTATACGAAAAATCTCAAACTCTTCTCTCTTATAATATTTTTTACATTCAAGCTCCTTATATTCACAAGGTATTCTACCCAAGATTAGGCTCCCTCCTTGTTTCATATTCACTCTAGTATTACTTGACACGATGCTATAATTTGATAGACTGAACAATGATATATTCTGACTATTCAAAAAATTTTCTGTTATGCAAACATACTTTGGTTTTAGATTTTCCAAACAGAGTTCTAGCTCGTCTTTACTACTTGTTATACCACAAATATTTTAAGTGGAGACTCTTTCATTAACTACTCCTATGTTAGTAATTAGTTTAGTTTATATTAGTAATCATACCAAAAATACCCTTAGATTTAGGATTAAGACATATTTTCCAGGGAAAAAGTTTAATTGCGAAAAAATATGCCTAAAACTAAAATGTTGGTGACCTCTCACATAGAGTAATGTTACAGGGTAACTGGTCGGCGGCCATGTTGAAAAATGTTTTTAGTGCTTTCGAATTTCGGGTGCCTAGGCCGATGACCCCGGCCCTCGGCGTAGGGCTCGTTTAGACTAACTTTAGGCCTAATTTTTGGGCGAATTTAAATATTGACATACAATAGCTACAGCTTTTGTTGTAGTCAGTTTGTCATTGTCGTTGAAAAAGTTTATTGTGCACACTGCACTGTTTCATGGGTTGTTTTCCATATCTCGAGTAGGTTTAGGCCATATTCCACACTGTGAGGCCAAGTCTGGATTGGTGGGGGTTTTAGGACTAGAGGTGAAGCCCATTGTCATACGCTTTCAAGCTTCCTTATGAGGCCTCTGACACGGCATCTAGTGATAACAACTGATAATGCTATTGTAGGTGTACATAAACATATACTAGGTTATCTACTAGATTCTACTATATCTAGAAGAGCTTCGGTGGCGTAACGGCTAGGGCCGCAGCCTCCTGTACAGGCGGTCGTGTTTTAAATCCTGCGACGTACCAATGTGATTTCGAATTTAGATTTCATATGTACGTTTATCCGCCGCTCATAAACGGTGAAGGAAAAAATCGTGAGGAAACCTGCACACGCCTGCGGAGAAACTCGCAGTTTGTGTGTGAAGCCTACCAACCTGTACTGGGCCCGCGTGGTCGACTAAGACCTGATCGCCCTAATTCAGGGTATGCTCGAGCCTCGGTGGGGACGTATATGAGCTGATATGATGATCGACAAGATTGCTAGATTCGTATTTACTAAGCATTTTTTAATTTTGTTATTGTTAGAATTTAGTACACTATAAGGTCTAACAAAATTAGCTGAAACTATTTTAACTGGTGCTTCTACCCATGAAACTGAACAACTTTCCCCATGGAACCCATAGTAAAATCTCAAAAAAAAAATTGGCTCTCTCATATTTACTCGATCGGCTCAGCCAACTTAGTGACTTTATTACCACCAGGTGAGATGTTGTCAAGGGTTTACCTATTGTGAATAAAAAATAACTAGTATCTCATGTGTGCTCGCGCTTAGTGGGGACGCTATATCATACACGTGGTAGTTGAAGCGTATCTGGTAGATATACGAGAGGGAATGTCGTATCTGGTAGATATACGAGAGGGAATGTGCTCGCGTTAAGTCTACTTCCCTAGAAAATTATTACCACCTCCGTGGTGAAATAGTCTATTCGCTTCACACCAGGAGGTCGCGGGTTCGATTTCCGGCGGGGTCTAACTTGTAAGACATGGTTTGGTTGGTGGTAGGGCATTTTCTAAGCCCGCCTGGCTAGCTACCACCATCTTATCTAAGTTTTGCCGCCAAACATCAGTGTTAACAACATTGCTGTGTTCCGGCTTGAAGATAAGATAGCCAGTTCTCCATTGCGTTGGGAGATCTTTGTAAGCCCGCTTCCATTTTCGGCATCATCGACGCTTACCATCAGGTGAGATGATGCCAAGGGCTTACCAATTGTGAGTAAAAAAAAGTCATGTTCGAGCCCCTCTGTGGCGACGTATATAAGCTGATGTTTCGAGTTACGCGTACTATTTATCGGTACCTCAAAATATACTTAAAACGTCTTATTTTGTGTGAAATCAATGAATAGGTAAATGGTTTGTTTATATTCTGTATATCTTAAGTAATACAATATGATCATATCTGATCATTCAATTTCGTGGGTCCAATGTTTACCTGTATTCTCAATAATAATGTCTTCTTTTCTTTCTTATTTGTGGAATGCCTGGTTATCTTGTTTTGGTTCAGAAACGCAGGTTACATGACCTAAAGCACGGTCATTACTTGGATGGATTTGCCGAAAGTGGCGTTAATTTTCGTCCTTCACAAGGCACTTTAAGCCGTAGGTGTCGGTTGCTATGACATTATTTTGACATTGTTATCAATGTGTTTTATTTTTAATTTTCTTTTGATTATCTTTTTATTTTTGACTTTTATACTTTTATAATTTATTACTATTGTGACGATCATATTATCTTTTGACAAATTATTTAATAAGCTTTATTGTAATATGACATTGATAATATGAAATAAATAAATCGAATCTAATCTATCACTAGATAGTTAGTTAGATAGATAGTAAGATAGATAAATAATTTATTTTTCTAAAAAAACAGCACCACAGAGCAAACAAGCAATAGCAATCGTTAAGCCGTGTCAGGTCAGATGTCGTTTAGGTGAGTTGAAAAACTTCTGACTGTGGGGTTCGTTACTAGCACTACAACCTCCATAAACTCGGACTTGGCCTGCGACTCAGAAAGCTGAGTTAGGAAAGACGCCCGTGCCCCAGCTGTGGGGATGTTAAGGGTTGTCAACGATTTAGAAACATCAATGAAAATTACTCTAGGCAAGCATATTTCCTAAACGCTTTTTGTCTAACCTGCTTAAAAAATTAATGTGTTTGGGAAAGAGGCCAAAGGCTTTCCAATAGGAGATCGGACTGCATCAAAAATAAATTGTGAAACATGATTTCCTAAATTGCTATCCTCTTGAAGTTTCTACAAACCTTACTTGTTTTGCCTTCAATTGTGAATAAAAAAATTAAAAAAAAATTAATTGATCAAATTCACAAAATAAGTTCGTCAATGACGCTAAACATCTATGACGTCACTTGTGAGTATTTCAAACATTTTTAGAACATAATTTCGTTTTTGACAGATCATAAAAAGTAACTCAAATGACTAACACTGCAGTCCGATCCCCTATTGTGAATAAAAAAAGGCCAAGTTTTAAGGTAGGTAGGTAGATTTGAAATATAATTACGAGTAAGTTTTTCAGTAAGTTTTAATGCACTTTTAAATGGTTTTATTAAGCTTCATATCTTGTAGGTAACCGACTTTTTATTATTGAACTTAGGCACTAAGTGACCCATTACAGCTCTCTTGTGATCGTTAATAAGTTTAATAACCGATAATGTCCCCACTCCTGGGGTAAGGGTGTCTTCCCAAACTAGGGGAGGTAATACTATATTCCACACGCGGTACTAAATCCGAATTGGTGGAGGTTTGGGGGGGGGGGGGGGGGGCTAAAGTCGGACTTTTAATTAGATGTAGTTAAGTAACGTTTCGTTAGTAAGGAAATGACATATTTACTTACTCACTATACGCCAGTTTACTGCAGCTTATTAAAAGTCCGACTTTAGAGGCGACTCCATTGCGTTGGGGAATCTTGGTAAGCCCGCTTCCATGTTCAGCATCATCGTTACTTACCATCAGGTGAGATGATGCCAAGGACTTATCAATTATGAATAAAAAAATGAACCCCTAAATGAATAAAAAAATAAAAAATAATATTAAATAATTTCTTATAGAAATAAGCTTTACCTTTTGTATGTTCTTGTCTAGTTTAATGTTTGTTTGTCCCTATTTCTGTGTACAATAAATTGTAAATAAATAAATAAATAACCCCATGATCAGAAGTTTTCAAGCCTTCTATTTTCCATACAAATTAAAAATATAAATTTGTTGTACGGATGAGCCGATTCTAATAGAACTTTATACAAATAAGCAAGATAGTAAATTCTTCAAAGTTTATTTACTGCTCTTTAAAAAAACTGCAGTATCAATAAATATGATATAAATATATATATTTAATGCGTCGGTGGCGTTACGGCTAGGGCCGCCGCCTCCTGTCCGGGAGGTCGTGGTTCGATGGAGTGGAGGTGGTGATTTCGAATTTAGATTTCATACTAGCCGTTTCCCGCGACTTCACCAGCGTGGACATCGTTTCTTTGACTTTTCGAGGGTGCGCAGTGCGCGAGGCGCAAGCGGTTTGCGAGCGTGAACAAAAGTAGCCTGTAATCCAGGTCCTAATCTGTCTACCAACCAAATTTCAGCCAGATCTGTTCAGTAGTTTTTGCGTGAAGAAGTAACAAACATACACACTCGCACACTCACAAACTTTCGCCTTTATAATATTAGTGTGATGTACGTTTATCCGACGCTCTTACGGTGATGGAAAACATCGTGAGGAAACCTGCACACGCCTGTGAAGAAACTCGCAGGTTGTATGTGAAGTCGACCAACCCGCATCGGGCCCGCGTGGCCGACTAAGGCCCGATCACCCTGATTCAGGGTAGGCTCGAGCCCCTTGGTGGGGACGTATATGAGCTGATATGATGATTTAATACAAATCATTTAAGTTGTGATAAAACAACAAAGGATTACAGTGATGAATTTTTTTCCAAAATTTTAACACACCAACGCAACCCGCAGACGACGGCGCGCTAGCAAAAAATTCTACATAATTATATACTGTCGTTTATCTACGCACTTTCGCGTCAACACATTGCCGAAAACCGCGTGTGGCGACAAGCGCACACGCACACACGAAAACAACCAATAAATAGATTGAACTAAACGGTGAAATTTAAAAAAGGAACAAAACGAAACGAATCGTTCACCCACACATCAAAGGAAATGCAACCCAATCATTATCTGTTGCTTCGCGAAAATGAATTGTAACGTAGAGGGCTAAAACTGAAAATGAATTGATGTTTTTCTTTGGTAAAACTACTAAGTACATCAAGCAAGTGTGAAGCTTATAAAGAGCACACATTAACACAAATTTTGACTGTAGAAACACCGAATTTCTTTGCAATGTGCGTTTTTTACGTGTGTCCGTGTAAAAATGCATTCTTTTTGCCGCGTCCGATAGTTTTTGTTGTGTGCTCTTTTGTGTGTAGGTACTCGCTGTCATGATGAATTCCCGCGTTTGTATTAGTGTCTCTGTTTTTTTTTCGCGTCAAACACACAGCACAGTGGGTAGTAAAAAAATAATTTTAACTGGCACAGCCAACGAGTTTAATTTTCGTGCTCCCCGCCCGGACTGGAACGTCATTACATTACCTACGTTTTATATTACGTACGTCGTTGTTTTTATTTGTTCGGTTTTTAATCTGTATTGTTTGTTTAAATTTCCGAACGATATCTGGGTGATTGATGATCGTATTGGTATTCTGGCCATGACGACAACGATCGCTGAAATGATATGAAATTGGACAATATTTTTTCGACTCATTCGGACGGAAGCACCTTAATCCTCTTCCCTTAAGCTAAACTTATTAAATCCGATGTAATGTATGTATTTATCTATTTAAATAAAAATGAATCCCTATTTCCCTTGGTCACGGCATCACGCGTGAACGGCTGGACCGATTTCGCTAACTCTTTTTTTGTCGAGTTCGTTATTGTCAGGAGAAGGTTCTTATGTAGGGTAGGATAGGGTAGGGTAGTGTAGTTTAGTGTAGTGTAGGGTAGGGAAGGGTAGTGTAGTGTAGTGTAGTGTAGGGTAGGGTAGGGTAGTGAAGTGTAGTGTAGTGTAGTGTAGTGTAGTGTAGTGTAGGGTAGAGTAGGGTAGGGTAGTGTAGTGTAGTGTAGTGTAGTGTAGTGTAGTGTAGTGTAGGGTAGGGTAGGGTATGGTAGGATAGGGTAGGGTAGGGTAGGGAAGGGTAGTGTAGTGTAGGGTAGGGTAGTATAGTGTAGTGTAAGGTGGAACGTAGTTCGCCGGGACAGCTAGTTATATATAAGTACCTATATATTTTATATGGGTATAGTTATCTATGTAAATATTTATATACTGGAGACGATTACATGATACTTAAATATATTTTTTTACTCGTAAACTTTACCTGACCGTTTGCTCTGAAGTCCTTTTAGCATTCCAAGGTTGACTGGAAGAGAACCAGAAAGAGATAAGTCCGCCTTTGCTATATTTATATTCTTTTGTTAACACCTTATTTATTTTAAATGCATTAAAGAGTTAACAAACAAACACTAAAATGTGCTTGTTTCTTCTTTTCTCGAATGTTTAGTACATGAAGTTTCAGGGAGTTGCAGAGGTAAGTAGCCTAATAGGCACAGAAAAGCGAAAGAGTTTTTTCAATACAGTTGCTCGAAAAGTAGTCCTTTGTATACCAGTCAAGTGTGCGCAATATTGATTTTACCGCACACGTGCTTTTACTTTACCACTTTTTTTTAAAATTCTATACCACATTATAATCTCTGGCTGTCAATATTTTCAGTCTTCACAATAGGCCTAACTTGCTTAATTTCAAGTTCAATTTCGCATAATTATTTGCTTCTTGTACGCTAGTAATAGTAGGTCATCTTTGCCTCTTAGTTGTGAATTAGACATAGCAATTACCCAATTAAATTTAATTTGATGTTGAAATTGAACAAGTTTAGTATGACGTAGAGGGAGAACGATATGGTGCTGTCATTATCCCAAGCCTAGTGGAATATTTTTATAATAATAAAAAAAAAACTTACGCATACGTACGTATGCTTAGCTAAATTAAATATGGTGCAATTTTCTTAAAAATTAATTGAGTTGTTGTAGTTGTGAAAACAAATAAATAGTTAATATACGTGTTATTAAAAATATACTTATGTGTCGTGAGTAATTTTACCTGTTTTCACACAACTGTATTGATAAATGTCGTATCGTATGATACATGGATGTAAAAGGAAATAAAAAACTCGCGACGACACGGACAAATAAGAACTATAGCACGTATTCCTCCATGGGAATCTTGTAAGGAGTACTTTTAAAAAATTCAGAACACTAAAAGTTCCCAGTCTTTATATTTTAGTCCTTCTGACAGACCTTAAAGACATGAAAAGACCTTAAGAACATATTTTAACCACAACTCAGAGTTGTAATGCATTCCGCAAGAAATCACGCAGTATTGCTTTTTAATAAGTTGCCTATTATTACGCCAGTAATATAGAAGTCATTACCTATTATATTAAAATTGGAGTCACGCATTCATATTTTTAAAAGCGCACTAAAGGCACTTCTTTTGGACAAGTGTTGCTATTACATTGAAGATTTTTCGTTTTCATAATTAGTTCGTACAATGTGATACTTCATTGGGATTAGTTTATGTAGGTACTTTAGTTTTTGAATTGTTTCTATGCTATGTTTATTTAGATTTTTATGTAATTCGTACACAATTTAAATTGTTTTTCGAAAAAACTTGAACTTGAAATGTCACTCGTATAACAAACGACTGATTTTACCTTTTACCACCCTTGTATCATAAATAACTACTATACTATTATTTAACGCCTCGTTATATGTCGTGCCAAATCAAATAAAATCAAATCATAAAAATCGTAAAATTTTATGAAATCTTCTGAAACCGAAAATTTTATGACATCGCCACAACATATTAGACATATATTTTTTTAAATGTTCATTCGACCTTAGTTGATTTGATAATAATATTATAGTATGCTTTACTAATATATCATGTATTTTGCAATTTTGCAACCAATAAATGAATTTATTTTAACAAGCTTTTATTTAGTTTCACCTGTCCCGGTGTCTGTAATGAAATCTTGCGAGTTAAATTTGACCCACTTCCTGGTTTCCAATTGAGCTGAAATTTTGCATGCAATGTTTCATCATCATCATTATATCAGCTCATATACTTCCTTACCGAGGGGTTCGAGCCTACTCTAAATTAGGGCGATCGGGCCATATTCGACCACGTGGGCCCAGTGCGGGTTGGGCGACACACACAACTTTCGAGTTTCTTCGCAGGCGTGTGCAGGTTTCCTCACGATGTGTTCCTTCACCGTAAGAGCGTCGAATAAACGTGCATATGAAATCTAAATTTGAAATCACATTGGTACTTGGCAGGATTCGAACCACGACCTCCCGGACAGGAGGCGGCGGCACTAGCCGTTACGCCACCGATGCTCTTTTATATGTATATATCGCGCGAAAATGCAATATTAAACGCTTGTACCTAAAAGTTAATAGGTTTTTGAAATTATTTCCTTTCTTTATTTATTTTATTAAACTATTGCAGTGCTTATATCGCGGGCTTTGAGCGCGGCGACCGAATCAAGAAATTCCGTAACGAAAATAAAACCTAACACTCCACGCTCGGCTGAGTTCTAAAAAACTTACAGTGCCATTTATTAGCGATTTGCGGTACTAAAAGGACTTGGTCAATTTTACTGGTGTAATTTTCTTAGTGTTAATTTATTACATAAACATCCCGCGCCCCAAGGACTATATGGCACTGGTAAATACTGCATAAATAAAAAATAAAAAAAATAATTATAATTGCATACGTTGATAAAAAAATGCTATGCAATAGCTTTACTGCGGCAGTCCCCGAGTGCCACACATTTTTTTTAAAAATTTCTTTCTCGTTATACAACGTCGTGCATATTTAAGTGACCCACTTCTGGGCAAAGGCATTCCCTGTGTTAACCTGCTGGGAAAAGATTGTAGGGATCTGTTAACACAGCTTTGTTGAGCCCCTCGGTGGAGACGTACATGAGCTGATTATAATGATGATGATTTGTCGTTTAAGGTGGATTCAGCCCTTCGGTGGAGACGAACATGAGCTGATTATAATGATGATGATTTGTCGTTTAAGGTGGAATTAGCCCCTCGGTGGAGACGTACATGAGCTGATTATAATGATGATGATTTGTCGTTTAAGGCGGATTTAGCCCCTCGGTGAAGACGTACATGAGCTGATTATAATGATGATGATTTGTCGTTTAAGGCGGATTTAGCCCCTCGGTGGAGACGTACATGAGCTGATTATAATGATGATGATTTGTCGTTTAAGGCGGATTTCCTGACAAACATTTAAAAAGCCCTCGACAATTTGTTTTTTGTTCACCATCTATCGATAACACTTGAGACCATTATTAATGATACCTCTGCTATAAGTTGGTGAGAAAATGGGTATCCTGCAGATTTCAGGTGACGCTGCAATTGCTGCAGCATTAGGTTAAGGTTTCCATATTTCCTTTCATGTTTTCAAGGTCATTGAAGTAATACAATACCAAATTTAGAATCGATCAGACCTGTGGAAAGTGCTCACATCTCTTCATCAACTAAATAATTGAAAACGCTAAACACGTTAAAAAATCCGGCTTCCATCGCAACAACTTAGTACATTTTTGCATTATTATTTTTGGTTTTTGTTAATTTTCCAATAAAGTACTGCACCGATTTATCAAATAAAAAAGAATCATTAAAATCGGTTCACCTAGTCAAAAGTTCTAAGGTAACACACAATAAAAAAAAACATACAGTTGAGAACCTCCTCCTTTTTGGAAGTCGGTTGAAAAGTGCTGAACGCCTGAACAGATTTTTTTAATCATAGCTAAGAACACTCTCGTTAAAGTCACCTTTCAAACAAAAAACGGCCAAGTGTGAGTCGGACCCCCACTATCACATCACACGTACTATCATACCCCCCCCCCCCCCACACACACACAAGTTTGTTTCTTTGCAAACTCTTTATTGTACAAAATATACACTTAAAATAATATTTAAAAAAAAGCTTATGTACAAAGGCGGACCCGTTAATTTCAAACAAAAGAAATCAACGCGAGCGACATTCTTTTCCTTCAGTTTAGACTCCTCAGCGCGATGGCCGGTTTTTATTATTGGTTTGTTTACTTTAATCAGGAGTGAATCAGACAGCTTGGAAAAGCATATCATCACTAGCGGAGTTGATCAGACAGCTTGGAAAAGCATATCATCACTGGCGGAGTTGATCAGGCAGCTTGGAAAAGCATATCATCACTGGCGGAGTTGATCAGACAGCTTGGAAAAGCATATCATCACTGGCGGAGTTGATCAGACAGCTTGGAAAAGCATATCATCACTGGCGGAGTTGATCAGACAGCTTGGAAAAGCATATCATCACTGGCGGAGTTGATCAGACAGCTTGGAAAAGCATATCATCACTGGCGGAGTTGATCAGGCAGCTTGGAAAAGCATATCATCACTGGCGGAGTTGATCAGACAGCTTGGAAAAGCATATCATCACTGGCGGAGTTGATCAGACAGCTTGGAAAAGCATATCATCACTGGCGGAGTTGATCAGACAGCTTGGAAAAGCATATCATCACTGGCGGAGTTGATCAGACAGCTTGGAAAAGCATATCATCACTGGCGGAGTTGATCAGACAGCTTGGAAAAGCATATCATCACTGGCGGAGTTCATCAGACAGCTTGGAAAAGCATATCATCACTGGCGGAGTTGATCAGACAGCTTGGAAAAGCATATCATCACTGGCGGAGTTGATCAGACAGCTTGGAAAAGCATATCATCACTGGCTGCATGGACGGAAAGTGGAGTAGAGGACGAATGTCTATGCGATGGGCCGATGCGATAAAAGAAGTGAGCGGGATGACGCTGCAGGCTAATATCCACAGAGCTCAAAATCGAGTGGCCTGGAGAGCTGTGGTGGCACGTGAGACCCACGATGGTCACGTTCCTTCAGCCATGAGGATACGACAAAAAAGAAGAAGACTTTAGTATAATTATACCGAGATTCACGGTTGTATTGTACTACTGTTTTTAAAAACCTTTTACTTGTAAAAAAATCATTTTATTTTTCATTTTTTTTTATTAAATCCCTTTCAGTAACACATATTCTGTTAAAATAATCAGCTGGCTACCAATCACAGTTTAGATGATATAGCCTTTGAAAAGTCGAACAGATGGACAGATAGACGGACAGCGTAGGCTTATTAGTGATAGGGTTCCGTTATTTGGTCATCATATTAGCCGAAGGACGTCTATTACCGGACATAGGCCTCCTCCAAGGATTTCCATGACGACCGGTTCTGCGCTGCCCGCATAAAGCTGCATCCCGCGACCTTCACCGGCCATCCCGCCTGCTATGGAACCTTAAAAAAACTAAATCAAATTTGGTTCATCCGTTTGAAAGCTACGATGCCACAGACAGACACACACGTTAAACCTCTTACAACTCTCAGTTTGCTTGGTTGGTTAAAAATAACCAAAAGGTAGTAAAAAATCAAAAAAGGGAGAATGAGAATCGTGTTTTATGGTTTTCGTTTTGGTTCAATTTTATAAATAGAACTAGTGGATGCCCGCTGCTTCGCCCGCGCAGATCCTTTTTTTGCCGTTCCCATGGGAATTTCCTAAAATCCTTGCTTATCGGATGCCCACGTCCTAATTGCTATCTGTATTCCAAATTTCAGCGAAATCTCTTCAGTGGTTTTGGCTGTGCGTTGATATACCAGTCAGTCACCGTATATTGTATAAAACAAGTGTCAAACTCGGTATGATTATGATTAGTTGACTATAGTGTCTTAAAACAACAAATAATTGTAATATTTTTAGATTTTTTAAGATTAAGATTTTTTTTGTATATTTTTTGGTTAATTTGGTCTAAGATTAAGATTATTTTTGTATATTTTTTGATTAATTAGGTCTAAGATTAAGATTATTTTGCATGCCATTTTAAACACTAGCATAACATGAAATCTATGTGCATACCTAAGACTATTTTATACCATGTTTAAAACAAATAAATTAGCTTGAATTTTAACAAGTCCATGATGTGAACAATAAAAAGATTGTTACATGTTTTTACTCCGGTTCCAATAGGGTTGACGACAGCATCAGAAATAAATTATGAACTATTGATCACTAAATTGCCCTCCTACTTAAACTTCGGAAAACCTTACTCGTTTTGTTTTCCATCAAGTCTTCGATTTTTCATTCACCAAAATAACAAAATGAGTACATAAATGACGCTGCTAAACTATGACGTCAGCCTAGGTATTTCAAACATTTTTAGAACAAAATGTCGTTTTTGACAGATGATAAAAAGTAACTCAGATGACTAGCATTCGTCATCCCTATTGTAAAAACAGATTACCCTACAGATGCATTGTTACCCTCTACTGACAAGAAGGGCAGAAATCCCCAACTATTAACTATTCATAGCTCCAACAGATGTAGACCCTTGTTGACCTCTTGACCTCCGAGCGAAGGTCGGAAGTGTCTAGACGCCGCAACCGGAAGTAGAGAATACGCGGAAACAATTGTTATTATGTCAACTTGGCAGTTGGGCAGACAGTGGTTGAAAGAGATTTAAGAGGAGTGTACTCCTGGCACGCTCCATAAAAACGTAAACTTGGAGGTTGTTTGGAAGAGATCGCTTTTACATTATATACAATATCCCTATGTATTAGCTTCACGAAATTGTTTTTATTTTTGGTGTACTATATGTGTAAATAAATAAATAAAAAACGTATTTTGGTCCTTATTTCGAATATTTCAAATTGTGTTAACATGTTCTAGCAACTAATATCTCTTTCTATGGTTTGTCGGATTTCCGTTAAAATATCACAGAATTCCGTAAAAAATATTTTTTACGGAATTCAAAAATTAATGTGACACTTTCTTACGAAAATTTGATAAATCATTGACACAGATATGAACATGAGGTAATTTTTTTTAATATCATCGATTATAGCGAGGCGTTGATTGAAACAGTTGCCTCTGTTTTTTTTAACGTGTAAAGAGATAAGAAAATAACCATATTTTTGTACTTTATCTTTGTTTTTCGTTTCAATTAAAAAAAAAACTGGCTTATTAGACTAATCGACTAAGCAAATGTAGAGGTTAAAATCGGTCAGATTTTCCTGCAGAATGAAAATTTCTGTTTTAAAAGAGGTTTTTTTGATATATTTTTTCCTGTTATAGAAGTAAACGAATCAACTACTAAAATGAAATCATTAAAAAGAAGAATCAGTTTACCAAATATCACTTTAATATGTTTTATAATTGTGGAGAAAAATCGAGATCCCTGCGACCAAAGTTTCTAATGCATCATGTCAGCCGAAGGACGCCCACTGCTGGACATAGGCCTCCCCCGAGGATTTCCACGACGACCGGTTCTGCGCTACCCGCATCCAGCGGCTTTCCGCGACCTTCACCAGGTCATCGGTCTACCGAGTGGAAGGCCTGCCTACGCTACGTTTTCCGATGCGCGGTTGCCACTCGAGAACTTTACTGCCCCAACGGCCATCCGTTCTACGAGTTATGCGCTCCACCCACTGCCATTTAAGTTAAGCAATTCTGAGAGCTATGTCGTGTCTAATGCGTCGCCTTCATAAAAAATCAAATAAGTGCTTAGTATTTTATATGGTGGAGCGCGCTAGGAATACACTCCTCTTAAATTGTTTTGTTCAGTTTAGTTGTCTGTTTTGGAAACGGCTATAAGGGTTTGAGAGATTTTTTTACGCCATGGCTTTTTTTAGTGTTTTTTAGGGTTCCGTGCCTCAAAAGGTAAAAACGGAACCATTATACGATCACTCGTGTATCTGTCTGTCCATCCGTCTGTCTGAATCTACTGGACCGATTGAGTTGTAATTTTGGTACACTTATTTATGTAAGCCGGTGACCCAAAGACGGACGTGTAAAGTGAAATAAATTAATTTCAAATATTTGGGGAGTAAATAAGATATTTTTTTAAAGTTTTTCAAAATTACTGCGTGTGATAGATTTTTTTTTGTGACACAAAGTAAATGGAAGGGGTTGTTAAGAAAATTTTTATAATTTTATAATTTTAAGATAAAAAAAATAATTAAAAATAATAAAGTTATTTAAGAAAATAGGCGTAAATGGACCATTTTTGACTTGGACTCAAAAACTAATGGGCCGTAAATCTTGAAACAATCACAGTACATATATGAGGTTTAATGCATAGATTACAGGAAAATCAATGATAAAATCTAAAGTCCTTCCATTCCCACAGGAAAAATGAAATTTTAAAATCTAGAATAAGTAGACCCTAGAGCAAAGTATATACTGAGAGATCTTGTCCTGTTGAAAGTTAAAGGTTTGGTGCGGAACCCTTTTTGTGTCACCCGGAGTCGCACTTGACGGTTTTTTTTAAATCGACCCATATTACCTGTACATTTATGTGAAGTTGTCTAGACTTGCCTACCTTTTAAAGTTAAGCTGTACAAATACTTACAAACAAACTAGTTTGGTGGGAAATCCACTTATTTTTAATATTTTTATCTACATTTGGTAAGCCCTTAGTATCTCTATTGTCTAGGCGAACTTGTATCTAGAGATTATTCTTTTGTCCGAAATGGTTTGAACAATTATATTCATAAAAACCTTGATTTTAAATCTTAAAAAGGGGTTTTATACTTAACTAGCTGTTTCCCGCGGTTTCACCCGCGTGGACAACGTTTCTATGACTTTTCGAGGGTGCGCAGTGCGCGAGCCGCAAGCGGCTCGCGAGCGTGGTAAAAAGTAGCCTATGTCTGAATACAGGTCCTAATCTGTCTACCTACCAAATTTCAGCCAAATCCGTTCAGTAGTTTTTTCGGGAAAGCGTAACAGACAGACAGAGTTACTTTCACGTTTATAATATTATAGTAGGGATGTAAATAAAACCTTTGCTACAATATTATGAATCCAAAATTGTGACTGTCTTTCGGTCTGTTACTGTTTTACGATAAAACTACTATACAGGTTTCGCTCAAATTTGGCACATAGGTAAAATAAAATCCAGAAAATATCATAAGAAAAAAAAGGCATAGTTCCGGAACTGAGTAAAACTCACTTCCACGCTCGCGCACGTCGACATCGCAACGGAGCAATTGAATTGAATTGAAGTCATTTTTTGCTTGAGGGGGTGGGAAGTGACAAAGACTGCTAATTAGAACAACCCGATATAGTTCCTGAAAGATCTGGAGATTACTCATGTCCAAGTCACCAGTCTCCCTCAAAACATACAGTCGTAAAAAAAGATGTCCATATGGGCAAAACAGAGAGTCAGAGAGGAAACTGTTTGCTTTACGTTGACATTTGAAGAGTATTTTGTAAAAAAAAAAAAACCGGTCAAGTGCGAGTCAAACTCGCGCACTAAAGGTTCCGTACCAAAAACTAATTTTCATCTATAGCCCCATCTATCCTTATCTATAATGGGTAAAAGGGAACAATTGCTGTTGTCCGTATTAGTACGTAAGTTAACTGTGTAGAAGATACTACTAGATCCCACTAGGTGTCGCTAGTTTCTAAACAATCGGACTTTGGAAATTTCACTTTTCCTGTAAGAACGGAAGGACTAGATTTTCTCGTAGATTTTTAACGACTTACATATTATGTGTACCAAATTTCAACTCAATCAGTCCAGTAGTTTCTGAGTAAGTCAGTTGTGACAGACGGACGGAAAGATAGACACACGAGTGATCCTATAAGGGTTTCGTTTTTTCCTTTTAAGGTATGGAACCATATAACAAAAAAATATATATTTTAGAACTAGTTAGTTTTACTCATTTAAAATAAGAGTTAACGATGTTATCCCTACTAATATTATAAATGCGAAAGTAACTCTGTCTGTCTGTTACGCTTTCCCGCAAAAACTACTGAACGGATTTGGTTGAAATTTGGTAGGTAGACAGATTAGGACCTGGCTTAAGACATAGGCTACTTTTTACCACGCTCGCGAGCCGCTTGCGGCTCGCGCACTGCGCACCCTCGAAAAGTCATAGAAACGTGGTCCACGCGGGTGAAGCCGCGGGAAACAACTAGTTTGTATATATATTACAGTTATAACCCATTTTTAGTTCCAACGAGTTTTAACTAGATAAAACTAGTTTTTACCAAATGCACTTGTTAAAACTAGAATTTCTACCAGTAGGAATATTTGGAAATGGGCAGTGCACATATCCCTACCGGAAGAAGTATAATTGAAAACGCTAAACACGTTAAAAACCCGACTTCCATCGCAACAAATTAGTACATTTTTGCATTATTATTTTTGGTTTTTGTTAATTTTCTAATAAAGTACTACACCGATTTTGATAAAATTTATATGGGACCACACGGGAACCACTAGCTTTCAAATAAAAAAAGAATCATAAAAATCGGTTCACTCAGTCAAAAGTTATGAGGTAACACACATAAAATAAAAAAATAAAAAACATACAGACGAATTGAGAACCTCCTCCTTTTTGGAAGTCTCTTGAAAAACCGATGATTTCTCCTTCTGCGAAACATTCAATTTAAAATCAATCAAACCTCGCTTCGCTCGCTCATTTACAATATGTTACTGTCCATTTCCACATATCCCACGAACTGGCCGAGCTGAACGATCCAAGAACTGGCCACGGAAAGTGCAATCACTATCGCAACAAGTGGGGATGGAGGGAGTCTGCCTGCTGCGACTGCGGTGTGGAAGACCAAACGATGGAACATATCGTCGAGCGTTGCCCACTGCGGCGACACCAGGGCCCCGCTAAAGACCTCTTCGACCCAGTCCTGATGCATATACATGGCTGTGTCGCCTGAACATTGACATATGAGAATTACATGTTCGACAAATCACCATACGATTAAATAAATAAATCCACATATCCCTACCGTTGGGGTAGTAAAGTTCTAGAGTGGCTACCATGCACCGGAAAGCTTAGTGTAGGCAGGCCTCCCACTCGGTGGACCGATGACCTGGTGAAGGTCGCGGGAAGCCGCTGGATGCGGGCAGCGCATAACCGGTCGTCGTGGAGATCTTTGGGGGAGGCCTAATGTCCAGCAGTGGACGTCCTTCGGCTGATATGATGATGATGATCCCTACCGTTAGAAAAAAATCTACTAAAACGTGTATTTATCCCACCTAGTGGGGATAGCTCGGTAGAAATAAGTGTGCCAGGCTGTTCTAGTTCTAGTTTTAAGAAAGACATTTAGTCAAAACTAGTTCTAACTAGGGAAAACGCGTTCTATCTAAAAAATGGTTTGAACTATAGAATATATATTTCGGATCATCAGAAAGATTTTAGCCGGATCTAAGAAATAAACTCGTCTTTGAGAAGTTTTGGGGTGTACAATAAATATTCACACACGTTTGCAACACGAGGCTTCACGATGATTCGGATGAATACCGATTATTTTACAGACTGCGATGAGTTCGGCACGGGGCTGGCTTCCCAAGTTGACAGTTCAGCTGCTCGATCAAAAGTGCTCGTAAAATAATTGGCGCCTCTGTCGTAGCTTCTGTAGGTTGGCTGCATTGTTATTTAATGGTTCGATAATCACAACGATTCTGATTGGCTAACAAACAAGTACCAACACTACCAACTTCCGGGTTCCGGTCCCGCACCGACCACGCCTTGGCCTAAGATGACTATTAATACTACCCTAGCTAACCGCTTGACGTTTCAAGATAAAACACACGGTTCTTCGACGCATGCATAGATGGCGCCACGTCCTTGCGCTCCGTTATACACTTTTAAAACGTTATTGTACTTAGGGTGAAGTTTAGAAAAAAAAACCATTACACTGATAGTTTTATACAAAATAGACAAATTCAATCACAAGATTAATTATTCCACAATCTAAACCAATTATGTAAACCGCAAACACGCCAAAACATTCAATCCCGCATTAACCCTCGCACGCCTCCGGGATTACGATCCACACGGCCGGGCGGGACACACAGGAACACGGTCCCGCCACTCCGCAACCTTGAGCGTCTTAACTATCAATAGGGCACGCATGAAGGAGAGGGGAGAACTACTCTAGTTGTGCAAGTGAGACGCAGCGATAACATAAGAAACGCAAGGTCGCCGGCCAGTGGGTCAGTGCGTCTAGGCGGCGTCTAGCACGCACACTACGGTAAAATACGGTTAGCACAGAAAGTGATGAAAAGTTTACTTTTATTTTATCATCATCATAAGAAAAAATAAAGCATATTTTTACAAGGACTTCTCCTCGTGAAACTGCACAACTTTTGTTCTCCAACTTTTCTGAAATCGTAAAAATATGTTTTGAAATTCTCATCCTCCTCATGCTTTTCTCCGAACATTTTAATATTTCCTTGGAGTTGAAGCCCTCCTCGAAAATATGCTCTAGTTTTTTTACCAAACATCCTGTATACTTCTATTGCAAAAGACGGTTTAAGCAATGTCTGTCTGCTGAAGAGCATCTTCTTTTGTGGCTGTAGAAGTCGAGATGGGAGCAAGATTTGGCAAAAGGAAAATACACGACGCATGTGAATTGTTGCCACTCTGATGGCTCCTTTCGCTCTTGTCAGCCACCGTTTTATTTTAAGCTAGCTAGATAACCTGGATAAGTAAATAGTAGTGGCAGTGTGTCATCCCGTTGATCCAAGAGGTTAAGTATGTACAAGAACGGTAATTACGTTGATAGATTAAGTTTCAGCTTGGTTCGCAGTTATATCAATAGACAACACTTCCTTGAAAATTCTAATAAAGGTTTGCTCATTTAATTAACTTTTTTTTAATGCACAATTGGTAAACCCTTGACAACATCTCACCTGGTGGTAAGTGACGATGTTGCCGAAGATGGAAGCGGATGAAGTAGAAAGGTGATTATAGTCCTTTGTTTTTTTGATAATCTTAACTTTATCACAGTTGTTTCTAATGTTAGAAACTGCGTCACATAACAATACCTTTATGTGAGATCCTTCGAAGTGATAGGACGTCTTGCTACCCCAGTGCCACTAGTTGGTGTTTAGGTTTAGTTTCCCGATGTAAGGTTAGTCTGGAAAGGTTAATCTATACCTACCTTCGATGTGTGATGTCGTTTTTTATTTAAAAATTTATTTGCGTTTTACTACATCTCATCTAACGGTAAGTCACGATGCTGCCCGATCACCACTAGTTGTTATTTGAGTCTAGTTTTCCGATGTAATGTTAGTGTGGAAAGTTCAATCTATACGTTTCTTTGATGTGTTAAGAAGTCTCGCTGGCCGATCACCACTAGTTGTTATTTGAGTCCAGTTTTCCGATGTAATGTTAGTGTGGAAAGTTCAATCTATGCCTTTCTTTAAAGTATTAAGAAGTATTGCTGCTCTATCACTACTAGTTTTTATTTGAGTCTAGTTTTTCGATGTAATGTAGATGTGGAAAGTTCAATCTATACCTTTCTTTGATGTGTTAAGAAATCTCGCTGCCCGATCACCACTAGTTGTTATTTGAGTCTAGTTTTCCGATGTAATGTTAGTGTGGAAAGTTCAATCAATACCTTTCTTTGAAGTGTTAAGACGTCTTGCTGCCCAATTGGCACTAGGTGGTGCTTGATTTTAATTTTCCGATGTAAGGTTAATAAATGCGGATAGCTCAAACAGTGAGCTAGTCTAATACAACAAGTAGATGTGTATCCAGTAGCTTCTTCAAGTATCTTAAATAAGTATATATGCGATAGTAGGTTCTTGGTGAAACACTAAAATGAACATATCTCGGTTTTTCCTTGCACTATTCCATAATTAATATAAATAAATGACAAGTTTGTTTATACTGCAACCGGTTTCGTGATCATCTTCAGGCAGTAGACTACTTTATTTCATAAGTGAGAGTAGTGTGAACCTTACTAAAAATAGGGATAACAGTTTCTAAAAAATCTACCAAAATGGTAGATAAATAAGATAACAATTGTATCTGAATGTCAAATTAAAAAATGTCAATTAATTCCAAATGTCAGCTTAGGTTTTTGATTTTTAATTAAAATAACATAAAACAGGCGATGTCGAGAGTTTCATCATTACAGCTCATATACGTCCCCACCGAGGGGCTCGAGCCTACCCTGAATCAGGGCGATTAGGCCTTAGTCGACCACGCGGGCCCAGTGCGGGTTGGTCGACTTCACACACAACCTTCGAGTTTCCTCGCAGGCGTGTGCAGGTTTCCTCACGATGTTTTCCTTCACCGTTAAAGCAATCGGTAAGTATGTACGTAAGTTTTTGAAAAACTCATTGGTATATTGGTCGTCCAGATTTGAACCCGGTACGTCTGGTTAGATGGACCGAGTCGTTACCGGTTGAGCCACCGACGCTTTTCGAGAGTTTAATTTATATTAATTGTGGAATAGTGCAAAGAAAAACATAAATATGTTTATCTTAAATAAAATTACATTTCTAGAAACAAAATCACAATCTCCCACACCTTTAACTTAAAACCAAGTTTTCTTGCTATCTGTACTGCGATACAATGCACCACACACGTCTCGTCTCTTATCGACCGCGGTCAAGTGTATAGTTTCGCCCTTAGGGATGACGGAGGAGGGACATAACATTGATCATGTTGCAATGGAACGGTAACGGCATAACTGAATAGGTGGATATTTTATATAAAGGGAATGAGACGTTGCTGAGTCTAAGTGCCTTTTCACATGTACCGGCTGCCGGCTAGCCGATGCCGACTATCCGGTAACAAATTCAGCTTTCACACGACCCGAATTCATTCAATCCATGTTTTAATTTTGTAGGTTATGAGAAAGTGCGCGTGTTCTCGCTGTGGTTGTACCTGGGCGACTGGCCGCCGGTGCGTATAATGAAAGCGTGCTTCGTCTTCCATACAGCACTATGCGTCCCGCCGCAGGCTAACCGGCAGGCGCCAACCGGACGCACAGTGGTGGATCCGGTGTGCACCCGGCGACCGCTTGCCGGGCAAATTATGCCGGTACGTGTGAAAGCTAATGTACATGGCCATACACTTTGCCGCTGGGTATCCGGCGCCGGCTACCCGGCAACCGGTACATGTGAAAAGGCACTTTAGCTTAGACAGTATTATTATGCACAACAATCCGGTATTTGACTGCTAGTCATTTGAGTTACTTTTTATCAATTGTCAAAAACGACATGTTGTTCTGAAATTGTTCGTGTTACAAACTTGTGACGTCATTGTCTTTGACGAACTAATTTAGTGATTTTGATAATAAAAAATTGACATTAGAATAAAATGTTAAATTAATAAGTTTTTATGCTTTTGTACGAAAAATGCTATTTAGTGAATAATATTTTTTAATTTATTTTAAACACTGTCAAATATCCTTTTAACGTCATAATTATAATTAACAAATGCAACTAAGGATATAAAATAAACTAACAAATTAATAATTATCTTAGCATCATCATATCAGCTGAAATACGTCTACTGCTGGACAAAGGGCTCCCCCAAGGTTTTTTTTATTCACAATTGGTAAGCCCTTGGCATCATCTCTCCTTATGGTAAGTGGCGATGATGCCGAAGATGAAAGCGGACTCACCAAGATTCCCCAACGCAATGGAGAACTTATAATATAATATGTATCTTATCATCATGCCGGAACACATCAATGTTTTTAACACACTGATGTTTGGCGGCAAGACTTAGATAAGATGGTGGTAGCTAGCCAGGCGGGCTTAGAAAATGCCCTACCACCAACCAAACCGAGTCTTACAAGTTGACCCCACCACGAATCGAACCCGGGACCTCCTGGTGTGAAGCGCATGGACTAAACATTACGCCACGGAGGCGGTTAATTTCCACAACGACCGGTCCTTTACAAGATCGTCGGATAACCGAGTGCGAGGCCTGCCTACGCTACACCATCCGGTGAGCGGAAGCCACTCGGGAAGTTTACCGCCCCAAGGAACATCAGTTCTACGAGATATGTGCCCTGTCGATTCTGAGGGCTATGTCGGTTACTTTGGTTCTCCTACGAACCTCCTTCGGATCTCTGATTCGATCACGTAGATAAACTTCGAGCATAGCACGCTTTATTGCTCTTTGAGTGACCTTGGCCCTTCTTATGAGGCCCATAGTAAACGACCATGTCTCAGATCCGTATGTCATTACTGGCAACGTACACTGGTCGAAGACCTAAGTCTTGAGACCATGCGGTATTTGGGAAGTGAAGAATATGCGAAGCTTCCCGAGCGCTACCCAGCCGAGTTAGATTCTCTCTTTCTTGAAGTTGAATCTACCTAACTGGACTACTTGTCCCAGGTATACATATTTGTCTACAAGTTCGAGTGTAGAGTCTCCAACCTTCAAAGGAGAAGGGGCGTGACACGGATATATTTTTTTTTTTAATTCACAAGTGGTAAACCCTTGACAACATCTCACCTGGTGGTAAGTGACGATGTTGCCGAAGATGGAAGCGGGCTTACCAAGATTCCCCAACGCAATGGGGAACTGTCTATCTTATCTTCATGCCGGAACACACATATTTAACATAACTTTTGTCTTGTCTTGTGTATTTTAATTTTAAGACCTACTTCGAATTATGATCCGTTTTCAATAAAGCTTATTAAATAATTCGTCAAAGGATAATAATATGATATATTATAAAGTATAAAAGTCAAACATAAAAAGAAAAATTGGAAATAAAAATAAAACACATTATTTATTTATTTACCGTATGGCATTCATTTTACACACTGGTTATAGTAAAAAAAAAACATTTGAAATATGAAATTAAAAAAAGAATTAAAAGTTGAATTTCCGCAGACATGAGCTCGCGGCCTCAGTCAGGGTGTGACATTGATATTGTCACATAAATAATGTCACACAAAAATAAATTTGGTAGTAATACGTTTAGTGTTTAAGCTTGTGCGTCGAAGGATCAGTCATTCCGTCACTGTTTCCTTTTATATAATATAACGTTATAGTCTGGGTTTAAGCGGCTGTGTATGCGTACATATGTTATTACCAGGCAGGTAGACACTGTAAGGGATATTTGTCCTGTCTATGCGAGCACTATCGTCGTCTTCCCTCAATCACCAGCACAGGTATAAATGCACAAATTTTCTTTGAAATTTTTCATTTTTTCCATAACTATATTGTTGACCACTGAGGTGCGTGTACGTTTTTCTTGGTTTTGGCTGAAAAACAGCGTTGTGAGTACTCTGCGACCCACAACATTTATGCCGAGCCTGGACCAGTTTCACTAACTTGGCACCACTGACACTGTTTCATATTTTTTATATAAACTAGTAATATTTGTCATTAAGTTTCATTTATTTGTTTGTGTATTGTTAAAGTGTATGTGCCTTTTTAGTGAAATAAAGTTTTATCTATCTATCTAATTTCAGTTGCATCGTATGACCCTTCTTGTGTATTTGCACGGTTTGCTGGCAATGTGATCTAAAGGACTGAATGAAGGACGGAAAGGGAAGACAAGGTGGCGAAGGGTAAGTTCGACAAATTGGATTAAATTGAAATGTGGGTTGTCCGGACCTTGTGTTGGCATTGTAACGTCCTGTTCTATGTTAATTTCCAAAAAGGTTCTCAATTCGACTGTATGTTTTTGTGTTTCTTTTTTTTTTGTTCACAATTGGTAAGTCCTTGGCATTATCTCATCATCATCATTGTGTGTTTGTTACGCGATATCTTCGTAGATTGCGAACAGATTTTCATAATTCTTTTTTTCTTTTTTTTTTTGCTCCTGTGTTGGTTCCATATAAATTTTATTAAAATAGTTGTAGTACTTTTTTTAGAAAACTAACAAAAACCAAAAATTATTAATGCAAAATTGTACTTAGCTGTTGCGATGGAAGTCGGTTTTTATCACGCTTTTATTAGCTTCACCTGTATGTATGTATGTATGTTTGTAACCGACTCCTTTGCACTCGATTTTGACCCACTTTAAACGGACAGATTTAATTCAAACTTTGTACGTGTATCAAGAATAAGTGACAATGGGAATATGGGTATATGCACATCATCATCATCATCATATAGCCGAAGGAAGTCCACTGCTGGACATAGGCCTCCCACAAGGATCTCCACGACGACATATGGAGATATGCTCATAGTAGGACATAAAATCAATTTAAAAGTAAACCTCACACGGCTAAGTAGGCTTTCTTAGTTAAGGTGTATTAGTCGAACAACTTAAGGTGTGCAGATGGATTTGTAAAAAGTTCATGGATTTTCTATACAAAATGCAAACATAAATTAAATTTACATATATTTTTTTAAAAGACCACGAATCCCTGCTTTGCGCGATTCTGACTCGCACTTAGCCAGTTTTTTTATTCCTCGTCTATATCTTATTAAGGGCTTACCAATAGAGAATAAAAAAAACCCTTGTGAAAAATTTCATCTTTCTTGGTCCAAGGGTTTAGGCTGGGCGTTAATGAGAGTCACTGATTGAGTCAGAACTTTTACGAGTTTAATTATAGATTACCTATAAAATTATTAATTACTAGTGGGTGCCCGCGGCTTCGCCCGCGCAGATTCTGATTTTTGCCGTTCCCGTGGGAATTTCCCAAAATCCTTTCTTAACGGATGCCTGTGTCATAATTGCTCTCTGTATGCCAAACTTCAGCCCGATCCGTCCAGTGGTTTCGGCTCTGCGTTGATATACCAGTGAGTCACCTTTTCCTTATAAATAAACAGATAAATATAATGTATTGGTAATTTAATTTTAAAATTAACTATACTCAGTTATTTGTTGATAATATGTTATATATATCGCAGCCATCTGGTTAAATCTGCCACTTGATTGAAAGGCTAGCGCGTTGATTGAATTCAACTGAATGACTAGGCCGACGTTGATTGAACAAGCGTCGCTCAACGTTCAACTAGTTGGCTGGTTGTAAGCTAGCCGGATTGCAATTCGGATGATATAAAGTAATCCGCATTGTATAAAGCGCCGCTTTGTGTAAAAATTACTGAGTAAAAAACTTTAAATGAGCGAGCGAAGCGAGCGATAATAGGTTCGGTCGGGTTTGATTGATTATACAGTCAAAGAGCCTCGCGAAGCAGAAGCCTTCGCAGATGAAGAAATCATCGGTATTATTCGGAGTTTCGTTCGTTTGATTTTAGGCGAATTCTACATAACGGCTGCGACATATTATATCCCATTCAACGACTTGGCTGAATGACGTTCAGCAAAGTCCTCGAACGACTTGGCTATTTGTCCTTTAGTCATTCAATTGAATGTCGCCATTTAATCAACGGGCTAGCCTTTCAATCAAATGGCAGATTCAACCAGGTGGCGTCGACATATACATTGCAAACAAAGTAATAATTAACGAATTAGTCCTTACAATAACTAAAACTTGGTACTTTCATATCGATGCCTATGATTCAGTCCAACCAATATATTTTACTTTATCCACAATTGGTAAGCCCTTGACATCATCTCACCTGATGGTAAGTAACCCAATCCCGAAGATGAAATTGATCTCTTATATTCAAGCCGGTACACATCAATGCTGTTAACATTGATGTTTGGCGGCAAGACTTAGATAAGATGGTGATAGCTAGAGAAAATGTTCTTCCACCAACCAAACCGAGTCTTGCAAAGTTAGACTCCGCCAGGAATCGAATCCGCGACTTCCTGATATGTAGCTGATAGAATTACGCCACGGAACCTGTTACTTTAATTTAAATGATTTTTACTCATTTATGTTACGCTTCCTCATTTATTATGCAGACAGCGATGGAGTGGAACTCCTTGCGTGCTTCTGTGTTTCCCGACTCCTTCAATTTGGGGATATTCAAGGCGAGAGTGAATAGACATTATTTGAGTTTTCGTGTACCATCCTCGACTACATCGTCACTTACTATCAAGTGAAATATAGTCAAAAGCACTCAAAATTTTAATAAAAAGACGTGTGGCATTCGGGGACTGCCGCGGTAAAGCATAGCATTTTTTTATTAACTTTTAACACTAAGAAAGTTACGTCAGTAAAATTGACCAAGTCCTTTTAGTACCGCAAATCGTTAATAGATGGCACTGTAAGTTTTTTTAGAACGCCGTAACTTAACGTCACGTTCGGCCGAGCCAGTAAAATTGTCTGTCCTTTTAGTACCGCAAATCGCTAATAGATGGCACTGTAAGTTTGTTTAAGAACGCGTTAGTGTTCGTTTTTTTTTCGTTACGGAATTTCTTGATTCGGCCGCCGCGCTCAAAGCCCGCGATAAAGGCTATCCAATAGCTTAAAAACAATGTTATTAGAACTAACAGGCTTCGTACATTATATGATAGGCAGATATTCATAACTCCTCATTACATGAACGCAGAATGCAAATGACTATGCGTCGAGTATTGAACTCTCAGAAGTCAATACCACGCGCAAAAATACCTACGCCTAACCATTTTTACAGCGAAAATATACAAATGCATCATTGCTAGGGATGGGAGATTAAAGGATGTTGGTAGAACACTCTAGTGTAACTTAAATGAGGCTGACATGAAATACTCTAACTAAATAAAGGAGATTATAACTTTAGGTAAAGTTCTTTTTTAAAATTATTTTTTTAAATTACCACAGTGTCTTAAGACCAAGTTCTTCGACCAGTGTGTGTTGCCAGTGATGACATACGGAACTGAGCCGTGGTCGCTTACTATGGGGCTCATAAGAAGGCTCAAGGTCACCCAAAGGTCAATGGAGCGTGCTATGCTCGGAGTTTCTCTGCGTGATCGAATCAGAAACGAGGAGATCCGTAGGAGAACCAAAGTAACCACATAGCTCTCAGAATTGCTAAACGTAAGTGGCAGTGGGTGGGGCACATAGCTCGTAGAACGGATGGCCGTCGGGGCAGTAAAGTTCTCGAGTCGCGTAGGCAGGCCTCCCATTAGGTGGACCAATGACATGGTGAAGGTCGCGGGAAGCCGCTGGATGCGGGCAGGCAGAACCGGTCGTCGTGTAACTCCTTGGGGGAGGCCTATGTCCGGTTATCGGCACCGCGATTGAACTCTTGACGGAGTGTTTGACGTGAGCCGGCAGCAACGAGCGGCATTTGTCAAAGGTATAGCTATTTCAGCGAACGAACTATAGATTAAGTGACAATAGTAATAAATAGTAATGTTTATACTGTCCGGTTTCCAAAAGTAGCAGATCCAGCTACGCTGCCCAAAAGGGGCAAGAACCTCTTCTGGCATAATTAAATAACTACAAACATGTTTTTATTTTTTTTTCGTTCGATTTGTTTGAAATCCTTCGCACGCTCGTACATTTTTACATTTTTCAAAACGAATCAGTAAAAACCCGTTTACTGTGCGTGCGAAAAAAAAGAAAATTAATTTGTGTGCCTGGCTGAGCGTTCGCAAAGTGATCAATTTATTGGTGGACCTCGTCGAACTCCTCCTCTGATTACTGGAAAGTGTGGTTCTTCAAATTACACCTTCGGTAAACAAAGTTGTACTTTTGTTGTTGCATTTGTCATTTAATAGCCAATAACATGACCTTCTCTGACCGACATGGAATTCTTTAAACAGACTCCGAACTCCAGTTGGGCGAAGCAAGGAAAATATGTGCAGGGGGGTTACAGTTGGGATAGCGCAAGCGAGTGCGGTACCTCTCCTCTCCCCAGACCAAAGTAGATATAGTACTAACATACAGTATGGACACTCCCTGCTACTCCCTAGATTGCGACCTCACCCCCTCTTCACCCCAGTTTGGTTGTCGAACGTATAGGATTTTGCCACCATTTTATTTGTTCCGTCATTCCTTTTTTGAAATGCCATTTCTGGCCCGTTGTATGAAGTGTCCAGGGTGTGCCCAGACTATGGCACATCTTTTGTCCTACCCTGCATGTTCTGGCATCTGTACGCGTGAGGACCTGTACAATGCAACATACAATGCAGTCGGGGTAGCATAGTATTGGGCTGGAAAAATTTGATTTAAACCAAAGGATCGACTTGCTAAGAAGAAGAAAGATGCATTTGTCAGAAAATAACTCATTGGAGTTCATGTTACTTACTCGAGTAGTGCACATCACTACACAAATCCGCCATGGGATGCGTGAGCGCAGCCGATCTAAAACGCCCGTCCGGCCGATAATGGCGGCGGGTCGACGACCGCTCGTTACATATTTAGAAAAAAATATTTGGCAAATGCACGTTGCACCCAAATTTACAATGCAGGACAAAAATTGCACAGTTAAAGAGGGAACTTTTTGAGTTTTTTGGAGATTGAATAATGATTAGGTACGTTTTCCTATGTAAAGTACTGCCAAAAAGTGCTGTCTACCTGCCTTAATACGACTCTACTATTTGCGAGAATTGGAAATCATCTACCATTATCTGCAATTTTGAAGGTTTCTATCCTGTATGAAGCCTTGCACAGCTGATGTATTTCTCGAAAAAAAAGTCTCGTAAGTGGACAATAGACAAATATTTATTTATCAACAGTACACACCGAACTAGTGTTGTCTAATTATTTATCGATGTTGTATTTGGCATTTTCTTTTAAAGGAAAAATTTTAAATTGATACTTTTTCATAATCTCTGGATCCATTGTCGCCTTCAGTATGAGCTTGTCTACTCTCAACTTGGCTCAACGCCTTCACCCACGTAACTATCTTTTTCGAAGATACTTCTGTACTTTTGCGCGTGCTATTATATTGTCCTGCACTGCACAGCGCAGAGCAAAGCTCCCGTAGAGGCGACTGTGGGTTCAACTGCCTGCTACCAGCACACAGACGGGCAGACTGGCATGAAACACGTCATCTATAATTAACGCGATGTACGCTTGTGTGTGAAAAATACCAGATTTTTTAAACACGAATTTGCTTCAAATCTGGCTACACAGAGTAACAAAGAGAGTGTTACAAAATTGGTGTAGGAGCTATAACTGGGGCTTCTACTCATCATATTGATCACCTTTTCCTAAGAGAGCCATGGTTATTTCGCAAATAAAATTAACTCTTCATACAAATAAACCGGGTGATTGACTATTTTTGTGCTTTTTTGTATGGAATTCGTTTTTTATTTCTGAGAATCGACTATGAGTATCTAGGGGTAAGTTATTCAGTATGATGAGTTACCGGGTCCTACAACCATTTTGTTACATCCTGTATAAATCATTAAAGAATAGAGAAATATTAGATTTCCGTACACAATAACTTAAACCCTGTTGCTGTGGCACCGGTAAAAGTCTGTTTCTCGGTCAGCGGCTAGAAAACTGCCCAAGTAAATGCAGCATTTGATTTTTGTCAGTCACCCCAAAACCAGGCGTCTTATGTATGTTACGGCTAAAGGTGGGTGTGAACATAAACTTAAGATAAGCCGGCTAAACTTCACCCAGGGGGCCTCTTCGACTGTAAAATGAATCAAAACTGACCGAACCTAATATTGCTCGCTTCGCTCGCTCACCACCCAAAAACATTACCCAGCCAGTGTTGGGTAGACCTTTTTGTGTACGGTTAAACGCCGAATACCAACTAATAATCGGACTTTACCCAAAAAACTTTAGCCGGCTAATCTTAAGTTTATGTTTACACCCGCCTTTAGCTGTGACATATACAAGACACTGATGCCAAAAGAATAATTCTAGAAATATTTTTTTTCTAAGTTTACGGCTTGGTTGCTTGATTCCCTTTAGATATGTAAAAGACCACTTCCCGAAATGTCCTTTATCAATATGCCCACATCCAAAATTTTCTGTTTACCATTTACCAAAAGGTTTGTTTCCCAAGATCTCCTGTTTTCTAAAATGACCGTTTCCCAAAATGTCATGTTTCCTAATGGCCTATGGCCGTTTCCCAAAATGTCATGTTTCCTAATGGCCTATGGCCGTTTTCCAAAATGTCCTGTTTCCTAAATAGGCTGGCCTATTATCAGTAGTCCGGTTGTAACTATCAGATCCGCATTTCATAAGCCTCGCTTCGCGAGGATATTCTACAGTAATGGAACTATTATCACTCGCTTTGCTCGTTTAACTCAGATCTGCCCCCAGGGCCAGGCCATCGAGTCTGGTAACATGTAAAAGTGCACATTTCTGTTAAAAGCGCTCATTCTAATTTGCGGACATTTATAGTATGTTATCTATCATTTTATTTTGTGGACATTTTTAAAAACCGGCCAAATGCGAGTCAGAACCGCACACTTACCGTTCCGTACCATCATACTAGATGGCGCTAGTTTCTTCAGTTCTGTACTATCATAATAGATGGCGCTAGTTTCTTCACGTTTCAAAAAAAACCACGTTCTTTGTGTTAGTATTTGTTGTTATAGCGGTAACAGAAATACATCATCTGTGAAAATTTCAACTGTTTAGCTATCACGGTTCAATGTGATACAGCCTGGTGACAGACGAATAGACGGACGGACAGCGAAGTCATAGTAATAGAGTCCCGTTTTACCCTTTGAGTATAAAAATTATTAATTCTTGTCATTCAGGGAAATAGTCATATTGACTAGAAAATAAAAAAGTGGACATTCCGGGAAGCGGTCTTTACGTACCTAACGAATTGATTCGTATTAAAAGTATTGTGTTTACAAATTGTTTTATATAATACAAATTGAACCCGACAGAAGTTGTTTGTCCGTGCCTTCGTTATCCCGCGGTAAATTCAAAAATCTGTCCGTTTAATTCCTTGTATGTTTCGCAGGCATACTGTATAATCCGTAATTTTACATACGATCGGGCAAATGTCAGGCAAATTATATAATGGCGAGGGTAGGGAGGCTCTTTGACAGTTAAATCAATCAAACCTGACCTAGCATCGCTCATTTCGCGACCTCATTTACAATCTGCCGTATGGCATTTTGACAATTTGCCTGACTCGTCATTGACCGTTTATATACGGACTGATTATTACAATTTGCCTGGCTTGGTATTTTACAATCTGCGTACAGAATTTTACATTTTGCCTGATCGTTTACATACGGACGATTTATACAATTTGCCTGACCGTGTGTAAAATGACTAATCATACAATTTGCCTGCCACATATACATGATAAAAGAAACCTCAATGCAAAATTTCATCTTTTCAGGTCAAATATTTTGAGCTAGGCGTTGATTTTTTGACATTTTAGAATGGGCCGGACATAATTGTCAAACCGATAATAAAGCTGGACAAAGCTAGTTCTGGACTGGAGACCGCGTTTAGGCAAACGTAGTGTGGGACGCTCCCCAGCTAGGTGGAGCGATGATAAGCGCAAGGTTGTTTGCGACAGATGAATGTGCAGGGCTGAAGATCGGTTTAAGTGGCGAGCTTATGTCCAGTAGTGGACCAACATGGGCTGATGATGATGATGACGATTCCACTAGGCTTAAATCTGAGCATTGACATTCAACTCATTTGAATTATAAAAAAAAGGCTAAGTGCGAGTGCGAGTTGCAAAGTAGGGTTCCGTTATCTTAAAAAAAATGTTTATTTAAATAACAATGTTATATTTGCACTTGGTAATAAAACATTTTGTATGAAAACTTTATGAACTTTTTACAAATCCAACTGCACATCTTAAGTTGGTCGACTATTAATTACTCTTAAACTGAGAAAGCCACTGAGCCGTGATAATTTTCTTTTTAAATTGATTATATTATGTCCTGATTATATGTTCATTAAATTTTTTTTCCAGATGAGCGGTTTAGTGTGTAGTGGGGGAGGTGGGGGGGGGGGGGGGGGGGCAAATTGGATCTTACAAGAATTATCACTTCAAAGCTTAATATTAATTAAGTTGGCTGGTAGAGATCAGAGATATGAGATAAGTCCACCTTTGTATATGTTCGTTCTAAGTGTTTCACCCAACTTTATATATATATATATATATATATATTTCGCAAACCGATCCCTGAATCAATCTCAAAATTTCAAAAGAGAAAATAGACAGATTTTTATTTGACATAAACATATTATACTTACCGATTAAACAATATAAAAATAAACAAAAAATAAACGTAAAACGTAAATAAAGTAGAAGTCCCAGTTAACGGGACCTACACCAATTTTGTCACAGCCTGTATACATAATTATAGTAAAACTGTAACGGGGCCGTGTCCGTACATGAAATATTTTTGGAAAACAATAACTGTGGTGGACATTACTAACGATATAGAGGCCAAAACAACAACTTTTCGAATTTTTGTCTGTCTGTATGTTCGCGCATCACGCAAAAACTACTAGGTCGATTTTGATAAAACTTTGTATGGTGGTTCCTTATAGCCCCGGTAAACATATAAAAATTTTTTTATCACGGAAAATTCAAGAGTTCCCGCGGGAAAATTCAAAACCTCCACGCGGACGAAGCCGCGGGCACAGCTAGTTTTTAATAACAAATTTTTGATTATTTTTAGCCCAAATAATGCCGCAGTTATACTTTTTTCTTCTGGATCATGACTGAACAAATAACCCTGAAATCTAACAGGTTATTGACCTTATCTTATTAGAATTCCGCCTATATTACCTGTCTGCCTATTTTGTGCCGCAAAAACGACCAGTCATTAGACTTGCCAAGGTCTTGTCTGTCTTGTGTAGGGTGACAATGCTGAGGTAAGAAATAGGACAGCTTAAAAATGAGTCCACTTTAACTCTACATGCTATTTACATGTCGCAGTAAGATAATAAAAGCCATGATTTAGTTATATCACTAGGGATCTCTAGGGATATAATTATATACCGTGAGACGAGGTTCATAGCATTTTTTTTATTGAAGTTCAAAATAGGTGCATGTTACTCTTTCTGATGGTCATTAGATAGTAATTACATTACACAATTTCAGATTATGATAAAATAAAATAAACAACTATCATTAAATAATGTCTCATTTTTTTATACAACAAATAATGTCATTTGGACAAGAAAACGACAAGATTAGGCCAGTTCACATGGACAGCACCCGTTCACAAGTATAACTCGAGAGTCAGCCATCGCTCCTCTCGACCATATTAGAGGGTAAGGAACGACCCAGCTTTCACCCTATTTATTTTAGCCAACACGTGCAAACGACGTCAACAACTGCAAAGAAATGTGAGGTGCGTTCACAATGAGCCTAATCGTAAATAACCCGATAGGGTTTCCTTTGTACTGTATTAATATCTTTTCGTTGTTTAAAGCAATAAAAAATAATGTTTTTTTACATTTACAAACTTTTAAATTACATTTTTTTTAAATATAATTACTAACAACGGTTAAGAATCATGGTATCATTATGGATCAAACTCTTTCTTGGTCTGCGCAAGTTAATGAAGTTAGCCGCAAGGTGTTTGCTTCGTTACATTTCCTGAAGCGCTTGTAAAATTGTCCCCCTTTCGATACCAAACTGTTCCTTTTCGGCTCCCTTTACTGGACAATGGTGATGTTGCCTATCTTGAACCTATGGCCGAATAGTTGGATAAGCTAGATAGAATCAGTGCATACGTTAGTACACAATTAATAATTAATACGAAAATACGACCATATTTCTGAATTCCGCACTCAGCTAGGTTGGGCACTTAATCCGCCAGCGTAAGAATACTCATATCTTTTGTCATCTTTTTAATATACTTTTGAACACTTGTGCCCCGTAATATCTTCGTTAATGGTTCGTATTTCGCAAAGCAATGGATAACCGACTGCGCTCTAGCAAAAACCTGGCACTTGCGATTCCTGCACACCACTGATACTGATACTGATACGCGGCTCGCTTGTGGAATGCACTGCCAGTGGAAATAAGAATGTGTCCCTCCATCTCCACGTTCAAGGCCCGTCTTATTAAGATATGATATCGTTTATTTCAGTCTTCCTACTTGAACTACGTATGTATTTATATATGTAAGTATGTAAAGTACCTTAGTATCATCATCATCATCATCATATCAGCCGAAGGAAGTCCACTGCTGGACATAGGCCTCCCCCAAGGATCTCCACGACGACCGGTTCTGCGCTGCCCGCATCCAGCGGCTTCCCGCGACCTTCACCAGGTCATCGGTCCACCGAGTGGGAGGCCTGCCTACACTACGCTTTCCGGTGCGTGGTCGCCACTCGATAACTTTACTGCCCCAACGGCCATCTGTTCTACGAGCAATGTGCCCCGTCCACTGCCACTTAAGTTTAGCAATTCTGAGAGCTATGTCGGTTACTTTGGTTCTCTTACGGATCTCCTCGTTTCTGATTCGATCACGCAGAGAAACTCCGAGCATAGCACGCTCCATTGCCCTTTGGGTGACCTTGAGCCTTCTTATGAGGCCCATAGTAAGCGACCATGTCTCAGTTCCGTACGTCATCACTGGCAACACACATTGGTCGAAGACCTTGGTCTTAAGACACTGCGGTATCTGGGACGTAAAGATATTGCGAAGCTTCCCGAACGCTGCCCAGCCGAGTTGGATTCGACGATTGATCTCTTTCTCGAAGTTGGACCTACCTAACTGGACTGTTTGTCCCAGGTATACATATTCGGTAACAACTTCGAGTGTAGAGCCTCCAACCTTCAGAGGAGTAGGTATGACACGGACGTTTGACATAATTTTCGTCTTGTCCAAGTTCATTCTAAGAACCACTTGTTGGGAGGCTCTACTGAGGCCATCGAGCATTGTGCCTAAGTCGTCCATAGTCTCAGCCATGACCACGATATCGTCAGCGAATCGAAGGTGGGTGATGTACTCGCCGTTGATATTGATGCCTAGTCCACCCCAGTCCAAAAGCTTAAAAACATCTTCCAGGGCGGCGGTGAACAGTTTCGGAGATATAACGTCTCCCTGTCTCACCCCTCGCTGCAGCTGGATAGGTTTCGTGTTTTGATCCTGGAGGCGAACCGACATGGTGGCGTTTTCATACAAACACTTCAGCACTTCGATATATCGATAGTCAATTTGGCACCTCTGGAGAGACTGTAACACAGCCCAAGTTTCGACCGAATCGAAGGCTTTCTCATAGTCCACGAACGCCAAGCATAGTGGCTGATTGTACTCTTCGGTCTTCTGTATAATCTGCCGGCTTGTTCGGGAGGCTGGAAGTCGTCAAACCTGCGTGCGAGACGATTCGTAATGACCCTCGAAAACAGTTTGTATATATTAGGGCATGCTCCCGGGAAATCTCGGTCTCGAAAATACCGGGAAATCCCGGGATTTTTTAAACTAACCGGTACCGGGTCTTCAGCGAACGCATCCCGGTTCTTTCGATACTTTCGGTACTTTATACATGCATATCATTTTCTCACTATCTGTCTTTCAATATACGATAAAATCAAATAAAAAACCTACTTTTTATACAATGTTATAAAGTAACACAATTTTACTTGCATCATTTACAGTCACACCAACATTTACTTAAAATTTAAGCATTATTTTTAATTAATAATGTATAATTTGTAATAAGCTCAGAACATCGTTGAGTGACAGAAGCGTTAATGCTATAAGTTTCCTTAGAACTTATTACCGAGATAGAAAAGCCATTCTTAAATGTAAATGATGAGTTTATTTATCAGTTATTCCAAAAGTTTTAAATTGTATTTACTGCAACTACTTTTCAACCGACTCCAAAAATGAGGAGGTTCTCAATTCGACTGTATGTTTTTTTTTGTATGTTTGTTACGCGATATTTCCGCAGGATTCTCAAAATTCTTTTTTATTCGAAAGAGTATACTTCCGAGGGGGTCCCACTGTCACCAGGTTGGGATCTGATGATGGGATCCCAGGGAAATCAAGGGAAAACCCTCAAATTTTATAGGCACGTATTACGTGATTCATATGTTTTCTAAAGCTATTAAAGTATTAGCGTCTTTTAGTCATCATCTTATGTTAATGAGGTGATTACGGATGGTACAACTCCCTAATGGTTTGGAGGTGGAAGATAATTCTTGAAATATTATACGTAGGTACGCAGAGACCGATAGTTGTATTGTTTCAGGTTATTCAGATAAGCTGATGATGGAAGATTTAACTCCTTAACTTTCATGCTGCTGAGATGATGATAGATGTCTGTGTATATTTTAATGAAACATGCATTATGACTATTATTACTATTGGCGAGGAGATGATTGGGTTTAACGTTGTTAGATAGATAGCATTATTACTTAATATAAAGAAAATAAAAATAAAAGTATAAAAAACTAAAAATCGACTTCAAAACGAAATACACTCAAAAGTATTAAATAATAATATTAAACTTAAATACACGATATTAACCAACAATAACGAAATAAAGGTGGGTAAGAATTAAATTACGGGCCTAAAAATTTTTTGAGGTCAGTGTCAGCAAACCATTAAATCTAAAACATTTGGAACGTAAGTAACTGTGTGCTGGCAAAGACCTCAAAAAAAATTTAAGGGCCTCATTTAATTCGTACTTACCTTTGATTTCGTTATTGTTGGTTAATATCGTGTATTTAAGGTTAATAATATTTTTTCATACTTTTGGGTGAATTTCGTTTTGAGGGCGATTTTTAGTTTTTTAAACTTTTTATTTTTAGAAGAATAACGTTTGTAATTATAATATTATTTGTTACTTGGAAATATACACACGGCGCCACATCAAGCTATATAAAACCAGTATAAACTGGCCGCGATGCCTGTGTGTTTCAAAATACGTGAGGCCCGTGTATACTGGTTTTGTATAGATTGAGATGCCACCGTGTGTAGGTAACCTCTAATTTTGTTGATTTTTAATATTTTCTAATATTTTGATCTCGAAGAAGCGTTTCAGTTTTGCTTTGCTCAATTTGTTTAGTGAGATTATAGTTTATAGTGGAAGGAACAAAGACTATTCTAATTCAAAATGTAACTCGAATTCAGTTCTATTTGATTATTTGTTACTATTTTGATCTCAAAACTTGTATGTTTAATGATACTGATTGTGTTTTAATGATGAATGTCAATAAAAGACTCATAATAGAAAAAAAATAAAACACCAACCCATTTCTAATGAGCCCATTTTCTACAGTTTACTTAATTATATGCTCACTGCATGCACTCGTGCCCTTTACACAATAAATTAATAGCAACATTTAAGCAAGTACCGAAAGTACCGAATTTCCCGGTAAATCCCGGTTCCAAGTCCAGTACCGAAAATCCAGTCCCGGTTCTTGAGACGGAACCGGTACTGCATCCCCTAGTATATATATATATAATTTTATTTAATATGTAAGTTTATTTATTATTGTATCTAATTGTAATAATAACATCTGTTTATTACACTTCTTTTTAATTGTGTACTAATTTGTTTTTTGTTGCCATCATCAGTGTTAAAGGCATTGATGTATGTCGGCTTGAAGATAAGATAGCCAGATCCCCATTGCGTTGGGGAAGCTTCCATCTTCGGCATAATCGTCACTTACCATCAGATGAAATGATGCCAAGAGCATCAATTGTGGATAAAAAAAAGCGTGTTCCGTATCGACGAAGTCAAACATTATTATCTGATTTTATGATATCATGGTTGGCTTGATACTCGGACATAATTTATTCGGACACCTTATCCGAATGGACACCTTTTAATTTTAATACTTGTTTTACTGACGATTCGGACAACACCAAAATATTAAAGCTATAACATACAGTCAGGAAGAAGAGTACTAACATCTTAAAATATGATTTTATTAAAATAATCACATTGGTAGGATTAAAGGTTTAATATTTTGAAAAATCACAGATAATTAAATAAAAACTAAATACAAGCAATAAAAACCTCGTACAAACAAATAACCTACAATAATCACAATATTTTTCACAGCATTTTGTGCAAAAAACTTTGTTTGTAGTGTTCATTTATTGATTTGGTAGTTCATACCATCCTAATGTCTAGCCGAATTTCTTTTGTTGAATTCATCTTAGTTGAATACTCTTCATCCTGACTGTACGTACTCGTAATAAGCTGTAACATTTTGATGGTGTCCGAATCGTCAGTGAAACAATTATTAAAATTAAAAGGTGACGATTCGGACAAGGTGTCCGAATAAATTGTATCCGAGTCGTCAGCAAGCCTCATGGTTACCCTATACCCGCGTGGGATACCTAACCCAGACGTAGTCGTAGGTCAAGACTATAGCGTCACGATGTATGCCATTGTTTTTATAACGTCTACTGTTGGCTCGCCTTTGCTTTTGGTTGAAATTATAATTAAAATTTACTTACTAACTTACTGCGCTAGCTCAGCGACCCAAAGGGATCTAGTCTTGGCCTTCGATACAAAAACACGTCACTTTCTTTTGTACTGCGGATTTATCTCTAACTAAATTAAAAATATAGAAGCGTTGTTGGAGCGTCGGTGGCGTAATGGCAAGGGCCGCTACCTCCTGTCCAGGAGGTCGTGGTTCGATCCTGCCACGTACCAATGTGTTTTCGAATTTCGATTTCATATGTACGTTTATCCGACGCTCTTACGGTGAAGGAAAACATCGTGAGGGAACCTGCACAGGCCTGCGGAGAAACTATGAGGTTGTGTGTGAAGTCGACCAAGCCGCACTAAGCCCGCGTGGTCGATTAAGGCCCGATCGCCTTAATTCAGGATAGGCTCAAGCCTTTGTGTCCGTGTTGCGTGTCCGGAGTGTGATAAAGGAGTGAATTATTTTCAGGTCTTTATTATGTATTTGTGTACGTTTGTACGAGTAAATATGTAGATAAAGATAGATAGATTTATAGTGCGAGGTATTACTAGATTCTTCTTGATCCCCTTTAAGGGACATAATAAGATACACTTTACCCGACTTCCCAAAAAAGACGGGTAGGTAATATTTTATGCAGTTATGTTTTTAAAAAATTTAAATTTACTAACAGTCACATCAAAGATAATATAAAATGTGTTCATATATACACACACAGCTGTATCTGTGTGTGCGTATGTATGCAGCAGTCCTGTGTGACCTTCAGCGTCTAGTGAGCATTGGCATCAGTTTTTTGCTTCCCACTTGGCAGCCGTCCCAAAGTGCCAGTAATTAGTTACATAGAACCATACATCAGCTTATTATCAGTCGAAAGACCTCCACTGCTGGACAAAGGCGACGACCGGTCCTGCGCTGACCGTATCCAGAGGCTTCCCGATATCCTCACCAGGTCGTCGGTCCACCGTGTGGGAGGTCTACCTTCGCTACGACTTCCGGTCGTCACTCGAGAACTTTACTGAAACCAAACACTAAAATATAACATGAAATTAAATAAAAATAAATAAATGAATTTTATTCACGAGAAGTTTTTAAACATTCTAGTTGAACATCTTAATCTAATTATAATAACTTTGGTTTTTTTATAAACTATGCTAGAACAAAATTAAACTCCCCACCGAGAACATACCTTCTCATATACTTCTTAAAATTTAGCTTAATCGCTGTGACAGCTGTCATCATAGTACATTTTATATGTTGTATCTCTTTTACACTAATTAAACTTCCATCTATCTTACCTGCGGTCGCAGCGATCAAACTTAATTTAACGAACTATAGGAGTGCCAAAGACTATTCAGTTTGTATAGGAGGTATCGTTTTTATAGTTTTGCTATAAATACCACATAAGTAGCATATTAATGACGCCAGTAATACTTCTCGATTGCGTTTTGATTAATATCCTTAGCGCCATATTGGAGAAAAAAATATCTTATTTTTTATATGAGAGTTTTCCCAGATTTACTACATGACTTGGCTAATAATATGAGTTCATAAGTGTTGACGATTACAAAAATTTAAAAAACATCCTTAGCGCCATTTTTGAGATAAATTGAATTTACTAGCTGTAACAGTTACAGAAACAGCTCTTACAATTTCTAAACTTAAGTAGCAGTGGGCGGGACACATATCTCGTAGAACGGACGGCCTTTGGGGCAGTAAAGTTCTCGAGTGGCGACCGCGCACTGGAAAACCTAGCGTAGGAAGGACTCCCACTCGGTGGACCGATGACCTGGTGAAGGTCGCAGGAAGCCGCTGGATGCGGGCAGCGCCGATCCAGTCGTCATGGAAATGAGGCCATATGTCTAGCAGTGGACCTCGTCCTTCAGCTGATATGATGACTCGCGGCTTTGCTTGCAGGCACCCGATAATTGGGAATAATTTCTAAATTCACGCCTTAGATGTTAACCAAAAAAATTTATCTCCATTAAAAATGTAAAGCGGCTCTACAAGTAGACTCTAAAGGCTGTCTGGAAGAAAATGCTCTTAACAATAATGCCGCCTACTGTACATGATAAACACCATCCCAAAGAATTAGTTTTAAGAAATTGTATTGTGATGTACTATTATATATGTATAAATAAGTAAATATAAGTACTATACCATGAACTAATAATTCCAAAATGATTTAAATAAATTTATTATTAACATATTAATTTACTATTAATAATAATTTAAATAATTTTGTACTAGTCGGGGTTGGGTTTTGGTATTTTTTTACGCTATGCTACTTCGTCACAAATCTTTAAATCTCTAAATAGTTTTTTAAGTATAATTGCCTCATAACAACTGTACAATGGCAATTGATAAAGATATCCTCATCAATTGCCATTTTTCAGTTGTTATGATGAAGATATCTTTATCAATTGCCATTGTTCAGTTGTTATGATGAAGATAATTTTATCAATTGCCATTGTTCAGTTGTTATGATGAAGATATCTTCATCAATTGCCATTGTTCAGTTGTTATTATGAAGATATCTTTATCAATTGCCATTGTTCCGTTGTTATGATGAGGATATCTTCATCAATTGCCATTTTTCAGTTGTTATGATGAAGTTATCTTTATCAATTGCCATTGTTCAGTTGTTGTGATGAAGATATCTTCATCAATTGCCATTTGTTCAGTTGTTATGAGGCAATTAAATAAAAAACTATTTTGAGATATAAAGATTTGTGACGAAGTCATCCTTTTTAGGGTTCCGTACCTCAAAAGGAAGAAACGGAACCCTTAAAGGATCACTTTGTTGTCAGTCCGTCTGTCTGTCCAGACCTTTTATATCGGGAACGCGTGGACGTATCAAATTGAAATTAAAACCATATACTCCGATTTACAGTCCCTAGAAGCTGTAAAAAAAAATACTTCAAAAAAAATTAAGTGTGTGGTTTTATGAAACCACGGTAAAAGTGAAACTTTACAGCGGACGAAACGATCATGGCTGCTTTCGCTACGGTACAGAGGACGAAACGATCATACCGTCAGACGAAAGCGACCGTCACGCGACATGCAACACACAGACGAAAAAAATTGAGACGATGTAATAATAGTTTCACTTTAAAAAAATGCCGCCGGTTATGCCTCAAAAAACGTACATTACGACACTCTCAAGGGAATAAAAATTTATAGGGTATTTTCCGTTGACCTAGAACTATGAAATTTGGCAAAAAATACCGTCTTATATGTACTACAAGTATAAGGAAAAATCTGAAAATATACATTTGTAATTAAATCATAAAATATATAGTTTTTATTTAAAGTAAGTACGTTATCAATTATGAAATTTTGAATGGAGTTAACTGTTTCATGTGGGGTATCATACGAAAAGGCTTTATTGGCGCAAGCTTAAACAGATTTTAAGGTTCCTTATCCACAGCTGTGGTGGTACGGAACCCTCAGTGAGTCAGTCCGATTCGCACTTGGCCGTTTTTTTTTATTTACGATCAGTTTTGTATTATCTTCTTTTAATTTTTTTTTATCATAATGTTTTCAAAATTTTAACGTTTCGGTTGTCGTCGTTTTTCCAACTTCAAGTGGCCAAGTGCGTGTCAGATCACGCGCATAGTAATGTTCCGTACATTTTTCAATAAATAAATGTCATCATTACAGCTCATATACGTCCCCACCGAGGGGCTCGAGCCTACCCTGAATCAGGGCGATTAGGCCTTAGTCGACCACGCGGGCCAGTGCGGGTTGGTCGACTTCACACACAACCTTTGAGTTTCTTCGCAGGCGTGTCCAGTTTCCCTCGCGATGTTTTCCTTCACCGTCAGAGCGTCGGATATACGTACTATGAAACCGAAATTAGAAAACACATTGGTACGCGTCAGGATTCGAACCACCACGGCCTACCGAACAGGAGGTAGTGATCGTAACAGTTATATAGGCATATTTAGGTTTTTCCTTGCACTATTCCACAATTATCCTTACTAATATTATAAATGTGAAAATGTTTTTATTTGTTTGTTTGTTTGTTACCTTTTCACGCTTCAACAATTGATCAATCCTAATGAAATTTGGTATGCAGGTAGCTTGTGTCACAAGGAAGGACATAGACTACTTTTTTTCCCGTGAAAATAGCATAGCCCGATGCAATTCTCAAAGGAACTGAAACTATACTCTTTTTTGGTTAATTTCTTTAATAAATCAACGGAACAATGGATTGTGTGTTTTTTTGCACAGAGATGGTTGAGGGGGTGGGAAATGACACAATTTACTAATAAGCATATCCTGACATATTTACCGAGGGATCTAGAGAAAATTCATATCCACGCTCCGTGTAGCCTCTAAGTCAGTTACAAAAACGATGTCCACGCGGGCGAAGCCGCGGGCAATAGCTAGTTATAAATTAAACACAAATTTGTTTATACTGCAACCGGTTTCGTGATCACTTCAGGCAGTAGACTTATATAAGATGATCACGAAACCGGTTGCAGTATAAACAAATTTGTGTTTTATCTATATAATATAACTAGCTGTCCCGGCGAACTTCGTACCGCCTTACATTACATTACACTGCCCTGCCCTACCCTACACTACCCTACACTACACTACACTACCCTACCCTACACTACCCTACCCTACATACACTACACTACACTACCCTACCCTACACTACTCTACACTACCCTACACTACACTACCCTACCCTACACTACACTACCCTACCCTACCCTACACTACCCTACCCTACCCTATCCTATCTCTCAAGTTGGATCGAACTGCACATGGTGTGCGAATTTTATTATAATCGGTTAAGTGGTTTAGGAGTCCATTGAGGACAAACATTGTGACACGAGATTTATATATATTAAGATAAAACTGTAACGGGGCCGTGTCTGTACATGAAATATTTTGGGAAAATAATAACTGTGGTGGACATTACTAAAGATACAGAGGCCAAAACAACAACTTTTGGAATTTTTGTCTGTCTGTCTGTCTGTCTGTCTGTCTGTCTGTATGTTCGCGCATCACGCAAAAACTACCAGGCCGATTTTGATGAAATTTTGTATGGTGGTTCCTTATAGCCCGGGTTAACATATAGGATACTTTTTATCCCAGAAAATTCAAGAGTTCCCGTGGGAAAATCAAAAGTATTAATTTATAGAATGGCTCACCAGGCAAATGTGGCTTGACCTATTACAATCAAATTTTACACGCTGATACCCTTATCGCGAACTAAAAGTGGGACATTGTGAATCCCAAAAAAAATAGGGTTCCTACAGGAATGCAAAAAATCTTCTTAGAAAAATCTTTAGAATGACTCAACGTAACAATATGAAACCTTTACATTGGGATGGGGTGTTTTGACCATCATTGTATAGTCGGGTATTCTTTATCCCGGAAAACTAAAGAGGTCCCGTGGGAAATTATCTATCGATACTTACAATAATAACAATAGAGTACTTTTTTCTATATATTAGCTACACATACCAAACATTATAATCATAGTAGCAGAATGTCAATAGATGGCACTGCAGGAATAATAAAACGCGCTTATGTTGTATTAAAACATTAAAATATTATTTCATACTTTTGAGTGGATTTCTTTTATGTATTTTTCAGCATACGCTACTTTAAACTCTGGAACTATGGTACGTAGCGATGTGTTTCATAGACGAACAGAGAGGTATATTTTTACAGATTCCAATCGTGTTAAAAAATAAAAACACATAAATAGAGTTCAGCATCTTTTAACAGGAGGCACAGATATGGGAACTCTTCTGACGGCGACTATTTGCGTGTGGCAGTTGCTCTCCGCCTGCAATATCAATATCTGTGAACCTCATCAATGTATTTGCAGGTCCACGGTGGAGGCAATTGGCCATCACTCACTGAGTTGCAGTCGTGTTTGTGAAGATTCCCACGTCACCAATTCCTTAATGACCTCACTCAGAGGGCACTGGACTCGGCTAGATGAAATATTCCATCTTTGATGCTGCCGCCGGCCGGGCTTTAGTCGATCTGATGGCAAAAGGCTGGAGGGTTTAAAAAGGTGCTATTGCAGAGAGGAACGTGTCTGCTTTGGGAAGCCTTTTTTTCTGCCTCACTGTACGGTACTGCTGCTCAATTTTCGGCGAGAAAGAAGCATAATAAGTACTCGGTCTTGGAGGCAAATTACTGCTTTGTGCCGCTGGTCTGTGAGACAACCGGCTGCTGAACCCTCAGAGGCCTTTGCCTTCACAAAGGAGATTGGCCTTCGCCTTCGAGAGAGGAGATATGACGTGAGGTCCTACCTGCTGCTAAGGTTGTCTATTGCCATCCAGCGCGCAACGAGAAGTGCGTCTTGGGCTCCTTTGGAGCTGATACGACTCGAGGATTTGACCCATATTAATATTGTTAGGAAATTTTATTACTAGATTGATACCTATAATGATTTGAATTAGTTTTTTCATAATATAGGTATATGTGTTATTTCATCATATCAGTTTATATACGTCCCCACCAAGGGGCTCGACCTGCCCTGAGTTAGGGCGATCTGACCTTAGACGATCACGCGGGCCCATTGCGGGTTGATTGACTTCACACATAAGCTTCGAATTTCTTCGCAGGCGTGTGCAGGTTTCCTCACGATGTTATTCTCACCGTAAGAGCGTCGGAAAAACGTACATACCGGTATGAAATCGATATTCCTATAGATATTGATAAGTGGCAGGATTCGAACCACGGCCTTCCGGACAGGAGGTAGTGGCGCTAACCGTTTTGCCACTGACGCTCTATATTTTATTTAAGATTTAGAAAACCTTACTTAATATTATAAATGTGAAAATGTGTTTGTTTGTTTGTTACCTATTCACACTTCAACACCTCTATCAATCTTGATGAAATTTGGCATGCAGGTACCCTGTATCACTGGGAATGAAATAATCAACCTTTTATCTGTGGAAATTATCATAGCCCGATGCAGTTCCTGAGGAAACTAAAACAATACTCTTTGTTCGTTTTATATAAATTCGTAACGAAAAAATAGATTGGTGTGATTTTTAGCACAGAGATGAGGTGGAAAATGATATAATTTACTAATAAGTATATCCTGACATAGTTCCCGAGGGATCTGGGGACAACTGTTTTCTACGCTCGCGCACGTCGGTGGCGTTGCAACGGAGCATCGGATTAAAGTGATTTTTTTTGTATAGAATTTGTTGAGGGGGTGGGAAGTGACAAAGACTGCTAATCTGAATAGCCCGATACAGTTCCTGAGGTACCTGGAGGAAACTCATGTCCACGCTTGCGAGCTGATTGCGGCTCGCGCACCACTCACCCTCAAAAAGAGTCATAAAAGCTATGTCAACGTGGGCGAAGCCGCGGGCAAAAGCTAGTTTATAATAATTGTGGAATAATGCAAAGAAAAACCTTAATATGTTCATATCAGTGTTCCACCAGGAACCTATTATCGCAAGCATACAATAGTTATATAGGCCACCGACGCTCGACGAAAATTATACAACCTTGGAATATCAAAGGGTTCGATAAAATTGGAACATCCTAGAATAATAATCCCAAATATATACTTCCAAAGTAGGCACGTAACCTTGAACTTCAATAAATCTAAAGTACTTTGCCGAAGGTCATAATTCTCGAGCAAATTTTTGTTCGAAATTCTTCGGCACTTCGTTTCGTTGATATTTTTCCAGCTTTTTTTAGGTATTTACTCGAAGTTATACGCGGGATGCGGGCAGCGCGGGACAGATCGTCGTGGAAATCCTTGGGGGAGGCCTTTGTCCAGCAGTGGACGTTTTTGGCTGATATGATTATGATGACGATATGTTTCATATTTTTGCAGAGTTTTCTAGGTTGATTTCCAGTTCATTGACAATTACAACATTGTTAGATTTTTGCACAAAAGTCTTCTTACCTCCATATCAGCCCTCTGTGGCGTTGTGGTTAGTTCAGTTGTAGGTTCGATTCCCGACGAAGTCAAACTTTGGAAGACTTAGTTACCACCATCTTAGCTAAGTCTTGCTGACAAACATCAATGATAAGGCGGTAATATTACAGATTTTCGTTATTTTTGACGTCAATTCCTCTGAAAAAAAAAGGTTGAAAAAAAAAACGGTTTTGTTGATAATGTTCCTTAAAGTCAGAAGCTATTAGAAACACGATCGAGCAGTTTCGGGTCGATAGGAAAAAATCCCAAAGATAGGTCTACACCGTTACTTTCAACTCTAGTTATGACTAATATTTTGAAGTATAAACATTAAAAAATATATAACAGTATTTGTTATGATAATACAAAGTGAGTAATGTTATTATTTTTTATATTCTTGTTGTAGTTTTTGATTGAAACGATAAACCATTGAAAAAGTTTAAAAGTGTGGTTATTTTCTTTACTCTTTACACGTAAAGAAAAAGCCAGAGACAACTGTTGCAATCAAGACCTCGCCTTAACAGTATTAATGTTTTCTGGCTAATGCCAAGCTTAAAGGACAAGGTAACCCTTTCCCTCCCCCCCCCCCCCCCCCATTGCGTAGGGAAATCTTGGTAGGCCCGCTTCCATATTCGGCATTATCTTCAGTTACCATCATGTGAAATGATGCCAAGGGCTTACCAATTGTGAATAAAAAAATAACTTACAGTACCTATGTACTTATTTTCCTTTTTAAACGAGAAATTCAAACCTTAACACACCCCAGACACTTCATACAACGGGCGCGAAATTACATTTCTTAAACAAATGAAATCACGGCTGAATTCTATACGTTCGAGAACCAAACTAGCACCAATCTGTATCAAACTGGGAAACGAGGGGGTGAAGTCGGAATCTAGAGAGCGGCAGGGAGTGTCTATACTGTATGTTAGTACTAATATGTATACTTTGACGTTAGTATGGCTGCTCTCATACTTTTTTGGTTTTTACTTTATCATAATCATAAAAGCGGTAATGCATTAGTCAAATTTGCTGATTAGATTGTTAACTCTAGAGTAAAACAATTAATAATAAAAATCGTCCAAGTGTGACTCACACTAGTACCACAGATTACTAAATAGTTACTTCGTAACAGATACATCACGCCCTTACAAAAGCGTAAACACCTACGCTATAATAGCCTACAAAATCTTAATAATATTACCAGCTGTTTGCAGCGAAAAAAAATGTACCATAACTACGCATACAGAGTACGCTAGTACTCTCTTCTCTTATCGTGTGGCACGATTATCCATGCTATCTAAGGGATAGACGACATCAGTGGCCTGGTGTTGCACTTAGAATCACCCGCGGTCACGTGTAGGGCATTTAGATTTACTCCTACAGACGTGTGCAACGCGACCTTCATACACATCTGGAATCATATGTGTAGGTTTCCTCACGATGTTTTTCTTCACCGTTAAAGCCATCGGTAAGTATATGTACGTACGTAAGTTTCGAAAAAACTCATTGGTACAATCCGGGTTTGAATCCAGGACCTCTGGTTAAGAGGACCGAGTCGTTACCAATTGAGCCACAGACGCTTTTTAGACTAGTACTAAAGAACCCTAACAGAATTTAAAAATACTGTTAGTTCTGAATAGAGTTGATGTGTTTTACATTGAAATGAATACCATTGTTGTTCTGGTATTTGTAGTTTCGAATCAAACTCATACTCCAAAGGCATACTCCAAACGCATACTCCAAACGCATACTCCAAACGCGTACTCCAAACGCATACTCCAAACGCATACTCCAAACGCGTACTCCAAACGCATACTCCAAACACATACTCCAAACGCATACTCCAAACACTGGGGCCAAGTCCGGATTGGCAGAGGTTGTTGGGCTAGTGGGGAAACCCACTGTCAGGAGTTTTCAAGCTGCCTATAAGGTCTCTAACACGGCTTCACCACTGCCATCGTGTGATAGCAACCAGCACCAACGGCTGAACGTGCCTTGCAACGCACGGATACGGTCTATACAAATGCCAAACCCATCCAACGTTCGGGAAATTAGCTGCAGTAAACCCGAACGGAATTCTGGAAATAAATAAATATTAACACATGGTCATCTGGCCTCAAAGTAGGATTCCCTTTGTGGGAACCAGAGACTGATATACATACTAATATAAATTTAAATACATAAATATATAGATATTTAACACCCGGACACAGTGCAAACAAATCTGCTCGTCACACAAATGTTTGCCCTGGGTGGGGATCAAACCCACAACCCTCGGATTGGTAGTCCAGAGCACTAACCACTGAGCCACCGAGTCAGTCAAATGTGTCGAAGGACAAAACAATTTTACAAAAAGAAAGAACAATTAAATAGTATTTTTTTTGGAAATTGTATATTCGCTCTTCTATATTTGAGTGCAAAAGCCGTTTTTATTCGCTAGAGGATAAAGTAAATTGAATTTAGAACCTATTTTACCTCCATGGTGCCGAATTTATCATACAACCTTTTTTAATTTGTTAAAAACTCAGACTCGGAACCTTCTTGGTGTACTTTTTTTTAAATTTGCTTTGCGCGCGCCATTTTCTTTTCACGTCATATTGTTAAAACCTTAGGTTAAAAACAAGAAACTTGAAAACAAGTGAAAAACCTACAATGAGTAATTATAGTGACGAGGAAGTTTATTTGACGCCAACATGATTAAACCGTTTGTAATGCGCAAATGTTTTTTTTTTTCATTTAGTAATTTCCTCGCTGATTTTTCACCTCGTGCTCTTTTGATTCTCTCGCTAACGCTCAGGATTCTATTTAAATTTAGACTCCTTCGCTTGCTCGGTCATCAAAATTGAGCACGCGGTTAAAAAGCAACTTTGCACTCTTAAATAACAAATAACTATTATTATTTAGAATTTATCATTTATTTTAATCACTTTCACTGTTGCACAAGGTATCTTCAGAATCGTCGCCTACATTCATAATTAAAGACTGAAAAAGCTTCACGATTTGCTGTTTAGTTAACCTACGTCATCAACGCAGCCCCGCATGTCGCACAAAGCTTTAAGAGCAAAGGAATTCCAAAAGGCTCCACCGTCCCTAAAATTTGCAACTCGATTCACTATGAACGAAACGAAATAGCTTGGGAATAAAGTTTTTGTCAGCTCGTACTGCAACGTGGCTGTTACGTCAATCGCTGCGGGCGAATCGTGCGAAAATTGTGGTTTTTCATTCATCACACTAATATTATAAGGGCGAAAGATTGTGAGTGTGTGAGTGTGTATGTTTGTTACTTCTTCACGCAAAAACTACTGATCGGATCTGGCTGAAATTTGGTAGATAGATAGATTAGGTCCTGGATTAACACTCATGCTACTGTTTTTTCACGCTCGCAAAGTCATAGAAACGTTGTCCACGTGGGTGAAGCCGCGGGAAACAGCTAGTTATAAATAAAATAAAAAGAATTTCCAAAAAGTAAAAAAACAAAATCATTTGACATTGTTTTGTTAAGAAATTCATAAATTATCATAATGTTTCGATTAAAATTGCAGAAGTTCTATGGTTACAACTAGAAAAAAATGCGTGCATTAGGATATTATTTCATAATAATAATAATAATAAACCTTTATTCCTTCAGATAAGTTTAGTCCTTTTTTGTTAATACAGAAAAAAATCTAATAAACTATGTCAATAATTAATAAATAAAATAAAAATCGCACAGAGAAAAATTAAAAACACAGTTAACATTTATTGATAAGTTGACCCAATGCTAACATTGGGACAATCATACTTGTCGGAAAACACTTTCAGGACGCCGCTGTTGCTGTTTCTCAATCTTGACAGTAGCGATGCTATTTTTTTTGCGTATTATAGTATGACTGTGTATTAAAATAGAATTCGAACTCCTCATATCCTGCAAATTACAAATCTTTTTTTTTTTCATATAAAAAAAAACCTTAATTGAAGTAAAAAGTGGTTACAAAGTTGGCCGTTGGCGGCGGTATAAGCCTTAAGGCCCAGTGGTACCTAAAAATCCACTTAAACAGGTTTTTAGAATTCATTTTTGAAGTAGTTAACAGTAAATTTAAATTCTAGGAAAACATATTGGTATTATTGAGAATATAGAAAACGAGGGGCTATATCGACTGGAAACACGATTTAATAAAGTTGGCTCGATAGAATTTTTTTGTTTTTTTTATTCACAATTGGTAAACCCAAAGTTACCTCTTTTCGAGCCATTTTATCGTCTATTTTCGGTTTTATTCTTAAAATAAGTAATTTGATAATATGATTTATTTACTGAAATAAAGTTCAAAGGTGACTGAAGGGAAAACATTGAATGGATTTTCGTTTAAGATAAGTATGATGAAAATAAATACGAAAAACATCGAAAAAGTGCTAAAGTGTGGTTATTTTCTTCCCTCTTTACACGTAAAGAAAAAGACAAAGACAGATTTTTACGTACCATTGCGCCTTAAACGTCATAGAACCAAACAAAACTTGAAACAAGTAGGTACTCGATGTAGAGTAGGTAATAAAGAATCGAAAAGGATTTGCTTTGTTGGTCTCAAGGCCTAAGTCTAAAGGAGGGTTCACGGCCGCGCGGTCGTTACCGCTTCTAGATGAGTTCAGATTTACCTCCGATGACGCGACGCCCGCCAGCGCCCCGGGCGGGACTGTACTGTCACCGTTTGGATGAACGAATATGGTTATCTTTGAAAATACGAGTGTATATTTAAGGTCAGTCAGGGCAAGTGCAACAGATTTTGTAAGTGTGCTACCATATACGTATTATAAAAAAAATCATCATCATTTATTTATTTATTTACTAGCTTTTGCGTGGACCTCGTTTTAATGACTATCTTAGAGGGTGCGCGGTGCGCGAGCCGGAAGCGGCTCGCGAGCGTGAACATGCCTTTTCTCCAGATCCCTCGAGAACTATGTCAGAATATGCTTATTAGTAAATCATGTCATTTCCCACCCCCTCAACCATCTCTGTGCAATAATTCACACAATCCATTGTTCCGTTGCGATGTTAAAGAAATTAACCAAAAAACAGTATATTTTCAGGTCCCTCGGGAATTGCAACAGGCTATGCTATTTCACGGGATAAAAAGTAGCCTATATCCTTCCTTGTGACACAGGCTACCTGCATGCCAAATTTCATTAGGTTAGGTCAAGGCGTTGAAAAGTGAAAATGTAACAAACAAACAAAAATACACATTTTCACATTTATAATATTAGTAAGGATGGTAATCTCACTATGATATACCTAAACAGGCGTAAAATATAAAGTTATCTAACAATGTCTAAGTCAAAATAAATTGATTATCGGTTAGGGATCCAAGTATTATAATGTATAAAATCAGTTCATTAAATTGACATTACTTAATAACAATAAATCAGTATCATGAAATTACAATCCGCCCTTATTTTCTATGAAAATACAAGAGTATGTTTAAGGTCAGTCAGGGCAAGTGCAACAGATTTGTTAGTGTGCTACCATATTTATATTATAAAAAAAAACTGCTGGACAAAGGCCTCCCCCAAGGATTTCCACGACGACCGGTCTTGCGCTGCCCGCATCCAGCGGCTTACCGCGACCTTCACCAAGTCGTCGTTCCACCGTGTGGGAGGACTGCCTACGCTACGTCTTCCGGTGCGCAGTCGCCACTCAAAAACTTGACTGACCCAACGGCCATCTGTTCTACAAGCTATGTGCCCTTATGAAAAAATGACTAGGTATGATCAAAAGAAAAAAGTTTTAAACTAAGGAAAAAAAATAAACGAAAGAGAAGGAAAAATTCTAATTGCTGTCATTATAATGTCTATACAGATTAAGACAAGTCTTTTGATCTATTAGATATCTATCTATATCTATCCTGATAATTCTATTCTATTATAGTCTCCTTGTTAATTTATAACGTTACAATTCTATTCTTAATAGAAATTAATAAGTCTCCTTGTAAATGTATAACGTCACAATTCAATTTTAATAAAGTCTCATGGCAAATTTATAACGTTACAATTTAATTCAATTAAAGTCTCCAAATTTATAACGTTATAATTCAATTATATCTAAGTCTCCTGGAAAATTTATAACGTTACAATTCAATTCTATTAAAGTCTCCTGGCAAATTTATAACTTTTCAATTCAATTCTATTCAAGTCTCCTGGCAAATTTATAACTTTTCAATTCAATTCTATTAAAGCATCCTTGTGAAATAACGTTATAATTCAATTCTATTTAAGTCTCCTGACAAATTTATAACGTTACAATTCAATTCTATTCAAGTCTCCTGGCAAATTTATAACTTTTCAATTCAATTCTATTAAAGCATCCTTGTGAAATAACGTTATAATTCAATTCTATTTAATTCTCCTGACAAATTTATAACGTTACAATTCAATTCTATTAAAGTCTCCTGGCAAATTTATAACGTTACAATTCAATTCTATTAAAGCCTCCTTGTAAATTTATAACGTTACAATTCACTTCAAATTTTGTTTATAAAAGGTTTAATACTTTTTCCTTTGAATATAGTTATTTTTTTCCGTAGTCAGGTTCAAATTTTTAAAATTTTTCTTTTAAACTATTTTGTGGCAGTTATTAAGAATATCTAAGATCCTAAAATTAATGTCCAGGTAAAGAAACAGAAACACTGAACAGGGGGTGGTGAAATTACTTTTTTTGTTCCTTTTTACAATTTGGTATGTTTGTACCTAATATTGAAGGTATTTTTATCTTTTTTCATTTGACATCCTCCCAAATAAAAAAACAGCCAAGGGCGAGTCGGACTCACGCACTATTTTATGTCCAAGCCGGAACACATCGATGTCAGCGCGGGTTCGATTCCCGGTCAACTTGTAAGACTCGGTTTGGTTGGTGGTAGGGCATTTTCGAAGCCCGCCTGGCTAGCTACCACCATCTTATCTAAGTCTTGCCGCCAAACATCAGTATTAACAACAGTGTTTGAAGATAAGATAGCCAGTCCTCCATTGCGTTGGGGAATCTTGGTAAGTAAGTAATTCTTTATTCGCTTTTTACAAGCCCGCTTCCATCTTCGGCATCATCGTCACTTACCATCAGGTGAGATGATGCCAAGGGCTTACCAATTGTGAATAAAAAAAACATGTTGTTAACATTGATGCTTGGCGGCAATTCAGCTTCGCCTTATTACTACATTATACACCGTTACTAAGGTATCAAATGTTTTAGATTCAATGGTTTGCTGACACCGAACTCAAAAAAAAATTTATGCCCCTAATTTAATTCGTACCCACCTTTGGTTTCGTTATTGTTGGTTAATGTTGTATAAATTTAAGTATAATAATATTGTTTCATACTTTTGAGTGAATTTCATTTTCAAGTCAGTTTTTAGTTTTTTTAAACATTTTTTTAAAATTTTATTTATTTTTAGTGAGAATGCTATCAATCAAACCTACTCGCCCCAATCACCTACACGCCAAAAGGAATTATCAAATTATAATGCATGCAATGATAATGTACATAAATCTTCCATCATCAGCTGATCTGAATAACCTGAAAGAATACAACTATCGGTCTATGCATACCTACGTATCTATCTACGTACAATATTGAAAGAATTATCCTCCAACTTCTAACCATTAAGGAGTTGTACCTTCCTTCATCAGCTTATCAACATGAGATAATGACTACCGAACGCAAGCTTTAGAAAACATGAATCACGTAATAAGTACCTATAAAATTTAAGGGTTTCCTTCGATTTCCCTGAGATTCCATCATCAGATCCTGACTTGGTGACAGTGGGACCCCCTCGGGAGTATACTCTTTCAAATAAAAAAAGAATTTTTAAAATAGGTTTACAATCTGCGGAGATATCGCGTAACAAACATACAAAAATCATACAGTCGAATTGAGAACCTCCTCCTTTTTTGAAATTGGTTGAAAATGGGTAAAAATCACGTTCAAAGATTTCGTTACATTGATAGATATCAACCGCCTCCGCCTCCGTGGCGTAATGGTTAGTCCATTGGCTTCACACCAGGAGGTCGCGGGTTCGATTCCCGGTTGGGTCAACTTTGTAAGACTCGGTTTGGCTGGCGGTATGGCATTTTCATAGCCCCCCTGGCTAGCTACCACCATCTTATCTAAGTCTTGCCGCAAAACATCAGTGTTTTGAGAAGTTCCGGCTTGAAGATAACATATCCAGATTCCCATTGCGTTGGGGAATCTTGGTAAGCCCGCTTCCATTTCGGCATCTTCGTCACTTACAATCAGGGGAGAAAAATAAAGATCTGTATCTAATAAAAAGGGTATTAAAATAATTAAAAACGCTAAACACGTTAAAAAACCGACTTCCATTGCAATAACTTCGAACAATTTTGCATTGTTATTTTTGGTTTTTGTTAATTTTCTAATAAAGTACTACACTGATTTTGATAAAATTTATATGGGACCACACGGTAAGCAAGCTGTCTTTCGAATTAAAAAAGAATCATCAAAATCGGTTCTTCCAGTCAAAAGTTCTAAAGTAACACACATAAAAAAAACATACAGTAGAATTGAGAACCTCCTCCTTTTTGAAAGTCGCTTGAAAATGGGTATTAAAAAAAATGCTACGCTTCCCCGAAACCGTATGAGTCAGTGTAATTACAACGATTATGTTCATTGTAGTTCTAAGACCTTTACATGTGCGCAGACGCAGCAAGCAGTCACAAATGAGCGATTTCAATACAATGACCAAATTATTTGGGCAACGAACTAATGTGGGTCGATGACTGTATCGTGATTAGGTTGAAAATTTACAAAGAATTAAAATGTTTGTTAAAATGAGCGTCGGTGGCGTAACGGCTAGGCCCTCCGCCTCCTGTCCAAAAGGTCGTGGTTCGAATCCTGCCACGTACCAATGTGATTTCGAATTTAGATTTCATATTATGTACGTTTATCCGACGCTCTTATGGTGAAGGAAAATATCGTAAGGAAACCTGCACACGCCTGCGGAGAAACTCGCAGTTTGTGTGTGAAGTAGACCAACCGGCGCAGGGCCCGCGTAGTCGACTAAGACCCGATCTCCCTAATTCAAGGTAGGCTCGAGCCCCTCGGTGGGACGTATATGAGCTGTTAAGATAATGATGAAAATATTTGTACAGAGGTCAGCACATCAAGCTACACACTTTGTACTTTGTACCAGTCTTATGCCGTACGCGTATGGATCAGAATCGCACTACGAGTGTCCAGCTTGGTGCTAGACACTTTGGACTTTGTACCAGTCTTATGCCGTATGCGTATGGATCAGAATCGCACTACGAGTGTCCAGCTTGGTGCTAGACACTTTGGACTTTGTACCAGTCTTATGCCGTACGCGTAGGGATCAGAATCGCACTACGAGTGTCCAGCTTGGTGCTAGACACTTTGTACTTTGTACCAGTCTTATGCCGTACGCGTATGGATCAGAATCGCACTACGAGTGTCCAGCTTGGTGCTAGACACTTTGGACTTTGTACCAGTCTTATGCCGTATGCGTATGGATCAGAATCGCACTACGAGTGTCCAGCTTGGTGCTAGACACTTTGGACTTTGTACCGTTCTTATGCCGTATGCGTATGGATCAGAATCACACTACGAGTGTCCAGCTTGGTGCTAGACACTTTGGACTTTGTACCGTTCTTATGCCGTACGCGTATGGATCAGAATCGCACTACGAGTGTCCAGCTTGGTGCTAGACACTTTGGACTTTGTACCAGTCTTATGCCGTATGCGTATGGATCAGAATCGCACTACGAGTGTCCAGCTTGGTGCTAGACACTTTGGACTTTGTACCAGTCTTATGCCGTACGCGTATGGATCAGAATCGCACTACGAGTATCTTACTTGATGTGCTGGCCTCTGTACTTGATTACTTTGGTTATAGGGTTCCGTTTCTGTGGGTTACAAAAGGGGCCCTATTAATTTCAAGATCAGGAATTTTTATTCAAAATAGGTGCCTTTTACACTATTCCTGATGGTCGCTGTTTCCTTGTGATCATGCTAGTTGATGGTCATGAAATAGTAATTTATCATATCAGCTCATATATGTCCCCACCGAGGGGCTCGAGCCTACACTGAATTAGGGAGAATTGGTATTAGTCGACCACGCGGGCCCAGTGCGGGTTGGTCGATTTCAAAAACAACCTTCGAGTACGCCACCGACGCTCTTAAAAAAACTGGTTGTCTGTAAAGTCGGTTTATGGACGATCTTTTTACGTGATAACGTGACAAAAGGCGAACGCTTAGGCCGATCGTGCCTCTCTATCGCTTGTTCCGCGCTCTCGCTTGCACGCTCGGCTCAGGCGGGACGTGACAAGGACGTGTCACTTTTTCGTGAGTGCAGCCGGCGTTCATCGATTTATAAGACGTTATCACTTCAAAAAATAATAAATAATGTATGATTACATATACACAATTAATAGTTAATAATGTTGACTTAACTGATTAATAGTTAATAATGTTAAAATAAAATTATTGATTTAGCACAAATAATGACATGAAAACAATAAACCACGAATTCAAGATTTAAATTATCTAGTATGTCAATAATTTCTTTGACAAGAGGAGGTCGGTTCACACGAACTGCACCCGGTCACGAGCATGACACGAGAGTCAGCCATCGTTTCCCTCAACCATATTAAAGGTAAAGGAACGACCCGGCTCCCATCCCGGCGGTGCGCCACCATCCGCAGGAACATAACATGTTGCTACAACAATGTCTGTCCGTCCGTTCCCACGAGAACTCTTGAACTTTCCGTGATGAAAAGTATGCTATATGTTAACCTGGGCTATAAGAAATCACCATACAAAATTTCATCAAAATCGGCCCGGTAGTTTTTGCGTGATGCGCAAACATACAGACAGACAAACAGACAAAAATTCCAAAAGTTGATGTTTTGGCCTCTGTATCGCTAATAATGTCCACCACAGTTATTATTTACCAAAAATATTTGATGTATAGATAATAAAACTGTAACGGGGCCGTGTTACATTACTAACGATATATAGGCTAGAACAACAACTTTTGGAATATTTGTCTGTCTGTCTATCTAGATTTAAATTATCTAGTATGTCAATAATTTCTTTGACAAGAGGAGGCCGGTTCACACGAACTGCACCCGGTCACGTGCATGACACGAGAGTCAGCCATCGCTTCCCTCAACCATATTAAAGGTAAAGGAACGACCCGGCTCCCATCCCGGCGGTGCGCCACCATCCGCAGGAACATAACATGTTGTTTTTTTTTTATTTATTTTATTTACTATTGGTAAGCTCTTCCGGTGCGCGGTCGCCACTCGAGAACTTTACTGCCCCATCGGCCATCTGTTCTACGAGCTATGTGCCCTGCCCACTGCCACTTCAGTTTAGCGATTCTGTGAGCTATGTCGGTTACTTTAGTTCTCCTGCGGATCTCCTCGTTTCTGATTCGATCACGCAGCGAAACTCCGAGCATTGCACGCTCTATTGCCCTTTGGGTGACCTTGAGCCTTCTTATGAGCCCCATAGTAAGCGACCATGTCTCAGTTCCGTAAGTCATCACTGGCAACACACACTGGTCAAAGACCTTAGTCTTGAGACACTGCGGTATTTGGGACGTGAAGATATTGCGAAGCTTCCCGAACGCTGCCCAGCCGAGTTGGATTCGTCGATTGATCTCTTTCTTGAAGTTGGAACTACCTAGCTGGACTGTTTGTCCCAGGTATACATATTCGTCAACAACTTCCAGTGTAGAGTCTCCAACCTTTAGAGGAGTGGGTGCGACACTGACATTTAACATTATTTTCGTCTTGTCCATGTTCATTTTAAGACCCACTTGTTGAGAGACCTTCCTGAGGCCATCGAGCATTGTGCTTAGGTCTTCCATAGTCTCAGCCATGACCACAATATCGTCAGCGAATCGGAGGTGGGATATGTACTCGCCGTTGATATTGACCAGACAGACCTCCCACGCGGTGGACCGATGACCTGGTGAGGGTCGCGGGAGGCCGATGGATGCGGGCAGCGCAGGACCGGTCGTCGTGGAAATCCTTGGGGGAGGCCTTTGTCCAGCAGTGGACGATTTGTGGCTGATATGATGATTGGTAAGCCCTTGGCATCATCTCACCATATGGTTAGTGACGATGATGCCGAAGATGGAAGCGGGCTTGCCACGATTCCCCAACGCAATGGAGAACTGGCTATCTTATCTTCATGCCGGAACACATCAATGTTTTTAACACTGATGTTTGGCGGCAAGACTAAGATAAGATGGTGGTAGCTAGCCAGGCGGGCTAAGAAAATGCCCTCACCAACCAAACCGAGTCTTACTATTGACCCCGTCGTGAATCGAACCCGCGACCTCCTGTGTAAAGCCAGTGAACTTTGCCTCTGAGCTACGGAGGCGGTCTGAATGTTCGCGCATCAAGCAAAAACTACCAGACCGATTTTGATTAAATTTTGTATGGTGGTTCCTTATACCCCGGGTTAACATATAGGATACTTTTTGTCTCGTAAAATTCTAGAGTTACCGTTGGAAAACTCAAAACCAAATTACAATTACAATTTAACCTTTTGGCCATGCCCTAGAAGGCAGAGCCCGCGTACCATGCTGTAGTTTTATATTTTAAATCAGCCTATTCTTGCAGGTACATATTATTTGCAAACTATAAATAAACTAGCTCTTTCCCGCGGCTTCACCCGCGTGGACAACGTTTCTATGACTTTTCGAGGATGCGCAGTGCGCGAGTTGCAAGCGGCTCGCGAGCGTGAAAAAAAGTAGCTTATGTGTTAATCCAGGTCCTAATCTGTCTACCTACCAGATTTCAGCCAGATCCGTTGAGTAGTTTTTGCGTGAAGAAGTAACAAACATACACACTCACAAAATTTCGCCTTTATAATATTAGTGTGATATAAATTATTACTTTAAATAAATACATGTATAAACATATGTATGATTACTTTAGACCGTTATATCCCAGATGTTTTTTTTGAAAAAGAAAGGGTCCCTGAGAAAAACGGCATGACATTCAGACAGAGAAACGAACTACAAAACCTTGAACAAACCTTGCTTGAAATTTCGCCCAAATCATTAATAAATTATTAATACAGGTACATATTTAAAATAGCATAACTTTAGAAAGTTATATCTCAGCATATATGTTTTTTGAAAAAGACAGGGTACCCTGACAAAAACGGCATGACAGACAGACAGAGAAACGAACTACAAAACCTTGTACAAACCATTTTTTTTTTTGATTAAAAATTTGAGTGCGTTTGACTGCAACTCACCTGATGGTAAGTGATGATGCAGTCGAGGATGGTACACGCAAACTCAAATAATGCCTATTCACTCTTTCACCTTGCTTGAAATTTCGTCCTAATCATTAAAAAACTGCGACGTAAGTCTTACGTACCAACCTACTTCCTACAAATTGAATAGAATCCATAGCTAACACAATTTCGTCACAGGCATGAAACAATCTAATCAACAAATGCTCAGGCGCATATCCATTAGACGCGTAGGTGTGTACCATTGACCGCTGAGACAAGGTCACAGCGGCTGCCATGTTGGCGTAGGTCAGTACCTATTAGAACTAGTTTTGTTTTGAACACACACTCACTCACACGCACACATAGATCTAGAGAATCATCGATTGTCAGAAAATAGACGTTATGACTGTGTGCGTGTGAGAGATATAGACACATATTTTAAAATTTGTATATGTGCGTGTGTATGTTAGTGTGTTTGTGATCTAAACTATAGTACCTATGTCATATGTAAATATGAGTCTAATAATAATGCTTGTTATATCTACTATGTTTAAGTCTGTAGGTTAGTTATGTATGGGTAGGTTAGGTTATATAAACATACATATTATGATAAGTAACTTGTTTTTCGTTACTTTTAGGGTTTCGAACACCCAACGGGTGACCAACGGGACTCTATTACGAAAGCCTCCGCTGTCTGTCCGTCTGTTCGTCTGTCAGCGGGCTTTATTTCATGAACAGTAATAGGTACAAAGCTGAAATTTTCACAGAATATGTATTTCGGTTACCGCTATAACAAAAAATATAAAAAAATAAGGGGATCTCCAAACAAAAAACGTGTTTTGTATAGGTTTTTAGAAGTATTTTTGATTTAGCTCTATCGTAAAAAAAGTGACACAAAGAAGTGTGAAACTTGGTTTGATTGTAGTTCTAATACTGAAGTAAAACAACAAATAATAAAAATCGGCCAAGTGTGAGTCGTACTCGCGCTAAGGAGTCCGAACTGAATGACAAAAAAAAACTCATTTTTGTCGCTCGCGTTGATGCCTTTTGTTCGTATCATTGTCATTATACTATATAGTTGTGTGGAGAAGTGTGGAGGTACGGAACCCGCGGAGTGCTAGTACGACTCGCTCTTGGCCGGTTTATTTTTATTTCCAGTTAAATATGCATTAGCTATTAGTATACTTTTTGTTGACAACATCCAAAAATATGCTCGTCCTTACTGTTTCAAGCCACCCTTAAGGCCTCTGAAGCCAAGTATATACAGGTTGTAACATAAAGGTGTGGTGATAATTTAAGGTGGGCTTGTACTCATCACACTGAACCACTTTTGTTCTGCAACTTTGCTGAAATCACATTTTTTTTTGTGCAAATCGGTCAGCTGATTCAACGGTTTTGTATGAAAAATCCAAAAAAAATTCGCGATTTCAGTAAAGTTGCAAAACAAAAGTTGCTCAGTTTGATGAGTACAGGCCCACCTTAAAGTATCACCACACCTTTATGTTACACCCTGTATATTAGTACTAACATACAGTATGGACACTCCCTGCCGCTCTCTAGATTGCGACCTCACCCCCTCGTCACCCATATTGATACAGATTGGTGCTGATTTGGTTCTCGTACGTATAGAATTTCGCCGTGATTTTGTTTGCTGCGTCATTTATTTTTAGAAATGTCATTTCACGCCCGTTGTATGAAGTGTCCGGGGTGTGTCTAAAGTCAACTAGTCTTGTACTATTATGTAGACGGTTTAGAAAAATAATCCATTACTACGCCACTATACCACGGAGGTGGTTAAGTTAATATACACTAGACAACTGCCGTCTATCCTAGAGAAAGAGATATTTTTTTTTTATTCACAATCTCACCTGGTGGTAAGTGACGATGTTGCCGAAGATGTTACCAAGATTCCCCAACGCAATAGGGAACTGGCTATCTTATCTGCATACATACACCAATGATATCAACATTGCTATTTGGCGGCAAGACTTAGATAAGATGGTGGTAGCTAGCCATGCGGGCTTAGAAAATGCCCTACCACCAACCAAACCGATTCTTACAATTGACCCCGCCGGGAATCGAACCCTCGACCTCCTGTGTAAAGCCAGTGAACTTTGCCTCTGAGCTACGGAGGCGGTTAATATAACTCAATACAGTTTCACGCAAATTATTTTTAGCTAGATAATATGCGCTAGCGTTCAGTGTTCGTATTGCAGCGCAATAGAGTCGACCTTCATCAGGTCACCTGGTCAAAGACCCGCTGCGTGGCGTCATCTAACGTTCTACCTATTTTATGTTAACTAAACTAATCTCGATTTCAATCCAAAGTTTGTCTCAACTGCTGGAGAGCGAGCGTCTTTTCAAAGACATGAAGGCCAGGTCATACGTGTAAGGTCAATTACCATAAGCGACACTAAGGGTCCTGGTGACCCTTGATGTCCAGACTGTCGAGGTGAGAAGGTTGGTTGAAGAATAGGCAATGGACGAGCAGCTAGAGGACGCGTCACGGCCATGCTGAATCTTCTTCAGCACCAGCAATCTTCTTCAGGGGCCAGGGTGCGTCGGTACACGATCGTGAGATGATGCCAAGGGCTTACCAATTGTGAATAAAAAAAAAAGAGTTAGAAAACAGGCTAGAGTCTTCGAAATAATGAAAACAAGTAATGATATAATGAAAGCTTATATGAAGTTTTTTTTTATTTATATTGTAATTCGTAGATTGTTACTTGTGAAAGAAAGTGGCCAGGTGCGAGTCTGACCGCGCGAAAAGTAGGGTTCCGTGGTCTTTTTAATAAATAAATATACATTTAAAAAACAATGTTATTTTACAAGATTTTATTTAGTTTCACCTCTCCCGCGGTGTCTGTAATGAAGTCTTGCAAGTCAAATTTGACCCACTTTCCAGATTCCGATTGAGCTGAAATTTTACATGCATATACGTTATATCGTATGACAATGCAATATTAAAAGCTCGTGCCTAAAAGTTTTTAGGTTGTCGAATTTATTTATGTTTCCTGTGTACAATAAATAAATAAATAAATAAGAAACGAGTGTGCTTTATACCACACGACTGAAGTAAAACCTAATCACTGACTGTTCGCGTAACGCATTCACCAGCTTACTCCCCAAGTCAAGCGTGCCGTTTGCCTCGCCCGACCTCACTTTTCGTAACGCTAGAAACCGCCGTTCGCGTAACGTATTCACTAACTTACTCCCCAAGTCAAGCGTGCCGTTTGCCTCGCCCGACCTCACTTTTCGTAACGCTAGAAACCGCCGTTCGCGTAACGCATTCACTAACTTACTCCCCAAGTCAAGCGTGCCGTTTGCCTCGCCCGACCTCACTTTTCGTAACGCTAGAAACCGCCGTTCGCGTAACGCATTCACCAGCTTACTCCCCAAGTCAAGCGTGCCGTTTGCCTCGCCCGACCTCACTTTTCGTAACGCTAGAAACCGCCGTTCGCGTAACGCATTCACTAACTTACTCCCCAAGTCAAGCGTGCCGTTTGCCTCGCCCGACCTCACTTTTCGTAACGCTAGAAACCGCCGTTCGCGTAACGCATTCACTAACTTACTCCCCAAGTCAAGCGTGCCGTTTGCCTCGCCCGACCTCACTTTTCGTAACGCTAGAAACCGCCGTTCGCGTAACGCATTCACTAACTTACACCCCAAGTTTACTTCAATAAATAAATTTAATTTTGGATGGAACATGATAGCCTGTCGTTACGGGAAGTGAGAAGAAAAGTGTGCTCTGGTAAATGCACATTCTCGTGAAAATGTTTATGTGTGTCCGTGTTATAGGTGTTATAACGCTCATTCTATTCGTGTGACCGTGACCAGACTACAGCAGTCCTATCTCAATAGAGTCGACCTTGGAGCAGGTCATATTGTGCGGTCATCGACCCCCTAGTCTAATTGTACATAATCTGATGATATATCCAATTCCAATGTATGTCTTGTTTATTGGGTGAATAGATTTTCATTTTCAGTGTTCTTTACCTAAGTGTTGTACCTACTTGTGTTGTACTTGTGTTTTAGTTACTCGTTCTTGTAGTTTCTTTCTTTTTTTTTTCACAATTGGTAAGCCCTTGGCATCATCTCACTTGATGGTTTTGGGTGTCATCTATACCGATTACCGAATACAATATTAATCGAAATGATGATGATGATCTATCCGACTGATTTCGGTCATGGCGACCACTTCGACTCCTAGTCGGTTTGCCGCGCGTGCGCTCGAAGATGGTTTATGTAGCCAATCTTCGCAGCCAAACTCCTCGCGCACTGAGGGCATTTAAGTATACCACCCTCGTAATTGTATGAAATGGTCGCAGGTGGTCGGGCCTTTAACTGGTCGCGTTTGGTATCAAGGTCAGCTTTACGCTGATCCTCGAACTCGCGCACTTGCCTATTCACAATTCTGCGCCATTCAGGCCGTTCTGCTGACAAACTCTCCCATTGAGAAATATTTAACAAACAAAAGCGGCGAGTCTACCGCTGCCCGCTACCACACCCTGGACACTTCATACAACCAACCCTCGGATTGGTAGTCCAGAGCACTAACCACTGAGCCACCGAGTCAGTCAAATGTGTCGAAGGACAAAACAATTTTACAAAAAGAAAGAACAATTAAATAGTATTTTTTTTGGAAATTGTATATTCGCTCTTCTATATTTGAGTGCAAAAGCCGTTTTTATTCGCTAGAGGATAAAGTAAATTGAATTTAGAACCTATTTTACCTCCATGGTGCCGAATTTATCATACAACCTTTTTTAATTTGTTAAAAACTCAGACTCGGAACCTTCTTGGTGTACTTTTTTTTAAATTTGCTTTGCGCGCGCCATTTTCTTTTCACGTCATATTGTTAAAACCTTAGGTTAAAAACAAGAAACTTGAAAACAAGTGAAAAACCTACAATGAGTAATTATAGTGACGAGGAAGTTTATTTGACGCCAACATGATTAAACCGTTTGTAATGCGCAAATGTTTTTTTTTTTCATTTAGTAATTTCCTCGCTGATTTTTCACCTCGTGCTCTTTTGATTCTCTCGCTAACGCTCAGGATTCTATTTAAATTTAGACTCCTTCGCTTGCTCGGTCATCAAAATTGAGCACGCGGTTAAAAATCAACTTTGCACTCTTAAATAACAAATAACTATTATTATTTAGAATTTATCATTTATTTTAATCACTTTCACTGTTGCACAAGGTATCTTCAGAATCGTCGCCTACATTCATAATTAAAGACTGAAAAAGCTTCACGATTTGCTGTTTAGTTAACCTACGTCATCAACGCAGCCCCGCATGTCGCACAAAGCTTTAAGAGCAAAGGAATTCCAAAAGGCTCCACCGTCCCTAAAATTTGCAACTCGATTCACTATGAACGAAACGAAATAGCTTGGGAATAAAGTTTTTGTCAGCTCGTACTGCAACGTGGCTGTTACGTCAATCGCTGCGGGCGAATCGTGCGAAAATTGTGGTTTTTCATTCATCACACTAATATTATAAGGGCGAAAGATTGTGAGTGTGTGAGTGTGTATGTTTGTTACTTCTTCACGCAAAAACTACTGATCGGATCTGGCTGAAATTTGGTAGATAGATAGATTAGGTCCTGGATTAACACTCATGCTACTGTTTTTTCACGCTCGCAAAGTCATAGAAACGTTGTCCACGTGGGTGAAGCCGCGGGAAACAGCTAGTTATAAATAAAATAAAAAGAATTTCCAAAAAGTAAAAAAACAAAATCATTTGACATTGTTTTGTTAAGAAATTCATAAATTATCATAATGTTTCGATTAAAATTGCAGAAGTTCTATGGTTACAACTAGAAAAAAATGCGTGCATTAGGATATTATTTCATAATAATAATAATAATAAACCTTTATTCCTTCAGATAAGTTTAGTCCTTTTTTGTTAATACAGAAAAAAATCTAATAAACTATGTCAATAATTAATAAATAAAATAAAAATCGCACAGAGAAAAATTAAAAACACAGTTAACATTTATTGATAAGTTGACCCAATGCTAACATTGGGACAATCATACTTGTCGGAAAACACTTTCAGGACGCCGCTGTTGCTGTTTCTCAATCTTGACAGTAGCGATGCTATTTTTTTGCGTATTATAGTATGACTGTGTATTAAAATAGAATTCGAACTCCTCATATCCTGCAAATTACAAATCTTTTTTTTTTTCATATAAAAAAAAACCTTAATTGAAGTAAAAAGTGGTTACAAAGTTGGCCGTTGGCGGCGGTATAAGCCTTAAGGCCCAGTGGTACCTAAAAATCCACTTAAACAGGTTTTTAGAATTCATTTTTGAAGTAGTTAACAGTAAATTTAAATTCTAGGAAAACATATTGGTATTATTGAGAATATAGAAAACGAGGGGCTATATCGACTGGAAACACGATTTAATAAAGTTGGCTCGATAGAATTTTTTTGTTTTTTTTATTCACAATTGGTAAACCCAAAGTTACCTCTTTTCGAGCCATTTTATCGTCTATTTTCGGTTTTATTCTTAAAATAAGTAATTTGATAATATGATTTATTTACTGAAATAAAGTTCAAAGGTGACTGAAGGGAAAACATTGAATGGATTTTCGTTTAAGATAAGTATGATGAAAATAAATACGAAAAACATCGAAAAAGTGCTAAAGTGTGGTTATTTTCTTCCCTCTTTACACGTAAAGAAAAAGACAAAGACAGATTTTTACGTACCATTGCGCCTTAAACGTCATAGAACCAAACAAAACTTGAAACAAGTAGGTACTCGATGTAGAGTAGGTAATAAAGAATCGAAAAGGATTTGCTTTGTTGGTCTCAAGGCCTAAGTCTAAAGGAGGGTTCACGGCCGCGCGGTCGTTACCGCTTCTAGATGAGTTCAGATTTACCTCCGATGACGCGACGCCCGCCAGCGCCCCGGGCGGGACTGTACTGTCACCGTTTGGATGAACGAATATGGTTATCTTTGAAAATACGAGTGTATATTTAAGGTCAGTCAGGGCAAGTGCAACAGATTTTGTAAGTGTGCTACCATATACGTATTATAAAAAAAATCATCATCATTTATTTATTTATTTACTAGCTTTTGCGTGGACCTCGTTTTAATGACTATCTTAGAGGGTGCGCGGTGCGCGAGCCGGAAGCGGCTCGCGAGCGTGAACATGCCTTTTCTCCAGATCCCTCGAGAACTATGTCAGAATATGCTTATTAGTAAATCATGTCATTTCCCACCCCCTCAACCATCTCTGTGCAATAATTCACACAATCCATTGTTCCGTTGCGATGTTAAAGAAATTAACCAAAAAACAGTATATTTTCAGGTCCCTCGGGAATTGCAACAGGCTATGCTATTTCACGGGATAAAAAGTAGCCTATATCCTTCCTTGTGACACAGGCTACCTGCATGCCAAATTTCATTAGGTTAGGTCAAGGCGTTGAAAAGTGAAAATGTAACAAACAAACAAAAATACACATTTTCACATTTATAATATTAGTAAGGATGGTAATCTCACTATGATATACCTAAACAGGCGTAAAATATAAAGTTATCTAACAATGTCTAAGTCAAAATAAATTGATTATCGGTTAGGGATCCAAGTATTATAATGTATAAAATTAGTTCATTAAATTGACATTACTTAATAACAATAAATCAGTATCATGAAATTACAATCCGCCCTTATTTTCTATGAAAATACAAGAGTATGTTTAAGGTCAGTCAGGGCAAGTGCAACAGATTTGTTAGTGTGCTACCATATTTATATTATAAAAAAAAACTGCTGGACAAAGGCCTCCCCCAAGGATTTCCACGACGACCGGTCTTGCGCTGCCCGCATCCAGCGGCTTACCGCGACCTTCACCAAGTCGTCGTTCCACCGTGTGGGAGGACTGCCTACGCTACGTCTTCCGGTGCGCAGTCGCCACTCAAAAACTTGACTGACCCAACGGCCATCTGTTCTACAAGCTATGTGCCCTTATGAAAAAATGACTAGGTATGATCAAAAGAAAAAAGTTTTAAACTAAGGAAAAAAAATAAACGAAAGAGAAGGAAAAATTCTAATTGCTGTCATTATAATGTCTATACAGATTAAGACAAGTCTTTTGATCTATTAGATATCTATCTATATCTATCCTGATAATTCTATTCTATTATAGTCTCCTTGTTAATTTATAACGTTACAATTCTATTCTTAATAGAAATTAATAAGTCTCCTTGTAAATGTATAACGTCACAATTCAATTTTAATAAAGTCTCATGGCAAATTTATAACGTTACAATTTAATTCAATTAAAGTCTCCAAATTTATAACGTTATAATTCAATTATATCTAAGTCTCCTGGAAAATTTATAACGTTACAATTCAATTCTATTAAAGTCTCCTGGCAAATTTATAACTTTTCAATTCAATTCTATTAAAGCATCCTTGTGAAATAACGTTATAATTCAATTCTATTTAAGTCTCCTGACAAATTTATAACGTTACAATTCAATTCTATTCAAGTCTCCTGGCAAATTTATAACTTTTCAATTCAATTCTATTAAAGCATCCTTGTGAAATAACGTTATAATTCAATTCTATTTAATTCTCCTGACAAATTTATAACGTTACAATTCAATTCTATTAAAGTCTCCTGGCAAATTTATAACGTTACAATTCAATTCTATTAAAGCCTCCTTGTAAATTTATAACGTTACAATTCACTTCAAATTTTGTTTATAAAAGGTTTAATACTTTTTCCTTTGAATATAGTTATTTTTTTCCGTAGTCAGGTTCAAATTTTTAAAATTTTTCTTTTAAACTATTTTGTGGCAGTTATTAAGAATATCTAAGATCCTAAAATTAATGTCCAGGTAAAGAAACAGAAACACTGAACAGGGGGTGGTGAAATTACTTTTTTTGTTCCTTTTTACAATTTGGTATGTTTGTACCTAATATTGAAGGTATTTTTATCTTTTTTCATTTGACATCCTCCCAAATAAAAAAACAGCCAAGGGCGAGTCGGACTCACGCACTATTTTATGTCCAAGCCGGAACACATCGATGTCAGCGCGGGTTCGATTCCCGGTCAACTTGTAAGACTCGGTTTGGTTGGTGGTAGGGCATTTTCGAAGCCCGCCTGGCTAGCTACCACCATCTTATCTAAGTCTTGCCGCCAAACATCAGTATTAACAACAGTGTTTGAAGATAAGATAGCCAGTCCTCCATTGCGTTGGGGAATCTTGGTAAGTAAGTAATTCTTTATTCGCTTTTTACAAGCCCGCTTCCATCTTCGGCATCATCGTCACTTACCATCAGGTGAGATGATGCCAAGGGCTTACCAATTGTGAATAAAAAAAACATGTTGTTAACATTGATGCTTGGCGGCAATTCAGCTTCGCCTTATTACTACATTATACACCGTTACTAAGGTATCAAATGTTTTAGATTCAATGGTTTGCTGACACCGAACTCAAAAAAAAATTTATGCCCCTAATTTAATTCGTACCCACCTTTGGTTTCGTTATTGTTGGTTAATGTTGTATAAATTTAAGTATAATAATATTGTTTCATACTTTTGAGTGAATTTCATTTTCAAGTCAGTTTTTAGTTTTTTTAAACATTTTTTTAAAATTTTATTTATTTTTAGTGAGAATGCTATCAATCAAACCTACTCGCCCCAATCACCTACACGCCAAAAGGAATTATCAAATTATAATGCATGCAATGATAATGTACATAAATCTTCCATCATCAGCTGATCTGAATAACCTGAAAGAATACAACTATCGGTCTATGCATACCTACGTATCTATCTACGTACAATATTGAAAGAATTATCCTCCAACTTCTAACCATTAAGGAGTTGTACCTTCCTTCATCAGCTTATCAACATGAGATAATGACTACCGAACGCAAGCTTTAGAAAACATGAATCACGTAATAAGTACCTATAAAATTTAAGGGTTTCCTTCGATTTCCCTGAGATTCCATCATCAGATCCTGACTTGGTGACAGTGGGACCCCCTCGGGAGTATACTCTTTCAAATAAAAAAAGAATTTTTAAAATAGGTTTACAATCTGCGGAGATATCGCGTAACAAACATACAAAAATCATACAGTCGAATTGAGAACCTCCTCCTTTTTTGAAATTGGTTGAAAATGGGTAAAAATCACGTTCAAAGATTTCGTTACATTGATAGATATCAACCGCCTCCGCCTCCGTGGCGTAATGGTTAGTCCATTGGCTTCACACCAGGAGGTCGCGGGTTCGATTCCCGGTTGGGTCAACTTTGTAAGACTCGGTTTGGCTGGCGGTATGGCATTTTCATAGCCCCCCTGGCTAGCTACCACCATCTTATCTAAGTCTTGCCGCAAAACATCAGTGTTTTGAGAAGTTCCGGCTTGAAGATAACATATCCAGATTCCCATTGCGTTGGGGAATCTTGGTAAGCCCGCTTCCATTTCGGCATCTTCGTCACTTACAATCAGGGGAGAAAAATAAAGATCTGTATCTAATAAAAAGGGTATTAAAATAATTAAAAACGCTAAACACGTTAAAAAACCGACTTCCATTGCAATAACTTCGAACAATTTTGCATTGTTATTTTTGGTTTTTGTTAATTTTCTAATAAAGTACTACACTGATTTTGATAAAATTTATATGGGACCACACGGTAAGCAAGCTGTCTTTCGAATTAAAAAAGAATCATCAAAATCGGTTCTTCCAGTCAAAAGTTCTGAAGTAACACACATAAAAAAAACATACAGTAGAATTGAGAACCTCCTCCTTTTTGAAAGTCGCTTGAAAATGGGTATTAAAAAAAATGCTACGCTTCCCCGAAACCGTATGAGTCAGTGTAATTACAACGATTATGTTCATTGTAGTTCTAAGACCTTTACATGTGCGCAGACGCAGCAAGCAGTCACAAATGAGCGATTTCAATACAATGACCAAATTATTTGGGCAACGAACTAATGTGGGTCGATGACTGTATCGTGATTAGGTTGAAAATTTACAAAGAATTAAAATGTTTGTTAAAATGAGCGTCGGTGGCGTAACGGCTAGGCCCTCCGCCTCCTGTCCAAAAGGTCGTGGTTCGAATCCTGCCACGTACCAATGTGATTTCGAATTTAGATTTCATATTATGTACGTTTATCCGACGCTCTTATGGTGAAGGAAAATATCGTAAGGAAACCTGCACACGCCTGCGGAGAAACTCGCAGTTTGTGTGTGAAGTAGACCAACCGGCGCAGGGCCCGCGTAGTCGACTAAGACCCGATCTCCCTAATTCAAGGTAGGCTCGAGCCCCTCGGTGGGACGTATATGAGCTGTTAAGATAATGATGAAAATATTTGTACAGAGGTCAGCACATCAAGCTACACACTTTGTACTTTGTACCAGTCTTATGCCGTACGCGTATGGATCAGAATCGCACTACGAGTGTCCAGCTTGGTGCTAGACACTTTGGACTTTGTACCAGTCTTATGCCGTATGCGTATGGATCAGAATCGCACTACGAGTGTCCAGCTTGGTGCTAGACACTTTGGACTTTGTACCAGTCTTATGCCGTACGCGTAGGGATCAGAATCGCACTACGAGTGTCCAGCTTGGTGCTAGACACTTTGTACTTTGTACCAGTCTTATGCCGTACGCGTATGGATCAGAATCGCACTACGAGTGTCCAGCTTGGTGCTAGACACTTTGGACTTTGTACCAGTCTTATGCCGTATGCGTATGGATCAGAATCGCACTACGAGTGTCCAGCTTGGTGCTAGACACTTTGGACTTTGTACCGTTCTTATGCCGTATGCGTATGGATCAGAATCGCACTACGAGTGTCCAGCTTGGTGCTAGACACTTTGGACTTTGTACCGTTCTTATGCCGTACGCGTATGGATCAGAATCGCACTACGAGTGTCCAGCTTGGTGCTAGACACTTTGGACTTTGTACCAGTCTTATGCCGTATGCGTATGGATCAGAATCGCACTACGAGTGTCCAGCTTGGTGCTAGACACTTTGGACTTTGTACCAGTCTTATGCCGTACGCGTATGGATCAGAATCGCACTACGAGTATCTTACTTGATGTGCTGGCCTCTGTACTTGATTACTTTGGTTATAGGGTTCCGTTTCTGTGGGTTCCAAAAGGGGCCCTATTAATTTCAAGATCAGGAATTTTTATTCAAAATAGGTGCCTTTTACACTATTCCTGATGGTCGCTGTTTCCTTGTGATCATGCTAGTTGATGGTCATGAAATAGTAATTTATCATATCAGCTCATATATGTCCCCACCGAGGGGCTCGAGCCTACACTGAATTAGGGAGAATTGGTATTAGTCGACCACGCGGGCCCAGTGCGGGTTGGTCGATTTCAAAAACAACCTTCGAGTACGCCACCGACGCTCTTAAAAAAACTGGTTGTCTGTAAAGTCGGTTTATGGACGATCTTTTTACGTGATAACGTGACAAAAGGCGAACGCTTAGGCCGATCGTGCCTCTCTATCGCTTGTTCCGCGCTCTCGCTTGCACGCTCGGCTCAGGCGGGACGTGACAAGGACGTGTCACTTTTTCGTGAGTGCAGCCGGCGTTCATCGATTTATAAGACGTTATCACTTCAAAAAATAATAAATAATGTATGATTACATATACACAATTAATAGTTAATAATGTTGACTTAACTGATTAATAGTTAATAATGTTAAAATAAAATTATTGATTTAGCACAAATAATGACATGAAAACAATAAACCACGAATTCAAGATTTAAATTATCTAGTATGTCAATAATTTCTTTGACAAGAGGAGGTCGGTTCACACGAACTGCACCCGGTCACGAGCATGACACGAGAGTCAGCCATCGTTTCCCTCAACCATATTAAAGGTAAAGGAACGACCCGGCTCCCATCCCGGCGGTGCGCCACCATCCGCAGGAACATAACATGTTGCTACAACAATGTCTGTCCGTCCGTTCCCACGAGAACTCTTGAACTTTCCGTGATGAAAAGTATGCTATATGTTAACCTGGGCTATAAGAAATCACCATACAAAATTTCATCAAAATCGGCCCGGTAGTTTTTGCGTGATGCGCAAACATACAGACAGACAAACAGACAAAAATTCCAAAAGTTGATGTTTTGGCCTCTGTATCGCTAATAATGTCCACCACAGTTATTATTTACCAAAAATATTTGATGTATAGATAATAAAACTGTAACGGGGCCGTGTTACATTACTAACGATATATAGGCTAGAACAACAACTTTTGGAATATTTGTCTGTCTGTCTATCTAGATTTAAATTATCTAGTATGTCAATAATTTCTTTGACAAGAGGAGGCCGGTTCACACGAACTGCACCCGGTCACGTGCATGACACGAGAGTCAGCCATCGCTTCCCTCAACCATATTAAAGGTAAAGGAACGACCCGGCTCCCATCCCGGCGGTGCGCCACCATCCGCAGGAACATAACATGTTGTTTTTTTTTTATTTATTTTATTTACTATTGGTAAGCTCTTCCGGTGCGCGGTCGCCACTCGAGAACTTTACTGCCCCATCGGCCATCTGTTCTACGAGCTATGTGCCCTGCCCACTGCCACTTCAGTTTAGCGATTCTGTGAGCTATGTCGGTTACTTTAGTTCTCCTGCGGATCTCCTCGTTTCTGATTCGATCACGCAGCGAAACTCCGAGCATTGCACGCTCTATTGCCCTTTGGGTGACCTTGAGCCTTCTTATGAGCCCCATAGTAAGCGACCATGTCTCAGTTCCGTAAGTCATCACTGGCAACACACACTGGTCAAAGACCTTAGTCTTGAGACACTGCGGTATTTGGGACGTGAAGATATTGCGAAGCTTCCCGAACGCTGCCCAGCCGAGTTGGATTCGTCGATTGATCTCTTTCTTGAAGTTGGAACTACCTAGCTGGACTGTTTGTCCCAGGTATACATATTCGTCAACAACTTCCAGTGTAGAGTCTCCAACCTTTAGAGGAGTGGGTGCGACACTGACATTTAACATTATTTTCGTCTTGTCCATGTTCATTTTAAGACCCACTTGTTGAGAGACCTTCCTGAGGCCATCGAGCATTGTGCTTAGGTCTTCCATAGTCTCAGCCATGACCACAATATCGTCAGCGAATCGGAGGTGGGATATGTACTCGCCGTTGATATTGACCAGACAGACCTCCCACGCGGTGGACCGATGACCTGGTGAGGGTCGCGGGAGGCCGATGGATGCGGGCAGCGCAGGACCGGTCGTCGTGGAAATCCTTGGGGGAGGCCTTTGTCCAGCAGTGGACGATTTGTGGCTGATATGATGATTGGTAAGCCCTTGGCATCATCTCACCATATGGTTAGTGACGATGATGCCGAAGATGGAAGCGGGCTTGCCACGATTCCCCAACGCAATGGAGAACTGGCTATCTTATCTTCATGCCGGAACACATCAATGTTTTTAACACTGATGTTTGGCGGCAAGACTAAGATAAGATGGTGGTAGCTAGCCAGGCGGGCTAAGAAAATGCCCTCACCAACCAAACCGAGTCTTACTATTGACCCCGTCGTGAATCGAACCCGCGACCTCCTGTGTAAAGCCAGTGAACTTTGCCTCTGAGCTACGGAGGCGGTCTGAATGTTCGCGCATCAAGCAAAAACTACCAGACCGATTTTGATTAAATTTTGTATGGTGGTTCCTTATACCCCGGGTTAACATATAGGATACTTTTTGTCTCGTAAAATTCTAGAGTTACCGTTGGAAAACTCAAAACCAAATTACAATTACAATTTAACCTTTTGGCCATGCCCTAGAAGGCAGAGCCCGCGTACCATGCTGTAGTTTTATATTTTAAATCAGCCTATTCTTGCAGGTACATATTATTTGCAAACTATAAATAAACTAGCTCTTTCCCGCGGCTTCACCCGCGTGGACAACGTTTCTATGACTTTTCGAGGATGCGCAGTGCGCGAGTTGCAAGCGGCTCGCGAGCGTGAAAAAAAGTAGCTTATGTGTTAATCCAGGTCCTAATCTGTCTACCTACCAGATTTCAGCCAGATCCGTTGAGTAGTTTTTGCGTGAAGAAGTAACAAACATAGACACTCACAAAATTTCGCCTTTATAATATTAGTGTGATATAAATTATTACTTTAAATAAATACATGTATAAACATATGTATGATTACTTTAGACCGTTATATCCCAGATGTTTTTTTTGAAAAAGAAAGGGTCCCTGAGAAAAACGGCATGACATTCAGACAGAGAAACGAACTACAAAACCTTGAACAAACCTTGCTTGAAATTTCGCCCAAATCATTAATAAATTATTAATACAGGTACATATTTAAAATAGCATAACTTTAGAAAGTTATATCTCAGCATATATGTTTTTTGAAAAAGACAGGGTACCCTGACAAAAACGGCATGACAGACAGACAGAGAAACGAACTACAAAACCTTGTACAAACCATTTTTTTTTTTGATTAAAAATTTGAGTGCGTTTGACTGCAACTCACCTGATGGTAAGTGATGATGCAGTCGAGGATGGTACACGCAAACTCAAATAATGCCTATTCACTCTTTCACCTTGCTTGAAATTTCGTCCTAATCATTAAAAAACTGCGACGTAAGTCTTACGTACCAACCTACTTCCTACAAATTGAATAGAATCCATAGCTAACACAATTTCGTCACAGGCATGAAACAATCTAATCAACAAATGCTCAGGCGCATATCCATTAGACGCGTAGGTGTGTACCATTGACCGCTGAGACAAGGTCACAGCGGCTGCCATGTTGGCGTAGGTCAGTACCTATTAGAACTAGTTTTGTTTTGAACACACACTCACTCACACGCACACATAGATCTAGAGAATCATCGATTGTCAGAAAATAGACGTTATGACTGTGTGCGTGTGAGAGATATAGACACATATTTTAAAATTTGTATATGTGCGTGTGTATGTTAGTGTGTTTGTGATCTAAACTATAGTACCTATGTCATATGTAAATATGAGTCTAATAATAATGCTTGTTATATCTACTATGTTTAAGTCTGTAGGTTAGTTATGTATGGGTAGGTTAGGTTATATAAACATACATATTATGATAAGTAACTTGTTTTTCGTTACTTTTAGGGTTTCGAACACCCAACGGGTGACCAACGGGACTCTATTACGAAAGCCTCCGCTGTCTGTCCGTCTGTTCGTCTGTCAGCGGGCTTTATTTCATGAACAGTAATAGGTACAAAGCTGAAATTTTCACAGAATATGTATTTCGGTTACCGCTATAACAAAAAATATAAAAAAATAAGGGGATCTCCAAACAAAAAACGTGTTTTGTATAGGTTTTTAGAAGTATTTTTGATTTAGCTCTATCGTAAAAAAAGTGACACAAAGAAGTGTGAAACTTGGTTTAATTGTAGTTCTAATACTGAAGTAAAACAACAAATAATAAAAATCGGCCAAGTGTGAGTCGTACTCGCGCTAAGGAGTCCGAACTGAATGACAAAAAAAAACTCATTTTTGTCGCTCGCGTTGATGCCTTTTGTTCGTATCATTGTCATTATACTATATAGTTGTGTGGAGAAGTGTGGAGGTACGGAACCCGCGGAGTGCTAGTACGACTCGCTCTTGGCCGGTTTATTTTTATTTCCAGTTAAATATGCATTAGCTATTAGTATACTTTTTGTTGACAACATCCAAAAATATGCTCGTCCTTACTGTTTCAAGCCACCCTTAAGGCCTCTGAAGCCAAGTATATACAGGTTGTAACATAAAGGTGTGGTGATAATTTAAGGTGGGCTTGTACTCATCACACTGAACCACTTTTGTTCTGCAACTTTGCTGAAATCACATTTTTTTTTGTGCAAATCGGTCAGCTGATTCAACGGTTTTGTATGAAAAATCCAAAAAAAATTCGCGATTTCAGTAAAGTTGCAAAACAAAAGTTGCTCAGTTTGATGAGTACAGGCCCACCTTAAAGTATCACCACACCTTTATGTTACACCCTGTATATTAGTACTAACATACAGTATGGACACTCCCTGCCGCTCTCTAGATTGCGACCTCACCCCCTCGTCACCCATATTGATACAGATTGGTGCTGATTTGGTTCTCGTACGTATAGAATTTCGCCGTGATTTTGTTTGCTGCGTCATTTATTTTTAGAAATGTCATTTCACGCCCGTTGTATGAAGTGTCCGGGGTGTGTCTAAAGTCAACTAGTCTTGTACTATTATGTAGACGGTTTAGAAAAATAATCCATTACTACGCCACTATACCACGGAGGTGGTTAAGTTAATATACACTAGACAACTGCCGTCTATCCTAGAGAAAGAGATATTTTTTTTTTATTCACAATCTCACCTGGTGGTAAGTGACGATGTTGCCGAAGATGTTACCAAGATTCCCCAACGCAATAGGGAACTGGCTATCTTATCTGCATACATACACCAATGATATCAACATTGCTATTTGGCGGCAAGACTTAGATAAGATGGTGGTAGCTAGCCATGCGGGCTTAGAAAATGCCCTACCACCAACCAAACCGATTCTTACAATTGACCCCGCCGGGAATCGAACCCTCGACCTCCTGTGTAAAGCCAGTGAACTTTGCCTCTGAGCTACGGAGGCGGTTAATATAACTCAATACAGTTTCACGCAAATTATTTTTAGCTAGATAATATGCGCTAGCGTTCAGTGTTCGTATTGCAGCGCAATAGAGTCGACCTTCATCAGGTCACCTGGTCAAAGACCCGCTGCGTGGCGTCATCTAACGTTCTACCTATTTTATGTTAACTAAACTAATCTCGATTTCAATCCAAAGTTTGTCTCAACTGCTGGAGAGCGAGCGTCTTTTCAAAGACATGAAGGCCAGGTCATACGTGTAAGGTCAATTACCATAAGCGACACTAAGGGTCCTGGTGACCCTTGATGTCCAGACTGTCGAGGTGAGAAGGTTGGTTGAAGAATAGGCAATGGACGAGCAGCTAGAGGACGCGTCACGGCCATGCTGAATCTTCTTCAGCACCAGCAATCTTCTTCAGGGGCCAGGGTGCGTCGGTACACGATCGTGAGATGATGCCAAGGGCTTACCAATTGTGAATAAAAAAAAAAGAGTTAGAAAACAGGCTAGAGTCTTCGAAATAATGAAAACAAGTAATGATATAATGAAAGCTTATATGAAGTTTTTTTTTATTTATATTGTAATTCGTAGATTGTTACTTGTGAAAGAAAGTGGCCAGGTGCGAGTCTGACCGCGCGAAAAGTAGGGTTCCGTGGTCTTTTTAATAAATAAATATACATTTAAAAAACAATGTTATTTTACAAGATTTTATTTAGTTTCACCTCTCCCGCGGTGTCTGTAATGAAGTCTTGCAAGTCAAATTTGACCCACTTTCCAGATTCCGATTGAGCTGAAATTTTACATGCATATACGTTATATCGTATGACAATGCAATATTAAAAGCTCGTGCCTAAAAGTTTTTAGGTTGTCGAATTTATTTATGTTTCCTGTGTACAATAAATAAATAAATAAATAAGAAACGAGTGTGCTTTATACCACACGACTGAAGTAAAACCTAATCACTGACTGTTCGCGTAACGCATTCACCAGCTTACTCCCCAAGTCAAGCGTGCCGTTTGCCTCGCCCGACCTCACTTTTCGTAACGCTAGAAACCGCCGTTCGCGTAACGTATTCACTAACTTACTCCCCAAGTCAAGCGTGCCGTTTGCCTCGCCCGACCTCACTTTTCGTAACGCTAGAAACCGCCGTTCGCGTAACGCATTCACTAACTTACTCCCCAAGTCAAGCGTGCCGTTTGCCTCGCCCGACCTCACTTTTCGTAACGCTAGAAACCGCCGTTCGCGTAACGCATTCACCAGCTTACTCCCCAAGTCAAGCGTGCCGTTTGCCTCGCCCGACCTCACTTTTCGTAACGCTAGAAACCGCCGTTCGCGTAACGCATTCACTAACTTACTCCCCAAGTCAAGCGTGCCGTTTGCCTCGCCCGACCTCACTTTTCGTAACGCTAGAAACCGCCGTTCGCGTAACGCATTCACTAACTTACTCCCCAAGTCAAGCGTGCCGTTTGCCTCGCCCGACCTCACTTTTCGTAACGCTAGAAACCGCCGTTCGCGTAACGCATTCACCAGCTTAGTCCCCAAGTCAAGCGTGCCGTTTGCCTCGCCCGACCTCACTTTTCGTAACGCTAGAAACCGCCGTTCGCGTAACGCATTCACTAACTTACTCCCCAAGTCAAGCGTGCCGTTTGCCTCGCCCGACCTCACTTTTCGTAACGCTAGAAACCGCCGTTCGCGTAACGCATTCACTAACTTACTCCCCAAGTCAAGCGTGCCGTTTGCCTCGCCCGACCTCACTTTTCGTAACGCTAGAAACCGCCGTTCGCGTAACGCATTCACTAACTTACACCCCAAGTTTACTTCAATAAATAAATTTAATTTTGGATGGAACATGATAGCCTGTCGTTACGGGAAGTGAGAAGAAAAGTGTGCTCTGGTAAATGCACATTCTCGTGAAAATGTTTATGTGTGTCCGTGTTATAGGTGTTATAACGCTCATTCTATTCGTGTGACCGTGACCAGACTACAGCAGTCCTATCTCAATAGAGTCGACCTTGGAGCAGGTCATATTGTGCGGTCATCGACCCCCTAGTCTAATTGTACATAATCTGATGATATATCCAATTCCAATGTATGTCTTGTTTATTGGGTGAATAGATTTTCATTTTCAGTGTTCTTTACCTAAGTGTTGTACCTACTTGTGTTGTACTTGTGTTTTAGTTACTCGTTCTTGTAGTTTCTTTCTTTTTTTTTTCACAATTGGTAAGCCCTTGGCATCATCTCACTTGATGGTTTTGGGTGTCATCTATACCGATTACCGAATACAATATTAATCGAAATGATGATGATGATCTATCCGACCGATTTCGGTCATGGCGACCACTTCGACTCCTAGTCGGTTTGCCGCGCGTGCGCTCGAAGATGGTTTATGTAGCCAATCTTCGCAGCCAAACTCCTCGCGCACTGAGGGCATTTAAGTATACCACCCTCGTAATTGTATGAAATGGTCGCAGGTGGTCGGGCCTTTAACTGGTCGCGTTTGGTATCAAGGTCAGCTTTACGCTGATCCTCGAACTCGCGCACTTGCCTATTCACAATTCTGCGCCATTCAGGCCGTTCTGCTGACAAACTCTCCCATTGAGAAATATTTAACAAACAAAAGCGGCGAGTCTACCGCTGCCCGCTACCACACCCTGGACACTTCATACAACGGGCCAGAAATTAAATTTCAAAAAGGAAATGACGGAAAAAACAAAATGGCGGCAAAATCCTGTCCATACTGTATGTTAGTACTAATATAAATACTTTGCCACTACTGTTACAACTAGGGTTACCAGGACTTAATATCGAAAAGCCGGTTGCAAGTGTTTGCCTTTGTCCGTAATTAAAACTCAGTAGATTTTAACTACTTTTTTACTATACTACTATTTGTACTTATATTTCTGTCCACTAGCAACAGCTTTTAAAAAAACTTTTTCGTAGAAATTTCACTATAAAATGCTTCACATTCGCGCGGGTTGCACCTGTTACTTACTGGCATGACGAAAAATCTGGTCTGTACTCTTAAAATCCGGTCAGATGGTAACCCCAGTTACAGCTGCAGCTCTTTCATCTGAATCACAGCTGTTTCCTTATCACAAATACTCTCTTTTCTAAAACGGAAATAATTAGCTCAACGGACACCTTCTCTGCACAAGGCCTATTGACCGCAAGAATCAGGTTTCGACCAGATGGTATTGACTAAAATCATCACGGTGGTCGTTCTCCGTGCATTTGAAGGCAGTCCTGAATTTAGCCAGTCTCTGTTAGGATTAACGTGATTTTTTTCACAAAGATAACGATAGGGTAGGAAATGACAAAGACCAAGAGATCTGGAGAAAACTTGTCGTCGATCTACAAGAGTGAGGGGTTGCGTCGTAGATAATTGAAAGTGCATATGTATGGAACGGAGAAACTGTATAAATAAATCACTACAAACTTATTCCATATGTCATCACTGGCAATACACACTGGTCAAAGGTCAAAGTGGGACGTGAAGATATTGCGAAGCTTCCTGAACGCTGCCCAGCCGAGTTCGAATCGACGATGGAAATCTTTCTCGAAGTTGCGACCTACCTAACTGGACTGTTTGTCCCAGGTACACATATTCGTCAACAACTTCGAATATAGACTCTCCAACTATCAGAGGAGAAGGAGCGACACGGACGTTTGACATAATATTCGTCTTGTCCATGTTCATTCTAAGACCTATTTCTTGAGAGGCTCTGCTGAGGCTAACGGGCATTGTTTCTAATTCTTCCATGGTCTCAGCCATGACCACAATATCGTCAGCGAATCAAAGGTGGGTGATGTACTCGCCGTTGATATAGATGCTGAGTCCACTCCAGTCCAAAAGCTTAACAACATCTTGCAAGGCGGCGGTGAACAGTTTTGGAGATATGACCTCTCCCTGACTCACCCCTCCCTGTAGCAGGTTAGATTTAGAATTTTGATCCTAGAGATGAATCGACATGGTAGCGTTTTCTTACAAACACTTCAGAAACAATATATCGATAGTCAATTTGGCACCGCTAGACATACTGTAAAACAGCCCAAGTTTCGACCGCAAGGCTTTCTCATAGTCCACAAACGCTAATTATAGTGGCTGATGGTACTCTTCGGTCTTCTGTATAATCTTCCGCAGCGTATGTATGTGGTCTGTGGTACTAAAGCCTTTTCGGAAATCGGCTTGTTCGGGAGGCTGGAAGTCGTCAAACCGAATGTAACGACTCACGAAAACAGCTTATAGAAATGACTCAGAAGGGAGATGGGTATGTTGTTCTTCAGCAGAGTGTTGTCGTCCTTTTTGAAGAAGAGCACCACCACATTCCTGTGCCATGTCGCAGGCGTTTGCCCTTCGAGTATAAAGGAATATAATAACTACTAAAGAGCTTTGAGTACCAATATTCCATCTGCTTTAAAAAAATCTGCTGTAATTTCGTCATCACCCGGTTCTTCAGTGTTCTTGAGCTGTTTTCGAGCCATTCTAATCTCGTACAGGCTGACGTACGGGAAATCTTCGGTATAGTGGCGAGTATAGTGAGTGTTAGTCTAGCTCTTGGGTCTTTAGCCAGAATGCTGACAGAGGAGGTGGTTGTCTATGAGTGATGTTAAGTACATTTTAGCCATAACCTCGTAGTCGGTTTATTTAATTTATATGATCACATAACCTTCTCCTTGCTCCTTCGTCCTTTAAAGTTAAAAAAAAATATTCTGCATACCAATGTCTAACAGGTAAGTACTAAGTAACAATATTAATATGAATATGTCTATGGATTACAATATCGTGAACCCTAATTTCTCCAAAATTAATATACACTCTGCCAAAATTTTGAAGTTATAATTATTTTTTCTAATTCTTTTTTTTTTCTAGTAATTTTTCGTTAACTTATGTAACTACACGCATTGTTTAAGAAGACTTGACTAGTTAAAGAAATGTGTTAAACCTATGCCAAAGTTTATATATTAGTACTATCATACGATATGGACACACCCTGCCGCTCTCTAGATTCCGAACTCATCCCCTCGTCATCCAGATTGATACAGAATGGTGTTAGTTTAGTTCCCGCACGTATGTAATTTCGCCGTGATTTTGTATGTTCCGTCATTTGTTTTTAGAAACGTCATTCTTGCCCTTTGTATAAAGTGTCCGAGGTGTGCTTATGCTGTTGGTGTGCCTTATTTAATAAAATAAGGTAGGCTCCAGCCCCTCGGTGGAGACATATATGAGCTGTAATGATGATGATGATGATTTAATAAAAATAAAAAACCGGCCAAGTGCAAGTAAGACTAGCACTCCAAGGGTTTCGTACTCTCCACACAACTACAAAGTATAATGATAATAATAACTATTCACATTACAAGCAAAAGACATCAACGAGAGCGACAAAAATATGCTTTTTTTGCCATTCAGTTCGGACTCCTTAGCGCGAGTACGACTCACACTTGGCCGATTTTTATTATTTTTTTATTTATTTGAGTATTACTGCTATAATCACACCAAGTTTCACAATTGTATGTATTACCGTTATGCTTCTAAAGATTTATAAAAAAACACGTTTTATTTTTCAACTTTTTCAAATTTTTTGTATTTTTTGTTAAAGCGGCAATAGAAATAGACATTACGTAAAAAAAATCAACTGTCTATCTATTGCGGTTCATGAAATACAGCCCGCTGAAAGACGGATGGACTGACGGACAGACAGCGGAGACTTAGTAATAGGGTCCCGTTGGTCACCCGTTAGGTGTACGGAACCCTAAAAAGAAGTTCATCATCATCATATCAGCTCATATACGTCCCCACCGAGGGGCTCGAGCCTACCCTGAATTAGGTCGATCGGGCCTTAGTCGACCACGCGGGCCCAGTGCGGGTTGGTCGACTTCACACACAACCTTCGAGTTTCGTACGCAGGCGTATGCAGGTTTCCTCGCGATGTTTTTGTTCAACGTAAGAGCGTCGACAAACGTACATATGAAATCGAAATTCGAAAACATATTGGTACGTAGCAGGATCGAACCACTACCTCCCGGACAGGAGGTAGCGGCCCTTGCAATTACGCTACCGATTCTCTTAAAAATAAGATATGTTAAGAAGATATGGACGAACCAAATTGCAGTTTACTTTAAAAGTAGTACACACATCTTTAAATTAAGAATAAAATAAATCACGACGCGGATGCGGGCAGCGCAGGACCGGTCATCGTGGAAACCCTTTGGGGAGGCCTTTGTCCAGTTGTGGACGTTTTTCGGCTGATATGATGATGATGATGATCAAATCACGCTGGCATAAAATCACTATCTCTCTTTTTGGGAAAATGTATCCTATATCACTTACGGGATCGAGACGAATCTAACGATACCTTGCACTCTAAAATCCATCAAGCCGTTTAGAAGATCATCATATCAGCTCATATACGTCCCCACCGAGGGGCTCGAGCCTACCCTGAGTTAGGGCGATAGAGCCTTAGTCGACCACGCGCCCAGTGCGGGTTGGTCGACTTCACACACAACCTTCGAGTTTCTTCGCAGGTGTGTGCAGGTTTCCTCACGATGTTTACCTTCACCGTTAAAGCAATCGGTAAGTATATGTACGTAAGTTTCGAAAAACTCATTGGTACATTGGCCGTCCAGATTTGAACCCGGTACCTCTGGTTAGATTGACCGAGTAGTTACCGGTTGAGCCACCGACGCTTTTTTTAGACGTTTAGAAGATATCGTGGAATAAAGAAACATACATTAGATCAAAAAAAAAAAAAGTGAAGGAAAACATCGTGAGGAAACCTGCACACGCCTGCGAAGAAACTCGAAGGTTGTGTGTGAAGTCGACCAACCCGCACTGGGCCCGCGTGGTCGACTAAGGCCTAATCGCCCTGATTCAGGGTAGGCTCGAGCCCCTCGGTGGGGACGTATATGAGCTGATATAATAATAATATAATAAACTATAAAATAAAGTTAAATATAATGAAAAAGTTAAAATTTATAATTCAAATGCAAAAGCTACAGGATATTTTTTTTTCTCGTGTAGCGGGTCCGATTCTAGGTTCAACCATTATCTATGAATGCAGTTTAAATTGTTTTTTTAAGTTTAAATAATCCCTTTTTTCAGTAAAATGTTCCATCTACAATATTCAATGTACTTTCCCTCCATGTGGCATAGCCGTGGGACACCCTGTATACTAAAAACTGAAAATGTGTTTGTTTATTTGTTACCTTTTCACGCTTCAACACTTTGACCAATCTAAATAAAATTTGGTATGCAGGTAGTCTGTGTCACGGTAAAGCACAAAGGCTACTTATTTTTACGTGAAAATAGCACAGTCCGATGTAGTACCTAAAAAACTGAAAAAAAAATTTTTTGATTCATTTCTTTAACATCGAAACGGAACAAGGGATTGTTGTGATTTTTTGCACAGATATGGTTGAGAGGGTAGGAAATTACATAATTTACTAATTAGCATATCCTGACATACTTTCCGGGGGATCTGAGAAAAACTCATTTCCAAGCTTGCGCACGTCGGCGTCGCAAGTCGCAACGGAGTAACGGATTAAAGTGATTTTTTGTATAGAATTGGTTGGGGGATGGGAAGTGAAATAGACTGCAAATCAGAATAGCACGATCTGGGATAGGGATCTGGAGAAATCTAATGGCCGCTGCGGCTCGCGCACCACTCACCCTCAAAGACAGTCAGCTATGTAAAGCTAGTGAGAAATAAACGATTTAGCTATCTATTCGTAACTCAAAAAAAAAACTGCGTGAGTTAAGATTAGTTAGCCATAAAAAGTAGAGAGATCACTTAAAGAGCCAAGTCTAAGTGAATACAAGAAATCGAGAAAAGTAAGTCTGAATAGATAAAATATGTAGATACTTTTATTTTCTTAAGCTTATTATTGTAAAATCTATCTAGGTATGTAGATACATTTATATAGATTAGAAGCAAAGAGTGACGAAGAAGTAAGAAGGAAGCTATAGAAAAAAAATAATTGTACTTGTAATTTTTGATGGTGATCGATTGTCTTACACTAATAAACCAAAAAAACTATAAATTAATGTGTGTATCAGGCGAATATTTTTTTAATGTCTCCAGCAGTTGTACTCAATTTTTTTCTAAGTTATAGCCAACATAGTAAAAAAAATCGTAGATATTATCCATCGAAAATGGCTACTGATATACCTTTAGATGGTCTACTATACGCTGGGAGTTCGATATTTCAGGACAAATCTAAGCAAGGTACCTCTCATAAAAACCCAGAACGTTTGTTACTTTTTCTCAAAAATTACTCTGACTATTTTGATGAAACTTTATACGTTACTCTGCCTTTATATGTTCTGCTATACAAGCTAGTTCATAATACCAGGAAAAATCGGAATGAAGTTACTCTACCGATCTTTTTAAATAAACTTTTAATAGACACTCGCCTGGAATAAAATACTTTTTTATTTATTTATCCTTTGCTTCTATACAGGACGTAACGAAATTGGTGTAGGTCCCGTTAACTGGGGCTTCTACTCATCATACTAAACAATTTTTGTTCTACGACTTTGCTGAAAACGTAAAAAAAAGTTTTTACTCTTCATACAAAACGATCAGCTGATCGACCGATTTTGTGCATTTTAGTATGGAGAGACAAAAATTTTTTTTGGAGAATTGACTATAGGTTTCTTGAAGAAAGTTGTTCAGTATGACGAGTAGAACCACCAGTTAACGGGACCTACACCTATTTCATTTCACCCTGTATAAGTGTCATGTTGATTGTGGATTTAGTGTATACCCAACCAACCTAGATGTTGAACGCTAATACACGAGAAAGTATTCACAGCAAGGCTGTACAATTTATTTGAATTAAAAATTATCTACCCAAAACATTCAGCAAAACTTATCCTCCAAATAGCTTTTCACAATAAAATGGCAGGGCGCCAAATCTCAAATCGTGTTGGTAACAGGTACACAGGCCAGCACAACAAGCTAGACACTCGTAGTGCGATTCTGATCCTTACGCGTAGGGCATAAGAACGGTACAAAGTCCAAAGTGTCTAGCTTGATGTGCTGACCTCTGTACCTGTCCAAAATGTTAGATGCAGAATGTCTTCATCGACCGCTAGACCTAGACTAAGGTCACCTGGACAATGTCCTTGGTAAGGTCGGTTGCATTTCGCATGCAAGCTAGTCTCAACATACACGTTGATAATTATGTTTTTTCTAATAATGTTCTTAGTATTGTATTAGGATCAGAACGTCTCAGATGGTGGTCGTGTCGTGTTGTGTCGTGTCGTGTCGATAGAAATAAAGAAGAAATGTGAATCCCTTAAGTTGAAGTGTACATATTCATATATGATGATAAAAAGTCTAGCAAAATTTAAACTGCGGCTGCAATTCACGAAACTGAACAAATAAATTATTATTTCTTTCTGTTTCATAAAAAAAAAAATATAAATTCGGCTAGTCAGATAACCAAAAACCGGCCAATGGTAAGCGGGCTCGCGCACCAAGAGTTTCGTACCACCACTCATCATATCAGCCGAAGGACGTCCACTGCTGGACATAGGCCTCCCCCAAGGATTTCCACGACGACCGGTTCTGCGTTACCCGCATCCAGCGGCTTCCCGCTACCTTCACCAGGTCATAGGTCCACCGAGTGGGAGGCCTGCCTACGCTACGTTTTCCGGTGCACGGTCGCCACTTGAGAACTTTACTGCCCCAACGGCCATCCGTTCTACGAGCTATGTGCCCCGCCCACTGCCACTTAAGTTTAGCAATTCTGAGAGCTATGTCGGTTACTTTGGTTCTCCTACCGATCTCCTCGTTTCTGATTCGATCACGCAGAGAAACTCCGAGCTTAGCACGCTCTATTGCCATTTGAGTGACCTTAAGCCTTCTTATGAGGCCCATAGTAAGCGACCATGTCTCAGTTCCATATGTGATTACTGGCAGCTCACACTTGTCGAAGACCTTGGCCTTAAGACACTACCACCACTCAATACAGTGTATTTACATAAATATGTTTTATTTTATATCTGTATACGTTTATATGTTACATTATTTCGGGATCCTAATCGCCATAACACCTCACACTTGTCCTGTTTATATTTTTTTTTGCATAGAAGATTTATCCCACCAATTTTGACTCTGGCATGCATTATAAAAACAAAAATAGCTTAAAAAACCTCAAAAAACACGTTACTTGTATGAAAATCTACCTTACTTGTTATTTTTATTGTTTGTTATGTAACCCCTAATACATACCACAAAGAAAGAAAAAAATAAGAAAATAAAAAAAACCATGTGGATCGAGTCGATTGCATGTAAGGATCACTTGATCGTATGGGAGCAAAACAAGTTGGCCAAAATGAACAAAAACTTTTCCATAATTTTTTTATCAAAACATAGAAAAGTTATTTTGTTATAGTGATGTAAATCAATTTTGTGCTTTATAAGTAAAGTGTATAATATTGGCACGAAAATGAGTCAAAAGTGTCTTATGAACTCATGTTTAGGTACAAATCACACTTTACCAAAAAAATAACAATGGCAAAATTACTTCCATCTAAAAATAACTATGGCAAAATTACTTCCATCTAAAAATAACTATGGCAAAATTACTTCCATCTAAAAATAACTATGGCAAAATTACTTCCATCTAAAAATAACTATGGCAAAATTACTTCCATCTAAAAAGCCCTAGTCGAGTAGTAATAGAGAGCGTCGTTGGCGTAACGGCTAGGGCCACCGCCTCCTGTCCGGGAGGTCATTGTTCGAATCCTGCCACGTACCAATGTGATTTCGAATTTTGATTTCATATGTACGTTTATCCGACGCTCTTACGGTGAAGGAAAACATCGTGAGGAATACTGCACATGCCTGCTGAGAAACTCGCAGGTTGTGTGATGTCGACCAACCCGCACTGGGCCCACGTGGTCTACTAAGGCCCGATCGCCCTAATTCAGAGTAGGCTCGAAGGCTCGAACCCCTCGGTGGGGACGTGTATGAGCTGATACGACGAAAAAGCCCTAATGGTTGGTAGGCAGTTTCCCCGTATGTTCTAGAGTTTCGGAGTAGAAGAACATCATGTGTATGAAAAATGAAATCTTTAGTTAGGTTCCCTATTCATTACACGCTGACCAAAAATCGTTACCGTAAAATTAAACATTTTTGAAATATTTTTATTATAAAAATTTTAGTAAAGTGATTTAAGCAGAACTTGAGGAAAAGATTTATTTTTATTTGGATTATCATGTTCCTGGATTCCGTTCATGTAACCTGGACCAATGAATGGGTGAATGATGGTGAGTGAGTTTCTAAATAATATTTTATTAGAACTTATACAGGGTGTAACAAAATTGGTGTGGGTCCCGTTAACTGGGGATTCGACCAATTTTGTGCATTTTTGTATGGAGGTTCCAATTTTTTTTTCAGAATTGACTATGGGTTCCTTGGAGAAAGTATTTCAGTTTGATGAGTAAAGCCCACAGTTAATGGAACCTACACCCATTTTGCTACATATGTATATTATAGTAAAAGTTTTAGTAAACTTTCCGACAATGTTCAATTTAGGAATGCTTGTTTTCCACAAAAGTGTTCATTTATAAGATATGCTCGTTCTAATTTTTCTCTCTTATTATAAGTTGTAACTTGTTATATACATGGTGTAACAAAATTGGTGTAGGACCCGTTAACAAGGGCTTCACACGGAACAACTTTCTTCAGAAAACCCATAGTTTTTTTTTTGATTCGATACAAAAATACACAAAATAAGTGGTCATTTAGCTGATCTATTTGGGTAAGAAGTTATTTTTTTTTGTCGCAAATTGATTCTAGGTCTGTAAGTAAAAGTTTTTCAGCATGAGAAGTAGAAGCCCCACCAGACAAAGACAAAAAAACCAAATCCATTTTTTCCCTCCAATTTTTTTATTTCTTCAATTCCTGTGTCACAGTTGCACAAAATGTATCACAGACAGCTTTCTTAGTTGCGCACGTTATACTGTCGAAAAGGAAATTTCAAGCATTTTTTATAGACTAGCACTGACTCATTTCACAGTGACTGACTGGCCATGTAATGCCTGCGTAATACTTAGGTACTACACGTGGAGAAATTTTTGTGAGTATTTTACATAATCTTTTGTTTGTTTGTTACCTTTTCACGCTTCAATAATTCAACCAATCTTAATGAAATTTGGCATGCAGGTAAAGTGTGACACTGGACATAGGCCACTTATCCCGCGAAAATGGCATAGTCCGATGCAGTTCCTGAGGGAACTGTATAAAAACACTCTTTTTTGGTTAATTTCTTGAACATCGCAACGGAATTGTTGTCATTTTTGCACAGAGATCAACTAAAAAAAGAAGTCGTTTTTTCAGTTCCTTCAGGAACTGTATTGGACTATGCTATTTTTACAGGATTGTTATCCTTATTAATAAATAAATAATTATTATTATTAATTATTTATTTATTAATAAAATATGTCCCTCCCCATGACGCAGGCTACCTGCATGCCAAATTTTGTCAAGATCGGTTGGGCTGTTGAAGCATGAAAAGGTAACAAACAAACAAACACATTTTAACATTTATAATACCTGTTAATTATCCTTACTAATACCATTATATAATATACCAGCAGCCCGTCCCGGCTTCGCACGGGTGGACATTTATTTTTCAAATATTTTGGGATTAACGTAGAGTAAATGTACCTTTGCGTCCGCTGTGTAGAGCCAACCACGCGTCTGCAGAGTTGCCAGATGACTTTTGTTAAATGTAGCTAAATAATGTTTAAAAAGTCACTAAAACAATATAAAAATGGCAATTCTGTCGCTAGATGTATGGTGTTACTGTGCTTGAAAAGTCGCTAAAATGCATGAGGCGTCGATTTTTTTTGTCGCTAGACTGCTCCGAAAATACGTTAGATCTAGCTACTAAGTCGTTAAATTGGCAACACTGGTGGCTACTAATTTCATAGATTTGCACGCCCCTCTCCCTCGCCGCGTTTTCCGCTGCGCTGCGTGGGGCCACAGCCGCCACACCGACCACGGCATGGCGGCGCGGCCCTTTTTATTGAACTTGGCTGACACACTTCTTCTTCATCTTCTTATCGTGCTGTCCAAGGGATAGACGGTGCTTGCCTGGTGTTGCATTTAGCAACACCCACGGTCACGTGTATGGAAGACACACTGCCGTGTGTCTAGACCCGTCGGCCATTTCTATCACCTTGTTTTGTAAATAATTACGAAAAAGGAGCAGCCACTTTATTTTTTATCAACAAATACTAGCCAGAAATAAACTATTATTTAATTAGGAGGAAAACATAACAAACAAAATAAGTACCTAATAGAAATATCGCGAATGAACGTAAATGGTTTAGGCGTTCAAAACAAACAAAATAAATAGGTACTCTACCAACCATAGAATAACAATAATGACAGAGCTCTTAGGCTTGGTACAAACTATGATTATTTGTGACCGAAATCTGATCGCAAGTTGCATACACACTTGGAAAAGTTGAGTCTGACGAGAGAATTTTATGGAAATCCTGCGCACATTGGCCTCGGAATAAGCCAAATTTCAAATATTATTATTTTTTATCCTACTAAATATTATAAGCTCGAAAGTTTGAAAGAATAAATAAAATAAATAAATAAATAAAATTATTTTATTGCAGACAACCGAGATCCATATTTGTGTTCAATGTATGGATGTATGTTTGTAACTCTTTCACGCAAAAACTATAAAACGGATCTGGCTAAAATTTGGTAGTTAGACAGATTAGGACCTGGATCAACACATAGGCTACTTTTTTCCACGCTCGCGAGCCGCTTGCGGCTCGCGCACTGCGCACCCTCAACAAGTCATATAAACGGTGTCCACGCGGGTGAACAGCTAGTTTTAAATAATTTCTTATAGTAGCCTATTAGCTAACATAGTTATAGTAAATAACATTAGAATAAAATCATTTATATAAAATAATTAATTTCATTGGAATATTAAAACAATATGATACGAGAGCTATACATTGAAATGATTGCATTTGTTATTAATGGTTCTGAAAAAAGTAGATCAGTTCACATGGACATGATAGAGCCCAAAGACTTACACGGTAAGAGGGACGATCCATTGGAGGTACAGCTGATCAGAATGGCTGCCAAATAGTCTTGGCATGAAATGGTCAGGTCCAGGAAATAAAAACGTTGCCACATTTCAGTACATAACGTGCCGGAGAGTTACTGAAGGGGATGCCGAAAGCCAGGGACAAAATAGAGAAGATCATGTCTGAAAGCGGACTCTGCTTCAGGTCGATATTCATAAAACCCAAGTTTTTGACGTAACAGCGTCTAATAAATCGATGAACGCCACCTGCACGCACGAAAAATGATGACTCATTGTCCCGTTACGTTATGACGTTGTCACGTTAAACTATCGTCCGTATACCGACTTTACAGACAATCAATATTTTTTTGGGTATTATGTCAATATCACCCAAGGGCCTACTCATAGAACTTTTAGTTGAGAGCAGGTTCAGTCCTAACAGTAAGTGTTTGGGTCGTAGAACGTTTAAAATATAAGGTCAAAAACTAGCCTTGGGTCTGATTGACTCTTGCGATTAGGTCCTTCAAGGGACATTTATCAGAGATCATCTTTGATTCGCTCAGCAAGAACAGCAAGAGCTTCCGCCGCAAGGGGGAGAATGAGCATGCCTATTGTACCCCCCAGAGGTCCTATTGTGTGGCTTAAAAGTTTGTAAGTGTCGCCATATTGCTTTGTCTGAAGCATAATGAAAGAAGTTTTTAATACATAGCATCTGCTCAAAGCAGCGTCACGCCGAGTTATTACGCGGTACACCTACTCGTTTGTATTAAGGACCTGTTCTGCTCCACACACTAAGGTCAATTCCCTCCAGACGCAGACACTGATTTCATTCCTTGGTGTTCTGCTCCACACACTAAGGTCAATTCCCTCCAGACGCAGACACGGATTTCATTCCTTGGTGTTCTGCTGCACAAACTAAGGTCAATTCCCTCCAGACGCAGACACGGATTTCATTCCTTGGTGTTCTGCTCCACACACTAAGTTCAATTCCCTCCAGACGCAGACACGGATTTCATTCCTTGGTGTTCTGCTGCACAAACTAAGGTCAATTCCCTCCAGACGCAGACACGGATTTCATTCCTTGGTGTTCTGCTCCACACACTAAGTTCAATTCCCTCCAGACGCAAACACGGATTTCATTCCTTGGTGTTCTGCTCCACACACTGAGGTCAATTCCCTCCAGATGCAGACACGGATTTCATTCCTTGGTTGTTGGTCATTTTATTTCTGCATGAAGTGCTTCCCTACCTCAGAAGGAGTGGAACTCCTTGCCTGCAACATTGTTTACTGATTCTTGAAGTTTAGCAATGATATTGGCGAGAATAAATAGGCAGTATTTAACTTCGCGAATACCATTCTCAACTGCACTGTCAGTTTTATTCGATAAGATGCAGTCAAACGCACTCGAACTGGGATAAGATTTTTTTTAACTTTCAGATATTAGATTGGTTTCCATCCCATAACGTCCCCACTTCTGGAGCATGGGTCTCTTTCCAAACTAAGGAAGATAAGTGATACTCCACACACGGGTCCAAGTCCGGCGGAGTCCGGAGAGACCCCAATGTTAGAAGTTTTTAAGCCACTCCTATAGACACGGCTTAACGACTGTCATCTCACCGCCAACGTAGCTTAAGGGTTTGTCTATTCGCTTCACACCAGAAGGTCGCGGGTTCGATTCCCAGCGGGGGGACAACTTTGTAAGACTCGGTTTGGTTAGTGATAGGGCATTTTCATAGCCCACCTGTCTAGCTACCACCATCTTATCTAGATTTTGCCGCCAAAGATCAATGTAAACAGCATTGATGTGTTTCGGCTTGAAGATAAGATAGCCAGATCCCCATTGCTTTGGGGAATCTTGGTAAGCCCGCCTCCATCTTCAGCATCATTGTCACTTACCATCAGGTGAGATGATGCCAAGGGCTCACCAATTGCAAAAAAAATATATCTAGTAACAGTATCCAGCACCAACGGCTTCGCTTCGCTTGTGAAGCACGAAAACGGTCGAGACAAACGCTACTAACATTCAAACCCATCCAGACAATGACCGTGGATTAGGTCAGTTAACCTGTCATGTGGCTACGACCGCTTCAAGATTCAGCACAGGTTAGTTATGTCCTAATACCAACAGCAGTAATAAATAGCCACTAGTTTTCCACTGACAGTGAGTCATCGTCCTCTGGCTAGTAAGGTCGAATTGTTTAGAACTGTTGTGTACTAGGCTGGATGTGGGCACTATTAAAGCTATTTGAAACGTCGTAGATCTAGCGTCTGCGCAAGAGCGTGAAAACAATAAACATCATTTTATGTACCTTGTTATGGTACAAATAAATGTAACTAGGTACCTCAGGTTAGAAAAAGAATAGATATGCTTATGTTAGATAAGACAAAAAATATTTTTCTCAATAAAAATCACATCACACTTAATATTATAAAGGCGAAAGTCTGTGAGTGTGTATGTTTGTTACTTCTTCGCGCAAAAACTACTGAACGGATCTGTCTGAAATTTGGTAGGTAGACAGATTAGGACCTGGATTAACACACAGGCTACTTTTTTTCATGCTAGCGCGCACTGCGCCCCCTCCAAGTCATAGAAACGTTGTCCAATCGGGTGAAGCCGCGGGAAACAGCTAGTGATTATATAAATACAGTTAATTAAAATAATTGACAGCGCTAATTAAGTAAAACAATAAAAACCGGCCAAGTGCGAGTCGGACTAGCACTCCGAGGGTTCCGTACCTCCACTCTTCTCCACACAACTACATAGTATAATGACAATGATACCTGTTCACAATACAAGCAAAAGACATCATATGCTTTTTTTGTCGTTCAGTTCGGACTTCTTAGCGCGAGTACGACTCACACTTGGCTGATTTTTATTATTTGTTATTTTACTCGAGTATTAGTACTACAATCATACCAAGTGTCATGCTTGTATGTATTACCGTCTTTACGATAGACCTATATCAAACATACTTCTAAAGACCTATAAAAAACACGTTTTTTGTATGAAGATCCCCTTATTTTTTCACTTTTTCCAATTTTTAGTATTTGCTTTTATAGCGGCAAAGAGAAATACACGTTATGTAAAAATTTCAACTGTCTAGCTATTGCCTGCAGCTCGGCTAACAAATATCATCCCATTCGTAATCACCCCTTTACAGCCCTTATTATTGCAATGTACTCTTAAATAAGTGGGATGCCCTTACTTTAACTAGAGGACTCGGTTTGGTAGGTGGAAGGGATTTTACTAAGCCCGCCTGGCTAGCTACCACCATCTTATCTATGTCTTGCCGCGAAGCATCGATATTAACAGCATTGATGTATTCCGGATTGAAGATAAGATAGCCAGTTCTCCATTGCGTTTGGGAATCTCGGTAAGCTCACTTCCATCTTCGGCATCATCGTCACTTACCATAAGGTGAGATGATGCCAAGGGCTTATCAATTGGGGATAAAAATAGTTATTTGTTATACAAGAGTGCAAAGTTACTTTTTAACCGCGTGCTCAATTTTGATGACCGAGCAAGCGAAGGAGTCTAAATTTGTCTAAATTAGAGACCTGAGCGTTAGCGAGGGAATCAAAAGAGCACGAGGTGAAAAATCTTTGCACTCGAGAGCAACACGTAACTTTTCATTCCACCTCAGCGAGGAAATTACTAAATGAAAAAAAAAACATTTGCGCATTACAAACAGTTTCAGTCAATCCTGTTGGTGTCAAATAAACTTCCTAGTCACTATAATCACTCATTTTAGTTTTTTCACTTGTTTTCAAGTTTCTTGTTTTTAACCTAAGTTTTTAACAATATGACGTGAAAAGAAAATGGCGCGCGCAAAGCAAATTAAAAAAAAAGTACACCAAGAAGGTTCCGAGTCTGAGTTTTTAACAAATTAAAAAAGGTTGTATGATAAATTCGGCACCACGGAGGTAGAAGTAAATAGGTATAATAATGTTTTGAATTCACGATGTTCTAAATTCAATTTACTTTTCTCCTCTAGCGAAGGAAAACGGCTTTTGCACTCAGATACTTACTTAATCCTCTAGCGAATAAAAACGGCTTTTGCAATCAGATATCGAAGAGCAAAAATACAATTTCCGAGATGGGGGGATGAAAATGAATTTTTGGGCCCGTCCTGTCTTCTGCCTGTAGAAGTCATAGACCACGCAAGTGACCTCTAGAAATTATCGAATTTACGAAAAACTTAGCCGTAGTAGCCCTGACTTTTTTTGTATGTATGTATCATTGTATTTGAGCTGTCTCGTGAAAAATTCTGCCTGCAGCTGCTTGACATAGCCCTGTTGCACCTACGACAGCTTTCACTGCAGGTCCTTGATGTAGCTTAGTGCTTCGTAGCTTCATTGCTCTGTTCTGGCGTGGAAACCGTTACCTGTCGCTTGAGTCCAGAACACAGAAATTGGAATAGCATGTCCAGAAGGTTCATGTATTTGATGTCTTATTCAGTCAGCTTATTCTTAGTGTCAGTGTTTTTTTTATCTTTTGAAGTTCCACCTCGCTGTCTTCGCCTTCCTGCAGAAGTTTGTCGCATAAGGCCTGCGTAGTCTTTATTTGTCAAAGTGCATCCCGCAGCTTAAAATCTAAGTCAAGGGCTTTCGCCATACTGCGCGTAAATTTGATGACAAAAGATTACTTATTTTTGCTAATCAGCCTCTTTTGGCATACTGTGATGATGAATTACCATCATCACATCAGCCAAAATACTAGCACTGCTGGACATAGGCCTCCTACGAGTTGGGAGGGGGGGGGGGGGGGGATTTTGCCGTAATCTCCACTCTTGGCAAGAAGGACGCTGCTGCCCATCCTTCACTTTTTGATCCCTAGTCATCTCTTCCGACGCCCTCGAGAAGAGATGGGGTGATGGGACCGCACAACAGACCTCTGGGTATCGAAAATATCTGTATGTATGTTATTTGTAGACCGTATCTCGAAAATCCTAAATGTAATTTCTGGTAAACAAAACTATAGGTAGCTGTAGATTGGTCAGCTGTCCGCCCATGATGCGCCTCCGACCGACCGTACGTAGTATTCCTAATGCTCTTGCGTCGCCGGCCGGTGCTTTCGCGAGAGTATTCGTAAACAAACTTGATCGTGATTATTGGTTAATTCTTTGTTATTTTCGTCAACTTTATGTAATATTTTGTGACTTGAGACTTTTGGATACTACAATGCAATTAATTGTACAATGTGTTTTTCGACAGTTAAATATTTATGTAAAGAGTGCGCAAAATGTATTTTAAGGTGAAAACGTGGAACCGCGACTTCACAAAAAAAATAACACTAAATATTTGTGGAAGTGGCGCCATCTAGCGAGTATTGAGCATTGAGGAGCTTCATCGAACCACCTTAAGCACGGAAATGTTTTGTGTCGTCCCGCAATATTCTTCTAGTGGTAAAAAAGTGCAGACAGAACAAACCCAAGTGAATTATAAATATAAGACTTAGTTGTGATCACAGGAAAACCTAAGATTTTACTTGTTACTACAAACAGTAAGTACTTAGCTAATAGTTATGGAAAATAATGTTTTGTGGGATTTTCCGTTCCTACCTATACAGGTTGTAACAAAATTGGTGTAGTGTAGCGTGGTGCGCGGTTCTCCATATCATTTAAAATTTTAAGAAAAAAAAGCCTTAAAGACTTTTTTTCAACCGGCCCCCCCCCGGTACTGTAGCGTGGTGCGCAGTTATATAATCTTCTTTCATTCGATCTCTATTCATTCCATCTATTTCTTCGTTTCCGCGCATGCGCTGTCAAACTATGTGACATTTGATTTAAAAACCGAAAACCATCATCGTTCATCTTAACCAGCACAAATTATTAATTTATATTTATTTAATTACTGTACTTCCTAAAAGACCCATTTCGGGTAAGATTGATTTATATATGTTCTGTGATTTCTATTTTAAATTTAAGTGTGTCATTTTCTAATTCTTATGTTCTTTTTAGGTCTTATATTTTATCCTCATTAAATTATCTGAACACGCACGGCATCTTTTAAGAACCCACTCCCTACGCCCTACCTAACTAACTACCTGCCGTGCGACAGTAGGTCCCGTGAATCGAGCTTCTACTCATTGTACTGAAAAACTCTTGTGCTACGACTTTGATGAAATCGCAAAAAAAATAATTAACTCTTCATACAAATCGATCGACCAGTTTTGTGCACTTTTGTATGCAGGGAATATTGTTGCTCATTATGATGAGTAGAACCCCCAGTTAACGTTACTTGCACCAATTTTTTACATCCTGTATATTGTATTCTTGCATTTTGCCTTCTCTTAAAGAATTCTGCCAATGTCAAGTCGTTCGTTTAGCTTTGACAGTTGGTTCTTCGCAGTTTATTTATTCACTTTTTAGCTATCCAAACGGCAATGGAGCGTGCTATGCTCGGAGTTTCTCTGCGTGATCGAATCAGAAACGAGGAGATCCGCAGGAGAACTAAAGTAACCGACATAGCTCACAGAATCGCTAAACTGAAGTGGCAGTGGGCAGGGCACATAGCTCGTAGAACAGATGGCCGATGGGGCAGTAAAGTTCTCGAGTGGCGACCGCGCACCGGAAAACGTAGCGTAGGCAGGCCTCCCACTCGGTGGACCGATGACCTGGTGAAGATCGCGGGAAGCCGATGGATGCGGGCAGCGCAGGACCGGTCGTCGTTGAAATCCTCGGGGGAGGCCTTTGTCCAGCAGTGGACGATTTGTGGCTGATATGATGATTAGCTATTTTGATGTCAAAAGTAGTGTTCGTAACAATATCGCTGGTTTTCTCTCTAATATGGTTGTGAGGAGCGATGGCTGACTCTCGCGTTATACTCGTGACCGGGTGCTGTCCGTGTGAACTGGCCTACACTTGTCGAAGGCGTTCATGACATTCAATAATTTTAATGTGTAACTTCTCGTGTCATATTGTTTTCATGTTCTAATGATATTTTTTTTATATCACGTATTGGATTTTGACGTTATTTTGACGTCAGAAAGAGTGTAATTTGCACCTATTTTGAATAAATATCTTGAATCTTCCTGCTCCCAATGTACATGATAATTACACAATTTACACGACTGTATGACTAGAAACTTGTAAAAAATATTAAAACAAACAGAGCTATGTATAACTGTCACTTTGCAGTGTTGCTAGCGTAGGATTATTTCCATTATTTCACCCTCTGTTAAATAGTGCGCTCATCGGTGATAATATTAAAAATGTGTAAATGTGTTTGTTTGTTTGTTAACTCTTCACGCTTCAGCACCTTGACCAATCTTGATGAAATTTGGCATGCAGGGAAAGGACACATACACATACATGTTATCCCGTGAAAATAGCATAGTCCTATGCAGTTCCTGAGGGAACTGAAAAAATACTCTTTTTCTGGTTAATTTCTTTAACATGGCAACGGAACAAGGATTGTTGTGATTTTTCCCAAAAGATCCCCTTTTTTACATTTTTTTTTATGGTTGATGGGATGGAAATGACTTTATTTACTAATAAACATATTATCCTGATATAGTTCCCGAGTGATTTGAAGAAAACTTTGTGATTTTGCTTTGCTTGCGGCTCGCGCATCACCTACCCTCTAAGACATTCACTCTTGTATATCTACCAGATGCGCTAAAACTACCAAGTTTATGATATAGCCTCCCCACTTTCCCACCCTTGGGCATACAGTCACCCTCTAAGACAGTCATAAAAACGATGTCCACGCGGGCGAAACCGCGGGCAAAAGCTAGTTTAAGTAATATGCATATTAATGTAAATAAAAAATCGGCCAAGTGCGAGTGGGACTCGCGCATCGAGGGCTCCACGTCACCACATCTCTCCACTCAAGTACAACTATAATAAATAAATATAAATTATAAAATGATATACCTATTTATTTCAAACCACAGATATCCTTACTAATATTATAAATGTGAAAATGTGTTTGTTTGTTAGTTTGTTTGTTACCTTTTCACGCCTCAACACCTTAACCAATCTTGATAAAATTTGGCATACAGGTAGCCTGTGTCACTGGGAAGGACATAGGCTACTTTTTATCCCGTAAAAATATTATAGTCCGATGCAGTTCCTGAAGGAACTGAAGAAATACTCTTTTTTGGTTAATTTCTCTAACATCGCAACGGACCATGGCTTGCTGTGATTTTTTGCACAGATATGGTTGAGGGGGTGGGATATGACATAATTTACTAATTAGCATATCCAGACATAGTTCCCGAGGGATCTGGGGAAAACTGATTTCCACGTTCGCGCACGTCAGCGTCTTTAAAATGGAGCGACGGATTAAAGTGGTTTTTGTATAGAATTGCTTGAGATGGTGGGAAGTGACAAAGACCGCTAATCAGAATAGCCCGATATAGTTCCTGAGGGATCTGGATAAAACTCATGTCCACCATGCGCACCACTCACCCTCGAAGATAGTCATAAGAACGATGTCCACGCGGGCAAAGCCGCGGGCAAAAGCTAGTTAAATTATAAATCCAAATAGAAAAATGATTTTTAGAGTTCGGACTCCTTAGCTCGAGTACAACTCACAATTGTCCTGTTTTTAAATTTTTGTTGTTTTACTTTAAAATTGGTACTATAATCACAGCAAGTTTTATACTTGTATGTTTATTTTTAACCGCCTCCGTAGCTCAGAGGCAAAGTTCACTGGCAGGAGGTCGCAGGTTCGATTCCCGGCGGGGTCAATTGTAAGACTCGGTTTGGTTGGTGTAGGGCATTTTCTAAGCCCGCCTGGCTAGCTACCACCATCTTATCTAAGTCTTGCCGCCAAATATCAATGTTGATATCATTGGTGTGTTCCGGCATGAAGATAAGACAGCCAGTTCCTCGTTGCGTTGAAGAACCTTGGTAAGCCTGCTTCCATCTTCGGCAACATCGTCACTTACCACCAGGTGAGATGTTGTCAAGGGTTAACCAATTGTGAATAAAAAAAAATAAAAAAAAACCGTTTTTACAATAGAACAAAATCAAATTAACCTTAAAAATACGTGTATAGTATGGGGACCCGTATATCCCTTAGTTTTTCTTTTTTTTGTTATGAGCAAATCCCTCAGATTCTGCGAAAACTTCAGCCAGCCACCTAACACGGTTCTAAAAATACAGCCTTTTAACAGTGGGACATCAGATCACAAGAAAAGTCGGACAGATGGACAGCGTAGGCTTAGTAATGGACCCTATTACCGAAGTATATATATTAGTACTAACATACAGTATGGACACTCCCTGCCGCTCTCTAGATTGTGACCTCACCCCCTCGTCACCCAGATTGATACAGATTGGTTACAGTTTGGTTGTCGAACGTATAGGATTTCGCCGCCAAATCTTCGATCTTTCGATTTTCCTTTTTTGAAATGTCATTTCTGGTTGTATGTACTGTCCAGGGTGTGCTATTACCATACCCCGGACAAAATTGAAAGACGGATCAAACAAAATTACGGTGAAATTCTATACGTTCGACAACCAAACTGTAACCAATCTGCATCAATCTGGGTGACGAGGGGGTGAGGTGGCAGGTAACTTTAAATTAGTTCTTGCTAGCAAAGGATATGAATGTACTCTTGATTATAAACAACTTTCCCAAAGAAATTATATGTCAAATCAGAAAAAAAAATTCGGCCCTTTATACATTTTTTTTATTTTTTTATTCACAATTGGTAAACCCTTGACAACATCTCACCTGGTGGTAAGTGACGATGTTGCCGAAGATGAAAGCGGGCTTACCAAGATTCCCCAACGCAATGGGAAACTGGCTATCTTATCTTCATGCCGGAACACACCAATGATATCAACATTGATATATAAGCCGATTTGATAACTTATTATGTATCGGGGACCAAAAACTTTTTTTTCTGATTTGACGTATAGATTCTTTGGGAAAGTTGTTTATAATCATGAGTACATTCATATCCTTTGCTATCGAAAACTAATTAAAAGTCATCCCATATATATAATTTTCTATTACTAAGCCTACCGGGTGATTTTTTTTATTATATCAGCTCATATACGTCCCCACCGAGGGGCTCGAGCCTACCCTGAATCAGGGCGATTAGGCCTTAGTCGACCACGCGGGCCCAGTGCGGGTTGGTCGACTTCACACACAACCTTCGAGTTTCTTCGCAGGCGTGTGCAGGTTTCCTCACGATCTTTTCCTTCACCGTTAAAGCAATCGGTAAGTATGTACGTAAGTTTTTGAAAAACTCATTGGTACATTGGCCGTCCAGATTTGAACCCGGCACCTCTGGTTAGATGGACCGAGTCGTTACCGGTTGAGCCACCGACCGGGTGATTTACTTGTACATAAATTAACATTGAAATTGTCGTACGTATTTCAATGTCTTGTAATTTTTCTGTATTTGTATAGGGTATGACTTTTAATTAGTACTTGATAGCAAAGAATATGAATGTACTCGTGATTATAAACAACTTTCCCAAAGAAACTATAAGTCAAATCAGAAAAAAAAATCGGTCCTTTATACATTTATGCCGATTTAATAACTTATTATGTATCGAGGACCAAAATTTTTTTTTCTGATTTAACATATAGTTTCTTTGGGAAAGTTGTTTGTAATTACAAGTACATGCATTGCTTGCTACCTGTCAATAAGGCCGCCTATTGTATAGGCTTTCTTCTATTTTGTCAATTTCTTTTTTTATGTTGTGATGCAATAAAGAATATTGTATTGTATGCATGTCTTTTGTAATCAAAAACTATTTAAAAGTCACCCTGTATATATCACTGAGCTCCTCCTATATAGTTGAACCGATTTTGTTGACATTTTTAAGAAGAATAACAATGAAATTGCAAAATTATACTTAGTTGTTGTTGTTATCGCAATAGGTTTTAAACGTATTCAGCGTTACTAATTGTTAGGATTCCTTACCAGGTAACAAAACCCTATTACTAAGCCTACGGTGTCTGTCCGTCCATCTGTCTGTTTATCCGCATTTATAGTTATAGTCCTGATATAAAGAAACAATATAACCGACATAGCTCACAGAATCGTTAAACTGAAGTGGCAGTGGGCAGGGCACATAGCTCGTAGAACAGATGGCCGATGGGGCAGTAAAGTTCTCGAGTGTCGACCGCGCACCGAAAAACGTAGCGTAGGTAGGCCTCCCACGCGGTGGACCGATGACCTGGTGAAGATCGCGGGAAGCCGATGGATGCGGGCAGCGCAGGACCGGTCGTCGTGGAAATCCTTGGGGGAGGCTTTTGTCCAGCTGTGGACGATTTGTGGCTGATATGATGATGATGATGAAAGAAACAATTAATAAAAACTGACCAAGTGTGAGTCGGACTCGTGCTGAGGAGTCCCAACTATATAAAAAAAAACTTAAACACTCCAGGTGTGCCGACAGAAGTGATTTTTTTAAGTTTTGACCCTGCGAGTGTTCCTGGTGTCAAATATGGTAAAGGTAACAGTGTCGCGAGTTCAATTGTATTTTCTCATCTCGAAAATGCCCAACGCGCAAAGAAGTTTTTACTTCATAAAAACAAGATATTTCCGTTGCTAGTTTTTCGTTTTTAATTAATAGATAAGTAGGAGGTATCATTATTAGAGTTCCGTGTGGTAGCCGCCGACATCCGGTAGGGTGTGGCACTCCAAGAAGTAGAAGGCATTATTGTTGTACCAACTAGTGTGGAGAGGTGTGGTCACACCCTGGACACTTTATACAACGGGCCAGAAAAGACATTTCAAAAAAGGAATGACGGTACAAACAAAATGGCGGCGAAATCGTATTCGATCGACAACCAAACTGTAACCAATCTGCTTCAACCAGGAATACGAGGATAATTCGCAATCTAGAGAGGGGCAGGGAGTGTCCATACTGTATTTTAGTATTAATATAATATATACTTTGGTGTGGTTGTAAGGAACCCTCGGTTCACGAGTCCGGCTCGCACCTGGCCTGTTTTGTGTTTAGTTTAATGCTAGACAAACAGTGCGACTGTGCGACCTAGAGGAAAGTCATTCGTTTAAAAACAATATGGTTAGGACACTTGTACTCGTATAATATCTGAAGCGGAAAACATACTGACCAGCCAATCGCTGCGGTCGCATTTTATGTGTACCTTAGTGTTACACGTGTGCAAAATAAGTTAGTTTTTTTTTTCCTTCACCCGCGTGGACATCGTTTTAATGACTGTCTTAAAGGGTGATTAGTAAATTATGTAGTTTCCCACCTACTCAACCATCTCTGTGCAAAAAATCACAACAATCGAGTATTTTTTCAGTTCCTTCAGGAACTGCATTAGATTATGCTGTTTTCCCGGAATAAAAAGTGGCCTATGTCCTTCCCCGTGACACAGGCTACCTGCATGTTAAAATTTATAAAGATTGGTCAAGGCGTTGAAGCGTGAAAAGGTAACAAACAAACACATTTTCACATTTATAATATTACTTGCTGTCCCGGCGAACTACGTACCGCCTTACATTACATTACACTGCCCTACCCTACCCTACCCTACACTACACTACCCTACCCTACCCTACACTACCCTACCCTACCTAAACTAGCAGAAGAAGAAGTACACTCGACGGCACGTCATTGTTGATACTTTGTCCTTGAGTTTGCCTCGCTTTATATGATTACTCGACTACCTCAGAAGTAGGGTTATGTTTTTCGAGTGTTTGTATGTATGTATGTATGAAGATTTCTATGTTCCCTGCTACAGCCTGAACGGCTTGAAGGATTTTAACGTATGAGACATCGTTAGATTCGTCTTGATCCCGTGAGTGACATAAGATACATTTTTCACCCGACTGGCCAAAAAAACGGGGTTAAGTTTTAACGCAGTCGAGTTTTAATTTTCAATGAATTCCTAAAGTTTTTTTTTTGTGTAGTTCAGCTTACACTAGTAGTGATACCACTTGCGCGAGGCCGACCGTACGTACGTGGGTTCATAATGAAGTTATCATCATAAACATCGTTAATACGCTTGCTCACTGCTGAGGCACTGAGGCACCCGTACCTTACATAAAGGGGATATAAAAAACTGGCCAAGCGCGAGTCAGAAATGCAAACAAAGGGTTCCTTACCATCATACTAGATGGCGTAAGTTTCTTCACTTTAAAAAAAAACACGTTTTTTGTATGTAACCCCCCCTTATTTTTTCCTTTTTCAAATTTTTAGTATTTGCTGTTATAGCGGTAACAGAAATACATCATCTGTGAAAAATTCAACTGTCTAGCTATCACGGTTCAATGTGATACAGCCTGGTGACAGACGGACAGACAGACAGACAGACGGACGGACGGACAGCGAACTCTTAGTAATAGGATCCCGTTTTTACCCTTTGGGTACGGAACCCTAAAACCGGAAAAGCTCGAGTCAGGCTTTCAAACTGAAGGTTCCGTCACCATCGTATAAGCTAATATATGTCCCCACCGAGGGGTTCGAGCCTACACTGAACTAGGGCGATAGTGCGGGTTGGTCGACATCACACACAACCATCGAGTTTCTTCGCAGGCGTATGCATGTTTCCTTACCATGTTTTCCTTCACCGTAAGAGCGTCAGATAAACGTATATACGAAATAGAAATTCTAAAACACATTGGATGTGGCAAGAATCGAACCACGACCTCCCGGACAAGACTCGATGCTATGCTCGGAGTTTCTCTGCGTGATCGAATCAAAAAACGAGAAGATCCGTAGGAGAACCAAAATAACCCGCATACCCCTTAAAATTGCTAACCTGAAGTAGCAGTGGGCGGGGCACTTAGCTCGTAGAACGGACGGCCGTTGGGGCAGTAAAGTTCTCGAGTGGCGACCGCGCACCGAAAAACGTAGCGTAGGCAGGCGTCCCACTTGGTGAACCAATGACCTAGTGAAGGTGGATGCGGGCAGCGTAGAACCGGTCGTCATGGAAATCCTTCAGATAAACGTACATATGAAATCAAAATTCTAAATCACATTGGTACGTGGCAGGATTCGAACCACGACCTCCCGGACAGGAGGTAGCGGCCCTTGCCACTACGCCACCGACGCCCTTTTTTTGTCAGTAAGGACTTACATATTATTACCGTTGATATTTGCCTAGTAAATTTTTCTTCAGGCTTGCAATCAAATGGAATAATTTTATAACACTTTGCATAAGCACATCAACAACCAACTTCATGACAAAAAAATGTAGAGAGAGACCAAAGTTCCTCGGCCTGATGTGATTGAACCTGCATTTTACACACACACACATACAAACACAAACACATATAAGCACACATTCACATAGAAATGTGCATATTAATGTGTGTAATGTGAGGATTTCTTTTCATTAAACTTATAGTGTAAAAACTCGTTTCTGTTCAGGCGTTGTGACTTAGTACTGCAATTTGGAATGTGTTAGGTTTGAAGATTATTGTGCACATTTAAAGCTTACCCAACTTTTAACTTCGTAAACGTTGAACCGCCTTCGTGGCGTAATGGTTAGTCCATTCGCTTCACACCAGGAGGTCGCAGGTTCCGGTGGGGTCTACTTGTAAGACTCGGTTTGGTTGGTGATAGGGCATTTTCTTCTCCCGCCTTGCTAGTTTCTATCTATCTTATCTAAGTCTTGCCGCCGAACATCAATGTTAACAACATTGATGTGTTCCGGCTTGAAGATAAGACAGCCAGTTCTCCATTGCGTTGGGGTTTTTCTTCGTCATCATCGTCACTTACCATCAGGTGAGATGATGCCAAGGGCTCACCAATTGTGAATAAAAAAACGTCATAATTGAAGGTACTAACAAGGAAGGGTACCCAACTGTCCGACTCCGATTTGATTTATTTTGATATATGTTATAGAGTAGTCTAAAATAACGGACACATATTTTTTTTAGCTGCCCAAACTCAACCTGTTAGGAGAAAATGGCCTTCAAAGTACTGAAAATAGACCAAACCTTCCAATTTCTAAGAGATTCGTTCAAAAAAATTGATAATTAATTACTGGTTTCCTTATATGTAGGAGAACATGAATAAAGAATGGGGATGTGTTTTGTCATTTCACCACAAACTGATTTAAAAAAAATATATATAAAAAATGAGTTTGTGGTGAAATGACGAAACACGTCCCCATTCTTTATTCGTGTTCTCCAACATACGAGTATAACGAAACAAGTAATTAATTATCATTTTTTTTTGAACAAATCTCTTCTCAGAAATCAGAAGGTTTGGTCAATTTTCAGTACTTTGAAGGCCATTTTCTCCTAACAGGTTGAGATTGGGCAGCTAAAAAAAAATACGTGTCCGTTATTTTAGACTACTCTATAACATATGTCAAAATAAAACAAATCAGAGTCGGACAGTTGGGTACCCTTCCTTATAAATCATTTAAAATTTAAATACTATATTTATAAACAAAATATAATATTATGTGGCTAACTAAATGTCAAGCATGGAAAAATTTGTCGTATACATAATTATTATAAATAACCATCGTAGCTTTTGTTTTCATTGACGGTTTTGGATGTCAATATTTTGCAATCGATATAATTATAGACAAGGGGGCTTGTTGTTTTTGCTCCAAGCTATGGTGAAACATTTATGACACCATTTTTAAGGGTTCCGTACCCAAAGGGTAAAAACGGGACCCTATTACTAAGACTTCACTGTCCATCCATCTGTCTGTCTGTCACCAGGCTTTATTTCATGAACCGTGATATCTAGAGAGTTGAAATTTTCATGGATGATGTATTTCTGTTGCCGCTATAACAACAAATACTAAAAATTAGAAAAAGTGAAAAAAGGTGGTATTCATACAAAAAACGTGTTTTTTTAAACGTGAAGACACTAGCGCCATCTAGTATGTGGTACGGAACCCTTTGTTTGCGGTTCTGACTCGCATCTGGCAGTTTTTTTTCCATCATCATCATCATCATCATAGCAGCTGAAGGACGTCCACTGCTGAACATAGGCCTCACACCTATTCCAAAAACCACGATTCGTTCCGCAATAAATGCGAACCAAATTCTACTTTGTTCCCTAGGGAGTTTGGTTTCTTTCTTCTGATTGGTCCGCGTTCACGCTGGAGTTTGAGATATCTCTCTTCTGATTGATTCGTGGTTCTGTTTTCTCATAGGTAGTGATGGAAAATTGTGTGTGTCGCTCGGGGCCAAAATATTATTCTCGGGTGACGTATATTGAATTCGTCACTAAGCTCTACTTTGCTTAGCTCAGAATTCTAACCAGCGGCCCTGGAACAAAATATTACTTTGTCCCTTTGTTACACAAATAACTTTTACTCGACTGCCCAAAACGGAAGGTAATCTTTTTTCGGGTGTACTATGTATATCTGTTGGTTTGGCTGTAGCCTGAACGGCTACATGGAATTTGGAATGCGAGAAGTCGTTAGATTCGTTTTGATCCCCCGAGTTACATAGGATACCTTTATACCCACCCCACTGCCCAAAAAGAGGGGAAAGCAAACACGTTTTTATGTTTTTTTTAAATTTAATTGGTTAGGCTATTAAATAAACTATCTTGATCAAAAAATTTTGGATTTTGTTATATTTTTCATTTTAAAAGATATATTAAAAAAATCTTACTTAGGTTACACCAACCGCACTTTTTTTTATTCACAATTGGTAAGCCCTTAACAACATGTTACCTGATGGTAAGCGATACGATGTTGCCGAAGATGAAAGCGGGCTTACCAAGATTCCCCAACGCAATGGGGAACTGGCTATCTTATCTTCATGCCGGAACACACCAATGATATCAACATTGATATTTTGCGCAAGACTTAGATAAGATGGTGGTAGCTAGCCAGGCGGGCTTATAAAATGCCCTACCACCAACCTAACCCAGTCTTACAATAATTGTAAGGTTAAAGTTACTGATCGCGCCGGGAATAGAACCCGCGACCTCTTATGTAAAGCCAGTGAACTTTGCCTCCGGGCTACGGAGGCGGTTAAATAAAACTCAAGCAATCTAATCTAAAGAGAAAAATAAATCTAAAGGAATAAAAGGCAAACGCCCTTAACAACAGGATCTAAAATCTGTAGATGTCCCAGACAAAAGGTGGGTTTGGCTGCGCGGACGCAAGTGTGGGTGCGAATAAAGATTTGATGGTGTGCGTAAAATATGATGTAGACTTTTGAAGTCGTAAAACTTTATAAACCTATGCAAACTTATGTATTGTAATTGTAAAAAAAACGAGTTCGCGATTTTGATGGGGGTAGATCTCCCTAACAGTAAAGTGCAACAAATACCGAATTAAAAAAAAAAAACAATGTGTGTATGTGACTCCGCTGTCAGCTCTACAGCCTGCATGGCTGAACCGATTTAAGTGAGATTCAGTATTTAGACCTTTTTTGTAAGTTTCCATAAAGGTTGGGGTAAAATTACGGATTATTTCGAGTAACTAATCTACAAATTAAAATATATAACATTTTTACTCAAAAACGGCCTCAAATTTTTTTCTTAATTTTGGTAAATAATTTATTAGAAAACTGATATATCTTAATAGATATATCTTAATATATATAAATCTCGTGTCACAATGTTTGTCCTCAATGGACTCCTAAACCACTTAACCGATTATAATAAAATTCGCACACCATGTGCAGTTCGATCCAACTTGAGAGATAGGATAGGGTAGGGTAGGGTAGTGTAGGGTAGGGTAGGGTAGTGTAGTGTAGGGTAGTGTAGAGTAGTGTAGGGTAGGGTAGTGTAGTGTAGTGTATGTAGGGTAGGGTAGGGTAGTGTAGGGTAGTGTAGGGTAGTGTAGTGTAGTGTAGTGTAGGGTAGTGTAGGGTAGGGCAGGGCAGTGTAATGTAATGTAAGGCGGTACGAAGTTCGCCGGGACAGCTAGTAGATATATATATATCTTGAAGGAAAAATATTGTTTTGACAACCTTTAACTCCAATAAGTTGTTCAGTTTGATGACTAGCCCACCTTTATGTTACACACACACACACACACACATCAGCTCATATATACGTCCCCACCGAGGGGTCGACTCTACCCTGAATTAGGGTTAGGAATTAGGATGCGGGCCCAGTGCGGGTTGGTCAACTTCACACACAACCTTCGAGTTTCTTCGAAGGCGCGTGCAGGTTTCCTCACGATGGTTTCCTTCACCGTAAGAGCGTTGGATAAACGTACATATGAGATCGAAATTTGAAAACACATTGGCACGTGGCAGGACTCGAACCACGACTTCCCGGATAGTAGATAGTGGCCCTTGCCGTTGCGCCACCGACGTTCTTCTATGTTACACATTTATGTTACACACTTTTACGTTACACACTTTTGTGTTACACACTTTTATGTTACACAGTGTAAACGTATTTATGTTCCATTGGCTGAGCCTGAGCCTAAACGGCTTGATCGATTTTGGAGTTCAAGGTGTCGTTAGATTCGTCTATACCCTTTGCAAAGTATATATATTAGTACTAACATACAGTATGGACACTCCCTGCCGCTCTCTAGATTGCGACCTCACCCCCTCGTCACCCAGATTGATACGGATTGGTTACAGTTTGGTTGTCGAACGTATAGGATTTCCCCGCCATTTTGTTTGTTTCGTCATTCCTTTTTTGAAATGTCATTTCTGGCCCGTTGTATGAAGTGTCCAGGGCCAGTGCCCTTTGAGTGACAACTCGCATTTAGGATGCTTTTTACACACTTTAATTTTTTTTGTTATTAAATTGGTTAAGTTTTTAATATTGTATTTAGCTGATCCAAATCAGAATACTATGAAAACAACACGGTCAAGTGCGACTTGAGGTCACACAAACAGGGTTTCGCACCAAAACTTAAACTACCAACAGACCAAGACCTCTCAGTACATAAAATTAAATAGGGTTCTACTTATTCTGGACTTCAGATATTTTTATAGATTTTTCTGTAATCTATGTATTTAACTTCACAAAGTGTTATTTTTTCAAGATTTTTGGTCCAGTAGTTTCAAAAAAGGGGTGGAAAGGGGCGTCAATTGTCAATTTTTGGTCCAGTAGTTTAAAAAAAGGGGTGGAAAGGGGCGTCAATTGTCAATGTTTGGCCCAGTAGTTTCAAAAAAGGGGTGGAAAGGGGCGTCAATTGTAAATTTTTGGCCCCGTAGTTTCAAAAAAGGGGTGGAAAGGGGCGTCAATTGTCAATTTTTGGTCCAGTAGTTTCAAAAAAGGGGGGGAAAGGGGCGTCGATTGTCAAATTATGGCACAGTAGTTTCAAAAAAGGGGTGGAAAGGGGCGTCAATTGTCAATGTTTGGCCCAGTAGTTTCAAAAAAGGGGTGTAAAGGGGCGTCAATTGTCAATTTTTGGCCGAGTAGTTTCAAAAAAGGGGTGGAAAGGGGCGTCAATTGTCAATTTTTGGTCCAGTAGTTTCAAAAAAGGGGGGGAAAGGGGCGCCGATTGTCAAATTATGGCACAGTAGTTTCAAAAAAGGGGGGGAAAGGGGCGTCAATTGTCAATTTTTGGCCGAGAAGTTTCAAAAAAGGAGGGAAGGGGCGTCGTATGTCAATTTTTGGCCCAGTAGTTTCAAAAAAGGGGGAAAAGGGGCGTCGATTGTCAATTTTTATTTTGGTAATTAATTTTCGTTGCCATGAAATTTTCTTTAGGTAAATTACATCGTTGTTTTTTTACACGACTGCCCGCAAAAAAAGGAGTGTATTCTTTTTAGGTCTAACGTATTCTTTTTAATCTTCTAAAAGGCCTGATGGATTTTAAAGTGCGATGTATTGTTAGATTTCTTTTGATACCCAACTATGTATGCAGTTGTGTTTTCATTGAAAAAAATTGCCGAAACTTTTTAAAAAGTTGCGGTCCTAACTGTACTTTCTATAGCTGATTTTATGTTTAGTTAATTGTTTAGTAATAATACTACTCATACTGATTATACTGAACCGCTTTTTTTACAATTGATAAGCCTTTTGCATCATCTCACCTGAGGGTAAGTGACTATGTGACCATTTGGTTTCCCCAAATAGTCAATTCGCAAATATTTTTTTATACTTCATAGAAAATGGTCGACTGATTATTCAAGTTTTTGCGTTTTTGTATGAAGTATAAAGTTTTTTTCACAATTTTATAGGATTCCTCGAGAAAATTTAGGAGCTGGATCGTTTCTTTTGCTCTAATATGGTTGGCGATTGTTTTGCTCTAATATGGTCGGCGATTGTTTTGCTCTAATATGTTCGGCGATTGTTTTTCTCTAATGGGAGGAAAGGGGCGTCAATTGTCAATTTTTGGCCGATTAGTTTCAAAAAAGGGGGGGAAAGGGGCGCCGATTGTCAAATTATGGCACAGTAGTTTCAAAAAAGGGGGGAAAGGGGCGCCGATTGTCAAATTATGGCACAGTAGTTTCAAAAAAGGGGGGGAAAGGGGCGTCGATTGTCAATTTTTGGCACAGTAGTTTCAAAAAAGGGGGGGAAAGGGGCGTCAACTGTCAATTTTTGGCCGAGTAGTTTCAAAAAAGGAGGGAAGGGGCGTCGTACGTCAATTTTTGGCCCAGTAGTTTCAAAAAAGGGGGAAAAGGGGCGTCGATTGTCAATTTTTATTTTGGTAATTAATTTTCGTTGCCATGAAATTTTCTTTAGGTAAATTACATCGTTGTTTTTTTACACGACTGCCCGCAAAAAAAGGAGTGTATTCTTTTTAGGTCTAACGTATTCTTTTTAATCTTCTAAAAGGCCTGATGGATTTTAAAGTGCGATGTATTGTTAGATTTCTTTTGATACCCAACTATTTATGCAGTTGTGTTTTCATTGAAAAAAATTGCCGAAACTTTTTAAAAAGTTGCGGTCCTAACTGTACTTTCTATAGCTGATTTTATGTTTAGTTAATGTTTAGTAATAATACTACTCATACTGATTATACTGAACCGCTTTTTTTACAATTGATAAGCCCTTTGCATCATCTCACCTGAGGGTAAGTGACTATGTGACCATTTGGTTTCCCCAAGAGACCCATAGTCAATTCGCAAATATTTTTTTATACTTCATAGAAAATGGTCGACTGATTATTCAAGTTTTTGCGTTTTTGTATGAAGTATAAAGTTTTTTTTAACAATTTTATAGGATTCCTCGAGAAAATTTAGGAGCTGGATCGTTTCTTTTGCTCTAATATGGTTGGCGATTGTTTTGCTCTAATATGGTCGGCGATTGTTTTGCTCTAATATGTTCGGCGATTGTTTTTCTCTAATGGGGGGAAAGGGGCGTCAATTGTCAATTTTTGGCCGAGTAGTTTCAAAAAAGGGGGGGAAAGGGGCGTCGATTGTCAATTTTCGCCTATTTTCTTAAATAAATTAAAAAATATTTATTTTAAAATTATAAAAACTATATACATTTAAGTTTCTCACAACAAGTCTTATCGTTTGATTTGTCACATAATATATTTTGAAAAAGTTGTTTTTTTTACAAAAGTTTGTTGTTCTCTAATTTACCCCCCAAAACTAGCCTCCATGTTTAAAATTAATTTTAACTCAATCTGTCCAGTAGTTTCCGAGCAAATTGGCTGTGACAGACGGGCCAGGCAAACAGACACACACGAGTGATCCTTTATTAGTTCCTTTTTTACCTTTTGAGGTATGCAACCCTAAAAAATGATAGAAAGTCTCGCATACCTGAGAGTATTGATATACAACAAAACAGAATACCAGGTATATAACATGTCAAGTAGGGTTCATAAAATGCTGTCACGGCTGAAGGTAGGTACGTGACAACATCATATTAAGTGCTCAAAAAGTGTACTACTATTTGCTGCTAGATATCACTAGTAGATAATATATAAGCACAGTATTATAATAAAGCGGCTTACATAAGCGCAACGAATGTACTTACGCAGAGCAACGGAAGGGTAGTTGCGGGGCAGCGGGCGGCGGGGCGGGGCTGACTATAGGCTAGTATGGGCTAGTACCTACGCCGGTGGCGCATCGTGCGACATCAAAGGCGTTGCGCTACTGTAAGCCATATCGTAATACTGTGATATAAGTGAAAAAACTTTATGTGTCTGTTTTTAGGGTGATATTTGAATAACCATATAATATTAGGCGTTTCACACACGGCAGCTTTAGTGTATATTAGTGTACACACGGCGCCACATCAAGCTATACAAAACCAGTATACGCGGGCCTCGCGCATGTTGAAACGCAAAGGCGTAGCGCGACTCGCGCAGCCAGCTTATACTGGTTTTGTATAGCTTGACGTGGCGCCGTGTGTACATACATCCCGGGATACAACATTATAGTTGTCGTGTATGGTCTCCAAACGGTTTCTATGGAAAGATGTAATGAGATATATCAATTCAATTCAATTCAGTTCACTAGCTTTACACAGGAGGTCGCGGGTTCGATTCCCGGCAGGGTCAATTATAAGACTCGGTTTGGTTGGTGGTAGGGCATTTTCTAAGCCCGCCTGGCTAGCTACCACCGTCTTATGTAAGTCTTGCCGCCAAATATCAATGTTGAAATCATTGGTGTGTTCCGGCATGAAGATAAGATAGCCAGTTCCCCATTGCGTTGGGTAATCTTGGTAAGCCCGCTTCCATCTTCGGCAACATCGTCACTTACCACCAGGTGAGATGTTGTCAAGGGTTTACCAATTGTGAATAAAAAAATAAAAAAACCAATATATTTATTCAAAATAGGTGCAAATGACACTCTTTCTGATAGTCAAAAAATAATAATAACAATTTCATTTGTAAAGAATCAAGAAATAAACAGTAATTAGTTAATAACTTCAAAATTCAATCCTTTATATAAACCAGATTATGTGATTAAAACATGAAAACAATATGACATGAAAAGTTATGAAAACAATATGACATGAAAAGTTATGAAAACAATATGACATGAAAAGTTATGAAAACAATATGACATGAAAATCATTTAATGTCATTATTGCCTTTGACAAGAGTAGGTCATTTCGTGTATAATGTACATTTTTACATTATAGTAGCCGTGTGTGAAACGCTGTATGGTCCCCTCTTCACCTGCTTCACCCCCCACGAGTTTCGGAACAAACCGACCATCTGACCTTATCTATTGGGTGTAAGCCAATTTTTTTAAGCAGTGATTTAGTTCCACAGTCGGCCTATATATAATTCGTTATTTATGTTTCTGCTAAATTTTAAATTCAGGATTGATTAAACATATAACCTATTTAAGCGTCGGTGGCTCAACCGGTAACTACTCTGTCCATCTAACCAGAGGTACCGGGTTCAAATCTGGACGGCCAATGTACCAATGAGTTTTTCAAAAACTTACGTACATATCATTACCGATTGCTTTAACGGTGAAGGAAAACATCGTGAGGAAACCTGTACACGCCTGCGAAGAAACTCGAAGGTTGTGTGTGAAGTCGACCAACCCGCACTGGGCCCGCGTGGTCGACTAAGGCCTAATCGCCCTGATTCAGGGTAGGCTCGAGCCCCTCGGTGGGGACGTATATGAGCTGATATAATAAAAATTAACCTATTTGTCTGTCATGCAACGTGTCCTATGGACATTCAGGACATTCTTGTGCTATAACACAACGCCTTCAGTGTATAAGTCAAAGCCGAAAATCAGTGGCGTAGCTGTAACCAAAGGCCCTAGGGCAGAAAGTAAACTATTTAAAATAGTTTGTTTCGTATTTGTCGTGTTCCGAATTTGACGTAGGTACTCCAGATTAATTTTTAGGAATGAATAATTGGATAAATTAATTAATATAGGGTATTGGTATGCAAAAATTCAAAACATGGGACATTTTGGAGAATTTGAGAGACATGGGAGGAAATTTTCACTAGTTCAATTTACAGTTTGTAAGTCGGAGTCCGAGGGGCCCCCTGAGCTTGGGGGCCCCTGTGCACTGTCCCGTCTAGCCCTCCGTTAGTAGCTACGCCACTGCCGACAACACTAAACCGGCCACCGTTGGAACTGCACGAATCGGTGCGCTGGCGCCTCTAATGGGATGACGACAGCATCAGAAATAAATTATGATCTCTTGATCACTAAATTGCCCTCCTACTTAAACTTCGGAAAACCTTACTCGTTTTGTTTTCCATCAAGTCTTCGATTTTTAATTCACCAAAATCACAAAATGAGTACATAAACGAGTGATAAAAAGTAAATCAGATGGCTAGCATTCGTCATCTCTATTGTCCCGAATGGCTAAACAACGGTGAATAGGGCGAGTGGGGCCGAACCTCTTCCGTCTCGCCCCTCGACCTCCGTACGATCGCTATGTTTAGAGACGTCTCCGTTGGACGCATGTATGATTGGATGAAAAAGTTTAAAGTAGAAAATTGGTATAAAAAAAAAGAAAAACGAGGTAGCCGTACAGTAGTCGTATATGATGTGTAACATCTGACATAACTAAAAAACTTCACTATAAAAAACTGAAGAATAGAAGCGTCGGTGGCTCAACCGGTAACGACTCGGTCCATCTAACCAGAAGTACCGGGTTCAAATCTGGACGGCCAATGTACCAATGAGTTTTTCAAAGACTTACGTACATACTTACCGATTGCTTTAACGGTGAAGGAAAAACATCGTGAGGAAACCTGCACACGCCTGCGAAGAAATTCGAAGGTTGTGTGTGAAGTCGACCAACCCGCACTGGGCCCGCGTGGTCGACTAAGGCCTAATCGCCCTGATTCAGGGTAGGCTCGAGCCCCTCGGTGGGGACATATATGAGCTGTAATGATGATAAAAAACTACAAAAATCTAAGAAAAAAAATAGGTATAAAAAATTAAAAACGAGCGAGCCTTACAGTAGTCGCATATGACGTGTAATACGTGACATTACTAAAAAACTTCACCCTAAAAACCTACAAAAATCTACAAAAAAAATGGTATTAAAAAAATTAAAAACGAGTAAGCCTTACAGTAGTTGCATATGACGTGTAACAACTGACATAACTAAAAACTGTAACCTGAAACCTTACAAAAATCTAATAAAAAATTGGTATCAAAAATGAAAAACGAGCGAGCCTTACAGTAGTCGCATATGACGTGTAACATCTGACATAATTAAAAAACTTCACTGTAAATAACTACAAAAATCTAAGAAAAAAATTAAAAACGAGCGAGCGCAACAGTAGTCGCATATGACGTGTAAAATCTGACATATATAATAACTTCACTATATACAAAACTACAAAAATTTTAAAAAATTGGTATAAAAAAAATTCATCATCATATCAGCTCATATACGTCCCCACGAGGGGCTCGAGCCTACCCTGAATAAGGGCGATCGGGCCTTAGTTGACCACGCGGGCCCAGTGCGGGTTTGTCGACTTCACACACAACCTTCGAGTTTCTTCGCAGGTGTGTGCAGGTTTCCTCACGATATTTTCCTTCACCGTTAAAGCAATCGGTGAGTATATGTACGTAAGTTTCGAAAAACTCATTGGTACAATGGCCGCCCGGATTTGAACCCGACACCTCTGGTTAGGGGAACCGAGTCCTTACTGGTTAAGCCACCGACGCTTTTTTCAAAAAAAATTAAATTGAGCGAACCTTACAGTATTCGTATATGGTGTGTAACATCTGACATAACTAAAAAACCTACCGGCCTTCCAGCCTCGCAGGGCGCGCTCCGGGCTTCAACCTACGCCGAGCTCAGCCTTCGATCCGGCCTCGCATTAGATGGCATAGCTATGTTTCCTTAGCCTTCGTAAAAAAAAAGGCGGCATGGCCATTTTTCTTTAGTTTTTTTGACTGAAAAAATAAGGCGGCATGACCATGGTTCTTTACCCTTCATGACTGTACAAAAACGCCATTCCTGTTACACATTTCCGTCCTTTTTCACGAAATCACTCGCACAGATTTCAGAAAAGCGAGAAGAAAGATGTAAAAAATATTAAAACAAAATGTATTGTTTTCTCAAAATAGCATTAGATTATTAGAAATTAAATGAAGATAAATGCACGCCTATTGTCTAAATAATTTGAGAGCGCGGTGCGGTGGCTTTATGATGACGGGTTTCTTCACCTCAATAAATCACTATTTTACAGGCAAAAAATACATAGTCATCGCAGCAGTTTTTTCGATATTCACGTCATATTTGGAAATACCCAGCATAAGATATCGTCACTTTCAGGAAATTTCAAGAAAATTAATAAGTCAAAAAATTGCTCAATTTGACCACTACGAAAACGTTTTTGTTTCATTCAGTCACACCCTGGACACTTCATACAACGGGCCAGAAATGACATTTCAAAAAAGGAATGACGGACCAACCAAAATGGCGGAGAAATCCTATACGTTCGACAACCAAACTGTAACCAATCTGTAACAATCTGGACGACGAGGGGGTGAGGTCGCAATCTAGAGAGCGCCAGGGAGTGTCCATAATGTATGTTAGTACTAATACTTAATATACTTTGATTCAGTGGTACAAATCTCCGTGGATAAAGATATTATATCTTTGGTCACTAACAAAAGACCATAAGCAGTGTCCATGTCAAAGTTATGAAAAAGGTCTTCGACCAGTGTGTGTTGCCAGTGATGACATACGGAACTGCGACATGGTCCTTACTATGGGCCTCATAAGAAGGTTCAAGGTCACCCAAAGGGCAATAGAGCGTGCTATGCTCGGAGTTTCTCTGCGTGATCGAATCAGAAACGAGGAGATCCGTAGGAGAACCAAAGTAACCGACATTAGCTCTCAGAATTGCTAAACTTAAGTGGCAGTGGGCGCGGCACATAGCTCGTAGAACGTATGGCCTTTGGGGCAGTAAAGTTCTCGAGTGACGACCGTGCACCGGAAAACGTAGCGTAGGCAGCCCCACGCGGGAAGCCGCTGGATGCGGGTAGCGCAGAACTAGTCGTCGTGGAAATCCTTGGGGGAAGCCTATGTCGGCTGATATGATGATGATGATGAAGCAGTGTCATCATATAGTCAATAATTGTTTTTAACAGCTCATAAACGTCCCCACTGCTGGGGCACGGATTTGTCCCATACTGGGGAAGGTTATGCAATACTACCCACACGGGGGCCCAGTCCGGGTTGAAGGAGGTCGTAGGGCTACTGCAGAACCCCACCGCTGTCCGAAGTTCCACACAAGATAAGACAAATAAAAGTAAATACTCTTTATTGTACACACTCATTAAAAAAACACAATGTAAAACTTAAAAAAACTTTAACTTACGAGTACATTAAAAAAATCTTATAAACGTACTAAAGCGGTACAATTTGGGCGGTCTTATCGCTCAAAGCGATTTCTTCCAGACAAGTTGCACTGAACTGCGACCGCTTACAATACGGTCAATAATTTAAAATATAGTATATTGTTCCAATAATAATTAGGGACCTAACAGATAAGCAAACTTTTTACGAAGAGGCCAAAAAATTTTTGCTCCTATTACTCGTAAAATGATTCCTTGTTGGAAGTTGTTCAGTATGATGAGTAGAAGCCCAGGCCTAATTCTACAACAGGTTTGTTACATCCCCTGCAGATACCTACCTACAGCTTTTTTTTAGGGTTCCGTGCTCAAAGGGTAAAAACGGGACCCTATTACTGAGACTTCGCTGTCCGTCTGTCTGTCCGTCCGTCCATCTGTCACCAGGATGTATTTCATAAACCGTGATAGCTAGACAAATGAAATTTTCACAGATGATGTATATCTGTTGCCGCTATAACAAAAAATACTAAAAATTAGAAAAAGTGACAAAATAAGGGGGGTCTCCATACAACAAACGTGATTTTTTTTGCTCGTTTTGCTCGATATTGATAACGGCAACAGGTAGACACTTGAATTATTCACAGAATATTTAGTTTTATACTTATTATTAAAATAAATTTTAAAATTAAAATTAGTCAAATATTTAAGGGGGGCCATACAACAAACGTGTTTTTTTTTGCTCGTTTTGCTAGATACTGATAACAGCAACAGGTAGAAACTTGAAATATTCATAGATTATTTAAAAAAATATTTATTTTATAAATAAATAATTAAATTAAATTAAAACAAATATTTAAGGGGGGCTTCGATACAACAAATGTGATTTTTTTGCTCGTTTTTGCTTGATATCGATAACGGCAACAGGTAAACGCTTGAAATATTCGCAGAATATTGAGTTGTATTATTCACTTGCAAAATAAATAATTAAAATAAAATAAATATTAAGGGGGGGCTTCCATACAACAAACATGATTTATATAGATAATATCACGAAACTTTTATGAAATGGGGATCTGGCTATCTTATCTTCAAGCCGGAACACATCAATGCTGTTATCACTGATGTTTTGCCGCAAGACTTAGATAAAATGGTGGTAGCTATCCAGACGGGCTATGAAAATGCCCTACCACCAATCAAACCGAGTCTTACAAAGTTGACCCCGCCGGAAATCGAATCCACGACCTCCTAGTGTGAAGCGAATGGCCTAACCATTACGCCACGGAGGCGGTTGGAACAGCTACATAGTCATATGTCAGATATAATATACAGGGTGTTACAAAATTGGTGTAGGTCCCGTTAACTGAGGCTTCTCCTCATCATACTGAACAATTTTTGTTCTATGACTGCTGAAATCGCAAAAAAAAATACTCTTCATACAAATTGATCAGCTTATCGTCCAATTTAATGCATATTGGTATGGAAGGTCCAATTTTTTTTAGAATTGACTATGGGTACCTTGAGGAAAGTTGTTCAGTATGATAATTAGAAGCCCCAGTTAACGGGACCTACACCAATTTCATAGCCCGTCTGGCTAGCTACCACCATTTCCATAGCTCGTTTGGCGAGCTACCACAATTTTCATAGCCCGTCTGGCTAGCTACCACCATTTTATCTAAGTCTTGCCAATTTTGTAACATTTTTATATCATGTATCCTATCTACGTCTTGTTAGTTCTATGGCAGTCGCGTCTGCGCGCCCGCAGTTCGTCCTTTTTCTAACAAGGGCACGGGGGCGAAGACCCGCAGCGTTTGCGCTATCGCTCCAACTAATGCCTACGCGCATGGCGTGTTGGTGTGCGTGCGCGCTTGCATAGGCTAGTGGTTTAGAAGTGATTTAGTGCGATAGGTTCGGGTTTCAGATGGGCTGGCTTTGATTAAATTGAGATTAAGTTTGAAATAGCCTTAAATTATATCAAAACTAAATAAATACTTAACAAGAGGTTTAAAGCTATATGTTTAATATATTAATTGCGAGTAGTGTCATACGAAAGAGAGAGATATGTCTAAAGATAATTTCAGTATTAAAATAATTATAAAATTTTTCATCATATTTATCACAGTAAAAAGTGTCGGTGGCTCAGCACAGCAGTTACGACTCAGTCCTCTTAACCATAGGTCCTGGGTTCGAATGCGTAAACGGCCAATATACCAATGAGTTTTTCAAAACTTATGTACCGATTGCTTTTAAAATATCGTGAGGAAACCTGAACATCTGATTACAGATGAGTGTTAAGGTCGCGTAGCACGTGTCTTTAGGTAGATAGGTGTTGGAAAATCTAAATGCCTTACAAGTGACTGCGGGTAGTGCGAAGCAAATCAAATGTAAGACATATCTATCATACAAAGCTTCCAAAATAACTGAGCAATTTTTGACAATATGTATGGGAATTGCATTAATAAAATGCTACAATTGTATAGGGTGCTTGGGTAAAGTTGATCAGTTTCATGAACCATTTGCTGCTTTTCAGCTGAAAAAAATCCCCTTGATAAATTGAGTGAGCTTAAAAGAAGAACAGACAGCCGTTGGGGTAGTAAAGTTCTTAAGTGGCGACCGCCCACCGGAAGATGTAGCGTAGGAATGGCCTCCCACTCGGTGGATGACGAGAGAAGGTCGCGGGTAGCCGCTGGACGCGGACAGCGCAGGATCGGTCATGGTGGTAATGTTTTGTCCAGCAGTGATGAACGTCTTTTGGCTTTTGTTATGATGATGATGATGACGAGCTTCAATTTTTCATCGTATTTATTTGAGAAAATTCGAGATAGTACATAATAAGCAGCTTTGAAGCAACTGGAATTTTCAGTCATTTTGTAGAAAAAAATAGGCCAAGTGCGAGCCAGAGTTGCACACAAAGTTTTCCGTAACATCGTACTAGACGTCTCTAGTTTCTGCACGTTTCAAAAAATTTCGATTCTTGTATGGAAGCCCCGTGTTTTTTTAATAGATAGACAGCTGAAATTTTCACACAATTTGTATGTCATTGTGTGATAATTTCAGCTATCTACCTATTACGGTTCATGAAATACAACCTGCTGACAGACAGACGGACGGACCAATAGCGGTGGCTTAGCAATGGGGTCCCGTTGCTCACCCTTTAAGTGTCTGTAACCCTAAAAAGTTCAAAAGACCGCTCTGTTGGAAAATAACCAATGTTTTCGGTGACTTACTTTTTCAATAGGATATAATAATAGAATAACGTCGCCGCCACTATTATAGTTACAGAAGGGTGCATAAAGCCTTAAATACGTTCGTGTCAAAGATTACTATTTATTCTCTGAAAAATAAAAATAAAACTGGCCAAGTGCGTGTCGGACAGTGCGCAAAGCGTATATTACTATTTATTGTTACTTTTGCAGTTGGGATAGAACATTTTGTATGGAAAATGTATGAACATTTTTACAAATTCAACTGCACATCTTAAACTGGTCGACTATTACTCCTAAACTCAGACAGCTTACTTGACCGTGATATTTTTTTTTGGAAAATAAGAGGTATTTCCAAATAGCGGTTCAGTTGGTAGGGGGTGGGGTGGGACAAGCAACTTTAACAAAAACAACCACTTCAAAACTGTATATTTAATAAACGTATCATTTATCGGAAAATAAACCTTAGCAAATCCTCATTAGTTTTAAAATACCTTGTCAACGATACCCTAATGATAAGGTAAGTGAACAAAAAAAAACACTCCTCATCCCCATAACATAAATGAAAAGTAAATAAAAAATATTTTTAAAAGATTTTATTCCATAACGCTATAGGGGTCACATATTTGTAACATACCAAATCCCAGATTTATAGCTGTGATAGTCTTAAAGAAAAAACGGCTGTGGCGTACCGACGAACAGACCAGACAGACTTGGCAAAACTATAAGGCTTCCAAGTTTGACTAAGATACCCTTAATAAAATACTATTTACCCAATTTTATTGTGTGCTCTGGAGCCTTAAAAAAAGGAAAGTATAAGTGACTTGTTTCTACATTCCCTTTATTTTGTATCTTTTTTTAAAATCCACAGTTAATAAACCAATCTAGCAGAAACAAGAGCTTCTTATTTTAGGTACACCAAAGCATTCCGATTTTGGCGATGGCGACCGGCGACAGGGACCGGCGGCGACTTTCTTTTTTTGTTCACAATTGGTAAGCCCTTGGCATCATCTCACCTGATGGTAAGTGACGATGATGCCGAAGATGGAAGCGGGTTTACCAAGATTCCCCAACGCAATGGAGAACTGGCTATCTTATCTTCAAGCCAATGTTATTAACACTGATGTTTGGCGGCAAAACTTAGATAAGATGGTGGTAGCTAGCCAGGCGGGCTTAGGAAATGCCCTACCACCAATCAAACCGATTCTTACAAATTGACCCCACCGGGAATCGAACCCGCGACCTCCTAGTGTGAAGCGAATTGACTAACCATTACGCCACAGAGGCGATTAAATCGGGTCCCGTGACTCCTGTTTTAAATGAGTTAAGAAGCACTGATATATGCAAGCGACCAGGTCACGCGACAGTATTTATATATAACAGTGGGTCGCGCTACCCGGTCGTGGTCGCGCTACCCGGTCGTGGTCGCCTGTTGTCGCCTATTTAGAATGCTACCTTTAGGGATCCGTATCCATAGTTACAGGTGAAGAGCAAAGCAAGCCGCTGGATGTGGGCAGCGCAGGACCGGTCGTTGTGAAAATCCCTGGAGGAGGCTTTTGTCCAGCAATGGACGTCCTTAGGCTGATATGAATGAATGAAAATCCAAAGGCTGCCAACGAGACCTGAATCGAGTCGCGTTACCCCTGTTTTATATGAATTAAGAAGCACTGATGTATGCAAGCGACCAGGTCACGCGACAGTATTTATACAAAACAGTGGGTCGCGCTACCCGGTCGCGGACGCCTGTCGTCGCCCAAATTCGAATGTTACCTTACGGGAACAGTATCCAAAGTTACAGGCGAAGGTCAAAGCAAGTCGCTGGATGTGGGCAGCGCAGGACCGGTCGTTGTGAAAATCCCTGGAGGAGGCTTTTGTCCAGCAGTGGACGTCCTTAGGCTGATATGAGTGAGTGAAAATCCAAAGGCTGCCAACGAGACCTATGCTGTGCGTACATCCGTCTGTCCGACTTAACATAATACTCTTAACAGTAATAATAGCTACTCACTTGACATTTTCACATAACACTCTTCACTATGGTCTCTATCTTAGCCTCTAGTATTAAAAAAACCATTAAAAACTCTTAAACTAGCTAACAAAGTTTTCTCACAGATCAATAGGGTAATAAACTACTAATCATTTGAATCCTGACCGACGACCTGGTGGTGATCACGGGAAGCCGATGGATACGGGCAGCGCAGGACCGGTCGTCGTGGAAATCCTTGAGGGAGGTCTTTGTCCAGAAGTGGACGTTTTTCGGCTGATATGATGACGATTTCTAAAATGTTTTAAATCACTCAGTGCGAACACGTCCACTGCTGGACATAGGCCTCCCCCAAGGATTTCCACGACGACTGGTTCTGCGCTGCCCGCATCCAGCGGCTTCCCGCGTGCTATGCTCGGAGTCTCTCTGCGTGATTGAATCAGAAACGAGGAGGTCCGCAGGAGAACCAAAGTAACCGACATAGCTCTCAGAATTGCTAAACTTAAGTGACAGTGGCACATAGGTAATAGAACAGATGGCCGTTGGCACAGTAAAGTTCTCGAGTGGCGACAGCGCACCGCAAAACGTAGCGCAGGCAGGCCTTCCACCTGGTGAAATGAATTAAGTCGGTATTTATTTTTGATGCAGTCAAACAGCTATATTTACAACTACTATAAAAGCCATGTTTTAGGGTTCCGTGGTATGAAGCCCTTCGTGCGCGAGTTCGAACCACAGTTTTTTTTTTAGTTTAAGAGCGAGTCGAGCTATTAAGCCACCTGAGGATTCGCGTTTGTCTGATTCCATGTTTTATGCCTTTTTGTCTAAATGTACCAGATACTGGTTTTACGAGTATATTGAATTCGCTTTCGAAATCTGTAAAAAATATAAAACCAGCTTTGCCCGCGTGGACATCGTTTTTATGACTGCCTTTGAGGGTGAGTGGTGCGCGAGCCGCAAGCGGCTCGCGAGCGTCGACATGAGTTTTACCCATATCAGTTTTATCCCAGTGAAGGAAAACATCGCGAGGAAACCTGCACATCTGATTCCAGATGTGTATGAAGGTCGCGTTGCACACGTCCGTAGGTGTAAATCTAAATGCCCTACACGTGACCGCGGGTGATGCTAAGTGCAACACCAGGCAACCGCCGTCTATCCCTTGGATAGCACGGTCAATTGTGCCACACGATAAGATAGAGAGTTTGATCTTAGTTCTTTGAGGGATGTTGCTCTCAGTATTTAATAAAACAACTATGTTTTCTAATGTTAGGTTTTATAGGCTAAAACTCAAACCTATTCGAAGTTTGATTTTCAAACGGGACGTGCTTGTGCGCTCGCGTCGAAAACCGAACCGAACGAGAAACGTTCCAAATTCAAACCCGGCTCCCGGTGCACACAAACACATCTTTTGCGCGAAATTAGTCAGAGTTCCCGAAAAACTTGGTCGGGTCGTCGACCCCCAGTCGCAACACCTAAATATTTTAGTCCCCAAAAAAAACTTGTGTTTACATAACACGCAAAATTTTTAAATAAAACTCCAACCCAAAGGGCTATACTATAACGCACACATTCGAAATTTTCGACTGGTTAACCAGTGTGTGTGACACACACATGGGAGTCTTATAAAAATGGCCAGTATGTACATGACGCACCACTACAATGCAGGGACAACGTAAGTCGCATACAACTGCATAATTCGGCTGAGATGCAAAAAAAAATATTTGGCAATGCGGCCCCTACCGCCGGCAGTCGCGCGCCCGCCGGGGTTAGGTTAGGTTAGATTTTTGGCTCAAAACGCTCGTTCAAGATTTTTGAAAAGAATTTTTATGTCTACTCCACTAGGAGGAGACGCACGGGTCAGTCCTTCCTGCTAGAGCGCATGCGCGATTTTTGAATAAAGAACTTTGTGCGCGCTTCCATTTCTAGTAGGATTCTAATTTGAATTCCGATCGATATTTCTTTTCAATATCAACGGGCGTTTTTTACCAAAAATATGTGATCAGCGGGCGAGATTAGTTTTTAATAATATTCTTATTTGTTTTATTTTTCTAGACAGCAGCGCCGATAATGACTTAATTTGTTACAAAAATTCAAGATTTTTATTTTTCCGCAAAAAAACTGATGTGTCTTGTGTCGTGTAGTGAATTTATTTTTTAATCATTTTTTTTTTATTTGGACTGAGTTTCCTGAGTTTCCGTTGTTTTGTTTATTTGGTAAGTACTTTTTTTTAATTTTATTTTATTTTTCTGTTTCAATATTTTTTTCCTTTGTTGTACCCGCGTCCCGTACTTTATTTTGTGTTGTACTATAAATTGTGGTCCATCTTTACACAAGGGAATAGCCACGTATTGGAGTCTTTTTTATTTACTTTTTAATTGAAGACTAATTTATGAAGTATATGTTAATTCAACTACAATGAACTAGTCGACTGCTAGTCATTTGAGTTACTTTTTAGTATCTGTCCAAAACGAAATGTTGTTCTACAAATGTTTGAAATAGCAAGGCGTGACGTCACAGTTTTTCAGAGTCGTTACTGTACCTACTAATTTTCTAAATTTGATTATTTAAAAATTGAAGACTTGACAACAAAAAAAATACAAAACGTACAAGCTTTTCAAAATTTTTAAGAAATGAATTTAGGAAATTATAATTCGTAATTATTTTTTTATGCTGTCAACTACTCTATTTATAAAACTTTGAATAAAACTACACTTTCTACTAACACTTCCACTTTTATTCTTAATTCAAAAAGTACACCACATCACACAGTTTTTATTCATAATAATAAAAAAAAGACAACAATTTCTATCCTTCGATTGAAGGACACGTCGACGTCGTCTAGTGACGTCAGCGGCTAGGCTCTTTGCTGCCGAGAAAGTCCGCCATCTTGACTAAGTATGTTCTTTTTTTGAAGCCGAACAAGTGCGCGCGCGCCAATCGCGCTATTGCAGCTGTTTGCGTTCGAAATTTGAAAATTTGTTTTACGTCTTGCTGACGATCATGTGGAAAGATAGTCTGTTAAAGATTGTTCTATGAAAACATTAGTTGAAATGAGGGTAAAATCTTCGAGGAAGGAAGGATTGGTGTCACGCCAAGGAGTTTGCATATCTTATGTCACGTTTTAGGAAACAGGCAGAAACTTTTTACCTTTTTGTACAACAAGAGAAAGATTGTGTTATAGTTATTGCACTTTTGTCCATAGAAAGTTACATAATTTTGATCAAAAAAAACCGACTTCAAACAAGAAACTAAGATTCCCCTCGAATTCTCTGGGATGCCATCATCAGATCCTAGTTTCCTTATCATGGTACCACTCTTGGGATATCTCCTTTCTAACATAAAAAGAATCATCAAAATCGGTTCATAAAGGACGAAGTTATCCGCGAACACACTAAAAAAATAATATATACGGTCGAATTGAGAAACCGTTTTTGAAGTCGGTTTAAAAAGAAAAGTCGGCTTAATTCAATTGGCTTAAAAGTTCATAAAAGTAACAGAAAGGCAATAGATAAGTAGTGACATATGCACAAATGTTTATTCGAGAATCGAGATGATCATTTCTAATTTAAGTTCTATGACAAAGATAATACTAAAAATAAGGTAAAGAATACTAAAAAAAACATGTTTATCTACAGCTTAATTCGGTACTTAGCTGCATCAAAATAAATTATATTAAACAATTGCAATCCTACATGCTCCTACTGAATTTTCAAAAAACCTTATTTACTTTGTTTTCCGTTACGATTTTAATTCTTTAATCAATAACAGTTTTTTTGATGTGTAACATCTTTGCTCTCGCTTTCCTGCAATTTGTGGGAGTGATTTCGTGAAATGGGACGGAAATGTGTAACATGGGACGGAAATGTGTAACAGGAAGTCGCGTTTTTTCAGGCTTTAAAAGCGCGGAAAAGGCAAAGGTATCTATGACCATACAGCCTAGTCTGCCGTATCTTTGCCGTCCTTTTTTCAGGCTTTAAAAGCGCGGAAAAGGCAAAGGTATCTATGACCATACAGCCTAGTCTGCCGTAGGAAGTCGCGAAAGCGCGGAATTCTACTTTACGAGAGTCCGACTCGCACTTGGTCGGTTTTTTTCGATGATGCCGAAGATGGAAGTGGGCTTACCAAGATTCGCCAACATAATGGAGAACTGGCTATCTTATCTTCATGCCGGAACACATCAATGTTGTCAACACTGATGTGTGACACTGACACTGACTTAGATAAGATGGTGGTAGCTAGCCAGGTGGGCTTAGAAAATGCCCCACCACCAACTAAACCGAGTCTTACAAGTTGACCCCACCGGGAATCGAACCCGCGACCTCCTGGTGGGAAGCGAATGGACTAACCATTACGCTACGGAGGCGGTTAAAATTACTAAATTAAATCACTGATGACGCAGAAATACTATTTTTTGACAAAGGATAAAAAGTACCTAAATTAAATGACTACAAGTCACCCTAAAACATTGTTAACCCCTGAACATGGCAACCCAGTATTCCATTCTACCTTTTAAACTATTAATAAACCAAGCGCACTACCACCATATTCCATAGACGTACAAAACTAAAAAAAAAAACTTTAAAAAAGGGCGCAAAAGTGCACAATAAGGGCCATGAATCTAAGGACCAGTTGTGAGGAACTGTGGAGGCTTCCGTAATCAAATGTAACGAAGGCCGCCCAGTCCCTTAGTTCTTAGTAGGGTCTGCAAAGAAAGTTAAAAATATCCTTAAGAGAATTTTAGAAATAAGTTAACTGAATCATGCTTAGTCTTTTAATTGTTTGAAATAAACACGCTATCTGAACTTAAGTGGCAATGGGCGGGGCACACGGATGGCTGTTGGGGTAGTAAAGTTCTCGAGTGGTGACCGCGCACCGGAAAACGTAGCGTAGACAGGCCTCCCACTCGGTGGATCGATGACCTGGTGAAGGTCGCAGGAAGCTGCTGGATGCGGGTAGCGCAGAACCGGTCGTCGTGAAAATCCTTGGGGGAGGCCTATGTCCAGCAGTGGACGTCCTTCGGCTGATACGATGATGATGATGAAACACTCTATCTGAACGAAGGCTGACCCTAGCCAAAACACTATGGCTCACAATTTCCTCGGTAAAAATAAATTACGCAGCTACCTCTAAAATTAAACAAATGTTATTTGTGTAATTATGTTTAGTTTTAATGTAAAACTCGTATGAACATAATATCTAAAAATTAAATACGTTTGAAGGTGGGCTAGGGCTAATACTACCATTTTTTGTTTTAATTTTTCAACTTGCTGTCCAGCCTAGAAAATACAGTGTCGTCCGCCGTATTTTATAAGCTGGATATAAAGTTCGAAATTGTGCGAGAGTGAGTAGGACCAATATTTTGCTTAAGACGATACTTTTTTTAATGGTGTTTTATTTCGGGTCAAGAAAGGCGCCTTTAGTGGTTGCTACGATCTAAGATGATAACCACCTTCGTGGCGTATTGATTTAGTCCATTATCTTCACACCAGAGGTTGCGGGTTCGATTCCCGGCGGAGTCTAACTTTTTAAGAATCAGATTGGTTGGTGGAAGGATATTTTCTAAGCCCGCCTGGCTAGCTACCACCATCTTATCTAAGTCTTGCCGCCAAACATCAATGCCAACAACATTGATGTATTCCAGCTTGAAGATAAGATAGCCCGTTCCCCATTGCGTTGGGAAATCTTGGTAAGCCCACTTTATTTATGTCCTTAGCATTATCCAGAAATAAAGCCAAAGAAACCCAAAACATAATTACAATTTATCTTCAAGGCGAGAGTGAATAGGCATTATTTGAGTTTGCGTGTACCATACTCGACTACATCGTCATTCACCATCAGTTGAGATATAGTCAAACGCACTTAATTTTTTTTTAATAATACTTATAAATACTTTCAAAAAGTGTACATATGTTTTTTTGCCAACCCTACAACATTTGCTTGTCTTTCAGCTTTGGACGCAAGGAATTTGCATGGCCTTTGCCATTATAAGTACTTCGAATAATGCATCAATATTATTTAGTTATTTTTACAAGCACCTGTCTCTATGTGATATTATTGGTTTTTAATATGCATAATAATAGGTCATTACAACGCTCCTGTATCGACGTATTGAGAGGTACCGAAGTGACATTTTAATGCACTGATGTGATGATTGTACAAAAAATTATAGCTCTGAATTGTGGGAAACAAATAATTCATCTTTTTTTTATCCACATTTGGTAAGCCTTTGGCATCATGTCATCTGATGGTAAGTGGCGATGATGCCGAACATGAAAGCGAGCTTACCAAGTTTCCCCAACGCAATGGGGAACTGGGTATTTTATCTTTAAGAGGATTGTAAAGCTGCAACTTTTCATACAAACGGCGAAAACGATTTTCACCTCTTAAATGTTAACTGATTTGGACCAATTTTTGATAAGTTGTCAGTCAGAACAAAAACTAGGCTTGTACGTTTTTGTTTTTTCGATAAAGTTAATAAGTTTAATTTTATTGTCGTTCACATATTTTCATATAAAACTAATTTTGGCCATTTTTTTAAATTATAATCAGTAATTTAAAAAACGAAACATGTAAGCATAGCTTTTGTTCTGTCTGACTGACAACCTGTCAAAAATTGGTCTAAGATGGTTAACATTTAAGAGTTAAAAATCGTTATCTCCGTTTTTATGAAACTTCGAATTTTCGTCGTGGGTTCACAGTCCTCTTAAGCCAGAACACATCAAAGCTGTCAACATTGATGTTTAGCGGCAAGACTTAGATAAGATGAGAGTGAATAATCAAAGGATGATGGTAGCTAGCCAGGCGAGCATAGAAAAATACCTTTCCACTAACAATAAAATGGCTTAATAATAATAATTTAAAAGTAAATATAAATAAAACAAAGTACATAAATTTTAATAATTATAACAAAGTTTTTTCTATAAATTACAAAAATGAACTTCTCTCGAGGGAAATAACTACAAAATTTCTTGGCATAGTAATTGATGAAAAACTAAATTGGAACGGTCACATAGAGAAGATTTGTAGTAAAATTAATAGATTTATTTTTCCCTTGTATAAGTTGACGCAAATTGCAAGTAGACATCAGCATACTAAGCTTATATTGAATCTGTATTAAGGTATGGTATCATAATCTGGGGTAATAGTACTGATATCTCTAAGGCATTTATTGCACAGAAAAAGTGCATCCGAGCAATTTGTAACGTTGCTCCTCATATATCATGCAAACCCCTGTTTAAGTCGCTGAAGGTACTACCGCTCCCATGTCTGTACGTTTTTGAATGTGCAAAATTTGTGAAACAATATCAGTCCAGTTTTTACACACAGGCAAAGGACACAGTGCCAAGAAGTAGACGATTTCCGGAATTCTTAGTCCATGATGAAATTCCTAAAACTACTAGATTTACCAAAAATTGTTACTGGATGTGCAGGTTAATCTATAACAGACTTCCAGCAAATATGAGCGAGTTACCCTTGACTCAATTTAAAACTAGCTTGCATAGATGGCTGACTCAGCGTAATTTTTATTCAATTCAAGAATTTTTAGAACATAAATTGTAAATCTAGTTTTATAAATAAATATGATACCTACTCGTATATGTGAATAATAATGTTATCTTAAATGTGTTATATATTGTTTGCATGCTATATTTTATGACTGAATTGGCGCTCTAATTTTATGCAATACCTTCATGTAATGTTACCCAATTCAAGGCGAATAAAGATCATTTCATTTCATTTCAACAAAACAGAGTCGTAAAAAGTTAGACTCCACCGGGAATCGAACCCGCGGTCTCCCGGTGTTAAGCGAATGAACTTAATCATCACTCCACGGAGGGGGTTAAAGGTATTGCCGTACAGAAGGCAACTCGTGGAAGAAATCTTGACAATAGATTCACTTCAAAACAAGTGAGATAAAATTTAACATGACGCGTAGGTCTAGACATCTAGATTCTAGATATATCCAAGGACTAGGTCGACAAACTAACACAAAGGATATTTTGATATTGTACGCCACAATTCAGAATATACCTTTTTAGTAGACTTCCAAACAAAAGCGGAGGCTCTCAATTCGTCTATATATTTTACTAGCTGTTTCCCGCAGCTTCACCCACGTGGACAACGTTTCTATGACTTTTCAAGGGTGCGCAGTGCGCGAGCCGCAAGAGCGTGGAAAAAAGTAGCCTATGTGTTAATCCAGGTCCTAATCTGTCCACAGTAGTTTTTGCGTGAAAGAGTAACAAACATACACACCCACACACATACAAACTTTCGCCTTTATAGTATTAGTGTGATTGTAAAGGTAGCGAAAACCTGACGGCCCACCTGATATGCAAGGTGGCTATCAACGCATATAAAAAATAGGCTCTGTATTTATTTATAAAACATGAAAATATAGTAAAGTTATCGAGTGGCGATCACACACTGCAAGCGACCTGGTGGACGCGGGAAGGCGATGGATGCAGGCAGCGCTGGACCAGTTGTTGTGGAAATCCTTGTGAAGGCCTTTGTCCAGCAGTGGACGTCTTTCGGCTGCTGATGACGATGAAAATTTTGAGGAAAATATAAACCATTTGGAGAAATTCCGATTTAATACCGTAAAAATAAAATTAAAAATATATACATCGTATCAGCTTATATACGTCCCCACCGAGGGGCTCGAGCCTACCCTGAATTAGGGCAACCGGACCTTAGTCAACTACGCGGGCCCAGTTATAAAAAATAATCAAAGCATAAAGTACACAGTAGAAAGTAAACACTATCGGGTTTTTGTTTTGCACAGAAGTCGTTGACTGACCTCAATTCATAATCGTCAACTTAAATTAACGCTGAGGCTGTGTTTTTCATAGTATTTATGCCTGTGACGTCATCACTTTTAACTTTAAAAATAAAATAAAAAAACAGTAACCAAAACAAAACAAAAATTTGTTTGATAAAAATTTAAAAAAAAATGCTTAATTTTTAACTGTCAATTAATCATAATCATCATATCAGCTCATATACGTCCCCATGAGGGTCTCTAGCCTAAAATGAATGAATGAATCTATCTACATATAATTTTTTTAACAATGCTAATTGGATATGTCTCTTTGTAGTCTTACTACTCTCCTAGGGCCTGGTTGTTCTGCATGTCGCGGCCTTATCGTATAGCACGCCGTATTACCGTATTACAAGCTAGCATATCTCTCGATGGTTAGGTTAACACAATATCTTGTTCTAGCGGGGCTCCGTCCAACTCGGTTTATTTGGAGGTTTTTACCAGTAGTTTTACAAAGCGACGCGCAGTTATGTAAAACGGCTAATTCTATAATATGACTGCAACATGAAGCGCTACTTGCGGCGATAAATGGAACTAAAACTTTCAAAGCTGCGGTGGCGTATCGATGCGATACCGTTTGTATGTAGGCGCCACGTTACTAAGCCGCTTTAATGATCGCGAAGTGCTCATACAATGCGGCGTAATTTATTTCAGCCGAATTCAAATCGAGCTGAACGTGAGGTAGCCGCATTACAAAACAGCGACGCTTTTCCAGCGCGCCGTTCTGTAAAACAGCATATTCTATGATATGACTGCGACACTGCTTGTTTACCGGTACCATTTACCAGTAATGTCGGTGGCTATCTCGGCCCACCCGCTGAAACACAGAAAGCTGCTTGGCGGCAGTGGTATAGCGAGCAGTGGAACTCAGACACCTAAAATATTAGGTATGAAACTCCTAAAATACCTAACATGAAACATCTAAAATGACCCGTCTTTCGACATCCCCCGAAGCAAAGGTGGCCATAACACTATCTGCATTTTCGCGCTGAATGGCTATGGATAGCCTCTGCACCGGGAACGATCCGGAGCGGGAGTCGAAGCCCTTTTTTTTATTAAAAATTTAAGTGCGTTTGGCTGCACCTCACCTTCTGCAAATAAATCCGCTAAGATAAAATTAAATATATTAGTTTAAATTACAGATATTTATAGGGGTTCCGTACCGTTTGTACCCAAAGGCTAAAAACGGGACCCTATTATTAAGATTCCCTGTCCGTCCGTCTGTTACCAGCCTGTATTTCATGAACCGTGGATAGCTAGACAGTTGAAATTTTCACAGATGATGTATTTCTGTGGCCGCTATAACAACAAATACTAAAAAATAGAAAAAAGTTAAAGTCTCCATACACAAAAGGTGTTTTTTTGAAACGTGAAGAAACTAGCGCCGTCTAGTATGATGGTACGGAACCCTATGTGTGCGGTTCTGACTCGCACTTGGCCGGTATTTTTTTTTAAAGATGTGTCTTTTTTGCGGAAACATAACAAACCACTGACATATAAATTCGCTTCTAGAACGTGTTTAGAAAAAATAAAAAAAACTTATTTATTAGTATTCAAATAAGAATCTTTTTTTTATCCACAACTGATAAACCCTTGGCATTATCTCACCTGATGATAAGTGACGATGATGCCGAATATGGAAGCGGGCTTACCAAGGTTCCCCAACGCAATGGGGGGGAATCATAGCTAAATCATTACGTATCGGTAACATATTATTCAATCATTTTATTTAAAGTCAACCATACCAATACTTCTTCTTCGTCGTTCCCTCACTGCTGGGTGGACTGCCCGGTGTAGACTGCCTTGCCCTTTAAGACATCGGATCATCTGACTGACGTTCTTTCTCTTGCGCGTTTTTTTTTATTTTATTAAAAATTTGAGTGCGTTTGACAGCAACATACCTGATGGTAAGTGATGATGCGGTCGAGGATGGTTTCCCCTCAATCTGTCCCAAAATGATCGTCCTCTCCAGATCATGCTTTAGCATACATTCATACCAATACAGCATCTCATAAATAAGTACTAACTACGATATAAAAGTGCAAAATAGCTTCAAGTTTGTCCCACAGACCGAGTGATCTTCCTCAAGCGGCGACGCAGGAACTAAAAAACAACTGCGCCGACGACGCGTGGCCTCGTCGTCGTAAAGCAAATCGCATTGCTAGCGGTCTGCTTAGGGTTGGTGCACACTGCACTTGCTGTAATGTCGGCAACTCTCCCACACGATATAAAACATAATTGAAAACGCTAAAAACGTTAAAACACCGGCTTTCATCGCAACAACTTCGAACAATTTTGCATTATTATTTTTGGTTTTTGTTAATTTTTTAATAAAATACTACACGTATTTAGATAAAATTTATATGTGACCACACGGAAAGCACTTGCTTACGAATAAAAAAAGAATCATCAAAATCGGTTCACCCAGTCAAAAGTTCTGAGGTAACACACATAAAAAAAACCATACAGTCGAATTAAGAACCTCCTCCTTTTTGGAAGTCGCTTGAAAAGTTTATAAAAGATGTGATTCAGAATCGACAGGATATAGGGAGACTGTAATTTATTAATTTACATTAGGGACATAAGTTAAAATGATAAAATTATCCAGTTCTAGATATAAAGTTAGTAAGGGTTTGTCGTTTTAAACCCGGCGTGAATGAGGTCGGGTATCTCATACCCACTAATTTATGAAACACATAATATTACTATAAAAAAAACAAACTAGTATTTCTTTACTTACTTTAAACTTTCTTTACTTTAAACTTTACTTCTTTCTTTCTTTCTTTCTTTCTTTCTTTCTTTCTTTCTTTCTTTCTTTCTTTCTTTCTTTACACAAAAATCAACCATATTTAGGAACTATGACTTAATATCTAAAAAACTGATATATTTTGACAGATGTGCACGCAAAATTTAAAAATATATCGGTACAATATAATTTAGCTTCGAAATAACATAAAATAAACATAAAACCTTCTAATATCTTCTTTTATGAGGTAAAAAAAATATATATTAAAAATCACTTAAAAACACTCCTCGCGACACCCCCTCCAGCTACCGAGCCAGCCGAGTTCCAGGAATTGCGCAGTTCAGAAATATTATGTGTTTCATAAATTAGTGGGTATGAGATACCCGACCTCATTCACGCCGGGTTTAAAACGACAAACCCTTACTAACTTTATTAGATACAATTTTTTCCAGATATTGTAATGATCACATTGCTATCGCCCATTGCATGTTATTGCTTTTTTTTATTACTAGCCACGCGTAATAAAAAAAGCTAAATTTTAAATTATACCAGCTCGTGTTTGGAATGCGTTCCGAATTCATTCATCTTTTCGTTTTTAGACCGTTCGCTGGTCGCGAGTGGAACCTACAGATCCACGCTATTCCTATGATGCGTGCGTCCTAGATTAATCACATTAAAATTAAAAACACCTACAAATAACAAAAATAAAAAAACCAATAGTCAAAAAACTTAAGAAATTCATTTTTTGATAGGTATATCCCTGACAATACGCTTAAGGAAATAGTTATGATATAGCGCCGATATACCTGGCAACACCCTGAGGCGAGGGGTCATGCCCCCAAGCAAGACGCTTGTCCTGGTAGTCTGTAAGGCAAATGGCTGGTGGAAGTTAAGCACTGTCCGCTGTTGAGGAAGGCACTGGAGCTGTAGGCGCGCTGATCTCTTGAGGCTCTCGCTGCTTGCAAGCGGTTCGGTACCCGCCCAAATCAAAACTTCCCCGTTTTTGTAGCACTTTCTAACCCTTACAATAAAATAGCGATGATTGAATTTGACTTTTTGCTTAGCTATATTTTGTTTACGACATGTCACAGTTATGTTAAATTGTGAAACAATGAGATGTTCAATTTTTTTAACACTGTAAACATATAATTCATCAAAAATTATGAGATTGGCAACATCTCATCTGGTAGCAAGTAACACTGGTGCCGAAGACAGAAACGGGCTTACCAAGTTTCCCCAACGCAATGGGGAACTGGCTATCTTAACTTAATGCCAGAACAAATGAATGCTGTCGACGTTGATTTTTTGAGGCAAGACTTACTTACGAGTAAGACAGTGGTACTAGTCAGATGGGCTCAGAAAGTGTTCGACCACTAACCAAACCGAGTATTAGAAAGATAGGCCCTGCCGGGAATTGAATCTTCGACCTCCCGGTGCGAAGCGAATGGACCACTACTCCATGGAGACGGTTAGTAATTATTATGAGTATTTTGTAGTATAATTATATAAATTGCTGCTAAAAAGCGTCGGTGGCTCAACCGGTAACGACTCGGTCCTCCTAACCAGAGGTCCCGGGTTCAAATCAAATTTTCTAAACTTACGTACATATACTCACCGTTTGCTTCAACGGTGAAGGAAAACATCGTGAGGAAACCTACACATCTGATTCCAGATGTGTACGAAGTTCGCGTTGCACACGTCCGTAGGTGTTAATCTAAATTCCCTACACCTGACCGCGGGTGATGCTAAGTGCAACACCAGGCAACCACCGTATGTTCCTTGGATATACGGTTAATTGTGCCACACGATAACAAGAAGAAAAAGGTGCTACAGTTTTTATTCAACTCTGGCACAAAAGGTGGGTTATTTAAATGATAGTGAAGTGTGCTTAAATGTGCCATTAAATATTCTCCTTTTCAAAAGGATTGGGGAAAAGCTGATAACGCTCAGGGGATAACTGGTGGTAATATTTTATGGTAGTTTTAATTTGCTATCGCCTTCCTTGTCATTTTTGGTGATTTCTAAAGGTCGTTTTGCTGAAGAATACCAGCTAACGAAATCGTCTACAACCTGACTTTTCATTCTCAATATAGTCTCATGGCTGGTTTACACAGTGCGAGTTGAAAGGGCCAGCTACTGCAGTACAGCCACTTGTACTGTGTGAACTCGTCATGATCGAGTTGTAATGTTGCCAGTGCAGTGTGCACCAGGCCTTGCATCTGAGCGCCACTCAAGGCTGTCTCGTGAGTCGTGTGAGTAAGCACAGGGCTGCAGTACTTTTCCGTATTCGTACACACTAAACTTGCTTATTTGCATGCGTTGGTGCTTGGAACTATGGAGATTGATAAGCGTTAAGTTAGAAGGGTCCGTTTGGCTTAGGTAATGGGTTTAAAGATATTTATTCTCATAAAAGACATAATGTCACTTACATGAGAAAAAGACTTAAATATAAGTAATTGGGTTATAGTCGTTCACACCGCACAGATCACAAAAATATGAATCACACACATAGTCATGGTGATAATTAAAAATATAACTACAAACTGGTTTTCCACAACAAACAAATGAGAAAATAGTAATTCTTTTTAGATAAGATATGTTGAGCTAATTTGCGCTTAAATTGATTAAATGAGTCCTGATGATGAGATGGGAACCTATTATAAAGTTGCACTCCCTCATACGTAAACATTCGTTTACCGTAGTTTTTAATAGAAATCTTAACATCTTTATACCTAAGTCTCTCTCTCTTATCGCGTGGCACAATTAACTGTGCTATCCAAGGGATAGACGGCAGTTGTACGGTGTTGCACTTAAAAGCACCCGCGGTCCCGTGTAGGGCATTTAGATTTACACCTACCCCACGGATGTGTGCAACGCGACCTTCATACACATCAGGAATCAGATGTGCAGGTTTCCTCATGATGTTTTCCTTCAGAGTTGAAGCAATTGGTAAGTGTATGTACGTAAGTTTCGAAAAACTTATTGGTACATTGGCCGTCCGAATTGGAACCCGAGACCTCTGGTTAGGAGGACTCAGTCGTTACCGGTTGAGCCACCGACGCTTTACAGAAGTAACTGTACCTAAATGAGGTTAGATATTTCTATATTTTGACATAAAGACTTGGGGCTGGTTTGTGTAGCACGATTAAAGTCTTTCTATATTTTGACATAAAGACTGGCGGCTGGTTTGTGTAGCAGGATTAAATTCTTTCTATATTTTGACATAAATACTGGGGGCTGGTTTGTGTAGCAGAATTAAAGTCTTTCTATATTTTGACATAAAGACTTGGGGCTGGTTTGTGTAGCAGGATTAAAGTCTTTCTATATTTTGACATAAAGACTGGGGGCTGGTTTGTGTAGCAGGATTAAAGTCTTTCTATATTTTGACATAAATACTTGGGGCTGGTTTGTGTAGTAGGATTAAAGTCTTTCTATATTTTGACATAAAGACTTGGGGCTGGTTTTTGTAGCAGGATTAAAGTATTTCTATATTTTGACATAAAGACTTGGGGCTGGTTTGTGTAGCAGGATTAAAGTCTTTCTATATTTTTACATAAAGATTTGGGCCTGGTTTGTGTAGCAGGATTAAAGTCTTTCTATATTTTGACATAAAGACTTGGGGCTGGTTTGTATAGTAGGATTAAAGTCTTTATATATTTTGACATAAAGACTTGGGGCGGGTTTGTGTAGAGGATTAAAGTCTTTCTATATTTTGACATAAAGACTTGGGGCTGGTTTGTATAGTAGGATTAAAGTCTTTCTATATTTTGAAATATAGACTTGGGGCTGGTTTGTGTAGCAGGATTAAAGTATTTCTATATTTTGACATAAAGACTTGGGGCTGGTTTGTGTAGCAGGAGTAAAGTCTATCCTTACAATAAGCGAAGACCTCCCTAACCCAGCAGTTGGGAGACTATATGGTGTGTTTTCTGGAACATCGATATGTTGCTACGTGCCAACGCATCTTTGTATTATAATTTTTTTAGGGTTCCGTACCAAGTAACGGGACCCGATTACTAAGTCTACGCCATCCGTTTGTCTGTTTGTCTGACTTTTAAAAAGCCGTATCTTTTAAACTATGATATGTAGGCAGCTCAATATTTCAGAGAATATATGTTGATTATAACAGATTTACTATTTGATTCAGGGTAGGCTCGAGCCCCTCGGTGGGGACGTATATGAGCTGTTATAATAATACAAAATTAGGGAGTCCCCATTCCCCATACATAAAACGTGATTTAAAAATTACTTCTGTTTCTGATATACATTAAAAAAATTAATACATACAGGCGTTATACTTGGTGTGATACTAGTACTAATCTTAAAATAAAATAGAAAATTATAGAAACCGGCTAAGTGTAAGTCGTACTAAATACGTGAGTTCGAAATTAATAAAAAAAGATTTTTTCCGTCACTCGCGTTAATATTTGTGATGAATAGGTGTGGTGTTATGGAAACTACGATGGGCAATTTCACCACGCACTTGACCGATATTTTTTGTATTGTAAAACAGTACTTTCATAAACTTTTGAGCGTGATTAACAGGAATATCACTCGAATTCAATCAACAAATAATTTTCGAAAAACCTAAAAACTTTTAGGTAAAAGCTTTTGATAATGCATTGTTACGCGATGTACATATGCATGCAAAATTTCAGCTTAATCGGAAACCGGGAAGTGGGTCAAAATTAACTTGCAAGATTTCACCCGAACAAACATACATACATTGCGAGTTAATTAAAAGCTTGTAATAAACTTCGATCCCCATCGAACCACTTTTATTTTAAGTTCTATCTTGTTGACTGACTAATACTTAGGGGAGAGGAAAGGGGCCGAGACGAGGGGGGAAGGGTACATTTCGAAAGTTGCACAAACGCCTTGACCTCGATGTGCGGTGTGCATCTGACATGCGCAAACGCATGGGCTATTATTAATGCAGTTTAAGCTGTAACTTTGGCTTGGTGTTGCTCCATTCATTCCATTCGATCGTGTTTTATTTACGTTTTTATTTTTATTTTATGTATTGAAAAAAAAATTAGTTCCTAGGTATTTAATTTTTCGGCTAGTTTTCGTATGTGTGACTCGGTTCAGAAACCCTAAGCCATAGAAAGAAGTTTTTTGTTCTTTAAACTACCTAAAAAAGCCAGCATCCGCATCTATGAAAAATTGACACTCAAGTTCTAAGTACAAAACATATCACATTCAGTTGTAATATAAAAGTAAGTAAATATACTTTATTGCACGCCAAAAAAACAATACAGGACTTACGATTAAAACATACATAAATATACATAAAGTGCAAATGCGGTCTTATCGCTTTAAGCTATTTCTATCAGGCAACTTTTAGTATGTGATAGAATCACAGGAAAAGTATTACTGGGTGGCAGCAAAAGCCGCTTTTTTTAACTTAAAAATCTACCTTTCGACATAAACTTCAATTTTCTAAGCCGGAGACACCGGCTTAACGGTACGATAGTTTACATCACTCATCATCATCATCATATAAGCTTTACTCCGAATCATTTGGGGTTGGCTTTAAACGTTTTTTTTCTCAATTCTGGTCTCATTTCGTTTCGCTTCTGAGTCACTTTATATTCTTATATGTCCTTTTTTAACTTCATCGAACCATCGCTTCCTTGGTCTTCCTCTCTTTCCACCCCCATTTCTATCCCTGTCACGTGCTAGTTTAAATAACTAAACAGCAAAAAAGGGAAAAATTCTAAATTTTTATTCTGGTACTTTATTATCTGTAACTCATACTAATTCCCCTATTCAAGAGCCCTTACGTGACGATAGCAATCGATGAAAACCACAAACGGACGGACATTAGGATAATTACTATGTAGTTCGTAATTAAACCACCCTGTTTACCCACACGTCATTGCGGAAGAATTTCGCTACACTCCGTATATTTATTTAGGGGTGATTAAATTTTAGGGTAAAATGTAGGTTTTTTTATTAACAATTGTTAAGTACAAGTTTGGATATATCGTGCAGTCTAGTACACATGTGTAATTGTTGTTTCTTTCAAAAATAACTGAAGTTTATCGTTATAAAATTGTAGGTAGTTTGAAAATATTTACTGATAAGTAGGGCTTGATAATAGAAGGTTATTTTTTGACTCCCCATACAAAAATTGATGTGTTTTTTAAACCCACAATTGATACGCCCTTGGAATCATCTCATCTGAGGTAAGTGACGATGATGCCGAAGACGGAAGCGGGCTTACCAAGATTCCCCAACGCAATGGGGATCTGGCTATCTAATCTTTAAGCCGGAAAACATCAATGCCGTTAACACTGATGTTTGGCGGTAAGACTTAGATAAGATGGTGGTAGCTAGCCAGGTGGGCTAACCATTACGCCACGGAGGCGGTTAATCATCTAATGAAATGATTACTATAGGTAGTCTTTAGTAGATTGTTAATCAAGGGAAGAAAGTGACCCATTTCACTCGAGATATTTCTGGCGCTCGAACGAAGTGAGAGCGCCAATAGTTCGAGGGTGGAATGGGTCATTTCACCCGAGTTAAACACTCTACTTTTCATTTCGACTGTGAGGAAATGTATTTATTGTAATTTAATTGTTTATATGATATAAAATATTAATTAGATATCAATAAATTAGTTTTACCTATATCCAACCTCCAACCTTTTCGCAATGGCCGCTTGCCACGGCCGACTAGATTGAAACTAATCGAGTTGGTCACGACGTGCATCTAGGTGGCCATGCCGAAAATTGAAAAAAAAGTGTCATGTTATCATGGCATTATGGCGCGCAGCAGAATAGAGGAATGATTTTAAATTTTAATCTTCGTAATTGTGAAAAAAATAGACCAACTATAAAATGATTTAATATCAATCTGTAGATCGTAATAAACACGTCGTTTAATGTATAGCTGAGTTTAGATATATGAAAACCTCTTAGTTCGACTCCGTGGCTGGCAATAAAAAAAAATACTTTCCACCCTAGGGATGACAATACTTTCCACCCTAGGGATGAAAATACTTTCTACCCTAGGGATGGAAAAGCAATGTTCCACCCGGCTATCTACTCATGAAAATTAAACTTTCCGAACAGGAGAGATGAAAAATAATATACAATGCTATACACGTTAAAAACAATCGACTTTATACGCAACAACTACAGTTCTGTGAATCGATTGGGACCACTCTGAAGGCATAATCAAATAAAACATTAATGAAGATATCATAATATAACATATCTACATACAAATAATTTTCATAAAACCCAAAAACTTTTAGGTACAAGCTTTATTTTATAATTATTTTAATTATTACGCATTCTTCTGAGCAAACCCTTTTATTTGATACCCATATCATGGGGGTGCATAAAAAAAACTGATCAGCCATTTTTGAGAGTCCACCATATTGGATTTAGAATCACGTCACTTAGCTAACCATGCATTGTTCTCCAAACTTAACGTGTATGCAAAGTTTCAGCTCAATCGGAAACCGGAAAGTGGTTCTAATTTAGTTTCCAGGATTTGTCTCAAACTAACAAACAGACATACAAACAAACAAACACGGCAAGCTAATATAAACCTTGTTATAAAAGACATACAGTTGAATTGAGATCCTCCTGTTATTTGAAGTCCGTAATTTTTTTTTATTTTTTTTTATAAAAGGTGGTAAAAAGGTTGACGGCCTACCCGGTGGGAAGTGGCTACCGGCGCCTGTAGGTACTAGTTACACTGGCACTTTGAGCGTTACCAGTACTTTACCCATCCTTCAAAAAACTTATCAACCCCCTTCTTGAAGAGCCCCACACTACAGTATAAGAAACTATACAGTAGTTCAACGCCTTTGAGGTTTGCGTTAAATCCGACATCACTCATTATATCGTTCTCCTTCTCCACCTCCTGGATTTTTTTTTTGTCCCGAATGGCTGAACAACTGTTACTATAACAGTTTGGGCTCGGCCTGAGATTGGGCCACGGGGGCGGTTAAACACGGAGCGCTAGTAAGGGTCCAGACACTCGAACTGCATTTAGACTGCAATCCAGCTGGAAATTCGCAGTTTGGATGCAGTTTTTTGCGCTCACATGGGAGTAAGTTGCCTTTTAACTGCATCTAAACTGCGAATTTGCAGCGGGAATGCAGTCCGTGTGTCTGGACCCTAACAGTGTTGCACTGCACATAACTGCTGACGTGACGTCACACTGTAACCATACCAGTGCAGTGGTCCAACGCCTTTGATGCTTGCGTCTAGGCCGACATCACTAGTCACTGGGCACGTACATGGGAGTAAGTTGCCCTTTAACTGCATCCAAACTGCGAATTTGCAGCTATAATTCAGTCCGTGTGTCTGGACCGTAAAAGTGTTGCACTGCACATGACTGCTGACGTGACGTCACACTCTAACCATACCAGTGGTCCAACGCCTTTGAAGCTTGCGTCTAGGCCGACATCACTAGTCACTGGCCACGTACATGGGAGTAAGTTGCCCTTTAACTGCATCCAAACTGCGAATTTGCAGCGGGAATGCAGTCCGTGTGCCTGGACCCTAACAGTGTTGCACTGCACATAACTGCTGAGGCACGTACATGGGAGTAAGTTCTATTTACCAATTTTTTTTTAATATTTGACATAGTTTTTTTGGAAAATTGTTTGTAATCACGAGTACATTCATATCTTTTGTTATCAAGAAATAATTAAAAGTCAACCTGTATATAAGTTATTCTTAGGAGTAAGCTCCAAAAAGTTTTTAGCTATCTACATAAACTCCTTTTTTTCTTTCTTATATTAGTTTAATATAAAGATTAACATTACGAACAATTACACCGTTTCGATAACATATAATAATAACAAATAATAATAAAGTTACCTACAGTTTCTATATATATGTTATTTATTACATAGGACAAACAATAAATATGTCATCTATTGATACAATATTATTATTTTTGGAAAAACCAGCTGTTTAATTCGCTTTCGAGTTTTTTTTCCTGGTCACAGATGAGATACTAGTTACTTCCCTGGTCACAAATGATATACTAGTTACTTCCCTGGTCACAGATGATATACTAGTTACTTCCCTGGTAACATATGATATACTAGTTACTTCCCTGGTCACAGATGAGATACTAGTTACTTCCCAGGTAACAGGTGAGATACTAGTTACTACTCTGGTCACATTTGAGATAGTAGTTACTTCCCTGGTCACAGATGAGATAGTAGTTACTTCCCTGGTCACATATGAGATAGTAGTTAATTCCCTGGTCACAGATGAGATACTGCTTACTTCCCAGATAACAGGTGAGATACTAGTTACTACTCTGGTCATATTTGAGATAGTAGTTACTTCCCTGGTCACAGATGAGATACTAGTTACTTCCCTGGTCACATTGGTGGAGAGGACAATCATTTTGCAACACTATAATAGATTTTAAAACTCATTAAAAAATAAGATATTTAAAATGATTTTCATATGTAGCTACAAAAAAATTTCAAAATCGTAACCAATAAGTATCGCAGCTCCACGCTACGTAACCTGTCTATGCTACGCCGTAGCGCATATCTATGCTACGACACTACGATCGTAGTTCATAGCTTTCGTAGTATCAATATTCAATTCATGCATTTTGAAATCCACAATTGATAATCCCTTGGCATCATCACACATCATCTTCAGTGACGATGACTTTCATCATATCAGCCGAAAAACGTCCACTGTTGGACAAAGGCCTCCCCCAAGGATTTCCACGACGACCGGTACTGCGCTGCCCGCAACCAGCGGCTTCCCGCGATCTTCACCAAGTCGTCGGTCCACCGCGTGGGAGGCCTGCCTATGCTACGGTTTCCGATGCACGGTTGCTACTCGAGAACTTTACTGCCCAAACGGCATTCTGTTCTACGAGCTATGTGCCCTGCCCACTGCCACTTTATTTTAGCGATTCTGTGAGCTATGTTGGTTACTTTTGTTCTCCTCATTTCTGATTCGATCACGTAGGGAGATTCCGAGCACAGGTCGCCCTATTGCCCTTAGAGTAACCTTGAGCCTTCTTATGAGGCTCATAGTAAGCGACCATGTCTCAGTTCCGTAAGTCATCACTGGCAACACACACTGGTCAAAGACCTTAGTCTTGAGACACTGCAGTATTTGACACGTGAAGATATTGCTATGACATTCATCAATTTATAGATATATCACCGTAAAATTGTAAAAACCGTTAGATTATAATCTAACGGGATCTATCTCGCGAGATTGTGAACTGTCAATAGATTATACTACTTACAATTTCACTAGTGTCATTGTAATCTCACTAGTGACATTACAATAACACTAATTAAAGTGAATAACGTAAAATAAATGAGCAAGCCAAGCGAGCGATGTTAGGTTCGGTCAGGTTTGATTGATTTAACAGTCAAAGAGCAAGAGCCCCCCTCTCCCCCCCTGGGTAGCAGAATGCTTCACAAAAGAAGAAATTATCAGCCGTGAAATTAAAAGCCGATTATAATTTAACTGAATTTAGTGTAGTGAGATTGTAATATCGCGGTTTTGACATTATCCAGGCGACATATTTTTTATTTCTGTTTTTAGTGTTGGTACACCCAAACTGTGCGAACAAGAGCTTTACTACTACTGATAAAACCTACACTGTCCATCTGTCGTCTTTATGTCCGATCTATAAAGGACTAGCTGTTTCCCGCTGCTTCGCCCGCGTAGACAACGTTTCTATGACTTTTCGAGGGTGCGCAGTGCACGAGCCGCAAGTGATCGCGAGTCTGAAAAAAGTAGCCTATTAATCGAGGTCCAAATCTGTCTTCCTACCAAATTTCAGCCAGATCCGTTCAGTAGTTTTTGCGTGAAGAAGTAACAAACATACACACTCACAAATTTTCGCCCTTATAATATTAGTGTGATTATTACGGCAGATTTCCTAATTCCTAACAAGTAAAAAAAGTAACAAAAAAGTTTAAAATTAAGGACGCCTCCACTGCGTACAAGAACACCCGTTTTTTCCCAAGTTTTTTGTTTTATTCTATTTTAAAAACAGAAATATACAAAAGAGTCAAAATCGGTGTGATTAGAGTCCAAACTCTATGGTAGTACTGCAAATAATTAAAATCGGCTAAGTGCGAGTCGTATTCGTTAAAACACCGACAACTCTTTATTGTACATCACAATAAACAAATACGTGTACAAAACAAAATCAATAACTAGGGGTCGTACAATTTGGGCGGTCTTATCGCTGAGAGCAATCTCTATCAGACAATCTAGTAAAAGGATTACATTAAGGAGCCCGAACTAAATGAAAGACAAAACATTTTATTACTGTGTGTCTTGGATGTCTTTTTGTTTATTATATACTAGCTGTTTTTCGCGGCTTGACCCGCGTGGACAACGTTTCTATGACTTTTCGAGGGTGCGCAGTGCGCAAGCTGCAAGCGGCACGCGAGCGTAGAAAAAAGTAGCCTTTGTGTTAATCGAGGTTCTAATCTGTCTACTTACCAAATTTCAGCCATATCCGTTTAATAGCTTTTGCGTGAAATAGTAACAAACATACATCCATACATTCTTACAAACTTTCGCGTTTATTATCATCATCATCATCATATCAGCCGAAGGAAGTCCACTGCTGGACATAGGCCTCCCCCAAGGATCTCCACGACGACCGGTTCTGCGCCGCCCGCATCCAGCGGCTTCCCGCGACCTTCACCAGGTCATCGGTCCACCGAGTGGGAGGCCTGCCTACACTACGCTTTCCGGTGCGTGATCGCCACTCGAGAACTGTACTGCCCCAACGGCCATCTGTTCTACGAGCAATGTGCCCCGCCCACTGCCACTTAAGTTATTATATTAGTAGAAAATAACACAAATATATTGTACGGTCTTACGGAACCATCGACTCGCGAGTCCGACTCCCGCTTGGCTGGTTTTCAGTAAAACAGAGTAAAGTTAAGAATGCTTTATTTTTAAACTTAAATGCTATTTCTGTATGTTTGACGTCATGATAGGCGTGGGTTTTTTAAATTAATTACCGGGCACTTCAGGAAGTGTTTTTAGTAGTAGAAATACGCAGGGAAAAATATGTAAACAACGTCCCGTAACGCCCCGTTTATTTAAAAATATACCTCTTTTTGCCAATATCAAAAAAGGAGGTTAATTCAATTCGACTCCAGAAAGTACCCTAGAGATTTTGATGATCATCACTTACTCAATCATGAAATTATACCTATGTAAACTAAAGTAACCGACATAGCTCACAGAATCGCTAAACTGAAGTGACAGTGGGCAGGGCACATAGCTCGTAGAACGATGGCCGATGAGGATGTAAAGTTCTCGAGTGGCGACCGCGCACCGGAAAACGTAGCTTAGGCAGGCCTCCCACGCGGTGGACCGACGACCTGGTGAAGATCGCGGGAAGCCGATGGATGCGGGCAGCGCAGGACCGGTAGTCGTGGAAATCCTTGGGGGACGCCTTTGTTCAGCAGTGGACGTCCTTCGGCTGATATGATGATTATTCAATTTTTATTATTAATTATTACAAAGTTAGTTCAGTAATACGATACCTGACAGCCACAAACCTTTTGAAAACGTCAGTTATTTTTCCGATTTCCATACTACCGCCTCTGTGGCATAATTGTTAAGTCCGTTAGCTTTTTTTTGACATAGTGTATTTTGACATATTTGATTCCGTGACTTAAGTTTATTTAAATTAAGATTGTCTTAATTTGTATGCCAAAAGGCAGAACACAGCGTCCAACTTTATTTACTAACACCTTTTTACTGTAATTCACAAATAAATTGATTTGATTGTTTGATTAATTCACATCAGGATGTCGCTTGTGAGCCTAATTTTGTAAGACTGGGCTTAACCGCCTGGCTAGCTACCACCATCTTATCTAAGTCTTGCCACCAAACATCATCGTCAACAGCATTTTTGTGTTCCGTTTAGAAGATAATATAGCCAGTTCCCCATTACGTTGGGGAATCTTGGTAAGCCCGCTTCCATCTTCGGCGTTATCGTTACTTACCATCAGGTGAGATAATGCCAAGGGCTTACAAACGAAGATTTAAAAAAACGAAATATTTGTCAGGTGCACTATTTTAGGTTTCGTACAACCAACAGAACCCTATTACTAAGCCTCCGCTGTCTGTCCGTCTGTCCATCTGTCAGCGGGCTGTATTTCATAAACCGTAATAGGTAGACAGTTGAAATTTTCACAGAACGTTTAATTTTGTTGCCGCTACAATAAAATATAATAAATATTACAAAAACTTAAAAGGAGGTCTCTACACAAAAACGTGTTTTTTTAAAGGTCTTTAGAAGTATTTTTAATTTAGCTCTATCTTAAAAACGGTAAATACATTTAAGCGTAAAACTAAGTGTAAATATAGGACATTATACTGAAATAAAACAAAAAGTAATAAAAAATAGCCAAGTGTGAGTCATACTTGCGCTAAGGAGTCTGAACTGAATGACAAAAAAAGCATATTTTTGTCGCTCACGTTGATGTCTTTGCTTTATAATGTGAATAGGTATCATTGTAATTTTACTATTTAGTAGGAGAGGTGTGGTGGTACGGAACCCTCGGAGTGCAAGTCCGACTCGCACTTGGCCGGGTTTTTTATGTAAGCAAGTAAGTAATATATACTTAATTGCACGCCAAAAAAACATGTATTTCTAAAAGATATAAAGCGTTCATTATTTAGCCTTCAAGCCGAGTCACGTACAAAAAGGTGCAAGTTAAGTGCACAGTGTTGGTACATTCGGTGCATTACAATTCAGCTCAATCGGTCGCAATGTATTCGTATCAACGATCATGAATGCTTGGGCGGTAGTTTCTTCATAGGTGGAATAGAAATTTTGGTATTTGTAACACATCCTTACTAATATTATAAATGTGAAAATGTGTTTGTTTATTTGTGACCTTTTCAAGCTTCAACGCCTTGACCAATCTTTATGAAATTTGGCATGCAGGTAGCCTGTGTCACGGGGAAGGACATAGGCTACTTTTTATCCCGCGAAAATAGCATAATCTGATGCAGTTTCTGAGGAAACTAAAAAATACTCGATTGTTGTGATTGTTGGGTAGGTGGTAAACGACATAATTTACTAATCACCCTTAAAGACAGTCATGAAAAAGATGTCCACGCTAGTATTACAAATGAATGCATGTAAAATTAACTGACTCCGTAGCGTTATGGTTAGTCCATTCGCTTCACACCAGGGGTCGCGGGCTCGTTTCCCGGTGGGGTCAACTTGTAAGATTCGGTTTGGTTGGAGGTAGGGCATTTTCTAAGCCCGCCTGGCTAGCTACCACCATCTTATCTAAGTCTTGACACCAAACATCAGTTTTAATGACATTGAAGTGTTCCAGCTTGAAGATAAGATAGCCAGATCCCCATTGCGTTGGGGAATCTTGGTAAACCCCCTTCCATCTTCGGCATCATCGTCACTTACCATCAGTTAAGATGACGCTAAGGGCTTACCTATTGTGAATGAAAAGTGCACGTTGTCGTTGGAATTGTCTTGATCCCCAGAATGCCATATAATAAAATCAAAATCAAATTTACATCGATCTATATAGAATTTATATAGATACAAGAATGGTAAAAAGGTAATTATCAAACGACGAGTTTGTTATTTACCTTCTACACCCATGTTTTGAGAAACAGGTAAAATATTAAATTAAATATTAATATTTTAACCGCCTCCGTAGCTCAGAGGCAAAGTTCACTGGCTTTACACAGGAGGTCGCGGGTTCGATTCTCGGCGGGGTCAATTATAAGACTCGGTTTGGTTGGTGGTAGGGCATTTTCTAAGCCCGCCTGGCTAGCTACCACCATCTTATCTAAGCATGTTCCAGCATGAAGATAAGATAGCCAGTTCCCCATTGCGTTGGGGAATCTTGGTAAGCCCGCTTTCATCTTCGGCAACATCGTCACTTACCATCAGGTAAGATGGACCAATTGTTAATAAAAAATGGAGGTTCTCGTTGGATTTGTCTTGATCCCCAGAGTGCCATGTAATAAAATCAAAATCAAATTGAATAGTTATTTACGATACAAGGATGGTAAAAAGGTAATTAACAAACGACGAGTTTGTTATTTACCTTTTACACCCATGTTCAATATAGTTTTGAGAAACAGGTAAAATAAAAAACGACAGTAACAGCAAACAAAATATGAGTACATGTGTATACCTATCAAGATTTCGGCAACCAAAACGTTTATTTTGCGCGACTTGTTGCTCATTTTATATGTCTCACTTTGTTTTTTCCTATTCCTACAAGTAAGTAAATTTTTTATTGTGCATATGTTAACTATTAATTATTTTATTCGTATTCAAAACTAAAACAACTAAATTCTGTTCAACGAAATTGCACTCGTACGCATGAGTAAGGTTTTCCTTATAATACCATAAATAAATAACAATAAGGCTTGGGATAATATTATTGTAAGCATTTAAACCTCCTTGGAAAAGATGACCTATTAACCCATGCGCTTCATTCATATTTATTCTTCTTTCTTCACGAAGATATAACCCAAAGAGAATTTTATCACCTAGCGTTATGTTCTAACCTCTCGGAGGAACAACTTCTTTCTTCACGAAGATATAACCCAAAAAGAATCTAATCACCTAGCATTATGTTCTAACCTCTCGGAGGAACAACCTATCTCTTTTAAAATTCTCCTTTTAAAAGTCTTAAAAAATGTTCTGTATCTTCGGTTATAATATTTTTTTATTTGCTAGTAATGTCGTGTTCCCCCGAGCTAGAAACAAAAAAGTGGCAAGGTGCGGTAAAATTAATTTTGCGCACAGTAAACTGGCATATAAAGTGCCACTTTTTGAAAAGTATTATACTTTATTCAATGGAGGTAAAGAATTGCTTTAGTAGCTAATGGATAGTTTCGTTTCCCTGCGTGATCGAATCAGAAATGAGGAGATCAGTAGGAATACAAAGGTAACCGATATATCTCACAGAATCGTTAAATTTAGTAGCAGTGGGCGGGGCAAATAGCTCGTAAAACAGATGGCTGCTGGGGCAGTAAAGTTCTCGGGTGGCAATCACTCACCGTAAGACGAGGCGTAGGCAGGCCTACAACTCGGTGGACCTGTTGGTTGAATGTCTCGGAAAGCCGCTGGATATGGGCAACGAAGGAGCGATCGCTGTCAAAATCCTTGGGAAGGCCATTGTCCAGCACAGTTTAAGTTTGTTGAAAATTTCTGTTTTTGTTTTAATTGATAAAAAGTTGTTACCGCGAAAAACTTGTACATGCAACTTGTTGGAAATCTGCCCAACCCTCAAAAACCTTTTAATTCCTTGTTGACAAGTCCTGATAAGTACTGTAATTTCCATTATTTGGTCTCTACATAGTTGCAGCGAAAATATTGCAGACAAAATAAAATTGCGTAAGTCACCAAACCATTCTACGAGAAAATGACTACCTCATTACTGTTACAGAAAAATAAACTAAAATAAAAGATGATTGCGAACACAAAACCTGATTGTCTGAATTTGAGACACATCGCTTGCAGCCAAAAATTGCAATTAAAAAAAACGTTCCCGCGAAAACTGACAGTACAAGATGGCCGCCCATTAAGCCTGCCTTCTATTGGCGCGCTAGCTTTAAATTCAAAAATGGAATGCCCTGTCCTTGGCTGGCTAGGTCGTTGACCTTCCGATGCATTTTGGTGGTTACTCTCCGATTTTTAACCATCGTAACTACCTTTGATTATTAGAGACGTGCTATAGACTTTATTTGGTCGGCATAGAGTTCTGTTTCGATTAGCTGATGCATTTTTTTAGAATAAACTGGTTCTATTAGAATGCTATACAAAATTAAGCCTACATTGTTTGTAATATGGCTTGAAATTTAAAAATCGTGAAATTGGATCCTATCCGATTTTCATTCTTAATGCAATAGTTACAGAGTTCATTTCGAATTAATAGGTAGTTGAATACTGAATGACGACTATCTTAACAAAGCTTAAAGGTGAGCTGAGCTGGTCGGTTTTTTAATACGTTTTTTTGGTAGCAAAGGCTTAGGGAATGTCATGTTAGGCTGAACAAGTTTACAGTTTACTGAGGATTATTTTTCGTTCTATTTTTCATCATTTTCACCTGGAGTTGCACTTTTCTTTCTGGACATTGCAACTGCGTCATGAGATTAAGAATCCTTACTAATATTATAAATGTGAAAATGTTTTTTTTTTTTATTATTCTCAATTGGTAAACTCTTGACAACAACTCACCTGGTGGTAAGTGACGATGTTGCCGAAGATGGAAACGGGCTTACCAAGATTCCCCGACGCAATGGGGAACTGGCTATCTTATCTTCATGCCGGAACACACCAATGATATCAACATGTCTTTGTTTGTTACCTTTTCACGCTTCAACGCCTTGACCAATCTTAATAAAATTTGGCATGCAGGTAGCCTGTGTCACGAGGAAGGACATAGGCTACTTTTCATTCCGTGAAAATAGCATAGCCCGATGCAGTTCCTGAGGGAACTGAAAATATACTATTTTTTGGTTAATTTCTTTAACATCGCAACGGAACAATGGATTGTGTGATTTTTTGCACAGAGATGGTTGAAGGGGTGGGAAATGACATGATTTACTAATAAGCATATCCTGACATAGTTTTCGAGGGATCTGGAGAATATTCATGCACATGCTCGCGAGTCGCCTGCGGCTCGCGCACCGCGCACATTAAGACAGTCATTACAACGATGTCCACGCGGGCGAAGCCGCGGGCAAAAGCTTGTTAGATCAATCCAAATGCATACGGTAATATAAGGTCTTAACAATTCTTTTTTTTAAACTAGAGCTTGTACTTCCGCAATGATGTTGATTGTTGTCCCGCAATGATACCTATTCTGGCGTATTTCGCACAATTTACTTTTTTTATTAAAAAAAAAACAAATGCGAATTGACATGGGTTTTTATGGGGAAAGTTGTTCAGTTTCATGAGTACATGCTCTAGTTAAAAAATGCATACCTATGTTAAGACCCTGTATATTAAATATGGCAGTCCAAATAGCTTTATCTTTCTTCAAATATCCTTGGTTGATACTACGTCCATTGTCAAAAATAAATCAAAAACAATTGTCTGATAATTAACTATTTAATCATAGTTTTATACTAGGAAAATAATGTGCTTTGCTTAAATTTTTAAATCTTTATCGAAGCTGACATTACTATCATCATAATGTCAGCCGTAAGTCAGAAGTCCACTGCTGGACAACGGGCGATCCTCCGTTGCCCGCATCCAGCTGCTAACCACGTCCCTTAACAAGTCGTCGGTGCACCAAGTGGCAGGCTTGCCTACGCCACGTCTTCCTGTGCGCAGTCGCCCTTATCGAAACTAAGATTAATAAATAATAATAAATAAATTTAAGAAAAGGTGACCGTTGGGGTAGTTAAGTTCTCGATTAACCGGTCACAGAACTGGTCGTCGTGGAAATCCTTGGGGGAGGCCTATGTCCAGCAGTGGACGTCCTTCGGCTGATATTATGAAGGGACAAATCAGAATCACATATGGTCAGATATTTTCAACCGATTTCCAAAAAGGAGGAGGTTCTCAATTCAACTGTATGTTTTTTTACAGTTTGATTGCTCAGATCTTTTTGAGGCTGATTTCATTGAGTGTTCAACCTTATTGCTTGGTGATAAAGGCAAAAACTAGTAACGAAGTTTGCTAAAGATTTTCAAGTTACCTACCTAACTAAAAAATATTATTATATTTCCTATTTTCCGCGTCGAAATTTCCACGGCGAAAACTACGCGTGGCTGAAAAGTCATCGACCCGACGATAAACCAATTAAATAATGATCGCGCTAAAGCAAAGCGAGGTAATGGATTACTCACACACACACACACACACACACACACACGCACACCAGGCCAGGAGAGGCTAATTATAGAACACGCGAAAATGTGACGCTAGCTCCCGACCTAGCCAACGACATAGTCACCTGCCTAAAAATAAATGAATTTAACCACCTACGTGGCGTAACGGTTAAGGCCATTAGCTTCACATCAGGAGGTCGCGAGTTCGATTTTGTAAGACTCAGTTTGGTTGGTGGAAGGGCATTTTCTAAGCCCGCCTGGCGTGGTGATTGGGTATAACGTTGTTAGATAGAAGCATTATCACTAAAAATAAATAAAATAAAAATGAAAGTTTAAAATACCACTATCTTATTTAAGTCTTGCCGCCAGACATCAATGCTAACAACATTGATGTGTTCCGGCTTGAAGATAAGCCAGTTCCCCATTGCGTTGGGGAATCTTGGTAAGCCCGCTTCCATCTGCGGCATCATCGTCACTTAACATCAGGTGAGATGATGCCGACGCTTTTACGGTGAAGGAAACATCGTGAGGAAACCTGCACATGTCTGCAAAGAAACTCGCAGGTTGTGTGTGAAGTCGACCAACCCGCACTGGGCCCGCGTGGTCGACTAAAGCCCGATCGCCTTAATTCAGGGTAGGATCGGGCCCCTCGGTGGGGACGTATAAGAGCTGATATGATGATAATGATAATGAGACGATGCCAAGGGCTTATCAATTGTAAATAAAAAAAAACTTCGAACAAATACTTGAAAAAAGTTTGTAGCACACATAATTTACGCTTTATTCTGACTGACTCGGTGGCTCAGTGGTTAGTGCCCTTGACTACTGATCCGAGGGTTGTGGGTTCGATCCCCACCCAGGGCAAGCATTTGTGTGATGAGCAGATTTGTTTGCTGTGTCTGGGTGTTAATTTTAACTATATATGTATGTATTTAAACGTATATAAGTATGTATATCAGTCTCTGGTTCCCATAACACAGGGAATCCTACTTTGGGCCAGATGACCATGTATGATTTGTCTGAGAATATTTATATTTATTTATTTATTTATTCTGTATCCTGAACCAGATTATTGCAATTGTTTTTTGTATGATAATCGAACCACCTTAAGTGTTTGCAACGGGCTACGCTCACACTTTAACTACTTTGATGTTTTTTTTAAGGTTCCGTACCTCAAAAGGAAATAAACGAAACCCTTGTAGGATCACTCTTGTGTCTGTCTGTACGAACGTCTGACACAGGTGATTTGCTCAGAAACTACTAAACCGATTGAGTTAAATTTGCTACACATAAGTATGTCGGTGACCCAAAGGTGGACATGTATCGTAAACAAATTAATTTTAAACATGAAGACCACTTATGGGGGGGTAAACTAGAAAATACAAAAAAAATGTTTTGTCAACTATATTGTGTGACAAAGCAAAAGAATGTACTTATTGTAAAAATCTCAAATATATTTTTTCTATAATTTTAAGATAAATAATTTTAAAGTTATTTAAAAATAGGTAAAAATTAACCATTCCTGTAAAAACGGAAGGACTTAAGATTTTTTCATAGATTTTCCGTAATCTATACATTTAACCTCATATATTGTCATTTCTTCAAAATTTTGAGAAGGTTTTGAGAGGTTAAATGCATAGATTACGGAAAATCTATGAAAAAATCTTAAGTCCTTCCGTTTTTACAGGAGAAATGAAACTTCCAAAGTCCGATTGTTTAGAAACTAGCGACACCTAGCGGGATCTAGTAGTGTCTTCTACACAGTTATTTAACGTAGTAATATGACGACACCAATTAGTTCAATTTTACTTTTTACCCAAATATATTAGATGGCGCTGTGGATGAGTATTATTTTTTGGTACGGAACCCTTAGTGAGCGAGTTTTACTCTCACTTGGCCGGTTTTTTTTTGTAAATCATTTATTCGTCGGTTTTAGCTTTTAACAAAATGAAAATTTGATGGCAAACCAGACATTTTTAATATATTTTTTTCTTTTTTGTATTGTTATCAGTTCTTAGTAAACGTGTGCGAATATTTGCTTTATTCCAACGTCAAAACGAGGACGTCAAGAAGTGCGCGAAAATCACGTTCAAAGATTCCGTTACAGACATTATTTATTCGTAGGTTACAGACATATATCTTTATATATAAAAATGAATCTCTATTTCTGTTGGTCATCGCATCACGCGTGAACCGCTGGACCGATTTCGCTAATTCTTTTTTGTCGAGTTCGTTATTGTCAGGAGAAGGTTCTTATGTAGGGTACGGTAGGGTAGTGTAGGGTAGTGTAGGGTAGAGTAGGGTAAGGTAGGCTAGAGTAGGGTAGAGTAGGGTAGGGTAGGGTAGTGTAGTATAGTGTAGTGTAGTGTAGGGTAGGGTAGGGAAGGGTAGGGTAGTGTAGTGTAGGGTAGGGTAGGGTAGGGAAGGGTAGGGTAGTGTAAGGTGGTACGAAGTTTGCGTGGACAGCTAGTATATTATAAACGTGAAAGTTTGTAAGAATGAATGGATGTATGTTAATTACTCTTTCACGCAAAAACTACTGAATGGATCTGGCTGAAATTTGGTAGGTAGACAGACTAGGACCTGGATAGCTATGACGATGAGTGGCTGTAGATGCGTTATTGTTTAACCGTCTTCCAAAAAAGGAGGTTCTCAATTTGACTGTATGTTATTTTTGTATATTACGCGATATCTTCGCAGATTGTGAAACGTGTTTTACGATTATTTTTTTATTCAATAGGATATGCTCCCGTGTTGGTCCTATATAAATTTTATAAAAAATGGTATAAGTACTTTTTGAGAAAATTAACAAAAACCGAAAACAATTATGCAAAATTGTACAAGTCGTTACGATGGAAGTCGGTTTTTAACGTGTTTTCTCTTCTAAAAATACGAAGCACTATAATGTATGCTATATCGTTAGCATAGCTTGAGTTAGTCTCGCTTTTCTTTTAGAGCGAGCGAGCGAGTTTTCGTGCATCTTTAATCTACCAACATCTAAGTCCATTTTTATTGAAATTTCTGAATTCTAAATAAAAATATTTACTCAGGTAATCTATGCAAAACCTGTTTACTTATATCTACGATCCGCACACCGAATTCGTACCCAACATTACGAAAATAAACGAACGCGACTCGTTTTCAAAGCAAACACATCGCGTCAGTAGTGAAACTGAAATTAGTCAGTAGTGCAACGACTTTGGCTAGTGCTGTGATGATCGAACTAGCGATTTTTTTTATCGATTAATAAACTAGTTGGCTTGAGGAATACGTGTGTCTTAGATAGTTCCCTTTCAGGCCGCACTAACGTACGGAAGTTTCACTGAACCCTACAAAAAACCTACTTTATCAAATTTTTTTCATAGATAATTAGTTCAATTTACATTATTTATAATTATTTCTTCTTTTTCTGGCGTAACTTATACGTAAGTATGTAACGACAATAGAATAATATTGAAAGAGCACATCCCCTTCAAGTTCTGGCCTGAAAGGTTTATAATTTTTTTATGAAATAAGCAATCATCTAAACTTCAGTTAAATGATGAAAAAATCGTAACGCTTAGTTATTAAATATTTTGTTTAGCAATCAGGTAATATTTTTATTCATTAGTAAGTTTACGTAACGTTACGTAAAATATTACAGGATAGAACTTAACTGGCGGAAAAGAAATAAAATATCACATTATTAGGTACTCAAAGTTCACCAGGGTAGTGCAATGATCTTTTTTGATGGCAATGTCCTGTAATTCCGTAAGATTGACGACATTTGATGTGTCAATGCACTGAGATGCACTCAAACATATTAGGTCATTACTCACTAGGTAAAGTGTAATGATTTCGGTTATGTGAGTAATGATATGAAACTGGGGACTTATCGATAAAATCATTTAAAAATATTTAGTGGAAAGTAAAGTTATCTGACTAACTTGATACTAGTAGTTTGCTCCAAACTAGTTGTAGCGCGAAAAAACTAAAAATATTCAAATTCTGTCACATAAATTATTTTGTTATTATTGAGCATCTCTGAAAATTTCTTATCAAGTATTGTGACTAAGGCATGTTAATTGTTTATATTCGATCTGTGTAGTTTGTTCCTTTTATTTTGTTTTTATTATTGTTTTTCTAAGTTATGTACTTTTCCTACTACCTTCAACTCATTGTCACTATATTTTTTTCTGGCCGTTCACTTTCATTTGTAATTTTTGACTTTTTGTATTTATCTGAATAGTATTTTTAGTAATCTTAATTTAATTAAGTTAGTGAGAACCTGGTACCCTTGGCCTCCAAGTCCCAATTTTTATTCGTGTGTGTTCAGAAGCGATTGGAGGGCGCGTCAAGGCCGCAGTATAAATCGAATGAGATGTTTAAAACTTATCCCCGGATTATATTTTCATTTATTATATATATATATAATAAATGAAAATGCTCAAACCTTACTTTGAAAGCTTAGTAAAAAAATATGTATAATTTATTCAAATTAGTATAGGATTATGTAAAGCAGTGGTCATCATTTTCCATCAGGTGGATAAGCATTTTTGTCAATTTAAATAATTCTGTAGTAGGTTACTGAATTATGCTCTTAATAGGAAAGCGATCTGTATAAAACAAAGAAAAGCGTGCCATGACTATCTAATTAACTTTAAGTAAGGTCATCACTTCGTTGCTGTAAGAATGAAAAATAGTTCTTTATTAACATTTTTTACATTGAAGTGAACCTAATTACCAATTTAAATCTACCTTAGTTGATTCTGAATGCCATTTAGGTAGTTCAATGAACTCAATTTATCCACACAATGGATACTAAATGCCTAAATTTGTATATTTTGAACACCATGTACCTACTTGCATAGTTTTCGAACCAGGTATCAACAAATCAAGTATCTTTGTTCATTTAACGTGTAATACTAACGAAAGAGACAAAGTAATATGCAGAAAAAAGACGGATCTAAGTGAAATTGTTTCGATAAAAAGGATGCCGTTTTAAACGAGTTTAGAAATAAAAGTAGGCGCTCAAGTAATACGCACTTATTAGCGGTCAAGAGAAGTCGTATGCAAATTATTGTGCAGTGGGAATATACAAACGAATTAGCATGAAATTGAAGTGTGTTGCCTTTAAGGTTGTTGAAAGTTTTGAAATATAAGTAATCTATGTCTTAGTCTTTCCATTAAATCATATTTTCTAAAACAAGAAATCATATAATAACGATGACTTTGCAATTAATCTATAGGAGATAAATCTAAAAACATTTTTGTAAATATCCGTTTTATAAAGAGCAATATTGATTGAAACATTATGTAAATCATGTGCATTTCGATGCTGGTCGACTTTCTGAACATACGAGTATAATTTTATGGTTATGTTTAAGATGTGATTGTGCGATTTAAAAAATAATCAGATAAGAAAGTAAGAAGATATTTAAAGGAAACACATGTTCTTTATATCGTAAAAGGAAATGAACATTAATTATCTGCAGTAGAAATTTTAAAATAAAATAATTTGATTTAACTCAGTTTCTCTACCTAACAAGTAATATAATTCAAACACCTTCAAGTTATTGTATTTCTTTCAATTTATAAAATCATTGATTTATTTTCATCGCTATAAAACTATCGACCTCGTCTCATCTCTAGTGCTTCTAATACCACAGGCAGTCATCTATGTGTGCGCTAGCTGACCTTGCTTCGCTCGCCGATTCGGCGGTCATTCACCCCGTTGCAGTTCTGTTCGGTCCAACCCTTGACTTTGGCAATGCATACTAAAACATAACTATAGATCTACCTATCTATTTATTTTGTAAAGAGCACTGATCTTGTGTGTCGGATACGTGTTTGAATAAGATCACTGTGTTGAGTGAATATCATATAAGATAAAGCGCAGAATACAGATTTACCTAGTGTTTTATTTTAGTTTTTTTTACAAATGGACTTAAATAGTTGGACCTTACCTTCTTATGTAAGACTAGCTATTTCCCGCGAATTCACCCGCGTGGACAACGTTTCTACGACTTTTCGAGGTTGCGCAATGTGCCAGCTGCAAGCGGCTCGCGAACGTGGAAATAAGTAGCCCGTGTGTTAATCCGGGTCCTAATCTGTCTACCTACCAAATTTCAGCCAGATCCGTTCAGTAGTTTTTGCGTGAAAGAGTAACAAACGTACATCCATACATTCTTACAAACTTTCGCGTTTAGCATATTAGTAGGATTCTTTAACGCAACGAGGCTTTTAGTTATCTAAATCCCAACAAAACATAATATAATCAAGGTGAAAGGGAGCCAAGTTCGATACAAAAAATTACAGAGATATAAATGGAACCAAGTTCTATTGTGGTTTCTTAAATCGTAATTACGGGACTTCAAAATGAAATATCTATCTCAAGCTTCTTCAAATAACAGAGAACGTACAACGGCTTTCAGTTGCTTAAAAGACAATTTGTTATGTTTTGTGATCACTATCTATGCCAATGTCATGTCAGTCATGGGAGTGACACTTCAGCAGATGGCCGGTTTTGCGGAGTTTAGATGTTTACCCAAAGTTTTCCTGATGATGTTCTAAAACAAAGACAACACAAATACCATCACCAAAAAATTTGTGAATAAAAAAAAAATAAAAAAAAACCAACGCAATGATAAATTAAATGGTAAAACTTTAGTTTGACATTTTAGGCTTTGTTGGGATATTTTTTTTGATGTAATAATATTCAGTACCTTGGCGACCGAGCTTTGCTTGAGAGCCGTAAAAAATATTTAAAAATAATAATACCTATGATACACTTTGCGTGGCATATTTCCAGTGCAAAAATCTCGGAAAGTAGCGTTTTCCTAGTGTTGAGACCTCTCTAAATCGATTTTTCGCCCCCAAAAATTTCCGTATACTAATTTTTCAGCAAATCGTTGATAATCGTTACTGCGGATAGGTAATACCATAGCTTATTACATCCTAAAATTTTAGTTCTGTAAAAGTCTCACCATTTTCAAGATATTAACATATGCTTTTTCTAATTTTGTATGAAAACGCATTTGTTTAAATGCTTTGTGATTTTTCAGAAAAAAGAAATAATACAGTTGGAGTGCCCAATAGGGTAAAAACTTCCTTATTTTATCAGCTTTTCAGCGAGTAAAATAGTTAAAAAAATACAAATTAGTTCCAATATAAACCAATGTTGGCAAAATCGTGCCTAATACTAAAAAATGTTTTTCATGTTTTTTAATTCAAAGATTTATCATGTTTTTTCGCATTTAATTTTTTTCGCAAGTAGGTAATCAGTTTAATTCTCCAATAGAAACTTATGTTTTTGACATCTTACCGCCTCCGTGGCGTAGTGGTTAGTCCACTCGCTGACTCGCTTCTTACCGTTGCGGGTTTGATTCCCGGCGGCGGGGTCTAACTTTGTAAGACTCGGTTTGATATGGTGGTAAGGTTTTTCTGAGCCCGCCTGGCTAGCTACCATCATAGATCTAATCTTGCCGTCAAACATATATGTTAACAGCATCGATGTATGCCAGAATAAAGATAACATAGCCAGTTCCCATTGCATTGGAGAATCTTGGTAAGCCCGCTTCCATCTTCAGCATCATTGCCACTAACCATCAGATGAGATGATTCCAAAGGTTAATAAAAAATACCCAAGACCTACCATAGAAATCGATCAGCTATAACCAACTGTATGCGGGCAGCGCAGGAACGGTCGTCGTAGAAATCCTTGGAGGAGGCCTTCGTCAGGCAGTGGACGTCTTTCGGCTGATATGATGATAAACCAACTAAAGAACACATAAAAAAATCATATTCATAAATACTACTCATTCATTCATTCATACAAGAATAAATATATTTCACAATGAAATATAGATTAGGTCAGAGATATGCTATATATAAGGTGAATTAGATAGGTTACGTGCATCCAAAAAGTGAAGCAAAAAAAGATGCCAATTGGCATCTCTTTTCTTAGTAGCATTCAGTGCAATAGAAGGGAACTACCTATAATACTGTGTGTGTAAATGGGTTCGATTTTCAAATGTTGTTTGTTAGTGCATAGCCTAGATAGGTTACATGCATCCAAAAAGTGAAGCAAAAAAAAGATGCCAATTGGCATCTCTTTTCTTAGTAGCATTCAGTGCAATAGAAGGGAACTACCTATAATACTGTGTGTGTAAATGGGTTCGATTTTCAAATGTTGTTTGTTAGTGCATAGCCTAGATAGGTTACGTGCATCCAAAAAGTGAAGCAAAAAAAAGATGCCAATTGGCATCTCTTTTCTTAGTAGCATTCAGTGCAATAGAAGGGAACTACCTATAATACTGTGTGTGTAAATGGGTTCGATTTTCAAATGTTGTTTGTTAGTGCATAGCCTAGATAGGTTACGTGCATCCAAAAAGTGAAGCAAAAAAAAGATGCCAATTGGCATCTCTTTTCTTAGTAGCATTCAGTGCAATAGAAGGGAACTACCTATAATACTGTGTGTGTAAATGGGTTCGATTTTCAAATGTTGTTTGTTAGTGCATAGCCTAGATAGGTTACGTGCATCCAAAAAGTGAAGCAAAAAAAAGATGCCAATTGGCATCTCTTTTCTTAGTAGCATTCAGTGCAATAGAAGGGAACTACCTATAATACTGTGTGTGTAAATGGGTTCGATTTTCAAATGTTGTTTGTTAGTGCATAGCCTAGATAGGTTACGTGCATCCAAAAAGTGAAGCAAAAAAAAGATGCCAATTGGCATCTCTTTTCTTAGTAGCATTCAGTGCAATAGAAGGGAACTACCTATAATACTGTGTGTGTAAATGGGTTCGATTTTCAAATGTTGTTTGTTAGTGCATAGCCCATCTATGGTAACAAATCTCTAGATTAGGTACTTATTTTTGATATATTTATTTATTTACACTTATTACTTGATATATTTTCACTAATTCCACATAAAAAACTGCATTTTCAAAAAAGACAATTTATAAATGAAGTTTTACTTGTGTTTTAGGGAATTAGTAAAAATATATAGCAAAAGCTAGTGATATAATGTTCCACCAAGAATGTACCTATAATCCATAGTATGAACTATCACTAATCTATTATTAAATCACTACAATAAACTGTAAAATCAACAATAACTGTACTCAAACCTTAACCACTTAACAGCCACACTCTAATTACCATAGTTAGCAAACCCAACAATCCACGTTAACACTTCCGCAGCCGCAATTAAACGAACAATTCAAATCCCACACGTCAGCTACGTCTACGAGCCGTCTAGCCTTAACCAGAAATTCTAGACCTCTCAAACTGTATAGAAAACCCCCTGAAGATACGAGGGAAGGAATGGAGTAAGAAGCGAGGGAGATCAATTAATTCTGGTCATAGTGTGGTTTCCTGACCTAGAGACACATAGTTGAGTCGACAGGTCAAGAAAGGATAAACACACATACGTAAGATTGAATGTTCATGTGTGGAATGTTGTAGTGTAAGTTGGAGATTAGTAATTTTCAATGTTGACTATTGTCGCCAATAACGCCACCTAATTCAAACTCAAAATATTCAACTAATTTTCCGAGTTTTAAAAGTAAGTAGTAAAACTTCTGAAAAACACTTTTTTTTATTTTTCATACTTACATACTATTATATTTTTTTTTTACTATTCAGACATGTCATAGTTAACTCTACATAGTTCCTGGGTGTGTGCATGCTGGCTTTTAGAAAAAAAGGATTTTGTACTGCTGTTGTTGTTTCTTAAGTTTTTTAATTTCTTAAAACCGTTTCCCTGCTATGCACATTAAGCCTTTGGTACCCATTGCTATCGATGGCAGTTGTTAAGCCGTGTCAGATACCTAAGAGACGGCTTGAAAAACTTCTAACAGTTGGGTTAGCCACCAGCCCCACAATCTCCACCAGCCCCGACTTGACCGCCTTGTGTGCATTTGTAGCCTACCTAGCCTAACCTTCCCGAGATTGGGAATAGACCAGCCCCAGCAGTGGGGACGTTTATATGTTATTGAATGTACTGTTAGAAAACATTTCTACAACTTAAATATACAGGATGTAACATAAAGGTGCAGTGATACTTTAAAGTGGGCTTTTACTCATCAAACTAAACAAATTTTATTTTATAACTGTGCTGAAATCATGAATTTTGATGTGAAACATCTATAGCTGCACGTAAAACTGATTGTTGGCGACGGGTCGCCACGCTATGACTCATCTATAGCCGCACGTGGTCGATTTGATTTCAAACTCGTACTATATAATTTTGATGTTTCACATCTGCCAGGTATCCCGCGACGGCTCACATATTTTTTTTTATTTTTCATACAAAATCTGCTATTCAGATTTTCATGAAAAATCCAAAAAAATGCGATTTTCGCAAAGTTGTATGCACAAAAGTTGTTCAGTTTGATGAGTACAAGCCAACCTTAAAGTATCACTGCACCTTTATGTTACACCCTGTATATCTACATTAGACTTCAGTTCAGGCTTCCCTCCTCACGTCGGGTTCCTCACTGATGAGGGTCGTGACCTCCCTGGCAGAATCTTTCTGGACTTTTCAGCCTATTTCCGGCAATGAGTAGAGCATCACGGAAAAGTGTCAAGAGTGGTACGGATCTGGTCTGTTCAACGCATAGGGCTACGGCCCCTCAAGTTTGCCAGTCACCATAAGTTTCTCAAGGTTTTCTCTACTCTTCATGCATGTCAACTTACCATCAGGTATAAGGTTATTCCAAGGTTTTACCAATTAAGATTAAAAAAGGAAACTCAAGGACTCGTTGGAGGCAAATAGTGGATAGCTTAGTCGAGATGTTGAGTTCATACAGGTTCACGCAATTCAAAATATTGCACCATAATAATTTGGAACAAAAAAAACCGACTTCAAACAGGTAACTAAGGTTCCCTTCGATTTCTCTGGGATGCCATCATCAGATCCTGGTTTTCTTATCATGTCACCGCCCCTGGTATATCTCCTTTCCAACAAAAAAATAATCATCAAAATCGATTCATAAACGACGAAATTATTCGCGAACACACATAAAAAAATATACGGTCGAATTGAGAAACCTCCTCCTTTTATGAAGTCGGTTAAAAATTAAATAAACTAGATCATTTTCGATTCAACTGTTCCTCTGACTTCGTCTACAACATAGCCGGATACACACATCAACATGAATCAAATATTCTACACGCATACGGCCCCCGAGGGGATCTTAGATTCAACTATCAGAGGGGGGCAGGGGGTCGCTACTTAATATAACAATACTAGCGACGACGACGACGGCAAGCTATACGTGAAATAATACTCGAAGATATTTATCACGATTGTAAGTTCATGAAGTGATTCTCTCGAATAGTTAATAACGGTGGGAGGCACAGATAAGAAAAAATTTTTGGTGGGAGGCGTATTTCTTCTTTCGGTTGAGATAAATATTCCGGTTAGGACTGACGACATCTGAAAATTATAAATAATTTTTCGCCTTTTTACCGTTTTACTTTTTCGCCCCAAGTTCAAAAAGCATACCAAAAAAAAACTGAAAAACTAATGTTACTGAAAATATTATTTTATGAGTCCGTACCTTTGTTTGGCGCGAGTAATTAATATAATTATTTTTCTATACATCATCATATCAGCCGAAGGACGTCCACTGCTGGACATAGACCTCCCCCAAGGATTTCCACGACGACCGGTTCTGCGCTGCCCGCATCCAGCGGCTTTCCACGACCTTCATCGGGACATCGGTCCACCGAGTGGGAGGCCAGCCTACACTACATTTTCCGGTGCGTGGTCGCCACTCGAGAACTTTACTGTCCCAACGGCCATCTGTTCTACGAGCAACATAATAAATAATAAAGTACCCCCGCCATGTCTGTCTATCTGAACGCAAAAAACTCAAATACTAACAAACGGATTTTTATAGGGTTGTCACCAATGGACGGAGTAATTCACAAGGAAGCTTTACGTTTGGAAGTAACTAGTATATCATCTGTGCTTTCGAGATATATATATATTTCCGCACCGAAAAAACTCTAGTTTATTGATAAAAGATTATTTTATATATTAATGAAAACCATAAGTTACTTGATTTTCTCTGACGTCACAGAGTGTCACAGAAGAGTTTATAAATACATAGTATAACCACAGTCTAAAGAAAAGGATTCATACAGTCGGCCAACGGAGAACGTCTATACATGGCAATTGTGCCGGGATGAGGGTCGAGACGGGGGAGATCAAGCCCAAACTGCCATAGTCGCCGTTTGGGACGATTGATTCATCGTGGCGGCGAAAGAGGCGAAGGTGAGTAACTACTAATTTCGGCTCTAACGAACGTCAGAATCAAAGGCGTTGGACCATTGTATGATTTCTTACACTGTGGTAAACTAGGCTTTATTTTTCATAAAGAAATACAAGTTCCCACCAAAAACATTTAATGAAAAATTGTTTGCCAAAACCTATAAGTTCAGATTATTTTCACTGTTAAAAAGTTACGAGATCTCCAGTAGAGCCAAGCCTTTAACTGAAATCCGATTTATTTCACGGGGCCTGTCCTAAGCCCAAAGTATATAACTTTATGTGCTCTTGACTGTACGACATTGACAACAACAAATAAAGAGTTATAGGTCTCTACCTATAAGCACAGATGAGATACTAGTTAAGCCCTGATACAAAGTCTATATTTTGCTGAGCCGAAGTCCGTAAGGAATAGTTTATGCGATAATAACCAAAGTTCTATCAGACAAACAGACACAGACAACATGGACAGATAGCTGATAGACAAAACACCATACCAAAGTACACATAACTACGTAATGTGTTATTTGGTATTACGCCTCCCTATACTTTGCCTACATCACTACACATAAACACACATACATCCACTAACAACGGTTTCAAATCATACATATACTCACAACACATACACACACACACAACCACGGGTTTAGATCGTATTAGATCGCGCGGTTAGTTCGGTTTACGAGTAGTTGTTACGGGCATTTAGAGGACTTTCCCGGTTTTAGAGAGTATTATCGCGTTAGAATGGGATGTTTGTGGTTACGGCGAGGTATTGAGTGGAACAGTTGTCTCTGTCTCTTCTTTACGTGTAAAGAGTAAAGAAAATAACCACACATTTTCAATGGTTTTTCGTTTCAATCAAAAACTACAATGAAAGTATAAAAAATAATAACATTACTCACTTTGTATTATCATAAATAACAAATATTGTTGTATATATATATTTTTTTTCAAAATATTAGTCATAACTAGAGTTGAAAGTAACGGTGTATTAGATCTATTTTTTGGGATTTTTTTTTCTATCAACCCAAAACTGCTCAATCGTATTTCCAATAGCTTTTGACTTTAAGGAACATCATCAACAATAAGGGTATTTTTATTAAACCTTAGGTTTTCTATCGTTTAAGAGTAATTGACGTAAAAATTAACAAAAATCTGTAATATTACCGCTATTAGATAATGTAAATTTGTGACAATAGAGGTGTAACCTGAATTTGATTGTTCGACTTCCGCTTCCGTGGCTTAATGGTTAGTCCATTCGCTTCACACCAGGAGGTCGTGGGTTCGAATCCCGGCGGGGTCAAGTTTGTAAGATTCGGTTTGGGTGGTGGTAGGGCATTTTCTGTCTCTGCCTCTCAATAAGTAGGTCTTAGAATGAACATGGAGAAGACGAAAACTATGTCAAACGTCCGTGTCGCACCTACTCCTCTGAAGGTTGGAGGCTCTTCACTCGAAGTTGTTACCGAATATGTATACCTGGGACAAACAGTCCAGTTAGGTAGGTCCAACTTCAAGAAAGAGATTAATCGTCGAATCCAACTCGGCTGGGCAGTGTTCAGGAAGCTTCGCAATATCTTTACGTCTCAGATACCGCAATATTTTAAGACCAAGGTCTTCGACCAGTGTGTGTTGCCAGTGATGACATACGGAACTGAGACATGGTCGCTTACTACTATGGGCCTAATAAGAAGGCTCAAGGTCACCCAAAGGGCAATGGAGCGTGCTATGCTTGGAGTTTCTCTGCGTGATCGAATCAGAAACGAGGAGATCCGTAGGAGAACCAAAGCAACTGACATAGCTCTAAGAATTGCTAAACTTAAGTGGCAGTGGGCAGGGCACATAGCTCGTAAAACAGATGGCCGTTGGGGCAGTAAAGTTCTCGAGTGGCAACCTCGCACCGGAAAACGTAGCGTAGGCAGGCCTCCCACTCGGTGGACCGATGACCTGGCGAAGGTCGCGGGAAGCCGCTGGATGCAGGCAACGCAAAACCGGTGGTCGTGGAAATCCTTGGGGGAGGCCTATGTCCAGCAGTGGACGTCCTTCTGCTGATATGATGAGGATGATGTTGATGAGGGCATTTTCATAGCCCGCCTGGCTAGCTACTACCATCTTATCTAAGTCTTGCCTTGAAACATCACTGTTAACAGCATTGATGTGTTGTGGCTTAAAGATAAGATAGCCAGATCCCCATTGCGTTGGGGAATCTCGGTAAGCCCGCTTCCATCTTATACATCGTCGTCACTCACCATCAGGTGAGATGATGCCAAGTGCTCACTAATTGTGGATTAAAAAAATAAACTGAATGATTCTAAATTTTGAGTGTTTAAGAAAATTTAAGAAAAACTCGCATCGCGTTATTTCATGGAGTTAAGGATATTACTTAAGGGTCCCCAGGAGGCTCGAGCTTTCATACAAACGTAGTTCCGCTTTAATTTATAAACTACATGCCGGATTGAATCTAATCTAAAATGTATAGGTTCCTTGTAGAATGTTGTTAAGTTTCATCATGTGAAAGAATCATTTCAAAACATTATACTTATAATATAACATAATATTCATTATATTTTCAAAAACAAATTTATTTATTACAAGCTATTGCCCGCGGCTCCGCCCACGTGGATATCGAGGGTAAGCGGTGTGCGAGCCGCAAGCAATTTGTGGGGCTTTTTTTATTATAAAACCTTCGCTGGTGTGCGTTCAACAATTCACCAAAGTTTCATCGTAATCGGTCGAGTTTTAGCTAGATTATCGAACAGCAATCCATTTTTATATAAATAGATTTATTCCTACGTATAGCGCACAGTAACAAAGTCGAATAACATAGGTCAGATGACAATATTCAATTAAAATTATTAAATAAAAAAGACTGTGTAATGTTGTCACTGTGTAATGTTGTCACTGTGTAAAGAATATATATATTATACTTAATGTAATAAGAAATCGATTTAATTGAATACAATTTTGAAAATATTACCATTTTTGATGTAAAACTAAATATACTGTAGACCCTGTTTATGGCATTAACTGCAAAATTTCTCGAAAACAAATACATAGTTAATGTTGAATGAAACCAACACACAAAAATCGGTGACTTTAAGACCTTTCATTTTAATTGAACACATTTTATAGAAACTTATTTCAAAGTATAGAAAAGTAATAAAAACATGTAAAAATGGCGTCGCCGGCGTGTGCAGGTTTCCTCACGGCGTTTCCCTTCACCGTAAGTGCGTCGAAAATTTATAGATTACGCAAAATACGGCGAATCTCCTAAATGTCGAAATATAACTTTCCTAAGAAAACCGATTCCCTTTCATTCGAAAAGAAATACTCTTACAAGGGTCAGTGGCTAAAATACTTTGAGCTGCCTCGTCCGGTCTTCACCTTTGCGTCTCCATACATTTTGGAGATAGGTCATAGAAAGTTAGAGGTCTTGGTCTACTGGTTATGGGATAAAAAAGACGAAGGGCTCTTAGCGACTTGTTGAGCTAGGCCTGAAGGGCAGAGGGTCGAGAAACTGGATTGAAACGTACTATAAGATTATGTGTAAGACATTTATATTTACAGCTTTTTTACAGCTTTAGGTAGTTATACAGGCCAGTGTGTCTTGCATGGAAAGACCATTCTAAATGCTGTAACGTAAAAGTCTTCTTGGAAATAGTTGTTCAGTTTGACGAGTGAGAGCACTCCTATAAGTATCACCACATGCTAGTAGGTGGGCTTCCACTCGTCAAATTGAACAACTTTTTTTTTGAAGTAAAACTTTTTAACACACGCTTGACTTGGGGAGTAAGCTGGTGGATGTGTGACGAGAGCGTTACGGAAGTGTGATAGGGCGAGGCGAACGAAAGTAGAGTGGGATATATAAATTAGTGAGGATAGAAAAAGAGATACTATTATTTCCTGTTTACCAATAATATCTGTTGCCAAGGCAACAATATCGGTTGTCAAAACAATCAAAACAAACATATGTATAGGATGAAAAAAAGTGTGTGGCACTCGGGGACTGCCGCGGTAAAGCTATTGCATTGCATTTTTTAACAACTTATGCAATTATAATTATTTATTTATTTTTTATTTTAAGCAGTATTTACCAGTACCATATAGTCCTTGGGGCGCGGGATGTTTATGTAATAAATTAACACTAAGAAAGTTACACCAGTAAAATTGACTAAGTCCTTTTAGTACCGCAAATCGCTAATAGATGGCACTGTAAGAGTCACTGGCCGAGCGTGGGGTGTTAGGTTTTATTTTCGTTACGGAATTTCTTGATTGCTATGCAATAGCTTAAAAATTTAATCATTTTCAGAGGACAATAAAACTCTTTTCATAAACTGTCTATATAACAAAAAAGATTCAATTATTTTCTGAAGACTAAGTATTTACTTAAATACATATAGATGGAGCTAAAGAAGTTTTACTTCAGTAGTATGGTCTAAAGCACACTCGTAATTTTTTATTTACAATTGATAAGCCCTTGACATCATCTGAACTCAACTTTCTACAAGAAACCCATGATCAATAAAGGATATTTATTATTTACAAATATAAAATTAGAGCCTCTCTGCTCACTTGGCACGAGGCGAAATGGCAGGAGCACTTCCATTATTTTTATTATTATTATCAATTCTTAAAAAAAATGATTTCCTATACAAAACCCGCCATCAGCTGACGGATTTGTATGAAAAATCCAAAAACAATCGCGACTTCAGCAAAGTTGTAGAACAAAAAATGTTCAGTTTGATGAGTTAAAGCCCACCTTAAAGTATTACCACACCTTTACGTTACACACCTGTATAATGACGGCTATGACGTCACACTATTTGACCAGGTTAATATACCTAGTTAGTTCTTTTTTTTAGGGTTCCGTAGTCAAACTAGGAACCCTTATAGTTTTATCATGTCTGTCCGTCTGTCCGTAGGTTTATCATAGCCGTTTTACTCAATCTGTAGGGTATCGTTGAATAGGTCTTTGAAAACTATTGAAGGTTTGAAAAGGATAGTTTTTTAAAAGAATGATTAAAAAAAAAACGGAACCCAAGGATCACTCGTGCGTCTGTCTGTCTGTCCGTCCGTCTGTTACAGCCAATTTGCTCCGAGCAAATCAAGTGAAATTTGGTAGGGTGGTGTAATCCTATCACCCAAACACAGATGTGCAAAGTAAATAAATATTTTTTTTAATAAGAGTAATTATCGGGGAAAAAAATAGGAAATTTAAAAAAGTTTTGCAAACCTAACTGTGTCATATATTAAATGAAAGGAAATTGTACGTCTCTTAGTTTTAATTTAAACTTTGCACATGTTTTTTGTATTTTGATTTACAATAAAGAGTTATTTGAATTTGAATTAGTTTTGAATTTATTCATGAACCTATATAAACCCCCCCCCCTGATATCCGAAACTACTGAGCCTAAAATTTTGAAAAAATACAAAATATAATTCATTGCATATAGATTACAGGAAAACCTAAAGAATTCTATCAATTGAAAATAAAGTGGTAAACTCAATTATTTTATTAACGTATTGACGTTTACTTACGGAAAATAGTTCGCTAAAACACCACTAGATAGCGCTAGTAGTATTTTTCTGTTGCTGGCGTTTGTGTCTTTTGTTTGTCATGTTAGTATCATTGTCATAGTTATGTGGAGGTGGTAGGGAACCCACATACCGCAAGTCCAACTCGCACTTTTTTTTTGAAGTTAATATTTAGTTAACGAAATATTAAATTTTCAAATTATAATTTTTTTAGATACATTTTTGCTACTTCAGGAAATCTGAAAAGTGTTGCAAATAGTACGGAATATTATTAATTTATAAGGAAAATTATCATGGCTATGTAGGCTTTCGTAGTTTAACTTTCTCGTCTTCTCCTTCATTCACCAAAGGTTGGCTGGAAGAAATCGCTTAAAGCGATAAGTCCGCCTTTGCATGTCATTGTATATTTTGATAGTTAATATGTTTTTAATTTCTGTATATTTGGTGTGCAATAAAGGATATTTATCTATTTTTTTTCCAGAAATTTTAATTAATACTTTATTTGTATGGGGCAAGTACTTCGTAATAAGCTTTAAACTTAAATAAACCTAACTATAGCAAAATTCAATTTAACGATTCCAAAGTTAAATAAATACTGGCAACCATTCTACAATGCAAATTGGAAAAACGCAATCAGCCAAAATAAAACTTTATTTCAAATTTCGAATTCTGTTTTAAAAATAATTCACTAATTACAAATGGAGAGACGTCGTCGGGCAGTTTATGTATTGTTTTGTCCTATGTGCCCCTATGTGCCCCTATGTGCCCCTATGATGTTCATAATATACATTATACATTATGTAGATAAAAAATACATGTATTATGTACATGTTTGGTGTTGTGTGGGTCCGAAAGGGTGTTTTTTGTTTATGTGATACCTATATAAAAATGAGGGCGTAATGTTCGGCGAATTCGGTTAACGCGTGGCCCGTAGGGAAATTGAAGTAAGAGTTACATAATTTAAAAGCGTTTTTTGTTGAAATTAGAAAAGGATTATTCTGTACAAAAAATACACACTTCACTTAATATTCAAGCAACTTTTTCAATACCGAATTACATATTTTTTTAAATTATTTACCTAGATATCTCGATGTCAAAAACGAGTAAACCGTATTCATTTTGGTTCAAAAAGTAATTTTAGTCAAAATAAATGAAAACTATTTTACAAAGTTTCAGTAATCATTACCTTATCCTAACTAATATGATAAATGTGAAATTGTATTTGTTTGTTTGTCACCTTTTCACGCTTCAACGCCTCGACCAATCTTGATGAAATTTGGCATATAGGTAGCCTGTGCCACTTGGAAGGACATAGGCTACTTTTTATCCCGTGAAAATAGCATAGTTTGATGCAGTTCCTAAGATGCGGCGTCGGCGCACCCTCCAATTACGCCGATGCACGCACAAAAAGAAATTGATTACGGAGGGAGGGCCAGGGTTCTCTTAAATATAGGCAAATCCACCAAAACTGATTATATATATTAAAACTGGTTATGGTAAAAGATATGAAAAGAAATAAACGTAAAATATGGAAAAAGATAGTATGGTATCAATGATCAGGATAGGAAAGACAATTTAAAAAAGAAAACAAAACAACCAATGACAAAAAAGTAAAAATAGACAAAAAGTTGATAATATAAAAGCAGGTGGGAAAAAAAAACCCAAAAAGATTGATTTCGTCACAGAGGGAACTTAAAACTACTCTTTTTTTGGTTAATTTCTTCAACATTCCAACGGAACAAAGGATTGTTGTGATTTTTTACCGTAAAGGGGATGGGTAATTACGTTATTTACTAATCAGCATATCCTGACATAGTTCCCGAGGGATCTGGGGAAAACTCATTTCCACGCTCGCGGACGTCGGCGTCGCAGCGGAGTAACAGATTGAAGTGATTTTTGGTATATTAGAATTAGTTGAGGTGGTGGGATTGACATAGACTGCTAATTGGAATTGCCCGATATAGCTCCTAAGGGATCTGAAAGAAACTCATGTCCACGCTCGCGAGTCGCTTGCGGATCGCCACCACTCATCCTCAAAGACACTCATAACAACGATGTCCACGCAGACGAAGCCGCGGGCAAAATGTAGCTATTAAAATGTCATTCGCATAACGACTTGTTTACATTTTTATCAATATAAAAAGTTGAAAATAATAATTAAAATTCGAACATATGCGATTTTCGCAACCGGCCAGCTGACATTCGAAATTTAAATGAAGTAGCTATCGCAATTAGTGTCCGCACACACACAAGAATAGATTATACGCATGTGTGCAACTAAACGCACACAGATTAAAAAATTGTGAATAAAAATCGTGATCAAAAATGTGTGAAAGAATATACTCACACATTGACAACACAATTCAATATTGCTCATTGGTGGCATGGACAGCAAAAAATTAAATGATAAATGTTTGATGGCTAATACAATATGTAGTACAATGAGAAATCCTGCAGTGTTTAACAGTGTTCATTGGGTGTAATCTTATTATATACGATGTTAAGACAACATCTTATTTTGAATAGACGCCTAATGTGCTTTTCATCATAATAAATGGTAATATTAACTACCTACGTTTAAAATTTCCTAAAATTATTCAATAATCCATGGCAAGCAGCTTCTTCTTCTTCTTCTCGTGTGGAAGTGTCAATTCCTTAACATTAAATATACTTTTGCCAAAATCGTGCCACCTCGATCGCCTCCGGTGTTGCCTTCATCAGGTCTTCTGTTGTACAATATGGGCCCTTAGAGCACGTTGAGATATGTGAAGTAGTCTGTGGTTCGCCACACTGGCACGATATGTTGGCATGTTCAGGAAGTATTCCCCATTTTTTTAGGCTTTCCTTGGATCGGGCTACTCCAGTTCGCAATCGATTTAGGGCTTTCCAGGTTCTCCATTCAAGCTTTCCTCCAGGTGGTAACTGCTCGGCCGGTTGGATGAAATTCACTAGGTGGCATGAGCTACTGTTCCACTCTTTCGTTCTAAATTCTGTCTGGGTCTCACTGTGTAGGTATTCGTTGGTGATAAAGTTTTTCCTGGATTTAAGACGTATTTTGACAAGGACATGGTTGTAGAGTGGATGTCGTGCATCGTTTATTTGTAATCAGCGCTCCTTCGCCGCGGCCGCCTCCCTGCGCACAGCATTTTTTATTTCATCATCATCATCATCATTACAGCTCATATACGTCCCCACCGAGGGGCTCGAGCCTACCCTGAATCAGGGTGATTAGGCCTTAGTCGACCACGCGGGCCCAGTGCGGGTTGGTCGACTTCACACACAACCTTCGAGTTTCTTCGCAGGCGTGTGCAGGTTTCCTCACGATGTTTTTCCTTCACCGTTAAAGCAATCGGTAAGTATGTACGTAATTTTTTGAAAAACTCATTGGTACATTGGCCGTCCAGATTTGAACCCGGTACCTCTGGTTAGATGGACCGAGTCGTTACCGGTTGAGCCACCGACGCTTCATAGCGTCGGTGGCTCAACCGGTAACGACTCGGTCCATAGGAAGAAACTCGAAGGTTGTGTGTGAAGTCGACCAACCCGCACTGGGCCCGCGTGGTTGACTAAGGCCTAGTCGCCCTGATTCAGGGTAGGCTCGAGCCCCTCGGTGGGGACGTATATGAGCTGTAATGATGTTAGAACAAAATTTTTTATTTAAAAAAAAGAAATTATCAGAATATAACAATTTAATTTTCACATGAATAGTTAAAAAATAATTTATCAAATTTTATGAATCACTAGCTGTTTCCCGCGGCTTCACCCGCGTGGACAACGTTTCTATGACTTCTCGAGGGCGCGCAGTGCTCGAGCCGCAAGCGGTTCGCGAGCGTCAAAAAAAGTAACCTATGTGTTAATCCAGGTCCTAATCTGTCGACCTACCAAATTTCAGTCAGATCCGTTCAGTAGTTTTAGCGTGAAGAAGTAACAAACATACACACTCACAAACTTTCGTCTTTATATTATTAGTGTGATTACTAGACTGATACCCATTAAACTCATAGATACATTTTATGTTCAATCTTTCTACTTGATATGCCGACGTTACCCCGCCAACCTGCATCGCACTATCTCACGCACACTCACACATGCCACCGACGATGTGCGTGAGTCCAGCCGGCCATGTGCCGTGCGTATTTGGGTCAATTGCTGAAATACGCACATCGAAGTGACTGGCGCTTTTTCTTCTTTTTTTTTAAATGTTATACAGCCTAAAGTATTGCATAAAGTTCGGTGTACAATACTTTTTTTTAAATTTATGGTTGCGGCTAAACAATTTGAAGTTATATAATAAACAATTAATTTTGATTTTACCAGACGTTTTTAAAAAAGGAAATAACGACTAAATAAATACATAATATAATTAGCAACAAAATATAAATAAAAATGTGGCGCCAATTGCATCTGTAGCTAGTAATTAATGTGAGCCAGATTTTAACGATATCCTTTTGTAGCATAAAGCTTGTCACAAAAAAAATACATCTTCAATGATAACGTTGTTTGAGGAGCCGAACAACCACTAACGCACCTTGACAAAATGTCAAGGCGCAGCTAAATTGCAGTATTTAATTTTTGCTTAAGATAGCAGCCGTAATTTTAGTGAAGTTTAAATACTTCTTTAGCAAACGGGTTTGAAAGTTATTGGCATACTGAGGATTCGCCATTTTTATTTATTTTTTAAATGGCGTCGCACAATTTAACCTGTGTATTTGAATAGAAGACCTATAGAAGACCAAAAAATGTCATATAACATTTTGGCCTAAAGTGTCACATTTCTGAGATAATATAGAAGTTAAAAATAATCAAAATTATTATGGAATATACGAGTATATATTCAATTATTTCCGTAACGTAACGTTTTAGGACACTATATTACATGAAATTTTTTGTTTGTCTGTATGTTCTCTATCCAAATATATAGGTCTCAATGTGCGACGTCATTTTGAAAAAAAAATATGGCGAACTCCAGTATGCCAGTCTCCAAACAAAAATTTTCAAACCCCTTTGTAATATATAATACAAAAGTTAAAGTTTCTTTAGAATGTTTATTTATGTGGTTCTTATAAATGTTTTGTGATTTGAATTAACAATAATTCCAATCACAAAACAATTATAAGAAGAATTACGTAAAAATACTATCATATTAAATCTGGAAAATAAACAGTGAAAAATATTTTCTAAACAAAAATGGCAAAAAAATTACAATGTAATTGAAAGTTATATTGCATCAGAATATTTTAAAATCTATACATGCCATGAATCACAAAATTTAACGTTAGTATCTATAACCGAGTTCCAAGTCACTTTATTTGGTACCTTACAAGAAGAATTGATTGGCATTTTTTTAATCGACTCGACTCACACAATTCGTATAGCTCTTCAATAAAATCAGCGTACTCGATCCATAATGGACATCATTGTCGTTATAAAGATATTATCAACATGGAAAAAGTATGTTTTATTGTCACAGTTAAGGAAAGATGCATTCAGGCTCTCAAATATTTAGAAAGATGGTTTTTACGAATAAAATACCATTAAACAAAATGTACCCATAAATTTAATTAGCAACAATTCAAAGGCAATGTTTTCAGTTTATTTTCTTAACTATAATTGCGTCATTTAACCAAAAAGAAGTAATTTGGGTAGGTAAACAAACAGAAAGTTTACGGACTAATAATATCAACTCTTAAATTATTTGGCTTAATAGCCATGCCCCTCTTGGCCGGTTATTTTGACAAGATTTATTTATAATTTAACACGGCCGGCGGTAAAAACACAAAAGGTCATAGGGAACTGGTTTCCGAACATTCTGACTGCACATATAACGATCGATTTTATGCAACTGACCGATCGTTTGCGGATTCTTTAATTTATAAATATAAAAAGTATTACCTGAAAAACGACATAATTATATGTTCAAAAGCACGTACACTTTAAAAAAACTATTTTGAGAATTTCATTTATATACAAAATTACTTAATTACAACTTTTAAATTTTAAATACCTACATATGCAATAGACAAATACAAGTGATTCTGCTAGCGTGAAGCACATCGTTTTGTTGAGTTTTAACGCTTACCGCGACAGGCCAGTATTTTTTGGCAATAGTGCACCTCCACACGTGATACTGGCCTAGTATCTACGAGATGTCTATAACGTTATCGAATTATTACTTTTGCGTCTTTTACGCCAAACTTTTGGTGATTTGTAACTGTCTGTCATCACCAATACTTTATGAAAAAACAAAAAATAATGTGAAAAAAACTTGTTTGACTCATCATTTTGCAATAAACGTGCTAATTGAAAACCAAAAGCACCATTTAGGTTTGCAAAATATCAAATGCATGGTAACGGAATCCTTATATACATGCAGTTTCTGTTTGCGACAAATATTTAGGTTACTTATTCAAGTTGCTTACTTTTTGCGATTTGAATGTGTTTCTTAAAAAAAAACAAATTAGGAAAAATTTTACGCTGATTTCTAATTTTAGAAAATTCTGTTTGCCGGGCTGTTTGAGAAGAATTAGCAATAAAGGCCGCCTATTGTAACATGTATTTTTGTGTAATAAAGAGAATTTAACTGAATCGAATTGAAAATTTAACGTTTCATGAATAAAAAGATACCAATGTCTTCGATTTTACCTTTAAAAAATATTCACCGCCATATCAACATCCTGTATTTGTAAGAGATCTTTTTTGTTTGCGTCTCAACTTCGCAACGATCCGCGACCCAAATCTGGGCCGAATGAATCGGCAGCTTTCTCGTACTATAACATGCAAATGTCAATATAGGATGCAACAAATATGTATGGATGCCCCAAAATGGGAAATATTAGCATATTGTGAGAGGAACAATGCTTTTTAATTTGTCACGTTAATGTTACTGTTCTTAGTTGACTTACTTTTTACTTGAGGTTGTCCGTATTTTTTGTTATTGCTGTTTTTAAATCTTGTTTTTTTTTTTTTTCAGAAGTCAGTTCATAAGGTTTAGGATGATAATTCCAAAAGTGCATTCATCTAAAACGTGTTTTAAGAACAAGATATATAATATCTTCTCTATTGGAAACCAATTTTATCAAATTTGTAATCTCTCTTTTTACATTTTAATTTTGTTGACATTTGTTCTTTTTTTATAAAAAAAAATACAGGCGTTTCAAAATGCTTATCGCATAAGAATAAAAATCGAAGAACCTTTCTAAAAATAACAACGAAAACTTTCTTCACTACATTATTAATAAAGCGGCGCCAGTGAATAACTAACGTCAAACAATATTCTTTTTTTAAAAGTCTGCGACCCAAATATTTAGATGCACCATGCACCCGATGTGGCACAGCGAGTGACGCAATGCTTATTTTTTAACGACCTGAATTGGGATTGATGCGAAAGCGCACGATTGGATGATGGGTCGAATTCGGAACGATTTGTTAAGCAAAGAACATATGATAACGTAAGCCTGATTTTTGATTCTGATGTTTTAAACACAAGCGTGCTATTTTCAAGATGTCGATTTTGAATTTTATAAGCATATTGGTTATTTACATTGTAGTAGCGACATTGAATGCAAAATTTATATCAAATTGAAAAAATTGCGGGAATAAATAGAATCATTATATCGTAAGACATAAGACATTTATTGATTCCTTGTCACCAAACACACATACATAATATCGGGAATAAATTAAATAAAAAATGAAAGGAGAAATAATAACGAAATAACAGTACCTAATATTACAAGTAGAGAAAAAACTATCAAAGTATGATGTGTGTGTATGTGTGTGTGTGTGTGTTTTAATATCACACACCATTCTGCCTAAAACGTTTACTTTCAAGTTTTAATCCATTATATTTAGATTTTTTATTACTTTATTAAATACATAGGTTATCTTTGCCACTCGCCTCTGTCATAAATGTAATAAACCCAAAGCAAACTTTCCGGAGTAGCTTTTTTCTCCAGTTTCCTTGCTACTTGCAGTTGCGTCATAACCCCGTGCGGTTGTACACCGCACGACCTCGATTACACGCACAAGCATGCATCTTTGTGTGCTGTGTGCAAGCGGTGTAGATTGACACACACAGAAACGATTTTAAAATAAAGGGTGCCTTAATTGGTACGAAATTTAAATTAGCTGTGGGTATAGATTTTTAGTTTGCCTTTAGGGGATGGAAAGAACTATAGAGGATTTGTTAGTTGTAGATTTGCAGTGGAGATAATTACGGTTGAAAAATTTTTGACGGTCTCGATTAAACCTGAGTTAGCAATTAAATTATTACAGAATAGTTTTTTAAACATCATTATAAATTTTGTACATTCAGGCTGTAAATAATTGAAAACGCTAAAACACGTTAAAAAACCGACTTCCATCGCAACAACTTAGTTACATTTTTGCATCGTTATTTGTGGTTTTTGTCAATTATCTATTAAAGTACTACACAGATTTTGATAAAATTTATATGGGACCACACGGGAAGCACTAGCTTTCAAATAAAAAAAGAATCATAAAAATTGGTTCACCCAGTCAAAAGTTTTAAGGTAACACATAAAAAAACAACATACAGACGAATTGAGCATCTCCTCCTTTTTGGAAGTCGCTTGAAAAAAAAAGAAAAATTTCTTTCATATTTTTTTTAAACTGCGTTCAATTTTCAGCACATGCCGTATAAGCAATGACACAACGCAAACGTGGACTCGATCAGCTCATAATAAAATGTGTCTTTTTTATCAGCCATGTACTTTTTTCTATGTACAACTTTAATCTCTATGTGCGATACATAGAGCTCCCAACTGAGCGTAAATATATTGTATTGGCGCGGCACCTTTTAATGATCGCATTTAAAACAGATTTACAACATTGTGGTCCTTGTGGTCCTTATTAACATTATAAATACGAAAATGTGTTTGTTTTTTTTTTGTTTGATACCTTTTCACGCAAGAAAACCTCGACCAATCCTGATGAAATTTGGCATGCAGGTATACTGTGTCGTTAGAAAGGTCATAGGCATATTTTTATCCCGGGTGCATGCTCGCTTAAATGTTTGTGTGGATGGTGGCGCATCGGGAGTCGAGTCGTTCCTTTCCCTCTAATATGGTTTATGGGAGCGATGGCTGACTATAGCGTTATACTCGTGACCGGGTGCTGTACGTGTGAACTGGCCTACTCTTGTCAAAGGTATCAATGACATTCAATGATTTTTATGTATAACTTTTCGTGTCATATTGTTTTCATGTTCTAATGACATAATCTGGTTTATTTCAAGGATTTAATTTTTACATTATTAACTAATGATTGTTTATTTCTTGATATTTCACAAATGAAATTATGTTATTATTATTTTATGACTATCATAAAAAATAGGTAATTTGCACCTATGTTGAATAAAGACCGTAAATATTGTATCTTTAATCTAGTGAAAATACCATAGTCCGATGCAGTTCCTGAGAAAACTAAAGAAATAATCTTTTTTTGATAAATTTCTTTAACATGGCAAAGGAACAGTGTGGATTGTTGTGATTTTTTGCACAGAGATGTTTTACGACGTGGGAAATGACATAATTTACTAATTAGCATATCCTGACGTATTTCCCGAGGGATCTGAGAATAAATCATTTCCACGATCGCGCATGTAAGCGTCGCAACAGAGCAACGGACTGAAGTGATTTTTTGTGTAGAATTGGTTGAGGGGTTTAGAAGTGACATAGACGGCAAATAAGAATAGCTCAAAAGAGTTCTTGACGGAGCTGGAGAAAACTCATGTCGAAACGGACAAAATCTAGTGAGTTTATATATCTCTTGAAAGAAAATCTATGTCGCGTACTTGGTCCCACGATATTAGGGATGACGAATGCTAGTCATCTGATTTACTTTTTATCATCTGTCAAAAACGACATTTTGTTCTAAAAATGTTTGAAATACCTAGGCGTGACGTCATAGTTTAGCAGCGTCATTTACGTACTCATTGTGTGATTTTGGTGAATTAAAAATCGAAAACTTGATGGCAAACAAAACGAATACGGTTTTCCGAAGTTTAAGTAGGAGGGCAATTTAGTTATCAAGAGTTCATAATTTATTTCTGATGCTGTCGTCATCCTTATTACTTAAGGCTGACTTCATATAACAGGCGAGAAATGACATTTCTAAAAACAAATCTATATCAACAAACTATACATATTAGTACTAACATGCAGTATGGACACTCCCTGCCGCTCTTTAGATTGCGACCTCACCCCCTCGTCACCCAGATTGATACAGATTGGTTACAGTTTGGACGTATATAATTTCGCCGCCATTTTGTTTGTTTCGTCATTCGTTTTTTTGAAATGGCATTACTGGCACGTTGTATGAAGTATCCAGGGTGTTATAGTTGCGTAGATTCAGGTCGTCATAGCTAGAGTAATGATGATTACTTGTAATCATTGCAAAAATGTACGATGGAACACAAAAAAAAGAAATATTTTTTATCTATTACAATCTAATACAAATTTCGAAAATCCAAAAACTTTCAGATACAAGCTTTTATTTGAAGTGTTTATAATTATTATGTGGTGCATAAAAAATAAATGGTCCGCCATCTATGGGAGTCCGCCATATTGGATTTAGAATTACATCACATAGCTAACCATGCATTGTTACCCAAACTTAATGTATATGCAAAATTTTAGCTCAATCGGTTGAATAGCTTCAAAATTGAGTTGCAAAATTCCACCCAAACAAACATACGAGTACATGCATTGCAAGTTAAATAAAAGCTTGTACAAAAAAGTATTTTCCACTAGTCCGTGCGATACACAAAATCGTTTAAAAAATAAAACTTAAAAAGCGCGCGCAATTTGGAAATAGAACTCTCGCTCTCGTCGGGCGTTCGCCATTTTTTCTTCTTTTTTTTACGGCCCGCACAGAAATAGTGATGTATTTTTTTCAGCCACTTTCGTTTTCACTAGTAGCTGGTGAAAGCAAATAAAGATCGGAAAAACTCGATGGGTTTTTCCCGGGTGAGTTTTCAGGGTTATCCAACATATTTTTTTCTTTTTTTGACACGGCATTCTGTGGCGCGTCATTTTTTGCGGATCAGAGGCGTGGATCCAATTCTTTTTTCAGGATTGGTGTCCCGTAACGGGATGGAATAAAACACGGGCTTTTCTATAATATAATAAAACTGTAACGGGGCCGTGTCTGTACATGAAATATTTTTGGAAAATAATAACTGCGGTGGACATTACTAACGATACAGAGGCCAAAACAACAATTTTTGGAATTTTTGTCTGTCTGTCTGTCTGTCTGTCTGTATGTTCGCGCATCACGCAAAAACTACCAGGCCGATTTTGATGAAATTTTGTATGGTGGTTCCTTATAGCCCGGGTTAACATATAGGATACTTTTTATCCCGGAAAATTCAAGAGTTCCCGTGGGAAAATCAAAAGTATTCATTTATGGAATGTCTCACCACGCAAATGTGGCTTGACCTATTACAATCAAATTTTACACGTTGATACCCTTATCGCGAACTAAAACTGGGACATTGTGAATCCCAAAAAAATTAAGGGTTCCTGCAGGAATGGAAAAAAAAGTATCTTTAGAATGGCTCAACGTAACAATATGAAACCTTTACATTGGGATGGAGTGTTTTGACCATCATTGTATAGTCGGGTATTCTTTATCCCGAAAAACTAAAGAGGTCCCGTGGGAAATTATTTATCGATACTTACACAATAAGTACAATAGAGTAACAATAGAGTACTTTTTTCCACATATTAGCTACACATACCATACATTATAATCATAGCAGCAGAATGTTAATAGATGGCACTGCAGGGATAATAAAACGCGCTTAAGTTGTATTAAAACATTAAAATATTACTTCATACTTTTGAGTGGATTACTTTAATGTATTTTTCAGCATACGCTACTGTACACAACTCTCTGGAACTATGGCACGTAGCGATGTGTTTCATAGACGAACAGATAGGTATTTTTTACAGATTCCAATCGTGTAAAAAAATTTAAAACACATAAATCGAGTTTTAGCATCTTTCACAGGAGGCACAGATATGGGAACTCTTCTGACGGCGACTATTTGCGTGTGGCAGTTGCTCTCCGCCTGCAATATCAATATCTGTGAACCTTATCAATATATTTGCGGGTCCACGGTGGAGGCAATTAGCCATCACTCACTGAGTTGCGGTCGTTGTTTGTGAAGATTCCCACGTCACCAATTCCTTAATGACCTCACTCGGAGGGCACTGGTATCGGCCAGATGGAATATTCCATCTTTGATGCAGCCGCCGGCCGGGCTTTAGTCGATCTGATGGCAAAAGACCGGAGGGCTTAAACAGGTGCTATGGCAGAGAGGAACGTGCCTGCTTGAGAAGCCACTTTTTCTGCCTCACTCCTCACCCGTACGGTACTGCTGCTCAATTTGCGGCGAGAAAATTACTGCTTTGTGCCGCTGGTCTGTGAGACAACCCTCTGCTGAACCCTCAGAGGCCTTTGCCTTCACAAAGGATATTGGCCGTCGCCTTCGAGAGAGAAGTTGTGACGATAGGTCCTACCTGCTGCTAAGGTTGTCTATTGCCATTCAGCGTGGCAACGAGAAATGCGTCATGGGCTCCTTTGGAGCTGATACGACTCGAGGATTTGACCCATATTCATATTTTTAGGAAATTTTAATACTAGATTGATATAATAATTTAAATTAGTTTTTTGATAATATAGGTATATGTGTTATTTCATCATATCAGTTTATATACGTCCCCACCAAGGGGCTCGACCTGCCCTGAGTTAGGGCGATCAGGCCTTAGACGATCACGCGGGCTCATTGCGGGTTGATTGACTTCACACATAAGCTTCGAGTTTTTTCGCAGGCGTGTGCAGGACGATGTTTTTCTCACCGTAAGAGCGTCGGATAAACGTACATACCAGTATGAAATCGATATTCGTATAGATATTGGTAAGTGGCAGGATTCGAACCATGGCCTTCCGGACAGGAGATAGTGTGGTTACACTATTTGAACTATTTAACGGTTGTTCTGCCACCGAAGCTCTATATGTTATTTAAGATTTAGAAATCCTTACTTAATATTATTAATGTGAAAATGTGTTTGTTTGTTTGTTACCTATTCACACTTCAACAACTCTACCACTCTTGATGAAATTTGGCATGCAGGTAGCCTGTATCACTGGAAATGAAATAGTCTACTTTTTATCTGTGGAAATTATCATAGCCCGAACTAAAACAATACTCTTAGTTCGTTGAGTTATTTAAAATCGTAACGAAAAAATGGGTTGGTGTGATTTTTAGCACAGAGATGAGGTGGAAAATGATATAATTTACTAATAAGTATATCCTGACATAGTTCCCGAGGGATCTGGGGACAACTGTTTTCTACGCTAGCGCACGTCGGTGGCGTCGCAACGGAGCAACGGATTAAAGTGATTTTTTGTATAGAATTTGTTGAGGGGGTGGAAAGTGACAAAGACTGCTAATCCGAATAGCCCGATACAGTTCCTGAGGTACCTGGAGAAAACTCACGTCCACGCTTGCGAGCTGATTGCGGCTCGCGCACTACTCACCCTCAAAAAGAGTCATAAAAGCTATGTCCACGCGGGCGAAGCCGCGGGCAAAAGCTAGTAAGTAATAAAATTGTTGAGTCCAATTAAAGCAGTTGTGAATTTAAAGGTTTATTCCTTTTCGACTAAGTTTATACGTCCCTGTTTTAAATGAAAAAAAAACAATTTTAAAATTAGCTTGCTGCATATTATTGCTTCGTATACTTAGTTAGCGACAACTTTTGGTTCTATTAAATATACGTAAACTTACGAATAAAATACTAAACTTCCGAAATAAATACTGACTTACCGAAAACGAAAGGTCTGATTTAGAAAAAATCACCGGGGGTCAAGGTCAAGTTGAAGGACGGTTAAGAACGAAAACGAGGAACGAAACGACATAGGTTTGACATGAAAATAATCTGAGTAAGGTGAATAATAATAATAATCTAAAAAAGAAAGTTCTGGTTTTGAAAAATTCACCGGGGTCAAGGTCAAGTTGAGGGATGGTTAAGTAGCGAGGAATGAAACGACATAGGCAGATCATATCTGGGTGGCAGATCTGACTGATCGCCCAGATAACCGCTTCCGTGGCGTAATGGTTAGTCCATTCGCTTCACACCAGAAGGTCGCGGGTTCGATTCCCGGTGGGGTCAACGTTTAAGACTCGGTTTGGTTGGTTGTAGAGCATTTTCTAAGCCCGCCTGGCTAGCTACCACGATCTTATCTAAGTCTTGCCGCCAAAAATCAGTGTTAACAACATTGATGTGTTCCGGCATGAAGATAAGATATCCAGTTCTCCATTGCCTTGGGGAATCTTTGTAAACCCGCTTCCATCTTCGCCATCATCTTCACTTACCATCAGGTGAGATAATGCCAAGGGCTTACCGATCGTGAATAAAAAAAAAGAAACCCAGCACAGCAAAAAGTCATATGTCTCGACGTTTTTAGAACTTTCAGTATTTAATTTGGTGGTTTCTGTATAATTAAATAGTTTAAAGGTATTAAATAGTTTAAAGGTATTAAATAGTTTAAAGGTATTAAATAGTTTAAAGGTAATAAAAGGTTTAATAGTTAATTACCTCATTTTTAACTTACTTTTCGGAAATTTTCTATATTTTTGTAGGTTTGATTATATCCGTTTTTTATTAATGCAGATAATTAACGCTCTTTAAGTGTCGGTGGCGTCATGGAAAGGGCCGCTATACCTCCTGTCCGGGAGGTCGTGGTTCGAATCCTGCCACGTACCAATGTGTTTTCGAATTTCGATTTCATATGTACGTTTATCCGACGCTCTTACGGTGAAGGAAAACGTCGCGAGGAAACCTGCAAGGAAACTCGAAGGGCATGTGTAAAATCGACCAACCCACAATGGGCCCTCGTGGTGGACTAAGGCCCGATCGCCCTAATTCAGGGTAGGCTCGAGCCCCTCGGTGGGGACGTATATGAGCTGATAAGAGGTAGGTTAGTAGGTAGGCGAGGTATAAGGACTAATAAAAATTTCGTGTCATATGCTTCCTCTGAGCCTCCCTAGGTCAAAGATGGCCGGGGACCTACGTCGGTACAAAGTTATCGTCCCTAAATTAACTAAATCTATGAGTTAAGACGGTGACGTCAGCTAATTATGGCACATTATTTAATAGGAGTGTATCCCTTACGCGCTTCGTATGATGCTTTGTTTGTATAAACATATTTGGGGGGTCTTGTTTAAATGTTAATTAATCATTTATTGAAATTTTGTTAGCACGTCCGAGAAGTTCTGTTGTTTGTCAGATTTCTGTCAAAAAACTGTTAGAATTTCGTAAGGATTTGTATATGTCACCGTAAGATTTCGTGAGATTGTGAACTGTCGAAAGATTTTGAACTGTAACATATCGTTTACAATTTCACTAGTGACAAGGTTAACTCACTTGTGACATTACAATAACACTAAGCGAAGTGAAAAACACTCAATAAATGGGTAGCAGAATGCTTCGCAGCAGAAGAAATTATCGGTTTTATTCGGAGGTACAAGAATAGGCCGTAATATTGTGATCCGATAGTGTTTCCCGATTCCTATAATTTGGGGATCTTCAAAGTAAGAGTGAATAGGCATTATTTGAGTTTCCTTGTACCATCCTCGACTGCATCGTCACTTACCATCAAGTGAGTTGCAGTAAAACGCACTCAATTTTTTATAAAAAAAAAGAAAAAAAAAGGTTAAACCCTATGAACGCTGTTAAACACTGCAGGATTTCTCATTTTAGTACATGTATTAGTCATTAAACATTTATCGTTTAATTTTCTGCTGTCCATGTCACCAATGAGCAATATTTAATTGTGTTGTCAATGTGTGAGTATATTCTTTCACACATTTTTGATCACGATTTTTATTCACAATTTTTTAATCTGTGTGCGTTTAGTTGCACACAGACGTATAATATATTCTTGTGTGTGTGAGATTTTCTCAAAAGTATTTTTTTTATTCAGTTAAGATTTGTATATGTCACCGGTATTTTGTGAAATTTTTCACAAAAACAAATACAAAAAATACTTTTGAGAAAATCTGACAAACCATAGATGCTTCTAGAACATGATTACAAAATTTCATTAACTTTTATTGATTAATATTTAAATCAGAACCAAACTATGTTTATACGCACCGCGCTAGAACGCGGGCGGCCCGCCTTAATTAAATATTACTACTACATTCTTAGCACAACCTACAGTGCAACAGTCTCCGGAAAAAGAAGTCACTTGTATTGTAAAGTATCCATTAAAACACTCAAAATCTCCATACAAAAGGTTAAAGTTTCGAAAGCCTGGCGCAAATCACAAATTCCGTATAGCGCTCAGCCTCCAACATTATAGGTTAAATATAAGGATCTTGCATAAGAAACTTGAGGGTGGCGCGCCCCTCTGTATCTCCGTTTTTAGTATTTTAGTAAGTTGAGGGGGAATTACCCCCCCGGGGGCGGCAGGCGAGGGGGTAAGATGTTGATGTTTCTTAGTTTTATATTACTGTACTTTATTACTTATTTGTGTTAGTGTGTGTTTTATTGCTTGTGTGTGCGTGGATTACGTGACTTCCTTAAGCCCGCTCGTTTCATCGTTCGTTCCTATGCAGATGTTTGTTCGTTTTATGATTATTTTTTTTGCGCGGGTTCGTTTTAGTGGCAGTATAATGTCGGTTTATAGATTTGCTCGGGTTAGGTTTGATGGTACGGTACTACGGTTAGATGCGGTGCGGGTTTTTTAATGCAAAGTTTTACTGTCTCAAATATATTGGTTACATAGTTATGTCAAAATATATATAACTACTAACATATAGTATAGACACTCCCTGCCGCTCTCTAGATTCCGACCTCACCCCCTCGTCACCCAGATTGATACAGATTGGTTATAGTTTGGCTCTCGAACGCATGGGATTTCACTGTGATTTCGTTTGCTCCGTCATTTGTTTTTAGAAATGTAATTTCAAGACTGTTGTATGCAGTGTCCGGGGTGTGGTTATGTCTTGCAAGGTTTAAAACATTTTTGTGACACGAGCTACCTCGACTAACTGTTGTTATACAGGGTGTAACAAAATTGTTGTAGGACCCGGCATCAACTCATCATACTGAACAACTTCATCCCAGATTAAATTACTTTTTTATCGCTGAAGAGCGGCAAATACTAAAACTAAATTTAAAACTTTTTTGTTAAAATAGAACTAATAAATATATTTTACTCCATTGGATAGGACTTACGGACAAAATTTTATTGGTTTATCTAAGTTTTAATGTATATTTTCGTGTAAATTAATTAATTATTTCCATTTTATTGACGACATTGCTATTTTAAAGCAGACAAATTTGCTTGCTACGCCCTAAAAAGAAAGCTATTTTATTTAACACACAATACATCTTTACATATGCTTAATTTTATTTGATTATTATTACTTCATGTATCATAACCAATGTGACTTTATTTTCGAAATTTAATAATGTTTTATTGGGCTATGAATTTAAAATACTGTTCTGGTTTAATTTATGTAAAATTATTATTTTGACTGCTACACTTTTTTAATTATATTGAATTAGAAAAGATTATATTGACGAGGGACGGGTTATTTAAGGTGTTTTATTTAAGGTATTTTATGCACTTTATTTTACGCTCTTACGGTAAAGGAAAACATCGTGAGGAAGCCTGCACAAGCCTGCGAAAAAACTCGCAGGTTGTGTGTAAAGTCGGCCACGCGGGCCCAGTGCTGGTTGGTCGACTTCACACACAACCCGCGAGTTTCTTCGCAGGCGATCTTTTATTCATATTTTTGATCGCCCTAATTCAGGGTAGGCTTGAGCCCCTCGGTGGGGACGTATATGAGCTGATATGATAAAGCATTTTATTTGAGGTGTAATATGTTATTAGTGTGATATTATTTTTAGGACTCATTATTTTTTTATTAATAAATAATATATTAATAAATTTATTTCTACATTTATTAAATAACATACAGTTTTTTATTATTTTTTATTCACATTTGGTAAGCCCTTGGCATCATCTCACCTGATGGTAAGTGACGATGATGCCAAAGATGGAAGCAGGCTTACCAAGATTCCCCAACACAATTGGGGATCTGGCTATCTTATCTTCAAGCCGGAAGACATCAATGCTGTTAACACTGATGTATGGCGGCAAGACTTAGATAAGATGGTGGTAGCTAGTCAGGCGGGCTTGGAAAATACCCTACCACCAACCAAACCAAGTCTTACAAATTTCACCCCGCCGGAAATTGAACCCGCGACCTCCTAGTGTGAAGCGAATGGACTAACCATTACGCCCCGGAGGCGGTTAAAACAGTGTACAGTATGTTCCAAAAGCTTGAATTAATTTGAACCTGATTGATAGCATTTAGACAAATTAAGATTCTACCTATGAAAATGAAAACTTTTTCCCAAAGAACCTATACAATCGGCCCAAAAAAGATTAAGACTTTGTACAAAGTTTGCAAATCGACTAATCATAACATACACACACGAATGTTGCCATAGTCACAAATTTATAAAACAAATCGAATCTTGATGGTGACGCATTGGAAACTTTGGTCACAGGGATCTCGATTTTTCTCAGCAATTAAAGTACATATGAAACTGATATTTTTTAACCTGATTCTTCATTTTAATTACTTCATTTTGTAAGTTGCAGAAACACGATTCGTTAACTTTCATAATAGAAAAAAACATATAAAAGAAACCTCTTTTAAAACAGAGATTTACATCCTACAGGCAAACCAGACTGAGACTGATTGACCGACGCGCTAGGAGACTCATCGGCGACGAGGAACTTGTATCAAACAGGCTCCAAAGCCTCGAGCATCGCCGCAAAGAGTAACTAATTAGTAATCTGTGGCAAAGTCGCCTGTCTCTCGGTGTTCTACAGGATTCATTTCGGAGAGTGTGCCCTGGAGCTTCACAACCTCATTCCCCCCTCTCCATTTCATCATCGGACGACCAGGCGCGGAGGGCGGTTCCATCCCTTTGTCGTCAATGTTCCACCTTCACGCACGAAGCGTTTTGCGTCTTCGTTCATCATGCGAACGGCCAAGCAGTGGAATTCCCTTCCGGCGTCTGTATTCCCCGATTCGTACAATTTAGGAATCTTCAAGACGAGAGTGAATAGGCACTATTTGAGCTTGCGTGTCACATCCTCGGCTGCATCGGCACTTACCATCAGGTGAGGTGCAGCCAAACGCACTTAAATTTTTAATAAAAAAGAAAAAGATTTAAATTCCATTAAGTCCATTAGTCTAGGCACACACTTTTCATATACCAGTTGCATTTTGTAAAAAAATAACTGTAGTTTCTAATTGAAACGAAAAACATGAAAAAGTTGAAAAGTGTGGTTATTTTCTTAACTCTTTACACGTAAAGAAAAAAACAGAGACAAATTGTTCTAGTGAATGTCTTGCTTTAAATAATTAGCCAAACATAGTTAACGCGTGTAGTAGGTATCACTTTAGTACTTTCAAGTGCTAAGCACTCACTATACTACTCACAAAGATCCCGGCGATCTATTAAATATTCATATGCAAATTATCTCAAACAAGGCGTTATATCCAGTATATAGTGCAAGTTCGCCGTAATTCATTTTCATGTACTTCGTTAATGTTTGTATACTGTAAGCAGAGTGGAATCTAACCAGATTGAAAGCGTATGGCCGTTGGGGCTGTAAAGTTCTCGAGTAACGACCGCGAAACGTAGCGTAGGCAGGCCTCCCACTCGGTGGACCAATGACCTGGTAAACGGGAAACCGTTAGATGCGGGCAAAGCAGAACCGGTCGTCGTGAAAATCCTTGGAGGAAGCCTTTTTCCAACAGTGAACGTACTTCGATGATGATGATGATGATAAAAGCAAGATGTAATAAATGATGTAATGTGAAAATGTGTTTGTTTGTTTATTACATTTTCACGTTTCAACACCTTGACCAATCTTGATGAAATTTGGCATGCAGGTAGCCTGTGTCACGGGGCAGGTCATAGGCTCCTTTTGGTCCCGTTAAAATAGCAAAGTCCGATGCAGTTCCTGAGGGAATTGAAAAAAATAGTCTTTTTTTGGTTCATTTCTTTAACATTGCAACGGAAAACAAAAAAAACCGTGTTTTTTTGCAAAGAGATGGTTGAGGGAGTGGGAAATGATATAGACTGCTAATCAGAATAGCCCGATCTGGGATAGGGATCTGGAGAAAAGTAATGTCCAATGAAACATTATGTATTTTTTATCTATATCATCTGAAGTAACCAACATAGCTCACAGAATCGCTAAACTGAAGTGGCAGTGGGCAGGGCACACAGCTCGCAGAACGGATGACCGCTGGGGCAGTAAAGTTCACGAGTGACGACCGCGCATCGGAAAACGTAACGTAGGCAGGCCTCCCACGCAGTGGACCGACGACCTGGTCAAGATCGCGGGAAGCCGATGAATGCGGGTAGCGCAGGACCGGTCGTCGTGAAAAATCCTTGGGGGAGGCCTTTATCAGCAGTGGATGATTTTCGGCTGATATGATGATGATCATCTATCTAATACCTATTCATTGAGTCAATTCTAATAATCCCAAATACAATGCCTCTGCTATAAGTTGGCGAGGAGTTGGTTAACGATTCCAGGTGATGCTGGAGCATAGGGTCAAGGTTATTCTTTTAATATCATTGAAGTAACAGACTATAAAATTTCAAATTGATCAGACCTGTGGAAGTTGCTGACATCACTTTATCAACTAGAAAAGATCTGATTATCTTCTAGTGGCTGAACAGATTTTCTTGAATCATAACTTATGACACACTCGATCATGTCACCTTTAAAATAAAAAAACTTAATCAATATTGGTTCATACGTTTGGTCTACGATATCACAGATACACAGACATACACATTAAACATAGAACACCCCTTTTTTGAGTCCAGGGTTAAAAATGCTATGCTGGTCGGCCCCTCCAGCAGGAAAAGCTAAGACGCTGTGGAGAGTCACAACACTCCTGCCGGGCGAAATAAACGTGCGATTATCACATTCCACCGTAATAGTTAAGTATCTTCACGTTATCAATCCATAAATGTGTATCGCGTCGGTGGCTCAACCGGTAACGACTCGGTCCTCCTAACCAGAGGTCTCGGGTTCATATCCGGACGGCCAATGTAACAATGAGTTTTTCGAAACTTACGTACATATACTTACCGATTGCATTAACATCGTGAGGAAACCTGTACATCTGATTTCAAATGTGTATGAAGGTCGCGTTGCACTCATCCGTGGGGTAGGTGTAAATCTAAATGTCCTATACGTGACCGCGGGTGCTTCTTAGTGCAACACCAGACAACCACCGTCTATCCCTTGGATAGCACGGTTGATTGTGCCACACGTTAAGAGTCTCCATAAATATAATGTCTTATATGAAATTTACGCACGAATACGTTTATAAATATATATAGTTTTGGTCTCACTTTTTTGGCTGCGCGAAGAAGGAAAGTTCCATCTTGTAATAATTTAAGTAATCTACGTCAAACTTTTGTAAGGGGAGCTAAATCGAGCGCGATTACGATACGATATCGAATTGCGTGATTAATGTTTTTTTTTCATCACAATTGGTAAGCCTTTGGCATCATCTCACCTGATGGTAAGTGACGATATGCCAAAAATGAAAGTGGGCTTACCAAGATTCCCAACGGGATCTAGCTATCTTATCTTCAAGCTGAAACACATCAATGCTGTTAACACTGATGTTTTGGTGGCAAGACTTAAATAAGATGAAGGTAGCTAGCCAGGCGAGCTATGAAAATGCCCTACCACCAACCTAACCAAGTCTTACAAAGTTGACCCCGCCGGGAATCTAACCCGCGAGCTCCTGGTGTGAAGCGAATGGATTAACCATTACGCCACGGACGTGGTGAATATTGTCGGTGTTGGCTCATATCTCGTAGACCAGATGGCCGTTTGCGCAGCAAAGTTCTCGAGTGGCGTATGCGCTCCGGAAAACGTAGCGTGGGGCTCGTGGGAGGGCCCTCCACTCGATTGACCGATGACCTATTGAAGATTGTGGGAAGTCGCTGGATGCGGTCAGTGCAGGACCGATCGTAGTGTATCTCAGTACGACTTACGTGGTGACCAAGCAGGTTAACTGGCCATAAGCACGGTCATCTGATGGGCTCACCAAGCTCCGGCGCACTGCACTGTAGTGACATTTACCATCTCAACAGTTACCGTACCTCTCAAGACAGATTAAGCCGTTGATACCGTCTGCTAACACTAGACGGCAGTCGTTAATCTATGTCCGAGGCTCATAAGGTTTGAAATTTTCTGACAGTGAGATGTGCAACTAGTTGTACAACCTCCACTAAACCGGACTTGGGCCCAGCAGTGGGGACGTTATAGGTTATTCATCATATCATCATCATCATCCAGGCGGGCTATGAAAATGCCCTCATCATCATCATCATATCAGCCGAAACACGTCCACTGCTGGACAAAGGCCTCCTCCAAGGATTTTCACGACGACCGGTCCTGCGCTGCACGCATCCAGCGGCTTCCCACGATCTTCACCAGGTTGTCGGTCCAACGCGTGGGATGCCTGCCTTCGCTACGTTTTACGGTACGCGGTCGCTACTCGAGAACTTTACTACCCCAACGGTTATTAACGTTACATTTTAAAAGACCACACCCACGCTAGTTTACGCGTCGTTTCTCTATCCACATGTATATATGTATGTAACACAACACGATCTACTCATATGTAAAGACGGTACATCAAAAACTCTAATCAAAACATTACGCTACCTCCTATTTTAGGGAGCGAAGGGGGGGGGGGGGGGGGTGCGCACATTAAAACTTTTCACCCCCCATCAATATTCTTAGTAGAATATAATCAATTCTTAGAGAAAGAAACAGTCGCTTCTTGTATTGATAAATGAGGCTCCCTTCATATTTCCAACCCCTGGGGGGGTCGCGCCTCCTCAGGGGGTTGCCGTCTTAGGAACGTGCAAGATAGTAAGCACAGGGTTGCCAGGCTAATGAACTTTTAAGATTTTAGGGGGTTATTTAGGGGGTGGTGGGTAGTGCCGACAGATGACTGTTGGCACGTGCCTTTGGCTGTTTTATTATAATTTTATTATTTATACAGTTTGTAAGGTCTTATGTTATGTGCAAGGCTAGTGATTTATGTGAGTGCTCTTGGCAAAATAAGAGAAGTTTCAAGACACGTCATGCCAAGTCTTAGCCAAGATATCACCAAGTAGACGCTGTTGTACTGTTACTGTTCAAAACTGTATCCTTAAGCACCTGCGTACGTCCAACTAGCTTCATCATCATCTTCATTATCATCATATCAGCCAAAGAACGTCCACTGCTAGACAAAGGCCTCCCACAAGGATTTCCACGACGACAGGTTCTGGTTGACAAACTAGTTTGTATGTAACTTAAAGGCGAAATCTTTTTAATTTTCAAAATTATAAAATAAAAACAAATAAAATAAAATAATAAATAAATGAAATAAAGAAGCTCACATAACCACTTCACTTACGATGCATAATGATTATTATAAAAGCTTAAAATACCATACCTAACCCTTCGCATACGAGGTGGGGTCTTTTAGACCCCAACGGTTTTAAAATCTAATATTTAAAAAAAACGTAACGGCGTGGTCTGTTATTTTGAGTAGCTGGGTTCGCGGCATTGCCACGTCAACCTGTTGGGTTAAGTCAGTGTTGCGCGGGCGCTTGACTGTGATAGACGTGTTTAGAGTCAGTGAAACGCATATATGTTTTGTAAAGATTATCTTAAAAATGAAAAAATATATATACCTGGAAGTTCCCAACTCTAGTAATTATTTTAAGACTTTATATTATTTTCTGTTTTTTCTAACATCATTTAAGTTTATACAAGGTTTAAGACTGATTTGTTTATGCTTAGTTTTTCAGTTTAAATGAGCCTCATGAGCCTCATATTTCGCTGCAAAATTAAAAATAAACCATTGATTGCAAGCAAACATTGGCTTTTCATTGTCGTTCTAACTATCCTCTAAATTGATAAAAACGCATTTTTGAATGTATTTTTTAAAGTATATAATATACACAGGAGTCACTTATGTTCGGGTCATTTAGACCCCACCTTTTATGGCATGTAACTTTTTGTCACCTTTTATAGGAATAGTTAATAACATAAAACAATACAAAGTGCCACAAAGTTACAATAATCGTAATCTCATTTACGCTACAGCCCTAGTGGAGGCCTACGCTACGCGGAGTGGCGCGGCGGCGCGGCGGCGCGGCGTTGCTCGTAGGCGCTAGTTGCCTCCCCGTAACTTTTTACTGAGAACCACGCGAAATGAGTGGATAAAATATAAGTAGCTCCTCTGTAAATGTTATACAGGATGTGTTTTTTTTGATGTGTAACATCTTTGCTCTCGCTTTCCTGCAATTTGTGGGAGTGATTTCGTGAAATGGGACGGAAATGTGTAACATGGGACGGAAATGTGTAACAGGAAGTCGCGAAAGCGCGCGCTATTCGATCTGACGAATGAGCTTTGCTGTCGCTTTCCTGCAATTTGTGGGAGTGATTTCGTGAAATGGGACGGAAATGTGTAACAGTGATTTGTTACACATCATATGCGAGTACTGTAGGTCTCGCTCGTTTTTTTTTTATTCACAATTGGTAAACCTTTGACAATGTCTCACCTGGTGGTAAGTGACGATGTTGCCGAAGATGGAAGCGGGCTTACCAAGATTCCCAAACGCAATGAGGAACTGGCTATCTTATCTTTATGCCGGAACACACCAATGATATCAACATTGATATTTGGCGGCAAGACTTAGATAAGATGGTGGTAGCTAGCCAGTATTTAGCTAGTTTTCCGAGTATCTACTTCTTATGTCATTAGTTATAAGTGTGTGTGTTTGTAAGCTCCATATAAATACAAATAATAAAGTAGAAAAAACTGAAATAACTCTCGAAAAACCTAAAAACTTTGAGGTTAAGCTTTTAATATTGTATTGTCACGCGATATACATATTATGCATAAGTGGGTCAAATTTAACTTGCAAGATTTCATTACAGACACCGGGACAGATGAAACTAAATAAAAGCTTATAAAAAAACATTATATTTTTACCTTAAGAAAGTAGATAGTAAGATTTTTAATATGTGCTTGTTTTGAGGGAAATAATTAATTATTTTTTTGGTACCGAACTAAATTTAATGTTTGAATTTATTTTGAAAATTAGTAAGAATGGGTATTCACTTAACTTAAAAATCCCTGTCTTCTGAATATTTACTTGATCGAGCTGTTTTTTTTATTGATAAGAGTGTCAAACTATTAATTAACTAAACTACCATTGACACTTAATTACATAAACACAAAGCCGGGAATCGAACCCGGTGCAGGTGTTCAACCACTGCACCACAGATTCCCCTCTCATTTAAACAACTACCGTCTTTATAATACATCCCGTTTCGCGACTAAATATCAGCGAATGTAGCGTTGTAGAGCGGTCGCGTGGAGTTGGTACTTGTAAGGAGTTCTAATTTAGTAGTTTTTTTTATTTGTGTTTCGGGCAATTGGATTAACGATTGGAAATCACAAAAATACAAGACATTATTTTGAGATCTATACAAAATGTAACGAACTGGGGCTTCCCCTCACCCTGATTTTTTTTTTCAAATTTAAATACGTTTTTTCAAAGTAGGTGCGTGGTGAGTTAGTTCTGATAGTCATTAACTTATAAATGCAATATATTATGTCAAAGTTAAGAAAAATCACATATTAATTAATAAGTCAATAACGTCAAAATACAACCATTGATACAAAATGAATAATTTCATTAGAACAAGAAAACAGTAAAACACGGGATTTTTTAATTCACATAGGAAGTTATAAAAAAAATAATTTAATGCTACTGGTCATGCGTATAACCTTATTAGAGCAAAAAAATCGCCGACCATATTAGAGCAAAACAATCGCCGACCAGATTAGTGCAAAACAATCGCCGACCATATTAGACCAAAACAATCGCCGACCATATTAGACCAAAACAATCGCCGACCATATTAGAGCAAAACAATCGCCGACCATATTAGACCAAAACAATCGCCGACCATATTAGAGCAAAACAATCGCCGACCATATTAGAGCAAAACAATCGCCGACCATATTAGAGAAAAACAATCGCCGACCATATTAGAGCAAAACAATCGCCGACCATATTAGAGCAAAACAATCGCCGACCATATTAGAGCAAAACAATCGCCAACCATATTAGAGCAAAGCTCCTAAATTTTCTCGAGGAATCCTATAAAATTGTTAAAAAAACTTTATACTTCATACAAAAACGCAAAAACTTGATTAATCAGACGACCATTTTCTATGAAGTATAAAAAATATTTGCGAATTGACTATGGATCTCTTGGGGAAACCAAATGGTCACATAGTCACTTACCCTCAGGTGAGATGATGCAAAGGGCTTATCAATTGTAAAAAAAGCGGTTCAGTATGAGTAGTATTATTACTAAACAATTAACTAAACATAAAATCAGCTATAGAAAGTACAGTTAGGACCGCAACTTTTTAAAAAGTTTCGGCAATTTTTTTCAATGAAAACACGACTGCATAAATAGTTACTTCTTTTTTTTTAAGTCGGGCATCAAAAGAAATCTAACAATACATCGCACTTTAAAATCCATCAGGCCTTTTAGAAGATTAAAAAGAATACGTTAGACCTAAAAAGAATACACTCCTTTTTTTGCGGGCAGTCGTGTAAAAAGACAACGATGTAATTTACCTAAAGAAAATTTCATGGCAACGAAAATTAATTACCAAAATCACACCCCTCAAGTATCAACGTAACCCAGGCGCACTACTTCCGCGTGCCGTATTTACAAGTATTGTAAGTATAGAATTATATATTTTATAACACCCCCCAACTCCCACCGCCCGCGAACTAAGTCTTTGCGCATCTTTCTATCCCCACCTTTTTGCCTTCTTTTAAAACCACCCGCGCCCCTCTTACCCCCTTCTTTCGACTAATTTCGGGGTACAACTGAAGAATTATTCCTTGCGAACACATCGACACACAAATTTCAATCTTATGATTGAATAGACAAGGTTTTGAATGCGCACGCACACGCACACAGCGTTAGAGCTGTATCTTTTCACTTCGAAAACTAATTCGGCATTAGAATACGGGTGCAAGTGCTCGCGATTGTTGCGCGAGTTTGAATCCTTTGTACGTTCAAATAAGGTTGAAATATGAGGGCTGCTTGTAAGAAAATTAGAACAGTTTCGTCAAAAATATGAAATTAAAATCTTCATACTAGCGAAAGAAGTTTTAGCATCTTTGTTTTAGAGTGAGACAGGTATAGCGTGCAGTTTAGTCTCGCTCGCGGGCGGTGCCCCCCCATGGGTAGGTAGTTGCGAGTAAAAAGCCCGGTTTCTTGATCAATGTTCGGCGCATTTGGAATTAATCATAACCGGGTATTTTCGTCTATGCCCGGTGGGGGAAGGGGGGGGGGGAGATCGTATTCTAAATGAAAATACGGCGCTCTTCCTGTTTACATTTTGTAATAAATTGTTTTACTCTTATGTTGCTGTTTTGTGATGACGAATTCATTTGGGTCGCGTTGTCATTAGAAGGCTCTATTTTGTCTGTGGTACTCTGGTAATGTTTACAATACAACAAGATAATTTAGAGTTCTGTGAATATCAACTAAATATAAACAGACTTCAGACATAGCGTCGGTGGCGTAATGGCGAGGGCCGCTACCTCCTATCCGGGAGGTTGCGGTTAAAATCCTGCCACGTACAACTTTGTTTTCGAATTTCGGTTTCATATGTAAGTTTCATATGCAGGTCGCGGGAAGCCGCTGGGTGTGCAGCGCAGAACCGGTCGTTGTGGAGATCCTTTGGGGAGGCTTATGTCCAGCAGTGGACATCCTTCGGCTGATATGATGATGATGATGTAAGTTTATCCGACGCTCTTACGCTGAAGGAAAACATCGCGAGGAAACCTGCACACGCCTGCGAAGAAACTCGAAGGTTGCGTGTGAAGTCGAACAAATCGCACTGGGCCCGCGTGGTCGACTAAGGCCCGATCGCCCTTATTCAGGGTAGGCTCGAGCCTCTCGGTGGGGACGTTTATATGAGCTGATGTGTGATATAAATAATAAGTGGTCAAGTGGGTGTAGGACCACGCGCAAAGTAGGGTTTCATAGTCCTTTATTTAAACAAAATATTTAACCGCCTCCGTGGCGTAATGGTTAGTCCATTCGCTTCACACCAGGAGGTCGCGGGTGCGATTACCGACGGGGTCAACTTTGTACGACTCGGTTTGGTTGGTGGTAGGGCATTTTCATAGCCTGCCCGGCTGGCTACCACCATCTATCTTATCTAAATCTTGCCGCCAAACATCAGTGTTAACAGCATTGATGTGTTCCGGCTTGAAGATAAGATAGCCAGATCCCCATTGCGTTGGGGAATCTTGGTAAGCCCGCGTCCATCTTCGGCATCATCTTCACTTACCATCAGGTGAGATGATGCCAAGAGTTTACCAATTGTGAATAAAAATAAATATAAATATTAAAAAGCTAAGTTATTTTTCAGTTAATACACAACTTTTTGTATGGAAAATTAATGAACTGTCAACAAATCCAAGTGCACCAACTCAGCAAATTCTCCGTGATAATTGACCCTCTAATTTAATTATATGCCCTATTATTTCCACTATTTTTCGGTTAAACTTAACTTGACTGCGAAATCTAGATTAAAGTTTAATTGACTCATTAACAGATTTAGCATTTGAAATATAATAATAAAATAATAATAAATGATAAATAAATCTTTATTGAACAAGAGAAAGATTACATAGACTGTGAACCTTAACTCCTAAAGTAGGTAGAAACCTGTATTTCAGGAGTTAATGACTCCCCTGCTGTAAATTACAATATTTAACTTTCTATTGTAACTATATAATTAGATACTCTTAAGTTAGGTTAGCTACAAAAGCAAAACTGAATTAATTTTAAAAAAATATATCAACTTAAAGAATAAGAAATAGTTTTTTCGAAGATATGCGTGTGTGTCTATGTGTGTGTTTGTGTGTGTGTGTGTGTGTCTGTATGTGTGTGTACGTGTGTGTGCATGCGCGTGTGTGTGTGTGTACGTGAGCCTGTGCGTACATGTGTTTTATGCTATTATATCGAAAAGGTTTTCAGTGTCACTGTAGTTCAAGGACTTCAACCAAAATAAAATGAGCTCCCTAATATTATGGTTATTCAAACTTCTTATTTCTGCATATTTTTTGTCTTTACTATAGTAGGAGCACAGTTTATTATAAAGGCGAGGAGCTAAGAATTCGAAATGCCTTTGAGCTAAGCTGCTTAATTCTAACTAGTGGTACTGGACACCGTTCGACACGTTTGTTTGTAATGGGTAGGTTAGGTATATAGAATCGGTGATATCGTCGAATAATCTGGTAAATAAAAAGTCTACGTACAGAAAGTACCTCGCAAAGCTCAAACACACTTGTAGTTGAAAACATATACGGTGAGTACATTAAAACTTTAAGAACAGCACGTTGTGCACGCTCTAAACTTATCAAAATTGTTTTTGAGGGACCACCCCAAGAACTTACGCGATAGGCGAGGGTACATTCACTTAGCGCTCTATATACTTGTATTCTAAGACGCTCATCAGCGACCAAGCGAAGTTGTTTGAAGATATAGATCATCTTACGAATTCTCTTGGAAGTAGTTTCGATGTGCGACTCCCATCTCAATTTGTCATCCACTATAACTCCAAGGTATCTAACCATTACAACTCTATCTAGTTTATCACAGTTGCAGTTCATAGGAAAATCTAAGTAATTATTACGATTGCAAGGAAATGTGTGTATCTGTAGGTCAAATTCTTTTGGATTAGTTAAATTAGTCTTAGTGAAACATAGATACTTAGTCTTTTTAGTGTTTAACGTCAGCAAACTATTCTCTAACCATTTAGTGACAACAGAAAGACCCCTCTCAGCATCTTTTTTTACAAGGTCCCACATCGTACCATGAAAAAAAATAACTGTGTCGTCCGCAAACATTTGAATATTGGCATTAATCAGTGAGATGTTGTTAAGTTCGTTAATGTATACCAAGAAAAGAGTGGGCCCAAGAGTACTACTCTGTGGTACTCCGTAAGAACAGGTGCTTTCATTAATTAATAAATCATTTACTTTGATTCGTTGGATTCTACTAGTTAAGTAGTCCCGAAACCAGCTTAATGCGACACCTCTAATTCCTAAATTTTCTAATCAAGCTAATAGAATTGGTATTGAAACAGTGTCAAATGCCTTTTGTAAATCTAAAATTATAGTATTGGTTAGGCCCAAAACTGCGTCATCAGTAGACCTTTTGGCGCGAAAGCCATATTGGTTGTTGCTTAGAAGATTAAAAGTTTCTAAGTAATTAACTAATCTCCTGTTCATTACTTTTTCCACTATTTTGGAAAGAGTAATTAAGAGCGAAATAGGTCTATAGTTAGTCGGTTCCTTTCTGTCTCCTGACTTAAATATAGGACAGACAACAGCTTTCTTAAAAACATTGGGAAATATCCCTTTCTCAAAGCTTAGATTACAAAGATAAGCTATGGGTTCTGCCAAAAGATGTGAGAAGGATTTCAAAAATGTTGATGTAATTTTATCCCACCCAGGTGCACTCCTAGTTTTAAGTCCACTTATTATGCGTAGTATTTCATTCTGGTTTGTCAAAAAAAGACTAAATGAGTTGACCGCGGAAAAAATGATGTAGCTTTTAATAAAATAAATAATTGAGTTTATCCTATCCTATCCTACTAATATTATAAACGCGTAAGTTTGTAAGAATGTATGGATGAATGTTTGTTTCTCTTTCACGCAAAAAGCACTAAACGGATATGGCTGAAATTTGGTCGTTACATAGATTAGTACCTGAATTAACACATAGCCTACTTTTTCCACGCTCGCGAGTCGCTTACCCTCGAAAAGTCATAGAAACGTTGTCCACGCAGGAAACAGCTAATGGATAAATAAGAATACCAGATCTAATTGTTATTTTCCATCCCAAAAAACATATAATTGCTAATCCGTAAAACAATGTTCAAAGTAATTCCTAGCTAGTACAAAAAGTTTGTAGCAAACTAAGTTTTAGTTCAAAATTAACCCAAAACACTTTAAAACACGACAGACCCTGTAGAAACTTCTCGAGTTCCGTCTATATTTTCTGATTCCTAAATTCTCACGATACCTATCGAACTTTGTACGGTTGGAAACAAAGATATCTTTAACACTTATTACCTAACACAATTAATTATTTCAAATGCTAAAATCTATTACTTATAAACTCAATTAACTATGTCAAAATTCTAAAATATATTACCTATAAACTTAATTAATTATTTCAAACGCTAAACCTTTAAACTTCATTAAATATTTCAAATGCTAAAATCTATTACCTATAAACTCAATTATTTATTTCAAATGCTAAAATGTTAATATGGGTCATCTAACTTTGATCTAGATTTCAGAGTCAAGTTAATCGCAAGTTATTCTTACCAATATTACAAGTTATCTGAAAGTATGTCTGCTTGTTAGTTACTCTATTACGCCACAACTACATAACCGATTTCGCTGAAACATAACGCTGAACATATGTTAAAAAAATGTATGGTTTCCGAAGTATCTGTAAAATATTTATTTTTCACGGCTCGCGCACCATACTAATTATACGTATTTCCTTAAAAACTCAAGAAACTATATCAATGAAGTCGTCGCGCCGCGCCGGCATAAGCTACAAGAATTTTACAAAAATGTTGCATACTTGTACTTATAGATATACTAGCTTTTGCCAGCGGCTTCGCTCGCGTGAACATAGTTCCGAGGGTGCGCAGTGCAAAAGCCGCAAGCGGGTCTCGAGCGTGAAAAAAAGTTGCCTATATGTTAATCAAGATCCTATTCTGTCTACCTACCAAATTTCATACGATACGTTCATTAGTTTTTGCGTGAAAGAGTACCAAACATCCATACATACGTTTAAACTTTCACGTTTAAAGTATTAGTTGATTGCTTCCAATGTACTTCAGTGAATCAAAACCGTATTTAATAACTTTACGTGATTTTTAACTACGTAATGAACAGTTTTAAGGATGGACACTCTTTTCATATGAAATCTCCCACCTAACTAGTCCCGCTATCAGTAAAAAAATCTTTTTGTACCTATCTCTATAAATACAAACAGCTGTGTCTTAAATAAAATCTTTTTGCATTTGATAAATAAAAAATAATCAAATCTTTTTTGTCATATGGAGGTATATACAGTTTATGAAAAGAGTTTTATTATTCTCCGAAAATGATCAAATCTTCTTATATGTTTGTTTTGACAACCGATATTGTTGCCATGGCAACCGAGCGTCAGGTTTTTCTTCGTTACGGAATTTCTGGATTCGGTCCCCGCGCTCAAAGCCTGCGATAAAATCTATGCAATAGCTTAAAAATAATTACTCGCCTAGCTGTGTAAGTACATACTTAAAAAAAAATATATGAAAATAGATAAAAGGTACTGTTGTTTATAAAAACACTTTCTACTCTGTGAATAATAACTTTAGTAATTCATTAAAAAAAACTGACTGCTTAAAAACTTAACCCTTCTTTTTGGCCAATCAGGTAAAAATTTATCTTATGTCACTCACGGGATCAAGACGAATCTAACGATACCCTATACGTTAAAATCCTTCAAGCCGTTCAGGCTGTAGCAGGAAACATAGAAATCTACATACATACATACACTCGAAAACATTTACCTCCTTCTGAGGCAGTCAGGTAAATATAGTTCGCTGTAGTTTCATTTATTAGTATAAATAAGTACTAAAATTGGCTAATCTTTTCACTAATGCTGTCTGTGTACAGCGAACTATATTTTAAAGAACAGATAGGTAGTTTCTAAGTGAACTACAGTTCTGTTTTTTCGTTGAATTTTTTTTATGAAATTATGTACTCAGCGAGTAATTAATTTTTAAATAATGGCGGCGCTCGCTAGTCAGCTGTGGGTGGGTATCCCCTTCCAAGTATCAGTTTTCCTTAATATTTATCCACCCGCTTTCTAATGAAAAATTAAATATATACAGTTCTCACAAAAATTTAAATAAAAAACACAGTGGTCACAAAAACTAAAATACACAGTGCTCACAAAAATTTAATTTACACAATTCTCACAAAAAATAAAATTACACAATGTTCAAAAAATAAATTTACATTATTTATTATATACATTATTATGTATATTATTTACATTATTATTATTATAATCACCTCTGTGGCGTAATTTTTAGTCTATTCGCTTCACACCAGGGGGTCGTGGGTTCAATTCCCGGCGGGGTCAACTTTGTAAGACTCGGTTTAGTTGGTGGTAGGGCATTTTCATAGCCCGCCTGGCTAGTTATTACCATCTTATCTAAGTCTTGCCGCCAAACATCAGTGTTAACAGCATTGAAGATAAGATAGTCAGATCCCCATTGCGTTGGGGAATCTTGGTAAGCCCACTTCCATCTTCGGCATCATCGTCATTTACTATCAGGTGAGATGACGCCAAGGGCTTATCAATTGTGGATTTTGAAACAATCACAGCTCACAAAAATTCTAAATACACAATGCTCACAAAAATTAACCATCAAAAATCAGTGTACTGTACGCTCACCATCTTGCTAAGGATGATCCCTCCGTCATCGCACGTCCACTTGCGTACTTGGAAAAGTATGGCCCAGATGTTGTTATCGCAGCCCATAGGGTGAAGTAAGGTATGTGAAGCGAATGCGTAAGCGTGTACCGGAAATAGGTCTTGACCAAAAAAGACAATTTTGTTGTTTGTTGACAAGACCAGAAAAGAAAATGTTTCTTTTGTCGCTAAATATTAAAAACTGTTTTCGTGATCCGCGCGTTTTCAAAACGTATACTCCGCTCGTGTGTACGACGAATATTATGAAATTTCCAAGATTTATTTGTTTGAAAGTATTTTTTCCAGATTTGGTAGTTTTTTTTTAAATTCCATATTCAAAACACTAACACGGTAAAGGTCCATCTTGTAAATTTATTAAATTATCACTCCTTCCATTTCTGCTGACGCTACCTTTATTAGACACGGGTATCGGATCAGGAAGTACTGTTTGGACTGTTTTACTATGCTTCACTGTTGTCACTGGGTCGTCCTTCGCGGGTCGTGAATCGACGGCACGTGACCCCCAGTTAACACTTTCAGCTCCGCTAAAATGTTTTAGTTTACATCGAGATTCCGGCTAGAATGTATGGCCGTGGCCGCCACTGTTTTGTCCGATGGCATAGCGTATGGGTAAAAATATTTAATGGATAAACAGTACTTAGGGAATACGTTAAATTGTACGTCTCTTAGTTTTTGATTTGGTTTGTTCTGATTTACAGTAAAGAGCTATTGGAGTTTGAGGTCGTCAACATATAAAAAAGTTTGAAAATTCAAGTTAGTAGGTACCTAAGTATTGGGTATGGTTAGTATTGTAGACACCTTTGAAATCGTTTCTCTAAACTTTGCTATAAATATCAAATCATTATGACAATTGTCGGCCAAGTGCGAGTCAGAACCGGACACAAAGGGTTCCGTACCATCATACTAGATGTCGCTAGTTACTTCACTTTTCAAAAAAACACTTTTTTTGTATGGAGATGGAGACCCCCTTATTTTTTCACTTTTTATAATTTTTAGTATTTGTTGTTATAGCGATAACAGAAATACATCATCTGTGAAAATTTCAACTGTCTAGCTATCACGGTTCATGAAATACAGTCTGGTGACAGACAGACGGACAGACAGTGAAGTCTTAGTAATTGGGTCCCGTTTTTATCCTTTGGGTACCGAACCCTCAAAATGACAAAGTAAATAGATTTTTCGTGGGCACAAATCGGATACGCCGGCATAGGAAGTAAGTACATTCACTATGCTGGCACTGGATGTGTTGAAGCAAAATAAACATTTAAGAAATGATTTATCTGAATAATGCAATAATCATCACTTACCATCAGGTGATTTGCAGTCAAACGCACTCAAATTTTTAATAAAAAAAAAGTTAACAAATCCCGAAAAAAACATAAGTTACCATTTTTTTTAATCATAAGTTAACAGACTCTCTGATTGAGGGCTGGCAAAAACTGATAGCTTATAACTTTATCGATAAAAATAAATCGCAAAGTTACCTCTAAAGTTACACTTAAGTCATTTATGTACTCACTTAACAACTTGTATCAAAACATTACCCTATCCTACCCTACCTTTAAACCTTCTCCTGACAATAACGAACTCAACAAGAAAAGAATTAGCGAAATCGGTCCAGCCGTTCTAGAGAATATGGTCTCTGAGCTAAGCCGCGGACAGACGGACTGACATGGCGAAACTATAATGCTTCACTGTTTACTACGGAAGCCAAAAATCTTGCGATAGCGAGCAGGACAATCATCACCCTGGACACTTCATACAACGGGCCAGAAATGACATTTAAAAAAAGGTATGACGGAACAAACAAAATGGCGGCGAAATCCTATACGTTCGACAACCAAACTGTAACCAATCTGGGTGTAACCAATCTGAGCGGCAGGGAGTGTCCATACTGTATGTTAGTACGAATATATATACTTTTACGCCGTCTTATGATTTACGTGTGCTGGACTTAAATCCGCTTTTTCCGCGAGATCCAGCGCCTACAAAACAGATGATTTTAACCCCCGACGCAAAAATTGGGTATTATAAGTTTTACGTGTATATCGCTGTCTGTGGCGTCGTAGTTCTTAAATTAATGGACTGATTTTGATGCGGTTTTTTTTAATCTACATAAATGCACATTAAGTAAAAGTTCATACTAAAATTCCAAGGGCAAAGTTGCAGATCTAACCTTGTAAGTATTTACAAAGTTGCAGATCTAACCTTGTAAGAATTGACAATGTTGCAGATCTAACCGTGTTAGTATTTACAAAGTTGCAGATCTAACCTTCTTAGTATTAACAAAGTTGCAGTACTAACTTTGTTAGTATTTACAAAGTTGCAGATCTAACCTTGTAAGTATTAACAAAGTTGCAGATCTAACCTTGTAAGAATTGACAATGTTGCAGATCTAACCGTGTTAGTATTTACAAAGTTGCAGATCTAACCTTGTTAGTATTTACAAAGTTGCAGTACTAACTTTGTTAGTATTTACAAAGTTGCAGATCTAACCTTGTAAGTATTAACAAAGTTGCAGATCTAACCGTATTAGTATTTACAAATATGCAGATCTAACCGTATTGTATATTTTACAAAGTTGCAGATCTAACCTTGTAATTATTGACAATTTTTAAGAGCAAGACAGCGTTTATATCTTTGTTGTCAGTATTCTTTCTCATATCGTAAATACAGATAAATTACATTGATGGTTTTATGCATTTGTGTGAGTGCAGGTGCATTAATTGCGGGACAAGGGGCACAGATAAGATATTAAGTAACTATGGCACGCGCGGTAAAACAGTTGCTGCTTTGCACACTTGCAAAATTCATGTATGAGTGATTTTATGGTACAGCTACGAGTATTTCCTTATCTGCTTATCACTCCCCTGGAACAAACTTGTTGCGTACCGAAGTCCTCGGCGTAGATTTGACGAGGCATGTCATGTCTCATGTCGCGGATCCCACAAACACGAACCCACAAGGGTGTAACAAGTTGGCAGGCTAGGAGTTCTCAAACTGTGGTGTGCGTATTTGTGGTTGTGTTATTATACACATACCGGGCTATTTTTGGTCCGTCAAAACTTCAAAGTGGCTTCTACTCACGACATTGAACAACTTTTCTCAAGGAACCTTTGGTTAATTCACAAAAAAAAATTACTCCTCATACTAACTTAAACAGCTGATTAGCCTACCTTGTAGTTCAAACATTTTTTTTGCGACTTGACCATATGTTCCTTGGGAAAAGTTATTCAGTTTCATAAGTAGAAATCACTGTGAATTTTGGCGGGGGGTATTTTTTTACAACTGCGGTGATGCGATGGAAGGGATATGAATTTAACTGACTTTAAGGTCCTACTTGTGATTCTGAGCAACTTTCTCTAAATAATATCTGCCAAAATTGCGTCCACTGCTGGACAAAGGCCTCTCCAAGGATTTTCACGACTATCATTCCTGCGCTGCGCGCATCCAGCGGCCTCCCGCGACCTTCACGAGCTGTTCAGTCCACCTCTCACTCGACCTGCCCACGCTAAGTCTTCCGGTGCGCGGTCACCACTCGAGAACTTTACTGACACAACGGCCATCTGTTCTACGAGTAATATGCCCTGCCCACGGCAACTTTAGTTAAGCTATTCTGTGAGCTACGTCGGCTAACTTGGTTGCACAACGGATCTTCTCATTTCTGATTCGATTCGAAACTCCGGGCATAGCTCACTTCATCGCCCTTTGGGTGACCTTCAGCCTTCTTATGAAGCCCATAGTAAGCAACCATGTCTTAATTCCGTATGTCATTACTGGCAACACACACTGGTCAAAGATCATATAAAGACCTTAGTCTTGAGACACTGCGGTATTTAGGACAGAAGATATTGCGGAGTTTCCTGAAAGCTGCCCAGTCGAGTTGGATTCGACGATTGATCTCTTTCTCGAAGTTAACCCTTCATAACTTGACTGTTTGTCTCAATTCATACAAATTAATTATTTAATTGTATTGTACCCACTATAATATTTGTATAAGAACACCAAACGTTTTCTTTCAAATTGACTTGGTACTTTTCTTAGGAAAAAATTTTGCAGTTTTATAAGTAGAAGCCCCCATTTAAAATACTGTCTGTTACTTTGTTAACACATTGTGCGTAAAAAATCGAAGCTAATAATTTATTTATAGCGTAACATGCTTCTCATTTTAGGCCTAAATCCGGGTAACAACTTGAAGTCCTATTAAATAGAACTTTGGGTTTGAATAAATTACCTACTTTCCAAAATAAAAGAAGCGCGGGCATCAAGCTTTGGCACGACGGGTGGTAGTAGGTACGATGGGGCGTGAGTAATTAAACTGGGACCACGCGGGCCCAGTGCGGGTGGTCAACTTCACACACAACCTTCGAGTTTCTTCGCATATGTTTGCAGGTTTCCTCACGATGTTTTCCTTCACCGTAACAACGTCCGATAAACGTACATATAAGATCTAAATTCAAAAACACATTGGTACGTGGCAGGACTCGAACCACGGCCTCCAGGACTCGAACCACCATTATTTTGAAATAAAAGACCTAAAAAAAGAACATAGGAAAAGTATTTTACGCATTAAATTATTATCACAAATCAATAAGCATCTTACCCTAGATGAGTCTTAAGAAAGTATCAGGTTTCAGATTATTATTGTAAATATAAAGTATTTTATTTCAGTTTAAAAGTGAAAGTTTAGTATGATAGTGTAAAACATTGAATGATTGAAAATAATTCGTATTTTTGAATCACATGTGTCACATTTTGATAGCAAAATCACATGTGATTCAAAAATCCGAAGATTCGAAAAATGGATTTTTATGTGCCAGCGCATGAGAAATAGATGAAATAGATCGAAAGGAAGAAGAACGAATAACAGCAATGCGTTACAAAGTAAGGAGATCAATAATATTATAGTTATAACTTTGTCAAAAAACCAGTTTGAGAACCACATCACTCGACTATAAAACTCCTTGCACGAATCAAAAAGAAACTACTTGCACTGCGAACTATTTTGAACCGTATTTCTTCAAAGCTGAGTCGCATTTCCTACGCTGAGAGTGATCTTTTGAGGAAAAGGGTATTTTCCGATATTTTACCTTGATAAGATCATATTGTTGGGAATAGTGAAGGATTTTCCGTTTATTTTATTTTTACGCAAATGTTTTTGTGTAAGCTTTCTTTAGGGATATGTTCCTTACCTTTTTAGTCTGTAGGTTCAGTTTATGTGTTTGTTTGTTTGTAGGTTTGTGAGCTCAGTTGACAGTTCTAGTGGTATACAATACAACCAACGAAGTTATATTGGTCGATACTTTTAATTTGGAACATGAATCTAATTCACCAACATCATCATCATATCAGCCGAATAATGTCCACTGCTGGACAAAGGCCTGCCCCCAGGGATTTCCACGACGACCGGTCCTGCGCTGGCCGCATCCAGTGGCTTCCCGCGATCTTTACCAGGTCGTCGCGGTCTACCGCGTGAGAGACCTGCTTACATTTATACAGAACTAGCTGTTTCCCGGGGCTTCAGCTGCGTGGACATCGTTTCTTTGACTTTTCGAGGTTGCGCAGTGCAAGCGAGCGTTAAAAAAAGTAGCATATGTGTTAGTCCAGGTTTTAATCTGTCTACTCACCAAATTTCAGCCAGATCCGTTCAGTAGTTTTTGCGTGAAGAAGTAACAAACATACACACTCACAAACATTCGTCTTTATAATATTAGAGTGATAGAATCACGGATAAAACTTTACATAGTCCTTTTTTTTACTTTAAAGCTTGGTAATTAGGTACGGTTAGGTATTATTATAGAGTCGGGTAACTCATGGGAAATACATCTAATTAACGTGGAGAAACATGGACCCGGAAGCAGGATTTCTCTGAATGCCTATAGCAAAAAATAAATATTTTCATTTAATTTCTGCCATTGAGTTTTAGTAATAATATATGTATTTTGTAAAATAAAGGGAACTGTAACAAAAGGATTATGCGAAGCATTTGTTATTATCAATCACATATAACAATATTTTATCTATTCTCATATCGTAAAGTTCGATATGAGAATAGATAAAATATTGTTATATTTATATTGGCATACTTTAAAAAACCCAATACCGAAATTAAACAAAAAACACTTTATAACATTATTTCTCTAACAAAATAATGTTATAAAGTATATTTTTTTCCGTTACGATGCAAGTTAATCCAAAAAGTTAATATCACCAACGAAGTTCCATATCATTTTTTTTTTATTGGAACGCACATGCGGTTCGCGCCATTTTTACAGCATTACAAAAAGTTTTCATTCTATTTTTGATGTGTAACACCTTTGCTCTCGCTTTCCTGCAATTTGTGGGAGTGATTTCGTGAAATGGGATGGAAATGTGTAACAGGAAAAGCGAACGTTTTTTAATTCTCGAAAACTAAGGTTGTTATAACCATGCAGCCTAGTGTGATGGCAAAGGCAACAATGACATACTACTATTCGAAGGGTCGGCCCGTGAATGTACGAACCGATAATTAATTAATTTCATAAGTATTTTGTCACATGTTACACATCATATGCGAGTACTGTAGGTCTCGTTTTTTTTACATAAGTCAGACAACTGTGACAGCGCCCTCTTAACGCAAGCGCGGTGATGTGCTAGGTTTTGGCGCTATTCATTGAATACGTTTTGTTGTAGTTACTGAATTTCGTGGATAATTTTCATTCTTGCTTAATAATGTCTGAGATCAGTGAAAGCATTTTTTTTTACCTGTCTGTGACAGCGCCCGCTTCAGCGCAAGCGTGGTGATGTGCTGGGATTTGATGCTATGACACGTTTTGTTGTAAGTACTGAATTTCGTGGGAATTTTTTTTCTTACTCTTTTAACTTTGATATTTGTTGTTTAGTTGATTCAATCCCAATGCATGAGATTAGATAAAATAGTGTATGAAACTGCACATAATTAGGTATTAAAACACTGATATGACACTATTAAAAACCTCGCCAAGGCTAGGTAGTTTATGAAACTGTTGCATAATGAGGGGTATGAAAACAAGAGTATGTTTTCATACCCCTCATTATGCAACAGTTTCATAAACTACTATTAAATATTAATCGTCACTTCACGTAGGTACTAAAACTACTTAAAACAAAACACTGTAGAGATCGTATAACTCGACATTCACTCATCTACGCCTACTTTGCCATCTTTCTATCCGTGGGTCGTACAAGAAAACAATTTTTTTGAAACTCAAACTGAATTGTTGTTCGAATGCCTATTTTAAACAATAGGGATGACGACAGCATCAGAAATGAATTATGAACTCTTGATCACCAAATTGCCCTCCTACTTAAACTTCGTAAAACCTTACTCGTTTTGTTTTCCATAAAGTCTTCGATTTTTAATTCACCAAAATCACAAAATGAGTACTTAAGGGTTAACTGGAGGGACGAAATCCCATACAAACGTACTTTCGTTTTAATTTCGAAACCATAAAACTCATCGTATTCAAATTTTTTACAAGCATTAAGATGATAAATATCTAGATCTGTAATTAGTTTTGGTTCGAAAATAATAAACAAAAAAAAGTTACTAATATTACTCGATTTCGTCGATAAAAAGGGCAAATTTTTTAAGTTGCTATAACTTTTTTTTTGTTTATTATTTTCGAACCAAAACTAATTACAGATCTAGATATTTATCATCTTAATGCTTGTAAAAAATTTGAATACGATGAGTTTTATGGTTTCGAAATTAAAACGAAAGTACGTTTGTATGGGATTTCGTCCCTCCAGTACCCCCTTAAATGACGCTGCTAAACTATGACGTCACGTCTAGGTATTTCAAACATTTTTAGAACAAAATGTCGTTTTTTGGCAGACTATAAAAAGTAACTAAGATGACTAGCATTCGTCATCCCTATTCGCGTTCGCCCGGATCAGAGGTCTATTTTTTAATTCGATCGTGGAGAATTGGGATTCAGCTGGGTTATAATTTGGGGTTTGAGAGTTCCTCCCTCGTCACCCAGATTGATACAGATTGGTTACAGTTTGGTTGTCGAACGTATAGGATTTCGCTGCCATTTTGTTTGTTCCGTCATTCCTTTTTTGAAATTTCATTTCTGGCCCGTTGTATGAAGTGCCCAGGGTGTGGCACAACATTCTGCAGACCCTCGGAAACTCAGTGGACTGCTCAGATGAGACCATACAGTAAATTGGCAAATTTTCCATACATTTTGTGGTAATTAATCATGTTTTTTGTTTTGTTTGCCAGGTTGTGCCCCGCCGCCCGCTGCCCCGCAAGTGCCCTTCCGTTGCTCTGCGTAAGTACATTCGTTACACTACTGTAAGCCGCTATATTGTTATACTGTGGTTTTTGTGTCACTGCACTGGGCGATATGTCTTTATTACTTTTTCTTTAAATTAATTTCATTGTGACACCAAATAAAAACATTTATAATTTAATATCTATTCTTAAGATGCGACAAAAACTTATTAATTAGTGGCCCAAAGAAATTGCAACTCCCACAAAAGAAAAAACAAGTAAGCTTGAGTTTACTTAGCGGAAAACGTTGCGTAGGCAGGCCTCCCACGCGGTGGACCGACGACATGGTGAAGATCACGGGAAGCCGCTGGATGCGGGCAGTGCATGACCGGTCGTCGTGGAAATCCTTGAGGGAGGCTTTTGTTCAGCAGTGGACGTTTTTCGACTGATATTATGATGATTAAATAAAAAATCTGTAGATCTGATTATATAATATTTATTAAACTCTCAAACCCCAAATTATAAATTATACCCTGATTCAGGGTAGGCTCGAGCCCCTCGGTGGGGACGTATATGAGCTGATATAATAATAATAATAAATGATGATGATCATGATGATGAATTAACATAATATAATTACATATAATCAGATGATAATCAGAATGCTTCGACGAAAATTAAGAAACAGAGCACAATTTAACCAAGGTTACAACAAAATATACAATTATAGATACATAATAGAAGTATGCACAAAGGTGTACTTATCTCAAACAGGAATCTCTTCCATCCAATCCTTAATCGTTGAAAGGATTTAAACTTTAAGCATGAAAAAATTAGTACACAATTTAAAAGGACTTAAAGCAATAATCTAAAGTAATAAACTACAATTAGATATATATAATAAATATACTTTAATATATTTATAATAATAAAGGTATATTTAATAATACCGTATTTTTCTAATTAAAGTTAGAAATATACGAAATTTTTTTTTATTCTAATTACATTTACAAAGCAAATGAAAAACTCGTTGTGCAATCAGTTCTTCGCCATTACGAAACGCGTTTCACGGAAAGCAGCAGAAAAAAAAACTCGCGGAAAAATAAAACTCTAAAACGAACTAAACAGCGAAACAGCAGGCATGTGGGGAATAATTTAAAAAATACGCAAAATACGGCCACTTCACTTCTAACCAGGGGGGAGTAGGGGGTTAACCGCCCCTGCCCGTTTTGCGTATTTTTCGGTATGCGTGGCAGGTGGCACCCCCCGGGGGGTTCGTTAAAAAGCGACCGAGTAGGTAGTATTATAAAAGTTGCGCCTACTGAGTATAAGTAGTGAGGGGATGGGGTAGGGGGGCTGACAGATGAGGGGGGGTGCCACCTAGTTAGACAGTTAAAAGTATGCGGTATTAACAGAACGGAAATGAATATACGGGCGAAATTCGGATGCTGCGACGCTCGGGTTTAGATAATGAAAAATACTTGTCGTGTTTTTATTTTGGTGTGTTTTTAGGGGGATCGGTTTAGAGGGTGGAATGGAAGGCCCTATATAGGTTTAGCCTCGTTAGTATGTACGTATTTCGTACGCCGAGTGGGATTGAGGCTGTAACTTATTAAAGAGGCTTTTCCACGAAATCGGAAAGTTAAAATATTGATATTTGAAGTACATAAAGTAATATTGCGGCTTCATTTTCTAATAAGCTTTGATATTGAAGTACATATAGGTACTCCTAGTACAAATATCGTTTTTAGCTAATGTATATGCTTGATTTTCTGGTGCGCGGTTGCCACTCGAGAACTTTATCTGTTCCACGAGTTATGTGCCCTGCCCACTGCCACTTCAGTTTAGCGATTCCGTGATAGCTGTCAGTTTACTTTGGTTCTCGATTGGCGACCGCGCACCGGAAAGCGTAGCGTAGGCAGGCTTGACACGCGGTGGACCAACGAACTGATGAAGATTGCGGGAAGCCGATGGATGCGGGCAGTGCAGAACCGGTCGTCGTGGAAATCCTTGGAGGAGGCCTATAGCCAGCAGTGGGCGTCCTTCGGCTGATATGATGATTCGAAATGAAAAGTAGAGTGTTAAACTCGGGTGAAAGGCATCTATTTTAATGGAATCGTCAGGATTAGGTGCTTTTCACCCCTTGGTTATCAATCTACTATTGTAACGGCTCCGTCAACTCGGTTTTTTCGGACCTACTCGTAAGCGGGGCTCCTTTTTGCAGTAAAAAAAGCGACTTAAACTAACCTAACAATTATCTACCGTACTGGTGCATAGTAACTATATCCCACGGATATTTCTATCTTACTGTGGCGTACTCATGTCAATATTTGCATGTCAATAACCTTATCTCCTAAGGAAATAGTGTATCTGAGATGCGACGTCACAGAAATATGTCTCAACCGGAAAAGTAACTCGGAAATACGCATCCCATTCCATTTCTACCGACTCCAAGAACGCAGGAGACTCCAAGAACGCAGGAGGTTCTCGTTTCAACTGTATGTGTTTGTATGTTTGTTTAAGCGATTTATTCGCCGATTGTGAATCGATTTTAATAATTCCTTTTTTTACCGACCTCCGAAAAAGAAGGAGGTTTTCAATTCAACTGTATGTAGTTTTTTTTGTATATCTGTTACGCGATATGTTCGAGAGCATCGTTGGCGTAAGGGCTAGGGCCACCGCCTCCTGTCCTGGAGGTCGTGTTTCGAACCTGCCACGCACCAATGTGAATTCGAATTTAGATTTTATATGTACGTTTATCCAACGCTCTTACGGTGAAAGAAAACATCGTGAGGAAACCTGCACACGCCTGCGGAGAAACTTAAAGGTTGTGTGTGAAGTCGACCAACCCGCACTGGGCCTGCGTGGTCGACTAAGGCCCGATCGCCTAAATTCAGGTTAGGCTCGAGCGAGCCCCTCGGTGGGGACATATATGAGCTGATATGAATGAAAATGTTCGCCTATTGTGAACGGATTCTCATAATTCTTTCTTTATTAGATAGGGTATGCTCTCGAATTGGTCTTATATAAATTTTATCGAAATCGGTGTAGTACTTTAATAGAAAATTAACAAAAACCAAAAATAATAATGCAAAATTGTACTAAGTTGTTGCGATGGAAGTCGTGTTTTTAACGTGTCTTGAGTTTTCAATCATTAATTGATAGTTTATGCTTCCAGGGCGGTCTCACAAATTGTATCAAAAGTTAACTAAACCCACAAAATGTTGCAAAATTTTACTTGGTTATTTTGATAGAAGTCGGTTTTTAACGTGTTTAGGTTGTCAAATATAGTACAATATAGTTGCTTTTCCTCCTTGATTTGAGTCCTCTACATTTATCATTCCTAGGAAAGTACACAACACTTTGCGCATATGCGCTAAGATGTTTTGAGGTGTTAATTCTACGCTTTTCTGCGCCGTCGTATCCTAGGAAGTTGTTTTGAAATTTGACTTGTAAGTAGATGTTACTGTTTTGAATTTCGAGAAATGTAAGTTAATGCAAGCTGGTCTTAGAAACATAGCTAATAAACAAATAAATAAATTATTTCATTCTCACTTATAGTATACTGTTAATATATAATCCAGCAGGCCCTCACTCGGAAAATCGGGTTCACAAGAGATTAATAGTGAAATATAAATAAAAAAAATATATAATATTAATATATTAAAAAAATTACAAGCAAAAATAGGAACAAAAGTATTAGTGAGATTACTTTTAGCAAACAAAACCATCAATTGAAAATATATACAGTTGAAATGAAGTAATATTACTACATGAATTCAATCAATTCATAATATCTGTCCCCACCGAGGGGCTCGAGCCTACCCTTGTTTTTTGGGCGATCGGGCCTTAGTCGACCACGCGGGCCCAGTGCGGGTTGGTCAACTTCACACTACCTTCGAGTTTCTCCGCTGGCGTGTGCAGGTTTCCTCACGATGTTTTTCCCGTTGTTTTGACCGTAAGAGCGTGGGATAAACGTACATAAGAAATCGAAATTGAAAAACAGATTAGTACGTGGCCGGATTCGAACCACGGCCTCCCGGACAGGAGGTAGCGGCCCTAGCCGTTACGCCACCGACGCTCTATCAATCAATTTATTGATAAAAATTTGTTTTTATTTTTCATAAATTAGTGTATCTACCTAATTAAAGGTTCTTTTAATAATAATAAGAATAAGAAATGACATTTCAAAAAACGAATGACGGAACAAACAAAATGGCGGTGAAATCCCATACGTTCGACCACCAAACTGTAACCAATCTGTATCAATCTGGGAGACGACGGGATGAGGTCGCAATCTAGAGAGCGGCAGGGAGTGTCCATTCTGTATTTTAGTAGTTAGTACTAATGTACATACCTTGGTTAAAGTCACAAATTCAAATAATGCCTTTCACAAGTTATGAGACTCTGGCAAAACCGACGCTAGTAGAATTACGTTTTTTCTCGGCAATTAAATCCATGGCGAGTAATTTTTATCAGATCTGGTAACATAGCCCCACGAAATTTAACTTTTAAGAGAATTCTCTAGTACCTACGTATACAGCTACAAAGGTGTTAGACAGAAAAGGGTAAATTCTTTTAGGGGGTTTATTAACTGAACCACTTCTACTGTAGAATTTTGTTTGCAAAAAAAAACGGAAGTCATACAAATTGGTCAGCTAATTAGCCAAATCTGTTCACCGAAGTAATTTTTTTTTGTGATTTCAGCAAGGTTGTAGAACATAAGTTGTTCAGTTTCAGGAATAGAGAAGCCCTTTTATAAATAGTGTTATATTTTATCGAACACCTTCGAAAAAAAAAACAATAATCCACCATAACTCCCTGCCAAAATCTAAATAAAACCCGTCGAATCTCGATCGTCAAAAATCTTCCGAAAAGAGCTCTTCCTAATGACGAATTTCCCTTAAAAATCTAATTCACGCACGTCCCACCCCCACCCGTTCCCCCCTCCCCTCCCATACAACACAATACGGGCCTACATATACGCAATTTTTGATCAATACTTAAAAATTAACCCAGCCTCCTGTGTTGGTAGTTTTTTAATCATACTGCGCATGTCATGATTTTTAATCAGGAACCATTGTGACGCCTACCGGCCCTATGGGTATGTTCGATTATGTGTATGTGTAGTGGGTTTTGGTAATCCTATGTATTTGTTGTATCTACTAAGAAGAGTGTGGTAGAGCGTCGCGTCGGTGGCGTAACGGCTAGGGCCGCAACCTCCTGTCCGGGAGGTCGTGGTTCGAATCCTGCCACGTAGCAATGTGTTTTTGAATTTCGATTTCATATGTACATTTATCCGACGCTCTTACGGTGAAGGAAAACACCGTGAGGAAACCTACATACGCCTGCGAAGAAACTCAAAGGTGATGTCTACCAACCTGCACTGGGCCCGCGTGGTCGACTCAGGCCCGATTGCGCTAATTCTGGGGATGTATATGAGCTGATATGATGAAGAAGAGTGTTGGCACTGATATGAGTAAGAGTTTCTGAGTCTTTCTGACTATGATAGCAAAAAGACATGACTTTTAGTTAATGTACTTGACTACTAAACTAATCAAAATATTTGTAATTTTTTTAACCGCCTCCGTGGCGTAACGTAGAGTCCATTCGCTTCACACCAGGAGGTCGCGGGTTCGATTTCCAGCGGAGTCAACTTCGTAAGACTAGGTTTGGTTGGTGGTAGGGCATTTTCATCGCCCACCTGGATAGCTAAAACCATATTCCTAAGTCTTGCCGCCAAACATCAGCGTAAACAGCATTGATGTGTTCCGGCTAAAAGATTAAGATAGCCAGATCCCCATTGCGTTGAGGAATCTTGGTAAGCCCGCTTCAGTCTTCGACATCATCGTCACTTTCAACTTTCAACGTGAGATGATGCCAAGGGCTTATCAAATGTGGACAAAAAAACTTAATAGTACCTTTACCGGGCCCATAGTAGCTGTCCACGTCTCAGTTCCACATTATGACATCACTGGCAACACACACTTCTCAAGCCTTGAGACACTGCGGTACTTGGGATGTGAAGATATTGCGAAGCTTCTCGAACGCAGCTCAGCCGAGTGGGACTTCACGACTGATCTCTTTCTCGAAGCCGGACCTACCTTACTTGACTGTTTGACACAGGTATACATATTCATCAACAACTTCGAGTGTAGTCTTCAACTTTTAGAACAGATATTTGACATGATTTTCATGTTCATTTTAGGATCACTCAAGGTCATCTAAAGGGCGAAGGAGTGACGCCTGCTCGGAGTTTCCCAAGGTGATTGAATCGGGAATGAGGAGATCCATAGGAAAACCAAGATAACTGACATGTTGTCATAATCGCTAAACTGAAGTGGCAGTGGGCGAGATACATGGCTCGTTGAGCTAATGGCCGTTGAAGTAGGAAAGTTCTCGAGTGGTGACCGCGTACCGCATGGGGTATCGTAGAAAGGCAAACCTGGTGAAGGTCACGGAAAGCCGTAAGATGCGGGCAGTTTAGGAAATGTCTAAATGTAAATAACCGCCTCCGTAGCCCAGCGGCAAAAGTTCACTGGCTTTACAAAGGAGGTCGCGGGTTGGATTCCCGGCGGGGTCAATTGTAAGACTCGGTTTGGTTGGTGGTAGGGCATTTTCTAAGCCCTTGGCATTAGCTTGCTACCATCATCCTTTCTAAGTCTTGCCGCCAAATATAAATGTTGATATCATTGGTGTGTTCCAGCACGAAGATAAGATAGCCAGTTCCCCATTGCGTTGGGGAATCTTGGTACGCCCGCTTCCATCTTCGGCAACATCGTCACTTACCACCAGGTGAGATGATGACCTAGGGTTTACCAATTGTAAATAAGAAAAATAAAAAAATGACTTCGTGGAAATCCCTAGGGACACCTATGTTTTGCAGTGGAAGTCTTTCTGCTGATATGATGATTGGAAGAAAGGGTCACGAGTGGCTACAACAGCTGAAATACCTGTCCCCGTCATGTGAACTGATGTTACATGGGTATCGCTGGGTGCATGCTCAGGAGTGGGGATGATAACTGTTACTCATTTGAGTCACTTTTTATCTCCTGTCAAAATCATCATTTTGTTCTAAGAATATGTTAAATAGATAAACTTCTGATAGAGGAGTTTGCCACTAGCCCTGCAACTTCCACGAACTGGACTGAGCCCCCATGTGTGGAGTATGGCTTAACCTTCCAGAGTTCTGGAAAAGACCCGTGCCCCAGCGGTGGGGACGTTAATGGGTTGTTAACGATACTACAATCCAAGTAGCATAATGAGTTGTATATCAACTGTATTTTAGTTTATTTTTAAAACTAAAATCTGTATATTCGGGCTGTATAAAGGCTGTATAAGAGCTTGTATAGCCCTCATAAGTGCAAGTACAGTTTCAGCTCTATAATAAATCATAAATTACTCTAAAAAAGATAAAACTTCTTCTGACACTCTTGTACGTCTCTAAAAGAACTTTTAGTTCTAAATGGGCTTGTACGTTGATGTTGAAAACGCTTGCGTACTGCTTGGGAAGTGGCATTCATAAGAAGAGAAGACTTACAATTTTGTGGTTTTTGTTCTTCAAACATTATTCACTTGACAGACATATCAGGGGTGCGTGGATATCGAGAGTGTGCAGTGTGCGAGCCGCAAGCACCTCGCGATATTTTTTTGCTATGTTCATCCTGAAGGTCAATTCTAGAATTCAGAGGAACATTTTTGACATTGGATGAGTAGTTTCGGAAACACTACCTCGTGTTAACATAGAAATATCATAATTTTCATATGCCATTTAGATTTATTTATTTCATACAAGCTGGTGTAACCGGCTTCGCTCGGGGAGTTATTATAAAAAATGCTTCGAATGGTCCACAATGTTCCAGAACATTCCACAACATTCTAGAGTGTTCTGGAATGTTCCACAAAGCTAAGGGATGTTGTTGTGGAATCATGTCATTTTCCACCCCTTCAACCATCTCTGTACAAAAAATCGCAACAATTGCGATGTTAAAGAAATTTACCAAAAAAAGAGTATTTTTTCAGTTCCCTCAGGAACTGCATCGGGCTATGCTACTTACACAGGATAAAAAGTAGCATATGTCTTTCCTCGTAACACAAGCTACCTGCATGCATTTCATTAAGGTTGGTCAAGGTGTTGAAGCGTGAAAAGGTAAAAATTGTATTCAATTAAATATTTTTTGTTATTACTTTAAGTATATTATTTTTTTTTTCCATGGTAATAGCTTTACACAGTAATCATTTAATCCATCTTAAAGCCTTAAAGTTTTAGATAGATTGATTATCAATGTCAAATTTACGAATGTTTAGTTTAAGAAATGATACAAAAATTAAGCATTATTGTGTATTTTGTTTGACGTGAATATAAATCAATCATTATTACGTTCCAAAACTCTTACTCCTTTTGTAATAAGGCCTTACATCTCGCGTAATTCTGAAATTGGGTCAGTTGTTAAATAACTAGGTCAAGGAATGAGGGAATATCTGAGTCTGTCTTATTTTCTTTATTTATTTCATTCAACGAAAGAAGCGTTGGCTCAACGGCAATGACTCGGTCCTCTTCATCAGAAGTCCCGGGTTCGAGTTCGGACGGCCAATGTATAGTCGATTCCCAAAGATAAGTACCCAGCTTTACAAAATAAGCTTAAACTTATCTCAAAGAGTCCTGGGCAGATTAATTTTGTTTGTTTGTAGGTTTATCGTATATCTAAGTTGATCTAATAAAGAATATTTTTTTATTCACAATAGGGATGACGACAGCATCAGAAATAAATTACGAACTCTTGATCACTAAATTGCCCTCCTACTTAAACTTCGGAAAACCTTACTCGTTTTGTTTTCCATCAAGTCTTCCATTTTTAATTCACCCAAATCACAAAATCAGTACATAAATGACGCTGCTAAACTATGACGTCACGCCTCGGAATTTCTCACATTTTTAGAACAAAATGTCATTTTTGACAGATGATAAAAAGTAACTCAGATGACTAGCATTCGTCATCCCTAATCCTAAATGGTACGTGACGATGATGCCGAAGATGGAAGCGGGCTTACCAAGATTCCTCAACGCAATGGGGAACTGGCTATCTTATCTTCAAGCCGCAACACATCAATGTTGTTATCATCGATGTTTGGTGGCAAGACTTAGATAAGATGGTGGTAGCTAGCCATGCATTTATTTACCGATTGATTATTACGGTGATATGATGCCAAGGGCTTACCAATTGTGAATAAAAAAAATTAAAAAAAACGGTAAAGGTGTCATTTTTTCAACGCTCCTTATCTAGGTAGTGGTGCGGAACACTCGATGCGCGAGTCTGTCTCGCACTTGGGCGGTTTTTTGTAATTTCATCATATCACCTCATAATACGTCCCCACCAAAGGGCTTGTGCCTACCCTGATTTAGGGCGATCGGGCCTTATTTGACCACGCGGGCCTAGTGCGGGTTGGTCGACTTCACACACAACCTTCCAGTTTCTTAGCAGGCGTGTGCAGGTTTACTCATGATGTTTTCCTTCACTGATTTGTGGTTTATTTTATTTTATTGTGATAAGATAATAAACTCTCTTTCTCTCTATAATATTCTTAAATTATTTAATTAGTAAGCCCTTGACATCTTCTCTCTCTTCTTGTCTCTTTTCTATTGCGGTATGTCAATACAGAAGTTTCGTAATGGTCTCGTGGGTAAAGTCTCATAATCTCAAAATTTATTTGAATTTTTAATCTGTGTATCAACATTTATACAAGAAAAAGTAAAAAAGGCAGGTGTGATTATGTCTTATTTATAGATATTATGTTTAGTTTATATTTCTTAAAATAATGTATTTTTTTTAAAGTGGTACTTTACATGCCAGTTTACTGAGCGCAAAATGTATTAAACCACACAAGTGTATTTTACCTTGCCATGTCTTTAAATTTTAGAAGACCTACAATAATAACCAAAGATACTGAATGTTCTTTCAGGCTTTTGAAATGATTGTTGTTGATTGATGATTGATGTTCTATAAGAGATAGCTATCACAAAGATATAATTCTAGAATATTATATCTTTGTGAAGCAAGGAGATTAAGTACCATTTTGTGACCTACAGTATCATAAGCAGACTGATGACGCCTGAAGCTCATTGGTCACACCAAGGAATAGGTCTCCTTTGCCGAGAAGGTTTCATACTTACCCTTAAAAAAAAATACGCATGCGCGTAGACGGAGAAGTCCCCTTGTAACCCTTGGTGCGCAAGTTCGACTCACACTTGGCCGTCGTCGTATACATAATAGCCATTTAAACACACAATAAATAATAGAAAAAAATATTATATTTCAATAAAATTAGCAACTAAAAAAACAATTATAATAAAATAAGTATTTTTTTGATTATAGTAGAAATACGCTGAGTGTGTAATCCTACTAATATTATAAACGCGAAAGTTTGTAAGAATGTATGGATGTATGTTTTTTATTCTTTCGCGCAAAAACTACTAAACGGATCTGGCTGAAATTTGGTAAGTAGACAGATAAGATATGGATTAATACATAGGCTACTTTTTTCCACGCTCGCGAGCCTCGAAAAGTCATAGAAACGTTGTCCATGCGGGTGAAGCCGCGGGAAACAGCTAGAAGTTAATAAGGTTTATAATTGTTTGTATTTTGAAAGCACGATCGTATTATTCAGGCACGAAAAAGTGTAGATACATAGCAAGGAGGTCGAGGTTCAAACCAAATATTTTCCTTGCGTAGGCCGGCCGGCTACGGCGCGCGGCGTAGCGTACTACTTTTACTACGGGAGCGAACGTAGCGACGTAATCCTTACGAAACGAATCGATTCCGACAAGCGATTGTTGTCTACAAAATTATACTTCCTTGTTTTACTCGACTGCGGAAAATAAAAACATGGGTTATCTATAGTATAACTTCTTTTTATTCACAATCGATAAACCCTTGGCATCAAATTATTAATTAAAGACTGAACAATATTCGCACGACCCCGTGTGAGTATAACGTCGGCGGCGCTGCGATTGAACTCAGGGCAGCCCCTTTGATACAACCGTTTTACACGAGCCGGCAGCGGCGAGCAGTAATTATTAAAGATGTGACTAATACAGCGAACGGGCTCCCCCGTATACTTTAATATAATACCCTCATACTAGATATAGAGGTAGTTCATGTATATAAAAATACCAAAAACCAGACGCACAAAAAACAGCAAATATGTACACATACTCCCAAAATTTAACCCCATACTCTTTCCCCCACACACAAACGCAAAAGAGACAAAACATACGGATAATAATAAAATAATTATAACGAAATAGTTTGTTAGAAAAGGATAATGAATGTTAAAAATGTGTTGCGCTCTTTTCGCAGCGGGTCACCCCCCAGGGATACCAGACGGTTGGAATCCGTCTGGATTCCCCCGATATTTTTCTATATTCTCCAAAAATATCGTCATACAGTCATATGATACTAGACCTGGAGACGCTGTGGGTAACATTACTCAGTACCTGTACCTGAGTGCTTCATCATTACAGCTCATATACGTCCCCACCGAGGGGCTCGAGCCTACCCTGAATCAGGGCGATTAGGCCTTAGTCGACCACGCAGGCCCAGTGCGGGTTGGTCGACTTCACACACAACCTTCGAGTTTCTTCGCAGGCGTGTGCAGGTTTCCTCACGATGTTTTCCTTCACCGTTAAAGCAATCGGTAAGTATGTACGTAAGTTTTTTTTGAAAAACTCATTGGTACATTGGCCGTCCAGATTTGAACCCGGTACCTCTGGTTAGATGTACCGAGTCGTTACCGGTTGAGCCACCGACGCTTTTTTGCTTTTTTTTTGAGTGCTTAAAGCAGCTTAATGCGTTCTTTTATATCTTTCCTTTGTATATATATTCGCATAGACGCATCTTCCAATTTGCCTAACCAGCATTTTCCATAGGCCTTTTTTTTATTAAAAACTTGAGTGCGTTTGACTGCAACTCACCTGATGGTAAGTGATGATGCAGTCGAGGATGGTACACGCAGACTCAAATAATGCCTATTCACTCTTACCTTGAAGATCCCCAAGTTATAGGAATCGGGAAACACTGACAAAACCTTCTTTCCTAGCCAGTCTTGCCCTGACCGCCGCGCAATTCAGACCTTCCTCACACATTTTGTAAAAATCAATTTATTTGTGAATTTTTCTAATTAAAAATCTAGTTTTGAACAATATTTTTTTTTAAAACGAGCTCCGTGAAACCCCGTCTAACAGTTCCACAGGAAGGGGGGAGATAGCCAGTGCACATACTAGGTATTTTATCTAAGTCTTCAAGGCTCGGCAAGGCATTGATAACTTTCCTTGTAAATAAGCGTACAGATTAGAGGTAGCCTTGGGGCAAAGTATATATATTAGTAAATTGAATTATGAATTATTTCATTGTGAATAAAAAAAAAGTACTAACATACAGTATGGACACTCCCTGCCGCTCTCTAGATTACGACCTCACCCCCTCTTCACCCAGATTGATACAGATTGGTTACAGTTTGGTTGTCGAACGTATAGGATTTCGCCGCCAGTTTGTTTGTTCCGTCATTTCTTTTTTGAAATGTCATTTCTGGCCCGTTGTATGAAATGTCCAGGGTGTGCTTGGGGTGAGCAGCCTCGCCACGCACGAGTCAAGTAAGTCATGCTCGTGGCGAGGACTGAACGCGTCCACATGAGGAGTTCTGCGTCAGCCTAGGCTTCCTCTAGTCCGTGGGCAACTTTAGGTTAGTTGCCGTGAGTCAGCCATAACCCGTCCCAATGGGCGGGCTGTCCGTCTTTAGCCACCTATTAGATTTCATAAAATAATTGGAAACGCTAAACACGACTTCCATCACAACCACTTGGTACAATATTGCATTATTATTTTTGGTTTTTATTAATTTTCTAAAAAGTACTACACCGATTTTGATAACATTTATATGGGGCCAACCTGGTAGCAAGAATAATAAAAATATAGAATACAAATAACTATACAATAAAAAAACAATCAGCGAAGATATCGCGTAACAAACAAAAGAAAACATACATTTAAATTGAGAACCGGCTTTGAAGTCGGCTGATGAAATAAAATAGGCAAGTGGTCAGTCGGACTTATACGCTGCACACAAAACCCTAAAAATTGTTGACTTATAAACTACAACTACACTCACGAAAATGACTTGACCGGAATTTACACGCGGTTTTTGCATCAGGTAAGAGTCAGAACACAACTGCCAAAAAAACTTCGTTAGCGTGTTTTAGTATTTTTACCACTAGTGGAGCTTGTACACTGCTTACTTAGTTTATTATTATCATGATAGAGGTCATAGTATGTAATGGCACAGTGAAAGAATCCATACAGTGGTCCAACACCTCTGATAATTGCGTCAAAGCCGACATCGGGCACGTGCTTCTGGAGAAATCTGCGCCTGAGTGTATGAAGCGTCCCGAGATTTGTCTATGGAATCTGGGTCTCGACCTCCCCCCCCCCCCCGTCTGGCCCCTTGGACACCGCACGATTGCTCTATCTAGACACCTACTTTGTACGACTGCCACACAACCCACTTGTTTCTACGGTCGATTTTAAAGTCTTTTTTAACAAGATTTTTTTCCTATTGCCATTATATTTCAAGTAGGTAGCACTTGTGTAAAAAAACAAAATTATGCGATTTTTTTTTTGTAGAAAGTGGGTTGGTACTGGTTATTGCTAGTTATTGGTACGGCTTGCCATCATCAAATATCGCAATTAATGGCATTGGCATGTGTTCCGTAAACCTGCTTCCATTTTTGGTATCATCACTTAGGTACTTGTACTATTAGGGTCCAGATGCATGGACTGTATTCCAGCTGCAAATTCGTAGTTTGGATGCAGTCAAAGCGCAAAATACTGTGAGCTGACTCGCAGTCCGTGCGTCTGGAGCATTACCATCGGGTGAGGTGCTGTCAAGGGCTTTGCAACTATGAATAAAAATAATTTTCGAAAAATCTAAAAATATTAGGTGTAAAAGCATTTCAATTATTTCGTCAGCATTATTTTATCAGCAAACTCTTTTATTTGATACCCATATCATTGTGATGTATAAAAATAACTAGTACGCCATCTTTGGGTTTCCGCCATATTGAATTTAGTATGATGTCACTTATCTAAACATGCATGGTCATCCAAACACGTGTATGCAAAATTTCAGCTCAATCGGAAACCGGAAAGTAGGTCAAGTTTAACTTGCAATTGCGTTCGCTGCAGACAGCGGGACAGTCCCGGTCCCGGAGTTGTAATAAGCTCATTTCGAAAAACTTGAAAAATTTTAGGAACAAACTTTTATTAAAAATGACTTTATTTTTTATTTTTAACAAACCATTCAGGAAGTGGGTCAAATTTAACTTGCAAATTTTGAAGAGGACAACTTACATATTAACATTGCAAGTTAAATAAAAGTCTACAAAAATTTATTAAATCCTGATTTTTAAATTTAGTCCACATTTATCGGTATTGCTATCTGGTAACCCCATCCCCGCCCCGTTTGAATTTTTCGCCCGCTCCGTTTAGCGAGATTCGATCCCCGCTATTGGGGGAGGGGGGCATTTTTTGGCCTCCTGTTCCCCCCCTCTCGTAAATTGGAGCATATAATTTTTATTACAACGTGTGTGCCTTTAGCCACCATGGGTTGAAATTTGCCGGAACTACTGAAAACCGAAAGGAAATCTATGAAACTTATACAGGGTGAAAAAAATTGGTGTAGGTCCCGTTAACTGGGGCTTCTACTCATCATACTGAACAACTTTTGTTCTACGACTTTGTAGAAATCACAAAAAAAAAGTTTTTGCTTTTCATACAAAACGATCAGCTGATCGACCAATTTTGTGCATTTTAGTATGGGGGTTTAATTTTTTTTCGAGAATTAACTATGGGTTCCTTGGGGAAAGTTGTTTAGTATGATGAGTAGAAGCCCCAGTTAACGAGACCTACACCAATTTTGTTACACCTTTAAGGGTCCCCAGGAGTCTCGAGTTTCCATACAAACGTAGTTCCGCTTTAATAAAAAAAACTACATGCCGGATTGAATCCAACCAAACTTTGCAAATATATTTAGTAGACACATATCAATGTTTGTAATTACTTTTCGATGTTTACTAATATAAAACACGAAAAATAAGAGCAGTTTCAAACTTACAGTACAAAACTAATTCCTAAAAAAAGCCTTCGTTTAGTTGGGTATATTAAAATTTACTACGATGAAAACTACAAGTAATTACAAACATCGATATATGTCTACTCAATATATTCACAAAGTTAACAATTGTTTTATTAACAATTAGGCCAGCCTACGCTAAGTTATCTGGTGCGCGGTCGCCTCTCGAGAACTTCACTACCCCAACAGCTAACTTTTCTACGAGCTATGTGCTATGTGAAGGTCGCAGGAAGCCGCTGGATGCAGGCAGCGCAGAACCGGTCTACGTGGAAATCCTTGGGGTAGGCCTATAACCAGCAAGGGAAGTCCATCGGCTGATATGATGATGCCAAAAATTATAAAACCCCTTCACAAATATGATCACTCTTATTGTGTTGTTACACGTGAACGCGGTTAATGCTAAGTGCAACACCTGGTACACACCACCGTACCACACCCTGGACACTTCATACAACGGGCCAGAAATGACATTTCAAAAAAGGAATGACGGAACAAACAAATTGGCGACGAAATCCTATACGTTCAACTACCAAACTATAACCAATCTGTATCAATCTGGGTGACGAGGGGGTGAGGTCGCAGTCTAGAGAGCGGCAGCGAGTGTCCATATTGTATACATATATACTTTGGCCGTACTATAAAAGTAAAACAAATTACTATCTCTCGAAATATAACAGCTATAAGTGCCGCATGTTGAGAAGAAAATTAATTGCTTTGTGATTTGTAACCGCCTCCGTGGCGTAATGGTTAGTCCATTCGCTTCACACCAGGAGGTCGCGGGTTAGATTCCCGGTGGTTAGTTAGTGGTAGGGCATTTTCTAAGCTTGCCTGGCTAGCTAATATCGTCTTATCTAAATTTTGCCGCCAAACATCAGTGTTAAAAACATTGATGTGTTCCGGCTTGAAGATAAGATAGCCAGTTCTCCATTGCGTTGAAGAATCATGGTAAGCCCGCTTCCATATTCGGCATCATCGTGACTTATCATCAGGTGAGATGATGCCAAGGGCTTACCAATTGTAAATAAAAAAATGTACTGTGTATTCTTGTGTATAGGTATAGGTTTCTTGGGCAAGATTTTTGGTTTCAATTACTTGTGAAACCGGATGTTGACCGCGCACCGGAAGAGGTAGCGTGGACAGGCCTCCCACTCGGTGGACCGACGACCTGGTGAAGGTCGTGGGAGGCCGCTCCTTGGGGAGGACCTTTGTCCAGCAGTGGACGTTTTTCGGCTGATATGATGATCAACACTTGTACAATTTCCGCGACTGACCACGGTACCTATGTCAAAAAAAGAAAATCAAGGAACTATTGTCCTCATTCTTACTACAGTGTATATATAAGGTCCAACAAAATTAGCTGAAACTATTTTAACTGGTGCTTCTAACCGTGAAACTGAACCACTTTCCCCATGGAACCCACAGTCAATACTCAAAAAAAATTTGAACTTCACATACTTAGTTGGCTGATCAGCTGATCGAGCTAGTATGGGAGAGACATTTTTTTTGCGATTTGACTATGGGTTCCATGGGGAAAGTTGTTCAGTTTCATGGGTAGAAGCACCAGTTATAATAGTTTCAGCTAATTTTGTTAGACCTTATATATTAGTATACGTACTAACATACAGTATGGTCACTCCCTTCCGTTTTTTACTCCATTGCGCAATCTTGGTAAGACCACTTCCATCTTCGGTATCATCGTCACTTACTATCAGGTGAGATGATTCCAAAAGCATAAAAAAAAATTGTGAATAAAAAAAAAGAAGAAACACGTAACATATAAGAAAATAACATTCAGTCGTATTGAGAACCTCCTTCTTATTTGAAGTCGGTTGAAAATACAAAAATAACCCAAAAATTTCGTATGTTTTGGTTGCCATGACTTCACATTATACGAGTGTCAAACTCAATTTTCCTTCGATTCCATAAAAAAAATACCGTTTCCATTTTCCTTTTTCAATTTCCAAAAAAAAATACTTCAGCATTTTAAGTATAGGCACCTAGGTATAGAATTGTATCCGATTAAATATCTCTTTACGTAACAGTTTAATTTAACCTTGACTTGAATACATTTTATCCAAATCATACATTACGTCAAACGGACTTACGTAAATTGTTTGAAAAGCAAATTTTTGTTTTACACCCATATTTTAAGTACCATTTGTTCAATTATTTCCAAAGTAGTTATGCAAAATAATAAATAACATGTATAGTGAAGTTTCGTTCAGATGTATTATTTCAATGAAATAAAGATTAATATATATTATTTTATACGTCCCCACGGAGAGGCTCAAGCCTACTCTGAATTAGGGCGATCGGGCCTTAGTAGACCACGCGGGCCCAGTGCGGGTTGGTCGATTTCACACACTACCTTCGAGTTTTTTCGCAGGCGTGTGTAGGTTTCCTCACGATATTTTTCCTTCGTCGGATTAACGTACATATGAAATCTAAATTCGAAAACACATTGGTACTTTGCAAAATTGGAACCACGACCTCCCAGACAGGGGGTAGCGGCCCTTGCCGTTACGCCACCGACGCTCGTAATTTATATGAAAAAATAAAGATTGCCTGAAACCTATTACAGAAATCTTGAATATATTTCTTAATTTTCATTTATTGAAAATTAATTTCTTAATTCTTTTGTGCATTAAATATATTTTTAAAACTTAAAGCGGAATATTTGGAAACGTCAAACACGTTAAACCGACGTCCATCACAACAACTAAGTAGAATTTTGCATAATAATGTTTGGTTTTTGTTATTTTTTCCATAAAAGTACTAAACCGATTTAAAAAAAAATTATATGGGACAATTCGGGAGCATACCCTATCGAATAAAAAAAAGAATCATGAAAATCGGTTCACAACCTGCGAAGATCACACAAACACAAAAAAAACATACAATCGAATTGTAAACCTACTCTTTTTTGGAAGTCGGTTGAAAAAGACACAAAATAATCCTGTTTCGTTTCGTATTAATAGACACAAAATACTCCTGTTTCGTTGGTATTAATAAACACAAAATAATCCTGTTTCATTTCGTATTAATGGACACAAAATACTCCTGTTTCGTTTGGTATTAATAAACACAAAATAATTCTGTTTCGTTTCGTATTAATAGACACAAAATAATCCTGTTTCATTTCGTATAAATGGACACAAAATACTCCTGTTTCGTTTGGTATTAATAAACACAAAATAATTCTGTTTCGTTTCGTATTAATAGACACAAAATAATCCAGTGTCATTTCGTATTAATAGACACAAAATAATCCTGTTTCATTTTGTATTAACACAATAATTTGTAAGACACAAAATAATACTGTTGTATTTCGTATTAATAAACACAAAATAATTCTGTTTCGTTTCGTATCAATAGACACAAAATAATCCTGTTTCATTTCGTATTAATAGAAACAAAATAATCCTGTTTCATTTGGTATTAATAGACACAAAATAATCCTGTTTCATTTCGTATTAATTGACACAAATTAATTCTGTTTCGTTTCGTACTAATAGATACAAAATAATCCTATTTCATTTCTCATTAAAATACACAAAATAATCTTGTTCATTTCGTATTAATAGACGCAAAATAATCCTGTTTCATTTCTAATTAATAAACTCAAAATAAATCAGTTTTATTTCGTTTCAATAGACACAAAATAATCCTATTTCATTTCTCATTAATATACACAAAATAATCCTGTTTCATTTCGTATAAATAGATTCAAAATAATCCTGTTTCATTTCTAATTAATAAGCACAACATAAACCTGTTTTATTTCGTTTCAATAGACATAAAATAATCCTGTTTCATTTCGTATTAATGGACACAAAATACTCCTGTTTCGTTTGGTATTAATAAACACAAAGTAATCCAATGTCATTTCGTATTAATAGATACAAAATAATCCTTTTTCATTTCGTGTTAATAGACACAAAATACTCCTGTTTCATTTCTAATTAATAAGCACAACATAAACCTGTTTTATTTCGTTTCAATAGACACAAAATAATTATATTTCGTTTCGTACTAATAGACACACAATAATCCTGTTTCATTTCGTATCAATAGACACAAAATAATCCTGTTTCATTTTATATTAATCTTCGCTGAAAGCGTAGCTCTCCGACAGCATGCGTATGACGCGACTGTCCTTCCAATAAAAATTCATCGGTCGGTAAAATTCTCGTAAAAACTGTTACAATCTAATATTTCTTTTTTCCGAACACTGGTGAATGGCGAATATAGTCGGGCACGCCATACACTGCTCACAGGGTAAAAAGTGCAAAAAATCTTGGGAAAATTTCACTTTTACTGGTCACACGCGGGAAACAGACGTATGAATGAAAAAACTATTTTTTAGCAGATTTTTAGGCGAACAAGTCTACTTATATACTAGTCGGATAAGACTTAGCATGGACTCGATATTGTACTTACAAATATTTAAAAAATAAGTAATTAACGGACATTGGATGCGGGCAGCGCAGGACTGGTCGTCGTGGAAATCCATGGGGAGGCCTTTGTCCAGCTGTGGACGTTTTTCGGTTATAATTATGATGATAATAATAAGGTAATTAACAAAGATGCTGCAAATTGCGTTGGGGAATCTTGGTTAGCTCGCTTCCATCTTCAGCATCATCGTCACTTACCATCAGGTGAGATGATGCCAAGGGCTTACCAATTGTGAATAAAAAAAAGGAGGAAAATTTGCATAAAACATTTCTTTACTTCGGCTACGTTATACAGGGTGTAACAAAATTGATATAGGACTAGTTAACTGGAACTTCTACTCATCGTACTGAACAAAATTCCCTGAGACACCATCGAGTGAATGATGCCAAGGCTTTACCAGCTTAAGGAAAACATCGCGAGGAAACCTGCACACGTCTGCGAAGAAACTCGAACTACCCGCACTGGGTCCGCGTGGTCGACTACGGCCCGATTGCCTTAATTCAGGGTAGGCTCTCGAGCCCCTCGGTGGGGACGTATATGAGCTGATATGATGAGACAAAGAAAAAGTTAAATTGCAAAAAAGCATTGAAATATTCAAACAAATCGATAGTCACGCCACGCTTTTTTCATAATAATACTAGTATTTTTCGTTAATTTATGGTTTCCAATATAAAGAATTATTTTTCACTTTTTAGATTGATGTGTTTTAAAAGCATGTTTTTTAGTTTTTTAAATATATTTATTTATTACGGTGAAGGAAAACATCGTGAGGAAACCTGCACACGCCTGCGAAGAGACTCTCAGGTTGTGTCTGAAGTCGACCAACCCGCACTGGGTCCGCGTGGTCGACTAAAGCCCAATCGCCCTAATTCAGGGTAGGCTCGAGCCCCTCGGTGGGGACGTATATGAGCTGATATGATGAACTATATTCATTAACCAAGACTTGCAATTACCAAGGAATCTCAAACACAGTTTTTAACACGATGAGCAATGAGCATATCAAAAATTTATTTGATCCACCAGTCCAACGGAATGTAACCCCATCCCTCGTGCCCATCCCATGGCTTTCTCCAAAGCCATAATGATTTATTACTCCCCCCCATATAACAATTTTATTTTAGGAGCCGCACTTATGTAGTTTTATGGGTAACACGACGCTCCGTGTAAATGATTTGTTTTGATGCTGGGTTCGCAAAATGGCGGGTTTTAAACCTTCGGAAAATATTTTGGTGAATTAAATTTTTTGGACGGGAAACACCCTTACAGAACATGGAAAAAAAGAATTCAATTCAGGTGATTTTTAATTGCGTCGGTGGCGTAATGGCTAAGGCCGCCGCCTCCTGTCCGGGAGGTCATGGTTCGAATCCTGCCACGTACCAATGTGATTTTGAAGGTACGTTTATCCGACGCTTAAACCTGCACACACCTGCAAAGAAACTCGAAGGTTGTTTGTGATGTCGACCAACCCGTAATGGGTCCGCGTGTTCGACTAAGGCCCGTTCAGGGTAGGCTCGAGCCCCTCGGTGGGGATGCATATGAGCTGGTATGAACTCATATTCAAAGAAAAATCGAAATGCACAAAATAAGTCAATTTCTTTGTGAGAAAAGTATGAAAATGAAAGTAGTATGTATGAAGAAGTATGTATGAAAAGTTCAATTTCTTTACCGAATTCTCTTGGAAAACGTTTTATTGTACCACAGATTATAACAGTAATAGGTGAAGAGTAGGAGAAATTTGTACAAAGACAGACTTATCCCAAACAGGCCCCCTCTCTTCACCCAACCTTTGATTGCCTACCTAAAATTACTGTTTCCTCGTTATTTAAGTAACGAGGAAACACCACGACTAATAATTTTAGTTTTTTTATTTTTTATTATTAAAATTTTGAGTGCGTTTGACTGCAACTCATCTGATGGTAAGTGATGATGCAGTCGAGGATGGTACACGCAAACTCAAATAATTGATTAAAAATAAAAAAAACAACTACGTAAAAACTTAATCCCTCTTTTTGGCCAGTCGGATAAATATGTATCCTATGTCACTCACGGGATCAAGAAAAATCTAACGACACCTCATACGTTAAAATCCTTCAAGCCGTTCAGGCTTGCAGCAGGGACCATAGAAATCTACATACATACATACACTCGAAGGTTCAAGATTTAAGGTATTTATTCAAAATTGCTGTTTCCCGCGGCTTCACCCGCGTGGACCACGTTTCTATGACTTCTCGAGGGTGCGCGGTGCGCGAGCCGCAAGCGGCTTGCGAGCGTGGTAAAAAGTAGCCTATGTCTTAATCCAGGTCCTAATCTGTCTACCTACCAAATTTCAGCCAAATCCGTTCAGTAGTTTTATATATATATTTTAGTTTTATATATATGTTTTATATATATATATATATATATATATATATATATATATATATATATATATATATATATATATATATATATATATATATATATATATATATATATATATATATATATATATAAGTAGGGATAGGTGCAAATTACACTCTTTCTGGTAGTCTTAAAATAAAAATAACATAATTTCATTTGTGAAAAATAAAAAAAATAACAATCATTTATTAATAATGTCAAAATGCAATCCTTGAAATAAACCAGATTATGTCATTAGAACATGAAAACAATATGACACGAAAAGCTATACATAAAAATCATTGAATGTCACAAGAGTAGGCCAGTTCACACGGACAGCACCCGGTCACGAGTATAACGCGAGAGTCAGCCATCGCTCCCATCAACCATATTAGAGGGAAAGGTACGAAAAAACGTAACCCTCCTTCTGAGGCAGTCGGGTAAAAAGAATAGAAAAAGTATTCAGAAATTCCAATAATGGCTCCTATACCGATTTTGTTATGTCCTGTATAAATACTAGATAATAAATGCCCAGACACAAACAAATCGTCACACGAATGTTTACCCCGAAAAGGCAATAAAACCCACGTCTCTTTAGCCCATGGCCAGGAGCGTTGACCACTAGACCATCGGGTCTTGAATAACTTTAATATTAACCCACTTTTTACAAAAAAAAAGGGGGCCAAATTTTCTATTTGAAACGTATAAGCTACTAAAAATATAATAGCAATAAAAAATATCCAATGAAAATTTTTCATTGTTTGGAAAAATGTTCTAAAAGAACAGTCGTTAAAAGAGGGTTAATATGATAGCAAGCGGAACCAGTAAGCCCATCTCGGTACAGACCCCTCCCAACATCACTTACTTTTCAATTCCACGAACCTCTCACATCTCATTACCTTACATTACGTCGCAAAAAACGTGTTAAAACGGAAAGGAACCTAATTGGTCTCTAGGCCTTTCGCAATCTAATAAGTACCGTCTTCACCTCCACCCCCTTCCACTACCCCCACCGATATGTGTGTAGATATGTGATATATTAGCGATGTGTATGTGTGGGGTACGCCCTAAATTATTTCGACATATGCAAATTTGCGCGCACCTACAGATATGGACATAGATTTGGAGCGCAGAAAGGACAGGAAGGTACTGATTTGTATACAAAGTATAAAAAAGAGTGTGTGGTTTAATGAAACCATGGTAAAAGTGAAACTTATTTTCACATTATAGACATTTACAGAGCACGAAACGATCATGGCTGCTCTCGTCTTGGAGCTACGGTACAGAGGACGAAACGATCATGTAATAAAAGTTTCACTCCTCTTGGAGCTACGGTACAGAGAACGAAACGATCATGGCTGCTCTCGTCTTGGAGCTACGGTACAGAGGACGAAACGATCATGGCTGCTCTGACGAAAAAGTTTGAAACGATGTAATAATCTCTTTGCCGTCACGCAACACACAGACGAAAAAGCTTTAGACGATGTAATAAAAGTTTCACTTTAATTATATGAGATTATTTTTTGCCCTTGGCTTCGCCCGCATGGACATCGTTTTAATGACCGTCTTTGAAGGTGAGTGTTGCGCGAGCCGCAATGGCTTGTTGTGTTGATTGTTCCGGCTTGAAGACGAAATAGCCAGTTTCCATTGCGCTGGGGAATCTTGGTAAGGCCGCTTCTATCTTTGGCATCATTGTCACTTAGCATCAGTCCAAGGGCACAGATGAGATACTAGTTACTTCGTAACAGATAATGCACTTCCTTATAAAACGAAAATACCTACGCACTTATTCACCTACTCCTTCCCACTGTCAGACAATACACGGAAACATGGATATTAAGGCGCTCGACTTAGCGGTTATAACTGCGTACACGGGCGGCGCGTGAATTTCGGCGGCGACTGTACGGCGTTCTAGCGCTGACGAGCGGAGCGCGGCCTGTAGGCCTTATCAATGTGTTATCTCGCCTGCTTGACCGAGTGACGGGGGCCTACCAAGGGCTTACCAATAGTGAATAAAAAAAAAATTCGAGCTAGACCTACAGTACTCGCATATGATTTGTAACATGTGACAAAATACTTTAGGTTAGTTAGATTTGATGACGATATTGTACCTGGGTGGCGGATCTGACAGTAACGAAAAAACCGACCAAGTGCGAGTCGGACTCTCGCGACTTCCTGTTACACATTTCCGTTCCATGTTACATATTTCCGTCCCATTTCACGAAATCACTCCCACAAATTGCAGGAAAGCGAGAGCAAAGATGTTACACATCAAAAACGATCAGCTGATTAACCAATTTTGTGCATTTTTTTATCGAGCGTCAAAAATTCCAATTTGGTTGGAAATTTGTTGAGTGTGATGCGTAGAAGCCCCAGTTAGCGGGACCTACGCAAATTGTGTTACACCCCGTATGAGAGCTTGTTACACCTGTATATCACACTAATATTATAAAGGCGAAAGTTTGTGTCTATGTTTGTTACTTCTTCACGCAACTACTACACAAAAACTACTGAACGGATCTGGCTGAAATTTGGTAGGTAGACAGAATAGGACCTGGATTAACACATAGGCTACTGTTTTACACGATCGCGAGCCGCTGGCGGCTCGTGCACTGCGCACCCTCGAAAAATCATAGAAACGTTGTCCACGCGGGTGAAGCCGCCGGAAACAGCTAGTAAATTATATTAAAAGAGCCTGTAGGTTTCACACATTGAATTGAAATAACCGCCTCCGTGGCGTAGTGCTTAGTTCAGGAGGTCGCAGGTTCAATTCCCGGCGAAGACTAACATCGAAACACTTGTTTGATTTTGATGTGGTTTTCAAAGTTTGGTAGCTTGGGGTCCAATTTAAAATCTAAGTTAGGTTTTTTCTGATTACGGTTGAGATATAGCTTGACTTTCAAACATTGAAATAACCGCTTCCATGGCGTGGTGCTTAGTTCACTTGCTTCACATCACGAGGTCGCAGGGTCGATTTCGGGTGGACTCTTAAAGATGGCGGATCAGTAGTTTTCTTGCACAGTTTGCTGACAAAAATACGAAATAGTTTAAATTATTTTTAGATTTAATCTTGTACTCAAAAGTTTTTCGAAACGAACTTATTTAAAATCCACTTATGCTTATCTTTGTTTATATCGCTATACCTGCCAAGGCCGCCGCCTCCTGTCCAGGAGTTCGTGGTTCGAATCCCGCCACATACCAATGTGATTTCGAATTTAGATTTCAGATGTACGTTTATCCGACGCTCTTACGGTGAAGGAAAACATCGTGAGGAAACCTGCACACGCCTGCGAAGAAACTCGAAGGTTGTGTGTGAAGTCGACCAACCTGCACTGGGCCTGCGTGGTCGTCTAAGGCCCGATCAGCAGGTTCTCAGCAAAAATTGGCTCCATCAGTCATAAGAGCGCACCAACGTCGCTCCAATCCACGATTGCAGTCGCCGAGGCGGAAATCGGTCTGGAGTTGTTATAATTTATTTTATTAATCGGTAATATTACAGATTTTTGTTATTTTTTTGACGTCAATTACTCCTAAACGATAGAAAACCCAAAGTTGAAAAAAATACCCTTATTGTTGATGATGTTCCCTAAAGTCAAAACTATTAGAAACACGATCCGAAAGATAGGTCTACACCGTTACTTTCTACTCTAGTTATGACTAACATATTGAAGTATAAATTTAAAAAAATATACAGTGATAAAAAGCGTCGGTGGCTCAGCCGGTAACGACTCGGTTCTTCTAACCAGAGGTACCGGGTTCAAATCTGGACGGCCAATGTACCAATGAGTTTTTCAAAAACTTACGTACATACTTACCGATTGCTTTAACGGTGAAGGAAAACATCGTGAGGAAACCTGCACACGCCTGCGATGAAACTCGAAGGTTGTGTGTGAAGTTGACCAACCCGCACTGGGCCCGCGTGGTCGACTAAGGCCTGATCGCCCTAATTCAGGGTAGGCTCGAGCCCCTCGGTGGGGACGTATATGAGCTGATATGATGATGATGACAGTGATATTTGTTATGATAATACAAAGTGAGTAATGTTATTATTTTTTATACCTTTATTGTAGTTTTCGATTAAAACGAAAAACCATTGAAGAAGTGAAAAAGTGTGGTTATTTTCTTTACTCTTTACACGTAATGAAAAAGACAGAGACAACAGTTCTAATCAATACCTCGCCTTAATCTTATGGCATTTAAATATTATTATTATTAATATATCAGTCGAAAGACGTCCACTGCTGTACGAAGGTTTCCCCCAAGTATTTCCACAGCGGCCGGTCCTGCGCTGCCCGCATACAGCGACTTCAATGTCGGTCCACCGAGTGGGAAGACGCAGGTACGATATGTCTTCCGGTGCGCGGTCGCCACTCGAGAACTTTACTGCTCCATCGGCCATTAGTTTTAATCTTAAATAAATTTCGTATTTAAAAGCTCTAAGGTCACCCAGAGGGAAATGGAGCGTGCTATGCTCGGAGTTTCTCTGTGTGTTCGAATCAGAAACGAAGAGATTCGTAGTAGAACCAAAGTTACCGACATGGCTCTCAGAATTGCTATACTTAAGTTGCAGTGGGCGGGCACATAGCTTGTAGAACGGATGGCCGTTGGGGCAGTAAAGTTCTCGAGTGGCGACCGCGCACCGAACGTACCGTACGCAGGCCTCATTATCATCATCTCATCATAATCATACTCGGTAGACCGATGACCTGGTGAAGGTCGCGGAAAGCCGAATGCGGGTAGCGCAGAAATCCTTGGGGGAGGCCTATATCCACATGACTTACATTTGGAGCCAAAATTCTGAATAAATAACGTTGCCCCGACGATTATATGACATATTATTGCTAGTTGGGCAGCGGTGGACGTCCTTCGGCTGATATGATGATGATGATGATGATGAAGCTCTGAAGTCAAAATCAATATTTAGGTCCCTTAACCACCACACTGGGTTAAGTGTGTTTGTATAGATCTCCCAGGGGGCCGGAGTGCGAGTGGGGAGGGCAACGATCTATGATGTACTCTATGGTTTGTGCCTCCTCGCTACAATCACAGAGAGCTGAGTCACGCAAGTCCCACTTATGATGGAAAAAGACAGCGTCCTTTTCCTGTTCTTACTCTGTTTAATCGACATCAGTATTTTTATTTGTATACTTTAAGTTTCTGTTCTTCTGCCAAATTTGCACAATTTCTACAATGGTCTTTAATATATAATAATACTTTATTATCGTACTGATTAGTTTTATTTATTGATGATGATGATCTATCCGACCGATTTCGGTCATGTCGCCATGATTTCGGTCATGGCGACCACTTCGACTCCTGGCCAGTTTGCCGCGCGTGCGCTCGAAGATGGTTTATGTAGCCAATCTTCCCAGCGAATTTCGTCGCGCACTGAGGGCATTTAAGTATGCCACCCTCGTAATTGTATGAAATTGTCGCAGGTGGTCGGGCCTTTAACTGGTCGCGTTTGGTATCAAGGTCAGCTTTACGCTAATCCTCGAACTCGCGTACTTGCCTATTCACAATTCTGCGCCATTTAGGCCGTTCTGCTGCCAAACTCTCCCATTGAGTGGGTTCTGTATTAGTGTTCTTTATTTATTACTTAGGAACTCAAATAGAGAATGAAATGCATTACAGATATGCATACGATAAATCAACATTGATTATTTTTTTGACTAATGTCATTGCATTATTTAGTGGATTGTATATGTACATTACTTAGATAATATTGTAATAATTCCCGGTGTTATCTTTAGAGGCTAATACGCGATACACAAACATATGCAGTCGGATAAAACAATAGATAAACAAAATACAATAGGTAAATAGGTAGAGATTACTGAAATTTATCCTTTTTAAATTTCGTACAAGGCCGGACTGCGTGTGTACCACAACTTGCTTTAAACTTGCCACCAAGCATTGGGACTGAATAGCCATCGAGTTGGCATGTTTGATGACAGAGTACAAGGGAATGCTAGAAATAAATGCCAGAGAAAGCACTATTCCTAGCTAACTAATTTAATTTATCAATAATTATAGTATATTCTCTTTTTCACAACATAACATGGATAATTGCATTTTTATATAAATAACTACTTATTATTTGACATTGTTGACCATCTGTAATTAATTTATGGATATGAATTTATTTTACAAAAATTTTACAATTTACTTTTAATGTACATTATTATTTAGGTATAATATTGTTTTGTATTTTTTTTAATTACAACGCCTTGGTTTTGTAAAAAAAATATTTTGATGTTGTAAAACTGAACTAAAATAAACATATAAATCGCAATAACTTACTAGGCATTTCATTTTATCCCTCAAGGAACGAAGCTTAGGCACAAAAGTATCTGTTGTCGAGATGTCGCCTCTGTATCCCATCTTATCTACACAATACACCTAGCGAAGCGAATCTCCCAAAAAACGGAGAGGCACAGTTGTAAAATTGTCTAACTACCCCCCGCTCGCGCTCATTACGGCGCGTGCGTGGGCCGCACTAGAGCTGTGGGTCGCAGGGTATGCCCTGAGATATCTTGACTCAAAGGAAATCCTACCAAAAACATTTTCATGTAAAAATGTTGCCAAGACGAGTCTACGTAGATTATTCTGTGAAAAATTATCTGATCTCGTATAAGCCAAGCTCTAAAGACTGCACGCTCTAAACTTAATAGCTCTACACTACACCTTACTCAAAATATATTAAAAAGTGGTCAGATGTCATGTAGAGCCAAGATTTTTCATCTAAGCGCCCTAACTTTACCAGGCCTACCTTCACAAATTCTACATTTTAGTCAAAACGTGTGGCTTGGCCGTTTTGTTACCGTCACGAAGATTTCATAGGCATTCGTTCATTGGGTTACTTACTTTATTGATATCGACTATATCTTCCCAAATAATCTTAGATTTTGTTGGTCGTCCCCGTCTCATTATGTAAAGTTCTTGGTTTATATTTAAAGGATCTTCTGGTTTCGGCAATTTGACCGGTGTTTCCTCGATAGGCAAAGGTAGGTGAAGGTAGTTTCACACCCAATGAACTGCTTAAGTCGTCTGCCTGCAGTAAACTAAAGGCTATCGATGAGAAAGAACTTTGGACAATGTTAATACTTTTAGTTTTTTGATAGAGTAGGTTCATAATTTGGGTAGCAGGGTTTAAGAAAAGTTTTGACGAAGTTTTTTTCTGGACAGTTTTTTTAAGAGATTCCACTCTCAAGTGCATTGTACCAAGTTTGATAATAAAGAAAATAATGCTTGTTGATAATGATATTTATTACATAAGGAATTATACAGGATGTCCAGGGTTGAACTAGCGAAAATCTAAGAACATGTAATACAACTCTTTTCCTGCTTTAAAGTAATGCTTTTATAGAATCCGTCTCTCACCCCCACCCCGAGATGGTTACTTAAATTTTCATTAAGTTTTTGGGTATCTATGCACTTAAACTTAATTTAATGGTACTTATAACACACTTATGATCTTTTTCGATGGACTTTAATATTTTTCATCTACTAATATCCAAAAACGTTGTACAAAGTCAACATACCTCATTCAAATATGTTGCAGATTCGTAAAATTTTGTTAAAAAATTTAAATCTTCAATTTATTGTTAATTACTTTAAAACAAGATAACTATGGATTAATTTTTTTATGACATCGACAGTTTTTGAGATAGGCTACAAAACGAAACCAAAATGTTAACTGTAATCCTCTTAGTTTTGGACACATTTATGTTTAAACATGACCCATGCGCAGAACAATCATGTAATGTCTTTTCTCGCATACGGAATGCGGTAGGCATCCTTAACGCTTAATAAAAAATGATTGGCTTGCGCAATTGCACATGTTTGCAAAACATCAATAACTCTAAAACTAACACAGTCACAGTTAACATGTTGGTGTCGTTTTATAGCTTATCTCTTATCTAAATTCCAGTCGATCCTTTAACCGCAACAGAAATCTTGAGACAGATCTTCATACCGCATTTTCGTGTGCGGACAAAAACACTCGCGGCGCACAGATCGCGATACTAACGCGTGTTCATCTCTTTCTAGTTTTGAAAAACCCGCGATCTGGTATCCCCCTCGCACACTCCTCCTTCCCCCATCCTTTCCTAATTCCTTACATATTTAAATTCTACTTCGGAAACTCTAAGGAGTCTTCATATTATTGTCTCCGTATGCTGGCTCATGTATTTCTTGGATTTTTGAGACTCTAATCAATGTGATGTATTCGTTTGAGGTATGGAGCTATATGGAGCGTCGTTGGCGTAACGGCTAGGCCCGCCGCCTCCTGTCCGGGAGGTCGTGGTTCGAATCCTGCCACGTACCAATGTGATTTCAAATTTAGATTTCATATGTAAGTTTATCCAACACTCTTACGGTGAAGGAAAATATTGTGAAGAAACGTGCACGCGCCTGCGAAGAAACTCGCAGGTTGTGTGTGAAGTCGACCAACGCACACTGGGCCTGCGTGGTCGTCTAAGGCCCGATCGCCCTAATTCAGGGTAGGCTCGAGCCCCTCAATGGGGACGTATATGAGCTGATATGATGATGGAGCTAAAATGTATTGGAATAGCTTTGCTGGCGTAAGTTATCTAAAACATCTTGATGATAACTATTTAGTACCGAAATCTCATCATCTTCGTCACCACAACCATAAGACGTCCACAGCTGGACACAGGTCTCCTTGCTCGCCATAGGATTTCTTAACCGACCGGTCTTGCGATACCTGCTCCCAGCAGCTTCCCACAAGCCTCTCCAGGTCATCGATCCACTGAATATACGGTCGCCACTCGAGAACTTTACTACCCCAACGGCCCTGACAACTGCCATTGAGTTTAGAGATTCTGAAAGCTGTTTCGGTTACTCTGGTTCTGAGTTGCAATAAACGCTTCAAGAATTTTAATTTATAAAAATCTGATTCACTTTGGTGAACACAATACACAGATGTATTGTGTGATGGTACTGACTCGCACTTGGCTGGTTTAAAATGGGTAAGCCAAGAGAATGGCAACACCGGTAGATTAAATGGACTGAACTTTTTTGTAATGTATCTGATCTAATAAAACCGCCAACGTGTGAGTCATACACGCTCAGAGGATACCGAACTGGATAAAAATATTTTTTTAGACTTCACTGTCCGTCTGTCTGTCACCAGGCTGTATTCCATGAACCGTGATAGCTAGACAGTTAAAATTTTCATAGATGACGTATTTCTGTTGCCGCTAATACTAAAAACCCGCCAATTGCGAGTCAGAATCGCACGCATAAGGTGCCGTACCATCATACTAGATGGCGCTAGTTTCTTCATGTTTCAAAAAACACCACTTCCCCCCCACCCCCCTTTTGTTTTCACTTTTTCTAATTTTTAGAATTTGTTGCTATAGCGGCAACAGAAATATATCATGAGTGAAAAGTCTTGCTATCACGGTTCATGAAATACAGCCTGGTGACAGATGGACAGACGGACGAACAGCGGAATTTTAGAATTAGTGTCCCGTTTTTACCCATTGGGTACGTGACCCTAAAAATTTGAAAAAATGAAAAAATAAGGGGCTCCATACAAAAAAACGTGTTTTTTTTAAACGTGAAGTAACTAGCGCCATCTATTATGATGGTACGAACCCTTTTGTGTTTTTTTTTCTGTCGCTCTTATCATAATTTCGCTAATGTCTTACGTTAAAAATGAAAAAGTATCATTGTTGTAATCGTTGATGTTTTTAAGGTTCCTTATTAAGAGGTGTGGTGTTACGGAACCCTCGGTGCGCGACTCCGTCTCGCACTTGGCCGGTTGTGGTTCGAACCCTGCCACGTAGAAACGGTTTCCGAATTTCATATGTACGTTTATCCGACACTCTTACGGTGAAGGAAAACATCGTGAGGAAACCTGCACACGCCTGCGGAGAAACTCGCAGGTTGTGTGTGAAGTCGACCAACCCGCACTGGGCCCGCGTGGTCGACTAAGGCGCGATCGCGTTAATTCAGGGTAGGCTCCAGCCCCTCGATGGGGACGTATATCAGCTGATATGATGAGGCATATTTAAACGTATCTCAACTTATTGAAGGACTCTACATAAAAAAATATTTCAAATAAAAAAAACGAAAAAAGATTAATTTAGGAATTCATTAAAAATTAAAAACCCGACTGCGTAAAACTTAACCCCTCTTATACAAAATACACCCGAAAAACTTATTTAACCCTCGTTCTAAGGCAGTCGGGTAAAAAACATAACCCTCCCTCTGAGGCAGTCGGGTAAAAAACTTAACCCTCCTTCTGAGGCAGTCGGGTATAAAACTTAACCCTCCTTCTGAGGCAGTCGGGTATAAAACTTAACCCTCCTTCTGAGGTAGTCGGGTATAAAACTTAACCCACCTTCTGAGGTAGTCGGGTAAAAAACTTAACCCTCATTCTGAGGCAGTCGGCTAAAAAACTTATCCCTCCTTCTGAGGCAGTCGGGTATAAAACTTAACCCTCCTTCTGAGGTAGTCGGGTAAAGAACATTACCTTCCTTCTGAGCCAGTCAGTCGGGTAATAATTTATAACCGTATGAAATATGTGATACATTAAAATAATTTACAAAATTGCTCATTTTTGCGTATCTGAGAGCAGTTGTGAATTCGTGACCTTGTTTCTATTCAGTGATACAAATTTTATTATAAAATTGAAGAATATAATATATTAATATTAACGTTGTCTGCAACTGTTCAAATGTAGTAATGTTTACATTACATAGACAAAATGTAGCCAGCCAGCACTTAGCCGTACTAACAACTGTACTAACTCAGCCGAAAAAAAATTTAGTCTCAAGTCTTAACCCAGACTTATATGTCTGAGCTAAGTATTAACTATAAACTTCAGATTTAGAAATGTTATCGTGTATAGAACGGAAACACTTTAAAATCCCTTAATCTTTATATTCTCTCTTTCTCTCTTATTGTGTGGCACAAATAACTTTTATTTTTATTTAGATTTCCTAAGTACGTTTATCCGACGCTCTTACGGTGTAGGAAAACATCGTGAGGAAACCTGCACACGCCTGCGGAGAAACTCGCAGGTTGTGTGTGAAGTCGACCAACCCGCACTGGGCCCGCGTGGTCGCTCTAATTCAGGGTAGCTTCGAGCCCCTCGGTGGGGACTTATATGAGCTGATAGCAAGGAATAGACGGCGGTTGCCTGGTGTTGCACTTAGCATCACCAGCGGTCACGTGTAAGGCGTTTAGATTTACACCAACGGACGTGTGCAACGCGACCTTCATACACATCTGGAATTAGATGTGCAGGTTTCCTCACGATGTTTTCCTTCACCATTAAAGCAATCGGTAAGTATATGTACATAAGTTTGGAAATTGGTACAAAGGCCGGCCGGATTTGAACCTGGGACCTCTGGTTAGGAGCACCGGGTCGTTACTGTTGAGCCAATCTTGATTCTTTATATTGGCAAAGTCTGACGGCCAACTTTTTGGAAAGTGGCTACTGTTCTCTATAACCGCCTCCGTGGCGTTGTGCTTAGGCCACTCGCTTTACACCAGGAAGTCGCGTGTTCGATTCCCGGCAAGGACTAACTTTGTAAAACTCTGTTTGGTTGCTGGTGAGACATTTCCAAGCCCGCCTGGCTAGCGTCAATCATCTTATCTTAGTCTTGCCGCCAAACATCAATATTAACAGTATTAATGTGTTTCGGTTTGATGATAAGATAGCTAGTTCCCCAATGCGTTGGGGAATCTTGATAAGCATCTGACAGGTATCATTTTCACTTACCGTCAAGTAAGATGATACCAAGGGTTATATAATGTCTAACAAAATTAGCTGAAACTATTTTAATTGGTGCTTCTACCCATGAAACTTAACAACTTTCTTCACGGAACCCATAGTCAAAGCTTAAAAAAATTTTTTGAACTTCCCATTTCGTGGGGAGTTCCATGGGGAAAGTTGTTCAGTTTCATGGAAAGAAGCACCAGTTAAAATAGTTTCAGCTTATTTTGTTACACCTTATATAATTGTGGATAAAAGGTCGATGGAAGAGGTCCGTGTAGCATCGGATGTATTCCAGCGAATATATTAACACAATTAATTAATTGGCCTATGGGGCAGTCAAGTTCTCGAGTGGCGACCGCGCACCGGAAAACGTAGCGTAGGCAGGTCTCCCACGCGGTGGACCGACAACCTGGTGAAAATCGCGGGAAGCCGATGGATGAGGGCAGCGCAGGACCGGTCGTCGTGGAAATCCTTGGGGGAGGCCTTTGTCCAGCAGTAAACGATTTTCGGCTGATATGATGATGACGATGATGATATTACCACAGATTCCTAATAGTCCGACTGTACATGTACAGAGGGCAGCACATCAAGCTAGACACTTCGGACTTTGTACCGTTCCTATGCCGTATGCGTATGGATCAGAATTGCACTACAAGTGTCTAGCTTGATGTGTTGGCCTCTGTACAATACAAATTATGCTAACAGAATATAATATTAAATAAAAATAAAATAATATCGCTGGGGTCGGCGGGGTCGGCGGGGTGGCATCGCCGGCCTGCATAATAAATTTATTTGTAGTTTTTCCAATAATCTCCCCATTGGTGGAAAAATGACTACTTTTCATTTTGGATGAACGCGTGTGCGTTGTGCTTTGTCTCTTTTCAGCATGCGTCACAAATATACGTGCGTCACGCTTTTTTTTGTTTCATTTATTATTGTTGTTCAAAGCGGTCGTGGCTTAGTGCGAATTGTGTGGTTGGGTCGATCACGCAGGTTAACTGAACTGAAGGACGGTCATTATCTAGATGGGTTTGACTTTTAGTGGTATTTTTCTCAAGCATTTCCGTGCTTCACGGGGCACGTTACGCCGTTGGTGGCAGTCGGTACCACTAGATAGCAGTCTTTAAGGCGGTAATATTACAGATTTTCGTTATTTTTGACGTCAATTACTCCTAAACGATTGAAAACTCAAGGTTGAAAAAAATACCCTTATTGTTGATGATGTTCCTTAAAGTCAAAAGCTATTAGAAACACGATTGAGCAGTTTTGGCTCGATAGAAAATAATTCCAAAGATAGGTCTACAATGTTACTTTCAACTCTAGTTATGACTAATATTTTGAAGTATAAATTTAAAAAAAATATACAAAAATATTTGTTACGATAATACAAAGTAAGTAATGTTATTATTTTTTATACTTTCATTGTAGTTTTTGATTGAAACGAGAAATCATTGAAAAAATGGAAAAGTGTGGTTATTTTTTTTACTCGTTACACGTAAAGAAGACGACAGAGACAACTGTTTCAATCAATACCTCGATTTAAACCTCGCCTTAAGCCGTGTCAAATGCCTAAGAGGCGGCTTCAAAACTTCTGACAGTGGGCGTTTGCCACTAACGCTGCAACCTTCACCAACCAGTGGAGTATGGCCAAAGTATATAAGGTGTAACAAAATTAGCTGAAACTATTTTAACTGGTGCTTCTACCCATGAAACTGAACAACTTTCCCCATGGAATCCATAGTCAAATCGCAAAAAAAAATTGGCTCTCCCATACTAACTCGATCAGCTAATCAGCCAACTTAGTACGGGAAGTTGACATTTTTTTTGCGATTTGACTATGGGTTACATGGGGAAAGTTGTTCAGTTTCATGAGTAGAAGCACTAGTTAAAATAGTTTCAGCTATTTTTTTAGACCTTATATATATTAGTAATAACTAATAACATACAGTATGGACACTCCCTGCCGCTCTCTAGATTGCGACCTCGCCCCCTCGTCATCCAAATTGACACAGGTGGGTTACAGTTTGGTAGTCGAACGTATAGGATTTCGCCGCCATTTTGTTTGTTCCGTCATTCCTTTATTCGTTTTTTGAAAAGTAATTTCTGGCCCGTTGTATGAAGTGTCCAGGGTGTGGTATGACCTAACCTTCCAGTTGGGGGGAAGGACCCGTGCCCAAGCAGTGGGGGGGGGGGAATTTATAGGCTGTTAACGTTATAAGGGTAGGGTAGGTTGGGTAAACTGTACAGTGTAGTTCGTGGGAAAAAACCGGCCAAGTGCGAGTCGGACTCGCGCAAGGTAGGGTTCCGTAGTGTTTTCAAAAAATAAATGTTTATTTTAAAAAACAAAATTATATTTGCAGTTGGCAATAGAACACATTGTATGAAAAATCTATGAACTTTTTACAAATCGAACTGCACATCTTATAGTTGGTCGACTTATATCCCTAAACTATGAAAGCCTACTTAGCCGTGATAGTTTTCCTTTTAAATTCATTATATAGACTACTTTCATGAATTTTTTTCAAATTTTCAAATATAGCGGTTTAGATGTAAGGGGGTAGGGACACTCGACTTAAAAAAAAAATAGCACTTTCAAGCCCATTTTTTTTGATAACGGAACCCTAAATTATAAAATGGTCTTAAGACTCACAACTATTTTTTAAGTTCTAATCAAGAATACCCCACCAGACTGGCTTTTACGAAAAAAAAACATCCCCACTTTACTTGTAGGGGAGGTACCCTTTAAAAGTTTTTTTTCCACATTTTTTAAATATTTTTGCCAAATTTCAGCTCTTAACTACTAATAGTCTAGGAGCTAGGCCGCGGACAGACGGACAGACAGACATGACGAAACTATAAGGGTTCCTTGTTGTACTACGGAACCCTAAAAATCTGTTAAGTACCACCTATAGAAACACCAAGGTTCAGCTCATATACGTCCCCACCGAGGGGCTCGAGCCTACCCTGAATTAGGGCGATTACAAATAAAAGCTGTACATGTAAAAGTTGCAAATGTACACTTCTATGGGAACTGTTAATGTGTTTATTGACTCTAATAACGATTGTGAAACTTGGTGTAATTATATTACTAATCCTTAAGTAAAACAACAAATAATAAAAACTTACCAAATGTGAGTCATACTTGCGCTGAGGAGTCAGAATCGAACAAAAACAACACATTCTGTCGCTCGCGTTGATGTCCTTTGTTTGTAATGTGAATAGGCATCATTGTCGTAGTTGTGTGGAGAGGTGTGCTGTTGCGGAACCCTCGGAGAGCGAGTTAGACTCGCATTTGGCCGGTCTTCAAATTCAAATTCAAATTTATTTGTGATTATATGTTACAAAACATGTTAAGTCTAAATTATGTCCATAATATAATCTGTCATTTGACGTACAAATTTAAAATAACAATAATACAGTAATCAAAACGTATCAATACAGTCCTCAAAATAAAAATAAAATTACATAACTAAATTGTCACAATATTATATAACTAATAAAAACAACGTGTCATTCAACATAATGTCAAAGTAAAAGATAAAATGTAATTATTTTTTATTATTTTTTATAAAAAAATCATTAATTAAGTAGTACCACAGATTACTAATTAGTTACTACGTAGTACGCTTTATTTGTCAAAAAAGTTTTATGTTGTCTTGTGAACTCTGTCATTGATTGGAGTCACGTATAACTTTAGGGATTTTATTGTATACCTTAGGAGCCATTGCAAATATACAGTTTTGCATTTTACGAGGTACAGACGATCACGAAGTCGCGCTCTTGTTCCATACTTAAAATACTCCGGATGTGATCGAACAAAAACTGCAGTCTCAAATATATACAGTTTTTTTTTTTTATTAAAAATTTGAGTGCGTTCGACTGCAACTCACCTGATGGTAAGTGACGATGCAGTCGAGGATGGTACAGGGTTCCGTGCACCCAACGGGACCCTATTTATAAGCCTCCGCTGTCTGTCCGCCTGTCCGTCCGTCAGCGGGCTGTATTTCATGGACCGTATAGGTAGACACTTGGAATTTTCACAGAATATGTATTTCTGTTGCCGCTATAACAAAAAATATTAAAAATAAAACAAATTAGGGGGTTTCCTAAGGTCTAATCGCCCTGATTCAGGGTAGGCTCGAGCCCCTCGGTGGGGACGTATATGAGCTGTTATAATAAAAATAATAATAGGGGGTCTCCTTAAAAAGAAGGTGTTTTTAAAAGTCTTTAGAAGTATTTTAGATTAAAAACGGTAATACATACAAGCGTGAAACTTGGTGTGGTTATAGTACTAATACTCAAGTAAAACAAAAAATAATAAAAAATGGCCAAGTGTGAATCGTTCATGCGCTAAGGAGTTCGAACTAAATATCAAAAAATCATACTTTTATCGCTAGCGTTGATGTCTTTTGATTGTAATGTGAATAGGTATCATTGTCATTGTACTATGTAGTTGTGTGGAGACGTGTAGTGGTGCGGAACCCTCGGAGTGCTAGCCCGACTCGCACTTGGCCGGTTTTTTTGTCGTAGGTTTGTACGCCCACCTCCACAATTATCATGAAAAAACACAGTACAATAAATAGTCGTCGTGCACTATTACAATAACCGTTTAAGTAAACCAATCAAAATATATCGTGACTACCTCCTATAGAATAGGCATTGCAAATCATCAGCGGCGGAGACAAGAGAAAAAACGAAAATCCGGAAAATACGACAAAACCTCATTGTTTCTACTAATAAAAACTTCTAATAAACATGCAACTAAGCTACAAGCTTCCGGGAGAATAAAACATAAAAATATATCCTATTTTCATAGGGCGGGGGGCGCCCGGGGGGGTTGCCTGGCGCCCCCTCTGCGCAAAAACCCAAAAACATCGAAATGAAAATGAGTGTGGCGGGGAGGCCGCGGCTCTGTGTTAGTAATTCATTTTTAACGTTAAGCCTGTGTGTGTTTTAAAGTACACTCCGATTGAGTTTTGTCTTGTTAATTTTTTGATAATGAGTTGAAAGTTTTTTTTTCTTTTTTTTGTAAGAGGAAAGTGCTTTGTTTTGAGATTAATATTTGACTATTAAGAGTAACTTTGTCAGGAATTATTTTTAAACATTCTTGGAACGAACAAGGTTGTTTGTTCTGTGTTTGAATGTTTAAAATCTTTACTTGTATGTTTCAAATTTTAAAGGATGGGTTCTAGTCTCTGATTCCATACAATCCTTTTTAAATGCCAGATAATTGTGTTTTATTATTATTTTAGGGGTTCAGTTATGAAAGTAAAATGAAACTGTAAAAATTAAAATTAAAAATAATAATAAATTTAAAAGTACCTCGGCGCCCGAGCAATGCTTGGAATCTCCTAGGTAGGTATGTGAACCAAAAATATTTTTTTGTGTGAAAACGGATTTATATAATAAATACCTGAAAACAAATGTTTAAAATGAAAAATTAATTGAAATAAAGCCACGACATAAAAAAAACAACTTAAAGAAACTTCACGCCTCCTCCGAGGTTCGAACCCAGGTCCAATGAGATTAGCGGCTAGACTCGTAACCAGTGGTGCTGGCTCGCTTCTGGAATAACATTTTAAATATAATAGAATAGAAAATCTTTTATTTAGAGCACGGTACAACAATTCCAATAAAATACCTATTGCTCGGAAAAGACGTAATTTGTGTAAATTCGGGAAAACGCGTTTTCCTATATATGAGACCTATTTAGATCGATTTTTTGCCTAAAAATCCTCATATAGTAATTTTCATCCAAATCGTTAAAGTCGTTTCTGAGGACCGAATTACAAGAATGGGGTTTTTTTTTTGTTTTAATAAAAGTTCATTCATATAAGAAACGGTATACAAAAATATTTTTGAATAAATGTAAAAATAACCAAGATAGAAGCCATTAAAATTTATCTCTATCTCTTTCTAGTGCTAAAAGTAGTTACATTTTCATATTGGATCTCTCTGTCTAATTAGTCGTTGATATTCCGCTGTTCTTGGGAGATTTAAATTTTCATTTCACTTTTTGACATTTTTGTTACGAAATTTTCATATTTTGTTAAGAAATGCGATAAAAAAAATTCATGTATATACTTTTTTTAAACCCTATTGCTCATTTAAAGTAAAAGCATAAGTTAGATCATGTAAACTCAATTCCTTATCTACAATACTCCTTCATATAGCATAATTATAAACTGAGAGTACCTACACAGGTAACTATATAACTTTTACAACGCACTTTACCAATACTCACTACCATATATTTTGCCGCGGAAAAGTCTTCAAAGTGTCTCCTACAACTTGCTACGCATGGCGTAGCGATCAGTATGCGTAGCCAAGGCAGAGTCGATAAAGTTTACTATTTTGCCCACAAAAAAGTTCTGGCACATCACAATCTTTTTAGTGAACTGGCCGTTTGCAATGCAATCTTTATGTTTGAACTTTTTGTATATATTTTTTTCTAATCAGAAAATTAATGCCGATTGTACAATCCGCGAGTTCGCATTGTGGCCCTACACACACCCGCACGCACTAGCGGGAATATAAAACGCAATTTTGTATTAGATTTAATTTGGAGCACGCCGCCCGTGTGCGCGAACTACCCCTGTGTGGGTGAGTACTCTCGCTTCCTACTTCCTACGCACAAATTGATTACGATCGTCGCCGAAAAGAGAAATTTGCATACACGTGGAACCGATTTTATTTTAGAAAGAAAAAAAAATAATCAATCCATCCCAACCCTAGCGGGTGATAAAGCCGCCATCTCATTAATTTACCGCGCATTTTTAAATAAGGAATTTAAAGGCATTCAAATCAAAGTTTCGAAATCCATTTTTTTTTAATTCCTTTCAAAAAGTTTGCATTCTTATTTTAAAAGTTGATAGTGCATGCGTGATAGTTGAGTGCAGTGAGTGCAGGCAGGGGCGGGAAGGGCTTGCTGGCACTGCAGCAGTGCGCCGGGGACCGCCCGCGGCGGCGCCGCACCGCCGAGTGAGCGCCCGATTTAAAAACTATACAAACGTACCCGCGCGCACGAAACCCGTAATGCCACCCCCCGCGTAATGATTTTTTGGCGATGAATTTATATTCGCGCGAGAGCGGTGCCACTTTTTCGACCCCCCTTCTACCCCCTACCCCCGCTCATTAACGCAACCCAGATATGCAATTCTGATCTTTGACGAGGAGGCTGTAGTGCTGGCGGGCGCCTCGCCGGGAGAGGTGCCCCGTTTTGTTTTTTCCCGCCCGGCTTCATTATTGATGGCATCGGACGGTAATGCGGAAGCATGTGTGAACGTTTCATTACAAAAGGTGGACGCGACTGGTGTTAATATTGCAGACTGGCCGGACCTGAACGGACGGGTGGACGCTTCCGAAAAAAAAAACTATTTTGAAATAAATTAAAATAATAAAGCAGAAAATTAAACAGCCAGCAATTAAATTTGAAACGAGTCCGAAAATTTTTTCAAGTTTGGAACAGAGCGCGTGAAGTCGAAACACTATCGGACGCGTGTCGGGGAAAGTTTTCGGTTGAACTTCGGTAAAGTTTCTCACGTGCGTGTGTGGACAGTGGACTAGTCGCGTGACGAATTGACTGGCCGGTCGCTGCAATCCCATTGGACGATTCAAACTTCGAATTCCGGAATTCTTTTTCTATTCTAAATAAAATCTTCTTAATAGTGAAATTGTTTTGTTATCGTGTTATGTTACAATCTGACTGCCAGTGACTTTGTTGTTGTTTTGTTGATTGTTTCGTTGAGTTTTATTTTATTTTCTGGAGTGGCTGAGACTTCTCGCGGACAGGGTAAGTGCCTTTACATTATTTTTCATAAGATTTTGACCTTTACAATAAAACCGGAAGTATCAAAATTCCAAACAATGCATTTGTTTTTTTTTTGGTGGAAATATTATCATTTTTAAGATCAATGTCTATTTTATTCTTGAGTGCCGAACAATTAGTCTTGTCTTGACCCCTCGTCCGATAGACCATTATAATGTTAATGACCCTACTGGGCAGTGCCAAGCTAAAGGGTGTAGCTACCGTGCAAGTGGAATCAGAGCTTGATATTAGAAGATTCTGCATAAATAATTAGACAGAGATGTACAATTAATGCTTGCATGCATTAGTTGTTGGCCGTTAAATTAATTATTGTCTGTTGGGTTAATAAGTTTTTTTTTTTTTAATACAGTTTATTTTTTTAATAAAAAGTGACGTAAGTAACTCAAAGTGGGGGTCCTTCTGAAAAATACCGGTCAAGTGAGAGGCGAACTCGTGTAGAAAGGGTTCCTTACTACTCCGCTTCTCGTAATAACGTTCAGACTTACAATTTTTATTTAGGTTTTCCTGTAAACTACTAGAAAGACCCTTCCCTTTTTTTAAATTTTTATACTGAACTTTCCGAGATAAAGGTGGATTTTCGTACATATGTCTTCGTTTTCGTAAATTTATCTTTATCATTAAAAAATGCATTTTTAATTTATGAAAACCATATACCTGTGTTACTTTCAAAGGGCTTTCATTTGATACGTCACAGGGTGCAGTTAAAAAAATTAATTAACTTTCTAATTTGTCCCACAAAATTAACCCGAAAAATCGAAATTCGTTCATTTACGTTATATATACATAATATGGTCATCAAACTCTATATATTGTACCATATTTCAACTGTTTTCTTCTAGTAGATTCGGAGAAAATTGGATGTGACAAACAGACGGACGCAGATAGACAGACATATGAGTGATCCTATAAGGGTTCCTTTTCATCGGAATTACGGAACCCTAAAAATGTAATGTTTAAATTCAAAATAGAGTAAATAGTGTATTATATTTTATTTAGTATATTATGTTTTTGTATGACAAATTCTATATATATCCGATTCAACTGTAAGTTATTTTATTATTAAGGTAGTTACCCAAATAGAAATAATGAATAATAATTTCAATTAATCAACACTAAATAATAATTACAAAATACACAGTTATTTTAGTGTCTCCCGAGTGATTTCCACGCTAGAATTTTTTTAATCCACAATTGAGAAGCCCTTGACATCATCTCACCTAATGGTAAGTGAGGATGATGCCGAAGATGGAAGCGGACTTATCAACATACCCCAAAGCAATATCTTATCTTCATGCCGGAACACATCAATACAAGACTTTGGTGGCAAGACTTAGATAAGATGGTGGTAGCTAGCCAGGCGGGCTTAGAAAATGCCCTACCACCAACCAAACCGTGTCTTACAAAGTTGAACTCGGAATCGAACCCGCGACCTCCGGGTGTGAAGCGAATGGACTAACCATTACCAACCACGGAAGCGGTTAGTATACATTTAATTTCAGCTGACTCCGGAGTGGTTTCCAAGCTAGGATTCCCTGTGTTGCGGGAGCTAATCTCTTCCGTTGTTTATATAAAAAGTATTTGCAAGTTGCTGGTTCTAGAGGAAAATATTGATAGCACCGGTTTAACGAAAAATAAACCGAAGAACCCCGATTTATTTTATATTTACAAGTTCGTCAACCTGGCATTGTGACCCCACGCCGCCTACGCCCTCCTGTGACCTTCGCTACGAAGATACCTTGTAGATATTAGAAAACACCTTTGTGCCAGTTTTCGCACTTATCTTTTTTATCCACACTTGTTAAGCCTTTGGCATTATCTCACTTTTTTTTTATTCACAATTGGTAAGCCCTTGGTATCATCTCACCTGATGGTAAGTGACGATGATGCCGAAGATGGAAGCGGGCTTACCAAGATTCCCCAACGCAATGGGGAACTGGCTATCTTATCTTCATGCCGGAACACACCAATGATATCAACATTGATATTTGGCGGCAAGACTTAGATAAGATGGTGGTAGCTAGCCAGGCGGGCTTAGAAAATGCCCTACCACCAACCAAACCGAGTCTTACAATTGACCCCGCCGGGAATCGAACCCGCGACCTCCTGTGTAAAGCCAGTGAACTATGCCTCTTAGCTACGGAGGCGGTTACCTGATAGTAAGTGACGATGATGCCGAAGATGGAAGCGGGCTTGCCAAGATTCCCCATCGCTATGGGGATCTGGCTATCTTTTTTTTTTATTCACTTTTGGTAAACCCTTGACAACATCTCACCTGGTGGTAAGTGACGATGTTGCCGAAGATGAAAGCGGGCTTACCAAGAATCCCCAACGCAATGGGGAACTGGCTATCTTATCTTCATGCCGGAACACACGAATGATATCAACATTGATATTTGGCGGCAAGACTTAGATAAGATGGTGGTAGCTAAAGCCAGGCGGGCTTAGATAATGCCCTACCACCAACCGAATCGAACCCGCGACCTCCTGTGTAAAGCCAGTGCACTTTGCCTCTGAGCTACGGAGGTGGTTCAAATCTTATCTCTAAGGTGTAACACATCGATGCTGTTAACACTGATGTTTGACGGCAAGACTTAGATAAGATGGTTGATTTGTTTGTTCTGTGATAGGGTGTTAAATATCAATATATGTATGTATTTAAACGTATATAAATATGTATATCAGTCTCTGGTTCCCATAACACAGGGAATCCTACTTTGGGGCCAGATGACCATGTGTGATTTGTCCTAGAATATTTATTTAAGTTAAATATTTATTTAACTAGCCAGGCGGGCTATAAAAATGCCCTACCACCAACCAAACCGAGTCTTACAAAGTTGAGTCGAATCCGCGACCAGGTGTGAAGCGAATGGACTAACCATCACGCCACGGAAGCTGTTAGAATCTACCGTTAATATATAAACGTCCCCACTGCTTGGGGCACAGGACTCTTCCCAAGCTCGTGAAGGTTAGGCCATACTCCCCACACGGGGGCCAAGTCCCGATTGGTGGAGGTTGTAGGCCCAGTGGCAAACCCCACTGTCAAAAGTTTTTCAAGCTGACACTGTTTAATGACTGCCATCTACTGATAGCAACCGGCACCAACGCCTTAGCGTTCCTTGCAAGGCACGGAAACGGTCGATAATAAACACGTTAAAAAACCGACTTCCATCGCAACAACTCAGTACATTTATATGGATCAGAAAATTTATATGGAACCACACGGGAAGCACTAGCTTTCAAATAAAAAAAGAATGAATCATAAAAATCGGTTCACCCAGTCAAAAGTTCTAACACACATAAAAAACATAGAGTCGAATTGAGAACCTCCTCCTTTTTGGAAGTAGGTTGAAAATGCCACTTACAGGTAATCTTATGTAAATTGGCACACCTGTTTAGAAGCCTACATATACCGATATATTCAATGAATATTGTTCAATTCCAACGATATGATATACATAAGGAATCGAATCGATAACCTCCTGTTTAAGTCGGTTAAAAGTCGCGCATTTATATACCTACTTACTACTCACAAGATGAGCGAAAAGCCATAAAAAGAGGAGTATATTCCTAGCGCGCTCGTCAATCAGGTGAGATGATGCCAAGGCCTTAACAATTGTGTATTTAAAAAAAACGTGGTTTGTTCTTTATAATTTTCAATATTCTTTATTGCAGTGCAACACAAAAAAAGGATAAAATAACATAGAAGGAATATGTTATTCCTGTTTAAATATTAATTACTACATCAAAATTTAAAAAAAATAATTGTGAAGTCGTTTCAAAATCTATTATCTGTGTTTAAAGTGTAAGATATTTATTTACATATTTATTTATCAGATTGTGTATTGAAACTACACGTTTTTATGGAAATCTGACAAAATGCTAACACCGATATTAATTTCTACAACAGTTTGTATGGATACGCGTACAGCCCTCTTGACGCGCTGCAAAGCCCAGCTCCGAGGTCCAGCTGAGCTGAGCTTGCAGCGTCCTCTCCGCTGCACGGCCGGTCCGCTCGTCCTATTGTCGGTGGACCCGTTGTGTGCACTATAAAACACCTCGTCCAATAGATAGTCCATTTTCAAAAGCGAGAATTCTAATTTGTAAAGATGTTTTATATTTTTAAATACTGGTTTGATTTGTTGGTGTTTTTTTTTCGAATACTATTTGCGACCTTTTTGAACAGCTTTGTATGTGGATCTAATATTAAGTTTCAAAGTGTTTAGAATAAGTTTATTTAACAAAATTATCTTTTGGTATACTTTTAATTTAATAGATTTATGCCAAAAGTGTGTTTGTTATTCTTTCACGTCGTAGCGGAGCAATGGATCGACGTGTTTTTTTACACAGAGATAGTTGACGGGGTGGGAAGTGATCAAATGACGTGGGATACATTTCGTTCCCAAAAAATAGCTATGCCCAGCATAGTTCCCGGGATCTGGGAAAAATATAACTTTTAGGTGGCAATGGACTAACGGACAAACGTGTTGTTTTGCCCAGAACCTCATAGCATAGCCTCCAGGGAATCTAGAAAAAAAAACATTTTCAAGCTTGCGGCTTGCGTACCGCACACCCTAAAAGACGGTTATAAAACGACGTCTGCTCGGATGAAGCTAGGAATAAAAAATAGTTTTTTTTCTATTCACAATTGGTAAGACCTTGGCATCATCTCACCTGATGGTAAATGACGATGATGCCAAAGATGGAAGCGGGCTTACCAAGAGTCTTCAACGCAATGGAGAACTGGCTATCTTATCTTCATGCCGGAACACATCAATGCTTTTAACATTGATGTTTGGCAGAAAGACTTAGATAAGATGGTATTCAACTAGTTCTGTTATAAAATTTTGCGAAGCATGTAATACAAAACTTATAGGTGGGTTATTATAATATTCAGTAACTCAACACGTTCTTGTCAGTTTAGCCTTAAGTATTTAAACAATAAGTAAGTAGTATTAGCGAAGAACATCGCTCGCTTCATATTGTTGACTAAAATATTCGTTTCTCAGGAATCGGCTCTCAATAATTGTCTATAATTTCTCACATCTGAAAAGTGTAAACTTTCCGCAAAATGTGAAAAAAACTTTAAAACTCAGCATCTGATTATATGAATTGGATGTTTGGTCCAAAAAACACTAAACAATCACGATCTCGCTGGGAAGCCAGACGTGCGATCATCGATTCCGGCTATCTATCTACAAGCGTTCGTACACGTCCCAGACTAGAAAAAAGTAAAAAAAAAGCGCGGTGACAGACTCATTCCGCCCGCCGTCTCCGGCTCTCCGTTCTAATCGCACCCCCCACGCACGCGCGGCTTTTTAATTGCATCCCCATCCCCCACTCCGGAAAAAAGGGCCGGAGTACACGATGGATTAGCATACAGCCTCACAACGCGAGAAACGTTGAGCGCACCCCTTCAGTTTTTGCGTGTGGAGGAGCGGGCCATATTTTTCGCGGCATTAATTTTTTTTCGGCGGGGCGCGGGGAGCTAGCCCTGCGTGCGCGCCGCCAGTCGGCGAGTGCCGGCGAGCGCGCGATGTGCATAACACCGTTCAGAACTCGACCAGATATTGCATTTACGCGGCTGACATGATCGACAAGTTCTGAATTCGAATATAAGTTTTTATTTTTTTTCTCCAACATATTTTTAATTTGTGACAAGTGTTTAAGTGTGGAATGGAAGGATTGTTCGTTCCATAGATACCTACATTAAATTATATTATCTGGTAAGTGTTTTTATTTGTAGACTAGAGTTATCGCACGTGACGTTAGAACTAGCATAATTTGGTGATAGCCCAGAGCAAGGTCGCCGCTTGATGATAAAAATTATTTGCACGAAAAAAGTATGTTAGACTGAATCGGATAACCTCATTTTAGGACAACGCACACACTGTCTCTAATTTGCCTACACCTAGTTAAATATTTATGCAAGTTTTTAGTAAGTAAACCATATTTTATTGACAATCGAAGCCATTTAAGTCGTGTTTTCAAATGTTGGAAATCATTTAATATTTTCTAACATTTTTTTTTTAATTACTGAGATAGAGTTTTTTTTTCAAAACTGTCCAGTTGCTAATAACTGTCAAAATAGGTACCTTTGTAATTGAAAGTCACAAGAATAAGGTTATCCAACATTTTGGACAAAAACGTGAATATTATCAATGTAGCAATCACGCTTGACCCCCGACAGTCGACATGTATACGGAATTTCAGGCCACGTGGCTGAATAGACTATCTGTCTTAAGCCTTCAGCGAACCTTACCTTTAAAAAACTAAAAAAAGCCTCGGTGGCTCAACCGGTAACGACTCGGTCCTTCTAACTAGAGGTCGCGGGTTCAAATCCGAACGGCCAATGTACCAATGAGTTTTTCAAAACTTACTAACAGCTTTAGCGGTGAAGGAAAACATCGTGAGGATACCTGCACATCTGATTCCAGATGTGTATGAGGGTCGCGCTGTACATGTCCGTAGGTGTAAATCAAAATGCCCTACACGTGACCGCGGGTGATGCTAAGTGCAACACCAGGCAACCGCCTTGAATAGTAAAATTAGTTGTACGACACAATAAGAGACCTTTAAAATTTTTTTTTGTCAATTTTACATAGTCTCTACGCCTTGATGAATCTTGGGTGTAAAAAGTGTTAATCTATTTAAGGTTCCGTACCCGATAACGGAACCCTATCACTAAGCCTATACTGTCTGTCTGTCCTACCTTTAAAAGGTTTTTTAAGCTCATAAGAACCGTAATAAGTAGCCGACAGAAATTTTCACAGAATGTGCGCTGTTTTAACGGACTTTCTTACAAACATTAAGAGCTTAAAAAAAATCATTAATTTTATTAATTCTAAAGTTAAAAAACAACTAAAAACAATTTAAGTGTGAGTCTTATTCACGCTAAGGATCCCGAACTGAATAAAAAAAAGCATTTTTATGGCGCTCTCATTGATGTCTTTTGATTGAAATGAACAGGTATCATTGTTGTACTCATATGGAGAGGTGGCGGTATGGAGTCAGACACACACTTAGCCAGTTTTTTTATGATTGCGAAACTACTGTATTTTCTCTATAACTTAAGCAATTTCATTAAAAAATAAAAAATCCGGCTTCGTAAAACATTAGTCTTAAAAAGGCAGTCGGGTAAAAAAATATTCAGTGGCACTTAGAGGATCAAGACAAATCGAACGACACCTCAGACTCCAAAATCCATCAAGCCGTTTAGGTTACGGGCTGAGCCAAACAAACGGACAGACACACCCTAAAAACATAACTCTCCTTTTGGTCAGTCGGGAATAAGATATTAATGATAAGAAGTGTACTTTATCGATATTATTGTGTTAATTTCTGAGTATCGTTTTATTTCTGAATTTATCTATAAATGTGAAACAATAGAGGATCATATTTTTGTCGAGCTAGAACAAAGTGGAATGGTGCTGTTCGTTTCATAGATCTTAGTGGCACAGAGTTATTTGGAAATAAATACCTACTTACATTATTACCGATGAAGTTATTTATATTTTTATAAGAAGCGTCAGTGGCTCAAACGGTAATGACTCGGTCCTCTTAACCAAAGGTGCCGGGTTCAAATCCGGACGGCCAATGTACCAATGAGTTTTTCGAAACTTATACGTCCATACTCGTATACTCACCGATTGCTTTAACGGCGAAGGAAAATCTCGTGAGGAAACCAGCACACACCTGCGAAGAAACTCGAAGGTTGTGTTTGAAGTTGACCAACCCGCACTGGGCCCGCGTGGTCGACTAAGGCCCGATCCTAATCAGGGTAGGCTCGAGCCCCTCGGTGGGGACGTATATGAGCTGATATGATGAAGTCATTTCTAAATAGACATGATACATATACAGGTTGTAATGACTTTAAATTAAAAATGTAATAGAACACACTCTTTTTGAGAAGTCGGGTAAAATGTTCTGTGACAATCACGGAATCAAGACGAATACGATACCTCGCACTCTTAAATCTATCAAGCCGTTTATAAGATATCGTGGAAAAAATAAACATACATACACACATACATAGACCTAAAAACACTACGCTCCTTTTTTTTGGGCAGTAACAAAATTGGTAGGGGGCGGTAATTGGGGCATTACTGAACAACTTTCGCAAGGAAACCATACGCAGTTAAAAAAATGTGTTTGGATTCAAGATTCAAGATATTTATTCCAAATAGGTGCAAATCACACTCTTTCTGATAGTCATAAAATAGTGATTACATAATTTCATTTGTAAAAAATCAATAAATAAACAATCATTAGTTAATAACGTCAAAATCTAATCCGTGATAAAAAATAAACAAATAATGTCATTAGAACATGAAAACAATATGACACGAGAAGTTATACATTAAAATTATTGAATGTCATGAACGCCTTGACCAACAATGAAGCATAACCTATAAATTTAAAAAAAATATAATAAAAATCGGTTCACAACCGGCGAATAAATCACGTAACATAAAATAACATGTAGTCGAATTGAGAACCTCCTTTTTTGAAGTCGGTTAGAAAATTGAAAGCCGGCTACAATTTCACTCACGGGGCAAGACGAATCTATCGACAACTTGCACTCCAAAACCATCAAGCCGTTTAGGATACAGGCTCAGCCAAAGAAATAGACATACATACATACAATTGAAAAACAAAAACTTTCTTTATGGGGGCAGTCAAGTAAAAAATAGGTCAGTCAGCTGATCAATTTATATGAGAAATACATTTTTCAATCAATCAATTAGAACTAGTCTGGCAGACGAAACCTTAGACCGAAAGACTAAATGTTTTCTCAGTAAACATTTAGGTACAATACAGTAAGTCGTAATTTGTAAAATTGTAAAAATTAAATATTATTATTATTTAAATTTATTATTTGTAATTTTTAAAAATGTTTTAATGTGTAACATCTTTCCTCGCGCTTTCTTGCAATTTTTGGGAGTGATTTCCTGAAAAGGGATGGAAGTGTGTAACATAAAGTGTGTTTTTTTTGTCATGAAGGCTTAGGAAACATGACCATGCCACCTAATGCGAGGCCGGAGGCCGGTAGGTTGTCTACTTATGACAGACGACGTTTCTATGACGGACGGACAGCGCAGTTTTAGTCATAGAGTTCCGTTACGTAGATAGGAACCCTATAAATGTACACTTTTCTTTTGGATTATTTATATTCGTATCGGCTTAAACCGCATTAAACTAGTACAAAAAAAAAAACTTTTGATAATTCACGATAAGTAGGTATCTACGTGCATTTTTTATCAAGAGAGAAATGTTTTCAAATGATTGTCGCAGTACTAAATAAGTAATAAAATAACACCTCAATAGATACTGTAAGTGGTTTCTTTTATAAGGGCCCATTCAGACGTCCACCTACCACATCATCATCATCATCTTATCAGCCGTAGGACGTCCACTGCTGGACATAGGCCTCCCCCAAGGATCTCCACGACGACCGGTTCTGCGCTGCCTGCATCAAACGGCTTCTCGCGACCTTCACCTACCACACCACATCGCAATTACAAAATGTGGTAACGTGTGAATAACACTATGCGTTTTCATACAAATCTGCCCCCTCCTACCACTCACTCCCTCTAAGGATTTGTTGTGGTTGCGGTACGTATAGATGGGCCCTTAATATATAAAAACACTAGCTTATGCCCGCGGCTTCGCTCGCGTGTGTATCGATTTTATGACTGTCTTTGAGGGTGAGTGGTGCACGAGCCGCGAGCGGCTTGTAAGCGTAGATATAGCCTATGTCATAGTAGTTCCAGAGATTACTTCCTACAAACAAACTTACATTTTTTTTTAATTACCTCTTTATAATATGAGTGGTGTAGATTATTCATGAAACTGAATAACTTAACTTTCCCCAATTTTTTAAAAATCTGACTCTCATACAAAAAAGTCGATCAACTTTGTATAGGACTTAATTTTTTTTCGATTAGACGAAAATTCCTCCTTGAAGAAAATTGCTCAAAATCACTAGTAGCCCAGTCTAAAATATCAGCTACTTATACGTAAAGTTCCACCTCATAGATAGATTCCCATAAAAATATTTTTCCCGCGATTTTATAAACAATCACATCTAATTTAAAATAAATTCCATCTTTACCCAAAACCAATGTCCATCTTCTCACTGGAATAATATTTACAAAGTGGACGCGTCTATAGTTTTACTAACATCAGTAACATGAGATAAGTTTGAGAGGTTGCCGTAATAAATGTATAGCAATATCTACCATAGATTATAAAATATGACCTGAAGTATAGATACTCGTAAGGCACCAAGCGGGCTTTTTTCCTCCGTGTGTGAGGTCCAAGAAATGACACTGAACATTTCAATGTTAACTCAGTAGTTGATTGCACCAGCTTAAATTATGAAATATAGTTTTTTTTTATTCACCATCAGGTAAGATGATATCAAGGGCTTATCAATTGTGGAATTTAAAAAATATACAATTTTATTAAGTACTCATCATCATCATGTCAGCCGACGAACGTCCATTGCTGGACATAGGCCTCCACCAAGGATTTCCATGACGACCGGTTCTGCGCTTCCCGCGTCCAGCGGCTTCCCAAGACCTTCAACAGGTGATCGATCCACCGAGTGGGAGGCCTACCTAAGCTACGTTTTCGAGTGCGCGGTCTCCTCTCGAGAACTTTTCTGCCCTAACGGCCATCTGTTCTACGGACTATGTGCCCCGCCTACTGCCACTTAATTTTTGCAATTCTGAGAGCTAATAATTAATTAAATAGTATGTATTACTTATTGGTACATTTAAACGTCCAGTACTATTCTAATTCTTATCCTTACTTCTTTTACCTAATATTATACATTTAAAAGTGTTTTTGTTTGATTGTGTGTCCTTCTTTTACGTCGAAACAGAGCAATGGATCAACATGAATTTTTACACAGAGATAGATGACAAAGTGGGACACTTGCTATGTCACTTAAGCAATTTTTATCCCAAAAAAAATGCGTAATCTGACGCAGTTTCTGAGGAACTAAAAAAATTCTTTTTTTTTACGTTACAACTGATTGGCGTGATTTTATACACAAAGATAGTTGAGGGGATGAAAAGTGACATAGACTATTAATTTTATATACAAAGATAGTTGAGGGGATGAAAAGTGACATAGACTATTAATTTTATACACAAAGATAGTTGAGGGGATGAAAAGTGACATAGACTATTAATTTTGCATAGCCCTATATAGTTCCCAAAGGGATCTGGAGAAAATTTAAGAGTTTCACACACGCTCGCGTACGTGGCAAAAAATCGAGGTAATTTTTTGCACAGAGAGTGTTGACGGGGTGGGAATTTACGTAGACTACTAATTCGCATAGCCCGACATAGTTCCTTCAAAGTATCATTACACGCTCGCGAGTCGCTTGTGGCTCACGCACTGCATACCCTCGAAGACAGTCAAAAACGTCTATACGTGGGCAAAGCCGCGGTTAAAATTGACCAAAAAGCGAAAAGTCGATTTGCAAAATTTGTTTATAGTAAGTCTTTTTTTGCTCCGATTTTGAGGAATCTAGGTAAGTCCGCTTCCATCTTCGGCATCATCGTCACTTACCATCAGGTGAGATGATGTCAAGGGCTTTTACCAATTGTGAAAAAAAAAAAAAAAATATATATAGAATCATAACAAATTAAGTTGTTTAGTTTAATGAGTGGCATCTACCAATTGCCGCTTTTTAACGAAAAGAAAGTCACTTGTATATAAATTCGACAGGTGAAAAAGTTTTTTCGTATTTTGTATGCAATACAGGGTGACCAGAGCGAACTCAATTCAATTCAAGATGTTTAATCAAAATGGGGGGACAAAATACACTCTTTCTGTCAGTTATAAAATAGTACTTACTTAAAAATATAGTCAATTGTGAAAAATAAAGAAATAAACAATCATTAGATAATAACGTCAAAATACAATCATTGATATTAAACAAATAATGTTATTGTAACATGAAAACAATATGACACGAGAAAGTACAATACATTAAAATCAATGAATGTCATTAATGTCTTTGACAAGAATAGGCCAGTTCACACGGACAGCACCCGGTCAAGAGTATAACGCGAGAGTCAGCCATCGCTTCCATCAAGCATATTAATAGCAACAGTAAAAAAAATGTAAAATGGCGGGTTTCATTTTTGTTTATATCAAAATATCGAATGTTAACCTTTTTAATTTTATTTTAACCAGCCACATACAAATAATACAAAGATATTTGATATCAAATTTATACTTACAAAATACGAAGAAATATTTTCCCCAAACTATTAGATGAGTATTTGTTTCTTTTAGCATCAGCTGTGTACATAATCGTTTTTATTAGAAGTACCTAGCAATAATTGTGTTTGCTGACTAGATCATACTGATTATTTTTCCTTCTTTCTATCTTATAGTGTGGTATTTTTCAACATATTTTAAAAGATAGACGGTTTTTGGCTGGTGTTGCACTTATCATCACCCGCGGTCACATGTAGACATTAAAATGTACACCAACAGACGTGTGCAATGCGACCTTCGTACACATCTAGAGTTAGATGAACAGGTTTCCTTACGTTGTTTTTCGTCACCGGTAAAGCAATCGGTAAGTAAATGACTGTAATGTAAGTTTCGGAAAACTCATTGGTGCATTGGCCGTCTGGATTCGAACCCGGGACTTCTGGTTTCGGAGGACCGAGCTACCGAAGATTTTTTTGCCAGCGATCGTAATAAAGTATTGTCGCTGTTAAAAAAAAATTTTCTAATTTAACTCAAAAGTGCTGAATTACTAGAATAAAAAAAAACATGTTTGCCAAAAGCGTCTGCCCATCCATCCGTCACGCTTTGACATATATATATATATATATATATGTATATTTAAGAGTTTTATTATTATTTATCAAAGGATTCCGACCGGCTTCTGAATGGATTGCCAACCATACAACAAAAAATAAAAAGTCTCAAAAATGGCTAAAACAATTTTGGTGAAACTTTATAAATAGTTACTAATTTGTGCTATTAAAAGTTGCAGTATTGTTTATTTTGGCAAAATTCGCTGATGGTAAGCCCCCATGCAACGGCCTTTTTTTGTTTGAGATTTTCTTTATTATGAAATCGGATTCTTATTGTTGCTTGCCTACTTATGCTTTAAGAGAACTCTAATGCCAGTTAAAGTAGCTTTGACGTGCTGTTGACTGTACGTTTTCGCGAAAAAGTTTGTGCCATGATGCTACATATTTTATTGCTTTCTATAAACAAAGAGAAATACGTTTATTTTCTTACTGTCGGTATTTATTTCATGCGCTTAACCTATTTTATGTAAAAAAATATAAAAATACTAAATAAAAATTAATCAGTCCTTAAAATAATATCACACTTATAACAATACCTGAAATAAAATACCTTAAATAAAACACCTAAAATCTATATATATAAAAGAAAGTCGTGTTAGTTACACCATTTATAACTCAAAAACGGCTGGACCAATTTTTATGATTTTTGTATTTTTGCATTTGTCTTCGTCCGAAATAGGAATAGAGTAGTGTAGTGTAGAGTAGTGTAGTGTAGGGTAGGGTAAGGTAAGGTAGGGTAGTGTAGGGTATTTTAGTGTAGGGTAGGGTAGGGTAGGGTAGTGTAGTGTAGTGTAGTGTAGCCTAAGGTGGAACGATGTTCGCCGAGACAGCTAGTATCTTATAAAAACACCTAAAATACTTTAAAAGAAACACATCATATCAGCCGAAGGAAGTCCACTGCTGGACATAGGCCTCCCCCAAGGATCTCCACGTTGACCGGTTCTGCGCTGCCCGCATCCAGCGGCTTCCCGCGACCTTCACCAGGTCATCGGTCCACCGAGTGGGAGGCCTGCCTACACTACGCTTGAAACACATAAAATACCTAAAATAAAACACCTAAAATTACCTTAAATAACCCATCCCTCGTCATTGAAATAAGATAAATTATACATAAATTAAGAGATATCAGTAATGAGTGAATATTTTTAGCCAACTAAAATTTACTGTAAATTATATGCGCACAGTCACTACATAAGTTACTAGCTGCAGAGCTTATCAAAGCCAGACTATGAACAATACCTAAACGCTACTTGAAATAACCTAGAAATAGTATTTACAAGTTTAGTGAATTTAATTTACCAACTATATTGAGCCAAATTTTTCTTATTTAATCGTGTCTGACTAGAGCAAGAATTAATGAGTTATTGAACTAGTAATTACTCACGGCTTCGTATACCTAAAGACCACGTCAGAGCTGTAACAGGAGCGTTGACGGGCCACTTTGCCACAAACGCACATCATATCAGCCGAAGGAAGTCGACTGCTGGACATAGGCCTCCCCCAAGGATCTCCACGACGACCGGTTCTGCGCTGCCCGCATCCAGCGGCTTCCCGCGACCTTCACCAGGTCATCGGTCCACCGAGTGGGATGCCTGCCTACACTACGCTTTCCGGTGCGTGGTCGCCACTCGAGAACTTTACTACCCCAAAGGCCATCTGTTCTACGAACAATGTGCCCCGCCCACTGCCACTTAAGTTTAGCAATTCTGAGAGCTATGTCGGTTACTTTGGTTCTCTTACGGATCTCCTCGTTTCTGATTCGATCACGCAGAGAAACTCCGAGCATAGCATGCTCCCACAAACGCACACCTAAATAAAATCGGTCTGACGAATGACCCGTCCTGCAGGGCCTGAAAAATGCTAAACACGTTGAAAAACCGACTTCCATCGCAACAACTTATACATTTTTACATTATTATTTTTGGTTTTTTGTTAATTTTCTAATAAAGTACTATACCGATTTTGATAAAATTTATATGGGACCACACGAGAAGCACTAGCTTTCAAATAAAAAAAAAATCATAAAAATCGGTTCACCCAGTCAAAAGTTATGAGGTAACACACATAAAAAAAAACATACAGACGAATTGAGAACCTCCTCCTTTTTGGAAGTCACTTGAAAATACAGAATCAATGGAACACTTACTGTGTCACTGCAATGTCCTGGCCAGCAAGCGTATGTACCTCCTAGGTGATGGCTACCCAAAACTGAAGGACTACAAGCAACTTCCAATCAGCGGAGTTGCTGCATGGATGCAGCACATCTTCGAGTAGGTTGGGATGCGAAGGTTATAGGGGTAGACACAAAATATCCCATTGGGTCGAAGTGTCGCTGCAACTGCAGCCCCCACTTATAAAGATAAGATACCTAAAGACCTGAATCACACTCTGGACACTTCATACAACGGGCCAGAAATGACATTTCAAAAAACGAATGACGGAAAATACAAAATGGCGGCGAAATCCTATACGTTCGACAACCAAACTGTAACCAATCTGTGACGAGGGGGTGAGGTCGCAATCTAGAGAGCATACAGCATACCTACAGGTACATACAGCGGCTTCCCGCGTTATTCACTAGCTCGTCGGTCCACCGTGTGGGAGGACTGCCTACGCTACGTTTTCCGGTGCGCGGTGGCCACTCAAGAACTTTACTAACCCTACGGCCATTTGTTCTACGAGCTATGTGACATAGACATAGACATCGTTATTGGTAAAATACATATACATTCTAATAATAATAGCAAATAAAATTGACGTAACATTAAATTAAAAATTACTACTTAAGTAACAAATATAATTGTCAGTTTATAAATTCAGAGTAAGCGTTAAAAGAACGCTCTATACAAGCCAGTGACTTAACTTTAAAAAACTCTCCTTGGGGAGACGGTTGTAGACTTCCGGTCCCATAACATGCACTAGTCCTGCAGACTTTATCAGTGAATGGGCGCAAATACAGGTTCAAATTATTTGTTAGTTAAAGAATTTAAGGTCCCATAACATGCACTAGTCTGGCAGACTTTATCAGTGAATGGGCGCAAATACAGGTTCAAATTATTTGTTAGTTAAAGAATTTAAGGTCCCATAACATGCACTAGTCTGGCAGACTTTATCAGTGAATGGGCGCAAATACAGGCTCAAATTATTTGTTAGTAAGTGAATTTACGGTCCCATAACATGCACTAGTCTGGCAGACTTTATCAGTGAATGGGCGCAAATACAGGTTCAAATTATTTGTTTGTTAGTGAATTTACGGTCCCATAACATGCACTAGTCTGGCAGACTTTATCAGTGAATGGGCGCAAATACAGGCTCAAATTATTTGTTTGTTAGTGAATTTACGGTCCCATAACATGCACTAGTCTGGCAGACTTTATCAGTGAATGGGCGCAAATACAGGCTCAAATTATTTGTTTGTTAGTGAATTTACGGTCCCATAACATGCACTAGTCTGGCAGACTTTATCAGTGAATGGGCGCAAATACAGGCTCAAATTATTTGTTTGTTAGTGAATTTACGGTCCCATAACATGCACTAGTCTGGCAGACTTTATCAGTGAATGGGCGCAAAAAACAGGCTCAAATTATTTGTTAGTTAGTGAATTTAAGGTCCCATAACATGCACTAGTCTGGCAGACTTTATCAGTGAATGAGCGCAAAAAACAGGCTCAAATTATTTGTTAGTTAGTGAATTTAAGGTCCCATAACATGCACTAGTCTGGCAGACTTTATCAGTGAATGGGCGCAAATACAGGCTCAAATTATTTGTTTGTTAGTGAATTTACGGTCCCATAACATGCACTAGTCTGGCAGACTTTATCAGTGAATGGGCGCAAATACAGGCTCAAATTATTTGTTAGTAAGTGAATTTACGGTCCCATAACATGCACTAGTCTGGCAGACTTTATCAGTGAATGGGCGCAAATACAGGTTCAAATTATTTGTTTGTTAGTGAATTTACGGTCCCATAACATGCACTAGTCTGGCAGACTTTATCAGTGAATGGGCGCAAATACAGGCTCAAATTATTTGTTTGTTAGTGAATTTACGGTCCCATAACATGCACTAGTCTGGCAGACTTTATCAGTGAATGGGCGCAAATACAGGCTCAAATTATTTGTTTGTTAGTGAATTTACGGTCCCATAACATGCACTAGTCTGGCAGACTTTATCAGTGAATGGGCGCAAATACAGGCTCAAATTATTTGTTTGTTAGTGAATTTACGGTCCCATAACATGCACTAGTCTGGCAGACTTTATCAGTGAATGGGCGCAAAAAACAGGCTCAAATTATTTGTTAGTTAGTGAATTTAAGGTCCCATAACATGCACTAGTCTGGCAGACTTTATCAGTGAATGAGCGCAAAAAACAGGCTCAAATTATTTGTTAGTTAGTGAATTTAAGGTCCCATAACATGCACTAGTCTGGCAGACTTTATCAGTGAATGGGCGCAAATACAGGCTCAAATTATTTGTTTGTTAGTGAATTTACGGTCCCATAACATGCACTAGTCTGGCAGACTTTATCAGTGAATGGGCGCAAATACAGGCTCAAATTATTTGTTTGTTAGTGAATTTACGGTCCCATAACATGCACTAGTCTGGCAGACTTTATCAGTGAATGGGCGCAAATACAGGCTCAAATTATTTGTTTGTTAATGAATTTACGGTCCCATAACATGCACTAGTCTGGCAGACTTTATCAGTGAATGGGCGCAAATACAGGCTCAAATTATTTGTTTGTTAGTGAATTTACGGTCCCATAACATGCACTAGTCTGGCAGACTTTATCAGTGAATGGGCGCAAATACAGGCTCAAATTATTTGTTTGTTAGTGAATTTACGGTCCCATAACATGCACTAGTCTGGCAGACTTTATCAGTGAATGGGCGCAAAAAACAGGCTCAAATTATTTGTTAGTTAGTGAATTTAAGGTCCCATAACATGCACTAGTCTGGCAGACTTTATCAGTGAATGGGCGCAAAAAACAGGCTCAAATTATTTGTTAGTTAGTGAATTTAAGGTCCCATAACATGCACTAGTCTGGCAGACTTTATCAGTGAATGGGCGCAAATACAGGCTCAAATTATTTGTTTGTTAGTGAATTTACGGTCCCATAACATGCACTAGTCTGGCAGACTTTATCAGTGAATGGGTGCAAATACAGGCTCAAATTATTTGTTTGTTAGTGAATTTACGGTCCCATAACATGCACTAGTCTGGCAGACTTTATCAGTGAATGGGCGCAAAAACAGGCTCAAATTATTTGTTAGTTAGTGAATTTACGGTCCCATAACATGCACTAGTCTGGCAGACTTTATCAGTGAATGGGCGCAAATACAGGCTCAAATTATTTGGTAGTTAGTGCTTTTTAAGAAATTATTAATTACTATAATTACGGTTTTTTATCACTCAGTTGTAATGATTGAGTTTTTTATTTTGTAGTATGCAATAAATTATGTATACCTGCTATGTTGTAAATAGGTGGCAGAATGTATTTTTTTTTTTTTCAATGATAACTTTACTTAAGTCTACATTAAAAGTACATATGTTTTTCTTTCGTACAAAATTAAGGCAATTAAATATGAAGGTTTTATTTTTGGCGGCTTATAACTTAAAAATAATGTAATATGTATTTTAAAAGACCTATTTATTAATATCCCATACTAGGGGGTTCACTCGATAAATAAACTTATGTACTCCCTAGAAAGATATATAGAGACTTATATTTTTTTAACCATTTTTGTGTCAAATACGACACTATTTGGTTCAAAAATGTCAAAGTTACGACGCTGTGACTGTACATGTACGGAGGAAGGACAGACGGACAGAATTAATCTATAAGGGTTTCTCGTAGGGATTGCGTAATCATACCTCGGACACTACATATAACAAGCGAGAAATAACATTTCAAAAAACAAATGACGGAACAAAAACGGCGGTGAAATCCTTTACAATCGACAACCAAACTGTAACCAATCTGTATCAATCTGGGTGACGAGGGGCTGAGGTCGCAATCTAGAGAGAGCGGCAGGGAATGTCCATACTGTATGTTAGTATATATAATAAGGTGAAGGTCGCGGGAAGCCGCTGGATGCGGGCAGCGCAGAACCGGTCGTCGTGGAGATCCTTGGGGGAGGCCTAAGTCCAGCAGTGGACGTCCTTCGGCTGATATGATGATATATAATATACTTTGGCGGAACCCTACAAAACTAGTAGAAATAGAAACATTTAATTTTTTATATACACAGTTTTAATATAATTTTAATGAATTTCATTAAAATTTAATGTACAAAACAGTTATTGTTGCAAACAATGCATCTGTTGAACTTCTGATAAGGTGACCTTCTCGTGTTCAATGATAATTTCAAATATTTGTTCCTGAACTAGTTCAATACTAAAATGCATCTATCCGTCTCGCTGACTTACAAAACCGCTAATCGCACATTATCACTACCGGAAAAGATGATCAAGTTCAGTTCCATGTGATGAAAAAAAGAAACGAAAAAAGGACGTCTACTGCTGGACATAGGCCTCCGCCAAGGACTTCCACGACGACCGACCGGTTCTGCGCTGCCCGCATCCAGCGGCTTCCCGCGACCTTCACCAGGTTCAGCCCACCGAGTGGGAGGCCTGTATACACTATGTATTCCGGTGAACGGTCGCCACTCGAGAACTTTAGTGCCCCAACCGCCATCTGTTCTACGAGCTATGTACCCCGCCCACTGCCACTTACGTTTAGCAATTCTGAGAGCTATGTCGGTTACTTTGGTTCTCCAACGGTTTTTTTAAAACATATACTTTTGTCTTTTTTTACTATGATTTATTTAAGAGACTATATAGGGCCTATTTATTGATTGTGTTATTTGAGCCTCTAGTAAATAAATCTGGGCCAAAACTCTAAAATAAAAGAATAAAACGGCCCTAAAAAAAACTATTGCTCATTTTAACTTTTCACAATAAATTGATCAGCTGATTTAAAAAAATATTTTTTTTTGTCATGCCCGTGGGAATTTCCCAAATCCTTTCTTAGTGGATGCTTAAGTCGTGATTGCTATCGGCACGCCAAATTTTAGCCCTATCCTTCAGTGATATGAGCTGTATGTTGATAATCAGACAAACGGTAAGTATAGACAAGGCAGGAGCTTTTGGTGGTACTGGTTACTATAGATAGATAGTATTTTATTTATTTATTTTATTTGAATAAGGCACACCAACGGCATAAATATTACACGTTTCCATAACATAGTTATTATAGGTGTACACAACATTGACCTAAAATTATTGTTAAAACAACATGGAAAATACTAACTAAGAAATTATTGAAACATCACTTTTAAATTTTGGCAAGGAGTTAGAAAATATATCAATTTGGATAGTTTAGAGTTAATGGTGTTAATCCATACACATTCTACAGAAAGGAGAATTCTTACCTATATTATAATAGTATTGTTTTAAATAGGTACGGTCGTATACAAAAAAATGTTAAAAGAAAATTGGAAACGCTAAACACATTAAAAACCGACTTCAAACGCAAAAACAACCAAGTAGATTATTTCTTCATTTTTGTTTTGTTCATTTCAAACAAAGTACTGAACTGAATTTGATATAATGTAAATGGGAAAATCCTCAAGGTATCTATTAAATAAAAAAAACGTGTGGCACTCGGGGACTGCCGCGGTAAAGCTATTGCATAGCATTTTTTATCAACTTATGCATTTATAATTATTTATTTATTTTTTATTTATGCAGTATTTACCAGTACCATATAGTCCTTGGGGCGCGGGATGTTTATGTAATAAATTAACAATAATAAAGTTCATCATCATCATCCGCCATCATCAATCGCCATCGCCATCGCCATCATTATCATCATGATGGATAGATAGATGGCACTGTAAGTTTTTTAGAACTGAATACTTTTTTTTTTTTTTTTTTCGGGGTGTCAGGTTTTATTTTCGTTACGAAATTTCTTGATTCGGTCTCCTCAAAGCCCGCGATAAAGCTATACAATAGCTTTAAAAAATATTTAAATCATTTAACATCCGGCGAATCTAGGTTAGTAGTTCACAAGGATAAAGTCATAAACATAAAGCACGTAAAATTCGGCATTTGCCTACTAGTCATCTGACTTACTTTTTATGAACTGTTAAAAACGAAATTATAGTCTAAAATATTGAATTATGACGTCATATTTTTTCATTGCCGTTCACGTACTAATAGGCAATTTTAATAAAATATAAAAAAACACTACTCAATTTATTGCATTTCTTCTAGAATAGCAGTACACTTGCTCATTTGCAATATTAAATGATTTTTAATTTTATATTTATTAAAAACAGCAAATTATTTCGTTAAAGACTATGGCACTTGTGGCGGCGTCACAATGTCAGTAACGCAAACAATTGCAGAACAAACTTTCGTTTTTGACAGTTGATAAAAAGTTACTCAAATGACTAGTAGTAAAATACCGTATTATGTTCTTAAAAAAATAAAAATAATATGAAAAACGCCGTGTTACGGCTAGGGCCGCCGCCTCCTGTCCGGGAGGTCGTGGTTCGAATCCTGCCACGTACCAATGTGATTTCGAATTTAGATTTCATATGTACGTTTATCAGCCAAAAATCGTCCACAGCTGGACACGTTTATCCGACGCTCTTACAGTGAAGGAAAACATCGTGTGAAAACCTGCACACGCTTACGGAGAAACTCGCAGGTTGTATGTGAAGTCGACCAACCCGCACTGGGCCCGCGTGGTCGACTAAAGCCCGATCACCCAAATTCAGAGTAGGCTCGAGCCCTTCGGTGGGGACGTATATGAGCTGATATCATCATGAAAAACTTAGTAATTGAGTTCTTCTGAAATTGCAGAAGGAATATTTGGTGAATTTTATTAAAAATAAACTCTCGCTGTCAATTTCCCATTCATTTAGAATTATCGTGCCCAATTTCCTCAATATTGGTAAAATTTTCTTGTAAAATGGTTCACAAAGATCAAAAGCGTAAGCCAAAATTCCTAGAAATCTGCAATTATGTAAAAATCCTGTTACTTATTTAAAATTATTGTGCCCAATTTCCTAAATATTTACAAGAATAAATTCAGAAGCATAGTTCAGATTTCCACGAATCCGCAATTACGTAAAATTCCTTAGTAGGGTACTCGTTTAAAATTACCTTATCTAATTTCCTCCAATATTGGTAAAAAAAGTTGTCGCAAATAGTTACTTCAGAAGCATAGATTAGATTTCCTGAAATTCACAATAGGGTCTTTGACAGTGTTTAAAACAAAATGTAAAAATGTTATTCACTAAATAGCATTTCTCCTACAAAAGCATAAAAACTTATTCATCTAACATTTTATTCTAATTTCAATTTTATATTTATCAATATCACTAAATTAGTTCAACAGAGACAATGACGTCTCAAGATAGTAACACGAACCATTTCAGAACAAAATGACGTTTTTGACAGTTGATAAAAAGTCACTCAAATGACTAGCTGTCAAATTCTGGATTACATAAAATTTATTTGCTACCTCATAATATTTCTAAAACATTGTCGCAAATAATACCGTCGTCAGAAACATAGAACAGAATTTCAGGAATCCACAATTATGTAATACTCCTATGTTACTCATCAAAGTGACCGTAACCAATTTCCTTATAAACAGTTAACTTTGTGTGTATTAATCAGAATGATTTGTTAGCACTGTTTTATACTAAATTTGAAGGGGGCGTATTTAGGGAGGACGCTACGTCAATGGCAAAGGCAGTACGTTTAGGAGATCTTCAAATTAGTAGAGCTCTCTTTGTAGGTACACTATCGTTAAAAACCGTTCTATTTCTCTTTTCTCTCTTTTCGTGTGGTACAATTAACGGTGCTATCCAAGGGATAGACGGCGGTTGCCTGGTGTTACATTCATCATCACCCGCGGTCACGTGCAGGGCATTTAGATTTACACCTACGGACGTATGCAACGCGACCTTCATACATATCTGAAATAAGATGTACACGTTTCCTCACGATGTTTTCCTTCACTGTTAACACAATCGGTAAGTATATGTACGTAAGTTGAAAAACTCATTGGTATATTGGCCGTCCAAATTTGAAACCAGGACCTCTGGTTAGGAGGACCGAGTCGTAACCGGTTGAGCCACCGACACTTTTTTTACCCATAACGTCCCTTGGTGGACATTCCCTGTTGCTCTCAAGATTCTGACCTGACCCCCTTGACCCCTACATGGATACAGATTGGTACCAGTTTGTTTAAATTATTTCACCGTGGTTTCGTTTGTTCCGTCATTTGTTTTTAGAATGTCATTTCTCGCCTGTTGTATAAAGTGTCCGGGGATGCTTATAGCGTACCTGCTTTAAATTAAATCTAAACGAGGGGCACTAACTACCTGAGTGCGGTCCTGACTCCACTTTGTCTGGCTGGACAATCGTCACGGAATCTATGGTGCAACGCTTTTCAGAAGCAAAACAATAATGAATTCTTCGATTGTCAGCTGTTAGCGCTTACCATTGATCAATGGGTACGTGTCGCCTCATCAAAATGCGAAGGACGATCTATGTACCTACCTTGTGTATTGATTTTTTAAGATACCTATATAAGGATTTAACCGCCTATGTGGCGTAATGTTTAGTCCATTCGCTTCACACCAGGAGGTTGCGGGTTCGATTCCCGTTAGGGTCAACTTGTAAGACTCGGTTTGGTTGGTGGTAGGGTATTTTCTAAGCCCGTCTGGCTAGCTACCACCATCTTATCTAAGTCTTGCCGCCAAACATCAGTGTTAACAACATTGATGCGTTCCGGCTTGAAGATAAGATAGTCAGTTCTCCATTGCGTTAGGGAATCTTGGTAAGCCCGCTTCCATATTCGGCTTACCAATTGTGAAAAATAAAAGTTTTAATCGCCTCTGTGGCGTAATGTTTAGTCCATTCGCTTCCCACCAGGAGGTCGCGGGTTCGATTCCCGTTGGGGTCAACTTGTAAGACTCGGTTTGGTTGGTGTTACAAATGGGAGTAGAAAAATAAGTTTTTATTAATTTTGAGAGCGTTATTGACAGAAAGGTCAGTCTGAGTCAATAAACAAAATATTGCGTGTTTCCTGTGTCTAATGTTTTATATTCGATTGTGTTTATAGATATACGATGCGTAGAATATTTGTATTGTTTTGTTTATTGGTGCTCATCCGTCCGTTACAGTAATATAGTTATTACTAGCTGCTATGCGTAGCTTATGCAAAAAAAAACCGGCCAAGTGCGAGTCGGACTTGGGCAAAGTGGGGTTTTGTAGTCCTTGTAAAATATTTTGAAAAACAAAATTATTTCTACAGTTGGTAAAAAAACATTTTGTATGGAAATCTATGAACATTTTACAAATCTAACTGCACGTTTTAAGTTGGTCGACTATTACTCCTAAACTAAAAAAGCCTACTTAGCCGTGATAGTTTTCCTTTTAAATTGATTATATGTCCTACTATTTACAATTTTTTCCAATGTCCTGAAATAGCGGTTTAGCTGGTGGAGGGAAGGACATATTTGACTCTAACGAAAATTAGCAATTTAAAGCTTAATATTTCGTTAACGGATCTGTGAATCGAAAAATGATTTAAGTAAACCCTCAGTAATTTTAAAAGACCCATTCAGCGATACCCCACACGTCAGGGTAGGTCAACTTACCTTCATGCCGGAAATTTTAACAGCATTGATTTGTTCCGGCATGAAGATAAGGTAATCAATACTCCATTTGACTGACTCGTTGGCTCAGTGGTTACTGCTCTTGACTGCTGATCCGAGGGTTGTGGGTTCGATCCCCACCCAGGGCAAACATTTGTGTGATGAGCAGATTTGTTTGCTCTGTGTCTGGGTGTTAAATATCTATATATGTATGTATTTAAACGTACATAAGTATGTATATCAGTCTTTGGTTCCCATAACACAGGGAATCCTACTTTGGGGCCAGATGACCATGTGTGATTTGTCCCAGAATATTTATTTATTTATTTTTATTTATTGAATTGGGAAAAATTTGGTAAGCCCACTTCCATCCTCACTTCATCATCGTCACTTACCATCAGATGAGATGATGAAAGTGCTTACCAACTATAAATCAAAAACATATTTAAATGTTTGCCAATATGTAGTGCATTCATCAGTTTGCGTTAGGTAAAAAAAAAATATCGGCTTTTATGTCGGTGTTATCGATAAGACCTATATTATCTAGTCCTAGAGTTAGATACAGTGTATACCTAGATACAGTTTATCCAAAACGTAATCTAACATTTTGGTGGCGATATCAAGCGATATTCTATATTTGCAGTGTTCTGCAATTGATAACAGGCCATGCCCTAGGTTAGTGTTGCACCTATATCTAGAAACTTGTCGATAAAAAGATAATTTTGTTTTGATAAAAAACTAACTACTCAATCATTAAAATTTTGAAATTATAGTGGTAAGATAAATAAAAGTAAATAAAGTTAGAGATACGACCAGGGCAAACTAATTCCAAATGATTAATCATCATCATATCAGCCGAAAGACGTCCACTGCTGGACAAAGGCCTCCCCCAAAGATTACGACAACGGCGGGTCCTGAACTGCCCGCATCCAGCGGCTTCGCGCGATTCTCACCAGGTCGTCGGACCACCATGTGGGAGGCCTGCCTACGCTTATTATTATTGCCGTCCGAATGATTGTAGAAACTTTATTTACTGATTGAAAAAAGGAGGAGGTCTGTATGTTTTTTTTTATGTGTTTTACGCTTTTCTTCGCGGGTTGTGAACCAATTTTGATGATTCTTTTTAATGGATAGGTCATGCCTCCATGATAGTCCAAGGTTAGTTTTATAAAAACAATACTTGTTTAAAAAATTAACCAAAACAAAAAAAAACAAAGTTGTACTTGATTTTTGCTATTAAAGTCGACTTTAAACGTGTTCAACGTTGCCAACTATTCAAAAACATACCATTAACTTTCAATTATTTAGGAGCAATGACAATTTTTGTTTAGTATAGGCACTTTTGAGTCAAACCTTAATACTTCCCTACTTTTAACATGTTTTTTTTTTAATATTCCTCAGTATCAGCCGCCAGATGTCCACTGCCAAAAAAAAGGCTCCCCAAGGATTTCCACTACGGCCAACACTCGAAAACTTTACTGCCCCAACGATCATCTGTTCTACGAGCTATGTGCCCAGCCCACTGCCACCTAAGTTTAGTGATTCGCCATATGGCTCGCGGCTTAGAATATCCAGGCTCCCATTTCTTCCCGTGGGTGTTATAAAAAACTACTAAAGCCTGAGTTACATTGGTCAAGTGTTGTAGCGAGTCTACAGTGCCTAAGTACAGTTATACAGTTGACTAAGAGAGCATCGGTGGCATAACAGTTACAGCCGCTACTTCCTGACCGGGAGGTCATGGTTCTAATCCTGCCACGTACCAATGTGTTTTCGAATTTCGATTTCAGTACGTTTATCCGACGCTCTTACAGTGAAGGAAAACATCGCGAGGAAACATGCACACACCTGCGAAGAAACTCTTAGGTTGTGTGTAAAGTCGACCGACCCGCACTGGGCCCGCGTGGTCGACCAAGGCCCGATCGCCCTAATTCAGGGTAGGCTCGAGCTCCTCGGTGGGAACGTATATGAGCTGATAAGATGAAGTACAATTGTATTGTATGCGACTCGCTACTGTCCTTTCCGTTTACACTTTTGTACTTACTCACAGTACTTGTCTACTATGCTAAAGACTTAACCAGTGTAAATCGGGCTTAAAGGACTTAAACCGAAAGATGGGCAGCAGCGTACATTTCCGTACACATACAACCAAGCAATATAATTATACAACTAAGTTTACTTCTCGATAACTCGATATCGATAATTCACTTTATCAAGTCACTGCACTATGTTTCTCTTATCATCGCTCGCAACCGATTTTAATATTTTTTCAAATATAAAACGTACACACTAGGTAAATATCTGTGCTGAAACTTCGATCTAGGTTTTGTGCTTTGGCGTTCACGTATCAAAGTTTTAATCTTATCGGTCGTAAAAAGGTACAGGATAACATTTGGGTTACAAACAGCCAAACTAGAAATCTCTTTTTTATAAAATAATAATTTTTAAGATAGCTAAAAATCATAAAGACGATCACTTTTCATATTATTATATTTTTTTTACTCCCATTGTAGTTGACACCTGCGAAGAAACTCGAAGGTTATGTGTGAAGTCGATCAACCCGCACTGGGTACACGTGGTCGACTAAGTCCCGTTCGTCCTAATTCAGGGTATGCTCGAGCCTCTAGGTGGGGACGTATAAGAGCTGATATGATGATGATGATGTAAATTCAAAAAACGACCAACTTACCAGTCTTTAGTTTATCTTAAGTCTTCATATCTATTATGTCATTTTGTTTGTAAGGCTATGAGAAATTAACGATTAATCTATCTAGTTTTAAAGTGACATAAATATAATGAAAAAAATTGTTTGCAACCTCTATGAAACTAAACATTTTGTTTGAGTAATATTCGGGTTTAACCGCCTCCATGGCTTAACGGCTAGTCTATTCACTTCAAATCAGGAGATCGCGGATTCGATTCCCGGCGAGGTCTAACTTTTTTTAAAGACTCAGTTTGGTTGGCGGTACGGCATTTTATAAGCCCGCCTGGCTAGCTACTACCATCTTGCCGCCAAACATCAATGTTGACAGCATTGATGTGAAATGAAAATAAGATAGTCAGTTCCTCACTTGCGTTAAGGAATGTTGATAAACTCGCTTCCATCTTAGCCCAGATGATGTTAAGGGCCATTCATACGGTATTTTGCTACAAGTCATTTGAGTAACTTTTTATTAACTGGCAAAAACGAAAGTTTGTTCTGCATTCATTCGCGTTACTGACATAGTGACGTCATAAGTGCCCTAGTCTTTAACGAACTAATTTAGTGTTTTTAATAATAAATATAAAATTAAAAATTGTTTAATATTTCAAATGAGCAAGTGTTGTCGCTATTCTAGAAGAAATTCTATTTATTGAATAGGGACTAAGACTTTGCTGTTCGTCTGTCTGTCCGTCTGTCACCAGGCTGTATTTCATGAACCGTGATAGCTAGACAGTTTAAATTTTCACTGATGATGTATGTCTGTTGCCGCTATAACAACCAATACTAAAAATTAGAAAAAGTGAAAGCCTCCATACAAAAACGAGTGTGTTTTTGAAACGTGAAGAAACTAGCGCCACCTAGTTTGATAGCACGGAACTAAGGAAACCAGCGCCATCAAGTATGATGGTACGGAACCCTATGTGTGAGGATCCGACTCGCACTTGGCCGTTTTTTTTTATTTTTTTTACCGCCTTAACAACAAATACTAAAAATTAGAAAACGGGAAAGTCTCCATACAAAAACTTTTTTTTAAACGTGAAGAAACAAGCGCCATCTAGTATGATGGTACGGAAGCCTATGTGTGCGGTTCTGACTCTCACTTGGCCGGTTTTTTTTCTTCATTATTTTTTATTCGGTAAAATATCCTACAATGGATATTTAAAAAAAATAGTGTATCTCTCTAATGCATCGAGAACATTTTTTAACAAACAAACGTGAGGCTGTTATCAAACAGTGCTACTGTGCTAGCACGCTCCACAAAACGTTGACCCAGCTGCGCGCGGGTTAAAAAACTCATAGCAAACGACAAGGAAGAAAACACGCTTCTCAAGTGATAAATAGACTCTTTTATAATACATTAAAAAAACTAATTATTTATGAAAGGTAATTAACTTTATTTAACATTTTATCTAAAGATATTTAGAACTCCGACGTGCTTCCACTTGTGGAGTGCCTTTATCTCATCGTGGGAGGGAGTATATGGGAGGGGATCCGTCCAACCCCAGCAGTACTCTTATTTAATAAATTGTACAGCCATATTTATTATTATTATTTTATTTATTAATCGAAAAAATGAGTACATAGGTAAACATTAGACCCACAAAACTGAATGATCTGTGTATGTCTGTTTGTCTTGTTTAGCTCAGTGGATATAGTGGGACAAATCATACTTTTTGTTTAGTTTTAAGTCTGTTTTATACTATACGTTCTTTTTCATTTGTTTTTTTTATTATTATTTTTTTACTTTTTTGGTGTCTTCGTTATCGTGTCTTAGGACTTCTTAACTCATATGTTTTTTTGGTGTCATTTCAAATTGGTTTTTGGTGGAAACACTAGGTACAGGGTCTAGTTCATAGAAAAGAAAAAAAAATTGCGTGGTCCTTACCTTAGTAGGTCATTTTCTAAGCCCACCTGGTCAGCTACCACCATAAAATGTTATATTAATATTTGACAAGAATTTTTTTTTGTATTCTCAGCAAATCCTTTCATTTGATACCCATATTATGAGGGGTTGCTTAAAAAATAAGTGATCCACCTTTTTTGGGAGTCCGCCATATTAGATTTAAAATATCGTCAGTTGGCTATCCAAACTAAACGTGCATCCGAAATTTCAGCTCAATCGGAAACCGAGAATTGGGTCAAATTTACCTTGCAAATTTTGAATGGAACAACTTACAATACAAACAATACAACTTACATGCATACAATACAAATATTGCAAGTTAAATAAAAGCTTGTAAAAATAAGTAAAAAAACTCCTCGCTCGGCCCCCTATACATTTTCCCCCACGATACGAAGAGTTCAATTATTTTTAGATGATCACACATCGCTACGCGTCGCGTCGTAGCAGGCGACCACGTAGTACACAGACTCTACAATATTTTGGGACTTAATTCTGTCAGAAAGCATCTAGTGATAGTAACCAGCACCAACGGCTAAACGCGTTTTATGAAGCACGGATAAGGTCGAGATGTATACCAATAACAGTATTTTTTTTAATTCACCATTGGTAAGACCTTGGCATCACCTCACTTGATGGTAACGATGGCACAGTATATATATTAGTACGATGGTGACGACGATGCCGAAGATGGAAGATTCACTAACGCAATGAGAAACTGACTATCTTATCTTCAAGCCGAAACACATCAATGTTTTTAGCATTGATGTTTGGCGGCGAGACTTAGATAAGATGGTGGTAGCTAGCCAGGCGGGCTTAGAAAATGTCCTGCCACAAACCAAACCGAGTCCTACAAAGTTAGACTCCGCTGGGAATCGAACCCATGACCTCTTGATGTAAAGCTAATGAACTTGAACATTATGCCACGTATGTAGTTAAATACTTACCTAGGTAATAACCTTGTTTTAATGAAAGTTAACCTCGGTGATTGACTTTACCACGCTCATACACCACGCTCTTATTTAGCCTGCTCTGAATTACTACCCCATTTTGTTAATGATTGTATTGTCATCAGTTAGTTGTTTAACCGCCTCCGTAGCCCAGAGGCAAAAAATTCACTGGCTTTACACAGGAGGTCGCGGGTTCGATTCCCGGCGGGGTCATTTGCAAGACTCGGTTTGGTTGGTGGTAGGGCATTTTCTAAGCCCGTCTGGCTAGCTACCACCATCTTATCTAAGTCTTGCCGCCAAATATCAATGTTGATATCATTGGTGTGTTCCGGCATGAAGATAAGATAGCCAGTTCCCCATTGCGTTGGGGAATCTTGGTAAGCCCGCTTCCATCTTCGGCAACATCGGCACTTACCACCAGGTGAGATGTTGTCAAGGGTTCACCAATGGTGAATAAAAATAAAAAAAAATCTTAATAAGTGTGTAAATTTTCGATTTAATCCGACGTCTTTTAATTGGTGAAAAATCGCGTTCAAATATTCGATTACATACATACATACAATTCAACCTAAAATACATACAGGTGAAGCTAATAAAAAAGTCACTTGTAAAAAGAAATACTGCATGTTTCCAAGTCGAAAATGCAAGCCGCTGAAATAGATGACGGTATTCAATATGTGACAACACGACGTAAACTACAATTTAAAATCTACGTCACGTACCTGTTACGTCATCATGTAACGCAACTAAAATCGGAAGGCTTTCAGTGAAACCTCCATTCAGAGCTACACATAACTATCACATATGTGCGTATAACACTCACGGTTTCTCACCATTGGGTTTTCCCTTTTAATATCAAGCCTACATAGTTGGAATTCCAAAACTCGCCCTCCTATTGGTCGAATAGAGTTTGACCTTTGCTCTGATTGGTTGGTGAATACATGCAGAGTTTGTTTACGGATTTAATGTACAAATTTTCGTGATATATGGGTCGGGTGAAAATGGATTATGTGCTAAGTTGGGTAGGGTCTTATGTATTCTTGCTCGCGTAAAGGGTTAACACAGTTTTATCGTAATTATTAACTAGCAGGTTGTGTGTGAAGTCGACCAACCCGCACTGGGCCCGCGTGGTCGACTAAGGCCCGATCGTCCTGATTCAGGGTATGCTCGAGCCCCTCGGTGGGGACATATATGAGCTGAAATGAATTTAATCGTATCCGACTTGGAAAGGTTAAGTGTGTTTAAACTAGATATCATCATCATTATCATAACAGCCGTAAGGGCTCCCTCAAGGATTTCCACGACGATCGGTCCTGCGCTGCCCGCATCCGGCTTCCCACGATCGTCACCAGGTCATCGGTCCATTGCGTGGGAGGTCGCCACTCGAGAACTTTACTTCTTTCACTACGGAATATCCTTTAATTACTTTATTATCCACAATCGGTAAGCCCTTGGCACCATCTCACCTGATGGTAAGTGACGATGATGCCGAAGATGGAAGTGGGCTTACCAAGATTCCCCAATGCAATGGGGAACTGGCTATCTTATCTTCAAGCCGGAACACGTCAATGCTGTTAACATTGTTGCTTGACGGCAAGACTTAGATAAGATGGTGGTAGCTAGCCAGGCGGGCTTAAAAAATGCCCTTACACCAACCAAACCGAGTCGTACAAAGTTAGACTCCACCGGGAATCGAACCCGCGACCTCCTGATGTGAAGCCAATGGACTTAACCATTGCGCCACGGATGCAGTTACGTGTGTAAATGCATATGTGTGTATGTTACTCAATTTCTCCGCAAATAGTGAAACGATATTAATGATTTACTCTGTTTACTTTTGAGCGACGTAGGAGTGACAAAAGTGCTGTGATGGCAAAAAAATGGAAAAAAAGTTGAAATTTTGATGAGTTTAAAAAACAAAAATGTAAAATTTTGTATGTGTCTGTGTGTACCTCCGGTGCTCTTGTTCTCAAACTACTAGACGGATTTGTGTAAAATATAGGTTAGGGCAATATTATTTTCATATTCCCGCCTTTTTTTTTTTAATTTCCCATATTATGTTTTTTTACTTACCTACTCGACGCCGTTGTTGTACGTACTTACGTAGAGTATAGTAAGTATTGTTGTCGAGAAATTAAAAAATTGCGTTTAAAACTTAAAAACCGGTTAAGTGCGAGTCAGAACCACACACGTAGTGTTCCGTACCATCACACTAGATGGCGCTAGTTTCATGTTTCAAAAACAATCACACTAGATGGCGCTAGTTTCATGTTTCAAAAACCATCACACTAGATGACGCTAGTTTCTTCATGTTTAAAAAAACAAGTTTTATGTATGGAGACACCCCCCGTGTTTTTTCACTTTTTCTAATTTTGAGTATTTGTTATGGCGGCAATAGAAATACATCATGTCTAGCTACCACGGTTCATGAAATACAGCCTGGTGACAGACGAACAGACAGACAGATGGACAGCGGAGTCTTAGTAATAGGGTCCCCTTTTTAAAAATGTACAAAAATTGTACCTGGCTGTTGCGATTGAAGTCGGGCTTTTTATAAAGTGTTTAGCGTTTCCTACGCGCTTTAGTGTAGGACGTGTGCAACGCGACCTTCATACACATCAGAAATCAGATGTACAGGTTTCCTCACGTTGTTTTCCTTCACCGTTAAAGCAATCGGTAAGTATATGTACGTAAGTTCAAAAAAACTCATTGGTACCTTGGCGGTCCGGATTTGAACCCGGGACATCTGGTTAGGAGTGCCGAGTCATTACCGGTTGAGCCACCGACTCTTTGTGATGGTTCATTGAAGGAGCTGTTCAGTATGATGAAAATAAGCCCCACATTAACTTTGTTACGCTCTGCGTATAACCATGTCTATATAGAAAGTTCATTTGTCGAATAATAATTTTAAATCTAATTTAGATAAGCCGTTGCTACAAGGATATGTATAAGTAAACCGCGATAGACAAATGATAGCACTATACACTTTATTACAGGTATACTTAGTATTAATAATAGATTATTATATGGACTATAATCTGCCTAATTATTATAAAGGGTCTACCAAAATTGCTGTAGTTCCCGTTAACTGAGGCTTCTACTCATCATGTTGAACAACTTTTGTTCTACAAGTTTGCTGAAATCGCAAAAAAAAATTTGAACTCTTCATACAAAACGATCAGCTGAACGACCAATTTTGTGTGAATTTTTGTATGAAGCGTCGATTTTTTTTTTGCGAATTGACTATGGGTTCCTTGGGGAAAGTTGTTCAGTATGATGAGTAGAAGCCCCAGTTAACGGGTCTTATAGCAATTTTTTTAACAACCTGTATACAGGTGTAATAAAATTGGTGTAGGAGCAACTATTTAGTAATCTGTGGTAGGAGTCTCATCACACTTGCAAATTTTCGCGAGGAACCGATGGCTTATTAAAAACCGGCCAAGTGCGAATAGGACTCGCGCAAAGTAGGATTCCGCAGTATTATAAAATATAAATGTATAAGTATTTAAAAATCAAAATTATATTTGCAGTTGATAATAGAACATTTTGTATGGAAAATCTGTGAACTTTTGAGAGTGGTGCCTACAATGTGATTTTTTCTTTTTTCAGGTCGAACTTTAAGAACACACCAACTCATTAAGAACTCACAACTTTGAGGTAAGTTAAGATATTAAGTAGTTATTTTTGGTTGATTACAGCGAAGCAAAGTTAGCGTTATTAACTTGACAATACGTATAAATATGGAATTTATGATCCACTGTCTCCTTTTATTTACACGCTTTTTTATTCTAAGATTTCTATTTATTTGCCGTGTTAGGTATATAAGGACCAAGCTTGGCAGCTTCCCAGCAGCTTGGCAGCAACCACTTCCCGGTTTCCAATTGAGCTGAAATTTTGCATACAGTTGAGTTCGAAGAACAATGCATGGTTAGCTAAGTGATGACTCCCAAAGATGGCAGATCAGTTATTTTTTTGCACTCTCATGATAAGGATATGAAATAATTAGAAATTATTCTCAAATTAAAGGTTGTAACTAAAAGTTTTTAAATTTTTCGAAAATTTATATTATTTTTAAATCATAAATAAAATTTAAAAAATATGTAATGTACTAAGTTGTTGCGATAGAAGTCGGTTTTTAACGTGTTTATTTATGTGCCATTTATTTTACCAAAAGTCACAAATAAAATTTTCACCGATTCGCCTTCATCACAAGAGTATCAGTAGCTAAGCTGACCAAAGAGTAGGGATTATTACAAGTAAAGAGAGATTACTTTGTGATAGCAAACATGCGAATTTAAACTTACTTACAACACTGCTAACGTTCATAATATCTTGCACGGTACGGATACAAGTTTCGTTATATGAGCCTACCGTGAGTAGGGGCGCTCGTAACAAATGAAAATGGATCTTAAATTCGCATGCTGAGAGTCTGTATCACTTCGCCCGTCATGCATCTTTTTATAAACCCGCTCCTGACCCGACTGCGGCTCAACATATTATCTTCAAGGCAAGAGTGCTTAGATATTTTACCCTACCACGGTAAAAAGGGTAATTTCTGTAGTCGAGTTTAAGAACCATTCTTCACTAACGCCAAGAAAATGACGGTATGGAACGAAGTAGTAATTTTTTACTAAAAATTTGAGTGCGTTTGACTACAACTCATCTGATGGTAAGTGATGATGCAGTCGAGGATGGTACATGCAAACTCAAATAATGCCTATTCACTCTTGCCTCGAAGATCCCCAAACTATAGGAATCGGGAAACAATGACGCAGGCAAGGAGTTCACCTCCTGCGCTGTACGCGTAATAAATGAAGAAGCGTAATTAAGTATCTATATAAATAACGAAAGCAAACCCCTTTAACCTTCCGACATTTTGAAAGCCATAAAAAAAATAGGCTGAACGTTTTCACAGCCCCAATAAATTGACATTTACAACAATCACAATAAGGACTATTTGGTTATAACATTTTATGCTCAAAGAAAATTAATGAATAGTTAATAATGGTTAATATCCTCCGTTGGTTTTTTTATTCGCGATTGGTAAGCCCTTGGAAGCGGTTACGTCGATCACGCAAGTTAACTATCATCACATCAGCTCATATATACGTCCCCACCGAGAGGCTCGAGCCTACCCTGAATTAGGGCGATTGGGCCTTAGTCGACCACGCGGGCCCAGTGCGGGTTGGTGAACTTCACACACAACCTTCGAGTTTCTCCGCAGGCGTGTGCAGGTTTCCTCACGATGTTTTCCTTTACCATAAGAGCGTCGGATAAACGTACCTACATATGAGATCGAAATTCGAAAACAAATTGGTACGTGGCAGGACTCGAACCACGACCTCCCGGATAGAAGGTAGCGGCCCTTGCCGTTGCGCCACCGACGCTCTCACTGACTATAAGCATGGTCATTACCTGGATGGGTGTGACTGTAAGTGGCATGTAATATGTCGACCGTTTCTGTGCTTCGCAAGGCACGTTAAGACGAGTGTATTCCTAGCGCGCTCTTACAAATTAAGTTTGATTCCTTCTTTTTTTATTTATTCATTCATAAACAATAATATTATTGTATTTGAATGTAACAGTAGGTAGTTTAAATAAAAGACGTAACATAAAACATTGATAAAAGCAAGAGAAATCCAAAATATAAAACAAAGCTAACATAACAAATTAAATCGTCAAAAATAAAATGTCGTTAAAATTTAAATGTAATGACATAAAATTAAAATTAAAATATCGACAGTAAAAGTGTCACACAGAATAACTGTACAAAAGTAAAAATAATAGTATAAACATTAGAATTTAAAATCCTCTACTTCATAGCAACTGTTTTACAATAGTAAAGCTTTTAGTCTTTTCTTAAAAACCTTTACATCTGTATATGATAATCATCATATCACCCGAAAGATGTCCACAGCTGGACAAAGGCCTCCTCTATGGATTTCCACGATGACAGGTCCTGTGCTGCCCGTATCCAGTGACCTTCACCAGGTGGGAGGTCTACCGAGTGGAAGGGGTTCCGGTGCGAATATTAATCAAGGTTATTGAAATTCTGTAAACACGTTCTACAAACTAAACAACTCTTTACGGCATTCTGGAAAATTATCATGGAATTCTATTTTTTTTTTTTTGGGAAATCTACGAAACCATAGATACAGATATTATTTACTAGAACATATTTAGAAATTTCAATTATGTTAATGATTTATATTCGAATAAGAAGCAACTTCGTTTTAATGGATCGTACAATGGATACACTCCTCTTAAGCCGTTTAGTTTACGAGTATATGGGGCCTCTGTAAAGGTACAATTTATCTATTCAAATAAAAACATAAAGATGCTCCGTTGTCCAAAATCTTTAATCTCCAAAAGTTCTTCACTTATTAAGATGAAACTTTATACTCGTACATTTGCTGTGTGTGGGCACGCCAGGGATAATTCCTTAAGGCTTTAAGATGACTCAATCCGAGCAGGTTGAAACGTTTTAAAATAATAACGAACGTTCAAATTTTAAGTTCAAAATTTAAGTTCAAATCAATGCGGGCTTCAACGCGGCTGTTTCGTTGAAAGCGAATGCCCAGTTCTCAATTTTTAAATGTTTTCATTACTTTTCTTCACTTAAAAATAAGCTTAAAAAAGATGTGTTCAATTAAAGTCTTTACAAATTTTTGGTGTGTTGCTTTTATTCAACATTTACTATTTGTTTTCGAGAAATTTTGCAATTAATGCCAAAAACAGGGTTATTATTTGTCGATAGCGGCAATAGAAATACACACACTATTACGAATAGCGGAATAGTGGCCCTCACTTTATACCCTAAGGGTCGGTAAGTGGGGGGGGGACGCTATATCATAAACTTGGTAGTTAGAGTATCTGGTAGATGTATGAGAGGGCTTGTCTACCTATTACGGTTAATGAAATACAGCCCACTGACAGATGGACGGACGAACGAACAGCGGAGACTTAGTATTTTTTTTTGACAAATCACCCATGGTCATCTGGCCCCAAAGTAGGATTCCCTGTGTCATGGGAACCAGAGACTGATATAAATAATTAAATACGTTTAAATACATACATTTATAGATATTTAACACCCAGACACAGAGCAAACAAATCTGTTTATCACACAAATGTTTGCCCTGGGTGGGGATCGAACCCACAACTCTCGGATCAGCAGTCAAGAGCACTAACCACTGAGCCACCGAGTCAGTCAGGCTTAGTATTAGGGTCCCGTTGCTACCCTTTTTTAGTATTTGTTGTTTTACTGTCGGATTCTAATAGTAGTTACTTTACTATACTGCACTGGGCCCGCGTGGTCGACTAAGACCTGATCGTCCTAATACAGGTTAGGCTGGAGCCCCTCGCTGGGGACGTATATGAGCTGATATGATGATGACAGCACGATATCAAATCTACGTTGAAAAAACATTGTCAATATTCTATATTAATTGCATCATTGGCTTTAATAATAATATATAAAGTTTAGGTATATTTTTTCGGAGAAGATACTAGGCTTTTATCTAGCTAAGCGTTAGGTTATCTAGGATTTGAACTTTTGGTTATCAAGCATCGACTTAATTATATTATTTATATTATACAAAAAAAATTGACTTACAATATTATCTAATGAACATTGCTTTGTATGAACGTATAGGACCGTTTGACCGCCTCCGTGGTGTAATGGTTAGTCCATTCGCTTCACACCAGGACGTCGCGGGTACGATTCCCGGCGGGGTCAACTTTGTAAGACTCGGTTTGGGTGGTGGTAGGGCATTTTCATAGCCCGCCTGGCTAGCTACCACCGTCTTATCTAAGTCTTGCCGCCAAACATTGAATTGTCCCGGCTTGAAAATAAGGTAGCTAGATCCCCATTGCGTAAGAGAATCTTGGTAAGCCCACATTCATCTTCAACATCATCGTCACTTCATCAGGTGAGATGATGCCATGGGCTTATCAATTGTGGAATTTAAAAAAAGTCATATTGACGTATCTAGTAGATCTACGGGAGGGCAGCATGTTACTAGTACAGATCTACGGGAGGGTGGCATGTTACTAGTACAGATCTACGGGAGGGTGGCATGTTACTAGTACAGATCTACGGGAGGGCGGTGTGTTACTAGTACAGATCTACGGGAGAGCGGCATGTTACTAGTACAGATCTACGGGAGGGCGGTGTGTTACTAGTCAGAACTACGGGAGAGCGGCATGTTACTAGTACAGATCTACGGGAGGGCGGTGTGTTACTAGTCAGAACTACGGGAGAGCGGCATGTTACTAGTACAGATCTACGGGAGGGCGGCATGTAACTAGTACATGTCTTGATCGTTTCCTTTCTTCGCAGGTGCCAGTAGCTAACGTCAGAGAGGCCTTACTTGGAAACTTTGTCTGTCAGTGAGGTTGTCACTAGCCCTACAAGCTCCACCATTCTGGACTTACCCCCCGTGTTTGGATAAGGCCTAAACTTATCGAGCTTGGGAAGAGACCCATGGCTGGAGTGCCGGACGATGTTTCAGCCCGCGAATATTTTGATAAATTTAAAATACCGCTTCCGTGCTTGTATCTTCTCCAGATAGCGATGTTCACCCGTGAAAATCTGCACACCTTTGAACGTAGGGGCGTTAGCAAATTTAATCTTCGGAGCAACAAAAAGAAGGACCACCTGGTAGTAGAAGCACATAGGCTTACCAAATCAGAGAGATCGACGTACGTGATCGGCCCCGTTCGTCTACAATCGTTTGCCGGAATCTATTAAGAGTGCAGCGTCTACATAAGTATAAATTAAGAAAGTGGCTCCAGGAGCAATTATTTTATAATTACGAAGAATTCTTTAATAATTCTGTTGAGAACGTACCTGGAAAAGAAGGGTACCTTTAATATACAATTGTAGTTTTTATTAGTATTACTATGAAGTTTCGACGTATAACCAGTGTTATAAATAAATATTTCATTTCATTTTCATTTCATTTCATTTCATGTGGGGGCGGTATGGGTTGTCAATAGGTTGTATGGTCTCCACACCGCGTCGTTCTGGCACAAGTAAATCAGAAGACTTGAAGGGCAGCGATAGGTTTCAATTTAGTAAACAAATGTTTTATTTTTACCACAAACGTAATTAAAATAAAAAGTATGCGGGTTTTAATAAAATAAAAGACGAAAAAGTAAAAAAGGACTGAATCGCAAAAGTCGAAAATATACATAGACAAAAACTATCCAAAAAGAAGCTAACATAAAAACAGATTGAAAATACACTAAAAAGGATGATTTTGTCACACGATGGCACATAGGAGTCACAACCGCACACATAGGGTTCCGTACCGTCATACTAGATGGCACTAGTTTCTTCATGTTTAAAAAAAACACGTTTTATATATGGAGGTCCTCCTTATTTTTTTTGTTTTTATAGCGGCAACAGAAATACATCATTTCAACTGTCTAGCTATAACAGTTCATAAAATACAGCCTGGTGACAGACGGACAGACAGACGGACGGACAGCGGAGTCTTAGTAAAAGGGTCCTGTTTTTATCCTTTGGGTACGGAACCCTAAAAACCCTTATAGTATAAGTACGTCATTCAAGTAATTCAAGTATCCCTTAACATGTTTTTACTATGGTCACACCCTGGACACTTCACACAACGGGCCAGAAATGACATTTCAAAAAACGAATGACAGAAAAAACAAAATGGCGGCGAAATCCTATATCTGTATCAACCTGGGTGACGAAGGGGTGAGGTCGCAACCTAGAGACCGGCAGGGAGTGTCCATACTGTATGTTAGTACTAATATATAATATATATATGCTTTGACTATGGTCGCGCTTAATTGTACCCAAATTATGAGAAAAAAAATCTGCAGAAGAACGCAGCAAGGTCACCAGACAGTTGTTCGAATTTCTACGCTACTATTCTAACTTGAGTACTAAGGCCGAGAATCCATCGGACCGGAGCGAAACCGAGCTGTGCAAATAAAAAAAAAATATGGATCTGACGTAGGTGTTGGCAAAGATTTTGATAGCGACGATAGGTATTCCACATTGGCCAACGACTATAAAATATAGCAATACAATACAATACAGTACATTTTTTTATTGATAACTTCTTTGTTATATTATGTAAAAGTCTATATTACAACAAATAAGCTAAATTAAGCTTAAAAATTCAAAATATATTTAATAAATATATTAATTACATTAAAATGTCGAAATTAATTAAATTTTTCACAGTAAGTTATAAAACACATGGCAGTTCCATAAATCACACTAATATTATAAAGGCGAAAGTTTGTGAAAGTGTGAGTTTGTTACTTCTTCACGCAAAAACTACTGAACGAATCTGGATGAAATTTGGTAGGTAGACAGATTAGGACCTGGATTAACACATAGGCTACGTTATTTTACGATCGGCTTTCGACTCTCGCATTGCGCACCCTCGAAAAGTCATAGAAACGTTGTCCACGCGGGTCAAGCCGCGGGAAACAACTATAAAATTGGTGGAGTAATAATCAATTTTTTAATTTTCTTTTAAAGCTTTGATGGGAGGCTGCATCTACTATCTCTAATGGTACTCAATTATACTCGTGCCTTGTCCTCAAGATTAGCAGGCTGAAATAAAAAACCAATACTAGGGTTTACCAATTGTAAATTTTAAAAAAAGCTTAAAATATTTGTAGTGCACGTAAGCACCACCACTCATTTCACATTTTGCCACCTAAGACATTTAGTTATTCAACGACAGATAGAACCCACTTCTGTGAGGCCATACAACACCTACTCAACATAGGTGCCATATCTGAATGTAAAGGGCTGACGAATGCTAGTCATCTGATTTACTTTTTGTCATCTGTCAAAAACGACATTTTGTTTTGCAGCGTCATTATTTTGTGATTTTGGTGAATTAAAAATCGAAGACTTGATGGAAAACAAAACGAGTTAGGTTTTTCGAAGTTTAAGTAGGAGGGCAATTTAGTGATCAAGAGTTCATAATTTATTTCTGATGCTGTCGTCATCCCTATTCCTGTCAAGCATATTTCTACAACCCAAGCCGAGTGTCAAAATGCGATTCATTCTGAACCTAAGGTAAGTTCGTTTAATCATCAATTCTATACATTAGCTTCTTGGGATGTTCTTCACATTGACAACGATCAATTCTCAGTTGTAGAATCATAAGAATAGCAGACTGTGGAATACGACAAAAAATTATATTCACACTAGCTTTTGCCCGCGGCTTTGCCCGCGTGGACATCGTTTTTATGACTGTCTTCGAGGGTAAGTGGTGCGCGAGCCGCAAGCGGCTCGCGAGCGTGGACATGAGTTTTCCCCAGATCCCTCGGGAACAACTATGTCGGGATATGCTAATTAGTAAATTATGTCATATCCCACCCCCTCAACCATATCTGTGCAAAAAATCACAGCAAGCCGTTGCGATGTTAGAGAAATTAACCAAAAAAGAGTATTTTTTCAGTTCCCTCAGGAACTGCATGGGACTATGCTATTTTTACGGGATAAAAAGTAGCCTTTATACTTCCCAGTGACACAGGCTACCTGTATGCCAAATTTCATCAAGATTGGTTAAGGTGTTGAAGCGTGAAAAGGTAACAAACAAACACATTTTCACATTTACAATATTAGTAAGGATTAATCTGACTCATGGTTAGAACCACAAAAATCAGTACTATTTAGATTTCTGTGGTTAGAAAAAATGTTGTCACCACATTGAACTCATGAAGATAAAACTAATAATTTTAGAAAAACCTAAAATCTTTTAGGTACAAGCTTTTATTTGAAAAGAGTTTTTATGTTCAAAAAACCAAATGCTCAAATGAATATAAACAGACTGTTTCAAATTTAAAAATATTATGTAAAGATAAATTATAAAGATACTTCATTCGCTCACACCAGGAGGTCGCGGGTTCGATTCCCGGTGGGGTCAACTTGTAAGACTCGGTTTGGTTGGTGGTAAGGCATTTTCTAAGCCCACCTGGCTAGCTACCACCATCTTATCTAAGTCTTTCCGCCAAACAACAGTGTTAACAACATTGATGTGTTCCAGCTTGAAGATAAGGTAGCCCGCTTCCATATTCGGTATCATCGTCACTTACCATCAGGTAAGATGATGCCAAGGGCTTACCAACTAAGAATTAAAAAAATGACCCGGTATTCCGAATTTGGGGATGGCAACCTTAGCTATATTGAATAGCTTGTGTTTCAAGGTCGGTCTCATTTAAATTTATTAAAATCGGTTTAGTAGGTACTTTTTGGTACGTCCATATGCGAGTTTTGATAATTTTTAAGGTAACTTATGGTCTTTGTGTTATCACTTTGTAAAACAAGGTTTTTAGTGATTGTTAGGAAGTGGTTGTTGAAACAGTCTGGAATTCTGGCCTCTGAAACATTTATGCCGTTTTCTTTCAAGCAGATATCCTGGTACGACCTGGGTTTAAACATGACTTCCTCCCCAATCACTTGCCAAATCTCCTTTGCAGAGTTTTTGGCGTTCGGAACTCGCGCGTTTACATAATTGACAAAAACAAAAATGCAACAAAATTGAATTTGATTGTTGAGGTTAAAGTCTGTTAATTAAAGTTTTTAGCGTTTCCAACTATTGCGTCCCAATCTACGCAGCTCTTATCTGCGCGGCTCCAGTGTGGGACTTAACCTAACGCAACGTTCCTTGGCGACGCGAGCGCAAAACAATATCGCGAAACATCTGCCGCTATTATTGGCGGCACTATTTGCTTAAGTTTTGCGATCGAGGTCAATATTAGTAACCTACATTTTTGCATGAAAAGTATTAACGAGTTGTGTGTTAAATTTCTGCATTTTAGGAGCGTTAGGAAAATCGGTATGCCCCGGACACTTCATACTGCGAGCGAGGAGTGACATTTCTTAAAACAAATGACGGAACAGATGATATCACGGCGAAATACTTTATATGTTCGAGAACCAAACTAGTGTCAATCTGTAATACTATGCTTTCGGCTCACAGTCTAAATAATTTTCAAAAAACCTAAAAAACTTAAGGTACAAGCTTTTAATATTGCATTGTCACGCAATATACATATGCATCTAAAAAGCGTCGGTGGCTCAACCGGTAACGACTCGGTCCTTCTAAACAGAGGGTTAAAATCTGGACGACCAATGTACCAATGAGTTTTTCAAAACTTACCTACATATACTTACCGATTGTTATAACGGTGGAGGAAAACATCGTGAGGAAACCTGCACACGCCTGCGAAGAAACTCGAAGGTTATGTGTGAAGTCGACCAACCCGCACTGGGCCCGCGTGGTTGACTAAGGCCCGATCGCCCTAATTCAGGGTAGGCTCGAGCCCCTCGGTGGGGACGTATATGAGCGATATGATGATGATACGAGTACTTCAGCATCCAAAATTACAGCTCAATCGGACACCGGATAGTAGGTCAAATTTAACTTGCAAGATTTCATTACAGACACTGGGACAGGTAAAACTAAATAAAAACTTGTAAAATACCGTGAATATAAAATTGTTGTAGACCAGTTTTCTACGAGTTTTGATGAGGTGTAAATAGAAAATAACTGAGAAAAATCAAACGTATTTACGTAATAAACATTATATCATTATCACCATCATATTATCAGCCGAAGGACGTCCACTGCTGGACATAGGCCTCCCCCAGGGATTTCCACGACGACCGGTTCCGCGCTACCCGCATCCAGCGGTTTCCCGCGACCTTTACCAGATCATCGGTCTTCCACCAGGACCAAAGAAACCAAAGTAACAGACATAGCTCAGACAGAATCGCTAAACTCAAGTGTCAGTGGGCAGGGCACATAGCTCGTAGAACAGATGGCCGTTGGGGGTAGTTAAGTTCTCGAGTGGCGACCGCGCACTGGAAAACGTAGCGTAGGCAGGCCTGCCACACGCTGGAACGACGACCTGGAGAAGATCGCGGGAAGCCGCTGGATGCGGGCAACGCAGGACCGGTCGTCGTGGACATCCTTGGGCGAGGCCTTTGTCCAGCTGTGGAGGTTTTTCGGCTGATAAGATGACATACCCAAGTAAGACAACCTTTTAAATTCGGTTGGATAAAAATATTTAAAATGACTATAGTTTCTTAGATTGTCACGCCACAATCCATCCTTATTAAAAACTATTTCTTATCTTAGTCACTGTAACTTACATTTTTATCTGTTTAACGCACACAAACGCTCTTTGTATATTTTATAGTTTATACACTATACAGGGTGGAGCTGTTGAGATTATTACAATAGGTAGCTCATATATGTCCCCAACTAAGGGCTCGAGCCTACCCTGAATTAGGGCGATCGGGCCTTAGTCGACCTTAGTCCTCGCAGGCGTGTGCAGGTTCCCTCACAATGTTTTTCCTTCGACGTAAGAGCGTCGGATAAACTTACATATGAAATCGAAATCTGAAAACACATTGGTACGTGTCAGAACTCGAAGCACGTCCTCCCGGACAGGAGGTAGCCGCCCTATCCGTTACGCCACCGAGAATCTTACAACTTCAACAGGTACAACTTTTTTATATATTTAAGTGCATTTAAAAGTAGTTAACTAGTAACTACCTACCTCACTCAATAGGTGATGAGTGATGAAGAAAATTCACTTTTTTTTTTATGCACAATTGGTGAACCCTTGACATCTCACCTGGTGGTAAATGACGATGTTGCCGAAGATGGAAGCGGGCTTACCAAGATTCCCCAACGCAATGGGGAACTGGCGATCTTATCTTCATGCCGGAACACACCAATGATATCAACATTGATATTTGGCGGCAAGACTTAGATAAGATGGTGGTAGCTAGCCAGGCGGGCTTAGAAAATGCTCTACCACCAACCAAACCGAGTCTTACAATTGACCCCGCCGGGAATCGAACCCGCGACCTCCTGTGTAAAGCCAGTGAACTTTGCCTCTGAGCTACGGAGGCGGTTAAAAGAGACTCACTTCACTTAGAGAGGGATAGTTTCGTAACCATACTTCATCATCATCATCATATCAGCAAAAAAACGTCCACTTCTTGACAAAAGCAAAAGCCTCCCCCAACTGCGCTATCCAGCGGCTTCCCGCGATCTTCACCAAGTCGTCGGCCCTACGCTTGGAGGCCTGCTTACGCTACGCTACGTTAGAATTTTCTGACAATGTATATGAGTACAAGACACATTATAATATTGCCTACAATTGTTCTAAGATAACTTACAATTATTGAAGGTCGATGATAGTGCGACTAGCATAAACAAAAACATACATAATTGAACATAGCTAACAATCAGCCAACTAGTCCGAACGTTGAGTGACGCTTGTTCAATCAACGTTCGGCCTAGTCTTTCAAGTGAATATCGCCTTTCAAACAAGCAAGCCGCTCAATCAAATGGCAGATTCAACCAGATGGCTGCGATATATGTGAATTATGAATTTTGCGTCGGTGGCGTATTGGCTAGGGCCTTCTGTCCGGAAGGACGTGGTTCGAATCCTGCCACGTACCAATGTGATTTCGAATTTACATTTCATATTATGTACGTTTATCCGACGCTCGTACGATGAAAGAAAACATCGTGAGGAAACCTGCACACGCCCGCGGAGAAACTCGCCGGTTGTGTGTGAAATCGACTAGCCCGCACTGACCTCGCATGGTTGACTTAGGTCCGATCGCCCTAATTCAGGGTAGGCTCGAGCCCCTCGGTGGGGCCGTATACGGGCTGATATGATGACGATAAAATGTACTCCCTGTATTTATTATTAGTTATGTATGTCGTATAGCTCAATATTTATTAAGTGAATTAGAGAACAGAGAAACAGAGCAAGTGCCATCGGTGTGTGATACCCACTCACTACTTTATCATTCGTTTTTTTTTGTGAATTTAGCGTTTTATCGGGACCTAGGCAGATAGCTTATCGCTGTAGTTTAGGTCTCGTTCTAGTGTCACGCCATATTTTTATATAATATTATGTCATATAATAACGTACCTATTTAAATAATATTCGGTTAATTTAAATGGGTTTGATAGCGCGATAACGCTTCGGGCACTTTTGTGGAATCACGTTTGTTCTCATTGCAAAAAATGGTAACTAGAATAAATACCAAAGTGATTTAATTAGCTATTTAATTTTTATATTGAATCAATTTAAGAAAATTAGGTAATCTTTTTCATTGCCAAAAGATATTGTTTTTTTGTATAACTTTACAAATGAGACTTTTATTGAGGTATGGTAGGTCTTCAGCTTTTATTATACCTACCTATTTACATATTAACAATTTTTTTTTTGGTAGGCGTACTCTCTGAAGTTTTGCATTATAGTTTTACTAATTAGTTTTCCTACAAATTGTTTTTATAACCTACTAGTGGATGCCCGCAGCTTCGCCCGCGCAGGTCCCCATTTTTGCGGTTCCCGTGGGAATTTCCCAAAATCCTTTCGAAGCTAATGCCTACGTCATAACATCCACGTGCATGCCAAATTTCAGCCCGATCCGTCCAGTAGTTTGGGCTGTGTGTTGATAGATCACTATGTCAGTCAGTCAGTCAGTCACCTTTGAGTTATATATGTTTAGATTAGATTCGCCCGCGTGGACATCGTTTTTATGACTGTCTTTGATGGTGAGTGGTGCGCGAGCGTGGCCGTGAGTTTCCCCCAGATCCCCCGGGAACTATATCAGGATATGCTAATTAGTAAACTATGTCATTTCCCAGCCCCTCAACCATCACTGTGCAAAAAAAAATCGAGCGAGACCTACTAGTACTCGCATATGATGTGTAACATGTGACAAAATACTTTAGGTTAGTTAGATTTGATGACGATATTGTACCTGGGTGGCGGATCTGACAGTAACGAAAAAAACCGACCAAGTAAAAAAAGTTGCAAAGGTGACTATAGAAAACTGTTCAAAATTTGTAAAATTCTACGACGTACCGATTTACTTAGAATCTAGTTAAGTACCACAGTCTTATCTATGATTGTAACAAATAATTGTGAGACTGTCGACCCCACAGACAAACTGATCATTCAGTTTTGTGGGTCTAATGTTTACCTATGTACTCGTTTTTTCGATTAATAATTATATAAATAAAAATAATAATAATAAAGTGCGAGTCGGACTCTTGTAAAGTAGAATTCCGCGCTTTCGCGACTTCCTGTTACACATTTCCGTCCCATGTTACACATTTCCGTCCCATTTCACGAAATCACTCCCACAAATTGCAGGAAAGCGAGAGCAAAGATCACTTAAAAAACACAACAATCCATTATTCCGTTTGGATGATAAAGAAATGTACCAAAAAAAGACTATTTTTTCAGTTCCCTCTGGAACTGTATCGAACTATGCTATTTTCACGGGATAAAAAGTAGCCTATGACCTTCCCCGTAAAACAGGCTACTGTATGCCAAATTTCATCAAGATCGGCCAAAGTGTTGAAGCGTAAAAGGGTAAAAACAAAAACATTTCACATTGATAAATTAGTAAGGATGGTTTAAAGGGTCTGCTCTAAACCACGCCCAACGATTCTCAACCGCACTTACGGACAAAGTAAACGACAAAATCCCTTCATTCGTGGACTATATATAGTATTCATTATTTCTATGAAAACTATACATAATATTGTAACGTTTATGTCCAACCAATGCAAAGAATTCTCTTGAGGTGTTAAATATTACAAAAAGCTCATTCAAAGCCGACTAAGATAAACGACATTTATAAGCAAAACGCACCTTCGCGCCATTTTGGCATAGAGAAGCTGTTTGTAAAACGGTCACTTCTTGTTAGAGGGTACGAGTCTTTTGAAATATTTGTTAACACAAAGACCTATCTAAATTCGAGTCCTTCATATTATTTTTTAAATAACTCATAACTCATTTATTGTTTTTTTTTTGATGTTTTTGCTTCATGGCAATCTGTTTTCCAACAATAAGCTACTTCTTTGTTTGATTTCTCTGTTTATGTTTTCCTCAAGAGCCATACTCGTATGAAAATTCTTTTCACACGACTCTCTTATTATTATTACACGTATTATATTATTACACGTCAAAAAAAGAAGATAAAAATTTAAAGTATAGTTAAATTCTATACTAATAAAGTAAAGGAAATAAAAAATAGCCAAAGAAAATAATAAAATAATCAAATTAAGTATAGTCAAAAACACAGGATAATTAATAAATAGAATCACAATGTCACCTTCACATTTTAGTTTTTAGTATCAAAAGCTCGTCTACATTATAGAACTTTCGAAACCCAAAAAATTTTAGGTACAAGCTTATATTTGAAAAGGGTTTATATGTAAGCTTTAAAAGGCAAATGCTCCAACTAATTTAAGTAACCGTTTCAAAATCCAATAAGTTTAGTAATACGTTAAAAATTAAAAACCCAACTGCGTAAAAACTTAACCCCGTTTTTTCGGCCAGTCGGGTGAAAAATTTATCCTATGTCACTCACGGGATCAAGACTATTTAACGATGTCTCATACGTTCAAATCCTTCAAAACGTTCAGGCTGTAGCAGGGAACATAGAAATCTACACACATACATACATACATTCGGAAAACATAACCCTCCTTCTGAGGCAGTTGGGTAAAAAGGCAAACACTCGTAAACGGATGCTGTCCGTGTGAACTGGCCTACTTTTGTCAAAGGCATTAAGGACATATTCAAATATATTGTTTTCATGTCCTAATGATCGTATTTGTTTTATATCAATGATTTTTTCTGACATTATTAACTGACTATTGTTTGTATTTAATTTTACACAATCTAACGTAATGTAATTACCTACTATTTTATGACTATCAGAAAGAGTGTAATATGCATCTATTTAAAAATAAACATTTTGAATCTTTTTCTTTTGTTTTTTTTTGTTTTGGAAAAACTTACAGACAAATTAAAAACTATAAACAAACTTAAATAGATAAAAACAATGCCATTAAAAAGTTTCCACCAATAAAATTAACAAAGCGCATCACAAAAAAATGATATACCTATATGTAAAGTAGTAAATCAATTGTGGAAAAAAGGAAAATAAACAACAGCAAAAAAAAAAACTTTAAAAAAAAGTAAACTTTAAAAAGAATTCGCCTTGTGGTTAAGGTACTGGAGCAAAAGAGGTCAAAATTAATAATTAATTCATCTTTTTTAACATTACATTTTGGACATCGAGCATGATATTGCAAACGCGCGGTCCCTTCCAAAAAATATTTTGTCTCCATTCAACCAAAAGTATTATTTTACATGAAAGTTACGTCCCTTAGAATCACAAAACTTAAATGTCATAAAGCGGGGTGGTAAAGTTCTCGAGTTGCGACCGCTCACTGAAAGACATTGCGTAGACAGACCTCCGACTCGGTGAACCAACGACTTTTAAAAGTCGTGGGAAGCCGCTCGATGCGGGCAGCGCAGGACCGGTGGCCGTGAAAATCCTTGGGGAATGCCTTTGTCCAGCAGTGGGCGTCTTTCGGCTGATATGATGATGATGATGATGAAGCACCAACACACACGTGACCCATTTTTATGCAACTCCCATAGTTCTAACTAGCGCATTTCTGACATTCAACTTGGCAAACTTAACTTTACATATTATCCTCCCCCACATCACACTTATCTCAACTACTCAAGAGCTACATTCGATTTTCTGGCCACTAGTGCCAAAGTAGTTCCGTTGAGAAGTTTTCAAACAAAAAGTAGACAATACGGCACAGTGACCATATTTCATATTAGCTGGACAATCGGGTGTAGGGTTACATGGAGGTATGTCGGACGTCACTCATAGCGATAGAGACTGTGGCGATAGGACACCAGGCCACATAAACTACTCAAGACATTAAAAAAAACGCTAAACACGTTAAAAAACCGACTTCCATCGCAACAACTTCGTACAATTTTGCTATATTTTTTTTTTTGGATTTTGTTAATTTTCTAATAAAGTACTACACCGATTTTGATAAAATTTATATTGGACCACACGGGAAGCACTATCTTTCAAATATAATTGAAAAAGCTAAACACGTTAAAAAACCGACTTCCATCGCAACAACTTAGTACATTTTTGAATTACTATTTTTGGTTTTTGTTAATTTTCGAATAAATTACTAAACCGATTTTGATAAAATTTATATGGGACCACACGGGAAGCACTAGCTTTCAAATAAAAAAAGAATCATAAAAATCGGTTCACCCAGTCCAAAGTTATGAGGTAACAAACATAAAAAAAACATACAGATGAATTGAGAACCTCCTCCTTTTTGGAAGTCGCTTGAAAATAAGAATCATCAAAATCGGTTGACCTAGTCAAAAGTTCTGAGGTAAGACACATAAAAAAACACATTCGAATGGAGAAGCTCCTCCTTTTTGGAAGTCGCTTGAAAATAAGAGCCACCTAAAACTCAGGTCCTTCTCACCTCTTCGTTCCAGCGGTACCTAGGACGCCCGACCGGTCGTTTTCCTGTCGGTCGTCCCGTGTACGCTCTCTTTACAGCACGATCAGGTACATAAGGACCTGAGGGCCCTCCAGTGTCCCGATTGGCGTGAGGAGGCGCAGAATAGGGTCGCTGAGCCAGTGAAGTAAGTGAGTAGTAAATTTACTACATACAGTACATTTTCATACAAAGAGGTGGTCCAAACAGTTACGATTTTTTTTTATTAAGTAGTCAGGTAACTTACGAAGTGCAGCAATTAGGGTAGATCCCTGGCTACAAATGTGTCGAAGACCTCAACATTCTGCAGACCCTCGGAAACTCAGTGGACTGCTCAGATGAGAGCACACAGTAAATTGGGAAATTTTCCATACATTTTTTGGTAAAAAAAAATAATCAGAAATAAGAAGGTCCGCAGGAGAACCAAAGCAACCGACTTAGCTCACAGAATCGCTAAACTGAAGTGGCAGTGGGCAGAGCACATTGGGGCAGTTATGTTCTCGAGTGGCGACCGCGCACCGGAAAACGTAGAGTAGGCAGGCCTCCCACGCGGTAGACCGACGACCTGGTGAAAATCGCGGAAAGGCGCTGGATGCGGGCAGCGCAGGACCAGTCGTCGTGGAAATCCTTGGGGGAGGCCTTTGTCCAGCAGTGGACGTTTTTTGACTGATATGATGATGCTGATGATGAGTAGAGTTTTCTTAAATATACCACATAATAATATTTAAAAAACATAATTAGTTCCCATAACATAAATATTTTAATACGAGTAACATAATTAGATATTTTTTAAGAGTATCTATAATAGGTAGTCTTTTAAAATACAAAATCTGAAAAATTGTCATTTGGTAAAAAAAAATAAAAAAAATCGGTGTATAGTAGTTTCTCTGCTGGACATTAACAAACGTATTTTTTCTAGAACACATTTTTTGGTGTCCACAAGTTATACTGAGTGCATTCATAGCAAAATCTCGAAGCAGGTTTTTTGGACGATCACATAACTTCCTATTACTCCTTCGTCACTTGAGGCTAACAATTAATAAATTACAGCCTGAAAAACAAAACGCCGCACGTTCCGAAATTCGAATTATGCTAATAAAGCCCTACACAACATGGGAAAGTTCAGCAAAGACTTTACTTCTAGATGTCTTTACACAAAATAAAAGGTAAAATTCTAGCTAGCAAAGGTCGGACCGATTCTTGAAAACCAACAAAACATTATTATGTTTCGTTTTAAATGTATAGGCATGACGAAAAGTTTCAACATAGCATTTAACTTACTAACTGCGTATTTCAGAGAAGTTTTTCTTTTATTTTTCAGACTTTTTAAAACTAAACGGATGAAAATCATTGGAATGAAGTCACAAAAGTTCTTTTTTTTTCTTACATTCACGTTTTCTTAACAATGGGCAGTTAGTAAAAGTTCAGTTAGAATAAAACCTTAAAACTTTGTGCCTAATTATTAAGTATACGTAACCAAACCAATTCAGTTTTAAATTTTCCCAGACAAGTTCTGTATTTCTCGTAAAGTTCCGAACATGTGTTTTTGCATTCGACCTTTGCGAACTAATTAAATAAATATTTATTTCGTACAAATATCCATTTAAGTAATATAGTGTATAATAGTGTATACAGAGTAATTATAAATTCGACGTGATCCTTTTAACGGATAAACTACAAGAAATGTGTTCTCGAAAAAATGCGTGTTTTTATGTCCAGCAGAGAAACTACTACAGCGAATTCGATAAAATTTTGTTACTTGCCAAATTAACATTTTTCTACTTTTTTTTTACGTCTAATTTAGACCCAAAAAAGTCGTATTACCAATAGTAAAATTATAAAAAATAACTATGTAAGTAAGTAAGTAATTAAGTAATTCTTTATTCGCTTTTAAACAAGGTACTACAAGTAAGATGTTCTATTTAACAATACAGAATCACTTGTTTAGCCATTAATATAGCATGCAAATGTTAACACAGCAATAAAAGGTAGGTACGTATTTAAATCTTACAGTCATATACATGTTTAATTTTTTTTTTTTATTCTGCACCACTAACCTGTGATCCAAAAACTCACCAAGAGAGTAGAACATGTTTTGAAGCAGCCATTCGCGTAGACATTTTTGAAACTTGGTCGGAAATCAACGATTTTCAAGTTATAGCCAATTTAATTTTCAAATTTTTAATGAAAAACGCATGGATTTAATTATTTGTGAACAAAAAATAATGATTTCTGTTAAGGTGCATCAAGACTCAAAAAAATTTTCCAACAATTTTCTATGGAAAAAATCAGATCTCGATTTTTCGATTAGCGCACGAATAAACGTTATTCAAAATTTTCAGTTATTAAAAATTCAGGTATTATTAAAAATTGGTATGGGACTTGACAGAAATCATAATTTTTTTGTTACTATTAAATTTATGTTTTGCTAATTTTATACCTTTTTTGAAAGCTGAATAATAGCGAAGAATTCAAACAATGCGTTTTTCATACAAAATTTTAAAATTAAATTGGCTATAACATGAAAATAGTTAATTTACGACCCCTAGTTAATACAACCTTTTGTTTCTTAATTAGTTTGTATGTATATTTGTTACTCTTTCACGCCTAAACCGCTGATCGGATCTGAATAAAATTTGGTAGGTAGACAGATTAGGACCTAGATTAACATATAGGCTACTTTTCCACGCACGCACTGCGCACCCTCGAAGATAGTCATAGAAACTATGTTCACGCGAGCGAAGCTGCTGGCACTGCGCACCCTCGTAGACAGTCATAGAAACTATGTTCACGCGAGCGAAGCCGCTCGCACTGCGCACCCTCGGAGACAGTCATAGAAACTATGTTCACGCGAGCGAAGCCGCTCGCACTGCGCACCCTCGGAGACAGTCATAGAAACTATGTTCAAGCGAGCGAAGCCGCTCGCACTGCGCACCCTCGGAGACAGTCGTAGAAACTATGTTCACGCGAGCGAAGCCGCTCGCACTGCGCACCCTCGGAGACAGTCATAGAAACTATGTTCACGCGAGCGAAGCCGCTCGCACTGCGCACCCTCGGAGACAGTCATAGAAACTATGTTCAAGCGAGCGAAGCCGCTCGCACTGCGCACCCTCGGAGACAGTCGTAGAAACTATGTTCACGCGAGCGAAGCCGCTGGCACTGCGCACCCTCGGAGACAGACACAGAAACTATGTTCACGCGAGCGAAGCCGCTCGCACTGCGCACCCTCGGAGACAGTCATAGAAACTATGTTCAAGCGAGCGAAGCCGCTCGCACTGCGCACCCTCGGAGACAGTCGTAGAAACTATGTTCACGCGAGCGAAGCCGCTGGCACTGCGCACCCTCGGAGACAGACACAGAAACTATGTTCACGCGAGCGAAGCCGCTCGCACTGCGCACCCTCGGAGACAGTCATAGAAACTATGTTCAAGCGAGCGAAGCCGCTCGCACTGCGCACCCTCGGAGACAGTCGTAGAAACTATGTTCACGCGAGCGAAGCCGCTCGCACTGCGCACCCTCGGAGACAGACACAGAAACTATGTTCACGCGAGCGAAGCCGCTGGCACTGCGCACCCTCGGAGACAGACACAGAAACTATGTTCACGCGAGCGAAGCCGCTCGCACTGCGCACCCTCGGAGACAGACACAGAAACTATGTTCACGCGAGCGAAGCCGCTCGCACTGCGCACCCTCGGAGACAGTCATAGAAACTATGTTCAAGCGAGCGAAGCCGCTCGCACTGCGCACCCTCGGAGACAGTCGTAGAAACTATGTTCACGCGAGCGAAGCCGCTGGCACTGCGCACCCTCGGAGACAGACACAGAAACTATGTTCACGCGAGCGAAGCCGCTCGCACTGCGCACCCTCGGAGACAGTCATAGAAACTATGTTCAAGCGAGCGAAGCCGCTCGCACTGCGCACCCTCGGAGACAGTCGTAGAAACTATGTTCACGCGAGCGAAGCCGCTCGCACTGCGCACCCTCGGAGACAGACACAGAAACTATGTTCACGCGAGCGAAGCCGCTGGCACTGCGCACCCTCGGAGACAGACACAGAAACTATGTTCACGCGAGCGAAGCCGCTCGCACTGCGCACCCTCGGAGACAGACACAGAAACTATGTTCACGCGAGCGAAGCCGCTCGCACTGCGCACCCTCGGAGACAGTCATAGAAACTATGTTCACGCGAGCGAAGCCGCTCGCACTGCGCACCCTCGAAGACAGACACAGAAACTATGTTCACGCGAGCGAAGCCGCTCGCACTGCGCACCCTCGGAGACAGTCATAGAAACTATGTTCACGCGAGCGAAGCCGCTCGCACTGCGCACCCTCGGAGACAGTCATAGAAACTATGTTCACGCGAGCGAAGCCGCTGGCACTGCGCACCCTCGGAGACAGACACAGAAACTATGTTCACGCGAGCGAAGCCGCTCGCACTGCGCACCCTCGAAGACAGTCATAGAAACTATGTTCACGCGAGCGAAGCCGCTCGCACTGCGCACCCTCGGAGACAGTCATAGAAACTATGTTCACGCGAGCGAAGCCGCTGGCACTGCGCACCCTCGGAGACAGACACAGAAACTATGTTCACGCGAGCGAAGCCGCTCGCACTGCGCACCCTCGGAGACAGTCATAGAAACTATGTTCACGCGAGCGAAGCCGCTGGCACTGCGCACCCTCGGAGACAGACACAGAAACTATGTTCACGCGAGCGAAGCCGCTCGCACTGCGCACCCTCGGAGACAGTCATAGAAACTATGTTCACGCGAGCGAAGCCGCTGGCACTGCGCACCCTCGGAGACAGACACAGAAACTATGTTCACGCGAGCGAAGCCGCTCGCACTGCGCACCCTCGGAGACAGTCATAGAAACTATGTTCACGCGAGCGAAGCCGCTGGCACTGCGCACCCTCGGAGACAGACACAGAAACTATGTTCACGCGAGCGAAGCCGCTCGCACTGCGCACCCTCGGAGACAGTCATAGAAACTATGTTCACGCGAGCGAAGCCGCTCGCACTGCGCACCCTCGGAGACAGTCATAGAAACTATGTTCACGCGAGCGAAGCCGCTCGCACTGCGCACCCTCGGAGACAGTCATAGAAACTATGTTCACGCGAGCGAAGCCGCTCGCACTGCGCACCCTCGGAGACAGTCATAGAAACTATGTTCACGCGAGCGAAGCCGCTGGCACTGCGCACCCTCGGAGACAGACACAGAAACTATGTTCACGCGAGCGAAGCCGCTCGCACTGCGCACCCTCGTAGACAGTCATAGAAACTATGTTCACGCGAGCGAAGCTGCTGGCACTGCGCACCCTCGTAGACAGTCATAGAAACTATGTTCACGCGAGCGAAGCCGCTCGCACTGCGCACCCTCGGAGACAGTCATAGAAACTATGTTCACGCGAGCGAAGCCGCTGGCACTGCGCACCCTCGGAGACAGACACAGAAACTATGTTCACGCGGGTGGGTACATGTAACTCGAACAAAAATCTCCATTTAAATATTAAACGATTAATTTATCGAAAAAATGATCATATCAAAAAAGCTTTGAAAGGCCTGTTTAACGATACCCCAAACGACAGAGAACAAAAAAAATTGACCCCTATAATAATTTTATTTAGAGATTTCATTTTGTAACTTTAATGGATTCGCAGATTTGTGTAACAATAACCAATTTCAGCTTTATATCTAAATAGTCTTTGATCACCGTCTGTGACACCGGACGGTCAGAGAGACAGACAGACAGACATGATGAAACTACGAGTATAAGGGTTCCTAATTCGACTACGAATCCCTAAAAACTAGACAATTCCAATTTTATGTGTTTGGCCACTGTCGGAAGTTTATTAAGCCGCCTGGCATCTAACTTGGCTTAAAAACTACCACCTAGTAATAAAAATCAGCACCAATGACATAACATGCCATACGAAGCACGGAAGTCCCTATAAAATTCAAATAACTCTTTATTGTACATCAAAATAAATACATATGCAAAATTTAAATTAAAAACTACGAGACGTACAATTTAGGCGGTCTTATCGCTGAGATCGATTTCTACCATACAACCCAGTGCTCGGAAAAAAAGCAAGGAAACAGGTAGTACGTGAGCAACAACAACAGAAAAAAAAATATAAATAATTTTAAACTAAAATAATGTTAAAGAACTTTCAGTGCGTCTCAGCGAGACTACTGGTGACCGCAAGGCTGGCAGCTTTTTAGGGCAACGCATAAGCATCGCCATCCAGCGCGGAAACGCTGCCAGTATGCTGGGTACCATGCCTTGTGGGGATGCACTGGACGGCATTTATCTATATATATATATATAAAAGAAAGTCGTGTTTGTTACAACACTTATAACTCGAGAACGGCTGGACCGATTGCCATGGTTTTTGATTTGTTGGATTTGTTTCCGTCCCGAATAGCAGAATACATCTTAAAAACAATAAAACGGGTTTTCCTTCCTGACGCTATAACTCCAGAACGCACGAACCGATTTCGCTAATTCTTTTTTTGTCGAGTTCGTTATTGTCAGGAGAAGGTTCTTATGTAGGGTAGGGTAGGGTAGGGTAGGGTAGGGTAGGGTAGGGTAGGGTAGGGTAGGGTAGTGTAGGGTAGGGTAGGGTAGTGTAGGGTAGGGTAGTGCAGTGTAGGGTAGTGTAGTGTAGGGTAGTGTAGTGTAGGGTAGTGTAGTGTATGTAGGGTAGGGTAGGGTAGTGTAGGATAGGGTAGGGTAGTGTAGTGTAGGGTAGTGTAGAGTAGGGTAGGGTAGTGTAGTGTAGTGTATGTAGGGTAGGGTAGGGTAGTGTAGGGTAGGGTAGTGTAGTGTAGTGTAGGGTAGGGTACGGTAGGGCAGTGTAATGCAATGTAAGGCGGTACGAAGTTCGCCGGGACAGCTAGTTATTTATAAGATAATTAGTTATACGCAGACATGTAACTATTAACAATAAATATTTTAGCACAACATGTTTAATTATAATCTATTTGATGCCAAAATTGTTACCAGCATAAAAAATATGAGTAACTATGTATATTAACCTTAAAATTTTAAACTTATACTAAAACATATAAAGCTATTATCACTTCTTATACACTAACAATTTAAATATTTTTATTTTCCGTTACCTTATGCCAGTTTAGGCCTATTAAATATTGGGTCAGCCTTGTAGAAACCTTTATCAACAAAAGACATGTCATAAAAAGAGAGTTTTCAATAAATAATTCAATCTATTAATCATAACGTTTCCGTACTATATAATTGCAATTAATTGCAAGCAAAAATAGGCCAAGACAGCAATAACTCACGAGGAAAAAACAAGCAACTATCTATACTATTTATCACTGTGACCTGTATTTTTCTGATGTTAGTTTGTGTATCTAACTTTTATAGATAGGGAGGCAAGTTTCACACAATTTTCGCACTTTGCAAGTTGTACAGTACTTAGGTATGCTCATCATCGCATCAGCTCATATACGTCCCCACCGAGGGGCTCGAGCCTACCCTGAGTTAGGGCTATCGGGCCTTAGTCGACCACGCGGACCCAGTGCGGGTTGGTCGACTTCACACACAACCTTCGAGTTTCCTCGCAGGCATATGCAGGTTTCCTCACGATGTTTTCCTTCACCGTTTATGAGCGTTGGATAAACGTACATATGAAATCTAAATTCGAAAACACATTGGTACGTGGCAGGATCGACCACGACCTCCCGGACAGGAGGTAGCGGCCCTTGCCATTACGCCACCGACGCTCTTAGGTATGACTACTTGTAATAATTATAGAATATTTTTTCTGTGTGACTTTGTAACTGACCTCTGTTAAACTTGTTTGAAAATTGATTACAGCTAAAAAGATACAATGATATGGTCTGATAAAAGGATGGACAGACTGACAATGTATAGGCTTAAAAATTGATCGGTTAATTTTTCGCTTGCTGTGTTTTTGAGTGTTAAATTTTTAGTAGGTATGTATTTAAAATATCTGGTTCTCTTACCGCAGTGAGGCAATCGTATTTTGGAGCCACGTGACCGTGTTGGATTTGTTACTGAATTTTTCATCATCATCATACTAGCCGAAGGACGTCCACTGCTAGAAAAAGACCTTCCCCAAGGATTTACACTACGACCGATCCTACGCTGCCCGCATCCAGCGGCCTCCCGCAACTGCAGATTATTTTACTGAATATTTATTTATTTATTATTAACTGACATCCTTTCTTTCACAGACTCCCCATGACAAACTAACTTGCACAAACAAAAGAATAAAATCCAAGATGGTGGATACACAGCACTTCTGCCTGCGGTGGAACAACTATCAAAGCAGCATCACCAGCGCCTTTGAGAACCTCAGAGATGATGAGGATTTCGTGGATGTCACACTGGCGTGTGATGGGAAGAGTCTGAAAGCGCATCGGGTGGTACTATCAGCATGCAGCCCCTATTTTAGGGAACTTTTAAAGGTAAGAACAAACTATAGAATCAATTTACGGTACTATTTAAAGGAACTTTAAAAATAATAGTTCCCGCTTTAGGAGGCTTTGCTTTAAAATTAATAGTTGGCACTTTAACTTTAAAACTTCTAATATAAAGCATCACCCATGGTACCTACACCATATATCAACCAAAAAAAAGCAAAAGGTATAAACAAAAGTACTATGGAATTGACATTTGAAACTGTCAAATCCCAACTAAGTTTGTTTACATTGTGCTTTTTTTGATTGATATAATATATATACTATTTCAGTGTGGGGAATATGGAGAAGTTCAAGATGAGCGTCATGCAATGACTTCTAGGCGTCATGCGATGTTTGTTCTGGAACTTCTCTCGGTTCGCGCAAAAAAGACTGTGTTTCATACGATTCTATTGAAAATAAAAGACGATTCTGGGACCATAATTCCACCTCCAAAGTACATCATCAGATCAATTTTAAAATAACAAAAGGGTCTATTATCACTGGGAATACGGCTTTATTCCAAATTTCAGCTCAATCGGAAGTCGCTGGAAGTCGCTCTACAAAATCGATCGCCAAATATGAACTAAACAAACATACATACATTAAACATTACAAATTAAAATAGTGCGAATCAACAACAACATAAATGCCCGAGTTCGTATTAGTAGGAGCAACAAAAGTTAATTTGTCAGGTGTGGGGTTCGAACCCACGCTCCCAGAGGGAACCAGAGCTTAAATCTGGCGCCTTAGACCACTCGGCCAACCTGACACAGACAACCGCGGCGAAATTATGTCTTAGTCTCCGCGGAGTGTGGCTGATGCAACACTGTGACGTAGCGCTAAAATGACGTAATTTTGTGATATAAATGTCGCATATATTAAGTAACTTTGTTGCGTATGTTGTTGCGCTGTAATCTATCGCATTGTTTAATAGAAAAAGTATGTCCATTGTTTCAAAATTTCAAAGATGATTCAAGTTAAAGGTATATTGAAATTACTATTTGATTGAATTACTGAATACACAAAAAATTTATAGTGACGTGTCGGTCGATGTCAATGTCGAGAGCGAGTTGTACTCACGCACCAAGGGTTCCGTACCACAACATTTTTTGTACGGAACCCTAAAAAATGTATCAAGTAGATCAATTATATTTATTTCTTTAATAAAATAATTAATATCGAGATACATTTTTTTTCTTTCATTCAGTTTATTCTTAAAGTAATTCTTAACGTGAATCCCACTCACACTTGGCTGGTTAAGTAAGTAGGTACTCATAAAATAGATAACGTTACGCATAGAGCAATTCTCTACGAAAAACGTCTGATTGAAAACACACTTTTTGCAGTTGAAATAAAATATCCTATATATTGGTCTACATCGCGGGCTACGCTACAATTATCAATGTAATTTTGTAATCGCAAAAATATTTTTTTATATGATTTGACCAAAAAATAAAAATAAAACAGTTTTTTTTTACTTGTAATGCGAAACCTTGCTTCTTGCCAAATTTCCTGATTTTTCCTGTTCTTTTTTTTAAGGTACGGAACTTTAAAAAGGGTGGTCTCTATAAAAAAAGGGTTTTAAAGTTTTTTTTCTTTATGCTTACATAATACATATAAGCGTCAAAATTGGTGTAAATATTGTGCAAACCCTAAAGTAAAACAAAAAATTATAAAACAGGCCAAGTGTGAGTCGTACTCGAGCTAAGAATCCCGAAATGAATTTAAATAAAACTTGGCCGACTTTTTTAAATTCAAACTAGAGGTAAATGACAATATGGTCATAAAACAAGTTTTTTTAAGATACGTTTTTTTTTAAATTCACAATTGGTAATCTCTTGACAACATCTCACCTGGTGGTAAAAGATACGGAACTGGCTATCTTATCTTCATGCCGGAACACACCAATGATATCAACATTGATATTTGGCGGCAAGACCTAGATAAGATGGTGGTAGCTGGCCAGACGGTCTTAGAAAATGCCCTACCACCAACCAAACCGAGTCTTACAATTGACCCCGCCGGGAATCGAACCCGCGACCTCCTGTGTAAAGCCAGTGAACTTTGCCTCTGAGCTACGGAGGCGGTTAAACTATTTACAGTGTTTTTAAATGCCTTTCTCCACCAGTCCACGCCATGCAAGCACCCAGTCATCGTGCTTCAAGACGTGGCCTTCACGGACCTTCACGCGCTTGTGGAGTTTATCTATCACGGTGAAGTGAACGTTCATCAACGGAGCCTCTCCTCTTTCCTGAAGACAGCTGAGGTGCTCCGCGTATCAGGGCTCACGCAGACTGACGATGCGCAAGGGGTGAGTCATTAGATTCAAGTACGTGATGTACCTTCGAAGTCAGTTAAAAAATCCTTACTTCCTTACTAATAATATAAATGTGAAAATGTGTTTGTTTGTTTCTTTGTTACCTTTTCACGCTTCAACGCCTTGACCAATCTTTATGAAATTTGGCATGCAGGTAGCCTATGTCATGGGGAATGACTCTGTAACGCTGTCAACGGGACGCTGATATTGCTTTTAAGGGAAATCATGTGTTACACATACGACTTCTAGTACAGTCGCCATCAGATATATCGTAGCGGGCGAGGTGTTAAAATATTTCTGAGCAGTATTAAATTTTAATAAATTATGTACATAATATCTGAACATCTAATCCTTACTATAATATTATAAATGTAAAAATGTGTTTGTTTGTTACCTTTTCACGCTTCAACGCCTTGACCAATCTTAATGAAATTTGGCATGCAGGTAGCCTGTGTCACAAGGAAGGACATAGGCTACTTTTTATCCCGTAAAAATGTCATAGCCCGATGCAATTCTCAAGGGAACCGAAAATATACTCTTTTTTGGTTAATTAACATCGCAACGGAACAATGGATTGTGTGATTTTTTGCACAGAGATGGTTGAGGGGGTGGAAAATGACACGATTACTAATAAGCATATCCTGACATAGTTCCCGAGGGATCTGGAGAAAGTTCATGTCCACGCTCGCGAGCCTCAACGCACCGCGCACCCTTTAAGTCGGTCACAAAAACGATGTTTGTTATAAATATTTAAGCAGCAGATTTTTTAAATATGTAGCATTTTAGAAATAGTATCTACGTTACGTCATTGTGTATGAAGAATATATTGAAAAATATGCTGCTCAGATATTTATGACCAAATAGATGTTCAGATATTAATAGCAACTCCTAGTGTAGGTACATAATTTATTGAAATTTAACACTGCTCAGAAATATTTGAACACCTCGCCCGCTACGATATATCTGATGGCGACTGTACTAAATAAATGGCCAGCAATATAATTAGTTTGATAAGTGTTATGGATCAGACGACCAATAAATATTAGAGCAAAGAAATAAACTTTTACTGGCGTTGAAAATTTGTAATTAATTAACAAGCAATAGATTAGTAAAAATTAAGTAAGCCCGCTGTTACTTATTATACTGGCAGTACTTAAGGAGGCGTTTTTCTCCAGATAAAAATAACGGGGAGCCAAGGTGGAATATAAAATTGAACTAAATTAGTAGGCATAATTTAAAAAATACTTAAACGGTTTAATAAGTAGCAGGTGAAAGCGTAAATGTGCCAAATGTGGGACAAATCTAAAGTAAACAAATAATATAGAACGGTATAGAATTCCGCAAACTAACGCTGGAATTGGTGATGTCAACTGATTACAGCTGTTTTCGGTTCTTACTAATTACATTTTGAGAAAAACCGTTTTTAGGTATTTTTAGGTTTCCTAATTTATTGTTAAAAATGGAATAATAACAAAAAAAATTGTAAAATTATTATTTTTTTACAGAAATTTTAATGAAATCAATCATTAGTGATGTGATAACTACATTTTTACAACTTAATTGAATGCAAGAATCTAAGCTATTTTATATTCGCAATATTTTCACGTCCCAAATACCGCAATGTCTCAAGACTAAGGTTTTTATCCAGTGTGTGTTGCCAGTGATGGTTTACTGAACTGAGACATGGTCGCGTACTATGGGCCTCATAAGAAGGCTCAAGGTCATCGAAAGGGCAATGTAGCGTGCTAGGCTCAGAGTTTCTCTGCGTGATCGAGTCAGAAACGAGGAGATCCGCAGGAGAACCAAAGTAACCGAAATAGCTCACAGAATCACTAAACTGAAGTGGCAGTGGGCAGGGCATAGCTCGTAGAACAGATGGCCGTTGGGGCAGTAAAGTTCTCGAGTGGCGACCGTGCACCAGAGAACGTAGAGTAGGCAGGCCTCCCACGCGGTGGAATGACGACCTGGTGAAGATCGCAGGAAGCTGCTGGATACGGGCAGCGCAGGACCGGTCGTCGTGGAAATCCTTGGGGAGGCCTTTGTCCAGCAGTGGACGTTGAGTTGGCAGTCGGCTGATATGATGATCTAGCTATTAGTTCATTTCAGGAGGATAATAAATTAAATATTTTATACTTATTCATGATTTTTAGCAGTAGTACCATGTATGAGCTAGGTAGGTAGTGACTCACCAATATTGCTACGGGAAAGTAATATAAGTATTACCACAAACCAATAACCGATTAACGTAAGCAATATATTTAACAATTCATTATAACTGAAAAACATCAAATGTTGGTTTATACATAATTAATAACTTTTTAAACTAATACTCACTGAAAACTATGAGTTCTCGAATATTTGTATTCATAGTGATTTACTTTCCTTACCTACACTTTTCTTAGCGGGTATTAATGATTTATTACACAAAAGCATATTAATAAAGCATAAACACTTCGACTATACATAAAAAACTGGTCGAAGCATAAATAATTTATTTCTTTGATAGAAGCATTTTCACTTGTAGAGCGCAAAGGTTCGCTTTTTTACGATTTATTTGGAGGCTTGTGCTTGAAATTGATAACTTTAATAATAGGATAGTAGATAACACAAAGACAAACATATATATAAACAATTACTAATCTTACTCAAGTTATTTATAAGGCGACAAAGGAATTAGGTCGTATGTACTCATAAACTCAAACTCAAATTCATTTATTGCATAACCATAGGTATGAAAAGAGATCTTACAGATAATAAAAAAAAATTCAGCCATGGCTTACCTTAACAGGTGTACAATGACATTTTCTTAAATAACTAAATTAATTAAAAGTCAATGAATTCAAATTAATTAAATGTCAAAACTATCATAATATTACAGATCAATCTTCAGTCAAGTGGTAAAAATATTTTATAAATTAATTTCATATTGGTACAGTGAACAATGCAAAGACGTTAATAATATATATTTTTTAACAGACACTGGTGCCGCTAGCCAGAGCAGCCGCCGCAGCAGCATCCTCGCCGCACACCCCACCGCACCCCGCTCACACCCCTCACACCCCTCACACACCCCACACGCCCCACACTCCCAGTTACACCGAGAAACTCGAGGAAGCCCTCCTGCACCAACCACCTCCAGGACTCCAGCCATCAATCATGCGCCGAATTCCTCTCCCGCCAAGACGCATGAGCCGATCAGCTGACAACTCCCCTGACGTCATCAAGCGCGCGCGCCATGACAACAACAATACCGAACAGCCACAGATCCACGCTGCCGATTTCTCCACTAAGAACCACTCGCTTGTCAATCACACCAGAGCCCATAATGAGCAAGGGAACGGGATCTCCAACAGCAGCTCGTCACCGTCTCCCAGACTGATGGATGAGGTCAAGAATGAGCCGTTGGACATGATATGTGGACCCAATGCCGATATAGACAGGAGCACGGACGATACCCCGCCGCATCATCACAGGGCAATGGTGAGTTGGTAAAAGTCAACCAGTTTCTGAATTCTGACTATATTAAACATTGTTTATCTAATTAAAGGCAAAAATACCTAGGTATCTAGATATTTCTTCGTAGTTTTCGAAACAGTACTTTGATATTAAACAACCTTGACCCGATATAATTGATTTAGGTAAAAGCATAACTTGCCTTCGTAAAATTCGCACTTTTCCAGATAACACGCAAAGTAACTACATAGTTTGTCAGAGAATAAATTCAAGACTCATGTCAAAAAATGCTTGTGCTCTTGTGGATATTATAAAATAAGAGATAATGTAAACGAAAAAGATATATATGTTGATTCTATAACAGATACCATTACCTGAGACTGTAATCTGAATCATGACATTATTTGTAATAGTCAATAAAAAAAATGTTTTAAACACCTATTTAAAATAAATTATTTTGATTTGATTTGAGTATTTTCCATCAAGCCAGGCGAAACTAGATGTGAAAACGGAGACAAAGTATACCTTTATCAAATGTAATTAGGTAAAGAGGTATTCTTAGAACTTAAAAAAAGAAAACAACAAAGATAACCTAGACGGGTCAGGCAGGTATCTATTGTGTTGCATACCTACACAACCGGACATCTATATTCATTGTAAACTGAACCTAAAGAAAAAAAATAGAGTTTAAAAAAACTAAAAAAACACGCTTTTAAAGTACATCAGACTAAAATGTAAAAAATAATTCTTAATATAAGTTGAAAATCCTAATTAACAAATTACTAGTATTATTGTGAAAAAGTGTGGGTTGCTCGATAGACGAAAAATATGGCACAGAGCGCCCCACGCTTTTTTCAACTTAAATTAAGAATTATTTTTTACTTTTTAGTCTGATGTACTTTAAAAGCGTGTTTTTTAGTTTTTTAAACTTTATTTATTATTTAGTTCAAACTTATGAAATTATTAATATATTGTCGCTGATTCTTGATAAGTCTAAAAAGTTTGAATTAAATCTGTCCGTTTAAAGTGGGTCAAAATCGAGTCCAAAGGAGTCGGTTTCATACAAACATACAGGTGAAGCTAATAAAAGCGTGATAAAAAATAACCTATCCACCCAAACAAATGTTTATTGGGCTACTTCCTCGGTACTTGATATTGAGAGCTACCTGGTATTAGACCCGACGATGTCTAGCTAGAATCCTTACCCGGAACTCCGTCGGAGTCGGATGACAAACGATTGTCATTGTAAAGAGTTCGTGTGACGGCCGACGATAATGATAAAACAGCGCCATTTTAGAGCTCCTCGTTCCGTCCGCGCTAACTGCGACTTGACGCGTTGATTAGAAAGGGGTTTGAAAATCTTTGTATGGAGACTGGCATACTGGAGTCCGCCATTTTATTACTATTTTTCAAAATGACGTCGCACATTGAGACCTATATATTTGGATAGGCGACATACAGACAAACAAAAAATTTCATGTAAAATAGTGTCCTAAAACGTCATGTTACGGAGATAATTGAATATATATATATTCCATATTCCATAATAATTTTGATTATTTTTAACTTCTATATTATCTCAGAAACGTGACACTTTAGGCCAAAATGTTATATGACATTTATTGTTCTTCTATATGTCCTCTATCCAAAAACACAGGTTAGATTGTGCGATGCCATTTTGAAAAAAAATCAAAATGGCGAATCCTTAGTATGCCAATAACTTTCAAACCCCTTTATAACTTGTACTTTTTTTCTTTTTAGATAGGTATAGGTACTACATGACGATCATTTCAAGACTATTTCGTCTGTCCCTGACACAGCGACGCCCTGGACACAGTTAAGAGGAAACGCGGGCGCCATTTTTTCCATACAAACGCAGTCCCCTGTTTCCTCCCTGGATAATGGCAATAGAGCAAAAATATGTTTTCCATCAAACCTATATATAAAATGGTCACGCCCCTATGTTTTGTTTTTTTTCCATATTCTAATTAAAATAGGAAGTAAGAGCCTTCAAAAACTCAGAAAATTGCCCAATTAAAACGTCATTTCAGACACCCACGAATTGGTTTAGAAGCCGTTAACTGGGGGCTTAAATTGGTTGAGAAGCCGTTAACTGGGGGCTTAAATTGGTTGAGAAGCCGTTAACTGGGGGCTTAAATTGGTTGAGAAGCCGTTAACTGGGGGCTTAAATTGGTTGAGAAGCCGTTAACTGGGGGCTTAAATTGGTTGAGAAGCCGTTAACTGGGGCTTAAATTGGTTAAGAAGCCGTTAACTGGGGCTTAAATTTTCAAATAAGTTCAATATTAAGGGTTCCGTACTTCTAAAGGACATGAATTGTACAGACACGCTGTACATACTTTCTTACGACTGGCGTGGTCGGGAATACACAAAACAACGATAAACATTAAGCTTACCAAGTTGCAATAAAAAAAGGTGATAGGGCGATGTATTGATTGAAACAGTTGTCTCTGTATTTTTCTTTACGTATAAAGAGTAAAGAAAATAACCACACTTTTTCACTTTTTAATTATTTTTCGTTTTAATCAAAAACTGCAATAAAAGTATAAAATATAATAACATTACTCACTTTGTATTATCATAACAAATATTGTTGTATATTTTTTTACATTTATACTTCAAAGAATTAGTCACAACTACAGTTGATAGTAACGGTGTAGACATATCTTTGGGATTTTTTTCTATCGAGCCAAAACTGCTCAATCGTGTTTCTTATAGCTTTTGAATTTAGGGAACATCATCAAAAATAAGGGAATTTTTTTCAACCTTGGGTTGTCTATCGTTTAGGAGTAATTGACGTCAAAAATAACGAAAATCTGTAATATTACCGCCTTAAGTTAAATTTGATGAAAATTTTATACAAATAATTTGGGTTTGTATGGGGAGTGCTTACCCCCTGCGTGCCTACCCTGGGAACCCTGACGATTTTCTCCTTCTGACCACCGACGCCGCCAACTGGCTAAGAAACTTGGGTATTTGCTTATGAGATTTTAATTATATTGTTATATTCTGTATCGCCTGCGAAGAAACTCGTAGGTTGTGTGTGAAGTCAGTCAACCCGCACTGGGCCCGCGTGGTCGACTAAGGCCCGGTCGCCCTAATTCAGGGTAGGCTCGAGCCTCTCGGTGGGGACGTATATACTATTCTGTGTATAACCACCTCCGTGGCGTAATGGTTAAGGCCATTACACCTTCACATCAGGGGAAGTCGCGGATTCGATTCCCGAAGGAGTCTAACTTTGTTTTATATACCTAACACAAATGTAACCCAAATCTGTGCAGTAGTTTGAGAACTAAAGCACCAGCCGGACGCACAGACATACACAAACACAAATACATTTTTTTTTTATAGACTATTAGTGTGAGGCATTCGATTCCCATCAAAATTTCAACATCGATGTTTTTTGCCATTACAATACCTTCTTCACTCCTTAGTCGCTAGCTAATTAGTGATTTGGTCAATTTTTGCCTATTTTTCATATAACTTCAAAACTATTTATTTTAAAATTATAAAAAAAATATGTTTGAAATTCTCACAACAGTTCCTTTCATTTGATATATCACACAATGTATTTTGAAAAACTTTTTTTTTATTATTCTAATTTACCACCCAAAATTGGCCTCCATGTTTAAAATTTGTCTATTTACGTAACACGTCCGTCTTTGGGTCACCGACTTACATATGTGTACCAAATTTCACCTCAATCGGTCTAGTAGTTTCCGAGCAAATTGGCTGTGAGAGACGGACGGACAGACACAAGAGTGATCCTATAATGATTCCGTTTTTACCTTTTGAGGTACGGAACCCTAAAAATAAACGACAATGAGGCTCAGATGGGCGGGAAGGGTGATTAGATTGGACGGAACACTTAATGAACATATACGTGGTAGTTTAAAAGTTGCCCCAACATCAGAAAAGTTGGGGATCTTCAAGGCGAGAGTGAATAAGCATTATTTGAGTTTGCGTGTACCATCCTAGACTACATCGTCTCTTACCATCAGATAAGATAATATAGTCAAACGCATTCAAAACTTTTATTAAATAAAAAAATGATGACTAAATCCCGTCTACGGTGGTCGGTGGTACGGGCACGTCATCATATCAGCTCATATACGTCCCTACCGAGGGGCTCGAGTCTACCCTGAATTAGGGCGATCGGGCCTTAGTCGACCACGCTGGCCCAGTGCGGGTTGGTTGACTTCACACACAACCTTCGAAAAAAGAGGTCAAGAAGACCACGTTGTGCAAATCGCCCTAAATCTACCCTAAGAGAAACGAGGGAGAGGCCGCCCGCACCAGACCTGGTGGTCTTATATCGCCAGAGATATGAAAAAAGCCAAGTTGCCCGAACCCAGGACAGACTGTCCTGGAGCAAAGCTGTAAGGAGTCCTGACCCCAAATAATGGGAAAAGGAGAAAAAAACTAAGATCAAATCAATCAGCTGTTTAGAATATTTTTTTTCATTTTTGTATGGGGGGCATATTTTTTAATCGACTATGGGTTCCTTAGAAAAGTTGTTCAGTATGATGAGTAGAAGCCCCATTAAACAGGTCCTACAGAAATTTTGTCAGATCCTGTATACAGGGTGTAACAGAATTGGTGTAGGACCCGTTAACTGGGGGTTCTACTCATCATACTGAACAACTTTCCCCGAGAAACCTATAGTCAATTCTAAAAGAAATTGGAACCTCCATACTAAAATGCACAAAATTGGTCCATCAGCTGATCGTATTGTTTGAAGAAAAAAATTGATTTTGCGATTTCAGCAAAGTCGTAGAACAAAAGTTGTTCAGTATGATGAGTAGAAGCCCCAGCTAACAGGACCTACACCAATTTTGTTACACCCTGTATATTTCTTTCATAGAATGCAAAATGAAACTGTTACAAGTTATTTCAGTACCCAAAGCTAATTCAAAGCTGTTTCCGAGCGCCTTAGAGAAAACATTTTGATATAAAAAAAAGTTTGGTTACCTATTTCAAAGTTAAATTGGAATGCTAACTTAAGGCTAACTTAGATAGTTAATAAGCAAAGTTTGTTTTGTTAACAACATTTTTAATTTTGTACATTGATGGCTAAGAATTACGAGAACCATTGAATTTTTTATATATTTCATCTTTTTTTCGTAATTAAGTTGACAAAAATACGAACGAATTCATTATATTCTAGAAACTTCAACAATAAAAAGGCTTCCGGATATACTCGTTATAGTCTTGTATTGTGCCAAACTACACTATTAAATGATGAAACATACATAACAAAAATAAATCTACCGATCACGACCGTCAAATCCATTTTGACACTTGCAGATTAGTCACCGCTATTGACGCTACATTAATGCCTATTCCTATCTGTCTCAGGGAGGCGGGCCGCCATCCCGCGGCAGCTCGGCTGACGCCGACGACCGCACCCCGCCCCCGCAACTCCCGCCGTCGTTCTTACCGCCCGACACGAAGCTCTTCGCTCCGTCTAATACGTACAACTACATGGCTTCGCTTGCCGATCATCCATCTCTGCCTGGTAAATATTCTTTTTTTATTATAAAGTTTGACCAGAAATTTCGTGATAACAAATTTAAGAAAAACCAAGTCTGTACTGCATCGCGAGAATTTACCTTTTTCGGTCAAGCTCTATATTGAAATAAGTTATCTATTTTAATTAGTAATATAAATAAATGTTTAATAATTATGCCAAACAAAGAAACTAGACACAACAAATAATATACTCATAATACGTAGGTTTAGCCTGGAACTACGCGACACAAAGATTATCTTGTTTAATATCCCGGTATTTTCATATGATGGTGGTGGTATTTTTTGTAGCTAAGGAAGGGTCTTTGAATTGCACTAGAGCCGAACTGTGTTGATTTCAGGTCTGACAAGTCCGCTGACTCCCGACGGCATGGCGAGCACCTCCCAAGGTGAGTCTTGGCTTGTCTAGTAACAAGTTTATTTTATGCATTACCTACATATTATATGAAAAAAAACGATATTTTTAATGCACTGTCTGTCGTATGCCACCATCACCGCTTCCTCTCTGCTCTGTCATTATTAGGTTTATATATCATTATTAGGTTTTATATTTTTACCTAAAATGTATGAGGCAATTATCACGTGACATATATTTTTATAGTCTATGTATTCTACATAAATATATATCTTCCCTAACCTCTGTATATGTCTTCATTTTGTGCTGTGTGTTTGTATTAAAATATTAATGTTAGCTTTTGTGTTTTGGTTCGATGGAGACGCATGGGTCTAGTATCTGTTTTTTACCTATATCGGGAACATGTCAGTTCTGATTGTTGTTGATATATGCGTAGTTGATCATTGAACCAAAATGCAACGTGGCGTGCATGTTTACTGTACTGTAACTAGAGTTAATGTATAAGTATACAATGAAGATATGCAAGCTTGTTTTCTAGATGTGATTTTAAAAAGATGTGTGGTAGGATACATCCCTTATTCCCACGTCTCCGAAATAGGTTTAATTTTCATTTATTTCAATTTGCTTTTAGTTTATTTATTTTTCTTAACTTTCTCACTTTCGTTTCTTTTTAACCATTCCATATCATTAATTTATAATAACAATACAAGTGCACTTGTTTAAGAAACACCTAATTGGCTTTTAAAAATTTACTCGCAAACTACATGTTGAATTTATTTAAAAAGAAAATCGATACTTCTATTGATTGGCTTTCAAAACTTCACATCATTTGTCAATAAAACATTATTAGAGAGAATTCCGGATAAAATTTATTTACTTAACGAAAGGCAACGGATCCCATGAATCATTCGTGTTTCTAAAAACATACTCGAATTACATTTGATCACATTGTCTTGGGAAATAACGTGTAAAATAATAACTGGGGACATTCAAGATTGGACAATGGAATTTTAGTAATTGTAACGTGATGTCGAAACATACGATTATTTCATTCAAGAATTTATTATAAATCGCTTTTGTTCGAGATATTTGAAACTGCACTCGCAACGTTCGCGTCTCGCAAGTTATGAAAACAGCTGACACCATCGTAATGCCTACGTGCGCGCCCGCAAGCTTTGCTAGGTCGCTGGATTAGCCATCGAACCAACGTAATGCGTACTAATATCCGCTTGATTGGCATTGTTGACGCGACGGAGGGCTATCATCAGTGTAAGGGGGGTGGCGGTGCTTACGATATGAGAGGCTACGATAAAGAGAGTGCATTAAAAGTGCGTGTCGAAGCTTCGATGGGGCTAACTGCTTGTGTTGTGACCAGGTGGCGCCCGCACCCCCCAAGAAGATTACAGATGCGAGCCCTGTAACAAGAGCTTGTCGTCCTTGACCCGGCTCAAACGGCATATACAGAACGTTCACATGCGACCCTCGAGAGAGCCAGTGTGTAACATATGCCGGCGGGTTTACTCCAGCCTGAACAGTCTGAGGAACCACAAATCGATATATCACCGCAAGCAGCCACAGCCCCCCGCCGCCGCCGGGCAGGGCTTCTACCCGGTGAACTGACGCCCGCGCCGTCGCGACTCCCGCGCACGTTGCCATGCGACGACCGCGACCCACGGCTGCCAACCTAACCACCCAAAAGAAACGCCATAGTCTTGCCTCTAGACTTCTGTTAAGTTTTAAACGATTGAATTGTAACGCGACAACGTTCCTAACATTTGTACATAGCATAGATTTACGTACTTTGCATGCGCATCGCAGACTATCTATATGTATTCTATACTACATATATTGTTAACTAAAACAGACTGTAATTAACGCTTTTGTGCAAGTGTACGACGTTAGTATCAAACTTTCGTTCGCAGTTTAGTACAATTTATTATATTTAATAGTTAAAATAATATCGTTTGGTACAAACGGAGATACGCTTACACATACAATTGCCTATCTGGAACCAATTGGGACATCTATGATCGGTACACACATACATAACCACCAACGTTTGATTATTAAAAAAAAGCGCATTAGTCAAATTTCGTGACACGTTGAATTGCCTCTACAAAGAGAGATAGCTTCACAAAAATACCAATTGATTTTTTTTTAAAAAAAACCTTGTGCCAATTGGTTCCTTCGGAATGGGACCTGTTGGATTAGCGGGTGGTGCTGGCTAGCGACTAGCGACTGTCAGTGAGCGGTGTTGACTAATGCGCTAATGTTGGTTGTTATGTGTGGCACAGTGGGTTCCCTGGGGGCTGGCCACCGCTGCGAGGTCTGCGGGAAGCTGCTGTCGACGCGGCTCACCCTGAAACGGCATACTGAGCAACAGCACCTGCAGCCGCTGCATTCCGCCCGCTGCAGTCTCTGCCATAAGGTGTTCCGTACGCTCAACTCTTTGAACAACCACAAGAGCATCTACCACCGCCGCCAGAGGGCGCTGCCGCAACAAACGCACCCGCAAAACCTCACCACCAGCCCGGAGACGAAGATACCTCCCCCCCACAACATCGACTTTTACAAGTTCAAAGATCAGTTCAACGTTTAAATTAAGAATTTTACCCGTTCGCGAATTCGGATTATTATTAAATTAATTCTAAAATCGAAATTATTATTTAAGTTTAACAGAATCTTACATTTTATTGTTTCAGTGATATGATATGATATTTTTATGATTATTCTCTATACATTTTCATATAAGTTTTCTACTATTAATTTCATTTGACATCTTTGAACTTTCAAAAGTTAATTCTCATTTAAGGGTTGGTTATAATATATATGTCGCAGGCATATTATTCGTCATTTTAAATCAACCTAACATCGCTCGCTTCGTACGGCATTTTGACAATTTGCCTGGCTCGGCATTTTGCAATCTGCGTACAGAATTTTACATTTTGCCTGACCGTTTACATACGGACGAATTATACAATTTAAAAAATGACTATTCATACAATTTGCCTGCCACATATATATTACAAAAATAACAATCAATCGTAAATCGTTTTTTTGATGACAAAAATCTCTACCGACATTCCATAAAAACGGCAAAATAGATCTACAGTATAAAATGAAATTTTGTATTTTTCTCTGATATAAAAGATGCGATCTCACGGCCTGTTGAGTGCAATACTGCGGAATTTTAAAAATTCTTCAATTTTACACTACGTTAAATGTGTGACAATAAGGCGAGGAGAAAAAAAAACCTATTTTGGGAAAAGAAAAAATCTTGGTGCTGTAAATTTATATATTTAGGCTTAAATTTATGAAAGGAGAAAGTGTTCGATTAAGTAACAAAAGAGGCGTATTGTTTTCAACAAATTGTGTTCATTCGGCGTTTATACTCTATTTGTTTATTTTCTTTTTTTTATCTGCATGATCTCACTCTTAGATATATATGCGAGATTACTAAAACTATATATAAAAACAAAATTGTTATACACTGATGTGTAATTGGCTTGAGAGGCTTTTCAAAAATTAAATTTATAATACGTTTGTATTGTGTTTTTAGTGTAAGATTGAAATTTTCAATAGCACCAATAGTAAAAAAAAAGTTTATTTATGAATTCAACCGCAGAAAGCACTACGATACAGAATAGCAGATTTTCACTGATTTTAACAGTAAAGTTTCCAATATAAAATTGCGATAGGGTTATGTTTTTAATAATTTTTTTTTCAAAATTAATTTTGAATCATAAGAATGTGATTTGACATCAGAAAGGAACTGAACACAACTTTCCTCAGAAACTAAAAAACAATTTTATTGCCTCCTTAACTTTTTCAGGGATTTATTAATTACCATAAAACTTACAATACATATTTGACATCGGACAGACACACTATCAATATCAATCACATTACTAATTTTCAATGCAATTTTCATTTAAAAAATAAATACTTTATACCCGATTTAAAAAAAAAAACAACTTTATTTCTTAACATCTTTCTTTATCGAAAAAACCTTATCACAAACAATGCAAATAATAAGTAGCAAAGTGAATCGTAAGGTGCCATTTTAAACGAAATTATTAATGGCTATTTATTACATAAGTTAGTCCCTTTATAGTTTTTTTTGCAGTGACTTTTATCACTAGCCCAGCTGTGTTCTTTAGTTTATATTTAGTTTTTTCAATGTTTCTTTGTGAATTATTATTATAAATCATTATACATTTACCAACTTGAACATTTGTTGCTGTTTCTTTGTACAATTGTAGTTAAATTATCTACACTGCTATTATTATAACTATTATTAACTTAAATACGATACACAATAGGTAATAGTGAAAGTTTTATAATTCTCAGTGTCAAATGTTCCTAAATTTGAGCAGGATTTTTAGTGACAGTACGTAATATTCTTATATGCATTTCAATGTCGATGTTTTCGTTTATTTTTTGCTTGCCATAATATAGTTACTGCTCCCCATTATACTTTTTTTAATGTGGCAAAAAAAGTAATATTCCTCGGCCGCCGGTTTTTATGTAACCACCTAGTTATGGTCCATTTAGATTTTAAAAATACCAAGGCCATATTCCACTTAAAACTCAGCAATGAGGAGGGTAATTTTAGTCTTTAGTCGTCTAATTATTTTATTACACCTACAAGGATCTGTTGTTAAAAACAACCGGTTAAATTTAGCATAAAAACCCCATGGCATAAAAAGTTCTCTGCAGACATCTGTTGTAGTCCTTATGTCTTTTGTTATCACCTGATGACCATCTCAAGTGGAATGTGACCTTGGTGTTTGATATAGACTATACAGAAAAATAAAAAATAAACGTATGTAACTGATAGATTTCGTATAATTTTATGATCAGCGATAGTTTAAAGTTGAATATAATTCAATGCTATTTCTATAGTTTCAACCGGCGGAGGCGAGCAGTATCCATGTATAATATTCTAGTTCAATAAAACATCACCTATAGACGACACACGCCGTCAAATTATTATTGTTATAATTATTTCTTTTTAATAGCCGTAAGGAATACCTAAGTGTATATTTAGACACATAATTTATTGTATCGATATACATCTTAAGTAATTTAGTGCCTGCTTTACATAACTATTGTTTTTATTGAAAAAAAAGACATATTTTGCGTATACTTCTCTTTTAACTTAGAAAGTAGTGTTTGGAACACATCTTTGTATACTCTTAACTAACAAAGTATGAGAGGCTTCCTAAGGTAAATTTCTGGGTGCTTTACATGATCAGTAAAATTGAAACCTCGAATCGATCAACTCCGAAGATTTACAGACTCGTATAAAAAACTATTTCTCTCGAACAAAAAATACCGGGTGATATAAAAAAACTTCTGTCTAAATTTTAACTGTGTCTTTTACGATTTACTTATGAAAATGAACAAATAATAAATAATAATAATAAATATCCTTTAATGCATACCAAAAAACCATTGCAGAAACTTAATTTAAGTACAGTGCAAAGGTGGCCTTATCGCTTTTAGCGATTTCTTCCAGGCGACAAATTTTCTTCATAAACCCATGGTCAATTCGATAAATAATAAGTTAGTCGATCACCTGATTAACCAACTCCAAAATTAAAATAAAATATTATGAAGACATATCAACAGGAACGTAAGCACGAAGGAGCGCAACTTCAAATTTAAATTAGTTCGCTGTGAGGTTATTCCTGCATTTGCGTGTCCTGAATCGTAAACAATTGTTATCAAGATGATTAGATAGCCCAAACTTCAAAATCGACCTCTCTTTGAAGGATCACTTCTCTGAGATTAATGATCCAAATCGTTTCAAAAAAATGTGCGGTATAATATACTTACTTACTCAAAAATGAAGAATATTCTTAATGTTTTCTATGAGTATTAAGGGTCCCCAGAAGGCTCGAGTTTCCATACAAACGTAGTTCCGCTTTAATATAAAAACTACATGCCGGATTGAATCTTAACTTTGCAAATTAGACACATATCGATGTTTGTAACTAATTTTTGATGTACTTATATGAAACTGAAAAAACAAAGAGAAGTTTCAAACTTTCAGTACAAAACTAATTTAAGCCTTCGTTTAGTTATGTTTCAATTTATTACGATGAAAACTAACTACAGACATCGTTATGTGTCTACTCAATATATTCGCAAAGTTTGGATTCAATTCAACATGTAACTTTTGTATTAAAGCGGATCTACGTTTGTATGGAAACTCGATCCTCCTGGGGACCCTTAAGTTCATTTGTCAGAAAATTCCAAAGTTTTCTATCATTTGTCTCTGCGATTTTTCGAAGGTAAATGATTCGAAGTTAAGCTTTTAGTAATCATATAGCGCACCCTAAATATTTAGTGCTATGTTATAAGATTCTGTTGTTATTATTGCTAGTTAAATAAACGCCTAGCCATAACGTTTAGTTACGTAGTTACGCTTGATAACGATGCTTTCGAAAATTGGAAGACTCGTTTTTTGGTGCTACTTTGGAAAGGTGTTCTTGTTACAAAAAAAACTTTGTAGAATGGAATTTGAAATCGATTTTTTTTTTGAATGTTCACAACATTCCACACTTGTGATTGCGATGAAAATGTTAAGTTTTATTTTGCAGAAATTGCATATTTTTGAAAGTAACGCGTAGAGTTGTTGTTTTTGTCTAGTAATTTTAGTGATAGTTTTATTGTTAATTTGGGTTCGGGAATTAAATTAGTTCACTAAGTAGGGTTAAGATTTATCTGAATTCATATAGCTATAGTGTCTACATGTTTAATTTATGATTACAGGGATGTGCTGCTAAGGCAGTACGGTAAAAATGTTGCTCTAATGATAGCACTGTAGCGCTAGACGACCTGCGTTAGGCCGACAATCCATAGAAGCGAAGCGGTGACAAGCTGATTTTATAAAGCGACTCCTGCAAGTGTAACAAAATTATTATGAGACTACCTAAAGTTGCTACTTATCATACTGAACAAATATTTCCCAAGAATACATAGTTAATGGCATTGTGGAGTTTTTAATGGAACCTAAGTAATAAAAAAATATGATACGATTTTATGCTTTAAAAAAGTATTTAAATAACTCCAAATAACTAATTCATATCTTAATCGTCAATTGAAATCAGTACTGGGACAGTTTTTACCCAACTGCGCCAGAGCGAGTGTTATGTTTTTCTCATAGTATTGAGCATGTGACTTCATTACTTTTTATCACTGGAAAAGCCATAAAAAACCAATGATTAAAATAATTTGCGAAAAACCTAAAAACTTTTAGGTACAAGCTTTAATTTGAAAATAATTTTAATTATTTCGTATTCTTGCCAGCAAACCCTTTCATTTGATGCCCATATCATGGGGGTGCATAAAAAAATTACTGATCCGCCATCTTGAATTTAGAATGACGTCACTATGCATTGTTCTCCAAACTTACCGTGATAAGCAAGATTTCAGCTCAATCAAAAACAAACTTAGTAACAGATAGACTAACTAACTTAGACGGCAAAATAATATAAAGCTTGTAAAAATAATAATATTCAAAATTACTTTTAAAAATAGTTTAGTTTATTTTTTAAATAATTTCATTTTTATGAACAATACAAAACTGATCAACTGATTTGTATGAAGGGTCCAAAAAATTATGGCGAATCAACTTGTGGTCTCTTGTAAAAGTTGTTCAATATGATGAGTAGAAAGCCCTTATAAAAGGGTCCTACACTAATTTTGTTACACCCTGTGTTGAAGACGAGGTATTTTTGATAACCAAAAGCAGTCACTATAAATTTAAACAAAAAAAAACCGACTTCAAACAGGAAACTAAGGTTCCCTTCGATTTCTCTGCGATGCCATCATCAGATCCTGGTTTCCTTATCATGGTACCAAACTTGGGATATCTTCTTTCCAACAAATAAAAGAACATCAAAATCAATTCATAAACGACAAAGTTATCCTCGAACACAGATAAAAAAATATACAAGGTGTAAAAAGACCACTCCCGGAAACTTAAACTGGGGCTTCTACTCATCATACTGAACAACTTTATCCAAGGAACCTATACTGAATTCTCGAAAAAAAAAATTCGACTTTTCATACAAATCAGCCAGCTAATCGGCCAATTTTGTATGGAAAGTCCAAAAAAATTTCGATATTTCAGTATGGGTTCCTTGGAGAAATTTGTTCAGTATAATGAGTAGAAACACCAGTTTAAGTTTCCGGGAGTGGTCTTTTTACATCCTGTATATATACGGTCGAATTGAGAACCTACTTTTTTTGAAGTCGGTCAAAAACAGCTTGTCTTCGCTCCACTTGCGATGGCCTACGAGTCAGATCGAAGAAAGTTTGCCAAAATTTTTAATAAACGCTATAGACTGATTAGACTAAGTACGCGGTTGAATTGTACACTATTAGGCATATTTTGTAGATAAAAGAGTATATGTACAATTATTTATTACTTACAGAATCATTAATTCAAAAAGCCGTATGAGGCATCGAGTCAAAAGCGTTTGTTTGGTCTAATTTATTTGAAGATGGGGTTTGTTTAATGGAAAGAATGCGAGTTTATTCGAATTTGAGTTGTGATATTTCTGGATTTAGGTGCTAAGGTGAATTGGATCTCAAAGACCTAACCACAGAATATGGAAACTTAATACTAGGTAAATGTCTCCGTAAGATCGCGTAATGGATCATTAGCTAAGACGCCTTAATGAAACTCGTTTTCCATACAAATTAAAGATACTTTCCTAAAATGGATTTCGAAATTCTTAATTTAAAAAAAAGATAAGCAAACTTTAAAGTGACTATGAAAACGCTTAAAAGACTATAATTAATTGACAACACTATTTTTTTAAAGAGGAGTCAATACACTTTAAACAATTTTCTATCTTTCTTATGTGTTTCATTAGAATTTGTTTTGAACTTTAACTTGTTTGGAAAACGAGTAATGAATTTGTTAAGTTAGGTTAGTTCTGCACGTCACATCACCACAAAAGGAGATGTTATGGTACGAATTTTAAATCCCTTGATTTTGTGAAAAAAAACAGCTTTTTCATGAGATAATGAATACGCGCTTTTTACGCGGTCTTACGGTGGCATATAGATAGTACTAAAAGTCCTTTCTGTGCCCATACTAGGTCTTGTGGGTTTTAATAGGCGAGGAACTACACCGTGTTCTAAGGAGCAGAACACATCCCTGTCAAAACTACAGTAGTTAGGATCTTAGCAAGTTTAAGACTGTTTCTGTGACCTGTTTAAGTTTTTATCTTTCTTACATGTTAAGATATTTTTCCTACGTGTTAAGATATTGTTCTTACATGGTAAGATATTTTTCTTGCGTGTTAATATCCTTTTTTATCTTTCTTATGTGTTAAGATATTTTTCGTGACGCGTCCGCGCGGCTGCTTTATCCAATGTGTTCTTTTACTTCTTGTTGGCATTTTTTAACTTATTTTATAAGAATTCTAAATTTAATTTATTGGTTGTTGTATTAAAATTTTATTTTTTTCTTTTTTAAATTATTATTGTAACTATCCACGAATCTTAAATTGTTTTTTTTGTTGGAAAATTGGCATCTGTGTAACGCAGTCCATTAGAATTAAAATGATTGTAATTTTGTGCCAAAATGTGAAGTTTTATGTTTTAGTCTTCCATTTAAATCGTGTTTTATTAGAAATATTTGTAAGCGCCAAAATAATTAAAAAATGTAACTACTGGCATATAAAAAAAATATTAATGGGCTGCAATCCTGTTATTACTTATCAACAATTAATTTTACATCACCTATTACACTAAGTACTAAGTTAAATAAAATAGTTATTTTTCCTTCTTTACTTTTAAACTAAATACTTGACGTAACTACTCATAAAGTGTAATTGTAATCGTTAAACCGAACTTCATAAATCCTAATATTGATAATAATGGCGTTTTTAATAAAAAGAATTATACAAATATCGACAGTTTTATTATAATCCTAAATGAGCACCTCTAGCATAGTTTTATCTGTAAGTAGCAAAACAAAGCAATTTATTGGCACTGTCTTTAGTTCTTTTTTCTTTTCAATATCGCTTTCTGCCTTCCTCTATTGTTTATAGCCTAGATTTTGCGCCTTTTGCATGTTGTTTGTTTTAACACGATCACCGGCCACTCTAGCTTCGCCATCATTCTATTTTGTTTATTATTATTATTATTTAATTGATTATTATTATTTAGTTTTTTTTCTGTTACTCTTAAGTGAATTTGATTTGTTATGTTTGTTTCTTTAAATATAATTTGAAAAAGTTTAGAAACTACGAAATAAAATGACAAAAAATATATTTCACTAGCATCTCGGTAGGCTAACACTGGAAAATTATTTTTCGTTTGCCGCGTCAGGGGCCAGGGGAGCCAACCCCAATTGTTTTTTTGTTTTCTTTCATCTGTTTACAGGTAAAAAGTTGTTCTCGTGCACTCTGTGCGGGAAGGTTCTATGCTCGAAGGCGTCCCTGAAGCGGCACATAGCGGACAAACACGCAGAGAGACAAGAGGAGTACAGGTGCACGATTTGCGAGAGGGTTTACTGCTCACGGAACTCCCTGATGACGCACATATACACCTACCACAAGTCCAGGCCTGGGGAGAGCGATCAAATCCGGTTTTTTTAGTGACTGCTCGAACGGAGATGGTGCGGTGTGCGGCAGTGCTCAGCCAGCAAGGAGAATGACACCTACACCGCCGTGCATAACAACTTCAAAGGTTAGAACATTGTTTTAAAATATAAGCCTCTAGAAGATAATGAGGATTAAATTGTAGGCTAAAATCACTTATTACTAACGAGGAAAATTAGACATAAGTTCTTGATAAGGTCCTTTTACAAAATTTTTGTTACACAATTAGTTTTTTTTTTTAATTAGTTCGATTGTTTTCTTTTCTTTTCTTTTTTTACTCTAACCACCCCGGAAGGCCCCTCCCATCAGGTTTCGCAGTTATGACGTTGTTGTGTTGCTTGGAGCATGCTTCTATCATTTTGTTATCACGTGTTTCTGTGTCATTGTGGTTGAGAGAGTTTCTTAAGATTTTTGAATAAAAAAACTCGTGATTACTGTGTAGTTAGTCAATGTGTACAGTGCATATTATTAGTATTACCTATATTAATTATTATTAAACCTCATACATTCTATAACTATACTCAAATTTTAATTACCAATAACAGAATACTAAAAATAATAATTACACTTTAGAGCTTATTGTGACGGCCTTTTTCGATGTTGCCAGATAAAAAAAATTAATTACCGTATCATTTTAGAGAAAGAATATAATTTTGCGTTTATTACAGCTGTACCGCCCCTCCGTATGCCCCCGCCCACTGCCGGCGGGATCAACGAGCCCCAGGAGTGTCCATACTGCCGCCGGACATTCTCTTGTTACTATTCCCTGAAGCGACACTTCCAGGACAAGCACGAGCAGTCGGACACGCTGTACGTGTGCGAGTTCTGCCACCGGAGGTACCGCACGAAGAACTCTCTCACCACCCACAAGAGCTTGCAGCATCGCGGCTCCAGCGGTATGCTCAAGCGCTTGCTGAAGACCTCAGCGCTGCACAGCGCGCTCGCCCCGTCCCCCCACCACCTGTTCGACCTGGGCGCCGGCGACCACCCGCAGTTGCCGCCCGGTCTTCAATGACCACAAACTATGGCTTAAATCGGTGTCAGAACTAATTCTCAGCGTGCTAGCGACGCGCACTAGAAAGGGATAGCATACATGTGCAATATAAAGGACAATGCCAAAACAATGCAGGACTGTGCCGCATTTTTAATGGTTAATCGTATTAAACATAATTAGTAAAATATTGAGGTTAGTTTTAAAATTACTTAAACAGTATTGTCGCACGGCTGTAGGAGCCGCCTAGTAAGCTTCGAGGATCGAACTTCGCTTTGTGACTATTATTATTTTTTAATAAAAAAATAGTACGAATATTACTCGCATTTTCTAGAGAAAATGTTTACACAGTGTTCATAATGACAATGTAATTCAGAGCAATACTAAAGAATTAATATTTCTAGTACTGCCAAAATAATGCCAACTGTATTCTAAAGTAAACCTTTTTTTTTAATCACTTTTCGGTAAATGTCTAGTGTCAAATTAGATTTCGGTAACTGTACAAAAATTAACGTACAAATTTTAAACAGTAACTTAAAATGCAAAGAAAATATTTTTTAAATAAACTTTTTTGGAAAGCCAAAATCTAAATTTAATTAATACAGATTATTTAGGGATTTTAATGATAACCAAAATTTTTAGATAAAATTAAAATGTTGATGTTGAGCAAACAAATAATTAATTAAAGACTTCTTAGAATCTGATTTCGAAAGTACAAAATTTTACGTCTAATTAAACAATAGATATACAACTGTGTATTCTATTCTATGTGAGTTTGGCTTCAATAATAATAAACTAAATAAAAATAGTTATCATCATTGTATAAAAATAGTAGCCGTGCCTTCGTTCGTCTTCACGCCACAAGTAAATGTTGGTTTGAATTACGAACTGAAAAGGATGAGCATACCAGTTGGCGAACGAAAAGTACTGGAAATAGTGACGTGACGTTTTCGAAAATAGAAAATACTGGGGTTGCCAGATGCGAGGCGCCCTTGAATACAGGGTTCTGAAGAGTATCGAGTAGGAATAGAGGCACCGCGGAGCCTGATCGTGGGTCTTCGAAATGCAGTTCGATGATCGTATACGTGAGCATGATTTCAAATCATGCAACAAATGTTTCTTCTGTATAAAAATTACGTAGATGTAGGTATTAAGTGGTAGCGATATTTAATCAATATCCATTTTCGGATTTCTCTCTATGAGTGTATAGTGGTTCTTATTTAAATGTCGACCAACGTAGCGGACGTCTCGTTATTGGAAAATTATTAGATTTATTATTATTATTATATTCTCAAAACACTTAAGAATAACCATAAGATGGCTGCAAATTGTAAAAAAAACTTATTAATATCGTAGACAAATTCTTGAGAACCGCAGTCGTCTAATAAAAAAACATATCCACTCAGGGTGTAGGTACATTGAAATCAATTTGACAAATATCATAAACAAAATCAATCGTTCAATAAAATATACACGGAAGTAAACATAATAAATAAATAAGTCTTAAACCAACATATCACAAACATACCTCCCTACATAGGTTTGTTATACAAAATACGAAGTATTTTAACACCGTGATATAACCACAAAGCCAAAGAAAAGTGGGGATAATAGATGCCTAATTGCATTTTTTTTGTTTTCAGTAAAGCTTGTATTAAATAAACAGAATTAAATATACAAAATACGAATTAATTTTAAATTGTGCCATATCCAAAAAATACAGTTAACATAAAATGCATTATTGTAAGTAAAAATATTTCGGCTAACATATCAATCATGAACAGTCACTAAAAGTGAATGTGTATTTGATATAATTGCATCAAAAATAGATAACAATTTAAATAGATAAAACACATTTCAAAAAATGAACAATGCAATTAAAATACATCTACCTTTGAAAGTCGATGCAACTATTTGTTAAACTCACAGAAGATATCTTTATATTTTTGCATTTATTATTTCAAATGTTAATTTAACTCAAGATAAGGATTTAAGTAAAGGATTTTAATGCCTATTATAAGCATTTTAGAATGTTACATAACTTGCATAGGTACTTTGTGATATGATTTTAATGGATCGTATTTTGATTTTTCAAGATAGTTTATTGAAATATAATTTCATATAATTCAGTTTCCTCTTGCTATTTCAAATATAATTTTAATCATTTTAGGGGAGTGAGGTTTAATGCGCGATACTAATTTATATACTTTGGCCTGATTCAAGTCATAAATACGTACCTCTGTTTTCACAATACCTCAAGTATAAATTATTATTGTTTATAATTTTTATTTCATTATGTTACACTTCGCTTACGTAAGTAAAACGCGATGTTAAATTCAATCTGAAATATACGACATAAAAATATTTAAGCTCGAGCAACAACCAAGCGGGTAGTACGAATTGTAAATATTTAAAAATTAGCGTTTACATAACTTTATACATTAATTAAATCGTGGCGTCGTTTGGGAATAGCAGCCTCGTGATATTATTAACTAAATAGTAAATAGATGAAATCATTAATGGAAAAGGATTTTTTATATATTCTACTAATGGATATATTATTAGTGAAACTTAGTGTTAGTCGCCCGTAAAGTTTTGAGTGTTTTTGCGTATGTTTTCGCTGTGCAATTGGATTTTTTTTATTGATTTGGCTGTTTTTGCTTATTGTTGGAGCTAAGTTATCGTTAGGCCCACCAAGTTTTTTTTTAACATAATACTAAATTATTGATTGATCTCGGTAACCAGCTGCGGAACACATCGGCATTCGCAGACAGCCGTTGGTGATTGTTGTTAGGTCTTGCTATAAAAATTAAATTATGAAAAAAAAAATACACATGATGGAAAAATGTGTCGGCAAAAAATATACAGCTTGATAAAATAAGAAAATTATAATACAGCGGAACAACGGGGAATGTGTTTTTTTTAAACATAATTATTTTGCAATGTATACCAAAATCCTGCATTTCTAATAGTAAGATTTTTAGTGAGAATTATTATCATAAATTAAATAGAGCCTTCTCAATTTCAGTGAAAATATATTTTTTGCTTTTTCGCCACAACTTGATGAGTTGATTTGAATGAATATCGTATTTAACCGACTGTGTTACTAAGTAGGGTAATTCACAAATAAACAACAACGGATGCCTTCAAACAGTACAACTATAACAATAGCTTACAGTATAAGTAAATGTTATGATATTACTTAAATCATGACATTATGGGGACATTGAAAAAAATATTTCATGTAAGTACAGTTAAAAAAACGTACTGCTAATAAATATAAAATAACAAAATTAATCTCCGTAAAGTCATGTTTAAGTGTTAAAATATTTTCACTTTTTACACTGTACCTACCCTCACTATTTTCTTTTATGCCACACAACCAAGGTATCGACTAGATCGACCTTTTAAAATAATTTAAATAATATGTCGTTTAGTTCTAAAATAAAAAAACCAGCCAAGTGCGAGTCGGACTCGCACACGAAGGGTTCCGTACTATTAATAGTACAAGATTTAACACTATGTATTTTTTAAATACTTTTCACGTTTAAAAAAATTACCTTTCTTGTATAAAAAACCACCTCCAGTTTTAAATTTAATTTTATTGTAATTATTTCCACTAAGCTGTTAAATTTCAACTATATATCAACTCATTACGCTTCATGAAATACAGCCGGCTGACTGACAGACGGACGAACGAATAGCACCCTTTGGGTACGGAACCTTAAAAATATGTTACAAAATTTAAATAACTGAAAACTTGAAAAATAAATCTAAGAAAACTACTTAAATTGAAATAAAACTGGCTACCATTGTAAATTGAAATACCTAAAATAGTTAAAACAACAGTTGATGAGGTCAGGAACAAAAGGCGACATTTACACTTTTTTTTTCAATATTCGAGATAAATGTGATATGGGTATGTCTATGAAATATTATAATATAATATATTTAGGGAGAGTAACACTTTAGTTAGCCATTTATATATGTGTTAAGTTATATTGTAATATATCAATCAATATGGAAAATATATAATTTAATCATTTTCAAATGTCACCTTTTGAATAAAGAAGACTTTAAGATGCAATTTTCTCATGATTTCTCACCATTTGAACGAAATCGGTTCAGAAATTGATAAAATCCTAGGTTTTGAGTCCGATTTGAAAAAAAATAATCGAGCCGGTTGCTTAAATGTTACCTTTTGTTCCTGACCCCCTCAGTTAGTACCTAATTATAAATACCAGTTCACAAACGGTTTTCACAAAACAATAATTGCGTTTATATAAGTATTACCTCCATAATCCTAAGTATTATACCTCCATTGTTTTAATTTTAACGTATTATTGTTAGTCTATAAACTTACTTTTCAGAGTTACATGCAGTTATAAGTAAACAGGATAAGCCAAGTATTTACTATACATATTGTACCAAAACTAACAATTTCTTTTGTAAGTTCAACAGTTTTAAAAACTAAAATAAATAGTTACCTACATTTATGTAAACTTACATAGTTTTGTTAGTTTAGGTATATCTTGTAGCGCGGTGCGCTGTTATTCATTCCTCTTTCATCCGATCTTCTTTTCATTCCATCTATTTCTTTTTCACGCCGTCTGACAATTTGATTCAAAAACCAAAAAAATATCATCATCAGCTCATAATATAATAAATGTAATAAATTCGTATCTTGATACTTTATAAAAGACACAGTACGGGTCTTATTTCCATAATTAAATAATATTAACTATACATGTCCACGATGGAGTTTTTTTAACCCACGCCCTTATATCAACATTATATCTCCTACTCAATCCGTTGTGTGACACTTGCGCCCAACGTGGTAATTTTTTGGTTTTTGAATCAAATTGTCAGATGACGGGAAAAAGAAATAGATGGAATGAAAAGAAGATCGGATGAAAGAAGAATATATAACAGCGCACCGCGCTACAATCTATGTATATTACATCTCTACGATAAAAAACAGTATATATATTTTCATAAATACAATAAACTAAATAATTTTATATAGCTATTGTAAATGACAAATTAAGTTATAACATTTGTTACAGAGTTATTCCCATACACACATTATTTTTGTTGAGCCATGTCCATATATAAAAAGCAATAGTTCAATATATCTATGTTTTAATTTTGGTCATAATATATATATGGCCACATTTTGAAACTAAGATACACCCAGATTCTACAATAGTTACTTACATTAATTACTTTAATTGCTCGACCAGAGACGCAATCGTTTTAAAAGGAGAATATATCGAACTTTCTTAAAATATTATTTGTTAATCAGGTTTAGTAGTTACAAATTAATTTATTTATGACGAATCATTAAAATTTTCTTACCTGTTACAATGTTTATTTTTGTAGATATGTTGGGCGATATATTCTCGTATTGATTGATAGCTTTAATATTATATATCAGTATCTTCCACAAATAATGTTATAATCATATTGTAAACATAGCAATAGTACCTAATCTGCCATAATACCTCAGTAATATAGTTATTGTATGACAGTAATTATTAACAATAAGATAAATTTGACTAGAAGATTTTTCGCTTAGTTTTATTTATATTAAGTGTTTTGATTTTCTCTTAATTATATAAATAATTCATAATTAAATTATTGAAAAAAATCGTAAAAAAAATCTTTCTTATCGTCAAGGCATAAAATTATTGTCAAACGCGAAAAATCTTCTACATCTACAATAATAACAAAATGTATTAATAGTTCCGTAATGCAAAGTGCACTTATATACACCTTTTAAATAATAATAAATGTAAGTATTACCATAGTAATTCTGTATCTGCTCTCGGTCGGGCAATCCTGTTGATTACGCCTCTTTTACAGTACCTATATAACATAGTGTGTATACACACACAATATACAATGCAAGCTACATGCAATATACTTACTCGATTATTAATTTTACTGTTTTATCTACAGATGAAATCGGTCAGTTGACGGATTAATCTTGATGGAAGATAAGAGTCGGGGTTTTTTTACTTAGACGTTTTTCACTTCTATTTGGAAGAATCCTTTGAAACAACTACAAAAAAAACTAATGGTTTTACTTGGCTACGCCCAAATATTACAAACTTATCTGACTTTTAAATTGCATCAGAATTAAGAAGCTAACATTGTTATGCTTGAAAAACTTTTATACAGAATTATTTTTTAAGAATAAAAGATAACAATCATTTTATACATAATGTAAAATTTAATTAAGTGGCAATTCTAATTTTAATTGCACTTTATTTTGCTGACACACTTAGATATAGAGTTTGTCTTTTCTTAATTTAATTTGTATGCACGATCTGCGTTTTTATAAGCATCGATTTTTTTTTTCTTAAGCTTTATAATCTTAGGTGATACATACTCTCGGTTTATAAGAAAAAAGTAATTTATTGTATTATAAATTTAAAAAAAAAATCGAGCGTGAGTAACACTTACGAATGTTTTAAACGTAATGTAATATTTGTGTTATTTGTGAAAGTTATAGTTTTCCATCTCGTTATAAATAAAGAGGAAATATGTGTTGAATACATTTTAGTTAATGAGTTTTGTTATACTTTTGATGGTGGAAAATTAATTGTGGGATGTACAAAAAATGTTTCATAGAATTGTGTATCGATGAAGTAAGGTAATAGTTGTGAAGGGACTAAGTGTAGCATGTTAGGGCTTCTCATCAATTGTTGTAAGAATTTACTAATACATTAAATTAAATTTGTAACATCTGTCGGTAAGTGGAGACACTTAAAGTACTATTGTTGTCGATTGTATGGATACTAATAAAGTTATTGGAAGGAGGATAATATGGTTGTTTGTCACTGAAATATTGGAATACGTTAGATAGTACAGAATTATCACAGTGTAAAATTCCACATTTTCAAGGAAGCTATATAATAATAAAACACAATAATTCTAACATTACTGACTACTTAAACTGACAACAAATGCAAAAATCTGATTTTCTAACTAATTTCTTGCAGTTTTTGTATTGCTCAAAACAGTGTTTTGGAAAATAAATTGGGATCGTTATGTAAGTCATACCTTAGTATGAATCTATATCATTTTATAATATAACATTAAATTAATATTATTACGCGAGTATTAATTATCTAAGTAAAACTTGTGTTGTCGTAAAACATTTTGCCAAAACTTGCTCATCTGTTAGTGCCAAATGTTTTGAAATAAACAAATTTATCATTTTCAAAATTTCAGTGACTTGGTAAAAGCGAGTCCATATAGCATTGATAGTTTTTATATGTTACAGTTTTTTATTTTTTTATTGGCTTTTTTTTATTTTGATCATGTTCATTCATAATAAATCGTGATCTTTCAAATCCATTTTATGATTTCCTATAGAATATATTTAAAGGAAAGAGTTCTGATGTATAACGTCTCTTAATTTAGTATTTATCACTGCTATATGTTCCGCTGCAGAACCGTGTCTTTACTTGTTTTGATGTTGTTGATAAATGTGATTAAAGAATCGAGGTGGGCCGCGTTTTTTGCATTAGCGTTTTATTAATAATTCTCGGATTATGAATAGTCAGTGTTGCCAATTACACCGTAATTACGGTTGATGTACCATATATACGTATTGTTCATTGTCGTTTACTGTAATGAATTTTGAGCAATTTCATAGAAACACCGTAATTTTGGCATCAGCGCTTTCGAAACACGGTATTTTTTTTTTAATTTTGGTTATTTTTTATGGTAGAAACCGTAACTTGAACCTACTAACACCGTATTTTGTCTGATCGAGTGGTTTGGCAACACTGAATAATATGAAACTCTTGGACAAGAAAATCGTGGCCAACCCTGCGACGTTGGAGACATATCAAAAGATGAAGAGTTTTAGTACTATAAGTATCTCTACAATGTTTTTTTTCCTTTCGTGGGATCATAGGAACGAATGACGCTGGAAATGCTAAAATCCGCCTGCGTGAGTGAATTTTCCTTTTTATTTGGAATAAGTAGGTGTTCCTACGCTTCCTAAATTTTCGGCGGATTCGGTTCGGTTCTTTCACGGAGTTGGTTTGTCTAGAATGGTCGACCTTCGGGTGTCACCACGAAATCTGTTCGATAATAAAAACAGTTGAATGTAATAAAAAAAAGTATGAAATAAACTCGCAGTGATTCCATTGATGGCTTGTAATTTTATTTATTTTGCCTAACTACCCGTTGCTATTTTTAAAAAAAAAATTGGCTTTGACCTTTTTGCTTTAAATATTGCGACCAATTGTTCTACAACTTCAACTTATTTTAATCAAAAATTTTTTTTTTGTTTACAATTGGTAAGCCCTTTCCATCATCTCACCTGATGGTAAGTGACGATGATGGCGAAGATGGAAGCGGGGTTACCAAGGTTCCCCAACGTAATGGGGATCTGGCTATCTTATCTTCAAGCCGGAACACATCACTGCTATTATCATTATTTTATATTATTATTATTATGTTTATCTCAGATTTTTCAAACTCGGCTTGTTAAAAGGCCGGTCCTTTGGAAGGCGTACGTGGGGATACAGATCCAACACGCAGAGGCCCCTTTGAGATATTATAATGTGTTGTGATGTGTACACCTAGCGGGTGCCGTCTCTGCCTGTACCATAGAGATTCACCCAAAGACAGCACCCGCCAGGTGCAAGGACTATTACACAAAAGATGGGAACTATGCCGGGTTATGGGTGGGTAATTGCTGGACTAGTTGCTGGGATATTGATGAGACTACGGGACGCCTGCCAATATCAATTGTCTCATCTTGAAATCATGGCAGGCGGTGACTTGCCCCTCACTAAATGGGCCCCCTATAAGTGCTACCAAATGGCAGCAGGGTGGCAACATTGGTGTGAGCGTCTAAGGTTGTCGAGAGGTGAGTCTGCGGGGTCCAGATCCCTACACGGTCAGCAGGCCCCCGGCGTTATGACATTTTACACTTCCAACCTGGAGCATAGCTTCCGCTCTTGCTATCTCCACTCTCGGCCGGCCAATTAAGTCAAGCACAAGAGGCGAGGGCCAAATGAACACGTGCCCTCTGGAGTCGGGGTGCGAGGTGTCGCCACTCACCTACAGCTCGCCACAAGCTGCCCCTGCGCTTTTTTATTATTATTATTCTTTTTATTCAATAGAAACAAACAGTCATTTAAATAAATCTATAAAACGTCTTACTTCAATATAGACCTATAGTTTCCTTAATTATTAAAGTATTATATTAATTTACAAAAAGCCATCGCAGTGGACGATGCACGATAAACATATTTTAACAGAACAAATTATTATTATTTATTAAAAATTTGAGTTCGTTTGACTATATCTCACCTGATGGTAAGTGACGATGTAGACGAGGATGGTACACGCAAACTCAAATAATGCCTATTCACTCTCGCCTTTAAGATCCCCAAATTGTAGGAGTCGGGAAACACAGACGCAAGCAACGAGTTTCACTACATCGCTGTCGCATAATAAATGAGGAACCGTAACGCTTCGTGCGTATAGGCTGAATATCAACAACAAAGGGGTGGAACCTACCCCTGCGTCTCGTTGACCGAAGCCGAAGGTGGAATGGAGCTGGGGGAATGAGGTCGTGCAGTTCTTGAGCACACTCTCCGAAATGAATTCGATAGAAAACCGAAAGACAGGCAACTTTGCGGCGATGCTCAAGGCTTTAAATCTTGTTTTTGACAAACTCATGTTGTGACTTACAAAGTTTGAAACACCTTAATACCTCTACTACAATTTCCTATGTTTTTTGGAATTACCTAGCTTTATTTACTTACTTTTAGATAAATTATATATTTAGAGCGAACTATGCTCGGACTTTCCCTACCTGGTGATATGTAGGAAACCAAGGTAATCAACATAGCTCACAGAATCGCTAAACATAAGTCGCGGTGGGCGGGGCACATAGCTCCTACGAGCTACAACAGACGCAGCAGTAAAGCCCTCGAGTGGAGACCGTGCACCGTAGACACGAAGACAGGCCTTCCACTCGGTGGTCCGATGACCTGGTGAATGTCGCGGGGAGCCACCAGATGCGGGCAGCGCCAGACCAGTCTTTGTCTAATCACCAGGCGACCCCCGTCTATCCCTTGGATAGCACTGTTAATTGTGCCTCACAAGTTTTTAATTAAAAATTAAAATGCGTTTGGCTGCAGTTCACCTGATGGTAGGTGCCCATGGTAACTCTCGTCTTGAAGATTCCTATATTATATCATATCAGCTCATATACATACGTCCCCACCGAGGGGCTCGAGCCTACCTTGAACTAGGGCGATCGGGCCTTAGTCAACCACGCGGGCCCAGTGCGGGTTGGTCGACTTCACACACGACCTTCGAGTTTCTTCGCAGGTGTGTGCAGGTTTCCTCACGATGTTTTCCTTCACCGTTAAAGCAATCGGTGAGTATATGTACGTAAGTATCGAAAAACTCATTGGTACTTTGACCGTCCGGATTTGAACCTCTGGTTAGAAGGACCGAGTCGTTACCGGTTGAGCCACAGACGCTATATTATATAAATCTGGGAAAACAGACGCCGGCAAGAAATTCCACTCCTTGGCCGTTCACATAAAAAAAGGAAGAAGCAAAACGCTTCGTGCGTATAGGTTAAATCGTCCTCCGCGCCTGGTCGTCCGATGATGAAATGAAGAAGGGGGAACAAGGTCATGAAGATCCAGGTCGCACCCACTAAAATGAATTCTGTAGAACACCGATAGACAGGCGACATTGCGGCGATGCTCGGGGCTTTAGAGCTTGTTTGATAGTTCCTTGTACGATAAAAGAATGATGTAACATTTTAATAGTAGTCGCTAAAAATCTGCATATGCTCAGATTGTATTACAATGTGGCTCTTTGGGGAAATTTGTTGCGATGGAGCGAGGTATGCTCGGAGTTAGCCTACACGATCGAACCAGAATTAAGGAATCCGTAGGAGAGCCAAGGTAATCGAATATGTGGGCGGGACACATAGCTCGTAGAACAGATGGGCGTTGGGACAGTATAGTTCTCGAGTGGCGACCGCGCACCAAAAGAAGTAGCGTAGGCAGTTAGCGAAGCGTAGCAGTGAACAGACGAAATAATGACGCATTGGCCAGCACCAGCAGTTAGGGTTATCAACCATCCTACTAATATTATAAATGTGAAAGTATGTATGCATAAATGGATTTATGTAAGGATGTTTGTTACTCTTTCACGCTTCAACCACTGGACGGATAGGGATGAAACATGGCACACATATGTATATAGCACAGATAAGAAAAACTTTTTGCCGGTATAGGTTCATCATCATCATATCAGCCACAAATCGTCCACTGCTGGACAAAGGCCTCCCCCAAGGATTTCCACGACGACCGGTCCTGCGCTGCCCGCATCCATCGGCTTCCCGCGACCTTCACCAGGTCATCGGTCCACCGCGTGGGAGGCCTGCCTACGCTACGTTTTCCGGTGCGCGGTCGCCACTCGAGAACTTTACTGCCCCATCGGCCATCTGATCTACGAGCTATGTGCCCTGCCCACTGCCACTTCAGTTTAGCGATTCTGTGAGCTATGTCGGTTACTTTAGTTCTCCTGCGGATCTCCTCGTTTCTGATTCGATCACGCAGAGAATAGGTTAGGTATAGGTTAAATAGGAAATAATAATTAATAATAATAATTAATTGTCCTGAAATAGGACAACGGCTACTTTTTACCCCGGGAAAACTGTTATTCCATTATGTAGCCGCGGGCGGAGGGCTAGTACTTTATAATAACGTATCCTACGTTATTTTTAACAGACTTCAAAAAAGAAGGAGGCTCTACGTTCCACTGTATATATTATTATAATTTTTTTTTATGTATGTTCATCGATTATTCTGTCAATAGGGGATCGGACTACATCAACAATAAATTCTGAAATATGATTTCCTAAATTGCTCTCCTATTGAGCTTTCAAAAAACCTTACTTGTTTTGTTTTTCATCACATCTTCAATTTTTATTTGATCAAATTCAAAAAATAAGTTCGTCAATGACGCTAATAATCTATGACGTCACTTGTGGGTATTTCAAACATTTTTAGAACAAAATTTCGTTTTTGACAGATTATAAAAAGTAACTCAAATGACTAGCAGTCCGATCCCCTATTGTGGACTGATTTTTAAAATTCAAACTTTGTTGTACAAGAGTTCACAAACAAACAAACAAACAATTCTTATATTCTAAAGAGTATACTCCCGAGGTGGTCCCATTCTCACCAAGCCATTACAGGATCTGATGATGGAATCCCAGGGAAATCAAGGGCAACCCTCAAATTTTATAGGCACGTATTACGTGTTTCATATCCTACTAATATTATAAACGTGAAAGTTTGTATGTATGATTTTTTAAATTAAAAATTAAGGTCGTCATACACGGGCGCTATAAGATATCTTTAACGTATTAGATATCTTACAATATCGCTCTTCATAGAAGTCAATGAGAGTACACACAAGGGGCAGATAATATATATTTCATCGCCGTCTATCTGCAGATACCGAGCGATACCCCGCTCGCGCTATATCGCACAGCTCAACAGATATTTATCTTAAGATAAATACAGCATTATTAAAAAGAGTTTTTAACCGCCTGCATGGCGTAATGGTTAGTCCATTCGCTTCACACCGGAAGGACGCGGGCTCGATTCCCAGCTAGGTCAACTTTATAAGACTCGGTTTGGTTGGTGGCAGAGCATTTTCATAGCCCGCCTGGTAGCTAGCCACCATCTTATCTATGTGTTGCCGCCAAACTCTTATTCACAATTGGTATCTCTTATTCACAATTGGTAAGCACTTGGCATCTGACAGTAAGTGACGATGATGCCGAAGATGGAAGAGGTCTTACCAAGATTCCTCATCGCAATGGAGAACTGGCTATCTTATCTTCAAGCCGGAACTCATCAATGTTGTTAACACAGATGTTTGGCGGCAAGACTTAGATAAGATGGTGATAGCTAGCCAGGCGGGCTATGAAAATGCCCTACCACCAACGAAACCGAGTCTTACAAAGTTGACCCCGCCGGGAATCGAACCCACAGCCTCCTGGTGTGAAGCGAATGGACTAACCATTACCCCACGGAGGCGGTTAACAGCATTGATATGTTAAGGCTTGAAGATAAGATAGCCAGTTCTCCATTGCGTTGAGGAATCTTGGTAAGCCCGCTTCCATCTTCGGCATCATCGTCACTTCTTCAAAGTCGGCTGCGTCCTCTGACGAACTGTCTAGTAAGTCCAATAGCAACATACGCGAACTCATTTTCTTAATCATCCTGTATACAGGGTGTAACAAAATTGGTGTAGGTCCCGTTAACTGGGGGTTCAACTCGTCATACTGAACATAAAATGCACAAAATCGGTCGATCAGCTGATCGATTTGTATGCAGAGTAAAAAAAATCAGCAAAGTCATAGAACAAAATTTGTTCAGTATGATGAGTAGAAGCCCCAGTTAACGGGACCTACACCAATTTTGTTACACCCTGTACGACGTGAAAATGTGGGGTTTTCATATATTATAGTACAGCTCCCGTGTGTGATACCTTGCCCTTCTAACGTTTTTTAGGCGACACCGGGCTAAATAAAATGTCTCCTTTGAGCGTCTTTTAGGCGACACCAGTCTAACTTAGTATGTTACTTATTTGTATGTTTACAAAAAACTTAAAAAAGTAGGTCCTAACCAGTCTAGACATACGTCATCCATGACTCGAAACGCTCAAGGCACTTTTGCAGAAAAAATCGAATTGATAATCGCGAGTATCTGCGAGTATCTTAAGATAAAATAGCGCCCGTGTGTGACACCTTTTAAAGTGCATTTGACTACTTCTCAACTGATGGTAAGTGACGATGTAGTCGAGGATGGTACAGCAAACTCAAATAATGCCTATTCACTAACGTATGTTAGTACTAATACTCGTATAATATATACTTTGACTATATACTATAAGCAAAGTATATATATATATATATATATATATAAAAAGCGATAGTTTGCCATGGAAACGCTACTAAACTTCATACAACATATTTTTCATCAAAGTTGCGGCAACCTGTTTCAAACCATTTCAAACTAACTAAAAGTTAAAAAAAAACACTAGTGCAAAACTTGTCTGTCAGTAAGAAAAGTTATGCGGTTTTTTTCAAACGGCTAGCCTAGCCGCCAAATAGTTTTTTTTAATAAATATACTAACGACTCTAGATACAAGCCCTTTTGAGACAGTCCTAATTTATTCATGATCTCTAAAAAATTTTACAGCATATACAGTAACCTCATTCTGAGGTGGACCATCAGGTCAAAGAAGGGTGACAATAAGATTGCACCCATTGCAAGTTAGGTTTTCACGTTCTTCTTCATTTTATTTCCTTTTTCTCCACATTCCTCACGTGTATGCAACAGACATTAATTTTTCTAAATCGCACCATTTTCAAAGCAGAAAACACTAAAGTAATACTGCAATCGTGATGATCACACAAATCCCGCCGAAAAAAATTCATAAGCGTGTAACGCAACTGTAAAATCTTTCACGAACTCCAGAGAAAATGTACATTTTTCCACTAGCCGGCATGGCGCCGGCACCGATACTGGCACCGACACCGGCCCGGCTGAAGGGGAGCCAAAAATATACGGCATCATACATTTTTGCTTCCCAGGCAGCCGTGCCGGCTAGTGAAAAAACAGCCGATTTGTAATTCACCGGTGAGTACCGACTCGGTGGCACTAACATTGCAAATCAAAGAAGAAGTTCTAAAAATATATAGGAAGGGTGTCTTAAAAAGACTTGTACCCAGAGACGTTAATATACTGTTTTAATAACTTTAGGAATTAAAAACAGAACCGCACTTTTTTTACATTTGGGAAAAATATATCCTATTAGATTTTGCCAGCATCTTCGCTCGCGTGAACATAGTTTCTATGACTACCACCGAGGGTGCGCAAGCGGCTCGCGAGCGTGGAAAAAGTGGCCTGTGTGTTAATCCAGGTCCTAATCTTTCTACCTACCAAATTTCAGCCAGATACGTTCAGTAGTTTCTGAGTGAAAGAGTAACAAACATCCACACATACAAACTTTCACGTTTATAATACTACTAGTAAGCTGTCACTATTAAGACAAATCTAACGACACCGCACACTCCAAAATCCATCAAGCCGTGTAGGCTACAGAGAGAGTTAAATAATTAGCTGAGATTATGCCGCTTACAATTGAGAATTAAAAAGAAACTCTTTTTTGGCCAGTCGGGTACATCCTTCCTATACAGCATGTTAGGGTAAACATCTTTATTACAAAAACTGTGGCTTGGTAACTTATATATTATATAAAATATTGTAATGTTTTATAAAAAAAATACAGACACTTTTTGTAGGTTTTTTTAGCAGTTTAAGTTGTCAACCGCACGAAAATTCAAATACACAATATTATGCAGTCTATGCGCCAAATTCTCGAGGTCAACGACCGCCTGACAGCTGAAACAAAACTCAAACAGGTTTGTAAGCTGGCATGTTTAAACCGCCTCCGTGGCAATAATAAGATTAATGGTTAGCAATAATAGGTCAGCGGCGGTAGTAGGCGCGAGCGCCGCCGCACCCTTCCGCACCCCGTCTCTCGCCAAGAAGGTTCATGGCAGGTCAAGCACGAGTCACGGGTTCATTCCTTGGGCACGTCCTACATGCATAATGAATTACTTTTTAGAATATTTCTATAAAAAATGGTTTAGGGTACAATTTTTTATTACTTTTCGACTTCATACAATATACTGAATCACCAGTTTCAAGGGTGAAGGTGTTCACCGTAACATTATGTCACTCACGGGACCAAACCGAATCTAACGACACCTTGCACTCAACTATCCATCAAGCCGTTTAGGCTACAAAGAAATAAATAAATAAACATACACTCGAAAAACATTACCCTCCTTCTTGCGCATTCGGGTAAAAAATACACTATCAAACAAAGAAATATGTTGTTTGCTACTAAATAGTAGGCTATCTTTGATTAAAGTGTGATTTGTATTTTTACTCAGTGAAGTTGTATAATTATGCAAGGTTAGTTAGGTTATTTAGGTTTTTTTTGTTCGTGCAGGATAAGATTAAAATATAAATGGCAGAAAGAGCATGCGCAAATAGGAACGTGATCAGCCTCAAAAAGGCTTGTAGCTAGAGACGTTAATATATTCTTTAAAAAGAAAACACTTGTGAAAAGTTTTATAAAAATATAAATAATCCTGTGAAATAATCGCATGTGTCCTTTTAGTACTTTTATTAATTTCTTGAGGAAAATACGAACTATAACGAAGTGAAAATGGACGCATATGACATTTTCAAGAAACTAACTAAAGGTTTGACTTTCAAAACTCGAGTGTTAGGTGTCAAAAACAATGTAAGTTTGGAACATAACCTTATCAATGAAAATGCCAAAAAATCAAATTTTACTGATTTCAGACCAGTTTGAATTGATTAATTAATTGAATACAGTTTATTGCACAACATGCGTACATAGAATACAGTAGATAGATACAATCAAAAGACTGTCAAAGATTGGTGGTCTTATCCATTATCAGCAATCTCTTACAGATAACTTTTCGGTAGAGAAGAACTCTACACTCGACTCGACTCCCCCTTCCTTTTACAGTAGGAATTCTCTTCCCCTCTCACACCTTTAAATTTGTGCCGCAGGATACTAATTATTTACTTAATAAACTGTTTTGTTTGCTATTAAAGCCTATTAACTCCCTTTGAAAGGTAGGATGGATCTTGACGACGGCGACAGGCGACTCAGCAGGTCGCGCATCCACTGTTTTGTATGAAAACTGTTGCGTGACCCTGTTGCTTGCATTTGTCAGTGCTTCATATTAATGCGTATGAAGCATTGGTTTGCACAACCCAATTTGGGTCCCCAGTTGCCATTGCCAAGATGGGAATGCAATCTTTAAGGGTTTGATTTATCCTATCACCTATTTGAATAATAGTTGAGATGATGCCAAAGGCTTACCATTTATGAATAAAAAAAAAAGTTTCACAGAATTATTATTTTAGATTTCATTTTGATTGTACAGTTGTAGTGCGGTAATACTGTTATTTGTTCTTCTTTCATTCTTCTTTTACTCCATCATTAAACTCTATTCATCTGTGAGCACTCATCTTATAACCCACACCCTTACTGTATCTACCTACCTGTCATGCCTCACAGTTGTGAAGAAGTCACCCTTTTTTGTTTGCTTTTAATTTTTTTTTACATTATCTTTAATTTGTTATATAGTTCTGTATGCCTTTTTAGTTATCATTGTTCCACTTGTGGGAAAACACATTTTACCTTTTACCCTTACCCTCTAAGTTTTAAATTTTTAATATGCCAGCAATGTTGCATTACGGAGGGTGTGATGGGGCTGCACAGTATCTAAATATCTTACCCTGAAATAACGTTAACGTTACTATGAGTACTGTAGACAAAAGTTGCTGAAAGTAAATAATGTGATGACTGTGATATTTTAAAGAGTAATTTTGACTGTGATAATTCTAATGCTAATCTGTACTGTCCTAATTTGAAAGAGCATTATTTATTTATTTCTGACTTATACGCATCTATTGTACGTATTTTACAAGATGGTGCCAAACTGACCTTCGGTTCTCGTTCTGATGGCAAAAACAAGAAGAAACACAAAGAAGTTGTGGGGTGGAACTACCACGTCAAAGAGTGTCACCAGTTGTACAGACTGCACTTCCAGTGCTGGATGATTGCCGGCAGGCCATCCACAGGTGTAATTTACGAACAAATGGCTAAAAGCAAGAAAATTTTTAAAAACAAATTAAAGTGGTGTCAGAATAATGAGGAAAAATTAAAATTTGACGTTTTTGGCAATATGTAGAAAAGAAAAGAACTTTGTCTCATTTTGGAAGGGTATCAAGAAATTGAACTATAAGCAGAGTCTACCGGTATCTGTGGATGGTTTGCAGGATCCAGTAAAAATAGCGGAAAAGTTTGCAGAAAAGTTAAAGGTTAACCCCCTACCCGTGGCGTCGTCTATGTTTAGGCAAAACGAGACGTATAATAAAAATCCGCCCATTCAGTTTACACCCGAGGAAAGTCGGATATACTATAAGAAAAATGAAGAAGGGTAAATCCCCTGGACATGACAACCTTAGCCTTGAGCATGTACTGCACGCTGGTGGGGAGCTTTAGCTTTTATTATTTTGCATGAAGTTGAGCAGTCTGTACAACTTGTGTATGAAATATTCATATTTACCACCGTGTATGATGAAAACTCTTGTAGTTCCAATACCAAAACATAAAACCGGTGACTTGGGTAGTTTTAATAATTACCCTCCGATATTGCTTGGCACTATTGTGGGTAAGGTGCTTGAGCGACTGTTGCACCCCGAACTGCTGAAGTCTATTAAGTTAGATGACACTCAGTTTGGTTTCCGTGCTGGTCTCTCGACAGACTCTGCTATACTTAGTCTAAAACATACCATCGAGTATTATAGGAGATGAAATACCACAGTATATGCATGCTTTTTGAACCTGAGCCAGGCATTTGATCTAGTGAATTATGAAATTCTCTGGAACAGATTGCTCGGCTCAGGGGTTTCCAAAAATGTAGTGAGTCTGCTGAGGTACTGGTAGGGGTTTCCAAAAATGTAGTGAGTCTGCTGAGATACTGGTACCGAAACCAAACCAACTATGTCAAATGGGGCGACGCGACCTCCAACAGTTATAGGTTGGGATGCGGAGTGCGCCAAGGAGGGCTCACTTCTCCGGATCTCTTCAATGTATACATAAACGGGCTTATCGAGGAGCTGGGGAGCACCGGCATTGGATGTCATCTAGGTGAGGTTTGTGTAAATAATCTTAGCTGTGCCAATGACATGGTGCTCCTAAGCCCCTCAATTAAGGGACTCAGGGAGTTGGTTAAGATCTGTGAGCATTATGCTGATGCTCATCGCCTTAAGTACAACTCGCTCAAAACTGAAATGATGATTTTTAAAGCAGGGAGAGGTCCAGAGAATGTGCCTGAAGTATGGTTATATGGTTCAGTGGTTTGGGCTGTGCAGAGGTTTAGATACCTCGGCCATATATTAACTCCTGACTTAAGAGACGATGAGGATTTCGAGCGTGAGCGGCGGGCGCTCTCGGTTAGGTGTAACATGCTTGCGCGCAGATTTGGCAAGTGTAGCGACGAGGTTAAGTTGACATTGTTCAATGCCTACTGCCAGTGTTTCTACACTTGTCAACTCTGGGTTAATTTTACTAGTAAAGCCTACAGTACCATGAGGGTGCAGTATAATGACGCATATCGCATCCTCATGCGCCTGCCACGATACTGCAGTGCATTGGACATGTTCGCCGAGGCGGGAGTGCCCGACTTTTTCGCGGTGATGAGGTCGCGCGTAGCTTCCTGCTGGGAAAGGTTGCGCGCCTCGGACAACAGAATCCTGCAAGCGATAGCTGCTAGTCTAGACAGCCCAATATTTAGTTACTGGCTATCCATTCATCAGAACGAGAATCGAAAATAGGTTATACGTAATATAAATAACAAAGTACCTTTATACAGTACTGCACTGTTTTCATTTTACTTTATTTTATATATTTTAATTTTGTACTATGGCTTTTTGGCTGCAAATAAAGAATTTATTATTATTATCTTTAATATATATAAATCTCGTGTCACAATGTTTGTCCTCAATGGACTCCTAAACCACTTAACCGATTATAATAAAATTCGCACACCATGTGCAGTTCGATCCAAATTGAGAGATAGGATAGTTTAAATCTCAAATTATAGTCGCAATTTTAATTTAATTCTTTTTGTACTTTTTTTTTAAGCAATGGTAGTTGGAACTATACAGCCAAATATATATATATATTAAGATAGTGTAGGGTGTACTGAAGTGGCAGTGGGCAGGGCACATAGCTCGTAGAACAGATGGCCGATGGGGCAGTAAAGTTCTCGAGTGGCGACCGCGCACCGGAAAACGTAGCGTAGGCAGGCCTCCCACGCGGTGGACCGATGACCTGGTGAAGGTCGCGGGAAGCCGATGGATGCGGGCAGCGCAGGACCGGTCGTCGTGGAAATCCTTGGGGGAGGCCTTTGTCCAGCAGTGGACGATTTGTGGCTGATATGATGATGATGATGAGTGTAGGGTAGGGTAGGGTAGTGTAGGGTAGGGTAGTGTAGGGTAGTGTAGTGTATGTAGGGTAGGGTAGTGTAGGGTAGGGTAGGGTAGTGTAGTGTAGGGTAGTGTAGAGTAGTGTAGTGTAGTGTATGTAGGGTAGGGTAGGGTAGGGTAGTGTAGTGTAGGGTAGGGTAGGGTAGGGCAGTGTAATGTAATGTAAGGCGGTACGAAGTTCGCCGGGACAGCTAGTTATATTATAATATTATATTAAATCACATTTAAAAGAACTAGAGCACAAAACTAACTTTAAAAATCGTCCAGACAGTTTTTTTTTTTTATAGAAGACAAGGATCGAAATATTCAAATAGCTATGTTGGACAGTGGGAGAAAACCACTTCTCACTGCATGACCATGAATCACATTCTTTTTTATGTGATCTTACATCTTACCCCAAAAATTACTTATATCACACAGGAACCAACTCCAAAACCATTAGCACCATTTAAAAAGGAAGTGGAAATCAAGAAAGAAGAACCGTCGGACCAGGAAGATGAAATTACTAATGAAATTGAAGATGAAAGTCCACCCTCGTCTGCCACTGAGTCTCCTGATCAGTTGGACAGTGATGATGGGAACATGCAACTGGTAAAAGGTGTTAAAGTCAGGGAGAAGAGAAAGAAGAAGGTTAAAAAAGAGAGGCCAGAAGATTTGAAAAAGAAATTGGAGAAGGAGGAGGTAATTAAGCTTAATTAATTAAGTAATAAATTTATTTAAAAGGGGTTGTTAGCTGAGTAGTGCCATGAAAACTTCTGTCAAGTTGACTTTTTATATTTCCATTTTAGAAGAGTTTCAACATTATTTGTAATAGCTGTGACATATTCAGTAGAGAACATATTATTTTTATTGGGTGGGATGTTGGGGGGGTACAGGCAGGTTTCAAGTTTCCAAGTGGCGTACTACACTGTATTCCCATGATGGTACAATGGTCACCGTGACACCTATGGTGCCCCCTTGATAACTTGGTTAAATTACTAGGCAGCTCCAATCCAAGTTTGAGCTGAAAACCCACTACTGAAAGCTTTGAACTCACCACTCACATTTTTTATTTTTCATCACAATTTCTTGATAGACTAGATACTAAGTTTGGAATTTGCGTTGGAACATGAAAGTTTTATATGCCAAATTTCAGCCTAATCCGTCCAGTGGTTTGAATTGTGCGTCAATAGTCAGTGAAGACAAATGATTTTATAAGTATCCTATCTGTATGAAATTTGGGTTTTTGGGGGCGAAAAATCGATCTACAGTCATGGCCAAACGGTATACCGTTAAAAATTTCTTAAAAATAAACCATTTTCAGTTGGTATTTAAGTTTAAAATCAAATACACATGGTGGTTAAATGAAATAAGAACATGCTCCATGTCCAAAATGTTATGTGACTTGATTAAGATAAAATGTATTTAAAGATTTATTAACATGTTTGGGCATTTCCAAACAACCAGACAAACTATATGTCATCTCTGGAAAAACGCGTTTTTCTTAGTTTTTCCGCGCAATAAGATTTCGCTCCGTAGAAATAGGTACCATATTTTAGTATAACATTAAAGAAGCGAGTCAGAGCAACCGGTGATTAGTTTACATAGTTTATTGTACATCATTATTTTTAATGGGATTCCTTGTTTGAGAGTGTTTGTAAGCCATTAGCATCATCAGTTTGTATTTTCCTCTAGTATTAAAATTGTCAATGTCAGATCTTTAAAATGTTTTTTTAACTGATCCATACTATATTAACCTTTCGTACTTCCAGCAAAACCATTTCCGCAATGAGCACGGCATCAAAGTCATCGGCCGGCATGTACCGCCTGCTCTTCAGTTGTTCTCTGACCTGGTCACACGGTACGGAGTCTCCCAGGCCCTCGTTGATGTGATCACAGGCTGTGGGTATGCTGAGCCTACTCCTGTTCAGAGGCAAGCGCTACCTTGTATGTTGGAGGTGAGTTTAGATGAATAATATAATGATGAAAGAGTTACTTTTAACGGAATCTATTTTCTTTACTTCTGGGCTTCTTCTTCTATATTATTCTTCTTTGCATCTCTTTATCTTCTTAGTAAGGTACTTGTATCACACCCATAATTACACATTGTGTTACATTAGTACACACACATGCTCACTCACACATCACACTAATGCACACAAACGTAAATAATGTATACATACACAATTTTGTCAACTTGCTCCGCTACGCCGAGACTTGCATAAAAGAAGTAACTTATGGAGGGAAGGGCGGGGTTCTTTGAAAAAAATAGGTAAAGTCACCAAAACTGAATAAAAATATATTAAAGACGTAAAATATGGAAAATGACAGTATGGTTGAATAGCATGGGAATCGAATGACGATTTCAAATTCAAAAACAAACAACCAATGACAAAAAGTAAAAAGACAAAAGATATAAAAACAGGTTGAACATAAAAAAAAAACAAAAAGAGTGACTTTGTCACAAACTTGCATTTATCTCCCGTAGCTCAATTCGTGTGATAGCAGAATAACCGTGTTTTGTCTTTTAAGCACTGAGCTATTGCCCTACCTTATGTGTCCCTTTTATAATACTTTTGTTTTATTCTTTGTATAGTAAGGTTATATTTTTGTTTTGTTTATACATATTATTTTTTACAACTTGTAGCAATACAACAAATCTTTCATTCATTAATTCAAATTTCATCAAATCAGCTCATATATGTCCCCACCTAGGGGCTCAGGCCTACCTTGAATTAGGGCGATTGGGCCTTAGTGCGGGTTGGTCGACTTCACACATAACCTTCGAGTTTCTTTGCAAGCGTGTGCAGGTTTTACATTATTTACGTTTGTGTGCATTAGTGTGATGTGTGAGTACACATCACACTAATGCACACAAACGTAAATAATGTATACATACACAATTTTGTCAACTTGCTCCGCTACGCCGAGACTTGCATAAAAGAAGTAACTTATGGAGGGAAGGGCGGGGTTCTTTGAAAAAAATAGGTAAAGTCACCAAAACTGAATAAAAATATATTAAAGACGTAAAATATGGAAAATGACAGTATGGTTGAATAGCATGGGAATCGAATGACGATTTCAAATTCAAAAACAAACAACCAATGACAAAAAGTAAAAAGACAAAAGATATAAAAACAGGTTGAACATAAAAAAAAAAACAAAAAGAGTGACTTTGTCACAAACTTGCATTTATCTCCCGTAGCTCAATTCGTGTGATAGCAGAATAACCGTGTTTTGTCTTTTAAGCACTGAGCTATTGCCCTACCTTATGTGTCCCTTTTATAATACTTTTGTTTTATTCTTTGTATAGTAAGGTTATATTTTTGTTTTGTTTATACATATTATTTTTTACAACTTGTAGCAATACAACAAATCTTTCATTCATTAATTCAAATTTCATCAAATCAGCTCATATATGTCCCCACCTAGGGGCTCAGGCCTACCTTGAATTAGGGCGATTGGGCCTTAGTGCGGGTTGGTCGACTTCACACATAACCTTCGAGTTTCTTTGCAAGCGTGTGCAGGTTTTCTCACAATGTTGTCCTTCATCATAAGAGCGTCGGATAAACGTACAGAACGTACAAGTACGTATGGAGCGTTTAGTGCAGAGAGTACAGCATGCCTGCGCGAGGTACTGCTTCGCACGCACGTCACCCCAAATTTGAACGATGCCAACATTCTTAAAATGTCATTACGGAGAGAGCTTCATCTGTCTGTTCTTATGTTTGGGCTAGTAAAAACAGGATTGCCGGAATATTTATTTGAAAAACTACAATGGCGTCAAACTTCTGACTCGCGAGCTATAAGAACGGCAAGCCGGCCTCTTAATACGCAGATTCACCACACTGCAGCTTTCAGGGGCAGTTTTAGATATGCGGCCACCAAATGTTGGAATAACTTGCCACCTCCTCTCAGGGAACTAAGATCTATAGGCACCTTTAAATTAAAGCTTAAACATTATCTTATATCCTATCAGAAGGAGATGCATGTAGATGGCCGAGCTGTTCCAACATACCTAAGGTGATTAAGTTAGGACCATGATTTTGGTAACAAATATGGGTTTATTTCTCTCATATCCTTTTATTATTATTGCTTTTTATTTTATTGACATTATTTTATTTTATGTATCAATTTACTCTACTTCACTAAATTATTTATTCTATTATATTGTTTACATTATCGCACTACTGTACCGATCGCTTCGCGGACACGACACCATGGGCTTTTCTGAAAACCAGCGCTGCAGTTCTCCTGCTGCTAATGCTGAGAAAAGTCCATTTTGACATCGCACTACACTGATTCCGTTGGTCTTATTTGTTTTTTGTGTTAACTTTTTTTGTTTTTTTTTCTGTTTCTATGTGTTTTACTTCTTTTTTATGTTGTGTAATCGGTGTGTGTTTGTGTCAAATAAAAATCTGTCTATTGTCTATATTAAATCAAAACTCGAAAACACATTGGTAGGTGGCAGGATTCGAACCACGACCGCCCAGACATTCCCTCTCGGATATCTACCAGATACGCTGAAACTACCAGGTTTATGATATAGCTTCCCCACTTTCCTACCCTTGGGCATACAGTGAGGGCCGCTATTCCTGCCAACACCATAAGGTGAAGACAAGGACCAGTTACGGTAGGTCTTGCCGCCAAGAGGCTTGTCCCGGTACTCTGCAAGGCGAGTGCCTCCTGGTAGAGAACCACTACCTACTGTCCAGGTAGGTCCCGGAGCGCGCTCACCTCCCGCTGCTTTCGCTGCTGGCGGTCGATCCCCGAGCGGGACGCCAGAGAAGCTGGCTCCCACATATCCGGTGTGGTACCGGATCTGCAGGCACGCTCACTTCCTTGACCTCCCGGACAGGAGGTAGCGGTTCTAGCCATACATAATTCAAGTTAACCTGCGTTTTGAGGGTTCCGAAGTCAAGAAGGAACGATTATAGTTTCGCCATGTGTGTCTGTCCGTTTGTCCGCGGCTTAGCTCAGAGACTATTAGTACTAGGAAGCTGTAATTTGGCATGGGTATACATATTAATCACACCGACAAAGTTGTACGATAAAATCTTTAAAAGAAAATTTAAGGGTACCTTCTATACATGTAAAAAGGGGGTAATTTTTTTCGCTGACGTACCCTATCGTGTAAGGTATAAAATGCTAATTGTTGATCAATTGCCCCCCCCACCTCCCCTCCCCTACAAGCTAAACCGCTATTTCAGGAAATCTGGAAAAATTGTAAATAGTAAGAAATATAATCCATTTAAAAGGAAAACTATCACGGCTAAGTAGGCCTTCTTAGTTTAGGAGTAATTTGTCAAAAGTTCATACAAAACTTCCTATTACCAACTGTAAATAAAATTTTGATTTTTAAAATAAACTTTTGTTTTGTTGAAAAGACTTCGGAATCCGACTTTTCGCGAGTCCAACTCGCACTTGGCCGGTTTTTTTTAAATTTTTGTTTTATCCTTTGTATTATATTTTTATTTTGTTTATATTATTTTGTGCAACTTGTAGCAATACAATAAAGCTTTCATTCATTATTTCAAAATAATATTTAGTTAACCTGGGTTTTTTGAGTTCTCAAGGTCTTGAAGTGAGACTAAAAGCGAAGTAACTAGAATCTCATCTGTGCTATAAGCGTCAATTTAATGCATAGCTCGACATAGCTCGGCTGGGCACAGTCTAAAGGACCCATAAGGTCGTCCATCGGATCCGTCTAGATAGGGCTATCGTGCGGGGGCTGAGGAGCAGGAATGTGGAATCGAGCCCCAGTTGCCTTTGTCACAGTTTTCAGTCACCAGCGGCTCCACGTGCTGCTCCAGCAGCGACCAGTGGCCAGCAAACATCAAAGGCGTCGTCGAGCCACTGTTTGGATTTACCGCCTCCGTGGCCTGATTGTTAGTCCATTAGTTTCACATCAGGAGGTCGTGGGTTCGATTCCCGGCGGAGTCTAACCTTGTATGACTCCGTTTGCATTTTCTAAGCCCGCCTGGCTAGCTACCACCATCTTATCTAAGTCTTGTCGCCAAGCCTCAATGTTAACAACATTGATGTGTTCCGGCTTAAAGATAAGATAGCCACTTCCCTATTGCATTGGAGTATCTTGGTGAGCCTGCTTTCATCTTCGGTATCATTATCACTTACCATCAGGTGAAATGATATCAAGGGCTTACCAATTGTAATAAAAAAAAGTCTACTTAGGATAATCTTGAGCTCATTTATGTTTAAGACCATTTCACCACACAGGAGCGCCAGATCCTCGCGTGCGCACCTACCGGGTCAGGCAAGACTGCTGCCTTCTTAGTGCCTGTCATACATTCACTGGGTGCCCCTCAGGGCGGCCCGAGAGCTTTGGTGCTATGCCCCACCAGGGAGCTGGCGCATCAGACATACAGGTATGATACTAACCTTACATTATGTATATTCTTCTTCGTCATATCCTCATGACTGAGGCTCTCGCCACCACAGCTCTCCAGGCCGCTCGATATGTTGGCCTGTAGTTTCATACTGGTAGTTGCCTTGAGGCGGTATTATTACAGATTTTCGTTATTTTTGACGTCAATTACTACTAAGCGATAGAAAACCCAAAGTTGTATAAAAATACCTTTATTGTTGATGATGTTCCCTAAATTCAAAAGCTATAAGAAACACGATTGAGCAGTTTTGGCTCGATAGAAAAAAATACCAAAGATAGGTATACACCGTTACTTTCAACTCTAGTTATGACTAATATTGTGAAGTACATATAAATTTTAAAAAATATACAATATTTTTTATGATAATACAAAGTGAGTAATGTTATTTTTTTTTTACTTTCATTGTAGTTTTTGATTGAAACGGAAAACCATTGAAAAGGTGTGGTTATTTTCTTTACTCTTTACACGTAAAGACAGAGACAGCTGTTCCAATCAATAGCTCGCCTTGACCGCGTCAGCCCATCAAATGCATATGGTGGAAAGCCTCGTGTACCTGTCCATTTCCCACTCTTTACCTTAGATATTCCACATTATTTAACCGCCTCCGTGGCGTAATGGTTAATAGCATTAGCTTCACATCCAGAGGTTGCGGGTTCGATTCCCGGTGGAGTCCAACTTTGTAAGACCCGGTTTGGTTGGTGGAAGGGCATTTTCTACGCCCGCCTGGCTAGCTACCACCTTCTTATCTAAGCCTTGCCGCTAAACATCAATGTTGTTAACTTGAATTGAAGATAAGATAGCCAGTTCCCCATTGCGTTGGGGAATCTTGGTAAGCCCACTTCCATCTTCGGCGTCATCGTCACTTATTACCATCAGGTGAGATGATGCCAAGAGCTTACCAACTGTGGATAAAAAAGCAGGTTTGGAGAGCCCGGCGTACATTCCAGGTAGCAATTGTGAGAGCGTGGTGTTTGCGATATTGTTGCTGCTTGGTGGTATGAGGCCTATTATGGTGTGCAGCTGTAGCCCATTTTCCGCAGGAGGCCTGCTGTGCCGCCCGCGCCGCCTTGCGGCCGGTAGCATTATGCACTTTATGAGACCTCTTATTGGTGAACAGTAAGAAGCGTCATTGGATTATCGCTAGCGATTTGTTCCTCCTAACAAGATGTCTCGGTATTGAACCCCAAGACAGCCGCAGAACGAATGAGTTCTCGAAACTACGTACAATACTCAACGATTACAGCTCTCCGCCAACGTCTACGCACGCGTTGTTTTCGATTTTCCCGTGGGAATAAGACGTATTCCCGAGGTAAAAAGTAGCCTATGTCCTATTCCAGGACCTAACCTTTAAGTGTGCCAAGTTTCATCTCGATCCGTCCAGTGGTTGAAGCGTAAAAGAGTAACAAACCTTCATACAAAAAATTCTCAGGCGTGTGCAGGTTTCCTCACGATGTTTTCCTTCACCGTAAGAGCGTCGGATAAACGTACATATGAAATCGAAATTCGAAAACACATTGGTACGGAGCAGGATTCGAACCACGGCCTCCCGGACAGGAGGTAGCGGCCGTAACCGTTACGCCACCGACGCTCTACAAACTTTCACATTTATAATATTAAGTAGGATTATCCACTAGCATATGTCCTACAAAAGCACAAAAACCCATTCATTTCATATTTTAATCCATTTTCAATTATCTTTTCAATAATTAAAACCAATAAATTAGTTCGTCAAAGACAATGACGTCACCAAACAATTTCAAAACAAAATAATTTTTTTACAATAACAATACCCTTTCTTTGCAGTCGGGTAAAAAGTAACTCAAATGACCTCCTGTCCAGAACGTCGTAGTTCGAATCCTGCCACGTACCAATGTGTATTCGAATTTCGATTTCATATGAACGTTTATCCAACGCTCTTACGGTGAAGGAAAACATCGTGAGGAAACCTGCACACGCCTGCGAAGAAACTCGAAGGTTGTGTGTGAAGTCGACCAACCGCATTGGGCCTGCGTGGTCGACTCAGACCCGATCGAAGTGTAGGCTCGAGCCCCTCGGTGGGGACGTATACGAGCTGATATGATGAATTCAAATGACAGTGCCAAAGACCGGATTTATGTATAACTGTACTTTGCAGGGAGGCTCTGAGGCTGACCGCGGCTTCGGAACTGAGATGCAGCATGGTGAAGAGCGTCAAAGAGAGTAGGGTCAAAGAGAGAGAAGCTGCTATTAGGAAGAGCGGTAAGATTTTACTAAACATTCCGTTTTTAGGGCTCCGTACAAGGTACCAGGACCATGTTAGCCTACGCTGTCTGTCTGTCTGTTTCTACGTCTGACCTTTAAAGGGCTGTACCTTTTGAACTTCTTTTTTTTTTATTCACAGTTGGTAAACCCTTGACAACATCTCACCTGGTGGCAAGTGACGATGTAAGGTAAAGGTAGTCTGCTGAAATTTTTACAGAATACGTGTTACGAAGCCTTACTAATATTATGAACTAGCTGTTGTCCGGGGCTTTACCCACGTGGAAGTTTGTATGACTTTTCGGGGGTGCGCAGAGCGCGAGCCGCTCGCGAGCGTGGAAAAAAAAAGCCTATCTGTTAATCCAGGTCCTAATCTGTCTACCTACCAAATGTCAGACAGATCCGTTCAGTAGTTTTTGCGTGAAAGCGTAACAAACATACATCCATACATTCTAACAAATTTTCGCGTTTATAATATTATAGTAAGAAGGATGTGAAAATGTGTTTGTTTGTTACCTCTTCGCGCTTCAACACCTCAACCAATCTTGGCGAAATTTGGCAAGTGCGTAGCCTGTGTCATGGAGAAGTCACTTTCGTGTTAACCCGTAAAAATAAAATAGTCCAATACAGTTACTGAAAAAAAAAATCGAGCGAGACCTACAGTACTCGCATATGATGTGTAACATGTGACAAAATACTTTATAAAAGGACAGCAAAGATACGGCAGACTAGGCTGTATGGTCATAGATACCTTTGCCTTTTCCGCGCTTTTAAAGCCTGAAAAAAGGACGGCAGACTAGGCTGTATGGTCATAGATACCTTTGCCTTCTCCGCGCTTTTAAAGCCTGAAAAAACGCGACTCCCTGTTACACATTTCCGTCCCATGGGACACATCCGTCCCATTTCACGAAATCACTCCCACAAATTGCAGGAAAGCGAGAGCAAAGATGTTACACATCAAAAACTCAGTTTTGATTGATTTCTTTAACATCGCAACAGAGCAACGGATTGGTGTGATTGTTTGCCCAAATATGTTTGAACGGGTTAGAAATGACATAGACTACTAATTAACATAGCCCGACATAGCTCCCGAGGGATCCGGGAAAAACTAATTTCCACGCTCGCGCACGTCGCAACAGAGCAAGGCATTGTCGTGGTTTTTTGCATAGAAATAGTCGAGAGGATAGGAAGTACAGTTAAGGAAAACATCGTGAGGAAACCTACACACGCCTGCGAAGATATTCAAAGGTTGTGTGTACGCGTGGTCGGATAAGGCCCGATCGCCCTAAAATCTGGGTAGGCTCGAGCCCCTCGGTGGGGACGTACACGAGCTGATATGGAGATGGGAAGTGACATAGACCGCTAATTGTTTCCGAGGGCACTTGAGAAAACTGATATTTACGTGCGCGAGCTGGTTAGTCAACCTGCGCGATCGACCCAACCACGCAAGTATGATTTTTTTTAAAGTATTTCGTGGCCAACTACGTAACCCGCGAATACTAGAGTCTATCAACCTCCTTGTGCCAAATAAACGGTTGCGAAGAGGACCGCGAAAAAAAGGTTTTCGCGGTCCCGCATTGCAGAACCAACGTGCTCGATCTTGATTTGTTTCATTGTTCGTTGGCGAGATTCACGGAAAAGGTTGTAAATTTTCTTAGTACCTAATGGTGTCGGTTCGAACAAAACACTCGACTTAATTAAACTTGACTAAAATTCCACTACAATAAGTTTAGTCGTTTTCATGTGCTATTCGGTTTTATGCACGAACTAAATTTGGTTGCCTAGTTTGGCAGGACTAAACACGATCAAGTTGAATTCACAGACTATATTAAAGGATGAACGAAAGAATGAACAATATGATTGACGTAACCTGTTTACCGTAAGTGAAAGAGACAACAAGATATAATTTTCTATAGCGCTCTCTCTGTTTTTAAAGTCATTTATGTTAAGCATATAATCTATAAACCGTTCAATAAAAACAGCTGATTTTGTTTTTTTATTATTTTTTGGCTTGGCATCAAGTATTTTCGAGTGAAGTATTTAGGAGTTTCAATTTGCCTAAAAGTGCGTCGGGGCATTGTGAATTGTCAGAATCTGGAGAATTGAAGGTCTGATGATGACCAGGTTGGCAATCGATGGCTTCCTAAGACTGCCGAAGCTGAAAGTTGAAAAGACATAAGACCATACGTCTTCCAACCTGGTTTATTGACCTGGTCATCATCGTCAAAGTCGAACCCTCAGATCAGAATTCTTCGTGTGAGAGTCGCGCAGTGTGCTGATGTATCTTGGTCCAAACGCCAAACTTCTAGCTTTGACTGTTTTATAGAGCTGTCAGCCACCGACCTGGTCATCATGAGACCCTCAGGTCAAAGGTGCAGTGTCCTGGAGTACTTATCAGGTTTTATACCATCACTTTACTTAGATATTCATCACAAAATTTGCACTTTTGTGGTTTTCCAAGACCAATTAAAGTTTAGTGGACACCAAAATAGGTTGCGATTAAAATTGGTTTAATTTTAGTTAGACACATCTAAAATATGGTCGTTCCGAATAGCAAAATGGCGTTCTAAACTTAATTAAGTTCGATTTTTGTTTAGATCTGTCAGATAAGTTTAGTCGAGTTTTTTCGAATAGCAAACGTAATTTTTGACACATCTTAACCAAATTTTAGTTTAGTTTAGCTGATTTGTGCAAAACCGAATTGTGTAGTTTAAGTTAATGGATTATATTAAATATTTACACCATATGCTTAGATTATGTTATCGTTTAGGTTATATACATATAAGCAAAGTATATTTATTTTATTAGTACTAACATACAGTATGGACATTCTCTGCCGCTCTCTAGATTGCGACCTCACCCCCTCTTCACCCAGATTGGTTACAGTTTGGTTGTCGAACGTATAGGATTTCGCCGCCATTTTGTTTGTTCCGTCATTCCTTTTTTGAAATGTAATTTCTGGCCCTTTGTATAAAGTTTCCGGGGTGTGACGCAAGTACACGACCGTTTCAATACTTACAGGTGCATACAAATAATGCTAGATTGTTTGTTTCAGATATTGTATTAAGCACACCAAATCGCCTGTGTTATCTACTTAATCAGGATAATGTCAAAATCAATTTAGACAAGTAAGTGTACATCTTCATAAAAATTATACAGGGTGAAAAAAAATTGGTGTAGGACCCGTTAACTGGGGGTTCTACTCATCGTACTGAACAACTTTCCCCAAAGAACCCATAGTCAAATCTCAAAAAAAAAATTGGACCCACCGTACTAAAATGCACAAAATTGGTCTATCAGCTGATCGATTTGTACGAAGAGTATAAATATTTTTTTACGATTTCAGCAAAGTCGTAGAACAAAATATGTTGTTCAATATGATGAGTAGAAGCCCCAGATAACTTTGTTATACCCTGTATAAGAATTATAGGTATTTATAGGTAAAAAAATATAACTGTTTTTTTTTTGTTTATCTTCTTTTCTCTTTTTTTTGTTAGGCAATACAATACATAAATCATTTATTCAATCATTCAAATGATCGAAATATTTATTATTACAAAAGTAACTGAATAAAAAAAAGGAATGAATAAAGAAATGATTGTATATTCTCACAAGCTTTATATTTCCTTGCCATGTTAGTTAGTTTGGGACAAATCTTGGAAGTTGAATTAGAAACATTTCCCAGTTTTCGATTAAGCTCAAATTTTACATACTCGTGAAGTTTGGACATTGCTCGTAGAACAGATGGCCGTTGTGGTATTAAAGTTCTCAAGTGGCGACCACGCACCGGAAAACGTAGTTTAGGCAGGCCTCCCACTCGGTGGACCGATGACCTAGTGAAGGTCGCGGGAAGCCGCTGGATGCGGGCAGCTCAGAACTGATCGTCGTGGAGATCCTTGGGGGAGGCCTATGTCCAGCAGTGGACGTCCTTCGGCTGATACGATGATGATGATAAGTTTGGAGAACAATGCATGTTAGCTAAGTGACTTCATTATAAATCCAATATGCCGGACTCACAATGATGACGGACCAGTTATTTTTAATGCACACTCATGATATGGGTATCAAATAAAAGGGTTTGCTGACAAGAATACGAAATAATGAAAATTATTTACAAATTAAAGCCTTGACCTAAATTTTATTAGGTTTTTCGAATATTATTTTACTGATTTTGAACTCACAATCACAAAATGACCCCCTAGACGATAAATAGTATTTTTATAAGTGGCCCCCTAGACGATCAATAACATTAACAATTGACATAAGTGGCCCCCTAGACGATCAATAATTGACATAAGTGGCCCCCTAGACGATCAATAACATTGACATAAGTGGCGCCCTAGACGATCAATAACATTGACAGTCACGTATATGGCATGAAGACTACGCGACTGAAGTTCATGCGCGGCGTAGTACCTAATTCGCAAAGTGCCAGTGCACGCATAATGTCCACTAACGCAAAACTCCAATTTAGAAAAGTACCAAGTTTGTAAAGTGACAAACTCGCAAGACACCAACTACGTTAGTTACCAATACTGTAATACGCGTAGTACCAAATCCGCAAAGTGCCAGCGCACTCGTAATGTCCAATTACGCAAAACTCCAATTTGGCAAAGTGCCAAGTTTGTAAAGTGACAAACTCGCAAGACACCAACTACGTTAGTTACCAATCCTGTAATACGCGTAGTACCAAATCCGCAAAGTGCCAGCGCACTCATAATGTCCAATTACGCAAAACTCCAATTTGGCAAAGTGCCAAGTTTGTAAAGTGACAAACTCGCAAGACACCAACTACGTTAGTTACCAATCCTGTAATACGCGTAGTACCAAATCCGCAAAGTGCCAGCGCACTCATAATGTCCAATTACGCAAAACTCCAATTTGGCAAAGTGCCAAGTTTGTAAAGTGACGAACTCGCAAGACACCAACTACGTTAGTTACAAAAACCTGTAATATGCGTAGTACAAAATCCGCAAAGTGCCAGCGCACTCATAATGTCCAATTACGCAAAACTCCAACTTGGCAAAGTGCCAAGTTTGTAAAGTGCCAAACTCGCAAGACACCAACTACGTTACTTACCAAACCTGTAATACGCCTAGTACCAAATCCGCAAAGTGCCAGCGCACGTATCTGGGTGTAGACATGTATAACTGAAGTGTATAATTTAATCATCTGGCATAATGTGGATATTGCCCTTCATGAACATTATTATGTTGAAGTTCTCGTTAACTTTCAGTACAAAACTAATTTAAACCTTCGTTTAGTTACGTTAAAATTTACTACGATGAAAACTAATTACAAACATCGATATGTGTCTACTCAATATATTTGCAAAGTTTGGATTCAATCCGGCATGTAGTTTTTGTATTAAAGCGGAACTACGTTTGTATGGAAACTCGAGCCTCCTGGGGACTCTTAAGAATAACGATTAAACGGACTTGAGGAAATTTAACGGAAGTTTTTTAAAGTTAAGTTAAATGTCAATTCGTTAGTCAAAATGTTAACTTCGTTAATTAACGATTAACGGATTAACGAGTCACTAATAAATTGAGTTGCGAACGTTAATGTAGGGATTAAAGTTGTAATTACATTAAATTGCATGTAAATCACTTGATGTAGTTTTAGTATATTTTTCCAAGATTAACCCCTCGTTTCCGTTCCAGAGTCCGCTGGCTAATCATAGACGAAGCCGACAAGCTGTTTGAAGGCTCCGCAGACCAAGAGTCGGACTTCAGACAACAGTTAGAACAAGTGAGTTCACTGACATGTTACATTATTGCAGAAGAAGGAAAAATCCGGACTGCAGTCGAACACCCAGATCCTTTTTATATCTTTTGCTTCAGTAATAAGTAGTGCATTATTATTGAGGGAAGAAATGAAGCAATTTATGGTCTAGTATGAGTTTGAATTAATACTAGATCTGAAATTGCCATTTCCGCCAAGGCATCCAAGAATGTTAAAAAAGAGACACCATTACATACAACTTTCCTGGAGGGGTTTTGCTCTGTACTTATTTGTGATGGAACGGAACGCAGCTGCGCGCCCCTCCCTCACACCCTCCCCGCAGTCTAGGATTTTGACAGGTGACGGTTCGGTTGTGTTGTGTCTTGTGTGATGCGGAGTACGAAAAATAAATACATATCAAATCATTCAGGCAGTGTTTTAATTAATGACACGCCTGGATATCAAAATTATCAAATTATTATTATTGTTCCGTGTATGTTTCAAAAAAATATTGTTAAAGTTATTATTAGCCGACTTCAAAAAAGCAATCAAAGTTCTCAATTCGTCGGAATCATTTATTTGTAGGTGATGAACGCGTGCGGTAACAAGCAACGTCGAGTAGCCATGTTCAGTGCGACACACACGCCTGCCGTGGCGAAGTGGTGCCGACACAACTTGAGGGGGCTCGTCAACATAACTGTTGGACAGAGGTAAGTTCAAAGAATAAATACTATTTACTACTTAAAAGAAGATTCACACCGCAAAATCATTTCAATAAATAGCGACTCTTACTGCGACACAATAAAGTGCAATTCAGGTCGCACAGCGCTAATTACGAGTACCTACAACTATATATAACTATATTCACCCACAAGTTTCCTCTCTTTCTATCGCGTAACTCGTATCTCTTCTGACTACGTTAGTGTTGTCTTTTTTTTAAATAATAGTTAATCTGAATATTTGATACCAGTTATGTGTCTATTACTATTTCTTTGTAAACAAATTACGTTTCAAATAAACCTAAGCTAAGTATTTACTTAGTAATATGTAGATCAGAGAATTATTTTATTTTGCAATGTCTGCATAAGTACTTTAAGGCTTTCAGATGCCTCAATCCGCGCAGGTTGATACGTGTTTCAATAATATCGAACGTATGTTCAAATCAATGCGGGCTTCAACGCGGATGTAACGTTGAAACCGAACTCCCAATTCTTGATTTTTACATGTTTTTATTACTTTTCATCACTTTCAAATAAGTTACTTCTCATCACTTTCAAATAAGTTTAAAAAAATGTGTTCAATTAAAATGAAAGGTCTTAAAGTCACCGATTTTTGCGTGTTGGTTTCATTCAACATTAAGTATTTGTTTTCGAGAAATTTCGCAATGAATGGCAAAAAACAGGGTCTACAGTATATTTTTTAACATCAAAAGTGGTAATATTTTTAAAATTGTATTCACTTAAATCAATTTATATTACTTTAAGTATATTTTTTTTTTCCGTAGTGATAGCTTTACACAGTCTATTAATAATTTGAATAGTATATTGTCATTTGACCTATCTTAAGGCCTTAACCTTAAAGGAAAACAGGCATAAGGCATACATTAGTGTGTACCTTTTCTATGAAACTAAATATCTCTTTTAAGTGTTTCGGTACCTTAGTAGCTAGATAGTCCAGGAGCTTTTATAAGTATAGGCACTTTCCTACCTATATTTATAAAAGCTAAAGTTGACCTTGTAATGTAAATATAACTGGTAAGTACCTAGCTATACTATAATAATAATAAATAATATTCTAAGTACGTAAATACGGTCGAAAATAAAAATAACAAAACTAAACATTTATCTAACTAATCACTATTTACCTCTATACTATAGTATGGTAAATAATAGGTCCTTGGAAGTGAGAAAAACGTGACGGTCGAATCCTTGTTTTTATTTAAGCAGCCAAATGCGAAGCAATATTTTTTTGGCCTCGTTTTAAAAACGGACGACGTGAGGCGACGCGGCGCGTGAGTGAGTAGGTATGGAACTAACGTTCTAACGTGCGACCCGGTCGGTGCGCGGCGCGCGGAATCCTACTGAATTTGTCCTGTCCATACCGGCTCGCTAAGGTACTAGGCGCTTAATACATAAAATGCGGAGTGCACCTGGCCTGGTGAGGTGTATATTATGTTCTTCTAGCTTTTTCTCGCGGCTTCGCCCACGTGGACAACTGAACATCGTTTTTGTGACTGTCTATGAAGGTTAGTGGTGTGCCGAACTAACGTTCTAACGTGCGACCCGGCCGGTGCGCGGCGCGCGGCATCCTACTGAATTTGTCCTGTCCAGACCGGCTGGCCCGCTAGGTACTAGTCGCTTACCTAAAATGCGGAGTGCGCCTGGTCTGGTGATTTGTATGTTATTTTCTTCTAGCTTTTGCCCGCAGCTTCGCCCGCGTGGACATCGTTTTTGTGACTGCCTATGAGGGTGAGTGGTGTGAGAGCCGCAAGCGGCTCGCGAACGTGGACTAGAGTTTTCTCTAGATCCCTATCCCGAATCGGGCTATTCTATTATCAGTCTATGTCATTTCCCACCCCCTCAACCAATTTAAAACAAAAAATCTTTTCAATCTGTTGCTCCGTTGCAACGCCGACGTATGCGAACTTAAATTAGTTTTCTCCAGATCCCTCAGGAACTATGTTAGAATATAGTAAATTATGTCATTTCCCACCTCCTTAACACTACAGTACACGCGCCTGTTTTTTTAGCACGAGTGCTCGCGTGGCCGTCTATAGTAGGCCTTATAAAAACATGTTTACTTTTTGTTTACGTACTATATGAATAAAATAGTATTTGGTATCAGTTCTTTATTTATTAGTCTTATGTTAAGAACACAGTTTTAGCATTTATTTGCTTTTTAAACTAGGAAATAATTAACAAATCAAAAACTTAAGAAAATTAACAAAAATATGGCACTATTGAGAAATTTATTTCCAAAACTTAAAAAATACATCTTTTTAGACTTAATATTTCAATGTCAAACTGAAACCTAACCTATAAAACAAAGAACACAACATTAGAAACATTTTATAATATTTTATACATATTATCATAATAAAGTCACCTACATTTATTTGTTACGCCAGTGCTCGCGCGGACTCCAATGGTAGTCCTGCAGTTTTGGCGCCAAATAGTGGACTCATCCGTACGCGCTGGAGTCGCACCTGTCACTGACCTTAAGCATAATTGTCTCTACGAGAAATAGCTTGAGGCACAACGTGGTATCGCGCGAAATAAAAAAATTGCAATCTTATATGTCACCATGGTCTACTATAGTAGGCCACGCGTGTACTCTAGTGTTAACCATCTCTGTCCAAAAATCATTCCATTGTTCCGTTGCGATGTTAAAGATATTAACCAAAAAACGAGTATTTTGACAGTTCCCTCAGGAACTGCATCGGACTATGCTATTTTCACGGGATAAAAAGTAACCTATGTCCTTCCCAGTGACACAGGCTTCCTGAATGCCGAATTACCATAGTCTGAATAATCTTCAGTCGTCCAACAGAGAGGTCTACACGGGGCAGTCGTGCGGGATCCAAGCGGCATGACGGGGGGGGGGGGGGGGGGGGGGAGGTCGATCCCCAATTGGCGTAGTCACCATTCGGGACATTTCATTAGAGGCATCAACACAAAGAGCTTCATTTATGGAGGATTTTACATAATATAAATGTATCACAGGAACGCAGCGACACACCTGGTGGACCAGGAACTACAGTACTGCGGCAGCGAGGCCGGGAAACTAATTGCTTTTAGACATCTGGTGCAGCAAGGACTGAAACCGCCTGTTTTAGGTATGAATACATACTTTATTAGAAGATAGCACATTCCCCATCGCGTTAGGAAATATTGGTAAGCCCACTTCCATCTTCGGCATCATCATTACAGCTCATATACGTCCCCACCGAGGGGCTCGAGCCTACCCTGAATCAGGGCGATTAGGCCTTAGTCGACCACGCGGGCCCAGTGCGGGTTGGTCGACTTCACACACAACCTTCGAGTTTCTTTGCAGGCGTGTGCAGGTTTCCTCACGATGTTTTCCTTCACCGTTAAAGCAATCGGTAAGTATGTACGTAAGTTTTTTGAAAAACTCATTGGTACATTGGCCATCCAGATTTGAACCCGGTACCTCTGGTTAGATGGACCGAGTCGTTACCGGTTGAGCCACCGACGCTTATCTTACCACCGCATCATCGTCACTTAATTACCAACAAGTGAGATGATACACTTCATAGAATGGGCCAGAAATGTCTTTTCAAAAAAGGAATGACGGAACAAACAAAATGGCAGCGAAATCCTATACGTTCGACAACCAAACTGTAACCAATCTGTATCATCTGGGTGACGAGGGGGTGAGGTCGGAATCTAGAGAGCGGCAGGGACTGTCCATACTGTATGTTAGTACTAATATATATACTTTGCCAAGAGCTTATCAATAGAGGATATGCATGATTTTTTAAAATTGCATTTCTTAACAAAATATGAAAATTCCGTAAAAACAATGTCAAAAAGTGAAATCAATTCTGTATTGTGGCGAAATTAAAATTTTGATCGGCCATGAAATACAAATCAGACAGAGAGATCCGATATTAAAACACACGGTCCATTTAAACTCTATGCTACATTCTGTTTTGCTAGAAAGAGATAGAGATAAATCTTTAATGGCTTCTATCTTGGTTATTTTTATATTTATGCAAAAAAAATCTTGTATACCGTTTCTTAAATGAATGAGCTTTAATTAAAGCACAAAAAATATCATGCATATTCCCCGTTGTGGATAAAAAATAACACTCACTAATACCACAGTATAAGAAACCCTACAGTAATCTAACGGCTTCGATTTTTGCGTTAAACCATACTGGTCACGTACTCGTCCTCCGCTTCCTGGAATGAGTTGTCCCAAACTGTTGAATAACGCTGATTATGGTAGTTCGGGCTTTAATACAATTCATACCACCTGAAGGCAATGCCAACTTTTTCACCACCGGCGGTCATGGAAATAACATCTTTGTTTAAGGGTCCCCAGGAGGCTCGAGTTTCCATACAAACGTAGTTCCGCTTTAATACAAAAACTACATGCCGGATCGAATCCAAACTTTGCAAATATATTGAGTAGACACATATCGATGTTTTCATCGTAGTAAATTTAAACATAACTAAACGAAGGCTTAAATTAGTTTTGTACTGAATGTTTGAAACTGCTTTAATTTTTTCCTTTTATATTAGTGCATCGAAAACTAATTACCAACATCGATATGTGTCTACTCAATATATTTGCAAAGTTTGGATTCAATCCGGCATGTAGTTTTTGTATTAAAGTGAAACTACGTTTGTATGGAAACTCGAGTCTCCTGGGGGCCCTTTTTGTCTTGGCCTCCAGAGTCAATACGCATGTTTCCGCTGGAAAACTACCAGAAAATCGAACCAGTCTGGCACCCAGCACTCGTCGGAGATTGTTTTAGCTGGATGCACGTCACGCACGCACCATCGTTCGGAGATTTTTTCAGACCCGCAATCCCGCGGATCGCGCAAGTTTAGTCCCAGCAAAAGCAATCACGCAAAATACGCGCGGGATCCCGCATTTTGCAGTCTCTAGAAGTCATAATCTGTCAAATAAAAAAAGAAACATGCAAATCAAGGCACAATCGCTGAAGATGATATCGTATAACACAAACAAAAAATGTACAGTCGAATTAAGAGCCCGCTAGAGTTCATAAATCCCTTACAAACCAATTTTTCTAAACAATTTTATACCGATAATCGGATGACGTATGTCTGTGTCGGTATCACATTAGTTTTTTGAAAAAAATAACAGGAATCCATTATTTACCAATAAACTTGTTTTCCGTTTTTTACCTTGAAAAAAAGTATATTGGTTAATAATGGATTCCTGTTTCGTTTTTCAAAAAAATAATGCGATACCGACACAGATATACGTCATCCGATCATCGATTTAAAAATATTTCAAAATTGGTTGTTTGGTTAACAAATGAATCAAATACTACGTTTCTATGAGATTTATGAACTCCAGCGGGCATTAAGAACATCATAAAAAGTTTTTTTAATTTAAATTTTGAATATCCTTCTTTTTTGAAGTCGGTTAAAAAGTTAAAACTCATTTGATTCGATATTTCCTCTGTGACGCAGTGTTCGTGCAAAGCAAGGACCGCGCCAAGCAGCTGTTCAAAGAGCTCATCTACGATGGCATCAATGTGGACGTCATACACGCCGACCGGACGCAGGCGCAGGTAGGCTCGTAACGACTAGGGGCACGACCCTCTTCCCGATCGCGAAGTCAGGTCATACTCCACACACTGGGGCCGGCCAAGGTCAAGTCATACTCCACACACTGGGGCCGGCCAAGGTCAGGTCATACTCCACACACTGGGGCCGGCCAAGGTCAGGCCATACTCCACACACTGGGGCCGGCCAAGGTCAGGTCATACTCCACACACTGGGGCCGGCCAAGGTCAGGCCATACTCCACACACTGGGGCCGGCCAAGGTCAGGCCATACTCCACACACTGGGGCCGGCCAAGGTCAGGCCATACTCCACACACTGGGGCCGGCCAAGGTCAGGCCATACTCCACACACTGGGGCCGGCCAAGGTCAGGCCATACTCCACACACTGGGGCCGGCCAAAGTCAGACCTCACTGTATATGTCACTAACAGTAAAAATCCATCCAGGCATTGAACATGCTTATGGTTAATTAACTTGTGTGAATGACACGACCACGCAGGTCGCACTTGGCTACGACCGCAGCTAGCTATGCTTATTGACCAATCCTATTTGATATTACCAAAGATTATGATGACTGGTCGACAACTTTTCATAGTGAGCACAGTTTTATGACAAACAAACTCTTGCAAATACTTACAATCCCAAAATCACTAACAAGAAGCAGAAAGATATAGTGTGTTACCATGGCGTGGTTATTATAGTGGATTTCATCATCATCATATTAGCCGAAAGATGTCCACTGCTGGACAAAGGGCTCCCCCAAGGATTTCCACAAAGACCGGTCCTACGCTGCCCGCATCCAGCGACTTCCCGCAACCTTCACCAGCTCATTGATCCACTGAGAGGAAGTCCTTCCTGCGTTACGTCTTCGTGTGAGCGGTGGCCACTCGAGATCTTTACTGCCCCAACGGCCATCTGTTCTACGAGCTATGTGCCCTGCCCACTGCTACTGAAGCCACTTGGCTTAAATTCGTCGGTTGATCTCTTTCTCGAAGTTAAAAACTTAGAGTGTAGACTTGTAGTCTCTAACCTTCAGAGGAGTGGGTGCGACCCTGACATTTAACATTATTTTCGTCTTTTAAAAGCTTTTATTTAGTTTCACCTGTCCCGGTGTCTGTAATGAAATCTTGCAAGTTGAATTGTGACTCACCGATTCAGCTGAAATTTAAAGTTTTTAGGTTTTCGATTTTTTTTTATTTCACCTGTCCCGGTGTCTGTAATGAAATGTTGCAAGTTAAATTTGACCCACTTCCTGGTTTCCGATTGAGCTGAAACTTGCATGCATATTTAAATCGCTTGACAATGCAAGCTAAAAGTTTTTAGGTTTTTGAACACTTATTGAGATGTTCTACTAAGGCCATTGAGCATTGTGCCTAGGTCTTCCATAGTCTCAGCCATGACCACGATATCGTCAGCGAATCGGAGGTGGGTGATACTCGCCGTTGATATTGATCCTGAGTCTACTCCATGACGGATTTATTAACAAACAATAAATATAACAAGTTCCCATACAAGAAACGTGTTCTTTATAAGTTTTTTTTTTGTTTTTACTCTTTCGTAAAAACGGTAATACATACAAGCGTTAAACTCGGTGTAATTAAAGTTAATGAACAAAAGGCTAAGTGTGAGTCGTACTTGCGCTAAGGAGTCCCAACTAAAAAAAAAACAATTTTCTGTCGCTGACGTTGATGTCTATTGTCTGTACTCGTGTGGAAAGGTGTGGTGTACGGGACCCGCGGTCTGCGAGTCCATGACTGGTTTTTTTTGTGTGTACAATATAGAGAAAAATCAATCAATCATCATGGATTGCTTCTCTTTTGTAGCGAGACAAAGTGGTCCGAAGCTTTCGTGTAGGCGGGATCTGGGTGCTGATCTGTACCGAGCTGATGGGCCGTGGAATCGACTTCCGAGGGGTCAACCTGGTCATCAACTACGACTTCCCACCGTCAGCCATCTCGTATATCCATAGGTAAGAGCCGTGCGGCACGATTACTCACACGCCCACCGTTTACTGAGATATCGCCTTAGGCTGGCCTTTCACAGCCGGAATATTCATAATTGGGTACTTGACAGCATAAAAAAAATTATGAAATAAAGTTCACTGTATAATAATAATAAAAATAAAGTAATTCTTTATTCAGGCAACCACGGACCCACAAACAGAAAATTCAGTTCACAATAAAATAAAATCAATAAATTCAAAGCAAGTCATCAAAAAATAATATTAAAATAAAACATAAAGTCAGTCATAGATTACAATTAAAATAAACAAATGGTCAGTATGTCAAATTGTCAATATTTCCTCCCCGGCATTGGAACCACGGCATGTCTAGCCCTATATGTATAGCCCTCGTACCGCAATTTCAGAAAGACTTGCTCTTTTGGTTTTTATATCATTTTCAATTTTTTTATTTATCAAGAACACATAACTAGTACAACTGCAATGAAAAAATATGACGTCATAATTCAATTTTTCAAACATTTTCAGTACAAAATCTGGTTTTTGACAGTTAAAAAAAGTAAGTCAGATTACTAGTAGACAAGTACCAAATCTAAATTCAGAAAGCCCGGATAAAGCGTATAAATTCCACTCCACACATGTTCTGACTTTTTACATCCGGGCTTTTCAAAATTAGGACTATGAATCCATAGTGGAATTCCGGCTGTGTAAGGCCAGCCATAGATAGGCAATATGACGAACAGTCCGGTGTTGAACTGATGGTGTGCGTGTAACGGATTTGCGGGGGTTAACCTGGTCACAGATGATTTTAATAGTACTACGTACAGGTGGAGAACTCGCAATGACGCTTTAAATACATCTACAGATTAATTCCTATCCTAGTAATAAACGAGTCTCGTGCCGCGCAACTGAGCTGTTACTGTATCTATCACGCTTCCGTATAACAGTGCTGTTTCTGCGTCTGTCACGCTCCCGCATATGCTGTCTCTGCGTCTATCACGCTCCCGCATAACAGTGCTCTTTCTGCGTCTGTCACGCTCCACCATAACAGTGCTGTTTCTGCGTCTGTCACGCTCCCACATAACAGTACTGTTTCTGCGTCTGTCACGCTCCCGCATAATAGTGCTGTCTCTGCGTCTGCCACGCTCCCGCATAACAGTGCTCTTTCTGCGTCTGTCACGCTCCACCATAACAGTGCTGTTTCTGCGTCTGTCACGCTCCCACATAACATTACTGTTTCTGCATCTGTCACGCTCCCCCATAACAGTGCTGTTTCTGCGTCTGTCACGCTCCCACATAACAGTACTGTTTCTGCGTCTGTCACGCTCCCTCATAATAGTGCTGTCTCTGCGTCTGCCACGCTCCCGCATAACAGTGCTCTTTCTGCGTCTGTCACGCTCCACCATAACAGTGCTGTTTCTGCGTCTGTCACGCTCCCACATAACATTACTGTTTCTGCATCTGTCACGCTCCCGCATAACAGTGCTGTTTCTGCGTCTGTCACGCTCCCACATAACAGTACTGTTTCTGCGTCTGTCACGCTCCCGCATAATAGTGCTGTCTCTGCGTCTGCCACGCTCCCGCATAACAGTGCTCTTTCTGCGTCTGTCACGCTCCACCATAACAGTGCTGTTTCTGCGTCTGTCACGCTCCCACATAACATTACTGTTTCTGCATCTGTCACGCTCCCGCATAACAGTGCTGTTTCTGCGTCTGTCACGCTCTTGCACATCAGCCTGCCGCCTGACGACGTCTCGGTTTAGTCGTATACCTATACAGGGTGTTCCGGGAAGTATGGATCAAATCGGATAAGGGGGGGAGGGCGGAGGGCATCTACAAACCTTTTAACCCTTTCAACGTCTGTTTCATTTTTGGACGGTTTAAATGTCACGATGTTATGAACACAGTCCAGATTGTTGGAGGTACAGGTTAGTGGCAAACCCCACTGTCAAAAGTTTTTCAAGCCGTTAAGGCATATGACACAGCTTAACGACTAACACCAACGGCTTAACGTAATGACCGTGATTCTGGTCAGTAAAGCTGACCACACAAAATCGCAGACCTACGATCGCTTCATTAGGATTTCTACAACGAACTTTAAAATTTTGGGAATGGAATTATATTAAAGTAAAACAAACATTGTGTGTTTTTCACTACAGGATCGGACGTGCGGGGCGCGCGGGGCAGCGCGGCAAAGCAATAACTTTCTTTACACAGGATGACGTCGCCAATCTGCGCAGGTACCTGGATAAACTACACACACACATATATATATATATATGTATAGTTAAAAATATGAAAAAAAAAAACTAAAATTTGAACTTCCCATACTAAGTTCGCTGATCTAGTATGCGAGAGCCAATTTTTTTTTTTGAATTTGACTATGGGTTTCATGGGGAAAGTTGTTCAGTTTCATGGGTAGAAGCACCAGTTAAAATAGTTTCAGCTAATTTTGTTACACCTTATATACGTTCTGTATGTGATGAAAAAAAGGAACCCTTATAAAATCATTTCCTATTAATTAGGCCATCTGTTCTATGAGCAATGTGCCCCGCCCACTGCCAATTAAGTTTAGCAATTCTGAGAGCTATGTTGGTTACTTTGGTTCTCCTACGGATCTCCTCGTTTCTGATTCGATTACGCAGAGAAACTCCGAGCATAGCACGCTCCATTGCCCTTTGGGTGACCTTGAGCCTTCTTATGAGGCCCACAGTAAGCGACTATGTCTCAGCTCGGTATTTCATCACTGGCAACACACACTGGTCAAAGAGACATAGCTCGCAGAAGATGGCTGTTGGGGTAGTAAAGTTTTCGAGTGGCTACCGCGCACCGGAAAACGTAGCGTAGGCAGGTCTGCCACTCGGTGGACCGATGACCTGGTGAAGGTCGCAAGAAGCGGCTGGATGCGGGCAGCGCAGGACCGGTCGTCGTGATATTCCTTGGGGGAGATTCCTTTCTTATGAGGCACTTAGTAAGCGGCCACATCAGTTCCGTATGTCATCATAGGAAATATGCAAGTATACTTTAAGTCTAGTACCTAATAATATTATTAAGCACTAGCCTGTGGCTACGCTCGCGTTGTTTTCGATTTACCCGTGGGAATAAGATGTTTTCCCGAGGTAAAAAGTATCCTATGTCCTATTCCAAGACCTAAACTATATGTGTGCCAAGGATCATCCCGATCCGTCCAGTGGTTGAAGCGTGAAACAGTAACATCCATACATACAAACTTTCACATTTATAATATTAAGTGGGATTTATAAATTTTAAAACCCGCAGTATCGCATCAGTAATGAAGCAGTCTGGCTGCGACGTCCCCGAGTACACGCTGAAGCTGAAACAGACCGCCAGCACACGCAGGAAGTTGATGAAGAAGGCGCCGCACAGGGACAAGATATCCACCATACTCGAGAAGCGACCCGACAAGTACGTACTTACAGCTTTTATTGTGTCCCTTTACTGGACCGCTCATTAAAGGTTTGGGGTGTATGTACGAAAGCTGAAACAGACAGCCAGCACACGCAGGAAGTTGATGAAGAACAGGGACAAGATATCCACCATACTCGAGAAGCGACCCGACAAGTACGTACTTACAGCTTTTATTGTGTCCCTTTACTGGACCGCTCATTAAGGGTTTGGAGTGTATGTTCGTAAGCTGAAACAGACCGCCAGCACACGCAGGAAGTTGAGGAAGAAGGCGCCGCACAGGGACAATATATCCACCATACTCGAGGAGCGACCCTACAAGTACGTACTTACAGCTTTTATTGTGTCCCTTTACTGGACCGCTCATTAAAGGTTTGGGGTGTATGTACGAAAGCTGAAACAGACAGCCAGCACACGCAGGAAGTTGATGAAGAACAGGGACAAGATATCCACCATACTCGAGAAGCGACCCGACAAGTACGTACTTACAGCTTTTATTGTGTCCCTTTACTGGACCGCTCATTAAAGGTTTGGGGTGTATGTACGAAAGCTGAAACAGACAGCCAGCACACGCAGGAAGTTGATGAAGAACAGGGACAAGATATCCACCATACTCGAGAAGCGACCCGACAAGTACGTACTTACAGCTTTTATTGTGTCTCTTTACTGGACCGCTCATTAAAGGTTTGGGGTGTATGTACGAAAGCTGAAACAGACAGCCAGCACACGCAGGAAGTTGATGAAGAACAGGGACAAGATATCCACCATACTCGAGAAGCGACCCGACAAGTACGTACTTACAGCTTTTATTGTGTCCCTTTACTGGACCGCTCATTAAAGGTTTGGGGTGTATGTACGAAAGCTGAAACAGACAGCCAGCACACGCAGGAAGTTGATGAAGAACAGGGACAAGATATCCACCATACTCGAGAAGCGACCCGACAAGTACGTACTTACAGCTTTTATTGTGTCCCTTTACTGGACCGCTCATTAAAGGTTTGGGGTGTATGTACGAAAGCTGAAACAGACAGCCAGCACACGCAGGAAGTTGATGAAGAACAGGGACAAGATATCCACCATACTCGAGAAGCGACCCGACAAGTACGTACTTACAGCTTTTATTGTGTCCCTTTACTGGACCGCTCATTAAAGGTTTGGGGTGTATGTACGAAAGCTGAAACAGACAGCCAGCACACGCAGGAAGTTGATGAAGAACAGGGACAAGATATCCACCATACTCGAGAAGCGACCCGACAAGTACGTACTTACAGCTTTTATTGTGTCTCTTTACTGGACCGCTCATTAAAGGTTTGGGGTGTATGTACGAGTATGTGACCAAAGGCGATTTCCATACTCCGTGTATGCGACTATGAAATGTGTGTCTGTTTTTTTTTACGTTTCTTCAAATGAGTCTGTAGTCTTCAACGTATTCACAAAATAAATAAATAAATTTATTTAATTACCAGAAACATAGTTATCCTACTATTATTATAAACGCGAAAGTTTGTAAGAATGTATGGATGTATGTTTGTTACTCTCACGCAAAAACTACTGAACGGATCTGGCCGAAATTTGGTAGGTAGACTGATTAGGACCTGGATTAACACATAGGCTACTTTTTTCCACGTTGCGCGCACTAGAAAAGTCATAGAAACGTCCACGCGGGTGAAGCCACGGTAAACAGCTAGAACGATAATACAGTCAATACTGTAATCGTTTCCCACACAAAATTACTGCTTCTTTAAAATGGATGGGCCGATTCTAACGAAACTTGATTACACATAAGTAAGTCACGTAAGAAGGGCTTATTCCCAGTCGTCACCACTAGCTCTGTCCCCACTGGTGACGAATAAGATGAGAGAATTCCCATTTGTTGCTAGTAGTAGACATCACAAAAATATTTCCACTTGGCGCCACCACCTGAAGGAATAAGTCAAGTTTGATAATGATGAAAATAATTGTCTTATCACGAAGAAGTGGAATCATGTAATAGATTGAAAGACGTAGCTGAAAAGCTTAAGTTATATGAAAATTTCACTATATTTGTCTCACTTTCACTACAGCAACCTAAGAGGGAACATATACGTGACATAGAATGTTTTTCTTTGCCGTTTGAGATGGTTGATAAGTTTCAAAGATGACTTACTCTGGTACATTGGCTGAGATTCGAACTCAGTATCTCCAATTATCATTTTTTAGGGGATTAGAAGGAATCATTTAACTAACAGGCTAAGTCTCTATTGTTACTAGCAATATTATGGATTTTTGTGGTCCAAAATAAACTTTTTTTATTTATTTGAATTTAAACGATGAAAATTAAGAATAACTATCAACTCTGTGAAATGTAGTTCGTTGTAGTTACCGATAGCATAAGTGCTACAAGTGGACACTATTGCCAATTATGCTAACTGTAACCACAGCGAACGTGTCTTTTGGATGCATTTTCATTTAAATTACGGTAGTCAAAATGAACCCTGTTATTTATTCTTTACTCGCAGGAGAAAACTAGAAGCCGAAGATTCGAAACCAAAGGACACTGCAAAGTTTACTCCAACCGTCAAAGGCGGGAAACACAAAAAGCAAAGGAAAACACAGAATGGCGGTGCAAAGTCCAAGGGTAAACAAAATGGCGATGTGAAGGTTCACAAAAAACAAAATGGCGCTGTGAACAAAATGCAGAAAACTAGCAAACTCAAGGCGAAGAGTTTCAAGAAGAAGAATAAGCTTCTCCATAAAGTGAAAAGTAAATCGTGATTATAGATTAAGTAGGAAAATATAAGTTAATCATAAATTCATTACATTTGTCTTATATTATTTAATAACTTTAATCCTTACTATAATATTATAAATGTGAAAATTTGTTTGTTTGTTACCTTTTCACGCTTCAACACCTTGACCAATCTTGAAAAAAATTTGGCATGCAGGTAGCCTGTGTCTTTCCCCGTGACACAGGTTACCTGCATGCCAAATTTACACTTTTTATCCCGTGAAAATAGCATAGTCCGATGCAGTTCCTCAGGGAACTGAAAAAATAGTATTTTTTGGTTCAGTTACGATCAACGGAACAATGGATTTTTGTGGTTTATAGATCGTTGAAAGAGTCTATGTCATGACTGCTAATCAGAATAACCCGACCTGGGATAGGGATCTGGAAAAACTAATGTCCACACTCGCGAGCCGCCTCACCCTTAAAGACAGTCATAAAAACGATGTCCAGGCGGGCAAAGCCGCGGGCAAAAGCTAAAAATGTAGATTAAAAAAAGTTTGCTTCCCTGTATAAAAATATACCCGATATTTTGTTAGTATGAAAAATAAATTATAAAATATTCACTAAATAGGATTTCTCCTACAAAAGAACAAAAACTTACTCATTTAATGTTATAATTTATTTTAATTTAATGTTTATTAAAATTAATAAATTAGTTCGTCAAATACAATGACGTCACATGCCTGCGACACGAACAATAGGGATGACGAATGCTAGTCATCTGAGTTACTTTTTATCATATGTCAAAAACGACATTTTGTTCTCAAAACGTTTGAAATACCTAGGCACAGTATATATTTTAGCACTAACGTAACCTAGGCGTGACGTCATAGTTTAGCAGCGTCATTTAAGAACTCATTTTGTGATTTTGCTGAATTAAAAATCGAAGACTCGATGGAAAAAAAACGAGTAAGGTTTTCCGAAGTGTAAGTGGGTGGGGGGGAGGGGGGCTCCCATTTAGTGATCAAGAGTTCATAATTTATTTCTGATGCTGTCGTCATCCCTTAGATTGTGTACCTATTTTTCTTGATTGGTACAGGTGTTTTTCACTGATTCCAATCGGCAGCAAGCAACAGACAATGACTATCTCAGCTATCGAATGAACGTTTTAGAGAAATTTTAACCGCCTCCCATGGCGTAGTGTTAGTCGATTTGATCAGGAGGTCGCGAGCTTAATTCCCGGCGGGGTCTTATTTCAAAGTCTCGGCTTGTTGGTGGTATTATCCAAGTCTTGCTGGCAAACATCAGTTTTAACACCATAGATGTGTAGATAATATAGCCACTTCCCCATGGCGTTGGGGAATCTTGTCGGCATCGTCACCACTTACCATGATGAGATTAGATGATGCCAAGCGCTTACCAATGGTGAATAAAATAGATTGTACAGCCAGCCACGCTATACTTTTTCGCGGAGTCTTCACCAATTGGCTTAGTCGTGAATAGAATCATCATCATCATATCAGCCGAAGTACGTTTACTGCTGGACAAAGGCACTCTTCCTAAGGATTAAGCGTGGCGCTATTCTTTTCCGCAAAGTCTTTACCAATTGGCTTAGTCGTAGATAGAATCATCATCATAATATCAGCCGAAGGACGTGTACTGCTGGACAAAGGCACTCCCCCCTAAGGATTTCCACGACGACCGGTCCTGCGCTGCCCGCATCCATCGGCTTCCCGCGGTCTTCACCGGGTCGTCGGTCCACTGCGTGGGAGGCCTGCCTACGCTACGTTTTCCGTTAAGTTATATTTTACATTAAATTTATTGAGATACCAGGCACTTAATATACAGTTAGTAGTACATAATTACTGTCTATTAATTACAAAAAGAAAACATGTTAATTTTAAATAAACGAGAAGAAATAAATACATATAACAAGTAATTTAGGTGTAAGCCCGGCGACATCAAAAGGTCCCAGCTCAGCATATGTAGCAGAGACAAAGCCTCAGCTACGCTGGTGATTCTGCTGTACCGATGCAAGAGACGAACACACTTGTTTAAAATAAACCTGACACGAAAACAAATGGGCTAAGTAGTTGAGAAAACTAAGTATGATCATATCAGCTCATATACGTCCCCACCGAGGGGAGCCTACCCTGAATTAGGGCGATCGGGCCTTAGCCGACCACGCGGGCCCAGTGCGGGTTGGTCGACTTCACACACAACCTTCGAGTTTCTTCGCAGGCGTGTACCGGTTTCCTCACTGTTTTTTCTTCACCGTTTTTCATCATATATCAGTCGAAGGACGTCCACTGCTGGACATAGGCCTTTCCACGACGACCGGTTCTGCGCTGCCCGCATCCAGCGGAAAGTACTTACATATACGTAAAAGTATACATATGAAATCGAAATTTTAAAACACATCGGTACGTGGCAGGATCGAACCGGACAAGAGGTAGCGGCCCTTGCCATTACATTACGCCACCGACGCTCTTAGTTGAGAAAATTAAGTATATAATAAAATAAATGTGCATCCCCTGTAATCGAGTACCCTTAATTATTAAATGACTGTAACCAAACAAAATTAATTAATCTTATCTTATGAGGTTATGTGACCGTAAATAATAAAAAAAGAAATTTACTCTAATATTTCCGCTCCCCGCCTCTTGTTGATGAAGTAGTAGATGTTCTTTATGTTGTTCCTTAAAGCTGAATTTGGAATTTAATGTTCGGAAGGGTGGTGAGATATCATTCCAACATTTCAAGGCGAGAAAGCGAAAACTTCCACGAAACAGAGCAGTTCTATTAGAAGGAATACGAAATACGCTTAAACAGTACCTAGCTTCATGACGCCATGAAAGTTTTTCATACTCATATTGCGGCGTTTTTGTTTTTAAGACGCCAAACAAAACCGATGTAAGCAAGAGATTTAGACGCCTTTCCATTTTTAAAATATTGGCCTTATTTAGATACGGAGTAATGAATGTGAGAGCGAGGAGGAATAGTTAAACAAAATCTTGTACAAGCATTTTGCACCCTTTAAATCAGTTTAAGAGACTTTTTGAATAGACAAGGTCCATATACAGATAGACAATAATTAAGTTTTAAAAGAACTCATGCTTCACAGAGTCGCATAAGAAGATATACATTGATCTATAGGGTCTAATTCTATAAAGGACTTTGAGCTTCTAGAAGCAATTTCTTATAAGCTCAATTACAAATCGTAAATAGCTATCAAAAAGAACACCAAGATTACGCGCTTCTGTAACTTTTTCAACAGAGTCGTCATTAATTGTGATTCTAGGGTTAGCAAACTTACTTGCACAAGGTGTTTGGTTCCAATTATCATAAAGGGATTTAAAAAGAGGCAATTTCCCTTGAACCAATCAGAAAGCCTATTCAAATCATCGTTAATGTTATCCACAGCACCATCAACGTGGCCCAATTCGGCATTAGCAGTTTGTAGGTCATCTGCAAACAAATGGTATTCGCCACGTGAAATACAATTTTTTATATCAGCGCTATAGATAATAAAAAGAAGAGGGCCCAGAATATAACCTTGTGGAACTCCTTTTTTTTCACGGGTAATAATCCAGATTCAATGATTCTACCATCCGACTTACGTTAAACTACTTGTTGATAGCACTCTGTAAGATAACTTTAAAACCATTTAACAGTAGAGTAATGAAATCCGTAGAACGAAAGTCGAAATGTTAATAAAGTCGAAGGCTCGCGAATAATCCAATAATACACAAAACATCAATAATCATTATAACGCTTACCTAGTAGAAATAAGAAGTGATGTAGTAGATTTGATGAAAATTTTACAAATAATTTGTTTATATGGGAGATATTTACCTCATTCAGATTTTTCTTGGAATAATGAACTACCCAGTGCAGTAACCCTTATCCTTATTATTCACAAATTTTCATGAAAATTGTTACAGCAATTTTTGAGGAAAATTATCATTTTGATTTTTATGGGATATACCTTATTCCGATTTTTCCCTAAACAAAGAACTACAGTGTAGTAAGCTATAAAAAGTAATAGTAACATATAGTAGAGCCATTTAAAAAAAAACAAAAAAATCAAGAGGAAATATTAAAAAAAAACCTTTGGGCTTATAAAAATATTTTTTCCCTTACCCTAGTAAACCTAAATCCATCCAGGAAACTAGAGCATCGAGCGGACGCGTAGACACACACACACCACTTTTTTTTTGGACTCATCAGTGTAAGACAATCTATCCCCATCAAAATCAAAACTCGGTTTTTTGCCATCACAACACCTTCTTCGTTCCATCGTCGCTCGCTTACGCTCACTGCTCAATCGCTCGAAAGAAAAAATCTAAGTTTTGCTGTTAATGAATTAAATAAAATACATCAAATATTTATGATTCCCATGTACTCTTGTAAACCCATACAAAATATACAGTCTTGATCGAAATTATACACATACAATAATACAAAAATAGCGTTTACAAAATATTTCAAATATAAAAATATATTTACAAAATTAAATAATTCTTACTCATTAACAATTATAAAAATTTTCTTCTAAAATCTATTTAAAAAAAATAGCCAACATATTAATTAGATGGCACCAGATTTTTGTAAGCCTCCGTTTCGTGTACATGTTTGGTCCACCAATTGATACAGTTTTTTTTTAATTAAGCCTCTTTTGATATCACTAGAACTCATAATATTTGTTTATTGTAGAAATATTTCTCTCATAATTTGTACATGAGATGTACAAAATATCAAACAAACCATCGAAAAGAGACATTTACACTTTTAATTCTAGAGTACAGTCATAGAGGGTCGTTCTGAAAAAGAATTAAGAGGGGGGGGGGGGGGTCCATCTCATGAAATTGAACAAGTTTATACAAGAAATGTATACATAATTCACGAAAAAATAGACCTAGGTGCCTACCATAAAAAGTTCGTTATCAGCTGATCCATTTTAAAATAAAATAAAAATAGAATTGTTTAGTTTAATCAGCCTGTAGCATCCCGTCAACTTTTTCAGGTATTTCAGAAGTATACAGGTTGGGGTTTTGATAAACAAAACACGACTCACGCATGGTAATGATAATATGCACGACATTAGTGCCGAGAAATATGTAGGTATCATTTTTTTTAATGTTTCTAAAATTGTTTGTACTTTTCATAAATTCGGTCGATCAAGCTGATCGTTTTGTATCCACAAAAAAAAATGTGGACAAGTTTTTGTGGCCTCAGTCAGTACCGTGACTCCCCTGTATTGTTTATATAAAGTTACATTTATATAAAGGATGCAACAATATTAGCGTAGCATCCGTTAACTGGGGTTTTTACCAGGGTTGCAACGATTATGCATCGTTTACGTTGCAACCCTCGTAGGGGTTTTTACCAGGGTTGCAACGATTACGATGTGATGCATCGTTTACGTTGCAACCCTCGTAAAATTCCCAGTAAAGGATGCTACTCTAACGTCTCGTCTCCCAGTTGGTCGTTGTTGACTAAACCACCCCCTCCCCCAGTAGTAATCAAAAGATACATTTATATAAAGGATGTAAAAAAATTGCGTAGCATCCGTTAACTGGGGTTTTTACCAGGTGTTTTTTATCACATCGTAATCGTTGCAACTCTCGTAAAAACCCCAGTTAAAGGATGCTACTCTAACGTCTCCCAGTTGGTCGTTGTTGACTAAACCATTCCCTCCCCCAGTAGTAATCAAAAGTTACATTTATATAAAGGATGTAACAAAATTTGCGTAGCACCCGTTAACTGGGGTTTTTACCAGGGTTGCGACGATTACGATGTGGTGCATCAGTTTTTACGTTTATTGTTATTTTTTGACTATCAATAATGATGATGCAGTCACTTGACATCCAAAAATGGACTCCGCAAAAATCCGAACGTATTGAAGTCCACTTTTTTTTGTGATTTGCCTAGTCCTTCAGTAAATGGGGAGTTATTCAGCAAGGTGAGTAGAAACCCCAGTTAACGGGTCCTACGCCAATTGTATTGTGCCCTATACAATTTGCACTCCTATGCACTACTAGCACACATTTTCGTGTACAACTTATGTTTCTGGTTTACCCTCACATCGAGACCTTGTCCTCTACCTAGAGATTCACTATTAATAAAAGTAAAAAAATAAAATTTAAAAAAAGATGCGTTCGTAATACATAAAATTCCTCATTTTTTAGAGATCTTCGTAAAAAAAGTATAATAAAAATTAATGTTTAATTTAAAGTTAACTTAGTGAGAATAATCTTGAACATTCTTTCCTCTCCTATTACTATAAATTAACTAAAAAAAAAATAAACATAAAATTTTTCACATAAGAAAATATTTTTGTCTATTACTATAAATAAACTTAAAAAAAAATAAACATGAAATTTTTCACATAAGAAAAATTTTTTTTGTTTCATTTTACTTAAATCAAAGTCCTAGATACGATATAGATAAATTAAAACTCATATTTTCTCATATACTGTGGTAAAAGTAGACTTCAACCCGGACATTTGAAATAACAAGCTAAAAATTGGTGAAAATGTTGAGAATAGTCTTCTGATTGATATCCCAAAATTCCATTTTGGAAATACCGCCGCCATATTGGATTTTTCTAGTTATAAGCGTAGCGGTAATATTTGTTACTCTTTGATAGCGACTGAAGCGAGCTTCCGATTGTAGGTATATTATTTATTTGCGCCAAATTACTTGAGACTGCGTTATCCTGTAAAACACTGAATCCCAATTTTAGTGCTTGAGATAGAATATTTTTTATTTAAACGCGACAAACGATTTCTTTTCTAACATTTTAATATTTGTTATCAAAAAAAAACTAACTAAGTGCCTCCACATAAGAATAACAATAAGACCTCATTTCACTTCAAACAAAAGATATCATGCGAGCGAGAAAAAAAATGCTATTTTTTTCATTCAGTTCGGACTCCTTATGGCGTTAACGCGGCACGAGCGCGAGTAAGATTCACTTTTGGACTATTTTTATTATTTGTCATTTTACTTCAGGGTTTACACTATATTTCCAGGTTTCACGTTTGTATTTAAAATAGTTTATACATTAGAGCAAAAACAAAAAAAAATGGAACATTGTAGACGAAATTGTCGCCGGCTTGTCCGGAACGTGCGGTACAATTGGCAATTTTTTTTTCTTATCTGTGGATACAACGATACTAGACAGCGCGGTTGCGAAAACGATCGGTACAGAGGGGCCTTAAAAACCATTCTATATTGAAGTAGTTGCCGGTGCGCAAGTAGATAGAGACACACACCATACATCGCGCCGGGTGAACTTCTATATCAGCGGGCGCGAGTTACCCCACCCACCTACACAATGCCTGCGCGGACTTTTTACTAGCTGGTCCTATTGCCACAGACGATCTTCATCCGAAGCGTCGTGCGCCTACACACACACTGACATACACTTTATAAACAATTGGAGCAACAACGAATATATTTGGACGCTTGATTCATTCGCTATGCTGCTCAAAACTCGAAAAATCCGGCAGTTTTCCCAAGATAGTTCTTGGGAATTTCGAGATTTCAATTAGGACATCATCCTTAACATTTCTACCAATTTTCAGCTTGTTATTTCAAATGTCAGTGTTTAGGAATTATTTTTTTCTTATTTCACTGTACAAGCCCCTAACAGTTTCAAAGTGTTGTTTTTTTTTTCTTATTTGACTTTACTAGCCTTTAAGGTGTTTTTAAATTGTTCAAGCTTTAACAGATAAGCTCTACTAAGTATTGAACAACTTTCCCCAAGGAACCAATGGACAAATAAAAAAAAACTGCTTACAAAGTTGGATCGGCTGATCCTTTTGCAAATGTAAATTTTGTGAATTTACAATATCAATCGGTTCCTTGAAGAGAGTTGTTCAAAGACCACACTAAAATACAGCATATACAATCAATATTTTTAAAGATTTCTCCACTATTTTTTTTAATGGAGATTTTATAAATCATATCAATATGCGTCAGTCTCTAGTTCCCTAAAGTTAAGGAATCCTAAATGGGTTAATTTTCCACACGCTCATTTATTCGTTTCCTTAAAACATGTACGTGTCTTAGCCACCGGCCACACAATCACAAACCACAATAGTCACTCGCACAGCCAATCACAAGGCAGCCTCGGCATCTTGTTCGCCGGCCACGGGAGATAGCCCGCAGTTTTAAACCAATAGTAGTCGTATGAAACTTTGCTGAATAGCAACACTAGCACCAACACTTCCAGCCCTATGATGTAGTAGATATAATCGGTCCAGTCTCTCGAACTGTGGCAGACCTGATATTCGATCAGGTCCACAACGGGACCCATGCCGTCTTGACACTGGAGACTTTTGTAATCTGGTATGTATTTTGAGTTTTCCAACAGCCACGGCTGAAAAAGAGTATTTTGTTAGGCAATTGAATTGAAAACACTGTCTTTATTGCACACGTCAAAAACAGTGAAACAACAAATATTGTGTATAACAAAGTGGCGGTCTAATCACTAAAAGCGATCTCTTACAGACATCTTTGTGTTAGTGAAAAACTAGAAACAACGATTGCTATGTCGCCGTAAGATCGCATAATTATTTTTTCTCGAACATACTAAGTAAACAAGCAACTGCTTGTAAAATGCTTTGATTTTTCAAACTTTTATTTTTTATCCACAGTTAATAAGCGCAAGGTCTTCATCATCATCGCACTTGATGGTAAGTGAAAATGATGTTAAAGATGGAAGCGGGCTTACCAAGATATGGGGAACATCAATGTTGTTAACATTGTTATTGAGGCGAGGTATTGATTGGAACAGTTGTCTCTGTTATTTTTCTTCACGTGTAAAGAGTAAAGAAAATAACCACACTTTTTCAATGTTTTTTCGTTTCAATCAGAAACTACAATGAAAGTATACAAAATAATAACATTAACTCACTTCGTATTATCATAACAAATATTGTTGTATATTTTTTTTAAATTATTTTTCAAAATATTAGTCATAACTCATAATTAGAGTTGAATACAACGATATTTGAATATATACATATATTTTTTTATTTATACTTAAAAATAATAGTCATAACTAGAGTTGAAAGTAACGGTGTAGACCTATCTTTGGGATTTTTTCTATCGGGCCAAAACTGCTCGATCGTGTTTCTAATAACTTTTGACTTTAAGGAACATCATCAAAAATAAAAAATAAATTTCAACCTTGGGTTTTGTATCGTATAGGAGTAATTGACGTCGAAAATAACGAAAATCTGTAATATTACCGCCTTAACAATGTTGTTAACATTGATGTTAGGCTCGGTGGTAGCCAGGCGGGCTTAGGGAATGCCCTGCCACCAAACAAACCGAGTCTTACACAGATAGACCCCACCGGGAATGGAACCCGCGACTTCCTGAGTCCTGGCGCGAAACAGATGGATTATCGATTGCGCCACCGGAAGCGAATCAAAAAATGTATGTAACCCTGGACACGACGTAAATCAAAACGAACTGAGGGAAACTTCATTTGCTTAAATCCGTTCCTGTGCGATACATAGCCTGTGAGACTCATAACTCTTCTTGTTGGCGGGTAAAACAGTTACGTAAGTTACCTTTAGAACTTTTTCTGTATTGCAGTCGCAATGAATGTAGTTCCCGGATATGGAGAATAAGGTCCACGGACTCATATTGTCAAGCTTGTTTGATAAAACGTATGTGTGTATCTGAAAAAAAAAGTTTAGTTGACCATAATATATTGAAGAAAGATTAATACTTAGAGCAGGGAAGTATTTTTTATATTATTAAAAATTTGAGTGCGTTTGACTACATTCTCACCTGATGGTAAGTGACGATGTTGTCGAGGATGGTACAGCAAACTCAAATACAGTGTAAACTCTGTAAAACGTCACTCGATGTAACGATTCACTCTTTGAAACGTCAAAATTTTCTGGCTCCAGCTGGTTTATTTTGACGCTATTTTCTCTCTGTATAACGAAAACTCTCAATAACGTCACAAAATGCCCGGTCCCTTGAGTATCGCACTATTTACTCTCGCCTTGAAGATGCCAAAATTGTAGGAGTCGGGAAAAACAGACGCAGGAAAGGATTATTAATATTACTAGCTGTCCCGGCGAACTACGTACCGCCTTACATTACATTACACTGCCCTACCCTACCCTACACTACACTACCCTACCCTACCCTACACTACACTACCCTAACCTACACTACCCTACCCTACATACACTACACTACACTACCCTACCCTACACTACCCTACTCTACACTACCTACACTACACTACACTACCCTACCCTACCCTACACTACCCTACCCTACCCTACACTACATACACTACACTACCCTACACTACACTACCCAACCCTGCCCTACCCTACCCTACCCTACACTACCCTACGCTAAAAAAAAAATAGATGTTGGCCGATTCTCAGACCTACTCAATATGCTCACAAAATTTCATGAGAATCGGTCAAGCTGTTTCGGAGGAGTACGAGAACGAACATTGTGACACGAGAATTTTATATATAAGATTATACAGAAAGTTATTATACAGAAAGTTATTATACAGGGTGTAAGTAACAACATTGGTATAGGAGGAGTCATTTAGTGGAACTCCTTGTCATATCGAACCGAACCAGTTTCCATAAGGGACCCATATGAAAACAACAAATAAAGACTTCGTACAATTAATTGTACAGCCACGCTCTGCATACTTTCTCGCGAAGCCTTCACCAGTCAACAGTAAACATTAGTAGGAAATAATCATCATCATCATATCAGCCGATAAACAAAGCCCCCCCCCCCCCCCCAAGGGTTCCCACGAAGACCGGTTAATAATAAAATAATAACGTAAGGTATAATCTGTCAGGCTTGATGAAAAATTTACAAATATTTGGGTTTGTATAGAAGGTCCTTCCTCAGATTTTTCCTGGAATAATCAACTACCCTGTGCAGTAGGTTTTATTAAGTACCTGCTAGTTATCCAAATAATTTTACTTAAATTTTTAAAGCCATTTTTGAGAAAAAGTAACAAACAACCTGGATTTGTACAGGAGGTACCTTATTCCGAATTTCCTTGTAATAACGAACTATGAACTACAAAATAAGTTTAATCAAAATCTCTATAGCCAATATTGAGTATAAAATAATAGCGTTTTTTTATTTATTTTATTTTAATGTGTTCATGTAATACACATTTTACAAAATAAAGTCACAAAGAATCTTCTTCCTGCAGACCCGGTTTTTTAACCTTAAGAAAATAAAAGTTTAAAAAAACCGACTTCTAAATTAATTCGTACCTATCTTTGATTTCGTTATTGGGTAATGTCGTGTATCCAAGTATAATATTATTATTTCATTCGTTTGAGTGAATTTCATTTTAAAGTCGGTTTTTAGTTTTTAAAACTTTTATTTTCATATTCTTTATTGTTAGTGATATTGACACTAACCTCAAAAATTGTTGATTAATGTCGTGTGGAAGATGAAGGATGAATTGATCACTTTACATATGGATTTACATTACGACATTATTATTTAAAAAAATCATTTTTTTCCGATCCATTCATACTTCATATTTTTTAATAAAACAAATTAAATATTTATCTTATAAAAGACCCATTTTGGGTAAGTTTTAGTTTATATTTTGTGAATTGTGTTTTAAATTTCAGTGTTTATTATTTTCCTAATTTTTATGTTGTTTTCAGGTCTTTTACTCTTTTTTATCTTATGGATGCTCAAAAAGGAAAAAGATAGGAGAACGAATAACTGCGCAACGCGCTACACATTATATAATTAAACTAGCTGTCCCGGCGAACTTCGTACCGCCTTACATTACATTACACTGCCCTGCCCTACCCTACACTACCCTACACTACACTACACTACCCTACACTACCCTACCCTACCCTACCCTACACTACCCTACACTACACTACACTACCCTACACTACCCTACCCTACCCTACCCTACACTACACTACCCTACCCTACACTACTCTACCCTACCCTACCCTACACTACCCTACCCTACACTACCCTACCCTACACTACCCTACCCTACCCTATCCTATCTCTCAAGTTGGATCGAACTGCACATGGTGTGCGAATTTTATTATAATCGGTTAAGTGGTTTAGGAGTCCATTGAGGACAAACATTGTGACACGAGATTTATATATATTAAGATAAGAAGATATCAATTAGTAAAGGAACATTGAAAAGTATTCGCCTTTTGATTACATACAGATAAGCCAGCTTGACGTACGCCATATGGATATAGTTTCTTGGGGAAAGTTGTTCAGTATGATGACGAGAAGCCCTAGTTATCTTAACAAGTCTTTTCAATGTTGTTAAGATTTATAAATAGATGGTTGTAGCTAGCTAGGCGGGCTTAGAAAATGCCCTACCACCAACCAAACCGAGTCTTTCAAGTTGACCCCACCGGGAATCGAACGCGCGACCTCTTGGTGTGAAGCGAATGGAGTAACCATTACGCTACGGAGGCGGTTAAAAATTGCTATAAACAGGTGGTAGCCGATAAGAGGAAACGCGGTAACCTGTGTCACGGGAAAGGACATAGGCTACTTTTTATTCCCTGAAAATAGCATAGTCCGACGCAGTTCCTGAGGGAACTGAAAAAAATATACTCTTTTTTGGTTCGTTTCTTTAACATCGCAAAGGAACAATGGACAATTGTGATTTTTTGTACAGAGATGGTTGAGGGGGTGGAAAATTACATAATTTACTACTTAGCATATCCTGGCATAGTTCCCGAGGAATCTGGGGAAAACCCATTTCCACGCTCGCTCGCGCACGTCGGCGTCGCAATGGAGCAACGGATTAGACTATTTTTTTAGGGTTCCGTATTACAACAAGAAACCCTTATAGTTTCGTCATGTCTGTCAGTCCGTCTGTCTGTCTGCGGCCTAGCTCCTAGACTATTAGTAGAGAGCAGAAATTTGGGCAAAGATATATATAATAATAATAACGCGGAGAGAACTGTAAAAAAAAATTGAAAAAGAAACTTTTTAAAGGTACAGTTGAGTTCATTAATATATTGGCAGGGCCAATGGTTAAAAACTTTGAAAGCGTCGAAATGAATATAAAGTTTATACAAACAATTAATTAACCGTTTACATGATAACATTTTATTGGTATCTACATATGTTTAAAATACAACTTTATATTCATTTCGACGCTTACAATGTTTTAAACCATTGGCCCTGCCAATATATTAATGAACTCGACTGTACCTCCCCTACAAGTAAAGTGGGGATGATTTTTTTTCGAGTCAAACCCAGTTGTGTGGGGTATCGTTGGTTAGAGCTTAAAAAATAGTTGTGAGTCTTCTAAGACCATTTTATAATTTAGGGTTCCGTTTTCGAAAAAATAGACTTGAAAGTGCAAAATTTTGTTGGAGTCGAGTGTCCCCACCCCCTAACAACTAAACCACTGTATTTGGAAATTTGAAAAAAATCATGAAAGTAGTCTATATAATGAGTTAAAAAGGAAAACTATCAAAGCTTTTGTAGTCGATCAAAAAAATTCGTATATACACTAACCTCCTCAAATATGTTGCTAGCGCGTTTTAGAATATATCAAACATATTGGCAACTACGGAACCCTACATTGCGCGTGGCCCGACACTCACTTGGCCGGTTTTTTTGAATAGAATTGGTTGAGGGGATGGTAAGTGACACAGACTGCTTATCAGAATAACCCGATACAGTTCCTGAGGTGCTAGAGAAAACTCATGTACACGCTCGCAAGCCGCTTACTTGCCCTCCAAAACAGTCATATTTGTAAAAACTATGTCCACGCGGGCGAAGGTAAAAGCTAAATTTTCAATTTTCCAACTGCAAATGCAATCGCAAAAAATATTTTTTATGTGATAAAACAACAAATTATCAATTCTAGATTTTTCCTTTACTTGTGTTGTTGTTTTTTTTTTTTTTTTTTGTGAGACTGTAGGTGTACATAAGCATTTAAATTTCTACTTTACTAGATCACTAGAGATCTAGTAAAGTAGAAATCAATAGTTTAATAGTTTATCTCTAGTTAGGCTAAGCATTTGTTTATTAATCATATCGATATTGTTATTGTTAGAATTTAGTGTATAATAATCAGAAAATATAGATTTTATTCAGTCACCGTTTAACCTCGTTTCGCAGCACTACACCCAGCTTAGAGACGTCGCAACAAGACCTTGCTTCTTTTAAATTTCATGATTCTAGGTGGATTTACAAGAGAGTGTCAAAATATGCGACATAAATGGCCGTATTTCTTATTGCGTTTATTTAGAAGCTTGTTTTTTACAGCTTCAAGGGACTTTGCCTAGTATATCATCATCATCATCATCATATCAGCCGACGGACGTCCACTGCTGGACATAGGCTTCCCCCGGGATTTCCACGACGACCGGTTCTGCGCTGCCCGCATCCAGCGTCTTCCCGCGACCTTCACGAGGTAATCGGTCCACCGAGTGGGAGGCTTACTTACGCTACGTTTTCCGGTGCGCGGTCGCCACTCGAGAACTTTACTGCCCCAACTGCCACTTAAGTTTAGCAATTTTAAAAGCTATATCGGTTACTTTGGTTCTTCTACGGATCTCCTCGTTTCTGATTCGATCACGCAGAGAAACTGCGAGTATAGAACGCTCGATTGCCCTTTGGATGTTTAAGAAGGCCTAGTATATATTTTATATTAATTTCGACTTGATATTTCCACGTGTTTCTGACAAAAAGGGTCTTGACAGGCGTACAAAGAAATTATCTATAAGGGTTGCTTTCCCTCGTGAGGCGCGAAAGCCTAACAAATCATCATCTCAAATCTGTAGTAAGTTTTATCGCGCAACAGAGATGGTAACTCACCGTCTTCAGTTTGTTATGGCTCAAAGAGAAGTATAAGAAGTTGTCTATGAACTTGCTGCCTTCCAGCTCTATAATATTGCTGATGTCGTTGTAGTCGGCTATCAGCTCGCGCACCTGCTCGTATGTGGGGTCATCTGCTACCGCTTGTAATGATGTGATCTGGAATGAAAGGGAGATATTAGGGTAAGGTTGCGTTAGTCGTACCGTTGCCTAAGTCGTACGTTATCGATATCTCGATAGGACTTCTCGCCAAAATTTTTTTTGTGAGTTCGTGGGTAGTCTTTTCCCCGTCCCAAAATAAAATCTTATTGGTTAATTTTTTTGATAAGCCGAATAATGCGTCGAAAATTTTGAAATCACGGACTGACATATTTTGTTTGGAATATAAAAGAAATGGTCGCGTTTTTTATGTTAAATTATTGGATGTTCACGTAAATTTTATATTTTAAACCGAGCTCTCGTTCTTTGTACGAGGTAAGAAGTTTATTTTTTGGTACTGCTACTTGCTACGTTTGGTTCCTTTGTGATCTCGATATCTCGATGTATATACAGCGCTCAGAATACAGAAAAAACCAGAATGCGCGTTAAGTCAGAATAGTATGACGCGCGCTGAAGCCAAAAACTCCACGAATACCCTCCTTCCCTTGGCTGTAATGTTGCTATATTAGGTCGGGTTTTAATACTTTTTGAATTAGGTAAGCTATGAAGAACCACTGCTTGTTTACTCACAAAAATAAATCACCTGCATGCAGGATTTAGAAGGAACAAAACGTCAAAACTACACCGATTTAGAGTAGTTTCATACAAGCACAATTTGCCTCACATTTATCGCCGTACGCGTGTTCTGGTTTTTTCTGTATTCTGAGATACAGCGTGAGTAGTGGAGACAATGGGACCAAATTATTCAGCGGCCATCATATGTCAATTTTTAGCGCAACACGGTTTTTTGTTCAGAAATTAAGAACAATAAATAATTAATTAAATTAATAATAAATAATTAATTATTATTAATAATTAATTAATTAATTTAGAACATTAAGATTTTTGCAAGCTTTTCTTATAATTTTTTGGTGTTATTACTAAGACGGCGATTCATCTTACGTGTACTTGATCACATTTTCATAAAACAAATAAAAATGTATTATTTTGGCTCATTTTTACAAAGAGAGTGACGCGTAATAATTTAAAGGTTATTTTTGACATTTGTTTTAAATATTTGTGACCCAGTGTTCTTATTCGTACCTCATTGAGTTTCATAAGTCGTACTTTCTTCTTATATTATAGATGTGAAAGTTTGGATATTTGTTTGTTTCGTTTGGAAGTTGGTTACTCAATTACATATTATTTACATATATCGTTAGACAGGCATCAGTAAATAAATAGCAATAACACTAGTCAAAACCATGGCATTTACTAAGTGTTATACTAAGTTCGATTTAGGCTATACCTGGTACGACTTTGGCTACCCTAGTCTGAATTCGTACCTTATACTTTTTTTCAACAGTTGTTAATTCTTAAAGATTAACAAATAAATAAATTTGCATAATATAATATATTACATATGTAATTTTTCAAAAACACAAATTATTAATAGTTTACCTTAGGGGATACGACTAAGGCAACCTTACCCTACTTCTGTTGGAGAGATCCCTCGGGAACTATGTGTTTTTTCCGGGATAACATATCTGGTTGGATGTATCTGTATCCCTGGACCCTGATACTACCGTAAGTTTACGTGGACATATTAGTGTAAGTATCTGAAAGTCCAGACCACGCAAGGCATATAAGATAGTGTTTACATTCCCCAATAGATGTAGCCAAAAAGATGATAATTTTTTACTCCAGAATGCCACCAGGATTAAAAACAAAAAGACGTTTTCAAGTCAAAAAGTATCCTATATTCGATTTGAATCGGTCTCACATCATTACAGCTCGCGTTTTCTCGGTATATAAAAAGTTGGGCATTATTTTTGTTGCAAATTTGTAAAAATGCAATAAATAAAAACCTTACAATAGGGGATCGGACTGCATCAAAAATAAATTCTAAAAATTTGATTTCCTAAATTGCTCTCCTCTTAAAGTTTCAAAAAAACCTTACTTGTTTTGTTTTTCCATCACGGCTTCAATTTTTAATTGATCAAATTCACAAAATAAGTTCGTCAATGACGCTAAAAATCTAGGACGTCACTCGTGGGTATTTCAAACATTTTTAGAACAAAATTTCGTTTTTGACATATCATAAAAAGTAACTCAAATGACTAGCAGTCCGATCACCTATTACGTAATTATTATATTACCCCCAAATGTCTATTGAGACCACGGATCAGATAAATAAGGTTGGATTGGAAATGTGTGCTGGGCAGGCGCGCCACAAGTATGATTAGACAATCATACTTAACCGAAGCACGCGTTCATACTTTTTATTTGCGTGTGGTTGTGTGTAACGTACAGACTCTCGAAATGGTGTGAGACACAATTGCAGCCCTGTGTTCTAAGTGTGTTTTTTTTATTAGTGCGCGCAATTCGTGTATGTATTATTTTATTATTGCTTGTGTAGTGGAGTTAATGGGTGGGAGACAGGCGGCTACGCTGGTTTTCAAACAAAAGTGTGACTATTGCCAATCCAACCTTATTTATCTTATCCGTGATTAAGACACTCACATTATTATACGAGACGTTCAGCTTGATAGTGTTAGCAGGCAGATTCGTCGGCAACTCTTTCAGGCCCCTCAGGGAGCAGTCCACAGCCACCATCATGTTGGTGACCTCGTCGCCCTGGAGCTGCACGAGGCGTTCGGGAGCGCACGCGCAGTTTAGGTTAGCAGGCCGAATGTTACGACAGCTCTCGTTCAGCTGGAAATAAATAAATAATGGTTATTGCAGACAAGGTCCATAATACACAGAAATAATTTTCGAAATACCTAAAAACTTTTAGGTTCAAGCTTGGTTCAAGCTTTTAATATTTCATTGTCACGCGATATACATATGCATGCAAAGTTTCAGCTTAATCGGAAACCGAGAAGTGGGTCAAATTATATTATTCATACATTTCAAGTTAGTTAAAAGCTTTTAAAAATAGGTATCTACATGAAAGGCCGGAAAAAATACAAAACAGCTCAAACAAGTTTTGTCAGCCAAATGTCAAAACATTTTAATCACTGTAGTCCAAACAATCAAAAAACCGGCCAAGCGCGAGTTTGACTCACGCACTGAGGGTTCTGTTTGAGTACGAATCACTACAAGTAATTACAACAATCGGATCAAAGGACAAACTTAATTTTGCAGTTGAAAAAAATATTCTCCCATACATCGATATACGTAACGGTCAATTCTCAAACAGTAATTTAACTTTTTAATCACAAAAATGTTTTATTTTATTTTATTTCCTTAATGAAACCTACAGCATACAATTTTATTATTTGAATTTTAAATACAATTTTACAGGCCAAAAGAGATTTCATACATAAATTTTAAACTTTAAACAGCTGTTAAGGGATGGGTGAGAATGCGCATTGTAAAGTATAAGTCTGCATGTATGTATGTGTTTCTGCGCGTGGGGAGGGAGTGTATGTGTTTGTGCGCGTGGGGAGGGAGTGTATGTGTTACTGTGCGTGGGGGTGAGGTGTATGCGGGGGGAGGTGTGTGAGTGTGTGTTTAGTCGCAATTTAAATTCAGGATTTCACCTACACGTTTCTTGAAATTAGATGAAGTTAGATGGTATATGTCCAGCTCAGAAAATATTGAATTGTAGGAATGAATACATCTTAATACAACAGAGTTCTGAGCGTACGTTGTATGCGTTCGAGGTTCATAAAACAGACGCGCGTGTCGCGTCCGCTTGCCAGGAACACATTTTTTGTGATACTGTTTTTCTATCCATAATTGGTAAGCCCTTGGCATTATCTAACCTGATGGTAAGTGACGATGATGCCGAAGCTGGAAGCGGGCTTACCAAGATTTCCCAACGCAATGGGGAACTGGCTATGAACTGCAAGCCGGAACACCACAATGCACTTAAAATTTTGTTTGGCGGCAAGACTTAGATGAGATTGTGTTAGCTAGCCAGGAGGGCTTAGAAAATGCCCTTTCACCAACCAAACCGTACAAGTTAAACTCCGCCGGGAATCAAACTCGCGACCTCCTCATGTGAACCTAATGGACTTAACCTTTACGCCACGGAGGCGATTAAATACTATACTACAAATTTGCCATTTTCGGATGTTTTCTTTACTTGTGCTGTGAGACATTGCTTCTTGTCAAATTTCATGGTTCTAGGTCAACGGGAAGTACCCTATAGGTTTTGATTTATGTGCGACTAGATTTTGCCAGCGCCATCGTTCGCGTGAACATAGTTTCTATGACTGTACACGAGTCGCTTGCGTGGAAAAAAGTAGCCTGTGCGTTAATCCAGGTCCTAATCTGTCTACCTACCAAATTTCAGCCACATACGTTCAGTAGTTTTTTCGTGAAAGAGTTACAAACATCCATCCATACAAACTTTCGAGTTTATAATATTAGTAGGCTTATCAAAATACGTGACATCAATGGTTGTAAAATGGCCGTATCAACTTATTGTTTTAAATTAGAAGCTTGATTTTTTTTACAGCTTCAAGGAACCATAGACATTGTATTTGGTATTAATTTCAAATTGATACATCCATTTGTTCCTGAGAAAAGTGGTCATGACAGACAGAGAGACGGACGACAGTGATCCTATAAGGATTCTTTTCCTTATGACGTATGCATTGGGAACCCTAAAAAGTACAATGTTAACAAACCATTCACAAATATTCATGGTTTTAGCACTTAACGTGACGTGAAATGTGTATTAAATGGTGCCGATTAGTGCTGCGAGGATATTAACATTGTAAATTTAGTGTACAGAACATAAAATCCTAGAAAACAAGACATTAAGTGATCTGGTTTGTTAACTTTCTGCTTTGGAGGGTATACCAGGTAACGGCACAGTACTACCAAAGTATATATATTAGCACTAACATACAGTATGGACACGCTCTACCGCTCTCTAGATTGCGACCTCACCCCCTCATTGATACAGATTGGTTACAGTTTGGTTGTCAAACGTATAGGATTTTTTTGAAATGTAATTTCTGGGCCGATGTATGAAGTGTCCAGGGTGTGCTACTACTAAGCCTACGCTATCCATTCGTCCGTCTGTCCGACTTTAAAAACGCTGTATCTTTTGAACCCTGATAGGTAGCCGGGTGAAACTTTCACAGAATATGTTATTATGGGGAATTTACTAAGAAATAATAAAATGGTACGAGACGTAAGAGAACGTAACGGTAAAAGACGTTAATACATTCTTATAAAAAAAGGATAACTTCAGTAATGCTACATCCACACATTCATTTAACGACGACGCCTCGGCCCAACGTCCGGGTGACAAGGACAACACAGGAGAGGTTAAAAGAGTAGGGAACCTATTAATTATTAACCTAACCTAGTCTTTGTTTGCCGCAATATGTGGATGTAGTCTTAAAATAACACAAAGGACTATGTACTTACAGCCTTTTGCTTCTTCAAATGGTCAATATTGACCACTTGCACCTCGTTGAACCAGTTGAAGCTGAGCCCCAGAGCGCAGAACGTGCGCTCGTAGTTAATGAACGTCACCAAAGAACTGTTGTTCGCCTCCATTGCCTTCTGGAAGTGCTTGCAGGGGAGGTAGTTGTTTCCTGCATCACAAGTGAAGTTAAGGATTCCGTCTAGCTAGAGTTATTAGGAGCGTATTCACAAAATACAGTGGAACTCCTTGCCTGCGCCAGTGTTTCCCGATTCCTATAATTTGGGGATCTTAAAGACAAGAGTAAATAGACATTATTTGAGTTTGCGTGTACCATCTTCGACTGCATCATCACTTACCATCAGGTGAGTTGCAGTCAAACTCGAATTTTTAGTAAAAAAACATTTCCCATACAAACTTAAAAATGGAAAAAAAGGGATGGGCCGATTCCAATGAAACTCTATACACATAAGCAAGTCACGAAATTCTAGTTAGTGAATATATTAAATTTTGCCACAAAATTGTGTTGTCACTAAATAATAATTATTTAATCTTATAATTCACTAATCTTTTTTAAAATAAGTATTTCGAAATAGTTATCTATTCATGAACTAAAATTTTGTGACTTGCTTATGTGTAGTTATAAAGGTAGTTTCACTAGAATCGGCCCATCCATTTTCAAGAAGTAGTATAATTTTAAGTTTGTATTTTTTGTATTACGATTTTGTGAATATGCTCTTTAGTTTTTTCCTTTGTCGTTAATCAATCATCATAAGCCTTATTCGTTAGCAACAATAATGATTAAGTAGTGTCTACTGCACAAAAAGGACGGCAATTTTTTTTCTTATCTGTGGTATATGGGTGTCGACTTATTTTGTAAGACAGCTGTCAAACTTAAAAAGCCTTAACGGAAAAGCCACTAGCCATCCCCACCCCGACTTTTTGATCCCTTGATCGCCTCGAATACCCCCTCGTGAAGAATATTCTAGGGCCGCAGCAAAGGCACGAGGCTAAAAAATCCTATAATAGGGTTTAAGTAATGTTTATGATTTATGAGAAACCCTTAAAAAAAATAAGGATCTACCTGAGAAGTCCACAGATATCTTCCTGTTACTCTGCACTAAACTCAGAGGAAACTCGGTGAGGTTATTGGCTGATGCGTCCAGCACTGACAAGTTGAAGAGGTAGGCGAATGGCCGCTGACTGGACGGCTCCAGCTTGGAACTGGTTAAATTGTTGTTGGAGATGTTCAGGCAGGCTATTGAGGAGTGCTTCGGGAATTGACCTGGAAGAGATTAAGGTCAATGAACTTGAAGTCGTCGCCTGGCAGTAATTACATAGTATGGGAGGGCGACAGATAATGCAGCACAGATCGTATACAGGGTCTTAAAAAAGGTACGCACTTTTTTTTAACTGGAGCATGTACTCTAGTTTATTCCTTATCTATGGGCTCGTCCTTGCACCGCGCACCTCGTTACAGGGACAACGACGTCCTGGTTAACGGTATACCTAGTTCCGGTATCATTATTTATCATCATGGCTATCCAGATAGACATAGAGTAAATTTCCCAAATTATTCTTGAATACCTAGTTCGCTTTACAATCTGGGGGCACTGGAGCACTTTTTTCGAAGCAACTTACAGTATTTTAAGCCCCCTGTATGTACTAAATATATATACTTTGCCTGTACCTTCGTTCTGGATATTGGTCTGAAATACATATTTAACAATAGTGCCTACCTTCTTACTGTTACGTCTCGCCAGTTAATACCTAGTCTATGTACGAGTAGTTTGCGAAATATGTATTTCAAGAGAAAGTTCCCTTATTTTGTCAGTGATTCACTTGCTCAGCGATCATCAAAAATGTTAAGTAGGTGCTTACTTGTAACTTACGTACCTACAAACTTGAAATATGCACCAAAAGAAAATGGAACTGTTCGTACAAAAAGAAGTGAAATCACAACAACATTCTGTAAAAATTTGCCTAGTCTTGATTTGGGGGCCCACCAAGTCCAGCGCAATGCAAGCACTGACGTAATACCTTTTTTTAGAACAATTTCGGTTGATTTTCGAGCCCCTGTATCTTGGCACTAGGTTCGTAAAAAAAAGTGAAATCTCAACAAAAACATTCTGTAAAAACGTGCCAAGTCTCGAAAAAAAGTAGTGAGGTAAAATATAGAGACAAGTCTTAGTGAATAAAAGAAAACGAGGACTTGGCCGTGGAACATTTTGAAAGAGTAGTAAATCTAGGTAGATATGTCAGAAAAAGTTAATCTTATAGATTGACTGACATAAGAAAATTAAAAAAACATCTACTTAATCTACCCAGACGTCACTCGTTTTAGACTTGCCACGTTTTTACATAATGTTTTTGTTGGGATACACTTATCATAATATCACGACAGATACCCCATCAAAATAAAACATTGTGCTATTTTAATACAGCATGCTTGAACAGAACACAATAACATAATAAAATGTTAAACCAAACATAATAAAAACACAGATTACTTGAGTGTTCGTCGTCTCGTTCAATGTTAGATGATATCTCGTCATCACCGTAGAACGCTTGCAAAAGATAAGGGAATTATAGGTAAATAATATTTCAATATATGGGTTTACGAATGTACATTGTACTAAGTACATACGTACATTTTATGAAAATGATTTTTTTTATCCACAATTCATAAGACCTTGGCATAATCTCATCTGATGGTTAAGTGACGATGATGCCAAAGGTGAGATGTTGTCAAGGGTTTACCAATTATGAATTAAAAAAAAATGCCGAAGATGGAAACGGGCTTACTAAGATTCCCCAACGCAATGGGGATCAAGTATTACGTAACGCGATTTGGAGGGAGGGAGGGTCTTGTAAAACGTTACCATGCGTTACAGGTGACAGGGGGGAGGGGGGGGGGGGAGGGGGTTCAAACAATGCGTTAAGCTACATTGTTTTTTTATTTAAACAAAAAACTAGGAATTAAAATCTCCCAAGTTGGCAACCCTTTTCGTTTATGTGTTACGACTTCTTCGACTTTATTTTACGTAATGTTTTGGTTTATTTAATATTACTTTTAGGTAAAAATTGTCACTTGGGTGTAACAAAAATTAAGGGAGGGGAGAAGGGGACACAGAAAAACGTTACGGCGCGTTCCATAGAGGGACGGAGGGTCAAAAATTTTCGAAAACTGCGTTACGTAATACTTGAAAGCCCCCTATTTTTTTTATTATAAATTTGAGTGCGTTTGACTGCAACTCACCTGATGGTAAGTGAAGATGCAGTCGAGGATGGTACACGCAAACTCTTTGGCAGCAAGACTTAGATAAGACGGTGGTAGCTAGCCAGGCGGGCTATGAACATGCCCTACCACCAACCAAACAGAGTCTTAAAAAGTTGACCCCGTCTGAAATCGAACCCGTGACCTCCTAGTCGAATGGCTTAACCATTACGCCACGTAGGTGGTTGAGATTGAACTGAATGGTTGACTCGATTACTTACTAAAACTGTCAAGGCAGCAATGACTATATAGGTTCAAATATTCCTCTTGAACATGTACAGAGAGCAGCACATCAAGCTACACACTGTGGACTTCGTATCGTTCTTATGCCGTACGCGTATGGATTAGAATCGCACTACGAGTGTTTAACTTGATATGCTGGCCCCTGTACATAAATCACCACTACCACACTAATCCACGCCAGATACCTACTGGCACTTGCAATGAACAACTTTCCCCAAGGAACTTAGGGTCTTATCACCAAAAAACTGTTCTCTAAACTTTATCAACTAGCAGTATGTATTCAATGGCGTTTGGCGTTAATTTAAAAACGATTAAACTTCTATGGTCGTAAATAAAATTGATATCTGTCGCTAGTCAAAGACACGAAGTATAACATACTACAAGAAAGATTGTGGTCTTTATGAGAACAGCAGAAAATGCTCGAGAAATTTATAAAAAACTGACCCAATAGCAATTTCACGACAAAAAAAAAAGACTTATTTGAAAACTGAACACAATAGCCACTATTATACTGCGTATTTAATGGACATTGTAATATTACCATGTCTTTGTCTGCCTATCCAACTTTATATCCAATTTGATTCATCATCATCATTATCATCATATCAGCCGAAGGACGTCCACTGCTAGACATAGGCCTCCCCCAAGGATTTCCACGACGACCGGGGCTGCGCTGCCCGCATCCAGCGGCTTCCCGCGACCTTCACCAGGTCATCGGTCTACCGAGTGGGAGGCCTACCTACACTACGCTTTCCGGTGCGTGGTTTTGATTATGAAACATAAACGTTTGCTATAGTTGCTATAGTACGAAGTAACTAGTATCTCATCTGTGCTTTAGTTTTAGTTTACACGTAACGCCGAAACCCGTAGGGACGTCATCCCTCAAGAGTTTCCAAAAACATTTTACTTATTTATTGAGCAAAGATTCCTTGGAGTTGTTCAGTTTAGTGAGCAGAGTCAACCCTTGCGAGGTTCTAAGTTGTAGCTGTTGCGTTGTTTGTTGGGTGATGTTTTTTTTAATAAAAAAAATTTGAGTACGTTTCGCTGCAAATTTTAAATGGGGCGCGGTGGGCTTGCCGCCATTTTTTCGCTATGCGTGCGCGCAACAACCGTACGAAGTTTTATCGAAATCGGATGAACAATATGGAAGCGCATAAAATACGATTAAACAAGCAAAATTTGATTTTTATATACAGGCTGTAACAAAATTGGTGTTGGTCCCGTTTACTGGAGCTTCTACTTATCATTCTGAATAAATATTGTTCTACGACTTTGCTGAAATGGAAATAAAAAAATTAAAATCTCATACAAATTGATCGGCTGATTGTCAAATTTTGTGCATTTTTGTACGGGTGTCCAATTTTTTTTCACAATTGACTATGGGTTCCCTGGAGAAAGTTGTTCAGTATAATGAGCAGACGCCCTAGTTAACGGGACCTGCACCAATTTTGTTACACCCTGTATAAGAAGTGCTCTGAGACAGAATTGACTGCACAATTTGCACAGTAGGTATCTAAATCATTGAATGCTAATCGCTCTTTTGAATGCACCTCGAGAAGTATTTTAAAGATGTTAGCATCGGAAAAGTCATTGTGGAAGATGCGAGTTGATCGCCGTAAAAAAAAACTATATTTGGCAGAACTTATCGGAAAAGAAAAATTTTAAATGGCTGCTTTTGAACATTGTAATATTTTCTTGGTGTGTATAAATTCTTTGTTTTTGAAACAATGAGCTGAATAATTGGGTGGAAACGAGACTAAACAGCTTCTACACAAACAATGCCCACATTAGCCACGCTTGATAATGACACCGTTTAAATTACATATGTAATTATAATTAACGACCTTTCGTTGAAACGTTATGGTTGAAAATAGAATACGTAAGCATCAAAACTACTACAATAGCAAGTTTGTTCCATTTCAACTCCAGTTTGTTCCATTTTAACTCCAGTTTGTTCCATTTTAACTCCAGTTTGTTCCATTAAAACACTAGTTTGTTCCACTACAACTCCAGTTTGTTCCATTAAAACACTAGTTTGTTCCATTTCCCAGTTTGTTCCATTACAACACTAGTTTGTTCCATTTCAACTCATGAACACTACACCCAATTGCAGATATTAAAAGAACGTTGACGCCTCCGAGCTTTATGGAGACCTTGCTCATGTTGTACCTATGGCACAGTATTACGGTATGGCTTACAGTAGCGCAACGCCTTTGATGTCGCACGATGCCGCCACGGCGTAGGTACTAGCAGTACTAGCCTGTACCCCGGCGCCCGCTGCTGCCCCGCAAGTACCCTTCCGTTGCTCTGCTTAAGTACATTCGTTGCACTATTGTAAGCCGCTATATTGTAATACTGTTTCTATGGCTAACCTATAGGATAGGTATGGTGTGCAAACAAAAATATTTTATACCGATAGCTATTGTCTCATGTGCCATTTTCTAATACTGTCCGAGCGAAGGCACGGGCAAAAGGAGGCAGAAGACAAATATAGTACATTACTGCAGCGGCCAGCAAAAGAGGCATTGATGGACGAACGTGTAAATGTGGGCCGAGGTGAATGTCCATTTTAAAATTACACGAAAGATATGAGTCTACATAGTAATTTATTTGGCCGCTACAACACGACAGATATGGATTTTCACACAACTTTTGCCGTCCGCTGGTCGCACAGATCTAGTAGATCTGTGGCTGGTCGCATGTATTTGGTCAGTACAAGCAATTTAGATTTATCTCGAAGAATTTGTCAAAATAATGCTCAAATTTCCAAGCACGTTTGAGAAAACTAATTTATCTAAGTACATCTAATATTACTCTGCAATATACTTACAAAGTGTGTCATTTTCTGACATTTCCTCGTATGCTTGAGGGAAAAAAATACATGCATGAAATTCATGGCGCAGTAAAGTTGCCAAGTGGCTATATGCAAATTGTGGCAAGTATCCCGCGGGCCGCTCTAGACTGCTGGACGTGGCCTCCCCCAAGGATTTCCACCGTACTCCCACTGTCTGGGGACTTCCCCGACAAAGATGGGATTAAAATATGGTTTCTTACCAACAATTTTCCCGATATTCCCGTCGGTGAGCGCCATGGAGGTCAGTCTTCTAAAAATGGCGGCGGACACGTTCAGCTCAGCAATATTCGGATTCAAGATGTGCAGGTTAGTCATGTTCTGCGTTACTGAAATAAAAATGAAGTTAATAAAAAAAAAGAAATACGTTCTAACCAGACACGCTGCCTTTCAAACTGCCTAGCTGCCATACATTTACGCTCTTTTAACCGCCTCCGTGGCCTATTGGCTGTGACTTATACAGGGTGTTACAAAATTGGTGTAGGTCCCGTTAACCGGGGCTTCTACTCATCACACTGAACAACTTTTGTTCGATGACTTTGCTGAAATCGCAAAAAAATATTTTTACTCTTCATACAAATCGATCGACTAATTTTGTACATTTTAGTATGGAGGGTCCTATTTTTTTTTTTGAGAATTGACTATGAGTTCCTTGGAGAAAGTTGTTCAGTGTGATGAGTAGAACCCCCAGTAAAAGGTTCCTACACCAATTTTTTTACACCCCTATATTACTTGTGCGTAATGGTTAGTCCATTCGCTTCACACCAGGAGGTCGCGGGTTCGATTCCCGGAGGGGTCAACTTTGTCAGACTTGGTTTGGTTGGTAGTAGGGCATTTTTACAGCCCGCCTGACTAGCTACCATCATCTTATTTAAGTCTTGCCGCCAAACATTATTGTTACCAGCATTGATGTGTTCCGGCTTGAAGATAAGATAGAGATCCACATTGCGTTGGAGAATCTTGGTAAGCCCGCCTCCATCTTCAGCATCATCGTCACTTACCATCGGGTGAGATGATGCCAAGGGCTTACCAATTGTGATTAAAAAAAAACATATTTTTATGAAACAGAAACTTTTTCGATCAGATTTTTTCGTTTCTTTAAAACACTTCTTAATAATTTTGGGTCCAAGAGATGGGCTATTTAAAAATATTGTTAGCCAGTTTATAAAAAAAAATCCTGGTTCTGCAGTGACGTGCAAACTATAATACTAACTTAATGGTGACGAGGGACGTAAAAATACTTTAATTTTGAGAATTCTACATTTCCAATGCTTAAATAAATAATAAATAAATAAATAGTTCTTTATTCAGGCAACCACGGGCCCACAAACAAAAAATTCAGCTCACAATAAAATAAAATAAATTCAATTCAATAAATTCAAATCAAGTCATCAAAAAATAATATTAAAATAAAACGTAAAGTCACACAGATTACAAGAAGACAGATTACAATTAAAAATAAACAAATTGTCAATATTTCCTCACCGGCATTAAAACAAACAAAATAAAAACAAAGCGATTCTTTTTACTTGATTTGCTTACTGCTGAAAAAACTATTTTCAAGTTCAAGTTCAGGTTATTTATTGTGCAGGAATTTATTAATTTGAAGAGCGCCGGTGGCGTAACGGCTAGGACCGCCGCCTCCTGTCCGGGAGGTAGTGGTTTGAATCCTGCCACGTACCAATGTGATTTAGATTTCATATGTACGTTTATCCGACGCTGTTACGGTGAAGGAAAAACATCGTGAGGAAACCTTCACACGCCTGCGGAAAAACTCGAAGGTTGTGTGTGAAGTCGACCAACCCGTTCTGGGCCTGCGTGGTCGACTAAGGCCCGATCGCCTTAATTCAGGGTAGGCTCGAGCCCCTCGGTGGGGATGTATATGAGCTGATACCATCATTGTGCAGGAATTTAAATTTACAGATCGACGTTGATTGATAAATTCTCCATGTTGAGTGTTTTATGGTTGGACATCTGGAAAGTAGTGGAAAGCATACGGTTGGTCGTCCCAGATATCGCTGGATCGATTTAGTGCAAAATAACCTCAAAAGAGTGGAGCAATAGAAAGGCAATGGAGCCTGCTATGCTCGGAGTTTCTCTGCGTGATCGAATCAGAAATGAGGAGATCCGTAGCATCGGAAAACATAGCGTAGGTAGGCCTCCCACACGATGGACCGATGACCTGGTGAAGGTCGGGGGAAGCCGCTGGATGCGGGCAGCGTAGAAGTCCATCATCATGAAAGTCCTTGGAGGAGGCCTATGTCCAGTAGTGGACGTCCGTCGGCTGATATGATGACCTCAAAGAATGAATTAAATGAAAAGGCAGCAAATAGCACAGAATCATAAAGAATGGCGTCATCCTGTGTCGAAGGCCAAGATCGACTTCGGGATTGCGCTACATTGGAATGAATGAATCAAGTCTCCAACTCACAATGGTCCTGGAGATGATCCCTCCACCATGCGTTATCCACATTGCAGCAGAACACAGAGACGGGATCAGTCTGGACACAGTTTCCTTCGGCGGGGCACGCAGACTTCGGCATGTGGTAGCATTTGCCATGCTTCAGCTCCTGGGGCTGGGGATCCTCCACGGGTCGCTTTGTTGACACTTGCTGAGGCTGGAACAAATTTAATTCACACAGAATGTAATAGAATTGGTGTAAGACCCTTCGACCAAATATAATGGACCGGCCCTTCCATACATTGATCTCATCAAAAATGAGTCCAATATTACTACACGCAAACATACACTCACACCGCTATAGTCTACCGAGTCTTGTTCAAATATAAACAATGACAGAAATAGAGAGACGTACTCGAAATTTTGCACGAATGAGATACAAATTTTACTCATTTCGACCTTCAGCCGATTTGGGGAATACTGATCGATATGTGTGTGTATGTGTGTGTGTGTGTTTCTGCGTGTAGTTGTATTTGACATTTTTTTATGAGATTAATGTGTGGTTAGGGCCCGGTCCATTATATTTGATCGAAGCAGATTATATTATAAATAAATAACAAAACATTTCAGTAACCTGGTACCATAGACATAATATCTACTTCTAGACGTGCCCTTCTGAACATTTAACTTCGAAAATATTTTTTTCTTCCTATAGTTTTTTCCTATCATTTCCCGTGGCATCAATTTTAGAAATTATAAATAACGCATCAAAGTTGTGGATTCACATGAACCGGTACCTACCCTACCATCCAAATGAATTGGACACCGCTTCAGCGTCGAAAATAACTATCCAGAAAATAAATTTCCATCCAAGTGCATTGGACACCGCTTCAGCGTCGAAAATAACTATCCAGAAAATAAAAAGTGAATTGGACACCGCTTCAGCGTCGAAAATAACTATCCAGAAAATAAAAATCCATCCAAGTGCATTGGACACCGCTTCAGCGTCGAAAATAACTATCCAGAAAATAAAAAGTGAATTGGACACCGCTTCAGCGTCGAAAATAACTATCCAGAAAATAAAATTCCATCCAAGTGAATTGGACACCGCTTCAGCGTCAAAAATAACTATCCAGAAAATAAAAAGTGAATTGGACACCGCTTCAGCGTCGAAAATAACTATCCAGAAAATAAAATTCCATCCAAGTGAATTGGACACCGCTTCAGCGTCAAAAATAACTATCCAGAAAATAAAAAGTGAATTGGACATCGCTTCAGCGTCGAAAATAACTATCCAGAAAATAAATTTCCATCCAAGTGCATTGGAGACCGCTTCAGCGTCGAAAATAACTATCCAGAAAATAAAAAGTGAATTGGACACCGCTTCAGCGTCAAAAATAACTATCCAGAAAAAAAAAACCATCCAAGTGCATTGGACACCGCTTCAGCGTCGAAAATCACTATCCAGAAAATAAAAAGTGAATTGGACACCGCTTCAGCATCGAAAATAACTATCCAGAAAATAATATTCCATCCAAGTGCATTGGAGACCGCTTCAGCGTCGCAAATAACTATCCAGAAAATAAAAAGTGAATTGGACACCGCTTCAGCGTCAAAATAACTATCCAGGAAATAAAATTCCATCCAAGTGAATTGGACACCGCTTCAGCGTCGAAAATAACTATCCAGAAAATAAAAAGTGAATTGGACACCGCTTCAGCGTCGAAAATAACTATCCAGAAAATAAATTTCCATCCAAGTGCATTGGATACCGCTCCAGCGTCGCAAATAAGTATCCAGAAAATTAATTTCCATCCAAGTGCATTGGATACCGCTTCAGCGTCGAAAATCACTATCTAGAAAATAAAAAGTGAATTGGACACCGCTTCAGCGTCAAAATAACTATCCAGGAAATAAAATTCCATCCATGTGAATTGGACACCGCTTCAGCGTCGAAAATAACTATCCAGAAAATAAAAAGTGAATTAGACACCGCTTCAGCGTCGAAAATAACTATCCAGAAAATAAATTTCCATCCAAGTGCATTGGACACCGCTTCAGCGTCGAAAATCACTATCCAGAAAATAAAAAGTGAATTGGACACCGCTTCAGCGTCGAAACTCACTATCCAGAAAATATAATTCCGTCCAAGTGAATTGGACACCGCTTCAAAGTCGAAAATCACTATCCAGAAAATTAAATTCACTAAGAGTATCGGTATCGGTATCGCCGATATTTTTATAAGAGTATCGGTATCGGTATCGTATCGGCAAAAAGGCGTATCCATGCATCCCTAGAAAATATATGGAGTAGACACATATCGATGTTTGTAAGTAATTAGTTTTCGATGCACTAACATAAAACGGATTAAGAGCAGTTTGAAACTTTCAGTACAAAACTAATTTAAGCCTTCGTTAAGTTCAAAATTATGATTAGAAGTCTATGTCACTTCCCACGGATAAGATAAATAAGGTTGGATTGGCAATAGTCACACTTTTGTTTGAAAACCAGCGTCGCCGCCTGTCTCCCACCCATCGACTCCACTACACAAGCAATAATAATAGTACATACACGAATTCAAATCTGGACGGCCAATGTAGCAATGAGTTTTTCAAAAGTTACGTACATATACTTACCGATTGCTTTAACGGTGAAGGAAAACATCGTGAAGAAACCTGCACACGCCTGTGAAGAAACTCGAAGGTTGTGTGTGAAGTCGACCAACCCGCACTGGGCCCGCGTGGTCGACTAAGGCCTGATCGCCCTAATTCAGGGTAGGCTCGAGCACCCTCGGTGGGGACGTATATGAGCTGATGTGATGATACACGAATTGCGCACACTGTTCGAAACACACTTAGAACACAGCGCTGCAATTGTGTCTCACACCATTTCGAGAGTCTGTACGTTACACACAACCACACGCAAATAAAAAGTTTGAACGCGTGCTTCGGTTAAGTATAATTATCTAATCATACTTGTGGCGCGCCTGCCCAGCGCACATTTCCAATCCAACCTTATTTATCTGATCCGTGTCACTTCCCACCCCCTCAACCAATTCTATACAAAAAACCTTCATCTTTCTCTGCTTCTTCTTCCCTATATGTTTCCTTATAGGATGGTTTTCAAAAAGGTGTCGTGTCGTATACACTATTTTCTTCTTCTATTTTCAATAACTAGCTTTTGCCTGCGGCTTCGCCCGCGTGGATATAGTTTTTATGACTGTCTTTGAGGGTGAGTGGTGCGCGAGCTGCATGCGACTCGCGAACGTGGACATGAGTTGTATCCAGATCCCTATCCCAGATCGGGCTATTCTGATTAGCAGTCTATGTCACTTTCCACTCCCTCAACCAAGTCTATATAAAAATCAAAACACAATCACAAGTCAAATCACTGCAATCCGTTGCTCCGTTGCGACGCTGATGACGTACGCGAGCGAGGAAATGAGTTTTCCCCAGCTCCCTCGGGAACCATGTCAGGATATGCTTATTAGTAAACTATGTCATTTCCCACCCCCTCAGCCATCTCTGTGCAAAAAATCACAGCAATCCATTGTTTTGTTGCAATGTTAAAGAAACACATTTTCACATCTATAATATTTAGTAAGGATGGGGGCAGATGGCTCACCACGGATAAGATAATTATTTATCTGATCCGTGGGGCCTACCATATGAGAAGTGGCTACCGACGCATAAAGGCACCTGTAAGACACCTGTAACAGCGGAAAGTCGGTAAATAGCAAGACGAGGACAAAGTAAATATATATCTTAGTACTAACATACAGTATAGACACTCCCTGCCGCTCTCTAGATTTCGACCTCACCCCCTCGTCATCCAGATTGATACAGATTGGTTATAGTTTGGTTGTCGAACGTATAGGATTTTGCCGCCATTTTGATTGTTTCGTCATTCCTTTTTTGAAAAGTCATTTCTGGCCCGTTGTATGAAGTGTCCAGAGTGTGACGAGGATGTCTTCACGACAGCTCCCACTCACCTCCTTGTTAGTGGTCTGCAAGCTGTGCATCTCATCCACGTTGAGCCTCATCTCGACGAGGGGCACGTGCAAGGCCAGGTACACTGTCAGCCCCCATATTGTTACCTGGGTACAAGGGAACATCATCATTTATTATTTTCCAGACACGGAAGAATTATAATTTTTAATCAGCCTGTAGTCAACTTGTGGACATGGGCACATTACGGAAACTTCTACAACCGGGCGAGAACATACATTTCTGATCATCATCATCATATCAGCTGATATAATTATGTCCCCACCGAGGGGCTCGAGCCTACCCTGAATTAGGGCGATCAGGCCTTAGTCGACCACGCGGGCTCAGTGCGGGTTGGTCGACTTCACACACAACCTTCGAGTTTCTTCGCAGTGCACACACAGTGCAGGTTTCCTCACGATGTTTTCCTTCACCGTTAAAGCAATCGGTGATTATATGTACGTAAGTTTCGAAAAACTCATTGGTACATTGGCCGTCCGGATTTGAACCCGCCACTTTTAGTTAGAAGAACCGAGTTGTTACCGGTTGAGCCACCGACGTTTCCATTTCTGATAGATAAATTTAATTTAAATTTAAATTAAATATTTAATAAAACACGACTGTATAAATCATTACTTACTACCTTTATTGAGAAGTCGGATAAAATGTATCCTATGTCACTCACCGGATCAATACTAATCTAACGATACCATCCATCAAGCTGTTTAGAAGATATCGTGGAATAAAGACTTACAGGTACTTATGTTATACCTGAAAACAATACTCCTTATTTTGTGGGCAGTCATGTAAAAACAAATAAAGAAACAAACGACATCACAGCGGCGTAATCTCTTACATTTGAGAACCAAACTAGGGGTACCAACAATCTGTACCCATCTGGGTAACGAAGGAGGTGAGGTCGGAATGTAGTGAGCGGCAGGGAGTGGCCATACTGCACGTTAGCATATCTCATCTGTGACGTTAGTACTAATTTATAGGAAGAATTTTTAAATATGTATTAAATCTAATTAAATAATATGATTATATTTTTATATATTTTTTTCATTATTACAGCTCATATACGTCCCCACCGAGGGGCTCGAGCCTACCCTGAATCAGGGCGATTAGGCCTTAGTCGACCACGCGGGCCCAGTGCGGGTTGGTCGACTTCACACACAACCTTCGAGTTTCTTCGCAGGCGTGTGCAGGTTTCCTCACGATGTTTTCCTTCACCGTTAAAGCAATCGGTAAGTATGTACGTAAGTTTTTGAAAAACTCATTGGTACATTGGCCGTCCAGATTTGAACCCGGTACCTCTGGTTAGATGGACCGAGTCGTTACCGGTTGAGCCACCGACGCTTTTTTTATTGTATTTTAATTATACTCATTAATAATTTGATATTTGGATTTTAGTTATAATTTATTTGACAAATTGTAATACATTGACATTATGAATAAGTAACTATGAACTGTAATTATATACAGGGTGTAACAAAATTGGTGTAGCTCCCGTGAACTGCGGGTTCTACTCATCATATTGAACAACCTAGTGTGGAGACCACTGTATCAATTTTGTATGTATATCGTACGTTTTTAAATAAAATATATTTGATTTGATTTGATTTGAACCTTCCCCAAGGAGCCCATAGGCAATTCTCAAAAAAATTAGACCCTTCATACAAAAATGCACATAATTCGGTCATCTTTTATGAATTGTCAAAAAAAAGATATTGTCCAAAAAAAATGAAGGGTACAGGAGAAAAGCAAGAAATGTCACATTATTGTAATTAATGTTTTAATGTTTGATGTGTTTGGACATTCCTTGTTACGTTCCTTTACACCAAGAAAATTCCTTGTGACGTTCCTTTTACGCTAAGGACTTTCGTGGTTTTGAAGCTGTACCTTGTTATGAATAATCGATGCCACGAATGACTGTGATTGTTTTAGCTCATTTTAGTTTATGCCATTTAAAATATGCGCGAAAACCTAAGTGTTGCCATACTCAGTTTAAAAACGACTCTTGTGTGACATTTCTTGTTTTGCCCCTGTACCTTTCAAATTGAAATATTGAACTACGACGACATATTTTTTAATTGCCGTTGACGTACTTTAATTAAGATTTTATGAATCATCAGCAAACCATCGAATCTAAAACATTTGATACGTAAAGTAAGTAACTGTCTGCTGACACCGACCTCAAAAAAAAATTTAAGCCCGTAATTTAATTTGTACCCAACTTTGATTTCGTTAATGTTGTTAAGTTTAATAATATTATTTCATACTTTTGAGTAAATTGATTTTTAAGTCGGTTTGTAGCTTTTTTAACTTTTATTTTTAGTGATAATGCTATCTATCTAACGACGTTAAGCCCAATCACCTACCCAACAATAGGAATTATCAAATCATAATACATGTGCTTCATTAACAGATACAGAGTCCTGTGGCTTCCATCATCATCTCAGCAGCATGAAGTTAAGGAGTCAAATCTTCCATCACCAGCTCATCTGAATAACCTGGAAGAATACAACTATCGGTCTATGCATACCTACGTATGTATCTATGTATAATATTGAAAGAATTTTCCTCCAACTCCTAACCATTAAGGAGTTGTACCTTCCTTCATCAGCTTATCAACATGAGATCATGACTAACAGACGCAAGTATTTTAAAAGCTTTAGAAAACATATAAATCACGTAATAAGTGCCTATAAAATTTGAGGGTTGCCCTCGATTTCCTTGGGATCCCATCATCAGATCCTGACTTGGTGACCATGGGACCCCTCGGGAGTATACTCTTTCGAATAAATAAATAATTTTGAAAATCGGTCGACAATTGACGGAGAAATCGATGAACATACATAAAAAAATATACAGTCGAACATAGAACCTCCTCCTATCATGAAGTCGGTTAAAAAATATAAAATCTTGAAGGTATGAAGTGTCCCGAGATTTGACTATGAAACCTGGGGCTCGACTAGTAGACCTCCCCTCCCCCCTCGGCGCCCTCACGATTGCTGTCGACAGTCGAAACGTCTCCGTTGTAGCTTGGGCAACGAATAATTTGTGGATGGAAAAGTCGAAAGCAGAAAGTTTGACTTAGAAACTTTGTTTGGAATAGTTAGGAGATAAACATACTAAAAGTCCTGACATCTCCGAGTGGAGCCCGAGGGGGGAGGGGGGCACAAAGGTCCCGTTTTTTGGGTTTTTGCTTACATCTCGAAAACGGTGCGTTGTACGAAATTTTGTTGTACTTACTACATAATAAAAGCTGATAAAATTCTCTATAACTTTGGCTTTCACACTTTGTATCTATCTCCAATATTTGCCTAGCTATGAGCTTCGAAAAATGGTCGATTTTCATAAACTCCCAATAATATCTATCAATATGCCTTCGGGCTTATGTTTTTATTACGTTCGTGACCTATAGAGTATTGTGACTGTGCACCCGGTAACGTAGGGAAGCAGTCACAAAATATTTTGCACATACGCACGTGTTCAAGATGACAGACAAGTGTTTTGTTTGTGATGAAGTGCTGGAATAAGGTGGAGAAAATGTTTCGAAGGTCGGCGAAAAAGGCATAAATTCTCTGATTTCTGCCAGTAACCTCAGAAATGATCAAAAGAGCTCACAACTTAAAGATTTAAGTCGCTGTGGGTTCACACATCTTGTCGAAAAGAATACACGAGACCCGACAGCATTAAAGCTGATCTGAGGAAACGTGTTCCGTCCGCTGGGCCCTCCGCAACTCATACTTTGAGGTCATCAAAACCGAAATTTGACTTCAAAACTCGATGCCTTTTTTGTTCATGCGCATTTGAAAATAAAAATAAAAAACCTGTTGAAAAGCGACAGACAGTATACTCTGTCAGAAACGTAGCCTTCAAAGACTCATGCATTGAGGCTGGGCATGCAAGACGAGATGATTGGGGCGAAGAAGTAGTGGGTCGTTTAGAGTCAATAGTTGATCTGGTTGCAGTGGAAGCCTTATACCACGACGACGGTGGGGATGATGTAGCTGAAGTAGTAGCCTGCGTTCCATCATCTGATAACGATTCAACAGATGAGGAGAAAGAAGAGGCAAACGTTGAGGAACCACAACCAGGCCCGTCACGCCCAAAGAGGCGGCGAGTGATAAAGTGATTCTTAATTATATTAATTGAAATATGCATAAATAAAAAAAGGTAAAAAAAAATTAAAAAATGAATAAAAAAAGTTAAGTAAGCTGCGAAAAGTTATGAATCAATGTATGACAATTGACAGAAAACGCAAGAGTGTAAAGTAGAACAGATTTTTGAAAATCGACCATTTTTCGAAGCTCATAGCTAGGCAAATATTGGAGATAGATACAAAGTGTGAAAGACAAAGTTATAGAGAATTTTATCAGCTTTTATTATGTAGTACAACAAAATTTCGTACAACGCACCGTTTTCGAGATGTAAGCAAAAAACCAAAAAACGGGACCTTTGTGCCCCCCTCCCCCCTCGGGCTCCACTCGGAGGGGTCAGGACTTTTAGTATGTTTATCTCCTAACTAGTCCAAACAAAGTTCCTTAGTTAATCTTTCTGCTTTCCACTTTTCCATCCACATCCCCCTTGTGAGCACTCATTGACACTGGTCAGTGGTTGACGGGGTGGGTACAAACACTATCTAGAGAAACCATAGTCGTCCAATAGACTGCTATTGGACGACTATGGTTTCTCTAGATAGTGTTTGTACCCACCCCGTCAAACATTACATATAAAGCCCTACGTACCATATAATATCAGCCGAAAGACTTCCACTGCTGGACAAGGGCCTGTCCCAAGGATTTCCACGACAGGTCCTGCGCTGCCCGCATCCAGCGGCTTACCGCGACCTTCACCAGGTCATCAGCCCACCGCCGTGTGGGAGGTGTGGGCAGTAAAGTTCTCGAGTGGTGATTGCACACCGGAAAACGTAGCGTAGGCAGGCCTCCCACTCGGTGGACCGAGGACCTGGTGAAGATGCGGGCAGCTCAGAACCGGTCGTCGTGGAAATCCTTGGGAGAGGCGGGAAGCCTTTGTCCAGCACCGGACAACCTTCGGCTGATATGATAATGATATTATTTATTTATAGTATTTAGGTAGACATCATCATCAATCATACAAGCTTAGATATTGTCCCAAATACTTGGTGATTAGCCCGATAACGTACACCTCACCAACGCATTTTCTCCCAACTGCCTTTAAAGAGGATAACGTTTTTCGGGTGTATATGTACGTATATCTGATTTTGTAGGTTGAGCTTGTGACAGCGACACATCAAGCTATACAAACCAGTATAAGCTGGCCGCGCGACGCATTTGCGCTTCAACATACGCGATGCCCGCGTATACTGGTTTTGTATAGCTTGATGTGGCGCCGAGTGTACGTGTATTACGCTTGTAGTGAGCTTGTAAAGTTAACATATCTAAGGCAGTGACACAAAGACGGACGTGTAACGTAAATAAAATTAAATTTTAAAACATACATTTGGGGTAAATTAGAAAATAAAAAAATTAAAACAACATTGCAAGTCATATCAAATAAGTGGACTTGTCTTAAAACTAGTTTTGAACTAATTTAAGCGAAAATTAATCATTTCTAAAGAAACCAGGTGCGATCATTAATTTCTGCGGTCAAAGTATCAACATACAATCCACACGAAAATAATTTTAAAAATTTTATATACCTAAATTAGTTTCACGTTACATGTAGGAATCACGAGATATTCTGTTGAAAGTGCAGGACTATAAATAAACTGCGAAACATGTCTTACACACACGTCATCATCAGATGGATCGGGACTCGGGAAGGAGTTGCAAACATTTTAGTTCTGTTTACTTTAAATTCACTAGACTTTGCAGTACTAGGTATACAAGTAGGTATTCACTCTGTTCTATAATTCAAGAGATATCATAATCATAATCATTTATTGATAAACAAATGATTTCAAGATGTTTATGCAAAGTAAGTGCCAATTACACTTTTTCTGATAATCATGAAATAGTAATTACATTTATAATTGTACATGTCACTTGTGAAAAATAAACAATAATTAGTTAATAACGTCAAAATACAATCATTGATATTAAACAAATTATGTTATTTAGAATATGAAACCAATATGACACGAGAAGATACATTAAAATCATTAAATGTCATTAATGCATTTGACAAGAGTCCCTTCTCACACACGGACAGCATTCGGTCACGAGTATAACACGAGAGTCAATCATCGCTCCCCTCAACCATATTAGAGGGAAAGGAACGACTCGACTCGCACGAATTCGCACTCGTGTCAAGGCTAAAATTAAAAATAAGTATATATTTAAAAAAAATACTTGACTTGTCATGTCTTTTCGCTTCCGCGACAATTCTTAAGAGTACATTACATTGTTGTTATTTTATAATTATTAAACATAATTTCGTTGATAGAAAAAACAATGTACCTATACCCAAAGATTTTTGACATTTAAATATTCGGATGTCTTATAAACCTTTTTTTACAAAGAGTTATTTTTACACAATTTTTATACTGTTTTTCTGCCAAATTTAAGACATCATCGGGTAATTTGTCATACATACTCGTAAGTGTGCATTTTCTCACGAAGGACTTATTGATTTTGCTAAGTCTAGTATATGTTACTTTAAGTTTATTTTTGTTCCGAAGATTATGACTGTACTAGCCACTATTCAGTGAGAAGATATGCAGATTTTTGCGAGCATACATTATATTTTCATAAATGAAATGAACTGACACGAGAAAGTCATCATTATATTAATATCTTTGAACTTATCTCGGAGCGACTCACGAGAACGCTTTCCATAAATCGCGCGAACCGCCGTTTTTTGCAAACAAAATATGGTATTTATATCAGCTGCATGTCGACAAAAGTATCCCATAAGACATAAATAATAATACTATAGAAGCAGCTCAAATATACCATTCTTAGGGTGTCTATATCTTGTAAGGAGCCTGATTTTTTTGACTGCGTTAGCGGCTGAGCTAAGTGTGCCTGCTAGCGTTTCTGTATGCGGGCCCCATTGAAGTTTTGAATTTATTTAAGCGGCAAATCGTACAACAAAGAATCAGCAACAACCGGACTTCGGATATTAGTTAATAAGACAATCATTGGTCTCAGTGGTTGCTCGTATAATGAACATAGAATAAAATAAATATGCACTTATACAATATGTCACGTAGGGTATATAATATATACCATCACATCAGCTCATATTACGTCCCCACCGAGGGGGTCGAGCCTACCCTGATTTAGGGCGATCGGGCCTTAGTAGACCACGCGGGCCCAGTGCGGGTTGGTCGACTTCACACACAACCTTCGAGTTTCTTCGCAGGCGTGTGCAAGTTTTCTCACGATGTTTTCCTTCACCGTTAAAGCAATCGGTGAGTATATGTACGTAAGTTTCGTAAAACTCATTGGTACATTGGCCGTCCGGATTTGAACCTAACACCTCTGGTTAGGAGGACCGAGTCCTAACCGGTTAAGCCTCCGACTTAACGGTACATATATTATGTACATAATACAATAAAATAAATTACAATAAATTTTTTCCTTTTTACTTTCTCGACCCCGTAGTACGGTAGTACGTACGTAGGGTAGAAGCTACTATTGTTATGCAAAAAAAAACAGTTTTCGGGAAAATATGTTCTATATTATTAACACATACCGAAAAACCGAATGTCTCACTTTCGTCCGTGCGTCGTCGGTGCGTCGTCGGTGCGTCGTCGGTGCGTCCGTGCGTCGTCGTCGGTGCGTCCGTGCGTCCGTCCGTCACGTTTGGCTCTAGAGGCTATATCTTTAGTCCGATTGGGACCAAATTTGGAACTTAAGAGTTCTAAATTATTTCTTCGAGGGATTATTCATACTTTCTTCGTACCGTCAAACTGAAGAGTAGCTGCCATACAGCAAAAACTGAAAATATATTCTTTCTCAAAAACGGCTCTAACTGTTTTGGTGAAACTTTGCACGGCGGAGTTGCTTATGTTTATCTGTTATATAGTAAAAACCATTGGTATGGGAAAAAACGTGTTTGTATGGTCCTCCTACAAATGAAATTTAAACTTGCGAGTTTATACTCACAAACAATATTATAAATGCGAAAGTAACTCTGTCTGTCTGTCTGTTACGCTTTCCCGCAAAAACTACTGAACAGATTTGGCTGAAATTTGGTAGGTATACAGATTAGGACCTGGAATAAGACATAGGCTACTGTTCACCACGCTCGCGAGCCGCTTCCGGCTCGCGCACTGCGCACCCTCGAAAAGTCATAGAAACATGGTCCACGCGGGTGAAGCCGCGGGAAACAGCTAGTAAGTATATATTTTCTCATGCAATATGAATTCATTAAAATTATCACAATTTTTTTTAAATTTAATTTTTGTATGAAAAATAATTTTAAAAAATTGACGAGAGAGTTTAGTGCGGGCTGCCGTAAAATTAATTTTCATTATGATCTTATCCGAGAATAATTTGTAAATATATTTGAGTGGATATTACGTTTTATAATTTGAATGAATGACTCAGAAGATTCCAGGTTCGTATCCTGGCAAGGTCGTCATGCAGTGAGACTTCGGGTAGTAGTTAAATACGATAAATATTCACGTAAATACTACTTGAGCTTATACAATTTGTCACGCAGGGTAAGGCGAGTCATTTACACACTAAAAATCAATACTATGTCTGTCTTTTACTCTTCCAATCCCAAACTACTGAATCGATTTCGCTCAAATTTGAAACAGAGGTAAAGTAAAGGGCGGAGAACTAGACAGGATAAATTTTATCCCGAAACAAGTTATGATTTTTGCAAGTTAATGTGATCAAATATCAACTGTGTAATGTCATGTAAAATCGTGCACTGCACATCCTAGAATACAATTATAATAGCTTAATCCACGCCAGCCAAGCTACGGGCAAAAGGTAGTTTAATATTTAAATGTAAAAAGGTATTTGTTTGTTTGTCCTTATTTTAAGTCGCAACGGATCAACATGATTTTCTGCACACAGATATTAACGAGATAGGAAGTGACAGGCTTCTTTTTATCCTCATTAGTTTTTGGGATTTCTTTTACATCGCAACAGAGAAACGGTTTTGCGTGATCTTTTTTCTTTTAAATCGATTATATGTCCTACTATTTATATTTTATTTCATATGTGGTTTACCAGACATTTGAATCTAACAAAAAATTGGACTTTAAAGCCTTATTTTTCTCAAACGGATCTAGGTACCGAAAAAAAGTAACACACCCGCAATATTTTTGAAAGACCTATCCAACGACATACCACAGCATGGGATAGACGAGAAAAAACATTAACCCCACTTTTACTTGCAGGGGAGGGTATAATTTGGCGTTGTACATGCATAATTTGAATTTAAGAAATGTAAATAAAATAGATATATCCTTTTAGAGACTGAGTAAGGTTAAAAAGTCATTCGTGGGGCAGTGTATAAGATTGTACAATAAAATTCCAGAAAATGTAACTAGTTTGTCAGAGAATAAATTCAAGACTCACGTCAAAAATGCTTATGCTTAAAAATATGTAAATGACAAAGTTATATATGTTGATTCTATGTATAACAAATACCTGAGACTGTAATATGAATCATGACATTATTTGTAATATTCAATAAGTTTTTTTGACTATTTTAAAGTGTATGTAAACACCTATTTAAAATAAATTATTTTGATTTGATGGATTGATTTGATTTGTACCCTTTTTTTTTTCAAGATTTCATTTATCCAGTTTGTCAGTGTGATTAATATCATGCCAAATTACAGCCTTCTGGTACTTTAGTCTCTGAGTTAAACCGTGGGAGAGACGGACAGACTTATACAAAGCGAAGAAGACGCCGCCCCACTCAAGTATTTGAGTGGCCCTGTGTGACTGACTAGGCATGTGTCAACTGAAGGTTCCCGTGATGTACATAATGAGTAGGTATTAGGTACTCCTTCATTATCGTCATCATATTAGCCGAAGGACGTCCACTGCTGGACATAGGCCTCCCCCAAGGTTTTTCACGACGACCGGTTCTGCGCTGCCCGCATCCAGGTACTTCTTTCCTACAAAATATTTTAATGAATCATGTTTTGCAGTAAGTATCTGTACACAGTCACAAACCATTTTAAAAGGTTACCTAATTAGAGATTAAACACGCGTTCTCTAGCACACGTCATGCATGAGAGTGTTAATTGCGCGTTAATTTTAATTATTATTTGCCCTAATGGAGTTTTCCTGAAATGATGCGACGACATTTTTTTCTCTGTACGTTGTTTGTGTTCCATTTAAGTGTTTCCTTTATTTCTTAATTTGTTTTGATTACTTAAATACTATACATACAATACCGAATCTAGATTATTGCGAGAAGGGTGATGGATGAGTGATGATCCAGTTACATAATTTTTTTTTTAAATTATTTATTAGATAAAAAGAAAGTGACAAAAAATGATGATAATATTAGTTAGGTACCAACAAAAGCCTAGCTTTTGTTCTGACTGACAACCTATCAAAAATTGCTCCAAATCGGTTAACATTTAAGAGGCGAAAATCGTTAACGCCGTTTGTATGAAAAGTCGCAGCTTCACAATCCTCTTAATTTCTTGATACGACACGACAGCATGCACCTTTTAATTGCTCCATGCAATTTCACCTTGATCTTCCTCTGCTTCTTCTTCCCTATATGTTTCCTTATAGGATGGTTTTCAAAAAGGTGTCGTGTCGTATACACTATTTTCTTCTTCTATTTTCAATAACTAGCTTTTCACCGCGGCTTCGCCCGCCTGGACATCGTTTTTATGACTGCCTTTGAGGGTGAGTGGTGCGCGAGCTGCATGCGACTCGCGAGCGTGGACATGAGTTTTCTCCAGATCCCTATCCCAGATCGGGCTATTTTGATTAACAGTCTATGTCACTTTCCACTCCCCCAACCAAGTCTATATAAAAAATCACTTCAATCCATTGCTCCGTTGCGACGTTGACGTGCGCTAGCGTGGAAATGAGTTTTCCCCAGATCCTTCGGGAGCTATGTCAATAATGATATGCTAATTATTAAATATTTCCCATCCCCTCAAACATCTCTGTACAAAAAAACACAACAATCCATTGTTCCGTTGCGATGTAAAAGAAATTAACCAAAAAAAAAAAGAGTATTGTTTCAGTTCCCTCATCAGGAACCGCATCGGACTATGCTATCTTCTCGGCATAAAAAGTAGCCTATGACCTTCCCCGTGGCACAGGCTACCTGTTTGCCAAATTTCATCAAGTTTGGTCAAGGTATTAAAGCGTGAAAAAACAAACACATTTTCACATTTATAATATTATGCAAGGAAGTAAGGATGTGCAGCAGGCTTCTCTTCTCATGCACCTTAGCCACAACCTCTTGGCAAAATATATATATTAGTACTAACATACAGTATGGACACTCCCTGCCGCTCTCTAGATTGCGACCTCACCCCCTCGTCACCCAGATTGATACAGATTGGTTACCGTTTGTTTGTTGAACGTATAGGATTACGCCGCCATTGTTTGTTCCGTCATTCCTTTTTTGAAATGTCATTTCTGGTCAGTTGTATGAAGTGACCAGGTTGTGCTCTAGGTTTGTTATCCTCTCTGTCCAACTAACTTGACCATTCATGAAGTATATTTCGTCGGTCGAATCACGAAGGGACCTACCTGAGTTTTACTAAATTTTACAAGAGAGCGATTTTTAGTACAATATGCCTTTATGTACCGTCGTAACTAGGGTTTTTTACCCGGGTACCCGGACCCGGGTATACCCGGGTATTTGATACTTCGGGTACCCGGGTAAAAACAACGGACGTACCCGGGTCTCGGGTAATTTTGATATGGACGTCGTTTTGCGTAAACATTCCATTCCACACCGAGTTCAAATTGAGATAAACGCAAATTTGTGTATTATTGGTATACTTTTTTGTGTTATTAATTTTGACAAAGTTGTACGGATTATTTAATAGAAATATAAATTTCCTATGTTTACATGTATTGGATTTTTATAAAGTGATAGTTTTTGATAATATTTTTATAAAAAAACCTTATTGGAACATTTTTCAAAAAGTTAATTTGTATGGCCAATAAATTGAGATGATTCTGCTAAAACGATCCAATCACATTATATTATTTTTATACCCTAACAAAACTATATTTTAAGAAACTCTTATAAATAACTACAGAAAAAATAACCTTTTATTTAAATAATAAACCAGTGATAGTTAAAAAGTTTAACTAAAATGTAAAAAAAATATTATAAAGTTATTGTCATTCTGCGTCATCCACGTCAAAATCTGGTACTTCACCAAATCCATCAAAGTCGTAAATAATGTCCTCTGAGCTCTTCAAGCTTTATAAAATTGGAGACTATCCTCAGGAATTAACTTGTACATCGATTGAAAATCAGCAAGTTTTGCTGGTTCTATCGGTTTTTTATTAGGACACAATAGCAGCAGATCTGTTTTGTCAATATTTTTAGTTTGACCTTTATGCCTTTTTTCTATATTCCTTGAATTCTTCGTCCAGTGATGTTATCATAAAACTTAAATAAAAAAAATTAAAAATCCCCGACAAAAAAACCTTTAAAAACTAGAAAATAATATGGTTTGGTCCTTTAAGTTCCTAGAATCCCTAGAATATAACCCTGATAACCTTAGTAAAAGACGCAAGTATTTAATAGCTCCAACACAAATAAATAGGACCTCATTCGCTTTTAATCAATACAAAACCAGATCTTCATATATTTATAATAAAATAAATAAATTGCTTGATATATACCCATTAAAACTCTCCGATTCTAAGAAAACTGTAGTATCTTGGTTGCAGTCCCTTAGTTACGATGATACTGAATCTTTACTTGAAGTTGTCAAATAAACGAACAAACACACACATACCCTCACGACACTGCACTGCATCACACCACACGTATACACACACACACACACACACAAACACACACACACACACACATGCACACATACAACACACTCATACTTCGTTACACAAACACTTAAAATAAACACAAAACATAGATACACAAGCTTTTCTTTTTCTACATTTTTGTTTTTCTAATATCTTGTTTACATGTGTTCACATTGTTTATTATCAGACTTTTGTTATGGAAGTGCGAGTCCTCCTGACACAGGTTTACAAAAAACCTAAAAGGAGGTCTCAACCTCTATTTTGAGATGTTGTAAAAGTGACCTAATAAACAATTTTTAATTTTTTTTTTAATTTTTTTTATTTAAGTTTAATTTATGTTGTTTCTATTTTGATCAAACAGTTATCGCGTAGGGGGGCCGCTAAGTTGTGAAGCATTTCCTAGTAACTTATTGTAGTAAAAGAGTTTTATTCTTTTTTTCATTTTATTGTTTTTTATTATTTTATTTACTTATCTTCTCTAATTTGTCAGGGTTTTTTTAAATTTTTAATTAAAGTTTTATTTCATGCTTTTCAAACTACATGTTTCTCAAACACGATAACTCAGCTGTAAGTTGGTGAGTCGGATATCATGCAGATACTAGGAGATGCTGCAGCTTCAGGTCAAGGTTACCATGTTCTATCTAAAACCTATTCATTGAGACTATTCCAATGAGCCCAAACACGATTTATCTGTTGTAAGTTAGTGAGGAGTTAGGTATCCTACTAATTCCAGAAGGTGGTGCAGCATCAGGTCAAAATTACCATGTTCTATCTAACACCTATTCCAATGAGCCCAAACACGATACCTTTGCTGTAAGTTGGCTAGGAGTTGGGTATCCTGTAGATTCCAAAAGATGATGCAGCGTCAGGTCAAGGTTACTATAATCTATCTAACACTTATTCATTGAGACTATTCTAATGAACCCAATATGATTTCTCTGCTGTAAGTTGATAGAGTTGGGTATCCTGCAGATTTCAGGAGATGCTTCAGGTCAAGGTTATGATGTACCTGGTTGGCTAGTTATATTCTCGTGGTAATTATCGTAATAAAAGTTGATTTTTGATATCTTTGTAGGTTTTTTCCAGTTTCACAAAAAATACAAGAATACCCGGGTACCCGGGTATACCCGGGTATTTTTTAAAAATGTACCCGAGACCCGGGTATCCAAAATTGTCGGGTATTTGAAAACCCTAGTCGTAACATTTTACCTAATACTTACACGAGGTTTTTAGACCACTCATTTTGATTACTAGTAAATACTGTTTATATATTTATAAACTTTTTTGTGTACTTTAGTTAACTATGGAGATATTCGATTTTTTTTAAAAAAAGATTCACTTACGCCACTTTGTGATGTACAATTAATATTATTAATTTCATTTACGCCCGGTTTCTTAGCTTTAAATTAAATAAAAAACAGGGTAAGCATACTAAAGCTTTATTAAATTATAATCTAAGAATCCAGAAACATACTCGTACATAAAAAAAAACAAAAATCAGTCGAAAAACCAATCAAAATAGGCAGTCATTTTTATACAGGCAGTAATTTTTATACTCATTGTAGAATTATTACTAAATAATCTTCAGTCGTGGGGTAGATGTTGAAAGTAAAAAACATGTTCTTGATTTCTTATTAGCAGAGTAGCTCCGCTGCACATCTTCATTAGGTCATTATATTTTTCTTTCGAAATTTTTGTTAAAGATTGGTTTAACTGGTCGACGTTTGTTCTCAGCCAGTGTGCATTGCTTCGTTTTAGTGTTATAGATTTGTATTGTGTTTCCATGTGACTGGTTTTAAAGAACAGTGTAATAGGTTGGTTTCGCATTACTCTAAACTCCATGATATCTGTCCATTTAAATGGCGCACCAGTTTGGTCATCTGCCTTATTCAATTGTAGCAATTTTAGTTTTGATGTGAGGTCTTTAAAATTTTTGAAATCATCATAATTCAGAAGTCTGACTTCATAAGGCTTTTTGCGTGCTAATCGAATGATGGGTTCCAGTTGACTGGGTACATAAATGTTTCCAACCTGATCTAAGGCAAATCCTATTGCGCTATGGGCAGAATCACCCTCACTTTGTCCATGAAAAGAACAGAAGTAACGTAAACTGATTTCTTCAATCGATTCACAGTTATTAATCAAATATAAGAGCATTGCCGCCATTATGGAGTTCTTATTCTGGCCTACACAGCCATCGCTGAACATGAACACTTCCTTCACTCCCTTTCTATCACAGTTTGCTAAGAAATCATAAACACAAGTAGACATTTCACTTGCACCTCTCTTACTGATCGTCTCGTTCCATACGTTGCACACACAGTCTTTGGTGTTAAGATCATAAATCGTGAAATTGTAATTTGCCAAACGTCTTTTGTAAAAAAGGGCATTTTCTTTACATTGCGGCAAATAAATAACTTGTTGCAAATCAAACGAAACACAACAAATATTCGTATTTTGTGTAGCTCGAACCTTGCACTCTCCTTTGATTCGTCGAATTTCGTCTTTCTCCTTTGTATGTTTATCATATTGCTCTTGAAGCTTCTCTTTAACTTCACTCGTGCCTTCCCAGTATGTATTACACAAAGTACATTGGTCCTTTTTTGGACTGTGGAAGGATAAATTCATGCTTTGGAATACGTTCCTATAAAGTGTAATACTAACGGTTTCGTTGTATTCCTGCAAAAACATATTGTGCATTTTGTTTAATGTTAAGTCATGGTGTAAATATTCTTTTCTGCTATCTTTTCTAATAAAAAGCGTCGGTGGCTAAAAAGCGTCGGTGGCTAAAAAGCGTCGGTGGCTCAACCGGTAACGACTCGGTCCATCTAACCAGAGGTACCGGGTTCAAATCTGGACGGCTAATGTACCAATGAGTTTTTCAAAAACTTACGTACATACTTACCGATTGCTTTAACGGTGAAGGAAAACATCGTGAGGAAACCTGCACACGCCTGCGAAGAAACTCGAAGGTTGTGTGTGAAGTCGACCAACCCGCACTGGGCCCGCGTGGTCGACTAAGGCCTAATCGCCCTGATTCAGGGTAGGCTCGAGCCCCTCGGTGGGGACGTATATGAGCTGTAATGATGATCTTTTCTACAGTAATGGGACTCTACACGTGGAAATCTGTTAATATGCTGAGTAATGAGTGCTCGCATCTGAGTATCCCTTTCTAGATAAATTTCCTGCCTTCCTCCTCGTTTTTCTTTTTCTAATATTCCGGTGGGTTGTAACTTTCTCATTGCCGTACGGAAAGTCTTTTCTGAAATACCCAAAGTATGCAAAAACATTTTCTTGCATACCTTCTGCTTCTGACCGTTTTGTGGCAAGTAAAAGCAATTAGTAAACTGACGTCGAGATTCTGTTGCAGTAGTCTTGCGTGCTTTTGGTTTTCTTTCAACAAATCGAGTGATATATTCTCTTTGCAATGTTAGATTTGCCAAGGAATAAAAATCTATGAATATATTTTCCCGTTCATTTTCATCAAAACGATAACAATACATGCCTTGTTTTGTGCAATTGTCTATGTTGCATAAAGAGCCAACCTTCTTTCCCGATACAACTTTTTTGGTATATGGTGAAATATATTTTTTACCAGAGTTTCTCAATAATTTGGCTTCCTTGTATTTATTCTTTCTAACTGGTTTTGATATTTCTCCTTCTCTTGGGGCGCCATCAACTACAAAGTCTTCAGGAGCTAAAGAAACTTGTTGTTGTTCATATTCTCTTATAATACTGGGCGATGGGTCCCGAGAGTCAGATAAGACAATCGTTGCATCAGAATCATTAGAAACATTCTCCATATTATGAATTCCTAAATCAGCAGACGGGTGATTCAACTGGCTTTTATTTTGAGCGTGATCAGCACAGGATTGTGTCTCAAAATGAATGTCACACAATAAACAGGAGCATTCAAAGCATGTGGTTAGAATCGGGTTAGTACAGTTGGAAAATTCACAAGTCTGTTCTATGTCATTTTGATTAGGTTCAAATGTAGCAGGGTTTGTTATTATCATGCCAGGTTTCGAGGTTTGATGATGTTCACAGTCAGAGCAATCATTGATGAAATGGTTATTGCAAAGCAGACACGAACACCGATGGCAAGTACTGAATACCTCTTCCGTACAAATAGAATACTCACAGAATTTCTGGTATTCATGTCTTGTGTTAGTACAAGTATCTTCAATGCATGTATCATAAAATTTATGTTCCAAATCACTGAAAGAACAGTTGTGCTCAATTTCTGGTATTAGTGTCCTATTAACCATATAATTATGATTAGAACAGGATGCTCCGTCTTCGTAATGTTCAGTGCACAAAAAAGCAGTACATTCAGCACAAGTTGTCAAAATTGGGTTATGACAATTGACGTACTCACAGCAATTTTTCGTACGTTTCTCAGAGACATACAATGACAGTGGTTCATCTTCAGATGATGAGGATGCCAATTCTTCTATTACAGTTACAGTACCATACCACCATCTGCGCTCATACCACATTTTCACATTCGTCCCAAGTGTTATTTTCTCACCTTTTTTAACCGGCAACAATTCTCGTGTACTGACAACATTTTGAGTTCCATTCTTCCAAGTCACTAATACATCCATAATTTGTGAAAACTATCTTTTGTGAAAACTGTAAGAAAAATAAGTTTATTACTGAAATTACCAATTTATTTACCTACAAATAACACTCTCAACAACTCAAGAATAGTTACACTATGCTAGTAATATCATTAATATTTTGTCTTGTTAATAAAAGAAGCATTTATAAAAACCTAACCTAAAAAATGCAGTATTGGTATATCGTCGCCCCCAAAACGTAGGGACGTAACCTAAAAATACAAAATTTTACAGGAGAGTCGTTTTTCCAGAAAAAGTAACTTCAAAAACCTAAAACATAATGAAATTGCATACGTATGCCCAATGTGTTTTTTTAGAGATAACTTGGACTATCTACTTTATTTATAAGTCATGAAACTACAACATATACTTTTAGATTTTTTAGAAAAAAATCAAAACTTTTTTAAAAACCTGTTTTTTTCAGTTACGTCCCTACGTTTTTTCACCAATTATTATAGTTATAAGTTAGGCCTGTTAATTTGAAGTTATTTATCTTCGAATTTTCTACAGGAAAATAAGAATTTCAAACCAAGAAAATGATAAGAATATATGGAATCAACTCGTTTTATTATGAAAATTACAAATAAACTTACAGTACAGACAGGTAAATAAAAACTTAAGACCAAAATAATAACCTAGTTAACATTATTCATTCTTCATAAAAAGCAGTATTTTTATTATAAAGTTAAGCCAGATGCAGAAATACTTAATGTGGCAATGCCTGGTAAAATTGAACATATTCTTCTCTTCTTATTACAGGAGTATCACCTTGACAAAGGGACATTAGATCGCTGTATTTATCACGTGATAATTTTGGAGGTTGTGAATAGACTTGATTTACTCTTTCCCTGAGCTTGTTGTTATTTTGTCGTTTTATAGACAAACTCCTGTAGTTGGAGTCAAGATGACTTTTTTTGAAGAAAGTGGTGTCTGGATAAGCTTTCACAACCTTATATTCACAAATTTGCGTCCAGTCAATAGTATCGCCGCTTTCATTATCCTTTCGAATTGTCAAGAGTCTTATATTTTTTGACAAGTCTTTAAAGTCTAAAAAGTCTTGGAACGACAAATCATGCAGCACGTATGGTTGGCTACGTCTCGCAAGAATAATAGTGGTGGCGATTTGTGCTGGAACAAAAATATCTCCCGCATTTTGTATGGCATAGCTTATGGCGCTGTGGGCTGAATCACCCTCACTTTGACCGTGATGAGGCTCAAAGAACTTTAGACTGATTTCTTCAATATTTATGGAGTTCACAACAGTGTAAAGTAACATAGTGGCCATGATTGAATTTCGGTTCTGGCCACTACAACCATCTGCGAATAAATCAACAGTTTTAAACCCCTTTGAATCTAGGATCTGCAGATAGTTATGCACACAAGTTGATATTTCAGATGATCCCCGCTGACCAAGTCCTTCATGCCATTTAAAACAATGACAATCTTTCGTTGCCAAGTTATATATGGTGAAGTTATACAACGATAGTCTTCTTTTGTAGTACACAGCGTTTTCTTTTGATTTAGGTAAGCTTATGACTGTAAATCAAATACTGCACTTGCGTGACGATTTCGCGAGTCTTTCGCATGAATTTTAGATTCCTTTTTTATTGCTCTAATCTTTTCTTTTTGTTCTACATGCTTTGTATATTTAGATTCCAGTCTTTGCTTTGTGACATCGTCCCCTTCTCTATAACTCATGCACAATGAACATTTATCTTTTTTAGGGCGATGAAATCCTAAATTCATAGATTTAAAAACATCTCGATATGTACTGTAATATCCTTTTTCAGATTGTATAGTGCTGTCTTCTAAGTACAGTGAGTACATTTTAGTCAAAGTTAAATCTTCATAAAGATATTCCTTAGAAGTCGATGACCGACAATAATGCGATTCAGTTCGTGGAAATTTATTAATGTGAATTGTTATGTTTAATTTTTTAATTATTATGCGTAGTTCTTCATCGCTTATTTTTTTAAAAAGTGGTCTTCCTCCTCTCATATCTTTCTCTACGGTACCTGTATTTTTCAGTTTTCTGATAGACGTCCGAATCGTTTTCTCACTCATAGCCAAAGTATTCATAAAAGTTTTCTTACAAACTGGCCATGGCTCCTGATTGTGTTAGGGATTTGGTAAAAAATACTGATATGTATAATCCCGTCGAGATTCAGTTGCTGTGGTAGTTCTTTTTTTATGAATTCTTTTAACGAATCGCGTGATAAATTCCCTCTGCTTACTTAAATCACCATAACCCCAATAGCTTAAAAATATATCAAACCTTTGATCGTCTGTATAATCATGACAATGACTTTTTGTTCTTCTACAAAATTCGCTTTCGCAAATGGGGCCCATGGAGCGAGGTGGGACAAATTGTTTTGTATTAACGCTTTTATAAGAAGCACCGGTGTTTCTTAATTGTTTGGCGACCTTCTGATGGTTAATTTTCTTCACCTTGATAGTTGGATTAACTCGCGGAGACCCCTCTACTTCATATTCTTCGTAAATTTGGTTTGGGTTAGAAATATCTGGTGCAGCCAGTGAATTTGAGGGAGAAAAAACGATGACTGGTGGATGAAATGTAAATATGTTTTGTGACGATGACAAAATAGATTCAGTTTCTTGATTATTGTTTTCAGGGATAATAGTATCTGGTGTACTAAATAAAAATGAACATTGCTGAGGCTGAGGAGAGTAGGCGGCTCTTTCAGTATTTTGAATGTTGATGACACTCTCTGGTGGTTGAAATGCGAATATATTTTGTGGCGACGTGTCCCATCTTTCCACTTCACCAAAACGTCCATTTTTAATCGATTTTGTTCAAAACTTTCAATTTTCAACACAATTCAGCAATTATTTGCACAGTCCGGAAATCCGACAAGGTAAGAACGTGTTTGTTTTACGAATGAATAACAAGTGAGCAAGGATGCGTGACCTTCAACTTGTAACTAGAGAAATGGGTCAGTGATATTATGCGAAAACAACACAGAGTAATGCCATCTAGCATTAGATGCGCCTATTATTTTTTTAATCTTAACTTATAATTTCTTTGTCACGAGGAGGCGAAACTTAAGTTTCGTCCCGAGTTCAGTTCGAAGTTTTGTTTCATGTACAGACGTAAGTTCAGTTTCGTCCTTACGTGTAATCTTGAAATATCATTGAAGTTTGTTACCTCCCCTCCCATCTCCGTAAGTATTAATGATACAGTTACGGCTGTTTGTGGAAAAAAAAGAGCAAAAAATTCTGAGTCGATGTATGTAAGTAACTCTTTTTTAAACAAAATGTTAGTTACGCCCCTACGTTTTGGGGGCGACGATATGTGCTGTTTGTGTGAAATAATTTACTGTGACCATTAACTTACATTGTAATTTGAGCAAAAAACACTTGCAACTAACTATTTATCCGCAATTTCATTCAATTAGAACAAAGATATTAATTGTTTTTACTCTTACAAACAAAGTTTGCAGCTGCCAAATTGTTGAGTGAACGAATGACAATGAACAAGTTATGACAGGTCATTGTTTCTTTCGCGCCTAATTACGTTACGCCTCTTCGTGAAAAAAGTTCTCTATTCATGTAAAGGCGTAAATGACGATTCGCCTATTCGTGATGTTTCAAATTAAAGAAACTGTAGATAGGGCCCTTCGCGACTTCTTCTAAATGATTTTAGACTGAGATTTTAGATACGCCACTTCGTGACATCATAAAACTTGACATTTAGAATTTAATGGTGTAATTAGCTCAAAATCGGAAATTTTGTTGGTTACGCCCCTTCGTGATTTGACCGACGATTTGTCAAACCACATACCAGTAAACAGGCCACAGGGTGAATTTTTAAGACGGGACAGTAAGGGCAGGTATCTTAACCGTTATAGTTACAGGAAAACGTTTTAAGGACACTATCCATAAATTTTTAGGATGTTCTGAACTGCATTCACAGATTTTGGAAAAAATGTACAGTCAGCAAGAAAATGGTCATTTTACACAAAAACTTTTTTGATGCCAATCGATCCTGTTTCATAAAAGGATCAAGAGTCTCTACTGGACCTAATATGTATTTTAGACACAGACAAACATTACTTACATTTAGCGGACAATGCACTACCAGGAAATATCAAAATGCTGTCTTTGCCATGTTTACAATTTACTGATTGAAAAATGTTATTACAGTATCGATGAATTTATGAAAGAAAAAGTGGACCGATTTTGTAAAAATTGAGCTGATATAGTTATCAGATTATTTTGATTAATTTAATTCTTTGACATTCTCTATAATTAATTAATATATGATATTGCATGCTTTTTTAAGGCAGGTCATTGCGAACATATAGTACAATTTATTTAAGACCTAATGTAAACCAATAATGGGCACAAAAAAATTGAGTTTGAATTTTATACCTTGCACATTTTAATACTTACGAAGTAACTAGTATCTCATCTGTGGTAATACAATGAACTCTATCCCTACTAATATTATAAATGTGAAAGTAACTCTGTCTGTCTGTTACGCTTTCCCGCAAAAACTACTCAACGGATTTGGCCGAAATTTGGTAGGTAGACAGATTAGGACCTGGATTCAGACATAGGCTACTTTTTACCACGCTCGCGAGCCGCTTGCGGCTCGCGCACTGCGCACCCTCGAAAAGTCATAGAAACGTTGTCCACGCGGGTGAAACCGCGGGAAACAGCTAGTATTCTATAAAACAAACGTGCAATGTGTCGCTGTGCGTGTGTGTGTGTGCTTTGTACACCGTCTTATCTACAACATGCAAATAGGTCAGGAGACGCTATCGTCATACCTACGTGTGCTTTCGAATCACATACATACGCAAGCGCATAGTAAACAGTCTGAGCTCCTGGGCTATCTCGAAGTGACACGCAGGCGCGACAGAAACAGCTCTCTGTTATACTAAACGCATGTATTATATTTTTAGTATTATATAAGGTGTAACAAAATTAACTGAAACTATTTTAACTGGTGCTTCTACCCATGAAACTGAACAACTTTCCCTATGAAACCCATAGTCAAATCGCAAAAAAAAATTTGGCTCTAACTCGATCAGCTGATCAGCCAACTTAATATGGGAAGTTCAAAAATTTTTGGAGATTTGACTATGGGTTTAACGGGGAAAGTTGTTCAGTTCCATGGGTAGAAGCACCAGTTAAAATAGTTTCAGCTAATTTTGTTAGACCTTATATACATATATTAGTAGGTAGGTACTATGGTTTACGAGTAATAGTCGATCAACTTTAGATGTGCAGTTGGATGTGTAAAAAGTTCATATATTTTCCATACAAAATGTTCTGTACCAACTGCAACAATAACTTTGTTTTTTTAAAATACTTTTTAGGGTTCCGTCCGTACCTCAAAAGGTAAAACGGAACCTTTATAGGATCACTCGTGTGTCTGTGTGCCACTTTATAGGATCACTCGTGTGTCTGTGTGCCACTTTATAGGATCACTCGTGTGTCTGTGTGCCACTTTATAGGATCACTCGTGTGTCTGTGTGCCACTTTATAGGATCACTCGTGTGTCTGTGTGCCACTTTATAGGATCACTCGTGTGTCTGTGTGCCACTTTATAGGATCACTCGTGTGTCTGTGTGCCACTTTTGGGGGGTGAATGAGCACCTTGCTTGACCTATTTAACTCTTATCAGTTATCTATCATATTGGTTACACCTGATTCAAGCACAATGAACATACTAATTACTAGGCATACATACATACAATCGCACACAGTTGTGTTTAGTTTTATAACGATGTAATTTGTTCGTTCTTGCAAGTATTCTGCAGCATGTGCTGAGTCAGTACCGTTTTGGTGCACAGTAATTTTTTAATAGTTTATTTTTATCGTTTGTAAATTGTATCTGGAAATCGTTGTTCTGTGCTCTAAATAAAAGATTTTCTATTCTAAATTATAAAATATAAAAAAAAAGGTTTGCGAAATATATCTTGTGTTGTGACATATCAAATGAAAGGACTTGTTGTGAGAATCTAACTTAACCAATTTAATTAAAAATTTACTGCATAAAACATGAGCCCCTTCTTTAACATAAATTAAAGGTAAAAAGTCGGGTTAAAATGTCATTTAAACATCTGCTCCGTGATTTTAACGACACATCGCAATCCAAAATCCATCAAGCCGTCTAGGCTATACAGACTCAGCCAAATAAACAGACATACGAGGGCTGTTTGATAAGTACCCGTTTATGGCAAAAAAAACATTTTTTTTTATATATGCATTTATTTTTCTACGTATTCACCTTTTAACTCTATACATTTGTTCCACCTATACTCAAGCTTCAATAAACCATCCAAAAAGTATGATTTTGGAAAGTCATTAAAATAGGCCTCTGTGGCGGCAATGACTTCGTCATTTGATCCAAATCGCTTACCACCGAGCCATTTTTTTAGGTTGGGAAACAAAAAAAAACGCATGGGGCCAAATATGGAGAATACGGGGGGTGAGGCAATAGTTCGTAGCGTAACTGTGCTAATTTAGCCGTCACAACTCTGGACGAATGAGCCGGGGCGTTGTCGTGATGAAACAGTACTTTTTTCTTTTTTAAATGGGGTCGTTTGTCCTTTAAGACGGCGTCAAATTCATCCAATAAATTAGCATAGCACTGCCCTGTTATCGTTTTCCCCTTTTCTAAGTAGTCAATATGTATAATACCCTGCGAATCCCAAAAAACAGTCGCCATGACCTTTCCAGCCGATGGGACGGTTTTTGCTTTCTTTGGAGCAGGTTCACCCGGTAAAATCCACTGCTTCGACTGCTCTTTCATTTCCGGGGTGTAGTGGTGAACCCACGTTTCGTCCACGGTTACGAAACGACGCAGAAACTCCTTCGGGTTACGTTTGAACACGGCCAAACACTGCTCCGAAGTAGTCAGTCGGTTCCGTTTTTGCTCCTCCGTGAGTAAACGCGGCACCCACCTCGCCGATACTTTCTTCATACCCAATTTTTCTTCTAATATGTGTTGTACCCTCTCGATTGAAACGTTTACACCATCAACGATTTCTCGAAGTTTAATTCGGCGGTCGGCTAAAACGATATTTTCAATTTTCTTAACCATATCGTCTGTAGTCACCTCAATTGGCCGGCCTGGACGATCCTCATCAAAGACGGTTGTTTTTCCCCGCTTATACTCGTTATACCAATATCTGACGGTTGTCATAGAAGGAGCACATTCATGGTAAACCGCTTGCATTCTTACTTTTATTTCATCACATGTTTTTCCTTCCAAAAACAAGAATCTAATTACAGACCGATACTGTTCTTTCTCCATTTTAACAATTTTAAGTTCACGCTTTCACTAAATCGCTGTCAAATGAGAAAAAAAACAAAAGAATGCAATTTTTTTTTCTTTTTCCCGCCTCTGAAAAATGGCTTAAAAAGGTGGTATACTTATTTTCGGCCAGTGATATTAATATATTTAGTAAACGGGTACTTATCAAACAGCCTAGGTACATACATTACATACATACACCCATACATACTTCGAAAAACATCCCTCTTTTTTGGGCCAGTGGGGTAAAAAGACTAACCGCTTGCCTGATGTAATGTAATGTGCCTACCACCGCCTATTAGCCCACTTACTACGGAATTTACTATTTTTTTCATAATTGCATGTGATTTGTAATCGTTCTACTAGCTTAGAAAAAAAAATCGGTTTTATAACAGCTGGTAGGCGTATCTGCGTTAATATTAAACAGACCTATCTTTGACTAAGCCTAAAAGCAGTAGAATAATGTGTGCCCACATGTGTTGTGTGTATTATGATAACTAAACCATCATGTCACGCACGATAAAACCCATTCCAAAGCCATTATTAGTTTTCCAAAAATAGACGCGCGTAGATTAAATGTTTATTATTGCATGGCACCTACTTACTCGTCTGTACGAGTGTTTTAGTCAGTAAACAGTAAAAACATGATATGAATATCTAAAAAAAATGATTTTTGGTTCTTTAATTCACCTATAGAAAATCACAAGACACCACATTTGTGAAGATCGGTTAAGTGGTTTAGGAAATACGAGGGAACAAATGAACATCCATACATAATACATACATGGACTGTCAAAAACATAATCCTCCTTTTTTCGTATTCGGGTAAAAGGCGTCGGTGGCTCAACCGGTAACCAGAGGTCCCGGGTTACGAAGTAACTAGTACACATCTGTGTCCCGGGTTCAAATCCGGACGGCCAAATGTACCAATGAGTTTTTCGAAACCCACGAAACCTGCACATCTGAGTCCAGATGTGTATGAAGGTCGCGTTGCACACGTCCGTAGGTGTAAAAACACTTGACCGCGGGTGATGCTAAGTGCAACACCAGGCAACCGCCGTCTATCCCTTGGATAGCACGGTTAATTGTGCCACACGATAAGAAAGAAGAAAGATTAAATAAAGAAACATGAAGTCAGTACGTAGGTAATATATATACTTTGACGTAGGTTTGGTTTGAACTTTGCAGGCTTGAAGCATAAACACACTAACAGACGATTAAGCAATTATTGACTTGACCGAGCAAATAGGTTAACAGAAAACTTATGTGCTTTGCAGTGTGCGTTTGTTTTTATAGGACATGGCACAGTGTGTGAAAATATTATGTTCGATACATTAGAGGATCCGGTGCACCAGTAATTTAGAAGTCATTGATCCGTTGACTAAAAATGCCTTAAGATAGGTCAAATGACAATATGTATACAATTCAAATTATTGAAAGACTGTTTAGACTGTGTAAAGCTATCACCATGGAAAAAATATATAACCGACTTACATAAAGTAAAAAAATAAATCGATTTAATTGAATACAATTTTAAAAATATTACCACTTATGATGTAAAAAAAATATACTGTTGACCCTGTTCTATGCATTAAAAGTTTCTCGAAAACAAATATAGTTAATATTGAATGAAACCAACACACAAAAATCGGCGACTTTAATACCTTTCATTTTAATTATTAAAATTTTTTAAACTTATTTGTAAGTAATGATATGTAATAAAAACATGTATAAATCTAGAATTGGGCGTTCGGTTTCAACGTAACAGCCGCGTTAAAACCCGCATTGATTTGAACTTAAAATGAATGGGCTTACGTTCGATATTATTAAAACACGTATCAACCTGCTCGGATTGAGTGATCTTAGAGCCTTAAATATTTTTTTAGTAGTAATGTAGTATATATCAGATTTACTGAAATAGCGGTTTAGCTGATATGGGTGGTGTGTTGTAACTCTATCTACATGAACTTATAAATTAATATTTTTCAAACTAGTATTACGTAAAACATATTATTTTTTATTATTTTTTTGTGCAAGCTAGAATGTATTGTATGCCTCTTTAAGTACCATAATCAACAATGACCAACCCGCACTGGGCCGCGTGGTCGACTAAGGGCCAATCGCCCTAATTCAGGGTAGGCTCGAGCCCCTCGGTGGGGACGTATATGAGTTGATATGATGAATCAACAATAAAAACTCTGATTCAGATTCTATGTAGGTACTACAGTTACTTCGTAAGTGGAGGCACGTGGAGGATAGGCCCGCTTTCGTGGGCGAACTCTTTACTTACGTATATTATATCTATGTTTTCTGATTTCACGTCGTGATTCACCATTTTATTATTTTATTTATTTTGGAAAACTTACAGCTAAATAGTAACAGTCAAAAAACTAATAGTATTGTCCTGTGATATTACAAGTTTTCACCAATAGATATTAAAATCCCTACTAATATTATACATGTGAAAATGTGTTTGTTTGTTATGTTTTCACGCTTCAATATCTCAACCAATCTTGACGAAATTTGGCATGGAGGTAGCCTGTGTCACGGAAAAAAAGACAGGCTACTTTAACTATCATAAAACCAGCATAGTTGGATGCAGTTCTTGAGAGAACACACCACTAATGTAAATTTGTAAAAAAAAATTACTACTAATAAACATCGCCTTCTTGCGACTCGCGCACCACTCACCCTCTAGGGCAGTCATAAAAACGATATCTACGCGAGCGAAGCCGCGGGTAACAGCTAGTAGAGAATATGTACAAAGAAAAAAAAAGGAAAAATAACATAGATAGATACAAAATTAAAAAGGAGGATCAGACAAGATTTGAGCAACATCCGGCAACATCGTCACTTACCGCCAGGTGACATGTTGTCAAGGGTTTACCAATTACGATTTAAAAAAAAAAGATTTGAGGGAGGCAAGATCTTGTCTCATATCATCATCACGACCTTCATCAGATCGTCGATTCAACAAGTGGGATGCCTGGCTATGTTACGTCTTCCGGTAAGCGGTCGCTACTCAAGAACTTTTCCTCTCTAACAGCCGACCGTTCTGTGAGCTATGTACCCCGCCCGCCCACCGCCACTGAGTTTAGGAATTTTGTGAGCTATATCGACTACTCGCGTTCTCCTACAGATCTCCTCATTTCTGATTTGATCAGAAATATAATCAGAATATTATATATTTACAATTGATGGCATTATTTCACCTGATGGTTAAGTGATGATGATTATGATGCCGAAGATGGAAATGAGCTTACCAAGATTCCCCAACAAATGGGGAACTGGCTACTTTATTTACAGCATTGATGTTTGTCGTCAAGACTTAGATAAGATGGTGGTAGCTAGCAAGGCAGGTTTAGAAAGTCCCCTACCACCAACCCATCCAAGTTTTACAAAGTTAAACTCCCCTGGGAATCGATCCCGCCACTTCCTGGTGTGAAGCAAAAGGATTAGCCATTTCTCTATTATCGTGTGGCACAATTAACCGTGCTATCCAAGGGATAGACGGCGGTTGCCTGGTGTTGCATCACCCGCGGTCACGTGTATGGCATTTAGATTTACACCTACGGACGTGTGCAACGCGACCTTCATGCACATCTGGAATTAGATGTACAGGTTTCCTCACGATGTTTTCCTTCACCGTTAAAGCAATCGGTAAGTATATATACGTAAGTTAAGAACTTTACCTCCCTAACAGACGACCGTTCTGCGAGCTATACCTGGTGTTGCATCACCCACGGTCACGTTTAGGGCATTCAGATTTACACCTCGAACGTGTGCAACGCGACCATCATACACATCTGGAATCAGATGTACAGGTTTCCTCGCGATGTTTTCCTTCGCCGTTAAAGCAATTGGTAAGTATATATATAAGGTGTAACAAAATTAGCTAAACCTATTTTAACTGGTGCTTCTACCCATGAAACTGAACAACTTTCCCCATGAAACCCATAGTTGCACCAGTTGAAATAGTTTCAGCTTATTTTATTACACCTTATACATGTAAGTTTCTAAAAACTCATTGGATTAAAAACTTATAAAACCTTGCGCAAACTCCGATCCGTCAGTTTTGCTTGACAGTCTTCCACACCCTGTATTTGCACAAGACCACAAGCAGGGCGGGTCATCGTAAAGAATAGGGTAAACACCTCCGCCGCCGCCCCGCCGGGCGTAATTGGAGCCATGCGGCGTGCACAGTGTTAGCCTGTTTGTAATTGACGTCAAAGTTCAGATCGGTCTAGCTGAAGAGACGTTAAAAGTAGGTCTAACAAAATTAGCTGAAACTATTTTAACTAGTGCTTCTACACATGAAACTGAACAACTTTCCCCATGAAACCCATAGTCAAATCTCAAAAAAAAATTGTCTTTCCATACTAAGTTGGCTGATCAGCTGATCGAGTTAGTGTGGGAGAGCAAATATTTTTTTTGCGATTTGACTATGGGTTCCATGGGGAAAGTTGTTCAGTTTCATGGGTAGAAGCACCAGTTAAAATAGTTTCAGCTTATTTTGTTAGACCTTATATACCAGGTGATAGATAACGCGGTATAAAGATCGACTCTATCTTCCTGTCCGCAAGCATAATTTCTTCTGTATGGCAATATGTGTTTACAACAACCTCCCTATCCACATTGAAACTTGTTAAAAATTTTATTTCGAATCTACATTGACCGAATGGCTACAAAACAAATGTTACTATTCAGTAATAGAATTTCTTAGCGACAAAAACTGATGAATGTTCGTAAAACCCAGGTTATATTATAATATATGTATACATATTATGTATATTTTTATGCCATTGATGGTGGGACATAAGATACCTTAAATTTAAGAACATAAAATTTAACTTCATACTATGTACTGGCAAATAAATGCTTTGACATTGAAAAAAATGTCGTGCAATTCACCTGTAGCTTCTACTCATGAAACTGAAAAACTTTCCCAAAAAAAAATTTAGATTATATGAAGTTGCTTAATTAGCTCTGATTGATTTGTATGGGGAGTCCCAAAAAAAATGCGTAATAAGTATGGGTTTCTAGTCGTTCAGTAGTATGACTGGAAGCCACGGTAAAAAAAAAACATCCTATACGCTATATTCTAGAAGACACATCTTGAGAATAGCTTTCCAAAGGTCGTCGCTGCTGAATGGAAGCAGTTTAAAGCTGTAATTAAGGCCCAATGTCCCGAAGGAATTCGAGGATTCAACAGGAAGATGGGTTCTGATGGGGTTGAGGATTCTCGCAAGAATACAAATTTCACAAGTGTTTCTTGTCATATCACTAATTGTATCCAGTTTCTCAAACGATTAAGATTTTATGTATAATTTTCCGGGACCGGCCGGCCATCGAAGGTGAGTACCAACTACCAGCCTGGACTACAGGTGTCCTGGATTTAGCTGTGCTAGTCGTTTTACTTTCGGTAAGAAAAGATAATAGCGTCGGTGGCTCAACCGGTAACGACTCGGTCCATCTAACCAGAGGTACCGGGTTTAAATCTGGACGGCCAATGTACCAATGAGTTTTTCCAAAAACTTACGTACATATACTTACCGATTGCTTTAACGGTGAAGGAAAAACATCGTGAAGAAACCTGCACAGGCCTGCGAAGAAACTCGAAGGTTGTGTGTGAAGTCGACCAACCCGCACTGGGCCCGCGTGGTCGACTAAGGCCTAATCGCCCTGATTCAGGGTAGGCTCGAGCCCCTCGGTGGGGACGTATATGAGCTGATATAATATAATAAGAAAAGATAGTTTTGTAGGTTACGAATATAGGAAATGGGAAAAAACCGGCTAAGTGCGAGTCGGAATAGCACTCCGAGGGTTCCGTCCCACCACATCTCTTCATACAACAACATAGTATATATACAATCATACCTATTCACATTACAAACAAAATATATCAAGGCGAGCGACAAAAATATGCTTTTTTTGGTCATTCAGTTCGGACTCCTTAGCGCGTGTACGACTCACACTTGGCCGATATTTATTATTTGTTGATTTATTTCAGTAGTAGTACTGTAATCGCACCAAGTTTCACGTTTGCACGTATTACCGTTTTAACGACAGAGCTAAATAAAAAATACTTCTAAGGACTTTTTTTGTATGGAAGGAAACCCCCTTATTTTTCTTCTTTTTTAATTTTTAGTATTTGCTATTATAGCGGCAACAGGAATACATTTTCTGTGAAAATTTAACTGTCTACCTGTTACGGTTCATGAAATACAGCCCCTGACGGACAGACAGACAGCGGAGGCTTTATTTTTATTATTAAAAATTTGAGTGCGTTTGAGTGTATCTCACCTGATGGTAAGTCACGATGTAGTCGAGGATGGTACACGCAAACTCAAAAAATGCCTATTCAATCTCGCCTTGAAGATCCCCAAATTGTAGGAGTCGGGAAACACAGACGCAGCCAAAAAGTAAGTAGGCTAAGTAATAGGGTCCCGTTGTTGGTCAACCGTAGGGTGTACTGAACCCTAAAAACGTGAGATTGTTTACATGGAAATAGCTTTGATATTTCTGCCTACTTTACTTTACTTCCAGAGGCCAAAGGGATCGTCAGGCCAACGAGGGCGTGAATGTTTACCAGGGTAGGTTATGTAGGTACGAGAACCTCGGGTAAACGTCGTGATGTCGTCAATGTGGTGTTTGTCTACCGCCTGGGACCTGGTGGGAACCTTAGACAAACGAAAACAATGTCCATTGATTTCCGATTTACGAAGTCTTCAAGGCGAGGGTGAATATTGTGCGTTGTTCGTTATTCGTGTAGTGTACCTGATATTAGTTTTTTTTTACTTTGGAGTGACTGATGAGGAGCGAGCGACGACGAAGAGGTGAAGAAGGTATTGTGATAGCAAAAAAAATCTAAATTGAGATTTTGATGGGGATCGATTGTCTTACACAAAAAAAATAAATAAAAAAAATGTGTGTGCGAGTGTGTGTGTGTGTGTGTACATACACAGTCCGGTCACAGTATATATATTAGTACTAACGTACAGTATGGACACTCCCTGCCGCTCTCTAAATTCGACCTCACCCCCCCGTCACTCAGATTGGATGTAGATTGGGTACCAAACGTAAAGGACGAGCTACGCAAGCGCGATAAACGTCACTTATATTCACTTTGCGCGCCGCTGTGATTTCGTACACCGGAATAAAAAGCAACTAGTTACCGAACGTAAAGGACGAACTACGCATGCGCGATTAACGTCACTTATATTTACTTTGCGCGCCGCTCACCGCTCGACGCCAATAGGCGGCCGCGGCGCTGAGATGCCTCGTATCATGATTGGCTGACCACCAATATTATACGACCAAATCTAAGAACAATCAGTTCCTAAGAAACTTCATACTAGCTGTATCTTTTTTTTTTTAGAAATGTAGTTACTTTATGTTTTTCATATGTCAGATATCAGTTTGTTATTGTGGCTTGTGAGATATTTTGTTCGTTTTATTTATTGTTTGTAATAATTTGATTAGATGGTGTGAAAGTATGAGTTGTATAGAAATAACTAGTGGTGTAATATTATAAAATGTGATCTCGGAATCATAGATTGAGATTGACTATTATTGTAGGTTGCTAAATGAGATTGTTTCACGGACAAAAGCTCCTGTGTTTGAAGAACAAATGAACAATGTTATCCATGTAAGTTACTTAATCATGTAAGATAACTGTTGATTGTTGCTTGCAGCACAGTATATATATCTTGCAGTGTGCATGCAGTAAATAACTAACAAACATTCGTGACCAATACCGCCGGTGTGATTCAACCCTACCTGCATTCTTGCCTATAGATACGTCAGTTATATATATGTATATCATTTCTCGCTCGTTTGTATGGAGTGTCCGGGGTGTGGTCCGGTGCTCTAGTTCCCAAACTACTAGAAGGAGTTGGATGAAATTTGGATAAGGACAATATTATTTTTACTTCATAGTTTTAATTTCCCTTATCTTGATTATTAGGTTTGCCCCCATAATAATAAACAATAATATATATTTTATTCACGAAAGTTTACAATTTAGAAAAACAGAATCATAAGTTAGGTAGTAAACCATAAATCTACTTATAAGAACTCTGGCTACTAACCATAGTAAAAAAATAACTTATTATTTTTTGTCTCAAAAATGGCTACTTTACTTTAAACTTTAAAACTGGGTACTACACTTTACATAACGTACAGCATGCGGTAGCTGGAGCTGGTTATTCCAAGAAATATCGGAATATGGTACCACCCATTAAATTCAGGTAGTTTGTCAATAGTGGGTCTAACGATTTTAATGAATTTAGTTTTTCTCAAAGACTGTTTAAACTATAATCAAATAAGAATTCATCATCACATCAGCCGAAGGACGTCCACTGCTAGACATAGGCCTCCCCCAAGGATTTCCAAAATAAGAATTAAATCATAATATAAAAATTATTATTTTTATTATTATATCAGCTCATATACGTCCCTTGATTCAGGGTAGGCTCGAGCCCCTCGGTGGGGACGTATATGAGCTGATATAATATAAAAATTAAAAATATAAAAAAATAATTTTATTGTAAAACGATCGCTATTGTAAGCGTAGAGCGTAGGCAGGCCTCCCATGCGGTGGACCGACGACCTGGTGAAGAGCGCTGGAAGCCGATGGATGCGGGCAGCGCATAGCCGGTCGTCGTGGAAATCCTTGGGGGAGTCCTTTGTCCGGCAGTGGACTTTTTTCGGCTGATATGATGATGATTAAAAGGATTCATGGTTATTCAACCGTTAATTTATAAAAATAATATTTGTAACTATTATATTAATATACACAACTAAACAACTATGGTTGGGTACCGCTGTAAAAACGATATTTTTTTTCGTAGGTTCCTTTTTTTTCATTATGTACGTACATTTAAAAAATGTGATTACTGGTATTTTTTACTTATGTAAAGTTATGGAAGCGTCCGTGGCGCAACGGCAAGGGCCGCTACCTCCTCCGAGAAGTCGCGGTTCGAGTCCTGCCACGTACCAATGTGTTTTCGAATTTCGATCTCATAATATGTACGTTTCTCCGTCGCTCTTACGGTGAAGGAAAACATCGTGAGAAAACCTGCACACATCTGCGAAGAAACTCGAAGGTTGTGTGTGAAGTTGACCAACCCGCACTGGGCCCGCGTGGTCGAGTAAGGCCCGATCGCCCTAACTCAGGGTAGGCTCGAGCCCCTCGGTGGGGACGTATATGAGCTGATATGATTAACTAGTATGGTATATATGTATAATGTTTTTTTCGTCGACGGGGAAGGTGTAGTGTGTAAGTGACTCACCTTACCCTACGTGACCTATTCTATAAACTTAAGTAGTACCTATATAAAGCCATATTTATTTCATTTTGTGTGCATCATACAAGAAACCACTGAAACTATATAATTGTCTCATTAACCGCTACCGAAGTCTCATCATCGCAAAACAATTTTTCCGATAAATTACTCGTTTACTGAATCATCATTATATCAGCTCATATACGTCCCCACCGGGGGGCTCGAGCCCACCCTGAATTAGGGCGATCGGGCCTTAGTCGACCACGCGGGCCCAGTGCGGGTTGGTCGACTTCACACACAACCTGCAAGTTTCTCCGCAGGCGTGTGCAGGTTTCCTCACGATGTTTTCCTTCACCGTAAGAGCGTGGGATAAACGTACATTTGGTATTGAAATTCGAATACACATTGGTACGTGGCAGGATTCGAACCACGACCTCCCGGACAGTAGGTAGCGGCCCTTGCCATTACGCCACCGACGCTCTCGAAACTGAATATAAAGTTTTAAAGTGGTGATTTCAGTAAGAGTTGCATGTCCACCCCAAAGCCACTGCCGGCTCGCGCATCACTCGCCCTCACAAACAGTCATAAAAACTTGTTTTTACAACTTAAAGACGACGCCTACGCCAGGCCAGGGGCGTGGTCAGACACGCACTTGGCCAGTTTTTTTTTTAATATCTCCTCTTTATTTTTAGGGTTAAAATAAGAGAGTATAGGATATGCATTTATTCTAAGCCCACACGAGCAAAAAACAACAATGGAAGAAATCATTGAATTGTTAAAAAACTCTATCAAAAAACAACAATGTTAGAAACATTTAATTATCAAATAACTTTATTTTTGTCAAAAAGGGCTCTTACGATTTTTATAAAACTTTGTATGTTACTACAACTTTATACATTCATTAGTTGTTCCAGGAAAAATTAGAACTAGCGCTACTTACTATGACTTTCATTAGGTGTTTCAGGAAAAATTAAAACTAGCGCTACTTACTATGACTTTCATTAGGTGTTCAGGAAAAATTAGAACTAGCGCTACTTACTATGACTTTCATTAGGTGTTCCAGGAAAAATTAGAACTAGCGCTACTTACTATGACTTTCATTAGGTTTTCCAGGAAAAATTTGAACTAGCGCTACTTATTATGACTTTCATTAGGCGTTCCAGGAAAAAATAGTACTAGCGCTACTTACTATGACTTTTATTAGGCGTTCCAGGAAAAATTAGAACTAGCGCTACTTACTATGACTTTCATTAGGCGTTCCAGGAAAAATTAGAACTAGCGCTACTTACTATGACTTTCATTAGGTGTTCCAAGAAAAATCTGGATGTGGTGTTTATTTTCATATACAAATCCAGGTTCTTTGTTATATGTTTTCTGAAAAGCGGCTCTAACGATTTTATTGAAACTTTAGTCTGGATGGAAGAGTATTGTTCTCGGAAAATGTAATTTAAACCAAAGAATCGACTCGCTACTTGTAGCATAAATGAATTTAAATCATTTTTATAACAATGCTACATGATACGTAGAATTTTGAAAGATAGCCTAATAGTTGAAACCTATGAAAGAAAAAGAAAATTGCATGGTAAATATAGAAATGTAATCAAAGGAATAGATTAGAAGATTAAAAGAAGATTATAAAATAGGAATGTCAAAAAGAAGATTATAAAACAGGAATGTCATCGATGATTGGAAAAAGAAGGAACTTAACAATAAGATTTGGAATTTACAAGTTTTCAAACAATTAAAATAATGAAATATTTAAATATACGGTTGCAACCACGCACGTGCAGAGTTACTATGACAGATGGTTTTCTTTTTAAAAAATATTAAGTTAGCACACAAAATCTAAAAATAAATGCCACTTGTAATCTTCACTTAAATTTAAAGTTCATTTAATTCCTACGTTTGGGTATCTTCCATTTTGCGGGAGAGAATAAATAAAAGGTATTACTTGAATTGCAATCAACCACGCTGTCCACGCTGAGGTGTACCCAAATGAGGGCGCTCAAACAAAAACCGGTGGGCCGGACGAAGAAACGCACACCCTAGTTCTTTGGTGCTCATAATGACGAGCACGAGCTGGCTCTCAGCATTGTTGGGGCGTCGTAGACTAAGACCCTCTTAAAAAATATCGTAGAGGGACCGAGTACAATAAATAGAACATCTTGCTGAACGAAACTGGCACTAATGGATAAATTTATAAAATATTTTCGGAAAAATACAAATAATAGTCCGATGACGATTCCTTTCTCTAAAAAACAACAGACGGCAGTTTGACAATCCATCACAATTTTCAAAACAATTCGGAAAAGTGAATATAATCCAAAACTGAAGGAGCCAACAGCGGAAACCAAAAAGAATTTAATATGAAACAGCAACAAAGGAGATCGGCTCGAAACGATAGTTTGCGTTTCAAAATACCCACAAACTCACAAAAAAAGGCGTGAAGTCCAAAATTTTTTTTAAGTTTGGACAACCCTATAGAAGTTGGACAGCCCTGAAGAAAAAAAAAATAGAAACTCCCTAATTAACTAGTTAACTACAAACGTTTACTTGAAGCTGGAAGAAAAAGACATTTATACACGATTCGCGTACACATACAAACGGCAAAAACTCCATCTAAAAGTGAACAAACTTAATAGCCCCAAAAACACACTAGTGTCACAGTATATATATGTCGAGGGGGAGGGTGATGGTTAGGTTATGGATGGCCTCGTGGTTCACTCCTTAACTATTTCGGTTGTAGGTGTCGAAATAACAATGCAGCTATATCACAGAGGTCCTTCTTCAATAGTCTTGATCATTTGGTAATCGAAATTGTACAGGATGCCTTGGATAACAATGGATGCAAACGCGGTGATCACAGCGATGGCGTGACACGTCCATTTTTCTCACAGATCACCACTGCATGTGTTCTGCTCGACGCTCCGTCAAAAAGTGTCTGCTCCGAGACTGACGTCCAGCTAATCTGGCTTCTCCACAGATCTCATAAATTCTCAACTCAGTGTGGCAGCACAAACAGCCTTCCGTTAATACATCATCTTTGCTACCACAAACGATCGTCTCACGAGTACAAGCGATCGTCACGCCACCACCGGTTTCACCCAGGTACTAATACCTGACGTTTGATCCAAACAAAGTGTAACTATGTAAACTTATCTCGAGCTGGTATTGGTCGCGTTTTCAATGACCCTCCGACACGGCCATCCTGCGAGTCACACGTCCTCGGGTGACTAACCTGAAAAAGAAAAGGGTAGCCAGTAGATTCCATTTCGTTCGGCCAATCCTGACCTTCATTAGGAAGGTCCACAGCTCAAGGAATAAAAGCAACGCTAATAATGTGAAGCTTTAATTCGAGACTACAATCATGGTGACAACACATTTTAACAGCCTCAAAAAACCAAAATAATTTCACTCTCGTAAACTAAATGAACCTCAGCATTAGCATCGTAACTCAAACAATCTCAAATCAGTTTAGGTCTCCAAGGTAAATCACAGCTGCAAGGCTTGAAACCTTACAACCATTTACAACTTTTAGGGGCACATAGAACGGAACATAATCATCATCGCAAATCACAAGCGACGGAACACCGGAACTAAACATCACCACATCCGGGTGGCGGGACACCACAAAGAATCATCATCACTAACGCCAAGCGACGGAATACCAATCAGTCATCATCACCAGTCCAGGTGACGGAACACCATCACCACCAATCTAGGCAGTGGAACACCATCATCACCAGTCCAGGCAATGGAACACCATCATCACCAATACAGGCGACGGAATACCATCATCGCCAGTACAGGCGACGGAATACCATCAACAGTTTTAGCCGGCAAACGGGATACTTCTTTTTTACAAAAACACGAATGTACCTGCTACACATCATGACAGAACGAGTCTGACAAAACAAGCAGCAGCCAATTCATGCAAACATATAGCGCCATTCAGCACTCTTCATTTACCGCTGAAACATGTTGGAATACTTCAGTACTACACACAAAAATAAACGATAAAGAAAAAAATTACAACTGTACACAATTGATTGAGTTACGATCTGTCAATACAATTAACATTGAAAGGTAGACGCCTCTGCACCAGATTCATCGTCAACATCCGGAGGCAAATAACCTTTGGACATACTACGTAAACGGTCATGGGCATACTTGTAACTTCGTCTCAAATTCAAAGCTTGTAATTTGTATCTGTCACCTTCTAAGACCTCTACGACCCTGAACGGCCCTCGGTATTTGGGATCTAACTTGGTTTGGTTACGCTCCTTATTTTGTATCACCACAACAGTCACCCATCTTGGCAACTCTGGGCCACCTCCATCCGGTGCCCAAACAAACAACAGTCACCCAACCTGGCGACTCTCAGACAACCTCTCAGGTGTCCGCCCAAAAACACAGTCACCCTACCTGGCGACTCTTGGACCACCTCCCTCCGGTGTCCAACCACACTATCGCTTCCATGCGGCGATCTCAAACATCACCACTTTCTGGTCATTGCCAACATCACCTCCCCGGTGATACGCCTGCGAGCCAAACGCACGCCACACACAGTTGTGGCCGCACAGCAACGAGAAAATAACTCGGTGTTTTACGCCTACGTCTACGAATGGCTGAGGCTATTGGCATCCAGTTGCGAAAAAATGTTTACGTCTAAGGTTCAAAATACAAACTAGTGAACGTTAAAATCACGGTCAAGTACAAAAGTCCTTACTCTGCACTAGTAGATGGTCGAGGTTCAGTCTCTCCATCATCAATTCTGTCCAAGTCAAATATACTGTCACTATCGGGCATTTAACGTAGTCTGTCCTCAATAACTGACGGTATTTGATATCTAAAGTGGTAGGTAACGCTTCTCCATTTGTAACAACACAAAGTTAGGTAACTTGTGAAACTAAGCTTTTGTCTAGAAATCAGCCAGTGGCGCTGCCTCAGAGCAATACACCACCCATCTCTTCCCAAGGGCTCCACTAGAAGTGACTAAGTGACCAAAAAAAACTGAGGATGAGCAGCACCGTCCATCACGCCTATACTGTACCGCCAAACTAACCGCCAAGTGTAGCGTTTATTTTTTTTTTACAATTGGTAAAACCGCTCCAACATGGGGGAGGCCCATGTCTATTATCACATCAGCAGCAAGCTGATTAACAACTCCTGTAATAGGATGCGTTACTCTCCGTATTATCACTAGTATGTTGTCGTGCTTCACTTAGATAAAATTACAGCCTGTGTGTGTAATCGACAAACATGACATTTAGAGGTTAGGCTACTTTACTCGTACCTAGAAGCAACTCCAGGAGGCTGTACCTCGTAACTCGGTTAACCCAACAGTTTGGTTGCTGCCAAATGATCATCATGGAAGGACTTGTAACATTGAAATCTCATTACTATACTCTAAGGAAGTGAGCATATTTTAAAGGACACTTAACTAAGAGTACCAACGTTTAAACGTACTAAGATTCACCTGACCGTTGCCATGCGCCTAAAGCGTTTATGAACGTAAGTTCAAATACAAGGGGGCATTACGTAGATCGAATGACACGTGGACGTATTTGAACAGAGGTTAAAAAATCAGTCATTTCGATTTAATAGGTAAAGAATGCACCTGATGTAACCACTAGCTATGCCTGACGTGGTGAAATAGTGACCACATATGAAGTCAATCGATGTGCTAATCTATCAGAGGAAACAATTTCCGTTCAGGCATGTTGTCATTTTTTTTTTTCACGGTTATCAACACTTGCGTTCTATGCTAACCTTTTTCTTTACCAGCATGATAAGGCCGTCAAAAAGGGAAAGCTTCGGGGCTTACGACATTCGCAGCCTCCAGCCCATGAATCCTGTATCATCATCACATCAGCCGTAAGACGTCCACCACTGCACTCCGCATACTACCCTGTTATTATTCTCTTTTTTTACAATTGGTAAACAAACTATTTTATTGGGGTCCCCGAAACTCATATACCTACATAGGGTCTATACGATAGCGGGGCATTAAGGATGCCCTCGACAAATTCATCACGAAAGCTACTAAAAATAGGCAACAACTTTGGCCTATGCTCAATGACAATATCAGTCCCAATACTACGAAATCTAATAAGGCTTTTTCACTCCATGTAAAGATGTCAGTCTCAATATTATGAAAGCTTAAAGGGGTTTCAATACTTTCAATTCTGGTTTAAGTTTGTTTAACCGAAACTCTAGTTAGCTAAATGAATCGTCATATTTACAATGAGTCCTCGTTCAAAATCTTCCGTTCAATCACGACGTTGTGTCACAAGTAAAAATCCGAAAGCATGTGAAAGAGTACTTTCCACTAGGCATCATTTTAGCTGCTAATGCAATCACTACTAGAAGGGTAAGGGACTAACTACTCTATTCGCATCCTTACCGACAGTAAAGCTGTTTTGTTATTGACAGACTCGTTTAAGAATACCGTCAATCATAGATTTAAAATATCTGAATCGATCATAATATCGTTCGTCCTCGTCTGGCATAACAAGATATGACCATTCTGAACAATGCCCGTCAATATTACCCTCACTCGATATTTGTTCTGTACAGTAAACTTAAGAGTTGCCTACAAAAGTCAATAGTGCGTTAGTATTGAACACACTCCCGAAAGTCTATACACGAAACTTTCTTTAACGAGTGAACACTCAGTACCACCACAGATTAGGTAATAGTACTAGTACCACGTACGTACTACTTCCACTATCAAAACAAAAGGGGTACGACTCACCGGATTTTCGTAGCTCCGCGTACATCACGCACTTCGCTGAAGCTGCACGCGCCGCTTGCGTGGATCTCCGCTGCTGCCAGCACAGCCCACGCTGTCACCTCATTCCAATGGTCGTTCCGTAAGGGAGATATCGACAGTTGAGCGCCGTGCACGTGGATTAACTTCCGGTATATTCCGGTTGAATGCTGGCAATATGATTGCAGCAGATGTAGTCGATGGTGCTTGCATAACCTCAATCAATCGCAGCATGTTCTGGTTCTGTAGCACGAAGAATTGTTGCCAGTGGTTTTTATTTCGCTGCTCCATCATCAATTTTCACATTTTCCCGTCGTTGTCCACTTGTTGCGAGCGCAGGGAACTATCCAACTTCTGATGTCGAGGGGGAGGGTGATGGTTAGGTTATGGATGGCCTCGTGGTTCACTCCTTAACTATTTCGGTTGTAGGTGTCGAAATAACAATGCAGCTATATCACAGAGGTCCTTCTTCAATAGTCTTGATCATTTGGTAATCGAAATTGTACAGGATGCCTTGGATAACAATGGATGCAAACGCGGTGATCACAGCGATGGCGTGACACGTCCATTTTTCTCACAGATCACCACTGCATGTGTTCTGCTCGACGCTCCGTCAAAAAGTGTCTGCTCCGAGACTGACGTCCAGCTAATCTGGCTTCTCCACAGATCTCATAAATTCTCAACTCAGTGTGGCAGCACAAACAGCCTTCCGTTAATACATCATCTTTTCTACCACAAACGATCGTCTCACGAGTACAAGCGATCGTCACGCCACCACCGGTTTCACCCAGGTACTAATACCTGACGTTTGATCCAAACAAAGTGTAACTATGTAAACTTATCTCGAGCTGGTATTGGTCGCGTTTTCAATGACCCTCCGACATATATTAGTACTAACGTACAGTATGGACACTCCCTGCCGCTCTCTAAATTCAACCTCACCCCCCCGTCACTCAGATTGGATGTAGATTGGGTACCAAACGTAAAGGACGAGCTACGCAAGCGCGATAAACGTCACTTATATTCACTTTGCGCGCCGCTGTGATTTCGTACACCGGAATAAAAAGCAACTAGTTACCGAACGTAAAGGACGAACTACGCATGCGCGATTAACGTCACATATTTATTTTGCGCGCCGCTCACCGCTCGACGCCAATAGGCGGCCGCGGCGTCTCAGCATGCCTCGTATCATGATTGGCTGACCACCAATATTATACGACCAAATCTAAGAACAATCAGTTCCTATGAATCTTCATACTAGCTGTATCTTTTTTTTTTAGAAATGTAGTTCCTTTATGTTTTTCATAAGTCAGATGTCAGTTTGTTATTGTGGCTTGTGAGATATTTTGTTCTTTTTATTTAATGATGATTGTGTGTAATAATTTGATTAGATGGTGTGAAAGTATGAGTTGTATAGAAATATCTAGTGGTGTGATATTATAAAATGTGATCTCGGAATTATAGATTGAGATTGACTATTATTGTAGGTTGCTAAATGAGATTGTTTCACGGACAAAAGCTCCTGTGTTTGAAGAACAAATGAACAATGTTATCCATGTAAGTTACTTAATCATGTAAGATAACTGTTGATTGTTGCTTGCAGCACAGTATATATATCTTGCAGTGTGCATGCAGTAAAAAACTAACAAACATTTCGTGACCAATACCGCCGGTGTGATTCAACCCTACCTGCATTCTTGCCTATAGATACGTCAGTTATATATATGTAGGTATATCATTTCTCGCTCGTTTGTATGGAGTGTCCGGGGTGTGCTAGTGTTAAAGAATCACTGTGTATTGAACCTAAAACTAGTCACTTAAGAAAACAGGAGAAATCAAACAACTACTAAAACATTAAAGACCAATAGGGTTGACAAAAACTGAAAAAAACTTGCAAAACATTGGCGGTTACCCCAGCGAAAATGTGGACAAAAGCGGTAAAGGCGAATGCGTGAAAAATCCGACTCACGGATAAAATTAACACCGGAAGTCTGAAACGCAATACGCAAGAGTCTAAAGGGACAACTCTACCGAAAAATGGGCCATTTGAGGTAAGACAAGGGCAAGATTAATGAAAGAAGTTTGAAAAATGGAAAATTGTTATAAGACCTCAAGAAATCTAAACAATACTGCGAAATACAGAAACGTTGTCACACAAAAGTGAACAGGGTACGCCAAAAATTTAAGGAGTACCTCGCAAAGCAACGCGTAAAAATATTATAAACAGTAACCCTTAAAGATTTTCTCCTTAAACCGACGTTAAATGATCGTGAACTAAAAGTAAGTCTGTCCCGACTTTCGATTGAAAGAAATCTAGAGTCTGGCCATCGACTAGTTAAATTAAAAATTCTCTTGGAATCGTAAGGGAATACACAGGCAAAAACAACTCAACAACACGTAAGCAATTATCCGAAAGAGGTATAATGCCATTAAGCCGGGGAAAAAAAACGACCCGTGTGAAGAGTAGCAAAAAAATACCGTGCATACAAACAAAAAAACCACACGTTTCCAAGAAAAATGCACGATTAAATTAAGTAAGGGTCTTGAGGTATTAAAACTTGAACCTTAACATCCGGAAAACGGATCCACCCACGAACGATAAAAAAACGGGTTCGTTAGGGAAAGATATAGGCAGAAAAGGGGATAAAAACATTAGTTCGGGCGCCATTAAAATGTAGCATAAATGAATTTAAATCAATTTTATATAACAATGCTACATGATACGTAGAATTTTGAAAGATAGCCTAATAGTTGAAACCTATAAAGAAAAAGAAAATTGCATGGTAAATATAGAAATGTAATCAAAGGAATAGATTAGAAGATTAAAAGAAGATTATAAAATAGGAATGTCAAAAAGAAGATTATAAAACAGGAATGTCATCGATGATTGGAAAAAGAAGGAACTTAACAATAAGATTTGGAATTTACAAGTTTTCAAACAATTAAAATAATGAAATATTTAAATATACGGTAGCAACCACGCAAGTGCAGAGTTACTATGACAGATGGTTTTCTTTTTAAAAAATATTAAGTTAGCACACAAAATCTAAAAATAAATGGCACTTGTAATCTTCACTTAAATTTAAAGTTCATTTAATTCCTACGTTTGGGTATCTTCCATTTTGCGGGAGAGAATAAATAAAAGGTATTACTTGAATAGCAATCAACCACGCTGTCCACGCTGAGGTGTACCCAAATGAGGGCGCTCAAACAAAAACCGGTGGGCCGGACGAAGAAACGCACACCCTAGTTCTTTGGTGCTCATAATGACGAGCACGAGCTGGCTCTCAGCATTGTTGGGGCGTCGTAGACTAAGACCCTCTTAAAAAATATCGTAGAGGGACCGAGTACAATAAATAGAACATCTTGCTGAACGAAACTGGCACTAATGGATAAATTTATAAAATATTTTCGGAAAAATACAAATAATAGTCCGATGACGATTCCTTTCTCTAAAAAACAACAGACGGCAGTTTGACAATCCATCACAATTTTCAAAACAATTCGGAAAAGTGAATATAATCCAAAACTGAAGGAGCCAACAGCGGAAACCAAAAAGAATTTAATATGAAACAGCAACAAAGGAGATCGGCTCGAAACGATAGTTTGCGTTTCATACTATAACAAGAAGATTGAAACTTTGTAAGTTACTATATAAGATCTAACAAAATTAGCTGAAACTATTTTAACTGGTGTTTCTACCTATGAAACTGAACAACTTTCCACATGTAATAGGCAAATCTCATAAAAATATTTGAACTTCCCATACTAAGTTGTCTGATCAGCTGATCAAGTTGATATGGGAGAGCCAAATTTTTTTTTGCGATTCGACTATGAGTTCCATGGGAAAGTTGTTCAGTTTCATGGGTAGAAGCAGTAGTTAAAATAGTTTCAGGTAACTTTATTACACCTTATATAGAACTTAATAAGTCCTACTACGCTGTTGGGTAGTTCATCATTATTAATACAGAAAAAACGTAATATGATTATTTAAAAAAATATACAGATTATTTGTAATTTTTCACCAAGTTACATGAAGATACACCGCTTTTCTGGGTAAGCGTATTTTTATTGTTTATTTATGTATGCCAGATGGCGAAGTCTACGCGAAAACGTTTGCACAGCGTGGTTGTATAATATTTTATTTACTCCAATTGCAGAAAATCCTGAATTTAAAGTTTGGTAAAAAAAATACTCTGTCCTCATACCTACTTAAAGGTGGAGGCTCGAGTTTTTATACAAACGTAGTTCCGCTGTAATACATGCCGGATTGAATCCAAACTTTGCGAATATATTAAGTAGACACATATCGATGTTTGTAATTATTTTTTGTCGTAGTAAATTGAAACATAACTAAATGAAGGCTTAAATTTGTTTTAGTTTGAAAGTTCTCTTATTTTTTTCCGTTTTATATTAGTACATCGAAAACTATTTATAAACATTGATATGTGTCTACTCAATATATTCGCACAGTTTGGATTCAATCCGGCATGTAGATTTGTATTAAAGCGGAACTACGTTTGTATGGAAACTCGAGCCTCCTGGAGACCTTAAGTTAGATATATAGGTACCTAATATCTAACTTAAACTACAAAGTTAAAGTATGAAATGTAAATAGTTGAATTTTTTAATGTGACTGCAGTGACATAAAGCTACGTAGGTAGTTTGTTATTTATAAATGTCGTGGCCGAAACGTTAACTCAAATAGTTTTTAAATAACTTCTCCTCTGTTATCGGGTTAAGTAAATGTTGAATACAAGGCTCAAGGCTGCGAAATACTCGTGTTTGTAGAGAACGATTTGGATGCCTACTTCGTCAGATAGCGACTTGTGTCGTGCCGAATAGTGTGCACCAAACCAGGAGGTCGTGGGTTCGATTACCGCCGGGGCTAACATAGTAAGACTCGGTGTGGATGGTAGTGAGGCATTTTAAGCCCACCTGGCTACTAGCCACCACCATTTGCAAGCGACTTGCAAAAAGGAGGAGGTTCTCAATTCGTCTGTATGTTTTTTTTCATGTGTGTTACCTCAGAACCTTTGACTGGGTGAACCGATTTTTATGATTCTTTTTTTATTTGAAAGATAGTGCTTCCCGTGTGGTGCCATATAAATTTTATCAAAATCGGTGTAGTACTTTATTAGAAAATTAAAAAAAACAAAAATAATAATGCAAAAATGTAATAAGTTGTTGCGATGGAAGTCCGTTTTTAACGTGTTTAGCGTTTTCAATTATACTTGACAGCATTGATGTGTTCCGGCTTGAAGAGTTCCAAATTGCGTTAGAGAAATCTTGGTAAACCCGCTTCCATCTCGGCATCATCATCACTTACAGGTCAGATGAGATAAAGGGCTTTACACTAATTGTGAATTAAAAATATTAGCCAAAAGACGTCCACTGCTGAACAAAGGCCTCCCCTAAGGAATTCCACGAGGACCGGTCCTGCGCTGCCCGCATCCAGCGGCTTCCCGCGACCTTCACCAGATCGTCGGTCTACCGTATTAATAGTTTTATAAATCAATCAATAAAGACAAGTTAGACACGGTCATGTAGCCCCAAACTAAGATTTCCTGTAGATACTATTTCATTTCATTTGAAATCATCTATTTTAAGTCACATTGTAACATGTCCACTCATAAATAACAATGTTATAATCACACTAATATTATAAAGGCGAAAGTTTGTGAGTGTGTATGTTTGTTACTTCTTCACGCAAAAACTACTGAAAGGATCTGGCTGAAATTTGGTAGGTAGACAGATTAGGACCTGGATTAACGCACAGGTTACGAAGTAACTATTTAGTAATCTGTGGCACAGGCTACTTTTATTCACGCTCGAGAGCCGCTGGCGGCTCGCGCGCTGCGCACCCTCGAATAGTCATAGAAACGTTGTACACGCGGGTGAAGCCGCGGAAACAGCTAGTTACATATAAATAAATGTCAAGTTCCATTTTACAAAAACCAAAGACTGATATTACATACTTAAATACGTTTAAAACATACATATTATATGTAAGGTGTAACAAAAATAGCTGAAACTACACCCGAAAGCGATGAATCCGGGTCACTTAAAGAATCCTAAAAATCTCGGCTAGCTTCATGAAATAAATTGTGTTTAATAGACACTTTAATACCCCTTAAATGAAAGTAATATAATTTACGAGTCACTACATTTTATTTACAAAAAATTACATAAATAAATAAAAACTGCTGATCTCGCCTTAAAACAAAAATAGGAAACATGACATTTTTGAACAACATTACGATTTACTTGAATTTTAATAATTCGTATTGCCTCCTCGTGCTTCCATCACTGTGTTTACGCGGTTTGGCATGCTGTACACCAAGTTCCTTATACGATTTTGGGGAATATTCTCCCATTCCTCTGTGAGAGCAATTTTGAGCTCACGAAGCGTGATTGGGGAAGGGCTTCTTTGTTTTACGCATCTCCCTAGCTCGTCCCAAGCATGCTCGATCGGGTTGATATCCGGGCTGCGGCTGGCCACTCCATACGAGTAATGTTCATCTCTTGAAGGTAGTCATTCACAATCCAACCCGTATGAGGCCGGGCATTGTCATGCATAAAAATAGCATCCTCACCCAAATTGACCATAAATGGACCAACGTGTTCATTGAGGATTTCTTCCACATATCTTTCGCTAGGTAAAGAGCCGTTTTCTATGAACACCAGTTCTGTGCGACTCTCAGAAGAAATTCCGGCCCACACATGTACAGACCCACCACCGTAGGCTACTTTTTCTTCGATGCATGCTTGCTTGAATCTTTCCCCTGGTCTTCTATACACTCTGTGTCTTCCATCGTGCTTGTAGAGCATAAATTTTGATTCGTCGGAGAACATAACTTTTGACCAATCTCCAATACTCCAATTTAAGTGGTTCTGGGCATATCTTAGTCTTGAAATACGATGCCCACGCTCCAGTTTAGGGCCGTTTGCAGGTCTAAGTGGTTTCAAGTTAGCTTCAGCAAGTCGTCGCCTTACTGTCCATGCGCTTGGGTTACTTCCTCCGAGGCGTCGAAACTGATTTGTAAGTTCAGTTCCTGTGAGAAAGCGATTACGAAGCATTGTGTTCACCAAGTATCGATCTTCTCGTGCTGTGGTACACCTGGTTCTGCCTGTTCCTGGTCTGCGTAGGTTAGAGCCAGTTTCCTCGTAACGTTGGAGAACTCTTTGTACTGTTGAGAGCGACACACCGACAGTCGTGGCTGTATCGCGCTGACCCCGGCCGTTTTCCAGCATTGTGAGTATTCTGGTGCATTCTTCAGGTGTAAGCGACATGATTACTGCTTGAATAATAAATATTGAACACTACCAACATGGTTTATGTACCCACTTAAATTACAGATTAGAAACAAAAGCAAAAACAAATGTAGTAATTTCGTAGTTCCATCTTCGAAAGTCTCCCTTTTTCAAATTTGATTTTTTTATGACATAACTTTACAATAACTTAGAATTTTTAATGACTTCATTTAAGGAGTATTAAATTGTCTATTAAACACAATTTATTTCATTAAGCTAGCCTTCTTAGTTTCCGAGATTTTTAGGATTCTTTAAGTGACCCGGATTCATCGCTTTCGAGTGTATTTTAACTAGTGCTTTTACCCATGAAACTGAACAACTTTCCCCCATGAAATTGAACAACTTTCCCCATGAAACCCATAGTCAGGTCTCAAAAAAAATTGAACTTCCCATACTATTGCGATTTGACTATGGGTTCCATGGGGAAAGTTGTTCAGTTTCTTGGGTGGAAGCACCAGTTAAAATAGTTTCAGCTAATTTTGTTAGACCTTATATAGATAATTAACCCAAGACACAGCAAACAACCCTGTGCTTCACACGAATGTTTGCTCTGGGTGCAGGGGGGGGGGATCAAACACCGACCCTTGCTCGGCCCTAATGGACTTTTCTTACAAAATTCAATAATTCACTGTCAAATGTTAAGAGCCCGCTGGAGTTCATAAATCCCATACAAACGTAGTATTTAATTCATTTGTTAACTAATCAACCGATTTTGAAATAATTTTATATCGATAATCGGATGACGTATATCTGTGTCGCTACCGCATTACTTTTTTTGAAAAACGAAACAGGAATCCATTTAATACTACGCCAGTAATATAGAAGTCATTGTTTAATACCAATAAACTTGTTTTCCGTTTATTGAATAATAATGGATTCCTGTTTCCTTTTTCATAAAAGTATTACGGTACAGACACAGATATACGTCATCCGATTATCGATACAAAATTATTTCAACATCGGTTGTTTGGTTAACAAATGAATCAAATACTACGTTTGTATAGGATTTATGAACTCCAGCGGATAGTTTACGTGACTGCCCACATAAAGGAGTGTCTCGTTTTCAGGTCTAATGTGTGTGTGTATGTTTCTTTATTGCACGATATCTTCTAAGTGGCTTGAGTGCGAGATGTCGTTAGATTCGTCTTGATCCTATGAGTGACATAGGATACATTTTAAGCCGCTTACCAAAAAAGAGGATTGTTTGAAAACATTTTTAGTTTTAATTTGTAATAGAGCAGACTCAGTTAATGTTTGTTATTACATCCTGTATACGTAAGTATGTCTATATACTGCTTTCATTTCAGTAGGACATCATTTATGCAGACTTCGCTACGTAAAATGGAGGTCAAAGATCTAAAATAATTAATTAATTAAAAAGCCGAACGCCACACGGGGCTTCCGGTAGATTGATTTGACGGCAAAGCTAAGTGTCGACTGTTCCACGCTGGAAAGTCGTGAAGCCACACCTAGGCATGTCGTCAACAACCCATCAATGTCCCCACTGCTGGGGCACGAGAGCCAGGTCCAGATTGGTGGAGGTTGTAGGCACGTCATCATATCAGCTTATATACGTCCCCATCGAGGGGCTCGAGTCTACCATGAATTAGGGCGAGCGGGCCTTACTCGACCACGCAAGCAAAGTGCGGTTTGGTCGACTTCACACACCACTTTCGAGTTTTTTCGCAGGCGTATGTATGTAGGTCTCACGATGTTTTTCGCAGGCATGTGTAGGTCTCACGATGTTTTTCCTTCACCGTAAGAGCGTCCGATAAACGTACATCATCTCATCATATCAGCCGAAGGACGTCCACTGCTGGACATAGTCCTCCCCCAAGGATTTCCACGACGAGCGGTTCTGCGCTACCCGTATCCAGTGGCTTCCCGCGACCTTCACCAGGTCATCGGGGAGGCCCTCCTACGCTACGTTTTCCGGTGCGCGGTCTTCACTCGAGAACTTTACTGCCCCAACGGCCATCCGTTCTACGAGCTATGTGCCCCGCCCATTCTGAGAGATATGTTGGTTACTTTGGTTCTCCTACGGATCTCCTCGTTTCTGATTCGATCATGCAGTGAAACTCCAAGCATAGCACGCTCTATTGCCCTTTGAGTGACGTTAAGCCTTCTTATGAGGCCCATAGTACGTTAGTACTAATATATATACTAAGTCATTTGTGGGGCAGTGTATAAGATTCTACAATAAAATTCCAGAAAATGTAACTAGTTTGTCAGAGAATAAATTCAAGACTCATGTCAAAAAAGTTTTGTTCTCTAGAGGATATTATAAAATAATAGATTATGTAAATGACAAAGATATATATGTTGATTCTATATCAAATACCATTACCTGAGACTGTAATCTGAATCATGACATTATTTTTAATTTTATTTTTATTGTATTTTTTTTTGTTTTGACTATTTAAAAGTGTGTGTAAACACCTATTTGAAATAAATTGTTTTGAATTTTGAATTTGCCCATAGTAAGCGACCATGTCTCATATGAAAACGTACATATGAAATTCGAAAACATTCTTACTTGGCAGGATTCGAACCACGACCTCCCGGACAGGAGGTAGCGGCCCTGGCCGTTACGCTACCGACGTTCACTGTGGGCATTTAAGGCCTTTTTAACCTCCGACGCAAAAAGAGGGGAATTATAAATATCTGTGTGTCTGTCTGTGGCATCGTAGTTCTTAAACGAATAGACCGATTTTGATGCGTTTTTTTGTTTGAAAGCTGACGTCTTCGATGCGATTCTTATCTTTAATTTATGAAGATCTGTTCAGCCGTTTGAAGATCATCAGCTCGTATCTAGGTGATAAGGGGTGTGAGCAACTTATACCGGTCTGATAGATTCGAAATTTGGTGCCCTGTAACCGTCATAACATTGCAAAACCTTGGTATCCTTGACCTGACGCTACAGCATCTCCTGGAATCTGCAGGATACCCAACTCCTTACCAACTTACAGCAGAGGCGTCGTATTGGGCTCATTGGAATAGTTTTAATGAAAAGGTGTTAAATAGAACATGGTAACCTTGACATGATGCTGCAGCATCTCTTGGAATCTGTAGGATACCAAACTCCTCGCCAACTTACAGCAGAGGTATCGTGTTTAGGCTCATTGGAATAGTTTCAATGAATAGGTTTTAGTATAGAACATGGTAACATTGACCTGATGCTGCAGCATCTCCATTATTTTGATCTAAAAGTCGTCGCGTAGGGGGACCGCTAAGTATAAACAAAAAAAAAACAGAATACAACTGTTTTACTTTACTACAACTAATTACTAATAATTTCACAACTTAGCGGTCCCCCTACAAGACGACTCTTCGATCAAAATATAACTACTTATATTAAACTTATAGCACAGTATATATATATATTAGTACTAACGTACAGTATGGACACTCCTTGCCGCTCTCTAGATTCGACCTCACCCCCCGTCACTCAGATTGGCTGTAGATTGGTTACCAAACGTAAAGGACGAGCTACGCAAGCACTTTTATTCACTATATTCACTTTGCGCGCCGCTGTGATTTCGTTCACAGGAATAAAAACCAACCAGTTACCGAACGTAAAGGCCCAACTGAACCCTTTTTTTTATACTTGTCTTATGTTGTAAACAAACACCGCTCGAACAAAGAACACCACTTTCCGAATACACCATACACATTATGAGACTATAAAACATTGTAAATGGTAACTGCGACGTGGACGTATGAATTAACACTGAAAACTGCTATTATTTTATACATCTTTTAACACATTTTCCTGGGATGTGGGAGTATCAGGGCGGGGAAAGCACGCGGGGCCCGGACCCCTAACGGGGGCGTAGCCCCCGCCACCCATTTAAAATCCCCAACAAACCTTCGGGATCCGAGGGGGATGTGGGAGTATCTGGGCGAGGAAAGCACGCGGGGCCCGGACCCCTAACGGGGGCGTAGCCCCCGCCACCCATTAAAAACCCCCAACAAACCTTCGGGATCCGAAGGGGATGTGGGAGTATCAGGGCGGGTAAAGCATGCGGGGCTGACAAACTCGGGGATCCTACTTCTGCATTCTCATGTTAAACCTAACACTACGACTGTGCGGGGAGGCGAGCTTAAACCTAACGGATCCGAGTCGGGGTGCTCCACAGAACAGATAATAATTATTACCTGTTCTGTGGGGTGCTCCGAAAGTCCGAGCTCGCTTCGCTCGCTCCCGCTTCTATTTAGAACTCCCCGTACCTCACTCGCGGACCCCATATTATGAATATTTGGGATCAAATTGACTTAGACCTTGACCTTGACGGATTACCCCCTGGTTTTCGATTTGTTACCCCCAAGTTTGTCCGCCCTCAAGTCGGCCGCGCGTGCTTTCCCCGCCCTGATACTCCCACATCCCCCTTGGATCCCGAAGGTTTGTGGGGGTTTTAACCGTATATTATGAATCTTTGGAATCAAATTATACAATCAGTAATAAGTCATCTTTGGTCCTACATAAACTTACAAAACAAAGACCGAAGAGTACCTAAAAATACAATTTTCAAAAATTCATAACTCAAAAACCGCTGGTTTCCTTACCTTGAAATTTGGTATGGATGTTCAGCTAAAGCCTATCTCTTACCAAAAAATCGCGGACTGCCAAATCGATGTACCCTATTGTACAGTTGAGCCCAAAGATGACCCAATTTTTACCTCGCAACAACAGTTCAAAATCATTCATTCAGTCATTCACTTCGTCCCATCTCTAAAAGCATCTCATCCAAAGCAACAAAACTATCATGTCGATTTTTAATCCGTGACAAAATCCTTTATCAATTTCGCAATTTTATGGAAAAAGTGTTTAAAGATGTAAAAAATAATAGCAGTTTTCAGTGTTAATTTATACGTCCACATCGCAGTTACCGTTTACAATGTTTTTTAGTATCATAATGTGTATGGTGTATTCGGAAAGTGGTGTTTTTTGTTCGAGCGGTGTTTGTTTACAACTTATGAAAAGTATGAAAAAAAAAGAGTTTAGTATTCACACTGTTGCATTCAGTAAATAACTAACAAACATTTCGTGACCAATACCGCCGGTGTGATTCAACCCTACCTGCATTCTTGCCTATAGATACGTCAGTTATATATATGTATATAATTTCTCGCTCGTTTGTATGGAGTGTCCGGGGTGTGCTTATAGGGCTTATTATTTTCTACTTTTTAGGTCTTTTTTTTGGGGCTTTTTTATTTATTTTTGTTTCTTCATCAACATTATAAACATGAGCCGAAAATTTCCATTTTGCTGGACAAAAGTAACCCCCCACACAATTTGTGAAAACTGGGAAACAAAACTCCAGTTTACGTAAAGTGTCTGCAGTGTTATGAGTCATTATCAGTATTATGATCATTTTTATATTTTCTTTATCACAAGATAATTTTATATTGTTATTGAGATGTATGTATATTGATAGATAATATCTAGACACACGGCAGTGTGTCATCCAAGTTCGAAAAGAAAAGGCGACACCGGCCATGGGTTATATTACACGAACCATTTCGGCCCACTTTAATCTTAGACCTCTGCAAATATTAAAGAACGTACAACGGTTTTCTGTGCTACTTGATGGTGTAACTTGGAAAGTTTTAACTATCCAATTATATTATATATTGGCGTTTCTTTTAAAAATAAAAATTTAAAAAACTAAAACCGACTACGGAAAAGTATGAAAACAAAAGTTTCCCGCCTGAAATCAAAGACTTTATTTTTCCCTTGATTTGGGATAATAGCCATGGTCGCAAGCCATAACGATAAGTATGTACTTATGATAAAAAAATTGATAGGGCTACGGCTTTTACCCCAGGCGAAGGGAAAAATAAAGGCTATGATTTCAGGCGGGAATCTTTTGTTTTCATACTTTTCCGTAGTCGAGTTTTATTTATTTTAACTTTTATTTTATTTCCATATTGTTACGCTCAGAGTATAACGCTACCCTACCTCACTATCCGCGGCCGCGTGTCGTGTCGCTTGATTCTAGCGCTCGTACATTGAGCCATCTCATAACATCGCTTGTGAGACCATATGCTAAGATATTAAAAATATTTACATATGTAAAACATATATTTAGAATGTGCTAATCAAGAGATTTTTTTGATACCAAACATAGTATGCGAAAAAAATTTTTTTTTTGTTTGTATAATTCACCCATAAAATCCGCCATGTTGATTTTTTTTAAATGCTATATGATGATGATGGTCCTAGCCGTTTTCGGCTACAGCGACTCAGCTGCAGGCGTCCCGCTGCTCCGCCTTTTCGTGCGCCCGCAAGTGGCTGTTGTAGCCAATCTTAGCACGGAACGTGCGGTCACACTTGGGGCACGTCAGGACACCAATAACCAATGACACGCGGAGTGATGACACAAATAAAGACACCACATATGTCAAGATCGGTAAAACGGTTTAGGAAATACGAGAGAACAGATGAACATCCATACATACATACAAACATGCATAGTCTGTCAAAAAATAAGACCTTCTTTTTCGTAGTTGGGTTAAATGTAAGCTTTGCTGGCATGGCGGTTTCACTATTAAAACTTACCAAGTTCCACCATCAAGTAGCACAGAACATAACAAATTTTCTTTTAAACAACTGAAAACCGCTGTACATTCTCTTATATTTGGAGAAGTCTAAGATAAATAATTCAATTTGAAGTGACATAGCTATGATTTAAGAAACCACTATAGAACTTGGAGGGAGCCAAGTTCGATAAAAAAAAATACAGAGATCTTAATACCCATTAAAATCTTTGTATTTTTTTTTATCGAACTTGGCTCCCTTCCTCATTTATGTTTTGTTGGGATTGTTCTTACATAATATAACATCAATGCCTTTAGCTGTACTTCACACTTTGCAAGCACGTTAACGTGCAAGAGCGGTCCTGCGCTGCCCGCATCCAGCGACTGATCGTGGCCTTCACCAGGTCGTCGGTCCAGCGAGTGGGAGACCTGCTTATGTGACGTCTATCCGTGCACGATCGCCTTTCGAGAACTTTACTACCCCAATGGCCATCTGTTATACATTCTGCTCGTATGTACCCTGAATTGAACAACTTCTAAAGAGCTTACAAAATCAATGTAACTGCCCGGGATGAAGTCGTTTGAATACTCGTATTTTTTTTACATTTTTACCGTATATTTCACATAATATGGAAATACAGGTGCAAAAATTAAAAAAACTACTTTCTTCTTGTTCTAGACACTTAAATAAAATGTATAATAAATGTACAAAATACGGAACATCGACGTAAGGGTGAGGCCAGACGAGCGTAATTTTGTCAGTTGTGAGTCGCGTATTTTCAGTCGGTTTCATATAAAGACCGCTTTGTGCCACATTATGACGCAACATTTCATATGAACAGACTTACGCTCGTCTGACCTCACCCTTACGTCGATGTTCCGTATTTTGTACATTTATTTTACATTTTATTTAAGACAACGAGTGTCTAGAACAAGAAGAAAGTAGCTTTTTTTAATTTTTGCATCTGTATTTCCATATTATGTTAAATAGACGGTAAAAATGTAAATAAAAAAATACGAGTATTCAAACGACTTCCTCCCGGGCAGTTACATTGATTTTGTTAGCTCCTCAGAAGTTGTTCAATTCAGGGTACATACGAGTAGATCGTAGAACAGATAGCCGTTGGAGTAATAAAGTTCTCGAGTGGCGATCGTGCACCGAAAGACGTCACATAGGCAGGTCTAAAAAATTTGGAAAATTACGCTTGTCTGGCCTCACCGTAAGTGTTTTATATAAAATACACCTACCTCTAATATACACATATTTTTCTTTAGGATGTGTGGTACTATTAAGTAACAAACAATCATACATAATTCAAGTTGTCGTTTCGATCGTTATTTATAGTCTTCTACGACTATGTCACGGGCAATTTGATAAGCCCGGTCTCTATGAACAATGGCCAGTTTGGACGCATCAAATGGGCAATGTAATAAAAACGGTACGTTTCCTGTTCAGTATAAATAATGACCACCTTGGCTTGGTCAAAGTAATAAAGCAAGGGGTTCAAGGTGTCTTTGGTTGATGGTCAGGTTAGGTTAGATTAAGTTGGGTATATAGGCCCTTCATTACCTAAATTACGGACCTCGGACAAAAATTTCAATAAATCCGGACATTTGAGTAAAATAAAAAAAATACCCGGACGCACTTAAAAAAATACAATTAAATGAAAATATCGTTATTATATTTTTTTTTAATTTAAGTATAGAAAGCAACTTAAACCTCAACAATACAAATGAAAAGCTTGATTAACTAATTAATTAATTATACACTGTTCTCTATCCGAGAAGTATTCTGGTAACAAAAACAATTAGAAACGGCGCCATGTTTTTAAATATGATAGCTTTAATTTATTGCAAATCATTCAATTAAACGGTTTTCCCCTAACGCAAATAGTGTCCGAGTTTTACCCTGACACCATTTAAGAACCCCGCCCAGACTCTCCCCGGAAGGCCTACAAACTAGGACAAATCCGGAGAAACCCGGACGGATGGCAGCTCTACCTAGTTGGGTAGCAAGGAGTAAAGCAACTTGCTGTCAGGCAGGTTTAACATGCATGATAGACAACGTGCGAGCCGAGCGAGCGAAGTGAGCGTGCCGCGGGAGCGGCCGACGAAGCGCCAGAACTAATTTTGCTCGAATTATTCATACTGCCCGGTCCACGATGAAAATTTAAGCCATCTCAGGCCTCGATTTACGAAACCAAAAATTTATCAATTTGGCCAACGCTTACTCATTATTCATAATGACCGGTCTGTATTAATCTAACCCGGTCACTCAATGTGTTTGTAACGTCTACTCGTAAATGTTATTTATACGTATTGTCTATTGTATGCAACGTTAAGTTTAAAATAGAAAACTTAAGTATTGGATGAATATTAATAGAGTTATTTATCGTTAAAATAGAAATAACATACTAGTATTCTTTATAGTAGTAACACAAACGGAAACAAAGGAAATATCCTTACCTACTGAATCCTGAGCTCATATACTTATGTATTTATTTTGAAAACGGAACCCTAAATTATAAAATGGTCTTGAAGACTCACAACTATTTTTAAGCTCTAACCAAGGAACCCCACCCACACGGTTTGTCTAGAAAAAAATCATCCCCACTTTACTTGTAGGGGAGGTACCCTAAAAAAGTTTATTTTCCAAAAACTTTTTTACATTTCTCGCCTAGTTATTATTATATATATTTTTGACAAATTTCAGCTCTTAACTACTAATAGTCTAGGAGCTAGGACAGACGGACAGACAGACTATAAGGGTTCCTTTGTGCACTACGGAATCCTAAAAAGAGAAATCTTTATTATTGGTTAAATTTGGACCAGTCGCGATACTAGTTATTATTAATTACTGATCATAAGTACACAACCTGACGTGTGACGATGATCGACTTTCCTCAGGCGTATTCTATGTTAGAAATCCACTTCAGAAGTAAATATACGAGTATACACACTAATTGTTCCCTATTACACCGTGCCTTAGAGACCCAATTCAATAACTTTAAAAATGTAAAACCCGACTGCATAAAAACATAACACCTCTTTTTGGCCAATCGGGTAAAACTGTATTCACTCACGGGATCAAGACGAATCTAACGATACCTCATACGTTAAAATCCATCAAGCCGTTCACCATAGAAATCTACATTCATACAAACATACACTCGAAAAACATAACCACCCTTCTGAGGCAATTAAGTAAAAAGTTTCGTTCAGTCCAAGGTAGTAAATACTGAAACGCTAACTATCGTTTCGAGCCGATCTCTTTTGTCGCGTTTCATAATTAAATTCTTTTTTGATGTCGTTGCTCTATGGTATTTGAATTTGAAAATAGTTGTTATTTTTTGACAAGAGAAAAACAAAGGTTGATCGTGATCCTGTCTACAGTCATGCGAATTTAAATTTTTTGGATAAATTGTTTTATAAGTTGTTGTTGAGGCCCACAATTTTATTCTGTGGTAAGTAATTTGTATAAGGAAACCGCTTTGCGTGTATTTTTGGTACTGCGGCGAACTACATTTATATATCTCCGTAGGGTTTCATCCACCCCCCTGCGAGGTTGACGTCCCGACGGTTTTCCTCAATAAGGATTAATCCTGAGATGGAGCTGTGCTGACCACCAGCCAGTCCTTTCACTGCCCGCCCAGCAGCTTGCCAAGGGAAGTGAATATTATTTTATCTTTTGTCCCGAGCGTCTCTCTAACTCTTTGACTTTTCTGCCTTCCTAGAAGATTTCCTGCTTCCAGTTTCTAACCATTAATTATTTATTTTAAATTTTAAAGGTGTTTTGTATCTGATACGTGTTATGTTAGAAAAATAGGGTAATTCAGACCAAAGCGAAATTTAATTATTTTAGAGCTTAGTAATTTATTTAAGTACCAAAGGGGCGGTAACGATCGTTGCCTACCGGCATTCTATAAAATAACTTTTTATATACTAATAAAATTGTAACTTTAAATTTATTTCCGATATTTGCCCATAAATAAAGTAGGTCATTGTTTTAAATTTTCAACACGGTCAACCAATGTAATCGCACCTTTTTTTTATACTCATATTGTTTATTGTTCCTTCCTTTTAAAATAATCATAAAAATACATATATTCTAATTTACCCCATAACCTTTTTTCCTTAAAACTCCGTTTAGGCCCGAACCTCTAAATCTTACGTATCATATGTGGCAAACTCCGTAAGGGTTTTTATCCCCAGTTCCCATTATTTTTGCCACAATACCTAATACTTACCCATATCTTTTTTAACACCACATTTGGTAAGCCCTTAGCATCATCTCACCTAATGATAATCTTGGTAAGCCCGCTTCCATCTTCGGCATCATCGTCAGTGTTTCATTTTAGGTATTTTAGATGTTTTATTTAAGGTCTTTCAGGTGTTTCATTTTAGGTCTTTCAGGTGTTTCATTCTAGAAATTTTAGGTGTTTTATTTAAGGTATTTCAGGTGTTTCATTTTAGGTATTTATATTAAGGTATTTTGGGTGTTTCATTTAAGGTAATTCAGATGTTTTATTTTAGGTATTTTAGGTGTTTTATTTAAGGTATTTTAGGTGTTATATTATCCTAATATCATATTAAGACATTAATTATAACCAATATAATTATAAAATTTTTGGTGTTTCATTTTAGGTATTTTAGAAATTTTATTTTAGGTAATGTAATTTAGTGTGATATTATTTTTAGGACTGATTAATTTTTATACTTACAGTATTTTATGTTGTCGGTATCAATTAAACAGCACTGTCATTAAGTGATGATTAAACCATGTGTCGAGTGTGTCAGTGTACAACAGCTTGTAGAGCAGTTAGTTGATCTTTGACCGAGTGTTAGTAATGATTGGATTGTGTGAAGTAATGCAATCATCGCATCGCTTGCCCAGCCACTTGATATAGTATGTATCAATATCAAACTATATTGCGCTACACAGCGTGTCACAAATTTGTTGTTATTTGACTGACAGGGAATCCTACTTTGGGGCCAGATAACCATGTGTGATTTGTCTCAGAATATTTATTTATTTATTTTATTTTTAATTATTGTTGAAGTGAAAACTTCTTTAGCGGCGTTGTGCACTTGTTTTGTAATGGGTAAAAAATGATAAACTCGCGTCAGGACACGTGACCTGATCGAAAATTCGTAAGACGGATGGAGTTGATTTTTTGTAAATTTTATAATGTAATATAATTTCACAAAGTTAATATTCAAGTTTTCACTTCTGCCGGCACTCCCGGAGTGCAACCCGTCGTTTTTCTTTTTAGCTTCTCTAAACTTACGTACATATACTTACCGATTGCTTTAACGTTGAAGGAAAACATCGTGAGGAAACCTGCACATCTGATTCCAGATGTGTATTATGAAGGTCGCATTGCAGACGTCCGTAGGTGTAAATCTAAATTTTATGCCCTACGCGTGACCGCGAGTGATGCTAAGTGCAACACCAGGCAATCGCCGCCGTCTATTGCTTGGATAACACGGTTAATTGTGCCACACGATAAGAGAGAGAGTTATAGGAGTCGCTAGCTGGAGCTTCTACTCATCATACTGAACAACTTTTCCCACGCATAGGCAATTAAAAAAAGAGTTCTTCATACAAATCGAACAGCTGATTGACTAATTTTGTGCATTTTTAAATATAGCGTCGAATATTTTTTTTTAGAATTTACTTTTTTTATTCTCAATTAATAAGCCTTTGGCATCATCTCACCTGATCGTAAATGCACTGATGAAGATTCACCAACGCAATAGAGATCTGGCTATCTTATCTTCAAGCCGGAACACATCAATGCTGTTAACACTGATGTTTGGCGGCGAGACTTTGATAAGATGATGGTAACTAACCAGGCGGGCTATAAAAATTCCCTACCATTAACCAAACCGAGTCTGACCCCGCCGGAAATCGAACCCGCGACCTCCTGGTGTTAAGCGAATGGACTAACCAAACCGCCACCCACGGAGGCGGTTAATAAAAGACTTAGCACTCCTTCTGGAAAATTGATAATTATGATATAGTGTAACAGGAATTTTGTTACAACCTGTAAAGTTTTGTTTATGACGATATTTAAATTATAGGTAGGTATGTGTTGAATACGATATCACAGATGAGATGCTAGTTACTTGACGACATGTAGGAAGGTACGTGTCAAATACTTGGAAATTATAATACATACTTGATACGTATGCATGAGATACTGTAGAGCATAAAAATGTTGCGCGATGAGTTATGCATTTTTATGCGTTTAGAGCTAAAGATAAATAAGGTATTATCTAGTTCTTACTTATTTTACACTTTGGTAATACATATAAAAACCTAGCGTCGGTCCAATTCGAATTCGAATCCTGCCACGTATCTACCAATGTGTTTTCGATTTCATATGTACGTTTATCCGACGCTCTTACGGTAAAGAAAAACATTGTGAGGAAACCTGCACACGCCTGCGAAGAAACTCGAAGGTTGTGTATGAAGCCGAGCAACCCGCACTGGGCACGTGTTTTCGACTAAGGCTCGATCGGCCCTAATTCAGGGTAGGCTCGAGCCCCTCGGTAGGGACTTATATGCGCAGGTATGATGAATATAAAAACAAAGATACTTAAAGGTAAGGGTTGCGTGTTCATTATTTCTGGACCCGGGTACCTGTTGTTGTGACAGCCCTAGCCGTACAAGTCTGCTGACACAGGCTAATTTAACTAGTGTTTTTTTTTTTTGCAGTTATTATTACGTAGCATTTAAGCACCAAATATCTTTTTGAATAATTAACTAAAGTAAATGACATAAATTTTTACAAATTGAGAACAATTGACCTCGCTGAACAGGCTAAAAACCCGACTTCAATAATTGCAAGCTAATCAATTTTGCTTTATTTTTGTTTTTTTTTAACTTTATAAACAAATACTTAACCGTTTTTGACAAAATGTATATGGGACGTCCCTTTGGATATAATCTAACAATTTAAAAAAACATCGGCGAAGAAATCGGGTATCACTTACCACCAGGTGAGATGTTGTCAAGGGTTTACCAATTGAAAATTTAAAAAAAAAATCATACGTAGACATACATGGACATACGGACCGACATACGGAAAAGACAACGGTCGAATTGAGAACACTATAAGGCGGTTGAAAATAAGTACCTACTACAATGTAAGTATGTTATTTATCACTAGCAAGTCCGCGATGCTTAAACCGCAATCGGCTCGCGGCACTTAAACCTTCCTCACATGAATTACTCCGTCCATTGGTGAAAACAGTATGAAAATCTATTCGGTAGTTTTTGAGTTTATCGCGTTCAGACAGACAGACAGATAGACGCGGGGGGCGGCGGCAGCGGGAGGACTTTATATAAATATATTATATATAACTCAAAGGTTATCTGACTGACTTAGTGATCTATCAACGCACAGCCCAAATCACTGGACGGATCGGGCTGAAATTTGGCATGCAGGCAGATGTTATGAAGTAGGCATCCGCTAAGAAAGGATTTTGGGAAATTCCCACGGGAACCGCCAAAATCGGGATCAGCGCGGGCGAAGCTGCGGGCATCCACTAGTTATATAATACGTACCTATCGGGAAGGTCATTAGTACGAGAAGTCGGTTGACAGCGAAACGCAAGCGTGGTGTTGGCGCGCTTCCGCAGAGTCTAGTTTGCAGTACACGTGCGTGACATCATCGGGGAGTGGTGGAGGTGTTCGTAATAAATGGACACGACACATCTCAGGCACTTCTCCTACGGTCGCCGCACGGACAACACAAGCTAGGAACTGTCTTACGTTTCGTTGTACCTAACTATTTTTGTTGGAGAATAAACTGAGTTGATTGCAGTCTTACTTCGTTACTTTCGACTAACACCCCTGGTTACGCCCACCAAGATGACCGATAGGCAGGAACATAGCCTAGATCGACCACCTGATCTGACATCAGAAGTGGGATTCGAACGACAAAATTCACCATGTGGCGAGGAAAATGGTGGCAATAACCAGAATTGGCGCTTACTCTTCGAGATGCAGAACGCAAACATGAAGGCGTTAATCGAAGCCCTGAATAAACCCCAGCGTTCTAACCAGCACGTGAGCCTTCCGGAGTTTGACCCGGACAAAACTGACGTGGACGCAAGATCCTGGTGTGCTACAGCCGACATGTGTTTCGCGGATAATCCTTTGGATGGAGGTCAGTTAATTGTTACAATTAGTAAAGCCCTCAAAGGAACAGCATCGGCGTGGTTAGCCCAGATATCCTACCCGGGGATGACGTGGCTGCAGTTTAAGGAGTTGTTTACCGCCAGATTTGTGTGCACGGAAACTGCGGCTGCAACACTAATTAATTTGAGTACCGACAAACCCAAAGATGGAGAAACCTTGGCGGCATACGGGAGTCGTATTATTACGTCACTACTAAACCGGTGGAAAACTGCTACGGTCGAACAAATTGCCGTATCGACAACGCTTGCTCATATCGCACAGTTCGACTCAAGATTACAAAGACTGGCTTTTACATCGGAAATTAGCACACGTCAAAGACTACAACAAGAGTTACAGGCTTTTACTTATCTAAAACGCAAGGCAAATACAGCAGCAGCTCCAGATCAAAAGGCTTCCGACAACAAACGCATGAAGTTTTCACAATCACCACCACTAAAATGTTTTCACTGCGGAAAAATCGGACACAGACAATCGGATTGTTTACACCGTGGAAAGGACGTGAAAGGAAACCCGACGAAACCACCGAATAATGCCCCAACTGCAAGGCCCAACCCTCTAAAGCAGCAGACCACATCGAGCTCCATCATCTGCTTCAAATGCGGGAAGGCGGGCCATATCGCCAGTCGCTGCACTAACGGAGGCAGCGCGGAGGCGGCGGTGGCGCGCAGCGAGCGACGTGTGGACGTCTGCACTGTGGACCCTCCGGCAGGGACACTAAAACATCATGGTCAGTGTTTTATTTTCCATTATGATTCCGGTGCTGAGTGTTCACTGATAAAAGAAAGTATCGCTACTAAGTTTCATGGCAAACGGGAGCAAAATGTTATTTCTCTAAAGGGCATCAGTCAATCAAGTGTTCTCAGCACCGTACAAATATTTTGTGTTGTAGAAATTAATAATAACATGATCGAAGTATTATTACATGTTTTGCCAGATGTCTATTTACGCAGCGATATTATGATAGGACGCGAGATTTTAGAACACGGATTTAGTGTAAACATGACCGCGACGCAATTTACTATTTCGAAAATAAATGACGTAAACAATTGCAATGTCGAACTACCCTCGTCAAATTCCGTGAGTGATATTAACAGTCGTGAGTGTAATCTACCTCCCGTAAATGATTTTACTGTTGTTGACACCGACATTCCTTTGGATTGTAAATCGGAATTGGTAGACGTTTTGAACCGATACTCAGAGTATTTTATCACGGGCATGCCAAAAACCCGCGTAACGACAGGTGAACTTGAAATTCGGTTAATTGACCCAAACCTGATTGTACAAAGACGGCCTTATCGTCTTATCGCTGAGGAAAGACGTATAATGCGAGAAAGAGTGGACGAACTGTTGCGAGCGAAGATAATTCGACCAAGCAGCTCGCCTTACGCAAGTCCGGCTCTTTTGGTAAAAAAACAAGACGGTTCTGATCGAATGTGCATTGATTACAGAGAGTTAAATAGTAGGTAACACTGTATCTGACCGTTTCCCTCTGCCTGTAATTTCGGACCAAATTTCGCGGTTACATGGCGCGCGGTATTTCACAAAGTTGGATTGTGCTTCAGGTTTTCACCTTATTCCAATTAATTCGGAAGATTCGATACAGCGTATTGCATTCATAACCTAAATCGTACGACAAAAGCAAGCCCTTTGGAACTTCTCATCGGAAAAGTGGCACGTCCACTGTCACTGATGACGTATGATGATGTGGAATCTGAGGTAGATTTGCCCATGGTAAGGGACCAGGCATCTCGTAACATTGAAATCGCAGCATCGTATGCAAAACAACGATTCGATCGGACAAAGGCAAAGCTCAATAAGTTTTCGCTTGGAGATTTCGTTCTTATCGAGAATGAAGAACGAAATCAAACTAAGTTGGACCCTAAGTTTAAAGGACCATTTCGGGTTGTAGAGATCTTAGACGGGGATCGCTACACCTTGAAGGCTTTAAATTCCAGGCGTACCTACAAATACGCGCATGATAGGCTAAGAAAAATGCCGGGAGATCAGAGCACACTGATGAAATAGAAGTAGAGTACGGCGAGAGTTCGGCTCTTGATGAATCAATGGTTGAAGATTAGGTTTACATGATGATCGGACTATACCAGAGGTTGATTTGTAGCCGTAGCTTAAGAGAAATCGGTATCTGCTGTAGTAAGCAGACCGTGAGTACGCGGTATGCAGTCAACTCTGGCGGAGGTCGGGGTTTGTAAAACCCATAGAGTCCGGGTGAGACTCGGCGATCCCGCGGGGATGCGCATATGAGATGATTGAGCAACTGTGAGTTGCTGGGCTATGTGTAGCCATAGATCACATGTAGAGCTTAATCGTTATTTTTTGTGTTTTTCTAATTTGTGTCGATTTAAAAGTATAGAGATTCAGCAGTGCTCTGAGCTCTCTAGCATTTACAAAACTAGTGTAAGTTTCACTGTTCCTTGAATTGTAAGTTGTAGAGACAGAATTTTGTAGTGTTGTCTGATTATTTTATAAAGAGACTCTATTGAGTAACTTAATCATTGTATAGTGATTTCATTAAATCTGGTTGCGATCCATTTCTGCTTTATTTTCTTGACTAAAAAGTAAGGTCAGGAGTGACCGAGCGATGTGATACTGTGTGTGGAAAATTTGTTTCAGATTAACACACAGGGACGTGTGTCCCGTAGGATGGCCGTATCGGGAAGGTCATTAGTACGAGAAGTCGGTTGACAGCGAAACGCAAGCGTGGTGTTGGCGCGCTTCCGCAGAGTCTAGTTTGCAGTACACGTGCGTGACATCATCGGGGAGTGGTGGAGGTGTTCGTAATAAATGGACACGACACATCTCAGGCACTTCTCCTACGGTCGCCGCACGGACAACACAAGCTAGGAACTGTCTTACGTTTCGTTGTACCTAACTATTTTTGTTGGAGAATAAACTGAGTTGATTGCAGTCTTACTTCGTTACTTTCGACTAACACCCCTGGTTACGCCCACCAAGATGACCGATAGGCAGGAACATAGCCTAGATCGACCACCTGATCTGACATACCTATAATATGTAAAGAACTGGGAGCAGACGAAACGTGTCGGTAATACAGTAATCGTGCTCACATTACAAATTACAATACCATATATATTCTAATTGCGGCTGCGATAAGTTTGGTATCACAACACAGCCGCTATATGGCTATATTATAATACTGTGACAATCCCCGTGTATTTATAGACGATTAACAAAATAATGGCGTCACACACACTCCACATATTTGTTGTAGTTACGTTTACCACATCCTGTCATTGATTTATTGTATTTTGTATATTAAGCAGGTACATAACTTTAAGTACTCTTGAAGTTATTGAAAACAGTTTGACAATGCATATTTTAAAATACGGTAGGCGCGATGTTTTTTTCATCATTATTGAAACTTTGAGTGCGTTTGACTACATGGAAAGTGACTATGTAGTCGAGGATGGTATACGCAAACTAATATAATACCTATTCACTCTCGCCTTAAGGATCCCCAAATTGTAAGATTTGGGAAAAACAGAGGCAGGCAAGGAGTTGCACTCTATATTGCTGTCCGTATAATAAAAGAGGAAGCGTCACTATGAATGCGGATAGATGTTCGCCAAATCTTTTCGAAGTATGTGTTTTCATATTTTTTTATTTTTTTTTTATTCACATTTGGTAAACCCTTGACAACATCTCACCTGGTGGTAAGTGACGATGTTGCCGAAGATGGAAGCAGGCTTACCAAGATTCCCCAACGCAATGGGGAAGTTATAGACTTATAAAACACTTCCTTGTTTATGGGTACTCAAATAATACATAGAATATAAAAACCGCTACGGGAATTACTCTGCTATTGAGACTCAAAAAAATCCAAGGAACGTTAAAACAAAAACAAATTTTTAACTGTTTACCTTATTATTCGATTTTTATTTTATAGTTTTAACCGACTTCAAAAAGAACGAGGTTCTATGTTCGACTTTATATGTATATTTTGTATGTAGGATTACCTACCGATTTGAAAAAAGTGGTCCCATATAACTTTTTTAAATCGGTTTTGTATGTTTTTGAAAACTAACAAAAACAATAAAATTTAGCAAAATTGAAGTCGATAGTTTTGGATGTGTTTAGTGTTGTCAATTATATATTTTGTATTTTTAGAATAAATATTTCCTGCATAGCTGATATTTTAAATAAATTATGTGTGTGTGTGTTTGTTTGTATTATTTAAAAAAATACTGTTCAACCTGCAGCTTTATTACTCATAAGCGGATCGAAAATTTTGTTCAAAATTTCTTCTGGGGTCGAAACTTTTTGAGAATAATGAGATTTTATATATTTGCTTCGATGGCGTAATAGCAAGGACCGTTACTTCCAGTCCGGGAGGTCGTGGTTAGAATCCGGTCACTTACCAATGAATTTCGATTTCATATGTACGTTTATCCGACGCACTTACGGTGAAGAAAAACATAAACAAACCTGCACACGCCTTCGAAGAAAATCGAAGGTTGTGTGTGAAGAAGACCAACCCGTACTGGGCCCGCGTGGTCGACTAAGGCCCGATCGCCCTAATTCAGGGCAGGCTTGAGCCCCTCGGTGGGGACGTATATGAAGCGGATATGATGAAGGAGTAGGAATTTGGAGATTAGTGAGAAATTCTTTGTTTGACACCTGCAATACAAATTACAAATCAGCAGTTCCTCGAGTCTCGCTGTTTAGGCCCTCCCCCCCCCCCCTTGCAGCATCAGAATAAATCAAAAGAAATAGTTCATAACATTATGAATATTATGATTATGTACTTGCCAAAAGTTTATTTGTAAGTATACCCGGGGAGCGAGTGGACATCTTCGTTCGCGGCCAGAGGAAGGATGTGGCGTATTACAACCAATAAGACTGTTCCTGTGCTTCCTTGCGAAGGTAATCAACTCGACATTTAGAAGTAGCTACTAGGTTTGTACACAGGCCAGCACATCAAGCTACACACTTTGGACTTTGTACCGTTCTTATGCCGTACGCGTATGGATCAGAATCGCACTACGAGTGTCCAGCTTGGTGCTACACACTTTGGACTTTGTACCGTTCTTATGCCGTACGCGTATGGATCAGAATCGCACTACGAGTGTCCAGCTTGGTGCTAGACACTTTGGACTTTGTACCGTTCTTATGCCGTACGCGTATGGATCAGAATCGCACTACGAGTGTCCAGCTTGGTGCTACACACTTTGGACTTTGTACCGTTCTTATGCCGTACGCGTATGGATCAGAATCGCACTACGAGTGTCCAGCTTGGTGCTAGACACTTTGGACTTTGTACCGTTCTTATGCCGTACGCGTATGGATCAGAATCGCACTACGAGTGTCCAGCTTGGTGCTAGACACTTTGGACTTTGTACCGTTCTTATGCCGTACGCGTATGGATCAGAATCGCACTACGAGTGTCCAGCTTGGTGCTAGACACTTTGGACTTTGTACCGTTCTTATGCCGTACGCGTATGGATCAGAATCGCACTACGAGTGTCCAGCTTGGTGCTACACACTTTGGACTTTGTACCGTTCTTATGCCGTATGCGTATGGATCAGAATCACACTACGAGTGTCCAGCTTGATGTGCTGGCCTTTGTATACGTACAAATATATTTTTCTCAAACATGCTTGGAAATTTGAGATTTTTTTTGACAGCCTTCTTATAAATCGAAATTGCTGTACTGGCCAAATACATACCGGCAAAAGTTGTATAAAAATTCATATCTGTCCTATTTTAGCGGCCAAATAAATTACTATGTAAACTCATATCTGTCGTGTAATTTAAAAATAGAACGATCTTTTACTCCGAAACATGGCAAATACAGAAATCGGAATAATATAGGATGGCAAACGACGAGGTAACTTATCAAAGGTTTTATTTAAATTTCGAACTGGCTTGCAAATAGAAAACGGTTTATTGAAAAAAGAAAACGGGACAAGTACGAGTCGGACTCGCATACCGAGGGTTCCGTACAAATTTGTAGGTACATATCATAAATACATAACGTGCAAACTGTTAGGTAAGTACTACATACTTACATACACCAAACTTATTACTATTAGGTACCTACCTATGCATATAAAAAATGGGTTAGTATTTTTTTATTCTTTGTCATAAATCGAAAACTATGCATCATAAAAATAACAAAAAAATCTGTTTAAGCTTGTGCGTATGAAGCCCTTTCATACGATACCCCACATGACACGGTTAAAGTTTGAACCTCCGCCGTTCCGGAAAATTGATTACCTACGTACTTTTATTCTTTAATGCTTAATTGGTAAGCCCTTGGCATCATCTCACCTGATGGTAAGTGACGATGATTCCGAATATGGAAGCGGGCTTATCAAGATTCCCTATCTTGCTATCTTATCTTCAAGCCCGAACACATTAATGCTGTTAACACTTTTATTTTTTATTTTTTTTATTAACAAATGTATAGTATTTAGATGTTTCCCTATACTTCTAGTATAAGACGGTAATACTTGCCAAACATAGTTCTAGGTCAACGGAAAATACCCTATAAATTTTGATTCCTTTGAGAGTGTCGAAATATAAGTTTCTTGTGGCATAATTAAGGCCAAATCTTTTTTTACGCTAAATTAGGAGTTTAATTTTTTTTACAGCTTCAAGGGACTGTTGACCGGATTTTATGGTTTTAATTTCAACTCGATACCTCCACGCGTTCCCGAGATAAAGGGTCTTGACAGACAGACGGACGGACGGACAACAAAGTGATAATATAAGGGTTTTATTTTTTTCCTTTTGAGGTATGAAACCGTAAAACACGAATTAACACTTTGGCGCGTCAAAATGTTGTTGTTCGTTGCTCGTCATTGATTTTGAAAAGTGATTGTATTTGACAAAGGGATGACGACAGCATCAAAAATAAATTATAAACTCTTGATCGCTAAATTGCCCTCCTACTTAAACTTCGGAAAACCTTACTCGTTTTGCTTTCCATCAAGTCTTCGATTTTTAATTCACCAAAATCACAAAATGAGTACATAAATGAATGACGCTGCTAAACTATGACGTCACGCCTAGGTATTTTAAACATTTTTAGAACATAATGTCGTTTTTGACAGATGATAAAAAGTAAATCAGATGACTAGCATTCGTCATCCCTATTCAAGTGAAGACAATGAGTGAGTGTCATAGATGAAACTACTTTAAATCAAGAGGCGGCAAGAGCCGTAACAAAAAGTAAAGTTCTGCCTAAAGTCGACGCCATAATTCGAGAGACAAGTTTGACAAGTAAGTGACAGATAAAGGGTTACCAGGGTTAGACGAAATTAAATAGTGATGTGGCCGATATCGATAGACAGTAACGACTCGACTATATGGTTTGTTAAGTCGGAATTTTCGATCAAATTCGGGAATATTGTTGTTGCAATTGGCGTTTTTCGTAGTAAAACGCCATCCTCAGTATAGATTACTCAAATACAAACTTGTTCCACAAAATCAATTAGTTTCGCCAACCGGTTTCGCTTAGAGACTGTGATTGAGATTTATACTCGGGAATATATTGAGGGGGTTTAAAATTTGATATTTCTAAAAAAAACATAAACATGTCAAGATCATATTATGACCTATGCCGCGTTCCAAAACACGAGAATCTCGTTGAAAATAAGTTCAAAATGATTATTTCGGGACGCGGCATAGATTGCATAATATTGACTTAATAGTAACTTATAAGTCTATTTCTAGCTCAAAGTTTATAGTTTCACCTGACTTCAAAAAAGGTTGTTTTTTTTTTAATTTGTATGTTTATTGTGTACCAAGTGACGTGGAATCTGCCTGGCTTTGTAATATTGACAGTATAAAAATCCGTTGCCGTGCCATCCGGACGGTGGAGATCGTACTTTCAAAGATACTACTAATGCTGCTGGCTACCTGCATCCTGCATACTTCACGCCGTCGACAGACTAGCTGATTAATTCTGCCTTAAGAGTTGTATGAAACATTTCCCGGCATCATTTAATAATAAATTTTCCCAGTATCTCAATCTACTCCGTACTGCCATTCCAATCTCAATCAGTACTATTGTTGTACACAACACAAGTTCACGCACACCTATAAACATTTACGGACAGGTTTAAACCGTTAAAATTAAAGGTTTAATTTGTATTTTAACCTGATTTATTTATTATTACGAAATCTATCGCACTACGGTTGACATTGACAAGTACGCACCGCGTTTTGTTTATCTTCAGCTACCTGCATACTGCATACTTTGTCCCCATCGTCGTCGCGCCGCTGCCGACCGACTAGATACATAAATTCTGTCTCAAGAATTGAATGAAATATTTCCCGGCATCATTAAATAATAAATTTTCTTAGTATCTCAATCTACTCCGTACTCCTATTTCCATCTCAATCAGTAATATTACACAAGTGTCAACCCTATCAAGGTTAGAAAGAGATGCAATTTGTAATTGCATGCGTCTTGTCACTTTGTATGGAGTGTCGTAGTGCTACCTTGGTTATCGCACTTGATGCCGGCCATAGTGTCATTCGCTCAAATATACGTATAGCGGTGAGGCCAATCAAAACAAACGTCTTTAATAATCGTCGTTGGTTAGTATTTGCACTTTCTATGTGTATATCTTACATTGTAATGTAAAATATTAAATTAATTTGATTATTTCACCGTAACTAATGGATAAACAGCACTGATATCCAAAGCCGTATTTTTTTAAATATCGATACGAACAGCACTACCCTAACTATGGCAACACTTGTGCAAAACGAATTGTCAAAGTTGTCTCTCGAATTATGGCGTCGACTTTAGATACAACTTGGTTTTAATTTCCGCGCATTATTTGATATAAATGAAAACGCTAAAACACGTTAAAAAACCGACATCCATCGCAACAACTTCGAACAATTTTGCATTATTATTTTTCGTTTTTGTTAATTTTCTAATAAAGTACTACACCGATTTTGATAAAATTTATATGGGACCACACGGGAAGCACTAATAGCTTTCGAATGAAAAAAGAATCATCAAAATCAACCGATTTTACCTCATTGTAACCGGCTGTATTTCATAACCCGTAATAGGTAGACAGTTTAAATTTTCACGGACTGTGTATTTCTATAACAACAAATACTAAAATTTTGAAAAAGTTAAAAGTTAAGAAAAGAAAACGTATTTGTTTATAGGTCTTTAGAAGTATTTTTGATTTAGCTCTGTCGTAAAAACGGTAATACGTACAAGCGTGAAACTTGGTGTGAATATAGAACTAATACTGAAATAAAACAACAAATAATAAAAATCTGCCAAGTGTGAGGGGGACTCGCGCTAAGGAGTCCGAACTGAATGACAAAAAAGCATATTTTTGTCGCTCGCGCTGATGTCTTTTGTTTGTAATGTGAATATTGTAATTTTCCTATGCAGTTGGTGGAGAGGTGTGGGGGTACGAAACCGCTGATAGTAACTAATTAGTAATCTGTGCCGCTGAACTGAAGTGGCAGTGGGAAGGGCACATAGCTCGTAGGATCATATTGGCTGTTGGTGCAGTAAAGTTCTCGAGTGGCGACCGCGCACCGGAAAACATAGCGTAGACAGGCCTCCCACGCGGTGGACCGACAACCTGGTGAAGATCGCGGGAAGCCGCTGGATGCGGGCAGCGCATGATCGGTCGGCCTTTGTCCAGCAGTGGACCTTTTTCGGCTGATATGATGACTAGGTACAAAAACAGAAACGCTTTTTCAGTTTTCAATATACAATGATACTAACATCACTAATACTCTTTAGTAAACAGTGAGGTGAGGTGCAGCCAAACGTACTCAAATTTTAAATAAATAAATAATAATAAAAGAACACTTAAAGATTTTACTAATAAATTAAATATTTATTATTTAAACAGTTTTTAATTAAACTGTTCTTTTAACTTGTCATTTATTGAGCTCATGGAATCATTAGAAGCATGTACCTGATTCATCTAAGATACTTACTTAAGTAGGTAGGTATAGGTAGGTATGTGCTAGAAGCGAAGAACTGCACAAAGATAATTCCATCCTTACTATAATTACTAATTTTATACTATGTTTACTAATATGATAGATAATGTTGAATAGATTAGCGCAGCTAAAAGCGTCGGTGGCTCAACCGGTAACGACTCGGTCCCCCTAACCAGAGGTGCCGGGTTCACATCTGGACGGCCAATGTACCAATGAGTTTTTCGAAACTTACGTACATATATTCACCGATTGCTTTAACGGTGAAGGAAAACATCGTGAGGAAACCTGCACACACCTGCGAAGAAATTCGAAGGTTGTGTGTGAAGTCGACCAACCCGCACTGGGCCCGCGTGGTCGATTAAGGCCCAATCGCCCTAATTCAGGGTAGGCTCGAGCCCCTCGGTGGGGACGTTTATATGAGCTGATGTGATGAGATTAGCGCAGCGTAGTCGGAGTTTTCAAAGGATCTGGATAAAACCCATTATCACGCTCGCGAGCCGTTTGCAGCTCGCGCACCACTCTCAAGGACAGTCACAAAAAGCGAAGTAGCGGCAAAAGCTAGTGTATTTATAAACATTTAAACACAGAACCTTTTGTTATCTTAGCCAGCTTTATTTATAGCCGTTAAGAGCTGTACTTGTACCAAAGTATATATATTAGTACCTTGCACACAGCTACACATTCTTTGTGGGTATACGTACGTACGTAGTTCAATGTGATGTTGATGTGTATCGGAATGATAAATCCATATGTTTTATATTTATATTATCTCATTCCGCTGAGCTCACAATCTGGGTTTGTGCCAGCAGGTCTTTGTCTGATTATAACGATTTCATGTTTTGAACTCATTTTATTTTATTTTGCGTGTTTCATATCGGAGTAGTATATATACCTACCTACCCATGTAACGCCCGCAAATGCAAATATTTAAATTACCATGTATATATTTCTGTTTTATATTTATGTATGAAGTTATTTAAATATTACATTTATATGAACTACACTACACTACTTTTTGTAAATATTGCAGGAATTTTTAGGTCATTTTTTAAACCTAGGGCAATGACTTACTTGTCCAAATCTGTGATCTTGGGTTACATTATTTGAGTTTTAGTAAGGATCCCTAAATTTTGGAAAATATTATATATAGTCTATAGCAACCGCGGATAGTGTAGCTTCCCAACGGTGAAAGATTTTTTTAAATAGGTCCAGGAGTTTCGGAGCCTATTCAAGACAAACAAACAAACAATCAAATCTTTCCTCTTTATAATATTAGTGTAGATATACACTTACCAACAATAGAATAATAACAATATAAACAATTTAACAATAAAATGTTAAGTACATCTATAGAGTCGTTCGGGTCAAGAGCAAGCACTTTACCTCTTTCAAACACACCAAAACAAAAGGAATCAATTATTAGGAATGAGATACTTAGTCAAATTTAGATATAACGTATTTAATTCTTTAGTAAGTACGTATATTTATGTGCTGGTTAAATCCATAGTTTTGTTACAATTAAATACCACAGAATTACAATATGGTTTACAATACTGTGTAATTTATTTATTTTTTTATTCACAATTGGTAAACCCTTGACAACATCTCACCTGGTGGTAAGTGACGATGTTGCCGAAGATGAAAGCGGGCTTACGAAGATTCCTAATTCCTAAATACTAAAGAGATTCGGTCTGATACGAACCTTTGACCCTAAGAGGAAAAATAGGTATTTGAATAAAATGTTGCTCTCTTCTTCCCCCAAACCTCTCCGTATACAGCAAGAAAGGGAGAACTGCAGCGCAGACCGATAATAGGCACTAAAATTGACCAAAACAGAATTTCGTAGTCTCCTATTTCCTCCTCCAAAACTTGAGGAATAATATTATATTGTTCGAAAATAATTTGAAAAAACGCTTAACCTATGCCTATATGTTTTCATTTTATTATTAATATGCGTATTATTTTTTTGGTGGGTGTCTGATTCAATTGGGCAATTTTCTCAGTTTTTGAAGGCTCATACTCCTAATTATAATTAGAATAAGGGAAAAAACAAAACATAGAGGCAAGGCCATGGGGTAGGTTTGATGGAAAAATCATTTTTGCTCTACTGTCATTATCCAGGAAGGAAACAGGGAACTACTTTTGTATGGAAAAAATGGCGCCCGCGTTTGTTATGTATTTTATTATACACAGTAACAACTACTAAATTACATTTTATAAAAAAACAATAAACGATAAATATAGGGTAAAAGAACGCAAGTAACTCACAGGACTACTTTTCACTCGCTAACAATAGTGCATTAATAGAGTTACAACAACTAAAACTACCTACTTACCACATTAATATTATTGTCATCGAGGCTATAAACTTTTCCGTAGATTAAAAATATACCTGTTAAACACCGAAAATCACACTTTTTTGATTTTTTTTCGACAACAACGCCGCACACACAGCAACCTATTGCCTGGCTTCAATATGGCCGCCCGCTCGCCTCTGATTTTGTCACATATATGGGCCTTCTATCCTTTCATTCCCCGCAGAGATCTGAGCACTGCGATCTCTTACCCGCCGCGTGCTCTTATCACAGATTACTAAGTAGGTAGTTACCTCTTATCCCGAATGACTAACATTTTATTATAACAATCGCTCTTCGTGCGGTTTATGTTTGAAGGCATTTTTGTTAATACATAGTTAAATTTCAATTTAAGTAAAACTTTTTTTTTAAACTCTCATAGCAGAAGTCCGTCTGTCCGAATATAAAAGACTTCATCGTTCGTAATAGGTAGCCCGGCTGTAATTTTCAGAAAATATGTGATAATATGGCGGTTTTGCAAATTTTTTTTTGGTTTTTGCTCTATCTTAAAAACGGTTAAACCTAACTACGCACACCCAAACGTCTAACTGGGTATGAATATAGAAATCTTACTAATCCTAATGTAATATGAAAATTACAAAAATCGGCCAAATGTGAGTCGTAGTCGCACTAAAGATCCCAAACTAATTTAAAAATCTTTCTGTCGCTCTCGTTGATGTCTTTTGATTTAAATATAGGTATAATTGTTTATATTCGTGTGGAGAGGTGTGGTGGTTGGTGGTACGGAAGTCTCGTTGCGCGAGTCTGACTCGAACTTGGCCCTTTTTTTACTATACAATAAATCAACCAAAAAAAAGCAAAAGGTAAACAAAAGTACTATGGAATTGACATTTAAAACTGTCAAATTGCTACTAAGGTTGTTTACATCATATCAGCCGAAAATCGTCCACTGCTGGTCAAAGGCGATGCTGCCCGCATCCATCGGCCTCCTGCGATCTTCACCAGGTCATCGGTCCACCGCGTGGGAGGCCTGCCTACGCTACGTTTTCCGGTGTTTACATTGTGTTTTTATTTGGTTGATATAAGGTATAGTTTTTAGTTAACCATTCACCCAACGGGTGACAAACGGAACCCTATTACCACAGATATATGGCCTCTATTACTAAGCATCCGCTGTCTGTCCGTCCGTCGACGGGCTGTATTTCATGAACTGTAATTATAGGTGGACAGTTGAAATTTTCACAGAAAGTGTAACTTTTTGCCGTTATAACAACAAATACCAAAAATATGAAAAAGAAAAAAACCTGTTTTTTATAGGTCTTTTTTTGTTTTGTATAGGTCTTTAGAAGTATTTTTGATTGAGCTCTATCGTAAAAACGGTAATACATATGTCGCGCTTCTCACTAAGGTCGGGTGTAATGACTCACGTCGCGTATAGAAATAAAAGTTCAGAACTTCAGGTGAAACTGATAACGGTATAATATCAGAAAACACAAAATATAACACGGGAAATACAAGTAGGTACATAAATTCGGTATGCTAAGTTAGTCCATAGGAGAACGTCCGATCTATATCGTGGCTGAGAGTTGACTCCTTTTGGTGTGTGTCGTAACATTCAAAAACGACTTGTTGCCGGAGACCGGGGGATTCTCCTAACGGTACTAAGATACAAAAGAAAATACTAACAAACATTCGTGGGAAAACAGAGGTACAGTACAACAATAACAAACAGGGATACAATACATAATAAAACTATAAAATTTAGCTAGGAAGAAACTAATAAATGTCGGCGTGTTTTTCGCACAACTTAAAACCGGGATGTACCTCAATAAAGCTTTAGTTACTTGAAGTCATATAAAAATAAAATGTCCGTGTTTATAGCTTCAAAATCTAAGAACTGTTATTGGTTGTGTCTCAACAAAAAATTAAACTTTTTAGGGTTCCGTGGGACCAGGAAATGTGGTCACCACAGTACTCCCCTGCCAGTGGTTTAGACCAAACAAAAAATACAAGACAATAAAGACAATAACACACAGAATGGTCTAAATCACGAAACAATAATAACACAAACAAAGACACAGAAATAATACACATACTGAACCAAATTAAGAAACACGGAACAACATTAATTACACAGTGATAAACAACAATACAAGAACATTTACATACAGCATTAGTACACAATAAAAATAAGAGTTGCGAAACAATAAAAGATACACACAACGATATAACTTAATAATGCTAAAAAAAAAATTATACAGACATATTGCACATAGAAACATATCAACATGATTACATATATTTTAAACACACAGAAAACAAAACGAACCAATAAAAACATAATTTACCACAGGAAATGACACAATTTACACAAGAAAATACTTTACACATACAGTCATACGCCTTGTAAATAATTACATATTATTATTTATTACATACTAATTATATAAACAACCTTATTCTACGAAAATCCAGCCTGATAGAACGCTGGAAAACGTACCGACCTCCCTGAGCGCCTCGGCGCGTTTTGCGGTCTTAAAATTCCTACGCGTGTACCGCCGATGGGGCTCGGTGTTGTGCAAACAGCCTGAGACGTGTTGCCGGCGTCGCTCAAATTAGGATTAGGAAAATCGTTAGTACGGCTGTTATAGCGGACTACGATGTCCTCAAAATCATCTGCGCATTCACGCGTTTGGTGAGCGGATTCGCCTAGTATATAAGCTGGCTTAAGTCGATCGATCGAAATGGTTGTTTCGCGGCCTCGTATGTTTATGACAAAGGTTTTGTCCTTCCTGTCAATTACCTCAAATGGCCCAATGAACGGTCTTTGAAGAGGTCTTTTAACGGTGTCATCTCTGACGAAGACATGACTTGCCGTTGCTAACTCTTTGTATATAAATGTATTTTTACTGCCATGGCGCGTCCCGGGGACTGGCCGGAGCTTATCAAAATGATTTCGAAGCTCATTGGCAAATTCGCTATGCAGCGGCTGAGATTCCGTGCCTACTTCTAGGAATTGACCTGGGAGGCGCAAACTCTGGCCGTATAACAACTCAGCGGAAGTTGCTTTTATATCATCCTTCCACGCTGACCTAATTCCTAGCAACACGGTTGGCAAAATACGTGTCCAGCTGGTACTTTCTGACCCATGACACATAATGGCAGCTTTTAATTGTCTATGAAATATCTCGACCATTCCATTTGCTGCCGGATGATAAGCGGTTGTCTTAAAATGGGTCGTACCTAGCAGGGCGTTGAGCTCTGTGAATAGGTGCGACTCAAACTGACGACCTCGGTCTGTCGTGACGTTGCTCGGTACTCCGAAACGAGCAATCCAATTATCATGAAACGCACGCGCGACGGTTTCTGCCTCTTGATTTTGTATAGGGATGGCTTCCGGCCACCGTGAAAACCTGTCTACGCACGTTAAACAGTATCTACATCCCTCGCTAACTGGCATTATTATTATATCCAAGTGCACGTGTTGGAACCTAGTTGATACGGGTGCGAAATTACCAGGCGCTGTTACTACGTGCCTATTCGTCTTCGACTGTTGGCATTCTAAACACGCCTTAACCCATGTTTTGCAGTCCTTATTCATTGACGGCCAGACAAAACGTTCCGAGACTAGCCTGCTTGTGGCTCGCGCACCCGGATGGGAGTTGCGGTGCAAAATATCGAATGAAGCTTTTCTAAATGTCTCGGTCAAGTACGGTCTAGCGATTCGCGTAGATAGGTCGCAATATATTGGCTGGCTGCTACCTGGCATGTACGCCAGTTTTAATTGCAGCGAGGTGTTATTATTTTTAATCATGGCATTTAATTCTGTGTCGGTTTTTTGAGCGGCGGCAAGTTCGTCCCAGTCGATGCCTTTCGCTAGCGATTCAACGCGTGATAACGTGTCGGCTGGGATATTTTGCTCGCCTTTGACAAATCGAATATCAGTACTAAACTGTCCTATAAAATCTAGATATCTAAATTGCCTAGGGGAACATTGTTGCTCTTTCTTACTGAAAACGTACGTGATAGGCTTATGATCTGTAAAAATGGTAAACTGCCGCGCCTCTAAGTAATGCCTGAAATATTTTATGGCGGCATAAATAGCTAAAAGTTCGCGATCATAAGTAGAGTATTTTTGTTCGGCTTGTGTTAATTTTTTTGAAAAGAAGCCTAACGGTTGCCAATCGCCATTGTCCCATTGTTGTAAGGCGGCACCTATTGTGTTATCAGAGGCATCGCAAAACAGTGCTATCTCCGAATTTACACCTGGGTGAATCAACAGTGTCGCTTTTGTTAAACTATCTTTACACAATTGAAAGTCCCTCTTTGTTGTGTCTGACCAAGTAATTAGCGTTTTTCCTTTCTTCGCGCCGAGAAGCTCATTAAGGCTAGCCTGGCTGGCAGCGGCTTTAGGTATGAATCTCCTATAAAAATTTAACATGCCTAGAAAACGTCTTAAGCCTTTAGCTGTTTCAGGCAACGGGTATTGACGCAGCGCTTCGATACGGTCGGGCAGAGGTTTCGTTCCTTCGGCTGACACTAAGTAACCGAGAAATTCGATTTCGGATTGGCCGAATATGCACTTCGCGGGGTTTATGACCACGCCATATTGTCTTAACCTATTAAAAACTATTTCTAAGTGTTTTAAGTGTTCATTTTCATCACTGGACGCAATTAACACATCGTCAATAAAACAGTATACAAAGTCTAATTCACTTAACACTTGATCCATAAATCGTTGGAATGTTTGTGCTGCATTGCGCAAGCCAAAAGTCATATACTTAAATTCAAATAGCCCGAATGGCGTCACTATTGCAGTCTTTGGAATGTCTTCAGGGGCAGTAGGTATTTGGTTAAAAGCACTTATAAGGTCAACCTTAGAAAACACTTTCTTCCCTTTTAGGCATTGTGAAAAATCCTGGATATTCCTTACGGGATACTTGTCAGGAATCGTTCGGTTATTCAAGCCGCGGTAATCTCCGCACGGCCGGTGCCTCACTACCGGTTCACGGCTGCTGGCGGGCTTCTCGACCATCACTAGCGGCGCCGCCCAGGGGCTATCCGACGGCCGCGCGATTCCCAACTTTACCATCGTGTCAAACTCACGCTTGGCCGCGATGAGTTTATCTGGGGCGAGACGTCGCGGTTTATAGGCAACTGGTGGTCCGGGCGTAGTCACAATGTGATGCTGGGTATTGTGTTTTACCTCACGTAATACTCCGTCGGGGCGCGTGATATCAATGTACTTTGCCAGGAGATCGTGGTACGGTGATGTACCGGACACGGTTTTAACCGTGGGCTGGTCACACCACGTAGTCTGTCCGCTAGAGGTAAGGTTGGTCGTTGCATCAATCAAAACTTTATTTCGCGCATCCACCATCAAATTAAAATGCGCTAAAAAATCCATTCCTATTATGGGCTTCGATACGTCCGCTACCACGAATATCCAAGAAAAATCGCGTCTCAAACCTAAATTCAAGGTAAGCGCGATTGTGCCATAGGTGCGTATAGGCGATCCGTTAGCTGCCACTAATTCATAGGCAGACGTAGTGCGAGCCGTATGGATTAGTGACTTAGGGTACACACATAAATCTGCGCCCGTATCAATTAAAAACCTCACCTTGGTCTGGATATCAGTCACGAAAATGCGGCGCGATGCTGTGGGCTGGGAGTTCATCTCGTCCGCGGCTAATGACTCCCGGCGGCATTTCCCGGCATCTGTCGCGTTTGATACGCGCACGGTTGCACGCAGGTACTGGCCTTCGGTCCAAACTTCCAATGGTACCAGCACTGCCAGTCCGCGGGTCGCGTCCGCGATGTAGAGCGCCTCCTCGCGTGACCTCGCGAGAGAGATCGCTGCCTCGGCCCGGTGTTTCTCGGTGTGTCCGGAGCTCGTACGCGGTCGGCTATGTCTCGCAGCAACTCCTTAACTTCAGCCAATTCGCCTTCTAATTGCGCAATACGCTGGCGCGCGGGGTCGGCGGGTGTAACAGCTGCAAGAGCGGGCGTCGTCCTTGTGCACCGAAGCCTAGTGTTTTCAGCCACCAGGTCTGCGATATCGGCAAGGGTGTTTAGTGGCGTGTCCCGCTTCGCTACTACCGCGGCCTGCATGTCGGTAGGTAGGCCCTTGGTCCATACGACCCTTATAACCTCGTCCGTCATGTCACTGCCTGCTAACGCCCGTAGGTGGCGCAGGAATTGCGATGGGGTGCGGTCGCCAATCTCCTCTCCTTCAAGCAATCGTTGAGTCTTAATGGTCTGAGACTCACCAAACCTCTTAATTATTTCCCTTTTTAGTTCTTCGTACCGCTGTTCTGATACTATTGATAAATCGGCGATCAAATCACTTATTTCTTTAAGTGCCACTGAGTCCATTTTGCTGACTATGTACAAACACTTCTCCGTAGGGTCATTTATTTGTGACATTCGCAGAAAACTCTCCGCGCATATCAGCCAGGTGGCCGGATCTGCCCTATTGAATTCAGCCATACGCGGCCACGTGTGCCGGGCCAGACCACTTGCGTTTTCCACGGAGTTCGGCATTGTGTAAAAGTTTACTTACTCAGTTGAGTCACACACACAAACACACAAAAAAATATACGGAGAGAAAAGTTTAAAAATTATCAATAGTTATCACAACAAAAAAAAAGGTTTTACACGAATATACCTACCGATACTAAAAGTTTTAAAAAAAAGTCACTGTCTTACTTGCGTGTTACTACACTCGCGACGTTATAAAGTTTATACTACACACTTGAGCGCGATGAAAGATATTAAATCACGTCGGGGTCACCAATTGTCGCGCTTCTCACTAAGGTCGGGTGTAATGACTCACGTCGCGTATAGAAATAAAAGTTCAGAACTTCAGGTGAAACTGATAACGGTATAATATCAGAAAACACAAAATATAACACGGGAAATACAAGTAGGTACAGAAATTCGGTATGCTAAGTTAGTCCATAGGAGAACGTCCGATCTATATCGTGGCTGAGAGTTGACTCCTTTTGGTGTGCGTCGTAACATTCAAAAACGACTTGTTGCCGGAGACCGGGGGATTCTCCTAACGGTACTAAGATACAAAAGAAAATACTAACAAACATTCGTGGGAAAAAAGAGGTACAGTACTGTTGTATGATGGTTATTTTGTATCTAGCCTATGGCCACACTGGGGGTCATGCATCTGTCATGGTGACTTGTGCTTAGCGCCTAAAAACGATGTAACCGAAAATATTATAAATAAACTATAAAATTGTGAATAATCTTTTATTGTACATGGTGGCAGCGGTAAAAAAAACGAAAGAAAACAATGAGCGCCGAAGATAGAGAAAACGGGGCTGCGGCTGCGATTCCAGAAACAGTAGCTTTGGCGGCAGCTCATCAAGTACGCCCGCCGATGCAATTTGATTTCTCAAGGCCAGAGGAATGGCCAAAATGGAAAAAGAGGTTTGAAAGGTACATGCAAATCTCCGACAATAATGTTAGATCAGATGGTCAGAAAATAGATATGCTCATATACATCATGGGAGAGAAGGCAGAAGATGTCTTGTTACAATTAAAGTACGAAAATTATCAGGATTTACTGAAAGTGCTGGATGCGCACTTTGCTCCTAAAACGAACATAATTTATCAGAGATTTAAATTTAATAAGAGAGTACAAAAACAGGATGAATCCATTCAAGAATATGTGAGGGAGTTGCATGTTCTGGCCGAGGGGTGTAGTTTTGGTGAACTCAAAGAAGAGTTGATAAGAGATAGAATAGTTGTAGGTACAATTCACAAAGGCGCAAGTGAAAAAATGCAACTCTCCCCGGAGCTCACTCTCCAAGAGGCCGTAACTATAGCTCAACAGTTTGAAAACTTTACTAAGGAAAACATATTAGAGGACACTGGATCAGGAACAGGACTGCTTCACGCAAAAATAACAAAAAAGAACCAACCATGGCACCAGTGTTGGTTCTGCGGTGGAAAAAAGTATCATAAGAGAGATGATTGCCCAGCAAAAAACAGTCGGTGTAATAGGTGCCATAAAATGGGACATTTTGGCAAATGCTGCAAAACTGGAGCTAACATAAATTTGGCAGAAGTTGAAAGAGATGAGCAGCCTCGTAGTGAGGAGAATACCTTGGTAATAAATTCTGTGGATACTGTATTGTGTGACAAATATAAATTGAACCTTCAATTTTTCCATAACTCTGCCTACAAGGGTAATATTTTATTCCTTATTGATACAGGTGCTGATGTAGTAGCAGTACCCAGTAATTATATAAGCAGTGAAACCAAAATTGAAACATCAAAAGTTACAGTTAAGGCAGCTGACAATTCGGTTTTAAAAGTGCCAGGTAAACTAACAAATGCAGAGTTGAGGTATGGTAATAAAAAATATAAAGGTGATATTTATGTTATTCATGGTTTAAGAGTACCTATTTTGGGGTTACCAGCTATTGAACAGATGTCATTAATTAAGGTCAGTGGTATTAATTGTGTTAATAATGAACTATCAACTTGTCAAAATCCTGCTATTAGCTTGAGCGAGGTTGAAAAAGAATATCCAGGTATTTTCAATGAGTTGGGAGTTTTTAGAGACACATTTTCTATACAATTGCTTGACGAAAAGGCTTCCTTTGTACAAAGTGTGCCTCGGGTGGTGCCAATACCTCTTTTAGATAAATTAAAATCCGAACTAGACAGACTCTGTAATCTGGGGGTTTTGGTACCAGTCGAAGAGCCTACTCAGTATGTCTCACCTATTGTAGTAGTACCTAAAGAAAATACAGTGCGCATATGCGGGGATTATACTCAACTAAATAAAAACATTGCTAGACCTATATATCCTATACCTAAGGTAGAAGTGACACTATCACGCTTAAAAGGCTCAAGGTATTTTAGTAAAATTGATGCAACTTCAGGGTTTTTACAAATACCATTAGACAGTACTTCCAGATTGACAACCATAATAACCCCTTTTGGTAGATACATGTATACTAGGTTACCTTTTGGGCTGAATTGCGCTCCAGAGTATTTTAGTATGAAATTTTCGCAACTGTTTCATGACCTACCTAATGTCGTTATACATATGGACGATCTTCTTATTTATACAAATAGCCTCGAAGAAAATAAAAAAATATTAAAAGAAGTTTTGTCTAGATTACACCAAGAAGGGATAACAATAAACAAAAATAAGAGTTTGTTTGGAGTCATGGAAATAAAATACTTAGGGCATATAATAAGCCAGGAAGGTATTAGACCAGAGCCGGAAAGAATTGAAGCTATAAAATCATTTAAGGTTCCCGAATCCAAAAAGGAAGTTATGCAGTTCTTAGGTATGATAAAGTTTGTCAGCAGATTTATACCTAACAAAACAGACATATTGGAGCCTCTTTACTCTTTATTAAAAAAGGATGTAACATTTCTCTGGGACGCTCCTCAACAATTAGCTTTTGAAAAAGTAAAAAGTCTTCTACAAAGTTCTCCTATCATAGCTCATTATGACCCTTCTAAGAAAATTATAATATCAGCTGATAGCTCTTCCTATGGGTTAGGAGCCATATTAATGCAGGTGAATAGTGATAATAGTAAAAGTATTGTAGCTTATGCTAGTCGTACATTGAATGAGACAGAGAAACGTTATTCACAAATAGAAAAGGAGTGTTTGGCTTTGGTATGGGCAGTGGAAAGGTTCAAAGATTATGTATATGGAATTAATGTGTATTTGGAAACTGATCACAAGCCATTGGTACAAATTCTACAAACCAAACCTTTGGATGATCTAACACCCCGACTCATGAGATTGAGAATGAGATTAATGCGTTATCAGTATATTGTGGAATATGTACCAGGCAAGTTGTTAGCTATACCTGACGCTTTGTCGCGAAATCCATTGAAGGTAACTTCAGATGACAATATGGTACAAAATATAGAGGATGTCGAGTGTTTTGTAAACCTAACTTTTAAATCTATACCAGTAGGAGATGGATTATTAGAAAGAATTAAACATGAGCAAAGTAAGGACTTTATTTGTTGTAAACTTAAAGAATATTCGCTATCGGGTTGGCCCAAAGAATCTAAAATACCTCACAGTCTGAAAGATTATGTACAGTTCAAAAATAATTTGTCAGTAGTGGATAAATTTTTACTGTATAATTCTAGAATTGTAATTCCTCATGTCATGCAAAAAGAAATTTTGATAAAAATTCATGAAGGGCATTTGGGGGTCACCAAGTGTAGAAATAGAGCCCATCAGACTGTTTGGTGGTTAGGTATGTCTACACAAATAGAAATTTATGTAAAAAATTGTGAAAAATGCATTGAGACCAGAAAAAATCCCAAAGAAAGTATTTTATTAGAAAGTTTGCCATCCAGACCATGGCAGAAAATAGGAATGGATCTTTTTCATTTGGATCATAAATGGTATCTTGTAGTGAATGACTATTATTCCAGATTTATTGAAATAAAGAAACTGAATAATTTAAACGAAAATGAGGTCATATGTCATTGTAAGGAGTTGTTTTCTAGATATGGAGTGCCTGAAATTGTGAGGACGGATAATGGACCACAATTCAAGTCTAAGTTTATGGAATTCGCCAGAAAATATAACTTTAAACACATTACAAGCAGTCCATATCATTCACAGAGTAATGGGTGTGCAGAGGCGGCTGTAAAAATCGCAAAAAATTTAATTAGGAAAAATGATGATGTTCACATGGCTTTATTAATCTATCATAATACACCTCTAGAATCTGGATTTAGTCCAGCTGAATTAATGTTTAATCGTAAATTAAGAGACAACCTGCCTGCGATACCCAAGATTCTGAATAAAACAGTTTCATGTAATAAAAAATTTCAAGAAAAAGAAAAAATTAAAAGAGAAAATGTCAGATACTACTATAACAGTAGACATAGAACGCAAAAGTTATCCAAGTTGAGTGTAGGGGAGAAAGTGTGGGTGGTCGATCTCAAGCTGTATGGTGAAGTAGTGAGGCAAAGTGAGGAACCAAGGTCATATGTAATTAAGACTAAGGCAGGTGTATTTAGAAGAAATAGGTGGCATCTTATTCCTGCACCATATGTGAAAGATAACTATCATAATGCTGGTAGCTCTTTATCAGGAGGCTCGAAACAACAATGTGATTATTATTATAGAGATAAGTTAGATAGTCAGAGTTCATTTAATAGTACTATTATTCCGGAAAATTTGCCTAATGTGAATGTGCCAGTCAGTAATCAATTTGAAGGATTGCCAATAGAAGAAAGCCAGGAAGGGAAAGGAATTGGTGAAGATAGTGCAGAGGAACCAAAAAGGTCTAAGAGAGAAATTAAGAAACCTGCATGGCTTAATGATTATGTGACTCGCTAGAGAAATAAATATTTTGTTTTTTAGTATAAGGAGGATGTTGTATGATGGTTATTTTGTATCTAGCCTATGGCCACACTGGGGGTCATGCATCTGTCATGGTGACTTGTGCTTAGCGCCTAAAAACGATGTAACCGAAAATATTATAAATAAACTATAAAATTGTGAATAATCTTTTATTGTACAAGTACAACAATAACAAACAGGGATACAATACATAATAAAACTATAAAATTTAGCTAGGAAGAAACTAATAAATGTCGGCGTGTTTTTCGCACAACTTAAAACCGGGATGTACCTCAATAAAGCTTTAGTTACTTGAAGTCATATAAAAATAAAATGTCCGTGTTTATAGCTTCAAAATCTAAGAACTGTTATTGGTTGTGTCTCAACAAAAAATTAAACTTTTTAGGGTTCCGTGGGACCAGGAAATGTGGTCACCACACATATAAGCGTGAAATTTGGTGTGGTTGTAGAAATAATACAGAAGTAAAACAAAAAATAATAAAAATCGGGCAAGTGTGAGTTGTACTCGCGCTAATTAGTCCAAACTGAATGACGAAAAGCCTCTCAAACACTCTAACCACTTTCAAAGTTTGGAAGGTTACACTTACAAATGTTGATAATTATGATAAAAAGTACAAACATATTAAAACAGTGTTAATGTAGAATTAATAACATTGAAAGTACCCATTTTTAACCGCCTCCGTGGCGAAATGGTTAGTCCTTTCACTTCACCACAGGAGGTCCCGGGTTCGATCCCGGCGGGGTCAACTTTGTAAGACTCGGTTTGGTTGGTGGTAGGGCATTTTCATAGCCCGCCTGGCTAGCTACCACCATCTTATCAAGTCTTGCCGCCAAACATCAGTATTTCAGTGCATTGATGTGTTACGGCTTGAAGATAAGATAGCCAGATCCCTATTGCGTTGGGGAATCTTGGTGAGCGCGCTTTCCATCTTTGGCATTATCGTCACTCCATCAGGTGAGATGGATGTCAAGGGCTTATCAATTGTGGAGTAAAAAAAAACCTAGGTATTGTCGATGGTGTACTAGGTTTAATTAATGAACAATTTCCAAGAATTAACACCACTAGAGTCTTGAGGAAGTAGTAGGTGTTTATTTAATTGTTATGTTTTTACAATATTTTTGCTTTACCCAACTGCACCAGAAGAAGGATTAAGTTTTCCGAGTGTACTCGTATTTATATATATGTATAATGTTTAGTTGCTTATTTGGCACGCTCTGTAGCCTAAATACGAGAGCGTCGGTGGCGTAACGGTTACGGCCGCTACCGCTACCTCCTGTTCGGGAGGCCGTGGTTCGAATCCTGCCACGTACCAATGTGTTTTCGATTTTCATTTCATATGTAAGTTTATCCGACGCTGTTACGGTGAAGGAAAACATCGTGAGGAAACCTGCACACGCCTGCGAAGAAACTCGAAGGTTGTGTGTGATGTCGACCAACCCGCACTGGGCAGGAGTGGTCGACTAAGGCCCGATCGCCCTAATTCAGGGTAGGCTCGAGCCCCTCGGCGGGGACGTATATGAGCTGATAAGAAGAAGTAGCTTAAATGGCTTGATGGAGTTTGGAGTGCGAGGTGTCGTTAGATTCGTCTTGATCCCGTGAGTGACATAGAATACATTTTAAACAGTTATTATGTACTAACTACATAATATGTGTGTGATTGATTGCAGTGACAAATTTACGTGTTATCTCTGTATTTATCTATCTTTTACCCGACTGGGCAAAAAGGAGGGGCCAAGTTTTATGCAGTTATTTTTTCTATTTATATTTAAAGTTTAAACACAAGTAAATTACTTACAATCTATTATTAAGAGTAGTCACAGATGATAACAATAGTTGGTTGTATGTACTTAGATAAAGATAAATACTCCTATTACTATTTTTTGTACTTAGTTAAGTAAATATATTTAAATTAAAATAAGTATACTCACATCTAGCAGATGAAGCTGAGCCATTTTTATCTCTTGAAACACACACACACACACACAACTTCAAGAATAAAATCACAGTGTTGTTGTACTGTATGAAAATAAACACAAATCTATCGCATAGCTACAACTTTCCCACTTCGATGGAATCTAAAAAATGTTGCATTTGCACCGCTGTGCACCACCACACGGACACGACACACACATCATAGGTACTATAACAGTGAGTATATTTTTTCACTTAAACAACTAAAAAGTCGCGCGTTTTTATTAGCTTCGAATTTCGAAACAACGAAATTCGACGAGTATTTTTACGAACGCGTCTAAAACACATGTAGACAGCACTAATTCGGTCCGATACTGACTGACTGGCCTGGCTGAACAAACTCTTGGTTGGCAAAACTATACAAAGGAACTCCACCGATGCGTGCCACACACACGTAGGTATGGCTTGTGATAGCTGTTGTGCGAGAGGGACAGGAATAGTCGTTTAAACTAGAGGATGTTATGTAGAAGCGAAACAGGCATATGTTGGTTAGTTTGTCTCCGGTATCCGGTATTCCCGTTCGAGATTTTGTAGTTTGAGGAGGTGCAATGATAAGAAATACTGGACCGTGCAGTGCAATTGACCGCTCGCTCCTACGTTCATCGTTTTGTAATTAAAACATACTTAAGGCTTTAAGATGCCTCAATCCGAGCAGGTTGATATGTGAAAAATAATATTGAACGTAAGTCTATTCATTTAAGTTCAAATCAATGCGGGCTTCAGCGCGGCTATTACTTTGAAACCGAACGCCCAATTCTCGATTTAAACATAATTTTATTACTTTTCTATACTTTCAAATGAGTTTAAAAAATGTGTTCAATTAAAATGAAAGGTCTTAAAGTCACCGATTTTTGTGTGTTGGTTTCATTCAACATTAACTAGTCGTTTTCGAGAAATTTTGCAATTAATGCCAAAAACAAGGTCTACAGTTTTTTTTTTATATCAAAGGTGGTAATATTTTTCAAATTGTATTCAATTAAATCTATTTTTTCTTACTTTAAGTATATTATATATTTTTTCCATAGTGATAGCACTCTTTCAATAATTTGAATTGAATATTGTCATTTGACCTATCTTAAGGCCTTAAGGGTCCCCAGAAGCCTCGAGTTTCCATACAAACGTAGTTCCGCTTTGATACAAAAACTACATGCCAGATTGAATCCAAACTTTGCAAATATATTGAGTAGGCATATATCAATGTTAGTAATTAAATTAGTTTTGACCGTAGTAAATTAAAAAATAACTAAACGAAGGCTTAAATTAGTTTTGTACTGATAGTTTGAAACTTCTCTTGTTTTTTCCGTTTTATATTAGTACATCGAATACTATGTAATTTCAGACAGAGTCGTGAAAGAATAAGTTCAAAGAAATCAATATCTTAACTGTTGCTGTCAATTTATATATGAAAACATCATGGACGTTTGTAGGAATTTGCATTTTTTTCCTAAAAACAATGAAAGGCATTATTTGAATTTGAGAAATGTGAATAAAATAAATATAGCCTTTTCGAGACTGAGTAAGGTTAATAAGTCATTTGTGGGGCAGTGTATAAGATTGTACAATAAAATTCCAGAAAATGTAACTAGTTTTTGTGAGAGAATAAATTCAACACTCAAATCAAAAAATGCTTGTGCCCTAGAATTTATTATAAAACTAGCTGTCCCGGCGAACTACGTACCGCCTTACATTACATTACACTGCCCTACCCTACCCTACCCTACACTACACTACACTACCCTACCCTACCCTACACTACACTACCCTACCCTACACTACCCTACACTACACTACCCTACACTACACTACCCTACCCTACCCTACACTACCATACCCTACCCTACACTACCCTACCCTACATACACTACACTACCCTACCCTACACTACACTACCCTACCCTACCCTACACTACCCTACCCTACCCTACACTACCCTACCCTAAAATAAAATAGATGTTGGCCTATTCTCAGACCTACTCAATATGCTCACAAAATTTCATGAGAATCGGTCAAGCCGTTTCGGAGGAGTAAGGGAACGAAAACTGTGACACGAGAATTTTATATATTAGATGTAAAGAGAAAGATTATGTAAAGAGATTATGAGATTATGTAGAGAGATTATGTAAAGAGCGTCGGTGGCGTAATGGCAAGGGCCGTTACCTTCTGTCCGGGAGGTCGTGGTTCGATCCTGCCACGTACCAATGTGTTTTTGAATTTCGATTTCATATGTACGTTTTCTATCCTCTGCCAACGTCTTTACCTCCCGATACGACACGACAGCAACCTTCTCCTTAATTTGTTCTAGGTAATTTCGCCTTGGCCAGCCAGAGGATAGAAAAAATTGGAGATTGCTCCACCGACAAGAGCATTAGCTCTTTAATTTGAAGAAGAAGAAGATGTACGTTTATCCGACGCTCTTATACGGTAAAGGAAAACATCGTGAGGAAACCTGCACACGCCTGCGAACAAACTCGAAGGTTGTGTGTGAAGTCGACCATCCCGCACTGGGCCCGCGTGGTCGACTAAGGCCCGATCGCCTAATTCAGGGTAGGCTCGAGCCCCTCGGTGGGGACGTATATGAGATATAATGAGATTATGTAAATGACAAAGATATACAATATGTTGGCTCTATTACAAATACCATCACCTGAGACTGTAATCTGAATTATGACATTATGTCATAGACAATAAATTTTGTTTTGACTGTTTAAAAGTGTGTGTAAACACCTATTTAAAATAAATTATTTTGATTTGATTTGATTGACATATCTATCTATATCTATGTGTCTGCTTAATATATTCGCAAAATTTAGATTCAATCCGGCATGTAATTTTTGTATTAAAGCGGAACTACGTGTGTATGGAAACTCGAGCCTCCTGGGATCCTCCTTAAGCTATGGGATTAGTGTTTTGACAACCTTTAACTCCAAATATCTCGGTAACGTGACGCTTTAGGTCAATGTATTTTTGTTTTTTATTTACATCCCCATACAAGTTCAATTGTGTATGTACGATTTTGAAAATATCGGCCAAGTGCGAGTCGAACTAGCACTCTGAGGGTTCCATACCACCACACATCTTCACACAACTACATAGCTCAAGGACTGTGATACCTTTTTACATTACAAACAAAAGATATCAACGCGAGCGACAAAAAGATTTTTTTTGTCATTCAGTTCGAACTTCTTAGCGCGAGTACGACTCACACTTTGCCGATTTTTTGTATTTGTTGCTTTAATTTAGTATAAGCATTATAATCACACCAAATTTTACGATTTTATATTATTTTATATATTTTTTGTATTTTATTATTGTTTTTGTATTAACTATAAAAACATGTTTTTTGTATGGAGATCCCCCAATTTTGTTTTTACTTTTTCGAATTTTTAGTATTTGTTGTTATAGCAGCAACAGAAATACACACTCTGTGAAAATTTCAACTGTGTACCTATTATACGGTCAATGAAATACAGCCCGCTGACAGACGGACAGACAGACAGCAGAGGCTTAGTAATAGGGTCCCGCCCGTTGGTCACCCGTTGGGTGTATGGAAACCAAAAAAAAAAATGCATATACTATTGTCACCATGCCACGTTCCATACAAAAATGTTCCAACCCCAAATGGCCCGGAATTTAAATTTCATCCTGTATTATAAAATGTGTCACCATCCCAAGGTACAGACAGACATAGACCTCCGGACCGTAGAGTTCCACTTATGATTCTAAGCCCGCATGTATTGATAAATTTGTTCCACAGACTGATAACGGTTCTGATTTAATCCTAGATAAAGCACAGGGAAGCACATAAATTACCTACTTCCTTCTAACTCACTAATTATGATTATACTTGCTCAATTCTAACCGCCTCCGTGGCGTAATGGTTATCCGTTCGCTTCACACCAGAAGGTCGCGGGTCCGATTCCCGGTGGGGTCAACTTGTAAGACTCGGTTTGGTGGTGGAAGGGCATTTTCTAAGCCCGCCTGGCTCACTACCACCATCTTATCTTAATCTTGCCGCCAAACATCAGTGTTAACAACATTGATGTGTTCCGTCTTGAAGATAAAATAGCAAGTTCTCCATTGCGTTGAGGAATCTTGGTAAGCCCGCTTCCATCTTCGGCATCATCGTCACTTACCATCAGGTGAGATGATGCCAAGGGCTTACCAATGGCGAATAATAAAAATACAGGATGCCTATTAATTTTCTGACCAATAATGATAGATTATTAGTCCAGTCAAATTACGAAATAAATAAACATGAACGAACACAGTTTGGGGATTTTAAGGATCGATAGGGGGGTGTATTCTGAGCATAAATTCCAATTTGAGGGGTTCTACTGAGGTCAGCTCAAGGTCATTTCGATGGAACCCCTCAAATTGGAATTTATGCTCAGAATACAACCCCCAAACTGTGTTCGTTCATGTTTATTTAACCCATTTTTAGCCGTCATTTGACTGGACTATATGTTCAAGAAATTAAACAACTTCTTGAGACACATAATAATACAATAGATACCTATATCATTGACTTTTCTCAAGATACCTGTATAAAAGTAGCAAAAAAACCTTACCACTCAAGAAGTACCGACAGACTTTTAACTCTTTTATAAGTTTATACGCTGCGAGTGTTCCTGGTAAGGTGGCGGTAACGTAACAGTGTCGCGAGTTCAACAGTTTTTTCCCATCCCAAAAATGCCCTTTATAAGTTTTGACCCTGCGAGTGTTCCTGGTACGGTGGCGGTTACATTACAGGGTCGCGAGTTTAATAGTTTTCTCCCATTTAATTTAAAATAAAATGCCTAACGCGCCTAAAGAAGTTTTCACTTCTAAAACTTTGTTTTCCCACTATTCGTCGTATCAGCTCATAGACGTCCCCACCGAAGGGTTCGAGCCTACCCTGCATGAGGGCGATCGGGCCTTAGTCGACCACGCGGGCCCAGTGCGGACTGGTCGACTTCACACACAACCTGCGAGTTACTCCGCAGTCGTCTGCAGGTTTCCTCACGATGTTTTCCTTCACCGTAAGAGCTTCCCACTAATAATCGTCGTCAATGGATGGGATATATACTGCTTCTTCACTATAATGCGGAAGAGATGCGCGTCCCTGGTGCCCTGGTGCCCTGGTGCCCTGGTGCCCTGGTGCCCTGGTGCCCTGGTGCCCTGGGTGTGCCGCGTACGGGCCAGCCCCAGGCTCATCCTGAGCTGCGTCGCCAGCCGGCTCGACTGCTCGTGTGTGACTCGCTGCTGCAGGCTCTCCACTTCTGCGGTGTTCTTGTAGCAGGTTTCCACATCATCATCATATCAGCTCATATACGTCCCCAGCGAGGGGCTCGAGCCTTCCCTGAATTAGGGCTATCGGACCACGCGGGCCCAGTGCGGGTTGGTCAACTTCACAACCTGCGAGTTTCTCGCAGGCGTGTGCAGGTTTCCTACGATGTTTTCCTTCACCGTAAGAGCGTAACGTACATATGAAATCTAAATTCGAAATCACATTGGTACGTGGCAGGTTCGAACCACGACCTCCCGGATAGGAGGCGGCGGCCCTAGCCATTATTACGCCAACGCTAGTACTCTTTATTGCACCACGCTGCCACGTATTGAATTGAATTATGTTCTTAGGTTGTGTACTTATAACATTTTTATTATAAGATTCTAGGTAAGGAAATAATTACATAGTTTTAAGCATATTGCCAGTAACTACACTCAAGAGCGATGAATCCGGGTCACTTAAAGAATCCTAAAAATCTCGGAAACTAAGAAGGCTAGCAATTTTGTTCTCACGAAGCGTGATTGGGGGAGGGCTTCTTTGTTTTACGCATCTTCCTAGCTCGTCCCAAGCATGCTCGATCGGGTTGATATCCGGGCTGCGTGCTGGCCACTCCATACGAGTAATGTAGTCATTCACAATCCAACCCGTATGAGGCCGGGCATTGTCATGCATAAAAATAGCATCCTCGCCCAAATTGACCATAAATGGACCAGCGTTGAGCATTTCTTCCACATATCTTTCGCTAGTTAAAGAGCCGTTTTCTATGAACACCAGTTCTGTGCGACTCTCAGAAGAAATTCCGGCCCACACATGTACAGACCCACCACCGTAGGCTACTTTTTCTTCGATACACGCTTGCTTGAATCTTTCCCCTGGTCTTCTATACACTCTGTGTCTTCCATCGTGCTTGTAGAGCATAAATTTTGATTCGTCGGAGAACATAACTTTTGACCAATTTCCAATACTTCAATTTAAGTGGTTCTGGGCATATCTTAGTCTTAAAATACGATGCCCACGCTCCAGTTTAGGGCCGTTTGCAGGTCTAAGTGGTTTCAAGTTAGCTTCAGCAAGTCGTCGCCTTACTGTCCATGCGCTTGGGTTACTTCCTCCGAGGCGTCGAAACTGATTTGTAAGTTCAGTTCCTGTGAGAAAGCGATTACGAAGCATTGTGTTCACCAAGTATCGATCTTCTCGTGCTGTGGTATACCTGGTTCTGCCTGTTCCTGGTCTGCGTAGGTTAGAGCCAGTTTCCTCGTAACGTTGGAGAACTCTTTGTACTGTTGAGAGCGACACACCGACAGTCGTGGCTGTATCGCGCTGACCCCGGCCGTTTTCCAGCATTGTGAGTATTCTGGTGCATTCTTCAGGTGTAAGCGACATGATTACTGCTTGAATAATAAATACTGAACACTATCAACATGGTTTATGTACCCACTTAAATGACAGATTAAAAACAAAAGCAAAAACAAATGTAGTAATTTCGTAGTTCCATCTTCAAAAGTCTCCCTTTTTCAAATTTGATTTTTTTATGACATAACTTTACAATAACTAAGAAGTTTTAATGACTTCATTTAAGGAGTATTAAATTGTCTATTAAACACAATTTATTTCATTAAGCTAGCTTTCTTAGTTTCCGAGATTTTTAGGATTCTTTAAGTGACCCGGATTCATCGCTCTCGAGTGTATATACGAGTATGAGTCTTGTTGTTACATTAATAAATGAGTTAAAATATTATTCGTTCGTAATAATAAAGGGATAAAACATTTTCCCGTTATTACAACGCATCTTTTTTTCTTAAAGCCTTAAGATAGGTCAAATGACAATATTCAATTCAAATTTATTGAAAGACTGTAAAGCTATCGCTATGTAAAAATATATAATATACTTAAAGTAATAAAATATCGATATCACTGAATTTAATTTTAAAAATATTACCACTTTTGATGTAAAATAATATACTGTAGACCCTGTTTTCGGCATTAATGCAAAATTTCTCGAAAACAAATAGTTATTGTTGAACGAAACCAACACACAAAAATCAATGGATTTGAAACCTTTCATTTTAATTGAAACACATTTTTTAAAAACTTATTTGAAAGTATTGAAAAGTAAGAAAAACATATAAAAATGAATCGAGAATTCAACATAACAGCCGCATTGAAGGCCGCATTGATTTGAACTTAAAATGAATAGACTTACGTTCGATATTATTTTAACACGCATCAACCTGCTCGTGTTTAGGCATATTAAAGCCTTAATTAATTTTTTATTCACGATTCATTAGCCCTTGGCATCGTCCCACCTGCTGATGGTAAGTGACGACGATGCCGAAGATGGAAGCGGACTTACCAATATTCCCCAACGCAATGGGGAACTTGCTATCTTATCTTCAAGCCGAAACTCATCAATGTTTTTACCATTGATGTTTGACAGTAAGACTTAGAAAAGATGGTGGTAGCTAGCCTGGCTGAATGTAGAATAACTTTTCTCTTGTTCTTGCCTTACATCACTCCGTAGATATCCCTTATCCCTATTTACCGACGATTGTAACATATTTGTTACTCCAATTAAGATTAACAGTATGCTTAATGAAGCATGGTGCTCGCGTTAATGTATTTCTGTTTCGTTAAACATTTTGTCTGGCGTAGTGAGGATGTGCTCGCGGTATGTTTTTTATAGCTGTTCCTTTAGACATATCGTGAATCGTGGTGCTCACCCTGATGTCTTTTCTGTGACTTATTTGTCTAGCATAGCTTTGAAGTCTTTGTAATTCATTTGTCCGGCGTAGCAAGGAAGTGTTCGCGTTGAAGTCTTTCCTGTAATGTATTTGTCCGGCGTGTAGCATGAAAGACAGTGCTCGCGTTGAAGAGTTTCCTGTAATCTATTTGTCCGGCGTAGCAAGAAACTGTTCGCGTTAAAGTCTTTCCTGTAATCGATTTTTCTGGCGTAGCAAGAAAGTGCTTGCGTTGAAATCTTACCTGTTTATCAGTTATGTCATGAGGCGTAGCACGAAGGTGCTCATGTCGAAATATTTTGTCTATCTGATTTGTCTTGCGTAGCAAGAAGGTGCCCGCGTTAATGTTTTTCTATGATTGTTTCGATAGGCATAGAGTGATTGATGCTCGTGTTGACGCTTGTCCTTGTCTGGCCACTTAAATAAAACCAGCCAAGTGCAAGTCGCACTTGCGCAACGAGGGTTTCATACCACCACACAATATTATATTTTATGGAGTATTTATGGTATGCTGTGTAGGCAATGCAACGAGTACAACGAGTTCAATATGAAAGACATCAAAGAGACCGAAAGTATTTTTTCTTAATTCGTTCAGTTCGGGGTCCTCAGCGCTTTTGTTGTTTTTCTATAGGGTCTGCACAAGTTTAACGCTTTTACCGTTTTTACGACGGACAAGCAAATTGTACAGCCACGCTGTGCATACTTTCTCGTGAATACGTCACCGTCTGACATGTACCTGTAGAATATCCTTACTAATATTATAAATGTGAAAATTTGTTTGTTTGTTACCTTTTCACACTTCAACGCCTTGACCAATCTTAATGAAATTTGGCATGCAGGTAGCCTGTATCACGAGGAAGGACATAGGTAACTTTTTATTCCGTTAAAATAGCGTAGCCCGATGCAGTTCCTGAGGGAACTGAAAATATACTCTTTTTGGTTAATTTCTTTAACATCGCAAAGGAACAATGGATTGTATGATTATGCACATAGATGGATGAGGGGGTGGGAAATGACATGATTTACTAATAAGCATATCCTGACATAGTTTCCGAGGGATCTGGAGAAAAGTTATGACTACGCTCGCGAGCCGCTTGCGGCTCGCGCACCGCGCACCCTTTAAGACAGTTATAAAAACGATGTCCACACGGGCGAAGCCGCGGGCAAAAGCTAGTAACATTATAAATTCGCTTGTCTAAATGCTAAGAAAGGAGGTGCATCAGTTTAATGAAAAAATTATCTGGGTTTGTATGGGAGGTACCTTAGTACAATACGAGTAGGTATTTTATAATTTGCAATCCAAAAAAATCAAGATGAAAAAAATATTAAATCACAAACTGACACGCACACTCTCACTAATTGACAAAGACTTTTATGGTATTAAGGATTTTTTGGATTTTAAATAATTTTATATATATTGAAGTTTGCATGTTGTGTCTTTAATTATCTCTTTTATTTCAAATTTATTTTATAAGTATTGAAATTTGCGTGCCGGAACTGTGAAAAATATATTTGCATGCCGTCTCTACTTTGGCTGAACATGAGAGCTATTAATTTTTTTTACATCTTCCTACACCATGAATTACTAATATATGTATATACTTTGACCATGTTTAAGAGCAAATAAAGAATTATTATTACTATTATTACTTATTTATTACTCACACTCCCACTCACACCCTCTCTCGCATACACACAAACACACGCACACACGCACACACACACACACACACACACACACACACACAAACAGGCACGCGCGCGATTGTCATGATGGCACGTAATCTCCACATTATAAACGTAATTGTCAATGTCGCAAATGACAATATTAGTGATCATCTAAGGGGGCCCCCCTTAGACAATCGATCCGCTCCGAAAATCTCAAGTTTTCTCAAGAATTCCTTAGTCAAACCAAAGTATATATTAGTACTAACATACAGTATGGACACTCCCTGCCGCTCTCTAGGTTGCGACCTCACCCACTCGTCACCCAGATTCATACAGATTGGTTACAGTTTGGTTGTCGAACGTACATATATGATTTTGCAGCTGTTTTGTTTGTTCCGTCATTCCTTTTTTGAAATTTAATTTCTGGCCCGTTGTATGAAGTGTCCAAGGTGTGGTCAAACTTAAGGGGCAGATAGCTTGGATCATGCCCTACAGATTATCAATGACCTTAAAATCTCAACATTTTCGAGATATTTGGGTTTTTGTTAAAATTCGTAATTTCACCTAACTTTTGTCAGATTATTGACCAGTGTACGTACAAAACAACACCATGTATTTTTTGCGAGATAGATGGCCTTACCCGATGTGCACGTTATTTTTGAACCTTAAAAAAATTTGTTTTATTTAGTTTTCTTGCTGTCGAATAATTTAGTTCACTTTGATCTTCATTAGTGGAAAAAATGTACTGGGCAGTGATGGCAAAATGATTAAGAAACTTGATCATTTAATTCAGATTTTAGGAAGTGAATAATTAATTTTATATTGCTATGTTTGTTACATAAGGGGCACATTTCGACAACATTGCTAGTTAATGAATTTAGTGTAAAATTTATCTGTTGCTGTCTTCTTTTACATAATTCGACATTGCAAATAGGAATCGATGTAAAAGGCAGTATTTACAAAAAAAAAGTTAAATTTACTTAAGGGTCTCCAGTAGGCACGAGTTTCCATACAAACGTAGTTCCGCTTTAATACAAAAACTACATGCCAGAATTAATCCAAACTTTACGAATACATTGAGTAGACACATATCGATGTTTGTAATAAACAGTAATTTTCTTTGTCTTCGTACAACTTAAGATGTTATTTTATTAACTTAAGTTGTTTGTAATTAGTTATTTTTATTTTATTTTATTTTGTTTGGGAAGTTTGCACCTTAAGTAAACACTATGTGATAAAATTACAAAATTAACTATGAGCTAATAAAAAAACTTCCACAAATGGATTTTGATATAAACACAAAAATGTAACCTAAGTAAAATAATAATTAATAGATTGTGTTTACAAAAAATGAAAAACACGCTAAGCTCGCCTGTCAAGGCTTTCGGTGCTGTTGAGAGAGAGAAATGCCATTGAAAAATTCCAAAGTAAGGAAACGCCGTACAGAGTTAGAGCTACTGCAGAAAAGATCTGTGATATTGTCTTTTCCGGAAACCAATTCGTTTGTGGTTCCAGCGGCTCGGACCAAGAAGATGTTCTTCCTATAGTTAGTCTTCACACTCGGGACATAAAGCAATCTAGAACAACGACGGTGACGAGGTGGTGTTATCAAACTTATTTTGCTCAAAAGCTCAGGACAGTCAACTTTACTCTGTGCTATGTTTATAAAAGTGACTATGTCAGCTACATTCCTACGAACATAAAGAGGTAACAGATGAAAACGGGCGCAACGTATATTGTACTCAACTTTAGGTATTTTAAATCTGTAGCTTAAGAATCGTAGTAAATTTAAACGTAACTAAACGAAGGCTTAAATTAGTTTTGTACTGAAAATTTTAAACTGCTCTTATTTTTGTCCGTTTTATATTAGTACACCGAAAACTAATTGCAAACTTCGATATGTGTCTATTCAATATATTGGCGAAGTTTGGTTTCAATGCGGCTTGTAGTTTTCGTTTGTATAGAAACACGAGCCTCCTGGGGACCCTTAAGAATAAAAGCTTAATTTTCTCCCTTCCACCGGAATACATGGGGAGGCCCCTGAATTTTTTACTGTTTGTTTTAATCAATTGTTGCGAAGCTCGCCATAATAATACATATTCTGTAAACAATTCAAATAGCTATTACAATTGTTCTGTTGTTTGTTTTATTAAATATATTTTATTTCATTCCACTTCATTTCACTTCACTTCACTTCACTTAACTTCACTTCTAGAATAACAGCGACAAATATTGAAGGATAGAAATAATTTTGATTTTTGAATCATTATGTGTCCCACTTTTTTTTCAAAATGTGCACATGGATTGTTGTGTGCCAGCGCATGAGAAATATATCGATTTCTCATGCGCTGGCATATTGTGAAGTTAAGTGAAGTGAAATGAAGTGGAATGAAATAAAATATATTTAATAAAACAACTAAAACCTAATTCTTTCTAAAAGACCCATCTCGGGTAAGATCATCATCATTACAGCTCATATACGTCCCCACCGAGGGGCTCGAGCCTACCCTAAATCAGGGCGATTAGGCCTTAGTCGACCACGCGGGCCCAGTGCGGGTTGGTCGACTTCACACACAACCTTCGAATTTCTTCGCAGGCGTGTGCAGGTTTCCTCACGATGTTTTCCTTCACCGTTAAAGCAATCGGTAAGTATGTACGTAAGTTTTGAAAAACTCATTGGTACATTGGCCGTCCAGATTTGAACCCGGTAACCTCTGGTTAGATGGACCGAGTCGTTACCGGTTGAGCCACCGACGCTTTTTTTTCGGGTAAGATACATTTATGTTTTTTTTGTGATTTGTGATTTAATTTAAGTGTAAAATAAATTACTGTGTGCACGTACGATACTTTAATCCACTTTAATACCTACCTACCACCGACGTGCCACACAGTTTACATGATACAGCATTTTTAAGGTTGGACAGACGAACGGACGGACTGCCTCGGCTTAGTCACACATCGGACACTTCATACAACGGGCGAGAAATAACATTTCTAAAAAGTAATTACAGAATGTTATTTCTGATCTGGTCTGGTCCTGGTTCTGAAAATCCGGCTCGAAGGACCAAATGTAATAAATGTAGGGTGAAGCGATAATTTGAACTTGCCAAAATAATTATTTTTAGCAAACTAATTAACAGGTGTAGTATAAGTAGGTATATGTTATTTTGAGACCAATAATAAGAGGCTAGTCGTTGGTTGTAGATACAAGATGTCACCACCAGTTGATGTACTTCTTTTTTACTTTTAAAATAGATAGATGTCGTTGATATCGTTGGTAAGCATTAACAGAGGGTCAAATTTTTTTTTTTTTGAGTTTTGACTATTTGTTTTCCATGGGGGAAGTTGTTCAGTATGATGAGTAGAACCCCCAGTTAACGGGTCCTACACCAGTTTTGATACATCCTGTATAGACTCGTATTAGTACCATTACGTTTTATGCTAATAAATAGGTACTTGTTAACTCAGACACAACACAACTAAGTTTTTGTTCTGAGCTTGTGAAAGGACTTCTTATTGATACATACTTCAGTATAAATATAAAATGGAGCAAAAGTACTTAATGAACTGTAAGAGATATTATTATCGCATACTTTACAATTAATTTTGCATCTGCTTCCAAAACACTGTAACATTTCTAAAACAAATAAACTTCGCTTCTATACGAAATTAAAAAACAGGTTAAGGGAAATGAGATTATATATTTATCCTTACAAATATTATAAAGTTTGTATGGATGGATGTTTGTTACTCTTTCACGCTTCAACCACTGGATGGGTTGGGATGAAACTTGGAACACATATAAGTTAGGTCCTGGAATAGGACATAGGCTACTTTTTACCCCGGGAAAACGTCTTATTCCTACGGGAAAATCGAAAACAACGAGGGCGTAGCCTCGGGCGGACGGCTACTTAAAAATATAAAAACCGGCCAAGCGCGAGTTGGACTTGCGGTATGAGGGTTCCGTACCGCCACACCGTTTGCAATACTTTTTTAAATTTCTTTATTTTTCCCCCGAAAAAAATATTGATTCACTTTGCACATCTGTGTTTGGGTCATAGGATGTCGCACGGCAGGTCGGTACGGTGGGTAGGTAGGGAGTGGGTTCTATTTAAAAAAATGCCGATGGGACCAATTTATTTTTTTATTGAGTTAAGGATGAAATATAAGACCTAAAAAAGAACATAAGAATTAGAAAACGATACACACTTAAATTTAAAATAGAAATCACAGAAAAAACACAAATAAAACCTACACAAAATGGGTCTTATATTAGACAGAAAATTTATTTTATTTTAATTAGTAATTAATATAAGTATGATAAAAATAATTTTGATATTTAATTATGTTGTCAGATGAGTGACAGCTTATGCGTGGAAAAGAAATAGATGGAATGAAAGAAGATTGAATAACTGCGCACCGCGCTACAAGGATTACATTATCCTACCAAATTTCATCTGATTTGGTCCAGTAGATTCGGAGCAAATTGGCTGTGACAGACGGACGGACAGACAGGCAGACGCACAAGTTCCGTTTTTTTGTTGTTGTACGGAATGACCAACAATCCGTGTTGTTTAGTTTAAGGGTTTATAATGAAATGACCTTCTTTATAAACCCTTAAACTAAACAACACGGAAATCAGTTTTGCGCACGCAGAAATAAATACAATAGATTCACGAAACGGCGGTATTTAAATATACATAAATTTCAAAGTTAAATCATTAAACCGCCACAAGTAATAAAAATGCCAGAAACTAAAGCCAAAGTGGATCGGGCCCTAAAATATCCGTTTCTGAATTTTGAGAATAGGTAAAAAGGTAACCATTAAATAAATTGAAACGACAGAGCTTAAAACTAACTAACTAAAACTAAAAAGGTAAAGAATGAGGTCTTCGTCGCAAAAAAAAATTGTTTAGGTTACTACATCACATCAGCCAAAGGACGTCCACTGCTGGACATAGGCCTCCCCCTAGGATATCCACGACGACCGCTTCTGCGCTACCCGCATCCAGCGGCTTCCCGCGACCTTCAGGTTAAATACAGTAACATAAAAAGAACATGCATCGCTACAGCCTATTATTCTGCCTTACCTGTGGATCTAGGGTAAAAGCCGGATAGTTGCCACACTTTTAGAAATCACTCCATATCTTTCAGTACAAAAAGCAAAATACTTTATTTCTAAAACTGACCGGTACTTTGGCTCTTTATCTACAAATTTATGAAAAGTAAAAAACATTATCTTTATTATTTTTAGAGTATTAGCGATTTTTGCGGACCTCTATATTTTGGGACATCTATTCCACACAGAGGATAGTTGCCTAATCCACGTTAATTACGTTTAGGATAAATACCCCGCCGAGAAAAAGGACATCTACCCCGCAAAAACTTTGATCGCATTTTGCCTTCTCATGCAATCGCACAGACACATGAGACACGGTCAACTTAGTGGTAATTGGAGAATCTTTCGAAAGATTAGTAAAATAGCATGTGATTCATACGCGAAACTAGAGTAATTACAATCGGTGCAACTATACCCCTGGGGCAACTATCCTGGTTTTACCCTACAGAATATCTCCCTAAGGCCTTTTAGTGGTACAAATCCGTGGTATCTGACGTCTCATCGGGAATCTCCAACGGGTGCAAGTCGTCGATGGATCAGCCCAGCGTTGTGGCTTCAAGGAAAAACGGCTGTTTCTGTTAGATCTGGCTCACAGGTGTTCCCATCAAAAATAAAGAAAATTATACAATTAGTACCCAAGTGGATCCTGGTTCGGTAAATATACTCGTATGTACAGGTCAGGTTCAGTCCTGTTTCGCAAAATTCAATGAAATGAAATCTAGCAATTTTTAGGTTCTTTACAAAAAAAACAAAACGGAACCTTATAGGATCACTCGTGCGTCTGTCTGTCTGTCCGTCCGTCTGTCCAAGCCAATTTGCTCCGAATCTATTGGACCAAATCAGGTGAAATTTGGTAGGATAGTGTGATTCTACGACGACGACTAAAGAGTGAGGGGGTTCCGTACAATGCCACAGTCAAATACAAAATATCACATCTAAAATCCTCACAGTAAGATGCGAGTTATTTTTTTTATTATTAAAAATATGAGTGTGTTTGGCTGCACCTCACCTGATGGTAAATGCCGATGCAGCCGAGGATGTAGCACGCAAACTCAAAAAATGCCTATTCACTCTCGTCTTGAAGATTCCTATATTTTAGGAATCGGGGAATACAGACGCCGGAAGGGAATTCCACCCCGTGGCAGTTCGCATGATGAACAAGATAGCAAAACGCTTCGTGCGTAAAGGTAGAACATCAAAGACAAAGGGATAGAATCGCCCTCCACACCTGGTCGTTCGATGATGAAATGAAGCTCCAGGACACACTTTCCGAAATGAATCCTGTAGAACACCGATAGACTATTTTCTATTACGACTAGAACTATTTTCCGTAGGTGGACGTATTACATTGAGTTTACCACTTTTTTTTCAATTGATAGAATTCTTATAGGTTTTCCTGTAGGTAATCTACAAGCAATGAACTATATTTTGTGTTTTTTTTTTCAAAGTTTTAGGCTCAGTAGTTTCGGAGAACAGGAGGGGGGGGAAGATTAATTTTCATCTTCTTTCATGAATAAAATCAAAACTATTAAACTATTAATTTTACAATACAAAAAAATATATTTAAGATCCTGATAACGAGCCCTATCATTTTTTTAATTTCCTAATTTGTCCCCTGAAAATATTAAAAAAATAATAATATTTACTTTGCACATCTGTGTTTGGGTCATAGGATCACACTATCCTACCAAATTTCACCTGGTTTGGTCCATTAGATTCGGAGCAAATTGGCTTGGACAGACGGACGGACGGACAGACAGACGCTCGAGTGATCCTATAAGGTTCCGTTTTTTTTGTATGGAACCTAAAAATATCATTTTAACTTTCGAGCGACGAAGGAGTGTAGAAGATAAATTGTGATGGCAAAAAAAACCCACATTTTTTTTTCGTGTGAGTATGTGTTGTGTCTGTACGTCCGTCCACTGCTCTAGTTCCCAAACTACTGAACGGATTTGGGTAAGGGCTATATTACTTTTATAAGTCCAGGCGTTTTTTTTAAATGTTTCCTATCTTGATTATTTTTGGTTTGCCACCAGAGTAAACATCACTTTTTTTTACTCAATAATGGCTAGAACGATTTTGATGAAACTCGTTATATTACTATAACTGTATATAGCCTGCAGTACGCGGTAATTCGTTGTTGCAATAAAAATCGGAATAAGGTACCCCCCATAAAAATGCAGGTCGTTTGTTACTTTTTCTCAAAAATGGCTCTAACATTTTTAAAGAAACCTTATAAAAAACCAGGACTTAATAAGGCCTACTGCACAGATTACTTCATTATTTCAGAAAAAAATCTAAGTAAAGTACCTCCCATACAAAATTAAATTATTTGTAAATTTTTCATAAAGTCTATGCAGTTCCTGAGGAAACTAAGCAAATACTCTTTTTTGGTCAATTTCTTTAACATCATAACGGAGCAATGGATTGTTGTAATTTTTGCACAGAGATGGTTGAGGAGGTGGGAAATGACATAATTTATTAATTAGCATATCCTGTCATAGCTCCCGAGGGATCTGGGGATAACTCATTTCTACGCTTGCGCACGTCGGCGTCGCAACGAAGCGACCGAGCGTTGGTTGAGGTGGTGGGAAATGACATAGACTTTTAATCAGAACAGCCCAAAATAGTTCCTGAGGGATCTGGATAAAACTCACGTCCACCGCTCACCCCCAAAAACAGTCATCATAAAAACGATGTCCACGCTAGCGAAGCCGCGGGCAAAAGCTAGTATGTAATAAAACCAAAATAAAACGAACAATCATCGAATTATTTATCGTAAAAATGATCTGAGAAAACCTTCAATAGTTGTAGCGGATACACACGGGAAGTGGTTCATCATAATGTAGTACATCGATATGACCGCAGCAGTCAGCACCGACAACCGTTTGCCGTGTTACCTATGTTATGAGAATCCCCCCCCCCCCCCCGCCCCCTCCCCCCAAACTTGATGGAGGACGTATACAGGCTGAAATGATGATGTCAACCAAATCAGGCTGAACAGCAATGCCACGTCTAATGTCTTATCTCTTCCTCGAATCACGACTTCCTTTCTCTTACCCCAGGGCAATGTCTGGTGGGGCACCCGCTGGCTCCGCGTAGCTGCCATCGCCTGTCCTAGAGCACTACACAACCTGAGCTGTGTTAACGCTATGCAAGGCTGGAACAAATCTGCCAACAATTTTGGAGCCACTGGCAAAAAAAGTGGCTATACACCAGTACCACAAGGAACTAAGTGGTGTATGAATCGAGTTAAACTTAACACCGGCGATAAATAGCCTTGTCCAAGAGGAAACGTTCCACTTCTAAACTGGCGTCTGAGTCTCATTTTAAATCATGTTTCCGGGCCAGATGGAATTAATTTTACACAACGAAAGTGGCCGATACTGATACCGCACAAAGCTTTTCCAAGAAAATCTATGATATGTCACCCGATGGTAAGTGACGATGATGCCGAGGATGGAAGCGGACTTACCAAGATTCCCCACCGCAATGGGATCTGGCTACCCCGTATCTTCAAGCCGGAACACATCAATGCTGTTAACACTGATGTTTGGCGGCAAGACTTAGATAAGATGGTGTTAGCTAGCCAGGCGGGATATGAAAATGCCCTACCATCGACCAAACCGAATCTTACAAGTTGACCCCACCGGGAATCGAACCCGCAACCTCCTGGTGAGAAGCGAATGGACTAACCATTACGCCACGGCGACGGTTTAACGGAGGTTCCGCACAAAAGAGGATTCATCCGCTCCTTACGAAGAGTTGGATTATATCTACAACTTTACTTATCTGTTAGATCTAAACTAAAATCGAACTAAATAAGTTTTAGAACGCCATTTTGCTATTTGGAATGTCACTTTTTTCAGATAAATGTCAAACTATATTTAAACCAAATTTAATCGTGACCTTCACCGGTGAGCATTGGTCGTGGAAAAGCACAAAAGTGCAAATTTTGTTATGAATACCAGAATAAAGTGACGATTGACCGAGCGAGCGTGAAGCGCAAGCGCAGTGTTTCCGTTTTAGCTTGGGCAAAAATGATTTCGTATGTCCGGATGTGCAGATTTCCCGCTGTTCTTCTCTACAGCTCGCATTTCTCAACCGATTCTCGTAAAATTTTTTGAGCAGGTTCGAAGGTTTCGCAGGTTTAAATGGCTTTTTTGTAGAATCAGTTATTGGAATTAGCTTTTTTTATGGCGGAGCCATGGGGGTTGAAAATGTAAAAAATATCATATTTCAACCATTTCGTAAAATTCGCGAGGTCTACAGCTCAGTCTTGAGCTGTAGACCTAGTATATAAACTCTGATGCTCCAGGATAGTGCACCTCTGACCTAAAGGTCTCATGAAAGCCAGGTTGACGGTCGATAGCTCTATGAAACAGTCGAAGCTAGAAGTTTAGCGTATAGACCAAGATGCATGAGCACACTGCGCGACTCTGATCCGATGAATTCTAATCTGAGGGCCTGACTCTGATGATGATGACCAGGTAAAAACGAGGTTGGAAGATGTCTGGTCTTTGGTCTTTCCAACTTTCAGCTTCGGCAGTCTTAGGAAGCCATTGATTGCAAACCTGGTCATCATCAGACCTTCAACTTCTACAGTTTCGGACAATGCACAATGACCTAACTAACTCCAACTTATAAAGACTTGACTCAAAAGTACTTGCTGCCAAGCAAAAAAGAAAACAAAATCAGCAGTTTTCATTAGACGTTACATAAATTATATATTCGTAGCTTAGCTTAAATATCATATGCAACTGAAACAGATTTATAGAAAATCATATCTTCCTTCTCTTTCACTTACGTTAAACGGGTTACGTCAATCATATTGTTAATTCTTTCGTTCATTCTGTAGCATAGTTTGTGAATTCAATTTGATCGTGTTTATACCTGACAAACTAGAAAACCCTGTAAAACGACAAATTAAATTTAGTTGAATTTTAGTTTTGTTAAATTTAGACGAGTCATCATATCAGCCACAAATCGTCCACTGCTGAACAAAGGCCTCCCCCAAGGACTTCCACGACGACCGGTCCTGCGCTGCCCGCATCCATCGGCTTCCCGCGACCTTCACCAGGTCATCGGTCCACCGCGTGGGAGGCCTGCCTACGCTACGTTTTCCGGTGCGCGGTCGCCACTCGAGAACTTTACTGCCCCATCGGCCATCTGTTCTACGAGCTATGTGCCCTGCCCACTGCCACTTCAGTCTAGCGATTCTGTGAGCTATGTCGGTTACTTTAGTTCTCCTGCGGATCTCCTCGTTTCTGATTCGATCACGCAGAGAAACTCCGAGCATAGCACGCTCCATTGCCCTTTGGGTGACCTTGAGCCTTCTTATGAGGCCCATAGTAAGCGACCATGTCTCAGTTCCGTAAGTCATCACTGGCAACACACACTGGTCAAAGACCTTAGTCTTGAGACACTGCGGTATTTGGGACGTGAAGATATTGCGAAGCTTCCCGAACGCTGCCCAGCCGAGTTGGATTCGTCGATTGATCTCTTTCTTGAAGTTGGACCTGCCTAGCTGGACTGTTTGTCCCAGGTATACATATTCGTCAACAACTTCCAGTGTAGAGTCTCCAACCTTTAGAGGAGTGGGTGCGACACGGACATTTAACATTATTTTCGTCTTGTCCATGTTCATTTTAAGACCCACTTGTTGAGAGACCTTACTGAGGCCATCGAGCATTGTGCTTAGGTCTTCCATAGTCTCAGCCATGACCACGATATCGTCAGCGAATCGGAGGTGGGATATGTACTCGCCGTTGATATTGATGCCGAGTCCACCCCAGTCCAGAAGCTTAAAAACATCTTCCAGGGCGGCGGTGAACAGTTTCGGAGATATAACGTCTCCCTGTCTCACCCCTCGCTGCAACTGGATAGGTTTCGAGTTCTGGTCCTGGAGGCGAACCGACATGGTGGCGTTTTCATACAGACACTTCAACACCTCGATGTATCGATGGTCAATTTGGCACCGCTGGAGAGACTGTAGCACAGCCCAGGTTTCGACTGAATCAAAGGCCTTCTCATAGTTCACAAACGCCAAGCATAGTGGCTGATTGTACTCTTCGGTCTTCTGTATAATCTGCCGCAGCGTATGTATGTGGTCTATGGTACTAAAGCCTTTTCGGAAACCGAAAAGGCTTTAGTACCATTAGACGAGTGTTTTGTTCGAATGGACACAACTGTAATTTTTATTGCTAAATTAAATGTACTTCGAAATCTATATGCAAGACTCTTTCTTTTTTTATAGTAAATAACTCCTCAAGTTCTCCTCTAAAGGTCGTATTTCTCAACCGATTCTCGTGAAATTTTCAGAGCAGGTTCAATAATTAAATTGATTTTTTTAAATCACTTTTTAGAAATTTTTCAATATGGCCATGGGGGTTAAAAACTAAATTTTGTAAAACTTGCGAGGTCTATAGCTTACAGAGCAACAAGGCAAAATATAGGGATGACGACAGCATCAGAAATAAATTATCAACCCTTGCTAAATTTCCCTCCTACTTAAACTTAGGAAAACCTTACTCGTTTTGTTTTCCATCAAGTCTTCGATTTTTAATTCACCAAAATCACAAAATGAGTACATAAATGACGCTGCTAAACTAAGACGTCACGCCTAGGTATTTCAAACATTTTTAGAACAAAATGTCGTTTTGAACAGATGATAAAAAGTAAATCAGATGACTAGCATTCGTCATCCCTATTGATTGCGTATCCCTATTGAGTCATGAGGTGAGATTGAAGCAAAGTTATCTTAAGTTTGTGCCTAGAAATTACATTTCTATAAAAGGGCAGTAAAACGTTTTTGCTCTGCGTTTTGTTTCAGGCATAAACTTAACAGCCCTAGGCTTGGGCACATCCTGGACACTTCATACAACGGGCCAGAAATGACATTTCAAAAAAGGAATGACGGAACTAACCAAACTGTGCAAACTGGTAAGAAATAATCGTAATCTCTTTAATACTGCCTCAGAGATAAATCCTAGAAACAAGAGAGACCCGGATAGACTAGCTGCTAAATATCATCCGAGGACATCACTCTATATAGTAGTTACTATATGTGTATCAGAATAAACAACAAACTGCCAAAGAATATAAAGGATGTAAAAGGCAAAAAAATGTTTAACGAGCTATTTAAATGGTTGATAGAGAGAAATTTTTACAGTTTAGGTGAACTTTTTAATTTTCATTAAGTAAATCTGATTTATGTTATGACATTTTTTTTTTAATATATAAATTATCAAATTTAATTTAATCTATCAAGATTAAGAAGAGTTTTTTTTTAAATAATGCAATAAGTATATTAATTTTATTTTATTTTTATGAGTTTGTTCCTGACATTTAATTTATGACATTAGTGTATATTGTGGTTCACTAACCCTGTTGAACATTTGCATGCTAACTGTATAATGGCTAAATATGAGATTCCTTTTACAATGTATCACCTTATTCGTACCATATTTACTGTAAATAAACATTCATTCATTCATTCAACCAACAACCAAACTGAAACCAATGCTGTATCAATCTGGGTGACGAGGGGGTGAGGTCGCAATCTAGAGAGCGGCAGGGAGTGTCCGTCCATACTGTATGTTAGTACTAATATATATACTTTGCTTAGGTGGTCCTAGTTCGATGTGAAAATAAATAAAACTAATAAATGAAAGCAGCCATGCTTGCTAGTAGCTGTGTATAATATCTCGCTCAGGCTTACGAAGTAACTAATATCTAACTGTGCTCAGGCTTCAACGTCAGGCATATCCAGGATTGTCACAGCCTGCCTAACAAACTTCAACAATAAGGATTCAGAACCTACGCTTATTCAGCAGCAAAGTAGGGAAATCAAACTTGAAAAAAATTAATAACGTTCCTGGGTATGCATAGAAAGAACTTGTGACGAAGTCATTCTTTTTCGTTCATATTCGATCTTTTTTGTATTAGTTGGGTATTTAGTGTCACCAACCTTGCAAATTGTCAACAAAGGAAGCCGCTTGGCACAGGCATACCTAGTGGTCATCTGAGCTGATTTAGCCCTGTACCCACGTGGTACCACCCTGCAGGTAGGTGGGGGAGGGGGGGGAAAATTCCATCTGCCGCGCTGCACTCTTTCGTCCATATCTCCGTAAGTTTAGCAAACAAGTCGTGTTTGGTATCGTTTTCGTATAATTTAAGGACGACAAATTCATTTCTGGAACAATATTTTCACTTGTTCATAGAAGAAAAAAAGATTAGGCGCAAAAATAGAAAAAATAGAAATAAAAATTCTTACAAAATCTATGCCTACAATTAAACCAGGAGACTATGTTTTATAAAAAAAATATGATTTTGTAGCCCTGTTTATCTAGAATATATAAACATAAACTTTCTTAATAGATTGAACTAGTAAATGTGTCAAAAAAAAATATTGCCTCGTGCGGTGGAGCTGCGACGGGAGAAGTAAGTATTTTTGGATAGGATTTGACACTAAATTGTAAACAATTATTAAAATAATGAGCAATGAAACTAATTAGTATAGGTGTATCTATATCTAGAGATAATATTCTTGAAGAAATATCTAGAGTAAATATTGTTAAAAAATAATATTAGAGTTCATAACATTAAAATAATTGTAACCCTAAATTTCAGCTTATTTTAATCATGTTAGTTGTAATAGGGATTCCTATTTTAATTGTAATAATGGAATAAAGAATAAAAGGTCTATTTTAGTAAATAAGACAATTTATTGAGCGTTTCCGGGTGTAAGTGGTCCAATAAACATCTTTAGAATCTAAGCCGACCTCACCTGCTCGTGGTGCACCCTGCTAGGCTACAAACGAGGCTCTGGCGAAACTGGTTACCTTCGGGGTTTTGGGAGTCAGACGGCAGTCGCTCCTTATAATACCTGAAACCTGTCATTTATTGTGAAAATGTCGGACAAAGACCCTGTCACAAGTCGGGACAAAGCTAGGTAGAAGAAGAAGATTCACAGTTTCCGCTGCAGCCACACAGTTCGGTGCACCTTATCTCTCTTTTTAAACAATTGCACCTTCCTGCGCATTTTTTCTTGCATTTACATCGTATTAACTCCATGCAAGCAGCGGCTGCTGGCGGTAGGGTGGTCCAAACAGGCTCCCATTTGCCATTATTTTTTGCCCAACCCCAGTCAGTAGCACATGGCAGGTTTTGTGTAGGTTGCAAAAGTTGACCCCATATAAATTGCTCGCAAAATATGGTTGCGCAGGCCATCTTTAGTTGGTGGAAGATTCTCCAGCTGTCTGTGCTTTTTCGTAAATAGTAGTTTTCTACACTGATTGATATCAGTGCACGCGCCAGATCTAAAATGAAACAAATTGTACACAACATGCATTCCAATAATTACTTAAATCATTTCAAATGACAAAAGCCAACCACCACTTAAATTAATTGTCATTTATAGAATTGACAAATTTTTCTAGTATTGGTAAAGCTTGTACCACATTTCCTTCTTTAGCGCTTGTGAACCCCTCCGTCGCAGGTAGATAAGTGCTTCGAAAGCACTCTTTTTCCCTTTACCAGCAAAAGACGAAACGGTATCACACCCGGAAAAGGCGTGGAACATTGGCAATAATTCTGCCTTTTCTGGTCCTAAAAGAAAATAAACTAGTATATAGCTGAATTACTTTCAGATTTTAAAGTGTAAATATATTATATTTATTTAGGTTACCTAATGAAGCTGCAATAGCATGGCATGGCAAGAACTGATTTTTTCCCGTGCCAATATGAACCCACAGTTCCTCAAGCTGTGGCAATTGTGACACACATGAAACCGCAAGGACAACAACATTGGTATCCACTGTACGCACCATGATTTTTGTGTGTCCTTGGGCTGCAGCGTCACCAATGTGGACCATTATGCGCGTATCTGCTTCCTCATGGTTGCATGGTTCCAGGGCTTTTTTATCACTGGGGCTGTTGCTGAAAACTGTTGGTCCATCTGTCGTATAAAAGTCTTTGCCAGCTAAGAATTCTGTAGCTTGGCACTGTAGAGCTAGGAAATGGAAAAGTTCCTCTTTATTGGAATTATCCCTGAGAAAATTTGCCCAACCCTTCGAAATTCTAAAATTTGAATTATAACGTGTTCTTTATCCGGTGCCACGTTTTAGTCTCGTTTTTGAGACTGTCAGTGTCGTATCTGTCCCAAATCACATCTAATCTTGATACAGTGACAAGCTCTCTGTTCGCGAAAGGTATAAATACTTTTTCAGCAGTTTTGCTGAGTCCTGGAGCCCTTAAGTTTAGCAATTCTGAGAGCTATGTCGGTTACTTTGGTTCTTCTACAGATCTCCTCGTTTCTGATTTGATCACGCAGAGAAACTCCGAGCATAGCACGCTCCATTGCCCTTTGGGTGACCTTGAGCCTTCTTATGAGGCCCATAGTAAGCGACCATGTCTCAGTTCCGTATGTCATCACTGGCAACACACTGATCGAAGACCTTGAGATAGGTACCTACTATATAATAACTTATTAGTAGAAATAAAAAATGTTTTTTTTTTTAAGATAACCGGTCGGCTGTCTTCTTCCTGAATCCATCATCGGACCCTCCTCACCTAGTGTAATATATGGGACTCGTCAAAACCATCCAAATGAGCCCAAACTCAAGAGGGTTACCAGTAATACTAGAAGAGTTTCACTATCCACCTCCTGACTTCATCATCAGGCCCAGTTGAGACTACCATAATATTGTTTCGTTACTAGCACCCCACGTATGCAAAATTTCATAAGAATCGATTCAGTACAACTGAAAAAGCTTTCACAAGATTTGAAACAAAGAAAGGCATAAATATAAGTTAAGTCAAATAAAATCGTTTAAAAACATAGTAAATCTAAATAAAATCGTTTAAAAACATAGTAAATCTAAATAAATACTTACAATTCTCATATCCTATGAAAAAAATATACTAGTTTGATAGTTTATCCTCCTGAAAACACTTCAAAAGTTCAAAATACGTGCTTGCGTTATGTAGTGATCACTGAGTAAGATGCGAACCGACTGAACTGAGAACACGCGTGTATGATCACTGAGCGCTCCGCGCAGCGGTCGAGTTGAACGAGCCGCTAAAACGCAGCTCCGCCGTGCGACGCTAATGATTTTTTTTGACACATTTACTAGTTCAATCTATTAAGAAAGTTTATGTTTATATATTCTAGATAAACAGGGCTACAAAATCATATTTTTTTTATAAAACATAGTCTCCTGGTTTAATTGTAGGCATAGATTTTGTAAGAATTTTTATTTCTATTTTTTCTATTTTTGCGCGTAATCTTTTTTTCTTCTATGAACAAGTGAAAATATTGTTCCAGAAATGAATTTGTCGTCCTTAAATTATACGAAAACGATACCAAACACGACTTGTTTGCTAAACTTACGGAGATATGGACGAAAGAGTGCAGCGCGGCAGATGGAATTTCCCCCCCCTCCCCCACCTACCTGCAGGGTGGTACCACGTGGGTACAGGGCTAAATCAGCTCAGATGACCACTAGGTATGCCTGTGCCAAGCGGCTTCCTTTGTTGAAGATTTGCAAGGTTCCCATACAAATCAACACACTAAATACCCGACTATATTATCTACTTCTTAATATGTTTTTATTTTTGTTTTTTTCTAATTCATTGCTGTCTTAAAATCCCTTTTCATCCTGTTTTTATAATTTATGTTTTCATGATTGCAACTTTTTCTGTTTTATTGTATGTACGTTTAGGTGGTGTAGTACATTATTTAATTTCATTAGGTACTCGAACTTTGAGACCCAAGTCTTTCTAATCACTTCGTGCTGGATGAGACGCGATTGGGGGGCGCGTCGAGGCCGCAAACTATTACGTTATGAAAAAAAAAAGAACTTAAGTTTCTAAGGGACGTACCTACCCTAATTTGGTTTTTCAGGCGTAACGAACATCAATAATGTAAGTATACCATAAAAATTTGTAGTAACGATAACGTACCTACAAAGTTTCATCAAAATCATTACGGCCATTATTGAGAAAAAAATCAAAAAAACTAGATTTGTATGAAAGTTACTTTTTCCGAAAGTAACGAATTATTAAGTTAGATATAACAATTTTCAAAATTTTATTAAAATCGTTAGGTCCATGTATGCGAAAAAAAATTCAATAGTATTTTATTCACTAGTTGTACGAAATTGGACTGGATTTGTACGGAAGGCAGTGGCGTAGCTAGGTAACCAAAGGCCCTGGGGCAAAAAATAAACAAGGGCCCCAACTAAAATATTAAAATTCGTTTGTTCCGTATTCTTCGTGTACCGAATTCGACGTACACCAGAATAATTGGACAAATAATTTAATATTGGTATGCAAAAATTCAAAACATGGGATATTTTTGAGAATTTGGTAGAAATGAGAAGAAACTTTCATTAGTTTAATTCACAGTTTGTAGGTCAGAGTCCGAGGGGACCCCTGAGCTTGGGGGCCCCAGGGCACTGCCCCGTCTAGCCCTCCGGTAGCTACGCCACTGACGGAAGGTACGTTATTTCATTTTATTCCGGAAGATCAAATTAGGTAGGTACTTGATGCAGTTAGTAGGATAAAGTAAGTTATATTAACATAGTGCAAAATTCCTCGTAAATCGTGAGTGTTATTTTAAGAAAAATAGAAATTGTATTTATTTTAGTTTTGTTCTTTGGCTATAGATTGCTTAAATTAGTAATATTTTTTTTACTTTGGTTGCTGAATAAAATTCATTTCTTTCTTTCTCATTTTTTTTCGTAGCAGCATTGTGGAAGCCCTAGAAAAGTACGTTAAGGGCCGTCAGGAGGCTCGAGTTTCCATACAAACGTAATTCTGCTTTAATACAAAAACTATATATGCTAGATTGAATCCAAATTTTGCAAATATATTGAGTAGACACATATCGATGTTTATAATTAGTTTTCGATGTACAAATATAAAACGGAAAAAATAAGAGCAGTTTCAAACTTTCAGTACAAAACTAATTTAAGCCTTCGTTTAGTTATGTTAAAATTTACTACAATGAAAACTAATTACAAACATTGATATGTGTCTACTCAATATATTTACAAAGTTTGGATTCAATCCCGCATGTAGTTTTTGTATTTAAGCTCGACTTTACGTTTGTATGGAAACTCGAGCCTCCTGGAGACTCTTATGAAAAAAAATGGTGTACGTTAAAGGAATATTTTATCTAGATCCGTCCACATACCTATTATTTGGTGCCAAAAAAGCAAGTCAAGAACACAGGACCTTTTTGAGATTTCCTGGAATAATTCATTACCCTGTGTAGTAGGTAGGCCATTTAAAATAATAATTCGCTGAAAATTTACATTTAAATCGTAAGAGATGTTTTTGAGAAAAATAACAATACTTAAAAGTATTTTTACTACAGCAGTGATAAAAATGGACTTTAGAAAAAAAAATAAAAGCCACGAGATATTGAAGAAATATGAGCCTCACCTACTGTAATTTCTATGCGTCACCAGAAGGACACACAGACACACATAGAGACGTTTTTTAGGGTCCCGTACACCCTAAGGGCAAAGTGTATATATTAGTACTAACGCACTATCGGTTTAGAAGGTATACCTAGAATCCTGAGTTGCCAACTTGCCAGGGACTTTGGAAAAATAATAATAATCAAATTTAGGTAGGAAGGTAGGTAAGTAGGTTATAACCATTTTTTAGCGCGGCTGTCAGTGTGTCTGTTGATATGTCACACAGGTTTTGCTCAGACTGTTACATCTATAAAGCTGAAATTTGGAATGGTTATGCAACGCTGTGACACCTACGGCACACTCGTAGGCTACGAGTATAAACTGGAATTGAATCGGTGAAAAATAGAACCTCCCTCCTCCCTAATGTATGGACATGGTGGTAGGTGGTAGGGTGACCAGTTGCAAAAATATCAAACAAATTTCACCCGTGGGCTACACTGGTAGCCTGCGCGTTTACTCCAGTGAGTAGGGGTGACTTTTTTTTTCAAATACATCATCTTGTGGGGTATCGTTAAATAGGTCTTTCAAAAGTATTGAGGGTTTGAGAAAAACCATTTTCTAAGATAAGTGATTCGTTTACAAAATATAAGTTTTTAAGTGGTGAGCACAGACATTTCTCTAGAAATATAGGCCTCCCCATACAAAATTAGTCAACGAGCTGACTGATTTGTATGTAAAGTCAAATTTTTTTGTAATTTTAGCGAAGTCGTTGAACAAAAGTGGTTCAGTCTCATGAGTAGAAGCCCTAGTGGAGTGGAAAGGGCATTGTAGACCAAAACATCACCTGTATTTATTAGCTAACTGCTAGGCAAGTACTAAACTATTATTCAACAAATGTTAATAGTCCCACAAAATTACAGCCTTAATCAATAGCAACATGAGATTAAATCAAAAAATTATGCTTAAATACTCTTTCTGACATCATTATAAAGCCTTTGACGTCTCTAACAGAAGATTCAGTCAGTCTTGAGGATGGATTGTCTTGTCCTCTATCCCGCAGACACTACACCACCTGGGACTATCGCAGGGCTGACCAAGACCTTCGTCAACCTTTAGGTACCCTGGACACTTCATACAATGGGCCAGAAATGACATTTCAAAAAAGGGATGACGGAACAAACAAAATAGCGGCGAAATCCCATACGTTCGACAACCAATCTGTATCAATCCAAGTGACCAAGGGGTTAGGTCGAATCTAGAGAGCGGCAGGGAGTGTCCATACTGTATGTTAGTACTAATATATAATTTGCTTTAGGCCTAACTGACTGAACCAGCAGGAACGGCGAATCGATACGTGCGAAGCCAGGCCGGCGGCAGAAGACCGCTGCATTTTCAGGAAGACCCGGTGCTAGGTTTGAGTTTGGAGATTTCCTTCTCCTAGACTCCTAATACCCGTCCATACTTGTTTTCAGCCGCGTTGCCGGGCTTGATGACCACAAAAACACGCCGGACAGACTAAAGATCTCAACCCCCTCATGAGGGAATAACGCGATTAGATTTGGAGAGCGGTGTTTCAAGGAATTCAAATACCTGTTAGGTTTTATTTTGTTAACAATTGGTAAGCCCTTGGCATCATCTCACCTGATGGTAAGAGACGATGATGCCGAAGATGGAAGCGGGCTTACCAAGATTCCCCAACACAACGGAGAACTGGCTATCTTATCTTCATGCCGGAACACATCAATGTTGTTAACACTGATGCTTGGCGGCAAGACTTAGATGGTAGTAGCTAGCCAAGCGGGCTAAAAAAATGCCCTACCACCAACCATACCGAGTCTTACAAGTTGACCACACCGAGAATCGAACCCGCGACCTCCTGGCGTGAAGCGAATGGACTAACCATTACGCCACGGAGACGGTTAGAATTGAGCAAGCATAATCAGTCTGTGGAACAAATTTATCAATACATGCGGGCTTAGAATCATAAGTGGAACTCTACGGTCCGGAGGTCTATGTCTGTCTGTACCTTGGGATGGTGACACATTTTATATACAGGTGAAATTTAAATTCCGGGCCATTTGGGGTTGGAACCTTTTTGCATGGATATGCATTTTTTTAGGGTTCCGTACTAGCCTCCGCTGTCTGTCTGTAAAAGGTAAAACAACTTGGCAACAAATGGACAATAACTTCTTAACTGAATTTCATTCTCATCTAAGTTGGCCTTCTGGTTAATAAGAAGTATCGGCGTAGGTAAGCGCTGGCCCAATCAGCGGTGACACCAATAAACCGGGGCTGGTACTAATTATCGTTACGCGCACTGATTTCACGGCGCGCGCGCAGGCTGCCCGTGTGACGCACATAAACTACGGCGTTGGTAAGAAGTTCATCATATCAGCCGAAAGACGTCCATTGCTGGACAAAGGCCTCCTCAAGGATTTCCACGAAGTTTTTTTAACTAAATGTTTCGCTATTAAGAAAGTGCAAAGTAACTGTTGATGTGTGTATGCTCGCCTGCGACCGACAGACAGAGAAGGCTTCGCGAGAAAGTATGCACAGCATGGCTCTACAATGCATTTAATAGATTATACATCCAGGGCGATCCAATATAAATTCATCATTATCATATCAGCCGAACGACGTCCACTGCTGGACATAGCCCCCCCCCTCAAGGATTTCCACGACGACCGGTTCTGCGCTGCCCGCATCCAGCGGCTTCCCGCAACCTTCACTAGGTCATCCGTCCACCGAGTGGGAGGCCTGCCTACACTACGTTTTCCGGTGCGTGGTCGCTACTCGAGAACTTTACTACCCCAATGGCTATCTTTTCTACGAACTATGTGCCCTAGCCGACTGCCACTTCTGTTAAGTGATTCTGTGAACTATGTCGGTTACTTTGGTTCTCCTGCGGATCTCCTCATTTCTGATTCGATTGTGTAGAGAAATTCCGAGCATAGCTCGCTCCATTGCCCTTTTGGGTGACCTGGAGCTAAGAACTTAGTGAGGATAGAATGGTTTGCTTTAAGAAATGAACTCTTAACGGCTTAACTGCGGGGCAGGCAGGCGGCTTGAAAACCTCTGAAAGTGGGGTTCGCCACTAGCTCTTGTGAAGAAACTCGGGAAGGTCAGATCGTGTTCCACACACTAGGGTCAAGTCGTGTCAAATTTAAAAATTCTTATTTTTTTTAAACCACAATTGATAAGCGGTTGGCATCATCTCACCTGATGGTAAGTGACGATGATGCCGAAGATGGAAGCGGGCTTACCAACATTCCCTGACGCAATGGGGATCTTAACTTCAAGCCGGAACACATCAATGCTATAATAACACTGATGTTTGGCGGCAAGACTTAGATTAGATGGTCGTAGCTATGAAAATGCCCTACCACCAATCAAACTGAGTCTTACAAAGTTGACATCACCGGGAATCGGGCCTCCTGGTGTGAAGCGAATGGACTAACCATTACGCCACGGAGGGGAACATAACTGAAGAACGTGTACTTGATCAGCCAAGTGTTGAGCGTGCTTTACCTACGCAGCGAGGACAGCGAGGAGGGGGTCGTGGTGGCATTGCTCGGGCAGCCTGTTATACACAGTCGGACATACACTTACTTGTCCGGTAACCTATGGAATTAGTTTTTATTTAAATGTTTGATACAATTAAATTGTTGGAAAGTGAATTTTATTCTGTTAAAGAATTTTTTGAAAGAATTTAATAACAATTGTGACATTTTAAAATTTATTAACATGAATTACCAATATGTATTTTATTATCTTATTACTGTGTTAACGTAGTTTTCTACTTTAAAACATCTTCCAAGGCGGCGGTGAACAGTTTCGGAGATATGACGTCTCCCTGTCTCACCCCTCGCTGCAACCGGATAGGTTCAGAATTTTGACCTGTAGGCGAAACGACATGGTGGCGTTTTCATACAAACACTTTCAGTACCTCGATAGTCCCCTTTCCCTGTGATAGAAGGAATCCCAAACCATACTCGCACAGACCGAAGAGTTAGTGCATTACATAAGTTCTAAACAGCCCCTGAAGTAGTTAAGTTTATCAACAACGATAAACCGACGCGATCGGCCTGCGCGAGAGGCTTGCTGTATATGGGTCGGAGCTCGATGTCGCTGGTGTATGCTATACTGAACAGATTATGAACTGGCTAATTTATAAACTAACATTAAAAGTAGATACCGAAAATAACATTTTATACAAAATTATTAATTACAACTAAACTTATATAAAATTAAAGTTAAAAAACTAAAAACCAACTTCAAAAAGAAATTCACTCCAAAGTATGACATAATAAATATGGATACACGAAATTAACGAAATCAAAGGTAGGTACGAACGAATCATCGGGCCTATATTTTTTTTTGAGGTTGGTGCCAGCACACTACTACTTTACCTATCAAATGTTTTAGTCAAAGTCAAAGTCAAAGTCAAAGCATTTATTTGCCAGAACATAGTTGAATGTACATGGTGTTCTTAAATTTAAGGTATCTTATGTCCCACCATCAATGGCATGCAAATATACATATTATAGGTTTAGGCTAGGTTTTACAAACTATCATCAATTTTTGTCGCTGAGAAATTCTTTTACTGAATAGTAACATTTGTTTTGTAGCCATTCGGTCAATGTAGATTCAAAACGAAAATTTGAACACGTTTTAATGTGGATAGGGAGGTTGTTGTAAACACATATTGCCATACAGAAGGAATTATGCTTGTGGACATTTACTCTTGAATAGGGAAGATAGAGTCGATCTTTATGACGCGTAGCCCTCTCGAAAACCTCTTCATGCGTTTTAAAATATGCAGGGTAATCCCGAACAAATTTACAAATTTGTTTAATATATAAACATGGAAGTGGTAACACTCGGTTTGCCTTAAACAAGGGTTTACATGAATCCCTATTTCCATTAGGGGTTCTACATACTGCACGTAAACATTTTTTTTGTGCTATAAATGCCTTTTCAGATTCAACTGAATTACCCCACAACAAAAGTCCGTAACTGAGCACAGAAGATACATAACCATGATAGGCTGTAAGAGCAACTTCCCTAGATGAAACCCTACTTAATCGCCTCAATGCAAATACAAATTTGTCAACTTTTTTACAAACACTATCTACATGACTTTTCCAGTCACAATAATTGTCTAACATGAAACCTAAAAAATTTGTTGTTAATTTATTAATAATTCGTTTATCATTACAGTGTACACTAAGCGGAATGTCAACAGAGTTATAAGTCTTAAATTGCATGAAATGAGTTTTATCAATGTTTAATTTTAGATTATTTTTATTTAGCCAGTCAATAATTTTTGATAATGTATTATTAATTTCTATGTCAAAATTATTTTTAGAATTGTTTCTTACTAAGATAGTTGTATCATCAGCATACATGATACACCTGTGTTCCCCCTTCAAAACATTTGGCAAGTCATTTATATAGCACAGGAATAACAGTGGGCCTAGAATACTGCCTTGTGGTACACCACAACTAATTAACTTATAAGTAGATCTGTAAGAGTTCAATTGTGAATTGTTAATCTTTTTGATTTCAGTAGATTGCAAGCGGTGTTCAAGGTAGCTTTTTAGCCACGAATGTGCTAGACCCCTAATCCCATAATTATATAACTTACTAAGTAAAATGGAATGATTAACAAAATCGAAAGCCTTACTCAAGTCAAGAAAGATAGACACGATTGGAATTTTATTGTTTAAACTTTCCGTGATGTCATTAATTAAATTGAAGCAGGCAAGTGTAGTCGAACTTCTTTTGCGAAATCCATATTGATCCTTATATAAAATATCATGTTTATTAAAGAAATCCATTAGACGTTTGTGCATTATTTTTTCAAAGATTTTTGAAATAATTGGGATTAAGGTGATGGGTCGATAATTATTCATTGTCATTTTGCAATCCTTTTTATGCAATGGTTTAACAATAGACAACTTTAATAAATTAGGAAATGTTCCTTGAGCAAATGAAAGATTTAATATATATGACAAGGGTCTGCTTAGCGAAGAGGCACACATTTTTAGGCAATTTGTATTTATATCATCATACCCAACTGAATTACAGTTTTTTAATGACATAATGGTATTGAATATCTCAGTTTCATCTGTTGGACTTAAAAATATGGTATTAACATTTATTGGTATATCACTTAAATAAGAATTATTAGTAATAGAATTGTTTGTCATGTCAATAAAGAAGTTATTAAATAGCTCGGCAATAGTTGCTGGGTCAGAATACTTAATGTCATCTACAGAAATAATGTTAATTTGATTTTTAATGTCATTAGAACAATCATTTTCAATGCCATGTCGTTTTACATTTATTATGTGATTTATCAATCCTCAGTTTGTTATGTATCTTTTGAGATTGTGATATACATCTTTTCAGAATTTTGTTATATGAAAAGTATTTATCTCTATTTATACCCTTGTTATTACTACAACGAATGTAAGTGATGTAATGCTTTCTTTTAGTAATGCAGCAACGTCTTAAACCTTTTGTAAGCCACCTAGGATGCTTATATCCATTTAATATTTTGGTTCTGATGTAAGGAAAACAAAGGTTATGAAACATGCTGATTAAATCGTGAAACTCTTTAAACGCTTCATTTGTATCTTGTTTTTCTAACACTTCTGAAAAAGATAAGACCGAGATAGCATTCTTAAACTTTCTAAGATTATCACTGCATACATCGCGTCTATATGTAAAATAGTTTCCGAATACAGTATTTGGTTTAACATTAAATGAAATTATTTGCGCAGTTTCATGGTCCGAAAGCGCCAAAAGGAGAACCTCTGATTTAATTTTGGTAATATTGCTGGCAATTTGGTCAACACAAGAAGAACCACGGGTAGGGGATGTGACGTGTGGAACAAGATTATAGTTTTCTAAAATACTTAACAACTGTGACGCACTATTGGTTCTTTTACGAATATCTATGTTCCAATCACCACAAACTATGATTTTCTTCCTTTTAGTTTTCGATGAAAGAATATGCAGTAAGGCATCCAGTTTACATAAAAACGGTTTTTCGTAGTGAGGTCGGGGCACTCGATAGATGTTGACAATAATAATATTCAAGTCCAATAATTCTATGCCACAGCATTCAAAAATATTAGACACGCTTAACTCAGTACAGATGGGCAATAATTTGAAATCAGGTTCGATGGCTTTACTGGTAACGACCTAAAAAAAATTGTAGGCCCCTAATTTGATTCGTACCTATCTTTGATTTCATCATTGTTGGATTTCGTGTATTCATTTATAAAAATATTAATTCATACTTTTGAGTGAATTTCTTTTTACCCGACTGCGCCAGAAGGAGGGTTATGTATTTCGAGAGTATGTATGTATGTTTGTATGTATAATTGTTTGGCACGCTCTGCAGCCTGAACGGCTGGATGGATTTTAGCTTGAGACGTGTCGTTAGATTCGTATTTACTGTGAGAGTGACACTGGATACATCAAAATAAAAAAACAAAATGAAGGATTTTTGGCGCCAAATTCAAATGTTTGACAGGTTCTGCAGCCTAAACGGCTCGATGAATTATAGCTTGAGGGTTATCGTTAGATACGTTTTTACTGTGAGAAGACACTGGGTAAATCAAAATAAAAAACAAAATGGCGGATTTTTGGCGCCTAATTCCAAGGTTAGGCACGCACTGCAGCCTGAAAGGCTCGATAGATTTTAGTTTGAGGGGTGTCGTTAGATACATATTTACTGTGTGAGTGACACTGGGTATATCAAAATAAAAAAAAACAAATTACGGATTTTTGGCGCCAAATTCAAATGAACTCATTCAATAATAAAACTAAAAAAATGAATAAAATAAAAAACGGTAATTTAAAAAACTAAAAAACGCGCCTGCGTTTCTGTGTAATTTGGATATAAAAAACCCTAAAACAAGAAAGTCGTCATACCCGATTGCACTTAACAAGTAACTATTTAGTAATCTGTGACTTAACTAAAGAAAAATTGTAGCAGTCGGGACCCATTCTAGTAATTAAGGCTTAGTGAATTGAGAGCACATACCTATATTACATTGCAGATTACTCCAATATACTGACTAGACGGCTGACTTTCTAGAATGGGTCCCGACTGCTATAATTTTTCTTAAGTTAAGTGCAATCGGGTATGACGACTTTCTTGTTTTAGGGTTTTTCATTTCCAAATTACACAGAAACGCAGGCGGGTTTTTTAGTTTTTTAAATTACCGTTTTTTCTAAGTCGGTATTTAATTTGTTTTTTTAACTTTAGTTTTTTAATTTTTAGTTATAAATTTATAATGCTATCTAGGTAACAACGCTAAAAACCCAACCTACTCGCCAATAGGAATATAATATCATAATGCACGTGTTTCATTAATCGATACAGAGTCTTGTGGCTTCCATCATCATCTCAGCAGCATGACAGTTAAGAAATCAACCCTTCCATCATCAGCTCACCTGAATAATCTAAAAGAATACAACTATAGGTCTATACGAAGTTACGTTTAATATTTGAAGAATTATCCTCCAACTTCTAACTGTTAAGGAGTCAGCTCATCAGCTCATCAACATGAAATGATGACTACCAGACGCAAAAACTTGAATATAACATTAGAAAACACATGAAACACGTAAAACAAGCCCATAAAATTTGCGGGTTGCCCTTGATTTCTCTGGGATTCCATCATCAGATCCTGACTTAGTGACAATGGCACCACCTTGGGAGTATATTCTTTCGAACAAAAAAATAATTTTAAAAATCGGTCCACAATTGACAGAGTAATCGATGAACATACATAAAAAAACGAAAATAAAATCGTTCCGTGGAACATACAACCTCCTCCTTTTTTGAAGTAGGTTAAAAATAGGCAGGTCAGTACCCTACATTCATTTTTCATTAATATTCAGTACCAAACTGCACCCGTTGTTTAATGGAAAACTAAGATTTATAGCTTCTATCTAACGAGACGCAGGGGGAGGTTCCACCCCTTTGTTGTTGATATTCAGACTATGCGCACGGAGCGTTACGCTTCCTCGTTTATTATGCGGACGGCGATGGAGTGGAACTCCTTGCCTGCGTCTGTGTTTCCCGACTCCTACAATTTGGGGATCTTCAAGGCGAGAGTGAATAGGCATTATTTGAGTTTGCGTGTACCATCCTCGACTACATCGTCACTTACCATCAGGTGAGATATAGTCAAACTCACTCAAATTTTTAATAAAAAAAAAACTGCTTATAGCATTCGGAAGTAGTTTGTCATAAATGCAGTTAGTAAATTATTGTAATGATTTAATGCAACAACATTTCAATGACTTGCGAGCAAGATTTAAGATACGTTTTAAGATACAAGTCTATAAAGACAGTTCTGATCAACGTAATGGTGTCAAAGCAGTCATCCAAACAAAATACGAATTAGTCGAAACTGAAATCTGCGCCCTGATTCTAAGGGAACGTACCCATACTACGTGATCAATTTAGGGGAAGGGGTTTCCTATGTATTCCTTATGGTCACATGAGGGCGAAGACAGGAACTGAAAATTTTAATAAAAAATGTCGCTTCTCTTGAATTGATTGCAATAGTTCTATTGTACGTTACTTTATCATATCTTTATGAATAGAGACTGCAGTCGCTGCGACACTTACGTTAGTACTAATATATATACTGTGCTTCAACCCAGTACGATCTTTTGTGTCTACCCCTATAAGCTTCGCTCTCTAACCTACTCGAAGATGTGCTGCATAAATACAGCAATTTCGCTGAGTAGAAAGTGAGTCATCCGGTTTTGGTTAGCCATCACCAAGGAGGTACATACGCTTACTAAAGAATAGAATAGAATAGAAAATGTTTTATTCACGAACCAACACAACTCGCAACAGATTTAAATTTCACCATACTAGGGAAAAGATACAAAGTTACATATAGCCGGTAAAAGCATCGGTGGCTCAACCGGTAACGACTCGGTCCATCTAACCAGAGGTACCGGGTTCAAATCTGGACGGCCAATGTACCAATGAGTTTTTCAAAAACTTACGTACATATACTTACCGATTGCTTTAACGGTGAAGGAAAACATCGTGAGGAAACCTGCACACGCCTGCGAAGAAACTCGAAGGTTGTGTGTGAAGTCGACCAACCCGCACTGGGCCCGCGTGGTCGACTAAGGCCTAATCGCCCTGATTCAGGGTAGGCTCGAGCCCCTCGGTGGGGACGTATATGAGCTGATATAATAATAATAATACATATAGCCAGTTACTACTCAGAACACTATAATATACTACGTATTACTTATTGTTTTTTTTGTGCCTCGTCGGTGAATAAACGGTTTATCTATTTATTTATCTATCTACCGTGTCACCACAGTGACACAGTAAGTGTTCCATTGATTCTGTATCTCCACCACAGGCCCTGCAGGTCGAATCATTCGTTTTTTTCGGGTGTTCATTTGTGCCAAAGTGATCCGTCAACTTCCCTGTTATCCCTGATACATGTCCTGCTGTATCTCCATTTTTAGTTGGTTGTACTTGTTGTTACCTCGCCAATGAAGAGCATGGAGTGTTTGAATCCATCCGTAGATAGCCATGTCAGTTTATGTCTTCCTTCGGCCTGCTTATTTAACGTCCTAGTCATATAGCGCTTTAATAGGGAACCTTATCACCGGTTCTGGACCACACATTGTTGACTGTGATCCCATTCTACCCAGTTTGTCTGTTTCTGCGTTGTATTCCACTCCTACGTGTCCAGGGACCCAGACCAGTTGCAGTTTGTTGTGTCGGCCCACCTTGTTGAGGACCTTTACACAGTTCAGCACTAGCCCAGAGTCGACCTTGTAGGAGTCAAGAGCTTTAAGCACAGCTTAGCTATCGCTCAGGACATAGATGGTTTTGTCTTTGACTTTACATTATACTTGTGCGTAATTTTACGTGTTTTTTTTTGTTTATTTTATTATTTAGATAAATAATTTTTGTATTTATTTCAGTGACACAAAACGTATTGTTTAATTAAACTACTGAAAACCAGGGGGGATCTTGACATAAAATAAGAAAAATCCTTTTTATTGTACACACTATAAAATTAAAAACTAACACATGTAAAAACAAAATCCTATGTAAGTACGTAGGTATACTATGTGGAGTCGCAGGTGGGGTCAGGCCAAAAATTGGTCACGTAGTATGGGTACATTCCCTAAATGTTTCGAGTTCGATTCGTTACACGGGATCGGCAAAATAGTCCAACGGATTCATGACAACCTTATAAAGACAAAACAGTTGAATCCGTTCGCCGACTTCGTGTAAGAAAACGAACTTTAGAATCAGGTGGCTGGTATGTAAGGGTTGAAATCTGTCGGGCCTGCAGCTGGGCTACGTAATCTCCAATAGATCACTTCGTGGAGCACCTAAGAGAGGTGATAAAACTATGTCAAAAAAGTAATAAACTTAATTAATTAATTATCTTGAATCCACGTATAAAAGAGACAATGCGGTAAGTACCTCGACACGACGACATAGCAACGACGACGCGACGGGTAGATTACGAAATACGTGGAGAAATTGGAATATTTTCCTAAATCCCCGTTTCAAACTAAATTCGCAACATTACAACTGTAATAGTAGAAAACTCCTTTAGAATTGTTTCAGAGCCACTTGTGTAAATATTACATTTTCAAGTCAGTAGTGGCGTATAGGCGGGCGCGTACGCAATGCGTCTCCTTTCAGTCGCTATCAAACCTCCTTGCGCGCCGTTTACACTTTTTTCTCTTTTTTTTCCGTGTGCCAACTGACATGTGTTCAAGTTTAGAAATACAACCTTTTTCGAACGCTAGTTGACTATGGAAACAGTTGTTTTGGAGTTTTCGGTAAGTTGTTCAGAATTATAATATCCATTTTCATGTAATGTTAACTAGTTAACCAAATCTAATTATATAAATTGTAGGCTCATAATATAATTTTACACAATTATGGCGATGGGTGTAAGTAGTTTTTTGAACATTTTGATGTTAGCGAAACATGGCTATTACTTGACATTAGAGTTGAAATTAACGCAAATAGTAGGTAGGTACTTAGGCTACTAGGATAATGACGTCAAGACTCGACGCTACGGCATACGGCTCTGTACATTTATATTCCACGTGGAAAAATCGAATTAGCTTGCTTAGACAGAGGTGTGTTGTAGGTTTTATACAGATTAAAGGGGGGTTTCGAGAAACTATATTAATTAGGGGAGTTTATTTCAGTTTCACCCGAGTCAACTTAATATAGGTCGTTTAAACAATTTTTAAACACATTTGTGTTTCTCGAAAAGTGTTATTCTGCACGCCAGCATACATGGCTTGAAAGTAACCTAATCTCTAAATGCCAGTGCACATGCCTTGAAACTAGAGATGGACAAGCACAAGGTTTTTATCCAAAAACTGAGTTGAAATCCAGATTTATTCCTGGATCCACCCAAGGGTCCTCATGAGTTTTTACTTGTTATTTTTGGGTTGAACCGGGTTTTACGTACCGCCCATTTGTACTTGAAAGTGAATATTTACGCCTAAAGTGGCAGGGTGTAAGTCAATTTTGTATACCGGTGTTACCTCCCAGCCGACACCACGTGGGGCGGGAGCCACTGTGTTTTCAGCAGAGCTCAAGAGTTTTCAGTATAAGTGCACATAGTAAAGATACGTAGCTTCAAGATAGGTTTTTTTTTTTTTTTTTATTTACAATTGATAAACCATAAAGATAGACAATCGTATAGATAAACTCATAATGCTGAGCCAATTATTGTAGAACCTCCAAAGCAAAGCAATCACTGCCTTTACAGAATTTCAAGAAGACTAAGTATAAACTTCAAGGCAATTCAAGACTTCAACATTATTACGAATTCAAAAGGAAAAACAGAATACTTACAGGATTATTTCATTGTCCATCTGTCTGTCTGTCTGTCAAGACCCTATTTCTCAGGAACGCGTGGAAGTAGCAAGTTGAAACGAATATCAAATACTTGGGTCTACTACGTCTACTACTTCGACCACATATACAAAAACAGGCCAAGTGCGAGTCGGACTCGCACGGGAAGGGTTCCATACCATTATCTATGAAAATCACGTTTGTTGTATGGGAGCCCCCCTTAAATATTAAATTTAAAGTGAATACATAACTATATCATCATTACAGCTCATATACGTCCCCACCGAGGGGCTCGAGCCTACCCTGAATCAGGGTGATTAGGCCTTAGTCGACCACGCGGGCCCAGTGCGGGTTGGTCGACTTCACACACAACCTTCGAGTTTCTTCGCAGGCGTGTGCAGGTTTCCTCACGATGTTTTTCCTTCACCGTTAAAGCAATCGGTAAAAGCGTCGGTGGCTCAACCGGTAACGACTCGGTCCATCTAACCAGAGGTACCGGGTTCAAATCTGGACGGCCAATGTACCAATGAGTTTTTCAAAAACTTACGTACATAACTATATATTCTGTGATTATTTCAAGCGTCTACCTGTTGCCGTTATCAATATCGAGCAAAAACAAGTGAAATAAAATTACATTTGTTGTATGGGTGCCACCTTAAATATTTATTTTATTCTGTATTTTTTGTATTTGTTGTTTTATAAATAATAATAATAAATAAATCAATTTTTATTTCAGATTTAAAAATCCATAGAATTGTTAGTTCAACCACTTAAAAACTATATACATCATCTGTTAAAATTTCAACTGTCTAGCTATTACTGTTCATGAAATACAGCCCGGTGACAGACGGACAGTCTGACAGCGAAATCTCAGTAATAGGGTCCCGTTTTTACCCTTTGGGTACGGAAACCCAAAAACTTGACTCACAATCACGCGGGCGTAAAATTCCGAATGTAAAGTCCATCTTTTTACTCGTGGAGATGTACTTTTCCGCCAGTTTTACGTAATATCGCGGTCCGCTAACACGAATTGCAGCTTTAAGGAGTGCAAAAACATGTATGGTCAAAGGTCTACACTTCGAATGTATGGTTGAAGGTCTACTATCATATCAGCTCATATACGTCCCCACCGAGGGGCTCGAGCCTACCCTGAATTAGGACGATCGGGCCTTAGTCGACCACGCGGGCCCAGTGCGGGTTGGTCGACAGGTCTACTAATAATAAACAATGAACAGACGTGGTCGTTTTATCGCCGTTTACGTCATATATTTTGATACTCGCATCTACATTCCGTTGACCTAGAATCATGAAATTTGTTAAGAAGCAAGGTCTTAAAAAAAATTGCGTTTACAAACTTACATTTGCAGTTGGAGAATTGGCCGTCGCGTACATCGATGTACGAGAGAACTCCTGGGTTTCTTACGCAAACGTGTTTTGGTACGGAACCTCAGTACGCGAGTTCAACTCGCATTTGCCCCGTTTTTTTTTTTCAAGAATAATGAACTGCCCACTGTGTAGTAGGCCTTATTGAGTTCTAGCAACTCGCAAAGTTTCATCAAAGCGGTAATATTACCATTTTCGTTATTTTTGACTTCAATTACTCCTAAACAATAGAAAAACCAAGGTTGTAAAAAATACCCTTTTTGTTGATGATGTTCCTTAAAGTCAAAAGCTTTTAGAAACAAGATTGAGCAGTTTTGGCTCGATAGAAAAAAAAATCACAAAGATAGGTCTACACCCTTACTTTTAACTCTAGTTATGACTAATATTTTGAAGTATAAATTTTTAAAAATATATACAACAATATTTGTCATGATAATGCAAAGTGAACAATGTTATTATTTTTTATACTTTCATTGTAGTTTTTGATTGAAACGAAAAAAACAGTGAAAAAGTGTGATTATTTTCTTTTAATCTTTACACGTAAAGAAAAAGACAGAGACAACTGTTCCAATCAATACCTCGCTTAAAAATCGTTAGTCATTTTTAAACAAACAACTTGGGTTTTTTATGGGCGGTACTTTATACAGATTTTACCTAGAATTACGAACTACCGTGGTTAGTATGGCCATAATGAGATAAAGCAACGTACAGTTTCAGCAAATTATTAAATCCATTTTTGAGGAAGAAAAAGTGATTTTTACCGGTGTTTTCTCGTGGCCCCACTAATTCCTCCCACTGGCGGTACCTTCTTCTCGTACACTCTCTGATTGATACGTTACTATAGTGGCAACCCTAAAAAATAAATATAGTAAAACTTTGAAAACAAAAGAGAGAGTTAAATAAAGAGTTCACAAACAAACAATTAAAAAAGACTGAAGATAGAAATATAGAAATAATGTTGCCCTAGCCCGAACTGAACCCTAATTAAGGCGCCGGAGCACCTGAAGGGCGCACATTTTTATTTATAACCGACTGCGCCAGAATGAGGGTTATGTTTTTAGAGTATATGTATGTATATATGTATGTCATCATCATCATATCAGCTCATATACGTCCCCACCGAGGGGCTCGAGCCTAGCCTGAATTAGGGGGATCGGGCCTTAGTCGACCACGCGGGCCCAGTGCGAATTGGTGGACTTCACACACCACCTGCGAGTTTCTTCGCAGGCGTGTGCAGGTTTCCTCACGATGTTTTCCTTCACCGTAAGAGCGTCCAACAAACGTACATATGAAATCTAAATTCGAAATCACATTGGTACGTGGCGGGATTCGAACCACGACCTCCCGGACAGGAGGCGGCGGCCCTAGCCGTTACGCCACCGATGCTCAATATATGTATGTATGTTTATTTCTTTGGCACGCATTTCGGAGTGCGAGGTATCATTAGGTATGCCAGTTCTCCATTGCGTTGGGGAATCTCGGTTAGCCCGTTTCCATCTTCGGCATCATCAGGTGAGATGATGCCAAGGGCTTACCAATTGTATATATAAAAAAAAGATTCGCCTTGATCACGTAAGTGACATAATCGTAGGATACATTTTTACCCAACTGGCCAAAAATAGAGGTTATTTAATTATTTGGCACGCTCTGTATCCGACGCTCTTACGGTGAAGGAAAACATCGTGAGAAAACCTGCACACGCCTGCGAAGAAACTCGCAGGTTGTGTGTGAAGTCGATCAACCCGCACTGGGCCCGCGTGGTCGACTAAGTAGTCTCGAGTCCCTCAATAGGGACGTATATCTCATATGATCATATGATCGCTGATATGATCATCTGTAGCCTACACGGCTTGATGGATTTTGGAGTGCGACGTGTCGTCTTAATCCCGTTACTAAATAAGATACAAAAGAGGGTTCTGTTTTTATGAAGTCGGGTATTTAATTTTTAAATAATTCCGTTATTTAGACTATATATTGTAAGACGATCGATCCTCATCAAAATCTCTCTCTCTACTACTCTAAAACTTTACTGCCCCAACGACCATCTGTTCTGTGTGTTTTTGCCATCACAATACCTTATTCACTTATTCGTCGCTGGAAAGTAAAAACGATGGACTCTACGAGGAGACCTTCTGCAGCCGACCCGATAAAAGGGCGAAGAAGAAGAAGAAGTTCGAGTGTAAGCAAGTGACAGTAGTGACCCGAGCGGAATGAGCAAACTATAATGTCCAGCTAGTTTGTTCGCCCCGGCTCGTGTCGCCGACCGTCACGGTGTCACCATCACCATCACGACTCCACTCTACAAGACCGACCGTCACGATGTCACCATCACGACTCCACTCCACAAGACCGACCGCCACGGTGTCACCATCACACATCACGACTCCACTCCACAAGTCAGACTCGGGAGCCTACAAGTCTGAAGAAGTTTAAGAAGAAACATCGACAGTTTATCGCGCCTGTATGTTTATGCGGATGGTGGCGTATCGGGAGCCGAGTCGTTCCTTTCTCTTTTGGCTGAGGAAAGCGACAGCTGACTCTTGCGTTTTACTCGTTACCTGCTGCTGTCTGTGTGAACTGGCCTTAGAGCAGTCCTGTATTCTTTAAGGAACTGGCCTTTGTCAAAGTATGTAGCATGGAAAATTCAGTATTTTTTTTATTGTCTGTAACTTTTATTGACAAATAATATTGTGTTTCATAGTCCCAATGACTTAAGGGATAATTATTTTATATCACAATTAAGGTCTAACAAAATTAGCTGAAACTATTTTAACTGGTGCTCCTACCCATGAAACTGAACAACTTTCCCCATGAAACCCATAGTCAAATCGCAAAAAAAAAATTGGCTCTCCCATACTAACTCGATCAGCTGATCATCAGCCAACTTAGTATTGGAAGTTCACCATTTTTTTTGAGATTTGACTATGGGTTTCACGGGGAACGTTGTTCAGTTTCATGGGTAGAAGCACCAGTTAAAATAGTTTCAGCAAATTTTGTTACACCTTATATATGCATTATTTTACATATAAACATTCTCTAACATTTTTATAGTTATTTATTTCTAACATTATTAATAACTGTTCATTGAGTTCATTTGAGTTTGTGGACTATGAGAAAGCCTTTGATTCGGTTTGAACCTGGGCTGTGTTACAGTCTCCTCAGCGGTGCCAAATTGACTATCGATATATCGAGGTACTGAAGTGTTTGTATGAAAACGCCACCATGTCGGTTCGCCTACACTACAGGATCAAAACTCGGAACCTATCCGGCTACATCAAGGGGTGAGACAGGGAGACGTCATATCTCCGGAACTGATGTTCCTCCATGCCGAGTTGGTAGAGTGGCTTGGTCCCACTGTGCACTGTGCACTGCTCCTCGTTAAGTGCCACGTTTGTATTTCATTATTTATCAAGTATTAATGAATTATTTGTCATAAGATTTAATTGTTATCGTTTTGTAAGTAAGCAGGTTTTCTTTAAGTGTTTTCGAATAAACATCATTATTTATTAAATTTTGTAAAACGTTTTTGTGAACATTTTTGAATATCTATAACTTGATTTTAACCAAATTTAAATTTTATTTATTTGTTTTTATAAGAGACAATTTTTGCCCGCAACTTTTTTATGATTGTCGTTGAGGGAGAGTTGATGTGCGCGAGCCGCAAGCGGCTCGCGAGCGTGTACATGTGTTTTCCCCAGATCCAGGAACTATATCGGGCTGTTCTAATTAGTAGTCTATGTTACTTTCCACCCCCTCAACCAATTCTAGACAAAAAATCACATCTATCCGTTGTTCCGTCGTTGCGACCTACTTGCACGAGCGTGAAAATGAGTTTTCCCTAGATCCCTCGGGAACTATGTCAGGATATGCTAATTAGTAAATAATGTCATTTCCCACCTCCTCAACCATCTCTGTGCAAAAAATCACACCAATCCATTGTTCCGTTCCGTTGTTCTCTTCCACGAGACACTCGCCTTGCAGAGTACCAGGACTAGCGTCTTGGCTGCAAGACCTACCGTAGTTGGTCTTTGCCCTCGCCTCACGGTGTTGGCAGGAATAGCGGCCCTCACTATATGACCTAGCTGTCGGTGAGTGGGGACGCTATATCATAAACCTGGTAGTTTAGCCTGGTAGATATACGAGAGGGAATGTTCCGTTGGGATACCCGATTTTTTCTATTTTTATTTAGAGGTGAGCTACAGGTAAAAAAATTACCCGTGGTCCACCCAGGTGAACCAAACAGGTGGACCACGGGCAACACCCGAAAAAAAATAACCAAAAAAAGAGTATTTTTTCCGTTCCCTCAGAAACTGCATTGGACTATGCTATTTTCAAAATAAAAAATAGCCATGTCCTTCCCAGTGACACAGGCTACCTGCATACCAAATTTCATCAAGATTGGTCGAAGAGAAAAGGTAACAAACAAACATATTTTCACATTTACAATATTAGGATAAAATAAACCGGCCAAGTGCGAGTCGGGCTCGCGCAACGGAGGTTGCGTACCACCACACCACTACTCTATGTGTCTATAATAATGTTGTATATTAATTACAAACAAAATACATCAATGCGAGCGACATATACTCAGTTCGGATTCCTCAGCGCCACATTATTTGCAGTCTTACTTCAGGCACACCCTGGACACTTCATACAACGGGCCAAAAATGACATTTTCAAAAAAGGTATGACGGTTTTCAAAAAAGGTATGACGGAACAAACAAAATGGCGTCGAAATACTATACGTTCGACAACCAAACTGTAGCCGAGATTTTGTTTGCTTCGTCATTTGTTTTTAGAATTGTCATTTCACGACCGTTGTATGCAGTGTCCGGGATGTGGTAATAGGGTCCTTTCCTGGTACGGAGCCCCAAAAATGTGTAATTTTTGACTCATATACTTAATACGGGTATGAAAATACCAATATTGAACTATGTTCAAAGTTTCCAGTGTTGTTCTACCATATTTTGCCGCTATACAGCCTCATTACAGCAAATAAAAAATCACATTGTACTACCTTTTATAGTCGATTCAAAGTTTTGGCCACAGCAGTTGCGAGTGCGATGAGGATTGGCTTTTAACATGCATTTTGATTTACATCTCCTTAAGTAACGAGGATCAAATTTTGAAAAATAATTATACCTTTCCATATGAGTGAATAGCCCTTCTACACGATAGCCCACAAATACTCACTGCTCGTCAAACTTGCCCCCTTCAAAAATCACCCAAAAGAATATCTAACACGTATCTAATGATTATGCCAAAGAACAACTCTCGAAAACGTTCCACATCTCTGACAGCGAAGTAAAATATCTCAAAAGATTGCTAAAAATTGGTATAAAAATGGCATACCTTCTTCTTGTGGTTATTCTTACTGGGTGGGTAACATAAAATTGGTCCGAGTATTAAATTAGTGGCAGTTTAAAATTCAATATATAATATATAATTTGTGGGGCAGTGTATAAGATTCTACAATAAAATTCCAGAAAATGTAACTACTCGTAGTTTGTCAGAAAATAAATTCAAGACTCATGTCAAAAAATGCTTGTGCTCTAGAAGATATGAAATAATACATTCATTCAAGGATTCAAGGTGTAATGAAATAGTCGTTCGAGGTGCGCACGACGCAACCACCGGTACTGACAGAATATCAGCGTTGTGGAGCTGTGGGAACACAATCCACAACATTTATACTAGTCCAGTAAATAAAAGATTTGAGATTGCATTAAAGACACCTGAGTAAAATGGATTGGAAATAATAGTGTTATTATTCTTTTATGCATTCGTGGCAATTTCGTGACAAAATGTTCTTTAGTCTCTTAGAAATACCTAAAGTAGCCTTTTAATTTTTATACGCTAAACAATAATTACAAATTGGGTGAAAACTAAGATTTATAACAATGAACTCCTTAAAATTATGGTACTTAAGTTATCTCTGGTTGTAGGCATAAAATTCTTAACATTACGATTACTTTTATTTAATTGTGAGAAAAACAATACTTACAAAATAGAGCCCTCGGAGATTTTTATGTTCTTATCATCCAAATTTAAACCTCGAACATGTGTTAAATTATCCCTAAGGTGACTGTTCAAGAACCTAGTTAAAAAATGTTTTTTTTATATTTCTCTATTTTACATAAAAGACATACGAAATATTTTCTTGGTTATGCCATTACACTTATATGCTTTATTATAAATCATCATTATCCCTTGTTTAAATTACAAAGGTTCTTCAAAAAACGCAAAAACCTACAATAAATAAAACGGTAATTAAATTTGTAACATCGGGAAAGCGCGTGACCTTTGACGCATGATAAGGACAGCATGTGACAAAGATGGAGTTATCGGGCGAGAAAAAGACAAAGCGCACGGAGGTCGGAGATAGCCTGCAAAGCATTGCAATGTTTACATACGCTTGCCCATCGCCACATTGGACATTACATATTTGATATTACATACATTGCCACGACTCAGTCAGTCTACGACTGTCCTTCTAAGGAAGATATTTTGGAGACTTTTCTCTTATTTTTCGTATGTAAAAGTTTCATTTTTTTTGTTACTCTTCGATCCTGTTTCTTGTAAGGATTAAAAGACTGTATTATAACAACGGAGGTTAAAATACTAGAATAGTCAGAAATCGCAAAAAAAAACTTTTCCCATACTTTTTGTAATTTTTTTGCGATTTTTAATTTCTAGTACTCAACTCAAACCTCAGTCGGTTTGATAGTCTTTAAACATGATCAAATGGCATCATAAAGTTTTTGTATAAATTAAAAGTTATCTTGCTGACTGTTCACTTTTATAAGCTGTGAATGGGGGCCAAAATACCTTCCAAAGTTAACGACAGTCTCCTAAGGTACCTGCCATTACTGAACCGTCTCAAAGGGCAAGCCTGTATTGTAACCAACTAAAAAAATTGAATTTTGTATAGGATGACCGTACCTTATTTCAAATCACCACCACCACCACCCCCATGTACTTTTTATTAATCGGTAGGGTTGGGAATTACAATTAAAACCGTAATTAATCATAAAATCCATGGAAAAAAATGACAAACATAAAAATATTCTACGGCTCTAATACCAGCCCTTTTGTACCCAGAGCGAGCCTGTGTACCTAATAACAGCCTAGGGTAGGGTTATGCCTATGGAGTTTTTGTGTTGAATTGTTGGTTTTAATGAATAAATAAGATAATAAGTAAAATTAATCATCATCCATCAGCATATCAGCCGAAGGACGTCCACTGCTGTACATAGGCCTCCCCCAAGGATTTCCACGACGACCGATTCTAAGCTACCCGCATCCAGCGGCTTCCCGCGACCTTCATCAGGTCATCGGTCCACCGAGTGTGAGGCCTGCCTACGCTACGTTTTCCGGTGCGCGGTCGCCACTCGAGAACTTAACTGCCCCAATGGCCATCCTTTCTACGAGCTATGTGCCCCGCCTACTGTCACTTAAATTTAACGATTCTGAGAGCTATTTCGGTTACTTTGGTTCTCCTACGGATCTCCTCGTTTCTGATTCGATCACGCAGAGAAACTCCGAGCATAGCACGCTCCATTGCCCTTTGAGTGACCTTGAGCCTTCTTATGAGGCCCATAGTAAGCGACCATGTCTCAGTTCCATATGTCATAACTGGCAACACACACTGGTCAAATACCTTGGTCTTAAGACACTACGGTATTTGGGACATGAAGGTATTGCGAAGCTTCCCGAACGCTGCCCAGCCGAGTTGGATTCGACGATTGATCTCTTTCTTAAAGTTGAACCTACCTAACTGAACTGGATATCCCAGGTACACATATTCAGTAACAACTTCTAACGTAAAGCCTCCAACCTTTAGAGGAGTAGGTGCGACACGGACGTTAGACATAACTTTCGTCTTGCCCATGTTCATTCTAAGACCTACTTGTTAAGAGGCTCTACTGAGACCATCGAGCATTGTGCCTAAGTCGTCCATAGTCTCAGCCATGACCACGATATCGTCAGCGAAACGAAGGTGGGTGGGTGATGTACTCGCCGTTGATATTATTGCCGAGTCCACCCTAGTCCAAAAGCTTAAAAACATCTTCCAGGGCGGCGGTGAACAGTTTCGGAGATATGACGTCTCCCTGTCTCATCCCTCGCTGCAACCAGATAGGTAGCGAGTTTTGGTCCTGGAGGTGAACCCACATGGTGGCGTTTTCATACAAATACTTCAGTACCTCGATATATCGATAGTCAATTTGGCACCGCTGGAGAGACTGTAACACAGCCCAAGTTTCGACCGAATCAAAGGCTTTCTCATAGTCCACGAACGCTAAGCATAGTGGCTGATTGTACTCTTCGGTATTCTGTATAATCTGCCGCAGCTTATGTATGTGGTATGTGGTACTATAGCCTTTTTGGAAACCGGCTGGAAGTCTTCAAACCTACGTGCGAGACGATTCGTAATGACTCTCGAAAACAGCTTGTAGACATGGCTCAGAAGTGAGATGGGTCTATAGTTCTTCAGCCAGTGTTTGTCGTCCTTTTTGAAGAAAAGCACGACCACTCTTCTTTGCCATGCCTTAGGTATTTTTCCCTCGAGTATAACGGAATTAAATAACCTCTGAAGAGCTTTAAGTACCGGTGTTCCACCTGCTTTCAAAAGTTCAGCTGTAATATTATCATCACCCGGTGCCTTATTGTTCTTGAGCAGTTTCAGAGCCATTCTAATCTCGTACAGGCTGATGTCCGGGATATCTTCGGTATAGCGTCGGGTTAATCTGACTCTTGGGTATTTGGCTAGATCGCTGACAGGCAGACATGTAGTCGTGTACAAGTGTCCGTAGAACTTCTCAACTTCTTCCAGCAACTCAGTCTTAGATGATATGATCCAGCCATCCTCTGTATTAAGCTTAGTCAGTTGGTTTTGTCCAACACTCTCTATCCGGACCATATTGTTCATAAGGGACTTGTGGACTAGAAACCCGACACCACCCTGGGACAGTTGGTCACCCTCCCGGAAATAGAGCAGGTTTCCGGATTTAAGGATTACAGTGTCCTCCTCCTCCCTTCGGACTTCGCACAATCCTACGAATTCAAATGTAAATTCTAATCAAATAGCACAACAACTACTACTCAATGGAAAATCCGCAATACGAAGCAAGCCGATAGCCTTCTGGAACCTTTCTCACACGAGGAGCTTCAAGGGGCACTCAGGAAACTTAAAGATGGAAAGACTGCAGGAATCGACGGCATCTGTACAGAGCAAATAAAGAGATTGGGCACCGCTGCCAGAAACTGGCTGCTAAAGCTATTTAACAACTGCCAGCTCAACATCACAATGCCGAGAGCCTGGAGAAAAACTCACGTTGTGGCTATTCTAAAACCTGACTAACCACCTGAAGATCCAAAGTGCTACAGGCCTATATCTCTTTTATGCCACATGAATAAAGTGTTTGAAAGGCTAATTCTGGATCGCATTTCCCCAAGCCTAGACACTGTGTTAATTAAACAACAGGCAGGCTTCAGGCCGGGAAAATCATGCACCAACCAAGTATTAAACTTCAGACAGTACATCGAAGATGGCTACGAGAAGAACTTAATAACTGGGGTAGCGCTTGTCGATCTTACTGCAGCCTACGACACAGTGAGCCACCGCAGATTAATCCCCAAAGTGTTTAACGCGACAAAGGCCTACCACCTAACGAAAATGATTGAGGAGCTGCTGAGAAATCGAAGATTTTCGTGTCATTCCAGGGAAGCAACAGTAGATTGTGGCGTCAAAAAAATGGACTGCCACAAGGAAGCGTCCTTGCACCTATGCTCTTCAACATATACACGAACGACCAGCCAATCCTACCTAACAAAAAGCACTACCTGTTCGTGGACGACCTGGCTCTCGCTAGCCAAGAAACAGACTTCCCTAGCGTCGTGAAACAACTATCTCAGTCCCTGGTAACTCCATCTATGTACTACGCTGAAAACCAACTCAAGTCAAACCCTAATAAAACCCAGCTCTGTTCATTCCATCCAAAGAATCGTGAGGCAAGCAGACCTCTACATGTATCCTGGCAGGGCTAGCAACTAGAAAACACCTCCATGCCGAAATACCTTGGAGTCACGCTGTACCAACACCAAGATGAAGGTCACCAACTCACCAGTAGGAACATACTACTGCAGCGACTAGCTGGCAGCACATGGGGCGCCAACCCACATACAATGCGGACCTCTGCACTAGCCCTGTGCTATTCAACAACTGAATACGCGTGCCCAGTCTGGACAAACTCTGCTCACAGTGGACACGTAGATGTAGCGCTAAATGAAACCAGCAGACTCATAACCGGCTGCCTTAAACTAAGACCTGTTTAAAAACTGCACTTTCTCACTGGAATTGCACCCCCAGCTGTACGCAGGGAGGCGGCCGCGGCGTAGGAACGCTGAAAACAAATAAACGATGCACTATATCCACTCTACGACCATGTTCCTGCCAAACTGCGTCTTAAATTCAGGAAAAGCTTTATCACAAACAAATGCCTACATGGTGAGACCCAGACAGAATTTAGAACGAACATCAGAATCAACATTCCCTAAAGGACCAATATCAAATTTAAAAAAACAATGGGTTGGTAGTGGTAAGTAATCAAATATCAATAATATAATTCTTCAACAGATTAAAAAAAATATAGTAAAACAGTCAAAATCTTTACGCGATTCAAAATAAAATCTAACAACATTAAATTTTTTAACGTATATTTATGTTTGTGACATCCTTGATTATTAAGGCGTGGCTGTTATTAGGTACTCTGTCGAACCAAATAACACCCCCCCGCCCCGTGCTGCCATTATGTGTCCCATACATTTTATGTTTCTAATTGCAGCCCCCCAAATTTTAACTAAAGCAAATTGCAAATGTTTATTTTGCCAGAAATTCATGTATTTCTATGTCTGTATCAATAACCAAACTAATCACAAAATGTAGAATTGAAAAATCCAAAGAAATACCTGGTTTTAGGAGCTCTCGAACTTAGCAAAAAATAGCAAAATGGCCGACGTGCACGTTTTCTTGGGTTCGATCCTAAACTGACACTGGCATATTCATGCAAGTGTTACCGTTTTTAGTACGTATTTTGTGCAGAATATTAGGTTTTTTTTGGTACTTTTCCCTGGTAGGTATTGCCTGTAGATACCTTATTATTTAAGCAGAAAGACGAAAAGGCTGCAACTAGGAGCAGGTTGCTATTAGGGGCGTCCCTACTTGCGCGGGGTAATGAAGCGATTTGTGCGAAAGCGCGCGCGTGCGTCAATAAATGATGTAAAAAAGCCGGCCAAGCGCGAGTCTGACTCGTGCACCGAGGTTTACGTAAAATCTTGTAGGCATATAATATAGTATGTATTATTTTGTAACTAGGAATTTACGGTATACGGACTATTTCTTTTACTTGTGCTATCAGACATTGCTTCTTACCAAATTTCATGATTCTAGGTTCACAGCAAGTAGGTACCCCAAAGGTTTTAATTCCCTTGCGAGTGTCAAAATAATATGTGGCATATCTTTTTACAGCTCCAACTGTCTGTGATCGACTTATTTGATATTGAATTTTCCCACGGGAGCTCTTGAATTTTCCGGGATAAAAACAGAGATATGCTATATATAAGGGGAGGTAGATAGGTTACATGCGTCTAAAAAGTGAGGCAAAAAAAAGATGCCAATTGGCATCTCTTTTCTTAGTAACATTCAGTGCAATAGAAGGGAACTACCTATAACATTGTGTGCGTAAATGGCTTCGATTTTCAAATGTTGTTTGTTAGTGCATAACCCATCTATGGTAACAAATCTCTGGATAAAAAGTATATATTCCTATATGTTAACCCGGGCTATAAGGAACCACCATACAAAATTTCATCAAAATCGGCCTGGTAGTTTTTGCGTGATGCGTGAACAAACAGACAGACATTTTTGTTTTGTTTTAGCCTCTAAATCGTTAGTAATGTCCACAACATTTATTATTCTCCAAAAATATTTCATGTAAGACACGGCCCCGTTACATTTTTATTATATGTATAGATTAATTTCAACTTGATACCTTCACGCTTTCCTTGTCGACAAACAGACGAACAACGAAGTAATCCAATAAGGGTTCCGTTTTTTCAATTTGAGGTATGGAACCCTAAAAAGGGGTAATTATACTAGAGACGCGCCGAGTACTCGGTTCGGCAAACCGTACCTCAAAAGAAAAAACGGAACCCCTATTCCTATAAGGGTTCCGTTTTTTCTTTTCAGTGATCCTTCACTTCGTTGTCTGTATGTCTGTCTGTCCATTTGTCAAGACCGTTTTTCTCAGGAACGCGTAATGGAGGTATCAAGTTGAAATTAGTACCAAATACTAAAGTCTCCAATCACTTGAAGCTGTGAAAAAGTCAAACCTCAACGTCAACGCAGTCAAAAGATACGGGCGTTTATGCCGTATATTTTGACACTCGCGAGGGAATCGAAACCTATTAGGGTACTTCGCGTTGACCTACAATCATGAAATTTGGCTAGAAGCAAGTAAAGGAAAAAATCCTAAAACCGTAAATGGCTGCGACATACCTATACATACGCTAGAGTACGTAACGTGCTAGAAGGCGCGCGCCTGCGAAAGCCGCGGCTCCCCGTACCCCGCCCATTCCTCTCGCGAGTAATATCATTTATTAGATTATTATTGAGAGTGGTAAATAGATTCTTCGGGGATTTCTTTGTATTTTAGTTAAAAAAATATATAACTTTTAGAATACGTAAAAATATTTAAGGTGTCTTTAATGTACGAGGGTTAAAATCAAATAAAATTTAATAAAAAAATAAATATCAAAGATACCTCGGAGATAATTCTCATAGTTATTGTTAGTGATCATTTACCCATTGTAACAAAATATCACTTTCGTTGCTGTATTATTTTACAAGTAAATTTTTTTTAAACATAAAATAGTGAATATCCACTCGATCTATCGATTTTGACCGGGGATAATTACTAATACAATCAAAACGTTTTACAAGAAGCTCTTATGAAAAAAATCACCAGTTTTGCATTTTATGTTCACACTCAAATTTAATTTTATTGCTTTATGGACTAATTACTCCATAATTATCAAAAATATTCAAGAGATAATTATGAACTTAATTTGTTCAATTAATTAACTGATACATTCTAAGTTTTCACTCCAAGTGCATTTAATGCAACCTACTCCATACAAATGTTCCTAGATTGACTGGACTATACTGAGTCAGCGCCTATTCATTGGCATTACTCATCGTTCGTCCTGTTTGTGTTTAACTTAGTTTTTAATTTTGCTTTATTACGTCTTTTATTTTAATCTTGTTCTTTGTGTCAAATGTTTAAACTGTCAATGAATAAATGATTTATCTATCTATATCTATCTATCTACATTATGTAAGTAAATGATACAGATATATATGTTGATTCTATAACAAATACCATTACCTGAGACTTTAATCTGAATCATGACATTATTTGTAATATTCAATAAGTTTTTTTTGACTATTTAAAAGTGTGTGTAAACACCTATTTAAAATAAATTATTTTGATTTTTAATATAATGAACAGGACCTGAACGTTCGCCTGGAAGGTATTCGAGGGGATTCTGCGGACAGCGATATGCACTTTTTCTTTTTATAGAGTTCCGTACCTAAAAAGGAAAAAACGGATCCCTTATAGGATGGATGACTTCGTAGTCCGTCGGTCCGTCCGTCTCTCCAAGACCCTTTATCTCTGGAACGCGTGTGGGTTTCGAGTTGAATTTCAAGCCACATACTCCGGTCTATAGTCCCTTGAAGCTGTGAAAAACTATAACTTTTAAGTTAACATAAAAAAAAATACGGCCGTTTATGTCGCTAAAAACGTACATTTCGACACTCTCAAGGGAATCACAATTTATAGGGTATTTTCCGTTGTCCAATAACTATGAAATTTGGTAAGTAATACGGAAAAATCTGAAAACGGTACATTTGTAATTAAATTATAAATAATATAATCTTAATTTAAAGTATACATACGTAATGAATTAATGCAAGGAATGGCGGTTCAAATTTTGCATTTAGTTAACCGTGTCATCTGGGGTATCCTATGAAAGAGCATATTTGGCACAAGCTTAAACAGATTTTTAATTATTCTTATGATGTATAATTTTCTATTTATGACGAAGAATTAAAAAAAAAACTTTTATATATGTACGAGTATAGGTAGGTACCTAATAATTTTGGTATGTAGTACCTAACTGTTTGTAGTGTTATGATTTATAATATGTACTTACAAATTTGTACGGAACCCTCGGTGGGCGAGTCCGACTCGCACTTGTCCCGTTTTTTATGTCTTAAGCTCATTTTTTAAATAATTCTTTTAGATATCAAAATAAGAAAATAGATAAAAGGATAATGCAGTATTTATGAATATCGTATTTTAATACTTATTATCCTATTCCCGACGAAGACAAATGCAAAAACACAAATGTAGATGTAGATTTTTTGAGATAATTTACCTCGCTGTCAGACGTAGCGCAATTTTCTATGAGCGTTACTACTTATTTTTTTCAACTTCCTCTCTGATATGACGGACTAAGACGGAGTGATCTTGTATGGGTTCCTTTTTGTCCTTGTGATATACGGAACCTTGAAAATATTGGACTTTTCTATCATGAAATCGTGAGTAGAAGGAGGCGGGCTTTGCTGACCAGCGTAGAATCTCAAACTCAGAGCTAAGTATAGGTACCTACCTATATGTTTGTTAGATATGTCAACACCTATGTGTTTCTCAACATTCGAATGAAAAACAGTTAAATCATTTTCATTAAAACTAGCGTGAGTGATATTGAGGTAAAATCTTTATCGTATTTGAAGACCGAACCATATTTTATACCATTTCAATCCATTAATTATTCGTTATTTTCTGGCATACCTACGTTTTTCTTGAAAATTTTCAATAGTGTTTTAGGGGCCAACCTGAAACGCTTAACTTTGAGCGACTCTAGTGAAACTTAGACACAACTAGCGGCCGACAATGTTAGTATAAATAAAGTTTACCTAGTGTTCGATGTCGTAAGGTTTGACTTTATCCATTTTATTTCGTTTTTGCAGAAAGAACTAGGGGGATCCGGTCACTTAGGGCCACTTTCCTCTCACGGCCACATACCTGGCATGCCCTCATCCCTGAACGTCCATGTCGCTCGAACGACCATAACACTAGAAAGGCCACGTGCTTTCAGTTCGAGTTCGTCATTTTCTTAAACTTGTCTTTTTTCTAAATTGTCACTTTCCTAACTCGTCACCTTTTTAACTCGCCTTTTTCTGCTACCCATGGGGGGGAGCCTCGCTTCGCGAGGCTCTTTGACTGTATAATCAATCAAACCTGACCGAACCTAATATTGCTCGCTTCGCTCGCTCATTTACAGTTTTTTTACTTAGTTTTATCTTAAAAAAAATGTACAATAAAAGAAGTGGTCGTTCAAGGAAATGTATGAAAAAAGAAGTGGACGAACAAGGAAATGTACAAAAAAAGAAGTGTTCGTTCAAGGATGTGGGCGAACTAGGAATTTGGATAGTGGCCATTAGAGGAAGTGGCCGTAAGTGACGAACACATCCGACAAAACCTTTCCTTTTAAAATCTTCGATTGTAGTTCCAGTTCCCAATAGACAGAAATTGTTTTAAACGAATTCCTTGTAGTTTTCTTGATATCTGAAGGCAGGAGTTATGTGATTTAAATCTTATTAAAAAAAATATTTTACATGTCATTTTAAAGAATGAATCCTAAATATGATTGAAAATTGTAAAAAAAAATCATAATTCACAAAATTAAAAATTTAATAAAATTAAAAATAATATTATTACGAATAATATATTTAGAACATTACGAAGAGAAATAACGACTAAAAATAGTTACACGTTGTGTTTAGTTGTGTTCAGAAGTCATGTAAACTGCAGAAGGTGTGCTCGATAAGCCAGCGTCTGAGTTTCGTCTAAAAACTCATTAATGAGGGAGCTTCAGTGATTTCTACCGGGAGTTTGTTATAAATTGACGGTCCCAGCACATGCGTCAGCTTACTTGACTTGGCGAGTCTGTCCATATTGCGGTGGTTTCGATTGTGTATATCTTTTGGCGTCACGTACTCTTCACGATGGTTATATACATATGTAGCCAGCTGAAGGATTAGTAACGACGGTAGTGTGAGGATGCCCAGGCACAGATTACTAATTAGTTACGCCCAGGCTTTTAAATAACGGCTTCGCGGATGAACCGTGCAAATATGTTGAGTAGATACATATCGATGTCTGAAATTTATTTTAGATGCACTACGGAAAACAATAATAGCAGTTTGAAATTTTCGGTACAAAACTAATGTAAGTCTTTATTTAGTTGTGTTTAAATTTATTACGATAAAAACTAATTACAAACAACGATATGTGTCTACTCATATATTTGCAAAGTTTGGATTCAATCCGGCATTTAGTTTTTGTATTAAAGCGGAACTACCGTTGTATGGAAACTCGTGCGGTAGTACATCTTACTTCGATATGGAAACTCAAGCCTCCAGGGTACCCACACCTTTTCGAACTCCGATTGCTTGCTGTGGATCATGGCGTCCCACAGGGCTCAATTCTAGGCCCTTTAATCTTCATACTAATGATAATCAACGTAACTTATTTTTCTTTTTCGATATGTACGTATAAGTATGATAATATTTTTGTTTCATCCTGAGCTTCCTTATTCTAATCATTTTCTTATAACTATTATTAATATTAATGTAAGTAAACAATATTTCAACAGTAATCCTTGTTGTAGATAATCTAAAGAAAACGACCAATCTATGTACACCACGTAATACCTAAGTACCTTGTATAACATAAAAACATCTATTTAGGTTAAGATCCATAAACAGCGTGGGTAGTTGTTAAAAATAATTACATAGTGCCAAGGTGTTTCTAATTTATAGCAGTATTGGTAGAATTCCGCGTAGAAACAATGGAGCTAGAGTATGTAGGGCGATGTCGTTTGCGCAGGTGCCCGGCGGCGCCCGCGCATGGCGCGACTCTCTGTGGTCCGACCTTTGTAAATTATTGTTAAAATGATTGGTGAGCCATTTTAGAAAGTTTCGAAATAAATGGATCAGCTGATTGACCTTTTTTGTATGGATTTCATTATTTTATTCAAATATGAGGAAACTTATTTGTGTCGGTCATTTGGGGGGTGTTGCCGTAATCGCCACGCTTGGCAGGCGGGTTGGCGATCGCAGTGTTATTGCAGATTGGCTGCAAGTCACGGAAAGACGCTGCTGCCCATCCTCCGGTTTGAGTCCCTTAGTCGGCTCTTACGACACCTATTGGATGAAATAGGATGGCCCTATTCTAAGCCGGGAGCCATACGGCAAAGCCGGGAGCCATACGGCAAAGCCGGGAGCCATACGGCCCCTAGTCCCCGGCGGCCCCGCTATTCCTGGCTCCGGTAGCGGTCAAGGTAACGGCGGGGCATGGGGTGCGAAGAATCCCCGGCAGATGCCAGGCTACCAAAACAAAAGACCTCTGGCCCTGGCAACCTACAACACGCGCACACTGCGAACCGACGTAAAGTTAACAGAACTCGAGGAAGCATTGAGCAGGTTACGATGGGACATCGTAGGATTGTGTGAAGTCCGAAGAGAGGGGGAGGACACCATAATCCTTAAATCCGGAAACCTGCTCTATTTCCGGGAGGGCGACCAACTGTCCGAGGGTGGTGTCGGGTTTCTAGTCCACAAGTCCCTCATTAACAATGTGGTCCGGATCGAGAGTGTTTCGACGAGGGTAGCGTACCTTATTCTCCGAATTACCAAACGGTATTCGCTGAAAGTTATTCAGGTTTATGCACCGACCGCGCAACACTCCGACGACGAAGTGGAGCTCCTATATGAGGATATCTCTAGAGCTCTACATAATAACTCCCGGACTCAATACACCATTGTTATGGGGGACTTTAACGCGAAACTGGGCAAACGAAGTGATGGTGAGCTGAGAGTGGGGCAATTTGGATATGGAGAGAGAAATGCACGTGGCCAGCTGCTGGCCGACTTTATGGAGAAGGAGGGCCTCTTTATGATGAACTCCTTCTTCAAAAAGCCTAAACAGCGAAAGTGGACATGGTTGCATCCCAATGGCGTAACGAAGAACGAGATCGACTTCATCTTGTCGACAAGAAGGCAAATATTCAATGATGTCTCTGTGATCAACTCAGTCAAAACAGGAAGCGATCACCGAATGGTAAGAGGCACATTGAATCTAAAGACCAAGCTAGAAAGATGTCGACTGATGAAGTCCACACTCCGACCAGCGCCCATCCAGTTCCAAAACCCCGAAAACTTTCAGCTCGAGTTGCACAATCGCTTCGAATGCCTAGGAGACTGCGAGAATGTGGACGATTATAACGACAGGTTCGTGGAAATTGTCCAAACGGTCGGGTCTAAGATTTTCAAAACCCGCCGTTCAAACAGAACCAAAAAAATCTCTGACTTGACCAGCAACCTCATGGAAGAAAGACGAAGATTAGTTTTACAGTCCTCTGATGACGCTACTCAGTATCGGCAACTAAACAGGCAGATCTCTAAGTCTCTAACTCGCGATTTGCGCCACTATAATACAAATTGTATTAAAGAGGCGATTGAGAACAACAAAGGCTCAAAAGTGTTCGCAAGAGATCTGTCTGTTGGTCAAAGTCAACTGACCAAGCTGAAGACTGAGGACGGCAGGATCATATCGTCTAAGACTGAGTTGCTGGAAGAAGTTGAGAAGTTCTACGGACAATTGTACACGACCACACGTCTGCCTGTCAGCGATCTGGCTAAAGACCCAAGAGCTAGACTTACCCGACACTATACCGAAGATATCCCGGACGTCAGCCTGTACGAGATTAGAATGGCTCTTAAACAGCTTAAAAACAATAAGGCACCGGGTGATGATGGAATTACGGCTGAACTTCTGAAAGCAGGTGGAACACCGGTACTTAAAGCTCTTCAGAAATTATTTAATTCCGTCATACTTGAAGGACAAACGCCTAAGGCATGGCACAGAAGTGTGGTCGTGCTTTTCTTCAAAAAGGGCGACAATACCCTGCTGAAGAACTACAGACCCATCTCACTTCTGAGCCATGTCTACAAACTGTTTTCGAGGGTCATTACGAATCGTCTCGCACGCAGGTTTGACGACTTCCAGCCTCCCGAACAAGCCGGTTTCCGAAAAGGATTTAGTACCATAGACCACATACATACGCTGCGGCAGATTATACAGAAGACCGAAGAGTACAATCAGCCACTATGCTTGGCGTTCGTGGACTATGAGAAAGCCTTCGATTCGGTCGAAACCTGGGCTGTGTTACAGTCTCTCCAGAGGTGCCAAATTGACTATCGATATATCGAAGTGCTAAAGTGTTTGTATGAAAACGCCACCATGTCGGTTCGCCTCCAGGATCAAAACTCGGAACCTATCCAGCTGCAGCGAAGGGTGAGACAGGGAGATGTTATATCTCCGAATCTGTTCACCGCCGCCCTGGAAGATGTTTTTAAGCTTTTGGACTGGGGTGGACTCGGCATCAATATCAACGGCGAGTACATCACCCACCTTCGATTCGCTGACGATATCGTGGTCATGGCTGAGACTATGGACGACTTAGGTACAATGCTCGATGGCCTCAGTAGAGCCTCTCAACAAGTGGGTCTTAGAATGAACATGGACAAGACGAAAATTATGTCAAACGTCCGTGTCATACCTACTCCTCTGAAGGTTGGAGGCTCTACACTCGAAGTTGTTACCGAATATGTATACCTGGGACAAACAGTTCAGTTAGGTAGGTCCAACTTCGAGAAAGAGATCAATCGTCGAATCCAACTCGGCTGGGCAGCGTTCGGGAAGCTTCGCAATATCTTTACGTCACAGATACCGCAGTGTCTTAAGACCAAGGTCTTCGACCAATGTGTGTTGCCAGTGATGACGTACGGAACTGAGACATGGTCGCTTACTATGGGCCTCATAAGAAGGCTCAAGGTCACCCAAAGGGCAATGGAGCGTGCTATGCTCGGAGTTTCTCTGCTTGATCGAATCAGAAACGAGGAGATCCGTAAGAGAACCAAAGTAACCGACATAGCTCTCAGAATTGTTAAACTTAAGTGGCAGTGGGCGGGGCACATTGCTCGTAGAACAGATGGCCGTTGGGTCAGCAAAGTTCTCGAGTGGCGACCACGCACCGGAAAGCGTAGTGTAGGCAGGCCTCCCACTCGGTGGACCGATGACCTGGTGAAGGTCGCGGGAAGCCGTTGGATGCGGGCAGCGCAGAACCGGTCGTCGTGGAGATCCTTGGGGGAGGCCTATGTCCAGCAGTGGACTTCCTTCGGCTGATATGATGATGAGGAAACTTTTCAGTTTAACCGTATATAAAAGTAGAAGCGACACTTTAAATAGTACCTACCAGTTATGTTTCTTGAAAGTTTCATTTTTTTAAATCTTAAAAAAATACCCTTATTATTGATAGCTATTAGAAACACGATTGAGCAGTTTTGGCTCGTTAGAAAAAAACCCAAAGATACATCTTTACTTTTAACTTTAGTTATGACTAATATTTTGAAGTATAAATTTAAAAAAATACACAACAATATTTGTTATGATAATACAAAGTGAGAAATGTTATTATTTTTTATTCTTTCATTCAGAAAATTGAAACTAAACGAAAAAACATTGAAAAAGTGCAAAAGTGTGGTTATTTCTTTACTCTTTACACGTAAAGAAAAAAACAGAGACAACTGTTCCAATCAATGCCTCGCCACAGATGAGATACTAGGCCTCGCCTTAAAAATAAACTGAGTGTAGGTACTTAAAGTGTGAAATATGTGTAGTATAGTATCACAGCGGTCTTCATAGGCCGGCTCTACAATAGGTAGATAATCATTTGTGTTGGCTCTGTCCAGACATTATATGGGTTGACACAAATAACTGGCATCGACGTTGGTTCGTCCTTTTACTGGATACCATGCCACCAAAAGGCTTACGACAGACTTTCGGATCCTAGGCTTGAGGAAAGTAAAACTGTACCTATTCATAAGATGCGCGAGCGCGAATAGAGATGACGACAGCATCAGAAATAAATTATGAAATCTTGATCACTAAATTGCCCTCCTACTTAAACTTCGGAAAACCTTACTCGTTTTGTTTTCCATCAAGTCTTCCATTTTTAATTCATCAAAATCACAAAATGAGTACATAAATGACGCTGCAAAACTATGACGTCACGCCTAGGTATTTTAAACATTTTTAGAACAAAATGTCGTTTTTGACAGATGATTAAAAGTAAATCAGATGACTAGCATTCGTCATCCCTATTCTTGTTTTTGTGGGATCATCATCATCATATCAGCCGAAAGACGTCCACGGCTGGACAAAGGCCTTCCCTTAACCACAGTATATTATATATGTATATTAGCCTTAACCTTATTTCAAGTGAATTTTAAGGGGCAACACTGTTAAAAATCGTGATAAATCACTGGCGCGAACTAACATCCGCTGCCCTCTGACGTCTGCCGCACCTTGACTGCGGCCTATAAGCCCTATATTGTCAAATCCGGGACTGGATTTGACCAAATACCTCGGCACTAATACCAAAGTATATACAGGTGGGCCAAAAGAAGTCATCCCATGTTGTTTGGCTCTCTTTTTTTCTAACTGAAAAACTTCGATTCTGTTTTTTGATTATGTTTATTTGAATTTTATTGGTCAAGTCGAGAAGATTATATCGGCCAAATGGGCGCCGTCACAATTGATTGACCTACGGGCTCGTTTTATGGCATTTTTCATCACTTCGGCGAGAACTTCGGGCGACAGATTCTCGCACTCGTGTCGAATGTTGTCCTTGAGGGCTTCCAGAGTCTCGGGCTACTTCAAGTAAACACAGGACTTCAAAAAACCCCACAAAAAAAGTCTGTAACGCTTAAATCGGGCGATCTTGCGGGCCAGTGCAAATCGTCAAAACGAGAGCTGAGGCGAACCGGGAACGCTGCCTTCAGAATATCGGTTGTAGCTCCCGCAGTGTGTGCCGTTGCTCCGTCCTGTTGGAACCACATGTCCTTCAGTCCTAATTCGTCCAATTGCGGCAGAAAAAACTCGGTCAACATGGCCCTATAGCGCGCACCGTCCACTGTTGTCGTTTGGCCAGCGGCATTCTCGAAAAAAATAGCCCGATGACTTCTCCAGCGTGAACAGCGCACCATGCAGTCACTTTGAGCGGGTGTAATGGCTCCTCGTGCATCACTCGTGGATTTTCGGAGCCAGAAGCGAAAGTTTTGCTTGTTAACGTACCCACTGAGGTGAAAATAAGCCTCATCGCTCATTATGATTTTGGTCGAAAAATCGTCCACTTCTTCCTCGAGATTGAGGATTGCTTGGGCGTAGGTTACGCGCGTTTGGCGGTCGGCAGGCAGTAGGTAGCTGATGCACGGACTGGACTGGACTTTGTACGGGAACATGCACAGGTCTTTGACCAAAATTCGCCTTAGGGACGTCCAGCTGATGGCTAATTGCGTGGCACGGCGTCTGGTCGATGTTTCCAGCGACAGCTCGACATCCTCGGCAACAGCGGCGATATTCTCGGCAGAACGGGCGCTCCGGGGCCGGCCACTCTTTGCAACGTCTCGTGTGGTCCCATACTCTACAAGGTTGGGGGCCAAACGGCGCAGGGTTTGCGCAGTCGGTGTCGGACGGCCGGGGAATCGGAGACGGAATTCGCGCTGCGCCAACACCACAGACGAATTGTTACGCAAAAAAATAGACACGATTATTCCGCGTTCTTGGGGAGTGTATCGCTCCATGGCTTGTTCACTTGTATTCTGCATCTGTCTAGTCCACAAATGTCAAAACAGATTTGACATTGGCGGCCATTTGCAAAAATGAGAGCATCTTCCAATAGGGTGATTTATTTTGGCCCACCTTGTATATTAGTATCTAACGTACAGTATAGACACTCCCTGCCGCTCTCTAGATTGCGACCCCACCCCCTCGTCATCCAGATTGATACAGATTGGTTACAGTTTGGTTGTCGAACGTATAGGATTTCGCCACCATTTTGTTTGTTCTGTCATTTCTGGCCCGTTGTATGAAGTGTCCAGGGTGTGCTAATACCTATGGTCTTAATACTGGGGAGTAGGGTTTGATCATATCCTTGTTTTTATCTTAAGTACGTTATACCTACCTGCACATACGTAAAAGCAACCGTTCCTTCATTATAAAAATACTGATTTCCACAGCGTAAAATTGTCGAGCTCTTATCGCAAACCATAAAGGTTTCGAAGGAAAGTAGTTTGTAATAAAACACACACACGAGTACATGTGCATAATAACTATAGTTTACCTGTATGGCAGCTTCGCGTGTGTGTGTGCGAAATGAAGTGCCTTATCGAAGCTTTTGAGTTTAATGCGATGTTGTTATGTGCCAATAATATTGCAAAAATGAAAATTCAGTTTCGTAAACCACAGTTTTTATTGTTGCATGCATCTGGCCAATAAATTTTGTATCGTTTGTTCGTTACACAATGTAAATATTGCTAGTTATTGCAAAATAACGATAATAAACGTATGGTCAGAAAAAAAAACCTTATATAATCCTAATGGTTATGATACCAAATGTACGGTAACGCACCCCAATCTAGCCACTCCTCTTTTATAACATAAAAGCAACTCCCATAACCGTACACTACAAGTTTCTTTCTACTTTATTCGAAAATCCAAAACAACTTCGAAACAAATTTTAATAATCCACAAAAAAGTTGAAATCTTGTAACTTACGGTTTTAAAGGGGCCATTTAGCCATAAAAGAGGAGTGACCAGATTGGGGTGCATTACCCTCTAAATAATTTCTTAATTGTGATGAGAATAACTTAACCATGTTAGTTCTATTTTACTAAGAATATAAATATTTGTCAACAAGTTAAGACAGAACGTTCTAAATGAAAACATGATATTTGTGTTGTCCAATCTTCACTCCGATGCTCATAATTATGGACTGATGATGATCTAAGTAAAAAAAAAGTAAAGTTCTCGAGTTGCAACCACGTACCGGAAAACGTAGTGGCCTCCCACTTGGTGGACCGATGACCTGGTGAAGGTCGCGGGAAGCAGCTGGATGCGGACAGCGCAGAACCGGTCGACGTGGAAATCCTTGGGGGAGGCCTAATGTCCAGCAGTGGACGTCCTTCGGCTGATATGATGAAGTAAAAATAATACATTTTAAAATGAAATAAATTTCTGAATTGGACAATCTGACACGCTCATGAATAACGCAATTGGGAAACTTGGTAAGCCCGCTTCCATCTTTAACATCATCATTACTTACCATCAGATGCCAAGGGCTTACCAATTATGCATAATAAATAACCAACAATTGCAAGTAACGATCCGTAATGTAACGACACTCGGTTTATTTGTAATCTTGCGCCTGCTGGCAACCCTTAAATGTGGTAGAGTAGGTTGGAGAACAGAATGGCTATATATGCAGCCTATAGATTACTGTATAGTACCTATAGTCACGTATAGTGCTATACAATCGCAGCGATAACCCGGATTACCAGCCTTTTACAAGCCATAAACTATGTAGCTCACAGAATCGCTCAACTGAAGTGCCAGTGGGCAGGGCACATAGCTCGTAGAACATATGGCCGTGGGGCAGTAAAGTTCTCGAGTGGCGACCACGCCCCGGAAATCGTAGCGTAGGAAGCCCTCCCACGCGGTGGACCGACGACCTGGTGAAGATCGCGAGAAGCCGCTGGATGCGGTCAGCCGAAGCCGGTGGAATCCTTGGGAGAGGCCTTTGTCCAGCAGCGGACGTTTTTCGGCTGATATGATGATGATGATGAAACTATGTAGGGTGGTACACTGAAATAGTTACACCTGCAACTGCATACGAAGGGACTTTATTAGCTGACAAGTGGAACCAGTACGCATGAATATTGAAATTTGTAATTTATATTGAATCACCCTGGATGTATAATTGATATTGAATCACCCTGGATGTATAATTTATATTGAATCATCCTGCAAGTTTAATTGATATTGAATCACCCTAAATGTATAATCTATAAAAAAATTGTAAAGCTACGCTGTGCATACTTATTAGCTGACAAGTGGAACCAGTACGCATGAATATTGAAATTTGTAATTTATATTGAATCACCCTGGATGTATAATTGATATTGAATCACCCTGGATGTATAATTTATATTGAATCATCCTACAAGTTTAATTGAAATTGAATCACCCTAAATGTCTTATCTATAAAAAAAATTGTAAAGCCACGCTGTGCATACTTTCTCGCGAAGCCTTTTTTTTTATTCGCAATTGGAAAGCCCTTGGCATCATCTCACCTGATGGTAAGTGACGAAGATGCCGAAGATGGAAGCGGGCTTACCAAGATTCCCCAACGCAATGGGGAACTGGTTATCTTATCTTCAAGCCGGAACACATCAATGTTGTTAACACTGATGTTTGGCGGCAAGACTTAGATAAGATGGTGGTAGCTAGCCAGGCGGGCTTAGAAAATGCCCTACCACCAACCAAACCGAGTCTTACAAGTTGACCCCGACGGGAATCGAACCCACGACCTCCTGGTGTGAAGCGAATGGACCAACCATTACGCCACGGAGGCGGTCTGTAAACAGCATAAACAGTTACGTAACACTTTAGCAAAAACATTTAGGTATAATAGTTCCTTAAAAATTTACAAATAATTTGGGTTTGTATGGGAGGTATCTTTTACCTTACTCGGATTTTTCATGGAATAATCAAGTACCCAGTGTAAAAGTAACAAATTATACATCCAGGGTGATTCAATATAAATTATACATCCAGGGTGATTCAATATAAATTATACATCCAGGGTGATTCAATATAAATTATACATCCAGGGTGATTCAATATAAATTATACATCCAGGGTGATTCAATATAAATTATACATCCAGGGTGATTTAATATAAATTACGTATATTAAAATCGGCTCAAGTAGTACTTTCTTGTCTCCTACATTCACCAAAGGTAGCTTGGAAGAAAACGCTTGAAGCGATAACGCTCTTTTACAGGTCATTGCTTTGTTTTTAATTTTATTTAGATAAGTTTTCTCGTGTATTGAATGATATGGGTCAGTATGTGTAAGTAAGTAAATATTTTATCTTATCTTACTCTAAAATTGACAAAAACAAAAAATATATAACAAAATCAATAAAAACAACCTTCTTAGTTGTTGCGATTGAAGTCGGTTGTTTTTACCCTACTGATTAAAATGGAGGGCAATGTTTTACTGGTGTATGCATGTACCAAAGTAACCGACATAGCTCTCAGAATCACTAAATTTAAGTGGCAGTGGACGACGCACATAGCTCTTTATACAGATCGCCGTTGGGGCAGTATAGTTTACGAGTGGCGGCCGCGCACCGGAAAATATAGAATAAAAACCATTCAATATAGAATAAAAGACGCAAACACTCATTTTTTTTGTATTTTAGGCTCTATTAGAATTTAGACAACCAATATATTCGACCTCCATCTCAATGCTATACAACCTCCTTGCGCAAAAAATACTCCATACAAACTCATTGTGCAAAGAATACTCGACATACAAACTCCTTGTGCTAATGACTACTCGAGGTTTATTGTTCGAAATTTTCGACAGCGAGTTTAGCATTAGCATCAAAACTGCTTTGTGTTCTTTCCTGAAAGAAAATTACTTATCATTTTAGTAATTATTCTAATTTTAATGTGCATTTAAATTTATTTAACCTTACTTTTTTCTTCATTAAATATCTATTTTCACTTGATTTTTTTTCTCGGAGTATGCAACTCTAGAATAAAATAAAATACATTTATATCGAGGGCCACGTATCCCTCGCGTCTCTCAGGATTCTAGCACTTGAATCACGAATCACTACCGTTCGTGATGGGCCATAGCCCTTGCTTTAAATCCGTCCTTTATTCCCATATTGCATAATTTACTATTACAAGCCCTCCTCAAAAATGTGCTCTATAATCGAACATTCAAAGTGTTATTTTTAATTGCAACCAAAAATAAAATTATGGATCATATGATACAAAAAGAAATTCTCATAAATTCGAAGTAAACGTTTATTTCAATAGTCAATAATTTATACTAATCATTAATCTTAACAATCCACCACGACTTGCTGATAAATATATTTTTTACATTAATAGGACCAACTCCGCGCTTATTATAAATTTTTAATTATTAATACGCCTTATTATGATAATTATAATAATATTCATAATTTTGTGACTTAAAAAACTAGGTAAGAATAAATTGCTCTTCAACTCACAACGCCGAAAAAATATAAATTCATAATTAGAAAAATGTGTACATAAATATAATGAAAAAAACCACTAAACAATAATTATATTATGTAAGTATTATAAAGAAATCGTAAAGAAAATCTTAATTTGCGTGGTACGATACAATCCTCGAGTTCATCGTCATTGTCAACAGGTGAGATGTGATCACAGAGGAATAAATAGGGCTTCAAATAATGTATAAAATGATTTTCCACCGTTTGTCCCCACAATCAGCTGATCGATATGTCCAATTTTTGTTTCGAATATTTGCTTTTCCTATTTTCCGTTAAGACCAATGGTCTTCCTTCCATTCGTTCTATATGATAAAATCATTCACGATATCTAATGATAATATCGGTAATTTGACTAATGCAGTTAAAATAAATAAAAAAACTTGTGTACGACCCTGCTATAGTGAAATCACGCCAACTGGCACAGTTGGTGACGCGGCCGAGTCTTTATAAGTAAATCGAAGCATGGTGCGATACGCCAAAACGGCAACGACCCCGCCGCCGCGCCCGCGCATACGACGCGTTAGAAAAGCAGCACAGAACGGCAACGACGCGGAAATGCAAGCCTTGAGTTCGCTAAGTTATTAAAAATGTTAAAAACCTATAAATTTTTTTAAATGGGGAAGTTCGATTACTATACTAAATACTTTTTAACCGACTTCAAAAAACAGTATGTATGTTAATATTGTTAGAATTGCACAATATTCGTATATTTTAGTCTATGTGTACTTAGGTGTGCCAAATTTTATGTGTATGTATGTACTTATGTATGTTTGTCCACGTATTTCTCGGAAGCTAGAAATGCAAATGTAATGTTTTTTTGGGATTATTTAACTTAGGGAACAGCGCAAGTTTTCATCAAAATCGGTTCAGTAGTTTTCAAGATATGGACTGTTAAGTGTTTTCCAATCACTGGAAAAAAGCCATCAGTTTAAAGCCGCAATTCAGAGATTGAAGTCTGTTCTTCACGTTTTTGGCGTTCTCAATTATTTAAAAATGAATAATAAAAAATACATACATATTTACTTAAAGAGAAAAAACTGAAAAATCACATTTTCATGTAATCAATTAATATACATAAAACAAAGTGATGATATCAGCTCATATACGTCCCCACCGAGGGGCTCAAGCCTACCCTGAATTAGGGCGAAAAAAATAAAACAAAGTGTTGTAAATTAAAAATAAGATTTGTAAAATATACCTACATTGAAATAAAATTACACAAACACTGACTTAAATTACAATTAAATACAATTACTACTTTTTTAACATGTATTTCAATTGTAAGACTGCAGTGCAGTGATATTTTTTGAATATAATAAAATATGTGTACGTAAAAATCTGCAGTAGGTATACAGTTTTATATTAAAATAGTTATACATACACTTTGTATATTATTTTGATAAAATGTTTTAATTGCATAAAAACGTACTTAGAGTATTATTGTGTTGAAATAGATTTACAGATAAAATTTGTTAGTAGAAAATTATTTAAACGTTATTTCTTAGAATATACATAAAAATGTTACTTGTTTGTGGTACAGTCGACTTCATTAATATATTGGCAGGCCAATGGCTAAAAACATTGTAAGCGTCGAAATGAATAAAAAGTTCTATACAAAAAATTAATGAACCGTTTACATGATAACATTTTATTGATATCTACATATGTTTGTATAGAACTTTATATTCATTTTGATGCTTACAATGTTTTGAACCATTGGCCCTGCCAATATATTAATGGACTCGACTGTACACTATTTGGGACATAGTTCAGATTTAGTTATATTTTAACTTTGTTTGACATTTTTATAATACAATTAAGTTTGACGTTCACAAGGAAAACGTATTAAAATTATTTTTTTTTCAATTCTGCATTTCATGTGAATTTTATAATTATTAAACTTCATATTTTTTTATCACAACGCTTCAGATCTTTTCATTAATTTTATTTAAATAACAATAAAATCCGCCTATACGTTTATTTTTGTAAACCTGAATCAGGTGTTATTAAAAAGAAACACTGAATTACAAAAAGTTCCCATTACTAAGCAAGAAAATAGGCATTTAAACCGGACTTCTATTTATTTCTTGATAATTTAAGGTTGATACCAATAGCCTCGTGCGTCGTGACAAAATCCAATTAAACTGGATAGATAATCAATTAAACAGGTTAATTCAAAATAATAATCGATTTTGTCCGTTTAATTGGATATTGACGGAAGAATGGAATCGAGAGCTAGTCATACAGCTACAAAATTTATTAACGGACTATTATTAATTGCGAAATCTACGAATTTTGGGTTTCCAACAAGAAAGTCGATCAGAAAAAAACAAACAGGGCTCCTATGAATATGTTCAGCTGTAAGCCAACTTTAAATGGGAGGTTTAATTATTTTTGTTTAATTATTTTTCACTCCAAGTTGTTCAGTTTCACTAGCTAAAATTACGACAGATGATAAAGCAACACGCCGTGTATATGTCCAAGCATACTGTATAATTCGTCATTATCATTATACATACGGTCAGGCAAATGTCAGGCAAATTATATAATGGCGAGGGCGGGGGGGGAGGCTCTTTGACAGTTAAATCAATCAAACCTGACCGAACTTAACATCGCTCGCTTCGCGAGCTCATTTACAATCTGCCGTACGGCATTTTGACAATTTGCCTAACTCGGCATTGACCGTTTATATACGGACGAATTATAACAATTTGCCTGGCTCGCCATTTTACAATCTGCATACAGAATATTACATTTTGCCTGACCGTTTACATATGGATGAATTATTACAAATTGACTGAATCCGCGTACATCATTTTACATTTTTCCTGACCGTTTACATACGGACGAATTATACAATTTGCCTAACCGTATGTATAATGACGAATCATACAGTATGCCTGCGACATATACACCGATAATTTTTCTACACTACAACTACTATCGCAGAACTCTTTTTTTTAGTCTATTCTTAACTAATCATTAGCTATTTACATAATTCAGAATATGTAGCTACCTGTTCAGATCAGGGGTTGTCTACAATAACATTTTGCTCACGCTTCGTGATACACATGCTCAAAAGTAGTTCTATTATTTACAAGATATACTTAATATACATAAAAAATTATATACTTTTGCAACATGAGAAAAATATGTGTGCCTTGTACAGAATGTAACTAAACAGTTCAGTGATATAGTTTCCGCATAATTAAAAAGCAGAATCTAGCTCGCCACGCCGCCGTTTGAACAACTTTTTATAACAATGGATCTCCCGCATTTAATCGAGGATTGCACCTTTTCCTCCGTGTAACGTGAAATTGTTTCATCGAGCATTTAAATTAAATATTAAATCAGTTAACAATCCACAACTTTTGCCCCAAAAGGGACCTCAGGTCTGTACCCAAACTAGGGGTAAGTCCACACAGGGGCCAAGTCCGGGATGGAGAAGGCTGTCGTATACGCGAACCGTCCCGTCAGAGATTTTTTATTATTATTTACAATTGGTCAGCCCTTGGCATCATCTCACCTGATGGTAAGTGACGATGATGCCAAAGATGGAAGCGGGCTTACCAAGATTCCCCAACGCAATGGAGAACTAGCTATCTTATCTTCATGTCAGAACACATCTATGTTGTTAACACTAATGTTTGGCGGCAAGACATGAAAATGCCCTACCACCAACCAAACAGAGGCTTACAAGTTGAACCCCACTGGGAATCGAACCCGCGACCTCCTGGTGTGAAGCGAATGGGTTAACCATTAAGCTAGGAGGTGGTTAAATCAGTGCATTAAATCACTGACACGGTTCAAAGTCTATCAGAGTTTATACACCTATGTATTATCAGATAAATTAAATATCGATGACGAGACGCAGGCTCAGATAATGACTATAAACTTTCGTCGTGGGTATTTTATGTGAATTTTTAAAAATAAACTTAATATTTTTTATCACAACTCTTCAGATCTTTTCATTAATTTTATTTAAATAACAATAAAACCCGCCTATACGTTTATTTTTGTAAACCAGAATCAGGCCTTATTAAAAAGAAACACAGCTAAAATTGTATTAGGAGCTTTTACTATACTGAGAAGCGTCGGTGGCTCAACCGGTAACGACTCGGTCCTCCTAACCAGAGGTGCCGGGTTCAAATCCGGACGGCCAATGTACCAATGAGTTTTTCGAAACTTACGTACATAACTCACCGATTGCTTTAACGGTGAAGGAAAACATCGTGAGGAAACCTGCACACACCTGCGAAGAAACTCGAAGGTTGTGTGTGAAGTCGACCAACCCGCACTGGGCCCGCGTGGTCGACTAAGGCCCGATCGCCCTAATTCAGGGTAGGCTCGAGCCCCTCGGTGGGGACGTATATGAGCTGATATGATGACTATACTGAACCACTGGCTCCAAGGACCGTAGTCAACTCTTAAAAACATACAATCCAAACAAAATTGGTCAATAAGCTGATCATTTTGTATGAAGAGTTCTATATTTTTTGCGAGTGTCTATGGATTTTTTGAGGAAAGTTGCTCAATATGTCTAGTAGCAGCCTAGTTATCGAGTTCTACAACAATTTTGTTACAACCTATACACACTTTCTGAGATCATGACAGCCCAAAGATTCAGAGTGTGGGGAACTTTGCATAAGTTTTTATAAAAAGTCTTGTACTTTTGAATTTCGAGAGCTAGGTATTCCACACAGGCTGAAAACTCCAATCACTGAAAATGTAACAAGTTTAGCTACACTCTGTAGCGGTTTTCTATATTGGCATTGTCATTTACATAGTTACAACCCTCAAATATTGAGATACCTCGCTTACTCGCTGTAAGTCAATACATCTCGTCATCGTCATGTAATAAACTTTACCATTTCGGTCGCAAACCAAAATACAAAGATACAACCGCCATCTTGGATTTTTTGACCCAAGCTCTAAATTGAGTTGCTTCATCTGATATGCCAAAAGGTTTCATCATTTACAAAAATATAGAACTTTTAAACTTGTAAGTTTATTATATAACAGTGAAATTAACAACTCAGGGATAGAGCGAGAGCCAGAATGAGATATGTTATAACTATAGAGATATGTTGTAATTTTTTTTAATATGTACACTTTATTGACACCAACCGCTGTTGTGTTTTTTCTAGGTCTGTATAAATGAGATGCAATATTATTTTTACCGATTTACCTACAATAATTGATAAGACCTTGGCATCATCTCACCTGACGATTTTTGCTCGTACTTACTAATAATATGCTTATACAGGGTGTAACAAAATTGGTGTAGGTCCCGTTAACTGGGGGTTCTACTCATCATACTGAATATCTCTCCCCAGGGAACCCAGTCAATTCTCAAAAAAAAATTGGACACTCCATACAAAAATGCACAAAATTGGTCGATCAGCTAATCGATTTGTATGAAAAGTTAAAAAAAAACGCGATTTCAGTTAAGTCATAGAACAAAAGTTGTTCAGTATGATGAGTAGAAGCCCCAGTTATCGGGACCTACTCCAGTTTTGTTACAACTGTATTTTAGGAGATGTATCATTTTTGTATGTACCTTATTGTTTTAACATCTTTTTTTTGTTCCGACTCTCGGTCTAACCTTTCATTGGAAAGCTAATATTTTTAGCTTTTATTTTTATCACTTCATATGCAATGTTTTGTACATTGCGTATATATATTATTTGCGCTATCATATTGTCGATAAAATATGTATCTGAGCAAAATCATTTGGCTACATCGTCGTCAGTGCGAGTCATATACTCGTACCTTAATATTTATATAGGTAGATTTATAATATATATATTTACAATATATGTACCTATTTTAGATGAAAGCTAAATAACTATGTTAAGATAATAAATTATACTAGATAGTACGTATGTACTTTAATTGTATTTAAATTCACCACCCACTGAAAACTACACACAAAAATAATTATCCAAGAAATATTCTTAACTTTATTTTATATAACACTAGCTCTTACTTGTTGCTTCGCCCGCGTGTATCATGTTTTCGTTTTGTTTGACATTTGAGATTCGACATTTGTCCAGCAGTGAACGTCTTTCGAATAATGTGATGGTGTGACATTCACCTGCAAAAATTAGTTTTTTCCTGGTCGCCTGGACTCTATGCGTCTTTCAAGAATAAAAAGTATCATAATACGTTGTTCTGTGTATTTTTCTTTAGCCCTGCGCCAAATTTCATCGAAATAGTTTCAGCAGTTTAAGCTTGGGAGAGTAACAAACAGACACACTTTCGGATCTTTATATTAATAAAGATGGTTTTTACGTAGATATTAACAGAAAATACTCAGCCGTTTAAGCCGTCACAAATAGAGAACGTACTTATATCTACGTATATGTTTCTTGACAATTACAAAACATTTTTGAAATCAACAATTTTTTCACAAGTTCATTGTAGTTTCTTAATTCAACGCGTTCATAAGTTTTGCAACACTTGTACGTTTTTCTTTGAGAATTTAGGCTTCCTGCACTGCCATTGGTGTCGATTCGGTGTAACACGATTTAACTTAGTTGACAGGACTAAACTAAATTTAAGCATTCTATCCTTGTCTTTTCGATACAGAAAGTGAAAGACAGAATGCGTAAATTTAGTTTAATCCTGTCAAATAAGTTAAGTCGTGTAACACCGAATCGACACCATTGTCTTAAATTATTTATTTATTATTCTACAGTTGACATTAGCTACCGCATAAATATAAAATTTTCTATTAAATCACTTTCAGAATTCTCGTAATTTACGAGGCGATCGCCGCTCCGTGGATTTCCTCGTTAACGACTCGTTTAATTAGCGAGGAAATCGCGGGAGCGAAAATCATTGCTACAGACGGCTTTGCAACTCTCCTTCTATTGTCTTTTTACATGTCACATAATATTGCCTAATTTTTTTTACAGTGTTTATGTGACGCCAAAAAAATCTCTTCGCGGGAACGGCCATGCAGCACGAGTCAGCTGCCTCGTCTTTCCTTTAAATTATTCTATGTACTTTTTAAACTAATCATTAGTTTTTACTTTAATTTTCTATTAATTTCTACTATGACGTGTCAAGCGCGAATAATTCTCTAATTTTTGGGCACGGCAACCACCGCAAGGGGCGGCTGATCCCCCATCCCATTCTTTTGGATGTTTTTTTATTATTAAAGGTGGATCTATTCATTTTCTGCTGTTATGGGCAGCCAGGTGGTTGCGATGAGTGCGGCAATCGCTTTAGCTGCCTTCATAAATAGTTTGAAGGTTACCTGTTGCTTAATTTTTACACCGTCGACTATTCTCGACCTTGGGAACCACTTGCGTCTTGGCGGAGATGGTCTTTGCCTTCGCCTCCCGATATTGTCAGAAACAGCGGCCCTCACTATATAACCGGGAGATTGGTGAATGGGACACTATATCATATCATAAACCAGAGTGGTTCGCGTATCCATCAGATGTACGAGAGAACATATATTTAACCTCGGAATCCAGAGACGGCAATCACGGGGAAGGAAATGTATGTGCGCATCGGGAGCCGGGTCGTTCCTTTCCCTCTAATATGGTCAAGGGGAGCGATGGCTGACTCTTGTGATCAGGTGCTGTCCATGTGAACAGCCAACTCTTTGTCAAAGCATTCGCCATAGAATAAATCCAACATTTTTAAAGCTGTCTATGTCATATTGTTTTCATGTACATACCAATGACATAAGTATTATTTAGTTCGCTGACACATTATAAATGATTAATTTGTGACATTTATTCTGCTATTATACAATATAATTAGTATTTAATAGTATTATATATTTAATTATGGCTCTTTGGCACACGCCGCATATCTGTTCAATACTGAATTATTACTGTTGTATTTTTATTTGTTTTATATTGAATAAGAACTTACTTTAAATTTTACTTTATGTGATTGACATTTAAATAGTGTACATGAAGTACCGATTTCAAAGAAATAATTAAGTTTAATTCAATTGAGGCGGATAAAGCCCGATGCTTCTTTTGTTATATATAAGTAAATATTACTGTTAACGATATCTATGTACAGAGGCCAGCACATCAAGCTAGACACTTTGGACTTTGTACCGTTCTTATGCTGTATACGTATGGTTCAGAATCGCACCACGAGTGTCTAGCTTGGCCTCTGTACCTATACCGCAATATCTGGCGGATGTCTCGTGTGTCAGTAACCACCGAGGCTTATTCGCTAAACGGGTGGCCGTCACCGGGAGTTACTGCTGCACTCCCGAGGGCTCTAGTGCAGAAATCACATCAAAGGGGCTTCAATTTCCTTACAATTTATTCACATCATTGGCTTTAAAGTTTCAAGTTTACTTTAGTTTAATTTTTAGGTATCTAGCATTCTCATCTGCATTCAAAAAGTCTCAAGTGCAAGTAATCACCGGGAATGCCATCAATAGCTTTCTTTACGTAATTTTGTCTTGTAATTAACTAAGTGGAACTCTCTACTGTTCTCAGCTGCATGCCGGATGTCTCTGGCGTGAGATAGTCCCCCGCGATGGCGGGGCAGAGGCCGGGGGGCGGCAATCACCGCGAGGGGCAGGAGGAGCCCAGCGAGCGCCCGCTGAGGCACGAGAAACCGCTCGCACCGGACTGCAGGCTTGACATCGAACCCCTACACAAACAAATATGGGTTAAGACCCGCTCACGCCAGATATCTATTGGACCCCTAGTCAAATAAATATGCATTAAGATCCGCTCGCGAAGAACTGCAGGCTTCACATTGAAGCCCTAGACGGTTAAGACTCGCTTGTGCTGGACTGTAGGCTTAACATCAAACCCCTAGACAGTTAAGACCCGCTTGTGCTGGACTGTAGGCTTAACATCAAACCCCTAGACAGTTAAGACCCGCTTGTGCTGGACTGTAGGCTTAACATCAAACCCCTAGACAGTTAAGACCCGCTTGTGCTGGACTGTAGGCTTAACATCAAACCCCTAGACAGTTAAGACCCGCTTGTGCTGGACTGTAGGCTTAACATCAAACCCCTAGACAGTTAAGACCCGCTTGTGCTGGACTGTAGGCTTAACATCAAACCCCTAGACAGTTAAGACCCGCTTGTGCTGGACTGTAGGCTTAACATCAAACCCCTAGACAGTTAAGACCCGCTTGTGCTGGACTGTAGGCTTAACATCAAACCCCTAGACGGTTAAGACCCGCTTGCGTCAGACTAAAGGCTTGACATCGCATCCCTAGACGGTTAAGACCCACTTGCGCCGGACTGCAGGCTTGACATTAAACTTCCAAAATGTTAAGATAAGCTTGTGTCAGACTAAAGGCTTGACATCGCATCCCCAGACGGTTAAGATCCACTTGCGTCGGACTGCAGGCTTGACATCAAACTTCCATATTGTTAAGATACGCTTGCGCCAGACTAAAGGCTTGACATCGAATTCCTAGACGGTTAAGACCCACTTGCGTCGGACTGCAGGCTTGACATCAAACTTCCAGATTGTTAAGACCTGCTTGCACCAGACTGCAGACTTGACATCGAACCCCTAGACAAACAAACATGGGTTAAGTTGTAAGCACTAACTAGGACCTTAAATCGTCACTTGTCCTCTTCACAACAGGTTGAGCGTGACAGTCAAATTGAGAGCTGCTCAAGCATTAGCACAAGTTTGAGTGAAGCTCACAGTGAAGCTGCTGGATCCATGTTTGTCTGCAGCGATGGAGTGGAATTCCTTGCCAGCGTCTGTGTTTCCCGACTCCTACAATTTGGAAATCTTCAAGGCGAGAGTGAATAAGCATTACTTGAGTTTGCGTGTACCATCCTCGACTACATCGTCACTTACCATCAGGTGAGATGTAGTCAAACACACTCAAATTTTTAATTTAAAAAAATGAGAACCCTTGGTGTCATCTCATCTGATGGTAAGTGACGTTGATGTCGAAGATAGAAGCGATGGAAGATTTCCCAACGCAACGGGGCACTCGTTTTTTTTATTTTGAAGCCAGAACACATCAATGCTAACATGATGTTTGGCGGGAAGACTTAGATAAAATGGTGGTAGCTAAGCCAGACGGGCTTATAAACAAACCAAACCGAGTTTTACAAAGTTCACTGGGAAGCTGGGAATCGAACCAGCGACCTCGGGTGTGAAGCGAATGGATTAACCATTACGCCAAGAAGGCGGTTGGGGAGGCAGATCCAAATAGAGGTCAATAGGAGAAGGTTTGTATTTAAGTGGACATCTTCTAACTGATGATAATGATGAGTCTTCTCACTGGTAGTGGTGTGGTGGACTGATGGATGGTGTGGTGAAGCCAAGAATCCGCTGGATGCATGTGACTGGTGAACGGAGAACGTCTTCTCGAAGGTCAACTCACTTGTAGTGGTGGCTGGCCAGGGTCTCGTGGAAGTACACCAGCTGGGCAGCCGCGCGGTTGGAGTCCAGCATCTCGCAGCGCCACTGCAGGATGTAGCTGCCGGTCTCCGTCATCACGTGCGAACCCTGGAAATGACATGTAGATAAGGTTATATCATTGGGCCAGTGGGTCATCTGTAAGTAGACAAGTTGAGAAGGCATATTTGTAACTAAAACAAGCTGGGGTACCCGGCTTCGCTTAGGCAGTTCATATACAAGAAAGGCTTCGAATGGTCCACAATGTTCCAGAACATTCCTCAACATTTGAAGGTGTTCTGGAATGGTCCACAATGATCCGGAAAATTGTGGGATGCTCCCGAATGTTCGGGACTGTTCTAGAAATTTTTAGAGGGTGAAACTTTCAACCCTTATATCTTCAAAATCACGCCCTTCAGGTTAAAAACGGGAACCTTCCTCACGGAGAGGGGGGGGGGGGGGGGGTAGAGGGCTACCACACCCAATATAACTCCCTCGATCGTACCGGGACTCGTTTCTGAGTTTTAGCGGCACGCACATTGTACACTTACTTTTATAATATACTAGCTGTTTCCCGCGGCTTCACCCGCGTGGACAACGTTTCTATGACTTTTCGAGGGTGCGCAGTGCGCGAGCCGCAAGCGGCTCACGAGCGTGAAATCTGTCTACCTACCAAATTTCAGCCAGATCCGTTCAGTAGTTTTTGCGTGAAGAAGTAACAAACATACACAGTCACAAATTTTCGCCTTAAAAATAATAGTGTGATATTGATTAATTGCGATAGTATAAATGCTTTTCGATTTAAACCTATTATACGATGACGTTAAATAGTGTTTTTGTGTCCTTCTAATATTATAACCAAAACAGTCGGAGGCTCAACCGGTAACGACTCGATCCTCTTAACCAGAGGTCCCGGGTTCAAATCCGGAAGCCCAATGTACTAATGAGTTTTTCGAAACTCACGTTCATGTACTTACCGATTGCTTTAACGGTGAAGGAAAAACGTCGTGGGGAAACCGGCACATCTGATTCCAGATATGTATGAAGGACGCTTTGCACACGTCCGTAGTTGTAAATGTAAATGTCCTACACGTGACCGCGGGTGATGCTAAGTACCAGGCAACCGCCGTCTATCCCTTAAACACTTCATACAACGGGCCAGAAATGACATTTCAACAAACGAATGACGGAACAAACAGTATAATATATATATTATACTGTTTGTTCCGTCATTCGTTGTTTGTTCCGTCATTCGTTTGTTGAAATGTCATTTCTGGCCCGTTGTATATATATATATATATAACAACCAAACTGTATTAATCTGGGTGACGAGGGGGTGAGGTCGGAATCTAGAGAGCGGCAGGGAGTGTCCATACTGTATGTTAGCACTAATATATAAACTTTGCCCTTGGACAGTACGGTAAATGTATTAATTAATTAATGGGCCGGAATGATTTAATTTGTCATCGACACGCAAAGAAGAAGAAGTACGGTAAATAGTGACACACGATAAGACAAATATTATAACTACGAAATTTCGTTTTAGTTTCAACTAAGCCAACACGACGCAGAAGTAATTTGAATTTTATCTGTTACTATGCAATATTATGTCAAAAACCTAAAAGTCACGTCCTGATACTACCTAATTATTATAATTTTATTCACAGTTGGTAAGCCCTTAGCATCATCTCACCTGATGGTAAGTGACGATGATGCCAAAGATGGAAGCAGGCTTACCAAAATTACCCAACGCAATAAAATAAATAAAACAAAATATTTTCAGACATTCGAAGTCCATAGATTGTTTACATATGTCATGTTAGTAATTTTGCAAAAATACACACAACACAAGCCGGAAACCATCAATGTTGTTAACACTGATGTTTAGCGGCAACACTTAGATAAGATGGTGGTAGCCAGCCAGGCGGGCTAAGAAAATTCCCTATCACCAACCAAACCGGGTCTTACAAGTTGACCCCACCAGGAATCGATCCCGCGACCTCCTCGTGTAAGCGATAACCATTACGCCACGGAGGCGGTAAATTATAAATAAATAAATATTCTGGGACAAATCACACATGGTCATCTGGCCCCAAAGTAGGATTCCCTGTGTTATGGGAACCAGAGACTGATATACATCTATATATATATATATATATATATATATATATATATATATATGTATATAAAAATGAATTGCTGTTCGTTAGTCTCGCTAAAACTCGAGAACGGCTGGACCGATTTGGCTAATTTTGGTATTGAATTGTTTGTGAAAGTCCAGAGAAGGTTTAAAAGGTGAATAAATATGAAAACGCTCGGAATTAAATAAAAAAAAAATAATATTGGTTGACTTCACACACAACCTTCGAGTTTTTATACATACACTTAAGTATATTTTTTTGCTGTTCGTTTGTCTCGCTAAAACTCGATAACGGCTGGACCGATTTGGCTAATTTTGGTATTGAATTATTTGTGGAAGTCCAGAGAAGGTTTAAAAGGTGAATAAATATGAAAACGCTCGGAATTAAATAGAAAAAATCGGAAAATAAAAATCAGTCAAAAAATAATTGGTTTTAGGGTAGTGTAGTGTAGGTGTAGGGTAGTGTATGGTAGGGTAGGGTTCGGTAGTGTAGTGTAGGGTTGGGTAGGGTAGTGTAGTGTAGTGTACGGTAGGGTAGTGTAGAGTAGTGTATGTAGGGTAGGTTAGGGTAGTGTAGTGTTGGGTAGGGTAGTGTAGGGTAGCGTAGTGTAGTGTAGGGTATTGTAGTGTTGGGTAGGGTAGGGCAGTGTAGGGTAGGGTAGTGTAGTGTAGGGTAGGGTAGTGTAGAGATGGGTAGTGTAGTGTAGTGTACGAAAGGGTAGTGTAGAGTAGGGTAGTGTAGGGTAGGGTAGGGTAGGGTAATGTAGTGTAGGTTAGGGCAGTGTAGTGTAGTTGTAGGGTGGAACGAAGTTCGCCGGGACAGCTAGTACATATATAGATATTTAACACCCAGACACAGAGCAAACAAAACTGCTCATCACACAAATGTTTGTCCTGGGTAGGGATCGAGCCCACAACCCTCAGTAGTCAAGAGCGCAAACCACTGAGCCACCGAGTCAGTCCAATTAACATAATATATTATATTTTTCACACCAAAAATGTAGTTCCTACTATCTTCACAATTTCCACCGATCCGGACTTGGCCCCAGTACTTCCCACGATGTGGGAGGAGACAGAGCCCCACCCAGCAGTGGGGACGCTACGGGCTGGTAATGAACGTTACCTGAATGCTTTCCCCGTCGTGGCAGATGAGATGCGGCTCCACTCGACTGAAGTGCTGACCCTCCTTCCAGCCCTTCTGTAGCAGTAGAGACTTGGCCTCGTCACCGGCGCCCACGCAGACGGCTGTCAAGTAAAACGACTTTGTCACTTCACTACTCACGAAGTAAAATTAAAGTCTTGGCACACCTCGGTCACTGGCGATCAAATGTATGAAACAAACGCGTTCCTACGCACACAGTCTAAGCTCGTGTAGGTGAACGCGTACCATGCTTGTTGAGTGTTATAAGACGTACCTACTAGCCGATACCTGGGAGCTAACGAGCGGGGGTGGGCGACACATTCAACGGGAGGCAGGGAGTGACCATACTGTACGTAGTACTCTTTATTATACTTTGGCCCTGGTATTCCTGCCTTCGACAATACAACCAAATAATACAAAAGTACGTCAAGTACAAAAGGGCTTAGTTCAATGCGAATAGGGGATCGGACTGAATCAAAAATAAATTCTTGAATATGATTTCCTAAATTGCTCTCCTCTTGAAGTTTCAAAAACCTTACTTCTGTTGTTTTTCCATCTCCATCACGTATTCTATTTTTAATTGGTAAAATTCACAAAATAAGTTCGTCAATGACGCTAAAAATCTATGACGTCACTTCTGGGTATTTCAAACATTCTTAGAACAAAATTTCGTGTTTGACATGTCATAAAAAGTAACTCAAATGACTAGCAGTCCGATCCCCTATTGCGTGGTTGTGTCGATCACGCAGGTTAACTGGCCTGAAGCACGGTCATTAACTGGATGGGTTTAAGTGTGAGTGGCATTTTTCTCTTCAGTTCATTCAGTTTTTCACAAGACGCGTTAAGCCTTTGGTGCCGATTGCTATCACTAGATAGCAGTCATTAAGCCGTGTTCTTACACGGCTTATAGGCGACTTACAGATTGTTGGCCATTTTTTAATAGGCGTAACAGACTTGTGAAACCACACCAAACTTCAGCTTCATAGCTGTAACAGTCTTCGAGTCAAACGGCTGTGGCATACTGATGGACAGACGGACAGCTGAGACTAAGGAACCCTTAAAAGTGGAGAGATTTTAGGATAAACTCGCGACATTGTGGATCGTGGTTAAAAGACACAACGCTTAGTCAAAGTGGGGAATTCCAGTGTGTGTTACCCCAGCGGAACATGGTGCTTTAGAACGATATGAGTTTAACAGACAATTAGAGCATCATTAAGAGTTATTGTGCGCAAAAAGCGGAATTTGTGGATTTTAAAATTCCGGAGATGTTCATGAATTATGGTTTCGCTAAGATAACGTTACTCCAGCAGTATAAACTGTAAAAAACAGTTAAGACCAGAACAAAGTACATGATTGAGTAGCTTTTATCATCCAGTAAACGTGCGCGTATAACGGAATTTGTGGATCTTAATGATTTCCTGTTACTACAGATTCCGCTGGGTAACGTTTTCCGCTACACTCACATCGTTCTAAAACACCATGTACCACTAGGGTTACGTTTTCTGCTACACTCACATCCTTCTAAATCACCATGTACCACTAAGGTAACGTTTTCTGCTACACTCACATCCTTCTAAAGCACCATGTTCCACTGAGTTAACGTTTTCTGCTACACTCTCATTCTTCTAAAGCACCATGTTCCGCTGGGATAACACACACAATATGGATGACGAATGCTAGTCATCTGAGTTACTTTTTATCATCTGTCAAAAACGACATTTTGTTCTAAAAATGTTTGAAATACCTAGGCGTGACGTCATAGTTTAGCAGCGTCATTTATGTACTCATTTTGTGATTTTGATGAATTAAAAATTGAAGACTTGATGGAAAACAAAACGAGTAAGGTTTTCCGAAGTTTAAGTAGGAGGGCAATTTAGTGATCAAGAGTTCATAATTTATTTCTGATGCTATCGTCATCCCTATTCCAAGTCAAATTAAGGACATAATTGCCTACCGGTGTTTTCGTCGGTGCCTTCGATCTCGTGTTCAGTGCGGAACACGGTGAAGGAGATGTCGTGTCGCAGAACATCGAAGTCCCACGTCAGAACACTTTGCGGGTCGCGGTTCACTACTATCACCTCGTGCACCTGAAATAGATAAGGATTAACCAATTGCCAGGTCGTAAGCAACGCTTTCTGGTATCAGCTCATATACGTCCCCACCGAGGGGCTCGAGCTTACCCTGAATTAGGGCGATCGGGCCTTAGTCGACCACGCGGGTACGTTAGTACTAATATATAAGGTGTAACAAAATTAGCTGAAACTATTTTAACTGGTGCTTCTACCGATGAAACTGAACAACTTTCCCCATGGAACTCATAGTTAAATCGCAAAAAAAAATTGGTTCTCCCATACTAACTCGATCAGCTAATCAGCCAACTTAGTATGGGAAGTTCAATTTTTTTTTCTCCCATACTAACTCGATCAGCTAATCAGCCAACTTAGTATGGGAATTTCAATTTTTTTTTATATTTGACTATGGGTTTCATGGGGAATGTTGTTCAGGTTTATGGGTAGAAGCACCAGTTAAAATAGTTTCAGCTAATTTTGTTACACCTTATATATACTTTGACGCGGGCCTAGTGCGGGTTGGTCGACTTCACACACAACCTTCGAGTTTCTTCGCAGGCGTGTGCAGGTTTCCTCACGATGTTTTCCTTCACCGTAAGAGCATCGGATAAACGTACATATGAAATCGAAATTCGAAAACACATTGGTATGTGGCAGGATTCGAACCACGGCCTCCCAGACAGGAAGTAGCGGCCATAACCGTTATAATATAACCATGATAATATCATATAAACACTAAAGTATCATAGAAAATAAAAAACCGGCAAGTGCGAGTCGCACTAGCACTCCAAGGGTTCCGTACGTCTACACCTCTCCACACAACTACATAGTATAATGACAATGATACCTGTTCACATTACAAGCAAAAGACATCAACGCGAGCGACAAAAATATGCTTTTTTGTCATTCAGTTCGGATTCCATAGCGCGAGTACGACTCACACTTGGCTGATTTTTATTATTTGATGCTTACTCGAGTATTAGTACTATAATCACACCAAGTTTCACGCTTGTATGTATTACCATTTTTACGATAGGGCCAAATCAAATATACATCTAAAGACCTATAAAAACACGTTTTTGTATGGAGACCCCCCTTACTTTTTCACTTTTTAAAATTTTTGTATTTACTATTATTATTTAATTTAATGAAGACTAACACTAATATAACATTATAAAAATTACATAAAAACAGAAAGCTACCTAAAAGTGTTCACGAAGCATTACGCCATTACGCTTCATCATTTATTATGCGGACAGCGATGAACTGGAACTTCTTGCCGGCGGCGGTGTCTTTGTTTCCAGACTCTTACAATTTCAAGGTGAGAATGAATAGGCATTATTTGAGTTTGCATGTACAATCCCCGACTGTATTGTCACTTTTCATCAGGTGAGATGTCATCAGCCGTTCGTCGAATTGGGCGCATCACGATGTGCCTAGGTATATAATGAAATGCTGCCATTTCATATTCTGCCTAAGCGATGTCATTTAGAAGTTGATCAGCAAAAGATCCTTACTGATATTATAAATGTGTTTGTTTGTTTGTTTGTTTGTTACCTTTTCACGCTTCATCGCCTTGACCAATCTTTATGAAATTTGGCATGCGGGTAGCCTGTGTCACGGGGAAGGACATAGGCTACTTTTTATCCCGGGAAAACAGCTTAATCTGATACAGTTCCTGAGGGAACTAAAAAAATACTCGATTGTTGTGATTTTTTGCACAGAGATGGTCGAGTAGGTGGGAAACGACATAATTTACTAATCACACTTAAAGACTGTCGTAAAAACGATGTCCACGCGGGCGAAGCCGCGGGAAAAAGCTAGTAATAGATATGACTAACCTGCCCTTTGCCCAAGCTGACAGACTTGTAAATACTGTCCTCGCAAAGAGGGTCCCCATCCCTCTCGGTGAAGGCTCCGCTCACGTACAGGCTCTTGGGTACCAATCCACCTTCGTGGACGAAGCTCTGGAAAGTGGGGAGACATTGTGAATAAAACTGGTTTAAGAGAGGAGAAAGAGTAGTGTACATAGCTGTGATAAGAAATGTATACGAAATTATGGCACCTATTGATCAGGATAGTGTATGGGTTCGTGAATTTCCGTGTATTCTTTTAAGAGGGGGTATAAGTCAAATTGTACATTTTAGAAATATATTTTTTTTGCTTAGTTTGCAAATTATTAAAACACATTAAGAATACAGACTAAGCGCTGACTTAGGGTCAGCACATCCACGAAAACACATCCTTATTAAAATTATAAATGTGAAAATATGTTTGTTATCTTTTCACGCTTCAACACCTCAACCAATCTTGACGTAATTTAGCATAAATTAACCTGGGTCATGGGGAAGGACAGAGGCTACTTTAAATCCCGTGACAATATAGTCCGATACAGTTCCTAAGGGAACTGAAAAACCTATTTTGGTTGATTTCTTTAACATCGCAACGAAGCAAAGGATTGTTGTGATTTTTTGTACAGAGATGTTTGAGGAGGTAGAAGATGACATAGACTACTAATAAACATAGCCCGAGATAGTTCCCGAGGGATCTAGGTAAAACTCATTTCGGAGTCGCAACGGAGCACCGGATTGACGTTACACAGAAATAGTTGAGGGGGTGGAAAGTGACATAGCTAAGCAGAATAGCTCGATATAGTTCCCGAGGGATCTGGAGTTCCTGACTACACTCGCGATCCGCTTGCGGCTTGCGTACCACTCACCCCCAGACAGTCATTAAGACGATGCCCACGCGAGCGAAGCAAATAATTTCCTTGATAAAAAAATCTCGAAGTTACCAAAAATTACACGAAAATCAATAATGTACTCATACTACTTCCTACTAATATTATAAACGCGAAAATTTTTAAAAATGTACGGATGTATATTTGTTACTCTTTCACGCAAAAACTACTGAACTGATCTGGCTGAAATTTAGTATGTAGACAGATTAGGACCTGGACTGGCTACTTTTTTTCACGCTTGCGAGCCGCTTGCCCTCGAAAAGTCATAGAAACGTTTTACACGCGGGTGAAGCCGCGGGAAACAGCTATTATAAACATAATCCTGAAAAATTTAATAACTTTGACAGATGACCATTTGTGTTACTATTTTATTTTCGATTTATTTAATAAAAACTGACCGCTGTGTTTTCTAAGCGGGATGGCAATATAAAAATCGTGCGAGAGCGAGGAGAACAAACATTATGCTTTGTTTCGTTTTCCATTTATGAAGTCTGAGCGTTCAGAGTATCCCTCCCGCCAAAACCGCAATATTGCGGAAGCTAATAATTGAAAACGCTAATCACGTTAAAAAACCGACTTCCATCGCAACAACTTAGTACATTTTTGCATTATTATTTTTGGTTTTTGTTAATTTTCTAATAAAGTACTACACCGATTTTGATAAAATTTATATGGGACCACACGGGAAGCACTAGCTTTCAAATAAAAAAAGAATCATAAAAATCGGTTCACCCACTCAAAAGTTCTGAGGTAACACACATAAAAAAAACATACTTTAGAATTGAGAACCTCCTCCTTTTTGGAAGTCGGTTGAAAAGACTCCGCCAAGTCGCCTAAAGGGGGCGCTAAAAATCACTTCTCGTATCTGCAAGACACAAGTAACAACTAACAACGAAAATGCAGCGAGTTTCATCATAAAAAACGATAAAACCAAGCGAAAGCTGTAAATGGAGTGAAAAACCATGAAAAAGAGTGGGTCCCGGGACAAGAGTGGAAAAAGAAGCAGCGGAGGCGAGTGCTAGTCGGTGGGATGACGACAGCATCAGAAATAAATTATGAACTCTTTATCACACACAACCCTCCTACTGAAACTTCGGAAAACCTTACACGTTTTGTTTTCCATCAAGTTTTCGATTTTTCATTCACCAAAATCATACAATGAGTACATAAATGACGCTTCTAACATTTTTAGAACAAAATGTCGTTTTTGACAGATGATAAAAAGTAAATCAGATGACTAGCATTCGTCATCCCTATTGTATAATTTTACTACTCATAGTCTCAACTGTTTAATTCCAGCTAAATTAACAGTATATCAAAACATGATTTATAAACCCCTTTTAAGTAGTACCTACTAGATAACTTATCACAAAATTACTAAAGTGTCTGTCGGTGGCTAAACACGTAACGACTCGGTCCTCCTAATCAGACGTTCCGGGTTCAAATCCGGACGGCCAATGTACCAATGAGTTTTTATAAAACTTACGTACATATACTTACCGATTGCTTTCGAAGGAAAACGATATAAAGGTCGCGTTGCACACGTCCGTAGATGTAAATCTAAATGCCCTATACACGTGACCGCGGGTGATGCTAAGTGCAACACCAGGAAACCGCCGTCTGTCCGTTGGATAGCACGGTTAGTTGTGCCACTCGATAAGAAGAAGACTTTCACGATAACAGACCTAGTAGGATGACAAAAATTTCTTATCACAGCGATGATACTTAAAATCTAGCAAGTGACTGATTAGTTATTAATTATAGCAGTAAATGTACTCTTACTAAAATACATGTACAACTTCAATAGTCTCTAACATATATCTACGTGGAATGAGCTAGAACAAATGTTATTGACAAGAACAAAATACTGAACATTGCTAAATACTTCGCGTCGGTAGCTTACAAACATACTTTTGAAACAATGTGTGACCATAATCTCGAACACTGTAGTAGGTGGGTGGTACATTTAAAGTGAACTTTTTATTGAATTTGAAGGTTATTGTTGTGCAACAACGTAGGAGCACAGTATTACGATATGGCTTCATCATCATCATCATATCAGGTCATATACGTCCCCACCGAGGGGCTCGAGCCTACCCTGAATTAGGGCGATCGGGCCATAGTCGACCACGCGGCCCCAGTGCGGGTTGGTCGACTTCACACACAACCTGCGAGTTTCTTCGCAGGCGTGTGCAGGTTTACGATATGGCTTACAGTAGCGCAACGCCTTTGATGTCGCACGATGCCGCCACGGCGTAGGTACTAGCAGTACTAGCCTGTAGCCAGCCGCTGCCCCGCAAGTACCCTTCCGTTGCTCTGCGTAAGTACATTCGTTGCGCTAATGTAAGACGCTATATTGTAATACTGTGGTAGGAGTACGAAGTTTTATTTGATGTCACGAATGATGCACTCAAGGCCTGCTTTATACACTACCAGAATTACGAAAGGTGAGTAGTAACAGGGACAATACCAAGCTTTTCCGTGCTAATAAGTGGGTTGAATCAATTTATAGCGAAAAACAAGTATGTAATAGTAGAGTTGTACACATATGATGATTAGTTAGTTAGATATTAGTCTCACTGCAGCTGTATCGTACATTATCGTAGTAGTGTTGAGGCACGTTTGACGACGGATCTACTACGTCCGACTGCCGCAAAACGATATAAAATGAAAAGAAAATTAGTTAAACTCAAGCCTGAAATTCTTTAACTACTTTTAATATTGGCAACCTGCCTTAAAGTGATGTCAAAATGGCGACTAAAATAGCAAATATCAGTTATGGTATATTTTTTAAACCGATTTCAAAAAGGAGGTTATAAGACATAAGACATTTATTGATTCCTTATCAATTGCAATTGCATAATGTTCGTGTATATGATACTCTATGTGGACTTCTAAACAGGTGTGTGTGCCTAATTTCATAAGTGTATGTGTATTTATGTTTATATTGGGCCGGGGAAAAGTTTCTTCGTATTTTGTATGCAAATTAAAACAGGGTGAACAAAACGAGCTGCATCTTGAATGTTAAGATTTCCAAAATGAAAACGTTTGAACCAAGTTAGTGATACTGATTGATACTGCATTAGGTTGATAAACAGCACACATTTTATTCGCGGCCTGTGTTGCATTTTTACCTTTTTTAACATTAAATTTCAAAATGTTGCTAATTTCTCGCTACTTTCACTCATTTGAAAAATCAATTTAATAATTGCGGGATTTTTTTTTATTAAAATTTCGAAAGTTTACGTTTTTATAATATCTTAACGTCTCACGGGTACAAAAGCCCTTACGCGACAATCCTCATTTAATTAATCTTTCTTTAGTTTTTTGATTTGTAATGCTAGTGCCGGTGCATTACAAATCTTCTCTGAAGTTCTTGACAGCATTTGCAGTTGCCTCATTCTGAGGTGGAACACCCAGTTGCTGTAGGGCGTATATAAAACTGCACCCAGTGCAAGTTGCGTTCTCACGTCCTTCATTTTATTTTCTTGTTCTCCACATTGCTCACGTGCACTAGACGATTTTTTCCAAAATGCACCACATCTTGAACAAAATCCTAGCAGAAAACAATGCATAAACAACAAAATAAAACAACGAATGCGTTCACCACAAATCCCGCCAAAAACCTCACTTATTTAATATTATAACAACCAGCCAGGTACTAATAATACAAGCAAAGAGATTTGATTACAAATTTATAGTTACAAAATACGAAGAAACTTTTTCCCCAACCTATTAAGTAAGTTTGTCCACGTGTTTCTCAGAAACTCAAATCTAAATGCATTGAACTACTCGAGAGTCCGCAGTGCGGCGGCTCGAGGAGAATTATACACCACAACCTTCCATGCATCAAGCACTCCGTCTATTGGTGAAAACCGTTGGAAAATCCGTTCAGTAGTTTTTAAGATTATCGCGTTCGTAAAGACAAATAGACGCGGCGGGGGGGGGGGACTTTGTTTTATAGTTGTATAGAAGTATTTTTCAACTTAGGGAACAGTGCAAGTTTTATTGAAATAGGTTTAGTAGTTTTCAAGATATGAACTGTTAAGTGTGCACCAGTCACTGAAACAACGCGTCGGTCGGTTTAACGCCGCAGTTTCGTGAATAAAGCCAACAAGTGTTTGTTGTTTAAAGATTTTATCGAACTGTAAAAACAAGGTTGGTTGTAAACAACTGCAGTAGTTGATGAAACTGTGCCGCAGTTCGGGTTGTTGAGGAACTTTTTAACTACAGTATACATACATAGAATAAAGAAGATTAAATAAAGAAGAGAAGAAACAAAAATATACAGTTTGTTTTTGTATATTTTTGAAATATAATATGTATCTGTAGGAGGTAAATGAAATGATTATCAAAACTATACAAAAAAGAAAATATGAAATATAATTAACTGAAGGATGCAAATGAAATAATAATAATAAACAAGATGAAAACATCACGTATGTGTGTGTATGTATGCTTATGTGCGTACGTGCGTGCGTGTGCGTGTGCGCATGTGCGTGTGCACGTGTGCGTGTGCGTGTGCGCATGTGCGTGTGCACGTGTGCGTTTGCGCGTGCGTGTGGGCGTGCGTGTGCGTGTGCGTACATGTGCGCGTGCGTATGTGCGTGCGTTTGCGTGTGCGCGTGCGTGCATGTGCGCGTGCGTGTGCGTGCATGCACGCGTGCGCGTGCGTGTACATGTGCGTGTGCGTGCGCGTGTGTGCGCGCGTTGTCACTCATGTTGAATCCATTAAATAATCGCATAGACACGAATAATACTTTAAAGGTTTTGTAGTCCCTACGAGAAAACCTTTACAAGATCCTTCTGTCCGTCCGTCCGTCATAAACAGTCACAGCTTAATAACTTTTACATTTTTGTGTCAAATTTCATGAAATTTGACACAAAAATAGTATATAAATCTGAATTTAATTAATAAAAAAATACTTCATTTTTAGGGTTCCGTACACCCTACGGGACTCTATTACTAAGCCTCTGTCTGCTGTCTGTCCGTCTATCGGTCCGTCAGCGGTCTGTATTTCATGAACCGTAATAGGTAGACAGTTAAAATTTTCATAGAATGTGTATTTCTGTGGCCGCTACAACAAAACTTGAAAAAAAAAAAAAAAAAATTTAAAAAGTGAAAAAATAAGAGGGGTCTCCATACAAAAAAAAACGTGTTTATCAAAGGTTTATAGAAGTATTTTTGATTTAGCGCTTTCGTAAAAACAGTAATACATACAAGCGTGAAACTTTATGTGATTATTAGAATAATTAATAAAAATGTGAGTCGTACTCGCGCTAAGAAGTCCGAACTAAATGACAAAAAAAAGCATATTTTTGTCGCTCGCGTTGATGTTTTTTGTTTAGAATGTGAATAGGTATCATTGTCATTATACTATGTAGTTGTGTGAAGAGATGTGGTGGTACGGAACACTCGGAGTGCTAGTCCGACTCGCACTTGACCGGTTTTTTTACCTCTCATACATGTATAGAGGATTGGATTTTTTTTCGGTATCGTTGAATTGCTGTTTTATTTTATTTTGTTTTATTCAAGAGCAAACAGTCTTACACATACTTGAATTAATTTAATTTAATTTAATTCAAGAGAAATTAATTTCAAGAGAATTAAAGATTAACCTTAGAGTTCCATAATATCAATACGGTACAAAAACATAGGTAGGTATTGCATTCACGTAATAACTAGCAGAAAACGTAAGAATAAAATTTAGATCTTCTTACCAATCCGATCACGAGTCTCAAAAAACCGGTCAAGAGCGAGTTGGATTCTACACCTCTCCACACAACTATGACAATGACATTTTGCCGCATGCTGCCAGAAACGCATATTACCTGATACGCGTATGACCATGCCTTCATTCGTGAAGTACCTTATACGCAATAGACCCGATACGCAAATCATTCGCGAAAGACCCGTTACGCAAATGACCTGAACTTCATTCGTGAAAGACCCGTTACAATGATACTTATTCACATTACAAACAAAAGAGATCAACGCGAGCGACAGAAATATACTTTTTTTTATTGAGTTCGGACCACTTAGCGCTAGTACAACTCACACTTAGTCGGATTTTGTTTTTTGTTGTTTTATTTCAGAATTAGTACTATCATCACACCAAATTTCACGCTCATATGTATAACCGTTTTTACGCTAGAGCTTAATCAAAAAGTAGCTGGGCGGCCGAGCGATGCTCGGAGTCTTCTAGGCATGTGAACTATTTTTTGTATAAAACCAGATTTTCAGAATAAACAACTTGAAATTAAACTCTAAACATAATCTAAACACAAAAATACAAGTTTTGACCTCGGGCCATTCGGTTTGTTAGCTTCTGTGAAAATATGATACTTATTATCTCCTCCATTACTATATTATAACTCCACCGATAAGCGCCGTTCGCTTTTATGTTGCCTAGCAACCTCTGTCCGCGCCTGCGCCAAAGTAAATATATTAGTAAAGTATATATATACATTAGTACTAACATACAGTATGCACATTCCCTGCCGCTCTCTAGATTCCGACCTCACCCCTTCGTCACCCAGATTGATACAGATTGGTTACAGTTTGGTTATCGAAAGTATAGGATTTCGCCGTCATTGTGTTTGTTGCGTCATTCCTTTTTTAAAATGTTATTTCTGACCCGTTGTATGAAGTGTCTAGGGTGGGCCTCCGCGTTGTGCTTGCGCCTTCGCCCACGCGTCGCCGCGTTTATTATGTACCTACCTAATTCTTGTTGCTAATTTTATTTCAAATTGTAGATAAGTTTAAATACTATCTAAGAGTTTTTGTAAAATCCGAGGTAAAATCTATTTATTGTTTTGGTAAAATATAGTAAGTATTCATACTCAATAGTATAAATAAACAAAGAGTGACCAAGTTTGATGCCCGTATTTACAACGCCGTAAAAATCCCAGAAAAATGTATATTTTTTAATAAGTTCGGACTTCTTAACGCGAGTACGATTCACACTTGGCCTAATAGTACTGTAATCACACCAAGTCTCACGCTTGTGTGTATTACCGTTTTTACGATAGAGCTGAATCAAAAATACCTCTGGAATACCTATAAAAATCATGTTATTCTTTTTTTTGTATTTTTTGTATGGAGAGAAAAATAGGGTGTGTATTTTTTTATTGTTTTTGAATTTTTAATATTTGGTGCTATAGCGCCAATAGAAATACACATTTTGTGAAAATTTGAACTTTCTATCTATTACGGTTTATGAAATACAGCCCGCTGACAGACGGACAGACAGCTGAGGCTTAGTAATAGGGTTCCGTTGGTCACCCTTTGGGTGTACAGAACCCTAAAAATGACAGTTTCATGTTGACACCTAAAGTAAAACAAAATAATAACAAATTAATATGAAGTAGTTTCCCGAGAACACATTTGCAAAAAAATGCCATCAGACTTTAGTTCCTAAACTGGTAGCTAAAATCTTATATATGCATTGAGACTCCTAATGCATATTTAAAGTTTTTAGCTACCAGTTTATAAGAACTCTCAACAGAAAATAATTCTGGTACCGTGTGATAAACCCTACATTGACAGCAGAACCCTACACTATGGTAGGTCCAAACACGCACTTGGCTATTTTTTTTCAGTTTATAGGTTAAACAAACACGATTTGTGGATAATAGTAATGGCATGAACTCATATGACGTTAAAAATGTTCGTTTCAATTTAAATAGCTTCGTAAACATCCAATTGGTTTGTATGCTAAATAATGATAAATTATTGTATATTTATTTAAACAGAGAGACTTACTTCACCATGATTCCATTGACCTTTTAACCTGGTGCTGATTTTAGATTGTTAACTTAATTACTGATACAGTAATTGGATTGTATTGATAAATACAATAGTGAGTACCTATTGCAGTGTCGTTTTAAATTATTCATCACACAACTGGAAAAAACCGGCCAAGAGCGAGTCGGACGGATAAGCAACCTTATAAACTTTAACCAGAGCGACGGAAAAATGATTCGATTTGCTGACGATATTGTAGTCGTGGCTGAGACCATGGAAGACCTAAGCACAAGTGGCACAACGCTCGATGGTCTCAGTAAAGTATCCCAATAAGTAGGTCTTAAAATGAACATGAACAAGATCAAAATTATGTCAAAAGTCCGTATCGCACCAAGGTTGGAGGCTATACCAGTTACCAATGATGGTGATGATGATCTATCCGACCGATTTCGATCATGGCGACAATACCTAGGACAAACAGTCCAGTTCGGTACGTTCAACATCGAGAAAAAGATCAATAGTCGAATCCAACTCGGCTGGGCAGCGTTCGGGAAGCTTTGCAATATCTTTACGCCCTGTCTTAAGACCAAGTTCTTTGACCAGTGTGTGTTGCCAGTAATGACATACGGAACAGTAATGACATGGTCGCTTGCTATAATCTTTATAAGAAGGCTCAAGGTCAAGGTCACCCAAAGGGCAATGGAGCATGCTATGCTCGGGGTTTCTGCGTCTTGTTTGCACACCTACGTAATTTTAAGACACTTTTTAATTTAATTTTAATTATTTTAATTTAAGATTATTTGACATTATGCTTTAGGAACGGAGCGCTGCCGCTGCTTTGGAACTCGCGAAAAGACAAATTAACTTGTTCTGATCGCTCTCAAGACAGGGGGTGGTGGGGCTCGGAGTCCAAGTTGTTTTTACACGATAATGGCGTCGTGAAGAGGGTCCGAGGACCCAAGCTCGGGCTCCTTTTTGGCCCACGCTTCTCGCTGGCTATGCAGCGAGGAAACGCAGCAAGCGTCATGGACACGTTTGGGTAGGGGGTACAACGGGGAGGGCTTTTTACTAGGTAGGTAGTGAGTTAATTTTCCTAGTTGTAATTCTGTACATACTCGTACGAAAATATAACAAAGAAATTATATTTTGCGGACATTCCCCCAGCTCCATTCCACCTTCGGTCAACGAGACGCAGGGGGAGGTTCCACCGTTTTGTTGTTGATATTCAGCCTATACGCACGAAGCGTTACGCTTCCTCATTTATTATGCGGACAGCGATGGAGTGGAACTCCTTGCCTGCGTCTGTGTTTCCCGACTCCTAAAATTTGGGGATCTTCAAGGCGAGAGTGAATTGGCACTATTTGAGTTCGCGTGTACCATCCTCGACTACATCGTCACTTACCATCAGGTGAGATACAGTCAAACGCACTAAAATTTTTAATTAAAAAAAGACGCTTTGTAGACTTTCCCGTACCAATATGTTACAGTAAAAAAACCCTTATTTTGCTTCAGCTAACACCGCTTACACGCATATTATTTAATTTAATTCATTCAATAACAACGGGTGTACCCAATAACAGTTATTCATATTATAAATATTATATTCTGAACGTAAAATAAATTCATTACACTGCACTAAAAAGCGTAGTTGGCACAAATTTGGACAGAAGGATCCGCCCGTCTCCATATTTTACTAAGATTTTCTTCATACATGCAAAAAGTAGCGCCATCTGACGCAACTCGTCCGAACTAGCGTGGGCGAGAGTTGACGTCAGTGCCACGCTAATCGTCGCTTTAAAAATGCGTTTATTTAATTTGTTTACAAGAAAAATACAATGTTAGGTTACATAACGATGATACGATATCCCATGTTTCTTTTTAGCCTTTCTTTCATGATTTTTACATCCTCTAACAACACAAAAAGGCATTTTTATATGGAATATCTTTCCACCGCACCGTACAATTTCCCGCAGACGACTGAGTCGCGAGTGTGCGAAACTTTCGATTTTCGCACCAATTCGCTGGGAGCATTAGTCGCGCGCGTTGGCCGGGTCCTTACGCCAGTAATATAGAAGTCATTGGTAGTTCGGGACTGCGCACAGGCTTGCGGTGCGACTCAGCGGCCCAAAGAATAAATATCGATTACGATAGACACGCCGCCTTGACGTACACAGTGACGTGCACTCGACACAGTTATGTTATGTTCAGACTATTTTTACACCGTTTGTAAACCTTCGGACAGGTGTACAAAATGATCAATTATTTTTAAAGCTTAATTCAAAATCGCCCCTATAGTCATACTCAATTATTTATTGCATCCACGAGTTTTTACAGGCGTTAGAAATAATAAAAGTGCTTCATGGACCCAGTTTGGGCACAAAAATATTTGAAGAGAGGAGGATTTAAGTATAGTACAATATTTAAGTATACATAATAGTAAATAATTTTGTAGAGTCAAATGGATATTAATATTAATTTTGAGTCTTAAATATATATATATATATATATATATATATATATATATAGGTATATTATTTTAAGTTGTCGTTTAGGTATTCATTTGTTGTATAATAGCATTTATCGTGTAAAAAATTCTTAATTTGATGTATAAATTTGTTAGTTTTGGCTTCGCTTTTTATTTCTGTAGGTAAAATAATAATATAATTAAGGTATAATTTGTATACTTGAAAAAACTGCACGTTAAAACTCTGTGTTGGTGCTGCGTTACCTTGCAAGGACCGCCTAAGAAGTCGGGTATGAGGTCTTTAGGGATGTAGTCGAGCAGACCGCCTGCCTGCAGGTAGTCCTTGCCGCCGTAGAACAGGAATTTGCTGCGAGTGTTCTCGTCTGGAACGTCAGAACATTGGAGTTTAGGCATTTACGTTTCAATTGACATACCATCGTGGGGAAAATGTCAGTCATACTGCCCATTACTTATCACCAGGTGAGATGTTGTCAAGGGTTTACCAATTGTGAATAAAAAAAAAAAGAAAAAATGTTTGCCGGTCCGTGCGATGCGCACCCCCTCCCTCAACACTTACCGCGCCGCTGTGTCGCCCTCCCAATACCATTCAGAGCGTCTCATCTTTTAGTACGTCTGATACGGAAGCAAGTTCAAGTGTCAATAAAAGTATTGTATTAAGTTAAGTAAGGTATTGAAACTATAGACAAGAGTGATAAAGTGTAACTTATAAAAATAAGTACGTACCCACCTAATATCCCATTTTCCTTTCTTTACCATGGATAGATAAATAAATAAATGGTTTATTTAAATAAGAAGTTTCTTAAATTATTTAGAAACATCTGGGTGTGCAGACCCTATGTAGTATCTGTACTAAGCAGAGCCTGTGTTACGGAAACTAGTCCCTGATAGATATAATGTATAATTTATTTATGTATATGTTTTTTTTTGTTTATGTATATATTTATTATTTTATACATGATTGTTATAATATTTTATGTAACTGTGTATTTGCAAATTTTTCTGTTTAAAAATTATTGCACCGCCCCTTACCTAATAAAATCTCTGTTTCCCTACCCAATGGTTGCCTGGAAGAGACTGCTACCTAGAAATAAGGCCGCCTAATGTATAGGCTTTCTTCTATGTTGTTCATTTCTTTTTTACGTTGTGATGCGTTGATGATAAAGAAAATTGTATTGTATTGTACCTAATTAATAATAAATTTTAATTAAAAAAAAACTTTTTCATAGCTATTTTGACGCTGACGCTATCGCTTGAGTGACGTCACAGCGTCAGCGGCAAACCAAGTGAGAACGGGTAATACGTTAACGTGCACCTGACGTGTAAGAATACATACGTCACATGGGGAGGCCTTTTCTTACACTCGTGACTTCCTTCACTGCTTATTGTAGCATCCGCACATGAACAAAGCTGATGTACGCCGCAGGATATGCCGTCAAATGGTAGAAAATCCAACGTAACCTTGCCAACGAAGTGTTTGGATTCAGGCTCACTTATACAAACATGCTAAAAATAGTCCAGCATAACTGGAAAACTCTTGGCGCTTTTACATAACTGGCTTTCTTATGTGTCAAGGCCTACAGCATATTTATAGAACTAAATCGTTAAGATCCAAAGGTTACCCACCACCTATGAACGTGCTGACAATAGTCCAGAGTACCGGCAAGGCTCTCAGCACTCGCATCAGCAGCCTGCCCATGGTTTCACGGTAGTTAGTAACCCAAATCCTCTCACGGTCCCCGCTACAATACTATCAAGTGTCTAGAACTTTACCAGGCTTTGTCTCTTACCCATGTATAACAATAGTTTTGAGTATCCGGAAGATACTGGAGGGTCAAAGTGACCTCCCCACGGTATCGGAATAGTTAGCTTGCAAGATCCAAAGGTCTCTTGTGGGCTTCTAGTATCCAGGACTACCACAGGATTGTTATATGATTTTCTTTTTAATCTCTATTTTGTAAACTATTTGCATCATTTCAAGCCAGAACACATCAATGCTATTAACGTTGATGTCTGCCGGCAAGACGTGGTAAGATAGTGGATGGTGGTAGCTAGCCAAGCGGGCATAGAAAACTCCCTTTCACCAACCAAACTAAGTCTTATAAAGTTACACCCCGCCAGGAATCTAACCCGCGACTCCTTGATGTGAAGCGAATGGACTAACCATTGTGCCACGAAGGTGGTTAAAATACCTAATTATTACCTAACACCTAAATCTAAAGGTTACAGCTCACCTATGAACGTGCTGACAATAGTCCAGAGTATGGGGAAGACCCTCGGCGCTCGCACAATCAGCAGCCTGCCCATGGTTTCAGGGTAGTTAGCCTCCACGATCTGTATGATGCGCAGCAGCGCCCTGACGCCAGGCCGCCACAGGTGGCGCATGTTCAGCCCGTCCAAATCTACCAGCAGGCACCAGGACTGAATGGCGTGTTCGGACTTCTCGGTGGCCTCTTCAAGGAGTTTAAGGCCCTCTTCACATACGTGAAGTGTCTGTAAAAAGTTGTTGAGGATATATTTTAAGGAAAAACCGGCCAAGTGCGAGTCGGACTCGCGTGAAGCAGGGTTCCGTAGTCTTTTCAAAAAATAAATTGATAATAATACATTTTGTATCGAAAATCTATAAACTTATTAAAATCTAACTGCACATTTATTTATTTTATTTATTTTATTAATTTAGGAAACAAACAGTCTTATATATAGTATTACATATAAATTTTAAATTAAAAACGACCTTGAGTTCCACTTAATAAAAATAAAACATGAAATATACGAGCCCTGAGACAATATTAATTTTACAACTATTTTTAATTTAACAGTTTATTTTATTTCTAATCTTACTTTTAAAGGCACCCAAAGTAGCATTAAAAATGTCTACATCAGAAAAGTCATTATTGAAATTGCGTGTCGATCGTCTGAAGAAACTATTTTCATCATCATCATCATCATATCAGCCGAAAATCTTCCAATGCTGGACAAACGCCTCCCCCAAGGATTTCCACGACGACTGGTCCTGCGCTGCCCGCATCCATCGGCTTCCTGCGATCTTCACCAGGTCGTCGGTCCACCGCGTGGGAGGCCTGCCTACGCTACGTTTTCCAGTGCGCGGTCACCACTCGAGAACTTTACTGTTCCATCGGCTATCTGTTCTACGAGCTATGTGCCCAGCCCACTGCCACTTCAGTTTAGCGATTCTGTGAGCTATGTCGGTTACTTTGGCTCTCCTGCGGAGCTTCTCGTTTCTGATTCGACAACTAAGGTTGGTCGAACATTACTCCTTAACTAAGAAATCCTACTTAGCCTTAATAGTTTTCCTTTTAAATTGATTATATGTCCTACTATTTAATATTTTTTTCCTGATGTCCTGAAGTAGCGGTTTAGCTAATGAGGGGGTTGGACACACCTGTATCTAACAAAAGTTACCATTTTAAAGCTTATTAAAGACCTATTCAACGATACCCCCCCACACGATAGGGTATGTCAACGAAAAAAATTAACCCCCTCTTTTTGTTTAGAGTACGAACTCTAAAAAAAGATTTTATTTTACCACTTTGTCGGCGTGCCAAATTACAGCTTTCCAGTACTAATAGTCACTGAGCTAAGCCGCGGACAGACAGACAGACATGGCAAAACTATAAGGGTTCCTTGTTGACAATGGAACCCAGAAAAATGCAAAAGTGTTTACTATCTCATAATTTCTGTAAATTAAATGATTTTTTTGACTTGAAATCGTAATTGATTATATTGTGACTAATTTATACCTAATGTTTACATACTTTAATGTCACTGACCTAATAATAATTGTCACAGTATTACTATATAGCGGCTTACAGTAGTGCAACGAATGTACTTACGCAGAGCAACGAAAGGGTACTTGCGGGGCAGCGGGCGGCGGGACACAGCCTGGCAAACTCCGCGAGTTTGCCAGGCTGGCTACAGGCTAGTACCTACGCCGGTGGAGGCATCGTGCGAAATTAAAGGCGTTGCGCTACTGTAAGCCATATCATAACAATGTGTCATTGTAATGAGTCAATATTGCATGCTGTTTTTAAAACCTATATATGAGTGCTATAACTATAACTTTAAAGATTTATAAATTATTTTCGATTTTTAAAGTGAAACTTTTATTACATCGTCTCAAGCTTTTTCGTCTGTGTGTTGGGTGACGGCAAAGAGATTATTACAACGTCTCGAACTTTTTCGTCAGAGCAGCCACGATCGTTTCGTCCTCTGTACCGTAGCTCGAAGACGAGAGCAGCCATGATCGTTTCGTTCTCTGTACCGTAGCTGCAAGAGGAGTGAAACTTTTATTACATGATCGTTTCGTCCTCTGTACCGTAGCTCCAGTACGAGAGCAGCTATGATCGTTTCGTGCTCTGTAAATGTCTAAAATGTGAAAAAAAGTTTCACTTTTACCATGGTTTCATAAAACCACACACTCGTTTTATTTACATAGCAATCCTCAAATAAATATGCGTGGAAAAATATATCTCTATCTCTCAATAAATACCACACTAAATATGCGTAAATGCTAGCCTACCAAACAAAGAAAACTGAAAAGAAATATCTTGATCAACAGCTCTAAGACGTCTGTACAGAGCTGGTATGATTGTAAACAGCTCTACCACGTTCATAGCCAGCAACATTTATATACTTACCAACTTCAAGAGTCCGTCCTCGCCGATGGATTTGAGTAGTCCCTTCACGTCCATTTGCCCCAGTCGGAGTACGTACAGCGGACGCCCGTCTGTGGGTCGAAAGTATTATAATTTGCTAACAGTCTATGGTCACACCCTGGACACTTCATACAACGGGCCAGAAATTACATTTCAAAAAAGGAATGACGGAAACAAACAAAATGGCGGCGTAATCCTATACGTTCGACAACCAAACAGTATCAATCTGGGTGACGAGGGGATGAGGTCGCAATCTAGAGAGCGTCAGGGAGTGTCCGTCCATACTGTATGTTAGTACTAATATATATACTTTGCTATGGTAAAACAAAGAGGTGTGGTTAATTTTGGAAGCAATCTACTCATGAAACGGACCTTTTTCTAAATAATTCATAAGTTTCATAACTATTTGCTCAGCTGATCGACCAAGCAATAGGCTTTGAATGGAAAGTAAATAAGTGGGCTTGTGAAATGTTTTTCAGCTTCACTACAACACTACTTGTTAGACCTTTTACACGTTTTGTTTGTACTATGTATTGGTGGAATTCCTTGGGGGAGGCCTATGTCCAGCAGTAGACGTCCTTCGGCTGATATGACGATGGTACTGCTCATAGTACAAACAGGATAGCGTGTGAGCGTTGGTGGCGTAGCGGAGGGCCGCTACCTCCTGTCCGGAGATCAAGGTTCAAACAATGTGTTTTGGAGTTTCAATTTGATAGTTTCAAGTTTATCCGACGCTCTTGCGGTGAAAGAAAACAATGTGAGGAAACTTGCATAAGCCCGAGAGCAAACGCGAAGGTTGTGTATGAAGTCGACCAACCCGCACTGGGCCTGCGTGGTCGACTAAGGCCAGATCGCCCTAATTCAGGGAAGGCTCGAGCCCCTCGGTGGGGACGTATATGAGCTGATATAATGATGACAAACTGAATAGGTGATAGATCGTTGATCCATCAACAGCGTAATTTAAATTAACGTCACAGACAAGAAACATTCTCAACATATTTAACTGATGTAGTATGTAGAAAATCGTCTTTGCTATACTGTTACTCCTTTGTTAACTTATTTGTTTTAAATGCAATATAGAATTTACAAACAAACAAACCTCTGGATATCGCAGTAAACATGTGAGCGTTTCTAACTTTAAGTGTGTAACTAATAAAGTTTAAAACTAACACGTGGATAAGTGATGCAGAACAATCTCTTGAGCTACAATATAAGTTAGAAGTTTAAATTAATTTAATTTACAGCGTAGTTGAAACGGAGAGAAAGTAACATATGCAGGTACGTATATATGTATATGCCGAGTCTTAATTAAAATTCTTTCCGCACATATAGTTACGTGAGACACATATTTTTTACGACGTCTGATTTAATTATATTTCCTACACAGAAATTTTGCGCCATGGCAGACTCTGGTAGAGGGACTTAGCTGGCTCTCTTGGAAGGGAGACACGCATTGTTGAGACCCTAGGTACTGTGTTTCTTACCATTGAACCAGAGGTGATCCTACTTGGTGATATAGGATGAGATGATAATTTATAAGTAAGCTAATGAGTTATAGCAAAATCCTACTAAATGATAACAGATAGACAAAGCGAGTTCTGGAGTGGAGAGCATCATGTACAGGTATAGGTGCGTACAGACTAGTAGCAGCCTCAGGGTGAGCAGCCTCGCCGAGCTTGGCGCGCCCGAGTGTGATTCAGACGTACTGGGAGCCAACGTGCTTTGCGCCGAGCGCCGCTCGAGCGCTAGCGTCGATACCTGTTCGTAGGAAGGCATGCCATGAGCTGAGGGCACGCTGAGGGCGTCCGCATTTGAGCAAATGCACAGAGGAATCCTGCCTCAGCCTGAGGCTACCTCTAGTTTGTACGCACCTTAAACGTATCGTGAGGCGCCTCCCAGCTAGAGGAGTCATCTTGATACGCAAGGTCAACGATCGACAAAAGTGGCGCGACATTGGTGATGAACATACTAAGATCAGACTCCCATTAAAGAGAGGAGTCATCACACCCTTGTAGTGATGATACCGTCCGTCTCCGGGAAGTATGCGTCATGACGTCAGGCGTCTCGTACTTAGCATATACTTGACTTCCACGTTTAAGTGGAAGAGAAGGGGGCGTTAAATAAGGACCTGGTCCTGGTTAGTTACTTTGCTTTTTTTTGTCTGCCTTGGTGGTGACAAAGTTGTTGAAAAATTTACAAGTCTTTTTCATTCTGCTGCGGTTTTCACAAATTACTGTATTAGATTAAGGGCCCTACCTCACCGAGACGCCATGGCGACGTCGCCGGCTACGTAGGCATACCTTCAGTTGCCAAATGGAGTAGCCAGTGGCGACCATCTGTCAGTTCAGTTCTCTTGTTCTCGTATCGAGAATTCTGTTAGTTCAGGCCGGCTGGACACTGAGTGAGTGAGACGCAGCTTGCTCGTGTACATTTTACTGGCGACGTCGCCAGGTCGCCACGGTCTCCAGACTCCACACAGCGAGCCGACAGTCGTGGCTGCGCTTCCAAATTGGCGACGTTGCCAAACCGTCACCAAGTGAGTTAGCTGCCATACATTCCATTAAGACTTGTTTAGATACGTGGCCGGCGATGTCGCCGTGGCGTTTCGGTGAGTTAGGGCCCTAAGACTTGTATTTTTACTTGCAGATTCATTATTTGTATATTTTTGAGCTCTTTGTAAATGTCATCTTGGTCATACCCTTGTCGTGGTGATGCCAGCCGCCCGGGAAATACTGCTTGACGACGTCGGGCGTCTCGTACTCAGAGAGGATGCGGTCCACTTGGTGCTTCTTGCGCCACATCAGACTCTGGGAGAGCATCTCCCTGGCTTTCTCCACGTTGAAGTCACGTGCGCGCAGAAAACGCAGGAGGGTCGTATCGCTGGGTACCTGAGCGAGGAGACATTAGTCTGGTATGATGAATCTGAGAGTATTTTATTTAACCGTATGGCTCTTTGTGTCGTCGTCACCAAACTATTCCTAAGTTCTTCGCCCAGTCGGTGGCGTCGTTCCGAAGGATGAACAAGTACTAAAAGTGTCCTGGGATATCAAGGGTTTCTGTTATTGGATGTGAGTGGACGTTGTGTAGCGTTGTGTAGGTAAGTAGGTAGCTACTCGTAATAGTAATAATAATTCAATAATTTTAAGACAGAATCTTGATTTATAGCTTTTTTATATGATACTTCCTTGAGTTTCTATGAAAGTAACCAATAAACAAAGGCATATAATCTCATTTCATCCTCATCATCCTCAAATCGAACATACCTTGCCCTTCTGTAGATCTGCGATCCATTTTCTGAGCTGCAGCAGGCGAGACTCCTGCATCGGGGTCAACTCTCCGAGGTACCGCTGAATGTAGTCGCTGTCCAGAGTGAAGTTGTCATCTGGAACAGAGTATGGCGATAAGTACCTACTTAATTATGTGTTGGTATTGGCACCAGCATCTTGGATCCTTTAACTGCTCGAGGAGCAGAGGGAGCTCCTTCCTTTTTCACACAAGAAAACAACATAGAGCCTGTTTGATGAGACGGAAGTACTTTTGCTGCAGTTGTTTTGACATCACTACCTAATGTTCTGTTGTAAATAAGACAAAGATAGATAAATTAATTGAGCCAAAATGGACAAAATAATTATAAAAACTCCAACCAGACAATATCGTAGGAACATTGCTCAAATTTCCTGAAATATGAGGCAGTGAGGATCGAATAATTATAATCTTAAATCAAATAAATCTCTTTTTACCGTGTTACTAGGTATTCAGTGAAAAGGCTAATCATTTTAAGTGAAAAAAAATGTCAAGTATGTCGAAATTGAAATAGACGATAACCGCATCCGTGGCGTAATGGTTGGTTAGTCCATTCGCTTCACACCAGGAGGTCGCGGGTTCGATTCTCGGCGGGCTCAACTTTGTAAGATTCGGTTTAGTTGGTGCGGTAGGGCATTGTCATAGCCCGCCTGGCAAGCTACCACCATCTTAAGTCTTGCCACCAAACATCAGTGTTAACAGCATTGATGTATTCCGGCTTGAAGATAAGATAGCCAGATCCCCACTACGTTGAGGAATGTTAGTAAGCCCGCTTCCGTCTTCTGCATTATCGTCACTTACCATCAGGTGGGATGATAGAATAGAATAAGTTTATTGAGACACCAGGCACATAATATACAGTTAATGATACATAGTTTTGTTGTAATGTATGTATTATGTTAAAAATAAACATTTTACTTACACTAGCTAGACAAACATGTCAATTTTAAATAAACGAGAAGAAGTAAATACATATAACAGGTATGATGCCAAGGGCTTGCCAATTGTGAATAAAAAAAAACGACGATCTTAGCTCCGGCCCTACTCCTTGGTCAGGGTAGAACGAGATTGTCTTTGGTCGACGCTTTCACCTATGTAATTTTACAAGAAATGCGGTTTATGAACTAGGTTCAAGGCTAGTCTAGCCACTCCAAACAGTCAGATTTAGCTCTTTAAAAAGTCTGTAGATCTACGGAATTTTCAGCGTCACCCAACGGATTTTAAAAAATCAGATCTGACAACACTGCTGCTGCGTCTCTCATTCAAAAGGCGCAATCAAAATTGTATGGCTTATTATGCCGCCATGTTGGATTTAGAATGACGGCACACAGTAAACATGCATTGTCATCCAAATTGAACGTGTATACAAAATTTTAGCTCAATTGGTTGAAGATTCTGCCAAAGTTGAGTTGCAAGATTCCACCCGAACAAACATACATACATTGCAAGCTAAATAGAAGCTTGTAAAAAGCACCCAATGACTACGAGTACGTGCGGGAGGTGCGGGAGGTGCGGGAGGTGCGGGAGGTGCGGGACATACACGATATCGAAAATGCTGATAAGCAGATCCAAACCATTATTCAGCCAACTTCAAAAAGGAAGAGCATTTTTGTGTGTATGTTACGCGATTTCTTCGCCCGTTGTGAACCTATTTTGATGATTTTATATAAGGTGTAACAAAATTAGCTGAAACTATTTAAACTGGTGCTTCTACCCGTGAAACTGAACAACTTTTCCCATGGAACCCATAGTCAAATCTCAAAAAAAAAATTGAACTTCCCATAATGTACTAAGTTGGCTGATCAGCTGATCGAGTTAGTATGGGAGAGCCACTTTTTTTTGCAATTTGACTATGGGTTCCATGGGGAAAGTTGTTCAGTTTCACGGGTAGAAGCACCAGTTAAAATAGTTTCAGCTAATTTTGTTACACCTTATATAAGTTTTATCAAAAATAGTTTAGTACTCACTTTTTTTTAGAAAATTGACGAAAACAAAAAAAAGTTGATGCAGTTTAAGCCGATTTTTTAAGTCGTGTTTAATAATTATGTACTGCCGGACCAACATGCGCGCCTTGGAGTGAAGCTTTTATTACATCGTTTCAATTTTTTTCGTCTGTATGTTGCATGTCGCGTGACGGTCGCTTTCGTCTGACAGTATGATCGTTTTGTGCTCTGTACCGTAGCGAGAGCAGCCATTATTGTTTCGTCCTCTTTACCGTAGCAAGAGCAGCCATGGCCGTTTCGTCCTCTGTAAAGTTTCATTTTCACTGTGGTTTCATAAATCGCCATATGGTAATAAACGAGAATTCAATAATTGAAATAACAATACCATGAGATTATGCAGCAGCAGGTCAAGGTTACCATGTTCTATCTAACACCTATTCATTGAGACTATTCCAATGAGCCTAATACGATGCCTCTGCTGTAACTTGGTGAGGAGTTGGGTATATCAGGTCAAGGTTACCATGTTCTATCTAACACCTATTCATTGAGACTATTCCAATGAGCCCAATACGATGCCTCTGCTGTAACTTGGTGAGGAGTTGGGTATATCAGGTCAAGGTTACCATGTTCTATCTAACACCTATTCATTGAGACTATTCCAATGAGCCCAATACGATGCCTCTGCTGTAACTTCGTCAGGAGTTGAGTATCCTGCAGATTCCAGGAGATGCTGCAGCATCGGGTCAAGGTTACCATGGTTTTGCAATATTATTATAGTTACAGGGCACTAAATTTCGAATCGATCAGACCGGTCTAAGTTGTCCACATCCCTTCATTACCTAGATAAGAGCTAATGATCTTCAAACGGCTGAACAGATCTTAATAAATTATAGGTAAGAACCACCTCGATCACGTCGGCTTTCAAATAAAAAAAACGCATCAAAATTGGTCCATTCGTTTAAGAACTACGATGCTACAGACAGACACACAGATAAACAAACACGTTAAAACTTATAACACCCCTCGTTTTGCGTCGGGGGTTAAACACTGCCATCTAGTGATAGCAACAGACATCAAAGGCTTAGCGTGGCTTGCCAAGCACGAAAACATTTGAGAATATTTTTTTTTTATTATTCACAATTGGTAAGCCCTTGGCATCATCTCATCTGATGGTAAGTGATGATGATGCCGAAGATGGAAGCGGGCTTACCAAGATTCCCCAACGCAATGGAGAACTGGCTATCTTATCTTCAAGCCGGAACACATCAATGTTGTTAACACTGATGTTTGGCGGCAAGACTTAGATAAGATGGTGGTAGCTAGCCAGGCGGGCTTAGAAAATGCCCTATTACCACCAACCAAAGAGAGACGACTTCCAAAAAGGAGGAGGTTCTCAATTCGTCTGTATGTTTTTTGTGTTACGAATAGTGGGCCTAATGCCATACAAAAATAAATTCTAACTCATTAAAATAAACATTTAACTCATGACGATTTATTGTTCCTCATTATCTCTAGATTACAGTTGTAATCACACTTATATATAATATTATAAAGGCGAAAGTTTGTGAGTGTGTATGTTTGTTACTTCTTCACGCAAAAACTACTGAACGGATCTGGCTGAAATTTGGTAGGTAGACAGATTAGGACCTGGATTAACACATAGGCTACTTTTTTTCACGCTCGCACGCACTGCGCACCCTCGAAAAGTCATAGAAACGTTGTCTACGCGGGTGTAGCCGCGGGAAAAAGCTAGTATTAACTATTACTCATCTGAGGGGAATATTGAGACATATCTAAAAGTTTGTGTTATCCTCTTGATTAATACCTATTATGATTCCAGTTTCATTTTTGCCTTATCTTTCTTCCAATTATTATAATAAATTAGTATTTTTTTAAGTAGTGAGCCCAAATATAATAGTCTCCTTTGCCATTAACAGTCAAACCCATCAGGACCGTGCTTCAGATTAGTTCACTTTCAACGGGTCGTATAATGTTGAACCCCGCCGAGAATCGAACCCGCAACCTCCTTCTTGTGCAGTCACTAAGCTACTGCGACACAGGTGGTTTGTTAGCGCACTCTATTATTATGCATTGTAACTGTGGTATAACATACCCTAAAAAATATTACGACCGAATGATCGCTTTATTTAACGCGTCCTAAAGTTTTTCACTATACCAGTTCTACAGATTTGATAGTTTTCATTTAAGGCTTTAAGATGCCTCAATACGTGTTAAAATAATATCGAACGTAAGTCTATTCATTTTGAGTTCACATCAATGCGAGCTTCAGCGCGGCTGTTACGTTGAAACCGAACGCCTAATTCTCGATTTTTCCTATTACTTTTCTTTACTTTCAAATAAGTTTAAAAAATGTGTTCAATTAAAATGAAAGGTCTTAAATTAACCGATTTTTGTGTGTTGGTTTCATTCAACATTAACTATTTGTTTTCGAGAAATTTTGCAATTAATGCTAAAAACATGGTCAACAGTATATTTTTTTTCATCAAAAGTGGTAATATTTTTAAAATTGCATTCAATTAAATCGATTTTTTCATTACCTTAAGGGCCGCCAGGAGGCTCGAGTTTCCATACAAACGTAGTTCTGATTCAATACAAAAACTACACGCCAGATTTCGATGTACTAATAGAAAACGGAAAAAAAAGAGCAGTTTCAAACTTTCAGTACAAAACTAAATTAAGCCTTCGTTTAGTTACGTTAAAATTTACTACGATGAAAACTAATTACAAACATCGATATGTGTCTACTCAATATATTTACAAAGTTTAGATTCAATCTGGCATGCAGTTTTTGTATTAAAGTAGAACTACGTTTGTATGGAAACTCGAGCCTCCTGGAGACACTTAAGTATAATATATATTTTTTCCATAGTGATAGTTTTACGCAGTCTTTCAATGATTTGAATTTTGTTATTTGACCTACCTATCTTAAGGCGCTTTAGCAGCTCAAACATAATGTAAAATAAACGTACACTAACGTCGTCCTTGAAATAATATGTAACTCGGGGAAACAAGTTCCGCTCAAATTGAATGAACTAACCAGATTCCGCCCCCTTCCTCTTCCGCTACCCCCCACCCCACTGCAGCCTGCCTCGTGTTGCTAGCTACTCTTTTAAGGAAGTAGGTTAGTGCCTAGGATTTTAATATATAAACTTGGAAAAGAAGTTACAAGTTATAATTTCTCTCATCAGATATTGCTACATTTTTTTACAAAAAAAAACGTGTGGCACTCGGGGACTGCCGCTGTTAAGCTATTGCATAGCATGTTTTATCAACTTATGCAATTATAATTATTTATTTATTTTTTATTTATGCATTAATAGCTTTTGCCCGCGGCTTCGCCCGCGTGGACATCGTTTTTGTGACTGTCTTAGAGGGTGCGCGGACATGAATTTTCTCCATATCCCTCGGAAACTATGTTACGATATGCTCATTAGTAAATCGTGTCATTTCCCACCCCCTTAACCATCTCTGTGCAAAAATCACACATTGTTCCGTTGCGATGTAAAAGAAATTTACCAAAAAAAAGTATATTTTCAGTTCCCTCAGGAATTGCATCGGTCTATGCTATTATAACGGGATAAAAAGTAGCCTATGTCCTTCCTCGTGACACAGGCTACCCGCATGCCAAATTTCATGAAGATTGGTCAAGGCGTCGAAGCGTGAAAAGGTAACAAACAAACAAACATACAAACAAACACAGTTTCACATTTATAATATTATAAGTAAGGATTTACCAGTACCATATAGTCCTTGGGGCGCGGGATGTTTATGTAATAAATTAACACTAAGAAAGTTACACCAGTAAAATTGACTAAGTCCTTTAAGTACCGCAAATCGCTAATAGATGGCACTGTAAGTTTTTTAGAACTCGGCCGAGCGTGGGGTGTTAAGTTCTTTTGGTACCGCAAATCACTAATAGATGGCACTGTAAGTTTTTTAGAACTCGTGGGGTGTTAGGTTATTTTCGTTACGGAATTTCTTGATTCGGTCGCCGCGCACAAAGCCCGCGATAAAAGCTTTGCAATAGCTTAAAAATACGAGTGTGCTTTAGACCACACGACTAAAGTAAAACTTCTTTAGCTCCACCTATATGTATGAAAGTAAATACTTAATCTTCAGAAAATAATCAAATCTTTTTTGTCATATGGACAGTTTACCAAAAGAGTTTATTATCCTCTAAAAATGATCAAATCTTTTTTATCTTATATATTTGTTTTGATAGTCTTGTCAACCGATATTGTTGCCTTGGCAACCGATATTGTTGGTGAACAAAAAAAAGTAGTATCTCTCTTTCTATCTTCACTAATTTATATATCCCTCTCAACTTCCGTTCGCCTCGCCCGATCCCACTTCCGTAACGCTCTCATCACGCATCCATCAGCTTACTCCCCAAGTCAAGCGTACATAAAGAAGTTTTACAAAACAATACGTCAATCGTCTTTTTGGTAGGTACGTTACGAATAAATAGCACACCAGCAATTTCTAACACGACAATAAAGTTTCTGGACAATCAATCGCCGCTTTTCGGTACGCAACGAAGGAACACAACAGCAATTGCCAACACGACAATTCAAATCGATCAATCGGCTTTTTTCGGTACGCAACAAAATAATACGCCATCGCCATTTTTTGACTATTTAAAAGTGTGTGTAAACACCTATTTTAAATAAATTGTTTTGAATTTTGAATCAATTTTAAATACGACAAAACCAGAAATTGCTGGACAGTCAAAACGGCAGTTTAACTTTAATTGTGAATTATACTTTAATGTTGAAATATTTTTTTTGTTGTTTCCTTGCAAATTACAGGAAAGTACTAACTATATGGTACCTACGAGTACAATTCTGGGTCGAAATAGTAATCGGCTTTTTTAGTAAAAGCGACTCGGCTAGCATATCGCCCCTGTTCAACATCACTTCGGAATTGCTCGGCTTCGCCTCGTCCTTTCAATATTACTCGGCCTTCAATTGCTTTATTTAAGGCAAAGCATTGATTGTAACAGCTGTCTCTGTTTATTTCTTTACGTGTGAAAAGTAAAGGAAATAACCACACTTTTTCACTTTTTAAATGGTTTTTAAATGACATATTGAAGTGTGTGTTTAGACTAATTGACTAAGAAAATTTAGAGGTTTAAATCGGTCTGGTTTGTCTGTAGAATGCAAATCTCAAAGTTTTAAAAACGCTAAACACGTTGAAAACCCGACTTCCATCGCAACAACTTAGTACATTTGTGCATTATTACTTTTGGTTTTTCTTAATTTTGTAATAAAGTACTACACCGATTATAATAAAATTTATATGGGACCACACGGGAAGCACTAGCTTTCAAATAAAAAAATCATAAAAATTGGTTCACCCATTCAAAATTTCTGAGGTAACACACTTTAAAAAAAAACAGTCGAATTGAGAACCTCCTCCTTTTTGGAAAACGGTTGAAAAGTGGTTTCTTTCATATATTTTTTTCTGTTATAAATGTTAACGAATCGTGTTACTGCAACTGATAAAATGAGTTCATTGAAATGAGAATCAGGTTATAAAATACCACTGCCAAATGTTTCATAATTGTTGAGAAAAATCGAGACCCCTGCGACCAGTTTCCAGTGCGTCGGACACTGGCACTGGACACTGCACTCGGCGGCGCCGTAGATGGTTTTTAGTTTACGGTCACACGTCTTCATGGCCTGGGAAGAAACAGCTAGTATTTTTAAGGCGAGGCACCGGTGGAGAAGCGGAGAAACCCTTTTGCTAGATAAATTTTTTTTGGGTAATTACTACTAAATATCGGTCTTGCAAAAATTATTTGTCTGAGGAATGTGCTAATATGTTACACGATAACGTGTACTTTACTCGATCATAAAAAATCCAAAAAACAGGTCTAAAACGTCTAAAAAAAGTCTAAAACGAATTGTTTATTAATAAAATTTCCAAATTTGCACATAGGTTTATATAGAGATGTTTCTTTTTAAGTACTACAGAGAATCTGCTAAATTTTAGTTTTTAAATTGAAGTCTTAAGAGAAATAACAACGTAAAACATTGAAAAAGTGCAAAAGTGTGGTTATTTTCTTGACGCTTTACACGTAAAGGAAAAAACAGAGACAACTGTTTTACAAATGCCTCGCCTTAAGATAAATTTGACATGGAAATCCACGAAAAACGCTAAAAAACTGAAACTTTTATGTTTTCAAATAATTAGGTATATCGTAAAACATTCCACCGTGAATATCCCTACAGACTGGCAACACCGCCCGCCACCCCCAGGTCAAGGTCACAAGGTCGCATCGCAAGGTCGTCGCATCGCGATGCAGCCTGTACGTCCAACTTTAATATGGACGGCACAGACAATGCAGAGTGAGTTTTAGTTGGAACCATCTAACGTAGTGGAGGAAATTGTTGAAATTCCAGTTGAGTTTGCAGAAAATAAGCCGAATCGAAATACCCTCAGTCTCAACTGTTACCCAGCATCCAATCAAAATTAATGAGGTTTGAAAAAATGATTGACATTTCTTATTGACCGTCTACATCATTGAAGCTTCTAAATCCTATTTTTCTATCGCTGGAGAAAACTTTGTCAAATACCTACGTATTATTATTTTAGGAACATTTTCTCTATGGAGCCTGAATCAATTCACAAAATATTTTTAAAGTTCCTGTAAACACGATCGGCTCATTATTAAGCAAAGTCAATTTAGGACAATTGAAAAAATCACACCTTTTTGGGCTAACAGAAAAATACGACGGTTATTTTCTGCTTTTACAAATTGATTCCTTTGCGAGAAAGTATAACGAATAGAGCATTCATTATTCTTCTTCTTAGCGAGTCGATCCTTTGGCTCAAATCAAATTCCACACCAATACCACACCCCACTTACTTTATACAACCAACGGGCGCGAAATTTCTAAAAACAAATGAAATCACGGCGGATTTCTATACGTTCGAGAATCATCAATCTGGATGACGAGGGGGTGAGGTCGCAATCTAGAGAGAGGCAGGGAGAGTCCATACTGTATGTTAGTACTCATCTAATATATAAAATTCTCGTGTCACAGTTTTCGTTGCCATACTCCTCCGAAACGGCTTGACCGATTCTCATGAAATTTTGTGAGCATATTGAGTAGGTCTGAGAATCGGCCAACATCTATTTTTTTTAGGGTAGGGTAGTGTAGGGTGGGTAGGGTAGGGTTGGGTAGTGTAGTGTAGTGTAGTGTAGTGTATGTAGGGTAGGGTAGTGTAGGGTAGGGTAGGGTAGTGTAGGGTAGGGTAGTGTAGGGTAGGGTAGGGTAGTGTAGTGTAGGGTAGTGTAGGGTAGTGTAGTGTAGTGTAGTGTAGTGTAGGGTAGGGTAGGGTAGAGCAGTGTAATGTAATGTAAGGCGGTACGTAGTTCGCCGGGACAGCTAGTATACTATATACTTTGCCAATACTCTGCTACCCGGACTGCGTTGTCTGTTGCATTGCAAAGGTCCCGCGCGTACAGGTGTGGGGACACGCAGGACAGGACGAAAGGTCTGTCTGAGCTTTACAAAGAATACTAATAATAGGGGATCGGACTGCTAGTCATTTGAGTTACTTTTTATGATCTGTCAATAACGAAATTGTGTTCAAAAAATTTTGAAATACCCACAAGTGACGTCATAGATTTTGTGAAATTGACCAATTAAAAATTGAAGACGTGATGAAAAAACAAAACAAGTAAGGTTTTTTGAAACTTCAAGAGGAAAGCAATTTAGGTAATTAGGTATTTATCAGGTAGGTATTTTTGATGCAGTCCGATATTTAGTTCTACTCACAAGATTTTTGTAAATTAATCAGTTAATCACGAATGCATTTCAAGTAGCTGCGACAAAACCGCAGCAGCAGTATGCATTTAATCTGCTTACTTCTACCGATATTGATTGCGCTGAAACGTGCATAGAGCAGGCTCTAAGCGCGGCACTGACGTACAACCTGATACTTAACCTTATGCAATAAGTTTACAGTTGAAATTCGCGTGAGTATCTTAATGTGACTTACGTCCTTTACTTCGGGCGTAAATGCACATTTTCGTTTATTGCGAGCTTAGAAAAACATTCTAGGAAAATTTCTTCGTAGCCGTTTTATCAATATAACCTTTATTTTTTAACTGTCTGTATTTATATCCTAAAAAAGGGTTCAAATTATTCTCAAAAACTAGTGCAGAAACGATACGGCTATTACGATACCGATACCGATAGTACTAATATATATATTTTGCCGATACGAATGACGAATACATAGTATTTCGTATTACGATTACGAATAACGATACGTATGCTTTGTGATAAAACTTATCAAGTATTCCGAAGAACATGAGACTCAATTCCCAAAGTTTGTAACCTCAGTCGAAATGAATTAGGTAATTAGTGAACTTTGCAGGAAAGTTTCAGCAGGAGTTAATTAATTTACCTTCAGATTGAAACAAGAATACTATCAGGGAATGCTGATTCGGTCATGTAGCTAGAAGAGATTCATACATACGCGTAATATTACAGATTTTCGTTATTTTTGACGTCAATTACTCCTAAACGATAGAAAACCCAAGGTTGACAAAAAATACCCTTATTGTTGATGATGTTCCCTAAAGTCCAAAGCCATTAGAAACACGATTGAGCAGTTATGGCTCGATAGAAAAAAATCCTAAAGGTAGGTCTACACGGTTACTTTCAACTCTAGTTATGACTAATATTTTGTGGTATAAATTTTAAAAAATATACAACAATATTTGTTATGATAATACAAAGTGAGAACAGTTATTAGTTTTTATACTGTCATTGTAGTTTTTGATTGAAAGAAAAACCATTGAAAAATTGAAAAAGTGTGGTTATTTTCTTTACTCTTTACACGTAAAGAAAAAGACAGAGACAAATGTTCCAATCGATACCTCGCCTAAAGAAATACAACATTGAAAAATATTCAGTTCAGTCCTCGAGGGCCGGCAAAAACTATGATAAGTCACAGATTCACAGTATTCACCACTAGTGTCCCTGCGGGCCGCCCGACAACTACCCGGCGCCCTAGCGCGCTGTCTGCCTACACACGTATTTTGGTTCTTCATCATCATCATATCAGCCGAAGGATGTCCACAGCTGGACATAGGCCTCCCCCAAGGATCTCCACGAGGACCGGTTCTGCGCTACTCGCATCCAGCGGCTTCCCGCGACCTTTACCAGGTCATCGGTCCACCGAGTGAGAGGCCTGCCTACACTACGCTGTCCGGTGCGTGGTCGCCACTCGAGAACTTTACTGCCCCAACGGCCATCTGTTCTACGAGCAATGCGCCCCGCGCACTGCCACTTAAGTTTAGCAATTCTGAGATCTATGTCGGTTACTTTGGTTCTCCTACGGATCTCCTCGTTTCTGATTCGATCACGCAGAGAAACTCCGAGCATGTTGAATTCACAGCACGTTCCATTGCCCTTTGGGTGAACTTGAGCCTTCTTATGAGGCCCTTAGTAAGCGACCATGTCTCAGTTCCGTATGTCATCACTTTGGTTCTTATTTGAATATTCATCTATCGTTATTGTAATTATGTAGATGTCATAGCGAAATCATGGAATTGACCATTTCATTTTGATTGACCAGATCACAAAATGGTCGGCCATATCGTGCGAAATACTTGTAAACCTAACTTAAACTGCCTCCTTAAGGATTCTTCGACAGTATCCTATTATCGCTCGCTTAGCTCACTCATAAATTCAATTCTCTCGTATATCCGCCCGATCATTTCATGAAATGGCAAATTTAAATGATATCGCCACGGCATAAACACGTCCTAGACAATATCTGTGTTGGTGGTTTGTCAGATTTCCGTAAGTGAAAAAATCATATTTTTGACGTGATAACCGTCTTATAAATTGATAAACGCCGGCTGCATGCACGAAAAAGTGTCACGTTCCGCGTGCAAACGAGAGCGCGGTACAAGCGATAGACAGGCACGATAGACCTAAGCGTTCGGCTTGTGATCAATTTCTTCGACGTTAACTAACACGTAAAATTATCGTCCATAAACCGACTTTACGTCTGTTTACAGACAACCAGTTTTTTTTTGATTCCGGTAGTAATTAAAAAAAAATAATTAGTATGTAAATCTTAACGTATTTTTTACGGAGTACTGTCAAATTTTTAAGGACATCTGACAAACCACCGACACAGATAAATGATGTAAATAAATGTTGAAAACTTGATAATTAATGTTTAAAACATGTTTATTAAATTTCTATAACTTTGATGAATTATTTATTAATATTCAAATAAGAACCAACTTATACGACTTGAAGCGTGCTATGAAACTACGAATAGTGATTATACTGTGCCCCTGGTAACACAGTTGTTCAGAAGCGGCAGTATACACTTTTCATCGGGTGGGCCATCTTTTTGTCACCTAGTGGCAGCCTCGACTAAATCATTTTTAGATGGACTGACCTCCAGTAAAAAAACAAAATAAGACCGAATTAAATAGGAAAAGCTAAACCGCCTCCGCGGCGTAATGGTTAGTCCATTTGCTGCACAACAGAAGGTCGCGGGTTTGATTCCCGGCGGGGTCAACTTTGTAAGACTCGGTTTGATTGGGGGCAGGGCATCTTCTCTAAGTCTTGCCGCCAAACATTAATGTAAACGGCATTGATGTGTTCCGGCTTGAAAATATAATAGCCAGATCCCCATTGCGTTGGGGAATCTTGTTAAGCCCGCTTCCATCTTTGGCACATCGTCACTTACCATCACATGAGACGATGCCAAGGGCTTATCAACTGTTGATAAAAAAATGACTACATACTAGTGACACCTAGTACGCATTTTTCAACTAGTTGATCGCACAGACACGGTCCCGATCGAGAGCGAACGGAAAACCCATTAGTGGGAGGAAATCAACAATTTTGCCTCAACAATTCTCTTTGATCTGATCAATCCTATTAATGCTAGGACTTCCTGTAGATCATTCTGTTTTGTTACATAGCTTGAAATCAATTGACCAATGTGCTAAAACGTTTGCATTATCTCTTCTAGCGATAAAATACGACAGTGTCGAAGATATAAAAAAAGGCGTGTGCCACTCGGGGACTGCCGCTGTAAAGCTATTACATAGCATTTTTTTATCAACTTATGCAATTATAATATTTTTTATTTTTTATTTATGCACTATTTACCAGTACCATATAGTCCTTGGGGCGCGGGATGTTTATGTAATAAATTAACACTATCACTATCAACATCATCATCATCATCATGATGGATAGATAGATGGCACTGTAAGTTTTTTAGAACTCAATATTTTTTTGGGTGTTAGGTTTTATTTTCGTTACGAAATTTCTTGATTCGGTCCCCTCAAAGCCTGCGATAAAAGCTTCACAATAGCTTAAAAGCGAGCAGACTATTAAGAGCCTTAAAACACCCTTAAACCTTTAAGATACCTCAATCCGAGCAGGTTGATACGTGTTAAAATAATATCGAACGTAAGTCTATTCATTTTAATTTCAAATTAATGCTGGTTTCAACGCGGCTGTTACGTTGAAACCGAACGCCCAATTTTCGATTTTTACATGTTTTTATTACTTTTCTATACTTTCAAATAAGTTAAAAAAATTGTATTCAATTAAAATGAAATGTCTTAAAGCCACCGATTTTTGTGTGTTGGTTTCATTCAACATTAACTATATGTTTTCGAGAAATTTTGCAATTCATGTTAAAAACAGGGTCTGCAGTATATTTTTTTAGATCAAAAGTAGTAATAGTTTAAAAATTGTATTCAATTAAATCGTTTTTTTGTTACTTTAGGTTTTTTTTCATGGTGATAGCTTTACAGAGCATTTAAATAATTTAAATTGAATATTGTCATTTGACCTATAAAAATCAAAAATATTTAACATATTTCGGTTTTAGTCTTTTTATATACATTTTACTTATGTTGAGTCAGATCTCGCCGTTATTCTTTGAATGTAATGTGACGCTTGAGCGAAGATTATGTATTCAGTGGCGAGTAAAGGTTGAACCGCACTACCGAGTCGCGGCGCGGCCTAACAAATATTATTTGTATTACTTTATATGACCCATACCGCAATTTCGCGGCGCGGCGCGGTACAGATGCCTCCGGAGACAACTCCGCCGCGCAGCGCCTCTTCGCTGTCGCCCGTGCGTTTATCTTGGCGGCGGCGCGTCCATATAGTTCACGTTCTACCCACGACCAAGCAAGGCCAAGAACCGTTTTGTCTGTCTGAGCGTCGCATTGCTAATGCGAAGAAAGGGCCGCGCCGCCGCTCAGCTGCAGTGTAGCGCCGCGCCTCTATAGTGCGGTTAGCAGAAGCTGCGCCGCTATAGTGCGGATAGCAGAAGCCGCGCCTCTATAGTGCGGTAAGCAGAAGCCGCGCCTCTATAGTGCGGTAAGCAGAAGCCACGCCTCTATAGTGCGGTTAGCAGAAGCCGCGTCTCTATGTTGCGGTTAGCAGAAGCCGCGTCTCTATAGTGCGGTTAGCAGAAGCCGCGTCTCTCCGCGCCGCGTCTCGCCGCTGCTCGCTGCGCCTCGCAAGTGAGGTTCTACCTTAAGTCACAGATGAGATACTAGTTACTTCGCTCAAGTGTCGAATTGCGGCTATAAAAATAAATGCGAGTCATATTCTTTGGGGTTGGACCATCTAACCGTTTTGTGTTGTTTTGTAAGTTTCTTGTCTGTACATGAGCGTATTGTATTTTTACTACTGCACACGAAAGCGTGGTTCTATGTTGACTAATTACATGGGTTTTTTCCTCAATATAACCTTATCTCATTACCTTTAGCCTTCTCTTTGATTTCGTAGTGTAGAGGAGTTAATACTCGTTTATATAAAATATAATAATTATAATATAGTGTTCTTACTGAAGGAAGACTACTAAAACTACTTTGTTTTGCTTGGAAAATTCCAATTCTATTTAACCGCCTCCGTGGCGTAATGGTTACGTCCATCAGCTTCACATCAGGACGTTGCGGATTCCATTTCCGGCGGAGTCTAACTATGTATGGATCGGTTTGGTTGGTGGAAGGGCATTTTCTAAGCCCGTCTGGCTAGCAACCCCAATCTTATCTAAGTCTTGCCGCCAACATTAATGTTAACAGCATTGATGTGTTCTGGCTTGAAGATAAGATAGTCAGTCCCCCATTGCGTTGGGGAATCTCGGTAAGCCTGTGTGCATCTTCGGCATCATCGTCACTTACCATCAATTAGTGAGATGATGTCCAAGAGCTTACCGATTGTGGATTTAAAAAAAGTTGTTAGAAGAAAGTGACACTAAACCACACCCTGGTCACTTCATACAAAGGACCAGAAATTACATTTCCAAAAAGGAATGACGGAACAAACAAAATGGCGGCGAAATCCTATACGCTCGACAACCAAACCGTAATCAATCTGGGTGACGAGGGGGTGTGGTCGCAATTTAGAGAGCGTCCGGGAGTGTCCATACTGTAAGTTAGTACTAATATACATATATACTTTGACTAAACTTAGTGTAGAATATGCTAATCATATCACGGGCAGTGGATATACCTTATGTCTAATAGGGATGACGAATGCTAATCATCTGAGTTACTTTTTATCGTTTCTCAAAACCTACATTTTGTTCTAAAAATGTTTGAAATACCTAGTCGTGACGTCACAGTTTAGCAGCGTCATTTATGTACTCATTTTGTGATTTTGGTGAATTAAAAATGGAAGACTTGATGGAAAACAAAACTAGTAAGATTTTCCGAAGTTTAAGTAGGAGGGCAATTTAGTGATCAAGAGTTCACAATTTATTTCTGATGCTGTCGTCATCCCTATTCGAAGCTGTATGCAAAAGATAAACGAATTAAAGATATTGTCTTTAACAAGCAGTTTCGTCTGCTCGCTTAGCATTTCTTAGTAAGTACGGTAGATATTACCCAAAGCCTCATTGTAGATACTACATTTGTGTGGTTTGCTTGTTTACAAGAGAGGAAGCGAAACAAAAAGACCTTGGGCTATTTTCGTGGCATATTTCTTAAAATTTCCGCATCAGTAAATTCTATCAATAAAAACCTAGTGCTTTTGCTGAAATGATTTTTTTGTTAAAATTTAAATCTATAAGAATTTCAAATGTCATTCAAAGGTCTCGTATATTTTCATGAAGGGAAAATTCTATTGTGAATTATGTATTTTAGTGGCATAACGTACTGGTGGTTCTCAAGCTAGTTGACAGTATAAATAATTCATGAAACATGCTAAGAATATGTGTGGATATGTATTTAGACGTGCAGCTGTGTCGACCCGAGTTACTAAATCGATACATTTATCAATTTATATATTGATAGGTATATACATTTATCAATTTATATATTGATAGGTATGTCGGAGCGCAAGGACGTGGCGCCATCTATGCATCCGTCGAAGCACCGTGTGTTTTATCTTGAAACGTCAAACGGTTAGCTAGGGTAGTAATAATAGTCATCTTTGGCCAAGGCGTGGTCTGTGCGAGACCGAAACCCGGAAGTTGGTAGTGTTGGTACTTGTTAGTTAGCCAATCAGAATCGTTGTGATTATCGAACCATTAAAGACAATGCAGCCTACCTACAGAGGCTACGACAGAGGCGCCAATCATTTTACGAGCACTTTTGATCGAGCTGCTGAACTGTCAACTTGGGAAGCCAGCCCCGTGCCGAACTCATCGCAGTCTATAAAATAATCGGTTTTCATCCGAATCATCGTTAAGCCTCGTGCTGCAAACGTGTGTGAATATTGATTGTACACTCCAAAACTTCTCAAAGACGAGTTTATTTCTTAGATTCGGCCAAAACCCCTCTGATGATCCGAAAGGTATATTGTTTACTTTCCGAAATTTACAGAAAATATGCACCTTGTTTTCTAAAATTACCTCTTTTTCGGTTACCCCTTGACTTATAAAAATTAGGGTTTCTACTATTTGGACCGGATGTACAGATTATTATGCCCGAACATCAGCGAAACGTTTTTGACATTTTGCTTACTTTCAGGATTTACAGAAAATATGCACCTTGTTTTCTAAAATTACCTCTTTTTCGGTTACCTCTTGACTTATAAAAATTAGGGTTTCTACTATTTGGACCGGATATGTACAGATTATTATGCCCGAACATCAGCGAAACGTTTTTGACATTTTGCTTACTTTTCAGGATTTACAGAAAATATGCACCTTGTTTTCAAAAATGTCTTTTTTATTAAGGTTTTCTACTATTTGGACCGGATGTACAGATTATTATGCCCGAATCTGAGCGATACGTTTTTGACATTTTACTTACTTTCCAAGATTTACAGAAAATTTGCACCTTTTTTACCAAAATTAGCTCTTTTTCGTTTACCTCTTGACTTTTTAAGGTTTATTATTATTTGATTAATACACTAGCAGCTCTAAGAGCTGATGCGTGTATATCACTGCACTTGTTTTTTAAAATGTTTATCAAGTCTGTTTTTAAAACTGTTGACTGTTGGAGCACTTATGACTGTTTCTGGGAGAGAGTTCCATAGCTTCATCACTCGAAATGGCAAAGTGTACAAAAGGGTGTAAAAAAGTGTGTTTGCTTCTATTTAGACCGGATGTACAGATTATGATGCCCGAACCACAACGAAAGTTTTTGACATTATGCTTACTTTCCAAGATTTACAAAAAAATTGCACTTTGATTTCTAAAACTACGCTGCCTCTTTTTTGTTTACCTCTTGACTAATAAAAGTAAGGTTTTCGATTACTTAGACCGGATGTACAATATTATGCTCGAGCAACTGCTCAACGTTTTTGACATCTATGGCCTTACAGTTAAACATTCGACTATTACGAGTAAGTCGACAAAGAATCTTCTGATCGACTAAAAATAAGTGGCAGTTAGCATTTACTTCTAGGAATCTAATATTTCATAAACATTACAGAGATACTAGCAAACTTCAAAGGAAAAACTGAAACGTCTTCTAAATATCCGAGTGAGAGGAACCGAGAGAATGTAGATAATGTGGATAAAAGGCATGAGTTGGGAAAGGTTACGAGTGCGATTACAATACTAGACGTGACAACACCGTCACGTGCAATGTTGCCAAAATCTCGGATCTTAAGGTCGACAAGGACGTTCCGTTCATTCTCTTTAACAACGATTCCTGCTGGTTCTACGTATTTCCAGAGTGAAGTTTAAGTATAACGAACAGTAGGACGGACTCGTATTACAGTGTAAAGGGACCGCGGTGCCCGAGCCGCTAGTGGCTCGCGGGGGTCATTTCCAATGCTTGATGACAAATCTGTGCCACAATACCTTTTTTTTTAAAAAAAAAAGCAAATCGGTAGGATGGACTCGTATTACAGTCTAGAGGGACCGCGGTGCCCGAGCCGCTAGTGGCTCTTGATGACAAATCTATGCATAATTTCGTTAAAAAAAATAAACAAATCGGTTGGATAAAACGGCCGGACGAACTTGCAGTAGATTTCATGAATTCTTTTAAAATATAGATGAGTTGATTCCAAGTTTTAAATTTGGCCGGTGATTTATTTTCACCCTGTAGATTTTTTTATTATTCACAATTGGTGAGCCCTTGACATCATCTCACCTGATGGTAAGTGACGATGATGCCGAAGATGGAAGCGGGCTTACCAAGATTCCCCAACGCAATGGGAATCTGGCTATCTTATCTTCAAGCCCGAACACATCAATGCTGTTAACACTGATGTTTGGCGGAAAGACTTAGATAAGATGGTTATAGCTAGCCAGGCGGGCTATTAAAACGCCCTACCACCAACCTAACCGTGTCTTACAAAGTTGACCCCGCCGGGAATCAAACCCGCGACCTACTGGTTTGAAGCGAATGGACTAACTATTACGCCACGCAGGCTGTTAAAATAAATATATGCGGGTGAAATAGAACGGATCAAGCGAGGCAATCGCAACCCTGCTCCAAAATGCAGATAGCGTCTCGTAAAATGCCAATGTTTTATTTAATACGACCGTTTCCAAATTAATGCGGTGTCACGATCTTCATTCCATACAAATGGCTACGGATTTTATTCCAGCTTATCATAAAATCTACTTAAATAATTTCAGTATAACTTTGCCCAAAAACCTTTCTTGAATGAAACCAATACATTGGCAATGTCGTAGTACTATTCAAAATGACATACTAAAGAACGAAAAAATATAAACAATATCTAAGACAACATTATGATAATATTTATGCTGAAAATCAAAACGACTTGCCTGGGTATTCGCGTTCCAAAGTCACGGGCAGTCACTCACTATATATATTATAGTGTCCTTCTGAAATATCTAAGGAAAATTGTAGAGGTGTTTGTGTTCATAAAACTGAACAACTCTCCCAAAAGGAATATATACCTAAATCACACCCTGGACACTTCATACAACGGGCCAGAAATGACATTTCAAAAAAGGAATGACGGAACGAACAAAATGGCAGCGAAATCCTATACGTTCGACAACCAAACTGTAACCAATCTGTATCGATCTTCATGACGAGGGGTTGAGATTACAACTTTGACCAAATTAACAAAAAAAAATTGAATCGTCATACTGAATTAATCAGCTGATGCCGAACTTAAATGTGAGGTCCAAAAGTATTTTTGCGAATTGAGCTAGATTTCTAGGGGAGAGTGAAGCCCCTTATTTTTTTTTCTGATAATTCAGAACTACCCTAAATAAATTCCCAATTTACTAACGTATTTGGAAACGCTAAACACGTAAAAACTGACTTAAGGCTTACACCGCTACCAACGACCAACTTTGTTACCACTTTTTACTTCAAATAAGTAGTTTTTTATCGAATTATTTTTTTTGTAATTTACAAGATATGAGGAGTGATTTTGATTTCCCCGAATTCTAATTTAATACACAGAACTAAAGAAAAAAAATATCTTTATGCACACTTTTTTATAGTTGTAACTATAGATTTGCTGCGATTTTGATCGAAACATTATGATACCTTGTTTATGGACCTCATAACAAAACAATATAAAATGATTTATATAGTTTTCTTACTTTTTGGCAATTCTTCTTATTTCATTTATAAGTTATAACGAATTATAATCACAATTTTCGCACGATTATTTCGCAGCGATTGACGTAACAGCCACGTTGCAGTACGAGCTGACAAGAACTTTATTTCCTAGCTATTTCTTTCGATGTTTCGCAACGACAACCAAGTACAATTTTCTACTTTTTTGTTTTTGTTAATTTCCATAAATGTATGGAGACCCCCCTTATTTTTCACTTTTTCTAATTTTTAGTATTTGTTGTTATAGCGGCAACAGAAATACATTATCTGTGAAAATTTCAACTGTCTAGCTATCACGGTTCATGAAATACAGCCCGGTGACAGACGAACAGACGGACAGCGAAGTCTTAGTAATAGGGTCCCGTTTTTACCCTTTTTACCTTTTCTATGTCAGATTTAAGAAATATGTTTCACATTATCTCTAAACGGTCTTTATGTAGGTATTTGATATTGAGGGTTCCATACAATATAACGCTTCCAATTTTTAATATACTTCTAACATAAGACGAATAAAGTATTTTATAAGACAGTGAAAGGACGCCTGCAAGGCTTACCAATAAGCAAAGTCATGCCAAGACTTTTATATTCCCTAGTGCATATGTTATCTATATGCAGACTGTAATTTAGTTTCGAGTCAAAAGTTATCCCTAAATTTCTAATGAAATTTACCCTATTTGCCTATGTCATAATTACACTGAATACTTGTGGCTTTAAGAGAGAAACTGATTACAAAAAAAATTATCAAGATTTAAGAAAAGGTCGCTACTGTTACAGTACTCATAGAAGCGGTGCAAGACGTTTTGTAAGTCTTGGCACTCTGATTCAGAGGTTATCTTCTATACAGGGTGTAACAAAATTGGTGTAGGTAGGTATCTCAAGGGTCTCACCTGGGACCCTTGCTCTTCATTTTATAACTTATTTTATAACATTTTATAAATGTTAACTGCGGCTTCTACTCATCATATTGAACAACTTTTGATCTATGAGTGTACTGAAATAGCAAAAAAATTTTCAACTCTTCATACAAATCAATCAACTGATCGACCAATTTTGTGCATAGTACGGAGGGTCCATTTTCTTTTTTTTGAGAAATGGGGAAAGTTGTTCAGTATGATGAGTAGAAGCCATAGATAACGGGTCTTACACCAATTTTTAGACCTTGTATATATAAAATTCTCAGTGTTAGTTTCCATACTCCTCCGAAACGGCTGGACGGATTTTCATGTAATTATCTGTGTATATTTGGTAGGTCTGAGAATAGGTATAGAAAATTTTTCACCGGGATCTGAGCGGGCGAAGCCGCGGGTAACAGCTAGTTACCCTATAAAATTTGGTGTCATCTGCGTAAATAATATGATTCGAAGTGTTAAAAAAATAAACTCATGTCATGGACATATAAAATGAAGAGCAAGGGTCCCAGGTGAGTCCCTTGAGATACAATAAGGTCCTAATTAGAAGCTGTCATCTTTTCCCCAAGCAACCTGTGGCCAAATGTAAACAAATAATTATTGGACTTGGACTTCCCATACAAAGATAGCTTGTCGGTTGTGTTGGTGAAGCCCCAAATTTATTTTTTCGAATATACCATAGGTTCCTTAAGGCAAGTTGTTCAGAGTCACGGGCAGCTAAAATAACTGGTGTACTTGAGGATTTTAGTCAATTAGTATAAAAAAAATTGGACTTTATACAACTTTATCTGCTGATTTACAATTTTCTAGGCCGTCGTCGGTGGCTCAACTGGTAACGAATCGGTCCTTCTAACCAAAGGTCCCGGCTTCAAATCCGGACAGCCAATGTAATAATGAGATTTTCGAAACTTACGTACAACTTACCGATTGCTTTAAGTGAAAAAAAAAACATCGTGAGGAAACCTGCACATCTAATTTCAGATGTGTTTGAGGGTCGCGTTGCACATGTCCGTAGGTGTAAATCTAAATGCCCTACACGTGACCGCGGGTGATGCTAAGTGCAACACCAGGCAACCGATATGTCTATCCCTTGGAGAGCACGGTTAATTGTGCCACACACAATAAGAGAAGAGAGATGGATTCCAAAACATTTTTGATAATGAGTTCCGTGGGGATAGCTGTTCAGTAGAGCGTCAGTGGCTCAACGGCAAGGGCCGCTACCTCCTATACAGGAAGTCGTGGTTCGAGTCCTGCCACGTACAAATGTTTTTTCGAATTTCGATCTCATATGTACGTTTATCCGACGCCCTTACGGTGAAGGAAAACATCGTGAGGAAACCTGCACACATCTGCGAAAAAACTCGAAGGTTGTGTGTGAAGTTGACCAACCCGCACTGGGCCAGCGTAGTCGACTAAGGCCCGATCGCCCTAATTTCAGGGTAGGCTCGAGCCCCTCGGTGGGGACGTATATATGAGCTGATGTGAGTTGTTCAATACGATGAGCAGAATGCCTAGTTAAAGGGTTCTACACCAATCATGTAACCCTCATTAATGAAAGATGAAGCGCACAACGGAATTTATAAAACATGTGACGTCACAAGAGGGTTGAGCGTGGGAAGCGCGTGGGAATGAAAGTGGGAGTCACCCGTCAGGAGTCGCCGGAGGGTATTTCTACCTACATCCTCCCACGTACAATGACAAAATAATGGCACACCGGGAGCCGGGTCGTTTCTTTCCCTCTAATATGCTTGATGGGAGCGATGGCTAACTCTCACGTTATACTCGTGACCGGGTGCTGTCCGTGTGAACTGGCCTACTCTTGTCAAAAGTATCAATGACATTCAATGATTTTTATGTATAACTTTTCATGTCATGTTGTTTTCATGTTCTAATGACATAATCTGGTTTATTTCAAGGATTGAATTTTGACATTATTAACTAATGGTTGTTTATCTACTCTCATATCGTAAAGTTCGCATTATCAACTTCAAAACGAGTTTATATTGGCATACCTTTATAAACACAATACCGTAATTTTAAAAAAAAAACATTATTACATTATTTTGTTAGAGAAATAATGTTATAATGTATTTTTTTTCCATAACCAAAAAGATAATATCACCAACGAAGTTCCATATCAATTTTTTTTTTTTGGAACGCACATGCGGTTCGCGCCATTTTTACAGCAATACAAAAAGTTTCATTCCAATTTTTACTTGTCTGTGACAGCGCCCGCTTTAACGCATGCGCGGTGATGTGTTGGTTTTTCGTTGAATTTTGTTGTAGATACTAAATTTCGTGAATAATTTTCATTCTTGTTTAAAAATGTCTGAGATCAGTGAAAGCATAGTTTTTACCTGTCTGTGACACCGTCCGCTTCAGTGCAAGCGCGGTGATGCGCTGGGATTCAGCGCTATGACACGTTTTGTTGTAGGTACTTACTGAATTTCGTGGGATTTTTTTTCTTACTCTTAACTTTGATCTTTGTATTTTAGTTGATTCAATCCCAATGTATGAGATTAGATACAGTGGTGTATGAAACTGCAAATAATTTGGTCTTAAAACACTCGTGTAATGCTATAGTAAATTAGTAAAATAAATGGTGATTAGTAAATTTTGTCGTTTCCCACCTACTCAACCATCTCTGTGCAAAAAATCACAACAATCGAGTATTTTTTTAGTTCCCTCAGGAACTGCTTCGGGCTAAGCTATTTTCACGGGATAAAAAGTAGCCCATGTCCTTCCTCGTGACACAGGCTACCTGCATGCTAAATTTCATTAAGATTGGTCAAGGTGTCGAAGCGTGAAAAGGTAACAAACAAACAAACACATTTTCACATTTATAATATTAGTAAGGATTTAAGCGGAACTACGTTGGAAACTCGAGCCTCCTTAAGAGTCTCCAGGAGGCTCGAGTTTCCATACAAACGTAGTTCCGTTTTAATACAAAAACTGCGTGCCGGATTGAATCCAAACTTTGTAAATATATTGAGTAGACACATATCGATGTTTGTAATTAGTTTTCATCGTAGTAAATATTCACGTAACTAAATGAAGGCTTAAATTAGTTTTGTAATGAAAGTTTGAAACTGCTCTTTTTTTTTCGTTTTTTAATAGTACATCGAAAACTTATTACAAACATCGATATGTGTCGCCTCAATATATTTGCAGAGTTTGGATTCAATCCGGCATGTAGTTTTTGTATTAAAACGGAACTACGTTTGTATGGAAACTCGAGCCTCCTGGAGACTCCTAAGCTTCGTCTCTAAAATCCATACGCGATGGAAATGGGAAGAAAGCTTCTCACATTGACGCATGCGTCCACGCCACGCACACATGGGTCCATTGTGTGACATAGTATACTCTTACTGCCAAGAGCCTCAGTTCAGAAAAGTCCAATCCTATTTAATAGCGCGCGAATCATACACCTCAATAAGTTTTATCATCATCATGTCAGCTCATATACGTCCCCACCGTGGGGCTCGAGCCTACCCTGAATTAGGGCGATCGGGCCTTAGTGGACCACGCGGGCCCAGTGCGGGTTGGTCGACTTCACACACAACCTTCGAGTTTCTTCGCAAGCGTGTGCACAAGTTTCCTCACGATGTTTTTCCTTCACCGTAAGAGCATCGGATAAACGTACACATGAAATCTAAATTCGAAATCATATTGGTACGTGGCGGGATTCGAACCACGACCTAGGTAGCCGTCCTAGCTGTTACGCCACCGACGCTCTAGGAATAACTTTAGGAATTCATTAAAAATTAAAAAAAAACCGTCTGCGTTAAAACATAACCCCTCTTTTTGGCCAGTCGGGTAAAAATTTATCCTATGTCACTCGCGGGATCAAGACGAATCTTACAATACCTCATACGTTAAAATCCTTCAAGCCGTTCAGGCTGTAGCAGGGAACATAGAAATCCACATACATACATACACTCGAAAACATTTACCTCCTTCTGAGGCAGTCGGGTAAATAGCAGTTTGATTTGCGTCAGTTCAAATTTCGAGCGATTCCGTTTTCTATGGTCAAAACTAATTTAACGACATCTCGCACTTCGCAATACATCAAGCTGTTTGGCTCCGCAAAAGAAACAGATATACATACATACACACGAAAAACATTATAAATATATAAGGTCAGGTCAAAAAAAAACATTCGACTACAGTTTTCTTGGGGAATGTTGTCCATAACGACGAGTAAAATCCCTGATGACAACTAATACATTTAGACCTTATACTTATTAAGGCGAGTCATTGATTGGAACAGTTGTCTCTGTTTTTTTCTTTAAGTTTAAAGAGTAAAGAAAATAACCACACTTTTGCACTGTTTCAATGTTTTTTTCGTTTCGTTTAAATTTTCTGAATGAAAGTTATAATAACATTTCCCACTTTGTATTATTCATAACAAATATTGCTGTATATTTTTTTAATTTATACCTACGAGGTGCGGTCCAAAAGTGTCCGGCCTAACAAAGAAAACAAGTAGATATATTTACAATTTTATTTTTATTTTTCGATATAGTCCCCCTCTATTTCAACGCACTTTGCAGATCTCGTGATAAGCATTTCTATCCCCTTATAAAAATATTCTGGAGTTTTGTCCTCGAAATGGGTAAAAACTGCTTGGGCCACTTCATCATCCGAAGAAAATCGTCTTCCCCTTAAGTCTGCCTTAAGTCTCGAGAACAAGTAGTAGTCGCTTGGGGCCAGGTCTGGGCTGTAAGGGGGGTGGCGAATTTCCTCGAAGCCACATTTAGCTACAGCAGCTTTGGCAATTGCAGCAGTGTGAACGGGAGCATTATCGTGGAGAAGCCGAACACCTCTACTAAGTTTTCCACGTCGTTTCTGCTTGATCGCCTCTCGCAACTGCTCAATAAGGCTGGCGTAGTAGCTGCCATTTACCGTGGTATTCCTTTCTTTTATGTCAATCATTAGTATTCCGTGACAATCCCAGAATACCGTTGCCATAATCTTTTTGGTGGATTGCGTTACCTTGGCCTTTCTAGGTGGCTTTTCACCAAGACGACGCCACTCCATCGATTCCCTTTTAGACAGGGGATCATAGTACAAAACCATGGTTTCGTCTCCCGTAACAATCGACTCCAAATAACTTTTTCCGTAACGCCTATACGCGTCTAAAACTTCTTGAGAACACGCTTTTCTCTCAGTACGCTGCAAGCTCGAAAGAAGTTTGGGTACCCACCTAGCACTAACTTTATTCATGTGAAGATGATCATGTAGTATCCTAAGTACTGAAGTTTTGGAAAGTCCGGTTCTTGCCGCTATTTCTTTAGTCTTTAGTCTTCGATCACTCAGAACTTCCTCTTCCACTAATTTAATACATTGCTCGGTGAGTACTTCTATAGGCCGGCCGGAGCGAGGTTCGTCGTCAATGGATTCCCGCCCCAATCGAAACTGTTTACTCCATTCTTTTACCGTGGAAAATGATGGAGAAGAATCCCCGTACACGGCATCCAACCTTTTTTTTATATCGGTCGGGCTGACCCCTTCCTTAGTCAGGAATTTGATCACGGAACGATATTCCAATTTGATCATTTCGAAAGTTTTCCGGATTCGTATCGTTAAAACGCCGTAAAATCAAAACTACAACCAACAGAAACGCCAAAACCAGACTCGAAAAAGCAGACTAAATGACAATCGCGATGACATCTTTTTTATTTTTTTTTAAGCCGCCAAATTTTTCCAGCCAGAAAGTTTTGGACCGAACAGGTACTTCAAAATATTAGTCATAACTAGAGTTGAAAGTAACCGTGTAGACCTATCTTTGGGGATTTTTTCTATCGAGTCAAAACTGCTCAGTCTTGTTTCTAATAACTTTTGACTTAAAGGAACATCATCAACAATAAGCGTATTTTTTCAACCTTGGGTTTTCTATAGTTTAGGAGTAATTGACGTCAAAAATAACGAAAATCTGTAATACCTTCAGCGACTTCGAAAAAGTAGGAGCTCCTCAATTCGACAGTATATATTATATAAATATAGCAAAATCGTAGTCATTGCTACTGAAGTCAGTGTATTTAACGAGTTTAGCGTTATCAACTTATGAAATGTTCATTAAATTTGTATCTGGAAAACATCGCAGTTGCGAGCAAAATTTAATTTCATATCTTTTAAACAAAGCTGGCCCCAGAGAGACGCACGATCCCTTACACTAAATGGCGCAGTCAAAGATAAAGATAATCACATGTAACTGTAGAAATTAAGAAAAATACTAAATAAAAATATAAATAAAGAAAACAAAAAGTTGTTTAATAAACGCATTTATGTACACTTGTACAGTATAAAAGCTATGCAATGGTCAATAAAATGTAATATTTTTCGATAAAAATTAAATATAATTGATAACTAATTATAACGATAAAATACGTGACTAGTATCGCATAATTAAAAATAATTTTAAATATAAACAAAATGATGAACACAATTAATTACCTACAGTATTTACATTCGGACTTCTAACATGACATGACAGCTGCAAGAAAAAAAATACTCCTCAGATCCAAAACTGAATGCAATGCAAGAAATTTCCGCCTGGTCCCTACTAAGGTACTTCCACCAAAAATAGGACGCCAGTTCCACTTACCCCTATCAAGAGTACCAAGCTATCCCTACTGTTAGGGGAGAATGTATTTTTTTCACTCATCCATACCAATATGGATATTCCACTGGATTTCACAAAATCAAGGGGACTTCGCGAAAATTTTAATTAGGTGAACTTACGGTTACCCTATGTACAAGTATTACATACCCTTTGCAGCTGTATCCTCCTATGAAAATGTCATTGAATTACCCTTTGCAGCTGTATCCTCCTATAAAAATACTATTGAAATACCCTTTGCAGCTATATCGTCCTATGAACATACCATTGAAATACCCTTTGCAGCTATATCGTCCTATGAAAATACCATTGAAACACCCTTTGCAGCTATATCGTCCTATGAAAATACTATTGAAATACCCTTTGCAGCTATATCGTCCTATGAAAATACTATTGAAATACCCTTTGCAGCTATATCGTCCTATGAAAATACTATTGAAATACCCTTTGCAGTTATATCGTCCTATGAAAATACCATTGAAATACCCTTTGCAGCTATATCTTCCTATTATTATTATCGTATGGCCACATTTAGTTCCTGCAATATAGATTCAAGATTCTGGATCCAGTTTTTGGCTCCGGGGTGAGCTCGTTCAGATCCTCCCAGCCACCCTTAAAACACCGATTCGGATACTCCACTAAGATGTGCCACGTCGTCTGCTCGACAGCCCCACAGTCGCAGCAACGGGAGCTCTTATTGTCCCATTTGTGCAGTTGGTAGTTGCACCTGGCTTGGCCAGTTCTTATGCGGGTTAGTGTGGTCCAGATTTTACGGTTTTGGTTAAAACCAGCCATACGAACTGTGGGGTCCTGCACTAGGCTTGTTTCAGAGCACCTATATCTTCCTATGAAAATACCATTGAAATACCCTTTGCAGCTATATCGTCCTATGAAAATACCATTGAAATACCCTTTGCAGCTATATCGTCCTATGAAAATACCATTGAAATACCCTTTGCAGCTATATCGTCCTATGAAAATACCATTGAAATACCCTTTGCAGCTATATCGTCCTATGAAAATACCATTGAAATACCCTTTGCAGCTATATCGTCCTATGGAAATACCATTGAAATGAGCGATTTAACATACGTAACTTAAGACTTACGAGTAAGTTGTTGTACAAGAAAAAGGCTTTTCAATCTCCAACATCCGTCCAGCGTAAACTCTGTCATCTACGCAGTTTCTAATACCGTCACCTATCTGCGTCGCGTGTTTAGAAAATACGCAATGAGAGGCGTTGTAAGCATTATAACTGCTGCAATCCCCACCACGACCAGCACTAAAGCGTCCCAGGTCGATATGTAGTTCTCGGTCACGTGGCTTTGCATTGGAGGGGGGCAATAGCAAGGCCTGTAATCAAGGTAGGCCCTGCCTATCACACTAGTGGCATTAACGTTCCCACCGTCTTCATCGTTCCTTCTCCTCCGCCTAAATCTTTCAAGGACATAGTTTCTACTGTCGCTGTTCCCTAGAGCTAGTTCGTCGCCAACGTGCGCGCCCACCATAACATCATTTTCTACGCCGGTGCCGACTTCCGTGCCAACGTTTTGCACTGTTTGCATGCCTTTCCCGACGTTATGGACGGTTTGCAAACTCGGTCCGACGTGCAAGGTTTGCAAACTCTTCCCTACGTGCACGGCTTGTAAACTGTGCCCAACTTTTTTGTTTACCAGTGAATCCGTGTCAATCTTTCGCGACTCCTTGGCTGTGACCTCCCGATTGGTTAGGCTAGTGAGGGTGGCTTTGCTCCTGGGTGCGTTGAGTTTCTTTTCATCATCAGTAACGCTCACACGCCGTCGTCCCTCCTCCTTAGTGACCACGTGTTCTGATTCGTGCTTTTTACGATTCGCAAGTTGTTGGCTAGGTTTTTTAATGACATCGATATAACTATCGCGTATTAATTTTAAATGTCTCTCTAAGTCATCGCCGGGCTTTTTTTCTTGAGCTCCTGATGACGTACCTGTGGAAGAGAGGCAGGTTAGGAAGGATAAGGGATTTGTGGAGGTGAGTAATGGTGGAATCAGGTGGTGCAGTGTTTAATTCATCTCCTTTAACCGGAGACAAGAAGGATGGTACAACAACAGAGAGCTGTCAGTTACTTCGGCTAAAATAAGACATTAAGTTAGCCTCGTTAACTATATTCATTACAAAAAAATTTAGAATGAGCATGAGCATCCGATTTTTTTAATAAAGTGTGTTTAGATTATACAAAAGAATTTTTTTCTTTGAGTTTTTTGTAACTATAATCTCGACGGACCTACATTTTCAGTATTTAAAAAATGTATCCTTTTCGTTCCTATCTTTTTATTACGCTTCCCTACTTGCCGTCTTCATTATACAGGATGCAACGAAAGTGGACACTTTCCCTACTTTACTTTCTCCAAGGAACCCATTAGTCAGCTTAAAAAAAACTAAGCTCTCCAATGACTATCTGGTTTCTTAAAAAAAATGTACAGTACGATGAGTAATAATGGTGTCAGTTAACGGATCCTACGCCACTTTGGTTACACCCTGTATTCATTCACCCACTCGTGAACTCGCCATAAATATAACTCGAGAGGAACTTGACCTTCCAGGAGTAATTCTCTGCGAATACGCCTACTCGGGCCCTTTACATCTAACAGATGAATATTCAAAGCAGTGAGATATGTTGTAAAAGCCTCGGGATTCAATGTTATGATAATAGGTTCGAGGAAAAAGTTTCTTCATATTTTGTAACAATAAATTTGTTATCAAATCTCTTTGCTTGCATTAATTGTACCTGGCTGGTATTGTATTAATCAAGTGCACTTTCGAAAATTTGATAAAAAATAAAATAAAAAAATCCTAGCTATTTTAAAATTGATTATTTTCTGTATGTGAAAATGAGTAATAGTAACGAGAAATTCGCTAAATTTTGAAATTGTATATTGTAAAAGAGCGTCGGTGGCGTAATGGCAATTGCCGCTACCTCCTGTCCGGGAGGTCGTGGTTCGAATCCTGCGCACTGGGCCCGCGTGGTCGACTAAGGCCCGATCGCCCTAATTCAGGGTAGTCTCGAGCCCCTCGGTGGGGACGTATATGAGCCGAAATTATGATGATGATGTAAAAAAAGGTAAAAATACAACACAGGCCGCGAATAAAATGTGTGCTGTTTATTGACCTAATGCAGTATCAATCAGTATCACAAACTTGGTTCAAACGTTTCCAGTATGGAAATCTTAACGTTCAAGATGCAGCTCGTTTTGTTTGCCCTGTTAGAATTAGATACGAAGAAACTTTTCCATCGACCTAATATTTGTATAGGTCGCGCCAAATGTCCCTGGCCGCCGCCGCCGCCAACGCACCGTCCATACAACTCGTAATACTGATAATTTGAAATCAAGAAGTTGTTTTATTAAAAAATAACAGTTTTTTTTACTATCGGATAAGACAAATCTACGTCTGTATAATCATCATCATCATCATTATTAAGAGGGACCAGCTTTTTATTAGTCTGTATAATACCTGTCCTTTTTAAAAATCGCGATTTTTTTTATTTTCCATACAAAACCGGCCAATCAGCTGACCGATTGGTATGAAAAGATCTGTAAAGTTCGCGATTTCAGCAAAGTTGTTCAGTTTGATGAGTACAAAAGCCCACCTTAATGTATCACTGCACCTTTATGTTACACCTTGTATACAGGGTGTAAAATAATTGGTGTAGGACCCGTTAACTGGGGCTTCTACTCGTCGTACTGAACAACTTTCCCCAAGGGACCTATAGTCAATTCTCGAAAAAAAAATTGGACCCTCCATACTAAAATGCACAAAATTAGTCTATCGATTTGTATGAAGAGTAAAATTTTTATGCGATTTCAGCAAAGTCGTAGAACAAAAGTTGGTCAGCATGATGAGTAGAAGCCCCGTAGTTAACGGTACCTACACCAGTTTTGTTACACCCTATAAATGTATAAACATATTCACAATGGTCCGACGCACCTTCGGCCAAATTTCATCTCCATAAGTGAGAAGAAAAATTTTTTTGACGCAAGTACGCAAGAAGGGTTTTGCTGCCGAAACAAAAAAAGTAGTGTGTGGTTTTATTAAACCACGGTAAAAGTTAAACGTTTTTTCACATTATAGACATTTACAGAGCACGAAACGATCATGGCTGAGCTCTCGTCTTGGAGCTACGGTACAGAGGACGAAACGATCATACCGACCATCACGCGACACACAGGTGAAAAAATTTGAGACGTAATGAAAGTTTCACTTAAATAATGTTTCAAAGTATACGTGTGTTTGCCCGAGTTTTGACTAAGCTTGCAAGCACTCTCCAACATACGATCATTTCACCTAAACAAATTTTCTTAACAAAAGCAATAAATTTATTTTACGCATTAATATGCATAAAATTAATTAATTGCGTCTAACGACGTACTTATAAACTTTGAACTTATTTTTTTTATGAAACCTGTTTTTATACTTATAATAACAATAAAGAAAACAACAATAACAGGGGTTAAGTGGGGTGGGGGTTAAAATGATCCTTCAATAACAAGAGCACTTTGAATTTATGAGGCCGCGCTGACCTTTGGCTTTAAGCGACAAAAAAAATACGAAAGTAGACCAGGAATTTTCGTGACCTTGTGTTTCAAACTAATTGGACCGAACATTTGTATGTTTAACCAACTTCAAAAAAGGAGGAAGTTCTATGTTCGACTGTAATTTTTTTTTTATGTATGTTTATTATTGTAGCCCAAACCATTTCTCGATAAAAAAACACTTCCAATTACTTCAGATCCACTTCTAACAACTTGTCCCGTGTAATCACACCAATATTATAAAAAGTTTGTGAGTATGTGAGTGTGTATTTTTGTTACTTCTTCACGCAAAAACTACGGAACGGATCAGGCTGAAATTTGGTAGGTAGACAGATTAGGACCTGGATTAACACATAGGCTACTATTTTTTCACGCTCGCGAGCTGCTTGCGGCTCGCGCACTGCACACCTTCGAAAAGTCATAGAAACGTTGTCCACGCGGGTGAAGCCGCGGGAAACAGCTAGTAATAGCTATCTACTCTTATGTAAAAATATTCAAATCCAGTACAGTTAGTAAAATTTTTTGGAAAAAAAAACCGGCCAAGTGCGAGTCAAACTCGCGCACTAAGGGTTCCGTACCAAAAACTTATTTTCATCTACATGCAGCGCCATCTATACATAGATATAGGCAAACTCGCGCACTAAGGGTTCCGTACCAAAAACTTATTTTCATCTACATGCAGCGCCATCTATACATAGATATAGGCAAAAATAATTATTAATGATTAGTAGCCTCCTTTGAAGACTCTCGCAAAACACAATATAACACCAAAATGGATGAAATAAAAGCCCGACCACCTGCGGCTATCCACTACAATTACTGCAACGGTGTCCTGACGTGCCCCAAGTGTGGCCGCACGTTCCGAGCGAAGATTGGCTACAACGGCCACATGCGGGCGCACGAGAAGGCGGAGCAGCGGGACGCTTGCAGCTGAGCCGGACAACTCTGCGGTCGCTGTAGCCGAAAACGGCTAGGACCATCATCATCATCATAGGCAAAAGGGAACTAATTACTGTTGTCCTATTACTACGTAAATTAACTGTGTAGAAGATATTTCTTTTCACATATAATTTAGTTATAATCATACAATGTCAAAATTTAATACTACTGGATCCTACTAAGTGTCCCTCCCTATAGTTTCTGAACAATCGGACTTTGGAAATTTCATTTCTCTTGTAAGAACGGAATGACTTCAGATTTTCTCATAGATTTTCCTGTAATCTATGCATTTAACCTCATGTACTGTGATTTAATCAAAATTTTAAGCACAGTAGTCTTGGAGATAGGGGGGGTGGAATGGAAAATTTTAGCCTATTTTCTTAAATAACGTCAAAACTATTTCATCATCATCATATCAGTCACTGCTGGACATAGGCCTCCCCCAAGGATTTCCACGACGACTGGTTCTGCGCTGCCCGCATCCAGCGGCTTCCCGCGACCTTCACCAGGTCATTTATTGTAAAATTATAAAAAATATATACGAGATTCTCACAACAAGTTCTTTCATTTGATGTGTCACACAATATAGTTTATAAAACTTTTTTTTTATATTTTCTAATTTACTCACCAAAAGTGGTTCCCATGTTTAAAATTTGTTTATTTACGTTACATGTCCGTCTATAGATCCCCGACTTACACATGTGTACCAAATTTCAACTCAATCTAGTCTAGTAGTTTCTGAGCAAATCGGCTGAGACAGACGGATGGACAGACACACGAGTGATCCTATAATTGTTCAGTTTTTTTTTATTTTTTAGGTATGGAACCCTAATTATGTAAAACTACACTCAGTTCAGCGGCACAATTAACGGAATACCCAATATTTTTTTAAAGTGCGACCAGCGACCAAACAGCACCTATTTAAAAAAAAAACGTGTGGCACTCGGGGACTGCCGCGAAAAGATATTGCATAGCATTTTTTATCAACTTGTGCAATTATTATTAGTATTTACCAGTACCATATAGTCCTTGGGGCGCGGGATGTTTATGTAATAAATTAACACTAAGAAAGTTACACCAGTAAAATTGACTAAGTCCTTTTAGTACCGCAAATCCTCTATAGATGGCACTGTAAGTTTTTAAAACGCGGTAACAGAACTCGGCCGAGCGAGGGGTGTTCAGTTTTATTTTCGTTACGGAATTTTTTGATTCGGTCGCCGCGCTCAAAGCCCGCGATAAAAGCTATGCAATAGCTTAATAAGGTAAGTATAAAACGCAGTTATTAGGCGAGATACCTGGCTACAAATGTGTCAAAGAGAACAATATTCTGCAGATCCTCGGGAACTCCGTAGACTGCTCAAAACAAAGCGCGTGTTTTTTTCCGCAAAATGTATGAAAAATTTACCAAGTTACTGTGTTCTCTTACAAGCAGTCTACAGAGTTCCCGAGGGTCTGCAAAGTGTTGTGCTTTTCGACACATTTAATAATAATAATAATAAATATTCTGGGACAAATCACACATGTTCATCTGGCCCCAAAGTAGGATTCCCCGTGTTATGAGAACCAGAGACTGATATACATACTTATATACGTTTAAATACATACATATATAGATATTTAACACCCAGACACAGCAAACAAATCTGCTCATCACACAAATGTTTGCCCTGGGTGGGGATCGAACCCACAACCCTGGGATCAGTAGTCAAGAGCACAAACCACTGAGCCATCGAGTCAGTCAGTATTTGTAGCCAGAGATCTAACCTAATAACTGCACTTTGTAGTTTCCTTACATATTATCTTGATTTCCAAAGAAAACGTTGTTGTGTGGACGTCCCTGTTACGAAAATGTATTGAGAAAAAAATTATGTTTCGTTAATTGTGCTGAATGTATTTCACACAAGATGGACGTCCCGTCTGTCCCGATTTCGGAGTACCTCTCCTCGCTCTCTCCAGGACAAGAACTAACGATGCCATTCTGGAAGTCCAGAGCCAGGAGCTCGTCTTTGCGTTCATATTTTCAACCGACTTCCAAAAAGGAGGAGGTTCTCAATTCGAGTGTATGTTTTTTTGCATGTTTGTTAAGCGATAGCTTCGCTCATTGTGAACCGATTTTCACAATTCTTTTTTTAGTATGCTGCCAGATTGGTCCCATACACATTTTATCAAAATCAGTGTTGTACTTGTTTAGAAAATTAACAAAAACCAAAAGAAATAATTCAAAGTGGTTACGATGGAAGTCGGTTTTTTAACGTGTTTAGCGTTTTCAATTATTAGAATACCTACTTCTTCTTTTCGAATCGATGGTTTGAATATGGTCACTTAGTTGCTTTATATCTTATTGGCTTAATAGGTAGCCACGCGTATGCCACTATCAGTGGCCCCACAGAGGTCCACCATTGTGCAGGTGTCCGGGCACTCGGGGCAAGCCAATAAATGCCTCATAGTTTGTGAGCTGACTGCACATGGGCACTTTTCTCCGACACAAGAAACCCCAGCGACACATATTCTCCCTACGTCGGCCAACCTGAGTCCGCAGTCTATTCAGAGATTTCCAAATAGACCACGGCAAGTCGCTGCCTGGGGGGAGGGCCTCTCGTTGTGAGATAAAGCCTGTGACAGGGAAGGTCTTTTTCCAGAATACCTACTGTACTAACCTGGTTGAGAGCTCTTGTGTGACTCCACGACAACTTGTGGTGTTAAAGGCTCAACGTTCCTCGACAGTATCCTCCTCAGCTCTCTGTTGTACTTCCTGTCTTTGGGGTCCCAGGGCCGCAGGTGCTTGTGGCCTGACATGGCGATCTGCTTCATAAATATCTCGATCAACTCTTTGCCTGTAACAAAGTGATATTTTAAGTGGATTTTCTAGTGTTGTGCGTAGAGTTCCCTTGCGTTATCAAAACCGTATACGAACCTAAGTAACTGACAAAGCCCTCGAAAAAGCTAAACTTAACAGTGGGCGGGGCACATTGTTCGTAGAACAGAAGGCCGTTCGGGTAGTAAAGTTCTCGAGTAGCGACCGCACATCGGAAGACGTAGCGTAGGCAGGCCTCCCACTCGGTTGACCGACAACCTTGCAAAAGTCGCGAGAAGCAATAAAATGTAGTGAACCAGTAGGAAACCGCTTGATGCATGTGGCTCATATACTCTTATGGCGACCGCGGCTGCGGGGCGGAAGACGAGAACTGGACTAACAGGAACCTTCTCACATGGCGACCGCGAGCCGGAAGACTACTACTATCAGGGAGACCAGCAAAATGTAGTGAACCACTAGGAAACCGCTTGATGCATGTGGCTCATACTCTTATGGCGATAGCGGAGCGGACGACAAGCGCTGGACTAACAGGAAGCTTCTCCCATGGCAAACGCGAGCCGAAAGACTTCTCCCATCAGAGAGACTAATAAAATGTAGTGAACCAGCAGGAAACCGCTTGATACAAGTGCCTCATTAACTTATGGCGACTGCGGGCCGGAAGACTAGTGTCGGACTGCTCCCACTAGGTGGACAGATATCTAGTGAAGCTCATAGTGGCACAGGACCGCACTAAGAGGAGGGTAGATAACAGGGGAGGCAGCTGCAGGCTAAAATGATAATAAACTGTTTTACCTTTGGCAATGTTCGCAGCGTACTGTTTGATGGCGATCTTTTCGGCCGCACTCTCTAGCCCGAAGAAACTTTTTATATCCAAGTACGCTCGCTGCTCGAAGCAGGTCCACTCTGAGTTTTCTGGGTGCACCTGCCGACAACAAGAAGTTTATTTTACTATGATTTTCTTTGCCTTAAACGACATAATCTTATCACCAGGAAGCTAGTCTGCCTACGCCTTCTTCTAGTTAACTATTCGATCCTTCGGCTCAATTTTTTCCACACCAGTACTCTGCTACCAAGACTGTATTGTCTGTTGCATTGACAAGCAGGGCAGGACAAATCACGTGCCATAGTCTGGGAAGAGGCACCACGCTGGAATGCACTATCCCAGTTAGCCTTTCCTGCACATGTTTTCCTTGTTCCGAAGCAACTTGAGTCCGAACTCTGTTCCAAGACTTCCATGTCAATCAGAGAAGGTAGTGTTCAAAGGGGACTCTTTCAGACAGTGGTATACGTGTTGCCGTAGGATACCTCTTCTGCCAGAGAGTCAAGCGAGCTTTGGAGGCGTCATCGTTTAGAGGCAGTACCGCGCGAATCAAAACGTCCGCGTGCTGAACTTTGCAACTCCTTAAGCCCGCTTAGGGCATATAGATTTTGCGTTAGGTAGACAAGAACGGTTGACCTTAAAAATTTTAACACTAGACTTACGTGCCTACATGTATATAGCTCGTAGAACGGAAGGCCTCCCACTAGCGTTAAGCCCCTTGATAAAACCGCGCGGGACCAGTCGTAGTAGAAAATTCAAGGGGGAGGTCTTTGTTCAGCAGTGGACGTCTTTCGGCTGATATAATGAGGAACATGTACCGAAATATAAACGGGTAGGTGTCAGCAATAGCTAGTCTTTGTCCGGGTAGGTGTCAGCAATAGCTAGTCTTTGTCCGGGTAGGTGTCAGCAATAGCTAGTCTTTGTCCGCTAAGTATTTAATTTTAAAATATTGAGATGATGCCAAGGGCTTACCAATAGAGAATAAAAAAAATAAAAAAAATTCCTCTGCAGTCGAAGGACAACCAATTCAAAATAACAGAAACTTTTAGTTACGCTCATCTAGTTAATAGCTGAAGGTATATTATCTATCCAAATGTGTAAAAATTGAAAGAATTTTCCATTGTAAGTAGAAATAAGTTTAGTTTAGACAAAGATTTGTTTAAACAACATTATCGTAAACAATTTGTAACTTGAATAGATCGCCCATTTCCAAAGTACGTTGAAACAAAGTGACGAACTTGAGATTCCACGTTATGGCAAAGGTTCGTGTATTTATTTTTAAGTGGGTATGAAATGGTTCTTCTTGTTTATTAAGGGTTCCATACTCCCTTCATTCATTCATAACGTAAGGGTTTATAAACACATGAAATGACCTTATCTCGGAGGAAGGGGGATAAAAGCTATTCTGACACCCTTACTTCCTTACTAATATTATAAATGTGAAAATGTGTTTGTTTGTTTGTCTGTTTGTTTGTTTGTTTGTTACCTTTTCACGCTTCAACGCCTAGACCAATCTTTATGAAATTTGGCATGCAGGTAGCCTGTGTCACGGGAAGGGACATAGGCTACTTTTAATCCCGGTAAAATAGCATAATCTGATGCAGTTCGTGAGGGAACTAAAAAAATACTCGATTGTTGTGATTTTTTGCACAGAGATGGTTGAGTAGATGGGAAACGACATAATTTACTAATCACCCTTAAAGATAGTCATAAAAACGATGTCCACGCGGGCGAAGCCGCGGGAAAAAACTAGTAATATTATAAATGTGAAAATGTGTTTGTTTGTTACCTTTTCACGTTTCAATACCTCCAGCAATCTTGATGAAATTTGGCATGCAGGTAGCCTGTGTCACTGGGAAGTACACAGGCTACTTTTTATCCCGTGAAAAAAGCATAGTACGATGCAGTTCCTGAGGGAACTGAAAAAATACTCTTTATTGGTAATTTTTTAAACATTGCAACGAAACAATGGATTGTTGTGATTTTTTGCACACAGATGGTTAAGTGGGTGGCAAATGACATAATTTACTAATAAGCATATCCTGACAAAGTTCCCGAGGGATCTGGGGAAGTAATTTCCACCTTCGCGCACTTCCGCGTCGCAACGGGTTAACGTGTTTTTTTTTATTGGTTGATGGAGTGGGAAGTGAGTGACATAGACTGCTAATCAGAATAGCCCGATATAGGTTCTGAGGGATCTGGAGAAAACTCATGCCCACGCTCGCGAGTCTTGCGGCTCCCGCACCACTGACCCTCAAAGACAGTTATAAAAGCTATGTCCACGCGGGCGAAGCCGCGGGCAAAAGTTATTAATATTATTATATAATAAAGGGAAACTAGACATAACGTAAGAAGAGGGAGGCGAGACCGTGGAATCTTATGTGTCCTTACATGATGACCTTACAGGGAAGGGGAGGTCCAGAAATGGCCAAAATCGTCCTTACGTAATTAATAATGTCCCCTAAGCTCTTTCTGCCTGTATATCACAAACATCGAAAACTTCTTTTTTACGAGTAGGGTTCCGTAGGCCCGTACAGTGTGCGGTATTGTTAAATACCTACTACTTTTTAAATGAAGTACAGTTTAAAAGTTTAAATGTCCAAAATGGCCTCCAAAGTCGTTAAGGCCTTAAGATAGGTCAAATGACAATATTCAATTCAAATAATTGAAAGCCTGTGTACAGCTATCGCCGTGTTAAAAAAAATATACTTAAAGTAATAAAAAATCGATTTACTTGAATACAATTTTAAAAATATTTACCACTTTTGATGTAAAAAAATATACCGTAGACCGTATACATGTTTTTCGCATTAATTGCAAATTTTCTTGAAAACTAATAGTTAATGTTGAATGAAACCAACACACAAAAATCAGTAACTTTAAACCTTTCATTTTAATAGAACAATTTTTTTTAACATTGTTTAAAAGCATAGAAAAGTAATAAAACCATGTAAAAATCTAGAATTGAGCGTTCGGTTTCAACGTTACAGCCGCGTTGAAGCCCGCATTGATTCGAACTTAAAATGAATAGACTTAGGTTCGATATTATTTTAACACGTATCAAAACCTGCTCGGATTGAGGCATCTTAAAGCCTTAACGAATTATGTATTATGGCGTTTCTAAATGGTTCGCCCTAGACACTTGAAATAACCTATGTATGACTGTAAGTGGGACTTGGTAAAAACTCTCAATGAAAATTATTTTAGGCATCCTGTGATAAACAGTTTTCAAGATATGTATGAGGCAATGACTGCGGGACCTTACATTATGCGCTGACATCCGAGTCCACTTGCACGCGCACGCACTTGGCCGGTTCTATTTTTAACCGACTTCAATAAAGGAGGAGCTTTCTCGATTCGACCGTATATTTTTTTTATGTGTGTTCGCGGATAACTTCGTCGTTTATGAATCTTTTATGATGAATCTTTTTTTTGTTGAAAATGAGATATCCCAAGGGTGGTACCATGATAAGGAAACCAGGATCTGATGATGGCATCCCAGAGAAATCGAGAGGAACCTTAGTTTCCTGTTTGAAGTCGTTTTTTTTTGTTTAAAATTATAAGTCTACTTCTACAACTAAGTACTTCTTCTCTTCATTAGCCTATTAATTAACCTGCAGTACTTTTTCTCTTATTATTTTCTTTAAGTAATTTTATTTTATGAATAAATTGATAGATGCCATCACCCTATGTTACCCCTTTTATTCTTTTTTTTTATTCACAATTGGTAAGCCCTTGGCATCATCTCACCTGATGGTAAATGACGATGATGCCGAAGATGGAAGCGGGTTTACCAAGATTCCCCAACGCAATGGAGAACTGGCTATCTTATCTTCATGCCGGAACACATCAATGTTTTTAACACACTCATGTTTGGCGGCAAGACTGAGGTAAGATGGTGGTAGCTAGCCAGGCGGGCTTAGAAAATGCCCTACCACCAACCAAACCGAGTCTTACAAGTTGACCCCACCGGGAATCGAACCCGCGACCTCCTGGTGTGAAGCGAATGGACTAACCATTACGCCACGGAGGCGGTTTTTACGCAACTATGGAAAGAAAGTAAAAATAATAAAGATTATTTTCATGATCATACTGTCATGTCACGATCATATACTTATGACCTCTACGTAAGTACAAATATGTAAATATTTTTACTCATATTACAAACATAACAATAAATTATGTTTATGTATGCAAATATTGTCGAATGTAGATATCTACATTATCAGTACGAAAAACATATTTAATAAATTAACTGTCTTCAAGGACATTACAGTTTCAAAGGCTATTGTGACATGTGGCTTTGTTACTTTGCTTTTGGTAGTAATTTAGTTTTCTATTGAAAAGCTACAAGGTTTGGGTTATTGAAAAGTAGCAACATACACAATAATACGACGTCACCAGACCATGAAATAAATATTTTTTTTAATCACTGCCTTAGCGTAACAGTTATCAGAACTGTACAAGGAAAGGCAGCTGTCTCAAATGGAATATTATACGTAAAAGTTAAAAGTTAGGTTTTTGATAAGGATGTTAATGATTAACAAAAACGCTAAACACGTTAAAAAACCGACTTCCATGGCAACAACTTAGTACATTTTTGCATTATTATTTTTGGTTTTTGTTAAAATTTATATTAGACGAAACGGGAAGCACTAGCATTCAAATAAATAAAGAATCATAAAAATCGGTTTACCCAGTCATAAGTTCTGAGGTAACACACATAAAAAAAACATACAGTTGAATTGAGAACCTCCTCCTTTTTGGAATTCAGTTGAAAAGAAGTTGTGTGTTGCTTCCTTTTCATTATTTTATGTTATTAATTTTTATAGTTTAAGTGCGTTTGACTGCACCTCTTCTGATGGTAAGTCCCGATACAGCCGAGGATGTAACACGCAAGCTCAAATAGTGCCTATTCACTCTGGTCTTGAAGATTCCTATTATAGGAATCGGGGAATACAGACTCCGGCAGGCAAAATTTGCAAAGTTTTATATACTTTTTGCGTGATCCATCGAGTTTTACAGTTATCTCGTCAGTCGTTTGTAAACACGTGACAGGTATCTGTTAAAGCTAAAAGATAAGCTGTGGAGTATGTAACTTCAAGGGTCCCCGGGAGGCTCGAGTTTCCATACAAACGTAATTCCGCTTTAATACAAAAACTACATGCGGGATTGAATCCAAACTTTGCGAATATATTGAGTAGACACATATCGATGTTTGTAATTAGTTTTCACCTTAGTAAATACCCTCATTTTTTGAGGTTACTCAAAAAATTTGTACCCTCCATACTAAAAAATCGGTCGATCAGCTGATCGATTTTTATGAAGAGTAAAAAACGGCGTCATTACATTGCCGATCCTTATAACCCCGACGCAAAAATAGGGGTGCATAAGTTTAAACTCTATGTCTGCCTGTGTGTGTGTGTGTGTGTCTTTACCATGTTATCGCAGTTCCAAAATGGGTAGACGGTAAGAGCAGGTGATGCTTTAACTAAAATAATGTACATTCTGGGCAGATTTTAGGTGCAATAATATTTTTGGAAAAACCTAAAACTTTTAGGTACAGTTTAAAAAATTTTGTATTTTTCTTAAGATAAAATAATATTTATTGTCAAAACTGAGTAATATAGTTGTTACAATTAATGAGTATCATCAGTTTACCCATTTCGGGCATACAATAGTGGTTTAACGCGTCGTATAAAAATAGTGAACACTTTCCTGTGGGACACCTAATCGTATTTTTCTAAAGTCAGATTGAATTTGCTCTAGCGTCTTTGTTTTGAATTGTACTTTTCAACAATTGTGACTTGCACTCTGTTAGAAAGATAAGACTCCATTAATTTTAAGGCATTCCCCCGTAACCCAATATTTTCTAGTTGACTAAGCAAGATTTCATGTACAACACAGTCAAAAGCTTTTGATAAATCCATAAACAGCCCAACACATGTATTTCTATTTTCCACCTCAATCCAAATTTGTTTTAAAACTTTAAAAATAGCCAAAGTTGTCTTTTTACTTTGTCAATCCAAACTGATTATTGTTAAGTATAGACTGTTTATTCAGAAAAGACATGTATAAATGTTTATGTATGATTTTTTCAATAATTTTGGAAAAAAAATACAAAAGCGTAATGGCTCTGTAGTTATTTATGTCAGTTCTGGATCCCTTTTTATGCAAAGGCTTAATTAATGCCTTTTTAAGTCATTCGGAAAAATTCTAGTCTCAAGGGACAAATTAATTATGAACTCAAGTGGTTGCGCTATATATTCAATGCTACTTTTAATAAAAAGCATGGGAATTCCGTCGTAACTAGTACTCTTTTTATTATTTAGTGTTAGGATTGTTGTCTTTATTTCCTCTATAGTTACTGGAGTAATAAACATACTGTTAACATTTGACTGTGACATTGGCTTGAACGTATTGACCTTATTGTACTGCAAAGGGACATTGAGATCTATGAAATGGCCATTGAAAGTATTCGCTATATCTAGGGGATCTTCAATCAAAATGACAATCTTTAGAATCATGTTTACTGTTTCCTTTAAAGTATTGGTTTGTGTTGTATTTATTTTTATTACTGCCCATGTTGCTTTACTTCTATTTGAACTTTTGTTTATAAAATTTATATTTGTGATTCTTTTAGAATGCTTTGTGCTTAGCAAGCCCTTTCATTTGATAGCCATATCATGGGGGTGCATAAAAAAATAACTGATCTGTCATCTTCGGGAGTCTGCCATATTGGATTTAGGCTCATTGGAAACCGGGAAGTGGTTCTAATTTAGCTTCCAAGGTTTGTCCCAAACTAACAGACAGACAGACAGACTAACTAAATCAGCATGTTAGCCAATCTTTAAGCTTGTAAAAATCTAAATGTCGGAAAACAAAATAGCCGCAGAAAGTTAAGGTGCTCCGACATGGCTGAAATTTGGATGAGATTTTTAATTTCACTAATTATCAAACGTTGCCTTTATGACACTCACATAATACCGGCATTTCTCTAACACTCCAACTTTGCTAGCGAAGCTCTCGTTTGTAGCCTCGATTTCCAGGAATCTGTTCCGCAGGTCCAGCACGTTCTTCTGTATGAAGTAGATGAAGTCCACGCCGATCATCTGGAACCAAGGGTTATGTTGAATAGAGCTTCAAATAGCATTCCAAGATTTACTGGAGTCTGGAAGAGATACTGACATAATAGTTACATAGTCCATTTCAAATACCAAAGCCACATTACACTCGAGACGGTTATTAGGTAATAAAAGACAGGAACAACAATAAATGTCTGGTGAGATCATATTATCATCATCATCATCATCATATCAGCTCATATACGTCCCCACCGAGGGGCTCGAGCCTACCCTGAACTAGGGCGATCTTATTATGGCAAGGTGTATTTACAAGCTTTTATTTAACTTGCAACGTATGTATGTTTGTTCGGGTGAAATCTTGCAAGTTACATTTAACCCGCTTCCCGGTTTCCGATAGAGCTGAAATCTTGCATGCAATTATGTATATCGCGTGACAATGCAATATTAAAAGCTTGTACCTAAAAGTTTTTAGATTTTTCGAAAATTATTCACGCTAAAGTGACCGGTAGTTGTAACAACAGATCTCTTCGAGTGTTGGGGCATTGAATTACTACTACTACGTATGTTGGGGGTGGTAAATAAGTGGACAAGATAACATTACAGCGCCCGTTGTTAAGTTTAAAGTGGAATGTGGTCATGGTATGTGAAATAGACTATACTACATATTACTACCTACGACACACTAACTAGTGGAAAAAAACCGGCAAGTACGAGTCGGACTAACACTCCGAGGGTTCCGTACCACCACACCTCTCCACAAAACTACATAGTATAATGACAATGATACCTATTCACATTACAAACAAAAGATATCAACGCAAGCGACAAAAATATGCTTTTTTTGTCATTTAGTTCGGACTCCTTAGCGTGAGCACGACTCACACTTAGGCGATTTTTATTATTTGTTGTTTTATTTTACCACTAGCTTTTGCCCGCGGCTATGCCCGCGTGGACATCGTTGTAATGACTGTCTTAGAGGATGCGCGGTGCGCGAGCCGCAAGCGGCTCGCGAGCGTGGACATGGTTAATTACCAGATCCTCGGGTACTTTGTCAGAATATCGTTATTAGTAAATCATGTCATTTCCCACCCACTCAACCATCTCTCTGCAACAATCCATAGTTCCAACAATCCATAGTTCCGTTGCGGTGTTAAAGATATTAAACAAAAAAAGAGTATTTTTCAGTTCCCTCAGGAACTGCATCGGGCTATGCTAGTTTCACGAGATAAAAAGTAGCCTATGTCCTTCCTCGTGACACAGGCTACCTGCATGCCAAATTTCATTAGGATTGGTCAAGACGTTGAAGCGTGAAAAGGTAACAAACAAACATATTTTCACATTTATAATAATAGTACGGATTAGTACTATAATCACACCAAGTTTTACGTTTTATGTATTAGGTATACCGTTTTTATGATACAGCTAAATCAAAAATTGTTCTAAAGACCTATTAAGAAACACGTTTTTTGTATGGCGAACCTCCTTGTTTTATCTTTTTTTTGTATTTGTTGTTCTAGCGGTAGCAGAAATACACGTTCTGTGAAAATCTCAACTGTCTTCCTATTACGGTTCATGAAATACAGCCCCTGACGAACGGACAGACAGCGGAGGCTTAGTAATAGGGTCCCGTTAGTCACCCGTTGGGTGTACGGAACCCTAAAAGTACTTCTCTTTCTAGACTCAGTCTTACCGTGTCACATTCGCAACAACCGACCGCCCGTTACCACTTCGTTACGGGCGACGATATAGGGCCTTTGGGGTTTATAAGTGTCTCTTCTTGGCGTAGTAGTTATTTTTCTATTCAGGTCCACAAAAAGTGGTGCCTTATATGCTAATTTACTGTGCGCGAAATTTATTATTTACCGCACACGTGCTTTTTACATTGCCACTTTTTTTATTTTAAGCTCGGAGGAACAAGACATGTTCAGCAAATAATAAAAAATATAAAAAACAAAGATACATGATCTTCTTTAAGAGTTTTGTAAGGAGAATTTTAAGAGATCGTTCCTTCGAGAGGTTAGTACATAACGTTAGCCGATTAGATTCTCTTTGGGCTATATCTTTATGAAGAAAGGAGAATAAATATTAATGAAGCGCAGGTTACACTTATGTGTATATAGGGTGACTTTTAATTAGTTCTTGATAGCAAAGGATATGAATGTACTCGTGATTACAAACAACTTTCCCAAAGAAACTATATGTCAAAATGAAAAAAAATGGTGCTTTATACATTTTTGCCGATTTGATAACTTGTTATGTACCGAGGACCAACAATTTTTTTCTGATTTGACATATAGTTTCTTTGAGAAAGTTGTTTGTAATCACGAGTACCATGCATATCTTTTGTTATCAAGAACTAATTAAAAGTCACAGTCACAGTCCCGAACATTTAAAATGAGCCACAAGTCGCGTAAAATGAACTTTATTGCCTGAACCTTGAGAGTTACCTTTGAGAAATACCTACCCATGTATTTTGTTTTTTGTCACACGGTCGTTTTTAGGGTTCCGTACACAAAGGGTAAAAACGGGACCCTATTAAACTTTAATTAATTAACTAAGACTTCGCAGTCCGACCGTCCGTTTTTCTGTCTGTCTGTCTATCCGTCTGTCACCAGGCTGTATTTCATGAACCGTGACAGCTAGACAGTTGAAATTTTCACAGATGATGTATTTCTATTGCCGCTATAAGAACAAATACAAAAAATTGGAAATATGAAAAAAATAGGGGGGGGGGGGGGGGGGGTCACCATAAAAAACCGGTTTTTTTAAACGTGAAGAAACTAGCGCCATCTAGTATGATGGTACGGAACCCTTTGTGTGCGGTTTGGACTCGCACTTGGCCGGTTTTTTTACCAGTTTTCCCACAACTGTATTGAAAAACTTCGTACGATACATTAAATGATCATTGTAAAACGACTTGTAGGAATGAATACTTATTTTTGAAGCCAAAGCCATAAAAATATTAAACAAGTTTCATTGTAGTACAGTTGTCTCGTTTTGAAATGATCATTGTAAAACGACTTGTAGGAATGAATATCGTTGTGATATGATTTGAGGTTATGTATTAAAATTAGAAAAACGTGTTTTACTGGATCTGTCACCCCTTCCAGCACAACAACGCACCTACCTACTTTAAGGTGCCGTTTTCAGATCTACATACCTTTTTAAACAAATAGGGCGCTTCACAATTTAGTTGGCACCTCCGCGTGGTCCGCCGTATCGAGTCGTCAGCGGACCAGCTGTCCTCCGTGATCACGCAGTCCACCACCACCGGGATCTGGGGGCAGTTGGGAAACCGCAGCTCGTACGCCTGTAGCAAGGAAACGGAAGTTTTATTACATTAGGTGTTCCTTGAGCAAAAGAGACAGTAGAATTGCAAGATGTAGAGTGGATAGTTAGGATTTACATTAACAACTCATAACCCCCCCTCCCCACTCCTCCCCCCCACCACTCCCCCAATGGCTGTTTTTCCATTAGCCTGGTAAGCAAAATGTATGATACCCGTGCCTACGCCGTTGGCGGTCAATGGAAAGATGCTGTATATATTTTTATACATTTTTGCTTCCTCGGCAGCCGGGCCGGTGCCGACTCGTGGAAAAACGGACATCGCCAGGGCAGTGGGCACGGATCTCTGCCCAAACTTGGATAGGCTAGGCCAGGCTCCACACTCCACACGCGGGAACTAAGTACGGACTGTGGTTGGGATTTAGATAGGATTTATAAGATGTTATTTGAAGCGGTCGCAGCTCAGCTCAGCTTTACTTCGTTTTATTTATTTAGGTACTTATACGTGACAGACAGAAGTAATAAACTAGACTGAATCTCAGTTACATGAGGACACAACATGAAATAGTATATTATGCAACTAGTGAATAAAGGACGGATTTAAATCGAGGGCCAAAGATGAATCACGAGCAAGTGAAGAGTTCTAATGACTGAAGATTCATGATTCAAGTATTAGAACCCGCGACGCGAGTGATTCATCCATCACCCTCGATATAAATCCGTTTTATTCAAGAGTTGCATACTATACTTTATACCATGACTCCGAGAAAAAGAAACATTTAAGCGAAAATAGACATTTAATGAAGAAAAAAGTAATGTTAAATTAATTAAAATATTCATTAAAATTGGAACAATTATTAAAATAAAGAGTAACTTTCTTTGTGTTCGTACAACCTAAAGTATTCAAAATGGCGCCGATTTACTACTGAAATGACAGCAAAGAACACAAAATAGTTTTTATTCTAAAATATCGAAAAATCAAATCTCGATGAATTATTTGCACAAGGAGTTTGTATGTCAAATATTCTTTGGATTAGGAGTTTGTGTCAAGTATTTTTTGCGCAAGGAGGTTGTATAGCAGAGATGCTATTGGTGTGTTCTAAATTCAAACACAAAATAGTGATTAAAAGAGCTTTTTATTACTGTTTTCAGTGAATAAAATAAGCTTTTTAGAGGAGCAATGGTATAAACAATATTATTAGATAATGCACAGCCACATTTTGTTACTATAAGCAAGTAGTTATTATACAGGGTTTTTCGAGCATAGACCGTCATAGTTTTTCGTGGAGAAGGTGAGGTCACGAGTAGAGATGTGATTTTTCCCGGAAAAAACCCGAATGTGGGAATTAACCCGGGAATATTCCGAGGAAAAATCCCGATTGGGAAAATACTTCGGTTTTTTTAAAAACGCATATTAATGTTGTGTTAGTAACGTGTAGGTACACAAATATGTAAGTATATAAGAATATGTATAGCTATATACTATAATTTACATAATTTAACTGTAATACGTATTGTATAAATAAAATAGAAAAATAACTGAAGAAAGAAATGAAGACTGGACTGATCATTTGGCTGAAAGTGTAGGTATAAAAAAAAACACCTGTATTTTTCAACCTAAACACTGGCAGAATGGTCAATAATGACAAAAGCCATCGATTTATAATGATTGGTTAAAGACTTGCGGGAGCGAGAGAGAAGCATACGCGGTACGTGCAGCTCTTTCTTGTCAGTAGTGTGGGTAATCTTGAGTTAACCACATGTTATTCTCGCTGTGTACCGCACGCACCGATGTTTGCTATCTAGTATTATATCGACGATCCGGATACTGTTTTATGGATATTTGTTTGCCTTGTGAAAAATATACGACTTACTATGATTTAACTACTAAGGCTGTAGTAGTAGTAGTACAAAGAAACCAAGTAGAAATAGAATTTTTTGATTTTTTATCAGATTCTAATGACAGCGACAGCAGTTAAAAGTATAATCTAATTTACATATTTTTTTCTTACTGGCTTATTCTCTTTCGTAATAAATAATTTTGATTATCACAATTTTGTTTAATTCTTATTTCCATACTTATGGCTGTTGTATCTAATGATATTGTGTCGAAATGCAGTGCACAGTATTTTTCACAGTGTTGCACCCCATTTCCTACAGATGAAAACCAATAATAGTTATAATAATAACAACCATGAAAGAACCCACCGTGTGGGTTTTTACCCAAATAAATTCCGGGTTTTTTCCCATTTGGGAAAAAACCTTGGAACTTTCCTTTTGGGATTTTTCCCACCGCCCATCTCTAGTCACGAGGACCATTTGACTAGTAACTAATTAGTAATCTGTGATTTGACTAAGTGACAAGAGTAGACTTTTTAATACAGCTTTTGTATTTGGTAAGCAAAAAATAGTTGCATTGTATTCTTAACCTTCAACTGGTGACGTACCGTCAATTTGACGTCGCAACGACAAAAACACTGTATTTCTCAGAAACGGCTTGCTCCCCGCGACCGCGCCCCCTAGTAGCTGCCTCGTGTGCAGTTTGGCGTCGGCCGATACACAGAACGGACGTCGCACGCGCACAGTTTAGGTATTAGATGGTACCCGACGTCATTTTGACGTTACGTCACCTTTAGTGTTATGTTTTATTTGTGAGCTGTTGTTGTAAAATTTCATTCAAAATGAATCAAATTATTTTTTGTGTGTAACCAATATGCAAAAATTGATTTTTTTTATTAATTACCTAAGTCTTAGTGAGAAATTAAGGCTGGTTGTTATTTTTCTTTTCAGTTTCATTAATTTTTGTCAATAGATCTCATGTCTACCACAACACAGACCAAAATTCAGTATTAAGTTCAAGTGTATGAATAAAGTTAAGTTTACGTTTAATTTGTCAAAAGTGTGTTTTATTTTAGAAACAAACTAACCTACATTTACATAACATCATCTATTTTATTTCCCTTACACTTAATCTACAGTATTTATGGCTTTTTATTGATACGTCATAATGACGTCACCTCTCCAATACTGTGACTCACATTCACGTCACTAGTTGAAGGTTAAGTGTACTTAGCTCTTTAGCTAGATAATCATAATTCATAAATCATTATTCAAGCAAAAACCGTCAAAAAAATAAGCCTTTAAACTTTAAAGTCCCAATTACGTAAAATATGAAAAAAACACTACATAAGAATTCGTTTTATTTAGAAAACTTCAAACAAAGATATCTACATATGCTTCTAGCCATTCATTAAGTAGCGAAAACTAACGATAATAGTTCGCAAGAGCCGTTGCCCAACACGTGCACTATTATTAAAAGCGTGTTCACATAATTGGAAACGCTAAACACGTTAAAAACCGACTTCCATCGCAACAACTTTTTGGTCATTGTTATTATTATTTTTGCTGCGAAGATATCGCGTAACATAGAAAAAAAATAGTCGAATTGAGAACCTCGATATTAACTGAGAAAAAACAAGATAGGTCTAACTGTTCTTGGCATTTATCTCGACCGTTTCGTTTGTTTGCTATAGACATAACCAATACGGACGGACAAGGACAACTAATAAATGTTTTTAATAGTTCAGTTTTAGTAGTTCCCAGGAGGTTCGAGTTTCCATACAAACGAACCAAAACCAAACTGTTACTTGGGTGTCAGACGTTGAGCCGTTTGATCGTCTCGAATCCGAGACCAGTAAGTAAGTAAGTAAGTAAGTAAATATACTTTATTGCAAGCCACAAAAACAATACAGGACTTATAATTTGTAAAAAAAACATAGAGTGCAAAGGCGGCCTTATCGCTTTAAGCGATTTCTACCAGGCAACCTTAAGTTAGGGATTGAAAGACAGCCAAACTAGTACAGGATGGCAGCAAATTCAACTATTAAACGATCTAACTTATTATTATAAATAATAGAAGTGCTATAACTAAAAGTAATTAAAAAAAACAAGTTTATAGACTTATTTATATTGTAAGTATTGTTCTTTTAGACTCTAAAAATTTAGAGATAACTTTTTAATACTTTTTAATCTGGATCTAAAGTGAAAATGGGTGTGCCCCAGGGTTCCATATTAGGGCCTTTTCTTTTCCTTGTTTACGTTAATGATTTGCCTTTTATGGTGCAACATCTGTCAAATATTGTGTTGTTTGCGGATGATACTTCTCTTATTTTTAAAGTGAATAGGAAAGAAAACGAAATTGACGAAGTAAACAACACTCTTTCAAAGATACTGAACTGGTTCACTGTGAACAACTTATTATTAAATGCTAAGAAAACAAAATGTATAAAATTTTGTTTGCCAAATGTAAAAAAGGTCAATAATAGTGTAATATTAGACAGTAATAAATTACAATTTGTAAATACCACGGTGTTCCTTGGTATAACTTTGGATGTTTCACTTCAATGGGGACCACACATTGAAACTTTAGCGGGAAGGCTTAGTTCAGCTGCTTATGCCGTTAAGAAAATAAGACAGTTAACGGATGTAGGTACTGCGAGACTAGTGTATTTTAGTTACTTCCATAGTATAATGTCTTATGGCATATTACTGTGGGGGCATGCGGCTGATATAGAAACTATTTTCATCCTGCAGAAAAGAGCTATCCGCGCAATCTATCAGATGCGATCACGTGACTCGTTACAGAATAAGTTCAAAGAAATCAATATTTTAACTGTTGCTAGTCAATTTATATATGAAAACATCATGTACGTTCGTAAGAATTTGCATTTATTTCCTAAAAACAGTGACAGGCATAATTTGAATTTAAGAAATGTAAATAAAATAGACATAGCCTTTTCGAGACTGAGTAAGGTTAAAAAGTCATTTGTGGGGCAGTGTATAAGATTCTACAATAAAATTCCAGAAAATGTAACTAGTTTGTCAGAGAATAAATTCAAGACTCATGTCAAAAAAGTTTTGTGCTCTAGAGGATATTATAAAATAATAGATTATGTAAATGACAAAGATATATATGATGATTCTATAACAAATACCATTACCTGAGACTGTAATCTGAATCATGACATTATTTGTAATTTTATTTTTATTGTATTTTTTTTTTGTTTTGACTATTTAAAAGTGTGTGTAAACACCTATTTGAAATAAATTGTTTTTTGATTTTGATTTTGATACTATATTTTTTAATACTATATACTATATCTCACTTTCATTATCATCGTGTCGCACCGTCGCACTTGCGAAAAGAACATTAACGTAAGTCGGGGCTAATTAAATTCCGAGTCTGGAAGCTGTCAGGACCAGGACATCTACCTAAGTTGTTCAGCTCAACGCTTTCGTAGAAAGAAATTTTTGTGCGAAGCCGGCTACAGATGACGGCGAGATGCAGTTTCTGAATCCAGTATGATGATAGGGAAGCGAATGCCTGTATCGCATAGACTTGCTAAATCTCATAGATTGACACATATAATGGGTCCTAATATATTTAATAAACTGCCCGGGAACATAACATCGGCTTCAAACGAGAACGAATTCAAGATAAGATTAAAAGACTGGCTTGTCGAGCAGACGCTTTATAAAGTAAGTGATTTATTTAAGTGATAATTTAATTGATTTTTAAACGTATATTTATTTTTTTGATAAAATTACTTTATACGTCAAATTATTATTATTAATACGTTATTATTACGATTATTAATTTAAACGTCAAAGTTTTGTAAATTTAAATAATAAATTGACATTATTTAAATTTACAAAACTTTGACGTATAAAATGTATTTTTATAAATAAATGAACTGAACTGGTACCTGTGGCAAGCCTGTCGCACTCTGTGCTGTAGGCATGAAAATGTACCTACGCCTCGCTCTACGCCGCTCGGCCCCCTGAATGGGGCCGATTCAGTAGTCAGAACAGATAAGACTTACGCGATAGAAAGAGAGGCAACTTTTAGATGAACATAACTGTAGGTGATTGGCGCTGTGCGACATGAAATTGCACTTTATTGTGTCGTAGCAAGAGTCGCTATTCATTCAAACGATTTTGCGGAGTTAACCTTCTTTTACTAGTAAATAGTCTTTATTCTTTGCCTGTGGCCGAGTATGGCCTAACTAACCGTCCCTATATAAATTTTAGTTTATACTTAGTTTATTTATAGTATTTTTATTAATTTTATTGCATTTAATATATTACTAGTATTCCCGGCGAACTTCGTACCACCTTACACTACACTACACTACACTACCATACCTTACGCTACCCTACCCTACATAAGAACCTTCTACTGACAATAACGAACTCGACAAAAAAAAATGGCGAAATCGGTCCAGCCATTCACGCGTGATGCCGTGACCAAGGGAAATAGGGATTAATTTTAATATATATATATATATATAGACTAGCTGTCCCGGCGAACTTCGTACCGCCTTACATTACATTACACTGCCCTGCCCTACCCTACACTACACTACACTACCCTACCCTACACTACCCTACCCTACCCTACAATGCCCTACATACACTACACTACACTACCCTACCCTACACTACTCTACACTACCCTACACTACACTACCCTACCCTACCCTACACTACCCTACCCTACACTACCCTACCCTACCCTATCCTATCTCTCAAGTTTGATCGAACTGCACATGGTGTGCGAATTTTATTATAATCGGTTAAGTGGTTTAGGAGTCCATTGAGGACAAACAATGTGACACGAGATTTATATATATTAAGATATTGTATTTTATATACAGTGGAACCTGGATTAGTGGAATTTCAAGGGACTGGCAATTGAATTTCATATAAAGAGGTATTTCACTAATGCAGGGTTCCACTTATCCAGGTTCAAAAAAAAAAACCACTAATAGAGGGTTTCACTAACAGAGGCTCAAACATGACAGATTTCGGTAAAAGACACATTTTAGGTAGAAATGAATCGTATTCACATACATAGTTACATAAAATCAACACAAGTTGTAAGTATGTAAATCAAAACTGAAATAATTGAAAATCAACATAGGCTTTACAATAATATTTAAGCTTATACATATATGTATTAGTTTTCCTTTTGCATCAACGCACTGTGCCTGTATCTTTTCTTTGCTTTTGATAATTCGGCAAAGGGTGGGCTTTGGCACGTGAACTTCTTTAAAAATGTCATAGCGCGACTTCCCACTTTCTTAAGCCAGTAATATCTTTTGTTTTTCACGAGCTGTTAAAACTGTAACGTTTCATTTGGGCATTTTTACGTTAACTTGCAAAAGTTATCTCCCAATGCACCAAACATTCTGAGGTGATCAAATCCAGAACGGAACGAGAAAAAATGTGCCAATACCCACATTTAAAATAACAAATGATTTTTTTTGATATTCAATTGAAAGTACCTATCGTTTCACTAATAGAGGTAATCTTCATAGTTGTTCCACTAACAGAGGTTTTTATTTAATACATTTAAATAAACACACGATTTTATTTTTGAATATTAACAATAGTTTCACTTATAGAGGTAATCTATTCTTGCTATTCCATTTACAGAGGTTCCTGTCAAAAATATTCTAGATTTTAAATTTCACTAAAAGAGGTTTATGAATTCCACTAAAAGAGGTAACTACGATCGAAGGTGCCGGGACCGGCGATTCTGTTCCACTAAAAGAGGTATTTCACTTATCCAGGTTCCACTAAGCCAGGTTTCACTGTACTTATTGTATTGTATTTTATATATTTCAGGCATGTGCCCTAAGAGTGAGGACGTTGTAGGTAACTTGTTGAAAATTACGTAAAATTTTTTTTTTATAAGCGGTGACACCAATGATTCCGTCTTTTCTTATATTCAGGTGAATGATTCAAAAACGAAATCTTCGTCTGACGCCAGCATCAATTGTATGAATGATTACTTGTGTGCGTTCATTATACCAACGAAACTGAACAATATTTGTTGTACAGTGCACGCCACGAAAGATGAGACTTGACACACCTGACACCACGTAAAACATTAAATAGGTACAGTCGTCATCAGACATAATCGTAGCGGGCGAGGTGTTCAGATATAATATCTGGGCAATGTTGAATTTCAATAAATTATGTACACTAGCTAGTAGTTGCTATTAATATCTGAGCATCTAATTAATTTGTCATAAATATCTGAACAGCAGAGTTTTCAATATGATTGAAATTCAACACTGCTCAGATATATTTGAACACCTCGCCCGCTACGATATATCTGATGGCGACTGTGTACCTATACAGGTGTAACAAAATTGGTGTATGACCCGTAAACTGGGGGTTCTACTCGTCATACTGAACAACTTTCCCCACGGAACCCATAGTCAATTCTCAAATAAAAAATTTGACCCTCCATACTCAAATTAGTCGATCAGCTGATAAATTTGTATGAAGAATTTTTTTTTTGCGATTTCAGCAAAATCGTAGAACAAAAGTTGTTCAGTATGATGAGTAGAAGCCCCAGTTAACGGGACTTACACCAATTTTGTTACACCCTGTATAGTGTGGATTAGAAGCCCCAGTTAACGGGACCTACACCAATTTTGTTACACTCTGTATAATGTGGATTAGATAGCTATTTGTTTACAAAGCTAATCCATCAATATTAAAGTGCGTAATCAATCATCTTTGTTTATGTTTACCAGCAAATCCCTGCGGCTTCCTCCACCTACAACTCTACAAGTCGTTAAGAGCTTTATGACAAAAGGCAGAACATAATAATCAAAATAACTTTAGGAATTATTCAAAAATCTAACGACACAACTCGCACTCCAAAATCCATCAAGCCGTTTAGGCTACAGAGCGTGCCAAAGAAATAAATAACTTTTTTGCTAGTCGGGTTAAAATTTATCTAATGTCTTTCACGGAATCAAGACAAATCTAATAACACCAATCCAATCCAATCCAATTAGTCGTTCCCCCAATGCTGGGGATCGTGACCGTCATGTCATCGAGGGGGCGCAGATTGCTCTCCACCGGGCTCTATCACTCGCTGCGTGCACTGCTTCGTGTAGCTGCAGAGAAGTGGTGCTGGTGACTTGGGTGCACCACTTGGCAGGAGGTCTTCCCCGAGCTCTTTCTTCTCTAATAACACCTCGCACTCCAAAATCCATTAAGCCGTTTAGGCTACAAGGCGTGCCAAAGAAATATACATACATACATACATTCGAAAACCTTAACCCTCTTTCTGGCGCAGTCGGGTAACAAAGTAAGTACTAGCTTTTACCCGTGGCTTCGCCCGCGTGGAAATAGTTTCTATAACTGTTTTGCGAGGGAGCGTAGTGCAACAGAATGCTTCGCAGAAGAAGAAATCATCGGTTTTATTCGGAGATACAAGAATGGGCCGTGAAATTGTAAGCCGATTGATAATTTACCGTCATATTATAGTCTAACTGAATTTACTGTAGTGAGATTGTGATATCGCGGTTTTTATAATATCCCGGCGACATATACATAGGCTACTCAATGTATTTCATCATCATCATCATCATCATATCAGCCGAAAATCGCCCACTGCTGGACAAAGGCCTCCCCCAAGGATTTCCACGACGACCGGTCTTGCGCTGCCCGCCTCCATCGGCTTCCCGCGATCTTCACCAGGTCGTCGGTCCATCGCGTGGGAGGCTTGCCTACGCTACGTTTTCAGGTGCGCGGTCGCCACTCGAGAACTTTACTGCCCCATCGGCCATCTGTTCTATGAGCTATGTGCCCTGCCCACTGCCACTTCAGTTTAGCGATTCTGTGAGCTATGTCGGTTACTTTGGTTCCCCTGCGGGAATAAGTATTTAATTTTTTTTAAATACCTACGCAATGTATTTAATTAAAAGAAATGACCTACACAATGTATTTAATTAAAAGAAAGAAGTCACAAGCTATGAAACGAACAGACACCGACGGACGCTGAATGATAGAATACCCGTTTAAAAAGGAAAACTTTTGAAAACGCTCAATAAATAGCAAGGACATTTGGAAGGCACAAAACTTAGATTAGTTCTCAAGCTCAACTATAATTGAAGACTTTTATATTATGATTTTATGTACCTACTTAGGTACTCTTGTACAGCTCGCGCCAAACTTTTATACTGATCTGAACTGTGATGCAAGTGCTTGCTGCGCGCCGGTATAACCGAGTCTTCTTCTTATCAAGTGGCACAATTAACCGTGCTATCCAAAGGATAGACGGTGGTTGCCTGGTGTTACACTTAGCATCACCCGAGGTCACGTGTAGGGTTTTTAGATTAACACCTACGGACGGACGTATGCAACGCGACCTTCGTACACATCTGGAATCAGTCTTTTCCTTCACAGTTAAAGCAATCGGTAAGTATATGTACGTAAGTTTAGAAAAACTCATTGGTACATTGGCCGTCCGGATTTGAAACCCGGGACCTCTAGTTAGGAGGACCGAGTCGTAACCGGTTGAGCACCGACGCTATAACCGAGTAGTAGGTACCTTTACGTCCTATTGACACCTACTAAGTTTGCTACTGCGAAGCGTCTTGCGACCAACTTCAGAGCCGTAATAAAGTTTGGCGCGACCTGTATTTTTACTACATTTAGACGTAGTTTGTTTTGTATTAGGATGTACTGTCATATTTTATACAAACTTTTATTTAGTTTCACCTGTCTCGGTGTCTATAATGAAATCATGCAAGTTAAATTAGACTTTGACCCACTTCCCGGTTTTGCTGAAATTTTGCATACATATGTATATCGCGTGACAATTTCGAAATTATTTCGGCTCCTTGCGGTAACAGCTCTATTTACCCGACAGCGACAGAAGGATAGTTATGTTTTTCGAGTGTATGTATGTTTTTTTTAATACAAAATTGGTGAGCCCTTGACATCATCTCACCTGATGGTAAGTGACGATGATACCAAAAATGGAAGCGGGCTTACCAAGATTCCCCAACGCAATGGGGAACTGGCTATCTTATCTACAAGCCGAAGCACATCAATGCTGTTAACATTGATGCTTGGCGGCAAGACTTACAAGCAAGGGTACCCAACTGTTCGACTCCGATTTGATTTATTTTGATATATGTTATAGAGTAGTCGAAAATAACGGACACGTATTTTTTTAGCTGCCCAAACTCAACCTGTTAGGAGAAAATGGCCTTCAAAGTACTGGAAATTGATCAAACCTTCTGATTTCTGAGAAGAGATTTGTTCAAAAAAATTGATAATTAATTACTGGTTTCGTTATATGTTGGAGAACATGAATAAAGAATGGGGACGTGTTTTGTCATTTCACCACAAACATTTTTTTTATATAAAAAAAAATATATAAAAAATGAGTTTGTATATAAGAAAAAAATTATATAAAAAATGAGATCGCCCTAATTCAAGGTACGCTCGAGCCCCTCGGTAGGGACGTATCTAGACATCGAGAACCTAGACACGTGAAATAAATAATGTGGGGTAAGCATGTGGTTAAACATAGAGAGTGTATTAGGGAATCACGAGGGAATGTTTAAAAACTCTACCTGGCTCCTTGAATAGAATACTTAATTAAAATTAGTTTGTGCCCTTCAGCATCTAGACAGACACGTGGAATAAATAATGTGGGGTAGGCGCGTGGTAAGAAACAGGCAGAGTTGGAGGGAATCACGTGGGAAAGTTTAAAAACTCTCAATTTTCGTGTATCTACTGATAAGAGGGAGTGAGGGAGCTAAGTGAATTAATAAGACTCGAAAGTGTATAGTGACCGAGTTCAGATTCAGATTTTACACAAGATATCTAGATATACAGGGTGTAACAAAACTTGTGTAGGTCCCGTTTGGGGATTCTTCTCATCATACTGAACAACTTTTGTTCTACGACTTTGCTGATATCGAAAAAAATTTTTTGCACTCTTCTTACAAATCGATCAGCTGATCGACCAATTTTGTTCATTTTAATATGGAGGGTCCAAATTTTTGTTTCAGAATTGACTATGGGTTCCTTGGGGAAAGTTGTTCAGTATGATGAGTAGAACCCCCAGTTAACGGGTCCTACACCAATTTTGTACACCCTGTATTTTTTTTTATTAAAAATTTGAGTGCGTTTGACTGTATACGCAAACAAAGAATATCTAGTTTATAAAAGAGTATTCGTTACAGCATACTATGGTCACAGTGACAGCCGACATCACTAGTAAACTGGTCACTTGCTCCGCCGCCGCCTGTGACTATGGCGCTTCTAATGAAATGTCCCGAGTGGTTAAACAACGGTGACTAAGCAATTCGGGACCGACCTCCCCCGTCTCACCGCTCCGCACCGCTTCTTTGGACGTCTGTAACCTAACCTACTTCAGATGGATTACGTCGCTTTTGTAAGTAGAAGTGACCGGTCGAAACCACCTGATATCACCTGCATATTCACATGGTTTACTTTCATTATTTACGAGTAAGTATACCTAAGGAGAAAATAGCTGTCTTGTCGCCCTTATTAAATAAATAAAACAAAAAAGCCTTTTATTTCATGCCTTATAAATAAATAAATTAATACAATGTTCATACTAAATTTATAAGTGGAATAAGGATGACGAATGCTAGTCATCTGAGTTACTTTTCATCATTTGTTCTAAAACGACAAAAACGACATTTTGTTCTAAAAATGTTTGAAATACCTAGGCGTAACGTCATAGTTTTGCAGCGTCATTTATGTACTCATTTTGTTATTTTGATGAATTAAAAATCGAAGACTTGATGGAAAACAAAACGAGTAAGGTTTTCAGAAGTTTAAGTATGAGGGCAATTTAGTGATCAAGAGTTCATAATTTATTTCTGATGCTGTCGTCATACCTATTATTATAGATTGCAATTATTATATTTAATCAATGTAATTTAAAAGTGGAGACGAAAATCATTATGCATTGTAATTATACATTTTTATACGTTGTCGAAGAGACGCCCACTCTCTTGCTCTTCTCTATTCAGTACTTTTTAACCCTCGTACTCCCTTTTATCTTAAAAACCGTTTCCAATACCTGTCCTCCTCTCATAGTCGACCTCTGCGATCTGAAAATTCACTTCGCCTTGTTGTACCTACTCATTCTACTTATTTCTACTCTGATTCCTTCACTCTCCGTTCCATAAGCCTGTGGAACTCTCTCCCTGATTCAATTCGTAATTATCCTTCTCTTAATATTTTTAAATCTAAAGTTAAAGAGCACCTTCTAGCGCTATAAATTACATAAATCTGTATAATCTCTTACATATTATGTCTCATTGTTTTCATCATCATCATTAATCTGGTTATGTATATACTTATTATACTATATACGTTACGTATACATTATGTATATTTATTTTAATTTATATCATTTATATTTACTTATTTACGTGTATTACGTAGTTTAAGAATGAATATTTATTTATATTTTATTTTTTCTCTATGAATTTGTTTATTGCCCACTACTACCTCACAATAATGATTTCTCATGTTTACTTCACCAAAAGGTTGTCTGGAAGAGATCGCTTGTTAGCGATAAGACCGCCTACATGTACAACTTCCTTAATAATTGTATCTTTTAAGCTTTTGTATAGCTTTTATCGCGGGCTTTGAGGGAACCGAATCAAGAAATTTCGTAACGAAAAAAACATGACACCCCCAAAAAAAAAGTTATTGATTTCTAAAAAACCTACAGTTCCATTTTTATTTTATTTTCTTTTATTTTATCTATCTATCCATCATGATGGTGGTGATGGTGGTCGTGATGGCGGTCGCGATGGTGGCCGCGATGGTAGTCGCGATGGCGGTCGCGATGGCGGTCGCGATGGCGGTCGCGATGGCGGTCGCGATGGTGGTCGCAATGGTGGTCGCGGTGGTGGTCGCGATGGTGATCGCGAAGGTAGTCGAGATTGTGGTCTCGATGGCAGTCGCGATGGTGGACGATGACGATGATGATTTAACTTTCTTAGTGTTAATTTATTACATAAACATCCCCATACTGGTAAATACTGCATCAATAAAAAATAAATAAATAATTATAATTGCATAAGTTGATAAAAAATGCTATGCAATAGCTTTACCGCGGCAGTCCCCGAGTGCCACACGTCTTTTTTTTGTGTTTTATGTTGTGCAATAAAGTGTTTTCAATCAATCAATCAATTTTTGAGATTATTCAGTAATCAATGTTTTATAAATTATTATTATTATACTATCGCCCTTATCACTAAAGGTTAAATGCCGCAAGGTTATCGTACACGTGAATCTATAAACCATTGGCTACAGACGGACGGACGGACAAGATATCGTACGCTCAGGTCTCTCGTAAATGCAAGGTGAATTTTATTCGCTGAAAAGCGGAAAGTGGTAGAAGCTATTCATCTTTTGCTAAGGAACCTATACACAAACAACAGTTTCCATACAAAATTAGCAAATCGACTAACAACTATTAACAAATATATGTATAATTATAAATTTTTGACGAACTAAACATGTCGTATTGTTCGAGTGTACGAATTATGTATGTATGTTTATTTATTTATTTACTTCTTTGGCACGCTGGTTAGTATGAAACTATTACTAAGCTGATTTTGATAAAATAGGGGACCATCCTGAAGGTATAATCTACCAAATAAAAAAAATCTAAATCGACGAAGAAATCGCTCTACAAAACATACAGTCGAATTGAGATCCTCCTCCTACAAAAAAAATCGGGGAGGGGCTACGAGATGTCGGGCGGGGCACCACGGCCGTTGGTTTAACGTGAAACGTCTAGTTTTGACATTCTTTACACTTTTTAATTTATTTTTTTGCCTTCGGCCTGGCAGGCAGAGCTCCGGGCTTCGCCATACGGGAAGCTAGGCTGCGACATGCCGCGACCTTCACCAGGTCATCGGTCCACCGAGTGGGAGGCCTACCTACGCAACTAGGCTGCGAACTTGGTTACTGTGGAGGAAACAGATTGTTTCGCCACTTCCGTTACAGTCTCTCGTCACCTCCGTCACGGTCCAGGTTTTTGATTTGGTACCCCGTATGTGTGATTTTAAAAATGTTTCACGTCAAAAAAACGTATTTGACTTATTAATTGTGATAAATATGTAAGTAAGTATCAGGCTCAAGGTCACCCAAAGGACAATGGAGCGTGCTATGTTCGGAGTGTCTCTGCGTGATCGAATCAGAAACGAGGAGATTCGTAGGAGAACCAAAGTTACCGACATAGCTCTCAGAATTACTAAACTTAAGTAACAGTGGGCGGCGCACATAGCTCGTAGAACAGATGGCCGTTGGGGCAGTTAAGTTCTCGAGTGGCGACCACGCACCGGAAAACATGGCGTAGGCAGGCCTCCCACGCGGTGGACCGACGACCTGGTGAAGATCGTGGAAAGTCGATGGAGGCGGGCAGCGCAGGACCGGTCGTCGTGGAAATCCTTGGGGGAGGCCTATGTCCAACTGTGATATGATTTTTAAAATAACAGAACCTAGACGGAATCAATAGACAGACTTACAAATAACTATCGCTCGACGTGTTTCCCGAGAACATGTCACTGATAGCTCTCATCGTATTTATATTGATCTAGCCAACACGGACAAGGCAAACATTTACTTTGTACATGACGAAGGTATACTATATCCTGTTATCTTCGTCGCAAGCTAACATAATTTTAGATATCCATGTTTACAGGGTGCCAACGGGACCGTTCCGTTTCTCTGTTTAACACAGAGTTGTTTAATATTTTTCGCGGTCGCCACTCGAGAACTTTGCTGCCTTAACGCCTACTGCCACTTAAGTTTAGCATTCTGAGAGCTATGTCGGTTACTTTGGTTCTCCTACGGATTTGATCTGATTCGATCACGCAGAGAAACTTCGACGACATTCATATATCAGCTCATATACGTCCCCACCGAGGGGCTCGAGCATACCCTGAATTAGGGCGATCGGGCCTTAGTCGACTACGCGGGCCCAGTGCAGGTTGGTCGACTTCACACACAACCTTCGAGTTTCTTCGCAGGCGTGTGTAGGTTTCCTCACGATGTTTTCCTTCACCGTAATCACGTCGGATAAACACATATAAAATCTAAATTCGAAAACACATTGGTACGAGGCAGGATTCGAACCACGACCTCCCGGACTGGAAGCAGCGGCCCTAGCCATTACAAACAAAGGATAAAATCATAAGGCAAATTAGGTCAAATAAGGCGCTGAATTTTGAGCAGCTGACTCTATGGCAACACAGCCACAGCAGGAGAATGATTACTGCGCCTGAACATGCGCTGAAAGATAGCATTTTAACCGCCTCCGTGGCGTAATGATTAGTCCATTCGCTTTACACTAGAAGGCCGCGGGTTCGATTCCGGCGGGGTCAACTTGTAAGACGGGCTTTGGTTGGTGGTAGGACATTTTCTAAGCCCGCCTGGCTAGCTACCACCATCTTATCTAAGTCTTGCCGCCAAACATCAGTGTTAACAACATTAATGTGTTCCGGCTTGAAGATAAGATAGCCAGTTCTCCATTGCATTGGGGAACCATGGTAAGCCCGCTTCCATCTTCGGCATCATCGTCACTTACCATCAGGTGAGATGATGCCAAGGGCTTACCAATTGTGAATAAAAAAAAAAGCAGCTACGTTTAGCGTAAACGGGATTACGAGGGCATAATATTGGACAAGAGCGTCGTCGGTGGCGTAACGTCCAGGGCCGCTACCTGCTGTCCGGGAGATCGAGGTTCGAATCCTGCCGCGCACCAATGTGTTTTCAAATTTCGATTTCATATGTACGTTTATCCGACGCTCTTACGGTGAAGGAAAGCATCGTGAGGAAACCTGCACACGCCTGTTATGAAACTCGAAGATTGTGTGTGAAGTGAAGTCGACCAACTGGGCCCGCGTGGTCGACTAAGGCCCGACCGCCCTAATTCAAGGTAGGCTCGAGCTCCTCGATGGGGACGTATATGAGCCAATATGATGAATATTGAACAATAGGAACGTAAACAAAACACCCTACAACTTGGAACAATGAACACGGAAACGCAGCATCGTCACAGATGAGATACTAGTTACTTCGGCATCGTTACGTCCAGATACGTCACTCGTCTCAAGACTGACAATAGGCACGCCGGCACGCCGAGATTGTGAGCATGTTCACCGCGTACCGTGTCCTGTCTGTCCGTGTCCGACATGTTTCTATTATGTGTTTCGAGTAAGGAAACGTGTTCAGTAAGTCTTTCATGATTTCATTGAACGAAATATGAATTGAGTTGAAATTGAAACTGAAAATTACTACTTCTTGAAAATGTACGGGCCGATTCTTATAAAACTTTATACTTACTTAAGCAAGCGGGGCATAAGTTCGTAGAACAGATGGCCGTTGGGGCAGTAAAGTTATCGAGTGGCGTCCGCGCACCGGAAAATATAGCGTAGGCAGGCCTCTCACTCGGTGGACCGATGACCTGGTGAAGGTCGCGGGAAACAGCTGGATGTGGGTAGCGCAGAACCGGTCGTCGTGGAAATCCTTGGGGGAGGACATGTTCAGAAGTGGACGTCCGTCGGCTGGATGATGATGAAGCAAGCAAGTCACGAAATTCTAGTTTGGGATATATTACACTTTCGAAATACTTTATTTTTAAAAAAGATAGCGGATTTTAAGATTACTATGGTACCTTTAATCACTATTATTTAGTGACAACACAATTTTTTGAAGACGTAATCCACAAACTATAATTCCGTGACTTACTTATGGTGTATAAAGTTTCATTATAATCGGTCCAGCCATTTAAACGATGTAGAGATTTTCATTTTGTATGGGAAACGATTCTGTTTGAAAAGGTAAAGTTTGTATGTAGTAGGTATTCTTCAAAACTACTCAACCGAATTTAAAAAAGTGTCACCAATAGTTATATTGGAATTTCAGGATGGACATAGGCTAAAAAAGGCTCACTCTCGATATCTACGGGGGCAAAGCCGCGGGCAACATGTGGTATGCAATGAACTGAATGAGAAGCCCGGTACACAATGGGCTTATACAGCCATATAGTCTGATGTTAATTTAATTAAGTACTAGCTTTTGTCCACGAGTTCGCTCGCGTTAAATTTGGGGGTAACATAGATCTAATTTTACCGAATTTGAGAATGTTTTTTAAAAAAAATGCTATGTACGATTCTCCTACTATTATGTAATGCCTCCGTTGCGTTATGTTTAGTCCAGTGGTTTCTAACCTTTTCACTACTGTTACCCGTATGAGCCAGTGAAGAAACGGACTTTACCCCCAAATTAAAATTATTTCAAATAAATAATATAAATAATCAAATACAATATCTTTACTTATCAATAAATAAGTTACACGTGTACAACGTTATTGTATGTATTATATATAACACAGTTAGATAATTTAAAAACAATTAACTTTGACACACTGACTAGACTAGTCTGAAAATTAAAATTAGTTTATTAGTTAGTGAGAAGATTGATACTGTTTTGAAGTTTTTTTTAATATTAGGTTTGGTAACACTTAACGCGTATCTCATGTCGTGCTTCACGGGCGTTGATAAATCAGTCAGTGAAAGAGTCAGAACTTTTCTTTTTAAATATACTATAGATAAATTTCCGTTAAAGGTCCTTTAGAAGCGTTATTACATGACGGAGGCTCCTTTTGATCACTGAAGAAGCAGTAAACGTTAAGGCTTTTTTGATCACTGAAGAAGCAACGTTAGTAAACGTTAAAGCTCCTTTTGATCTTTTATGAAGCAACGTTAGTAAACGTTAAGGCTCCTTTTGATCACTGAAGAAGCAACGTTAGTAAACGTTAAGGATCCTTTTGATCACTGAAGAAGCAAGGTTAGTAAACGTTAAGGCTCCTTTTGATCACTGAAGAAGCAACGTTAGTAAACGTGAAAGCTCCTTTTGATCATTGATGACGCAACGTTAGTAAACGTTAAGGCTCCTTTTGATCACTGAAGAAGCTACGTTAGTAAACTTTATAGGCTCCTTTTGATCACTGAATAAGCAACGTTAGTAAACGTTAAGGTAGTTACAGTTATTCAACAAGTTAATGAAGACCGAACCGAAGGCACTATAATGAATGACTATTACACGCTGCATGCAACCCAGAAAGAGGCGGCAATTACCACAATTCATTAAAACAGTAATCGAAACAGGAAGTTGATTTCACACATACAAAGGTATCAATTAAAATATCTTTCTCGTATTACTAGAACAAGTTGGCCGCATCTAGAAACGGTCGTGTGAATGTAACTTCGGCCTTGGAACGTCAGCAAGCAAACGGATATGAAATCGAACATTGCAAGTGTTGCAACAGACTGACAGGCGGCAGGCACATGGGCACAATCAATTCCCGATAAAGTAACCACTTAGCATGTTGTTCAATGGTAATAAAGTTCATATTCAAACAGATAATTGCTGATACGTGTGAAAACTGGCTGGAAGTACCCAACGAAGGTAAACGATTAAATTAAATTAGTGGTAGTTAGGTGCGAGAACAGTGGTAAGGAAAGTCTCATATTCGTGTTAATATTCAGGGTCAACTTTAGGTCAATAACGTTTGTCGTGGGTTGGACATGTACTGATAGGAAGGATGAAAGGCAAAGCAAAAATAGTGATAAGTATGAATGTGGACCATGAAGTGACCCATAAAGTTACTGGATGAGACCAAAAGAATACTGGATGGACTGTGTGAAAGATGACGTTGATTTCCTTCCTTCGAGGGGAGCGATGGCTGAATTCTCGCATATAACACTAGTGAAAACGTGCTGTCCGAGAGAACTGGCCTACTCCTGTCAAGCAAAGGCATTAACGAAAAATTCACAAATTTTAATGTAATATACTTCTCGTGTTATATTTTTTTCGTGGCCTAGTAATATCATTTATTTTATATCAATGTTTTTTTATTATGAACTGATGATTGTTTTTTTTAGGGTCCCGTACTCAAAGGGTAAAAACGGGAATTACTAAGGCTTCGCTGTCCGTCTGTCTGTCACCGGGCTGTATTTCATGAACCGTGATAGCTAGACAGTTGAAATTTTCACAGATGATGTATTTCTGGTGCCGCTGTAACTACAAATACTAAAAATTAGAAAAAGTGAAGTCTCTTTACGAAAAATGTGTTTTTTTTAAACGTAAAGAAACTAGCGCCGTCTAGTATGATGGTACGGAACCCTATGTATGCGGTTCTAACTCTCGGTTCGGATTTTTAATTTTTTCACAATCTTTGACATCATGTAATGTAATAACTATTTAATGACCATCAGAAAGACTGTATAATATGCACCTATTTTTAATAACATTTCGAATTTGACATGAGTAAGAAATAAGTGAATGTAGAGATGACTGCTAATAGAGAAGAATGGAAGAGAAAAATATGTTACGCCGACCACAAATAATAATTAGGAATAGAGTGAGAAGCAATGATGATTCTGTGGCAACAACACTAGCCGAAAACTGTATAGAGTATGGATTCCGAGTGCCAGAAACAAGTAGCTAAAAAACTGGCATCCTTACCCTTGATAATTTTATAAATCTGAAAGACGGTCTGCCTGTTTGTTTACTTCTCATTCACGATACACTACTGTACCAATTTTGTTGAAATTAGTTATGATAAAGTAAAGGGCAGAGAACAACATATGGCCGTTTTTATCCGGGGAAATGCCGTTCGAGGGGGGCATAGCTAATATATAAAAAAAAATTGTACGCAACTTATCTACATATTCTATTTAAACGTACAGAACTAATAATAGCTTAAAGACTGATTGATTTGTAAACAGCACTTATACATTCCTATACAAACAAATATTACTGATGAACACCAAAGCACAGATGAGATACTTCTTACCAAACTCAGATTAAAAATAATGTATTGAGCTTCATACAACAATCATGACAAAAAGTGAGGTAACGCTTGTTCTAATATATACGTATGCATCTTTACCTTAAGTGGTGACCTCGAATAATGTATCGACACGAGATCGGTCCTATCCTTCCCTGTAATTGAGACATGCCACAGCACATTTCAGCATGTTGACGGTGAGTCTGCCAACGCGTGACAGTAAGCAAAACTCCGCTTCGTCGTGATTGGAGCTGAGTTTCTTATACCCCGTTTTCAAAGCGTAAGACTCCATCTACCTTTTATTTTTGATCTGAGGTACCAAAGTAATGTTTCATTCATCGTGGTTTCATCAACAATGTTAACACTCTAAAGTAAACACAGATAAAATGGACGGCACGCGTGACGTGACGGACTAAGGCCGCCGCTGGGGCGCAAAAACAAGCGACTTTATCAAACAACAAAAACAAAACACTCACGGTAAATACCCACGTTTTCGGATCGCTTCCGGTATTAATTTATTGCCCCCTTTTGTTGTTGATGTTCCACCCTTTCCTACGAAGCATTATGCTTTCTCATTTATTAAGCGGACAGCGAAGGAGTGGAACTCCTTGCCTGCGTCATTTTTTTCCGATTCCTATAATTTGGAGATCTTCGAGGCAAGAGTGAATAGGCATTGTTTGAGTTTGTGTGTACCGAGGATGGCATCATCACTTCCCATCAGGTCAGTTGCAGTACAACGCACTAAACTTTTTAAATAAAATTTTAAATTCTAAAGTCTTTCCTCAACTCAACGAGTCTTGGGATGTTATCTATTACGCACGATGGCAGACATTTTAACTGTACTGTAATCAATCACTTTTCTTTTATTTTACCTGGCTTGTATGGGAGTAAAGCTCGTCCGTGGCGTAGTGGGTAAGGTTCCCTAAAATTAGCAACTCGATTTACGATGTTTCAAATATCGAACGAAATAGCTTGCAAATAAAGTTTTTGTCAGCTCGTACTGCAACGTGGCTGTTACGACAATCGCCGCGAGCGAATCGTACGAAAATTGTGTTTTTTAATTCATTATAAATAAAATAAGATGAATTTCCGAAATGTAAGAAAACAAAATCATTTTATATTGTTTTGTTAAGAAGTTGATAAATTATCATAATGTTTCGTTTCAAATTGCAGCATTTCTATGGTTACAACCAGAAAAAAAGGGTGCATTGGGATATTTTCTAAAGTTCTGTGTATTAAAATAGAATTCGAGGAAAACAACATTTTTTTTCGATAAAAAAAATCCTAAATTGAAGTAAAAAGTGGTTACAAAGCTGGTCGTTGGCTGCGGCGGTATAAACATTAAATTTCGGTTCACGATTTCAATTTTACCCGAACTTAGGCAATTTAACAAAAGTTAACAATGTTCCTATCAAAATGTAATAAACCCAGATAAAATTAATAGCACGAGTGACGGACTAAGGCCGCCGCTCGCTGGGACGTAAAACAAACGATTTCCACAAACAGCATAAATAAACATACTCAGTAAATACGTTTACCCGTTCGCTTCCGGCATCGATATAAGAAACCCTGGAGGCGCCCCCATTTTTTTTATTCAATGGCTTCCGGTATAAGATAAGAAGATGAGAAAAGAATTACGTATAAAACATGTTATTTTTTGGCGACCTATTTGTGCTCTACTTTATACATATCAGACGAAACTTGTCCACTGCTGGACAAAGGCCTCTCCCAGGGATTTCCACAACCACTGGTTCTGCGCTGCCCGCATCCAGCGGCTTCCCGCGACCTTTACAATGTCGACGGTTCACCGAGTAGGAGGCTACGCTACGCTAAGTCGTCCGGTGCGCGGTAGCCACTCGATAACTTTACTGTCCAAACGGTCATCTGTTCTACTCCGAACTATGTGCTCCGCCCATTGCCACTTAAGTGTACCGATTCTGTGAGCTATATAAGTCGATTACCTCACGGATTTCCTCATCACGTTTATAGGGAAACTCCGAGCATGGCTCGCTCCATCGACCCTTGGGTGACATTGAGCATTCTTATCTTGTATAATATCAAAATCAATCTAGGGCCATCAAATTTCTTCACTTATTACTGATATGAGAATTATCTTAGCCGGAAGACGTCCACTAAGAACCAACTCCTGGTGAGTGGTGTTAGTTGGGATAGGGGCGAACCCCACTGTCAGAAGTTATTCAAGCCCCCCATAAGTCATAATATGACACGGCTTAACGTTGTGTTGTCAGTAGCGCAGGAGTGGAACTCCTTGCCTGCGTCAGTGTTTCCCGTTTCCTATAGTTTAGGGATCTTCAAGGCAAGAGTGAATAGGCATTATTTGAGTTTGCGTGTACCAGCCTCGACTGCATCATCACTTACCTTTAGATGAGTTGCAGTCAAACGTACAATTCAACGCACGTAAAAAGAGCTCCGAGCGACCTACCTGCGCAGTGAATGAATTGCGGGCCAAATTGGTGGTAAGGGGTGAGGCGCGACGGGGGAAACACGCGTCTCTCTTGTTTGCTGTCGCGTGATTGGTTCGCCAGTTGTCATTTGTTTCCCGCCTGCGCAAACACATTCCCACCACTTGACCACTGGAGCTCTTTTTACGTGCGTTGAATTGTACTTAAATTTATTATTTAAAAAAAGTTTAATTTTGGTGTGCAATAAAAATAAAGCATATTTACTTACTTAACGACTGTCATCTAGTAATAGCAACCGTCACCAACGGCTTAACGTGTCTTGCGAAGCACGGAAACGATCGAGAAAAATGGCGCTAACAGTCAAACCCATCCAGGTAATGGCCGTGCTTCAGGTCAGTTAACCAGCGTGACCGACCCAACCACGCACTAACCTGCGACCACGTCATACGTTAGATAATACAGTCACACCCCGGACTCTGCATACAAACGGTCGTGAAATGACGTCTCTAAAAACAAATGACGGAGCAAACAAAATCACGGCGAAATCCTATACGTTCGACAACCAAACTGTATCAATCAGAGTGACGGGGGGAGGGGCGGGGGGAGGGCGCAATCTAGAAAGCGGCACGGAGTGTCCATATTGTATGTTAGTACCTAAAATGAAACTTAAAATCACTATTAATCAGTGACACCATTTTTTTGGATGCCTGGAAGAAATTGCTTTAAGCAATAAGGCCGCCTACATTGTACAATTTAAAATTTCACTCCGTATTCTGTACTATTCTCTATATATAATGGTGTAACAAAATTAGCTGAAACTATTTTAACTGAAGCTTCTACCCATGAAACTGAACAACTTTCCCCATGAAACCCATAGTCAAATCTCAATAAAATTTTTGAACTTCACATACTAAGTTGGCTGATCAGCTGATCGAGTTAGTATGGGAGAGCCAATATTTTTTTTTGCGATTTGACTATGGGTACCACGGGGAAAGTTGTTCAGCTTCATGGGTAGAAGCACCAGTTAAAATAGTTTCAGCTAATTTTGTTACACCTTATATACTTTGATACAGTGTAATAGATTCGTAGATTCCTATCAAGGTACAGACAGACAGGCTTCACAAGTGCGATACTGAATTAATGGTAGTACATGGTAGTAGCTGATTATTAGCCAACTCTCTGAAGCGCATAATCCAATTTTGTCGGTGCGAATACACGTGACGTGCGTTACCTAACTCTTAACTAACAGTGCAGCGAGTGGAGTAAGTTATAGAAGGAAGCGGAATCTATCTTCTATTTTAAGCACATATAAGTATTTTTTTTTTTAATAAGTAAAAACTTGCAGTTTCCCAAAACGGTCTCATTATTAAATTAAACATAACTATGATTCAAGATTCAAGGTATGTATTCAAAATAAAGTGTTCCGGCTTGAAGATAGTCAGTTCTCCATTGCCTTGGGGAATTTTGGTAAGCCCGCTTCCATCCTCGGCATCATCGTCACTTACCATCAGGAGAGATGATGCCAAGAGCTTACCAATTGTGAAAAAGAAAAAGAAAAGTGTAATTTTTATTTTAGATTTGTTTATGCCCGAATACGACAGACGATGAAGGCGGCTTTGCGAGAAAGTATGCACAGCGTGTCTGTACAATTTATGTGGTTTATTATTAGCCAAACGACGGGCTTAAATAATCTAAAAACATGCATTTAATTATAACCTATATTTGTTGAGATCCGTTTACTATAAATTCAATAGGAAAACGGTCGTAGTTTAAGTTAAAATAATCTACTCATAGATATGTGTCAACCGCACCTTCCTATGTGAAATAGACCTTAGAGTAAACATAGACTGCGTTAAACGACTCCAGCGTGGACTTTGATAAGGTAAGTTTAGACAGCAGTTTATGATATGGACCATACCATCTAAAATGCTCTTACATGCTTGATGTGAGGCTTCCACTGGCCAACCTAGTCGATCATAGTAATGGTGTGACGTCATAAAACCATGAAACCTTCTGTGAGGCTTCCACTAGCCAACCGAGCTGATCACAGTAATGGTGGAGTGACGTCACAATAACCATGAAACCATTAATGGTATGACGTCACAATAACCATAGAGCCTTCTTGTGAAACTTCCACAGGCAACGCAGCTGATCAAGGTAATGGTATGACGTCATAAAACACTAGAGCTTTCTTGTGAGAATTCCACTAGCTAACCCAGCTGATCACAGTTATAGTATGACGTCACAATAACCATGGAACTAATGTGTAATAGGCACCAGCTGTTGTCTACTAGAGACTTCGTTCAGACAGTTTAACAAGCAAGTCTTTTTTATCCACAATTGGTAAGCCTTTGGCATCAGTTCACCTGATCGTAAGTAACGATGATGACGAAGATGGAAGTGGACAAGATTCTCCAACACAATGGGGAACTGGCTATCTTATCATCAAGCCGGAACACATCAATGTTAACAGCATTGGCTGCAAGACTTAGATAAGATGGTGGTAACTAACTAGCCAGGCGGGCTAAGAAATTGACCTTCAACCAGCCAAACCGAGTCTTACAAAGTTACACTCCGCCGGGAATCGAACCCGCAACCTCCTGGTGTGAGCTAATGGACTTAACAATTACGCCACGGAGGCGGTTTAAGTCTTTCCAAGGCTACTTACAACATACGGATCTATAGCAGTCGCGACCCACTGGTAAGTCGTGAGTTGATGTTATAATATATAGGCCCTAAATTTAATAGACTTACAGAGCGTCGTCGGTGGCGTTACTGCTAGGACGGCTACCTCCTGTCAGGGGAGTCGTGGTTCGAATCCCGCCACGTACCAATGCGTTTCCGAATTTCGATTTCACGTGTATGTTTATCCGACGCTCTTGCGGTGAAGGAAATCATCGCGAGGAAACCTGCACACACCTGCGAGGAAACTCGAAGGTTGTGTGTGAAGTCGACCAACCCACACTGGGCCCGCGTGGTCGTCTAAGATCAGATCGCCCTAATCCAGCTCGAGCCCTTCGGTGGGGACGAATTGGGGCTGATATGATGATGATGAAATTTAATAGCAGGTACGACGACAGCAAAACTTCGGGCCAACCGAAACGTCTACAAAAGCAGAGAAGAACTTACATAAATTTATCAAAATGTAGGTCCTTGAAAAACACTTTTTCATTCCCCCATATCGGAAACTGTATTTTTGCTCTTCGATATTTGAGTGCAAAAGCCGTTTTTATTCGCTAGAGGATAAAGTAAATTGAATTTAGAACATCGAAGTTTGAGAATTCAAAACATTATTAAACCTATTTACTTCTACCTCCATGGTGCCGAATTTATCATACAACCTTTTTTAATTTGTTAAAAACTCAGACTTGGAACCTTCTCGGTGTACTTTTTTTTGATTTGCTTTGCTCGCGCCATTTTCTTTTCACGTCATATTGTTAAAACCTAAAGTTAAAAACAAGGAACTTGAAAACCAGTGAAAAACCTAAAATGAGTGATTATAGCGACGAGGAAGTTTATTTGACGCCAACAGAATTGACTGAAACTGTTTGTAATGCGCAAAGGTTATTTTTTTTGCATTTAGTCATTTCCTCGCTGAGGTGGAATGAAAAGTTACGTGTTGCACTCGAGTGCAAAGATTTTTCACCTCGTGCTCTTTTGATTCCCTCGCTAACGTTAAGGATTCTAATTTTTGAATTCAATTCAATTTTAGGCTCCTTCGCTTGCTCGTTAAAGCAACTTTGCACTCTTGTCTAACAAATAACTATTAATCCCGCCTGTTTGATGAAGTCATGAAAGTCCTTCTCCCCTTCGCTAACACAACTTTTGTAAAGTGGGAGTTTTGGCCTTGGTTCATTTATATTTAGTTAATAATATGTAATTTCATATATTCAGCTATGAAATTGCCGATAAGATAAAATAAAAAAAAAACTAACCACTCCTGTAGTGCAAACAGTGAAAACTTTTTACAGTTTTATAAGTTTTGACCCTCCGAGTGCTCCTGGTACATTTCGGAAAGGTGAAAACAACTTGAAAGGACTAGTATCTCATCTGTGGCTTAGCGGGGAATAGACAGCACGATTGCGTTTTAGAAGCATTAAACTTAACATGATCAGCGTCGCCCCAGTGTCGGACACTGCATGAAGTGTCAAGTTAGTACGCCCAACCTTCTGAGAACACATCATCATATCAGCCGAAAATCGTCCACTGCTGGACAAAGGCCTCCCCCAAGGATTTCCACGACGACCGGTCCTGCGCTGCCCGCATCCATCGGCTTCCCGCGATCTTCACCAGGTCGTCGGTCCACCGCGTGAGAGGCCTTCTTACGCTACGTTTTCCGGTGCGCGGTCGCCACTCGAGAACTTTACTGCCCCATCGGCCATCTGTTCTACGAGCTATGTGCCCTGCCCACTGCCACTTCAGTTTAGCGATTCTGTGAGCTATGTCGGTTACTTTAGTTCTCCTGCGGATCTCCTCGTTTCTGATTCGATCAAAACAACAACTGACAACACATACTAAATGAAAACTTCTTCCGGATACCTAAGAGTATGACGTGGTATGACGGTACCTACAAGAGATACAGACAGCCCTTTAGACGTACGACAGGCGGAGGAAGTAGGCTTAGTAATTTAGGGTTTCGGTGGCACTCTTTGGGAAAAGTATATATATTAGTACTAACATACAGTATGGACACTCCCTGCCGCTCTCTAGATTGCGACCTAACCCCCTCGTCACCCAGATTGATACAGATTGGTTACAGTTTGATTGTAGAATGTATAGGATTTCGCCGCCATTTTGTTTGTTCCGTCATTCCTTTTTTTTAATGTCATTTCTGGCCCGTTGTATGAAGTGTCCAGGGTGTGCTTTATAATTAAATTTATTTATTTACACTTACAGTACGAGTACTCGTACATCAAAAACAATATTATGCTAATACGTAGAGACACTATACTATAGTGTACAGTAGGCGGTCTTATTGCTTTGGGTCCGAAACCCTAAAACAAGCAATACAATATGTAAAACATTTTACTAATTGCAAAAGCTTCGATGACCCCACTCATTTTCTTCACTCGGCATCATTAATAATTTGGGAGTAAAATGATTAATTGTCGCTGAATGAATAATTAGCGATCCAATTATCGAGTTTACGCAATTAGCGATACTCCCAAACGTGGCTTTGGTAGAGTTCAATAGCTGTTGATGTTATCCAAAAAGGTTATGTTTGTGGCTAAGTATCTAGGTAGGTATGACATTAAGGGCCTTCAGGAGGCTCGAGTTTCCATACAAACGTAGTTCTGCTTTAATACAAAACATACACGCCAGATTGAATCTAAACTTTGTAAATATATTGAGGTGACACATATAGATGTTTGTAATTAGTTTTCGATGTATACTAATATAAAACGGAAAAAAATAAGAGCAGTTTCAAACTTTCAGTATACAAAACTAAATTAAGCCTTCGTTTAGTTACGTTAAAATTTACTACCATGAAAACTAATTACTCAATATATTTACAAAGTTTAGATTCAATCTGGCGTGTAGGTTTTGTATTAAAGCAGAACTACGTTTGTATGGAAACTCGAGCCTCCTGGAGACACTTAATTCGGCAATTCAAGTCGGGACAGATTTTTTTAACAACAGATCGAATTGATATTATTTATTTATGGCTATATATTTCGGAAACAAATTGGCCAAGTGCGAGTCTGACTACATTATTTTTAATCTGTGCCCATTAGTCACCTTATGGGTGTACGGAGCCCTAAAAACAAATAGTAAATTACGCGCACAAAGTTACTCAATCGGTCACCCTCTGGGTGTACGGAGCCCTAAAAACAAATAGTAAATTACGCGCACAAAGTTACTCAATCGGTCACCCTCTGGTGTACGGAGCCCTAAAAACAAATAGTAAATTACGCGCACAAAGTTACTCAATCGGTCACCCTCTGGGTGTACGGAGCCCTAAAAACAAATAGTAAATTACGCGCACAAAGTTACTCAATCGGTCACCCTCTGGTGTACGGAGCCCTAAAAACAAATAGTAAATTACGCGCACAAAGTTACTCAATCGGTCACCCTCTGGGTGTACGGAGCCCTAAAAACAAATAGTAAATTACGCGCACAAAGTTACTCAATCGGTCACCCTCTGGTGTACGGAGCCCTAAAAACAAATAGTAAATTACGCGCACAAAGTTACTCAATCGGTCACCCTCTGGTGTACGGAGCCCTAAAAACAAATAGTAAATTACGCGCACAAAGTTACTCAATCGGTCACCCTCTGGGTGTACGGAGCCCTAAAAACAAATAGTAAATTACGCGCACAAAGTTACTCAATCGGTCACCCTCTGGTGTACGGAGCCCTAAAAACAAATAGTAAATTACGCGCACAAAGTTACTCAATCGGTCACCCTCTGGGTGTACGGAGCCCTAAAAACAAATAGTAAATTACGCGCACAAAGTTACTCAATCGGTCACCCTCTGGTGTACGGAGCCCTAAAAACAAATAGTAAATTACGCGCACAAAGTTACTCAATCGGTCACCCTCTGGGTGTACGGAGCCCTAAAAACAAATAGTAAATTACGCGCACAAAGTTACTCAATCGGTCACCCTCTGGTGTACGGAGCCCTAAAAACAAATAGTAAATTACGCGCACAAAGTTACTCAATCGGTCACCCTCTGGTGTACGGAGCCCTAAAAACAAATAGTAAATTACGCGCACAAAGTTACTCAATCGGTCACCCTCTGGGTGTACGGAGCCCTAAAAACAAATAGTAAATTACGCGCACAAAGTTACTCAATCGGTCACCCTCTGGTGTACGGAGCCCTAAAAACAAATAGTAAATTACGCGCACAAAGTTACTCAATCGGTCACCCTCTGGGTGTACGGAGCCCTAAAAACAAATAGTAAATTACGCGCACAAAGTTACTCAATCGGTCACCCTCTGGGTGTACGGAGCCCTAAAAACAAATAGTAAATTACGCGCACAAAGTTACTCAATCGGTCACCCTCTGGGTGTACGGAGCCCTAAAAACAAATAGTAAATTACGCGCACAAAGTTACTCAATCGGTCACCCTCTGGTGTACGGAGCCCTAAAAACAAATAGTAAATTACGCGCACAAAGTTACTCAATCGGTCACCCTCTGGGTGTACGGAGCCCTAAAAACAAATAGTAAATTACGCGCACAAAGTTACTCAATCGGTCACCCTCTGGGTGTACGGAGCCCTAAAAACAAATAGTAAATTACGCGCACAAAGTTACTCAATCGGTCACCCTCTGGGTGTACGGAGCCCTAAAAACAAATAGTAAATTACGCGCACAAAGTTACTCAATCGGTCACCCTCTGGTGTACGGAGCCCTAAAAACAAATAGTAAATTACGCGCACAAAGTTACTCAATCGGTCACCCTCTGGGTGTACGGAGCCCTAAAAACAAATAGTAAATTACGCGCACAAAGTTACTCAATCGGTCACCCTCTGGGTGTACGGAGCCCTAAAAACAAATAGTAAATTACGCGCACAAAGTTACTCAATCGGTCACCCTCTGGGTGTACGGAGCCCTAAAAACAAATAGTAAATTACGCGCACAAAGTTACTCAATCGGTCACCCTCTGGTGTACGGAGCCCTAAAAACAAATAGTAAATTACGCGCACAAAGTTACTCAATCGGTCACCCTCTGGGTGTACGGAGCCCTAAAAACAAATAGTAAATTACGCGCACAAAGTTACTCAATCGGTCACCCTCTGGTGTACGGAGCCCTAAAAACAAATAGTAAATTACGCGCACAAAGTTACTCAATCGGTCACCCTCTGGGTGTACGGAGCCCTAAAAACAAATAGTAAATTACGCGCACAAAGTTACTCAATCGGTCACCCTCTGGGTGTACGGAGCCCTAAAAACAAATAGTAAATTACGCGCACAAAGTTACTCAATCGGTCACCCTCTGGGTGTACGGAGCCCTAAAAACAAATAGTAAATTACGCGCACAAAGTTACTCAATCGGTCACCCTCTGGGTGTACGGAGCCCTAAAAACAAATAGTAAATTACGCGCACAAAGTTACTCAATCGGTCACCCTCTGGTGTACGGAGCCCTAAAAACAAATAGTAAATTACGCGCACAAAGTTACTCAATCGGTCACCCTCTGGGTGTACGGAGCCCTAAAAACAAATAGTAAATTACGCGCACAAAGTTACTCAATCGGTCACCCTCTGGGTGTACGGAGCCCTAAAAACAAATAGTAAATTACGCGCACAAAGTTACTCAATCGGTCACCCTCTGGGTGTACGGAGCCCTAAAAACAAATAGTAAATTACGCGCACAAAGTTACTCAATCGGTCACCCTCTGGTGTACGGAGCCCTAAAAACAAATAGTAAATTACGCGCACAAAGTTACTCAATCGGTCACCCTCTGGGTGTACGGAGCCCTAAAAACAAATAGTAAATTACGCGCACAAAGTTACTCAATCGGTCACCCTCTGGTGTACGGAGCCCTAAAAACAAATAGTAAATTACGCGCACAAAGTTACTCAATCGGTCACCCTCTGGGTGTACGGAGCCCTAAAAACAAATAGTAAATTACGCGCACAAAGTTACTCAATCGGTCACCCTCTGGGTGTACGGAGCCCTCAAAACAAATAGTAAATTACGCGCACAAAGTTACTCAATCGGTCACCCTCTGGGTGTACGGAGCCCTAAAAACAAATAGTAAATTACGCGCACAAAGTTACTCAATCGGTCACCCTCTGGTGTACGGAGCCCTAAAAACAAATAGTAAATTACGCGCACAAAGTTACTCAATCGGTCACCCTCTGGGTGTACGGAGCCCTAAAAACAAATAGTAAATTACGCGCACAAAGTTACTCAATCGGTCACCCTCTGGGTGTACGGAGCCCTAAAAACAAATAGTAAATTACGCGCACAAAGTTACTCAATCGGTCACCCTCTGGGTGTACGGAGCCCTAAAAACAAATAGTAAATTACGCGCACAAAGTTACTCAATCGGTCACCCTCTGGTGTACGGAGCCCTAAAAACAAATAGTAAATTACGCGCACAAAGTTACTCAATCGGTCACCCTCTGGGTGTACGGAGCCCTAAAAACAAATAGTAAATTACGCGCACAAAGTTACTCAATCGGTCACCCTCTGGGTGTACGGAGCCCTAAAAACAAATAGTAAATTACGCGCACAGTTACTCAATCGGTCACCCTCTGGGTGTACGGAGCCCTAAAAACAAATAGTAAATTACGCGCACAAAGTTACTCAATCGGTCACCCTCTGGTGTACGGAGCCCTAAAAACAAATAGTAAATTACGCGCACAAAGTTACTCAATCGGTCACCCTCTGGGTGTACGGAGCCCTAAAAACAAATAGTAAATTACGCGCACAAAGTTACTCAATCGGTCACCCTCTGGGTGTACGGAGCCCTAAAAACAAATAGTAAATTACGCGCACAAAGTTACTCAATCGGTCACCCTCTGGGTGTACGGAGCCCTAAAAACAAATAGTAAATTACGCGCACAAAGTTACTCAATCGGTCACCCTCTGGTGTACGGAGCCCTAAAAACAAATAGTAAATTACGCGCACAAAGTTACTCAATCGGTCACCCTCTGGGTGTACGGAGCCCTAAAAACAAATAGTAAATTACGCGCACAAAGTTACTCAATCGGTCACCCTCTGGGTGTACGGAGCCCTAAAAACAAATAGTAAATTACGCGCACAAAGTTACTCAATCGGTCACCCTCTGGGTGTACGGAGCCCTAAAAACAAATAGTAAATTACGCGCACAAAGTTACTCAATCGGTCACCCTCTGGTGTACGGAGCCCTAAAAACAAATAGTAAATTACGCGCACAAAGTTACTCAATCGGTCACCCTCTGGTGTACGGAGCCCTAAAAACAAATAGTAAATTACGCGCACAAAGTTACTCAATCGGTCACCCTCTGGGTGTACGGAGCCCTAAAAACAAATAGTAAATTACGCGCACAAAGTTACTCAATCGGTCACCCTCTGGTGTACGGAGCCCTAAAAACAAATAGTAAATTACGCGCACAAAGTTACTTAATCGGTCACCCTCTGGGTGTACGGAGCCCTAAAAACAAATAGTAAATTATGCGCACAAAGTTACTCAATCGGTCACCCTCTGGGTGTACGGAGCCCTAAAAACAAATAGTAAATTACGCGCACAAAGTTACTCAATCGGTCACCCTCTGGGTGTACGGAGCCCTAAAAACAAATAGTAAATTACGCGCACAAAGTTACTCAATCGGTCACCCTCTGGTGTACGGAGCCCTAAAAACAAATAGTAAATTACGCGCACAAAGTTACTCAATCGGTCACCCTCTGGTGTACGGAGCCCTAAAAACAAATAGTAAATTACGCGCACAAAGTTACTCAATCGGTCACCCTCTGGGTGTACGGAGCCCTAAAAACAAATAGTAAATTACGCGCACAAAGTTACTCAATCGGTCACCCTCTGGGTGTACGGAGCCCTAAAAACAAATAGTAAATTACGCGCACAAAGTTACTCAATCGGTCACCCTCTGGGTGTACGGAGCCCTAAAAACAAATAGTAAATTACGCGCACAAAGTTACTCAATCGGTCACCCTCTGGGTGTACGGAGCCCTAAAAACAAATAGTAAATTACGCGCACAAAGTTACTCAATCGGTCACCCTCTGGTGTACGGAGCCCTAAAAACAAATAGTAAATTACGCGCACAAAGTTACTCAATCGGTCACCCTCTGGGTGTACGGAGCCCTAAAAACAAATAGTAAATTACGCGCACAAAGTTACTCAATCGGTCACCCTCTGGGTGTACGGAGCCCTAAAAACAAATAGTAAATTACGCGCACAAAGTTACTCAATCGGTCACCCTCTGGGTGTACGGAGCCCTAAAAACAAATAGTAAATTACGCGCACAAAGTTACTCAATCGGTCACCCTCTGGTGTACGGAGCCCTAAAAACAAATAGTAAATTACGCGCACAAAGTTACTCAATCGGTCACCCTCTGGGTGTACGGAGCCCTAAAAACAAATAGTAAATTACGCGCACAAAGTTACTCAATCGGTCACCCTCTGGGTGTACGGAGCCCTAAAAACAAATAGTAAATTACGCGCACAAAGTTACTCAATCGGTCACCCTCTGGTGTACGGAGCCCTAAAAACAAATAGTAAATTACGCGCACAAAGTTACTCAATCGGTCACCCTCTGGGTGTACGGAGCCCTAAAAACAAATAGTAAATTACGCGCACAAAGTTACTCAATCGGTCACCCTCTGGTGTACGGAGCCCTAAAAACAAATAGTAAATTACGCGCACAAAGTTACTCAATCGGTCACCCTCTGGGTGTACGGAGCCCTAAAAACAAATAGTAAATTACGCGCACAAAGTTACTCAATCGGTCACCCTCTGGGTGTACGGAGCCCTAAAAACAAATAGTAAATTACGCGCACAAAGTTACTCAATCGGTCACCCTCTGGGTGTACGGAGCCCTAAAAACAAATAGTAAATTACGCGCACAAAGTTACTCAATCGGTCACCCTCTGGTGTACGGAGCCCTAAAAACAAATAGTAAATTACGCGCACAAAGTTACTCAATCGGTCACCCTCTGGGTGTACGGAGCCCTAAAAACAAATAGTAAATTACGCGCACAAAGTTAACTAATCAATTTAGCGAAAGGCGAAGTTTTTAAAATTAATGTTGTCTCTGGGGAAATTTGCTCGGAATATGAAAAATTTTAGTAAACATTTTTCTATGGGGCATAACCAATTTCTTATACACGTAACTCATCACATCAATTTCCAATCTGGAGCCCTCGGGATCTGTTCGAGGGCTCCCCAGGGCTAAGGTCGCGTGTCGATCGCTGTAAATAAATTAGAAATAAGTTATACCGTCGTCGATAGCCCGACCTACGACCGACCTTTTGAATTATTAACGGGAACCTCGATATACCTTTTTAAAAACGCTTGTTCGCCGCGGTTCCAACGTAGGAGGTATTATTAATTTTAAAAGTGTCAGCTCAATGGTTTCAGTTATACCTATAACCAAAGAGCTTCGGTGGCGTAACGGCTAGGGCCGCCGCCGCCTCCTGTCCGGGAGGTCGTGGTTCGAATCCTGCCACGTACCAGTGTGATTTCCAATTTAGATTTCATATTGTACGAGCAAGCGCGTACAACGCAAAAATGCTGTATAAACAGTTTATGTTTTAACCCAATTACTCATTATTTCTACAATTCAGTTCGTTTTCGGCCATCAAGCGCGCCGCGCGTACTCCTATCATTTTCATCAATTCATTTAGTTTTTAACAGTTTTATACAGTTTTAATATACAGTTTTACCAAAAAATCAGTGGCAGTATTTTTGTTACGGACTCAACCCCGTACATTGGTCCTTCGAGCGAGCCTTTTGGAAAGGCGGGATCTTTCCACGTGTCGTATGAACTGTCGTGAACTTTGTACGTAAACGTGACTGTGGTTCCGCTTTCCGGCCTATAGAGACATAGTGCATTCGTTCTACGCTTTGACGGAACTGTGAATGTTACTGTGCAATAAAGTGACATAAACTCACCTAGCAGTATCCTACTGTACGATCAAGGAGTGCAGTGGGTCCCGAGCGGCAAGGTCTTGGGTAATCATCAGCCAACAGGGGTAACGACCTAGACATAGTCGTTGCCATTCAGCAGGAAAAGTCGCCAAGTAAGATCAGTCCATTTATTTTATTTAAACAATGGCTTCAGTTAGTGATGTACTGGCCAATCAGAAACGGTTGTCTTCGGCAATGGAGAATGTTCTCACCAATTTTAAGAAAGATGGTGCAGATAGGAAGACTGCCGACTACATCAAGAGAAAGTTAGACCTACTCGACAACTATTGGTTCGAGTACGAATCCAATTTTTCTAAATTATCAGCGAGTCAGTTAGAACCAACTCTAATAGAATCAATTAGCAAAGATAGGGAGAGAGTGTACGAAAGGTATGGTCAGGTAAGAGCTTTTATACAAAATTATCAGGCCCCTACAGACGAGAGGCCAAAAACACCCATCATAAAGCCTCCAACCTTCCTTCCAAAGTCAAGCGACACTAACCAGACTACAAACCAAGATATACAAATGACAGAAAGCGGCAGCAGTGCTGGAGCCCGTATCAACAGCGTCATGGTAAGCAAAACCGAAGAGATGCTTAGGAAGCAACAGAGCAATTTTAAGGCTTTCCATCGCACAGTGACTGGTATCAGTCTTGAATCAGTTTCCGAAAAGTGGGAGTTTGAAGATATCCTTCACACCATTCAGTCGCGCTGGGCAGCTATTGACTCTTTGCACTGGGACCTGGACAGCCTGCTGGACGGATCCAATCAGGAGTATGAAAAAACATTCGCTTCATACGAATGTAAGTACCTAGAAATTAAGAAGGCCATCAACAAGAAAATGTGGTCGGTAGCTCATGTAGAAAAATCCACACCTAAAATGGAGATTCCAGCTTTCAGTGGAAATTATAACCATTGGATTTCCTTTAAAGATTTATTTGTCGAAACGATCCATAATAACCAGTCAATGTCTAATGCTCAAAAAATGCAGTATCTTAAATCCAAGGTGAAAGGGGAAGCAGAGAGATTAATTCAGCACCTAAATGTTAGTTCAGATAATTACAATGTTTGCTGGGACATACTAAATCAGAGGTATAATAACAAGAAACTAATATTCACTTCGCATATGAATATTTTGATGAACCTCCCAGTAATGCAACAACAATCAGTCGCGCTTATAAAACGCATGCATGACACTACGCAAGAGTGTTTGTATGCTATAAAGAACCTGGGAGTCGATATCAGTTCATGGGACCCCATTATCGTGTACCTTTTATCACAGAAGCTAGATACAGCCTCGTTCACCGACTACATGGAGTCTGTTCAGAACCCCCGGGAGTTGCCTGTACTACAAGAAATGTTAAAGTTTTTAGAAGCTAAATTCACGACTTTAGAGTCATCTCGTAGGAAGCAAGACACTCCTACTCAGAAATCACCAGCAGTTTTTAAAAATCAGAGTAATATTCAAAATCAGAGACCGAATTATTACAAAAGTTCATTCACCAGCAATAAGGTTATTTCGCAACCGGACGCTAAGCAAGTTGCGTCGTCATCAAAATACAACTGTACTTTATGCCACAGTAATGAACATGGCATCTATTTTTGTAGAAAATTTATAGAGATGCCACCCTATATCAGACTGAAAACAGTAACAAAATTGAGTCTATGCCCAAATTGCCTTTTTAATCATCAGGGAAGACAATGTTTGTCAGAAAAGGTTTGTCGGGAATGTAACAAAGACCATAATAGCCTACTACACGAGGCGTTTGCGCAACCGCAGTACGCCCGCCCAACGCAACAAGGCACTCGGGGCGGGGAGAGTGCGAGCGCGCGCGGGGCCAGTGTCGCTGACGCAAACACAAATGCAAGCGCAGGGAAACAACTCCGAAGTAGCTCGCACGTGTCACTGTACGATGACCCTATTGAAGTCCTATTACCAACGACTGTGATTAAAGTTCAAGCCCACGATGGTTCGTACCATATCATGCGCGCCCTCCTGGATCAGGGCTCACAAGCGTCCTTGATCACAGAACACGCAGCGCAGCGCTTAAAAATACCCAGAAATAAATGTAAGGGAGTTATTTCAGGCGTAGGAGACAAAGAAAGTAACAGTAAGGGCATAATAAGTATAAGATGTTTATCAGCAGTCAGCGATTTTGAATTTGAAACCGATGTGATTATAATGAATCAGCTGATCAAGAATTTACCAACTTACTCATTCACTCAGCCTGACTGGTCATACCTGGATCATATCCAACTAGCGGACCCTGAATTTTATAAATCACGCCCTATAGATATTTTATTTGGTGCCGATGTGTACTCAGTCGTATTAATGAACGGAATATGCAGGGCAAACTTGACCTTACCGACTGCACAACAGACCCGTCTCGGGTGGATTTTGAGTGGCAACGGCAATGCCAAGACGGTTCAGTGCAATATAGTGTTGCATAACATGGAGGAGATACAGAAGTTTTGGGAGATTGAAGACATCTCAGAACAATCAGATTTATCAGCAGAAGACAAGCAGTGCATAGATTTTTATCAGTCGACTACAACCAGACGAGATGACGGACGCTATGAAGTTAGGATACCTCTAAAAGAAAATTATCAGGAAAAATTAGGCCACTCAAAATCAAAAGCAATCGCACAGTTCTACAATTTGGAGAAAAAACTTTCAAAAAATCAGTCTATTTCGAAAGATTATTGTAAATTTATTGATGAGTATTTAGCACTCGGTCATATGACACCCGCGGTCACCGATTGCGACACGAAACTTAAATGTTATTTACCTCACCACTGCGTGACACGTGAAGATTCCTCTACAACTAAGTTACGTGTTGTTTTCAACGCGTCTAATAAAACATCATCTGGGCTAAGCCTGAATGACGTAATGTGTCGTGGCCCTAATTTACAGCAAGACTTACAGAGTTTAATTATAAAGTGGCGTCAGTTTAAATATGCATTTACAGCAGATATAGAAAAAATGTTCAGGCAGATATGGGTAAACAGTGAAGATCAGTATTTACAGATGATTGTATGGAGAGATAATCAGTACAGCAGATTGAAAGATTTTCAGCTCGCGACTGTTACGTATGGAACAAAGGCGGCGCCATTTCTCGCTATGATGACGCTTAAACAGTTAGCTTACGACGAGAAAAGTAACTACCCAGACAGCTGGGCGCCTATGGTCCTTGAGGAGTCCCTTTACATGGACGATCTTATCCATGGGGCAGACTCTGTACAGTCAGCCAAACAATTACAAAGGGATATGATTAATATATTAAAATCAGGGGGGTTTAATTTAAGAAAGTGGAAGTCAAACTCACCGGAGCTATTAGAAAATGTGGACGTTGACATGCAAGGTCACGAAAACTTCGATTTTAAACAGGCGGAGTCAACTAAAGCCTTGGGACTTGGGTGGAATCCACAGAAGGATTGTTTCACATTTGAGTCAAAAATAGACACAACATCTAAGCCTACGAAGCGGTCACTTTTATCAGACATCTCAAAGATCTTCGACCCTCTAGGCTGGCTCTCTCCTTTGACTACGAAACTAAAAATATTATTTCAGGACGTCTGGAGAGCAAATGTACAGTGGGACGAGCCTGTACCGCAGGAAGTCTGTGAAGAATGGAATAAAATCAAGGTCGAAATCAAGTTCATCAGTCAGTTTCAAGTACCAAGGTGGCTACAAACGCAAGAGAAAGATCAAGTTGAATTGCATGGCTTTTGCGACGCTAGCACGAAAGCCTATGGCTGCGTTGTGTACTGTAAAATAAATAATTCAGTGACATTGGTAGCAGGAAAAACCAAATTAGTCCCACTAAGTAAAAACTGTTCACTGCCGCGCTTGGAGCTATGTGGTTCAGTTTTACTTTCAAAATTAATGGCAAAAATCAAGAATTGCCTATCAAATCATGAAGTCAAGGTTTACGGATGGTCGGATTCCATGGTGGTACTAGGTTGGCTTAATGGTGAAGTAGATAGATGGAGGCCATTCGTAGCTAACCGTGTGAAACAAGTCACATCAACAATACCGGCTGAATGCTGGCGATATGTACCATCCAAGGAGAACCCTGCTGATTGCGCTAGCAGAGGCCTAACTGCTTCACAGCTTAAGGAGCACTCGTTGTGGTGGGCAGGGCCCACTTGGCTACCTACCTACGAGCCTGAAAAGGCCAAACAACAAAATTATTCTACAAACATAGACATGAAAAATTCAAAGCAAGTAAACGTCATGCTATCAAGTGGCAATGAAATCGTTAAACAGATAATACAAAAGCATAGCTCGTTAGCAAAAGCAATAAGAATACTAGCATGGATACTCCGGTTCAGAACAAAAAATAACCGAAAGCAGTGTTATTTAAATATACAGGAACTAAATAGGGCAAAAACAATCATAATCAAAAGCATTCAACTAGAGGAGTTTACAGAAGAAATAAGTTGCCTAAAAGAATTCAAAAGCGTGAGTAATAAAAGCAAGTTACACTGCTTTAATCCAATATTGGATCCAGACGGGATCCTGAGAATAGGTGGAAGGCTCAGGCACGCCAACATGGATCCTGAAATGAAACATCCCGCTATTATTCCCAGTAACACGAGATTAGCAGACCTCATTATTGATCAGGCGCACGAGCACTCGTTCCATGGAGGTGCGAGGTTAACAGCAGCATTTATACGCAGGAAATATTGGATTCTAGGTGGAAACAACGTTGTCAAAAAACGACTACGCTTGTGCGTCAAATGCAGGAAACAAAACCCTCACCTTCAAAATCAGATAATGGGTGACTTACCTGCTGCGCGAACTAACCCATCGCGTCCGTTTTATCACTGCGGCGTAGACTATACAGGCCACGTGAACGTCAAAGCCAGTAAGGGCCGTGGCATCAAAACCACGAAAGGATACATAGCAGTGTACGTGTGCATGGTGACCAAGGCCGTGCACCTAGAACTCGTTTCCGATTTGACGACCTCGGCTTTCCTAGCATCATTACAAAGAATGGGCGCTAGAAGGGGTATGCCAGGTCATATGTACAGTGACCAAGGTAAAAACTTTATAGGAGCAGATAATGTATTAAAACAAGCACTAGCAGAACTACAGAATGAAAACAACCAGGAATTCATGTCACAGATAACAAGTATGGGTATCGAATGGCATTTCAATGCGCCCTCCTGGCCTTCAGCGGGTGGCCTGTGGGAGGCTGCTGTAAAAAGCCTGAAACACCACCTAAAAAGAGTTATAGGGGAACAAAACCTTTGTTTCGAGGAATATTCGACACTTCTGAGTGTCCTTGAAGGATGTCTTAATTCTCGCCCTCTTGGAATTTTAACAGAAGATCCCGAGGACCTGGATTTTCTAACGCCTTCCCACTTTTTAGCCAGTGGTCCATCGTTAACCCTGTATGAAACAGAGAAAGATCTAAGAACGAGGTGGCATCTCACTCAAAAACTAATCAGTGACATCTGGAGCCGCTGGCGAGAGGAGTATCTATAATATAATAATATAATAATAATAATAAATCATTTATTCACAGGTAAAAACCCATATCACACACAAAATATACAAAGAAATACGATAACGATAATAAACACAAAATACACAAAGAAATACGATAAGACAAATGTCAGACAGTCATTTCCTGTTGTCGCCCCGATGCACATTAAGCCAATGTAGAAATATTGGGCCCTCCATCCCGTCGTAGATCGATCTCAAGATGGTATTATTAGACCTACGAAGTCTTTCCCAAAAGGAGGCAATACGTGCTCTTTGGATACCGAAAAAATCGGGCACACGGGCTTCAGCGAACATGCTCGACGCGCTGCAGAACCGTGGCAACCTCATGAGAGTGCGGAACGCATCATTGTACTGCACTCTCATGGTGCTGAACGACCTTCGCGTGTAGTTTACCCAGAGTTGGCAGGTGTAGAGACACTGACAATAAGAATTGAACAAAGTCAACTTAACCTCATCGCTACACCTGCCAAATCTGCGCGTGATCATGTTACACCGCACCGATAGAGCCCTTCTCTCCCTTTCGATATCCAAATCGTCCGTAAGCCTCTCTGTGAGAATGTGGCCAAGATATTTAAAGCTAGTCACAACCTGAATCACTGAATTGTTCAATCTCACTTCAGGAACATTCTCCGGACCCTTTCCCGCCCTAAAAACCATGAGCTCTGTCTTCTTGACATTATATTTCAGTCCATGAACATTAACATAATGCTCACAGACTGAAACTAGCTTTCTTAGACCCTTGATCGAGGGACTGAGCAGCACCATGTCATCAGCATAGCTTAGGCTATTCACACATATATCACCAATGTGGCAGCCAATTTTGGTGCGTCTCAGTTCCTCTATAAGATCGTTCATGTAGAGATTGAAAAGGTCCGGAGAAGTAAGCCCTCCTTGACGTACACCGCATTCTAGTCGGTAGGAACTAGATGTCGCGACGCCCCATTTAACACAATTAGTTTGATTTCCATACCAGTACCTCAACAGCTCCACCACATTTTCATGGATATCTGACTCAGCTTACAGCTAGAAGCAAATGGAGACAGCCAAAGGCAAATCTAAGATTGAATGATGTCGTCATAATCAAGGACGACAACCTTCCGCCGGGGAAGTGGGCCTTAGGCCGCGTAGTGGAACTTCACACAGGTTGTGAAGGTCACGTAAGGGTCGTCACTCTAAAAACCAAGAATGGCTTTTTGAAACGCCCGATCGTAAAGTTAGCGATTCTACCCGTCTATCAAGAACAAGAAAATAAGCAAGAAAAAGACAAAAAATCGGAGCAAAATCCACATCAGAAAGAGCAGAAAACTGTTCAGCTCCAAAAAAAAGGAAAAAATGTAGCTTTACAACAATAGCTATTTCCATGTTGTTATTATTTTTCATTACAGTCCCATCAGTACACAGCCAGTATCATACAACCCCATTGCAGGGAAATAATAGTCTTTATTTCGATCGGATTAAAGACATGCATTTGATACGAGACGACTGGAGACTAGTTGTTTTCTACGATACAGAACCTTATAAAGATGGCAATAAAGCTTTGACTATGTATATCAAGTACTTAGACGAGTTGTGTACAAAAATTCAAACAACTTCGCACTGTGAGGGGATCATGTTGCAGCTACGTCACGAGGTGACTGAATTAGAGTATTACAACGATATACTTATGCATCATAATGCGAATACACGTAATATGCGACGCCGACGGGGGCTAATCAATGGGGTCGGATATTTAGCAAACAGCTTATTCGGGGTCCTGGATGAACAGTTCGCCAAAAAATACGAGCAGGACATTAGCCTAATCAAGGAAAACCAAAACCATTTAGCTTCTCTTTGGAAAAACCAAACATCTGTCGTAGAAGCAGAGTTCAATTTATTAAAACGCACAGAAAGCATATTCGACAAACAATACAAAATAATAAACAAGAAATTTAACACCATACAAAGGGCATTTAATGAAGTAAGAACAGAATGTCAAAACGTCGCGCTCATCAATGACTTTCTGTCTACATCTATAATAGCCAATAACATGCTGTCCAGCCTAAAAAATATCCAGCAAACATTACTTGATGCCGTCACTAATATTTACAATGGGAAATTTAACTTCCACCTTCTCACTCCCGACCAGTTAAGGAATGAGCTAGGTGTTATATCCGAGCAGCTTCCAAAGGATCTGTCGCTACCAGTAAAGAAATCGGACAGCTTATCAGAAATATATAATTTACTGCAAGTGCGAGCAAGAGTCACGACCAGGTTTATCATATTTGAAATTAAAGTCCCATTGATTGGAGAAGAAAAGTATAAAATCTTAAAGCTACTTCCTATACCCCGCTTATCAGATAGAAATATTGAGATGGTAGTGGTGCCAGTGGCAGAGTATGTCGCCGTCAATCTCCAACAAGATGCTTTTATAAAATTTACAGAAGAAGATTTAAGGACCTGTTTACACAGAAACACAGAATTATACTTGTGTCATGTTAAGAGGCCTATTAATATCATCAAGGACGATCAGTGTTTTTGTGAAACGTTGCCTAAAACAAGAAAGTGCAAGACTATCACAAGATTATGCAATAACAGATGGGTGGAATTAAATTATAAATTTAACACATATTTATATTCATGCTGCGAGCAATGTCAGGTGAAACTGGTATGCAATGATCAAATTACACCAGTACAAATAACTAAAACCGGATTTTTTACAGTTGATCAAGGATGCATCATAAAATCAGCTGATTCCTTTATTTATTCTCATAGACAAGACGGGAATAAGATTCAATTAAGCTCCAACATTCCAGCGCCAAAAATTTCGCAAATAAATCATATCATTAACATCTCATTATCAGATTTGTACATACAAAAAAATGAAACGTATGACTTTTTTAACCATACCGTACAGCTCCAAGAAATCGAAAAGAAACTGCAAGTAATGAAACAGAACGAACCACTAGCAAACCGGGTTTCCTACCATGATATACATCATTATACAGCTGTATACATTTTGTTCGCGATGATGGGACTTGGCGCAGCAGTGTGGGTGTGGAGGTACTGCAGGCGCAGGCAGGCGCCAGCAGACACATCGGCCGCGGCGCCGGCGGGGTCTCGTGTGTCGGGCGCCCCAGCCGCGCCGCCCACCGCAGCACCGCGACCGGGAGGTTGCGCCGCTACACCAGTGCCTTCAACTAGTGTCAATTACATTGAACAGTCAAACGCGCGAGTGTTAGTGAAGGAAACAGGGTCGTCCCCTGTAGTGTTTACTCGTAGACCAGTGCTTAGTGTCCCGGACATAAAAGTGGACACCTCTTAGGCATTAAGCAAATAATTTTAAGACAAATCACCATGTATCATCTACTAACCTCATCTTTTCTCCCCCGGGAATATGTACGAGCAAGCGCGTACAACGCAAAAATGCTGTATAAACAGTTTATGTTTTAACCCAATTACTCATTATTTCTACAATTCAGTTCGTTTTCGGCCATCAAGCGCGCCGCGCGTACTCCTATCATTTTCATCAATTCATTTAGTTTTTAACAGTTTTATACAGTTTTAATATACAGTTTTACCAAAAAATCAGTAGCAGTATTTTTGTTACGGACTCAACCCCGTACACATATGTACGTTTATCCGACTCCGACGCTCTTACGGTGAAGGAAAACATCGTGAGGAAACCTGCACACACCTGAGAAGAAACTCGCAGGTGGTGTGTGAAGTCGACCAACCCGAACTGGGCCCGCGTGGTCCAGTAAGGCCCAATCGCCCTAATTCAGGGTAGGCTCGAGCCCCTCGTTGAGGACGTATATGAGCTGATATGATGATGATATAACCAAATACCTATATAGGTCTACTTGTCGTCGTGAAGTCCAGCAGTGGACGACCTTCGGCTGATATGATGTCATATTTGCTGTGTTAACCCTTAGAGTTGTAATAATAGTGAGTTTATGTACAAAGATAATTGACCACACTGAACACGTTAAAAAAACCGATTTCAATCGCAACAACCAAATCCAATCCATCTCTCTTCTCTTATCGTGTGGCAACAATTAACCGTGCTCTCCAAGGGATAGACAGCGATTGCCTGGTGTTGCACTTAGCATCACCCGTGGCCACGTGTAGGGCATTTAGATTTACACCTACGGACGTGTGCAACGCGACCCTCATACACATCTGGAATCAGATGTGCAGGTTTATTCACGATGTTTTCCTTTACCGTTAAAGCAATCGGTAAGTATATGTACGTAAGTTTCGAAAAACTCATTGGTACATTGGCCGTCCGGATTTGAACCCGGTACCTCTAGTTAGGAGGACCGAGTCGTCAGCGGTTGAGCCACCGACGCTTTCTTAATTCTAGAATTTAATTTAAGCGTTAATATTACAGATTTTCGTTATTTTTGACGTTAATTACTCCTAAACGATAGAAAACCCAAGGTTGAAAAAAATACCCTTATTTTTAATGATGTTCCTTAAAGTCAAAAGCTATTAGAAACACGATTGAGCAGTTTCAGCTCGATAGAAAAAAAATCCCAAAGATAGGTCTACACCGTTACTTTCAACTCTAGTTATGACTAATATTTTTAAGTAATTTTTTTTTAAATATACAAAAATATTTGTTATGATGATAATACAAAGTGAGTATGTAATGTTATTATTTTTTATACTTCCTTTGTAGTTTTTGATTGAAACAAAAAACCATTGAGAAAGTGTAGTAGTTATTTTCTTTACTCTTTACACATAAAGAAAAAGACAGAGACAACTGTTTGAACTTAGGTCAAACTTTAAATATCTGACAGAAATTTCGCAATTTTTGATTGGACCGCGGATACTATTGTCGTTTTGGCTATCTCTTCTCTACGATACGATATCTCTTCTCTATGCGCGAAATGAGGTCCATCGTTATCGGGCAAAGAGATTTATTTATACTCGACTTGTTATCATTTATTCGTAGCAAATTGACACAAAAAAAAGGAAATTATGATAATAATAATACTAACGCAATAATAGCCAATGACTTTTTATTTCTTGGGCTCTTGACATTTCTAATACAAGATACAATTTCCGAATCGTAGCTAGAAATTGGATCGATTTTATTGAACGTAAGAGATACTAAAATCAGTTTCAAAAAAAGAAATCAACGTGAGCGACATACAAACTCCTATTTTATTCAGTTCGGACACATTAGACAGTACGACTCATACTTGGTCGGTTTTATTACTTGTTGTTTTACTTTAAAAAATCATACAAAGTTCCACGCTTGTATACAGGTTGTAAAAAAATTGGTGTAGGTCCCGTTAACTGGGGATTCTACTCATCATACTGAACCACTTTTGTTTTACGACTTTGCTGAAAACGTAAAAAAAATATTTTACTCTTCATAAAAATCGATTAGCTGATCGACCGAATTTGTGCATTTTAGTATGGAGGGTCCAAATTTTTTTTTTAGAATTGACTATGGTTGCCTTGGGGAAAGTTGTTCAGTATGACGAGTAGAACCCCCGCAGTTAACAGGACCTACACCAATTTTGCTGTATATGTATTCCCGTTTTTACGATAGATAGTTCACAAACAAACATATTGGAAACAAATAATTGGAGCGCGCATCACGCACGACTCCACCGTTTGTTGGAGCGATCATCTGCGCAGAGGCGTATTTAAGAATCTGGCGCCCCGGGCACAAAATATATCCGCCTCTCTAAGTGACAAAAAACCGGCCAAGTGCGAGTCGGAGTTGCGCTAATTCAAATTTTGCTCTATTTCAAGCGACTTCCAAAAAGGAGGAGGTTTTCAATTCGTCTGTATGTTGTTTTTTTTATGAATGTTACCTCAGAACTTTTGACTGGGTGAACCGATTTTTATGATTCTTTTTTTATTTGAGAGCTAGTGCTTCCCGTGTGGTCCCATCAAATCGGTGTAGTACTTTAGTAGAAAATTAAAAAAAAACAAAAATAATAATGCAAAAATGTACTAATTTGTTGCGATGGAAGTCGGTTTTTTAACGTGTTCAGCGTTTTCAATTATTGTTTTAATTTTTGCTTCATTGTACATCATGTGAACGGTCAGGGAGTGGAATTATCTGTGTTTCCCGATTTGTATTGTAGAGATCTGATATCTCTATATTTACACCCGGCGCCTCTTCCAACTGTGACGACCTGCTGGGGGGTAGATTCAGGGTAGATGCAATGACACTTCGTGATTAACAAATTTGTAACTACGATGAATAACTAATTTATTCACTTTAAGCTTTGCTCCGCCAGCTGGCTTATTATTGGATCGAATTAGAGATGAAAATTAAAGATTTGCGACTCTTCTTTCAAATAATATATACGACTCGATGATGAAGAGGACCTCTGTCCTGGATCAGTGCTCCATATATCCATGTGCCAGTATCAGTGCTCCATACATCCATGTGCCTGGATCAGTGCTCCATTTAGCATCAGTGAATATCTATGGGCAATATTTTTTTAAGTCTTATGTCCGAAATAAAAATATGCGAGTTTCTCGTTTCATTCTTAGGATACAGCAGCTGAAATCGGAGTCAGGAATTTGCTTCAAATTGATTTACAGGAAGAGAATAGTTAAGATTTGAGAAAAATTAATTTATATAGTAGAATAGGAAGATTAGTGTCTGGGTGTTAAATATTTATTTATTTATTTTTATTATTTTATTCACAATTGGTAAACCCCTTGACAACATCTCACCTGGTGGTATGTAATATGAAGTATTTAAACGTATATAAGTATGTATATATCAGTCTCTGGCTCTGGTTCCCATAACACAGGGAATCCTACTTTAAGCCACATGACCATGTGTGATTTGTCCCAGAATATTTATTTTATTTATTTATTGAATTGATGAAACGAGAAAGGTGAAGATTGTGGTTGGGTCTCTTTGGGAAACTTAGGTCAGCCATAAGCTATTTAAGATCTATTTAAATAGCTATTTAAGTGAATAAATTAGTTAGTCATATAAGTTACAAATTGGTTAATCACGAAGTTTTATTGCATCTACTATAAATGTATCCCCCGACGACCAGTAGGGTGTCGTCACAGTACCTATAATTTAGGAATCTTCAAGACGAGAGTGAATAGGCACTATTTGAGCTTGCGTGTTACATCCTCGGCTGCAGCGGCACCTACCATCAGGTGAGGGCAGAAAATTGCACTCAAATTTTTAATTTAAAAAAAATAAATTAATTCAATATTATTTTTTTTTGTAATTGATGTTCCGTGAAAATGTCAACCAGTTACCCAGCTATGTAATTATTGTTATCATGTTCCATTCCAAAGAAAAATCCACAGAAGGACGGACAGACAGCGTAGGCTTAGTAATAGTAATAGGGCCCATCAAAAACAACTACCTATCTACTACATAAGAATCCTATATAAAAATAAAGTTCTAATAGTTACACCATTTATAACTCAAGAACGGGTGGACCAATTTTTATAATCTTTGTGTTAAATTAATTGTGGAATAGTGCAAGGAAAACCTAAATATGTTCATTTCAGTGTTCCACCAAGAACCTACTATCGCAAGCATACAATACTTTGTGTTTCTGCAATAGGATAATGAGTATTAATATATGATATTCATCAATAAAAAAAATATATTATCAGTCAAAAAATAATTGGTTTTAGGGTAGGGTAGGGTAGTGTCACACTTAAGGTGGAACGAAGTTAATAAAACTCTATCTAAATACCAATTGGAACGTGCTGTTTACTGTTTTCAGAAATAAATGGCAAACAGAGATTCCTGCGCGTTTATGCGGCGGCGCATTCTCGCTTTGATTTTCAAACGCTCACGCACGTTTTGTTTGCCTCAGCATTTTGTTATTGCTAATAATATGTAGCTACACGATTCAAGATTCAAGATATTTATTCAAAACTAGCTTTTGCCCGCGGCTTCGCCCGCGTGGACATCAGTTTTGCGACTGGCTTAGAGGGTGCGCGGTGCGCGAGTCGCTTCGGCTCGCGAGCGTGGACATGAATTTTCTCCAGATCCCTCGGGAACTATGTCAGGATAAGCTTATTAGTAAATCGTGTCATTTCCCATCCCCTCAACCATCTCGGTGCAAGAAATCACACAATCTATTGTTCCGTTGCGATGTTAATTAAACAAAAAAGAGTATATTTTCAGTTCCCTCGGGAATTGCATCGGGCTATGCTATTTTCACGGGATAAAAAGTAGCCTGTGTCCTTCCTTGTGACACAGGCTACCTGCATGCAAAATTTCATTAAGATTGGTCAAGGCGTTGAAGCGTGAAAAGGTAACAAACCAACAAACACATTTTCACATTTATAATATTAGTAATGATAGGTGCAAATTACACTCTTTCTGATAGTCATAAAATAGTGATTACATAATTTCATTTGTAAAAAATCAAGAAATAAACGATCATTAATTAATAACGTCAAAATCCAATCCGTGATATAAATAAAAAAAACAAACAATGTCATTAGAACATGACAACAATATGACACGAGAAGTCATGAACGCCTTTGAAAAGTGTAGGCCAGTTCACACGGACAGCACCCGGTCACGAGTATAACACGAGAGTCAGCCATGGCTCCTCTAACCATATTAGAGGGAAAGGAACGACTCGGCTCCCGATGCGCCACCATCCGCACGAACATCTCGCGTTCGTGAGTTTTCACGATGAATGAAATAATTTTAGTAGCTAACAGTTACAACACTATTTGCATTCGTACATTTTTTTTAAATTCACAATTGGTAAGCCCTTGCCATCATCTCACTTGATGGTAAGTGACGATGATGCCGAAGATGGAAGCGGGCCTACCAAGATTCCCCAACGCAATGGAGAACTGGATATCTTATCTTCATGCCGGAACACATCAATGTTTTTAACACACTGATGTTTGGCGGCAAGACTTAGATAAGATGGTGGTAGCTAGCCAGGCGGGCTTAGAAAATGCCCTACCACCAAACAAACCGAGTCTTACAAGTTGACCCCACCGGGATCCGAACCCGCGACCTCCTGGAGTGAAGCGAATGGAATAACCATTACGCCACGGAGGCGGTTAAAATTACATCTTAGTCTTAGTAGTAGTATTAAGTTAAATCTTAGTCTATGACCTTCGCTGATACCAAAAGTTGTTAGTCTGCAAAGCTTAGTCAAAGAATACCATGTTTTGTGCTCATTTTAATATCTTATTTAAAACTAGATGATGCCTGCGGATTTGTCTGCGTTGATATCGAGGGTGGTCGAAGTAGCCTATATGTTAATCCAGGTCCTAATCTGTCTACCTACCAAATTTCAGCCAGATCCGTTCAGGAGTTTTTGCGTAAAAGAGTAACAACATCCATACATACATCCATAAATACAAATTTTCACATTTATACTAGTAGGATGACCACGTCCATTGAAAGCCACTGTTATCTTACAGAGCTAAAGTTAGAATAGAATAGAATAGAATAGAAAGCTTTATTTGCCTTTAAATAAGGTAATTATAAAAGGTCTTACAATAGTTTTAGAATAGATTAGATTAGATTTATTCATCACACGACACAAATTCATAAAATATACATGTCAAATTATAAAATATGTCAGTGGTGAGGTAATCGTCAAAAATTTAATTTACAAATTAACAAAAACAAAATGTCAAATTACAAAAATTAAAATGTCAAAAAGTAAATTGAACAATGAGTAAATAAATATATCACAATACATGAAGTATATCAGTATTTCATTTTTCAAAAATTCGTCAATTAAATAATATTAACTTATTTAGCTACTTTAGTAATGTTACCACTAGGTTTGTTAGCTTTGTTCTTGAGAATTATCTCAAGAGCTTTCTAACTGGCCAGGGTGAGTCGCCGAAAAGACCACCTTTGCCGGCCTTTATTCCTCCAAGCTAGACTAGTATACATTTTATTATGTTCGCTTCGTACGCGTTGACGCATTGTGCGTTTCAGGGGCAAGAAATGTCCTACCTCAATGTCTCAATCTACTAGTATATCTGCTCTGGGTCAATGTCATCAGTCAGAATCAATAATGTGAGTCATTGTTCTGCCGAATTTCTGAAGATCAAAGTCTAAAACATGATTGGGAACGATATACAACAATCACAACAACAACCAAGTACAAAATTCCAACACAAATTTTTGTTTATGTTAATTCCCTAAAAAGTATTGAACCGATTTTGATAAAATTTATATGAAACCATCATTAAAAAAAAAGAATCATCCAAATCGGTTTACAATTGACGAAGACATCGTGTAACAAACACACAAAAAAACATCATTCGAGTTGAGACCTCCTCCTTTTTAAGGGTTCCGTACCCAAAGGGTAAAAACGGGACCCTATTGCTAAGACTTCACTGTCCGTCCGTCCGTCTGTCTGTCTATCACCAGAGTGTATTTCATGAACCGTGATAGTTAGACAGTTGTTTTCACAGATGATGTATTTTTGTTGCCGCTATAACAACGAATACTAAAAATTAGAAAAAGTTAAAAAATAAGGGGGGTCTCCATACAAAAAACGTGTTTTTTTTTGAAACGTAAAGAAACTAGCACACTCTAGTAAGATGGTACGGAACCCTTTGTGCGCGGTTCTGACTCGCACTTTACCGGTTTTTTATCCCGTCTTTCAAGAAAAAAATTAGCCATCCAGGAAAAAATTTAGCCCCGTCTAGTATGATCTAACAAGCACTTTACCGGTTTTTTTAAAGTTCATTAAAACGGTTATGTAAATAAACAAATTATTGAATATACTAGTCGCGCGCGCACCTATGTTGTACGAATCAAGTATTCTCAACCGGTTCCGCAAGTAGTTCGCAAAATACTGAATAATACTGATCTCTATCAGGTTTGTTTGAATCACCAGTTCATTAATCCCGAAAACAATCATTATGTGCAATCAATTCATCATTATATCAGCCGAAGGACGTCCACTGCTGGACATAGGCCTCCCCCAAGGATCTCCACGACGACCGGTTCTGCGCTGCCCGCATCCAGCGGCTTCCCGCGACCTTCACCAGGTCATCGGTCCACCGAGTGGGAGGCCTGTCTACACTACGCTTTCCGGTGCGTGGTCGCCACTCGAGAACTTTACTACCCCAACGGCCATCTGTTCTACGAGCAATGTGCCCCGCCCACTGCCACTTAAGTTTAGCAATTCTAAGAGCTATGTCGGTTACTTTGGTTCTCCTACGGATCTCCTCGTTTCTGATTCGATCACGTAGAGAAACACCGAGCATAGCACGCTCCATTGCCCTTTGGGTGACCTTGAGCCTTCTTATGAGGCCCATAGTAAGCGACCATGTCTCAGTTCCGTATGTCATCACTGGCAACACACACCGGTCGAAGACCTTGGTCTTAAGACACTGCGGTATCTGGAACGTAAAGATATTGCGAAGCTTCCCGAACGCTGCCCAGCCGAGTTGGATTCGAAGATTGATCTCTTTCTCGATCAATCAATTCATACCAAAGTTGAAATATACCTATTGTAGCTGAGCTATGCTAAACTTCTCATATAGCTGATGGCTTCGCTCTCCAGCTAAGTTGTTTCCTCTACTTAGTCGTATTTAACGGTCAGTAAAGTTCGCTAACTTGACCTTCGCCGGCCACCATATAGCCCTTGGAATCACAATAAGAAGACCATAAAAAGTTAAGTTAAATAAGAAATAATGGGTTTGACTGCCGCTCCAGATCCTTCCTGGTGCAAAGTATATTTTATAGCAATACAGCCTGGCAATGCTGCGAGCCTGATGGGACCCTTTGCACCAGGAACGATTATAGGTGGATTATTTATTATTAGTTCTGTATATTAAGTTATTCTAAGTTTTTTAACATTATTGTACATAGGTTTTGATAGTAAAGAGGAAAGAAGACCATATGACAAGTCAAACTGTTTATTTTATTGCATTTTTTTACCCATCGAGCTTTTTTCCTTCGTCATTGTTTTTACCTGACTGTGACAACGCCCGTTTTTGAGCATGCGCGGTGATGTGCTGGATTTTGGCGCTATGATACGTTTTGTTGTAGGAATCATCTGAATTTCGTGGGATATTTTTTTTACTCTTCTAACTTTGATTTTTTATTTAGTAAGTTCAATCCCAATTTATGAGATAAGATAAAGTAGTGTATGAAACGGCACATAATGGAACTGTTTATCAATTCAGTCACAAACACTTCCTACTAATATTATAAACGCGAAAGTTTGTATGTTTGGATGTTTGTTAGTCTTTCACGAAAAAACTGATGAACGTATCTGGATGAAGTTTGGTAGGTAGATAGAGTAGGATCTGGATTAATATATAGGCTACTTTTATCCACGCTCGCGTGAAAGTCATAGAAAGTATGTTCACGCGAGCTAAGCCGCTGGCAAAAGCTAGTAAGAGTAATAAAACATAGCAATTATCACTACACATGACTTGCGTGTTACAATTCAACTATACGTGCCATAAACTTGACTACTGTCTTTGTTCTTGGCTACTGTCTTCTCTCTTATCGTGTGGCACAATTAGCCGTGCTATCCAAGGGATATTGCACTTAGCATCACCCGCGGTCACGTGTCGTGTATTTAGATTTACACCTACGGATGTGTGCAACGCGACCTTCATACACATCTGGTATCAGATGTGCAGGTTTCCTCACAATTTTATCCTTCACAGTTAAAGCAATCGTTGAAAATATGTACGAAATTTTCGAAAAACTCATTAGTACATTGGCGGCATGGATTTGAACCCGGAACCTCTGGTTAGGAGGACCGAGTCGTTACCGTTAAGCCACCGCAGCTTTTTTCCTTTGTAATCTACAGTAAGTACAGATGCCAGCACATCAAGCTACGCTCGTGGTGCGATTCTGATCAATACGAATACGGCATAAGAACGGTACAAAGTCCAAAGTGTCGAGCTTGATGTGCTGGCTTCTGTACCATCAAAGAATAAAGACTATTTACTACGTCTGTGTGTCTGTGGTCGTTAGTATACGATTCCCCGCAGATCCGAAAATAAATAAATGTGAAAATGTGCTTGTTTGTTAGCTTTTCACGCTTCAACACCTCAACCAATCTTGACGAAATTTGGCATAGAAGTAGCCTGTGTCACGGGAAAGGACATTCTCTATCTCCTATAGGTTAGAATTACCCATACTGACCCTAAAAAAAACTCACCTGTATTGTATAATTATGTTTATTACTATTAACATACATATGGCCACTCCTTGCCGCTCTCTAAATTAAGACCTCACCCCCTCGCTCGTCACCCAGATTGATACAGATTGGCGCTAGTTTGGTTCTCGAACGTAAACCATTTCTCCGTGATTTCGTTTTACCGTCATTTGTTTTTAGAAATGTCATTTTACGCCCGTTATTGTATGAAGTGTCCGGGGTTTAAAAGAACCCTCTCCACGCGAGTTTCACTAGCACTTCGCCAAGGTTTTAAAGTAAACAGTGAAGTTCCTACAGGCCGTAAATTTAACACTGTTTCACTGCACCACAACCATGCGCCTGGGCAGACTGCACGCAAACAGGACCATTATAACCGGTTATTAAAAGGCACAGATCACACAACAATCTCGTTTTATTTCCACTGCTTTTTATGAGTCTGTTTCCTTGTTTGAAGTCCGAAGGTTTTCCTCCAGCGTGCGAGGAAGAACAGCTCACAATATAATGTTACTTAGTGTATACTACTCTCTGCAAATTGCATGAGCAGATCACGCAGGTTAACTTACTTTTAGCACGGACATTATCTGGATGGGTTTGCATTTTTCTCGACCGTTTCCATGCTTCGCAGGCCATGTTTAGCCGTTAGTGCCGATTTCCATCCGTAGATGGCAGTCGTTTAGCCGTGTCTGACGCCATAAGGGCGGCTTCTAAAAAAATATTGTGGGGGTTCGCTACTAGGCTTACATGTCCAACCCGGACTTGGCCGGTGGCCCCCGTGTGTGGTGGGAAGGGACCCGCACTCCAGCAGTTGATATGTTTGTAGGGAACGGCTGTGTTCCTACCCTCGAGAACAAAGGGAGTTATCTCCGCCAGGCGAGGTGGTGTGCCTGGGGTCCGGCCGTGGACCAACCGTGTATGGTTGGTGCTTTTATACAGGGTGACTGGTAAGTAGTGCAAATCCTTTTAAGGTGATAAACTAAATCTAATTAAGAACAAAAAAAGGCATATTAACTGGGGGTCGGAAATCAACGGTTTTCGAGTTAAAGCCCATTTAATTTTTCAATTTTGTACGTAAAACACATTTGTTTAAATGTTTTGTGATTTTCCAAAAAAAACTAAAATATAGTCGACTTGCAAAATACGATAAAAACTTCCTTATTTTATCATCTTTCCATTAAAATAAAAAAAGGTAAAAAAATACAAATAAGACGTAACAAAAAACAATGATTTCTGTCAAAAATGTGCAAGCATTATTTTTTTTCAAATTCCAAGATTTATGATGTTTTTCTCATTAACAGAAATCTATGACCCTCTACCATCATAGACTAACTTTGATTCATAAGCTCATCCAAAAATTCGAACTTGATTTTTTTCATACAAAATTGTTGGATAAATTAGTATGGGACCTAAGACACCCTTTTGACAACAATCATTGTTTTTTGTTGCAATTCATTTGTATTTTTTAACTTTTTTTATTTTAATGGAAAGATGATAAAATAAGGAAGTTTTTATCGTATTTTGCAAGTCAACTATATTTTAGTTTTTTTTTTTGGAAAATCACAAAACATTTAAACAAATGCGTTTTACATACAAAATTGAAAAATTAAATGGGCTTTAACTCGCAAAAACCGTTGATTTCCGACCCCCTATTAATATGACTTTTTTTGTTCTAAATTAGATGTAGTTAATCCCCTTAAAAGGATTTGCACTACTTACCAGTTACCCTGTATATACATATGAGCAAGGAAATGTAGATAGTGCGTTGTAGATGCTTTGTTAATAGCCTTCTTGCGATGATGGTGCCATCTATCGAGATGTAACTTTCCATATAGTTTGACCGATGGTCCAGTCTTGAGCTGAGGTATGTAGTTGTTAGTGGCGGGTACTGCAGATGTCGCCACATGTTTATAGGTTATTAACAATAATTGGTAACTTTAACCTCCTCCGTGGCGTAATGGTTAGTCCATTAGCTGCACACCAGGAGGTCGCGGGTTCGATTCTCGGCGCGGTCAACTTTGTAAGACTCGGTTTGGTTGGTGGTAGGGCATTTTCATAGCCCACCTGGCTAGCTACCACCATCTTATCTAAGTCTTGCCGCCAAACATCAGTGTTAATAGCATTGATGTGTTCCGGCTTGAAGATAAGATAGCCAGATCCCCATTGCTTTGGGGAATCTTGTTAAGCCCTCTTCCATCTTCGGCATCATCGTCACTTACAATCAGGTGAGATGATGCCAAGTGCTTATCAATTGTGGATTTAAAAAAATGGACTGATGCTGCGTTAATTACGCATCCTCTATTAAGGTCTACCGACACGCGATGGTTGAGGATAATAATGAGTGATCACAAGTGATGTTAAGTTCGATATAAGGCAGCCGCCTTATTATCCCTTGGCATGACACGTCTAATATTGTAATACGATAAAAAACCGCCAAGTGCGGGCCACCGAGGGTTCCGTACCACCACACCGCTCCACAAAACTATGACAATGATACCTATTCACTACAAACAAAATACATGAAACACGAGCGACAGAAAAACTTTTTTTCTTTTAATGCAGTTCGGACTCCTTAGCGCGAGCACGACTCACACTTGGCTAGGTTTTTTTTATTTGTTGTTTAACTTCTGAATTAGTACTATAATGACACCAAGTTTCACGCTTGTGTGTATGACTGTTTTTTTACGATAGAGCAAAATAAAAAAAAAACATAATATCATGTGAACGCATAATCAACTGTAGTAGTTACCGCACAGGCATTAATTGCACCGTATGACATTACCGCTCAGTGAACGCATAATCACATAAGTGGATACCATCCAAGCATTAATTTCACCATATGGAATTACGGCCCATTGACATCACCTAACAATATATTCACTCATTTCACCATTTGGAATTACGGCTTATTGACATCACCTAACAACATATTCACTCATTTCACCATATGGAATTACGACCCATTGACATCACCTAACATCATATTCACTCATTTCACCATATGAAATAACGGCCCATTGACATCACCTATCAACATATTCACTCATTTCACCATATGGAATTACGGCCCATTGACATCACCTAACACCATATTCACTCATTTCACCATATGGAATTACGGCCCATTGACATCACCTAACATCATATTCACTCATTTCACTATATGAAATTACGGCTCATTGACATCACCTAACAACATATTCACTCATTTCACCATATGGAATTACGGCCCATTGACATCACCTAACACCATATTCACTCATTTCGCCATATGAAATTACGGCCTATTGACATCACCTAACATCATATTCACTCATTTCACCATATGAAATTACGGCCCATTGACATCACCTACCATCATATTAAAATTTGCTGTCTTACTTAAAACAAAAACAATTATGACATCCGCTAAAAACAATTTGTGGTATTTTTTTTATTTTGATTTTCGGCTTGGTTCTACCGATGATAAAAAAAAGTTTTTTTTTTTTGTATGGGGACCCCTTCATTTTTCACTTTTTCTAATCTAGATATACTTCTTTGATCCAAGCTAGGATAGTCATTCATTGATACAATCATCGACAACTTGACATTTATGCAAAGGTTTTGCTGCCAAATAATTTGTATACATTGAACATTTGAAAGACATAGTTTAGGTAACAACTCACGAAGTTAAGCCTTTTTATATGGGGCCAACCTGGCAGCATATCGAATAAAATAAGAATCATTAAAATCGGTTCACAATCTGCGGAGATATCGCGTAACAAACATACAAAAAAAAAACATACAGTCGAATTGAGAACCACCTCCTTTTTGAAAGACGGTTGAAAACAAAATGTACCTACTAAAATAGTATCATGCTTATAATAGCGGGCACCATGGACCGGCCCTACTTTAGTATTTAACACAAAGAAAACTAATTATTTTGATGACAAATATAATATTTAGTAAGTAGGTACAAGAAGCTAGATATAGAAATAAGAACAGGTGTATAAGAAAACAAAAAAAAATATTTCTTTAGTTAGAAAGTATTTTCATCTGCTGCGCACAATGTTGCACTTTCATTCATTCATCTACCTAGAAGTGAACAATAAATAATATATTATGTACATATAAAGATCGCCTCGATCAATGTCAATTATACTATTATGTAGCAATTACGGCATCGATCTAGGACTTCTAGTAATAAGCTGAAGTAGGTCACGTCAAGTTATCACGGCATTATACAAGCGATCGACCTCGATAAAAAATTAAATCTTAATGCGCAAATTACAAAACTTTTTATTACTTTCAAGCTATAAACGTAAAGAAGAAAGAATAGTTCGAGATTTATATTAAAATATACCTACTGTTGTGCACCAACTTACAAACACAACAATATTGGCAACAACAATTATTCACCTATTTTGATACAATTTATATGGAATGATTCTGGAAGCATAACCTATCAATTAAAAAAATAATCATTAAAATCAGTGAGCTGAGGTGAGGTGCAGCTAAACGCACTCAAATTTTTTATAAAAAATAAATAAAAAAAGTTATAATCGGCGAAGACATCGCGTTCTTTTATATACAAAAACATAAGAGTTGAAATGAGAAGTCCTTTTTTGAAGTCTGTTCCTAGACCAGATCAATAATGAATCTACTATCATAGTTGTTGTATTGTTCGTTGCCGAAAAAACAGTAAATAAGAAATTGTTGCCAAATATGAAATATTTCCCGAGAAAGAGTATTCTTCTATAGATAGAAAGGAAACCCGAAGATAAATCTGTGTTCGATAAGTTTTCCTTTACAATCTTGTCGAAACTGTACATTTAAAGCCGCGATTACACTTCACTACATGAAGTGCACTACATCATTTAGGACACTAGATATGTGCTAGATATAGTGAGTGTAAATGCATGTAGGAAAGTAGGATCCTAACTTAGGACGATAGGAAGAGCCCTTTAGTTATGTACGCCTAGTGCGGTCTTACCTTTAAGGCGAGGTATCGATTGGAACAGTTGTCTCTCTTTTTCTTTATGTGTAAAGAGTAAAGAAAATAACCTCACTTTCTCACTTTTTCAATGGTTTTTCGTTTCAATCAAAAACTACAATGAAAGTTTGAAAAATAATAACATTACTCACTTTATATTATCATAACATATATTGTTATATATTTTTTTTAATTTATACTTCAAAATATTAGTCTTAACTAGAGTTGAAAGTTACGGTGTAGACTTATCTGGGATTTTTTTTCTACCGAGCCAAAACTGCTCAATCGTGTTTCTAATAGCTTTTGACTTTAAGGAACATCATCAAAAATAAGGGTCTTTTTTTCAACCTTTTGTTTTCTATCGTTTAGGAGTAATTGACGTCAAAAATAACGAAAATCTGTAATATTACCGCCTTAATTTTTACTATTCAAGAGTATAACAACATAGAGCATTAAACCAATATAACAATGATACCTATTCATTTCAACTAAGACATCAACAAGAGCTTCAGTTTAGGATCTTTAGTTTATCTCTAATTATCTCTTGTTTTTTTAAAATATACTTTTATAAATATTGACATATGCATGCTGAAACTGTGAAAAATACATTTGCATGCCATCTCTACTTTGGCTTAACATAAGAGCTATTAATTTTTTGTACATCTTCTAACACCATGCTTAAGAGCAAAAAAAGAATTATTACTATTATTATTCACAAATATAAAATTAGAGCCTCTCTGCTCACTTGGCACGAGGCGAAGTGGCAGGAGCACCTCCAGCGGAAGCACAGTCGGCTGGAGTTCAGTGCGACGGGGAGAGAAAGCGTCGAACTATCCGGGCGTTGTCGAGGAGGACTGCTTTCTGCATTGCTGCAATTATTGGTCTGCCTCGGAGTTCCAGCCGCCTATTATTATTATTATTACTATGAGCGCGAGTACGACTTACACTGTCTTGAAAGGTTTTTATCGTTGTTTTATTTAGAACAAGTATTATAATCTTAATCACATCTAGCTTGACGATTTAATACCTACCGAGTTTATACAGTTGTTACCGTTTTTTTACGATAGAGCAAACAAAACCTTTAAAAAAAGTTTCTTGTAAGGGGACCCCTTATTTTTTCGCTATTTGAATTTTTATCATTTGTTGGTAAATTCGTCTAACGCGAGAAATTCGGATGGACGGACAGACAGCGTAGGCCCATGTCAGTACATTTATGAAAATATAATGTATGTACGTAAAAATCTGCATCTCTTTTCACTGAATAGTGACAGGCACAGTCGAAATCTTCGGAATAGGAATAAACTTCAAGTAACTTATACCAGACTTAGCAAAATTAATAAGTCCTTTGTGGGACAATGCTCACTCATGTATAACAAATTACCCGATGATGTCTTAAATTTGTCAGAAAAACAGTTTAAAAATTGTGTCAAAAGAAATCTTTGTAAAAAAGGTTATTATAAGACATCCGAATAATTAAATGACAAAAATGTATGGGTACACAGCGTTTCTTCTATCAACACTACTAATCATGTTTAATAGCAATAAAATGATAGACAACCTAAGAAATGACGTGAAAGCGACAAACATGACAAGTCTAGTACTTCTTTTAATATTTTTATCTTAGCATTGACATGAGTGGTGCATGCTCGCTTGAATGTTTGTGCGGATGAGGGCGTATCGGGAGCCGGGGCGTTCCTTTCCCTCTAATATGGTTGATGGGAGCGATGGCTGACTCTCGCGTTAAACTCGTGACTGGGTGCTGTCCGTGTGAACTGGCCTATTCTTGTCAAAGGTATCAATGACATTCAATAACTTTTATGTATAACTTTTCGTGTTATATTGTTTTCATGTTCTAATGACATAATCTGGTTTATTTCAAGGATTGAATTTTGACGTTATTAACTAATGTCTGTTTATTTCTTGATTTTTCACAAATGATATTATGTTATTATTATTTTATGATTATCAGAATGAGTGTAATTTGCACCTATTTTTATTAAAATATCTTGATTCTTGAATCTTAGTAATAGGATCTAATTAACTGATAAGGAACCCTAAAAATTCCATACAAATCACAACGATGCGAATGCCTTTGTTCTATAAAAAAAGTCTGAATAGTGAGCTCAGATTAATAGTTTTTATTGGTCATAACCTGAGGTCGCAACATTCAAAATACCCAGATATTCCGCTAATAGCTAGGTGGCCAGGTCGTCGGCAAACATCAATCAAATTTACAACGGATTGTCTGCGCCCCACAATTCTTTTGTCTCCCAAAATAGCCTGTTAGTTGTTCAGTTGCAATCGTTCCATTGTGGAACAGCGCTTCGGCAGAGGGCATTTCCATTTGGTGAAACAGTCGTGTCGTGAATCGGATCGGACTGCATTAAAAATAAATTCTAAAATATGATTACCTAAATAGATCTCCTCTTGAAGTTTCAAAAAACCTTACTTGTTTTGCTTTTCCATCACGTCTTCAATTTTTAATTGATCAAATTCACAAAATAAGTTCGTCAATGACGCTAAAAATCTATGTCGTCACTTGTGGGTATTTCAAAAATTTTTAGAACAACATTTCGTTTTTGACAGATCATAAAAAGTAACTCAAATGACTAGCAGACCGATCCCCTATTGTATAATTTCATAACATTTTTTTTGCTACAATTTACGACAGAAGTGTATCTCTATAGGGAGTTTCGTAGCATTAATTCAATGAAAAGGAATAAGCTACAAGAGGGGTTACATTGATCCAATATTAATGATTTATTTTTAACCGACTTCAAAAAAGAAGGTTTTCAATTAGATTTTTTGTTTTTGAGTGTATGTTACGCGATTTATCCGCCGAATATGAATCGATTTTAATGATTATTTTTTATCTGAATCATATTATTAATATTATAAATGTGAAAGTTTGTATCTATGGATGTTTGTAACTCTTTCACGCAAATACTACTGAACGTATCTGGCTGAAATTTAGTAGATAGACAGATTAGGACCTGGATTAACATATAAGATACTTTTTTCTACGCTCTGGCTCGCGCACTGCGCACCCTCGAAGCCAATCATAGAAACTAAAAGCTAGTAGAGTATACAATAGCTTTAGGGTGGTCCCGTATGAATTCTATCAAAATCGGTTTAGTACTTTTTTAGCAAGTCTAACTTGGCGATTGAAGTCGTTTGTTTAATGAATAATGTTTTAACGTGTTTAGCTTTGTCAATTATTCGAATAGATTAAGTAGTTTCTTTCGTAAATCTTTATTTGAACGAAACACACCTATTTACGTTTATTACAGTGTGCAGGCGCCTTTTAGCACAGTCAGTAAAATCAGTAAACAAATTAAATGTACGTAGAGAAACTGAAGGACAGATTGCTCAGTTATAAACGAGAACATAACAGGTTCTAGTACTCGATGGTGGAGTTGCGAGTCCCTAATTATCGCAACAACATTCTAATGTCGAAACACTGCAAATCATTAAAAGATACGGTTTTACGACCAATCTAACCACAGACCCTAGTATACAGCAAGGACTAGTCCACCTGGGACGGAGAGGACTTGAATTCCGCCTTGGAAATGTGGTCAAGAATGGAAAGGAACGAATTGCCTCTCGTACATACTCTACCGATACACTAAACTACACACATAAATTATTTTTACCCAACAGCCCAAGAAGGAGAAAGGTACCTATTGTTTTTTGGGTGTCTTCTTCTTTGTGGTATCCTCGTGGCTAAGGGACGTGACGTGCACGTGCCACCACAGCTCTCCAGGCCACTCGATTTTGAGCTCTGTGTATATTAGCCTGCAGTGTCATCCCGGTCACTTCTTTTATCGCATCGGCCCATCGCATATGCATTCGTCCTCTACTCCTCTTTCCGTCCATGCGGCCAGTGACGATATGCTTTTCCAAGCTGTCTGATCCACACCTGACCATGTGACCAAAGAATTTGAGGATTCGTTGCATGCAGGTGGAGGAGAGCCTCGTCTTTATGTTGAGTTCTTCGAGGATAGACTCATTTGTGCGGTGCTTAGTCCATGATATTCGGAGCATTCTGCGCCAGCACCACATTTCGAATGCATCTATCCTGCGACGAGTTCGAACTTTTATAGTCCAGGTTTCTGAAGCATACAAGAATATCGAGAAAATAAGAGTTCGCATGAGTTTGATTTTTGTTTTGCGGTTTATGCTTCTGTTTCTCCATATCTTCTCAAGTCTCTTTACTGCTGCTTTGGACATCTGTGATCTCCGAATAACTTCTTGGTCGCAGTCGCCATCATCACTGATTTGTGATCCTAGGTACACGAATTTATGCACTGCGTCAAGGTCGCTCAGTTCATTTGTTCGAGACAACGCCGGTACGATCCACGATTATGAATTTAGTTTTGCTCCTGTTTACATGGAGTCCGTATTCCTTGCTGATGTGTTCAATCCTTGCGAGAAGTTCAGCCAATTCAGACTCGGAGGCGCCTATGATAGTGGTGTCATCTGCATAGCGAAGATTGTTCAGAAGGTACCCACCAATGCGAATATGCCTCCCTCCCAGTCTTCTAAAACCCGTCTCATTATGTGTTCACCGATGAGATTAAACAGTTGCGGTGATAGGATGCATCCTTGACGCACTCCTCTTTCAGTCTTGAAGGGTTGTGACACGCTATCCTCCAGTCTCACTCTTGAATTACTGCTTAGGTATAGACTTTGCACAAGAAATGTTAGGTGTTGGGGTATTCCCATTTCGATGTTCTATTATTAACTGCAAAAACATTTTTTTAAATATACATTTGAAAAGACTACGAAACCCTACTTTGCGCGAGTACGACTCACACTTGGCCGTTTTTTCCATTTGCTTGTGTGGGCTTTGAATATATTTATATATGTATCTACACAGTAACTAATCATATGTATAATAATTTATTGAAAACAAATGTATAAATAAAACTATGACAAAAACGCAACCACCAGGAACTATCGGATGCTGTTTATCATCAACATTGCTGCTAGTGTTTCCTGCAATGAATTAAACTAAATCGAGTAAATATATATTTACTAATATTATAAATGTTAAAATGTGTTTGTTTGTTACCTTTTCACGCTTCAACACCTCGACCAATCTTGATGAAATTTGGTATGCAGGTAGCCTTTGTCACTGGAAAGAACATAGGCTACTTCTTAACCCGTGAAAATGGAATAGTCCGATGCAGTTCCTGAGGGAACTGAAAAAATACTCTTTTTTGGTAAATTTCTTTAAAATCGCAAGGGAACAATGTATTCTTATGCAATATTTTTTGCACAGATATGGTTGAGGGGGTGGGAAATGACATAATTTACTTATTAGCATATTCTGACATAGTTCCCGAGGGATCTGGGGAAAACTCATTTCCATTATCGCGCGCGTCGGCGGCGTCGCAACGGAACAAGTGACTTTTTTATAGATTTGGTTGAGGGGGTGGGAAGTGACATAGACTGCTAATCAGTATAGCCCGATATATTTTCAGAGGGACCTGGAAAAAAAATTTACATATACGCTCACGAGCCGCTTGCGGCTTACGCCCCACTCACCCTAACGATGTCCACGCAGGCGAAGCCGCGGGAAAAAGCTATTATTTACTAAATGTCATAAATAAACAATCCTTACTAATATTATAAATGTGAAAATGTGTTTGTTTGTTTGTTACCTTTTCACGCTTCAACGCCTTGACCAATCTTTATGAAATCTGGTATGCAGGTAGCCTGTGTCACGGGGAAGGACATAGGCTACTTTTATCCCGGGAAAATAGCGTAATTTCATGCAGTTCCTGAGGGAACTAAACAAATACTCGATTGTTGTGATTTTTTGCACAGAGATGGTTTACTAGGTGGGAAACGACATAATTTACTAATAGCCCTTAAAGACAGTCATAAAAACGATGTCCATAAAAAAGCTAGAAAGTTTGTAAGAATGTATGGATGTATGTTTCGTACTCTTTCACGTAAAAACTACTGGCTGAAATTTAGTAGGTAGACAGATTAGGACCACTGATTAGGCGCACTGCGCTACATCGAAAAGTCATAGAAACGTTTTCCACGCGGGTGAAGCCGCGGGAAACAGCTAGTATCAAATATTTCAATAAATTTCAAAAAAAGGAAATTTCAAAATATATAGTAACTGCGATTTATATTGTGTTTACGTAGATATTGGTTATTTATGTAAAAGATTTCTTTATAACTTTACTCTGGCCAACTCACTTAGCTGAAATTCTTGTCAAACGACAAGTTAAGTAATAAAAACCATTAATTTTTCCCTTCAAAAAAACTAATTTTGTTTGATTGCATATCACTGCAATATTAAACTGTAGTGTTACACTGCAGTTGAAGAAACCAGTTAAATCCACCAAGTCTTTCTCTTATCAAGTGCGACAATTATAACCGTTTTATCCAAGGGAAAGACGGAGGTTACCTGGTGTTACACTTAGAATCACCCGCGATCACGTGTAGGGCATTTAGATTTACACCTACGGACGTATACAACGCAACCTTCATACACATCTGGAACAGATGTGCAGGTTTATCCTAATGATGTTTTCCTTTACCGCTAAAGCAATCCGTAAGTAAACTTCACGACCTCATTCCCCTAGCTCCATTGCACCGTCGAAGCGTTATGCTTCCTCATTTATTATGCGAACAGCAAAGGAGTGGAACTCCTTGCCTGCGTCAATGTTTCCCGATTCCTATAATTTGGAGATCTTCAAGGCAAGAGTGAATAGGCATTATTTGAGTTTGTGTGTACCATCCTCGACTGCATCATCCATCAGTTCCCATCAGGTGAGTTGCAGTCAAACACACTCAAATTTTTAATTTAAAAAAAAATACTCCGAGACCTACCTTATTCAATAAATGATTTCGGAAAAAAATATCTATTGTATAATGTTTTTCAGTAACAATGTTTACTTATTATCTATATTTATATTAGTATTATTTTCAGTATGAGCTACTGAGTTCTTATTATTATTTTATTTGTCCAGTGACTAACCCCACCAAATGTTTATTGAATTGATTTTTAAATAATAAATAATGGAATGCAATATCTAACTAATCTTTTGTCCCACTATCCTTGCAAAATTTATACTATTCTAGTATCCAGCGGCCATATAACTAGGGGCACAGCCAGTACAAATTATTTAAGTAAATATCTGATAATGATACCACAGATAAAGAGTTGGTTATCAGTATACAAACAAACCCATAACAAAGAGACACGTGACATACACAATGGATAGATTAATTCATAGCATAGCATTTAAAAATAATTACTGCATTGTTTGAAAAAGTGAAGAAGGATAAGTATGGTTGACAAATAGGTATGTCCAAGAGTTGTAAAGTAATGACACAAAGATCTAATTGGGTATGCTAAAAAAAAAATGTATTTTTTTTAATTTTTTTTCTGATGGTTTAGACCATTTTGAAAAACTAATTTGAATATTTCATTTTTTAAGCCTCTAGATATTTTTAAATATTTTTTTAAATTTTGAAACCTTGATGACGTCATCGGTTCACATTACTATGAAACGAACAGCCCTATTTCACTCAAGTCACTCAAGTCAATCATTCCCAAAGGTTTTTTGGCGGGATTTGTGGTAGACGCATTCGTAGTTTTATTTTGTTGTTTTTTCATTGCACCGGCACTAGTATTACAAATCCAACAGCTAAGGAAGCCTAAATACGTCAGACCTGGCTGTATGGTCTTAGTAACCTTTGCCTTTTCCGAAACGAAACTATCACAAAGCCAACAACGAAACGTCAAAGTCAAAATTTACTTGTCATCAAACATCATAATCTATGTATGGACAAGGCCTTCAGAGTTTAAATGTTTTTAGAACCACAATAAAAATTGGACCTCTAATGAATATCTTACCCATTCAAGTATTTAATTTGAATGACGTTCTAATAATATTTGATTGTTTCAAACGTAGTTTTTGGTGGATGATAAATAAATAGTGCCTTTTTCAGTGCTCGACGAAAGCTCGTCCTCAAATGCAAGGTCCGTAATTGATATGACAAGTAAGAGTGCACGTTCCGTTTAGTGGTGAAATAAGGTTTTATTGTAAACTCGTGACGTCATAGGGGTCAAATGAAGGTTATTGTCCTTTTCCGATTTTTTTACGCAATCTTTTACTTTTTCGAGTGGAAAATGAAAAAATATGGCTTTAAATAAAAATATCTCTAAATGGTTTTTTTATTTTCATGGCTTATAAAAAATTTAGCATACCCAATTACTTTGTAAGAACTACTAGGGGCATTTAAATTGATAGACCCCAAGGAGAGCCCAAAGTAGCCACATGGTCACATGCCTTTTCATAGCTCCATGTAGAAGTGGAGTCAAGTGACAGATTTTAACTGCCTCCGTGGCGTAATGGTTAGCCCATTCACTTTACACCAGGAGGTTGTGGGTTCGATTCTCGGAGGGGTCAACTTTGTAAGACTCGTTTTGGTTGGTGGTAGAGCATTTTCATAGCCCGCCTCTTATCTAAGTCGTGCTGCCAAACATCAGTGTTAACATCTTTGATGTGTTCCAGCTTAAAGATAAGATAGCCAGATCTCCATTGCGTTGTGGAATCTTGGTACCATCAAGTGAGATGATGCCAAGGGATTATCAATTGTGAATAAAAAAATATTTAAGACAGCTAAGAAAAATAAACTTATATCTGTAACTCTCACTACAGCAACCTATGAGAGGAGTATGTCATATGGCATACTCAAATATGAGGCAGTGACAGTGATTCTAGTAGGCTATTAGTAAAAGAATTAATATAAAACCCAAGTAGAAACAGTACCGGCTTTTCAAAAGTGACCAGACAAATGACGGGGTAGGCCTGTTGTTTTTCAAAAATTCAATTTCAAATGTCAATGTAAAGCGAACAGTTTCTAACATTGATTAACCCAGCTTTTCCTGAAGATTGAAAGTCTCCAGCGGGACATTAACAGGCTTCTCGAACAGACCTTGTGTCATGAAGTATTTTTATTTTATTGGTTGAGGAGTGCTTAAGGATACCTAGTTATAGGCAGACAACTTTCCTTAAAGTTTCAAACAGACTATTTCATTCATAATGTGATGGGATATACATTGCACTTTCGTAGGCATTCTATTTATTAGTTGCATTACGAAATTGTACGGTTTCAACAATAAGAGACGACACAGCTGTTTTTGACATTTGGAAATAATACTAGCTTTTGAATATGCTGTGATAGATTAACAATCAATCAATAGAATACTTACTTTCAAATAAAATTCGTATATTAGTACTTACCGCCATCACCATCTCGAAGGGAAATTTGTGGACCCTCACGGGGGACACGTATTCCTGCACCATGTTTGTGAATCACCAATATTTCGTTTACAAAACAATAAACTACATAGACGAAAATCTTGCTATCCTTCACAATTTCACACGCCAATCATGCTTATTACAAACACAGCGTCCGTATTTATCCGTAATCCTTTCACTACCGATAGGTCAAGGACGGATATAAAATAATATTTAAACTGATTACTCTGACGGTGAACTTGAAAAATTATTTAACCATCAAACAAACAAAATGGACAGACGACCAAACGACGACGTCGGCGGACGGATCGTCGAACGAGCGAGGAGCGAACGACAAGTCGACGGCTGGGCTGGTCGGTCAACCAAAATCTGTCAGTCAGTTGAGTCAGTCAACCACTCAACAAAAAAACTCGACGTAGACATAAAGTGTTGCCAGACGACTTTTTAAAATGGTTCTAAATAATGTCCAAAAGGGCAACATCACCAGAATAATGTAAAATTGGCAAAAGTATTATTTTACAGCTCCTAAAAAGTTCTAAAATGTATGAAGTGTCGAAATTTGTTGTTGCTAGCCTGCATCGAAAAATCACGAAGTAAGCAAATCACTATAGTGACTCCCTGAAGTGAAGTCACTGATTTGTTATATTCGCTTTGGTCACTGAAATGACAATCCGACCCAAAGAGAATATAATACACTAATCCGACCGAAAAAAAACAGAAGTTGATTGTTTAGTGTTGTACTCATTTTGTATCGATTTTTTCGGACTACTTTTCGATATCGCATTTACGACTCGATTGAGTCGAATAAAAACGATTGTGGAACTCAGTCTGTAAAGTAAGGTGTCTTTACATTTTCATGCTTCAATGCCGCAACCAATCTTAACGGAATTTGGCATGCATGTAACTTGTGGCATGGGAGGACAAAGGCTTACTTTGATCCGGATTTCTTAAGTAGGTACCGTGGGATTGCTCTTTGTGAACTTTGTGTTAATTTCTTTTACAGAGCAATGAAGCGAAGGATTGTGTGATACTTTGCACAGAGATAGGTGAGGGGTACAAAGTGATACTGACACATATTAATAATTAGTATAACCTGATATAGTTTCCGGAGGAATTGGAGAAAACTCATTTGCACGCATGCATGTCGTACGCAACGGAGCAACAGATTGACGTGATATTATGCACAGAGATAGTTGCGGGGAAGGAAGTGACATAGAATAATAATTATCATAACATGGCATAGCACCCAACGGTTCTGAAGAAAACCAATTTCCACGCTCGCGAGCTGCTTGTGGCTGGCGCACCACGCACCCACAAAGACAATGAAGTCATAGAAACTATGAACACTTGGGCGAAGCCGCGGACAAAAGCTAGTACTTATTTGATGTTTTACCCATGTCTCCGACTATTTTACTGCAGTGTTTGACGCTTGTAAGTATTACAGTTTTAAAGCTAGAGCAAAAACCAAAAAAAATGATTTTAAGATTAGATTACATTAAATTTATTCATCAAACGACACAAATTCATAAAATATACATGTCAAATTATAAAATATGTCAATGGTGAGGTCATCGTCAAAAAATAAATTTACAAATTCACAAAATCAAAATGTCAAATTACAAAATTAAAATTTCAAAAACTGAACAATGAGTAAATAAATATAAATTAAAGTATATCAGTATTTCATTTTTAAAAATTCTTCAATTGAATAATCCAACAAGAAGTTTTTCAAATGGCGCCTAAATGTTTCGTCATCTGATATTTCCCGCAGTGAGGTGGGTAATCGTTCATAAATGTTGGCCCAATTACGCGCAGATTGTTCATGGCTAGTGTAGTGCACCAGGGCACAGCTTGCAACCTGCCAGTATTCCAAAATATTTCCAAAATCCTGGTTAGCTGAATGCTTGATACAGATATAATACCTCTATAATATTCGAATAATTTTTTTAAACTGGGTTTAATACATGTCGATTATAGAGAAAGTATGAACAACTCGTAGAAAATGCAATAACAGATTATTTGTACCGTCGGAACTGACGCATTAAGTGGTCCAGTATATTCACGAATCTTTAGTTGTATTTTCTCTACTAGACGATTGATGACGCTGTCATGTTACAAAAAAAGCAAACGATATGCTGCGATAATTTTTACCACCTAACCGTAAAACTACGATAGTACTAATATATATACATTGGTAAAATAGAGTTAATGAATGTTAATGTTCACACGTTGCCAACCTAGCAGTTCGTGAACCTGTAAGGAAGCCAGGCCAAATGCAAGTCTTTTTCTTTTCTGTGCAATGCGCAGTGTGTGGAAGAGCCGAAAAATGGGATATTTGCTACTCATTTCATTTTTGAATTGGCTTTATAATCATAAAACAAGATTAAAAGTCCTAGGTCAATCAGTCCTAGGTTAATCATCATATCAGTCGAAAAAAGTCCGGACACAAGCCTCCCCCAAGGATTTCCACGACGACCGGTCCTGCGCTACCCGCATCCATCGGCTTCTCGCGATATTCACCAGGTCGTCGGTCCACCGCGTGGGTGGCCTGCCTACGCTACGTTTTCCGGTGCGCGGTCGCCATTCTAGAACTTTACTACCCCAGCGGCCATCTGTCCTACGAGCTATGTGCCCTGCCCATTGCCACTTCAGTTTAGCGATTCTGTGAGCTATGTCGGTTACTTTGTTTCTCCTGCGGATCTCCTCGTTTCTGATTCGATCACGCAGAGAAACTCCGAGCATAGCACGCTCCATTTCCCTTTGGGTGACCTTGAGCCTTTTTATGAGGCCTATAGTAAGTGACCATGTCTTAGTTCCGTATGTCATCACTGGCAACACACACTGGTCGAAGACCTTGGTCTTAAGATATTGCGGTATTTGGGACGTGAAGATATTGCGACACTTCCCGAATGATGCCCGGCTGAGTTGGATTTGACGATTGATCCCTTTCTTGAAGTTGGACCTACCTAGCTGGACTGTTTGTCTCAGGTGTACATATTCTTCAACAACTTCCAGTGTAGAGCCTTTAGAGGGGTGGGTGCGACACGGACATCAAACATTATTTTCGTCTTGTCCATGTTCATTCTAAGACCCACTTGTTGAGAGACTTTAATAAGGCCATCGAGCATTCATAGTTCATAGTTATTTATTCATAATATGTCAATATATTACATGTCAAATAAATTATACTTAACTAAAATTCAAATATCAAATTATTATAAAATAATAATGAGTAAATAAAAAACAATAAAATTATAATAAAATTATTATCACATTATTTAATTAGATTTAGTATTTAAAATTTCTTCATAACTGTAGAACGCGTGCTCGATCAGCCAAGTGTTGAGCCTGCTTTTAAAGCAACTCAGGGAGGGAGCCTTGGTGCCCTCCTCGGGCAGCCTGTTATAAACAGTTGGACCCATGACGTGTAATAACTTGTCCGATTTAGCAAGCCGGCGTGGCATAGGCAGTAGTCTCCCCAAATTGCGGAGGTTACGCGAATGTACATGAATGGGTCGTTTGTACTTATCAACGTGGCTGAAAACGTACACTGCTGTCTGCAGTAAGGTTAGGATCCTAAGGTCTATGAAATATGGCCTCGCGGGAGTGTCCTGCGGCACTTGCACGATTGCTCGCACGGCTCTCTTTTGCATGCGAAATTCTGCTTAGGTCTTCCATAGTCTCAGGCCATGACCACGATATCGTCAGCGAATCGGAGGTGGGTTATGTACTTGCCGTTGATATTGATGCCGAATCCACCCAGTCCAGAAGCTTGAAAACATCTTCAGGAAGGCGGTGAACAGTTTCGAAGATATAACGACTCCCTGTCTCTCCCATCGCTGCAAGTGGATAGGTTTCGAGTTCTGGTCCTGGAGGTGAACCGACATGGTGGCGTGTTCATACAGACACTTTAACACCTCGATGTATTTCAATTTGGCACCGCGTGAGAGACTGTAGACCAGCGCAGGTTTCGACTAAATGAAAAGCTTTCTCATAGTCCACAAACGCCAAGCATACTGGCTAATTGTACTCTTCAATTTTCTGTATTATCTGCCACAGCGTATGTATGTGGTCTATGGTACTAAAGCCTTTTCGGAAACCGGCTTGTTCGGGAGGCTGGAAGTCGTCAAACCTGCATGCGAGACGATTCGTAATGACTCTAGAAAACAGCTTGTAGATATGGCTCAGAAGTGAGATGCAGCACGGTGTTGTCACCGTATTTGAAGAGGCTGTACAGGCTGAAGTCCGGGATATCTTCGGTATTGTGTCGGGCTCTTGCGTCTTTACCCAGATCGCTGACAGGCAAACTTGTGGTCGTGTACAACTGTCCGTCCGTAGAACTTCTCTACTTCTTCCACCAACTCAGTCTTAGACGATATGATCCTGCCATCCTCAGTCTTCAGCTTGGTCAGTTGGCTTAGTTGGCTTTGTCCAACAGACAGAAAACTTTTGAGACTTTGTTGTGCTCAATCGCCTCTTGAATACAATTTTTATTATACTGGCACAAATCGCGAGTCAGGGACTTATAGATCTGCCTGTTTATTTGCCGATACTGAGTAGCGTCTTCAGAGGACAGCAAAACCAATCTGCGTCTTTCTGAGTCTGAGATTTTTTTGGTTCTGTTTGAACGGCGAGTTTTAAAAATCTTAGACCAATATCTACTAATCTGTCATGCATTTCTTACTCCGTATCCAAATTGCCCCACTCTCAGCTTTCCATCGCTTCGTTTGCCCAGCTTCGCGTTGAAGTCCCCCATAACGACGGTATAATGGGTCCTGGTGCTACGTAAGGCTGTAGAGATGTCCTCATACATATTCTCTACCTTGTCGTCGGAGTGTTCCGTAGTCGGTGCGTATACCTGTATGACCTTCATCGAATACTGTTTGGTGATTCTGAGTATGAGGTATACTACCCTTGTCTAAACGCTCACGATCTGGACCACATTGTTAATGAAGGACTTGTAGACGAAAAACACGACACCACCCTGGGACAATTCGTCGCCCTCCCGGAAATAGAGCAGTTTTCCGGATTTAAGGATCATGGTGTCCTCTCTCTCTCTCTTCGGACTTCACATAAACCTATGATATCGCACCGTAACCAGCTCAATACCACACCCCGGACATTTCATACAAACGAGCGAGAAATTATATACATGTAAACAATAGACGGATCTATCGGCATCAATGCATGTAGAATTGAATCACACCGGCGGCATTGGTCACGAAATGTTTGTTAGATATTTACTGCTCGTACTTTTTACGTTTTTTAAATCATTGCTGCACGTAACAATCAACAGTGGCTACCTATTTGGTAGATAACTTACATGAATAAAAAAAAGTTTAAAACAACTGAAAAACGACTTCAAAATGAAATTCACTCAAAAGTATGAAATAATATTATTATACTTAAATACACAACATTAACCAACAATAACGAAATCAAAGGTGGGTACGAATTAAATTAGGGGCTTTAAATTTTATTTTAGGTCGGTACCAGCACACGGTTACTTACGTATCAAATGGTTTAGATTCGATGGTTTGCCAACACCGACCTCAAAAACAACTTTAAGCCTCTAATTTCATTAGTACCCTCCTTTGATTTCGTTATTGTTGGTTAACGTTGTGTATTTAAGTTACCCCTTTGTGCGCGGTTCTGACTCGCACTTTACCGGTTTTATTTTTATTGTTGATTTGTATTGAGCCAGTGCCACGATGTCTATCAGAGCTCTACGCGTCTGTAAGAAAGTCGGTGAACTTGGTTTAAGAAAGCAACATATTATATCGTAGTCACATTTCACAGTAGATCCTGGTGACCCTGGTGATATACGTGGCCCAAAGACACGTGTCCAGTTGAGGAGCCAGGGTCGTGGTGCGCATCAGAGGTTTACTCAACCGTAAGAAAAGCCAGTAAGCTTCATACAAGAAAGAACAGTGGATTTCAAATGTCCAATGACTATGTTGTAAAGAATGTTCGTGTAAGACTAGAATAATGAGAATTGACAGTAAGTCATCGGAGTTCCGTCGTAATTTCATATAAATACGCTACTAACTATTTGGCAAACCATGAATATTCATGTGATATACAACAGAGCTCCGATAAAGCAACGCAACGCCGACGCCCGTGCGGCATCGTACTGTAATGGGATATAAGGTCGTTTAAAGTAGATGTATAAATCTTCCTTGTCACTAAACCTTAATTGTCTCTCCTTGGGCTTCGTTCTATTCAGATAAATAGAAGAAATCCGAGACTCAGGGCGATAAATAAATATTAGTTGACATTCATAGCGTCTGGATAGCATACTTATGCGTGAAAACACTTTGCAAGAGATTTTAACAGCGACAGAACTATATAAACTTCGTGATTTTGACGTGTGAACAAAAGACGCGTTGTGTAGAAAAAATATTCAAAGAATCGTTCTTGTCGGGAATGGTTCACAAATGTCTTTGCGTTTGAAAAGAATAAATTACTACAGTCTGCGTTTTAAACAAGTGACACATCGGATGTAATCTAAAATGTTTATCATGAAAAACAGATACTTTCTCGTTTAAATTTTATTTTTCAGTTTAACAAACACCGAGGGCGCGGAGATTAAATCATGAGCATACCCAGCTGACCTTGGAGAGCTGGACATACCTACACGTGCTTGAGGTGCGATCGGGAAGGCTTCTTCTTCTCATGTCGAATGGGTTCTCCACTACAGCAATCTCGACCAGAAGGTGGCCGCTCCAATGGCCCTTATACCAGTATATACCAGAAGTCACGCGTTCTGACTGTACTTGTAGGAGCGTGAGACGCGAGACATGACCTCCACAGGAGGTCCCTCAACGATCAAGGAAGCTAAAACTACAGTCTTCGGACATGTGTGCTTGACTATAAATCGTGCCAAGTGTTAAAACGAATCAATGTTCTGGTTAAAAAGTGAGAAAGTGCAATTTTCGACTCTATTGGTGTAACCATAAACTTCTAGTTTGTACAACAATAGCAATAAATGTGCGTAGAAGATACGGAATAGCGTTAAGTCTAATATAAACCTTGAGGTATTGAAATAGATCACTAATTAGTATAGTTTCATTAGATAAGCTTAGCTGGATAGCCGAAGTAAAGATTGTAATGGAAATGAGGGACACTGATGTTAGAGACTCGAAAGAGAGCAGACGTGTTCCCTATTGATCATTACCTGTTGTTAATTAAGTGTATTTTACTCGTAGTACAGACTAATAATTCTATTGTAAATTAAACTTCAAGTAGATTTTGGTTTTCTCAAACTTTTGCTCTAAGAAATATCTAATAGTGGAAAGAGACGCTGATTGCTGTACGACGAGATAAATCAGGTAATCTAGTTTTGAATTGTAGTAGGTACCTAAAGCTGGATTAATGTCTATCAATGCTAGAGTTTGATTAACGTGCAAGGTTGAAGCTATCGTAGCGATGTAATAAAGTGTCTACTTTTACAAACATGGCATTCGTTCAGCTCGAGGGTATAAGCATGTATTTGTCATAACCTTTTGTTCTATTTATGTGCTATGAAATGTCTCATCAAAGTAAGGTTTTGAGGTGAATTCTTTGAACTTGTTTGAGTCACACTAGTTTGGGGAGTTGATTGATTAAGATAACGATTTAATATCAATGTTAACTATAAAATGACATAGTATTATAACTCAATAGGATTAAAATTATAGGGTCTATAATTTTGTGTGTGTCTTATATTGTGTGGATATGTTAGATTAATTAATAGGAATTAAGTATGGCCTGGCAAGTTTTTTCTCGGGACTGCTTTCTTGCCAATTTATGTTTTCTTTTGGCCCAGCTAGTCTTGGATTGGAGGGACTGTTTTAGCACATTATACCTAGCCTGGTTCAGCTTGTCATAATAATATTAGAAAGCAAAGAGAGGGGGGGGGGGGATTTATCGTTAATTATTGTAACTTTCCTTTTGCACTAAGTGGCTAGCGAGGTGTGCTAAGCTTTACCCTCCGACCGTAACGTAAATTCAAATAATCACTCACAAGGGAATTAAAACCATTTTTTTAACTCCCTATTCCAACTTTTTTTTCTTATCCCACAAATCGCCAACCCCTAGGGAATATATTATCTAATATAGTTAAAATTGATACCTATAATTTACACATTAAAGTTAGGGCCGACATTCAATTAAATTAGGTAACTTAAACTCACAATCCCATCTCATTGTGTTGAAAATTTATGGAATAATCACTTGGAATTTATACTTTGAAATTAGCTTCCGTACTAGTTAACTATTTCGTCGTTATTTGAACTGTAGGATTAGGCGAAGTTCGAAGGTTACACGAATTATTGAAAGTTAATTATTGTCCTCCCCTCAATGAGGAGTGTACTTCCAGTTTAGTATACCAATCGGTATCCTGTAACTCATCGCGTACCACGCACGTAGGGTTCTAGCAACTTTTGCAACCTTTGTATTGAAAGAATTGGTAGGTTAACGTAGTTTGAGTCAGGGTAACCGACCCGGAACGACACTTCCTTCATAAGCCAAGCTTCTTAAATTTGAACAAAACTGATCAGTACCTACCAAAGCAAAAGCAAAGCTAAATATGTGTATGTGTATGTATACATGTATTTGTATACATGTATATGTATATGTACATATATATAGCTTTGCTTTTGCTTTGGTAGGTACTGATCAGTTTTGTTCAAATTTAAGAAGCTTGGCTTATGAAGGAAGTGTCGTTCCGGGTCGGTTACCCTGACTCAAAAATATATATATGTATATACCAACATAAGGACGGGAGGTTGTGGAGAAACGAGAAGGACAGCATTCGACATAAGAGAACTAGTCTTTCAATGTCTAAATACCAATAAGATCTGGGCCCAGGATAGAACCCCTCCTTGGGGCATGAAAAGAAGCTAGCTTGAAGCGAGTTCCTGGTTATGAGATACACTAGACAAGAACTTAGTCTCCCAGGGGAGTGGATGGACTGGGAAGTCTTTCGTCTATCTAGTGTCGCGAACCGTATGACATAAGAAAGGAAGGACACAACTCATGTTTGATATATATTTGTTAACTTGTAACTGTCAACGCTTCTAGCCAAGGATTGACTCACGTTAAACTTATGGCCACTGGGCATCTGAGCTTGGTTTTGGCCCGTTCTTGAGCTAGAAGATGTTTCCCCAAGATTGAAACTTGAGACCTTCGTTCTTCACAATTAAGTGTAGGCGACCTTCAGGAAAACCAGTATTGAGATTCGCAACCTAAACTTCTTCCACGAGTCTAACATAAAAAAATAAAACAAAAAAAAAAAAAAATGACGATCACATTCCTAGGTGAGCGGATTCCGAGAGAGACCTGTTAAGGCCGGTTCGGGATCACCACAGTACTAGCACTTGTTAGACTGAGATAAGCTTTTTTTATAATAATGATTTGATAATAATTCAATTCATAGAAATATAACGTATTATTCGTTTTTATTTCCATAAAAATTACCTATTACATCATCGGAGTATTAGGGCAAGCAAGATGCATCAGTGAACGAAATCGATGAACAACGAAATAATCGAGGTCCGAAGGTGAACCCTAGGAAGGAAGTTTCTGCGTGTATAGGATAGGGTTACCGATATTTTAAGGGCATGTAATACACCACATTTTATCGACGGAAAACCTTCGCATCCTTCTCTTCTCTAAATGGCAGACATATTTATTTTCAAACTCAAACTCAAATTCATTTATTGCATAACTATAGGTATGTAAAAAGGTCTTACATATAATTAAAAAAAAACTTCTGCCATGGCTTACCTTAAGAGGTGTACAATGTCATTTTCTTAAATAACTAAATTAATTAGAAGTCAATGAATTAAATGTCAAAACTCTCATAATACATATTACACAATAATCTTCAGTCAAGTGGTAAAAATATAATTAATTAATTAAATGTCAAAACTCTCATAATATTACACATCAATCTTCAGTAGTACTAATATATATACTGTGCTTCAGTCAAGTAGTAAAAATATAATTAATTAATTTCATATTGTTATGCTGAAGTAAATGATAAAGTTTACCCTTATTATCCAAAAAAAGTTGTACACTGTAAAATTGTCTAGTCGCTAACCAAGCACTGATGCCGATTTGAAACGATTCTCGTCGTACCTACTGCTTTATGCATTCCGGAACCATATTGTATACTTGCTCTGCCATTGAGTAAAAACTTTTTTGATACAATGTGGTACGATAACTACACGAATTTAAAAGTCTATTATTATGTCTTAAATTTCTATTGTATATGTTGGAGCGCAGGGACGTGGCGCCATCTATGCATGCGTCGAGGCACCGTGTTTTTTGTCTTGAAACGTCAAGCGGTTGGCTGGGGTAGTAATAATGGTCATCTTTGGCCAAGGCGTGGTCTGTGCGAGACCGGAACCCGGAGGTTGGTGGTGTTGGTACTTGTTTGTTGGCCGGTCAGAATCGTTGTGATTATCGAAACATTGAAGACAATGCAGCCTACCTACAGAGGCTGCGACGGAGGCGCCAATTATTTTGCGAGCACTTTTGATCGAGCAGCTGAACTGTCAACTTGGGAAGCCAGCCCCGTGCCGAACTCATCGCAGTCTATAAAATAATCGGTTTTCATCCGAATCATCGTGAAGCCTCGTGTTGCAAACGTGTGTGAATATTGATTGTACACTCCAAAACTTATCGAAGACGAGTTTATTTCTTAGATACGGCCAAAACCCTTCTGATGATCCGAAATATATATTGACTGACTCATACAGGAATATGTGTTTTTTTCAAACATTGCAACTTCTTTAATATATAGGCAAGGTAGAGGCAATATTTTGTACTTAACAAAGAGAGGTTTACATGAATATCTTTGAGATAGCCCACAAAGAGCTCGAACACATCGTTTTTGTATTTTGAAAGCATTCACTATTGCATAGCTTCTATTGCGGGCCTTGAGCGCGGGGACCGAATCCAGAAATTCCGTAACGAAAAAACCTCGCGCTCCCCACTCCGACGGGCACGGAGGTGTGGCTTGAAGGCCGTGCATCGTCTAACGTCGGTCGTTTCAGTTCGGCAGTCTTCGACACGGCGTTGTGTGCGTGCGATTAGACGTATTGTACGACTCTACGAAACTCGCACGAATCGAGACGAGCTGCTCCGAAATCGGACGAATACATAAGCAGCTGTTTAAGAGAAAGTATATAGGTGTATAGGTATTTATGTACAACAGTGAATAGCTGTACTTGTAAAATTTGTGTATAAAGTGTTTTGTTTACCAAAGATATCGGTTGCCAAGGCAACAATATCGGTTGTTAAAACAATTAAAACAAACATACCTATAAGATAAAAAAGATTTGATCATTTTCGGAGAATAATAAAACTCTTTTCATAAACTGTGTATACCTCCATATGACAAAAAAGATTTGATTATTTTCTGAAGACTAAGTATTTACTTTCAAACATATATTGATGGAGCTAAAGAAGTTTTACTTCAGTCGTGTGGTCTAAAGCACACTCGTATTTTAAGCTATTGTAAGTATAGCTTTTATCGCTGGCTTTGACCCACCTTTGGCACCCCAAAAAAAAAAATTGAGTTCTAAAAACTTACAGTGCCATCTATCTATCCATCATGATGATGGTGATTGTGGTGGTGGTGATGGTGGTTGCGATGGTGGTTGCGATGGTGGTCGCGATGGTGGTCGCGATGGTGGTCGCAATGATGGTCGCGATGGTGATCGCAATGGTGCTCGTGATGGTGGTCGCGATGGTAAATAATTATAATTGCATAAGTTGATAAAAAATGCTATGCAATAGCTTTACCACGGCAGTCCCCGAGTGCCACACGTCTTTTTTTTCATCCACTCTATTATTTTCACCAAAGCGACATTCACGTCATCTTCATGTTCAAATTGAGAGTCAGATTTTACGATAACTGTACTGTCATCAGCATAGAAAACTGTCTTTTCTTTAGTACTTTTGGGAAGGTCATTTATGTAGAACAAGAAAAGCAGCGGCCCTAGAATACTTCCTTGTGGAACGCCTTTGTTATTTATCCTAAAACCTGACCTCTTGCATACAACTGTGTTAGTTTTATAACATAAGTTTTTTATCTCTGTACACTGGTACCGTCCCTCTAAATATGATCGTAACCAGTTTAGTGAATTTCCTCGAATTCCATATTTCTCCAGTTTTGATAAAAGCAACTCATGATTGACACAGTCGAACGCTTTCGACATATCAGTAAAAATAGCGGATACATTGATTTTTTATTTACACATTCATAAACACTGCGCATCAACTGATAGATTGCATAATTCGTCGACCTACCTTTACGAAAACCATTCTGTTCATTGTTAATTATGTTGTGTTTGTCTGAAAAAATAATAAGCCTGTTAAAAAGGATACGTTCAAAATTTTTTGAAAATATTGATATTAATGTAACAGGTCGGTAATTGTTTAGATCACGGTCGCCTTTCTTAAACAGTGGTTTAATTATTGATAATTTTAGCTTATTTGGAAAAAATCCCTGCTCTACTGATAAATTTATAATATAAGTTAAAACTTCTGAGATAAAGATACCAGTCTCTTTTATTAAACGAGTACATACTTCATCATAACCTACAGATTCAGATTTTTTTAAGGTTCTAATAGCTTTCAATATTTCTTCCTGATGTATGGGAACAATAAACATTGTCGATGTGTTACAATCTAAATGTCTGCAGACTTCTTTATTGTTGATATAAGGTGTTGGGGGTAAGGAATCAATGAAATAGTCGTTAAAAATAGACGCAATCTTTTGAGGCTCTGTGATTAACTCTCCATTATTATCTATTTTTGTTATGAATTCAGGAAAAGGACAAGTGCCAGAAGAATTTTTAATTATATTCAATGCTGCTTTGCACTTATTATCTGCCTTTTCTATGTACTTTTGATTAATGTTTCTTAAAGACGTTTTAACACATTTCCTTAACAATGAATTATAGCTTTAGTATTTTTTTTTCTTATTAACTCTTCCCTTTAGTTTGTAATCTAAATATAGTTTTCATCTCTCCTGTTCGGAAAGTTTAATTTTCATGAGTAGATAGCCGGGCGGAACATTGCTTTTCCATCCCTAGGGAGGAAAGTATTGTCATCCCTAGGGTGGAAAGTATTGTCATCCCTAGGGTGGAAAGTAATTTTTTTTTATTGCCAGCCACGGAGTCGAAGATAATTGAGTTACATCATATTATTAAATTACATTAAAATAAGAGGTTTTCATATATCTAAACTCAACTAAACATTAAACGACGTGTTTTTTTAGATCTATAGGTTGATATTAAATCATTCTGCTGCGCGCCATATTGCAATGATAAAATGACACTTTTTTTTCAATTTTCGCCATGGCCACCTAGATGCACGTCGTGACCATCTCGATTAGGTACAATCTAGTCGGCCGTGGCTAGCGGCCATTGCGAAAAGGTTAGAGGCTGGGTATAGGTAAGCTTAAATTATTGATATCTAATTTATACTTTATATCATTTAAATAATTCATTTCCTCACAGTCGAAATGAAAAGTAGAGTGTTTAACTCGGGTGAAATGACCCATTCCACCCTCGAACTATTGGCGCTCTCACTTCGTTCGAGCGCCAGAAATATCTCGAGTGCAATGGGTCACTTTCTTCCCTTGATTAACAATCTACTATTTCTTTTTATTTTACTTGATACTCTGATTCCCCGAGTAATCCACTTGTGCTTTATTTCTTTTTTAATTTTGATTCATCTTAATGGAAAACATAAATCATAAAACAGCTTGTATAAATCGATAAATTAGTCATACGCACCATTAACATTAGTTTGTGTAAATACGTCAGAAAAGGTAAGTTTGCTCAGACATTCTAAAAATTTTATAAGGTTACTCTCTGAAAAATCTCTCTTGTAAACATACCAAAATGGAAGAGTAAGCTTTCGGTGCATTTTGAAAGTTAGAGTTTGGGCAGTATGGTCGGATCCTATTGCAAGTTCGTGGACTTCAGTACTTACGTTTCTAAAATTGCATAAGAAATTGTCAATACATGTTTTTGAAGTAAGAGTTATCCGTGTCGGCTCACTTATTTGTGGATAAAAATTATAGGAGTATAGTAATCTGAGAAAAGTATTAGCATAAACTTTATTTTTAGCTTCAGGTAAAAGGTCAATATTAAAGTCCCCGCATATGATTATTTTACGCTTTTGACCTTTGATAAAGTGAGACAACAAGGCATCCAGTTTTTCAAAAAATAAATCTAAGTTAATTCCTTTTGGAACGCGATAGACACATACTATAATTACTTTTTCTTTAGCTAATAGAACCCCGCAGCATTCAAATGCATTTATTTCACGAAAATCCTCAAGATGTAATTGCTTAAATTCTATGCCTTTTTAAAAAAATATACAACTTCCTCCTCTTTTGCTATTTTTCCTACAAAACGAGTCAGCCAATACATACCCATCTATAAATAGATTTTTCTCATTACTTTTTTCTACAAAATGTTCCGTTATACAAAAAGCATCCAAAGCAGATTCAGTACTTCTTTCTAACTGGTCAAATGCTAAAATAAAATCTTTTTTTCCTATTTAAAAATCCACAATGTTGTGATAGAACACGAAAAGTTGAGATGCATGTGTCGTGATTTATTGTTTAAGTTGAAAAATCAAATTTTATATTGGCAACACTGCTCACTATTGTCGGCCGTCACGCGCTGGTGATCAGCTCAGCTCGGAGTAGGAGTGGGATCTTCCCCACCCCTACCTCTCTCAAGGTTTGCTGCTCACGGACTGAGCGGTTGGTATTCAGTCTACGATGAGATCAGTCGACGGAAGTTTCAATATTTGTGCTTGGATATTGTAAATGAATACAGATTTATACAAGTAAAAGTCTACTGAGTTTTTGTTCGTAAAAACTCAGAAGCGGGACACTACCCTCAGCCCATAAAGGTATGTAACTTTTTAAACTGTACAAAAGATATGAGTGCACGTGTTTTATTAAGTAGTTATTTTGTCATACCTTCTGCCTTAAAATCATTAAATCTTTAGTGTCACGTTTTGAATAACTACGAATATCGGATTAGCGTTGGCCAAGGCTACTCTTTGGTAACGTTTTTCCGGTAAGTTTTTGCAATTTTGATCGTAACGACCATTGTCTTACGATGATATATTGCATAAATTTATTTTAGTTATTCGAATTCAAACATAGAAACGGGTAATTGTTCGTCATAATCGGATCAGCGTTGATCATGGCTACTCTATTGACTACGTTGTTCTGGTAGGTTTGTGTAAATATCATTGCAAGGACCATTGTTCTTCAATAATATCTTGCACAAACTTCGAATGGCGGCTAATAACCTACTTATTTAAAATTGCTACTTGCCGGACTATCGTTGCGCAAGGCTACTCTTTGACAACTTTAGTCTGGAAAACGATGTAAATGTTATTGTAAGGGCCACTGTTCTTCAATAGCATCTTGCATTGCTGTTAATTTGAGAAAAGCACATTGTTTGAAATTTTAAACTGAGGGTATGACAAATAATTAAGACATTGTGACATTAAAATGATGGTTATTTTCAAAGTTAGTTTATTTATAACTAGTCATGGCATAGACGAGTTCAATGAGCAGATGTGTCATACATATTGGACCTAGTAAGTCCTCATATTGACCAGGTGTATCATACGTGTACATATCGGACCAGGTGAGTCCTCATATAACTAAGCAGCCCATAGATACAGTCTAGTTGATGTCACAGTGACTAGGTATGTCACTGAGACGGGCCAAATGTGCCCATGTATAAGGCTATGTATGCCAAACCCAAGACTTCGTCAAAGGTGGGCAGTTCCTATTTTATTTATAGCTGGAAGTTGGAATTAAGTAATGTGCAATAATCCTGTTATACAATTATCGCGTTTTAGTTTCATTTTTAATAAGTTTCATCTTGTGACAGGACCAGTCGAAAGATAATAAAATGAAGTATAAAAAGTAACTATTTAGTAATCTGTGGTATAAATAAGAATAGTAAGATACCTAATAAAATTAATGGGCTCAAAATATACCTTAGAAGTGGAAAGTCAGTCTCTTAAAATTCTTGAAACTATTGTAAATACCTGTATCGGAGAAAACAATGATTTGCTTCACGACAGATTGGAAGTGGGAAGTGAAGTGATATTTGCTCGTCAACGTGGACACCAAAAATAAATTATATTTCTTTACAACTAGCTATTTCTTAGGATAGGTTAAAACTGTTTTGATAAAACGATGTCAAAAAAATAATTAACAAACATCACTGTTCTTTGAAATTATTTTGCATTGGTTAAAAAGGAAAGGTATAACCCGTTGGTTTAATAAACCGTCATTTGTGGACTACGAGTATATCATTGAAGAAACTCTTTTAGAATGTTATTCTGGTCGGAAAGTTTAATTCCAGTACCACACTGCAATATAAAAAAAAGATAGTAAATAATCATTACTATTACTTATTATTATTTTATTAAATTATACTCGGAAGGTATGTCAGACTTGTTTGTTTGGTTGTAAACTCTTATTACAATACAAGAACAACAAAATATAAATTTGTACGAAAGCAGACTTATCCGAAAAGGGGATCTGTTCCAGCCAACACTGTATTATTGAAAGACTTAATATTTTATGTACTATAATATACTTGCGATTTTATTACTGCTGTTATCGATTTATTATGTTTATTTATGTATCGAAGCGAGAGTATTACTACCTAGTCGTGACGTACCCACGTCGTACGTGGTGGGCCAAGTGCGCCTATATAAGATATGTAGGTACCTATCAAGTGGCTAGATGTGTCACTTTAGGCCAAGTGTGCCTAAGTAGATATGTGGCTAAGTATGCCACCTTGGGCCAAGTGTGCCTATATAGCAACTAGTGGCTAAGTATGTCACTGTGGGCCAAGTGTGTCTATGAATTTCGGGCCAAGTGAGCCTCTGTAGGATATGCATCAACTGGCTAGATATGTCACTTCTAACTCGGTACGCCTACGGATTTGTTTTAAAGGCTTAGTATTTCAAAACTCAAGGCCAAGCGTGTCCAAAACGAACAGATTAACAATCATGATTCTAGTAACCCCTGGTTATAAATGATTATTTTAGAGCATACGTGAAAATACCGTCGTTATTGAGAAAGATAAGAAAATACGCAAAGCGAAACCCGTTATATCCTGGTTAGTTGAATCGGAATCTGAATAATAAAATACTTACTATTTTGAAAATAGAACAAAACTTGACATTACGTTGTCAACCGTACACTATTACTGCTTAGTAGTTACCTTGTAGTTACAGACAACGTCCAATATAGGCTGGTCTTTTTCCTTAAAAATGCAGTCAGATTTCCGATATCTTTAACTGTTTTCTGAGGTAATTGCGGTTTTTCAGTTTTTTATTATTCTAATTTATTTGTTTGTTTGTTTGATTGAAGCACCATACCTATATTATGCCTCGGCAGAAATGGCAACATACCTGCAATTGCCACATTTCATACTTGTATAATAATATAACAAGCGTCTAATGCTTTTTTTTTAATCTCTCCGAGGTAATGGAGGATCTTGATAAGCAAGGGCGAACTCAACAGCGGAGGCGGCGGAGGCCTCCATCGCCGTCACCAATGTTACGACAAAATATCTAGATACCGTCAAAGCTCTCAGATTCTCCGACGACTTTTTGGATGGTTGAAGAGGCCGGTCACAGTACATCAGTCACGTCAACACCTCATTGATTTTCGGACGTCAGTAAAGAAATTGGCAGTGGAGTTTCTGCCTACGACGAAGTATTGTGAATTTTGTCCCCTTCTCCTCAAATGAAAAATTTGTTTCAAATTATATTATGCTGGATAGGAGCCTTGATTGAACTGTTGCAAATGTTCGAAAGAAGTTTGCCAAATCAGTTCAGCTGTTTTCGGGTGATGCGTTTCCGAGGGACAGCACTTAATTTTTATTTAAATAATAGATGTAAGAAGTCACTTTCACAGAACATAAATATTATTTATATTTAGAACGTAAATTCCTCATAATTTAGTTTATTTTCCTAAAATATTAAATATTATTTCTTAAAAATATTCAAATTTCTAGTATGTAAATACACTCTTACCTCTGTATAGTCTGTGACTTCAACAATATTTTTTGTGCAGTAAGTAATATAGTCCTCAGTGTTTCAGCTTAATTATTAAAGTTAATTCGAAAACCTTGCTTTTGTAGCACTAATATTATTATATCAGCTCATATACGTCCCCACCGAGGGGCTCCGAGCCTACCCTGAATCAGGACGATACTAATATAGATATAGCACTAATATAGATTGAATGTTTACAGAATTTTCCCAAAATATTATACTGTATGTTACTCAACAGAGGGTAAACATGACAAAAAAAGATTTAATTTACGCGAGGTCCACATAAGTCACAGTAATTTAGTAAAATCGATAACTTTCATTTTGTTAACTTTTAAACATCACATTCCACGTGTGCATATATTTATTAATTGATTGAACAATGATTTACATAATACACCCTCGAAAGCTTTAAACAAATCTAAGAGTTTAATACATTATTATTTTTTTTCCATATCCATCTAGGTCTGTTCTATTTTATCGCTTTCTCTATCTCTTATCGTGTGGTACAATTGGCCGTACTATCCAAGGGATAGACTCGCTAAGTTCGGTAAGACGACTCATGTGTTGGGGCCATCAGTCTACAACAAGCTGCCGACTCATGTCACTGTAGCTCCCACACTGGCAAGCTTTAAAGCAAAGTTAAAGCGTTGGCTTTTCGAGCACACGTTTTACAGTTTGAATCAATTCCTAAATTTAAAATAACATCATCTTTTGATAAGTAATTTTTATTTTATGATAACATATTATTATTATTTTGTATTGACTGACTGTTTTTACAATCCAGTATTTTAATTTAATGTTAACATCTAGTATTTTAATATTTTTATTTTGTATTTTAATGTAATTGGTTAAATCGAAATTGACGTGTAAACATTGTTTATCAATAAATGATTATGATTATGATAGACGCCGGTTGCCAGGTGTTGCACTAAAAATCACCCGCGGTCACTATAAAAAAAAGTATAGCTGAAACTAAGCTTTTGTTTGTTTTAACTCATGACAATTAGACATTAGTTAAGGCCTTGACAATTTTGTAACTAGTTTAATTATTAGAATTTAATATGTTTTACAAGTTGAGAAATCACATTAGTTATATGAGTTTCTCAAGTAATTTAGAGAAATTTGGCAATAACGCTATTGGCGTTAGTACTAATACTTTGCTATTGGTCTTTACTTGTTTTTGATCCTTTTTTATAAATAGCCAAAAAAATACGTTTATTAAAAGCAGTAAGATCACACAAAATACAATTGGCATTGTTCCGTTTTTTATGAAGCGTGTAAATAAAATAAAAAACTCTTTGGTGACATGACGATGCTATACTGTAAAAAGTAATTTAATACCACAAATTAACAGAATTCATTCCATAATCGTAGTTAGTACTGTGACGGTTTTTCTCATAGTATTTAGGCCGGTGACGTCATAATTTTTATTCGAAAGATTATAAAAAAAATACCCAGTGATAGAAAAAAATTGTTTAAATAATAGTTTGTATTAGTTTAACAATACCGGATCCCGGCAGCTGCTTCTCACTAGTCATCCGACTTCCTTTTTATCAACTGTCAAAAATGAGACTATTTCTAAAAATGTTTGAAATGTTAAGCTATGTCGTCATAATTTTTTATTACCATTGACGTACTATTTATGTGATTGTTATAAATAAGTAATAAAAAATGTTGTAAAAAGAATGAAAAAGTTTACGAAATTTTAAGAAATTACAGAAAGACAGCTACTTAGATATATTTTATCTCATAATTTATTTTTGATGCAGTCAAAGACCCAATTAGGATTAATATGGCCTATTTCTAAATCGTCCCGGAAAACATCTTATCAATACATAAGTTTTGGAAATAAACTAAACGTTCCGCTCTATATATTTTTACTTATTTTTATTAAGTTTACTGGTATCGTGTCGTGGCTTATACTATTTTTTAATTCTTCAATCTTCTATACGCTGTTTTAAATTCGGAAATTCTTTTTACATCAGCTTTAATTATTGGTCAGAATATGTCTATGAAAAACTTACTTTGATTAATAGATTATGATATCTCAAGAAGCAGTCTTAGATTGTATTTCAATGACACTATAGAAAATTAATCTGAGATAGCCTTAAATTGAACTGGAAGACTTGTTAAAAAAAATGTTCCTGAAGGCCCGTGGAATGACAAAGACAATGTAGATTGTGGAGGTATACATTTTTATAAATCTAATTTTGTGTCTTAACCGAATGTCGTGATTTAATTAATGTAAATAAAAAAAATGTTAAAGTGTCGGTTCTCCTATGAGCTAAAGTTTAATAGATATATTTACCCCAATCAAAACTGTTTAATATGAGAATTTGTGAGATTCGGTGATTTTAATTTCAAATCATAATTGTTGTAAGAAATCTAAGAATTTGTGAGATTGTAAAATATGACTTTCAATGAAGGATTGTTGACGAAGACCAACTGACTATTTTGTGAGCGTGCACCGGGGGTTGCACTGGAGCGGATGGCCGAGTATCGTGATTTATTGTTTAAGTTGAAAAATCAAATTTTATATTGGCAACACTGCTCACTATTGTCGGCCGTCACGCGCTGGTGATCAGCTCAGCTCGGAGTAGGAGTGGGATCTTCCCCACCCCTACCTCTCTCAAGGTTTGCTGCTCACGGACTGAGCGGTTGGTATTCAGTCTACGATGAGATCAGTCGACGGAAGTTTCAATATTTGTGCTTGGATATTGTAAATGAATACAGATTTATACAAGTAAAAGTCTACTGAGTTTTTGTTCGTAAAACATGGTTAAACTCAATTGGATTATTACAAACAGTTTGGTCTGCATTACATGTACCAAAGTTGTTAGTAACGAAAAAAACAGCTTTCTGTCTGTGTGCAAACATTTCGTGGTTCATTGTCCTCAAAATTTTGATAACATTTTAGAGATCGCTTATGCTTATATTCTAACACAATCATATCGAAAATTACATGCGCTTGACATGTTCCGAGCCTGTTAAGAATGCCGTTGTTAAAGTAATTCAATTCTGAATAATGCAAATTATCAACATTGTGGCTTATCAGATTAACAATGTCATTGAGTTTTGACTCATTTAGACTCACCCCGTGTTTAATTTTGCCAAATATTACATTTGTATTCTTTAGTTCATTAAGGCAATGGTATATTGCTGATTGGAACTTAATAATATTCGTATCGTGTGAGCCTCCCAATATAATAACATAATCTAGTTTTGTGTAATCTTTACAGGAGGCTATACTACTTGACAAAATTTGTTCTAAAGGTGCGTATGGCTTGAGGATTGAAGTTATAGTATAATTGGAACCTAGATATTTTTGCAGCATATTACGCATGTTTCGACCTGTCTCATCGGCCAATAAGAGAATTCTATGTTTATTACATCCCGGTTGCATGAGCTTCTGTTGCGGTTGTATTACAATTTGTTGAAGCGTGTATGCAGCATTGTGTTGTAGATTAATGACATCATGCTGCAGCTGCATAGAAATGTTTTTCTGCTGCTCAACGGTGCAATGTCTGATCTTTGCAGTGGTTTGGCACTTGTGCAAAGCATTTTCTTGCATCTGTCTATTGTTCGGTTGTTTAGGCTGAACAATAGTTTGCTGTGACAAGATAGTTGACGTTTCTTATTTATGTTCCTCTTCTTGAAGTCGTAGTCCACGGTCCGAAAGAGCTTGCCCATCTAGTGTGGAATTTAGTTGGCAAGCTGAAGAATGACCAGCCGGAGAAAATTCATACGTCTGTTCCTTTTTCGTTTTATTTCTCTTGGTTACATTCTTTGAAAATGGGCTGCATAAATTAGTTAGCATTTCCACCTTTTTTTCGTATTCCAGTATCTTTTTCTTGAGTGATTAGATTTCTGATAAAATATTTTCTATTTCCTGCTCTGCTGACATCAATTCTGCTCTCATATTTTCCCTTTCTCCCTTGAAATTTTCCAATTCTAAACTTGCATTTAATCTAGCAATATCAGGGCAACTTCTGTGCATTTTACTGTTTTCAAAAAAAAGGAGCTATCTAGAACTTCTTCTGTTAAATTTTGAAATGAGTTTTTAGTTGGTATGTTGACAATAGTTTTTCTCTCATCGGTTACATAATTTGAGCTTGGAGACTTTGAGCATTTCATTTCCAAAATAGACCCAGGCATCGTTCCATTGTCCTTTGTAACAATTTGTTTTGTTATCGCAGATGGACTTTGGGTCTCAGGGATTGAAATTAAACACTTTTCATTTTGACCGATTTCCATGTTATTGCCCGTATGCTTATGGGAAGTGGAACCATCCGTGCACGACAAACACTTCCACTTGTCTTTAGTTTTCTTTGTCATTATGCGGAAAAAACTTACACTTACATGTAAAACTAGCAGACCTAACCTATTGAATAGGTATTTTAAATACGGCTCACTTAATTACCTACATTTTCTATCAAAATTAAGTACCTACCTACTTTGTGTCAAACTGTCAATTTACGTTACCTATCTACACTATGTTATTACTTTACTTACGCGTTTCATTGAACAGTAGGTAAGTAGGTACGATGGTCCTAAGCCCATTCAAGGTGATTCAAGTATGAAGGGAAGATTGGCTGCTATTTTTACATGCGACGGCACAACTTAAAGCGTCCGACAAAGGCACCGCAGCCGCGCTTTGAAGAAGCCGACGCCCTTTGAAGGAGCTGACGCCGCGCCCTTTGCCGAACCGACATGCGTGAGGGGCGAGACACGGCTGGGCGGCGCGGCGCGGCGCGGCGGTGCGCAGGAGGCAGGAGGTGAACGAAAATTGCTTGCGGGGCGCTCGCTAGTCGCTACTACGATTTCAACTCACTTTTTGGGATAGCCTTTTCACTTTTTTATTTTCTTTATTTATCATTTAAAATTACAACTGACTTTACGAATCGATTGTACTGCTTTCACGTAAGCTGTACTCCACGGGAACAAAATGAATAAAAATTCACCGTGTATAATAGCAGTGAATGAGTTATTTAATACATGTTTGTTTGGGTCCAAAGTCCAATTTTAGTACTGCACTAACTGTCCGCTCACGATCCGTTACAAAATGATATTTAAAATTAAACACAATTTACCACATTATTTTTAGTAGGTTTTTTCACTGATTAATTTACACATAACAGTAGTTTGTTACTGTACAGATTTACAGTTAAAAAGTCAATGCTAAGCACTTGAAAAAATCATATTTTTTTGCTACTAATTATCATTACTATTTCTTAAATTTTTTCAAACCCTCATTTTAACAACGTTATTGCACATCACTAAAACTTTTTTTCATGTTTACAGTTGTTTTACTTCTGTTTTCTTTTTTTACGAGCAAATTTATTACGGAGTCGATGTTTACTCATGCGCCACCTAGCGGCATATTTTCTATTTTCACATTGTCTTTGTAGATGTTCATTAAAAATATGTTCTCTCTTGAATTAGCAGCAGTACAGACAACAAAATAGTCTCATTTGAAAGGTTATTTAATTTTTCTGGTGATCCACATTTAAAATTAACCAAAACATTTGAGGAAAAAAAAACGGGTGGGGCTGTGTCGGGGCACACGGCCGTTGGTTTTAACGTGAATACGTCTCGTAACGGGTAATATGTAGTTTCTATATAAAATATTATTATTATTAATATTATTATCTGCGTAATTTCAACCGTCCCAGATGCAGATGTACTGGCACCGTCGTTGATCCGCTCGGCCGCATTCATTACTTTACGTTGCCGGCACTGCTTGACTCGATCATATGGTGTTTTATTGGTACCATTCGATTGCTGTTGAGATGCCCTTTCCAACCGTATACGATCTCTGTATTTCGATTTGGCTTTTCGACGCGTATAGGCCGACATTATATATTTTTTGATATTATTTTTTTATTTAAACACCTTATTATAATCACAGTTACAATTTTACACTAATGTTTTATATATAATCGATAGATTTTGACGAGAGCTGACGATTGAAACTTGAATGAACGTCGTAGCTTCACCGAGTCGAAAGTTATACTAAATGGAAATCTCGATACGCAGCAAAATGACCTTCAAAATGGCGGGGCAGCCCCCTCCCCCGCGCGCGATGTGTTACAGTCCTTACTTAGCGTTATAAATTCTTTGATTCTTTAGCTATCAAGTGGTGTAAACGAAATTTGGATGGAGATGATAGATATGTAGCTACAACACTAAACTGTATCCCCCGATTTTGTTATCATTCGTTTTTTTGGATTGCATCCCTATGGAGGTAATTTTAAAGATGTATTCACGTCAAAAAAGAGTTGAGAGAAAAAAAGAAAAACAAATACAATTTTATTTTTATTAATTTTTTTTAACTGACTGCACAAACGTGGTCATTGACATCTTATTTTTTTCTTCATAATCGATTGATTTTTAGCTAAGCTATAAAACACGTCAGTTGTGAATTAGCTCGTAGCATAATTAAGGTTATCAATGGTGTCGATTCGGTGTTACACGACTTAACTTAATAGGGAATTTTCTGATGACATATGTCACAACTTTCAAATAAATTTCAATAGATGGCGCTGATTTGCCTTGGTAATTTTTCTAAGAGACTTTTAAGTAAAATCTTTTTTCGTAGGTACTTATAATAAACAAAAAACTGAACAGCAGCAATCATTTTGTTTGACGTTTCTACTTTTGTTTGTTTGTATTGATTTAAAGCAAATGAGTGTATCACAGATCACTGCACTTACATGAAAGTAGCAAGCTAGTGTATTTAGGTACGTGCTCCCTTGTGGAGTAAATAATAGTGTTCTGTAAATACGTGCCTTGAAGAACAAATGATAAGTATGTTTACCTTTTTTTAGTTTAAAATGAAAAAAAAACAATAACTGTTTTTTTATGTACTTAAATCATATTGTTTTAGGAAAATGCGTGGACCATGTATTGTGTATGGGTGTAACAAAGATGGAGTTCACCAGTTACCAAAAGATGAAACAATAAAGGCCCAGTGGATTACAGCTGCTAAACTAGACACCAAACTAAAGACTGGACGGAGCATAAAAACGTATACTTACCTTTGCTCTGAACATTTTCAAGACAATGATTTCTATTACACACGGCCACTGTTTGGTAAGTACTTACCCCTTCACCCATAGCATAGAAAAAAAAGAGCCTCTAGTCTGTTTTCTAATCCGTTCTGCATGCTGCTTGTTAAGTTGGTTTTGTATTGCAACATATACCTTTTGGTTTTTACTAATCGTAAGTCATTTATTAGTTCCTTTTTTATGTAAAAATTATTATTTAAGCACTTGTATTTTTTAGCTGGTGACAAAAGAAACAAGATATTAAAAAAAGGATCTGTTCCATCAATCTTTCCTTGGACACTTTCTCAAACAAGGGAAGCTGATGTCGCTGAAGTAGTAAGTTTTAGTATTGATGATTCTGAAGATCATGATGTTAGGTTTGATCCTAGTCTTGTAGTAAATGACTATTCTAAAAACAATTATCCAGTAAGATTCGTTGAAGAAATACCATTTATTGAAGTAGAACCAAATGACATAACTGAAGATCCTTTGGAGTTAAGCGATGCTGAGAAACAATCTAATACATCAACTAGTGACTCCTTTTGTCTACAACTAGATCATATAGATTCTGATTCTGTAGCTATGGATATTGAAGTAAGTGGTTTGGAACCCAGTATTGGATCTTGCGCATCCCCTGTTCGTGAAATTAAAAGTTATAATGATATATCTGTACAAACTATCAACAACTCACCGGCTTTTAGTGTACATACATATAAAAATGACAACAAGGCGATACATTTCTATACTGGCTTACAATCATACAAAAAAATGCTTTTTGTTTTCACAAGCCTGGGCAACGATGTTCACCATTTGAAATATTTTTATGGCTCACCACCTTCTTCATTAGACCCGTTAGAACAGTTCTTTTTAACATTAATAGTATTACGGAGACATAAAACGTTTGAAGAATTGTCAATGATGTATTTAATATCAATAAAAGATGTATCAAATTTAGTAATAACTTGGATTCGATTCATGTCATTAGTGTGGAGAAAAATAGATTTGTGGGTTGGAAAGGAAACTGTAAAATCATATATACCGTTTGATTTTAATGACAAGTTTCCCATGACCAGAGTCATCATAGATGCTACAGAATGTCCTATAAAGAAACCTGGTTTACCAAGGGCCCAACAGATAACTTTCTCATCTTATAAAAATAAAAACACAGTGAAGTTTCTATTAGGTATTACACCGAGTGGTTTGATAACCTATGTATCTCCATGTTATGGTGGCTCTGCGAGTGACCGACAAATCATTGAGAGGAGTGAAATATTAAACAGGTTTGATCCTAACGATGAAATAATGGTTGATAAAGGATTTAACGTACAAGACATTTTTATATCATATGGGGTAAAAGTTAATATGCCAGCATTTTTCAAAAAAGGGAACCAAATTGGCCCTGAGATGCTAAAGAAGAACCGGAAAGTTGCAAGTAAGAGAATTCATGTAGAAAGAGCTATTGGGTTATTAAAAACATATAGAATATTGATTGAGCCTATGAATAATACAGAAATAATATTGTCAAGCGACATTGTTTTTATATGTGCCATGTTAACAAATTTTAGAACTAACATAATAAGTAAAAATGCATAGGTTTTCATTAAAAAATCTTTAATATTTTTATATTGTACAAATGCTTTTATAATATAACCTATTTATAAAAGTGATTTAAATTTTAGGGTTCCTTACTCAAAGGTCACCCAAAGGGCAATGGAGCGTGCTAAGCTCGGAGTTTCTCTGCGTGATCGAATCAGAAATGAGGAGATCAAAGAGGAAAAGCAAAGTCACCAACATAGCTCTCAAAATTGCTAAACTTAAGTGGCAGTGGGCGGGGCACATAGTGCGTAGAGAACAGATGGTCCCTGGGGTAGTAAAGTTCTCAAAGGCGATCGCGCACCGGAAAACGTAGCGCAGGTAGGCCTACCACTCGTTGGACCGTTGCCTGGTGAAGGTTGTGGGAAGCCACTGGAATCGGTTAGCTCAGAACCGGTCGTCGTGGAAATCCTTGGGGGAGCCCTATATCCAGCAGTAGACTTTCTTCGGCTGATATGATGATGACTCAAAGGTTTCCAAATGAACCTTATTACTAAGCTTACGCTGTCCACCTGTTCAACTTAAAAGGCTGTACCTTTTAAACCGTAACAGGTAGCAGGCTGAAATTTTCAGTGATTTTTTATATAGGGTAAACTAACAAATAATAAATATTAAAAAAAGTAAAAATAAAGAAATATAAGAAAAAATATTTTTACAGTTTTTTGTTTTTGCTCTATCGTGAAAACAGTAAATATACACGCGTTAATATTGTCGATTCTAATACTAATTCTTAAGTAAATCAAATATTAAATAAAAAAGAAAAAGTAAAAATTAGAATACAAGAAAAATGATTTTTACAGTTTTTTGTTTTTGCTCTATCGTGTAAACGGTAAATATACACGCGTTAAAATTGATGATTCTAATACTAATCATTAGGTAAAACAAATATTAACTACTGGCCAAGTCTGAGTCGTTCTCGCGCTAACGATTCCAAACTTAATAAAAAGTCTACTGCTCTCATTGATGTCTTGTTTAGCGAAATCATTGTTGAACTCACGCCGAGAAGTGTGTTGGTAAGGACAGAGCGCGCTAAGGAGTGTGCGAGTCCAACTCGCACTTGGATAGATAGATAGATAGATAAACCGTTTATTCACCGACCAGGCACAAAAAAACAATGAGTAAAGCTATGGTAACAATAAAGTAAAAAAGAAAAAAAAGAAGATTAACCCACTAAGACTAACTTATAGCTACTTACTAATAAACAATAAAATAAAATGGAATTACAGTTAGTGCCAGGCCAGTGAAAAGGCCCTGGCTCAGCATATGTTATAGGTGAATTCCCATAACGCTGATATTCTGCCAAGGCCCTCACCAGTCTGTGTACCGCGACAGTATACTAATACATACAATAAAAAAACCTATAAGCTACCTGCAGAATAAATTAACATAGTTCGCAGTTGCTTACTTCTACATAAGGTACTTAAAAAAATAAAAAAAATAATACATATTCAAAAAATAAAAAATATTAACAAAAACAGATTGAGCGCTTTCCGTGCCGAGAAGGAAATAAACCCAAAAAAAAAAGGTTTAAATCAAATAAAAATAAGAAATAGCAAGAAATTAACAAATAGAGGAATTAAATTATTATCTGACAGTGTGATTTCAACTAAACAACCGACCTGCACTAGTTGCTAAAATTCCCCATTGGCTGGTTTTTCAGTAATCCTACTAACATTATAAATGTGATAGTTTGGATGGATATATGTTTGTTATTATATCACGCTACAACAGTTGAAATTTGGTAAGAAGGTAGAGAGATTAGGAACTGGATTAATATATCTATAGGCTACTTTTTTACCATGCTCAAAGCTAGTCTTGGATACATCATTCATCTTTCTTAACATAAATGTGTTAGTTACTAAATTTCAGGACTAATGTAAGTAATAGGTAAAAATTCATAGGTAAAGCCCATTCGCTTAGATAGTGCCATTAGCCCTTTGTAAATACCGACACAGCGCGTGCCGCCGCGTGTCAAAGAACGCCGCCTTGACCTCAAAAAATGCTGACACATGTGTATAACTTGATTTGTATCTGTAAATTGTCTATTTAAGTAGATTTAATTCTTGCATTTTGTCTAAACTAATGACACTATCTGAGCGAATTGACTTAAGATACTAAAGTTAACATTTTATTTCATATTGTACAAATACTTGTCTAATAAAACCTGTTTATATTTTCATAAAAGTGGTTTAATTTATCAGTAATATCTTGTATAAACTCATTATCTTTCTTGATTATAGATATATAAAAATCTTTTACAGTATAGACAAAAAATAAGCTGTATTTCTGTTTGTACACATCAGTTGTCCTTGTACTTGATAATAATAATCACTGTTTTTGTCTAATTTAAAAAGTCCACTTTCTTCACATAGATGTATGTAGGGTATATTTTCTCCAGTAGCAGCTTTGTTTCTTGCTGTATACGGGCACTTTACTTCAATGACTGCATTGTCTCCTACAAGGCCATCAGGTGTGCACCCAAAATATTGCAAATTTGGGTGCACTATGATTCCACATTTCGTTACAGTGAATCCTGTTTCTAAACAAAATTTTTGGATGGCAAATTTTTCGTTTTTTAATCCATGTTGAATTGCTAGTGATGTAAATTCTTCATCTTTTAGCAATGCCTTGGCCAGCTTTTCTTTGTTGTTGTTTGGGCATTTACAAATTTTCCCAAAATCAGAACTCTGGAGTCTTAATTTTCTTTTCTGCTTCCAGAGTTTTCGGTCATTTTTTGTATTTTGCTGTAATTCCTCTAATTCGATTTCATTTAAAGTTAATGACTCCAGGTATCTTTTTTCCTCCGTCTTATTAAAGTAATCATGGTCTTTATAAAGAGCTTTTTTATTTGCTGGTTTTCTCAGCTGAGCCATGGGCATTGTTAGATTTTCTTGAGCGCAAAAATTTATGGTCTGATTTATAATTTAATGTTCAGCATATTTATGAGAGCTTGAGCTTGATTCTTGAGAGCTCCCGGGTCGTGGGTCAAATTCAGCAATCTTCTTTGCATTCTTGATTTTTAAATTCAAATCTTCAGCTTTGACAGGTTTACCTGAGTAGATTGCTGTTGGGTGATGGAATGTCTGAAGGGTTGATGTGGAGCTTGTACTTCATTTAATGTTTTTGTTATCAGTAAAATCAATCAGACCATATACTAACACTAGTATATGCTTACATTGAGCATATGGGCCCATTCCAGCTGCACACTCACATTGGCCTTCCATTATCACATTGTCTTTTGCCTTTATGGTCACATTATATGTGACAGACTTTCTCATTTCTGAAGAGCACAAAGCAGTTATAAAATACTCGCTGTCAAAGTAAGCTACACGACTCGTTTGCAAGTACTGCTCTTCATACATGTTTTTTGAGCTTTTTAAATTTTCACGGTCGGCTAGCTGACTATAATGCTGTAGATCTTGCTCACATATATTTGGTAGAACACTATCTGAGGTGACATCACGAAACAGATCAGCATTGGGTGTTTTGATATGGTATGATTCCTCTGGATCGTTAACTAAGCCACCAAAGATGGTGTCATAATCCATTAATCTGCAACCAAAAAATATAAACAGGTTAAAAATAAAATTTCACTCATTTCAAATAATGGTAAAATAAATTGTATAGCCACACTGAGCATACTTTCTTGTGAAGTCAGACACAAATTAACAATAAATACGGGATACTCTAGGCTATATACAGTTATACTACCAAGTTTCATTAAAATCTATAGAGCCATTTTTGACATTGAAAAAACACTGAGATATAAAAAGAACATTGTCCTAACCCAAATTTCACCCAAATCCATTCAGTAGTTTGGGAAATAGAGCAATGGACGGATGTACAGACACACACACATTTTTTGTTTTTCTGCATCAAAATCTCAACTTTGATTTTGTTTGCCTTCACAATACCTTCGTCACTCCTTTCTCACTCGAAAGTAAAAAATAATTAGGAATACCTGTAGGTAATGTATGATTCTTGAATACTATCTTTATTTTCTATAACACCTAGCAGATGATGACCTAACACTTCCAAGATGTGGCATAGCTGTTGTGGTGAATCAGACTGTTGTTAACAACCCATAAACATCCCCACTATTAGATCACTTTCTTTCTAAACTCGGGAAAGTCAGGCCATACTCTACAAACAGGGACCAACAGGTTGGTGCAAACACCATTTTCAAAAGTTTTTTAAGCCACCTGTAACATATTCAACTAGTCTTAACGACTGCCATGTATTGAAATCAACTGGAACCAACAGCTTAACATGCCTTGCGCTTGAGAAAAATGCTATGAACAGTCAACCCATCCAGATAGTGACCGTGCTTCAGGTCAGTTAACCTACGTGATTGACCCAACCAAGCTGTACAAACCAAGTTGTACTGAGCTACGAATGCTTCTCAATCAATTATGCTGAATCAAACTGTATTTTTAAGCGGGCCATACATGTTAGGTCACAGATATAAATGCCATTTTTATAACAATATTAAAAACGCCCTTGTTTTCCAATATTAAAATGGCTAAAAGGCTCCTAAAATATACTAAAACTAACCAAAGTTTAGCAAAATACACTAACCTTTGGACAAGAGCAGCTTTTTTCCCAGTAGTTTTGGCATTACGTTTCCGCAACTCCTCTTTAAGTTGCTTGAGTGTCCACGATCCATAGTCCTTCGCCATGACTTCCAAACAAGAAATCTATGTCTCACTATTAGGCACACAAACTCTGAACACACAGCTATGAGTCCTGTCTCTGAAACTGCTAAGTACCTATTGATGTGCACAAGACCTCAACTGAAATACGGAGGAACCGAAGCTCGACTCGACGCACCAGGAGTTTAAAAATTACACAAATTCAGGAAGAAACAAGTGGAAAATAAAACCAACAAGTAATTCGCAGTCATGAACTGGAATAAACACCACAGTCAACGACACTCGTCGATAACAGCAGTGACCACAGAGTAACCACTCTTTTTACCGAGGATTCTATCAAAAATACTGCTAAAATCTACCGAAACCTAAGCCGTATTAAATTATTATCTTTTAATGTTTTTTTTAATTTAAAACAAAATAGTTTTTATTGACTTACTAGCAAGCAGAACATCTACACCTACAGGTTAGCTTGAAAATTCATATATAATTCTATTGCCCGAAATTTACTACAAAGGTAGAAATGTGCTGAAATTGGTCATACTGATGACATGATTGTGTTATCAATATCAATGTTGCCAATTTTCTAATTCCCAATGTTGATCAGCGCCATCTAGTTTATTTTTGTAAAAGTGGTGGAAAATTCCCCATTGACAGGATTAAACTAAATTTACACATTCTCTCTTTTACTTTCTGTGCCGAAAAGACAAGGATAGAATGCTTAAATTTAGTTAAGTCCTGTCAAATAAGTTAAATCGTGTTACACCGAATCGACACCAATACCTAGTCTGTGAATCTATCTAGAGAAATTTTCGTGCTCGCAACAAAGCATAGAATCCAGAAAATATTGCAAAATAACGAAAAAAATTATCAATTTCTAAAGCTTAGAAACATTTTTCCAAAGGTTAGTTATCCTTACTAAATTATAATTATCAATGTGTGTGTGTGTGTGTTTGTCACTCTTTTATGCTAAAACTACTGAACTGAAATTTGGCTTATAACGACTAAAAGTCGAAAATAGCTTTATTCTGAGTTTTTCTGAGTTTAGTATAACTCAATCACCTGAATTTTTTCTCGGTTTGCAGTAATTTATTTCGCCGCAGTTTCTTCTTTTACCGCTGTTAGTCGGAAGATCCAATAAACGTAAATCCCCGGGCAGTGGAACTGGCAAAGCATTTATTTAAAATTACCTTTTGCCTGCAATTTCGCCAAAACAATCGGATTGACGTTAATCAATTCGAGAACTACATTTGAATTCGATAATAATTTTCGGCATATTATTATTCCGTAAAGTCACGTCGCTAAAATTAGTCGGAAGTTAGCTGCAAGCTATGACAGTTTATAACTTTGGAGTTGCCAATTTCATGATTTCGTCGCATCGTTCAAAATCTTACGGCAGAGTGCTGGTCTCCTATTTATTGTACCTTTGAAAATAAAAGGTACATATTTTGCTAATTTAGAACTGCTGTTGTGATGAGAAATTCAGACTTCACATTGTAAAAAAAGAGTTGTAAAGAAGCAATAATAATTAAACAAAGTCAACATAGAACGCAAGTTTTTGAACGAGAAATCAAACGTAGTTGCCAGACAGAATAATCCGGAAAATCACCGTCAGACTTTCTGAATCTGAAGTTTCTGAGCATACTTCTGTTAATCAAACCTGTGAATGTGAAAATAGTTACCGAAATCTTAGTAAAATTATTGCAAAACACAAGGAATTAATTATTCTTGTTTCAGTTTCATCATCATCATATTAAAAAAATCACTAAATTTTCAAAAAATCTAAAGCAATCACTTCCGCAAAACCGACGTTGCTTGCAGCTAACTTCAAGACAGTGAGTAAGCGACCCTTGACGATACGGTAGTACGAATGTCGCCGTTATCCATCATTTAAAGAATTTTTTGATTGTGCCGTGGAAAAGCGAACCGAAATTCTGGCAAAATTGTGCGCGTTCGTGCCCGATGTCTAGTGCTGAAGTCGCCGATAATTCCGTTGACCCCCCGGCGAAAAAGCGGAAGCTAAATACTCCACAAGCCCGTTCCAAATCATCAGCAATGGCGAACAATGGAACGCGTGTGGAGGATGAGATCGACGAGAGTCTCTACTCGCGGCAGCTTTACGTGCTGGGTCATGAAGCCATGCGGCGCATGGCCAACTCGGCAGTGCTGGTGTCTGGGTTGGGCGGGCTCGGCGTGGAGGTCGCGAAAAACGTGATCCTGGGCGGTGTGAAGTCCGTCACGCTGCACGACGAGAAAACCTGCACCATTGGAGACTTGTCCTCCCAGTTCTACCTTTCAGAGAAGTTTGTCGGGCAGAACCGTGCTCTGGCCTCCTGCGAGCAACTAGCAGAGCTGAACCGCTACGTACCTACCACTGCATATACCGGTCCTCTTACTGAGGAGTTTTTGCGGAAATTCAGCGTTGTAGTCCTGACTGGCGCATCGTGGGCTGAGCAGGAACGTGTTGCTGCCATCACACATGCCAACAACATAGCTCTAATCATAGCGGACACTCGGGGACTGTTCTCGCAAGTGTTCTGTGACTTCGGGCAGGAGTTCACTGTGGTGGATGTGACTGGAGAGAACCCGGTCTCTGCTATGATTGCAGACATAACCCATGAGTTTGAAGCAGTGGTGACTTGCCTGGACGACACACGTCACGGACTAGAGGATGGGGACTATGTCACTTTTAGTGAGGTTAGTTTTGATTTTATATTCTTTACCTGGCTTGTATAATAAGTAGATAAATTATTGTGTTTACCAACTTCACAATATCAATCAATACTTGCAGAATCATTTTTATTTCACAATGTTGAGTCATGTTTTGAAATGTTATTAGAGAAGCTGAAAAAAAAGCTTCAAAACTGTAAATTGGCATAATCATACTTAAGCTTAATATTAATTAGTCTCCATTGGTCCAGAGGCAGCACTCCTGCTGAATTTTAGAGGTATTTTTGATTCAGCTCAGTCGTAAAAACGGTAATATATACAAGTGTGAAACTTGGTGTGTTTATAGTACTAGTCCTGAAGTAAAACAGTAAATAATAAAACTGGCTAAGTGTGAGTCCTACTTGTCCATACTGGATAAAAAAAGCATTTTTCTATCACTCGCGTTGTTGTGTTTTGTTTGTAATGTGCATAGGTATCACTGTCATAGTTGTGTGGAGATATGTGGTGGTACAGAACCCTCTGAGTATGAGTCCGACTTGCACTTGACTGATTTTTAATATTTATAAGATTCAAAATATTTACATAATAGAATGTAAATCTCACTTTCACATAAATAGAAATAGATTTGGATTTATGGCAAATCATTCAGTTTAGGCTTTCTCGGGATGATTGGAAACCATAAAAAGGTAATAATTGAACTGATTTTGATAAAATTTAACCTCCAAGGCATTCGTAAAAAATTATTCAAAAAAAAAAGAATAAATCCAATTGGATAACATTCCGTGAAGATCTTGAGTAACAAACAAAACAACACACTCAAAATGAGAACCTTTTTTTATTTAATTTTTATTATTTAAAATTTGAGTGCATTTGACTTGACTACATCTCTCCTGATGGAAAGTGTGATGTAGTCGAGCATGGTACTCCTCCTTTTTTGAACTCAGTTGAAAAGGGGTTGGAACATTTGTGTATGGATCTTGCCATAAATCTTGCACACAATTAAACCTAAAATTTTTAATAAAAAACAAACAAAAACTCAGATATTTTGAGTTAAAGGTTGTGAAAGCACTAATTTCCCTATTTATCCCCCAAATTGTATGATATTTTTCATAATTTTCACTTAATATTGGTTTTGAATTTTTTTTTTCTTATTCTTTTTGGATGTTAGGAGAGGGGTGTTGGTGCTAAGGTTCATCTTCATCATCATATCAGCCGAAAAACATGCACTGCTGGACATAGGGCTCCCCCAAGGACTTCCACAATGACCGGTTCTGCGCTGCCCGCATCCAGCGGCTTCCTGTGATCTTCACCAGATTGTCGGTCCATTGCCTGAAAGGCCTGCCTACGCTAAGTTTTCCGGTGCGCGGTCGTCACTATTACCAATATTACCACCTACCTCCTGAATAAATACGATTTACACAGCATTTGTAGAAGTTCCTTAGAATTTAGTTGGAAATTCGAAGCTACTATTCAAAAGCTTAGTACCCAAAACATTAAGTTCTAAAAAAATGTTGGAATCAGGTTTTCAAAAACTTCTTTGGACCTTCACCATGAAAAAGCGTAGGAAATAAATTTAGACCTACATGTGCTTTTATTTTCTATTCTGAGTAAAAAGGGGCATTTGAAGAAAAATTAAATTTAGTTAATTTAAATTTCAAATATTATTTTTCCTTTTCTTATGACTAATTTTGATGATTTGTGGTGAATTTCATTAAGACAGTTTATTTTGGTTGGTCTACAGAAGTACACAGTCTACAAATACATAAAAAAATAAGTTTCGATTTTCTGAAAGCCTCGCTATTTGATCTGATAGCATTTTCTGATTTTTGAATTGAAGACGACAACTTTACGGGTCTCCAGTGAACTGGAGATTTCTCGGGCGTAAACTATTTCTTTGTAAAAGCCCGAGATGAAGAAATTAATAAGCTTGAGGTCAGGTGAGCGCATCTGCCAGGGAATTTGTCCACTTCTCATATCCAGATGTTTGGGTATATTTCATGTAGGTAATTACTAATTACGCACTTGCGTTGCATAATGGCATGGATCACTATGACTTTGAAATTTCATAGTTCTTCCAAGCTCCATATTTACGTATGTGTAATGCCACAAGTCTTGCTGGTAATTCTAATGGCCCAATCAATTCACCATTGAGAACATGTTGACGCTAAACCTATGCTGAAAGGTTGAAGCTCTAGTGGAGTGTGGATTTTCTTGTGATTATGATTTAAATGATAATTGTAAATATTAAAAATACACATGTGTTCAATTCAGTTTATCAGTCCACAAAAAAGAAAAAAAATTAAGTCCTTCTCTTACTATAGTCTCTGAGCTAAGCCACGGACAGACAGACATGGTTTCTTGGTGACTATTGAACTTTAAAAGGAATAACTAAACAAGCTTTACTCTTAAATTAACATCAAATAAAATAATAAAAGATAGAACATTATATTTTAGTAACAGCCAAGTTTAGGTAAAAAAAACCACATTTTGATTGCATAGTATTTCAGTACACATCACAAATTATAATTTTTGGATTCCGGAGTCAACCATGTCTCACAATGTCCGTCTGTCTGTCCGTCTCTCCGCAGCTTAGCTCAGAGACTACTAGTACTAGAAAGCTGTAATTTAGCATGTGTATACTATATTAATCACGCTGACAAAGTAGTACAATAAAATCTTGAAAAAAAAAGTTAGGGTTCCTCCTACATGTAGAGGGGGTAATTGTTTTCGTGGGGTATCATTGAATAGATCTTTTGCTAGTTTGCCATAACCATTTTTCTATTCAGGGATCAGTTTGCAATAAAGTGCTAATTTTAGTTAGAGTTAAGTGTGTCCCCCCTCTCCCCCACCAGCTAAACCACAAAAACTATCAAGGCTAAGTAGACTTTCTTAGTTTAGGAGTAATAGTCGACCAAGACCAAGATGTGCAGTTGGATTTGTAAAAAGTTCATCGTTTTTCCTTACAAAATGTTCTATTACCAACAGCAAATATAAATTTATTTTTTGAAAAGACTACGGAACGTGTCCGACTCGCACTTGGTCGGTTTTTTTTTGCGCCAGTTTAATACAAATTTGTTAAAGAGACAATTGAGCAAAACAAAGGTTCAAAACTATTTGCGAGAGATCTATCTGTTGGACAGAGCCAACTGACGAGGCTGAAGACTGAGGATGGCAGCATAATATCGTCTAAGCCTGAGTTGCTGGGAGAAGTTGAGAGTCCATACACAAGCACACATCTACCACACATTTAGTTTTTTTTCATTTCTTTGTGTATTGTTATAATGTATTGTGCCTTGTTAAGGGAAATAAAGTTTTTATCCATCCATCTATCTACCTGTCAGCAATCTGACTTATGACCCAAGAGCCAGACTAACTCGACACTATATGAGATTATATAGATTATATATGGCTCTAAAACAGCTCAAGGCACTGGGTGGTGAGTGATGACGGAATTGGGGCTGAACTTCTGAAAGCAGGTGAAACACCTAGTAGTAGTTCAATTCCGTTATACTCAAGGGACAAATGCCTGATGCATGGCACATTAGTTTGCTGATGAACTACAGATCCATATCTATAAGCTGTTTTTGAGAGTCATTAGAGAGAGTCTGGCACGCAGGTATGATGACTTCCAGCCTCCCGAAAAATCCGGTTTCCGAAAAGGCTTTAGCACCATAGACCACATACATATGCTGCGGCAGATTATACAGAAGACCGAAGAGTACAATCAGCCACTATGCTTAGCCTTTGTGGGCTAAGAGAAAACCTTTGATTCGGTCGAGCCTTGGGCTGTGTTACAATCTCCAACGATGCCAAAATGACTATCGGTATATCGAGATACTCAAGTGTTTGTACAAAAACGCCACCATGTCGGTTTGCCTCCAGTACCAGAAACAATACCGCTGCAGCGAGGGGTGAGACAGGGACACTTTATATCTTCGAAACTGTTCCCCACCGCCCTGGAAGACGTTTTCAAGCTTCTGGACTGGGGTGGACTCCGCATCAATATCAACGGCGAGTACATCACCCACCTTCGATCATCTGACGATATCGTGGTCATGTCTGAGGCTAAAGGGAGACCTAGGCAGAATGCTCGATGGTTTCAATAGAGTCTCTCAACACTTAGGTCTTAGAATAGAATGAACATGGACAAGTTGAAAATTATGTCCAACGTCCATGTCGTACTTACTACTCTGAAGGTTGGAGGCTCTACACTTGAAGTTATTGACAGTCTAGTTAGGTAGGTCTAACTTCGAGAAAGAAATCAATCTACGAGTCCAATTCGTCTGGGGAGAGTTCTGGAAGCTTCGCAATATCTTCACGTTCCAAACACCACAGTGTCTTAAGAGACATACGGAACTCAGACATAGTCGCTTTATATGGGCCTCATAAGAAGTCTCAAGGTCATCCAAACGGCAATGGAGAGTGCTATGCCCGGAGTTTCCCTGTGTTATCAAATCAGAAACGAGCAGATCCATAGAAAAACCAAAGTGACACTGACGTAGCTCTCAGAATTGCTAAACTTAAGTGGCAGTGGGCAGTGCACATAGTTCGTAGAACAGATTGCCGTTGGAGCAATAAAGTTCTCGAGTGGCGGCCGCGCACTGGAAAACGTCGCGTAGGCAGGCCTCTCACTCGTTAGACCCATGACCTGATGAAGGTCGCGGGAAGACGCTGGATGCGGGCAGCGCAGAATCGGTCGTTGTGGAAATCCTTGGGGGAGGCCTTTATGCAGCAGTGATGATGATTTTTTCCTATAATTATGTAAGATCTTTCTGAAATACAGTGCACAATTTTATGGAACTAGAAAGTAAACTTGAACTTATCATACAAATCGCTTAGCCATATTTGTATGGTGTGCCAAAAATCATTTAAAAAATTTAAATTAGAAAAAGTTGTGAAATTATTAGTTATTAGTTGTATAGTGTAAATAAGTTGTATTCTGGTTTCATTTTATTAACTTAGCAGTCCCCCAACACCTCTTCGATCAATATATAAGGTGTAACAAAATTTGCTGAAACTATTTTAACTGGTGCTTCTACCCATGAAACTGAACAACTTTCCCCATGAAACCCATAGACAAATCAAAAAAATAATTTTGAACACACCATACTAAGTTGGCTGATCAGCTGATCGAGTTAGTATGGAAGAGCCAAATTTTGAACACACCATACTAAGTTGGCTGATCAGCTGATCGAGTTAGTATGGAAGAGCCAATTTTTGTTTGCGATTTCACTATGGGTTCCATGGGGAAAGTTGTTCAGTTTCATGGGTAGAAGCATCAGTTAAAATAGTTTCAGCTAATTTTGTTACACCTTATATACATATAACTACTTATATAAAACTTAAAGGGCCAAGACAATTTTTTTTCTACTTTTTAGCAGATTTTTGACGGGGGTTTTTAAATTGTTAATTCAAGTTTTATTTCATGCTTTTTAAACTTTACGTAATCCCAAACACGATACCTTTGCAGTAAGTTGGTGAGGAGATGGGTATCCTGCAAATTCCAGAAGATGCTGCAGCATCAAAGTTGCTATGTTATATTTAAAACCTATTTATTAAGACTATTCCAGTGATTCCAAATATGATAACTCTGCTGTCAGTTGGCGAGGAGTTGGGTATCCTGCAGATTCCAGGAGATGCTGCAGCATCAGGTCAAGGTTACCATGTTCTATCTAACACCTATTCATTGAGACTATTCCAATGAGCCCAAACACAATACCTTTGCTATAAGTTGGTAAGGAGTTGGGTATCCTGCAGATACCAGGAGATGCTACAGCATCAAGTCAATGTTACCATGTTCTACCTAAAACTTATTTATTGAGACTATTCCAATGAGCCCAAACATGATTCATCTGCTGTAAGTTGTTGAGGTGTTGGGTATCCTGCAAATTCCAGAAGATGCTGCAGCATCATCAGGTCAAAGTTTCCAATTTCTATCTCAAACCTATTCATTGAGACTATTCCAATGAGCCCAAACACGATACCTCTGCTGTAAGTTGACGAGGAGTTGGGTATCCTGCAGATTCCAGGAGATGCTGCAGCATCAGGTCAAGGTTTCCATGTTTTATCTAACACCTATTCATCGAGAATATTACAATGAGCCCAAACACGATACCTCTGCTGTGAGTTGGTGAGGAGTTGGGTATCCTGCAGATACCAGGAGATGCTGCAGCATCAGGTGTAGGCTACCATGGTTTTGCAATATTATTACAGTAACGGGCACCAAATTTTGAATCGATCAGACCTGTATAAGTTGCCCATATCCTCATAAATTATAACTAAGAACCACCTCGATCACGTCAGCTTTCAAACAAAAAAAAACCGCATCAAAATCGGTCCATTCGAGAACTACGATGCCACAGACGTTAAACTTATAAAACCCCTCTTTTTGCGTCGGGGGTTAAAAAAAAATATCATGAGTAGAAATGCGATTTCTGAACTAACTTTTTTATAAAGTTTTAATGTAACTTAAGTTTTTAGTTTTAGTAAGCGTCGGTGTAGGGAATGCAATACCGGGATACCGGGATCCCGAAATACCGGGATCCCGCACCATTTTTGCGGGACCAGTCCCGCGCCTAAATCGTGCGGGATCCCGCGGGATTTGCGGGACTGCGCAGCGACATACGGCATGTGTTGTTCGGCACGCGGAAGCGTTAGATTGTAAAACAAGATGGTCTAGTCTTTCGGATATGATAACTAAATTCAATAAACTCAAATTGTGTGTATCCAAAGCTTTAATTGATCTAGGCCTGTCTGCTACTAATCCAGATTACTCCTTTAATGAAGAGGAATATACTGTGTTAAGTGACTTAGAACGATTTTTCTAGCCAATGAAACTAGCTGTAGAAGTTTTGTGTCGGCGGGATTCGACTCTGACCACAGCTGAAACAACAGTTAGATTCGTGATCAGCAAGTTGGAAGGACAAGATTCAGTTCTAGCCAAGAAACTTGCTACTTCATTAAGAAAAGAATTCATGCATGATGAAACTTTTAAGTTACCTGCCAAGAGCGTAATCCGAAAAGAAATTTTAAGTCTTATTGAAAGACTACAATTTAATAAGAGAACGTTAATCTCATCAGAGGCTTCAACATCTTCTATCTCTACTCAGGAATCTGAGGATGATTTACCTCTTTCTACAGTGGCCGCAATGATGCCAGCAGAAAGCACGGAGCCTGAAGCAATGTCTCTTAGAGATGAACTGGAACAAACACTATCGCGTTCTAAAACCGCTGGTCGATCTTCTTCGGAATCGGGACTTCATTCTCTTGAAGGTATAATCAGGAAAGAAATGAATTTGTTGGAGTCTGGTGGGCTCATAGGTGAAAATCTTTATTTCGTCTACAATACGTTATTAACAGTTGTGCCAACCAGCGTGGAAGCGGAAAGGGCATTTTCTGCTGCCGGATACCTAGCATGCAAAGTAAGAAGCCTTTAAGCTAACAAAACTATTGACACGCTATGTTTCATGCGCAGCTACTTCCAAAATAATGTTACTTAAAAAATAATTTTGTTTATTTGTAATAGTTATTCCTATTTCTAATAAGTGATTGATTTGATTACTTATAAATAGTTTCACTTTCACAAAACTATTGAGACGCTATGTTTTATGTGCATTTGCGCAGCTCCTTCCTAAATAATGGATAGTTGTTTTTTGTTTGTTTGTAATAATCGTTTTTGACCTTTGTTTGAAACTGTTATTTCTGATTAATTATTTGATTACTTAATAAATAGGGTCAATAATATTTTTAGTTTCATTTTAAGTTCTATAGACTTCTATAGACTCGTTTATGATACAGGATTCCTCTCTTTTTTCAATGACTTTCAAAAAACATGCGGGATCCCGCAAATACCTGGATCCCGCGGGATCGAACCTCTCAATCCCGCGGGATCCAGCAATTGAAATTTTGCTGCGGGATTGCATTCCCTACGTCGGTGGCTCAACCGGTAACGACTTGGTCCTCCTAACCAGAGGTGCCGGGATCAAATCCGGACGACCAATGTACCAATGAGTTTTTCGAAACTTACGTACATATAATCACCGATTGCTTAAAAGGTGAAGGAAAACATCGTGAGGAAACCTGCACACACCTGCAAAGAAACTCGAAGGTTGTGTGTGAAGTCGACCAACTGGGCCCGCGTGGTCGACTAAGGCTCGATCGCCCTAATTCAGGGTAGGCTCGAGCTCCTCGGTGGGGACGTATATGAGCTGATATGATGAAGTTTTTAGTTGGCTAGCCTTGGACGTCTTTCGGCTGATTCGTGATGATCATGTATTTATTATCAGTATCTTTCGCATTAAAATAAAATGGAGGTAAAACAATTTTTCATTCTATTAAAATAAGCAAAATCGTGTCGTAAATAATGTAATTAAAAATAAAACTTAACTACTAATTAGCTAGTAACATATGTACAAAAACTCGCTTAACACATTATAGATTCAAAGTCATTGACCCGAGAATGTGATTCATCAATAAGACGGGTATATTAACTTGACTCACACCAAGACAGCATTGTCAACAAATCCTTGACTCTAAAGATAATGCCACCCATACAATCACGTGTTATTTTTCGTATTGTTCGAAAATATTGTTACAAATACACAAAATAAAAGCATCTTATATGCTTACGATTCTTGTAGGATTCTTCATAGCAGGGTTGTTTGATTTGGAAATGTGTCCCGGTGAGGTGTGGCAGAGAGCTCACGACGACCTTGTCTCGTACAATAACTGCAATTAATTATAATTTTAAATCTGCCCACGTACATTACAGACCAGTGGTCTGAGACTACGCATAGTGTAGTGTAAGGTTTCGAAGTCATTACTTCTTAACTCAACAACTGTTTATCACAAAATTTCCGAAATAACTTTTAATGAAAATAATGTGGTTGCTTTTCAGATTGGTCCTTTACCAAACAGTTTAGAAATGCTATAGCTTAGGAAACATTCGTCATCATCATCATATCAGCCGAAGGACGTCTACTGCTGGACAAAGGCCTCCCCCAAGGATTTCCACGAGAACCGGTTCTGCGCTGCCCGCATCAAACTGCGACATTCACCAGGTCATCGGCCATCAGAGACCATTTAGGAAACATTGCTTCATTAAAAAAAAAACCTTTTCAAAAATACTCTATATAAAAGGGCGTTTACTTGGAATAAAATCGTCATCCCCTTTTACATGTATAGGTACCCCTAGAATTATTTATTTTTATATTTTTTTAAGCTGGAAAAAACTGAAATGCCCAGAGAGTTGATATGTCTCTTTAAATTTTGGTATTCTGGTCAGATAAACTTTGTAAAGTGGGGGGATTCAATATCGGATGAATGTGTTGCAATGTGGGGTAAGACAAGGTGGCTTAAGCTCTCCAAAATTGTTTAACTTATATGTCAATGCCCTGATCGAGGAGCTCAGCAGCATGCATGTCGGATGTCATATAGATGATGTTTGCATAAACAACATTAGCTATGCAGACGATATGGTGCTGCTGAGCCCTTCGATTGGTGGATTGAAACAATTGTTAAGTGTATGTGAAAATTATGCTGCACAACACGGCCTTAGGTATAACGAAACAAAAAGTGAGCTACTGATTTTTAAGGCAGGCAACAAGTGTCCATATCATGTTCCCCCTGTGTTACTAAATGGAACACCTTTAAAAAGAGTTTCTGCTTTCAAATATCTGGGCCACTTGGTTAACGAATGTTTGAATGATGATGCTGATATAGATCGAGAGCGTAGGGCCCTTTCGACCAGAGCTAATATGATAGCACACAGGTTCCGTAGATGTACAGCTCAGGTAAAGATAACATTGTTTAGAGCCTACTGTACATCTCTATATACTTGTAGCCTGTGGGCTGTGTATTCGCGAAGGACGATCGGCGCCCTGCGCGTCCAATATAATAATGCGTTCAGGGCGCTGTTGGGGCTGCCGCGCTGGTGCAGTGCGTCGGGGATGTTTGCGGACGCGCAGATAGACGGCTTCCAAGCCGTGATTCGCAAACGGTGCGCTGCGGCGCTCGGCAGGCTGCGTTGCAGCACCAACAGCATCTTGACTGTCTTGGAAACTAGGCTGGATGGGGGTATTGTGAGGGGCTGGCTTGGGATGCACTCAGCGGTTGCTAACTACACTCGCTGAGTGGATTGCTTGCCCAGTGGCTCAAATACATTTAATTTACCTACCTAAACTAACAATAGATATTAAGTTTTGTGTTACTAACCAAATATGGACTCTGTCTGAAATAAAAGAATTTTATTTTTATTTTTATTTATTTATTTATTTATTTAAACAGAGATTTATATCCAAAATTTTTATGCGATTTTTCATGCAACTGTAAAAGTGCAAAAATGTAAAAGTTTTACCTCCTTACAAAGAGAGGTTCGAAAATTCGCGGAATGAAATTATTGCAATGTAAATGAAACAATAGAATTTTCTTTTTCCCCCTCGATTTTAATGCACTTTTCTGATAGACCAATTAATTTGTATGAACCATGAAAAAAATATTTTTGTCTTTGCCCTCAAAATGAGCCAAAATTGCCCCAGTTTGTTTTTTTTTCCTCATAGATCTTTTTTTAAATTTGGGAACAAATAATAGTGGCTGAGGGCCAGATCCGGGTTGTAGGGTGGTTGAACTAGCGATTCGAAGCCGTACTTGTTAAGAGCAGCAGTCTCAACATAGCTCTTGTGAACCGGTGCATTGTCATGCAATAGCAACACATCCTTCGACAGCTTTCCCCGCCTTTTTTCTTTAATAGCTTCTGAGAATCCCTGTTGAATCCCAAATATCTGCTTTCCGGCCGATTATGATACCCTGAACTTCTTCGGAGGAGGTGCACCCTTCTTATGCCACTATAGATAGACACTTGTTTCGACTCAGGTTCAAAGTGATGAACCCAAGTTTCATCCCCAGTCACAATTCGTTTCAATATGTGGGCAGGGTGGTCACCGCATAAGTTTAAAATAATTTTCGAAAAACCTTAAAACTTTTAGGTACAAGCTTTTAATATTGCATTGTCACGCGATATACATATGCATGCAAAATTTCAGCTCAATCGGAAACCGGGAAGTGAGTCAAATTTAACTTTCAAGGTTTCACCCGAACAAACATTCATACATTGCAAGTTAAATAAAAGATTTTAAAAAGCTTCGATGCATCAGCTCGCATCAAAAGTCGCACGTTTATTCCGAAATAATTCGTTTGAAAGGCAATATTTTAAAAACAAATGACGGTTTTGGCTTGACATTTGACTAACTTTTTTCTAAAGATTTCTCATACACAATAAGCAAAAAGGGTTCTGTAACATTTTACCTCCTTTGCTTTATTACGCGAATTTTTGAACTCCCTTGTATGTACAAGAGACAAATGGGTAGAACAATCTTATAAAGCTCTCTTGTAGGTCTAATTAACCAGCTGCTTTAAAATTTAAATATTACATACGACAATCAGAGGAACAAGACGAATCTAACAACACCTCGCTCTTCTGAATCCGTCAAGATTTTTCGGCTGCAGTTTCAGCCAAAAAATTTCTAAAAGTAACATGTGGACTTTACATTACAGGTACAAGGCATGACGGAGCTGAACGGCTGCGAGCCACGCAAGATCAAAGTCCTCGGCCCCTACACCTTCAGCATAGGCGACACCACTTCCTTCTCAAAGTATGCCCGCGGAGGCATCGTTACCCAAGTGAAGATGCCCAAGAAAATCCACTTCAAACCCTTGAAAGAATCTTTCCAGAACCCAGAGTTTGTTATCACAGATTTTGGAAAGTTCGATTATCCCCAGCAGTTGCATGCAGCGTTTGCAGCGCTGCATAAGTTTGAGGCTGGCGAGGGAAGATTACCCAAGCCATGGAGTGAGGCTGATGCTGCCAAGTTTGTGGATTATGTAAAGCAGCTGTTGAGTGGTGACATGTATAAAAATGGAGAATTGGAGCTGAACTCGGAACTGTTGACGACCTTCTGTAAGGTTAGTAAATCATGGCTAGCGTCTATTTATAATAGCCTAGCTCTTTTATAGATGGAACGCTTTAGTACAACTGTAGGCATGATTCAAAATGTTGACGTATTTTGAAAAATTTGCGCAATTTTTGATTTTCATTGCTTAAATTTTTTTTAAATGTTGGACATTTTATGATAAGAAATTTCACGAATGTCACATGTCTTTGCTGATGAAAATTTTATTAACAACCTCTCCATTATTAAGTTCAACCCTACTTTAGCAAAGCAACAAAATAAAAATTACTACTAATTATCGTCGAAACTCTTTACCAGGTTTCCTCCGGTGATCTGAACCCAATGAACGCGGCTATTGGCGGCGTGGTAGCTCAGGAGGTCATGAAGGCTTGCTCTGGCAAGTTCCACCCCATTGTCCAGTGGCTGTACCTGGATGCCATCGAATGTCTGCCCAAGGACCGGTCAGGGCTGACTGAGGACACTTGCAGGCCGCTTGGATCGAGATATGATGGACAGGTAGCTGTGTTCGGACGCAACTTCCAGAAGAGGCTTGGAGAGCTGAAATATTTCATTGTTGGCGAGTATAATTATCTTCTTCTGTCTTTCTGTATATATAAAAGGAAACCCTGACTAATCTATCAACGCACAGCTCAAACCACTGGACGGGGCTGAAATTTGGCATACAAATAGCAGTTATGTCCTAGGCATCTGCTAAGACAGGATTTTGGAAAATTCCCATGGGAACGGTAACAAACGGGATCTGCGCGGGCAACGCCGCTGGGCATCCGCTAGTAATTAATAATTTACAATAATAGAGTGTGATATTATTAATTATATTATCCGATTGACGTCTACTGTAGGACAAAAGGCATCTCCAAGGATTTCCACATGGACCTGTTCTGAACTGCCCGCATTCTTCCAGTAACCTTCACCACATCCTCGGTCCACCGAATGGGAGCCTGCCTTACGTCTTCCGGTGCGCGGTCGCAACTCGAGAACTTTACTACCCCCCATGGCCATCTGTTCTACGAGCAATATACCCCGCCTACAACGACTTATGTTTAGTAATTCCGAGAGCTATGTCGGTAAATGTCGGTTACCACATTTATAACTGTATTGTTCAGTGACTATAACGGTTGTAGTATTACCTCGGAGGAGTGTGTCCTTTGTTGTAGCTATTTTTTGCTATACATACCTCAGCAAAACAACACTATTGGTTCAATGATAATATTTCCGTCAATGACCTATTATAAATCCTTTGTTCACAATTTTCCTTCACCTCTGATAATATAAGAATAGTCAGTCTTGAAGAAAAGCTTGCCAGTCTTGATAAGATAACCTACAAACAATAAAATATAAGAAGTGCATAAATTAAGTAAAATGAAACATGATTCGTACGCATTGTCTGTTTATTCGAATCCGGATGTTCAGATTTTCGGCCTTGCGCATCTATCTATATGCCTACACATTCAGAAATTTATACGCAGTAATTTTATGCCTTGCGCGTTCAGCACTCTCGGGCGAGATCACGCAGATGCAGAGGCGTATTTACCCTATGTCACAAGTGGGCCCGGGGCGGCAAGAGGTGAGGGGCGGCCGCATTCGGTTGTTCTTTCGCCAGTCGTAGTAGAAAAACATTGAAAACGCTAAACACGTTAAAAAACCGACTTCCATCGCAACAACTTCGTACAATTTCGCAATATTATTTTTGGTTTTTCATGTGTAACATCTTTGCTCTCGCTTTCCTGCAATTTGTGGGAGTGATTTCGTGAAATGGGACGGAAAAGTGTCCCATGGGACGGAAATGTGTCCCAGGGAGTCGCGTTTTTTCAGGCTTTAAAAGCGCGGAAAAGGCAAAGGTATCTATGACCATACAGCCTAGTCTGCCGTATCTTTGCCGTCCTTTTATAAAGTATTTTGTCACATGTTACACATCATATGCGAGTACTGTAGGTCTCGTTCGAATTTTTTGTTAATTTTCTAATAAACTACTACACCGATTTTGATAAAATTTATATGGGACCACACGGGAAGCACTAGCTTTCAAGTAAAAAAAGAATCATCAAAATCGGTTCACCCAGTCAAAAGTTCTGAGGTAACACACATAAAAAAAAACATACAGTCGAATTGAGAAACTCCTCCTTTTTGGAAGTCGCTTGAAATAGAGCAAAATTTGAATTAGCGCAACTCCGACTCGCACTTGGCCGGTTTTTTGTCACTTAGAGAGGCGGATATATTTTGTGCCCGGGGCGCCAGATTCTTAAATACGCCTCTGCGCAGATGATCGCTCCAACAAACGGTGGAGTCGTGCGTGATGCGCGCTCCAATTATTTGTTTCCAATATGTGGATATATTTTGTGCCCAGGGCGCCAGATTCTTAAATACGCCTCTGCGCAGATGATCGCTCCAACAAACGGTGGAGTCGTGCGTGATGCGCGCTCCAATTATTTGTTTCCAATATGTGGATATATTTTGTGCCCAGGGCGCCAGATTCTTAAATACGCCTCTGCGCAGATGATCGCTCCAACAAACGGTGGAGTCGTGCGTGATGCGCGCTCCAATTATTTGTTTCCAATATGTGGATATATTTTGTGCCCAGGGCGCCAGATTCTTAAATACGCCTCTGCGCAGATGATCGCTCCAACAAACGGTGGAGTCGTGCGTGATGCGCGCTCCAATTATTTGTTTCCAATATGTGGATATATTTTGTGCCCAGGGCGCCAGATTCTTAAATACGCCTCTGCGCAGATGATCGCTCCAACAAACGGTGGAGTCGTGCGTGATGCGCGCTCCAATTATTTGTTTCCAATATGTTTGTTTGTGAACTGTTTATTGCGTACAATTTTTTTTGATATATATGGTAAATAGACAGAGATGAAAACCGGCCATGCCAACACATCTCTACACGAGGACAACAATGGTACCTACATATTCATTTTAAAGTAAAGACATTAATGAGAGCACCAGAAAAAAATCCTTAGCGCGAGTACTACTCGTACTGGATCGGTATTTATTATTAACTAGGTTTTGCCCGCGGCTTCGCCCGCGTGGACATCGTTTTTGTGACTGACTTAGAGCGTGGACATGAATTTTCTCCAGGTCCCTCGGGAACTTTGTCAGGATATGCTTATTAGTAAATCGTGTCATTTACCACCCCCTCAACCATCTCTGTGCAAAAAATCACACATTCCATTGTTCCGTTGCGATATTAAAGAAATTAACCAAAAAAAAGAGTATATTTTCAGTTCCCTCGGGAATTGCATCGGGCTATGCTATTTTCACGGGATAAAAAGTACCCTATGTCTTTCCTTGTGACACAGGCTACCTGCATGCCAAAGGACATGTCCAAAAATGTATGGACCAAAAACCCAGAATCGACAGGAATGAAATGTATACCAATGAATTGACATTGAAATATAATGTAATGTTACCAAGGGGGCAACCCTGTTAAAATAAGTAAAAAATTCGTTTAAAACAATAATAAAAATAAGTTTACGTCATGTTGTGGCTTAATATGACGTTGTTTTAATGTTGTATCACTTGTGTTACACATGATAATTATCATCAACACATTTCACAAGCAACAGCAACATAATAACAACATTAATTAAATCACAACATAAGAAAGACTTATTATTGAATTGTTTTAAACGAATTTTTTACTTATTTTATTTTGCTCCTAGCTCCTATACTATAAAGATTTCAGGGTGCCCCCTTGGTAAAATTATATTATATTTCAATGTCAATCTATTCATTTCATTCCTGTCGATTCTGGGTTTTTGGTCCGTATCTATGGGCCAAATGAAAAAAAATTACAAAAAACAGAGTATTTCTTATGTTGTGATTTAATTGATGTTGTTATTATGTTGCTGTTGCTTGTGAAATGTGTTGATGATAATTATCATGTATAACACAAGTGATACAACATTATAACAACGTCATATTAAACCACAACATGACGTAAACTTACTTTTATTATTTTTTTAAACGAATTTTTTACCTATTTTATTTTGCTCTTAGCTCCTATACTATAACGATTTCAGGGTTGCCGCTTTGGCAAAATTATATTATATTTAAATGCCAATCCATTGGTACACATTTCATTCCTGTCGATTCTGGGTCATTTTTTGGACATCGCCTTTAATTAAGATTGGTCAAGGCGTTGAAGCATGAAAAGGTAACAAAAAAACACATTTTCACATTTAAGGATAATATAGTTATAGTAAGGATTATTAATATTAGTAAGGATTATTGTTTTACTTTAGGATTAGTACTATAATCAAACCAAGCTACATCAGTGGCGTAGCTACCGGAGTGCTAGACGGGGCAGTGCCCCGGGGCCCAAGCTCAGGAGGCCACTCGGACTCTGACTTACAAACTGTAAATTTCTCCCCATTTCTCCCAAATTCTCAAAAACATCCCATGTTTTGAATTTTGCGTACCAATACCTATATTAATTAATTTATCCAATTATTCATTTCCAAAAAATATTCTGGAGTACGTCGAATTCGGAACCCGACGAATACGGAACAAACGATTTTAAATAGTTTAGTTGGGGCCCTTGTTTATTTTTTGCCCCAGGCCAGCTACGCCACTGAGCTTCACACTTGTATGTGTTACCGTTTTTACGACAGAACAAATTTGTTTTATTAATATTTCACTTTTTTAATTTTTCTTTGTTACTAAATTTTATATGTTGGCAACTGGTTGTGAATAAGGAAAAAATGTTCAAGAAGGAATAATAAATGCTTTATTTTAGCTTTGAATAAATGTTTTATGTAAATAGCTTCGTTTAGGGGGCGTTCAATATATATATATATATATATATATATATATATATATATATATATATATATATATATATATATATATATATATACGTGAACAAAAATAATGACATGTTCGAACACTTTTGACCGAGAGACCGTGAATCTCGTTGTTTTATATGTGTTCTCTAAGGATTTGAACGTAACACAATTTTACCTGTACCCCCAGGCGCGGGCGCTATCGGGTGTGAGCTCCTCAAGAACTTCGCAATGATCGGCGTGGGCGCCGAGGGCGGCGCCGTCACCGTCACCGACATGGACCTCATCGAGAAGTCCAACCTGAACCGGCAGTTCCTCTTCCGTCCTCACGACGTGCAGAAGCCTAAGGCGTCTACTGCTGCTAAGGTAACATCTTAACTCTCATTGACTAACCCAGTGGTCCACTGGTTAGCGCTCCTGTACCTGCTGGTTCGTAGTTCGTGTGTTCGATTCCCACTCTATAAACATTCGTGTGACGCACAGGTATGTGTGCTCTGTTTCTGTGTCTTTAATATATTATGTACTATCAAGTTTGTTTTCTTTATTGCAATTTTATTTTACATATTCGCTTTGCGCAGCCCTTTTCATGTAGGTGTACCTAATCTCCAGGTTGCCTGGAAGAGATTGCTTTTAGAAAAAGGCCGCCTAAATTATTTTTTTATTATCTGTAGTTTAATTTGTGTTAATAACGCATATTTGATTGGTTGATTGATTGTCAAGTCGCTATTTGAGAACTTTGCTTCCCCATCGGCCATCTGGTTTACGAGCTATACAATAGGAGGCTCGAGTTTCCATACAAACGTAGGTCCGCTTTAATACAAAAACTACATGCTGGATTAAATCCGAACTTTGCGAATATATTGAGTAGACACATATCGATGTTTGTAAGTTTTCAATTTACTAATATAAAACGGAAAAATTAAAAGAAGTTTAGTTTCAAACTTTCAGTACAAAACTAATTTAAGCATTCGTTTAGTTATGTTTCAATTTACTACATCGAAAACATCAAAATGTGTCTACTCAATATTTTTGCAAAGTTTGGATTCAATCCGGCATTTAGTTTTTGTATTAAAGCGGAATTACGTTTGTAGGGTAACTGGAGCCTCCTGTGTATTAAGCTTAGCGATTCTGTGAACTCTGCCGGTTACTTTGGTTCGACGGGTGTCCTCATTTCTGATTCGATCATGTAGGGAAACTTCCTCTAACTTAATAATAATCGCACAAACACAGTGGCGTTCTATGTCCCGCTAATTTTCCCAAACGCGTCGGCGGGTCTTGGAATCGTGATAATTTTACGTGCGTGGTTTTCTTACGACACCTTAATTGGTCACAAGCGGAAACCCAAGTAGTGAGTTATTAAACCAATAAATGTCACACGTAACCTGCGCCTGCAACTGCGTCACACAAAACTAGTGAAACGTTCCACTAACCTGCTTTTATAACGTCCCTTATTAAACACGGAAGTAGTGCTAGGCGTCCATGTGTTAACGCTTCATAGAAACTAGCGTGAAGGAAAATAATTGGAAACCTAAACACGTTATAAAACAGACATCCATCGTAACAACTTAGTACAATTTTGCATTATTATTTTTGGTTTTAGTTAATTTTCTTATACAGTACTGCACCGATTTTGATAAAATTTATATTAGTACCAACTCGGAAGCATACCCTATTGAATAAAAAAAGAATAATAAAAATCGTTTCACAATCGGCGAAGATGTCGCGTAACAAACATACAAAAAAATACATTCATTCGAATTGAGAACCTCCTTTTTGGAAGACGGTTGAAATGCAAAAAATTTTTTCTTCATGGTAACTACTATAAAGTAACAAAATAGGGTAGTTGACTTTTTTATTGTTTTTATTCACAATTGGTGAGCCCTTGGCATCATCTCAATTGATGGTAAGTGACGATAAATAAAAATCGGCCAAGTGCAAGTCGGACTAGCACTCCGAGGGTTACGTACCACCACACCTCCATACAACTACATAATATAATAATAACAATGATAGCTATTCACATTACAAACAAAAGACAAACAGGAGCTACAAAAATATGCTTTTTTGTCATTCAGTTCGGACTCCTTAGCGCCAAGACGACTTACACTTTGCCAATGTTTAATATTTGTTGTTTTATTTCAGTATTAGTACTATAATCACACCAAGTTTCACGCTTGTGTGTAGGAGGGCTGGTTGATAGTGATAAGTATCCGAAATGAGCCATTTAAAAATCTGATAAATTAAAAACAAAATTGGCATTGTCATCTGTCACTAAATCATCTATTGAAATCAGCTTATTTTATCGGATGCATTGTGCTTGAGAATTTTTAAAGTAATTCCGTGTTTTGGTTGTATTAAAATGGAGAAATTAAATTAATTGGGGGAGGCCTTTGTCCAGCAGTGGACGATTTGTGGCTGATATGATGATGATGATGATGAAAATGGAGAAAACAGAAATTCGTGCCGTCTCATGAAGTTTTACGTATTGAAAGGGAAAACTGCAACTCAGATAAAAAATAACTAGACGCTGTTTTAGGGGAATCTTCTCCGTCATTGAGCACTGTCAACACATGGGTAACCGATTTCAAACGCGGGCGACAGAGCTGTGAAGATGCTCATCGCTGTGTACGGCTAAAAGAAGTAACCAACCCGGAAATGATCAAAAAATCCATAAAATCGTAATGAACGATCGCCGTTTGAAGTTGAGGGAGATAGCAGAGATGGTAAACATTTCTTCTGAACGTGTTTTTAACATTTTACATGAAAATGTGGGCATGAAAAAGCCCTTTGAGTGCCGCGTTGAAACAACATCGAGTTGAGGAGTGTTTGGGGCTCTTTACGCGCAATTTAAGCGAGTTTTTGCGACGTTTCATAAGGGTCGACCAGAGATATGCTATATAGAAGGAGAGGTAGATAGGTTACGTGGTGCATCCAAAAAGTGAAACAAAAAAAAGATGCCAATTGGCATCTGTTTTCTTGTAGCATTCGGTGCAATGGAAGCGAACTACCTATAACATTGTGTGTGTAAATGGCTTCGATTTTCAAATGTTGTTTGTTAGTGCATAACCCATCTATGGTAACAAATCTCTGCGGTCGACGAGACTTGGATTCACCACTATACACCAGAGACCAATGAGCAGTCTAAACAGTAGACAAAATGTGGTGAACCCTGTCCAAAGAAAGCTAAGATAAAATTATCGGCCGGCAAAGTGACGGCAACTGTTTTCTGGGATGCTCGTGGGATATTTGTGGATTACTTCGACAAGGGAAGACCGATAAATGGGCCATATTATGCAAATTTGCTGAAAAAATTAAGCGATGAAATCAAGGTTCAACGGCCGTATTTGTCAAAGAAAAAAATTTGTTCCATCACGACAACGCCCCAGTTCATACAGCGGCGTCAATTATAGTGGCCTAACTGTACGAAAATTATACTATCTGTGTCACTCTCACTACAGCAACCTATGAGAGGAGTATGCAGTATGGCATGCTCAAACGTGGGACCATTTAGGCGACATAGATTCCTCTGGAGATATTATAGAACCTGTGCATCAGACCACCTACAGAGGTCCAACACTATGTCCTCCTACCCGCAATCTCACTTCTACGTTTTTTTAATCCATGTCTGGTAAGCCATAGGCATTACCTCTATCGATGGGGTGATGATGATGCCGTGATGAATAAGAATCCACAATGAAGTTAGGAACTGGCTTTATTTCTTATTTTATGGCCTAATGACCTATTAGACGTAATGCTGTAAGTATTATAAGGTAATCTGTGGTAATACCCCAAGGAACAGTTGGCGGTTGTCTTTCTTATCCCAACTGTTGGTGCTGAAACATTGATGTTTGTCGGCAAGACTAACACGGTGCTAGCTAGCCATACACATAAAATGCCCTTCCCACCAACGAATCTTCGATGACATCACCAATGATTTCAATGCTCCTTAATTGTTCGTGCGGATGGTGGCACATCGGGAGCCGGGTCGTTCCTTTCCATCAAATATGGTTGATGGGAGCGATGGCTGACTCTCGCGTTATACTCGTGACCGGGTGCTGTCCGTGGGAACTGGCCTACTCTTGTTAAATGCTTTCAATGATTTTTATGTATATAACTTTTCGTGTCATATTGTTTTCATGTTCTAATGACATAATCTGGTCTATATCAAGGATTTTATTTTGTTGTTATTAACTAATTATTGTTTATTTCTTGATTCTTCACAAATTACATTGTTATTATTATTTTATGACTATCAGAAAGAGTGTAATTTGCACATATTTTGAATAAATATATTGAATTGAACTTTATCTTTACAGGCCATAAAACGTATGAACCCATCAATGAACGTACTCGCTCAAGAGAACAGAGTCTGTCCGGAGACCGAGTCTGTCTACGACGACAGGTTCTTCGAGGCTTTAGATGGAGTAGCCAATGCGTTGGACAATGTGGACGCGCGCATCTACATGGATCGCCGTTGTGTGTACTATAGGAAGCCGCTGCTGGAGAGCGGCACGCTTGGCACCAAGGGGAACACGCAGGTTGGTACTGTTATAGACATATTCGTCTTAAATCTCATCAAGTATTTATTCTCTATGTTGTGGGAAGTGACTTAGGCCACTTTTTATTCCGTGAAACATTTCCTGAAGAATTTAAAAAATAATATTTTCGATTTTATTCACGTACCAACTGAGCAATGGATTGAATTAGTTTTTTGCACAGAAATAATAAAGAACGCCGTCCATACAAATCGTAGTCTACTGATAATTTGAAGACAAGAAGTTTTTTTTATAAAAAGATCCGTTTATGTTTATAACAAGAAGAGTGTGGACATCAGTTTACTCCAGATCCCTCTGGAACTATATCGGGCTATGTTCGATTATTAGCGTACGTCACTACCACAACTATTTCTATACAAATAATCATGTCAATTTGTTGCACCGTTGCGACGCCAACGTGTGTGAGCCTTGAAATGAGTTTTCCCTAGATCGCTCGAGAACTATCTCGGGCTATGCAAATTAATAGTTTTTGTCATTTCCCAGCCCCTCAACCATCTCTGTGCAAAAAATCACAACAATCCGTTACTATGTTGCGAATTGCGATGTTAAAGAATTCACAAAAAAATAATCTTTTTTTCAGTTTCCTCAGAAACTGTATTGAACTATGCTATTTTTACGTGATAAAAAGTAGCCTATGTCCTTCCCCCTGACACAGGCTCCCTCCATGCCGAATTTCGTCAAGATTGGTTAATTAAGGTGTTGAGAGGTAACAAACACATTTTCACCTTTTATAGTATTAGTAAAGATAAACCTCTTGAGAATACCAGTCACTAAAATAAACTGCTATTAGCTTCTTATCTCATTGGGTGATGGTAAGTGCAACACCAGGCACACGTTAAAAGAGATCTAGTCCATATTGTCCAACAAAACTTCAAGCATAAACAAAAAGTCGTGTATCATCCAATATCTTTATTCCAGGTCGTGGTCCCATTCCTGACGGAGTCCTACAGCTCGTCCCAAGACCCTCCAGAGAAGTCCATCCCCATCTGTACCCTGAAGAACTTCCCAAATGCCATCGAGCACACCCTGCAATGGGCGCGGGATGAGTTCGAAGGGTTGTTCCGACAGGCCGCGGAACACGCATCCCAGTATCTGAGAGACCCTCAGTTTTTGGAACGGACGCTGAAGCTGCCGGGGACTCAGCCAATAGATGCGTTGGAATCTATTCGGGTAAGTGAAGTATCTACCTAGAAAAATCGCCCAATAGGAATGACGAATGCTAGTCATCTGACTTACTTTTTAATATCTGCCAAAAGCGACATTTTGTTCTAAAACTGTTTGAAATACCTAGGCGTGACGTCATAGTTTTGCACCGTCATATATGTACTCATTTTGTGATTTTGGTGAGTTAAAAATCGAAGACTTGATCACAGTATAATAAAGAGTACTACGTACAGTATGGTCACTCCCTGCCTCCCGTTGAAAGTGCCGCCCACCCCCGCTCAGATATCTCCCAGCAATCCTAGCACGTCTTATCTCACTCACACAAGCGTGGTACGCGTTCACCTACACAAGCTTAGACTGTGTGCGTAGGAACGCGTTTGTTTCATACATTTGATCGCCAGTGACCGAGGTGTGACTTGATGGAAAACTAAACGAGTAAGGTTTTTCGAAGTTTAAGTAGGAGGGCAATTTAGAGTTCATAACTTATATCTGATGCTGTCGTCATCCCTATTGTAAGTTACCTAAGACGCCGCCTCGCGGTAGCTCCTTGTGCAGGAGGTTGACATGCAAAATCGCACCTACAACCAACACCTCGATTTAGCAGTAGGCCGAGGGTAGAATCAAGATAAAGGGTAAGAAAAATTCTAGCTATAATCGTTAGCTAGTCTGCAATGGGCTAGAGACGCGTTTTAAGGAGAGACACAGTTTTTGGAGCTGCCATGCCGGGTACTGTAGATGCGTTGGAAGTGACGAAACAATCATTTGGCCCCGCAAACTTGTACAAGAAATGTTCTTAAATTCGGTGTTAGTGCCTAAACTTATCCCTTGTTTGTACCATATTGAAATTATGTTTTATGGTGACGCGCTTTGTCGCGAAATAAATTCTAGGGACATCCAAATTTTGAAATTGAACCGTTATTGAAAAGCCAACTGTACTAGTCAACCAAAGTATATATGTCGCAGCCGTTATGTAAAATCCGCCGGTTTGCAAACCAGCGCGATGCTTTGCAAAACGGCGGAAAACTATGTACTGAGTAACAAACTCCGAATAAATTCGATATTTTCTTCTGCGAATCATTCTGCTACCCAGGGCTACCCGGGCTTCCGGGGCTTCGCGAGGCTTTTTGACTGTATGATCAATCAAACCTGACCGAACCGATTATCGCTCGCTTTGCTTGCTCATTTACAATTGTTTACGTTTTTACACAAAATGGCGCCTCATACACTGTGGCGTACTTTATTTCAGTCGAATTGCAATCCGGCTGAACGTGATGTCGCCGCATTACAAAACGCCGCCGTTTTACAATCCGGCGTTATTCAGCGCGCTGTTTTGTAAAACGGCGGATTCTACAACACGGCTTCCACATATACAGTATATATCTAGGTTCCAACCTTGACTTGCCCGGTATTCTTACCGGAACCAGACCGCCCAGTGTGACTTGGTGGAGTAGTGCCGCCCGCCCGTCCACTCCTTGTTATTTCCACGCAATGACCGTCCTTTCTCCAACAGGTGGCGCTTGCAGAGCGACCGACAGACTTCGAGGACTGCGTGCGCTGGGCGCGGCTGCACTGGGAGGGGCAGTACGCCAGCCAGATCAAGCAGCTGTTGTATAATTTCCCGCCCGACCAGCAGGTGAGCTGTCATCCATCGCGGAGGAAATAATCGGGCGGAGATCTCGCAATCCAAATTTCTATACAAAAACGTCGTAGCCAAAGCGCGGAGGGATGAGGTCACTGCTTTGCCCCGCCCTTATATATGAAATCCATCCTGCGATATTACCAATTATTAAATCAACTAGTTTTTTTTTATTTTACTGCATCTTTTTACCCTAAGTGTCCAACGTAAATAAAAATTACATGGAGAAATATATTCTTAACAGTTATACACACATGAACCATCTTTCTTTTTTTTATTCACGAATTATTTACACAACCTTCGACAGCGCATGCCATCTTTTTTTTTGGTAAAAATTCGATTGAAAATCTTGGGGCAAACCGCAACAATGCAACCAGCTTTCTCAATACTTCAGTCGACATTGACTCTTAGCCCCGCCCCAATCGTGACGTCACAACTCGATTTGTTGGCACGCGACAATTGCACTAGTTCAGCTCCGCTTCCCTTCATTTCTCCATGGCTGTCACTGTACTACACTGATAGACGGCGCCAGTTATGCCGCACTGGGAGGGCAGTACAAGGCGTTCCATCTTAGCCCTGAGTGATTGGCAAAGCACTGAACTCCCGTGGTGTTCGAACCGTTAGCAGCGAAAGCAGCGTTCAAGTATTTGTAACCCTCTCTTCCCCCCATGTAACGCACCGTAACGTTTTTCTGTACCCCCCGTCCCCCCTAGTAAAACATTACGTAAACACCAAGTGACCATTTTTTCCTAAAAGTCAAAATAATAATTATGTGGCGTAAAGTACCGGAAAGTCGCTAAAATACCTTTGTCATTGTTTTAATCGCGTTGGTAAGAAACAATGTTATGTAACGCGTAGTTCAAACCCCCCACTCCCGCTCTTGTAACGCATCGTAACGTTTTACAAGACCCCTGCCCTCCCCCAAAATTTGTTACGTAATACTTGAACGCTCCTCGTAGCCTAGCATAGTAATAAACCCTAACAATCTCCTTAGCGGCAAGACCTACCGCAGATGGTCCTTGCCTTCGCGACACGGTGTTGGAAGGGATAGGGGACCTTCACTATATATTGGAAAGTTGGTGAGTGGGGGCGCTACATCATAATCCAGAGTAATTTAGCATTTGGAGCAAGTATACAGTAGGTAACTGGTGACCTTGCCCTTCGACCAAGTATAACCTGGACAGGTCCTATCCATACATTAATCTCAAAAATTTGTCAAATACAACTACACGAAAACACTCACTCACACCGCTACAGTCTACCGAGTCTCGTTCACATATAAACAATGACAGAGATAGCGAGACGTACTCAATGAGATAACAAGCTTTACTCACTCCGACCTTTAACCGATTTAGGGAATACCCGCGTAGTCGCTTACAACGCCTGATATCAAAACTTTTTCGCTTTTGTTATGTTGGTTAAAATAAGCTAAAATTGTATATTTTTACTAATATTATAAATGTGAAAATGTGTTGGTTTGTTACCTTTTCACGCTTCAACACCTCAACCAATTTTCATGAAATTTGGCATGGAGGGAGCCTGTGTTATGTGGAAGGACATAGGTTACTTTTATTTTATCACGTGAAAATAGCATTGTCCGATACAGTTCCTGAGGGAACTGAAAAAAAAACTTTTATTTTTTATTGATTTTTTCAACATCGTAACGGAGCAACGGACTGTTATGATTTTTAGAAAAGAGATGTTTGAGTGGGAAATGACATAGACTACTAATAAACATAGCCCAAGACAGTTTCCGAAGGATCTAAAATAGGCAAGACTCATTTCCAGTCTCGCGCACAGAAATAATTAAGGGAGTCGGAAGTGACATGGATTGCTAATTAGATATAGTTCCCAAGGGATCTGGAGTAAACTCTTGTCTACGCTCGCGAGCCGCGCATCAGTCACCCTCAAAGACAGTCATGAAAACGATATATTAGTCGAAGACCTTGGCAGCCTTTGGGAACCTTGTCTATGCAAGCAAGCAGCGTCAGTAGTTTTAGTAGCAGACCTACCTAAGGGACGATGGCGTTTGAAAGCGCACGACGACGTCAACTTAAATTAAAGATAGAGAGAATATTCATAATTTGTGTATTTTGTCTGCCTCCACAGACGACAAGCGGCGCCCCGTTCTGGTCTGGCCCCAAGCGCTGCCCCTCGCCGCTGGCCTTCGACCCCGACGAGGAGCTGCACATGGACTACATAGTGGGCGCCGCGAACCTGCGCGCGCAAGTGTACGGCATCCCGCGCTGCGTCGACCGCGAGGCTATTGCGCAGATGTGCGCCGCCGTCGAGGTGAGTCGCCGTTTATTGGCCTACTAGTGGATGCCCGCAGCTTCGCCCGCGCAGATCCCGATTTTTGCGGTTCCCGTGGGAATTTCCCAAAATCCTTTCTTAGCGGATGCTTACGTCATAACATCTACCTGCATGCCAAATTTCAGCCCGATCCGTCCAGTGGTTTGGGCTGTGCGTTGATAGATCACTATGTCAGTCAGTCAGTCACCTTTGAGTTATATATATTTAGATGTTGTTGTTCAATTTATTTAACTTGCCAACCCGCTAAGAAAACACAACGGGCGCCTACGTGGCGTAATGGTTAAATCCATTAGCATCATATCAGGAGGTCGCGGAATCGATTCCCGGCGGAGTGTAACCTTGTAAGACTCGGTTTGGTCGGTGGAAGGGCATTTTCTAAGCCAGTCTGGCTAGGCTACCACCATCTTGTCGTAAGTCTTGCCGCCAAACATCTAATGATGTGTTCCGGCTTGATGATAAAATAGCCAGCTCCCCATTGCGTTGGGGAATCTTGGTAAGCCCGCTTTCATCTTTCCTCAAAAAATAAACTTTTATTGAATCTAACGATTTATTTAATAAAAGTTTATTTTTTGAGGAAAGATGAAAGCGGGCTTACCAAGATTCCCCGTCTTGGTAAGCCCGCTTTCATCTTTCCTCAAAAAATAAACTTTTATTAAATAAATCGTTAGATCGTGGAGCGTCGGTGATGTAACATCTAGGGCCGCTACCTTCTTTCCGGGAGGTCGTGGTTTGAACCCTGCCACGTACCAATGTGTTTTCGAATTTCGATTTCTTACGGTGAAGGAAAACATTGTGGAAAACCAGCACACTACTGCGAAGAAACTCGAAGGTTGTGTGTGAAGTCAACCAACCCGCACTGGGCCCGCGTGCTACTAAAGTCCGATCTCTCTAATGCAAGGTAGGCTCGAGCCCCTCGTTGGGTACGTAAGTGAACTGATATGATGGATAAATCCTTGAAAAATGGTAGTATCTTATTACTAGTATTTTGGATAAATCCTTAAAAAATGGTAGTATCTTAATACTAGTATTTCTACAGGGTGTTTGGGAGATAGCGCAGAAAACTAAAGGGGAGCCAGAAGCGGTAATTTAGAACAGATTTAACTTTGTAGCTTACTTCTCACAGTTTTCCAGATATTTGCTTATAATTTTTTTTTTGTATGAAAAAGGCATTCGTTAAAATATTTCGTGATTTTCAAAAAAAACAGGCATACCATACTACAGTTGAAGTGCAAAATACAGTAAAAACTTCTCATTTTATCAGCTTTTCAACAAAGTAAAAAAGTTAAAAAAATACAAATTAGCTCAACCGGAAACTGGGTCAAATTTAAATCGCAAGATTTCGCTACAGACACTGCACCGGGACAGATGAAACTAAATAAAAGCTTGTAAAATACAACGCTCCATACAAAAATGCACAAACCAGGTCAATCAACTAACTGAACGATTTGTATAAAGAGTTCAATTGACTATGGGTCTCTTGGGATTTGTTGTTCGTATGATGAGTAAAGAAGGCCTTTGTCCAGCAGTGGACGATTTTTGGCTAATACGAGTATGATGATGATGAGAAGAAGCTCCAGTTAACGGCCCCTACGTCAAGTTGTTACACCCTGTATACTGGTGGAGGGGAGGGGGAGGTGTGTCGCTTCTATCATCACATCAGATCATATACGTCCCCACCGAGGGGCTCGAGCCTACCCTGAATTAGGGCGATTGGGCCTTAGTCGACCACGCGGGCCCAGTGCGGGTTGGTCAACTTCACACACAACCTTCGAGTTTCTTCGCAGATGTGTGCAGGTTTCCTCACGATGTTTTCCTTCACCCTAAGAGCGTCGGATAAACGTACAAATGAGATCGAAATTCGAAAAAACATTGGTACGTGGCAGGACTCGAACCACGACCTCCTGGATAGGAGGTAGCGGCCCTTGCCGTTGCGCCACCGACGCTCTTTACACGTTTCTATATGTTAGTATTGTAAGTATTACTGTTGGAGCTCATAATCAGTAGGACTCTATGACTAACCACCTCCGTAACCCAGAGGCAAAGTTCACTGGCTTTACACAGGAGGTCGCGGGTTCATTCCCGGCGGGGTCAATTGTAAGACTCGGTTTGGTTGGTGGTAGGACATTTTCTAAGCCCGCCTGGCTGGCTACCACCATCTTATTTAAGTCTTGTCGCCAAATATCAATGTTGATATCATTGGTGTGTTCCGTCATGAAGATAAGATAGCCAGTTCCCCAATGCGTTGGGGAATCTTTGTAAGCCCGCTTCCACCTTCGGCAACATCGTCACTTACCATCAGGTGAGATTTTGTCAAGGGTTTACCAATTTTAAATAAAAATAATACTGCTGTGCAAAGAAGATTTAGACGTGTTTGTTTGCAGGTGCCCGAGTTCAGTCCCAAATCCGGTATCAAGATCGCCGTCACGGACGCGCAACTCCAGCAGAACAACGACGAAATGGACCAGGACAGGGTCAAGAACATAATCGCCGAGCTGCCCCCTCCGGAGGCCCTGGCGACCATGACCATCACGCCCCTGGAGTTCGAGAAAGATGACGACACGAATTTCCATATGGACTTCATAGTGGCGGCGTCCAACCTGCGCGCCGCGAACTACAAGATACCACCAGCTGACCGGCATCGCTCCAAACTGATTGCGGGGAAAATTATCCCCGCCATCGCTACCACTACGTCTGTAGTTGCTGGGCTGGTCTGTCTTGAACTGTACAAGCTCGCCCAAGGGTTCAACACGCTAGATGTATTCAAGAATGGCTTTGTGAACCTCGCTTTACCATTCTTCGGATTCTCCGAACCAATCGCGGCACCTATAAACACCTATTACGATAAGAAATGGACCCTCTGGGACCGGTTCGAGGTCAAGGGCGAGGTGACGTTGCAGGAGTTCCTAGATCTGTTCAAGAATCAACACAGGCTGGAGATCACTATGCTCTCGCAAGGAGTGTGCATGCTGTATTCGTTCTTCATGCCCAAACCGAAGCGCCAGGAGCGTTTGAACTTGCCCATGTCTGAAGTTGTGACCAAGGTCTCCAAGAAGAAGCTGGAGCCGCATGTTAAAGCACTAGTATTCGAGTTGTGCTGCAACGACGACGATGGGAACGACGTGGAGGTGCCCTACGTGAAGTATACTCTGCCCTAGTGCTGCAAATCGTATAAGCGTCGTCGCAAACCATCCAGAGTTAAAATTTGACTGACAAAAAAAATCTATGTGGCGATGTGCAGGGGAAAGCATTTCTCTGTGTGGCATTTAAGCATAATAGTTGCCAGGTTATACGAATTTCACTTGAAAATAAAAAGGGTATTTTTAAAACTGAGATTTCAGAGACTTGGTGATTAAATAAAATGATTTTATAAGTAGTGCCTCTGGAGATGATTGTGTATAGTGGTATATCGATATTGTGTGAACTTTTGTGCTTAGACACGCTTTTGAAACTACATGTATTTAACAGTTCTTGCTCATCTCACAAAGCGCGCTAGAAATATAGTTTCTTTTTGTATTTCGTACATATATAAAAACTTTAATTTTACACAAAATTTTAAAATATAATTTATATGTTGAAATCAGATGGGTCTGTAAATTAAATTAAAGATAATAAAATAAAATTTGAGAAAAGCGAGGTTTGATTGAAATACCTTGTTGAGTTCCTCACTGTTTATTGGATAATAATGTGTAACACATCATCATATTATAAATTAGGTTTATATAATTCACTATGTTAAGAATTCTTTGGAGAAAGATAAAATACAGACAAAAGCGTAAACGTTAACAGAACCAATGATTATTTCCTTTCACTCAGGTCAGAAGAGTCACCCACTAAAGCTCCTACACACGCTATTGCGTGCGTTCAATCGTGGAGGACTTGCGAGAGAACGCGAGTCTTTTACGCACTCTTTCTCTGACGTTTAAAATAAGTCGAAAAAAAAAGATCTCGCCTGCAAACAACGTTAACCGGTCGGTTTATATGAAGTCCAAATGTTTGTTGTGGTTTCAGGACTTAGCTCCATGGGAAACGTTCAATATCTTGAGTACAGCCTACTGCATATTATTGAAAAAATAACTCTTCGTAAAGAGAGCCTCTTTTATTCGCAAGCCCGCCAATACTGAACGTGCGAAACTGCGTGCATATAAAGGCACCCAATATGGCGATTAACGCGAGTGACCTTTCTGAGCGACAGAAAGGGAGAGAGCAACAATAAATAATACAACTGCGTGCAGGAAATTGGAGTTAACCCTTACATACACAGAGATGGGTCGATATAATTTTAATTCCGAATTTATATGGTATTGAATATGATAACCTTGACGACGAACGATGATGGTAGTGTTTTTATTTTAAGGTGTGACGTGTGGCAATCACGCCCGATTTATCATAATTACTAATATTTATAGAATAGAATGAAAATCATTTATTCGGTGCACATAACTACACAATAGAAAATTTTGAAATAGTTGGCCTTAAACTAAGCTCGTACTCACGAACTGAACAACTTTCAATATTGTCTCGTTGTTTTCATCATCATCATTAATCTGGTTATGTATGTACTTACTATACTATATACGTATGTATGTATTATGTATATTAGTTTGTATCATTATTAATTACTTATTTATTTACATTGTATTACGTAGATTAAGAATGCACATTTATTTATAAAAAAAAGTTCTATGAATTTTTTTATTGTCCACTACTGCCCCACGATAGTTAATTTTCATGTTTCCTCCACCTAAAAGTTGTCTGTAAGAGATCGCTTGATAATACTGCCTATATGTACAACTTCCTCAATCATTGTGGCTTTTATATTTCTCTTATGTTGTGCAATAAAACTTTTTCAATCAATCAATCAAGTTTCCCTTGGGAACCTTACAAGTGGGTATAAAGTTTTGTACTTTTCATACTGAGTTGGCCAAGCAGCTACTCTGTTAGTGTGTCAAGTCCAAATGAGGGGTGTAAAAGCAGTCTTTTAATGTCAAGTTTTCTTTGTGTCTATGGCTATATGTCAGCAAAAATTTTAGGTTCAAATACGCTTCAGTCTCGAGTAAATCTATTTTCTAAAACGACTTAAGCAGCAAACACGCCTCATTCCAATACAAACTGTATTCATGTGAAAACAAAAAAGATGGATTCTCGATTTTCAGTGACATAGGTCTGAGGTCACTTTGCTTCTATACCCCTCAAATATTCTTAGCTCCGATTGCAAAGGTTTCTTCCCCAAGTTGTCCAGTTTCATGAGTAGATCCTTTAAAATTTTTCCAACTATTTCAATTTCAACAGGTAAAATTTCGAATTTTTGTTATTCATTAATTATTTTCCAATAAGTCGACCCATCCCAAAACACAGGATTCATTCACACAATTTCAAGAGATTTCATTGACTAGAAATGTGATGTGTTCAAAGTCCAATAGAGAGACAAAATAATTAAATTACACTATTAATCATGCATATTATAAATAAAAATTATTGTACTGAACTTGAAACATTTAAAGAATTATAGAAAATCTTAAAAAAAAATACAAATACTCCTAAACCGTATTCAAAAATAAAAGTCCTATAATGTAAACAAATCACTTAGCCGAAGAAAAATAGGTCTACCCAATAGCGTGAGTACACGTGCAGAACATCGGTTGCACTACAGTAAATAAGGTGAAATATTTGTTTACATAATAACTTATATTTTTGATAAAAAAGTTTATTCTATACAGGATGCACCATGCACAAAAAGATAAAAAAATATTTCACAGAAAATAGCCTCAAAAATTTTGAAAACTAGGAAAATTTATTTCAGTAATAAAATAAATTAATTTAAAAGTAATCAAAAAATAAAAAAACTACGGTTTCGAGTAACATTACAAAATAATACGTTAATTTTGTGACTGGTTTTTAAAAGGCAAGTTACCTACAGAAAATAATTTGACTTGAATCTTAAATTAAATCCAATAAATATAAATCGGGACTTAAAAAATTCTAGATTCTAGGGCACTTGATGCTTCGAAAGCATCTCTAAGAGTTTTAATCATGAATCTCCATACTTCTTAGTAAAACATAAGAATTATAAAGATTCATGCATGAAATTTAATAAAACGGCCAATGTCTAAATAAAAGATTTTGTACTTGTGATGTTGATTTCCCCATCTATTAATTCTAGCACCACAAACTATAGCCCAGCTACACAATCGTTAACATTAGGGCTTAGTGGCGGATTAAAATGTTAATAATCATTCGTGCAACTGACCGAATACGCGTTAAAAAAAATTAGATTATAGGCATACGACGCTTCAAAAGCATCTCTAATTTGGAATCATATAAATTACAACCACAATTTAGTCTTAATAATAAATGCTTGATAAAAAATGCGAGAACTTTGAGAACATCTTCGTACTAAATAACAATAAAACATGGAAGAGCACAGAAACTTAACAGCAGAACCATAATTAATTTAGGTTAAAAAATAAACCAATTCAGCGACATAATAATTCAGCTTAAATATTTCGAAAGTGACGATTTTCTTGGCATATGGATAATTTATACGTAGTCCCAAGATTTACGAGATTTTCTGCATGTTCCCTTGCTGGAATGTTCCTGGCTTCGTAGTTAGTAATGTAAGGGCGGCGACACACTAGACAGATGGACGGAGCGACGAGTCAACGCCACGGGCGGCGTCGCGCGCCCCTAACGCCGCTGCTAAAGGTCTCTGGAAATAATTGAAGCATAGTTAGCGTTTGAAACTCATAGCAACCTGCTAGGGAAAACGTGACCCGGTTATAAGTTTTCATAAATAGGTCTCATTTGCCTCCTGAGGCAGTCAAGCTAAGGAGTATGAGGGCGAACGTCATTTTTAACCGACTTCAAAAAAAGGAGGAGGTTTCTCAATTAGGCGCGGTATATATTTTTTTATGTGTGTTCGCAGATAACTTCGTCGTTTATGAACCGATTTTGATGATTATATTTTTTTGGTGGAAAGGAGATATCCCAAGGGTGGTACCATGATAAGGAAACCAGGTTTTGATGATGGCATTCCAGAGAAATCGAGGGGAACCTTAGTTTCCTGTTTGAAGTCGGTTTTTTTTTTGTTCAAAATTATCTATATTCTGGTCGGAACTACATACGACGGAACATTAACAACTCAACGTTCCCACTACTGAGGCAAACTCGGGAAAGTAAGGCCATATTCCACACACAGGGGCCAAGTTCGGATTGGTGGGGGTTGTAAGGCTAGTGGCCAACCGTGGGCGAACCCCATCGTCAGAAATGTTGTAACCACCTACATAGCCTCTAACACGAATTAGCGAATGCCATATAACAGTTACACCCATCCAAGTAATGATCGTGCTAATGCTCAGTTAACCTGCGTGATCAACTCTACCAGGCAAGTCTCACTATGAACACTAAGGAAATATCAATTGACTGACTCGGTGGCTCAGTGGTTAGTGCCCTTGACAACTGATCCGAGGGTTGTGGGTTCGATCCCCACCCAGGGCAAGCATTTGTGTGATGAGCAGATTTGTTTGCTCTGTGTCTGGGTGTTAAAATATATCTATATATGTATGGTATTTAAACGTATATAAGTATGTATATCAGTCTCTTGTAACCCATAACACAGGGAATCCTACTTTGGGGCCAGATGACCATGTGTGATTTGTCCCAGAATATTTATATTTATTTATTTATTTATCAATGGTATATTCTTCGGAAACAGACTGTATAATCAAACATGCAATATTGTCAGACTACTCCCTTACCTGGTCAAACAATAATCCAGTGAAGAAACAACACTTTTACTACTAAAGAAGTTTATATAGTGACATAGCCATAGCAACAAATATGCAAATAAGAATTAAAATAAGGTACAATAGGCATTCCAAAAAAAAAATTAAAAGAAATCATGCGACAGCGAATCTAAACCACAAAGAAAAGATAAAACAAGGTTTAAATGACACATAAGAAAGACATCACAAGCTCACACATAACATAAAAACATTAACATCGCAAAATCATCGCATTACACTTCTACTAGAATGCATTCCAAATGAAAAATAAGCTATGTTGGTAAATGGCATGACAGCGAAGCAACAATAGGACAACAAAATACGACTAAACGAACTGACTTAGCATTCAAGAGTTTTACTAGGTATTTGAAGCTAGCATTCCAATTTCGCGACAATCTAGCGATGATGAGCTGGAAAGCTGCATACGCGGGATACTACTCATGAATTCATGAGACTGAACAATTTACCTAAACTCTAGAATTACACCAAAAATATTGAATACCCAAACCACAGTGTAAGTTTAAATACAGTGGTACGACGCCTTTGATTGTTTGCCTCAAAGCCGACATCACTAGTAAGTCTAGTAACGGTCGCTGAGCTTACCAGACGTAAGGATTTGTCCTAACATGTCAGGATTTTTAGGCACCCGTCAGGATTGCAGCCGGACTTTGAAAGAAGTTTTTGGATAATTTAGGTGTCTTTGGGTCTCCATCAAGGTACTGTTGCAGCCCATGGACTTAAACGAATGATGATTTTTCAATGTGCGGAGAGTAAGAGTAGCTTCAATGGCAGATTGTGAGTCGGCGAGCGACACTCAAAAGAAATGTCTTATGTGGTATTTTATTATCATATTATATTTTATTATCAGTTTTAGTAAAATATCAGAACTTTTGACGTAAGAACGTCTAATAAATCGATGGACTCCGGCTGCACGCACGAAAAATGATGAATCATTGTCCCGTTACGCTTATTGACTCGTCATAAAAGTATGCAATAATTTCATCAATGTTTTGTTATGACGTTGTCATGTTAAACTATCGTCCGTAAACCGACTTTACAGGCAACCAATTTTTTGAATGAAATCAGGCTTTTTGTCAGGACTTTTCAATTTAACATCTGGTAACCCTACCTCTGGCGCTTCTTATGAATTGTCCCGAACTTCCCCTGTCCCACCCCTCGGCCACAGATGAGATACTAGTTACTTCCTCAGCCCCCGCACAATTGCCCTGTCTAGACGTCTCTGTTGGACGGCTGTATGGATTCTTTAGACTGTGCCCAAGCCCCAAACATGCAGGACGACTTTTTATTCGTTGAAAAGCGGCAAGAGGTAGAGGCTTATCAAATTGAACTAAATACTCCTGAACCTATACAACTGGAACAAAAAAGTTCAAGACTTCTCTACAAATCTTTCTAATTGATCAATTATTGAGAATTAGTATGGGAGTCATTTTTTTTTTGCTTCGTTTTTATAGGATCCTTGTAAAACGTTGTTCAGTTTAATAAGTACACTCTACCTTGCCGTTTTTCAACCAACTTAAAAAAAAGGACGAGGTGCTCAACTCGACTGTATGTTTCTTTTTTGTATATGTTACGCAATTTCTTCCCCGATTCGTGAACCGATTTTTAATGAAACTTTTTTTATTTGACAAACTATACCTCTAAGGTGATCCCATATAAAGAAAAACAAAAAATAGCAAAATTTTACTGTAGGTATCTACTTAGGCAGCGTAGTGTAGGCAGGCCTCCCACTCGGTGGACCGATGACCTGGTGAAGGTCGCGGGAAGCCGCTGGATGCGGGCAGCGCAGAACCGGTCGTCGTGCAGATCCTTGGGGGAGGCCTATGTCCAGCAGTGGACTTCCTTCGGGTGATATGATGACGATGATGATCTACTTAGTTGTTGCTATTGAAGTCGGTATTTTAACGTGTCTAGCAATATCAATGTATCAGTGGATAAAAAAATGACAACGTGGCGGGGCTGCTCACCCCGGGGCTGCCTATACCTTTACTTGAGCGATGATTTAGAGATTTTGTATGAAAAGATAAATTTATAGGTTGAATTTTACAAGGTTCCTTGGGAAAATTGTTCAGTTTCAAGACTACGTAGCTTCTACCATAAAAAAAACCAGCCTGCAGAGGAAGTATTTACTGATCCATTAGGTACCATAGCTGGAGTGAACCATCAGCCCGGTGGCTGGCCGCTTGACGCGCGCGGGGAACGCGCCCGTGTGACTCTGCGACATGGCGTCACTCCTGCGCCAAAAAATATCTTCATTTCAACACTATATAGGCGAGACACAATACCGCGCACCGGAAGATGTAGGAAGGTCTTCCATTCGGTGGACCGACGATCTGAAGGTAGCGAGAAGCCGCTGGGTGTGTGCAGCGCGAGACCGGTCGTTGTGGAAATCCTTGGGGAAGGCCCATGTTCAGCAGGGGACGTCTTGCGGCTGATGTGATGAAGCTAAACACAAGTTTACTATCCGAAATTAAGGCTCTGTTGAAAGTGGCCAAAATCGGAACCAATAAACAACCAATTAAATAAAAACTATTACTTAAAAAGATTAGTCGGACGCTCCCAAAATTATATTGCAACTGAAACCAAAATTAAAACCGACAAAAAGTATGAATTAAAATAAAATACTTCAACCACAACTATCTAACAACTGATCGAGAAATAAATATTTTTAGAGTTTGTAGAAAACTAAATTAATATAGTGACCTCAGTTAAGTGTGACGAAGAGACGGAGATTGCGTTTTGTCCATCTGGTCCTACTGGCAGTTCTACTAGTAGAACTATTTGGATTAAAAAAGTCCAGTCTGTTATACTTTGCAAATTGGTAAAACTATTTGGATAAAAAAAATCCAGTCTGTTATACTGGCAAACAAGACTTTATGGAATCGCCAAATTTTTTCCAAAGAGTACTACGGTTAGTGGAGACAAGTAAAAAAAGGAAAAAAGTAATATAAAAAAATATTAATTTGTTTCGAAATACAAGTTTATTAACAATAAAACAAACTGTACAAGAAAGAAACCAACAAATTTCTCGACTACATGACGTGATTGCGAAAGACACGTTACTGCGAAAATCGGAATTTACGATCTACGTGTTAAAACATTTATAAACACCAACCATTGTGCCACTATAGGGAACATAATAATAACACATAGATCGTAAATTCAGATTTTCGCAGTAACGTCCATTCGCAGGAACGTGTCTTTAACGTCATGTAGTCTGTGCGACAACACAGACAGATCTTTATCTTAATATTTCCAAGGCATGTCCCACTGAAATATCTCCATTAACTAGCATCAATAGGACTTCTTGGATGTGATGGTCTCTCATAATACTTAATTTAGGTCTTGACTTAAAGGGTTTTTACATTATTTTCAACTTGCGTACAAAGTACAGAATATAATGATGCATCTTCTTTAAATATTTTTAGTATTTGTATCATGTTGGATTTCTTTCTTCTACTCTCGTTGTTGATCCTCACATGCCAACCCTCTATGGAGTTGGTGGTGCGATGCGCTTCACCAAAAACACACCATGAATCAATGAATTCTTCACTTTTCATCCAATTTCTTTCAATATAGGATGTAAACGTCGACACGTTTTTGTTACTTTCAGACATAAAGCTTTGTACATATTCCCATCCCATTTTGGTTTCATTCCTCGGTAACAACGGAAGAACTGCACACAGGGCGACAATGCGATGCGTCGAGATAGTTTGTTTTTGGTCAGTTTTAGTTCTTTACCTTTCTTCCAAATACTTTTCCTGAAATGATAGTAGCACCTTTTCCTTATAATGTTTGGAAAAACTGTTGATATTCCTCGAAGTCGCAAGTATATTTAGTGGGAGCCCAATCTGGAATCTGTGACTTGATCATTTCAATTAAGGCGAGGTACGTATTTTTGGTTCGAGATGACATAAGAGCGTAAACTAAGGGCACAATATTACAATTTTGCTCGGAGCTACTCATATCACCATGTATTGTGTAAATCTGTTCAAAGGGTCTAGGGCAGGATTTAAATGTCCCATCTCCGAAAAAATGTTTTATGCTTCTCATAAGCTCCCTTGCATCAGTTGTAGCAAAAACCAAAATACGCGTTTCAGTAACATCACTATCGTTTTCACTCTCGAAGTAGTAATCTCCCAAAAGAAATGATTCATGTTGAAGTGGTACTAGAACGTGTTTTATGTTTATGAAGCAAGTTTTGGGCATCCCAACTGCATCATTTCTTTTGTTATACAAGGTACTTTTTATAGACTTGTAAGACGGAATTTGGCATATCATATCAACCGTGGTGTCTTTTATATCCACGACTGTTTCTTTATATATAGAAGGAATTGTCTCAGTCGGTTCATTAATCACCCTTCGTTTACATTTATCTATTTTTATGTCGATATCATTTTTTGCATAGTTTGGACGACAATAAGGGCTGTGCGGCTTTTTCTTTCGAATATTTCCATCCTGATAGAACAAGAAAAATCAAATATCAATCTAAAAGCAAAAAGCAACTTATTCGCAAATAAGTTTTCCATCCTAAAGAAAAAAACAACTTCAATGGAAAGTCCAAAAAAGCGGCCGCTCCCAGTAGTCCAAATATTTTGTGTCAATCCATCTACATCAATGCATATGTGCCAATTTCATCTAAATCCATACAAAAAAAACAATACTTACAACCGATTACTGCGCCGGCCGCGCTTTAATAAAAATGATAAGACCAAACACATACCTTAGTAGTAATCGAACCAATACATTTTGTAGAGCATTTCCAAATTATTGAACCGTCTTTGTAACTTCTATTTTTGTAATATTGGTAACCATCATTTAACAGCACCGTGCCTCTTCCTCTTTTCAGGAAAACAATATCAGAAGTAATCGTTTTTTCATTTAATTCTTCTAATCCCATTTTATTTATTGTAAGCAAACCATACTACAATAACCATTTTTTCCTAAACGTCAATAAGTGAAAAAATATATATTTATAATTTTTGTTTATGGCAAATAGGTACTAAACACCAAAAAGATTTTATGCGTTCTTCAGTGGGATATTGATCGCTAAGGTCAAGGAGATGCTATTTCTTTCTTTTTATACCAGTAGACGTAGCATAAAATCTTTTTGAACCGCGCCAAAGTGGATCATCATCAAGGAGATGAGGAAATCGAACGAAGAATAAATACTTTATAGTTGAAAAAAATATCGTAATCACGTCATGTAGTCGAGAAATATGTTGGTTTCTTTCTTGTACAGTTTGTTTTATTGTTAATAAACTTGTATTTCGATCATAGATTTAGGATGGTACGCGCGGCGATGATTTCGATACAAATTAATATTTTTTTATATTACTTTGTTGCTTTTTTTTACTTGTCTCCACTAACCGTAGTGCTCTTTGGAAAAAATTTGGCGATTCCATAAAGTCTTGTTTGCCAGTATAACAGACTGGATTTTTTTTATCCAAATAGTTTTACCAATATGCAAAGTATAACAGACTGGACTTTTTTAATCCAAATAGTTCTACTAGTAGAACTGCCAGTAGGACTAGATGGACAAAACCGGAGATTGTATCTTATACCCTTCCGAAGAGTTCTAGTATCACTTTCTTCAGGCTTGCACCTCTTGTGTCATTCTGATCTTTACACAGCTTTTAGATCCGAGACACCTGGTACCTGGGATGTCTATCAGGGCGTTATCCGGTTGGTCCTCTTATATGTACATATATGTTCTCTTTGCAACACGGAAATCTACCACCCTTGTTAGCCAAGGCAGCCACCTTCGTTCTCAATAGATCCGTTTGGCTAGATCCACGATGGAGACGATGGATTTTGCTTAGCCTTTAATGATGAACTCGGGCACTTCAAATTCAGCGTTCTTCCGTAGCTTCCAGTTGGATGAGAAGGGAGTTTCCAACTTCTCGTTTAGATGCTGTTGTTATCTGAAGTGTATTAAGTAGTTGGTAACACTCACTTGTGGGAGGCGCGCGATAGAGGGGTGCTACTCTGACGCAGCGCCAAGGAGCGCCGGCGGCCGCGGTCGGCTGCGATCACCGCACAGCGCTCCGCCGCAGAGCTCGCCACAAACGTGTCGTGTAGATTGTAGCACGCCGCTGTTATCTGCAGGTTTGGAAGACTTTAAACGACAGCGCACACGTTGCTTACCTTAACCGGGAAGGACCTCGGGCAAGCAGGAAGTAAGAAGAATCTCTCATTTCTAGGCAATCTGACAGAGATGGAGTTCTCACTGTTGTCAATATCTGAAATGCTATTTCTGTCAGATTGTAAAGGTATGAAAGAGACTTGCTGTTTGTCCAGAGATCCAGTCGGAAAGTTAAGTTCACCGAAAGGTTTCAAAATAACTACAATTATAAAGATCATGCACGTTAGGCTCCTCTGTTATCTTGCCAAATACAGTGTGGGTAATGTTAGTTGTTAGATGAAAAGCAGTCAGAAAGTAAATTCACCGAAAGGGCTTGTGCACAAATCACGCAAGGTTTTTCCGGCTCCTTTTTGACCCCCTCCTTCCCCCCTGGTGGTATTTGCTATCCCCCCCCCCCCTCACAACCTCACGTACTAATAATATGTATATATATATATATATATATATATATATATATATATATATATATATATATATATATATATATGTATTAATAGTATCGTGGTCATGGCTGAGACTATGGACGACTTAGGCACAATGCTCGATGGCCTCAGTAGAGCCTCTCAACAAGTGGGTCTTAGAATGAACATGGACAAGACGAAAATTATGTCAAACGTCCGTGTCATACCTACTCCTCTGAAGGTTGGAGGCTCTACACTCGAAGTTGTTACCGAATATGTATACCTGGGACAAACAGTCCAGTTAGGTAGGTCCAACTTCGAGAAAGAGATCAATCGTCGAATCCAACTCGGCTGGGCAGCGTTCGGGAAACTTCGCAATATCTTTACGTCCCAGATACCGCAGTGTCTTAAGACCAAGGTCTTCGACCAATGTGTGTTGCCAGTGATGACGTACGGAACTGAGACATGGTCGCTTACTATGGGCCTCATAAGAAGGCTCAAGGTCACCCAAAGGGCAATGGAGCGTGCTATGCTCGGAGTTTCTCTGCGTGATCGAATCAGAAACGAGGAGATCCGTAAGAGAACCAAAGTAACCGACATAGCTCTCAGAATTGCTAAACTTAAGTGGCAGTGGGCGGGGCACATTGCTCGTAGAACAGATGGCCGTTGGGGCAGTAAAGTTCTCGAGTGGCGACCACGCACCGGAAAGCGTAGTGTAGGCAGGCCTCCCACTCGGTGGACCGATGACCTGGTGAAGGTCGCGGGAAGCCGCTGGATGCGGGCAGCGCAGAACCGGTCGTCGTGGAGATCCTTGGGGGAGGCCTATGTCCAGCAGTGGACTTCCTTCGGCTGATATGATGATGATGATGATGATTAATAGTACCTATTGTATATAGCGGGCGGGGTCAAGCGCGGTCAAGGCCACGCGCGCCAAAATTTCGTTTAATAGACTCGCTACTTTGAAGTATTTCACAAGTGAAGATTTATTTTTAATGAAACCAAGAAAAACTATATACTCATGTGGTAGATTTTTTTCTTTGTTCGTTCATTGTAGCAAAATACCCGTGAGGTCTCCTTATACCCCTCTCCCCAAACGTGATCTGTCATGATTTTTTCGTGACCCCCTATCGAACCTCTCGTGATTTGTGCACAAGCTCAAAGGTGTTAAAATAACTACAATTATAGAGGTCATGCACGTTAGGCTTCTTTGTTATCTTGCCAAATACAACATGGTTAATATTAGCTGTAAGATGAAAAGATAAACGTTTTGAACCTTACACAATGGCTTTTCTTTGTTCAAATGACTTAACATACTAAATATAGATATAAAGACGTTCATAGCTATAAAGTTTGAAAAGAAAAGCATATCAATAGAAGAATTATGATCATAATAGACGGAAAAAAGATACTTTAAAACACAAATTAGAAACATATTAAGTAACGAAATAAGCACATGCGAGCATTCACGTGTAAGAACAAAACACAATTCACGACTTCAAAACAAGTTACCCGATTGAAATACAAGGAAAGCAAGCACATTAGAACACAAGCTTACAGTGAGCAGTATTCACCTGCTGAATCAACCGCCTATGTAGATCCACGTCTGCCCCTCTAATTCCCTCCCTATCCTGATGCAGCTCCAGGGCACACAGTAAAGCATCTTTGATCGTCTGCACAGTGGTTTGGACTCGCTCTGTTTGCATCAATCGACGCACTAAGTAGCCCTTTGCGTAGGCCACGATGGTGGTAGCTGCGGCGACCTTGTAAGATGCATCAAATTGTAACATGAACGTTCTTTTGGTGGGAAACGTCATAAGAATAAAGAAAACCAGGATGAAGAAAAAGAAGGGACAACATAAGAAGAGTAGAAATAAGGAAAACAAAATATTAGAAAGTGGATATAAGAAATACGCTAAAGTAAAATAAGACTTAACTTCGCCTCGCATAGTCGGGCAAACAAAAATCAACAATCAACATTACGCTTACTTACAAAAGAATAAACTTATAACAAAGCGACTTGATGAAAAATTTACATACCATTTAGGTTGTATGTGTGACCTTGTTTAGATTTTTCCTGGAATAATGAACTACCCTATGAGTAGGCCTTCATCATCATCATCATATCAGCCACAAATCGTCCACTGCTGGACAAAGGATATGGAGTAGGCCTTAATGATTCCTAATTGTTCACAGAGTTTCATTAAAATTGTTAAAGTAACAAACAACCTAGGTTTGTATAAGAGGTACCCGATTACGAGTTTTCCTGGAATAACAAACTACGGCGTATAGTAGGCCATATTAAGTTATGGTAACAGATTTTCGTCAAAATCGTTAGACATTTTGTGGAATAAAATACAAAGAGATTTTTTACTATGGTGGCAACCCTAAAAAAATCAAGTTAAATCTTTACATATAATAAAACTGTAACGGGGCCGTGTCTGTACATGAAATATTTTTGGAAAATAACTGTGGTAGACATTACTAACGATATAGAGGCTAAAACAACAAATTTTGGAATTTTTGTCTGTCTGTCTGTATGTTCGCGAATCACGCAAAAACTACCAGGCTGATTTTGATGAAATTTTGTATGATGGTTAATTATATCCCGGGTTAACATATAGGATACTTCTTATCCTGAAAAATTCAAAAGTTCCCGTGTGAAAATTCAAATCGCGGGCACAGCTAGTTTATAAATATAGAGTAAAGAGACAGAACATTTAGAATATAGAGAAATTTAAAAAAAGCGGCTGTAGTTATATAACTTTAACCCAAATCCGTCTAGTAGCTAGGAGGACTGGACGGACGCACAGACACACATTTTTTTTTACTTTTTAGTGTTTTAGACTCTATTAGTGTAAGACCATGGATTCCTATAAACACCGCGACTTCTTTTTTTGCCATCAAAATAGGTACCTCCTTCACTCCTTCGTCACTCGAAAGTAAAAAGAGAATGATAGAAAACATGAAGGATTAAAGAAATATAAGAGAAGAATAGATACAGGAAAAGATATTATGTAGGAGAAAATCAAGAGAATAGTAAACAGGATAAAAGAATGCGACAAAAGAAGAACACAACACTAGTAAAAAATAAGTAGAAAAACTGAATAAGATGGATAAATAAAAGTATAGATTTATTAGACACTTGGATAGAACACACGATAGTTTTAAGGCGGTTTGATTAGCACACTAGCGCCGCCAATAGAAATAAACAATTTTCTCATTCTTACGGACTTTAATAGAAATCATGGAGTATTTTGCGCATTTAGGGGGGCAACGATTGTTTAATTGTTATTTTATAATTGTAAATATTAGAAACAAGTTATTTTTTGAGAAACTGCTAAAAGTGGCCAATTCGCAAACGGACGAAATATTAAGCTTAAAAGTGCTTTAAAGCTTTCAAGAGAAAGTTTTGTTACAGTCGAGTATCCTCCCTCCCCCTCCCTTCTACACGCTAAGCCGCTATTTCCGGTCATCTGATAAAAATTGAAAATAGTAGGACACATAATAAATTTAATAGGGAAACTATCACGGCTAAGTAGGCTTTCTTAGTTTAGGAGTAGTCGACCAACTTAAGATGTGCAGTTGGATTTGTAAAATGTTCAATACAATACCAATTGCAAAAACAATTTTGTTTTTAAATTATACATTTATTTTTTAATACGGAACCCTACTTTCCGGTTACGTTTTTCTATGGGATTTTTGTATGAACTGAAGAGCATAACTTACGATTCGAACAAAAGCGATATCCACGCGAGCGAAGCCGCGGGAATAAGCTAGTATACGATATAATCAAAGCAAACCAACCTGCTGAGGTGACGGAAATCCAAAAAGATTTTCTTTACTTCGACAAGTATTCGAGGAATGGGTTTTTTGGGACTGTTTTATAGTAGAATCCAACGACTCTATATGTGGGCTTAGTCTCTCCTGCGGGCTCAGTCTCTTCAGAGTTCTAGGAGAGGTCTTGCACGGACGATTACCACTAAAGTCGTCTTCGTCAGTCGTAAAAGTGACGTTTAGGTCGGCGAGAGTGTCGCTCGTTCGATCGGTTAGAGCCGGCTCGTACTCAAACGACACACTGGCGTCGTAGTTGAGTTTCCTAGCTGTGTTCCTGTGGATGGGAGAATGCGTCCGTGTCCTGCTTCCTTCAAGATTAGGCGAAGACAACGGAGGTGTGTTCTCAGCGGACCCTTTACCAGAATTTCCATTTAAAGTCCTAGAATTCCTTAGTGTGCGCTTATCTATTTTGCTGGTTAGATCTTTGCTTTTCTTTAAAACGTCTTCGCAACTATTAATGAAGTTGCTTGTATCGTTAAGTGCGCTTGTGACATGTTTTGCAGTTGAATTTGGTTTATGATTTATGACCTGGCGCAAGCTTACTGGTCCCCTGTTTTCAGATTTGTCTCCCCATGCCGCTTTGATTTCTATGGGTGACTTTGGACAGATGGTTTTAAGTTGCTTGAAAAGCATCGTGTTTTGCTCCTCAAAGACTTTTCGCAACAACACTTGTTCCCGTTTCTGCTTCTCAACTAAATTGGCCATTTGCAGGAGCTGTTGCTTTTGAATTTTCTCGTAAAGTTGTTTTACTTTCGTTGCTGGATCTTCCGAATCAGACGCTTCAGGCGATCTTTGCCTGAGAGCAGTTGAATTTTTTTTGAGCCCTAACGACGTATTGCCATCCGACTCTATAACGAAAGTGTTGCTTGCGGCAACACTACGACCAGAATTAGCTTGATTCTTTACTTTTTGGACTGGCAGTGGATCTGATTTTGGGCTGATTTTAGAATTGGGGCTGTTCCGTAAGGTTGTTAAGTCTTTAGCAACCGAGTGGGCCCTGGTATGACTTTGCGTAGTTGAAGGCGATTTTTTCGCTACTTGTCTCGACACGTGAACAGTACCAGTTACATGGGTTTTATTTCCCGTAGTCGTACTATTGACGGTTGACTTAAAAGGTGCTGTGTTGCGATTAAGCTCGTTAGCCATTGATGACCATTTTTCTTTGGCAGACTCCAAATCCCAACCCTTTCTCTTTCTACCTGGCGAGGTCTGTTTGCCGTTAGACTCACTCATGGATATTGCCGTCACATTCACTCCAGTTTTCATTGACTGCTGCTCTAAATGGGCTAATAGCTGTGGGCTCGGTTCTAGGACCGTGTAAGATCGTTGACGTATTAATTGTCGGTTTGATTCAGCCTCTTTTGAGGATTCGTAATGAATATCTATTAGGGATCCAGTGAAACTCTTGGAACTAAATGAAGCTGGGCCATCGTTAAAGTATTTTTGGAAGTTGTTTTGAACACTTGGGCTTGGTATGCCAACATCTTTTTTTTCTTTTGAACCCGTGGTAAAATGACTTATTGCATCTGAGAATAATTCATTGTTTTGGTCCGGTACTGTCTCATAGGTTAATTTCTTTTGTGTTGGTTTACTCTCATCGTTATAATCACGCTCTGGCATTTCTACAGGCGTTGCACGTATATACTGTGGTATGTTTTTTGCGGCTTCTAGAATATTATTGCTCTCATTAATGGTAAGACTTAGGTCTATGACTAATTTGGTCGTGTCTAGACCTTCAGTGGTACTGACTACAACACTTGATTTGATGTTACCGTGAGGTTCGCTAGGGGCATACTCAGTTACATCTACAGATGGTTCAATAGCATTTTTTATATAAACTTTTTGATCATTAGAATCGTAACTAGATTCGAGCTCTTTAATAAGATAGTTGTCATGACTTTTATCAGCATCTTGTTCTATGATTTCCGGGTCGCTGTCATTATTAATGTAAGGGCGAAGAATCGATATTCGTCTCTCAACTTCTTTCGCCAGTAGTTTGTAATACTGCATCTCTTTCCTGCATTCTTTCGACAGCTGAAACAGAACATGGATTAGTATTAAATAGATTCATTGTAAAATTCATAAATTTAAAATAATTATCACCTCCAAACGCAGAGATAATGATGTATTTTTCATTTTAACGATTGATTTTTCTAATGTTGTATTTATAATTTCTTGACAATCAAAAAACAATTTGCATATTAAATATAGTATCTTGGTAGGGTCTGCAAAGGTATAATGTGAAAAATTATTATGCTACCAAACCAAATGAGAATTTCTGCACTTAGTTAGCAGTTTATTTCAATAATTCATAGAAAGTAAAAAATTCAACCGCCTCCGTGGCGTAGTGGTTAAGCCCATTAGCTTAACACCAGGAAGTCTTGGGTTCGACTCCGGCGGAGTCTCACTTTGGAAGACTTGGTTTGGTTGTTGGAAGGGCATTTTCTAAGCCAGCTTAGCTAGCTACAACCATCTTATCTAAGTCTTGCCGCCAAACATCTACGTTAACTGCATTGACGTGTTCCGGTTTGAAGATAAGATAGTCAGTTCCCTATTGCGTTGGGGAATCTTGGTCAGCCCACCTCCCTCTTAGGCATCATCATCACTTACCATCTGGTCAGATGATACCAAGGGCTTACCAATTATGGATAAAAAAAAAGTTATGCACAATGCACTGAAATTAAGGATAAAGATATAAAAAAACGAGACCTACAGTACTCGCATATGATGTGTAACATGTGACAAAATACTTATGAAATTAATTAATTATCGGGTCGTACATTCTCGGGCCGACCCTTCGAATAGTAGTATGTCATCTTTGCCTTTGCCATCACACTAGGCGGCATGGCTATGACAACCTTAGTTTTCGAGAATTAAAAAAGTTCGCATATCCTGTTACACATTTCCGTCCCATTTCACGAAATCACTCCCACAAATTGCAGGAAAGCGAGAGCAAAGATGTTACACATCGATAAAAAAAACGTGACAACTTTAGCCAAAATCTTCTTTGAGTAGTTGAGCTAGTACAAAGTACGTCTTATATTATACTTGCTGTCCCGGCGAGCTACGTTCCACCTTACACTACACTTTACTAACTTCCCCTACACTACACTACACACCCTACCCTACCCTACACTACACTACCCTACCCTACTCTACCCTACACTATACTACATTACCCTACCCTACACTACACTACACTACCCTACCCTACACTAAACTACACTACCCTACCCTACATAAGAACCTTCTCCTGACAATAACGAACTCGACAAAAAAAGAATTAGCGAAATCAGTCCAACCGTTCACGCGTGATGACGTGACCAAGGGAAATAGGGATTCATTTTAATATATATTATAGATTGGTAACTATATTTTAATTTTAATTTAATTTATATAAGTTACTAGCTTTTTCCCGCAGCTTCGCCTGCGTGGACATCGTTTTTACGCTTGTCTTTGAGGGTGAGTGGTGCTCGGCTCGCGAGCGTGGACATTAGTTTTCTCCAGATCTCTATCCCAAATTGGGCTTATTCTGATTAGTAGCCTCATTTCCCACTCCCTCAACCATCTCTGTGCAAAAAATCACAATCTTTTGGTCCGTTGCGATGTTAAAAAAATGAACCAAAAATAACCGGCCAAGTGCGTGTCGGGCCACGCGCAATGTAGAGTTCCGTAGTTGCCATTATCGCATACATATCTAATTTTCAAATTTCTAAATACAGCGGTTTAGTTGTTAGGGAGTGGGAACAATCGACTCCAACAAAATTTAGCACTTTCAAGCCTATTTTTTCGAAAACGGAACTCTAAATTATAAAATGGTCTTAGACTACTCACAACTATCTTTTAAGCTCTAACCAACGATACCCCACACGACTGGGTTTGACGAGAAAAAAAATCATCCCCACTTTACTTGTATGGGAGGTTTAAAAAGTTTTTTATTTCCAACATTTTTTTTACAGTTCTCTCCACGTTATTATTATATATCTTTGCCAAATTTCAGCTCTTAACTACTAATAGTCTAGGAGCTAGGCCGCGGACAGACAGACATGACGAAACTATAAGGGTTCCTAGTTGTACTACACTAAAAAAAACATTGTTGGAACACTAAAAAGACATTTTTTTCAGTTCCGTCAGAAACTGCATTGGACTATGCTAATATCACAGGATAAAAAGTAGCCTTCACGATACACAGGCTACCTGCATGCCAAATTTCATCAATATTGGCCAAGGTGTTAAAGCGTGAAAAGGTAACAAACAAACAAACGCTAGTTTATAATATTAGTAATTAAGGATGTACGATTTTTAAATGTTATAGGAAGTTAAAATTGATTTTCGGGGTTCCTTACGCAAAGGGTGCCAACAGAACCTTTATATTAAACCTACACCTTGTACTTTTTAAACTTAATAGGTAAATTTAAAAATTCAAACAGTTAAAATTTTAACAGGAGATACATTGTTTGGTGGATATCATCATATCAGCTCATATAAATCCCCACCTACGGGCTCGAGCCTACCCTGAATTAGGGCGATCGGGCTTAAGTCGACCACATTGCCGGGCCCATTGGTGGATATCCTAACAACTAATTTAATAAAAAGACCGGCCAAGTACGAGTCAGCCTCGCGCACCAAAGGTTTGGAACCACCATAACTTTCAACACGAGTACAACAATGATACCCATTCATTTTAACCAAAAGACATCAACGAGAGCGACAGCAAAATGTTTTATTGTTTCAATTCGAGGTCCTCAGCGCGAATACGGATGTGCTGGTCGACGCCCTCGTTGTGCGAGTCCGACTCGCACTTGGCCGGTTTATAAAACAAATTTAAAAAATAATTTTGTACAGGGCCCCTTTAATTTTTTATTATTTCAATTTTATTATTTGTCTGTAAAGACATTTTCGACTAATATGATGAAAGACATTCTGAGAAGATTTCAGCCGGCTACCTGTTATGGTTCAAAACAGCCTTTTAAAGGACCTACAGATGGACATCCAGATACAGTCTAGGCTTAGTAATGAGGTTCTGTTAAAAAAGAAAAAAAGAGTGCACCATGCATCCAACAATTTATTGTTTTTCAGATTTTGCTCTACTACAGCAAAAACCGTGACACCTGTGCTTGGGCAAATTTCATAAAATACAAATATAGGAGCTCGAAGTTAACAGGATCTCCTGTGCGTGGCCAAATTACATAAAATACAAATATAGGAGCCCAAAGTTAACAGGATCACCTGTGCGTGGGCAAATTTCACAAAATACAAATATAGGAGCTCGAAGTTAACAGGATCTCCTGTGCGTGGCCAAATTACATAAAATACAAATATAGGAGCCCAAAGTTAACAGGATCACCTGTGCGTGGGCAAATTTCACAAAATACAAATATAGGAGCTCGAAGTTAACAGAATCGCCTGTACGAGGCCAATTTTTTTCTTGGATTTCTACTCATGAAAGTGATACATCTTTATCAGGGTAAGGAACCTGTTAGTTCCTCTCGAAGAAAATTTTGGATTTTACAAATTACTGTTTAGCTGATTAAAGTATGAAACACTAAAACCTTATAAAGATGGGATAAAAATATATTTAACGGTGTATTGGCCATAGATCCCTTGACTATCAGTTAAATTTTAAACACAGATCCAAAACTCCAAAGTAACCCTGAAGACTAATATATACAAGTGCCAATCATTGTGATTACATGTCTTAATACTGGTGACGTCAGGCTGGCCCAGCCAGCTAAAAGGAAAATTGGCATCCTACACACTAAGATTCCTACACTACAATACTGTACCGTGTACCTACTGTAATTTAATGTTATGAGACTTTAGATAACGCCAAGGACCATTTACAGAAAGACTATCAATCCGTAAACTACTTTTTTTTGTCACAATTGGTAAGCCCTTGGCATCATATCACCTGATGGTAAGTGACGATGATGCCGAAGATGAAAGCGGGCTTACCAAGTTTCCCAATGCAATGGCGCTGTCTTATCTTTAAACCGGAACACATCAATGTTGTTAGCATTGATGTTTGGCGGCAAGACTTAAATAAGATGGTGATAAGTAGCCAGGCGAGCTAAGAAAATACCCTTCCACCAACCAAACCAAGTCTTACAAAGTAAGATTCAGCCGGCAATCGAACGCGCGACCTCCCGATGTGTAGCTATTGAACTTAACCAATACGCCACCGAGGAAGTTTAAAACTAACTAACCTGCGTAACTCTATCATCTCATCATCATCATCTCATTTTATCAACCGAAAAACGTCAACTGCTGGACAAAGGCATCTCCCAAGGATTTCCACGACGACCGGTCCTGTGCTGCCCGCATCCAGCGACTTCCCGCGTTCCTCATCAGGTCGTCGGTCCACCGCTTGGGAGGCCTGCCTACGCCACGTTTTCCAGTGCGCAGACGCTACTCGAGAACTTTATTGCTCCAACGGCCATCTGTTCTACGAGCTATGTGCCCTACCCACTGCCACTTCAGTTTAGCGATTTTATGAGCTATTTCGGTTACTTTGGTTCTCCTGCGGATGTCTTCATTTCTGATTCAACCGCGTAGGGACATTTCGAGCATAGCTCGCTCATTGCCCTTTGGGTGACCTTAAGCCTTCTTATGAGTCCCATAGTAAGGGAAATGTCTCAGTTCCGTATGTCATCACTGGCAACACACACTGGGCGAAGAATTTGGCGGTATTTGGGACGTGAAGATATTGCGAAGCTTCCCGAACGCTGCCCAGCCGAGTTGGATTCGACGATTGATCTCTTTCTTGAAGTTGGACCTACCTAACTGGACTGTTTGTCCCAGGTACACATATTCGGCAACAACTTCCAGTGTAGTCACACGGACATTTAAAATTATTTTCGTCTTGTCTATGTTCATTTAAGACCTACTTGTTGAGAGACTTTACTGAGGCCATCGAGCATTCGAGTCCCACAGGTCAGAAGCTTGAAAACATGTTCCAGAGCGGCGGCGGTGTAAAGTTTCGGAGATATAACGTCTCCCTGTCTCACCCCTCACTGCAACTGGATAGGTTTCGAGTTCTGGTCCCGAAGGAGAACCGACATGGTGGCGTTTTCATATAGACACTTCAACACCTCGATAGTCAATTTGGCACCAATGGATAGATTGTAGCACAGCCCAGGTTTCGACTGAATCATAGGTTTTCTTATAGTCCACAAACGCCAAGCATTGTAGCTGATTGTACTCTTCAGTCTTCTGTATAATCTGCCGCAGCGTATGTATGTGGTCTATGGTACTAAAGCATAGTAGCTAATTGTACTCTTCAATATTCTGTATAATCTGCCGCAGCATATTTATGTAGTCAATGGTACTAAAGCCTTTTCGGAAACCAGCTTGTTCGGGGGCTGGAAGCCGTCAAACCTGCGTGCGAGACGATAATGACTTTCGAAAGCAGCTTGTAGACATGACTCAGAAGTGAGATGGGTCTGTAGTTCTTCAGCAGGGTGTTGTCACCATTTTTTAAAAAAAGCACGACCACACTTCTGTGCCATGCCTCAGGCTTTTGTCCCTCGAGTATAACGGAATTAAATAACTTCTGAAGAGCTTTTAGTAAAGGTGATCCACCTGCTTTCTGTTCTGCCGTAATTATATCATCACCCGGTGCCTTGTTGTTCTTGAGCTGTTTGAGAGCCATTCTAATATCGTACAGGCTGACGTCCGGGATATCTTCGGTATAGTGTCGGGTTGGTCTGGCTCTTGGGTATTTAGCCAGATCGCTGACAGGCAGACGTTACCCCAACTTTGCCCTAGGCAGAAACGAGGAGATTCGTAGGAGAATCAAGGTAACCGACATAGCCCACAGAATCGTCAAACCTAAGTGGAAGTGGGCGGGGCACATAGCTCGTAGAACAGATGTCCGTTGGGGCAGTAAAGTTCTCGAGTGGCGCACCGGAAAACGTAGCGTAGGCAGGCCTCCCAAGCGGTGGACCGACAACCTGGTGGAGATTGCGGGAAGCCGATGGATGCGGGCAGCGCAAGACCGGTCGTCGTGGAAATCCTTGGGGGAGGCCTTTGTCCAGCAGTGAACGTTTTTCGGCTGATATGATGAGGTATGGAGAAAGATAAGAAATGGAAAGCACCGAAACGATGTCATACTTGTGTTGCAGTGGTGCGCCACAGCTATTGCATATAAAAACATTTATTATTTTACGTTTAATTTAAATAGAATCATCATCGCGTGGGAGGCCTGCCTACGCTACGTTTTCCGATTCCACTCGAGAACTTTACTACCCTAACGGCCATCTGTTCTACGATATATGTGGCCTGCCCACTGCTACTTCAGTTTAGCAATTCTGTGCGCTATGTCCGTTACTTTGGTTCTTCTGCGGATCTCCTCATTTCTGATTCAATCACGTAGGGAAATTCCGAGCATAGCCGCTCCATTTCCCTTAGGGTGACCTTGAGCCTTCTTATGAGGCGCATAATATATTATGACATGTTGACGAATGGACAAACAGTCCAGCTAGGTAGGTCCAACTTCAAGAAAGAGATCAATCGACGAATCCAACTCCGCTGGGCAGTGTTCGGGAAGCTTCGTAATATCTTCACGTCCCAAATACCGCAGTGTCTCAAGACTAAGGTCTTTGACCAGTGTGTGTTGCCAGTGATGACTTACGGAACTGAGACATGGTCGCTTACTTACAACGCTTACAACATCGATAGCCAATCCCCTGGAACGCATCAGTCTTTCAGGCTGAGTGTATGGGCATCATCAAGGCAGCTGAGGCGATTGCTGCAAGGGAGGTGCGTGATTACCCCATCCACATCCTTTCTGACAGCAGAGCCGTACTACAGGCCCTGCAGAGCAGCATGAACATATCAGGGCTCATACTGGAGTGCCAACAAAAATTGAGAGAGGTATGTAACCGCAGCGGCGTAACTCTGCAGAGGATAAAAGGGCACAGCAACTTACGCGGCAACGATGCGTCGGATGAGCATGCCAGGAGAGGGTCAGAGCTTATGGCTGTAGGACCGGAACCTATTACCCTGGTCTATCCAGGAGGCTTCTGAGACTTGGGAGTAGACACAAAAGATCCCATTGGGTCGAAGTGTCGCTGCAACTGCAGCCCCCACTTACAAAGAGAAGACTTGGGAGAGCTCAGCTCCGCAAGGTAACAGCTGCTATTACTGGACTTGGCCATTTCAATAAACACCTATTTGCTCTAGGTATCACCGACAGCCCCCTATGCAGAGCGTGTATGGAGGCTGAGGAGACTGCTGCCCACATCCTGCTGGATTGCAGAGTCGTGCACCTCGGTGACCTGAGGTTACTCCAGGAAGTCGTCGGCAACCTACGAGGGCTACTGGGCTTCTTGGAGGAGCTGGACTGGCAGTGATGCCGGCCAATCACGCAAAATGGGCGCACGGGCGCCTGCTTGCGGAAATCAGCCCTCCCCTAATTTTAACTTCAATATATCGTGTGAGTTGTTGTTGAATAGGTCTTTCAAATCTACTGGGGTTTGGTAATACCATTAGCCCCATGCAGGGGGCTGCACAGCGTAGGTACATTTTAGGCCAGGCCTGCTGTAATTTACAATTTTTTTTGTATGTATAATAGACAAGCAATTATTTTCATTTATAATTTTAGATACTATTTTGTAACTTGGATAAAAAAATAGTCTAAAAATATGAAAAAAAAAGTTCCTTACATTATTGACTTTTTCATGTTGCTTTAAAGGTTGTGAGAAACCTTTGTTAATGCTCTATCTGGTAATAAATACAAAATATTACTTCAATCAATTTTAACTATTATTTTTTTTACTAAATGAACTGCAAAAATATACAGATTTTTACCAATGGTTTTCACACAAAATATATTGAGTGTGAACCTGGGAGTTTCACTCTTGCATTACTAATTATAATACCTATCCAAAAATGAAATTAATAGAAAATTACCGATTGTTTTGCTCTTCCATACATTGTGCGACTCGACATATTCTAGCAAAATGGCACTAAATTTGACTACCAGCCCTTAAGGGCTTAACCTACCTCAAATTAGCTTGATTTATGTATAGAATTAGATTGTATATAAACTGAAATAACATTTATAATAGTGCGCACTGTGACGTGGCGGTTACTTCTACCTTGGTGAGTAATATTGATATTTTTAGAGCAATATTCTTTAAATATATTATATCCAGTCAAAGTGGAAATCCTTGGAGGAGGCCTTTGTCCAACAATGGCTGATATGATGATGATGATTCTGTGAAACTCATGAAATATATAGTTGAATCACATCCAGCCTTAAAATATCAAAAAGACAACAAGGAACATATCATTATAAATTATTTCTGTCAAATGGGACTAGAATTTTTTTTTAGATGTATTCTTTGAACCTAGTTTTTTCTACAACAAAGATATAAAATAAAATAATAAAACCTTACATTATCAAGCAATAGGTAAACTTTATTTTTAACTAAAATTATCCGCCACTAGCTGTGCCCAAGTTTGAGTAGAGACGCTTAAAGTTGAGCGTTTCAGATTGGTTCAGCCCTTAAGCAGCATTACAATTCAACGCACGTAAAAAAAGCTCCGAGCGACCTACCTGCGCAGTGAATGAATTGCGGGCCAAATTGGTGGTAACGGGTGAGGCGCGACGGGGGAAACACGCGTCTCTCTTGTTTGCTGTCGCGTGATTGGTTCGCCAGTTGTCATTTGTTTCCCGCCTGCGCAAACACATCCCCACCACTTGACCACTGGAGCTTTTTTTACGTGCGTTGAATTGTAGTAGTACTTGTATTTTTCCGCTGCCACTGCCACTTCAGTGTCGTGACCGGGCCCTAAGATGACACCTCAGTCCAGTAGCTGGCTCACTGCTAACTACAGGAGTATATGTACTCACCACAGGCGGCAGCAAGTGCGTCCCATTTATCTTCATACACGAGACATATTGATCCGATTGCTTTACAGACTTCACGCGCCACGGATCGTTCATAGTGCCGGTCTAGCCAGTCGATGGCTAGAAACAACAATAAAAGTCCGCACACTAGATTTTGCACATATGAGCTCTCCTGTTCGATGGGTATCGTCGGGCTGTGTAGCACCCTTGAAAGCAGCCTGTGATTCAGTTTTTTGAAGCACTACACAAATTAAATTAATTTACTTGAAAGCCGGACATCGTTTAGCTAACGATGGATGGTGTCATGCACTGATTACGTCAGGCTTCTCATCTACTATCAGTTATGAATCTATAAGTTTAATGCGACAGTAGTTGATTGTCGTAATAACAGTTTAGTGGTAAAACAAAAACATCACATCTGCTTTTATAATTTTGTTTTTTTAGGAATATTTGCATGCGCGGTTCAAACCAAACAACAACCAACGACAAGACATGAAATTGTGGGTTGTTTTCTATGACCAAAATAATAAATGTTGTCAGTTTACCCAATTACAACCAATCAGAATTAAAGTAAGGTTTAGATAAACCAATACAAAAATTTAAATATTCTTTTACATGGTTTAAATTTGTTTTAGGAAACTTACTGAATTAAATTAACTGTCAAACACGTGGTGTTGCCATGACAACTGTACTCTTTTTTTTCAAGACACGAAATCTATTTTAAGCACGAAACCACCATGAAACGAACGAATCAAAAAGAAAAAAAATATCCTAAAACTTGAATAAAAAATGCCAGGTGCGTGTCGAACCACGATTAGTGTAAGTAAAGTATAGAAGCTATCTCTACTTGTCTAAGCTCTTTCTATTTTTATACCTAAGTATCTCTATATTTTATGGGAGGCACCGAATTTCTATTTGCTCCATGACCATACATAAAGTGTGGTCGAAGAGCGTAACGAATATATCTTTATAGTCTTACCTTTATAGTTACTAAACTACTAGTCGTAGAAACATGAATCTGGTGTTATTATATTTTAGCTTTAAACAGTCCGCTCACTGTTATGATATTACCTAGAGTTTGCGTCGGAACCGGTGGGGCTGCAAGGAAGGGGCACTGAGTAAAGTGATCCAAAACGGCACACTCGCTCCTTTCTTTTCAGTATAACCAGGCTTGCGTCACTCGGTCAAGTAGGCGAGATAAGTACCTACACATTGGCGCGGCCTACAGGCTGCGCTCCGCTCGTCGGCGCTAGAACGCCGTATTATCACCGCCGCAATTCGCACGCCCCCCGTGTACGCAGTTATAACCGCTAAGTCGAGCGACTTAATACCCATGTTTCCGTGTATGGGAAGGAGTAGGTGATTATATGCGTAGGTATTTTCGTTTTATAAGGAAGTGCAATATCTGTTACGAAGTAACTAGTATTTCATCTGTGGTATAACTCCAGAGTCCCATAGAGCTTATTTAGACCCCTCTCTCTTATAGTGTGGCACAATTAACCGTGCTATCCAAGGGATAGACGACGGCGGATGCCTGGTGTTGCACTTAGCATCACCCGCGGCCCGCGGTCACGTGTAGGGCATTTAGATTTACACCTACGGACGTGTGCAACGTGGTCTATGTAAGTATGTTTCATGTTTCATGGAATCAGATGTGCAGGTTTCCTCACGATGTTTTCCTATTTAGACCAAATGATTAAAATAAAAAAAAAGATTAACATAGACAATGTTATAGTTAAAAATAAACATGAATGTAAAAAAAAACATAAAGCCAGCCAGTAATATAAATAATGGCTATCGTCGGAAAGAAAGAGGATACGCATAGGTACCCCAAAGTCCAGCGCCGAGTGAGCGAGGCAGTTAATTTGGGAGCATCTCAAATCTGTCGAGGCGCGACTCACATGTCATGATGGCACGTTGATTCTTTTGTGTATGTATTCATGAAATTTAGTTAGAACTAACAATTGAAACAAAGAAAGTGTGATTGGGGCAATATTTATAAGTAAAAAAATATACTCCTGCATCAAGGCTCGCGTAGAAAGAAAGCCCGGAGCGTCCCTCCTGCAAGGTCTAACTATCCATCATAGACCCCCCTCTTGTCTTTTGACTCATATGATATGAATTGTCCCAACCAGATCAAGGCACTTGGGGTTTCAAATATTTGGATGCTTTTATCTCTGAATCTGGAACCGTTCATCTTACAGAAGCGTCTCAAATCTGTCGAGGCGCAACTCACATATCATGGCACGTTGATTCTTTCGTGTATGTATTTATGAAGTTTATTCAGAAAGAACAATTGATACAAAAAAGTGTAATTTGGACAACAAACGGTTACATAGGTAAATGTTTCATGTTTTAACAAAAAATATCCCCCTAAATGGGGTGAATTGGCATAAAAAGTTTGAAATATGAAGTTTAACCAGTGTGATCCTTTAATTACGTTAACACCTACAAAGAAATATTTTTTTAAAATTCAATCCTTTAAGGGTGAAACTTATACATAACATAGCCTAGGCATGGACAAGAAAATTACATGGATTACTAGAGGCATAAAAATAGCTAGCAAAATGAAACGTTTTTAGTAACAGCACACAAGTCTATGTGTGATGCAACTGTAGTAAAATACAAAAATAACTACATACGTATATTTAGAAGGGTAGTCAAACATGCACGAATAATAGCAGCACAGAAAGAAATAATAAAAGCTAAAAATTCTCCCAAAGCAATTTGGAGAGTTGTTGACAAGTGTAGGAATAAAGTAAGGCCATCATTTAATAGAAACAAGGTACATTTTAAATCAGAAAATTTTATTACAGATAACCCAAAGAAAGTAGTTGAGATATTTTCAAAAAAAAAATTGACTACGGAAATTTGAATAATTTAGACTATATTAAAGCCAAGGAAATTCTGAAAAAATGCAAAAACATATCAGCGAGTGATATGACTTGGATATTTATAACGCTTACTGAAATAATTAAAATTGTCAGGAAAATGCCAAACAAAAAATCCTCTGGTTATGACGATGTACCAATCTCAATAATAAAAAATAATATTGAATGCTTGGCAGAACCTTTACTGCTATGAAATATTTAAATGCTATGAACAGAAGGTGTTTCCAGAACAACTCAAAATAGCCAAAATAACACCAGTCTATAAGAAAAGAGAAGAAAATGATGCCAATAATTACAGACCGATATCCTTTATTTTAAAATTTTTGAGTATATTGTCTATACATCTATATTTAAGCAAATTGACGGGTGGTTTTGTGATGAACAACATGGGTTTTTACCAAATCGCTCAACTACCTCAAACCTTATAAATCTCACGATGTTTTTATCAAATCACTTAGACTGCAGTGGTCAAGTAGATGTAGCCTACTTTGATTTCCATAAAGCATTTGATAGAGTTGATTGTGACATCTTGCTAAAAAAGATGTCAGTGGCAGGTTTTTGTCCCGATCTATTAAGCTTTTTCACATCTTACTTTTCTGACAGGAAGCAGTACGTTCAGTACAATAAATCATGCTCTGAAGGCTACCCAGTGACATCGGGCATTGGTCAGGGTAGCAGTCTTGGACCATTATTGTTTTTGATAATGATTAATGAATTGCCTTCCGCCGTGAGTAACTCCAAATGCCTCTTATTTGCCGATGATGTCAAGCTTGTGCACTCAGTTCGTAGCCAAGATGACTGTTTATCACTTCAATTAGACATCGATAGAATACAAACATGGGGCCTTGAAAATGGATTGGCACTTAATATCTCAAAATGTGCTATTATGTCTTTCTCGCGTTCTCCGCGTCCGATTGCTTTCAACTATACGGTCTCCGGGCAATTTCTCAACAGACTTACGGAGGTACGAGATTTGGGTACATATTTCGATTCCCACCTAACTTTTAATCCTAACATTATACAGACATGCAAACTGGCTAGTAAAAGTGCAGGCTTCGTTATCCGACAGTCAAAACAATTTACCTGTCCCACAACGATCGGTGTTCTCTACAATGCAAATGTCCGAAGTAGGTTAGAGTCAAATTGTATTGTGTGGTCACCTCATGAGAGTAAGTACATCCTTATGTTGGAAAGAGTCCAAAAATCATTTGTACGTTTTCTTTACAAAAAAATATTCAAATACTACCCATATCTTTACCCCACTCTCTTCATTGTTGGAATGGTAAATTATCAAACCCTCGAGGCTCGACGAAACCTTCACCTCGTACGTTATTTTTTCCAGCTCATTCGAGGCAAACTGACGAACCCAGATCTCCTCTCTCAAATTTCATTATCGGTTCCACCTCCCCATAAGCATTATCTTCGTCCACGCTCAAGACCTATGTTTGCTCTGCCTAGTGCCCGCACCAACATACTTAAGCACTCACCAGTGTCCCGTGCTCTAAACCTTGTAAATAGTATCTCAATTAATGATTCTAAGATTGACATATTTTCTTGTTCGGAGCCGCTATTTATGAGATCCGCAAGTCTATACATCGAATCTATTGTTACTCCGAGTTTGTTGTTAGACACTAATATTATATAATATTCTTGTGCAATAATTGTGTAATTTATTTTTAAGATATTCGAATTGTTTTTTATCCTACATTCCTACTGTTGTTTTTATTCATTTTTAATATGCAAATAATATGTTTTGTTTTGTAACATTCACGTTTGGCTAGACCGTAAGTGTTTGTTTATCAAATAAATAAATAAATAAATAAATAAATAAATAAATAAATAAATAAATAAATAAATAAATAAATAAATAAATAAATAAATAAATAAATAAATAAATAAATAAATAAATAAATAAATAAATAAATAAATAAATAAATAAATAAATAAATAAATAAATAAATAAATAAATAAATAAATAAATAAATAAATAAATAAATAAATAAATAAATAAATATGGATATCAAAAAGGCATAGGAACAGGAGAGGCAATTGATACGCTTTTAGATGATGTTTTACTCTGTTTGAATGAGAAAAAGAAGGTAACTGGATTGTTCCTTGACTTGACATCTGCTTTTGATATGGTAGACCATAGAATTCTACTAATTAAACTTGCGCATTACGGCATAAAAGAAAAAATCTTAAAGTTATTCAAATCATATTTAGATAACAGATGCCAGTTTGTTGAGTTGAAGAATGTTGAAAATGGACAGGTTCAGACTTACAGAAGTAGGTTTACAAAAATCAAGCGGGTAGTACCTCAAGGTTCTGTGTTAGGCCCGATTTTGTTTAATATATACACAAATTACTTATATGACTATATAAACTGCACCTTTCAGGATGTTAAATTGATTATGTTTGCTGATGACACGAACGCGATTATTTCTGCCTCAAACTCTGAACAGCTTACAGTAAAGACGAATAAAGTGCTTTCAGCAAAGACGAATAAAGTGCTTTCAGCTTTCAATTATTGGTTTCATATGAATAACCTTACACTTAATTTGTTAAAAACAAATGTTGTATTATTTAGGACGACTGCCAAAAACAAAAGGACTCTAGATATAAGTCTTGACAATAAAAAAAATGTGTTAGTTGATTCAGTTAAGTTTTTAGGTATTCATGTTGATGCGGACCTTAATTGGAAATGTGAATTAGGAAAAATAGAAGGTAAAATAAGTTCAGCCTGTTATGAACTCAGAAGTTTACGGGAAGTGATTACTATTGAACAACTAAATTCAGTTTATTATGCACTTGTTGAGTCACACTGTCTTAAGGTATAGTATAACATTTTGGGGTGGAAGCTTTAACTATAATACGAAGCTTTCGTATTACAAAAAAGGGCCATAAGGAGTATTATGCGAATTCCACCATGGGAATCATACAGAGATCACTTTAAAAATCTGCAAATTTTGACTGCACCTAGCTTATATATACTAATATTGTTAACTGACCTAATCAAAGATCTAGACAAGTTTAAGACACTTGAAGATAGGATGAAGCGTATTGAGACACGTAGAAAGGATCTTCAGCACAAACTAGTGCCTACACTGAGAGTTGTACAGCATAGTATTAGGTTTCAAGCAGTGAAACTGTTTAACAATCTCCCTATTGACATGAAATCTATTATACATATACAAATTTTTAAACCCAAATTAAGGCGTTTCTTGGTAGAGGGATGTTTCTTTAGTTTAGATGATTTTATGACAAATAAATTTTAAGCATTGACAATTATTGGAATATTTGGTATGAGATAAGATTAGATATTAAAATTATTGCTTACTTTATTACTTTTAATAATTATTGTTATTTAAGTTATGTTTAATTTTTAGCACTTGTTATAATTTACTGTATGTACCTACTTTAATATGTCCTACACAATTGACATTGTTTCTGGATTGAATAAATGAATGAAAAAAGGGGTTGAAAGTTCGTATGGAGGTCTGTTATTTATGAAGCTAGAGACATGAAACTTTGTTTTTTTGGTTAAAAACTAGAAATAAATAGATACGTGTTCTAGCGTTTCTGAAAATTAAACCCCTAAAGGGATGAAACGGGGGTTCAACGTTTGTATCGAGAATCAAGATTAGATTGACTTATAATTTGTAGGGGTACATACCTACCTACCACATATATCGCAGCGTAAGCGATCGTGGCTCGACTCGGCTTTGTTCGTCAGTCGCTCCCGAACCGCGCCCCGTTATAGACTCAACCTAAGAACAACCTACCTATGTAATTCATTCATGTAAAAAATAAATCCGGATATTCGTGAACTGCAAACCTGGTCACTTTTCATCCTCTCCACGCAACCTTCAACCGAACAATCACACCCGTGACATTGGTGACACCCTAAGTGAGTGGAAAGTGATTAGACTGTAATCGAGTGTTCACGGACTCAAGTTCTACCGAACTCGGGGCGACTCAACATCGTCTATAGCGAGGCAGCGCAGCACAAAACTCACCTATATATACCTACTCGGTAAATAGGAACAGGAAACCTTGGCAGAAGTCGTCGACACACCTTCGTCAGCAACTCCACAACGACCCTCCAGCCGGTAAAGTAAGCCACAGCAGTCCAACGCAACGAAGCCACATCAGGTTTGCAGTTATTGACGACAAATCGAACTGACGAACCTACAGCTTCACGCTCCAGGCAGCACGTTGTCGGCAGCTCACGGACCGAGCACGCGCTCCGCGTCAACCTGTTTCCCTTGCTCCGTACGCCTGAAGCACCTGCTCCTCGTCTCGACTCACCGCCTATCGTCTCGACCCGAGTCATGGACCCGAGTGAGCACATCGGCCCAGCAGCGTCTCCGCCCGACGCACATGCCGCATCGCACCATTGGACTGCCAACTCACCATGGACCAACCTCCCGATCGGAAGGGGAGTTACGTAGCGGAACCTGCAGTACCCGCCACGAAGTTCAGGCACGTGTCAGTGTCACTATGTGTCAACACATGTCTCCACGTGTCAACGTCACCACGTGTCAAAACTTGTCTCCACGTGTCAAGCAACATGCAAGTACCAACACGCCGCACCAATCGACACAACGCACCGCGTGGTCAGCGGATGCTGAATCAGCGAGAGAATCTGGAGAACGCAGTTAGAAGTTGCTGTATATACTCGTACCAACGCGATCGCTGCATACCGACGCACCAGACTCGTGCTCAGGGCAGTTCTACATTATCTAGACCATAGTGTGTGGATGCGCCCAGGTATTTCTTCAATCCTGTTCTAAAGCTCAGCAACGTTTCACTACACACAAAACCCTCTACCGTACCTACAAAAGTAGTTTTAGCTTAATTTTCATATTATGTAGTTACTGTTGTAGTTAATGTAATATCAAATTATTTTTTTTGGCAAATTCGTTTGTTTTGACTGTATAGCTAGCCTAACTTAACTACTTCCTTGTATCTGTAAATCAAAATATCAAATGTAATAACCTAAATTTAGTTTTAATTTCAAATCGATAACGTTCATTTTGTACCTATAAGTAATGTAACAGACTTGTTAACTTAATATGTATACTCACTTACTTGTTAGATGGAACCTTATCCAAGTATTATTGTGTATCAGTTTAGTAGTGTAAGAGCTATGTACCTACTACCTATAAAAATGTAATATACTTACCGCTCATGTTGATAAAAGCGCTCGCATAGTCAGCGGATCAAGTATCATCAATGTTATTGTACTGCATACTTTGTTTGAGATTGTTTCATAATGTACCTAATGCGTTAGTAATACTGTATAACTTCGGTTCGAATTTTATTTGTAAAATTTGGTTTGTATACTTTTCAGTTTACCAAATTTTAGGAGGGGTGTGATGTAGGGGTACATACCTACCTACCACATATATCGCAGCGTAAGCGATCGTGGCTCGACTCGGCTTTGTTCGTCAGTCGCTCCCGAACCGCGCCCCGTTATAGACTCAACCTAAGAACAACCTACCTATGTAATTCATTCATGTAAAAAATAAATCCGGATATTCGTGAACTGCAAACCTGGTCACTTTTCATCCTCTCCACGCAACCTTCAACCGAACAATCACACCCGTGACAAATTCGTAATTTTACAGGATTACACTTACAAATACAGCGATTATATACGTGTTCCGTGTTACCCCGAAGATCATCCCCCTAGGGGGTAAAACGGGATGAATTAAATTCGGCAATTAGTGTGGTCCTTGAATAACGTTAATACCTATAAAGAAAGGATTTTTGAAATTTAATCCTTAAGGGGTAAAAAGGGGATTAGAAGTTTGTACAGAAGTCTGTCATTTTTAAAGTAAGAAGCATAAAACATTGTTTAAAGTTAACAATTAGAAATAATAACAACGTATTCTAGCGTTTTTGAAAATGCAACTCGGAGTGAAACGGGGGTTTAAAGTTTGTATGGAGAATCAAGATTAGGTTGACTTTTAAATTCGAGCTCGATTACAAATGATTAAATTTGTGTTTTGTTTTCACGAATTGACATAAAAAAATATTAACATAATTTGGCCAGTTAGGTCCTACCTGCAAAGGAAGGATTTATTGAAATTCAAACCTTAAGGAAGTGAAAAAAGGGTTGAAAGTTTGTATGGAAGTCAATCAAGTTTGAAGCTAAGAGCATCAAACTTTGTTTTTAGGCTTACGATAGAAGTTAAAAGTTACGAACAAATATCAACATTTTCCGAAAATCACTCTGCTACCCCTAGCACCCCCGTGAAACAGGATAAATTGACATATGTACAAAAGCTAGGAAGTAAGAATACCGAGGTATTATATATATGGTATAATAAGGTGTAATCAAGAGAACCATCACCCGAAGTCGCTAGAAAAAGCCTGTTATTGTATTATACATATTGTATTACATTAATAGTTGCGTAAGCTAAATATTGAGTTGAGTACGTAGCCTAATAATATTTTTATCGAAATAACTATGTATACATAGCCCTGGCTATTATTGCGTTTGCTGCAAGACCACGCTGCTGCGATAAAATCAACGCAAAATATTGGTCGATAAAAACGCAGCTGTCTGTGTTGGAAAGATGTGTATGGGACACATTATCTCAATAACGCTCACAGCAGGGAGAGTCTTATAATAATCGCAGAAATACTTGGGGTCTGTCGCTTTCTATGTCTCTTTACCACTGAAACTGATGAAACGAACATACGCAATCAATTATCTCTTTCGTCTGTATAACCAACTGTCAATGTCATTAACTAATTTGAAAAAATGTTGTACGTGCCACAGAGTACTATATGTAAACGGCTCAGTGGTAAACGGAACGGTACGTGCGTTGTCTGGTGTGCGAAAAATATGAATTTATTTGGATTTTTCACCAAAAATCTTTGTGTTAAAGGCGGGAAAGTCAGGATTTGTTTATATTATTCACGTTAGAAAATTATTTCTAGTCAAATGGATACGTTACTGTTAAAAAATGTGTGTCATGCCGGTCGACAGGCGATGGCCTGCTTTTGTCTGTCTTCAATCGTGTTTCTGGTGTCTTTCTTCTCCGGGAGTGTGCTGGGGTTCACGTCGGAGCTGTGGGCGCTTCAGCTGTGGGGGCCAGCGCTCTACTTCTGCCTGTTCAACTTTATTTTGCGCTACTGTTACAAAGGCTTCACATACGAGGTAATTTTTTGGGTTGCTTAATCAACAAATTACTTCATGCTGCTTTTAATAGAAATGAAGAGCATTTTGAGAAATATCGACCACAGCATACAAAAAGGGACACTGGAAATGCTACACCAATTTTACAGTTGCTCTTAGGAGAGCTGCAACGTGAGGTCCTGTTGACTTGTTTTTTTTGATTGTTAAAATTAGAAACACGCTCTTCAGCATCAGACATTCTGAAATAACAGAACTAAGTCTTAAGTGTTAAAACTAGGCTGCTATCTTTTGCTGTACAACTCCAATACACTTTGTATTTTTTTTGTTCAAAAATGACAATTTTAGTTTTTCATAGCTTCCCATTGGCTACCTGAATAAAAATTTACATGAAGCAATAATACTCATTCTCAATCCTTACCCCAAACAGGTATCAATTCGCTCAGCGTTTCTTGGTGCAGCGTTCGCAACGGCCATCTTCCTCTCAACTTTCAGCAACGGCTGGAGAGTGTTCGGCCTCTACACCATGATCCTGTCATTTTTTCACTTTTCGGAATTCATGTCTGTGGCGCTGACCAATCCGCGCACATTGACTATAGACTCGTTTATACTGAATCACAGTGCTCAGTATGGGTTGGCTGCACTAGCTAGTTGGATCGAGTGGGGTGTGGAGTACTACTTATTTCCTGGTAAGTAAGATTTGTTGTTTTTATTTCTTGCAAAAATTTTGTTAAAAAGTATTCATAAACTTATAATATCTTGGCTATAGACTTGAAATCTACTAGCTTATTCTATAAACGAACAAAGAGCTCCTTAGCCTGTGATGATTTGTGTTTGTCAAAGTATGCATGAACTGTGACTAGTAACACAAAATACACATCTTATTCAAAAAATAAAAATATTGTATTGAAATCCTTTTTACATATTTTGGTATAGTTTCGAGTCACTTTTTTTATTATTTTTTTTCGGTCTAAATTGGAATTTAATATTGACCTAGATTTCTTATTTGTCTCCAGATATGAAGAGCCACTTCTGGCTGTCAAGCCTGGGTGTTGCAATGTGCATAGCTGGAGAGGCTATGAGGAAAGCGGCCATGTTTACTGCTAAGACCAATTTTAATCATACTGTAAGTTCAATCATCCCCCTTATTTACAAGGATTAAAGTTCAGAATCGGCGAACTAGTGGAACGGATTCACTAATGACAAACTTAAAAACCTAAACAATAGAAACCGTTTGACTATTTCGCCAATTACATTTAACAAATCAAATTGGAGCCATTACAAAGAAGGGAGCAGGTCTATCGAACAGGTTGTATAAAAAATCCATACATTCATCCAACAGAGACATCTAGACAGGGCAATCATGTGAGAGCTGAGTGCAGCCAAACATCGAAAACGTTGGACTACTGTATGTATTTTTACACTGTGGTAATTTAACATCATCTTTAAGGCTGCAGTCCAGCTTTTGATAATTTTCTCGCATGTTTGCGCATCTTGCTTGACTAAACTAAACAAAGTAGAATTTAAAAGAATTATAATTATGATGAGCTATTCCTTTATACAAATAGCTGCTGATTAGATTTTTGATACTATTACTAGTTAGGCTTGATTTTGCCTCCAAACACAATAATTAAAAAAACAAACATAAGACTGATTTTTGGGCATGTACATAGGAATAACTAAAATAGGCAACAAATAAAGAAACCACCTCGTGTACACAAATTCTCTTTACAAATTTGCGCTGATTCGTTTTTTTAACTTTTATACAATAATGGATGCGGGCAGCGCAGAACCGGTCGTCGTGGAGATCCTTGGGGGAGGCCTATGTCCAGCAGTGGACTTCCTTCGGCTGATATGATGATACAATAATGATAGGAAAAAAATATTCATACATACAAAAAAAAATCTTTTAATTATTATAATACTGTCGTTTTTAGGTCTTGTAATAAAACATTTGGTAAACTTGAAGTATTGTGTATAAATATTCAATCATTGTATAATTTGAATTATCTCAAGCATCCTGAATAAAAACTTCTAAAGTTGACTAGTTTTAAGTAATCACTGTAAACTGTTTGTGATTAACTCGTTAATATGTTCATAAACATAAATGATATTGGTTATTATTTGATTTATGCTTTATACTGCTTAACATAGTAACTACAATAAACACAATACGTTTAATTTGTTTCCCATTAGCAAAAAGCCTTTAATAAATACCTACAAAAAGGTAGCCTGCAGCCTTGAAGTTGAAGTTAGGGGCGGGCTGATTTCCGCGACCACTGCGCCCATTTTGCGTGATTGGCCGGCATCACTGCCAGCCCAGCTCCTCCAAGAAGCCCAGTAGCCCCCAGCCTGCAGCCTTAACCTTTTTATGTTAAGGCTGCTATGGCTGCTAAGCCTGCAGCCTTAACATAAAAAGGTCCGTACCGCTTTTTAGACACTGTTATTTGAAGCTGTCTGGCATAAAATTGAAATAGCCTGTGATATGGCGCAATTTTCACAGACTTCTAAGTTAAACTTACCTAAGTTAAGTATTTTGGAGGAAAGGGGATGTATTTCCGCTAACCTTGGTGGTAAGCAAGAGGACTGCAGTCTGACTACTGATGTTGTAGATTTATGTTGAGCACTGACTGACTAGAAGTCTTCGATAGCGTGTCCTAGACTATACAATCTGATTGGTAGACTCCAGTGATCCGTGTGATGTTGGAAGGTATGGTTATGGTTATGGTAAGGTTATGGTTCTTATGTGTCAGGTATACTATGGCCAGTGTTCTTTGCAGTGCTCGCTGGACACAGTGACAGCATATTTGAGCTTTTTCTGAATGGGGAGTATTATTTAAAGGCAAGAGTGAATTTGCATTATTTGAGTTCGCATGAATCATCTTCATTGCAGCATCATTCTCCGTCAGGTGGGTTGTAGTCAAAGCACTCCAATTTTAAATATTATAAAAAGCATACAAGTTCTAAGAGTGGGATGTACAGAAGCCAGCACATCAAGCTAGACACTTGTAGTGCAATTCTGACCCATACACATACGACATAAGAACGGTGCAAAGTCCAAATTGTCCAGCTTGATGTGCTGGCCACTGTACAAACAGTATAATAATTAGGGATGCATCGATACGCCTTTTTGCCGATACGATACCGATACCGATACCGATACTCTTATAAAAATATCGGCGATACCGATACCGATACCGATACGCTTATTGAATTCAAAAAGTAAGGTAGAATAAATAAAACACAATTAATTAATAGTTTTAGTAATCAAAATTAACATTTATAAATTTTTTATTTAAAATACAAAGCATTCTTAAGTTTTGCGGGCAAAGGCGATTTCGCAAGTCTGTTTGAATAAGACCTGCGGTGGAAAATAGTCTCTCAGATGCGACAGTTGCCTCGTTTGCAACGAAATAGATAGGACAACACGCGCGTTTACATTACATTTTTAAAGCGCGAAATTTGAAAAGTATCGTTGAATCTGCCATAAAAATATCGCCGATACCGATATATCGGCAAACCCGAAGTATCGCCGATATATCGGTATCGGTATCGGATGCATCCCTAATAATAATATTAAGATAACAAAACTGCATAATTATTGTAAAAGCCTGCGCGCACTTGCGATTTTAAGTTGGCCCATAGTTTGATCGGTCAGAGGATCAATATGGAGTCATATGACAGTGTGCGCACTTGACCATTAATCTGAACTATATTATACTGAACTATCGGCCAACTTAAAATCGCAAGTGCGCGCAGGCTCTTAAATGTATAACTTTAAAATACTTTTGTGGTGGCTGTGCTTAATTCTCAATCTAACCTCCCCCACAAACGAGGCTGTACCCAAAGAGGGGTCCATAAGTATCTACCAGATGACAACTAACCACACTAAAAACTGATTTAAGCATTGTTATAATTACTAACTATACTACCTACACTAAGATTGGAAGACGTAGCGAAGGCAAGCCTCCCACGCGGTGGACCGACGACCTGTTGAATGGATGTGGACAGCGCAGGACCGGTCGTCGTGTAAATCCTTGGGGAGGCCTTTGTCCAGCAGTGGAAATCTTTCGGCTGATATGATGATGATGAGGACACTAAAATCACTTTAACTACTTGAGATGTGAATTTATTAAGTTTTGGTGAAACAAATACATCTTATTTTTTAAAGCAACATCTTTTGCTCCAGGTACAGTTCGTGAAGCAGCCGGACCACAGACTGGTGACCCACGGAGTGTACTCGCTCTGCCGGCACCCCAGCTACGTGGGGTGGTTCTACTGGTCCATCGGCACTCAGGTACGTGGGTCAGGCCGCCACTCTTAGGATGCTTCTGGTTTTCCTACCCACGTCATAAATACCCTAGCTGGACTTTCGACAGGAAATCCTAGAAACTGTCTCACACACAAGCAACAAACACACCTGAGGGGCTCCAAAATCCACTCTCTCCATTAAAGGTTGGTAAATACTGGATCACCACCAGGTGTTGGTTAAGTGGAGGAACATATATATCAGTCGCATATATTATAGTCACTGTATATACATACAGGTTGTAACAAAATTGTTGTAGGTCCCGTTAACTGGGGCTTGTACTCATCACACTAAAAAACTTTTGTTCTACAAGTTTGCTGAAATCAAATAAAATATTTGGACTCTGCATACAAAACGATCAGTTGACTACCAATTTTGTGACTGTATGGGTTCCTTGGGGAAAGTTATTCAGTAGGACGATGAAGTAGAAGCCACAGACAGTTAATGGGTCCGGATTGACCAGTTATGTGCATTTTTGTAAAAAAAAATTGCGTATTTTCTCTGGGTTCCTTTGGGAAAGTTGTTCAGTATGATGATGAAGTAGAAGCCCCAGTTAACGGGTCCTATACCAATTTTTTTACACCGTATATAGTTGCACAAGCATAATACGAAAGTCTCCTCAGATGCTTACCTTGAATGTAAGCCAAAAATTTCTCCTTATACTTGAATAATGAGTGCTATAAAAAAACTTTATATCTATGGGCCTCATAAGAAGTCTCAAGGTCACGGAGCTATGCTTGGATTTTCCCTACTTGATCGAATCAGAAATGCGATCTGTAAGAAAACTAAAGTAAAAAACATAGGTCACACAATCGTTTAATTCAAGTGGCAGTGGGCGGGGCACAGCTTGTAGAAGGGATGGCCATGTATTTTTTTTCTCAATTGTAAAAATGGTAATACATAGAAGCGTAAAACTTGGTGCGATTATGGTAAAACTCTATAAAACAAAAAATAATAAAAATCGCCCAAGTGTAAGTTGGGCTGGCTGATGAATTGATGGATAGATCTTAGTTTAGCTTCCTTGCCTCTACAACTTAACTAGTGAACTTGAACCTTTTCTTACACTGTCCAACAGTGAATCATCCATCACATACTGATGATGGTGGTTTTAATTTAACCTTTCCCTTACAGATAACCCTCCTGAACCCAGTGTGCATCATCGTGTACGCGCTAGCGTCCTGGTCGTTCTTCCGCGAGCGCGTCTACGCCGAGGAGGTGACGCTACTCGCGTTCTTCGGACCCGAGTACGCGCAGTACCAGCGAGCTGTGGGCACCGGCCTGCCGCTCATACAGGGCGTCACCGACCACGAGCATTGGTGGAAGAATAACTGAGAGATGTGGAGAGGTATCACGAAATAGTATGACAAAAAATATTTCAGAAACACTCTTCTTCAGCATTTTACATATCCTAGAACATGTAACATGGATTGAGGTGCAAGCAGATAGGTAAAGAAGTGTGCCATAGGCCGCACGCACACGAACCGAGATAGTTACCCGTTATTCTCTTGCGCGCGGCCATAAGATAAGTGATGCCACTCGTTTGCACTGAGATCGCGCGTAGTATGTAAATATAAAGCGGATCCTCTGTCCTTATATGCTCTGTGATATAGGACAGGACTATGGTGTTTAACTGTAAAAAATGTTATCTAAGGTCAAATTGACAACTATCTAAATTATTAAAGTTAGTAAATCGGCCGATAAAACAACCAAAAAACGATTACCGAGATGACTTCTAAAACCCGACTGACCCGGTGGCACAGAGTAGCGAATGAATTTTTCAACTCATACGCTCGGAAAAAATATTTGTCATTCCATTTTAGCGCGCTAAATCGCTAATGTGGAAAGAGTTTTTAAAATAAGAACCAAACAACTATGGTGTAACAGCTTTCACCTAAAATTTTCCGCTCTGTAGTGGGGTGAAAAATTGTGTGTTTCGCTCGGCAGCAAAGTTGTTTTGCGTCTCATACCTTGGAAACCCTCGCTACGCTCAGCATCCTATCTCTGCACCACGAGCGCAGCCTAGGATCCTTCGCTTGCTCGCCACCTGATTCTAAACGCTTCTAGTTCGATTCGTTACACAGAATCGGCAAAATAGTCGCAACGGATTCGATAAAAACAACCTTAAAAATGAAAAACAGTCGAATCCGTTCGATTTTTCTCCGATTCTTTCTAATGAATCGAACTCGAAGCGTTTAGAATCAGGGGGCAGGTTTCAATAGAGGCAACTCTCGCCAAATAACACCTTTGCAGTCATGCATAACAAATAACTACAGTGTAAACACTGTAAAACGTCACTCGATATAACGATTCACTCTTCGAAACGTCAAAATTTTCTGGCTCCAGTTGGTTTACTTTGACGCTAATTTCTCTCTGTATAACGAAAACTCTCAATAACGTCACAAAATGCCCGGTCCCTTAAGTGTCGCTATATAGAGTTTACACTGTATTAATCACGTTACATTTACCTTATATAGTGCCGGTGTGGTGGTGTCTGCAGGGCGGACAGTGCGTTTGATTCCCACAGCAGGTTTGTCTGCTCTGTGTCTATACAGGTGCAACAAAATGGGAGCTGTAGCCCGAGGAGCCGTTAACTATGGTTTTTGCTCATCCATCACACTACAACTTTCCCCAGGAGATCCATACTCAATCACATTAAAAATTAGACTCTACATACAAATCGATCAGCTGATTGAACTATTTTGTGCATTTTTGTAAAACAGTCTTTTTTATTTTATTTGTAAAACAAGCAGTTTATAATGATATAAACATTTTTACAACATATTGAACTGTTTGTTTTTTTCGTCTATTTTGAACACGTTTTAAACACAAATTACCTACGGATTATACAGGGTGTAAAAAAATTGGTGTAGGACCCGTTAACAGGGGGTTCTACTCATCATACTGAACAACTGAACCCATAGTCAATTCTTCAATTCTTTTTTTGCGATTTCAGCAAAGTCGTAGAACAAAAGTTGTTCAGTATGATGAATAGAACCCCCTGTTAACGGGACCTACACCACTTTTTTACATCCCGTATAGAGTTCAGTCAGATACGCCTCTCTAAGGGAATTTCCTTATAGAGGCGTATCTGAGCGAACTCTATATGAGTCTAAACGATTTTTTTAAATTTAATTTTACTCAAATCGTATCTATTTTAGATATGTTTCATTTGCTATGTTTTAAACTGTTTAAAACACTTGACAACAAAACATATTGGTTTTTTTTTAACCACATGCCAGCCCGGTGTTTGGATAGTCGACATTGACTATGGGTCCCTTCTTCAGTATGATGAGTAGAAGCCCAGAGTCCTAACTCCTACACCAATTTTGTGACACTCTGTATTATATGTTATGTATGTATTTTAACGTTACATATGTTTGTATTGTGTGTATCCATAGTGCATTAGGGAACATTAGTTTGGGGCCAGATGACCGCGTGTGATATGTTTCTGAAAATTAATTAATTTATTTAAACATCCCGATCGGCTTGACTTTATCAAAATCAGTTTCTTAATCTGTATGTATAAAAGGAAACCGTGACAGACTGACAGATCTATCACGCATGGCTGATAATTAGGGTACATATAGCAATTATGACGTAGGCATGCGCTAAGAAAGGATTTTGGGATATTCCTACGGGAGCGGCAAAAAAACGGGATCTGCGTGAAACCATATACGAAGTATTACCACTATGCCCTCCGTTTTGTAATCTTAGTTTTCACTATCGTGGGGAGAAGCCTTCCGATCCATAATAACCACTTTCCTTAACTTTGGGGTTTTCCCAAACGATAGTATTTTATTCCTCAAGAAGGGATTATATATGTTTCTGATTGATCGGCTGAACATCGCTACCGCCCCTGGTATTCCAAATTCTACTCGCTACATTCCACTTTTGGTCAGCGAGACGTAAAGAGCAGATATTCCGCATATCCGCAGAATGCGTCACGCTTCCTCATTTAATATGCGGACAACGAAGGAGTGGAATTCCTTGCCTGCTTCAGTGTTTTTCGAATCTTACAATTTGAGGGTCGTCCTTCATACAGATAGCAATTATGACGTAAATCTACCTCAAAGGCGAGTGTGCATTTGTTGAAATTGCGTGTAATAGATTGCATCGTCTTTTTCTGACAAATGAGTTGCAGTCAAACGTATTCATATTCTTAATAAAAAATCCCTGTGAGCCAGAGATTTGTTAACATAAATGGGTTATGCACTAACAAACAAAATTTGAAAATCGAAGCCATTTACACACACAATGTTATAGGTAGTTCCCTTCTATTGCACCGAATGTTACTAAGAAAAGAGATGCCAATTGGCATCTTTTTTTTGCTTCACTTTTTAGACACATGTAACCTATCTACCTCCCCTTATATATAGCATATCTCTGCTGTGAGCTACGGTAACAGCTTCCTATAAGACTTTCCGCTAACTTTTACAATAAATAAATAAAAAAATGCTCTGAATAAGGTAACATTGAGATAAAATAACTTACAATTTAGATCGTTAAATTCAGTCAGTAGTACCTTAGTTTTTAAAGTTTTCTTTGATCATCATCATATTAGCCGAAAGACGTCCATTGCTGACCAAAGGCCTCCCCCAGGGATTTCCACATCGACCGGTCCTGCGCTGCCTGTATCCAGCGGCTTCCTGCGATCTTCATCAGGTCGTCGTTCCACTGAGAGGCCTGTTTACGCTACGTCTTCCGATGCTCGGTCGCCATTCGATAACTTTACTACCCCAACGGTCATCTGTGCCCTGCCCACTGCCACTCGCTAAACTTATAGCGATTATGTGAGCTATGTCGGTCACATTGGTTCTCCTACGGATCTCCTCATTTCTGATTCTATCACTTAGGGAAGTTACGAGCAAGTTTTCTTTCCCTTGAATTTATTTTATATGAGATAAAATGTGATCAACTAAGCAAGACTTAAAGGCTCATAGCCTGTGCTAGCTTTAATAACACTTCTAGTTCTTTTAAATAATGCATTTAATACAAATTATTTACTATTTATCTATATTAGCACAATAACGATATTACAAACAATAACATTGTGTAGAACATACTTACGTATTAAATATTTTATCACTTGAGCGTTTGTTTGACGTAAGTAGAAATGCATAGAATAAATGTTTGGGTACCTACAGCGCGTCAAGTACAGTAAAAATATTTTATGAGGGGGGATTCTATTCATGAAACTCGAGCGAACAACTTTGATGAAAACCCAAAAAAGACTCATAACAGTCGATCAGCTTATTCGTCATCGCATGAAAAGTATTTTTTTTTAAGATTCATTTCAGCAATGTTGTAGAACGAAATTTGTTCAGTTTAATGAGTGGACGCCCCCCTTAAAAATGAGTTGTGATTTACCTCACATCCAGGGTGTTCCACCCACGAGTAAACCACGGAACCCTGAGTAACTGTACACACTAACCTTTAATTTGAATTCCGCGGAATTCTGACAGATTTCATTTTGATTGTGACAGTAGTAAATACATAATATGTACAAACCCCTCGTTAGTATAAGAAGTAGTTTTAAACAAAAAAAACCCGACTTCAACAGGAAAATAAGGTTCCCCTCGATTTCTCTGGGATGCCATCATCTGATCCTGGTTTCTTTATCATGGTACCACCGTTGGGATATCTCCTTTTCAACAAAAAAATAACCATCAAAATCGGTTCATAAACGACGAAGTTATCCGCGAACGCACTTAAAAAAATATGTATACGGTCGAATTGAGAAACCTCCTCCTTTTTTGAAGTCGGTTAATTAATACTTACTTACTTACTCCGCTGGCTCAACGACCCAAAGTGTGTCCTGGCCTCCGATAAGAGAACTCGCCATTTGTCCCGGTCTTGTGCGGTTTCGCGCCAGTCGTCAGCTTGGAGCTCGCGTAGGTCCGCGTTCACCACATCGCGCCATCGATACCTGGGGCGACCGACCGGGCGTCGACCTGTTGGTTGACCCTGATAGGCTCTCTTCACATTGCGGTTAATTAATGGCTTACTAAATATTTGTGGTATGAAAATAATTGGATGAATATCAACACACATGTTTACATATCATTAAGTTAGGTATTATTAAAAAAATCTGTATAAATTATCCAACTCATCATTTTGGTCATCATCGTTGCCGTCTTAATTTCCATCCACGTGAATCACAAATCGCTCACAGACATCATCTCTCAGATGATTTAAATTCTGAAACTTATTATGGTAGAACACATTCCTGCCACTTTTCTTTATATTTGAACTCCTTTTACTAATAAATGCTTGAATCGTTGTGTGTTTGTGTCAAATAAAGATTTGTTTATTGTGTACTTAGGCTTTGTTGATACCAATCTAAATAAGTTCGAAAATAATGTAATTTTCATAAAACTGTTAAAAGTACGAGTACGTCACCACTGCTGGTTTATTGAGTGATAGCAGTGCATCTCCCCACTGCTAACGATCACAGATAACTCAAAGGCATTTTGTTTTAAAATTTTGGCTTGTAATTATAACAATCATGAATATTCTTAACAAACATTTCCAGTTTATTTGACTTGTTTCCTTGTAAAACATGTTTTTCCCCGACATATTATTTTACCGTTTTTTTTAAGTGTTTTCTATAGTAGCAGAACCAAGAAACTTCAGAAATCCGCGGAATAAAAAAAAGGTTTAATATAAACATAGATAGGACCATAAATATTACTTTCTAATCTTTCTACTATATAATATATATAATTAATGGTTTTTTTGTACCCGGTGGACATTTAGTTTACGAAAAAGCCGTTTACTTTTGTGGAATTGTAATAGAGTGAGCCATGGTGAATACGAAAACCCAAGTGTTGAAGGCCACAACCCGCCGTATCATATACACAGTGCGACATAAAAATGTGTCTGTATGAAAAATCCGAAACAATTGGGAGTAGGGAAATTTTTAGTATGGGATCTAGTCTATTTTAGAGTATTTAGCTACAGAAAAATGCATACAAAACTCACAAGGTAATCGAAACAGGTTGTTAGTGATTTTTGTTTTATTGTGGAAACCCTGTTTCTAAGATGAAAAGAAAATTCTAAATTTCACTTTTTCCAAATAAACAATTGGGTTCGATTTCCGAGTCGTGTATCAAGTTGTTTTTCAAATCTTTGAATGCAGTTTTTCTTTGCTCTAAAATTGACCACGTGGTCCCAAAGAATACATTTCTCTACTCCCAATAGTTTAAGATTTTTCAAACAGACCCATTTTTATTTTTATGTCGCACGCACCACAGGTTGTAGGTCCCGTTAACTGGTGCTTCTACTCATCATACTGAACAACTTTTGTTCTACGACTTTGCTGAAATCGCAAAAAAAATATTTTAGTCTTCATACAAATCGATCAGCTGATCGACCAATTTTGTGTATTTTAGTATGGAGAGTTCAATTTTTTTTTAGAATTGACTATGGGTTACTCGGGGAAAGTTGTTCAGTACGATGAGTAGAAGCCCCAGTTAAGGGGTCTACACCAATTTTTTTACAACTTGTATACAGTATGGTACGGCGGCGGCGGGTTGCTGCCTTTAGGACTTGGGTTTTCATATTCACCACGCTTCACTATAAAACAATATCATAAAAGTAAAAACCTTTTCGCCATGGCAGTCTGGCAGTCTGTCAGTATGTCAGTATGTCTGTCCGTCCATCCGTCCATCGGTATATCGCTGCCGTTTTTCTCTGAATATTACAACTTTTGAGCTGAAATTTCGTATGGTTTCGTAGGAGACCTTTATAAAATTGTGAAATAATGCCTTCCCTACATGTAAGAGGGGTAAATTGTTTTTGTTCACTTACCTACCTACCTTACAATGCTACCTAGCAATAAGGCCGCCTATTGTATAATGTATACTATATTGTTTTCTTCTTTAGTATGTTGCGATGCATTAAAGAGTATTGTATTGCATCGTTGAATAGGTCTATTAAAACACTGAGGGTTTGCAAAGTTAGTTTTTCAGATAAATGAGTCATTTACTGAATATGATTTTTTGTTAGAATTGCATGCTCCACACCATACCAGCTCAACCGTTGTTTCAGGAAATCTAATGGTAGTATGGGAAATTTTAGTCAATTTAACAGTAAAATTATCTCGGCCATATGGGCTTTCTTAGTTTAAGAGTAATGTCGACCAACTTAAAATGTGTAGTTGTAGTTGATTTGTAAAAAGTTCATAAATTTTTCATAAAAAGAGGTTCTATAGCAACTGCAAAAATAAATTTGGTTTTTCAAATTGTTTATTGAAAGAACCACGGAACACTACTTAGCTCGGGGTCCGACACGCACTTGGCCTTTTTATGTACGGGAGACAGTATTATTTCTTGTAGAACTTGCTAGCCCATTAGAAGTAAACATAAAAACTTGTTAAATATTTACATGTTAATGACGCTGTTGTATAAATGTATTTGGTGTTTTATTACAGTTTTATTTTGTAAATACTTATACTGTAATTATCGGTTGTGTATGCCTAACTTTTCTATAATTTACTAAATAAATTTATTTAAAATATTATCTTCTATATTGTTATTATTATTGAGAACAGAAGAGGGAAGATGATAGGACACTTAACTAGACACGATAATTTTATCAAGAACATAATAGAAGGAAAGATCGAAGGAAAGCGCGGAAGAGGAAGACCTAGAATTGCTTATATAGACCAAGTTAGGTGGAAACGTATAGAGAAATGAAGGAGATAGTGTGGGAGAGAGAGACCGGGAAAGAGCTACACCGACAAGAGCACTGCTCTACAATTGTGATGATGATGATTGTTATTATGCTGCACATCTTCAGCCGCGCTATCCAAGCCATTTTTCAAATTTTTGTCTTTGTCTAAAAGGGAAACTATCTCTGGTACGTGGGCAGTTAAAAATTTAATTCAAATAAATATTGCAATTTTTGCATTTTTATTAAATACAACAAAATTTTGACTTCCACGACCCGTATTTTTTCGTTGTTGTTCTGTCCGTATGTCCGTCCATCTATCAGTCATAGATAGTATAAAAAAAAACATTAAAAAAACGCATGAAATTTGACACAAAAATAGTTTACATAAATCTCAATTTTAGTAATTAAAAAAATTTAAGTAAGTAAGTGAATATCCTTTATTGCACACCGGAAAAAAAATTCTGAACCTTACACGTAAAAAAAGATTGTGCATCTTCTCGTGTGGGATATCGTTAGATAGGTTTTTTAAAGTGATGTAGAGTTTCCTAAGAACATATTTTTATCAGGTGTGTCTTCTGCAAGTTATAGGTCACTTTGCGTGCTCGGACGTGCACTTGGTCGGTTTTATACGATGTAAATAAAATAAAAGAATGATTTTAAAATTCTGGAAAAAAGGCCTCGCTAAAAACCATGATGTAATAGCGTTACAAGAAGCTATGAGGTTTGTTTATAGAAAGCGTTAGCGGTACAATCAACAGAGGCGTTACACAATGGTGTGCCTAGCTCTAATCAGTCAGTGTTTAAACTTACAATGGCTAGCTCTCTGGTGCTTGTGCTTTTGGTGGACAATTTGCCAGGTAAATATTTTTTTAGCTTTATGACTATTTTGCATGCCCATATATGTAATTCAGTTTTTTTCTTCATTCGTTTTACGAGGAAACAAGGTGAGCGCCAATCCAATGTCCTGTTATCCTGTACAATCCCATGGCCTCGTACCTATAGGTGTGGTCAATCTCACCTACTGTACGTACCTATACCTAACAAAAGGTCTAGTAAGTATAATTTCAAGGGGAGGAGGGGGGGGGGCCTTTTCTCTTCGGGCAAACAAAAAAAGGCCGAAAAACCCATATTCAATAGGAGTAGTATACCTATGTTCTTTGCTCAATAGGTAGGTATGCAAAAAAAACCTAACCACTCCGGGAGTGCCGAAAGAAGTGAAATCTATGAAGTGACCTTGCGAGTGTTCCTGGTAAGGTGCCCAACGCGCCTAAAGAAGTTTACACTTCAAAAATCTGATCTTTCCATATAAAGTTCAAGTGGACTGGGAAGTGGGGAATAATCAGCTGTTTGATAAGTTTGTTAGTTGTAAAACCTATAATGTACAAAACATCTTACAAAAATAGAAGACCCAAAGTTGTTTTACGTGAGTGCCGCAAGAAAAAACCCGGTCAGTTTGACGAGTAAAATACTAACTTTTTTTTCCATCATGTATATGTCGCAGGCATACCCCTTTCAGACCCGAGAGGAAACTACGAGGATTATCATTGAAAACTCTATATATTCTTGATCGTTAAGGTTCAGAGAAATCCAAAATGCCACTCTTTCAGAGGTGTCTATTTTCAGTGTTTTCAGGTGGCGGACAATTGTATCAAGCTGGACCGTGTTCGGACTGGTGTTTAGGCGGGCTGAAAGGTTTACTGTATGATTCGTCATTTTACAAACGGTCAGGCAAATTACAAAATTTCGAGGGCCGGGGTAATCTTTGTTACATCCATCAAACCTGACTGAACCCAACATCGCTCGCTTCGCGAGCTCATTTACAATCTGCCGTACGGCATTTTGACAGTTTGCCTGGCTCGGGATTTTACAATCTGCGAACAGAATTTTACAATTTGCCTGACCGTTTACATACGGACTAATTATTACGAATTGCCTGACCATTCACATATACATTCGCTTGTTCATTTAACAATCGGCGTACAGCATTTTACATGTTGCCTGGCCGTTTATATACGGATGAATCATACAATTTGCCTGACCTTAAGTAAAATGACTAATCATACAATTAGCCTACCACATATACATCTTCTGTGTATCTACGGCTGTTCATCAGTGAACCTCGTTTGTCTAAATAAAGACCAACCAAACATCTGATGGAAGCGCTAAGTTATGTCAACACATGGCTTTTGTTAAATCAATCGTAGCGGGTTCGATTCCCACCAAGAAATTTTGATTCTAGACACACTTTGTTTAATAATTTCTCTAATTGTTATCTGTTTAATGAGCATTGTTAATTTTTTATAAAGCATGATAATAATAAAAACCATTTGGAGATGTATTCATTTTATACTGTAATAATGAAATAAAAAATAACGAATTAATTTCGTATTAGTCAATTTGAATTAACATTATGACAGGTTTTTAGGGTTCCGTACCCAATGGGTAAAAACGGGACCCTATTACTTCACTGTCACTGTCCGTCTGTCTGTCCGTCTGTCACCGGGCTGTATTTCATGAACCGTGATAGCTAGACAGTTGCAATTTTAACAGATGATGTATTTCGGTTGCTGCTATAACAAAAAATACTAAAAAGTGAAAGTCTCCATACAAAAAACGTGTTTTTTTAAACGTGAAGAAACTAGCGCCATCTAGTATGATTGTACGGAAACCTTTGTGCCCGGTTCTGACTCGCACTTGGCCGGTTTTTTATAGTGTTTGACCCTGTGACGTCATCAGTTTATGAACTTTAAAAAATAACTACTAACTAAAAACATATTCGAAATAGTTTTTTTTTAAACATACTAAATTTTAACAATACTAATTATTATGTTCATGTGACACAAACACTAAAATTTATATTCGTTTTCCAGGAATTTTCTTAAATAAAACGATACAAACGATCCGTCCGTTCGGCGAGAAAGCGATAGAAATCCATAAATGCGATCAAGTCACTCAACCGATCGTCGACTTGGTCAACAGGAATATCATGGGACAAATCAAAGAACCCACAGACGACCTGGACCTCAACTCCTACCTCAAAATCACGAAACACACCTTCCAAAACGAATCACCTGAGAATTTCCAAAACTCACTCGAAAACACAATGGAAAACAGTAAATCTATTGAAAATCAATTGATGGCAAACAAATACGAAGACCCTGAAGTCTTTGAGGAGGAGGAGGATAGAAGCGAATGCGAAGATACCGAACCCAAAAAAGAAGTAGCTGCTTTTAGAGACCATTTGGAAGAAGTAAAACTAGTTTTTCATAAAAATGTCCCATTTTTGGTGGCGATTTTCGAGACGCTGCAAGACGTGACCGCCCAGACGTGCGGGGGCACCCTGCTGGCTCCCAGCTGGGTGCTCACTGCGGCTAGCTGCGTCAATCTCCTGGGGAACTTGTACGGTAACAGGTGAGTGTGGGAGTTCCATGTGTAAGGAGTTATACCTACTTAAGGGTCCCTAGGAGGCTCTAGTTTCTATAATAAATAATAATAATAAATAAATATTCTGGGACAAATCACACATGGTCATCTGGCCCCAAAGTAGGATTCCCTGTGTTATGGGAACCAGAGACTGATATACATACTTATATACGTTTAAATACATACATATATAGATATTTAACAACCAGACACAGAGCAAACAAATCTGCTCATCACGCAAATGTTTGCCCTGGATGGGGATCGAACCCACAACTCTCGGATCAGTAGTCAAGAGCACTAACCACTGAGCCACCGAGTCAGTCTATACAATCGTAGTTCCGCTTTAATACAAAAACTACATTCCGGATTGAGTCCAAACTTTGCAAATGTATTGAGTAGACACATATCGATGTTTGTTAAGCTATTGCATAGATTTTATCGCAGGCTTTGAGCGCGGGGACCGAATCCAGAAATTCCGTAACGAAGAAAAACCTGACGCTCGGTTGCCATGGCAACAATATCGGTTGTCAAAACAAACTTATAAGAAGATTTGATCATTTTTGGAGAATAATAAAACTCTTTTCATAAACTGTATATACCTCCATATGACAAAAAAGATTTGATTATTTTTTATTTATCAAATGCAAAAAGATTTTATCTAAGACACAGCTGTTTGTATTTATAGAGATAGGTACAAAAAGATTTTATTCCATATTTGGCTGTATAGTTCCAACTACCATTGCTTAAAAAAAAAGTACAAAAAGATTTTATTCCATATTTGGCTGTATAGTTCCAACTACCATTGCTTAAAAAAAACAAAGATGTAAAAAAGCGCGGTTAAGCGAAAATAAATAATAAATATGAATGAACAAACTGCATTTATTATTAACTAGCTGATTCCCGCGGCTTCACCCGCGTGGACCACATTTCTATGACTTTTCGAGGGTGCGCAGTGCGCGAGCCGCAAGCGGCTCGCGAGCGTGGTAAAAAGTAGCCTATGTCTTAACCCAGGTCCTAATCTGTCTACCTACCAAATTTCAGCCAAATCCGTTCAGTAGTTTTTGCGGGAAAGCGTAACAGACAGACAGAGTTACTTTCACATTTATAATATTAGTAGGGATTAGTAGGGATGAAGAAAGTAATAAAAGCGCGGTTAAGCGAAAATAAATAATAAATATGAATGAACAAAGTGCATTTATTATTAATGAAGAAAGTCACGAAAAAATAGTGAAAGAAAATGAGTGAGTACTCTATATACATACATTTTATTATTATCACAAATGCAGTATTAATTTTGAATTGAAAATATAATACTGCTATAAAGGTGACCTAAATTTTTGATATTAAAATGAGCGATATTAAAAGTAGCATTAGTAGTATTATACACACAAACACACACACGCGTATAGTTTAAATTCTCAATTTAGATTCTCAATATGTATATATATATAATAAATTCATTCTTCATTATGTATATAACTGAAACCATCAAACCAAGCACGTGTACTATTCAGTACCTTTGTTTTTGGTGTATAGATAATGCACATGAATGCCGCGCAGAGAAAGTATATATGATATTATATCTATATAAATGTACATCGCGCGAAATTCGATAATCACTTCTAAATATTGTTATTTATTTAATAAAAGAAAAAAATGTTTTCTTATCGGTCACCACGCTCAAAAAGTGTAACTTGAATTAATATCAAAGAAAAAGAAATACTGCATGAATAAAATAAATAAATAATTATAATTGTATAAGTTGATACAAAATGCTATGCAATAGCTTTACCGCGGCAGTCCCCGAGTGCCACACGTCTTTTTTTGTTATTACTTTTCAATGTAGTAAATTGAAACATAACTAAACGAAGGCTTGAATTAGTTTTGTACTGAACGTTTAAAACTGCTCTTATTTTTTTCCGTTTTATATTAGTACATCGAAAACTAATTACAAACATCGATATGTGTCTATTTAATATATTTGCAAAGTTTGGATTCAATTCGGCATGTAGTTTTTGTATTAAAGCCGAACTACGTTTGTATGGAAACTCGAGCCTCCTGGAGACCCTTAAGTGAAAATTATATTACTTATTCTTAACCAGAAGGGATAAGTTGGTAGAGAGTTTTTGGTAAGCCCGACTCCATCTTGGTTGTATACAATGGGTATCGCTGTATAAGGGTTGGGTTGACTGTCATACCTGCCGTACATGCATTATTGGCGAAATGGTCGCTTGGTTGCGGAAAATAGCCATCAAATACGACTAAATTCTTGAAGCTTTGCAATACTCCCTGTTGTCACTAGCTCCTTCATAAAATTTCGGTTGTAAAACATTAGAAGTACTTATATTCATCACATCAGAATATGCTCTTTTCACAGGATAAAAAGTAGCCTATTTCTTTCCCAGTGACACAGGCTACCTGCGTGCCAAATTTCACCAAGATTGGTCGAGGTGTTGAAGTGTGAAAAGGTAAACAAAAAAACGCATTTTTACATTTATAATACTGGTCAGGATATCTGTCTGTGTCATTTCTCTTGCAGTTTACTCACGTAACCATTGTAATATTCTGTAACTGTCAAGTAAGTCAATTCATAAAATCATTCAACAATTCATAGGAAAAAATATATTTTCCGGATTCCCGGGATTCTAAATATTTCATTCCCGAGAACGTAAAAAGTCCGTGACAATGAACGCCCCCCTAATTAGGACACAATAGTCAGTCGCCTGTTTGTGTAAAACAGCCCGGCCTTAAAATTAACTTAAGGATCCAGTAGAGTTGCAGAAGCTTTGGAATGCGGTTAGCTTTTACAACTGCTGTTGTAAAATGTTAGTTATTCAGACTACTTGAACTTGTTAGCGTGTCTCAGCGATGGAGACGCTATGATGATGGATTACTGTTTCCCGCACAAACTCTATTTGAACTTGTAAGCGTGTCTCAGCGATGGAGACGCTATGATGATTGATTACTGTTTCCCGCACAAACTCTATTTGAACTTGTAAGCGTGTCTCAGCGATGGAGACGCTATGATGATGGATTACTGTTTCCCGCACAAACTCTATTTGAACTTGTAAGCGTGTCTCAGCGATGGAGACGCTATGATGATTGATTACTGTTTCCCGCACAAACTCTATTTGAACTTGTAAGCGTGTCTCAGCGATGGAGACGCTATGATGATTGATTACTGTTTCCCGCACAAACTCTATTTGAACTTGTAAGCGTGTCTCAGCGATGGAGACGCTATGATGATGGATTACTGTTTCCCGCACAAACTCTATTTGAACTTGTAAGCGTGTCTCAGCGATGGAGACGCTATGATGATGGATTACTGTTCCCAGCACAAACTCTTTTTGAACTTGTAAGCGTGTCTCAGCGATGGAGACGCTATGATGATGGATTACTGTTCCCAGCACAAACTCTATTTGAACTTGTAAGCGTGTCTCAGCGATGGAGACGCTATGATGATGGATTACTGTTCCCAGCACAAACTCTATTTGAACTTGTAAGCGTGTCTCAGCGATGGAGACGCTATGATGATGGATTACTGTTCCCAGCACAAACTCTTTTTGAACTTGTAAGCGTGTCTCAGCGATGGAGACGCTATGATGATGGATTACTGTTCCCAGCACAAACTCGAGCAGTTCGTACACAGTGATCGCGAACAGCAGCGACCCTCTCTCCGAGGGCTCGGTGCACAACGTGACGCAAGTGGTCCTTCACCCTGGTGGCGGAGGGCTGTCGGACTCCGTGGCGGGCCTGATGTACGTTCTCAAGGGCCGCCACGAGCACAGTACACGCAGGTAACTGTATTTTTTATTGTGTAAGGCGGCAAATAGCCAGAGGGAAAAGTGGCTACCTTTGCATTTATGCAGCCTTATGTAACACCAGGCAATTACAGTTCGCGAGGCTTAAGCTCAGCTTTACATTTGTGTAAGTGATCACCGAAATTTTAGTAGGGAGGTGACGCGTAAGGGACGGGCGGCGCCTCAAGCCGGTTGCAAAAAACAAGTGTAAATTGCGCGGGACGGGCGGCATCCCACTCTACACTATACGTGTTTGTCCTAAGCTGAGCTTAAGCTTCGCAAACTGTATCAGTGCATTGCCGATCTTTGCAGGACTCAGCTGGCTACATATTTCGTAGTTACGCTTAGTTAGTTATGTGTCGGTCGGCGCTGCACCAGGTCAAAGTATACTTATTAGTACTAACATACAGCATGGACACTCCCTGCCGCTCTCTAGATTGCGACCTCACCCCCTCGTCACCCAGATTGATACAGATTGGTAACAGTTTGGTTGTCGAACGTATAGGATTTCGCCGCCATTTTGTTTGTTCCGTCATTCCTTTTTTGAAATGTCATTTCTGGCCCGTTGTATGAAGTTTCCAGGGTGTGACCAGGTGCCAGGTGGACTGTTGGTCCAGTGAAGCTCGCAAGAAGCTTGAATGCAAGTGGCTCAGAAACGCGCTTAATTAAGGTCAATGTGAAAAGCCTGTATTTAACATTGAACTTCTTCTGTATGATGATATACCTATAAAGAAATTAAGGTGGTTCGTTTTGGTTACGTCGCGAATTTCAAATTTTATAAATTCATTGAAATTGGTAGAAAATAACGTAACTGTCGCAAAACAGGTTAAAGTGCGCATATCAAACTCATGTGTTTTCTTGGAAATAAATAAAATGTAAGACGTTAAGTTTTGTATTTCTTTTCTGTTAAAACTTTGTATCCGCTACGGATACCCGCGTGCTTGACGGAGTTTCGACATTGTATTGTCGACATATACACGCGCACTTAAGTGTCTAATAAATTAAACATGGAGTCATAATTCACAAAAAATCCTTGAAAAATTTGAAATTCGCGCCATAACCAAAACGATCCACCTAAGGTTAATGATTTATGAATTCAATATGGGATACTTGTTTAACGAAACACACAGTTGTCTGTCTATCAAAGGTACACTATAAGATCTTTTGAATGACACCCTGTATATGACAGAAATAATTATTAACATTATAACAACTTGTGCCCAATGAATATGAGTGAAAATCCCAAAGTTCCGAGAGTGGTCTTTCAAACCTTGCATTCTATAACAATTTTAACAGGACCAAGACACCGAGCCTGGCGCTTCTGCGCGTGGAACCTGCAGTGAGGCTGACGGGGGCGCCGCTAGAGGTGGAAGGCGCGAGGGGGGCGCCGCGCGGCGACGTCGCGGTGTTCGGCTGGCAGCTGGTCAAGGTAATCCTTGCGTTTTGTATGATAGGCAACATGCGATCCTTCCTTCCTCTTACCTGATCAGGTCATCTCATTCCTTCAAATCAAAACCTTTTCTTCAAATCAAATAAAGGTGCTCCACTCGCGAGCAACCAAATCAAACTTAACGTAAAAGCGCGCACATATATATGTTTCTTTTTAAATATCTACATAATTGTTTTAAAACAGTAATATACGGTTTGAAAGCCTAAAACTTCAGCTTTAATTTGCCACAATTATCATCCAAATTGGTTTAGAATTAATAGGGCGTATTAGTTGCTGTTGTACCCACGAATTGAACCACTAACTCCCCCCCCCAACTACCCCCAACTACCCAACTACCCCGCAACCGTTCACGCAACGAGATCCTGCGCACTGGTAAGGTGAATCGGTTGCGGGAGTTCTACTCGTGGGGTACTGTAAAACCGCAGCGAAAATACGCCCAATTAAATTGCGTTTTTTTATCCACAATTGGTAAGCCCTTGACATCATCGTATAAAATAAAAAAAGACGTGTGGCACTCGGGGACTGCCGCGGTAAAGCTATTGCATAGCATTTTTTATCAACCTATGCAATAATAATTATTTATTTATGCAGTATTTACCAGTACCATATAGTCCTTGGGGCGCGGGATGTTTATGTAATAAATTAACACTAAGAAAGTTAATTATCATCATCATCCGTCATTCGTCATTCGTAATCAGTCATTCGTTATTCGTCATCGTCATCGTCAGTCATCCGTCATCCGTCGTCGTCATCATCATCATCATGATGGATAGATAGATGGCACTGTAAGTTTTTTAGAACTCAATATATTTTTTTTTGGGGTGTTAGGTTTTATTTTCGTTACGAAATTTCTTGATTCAAAGCCCGCGATAAAAGCTATACAATAGCATAAAAGTACCAAAATTTAAGTTTCAGGCTTTTAAGCAATATATTTTTTTTTAAACAGTCCCGGGGGGTCAACTTTGTAAGAGTCGGTTTGGTTGGTGGTAAGGCATTTTCTAAGCCCACCTGGCTAGCTACCACCATCTTATCTGAATCTTGCCGCCAAACATAAATGTTAACAGCATTGATGTGTTCCGCCTTTAAAAATAAGATAGTCAGTTCCCCTATTGCGTTAGGGAATCTTGGTAAGCCCGCTTGCGTCTTCAGCATCATCGTCACTCGCCATCATCAGATGATGCTAAGGGCTTACCAAAAGTGGATAAAAAAATGTTAAGTATTTAAAAAAAATGAGTGCGCGCTTACTGCTTACACCTTGGGTCGATTTGGTTGTACGGGTGTGTATTAATCAGCTTAAAAATTTGTAGATAATAATAAGTCATTCACAACTATATACACTCCTGCACATACCTATTTGCGAAAACTTGTTATCAGCTTCTAGATACATACAGTATGTTACTCATGTTTATATTAAGTAAATTTTCCAAATACAATAATAGTACATTAGTGCAGCGGCCAGCAAAAGAGACATTGATGGACGAACGTAATTACATACGTAAGTCCATCAATGCCTAGTTGTGGCCAAAGCTTGTATAGTACTTTTCTCAGATAATGCGCGGAAATTAAAATTAAATAGTGTACCTAGGCAGAACTTTTTATTTCAAAATATTTCAAAATCAATGACTTACAATGAACAACAATAATTTTTCACGCGCCAAAGTGTTCATTTGTTTTTGTTTTTCAATAAACAGTTTTCTATTTGCAAGCCAGTTCGAAATAAAGTTACCTCCTTGGTTGCCATGTTTCGGAGTAAAAGATCGTTCTATTATTAGATAACACGACAGATAAGAGTTTACATAGTAATTTATTTGGCCGCTAAAACATGCATTAACTTGCAATTTATGTATGTTTGTTCGGGTGAAATCTTGCAAGTTAATTTTGACCCACTTCCCGATTTCCGATTGAGCTGAAATTTTTCATGTATATGTATATCGCGTAAAAATGCAATATTAAAAGCTTGTACCTAAAACTTTTAAGGTTTTCGAATATTTTTTTTTCATTATTAGAATAGGAGCTTAAGCTTACATAGATACTCATTGCCCAAATTAATTTATAATATTTTTTTCTCACATTTTGGAAAGTCTAATCTGTTATTTCATTTCCCAGAACGATACAACCAACGCGACGTCTATGCGAAGCACTTCGATTCTGGCGCGAGCGCTCTCGCCGTACGAGTGCGAATTACAGTACGGTGTGACGGACAGCAGCGGCGCGCTATGTCTTTCGACCGCCAATGGCACTGTCGCGAGCACTGCGCAGGTACGCCACATAATAGTTACAGAAACGCAACGGGCTTTACAAAACTAGCGGATAAAGGTGTAAAGTATCCATACTGGTATGTTTATTGTGCGAGTCAAAAAAAAAACGAGTGTGCTTTACACGACTGAAGTAAAATTTAATTAACGTTCGCGTAACGCATTCACCAGCTTACTCCCCAAGTCAAGCGTGCGTAAAGAAGTTTTACTTCAATATTGGTACTTCCTTATTACTAGGGAAAAGCTTGTAGTGTTGGACCTCCCCTATACATAACGTCGCTGGCATTAGAATGTTTTTTTTTAAATAAAAAATTTGAGTGCGTTTGGCTGCAATTTACTTGATAGTAAGTGCCGATGTAGCCGAGAATGTAACACGCAAGTTCTAATAGTGCTTATTCACTCTCGAATTGAAGATTCCTAAATTATACGAATCGGGGAATACAGATGCCGACAGGGAATTCCACTCCTTGGCCGTTCGCATAATGAACGAAGAAGCAAAACGCTTCGTGCGTATAGGTGGAACATTAGCGACAGCCCTCGCGCCTGGTCGTCCGATGATGAAATGGAGAGGGGGAATGAGGTCGTGAAGCTCCAGGGCACACTGTCCGAAATGTAGCGATCGTAGCTCAGTACGAGTTGTGTGGTTGAGCCAATCACACAGGTTAACTGACCTGAAGCGCGGTCATTATATGGATGGGTTTTTCAATCATTTTGTCGACCGATTTCGTGCTTCGCAAGGTACAAAGCCGTTAGTGCCGATGGCTATCACTAGATGGCAGTCGTTCAGACGTGTCGGATGCTTTAGAGGCGGCTTGAAAAACTTGTAGTGGGGTTTGCCCCTAGCCCTACCATCAGCTCCACCAACCCAGACTTGGCCCCCGTGTGTGGAGTATGGTCTAACCTTCCGAGTTTAGGAAGAGACCCGTGCCCCAGCAGTGGGGACGTAGAATTAGGCGTCGGTGGCGTAACGTTTAGGAGCGCTACCCCCTGTCCGGGAGGTCGTGGTTCGAATCCTGCCACGTACCAATGTGTTTTCGAATTTCGATTTCATATGTACGTTTATCTGATGCTCTTACGGTGAAGGAAAACATTGTGAGGTAACCTGCACACATCTGCGAAAAATCTCGGAGGTTGTGTGTGAAGTCGACCAACCCGCACTGGACCCTCGTGGTTTCGACTAAGGCCCGATCACCCTAATTCAGGGTAGGCTCGAGCCCTTCGATGGCGACGTATATGAGCTGATATGATGAATCATTAGTATAGGTGGGAAGCTGTGTCGTTGGACTGGAAGGCTGATCCCTTGACTTCCATCACCTCTAGACCTGCTTTGCTTCAAAAAGTTATACTTCTAATAAGTTAGGAGAATACCTGAAAAAAGAGAGGGTGGGAGGGTCATTCAAATCATAACTTTGAACTGTCCAAAATGAGACACACATTCATAGGGTTAAAAACCGGTCAAGTGCGATTCGGAGTCATACAAACAGGGTTCTGACCAACTGAACCAGAACTCTCAGTACATAGTTTGCTCTATGTGAATAGGGGTCTATTTATTCTGAACTTTGGAAATTTAATTTTTCCTGTGGGAACGGAAGTACTTTAGATTTTCTCATAGGTTTTCCGGTAATCTATACATCTAACGTCATTATACTGTGATTTTTTCCAAGATTTTAGGTCCAGTAGTTTCGGAGACAAGGAGGGAATTGTCAATTTTCGCCATTTTTTTTCTTAAATAACTTCAAAACTTTTTATCATTATTTAAAAAAATATTTGAGATTCCTTCGACAAGCCCTTTTATTTGATATGTCACACACACAATATATTTTGAAAAACTTTGTTAATTTACCCCCTAAAAGTGGCCCCTATGTTTAAAATGCATTTATTTACGTTACACGTCCGTCTGTGGGTCACCGACTTACATATGTACACCAAATTTCAACTCAATCGGTCCAGTAGTTTCGGAGCAAATTGGCTATGGCAGACGGATGGGCAGACAGACAGACACACGAGTGATCATATAATGGCTCGGTTTTTACCTTTTGAGGTGCGGAACCCTAAAAAGTTTAGGAATGACCACCGTCATGGCCCTGGTGATTTTTATCCACACTTTCCGGGATATCTAAATATCTTGTATATCTTGTCATCTATTTAAATGCCTTGTATATTTGTATATCTTGTCTATCATTTAAAATATCTTGTATATTTGTATATCTATATCTTGTCTATCTATTTAAATGTCTTGTATATTCGTATATCTTGTCTATCCTTTAAAATATCTCGTATATTTGTATATCTTGTCTATCTATTTAATTGTCTTGTATATTTGTATATCTTGTCTATCCTTAAAAAAATCTTGTATATTTGTATATCTTGTCTATCTATTAAATGTCTTGTATATTTGTATATCTTGTCTATCTTTTAAAATATCTTGTATATTTGTATATCTTGTCTATATATTTAAATGTCTTGTATATTTGTATATCTTGTCTATCTTTTAAAATATCTTGTATATTTGTATATCTTGTCTATATATTTAAATGTCTTGTATATTTGTATATCTTGTCTATCTATTAAATGTCTCGTATATTTGTATATCTTGTCTATCTTTTAAAATATCTTGTATATTTGTATATCTTGTCTATCTATTTAAATGTCTTGTATATTTGTATATCTTGTCTTTCCTTTAAAATATCTCGTATATTTGTATATCTTGTCTATCTATTAAATGTCTTGTATATTTGTATATCTTGTATATTTCGATGGTGCGTGCAAATAAATACAATACGCAGATATATTTGGACACTTTGACCTAAAGCGTCACGTTTTACTGATATATTTTAAGTTAATAGTTGTCAACGCACTCATTTTCCTCTTTATCTCCTAAAATGTACAATTTGCATCCCCTTTCGAAACAATATGTAGGTTTCATCCTGTGCGAAAGATTAAAAAAAATAATTGCAGCTATACACAGAGGTTTGTCCCCCTTGTACAGATGAAGTAATGCCAAAGGTTTCAATAGGGATGAATTAATTTGACGAATGCTAGTCATCTGGTTTATTTCTTATCATCTGTCAAAAACGACATTTTGTTCTAAAAATGTTTGAAATACCTAGAAGTGACGTCATAGTTTTGCAGCGTCATTTATGTACTCATTTTGTGATTTTGGTGAATTAAAAATCGAAGATTTGATGGAAATCAAAACGAGTAAGGTTTTCCGAAGTTTAAGTAGGAGGGCAATTTAGTGATCAAGAGTTCATAATTTATTTCTGATGCTGTCATCATCCCTATTTCACCTGTAGATGAGTTCGGGCGGGCCAGTGCTGTGGGTGCGGGGTGGGGCGCCGCGCCTGGCCGGCGTGGTGCTAGGCGGCGCCGCCCCGCTCGCGGCCGCGCCGGTGGCCGCCCACGCCGCTTGGCTGCACAGGATCGTGCACACCGACGAACTGAGGGATTCGCCGAATGCCCAAAGGCAGAGAGATGCTACGGGCGTTTAAAACGTAGTGGCTTATCAAAAGTGAATCGGGATTTTCAACATGTGAGTTCGTTTATTATAATCAATCACTCACATTTATAATGTGCTAGTTGTGTTGTGTATGTTCGTGGTTCATTGTAAAATAAACTAAGCTTTATTTTTGTAATATTTTGTTTATAATTCTTTTAAAATGTGGACCTGATCTATCTTTTAAAATGAGAAATGAGTTTAGTGGAGGGCTTTAGATTCCTTCTTCAATAAGGTTTTTTAAAATTCTTAATTGGTAAGCCCTTGGCATCATGTCATCTGATGGCAAGTGACGATGATACCGTAGATGAAAGCGGGCTTATCAACGTTTTACTAAAACACATCCGAACCACCCTAAAACATCGTAACTTGACCTGACCTCAAGCCACAACGAGCAAGGACAAGGGTCTTTTCCAAGATCGAAGAGGGTTAGGCCGGACTTCACACACCGCTTCAACTACTTTGACGACGTAAACCCTAAAAGTGTGCAATACTTTAATACAAAAAAAACGATGTTGTCTGTAAAGTCGGTTTACGGACGATAATTTTACGTGAGAACGTGTCACAAGCCGACCGCTTGTGTGCTTTAGACCACACGACTGAAGTAAAACTTGTTTAGCTCCATCTTTAAGGAGATGTAAAATACTGCCCATAGTCGGGTGAGTTAACTCTTTGGCATTTCCTCTCAGAGAATCGACCGAATTGGAACACCTCTTGTAAGATCCTGGAAGCCTAGTACTTTTAATCCATTGACACACTCAGATACGTGTTTTCCTCACAGAGTATCGACCGAATTGGAACACCGAACACCTCTTGCAAGATGCTGGAAGCCTATTACATTAAATCCATTGACACACACAGATACGTGTTTTCCTCGCAGATTATCGACCGAATTGGAACACCTCTTGCAAGATCCTGGAAGCTTAGTACTTTAAATCCATGGACACACACAGATACGTATTTTCCTCACAGAGAGTCGACCGCATTGGAACACCTCTTGTAAGATCCTGGAAGCCTAGTACTTTTAATCCTTTTAACTTAACTTACCTGACCTTGACCTTAAACTTATACAACTTAGCTTAACTTTAACCCCAGACGCCAGACCCCAAGCCCCAAGAAAGTACAATTACAACTCTCGCTTGCACGTTTGGCTCAGGCGTAATGTGACAATGAAGTCACACTGGCGTAACGGGACAATGACGTCACGTAACAGGATGATAAATTGCGTTGGGGAATCTTGGTAAGCCCGCTTCCATCTTCGGCAACATCGTCACTTACCACCAGGTGAGATGTTGTCAAGGGTTTACCAATTGTAAATTTTAAAAAAAATCGGCCTGGAGAGCTGTGGTGGCACGTGCGACCCACGATGGTCACGTCCCTCAGCCATGAGGATACGACAAAGAAGAAGAACGGGATGATGACGTCACACTTTTTCGTGAATGCAGCCCGTTTCATCAATTTATAAAACGTTATTACGTCAAAAAAGTGGCCATGTGCGTGTCAGACCACGCGCAAAGTTTTTAAGTTATCAAAAGATATTTAGGGTTTATTTGAAGTTTCGTAGTATTTTCAATAAATAAATATATATTTCATGTAAAAATATGTATGTGAAATATACATATATTTATTGTAGAATACTATGGAACCCTACTTTGCTCTAAGCAGAAATGAGGAGATCCGTAGGAGAATCAAGGTAACCGACATAGCTCGAAGAATCGTCAAACTAAAGTGGCAGTGGGCAGGGCACATAGCTCGTATAACTGATGGCCGTTGGGTCAGTAAAGTTCTCGAGTGGCGACCGCGCACTGGAAGATGCCTACGCTGCATCCCACACGGTGGACCGACGACCTGGTGAAAGTCGCGGGAAGCCGCTGGATGCGGGCAGCACAGGACCGGTCGTCGTGGAAATCCTTGGGGAGGCCTTTGTCCAGCAGTGGACGTCTTTCGGTTATTAAATGATGATGAACTGTATGTTTAAAAAAAGTCACACCCGACTCTTCCAAAAATTCGCACTTTAAAGCTTAATATTTCGCAAACCAATCTGTCAATCGAAAAATAGTTTAAAAAAAGTAGTTTTGAAAGAGCTATTCAGCGATACCCCACACGATAGGGTACGTGAACAAAAAAAAAATCTTTTTGTATATCTGTATAATGTCACCGGAAAATAACAAGACACGTAAGTTGATCAATTTTCAAGGTAGTTGATCAACTCCCGGAAAATAATAAACAGCAGTTAAAATGTATTATTTAACGTATGTATTTTAGTAAATTGATTAATTTACGGCGCCTTGTCGTAAGATCATCCGACGAAGGCGAGGTGTACGTTGATTGGTTAAACGACTCACGTGCTTGCTTTTACACTGCTCCCCGCCCGCCACCCGGCCGCCACCTTCACCCGCAATTGCAATTGCAAAGACTTTAAAAATAAATAGTGTGTAACTAACAGGTGTAATTGCAAAAAAGCCAAAGTTTTGTGTAACTCTAGATGCCATAAATCATTAACATGTAGTAATAAATAAGTGAAATACGAATAAGTACAAATAATAGATATTCAGACTGATTGTACTTACTGATTAAACTAACTATAATACTTATTAGGTTAATAAGTGATAATTAATATCTAAGCTCAAGTATCTTTTGTTATTTAAAATATTTTTCCTTTTATTATACTAAGTCATAAAACTGTATGGCTAAATAAGAATAAATATAAAATATAAAAAAAATATACATGATCTTTCAAATCTCATCATCGGTATTAAAATAACATATCTAAACTCTATGAATAAACACTAGCCAAATGCTTATAGAATGCCCTCGACCAATCAGAGAACAGTGTATTATGTGACGGGTAATAGTATACCGTTAAATAGTACACTGAGCAACGATTGGCCCGTTAGTGGATGATTTTACTTGTGGCACAATCGTAAATTATTAAATTACTGCCAGGTACTGTAAGTTGACCAATTAGCTAAAATGCACTGCGTTAAATAATACATTTCTACTAACGTTTGTTATTTTTCGTCAGTTAATCAACTAACTAGAAAATTGATCAACTTACGATTCTTGCTATTTATCGGTGACATATATAAAAAGAAACAGTGACTGACTAATATATCTACGCACAGCTCAAACCACTAAACGGATAAAGCTGAAATGTGGCGTACGGATAGCAATTATGACTTATGCGTCCGCATAGAAAGGATTTTGGGAAATTTTCACGGGAACATTGAAAACGGGATAAGCACATACAGCTAGTCTTTTATAGTATGGATTTCGTTTTTGTTTGCAACTGTAACAAAATTCACCTCTTTAAAACTGTATGTTTATCGGAAAAATGATCTTAGCAATCAGTACTTTTGACTTTAATCCCTCTCAGTAGTTTTGTAAGACCTATTCAACGATACCCCGTACGATAAGGTAAGTGAACAAAAAATTACATGTATGGGAGGTACCCTATTTTGTAACAGATTTTATTCCATAACTTTATAGGGATCACAGATTTGGATAACCATACCGAATTCCCGCTTTATAGCTGTAATAGTTTGTGAGATTAACGACTGGGACATACCGACGGACAGACAGACAGACAGACAGACAGACAGACAGACAGACAGACGGACATGAAACTATAGGGGTTCCCAGTTTGATTACTGAACCCCAAACATCTTGCCTGCCTGCCCCTGTTTAAAAACATTGCGTAAGTACCTTATACAGGTTGTAACGAAATTGGTGTACGACCCGTTAACTGGGGCTTCTACTAATCATACTGAACAACTTTCCCCGAGGTATCTATACTCAATTATTATTATTATTAATTAGTTAATACACTAGCAGCTCTAAGAGCAAAAATATCATTCTAAAAAAAAATCGACGCTCTATGCACAAAATTACTTAATAAGCTGATCAATTTGTATGAAGAATTTTTTTTTTGTTTAAAGTTGTTCAGTTTGATGAGTAGAAGCCCCAGTTGACGGGTCCAACACAAATTTTGTTACATCCTGTATAGGTATTAACTAACGCATGTGACTTTCTAATCACCCTTTTTATTAAAACATTTACTTAGGTCGAAACAGCACTAGTCTAACTAGGGTTCGAAAGGATAGTTATCAATGATAATTATCTCGTTAATAACAAATGAACAATTTTCGACATATAATAACAAAAGACTGAGTTCGTAAAAGTGAACTGTATTCGAACGTGTATTTACAAACTTGCGTCTATCCGAACGCACAAAGTGTCAACGTGCCGCGCCGTGGGGATTTCCCCCGACAAGAAAAATTCAGTTCGGATTACGGGATTATGCAAAATTGAGTGAACTTGAGTGTCATTGGTTTTTTATGTTAAATATTGATTATAGACTTGAATTTGAAAAATGCCTCGTGAGAAAGATTTAATATTGTCATTCTATATTTTCATGAAGACAAAAAATACTTTAATTTTTTTTGTTAGAATAGTCCAAATTATAATTCATTTTTTATGAAACAATATAACAAATGAATTTCTTACACTGGTGATAATTATCCGATAATTATCAGATAGTTATCACCAGTGTATATCAATATAACTTACTTACTTACTCCGCTGGCTCAACGACCCAAAGTGTGTCCTGGCCTCCGATACGAGAACTCGCCATTTGTCCCGGTCTTTGCGGTTTCGCGCCAGTCGTCAGCTTGGAGCTCGCGTAGGTCCGCGTTCACCACATCGCGCCATCGATACCTGGGGCGACCGACCGGGCGCCGACCTGTTGGTTGACCCTGATAGGCTCTCTTCACATATCGATCTTCTCCCATGCTCTCTAGGTGACCGAGCCACCGGAGTCTGTGAGCTTTCGTCTCTCCGATAATGTCTGGAAAAGCCACCAGCTCTTCGGCGTTTTTAAGGATTCTCCAACTACCATCGATTCTCTGCTTTGGGCCAAGAATTTTACGTAGGATTTTCCTTTCGGCAACCAGGAGTTTATTCTCTTCCTTAAGTGTAAGTGTCCAAGCCTCACATCCATACATTAAAATCGGTCTTATTACAGTCTTATAGATGCGGATTTTGGTGCTTCTACTGAGAAGCCTGGACACCAACATTTTATGCAAGGCGGCGCTGCATCGCAAGGCGTTTTGGAGGCGAATGTCGATCTCTGCGTCCCGGGTATTTGTGTCGTTGATGGTACACCCCAAGTATTTAAATTTGACCACCCCTTTATATATTATGATCTCTCCAACACGTAGGTCTTTGGGTTTGACGCGAGTATTTTTGTAGGTCTAAGGATTAACCACGAAAAGATATCAATATAACAAATGAATTTATTACACTGGTGATAATTATCCAATAATTATCGGATAATTATCGCCAGTGTAAGAAATTCATTTGTTATATTTTTCGGATCATCAGAAGGGTTTTGGTCGTATCTAAGAAATAAACTCGTCTTTGAGAAGTTTTGGAGTGTACAATCAATATGCACACACGTTTGCAACACGAGGCTTCACGATGATTCGGATGAAAACCGATTATTTTATAGACTGCGATGAGTTCGGCACGGGGCTGGCTTCCCAAGTTGACAGTTCAGCTGCTCGATCAAAAGTGCTCGTAAAATAATTGGCGCCTCTGTCTGTAGGTAGGCTGCATTGTCTTTAATGGTTCGATAATCACAACGATTCTGATTGGCTAACAAACAAGTACCAACACTACCAACTTCCGGGTTCCGGTCTCGCACAGACCACGCCTTGACCAAAGATGACTATTATTACTACCCTAGCTGACCGTTTGACGTTTCAAGATAAAACACACGGTGCTTCGACGGATGCATAGATGGCGCCACGTCCTTGCGCTCCGACATATTGTTTCTTAACATATGCATTATAATTTGGGCTATTCTAACAAAAACAATTAAAGTATTTTTTGTCTTCATACAAATATAGTATGTTAATAATCAGATAATTATCAAGAAGCGTAATTATCTTGATTTTTTCGAACCCCGAGTCTAACTCTGCAAAAGATCTTCATTATGTATGGAGCGAATGGTACAGACTCCAGCAGCTACTTTGGACTTTGTAGGTACCGTTCTTGTGCCGTATGCGTATGGATCAGAATCGCACTCCGAGTGTCTATAGCTTGATGTGCGGGCCTCTGTACATAAGTTTTCTCTAGATCCCTCAGGAACTATATCGGGGTATTCTGATTAGCAGTCTACGTCATTTCCCACGCCCTCAACCATCTCTTTGCAAAAAATCACAACAATCCATTGTTCGGTTGCAATGATTTTATTAACAGCATTGTTCCGGCTTGAAGATAAGATAGCCAGATCCCCATTGCGTTGGAAAATCTTGGTAAGCCCGCTTCCGTCTTCGGCATCATCGTCACTTACCATCAGGTGAGATGATGCCAAGGGCTTATCAATTATGAATTTTTTTTTTTAATAAAATTAAAATTAACCAAAAATATAAAAAAAATAACCAAAAAGCGTCGGTGGCTCAACCGGTAACGACTCGGTCCATCTAACCAGAGGTACCGGGTTCAAATCTGGACGGCCAATGTACCAATGAGTTTTTCAAAAACTTACGTACATAATATCATTATCGATTGCTTTAACGGTGAAGGAAAACATCGCGAGGAAACCTGCACAGGCCTGCGAAGAAACTCGAAGGTTGTGTGTGAAGTCGACCAACCCGCACTGGGCCCGCGTGGTCGACTAAGGCCTAATCGCCCTGATTCAGGGTAGGCTCGAGCCCCTCGGTGGGGACGTATATGAGCTGATATAATAACCAAAAAAAAGAGTATTTTTTCTGTTTCCTCAGGAATGGCGTCGGAGTATGCAACGTGTCTTGCTATTTTCACGGGATAAAAAGTAGTCTATGTCCTTTCTCATGACACAGACTATCACGATGTCAAATTTCATCAAGATTGGTCAAGGTGTTGAAGCGTGAAAAGGTAACAAACAAACACATTTTCACATTTAGAAGGATTGTCAATTTTGTAAGTATAACCAACACACCTCACCGGATTGCTAAATTTAAGTTGGCAGTGATCGGGGCATTTAAGTTCTCAAGTGGTAACTGCGCACCGGAACACGTAGCGTAGGCAGGCCTCCCAATCGGTGGACCGACGACCTAGTGAAGATCGCGGGAAGCCGCTGGGTGAAGGCAGCGCACAGGACCCATCGTCTTGGAAATCCTCGGGGGAGGCCTTTGTCCAGCAGTGGACGTCTTTCGGCTGATAAGATGATCTTAAATATTTAAGCAAATAGGTTAAGTAATCTGTTGGATCTCTTGCGCTGTTCCGAAACTTTTACTTAAGTATTAAGTCTTACTCAATCGGCACCAAAACGGAAAGTGTGTAGGTGGTTTGACGTAATTTGCGAAACATAATATGTATTACTATGCAGACATACTTACATCCAAACACATTTATTACTTAATTGCTTACATACTTATTGTTTATTGTTTTGTTCAATTCATAGATAAGCGTTAATTTACTACATAGTTAAGTAAATATTTTGCGTGAAATGAACTTGTCAATTTACAATATACCTGTGTAAAAAATTAACGCTGTTCACGTCACTATATCGACCCACATACATATTAGTATACGGAAAGAGAACCACACAGCACGCTCACCTTCTGCTCCCTAACTAGAATTCCCTGCACTATAGGGTAACTAGTATCTCATCTGTGCTATAAGGACTAGAGACTGCTATATACATACTTAAATACGTTTAAATACATCATCATCAGCTCATATTACGTCCCCAACAAGGGGCTCGAGCCTACGCTGAATTAGGGCGATCGGGCCTTAGTCGACCACGCTGGCCCATTACGGGTTTGTCGACTTCGCACACAACCTTCGAGTTTTGTGCGCAGGCGTGTGCAGGTTTCCTCACGATTTTTTCCTTGTAAGAGAGTCGGATAAACGAATATATGAAATCGAAATTCGAAAACACATTGGTACGTGGCAGGATTCGAACCACGACCTCCCGAACAGGAGGTAGCAGCCCTAGCCGTTAGACCACCGACGCTCTTAATAAAATACATAGGTACTTATATAGGGTGACTTATAATTAGTTCTTGATAACAAAAAACAAACAAACAAATTATGATATAATTATATTATTATTTCGTGATTACAAACAACTTTCCCAAAGAAACTATGTAAAATATTAAAAAAAAATTTGGTGCTTCATACATTTTTGCCTCTTCATACATTTTTGCCGATTTAATAACTTGTAATGTATAGAGGAACAAAATATTTTTTTTGATTTGACATATAGTTTCTTTGGGAAAGTTGTTTGTAATCAATCACGAGTACATGCATATCTTTTGTTATCAAGAACTAATTAAAAGTCATCCTATATACAGGTTGTAACAAAATTGGTGTAGGACCCGTTAACTGGGGATTCTACTCATCATACTGAACAACTTTCCCCAGGGAACCCATAGTCAATTCTTAAAATAAATTTGAACCCACCATACAAAAGTGCAAAAAATTGGTCGATTAGCTGATCGATTTGTATGAAGAGCTAAAAATTGTTTTTGCGATTTCAGCAAAGTCGTAGAACAAAAGTTGTTCAGTATGACGAGTAGAACCCCAACTTAACGGGACCTACACCAAATTTGTTACAACCTGTATATATTTAACACCCAGACACAACAAACAAAACGGTACGTCACGCGACTGTTTGCCCTGAGTGGGGATCGAACCCACGACCCTCGGTCCAGCAGGCAGGAGCGCTGCTAGTGGACCAACCGGTCAGCCAAGTTTTCGGAACTTGTTTTGTGACTCTAGATTACTTAAATCCACTTTTTACCAAAATTAAGATATAAAAACACAGTTCCTAACAAACATAGAGTAAACAATGTTCCTAGCGTTTCTCTTTCCATACTTTCTCGATCATAAGACATTGCTTTTCTAAAAAAAATAAACCAAACACGATGTAAACCTTGTGCATAATACGTATTGCCAATCACACGTGTGGCAGTAATGTCCGTCGGCCTGTCCGCGATCGCGACACTGACCGCGCATCATCGAGTGAAACCTCTTTGGCCGAGAACCTGACGTCGACACAAAGAAAGTGTTCTATTCTCCAGTGTACCAGTGTACCAGAGCCAGCCAGTTCGCGACTGCAGACCGCGCGGGCCGCACGCTCGCGACATGGACGGACGCGCACTCGACAAAAAAGATTCTTATTAAAAAAAAATGTCATTCAGGAGGATAGTCGGCGCGGTACGATCCGCGCGTGAAGCTTTAACCCGCGGCGCGCCGATGGCCGACGGACTGTTGAAATCTTTAGTTTCAGTGATAGTTATATGTTTCCTTGCGGTGTCGTCTCCGCCGGCGGCGTCTGCTAAGCCGTTTGTGTTCAGTTTTCCCTCGGGATGGTCGCTGGCAGGGCTGGTGGGGGGTGCGGGCGCGCGGGCCGGTGAGGTCGAGCGCCGGGAGCCGGCCGCCGGCGTCAAGCCGTACACCGGCCGGCGTATAGGCAACGACACCCTGATCATGGTGTACTACCACGACCAGACCGTGGCGGTGGTTGAGCTCGGCCCCAGCAAGCTGCTTCTCAACTGCGAACTCATCGAGACTTAGTAAGTACTCGGAAAAAAAACTGGTGCCAACCGAATCATGTTGATAATCATTGGTGTGTTCCGGCATGAAGATAAGATAGCCAGTTCCCCATTGCGTTGGGGAATCTTTGTAAGCCAGCTTCCATCTTCGGCAACATCGTCACTTACCACCAGGTGAGATGTTGTCAAGGGTTTACCAATTGTGAAAAAAAATATGTCCGTGAGAGATGGGAGAATCGATCATAGCCTTTGTATATACTCAAAGATCATAGCAGATTCGGAACTCATCGTAACGACCAGAACCTATCTACCTAGGCGAACTAACACACTATAGGGCAAATTCTCGGGAGATCAGAATTCACATTAAAGGTTGAAGGAGTACCTAAAGAGTACGATTTACTTTAAATGTAGAGACACGGTCGTGAACTGAATTAGAGCTGGCACTCCGGCATCCCTCTAGTAGGGCACTTCAGGTGCATATGGTCTAGTTGTTTATAAATGGCCAAAATTTAAGTCTTCAATGTACCGCACACAGTGATTAAGTGAATAAAATGGTTTTAGGAACATGCGTGATGTTCAAAAGTAAGTGAATATAAAAAAAAGGTTTACTTGTTTGGCCATATCTAAACAAATGGGTTTTATAACAGAGTCTGATAGTAGACTCATCATCATCATCATATCAGCTCATATACGTTCCCCACCAACCTACCCTGGATTAGGGCGATCGGGCCTTAGTCACACCAGGCGGGCCCAGTGCGGCTTGGTCGACGTCACACACAAACTTCGAGTTTCTTCGCAGGCCTGTGCAGGGTTTCTCACGATGTTTTCCTTCACCGTAAGAGCGTCGGATAAACGTACATATGAAATCGAAATTCGAAAACACATTGGTGCGTGGAAGGATTCGAACCACGACCTCCCGGACAGTAGGTAGCGGCCTTTGCCATTACGCCTCCGACGCTCCTATAGTAAAATAGTAGGGGAAAATAACTCAACCGAATTCCTCATTCAAGCAACATATACATATAACACAGCAATGAAAGTTAATTAATGTAAAATTATTAACATTTATTAATGTTTCTGCAACATAACTATAAAATTATGTATTGTATGCAAATGTGTAATTTTTATCGTATTTTTCAAACATGTCACATAACTATTCTAAAAACAAAGTGAAAGACCTGATGTCGGACTGAACACTAAGTAAATTAAAACGACTGTAAAAAAGAAGAGCTATAAAGGAACTAGTTAAAATTTTTACGACAAACATAAAATACAGGTGAAATTATTCATTTTGCTACCGTGAAGGTTTTTTTTTATTATACACAATTGGTAAATCCTTGACAACATCTCACCTGTTCGTAAGTGAAGATGTTGCCGAAGATGGAAGCGGGCTTACCAAGATTGATTGTACTGATATTTTTGTATGGAGAATCCAATTTTTTGCTCCGATTGTTTGGGTTTCTTAGGGAAGTTTCAAGAACGAAATGTATAACATGTCACTCTGTATTTTTAATATTGATTTGGAATTTAAATATTGATTTGTAATTTGTATTACGTATAACAGCAGATTAAACCGGCAATGGGCTAGACACGTCTGTCATTGAAATGATAAGTAATCGGTGGACAAAGCGACTTCAGCCAGAGAACGGATTACTTGATACTATACATGTAGACCGTAACTGGTTCTCCAACGAGGACGGTGCCGCATTTCCGTGAGGGTTAATCTAGACAAACAGACTCATGCTTTTGACATCGACATTCATCCAGTAAGGAAAATCGAATTTATATTCATTGACCGTAAAAGTAAAACATATTTAGGTTTTTCCTTGCACTATTCCACAATTTATTATTATATCAGCTCATATACGTCCCCACCGAGGGGCTCGAGCCTACCCTGAATCAGGGCGATTAGGCCTTAGTCGACCACGCGGGCCCAGTGCGGGTTGGTCGACTTCACACACAACCTTCGAGTTTCTTCGCAGGCGTGTGCAGGTTTCATCACGATGTTTTCCTTCACCGTTAAAGCAATCGGTAATTATATGTACGTAAGTTTTTTGAAAAACTCATTGGTACATTGGCCGTCCAGATTTGAACCCGGTACCTCTGGTTAGATGGACCGAGTCGTTACCGGTTGAGCCACCGACGATTTTCACAATTAATATAAATAAAACACAAATTTGTTTATACAGTAGACTTCAGGCAGTAGACCTCCATTAATATAAAATATCTAAATAACGTAATACATTAGGACAAAATGTCCTAATATATTTTCGGTTTGAATTTGAATGCCCCACGAAATATATAGATTTAATTATTGTATTTAAAAATAATTATATTATTTATCCAGCGGCTTCCAGCGACCTTCTACACGTCGTCAGTCCATCGTATGGTTGGCCTACGTACGCTAAGTGTTTCGGTGCGCGGTCGCCACTCGAGAACCTTACTACCCCAACGGCCATCTGTTCTACGAGCTATGTGCCATGCCCACTGCCACTTAAGTTTAGCGATTCTGTGAGCTATGTCGGTTACTTTGGTTCTCCTGCGGATCTCCTCATTTCTGATTGGATCGCGTAAGGAAACCGCGGAAAGCCGCTGGCTGCGGGCAGCGCAGGACCGGTCGTCGTGGAAATCCCTGGAAGAAGCTTTTGTCCAGCAGTGGACGTCGTTCGGCTGATATGATGACGACGATATTATGTATACTAACACTATGTCATTGTTTATACCAACCCCTTTAGATATTTTTATACGTTGTTTTTTTATAGACGGTTGATATTTATACGAATTGATTTATTCACTTTATACCAAGTAATACTTTACGTGTTGGCACATTACTCTTAATAAAATCATGTCCGTTTGATTGAAATAACATAAGTAGCGTAGCAACATAGTTATTTGCTTCACGTTCGCCTCGTGGTGAAATTATCGATCACACGCATCGTGCATTTATAGTTAACCACTAATACATTATTAGTTAATTAACATTTTTTGTCAGATGCGTACCTACACTAATTCAATTACTTAATGTACTTAATTACCGATTGCTTTAACGGTGAAGGATAAAACATCGTGAGGAAACCTGCACACGCCTGCGAAGAAACTCGAAGGTTGTGTGTGAAGTCGACCAACCCGCACTGGGCCCGCGTGGTCGACTATGGCCTGATCGCCCTGATTCAGGGTAGGCTCGAGCCCCTCGGTGGGGACGTATATGAGCTGTAATGATGAATGTACTTAATTAGTAAAGAAATAATTATTACAAGAAAAACTTTAATTATAAAACAAACCGGTCAAGTACGAGTCGGACGCGGCCACCGAGGGTTTCCTACTACCACACCTCTTCACACAAGTATAAAAATGATGCCTATTCATTACAAACAAAAGACATCAACGCAAGCGAATGAAAAATCCTTTTTTTTTTCATTTAGTTCGGACTCTTCAGCGCGAGTACGACTCACACTTGGCCGGTTTTTATAATTTGTTATTTTACTTCAGGGTTGGTACTATAATTACACCAAGTCGCATACTTTTATGTATGACTGTTGTTACAATAGAACAAAAACGAAAAAAAAACCTTTGAAATACACGTTCCTTGTATGAGGACTGTTAATTTTTCACTTTTTTATTTTTTGTTACTTGTTGGTAGATATTGTTTAAAAAAATGGTAGCCATCTACATCGGTTTCTAATGTACATCCTTTTAAAGGAAGGACAGACAGACCGACGGACGGACAGCGTAGGCTTAGCAATAGTGTCCCGTTACCTGGTACGGAACCCTAAAAATAGTTCTTCATTAATTTAAAAGATCCACCCCATTCCTTTTGAATACGAATAAGTCTAACTGTCGTGACGAGGTTGCAAATAATATTTTACTCGAATGCCTTAGAAGGAGGGTTATCTTTTTGTCCGTTATTGTGGCTGAGCCTGTAGCCTAAACCTTGACTTAGATTAGATTAGATTCATTCATCACACGACACAAATTCATAAAATATACATGTCAAATTATAAAATATGTCAATGGTAAGGTTGTCGTCAAAAATTAAATTTACAAATCAACAAAAATAAAATGCCAAATTACAAAAGTTAAAATGTCAAAAAGTAAATTGAACAATGACTAAATAAATATAAATTAATACATGAAATATGTCAGTATCTCATTTTTTTAAAATTCGTCAATTGAATAAATATTCCTTATCCAACAAGAAGTTTTTCAAATGTATTTTGGAGTGTGAGGTGTCATGTATTTAATAAGGTGAATCAATTCTTCTATGCCTTCTATAATCTGGATAAGATGATGGACGAAAAACCTATAAAGCATGTTCGATGATTTACAATAACTAAATATTGAACTATATACCTACGGTTTAAATGTCCTTCATCATTATAAATAACAAATAATAATTATTGCTTATATGCGAATGCCAGTAAATGCTGTGTCAGTGTTATCGCGAAATTCTTTCCTACAGTAAAATGTATTATTAGTGAGGAAGGCAAGTATCTTATAGTATATCATGGAAAAATAATCATAATAATATTTTGGGGAAATGCAAAAACTAGTGAGAGTATAATTGTTGCACAAAAAAAAAACGCATTACGACTATTTGTAGGCTGAAAAGAAGAGAGAGCTGCCGGCCTTAATTCAAAAGTTTTAAATCATTAACAATGTCGTCACTTTACATTAATGAAGATGCTAGCTTTAAAAAAAAACCCACATCTATTCAAAAACGTAATTAATAGGTATATTATAATTGTGCCCTTGACAAGGTAGAACATCCTTTCTTCAAAAATACATAGTGTGTTTGCAATGGCGATGGCGCCATGAGTATAGGTAAAAATATATCCAGTGGATGTAAAAATGTGTTCCACAATTACTGACTTTAAGAATAAGATACTTGAGTTCCTCTCCAATAATACATTTTACTCTATCGAAGAGTTTCTCGACAACACTGACACAGCATTCCATTGACTCTCGTGTAGGTGATAATTATTATTTGTGATTCTGATGAAGGACATCTAAACAGTAGATATATTGTTTAATATTTAGTTATCATAATTAATCGGACATGCTTTATAAAAGTTTATTGAAAGAGGGAAGAATAGAAGATAGAGAGAATAGAGAGATAGAGAGGAAAGACGCAGGGGGAGGTGCACCAGCGAAATTATCTGATGCAATAAAAATTTCAGTTTATGACTTGTGTACGACCAGGAATTCCACTTGGGGGGTAGGATTCAAACCTAGAGGTTAGAGGAGCGACGCTCTATGACTGTACTAATGAATGCCTTGTCAAAGTCTGACATATGGCAGGGTTCACGATCAGTCGTTAGAACAATCAATACGACATAGCCAATGAGGGACCTTGCCGGCTCTGGGTGAATTATTTATCAATGCTATGCGATGTACACAATGTCTCGTTTGAACGTTTGAACCTTTTTAATTTTTTTTGAGTCATGAGGGGTAGGTAGTTTAAATTTAGCCAAAATCGTAGTCTAGGACAATGGCTGGATGAAATAACCTGGTTATGAAAAAATAATAGTGAGGTAACTATTTTTTTTTAATTTTAACGTTTTTGGTGTGCAATAAAGAATATTTATGTACTTTACTTACATACTTAATATAATGTAATGTGTCCTTAGATCACATATATGTAAAAGAACTAGATCGCCTGTTTTATACAAAACAAACTTAATTATCGTTCGAACAATTCTTTTTACATGAGGCAAAGATAGAAAACCGAGAAAGTGAACAATAATTGGAAACGCTAAACACGTTAAAAACTGACTAGCATTTTTGTTAATTTTCTGAAAAGAACTACACCGATTTTGATGCAATTTATGTGGGACCAACATGGCAGATGGGTCACTGTAAAAGAATCATGAAAATTAGATCACATTTCACAGTCTGCAAAGACATCGCGTAACAAACATTAAAAAAAAACATATACAATCGAATTGAAAACCTCATTTTTGGAAGTCGGTTACATATGTGTGATTGTGGAAATCCTTGGGGAAGGTATTGTCCAGCAGTAGACGTCCGAAGAAGAAAAAGAAGAAGACCTTGACCAAAGTATATATATTAGTACTAACATACAGTATGGACACTCCCTGTCGCTCTCTAGATTGCGACCTCACCCCCTAGTCACCCAGATTGATACAAATTGGTTACAGTTTGGTTGTCGAACGTATAGGATTTCGCGGCCATTTTGTTTGTTGTCATTTCTGGCCCGTTGCATGAAGTGTCCAGGGTGTGCCTTGACGTTGCTTTCCTACTCTATCATTGTTCACCGCATTGCTTGTTCTCTACATCGAGCAAATATGTATCGAGTATCTTTGTTTGGTGACATTAATTCCGGATTGTTAAGGCATGCAAAATGGTTTCTTCTTACGTCAACAAACAATGCGTGCGTAATGCGTATGGATGCAAATCAATAAGTAGTTCTATTCGACGTACTGCAGTGTTGGGTAACTAGGCGCTCAATGGCTTCCTGCCGGCGCGGCGATCCGTTAGGAAGGATAGTGTGCAAATGTGCATGGCGAAAATCACGCGAACTCACGCGCATTCTACGAACTTGTATCTTAACTTCTTCTTCGACCGGTGTGTGTTGCCAGTGATGACGTACGGAACTGAGATATGGTCGCTTACTATGGGCCTCATAAGAAAGCTCAAGATCACCCAAAGGGCAACGGAGCGTGCTATGCTCGGAGTTTCTCTACGTGATCGAATCAGAAACGAGGAGATCCGTAGGAGAACCAAAGTAACCGAAATAGCTCTCAGAATCGGGGCACATTGCTCGTAGAACAGATGGCCGTTGGGGTAGTAAAGTTCTCGAGTGGCGCCCACGCACCGGAAAGGCCTTCCACTCAGTGGACCGCTGACCTGGTGAAGATCGCGGGAAGCTGCTGGATGCGGGCAGCGCAGAACCGGTTGTCGTGGAGATCCTTGGGGGCGGCCTATGTCCAGCAGTGGACGTCCTTCGGCTGATATGATGATGATGATGATGTATCTTAACAATTTGTACTTCAATCGGTACGAATCAGTGGCGAGTTTTGGGCGTAAAAATCCTAGAGATATAGGCATTCACAGTACATTTTATGGCGCTAAAACCCTTTTACATTGATGAGTATATTTAGTAATCTGTGATTCTACTCATGAAACTGAAAAACTTTCGTCAAAGAATCTTTACAACCAGATCAAAGAAATCCAATCTAGATAATTACATATGTATTTTCATTCATACAATTTTTTTTGAAAAGTAGCCTAGAAATATAAATAATTATTGTTTTAAATTAAATTATTTCGAATTTTAATTTAATTTCATTTTTAAAATATATTTATTTAAAACCATAGGTATGTACAATGTGGAACACTTGGTTACGTCACAATAAAGATAAGTAACTGTATTTTAACTCGGCAGTGTCCTTGAAATCATTACCTTCAACTGCGTGTACACGTGCTCGGGCCTAGGGCTGTCTGTCTTGGGTTACGTATTTATAATGCTCTATTAAATTTGTCTTATTATCTTTTCACTAAATATAAAATAATATTAAATTCATCACGAAATAAATTTGCTTATCGCCATAGAAATAAATATTAGGTATGTATTTAGGTAAAAAAAACTCGAAGTATTTAACTCATACAAAGTATGAACTATGAAACGCCTCCGTGTCGTAACGGTTAGTCCATTTGCCTCACATCAGGAGGTCGCGGGTTCGATTCCCAGCGGGGTCAACTTTGTAAGACTCGGTTTGGTTGGTGGTAGGGCATTTTCATAGTTCGCCTGGCTAGCTACCACCATCTTATCTAAGTCTTGCTGCCAAACATCAGTGTTAACAGCATAGATGTGTTCTGGCACAGATGAGATACTAGTTACTTCGTTCTGGTTTGAAGATAAGATAGCCAGATCCCCATTACATTGAGGAATCTTGGTTAGCCCATTTTCATCTTAGGCACAATCGACACTTACCATCAGGTGAGATGATGCCAAGGATGTATCAATTGTAGATAAAAAAAATATAACAGCATCATAAGCGTAGTAGGCATTCAACCGTACATTCGACTTTTATACTGCAGGGCACTAATTGACTAAGATACTATTAAAACGATGGTATAATATTGTGCTATAATGAACAAATCTCTACACAATTTTTGCAATAATTAATTATCGGCTAAGTAACTAAACTACGAAACTTACGAAATGTGACCCAAAAATTCTCGCTGACAAAATCGGTATGACCATTTCGTAAACCACTTGTTATGTTGAATATACACGCGAGTTCGGATAACCTTTGACATGGGACGCCCATCGATATGACTATTTCGTAAACAACTTGTTATGTCCAATAGACAGTGACTCAACTTTCACACTTGAGGAGAGTGGTGTGAACAACTTTATCAACAATGATGTGAGTAATCTTAGAGGAAAGTCTCAGATAATCTGTTTAAATAATTGTATGGAATGAAAGGTTTGATTTGATTTGTCCGTGCATTTCTAAATAAAAAAAAAGTAATTTAAAGCGCGTTTAGGCATCATCGTTACTTAATCAATTTAATTGTGGATTTAAAAAAAATCTTGGCGTAAAAATACAAATATGTACTAACCTACTAAGTAGGTACCTATATACCCGTCAAGGAAGTTATGCTTGCTACGATATCTACTTATCATAGGCCATAACTATCAGATATAAAATGTAAGAACTAACAATAATGTTATTTTTATAATCTTACCTTGCCAACTGAGTTGGTAATCTAAAAAATGTTATTCCTGGTTTCGATATCGACGAAAACAAACAAACTTATACGGAATAATACTGCCGATATTTTCGTGCCATAATTTACTAAAAATGCGCGGTAAAGCATCTCTCACCGACCGTTCACGTCCGAACGTAACTGCGGGCCACTCGCGACTGTTACGTGCCGAGAAAGGCTGAGATTTCGAAGCGCGCCGTTTCGAGGAGTTTGTATGAAGATAAAATACTGTTACTTTTCTATATTGTGGTTACGTCAATTACACTAAAGTTCAGTTCAGACAGTATCACCACAGAGATAAAAAAAACTAAACACTCCGGGAGTGCCGAGAGAAGTGAAAACTTTGAACAGTTTTATAAGTTTTGACCCTCAGAGTGTTTCTGGCGAACGACTAGGTTGACAACGTTTTGACCCTGCGAGTGTTCCTGGTAAGGTGTCGGTAACGTTACAGTGTCGCGTGTTCAATAGTTTTTTCCCATCTCAAAAAATGCCCAACGCGCCTAAAGAATTAGTTTTCACTTCAAATAAAAAAATCTAAATTAAAGTAAGTAAAATAATAATACTAATGGTAACTCAAGTTATAACAAAAATCCTCCTAAAGGCGGTAATTTTACAGATTTTCGTTATTTTTGACGTCAATTACTAATAAACGATAAAGGAAGAAAAAACACACTTTAGTTAGTTAGATGTATGGTAGGGAGTAGGTAGTTATACTCGTAACAGGCGCCTGAGGATTTAGTAATCTGTGCCTGAGGTGCGCGCTCACAGTGTTGCCAATTTAGCAACTTAGTAGTTAGATCTAACGTATTTTCGGAGCAGTCTAGCGACAAAAAAAATGGACGCTTCATACATTTTAGCGACTTTTTAAGCACAGTAACACCATACATCTAGCGACAGAATTGCCATTTTTATATTGTTATACTTTTCAAGCGTACGACTAACGACTTTTTGACATATAGAGTTGGCATCACTGCGCGCTCAGAATGCTGCGTTGCAGGCGCTCTATATCTAATATGTATGCATTTCTATGCAACGAATGACTACGAATGGACACCTAATGTGCTTGAGTTAATAATAGCAATCACCTGTCGAAAAAAACATGTTGTTATGAAAATGTTTGAATTACATTGACGTGACGTCGTGATAGTTTTTCAGCGTCATTTATATATAATCTTTTTGTGATTTTGACCAATTTTTTTTTATTCACAATTGGTAAGCCCTTGGCATTATCTCACCTGATGGTAAGTGACGATGATGCCGAAGATGGAAGCGGGCTTACCAAGATTCTCCAACGCAAAGGAGAACTGGCTATCTTATCTTCAAGCCGGAACACATCAATGTTGTTCACACTGATGTTTGGCGGCAAGACTTAGATAAGATGGTGGTAGCTAGCCAGGCGGGCTTAGAAAATGCCCTACCACCAAACAAACCGAGTCTTACAAATTGACCCCACCGGGAATCAAACCCGCGACCTCTTGGTGTGAAGCGAATGGGCTAACAATTACGCCACGAAGACGGTTAAATTGAAGACTTGAGAAAAACAAAGCGAGTAAGGTTTATTGAAATTTCAAATCAAATCAAAATAATTTATTTTTAATAGGTGCTTACACACACTTTTAAATAGTCAAAAAAATACTTATTGTCTATTACATAATGTCATGATTCAGATAACAGTCTCAGGTAATGGTATTTGTTATAGAATCAACATATATATCTTTGTCATTTACATAATCTATTATTTTATAATATCCTCTAGAGTACAAAACTTTTTTGACATGAGTCTTGAATTTATTCTCTGACAAACTAGTTACATTTTCTGGAATTTTATTGTAGAATCTTATACACTGCCCCACAAATGACTTTTTAACCTTACCCAGTCTCGAAAAGGCTATCTCTATTTTATTTACATTGTTGAAGGGTAATTTAGTTATCAAACCTTACTATATTATCAACTAGCTGTCCCGGCGAACTTCGTACCGCCTTACATTACATTACACTGCCCTACCCTACCCTACCCTACACTACACTACCCTACCCTACACTACCCTACCCTACCCTACATACACTACACTACACTACCCTACCCTACACTACCCTACACTACTCTACACTACCCTACACTACACTACACTACCCTACCCTACCCAACACTACCCTACCCTACACTACCCTACCCTACACTACCCTACACTACCCTACACTACCCTACCCTACATACACTACACTACACTACACTACCCTACACTACCCTACACTACCCTACCCTACCCTACCCTACATAAGAACCTTCTCCTGACAATAACGAACTCGACAAAAAAAGAATTAGCGAAATCGGTTCGTGCGTTCTGGAGTTATAGCGTCAGGAAGGAACACCCGTTTTCATTGTTTTTAAGATGTATTCTGCTATTCGAGACGGAAACAAATCCAACAAATCAAAAACCATGGCAATCGGTCCAGCCGTTCTCGAGTTATAAGTGTTGTAACAAACACGACTTTCTTTTATATATATAAGATGTGAAAATGTGTTTGTTTGTTTGTTTGTTAACTTTTCACGCTTCTACACCTTGACCAATCTCTATGAAATTTTCATGCAGGTAGCCTGTATCACGGAGTAGGACGTAGGCTACTTTTTATCAATGGATTTTTGTGATTTTTTGCACAGAGATGGTCGAGGGGGTGAGAAATAACATAATTTTCTCATTAGTATATCCTGACATAGTTCCCGCGGGATCTAAAGAAAACTCATATCCACGCTCGCGTACCATTCACCCTCAAAGACAGTCATAAAAACGAAAAGCGAAGCCGCGGGCAAAACCTAGTACCTAGTTAATAATTTATTTTTGATAGAGTCATTATCCCAATTGTAGGTAAGTAGTAGGTAAGTATTAAAATATGTAACAAGGCATTATTTTAATATTATTTTATTTTATTATTATTGTTGACATTGTTTAATATTTAGATATGAAATTTTGTTTACTGTTTATCTTTAAGTTTAATGGCTATTGATTAATTAATTATTTGTGTTGACTATGTATTAATTGGTTCATTGATTTTTGAATTAATACAGTAATATGAAATACCATAGCATTATACTTATAATTATATTATTAATGAAACAATTACTAACATAGGCTAAGTCCTACTAACAAGCTACTGTTGTCTGAAAATAAAAATTGAATTGAATTGAATTAAAATACAAAAAAAACATTTGGAGTAATATCGACTTTATACAGATCGATAGCTGATTGATAAATTTTGTACATTTTTGTATGAAGCATAATTTTTTTTGAGAATTGACTGTGGTTTCCTTTAAGAAATTTGTTCAGTATAAAAAGAAGGAGCCCCAGTTGACGGGTCCTTCCCACACCAATTTATTTACACCCTGTAACTGTTAATGTAACACCCTGTTAAAATAACAGCCTCTAAGTATTTCATAGCTTATATTATCAGATTTCATCTTTACAACCACTTTACAACTCAATTCGTGGCTTCAAATATCATTCAACCACTGTTCGTACGGCGTACCTATCTGTCGTGTTACGTATCGGACATGATCCGCTAGCACACCACACATACAACAAGTACGTATCGGACATGATCTGCTAGCACACCGCACATACAACAAGTACTTATCGGACATGATCCGCTAGCACACCACAAATACAACAAGTACGTATCGGACATGATCTACTAGCACACCACACATACAACAAGTACTTATCGGACATGATGCACTAGCACACCACACATACAACAAGTACTTATCGGACATGATGCACTAGCACACCACACATACAACAAGTACGTATCGGACATGATCTGCTAGCACACCACACATACAACAAGTACGTATCGGACATGATCTGCTAGCACACCGCACATACAACAAGTACTTATCGGATATGATCCGCTAGCACACCACAAATACAACAAGTACGTATCGGACATGATCTACTAGCACACCACACATACAACAAGTACGTATCGGGCCTGATCTGCTAGCACACCACACATACAACAAGTACTTATCGGACATGATGCACTAGCACACCACACATACAACAAGTACGTATCGGACATGATCTGCTAGCACACCACACATACAACAAGTACGTTTCAGACATGATCCGCTAGCACACCACACATACAACAAGTACGTATCGAACATGATCCGCCAGCACACTACACATACAACAAGTACGTATCGGACATGATCTGCTAGCACACCACACATACAACAAGTACTCATCGGACATGATGCACTAGCACATCACACATACAACAAATACGTATCGGACATGATCTGCTAGCACACCACACATACAACAAGTACTTATCGGACATGATGCACTAGCACACCACACATACAACAAGTACGTATCGGACATGATCCGCCAGCACACCACACATAGGTACAACAAGTACGTATCGGACATGATGCGCTAGCACACTACACATACAACAAGTACGTATCGGACATGATCTGCTAGCACACCACACATACAACAAGTACGTATCGGACATGATCCGCCAGCACACTACCCATACAAGTACGTATCGGACGTGATCCGCCAGCACACCACACATACAAGTACGTATCGGACATGATGCGCTAGCACACTACACATACAACAATTACGTATCGGACATGATCCGCCAGCACACTACACATACAACAAGTACGTATCGGACATGATGCGCTAGCACACTACGCATACAACAATTACGTATCGGACATGATCCGCCAGCACACTACACTAGTAACTAATTAGTAATCTGTGACTACACATACAACAAGTACGTATCGGACATGATGCGCTAGCACACTACACATACAACAATTACGTATCGGACATGATCCGCGGGCACAGATCAGCTGATTTGGAAACTTTTTAGTATTTTTTTTGCAATTTCAGCAAAACCATGATACAAAAGTTGTGTAACCGCTAGATCGAGTCAATCAAACATACGACAAAAATGTAAATAAAAAATATTCTCGCAAAGAATTCCATTCGATATGATGCTACTACGTACATATTATAAGTAACAGTCACATCGCAGCCGAGCAATGATATAATAAACAACATTATTCAACATATTGGTACAAGGATCTATAAGGTCTGTTTGTCTGTCAGTAAATTCGCATTCACGTGTTTGTCCTGGGAGAGGACGAGGACGATCGTATGCGCAAGGTAGGCATTTAGGAATAATATGAAGGAATAAATCAGAAATAAGGAAATTCGTAGAAGAACCAAGGTAACCGACATAACATACTCGTTACAAAATCGCTAAACTTAAATGTCAGTGGGCGGCGCACATAGCTCGTAGAATAGATGGCCATTGGGCGAAGTTCTCGAATGGCGACCGCGCACTGGTAGACGCAGCGTAAGCAGGCCTCCAACTCGGTGGACTGAAGACCTGGTGAAGGTCACGGGAAGTAGCTGGATTCAGGTAGCGCAGAACCGGTCGTGTTGGACATCCTTAGGGGAGGCCTTGGTCCAGCAGTTGACATTTTTCGGCTTAATGATGTTAAAGTTGGACTAGGGTCATAAATTGTTATGACTCATAAAACGAAATCTCATTAGTTTTTCAACAAATTTTACCTGGTCTTACTTTGCGTTCTATCAGTTTAATGTAATTTATCTGTTACAAGCTCCTGATTTAAGATTTTTATGGCGGTAACCTGAAAAACATGGTGTTTTGTGATTGTTCTTGAGTTGTAATTTCCAAAATATATAAAAAAAATGGAATTTAGTAGAAAATAATCATGGATGTCGCACAACAAGAAGAACTTGTTAAAACACTAAAATGGAGTCGCAATTCACGCACGACAACATCAAAAAATCTATTCCCGTCATGACACGTTCCACTTTTTTTATATTTGTTCAAATCATCGTTCTACCTAGCCACGCCCAAATGTAAATGGGTTAAAAGAGGCAGAACGTGTTTCAATCAAAATAAGTTTTACACATAGGAGTCTGCCAAAGTATTAAAAAAATGACAGTTGTCTAAAATTCAAATGACTTTCTGTCAATGAACTGAAAGGCGCGTTGTTGCATAACACCGTTCGGCGCGCGCGCACTCCCGCTGCGGCAATTGTTAAATGATGATCATTTATGTTCCAATCAGTGGCAGCAGTGGCAGGCAGGCGATCTGCCGAGCCCCAGCACGTTTCAGGCGACCTAGGATTTTCTAGATAAATACATAACTCTCCCTTCGGGTGTCGATTGCTATTTGATAGTTAGATAGATAGATAAACCGATTATTCACCGACCAGGCACAAAAAAACAATAAGTAAAAGGTTGGTAACAATAAAGTAAAAAAAAAGTAGATTACACCACTAAGACTAACTTATAGCTACTTCCTAATAAATACAATAAAATACAATGAAATTGCAGTTAGTGGCAGGCCAGTGAAAAGGCCCTGGCTCAGCATAATTATGTTATAGGTGAATGCCCATAACGCTGATATTCTGCGCAATTTTTGCTCGACTTTGGACTACAGGATTGTTGGTTTTTTAAGTGCGAGGTACCGTTAGGTTCGTATTGATTCCCTGAGTGCCATGGGATAAAATTAGATACATTTTTAGCTGTATATTTTAAATTGGTTTGGTCCGTAGTTCCCCAATGGTGCGCCGCAATGTCCCCTGGAGCGCCGTGGTCAGAGGTCAGGAACGCCGTGAGCTACTACTGACATGGTTTCGCTAAATAGTTTTCAAGAGACACGAGGTGTTTTCTTGAGATTTAACTAAAAAATTCTCACTAAAACCAAAAATTTTCGCGTTCACAAATTAACTTATCTGTGGTTTATTCTGTGAAAACTTACTTGTCAGTACTTTAATCGTTAATCCCGAACGCCATCAGGTTCTCAGACCAGTATAGTCTCAGAAACTATTGGATAAGCATATCACCATGTGACCAAGAAACGGTAGTATCCATCTGGAAGTAGCTTCTGTTAATATAGCTCTCCGAATCGCTAAACCTAAGTGTTAGTGGGCGCTGCACATAACTCGTAGAACAGACGACTTAGACAGGAAGACTTAGAGTAGACAGGCCTTCCCATTCGGTGGACCGACGACCTGGTGTAGGTCGTGGGGAGCCGCTAGATGCACGCAGCGCGGGCTGGTCGTTGTGTTAATCTTTGGGGAGGTTTTTGTCCAGCTGTGGACGTCCTTCGACGATATGATGTTACCTTAACCCGTATCTAAATTCATCATCATTATTATTAAGGTTCATTACCAATCTAGATTCAACGATTGTCCCATTGCGATACAACGCGGCAATATGGCGAGTGTATTTTTTTGTTATTGTTTATTGTACAGAGTACATGAGAAATACTTGAATTCAATACACAAGAATCACAATTGGTATGCTTAACACTGCAAGTTTCTGCCACACCCTGAATTACATTTCAAAAAAGGAATGACGGAACATAAAAAATGGCGGCGAAAGCCTATACATTCGACAACCAAACTGTAACCAATCTGTGTCAATCTGGGTGACGAGGGGGTGAGGTCGCAATCTAGAGAGCGACAGGGAGTGTCCATAATGTATATTAGTACATACTTTGTTCCTGCCAACAAACCAGTAAGTGAGAAAGAAATGAAATTCAAACGGGTAGAGGCGAGTACAAAGAGTTGATACTGGAAATATAAAATGTGTAATGGGCCCCTTCAGATTATGTAGCCTTGTTAAGTTGTTAGTGACGATTTGACGAACCATGCGGTGATTAATTTTATTTTGATATATTGTATGAGTTTCATCAAAGTGCCGAGAACTAACTCGTCATTATCCACTTGATTGACTTGATCTGATGTCGTCATCCATCTTTCGATATGTGTGGAATGATTTAGCAACTAGAGTATACCAAGTGGAAATTGTTAAGGCTCCTCCGTCCCTAAAATTATATGAATATATTGTATGTGTTTCATCAAAGTGCCGAGAATTAACTCCTCATTGTCCATTTGATTGACTTGATCTGATGTCGTTATCCATCTTTCGATATGTGTGGAATGATTTAACAAATAGCGTATACCTACCAAATTATTAAGGCTCCTCCGTCCCTAAAATTATAGTAATATATTGTATAAGTTTCATCAAAGTGCCGAGAATTAACTCGTCATTGTCCATTTGATTGACTTGATCTGATGTCGTCATCCATCTTTCGATATGTGTGGAATGATTTAGAAAATATCGTATACCAAGTGGAAATTATTAAGGCTCCTCCGTCCCTAAAATTATCAACTCGATTTACGAATGTTTCAAACATCGAGCGAAATAGCTTGGCTGTTAAGTCAATACAGCGGACGAAAAGTGCGAAAATTGTGGTTTTTAATTAAGTATAAATAAAATAAGAAGAATTTCCAAAAAGTAAGATATAAAAATCTTTTTATATTGTTTTGTTAAGAAGTTTATAAATTATCATAATGTTTCGATTAAAATTGCAGCAGTTCTATGGTTACAACTAGAAAAAAGGGTGCAAACGGGATATTTTTTTTCTTTAGTTCTGAGTATTAAAATACAATTCGAGGAAATCAGAGTCACTCCTCATACCCTGTAAATTACAAAACAATTTTTTTTTCGATAAAAAATTCTTAATTGAAATAAAAAATGGTTACAAAGTTGGTCGTTGGTGGCGGTATAAGCCGTAAGTTACAAAGTTGGTCGTTGGCGGCGCGGCGGTAGAAGCCTTAAGTTACAAATTAGGGTCACTTTCACTGATTTCCATATTCATTAACATTATCTGCCTCGGAATATAAATCAATGGTGATGTCACGACCAATGGTTCGCGGTGTTTGTTGCTGTTGTGTTGTTCTGTCTGTCTGTATGTCTGTCAGTGTTTCACGTACAATGAACTTGAGCTGCTCGTCGTGCGTTAGGGCTTGTGCACAAATCACGTGAGGTTCGATAAAAAAAATCACGACAGATCACGTTGGGGTATAAGGAGACCTCACGTTTATTTTTTTTACAGTGAACGAACAAAGAAAAAAATAAGATAGTTTTTCTCGTTTTCATTAAAAAATAAACTTCACTTGTTATATACCAACTAGTCTATTTAACGAAATTTTGGCGCGGCCCGCTATATACAATACTATTAATCTTAAAATTAGGTTGAATTAGAAAAATACACGTGAGGTTGTGGGTGGGGGGATGGGGGGGGGGGCAAGAACCTCACCAAATATCACCAGGGGTCAGGGGGGGTTTGGAGGGGGTCAAAAAGTAGCCGAAAAAACCTCGCGTGATTTGTGCACAAGCCCTTAGTGGTAAGTGTGCGACGAGCGACTGTGCGGTAGAGAGCAGTCGCTAATTGTGCTCGCTTTCTCGACAATATGCCACGGTTTCTATGTAAGAATAGAGCGCCATGTCCGGCACATGTGAAGCATTTTACCTTATAATTTTTTTTTAATGCTGACTACTGACTACTTTTTCATTTTAAGTAAATTATTTTATATCAATGATTTAATTCTGGCATTAATTAAGTACTATAAATTTAAATTATTTTATTTTGATATGAGTATATGTATAAAATTTGAATTGTAAAAAGTACTTTTTTAAGTTTTGTCAACGATTTAAAAAAAAAACCTAATTTTGGACTCGCAATAAGTGTAACCTACAATGTACACCGAGGACCCCTCATGACAGTTTTTGAATAATTTTTTTTTTTTTCAAAATTTGAGTGCGATTGACTGCAACTCACCTTTTATTGACTTCACCATCATATCAGCCGAAAGACGCCCACTGCCGGACAAAGGCCTTCCCCAAGAATTTCCACGACGACCGGTTCATAATTGGCTTACAAGGATTGTGAAGTTTTTTTTTATATTAAAAATTTGAGTGCGTTTGACTGCAACTCACCTGATGGTAAGTGATGATGCAGTCGAGGATCGTACACGCAGACTCAAATAATGCCTATTCACTCTTGCCTTGAAGATCCCCAAGTTATAGGAAAAGTAGCGATTTTTCATATAAACGGCGGCGTTAATGATTTTCACTTCTTAAATGTTAACCGATTTGGACCAATTTTTGATAGGTTGTCAGTCAGAACAAAAGCTAGGCTTATATGTTTTTTTTTTGATAAAGTTAATAAGTTTAATTTTATTGTCGTTCACGTGTTTTCATACAAAACTAATTTTGGAAATTTTTTAAAATTTATAATCATTACTGTAAAAAACGGAACGTATAAGCCTAGCTTTTGTTTTAACTGACAACCTATCAAAAATTGGTCCATACCGGTTAACATTTAAGAGGTGAAAATCGTTATCGCGGTTTGTATGAAAAGTCGAATTTTCGCCAGTCCTCTGCCGCCCATGGCCGCCGTCCATACTAATCGTAGTCTACTGATAAATGGAAAACAAGAAGTTGTTTTATAAAAATATCCGTTTACTTACAATTATATAAGAGAAATCTATGTCCGTATATCCTTTTATTTTTCAAAAAACTTAAACATGCTGAGATATAACGGTCCTAAGTAATCTTCTGTAAGCAAGGTATAAAAGGAAACCGTGACTGACTGATCAACGCACAGCTCAAACCACTTGATGGATCGGGATGAAATTTGGCATGAAGATAGCAATTATGACGTAGGCATCCGTTAAAAAAGAATTTTGGGAAATTTCCACGGGAACAGAAAAAAACGGGATCTGTGCCGGCGAAGCCGCGGGCAAGAGCTATAGTAACTTAGTAGTCAACTGAATCATCATCAGTTGATAAATGTTTATGGTAAGTACGTAGGTATACTCGAGGAATTGCTTGTCAGTCTGGGAAGCGATTTTTTATTGGTCATGACATAACATGAATATCTCCAACTCCTGTTCCTAGAATCGTTCTGAATGAGTAACCGAGGGAGCGTCGGTGGCGCAACGGCAAGGGCCGCTACCTCCTATCCGAGAGGTCTTGGGTCGGGTCCTGCCACGTAACAATGTGTTTTCGAATTTCGATCTCATATGTACGTCGCTCTTACGGTGAAGGAAAACATCGTGAAGAAACCTGCACACATCTGCGAATAAACTCGAAGGTTGTGTGTGAAGTTGACCAACCTGCACAGGGCCTGCGTAGTCGACTAAGGCCCGATCGCCCTAATTCAGGGTAGGCTTGAGCCCCTCGGTGGGGACGTATATATGAGCTGATGTGATGAGTAACTCAGTGCCAATAGTGACAGTCTCCCTATAGAACAGGCCCCCTCGTAGAACATACGCTTATTAGTGAGATCGTGTGACTGATAGTTATATTATGAATTGACAGGATAAACGTAGGCAGGTAATACATATGTACACCGACTTCGATAGTTGCAATGCCGTTGTCGTCTCTACATCCTACCCATCTGCTTCCTGACTGATTTCTTCATAACCGCTTCCTGGCTGCTAACCGGCACAAGGCTCACGGCACACGGCGCGCGGGATGATCGTCACCACTGAAAAGCGGAGGTGACGGCGGACTAACTTGCGAAGTTTATTTATTTATGACTCTAATGTTTGTGGTCACAGGGTTAACCAACATTGAAGTAGACATTAGACTTGGCTTCACCCGCGTGGACTTTTTTATGACTTCAAGGGTGCGTAGTGCGCGAGCCGCAAGCGGCTCGCGAGCGTGGAAATGACTAGCCTATGTGTTAATCCAGGTCCTAATCTGTCTACCTACCAAATTTCAGCCAGATCTTTTCAGTAGTTTTTGCGTGAAAGAGTAACAAACATACATCCATACATTCTTACAAACTTTCGCGTTTATAATATAAAGTAGGATTCATTTATTATACACTAGGTTTTTCCCACGGCTTCGCCCGCGTGGACATAAGTTTTCTCCAGATCCCTATCGTATATCGGGATATTCTGATTAGCATTCTATGTCACTTCCCACCCCCCAGCCAATTATACTTATACAAAAAATCACTTCAATCCGTTGCTCCGTCGCGTTGCACCGCCGCCGACGTGCGCGAGCGTGGGAATGAGTTTTCCCCAGATCCCTCGGTAACTATGTCAGGATATGCTAATTAGTAAATTATGTCATTTCCCACCCCCTTATAACCATCGCTGTGCAAAAAATCACAACATTCCATTGTTCCGTTGCGATGTAAAAGAAATTAACCAAAAAAGAGTATTTATTCAGTTCCCTCAGGAACTGCATCGGACTATGCTATTTTAACGAGATAAAAAGTAGCCAGAATACATGCGTGCCAAATTTCATCAAGATTGGTCAAGGTGTTGAAGCGTGAAAAAATAACACATAACAAATAAACACATTTTCACATTTATAATATTAAGTAAGGAGTAGATGATCCGCAGTGTGCGAGTCGCAAGTGGCTCGTGGGGAATCATACACCTATACCTTCCTCTGAACCACTCCGTCCGTCCATTGGTGAAAACGTTATGTAGTTTTTGAGTTTATTGCGTTCAGATAGACAGACAGACGCGGAGTTTATAGGTAATATTTAGCTTTGTTTTATAGATCGTATTTTTTCAGCAGTGGCCACGCTAAGGCAAGGCTGCTGACCGCGCTTCGCGCTGGGATAGGATTGCTCTTGGTAGAATTTTGAATTTTTTGTACCAAGTAGATGATTTTTTTGAAAAGATCGCGCTTAATTTTTATAAACCAATAAAATAACGACAATTTGGTGAAAGAATCACCAAAATCGCTTCACGCGTTTGTAAACAGTACGAATGTAAGTCATTTAAATCATAAAAAAAATGATTTTTATCTTTCAAAAGTTTCTTTCTTTTTCTTTCAAAAGTAATATCTACTAAATGTACCTACTAAGTGTTATAGAAAATATAAAACTTGAATCCAAAGTATCCAGCTTGATGTGCTGCCCACTGTACCTATATTTTTTTGAAAGGATTTGGAGCATCCATCTCAGAGAAGTACGATTAAGCCTTCAAAGTAAGGTCGGCTTGGCAGTTTGGGCACTTACTGGCATCAATATCCAGCCCAAGGTCTACCGCGACGGTGTTAGACTCAAAATTGCTCTTCAACGTTCATTTGCAGTCCGTCCAGTGCAGTGGTTATGGCCTGCTTGCGCTACAGCGGGGTGGGTTGAAGGCCGGGCAGGGGCAAGTCCTCTCACTTTGCTATTTGAGTGCTTTTAAAACGATTATTAAGAGTGTATTATTTATTATTATACAAGATTGTGATTGGTAGGTAGTATCACGCAATACCTACCTGACTAAATACTTATTCAAGTTTTTTTTGAATTCGTAATAAAGTGACTTTGTCGAAGCGCAAAAAGTTGCCAAAATCACACAACTTGTCCATAGTAAAACCAATTTATTAACTTTAGGAATTAATTAAAAATTAAAAACTCGACTGCATAAAAACTGAACCCGTCGTTTTGTACAGTCGGGTAAAAATGGATTAAGACGAATGTAACTACACCTCGCAGTCCAAAATCCATCAAGCCTATTAGGCTACAGAGCGTGCTAAACGAATCAATAAATAAATACATACACTCGAAAAACATTACGTTCCTTCTGGCACAGTCGGGTAAAAACTAAACTATATTTGTTGATTTATTGAAAAAGTAATCTACAACTACTTAGTTATAACTTTATAAAGAAGGAAATTGGGAAATTACCAATCAGGAGCTCTGTCTAGAGCTACCCGGGTAGGTGGAGTTCGCAGCCGGTACTACGGGTCCAACTATTTGGATCAGGGTACTACGGGGTCGGGGGTAGCCCACCGCTTGCCTGCTGTCGGATCTATCGCCTTCGGCACTCTGGCTTGTCGGTCCCCCGACTGGGTCAAGGACTCGTAGTGGTATGTTGTTAGTTGCAGGGGTTGGGCGTGCACGTGGCGTCTAGGCATCCTCCCCGCGCGCTACTAGTGTTGTCTTAGCCGGCCATGTGGCTCTGGGCAAGAACAACGCGGGACACGTGAGTAACTGCTGGTTTGTTTGCTGGCGGGGAAGCATCTACGGCGCTCGCCTGGATAGCAAGTAGAGCTACGCTAGTACTGCTCCGGCCGATCCAGCCGCGTAGGAGTGAGACTGGATACGTGCGATAAGCGCCGGGAAGTGAGCGTGCCTACAGCTCCGGTACCACACTGGAGCCAGCTTCTGTGGCATCCCGAGCGGGGATCGAACCGCCAGCCGCGAAGCCGCGGGAGATGAGCGTGCCTACAGCTCCGGTACCTACCTGGAACGTAGGTAGTGATATATGACCATGTTGTCGGTGAGTGGGGGCGCTATGCCATAAACCTAGGTAGTTTGGCGTATCTGGTATATGTACGAGACGCCATGTGACATACGGACAAGCCCTTTCGTACATCTACCAGATACGTTAAACTACCAGGTTTATGACATAGCGTCCCCCTTACCTACCGACCCTTGGGGTATAAAGTGAGGGCCGCTATTCCTGCCAACACCGTGAGGCGAGGGCAAGGATCAACTACGGTAGGTCTTGCCGCCAAGACGCTTGTCCTGGTATTCTGCAAGGCCAGGGCCTCGTGGAAGAGAACTACTACCTACAGTCTAGGTAGGTCCCGGAGCTGTAGGCACGCTCACCTCCCTCGCCTTTCGCTGCTGGTGGTTCGATCCCCGCTCGGGACGCCAGAGAAACTGGCTCCCACATCTCCAGTGTGGACGTACGGACATTCCCTCTCGTATATCTACCAGATAAGCTAAACTACCAGGTTTTTGATATAGCGTCCTCACTCACCGACAGCTAGATCATATAGTGAGGGCCGCTATATGTTCCGTTTTTTTTAATTTTGGGTCCGGAACCCTATAAACAGAGAGTTGCGCCGTTGTGCCAAATTGGTTGACGAAGGTACGCGGACCTTAAATTTGCACCAATAACTTCACTAATCAATCAACTGAGACAGTCGAAGTAAAAGTGGCCATCGGGGCGTGATACACACCTGCCGGAATTTCTTGACCAATTACTACTGAACGCACGTGACCAATAGGGTATTTTTCACTTAGTGAAACCAGTTAATTTTGATCATCTGTCTTTATTATTATTATTTATTCTATTAATATTAATTTTGAGATTTTTGTAATATACTAACCTAAATATGGACTACTATACTCGTACCTATGTCTGAAATAAAAAATGATTGAATTATTTATTCTAGACAAAACACGTACAACATGCATTTAAATACATAATCAACCCCAATATGAAACCCCCCCCCCCCCCCAGGGGTTTATCTATCGGGGTATCAGTTCACTTGTTGACAATAAAATTACTATTTTATTCAGAGGTTGAGTTTTTTTTGGCCTTGATTATGGAATAAGTGTTCGATAAGTATTTTTGTTGAATATCTTGAGGTAAATTATTAAATAAGTTTGTCAAATAGTATTTAACGTTTCTTTGTAAATTCGTTTGATCAAAACTATTCATGTTACACAATGTGTAAAGTTTTCATCATCATCATCATATCAGCCGAAGGACTGCTGGACAAAGGCCTCCCCCAAGGATTTCCACGATGACCGGTCCTGCGCTGCCCGCATCCATCGGCTTCCCGCGATCTTCACTAGGTCGTCGGTCCATCGCGTTGGAGACCTGCCTACGCTACGTTTTCCGGTGCGTGGTCACCACTCGAGAACTTTACTACCCCATCGGTCATTTAATCTTATATATAAAATTCTCGTGTCACAATGTTCGTTCCCGTATTCCTCCGAAACGGCTTGACCGATTCTCATGAAAACAAAAAAGCATATTGAGTAGGTCTGAGAATCGGCCAACATCTATTTTATTTTAGGGTAGGGTAGTGTAGGGTAGGGTAGGGTAGTGTAGTGTAGGGTAGTGTAGTGTAGGGTAGTGTAGTGTAGTGTAGTGTAGGGTAGTGTAGTGTAGTGTATGTAGGGTAGGGTAGGGTAGTGTAGGGTAGGGTAGTGTAGTGTAGGGTAGTGTAGGGTAGGGTAGTGTAGTGTATGTAGGGTAGGGTAGTGTAGGTTAGGGTAGTGTAGGTTAGGGTAGTGTAGGGTAGGGTAGTGTAGTGTAGGGTAGTGTTGGGTAGTGTAGTGTAGTGTAGGGTAGGGTAGGGTAGGGCAGTGTAATGTAATGTAAGGCGGTACGTAGTTCGCCGGGACAGCTAGTTAAATATAAATTGAAAATGAATGAGGAAACAAACAAGTCGTAAAGTTTCAGATATTTTCAAAGGTGGTAAGATATATAAGGTCTAACAAAATTACCTGAAACTATTTTAACTGGTGCTTCTACCCATGAAACTGAACAACGTTCCCATGAAGCCCATAGTCAAGTCTCAAAAAAATTTTTGAACTTCCTATACTAAGTTGGCTGATCAGCTGATCGAGTTAGTATGGGAGAGCCAATTTTTTTTTGGGATTTGACTATGGGTTCCATGGGGAAAGTTGTTCAGTTTCATGGGAAGAAACACCAGTTAAAATAGTTTCAGCTAATTTTGTTACACCTTATATAGGTGTTTGCTGAATAATATTTTTTTTAACACGCTTTTTTTAGCTTCTCTTGTAACTATATGTATGTAAGAAAATCTTGGAATCTTAATTTGACCCACTTGCCGGTCTTCGATTAGTATACAATTTAGCACACGCTCTGAGTTCTGATGACAATACATGACTAGCTAAGAAACGTCATTACAAATCCAACATGGCGGCCTCCCCAAGATGGCGGACTGGCTGTTTGAAATCCACCCCCCATGATATGGGTATCGAATGAAAGGGTTTGCTGTCAGGAATACGAAAAAATAGTCACGTGACTTAAATCCAATATGACGGATATCCAAGATAACTACTTAACGTGTTTACTAAAAGCGTGTTTTTTAGTTTTTTAACCTAATTGATGATTTATACTGGCAAATACCCTAAGGTCTAGCTTTTCGTTACGTTGTTGTTTTCTTATTAAACAAGGGGTTAAATATTCAATGCCATACTAGTAACGTGACCAATTTTTTGTCGGTTTCTTAATAAAATTTACAGCTTCTGTAAAAGTTTTTGACAAAGAACTTAACCTAACCCCACCATTCCCTGTGACCATGTATAAGTAGGTAGTTTAACGGAAACCTCCTCCCCCCTAAACTGGTCACGTTGTAAGGTACGTTCCCTAAGGAAGTTAGGCGGCGGCGGGGCTAGTATAGGCTGCAGGCGACTGACGCCCCTCATTCGATGAACGTTACAAAATTTATGACCAGGGGAGCACTGCAGTGAACAGCGGCGGTAGACTAGCTAGGCTGTAGGTGGCTAAGCTTCAATCAAAACTAGATCGGTAGTCGACTGTCAAGTTTTACGATTCCATTGCCTCCACACCTTGTCGCGCGTCGCTTCCACCCCGGTGCGCGGGCGCGCATCTGTGTTGTGTATTCGTTCGTACACAATCACACAATCATCCAGTGCCTACCACAGAAATCGGAATGAGTGTTTATTGTAATAGGCAGACTTCTTTGATGTTCCATTGTCGAGTAGCTCCATAGTAAAACGCTGTTATAAGACGTCAATGCCTTTGCTATACAATTGCGAATTTCTCGACGGATCGATCAGTAGGTATACGTTGCAAATCCTTATTAATATTGTAAATGTGAAAAAGTGTTTTTTTGTTTGTTACCTCTTCACGCTTCAACACCGCAACCAATCTTGAAGAAATTTGGCGTGCAGGTAGCCAATCTCATGGGAAAGGACATAGGCTTCTTTTTATCTCGTGAAAATAGCAGGCCCGATACAGTTCCTGAGGGAACTGAAAAAAGAACCTTTTTTGGTTGATTTCCTTAACATCGCAACGGAGCAACGGATTGTTGTGATTTTTACACAGCATAGAATACTAAATAACATAGCCCGAGATAGTTCCCGAGGGATCTGGGGAAATTCATGTCCAGGCTCGCGCACGTCGGCGGCGTCGGACAACGGATTAACGTGATTTTTTGCATAGAAATAGTTGAGGGGGTGGGAAGTGACATAGACTGCTAATCAGAATAGTCCAATATAGTTCCCGAGGGATCTGGAGTAAACTTCTGTCTACGCTCACCCTCACCCTCAGAGACAGTCATAAAAACGATGGCCACGCTAGTATAGCCGCCGGCAAAATCTAGTTTTAAATGAGATAGGATGGCATTCTTTTTGTAATGTACTCCAAAAATTATTTTAACCGCGATAGGCTAAGTGCATAAGCACAGTAGGTACCAACTGATGTATTATCTTTTATCATCACACAGACGATGCGATGTTACAGACGACACTATTAACGAATGATGCTCTGTTGAAAGAAGGGAAGCTAAAGAAAATGACTACGTACAATCTGTATGGGTGTCCAGTAAGTATAGGTAAATATTGGAGGTAGATCAGATCGTGAACTTTCAGAATTTAAAATTTGTTTTTTAAAATTTAAAATTGAGATATGGCGGTTTTTTAAATTTCATAAAATTGTTACCTTCAGTCGTTTTTTGGGATACTATACAGCTAGAATAAAGGTGAGATTTTGTTTTTCTGTTATATGTTACAGAAGGATCAGGCTATCAAATATTTTTTCGAAAAGGTCACTTTTTTTTCAAGAAAAATTCATTTTAGTTTTAATCTATTTAATGGCGCAAATTTGGCAGGTTATGCTGTAAAAAATGTACAACGCTAATATGGCCCATTGCTTTGAAAAGTTGTGAATTTTGTGTAGATTTCGAAATGGTATAGCACTTATCATTTTTACTATTACAAAAAAGATATTGCTATTTGATTGCAAAAGGAGCCCATTTATTTTGTAATATTTTTTAAGGTTAAAGGGTCAGTTTGTTTGCTTCTAAGTGCGTCTCGTCTGTTCGCTTCTATAACAAACTTTGTACGTCTCTCCTGTTCGCTTCTGCTCCTGCCAGTCAGGACAAAACTCAGTACACCCTCAAGTGATTTCCAGATATGGTGTCCGTAGTCCGTACCCACCACCCTAGGATCATCATATCAGCCACAAATCGTCCACTGCTGGACAAAGGCCTCCCCCAAGGATTTCCACGACGACCGGTCCTGCGCTGCCCGCATCCATCGGTTTCCCGCGACCTTCACCAGGTCATCGGTCCACCGCGTGGGAGGCCTGCCTACGCTACGTCGTCCGGTGCGCGGTCGCCACTCGAGAACTTTACTGCCCCATCGGCCATCTGTTCTACGAGATATGTGCCTATGTGATATGTGATACCTTGGTGAGTGATGCGAGAGCTAAAAGCATTTCGCAAGAGTAGAAAAAAGTTTACTCCTGATCCCTCAGGAATTATCTTAGTTAACACTCTATTCACCCTTTTAATTATTTCTTAATTATTTCTTTGCAAAAAAATCTCGTCAATCCGTTGCTCCGTTGCGACGCCGACGTGCGCGAGCCTAGAAATTATTTTTTGCTCTAACTATATAGATAGAGGATGCTGGTAGTGTAGGACCGGTCGTTGTGGAAGTCCTTGCGGGAGTCCTATATGTGCAGCAGTATAGAAGGCTTGCGGCTGTAACGAATGTGCTCGCGTAAGTCTTTTATATGGCTGCTTCTTAGCGTATTGGCCGCTTTCATAGTTCTGTAGTGGAACACGTTTAGGCAAACGTTGTTTGAGATGGACGCGACGTGTCCTGGCTAAGTGGAGCTTTATTTTTTTTCTTCGGAAAGGAGTAGATAGGAGGACAATGCTCATGCATGCATGCAGACTCACAGTAAAACTGTGCCTACCCACTAAACTTCCCCCTGAAGTGGGTTGTAGTACAAAAACTTTAAATCCTTCATCTGAGCGTAACCACCGGGGGGTGGGGGGCGAGCTAAGTGGAGCCTGCACAAGGTTAGCTGCTGAAAGATAGCGTAACCTAGATAAATCTAACTAGTAGATGGACTAGTAGGTGGCGTAACGGCTAGGGCCGCCGCCTCCTGTCCGGGAGGTCGTGGTTCGAATGCCGCCATTTACCAATGTGATTTCGAATTTAGATTTCATATATACGTTTATCCGACACCCTTATGGTGAAGGAAAACATCATGAGGAAACCTGCACATGCCTGCGAAGAAATTTGCAGGTGGTGTGTGAAGTCGACTAACCCGCATTGGGTCCGCGTCGTCGACTAAGGCCCTATCGCCCTAATTCAGTGTAGGCTCCAGCCCTTCGGTGGGGACGTATATGAGCTGATATAATGAGATGGACTAACGTGGTCTGTATAGTAAGGGAGGTTACAATGCACAATACATCTTGGAATGCAAATCCTCGTCGAATAATGAATGACCGAGTGATCTAGTTACCTTATTATGTTATTCGCATTATTTGTAACTGCCAGCAATGCAACGCTTGCTGCCTACATTCAGTTAGGAACAACTGTGTTACAATATGTAACATATTATGTTTTACGCAGAGCAGGCTGTACAAAAATCTATTAAAATAAGTGCGTTTCCTAAAATTGTTAGGTACATAAATTTGGTAGGTACAAAAAAGAAACTCTAAGCACGTTAAAAAACCGACTTACATCGCAAAAACTTAGTAAAATTGTACATTACTATTTTAACCGACTTCAAAGAGGAGGAGGTTCTATGTTTGACTGTGTATATTTTTAGGTACCTGTGTCTACCGATTTCTCCGTCAATTGTGGACCGATTTTAAAAAATATTTTTTTATTCGTAAGATTATATTGTCTCATATAAATTTTATCAGAATCGGTTAAGTTAAAAACTTATTTAAGCCTAATAAAATAATACTTATTATGGGATAAGTACCTACTTTTTAAGAAAATTAAAATGAACAAAAGAAGTTGTAAAATTGTTTGCGATTGAAGTCAGTTTTATTGACGTATTGAGCGTGGTCAATAATTTTCCAAAAAAAGTACTAAGTACACCAATTTTGATAAAATGAACATGGGAACAACCTGGCATACTTAACTTTCCAAAAAAAAAAGAATAATGAAAATTGGTTCGCAATCTGCGATGATATTGCGTAACAGACATACAAAAAAAACATATTAGTGATGGAATGAGAAACTAATCCTTTTTGGAAATTGGTTGAAAAAATTAATCACCGTGATTGATAAGATAAAAGAACTTGCTTCCATTAGTTCAAGTTAAAAATTTCTAATACTTAATTAGTAAAAAAATACTAATTTATAGTATAGATATGGTACTTAATACTTACTAGTGGTACTTGTATGAGTTTGGTGAGAGTGAGACAAATCACTTGTAGTTTAGAGTTAGTGGCTCTTGCAAGCAGAGCCAACCAATGTCTCCTAACTTCGTAACCTTTTCCGAAACGAGTCGGGCTAATGAGAGCTAGGATGTTATTGTGTGTTGTTTATGGTAGCCTTAAAGACGATAATGGGGATTATTATAAAAGACTAGATTTTGCCAGCGGCTTGCTCGCTTGAACATAGTTTCTATAACTGTCTTCGAGGGTGCGCAAGTAGTAGCGTATAGTAAGTAAGTAAGTAGCATGGAAAAAGTAGCCTTTATGTTAATCCAGGTCCTAAGCTGTCTTCCTACTAAATTTCAGCCAGATATGTTCAGTAGTTATTTAGTTTTCGCGTGAACATAGTTTTTATGTCTGTCGTGCGGTCGAGCGTGGGAACTGAGTCAAGTCTAGATCCCTTGGGAACTATGTCGGGCTATGCTAGATAGTAGTCAATTAGATAATCAGTATTAATTAGCACGTCAATCCTTCGCTTCATTGCGACGTGACATAAATTAACAAAGAAGAGAGAGTTAATAGCTATCCCACGGAAACCACTTAAGAAATCGGGATAAAAAGTAGCCTTTATTTTAATCCAGGTCTTAAGCTGTCTACCTACCAAATTTCAGCCAGATATGTTCAGTAGTTATTTAGTTTTCGCGTGAACATAGTTTTTATGTCTGTCGTGCTGTCGAGCGTGGGAACTGAGTCAAGTCTAGATCCCTTGGGAACTATGTCGGGCTATGCTAGATAGTCAATTAGATAATCAGTATTAATTAGCACGTCAATCCTTCGCTTCATTGCGACGTGACATAAATTAACAAAGAAGAGAGAGTTAATAGCTATCCCACGGAAACCACTTAAGAAATCGGGATAAAAAGTAGCCTATATGTTAATCCAGGACCTAACCTATATTGTGTGCCAAGTTTCATCCCGATCCGTCCCGTGGTTGAAGCGTCAAAGAGTAACAAACATCCATCCATACATACAAACTTTCACATTTATAATATTAGTAGGATTTGCATTGAGGTTACCTAATTATTTTTACTTAGATTCCTATTTTGTTTGTACAAAATCTAATCCCCTGGACCGCCGACAGAAGTGAAAACATACAACTATGAAATAACAGTGGTTTTTATCGTATAAAATAGCGACATGGTACAAGCGAACTTTAATAACGCGAAAATTGCTCAACGCGCCTTAAGAAGTTTTGACTGCAAAAATACTGAAATAGCTAAAATTTAATTACTTTTTTTGAATAAAATTTTCAACTTGAAATAACGTAGCAAGTTTTCTTATACACATTATAAAGGGAAAGGTTCCCTACACCCTACGGACTGAAAGAGTAACAAATGAAGAAGTATTGAAACGAGTACTTAAACGAAAAGAGAAACATAATTGAGACCATTGAGAACAGAAGAGGAAAGATGATAGGCCACCTAATTAGACACGATAATTTTATAAAGAACATAATAGAAGGAAAGATCGAAGGAAAGCGCGGAAGAGGAAGACCTAGAATTGCTTATATAGACCAAGTTAGGTGGAAACGTATGGAGAAATGAAGGAGATAGTGTGGGAGAGAGAGACCGGGAAAGAGCTACACCGACAAGAGTACGGCTCTTAAATTATGATGATGATGACACCCAACGGGTGACCAACAGGGCCCTATCCTCTGTCTGTGCGTCTGTCAGCGGGCTGTATTTCATGAACCGTAATAGGTAGACAGTTGAAATTTTTACAGAATATGTATTTCTGTTGTCGTTATAACAAAAAATACTTAAAAAATAGAAAAAGTGAAAAAATAAGGGGGGTCTCCATACAAAAAACGATTTCTTATAGGTCTAGAAGTATTTTTGATTTAGCTCTACCCTAAAAACAGTAACAAGCATGAAACCTGGTGTGCTTATAGTACTAATACTGAGATAAAACAAAAAATACTAAAAATCGGCAAGTGTGAGTCGCACTCGCGCTAAGGAGTCCGAACTGAATGACAAAAAAAGTATATTTTTGTAGCTCGCGTTGATGTCTTTTGTTTGTAATGTGAATTGGTATCATTGTCATTCAAAGTAAGAGCGTGGCGTAAATAGCGTCGGTGGCGTAACGGCTAGGGCCGCCGCCTTTTATCCGGGAGGTCGAGGTTCGAATCCTGCCACGTACCAATGTGATTTCAAATTTAGATTTCATATGTACCTTTATCCGACGCTCTTACGGTAAAGGAAAAACATCGTGAGGAAACCTGCACACGCCTGCGATGAAACTCGAAGTTTGTGTGTGAAGTCGACCAACCCGCACTGGGCCCGCGTGGTGGTCGACTAAGGCCTGTTCGCCCTGATTCAGTGTAGGCTTGAGCCTCTCAATGGGGACGTATATGAGCTGATATTACTATGTAGTTAGCTGAGATTATTACTGTGTATTTGTAGTAGTGGGGAGAGGTGTGGCGGTGCGGAACCCTCAGAGTGATAGTTTAACTCTACTTGGCCGGCTTTTTCAACCGATTTCCAAAAAAATAGTAAAAGCCGTCGTTTCAGCGTCCTACATTGTTGAAGTGAAAACTTCTTTGGGCGCGTTGGGCATTTTTTGAGATGGGAAAAATACCATTGAACTTGCGACACTGTAACATGAAATGTAATCGACACCGCCAGGAACACTCTGAGGGTCAAAACTTATAAAACTGTATTTGAGATGGGAAAAAACCATTGAACTCGCGACACTTTAACCTGTAATGTAACCGACACCGCCAGGAACACTCTGAGGGTCAAAACTTATAAAACTATATTTGAGATGGGAAAAAACCATTGAACTCGCGGAACTATAACATATTATGTAGTGTAACCGACACCGCCAGGAATACTCTGAGGGTCAAAACTTATAAAACTATATTTGAGATGGGAAAAAAACATTTAACTCGCGGCACTATAACATGTAATGTAACCGACACCGCCAAGAACACTCTGAGGGTCGAAACTTATAAAACTGTATTTGAGATGGGAAAAAAACCATTGAACTCGCGTCACTGTAGCCTGTAATGTAATCGACACCGCCAGGAACACTCGGAGGGTCAAAACTTATAAAACAGTAAAAAGTTTTCACTTCCGTCGGCATTTCCGGAGTGGTTAGGTTTGATTTATAACTCCATTTTTTTCAGCATTAGACAGAAGAAAAAAAAGGTACTTAATGAGGTACACTTTTTGCAAATAAATTTCTAAAATTATTTCCTTCCTGTATCTCTGTACAATTTTATTTTCAAAGGGTATCGCACTCTTCTGTACTCTATTGTAAATATGAAAGAGCAATACTTTTAACTCAAATCACGTCATATTTAAATTTAAAGACTTTTTAAACGTTCAATAAAAAAGAGTACATGATAAAAAACCTAAAGAAGCAGAGGAATAAAACATTAGGCTTGCTATATGAAAAATAATGTTGACTTTTTTTTGCTCTTTAGCACTTTGGCATCAAGGCCACATATATGACACTGCATACTATAAACTCACAATGGTACATATCATATACTTTTATATACTTGCATTTGTGCGTTAATTCATGGTAGGTTCGTCAGCCGCAAAGGTATTATAGCGCCAAATTCAACTCATTTAGCGACCTGTCAACTTTTTGAAATTAATTTAGCTACAAACTATAAACAAATACAACCGAATACAAAGGAGCACACAGTAAAGTTCCAAGATGGCGTAGGTACAAGCTATAATTATTGTAGCTACAATTATACCTACCATACCGTGAATTTACGCACACATGCAAGTACCTATATAAAAGTTCATGGTACGTACCATTACGGGTTTATAGTATTCAGTGTCATAGATGTGGTCTTGATGCCAAAATCCTAGAGCAAAAAAAGGGCAATTTTTTTTTTAATATAGAAAGCCTAATGTATTATTACTCTGCTTCTTTAGGTTTTTTATTGTTTACTCTTTGTAATAGAAATTTTTAAGTCTTTAAATTATATATGACTTGATTTGGTTAAAGTATTGCTTTTTCATATTTACAATAGAGTACAGCAGAGTGCGATACCATTTACCCTTTACCCTAATTATTGGCAACACTGATTATCTTTGTAATAGTAATGGCGTCGCCCGCGCACTGCTGCGCAGGGTCACAGTCGGTCGCCAATCGCCATCTTGGAACTTTACTGTGAGCTCCTTTGTATTCGGTGATTTTTTGTGATTTAACTTTGTTTTTGGACTGTTTCTGTTTTCTTTTACGTTGACCTTAGCTATTGCTATCTCGACTTTGATTGGGCGTAGTTATTTGGACTTACCTCGTCAATTGGTGTCGATAACATCACAAACAAACACCCCGTGTTTTTTCTCATCCGGTAGAAAATGGACGAACCAGGTTCAAGTAGAGTGAAACGGAAGAAAGAGCGTTCTCCACCAAACCTTCTTGTTTCTCCAAAAAAGAAGAGACAAAAGCAAAGTCAACAATGATAACTCCCTACCCAAAATATCAAGAAGTATTCTACACAAAATTCTCGCAAAAAAAACTCAAATTCAAATATGCAAAGCGTAGTCGCAAAAGTGAACCGATGAAAGAGACAGTGATGAAATTTTTGTATGGAGAATCAGATATTTAACCAAAGTAGGGCAGTACAGGAGAAAGTAAAAGAAAATATATTACTTGGATGAAACTTGGGTGAGTGAACTTGGGTGTATGTACCAGTGCATTTATTTTATATAAATACAAATTAAATATTTATGATCCTATGAGCCTAGTCTGCCGTATCTTTGCCGTCCTTTTATAAAGTATTTTGTCACATGTTACACATCATATGCGAGTACTGTAGGTCTCGCTCGATTTTTTTTTATTGTAAATTCTTCTATATTTATTTTCAGGGTTAGAAGATGGATTTGTGGAAAGAGGGGAATTGGTGTTTTAAGGTAAAAAACCTGACGGAGACTATCACTCTGAAATGCTTTCAACTTTGATTATTGGTTTAGAGGGCTCTACGGCAAAATTGAAACAGGCGCCATTATTGTGATGGACAATGCACCTTATCACTCCCGACGCGTTAGCCAAGTTCCTACTTCAAAAACGAAGTCAGAGATTCAACAACATCCATTTCCAGGATAGTGAAGTGCGGCCCAACTTTTTATTAAAAGTTAAAGATGTAAGATACTTACACCAAGCCTATGCAGTTGATGAGCTTGCAAAAGAGATGGAGTTTACAGTGGTGCGATTACCACCATACCACTATGAACTTAACCCCATTGAGCTCATTCGGGTTCAAGTAAAAGGATTTATTGCGAAAGAAAATAAAACATTTAAAATGAATGAAATTATAATGTTACTTCCCGTGCTCTTTTCTAGAATTACTTCTGATAATTGGAAAAAATGTATTGCCCATGTTATAAAAGAGGAGCAGAAAATGCTCAGTCTTGACAGTGCCATAATGTGGTAGAACGTTTTATTATCCATGTCGGTGATCCTGATCGGAATCACAGTCTGAGTCCGACTCAGATGATGACATTGATGTTGTAAATTAAAATAATTACCAAATGTTGCTCTTTTATTTGTCATTATCATGAAGGACGTCCACTGCTGGACAAAGGTCACGACGAGAGGTTCTGCGCTGCCCGCATCCAGTGGCTTCCCGCGACCTTCACCAGGTCATCAGTCCACCGAGTGGGAGACTTACATACATGCTACGTTATTCGGTGCACCGTCACCACTCGAGAACTTTACTACCCCAACGGCCACCTGTTATACGAGCTATGTGCCCCCCCCCCACTCCCGCTTAAGTTTAGTAATTCTGAGAGCTATGTCGGTTACTTTGGTTCTCCTACGGATCTCCTCGTTTCTGATTCGATCACCCAGAGAAACTCCGAGCATAGCACGCTCCATTACCCTTTGGGTGACCTTGAGCCTTGTTATGAGGCCCACAGTAACCTACCATGTCTCAGTTCCATATGTCATCACTGGCAACACACGCTAGTCGAAAACCTTGGTCTTAATACACTGCGGTATCTGACGGAACGCTGCCCAGTCGAGTTGGATTCGACGATTGATCTCTTTCTCGAAGTTGGACCTGCCTAACTGGACTGTTTGTACCAGGTACACATATTCGGTAACAACTTCGAGTGTAGAGCCTCCAACCTTCAGAGGAGTAGGTATGACAAAGACGTTTGACATAATTTTCGTGTGGTCCACGTTCATTCTAAGACCTACTTGTTGAGAGGCTCTACTAAGGCCATCAAGCATTGTGCCTTAGTCGTCCATAGTCTCAGCCATGACTACGATATCGTCAGCGAAGCGAAGGTGGGTGGTGTACTCGCCGTTGATATTGATGCCGAGTCCACCCCAGTCCAAAAGCTTAAAAACAGGGCGCCGATGAACAGTTTCGGAGATATACCGTCTCCCTGTCTCACCCCTCGCTGCAGCCGGATAGGTTCCGAGTTTTGATCCTGGAGGTGAACCGACATGGTGGCGTTTTCATACAAACACTTCAGTACCTCAATATATCGATCGATAGTCAATTTGGCACAGCTGGAGAGACTGTAACATAGCCCAAGTTTCGACCGAATCGAAGGCTTTTTCATAGTCCACGAGCGCCAAGCATAGTAGCTCATTATACTCTTCGGTCTTCTGTATAATCTGCCGCAGCGTATGTATGTGGTCTATTATACTAAAGCCCTTTCAGAACCAGCTTGTTCGGGAGGTTGGAATTCGTCAAACCTGTATGCGAGACGATTTGTAATGACTCTCCGAAACAGCTAGTAAACATGGCTTATATATATTATTATATATTATACATGTTTTATTTGTCACTCAAATTAAAAATTCAAGTGATCAAGAAATCACGCTGCCTGTCACGTAAGGTTCTTCTCTAAGGTTCCATAGTCCTAACGAGGAACCCATATAAGATTGTTTGTTTTCATTCATCCGTCTTTCACAAACAGTCAAACACCCATAAAGTTCCAACAGGATTGCATGAAATTTGGCACAATCAAATATACAATTTTCGTTTTTTTTAGTTCACAATTGGTAAGCCCTTGACGTCACCTCACCTGATGGTAAGCGACGATGATGCCGAAGATGGAAGTGGGCAACAATGCTATAAACACTGACGACTTAGATAACATGGTGGTACCTAGCCAGACGGTCTTAGAAAATGCCCTATCACCAACCAAACCGAATCTTATAAAGTTGATCCCGCTTGGATTCGAATCCAAGACTCCTGGTGTAAAGCGAGTGGACTAGCCACTACGTCATGGAATAATGATGTACCGAGATAAGTACTTTTGAAGTCAAATACTATGGAAATGCGCTTGGCCCAAAATGCACTTGAACATTTTTTTCCTAACCTTAAGTACCTACCAAAAATGTATGACAGAATGTCTGTTTCATATACTAAAATTAGTAGCGCTGAGCCAAAAATAACTCATTATTAATAGGCTATGCTATGTTACATTCGACAGTGGCGCCTCTAGCGGAAAAACTTGGCGATCTTCTTGATTTGGTACCTTTGGTTGACAACCTCTGACGGTTTGTTTACCTTATTTCTAAAGCTAAAAAAAATAGAGTTATATATGGTTGTGCCAAAATTAGTATGTACTAACATACAGTATGGACACTCCCTGCCGCTCTCTAGATAGCGACCTCACCCCCTCGTCACCCAGATTGATGCGAATTGGTTACAGTTTGGTTATCGAACGTATAGGATTTCGGCGTAATTTTGTGTGTTCCGTCATTCGATTTTTGAAATGTCATTTCTTGCCCTTTGTATGAAGTGCGTGAATCTAAGGTTTCGTAGCATTCAAGCAGAGCCTGGTCATTTTCCTATCCCACCTTATATTTAATAGTTATTAAGATTTTAAAAATAAGTAGTTTTAATTTTTTATTTTTTTTCTTGCATTGTATTACCTGTTTTTTTTGCTTGTGTGTGCTCTGAATAAATGCTTATCTTACCTTAAGTGTCCGGGGTGTGGTTGTGCCCTGTCGCAATCCGCGTAAGTGATCTCCATTCGAGTTTGATCGGAATGATGATGATCATTACATAGTCATTAGCTGTGGCGATGGCGATGGCGATGGCGATGGCAGCGAGTGCTCGGCGACTCGCCGTTTCGTCACGATGCTACTCATCGACCTTCGTTCAAGGCTATCAAACAATAGATATGCCTTATTTATGCTAATTGTGTATTATTTTGAAAATTTAATGTTTGTACTAATAGAACTTAGTAGAATTAAGATACTATCTAGTCGCATCCTTAACCCAATTGTGGTGACCTCTGAAACTGTCATGGAAAATTATAGTGTGCTTCGATGAATAGGGACTGAAATTACTAGTCTGTCCTCATGAGAACTGAGATGGAGGAGGCCTTTTTTAAATCACCTCATACCGCTTTGAACGCTACTATCTAGGTAGAAAAACGTCCACTGCTGGACAAAGGCCTCCTCCAAGAATTTCCACAACGACCGGTCCTGCGCTGCCCGCATCCATCGGCTTCCCGCGATCTTCACCAGTTCGTCAGTCCACCGCGTGGGAGGCCTGCCTACGCTACGTTTTCCGGTGCGTGGTCGCCACTCGAGAACTTTACTGCCCCAACGGCCATCTGTTCTATGAGCTATGTGCCCTGCCCACTGCCACTTCAGTTTAGCGATTCTGTGTGCTATGTCGATCACTTTGGTTCTCTGCGGTTTCTGATTCGATCACGCGAGAAACTCAGAGCACAGCACGCTCCATTGCCCTTATGGTGACCTTGAGCCTTTTTATATTGTCATTTTTGTGGATAGCATGCCTATAATAATTAAAAAAATATAAATCTTCTTTAACAACAATAATTTGTAATTGTAATTTTTGTAATTGTAAATATTAACATAACAATAGAGCGTCTTAGCGTATAGAGAAACTGTAAGCTCTTATTGTAAATTGACCAATAAATAAATAAAGAAATTATGAGGGCCATATAGTAAGTGACCATGTCTCAGTTCCATAAATATGATGATGAAGATGATGATCTATAAATGTGTAAAAAGAAAACCGGCCAAAAGCGAGTCAGGCTCGCGCACCAAGGGTTCAGTACCACCACAGTATATATATTAGTACTAACGGTACCACCTCACAATACGTATAATATTTGAGTTGTATATTTACAAAAAAATATAAAAAAACCGACTTCAAAAATAAATTCACTCAAAAGTATGAAATAATATTTTTAAATATGAATACACGAAATTATTTATTTATTTCTAGATTTTGGCAGCGGTTTCACTCGCGTGAATATAGTTTTTGTGACTGGCATCGAGCGTGGAAAAAGGTTGCCTCTATGTTAATCCAAGTCCTAATCTGTCTACCTACCAAATTTCAGCTAGCTACGTTCAGTAGTTTTTGCGTGAAAGAGTAAGAAACATCCATACATACAATTATAAGTAGGATTTATTTATTCATAAAATGTATTGCAGCATAACAGTGCAGACCAAGACGCTGCAGAATCAGAAACATTGAATTAAACATAATTATAAGCTCCATCGATACAGCATATCTGCATCACTCAGCAATACAGGGTGGGGCAAAAGATATGCATCGGTTTTGAAGAGCCATAGAAAAAAAGTATTAGATTTATATAAGTGCGGTTTATTTTATTCTAGTCACTATGGGATGCCATTTGTTACATAATTTTGAAAATGACATGAACAAGATGGCGGCCATCAAAAGCGATACACTAATGAAAAACAGCAAATGCGTTATGTTTTGTCTTGGTAAACTTTTTTCACCAGGTTTGGAAGAATTAAGTGAGGGAGAAAACCAATTTGGGAGACAAATGGTTCCAGCAAGACAGGGTGACAACTCACATAGCTCGAATTTCAATGGTGAAATTAAATAAAATGTTTTGCGACTGGTTTCTCTTAGAGGTGTCGTGAGGTGGCCTGCATGCTCGCCAGATTTGAGCATTTGTGACTTCCTTTGGGTTTACCTGAAGGAAAAAGTTCTCAACATCGTCCTCACATCTTAGATGAAGGTAAGGGAGGAAATAACCGCCATACCCATTGAAATGTATGGGAAAATCACCTTCATCAGTGCATCGCTGCTGATGTCCGCCATCTTGCTTGTGTAAATTTAAAAACTTGATATAACAAATGGCATTCCATAGTGACTTGAATAAAATAAACCGCACTTATATTGTTCAAAAACTTTTTTTTCTGTGGCCCTTAAAAACCGATACATATGTCTTCGCGTGACTCAACGGCATTCTTAAGATCGTCAGCAAAAACTAAGCCTAGGTAATCCTTAAAAAACTTAACTTTGCAGTTGAAAAAGTGTTCACCCATACATTGGCATACGTCAGGGTCAATTATCCACCTGCAGATAAACCTAAGTTTGTAATCACAAAAATTAAATATTACGATTTTCGAATTTTTTAGGGTTCCGTACCTCAAAAGGAAAAAAGGAATCCTCATAGGATCACTTTTATTGTCTACTATTATTCCCGGCGAATTTCTTTCCACCTTACACTACACTACACTACCCTTCCCTACCCTACCCTACCCTACACTACCATACACTACACTATACTACACTACACTACACTACCCTAGCCTACCCTACCCTACCCCTACACTACACTACACTACACTACACTACACTACCCTACCCTACCCTACACTAAACTACCCTACCCTACCCTACCCTACCCTACCCTACATAAGAACCTTCTCCTGACAATAACGAACTCGACAAATAAGAATTAGCGAAATCGGTCCAGCCGTTCACGCGTGATGCCGTGACTATTTATTGTACTGTGCCGTGACCAAGGGCAATTGGGATTCATTTTTCATTCATAATAATTCATTCATCTATAGATGCATAAAATAACTAGAATATTATCCGTCTGTCTGTCAGTCTGCCTGTAATGTTGTCAAGACTTTTTTTCTCTGGAACGCATGGAGTATCAATTTGAAATTAATATTCAATCAAGCTTCTAAAAAAGAAAAAAAAAACATACGAAAGATTCGGTCATTTTAGGCCCATTTATAAGGGATCATCAAAATCATAAAATTTAGCAAGAAGCAGAGTCTCACAGCACAAAAAGGAAAAGTCCCAAAACTTTTCTTTAGTTGTATTACATAGAAAATATTTTGTGCGGTTACGAACTAACATTTATTGTTTTTGCTCTATCGTAAAAACAGTAACACATACAATTGTCAAACTTGGTGTAATTATAGTGCTAATCCTCAAGTATAACAAAAATAACGAAAAATGGGCAAGTGTGAGTCGTGCTAGCGCTAAGCCAAACTGAATGAAAAAGAAGCATTTTTCTGACGCTCGCGTTGATATCTTTTGTTTGCAATGAATAGGTATTAATATTATACTCGTGAGAAGAGACGGGGTGGAACGGAACCCTCGGTGCTCGAATCCAAATCGCACTTGACCGGTATTTTTACTTCTCCTTGTGCTGTAAGACCCAGAGACCCAGCTTCTTCATGGTTCTAGATCAACCGGAAGTAATCTAATTGTTTTGATTTACTTGCGAGTGATAAAACCGACGACGACGATGACCTGGTAAAGATCGCGGGAAGCCGATGGATGCGGGCAGCACAGGACCGGTCGTCGTGGAAATCCTTGGGGGGGGCCTTTGTCCAGCAGTGGACATTTTTCGGCTGATATGATGATGATAAAATATGGGACATAAATGGACGTATATTTTTATTGTGTTGACTTAGAAGTTTAGTTCTTTTATATCATTTCAACTTTATACCTCAACGTGTTTCTGAGAAAAAGAGTCTTGACAGACAGACAGACAGACGGAGAACGAAGTGATCCTACTTATGAGGGTTCCTTTTTTCCTCTTGAGATAGGGAACCCTGAAAATTGGTGTCTTATTTATCATTCATCATCATTATATCAGCTAAAAGACGTCCACTGCTGGACGCAGGCCTTCCCAAGAAAGGATATCCACAATGACCGGTTACGCTGCCCGCATCCAGTGACTTCTGCGACCTTCACCAGTTCGTTGGTCTACCACCTCAAAGAGGCCTGTCTACGCTACGTCTTCTGGTTCGCGGTGGCTACTGAGGAACTTTACTGCCCCAACGGAACTACTCATCTATTTATATACCTACTAACTGACCCGGCGAACTTCGTAGCACCTCAGAAATTCTACAATACACTACACTACAAGATTTTTTTAAAAAAAACCTTGTCCTGACGTTATCGAACACAACAAAAAATAATTATCAGATGTGGTGCAGTCGTTCGGAAGTTATGCGCTTACATAGGTACATTTCGGTGATTAATTTTTTTTTATTTCTATGGATTCTACTAATCTATACAAAACGTGTAAAAATTGGGGGTGTCGAAATTTTAATATGTTTCAACTCCTTCTTCACTCGTTTCGTAGGTCGTCTTGTAACAGTTTCTACGTTTACTTATCGCAACTGTTCTTCCTTTTCAGTGATGATGACGACACGAGCCGTCTCCTAAGGCAGCTGAGCCGAATTAACCGGCCGCTGGGCGTGACCTTCCCGCAGATGATCCGGCTCATGGGCCAGTGTCAGCAGGTATCCACGGTAAACACTGATAGTATACCTATCTAACACGCTGGATTTCTAAGGCAGCTGGGCCGCATCAACCGGCCACTGGGATTGACCCTCTCCGCCACGGATCAGAGTGCTCCCCGCAGATGATCCGGCTAATGGGCCATGGTAAACACGGCTAGTCTATCTAACACACTGAGTTTCTAAGGCAGCTGGGCTGCATCAACTGGCCGCTAGGCGTGGCCTTTCCGCAGATGATCCGGCTAATGGGCCAGTGTCAGCAGGTATCCACGGTAAACACTGCTAGTCTATCTAACACGCTGAGTTTCTAAGGCAGCTGGGCTGCATCAACTGGCCGCTAGGCATGGCCTTTCCGCAGATGATCCGGCAAATGGGCCAGTGTCAGTCAGCAGGTATCCACGTTAAACACTACATAATACACTAGGTTTTTTACACAACTGCCAAAAAACGAGGAAAATGTTTTTCGGTGTAGGTATGTATGTCCGTTTTTTCAGCTCAGAGTTTCTAAGCACTCTTTATTTTGCCGTGTGAAATAATATCTGTCTGTAGTTACTAATCTAAAGGACGAGACGCGAGTATAATGGTAACAAACAAACACATTTTTACATTCATAATATTAGTAAGGATTGCAACTTACAAGTACTGAATCCAAATGTATGGACATCATTGCTAATATTGATCACTGCCTGTGCCAATTTCAATTTCAATTTCAATATTTATTAATAATTTAAAGCAAATTACAAGTCATTTTAAACATAAGATTAGTCATAAGTTAGTTATATTTTATTTTAACCTAATTAAATGTTATAAAGTATTTCGCTGTTATTACAGTATTTTATTCAAAAAAAACTCGTCAACAGTATAATAAGCCTGTGCTATCAAAAAGCTTTTTAGTTTGGCTAAGAACACAGAGTTGCTCGGTGCGTCTCTAATGTCAGCCGAAATTGAATTATAGATTTGCCAGTTGCTAGTGGGAAAATGAGTTTGTCTAAACTAAAGCTGATAAAAAGTATCTGCGATCGACAATATCTCAATCTAGGTAAATTTACAAACTTGGCTACTTGGTCCATCGAGAATGAAATTGGGGAAAACATAGACTTTGGTATATGTACTAGTAAAAGAGTTCGCCAATAGAAAGGCCAGAAAACTAAAATAGTATTTTTTTTATAGTTATTTTATTATATCCTCTGCATTTTTTTCATATGGGTCAGATAGGGGGCGCCGTAGATATCTCGCCCTGGGCGCTGGTAGTGCTAAAACCGGCACTGAATTTATTCACTATGTTTGGGTAAATAATTATTTATCGATCGTAATTTACTTTAAGAGCATAACGAAATAAGGCGTCGGTGGCGTAATGGCAAGGGCCGCTACCTCCTGTCCGGGAGGTCGTGGTTCGATCCTGCCACGTACCAATGTGTTTTCGAATTTCGATTTCATATGTACGTTTATCCGAAGGAAAACATCGTGAGGAAACCTGCATACGCCTGCGAAGAAACTCGAAGGTTGTGTGTGAAGTCGACCAACCCGCACTGGGCCCGCGTGGTCGACTTAGGCCCGATCGCCCTAATTCAGGGTAGACTCGAGCCCCTCGGTGGGGACGTTTATGAGCTGATGTGAGTGAGCAAAACGAGATGTTAAATATTTGAATTACATTTTAAATTGAATTGTGATTAAAATTTTGGTGGTTATTAACTATTTTTGGGTTAACGATGATTAGTTTGGAGTCATTTGCTCCATTAAGATAATAGCAAGATGTAACAAATTCGGTTATAATTTCACAATAAAATTGAGTTTTAATTTTGGTGCCAAAAATATTATATGATCGACCATTTATTATTTTTGGCAGTCAAAAGAGTTTTTTTGATGTTATATTTTACTATATCTAGAGTGAAGTTAAACATAAGCCATTTTTGTTTATCCGACTATGGTGTTGTCACTTGGCTGTATGAGATTTGTGTTCTGTGCCTCTTAGTACCTATGTATGTTACAAGATTGTTTCAATTAAAAAAAATACTACTGAAATTATATAGCAGCTTCCCGGCTCGTTCTGGTTTTGGTTTAATTTTAAATTTTTTGACGATCTTGTAATCACGTATTTCTTATATTCTTTTAAAAAACGTAAAGCGTATTACGTAGCGTGTTCAAGTAGAATGATGTTTTGACTTCTCTTACTAAATTGATCAACTAGTCAACTTTAATTATCCACCACCCGAACTATGGTTTTTGAATTTAGACCAGCTGATTGCTAGCTCTGCCACAAAGCTAATGAATATTGAGGTATTTTTAGGTCATGTTAAAGATTGCTTACCAACTAATTAATCGTCACTAATTGTCATAGGTGAGCTATCTTATCTATAGCTTACCTATTATTTATTTACTTATTTATTTATTCTCATAGGCAGGTAATAGGTAGGCAAGCACTTACTTATCTCATAACGTCTATCTTTACTTAACCCAATGATGCAAACTTTGACCTAGCTAGAATGCCTAACGACTTTAACTTTGAAACTGCAGTGAAATTACTCAATAGCGCGCACGATTGCTTAGCTGATATGTTTCCAAGAATCACTATGCAGAATACTCATGTCGAGAACGAAACAATACATATAAAGTGGTTGAACTCGTTGTTTGGACTTTATCTGGACAATGCGGTTTACTTACTGATCGTTGGGAACTCCGCGAAGCAGTTCAGTACCCACCCACCACCGCGGATCCAAGTCGATCAAACCTTGCTCCTAGTCGACTCTTGGAAAATTTCCAGTCTGGATTGAGAGAAACGCGGACATAGATAGGAACAGTAAAGTTGTCTCCGTCTTTTTCTTTACGTGTTAAGAGTAAATAAAATAACCACACTTTTTCAATGGTTTTTCGTTTCAATTAAAAACTACAATAAAAGTAAGTATAAAAAATAATAAAATTTCTCACTTTGTATTATCATAAAAAATATTGTTATATACAGAGATATGCTATATATAAGGGGAGGTAGATAGGTTACATGCGTCTAAAAAGTGAAGCAAAAAAAAGATGCCAATTGGCATCTCTTTTCTTAGTAACATTCAGTGCAATTAAAGGGAACTACCTATAACATTGTGTGTGTAAATGGCTTCGATTTTTAAATGTTGTTTGTTAGTGCATAACCCATCTATGGTAACAAATCTCTGGTTATATATGTTTTTTTTATTTATACTTCAAAATATTAGTCTTAACTAGAGTTGGAAGTAACGGTGTAGACCTATCTTTGGGATTTTTTTCTAACGAGCCAAAACTGCTCAATCGTATTTCTAATAGCTTTTGACTTTAGGGAACATCATCAAAAATAAGGGTATTTTTTTTTTCAACCCTGGGTTTTCTATCGTTTAGTAGTAATTGACGTGAAAAATAACGAAAATCTGTAATATTACCGCCTTAATACGATTGATTAGTTGGATTGCAGACTGGCGAAGGAGTGGGTGATTTTAATACCTAAGCAAATTAATAAAGAAATCAGGGGCACGGTAGTGCCCCCCGCCAATTCGACTAGACAAGCACGGCCGTACACCCATTTCTCGAAGCAACTCATCGCATTTTTGAACTCTTATTATCTTTGTTAGGGACTAAAGAAACTGCCTGAATTTAACTTTGTATAAAGGTGGTCTATATATTTGGGTATCTACTCATCAAACTGAAAAACTTTTGTTCTCAAGCGATGAAATCGCAAAAAAAAATTTGAACTCTTCATACAAATCGATCAGCTGATAGACCGATTTTAAACATTTTTCTATGGAGTGTCGAAATTTTTTTTTTTATTGACTATGGGTTCCTAGGGAAAAGTTTTTCAATATGATTAGTAGATGCCCCAGCTAACGACACCTACACCAATCGTGTTACACCCTGTATAGGCCACTTCCAGGTAACAAAACTTGAAATTTGGTATGAAGATAGGTAATTGGACGTACCTATACAAGGTAAAATTCGAAAACGGCCGGGTCATAATGAAATGTTTAGATTCTTGTAATTGCTCTCTATGGGCAAAAAGATAACGTATTCAGATTAGGCGTGGGAGTGGTACGTCCATGCTCGTCACAAGGAGGTTCGTGTTCGATTACCGGCGACGGGGTCCAACATTGTAGAACTTGGTTTAGTTAGGGGCAGAGCATTTTCTTAACCCGCCTGGCTAGCTACCAACATCTTGTTTAGTCTGCTGCCAAGGGTCGTGTGCGTTGGGGAATCCTGGAGATTCCGTATTTGGCATGTATTTTATCAATCACTTTATACCATAAGGTGAGATGATGATGCAATAACTTGCCAATGTAGTTTAACCAGTTCAACTTTCCAGTTTATGATAACGAGATGCGATGTTAAAAATCTGAAGAGTTTGATGTTTTGTCATTTTTAAGGTTCCTTACCTCAAAATGAAAAAAAGGGAACCAATTATAGGATCCGTCCGTCCGTCTGTCTGTCAAGACCTTTTTTCTAAGACAAGCTTGGAGGAATAAAGCTGAAATTAATTTTAAATACTTTGGCTTACAGTCCTTTAGATAGAGCTGTAAAAAATAAGTAAATAATATAATAATAAAATATGCGGTCAAAAATACGTCCATTTATGCTGCATATTTTGACGAATTACCTACAGTTATAGTCACCTACAAGTTGCCTCTCTTTCTATCACGTAAGTCTTATCTCTTCTGGCTACTGAATTTGCGCTATTCAGGGGGCCGCGCGGCGTAGGCGTTAGTAGTAACTATTTACTAATCTGTGGCGTTAGTACTAATATATAATATACTTTGGCTTAGGTACAATTTCATGGCTACAGCAAGGAGTGCGACAGGCCTGGTAGTACTTGGGAATCTGCTGCTGTGGTCAGTGTGGTCTCACAAGCAAGCTCATCATTGCGGAGGCTGCCTTGGCAATTTATTATTATCATGTACAACATATTTTGTCTTCCTTATCTTTGGCAAGGTCGTACGTGACTGCCAAACTGATTGTATTCATAACAGGGAAGCCTTGTTTTACACACAAAGAAATAAAAACGCATTATTGTGTCCTCAGCTTTGATTAATTGTTGTCATATCATTTCCTTGCAAACTAAACTAGTTAGTTAAGTAGAAGGTACTTTCCGAAAGGTTTTGTTTGTTTGTTTTAATTAAGAATTACTCGGTCAGTGAATCTATGAACGTGGGAATGTTTTTGTATTTTTTTAAATCCCCAATTGATAAGCCTTTGGCATCATCTCATCTGATGGAAGTGACGATGATGCCGAAGATGGAAGCGAGCTTACTAAGATTCCCTACAACGCAATTGAGATATGTTATCTACAAGCCGGGACACATCAATGATGTTAACACTGATGTCTGGCGGCAAGAGTTAGATAAGATGGTGTTAGCTAGACAGACGGGCTATGAAAATGCTCTGCAACCAACCAAACCGAGTCCTTACAAAGTTGACCCCGCTGGGAATCGAACCCGCGACCTCCTGGTGTAAAGCGAATGGACTAACCATTACGCCACGGAGGCGGTTATTGGAAATGAGTTAGTATATTGGCACCAAAAGATTAAGAGATTTCTCTTACTTTGGGTGGCCTTTTCTTATCATGGGCTAACACTTTTTACCAAACAATTTTGAATTTTGACCTGAACTTAACCCCATAGATTTTTTTTAGTGGGGATGCCTGTAAGAAAAAAAATACGAAAAATCAATTAGGAATGAAAACGATCTAAGAATAAGGATGAATGCTGCAGATCAAGAATTATCTGAAGTGAATCTACGAAGACTAAAAACTTCTTTTTTAAAATGATGACGATTATGTGTAAGAGTTGGTGGAGTTGGAGGTAGACAATTTGAAAACTATTTTAATTTCAAAACCGTCTTTCTTTTAAAAACCAAAAACTTATCAAGTAAAGTGGGTTACAGATAAAACAAAACACTTGTACTGAAATCCGACACCTAAGCCTGGCACATAAGATTTACTAGTGTAATGCTTCATGTGTAGCCCAGTATAATAATTTACCAAGAGTTTTGACAAAATCTCAGAACTTGATTTTTTGATAAAATCAGCCCCTTCCGAACATAAATAACAATTTGCTCGTAGTTTAAAAATAAAATGTGCAAGTGTTGTACATTTTTTTAATTGGTATAAAACAAGCAAGTTTTTCAAGTATGTTTTCCAAAATTGCCACATACATTTTTTATTCACCATTACTGTTTAAAGTTTATAGACAGGAAAAAAAAAGTGATTTTCTGATAAAATTACTATTTTCTGTGGATGTTTGATGATAATAACGGACAGAGTAACTATGTATTCCATAGTGTTTTAATCTAAAAAGTTATTAATAATAGTTACCTTTTTGAAAAAGAGAGCCAGAAGAATGACGCAAGGCGGTTATTTTTATTTATTTCCAAAAATCTGGTTTATCTAAAAATCTATATGATTTTGCGGAACATATGTTGTGTTAATTTGACCTAAGCTATACACTAGTATATGTATGCATTTAAGATTTGGATGGTAGCAATAGCAACCTAAACAAATTGCTCAAATGTTGCTCAGAATTTTTTAAATGTAATAAAGGGGTGATTTTCCCCACAGATAACAATATGCCGTCACTGTGAACGGTAATTGTCTAATGGATGAACTTGATTTATTGTTTCTTCAGGTTATGGGCTTGATGTCCCAAGGGACTTGGTGCCTAAAAGATGAATAAGCAATCGCTATAAACGTTTCTTCGTTCAACATTTAGGTACCCATTAATTTAATAGTGACTAAACTATGAACATAGCTCTTCCATTACTGAAGCAGTAAAATTATATAAACATAATAAAAAAATATGTATATAAAATGCACGAAAACTTCATGTTTATTATAAATTAGCTCTGCTGTCTCGGCGAACTTCGTACCGCCTCACAAACTTTACTCTATTATACACTACACATTACATTACACTGCATTGCACTACACTACATAATATGTATGGAAAATATATGGGAAAATGAATTTTCTTCTCTTTTTTTCTTTAAAGTTTTTCGATGTTTTAATAGTTATTCTGCTATTCGGGGTACGTAGCTGTACTTGAGCTATAAATGGTGTAACTAACCCGACTTTGTTTTACTTAAGAAAAATGATACGTTGAAAACTCTTTTTGTACACACTAATTAAAAATAAACACAACATTAAACTATAGATAGATAGATATGTTACGATTTATTCATAATAAAATAACACCTTATGAGAACAAGCACTTAGTGATGCACTCACCTTGATATACTCTCCATAAAAAAACCGTTTTTTGGCACAATGTCCTTTTTTGACGGCCGATTGTGATTTTTTAATTGACAAAAAAAAAGAGTTAACTACCGCTTGCAGAAAACCCTGTTGTGAGATGCATAGATTTCTTCAAAATCTCATATTTCTATCAATTATCCAGCTGTTGGGGGGTGTTCCTCTTTTACTACACTACCACAGTATATATATTAGTACTAACGTAACACTACCCTGCAAACAGCTATTACCTAAACTTATTTAACAGCGATGGTCGTTCCGTCCGTTGTAAGTACATAATTACATCACAGTTTACAACAAAAACACTGATTAGGCTACGAGACGAACTACTTGGTATTAGCACAAATGATCTTAATAGATACGGTAATGGCAATTTTATTGAAACAAGCAATGCGTGCGCATCTTTACTGCTGTAGAAACGATTATCGCATTTAGAGTACCTAGGTAATCGTGGATTTATGTATCTGATCAGTGATCACACCCCTGCAGTACCTACCTATTTACCTATAACTCGAGTCTATGCCTCATTTTCAGGTGGAAGGTGCAGAACCCTCGAACGAGGCGTCGCGCAGTGCGGAGGCGGTTAGCGCGTGGCGCGCTGAGAATGCGGCGCGTGCGAGAGCGCGCCTTGACGCGGGCGGCGCGCATGCCGGGCTGCTGGGGGGCAGTCCGCTCACGCTGCTTCAGGGGATAATTCCTGGTAGGTGTAACGTGTAACCACAGATGAGATACTAGTTACTTCGTAAGTGTAACGTTGGAGGAGGACGCAGAGAAGGAAAGAGAGACGAGCACGTTGGGCTCGTCCTAGGCAGGCATGGACAATAGACTTCGCTTCGGAGAGTTATTTATAGCTATCCAAGTAGTTGAAGCGTCGGTGGCTCAACCGGTAACGACTCGGTCCTCCTAACTAGAGGTGCCGGGTTCAAATCCGGACGGCCAATGTATGTACCAATGAGTTTTTAGAAACTTACGTACATATAATCACCGATTGCTTTTACGGTGAAGATAAAATTGTGAGGAAACCTGCACACACCTGCGAAGAAACTCGAAGGTTCTTGCACCGCACTGGCCCGCGTGGTCGACTAATCCGATCGATCGCCCTAATTCAGGGTAGGCTGGAGCCCCTAGGTGGAGGCGTATATGAGCTGATATGATGATGATGATCCAAGTAGTAGTTAATTTATTGAGCAGATGATGAACTAGTGGTGATTTATAAGGACGCGGTGGCTTACTTGCCGAGTTGAATCTCTTCTCAGTGCTGCAGGGAGTCATTCAAGATAGGTAGATAGCAATCTGAAGGTAATCGAAGGGTATGGAAACACAGGGGGGGGGGGGGGGCGCGCTCGTAAAAGAGCTCGCGTATGTACTCTGTGGCAGGATATTCCACCATTCAATTATCTCGTTATCCTTATTTAGTAACTTTATAAGATAATTATCTATTTGAATAAAACAAGAAACTTTAGTTTAATACTTTCTTAGATCGTCTACAAACACTCCCTAGTCTAGGGCTGCCATCGTTCCGTTACACTAATGTCCCGGTTTGAAGCATTGTGTCCCGGTGTCCCGGTCAACAAGTCATTTGACCCGGCATGCACACAATTCGCAAGCTACCCCTGTGTAGTAAAATGGAAATACTTGAAAAACCGAAGAACTGAAAAGAAAAGAAAATCTTCTTAAAATATTTCACTATATTTTTGCAATCCCAGGCCACATTGCTCACGTAGAACGAGTGTTTTCGTTAATTTCAGTGCAGTGGACGAAAGAACGAAAATCACTCAGTGTAAGCGCAGTCGCAAGCATCATTCAATGCGTTTATAATTATAAAATAACGTGCACAGAATTTTGTAATTACGTTAAAGGGGAAAAGGAATTACTGAAAAAGGTCAAATCTACCGAAAAATATGAGTGGGCAAAGAAAAGTGTCACCGAGAACGTAGTGTAAGAAAGACTTCGTTATTTTTTGATTAAAGTTTCTTTAATATTATCAGTATTTTTGAATAAATAAATAAATAACATAAATGAATCTTTATTTCAGGCACACTAGTACATAATATTACGCACAAAGTTTTACCCATAGAAGGATTAATGTCAAAATATAATAAAATAAAATAAAAAAATGTCAAAATAAAATAATAAAAATGTCATAACAATAACATAATTATTACAATAATAGTTTAACAGCACAATGTCAGGTTGAAATGATTCGTATTCATATAAATGGTGCGGAACACAGCAACAATTATTATACTGTTCGTACATTTGATCAATCTTATGTGGAATGATGCTTTAGACCTACGCAACACAGCATAGAAATCGTCAACCCTATTCTCCGCGAACATACCAGACGCACTACACCGCCAGGGCAGATTGAGCATGGCCCGGAATGCGTTGTTATATTGTACACGGAGCGTATTGTAGGTACTCTTCGCGTACTTGTACCAAAGTTGGCTGGTGTAGAGCGCCTGACAGTACGCTTTGAATAGGGTCACCTTAGCCTGTGACGAACAATAAGCAAATCGTCTCGCGAGCATATTGCTTCTGCAAGCGATGCTACGCCTTTGTCTTTCCAAGTCCATATTATCTGTAAGATCATTTGTCACAATGTGTCCGAGATACTTGAATTTGTCTACAATTTTAAGTTCGGAACCACATAAGTTAATGGGAAGTACATTTTGTGGCCCTTTCCCATGTTTAAAAATCATTACTTCCGTCTTATTTACATTATATTTGACGTAATGTGCAGCCGCTTATCTTTCACAGATGGCGATAAGTTTTCTAAGTCCACCGGCTGAGGGGCTGAGGGGCTGAGCAGCACCATGTCGTCCACATAACTGAGGTTATTGAGGCACTCTCCGCCTACGTGGCATCCGACTCTGGCGCCGCTCAGCTCCTCCAGCAGCCGGTTCATATATAAATTAAACAACACTGGGGACGTCAATCCACCTTGTCTTACGACACATTTCAGTTTATAGGTTTCAGATAAGCTATTTTCCCATTTCACTTGATTCACTTGATTAGAATACCAATACTCTAGAAGATCTAATAATCCATGGTTTACCCTATTTCTGGTTTAAATGTCTCAGTTGGCGTCTCACAATTTATGGCAGCCCTACCCTAGTCCCTAGCAAACACCGAGACTTACATGCGTTTTAAATATACTTTTCTTTGCAGGCACAAAATGGTGTGGCACGGGTGACATAGCCGAAAACTACCACGACCTAGGGGCAGACCGGCGACTCGACCGCTGCTGTCGAACCCACGACCTCTGCCCCACGAAGGTCCGCGCTTTTTCCAGCCGATACAACCTTACCAACAACAGCCTCTACAGCAAGTCCCATTGCACGTGCGATGACATGCTCTTCGAATGCCTCAAAGCCACGAACACATCGGCCTCCCAAGTCATGGGACACATCTACTTCAATATCGTCCAAGTGCCCTGCCTAGAAGACCTCCCTAACGGGAGGAAATTCAGAGACGCCAAAGAGGGCTTTTAACGCCATCTAGCGTTGAGTCGCGGATCCAATTTTCGTTGTAGCGCCATCTGTTGGTGAACTTTTGTATGTGTCGCACAGAGTAGCCCTTGTAAAGTTGTATTTTTCTGTTTTGATATTTGTAAATAAATTAAATGTTCAATAAAAATTAGACACCAAACTGTGATAATGTCTGTGCCTTTAAATGTTTGTAAAGCATTTAACATTGATAGTGGATGGCGCTATTCAAATTAATGTAGCTAGTTAATGTTATTAAATTATGTACGAGAAACTATTTTTTTAGAAAGTATTTTTTTATTTAAGTATTTATGAAACATTTCCATGTAAATGAATATAGATCAAGTCCTGTTAGTTTGTATATTTATTATTGTTGGTATCATTTCATTTTGGTAGGTGTTTTCTGTAATCGATTATGTGAACTAATCGTATTTCATAAGTAAATCTCTGAAAAAAAAACTTTTTATTTTATTTAACTAGGTGCTTATCTGCGAAACAGGAAGCCAACTTCTCTTGGGTGCCCAAACGTGGTCATGAGTGATAAGTTGATGACTGCCCTAGTATTTTACGTATTTCACCTACTGTTTTACGTATATGTAACAAAGTTGGTATAGGAACCGTTAACTGGGGTTTCTACTTAAACAACTGAACAACTTTCCCCAGGGAACCGTAGTCAATTTTAAAAAAACCGGTCAGGCGCTAGTCGGACTCACGCATCGAGGGTTCCGTACTATCACACCTCTCCACAAGTGCAACACTGATACCAACTCATTTTAAACAAATGACATCAACGAGAGCGACAGAAAACTGTTTTTTTACTTCTAAGCGTGGGTACGACTACACTTGGCCGGTTTTTATTATTTGTTGTTTAACTTTAGGATCAGTAAGTACTATAATCACACTAAGTTTCGCGTTTTTATGTACCTATGAGGTACCCAAGGGATGCACCGATTACCACGCGACAAAATATTCAAAACAAAATTGAGAAAGTGGCAGGTCGAGCCAAGTTTCTACTTATTGAAAGAATTTAATCAACTACCCACATACTTAACTAGAATATTTTAATCACCTATTTTATTTTTATACTATCCTCGCCCGCGTGGACATCGTTTTTATAAATTCCTTTGAGGGTGAGTTCCATGGAAATGAGTTTTCTTCGGATCCTCCAGGAAATATATTGGGCTATATTGATTAACAGTCTATGTCACTTCCCATCCCCTCAACCAATTCTATACTTAAAATCACTTTAATCCATTGCTCCGATTGCGATTTTCAGTTCCCTCAGGAACTGCGTCAGACTATGCTTTTTTCACGGTATAAAAGTAGCCTATGTCCTGCCCAGTGACACAGGCTACCTGCATACTAAACTTCATCAAGATCGGTCGAGGTGTTGAAGCGTGAAAAGGTAACAAACAAACAACGACTCACACTTGGCCATTATTCGAATTTTTCCTTTGTATACATCCAATAACCTACCTCGATGCCAAATTTAAAAAAAAGCCAAGTGTTAGTCGTACTCGCGCCAATATCACCACTAGTCATCAAAATGTATTGACCACTTCCAGGTGACTTAGAAACTTGAAATTTGGCATCGAGGTATGTTATTGGACGTATACAAATAAAAAACTTGAATAATGGTCAAGTGTGAGTCGTACTCAGGCATCAAGGGTTCCGTATCACCACTACTCCTACTCATCAAAATATATACAGGTGACTGAAAATTCAAAGTGATCCTTTTAAGTTGATAAACTACATCCAATTAGCAACAAAAAAATTCATGATAACAAGGGGTCACAAATCAACGGTTCTCGAGTAAAAACCAATTTAAATTGCAAATTTTGTATGAAAAACACATTGATTGTTTTATTCGTGATTTTGTAAAAAAAAATGTTATACCTACTTACAACAGTAAGCGTGCAAAATACGGGAAAAGTTTCTTATTTTATCAGCTTTCCAAAAAGGTAAAAAGTTGCCAAACATCATTTAATAATAACATAAAATAATGATTTCTGTTAAGAAGGTGCATCAAGTTCACAACATTTTTCTATGGAAATAAATCGGTACTGGATTTTTTCGAATAGCGTGTGAATAAACGTTATTCAAATGATGCTTGAAGGTCACTGACGCCTAGTAATGTGAAAAAAATGGTAAAATTTTAGATATTAAAAACTCGTGTAAACCATTTTTATGGATTTTTGTATAGGCCTTGATGCACCTGCTTGACAGAAATCATTATTTCTGTTATTATTAAATTGATGTTTTGCAACTTTTATATCTTTTTGGAAGGCTGATAAAACAAGGAACACGTATATTTTTCTCGTATTTTGCACGCTTAATGTAGTATAATTTTTATACAAAATCACTAATAAATCAATTAATGCGTTTTTCATACAAAATTTGTAATTCAAATGGGCTTTTACTCGAGAAGGGTCGATTTGCAACCCCTAGTTAACTAAACTTTTTTTCTTGAATGAAGTCGTTTAAAAACAGATGTAGTTCTTTTATCCTCCTAAAGGCATCACGTCGAATTTTCAGTCACCCTGTAGACAACTTCCAAGTGACTTAGAAACTTGAAATTTGGCATCAAGGTAGGTATTAACGCATAGAAAGCCAAGTGTGTGCCGTACTCGTGCACCAAAGGTTTTGTACCACCAAAAAATATATTATACAGGTCTATTACTTGAATAGAGGAAATAAATATGATAACTTTACAAACATTAATGATATACTTACCAATAAAACATAAATTTGAAAGGGAGCCAAGTTTGATACAAAAAACTTACAGAGATCTAAATGCGTAGGTACCAAGTTCTATAGTGGTTTCTTAAATCATAGCATGACACTTCACAGCTAGTGGTAGACAGTTGACATTTTCACAGAATGTGTATAATTCTATTGCCGCTATACCAATAAATCATAAATCTGTCTGTCGGTCCTTGAGCTGTACTTTATGAACCGTAATGGGTAGACAGTTAAAATTTTCACCGAATGTGTATTTTTCTCATCATATCAGCCGAAAATCGTCCACTGCTGAACAAAGGCCTCCCCCAAGGATTTCCACGACGACCGATCCTGCGCTGCCCGCATTCATTGGCCTCCCGCGATCTTCACCAGGTCGTCGGTCCATCGCGTGGGAGGCCTGCCTACGCTACGTTTTCCGGTGCGCGATCGCCACTCGAGAACATTACTGCCCCATCGGCCATCCGTTCTACGAGCTAAGTGCCCTACCCACTGCCACTTCAGTTTAGCGATTCTGTAAGCTATGTCGGTACTTTGGTTCTTCTGCGGATCTCCTCGTTTCTGATTCGATCACGCAGAGAAACTCCGAGCATAGCATGCTCCATTGCCCTTTGGGTGACCTTGAACCTTCTTATGAGGCCCACAGTAAGCGGCCATGTCTCAGTTCCGTAAGTCATCACTGGCAACACACACTGGTCAAAGACCTTAGTCTTGAGACACTGCGGTATTTGGGACGTGAAGATATTGCGAAGCTTCCCGAACGCTGCCCAGACGAGTTGGATTCGTCGATTGATTGATTGATTGGTCAATCAAATGGCTCTTAAAATGTTCACTTTACAAGACGAAAATAATGTTAAATGTCCGTGTCGCACCCACCCCTCTAAAGGTTGGAGACACTACACTAGAAGTTCTTGACGCGAATATGTGTACCTGCGACAAACAGTCCAGCTAGGTAGGTCCAACTTCAAGAAAGAGATCAATCCAATTAATTTCCGCTATAATAACAAATAATAATAATAATAAAATAATAGTAATAAATAATTGAAAAAAATTCGAGCGAGACCTACAGTACTCGCATATGATGTGTAACATGTGACAAAATACTTTATAAAAGGACGGCAAAGATACGGCAGACTAGGCTGTATGGTCATAGATACCTTTGCCTTTTCCGCGCTTTTAAAGCCTGAAAAAAGGACGGCAAAGATACGGCAGACTAGGCTGTATGGTCATAGATACCTTTGCCTTTTCCGCGCTTTTAAAGCCTGAAAAAACGCGACTCCCTGTTACACATTTCCGTCACATGGGACACTTTTCCGTCCTATTTCACGAAATCACTCCCACAAATTGCAGGAAAGCGAGAGCAAAGATGTTACACATCAAAAATTAAATAAATATTATTAAAAATAATTGAAAAAAAATATATAAATATAAAATAATTGATTTGATTTGATCCTATATATTACTTGCCTCTCAAGCATCAAGCTAACATTGTAAACGGTCAACATCAAGGAGTTTATAGGTAAAACTGGAGGCCACACTCTAAATACCTAATTGAAGCAAAGAAATATGCCCTTGAAATGTCTCTTTACCGCTCCGTCTCTTTTCAATTAGCGGGTGTGAGCAAGAGCTTCACCTATACACGTCTTGTTCATACCTCCTAATTAGAAAGAGACGGAGCGGTAACGAAAAACTTCAAGGCCATATTTCTTTGCTTCAAGTAGGTATTTAGAGTGTGGCCTCCAGATTTACCTATAAACTCCTTGGTCAACATACTTCGCTGAACCAAAAATCTACGTGCTCGCCGTCAAACAGATTGACCGTCTCGGAACCCCTTTAAGAAACTTCGTTCCTGACGGGTAAGTACCGTGCTTGCCGTCAAACAGCTTGACCGTCTTGGAACCCCTTTAAGGAACTGCGTTCTTGACGGGTACCGTGCTTACCCTCAAACAGCTTGACCGTCTCGGAACCCCTTTAAGGAACTGCGTTCTTGACGGGTACTAGTTAACCGTGCTTGACGTCAAACAGCTTATGATATGAGATATGAAGCTAACAAATAGAATCGATTAATGAGAAGGAATCGATTTCTTTTGAAATCACTTTAAATATACTTTTTTCACTGGCAATACCATAAACGTCAGTGTCAAAGTCGTAGTAGAAACGTCAACAAATACATCGTGAATATCGTGATTTCTTTTTTTAACTTTTACGTCTCTTTTACATTTCTGAAGCTGAGAAATCTAACCAGAATGCTTAGAATACCTGGAATATAGTTGTATTACCTATTTATTTCAAAATTAGTCGGTAAGAAACTAGTAAACGAAGATGGCCAGTGAAACTTCAGAGGCGTTGAAAGGTGTGTGTTTTTTTGGTGATAGATGTTGATTTTAGCTTTGTATGTGATCACCGTGAAGCTGAGCGGTGTTTCTGTTTCAAGTGGATGGCGAGGGCGGTAGGAGCAGCGCGTCGCCAGACGAAATGAAGCGGGAATTAGAAGAACAGTTCAATGTCCAGCGCGCGCGAATGAAAGAACTTTTCTTACAAAAGGAAGGTTCGTAGGTTTGTCCAGGAGAGGTAGTGGAGCGCTAGCAGGCTCGCTTGTGTGCTGCTGAATGTGGTGTTGCATGATCATAATGTTTTTGTCTTAATTATACAGTACTTACTGTGTTTCTGCTGTGAGAAACCCTATAGACACACAGACTTGGTCGGTGACCGAGGGGGACAAAACCATAGGTCAGACATGGGACGTATACGCAACATCACTCTTGCATCCTTACTGAATCTATAGAGTAGTCTTACAGTTGGTCACTGTCCATGCCTAATCTATAGTATATACTCTCACAGTCGGTCTCCGACCAAATCTGTTTAAAGTTCTATTCTGAACATGTTCCCTATGTAGCATGGTTTAGCTGTGTTATGTTGTTTTTCAGTTTTAAGCATTGATAATGTTAACTAATGTGTTTTGGAATTGTTTTGAACTATTTGTTATCATAGAGATGAGGGTAAACACCTGCAGCCATATCATCATTTGAACTGAGTACCTCGTAGAACAAACATTACTTTGAACATTACTTCAATTGTTTGAGCGCTTAGCTAGTAGTTCATAGAAATTTTGTAGAGTTGCCAAAGAAGCATTTAACTGTTTATCTCTTCATGGATGGACCTTGACTGAAAAAACAGTTACATGTAATAAACTTTAGTCATAACATCCGTCTGGTTTTAAATCATCTGTATTTTATTAGCACCACTTCCCGTCAGGAACAAGATATTAGTTATCTGTCCTTTCTGTTGTCCTAAATATACTGATAAATTTGGTATTCAAACTTGGGAGAAGAGCAAAAGCTCAAAAGTCAAAATGTTTTTATAATTAATTCTTCTAATTGTCACTTTTTACTGTTATTGACTACTGGACCTACTTGTCAGAGAGGTTGTGGTTCAAATACTGCCACGTACCAATGTGTTTTCGAATTTTGATTTCATGTGTACATTATCCTTTGCTCTTACGGTGATGGAAAACATTGTGAGGAAATCTGCACATGCCTGTGAAGAAATTCTAAGGATGTGTGTGAAGTTGACCAACCCACACTGGGCCCATGTGGTTGACTAAATCAGGGTAGGCTCGAGCCCGTCGGTGGTGATGTATATGAGCTCATATTATGAATATGAAGTTTCTACTACTTTTGAAATTTATAATCTTTACACAAGGCTGTGCATGTCAGATCACATGTAGTGTAGGGTTCTAGAGTCATTAGTCCATAAGTTAAAAACATTATCACAGGATACCAATCAATTGGGATTGCGGTGGCAATTTTAAAATTGTGAGAGGGCAAGGGCGACTAACATTTGGCTTTGTATCCTCTTAACAGCTTGAGTGCTCATTCTGCTGAAAGGTGTGAAGCGAGGTTGTTGGTGGGTGCCCATCTCGCCTTGGCGCATGATCAGCAACTTGTTTTTTCTGTAAGCCAGTTTGCAATGGACATCCCATAATAAAGGTTGTAAATGTGTGGGCAGTCAAACTGTTAAAAGTAATATGGAATATGTGGTGAAAATAACTCGTTTGCAGTATTAATACAAAACTGTCATTCTTTTGCATGCAGTATTATTGGCACACATTCTCAAGCTGAGCAAATAATTACTTATTGTTTTTACATTTAGGTTATATTTACATCTTATGTGTGTATTGGATGACATTAAGGTTTATTTTCATTTAAATTTGGTGTCTTTCGTGCCTAATTTAAAATTATATGGTGAGCGGGAAATACTGGAAGACTAAACCATTATTAAATTACTTACCTAATGTAATCACAAGAACCAATTCGGATTTGGCCCTCGTGCGTATAGTACGGCCTAACCTTTCCAAGTTTGGGAAGAGATCCATGCCCCAGCAGTGGGGAAACGGAGTTGTTATTATTATTATTATTTTATACATTAGCAGCTCTTGAGCTAATGCGTTTATAGAACTGCACTTGCGTTAATTAATTTTTCAAAGGTTTTCAAGTCTATTTTTGAAACGGTTAACTGTTGGGGCACTTAACACTGTTTTTCGAACAGAGAATTAACAACAATCACAAGACACCTAATCTGTATAAGGTGAATGAAACACAATTTAAATTTTGGTTGGTGCTTGATCTCCCTGATTCAGGGTAGGCTCGAGCCCCTCGGTGGGGACGTATATGAGCTGTAATGATGATGGTGCTTGATCTGAAAAATAACAAATACTTAGAACCCACATAAAATGATAAGTTTGAAGCAGGGGATCTAGTTCTTTTATCTTTTAAGAACAAATACAACATCTAATTCTAACCTATACTAATATAAAAAATGACTTTTTACTTTCGAGTGATGCAGGAGCAAAGAATAGATAGATAGATAACATGTTTATTTGTCACTGCAATCACACACATATTCTTACAATCATAGGACATAAAATGGACATAAATAGGACATTGTAATGGCAAAAAATAATCGAAGTTGAGATTTTAATGGGGATTGATTGTCTTACACTAATAGAGTCTAAAAAACAAAAAACTGGCCAAACCAAAAATCCAATAGAAAAAGTCTTTGTTCCTGTGAGAACAGAAGGACTTTTTTCTTATAGGTTTTCCTGTAATATATACCTCTTAACTGGAATTTTTTCATGATTTTAGGCCCAGTAGTTTCGGAGATAAGCGGGGGATCGACAATTTTCGCCTATTTTCTTAAAAAACTTCGAAAATATTTGTTTTAAAATTATAAAGAAATACATATTTGAGATTCTCACAACAAGCTCTTTCATTTGATATGTCACACAATATAGTTTGCATTTTTTTTAACTTTTATTTACCTACCAAAGTGTGTTTAAAATTTATTTATTTACGTTACACGACCGTCTTTGTGTCACCAAATTACTGGAAGTACCAAATTTCAACTCAATTGATCCAGTAGTTTCGGAGCAAATTGGCTGCGACAGACGGACCGACGGACAGACAGAGACACACAAGTGATCCTATAATGGTTCCGTTTTTACCTTTTGAGGTATGGAGCCATAAAAAATGTGTGTGTGTATTTCCGTCCAGTGCTCTAGTTCCTAAACTAAAGGACAGATTTGGATAAAGGCAACATTACTTTTATATCTCCAGCCGTTTTTTTTTATTTTAATTTCTCCTATCTTGATTTTTTAGAGTTGCCACATAGCAAAAGGTCTGTTTTTTTTTCAAAAATGACTAACGTATTGGACGCAACTCCGTGCGTTACTATAACTTTATTTAGCCTACTATATGCTGTAGTTTGTTATTCCGAAAAAATTGGAACTAGGTACTTCTCATACAAATCCCAATCGTTTTTTACTTTTTCTCAAAAATTGCTCTAAAGATTATAATGAAACTATGAATACTAAGGACTAAATAATGCTTACTGAACTGAGTAGTTCATTATACCAGAAAAAATCTGAATCAGGTACCTCCCATACAAAACTAAATCATTTGTAAAATTTTCATCAAATCTTTTTTTGTAATGTTTATCGTTGTTTTATGTATTCCCGACGAAAGCGAGAAAGTATGCATAGCGTAGCTGTACAATTAATTATTTACTGAAAAGCCCCAATGGTAGATACTACTCATGGAAATAAACAACTCTACGCAAGGAACCTATACAATTGAGGCAAAAACAAATTAAGGCGCAATGGTACTTAAAAATCTGTCTTTGTCTTTTTCTTTACGTGTAAAGAGGGAAGAAAATAACCACACTTTTGCACTATCTTAAATAAAAATCCATTCGATGTTTTCCCTTCAGTCACCTATGAAATTTATTTCAGTAAATAAATCATATTATCAAATTACTTATTTTAAGAATAAAACCGAAAGACGATAAAATGGCTCGAAAAGAGGTACCTTTGCGAAATTATTCTATCGAGCCAACTTTATTAAATCGTGTTTCCAGTCGATATAGTCCCCTGTAACTATTCTCAATAATACCAGTATTTTGTCCTAGAATTTAAATTTACTGTTTACTACTTCAAAATTGAATCCTAAAAACCTGTTTAAGTGGATTTTTAGGAAGATTACAAATTGCTGTCAACATTTTTTTTGCTCTCACTTGAATAAGTTGAAAGTTGATAAGTTTTCTCCTTTGAATAAGTTGTTCAGTTTCACAATTATAATCTAGCATTGGCCGCTTGTCAGTGAATGAAAAGTAGCCTGTAGTACTAACATATTTGTTACAATACAATATTATTTATTGCATCACAACATAAAAAAAATAAATGAACAATACTGAAGAAATCCTATACAATAGGCGGCCTTATTGCTAGGTAACAATTTCTTCCAGGCAACCTTTGAGTAGTTCCAATCTGATGTAAGAGGATTTTTGGACCATTTTTTAATAAAAAATAAATGGAGCAGCTTAGTAAGTTTAAGAAATTTAATTCACCAAATACTTGGACTCCTCATTTGCTATCATTTCAACGAAATCACCTATACTAACCTTACTTCCGCAGAGGACATGCAGCGCGTCCTCCTGGAGAAAGAGCAGCTAGAGTCAGAGGTGCTGGGGCTCCGGGCTGAGGTGCAGCAGCTGCAGATCCTCAGCGGCAACCAGCAGTCCGAGATACAGAACTTACAGCTGCTTGTCAGTGGTAGGACTTTTATATGAATATGTATTTTGGATAGTAGATTTAAGATAATGTTTATAATACTAACCATAGATGGGCCCAATCTCCAACTGAAGTAAAGAAATGCATGTATTAACTTAGTGTCATCAACACCAAGTCAGCCTGAGCTATTTTATTACTACTTTGTAAACAATAGTGTAATAGAAAGTTTCATCATCATATCAGCTGGATGCGATCAGCGCAGGACCGGTCGTCGTGGAAATCCTTGGGGAGGTCTTTGTCCAGCAGTGGACGTTTTCCGGCTGATATGATGATGATGATCAGCAGTAAGACGTCCACTGCAGGACAAAGGCCTCCCCCAAGGATTTCCACAATGAACGGTCCTGCCCTCCCCCTATCCAGCGGCTTCCTGCGACTTTCACCAGGTCGTCAGTCCACCGAGTGGGAGGTCTACCTACAGCACGTCTTCCGGTGCGCGGTCGCCACTCGCCAATAAAAAGTTTACGAACAAACAATTATGTTTGAATGTGGCATAAAAGATATCGAATGTATTAGCACACCCTGGACACTTCATACAACGGGTCAGAAATAAAGGAATGACGGTACAAACAAAATGGTGACGAAATCCTATACGTTCGACAACCAAACTGTAACCAATTTGTATCAATCTTGGTGAAGAGGGGGTGAGGTCGCAATGTAGAGAGCGGCAGGGAGTGTCCATACTGTTTGTTAGTACTATATATATATACTTTGGTATTAGTAAAATAAATCAGAATAGTCTGTGTTAGCAGTTCAGGTTATTGAAAAGGGGAAGGACAGCTAGTCATTTGAGTTACTTTTTTATCTTAAAATGTTTTAAATACCCACATGTGACGTCATAGATTTTTAGCGTCACTGACGAACTTATTTTGTGAATTTGATCAATTAAAAATTGAAGACGTGATGGAAAAAACAAAATAAGTAAGGTTTTTTGAAACTTCCAGAGGAGAGCAATTTAGGAAATCAAATTACAGAATTTATTTTTGATGCAGTCCGATCCCCTATTGTAATCTTTATTCTGTTTTATGCTGTGGAGAATATTGAAACTATTTTTAATGATCATAATTATTAATATCCGCAGTCATTAAATTTATCACAACATTTTACTAATTAGGTTAAAAAAGTTATAAACATTCAGTTTTTCCTGTTTCTAGTACTGTTTGTTACAAGCAGTGTACAAACGGTATTACTAAGGCAACCATTTTTAATGTTTTTGTGGAATTTAATTTACTGAAAAATGCTACCCTTTTGTCTATGGCGTTGGGGAACACAAGGTATAGGTACCATATTTTTTTTTTGTTGTGAATAATATAGTTTTTACCGGGCTCAGGTGTTTGTATGTAAGTATGTATGTCTGTTTCTTAGGCGGAGCTTGTAACCTTAACGGCTTCATGGATTTTGGAGTGTAAGGTGCCATAAGATTCTGCTGCGCGCCTTCGGAATTCATTACCAGTGGATATCAGAATGTGCCCCTCGCTCCTTGCATTCAAGGCTGCACTCAAAAAACATTACCTTAATCCTCCTCCTTTAAGCTAAATATATTATAATATGTAAGTAGAGTATGTATTTATTATATATAAGTATATATTTTGTATTGATATAGTTATCTATGTATATATCAATATAAGTACTAGAGACGATTATATGATAGTTAAATATATTAGTTTTTTACTCGTAAACTTTACCTGACAGTATGCTCTGAAGTCCTTTCAGCATTCCAAGGTTGACTGGAAGAGATCCCGAAAGGGCCTTTGCTAAATTTATTTTCTTTTGTCTAAATATTTAATGTATTTGTTTTAAAGCAATAAAGAGTTTACAAACAAACAAGATTCATTTTGAGTAGTCTAATTGCCTTTTGAATAAATATCTCCCCAGCAAGCTTCATGTTCACTTGTTTTACTATTTGCCTTTAGTAAATGAGTTCAAACAAATGAGTTCCACTATTAATTAACAAGTGATTTTAAGGGTGCGCGATGTGTAAGCCGTTTTGTTCTGTGGCTTTTACACTTTATTTTCGTGATCTTTACGAATTGTGCGAAATAAAAGCTGCGCAATAACAAAAACAATTTAGAAAGCGCAGGCCGCTATGTGTTGCCGCGCAAGGTAAATTAAACTAACCTATGTTTTTCCATTTTTTTACTAATATGCGAAATTGTTAAGTTAGTTCAGCTAGCCTTAATGTCTTATTAAGAACTTCACGCGGGGTTCCTTATTTATGTTTCAGCAATTGAAATTTTTTATTTCTCTCATTGAACGAATTCGGTGTTTGATTCTGACCTTGTTATAAGTACCTCTTTTTTAGTGAACCCTAAAAGTTGCCATATTTGTAAATAACAACGTGGTGGTGTTCGTGTCCGCCATTAAAAACTCCGCTTGTTTGTAACATACAGATCTACCGTTTGATTGAGCCTGAAAAATTCATAATCTGAATTTGAAAGCCCGGATTTTTTTTATTCACAATTGGTAAGCCCTTGGCATCATCTCACCTGATGGTAAGTGGCGATGATGCCGAAGATGGAAGCGGGCAAACGCAATGGGGATCTAGCTATCTTATCTTCAAGCCGGAACACATCAATGCTGTTAGCACTGATGTTTGGCGGCAAGACTTAGATAAGATGGTGGTAGCTAGCCAGGCGGGCTATGAAAATGCCCTACCACCAACCAAACCGAGTCTTACAAAGTTGACCCTGTCGGGAATCGAACCCGCGACCTCCTGGTGTGAAGCGAATGGACTAAACATTACGCCGCGGAGGCGGTATGTGGAAAGAGTCACAATATGAGTGAAGCATAATGAAATTATACGCAAATCGGGGATTTCTGAATTCAGAGAGGAATTCCGGCCGTGTAAGTCCAGCCTAAGACGTTGTCCTAACGTGGACATGAAACATCCGTCAGTCGCTTGATGTGTTAGGCGACCTCTCATTTGAGTTGTATTCCACTGTCCAACAATTGATCAAATATTGGACCAACTTAAAACCGGTTTTTATTTACATCAATTTCTATGTCAAAAATTAAATCAATGTCAAAATCGAATCGGGTGGCTTATACATTTTTGACGTTGAATTGGATGAAATTGTAACAATGGAATACCTACCACCCTCAGTACAAGACCTGTAGTCTACTTCTTTTGTAATTTTTCTTTGCAAAGAACGACACTGTTCCGTTGCTCCGTTTTGACGTAGTGATAGAAAAAGCAAAGTCATTTTCACACTGATAATATACATTATCAAAGACACCCAATAATAATAATAATAGATGATTAATAATAATAATAACAGAGACGGTGGAAGCATCGGCCTCGGGTTCGGAGGAGATCCGGCGACTGCGCGCGCGCAACCTGGAGCTGGAGCAGCACCTGGTGCACCTGAAGCAGCAGCTTACTCAGCAACAGCAGGTGACTTTTCGATCTACTGTTGATTAACCCTTGGAATACTTAAGTATATGTAGTGATGATAAAACTTTAATAGTCTTTAAAATACATTAATTTGGCGTTGGTGTAGGATCCGTTGGATCTGTAAGAGCGTCGGTGGCGCAATGCGCTCCTGTCCGGGAGGTCTTGGTGCGAATCCTACCACACATACATACATACCTACCAATGTGTTTTCGAATTTTGATTTCATATGTACGTTTATCCGATGCTCTTACGATGAAGGAAAACATTGTGAGGAAACCTGCACACGCCTGCGAAATAAAACTCGAAGGTTGGGTGTGGAATTCTTTATTCCCTCGTAACATCCGAACAGCTGGATAAAGTATTCTAGTTAGATTTGTCGTGGCCGTCGTGCCAGTAATGTTTCAGAAAGTCAATAATGTTGACACTGGATGGGGCGGCAGGTGTAGTTATACTCGTAGATAGAACGCTCTAGTCATAAACTTAGGACACTGCTGCACATAGCCCCCCCCCCCCCCCCAAGGATTTCCACGACAATCGGTTCTACGCTACCCGTATCCAGTGGCTTCCCGTGAACTTCACCAGGTCATAGGTCCACCGAGTGAGAGGCCTGCCTACGCTACGTTTTCCGGTGCGCGGTCACCCCTCGAGCTATTTTCCCCGCCCACTACCACTTAAGTTTAGCAATTTTGAGAGCTATGTCGGTCACTTTGGTTCTCCTACGGATCTCCTCGTTTCTGATTCGATCACGCAGAGTAACTCCGAGCATAGCACGCTCCATAGCACTTTGGGTGACCTTGAGCCTTCTTATGAGGCTCATAGTAAGCGACCGTGTCTCAGTTCCGTACGTCATCACTGACAACACACACAGGACGAAAACCTTGGTCTTAAGAAACTGCGGTATATTATAGATTCATAGTTGCAATAAAGATTTGTCATTTGTATAAGCCAGAGAGTAGGTCCTGGCGCCCAAAAGACGCCGAACTACGGCGAGGTACGCGGTCAGGTTCTTAATTTCGAAATTGAGTAGGTTATTTACAAGGTAGTTGGGTAACAGTGTTGCACTATCGGCGTCGTCGGTGTCATCGTGGCTTGCGGCACTAAAATGCAAATTAGTTGCCGCGTTAACGCACGAGCAAAGTCACACAAATTTATCTGCTTAAATTAGATGTCGTTTACGCTTACTTATGAAGCCTTTTTGGGGAATCTTGGTAAGCCTGAAACCATTTTAGGCATCATCGTTACGTACCATTTAAAAAAAACATTAGATTCGTAGAAAACCAGAAAATAGGTCAAATAAATAGTTATACTATTTTTAACCGGCTTCAAAAAATGCATGTGCATTGGACTGTATGTTTTTGTTGTTAATATGTACGCGACTTCTTCGCAGATTGTCAACTGATTTTGATGATTCCTTTCTTCGTGGTTTAAAAAAATATTTGGTTTACTAACTTTTGTTGCACATCCTCTGTCTACTCATATGTAAATACATCATATCAACTCATATACTTCCCCACCGAATTAGGACGATCGGGCCTTAGTCGACCACGCGGGCCCAGTGCGGGTTGGTCGACTTCACACACAACCTTCAAGTTTTTACACAAGTTTCCTCACGATGTTTTCCTTCACCGTATAAGAGCGTCGGATAAACGTACATATGAAATCGAAATTCGAAAACACATTGGTACGTGGCAGGATTTGAACCACAACCTCCCGGGCAGGAGGTAGCGGCCCTTGCCATTTACCGTATGTAAATACGACCTAATGTTATCGCCTTCACATTACCATAACTATCACTTAGGCAAGGTGACAGAAACTAAGCCAGGCTGCCAAGAAACGAGCCTTATTCTTAAGAACTGCATGAGTTTGCATGGCTGTGACCAAATCGATTAACTCGCTCTATTGTTACAAGTTAAATTGATTCTAATATATTTTTCCAGATATTGTTTAATGCTGTTCAATTTAATATGTGTGTGAATGAGAGGACTTCTAGCCATAATACATATTATCCATATTATCTCCATTTAAAACATTGGCTAAAAACCTGCTCACTTGTCACGTATGAGAAGTTTATTGGAGTTCCTTGTTCAGAACGACGACGGGTGTAGCTTCAGTCTATAAATATTGTACTAATAAACTAAGACCTTATAATAGGGTGCAAGAACAGATTGGAAACATACAGATTTTATTTATGGAAATGAACAAATTTCCGTCGCTACCTTTAGAAACCCGTACTAAACACATAAAATTCGTTTGGCTTCTTACAAATCAATACCATATAGCTGATGATCTATGGATATTTCTTTTTGCGAGTTCAGTATGAGTTCCTTGGGGAAAGCCGTTCAGTTTGAGGAGTGCAACCTTCTCTTAATTCAAAGTGGTTGGTCGGTATAGTGATGGATCCGAAGTACTATAACTTGTCGATGCGCGTGTGGCAGGAGATGTCGCTGGCGCCGGCGACCCTGGTGCGCTCGCTCGCCAGGAAACTCGGCGCCGACACCGAGGAGCCCGCGCCGACGCCGCAGCAGCAGCGGAAAGTAAGTGTGCTTGTCAATCTCTTATTTCTTTATAATTCGTTTATTTTTAGATATCTTAGCACTAACGTACGACCCGTTAACAACCGGGGTGGTTAGAGTTAGTGCCGAATCTCACTGTCAAAAGTTTTTCGAGCCGCCAGTAAGGCATCTGACACGGCATAACGACACCGACGGCTTAACGTGCCTTACGAAGCGCAAAAACGGTTGAGAAAAATGGCACTAGCAGTCAAACCCATACAGGTTATAACCGTGCTTCAGTTCAGTTGACTTAAGTGATCGACCCAACCACGCAAGTCACACTTAGCTTCGGCCGCTTCTTTAACCCATGGATAACTTATTTTTAAATACAAATACATTTTTCAATAGTCGAAAATATACATATACTAAAAATAAAGTTCATTTTCATAAGTAAAATACAATAGAAGGGGATCGGACTGCTAGTCATTTGAGTGAATTTTTATAATCTGTGAAAAACTAAATTTTGTTCTAAAAATGTGTGAAATACCCACAAGTGACGTCATAGATTTTTAGCGTCATTGACGAACTTATTTTGTGAATTTGATCCAAAAAAAATAATTAAGAAGTAATGAAAAACAAAAAAAGAACTTTTTGAAACTTCAAGAGGAGAGCAATTTAGGAAATTATATTTCAGAATTTATTTTTGATGCAGTCCGATTTTCGTTAATTGATTTTTAACCACGGCACTCGACTCGACACCTATACAATATACTTAGATGCTATAAGCGGGGAGTTACTTCTTCAATTGCGCCTACTTGAAGCGTCGAAACATATCTCATTCTGGCCAGAAATCGGGGCCCAGGAACATTTTCTGATGCTATTATTGTGGCTACTACTGACGGCGGTGGCTACTGATGTTGCACGCGGTCGCGAGTAGGTACAGCCATTGCAGTTTTTATGAACGTGTTCATCGCGACTTATATGCACAGCTGGTCAACTGGTTAGTGCCGGATGCTATTCTGCCGTCCTAACAAAGAATGCAGTAAGGACGTTTTTTATAATTTCGAGAAAATGGCGCCTAAAGTTCATTTTTGTTTTTTAAGTTTTTAACTACTTATGTGTTACCCTTTTCAAATTTGTTTTTTATGCATAAAATTAATAAAAATTTCAAGTTTTATTTAAGCTAACCCTTCTCGTTGTAAGTTTATTGAAACGGTTATAATTTAAGAATAACACTTTATGCTTAGCACAGCTATAGGATTCGAATACAACTTTACAAGTTAAAGTGCAGTAAAGACGAGGGTTACTGCATTATTCACTGGCACTCGTTCAGCTTATTGTCATAACAGCAAGTTGTAGTACTGCATTACTGATTAGTAGTAGTTCTTTGATTAGTAGTTCTTCCTTATCAAAACTACATGTTCTCAAACAGTTATCTTTACGAGGATCAAATCATCACATAGAGCTCGTTTTGCCGATTTCGAATCTATAATTAACTCATTTCATGAAAAAACCGTCCTTACTGCATTCTTTGTTAGGAGGGCAATATTATTAGATGGCAGTCGGCTAGCCATGTTCAGAGGTCTTTAAAACTTTTGAGAGTCCACCAATCCGGTCTTGGTGTGTGAAGTGTGACCTGACTGTACCGATATATGAGAAGACACCCGTGCCGCGCTTCTCCAGTCACACAGTAACAATCCGGTCTTGGTGTGTGAAGTGTGACCTGACTGTACCGATATATGAGAAGACACCCGTGCCGCGCTTCTCCAGCCACACAGTAACAATCCGGTCTTGGTGTGTGAAGTGTGACCTGACTGTACCGATATATGAGAAGACACCCGTGCCGCGCTTCTCCAGCCACACAGTAACAATCCGGTCTTGGTGTGTGAAGTGTGACCTGACTGTACCGATATATGAGAAGACACCCGTGCCGCGCTTCTCCAGCCACACAGTAACAATCCGGTCTTGGTGTGTGAAGTGTGACCTGACTGTACCGATATATGAGAAGACACCCGTGCCGCGCTTCTCCAGCCACACAGTAACAATCCGGTCTTGGTGTGTGAAGTGTGACCTGACTGTACCGATATATGAGAAGACACCCGTGCCGCGCTTCTCCAGCCACACAGTAACAATCCACACAGTGGTCCGAAGCCTTTAATGTTTGCGTCAAAGCCGACATTGCTAGTCACTGGTCTCCTCCTCCACTGTCGCCTGAATGAACTGAATTGAACTACTTTTCCCGAACGGTGAGTAGGCTAGTAGGGATGACGACAGCATCAGAAATAAATTACGAACTCTTGATCACTAAATTGCCATCCTATTTAAACTTCGGAAAACCTTACTCGTTTTGTTTTCCATCAAGTTTTAGATTTTTAATTCACCAAAATCACAAAATGAGTACCTAAATGACGCTGCAAAACTATGACGTCACGGCTAGGTATGTCAAACATTTTTAGAACAAAATGTCGTTTTTAACAGATGATAAAATATAAGCAGCAGCCTGTGGGCGAACTATTCCCAAGCGCAATACAATGCCCTACGGATCCAATATAACAATGCATTCAGGGTGCTGCTGGGGCTGCCCCGATACTGCAGCGCATCAGGGATGTTCGCGGAGGCGCGAGTAGACTGCTTTTACGCTACCATGCGCAAGCGCTGCGCGTCCCTGGTGCGTCGAGTGCCAGACGAGGCGGGGCAGCGCCAATAGCATCCTGGCTATGTTTGCCAGTAGACTGGATTGCGCAATTGTGAACCACTGCTGCTTGGTTCACGTTGCCAATAACAGTCGTGATATTGTAAATAAATTTAATATAATGTAAATGTAATTGTGTATATTACTAACACTAGTCTAAGTCCTAGAATGTTACTAACACTATGATGATCCCTTGTTGGTCGATAAATAAATTTTAATAATAATAATAATAAATCAGATGACTAGCATTCGTAATCCCTATTGAGGCTCGACCTTGCGCCTCAGTCACCGCATGCTTGTCCTGTCTAGTCGTCTGCGTTGGACTGTGCCCCAGCAATGGGTTGTTTGTTTGCTGGATATGCCATAATCCTGAAGCGTACTCGTGAACCTCGCTAATGGTTGTGTTGTCAGAACGTGGAGGAGGGCGAGCTGATGCAGTCCATCATCCAGCCGCTGGAGATGGAGATCACGGCGCTCAAGAACAAGCTGAGGGAAAACGACGCCAAACTGCAGGAGGCGCTGGTAAATTTTAACTTTTATTACTCTTAATTAACTGGTCAGCGCTTCTGATGGGCCGTGGGGCGTGGGTTCGATTCCCAGTCAGGGCAAACATTTGTGTACTAATATGTTTGTTTGTTCAGTTTCTGGGTATTTAGTATATATACATACATGCATGTATTTAAACATATACATTGTCAAAGGGCTTCCCCTCTAGCTTGGCCAGGTGGACGATGGTGTCGATTCGGTGTGACACGATTTAACTTATTTGATGGGACTAAACTAAATTTAAGCATTCTGTCCTTGTCTTTTTGATACAGAAAGAAAAAGACAGGATGCGTAAATTTAGTTTAGTCCTGTCAAATAAGTAAAATCGTGTCACACCGAATCTACACCAATACCCATCTGTGACTATGTGTAATTCCTCTAACTATGTGTGGCCACTAACTAAATATAACCTAACTTTCAAGGCTGTATCTTTTAATCGTAATAGATGAAATAGCCAGTTGAAATTTTCACAGAAGTTTTTTTTTTATGTTTGCTCTATATTTTAATATATTTATACACGAATTAATTACAAATTAAAAGCCCGACTGCTAGAACCCTAAGTCCTCTTTTTTGGCCAGTCGGCTACAAATATATCCCATGTCACTCACGGGATCAAGACGAATCTAACGACACCTCGCACTTCAAAATCCAACAAAGCGTGCCAAAGAAATAGGTAAACGTACATGCTTCAGTGAAAATTCAATGATAAATAAATAAAAAATAGTACTTACTGAATTTTTAAGAGAAGTACATTCACTCTTATCAATACTTAAACACTCCAAAGCACAAAAACTCCGCTACAGTACGAAACTAGAGATGCAGTCGAGGGAAATGAGGTTAATATCTTTACCTTTGAAGTTGTCGATTGTATAAAAAAGTTTAAAGATTAACGTTAATTTTAAGAACAATAGTTATTAAAACAAAATTTATTCTCAAAATAGCATTAGTATGGTGGTAAACATACGCCTATTGTTTAGATATTTTGAGAGCGCGGTGGCTTTAACCCCATAAAGTCGGGTTTTTTCGCCTGAAAAAATCGCCTTTAGTGAGGCAAAAATACACATTTTTAATTTTAAAGCTCTAAAGTTATCGCAGCAGTTTCTTCGTTACTAATGTCATATTTGGGAATATCCCTCATGAGATTTCGTCACATTCAGGAAAATTCAAGAAAATTTACTAGTCTAAAAAATTGCCTTGCATTGCATTTAACCACTAAGAAAACGCCTTTGTTCCATTCAATGGTACATAGCTCAGGGGATTGGAACATGAAAGACATGCCACTAGTTACTAATAAAAGACCATAAGTAGTGTCACCATAAGGTCAATAATAAAATAACAATAACTTTATTATTTTCAATATAAATTGGCATTGAACTTCAAAAACTGAATCGGCAATTTCATAGGTAAAGACCTGTTATTAAAAAGTTGAAAAGAATATTTGGAAACCCACATAAATTTACACTTTAATCGGTCATGAATATGGGAAATGCGAAGAACAAATACCGAAGTGGGTCGGGCCCTTTTAAGTCCCTTTCTGAATTTTGAGAAAACAAAGTAAAAATTGTCACCTAAACATAGGATTCACAGCTTAAAACTAGCTAAATATAAGGAGGAAAAAACGAGGTCTTCGATATAAAACAAATTCAGCTATGGTTACTTGTCGAAAATATAAAATTTACCTGCCTCACTACAGCCACACCCTGGACACTTCATACAACGGGCCAGAAATGTCATTTCAAAAAAGGAATGACGGAACAAACAAAATGGCGGCGAAATCCTATACGTTAGACAACCAAATTGTAACCAATCTGGGTAACGTTGGAGTGAGGTCGCAATCTAGAGAGCGACAGGGAATGTCCATACTGTATGTTAGTACTAATATATACACTTTACTATAGCCTAACTCTGTACCTAACCTGTGGAACCACAGTAAACTCCCCCTAGGCCTCTTAGTCGTACCAGTCCGTGGTGTTCGATGTCTTCTGGAATCCCCAACGGATGTATGTCGTAAAATCCTGGTCTTGATTGGCGATTAGCTATGTGTCTTAGTCACAGGGTGCTTGGTTAGATCCGGCAGAAATAAAGCTCGCTGAACTAGTACACGCTGATAAATAGTAAAAATTGAAAATAAGAAGTCGTTAACAAATACACATACGTATATATATATACATATATATGCTAAGATGGGCGGGACGTGTGACCCGTCTGGATAGAATGCGAAATGAATATATTCGCGGAAGCTTTAAAGTCGCACCAATAACGGAGAAGATCACCGAAGGCAGACTTAGATGGTATGGCCATGTGAAAAGGCGCAGTGAAGAACACGTGGTAAACATGGCTTTAAACCTGCCAGAAGAGAGAAGAGGCAGAGGCCGCCCGTCATTGACCTGGTGGTGAAACATAAAGAGAGACCTCAAGAAAGCCCAATTTCCAGATGTGACAACCCAGGACAGACTGTCCTGCCGCAAATTAGTGAGGAGGCTCGACCCCAAGTAACGGGAACTGGGACGGACAAAGAAAGAAAGTAATACACATTCGAGCATATGTGCAATGTGTATATTATTTGCGAATGTTTGTTCTCTTTCCAGATTGTCGTTATTATATGAATAAACACAAGTGAAGCGAAGTACACGCGTCATCTCGTAGAGTTGCGAGTGTATAATATAATAATAATTTTGTTACAGAAAGCAAAAGCAAACGCGACGAGTATAAGTTCTGGCGGGGACACGAATCCAGTTCCAGGTAAACGGATTGTTCCTTCCTAGATATGGTCATTTGAGTTATTTTTTATCATCTGTTGAAAACGACAATTTGCTATAAAAGTCGTGACGTTATAGTTCCTCAGCGTCCATTGATGTATTTATACAAATTTTGTGCAATTGATTGTTAAAAAAATTAAGACGCGATGAAAAACAAAACGAGTAAGGTTTTTTGAAATTTCAGGAGGGTGTCAATTTAAAAAACAAATTTAATGATTTGTTTTTGACGCAGTCGCCCTACCGTAATTGTATATTTTTAAAGAATTAATAAATAGTAAGTTGTGTGACTTTTACGCTTTAACTTTTTACGACGTCTTAATGGCTGCTTTCTGGGATCCTGGGCCTAGCTTGTGCATCCCTGATATTTTCCACTGCAGCAGATTTTTTTAAATTTTTCATATGCAATCATCTTCATTATATCAGCCGAAAGACATCCACTGCGGGCCTCTTCCAAGGATTCTCAAAACGACCGATCCTGCGCTTCCCGCATCCAGCTGCTTCTCCGTGAACTTCAACAGGTCATCTGTCCGCCGAGTAGGAGGCCTACCTACGCAATCTTCCGGTGCGCGGTCACAACTCTAGAACTTAACTGCCCTAATGACCATTTGTTGTACGAGACGATGTGCCCCGCCCACAAGCGATCCTGTGATCCCACAAAGTCTGTTACCTTGCTTCTCCTACGGATCTCCTAACTTCTGAGAGTGTTTAAATAAATAAATGTTGCGTCGCAGAGGGTGTGCGGCAATGCGACATGTGCGTGAACTACGAGAAGCAGTTAGTAGCTGAACAAGCGCAGGCGCAGACGGCGAGAGAAAAAGCCGCTCATTTGGATCAGGCGCTAAAACTGGTGAGGACATTATTCTTATGCATGCGTTTTTCCTTTGGAGGTAAGATTATGCCTTGGCCCATTATGGATCAAAGCGGAGATGTGTGTTTTCCATACATTAGAACGTAATGGAGAGGAGACGTGCTCGGCTTAGGAGAGAATGGGCCGTTCCTCGTTTCAAATGAAGAATCTTTGTTACATGATAAACTAAAATTATTTTAATCTTTCACTTTTACAGTTTATTGTGTTGTGTTGGTAATAAAATTATATTTCTATCATCGTGTTCTGGTGTCTCTAGCTTGAACTGGTAAGGTTTAGAAAAAAAGGTTATTAAAGTATATTATTTTCAAAGATTTTTTTTTTATTTTTCAAAGGAGAAAAATATATTTTCACGGCTAGACCGAGAAGCGGAGTCAAATGCTGTAATTTCAATAAATACTCAAAAGATAATAAATAAAATAAATTGTACGAAAATTTGTTTGACTCTCACTAAAGCAACATATTAACAGTATGCCGTACGGCCATGTACATGGCACAGAATCTCCCTCTGGAGATATAGAGAACTTCATTATCATACGACAACACACTTTAAAACAATACTAAAAGGTAGTATTGTAGTAGTAGGATGTTATTACGCAAGGTCTGACTGCTGACTGGGTGTGGGTGGGCACTGCTATTCGCTGTAGGCCTGTTGCCAGCCGGTGTGTACGTCCATAGACTCGAGTATCGGTAAAGCATTGACACCTCCCCTAGTGCTCCATACGCTTATAGACGGCGCGGCGGTGGCAACTTCCTATCAGCTGAATTATCATTATTAGTACGGGAGGCTAAAACATTTTCCAACACTTGCCAGGCCACGGACGAACTGGAAGGTGTCCGCTCCCTCCACGACGAGACCGTCCGACAGTGGCACATGTCACGCGCCGACGCCAACGCACAGTTAGAGGAGCTCCGGGCGGCCGTGGAGGCGGCCAGAGGGGCGCTGCAGGCCCGGACCCAGGAGGCGCAGAGAGCGGCCGCTGAAGCGTTGGAAAAAGTGGCGCAGTTGACTGTGGATAGGCAGACTCTGCACGCTGAAAGAGCTGAGTGAGTAGCTCTAGTTTACCCATCAATTTCTATGCCACTTTTTAGGTCGCTTTTCTAACGCACAGTTCCATTTAGATCCTTAGACTGGGTAGACTCTTGAAATGAAGTGTTTCAAGTATTGAGGGCAGTGAGTAAAAACCCTAACAGCTCATTCGGTAAAAACCTGGTTATAACCCAAAATGTGATATTATCTCAGGTTAAATAAAACCTATGTTTAGACCTATTAGACGGGAATTTGGGAACTAATGTTGGAATAAACCCGGGTTTCAACCCGGCATTTGGGCAAAAAGCTCGGTTGCTTGCCCATCTATAGTCTAAGGAGTACACATCCAATTAGTCTACCAAATTCGGATCGTTTACCAGTTAGGATTAGAGGGACTCAGACCGGCAGAGAGGCAAGACAGGATGGAGCTGCAGGAGTAGGCCCAAAAAGTGACCACTGAGGCCTTGAAAAAAATGGCACAATTGGCGGTGGACAGGTAGGCCTCCCATTATTTCTAAATCACTTCTTGGGTTACTTTGACTAGGATTCAGGAGTCACAGAAAACTACCACAGAGGCCTGATAAAAAGTAGCACAATTGACTGTGGATAGGTAGATGATGAAAAACCTGAATGAGTAGCTTCATTTTAGCTCAATTTCTACAACACTTTTAGATCGGTTTACGAAATCTGTAAAACTAGCAAAACTAGTAGACTAATATCCGAGTCCAAGCGCAATATGTGTCTACACCGCGCTCTAGGTTACATTGCCCGGAACTCGTCAAGCTCAGCAGGTACTACAGATGCTGATAGTAGTTTATAACTAATACCTAAGATGCTGATAGTAGTTTATAACTAATACCTAAGATACTGATAGTAGTTAATAACTAATACCTAAGATGCTGATAGTAGTTTATAACTAATACCAAAGATGCTGATAGTAGTTTCTAACTAATACCTAAGATGCTGATAGTAGTTTATAACTAATACCTAAGATGCTGATAGTAGTTTCTAACTAATATCTAAGATGCTGATAGTAGTTTCTAACTAATACCTAAGATGCTGATAGTAGTTAATAACTAATACCTAAGATGCTGATAGTAGTTAATAACTAATACCTAAGATGCTGATAGTAGTTTCTAACTAATACCTAAGATGCTGATAGTAGTTTATAACTAATACCTAAGATACTGATAGTAGTTAATAACTAATACCTAAGATGCTGATAGTAGTTTATAACTAATACCAAAGATGCTGATAGTAGTTTCTAACTAATACCTAAGATGCTGATAGTAGTTTATAACTAATACCTAAGATGCTGATAGTAGTTTCTAACTAATACCTAAGATGCTGATAGTAGTTTATAACTAATACCTAAGATGCTGATAGTAGTTTCTAACTAATACCTAAGATGCTGATAGTAGTTAATAACTAATACCTAAGATGCTGATAGTAGTTTACAACTAATCCAACCACATTCACTTTTAGGGTTCCATACCAGTAACGGGACCCTACGCTGTTGTGAGTCCGTCGGTCTGTTCGACTTTTAAAGGACTGTATTTTTTTGAACCGAAATAGGTAGTCCACTGAAATTTTCAAAGAACGTATGTTATTATGGAGGTTTACTGAGAAACCAAAAACAAATAAAAAAGTTATAGATTAATCATACAAGAAGCGTGATTTTGTTCCATTGTAAAAACAGTAATACAAACGCGTGAAACTTGGTGTGGTTATATAGTACTAATCCTAAAGCAAAACAACAAATAAAAAAACGGCTAAGTGTGAGTGTACTCAAGCCAAGGAGTCTAAACTGAATGTTTTTACTGTCGCTCGCATTGATGTCTTTTTTTAATGAACTATTTTGGTGGTGCGGAACCCTCGATGTGCGAGTCCGACTTGCACTTGTCCGGTTTTTCTGATCCATAGAAGTGATAATAATGACCTCTCTCTTATAATTGTGGGTATTGAGTAATCAATATTTGTTCCAGGCTGGAGCGAGACAACGCTATCCTAATGGGCTTGTATACGAAGAAGGCAGCTGAAATGCAAAACGAAATCATTAATATTCCTGATAGTGTACCAGTAAGTTTGTCTTTGTCAATACCGTAAGCTAGGGAGCTTAAATTTTTTTTACCATTGAAAATATTGTATGAAAATTTCTGATAAGTTCGTTTTATTTTACTTAGTAGGACAACTTGCGGCTGATTAACATAGTTGTAGAAAACAAAATAGCAACAGAATATAGCCATTACAAGTTTACACCTGTTGAACGGGAATGTAACATATTATTATTATTATTATTAGGGAGAAAAGAAAACAAACGGTACAGCCACGCTGTGCATAGTTTCTTGCGAAGCCTTCACCGTCTATCGTAGTCGGGCATACACAAATCAACAGTAAACATTACACTAGTAGCAAAAATTAAAGCTAGGTGTGGAAAATTTACAAATAATTTGGGTTTTGTATGGGAGGTACCTTACTAGATTTTTCCTGTAATAATGAAATACCTAGTGCAATAGGCCTTTCCTAATTATTCACAAAGTTACATTAAAATCCTTAGAGCAATTTTTGAGAAAAGGTAACAAACAACCTGGTTTTGTATGGGAGGTATCTTATTCCGATTTTTATTGGAAAAACAAACTACCGCGTTCAATAGGTCATCAACAGTTATAGTAACATACCGAGTTTTATCAAAATCGTTAGAGCAATTTTTGAGTTAAAAAAAGCTATTTATTTCAAATACCAAGATAGGAAAAATTTTAAAAAAGGGCCTGGAGATATAACAATAATATTGCCCTAACTCAAATTTCATCCAAATCCGTCCAGTAGTTTGGGAACTAGAGCACCGGACGGACGTACAGACACACACACTCAATATTTTTGTTTTTAGACTCTATTAGTGTAAGACAATCGATCCCCATCAAAATCTATTTTTTTGCCATCACAGTACCTTCTACACTCCTTCGTCGCCTGAAAGTAAAAATGAATACGTCGCCCTTTACACATAGCTAGGTGGCGACTTATTGTAATTACTGTAGAGGCACTTCCTACCTAAGATGGAAGTGCATCTAGAGTAATTACAAGGTTACTAAAATCAATACTAAAGCGTCGGTGGCTCAACCGGTAACGACTCGGTCCTTCTAACCAGATGTACCGGGTTCAAATCTGGATGGCCAATGTACCAATGAGTTTTTCAAAACTTATATGTACTATACTTACCGATAGCTTTGACGGTGAAGGAAAACATCGTGAGGAAACCTGCACACGCCTGCGAAGAAACTCGAAGGTTGTGTGTGAAGTCGACCAACCCACACTGGGCCCGCGTGGCCGACTAAGGCCTGATCGCCCTGATTCAGGGTAGGCTCTCGAGCCCCTCGGTGGGGACGTATATGAGCTGAAATGATGATACTAAAATTAGAGTGTACATTTGTGAGCTTAATTAATTGAATGGAGCACAGGTTATGCTAGAAGTATACAGTAAGCACAGTACGCGGAAAGGACGCTGCTGCCCATCTTCCGGTTTTTGATCACTTAGTCACCTCTTATGACATCCTCGAGAAGAGATGGGGTGGTGCTCTTCTAGGGCCGCACAAGTAGCCTCATATGATTATGTTCTCTGTTTTGTTTCAACAGCTCCCTTTTCCACAGGAACTGCAAGAGTTGACCCTTCAAATCCGCGAGCAACTAATAGAGTGCGCGATCGGACGCGAGAGGGCGCTGTCCGCCGAGGAAGACCTCCGCAGTCAGCTGCTCGAACAAAGCGCTGTGATCCACAGGCAGGAGGGGGAGGTGGCTGCTGTCAGGCAGCAGTTGGCCGAGACAAGGTAAGACAATACAAAATTACAGATACTACCCGTGCAAATAAAGAATGGGATTGAAAATGGCTGCTCATTGAGTCGGTACCGTCAGCATACTACGCAACGAAATAACGTTTTATTTAACTAATACTGAATAACGGTTACTTAATAACGGTTGATAACGTTATAAAATATAGTTACCGTTGAAGTTGTTTCGTTATTTCATTAATAATATTTATGTTACTATGTTATAGGTAGGTATGTATTACGCTATAGGTAGACATAAACTACAGTATATTCGCTTTATAACTTTTAATAATCAAAAATACGTGGAAATAAAATGATGTAATAATTATAATTATGTTCATTTTCATTTTAATGTTCTGTTATTATTTTCAACCAAACTAGGCACCTGTCGAATGTGACGTCACCCGCACATGTTTCGGGTACAAATAGCAAAAAAATTAAAGAAAAAACACGTAATATTATAATAGATCTCTCTTTACTATGCACAGTCTTATTTTTTCCATTTCAAGTGCTATCTATTGCCTTTTTCACAGCAACACACTAAAAACTTTAAAGGATAACAAAAAAAAACTACAAACAAAAAAACATACTGTCAACAACAAGAATTCTGCGAACCGTACTAAGGCGAACGCGGTGCCTGAGGCGGTGTGCGGGCGGGGAAGCCGCGTACCACCCGAGTGCCTAGTTGACTTGATGGAGTATTATACTGTAGATAAGCCCTAGATGGAAACGGGCTTACCGAGATTCCTCAACGCAATGTGGAACTGGCTATCTTCAAGACAGAACACATCAATCCTGTTAACATTGATGTTTGGCGGCAAGACTTAGATAAGATGCTGGCTGGTATCTAGCCAGGTGGCTTAGAAGTTGCCCTATCACCATCCAAACCGGGCCTAACAAAGTAAGGTCCTGGTGTGAAGCGAATGGACTAACCGTTCCGCCACGGGGGCGGTTAAACACGGAGCGCTAGTAAGGGTTCAGACACACGAACTGCATTTCGACTGCAAGCCAGCTGCAAAATCACAGTTTGGATGCAGTTCTTTGCGCTTAAATGGGAGTTAGTTGCCCTTTAACTGCAAATTTACAGCTGGAATGCAGTCTGTGTGTCTGGACCCTAACGGTGTTGCACTGCACATGACTGCTGACGTGACGTCACATTGTAACCATACAGTGGTCCACCATCAATAGTCACTGGGCACGTCCTCCTTTGGCACCGCCCCAATGAATTAATTGTATGAATTGAGTCCAGCGGTGAGTAGGGCAATTCGGGCTCGACCTCCGCCGTCTCACCCCCCGACCCCCGGACGATTGCCCTGTCGAGACTGTATCGATTATGTAGACTATGGTAATACTGATCAGCGAGAATCGCATTTCGCACTGTAATATGAATGTGTTTACGTGTAGAGAGGAGCTGGACCGCCTGCAGACGGAGCGCGAGCAGATGAAGGAGCTGGGCGACAAGCTGCGCCACTCCAACGACATGATCGAGTCCCTGCTCGAGGACAAGGTTACTCAACAAATTGTTTGAATCATTTGTTATACTGATTACTTCCTGTTTAGTTTGATCGATAGGTTGCTGGTTCATATCCGGCTCGAAGGACCAGTTACATGTTTGAATAAAACATGTTGTAGTTCTAGCGGTACGCCAATAACAGCTGCAAATGGTGTTCAAAGTATGAAAATCGGAACTATTGATCTTTAGGCCATATGAATCAATTTCACCCATAGCACCAAAAAAAAGAAAGGAGTGACGTAATATTTTTTTTGTTCTGAATCATCGTGTGTGGTATCAAATGAAAGGGCTTGTACGGGGTTGAGTCCGTAACAAAAATACTGCTACTGATTTTTTGGTAAAACTGTATATTAAAACTGTATAAAAATGTTAAAAACTAAATGAACTGATAAAACTGATAGGAGTACGCGCGGCGCGCTTGATGGCCGAAAACGAACTGAATTGTAGAAATAATGAGTAATTGGGTTAAAACATAAACTGTTTATACAGCATTTTTGCGTTGTACGCGCTTGCTCGTACAGGGCTTTTTGAGACAATTCTAAAAATATTTCACATCATGAAATTTCAGTCTCTTGTTTTAAATTAAAATAAAAAACATTTGCAAAATATACCAATTTTTGGTAAAATATACCTTATTAAATATAGATTATTTTACCAAAAAATATTCAACCGTATCCTATCTGGAGGAGCCCAAACTTGGGATGTTTTGAAAATTAATTTACGACAAGTAACTGAAATGTCATTTTTTTATAATTGGCTTATAAAACCCTTTCATTTAAAATCACCACAAAAACGGCATAAATAGTGCCTTCTTATTTCGATTTCTGTGGATACCACACACGATAGGTTGCAGAGCAAAAAAAAGTTTTTCCATACAAAAAAAAATTGCTTCATAACTCCTCTCCGTTTTTTGGTGCTACGGGTGAAATTGATTCATACGGCCTAAAGATCAATCGTTTCGATTTTCTAATTTTACACCATTTGCAGCTATTTACTGAATTTCGTGTAGCGCTAGCACTATTGCGAGATTTCAACATATCAGCTCATATTTGTGCCCACGGAGGGGCTCGAGCTTACCCTGAATTAGGGCGATCGGGCCTTAGTAAACCACGCGGGCCCAGTGCGGGTTGGTAGACTTCACACACAACCTGCGAGTTTTTTCGCTATGAAATCTAAATTCGAAATCACATTGGTACGTGGCAGGTTCGAATCACGACCTCCCCTACAGGAGGCGACGGCCCTAGCTATTACGCCACCGACACTCTTAGAAAGAATATTAATTCCAAAGTTAATCCACTTTCGATATTTAAAAAGTACTTTCTAAGCTCAGTTTTATTTCTCATATAAGACAAAAAAATTTAAGTTGCCACATCTCCACAATACAAGCGTTAATTGATGAGGTATAATATTTTATTTAAAACGTTTTTTTTTCTTGGTTAAGCCGCGTTAGTAACACCCAGAAACTATTCTTTTTTTATTAATCATGTTGTCTACTGATGCTATAAAAATCAGTTGTTAAGTCCATGGAGTATACGAGATAAAAGTTTTAAAATGCCAAAACGCTTGCAAGTTTGTTAGTTTTATGCATGACCTTTGTATCCGCCCTTGGTACCGACCGTCGCGTGACAGTAGAGGCGTCGTAAAACATTCGCATTTTCAAATTCCTCTGTTGGCAACACAACACCGATTGTCATAACATACTGTTTCTTTGCAGAAACGGTTCCAAAACGAAGTGAGCGAGTTGCGCGCGCGCGTGACGTCGCTGCAGCAGGAGCTCGACAATAGTGAGAAGGTGCAGCAAGACTTTGTGCGTCTGTCGCAGTCGCTCCAGGTAAGCTATTACTGCGTACGTGTAAGACCAATGTGATAGCTCAGTGTTGCATCTCGGCTACAGGTCAACGGTCGACGGGTTGCCACACGACTGCGAACGGGAGGCGTTCAGGCGGCTTGAAAACTTGTGACACTGATGTGCGCCACTAGCCCTACAACCGCCACCAACCCGGGCGTGGTTCCCCGCCCCGTGTGTGGAGTATGGCCTAATCTACCCGGGTTTGGGAAGAGACCTACGTTGTATGTTGTTAAATTTGGGGATCTTCAAGGCAAGAGTGAATAGGCATTATTTGAGTTTGCGTGTACCATCCTCGACTGCATCATCACTTACCATCAGGTGAGTTGCAGTCAAACGTACTCAAATTTTTAATAAAAAAATATTTAAAACAAACTGCGACATCAATATATTTTTGTATAGTTATTGTTGACCAAAGTAACCGACATAGCTCTTAGAATTGCTAAACTTAGGTGGCAGTGAGGGGGCACATAGCTTATAGAACAGATGGCCGTTGGGGCAGTAAAATTATTGAGTGGCTACCGCGCACCGGACCGATGACCTGGCGAGGGTCGCGGGAAGCCGCTGGATGCGAGCAGCGCAGATCCGGTCGTCGTGGAAACCGTTGGGGGAGGCCTATGTCCAGCAGTGGGCGTCCTTTAGCTGATATGACGATTGTTGACAAGCTTGTGAATACCTGTTGGTTTAATTTAGTAAGGTGAGATGCAATGTTGAGATATTTATTTATATATGTGGTATGGTGTTGTCAGGTGCAGTTGCAGCGGATCCGTGAAGCCGACACGGAGGTGCGGTGGCAGCACGACGAGGACGTGCACGAGTGCCCCTCGTGCCACACGCCGCTGCCCAACAGCAAGAAAAAGGTACTGGAGCGTCCGTCTGTATCTGCAGACTCACTGTTTTAGTTTGGTGTTAAATGGTAGACTAGACAGTTCCATTGTAGTGGGGTCCTTTTCTAAACAAAAATCACCAGCTTTGCATTTTATAATACCTAATAACGTGAAATTTGGTACAGAAGTAGGTTTTAGTACCCATACAAGGGGAAAACCTTTAAAATGAGGATCAGCCCCTATTTCATCAGCTAAACTATCGGCAAAAGTTAATCATTAAGCGTTTTTCAAAAACAAAAAAATAATAAAAAATCATCCAAAAATAGTACTGTTTGTAAAAAAAGAAGAGAAATCCTCAGAAAAAATTCTGTAAAAAATGTGCCAAGACGTGATCTGGGGGCACGGCAGTGGCTCCGCCAAGTCTAGAGCAAATCAAGTAATACTACTGCCGTAATACCTTTTCTAGAATCATTTCGGCTGGTTTTCGAGTCCTTATATCTTGGCACTAGGTCCATACAAAAAGAAGTGAAATCCCAACACAAAAATCATGTAACAGACTTGCTCGATTAAGATTCCTTGGCTATAAAAGTAGCTCGATTAAGAATAATTGGCCATAAAAAGTTGTGAGATGAAATAAAGTGCCAAGTCTAAGTAGATAAAAGAAAACGAGTGACTTGGCCGTTAAATATTTTTTATTTTTTAAATATGGGTAGATATATCAGCGCAAGTGAATCTTATAGATTGTTACAATAAACAATGAGGTCTCATTTTTAGGTAAGGTTTCAAGGCAACTGTTGCCATGGTGAAAGTTTACAGTGCGTGTAGGAATGCCTCCGCGATGAGCGGCATCTCGGAAACCAACGCCCGTAGGAGAATTAATTAGGTATTGTTTTTTGGTAAACGTATAGGGCTTAATATGTCCTTAGATTATTACATCGCAGCTGTCGACGATAGGGGAAAATAAAAATGTTATAAAACACCAATAGCTGTATTCACAAGAAATTATTCATCGTATCGATATGTTTCTTGTTCTTCTTATCAGCTCATATACGACCCCACCGAGGACTCGAGCCTACCCTGGATTAGGGCGATCGGGCCTTAGTCGACCACGCGGGCCCAGTGCGGGTTGGTCGTTCACACACAACCTACGAGGTTCTTCGCAGGGCGTGTGCAGGTTTACTCACGATGTTTTCCTTCACCGTAAGAGCGTCGGATTAACATACATATGAAATCGAAATTCGAAAACACATTGGTACGTGGCAGGATCCGAACCACGACCTCCCGGACAGGAGGTAGCGGCCGTAACCGTTACGCCACCGACGCTCTTATATAAGTTTTAAATCTATTAATTTTGTCTGAAATTTTTCCCCCCAACTTTTACAGCTTTTTCTTTTAAAAAAACCACGATGAGGAAGGTACCTTTTAGAAGGGGGAAGGAGGACGTTGAAAGCAACTGCTCTTAAAATAATTTTAGGAGTTCAGAGAACGCTCCTGTGAATTGGAATTTCTTCATCATAAAATGCGAGGTCAGGTTGTTACTTTCCTACCAATAATACACTTTTCATTTCACAAAAAAGGAACAACTTTGAGTTTTGTAACAAACACATGAAAAAAAATGTGTTAAATTTTGCCACATCAAAATTGAAACTAAATTCCAAGTAAATGTAATGAAACAGTCTTTTACCAGGTATTGTCAATTTTGCGTATAATTAATAATAAATAAATAATTTACTAATTATTCTTTGTATCGTACATTTGTCGTTTTACGTGGGTTCTACATGAATAGGCGTATCACTTTTCGCTCCAACTGTACTTGTTGTTTTTTCTCTATACGTTTATGAAATCGGTTCGAGTTGAGAATTTTTGTATGTAGGTATTTTACTTCCGGTTCGAGTGAGGAATAAGCAGAGATTTCCTTTCGGCAGGTGCACTGCCGGCACTGCGGGCGCATCTACTGCGCGGGGTGCGCGGCGCACACGGTGGCGTCCGGCCCGCGCGGGCTGCCGGCGCGCGTGTGCGCCGTGTGCCGCACGCTGCTGCAGCCGCACAGCGCGCCCTACTTCAGCACGCAGCCGCCGCAGAACACATAGTTGCCACCTTCATGTCAATGTCTAGTACACCTCCCGAAAGTGCGCACGACTACGGCACGCGAGGATACTGAGTGTCCGAAAAGTTAGAGACATTAGCTCGTGAACAAAGTTTACTTAGCACCTACCAATCCTACCGTAGCCAATACCTCTCTAAACTAAATGACCTGTTTAATGTCGGTTAAATCATCCCAGTTCTTCTACATTATATTTAAAATTGGTTCCACAGAAACCGCTCTAAGGAATTAAGTTGAAAATAGCTATATGGGGGTTTTTGGAGGGCGATAAATCGATCTAGATAAGTCTCAATCTCTAGTAAAACGCGTTTATTCGAGTTTTTCCGTGCAATGGTATCATATTTTAACGCAACATTTCAGAAGCGAGACCAGCTCGCTGGTAACGCGTTTAGCCCACAATCCGATTAAACCGCGGTTCGAACCTTCGAACATTTGTTAGAAGGTCATTACATTCATTCAAAATTATAAAATATTTTTTTCAAAAACAAAGTTTATAATTAATAGATAGTGAAATATATTTATTTTGGTGCATATAATATTGTATATGGATTGGTAAATTAAGGTTTGAAAGTTCCATTATGTTAGCATTGCATTGCTTTTAAAAACTTACATTATCTAAGTACAGTCAGCATCAGATAATTAGTGCTGGTGTCTACAATGCAAAGAAAGACGCTGTCAAAATGCTAAATAATATCCACACACCAACACTTTTCCAAACCCCATTCCCACGAGCGTCCATATCGCGCTTACGATTTTATCACGCGCTGAGGAGCCGTCTGAAGAGGGTTATTCGGTGTAATCTTGGTATAGGGACATTTGTTCAGATGGTCCCTTCACCGTGCGTTAAAAATATGACCGTGGGAATGGGGGTTAACGTTGACACGGCCAATATGCAGACGCAGCGTCAATAACATTGGCAAGAAATAAAATGGAATAATAATACAGAATCTTTACAAGTACCTGATTGAGAGTCTACTTTGTGTAGATTTTGTGTGTCGAGTGAGGTTTTTAGTTTGTTTCCGCCTTGATTGACACTATCTAATGCCGACTGTACTTTTGCATTAATTTTAAAGATTTTAAGAATGGATGGGTCATGAATTTCCAAAATTAGGTAATTGAGATTTTATGTACATAAGAGTCACTGTTAACTTTCATGTAGTATATATTTTACAGCTAAAAGCAGTTTTTAGTTAAAACGCGTTTTTTGTAGTTAAAACTAGTTTGAGTTTTATCTGATATTTAATTTTGAACTGCAGTAAATTCTAGTTCTAATAAATGTATTTAGTAAGAACTAGTTTTAACTAGAAAAAACGCGTATTAACTAAAAACTGCTTATAACTGTAACATATACAATTTTAAATAAACCGTTAATTTCTTTTGTAAATATAAATAAAGATAAAAAAAACATAGTTTCAATAGTTGCTCATTTCTCATTTTGGATTAAGTATAAAATCCTCATCTCATCGAATTATGTAGTGATTTTTTTATCTAATTCTATTCAAAAGGTTATAATTTTTTCCAAAGCCGATTTATTTTGTAACAACCGCTCAAAGCTTCACCGGAATGTTACAAGCCGCGGATCAGTCTTACCAGAGACAGTGTTAACATCCATACAGTAGTCCGACATGATGTTGCATCAAAGTCTACATCTCTAGTCACTGGTCAGTGGTCATCTCAGGCGCTGCCTGTGCTGGCGCTCTTAATTAAATGTCCCGAACGGTGACAAGACAGTTAGTGCTCGACTACCCACCCCCGTCTTGCGCCTTTGCCCTGTCTAGACGTTTCCTTCGGACGACTGTATGGATTCTTCAGACTGTGGTATTATCATCGTCAATTTAACCTGTCGAGCACCTTACTATGTTAGCAAATACTCCCTCAGGCACCGCCGCCCCGCGCGCGCCGACCCTTCTTTGATACGTATTTATGCACCGTGAGGGCTTAAAGTGGCGTGCACCTTTCGGGAGCCAATGGGTTCCGTTAGGCCCCGAGTGGGTTAGCATTTACCTCGGAGCCATTAGGTTCCGTTATGGCCTGACAGGTTAATCTAGGTATAAAGTCGGACCTACTGATCTTCTCAACTACAAGCAACCCTGTGATCTAACCAACCACATTTTGGGTGGTCGTCTCGGCAACAACGTGATTCGATTGTGTTACTACGAGTACAAATAAAATAATTGGTTTTTCACTGCACAATTCATAAGTATTTATAACTTTAGTATCGTTTATCTGTGGTAGTTATACAATGTAATGGCGACCACTCGGTCAAGTGATAAAATTCAGTGCTAAAGTTAGCGCTAACATGATTAATTATTGTAATTAACTTTATTGTAAAAAAACAAAGTATTGTAAATAAACAGAGCTGAATAATGTAAGGCCTTTTTATTTATGATCGACCAGTTTTATTTATGATCGACCAGTTCTATTTATGATCGACCAGTTTTATTTATGATCGACCAGTTCTATTTATGATCGACCAGTTTTATTTATGGTCGACCAGTTTTATTTTCCATGCATTGGATCGAAGCGGAGAGGAGACAATATTTTCACTTTCGAGCGGCGAAGGAGTGAAGAAGGTTGGTGGCAAAAAAAAATCAAAGTTGAAATTTTGTTGGGGATCGATATACTTAGTCTAAAAAACAAAAAAAATTCGAGCGAGACCTACAGTACTCGCATATGATGTGTAACATGTGACAAAATACTTTAGGTTAGTTAGATTTGATGACGATATTGTACCTGGGTGGCGGATCTGACAGTAACGAAAAAAACCGACCAAGTGCGAGTCGGACTCTCGTAAAGTAGAATTCCGCGATTTCGCGACTTCCTGTTACACATTTCCGTCCCATGTTACACATTTCCGTCCCATTTCACGAAATCACTCCCACAAATTGCAGGAAAGCGAGAGCAAAGATGTTACACATCAAAAAAAAAAAGAGTATGTCTGTACGTCCGTCCGGTGCTCTAGTTTCCAAACTACTACAGTGATTTGGATGAAATTCGGGTTAAGGCAAGATAGTTTTTGCATCCAGTTTTTTTTTCAAAGGTTTTTAGGGTTGCCACACCGTAGTAAAAAATCACATTATTTTTTTATTCAAAAATGGCTAACGATTTCGATGAAACTCGGTATGTTACTGTAACTGTACGAGTATATGGCCTACAGTACGCGGTAGTCTGTTCCAAGAAAAATCGGAATAAAGTACCTCCCCTCCCGTACAAATCCAGGATGTTTGTTACTTTTTCTCAAAAATGAATGACTCAAACCGTTGTAATGAAACTGTATAATGAGGCCTACTACAATGGGTACTTCATTATTTGTAAGTTTTTCATCAAGACTGTTACACCTAGCTTTATTTTTTGCTACTACGATAATAACGTGTATGCCCGCCCGACTACGACAGACGGTGAAGGCTTCGCGAGAAAGTATGCTCAGCGTGGGTGTACAATTTATTTTCACATCTCACGCTCGTAAAGTTGTTATTTATGTCGAGAGAAGGCTGAATAAAATGGTTTTTCATGTTCTTATGCATAAAGTAATTTCTTTATTTAACACAGGCAATCAGGCCTTACAGCCACATTAAAGATTAAAGACTATTAACTACGTAAAAGAAGGGTAACTCCGCAAAATCATTTGAATGAATGGCGACTCTTGCTACGACACAATAAAATTCAAATTCAGGTCGCTCAGCGCTAATTACCTACAGTTATATTCACCTACAAGTTGCCTCTCTTTCTATCGCGTAAGTCTTATCTCTTCTGACTACTGTATTTGCCCCATTCACGGGGCCGCGCGGCGTCAGCGTTAGTACTAATATAATATACTTTGGTGTAGGTACATTTTCATGCCTACAGCGCGGAGTGCGACAGGCCTGGCGACATATACTTCATTTAATAGATATGTAAACAATGTCTAAGAGTGGTGACGATCTAATAATGATTTATTTCCTTAAAACTCGAGCAGAAAACCCATTTTACCTCGACGTGACTATCCCCACCCGAGCCGATCCACGTCTCGGGTAAAATGGCACGTTTAATGCTCTTGTTGTACAATCTACTATTTTTAGTGGCGTAGCGTGGAGTCGTGGACTAACCTAGACGTGGCCAAAGTCGCATCGGCAAGGCCCTGTCAGCCAAGGTCAACGCAGAGATCCTACCACATTTTTGTCATTAGATTCTTGGATCTTAACGTTTTGCGGTAGTTATTGCTTGTGTCACTGTTTGTTACAATTCAAAGTTTTTATAAATATTAAAAAGTATTAAAATTTATTTGTTTTATGGAACTTTAGGTCTATTTGATAAGTTAATTTGTTACATCATTGTTTTGTTACCCAAGACACATTATTATAGTAGGTATTTATTATTATGCATACTCGTATTTAGGCCTTTGTCCAGCAGTGGACGATTTGTGGCTGATATGATGATGATGATGAAACTCGTATTTGCAATGCATGTTTTAGAAAAACTTTTCATTTTGTAACCTGGCGCGATCTACTTTTTTACAAAAATAATGTTCTTAGTAGGGTATTTTGGGGTACTTATCGTATTATTTAGAGTTCATGGCGTTCGATAAGTCATCTACAAGGGGCCTCGTGGAGGCCCCTCTAAGTACGAAGCAGTGGGCGAGGGGCCGCTTCGCCCACGCCTAGCTACGCCACTTTTTTTTATTCAATAATTTTGAACAAAAAAACCGACTTCAAACAGGAAACTAAGGTTCTCCTAGATTTCTCTAGGATGCCCTCATAAGAATCCTGGTTTCCTTATGATGGTACCACCCTTGGGATATCTCCTTTCGAACGAAAAAAGAATCATCAAAATCGATTCATAAACAACGAAGTTATCCGCGAACACACATAAAAAAAAATACGGTCGAATTAAAAAACCTCCTTTTTTTGAAGTCGGTTAAAAATTGATGTCTAATGTAAGAAAACCAAATTATTTTGCAATAAAGTATACCTAAATTGAAAAACTCGTACGTCTCCGCTCAGTTTAGCTCAACTTTGGGGCAAACCAGCCTGTCTGAGGGGTGTAAAAGAAAATTTTGTTTTACGTTAAATGTCATTTTATTTTATAGAATCATTCATAGGAAATTAACACCTTAACGACTTTTCATGGAATCAGTCGTAGCAAGCGTACATAAACGCCAAATGGAATCATTCATCGTAAAAATACCTTAACTCCTATATAATACAAGTCAAAAAAAATTAAAAAGGTCAATGGATATTAGAACGTATCGTAAGAACGAAGGCCGTGGCTGTGGCAAAAAAAGGTTTTATACAGGGTGTAACAAAACTGGTGTAGGTCCCGTTAACTGGGGGTTCTACTCATCATACTGAACAACTTTCCTCAAGGAACCCATAGTCAATTCTCAAAAAAAAATTGGACCCTCCACACTAAAATGCACGAATTCGGTCAATCCGCTGATCGTTTTGTATGAAGAGTAAAAATATTTTTTTTACGTTTTCAGCAAAGTCGTAACACAAAAGTTGTTCATAGTATGTTGAGTAGAAGCCTCAGTTAACGGGACCTACACCAATTTTGTTACACCTTGTATAAGGTCTAACAAAATTAGCTGAAACTATTTTAACTGGTGCTTCTACACATGAAACTGAACAACTTTCCCCATGGAACCCATAGTCAAATCGCAAAAAAATATTTGGCTCTCCCATACTAACTCGCTCAGCTGATCAGCCAACTTAGTATGGGAAGTCCAATTTTTTTTTTGAGATTTGACTATGGGTTCCATGGGGAAAGTTGTTTAGTCTCATGGGTAGAAGCACCAGTTAAAATAGTTTCAGCTAATTTTGTTAGACCTTATATGTGTAAACAAAGGAGACGGCGACTCGTGTCAGCAGGAAATAAATTGGTGACGCCAGATGTGGGTACACGCACAGGGTACACGTAATGTGAGCCACTTTACGTCATCCTTACTGGTATTATAAATGTGTTTGTTTGTTTTGTTATCTCTTCACGCTTTAACACCTCAACCAATGCTGATGAAATTTGGAATGCAGATAGCCTGTGTCATGGAGAAGGACATAGGTTACTTTTTATCCCTTGAAGTCCGGTACAGTTCCTGAGGGCACTGAAAAAAAACCATTTTTTGGTTGATTTTTTCAACATTGCAACAAAGCAATGGATTGTTGTGACTTTTTCACCACTCACCCTCAAAGAAAGTCATAATAAAAACGATGCTCACGCGAGTATACCTAAAGAGCAAATTAGTGGTATCAATTTTGGTTTGTGTTGAACCAAAATTACACAAGTTTCTACCCGAACAGGGGTTGTTTACTAATTCGTAACGCAAAATTCGGACCTTAAACGCCCAGTTATACCCCCCCTCTCCACCCTTTTCCGTGACGTACGACGACTGAAGTGCTTATGCGACTCGAGTCCCAAGCGAGCGCCTATTGGTTATTGGTTTCTGGTAATTTTCCCGAAACGGTCTCTTTGTGCTAATCGTTGGTGGCCTGCGTTTTGTAAAACAGATCCAGACCTCAATATTGCTAAAAAGTAACACATTCTTGTAGCTGAATAGCTATACTTTATGATAAATTCAATACAAATAACGTATGAGATTTTAAATATTACGTTAAAAAATCGCAAAAATAACTAGGTATGGCCTAACGTAAGCATTCCCGACATATTTGTAGCGAAAATTTTCCTAGTTACATGAACATATCACTTTCGTTATACACTACGCAAACTGACGATTACTTTCATATACAACTCACTGAATACTCTTCCAGAATCGCTCAACTGCGGGTTTGCGCAGAGTTTAGAAACTTTTTATTTTTTTTCTTCCACTGGGAAATAATATATTGATGGTAATTTTAATTTATCTTAGTATAAGTCTGTTTTCATTGCGACCTTTTTAGTTAGTGATATCAAAATCGGAAAACGAAAACAAAACTCGACCATGGGACGTACCACAAGCACTATAGGCATGCGAAAACCTGGGATGGCTGGGCCAGGAACATTATTGGTAAGTAGTACCAAATGAATGACGCACGGTGGCGCTCGAGTCGACAGATATTAAATCATGACGTAACGTAACACAAACCTTAACCCCCCGCTCGTAGAACACCGTACCACCAATCCGGCGATTGCACCCTCACCCCCCAAAATTGCGTTAAGTAATTAATGAACAACCCCCTAACAGTGATTGGTTCTTAAATTCTATAAAACTTAAATATGAACAGTATAAATTAATACGAAAAAAAAAACATAAAAAAACTATGTATAAGTTTAATTTTCATCTTCATACTTCTCCAGACTGAGCGTGATGACGTCGCTGATCAAGCAATCCGCGGGCTAGAAAGAAAAAACGTTATTTCCATCTTCGACTTTACTGTTCCTTCTGCCAACCCTACGTCACTTATACAATGAAAAAACAATAAGTATCTACACTTGTGGTATGGGAAAGTATAGTTGCTTCTCTTTCTCATCTCAGTCTCATCGTGTCGCACTCGTAGCGACCGACCGGCCGCACGACCGGACTACTTCCAGTTTAAAGAATCAATACTAACGTCCAACAGACAGGGCATTCGTGCGGGGGCTGAGAGGCGAGACGGGGAAGGACGAACCCTAAGGCGCTTTGCACACGACGGGGCGGGGCTTGATAGCACAGGGAATCCTATACTACCAACGCACATGGAGGCGGCGCGTTGGTGGTATAGGATTCCCTTTGTGCTATCGTTAGCGGCGAAATTGACCGGCCCGCCCCGCCCCGTCGTGTGCAAAGTGCCTAACTGTCACTCACCAGTCAGCGTTCGAGACAGTTCATTCAAGGGACGAATGGTGTTCTGGGCTTTGACGCAATCATCAAAAGCGTGTGACCACTGTATGGTTACAGTGAGATTTGCTTCCACCAAGATTTATTCGAACGAACCACTACAGGCCTGCTTCACGAGAGACCGCCGCGCTCCCCCGCGCGCCCCCGCACGAGCGCCGACAGCCAGAGGTAGAGGGGAGTCACGTCACGAGTGTGTGCCCGTTATACAGTATTTGACTACTAGTCAGTTCATCATATCAGCTCATATACGTCCCCACCGAGGGGCTCGAGCCTACCCTGAATTAGGGCGAACGGGCCTTAGTCGACTACGCAGGCCCAGTGCAGGTTGGTCGACTTCACACACAACCATCGAGTTTCTTCGCAGGCGTGTGCAGGTTTCCTCGCGATGTTTTCCTTCACCGTTAAAGCAATCGGTGAGTATATGTACGTAAGTTTCTAAAAACTCATTGGTACATTGGCTGTCCGGATTTGAACCCGGCACCTTTGGTTAGGAGTACCGAGTCGTTACCGGTTGAGCCACCGACGCTATTTATATATTATTACATTTCAGTTACTCTTTATTAACTACGCAACACGACATTGTGTTATGACATTGTTCGTGCGTATTACAGGCAATCGACGTCACTATCTGTGACGGACTAATGTACACATTTCAATTAATTGAAATGGATATAAAATATTAAGTGAATGAGTTTTGTGTTCTTGTAAAAGAAATTCTATTTAGTGAATCGATCATCTATCTTCATATCAGCCGAAAGACGTCCAATGACTTGTCCGGCTTGCCGACGACCTTCACCAGGTCGTCGGCCCACCGAGATAGAGGCCCTTCTACGCTACGTCTTCCGGTGCTAGTCGCCACTCTAGAAATTTAAATTTAGTAAATAATATTTTATTAATTTTTGATACTGTACAATAGGGTTATTGTCATCATCTTATCCAAGGAACCCAAGAGTAACATAATGTCTATCTCACAGAACCTTACTATGGGCCTCACTAGAAGGCTCAAGGTTTCCAAGGCGATGAAGCGAGCTATGCTCGGACTTTCCCTACGCGATCGAATCAGAGATGAAGAGACCCGTAGGAGAACCAAGGGAACCGACATAGCTCACAGAATTGCACACCGAAAGACATAGCGTGGACCGTCGACCTGGTGAAGGTCGCCAGGACCTTTCATCGTGCAAATCATTTGGGGAAGCCTTTGTTCATCAGTGGACGTATTTCGGCTGACATAGTGATTACATCACAAGGAGAACAGTTACCTCTGAACAGATGCCGACGAGGGCGTCAGCGCAGCCGAAGAACTCCTCCTTAAGCGAGATGACGATGGTCTGCAGAGTGTCCTTCTTGGTGCGGATGTAGGAAGCCACCTTGCCGATGTTGGTGTTGTCCAGAGCAGCGTCAATCTCGTCCAGTAGGAAGAACGGCGCCGGCTGGTAGCTGGGAGAAACAAATGGACATGTGATTGTTACGTTAACAACCCATAACGTCCGTCCCCACAACTGGGGCTCGGGTCTCTTCCCAAAGTCGGGACGGTTAGACCATACTCCGCACACCGGGCCAAGACCGGATTGGTGATTTGTCTCCAGTCAGAAGTTTTCAAGCCGCTTGTAAGGTGTCTGGCACGTAGTGGTAACAACCGACACGAGCGGCTTACAGTGCCTTGCGCAACAGAAACGGTCGAGATAGACGCCACCACGGATCAGACAAATAAGGTTGGATTGGAAACGTGCGCTGGGCAGGCGCGCCACAAGTATGATTAGACAATCATACTTAACCGAAGCACGCGTTCATACATTTTATTTGCGTGTGGTTGTGTGTAACGTACAGACTTTCGAAATGGTGTGAGACACAATTTCAGCCCTGTGTTCTAAGTGTGTTTTGTTTATTAGTGCGCGCAATTCGTGTATGTATTATTATTGCTTGTGTAGTGGAGTTGATGGGTGGGAGACAGGCGGCGACGCTGGTTTTCAAACAAAAGTGTGACTATTGCCAATCCAACCTTATTTATCTTATCCGTGGATGCCACTAACAGTCAAATCCATCTAGGTAATGAACGTGCTTATTATGGTCAGTGTTAACCGTAGTCCCCTAAGGACCTACAGCCAGGTCCTTAAAAATTGCGATGCTCATGCGCGGGACAATGCTTTTATGCGACAGCTGTGCGCGCCGAACTACATGGTTGAGGAAAGCGCTAGGTAGATTTTCTTTAAATTTCAATACTCTGTTACTATTTGAAGATGGAGTAGAGTGACACTGTCAAAGTGCAAAATGCCACAACACAGTAGCGTATCGTCTACAAGACTAAAGCTTTGTACGCATAGGTCGGATGTTTAGCGAAGTAGACAAGTACAGTGGTGTAAGATAATATAAGATACATTTTATTGGTAAAAATTGTTTACAAGTTAAATTCAATATTACTTAAAATAATTAAATTATTGCATACTAATGCAAGTATATAAAAACAAAATAACAATAAAACAGTAACCGTCGTCGTTCGAACTTTAATGACATAATCAAATAAAACCTATCGGACAGTAGCGAGTCGCATACAATACAATACACAACTGTACTTACTCACTGTACAGCCCTAATTGATCATTACCTGTACCAATACCTTTTTGAACATTTGCTTAGGTATGTCGAGGAGTAGAAAAAAGGATCGATATTAATTGATAAACTTACGAATACGCTGTTGGAAAAAAAAAATATTTTTTACGTTTTTAATACTACATATTTAATGTTGTTAATACTACATATTTAATGTATTCGACGTTTTCGCCAAAAATATCAGTAAAGCCCTTGACATCATCTCACCTGACGGTAAGTATATTTTTTTTGTAGTATAAGCAGTAACACATTTACCTCCATTTTTGTGACGCCCGGCAAGATAAGACCTTTTTTTTTTGCTTTAAACGTTATGTTTTCTAAGCGGGACGGCAAGTTAAAAAATCACGCTAGAGCGACAAGGACAAACATTTTGTTTCTCTTAAGCACATGTTTTAAATAAAAGCTCGTAGAAGCCGCTGCGCTGGGTTGCGCTAGGTGGAGACCGATGGGGGAGATTGAGCACACCTGTGTATGGCGAACAGCAGCGCCAGAGCCGCCACGGTCTTCTCCCCGCCGGACAGGTTGGACATGGGCTGGAAGCGCTTGCCGGGCGCCACGCAGTTGTAGTTGATGCCGTCCAGGTACGGCTCCTCGGGGTTCTCCGGCCCGAGGAACGCTTGCGCCGAAAGGTTCATTGCCAACGCCTGTAAAGCATTTTTTTTAATTTACAATTCGTAAGCCCTTGTTGGCATCATTTCACCTAATGGTAAGTGGCGATGACTTACCAAGATTCCCCAACGCAATGAGGAACTGGCTATCTTATCTTCAAGCCGGAAAACATCAATGTTGTAAACACTGATGTTTGGCGGCAAGACTTAGATAAAATGGTGGTAGCTAGCCAGGCGGGCTTAGAAAACGCCCTACCACCAACCAAACCGAGTCTTAAATGATGACCCCGCCGGAAAAATAACCCGCGACCTCCTAGTGTGAAGCGAATGGACTTACCATAACGCCACGGAGGCGGTTAAAATGCATATGCATGTGGCATACGAAAAGTTCGTCAAAACGATAACAAAGGAAATACCAATTATGGTAATCAGTCTGCTTTGGCACGTTATGATGATGGATGACCATCAGATCAGCTAAAAGATGTTCACTGCTGGATATGGGCCTCTCCCGCCCGGGTTGAGGAGGAGGGGGGGTTGCCGTAATCGCCACGCTTGGCGGGCGGGTTGGCGATCGCGGTGCACAGTGTGGTGGCGCAGTACGCGGAAAGTTTCGGCAAGCGAGCGAAGTAACAAGAAACGTAGCATATTATATTTTTAATATTCCAATAAAAGTCACTTTAACATAAAATAAATATTAACCAATAAATTTTTATTTTTCTATGTAATTACTTTTTATTTTATGACTATCAGAAAGAGTGTAATTCACACCTATTTTGAATTTGAATCTTGATTTATATGGGAGGTACCTTATTCAGTTTTTTTTTCTGGAATAATGAACTACCCAGGGCAGTAGCCCTTATTAGGTCCTCGGTATTCACAAGGTTTCATTAAGCAATATTTGTGGAATAAGTAAAATAAAACCTGAATTTGTATGTGAGGTACCTGATTCCGATTTCTTCCGGAATTACTAAAAAGTAACTTTTACAATAGGGTAACCCTAAAAAAATAAAGATAGAAGAAATAAAAAAAACGGCTGGAGTCGCTGGAGATATAAAAATAAGATTGCCCTAATCCAAGTTTTACCTAACTCCGTCCAGTAGTTTGGGAATTAGAGCACTGGACGGACATACAACCATTTTCTAGTGTAAGACAATCGATCCCCATCACATTGAGGTTGTTAGATTTTTTTTCCATTAAAATACCTTCTTCACTCCAAAAAAGTATGAAATTGTACATTGACAGATCTACCCGGATAAGCACACTAATCTGACTTCTAAAGGAATCACGGGAATGAAAACATAATGTACGAGGGCAGTTTGACAACTCAATGACTTTAAGGTTGAATAAAAACTTTTTTATTATTTTTTTTTGTCTCATGTTTGGAAACTCACTACGAAGCGCATGCCGTTCTTTTTTCAAATTTGGCGCGAAAACAAGCTTTTTAGAAACAAAAAGTTAGACGACTTCTAAGTATTCTTTGAAAATGGAAAAAAAACGAGTTTCGAGTGCTAATTAAACACAATTTTTTACGAGGTAAAACAATTAAGCAGACCGTAAACAAATTGAAAAAGTATTGTGGTGATTCTGCGCCTTCTCATGGTATGGTACATAAGTGGTTCACTGAATTTCATTGAGGACGTACTACCACTAATGACGCGGAGCGCCCAGGAAGGCCGATTGAGGTCACTACGGAGGGCATATATCGAGTGAAGATACGCGAAATAAGTGATGCTGTGCAGTGTGCACATCTCGACTGAACGAGTTTTTTTATATTTTGCATGATATTCTGGGCATGAAAAAGCTTTCTGCAAGATGGGTGCCGCGTTTACTAACAGTCGACCAGAAACGAAATCGTGTAACAGCTTCTGAGGAATGCCTAGCCATGTTTAATCGCAATCCGAGTGTGTTTATGCGTCGGTACATAACAGTTGACGAAACGTGGGTCCATCATTATACACCAGAGACTAAGCAACAGTCGAAGCAATGCACTTCTACCGGGGAACGTGCCCCAAAGAAGGCAAAAACTGTTTGCTCGGCTGGTAAAGTGATGGCCACAGTCTTTTGGGACAGCCTAGGGGTTATTTACATCGATTTTTTGGATAAAGGCAAGATAATAACCGGAGCTTACTATGCTGCATCAATAGATATATTCAATGAAAAGTTGATCAAGAAACGACCGCATCTAGCAGAGAAAAAAATTCTATTTCATCAGGATAATGCACCGGCCCACTCGTCTGCAATCGCGACATCAAAAAATTTCGAATTAGGATACGAATTATTGCCACACCCTCCGTATTCGCCAGATTTAGCCCCCTGCGACTTTTTCCTCTTCCCAAACATGAAGAAATGGCTTGGCGGGCAAAGATTTTCGTCAAACGAAGAGGTGGTAGCCGAATCTGAGGCCTATTTTTTAGGATTTGACAAAAAATATTTTTTTGATGGGTGTAAGAGGTTGGAACATCGCTGGACTAAGTGCGTAGAGTTGAAAGGAGATTATGTAGAAAAATAAAAAAAATATATGTAAAAAGAGTGTTTTTTCTTTCCAAAGTCATGGACTTATCAAACCGCCCTCGTAGGTATGTGGTCGGTTAACAACACATAAACGACCCCACTGGTGGGGCACGAGTCACTACCTAAACTCGGGAAGGTCAGGCATCCACACACGGGGGCCAAGGCTGTGGCTGGTGGCGTGAACTTCTTAAGCATGCCTTGCGAAGCACGGAAACGGTCGAGAAAAATGCCACACTAACATCAAACCCGTCCAGGTACTAACCGCGCTTCAGGTCAGTTAACGTGCGCGATCGACCCATACACGCGTCGCATTGAGCTACCACCGCTCGCGCTCCTCGCACGTACGTACCTTGTAGATGGCGTCAATTTCATTTGCGACATGCTCGAAGCACGCCTGGAACTTGTCGTGGCGCTCCTTCTTCACCTGCGGAAGACAACACCATTAAACATAGATTAGAGTTATTTGCCAGAATGCACGTAATTACAGGTGTTAATCAAAATATATTATAAAAGTAAGTGTACAATGTGTGTGCCAATAAAACTCAGATATGAGTCCCAGTACGATCAAGGGAGTTTATGGTGCGGTGGCCCTCTATCGCCCATCCTTGAAGAAGGTTCTTGTTTTTACCTGAAGGGCGTGCTTTTGAAGATATAATGACTCGAACCTCTAGAAATATTTAGAACAGCCCAGAACATTTGAGAGTATTCGAGAGCATTCGCCAACAACATCCCAGATCATTGTGGAACGTTCCAGAACACTCTCGAATGTAGTGGAGTGTCCTGGAACAGTTTAGACCATTCGAAGCCTTTTTGTGTGGGTGGGGCTACTCTCTGGGCGAAGCCGGGTACCCCATTTATTTATACTGTAAAACAAAAAAACAAGAAAACTAGTACAAAACAAATCACCTAATAATTATAACCTATTCTCAATGAATTATGTACTCAACAAGTAATTATTTTTAACTGATGGCGGTATAAATAGTTCACTAGAAGATGATAAAAATAGTGCGTGCCTTTTCGAAGGCCTGCTTGGCCTTGTGCGCTCGCTTGCGGGCGGCCACGAAGGCTTCGTTCGTCGCGCTCACTTTCTCGCGGACTTCGTTCAGCTTCTGCATGGCCTGCAACAACAAACATACACTACAATATAATTTTATTTCTGAATTAGTAGATTGACCGTGACCGGCGAACCAAACGATTTTTAGTATCTACCTATAAGTAGATAAAGTTTGAATCTAACATCTAAACTACGCACACGCACGCTGATCCGCGCGCACGCACGCACGCACGCAGGAACACACACTTTCCTTTCTCGACCCCGTAGTACGGTACGTACGTGAGTAGGATAGAGGAAATATTGTTATAGCGAAAAAAAAGTTTTACAATTTTGGAGAAAATGTGTTCAATATCGATCAATACACATACCCAAAAACCGAACATCTCAATTCCGTTCGTCCGTGTGTCCGTCCGTCACGCTTGGTTCTGGGGGCTAAATCTTTAGTCCGATTGGGACCAAACTTAAAGAGATTTAAATTATTTCATCGAAGGCAGTTTAAAGTTTCTTTGTACCGTCAAATCGAAGAATAGCTAACAAAAAGTTAGTTTTTTTTCCTCAAAAACAGCTCTAACGATTTTGATGAAACTTTGCACGTCGTAATTGCTTGTGTTTGTCTATTACATAGTAATACCGATTATTCAGGGAAAAATCGTGTTTGTATGGTTCTCCTACAAATGAAATTAAAACTGTGGTTGGAGTTATTGATGGTATATGCATGAAATTTTTTATCGCATTTATTAACAAAATATGAAAATTCCGTAAAAACAATGTCAAGAAGTGAAATGAAAATTTAAATCGGCCAAGAAATACGGAAGATATAAGCATTTTCAACTACTAATTAAACAGAGAGATCCGATATGTAAATGTGACGACATAAAACACACGGTCCATATAAACTCTATACTACATTATGTTTTGCTAGAAAGAGATAGAGATAAATCTTTAATGGCTGATATCTTGGTTATTTTTATTGTTATTCAAAAACATTTTTTGTATCCCGTTTCTTATATGAATGAGTTTTATTGAAGCAAAAAAAATGATCATGCATACTCCCCATTGTCAGTAATTACGAATAAGTAAATATTTGGTCAAAGAACATGAATTCATCAGAGTTAGGACATTTTTTAAATTCAATTTTTGTATGAAAAAAAATTTATAAAAAAAATTGAAGAAAGTTTAGGACTGGAAAAAAAAATATAAAAAAATTGACGAGAAAGTTTAGTGCTGGCTGCCGTGCAGTTTATTTAAGTTTGTTTTTTTATAAAAACCGGGGTTCTTTTATATGTAGTCTAAGCAAAAAAACATTTTCTGTCACTCGTTAATTTCCTTTATTTGAACTGAAAGGTATCTTTGCTGTACTCATGTAAAGAGGTGTGGTGGTATTTTTTTCTTTTGAAGTAACTCCCTACTATTAATTTTCGATTCTAAAATAATACAAGGCTACAAGTTTAGTCAAATTAAATTAACAAAAAATGGATCAGCAAGAATGTAATTAATTAAAATGCCATACCCGCATGTTGGGCGCCTGTATCTTGTCGACCGTGTTCTGCAGCGAGTTGATCGCCTTCTGGAGTTTGTCCGCTTTGCGTTTTATTTCGTCGGCCTCCTCCAGCTCCTTCAGGCCGTCGGCCAGCGAGAAGTAGTCCACGCGGATCCTATACGTAACATACTGCTATTGTCAATATAAAATTACAACATAAATTAAAACATAATATAAACGACACATAATCCTGTTCTTTGTTAAGCGAATCGCTTAAGAACGGCTGGACCGGCTATTTTTTTAAAGTTCGTAATAGTCCGAATAATGTATAAACGTTACCCGAAATATTGGAAAATTAGAGAAAATGGAAAGTGCCTTCTTCTATGAGATTTGTGACTCACGATTCGAACGATGCACCCACCGTCATAAAAATCTAGTTATGAAAATAATAAAAAACAATGTGTTAAAAAATATGTTACCCCGAGTGCAAAAAAAATACACTGTCCTTGATGGTTGATTCAATCAAGGGTTTATTTTTCATTCATTTGGTGCAGCGACTGAAGTGGATATCGACTTTATAATTATTTTTGAAAGATAACTTTTTGCTGGAAATTAGTTATTACAGTCTTCAAACAATTACTGTTGGACTCAGCTCGCCCAATGACCTCTACTACGCAGCACGACCCTAAGCCACAGGGATTCGTGTGGCTTCACTAGATCTTCTGGTGAGGGCAACTTCTTTATACTCCGGTCCTAGATCTACATGGGTAAGACAGACATTCGTTACCAACCCATAAATGTCCCCACTGCTGGGACACGGGTCTCTTCCCAAACTCGGGAAGGTTAGCACATACTACGGGAAGCCGCTGGATGCGGGCAACGCAGGACGGGCCGGTGTGGGAATCCTTGGAGGGAAGCCTTGTCCAGGGAGGGCTTAGCCTTGCGGCTGATATAATGAAGATGAAATGAATATGTTATCTTATTCCCTTTATCGATCGCCTCCTGGTTTGAAGAAGAACAACGGAAAGCGGTCACCTGGCGGCGCGCTCGCCGAGCTGCGTGGTGGACAGCGAGGAGGGCTCAGACTCCGCGTCCGCCGTCACCGCCGTGTCGTCCAGGCTGCCTTCCAGCAGGGGGATTATTATGTCGTCAATCTGTGGACCAAATGTGTTCCAGTGTCAACCGTGACTCTGCTTTAATGTGGCAAGCTTTGAGGCGAGAGTGTATAGGTTTTATTTTGATTGCGTGTTCCATCTTCAACTCCATCGTCACTTGTCGCTCCTAAGTCGGCAATAGAAACACTATGATGACGGTAACGGGACCCTATTACTAAGCCTACGTCGTCTGAACATCGTTCTGTCCGTTCTGTTCTGCTCGGGCTCACAAATGTCATTCGTTTGTTATTTGCCTTTTTACCACCCTTGTATCATAAATAACTAATAATGCGATTACAAACTTACATTGATAGTTGGATAATTGACTAGAATATTTCTTCATCTACCAAGTTTAGTTTGTCCTTCAAACCGATTGTGTGCGGTAGGAACTTGGCAGCAAGGGAAATGAGTAGCATAAAAAACTGTATGTACTAGTTGCACGTACCCTGCACTGCCGTAGGATGTTGTGCCGCTCGCTGCGCTTGCTCTCGATCTTGTTCTCTATGCTGGTGATGTTCTTCTGGGCCGTCTGCAGGTCTTTCTGGATCGACGCGACCTCTTTGCGCACCTGCCAATACAAAATGTTGTATATTACATATCTTTTCGTTTATGATTACAACTTGAGTGACACGAGCGGAGTTGACAGGGTGACTTTTAATTAGTTTTATGATTAAAGGATATGAATGTACTCGTGATTACAAACAACTTTCCAAAGAAACTATATGTCAAATCAGATAAATAATTTTTAATCCTCGATACATGACAAGTTATCAAATCGGCAAAAATTTATCGAGGGCCAAAAATTTCTTTTCTTAATTGACATATAGTTTCTTTGGGAAAGTTGTTTGTAATCACGAGTACATTTATATCTTTTGCTATCAAGGACTAATTAAAAATTACCCCATATAGCTCGTAGAACAGATAGCCCTCGGCGCAGTAAACCTCTCGAGTGAATTTCCACGTCTTTGCGTATAGGTACTAGGAGAAAGGACTTACATCATGTTATAGAGCCATATTTAAATGTTGTGGACCATTGTCAACTGTATCAATCCGTGGCATTCTATAATAGACTTCTGACAGAATTAAAAGCAGAAACTAGGGGTTATCATTTTTAAGAATAAATTCAAATCGGGTTTGCTTTAGAGAAAAATTGTTATTCCTCTGATGACTTTTAAATTGCGATATTAAAATTATTTAAAAAAAATGTTAACATAGCATTGAATATTGTGTAATTATGTGATTATAATAATAACTTTAATAATAATTAATAATAATTTTTTAAGTTAGTTTCTAAAATTGTTTCGCACGCAGATTAACTGTTTTTGAAAAAGAAAATTGATGATCAAATTCAATTTAGTTGGTTACTGTTGTGACACTGACAACCAAGAGGCACGCGTGCGCAAATGAACTTGAAATTGAGCAAGTGAGTTTAGGCCTATTGTAGTAAGAGCGTTATAAGAAACTGTGGTACAAGTAATATGTGGGCCACAACATACATAACTATGTACATATACTAACAGAACCTTGCAGACGTTGTCTTACGCTCGACTGCGTTCCCGCTTTGTTCCCGATATACCGCGGAAATTTTACTTATTCTTTGTCTACAGAACCACTTAGCAACAACATTACTACTAAGGGAACCTCTGTGGAAAATTTAAGTTTTCTATGTCCAACGTCCCATCTATGTTTCTATGGCTGAGCGTTTTTGAGCCAGTGAGTCGCGACTTCTCTTTTTTCATATAAGGACTAGTTTTTGCCTGCAGCTTTGCCCGCGTGGACGTCGCTTTTGCCTGCGACGTTGTTCCATCTTTATTTTCTATCCCGTGGAAATTTGAAAAATTAACTTACTTATTCTGACCATCTTAATCCGTCCCTGTGGAAAAAATCTTATTACCTCATTTATTTATTTTACATTTAAACCAGAATTACATTTATGTCTCTAGCAGTTAAAATATACTACTTTCACATTTAGACCCCCTTAATTCGGTCCTTAGTTGACGTCTCCAACCTATAAACTACTTACTTGCCAAATTTCAGCTACATAGGTTAAGCAGTATTCGAGATTTCATGTTTAATGAGTTGTAAAAGTTATACTTGTCGGAGCGTCATTGAAAACAAGACCAATACCAGCTCGAGATAAGTTTACATAGATCGTTACACTTTATTTGGATCAAACGTCAGGTGATCGCCTGGGTGAAGCCGGTGGTGGCGTGACAATCGCTTGTACTCGTGAACCGATCGTATGTGGTAGCAAAGATGACCCATTAGCAGTAGGCTGTTTATGATTGAGGTGGCAGCACTTAGTCACAGATAAGATACTAGTTACTTCGTACTGGGTGAGAATTTATTGGATCTGTGGAGAAGCCATATTAGCTGGCAGTCAGTCTTGGGGCAGACACTTTTTGACGGAGCGTCGAGCAGAACACAAGTAGTGAAGATCTGTGAGCAAAACGGACGTGTCACGCTATCGCTGAGATCACCGCGTTTGCATCCATTGTAATCCAAAGCATCCTGTACAATTTCGATTGCCGAATGATCAAGACTATTGAAGAAGGACCTCTGTGATATAGCTGCATTGTTATTTTGACGCCCAAGACCGAAATAGTTAAGGACGTGAACCATAAGGCCATCCATAACTTGACCAACCCCCTCGGCATACTTATAAAGTTGGTGTAGGTACCGTTAACTGGGGCTTCCACTCATCATACTGAACAACTTTTGTTCTACGACTTTGCTGAAATCACAAAAAAAGTTTTTGCCTTTCATACAAAACGATCAGCTGATCGACCAATTCTGTTACACCTTGTATACATACATTGGACCTAAACACATAAAATTCCTTTTTTGTGGGCAGTCGTGTAAAAACGATCAGCTAGCGGCAGGGTAATTTATTATGGGAATTCCAATTTGTTTTTGTGAATTGACCGCACGAGTAAGTCTCTTGGGGACAGTTGTTTAGAATCATGAGTGGGAGGATGACAAGTACTAAATGTACATATCGGCTCTTTTAAACAACAACAACAACATGTCGGTGGCCGATCGCAACAACTCGCCAGACCGCGGGGAGGGCTCCGAAAACAATCAATCAATCAAATATGTTTTATTGTACAATTACAAAAATTACAAAATACAATTTCGTAAGATTGTAAATTAGTTTAAGCAGCATTTAAATTTTACTATATGTCGCGTTGATAACTTAATTATAAAGGTTTATAATTAAGTTATCAACGCTCAGTAGACCTCAGTGTCGTTTAAGGGCTTAACATACCTCAAATTAGCAGCTTGATTCGCGTCAGTACAAATTACGATCGAAACTACACTGAAATAACATTCATTATAGTGTGCAACGTGACGTGGTGGTTACGACTACCTGTGTCATCAATATAGATATTTTTTAAACAATATTCTGTGAAACTCATGAAATATATAGTTGAATCACATAACTCCAGCATTTAGATTTTGTGCACAAGCTAAAATTTTGATCGTTTAGTTACCGTAGAGTAGCGTATTAAATGTTTCTGTAATATTATAAAAAATATAGACCGTTTAAAATTGTCGCATTTTTTTATATTCTTTAAAAAGTGAATTCTAACTGCATTTTTATAGAAAGTATTTTTGTGACGATTTTAAAACAGACTATTTTTATATAGCACTGCGGGAACGAAATGCATAAAATATCACATACATACTGGGTGTTTTTAACAGCGTGCAGCCTGCGAGAGCGTATTCATAAAATCGTTTCCCATACAAACTTAAATGACTACTTCTTGAAAATGAATGGGACGATTCTAATGAAACTTTACCTATACACATAATATGCAAGTTACGAAATTCTAGTTTGTGGACACTTTATTGTAAACAAGGTTAGCGAATTTCAAGATTACTATGCAAACCTAAAATCACTATTATTTAGTTGCAACACCATTTTTTTGGGTTGCCTGGAAGAAGTTGCTTTAAGCAATAAGGCCGCCTACATTGTACAATTTAAAACTTTCCTATGTATCCTGTACTATTCTCTATATATTTTTTTGTTATTGTACAATAAAGCTTATTTGATTGATTGATTGATTGATTGATGTAATCTATCGACAAATTAGAATTTGAATTGCTTATGTGTATCAAGTTTCATTAGAATCCAAAGAAGTAGTTTTTTTAGTTTGTATGGGAAACGATTTTGCGAATGCGCTCTAAAGGGCAGGCAGGCTCTACTCGTGAAGCTAAACAAATATTTTTTCCTCACACCTATTTAAAAATTTCCTTACAAAACACCTACAAACGCCATTACCATGGTGCAAGGTGCATGCTCTATGCGGACGATATCGTACTTGCCACGAACTCAGCAGAAGAGATGCAAACACAGCTAACCTCCTGGACTAAAGAACTAGAACATAATGGCCTCCGAGTTAGTAGCAGCAAAACAGAATATATGCATGCACTGCTAATTTGCTACAATAGCTGAAACCGAGAAAAATGTTTACATCAGTGAACATCCTTGTCGCACGGCAGGTTAGGTGGTGGGTTCTTTTTAAAAAATATCGATGCGTACAATTTAATTTATTATTCAATTAAAGATGAAATATAAGACCTAAAAAACAACATAAGAATTAGATCACGATACACACTTAAATTTAAAATAGAAATCACAGAAAAAACACAAATATAACCTACCCAAAACAAATGGGTGTCTTATAAAAGAGAGAATTCCTTTCTTTAATTTGTTTTATTTAATAATTAATATGAATGATGAATATAATATAATTTTAAATGATGTTGTCAGATGGATTGACGCATGCGCGGAAAAGAAATAAAAAAGATAAAAAGAAGGTTGAATGAAAGAGAATGAATATCTGCGCACCGCGCTACATCCTCTGCCCAGTCACTCGTTTTAAGTATCTCGGGTCCGTCATAATATCTGACACAGACATCGATGCAGACGTCTGCCATAGAACCCAAGCAACGTGGATTAAGTGGAGAAGCCTGTCGGGAGTCTTGTGCGACAGCCGTATGCCCATAAAAACAAAAGGCAAAATCTAAAAAACTGCAGTGAGGCCGGCCATCGTGTACAGTTTTGAATGCTGGGCCATTAGGAAACACCACGACAGACACTGCAGGTAAATGAGATGAAGATGCTGCGCTGGGCTGGAGATGTCACGAGACTGGACCGGATAAGGAACGAACACGTACGCGGCAGCTTTAAAGACTTTAAAGTTGCTCTTATCCAAGAAAAACTATTGGAGGCTCGTTTACAACGATGGTTGGTTCCTTTCCCTCTAATCTGGATGATGGGAGCGATGGCTGACTCTCGCGTTATACTCGAGACCGGGTGCTGTCCGTATGAACTGGCCTACTCTTGTCAAAGGTATCAATGACATTCAAGAATTTTATGTATAACTTTTCGTGTCATATTGTTTTCATATTCTAATGACATAATCTAGTTTATTTCTAGAATTTAATTTGGACATTGTTAACTAATGATTGTTTATTTCTTGATTTTTCACAAATGAAATTATGTTATTATTATTTTATGAATATCAAAAAGAGTGTTATTTGCACCTATTTTGAATAAATACCCTGAATCTTGAATCTTGGTACGGCCTTACTCAGAGAAGAGGAGAAAACAATGTTGTAAATATCGCATTGAACCTTCCCGAACACCCTAGAGGGAGAGGTAGATCAAAATCCACATGGTGGTCCAATGTGAAAAAAGACTTGCGGAATCTGGACATCGCTGATGAGACAACCCAGAATCGGACGCTCTGGCGCGAAATAACAGAGAGACCCGACCCCACGTAGGTGAGACAAGGGAAAGAAGATGAAGAAGACCTATTCAAAAAAACTATGAATGGTTCCTCAATAAGTGCGGACAAAATTCTACTTTGCTTCCTGTAGGGAGTTTTGTTCTCCCTTCTGATTGGTCAGAAGACAGAATGCTCTGACCAATGTCTATAGGTACCTACATACTCGTACTAGTTTATTTTTGTCATAGGTTTTGATGATAAATTGTGCGTGCCACTCGGGGCCAAAATATTTTATTCTCAGGTAACGTGTATCGAATTCCTCGCTAAGCTCAGGATTCTTCTCAATCCTTCGCGTAGCTTAGAATTCAAACTTACGCCCTCGTACCAAAATATTACTTTGTCCCCTTGTTACACAAATAACAATTTTTCCAATTTAGTAAGTCCTTACGTAGTAAGTCCATGGGTAGAGCTGTTCAGTTTCAGGAGTAGAGCCTTACCTTAACGGCTTACATACCATTAAATACACCTGTGTATTATAAATCGTGTTTCTTTCGGGAAATACCAAAGAATGACAGCCAGCGATAAATGCCAGATTTATGTGCTTTTCATATCATGGAGCTGTCAAGAGTTAATCCAAGGTAATCTTAGTGATAAACTCCGGTTAACTTCCAATTCAGCTTTCAAACAATCAGAGTTCGGGGGATCCCACCATTTATGCAAGTCGTAGTAAATGGTGATCTCTTCGACCCGCTCCGCGTCGTTGAGCGCGGCGCACAGGGCGCACAGCTCGTCCGTGCCCGGGTCGTCGTACACGGGGTGAAAGCTGTAGTACTTCTGCCACTTAAAGTATTCCGCGTACTTGTCAATGTCATGGATCAATTCGTTCATTTTTTCTGCCAGCTTGATGATACCCATTCGTCTGGCGTCAAGGTAAATGCCATCAGGCATGAATCTGAAGAAAAAAGTTATTTCGTTATAAACTAACCCACCTAAACCATGATTCGCTGAATTTAAATTAGTAATATTTTTTTATTGCTTATTATTTCATTTAATTAAATTAATATTTGGTTGTAATCACAGAATCAAGAGGTGCTAAGAAAACGCAATAAAAGCGTAGTTTCACTGGCTCAAAGTATGTCAAGAGATATTATACAAAGGGCTAGTAGGTACGCCTTGGGCTTTTAACCAATCAGCAAAGCATTGGGAGTTCTATAGTGATGAAATTGAACACGTTCAAATAAACCGACTTCAAACACTTCTTCTTCAAATTTAAGAGCTAATGCTCTTGTCGGTGGAGCAATCTCCATTTTTTTCTGTCCTCGGCCAACATCTTTACCTCCCGATACGACACGACAGTAACCTTCTTCTTAATTTGTTCTAGGTAATTTCGCCTTGGCCTTCCTCTACTTCTTCTTTAAACACTACAACTACAATTTTTTTTGGTATTAATTTTAAAAAAAGTACTAAACTTATTTTAATAAAATTTATATGGGACTACTTTGAAGACGTGTAATCTACCAAATAAATAAAAACATTAAAGTCGGTTCAAAATCTGCCAAGAAGTCGCGTAACATACGTATGTACAAAAACATACAGTCGAATAAAGAATCTCCTTCTTTTCTGAAGACGGTTAAAAATAGCGATCAAAATATGATTGACCCATAAGTATCTTTTGAAGTTTTGGTATATTTAATCCATTGTATGATAGCGCAGCTACGCTACGTAGATATGAACAGTGTTTTTTGGGTTCCGTAGTCAACAAGGAACCCTTATAGTTTCGCCATGTCAATCTGTCTATCCGACTGTCCGCGGCTTAGCTCAGAGACCATTAGTACTAGAAAGCTATAATAGGCTATTTGACTACTACTGGAAAATAGTTTTGTATTATTTTTTATTTCATAAAATGCAAACCATTTTAATATTTCCTGGAGATCTGTCGTATATACGGAGTATATCAATGTTAAAGTTTGAATTTAAAAATTACGCGCCAAAACGCACTTTTCTCTATGGCGCCTGGTTGCTTTGACAGATGACGTCACACATAAGTAAACAACAAACTGCTGTCATAGTGAAAGCACGCACTGAAACTAATGTTTACTTCTGTGTGACGTCATCAGAGTTGCGATCAATAACAGAGCGTTTTCAAACACGTGATCAAACCACAAAAAAAATTAAATTTCATTTATGTTTTTTATACAGGAAATGACCTTATTTTTTTTCAAAACATTAATAAAATATGCTTTTTACATTACCTTTTATTAGGATGACAACAAATTGTTACATATTTAAAACATAGTCAAAATGCCTATTTAGCATGGGTATACATATTAATCAAGCCGACAAAGTGGTACCATAAGATCTTGAAAAACACTTTTTAAGGATGACGTACCGTATAGTGCGGGGTACCGTTGAATAGCTCTTTCAAAACTAATGAGGGTATGCACAAACCATTTTTCGATTGAGGGATCCGTTTGCGAAATGTTAAGCTTTAAAGCGATAGTTTTTGTTTTTTTGTTAGCGTCAAGTTCGTCCCGTCCCCCCCCCCCCCTCCTAACCCCCAGCTAAACCACTATTCAAGACATCTGATATTTTTTTTTCATGATTAAGTAGGCTATTTTAGTTTAAGAGTGAAAATTGCCCAAATAAGATGTGCAGTTGGATTTGTAAAAAGTTCATAAGATTTTCCATACAAAATGTTCTATTACCAAGTGCAAATATTATTTAGTTTTTTTTATTTACATTTATTTGTTGAAAAGACTACGGAACCCTACTTTGCGCGAGACAGATTCCCACTTGGTCGGTTTTTTTTATATACAATATTCTTTGCTTTTTCAGAAGGAATACTTTATGGGAACGGAAAACAGATTTAAATTACTGTGGCCTCGACGTGCCTTCCGACTCGCGCCGCCGTTACCTGCACGTGAACACGACGTCTAGGAGGGCGGGGACGGGGGCGGGGTCCGATTACTTCAATAAAAATAGGAATTACCACTAACTTCTACGTATAATAAAAACACAACTTTAAATATGATCAAACAAACTAATTTTTTCATTAAGCCCTTGGCATCATCTTAAACACAAAAGACAAATATAAGGTGAGCATGAGCAGTTAACAGAATTAGGTTGAGAATGCGGAACAGACAGAAAATAGGCATGACAGCAGTAAGGAAGGATAAAACTTGAAACGAACATGCATCAAAAAACAATAAAAAAGGAAAAAAGGAAGAAATTAATAGAAGATAATAACCAAATAGTATGTCTTCGTCCCATTATTATAAAATATTATTTCTGAAATAACCAACCATTTTTAACAAGTTTACCTAGTAGAGATGAAAAATTTACAAGTAATCTGGGTTTGTATGGGAGGAGGTTATTACGATTTTTATGAATGTTCTACCCATTTTAAAATGAACTACCCTCTGTAAAAGACCTTATAACTCACAGTTTCATTAAAATCGTTAGCGCCAGTTATGAGAAAAAAATACAAAGACCCTGGATTTATATATCTATCAACAGACAGAATAATAGGTTATCTGCCACCCCGTTCGGAACTTAATAGACTACTCACATAGGGCTGTGCCATTTTAATTTAATCTATCATCTATATGGAGGTACCTTATTACGTTTTTTCCTGGAATAATAAACATCATCATCAACATCAACATCACAGTATAATAAGTCGTATAAAGTTATAGGAACTCAGTTTTATTTTAATCGTTAGAACCATTTTATTGAGAAGAAAAATGTATTTTTTAATATGGTCATAACCCTAAAAAAAATCAAGGAAAAGTTTAAAAAGAAACCGGCTGGAGATCCTATCAATAATTTAGGAACTAGAGCCCGGACAGACACACGCACACCAAATTTTTTCTTTGCCATATTAAAATTAAAATATCTGGGCGCTACGTGGCGGACGGCCTCAGACACAATGTAAACGTAGAGCGGGAACGTAGGGCATTGGCGGTTATTTGCGATTAGCCGACTGTGCTTCTGCTGAAGGTGCTCCTGCCACTTCGCCTTGAACCAAGTGAGCAGTGTCTTTAAAAATAATTATACCTTCTTCACTGTTTCGTCGCTCGTTATCGCTCGCTCCTCAGTCACTCGAAAGTACAAATTGTTTACTACCGTTCATGTCTACGCTACCATGCAATGGATTAAACAAAAGAAATGATTAGCCTGACTTGTATTCGTCATTTATGTGAGTTAACAAATCTTGGATCTGCAGGCAAGCGCGGTTGGCCCTGCCGACAACTAACCCTGGCCTATCTAAGAAGCTCCGCAAGGTAACAATGCTATTACTAGACATGGCCATTTCAATAAACACCTATTCGCTCTAGGTATCACCGACAGCCCACTATGCCCAGCGTGCATGGAGGCTGAGGAGACTGCTGCCCACATCCAACTGGATTGCGGGGGGCTGGCACAGTACAGGGTCGTGCACCTTGGTAACCCCAGGTCACTCCAGGAAGTTGTCGGCAACCTACGGAGGCTACTGGGCTTCTTGGAGGTGCTGGGCTGACAGTGATGCCGGCCAATCACGCAAAATGGGCACAGTGGTCGATTGGTTACGGAAACCAGCCCGCCCCTAATAACAACAACAACAAATCTTGGAATAATTGACTTGTTTTGCAGAATGACGTTACGTAACTTATTATGATCTTACCTTGTATAGTTAGCGCCGCCATAGACTATTGGAATCGTATTATACTGTAAGGCGCGCAAGACTTTTTCAGTCACATAATCTTCATTGAAAGAGTTTTCAAATGCTAAGTAGAAAAAGTAATCTTTTTTTATAAGTTGGTCGCACGATTTCGGTTGGCCGAAGTCACAGAACATGCGCCCGCACTCGCCGTACACGTCCACGGTCAAGTTGTAACGTTCCAGTTCTCTCTGAAGTTCTGCTACAAAAATCTCTCGCCGCCCCGCCGTGTGGCAGTGCGACACGAACCACGCGGCTGTCTTCGTCTTCGTTCGCAGCGATCTCTTGAAGTCATCCGACACCGGCTGCATGTCCTCCAGCTTCACCCAGTGCATTACCCTCTTCGGTCCTACAATGCGATTGTTTGAATCTCTAACAACGACGTACGCCATGGATATGTCGGAGTCGAGTTTGTACGTCCAAGTCCAGTTGAAGTAACCATCCCACCTGGAGCTGCACACCGGAAAGACGGCCGCCGACTCTACTGCGGCAAACACGTATTTCTGATGCACCGACCGCTTCGTTGGCAACTCGGAGGGTTTAAAGTAAGGGAGATCGTTGATATCGAATGCGATGGCGTCGTATTTCGTGTAGTCTAGGAAGTCGGCATCCCAGGCCAAGTAGCAGTTGTTGAATCTGCACCGCCTCTCTATGAACTCGCGCCGCCCCCGCGCCACGTAAAAGAACGGAGTAGTCTTCGGCCAAGTCCATAAAAATATGTATTTCAATGTAACATTATTCTCCGATTGAATTGTGTTAAATTTTTCCGAACTCTCAAAATGACTTAAAGGTGCGGTAGATATTTTTCCGTGTCCGAATCTTGTGGTAATATGAATGGGAGTTTGAGTGATGGATCTCCGAGGTATCGTTTGAGTATCGAGCGCCATGCGAAGCACGATCATTGACGTGGTGACGAGAACTGAACAGAAGACGAGGATTTTTGTGAAGCAACGCATAGTGTTCCGGTCACGCGAGACGCGCCCCGGCGCGTTCCACCAACGACTGGCCATAGTAGTACAGTCAGCGTCAGACAGTTAGTGGCTGTTAAGATTGAAAAATCTACACGATGGAACAAAATTGGTGCAGGAGCCGTTAACTGGAGCTTCTACTCATCATACTGAACAACTTCACCCAAGAGTCACCCTGTCATGTCACAAAACCTTTTTGAAGTCTTCATACTAATGGATCAGCTGATGGACCTGTGTATTTTTACCTGACTTTCCAAGAAGGAGGGTAATGTTTTTAGAGTGTATGTACGTCTGTCTGTTCCTTTGGCTAAACCTTTGTCTACAAAGGTTGATGGATTTAGAAGTGCAAAGTGTCTATAGATTCGTCTTGTTCCTCTGAATGACATAGGAAACACTTTTAGTCGGGTTTTTATTTTTAATAAAATTTTTCACTATTGTATGAAGACTCTGTAGGAACAGTGTTCCTACTCTTCGAGAGCAAAGGGAGATACCTCCGCCAGGCGAGGTGGTATGCCTGGGGTCCGGCCGTGGACCAATCTTTGATGGTTGATACTTGTATTTATAGACAGTGCTGAAGAAATGTTAATAGCGCGTTCTAGATGTATTTCTTTTGTCTTCTCGTCGCTTGCGTTAAGTTTCAGTGGAGGGTTACTGCTGTTGCCGCCACAAGTCTTGCACACTTTTCTTCGACAACTGACTTATTAAAGACTATGGGTTCCTTCGGGAAGTATAATGAGTAGAGGCCCCAGTTAACAGCTTCCACACCAAATTTGGTAACATCTGTATGTATAGGTTGAATCGTACGCAGGTGAAAATCAAGATGGCAGCCAGGCACTACATGCTTGTCTCCATACAAAAACCTTCCATGTTCAAATAGAACAACGAGCTGTGTTATCACATTTTATATTTCATGTAAAGTATACACGCAATTGTTGATTAATGTTAGCAATAAAAGTTATGAGCATTAAAACACGCTGCTTATCAAATTTAAGACCGTGTCTTTTTTTTTATGTATTTGAAGTCTGATGTAGCATGTAGTTATGAGAAGGAACGTCGTTTTTTTTAATAACTGTTTCTATATTCTGTCAAAATTTCAAAACAAAGGATACTTCCCGTTTTTTTGTATTACCACTTTTAATTTTCCACTTTTTCAAAATTTTTATTATTTGTTGGTAAATCCCCTATCATCATATCAACTCGTATACTTCCCCACTAAGGGGCTCGAGCCTACCGTGAATTAGGGCGACCGGGCCTTAGTCGACCACGCGGGCCCAGTGCGGATTGGTCGACTTCACACACAACCTGCGAGTTTCTTCGCAGGCGTGTGCAGGTTTCCTCACGATGTTTTCCTTCACCGTAAGAGCGTCGGATAAACGTACACATGAAATCTAAATTCGAAATCACACAGGCGGCGGCCCTAGGCTAGCCATTACGCCGCCGACGCTCTATCTATAATAACACATATTCTGTGAAAATTTCAGCCATCTACCTAACAGACGGACGGACAGAAGGATAGCGTAGGCTTAGTACTAGGGTCCCGTTACTTGGTACGGAACCCTATAATAACACATATTCTGTGAAAATTTCAGCCATCTACCTAACAGACGGACGGACAGAAGGATAGCGTAGGCTTAGTACTAGGGTCCCGTTACTTGGTACGGAACCCTATAATAACACATATTCTGTGAAAATTTCAGCCATCTACCTAACAGACGGACGGACAGAAGGATAGCGTAGGCTTAGTACTAGGGTCCCGTTACTTGGTACGGAACCCTATAATAACACATATTCTGTGAAAATTTCAGCCATCTACCTAACAGACGGACGGACAGAAGGACAGCGTAGGCTTAGTACTAGGGCCCCGTTACTTGGTACGGAACCCTATAATAACACATATTCTGTGAAAATTTCAGCCATCTACCTAACAGACGGACGGACAGAAGGACAGCGTAGGCTTAGTACTAGGGTCCCGTTACTTGGTACGGAACCCTATAATAACACATATTCTGTGAAAATTTCAGCCATCTACCTAACAGACGGACGGACAGAAGGACAGCGTAGGCTTAGTACTAGGGCCCCGTTACTTGGTACGGAACCCTATAATAACACATATTCTGTGAAAATTTCAGCCATCTACCTAACAGACGGACGGACAGAAGGACAGCGTAGGCTTAGTACTAGGGTCCCGTTACTTGGTACGGAACCCTATAATAACACATATTCTGTGAAAATTTCAGCCATCTACCTAACAGACGGACGGACAGAAGGATAGCGTAGGCTTAGTACTAGGGTCCCGTTACTTGGTACGGAACCCTATAATAACACATATTCTGTGAAAATTTCAGCCATCTACCTAACAGACGGACGGACAGAAGGACAGCGTAGGCTTAGTACTAGGGTCCCGTTACTTGGTACGGAACCCTATAATAACACATATTCTGTGAAAATTTCAGCCATCTACCTAACAGACGGACGGACAGAAGGATAGCGTAGGCTTAGTACTAGGGTCCCGTTACTTGGTACGGAACCCTATAATAACACATATTCTGTGAAAATTTCAGCCATCTACCTAACAGACGGACGGACAGAAGGACAGCGTAGGCTTAGTACTAGGGTCCCGTTACTTGGTACGGAACCCTATAATAACACATATTCTGTGAAAATTTCAGCCATCTACCTAACAGACGGACGGACAGAAGGACAGCGTAGGCTTAGTACTAGGGTCCCGTTACTTGGTACGGAACCCTATAATAACACATATTCTGTGAAAATTTCAGCCATCTACCTAACAGACGGACGGACAGAAGGATAGCGTAGGCTTAGTACTAGGGTCCCGTTACTTGGTACGGAACCCTATAATAACACATATTCTGTGAAAATTTCAGCCATCTACCTAACAGACGGACGGACAGAAGGACAGCGTAGGCTTAGTACTAGGGTCCCGTTACTTGGTACGGAACCCTATAATAACACATATTCTGTGAAAATTTCAGCCATCTACCTAACAGACGGACGGACAGAAGGATAGCGTAGGCTTAGTACTAGGGTCCCGTTACTTGGTACGGAACCCTATAATAACACATATTCTGTGAAAATTTCAGCCATCTACCTAACAGACGGACGGACAGAAGGACAGCGTAGGCTTAGTACTAGGGTCCCGTTACTTGGTACGGAACCCTATAATAACACATATTCTGTGAAAATTTCAGCCATCTACCTAACAGACGGACGGACAGAAGGACAGCGTAGGCTTAGTACTAGGGTCCCGTTACTTGGTACGGAACCCTATAATAACACATATTCTGTGAAAATTTCAGCCATCTACCTAACAGACGGACGGACAGAAGGATAGCGTAGGCTTAGTACTAGGGTCCCGTTACTTGGTACGGAACCCTATAATAACACATATTCTGTGAAAATTTCAGCCATCTACCTAACAGACGGACGGACAGAAGGACAGCGTAGGCTTAGTACTAGGGTCCCGTTACTTGGTACGGAACCCTATAATAACACATATTCTGTGAAAATTTCAGCCATCTACCTAACAGACGGACGGACAGAAGGACAGCGTAGGCTTAGTACTAGGGTCCCGTTACTTGGTACGGAACCCTATAATAACACATATTCTGTGAAAATTTCAGCCATCTACCTAACAGACGGACGGACAGAAGGATAGCGTAGGCTTAGTACTAGGGTCCCGTTACTTGGTACGGAACCCTATAATAACACATATTCTGTGAAAATTTCAGCCATCTACCTAACAGACGGACGGACAGAAGGACAGCGTAGGCTTAGTACTAGGGTCCCGTTACTTGGTACGGAACCCTATAATAACACATATTCTGTGAAAATTTCAGCCATCTACCTAACAGACGGACGGACAGAAGGATAGCGTAGGCTTAGTACTAGGGTCCCGTTACTTGGTACGGAACCCTATAATAACACATATTCTGTGAAAATTTCAGCCATCTACCTAACAGACGGACGGACAGAAGGACAGCGTAGGCTTAGTACTAGGGTCCCGTTACTTGGTACGGAACCCTATAATAACACATATTCTGTGAAAATTTCAGCCATCTACCTAACAGACGGACGGACAGAAGGACAGCGTAGGCTTAGTACTAGGGTCCCGTTACTTGGTACGGAACCCTATAATAACACATATTCTGTGAAAATTTCAGCCATCTACCTAACAGACGGACGGACAGAAGGATAGCGTAGGCTTAGTACTAGGGTCCCGTTACTTGGTACGGAACCCTATAATAACACATATTCTGTGAAAATTTCAGCCATCTACCTAACAGACGGACGGACAGAAGGACAGCGTAGGCTTAGTACTAGGGTCCCGTTACTTGGTACGGAACCCTATAATAACACATATTCTGTGAAAATTTCAGCCATCTACCTAACAGACGGACGGACAGAAGGATAGCGTAGGCTTAGTACTAGGGTCCCGTTACTTGGTACGGAACCCTATAATAACACATATTCTGTGAAAATTTCAGCCATCTACCTAACAGACGGACGGACAGAAGGACAGCGTAGGCTTAGTACTAGGGTCCCGTTACTTGGTACGGAACCCTATAATAACACATATTCTGTGAAAATTTCAGCCATCTACCTAACAGACGGACGGACAGAAGGATAGCGTAGGCTTAGTACTAGGGTCCCGTTACTTGGTACGGAACCCTATAATAACACATATTCTGTGAAAATTTCAGCCATCTACCTAACAGACGGACGGACAGAAGGACAGCGTAGGCTTAGTACTAGGGTCCCGTTACTTGGTACGGAACCCTATAATAACACATATTCTGTGAAAATTTCAGCCATCTACCTAACAGACGGACGGACAGAAGGACAGCGTAGGCTTAGTACTAGGGTCCCGTTACTTGGTACGGAACCCTATAATAACACATATTCTGTGAAAATTTCAGCCATCTACCTAACAGACGGACGGACAGAAGGATAGCGTAGGCTTAGTACTAGGGTCCCGTTACTTGGTACGGAACCCTATAATAACACATATTCTGTGAAAATTTCAGCCATCTACCTAACAGACGGACGGACAGAAGGACAGCGTAGGCTTAGTACTAGGGTCCCGTTACTTGGTACGGAACCCTATAATAACACATATTCTGTGAAAATTTCAGCCATCTACCTAACAGACGGACGGACAGAAGGACAGCGTAGGCTTAGTACTAGGGTCCCGTTACTTGGTACGGAACCCTATAATAACACATATTCTGTGAAAATTTCAGCCATCTACCTAACAGACGGACGGACAGAAGGATAGCGTAGGCTTAGTACTAGGGTCCCGTTACTTGGTACGGAACCCTATAATAACACATATTCTGTGAAAATTTCAGCCATCTACCTAACAGACGGACGGACAGAAGGACAGCGTAGGCTTAGTACTAGGGTCCCGTTACTTGGTACGGAACCCTATAATAACACATATTCTGTGAAAATTTCAGCCATCTACCTAACAGACGGACGGACAGAAGGATAGCGTAGGCTTAGTACTAGGGTCCCGTTACTTGGTACGGAACCCTATAATAACACATATTCTGTGAAAATTTCAGCCATCTACCTAACAGACGGACGGACAGAAGGACAGCGTAGGCTTAGTACTAGGGTCCCGTTACTTGGTACGGAACCCTATAATAACACATATTCTGTGAAAATTTCAGCCATCTACCTAACAGACGGACGGACAGAAGGATAGCGTAGGCTTAGTACTAGGGTCCCGTTACTTGGTACGGAACCCTATAATAACACATATTCTGTGAAAATTTCAGCCATCTACCTAACAGACGGACGGACAGAAGGACAGCGTAGGCTTAGTACTAGGGTCCCGTTACTTGGTACGGAACCCTATAATAACACATATTCTGTGAAAATTTCAGCCATCTACCTAACAGACGGACGGACAGAAGGATAGCGTAGGCTTAGTACTAGGGTCCCGTTACTTGGTACGGAACCCTATAATAACACATATTCTGTGAAAATTTCAGCCATCTACCTAACAGACGGACGGACAGAAGGATAGCGTAGGCTTAGTACTAGGGTCCCGTTACTTGGTACGGAACCCTATAATAACACATATTCTGTGAAAATTTCAGCCATCTACCTAACAGACGGACGGACAGAAGGATAGCGTAGGCTTAGTACTAGGGTCCCGTTACTTGGTACGGAACCCTATAATAACACATATTCTGTGAAAATTTCAGCCATCTACCTAACAGACGGACGGACAGAAGGACAGCGTAGGCTTAGTACTAGGGTCCCGTTACTTGGTACGGAACCCTAAAAAGGGTTGCGAAGGATGAGTATCTTTATGATTATCACGATAATTATCAAAATAAAAACAATAGGGTATTTTCAGTTACTTTTTAACATAAGTTTGTTCTACTTCGTGTTGCAGAAACATGACATCACAGATATGTAAAGGTTTGAACAACTAATTTGTAATTGCAAACGAGCAGATATTTTAGAAGGTATGCTATTTGCTGAATAGTGTTTTTTAATTTGTTTTTGATTCTGGAAAGAGTAAAACTAAGTTTTGTAAGCAAAAAATGTGTTGGCTGCGTAATACGTGAAAACCTGCAAAATTTTCGGAATTTTGACTTTTGCGCAAAACGGGATCAGAATACCTTGTCTAGAAGTTCTTTTGCAATTGTAAAAACAATTTCTATATATTTATTATATAAAACTGTGGGCATTAGGCGAAAGAAAAAGCTACTGAAAGTTGTTACGTCTAGTGACATCTATTTATATTACAAAAATAATTAAAACGTTACAAAAAATGAGTTGTTCAATATTTAAAGGGTCCCGTTTGATCATCTTGTTGAGACAACATCTAAGAGTTGAAGATGTATTCTTCGTTCTCGGATTTGTCTATTTCGATTGTAGGGACATTTTGTCGTTTGTCACTCTTGTATAATATGAATTTTAGGACGGCTTGAGGAGCTGGGTCCATTGGATCCCAATCTATTGCAAGACCAAGAGGTCCACTTGCTATCTATTATTACTTTTTCATAGGAAATGCTCTTGTCCAGAGCACTGTTCCCAGTCCCAGTCCCACTACAGTGCAGTCTGAATCAACAACTGTCACTATTCTCGTGAAGTATAACTTAATTGCATTCTTTTTATAAAATAATCGATGAAATATGGGCAAAAAAACAATAAGTAATGTGCGAAAGCAGTAGCATGATTAATGAGTTCAAAGAAAAGCAAGACGAGACAAATATTCTCATTATCATCTTAGGAGCCGAAAGACGTCCACTGCTGGACAAAGGCCTCCCCCATGTAATTTCACGAGGACCGGTCTGGGTGTGTTAATCATTAGGGGGTTTTTCCGTAATCGCCACGCTTGGCAGGCGGATTGGCGATCGCAGTGTGGTTGCAGGTATGTTGCAATGCAAGGAAAGTACGTTGCTGCCCATCCTCCGATTCAAAGGCCTTTTGTCGACCCTCGAGCAAGCTACAGAGGATGCACACTGCAGGACGCTGGCATGCTAAAAAACCTGGATTGCAGGGTTACATACAATTATCTGTGCCTTAATATAACAACTGCAACTTTATGATTATAAACAAAAAATGGAAATGTGATTCATGACTGTGTCAATATCACTCAACGTAAAAAAGAGAGATGATACGCCTGTGAGGATTGTCAATGAAAATGTCGTGTGATTAACAACCCAGAGAAAATGATGGTGCTTCGGTTGCCATCGCCGCTTCACAAGGTCGCGTGTTGCCTGGTCGGCCCCGTAACTCTGGACCAGATTACTCAACTTCTGAATACAACATTATATTACAAGCTGAACCGTGATTTTGCATCATTTGAACGAAAATTCACCGATTCATTAGAACCACTGGCGCGATGTAGGATCCGTTCAGCGCCATCTAGTGGTGTTTCAACATTCACAACCACTTATATCATATCTCAACCCCTTGAGCGATTTGGGTTATGTTCAAACTTAAAAATCCTTTTGTCTCATTAATTCGTCTACCAAATTTCGCGACGTCCGTTCATCAATACTCGAGTTATCGTCGAATAAGAAGTCGCTGCGCTCTTTCAAATATATCAATGGTTTGAGAACTCCAAAAGAAGTTGTTGCGAAATGACCAAAACTCCTTGGGGAAAGTTGTTCACAATTACGAGTAGAAGTGGAACCCCTGATTAGAAGGATAACAGTTAATAATTGTAGCAAAATTTGTATAGGAGCCGTTAACTGGGGCTTCTACTAATCATACGAAAAAACTTGTTTTTTTTTAATTCACAATTGGTAAGCCCATAGCATTATCTCACCTGGAACCCATAGTCATGTCTCACGAAAAAACGACGCTCCATATATATCAACATATTAGGTCATATACGTCCCCATCGACTTCACACACAACCTGCGAGTTTCTCCGCAGGCATGTGCAGGTTTCCTTACGATGTTTTCCTTCACCGTAAGAGCGTCGGACAAACGTACATATGAAATTTAAATTCGAAATCACATTGGTACGTGGCAGGATTCGAACCACGACCTCCCGGACAGGAAGCGGCGGCCCTAGCCGTTACGCCACCGACGACGGTCATATATATAAAAGAACAAAATTAGTCAATCAGGTCATAGATTTTTTTTAAGAGCTTTTGAGTGCAAAATGACCGAGTCTCCTGGGAAAAATTGTCCAATATGATGCGTAGAAGTCCCAGTTCACGGCTGCTACACCAATTTTGTTACACTCTGTAACTATGCTGCGTGTGTGTGTTACCTTGTTGACGTCTTCCTCGGCTTGATCCAGCTTGGCCTTCGCCGCAGACCTCTCGGCCTTGAGCGCGTCGACCCTCTTCAGCTCCTTGTCGATGTCCGACCGCTGCTTCGCCTCCGCCTGCCGGCTGGCCTCCAGCTCGTCCTCGCCGTCCTGCACCGTGCGCTCCCAGCGCGTCACGTTCTCTGACACAAACATTACATTGCTATCGTTCAATAACTGCAACCAACATGGCGACTTAAAATGTAAACAATCCATGAAAATCTTGAAAGTAATAGTATCTGTTTATTCCATTGTATGATTCAATTCAATTCAATATTTTTATTCAAAATAGGTGCAAATTTCACTAATTCTGATAGTCATAAAGTAATAACAATAATGATGTACATTTGATCGTTTTTAAGGTTTAGGCTGCATCTTTTGAACCGTTATAGGTAGAATATAGAATAAAGAATATTCTATTAAATTGTATTGTAGGTAGAGGCTGAATTTTCAACGGAGTATGTTTTATTATGCGGAGTTTACAAAAAATCAACAAAAGAAAAATTAGGGTGTCTTCATAAAAGAAACGTGTTTTCCAAAGCTATTTTTTGTTATTGCTCTACTGTATACGTAAAATAGGTAATACATACAACCGTGATGGTTATGGTACTCACTTGGTGTAATTATAGTATTCAGTGCCCCTCTGTTAATACTTTCAAAACTAAACTTAAAGAGCATCTTTTTTCCCTACAGAACATGTACGTTTGTTAGTATAGTATTTATTTTAGTAAGAACATTAATTATTATATTTTAGTTATGTATTATATATGTTATTAATTTATATATTATAAGTATGTGTTATTTATGTACGTACATTAGGTTAGTTTATATTTGATTGTATTTTATTTAGTTTATAATTATGATTAATAAGTACACACAGGTTTACCTCCCATACTTTAAAGTCTCCTAACACCCGGTAAGGTTGGCTGGAAGAGATCTCTTATAGAGATAAGTCCACCTTTGTACATGTCCTCTCTAAGTTCTTGTCATTTAAATGTTTGTGTACAATAAAGGATATATATATATATATATATATATATATATATATATATATATATATATATAACAACAAATAAAATAAACCGGCCAGGTGTGAGATGTACTCGCTCTAAGGAATCCGAATCGAATGAAAAAAAAAACATTATTCTGTCGCTCGCATCGATGTCTTTTGTTTTAATGAATAAGTATTAAAGTTATATTTGTGTGGAGCAGTGTGGCGGTATGCGCAAGTCCGACTCGCACTTGGTCGCTTTTTTTTACAATGTTCGATGTTTTTAATTTTTCTGAAACATTATAATGGTCAATAATATAGTTTCGTGTTATAAAATATTCCTTCTGCAAAAGAAAAGACATGAAATATATAAATACCAATATATAATACCCATCTTAACTAATGTTTGTGAATGGGGGCTGCAGTCGCAGCGTCACTTCGGCCCAATGGGATCTTTTGTGTGTACCCCTATAGCCCTTGCACTATAGCCTACTCGAAGATGTGCTGCATCAGTGCAGCAATTCCGCTGAGTGGCAAGTGCTTGTAGTCCTCCGGTTTTGGGTAGCCATCACCAAAGAGGCACATACGCTTACTAGTCAGGACATCGCAGTGACAGTAAGTGTTCCATTGATTCTATATCTTCACCACAAGCCTTGCTGGTCGAATCGTTCGTCAGGTCGATTTTTTTCTGGTTTGCATTCGTAGCAAAGTGACCCGTAAATGCTCCTGTTACAGCTCTGACACATGCCCTGCTGTTCCTCCAAATGTACTTGGTTCCCCCTGTGGTTACCTCACCGATGAAGAGCTTGGAGTGTTTGAGTCCATCCATAGATGTAGATAGCCTGTCTGAAATGTATGTGTCTTCCAACATAGCTAAGTAATACCCATAAGTAATTGTGTCATTTCCTTTTAAGTCTATTTTCTTTGTATTTGTACACAATAAACTGTTAAATAAATAAATAATAAAATGACTGTTCATATGCATGCTATCATACAGTGGATTAAACAATATGTAACACAAATTTCAATATTTTTACGGATTACCAATAATTTTGTTCGCCATTTTGTCATCACTATAGAGGCCCTTTAAGGCTCCGTGGTCGTCTGTGCAGTTTGAGGATTACCGTAAGATAATGAAAAAAGAGGTAAACAACTAAACAACTCACTACGCGATGAATACAATTCTATAATATGTTACTATCGAAACCCGAACTACTGTAATCCACATACACTAATGAGGAGTGCGGCCTCTCTCTCGGACACTCTCTAATGTTGGAGATGGGAAGACGGGCGAGATGATGAACAGACATGTTCACTTGTCGGTCGTGAATCGAATGCATATCAAATTTTACCAAAATTACTAAGTATAACCGCCTGCGTGGTGTAATGGTTAGTCGATTCGCTTCACACCAGGAGGTCGCGGGTACGATTCCCGGCGGGCACTCGGTTTGGTTGGCTAGCTACCACGATCTCGTCTAAGTCTTGCCGCCAAACATCAGTGTGAACAGCATTGATGTTCCGGCTTGAAGATAACATAGCCAGTCCTCCATTGCGTTGGAGAATCTTGATAAGCCCGCTTCCATCTTCGGCATCATCGTCACTTACCATCAGCTGAGATGATGCCAAGGGCTTATCATTTGTGAATAAAAAAAAGACGTGTTCACATGTCGTTCGTGTTTCGAATGCCTATCAAATGTTACCAAAATGACTAAGTATCACTCACCTACTAGAGTAACGGGACTTTCGTTACCCGTGTGACGCAATTAGATGATCAACGCGAGAAAATGTAATTTTTCATGTTACACTTATCATCATCATCATCATATCAGCCGAAAAACGTCCACTGCTGGCAAAAGGTCTTCCTCAAGAATTACCACAGTGACCGGTCCTGCGCTGTCCGCATCCGGTGGCTTCCCGCACGGGTCAGATAAGTAAGGTTGGATTGGAAATGTGCGCTGGGCAGGCGCGCCTTAAGTATGATTAGACAATCATACTTAACCGAAGCATGCGTTAATACTTTTTATTTGCGTGTGGTTGGGTTTAACGTAAAGACTCTCGAAATGGTGTGAGGCACAATTGCAGCCCTGTGTTCTAAGTGTGTTTTGTTTATTAGTGCGCGCAATTCGTGTATGTATTATTATTATTGCTTGTGTAGTGGAGTTGATGGGTGGGAGACAGGCGGCGACGCTGGTTTTTAAAAAAAACTGTGACTATTGCCAATCCAACCTCATTTATCTTATCCGTGGCTTCCTGCGACCTTCAGCAGGTCGTCAACACATCTTTGGGATATACTCGCATTATGCGTAACTTGTACGTTGTAATGTGATACATAAAAATATTTGTTACATACTAATGAAACCTTCCTCACTGGTCATTATCATGTTGTATACTAAAAATTACTCTTGCATGTGTGAAATAAAATGGATTTAATGTAATCTACCGTACGACTAAGGAGACTATTTAGGTAAATTGGAACCTCCTTGAGCGCTACAAGGCTCTATAAGGACGCGGCTCAATAGATCGTCATAGCGCCGCTGGCAAACAAACATGCCATCTGAAATAGCAGTTACTTAAATCAATAGACTTCATTTACATGTTTTGGACTTATTTATCCTTACTAATATTATAGCTTGTGTGTTACATCCTCGGCTGCATCGGCACTAACCATCACGTGAGGTGCAGTCAAACGCACTCAAATTTTTAATTAAAATAATATATACTGAAATAATAGTATTTTATGGTTCATTTCATTAACATCGCAACGGAACAACGGACTGTTGTGATTTTTTGCACAGAGATGGTTGATAGAGTGGGAAATGACAAAGACTGCTAATCAGAATAGCCCGATCTGGGATAGTGATCTGGAGAAAACTAATGTCCATCTTGTCCAGCTTGCGGCTCGCGCACCACTCACTCTCAAAGACGGTCATGAAAACGATGTCCACGCGGGCGAAGCCGCAGGAAAAAGCCAGTACATATTATAAATCAAGCAGCTCCACAGGAAAAAATATCTAATTCTATTTATTTATTAACTGCTGCTAGCGCAGTGGCTAGTCCGCTGGTCTTAGATCGGGGAGGTCGCGTGTTCTATTCCCGAAAGGTTCCTTTTCATTAGACTCGGTTTGGTTGATGGAAGGGCACTTTCGCCACCATTTTGTCTACGTTTTGCCGCGATAGGCATTGGAGATTAGATAGCCGTTCCCCACTGCGTGCGTTGGGATTCTTGGTGAACCCGCTCCTATTTTCATCACAATCATCGCTTACTGTCAGGTAAAATGATGTCAATGGTTTATCTACTAGATACATAAACTGCTGATTTATAATATGGTTATAAAAATATGCGTGTCACCTCTGCAACTTGAATTTTTATTTATTTTACCTCTCTAACTCAAAATTTATACGAATGAATCAGAACCTCTATATGTCGAATCAAAATCCTCCTAAGTCGAAATCCTCCATAAGTCGAAAACTCTATAACTCGAATTTTTTGGCGTCTCCCTTGATAATCGACTTATAGAGGTCCTAACTGTATTATAAAAACCGTTATGTAAGCTAAAGACAGGCTGGCCGTGAGGCACAATTTGAATACATGAACCTATCTTCTGACTAAAGGATAGGTTAGACAAGTGATGTCTAACCTATGGTTTTGCCAGAAGTGTTTGTCTAAATTACAGCTTTGTTTTTTAAATAAGGACTAGCCTTTGCCCGCAGCTCCACCCGCGTGGATATCTTTTGTTATCCGAATCTATTTCGTTCCCGCTTTATTCCCTATCCTGTGGGAATTCCAAAATCATAATGGGAACCTTTGAGCAAAATTTCAGCTCTCTAGGTTCAAGGTTTGGGCTGGGCGTTGATGAGTAAGTCAGTGAGTGAAGACTTTTCCTTTCATATGTACTGATTATAATAGGGATGACGAATGCTAGTCATCTGATTTACTTTTTATCATCTGTCAAAAACGACATTTTGTTCTAAAAATATTTGAAATTCCTAGGCGTGACGTCATAGTTCTGCAGCGTCATTTATGTACTCATTTTGTGATTTTGGTGAATTAAAAATTGAAGACTTGATGGAGAACAAAACGAGTAAGGTTTTCCGAAGTTTAAGTAGGAGGGCAATTTAGTGATCAAGAGTTCATAATTTATTTCTGATGCTGTCGTCATCCCTATTGAAGGCGGCTGAAGATGATGCGATGCGAGGCCGGCCATAAACAACTGGTGAGACTCACTGTGCGTGTCGCGGGACCGCTCGAACTCCAGGTTGGAGGCGATGCGGTCGATCTGCGCTTCGAACTCCATGCGCTTCTTGGCTCTCTCCTGCTGGGCGCGCAGCTCGCGCTCCTCGTATTGACTGGAAGCGAACATATTATTTGCATTAATCTAATTAATTACCTACAGGTGGACCAGGTAACTGCAATTAACCGAACTGTTACACATACAAGACTAGAGCCTTGAGATATTGGGAGCCCTTCTTTTGCCTAGAGATTTCACAAAACGACGTCTAAACAAAATCGGTGTAACAAAATTAGCTGAAACTATTTTAACTGGTGATTCTACCCATGAAACTGAACAACTTATCCATGGAAACCATAGTCAAATCGCAAAAAAAAATTGGCTCTCCCGTACTAACTTGATCAGCTGATCAGCCAACTTAGTATGGGAAGTTCTAATTTTTTTTTGAGATTAGACTATGGGTTTCATGGGGAAAGTTGTTCAGTTTCATCGGTAGAAGCACCAGTTAAAATAGTTTCAGCTAATTTTGCTAGACCTTATATAGTAAATTGTTCTTTTTTCATCTTTGTTGCATATGTTTGCTTTGCACAGCTCTTACTTTTGTTTAATTGTATCCATTCTCTGGGTTGCCTGGAAGAATTGTTTTAAGCAATAAGGCCGCCTACATTGTACAATTTAATAGTTTACTGTCTATTCTGTACTTTTCTTTATATATTTTTTGTTATTTTAAAATAAAAAAGCATATTTGATTGATTGATATATTGTTAGCTCGTTCAATTTAAAGCAGTATATCGGCAGCGGCTTTACTAGCGGCTACGCGAGGTTACCCCACTCCCCCCCCCCACTCCCCTTCCATGTAAAGACTCCCAACAAGAAAAATACCCCACCGTATGTTCGCGACGCCGATGTCGCGGCAGAAGCGGCGGAAGACGACATCCTCCACGTTGTTCATGTTCTCCTTCACCTCTTGGATCTTCGCGTCCCGAGCTCTGATGGTACGCTCGATCTCCTCGATTTGCGGCTGCAAATGATATAATGTAGTTGAAACATAAAGTCTGCTATAAGCAGAGATTTGTTACCATAGATGGGTTATGCACTATCAATAAATATTGTACGTCCGAAAAGGGCAAACTGTTGAAACTAAAAATATATTAAATGTAACATCATTATACACAGTTTCATAATAAAGTTTATCTTATCTTACTTTATCACCTATCAAAAACGAAATTTTGTTCTAAAAATGTTTGAAATACACTAATACAATAATAAGTCTAGCGTGACGTCATAGTATTGCAGCGTCATTTATGTACTTCATTTTGTGATTTTGGTGATTTAAAAATCGAAGACTTGATGGAAAACAAAACGAGTGAATTTTCCAAAGTTTCAGCAGGAGGGTAATTTAGTGATCAAGAGTTCATAATTTATTTCTGATGCTGTCGTCATTCCCATATTACAGGCAGTTCGCTTCCGTTGCACCGCATGCTACTAAGAAAAGAGATGCCAATTGGCATCATTTTATTTGCTTCACTTTTCGGAAGCATGTAACCTATCTACCTCCCCTTATATATAGCATATCTCTGACTATAAGTACATTATCGTCCAACCAAAAACATTTCATGCAAGGTTAATTGCCAAGACTCCTTCCACTGTTAAAAAGTTATGAGATCTCTAGCAGAGCCAAGCCCCTAGCTGAGTTCCGATTACCGCTGCGCATCATAGCCCATGGGGCCCATCCCATCTAAGTCCACAGTACATAGTTTGTAGTGCCCTTGACTCTACCACATTTATAACAAATAACTACCTATAATCCCTGACTCGCAAACTCCTTGGTAAAAAGGCATGTATTGGCCGTTTAATGTTCGTGGAACTATTAAGTGACATAAGATTTTATCATCATCATCATATCAGCTCATATACGTCCCCACCGAGGGGCTCGATCCTACCCTAAATAAGTGCGATCGGGACTTATTCGACCACGCGGGCCCATTGCGGGTTGGTCAACTTCACACACAACCTGCGAGTTTCTCCGCAGGCGTGTGCAGGTTTCCTCAAGATGTTTTCCTTCACCGTAAGAGCGTCGGATAAACGTACATATGAAATCTAAATTATAAGATTAGATATCATACTTATTTAATCATAAGATGTAAGTCCAAGGAATAGTTTAGAACCACGAAACGGCCAAGATGTAGAGTGCTCTTTCCATTTGAGACGGGTCCTCACAAAACATAGTAAACATAAACAAACTTTCAACTCACTCCAAAGTTATCCATCTTCCTTTCAAGTTCCGCCAACTCAGCGTCAAGTTTTTTGATTTGATTTAGCTGAAAAAATAAAGATGTTATTAATATCATCCAAACGAAAATGAAAAATACCAAGCACTGAACAATCAGATTGCATTATTTATGTATCATCATATCAGCTCATATACGTCCCCACAGAGGGGCTCGAGCCTACCCTGAATTAGGGCGATAGGGCCTTAGTCGACCACGCGCGCCCAGTGTGGGTTGGTCGACTTCTCACACAATCTTCGAGTTTTTTCGCAGACGTGTGCAGGTTTCCTCACGATGTTTTCCTTCACCGTAAGAGTGTCAGATAAACCTACATATTATATCGAAATTCGGAAACACATTGGTACGTGTCAGGATTCGAACCACAACCTCCCGGACAGGAGGTAGCGGTCCTTGCCATTGCGCCACCGACGCTATTTATATATAGTGCGAATATATAGGTGTAGTGAAGCGGTTGTAGCTCAGTTGGTCGATCACGCAGGTCAACTGACCGGAAGCACAGTCATTACCTGGATGGGTTTAACCGTTAGTGGCATTTTTCTCGACTATCTCCGTGCTTCGCAGGGCACGTTAAGCCATTGGTGTCGGTTGCGTTCACTAGATAAGTCGTCAAGACGTGTCAGATGCCTTAAAGGTGGCTTGAAAAACTCGTTACAGTTGCGTTCGCTACTAGCCCTACAACCTCCACCGAGCCGGACTTGCCCCCCCCCCCCCATGTGGAGTATGTACTAACCTCCCCAAGTTTAGGAAGAGCCAGCAGTGGGGATGTTCAATGGGTTTTTGACTTACGGGTGTTCATTTAGATTAATTGACCTACTTTTGTTATAAAGCATTCTTCTGTTAAAAGGATACCTAATCTATTTTTTATATCATAATCTACGATTCTAAGTATGAACAAATAATATATTATTAAGGTCTGCCTTATATCGATGACGTACCGCCTCCGTGGCACAATGGTAAGTCCATTCGCTTGACACCAGGAGGTCGCGGGTTCGATTCCCGCTGGGGTCAACTTGTAAGACTCGGTTTGGTTGGTGGTAGGGCATTTTCTAAGGCTAGCTACCACTATCTTATCTAAGTCTTGCCGCCAAACATCAGTGTTAACTACATTGATGTGTTCCGGCTTGAAGATAAGATAGCTAGTTCTCCATTGCGTTGGGGAATCTTGGTAAGCCCGCTTCCATCTTCGGCATCATCGTCACTTACCATCAGGTGAGATGATGCCAAGGGCTTACCAATAATAAATAAAATAAAATAAAAAAAACGTATTGATGGTTACGTACCCAAACGTGTGGTGGTACGTAACCCTCGGTGCGGTAGTCCGACTCGCACTTGACCAGTTTCCATTCGTACGATTTCGTATACTCACGGTCGTGTCCCTGTCAGTGATGGCGTACTTCAGTCGAGACTCCAACCCTCGGATCTGCGAGTCAACAGTCGTCAGTTCGGATTCCTTGCGCGACTTCTTCATGGACTCGCGCAGCTCCTCTGTCAGTTTCTCCTACAACACGAAATACCTTTTTTGTATTTAATTATTGTTAGACAGCTTTCACATAAAGGTGGTTCGATTAGCACACTAGCACCGCCAAAAGAAAAAATAAAAAAGACGTGTGGCACTCGGGGACTGCCGCGGTAAAGCTACTGCATAGCATTTTTTATCAACTTATGCAATTATAATTATTTATTTATTTTTTATTTATACAGTATTTACCAGTAACATATAGTCCTTGGGGCGCGGGATGTTTATGTAATAAATTAACAATAAGAAAGTTAATCATCATCATAGATAGATGGCACTGTAATTTTTTCAGAACTCAATGTATATTTTTTTTTTTGGTGTTAGGTTTTATTTTCGTTACGAAATTTCTTGATTCGGTCCCTTCAAAGCCCGCGATAAAAGCTACACAATAACTTAATAAATAATTTACTCATTCTTATGCACTTTAATCGAAATCATTGAGTATTTTGCGTATATAGGGGGTGGGGGGGGGTGGGCGAGGACTATTATTTAATTGTTATTTTATAACTGTCATTACCAACAAGTTTCTTTACGCAAAACTACTAAAAGTGGCCATTGTCAATAGACATATCGACAAACATAGCTTGTTGCTAATAGGTAAAGTTATATAACAACAATTAAAAACACCTTGTACCCTTGTATGTGCGTAAAATACTCCTTTTTTGGTTAATTTCTTTAATATCGCAATAGAACGATGGATTGTTGTGATTTTTTTGGCCATAGATGGTTGAGGGGGTGGAAAATGACATAATTTACTAATCCTAATATAATTCTTGAGGGAACTGGAGAAAACTCATTTCCATGCTCGCGCATGTCGACATCGCAACGGAGCAACGGATTGAAGTGAATTTTTGTACAGAATTGGTTGAGCGGGTGGAAACGGCTAATCAAGATAGCCCGATATAGTTCTCGAGGGATTTGGTGAAATCTCATGTCGATGCGGCTCGCGCACCACTCACCCTCAAAGACAGTCATAAAAACGATGTAAACGTGAGCGAAGCCGCGGGCAAAAGCTTGTAAATTAATAAATATGTTACCTTCTTAGCTTTCAGTTGTGAGAGATGCTTCTCGTCCCAGCGCTTGGCCTTGCGCGCGAGGTCCAGAGAGCCGCCGGAGATGATGCCCGACTTCTGATAGAACGTGCCGTCTAACGCCAGGGCCTGTGCAAAGATACAGACGATACTTACCACGGATAAGATAAATAAGGTTCGATTGGCAATAGTCACACTTTTGTTTGAAAACCAGCGTCGCCGCCTGTCTGCCACCCATCAACTCCACTACACAAGCAATAATAATAATACATACACGAATTGCGCGCACTAATAAACAAAACACACTTAGAACACAGGGCTGCAATTGTGTCTCACACCATTTCGAGAGTCTGTACGTTACACACAACCACACGCAAATAAAAAGTATGAACGCATGCTTCGGTTAAGTATGATTGTCTAATCATACTTGTGGCGCGCCTGCCCAGCGCACATTTCCAATCCAACCTTATTTATCTGATCCGTGATACTTACAAAGGCGGATATTCAACCGGCTTTAAAAAAGGAGGAGTCAATTTTACTGTATGTTGTTTTTTTTTGTTTTTTTTTTGTATGTTTGTTACGTGATATCTCCGCAGATTGTGAACAGATTTTCAAAATTCTTTTTTATTCGAAAGAGCATACTCCCGAGGGGCTTTCATTGTCACCAAGTCAGGATCTGATGATGGGATCCCAGGGAAATCGAGGACAACCCTCAAATTTTATAGGCACGTATTACGTGTTTCATATGTTTTCTAAAGCTATTAAAGTATTTGCGTCTGGTAGTCATCATCTCATGTTGATTAGCTGATGAAGGAATGTACAACTTCTTAACGGTTAGGAGTTGGAGGACAATTCTTTAAATATTAAACGTAGATAGATACGTAAGTACGCATAGACCGCTAGTTGAATTCTTTAAAGCTTATTCAGATGAGCTGATAATGCAAGATATTACTCCTTCACTTTTATGCTGCTGAGATGATGATGGAAGCCACAGAAACCTGTATCTTTTAATGAAACACATGCATTATGAAGACTACTGACTATTGGCGAGTAAGTGATTAGGTTTAACGTTGATAGATAGATAGCATTATCACTAAAAATAAAGAAATTAAAAATAAAGTTTAAAAACTAAAAACCGACTTCAAAATGAAATTCACTCAAAAGTATGAAATAATATTATTATACTTTAATACACGACATTAACCAACAATAAAGAAATCAAAGGTTACGAATTAAATTACGAGCTTCAATATTTTTTTTGAGGTCGGTGACAGCACACCATTGAATCTAAAACATTAGAAACGAACTGTATGCTAGTACGGACCTTAAAAAAATGTGTGCATTTGGTAGTGTACTCACGTCGTAGCGGCTGTTCTTGGCGCGGTCGAGGTCGTACGCCACGCGCGACGCGTCCTCGGGCGTCTCGCACACGAGCGCGTTGTTCGTCACGAACAGCACCGCGCGGTGGATGGCGGGCGGGTCGTAGCGCAGCACGTCGAACAGGAGCTTCACGTTCTTCGGCTCTTTTATGTCGCTGGGGAAGTGAGATATTAAGACTCATGTCAAAAAATGCCTGTGCTCTAAAGGATATTATAAAATAAAAGACTGTGTAAATGACAAGAATATATGGATGAATATGTATTGATCCTCCAGCAAACTGTAGTAAACTGAATCATAATGCCTATTCACTCTTGCCTTAAAGAAATTAAGGCCTTCACTAAGGTTTTTTTTATTATTTATCAATGTACGTAAAAACCTATTTAAAATAAATATTTTGCATTGGAAAGCCCCGGATTACTTACAGTAATAAAAAAATTTAAAACTTGACATAAATAAAGTCCGTGTGCGCCAGCCGTTGCAGCTAGCGCACAGCGCACCTTCGAATTCAGTTATAGACACTGTACATGTAGGCAAAGCCGCGGGTAATATAACTATTATATAATTTCTGTATAAATAATATTGAAACACAACAAACAGTCACAAGTTATAGCACGAAAAATCCCCTATAATAGCTCCCCGCAACCATGACAACAAGGACCTTACGCAGACTGTGTCATTGACTACTCACCGCAGTCGCTCCCTCAAAGGCTTGGCCTGGATGTAGTCCAGGGGAAGAAACGTCTCCGGCTCCAGCATTCTCTCCTTCAATACCTAACAACAAAATACATAATTCATTGGTTAATTTTCTGGTAAAAAATATATTTTTAAAGGGTATGAAGATAGCCTTGGTCTGATAAAATTATGGCGAGTCATCATCATCATCATATCATTAACAATGGTCACACAAAATATAACAAATTATTCACAATTGTGATGATGACAGCATCAAAAACAAATTAATAACTACTGATCGCTAACTGAAACTCCACTAAACCTAACTTGCTCTTTGTTTTCCATTTTTAAATCTTGAATTTTTATTTGCCCAAAATTACGAAATAGTTACACAAATGACGCTAAAAAACTTTGCCGTCACGACGTATTTCATCATTTTTCAATTCGTTTTTGACAAATGGTTAAACGTAAATGAAATGACTGACAGTCACTATCCCTATTTTAGTCGCCATTATCTGACTGGCAGTGAGCAGTGAGCAGCCCTGAACGTATGTTCGGCAGGAGCGCACCTGGATGCACCGGCGCGCCGTCTTCTCCGTGTCCACCACGATGGCCTCCATGTACTTGCCCAGCACCTTGGTGATGGCCACGTTGTACCGCTTGTGCGTCGGCTGACACATGTTTATCATGCGGTCGTACTGCGGACAAAGGTACCATGTTAATGTCGACTAGCTGGGCGGCCGAGAGCTTTGCTCGGCGTCTAGTAACGTAGCGCCATCTGCTGGGAGTAGCTAATACAAAACTAAAAATATTTTTTGTGTAAAAACGTATTTTTTAGGCATTACCTAAATCCAAAATTGTATCCAAATTGTTAAAGACGTTTCCAAGAAACCATTATAAGTGTATTTAGTCAGAGTAAGTAACATACATAGTATATACAAATAATAGCAATAAAAAACAATTTTATAATAGGTATTTACTTATGAAATTGCTGATTCAGTTTTCAAAGTTTTTTTTAAATGTTTTTGTTTTTAAATATTGATCATATGATGACAATGCATATGGTATTTTATTTGTGATCAGTGCGATTGTGTTCTTCATGTGTCAGTGTCTTTCATTTTTCATTCCTCGGAACTACCTACCATTGAATGGAACAAAGGAATGTTTTCTTAGCGGTCAGATAGGGTTTTTTTTGAGTAGTTAATTCTCTTGAATTTTTATAAAAATGATATCTTCAGTCGACCAACCTGCACTGGGCCCGCGAGGTCTAAGGCGACCGCCCTATTCAAGGTACGCTCAGGCCCGTCGGTGGGGGCGTATATGATAACTCTGGATCTTTAGAATTAAAATTATGTATATACGGTGACTTTTAATTAGTTCTTGATATCAAAGGATATGAATGTACTAGTGATTACAAACAACTTTCCCAAAGAAACTATATGTCAAATATGAAAAAAAATGTTTGGTTCTTTATACATTTTTTCCGATATGATAAATTAATTATGTATTGAGGATCAAATATTTTTTTTCTGACATATAGTTTATTTGGAAAAGTTGTTTGTAATCACGAATACACGCATATATTTTGTTATCAAGAACTAATTAAAAGTAACCCTATATGTAGCCTAAAAATGGCGATTTATTGAGGTGAAAAAAACCCGTCGTCATGTGTTCAAAGTCACCATGCTCTTAAAATATCTAAACCACCATTTAATTTCTAATATCTAATGTTGTTTTGAGAATAACTATTGTTTTAATAACTAATTTATTTTTATTAATTTTGTTTTTTTAAACTTTTTCATCCAATCGGCAAATTCATAGCTAAAGATCTATTATATACAAGAATTGCACAACAACTCCGCTGTTAACTATCGCCATTTTTTCCTATCGAAAGTGCTTATGAAACAATTGTTTCACGTACGCGCGATGCCTAAAGTGACCATGAAACACTTGTTTCAAGTTCGAACAAGCCGTGTTTGTTTTCTATTACCGATTTTGGCTAGTAGGGAAGGCCGCAATGGAAACAGAGCTAAACTATGATACATTACCAACAAGATGGAGGCACTTTTAAATACTTCTCTGTGGATAAAAGGATGAAGAGTTAGTTACAAACTGTGAAGTCTTTGCGCGGACAGGCCGTTGACCTGTAAAACGATTTCGGCTTTGTTATTGTTTTAGTTTTATTAATTTTTTATTAATATGACACTACTCTGTGAATAGTGCCGTTAATAAGAAATTTGGACCTACAAATACGACGGCAATGCTAGGTACATTTCGTCATAGCTATTTTTTGTGATTTTTTTACGTAATATTTTACATCGCATACGATATTGGTATTTGATTTAACTAAAAGTATAGTAAATTAACTCAAATAATCTGTTACTTATTAGTAACATCTTTTTTCCTGGGTATGTGTTTAAAAATTCTGAACTTTTTGCGCGAACCCGCCGTAGTGCCGTAGAGGAATCCTAGTTTTGATGTTCTTTTGTTTTGATTGATTAAATTAAGTGTATTTAATGATTTATATATGCATGTCGGAGCGTCATTGAAAACGCGACTAATACCAGCTCGAGATACATTTACATAGATCGTTAAGCTTAACTTGGATCAAACGTCAGGTATTAGTACCTGGGTGAAACCGGTGATGGCGTGACAATCGCTTGTACTCGTGAGACGATCGTTTGTGGTAGCAAAGATGACGTATTAACGGAAGGCTGTTTGTGATTAAGGTGGCAGCACTGAGTTGAGAATTTATTAGATCTGTGGAGAAGCCATATTAGCTGGACGTCAGTCTCGAGGCAGACACTTTTTGACGGAGCGTCGAGCAGAACACAAGTAGTTGTGATCTGTGAGCAAAACGGACGTGTCACGCTATCGCTGTGATCACCGCGTTTGCATCTATTGTAATCCACGGCATCCTGTACAATTACGATTGCCGAATGATCAAGACTATTGAAGAAGGACCTCTGTGATATAGCTACATTGTTATTTCGACGCCCACAAACGAAATAGTTAAGGACGTGAACCATAAGGCCATCCATAACCTAACCACCACCCCCTTCGACATGCATATAAACGTCAGTTAACGTAGTAAATAGTGAAAGTGATATTTTATTCGTAACGGTGCTGTAAATAGGAAAATTTTCCGCTACAAATATGGTAGGTACATTTCACCATATGTTTGCGATTTTTTTACGCAATATTTTACAACGCATACGTTATTGATATTGCATTTAACTAAAAGAATAGCTATTCAGCTTTAAGAATCTGTAACTTAGTAGCAATATCTCTTTATTTTGAAGTCTGGATATCGTATTACAAAAACAAGAAGCCACCCCCGAAGAGCCCCACCGGCACAGTACTCTACAAAGAGGCCATTTTGGGTGAAACATTTAAAAAAAAACGTGAAACACGAGTTTTACAAACAATTTAGTCAAGTTATCACAGATACAAAAACCTAAAACAAGCCGAAAGTACATTTCTACACTGTCAACTCCTTTGCTTATTTTCTTGCCAGCGCGAATCGAAATTAGAATATTAGTTTAAATTTGAATTTGTAAGTCATTCGGAAGCTTTTTGAAACAATAGATATGGATTCTATGGCGGGCGAGCCAGGACAGAGGTCCTCTGGCTAAGAGTATATTTTTATTATCCGCGCGTCTGGGCTGAGTTCCCTAAAGTCATGGCAAGAAAGTGAGAGGAATCAATGAAGCTATAATAATCAGTCAGCCGACAGAGCCTTCTATCTTTTTTTTTACGTGTTAAATATATGATCATATCTGATGATTCTTTGATACGTATCTGAATCTTTCCTTTTAAAGCCGCGCGACGAGTGGCGTGTCTCCGAACACCTCTAGGTTTTGTGGTTAAGTATACCTATATTAACAGATGTCTGCGCCCCCGCCGCCGCTGCCTCTCACAACCACCATTACCTACATTTAATGTGCGGCTATTTCCCTCACAATAATAATCACTATAATTCATTACAGAGTTTCTTCGATTACACTTCTGATATTGTGACTAGGCATCCTAATGATGTATTTTTAATATTAGAGGATTTTAATATATCGTATGCCGGTTGGCAACAGTGTAATGGACTACCTACTCTTTATTTCAAATGATGACAGTAAATCACTTTTTAAACTTAGCGGATTTTAAGCAATATAACGGGCACACTAATGTTAATAATCGAATCTTGGACTTGGTAATTAGTAATCTGCACTGTTCGGTTCCAACATGCGATCCATTCACACGTGAAGATCCTCATCATAAAACACTTCACATTACTTTAAAAACTTGTCCCCTACATACATTGAAAAAACATTTAACTGAAAAGTTAGTATTTTCCTCAGCAAATTATGAAGAAATTAAGAACGAATTATTAATTCACGATTGGTCTGTTCTTTGTGCAATGAGTACTGAGCAAGCCGTATCATATTTTTACAGTATACTTCTTGCGATTATTGATAGATTTGTGCCTAAACGCAAAGTCTATAACAAATCTGGTAATGGTATACAAAAGCATTATTAAAACTAGGTCGTGAGAAACGCAAGGCCCATGCAAAGTGGAAGAGGTATAAAAATATTCTGGATTATCAAAGCTTTAGTTTCTTAAGGTCACGTGAAAAAATATTCGAGGCTGAATGTTATAGAAAGTACATTGATTTTTCAGAGGATACTATCGCCAAGTTTCCTAAATACTTTTGGAGTTTTGTTCAGACTACATTTCCAACCAATCAAATTCCCGATCAAATGATATTAGGTCATACCTCAGGAACTGACTGCCAGACTATAGCTAACTTATTCAATGATTATTTTAAGTCCACTTTTGTTGAAAATGACCATAATGACTTTATACCTGATGATGTAAACGTCCCTGACACTCCTGTTAGCATTTCAACTGTTGATATTAATTTCCAAACCACCTTGAAACTTCTTAGAGGTGTAAATATACATAAAGGTGCTGGTTTTGATAATATTCACCCACTCTTCATAGTAAAATGTGCTGAAGAACTTGCCGTTCCGTTAACTATAATTTATTCTAATTCGATTTCCGAAAGATGTTTTCCCAAGATTTGGAAAAAAGCACATTATAACCCAATTTTTAAAGCAGGCTGTAAACGAGACATTACAAATTACAGGCCTATCTCAAAATTATGTATTTTTGGATTTTTTTTGGAAAAAATAGTTTATTAATCAACTCACCTTAGCCTATTCTCGAGTTATCTCTTTACAACAACATGGTTTCTTCCAGGGTAGCAGTGTTGATACAAATCTCCTTACGTATACTGATTTTATACAGAATGCTATGGATACAGGTTGTCAGGTAGACGCCGTGTACACTGATTTTTCAAAAGCCTTTGATAAAATAAATCATAATCTACTTCTAGACAAATTACTGAAACTCGGTGTGCACGGCGATCTCCTTCGATGGCTTAAATCATATATAAAAAACCGTTTGCAAGCTGTATCGCTAAAAGGATTTCTGTCTAGATTTCACAACATCCCTTCAGGCGTACCTCAGGGTTCACATCTAGGTCCATTTTTATTTACGGTATACATAAATGATGTAGATAATATCTTCAGCGACACCTGTCACTTAATGTACGCGGATGACACAAAAATTTATAAAGTAGTTTCAACTATCAATGATTGTTCAAAACTTCAAAATGACTTAAATAGTTTTCTTAGTTACTGCTCAGATAATCAATTAAGTTTAAATTAGACAAGGTTGTGTGTGAAGTCGACCAACCCGCACTGGGCCCGCGTGGTCGACTAAGGCTAATCGCCCTGATTCAGGGTAGGCTCGAGCCCCTCGGTGGGGACGTATATGAGCTGTAATGATGATGATAGACAAGTATTATACTATTACTTTCACACGCAAACATCATCCCATAGTTACTAACTACTATTTCGGTGACAGGTTAATCAAAAGGGTTGATCATATTCGGGATTCAGGAGTGATCCTTGATTCCAAATAACATTATAACAAACACATAGACCATATAGTAGCCAAATCTTTTAAAAATCTTGGTTTTATTTTAAGGGTTTCCCAAAAATTTCACAATGCTACCACTTTAAAAAAAATATGTTTCTCCTTTGTTCGTAGCTTGAATTTGGATGTGTTACAATGTCCATATTAACAGAATAGAAAAAGTACAAAATAAGTTTTTAAAAAATCTCGACTTTCGCACTGGTACATGGTTCTCCGACTATAAAACAGCTGCCAAAAGATATAAAATCGCGTCTCTAAAGTCTAGGAGGGTTTATCACGACCAAGTGTGCTTATTCAAAATAATAAATAACATTATTGACTCTCCTGCACTATTAGCTGAAATTAACTTTAGGATACCACCCCGCATATCCTCTCGCACAAAAACAACCTTTTCAATTTCTTCTTTTTCGACAAATTCTGCCAAATATAGTTTCTTCAGACGATCGACACGCAATTTCAATAACGACTTTTCTGATGTAGATATTTTTAATACTACTTTGGGTGCCTGTTTACGCCGTAATCATCTTTTAAAAACTCGCGCGTTATGCTATGTGTATTCAACCTTCCATACCCTGTAATATTCCTCTCCCTTTCCCACTCACGCATCGAATATGGCACCTCGAGTGAGAAAGCAGACATCGACGCCGTGCCTGCTGGCGTCGAAATCAAGAACTAAAAAGTACAAGATGTCTTCCGAAAATGACATTGCAATGTACGCGTGTCGTTCCGCTAATAAAATTAATTTAAATATCTAACCGCAGTGAAAGACCAAATAATCTGTGTGTGTGCAATCTGAAGTGCTAACCCAAGTACCTGCCGCAAGGAGTTCCAACTGGAGGAGGAGGATTTGAGCCAGCGCTGGCTAACCACGTGCCGCTTTGACTTCGTGCCTGGTGAGTTCCTTTTCCTTTAACTGCTCTGTTTCTATGTCCCGTTTTATTCCAGGGCGGAGCAGTCTCCTGCTGTATGTTTGAGATTGAACACGCATAGCCGCAATATTTCATCCGCTATATATCACCCCGCTCCGCAAAATACAGTCCACTTAATTTTCAAAAATCCGAACCGGCTACACCAGTGCCTTTAAAAGTGCGATTAGAAATAAAATAAACTGTTAAAATAAAAATAGTTGCTACCTAGCAATAAGGCCGCCTATTGTATAGGCTTTCCTCTTTATTATTGATTTCTTTTTTTATGTCGTGATGCAATAAAGAATATTGTATCGAATTGTATTGTATAGTTGTAAAATTAATATTGTCTCAGGGATCGTAAATTTCATGTTTTATTTTTATTAAGTGGAACTCCAGGTTGTTTTTAATTTAAAATTTATATGTAATCCTATATACAGGGTGTAAATGTGCATTCCCGCCATATTTACAGAAGTAGTAGTTTATAATACTACAAATTGTTTCAGCATATACAAAAAATCTGATATTTGAAGGACTACGAGTTATGGTATGAAACTCTTTTGGAGTTCATGTAAGAATAAACCAGTTTTATGTAAGATCGCAGTGGAACAAACCGTACGAGAACATAACTGACAGACGCGAGCGGTTTCGACTAAACAGTTCTTTCAATGATTCATTCATGCGTATAGCTGACTACACAGTCAGCTGATTTCAGATTTCCCTTCTACTTTAGGAGGACCTACAAAAATACTAAATTTCCGCATTTACACTTTTATTACTTTGAGATAGCTGTGTAAAGTACTTTATGTGCGTTTACAGTATTTTTGGCGTAGTTAAAAGTCTGAAATCAGCATTACACATTATTGTTATTTACAAAAAAATACACAAATTTACAAAAACTTACAGTTTCAAACGCTGCCAGAACTCTTTCACGCAACACATCAACACTATCAATTTCTTCCGTGTACACTAAACGTTTCACGTCGCCCCACAAGCATTATGTCCCGGGTCGGTCTCGGACTGTTCGGAAACATTTCCACGAACATTTCACAGGCTTGTCGCAAACGGCTTGTTTGCACGGCGGCGGCGCGACGGCGCCAACGGCGATGCGTAAGCGTGGCGCAGAGGTCACTGAGCGAGAGTCGACTCGACTGTCACTCACGGCAGCGCGGCGGCAACTGAACTGATTGATTGAACGCAGCCAAAGGGAAGACCGACTCGTTTGAACTATGCCGACACAGGCGTGCGCACCGCTGGTATTAGTGATGTACGCGGTCGATAAAATGTAGTGGTGCCAACGCAGTAAAAATATGAAATCATTAAAAATAATTTTAAAAAAAATTATTTTTTTATTGATTCGTACTCAGCATCAGATGTATAGTTACCTCTGTAAATATGGCGGGAATGCAAATTTACACCCTGTATAAGACTGTTTGTTTCCTAAATTAATTTAAAAAAAAAAACTTTGTAGCATGTTGTAATATTAAGCCCAAGAAATAAATTATACTATACATGGCGATTTTAATTCGCTAAAAAACGGCAAATAGTAGGTTCTTATCAAACTGTAAACATTGCAGGGTAACAGTTTTTCTGTGATTTGAATATGGGTGTCATGGTAAAAGTTGTTCAGTATGATGAATAGAACCCCCAGTTAACTGGACCTACACCACTTTTGTTACACCCTGTATAATTATACCGCCGTTACGTCGCTGCAGGTGACCGACCGCGAGTGATGGATGACCCGCGGTCGCGTGCAGTAATAGTCGGTATTTATTGACGACACGCAACACTCACCACGCCGGGTATTTCTCTTTTGAAGTTCTCGACGATCTCCTGCTTCTTCCTGCGGCGCGCTTCCTCGTGCTTGTCCACGCGGGCGTCTCCGAGCTGGCTCGCGACATCTTCCAGCTGGGCCTGCAGCTCGGCGGCGCGGCCGCGGCACTCGCCTACATCAGCCTGCCAAGTCAATCAGTATTCCGGTAAAAACTAATGCGGTCGTAACTCGCGTGGTTGCGTCGATCTAAAGCACACTCGTTATCAGGTGCCCCCGTCAGTCAATACTTGTGCATCACACCTCCTTTGAAACATAGTAGTTTTTTTATTAAGACCCTGAGACATTCCCCGGGTAGGCGGCTCGTCGAACTGTGCGAGGGTGATGGAGATGCTTAAATGCGTCAATTGAAATAGCAGGGTCCAACATCAGCAAGCTTAGCATCATTTGAAGAGGCCAGTTTCCAACAGTGGTTCAACAATAGCATATGCTGAGGACCGAAACTATTCAGCTGACAGCGAGAGGCTTTTTACCCAATTGCCCAAGTAGGATGGTAATGTATTTCGGGTGCATGTACATACGTATGTGCGAGGGGCGTTCCATGTAATCTGTATCGAGGTGTACCTGTATTTTACAGATCGAGTATACAATAAATGGTCAAAGTATAACCGCCGCATCTTACGGAAATACTCTACGTAACGCTAAAGAAATAAGGCAGGGAAAATTGGCCGTAGGTGTATTGCTTCTCCACGACAACGCACCATTTCACATAGCGCGTGTTGCAAAGGCTGCTGTACAAGATTGTACTTTTGAAAAAAAATAGCACCCGTATTACAGCCCGGACCTAGCCTCTGGTTATAATTTTCTAATTTGAAAGATCTTTGTTGAAAGCCATTTTCTGACGATGAATAGCTCAAGGCAGCAAATAGTGCACATTTTTCAGAGGAGTAAAAATATTTATTATTTATAGTTTATTGTACACAGGAAACATAAATTACACATTTTACAAAGTAAGGTCACACAAAGGGTGCAGCTTATTTCTAAAGAAATTTCTTCCAGCAGACCCGGGTATATTTTTTAAAGGGCATTGAAAAATTTATCGATCTAATAAATGTATTGAGATTGTACAAGGAAAAACAAAATTATTTCTGAATTTCTACCATATCTATACCGAGAATACATTGATCGCCCCTCGTCTGTTTCTTTAGTCTGAGCCTAAACGACTGGATGGCCTTTGTAAAGATGGATTTTGGAGTACCAGATGTAGTTGGATTCGTCTTGGTCCTCGAGTGACATATGATACATTTTAAGATCTTTTAAGCAGTCAGGTTTTTAATTTTTAATTATATTATACTAACCCGACTGTTCAAGGTGAGTAATTTTTTGGGGTGTATGTGTGTGTGTGTGTGTGTTTCTTTGGCTGACTCTGTAGCTTAAACATCTAGATTGATTTTGGAATGAGGGGTGTTGTCCGACTCTTCAAGATCCTTGAGTGAAATAGGATATATTTTGAGCAGTCGGGTTTTAATTTTTAATAACATTGGTTACGTTATTATTATTATATGTCAATGAAACAAATTATTTGTTTCAGATTGCAATTTTGTTGCAAACATGAGAAGTGCATGTTTGCCAGTTACCTGTAATTCATTTCGCAGTCTTCTCTGTTCTTCTAAAGCTTGCTCCGAGCTCTTGATGTGCTCGTTAAGTTTCTCAACGCGCTTCATAGCCTCTGTCCTTTCGTGCCCCTGCAACAGAACTTTACAATGTAACGCGGGTGGGCACGGTACGCGCATTTTTACATACGTACCCTACTTGACAAATCGATTTTATTATCATGAATTAAATACATTGTAGCAAAATGCGGTGAGTATGAATAAATATCATCATCATATCAGCCAAAAGAAGTCTAAGACAAGGGCCTCCCCCAAGCATTTCCACAACGACCAACCGGTCATACGCTGCGCGCATCCACCACCTTCACCAGGTCGTCGAGCCACCGAGCGAGAGGCCTTATAACAATACTTCTAAACAACTGGACTTTTTACTTTAAGTCTTTCACAATTGCTCCACTACTGTTCATTGAACCGACTGTGTGTTCTTTTGCCAGCTTTTCCTATAACAGTGTGTTGGCCGAGAGGTTTTCCTGGCACCGCAGTGTCCGTGTCTAGCAAACCCCTCCCCGCCCTGACTAAACTGCTTCTTTTGATGATTTGCAATTATTTCTATCAAGAGTTGATTCCTTCAAATAATCATAACTAACAGATTTGGATTTTCTTGATGTCGCCAATTTATTTTTACAAGTATCGCCTACACCTTACACTCGTTAATGACTGTTCTATATTTTTGTAGAACTGTGGTCTTTGTTTTGAAATTGTCTAAGAACGACGAAGCACTGTTTCCTTCAATATTTTGAGCAAGTGTGACACAGAAAATAATTATCTCTTAATTTACCTAATAGTGGTATTATCGCAGCCGGTTGTGCGCCATCTCACTGAATCGTGTGAGAATTACAAAACTAGGATTGTATGCAAGCAATAATGTGCCAACAACGCATGCAAATAGAACTTCACATAATTATTATTACATATACATACATAAACACGTAAAAATTTGAGCGCGTTTGGTTGCACCTCACCTGACGGTAAGTGTATGTATGTATGTATAAATTCTTTATTGCACACAAGGAATAATCACAAAATGGTTTTATAAGTGTACAAAGGCGGTCTTATCGCTAAAAGCGATCTCTTTCAGGCAACCCTTGGCAGATATATTTTTTTTTATTCACAATTAGTTAGCCCTTGGGATCATCACACCTGATGATGTTAAGTGACGATGTATATATATTAACAACGATAGCGCAAGAATCTGATAGCAAGGTACCTATTTTCCAAAAGGCAAAGAAATAATAATCCAATATATAACAAGTATAAATATACATATAAGTGATAGTGCAGCCGACGAGATGTAACACGCGAACTCAAATAGTGCCTCCTTCCATCAAAACGTACCTTCTGTCGATGCTTGTTCTCCAGCTCGCCCTTGCGCCGCAGCTCGTTGTCCAGCCGGTCCTGGTCGGCTTTCTGCTCCCGGTTGACCGAGTCCAACTCTTGCAGGTATCTGGCTGCTTGACGGGATGCTTCCATCTTCAGCTCCTCGTATTCGCGGATCTAAAAAATGTTTACAATTAGTTTTGTGAAAAAATATTTTGATATCGAAGTTTAAAGCACCCTCAGAGTTACACGGATCCGACAAAGCAATACTTTGTCAGATCCTTATAAAGGCAAAAAAAAACAATCGAATCCATCCGATTTTTGCCGAGTCCATGTAAAATTTTCTTTTTTGTCTGTGTGAAGTCGTCACTAACCTGCGCCTCCTCCAGATGCACATCAGAGCGGGACCCAGCCCCGTTCCCGGTGGCAGTCTTCTCCCACTGCGCCTTCTGCTCCTCAATCTGCCTCAACTCCTCCTCCAGCTTTCGTATGTCGGCCTGGTGCGCCTCGTGGGCCTTTCGCGCTTGCTCTAGGGTCTTCAGTGCGCTTTCCAGTTTCTTCTGCGTGTGTGTGACGCGTTCTTTAGCCTTGATGAATGTGGGACGCTTCTTGGAGATCTCGGCTTCCTGTGAAGGGTGGGATGTTTTTGTAAGAGTTTAAAAGATGGTGGGCCATTTAATTATTACGCAGCCGCAGCCTGGTCCATAAGTGTGGTGTATTAACAGTAAGGAACGACACTTCAGTGGCTACAGGCTGGAGGTGGTCCCATCCCAACAATATCAAGTCTTTCATTTAACACACTCCACATGACTGAATTGAAAAAAAAAAGTTGGTTCAAAAGTTGAAATTTTTTGACTCCTATCTGCTGACCCATCTACATCTAGTCCATTCAATCAAATTACTAACCCGGTGGTCCAGTGGTCAACTTCTGGCTGCTGGGTGGAGGGTCGTCGTTCGATCCCCACTCAGGGCTATTCTTCTTCTTCTTTTCAAATCGATGGTTTGAATATTGACACTTGTTATTTTATATCTTATTGGCCCAATAGGTAGCCACGCGTATGCCATTAACAGTGCAGGTGTCCGGGCACTCGGGGCAAGCCAATAAATGCGTCATAGTTTGTGAGCTGACTCCACATGGGCACTCTTCTCCGTCACAGAAACCCCAGCGACACATATTCTCCTATTATATTCGTGTGACGAACAGGTTTGTTTGCTTTATGTCTGGTTGTTTAATATCTATATTATTTCAGATTTCCTTACTGGCCGTAATAACGCCCAATTTTTTTTTATATATTTTAAAATATTTTTTTCCAAGTCAGGAAAATAACAACAAAGCACATGCAATTACAAAAAAAACATAATTGCAGGGGTAATTGGGTTAATGTATGTTTCTCTAATATGGTCAACGAGAGCGATGGCTGACTCTCGCGTTACACTCATGACCAAGTGCTGTCCATGTGAACTGGCCTACTCTTGTCAAAGGCATTAATGACAAACTCAATTAATGTATTATTACTTTTCGTGTCATATTGTTTTCATGTCCCATTGATATTATTTGTTTTATATTATGATCTTATTTTGACATCTTTAAAGATGACTATGTTTTTTTTCTTTTTGACAAATTTAAAAATTATGTAATGTAATTACTAATATATGACCATCAGATTGTAATATGCACCTATTTTGAACAAATATTATGAAATTTGAAATAGGCAACATGCAATATTTTTAATTTGCTTTTTTTGCTTGCATTTTAAAGAACTCCATGCAGAATAAACCAGGAGTATATAAAAAAATATAAAAAAAACTTGTTTTTTTAATTTCAAATGCGGTTTTAAAGTAACCGTTTAAATTTGCGCGCGCAAACGGACGTATAGTTCCGATGACGTCACTCCTGTCTGTCACTCAGACCAAAGAGAATATAATACATTGTAATTTATTGTAATTGTAATGTATTATATTCTCTTTGGTCTGAGTGACAGACAGGAGTGATGTCATCGGAACTATACGTCCGTTTGCGCGCGCAAATTTAAACAGTTACTTTAAAACCGCATTTAAAATTAAAAAAACCAGTTTTTTTTTAAATATATATACTCCTGGTTTATTCTGCATGTAGTTCTTTAAAATGAAAGCAAAAATAAAAATATTGCATGTTACCTATTGAAATTATTAGTCTCTGGTTCCCATTTTACAGGGAATCCTAGCTTCGCGCCAGGTGACCGTGTATGATTAATTTGTCTCCTACCTCCCCCCTGCCCCGTCTCCGTCAACCCTGAATCAAATAGATAACAAAGAGAAATAAAGATGATATTGAACAATTCACCCACCGAATCAAATAAATATTGGAATCGAAAGGAATAATCAAATAAATTTAATTAAATGAAATGAAAAGGAATACAATTTACGCATCCGTTAGTTCCCCAATAAAGACCGAGAACAAACAACTTTTAAAATGAGTTTTATAAATAAAACTCAGCTCTATCATTCTCTTTCCAACCGCAGATATCTTTGCGTTAGGAAAATAACCTTCTTTACAATACAATCATCATATCAGCCAAAGGACGTCCACTGTCCTACAATACAATACAACACAATACAACATTTCAATACAATACAATATTCTTTATTGCATCAGAAAGTCAAAAGAAGAAAACAACATAGAAGAAATATTATACAAATGTACTAAAAGTAATCTACTTTTGCAAGAAAATAAGGTCAGGTCATCTTTGAGTTAGCTGTTTGCCTGTTTCCCTTGAATCTGTTAAAACAATCGTTCAAGCTTGTTCATCGCTGTATGAGTTCCAATACTTGTATCTGCCCTGTCATCGCAACAGCAGAAAATAAAAAATAATAATACAAGTTTTGAGGAAATATCCCACTTACCACTTCTCGAATGTCCTGCTCAATCTTGGCCAGCTCTCTTTGCACGGTGCCCGCTTCCTTTTTCTTCTCTTTCAGGGCGTCCTCTGCCTTGGCTCTCTTCTTCTCTATCTTGGTGATCTCTCTCTGCTTGTGCTCTAGTTGTTCCTCCAAGTTCTGGGTCTCTCGCTCATTGTGGAATAGGTGGAACAGTTGAAGCTCGATCTTATGTTCTTGCTTTTGGGAAAAATAAGTAAAATGTCATTAGTTATTTACATATGCACTAAGTACACTCATTTATTGCACAAATTCTGCAAAGATTACCTCGTCGCTAGTAAATAATAAATATTGCTATCCAAATGGAAACTTAAATGTTAATTTTAATTACTTACCTACATAATAATACAGTACCTGGTTTGTGTTGAGACCTATCTAAATTGATTTTTCGCCCCCAAAAATCCATGTACTAATTTTCAAGAAAATTGTTGGAGCCGTTTCCGAGATTTAAGATTATATGTATTAATAGGGGATCGGACTGCTAGTCATTTGAGTTACTTTTTATGATCTGTCAAAAACGAAATTTTGTTCTAAAAATGTTTGAAATACCCACAAGTGACGTCATAGATTTTAAGCGTCATTGACGAACTTGTTTTGTGAATTTGATCAATTAAAAATTAAAGACGTGATGCAAAAACAAAACCAGTAAGGTTTTTTGAAGCTTCAAGAGGAGAGCAATTTAGGAAATCATATTCAGATTTTATTTTTGATGCAGTCCGATCCCCTATTGTTTATTTATTTCGCTCGTTTAAATGTATTAGATTAGACTAGACAGATAAAGTAATGAAATGGCGTATAGAGCGTCGGTGGCGTAACGGTTGCGGCCGCTACCTACTATCCGGGAGGTCGTGGTTCGAATCCTGCCACATACCAATGTGTTTTCGAATTTCGATTTCATACGCATACGTTTATCCGACGCTCTTACGGTGAAGGAAAACATCTTGAGGAAACCTGCATACGCCTGCGAATAAACTCAACTCGAAGGTTGTGTGTGAAGTCGACCAACCCGCACTGGGCCCGGCGTGGTCGACTGAGGCCCGATCGCCCTAATTCAGAGTAGGCTCGAGCCCCTCGGTGGGGACGTATATGAGCTTAAGATGTAGACAGATAACATAAGATACGCTGTGCATACTTTCTCGCGAAGTCTTCACCGTCTAACATAGTCGGGCATACACAAAAAACAATAAACTTGCGCTTACATAGTGGCAAATAAGGAAAGTATAAATAAAAAATTCAAAAAAATGGTTTTCTATGGGTGTACCTTATTATGTTTTTCCTGGAATAACCTAGTAATAATTAACTGTGGCGTGCAGTAGACCATATAATGTTATAATTATGTACTGAGTTTCATCAAAATCGTTACAACCATTTTTGAGGAAAAAATAAATAGTGTTTGTTTACTATGACGGCAACCTTAGAAAATCAAGATGGGAAAAGGCTCAGCCTCATATCTAAAGTGTTTCCCTCCTTTGTTGCTTGTTAAACAAGTACTTATTTAATCAAACCTGCACTTGATAATTAATGTGCAAAGATACCTATGAAATGCTTATGTCTTTTAATTTTATATCTGAAGATATATCTTTCCAACAAGATAGTTATAGTTTGCCACAGCTCCAGTTAGTCTGGTGTAACTTCGAATACCAAATTCCTACCAAAATCTTCCTATTTAGTGGTGCAGTCAAGTCCCCACCACCATATCTTCAATGGCTAGTGTTATGTTAATTATAGACCTACCCACCCCCCGGCCGTCTGTTGACGAGCCGACTTCTAATAGCTGGAGCCCCGCTGTAACCAGGTACTTCACCAGAGTCTACCTCTGCAATGCTTAGCTCCAATCCATTCTCCTCGCAGTATGTGATGCAGCCATGCCAGTTTTTGTAGTGGTGGATCAACTCCGACAGGCTGGGGTTAAGTCAGGTGAGATGGATGCCAAGGGCTTATCAATTGTGGAGTGAAAAAATAATCATTTAAAAAATAAGTGTTTATACAGGCACGTTTTTAGTGATATAAATCGCAGTTTTGGACTCTCCAGCCCATTGCAAGCAGTTAATTTACCACCGCTGTTGGCGAGTCCGCTTATATACTGTTCCCTCCGTGGACCGACCGCTCGTGGATCAGGGCTATTGCCGTGTCATGAATTCAGCAATTGAGTCGTGGCGGTTCGGCTGTGCTGGATGTTCACTTGGAGGACCCAACAGAGTGGGAAAAGGCACGCTGTCTTGCGACAGCAATGCCTTATCCCATTTACTAGCTATGGGACTATCTCTTACCAGCTCCTCCTTAAGTTTGGTGTACTTCTCCGCCTCTTCCTTCTCAAACTTGGCTTCCTTCCTCTCGGCGGCGACGCCCTTCTTCTTCTGGTAGCTGAACTGAGCTTCCTCGTCAGCGCGGTTCACCTCCGCCCGGCACGCTTCGTACTGCTCCTTGAGCACGCCAGACCTGGGAGAAGTATTATTATATATTTATACAATAACAGCGAGGCGGTTGCAGCTCAATGCGATTTATGTGATTGAGTCGATCACCCAGGTTAACTGACCTGAAGCACGGTCATCACCTGGATGGGTTTGATTATAAGTAGCATTTTTCTCGTCCGTCTCGTACGCTAGCCATAGGAGCCGGTTGCTATCACTAGATGACAGTTGCTAAGCCGAGTCAGATGCCTTATCATCTTATCAGATGAAAGACCTCCACTGCTGGACAAAGGTCTCCCCCAAGGATTTCCATTACAACCAGTCCCGCGCTGACAGCATCCAGCCGATTCCCGCGACCTTCACCAGGTCGTCGGTTCACCGTGTAGGAGGCCCGCCTACGCTACGTCCTCCGGTGCGCCGTCCCCAGATGCCTTGTAGGCGGCATGGAAAGCTTCTGACACCGAGGTTCGCCACTAGCCCCACAACCTCCAACCTGGGCTCGGCCCACGTGTGTATGTGTATGGCCTAACCTTCCCGAGTTGGGGCAGCCCCAGTTGTTTGGTTGGTAACGAACACTGACAGCTCTAAAAGCTGATGTGTGCAAGTATATCACTGCATTTGCGTTCATCGGTTTTCAGATGTTTGTGAAGTTTATTTTTACAACTATACTATTGGGACAATTATCAGTGCTTCTGGGAGCGAGTTTCACAAGACCATGAGTTGAAGTGAGTAGCTAGCAAATGTACGATTAGACGCTTAATCTAATTCATCGTGTACAGATTATGTAAGTTCATCACATTGTAGTGATGCTGAGTGTCTCAAATGTTTTTATGAGGTCTCCTATTAAGCGTTCCAATTTTGTCAGATTATGTTCTAGAAGGCGTTTTAGGGAAACTTATTTTTCAGAGATGCAACTATTTCTTTTGTTGCTCTCCTCTGAACTGTATCCAACATTTATGTCTTTTTTTTAAATAGGGACACCAAATTTAAAAATCATATTCCAGCAATGAAAGAATGTAGAATGTTTAACAAAATAAGATAGATATTTTTCATTTGGGACAGCAGGTGACGGTGATTACGCCCGAATCTTAAGGAGTTTTTAGGGTTCCATAGTCAAACTAGTAACCTTTTTTTTACAATTGGTAAACCCTTGGCATCATCTCAGCTGATGGTAAGTGACGATGATGCCGAAGATGGAAGCGGGCTTACCAAGATTCCCCAACGCATTGGAGAACTGGCTATCTTATCTTCATGCCGGAACACACCAATGTTGATGATGTTTAGCGGCAAGACTTAGATAAGATGGTGGTAGCTAGCCAGGCGGGCTTAGAAAATGCCCTACCACCAACCAAACCGAGTCTTACAAGTTGACCCCGCCGGGAATCGAACCCGCGACCTCCTGTTGCGAAGCGAATGTACTAACCATTACACCACGGAGGCGGTTAATTGGTTATTGTTTATTATTTACTGTACTGACCCGCTAATCTCCTCGAAGAGTGCCGTCCTCTCCTTGGGGTTCTTCATGGCAATGCTCTCGACGGCGCCCTGGAACACGAGGAAGTTCTTCGCCTTCACGTTGATACCCAGCTTCTCCAGCTCGGCCAGGTAGTGGTTCGTTGACACGGACTGCGGGCGATATCATGTTGTTACAAGCTTTTATTTAGTTTCACCTGTCCCGGTGTCTCTAATGAAATCTTGCGAGTTAAATTTGACCCACTTCCCGGTTTCCGATTGAGCTGAAATTTTGCGTGGATATGTATATCGCACGACAATGCATAATGAAAAGCTTGTAACTAAAAGTTTTAAGTGTTTCGAGTTATTTTTGATTCAATTTTAATGCGGTCGTAGCTCGGCGCGACGCGTGGTGGTATTAAGAGTAAGTGGCATTTGTCTCGATAGTTTCCGTGCTTCGCAAGGCACGTTAAGGCCTTAAGATCGGTCAAATTACAATATTTAATTAAAATTATTGAAAGACTGTGGAAATCTAACACCATGGAAAAAATATATAATATACTTCAATTAAAAAAATCTATTAAATTGAATTATATTATATCAACTCATATACGTCCCCACCGAGGGGCTCGAGTCTACCCTGAATCAGGGCGATTAGGCCTTAGTCGACCACGCGGGCCCAGTGCGGGTTGGTCGACTTCACACACAACCTTCGAGTTTCTTCGCAGGCGTGTGCAGGTTTCCTCACGATGTTTTCCTTCACCGTTAAAGCAATCGGTAATGATATGTACGTAAGTTTTTGAAAAACTCATTGGTACATTGGCAGTCCAGATTTGAACCCGGTACCTCTGGTTAGATGGACCGAGTCGTTACCGGTTGAGCCACCGACGCTTATTAAATTGAATACAATTTTAAAAATATTACCACTTTTGATGTAAAAAATATACTGTAGACAATATATTTTTGCAAAATTTATCGAAAACAAATAGTGAATATTTAATGAAACCAACACAAAAAATCGGTGACTTTTAAGACCTTTAATTTTAATTGAACACATTTTTTTAAACTTATTTGAGTGATGAAAAGGATTTAAAAAAAAAAAAAACGATAATTGGGCGTTCGGTTTCAACTTAATAGCCGCGTTGAAGACCGCATTGATTTGAGCTTAAAATGAATAGACTTACGTACGATATTATTGAAACACGTATCAACCTGCTCGGATTGAGTGATGTTAGCGCCTTAAACCGTGACAGTTGCCTAATAGGCGGCTTGAAAATTTCTTGCAGAGGGGTTCGCCACTAGCCCTACAACCTCTAACAACTCGGACTTGTCCCCCGTTTGTGGACCCGTGCCCAAGCAGTGGCGACGTGTATGGGTTGTTAAGAGGAAACGCGGTCTAAAAAGTAGATATTTGAATAAAATGTCGTTTCCCCCCCCCCCCAAACCTCTCCGTATACAGCAAGAAAGGGAGAACTGCAGTGCATACCGATAATAGATAGGTACCTACTAAAATTTACCAAAAACAGCATTTCATAGTCCCCTGTTTCCTCTTCCAAAACTTGAGCAATATTTTTTTTTTCAAAAATAATTTAAAAAATCGCTTTACCTATCTATGCCTGTATGTTTTCGTTTTGTTGTTAATATGCGAATTTTTTTTTTTGGTGAGTGTCTGAAAATGACATTTCAATTGGGCAATTTTCTTAGTTTTTAAAGGCTCCTACTACCTATTGTAATTAGAATATGAAAAAACAAAACATAGGGGCATGGCCATGTAGATACAGGTTTGATGGAAAATCATTTTTGCCCTAATGTCATTATCCAGGGAGGAAACATGGGACTACGTTTGTATGGAAAAAATGGCGCCCGCTTTTCCTCTTAACGATACATTGTGAACCTCACCTGCCCATCAATCTTGTGGTCTGAAGACCCTCCTATGACGGACCGCTGGAACTTCTTCTCGGTCATGTCTTCTAACACAAATGTGGCTGTCACTGACGCACTGTCGAAGAATTGTTTGAAATAATTTAAAAATGTACTCAAAGTATGAGTCCATTAAATAAAGCTTGTTTAAAGACATTCTCCACTTTATCTCTTAAAACTGTAAATTAGAATAGAATAAAAAATCTTTTATTTAGAGCACAGTACAACAATTTCCAGGTACAATTTACAAACAATAGAAATAAATTATAAAAAATGGCTGTTCTGTGCACCAAAACGGTACTGACTCTGCCAGAAATCGGTTTGGCGAACGAACCAAAAACTGTATTGTTTCTATAAATTATTTCTTGATTAGTTTTTACAAAGTTATTTATTCAATTAAATATTTAGGAGGCCATTATCCAGAAAGGGGGGATGCTTATTACTTACTTAAAGTTACAATTTTAACATAAAAAGAAATCAATACAGTTGCTCGAATAGTGGTACTTTTTATGCTAGGCGCAAAATTGATTTTACCACACACGTGCGTTTTATTTTCTCACTTTTTTTTAATACCTACACTACCAAATAAAAAACTGGCCAAGCGCGAGTCGGATTCGCGCACTAAGGGGTTCCGTACCGAAACACATTTGGGTACGAAACCCTACAAACATCAACGAGTACTACAATCGGGTTGAGGGGCAAAAGTAACTTTGTGGGGACTGCAAATATTTTTTTCTTGTAATCGAAAAAGAAGTGATACAACTACACATTTACTATTTTCGGATTTTTCTCTTTACTTGTGCTGTGAGATCATGCTTAGTGTCAAATTTCATTTTCAAATTGTGGATAAATAAAAAAATCCTAGGTTAACGGGAAGGTTTTCTTAATAGGTTTTGTTTTAGCTTTGAGTATCAAAATATGTTACGTTAATGGCTGTAAAATAGACGCCTTAGTAGACTGTAGACCTAAGAAGTATTTTTTATTGATTTCAACTAGATACCTCCACATGTTCTAAGAAAATGATTTTTGGCAGACAGATGGACAAAAAAGTTATCCTATAAGGGTTCCTTTTTAGGTACGGAAGTCTAAAACTGAGAATAAACAATAATATTGAATCTTCTTCTTTCAGACTTTTGAAAGGAGAATTTTAAAAGAGATAGGTTATATCTTTGTGTCAAAAGTTGAACATACTGGACATTGTGGGAGCCGGGTGTTATGAGCCGAAACAGTTTTAAATCACCAACGGCGGCGGTCAGTGTCAGAAGGAGATAAATTTTGCCATTGCTTACCTAATTTTATTGATATATGATTACACAAAAAACTTACACATATGTATGATGTGCCTAGTTAAAATAAGGCGCAATTTTCGTAAAACTGCATTGAGTTTTTTTGGTTGTGAATAAGGGTTTAAAATTATAATGGGCTTTGCGTAGGTAACTAATTATGGAAAATCAACATCATGATACATGGGCGTAGGGTAATAGATACACTATGTTAAACTCCCGTATGTGCCTCGGGCTTACAAATGTCGCTTGTTTGCCTATTTACCGCCCGCGCCCTTGTAACATACATGAGTAACTACTGTAGAAATAAAAGATGTTTTATTACTTTCTGGAAACAGGTCTGTGGATGGACGCCCCGTGGACGAGGTCGCCGAGGCGCTTCACACGAAGCAGCGAAGTCTTCTCGCCCATCACGAAACTCACTGCGTCCATGAAGTTGGATTTACCTGGTGGTGGTGGAAATGCATGTTTACATTGAGTAGCTGCTAATTTTTTAACCTCTTCCATGGCGTAATGATTAATTCATTTGCTTCACACCAGGAGGTCGCGTGTTCAACTTTTGTAAGAATTAGTTAGGTTGGTGGTAGGGCATTTTGTAAGCGCACCTGGCTAGCTACCACCATTATGTCGCCAAACATCAATATGAACAGCACTGATGTGTTCCGGCATTAAGATAATATCAGTTCGCATTGTATTAGTATTGAGGAATCTTGGTAAGCGCGCTTCCATGTTCGTTCCGCATCATTGTCACTTAGCATAAGATTATGCCAAGGGCTTATCAATCGTGAATGGGTGATTTTCTGTAAGGATGTTTTTAGCTGTCCCAGGCATTTTTTTAGAAAAATTGTTATTTTTTGTCTAAAATAAATTTATTACGAAAGTAAAACAAGATTTCAATTTGGGCAATTGATTAATTAAATGAAATAAATTTGGTTTTTTTTGTTATACATTCCTAATCCACCGAAATAACAGTCCCCTGGGCTGTCCCTTTTCCAAAATTGAATATATAATTTCGCCCATAATTTTTATAAATTTAATAAGTTAACTAACAATTTTCTCGAATAAGAAGTACCGAAAATTGATTTTTTTAATTAAATTCATTAAACCAAAGTTTGCCCCTGAAGCATTAAACTTAGTAGTAGCTAAGTACATGCAGGGAAAAACGATGAGACCCCACTGAGGCCGCATTTTTAAGGAATATTTAATACCTGTTTTAAGCGAGTCGTTACTGTCCTCAAGGGACTCGCATGTCATGGATTTTATTTTTATGGCATCGGCTCGAAGAGGGAGCAAGAGAGAAGAGCTGACTTAGTCAAGGAGTGAGTGAGAGAGAGAGAGATATTTTATTATTAATAATTGTAGTTACGCTACCGCCGTCGCCGCACGCCAAGCGAAAATTAGGTTTAGGTGGTATCAACTACTTCGTACGCGCACACGTATTACGCACGATTTCCATTTACTAGCAGGTCCCGCCACGAACTCGCCATGGCATGTCATGAGCACGGGCAAACTTTTAAAAATTAAAAATACTCAGACATAATGTTCTGTTATGGAAATTGTAACGGAGATTATGCAGCTGCCCGCCGTGAATATCAGTAACGTTTTCTGCTGCATCCGCCATGATGATAAGCGTCTGCTATGATGATAAACAAACAAAAACCCGAACTCAACTTAAAAATGCCAGTACCACGATACCACCAGTACCACATACCAGTTGATACCACCTAAACCTAATATTCGCTCGGCTTGCGGCGACGGCGGTGGCGTAACTACAATTATTAATAATAACAGCTCTCTCTCACTTAGTCCTTTACTAAGTCAGCTCATCTCTCTCGCTCCCTCGTCGAGCCGATGCCATAAAAATAAATTCTATGACACTCGTTTAAAACAGGTATTAAAAATTCCTTAAAAATCCGGACTCTGTGGGGTCTCATCGTTTTTTTCCTGCATGTACTTCAGCTACTACTAAGTTACCTCGAAATAAAGCTAGTAAAGTAGAGATGTTATTAACATACTGTGCACATTTCATTTCATTAGTAGTTTTAAATTTATCAGTTTTGAATTTTTTTATTACATTTTTTGATAAAAAAGGTAATTTTCTGTAAAAAAATCTCTTTTACAGAAAATTACCTTTTTTATCAAAAAATGTAATAAAAAAATACAAAACTGATAAATTTAAAAAGTGTGCTTTGCAAACCTTTGTAGCATTTTGACATTTTATTGCTTATTATGAACTATTGGAATGTCTGCTATACGACGATAAAAAGAAACTTAAAATCAGGCATGTAGTTTTTTTTTATTTGAATTCTAACTGTCCGAAACCGAAATTTTTAAAAAAATAAGTGAATTTGAAATAACTCAAAAACGGTTAACTTTTGGATAGCATATTATAGGACAAAATCGATTGCTTTTGACCTAATATATCACCCCTTAATGGGAATATGTGACATTACAAATCACCCTGTATAGGCATATAAAATTTGAATGTGATAACAGCATACAGGCACCTACTTTCTGCGACCACTCTGTGCCTTCTTTTTCTTGTATTGTGTCTATGGTAATCATGTTCATTTATTTAATTCGAATTTTGTCAGACCAGTACCTGCAATGCAAACATCACTTTGAGTTGCTGCAAGCAGGTCCTCACGTGTGCAGGTGTAGGGATGCTGGGCACGATAATAAGTACATCATGGTTTGTGGGGATGTGACACATTCAGAGATTTTATTTTCATCATGCGTGTAGCCCCACCTGCACAGATTATCCTCACATCTGCCTACTTGGGTCCAGTCTATTGTTCCATGTTGGCCATCAGATCTTATCCAGGAAGATGCTTTTCAGATGGTGAAACGAGAAGCGCAGTCTCATATCTTTCCTTCAACCAGATTCAACCTGGCTTCAGTAGCATCTTTATCTCTGGGGGATACCACTTCATTATTAAAACTGTGGTGGCTTTTTAGTCTGCATGGCCTTGCAATGTCACCATGCATAGAGTGCCGGGGGTCTGTATCTTGCAACTTCTCTGCGAACATCGGAGGGTGCAATACCAGCAACTGAGTATAGCATCGTGACCAGAGTGGGTTTGAGACACCCTGTGGTGATTCTGCACATTTCATTTAGCACAGTATCTACAAGCATGGCATGCACCAAGCAACTCCATACTGGACTACCGTATTCCCCAGCAGAAAAAATAGTGCTATTCCTGTAGTATGCAACTTTTTTTTTAATTTACAATTGGAAAGCCCTTGGCATCATCTCACCTGATGGTAAGTGACGATGATGCCGAAGATGGAAGCGGGCATTTGGTAGATGTCAGCTGTTGCAGGAGATTATTTCTGGCACAAACTTTCTGCTTGGTGTTTATGCAGTTTGGTTTGTATGTTAAGGACCTATCAAAGGTAACGCCCAAGATATCTGGGATGTCTACGTGAGCAATTGCCACCCCCTTGCCATGAAATGTTTAAGTTTCGGTTGGCATGATGGTTTCTTAGGTTGAATGCTCAGCTCTGAGTCTAAGACGGATTGCGTTTACTCTGTGCCAAAATTATCAAATACCTAATTAATCAAAACTTGACCTTCTATTCTACTGCTACTTAGCTTCAAACATTTGAACACCGAGGAGCTCGAGCCTACTCTGAATTAGGTAGGTAGGTAGGAGGTAGCGGCCCTAGCCATTACGCCTCCGACAGTATGCTCCAGGCTATGGTTATTATTAAAGTATTTTTTTTTTATTTACAGTTGGTAAACCCTTGACAACATCTCACCTGGTGGTAAGTGACGATGTTGCCGAAGATGGAAGCGGGCTTACCAAGATTCCCGAACGCAATGGGGAACTGGCTATCTTATCTTCATGCCGGAACACACCAATGATATCAACTTATTGATATTTGGCGGCAAGACTTAGATAAGATGGTGGTAGATATTTTTCATTTGGGACAGCAGGTGACGGTGATTACGCCCGAATCTTAAGGAGTTTTTAGGGTTCCATAGTCAAACTAGTAACCTTTTTTTTACAATTGGTAAACCCTTGGCATCATCTCAGCTGATGGTAAGTGACGATGATGCCGAAGATGGAAGCGGGCTTACCAAGATTCCCCAACGCATTGGAGAACTGGCTATCTTATCTTCATGCCGGAACACACCAATGTTGATGATGTTTAGCGGCAAGACTTAGATAAGATGGTGGTAGCTAGCCAGGCGGGCTTAGAAAATGCCCTACCACCAACCAAACCGAGTCTTACAATTATTAATTTATTAATCAAGTATATTTTATTAATCAAGCTAAGGGACGATTCTGAACTTTCTGAAGTAACAGATCTAACTAAATCTAATCTAATGATCTAGATTTAAGAACGGCATCATACCAGATCCATTGGGGCCCACGACAGCCGTGAAAGACTTCAGAGGGCCTATCCGCATGTGGCCGCGGTAGGACTTGAAGTTCTCCATGTCGATATACTTGAGAAACGCCGGCATCTTGGCGATTATATTACACCAGTCTACGAATTGAATAAAGTATCACAATCACAATTTCTTTATAAACCATAAAAACATTGCGCCAAACAAAACAATACAAAACGTCAAGCTGTTTTTTTTTAAGTCTTAACGTCTCACGGGTACAAAAGCCCTTCCGAGACAATCCCCAAAATCCCCATTATCTATATTCGTTTTTTCGTTTTTTGATTTGTAATGCTAGTGCCGGTGCATTAAAAACTGTCTCTGAAGTTCTTGACAGCATTTGCAGTAGCTGCATTCTAAGGTGGAACACCCAGTTGCTGTTGGGCGTCTATAAAACTGCACCCAGAAAAGTTGGGTTCTCACGTCCTCCTTCGTTTTATTTTCTTGTTCTTCACATTGCTCACGTGCACTAGACGATTTTCTTCAAAATACACCACTTTGTGAACAAAATCCCAGCAGAAAACAATGAAAAAACAACAAAATAAAATTACGAATGCGTCCACTACAAATCCCGTCAAACTGTCATGTCTACCATGATGAACCATTTTTATTTTTTCTCACAGCGGGAACGGAACGGGAGTAAAAGTAAGAACAAAAACCAAAAAACAAAATACCGATCGGTTTTAGTACTACCAAAGGTGACCTAAGGTTAAACCGCACGGCCGAGGCGCGGCGGCGCGACGCCGAGTGATGTGGCTGGTTGCAAAAGGGCTTGTACCTAGAGACATCAATTAGTATATTGGAAAAAAAACTAAATATATCGTTTTTAGGGTTCCGAAGCCAAAATGTCAAAAAACTGAACCCTTATAATTTTGTTATGGCCATCCGTCCGTCTGTCTATTTGACAATGTGTACAGTATTAAAAGTTTATACACAGGTGTAAAATAATAAAACAAAATGAAAAATTAAGTTTTATATATCTAAAAAAATTAATGTGACCACCTTTTTTTTTTAACGTTTTAGGAATAACTTTAATATGAAAAAACAACAAAATATATATATACTAGAACAATGAACCTAAAACTAAAAACCTTAAAAAATATAATATGCCTAAAATATATTATTAAAAGTAGTCCCTTTGAAATGACCACCTCTAAATGTAAGAGGGGGATGAATTTTTTTTAAGTGTCTCCGTTTAGCGGGATATCGTTGAATAAGTCTCTCTATTTAAAATAGCATTTACATAATATTGAGCTCCAAATTGTTACTTTTGTCTCTCAATTTTTTAACTATTCGAAATTCTGAAAAAATACGTATACTGTACATACACTATCTACTGAAATAAGCAAACAAAAATTATTTACGTGATAAAAAACTAGTGAAAGTAGTTTTTGACTGCACTTCCTAGATGAAGAGAAAAAACTATGATAAACTAAGAATTACAATGTTCAACCTATATATTTTACAACTTCCTCAAACATTGTATTATTTTTTTCCTCTTATGTTGTGCAATAAAGGGCTTTCAATCAATGGATCAAACAATTACTTACACTTGGAAAAAATGTAGGTACCTACATACATTGTGAGCCTTCGATAGCTTAGTTAATAGGTAATCTGAATACAAATAGATGGTTAAATAAAAAAAGTGATAAATTGGACAATAGTTGGTAATTTCTTTTTATCTGTACTATTGTTTTTATTTTTTATTGTATACAATAAAGCATAAATGATTGACTGTTTGATGGTTTTCTTTTTAAAATCACTGTATTCCACACGACCGCCAGTGACACCTTAAAAACGAACTACCATCATTAGCACATTGAACAATGACAGCCCGTTGGAACTGACAACTATTACTGAAAAAGTTACATAAAAGATATTTTTCAAATTATGGTTTTGTTCACATACATTTAAAATAATAACATAAAATTGAAAATTGTGTTCTTTTGTCCTACAACAATTTTTAAGGGTAAGACACACACTCGTACACCAGTAAAAGCTATACAAAAAAAAATTGTGAACGTGTGGGTCATTAAATTGATCTTTTTATAAGAAGTAAATAAAGCTCGACAGTCGAGCATTCGAACATCTTGGGAACGAGCTGCTCGTCAAAGTAGGTATTTAAAAGTTCCCTAGTGTTGAACCTAGGAATACAGTTTTCCAGTTATAACTGAAACGTAGTGACATACCACTACCCTCTTGGCTCTTTGGTTATGTTTGACTCCGGAACCCTACACTATGCGTGGTCCAACACATGCAGATGGCCGAGTTTTATTTATTTACTTTACTTGTGATTTGGTACATATTTTCGCTAAGTTGTTTTTCTTCGTTGAAAATGTTATAAGTACATCAATTTATTTTTGGTTTATTGAAAATAATGAAAAGTGATCGTAGCCCTGGAACTGGAAGTTCAGACGACCTGAGCGACCGGGAACAAGTCTCGCTGATGGATACAATCGACCACGAGAGATGCAGATACCCATTCTGCATTGTTTGGACTCCGATTCCAGTTCTAACGTACGTATAACCGGTTAAATATACTTACTTTAAGAAATCTTTTTTGGGGGTGTAATATTTTCTAATAAAATTTCATCATATCATCATAGCCGAAGGCCGAAAGACGTCCGCTGCTGGACAAAGGCCGGTTGGGGTGCCGAACTTATGTTTTTTTTATTTTGTCCCAGGACTCATCACATCAATCTCTCTCTTTGCCTAACCTTATCCCATTTCACTTGGGGTTAGCTCTCGTGGTTATTTTTCGACTTTTCAATGATTTTGCGTTATTACATTGACACCCCCACTTATTATTTCCAACTAGCTTTTGCCAGCAGCTTCGCTCGCTTGAACATAGTTTCTATGACTGTCTTCGACGGTGCCATGACTGTCGCGAGCCGCAAAAGGCTTGTGAACGTGTAAGAAAGTAGCCTATATGTTGATCCAGGTCCTAATCTGTCTACCAAACAAATTTCATCCAGATCCGTGTATCTGTTGTGGCTAGGGTTGCCAGAAAAATTCAAGAAGAATATAGGAGATTTCCATTTAGGGGGTCAAAAGAAAACAGTATCCAGTTAAAATATATAGTAGACTTTATTTTTTCATGTAATTATATTTTTGGGAACTTAATTAGTTTATTATTAATGGCTTTTTCCGCCGGGTAGGCCCAGTTAACTTTGATTCCCTATTTGTATCTTCTTCACTTCCACTTTCAGCATTTAAATCACTCATTTAGTAAGTATATTTCACACAAAAGAGGCGAACCGAACAATAAAGGTACAAAGAACTGGTGCTATGACATCATACAGACAGAATGACATTGACACTTGACAGTGACATGACATGACTCTTAAAAGTTGCGTTCAGAAATACAAACAATGTGATTTTTACTTATGATATGATCTGCTCAGTTTTGTTTAGGATTTCGGGGTTCGTTTCTGAACGCGTGTTTTTTAACTCGATTTAAGTATGTATGACAGACACGACGCTGTATGGCTAAAATATAGTAGATTTGTCTACTATATATTTTTTCAACAGTATATAGTATCTTGGCCCAAAATATAGTAAGATACTATATAATATAGTAGATCTGGCAACCCTAGTTGTGGCGTGAAACAAACAAACATCCATACATACAAACTTTCGCGTTTATAATATTAGTAAAGATTGCAGTCCTTTTGAAAGGGCACTTGAGTGCACTTCAAACTCCAACCCGCACGTCTCCCCCAAGGATTTCCACATTACCTGCCCCTGCGCTGCCTGCATCTATTGGCTTCCCGCAGACCCGCAACCTTCAAGTCAACGGTCCACCGAATGGGAAGCCTGTCTATGCAATGTCTTCGGTGTGTGGTTACCACTCGAGAGCTTTACTGCCCCAACAGCCATTTGTTCTATAAGCTATGTGCCCCCCTTGCCACTTTAGTTTTTTTTTATTCACAATTGGTAAGCCCTTTTATAGCCATGAATGTAACTTCCAGATGGATATTCCCTTTTCTTGGTCACATGGGGATATGCATGTCCAACGGAGTGATCAGAGACTTCGCTGGCCCCTACTATGTGTCTGAGGATCTGATGGCGTTTGGAAACCCCACAAAGTACTGGCAACTGTCCCCTAAGAAGGCCATGAACGGCCAGGCTGGCTGGGACGCTGCTGTGTTTGAAGCTTCAGAGATTTATAAAAAAAGAATGGTGTGTTTTTTGGACTAAATATCTGCTCAGCTGCAACAGCCCAAATGAAATCATTGTTTTCTGATGGGGTTTGTTTCCATTTCAGCACATACTATGCTATGACAACTGCCATTCGCATGTGGCAACAGCGCTGAACATAATGAACTACAACGGCTGTAAAAACTGGAACATGGTCAAGTTGGCACTCTACATGCTTCTGTTCTCAAAATATGTCAGGTAATGTAATAAATTAGCTTTTCGTGATTTGGTCCTCCTAAGAAGTAATCCATGCGCTCTCAAATTATATGGATCATCTTACACTCAAATCACCCTGACATGGTTTTTGCGGCGGCGACCCGTCCACCCACCAGCTTCACCCACCAGTGGGTGCATGGGGAATTTCTTTTTCCCCGTGCACCCACTGCTACCTTATGCATAAGGCAGGAAAAATATATATCGATATAAATATTATTTTAAAAATGCTTTATTAAGTAATACAAACAAAACAACACATTCCTATGAAAAATTAATAGAGGTAAATAAGTGGCCTCGATGACGAAAATTTGAGAATCATCCTTAGAGCCATTCCTAACGCAACTTCTCCAAGAAATGACCAACGCTAATTTCTTCATGAATAAGTTGCATTTGTGCTTGAAGTATCTGATTGTCTCTTAATTTATAATATGTATCCCGTGAATCGTTTAATTTAGATTTTGGCGTTAAATATATTTTAGTCAGAAGTTTAGCTATCGTTACATAATTTTTATTCACTTTCTTATTAATGCCGGCGTTCCAGCTTTCGGAAACGTTATTAGTTCTGTGCCTTCTATTGTACACGCACCATTCCTTGATCATTTTTTCTTTTAAATAAAAATTGGCAAAGTATTTAATAAAAGTGTTAACTTTCTTGTCATTGATTTCATGGTATTCTTCATTAATGTAACTCCAGCCCTTAGATACCATGTCAATTGGTAACAATGGAAGGATACAGCATAAGCCCACGAGGCGTCGTAAAATTTTGCTTTTAACGGTCTTGGCTCGTGCACGTCCGTCAATCATTTTAGCCTTCTTCCACAGACTCTGAGTGTAATGGTAATAACATCGATATATTATAGTATTAGGAAAGTAATTCTGTAGTGCGTTGGTAATAGCAAACTCGAAATCAATGTGTACCATTTTTGGCTTAAAATCTGGAACAGCTACTGTTATCAAATCAAACATTACCCAATAAATCTTCTCAGTTTTGTTGGGCAGTAGTATGTACATTAATGGTACAACATTTGTTGTTTGTACTGTGCTGCCAGCTTCACCGTGTACTGTCACTAACTGATAAAATGGAAAAGGTACCGATTTAAAAGTTCCGTTCGAGGAAAAATTCTTCAATTTCACGTATTAGTTTTAAATTCTTCTCATCAGCAAAAACCAGAATCCTACTGTTATCTTCCGCGTCATAATAGTCTGCTATCAAATATTTTATAAATTTTATCGGTACTTCCACTTCGCTGCCATGCATATAAATAGTTTTCCTCACTTGATAACCCTGATTCCGGCTCGTATATAACGCATGCTTGGTGCTATTAAAGGAAGGGACCTTTGTTACAATTGCTAAACCTTTATCTTTTAATGGCTCTATATTTTTTTTGTAAATTTTAGAAACAGGTTTGCTCGTAGATGCAGCTTCCTTTTTCGCATTTGCAATGGCCAACGCTACTTCATTTTGGGCCTCACTTGGAACACAATCATCTTTATGTGGAATACTTTTAATGAAATGGAAATCCTGTAAAAACCACACATAATTTAGTATGGACACATAATTTAAATTTAGTATGGTGATAGTTTAGACCATAGGGAAGGATATATATCGCGAGCGGGACCGCGGGCATCATCTACTAATAAATAAATAAACAACAACAATAAATTGAATGGTTGCAGAAACCTATCACGTGTGTGTGAAACACAAATGGGTGCCATTTATTGTTGTGTTTAAGTAAATTACTCACTTCATTAATAGTAACTGATCCTTTACACTTTAGCTTCTATTTTTGCGAACAATTCCAGATTGACGATTTGTTAGCATAAACTTTATGCTTAAAATATTGATGGTCCTTGTCTATTAACACAAGGCCACGTTTTCTTTTTATAAACTTAATTTCAATATCCATTATGTTACGTTTCTTTCGGAATATAATTATTATAAAGTAATATAATTTCTTGAAACAAAGGGCAATTTATTACTTTGAAAGACGAGTGACAGCAGACAGATGTCTAGTATTATTTTATCAGTGTAAACATATACAATGAAGTGGCCAGTTTGTGCACTCGTGGCGACCGGATTGAATTGATATCGACATTTTCCCATCATAATGCAGTGGGTACCTAGAAAAGAGGTACCTTTGCGAAATTATTCTCTCAAGCCAACTTTATTAAATCGTGTTTCCAGTCGATGAAAGCTGGTGGGTGGACGGGTCGCCGCCGGACGAATGGTGCGTGTATAAAAAACGTCACAGAACTAACAATGTTAGCGAAAGCTGGAATTCGGGGATTAATAAAAATATTAATAAAAATTATAAGACGGTTGCAAAGTTGTTATCCAAAATACTTGCACCAAACAAGAAATTAACTAATAGACGCGATGAAATGTATCAAATTCGAGATAATCAGATAATTAATGCACAAATGCAACTATTAACAAATGAGATAAGCGTTGGTCATTTTTTAGACAAATTACGTTATAATTATTATATATTAGTTTGTTCCTGTTAAATGTAATCCAGTCTCCTTTAGTTTGTTAGTTTTAATAAACAAATTGACTTATCGTATTATTGTTTTATTTTTTTCATCGATAATTAATTCCAACCATATCGCAGTGGGTACACGGGTAAACAGGAATTACCCCTACACCCACCGGTGGGTGAAGCCAGTGGGTGCACGGGTCGCTGCCCGGTTTTTGCACCTCTGTGAGTGATCACCGATAGTGTAGCATCAAAAACTTTGCCACAGGCACCATAGCAACTAGCAATCTTACGATTGGCCCTTGCCCCACACTTAACCTTTTCTATACCAACAATGGATATATCCGCACTACAGATTCACCACCAATGTTTGACATATCAGCTTTTCAGGTTTTACAACCAACAATAAATACAGTGTAAACTCTTTATAACGTCACTCGATATAATGATTCACTCTTTGAAACATCAAATTTTCTGGCTCCAGTTGTGCTAATTTCTCTCTGTATAACGAAAACTCTCAATAACGTCACAAAATGTCCAGGCCCTTGAGTGTCGCTATATAGAGTTTACACTGTATATCTATCTGCACAAACAGTGGAAAGAAGATATAGACACATTAGAGTAAGATTTAAATTTGTGTTACTTTTCGGACATGCTCGGTGAGTGAGAGTGTTCTCACTGTGTTTAGTGTAGTACATTGTGCATTGTTGTAAGATTTAAATTTGTATTACTGTGTCAGTTATGCTTAGAGTGTGAGTGACGGCTTTTGCATTAGACACACCAGCTCAGTTCTTGTGCCCTCACAAAGATGCAAAAAGTATGTTGGGGTGATTGACCTGTATGTACTTTACAAATAAAGCCTTTTATTGTTTCAGTGTCTGTGCATTCCTCAAGACTTGGCTACCGTTTTTCACCATAGTTGCTTTTATATGCAGCCTTGCAGCTCTAGTGTAACTAGAAAGCAACAGTTTAAGTACTCATCAGTAGTGTAAATATGGTGGTTCTGGACCAACGGTGCGAGTGAGAGAGAGAGAAGATACGAAATCCTATGTGTTAGAGCGAGACAGAGCGATGGTGTGAGTGAGAATGACGTCATACAGTGCGAGTGAGTGAGGGGTAAGATGTGATACCGCATGTGTTAGAGCGAGACAGAGCTATGGTGTGAGTGAGAGTATGCGTAGGCGTAGTGGGCGTGGCCACCCATCAACCTTGGCATCAACCAATCACAGCTCGCAACGTCAGCTGTCACAACTGTCAACATGACAGCTGTCACAACTGTCAATGACACCTGTCATTGGACTGTTATGTCAGCTGTCACCATAGCAGCAAAGTTAGCGAATGTGTGAATATAGATGGCGTTAGTGAGAAAAAAAACATTCGTTTGGTTAGATTTGAATCCACTGCGGCGGCGGCTCTGAAGCGACGCGAGTAGCCACACCGCAGAGCCACAGCACCTGATAACGTTAGCAATGAAATAATGCTATCCATGGCTGGATATGACGTCATGGCGGGTGCCCAAGGGGGGCGGGGGCGGGGGCGGGGGCGCTGAATGATGTGGACAAACATGCATGAGTGATAGAGAGAGAGAGAGAGAGAGAGAGAGAGAGACACATGCCGCGGCCCGCCAAACAGTTTTGTGCGGGGTGTTCCCATATTATGAGGAGTTGACTACTACTACTATGCAGCTGATATTCTATTCAGGAGATAACTATACCACCTATGAGAGAAGACAGACAGACAGACAGACAGACGAACACATATTGTGCTGCGGCTCACGGCGGGTGCCTAGGGTGCGGGGGCGGAGGCGCTGAATGATGCAGATAAACATGGTACTACTATCAGCTGTGTTTAACTCCGATGATGGAATACAATGGCGGCGCAGTACCAACACTCTAGTAGATGATAATGTTACACACACACGCCGCTAGATGGGGTGTACTAAGCAAAAATCCATTGACATTGTCAGGAATCGAACCTGTGCTCTCCATATTATATAGTGCGAGCATATCATTCAACCTCGGCACCGGCACGGCGGGAGCCGGACCGAGTCTTATCAACGTGCGCGCCGCAGGGATCGAACCTGCTGTTCATATAGTGCGAGCATGTTATCTAACCACCGCACGCTATGTGCAGTACAAGCGAGAGCAAAAGTGTTGGGATTAGTATTTAATAAAAAAAACTTAATGAAATAAAATGTGTAAATAATATTTATTTTCTAGATGCAACATATAATTTTAACCTTAACCTAGATAACACTTTTTATATACAAAGACAGATGTTTTTAAAAACTAATCATATGTCTAATTCATTATATCCTTATGCCCCCAAGCTAACGTCTTATAATTACCTATATAAAATCTCTTATCGTCTACATTATTTAAAGCTACTTTATTTAAAGTTTGGGTGTATAAGCGATGAGCTCTACTTCTTATTACACCCATCTGCTTTAGTAATAAAGCACTGTTATCTTTTAAACAATCTAAATAGTTCTGTACCGTTATCTCATCGGTAACAACTTTCCTTTTAATACCTTTAATTTTCTTCACACAGTTTTCATCATCATCATTCTCTTTAACTATACAATAACACTTTGATCGTATACCTATAAATTGTTTTATCAACCCCCCACAACATTCATCTTTAAATTTACCCACAACTTTTTTATTGACTTGAGGATAATTATAAACATTATCCATAGAATAATCTGAAGTATCAAACCGAGCCTCAAGGTCTGGTTTGATGTTATCATAAAAATCATTCGTTTTTATATTATATATAAACGAATCGGTATCGGTGTATAATAAATCTATATTTTTTCCAAACTTTGGTTTCATGTAATCGTAATGAAATTCATACATTAACGTCTTGCTTAACTCTAAGACGCTGAATCCAATATAAATCGGTTTATTATATTCAACTTTATTTCTATACATCTGAATTATAACTAGATCCTCATCTAATATTGTACGACTATGAAAATTTAATTTAGCTATAAGAGCCCGCGCCCCCAAACGTTTACCATGACTATCCCAACTGTTGGTGATACGTACATCCACCCGTTTATCTACGTTTTCCATAGTCTTACCGAAAACACTATTGTTCATGAGTTTAAAAAACTCTTTTTCGAATGTGTTTTCAGCGAGTGCACGTTTAGATGTGTTCAGATCGATATACACCTTAAGCCAGCATGACTGTGAAAATTCAATAATCCTATACACATTTTTCAATATTAATCCATGCTTGAGGGCTTGTTGTAAGTTTACATAGTGAATTACATAATGGTTCTTATCATCTAACGTAGCTAATAATTTACAAGTTTTACCACCACCACCACCTGGAGGGATCTTATTTTCAGGACAAAAGGGGTAATCGTTGTGGAGATCGTGCAAGTGTTGGGGGTACTCTAAATCCACTTCCAAGAAGTATCCCTTTTCCCCATCTAAAGTTAGAGCGTTCAAATCAAAGTTTGTGATCTCCTCTTCACTCAACCACCGGAAGTCTTTGTATGGGAGGGGTTGAGACATTGCCCAGCCATATTGGTTGTTTGCGTCAGCCCAGAATATTACACTAGCCTCTTTACTAGGGTCATAATCTTTCAGATATTTATTATTGGCTTCAGCATACTTTCCACTACATTGACTCAAACCACCTCGTATACCCCGTGATATAAACTTGATCATAGAGAGATCTGTCAACAGTTCCAACTCTATTTTAGTATGCTTTAACATAGCATCCCAGCTCAATCCAGGTGCGGTGTAATAGTGTGCTGGGTCCAACTCATACGTCTTATAGCATACATCTCTAAAATTCTCAAACACATCGGTGAGAAGAAGAACATCAGTTTTTAGATATAAGTCGCTGTATTCGCCCAGAGACTTTATGTTGAAAACACTCCAAACATTTTGGGCGTGACTGTACTCAACATCAGTACACCCGCACTTGTTAAGAGTGCTATAGAAACAGTTTTGTGATGGCAGGCGTGTTTCCTCTAATCTCTCCATCGAAGTGATATACTCATAAGGAAACACACCCTTACAAGTCAACAGAGATGTATGTTGTGGGAAAACTTTTTCAATTGTTTTGAATTGTTCCGGTTTAAGATTTTTCGCTAATCTATCAAGACTGGATGACATGAACTTAAATGAATCAATAAATCTAAGATTAAAGTTAAGCTCCTTACTTTTGATTGTAAAAGATATAAAATTCTCCTTATTTTTAGGTAACACTTCTACATTGTAATCTTTTAGAGCTTTAATAATAAAATGTGCGTCATACTTAGATAAGTTATGAAATACTATGGGGATGGTGCGTTTAAGCTTATAATTTAAATTACACGAGGAATGAGCAGCACCTCTAAACTCACCTGTGAAATGACAGTGATCTCGTACTCTATCTATTCCCATCTCCTCACCACATATATGGCAGTTCAGAGTCGTGCTATAAGCTTGCTCCTGCTCTGTGGTGAGGGGGGTCATTGGCACTACTTTCGAAAAAGCCTCACAAAACGGTTTTAGTTCATCTTCTAGAGATTTCAAAAAAGTTTTAGCACACTCTACACCTCTGTATGATACATACTTACTTAATGAATCATCATATGAACACTTTATATAGTAAGCAAAACTATGAGGAACATGCTCATGGCGGCTCTCAGTATAGGAGTGAGCCTTGTCTGGTTGACAAGAACTAATAGGTTTTAATATTGCTTCAAAATCAGCGTAAACAATCACCGGAACAGGCATTTTATTTTGATGATTTTTAAATTTAACTTTGCCCCCCTGTTCCGGCAAGATTGTTCTTATACGCGAACAATCATGTTTTATATGATCCTCATAGTTTTGCTCACTACAAAAGGTGAGCAGGCAGCCATCACAGATCCACATTCTGCATGCGTGATTGGTGAGCTGTGATCTTATTAATCTACTCATATTTTTAATATATACAAAATGTCGCTTCTCCCCATCTTCGATGAGGAGAAGATTTACATGCGCCCCTCGTTTCACTCGGGTATGGTAGAGTGGACCTGTGATCTCCTGCCCACTCACCTCATATACATTAACACTAATATCATTTTTATCCTCAAAGCACTTAATGTCTCTATTTACACATGTGGGGAAAGTCACCCCCTCCAACCTCAACACCTCCCGGTAGTGAGGGTAAGAGGAGGTCCTATCCCCATGTGTGGTGGCTGGGTACAGCGCGCTTACCACTGCCCAAGCGAAGCACGCCTCATCATCATTTTTTACGTTCACACACGCGTGCTTATCCTTTATCCACTTGGGCAGCGGTAAGTAGCTAGACCCCGCTAGAGGTGCGTATTTATTAATATTCACCTCTAAATACAACACCTCTGAGAGGGCCCAACCGCTGTCCCGCTCTTGGAACTCCTCAGCCTTATTCTTAATTTCCTTAATAAATAAGTTATATATTTCACTTAAGTCATCACTTTTAAATACACCTTTATTCTTTGTATTAAACGATTTTATCTCCTCCATGACATTTTCCTCTCCATCCTGCATCAACGTCGTTTTTTTATATAAAGCGAAAAGTTCAATATTAATTTTTATGGATTTATATTCTTCGAGTTTGCCCTCTGTTAGTTTTATCACGCGCTCTTTAATATTTTCCATGAAATCTTCAGGTAGTAATTTTTTCTCCATCGAAAACACTCGGTAGGTGGCTATGCGGGACTTGAATGAAGTTTCTATTACTTCAACACCCTCTCCATAAACCTCACGCACCTCTTTTTCTTTATGCATCACACTTCTCCTATGCGCCGTAAGATTTTTAACTAGCACATCACACACTGAACAGTACTGCAACTGTTGCTTGTTGGGGTAATCGACTCTCGCTGAACAGAATTTGTAGTGCTTCAATACATCACCATTTCTTTTGAAACACCTCTCACAATATTCACATTTAACTCCCTCCATTTTTATTGGTATATTAGTAAAAAATAGGTATAGTGGTAGTGTAGCGGCAGTGGCAACAACTTACAGATGAGTGAGCGTAAATAACCCGATCCTTCCTATTTATAATATACCTAGGGTGTGTTTGTGCGCATGCGCATAAAGTGGATGGTTTCTAGAATGTTCTATTTCACACCCACCTAACCGGATGTGGTGAAGGTTATAGGATGCCGGTCACACGCTGATAAGAGTCTAACAGAAGCTGCGGTTAAGACTTGAGGTGATGCAATACCTATGAAATATTGTGAAATATCTAGTTCTAACCGGTTGTGGTGAAGGTTATATACTGAGCTAGGTATACCTACCTATTTTCGTTATTTAACTTGCGCGGGAGTCAAACCCGCTACCCCTCGTTCGCACAAAACCATATCCATCACTCGCGCCACTGAGTGATAACAGAGTGGTGTGAATAGTAGGTATCTAGTTAGGTCCTCGTATGAATGCGAGTAGCGGCGCGCGCTGATAAGAATGATATTATTTAAGGGGCAGTACTTATTAAGGGGAAGAAGGATAGTAAAACTAAATATTTATATTTAATCAACATTTATTTTAATCAAACAATGTTCGCCTTAGGTACCCAATTTTTTTCGTTAAGACCCAACCATTTAACATATAGTTTATCACCTTTACGTTTTAACACTTTCTCAATAAGGTAAACATCTGAATATTTCACTCTTTGCAACTCAGACTCATAGAATGCCCCCAATATCGGTTCTTGCTTCGAATCTTCAAGTAAATATGTAACTGGATTTGTGATTTGCACCTTGGCAATTTTAAAAATTTCCGCTGACCAATTGCCGGTGTAACCTTTAGAGAATATCGTCTTAAACTTGCTTATACGAACATGATCTCCAACCTTGAATTTAGCTTGTGGTGCAATCTTGATATTGTTGTACACTCTATGGAGGATTTCCTGAGAGTTTGATTTGCTCACATCGGATGGTACCATACCTGTGGTTGAGTGTTTTTTACTATTGTATCGCTCTACAATCTCGCGTATGTGTTTAGTCCAATTGTAGGAGCCATTCAAGCTAAAATTTTGCCATAACCAATGTTTGAGGGTCCTTATCGCCCGCTCTGCTATAGATGCCTTCATTACGCTATAAGTGGAGTAATGGTTGATTGCATAACGTTTCATGAGCGCTTCAAACTTGCTATTGAAAAATTCCTTTCCTTGATCAGATTGAAGGTTTTTCGGTTTTCTTCGCCCGCTCAAAATCTCTTGCATAGCCCTCGTGACGTCATCAGCATTTTTACTCTTCAATGGTTGAGTCCAAATAAATTTTGAAAAGGTGTCTATACACAATAGAATATACTTATACCCGCCGTTATCTCTAGAGTGTTTCTGCATATCAATCAGATCAATTTGCCAGGTGTCATCAATACCCTTTTGTATGAAACGTCTGCGGGGGAAGTTCTTTCTTGCGTATCTATGTATTTCTTGAACAACTTGCGCCTTACTCATTGTGTGTTTTTGGTGCTACTAGGGGGTTCTTTTGTTGTTGTTTTTTTTACCCACTATACTTTGTGGTATGAGGGTGACACGTCTGATTTTAGCTGGATTAGACTCTGCACTAGTGCTGCTTTTATTTAATGGTGCAGTGAACCTTTTATTTAACAAATCTATAGATTTTTGAAGCGCTTCAAGCGCTATAGCTGTGTTACGAGTATGTGTGAGACATTGCTCGAACACCTCGTCCAGCTGTTCCTTTATCACTGCATCACTTTTACTCGTACCCCTATCAACCTCTGTCAATCGCTTATTTTCACAATCGATTTCTCGTATACTCGATTTTAGATTATTTATAAGCACTCCTCCAGAGTGGAGGTGATGTCCGAACTTGTGGACAGGCATTTTAGTTATGGTGTATAGGCGAAAGTTATAGCGGCTTTTATTAGACTCTGACACAGACCTAAATCAGAGCTAATCTTATCTTTTTAGCTACAAGACCTTATAATCTACAGACCTGATCTAATCTCATCAGCTATAGACCTCATAATCGACAGACCTGATCTAATATCATCAGCTATCAGAGCTAATCTCATCTGTTTAGCTATAGACCCTGTTTCATATTTTTTAGCTACAAGACCTCATATTATCGGCTATTAGAGGTCTAGTGGTTAAGGTAGGTATTCTTCTTCTTCTTCAATACAATACCAGCTTCTATGAGCTCCTCTGTAATAGCGTTGATTTCATTGGTGTGCCCCGTGTTACCAGCGTTCTGAGATGCAATCAGTAGTCGCAGACGATCTACAAGCTCATTGGGATCATCCCAATAAATGTAATCAGTGGTGGGGTAGTAGGATTTTTGTGTGAGAAGGCAACCACCACCAGCCTTGTTTGACTGCTGCTGCTGCTGCTGCGGTCTCATATTACCCAAATAACGTCTAACGTATGTATTATACTTGATACCTTTTGTTCCTTGCACTTGACCTTCAGGTAAATACCCACGTCGATAAGCATTGGTTAAGTTTAGAATGTTTAAGTAGTTATCGATATCAGCTTTGAGAACAATTTCTTTATTAGGAACTTTTTTGAAGAGAAGCTCTAATAAACCGAGTGTTTTTTCAAACGTTTTCCCCTTAACACTAATTTCATTGTTTTCAATTTTGAGCGGGCTATCTCCTACATACATCTTATCACGTTGTATGTGAACACCGAATGGAATCTTCTCTCGTTTAAACAGGTTCGCCAAATATGGTAGCATACTCGTTTCATCCATGCTAGCACCACTTTCTTCCCCTGCCACCATAAATTCCGATGGTATCGCAGATATATCTGCAGGATCTTCTTCTTCTGCTTCTTCCTCCTCGGGTTCTATTGAATAGTCTTCACCCAAGTCCTCATCAGCAACAGCATCATCCATTTCCTTTTTAAAACTCATTTTATAGGGTGTAGAGGTTTTTGTTTGTAAATAAGCTGCCTGCGGTGATGGTTCTGGTTTTATCGTCATCAGATCTGATGATAGAGCTTTTAAGGGTTTCGTGATGGGTTCAAATGTTTCCTCCAATCGTGTTGTAAGCATCTGTTTATCTGATTGTAGCGCCTTAACTTTTTTCCTTACAGCATCAATGGATTGCGTAAGCTTACGTTTCAACTCCTTATCACCAAAGACCTGCACCTTTGATGATGACATTTTGCCGAATGAAGTACACAAGTGGGTGACGAATCAATTTATAATGTAATAAATGTATCAAATCCTCTCCGATAGCGTCCTTTACTTATATCTCTATCCTTATCAATCACCAGAAAAGAGTACTTTTCCTCCCAACACTTGCGACAAATGTCTTGAAATTGCTCCCAAGTCATATCGGTGTTTACGTGATCATCGTACGAGTGTCTTAGATTTAGATCATCCTGTTTAAACAGCAGTATCAAGTTTGCATTGTCTCTAACCAGCTGTTTTGGTATTTTACTATAGGTTTGACACAAGTAGAAACAATCCAACCCCTTGTGACGTCCCATAGAAAAGTACTGGCGTATAGCGTCTTGATCCTCTAAAGCCACGTCATCGAAAATAACAACACTATGGTCTTGAGCTTCATTCGGTGGCATCACTTGACTCTTATCATTGTACGCATAAAACGTTAAACCCTTTACTTTCTTCAGCACCCTATCAAGAAATAGGTATTTTGGTTGATGAAGCGACTTGGAGTACAGGTACACATTGGAAAACTTGATTCCGTTTGGGTCGAGAAGTAGTGTTAGGAGAACGTTGGTTTTCCCACAGTTTGAGGGACCACAGATAAGACATCTTATACTGTTTGATAGCAACACACCATTTTTTGAGTTGACCATTGATGTACCGCTGCTGCTGCTGCTGCCATCACAACAATAATCACTCCAATCCTTCACTTTAAGACACGAGCTTTGCTTTCTAAGTTTCATTACGTTGTGAGAACCCGCTCGAGTTGAACGTGCTATATATACTAGTATATAGATAGATAGATAGACTCCATAACCATGTCTCCTGTTGATAAAGAAAAAATAAAAAATGAGTTGAAAAAAATCCTTAGTACCTACCAACATCCTTTTGAGTGGGTGATGGAATTGGAGGATATTCTTCCGGATTACCTGCGAAACGACCCGGATATTCGAAAGTATTTTATCTGTACAGAGCATCCCGTCAATCCGGATCCGAACGCCACTCAAATTGATTCACCTTGGTTTTTGAGGAAGAGTTGTCCGTACTGCATACAACAACAACAACAACAACAACAAGAGGGTGAGAAGAAGAAGAAGCAATCGGAAACTAGCTGTGAGCAACAGGCTAAGAAAGATGATAACAACAACGATGACTCACCACCACCACCTTGCTGCTGCTGTTGTAATCACTTCACCTGCACACGACTAATAAATGTTTCTATTTAAGGCGATTACACACATCATATTAGTGCATTATGAAACGAAAAGTTAAAGTGGTTAAACGTGGATCGGGACTCTTAAATAGTGTTATCAATAATCTTCCGTTTGAACTCCACATACCCGGTTATAACTATTGTGGGCCAGGAACCAAACTAAAGAAACGGTTATCGCGTGGTGATAGGGGCATTAACCTGCTCGACGAAGCCTGTAAATTACACGATATTGCGTACGCGCAAAATTCATCCTTAGAGGCGAGACATAAGGCTGATTTGGAGCTAGCAACCGCCGCTGAAAAACGTTGGCGTGAATCATCGAATTTATCAGAGCGACTCGCCGGCCTTGCTGTGAATAAAGCAATGAAGTTCAAAGTCAAGCGTGGGATGGGGATTCCCATATCCCGGGTCATTAGTGCTACCCGCAAGGCTATGAAGAATAAAATTAAAAAGAAAAATACAACATCTACCGCTGCTTCGCTATTGAGTGCCGCCGTGAAAGTCGCCAAGCAATACGCTAGAGGAAAAACGATTCAGATGCCGAGGGTCATACCCGTGCCGACGTCTAAAAGAGGAGGGTTCTTACCGCTTATTCCTCTATTAGGCGCACTAGCAGCTGCTGGAACCCTTGCAGGAGGTGTCACCACCGCGGCTAAAAACATTTATGAAATGGCGAGTAGAAAAAGCGGCGGTGATGGGGGAAAGGTTGGAAAAGGATTGTATGTGGCTCCTTACAAACGTGGGATGGGGCTTTACCTAGCACCCCCAAAAAACTACTAAGAGCATCGGTGGTGGTGCTCACCGATAATGATATCCGAGAGTATGTTAAAAAGGTGGGAATACCTTTCTTCAGAGGTGTTTTCATGAGAGACAGTCTACCGAACACCGCTCCACATCGCTGCGAAACAGGTGTTATCAACTTGGATAATCGAGAAGGACCCGGAACACATTGGGTTGCCTATGTGAAAAAAGACAATATTTGCATGTATTTTGATAGCTATGGAGACTTGAGGCCACCGTTGGAGTTTGTTCGTTATATGAATAAAATACATATAGAGTATAATTATGATAGAGTTCAACGTTTCACCGCTAAAAACTGTGGTCATTTATGTTTAAAGTTTTTAACCACCTATACCCATAGAATGTTTAATAAGTAAGTTCAAAATATATCTATATATAAACCGATGTTAGAGTTTATTATTGATCATTACCACGCAAATACCTAAACATGCCGCACTCTTTTACAATTTCCCTTAACAGTAATAGCTCAGAGTTGTCTGCGGATTTTCTTACACCGCTAGAACTAGACAATGGGGACTATGAATGTGCTTTGGTCTATTTTAAGACATTCAATTCCATACCTAATGTGGATAAAAGTAATAATTTATTTCATTATGGTGATAAAATACTTAAGGTGCCCGAGGGGACTTATGAACTGCGCGATATCATCAAGAACCTGTACAAGCAAATGATTGCTCAGGCTCAAATCGATGGAGATGCGAAGAGTGGAGGTATACTCGAGTTGGAGGCGAATGTAAACACAGCGAAATGCTTAGTGTACTCACCTAAATATGAGGTTTATTTCAACAAAAAGAACTCTATCGCACCACTTTTAGGCTTCTCGCCGCGAGTTCTTAACTCCAAGATGATGCACTGGTCCGATAAGCAGATTGATATACTGATAACGCATACTATAAGAATACAGTGCAACATAGTGGAGGGTTCATTCATCAATAACGAGCCATCGCATGTGATTCATGAGTTTTCACCTACTGTCCCACCTGGCTATCAGATAGTGGAGACCCCTTCGAATATTATCTATTTACCAATCAAGAGAAACACTATACAAGAAATTAAGGTGCGCATTGTCAACGAACGCGGAGACCTGGTTAATTTTCAAGGTGAAAATATATCGCTACGATTGCACATTAGAAAGGTACTGCGATGATTGTGTATAAAAGTGAGAGCAAGCAGGTGACACCTACATTAAGTAGTGATCATCGTGAGTGGAGACATCCACCACCTACTACTGCTGCAGCTGTTAAAAAATTATCTAAAGAAAATATCTTATTTTTGCAATCGATTGGGTTTAAAGTACCACCATGTCATCGTCATCCACTATCTTAGATATAGCTGAGAGTGTGGTGTTTGATGATAGCATAGAGAGTATTGAATATCACACCTTTAACCCATACAATAACTCTTTCAAAAACAACGATGAGATTCGTATTTGTATCAACCGCCAAGATCTGATAGTGTTGCCGTGCGATAGCCAAATTTTAATAGAAGGCACTATTAACAAGGAGTGCACCTTCATCAACAATGGATTAGCCTACCTGTTTCAAGACATACGCTACGAATTGAATGGAGTAGAAATTGATAGGACCAAGAATTGCGGTGTCACATCCACCATGAAGGGTCTAATCTCGTACGCTAAAGAGACGGAGAACGCCTTGGAGAACGCTGGGTGGAATACCGGTGCGATAAAGGTGATTGAAGATGGAGACTTTAGCTTTACGGTGCCACTCTCACACCTGCTCGGATTCGCTGAGGACTATCGACGGGTGATAATGAATGCTAAACATGAATTGGTTTTAAATAGAGCCAATACAAACATCAATGCTGCAATCACCAAGGAAGTTGCCAAGCATCCGGAAATAGAAATCACTCGTCTTGTTTGGCGCGTGCCAATCATTAAAGTGTCTGATAAGGAAAAACTACGACTTCTAACCTATGTAGAGAGAAATATACCTATCCCTATCGCATTCCGCACCTGGGACCTGTACGAGTATCCGGTGTTGCCATCCGCTCAAAAACATGTGTGGACAATTAAAACCACCTCACAACTGGAGAAACCTCGCTATGTCATCATTGGACTGCAAACGGGCAAGAAAAATGAGGAGATGAAGGATATGAGTCTATTCGACCACTGCAATCTAACAAACTGTAAAGTGTACTTGAACTCTCAGTACTACCCATACGACTCATTTTCAGCTGATTTTGAAAAGGGCTCCTACCCCCTATTGTATGATGCATTCGCCAATTTTCAACAAAACTACTATCATCGCTTACATAGTAGCCCACAAGTGGACGTTGCGCACTATAAAACTAAATGTGCGTTAGTGGTTATCGATACATCGCGACAGTGCGATACCTACAACGCTGGTGGCGCTATCGATATCAAAGTTGAGCTGGATTTTAAAAAGAATGTTCCTGGTAACACTACAGCCTACTGTCTTATCATCAATGACTCTATGTTTGAGTATACCGCACTCACCGGAAGTGTGCGAAAGATAACACAGTAAAAAATAAGTCAGTTACCTTCGGTCTCTTGAAGAGTGTAGTGTAGATAACATACGTCTTCAAATTTTCTAAATATAAAAAAATGTTGGGTTTATTTCCCTCGTACACGCCATCTGTGGTTTGGCGGAAGTGTGAACTAAGTAAGAGTCAGTTCAGTCTACCAACAACAGCAGCTGGGCAGCAGAAATTATCTTCCGTATACGTATACCTAAATCTACAACTATCACAGCATAATATGGAGGCGGGTGCGGGGAACAAACCGCAAGATTTATCAATTTGTGTGAACCTCGATGGGAAGCTGGAACTAAGTGAACGAGAGTGGTTTGGACTATTCGTGGAGAAAGCTGATATCTTGAGAAATTTCTTCACCAGCTCACCTACATCACCTGAGATGCCGATGGAAATAACCTGCTTTGGAAATCTAGCTGTTTTCAACTTACCACCCCGGCCGGATGTCTGCGCAGATTTATTAATAACACGAGTAACCCAGCCGGAAAAATACGTCGTATTAAGTCATGAGGATTGGAGAAACATTGAGAAACTTATGGGGTGTATTAGTGCACAGATGCAACGATTACATAAACTCGGGGCTACCTATGAAAATCGAATTAATTTGTTCAAGAGACATCTGAAACATAGGCAACCGCTTACACTACAGGAAACGAGTGCTATTCTAGATCAAGTGTGTGATAAAACGTCTATTATCGATTGTGAAATAGCATGTTTTTGTCTCGAATTTTTGTTTAATACCTATTTTATAAGTTGATGAAATAAAAAAACAAGTATATACTTATTATATGAAAATGGTTTTTTATTTTTAAGATTCACATGCGAAACCCTAAAAAGGTGTTTCTTCTCGTTAACTAAGTACATAAAATTCTATTAAACTTTATATACTAGCTGCTGCCCACATCCACCTGCGAGCGGCGCGCACGTTGATAAGACTCGGTCCGGCCCCCGCCGCCGTGCTGGTGCCGAGGTTGAATGATATGCTCGCACTATATGAGCAGCGGGTTCGATTCCTGACAATGTCAATGGATTTTTGCTTAGTACACCCCATCTAGCGGCGTGTGTGTGTGTAACATTATCATCTACTAGAGTGTTGGTACTGCGCCGCCATTGTATTCCATCATCGGAGTTAAACACAGCTGATAGTAGTACCATGTTTATCTGCATCATTCAGCGCCTCCGCCCCCGCACCCTAGGCATTCGCCGTGAGCCGCAGCATATTATCTCTGTCTTCTCTCATAGGTATAGTTAACACCTAACGCAAAAACTGTTTGGCAGGCCGCGGTATGTGTGTCTCTCTCTCTCTCTCTCTCTCTCTCTCTCTATCACTCATGCATTTTTGTCCACATCATTCAGCGCCCCCGCCCCCCCCCGCCCCCTTGGGCACCCGCCATGACGTCATATCCAGCCATGGATATCAATATTTCATTGCTAACGTTATCAGGTGCTGTGGCTCTGCGGTGTGGCTACTCGCGTCGCTTCAGAGCCGCCGCCGCAGTGGATTCAAATCTAACCAAACGAATGTTTTTTTTCTCACTAACGCCATCTATATTCACACATTCGCTAACTTTGCTGCTATGGTGACAGCTGACATAACAGTCCAATGACAGGTGTCATTGACAGTTGTGACAGCTGTCATGTTGACAGTTGTGACAGCTGACGTTGCGAGCTGTGATTGGTTGATGCCAAGGTTGATGGGTGGCCACGCCCACTACGCCTACGCATACTCTCACTCACACCATAGCTCTGTCTCGCTCTAACACATGCGGTATCACATCTTACCCCTCACTCACTCGCACTGTATGACGTCATTCTCACTCACACCATCGCTCTGTCTCGCTCTAACACATAGGATTTCGTATCTTCTCTCTCTCTCACTCGCACCGTTGGTCCAGAACCACCATATTTACACTACTCTCATCAAAACTGTGGGATTAAAAGTGCACAACAACAGTGGTGTAAATAAGTGATTTAACTTTTTCCCTCACTATGGTGTAGAAAAAAGTGTAATGTTTGATAAATTGATAATTTATGGATATTCATACAAGTGTTATCCCAGTTTTGTTAAAAATATCATCAGCCCAGACTAAGTGTAGAGCCTAACCTTCCCGAGTTTGGTAAGAGACCCATGCCCCAGCACAGCAGTGGGACTGGGTATGTTTATGGCTTGTTAACAATTTTATGTAAAGACATGTGTGTAGTCTATTTAAAAATTCATGTGAGGACTCTCAGAATTTCTGTTTTGTGTCAATCTGTATATAGAGATAGATTTATTCCACTTATATCCTATGTTCCAAAATATTTTTTTTATACCTTCTGCACTAGTGTCAATGTAGGGGAATAAATCACTGTGGTGGTTATTATAGACTGGAGATTTGAAAATGATGCTTAAAACACTTAGTAAATTATCATCCAAGTGCTAATCAGACTTGTGCACAGCGGGTTCTGTCCTACCACACAGAATTAAATTTCTGTTGTGTATGCAATGAATACAACAATGGTACTAATATATATACTTTGACAATGGTCTAGTGGCATGGTAGTGCCCCCACTAAGTTGAGCACAGCCATGCCATACTTTTCTTGAAGCAATTTATATTAAGTACTTACATTTCAGCCCCTGTATCTTTGTTTGAGTTATAGGCAGAAGTCTAAAATTTGTGTTACCAATAGTACATACCGAACCTACGTCTACTATCAAATTACAATTTTGTACCTATTATAGTTTGCAAAAAATCTTAAGTCAAGTTTGCTAAAACTCGTCAAAAAATAGTACTATTCGTACAAAAAGAACTGAAATGCCAACAAAAACATTCTGTAAGTAAAATGTGCCAAGTCTTGATCTGTGCAAGTCCAGCACAAAGAGTAATCTTAATACCTTTTCTAGAATCATTTCGGCTGATTCTCGAGCCCCTGTATCTTGGCATTAGGTTCGTACAATCACCTAATTAATATATAACTTAGTAAACTAATTAACTAAAAACCCGACCGTACAAAACACTATTACTCTTTTTTGGGTATTTGGGTAAAAATGTATCCTACTTGTATGTCACTCACGGGATCAAGACGAATCTAAGAAACCTCACAATCCAAAATCCATCAAGCCGTTCAGCCAAAGAAACGGACATAGATACATACACTCGGGAGCGTTTAAACCCGACGACTCCCTCCCCCCCCCCCCCCTTTTCCCCCTTCATACACTTTTTTCTGTGGTTACTATTTTATGATAAGAGTAAAAACAAAAAAAATATGAAAAATAATTTGCCACGTCCTGTGAAAATTCCAACTGACTTGACTACCTATTAAGGTTCCAAAGATACAGCCCTTTATAAGTCTGACGAATAGATGGAATGTGTGGACTTAGTAACAAGGTCACAGATTACTAAATAGTTACTTCGACAAGGTCCCATTATGAAAGCCTTCAGGTATGGATAAGCAGAATAAACTCGCCGATCTTGTTAATTTAATACAAATAAACAGTGCATGCAGTGGTTGGTAGTCCTGGTAGCCTTTGGGTAAGTTCTACAGCTTATCAGTATAATTAGGTATCAAGAAATGAATCATATGTTTGCAAATCCTAGTGTTTGTTGTAGGTACATAATCTATATTTCAAATTAAATAAAAAATAGTCATTCTTCTTTTACGGTATGTACTCTACAAAATCTTCACCTCAGATTTACCCACTACTAGTAGTGATAACTGTTGCAACTTACGCTGACGACGTTGCCTATATGGCTCCTACCCTGAATTATCGATCAGGCTTTAGTCGACCACGCGGGCCCAGTGCGAGTTGCTCGACTTCACACACAACCTTTGAGTTTCTTCGCAGGCGTGTGCACGTGCAGGTTTCCTCACGATGTTTTCCTTCACCGTTAAAGCAATCGGTGAGTATACGAGGGCAGTTTGACAACTCAATGACTTTAAGGTTAAATAAAAACTTTTTTAATATATTTTTTTGTCTCATATTTGGAAACTCACTACGAAGCGCATGCCGTTCTTTTTTCAAATTTGGCACGAAAACAAGCTTTTTAGAAACAAAAAAGTTAGGCGACTTTGTATTCTTTGAAAACGGAGAAAAGCGAGTTTCGAGTGCTAATTAAACACTATTTGTTACGTGGTAAAACTATTAAGCAGACCGAAGACAAATTGAAAAAGTATTATGGTGATTCTGCGCCTTCTCATGGGATGGCACATAAGTAGTTCACCGAATTTCGTTGTGGACGTACTACCACTAATGACGCGAAGCGCCCAGGAAGGCCGATTGAGGTCACTACGGAGGGCATGGTTAATAAAATACATGATATTGTTTTGGCAGACCGTCGAGTGAAGATACACGAAATAAGTGATGCTGTGCACATCTCGACTGAACGAGTTTTTTATACTTTGCATGATATTCTGGGCATGAAAAAGCTTTCTGCAAGATGGGTGCCGCGTTTACTCACAGTCGACCAGAAACGAAACCGTGTAACAGCTTCTGAGGAATGCCTAGCCATGTTTAATCGCAATCCGAGTGAGTTTGTGCGTCGGTCACAGATTTGGACAGAAGGATCCGCCCGTCTCCATATTTTACTCTGATTTTCGTCATACATGGAAAAAGTAGCGCCATCTGACAAAACTCGTACGAACTAGCGTGGGCGAGAGTTGACGACAGTGCCACGCTAAAAGGACCTTGGTAGAATTGTCGCTTTAAAAATGCGTTTATTTAATTTGTTTACAAGAAAAAATACGATGTAAGGTTATTTAACGACGATACGATATCCCATGTTTATTTTCAGCCTTTCTTTCATGATTTTTACAGCCTCTAACAACACAAAAAGACATTTATATGGAATATCTTTCCACCGCACTCTGCAATTTCCCGCAGACGACTGAGTCGTGAGTGTGCGAAACTTTAGAATTTCGCACCAATTCGCTGGGAGCATTAGTCGTGCGCGTTGGCCGGGTCCTTACGCCAGTAATATAGAAGTCATTGGCGTCGGTACATAACAGTTGACGAAACGTGGGTCCATCATTATACACCAGAGACTAAGCAACAGTCGAAGCAATGGACTTCTACCGGGGAACGTGCCCCAAAGAAGGCAAAAACTGTTTGCTCGGCTGGTAAAGTGATGGCCACAGTCTTTTGAAACAGCCAAGGGGTTATTTACATCGATTTTTTGGATAAAGGCAACACAATAACCGGAGCTTACTATGCTGCATTGTTAGATAGATTCAATGAAAAGTTGATCAAGAAACGACCGCATCTAGCAAAGAAAAAAAATCCATTTCATCAGGATAATGCACCGGCCCACTCGTCTGCAATCACGACATCAAAAATTGTCGAATTAGGATACGAATTATTGCCACACCCTCCGTATTCGCCAGATTTAGCCCCCTGTGACTTTTTCCTCTTCCCAGACATGAAGAAGTGGCTTGGCGGGCAAAGATTTTCGTCAAACGAAGAGGTGGTAGCCGAAACTGAGGCCTGTTTTTCAGGGTTTGACATAAAATATTTTTTGATGGGTTTAAGAGGTTGGAACATCGCTGGACTAAGTGCGTAGAGTTGAAAGGAGATTATGTAGAAAAATAAATATATATATATATAAGGTCTAACAAAATTAGCTGAAACTATTTTAAGGGCAAGTTCAGCAAACGAAACTGAACAACTTTTTCTTCAGCGACCATACCGAATTCTAAAAAAAAATCGCTACATTCCATTATTGCCTACTTAAATAAATAATATTCTCGTTGTGCGGCCCTGTTTAGTTTACATCGCTGGATTCGTGCCGTGCCGCAACCACCCGCAACGAAACTGTGCACTGTGCCCGGCCGTTGACCTTTTCTAGTTCTCTCAATCAATTCATATTTAAAATACTTAAAACCAACTGTAAGGTTTTAGCTGTAGGTAGTAAAATACAACCTAACAGGTATTTACACTTTACGAAAAAGAAGAAATTGAAATTGAAGGCAGCGGCTCGTTCCTTGAGGCGCTTGAGGTCGTTGAACGAACCACACGAATTATACATATGTACCTACGAGCAAGCGTCTACAAGCAACTGTGAATACTGTTATGCGCGAAAAAAATATCTCAGTTACTCTCGCGCACTCATTGAGTTACGTTGCTCAAAGCCTAATGACAGATTGTGTGTGACCTACCTAAGTGCCTAAGTTAAGTGTTTTATTGTGAAATGCCGTACAACAGTATTTGGACATGGCGGTGTGCTATGAAGTTTGTAACCACAAGTTTGGGATGTAAGAAGGAAGGCTGCGGGTAAAGGATCGGAGCGGAGGCTTGTGCTATTATTATCATCTGTGGCGGAGGCGCGTGGGCTGCGGCTTTTACGGTGCGATGGTCAGTGCCGGATTCATTAAGATTTCTTATTTTTTTATTGTAGATTTTTTTTCTTAGATTTCAGTATGGTCGCTGAAGAAAAAGTTGTTCAGTTTCGTTTGCTGAACTTGCCCTTAAAATAGTTTCAGCTAATTTTGTTAGACCTTATATATGTAAAAAGAGTGTTTCTTCTTTCTAAAGTCATGGACTTATCAAACCGCCCTCGTATGTACGTAAGTTTCGAAAAACTCATTGGTATATTGGCCGTCCGGATTTGAACCCGGCAACTCTGGTTAGGAAGATCGAGTCGTTAACGGTTGCGCCACCGATGCTGCTATCAACACCAACTTAATATGGACTTAAGGCTGATTCATGTGTCAAGTAGTCAAGTAAGTAACTAAATTGTAACTTCATTTTAAGCGAAAGTGTTTACACGTTTTAGTAGTAAGGATTCGCGGGTTCTAGACCACTTAATATGCATGGCTGGCTTTTTTTATATCGACTCGTTGGTTTCGCAAAAAACGCCAGCGACGACCCTAATTAAGGGCTCGCCCCGGTTCCGTTCTCACAATACTAGAAGATATGCGCCAAAGTGTGTAATTTCATAACCTCCTGCTCTTTGCCTAGTCGGGCAACAGGAATGTTGCATCTTTCAACCGTTAAGTTATTTTATTCGTTCCCCTATACAATGAGTGTAATTATTACTAGCCTCTATCCTGAATGTATAAGATACTAAAGGCTTTTGACGACTCGATGCCCGACACTTGCAAAAAATTGTGTTTACTCTTCGAAATCTCCCACGCTCCAATCCTAATAGAAACCGATATTCTAAAAAAACAGGTAAATGTGTACAGGTGCAAGCACCTTTTACTTTCAAACCTCTTCAAGCTGCTATCAAACAATCTGCTATGGACGCTTGCGTTAAACATTCTGACGCGTTCAACGAAGACTTTAAGTCTAGAGACACTGCGGTATTTGGGACGTGAAGATATTGCGGCGAAGCTTCTCGAACGCTGCCCAGCCGAGATGGATTCGTCGATTGATCTCATTCTTGAAGTTGGACCTATCTAGCTGAACTGTTTGTCCCAGGTATACATATTTATTCCACTGTAGAGTCTCCAACCTTTAGAGGGGTGGGTGCGACACGGACACTTAACATTATTTTCATCTCGTCCATGTTCATTTTAAAACCCACTTCTTGAGAGACTACTGAGGCCATCGAGCATTGTGCTTAGGTCTTCCATAGTCTCAGCCATGACCACGACATCGTCAGCGAATCGGAGGTGGGTTATGTATTCGCAGTTGATATTGATGCCGAGTCCACTTCAGTACTTCAGGGCGGCGGTGAACAGTTTCGGAGATATAACGTCTCCCTGACTCACCCCTCGCTGCAACTGGATAGGTTTCGAGTTTTGATCCTGGATGCGAACCGACATGGTGGCGTTTGCATACAGATACTTCAACACCTCGATGTATCGATGGTCAATTTGGCACCGCTGGAGAGACTGTAGCACAGCCCAGGTTTCGACTGAATCAAAGGCTTTCTCATAGTCCACAAACACCAAGCATAGTAGCTAATTTCGGTCTTCTGTATAATCTGCCGCAGTACTAAAGCCTTTTCGGAAACCAGCTTGTTCGGGAGGCTGGAAGTCGTCAAACCTGCGTGCGAGACGATTCGTAATGACTCTCGAACAAGGAACATTGATGACAAAGGGGTGGGACCGCCCTCTGCACCTGGTCGTCCGATGATGAAATGGAGAGGGGGAATGAGGTCGTGAAGCTCCAGGACACACTCTCCAAATGAATCCTGTAGAACACCGATAGACAAGCGACTTTGTGGAGATGCTCAGGCTTTGGAGCCTGTTTGATACAAGTTCCTCGTCTCCAATGAGTCTCCTAGCACGTCGGTCGATAGAATCCAAGGCATATAGCTGGTAACGAGCCGATCCGTCCCACAAGTGATAGCAGTACTCCAGACAGTTAACTAAGTACTACTAGCGCAATCTAGTAGTGTTTTAGTGAACTTTTTTTAAATAAAAATTTTAGTGTGTTTGGCTGCACCTCACCCGATGGTAAATGCCGATGAAGCTGAGGATGTAACACGCAGGCTCAAAAAGTGCTTATTCACTCTCGTTTTGAAGATTCCTAAATTACGAATCGGGGAATACAGACGTCGCCAGGGAATTCCACTCCTTGCCCGTACGCATAATGAACGAAGAAGCAAAACGCTTTGTACGTAAAGGTGGAACATCAACGACAAAGGGGTGGAATCGCCCTCCGCACCTGGTAGTTCGATGATGAAATGAAGAGGGGGAAGGAGGTCGTGAAGCTCCAGGACACACTTTCCGAAATGAATCCTGTATAGAATACCGATAGACTATTTTCTATTAAGACTAGAACTTTATTCCGTAGGTGAACGTCTTACATTGAGTTTACCACTTTTTTTTCAATTGATAGAATTCCTATAGGTTTTCCTGTAATCTACAAGCCATGAAGTATTATTTGTATTTTTTTCAAAATTTTAGGCTCAGTAGTTTCGGAGAACAGGGGGGGAATGGTCAATTTTCGTCTTCTTTCATGAATAAAATCAAAACTATTTATCTTACAATTTAAACAAAAATATATTTAAGATCCTGATTTCGAGCCCTTTCATTTGGTAAAAAATATGTATTTACTTTGCACACCTGTGTTTGGGTCATAGGATTACACTATCCTACCAAATTTCACCTGATTTGGTCCAGTAGGTTTGGAGCAAATGGGCTTGGACAGACGGACGGATTGACAGACGCACAAGTGATCCTATAAGGTTCCGTTTAGTTTTTTTTGTACGGAACCTAAAAAGACACTGAATTCTGAGGATGAGGTAGCTTATTGTCTTTTCTAACAGGTTTGATAGAGAATTCCGATATTTAACAGCAATACTGATGCTTTGCATGTGTGCATAGACAAGGTGCAAGGTGTAAACTGAATCTAATTTGAAACAAAAAAGGTCAAATAACTAGGGGTCGCAAATCAACGGCTTTTAAGTAACAGCCAAATTAATTTCGTAATTTTGTTGAAAAAAAATGTACATAAAACACGGGAAAAACTGCACCATGTGTGTACATTTATTGATTTCTATGAGGAGCGATATTGTAAGATATCTTATAGTATCTTTCCCGTGTGTGACAACCCTTTCATTCGGTAACCAATCTGTGACAGGGGGAGGTCGAATCTAGAGAGCGGCAGAGTGTCCATACTGTACACAAGTACTAATATATATGTCTTCACAAAGGTACGCCCTTTTTTTTTACTGAAGCTTGTACTCATGAAACTGAACAACTTTCCCCAAGAAACCCATGGTCATTTCGCAATTATTATTTTTTAATTAAATTATCAACTGCTCAGAATACAACTCCCAGCTGGTGTCCGTGTATTGACAAAGTTCAATGACCGCGCCGGACCGCCTCGCCGCCGTGGCGTATTCTTGCGTATTCCGCGCAATTTAATAATTTTAATTAAAAAAACAAAAGCGAATTGACCATGGGTTTCTTGGGGAAAGTTGTTCAGTTTCAGTGTACATACTCCAGTTAAAAAAAGTGCGTACCTTTGTTAAGACCCTGTATATATATATATTGTGGTACTGGTGATCCACCTGGTTTCAGAATTCCAACTGTGATTCCAATAATCACTTGGTGCCTTGCTTCTTCTTCTTTTCGAATTGATGGTTTGAATATTGACTCTTGTTTCTGTGCCATTCTAATCACATTCAGGCTGACGTCTGAGATATCTACAGTATAGTGTAGGGTTAGTCTGGTCTGTCATGTGGTCTTGTACAATTGCCGAAGAACAGAATTGTATATTATATTATTGTATTTAGAATAAAAAAGTCAAATTATAAACACAGTGTTTAAAAGCTTATTTACAATTATTTATTTTATTTGATACAGTACTGACATTCTCCACCAAACACAATTATGTACTCTTTTAATGCAATAATTTCCAAAATGTTTGTTCCTTCAAAACAGTGTTTCTCTCTTAGTAGTGATTAGACATTAACATTCCTTCAAGACACTTTTCTCAGTTGAAAAATCATAATCGTAACCACTCATATTGACTTTACTTGTGAGAAATACTAAGAGATCACCGATTTCTGTCGCGAATTTGTCCTTGTTTGATGCCATTTGTAGATCTTTAGAGAGTTGAAATGGAACTCCTTGAAGATAGTGAAATGTTTGGTCGACACTGAAAGCTCGGACAGGAGCGGGGGGAGCCGGGCGCTGCGGGTAGGGTATAGCTCCGCCACCACTCACACTGGGGTACAGCCCCACTCTAGAGGAATTGGGGTCCACAATCTCGAACCCCTCATCGGTTCTAGGTCCAGGAATAGGGGGAGTGTCGTCTTCCACTGGCGATGACCTTCGCTTCCCAAAGATTGAAGAGAACATTCTGTAGAAGTTTTATTACGGCTATAGTATTTTTAATTATGCTTACACAGTTCACTCTTTTTCTAAAAGTACATATAAATTATCTGGCTGCCACAACAACAGAAAAGAAAATGACTATAAATAAAATACTAATACTCTTTGATGGCAATGCCAAAGGGAATATAATAAAATTGGGCAATGCCAAGCATTATTTTTTTCGCCCATTTTAGGGCAGGCTAAGGCTCTTGGCCATACCGCCTAGTCTTCAGTAAAATATTTTTTCATTATTATAATTTGTAAATTTTACGTCTTCATTAATTTTTCAGTATTCAAGATCACTATTTCTTCACTTCACATAATATCTAAACTACTTATCCTACACACTCCAGCAAAATGACTTGCTATATGCTATATGACCTTTGCTAAAGCTTTCGCGGACTTCTTGTAGGAACTCGAAACACAGTATACACACTTTTATTTCATTATTCTACCACTGAACACACAAATGGTACTTTGCTGATAAATACATCATCATCATATCAGCCGACGGACGTCCACTGTTGGACATAGGACTCCCCCAAGGAATTCCATGACCACCGGTTCTGCGCTGCCCGCATCCAAAGGCTTCCCTGAAGCCAGGTCATCGGTCCACCGAGTGGGAGGCCTACCTATGCAACGTTTTCCGGTGCGCGGTCGCTACTCGAGAACTTGACTACCCCAACGGCCATCTGTTCCACGAGCTATGTGCCCCGCCCACTGCCACTTTGGTTAGCAATTCTGAGAGCTATGTCGGTTACTTTGGTTCTCCTACGGATCTCCACATTTCTGATTCGATCACGCAGAGAAACTCCGAGCATAGCACGCTCCATTGCCGTTTGGGTGACCTTGAGCCTTCTTATGAGGCCCATAGTAAGCGATCATGTTGTCGTGATGAGCGTCATGCACGTCACGAAGCATGTAAATGAGTTGAGAATCTTTTGAGGCTCTCGGGAGTGTCGCGACGAGTGAACACACACGTCGCGAGGTACGTGTATAAAGCGCATATGGTAACACTGCTTTAGCAACTTAATTGTTTATGGTCAGAATATCATCTGTGGAAATAAAAGGTACATTGATTTGGCTATGGTAAGAAAAATTACCGCTTCTTTCTGTGTCATTAGACTCAAGACTGTGAATGGGTGTGCGCATCGAGGTGGAGATGCAGGAGATAATGGCGTAGCCTGACATCACGTGTCTGCGGGAATTTGCATGTCATTGGATCATCAGAAAGAAAGCTAAGTACTTACCATGAGTGCTTGGAGATTTTAGCATGTTTCGTGTCTCAGGACGGACCTTTGTACAAATGACTTATTTCTACATACCTGCTATTAAAGTGACCTGCCCTTTTGTGGGTGTTGCTTTTACAACCAACATAAAACCTAAATGTTCAATGCCTAAATGTCCACTCATGTTTGAAAGCCTTTACTTGCAAATGATTCGTGAACACAATACATTGTTGAATGATTGTGTGTTGTATGGTGTGACGATGGCAAATTAAAGGATCTTCGTGATCCATGAAAAGTCCATATCAATGGACAACTGTGTGGCCAGTGTGAAGCCTGTATGGCGTGATAATGGCCTATTAAAGGATCTTCATGATCCATGAACAAGTCCATATCAATGGACAGTTGTGTAGTCAGTATAAAGCCTGTATGGCAAGGGTCTTCTATGATCCACAATGACGGTGGCCTGATAAAAGGATCTTATTGATCCATAAAAGTAAATATCAATGGACAACTGTGTGGCCAGTGTGAAGCCTGTATTGCACGATGGTGGTCTATTAAAGGATCTTTGTGATCCATGAACAAGTCCATATCAATGGACAACTGTGTGGCCAGTGTAAAGCCTGTATGGCAAGGGTCTTCTGTGATCCATGAACAAGTGTATATAAATGGACAACCGTGTGTCCAGTGTTAATGGAAACCTATTGTGGTCTATAAAGAAGCCTGTATGGCAAACTATGTGGCCAGCTAGTAGTGGCCAATTAAGAGAGACTGACTTATGATTTATGACTGTCCTTTACTAAATGTTACGGTTATCAAGATAAAAGATCATTGTTTCTACGCTCCGAACTTAGATATGAAACAAGTAAGTTGCTAAAGCAGTGTTACCATATGCGCTTTATACACGTACCTCGCGACGTGTGTGTTCACTCGTCGCGACACATGTCGCAGTTCCGTATGTCTCACTGGCAACACACACTGGTCGAAGACCTTAGTTTTAAAACACTGCGGTATCTGGGACGTAAAGATATTGCGAAGCTTCCCGAACGCTGCCCAGCCGTGTTGGATTCGACGATTAGGTAATTTCTTTCTCGAAGTTGGACCTACCTAACTGGACTGTTTGTCCCAGGTACACATATTCAGTAACAACTTCGAGTGTAGAGCCTCCAACCTTCAGAGGAGATAAATACACTATCAATATAATACATCAAAAACCACAAAATTTAATTTTTCGGTTAGTAAAAGAAAAATGACAAGCTCGACCAAAGTATAAATAATAAGTAGTACTATCGTAACTGGAAGCTACATATTCCCGCCAAAAAGTCCCAATTCCAAGCAAGAGATGACAACTAGACAATTTTTTTAAAATGTAATTTTTCGGTTAGTAAAAGAAAAATGACAAGCGGGACCAATGTATAAATAATAAGTAGTACTATCGTAACTGGAAGCTACAAATTCCCGGCAAAAAGTCCCAATGCCAAGAAAGAGATTGACAACTAGACAATTTTTTTTGTTTTAGTCTCTTAACGTCTCACGGGTTGTATCCCTTCCGAGATAATCCCTAGAATTTAAATAATCTATATTTGTTTTGTAATGCTAGTGCCGGTGCATTACAAATTTTCTCTGAAGTTCTTGACAGCATTTGCAGCAGCTACATTCTGAGGTGGAACACCAAGTTGCTGCTGGGCGTCTATAAAACTGCACCCATAGCAAGTTGGGTTCTCACATCCTCCTTCGTTTCATTTTCTTGTTCTCCACATTGCTCACGTGCACTAGACGATTTTCTCCAAAATGCACCACTTCTTGAACAAAATACCAGCAGAAAACAATGAAAAAACAACAAAATAAAACTACGAATGCGTCCACCACAAATCCCGCCAAAAAACCCTACACAACTAACCCGTGGAGCGTAATTCGATTTTTTCCGCTAAAGTGCCTTGAGCGTGTTGAGTCATGGATGACGTCATTCAGACTCGGTTAGGACCTATTTTTTTAAGTTTTTTGTAAATATATAATTAAGTTATATACTATTGTTATATACCGTTGTAAAGATTAATAAATTGCCTAGGTATTAAAATTAAAAGATATTTAGAAATAACTCACCTGATGAAGACATTTTGTGGTTTTCATCAACATTTTCAAAAAAATTCTTGATTTTTGCACTTTTAGTCGCTGAATGCACCCACTTACACAACTTTATTACACATTTTCGCAAAAACTAAAAGTATCATAGCATAATACACTTTCATAAGTGTATATAAACTAAATATTTCACTTCGAATCACAATAGTTTTACTACAAAATTAGGATAAGTTTCCAACGACAAAAAACGGAGTTCATCACTTTGCCGTTTTGCACAGTACTTCGTATTTTTCACAAATTATTTTTGCAAGTATTTGAAAAACTAATCACTTCCACATAATGTAAATTTTTTACGAGTATTTTGATATGAGATTTATATAACAAAACATACTATTTACGTCTGAAATTAATTTTTCATTTGTTCAAAAAAATAAAATTCGCCATTTTGCCGTTACCAAAACTTGGTCTCAGTTTTAACTAATTATTTTGCAATTATTTCAAAAACTAATCATTTTAACATAATCTTCATTCTTTTCCCAGTAATTTGATATGAGATTTATATAACAACACGAACCGTTTACGTCTGAAACTCATTTTCACACTTTACTATTCTCACAATACAAACGACACGGCAAAACAATATGGCTGACTATGGCCGCCCGGTTTGGAAATAATTTATTTTAGAATGATATTCGAATGGCTGAACGATAAAAAGAGGATAAAACAGGTCACAACATGATAGAGTTTGTGTATAAAAAGATTCGTTCCTATACGGTCGGTAAGACGGCAACCAATCACATAAGAGTTTATTTGGTCTACCGGTAGTCCAAAACACGCTCCACGGAGACATTTTTTCTGGCCTACAGGTAGTCCAAAACACGCTCAAGGAGCTAAAAAGACAAATCCACGACAAATCAGATGCAGTGTTGCCAACTATTACCTTTAGGCAGGGTTGCCAGACGAGTGCAAGTAAATTAATGTACCGGTATTCGAAAAATATCGTACCAGATGAAAAATTATCGTACATTTGCCAGAACTGCGCGGATCACGCTATTTCGCAAAACAAAAAACGAAGTTAGTCACTTACCAAAGTTGAAAGTACAGTAGTAATCCATGTAATTTGGAACTTTTAACAATTTTAAACTTTTTTTTTACATTTACACTCGGCTAGCGAACTGAACTTTATATCTAAAGAATAAGAATAATTGAAATGAACTATCACTGTTATTCGTTCGTTGATGTGTTAGATTCGATGGGAAGTCTCCGACCATAGACATTACTTCGTATTTTTAGATAATTTTTAGGCACTGGATTAGTCTATTTACGTATTTACCCCACTTCGGAGGTGGGTTGGAAATTATCGTACTTTGACGCACGATAATACATATTGCAACGCTGCCTTTAGGCTTTACCTTGGTGTAGTTTCGGTGAGCGACACCTGACAAATAACGTCTGTGAAGGTTGGAACGGTCTTTTTAAAGGTTTTAAAAGAAGACCCACCATTTTGCATCTTTTGAAAAACCTTTAGTAGGATGCCACGTTTAACGCTGTGAACGCACTAACATTAGAAACGGCAAAAAAACGGTCCAAGCATGTTGTCGAACGGATTACCTTTAATCGACATGTTCAAATGCAGCTAGTTAATGCGGTAATTGAAGTTCCCCCATTTTTAAAAAAGTTACGTTAAATATAGTATAAATATTTTCAGAATTATAAATATTTTCTAATGTATCATTTGTTTGAATTACTTAGTAGTAAGTACTACTAATCGGGAGGCCTAATATCAGAAAGACCAGATTTGGATAATATGTGTGTGGAGCATAAATGAAATGGCCATTTTTCTCGCAGATTCTACGATGCTTACTAGATGTCGCTATTGTCGAACTTAAATTTTATACCACATGTAAAACAAAAAGTTTTTGTTAAGCTAAGTAGAAAAAAATGTGAAAAAACAATTACTTAACAATACCTTTTACAGTTTAAGTGGCAGTGGGCGGGGCACATTGCTCGTAGAACAGATGGCCGTTGGGGAAGTAAAGTTCTCGAGTGGCGACCACGCACCGGAAAGCGTAGTGTAGGCAGGCCTCCCACTCGGTGGACCGATGACCTGGTGAAGGTCGCGGGAAGCCGCTGGATGCGGGCAGCGCAGAACCGGTCGTCGTGGAGATCCTTGGGGGGGCCTTTGTCCAGCAGTGGACTTCCTTAGGCTGATATGATGATGACCTTTTACAGAAAATTAATTACAAAGGAAATTGAGAAAATCTTACTTTTTCATGCATGACTGAAAATTATTAAATTATCGGTATCATATCAGCCGAAGGAAGTCCACTGCTGGACATAGGCCTCCCCCAAGGATCTCCACGACAACCGGTTCTGCGCTGCCCGCATCCAGCGGCTTCCCGCGACCTTTACCAGGTCATCGGTCCACCGAGTGGGAGGCCTGCCTACACTACGCTTTCCGGTGCGTGGTCGCCACTCGAGAACTTTACTGCCCCAACGGCCATCTGTTCTACGAGCAATGTGCCCCGCCCACTGCCACTTAAGTTTAGCAATTCTGAGAGCTATGTCGGTTACTTTGGTTCTCTTACGGATCTCCTCGTTTCTGATTCGATCACGCAGAGAAACTCCGAGCATAGCACGCTCCATTGCCCTTTGGGTGACCTTGAGCCTTCTTATGAGGCCCATAGTAAGCGACCATGTCTCAGTTCCGAACGTCATCACTGGCAACACACATTGGTTGAAGACCTTGGTCTTAAGACACTGCGGTATCTGGGACGTAAAGATATTGCGAAGCTTCCCGAACGCTGCCCAGCCGAGTTGGATTCGGCGATTGATCTCTTTCTCGAAGTTGGACCTACCTAACTGGACTGTTTGTCCCAGGTATACATATTCGGTAACAACTTCGAGTGTAGAGCCTCCAACCTTCAGAGGAGTAGGTATGACACGGACGTTTGACATAATTTTCGTCTTGTCCATGTTCATTCTAAGACCCACTTGTTGAGAGGCTCTACTGAGGCCATCGAGCATTGTGCCTAAGTCGTCCATAGTCTCAGCCATGACCACGATATCGTCAGCGAATCGAAGGTGGGTGATGTACTCGCCGTTGATATTGATGCCGAGTCCACCCCAGTCCAAAAGCTTAAAAACATCTTCCAGGGCGGCGGTGAACAGTTTCGGAGATATAACATCTCCCTGTCTCACCCCTCGCTGCAGCTGGATAGGTTCCGAGTTTTGATCCTGGAGGCGAACCGACATGGTGGCGTTTTCATACAAACACTTCAGCACTTCGATGTATCGATAGTCCATTTGGCACCTCTGGAGAGACTGTAACACAGCCCAGGTTTCGACCGAATCGAAGGCTTTCTCATAGTCCACGAACGCCAAGCATAGTGGCTGATTGTACTCTTCGGTCTTCTGTATAATCTGCCGCAGCGTATGTATGTGGTCTATGGTACTAAATCCTTTTCGGAAACCGGCTTGTTCGGGAGGCTGGAAGTCGTCAAACCTGCGTGCGAGACGATTCGTAATGACCCTCGAAAACAGTTTGTAGACATGGCTCAGAAGTGAGATGGGTCTGTAGTTCTTCAGCAGGGTATTGTCGCCCTTTTTGAAGAAAAGCACGACCACACTTCTGTGCCATGCCTTAGGCGTTTGTCCCTCAAGTATAACGGAATTAAATAATTTCTGAAGAGCTTTAAGTACCGGTGTTCCACCTGCTTTCAGAAGTTCAGCCGTAATTCCATCATCACCCGGTGCCTTATTGTTTTTAAGCTGTTTAAGAGCCATTCTAATCTCATACAGGCTGACGTCCGGGATATCTTCGGTATAGTGTCGGGTAAGTCTAGCTCTTGGGTCTTTAGCCAGATCACTGACAGGCAGACGTGTGGTCGTGTACAATTGTCCGTAGAACTTCTCAACTTCTTCCAGCAACTCAGTCTTAGACGATATGATCCTGCCGTCCTCAGTCTTCAGCTTGGTCAGTTGGCTTTGACCAACAGACAAATCTCTAGCGAACACTTTTGAGCCTTTGTTGTTCTCAATCGCCTCTTTAATACAATTTGTATTAAAGTGGCGCAAATCGCGAGTTAGAGACTTAGAGATCTGCCTGTTTAGTTGCCGATACTGAGTAGCGTCTTCAGAGGACTGCAAAACCAATCTGCGTCTTTCTTCCATGAGGTTGCTGGTGAAGTCAGAGATTTTTTTGGTTCTGTTTGAACGGCGAGTTTTGAAAATCTTAGACCCGACCGTTTGGACAATTTCCACGAACCTGTCGTTATAATCGTCCACATTCTCGCAGTCTCCTAGGCATTCGAAGCGATTGTGCAACTCGAGCTGAAAGTTTTCGGGGTTTTGGAGCTGGATGGGCGCTGGTCGGAGTGTGGACTTCATCAGTCGACATCTTTCTAGCTTGGTCTATATAGCTTGGTATATAAATTATCGGTAACAAAGATGAAATTTATCTTATGGTAGTTTTCGGTTTTACACTTGGCAACACTTTTTTAATTAAATGGCAACTGTGACGTAATTGATTACGTTTCATTCGTGATTTTGTGAATGCTTTTCTTTCTCGTAATGCGCGAGAGTGTACGTAATCCAAAGAGTAGTATTATATACGTAATCGTTACACTGCTAAAATATTATTAGTTTATAACTCCTAAAACCCCTAATATCTTAATAATATTTTAACATTTGAACATTGATACTGCTAATCGTTTTGCAATAGGCGTTAAACTGACTGAACGACTTTCTAATCGAACAACTACTCACTCAGCGATCTTCTCAGTCATTCATTTGAGACCTCTTATTATATTGATGAGTCACTTTGCTGTCGACGCACGCGCACTAACGAACACACCTATTTTGGACAATAACCTATGACATTTATTTTATTCCTAATACATTTAATTAGGTAACTAAACTTAAATACAGTGTTTTTAGTGAATTCAGTACTACATTACTAAGTGCCAGAATTCCCCGAACAGGATGAGTGTTGCAAATATATTCTCATGCACCTACAACATGTAAATTCCTCTAGTTGAAACCTTTAATACTAAATATTTTTTATTTCCCTGTCTATAACCATTTCTATAAAACCTTTATAAATATAAATACATAATAATCTAGGTTTCTATACAACTATTTAAAACGAATTACGTTCGTTCACTTAGTATCTATCATTTCAATTTAGCTTCATATCTAGTAAGTAGCAGTTATACGACGATTAATCTCATATGTACTATTATAATAACTGCTACTTATATTCTTTGTACCTAAGTTAGTTAATTCTTTATGTACTAAACTACAACACCAAAGATCATTATAAAGTGCTTTGGTAAGCAACCAGCTTGCGGAATTCCATCTACGGCAGATCACGATGTTATAGTCAGTACTGGACTTCCGGACATTTCCTAAAATGACCAATTCCGGACATTCCAGTGTTCCGCTGCTGCACACTACCTTTTCACCTTCTGCACACTAACGGTTACACTTCTACACACTATCGGCATCCCTTCTACACACTATCGGAACCCTACTGAAACCCAATAATTGGAACCTATAAGATTACGATCGGCTGTGATCACCTACTCAAGACAACATCTGCAACAACCCCTACAGACGCGAGGAAGGCTGCCCGTGACGTCACCGCACTCCATTGCCGCTTGAGCGAAGCAGGGAAGTTGCGTTGCCAATAACAGCGATAAGCGGACTCGGTTTTAGCCTAAAAAGCTAATATTGTCTACCCAATTGTGTAAAATTAGTGTAGGGACACAAAATGTTGACCAAGCAAATTAGCAATGTACTAGTGTGTAAGCACGACTAGTCAGTCGTTCCCGGTAACCCTACTCGCCTGCCCGCGCTCGCGCCGCTGCGCCGGTGCAAATAAATTACCTTGTTACATAACCTATATATATTCTACAATTAAAGTGTTAACCGTATTAGACTCTTTCAATATCGCACCCTCCGAAGTACACGCACCCCTACAGTGGCAACCAAACCTACAGTGGTGACCCCGCGTTTGAAAACCAACCGGAACAAAAAAACGCATTTGGACATTCCGCGTTTGGACAGTCGCGTACGCATGTGTTTATGGACGGTTATAAAACAGTGAACTGTGAATTGAACCGAACATAGTGTAAGAGGGTGTGATCTAAATTGTGTGAACTTTTTTTTCAACGGGGACGACTCATTTTCATCGGTGGCGAGTAGAGTAGGACATTTTGTTTTGTGAACTGCAATGAATCTACAAGGAACTCCCGCGGCAGGACAGCCACAGATACCTGTGTCAACACAACCTCCCACAGTAGTAACACCGGCTAATCCTCCTGTAATTCCTGTTAAACAAGAAAGCGAAGGTAACATGGCTGCAGCAGTATCGGTACAATCGAAATTACCAGAATTTTGGCAAGATGAACCTAGGCTATGGTTCATAAGGGTCGACGCTGTATTAGCGCCGCAAAAGCTCAGCGACGAAAACAAGTTTAATCTAGTAGTCGCGAGGCTCGGGAAAGATGTCATCAAGCAGGTCAGCGACATATTAGTTTCACCGCCAGAAAGTGGAAAGTATGAAACTCTGAAAAACAGATTGTTAACGGTATATGAGGAATCCGAAAACCGACAATTTCAGAAGTTACTGAGCGAAATGGAGTTAGGTGATCAGAAACCATCACAACTCCTCAGAAAAATGCGAGACCTGGCAAGGGGAAAGATGGCTGATGCGACGTTGAGGATGATGTGGGCGAACCACCTTCCAGCACACGTCAGAGCTGTACTGGCAGTCAGTGAAGCCAAGGATCTGGAGAATTTAGCAGTGGTAGCAGACACCATACTGGAGAACTCCAGGCCATTAGACGTCTCAGAGGTACACCAGTCGCAACCTAGTAGCAGTATCGGTGAGTCTAGCAATAAGAAAAACGTAGACCTGTCAGCTGAAATTGCAAAACTGAGTGCTGAAGTGAAGAGGATAGCTAGAACGAGATCGAGATCAAGAAGTTTCAGCAGGGATAGATTTAGAAATAGGTCGAAATCCCCAGGAAACTGGAGAGGAAAAAGGAACTGGTCGTTTTCTAAACCCAGACGTACACCTGAAAGTCCGGATTGGCTGTGTACAGCGCATTATCGGTACAGGGAGAAAGCAACTAGGTGTGTCAAGCCGTGCAATTGGAAGAGTTCGGGAAACTAAGTCAAGTGCAGTCCATGGCGGAAGGCTGCACCAGGATTTATAATCACCGCCTATGTGTCACGGACAGAGTAAGTGCTTTGCGTTTTTTAGTAGATAGTGGAGCAAATATATCGGTTATTCCACGTTTTGCAGTGCGAAAAAGTAGACAAGTGAGTGAAAGTGAGAAATACAAATTATATGCAGCAAATGGTTCGGAAATAAAAACTTACGGTATTCATACGATGGTTCTAAATTTAAATTTACGAAGAGATTTCCGTTGGACTTTTGTGATTGCGGACGTCAGTCAACCTATATTAGGTGCTGATTTCTTAGCCCATTATAAGTTGCTTATAGATTTAAATGGTAGAAGGCTGATTGACCAGGTTACGAAATTGAATGTTTTGGCATCCATTGTAAACGCAACGCAACCATCTTTAAGCCAATTTCTTTTAAAGAGGATCCTAAACATAACGTTATGCATTACATAGAGACACAGGGACCTCCGGTGCACACGCGGACAAGACCGCTACCACCGGATAGGTACAAAAAGGCAAAGGAAGAATTTAGAATAATGCAGGAAATGGGAATTTGTAGGCCTAGTAGTAGTCAATGGGCAAGTCCGTTACATGTAGTACCCAAAAAGGACGGAAATATAAGACCAGTAGGAGACTATAGACAACTAAATGCTATAACGAATCCGGATAGGTATCCGATACCGAGAATGAGTAATTTTACGTATATTCTAGGTAACAAGAAAATATTCTCTAAAATTGACCTAAATAGAGCTTTCCATAATATATTAATTAACCCCGATGACATAGAAAAAACAGCAATTACAACCCCTTTTGGATTGTATGAATTTAATCGCATGACTTTTGGTTTAAGAGGAGCTGCAAATACCTTCCAAAGATTCATGGACCAGGCAGTTTTAAGAGACATTGAAGTGGTAGATAAAAACGGAAATAAGAGTGTACAGTCAGATTTCTATTTCTGTTATATTGATGATATAATAATAGCAAGTGAAACACCAGAAATGCATAGATCTCATTTGGAAGCAATTTTTAGGCGATTTGATGAATTTGGCATTACAATAAACCTGCGTAAATGTTGTTTTGGCACTGATAAATTAGACTTTTTGGGTTACGAAGTAGGTACAGAAGGAATTAGACCTTTACCAGACAAGGTTAAAGCTATATCAGAATTTCCTAAACCGGAAAGAGTAGATCAGTTAAGACGATTTTTAGGTATGATGAATTTTTATAGGGCTCACTTACCTAAAATAGCAGAAAAACAAAAGGAATTGAATAGTTATCTTAAAGGCAGTAAAAAGAAAGATAAATCAAAGATAGAATGGACAAATAGTGCAGAACAGGCATTCCAAGAATGTAAAGTTAGCTTAGAACGTGCAACTTTATTGGCGCATCCACGGAGTGATGCACAATTAGGACTTATGTGTGACGCATCAAATACATGTGTAGGTGCTGCAACTGCAACAACGAGAAAATGATAGTTGGGTACCGTTAGGTTATTTTTCAAAAAAATTATCAGAGTCCAAGCAAAACTATAGTACCTATGACAGAGAATTGTTAGCAATTTACATGGCTATACAACATTTTAGGCAGTTATTTGAAGGAAAAGAGCTAGTAGTGTTTACTGACCATAAACCGTTAGTATATGCATTCAAGAAAATAAATAGTGACAAGGAGTGCCCAAGAAGGACAAGGCATTTATTATATATTAGCGAATTTACGACGAATATACAACATATTAGTGGACAAGATAATGTAGTATCCCACACTTTGTCACGTGTCGAAACAATTCTGTGTCCGACTGTACTTGATTTCGATAAGCTTGCTGAAGCACAAGTACAGGACGAAGAGTTACATAAACTTATGCAGAGTACAGATAGTGTCACAAAATGTAAATTTAGACAAGTCTCAATGCCTAATAGTGAAAAGTCGATGGTTTGTGAAACTTCTACGAATTATGTAAGACCCTACTTACCATCAGAATTTAGGAAAACAGCCTTTGATAGCGTGCATTCTTTAAGTCACCCTGGAGTGCGTACAACAAAAAAGTTACTTACACAGAAGTACTTTTGGCCAAAAATGAATGCAGAAATCAGTAAATGGACTAGGTCATGTATACAATGTCAAAAGTCAAAAATTACGCGTCATACAGTCTCAGAGTTAGGAAAATTTGATACAGTAAATCGTTTTGAACACGTTCATGTAGATATCGTTGGGCCATTACCTACATCTCCGCAGGGATATAGGTACTGTGTAACTGTAGTAGACAGACGTACATCGTGGGCAGAAGCATTCCCTGTCAGAGAAATTACAGCGGAAGTACTTGCCAAAGTAATATATGACGGCTGGATAACGCGTTACGGTTGTCCCATTAAGCTTAGTTCAGATCAAGGCCGACAGTTCGAAAGCAATTTGTTTATAAATTTAATGAAAATATTAGGAATCAAAAAAATACGTACGACCCCTTACCATCCGCAAAGCAATGGAAAGGTCGAACGTTTTCATAGGTCGCTCAAAACAGCATTAATGGCTAGATTAAACAACAATTCATGGGTTGAGGAACTGTCTACCGTTTTTTTAGGTCTGCGTGTGGCTAGTCGTACTGACATCGGCGTCAGTGCCGCAGAGTTAACGTTTGGACGTACTTTGCGCTTACCAGGAGATTTTTATGACATTAATACGGAAAAAGAACCTGATGACCCTAGTAGTCTAGTTCAAAATTTAAGAAAAACCATAAGTACCTTTAGGCCAACACAGTCGCATAGTAATTCTAAGGCTATGTTCGTACATCCGAAATTAAAGGACTGTGAATTCGTTTTTATGCGAGATGACGTCGTACACAAATCTTTAAAACGACCATATGAAGGCCCATATAAAGTTCTAGAAAGAGGTACCAAAGTGTTTTTAATTCAGTTGCCTAACCGACAAGCTTATATTTCAATAGATAGGTTGAAACCAGCTTTCGTGTTAAATGAACATGATACATCCATTCCAAGCCGAGTGAACAACAGCGATAATACAACAACGAATGGCGATGCGATTAGAATGGATTCGTCGAAAACTGCTAACTTAGCACAAGATACGAATGTGACGAACACAAAAACAACTAGAAGTGGTCGTATGATAAGACCACCAGTGAGATTTTATTAGTAATTACAACCGGTCAGACAACCTATTACCAAAGCATATATTTTTTTATCCTGTATTGTAATTTGAAATGATATTTTTTGTGTACATTCTGTTTGCCTTATCTTTTGAAATAACTAAAGGTGAAAGGTATTTCTATAGGTCTACCCAAGGTCTACATTTAGACATTAATTATAGCAGGCAAAGACGGGATGAGGCAATTAGAAATATTGTTGTGTTCACCTGTAGTTAGTTCAATAAGGTAGGTAACACTATCTGATTATTTACCTATTTTGTAGTATATCAAGTTGGTATAGGAAGTTAAAGAAACATGTGAACTGAATTTAACTTTCCTACATAGAAAATATAAAGATGCTAACACTTGTGTACGTGATAGTACCTTTCAGCGCAAAGGTGTTCAGTTTTTTTAGGTCAGCGCTAAGTTGACGCTCGCTAGTTGATCACGTACTGTATTGCGATTGTTTTGACTATAACGCAAGTACTAAGCGTTCTACTAACTTAGAATTAAGAACAATAGGAATCTTGTTATGTCAAGGATGTGTACAAAGTGCGCATATGTACTCATGTTTTATCATAACGACATTTTTATTAAACTTATTGTACTAACCTACTTAATTTACTAGTTTAGCATTCTTGTGCTACATAAGTTTAGATTTTTATAAAGAAACATCATTTCCAACAGAGAAGCACTTAAGAAAAGTTCTTAATTTACTAAATACGTTTAATGAGTATTATCTCTATTCCGATTATGGGAAAGCAACAGAGTAAAAATTTTGAAGTTATTATAGCGCAAAATGGCGCAAATGACGCCACTACTGCTATCCTTGAGAAGAAAATGGAAATTTTCAGTATATTTACTATTTTGGTGATAATTATCATAATTACCGTGATAATATTTTTGGGTATAAAATTTTGTGGACGGCGAGTTAAAACTGTTTTAGTCAAAGACATCGTGTCTTCTTTGGAAAAGGGACAACTCCCTCAAGTTCAAACTCGACCAGTAGTACAGCAAATACCAGTACAAGTTGCAAGTCAGACTTATCAGTGAAAGGATTAGTGAAAAGTGATTTTCTGTCGGAAAGAACATTAGTTAAGGTAATTTTTAATGTATAAAAACAATAAAACAACGTATTCATTTTTATATAAATCAGTGTATAATCAGTGTAATTGTTACATTTCATCTTATGTTCTAAACTGCATAACATAACTAACATTTATTTTGTACCAAATTGGTTCATTTTGTTCTAAAACTGTGTCCAAAGACTAATGTAATGTAACACCGTACAGCGATAAGCCGAGGTAGGTACTCAGTCTAAACATAATATTGTAAGTGTAGTAAGTCTGCTGAGTGGCATTCTTGGTTGTTTGTTTCAATGTAGAGTACCTTGTAACGTATTAAACTTGTGTAACTTGAATGAAAAATCTACAGGATGTTTTAAAATTGTTCAACTTTGTAAAAATTTTTTGAATGTTTAATTTTTTTTGAAAAGGGGGGGAATTATGTAGGGACACAAAATGATGACCAAGCAAATTAGCAATGTACTAGTGTGTAAGCACGACTAGTCAGTCGTTCCCGGTAACCCTACTCGCCTGCCCGCGCTCGCGCCGCTGCGCCGGTGCAAATAAATTACCTTGTTACATAACCTATATATATTCTACAATTAAAGTGTTAACCGTATTAGACTCTTTCAATATCGCACCCTCCGAAGTACACGCACCCCTACAGTGGCAACCAAACCTACAATTAGAATCGTCGACCTGAGATTATTCGCGTTTTCTACACAATATATTTTTACAAATAAATCTTTTTAAAATTGTAAAAATAACTTTTATTTATCTACTAAAAAAACTAAAAATGCGACAACAGCAAGTGAGATAATTTTTCCGCGCATCGCATACGCATAGTTCAATGACTTAGAAGGACCCGAAGAACTTCAATTTTTATTCTTCGTAAAGTTTAAATACCTGTTAGGTTGTATTTTACTACCTACAGCTAAAAGAAACTAGAATGGGTACTGTAAGGTTTTAACTTATAGGTAATATTAGTATTTTAAATAAGTATTGATTGAGAAAACTAGCAAAGGTCAACGGCTAGGCACTGCGCACAGTTTCGTTGCGGCACGGTCCAAATCTGAATCCAGCGACAGAGCCATACTACACGAGAATAATATTCATTTAAGTAGGCAATAATGGAATGTGGCGTTTTTTTAAAAATTCGGTATGGTCGCTGTATAAAAAGTTGTTCAGTTTCGTTTACTGAACTTGTCCTTAAAATAGTTTTAGCTAATTTTGTTAGAACTTAAATATGTCGCCGGGATATTGTCAAAACCCCGATATTACAATCTCACTAGCACTACACTAAATTCAGTTAGATTATAATATGACGGTAAATTGCTAATCGGCTTACAATTTCACGGCCCATTCTTGTATCTCCGAATAAAACTGTTGATTTCATTCTATATAAACCTGACCGAACCTAATATCGGTCGCTTCGCTTAGTGTTATTGTAATGTCACTAGTGAGATTACAATGACACTAGTGAAATTGTAAGCAGTATGTTATAGTTCACAATCTCGCGAGATAGATTATAATATTATCAGTTTTTACAATTTTACGGTCGCATATATACTGAAGACAAGGCAGTATGACCGATGAGCCTTAGCCTGCCCTGAAAAGGGCAAAGCAAATAAAAGTACTACCGCACGTTCGTAAAAAAACGCGAAAATTGTCAAAATGAACGGTCAAAACAACAAAATATTTCGTTTGTTTTGTTGGAATCATGTGCGATATTCATGTTTTATTATTTCAAAAAATAATGTTTTTTAGTATTTTGCTCGCTATATTTAGTTATTCAGAGAGTGTCAGACTGTAAAATTAAGTGATTTGTGATTATCTTACAGAGTTGCAGAAACCAGCTGGTTTGTACTTTATTTTAATTTAAATCTTATTAAATTAAATATGTATATACATTTAATAAAGTATTGCATTTCTGAGCGCTTTCGCCTACGTATATTTTATAATTTATGGGATCCATGACTACCACAAGTTTCATAATTTGTAATAATTGTAAATCAAATCACAAAACCTTTGTATTGGTTGTACACTAGCTGTAGGTTTCTTTACTGCATCTTCATAGATATGAGTTCCAAAATTTTAAGCCTTTTGTCATACTAAATAAATAGTTTATTAAGTCAACCTGATCGCATAGTAGTAGTAATAGGTCACTCGTTGTTGAGAGTATACCATTGACATCTCTCTGTAGACCTGCCCTTCAGAAGGTTTTGCTATGAGTGGTGCTTGTCTTTTACAAATGTTTTTGCTACCTTGGATGGTTAATTTTTTTTCATCAAAAATACTCCTATCCCTGATTTTCCTCTCTGGAGATTTATCTAACCTTCCTGCCAGATGTATAGAGAGAGAGAGAGACCTGTGCACACGTAGTTCAAGTTCATCATCATCATCATATCAGCCGAAAAACATCCACTGCTGGACAAAGGCTTTCCATGGAAAGCTTCCCAAGGATTTCCACAATGACCGGTCATGCGCTGCCTGCATCCATCGGCTTCCTGAAATCTTCACCAGGTAGTCGGTCCATCGCATGGGAGGCCTGCCTATGCTACTTTTCCGGTGCGCAGTCCCCACTCGAGAACTTTAGTGCCCCAACGGCCATCTGTTCTACGAGCTATGTGCGCTGCCCACTGCTGCTTCAATTTAGTGATTTTGTGAGCTATGTCGGTTTCTTTGGTTCTCCTGTGGATCTCCTCATTTCTGATTCAATTTCTATTGTATTTCAAATTAATAACTCTATCGAAAGAAAAGTTGACAACTTATTCATGAGTAATTCATGAATCTTAAACTTTAGTTTCATCAGTAGGTAATGCCCTGAATTTTTATGGATAAAGAAGATTGTTTGTTTAATTACTTTACAGGGTTAAACTGTTCAAGATGGCAGATGACCCTGATCCGGGTCAATCGTCATCACATGGAGGTATGTGAAACCATCTGTAACCATGCTAATTTTTAGCATTATTTTAATAGTTGGCGAGTTAAATAGCTGTCACACACCACTGCACATGTCAAATGGACACTGCAAAACTATAAGGGTCTCTAGTATGACTATGGAACCCTGAAAGTGGTGACTTTTAGTTTTAGAACGACCGACATTTTTACATCAAATCACCTCACAACATAAAACTTACACTTCTAAGCACAGTTTATGTTAAAATATTTGTGTAAAATAATATTCACTTTGGACCTTACCTGTGATGAAGGGCATAGCTCTTGTGGGGAGCATACAAAGAGATGCAAAGTGCAATCAGGTTTCATGGGTTTAATGCCACAGTGATCACTAAATACCTGGGCAAAAAGAAATAGGTATAAAGAAAGGCAATAAATGCACACTAAGCAGAATCACTAAACTGAAGTGGGCAGTGGGCAGGGCACATAGCTCGTAGAACAGATGGCTATTGGGGCAATCAAGTTTTCGAGTGGCGACCGCGCACCGGAAAACGTAGCGTAGGAAGGCCTCCCACGCGGTGGACCGACGACCTGGTGAAGATCGCGGGAAGCCGATGGATGCGGGCAGCGCAGAACCGTTCGTCGTGAAAATCTTTGGGGGAGGCCTTTGTCCAGCAGTGGTTGTTATTCGGCTGATATGATGATGATGATGGTGAAATGAACACTGCCTGCCACATGTTTCCATAGATAGAATATAAACTAAAAGCAACTTTAATAGAAGAAAATCTGAAGACTGGATGGAGCTGGAGGAACTTCTCAAGGTCATTAATGTAGTTTCGACTGCGTTGATTTGGTCTCGATGAGTTCTCTGCTAACAAAGTTTTAACTTGCTTTACTTGTTGATTTCTTTCAAGTAACAAATTAAAATTTTCATTCATAGATACTTGAGAACACTAAATCTTTTTATTCAGTCATACAAAAGAGTGGTGGCTGGATTTCCAGAGAGTGAATATTCATTGATTTTGTTTAAGTAGTTCAATTCCAATTTAGCGTTTTTGAGTTAGAGCTTGAACTAGATACCACGTCAAATGAAATCAGTTAAGAGATCAGGTAGCTAGAGCTCCGGTTGAGTTAGAGCTTGAACTAGATACCACGTCAGATGAAATCACTCAAGAGATCAGGTAGCTAGAGCTCCGTTTGAGTTAGAGCTTGAACTAGATAGCACGTCAGAAGAAATCATTCATGAGATCAGGTAGCTAGAGCTCCGTTTGAGTTAGAGCTTGAACTAGATACCACGTCAGATGAAATCACTCAAGAGATCAGGTAGCTAGAGCTCCGTTTGAGTTAGAGCTTGAACTAGATACCACATCAGATGAAATCACTCAAGAGATCAGGTAGCTAGAGCTCCGTTTGAGTTAGAGCTTGAACTAGATACCACGTCAGATGAAATCAGTTAAGAGATCAGGTAGCTAGAGCTCCGTTTGAGTTAGAGCTTGAACTAGATTCCGCGTCAGATGAAATCAGTCAAGAGATCAGGTAGCTAGAGCTCCGTTTGAGTTAGAGCTTGAACTAGATACCACATCAGATGAAATCACTCAAGAGATCAGGTAGCTAGAGCTCCGTTTGAGTTAGAGCTTGAACTAGATACCACGTCAGATGAAATCACTCAAGAGATCAGGTAGCTAGAGCTCCGTTTGAGTTAGAGCTTGAACTAGATACCACATCAGATGAAATCACTCAAGAGATCAGGTAGCTAGAGCTCCGTTTGAGTTAGAGCTTGAACTAGATACCACGTCAGATGAAATCACTCAAGAGATCAGGTAGCTAGAGCTCCGTTTGAGTTAGAGCTTGAACTAGATACCACATCAGATGAAATCACTCAAGAGATCAGGTAGCTAGAGCTCCGTTTGAGTTAGAGCTTGAACTAGATACCACGTCAGATGAAATCAGTTAAGAGATCAGGTAGCTAGAGCTCCGTTTGAGTTAGAGCTTGAACTAGATTCCGCGTCAGATGAAATCAGTCAAGAGATCAGGTAGCTAGAGCTCCGTTTGAGTTAGAGCTTGAACTAGATACCACGTCAGATGAAATCAGTCAAGAGATCAGGTAGATGAAGCTCTGTTTGTCGCCAGAATGCTAAAAAAAATGCCGCTCAATATAATGCCACCAGCGGCTGAGCCGCGTCCGCTACTTTTCGCGGCTCGGCCGCAGCGGCTGAGCCGCTCTATATAATTCGACCTTTAAAGTGGCCCAACATTCAGATCCGTACAACATGGTAGGTCTGACGGCCGTTTTAAATACTTTGCCTGTGAGGCATTTTGTTATCTATCACACAGGACGCCAGACAAAGTTCTCCATTTTATCTAAGCCGCATTAAGTCGATGGTTTACATCTTGAGTCTTGACCGATTTGCGAATCGGCGGTTGCCATAGAGCCAAGATATTTAAAACGGGACATGTTAGGTAGAATATTACCGCCAATAACATTGTTATGCTACGGTCAGACGCGCGCCACGCAGCCTGGCAAGCAGCCCGGCCGAGCGGCCAAACAAGCTATTCACACGCACTGGGGCACGCCAGTCTGTGCAAGCATGGCGGACAAAGTGGACCTCGATCGCGTGGCGCCTATTACATTAGGTTTGACCTATTTTTATTGAAAAAAATCCCGGTTTTTTTTCAGGTGACTTCTAATGGTGCCCATGAGCATATCCTTTTTTTGTTTTTAATTATTTTATAATATCTGTATTCAACTTTCTGCTCAACCTTCCCCAAGCATCGCCAATTTTTTTCTTGCCTTTATTATGTATGTGATGCGGGTCCCATATCCAGGAAATACATAATTTGATCACTTGACCAGTCGGACTTTAATAAGTCGTCTACACAATTAAAAAATTTAATAAATTCGGGTAGTTCGTTCGCACGCGATACTGACGCGACCGGACCGCGCGTGTAAACAGTCACACGAGCGCAAGCACATTCAACATTCAATTCACTTTGAACTGTGTCGAAAAACCGACACTTTCCCGGTTGGCGGCAAGCACGGGCACTAACAGGCAAGCAGCCCTTTTACACGCTTGTGCTCGTGTTCGTGCCCGTTGAAATGTCGCTTTGAACGCAAGCGTGTGACCGCACATTACAGCCTACTTCTTCAGTACCCCCGGAGTCACATTCCATAAATTGGGTTTTTGAGGCATATTCGTGTCTTTCAATTTCCGCCAACCACATATGAAACGTTTTCCGAAGTTCCATAGCGTTTTTATCTACAAGTACTAATCGCCAGGATACAACATACTCCATGGTACCTCCTTTTGTACTTCCCACGTTATGTAGCCCATTATCAGGTTAAATAACAGGTATCTTTCATACATATTGAATGTCAATGTTTCATCTATCTAATAATGTTAATGGAGAAGGTTATATGTTCTCCGTGGGAGGGGGGGGGGGGGTCAATTTATATCAATATACTTGCTCGAAAAGTGGTACTTATCATGCCAGTGCCCAACTGCCCAGTATATACATGGCTTGAAAGTCAATATTTACGCGCCTCGGGCTTTAAATCAAATGTCATCTCGTTTGCAATGACCTTCCTTGTAGGTATCACATTATATTGGTAGCCTATTCTACATGGTTAACTATAGGGTTTTTGAAAATGAAATGGTCCAGTCGTTTCTAATAGCGTGTTGTTGATAGCGCTTTGTATTGTACTCACGGTGCTTGCGTTAAAGTTTAGTTTCGTCACAGTATATATGTCGCCGTCATCTGGTTGAATCTGCTATTTGATTGAATGACTAGCGCGTTCATTGAATGACGAGATTCAATTGAATGACGTTCAAAGTTCAACGTCTTGACTGAACGTCCATTAGCGAAGTTGTTAAATTGGATATTCCGTAAAAAAACAGACGGTCTCTTCTTCTGCGAAGCATTCTGCTACCCATCTGTAAAATCAATTAAACCTGACCGAAGTCCGAACCTAATATCGCTCGCTTCGCTCGCTCATTTAAAGTTTTTTTTAGAAAAATCTAATTTATGCCAACTCCTTTTTCGTTGTATGGAATTTTACGTTCACGATGTGAACAAGAACACTAAGTTACAAAGCCCTAATTCTCACAAATTAACTAAACAATAACTATGAACTAAATTTCAATCACCTGACTGATTTTACGTCCGCTCTGTTCGAAGGGCTATGTTACAATCAGACGCTTGAGTGACGCTTGTTCAATCAACGTTCGGCCTAATCATTCACTTGAATCTCGTCATTCAATGAACGCGCTAGTCATTCAATCATATAGCAGATTCAACCAGATGACTGCGACATATATATTAGTACTTTTCAGTTGTATGTACCTAACCTTCCTACGCTGACAGTGTCACATCTGTCGAGGTGTGGATGTAAGCTCCGCATAGCTTGACGGATAGTTCGACTTGAGCTGTGGGATGCGGATGCGTAGTTGGTAGTGGCGGGTTGATGCAGATGCCGCCACATACGTATCACAAAATATCAGCTGCCTTCAACCATTAGTGGTAGGCTAATCTAGATAGTTAAAGGGCGTGTCTAATAGCGCGTTGTTTATAGTTGTACTGTACTCTTGGTGCTTGCGTTAAAGTTTAGTTTAGTTGTACATAACCTTCCTACGCTGACAGTGTCACATCTATCGAGGTGTGGATGTAAGCTCCGCATAGCTTGACGGATAGTTCGACTTGAGCTGTGGGATGCGGATGCGTAGTTGTTAGTGGCGGGTTGATGCAGATGCTGCCACATACTCGTAGGTATCACAAACTATCAACTGCCTTCCACCATTAGTGGAAGGCTAATCTAGATATTTAAAAGGTTTTTTAAAATAAAACGGTCCAGCCGTTTCTATGGATTTATTTAGGTAATCTGAAATCAAAATTTATTTGCGGGAGCACACAATACTTCGATGTTTATTTGATCGAATATTGGGTAATACCTCAAGTGTTGTTGTAAACTGTCTCGCCCTGGATAATCGTTGTGTTGGCGCAATAAAAGTGTTACTGTGTAATCCAATTAAGTACTAAACAAAGCAAATTAGAAGATCCACTTAGTTAACGTCTCTGCTTTATGTTTTACTGCTTAATTTTATTGTTTATACTATCCTGCGATTTGCGGGAAAGTTGTGCCTACCCGCGCTAAACCAACCAAGTGGGAAACACCTTACGCGTGTAACGCCACTTTAGATCACTCGGACCATCAGATTCGGTTGGATACCGGAGGTAATATATTATAACGCTGCGAAATCGCAAACACCTGAGGCAGTATGTAAGGGGGCTGTACGTAGGGTGTCTGTATTCGGGCGGGTTGGCTCAGGGGGCTCGGCTCGCCACACGCGGCCAGCTGGTGGGTCGATGTGCCCAAGGCCACGGCCGGGCGGTATCGATTTTATATAAATAGCTCCAGCCCTGCCCCTCCCGCCCCGCTTCGACCCGCTACCGCAGCCCTCCAGGGCTACACCGACAGGTTCTTGGAAAAACATGCCCCCTAACAAGGGCGGCCTGAGGGCGAGATGATTTAAATTGGAATAAAAAATACCTCTCCATCATAATCACATTTTCACAAATTGTGTGAGATGAGAAATGAACTCGTATTACTCGTAAAAGTACTCGTTTGGGTTCCGTACCTCAAAGGTTAAATCGGAACCATTATAGGACCCCTCGTGTGTCTGTCCGTCAGTCACAGCCAATTTGCTCAGAAGCTACTGGACCGATTGAGCTGAAATTTGGTACACATATGTAAGTCAGTGACCCAAAAACATTTTGCCCGCGGCTTTGCCCGCGTGGACATCGTTTTTATAACTGGGGGTGTGTGGTGCGCTTGTAGCAAGCGGCTCGCGAGCGTGGCCATGAGGTTTCTCCAGATCAGGAACTATATCAGGCTATTCTGATTAGCAGTCTAAGTCACTTCACAACCCCTCAACCAATTCTACACAAAAAAATCCTTCTATCCGTTGCTCCGTTGCGACGCCGACGTGCGCGAGCGTGGAAATGAGTTTTCTCCAGATCCCTCGGGAACTATGCTAATGCTACGGGAGATATGCTAATAAGTAAATTATGTCATTTCCCACTGCCTCAATCATCTCTGTGCAAAAAATCACAACCATCCATCGTTCCGTTAAGTTCCCTTAGGAACATCATCGGACTATGATATTTTCACGGGATAAAAAGTAGCCTATGTTCGTCCCCGTGACACGGGTACCTGTATGCCAAATTTCATCAAGATTGGTCGAGGTTTTGAATCGTGAAAAGGTAATAAACGAGCACAGTTTCCCATTTATAATATTAGTAAGGATAATGAAAGTACGTGATTCACGCTCACAAGGTTCAATCAGATGAACTTTCGCGGTTGTCCCTCTCTGTCCAAGATATTTTATATCCTCGTCTCCTATCAAACAACCGTCTTGACGTTTTTGAAGTTTTAAAATTAAACTTTTATTACATCGGCTCACATTTTTTCGTCTGTGTGTTGCATGTCGCATGACGGTCGCTTTCGTCTGACGGTATGATCGTTTCGTCCTCTGTACCGTAGCGAGAGCAGCCTGATCGTTTCGTCCTCTGTAAAGTTTCACTTTTACCGTGGTTTCATAAAACCACACACTTATTTTGTATGAAACTCAGCATGCTCTCTGTCTGAGTCTGAGCTTTTGGCACTCAGACTCGGACAGAGAGCATATTTTGTTTGCAGCCCACGGTGTCCCCACTGTTGGGGCACGAGTCTCTTCCCAAACTCTGCCAGACTCCACACACGGAGGTAAAGGCAGGTTCGGTGGAGATTGTAGTTGTGATAAGAACTCTGACAGGGGGGCATAACGAGTACCGTCTCGTCTATATGTCAAAAACAAATAACATGGTGAAATGCAACCGTATCGCATCATAAATAAATGCTTGTAATACAACAGACATGGTTCGCTACTCGTATCACCTAGGCTAAGTGTAGCTCCTCGTGTAGGTGGGCCGCCACTCGCCACTCGCCACTCGCCACTCGCCACTCGCCACGTGCAAAGAGGACGCTTGGTTCTGCATTTCCACGTAGGCAATGAGTATGCTTTACGTGACCGTTTGTTGTTTTTACTCAAAACAATAATCGGTTTATTTACGTCACCCAGTAGGTTCACAATGGAAAAAACACATTTTTGATGTTTTACTTTACCTGCTTATAAAAATAGTAGCTATTTATTACAAATTAACAAAGTTATTATAAGTAAAACAAAAATGCTCAGTTACGAGTGTTTTATATATTTGTCAGAGGGGACACATTAAGCTTGAGCGATGCAAGCGTCCAATGTCCGCCAAGTTTCTAAAATAAAAATTTAAATAACCCCCGACAAAAAACCGTTAAAAAGTGAAATATAATATTTTTTGGCCCTTTAAGTTTAATATAGGTATGTAAGTAGTAATATTTTGATCTAAGATTCGTCGCTTAGGGGATTCAAGATTCAAAATTCTAGATATTTATTCAAAATAGGTGCAAATTACACTCTTTCTGATAGTCATAGAATACGGGGACCGCTAAGTTGTGAAATTTTTAGTAATTAGTTTGTAGTAAAATTTGTAGTAAAGTAAAACAGTTTTATTCGGTTTTTATTTCATTTATTTAGCGGTCTCCCAACGCGACGACTCTTAGATCAAAAAATAACCACTTATATTAAACTTAAAGTGCCAAAACATAATATACCATGAGAATGCTACCATGCAGCATCAGGTCAAGGTTACCATGTTCAATCTAACACCTATTCATTGAGACTATTCCAATGAGCCCAAACACGAAACCTCTGCTGTAAATTGGCGACAAGTTGGGTATGCTACAAATTCCAGAAGATGTTGCAGAGTCAGGTCAAAGTTACTATGTTCTATCTAAAACCTGTTCATTGAGACTATTCCAATGAGCCCAAACATGATACCTTTGATGTAACTTGGCGAGGAGTTGGGTATGCTGCAAATTTCTGAAGATGCTGCAGTATCAGGTCAAAGTTACCACGTTCTATCTAAAACCTATTCATTGAGACTATTCCAATGAGCCCAAACACGATGCCTCTGCAGTAAGTTAGTGAGGAGTTGGGTATCCTGTAGTTTCCAGGAGATGCTGCAGCATCAGGTCAAGGTTACCATGATTTTTCGATATTATTATTATAGTATCAAGGCACCAAATTTTGAATCGATCAGACATGTACCTATAAGTTGCCTACATCCCTTCATTACCTAGATGAGAGCTGACGACAATTCTTTTAAGAACTAAGACGCCACAGACACACGTTAAACTTATAACTCCCCCCCTCTTTTTGGGTCGGGGGTTAAGAAGACTGTGAACCCACGGGGAAAATTCGACTTTTCATACAAACGGCGATAACGATTTTCACCTCTTAAATGTTAACCGATTTGGATCAATTTTTGATAGGTTGTCAGTCAGAAAAAACCAAGCTATGCTTATATACGTTTCGTTTTTTTTAATTACTGATTATATTATATGTATATAAAAAAGTTAGTTTTGTATGAAAACACGTAAACGACTTTAACGAACGTTTGTTTATCGAAAAAAAAACGTATAAACCTAGCTTTTGTTCTGACTGACTACCTAACAAAAATTAGTCCAAATCGGTTAACATTTGAGAGGTGAAAATCGTTATCGCCGTTTCTATGAAAAGTCGCACCTTCACAATCCTCTTAAGAAGGCGACACCGGCTGGTGTTATATTACACGAACAATTTGAAAACTTACAATTTGGCATCGAGGTAGGTTATTACAAAGGAAAAATTCGAAAAACGGTCAAGTGTGAGTCGTACTTGTGTGAGTGTACGTAAGGGTTCCGTATACCACTACTCAGTAAAATATGTAGACCACTTCCAGGTAACTCATAAACTTTAAATTTGCCACCGAGAAAAGTTAAAAGGCGTACTTATACAAAGAAAAAAAATCTAAAAACTGGCCAAGTGCGAGTCGGACTTGCGAAATTAGGGTAAGGATTACCACTACTATTTATCAAAATTACAGACTGTTTCCGGGTGACTGAGAAACTGGTTTGTCATTTAGGTAGGTTGATAGGAATATACAAAGGAAAAAGAAAAACTGGCCAAGTACGAGTCGGACTCACGAAATTTGGGTTTCGTACCACCACTACTCATGGAATAATTTATATAGACCACTTCCAGGTGACTTTTTAATTTAAGGTTTGGAATCGAAATAAGTTTATTGGGTGTATTGAGTTAAAAATTCAAAAACTTCGCTAAACTTAAGTAGCAGTGGGCGAGGCACATACTCGTAGGTCATAAACAGATGGTTGTTGGGGTAGTTAAGTTCTCCAGTGGCGACCATGCTCCGTAAGACGTAACGTAGGCAGGCCTCCCACTCGGTGAACTGACGACCTTGTGAAGGTTGATGCAGGCAGCGTACAGACCCTTTCGATGTAGAAATCCTTGGAGGCCTCTGTTCAGCAGTGAACGTCTTTCGGCTGATATGATGATACTAGGTAGTCGCCTGTAAAATAGGTCAACCAAATGAGATACAATAAACCGAGGTAGGTGAAAAATGGGGGAACAAAAACTTAGCGTTTAAGGTGGCCCTGCTGCCAAAGCTTAGGGGGAGTTTAGTGGGTAGTGCGGTCTTGGGCCTGTGCAGTGTGCATATTTATTTATATGTACCTTATGTATATAATGGGTACGTATGCATATAGGCGCAGGGCTGTGAGTCCCACATAACCAGTTCAGCCGGCTGATACTGCGTATGCCTAAATGCATTCTCCTCCTCCCCTCCACCGCAGTCCGAGGGAAAAAAAAACAAAATTGTAGTGCCAAAAGATAAAAATACTCCTGTATAATTTTAATCGAAAAAAATTAACGCTTTTAGATCCCCCTATTCTGTGATGTCTTTAATTTAGCGCGCTACGGTAGCTACGAGGGTCTACGAGTTGCGTAGCTCTTACCACGCTACTCGTGGGGGCTGAGCCCCTGAGCCTCTAAGCCGCCCGTAGCGCGAGCACATTCAATCATTAGGGCGCTACGCTAGCTACGAGCACAGAATAGAACAGTTCTACGAGTTGCGTAGCTCTAACCACGCTACTCGTCGGGTGCTGAGCCACGCTGAGCCCTTGAGCCTCTGAGCCGCCCTTAGCGCGGGCACATTCAATCATTAGGGCTATGACAAAAATGAGTTGACATTTGAACATGCTCCGTGGACCGGGATATGATGGATAGAACATACATTAGGGATTTGATATATGCTAGTACCACCGCCTGGCTAGCTACCACCATCTTATCTAAGTCTTGCCGCCAAACATCGGTGTTAACAACATTGATGTGTTCCGGCTTGAAGATAAGGTAGCCAGTTCTCCATTGCGTTGGGGAGTCTTGGTAAGCCCGCTTCCATCTTCGGCATCATCGTCACTTACCATCAGGTGAGATGATGCCAAGGGCTTACTAATTGAGAATAAAAAAAATACAGGTACTTACAGAATAGTTATGACAGTAGGTATTATGTAGAGATCAGGATATTTTCGCTGGTAATTGGTGTTTGTAATAGGATTAAATGATATAAAATATGTGCCTGCCTACTAAATACACTAAATACATGATAAGATATAAAATGTGATTAATGTGACGTTTTCGGGATTCCCTCCGATCGTGAAACAGAGACGGAATAATCCGCATGCCAAGCAAAGATAACTGACATTGTTAACAAACAACTTTACTTACAAAATATAAAAAAGAAGAAAGAAATCACGTAACATGCATACAATAAAACCGGTCAAGTGCTCTCGGATTTGCTCTCGCAGGGTTCCGTACCAAAACGTCTTCGTAAATCAACTATACAGGGTGGCCAAAGAAGACACGTCCATAAATATTTTTGGATGCCATATATCTAGGGAATCGCCTCCATGTATGTTCCGCGAAAGTCTACAATTTTCGGTTTTCAGTTTTTTTCTAAAAAAATATATTTGTATTAAAAGTCCACATTGATGTAAGTTTACAAAAAAAAATCGTCATACAGAACAACTTTTTCATTTAAAGTAAAAAAAATACAAACTGATAATCATATAAGCCGAAGGATGTCGACTGCTGGACATAGGCTAAAACCAGGATAGTTGCCCCAGTGTTATAGTTGCCCCGATTGTAATTACTTTAGTTTCGCGGATGAATCGTATGCTATTTTACTAATCTATCGAAATATTCTCCAATTACCACTAAGTTGACCGTGTCTCATGTGTCTGTGCGATAGCATTAGAATGCAAAATGCGATTAAAGTTTTTGCGGGGTAGATGTCCTGTTTCTCGACGGGGCATCTATCCTAAACGTAATTTACATGGATTAGGCAACTATCCCCTATGTGGGATATATGTTCCAAAACATAGAGGTCCGCAAAAATCGCTAATACTCTAAAATATTAAAGATAATGTATTTTACTTTTCATAAATTTGTAGATAAAAAAACCAAAGTACCGGCCAGTTTTACAAATAAAGAATTTTGCTTTTTGTACTGGAAGATATAGAGTGATTCTAAAAAGTGTGGCAACTATCCGGCTTTTACCCTAGGCCTCCCCCAAGGATTTCCACGACGTCCGGTTCTGCGCTTCCCGAACGCTACCCAACCGAGTTGGATTCGACGATTGATCTCTTTCTTTAAGTTGGGCCTATACCTACGAGTAACTGGACTGTTTGTATCAGGTACAAATATTTGGCAACATCGTCCAGTGTAGAGCCTGCAACCTTCAGAAGGGTAGGTGCGACACGGACGTTAATCATAATTTTCGTCTTGTCCATGTTCATTCTAAGACATACTTGTTGAGAGGTTCTACTGAGGCCATCGAGAATTGTGCCTAAAGTCGTCCGTAGTCTCAGCCATGACCACGATATCGTCAGCGATCGAAGGTGGGTGATGTACTCGCCGTTGGTAAGCTTAAAAACATCTTCCAGGGCGGCGGTGAACTGTTTTGGAGATATGACGTCTCCCTGTCTCACCCCTCGCTGCAGCCGGATAGGTTCCGAATTTTGGTCCTGGAGGCGAACCGACATGGTGGCGTTTTCATACAAACATTTCGGACCTCGCTATATCAATAGTCAATTTGGCACCGCTGGAACACAGCCCAAGTCTCGACCTAATCAATGGCATTCTCATAGTCCATGAACGCTAAGCACAGTGGCTGATTGTACTCTTCGGTCTTCTGTATAATCTGCCGCAGCGTATGTATGTGGTCTATGGTATGTGTGACCTTTTTGGAAACTGGCTTGTTTGGGAGGCTGGAAGTAGTCAAACCTGCGTGCGAGACGATTCGTAATGACTCTTGAAAACAGCTTGTACACATAGCTAAGATTGAGATGGGTTTGTAGTTCTTCCGCAAGGTATTGTCGCCCTTTTTGAAGAAAAGCACGACCACACATCTATGCCATGGTTAACTGACCTGAAGCACGCCCATTACCTGGATGGGATTGGGTCAGTCTTGAAATACTTTTGACAATGGCGTTCGCCACTAGCCCTACACCAACAACCGACCCGGACTGCCCCCGTATGTGGAGTGGAGTATGGCCTAATGTTCCCGAGTTTGGGAAGAGAGCCGTGCCCCAGAGCAGTGGGGAAGTTTAGGTTGCTATCAATCACCATTCGCGAAACCAAACCACTCTTACTCGTACATCTGTGTTCTGATTGCGAAGGGAATGGAAAGGTGTCACAAAAGTGATTTTGTCTAACGTGAAACGGAAGAGTAATCATCGAATGGGCCAAAATGACTGAAAATGGAGCGATTGCGTGCGTTCATCAGATAAGCCCACGGCCAGCTGGCCTGCCATGCCAGTGTGATTGCGATAGCGTGATTTATTATATTTATTGCCTAGTTGTTCAAGTTACTTTCTATTTTTCACGATCTCTTTAATGGGAACACAAATTTTCTTTTAACCCGAGTGCCCAAAAAGGGGGGGTAATGTGTTTTGTATGTATTTGTGTCTGTTTCTTTGGCTGAGCCTGTAGCTTGGCTTGATGGGTTTTGAAGAGCGGGGTGTCGTTAGATTCGTCTTGACCCCTTGATTAACTTAGGATTTTTAGCAGTCGGGTTTTAATTAAATTGGTTACGTTATTCATCTTTTTTCATCGAAAATTCTGGGAGAAGACAGAGAAGCGTATAGCTCACAGGCCAGGAATGGCGCGCAGCGATGTTTAATCCTGGGAGTAGAACAGGCGTATAGTTCACAGGATGGGGTTGGAGCGCAGAGATTTTTAATCCTGGGAGTGGATTAGGCGTATAGCTCGTAGGGCGGGGGTGGCGCGCAGCGATGTTTAATCCTGGGAATAGAACAGGCGTACAACTCACAGGGCGGGGGTGGCGCGCAGAGATGTTTAATCCTGGGAGTAGAACAGGCGTATAGCTCACAGGGCAGGGGTGATTCAAGATATTTATTAAAAATAGGTGCAAATTACACTCTTTCTGATAGTCATAAAATAATGATTACATAATTTCATTTGTAATAAATCAAGAAAGAAACAATCATTAGTTAATAACGTCAAAATAAATACAATCCGTAATATAAAAAAAATGACATTAGAACATGAAAACAATATGACACGAGAAGTTATAGGTACATCAAAATTATTGAATGTTATGAACGCCTTTGACGTGTGTAGGCCAGTTCACACGGACAGCACCCGGTCACGAGTATAACGCGAGAGTCAGCCATCGCTCCTCTCAACCATATTATAGGTAAAGGAAAGACTCGGCTCCGGATGCGCCACCATCCGCACGAACATTTAAGCGAGCGTGCACCACTCATGTCAATGCTAAGATAAAAATATTAATTAAAAGAAGTACTACTTATACTTGTCATGTCTTGTCGCTTTCACGTCAATTCTTAGTTTGATTTTCATTTTATTACTATTTAACAGGATTAGTAGCGTTGATAGAAGAAACACTGTCTACCCATACATTTTTGTCAATTAAATATTCGGATGTCTTATAATAACCTTTTTTACAAAGAGTTCTTTTGACACAATTTTTAAACTGTTTTTTTGACAAATTTAAGACATCAAAAGGTAATTTGTTATACATGAGTGTGCATTGACCCACAAATGACTTATTGATTTTGCTAAGTCTGGTATAAGTTACTTGAAGTTTATTCCTATTCCGAAGATTACGACTGTGCCTGTCACTATTCAGTGAAAAGAGATGCAGATTTTTACGAACATACATTATATTTTTATAAATGTACTGACAGGGGAAAGTCAGTATATTAATATCTTTGAACTTATCTCGGAGCGACTCCGAGAACGCATTCCATAAATCGCGCGAACCGCTCTTTTTTGCTAAACAAATATGGTATTTATATCAGCTGCATGTCCCTACAAAAGTATCCCATAAGACATAATGGAAGTAGCTGAAATATACCAGTCTTGCGGTGTCTATGTCTGTAAGGAGCCTGATTTTTTTAACTGCGTATGCGGCTGAGCTAAGCCTGCCTGCTAGCGTTTCTATATGAGGGCCCTATTGAAGCTTTGAATCAACAGTTAAACCTAGAAACACGCTTTGATTTACAAATTCTAATATATTACCAGCTAAGGATACATTGTTGTTTACTTCAATAACATTAAGTAATGTGAATTTAATACATTTGGTCTTTTTTGCGTTTAAGGCTAAGTTATTTATAGTAAACCAATTGTATACTTTTGAAAGAGTGTCGTTTATTTCGTCAGACATATCAGTTTTTCTGTCAACCTTAAAAACTAGCGATGTATCATCCGCAAACAACACAACTTTCGACAGTGATTCAACCATGAATGGTAGATCATTAATATAAACTAAAAAAAGGAAAGGTCCTAAAATAGAACCTTGAGGGACACCCATCTTAACCCGAGTACCCATTGATTTCGTATTATTTATTTGTACTTTTTGTATCCTATTAATTAAATACGATTCTAAAAGATCTAGAGGCGCGCAGAGATGTTTAATCCTGGGAATGGATTAGGCGTATAGCTCGCAGGGCGGGGGTGGCGCGCAGAGATGTTTAATCCTGGAGTAGATTAGGCGTATAGCTCGTAGGGCGGGGGTGGCGCGCAGAGATGTTTAATCCTGGGAGTAGAACAGGCGTACAGCTCACAGGGCGGGGGTGGCGCGGAGAGATTTTTAATCCTGGGAAGGGATTAGGCGTATAGCTCGCAGGGCGGGGGTGGCGCACAGCGATGTTTAATCCTGGAGTAGAACAGGCGAATAGCTCACAGGGCGGGGGTGGCGCGCAGAGATGTTTAATCTTGGAGTAGAACAGGCGTATAGCTCGCAGGGCAGGGGTGGCGCGCAGAGATTTTTCATCCTGGGAGTAGAACAGGCGTATAGCTCGCAGGGCGGGTTGGCGCGCAGAGATGTTTAATCCTGGAGTAGAACAGGCGTATAGCTCACAGGGCGGGGGTGGCGCGCAGAGATGTTTAATTTTGGAGTAGAACAGGCGTATAGCTCGCAGGGCGGGGGTGGCGCGCAGAGATGTTTAATCCTGGAGTAGAACAGGCGTATAGCTCGCAGGGCGGGGGTGGCGCGCAGAGATGTTTAATCCTTGGAGTAGAACAGGCGTATAGCTCACAAGGTAGGTCTGGCGCGGAGATGTTTAATCCTTGGAGTAGAACAGGCGTATAGCTCACAAGGTAGGTGTGGCGCGGAGATGTTTAATCGTTGGAGTAGAACAGGCGTATAACTCACAGGGCGTGGGTGGCGCGCAGAGATGTTTAATCCTGGAGTAGGACAGGCGTATAGCTCGCAGGGCGGGGGTGGCGCGCAGAGATGTTTAATCCTGGAGTAGAACAGGCGTATAGCTCACAAGGTAGGTGTGGCGCGGAGATGTTTAATCCTGGGAGTAGAACAGGCGTATAGCTCACAAGGTAGGTGTGGCGCGGAGATGTTTAATCCTGGGAGTAGAACAGGCGTATGGCTCACAAGGTAGGTGTGGCGCGGAGATGTTTAATCCTTGGAGTAGAACAGGCGTATGGCTCACAAGGTAGGTGTGGCGCGGAGATGTTTAATGCTTGGAGTAGAACAGGCGTATAGCTCACAAGGTAAGTGTGGCGCGGAGATGTTTAATCCTGGGAGTAGAACAGGCGTATAGCTCACAAGGTAGGTGTGGCGCGGAGATGTTTAATCCTGGGAGTAGAACAGGCGTATAGCTCACAAGGTAGGTGTGGCGCGGAGATGTTTAATCCTGGGAGTAGAACAGGCGTATAGCTCACAAGGTAGGTGTGGCGCGGAGATGTTTAATCCTGGGAGTAGAACAGGCGTATAGCTCACAAGGTAGGTGTGGCGCGGAGATGTTTAATCCTGGGAGTAGAACAGGCGTATAGCTCACAAGGTAGGTGTGTCGCGGAGATGTTTAATCCTGGGAGTAGAACAGGCGTATAGCTCACAAGGTAGGTGTGGCGCGGAGATGTTTAATCCTTGGAGTAGAACAGGCGTATAGCTCACAAGGTAGGTGTGTCGCGGAGATGTTTAATCCTGGGAGTAGAACAGGCGTATAGCTCACAAGGTAGGTGTGGCGCGGAGATGTTTAATCCTGGGAGTAGAACAGGCGTATAGCTCACAAGGTAGGTGTGGCGCGGAGATGTTTAATCCTGGGAGTAGAACAGGCGTATAGCTCACAAGGTAGGTGTGGCGCGGAGATGTTTAATCCTGGGAGTAGAACAGGCGTATAGCTCACAAGGTAGGTGTGGCGCGGAGATGTTTAATCCTGGGAGTAGAACAGGCGTATAGCTCACAAGGTAGGTGTGGCGCGGAGATGTTTAATCCTGGGAGTAGAACAGGCGTATAGCTCACAAGGTAGGTGTGGCGCGGAGATGTTTAATCCTGGGAGTAGAACAGGCGTATAGCTCACAAGGTAGGTGTGGCGCGGAGATGTTTAATCCTGGGAGTAGAACAGGCGTATAGCTCACAAGGTAGGTGTGGCGCGGAGATGTTTAATCCTTGGAGTAGAACAGGCGTATAGCTCACAAGGTAGGTGTGGCGCGGAGATGTTTAACCCTGGGAGTAGAACAGGCGTATAGCTCACAAGGTAGGTGTGGCGCGGAGATGTTTAACCCTGGGAGTAGAACAGGCGTATAGCTCGGAGGGTAGGGGCGGCGCGTAGAGATGTTAAATCCTGGGTGTGAACAGGCATATTATACTCGTAGCTCACACGGCAGGGGTAGCGCATAGCGATGTTTTAATCCTTGGAGTAGAACAGATGCATAGCTCACACAGGGGCAGGGGTAGCGTGTACCAATTTATCATATACATATTATGTAGTGCTAAGCAAGGTACGCGTCTTTTAAATGGCTTCATATAGAAATTTTTGGTGGGCTTTTCCTTCAGTTATTGGTAATAAAAACATTAAAAAAAAGTATCACTTTTGGTTATTAAATGTGTAAGTTGTTAGCTGTTAGAAACAGCCACAAAACGTTGGCTTATCTTCATCATCATATCAGCCGGAGGACGTCAACTGCTGGACATAGGCCTCCCCCAAGGATTTCCACGACGACGACCGGTTCTGCGCTACCCGCATCCAGCGGCTTCCCGCGACCTTCACCAGGGCATCGGTCACCGAGTGGGAGGCCTGCCTACGCTACGTTTTCCGGTGCGCGGTCGCCACTCGAGATTTTTCTGTCCCAACGTCCATCCGTTCTTATCTTCATAATTTAATAATACTATAGTACTCGTATGTATACTTACAGGCGTAAAAAGTACGTAAAAAGTACGTAAGTGATATTTGAATCTAGGAAAAATATGTGTATATAAATCTATTTAAAAGTTTCAGTGAATAGTAACCATAGGGTGAAACCAATTTTTTGCCAAAATTGTATTTTTCCAAGACGTATGCTAGAGACGATTCTGAATCACCCACATTAACACTCGTACTTACATCCTATAAGGGTGTGTTTACCGCCCCCGCCTTCCCCCGCACAAGGAAGAGCAATCGGAAAAATCCCACACTCTACAGCTCTCCCATAGAAACAGAGATAAGATAAGACAGCGGAGAGATCTTCCGCACAGCGCGGGGAAACAGATTATCACCGGCTTGTTGTGACTGCCGTTGTTTGGATACAAAAGTTCAAGGACGCGTTAAGGGATCCGAGGGTTGGGGGGGTGCGGGAAGGGCAGAATAGGCGTCGCCTGGGCGGGGCTCGCGCCAGAAATAGACTCGGCAACATGGTTTGTCAACACACGCCCACGCAGAGCGGGGCAGGCGGGGCGGGGCGGGGGGGTGTAGGGTGCGATGTGGTGGGGTTCGGTGAAACGCCGCTAGATTGCGGTGTCGGTCGCTACGCTTAACTGTTGTTAGACCGGTTGTTAGGTCGGAGTGGAAGCACTTGAGGGTAAATTCCTAATCATGATAATTAGGATGACTGTACAAGTGCACAAGCCATTAGGAATATTGAATTGTATAGAAATTTTAAAGTTAAAGGGCTTGAGAAGGTAGCATGTAAAGATTTTATTTTTCAGTTACTAGAAGATTTATTTTTAGTACTAGGTGTCCCGGCGAACTACGTTCCACCTTACACTACACTATAATACCCTACCCTACCCTACACTACACTACATTACCCTACCCTACTCTACCCTACCCTACCCCTACACTACCCTACCCACTACACTACACTACCCTACCCTACCCTACCCTACCCTACACTACACTAACCTACCCTACCCTGCCCTACCCTTTCAGTCAACGCGCGCGGGCGGAGCGAGCGTGCCGCGGCAGCGGCCGGCGAAGCGCCACGGGACATCGCTCACGTATACAAATTCTGTTACAAAATTTTTTTTTGATTATATTATATTTAATCTAACCTAACCTTACCTAAAAGGTAAGGTTAGGTTAAATTAGGTTAGGTTATACGCAGCACTCCTTTGTTCTATGAAGACGTATTTTTTCGATTACGTACATAACCTATGCTTCAACCGGCATTCTAGGTAAAGTGTAAAATTGTTTAAACATTGAATATCATTTCATACATTGCCTGAACGACCCCGGCATTCTATACATTTTCCAGGTATTGTATAGAATGCCTGCATTATACACATTGCCTATAACATATATAGATAATAGGTTGCAAAAAGTTTAACGGCCCACCCGATGGGAAAGTGGCTGCCGCCGCCTGCAGGCATCTGCAACACTTGACATCACTTGAGGCGTTATCCAGTGCTTTGCCCATAGCTTTAGTATATTATACTAGTGTTAGATGAGCGAGGGCGAGACCAAAAACATAAAAAACCTGTTTGCGTGTAATGTGCATGTACAAGGCTAAAAAAACAGTGATAAAAGAATGGTACATGGCCGAAATTAATGTAGGACTTGTTATTATTATTATTTGTTTTTTTCGAATCTTGGAGTATTAATAAGTATGACTTCCATATTATCTTTTCAAACACATTTATGTACAAAAGTTATGTGGTAAAGCATTTTATACAGCAAATAATTTTATAAGTACCTACTTTCCTACATGTGAAATTATAAATAGTATGAGTTTCCTTTGTTCACAAAATACGTCTTCTAAAGAACAAATCACACGTGAAATCCCGAGATTTTTGATAAATAACCGAGATTAGTTCAGTTGACATCTGTCGCCAGGTTCATACAGGCTGAACAACATAACTTTACTCATAGCGAGATTCTCTATATAACTCGCTCTAACATACGCGTGTACTATTTTGTATTGCCAATCTAGCGGTATAAATGCCAATCCTTCAAAAACATTTTTTATGTATAATTGATAAGCCCTTGGCATCATCTCACCTGATGGTAGTGACGATGATGCCGAAGATGGATGCAGGCCTCCCAATATTTCCCAACGAAATGGGAAACGGCTACCTTATCTTCGTGCCGGAACACATCATGCTGTTAATATTGATGTTTGGCGGCAAGACTTAGGTAAGATGGCAGTAACTAGCCAGGCGGGCTTATAGAAAATGCCCTACCACCAACCAAACCGAGTCTCAAGTAAATGTTATAAACCCCGCCGGGAATCGAATTCGCGACCTCTTGGTGTGATGCAAATGGACTAACCATTACGCCACGGAGGCGATTAAAACCGCTTTAATCAATTCTTATTTTAATCCCTTCTTGAAGAATCCCATCACATAGTCACAGTGAAAAGAACCCATACATTCGGCCAACAAACATGTCTAGACAGGACCATCGTACGAGGGTGAGGGGGGAGGTCGATCCCAAATGGCTGCTATAGTCACCGTTGTTCAGCCGTTTAGGACAATTCGATTGTTGTTGTCTTTGACGCAAACATCAAAAGCATTGGATCACCTTATGGTTTCTTCACTAGCACTGCGCTGTAGTCTTTCGGGTGAGCCTCGGAGAGGGCTCTTTCCACATCCTCAGGGTTCTCGGAAAGAAATACCTCGCAAACCGCGCGCCTCAACACCAATTTAGCTTCAACTGATGGGAGAAATTCCACTCCGATGGCGAGCGGTGCGGTGATGTATAGGCATCATCTGGAACAGCTCCATAGAGCACATGCCGAGCCGTTGTACATAGACGGTAGAACACACTTGGAGAGGTAAAGTTCTTATTACGATATGGCACTTCTCCCGAGATATAGTTCGGGCCGGGGCTCATCTGTACTCATCATATCAGCCGAAGGACGTCCACTGCTGGACAAAAGCCTCTCCCAAGGATTTCCACGACGACCGGTTCTGCGCTGCACGCATCCAGCAGCTTCCCGCGACCTTCACTAAGTTATCGGTCCACCGAGTTTGAGGCCTGCCCACGCTACGCTTTCCAGTGCGCTGTCGCCACTTGAGAAATTCACTACCCCAACGGCCATCTGTTCTACGAGCTTTGTGCCCCGCCCACTGCCACTTAATTTTAGCAATTCTAAGAGCTATGTCGGTTACTTTGGTTCTCCTACGGATCTCCTCGTTTCTGATTCGATCACGCAAAGAAACTCTGAGCATAACACGCTCTATTGCCCTTTTGGTGACCTTGAGCCTTCTTATAAGGCCCATAGTAAGCGACCATGTCTCAGTTCCGTATGTCATCATTGTAAACAGGCCTTAGGACACTGCGGTATTTGAGACGTGAAGATATTGCGAAGCTTCCCGAACGCTGCCCAGCCGAGTTGGATTCGACGATTGATCTTTTTCTCGATGTTTGACTATTGACTGTTTGTCCCAGGTATACATACTCGGCAACAGTTTTCGAGTGTAGAGCCTCCGCCTCCGACCTTCAGAGGAGTAGGTGCGACACGGACGTTTGACATAATTTTCTTCTTGTCCATGTTAATTCTTAGACCTACTTGTTGAGAGGCTCTACTGAAGCCATCGAGCATTGTGATCGTCCATAGTCTCAGCCATAACCACGATATCGTCAGCGAATCGAAGGTACTGTACTAATGTACTCGCCGTTGATATTGATGCTAAGTTCACCCCGGTCTAAAAGTTTATAAACATCTTCCGGGCGGCGGTGGTGAACAGTTTCGGAGATAAGACGTCTCCCTGTATCACCCCTCGCTGCAGCTGGATAGGTTCTGAATTTTGGTCCTGTAGGGGAACCGACATGGTGACGTTTTCATACAAACACTTCAGTACCTCGCTGTATCGATAGTCAATTTGGCACCGCTCGCGCTGGAGAGACCATAACACAGCCTAAGTTTCGACCGAATCAAAGGCTTTCTCATAGTCCACAAACGCTAAGCATAGTGCTGAATGTACTCTTCGGCTTTCTGTATAATCAGCGGCAGCGTATGTATATGGTCTTTGGTACTGAATCTTTTCGGAAGCCGGCTTGTTCAAGTGGCTGGAAGTCGTCAAACCTGCGATTGAGACGATTCGTAATGACTCTAGAAAATAGCTTGTAGACATGGCTCAGAAGTGAGATGGGTTTGTAGTTATTCAGCAGAGTATTCTCGCCCTTTTTTAAGAAAAGCACGACCAGATTTCTATGCCATGCTTTAGGCGTTTCTTATCTACTTTCTTATCTCGTACAGGCTGACGTCCGGGATATCTTCGATATAGTGTCGGGTTAGTCTGGCTCTTGGGTCTTTAGCTAGATCGCTGACAGGCAGACGTGTGGTCGTGTATAATTGTCCGTAGAATTTCTCAACTTTTTCCAGCAGCTCAGTCTTAGACGATAAGATTCTGCCATCCGCAGTCTTCAGCTTGGTCAGTTGGGTTTGTCCAACAGACAGATCTGTCGCGAACACTTTTGAGTCTTTGTTGTTATCAATCGCCTCTAATACATTTTGTATTAATACTGGCGCAAATCGCAAGTCAATCTGCGTGTTTAGTGGCCGATACTGAGTAGCGTCTTCCTCTGTTAATTTCAGAGGTGAAAGTTTCCACACAACAATGTTTTTCTTCAAATATAACACATTGGCCGGTCCGGGATTGGAACCCAATGCCTCTGACTATTATACCGTCGGTCGTGCCACTCGACTCTTATCTGAGCCGAGATTGAAATCCCAGATGCGCTCAACTCGACGGAGTGATGATGCCATTATGTAGTGGTGAATATTGAACTAGACCTAGTTTACGTAGGTGGGTATGTAAATAAATTATACCTTTTTTAGGGTTCCGTACCCGAAGGTAACGGGACCCTATTACTCAAGCCTACGCCATCCGTGGGTTCGACCTTTAAAGAAGAGCTGTAACTTTTGAGCCGTAATAGGTAGAAGGTTGAGATTTTTACAGATTGTGTGTTATGTTATGGCGATCTCCTATTATATCTATAAGAAAGTAGGTTTTGCCCGCGGCTTCATATACGCGTTGATATTGTTTTTATGATTGTAATCGTGGGTGCATCATTCGAATCGTGGCTCATGGTCTTGAGTTCATACAAAATTCCCATAGAAAAAAGCACTTTTATTTTTCCCTGATTTTTAATTCTTATGGGCAACTTTTCGAATTTTTCTTTACATAAAAACCTTATTTGGACTATTACAAACATTTTAAAAATTTGCCTAATCGGTTTAGCTGTTCTCAAGTGATGCGCTTATCAACGAACATAATTTTTTATTTATTTATACATGGTGTAACAAAATTGGTGTAGGTTCCGTTAACTGCGGCTTTTACTCATCATACTGAACAACATTTGTCATACAAATCGATCAGCCGCTCGACCAATTTTGTGCATTGTTGTACGAAGGTTCCAATTATTTTTTTTGAGAATTGGCTATGGGTTCCTCGGGAAAAGTTGTTCAGTATGATGAGTAGAAGCCCCAGTTAATGGGATTTACACCAATTTTGTTACATCCTGTATAATATAGATAGTCGACCAACTTAAGGTGTGCCGTTAGATTTCTATGAATTCAAGATTTTCCATACAATTCTTCTCTTTAGACCGCTAGATTTTGCCAACGGCTTCGCTCGCGTGAATATAGTTTCTATGACTATTTTCGAGGGTGCGCAGTGGGCGAGCCGCAAGCGGCTCGCGAGCGTGAAAAAAAGTAGTCTTTGTGTTAATGCAGGTCCTAATCTGTCTACCTACTAGACATGTGCGCCGATGCCGAAATATTCGGCGGCGGCGTAGAGGTAGAATTTGGTCGGCGGCGGCGTAAATAGCGGCGTAAACGGCGTCGTAAATGGCGGCATTAATTACACAAAAAACAGGGAGAATCGGAAGTAAAATTAATAAAAAAAACGTTGTCATAAAAATTGATATAAGATATGAAAAGAAACGTTAAAGTCGCAATAAAATATGGCACAAAAATAATTTGCTTTGGTAATTTGGTTACGAATAACGTACTTACAAATTGTAAGTTACAATCTTATATTTATGTCTCCAAGGAGACAAATGCGCTACTGGCCAGAACATTGCAGTAACACAGTAAGTGTTCCATTGAATCTGTATCCACACAGGCCCTGCAGGTCGGGTTATTCATCGGACTGATTTTTTCAAGTGTGCGTTTGTAGCAAAATGACCTATCAACGCTCCTGTTACCGCTCTGACACGTGTCCTCCTGTTTCTCCAACTGTACTTGATTGCCCCTGTGGTTACCTCACCGATGAAGAGCTTGGAATCTTTGAGTCTAAGACATGTCAGTTTAGTCTTCATTCGGCCTGTTCCTTCTTATATTGCTTCTAGGGAGCCCTATTCCTGTTTCTGGACCATACATTGTAGACAGTGGTCCTATTCCAGCCACTTTGTCTGTTTCTTCGTTGCCTTCCATTCCTACATGTGCAGGGACCCAGACTAGTTGCAGTTTGTTGTGTTCACCCACCTCATTGAGGACCTTTAGATAATTTAGCAACAACCCAGAGTCGACCTTGTAGGGCTTTAGGCGCCTTTGTTTGGATCTGTATTTGAAGCGGATTTAGTAGCATTTCTTTCGATACAGCAAGTATTGTTGGAAATGATTCCCAAGCAAGTCAACCGCTGAAGTTTTGTTAGTATTTGCCTAATGTACCTAGAACCGTTGTAGGCCACCACAAAATGCTACCATAAGAAAGAATGGGCCTTACTATTATTGTGTATAGCCAGTATATGACTATGGGTTTTAAACCCCAAGTTCTTACCGTACGTAGATTTTAGCATACCGAAGACTTTTGTGGCCTTGGCCATGGTCCTTTCTACGTGCAGGTTCCACGTCAGTTTTTTATCCAGAGTCATGCCTAGATACTTAACGATCGTGGACTGTCCCATACAGTTTGAGAGTTTTTAAACCTTGTCGGTTTAATCGATAGGTGATATCCATCACACCACCTTTCAACTTTACGCAAGGCCTTTCACGAGTACATTATTCGCGATACTATGTTCGGGAATTTGACATTAATTATAATAACTAGATCGTCAGCATAACTAAACGTGTAGAAAGATCCGGTATTCAGTTGCTGCAGAAGCCACCTACAGAACGCCACCCTGCGGGCATCTTTTTGAAGTGGTAGCAGTAACCTTCTCCCCCAATAGTAAAGATGTTATGATTATCTTCCTAAGCATGCTATCTATCCATTTTCATAGCGTTTGGTCTAAACCATGGGAGATAGCTGCATTCTTGATTGCCTCCAAATTAGTGCGATCAAAGGCTCCTTCGATATCGAGGAAGGCAGCAGCACATACCTTCTGGTTTTCCAACGCACTTTCATCACGGTATACTACAAGATGAAGTGCTCTTTCAGTCATTTTACCAGACTGATATGCACATTGTAGTACACGAAGTGATTTTTTCCGCAAGGAACCCCTCCTTTATGTAGTTATCGACCAATTTTTCCAGAGCCTTCAGCAGAAATGATGAAAGGTTTATGGGTCTGTAGGACATCGGTTCATCGTAGCTCTCTGTTCCGGCTTTGGTAACCTTGACACGTTTTCAGATTTTTGTAATATATCCGAAGGCTATACACGCAACCTAGGCGAGCGTTGAACTTTTCGCCGTTCGCATCTTTTGCGCCGAATACGCCGATTTTTCTAAATGGTCAGCGGCTTCAAGTCCTGATCGGCGGCGGCGGTCACCGGCGCGGTGCGGCGCACATGTCTACTACCTACCAAATTTCAGCCAGATACGTTCAGTAGTTTTTGAGTGAAAGAGTAACAGACATCCATACATACATACTTTCACATTTATAATATTACTAGGATTAGTAGGATGATCAACGTGCGGATTTACATACATTTATTTTTCGAAAAGACTACGGAACCCTTACTTTGTGCGTGGTTGCACTCGCACTTGTCAACTTTTTTATTTATTAGCATCTAGTTAGCGACTGTCTATAGTCTCGCCTAATAGTCGAGGGTGTCGCTTTATTCCTCCAACTGCTTAATGTTTACATAACATGACTAATTAGTACTAACTAACTGAACCAAAATAAATTCTACATTAGGTATTATAACATATCCGCTAGATCAGTACGTCAATAAGGTAACTCATCAACATCATAAAATGCAAATTGCAATATCTCTGTTAAATATAGACACCGGTGTTTTGTTAACATTTACGTATCTCTCTACTGGTAGTTACACTTACACTCCATATAGGAAGTTATTTTTAGACGCTAAGTGTTTTTACAAGTGCACGACGCACTTGGAAAAGACCTTCCTGCGTGGGTTGTCATCGAAACAAAACAATTGCGAAACCAAACATGTGAGGCATTTGAGTTGAAAAGAATTCGTACTTATTTTTAGATTTGTTACATTTGGCAAAGGAGCTTGTTTTGTCGCCCGTTATCCAACTTGCGGGGTTGATTAAACGGTGCTCGGGGAAATGTCAAGCTTACCTTACACCTGCGAACACAAATTGCCGATCGCGTAATTAATCGGAGCTTTTTCGCCATTGCTGCCAGTGGTTAGAATATATTAACGTCTCTGGGTACTAGATCTTTTGAGGCAGTCTTTATTTTTCGTCTTTATTTTCTTTTTGATTTGAAATGCTAGTGCCAGTGCATTACAAATCTTCTCTGGAGTTCTTGACAGTATTTGCAGCAGCCTCATTCTGAGGTGAAACACCCGGTCACAGTGTCTATAAAACTGCACCCAGTGTAAGGCGGGTCTTCACGACCTTCTTCATTTAATTTTCTTGTTCTCCACATTGATCATATGCACCAGACGTTTTTCTTCAAAACTCACTACTTTTTGATACAAAACTTTAGCAGGAAACGTGCAAAAACGATAAAATAAAACTACGAATGCGTTAATCACAAATCCCGCCAAAAATTCATTGGTGCCAGTCTGCCAGCAGTGTGGCCACCAGTTTTGCCGGAGAAATTACAATAAGGCTATAAGGCCGCTTTTGCACTTTATGCATATTATTAATCGTAAGTCCTGTATTGTTTTTTTGCGTGCGCTAAAGTATATTTACTTACTTACAGTACAAATACGTTCTAAGTATCTATTAGTATAGGGTGTCGTGGGTGTGTACTGCAATGATCTCATTACACCCATCCATCGCATCTCCTTATGTGGACGTACTGCCCCGCGAGATTAAAAAGTCAAATTTAATTTATGATGACTCGCGTTTGGAATCCCTTCAGAATGATCTCTATATCATTCGTTATTTAGCTTTTGAACTGAATCAAAGTCCCAAACAAAAACCCTCAGATCCTCTCCATCATTTTTTAGAACGTCTGTACTCTAGACCAAATGCAGCAGCACGAAAAGTTAAAGAGTAATAGAAACAATTACGAAATTTTAAAAAACAAGTAATAGTTTATATCCAGAGCCTCCGACTGACTACGTAGCTCAGGGTGCCTCAGGTCAGGGTCCCACACAGGTCTGTGACAGTACCTACCACTGCTCGCTTTATACCTGCGTGCGGCGCCAAGCAGCTTGGTGTTGTCCGGCGAGTGGGGCGAGATAGCCAGCGAGATGACTGGCACACTCACCAATCATTCCATCTCAGTCCTCTAGAGTCGGCAAAGCATCTCCCCTGTCACGGTATTAACACTACGAATAATCATAGCACTCTGCCCTTGGTGAAGTGGTGGCACTTTTGTTCAGAGGCGGCGCGGCGATAGCCACTGTCCATGAGATGGGCCATCAATCTATTGCAATTGAATATGAAAACCACCCAACTAATTTAATAAAAAACACCTGGCACTCCAAAATCGATCAATCTGTTATGGCTACAGACCCTTATTTTTGGGCGGTCGGGTAAAAACCTTGCGTTATCTTGGCTTGAGCCGGAACCTGCCTACCTTCTTAATCCTCTTTTGGACGATCTTTTGATCAGCTAGCGCATCGCAACACGTATTCCTCCAAGGGGTAGTCTTGTAAGGAGTAATTTAAAAAAATATTTGTTCCCAGTCTTAACACTTTTATGCTTCTGTCTGACATACGTATTAAAAATAAACAGAGTTATGCCAGGCTATAGAAACAATAAATAAAATAAGCTAAATTCGAGAAACCTAAAACTTTTAGGTTCAAGCTTTCATTGTTTTTTTTATTATTTCGTATTCTTCTCGGCAAACTCTTTCATTTGATACCCACATCTTTCATTTTGTACCCCATATCAGGGGTACATAAAAATAACTAGTCCGCAATCTTTGAGAGTCTGCCATATTGGACTGAGAATGGCGTCTTTTAGCTAACCAACCATGGATACCCATCCAAACTAAACATGTATACAAAATTACAGCTCAATCGGCAAGTGGGTCAAATTTAATTTCCAAATTTTAAAGCAGAAAACTTACATACACACCCACATCCATACAACTCTAGTTTTGGTCCAATTACAAGCTTTTAATCATCATCATTCATATCAGCCGAAAAACGTCCACTGCTGGACACAGGCCTCCCCCAAGGATTTCCACAACGACCGGTCCTGCGCTGCCCGCATCTAGCGGCTTCCCGCGATCTTCACCAGGTCGTCGGTCCACTGCGTGGGAGGCCTACCAACGCTATGTTTTACGGTGCGCGGTCACCACTCGATAACTTTACTTTAATATAGCAAGTTAAATAAAAGCTTGTAATTAGACCATAAGTAATAATTTATAGTAAGTTGCCTATTAAATTTTTTTACCCGACGGCGCCAGAAGGAGGGTTGTTTTTCGGGTGCATGTATGTATGTTTACTTCTTTGGCACGCCCTATAGCCTAAACGGTTGATGGATTTTGGAGTGCGAGGTGTTGTTGGATGTGTCTGGACTTAGGATAAATTTTTACTCGACTGGCCAAACAAGAAGTTATTATAGGGGTGAAATTCAGAATAGATGTACCATAACGAAATTGTCACTAAACTGAGATTGTAACGAAACTGAAAATTATTAACGAAACTGATAATCTTAGGGTTAGGTCACACGCATTGCTTACGTAAGGATAATTTTCTTGATAATGAGAAGTTTACTAGCTTAGCATTTTTGTCCGTTCCCTAGATGGCGTTGATGCAGAGGTTATTATAATAATTTGGATTTAATAAATTATTAGAGATTATAGGTATAAGTATAAACCAATGAAAATGAAATAAATTCTTATATTACGCCTGATTGTAAGTTTTTTTTTATATTTAGGTACTTACTACTGTAGTTATCTATGTTGATTTGCAATTTAAAGATTTTACATATTTCTGAATCACAGATGCCAACGCCAGTGAATAGGAGAGAGATGTTTTGTATACTATTTATAGCACCCTTGAAAATAAACGATTTCGACTCTTTTAATGTTCCTAAAATTTCAAGTTTACTGAAGGTTCACTTTTGAATTAAACGGACAGACGGACAGACAGACACGACGAAACTATAAGGGTTCCATGTTGTACTACGAAACCCTAATTAACAGCGCTAATCGTCCGTCAGATTCCGCATTCGTCAGTAATTTATATTTCATAATTTTGGTAGTTTTGTCATGAATGATAAATGTGGAATGCCACTGATAACACATACGCCAAATTGGAAAATTCCTTAAATGTTACAATGATCACATTAATTTTAATGCTCACCAAAAAGTAGTAATAAATCATAAATTTATACTGTGGACTAAGCCTTAGGCATTCTCAGTTTCGTTATTATAACAAAATGTTACGAAACTGAGAAATATATCTGAGAAAACATAACCTCAAAAATATCCTACAGATAAAATGGCTGATTTATTGGCAAAAAAGTTGTCTCATTGCTCGTTTTAATCAGTGACCAACGAAAATTTATAAAATAATTAACAGATTTAATTTACCGGAGACAAGTAAAACGCGTTAGTAAGCCTGAAAATATTTTTTAACAAAAAACTACGTCACGCTTCTCACCGTCTTTACTGCGAAATAAAATGGGTATGATTTTATCGATTGTCACTTAAATAGATTCGATCACTAAATAAAAAAAATGAAATTCCCTAAATAGTATAGTTTGTACTCAAAATAGTAGATCTGTCACCAAAGTAAAGTCATCAAACAAAAAAGATTTATCACCAGAAAAGTCTTTTAACGATTGTCAATTAAATAGCTTCGATCACTAAATAAAAAATTGAAATTTCATAAATAATATAGTTTGTACTCAAAATAGTAGATCTGTCACCAAATAAATGCCTAAAATTACTAACAAAGGTGACCTACAGATACTCCCACATCCTCTTCGGATCCCGAAAGTTTGTTGATGTTCGAAACGGGCGGCGGGGGCTACGCCCCCGTTAGGGGTCATCTTCCGATGATTTCTTCTGCTGCGAAGTAATTTTGTACCCAGGGTGGGGAGCCTCGCTTCGCGAGGCTCTTTGACTGTTAAATCAATCAAACCTGACCGAACCTAACATCGCTCGCTTCGCTCGCTCATTTATTTATTGTTTTTGACCGATTACCCCCTAGTTTTCGATTTGTTACCATGCAATAGCTTTACCGCGGCAGTCCCCGAGTGCCACACGTATTTTTAATGACAGATCTATCAATTTGATGACAGATCTATCAATTTGGTGACAGATCTATCAATTTGAGAACGAAAATATTGAATAGAGATGAATCTATTTAACTGGGGACGAAAAATATAATTTGATGACAGATCTATCAATTTGAGAACGAAAATATTGAATAGAGATGAATCTATTTAACTGGGGACGAAAAATATAATTCCCAAATAAAATGGCCGAAGTAGTTTTTTTTTAGACATCGTGAGAAAGTGTTGCCAATTTATCTAAATAGTACTTATTGGTAGTTTAATTCTTTTTGTTGTACCCGTAACTGTCGTAACTAAGCCCTGAGTTACGAAATGAACCAAAATTGAGACAGATAATAAAAACAATAATTCTTAGTGATTAGATAATATCTTTTTTTGACATTAATTTCATTTCATAATACAGAGAACAGGGAAAATTTTGAACGGCAATTTTATAAAATAAAAACTAAGGAACAATATTTTTTCGAATTTACAATGATCCTATTGGCCGGGAGAAATCTTGAATTTAGTATGAAAGTAAGATCTGGCATTTCGAAAAAACAACAAATTTTATCATTTGTAAAGTGAACTAAAGAAAAATTAAATTTCAGAGTTTTAAAAACAAATTAACAATTAAGTTATTGGTAATAATTTTAAAATATAATAAAAGAATGATAGGATTTTTGTTCAAGAACATGTGAGACACATCATACACTAACAATGTACAACCATTCTGAATTTCACCCATAGGGGTTAAGTTTTTATACAGTTGGATTTTTAATTTTTAATTAGTTCCTAAAGTTATTTGGAAGAGCACTAAAACTCATATTTTGAATAAGTGTTGCTATTGCATTGAGGATTTTACGTTTTGATAATTAGGTTACTTATACAAATCTTAATTAAGTATTAGATACAATAATTTCATAATAATGTGTAATAGTGGGTGGGTACAGAGGCCAGCACATCAAGCTACACACTCGTAGTGCGATTCAGAAATCGGATCCATACGCGTACGGTACGGCTTTAGAACGATACAAAGTCCAAAGTGCAGCTATATGTGCTGGCCTTTGTACTTTAGTTTCATTTCTGAAAAATATAATTAAACTTTTTCATAACACTCAATTGTTTTTATGCTTTGTCTATTTAATTTAGTATGTAATTCGTACACAATTTGAAAATTGGATTTGAATAAATAAACTTGAACTTACTGGGATCTAGGACCTAGGATCTAGTAGGACCTTCAGTGATCAAGTCGAAACGCCTGTTTCGACTTACTCCGGCAACATCCTGCGGCTTGTGTGACCAAAACTCCGGAGTCAAACGATCTGGCAAACTAATTTAAGGCCTTTTTAATACATTATTGTTAAGGCCTTAAGATAGGTCATATGACAATATTCAATCCAAATTATTAAAAGACTGTGTAAAGCTATCACTATGAAAAAAATATATAATACACTTAAAGTAATACAAAATCGATTTAAATGAATACAACGTTAAAAATATTACCACTTTTAATGTAAAAAAAAGAAACTTTAGACCTGTTTATGACATAAATTGCAAAATTTCTCGAAAAAAAAAAGTTAATGTTGAATGAAACCAATACACCAAAATTAATGACATTAATACCTTTCATTTTAATTCTACCTATTTTTTAAACTTACTTGAAAACATAGAAAAGTAATAAAAAAATGTAAAAAATCGAGAATTAGGCGTTCGGTTTCAACGTAACAGCCGCGTTAAAGAAGTAACTAGTATCTCATCTGTGGTTAAAGCACGCATTGACTTGAACTTAAAATGAATAGACTTACGTTCGATATTATTTGAACACGTATATTACGTACGTATATATATTATACGTATATTAAAGTCTTAACCCCACGGCACCGTGGGACGGCATAGCTACTGGGAAGTGATGTTGATACCGAAGACGGAAGCAGGCTTAACCAGGGATCCCCAACGCAATGGTGTAACTTGCTAATGTATCTCTAAAGCCGAAACACGTCAATTCATTTAAAATTGGTGTTTGGTGGCAAGCCATAGATGTGGTTAGCTATGACTAGCTTATAACGGTAACTGACGGCAGACATAAGAAATACTGTTTCGGCTCCAAAATGGTGTAAACAAAGACAGTGGACTGTATAATACTGATGTTTAATGGCACACTAATTGGTTTTACAAATATGTACATAAGCAAAGCAAAATTCGTTATTCGAAGCGCACTCAATTTGAAGTCTCAGAACGGAATGGGCGACGGTCAAAGAGGATGTAATTGCATTGCGTTTTTAATGGCGATGGCGCCGTGGCTGACAGCCCCCTTCCCGCGGCCCTTTCACACCGCGCAAGACGCGCTCGTAGACAAATACCGTTTCAATAACTATGTGGGTCCCAATGACTTATATATTGTGGGTCCTAATCGTTGAACCGTACCGGGATCGAATCGCACAGTGTGAAGCTAGTGAAAAAGCCCCTGTCACAGATGAGACACTAGTTAAGTACTTCCACTGTTCAGATAAAGCCATTTGGGACAGTACTACTCTAATGCGCAGGAGCGCTAGATCGCAGTCTGTCGTGCTTAGCTCGATCTAGTTCACACAAATGTGCCAATAACGTGTTGTTGTGGCCACTAGATTAGCTTACAGCGGAGCTTAAAAAAGTGGTATATGATTTTATTTCGCTTTATGTACGTCGGTACTCGGTAGTGTTTTCCTGAATCGGAAAGTTATACATGTCTACAACAATTTATTAAATTATACATGGTGTAACAAAGAAGTGTAGTACCCGTTAACACGGGTTCCGACTCATCCAACTGAACAACTTTCCCCGAGGACTCCATAGTCAATTCTCAAAAAACTTTTCGAAGTTCCATTTGTATGGACCATATTCACTTGCGCATTTATATAAAGGCATAAATTTGTTCAATCCGCGGATCCAATTTAATAAAGATTTGACTATCAAAAAAAGCAAATTGACTATCTGGTTTTTATGGTTGAAGTTGTTTACCATGATGAGTAGAAGCCTCAGTTAATGACCTTTACACAAAATGAGTTAAGCCTGTATAACTGCAGAGTTATTTTCAATATATTTATTCACAATTCAATATATTTATATTCAAAAGTGAGGTGTTCTATCTCTGGACTTGCTTCCGCTTGACTGTACTTCTTGGGACACCTGTATATTTTTCCAAATACCTACTTAATTGAAAAATTCCCGAAGGAATAGCTTCGGAACATAGAAGTTTTGGCGAGAACGATAACAACTTTCCTTTTGGACACCATCTTAGCGCCGGATTGCAAAACGCATACGCATACGAGTATGTAACACAAGCTGGAATTACTCATATATACAATAAACGTTATTTTCCTCAAACCCAAAGTACAAGTAAAAACAAGTTTTTAGCTTTTAGTACGACCAATATACAGGGTGTCCCAAGAAGAACGGTCAAGCGGAAGCCTATAGATAGAACACCTTTTGACTCTAGGGGTATCCGAATCACCCCCATGTATGTTCCGCGAAAGTCTATGGTTTTCGAGATATTCACTTATTTATTTTTAGAATTTGTATGCAAAGATTTTTTTTTACTGGACTTTGACGACAGTTTGTGAAAAAAAATCATTATACAATTAGGCCAGCCAGATACAAGAAAAACTTGGCACAAACGTGTCCCAACATCTCTTCATATTCATTATTTTCTATGTATTAATGAGACTTATCCTTTAACGGCGGCGTATCCTTGTGCAGTTCAAACTTCTCTCTGTCTCTCTCTCTGTGGCTGTACATCGCAAACAAGCGCATTTAAACTAGTTTACTTGCGAAACTAGCGAAACAGCATTACCGCGCCGCAAATAGAATAACTCGAACAGGTCTCGAACTGCACTCGCAATGGTCGAAACACTATAAATAAACCGATAACTTATGCAGTGCAGCAACTAACAGCGACTGGTTACGTTTTGGGCCTTAAGGCTAAAAATAGCCGACCAACACCAACCAACAACCCTCCTTACATAATCACTGGCCGGAGGTGTTTCCTGCAACTACCCCTACCCCCCACCCACAGTCACAGTGGTGTCACCATCACCGCCATGCCGCGCGCCAGTCGCGACCAGGCCGCCGTTGGGGACGCACGCCGGTGACCTCTTGTTCGGTGGCTATACCGATACTACAATTTAAATTGCTGTTAATGTTGATGTTTGTTGTATGTGAAGTACAATATAGAAGAACTTATCATAATTTTAGTTTATGTACTGTGCAATTTAATAGGAAATTCACGATTTATTTTTTAAATTAATATAAAGAGTAGTGCTAGCTTACGTAGAAGCCCTTAATGTAGTTATAACGCAGAAGTGGATGATTTGGTGACTCAGCAAGAGTTGTAAGACTTAGGACACTATGTCGGTCAACCCGCCGGCCGCGGCCGTGCCAGCAAATGGTAAATAAATAAACAATCGCTACTTATATTGTAGATTGCAATCTCAATTTATTTCGTCGATGTTTTCTTTTTGTGTCTGCAGCGTTTTTCTCCAGTGGTGGTATTTCGACAGCGCTTTTATGAGCGCCTTTGCGGAATATATATCTGATCCTAACAAAATTAATGTTATGCCTAGGGTTGCAACCTTTTTTTTAGACATATAGGTAGAGTATTTTTTTTCATTTCGGTAAAATAAAAATAAAGTTCATACTACAGAAAAAGTGTAGGTACTTATTTGTCCTTAAAACATATTTTTTACAATTTTTGACAAACGTTTGTCTTTCTTGAAAAAAATTAAAAATTCTTTGCAATCAAAATTAAAATTAAAATATATGTAGTTCCTATACGACCCCTGGAAGGTGGTGACACCTTGTTTCTTCAACTCACATACCTTGGATGCCATCGAACGACGCGCCCGGAGACTCATTGGCCACGATGAGCTTGTTAAAAAAAAGCTCCAAAGCTTTGAGCACCGCCGCAAATTTGTCTGTCTTCGGTATTCTATCGAATACATTTCGAAGAACGTGCACGATCTCATTCCCCTAGCTCCATTTCACCTACGGCCAACGAGGGGATAGGTTCCACCCCTTTGCTGTTGATATTCAGCCTATACGCACGAAGCGTTTACGCTTCCTCATTTATTATGCGGACAGCGATGCAGTGGAACTCCTTGTCTGCCTCTGTGTTTTCCGACTCCTGCAATTTGGGGATCTTCAAGGCAAGAGTGAATAAGCATTATATTTGAGTTTGCGTGTACCATCCTCGACTACATCGTCAATTACCATCAGGTCAGATGCAGTCAAACGCACTCTATTTTTTAATAAAAAAGAGAGAAGGCTCTCTTAATAGTGAATGCTGAAGTTGCAGGCACAGACAAAATATATGAAACAAATTTGTAAATATTTAGAAAATCTTCACTTTTATTGAATAGTAACTTTTGCCCGCGGCTTCGCCCGCGTTGACATCGTTTTAATGACTGTCTTTGAGGGTGAGTGGTACGCGAGACGCTTGCGGTTCGCGGACGTCGACATGACTTTTCTCCAGGTCCCTCAGGAACTATACCGGGGTATTCTGATTACCAGTTTATATCACTTCCCACCCCCTCAACCAATTCAATACAAAAAATCACTTCAATCCGTTGCTCCGTTACGACGCCGAAGTGCGCGAGCGTGGAAATAAGTTTTCCCCAGATCCCTCAGGAACTATGTCAGGATATGAAAATTGGAAAATAATGTAATTTCCCACCTCCTCCCACATCTCTGTCCAAAAAAACAACGTTCCATCGTTTCGTTGCGTTGTAAAAGAAATTAACTAAAAAACTGATCTACAAAAAAAAACAGTTTCCTCAGGAACTACATCAGACTATGCTGTTTTCACGGAATAAAAAGTAGCCTATGTCCTTCCAGTGACACAGGCTACCTGCATGCCAAGTTAAAATAATAAAAAATACAAAAAGAGCACAATACTCTATTTTATAGTACGGGTGGCAAGCCTAGTTATCATCATCATCATCATATCAGACAAAAATCGTCCACTGCTGGACAAAGGTCTCCCAAGGATTTCCACGACGACCGGTCCTGCGCTGCCCGCATCCATAAGCTTCCCGCGATCTTCACCAGGTCGTCAGTCCACCGCGTGGGAGGCCTCCCTACGCTACGTTTTCCGGTGCGCGGTCGCCACTCGAGAACTTTACTGCCCCATCGGCCATCTGTTAACCCTAGTTATGCCTGCAAATAGTGATAAAGTTAGCTTGAAGGTCCAAAAAATAACACAGCAAAAGATGACGAGCTTGGTAACAGAGCCCCACTATATAATCAATCAATAGGATATGGTGTCTATTCCTATCTCCAACTTGGTAATAGAGCCTCACTAGTCTATGTCTGTCTATCTCCAAGTGCTCTCCCATTGTGCCGCGGACAAGGACATTGAACCTCTAGGCTTTCGGATAACTCGTGTGTGAAGAGTGACTAACACCTCGAGCGAAAACTATTATTGTCTATTATCGTGTCCAGAACATTAACAACACTATCTTTCACTTATTTACTTTTGATGCGGATTTAAAATCATGTTATAGGTGCTACAGTTGCTACATTCAATTTTTACTGTATATGTAATTGATTCTTAAATTTTATCGACTTGAAAACTAGTCTCAATCAAATTGTGCTGAAACTGTAAAGAATATTTTGATCATTTATTCCAAAGCAACAACGCTAAGCTACAGATATTTTTTATTCCCAACTGATAAGTCCTTGGCATCATCTCATCTGATGGTAAGTGACGATGATGCCGAAGATGGAAGCGTGCTTAGGCTGAAACGCAATGAGGAACTGGCTATCTTGAAGCCGGAACACATTAATGTTAATAACATTGATGCTTGGCGACTAGGTAATATGTTGGTAATTATTCTGGTGGGCTTGATGCCCTATCATCAACCAAACCGAGTTTAACACAGTTGGACCCCGTCGGGAATCGAACCCGCGATCTCCTGGTGGGAAGCGAATGGAACGAGACAGGCGATTGCAGATTTCACATAGGTAGTAAATAAGCTTCCTACCTTTATTCGGCGGCGATTATTTACAAAACAGTTTAATTGGTTACCTTGAAAATGAAGTCGTTATTATTTCATTACCTCTATATTTTTAATCCTTTGACATTCCAGTTAGTGAAGTAGTTACTCGTATGGCGTGCTCGATTGTTCGGAACAGCTGACGGTCCAATTGATTAAGTTCACAACTGGAGCGCATTCGCATATACCCTTTAATACTCAAAAGTCAAAGCAAACGAGTATACCAGATCAAAGGTTAATACCTATATATTAACTTTAGTCAGGACACAGGTTGTTTCTGTAATAACAAACTAAAAGCCTCAATTTATTTACAAGTTGTTTAAGTATGAGAAAAGTAAGACCACTGTCGACGTGATTAGGGTTTAACAAGAATTAATTCGTTTGAAATTAGATAGTGGTTTAGTTGTTTTAATAGGTATCTACATAATACTTTAACATATAGAGTTAATCGCAAGCAGTATGTTCTGAAGGCTCTCAGAGAATCAATACAATAACTAATGTAGACTGGGAATAAGCCCTCGATCGGTAAAAAAAATTGCTGATTTAAGCAATTCTAGTTGCCATATGGCATCTAGTAAGTTTTCACCTATATCAAAACAGCGGCAATGACTTACCCTTTGTTCATGAAGGGTCGCCCCAAATTGCAAAGGTCGCATGACGTCACTGCAATGACGTGGCCTAGAGTTCGTGCTGGTTTCGCGTGATAAGGCGCTGCTAAGGGCCAGACCTTGAGACTTTGGGCCTTGGGCCCCTGTTTACAAGCGGGGGTGGAATGAAGATTGATTTGGGACTTACGTTAGTCTCATGTAGCCCGATGGTGTTGCTGAAAGGAGAGTAAATAAGTTGAAGAAAAACCTAAAAACTTTCAGGTACTTACAAGCTTTATTTGGAAAGAATTTTTATGCTTAAAGCCACATGTTTACCGTGCCAAATGTGAATATCTCCTAAGTTCTTCATAAAATACCAAAAACTTTCTACCTAGGCGTGTTCGCCATTCTAACACTTTGCTGTCTCAATGGCCATCTGTTTTACGAGCTATGTGCCCCGTCTACTGCCACTTAAGATTAGCGATTCCGTGAGCTCTGTTGGTTACCTTGGTTCTCTTACGGATCTCCTCATTTCTGATACGATCATGTAGAGAAACTCCGAGCTTAGCTCGCTCCATTGCCCCTTGTGTGACCTGGAGCATTCTTATGATGTTCCTCAAACATTTCTAGCCTCGATGCTCAAAACAAAGGTCACAATTCAGATCCCGTATCATCTTAAACAACCTGTTAGTATTTGAGAGTCTATTTCGAGAGTGGGTGTTGACATCAATCTGGGTGAGTCAGCGGGCAACCCCAATGCCGTCGAATCGGCGCAGACGCAGCCGGGAGCGCTAGTGCGTCAAGCGCCACTAAATATATACCGGGTCGGTGGGACTGTTAGCTGGCTTCCGTGATAGTCATCATAGTTCACGGGATGAGACGTAACAGGTGGTTAGGATCTTGTTAAATTTCAATGACGTCTCCGAGGGGCAAATTCACCCATAAATTTATTACTTGTCATGTCATCCGGCATGACTTCTGCGCGTGAGTCGTGATTCTGAACAACTTCCCAAAGTTTATTTGCTAGTTCCACGGGGAGTGGTTCGATGCATAGAAGACAGAAATCTAGCCACGCCCAAAAGGATGACAACTATAATTAACCGTCTTCATTCTCTTATAAGTACAGCGCAAGCCATGACAAGTAATTTCGGTTAATATATTATATTGAGTCAAAATTGCTACAATATAGCTCTTACTTCACACCTGGTCAGCTTCTTACCTTGTATCAAGCACATGTCCGATTATATATGGAGTACTGGTCACATTTATAGGATGGATCAGCCCGCTATCAACTGGATATCTTTGATGCCAACGACCAACGCGCCCAGAGACTCATTGTCAAAGACCATGCGACGACGAACTGCTTTTGCGAGCAAAGAAATGGAATCACTCTTTCGCCGGGTAATTGTAAGGACAAATTTTCATAATTAGCATATGTAAAGTAAGAACAAATGTAATACCATTTGAAAGTGTGTATCCTAAGCTTTAAAATGATATCAAAAGCATAAAAAAAATAAAAATTGTTCATTAATTTTAGAGCTATCCACCTTAATTTAAAGAATCAAAAAAATCGATCGGACTCAAAAAAGAAAACAAATCAATTTAACAAAAAAAAAATCTTTTTACCCGACTACGAAAAAAGAGGGTTATGTTTTTGACAGTCTATATATAATTATGTATGGATTTTCATCGGTTCCCTCGTATTTCCTAAACCAGTTAACCGATCTTGACAAATGTGGTGTCTTTGGATTTGTGCGATCTGTCATAGAATATAAAGCATTTAGAAAAAATCAGCATGGCGGATTTAATAGGTGAATTAAACAACCAAACAAATATATTTTTTCAGATATTCATATCATATTAGGTATCAAAAGGAAGATCTTTACGAGCACATTCTAAATATATATAAGGTGTAACAAAATTAGCTGAAACTATTTTAACTGGTGCTTCTACCCATGAAACTCAACAACTTTCCCCATGTAACCCATAGTCAAATCGCAAAAAAAAGACTCTCCCATACTAACTCGATCAGCTGATCAGCCAACTTAGTATGGGAAGTTCAATTTTTTTTAGATTTGACTATGGATTTCGAGGTAGCGAGGTGGGGTGGCGTTATACTTGTGCACAAAAAATATGGAAATAAAATAAAAGTTATTAAAAACTAAATGCCGACTACGGAACAGTATGAAAACAAGAGTTTCCCGCCTAAAATCATAGCCTTTATTTTTCCTTTCATCTGGGGTAATAGCCATAGTCGCAAGCCAATCATTATTTTTGATTACGGTAAGGCTTGCTACCATGAAAGATAAAAAGATGAAAAATTGCTAAGATGAAAGGAAACATGAAGGCAATGATTTCAGGCGAGAAACTCTTGTTTTCATACTTTTCCGTAGTCGGGTTTTAGTTTTTAATAACTTTTATTTTATGTGTGACTCAATATGTATTGTTGCCTCTTTTAGCTTTAATAACAGCTCTAAAATGATTTTTTATTGATCTTATGAGTTTCTTAATTGAATCTTGAGGGATGCCCTACCACTCCTCAGTTAATGCCGTCTTCAGCTGATCCCATAAGGGGGCGTCCATAAATTACGTGAGGCTTTTTTCAGGATTTTTTGACCCCCCCTCCCCCTCTGGTGAGATTTCGTGAGATTTTCCTCAACTCCCTCCCCCCTCCCCAAATCTCACGTGAGATTTTTTAAAATTTGTATTTTGGCTGGAAACGCGTTGGATTATAAAAAGTCTAATAAAAGTTTGATGAAACAAGAATTTTTTCAATCTTCAAACTGCTATAACTTTTAAATGAATCAACCAATTTTCACGCGGTTTGCGGCGATTGATGTAGTTTTTTAAGCTTAATAAAAAAAACTGATGAAAAAAATTTGATTTTTTGAATAAAAAAAATAAATTTATCTGATAAAACATTTCGGAGTTATTACAAAAAAAAACGCAATCGAAGAGCTACTGTGCTGCTCTGCGGGGTTCGGACAAATACGACAAACACTGTTGTGTGAAATTTCGCCATATTTTCATTTTAGATTTTTTTTTTACTTTGATTTAACTTTATTTTTTCGCAATTTTACACCGTTTTCTACAAGAAAACAAATTACGTGATATTTGCTAAAACCTCCCTCTCCCCCATGTGAGATTTGGAAAGATTTAGCTTGACCCCCTCCCCCCCTTAAACACCTCACGTAATTAATGGACGCCCCCTAAGTGTTCAATTAGGTTTAAGTCAAGACTGAGAGCCAGCCAGTCAATAGTGGAAATATCGACATTATTCAAAAATTGAGTTATGGCAACGAGCGTTGTCGCGTTGAGGAGGAAATTTTCGACAAAATACCCTGCATCAGGGACGACGACGTGTGAGAGCAGAATATCTGTAACGTATCTGTCCGCGGATTGGCCTCCTCCTCTTCCTCCTGGACCTCCACCAGGCACGCAAACCAGCTCAGTTTTTCCTGGAGCCACCTAGGTTTAAAGATACTTTATTCTCATTTAAGACATATGCCACTTACATGAGAAAACAAAAACAAGATAAACAAAGCAAATAGGTAAAAAATCGTCGTTCCGTGATTTGATTTAGTCTTAAGACGTTAGATACCTAAGCATTCTTTCTCAATATCTCCGGTTTTATTTGAAGTACGCGGTTCGTTTTGATCTAAGAACACTCGCTGTAACGAGCTCGTTCATTTGAGCTATTGCCTACTTCAATTGGTTGGGTTGGAGGGGAACTTATCGTAGGTGTGAACATTGAACGCGCACATTCTCGCGCACCGCGCACCATCGATGGCGACTCACCGCGCACAAACGACGCGGAGCATTACGGGTCCTCCTCGTATGTCGCTACTTCATTTAAACAGAGCAATTCAGTGATATACACCACATGATGGGTTCACAAAAATATGTATTTGAAGTATTACTTTGAAAACCACCCATAAAAAATCTTAAAAATAGTTGTTTACTACAAAAAATAATAATATAAAGTTTTTTAACTGTACTTACCTATAAAATTTATTAAGTGTAAATCTTACAGATGAGGAGGTGCAGCATTTTTTGTGCAACTTTCGCTTGTATGGTTCAATTTTATTTCATCACAAAAATAATTCTTGTTTTCTCTAGTTAGCAATGTCTAACATTTTTTTATTTTTTAGTCCCATTATTAAGAAGTAAGGGGTACTCTAAAATTTGAGTTCGATAGTTTGTAAATGATAGGATGTAATTCATTTTGCGTGACCTATTCGATTCGACGATACCTCACTCGAAAAAAATTTCATCACTTATACATGTAAAATTAATTTATTTCTTTACTGTAAATCTAATAGACAAACGGACCGGACCATCATACGAATCATTAAAGCAGTTATCCAAAATTAAATATTCCAATTAGTTTTTTTAAATAGTCTGTATTTTTATACAAAAATATCTTAGTTTTTTTTAACAATAGCCTAATTGACCTAACCGACCATCCATGTGACTGCGCTTTAACTGTGATGTGGGACTTTCAATAAGCAACAACAGTAAACCGACGACGTCTCGTTGGCAAGGAAATAACGTGGTTACTTGCCCACGACACGTCACTTCACTGCATCCAATTAAAAGTCCCACTTTTAATTGGATGCAGAGTACCGTCCAATCAAAGTAGACTGATTTATGTAGTTAATCGAACAACACGAAAAGGCAAACAATATAAACATGGGCATGGGCAGTAAGTACTCCTATTACTAGAGCTAGAAAATATCGGTGAAGGCACCCCGGCGTTTTGGCGCCGGCGCCGGCGCGGGCGCGGGCGGGCGGCGTCTGTAGTGGCACTCACTCAGCCGTAAATAATACCTTCTGACTACTGATTATACACACATTTTCATTTACAACGATAAACCCTCGGCATAGTAACGGTAATCTAGATGTAATGCCAGTTTGATCTTTGGCGTCGTGATCTATTATCATATTACCTATCAAACGTAAACGTTGCTCCTAAATAATTTTGAACAAAAAAAAACCGACTTCAAACAGGAAACTAAGGTTCCCCTCGATTTCTCTGGGATGCCATCATTAAATCCTGGTTTCCTTATCATGGTACCATGGTACCACCCTTGGGATATCTTCTTTCCAATAAAAAAAGAATCATCAAAATCGGTTCATAAACGACGAAGTTATCCGCAAACACACATGAAAAAAATATACAGGATGTTTGGGAAGTAGTGCAGAAAACTGAAAGGGGAGCCAGAGGCGGTCATTTGGAATAGATTTGACTTAATACACTTGTAGCCTGAGTCTCACAGTTTTCGAGATATTCGCTTTTTAATTTTAAGTTTTTGTATAAAAAACGCATTTGTTTAAATATTTCGTGATTTTCCAAAAAAAAGTTATACTACAGTTGAAGTGCAAAATACGGTAAAAACTTCCCCATTTTATCAGCTATCCAACAGAGTTAAAAAGTTAAAAAAAACAAATGAGTTGCTAAAAAAACTATGATTGTTGTCATAAGGGTGCCTCGAATCCCATACTAATTTTACAACAATTTTCTATTGAAAAAATACCAGTGTATTAAGTCAAATCTATTCCAAATGACCGCCTCTGGCTCCCCTTTCAGTTTTCTGCACTACTTCCCAAACACCCTGTATACATATACGTATATATATACGGTCGAATTGAGAAACCTCCTCCTTTTTTTGAAGCCGGTTAAAAAATATGACAAAAGTCTTATTAAGATTTTATAAAATCCAAATACATTAAAATTCCGACTCTAAATTGATTATTATGTCAAAAACAGCTGCAAACGGTGTTAAAAGTATGAAAATCGGAACTGTAATGAATACTGGAACCATATGAATCAATTTGACCCGTAGCACCAAAAAAATAAATGAAAAAAGCAGAGAGAGTTATTATGACGTAATCGTTATTTTTCTTGTGGGATATTTTTTTTAAACCTATCGTGTGTAGTATAAAATGAAAAGGCTTTATGAGCCGATTTTAAAAATATATCACATCATGACATTTTAGTCACGCGTGTTTTCAATTAAAATAAATAAGACGTGTGGAGGCACTCGGGGACTGCCGCGGTAAAGCTATTGCATAGCATTTTTTTTCAACTTATGCATTTATAATTATTTATTTATTATTTATTTATACAGTATTTACCAGTACCATATAGTCCTTGGGGCGCGGGATGTTATGTAATAAATTAATACTAAGAAAGTTACACCAGTAAAATTGACTAAGTCCTTTTAGTATCGCAAATCGCTAAGGAAGGTCACTAAAAGGACGATGGAGCAGCTATGCTCGAAGTGATCGAACCAGAAATGAGGAGACCCGCCCGAGAAATAAATAAACCAACATAGCTTATAGTCCTAGCGGTACGCCAAAAACAGCTGCAAACGGTGTTAAAAGTATGAAAATCGGAACTGTAATGAATACTGGAACCATAATGAATCAATTTGACCCGTAGCACCAAAAAAATAAATGAAAAAAGCAGAGAGAGTTATTATGACGTAATCGTTATTTTTCTTGTGGGATATTTTTTTTAAACCTATCGTGTGTAGTATAAAATGAAAAGGCTTTATGAGCCGATTTTAAAAATATATCACATCATGACATTTTAGTCACGCGTGTTTTCAATTAAAATAAAAAAAACGTGTGGAGGCACTCGGGAACTGCCGCGGTAAAGCTATTGCATAGCATTTTTTTTCAACTTATGCATTTATAATTATTTATTTATTATTTATTTATACAGTATTTACCAGTACCATATAGTCCTTGGGGCGCGGGATGTTATGTAATAAATTAACACTAAGAAAGTTACACCAGTAAAATTGACTAAGTCCTTTTAGTACCGCAAATCGCTAATAGATGGCACTGTAAGTTTTTAGAACGCGGTAACGTTACGTTACGCTCGGCTGAGCTACATGGTAGGCGGAGTGAGGGGTGTTAAGTTTTATTTTCGTTACGGAATTTCTTGTTTTAGTCGCCGCTCTCAAAGCCCGCGATTAAAGCTGTGCAATAGCTTAAAAAAACAGAGAGAGTTATTATGACGTAATCGTTTTGTTTTTTCTGAAACCTATCGTGTGTGGTATAAAATGAAAAGGCTTTATGAGCCGATTCTAAAAATATATCACATCATGACATTTCATTCACGTGTTTTAAATTAAAATAAAAATTATAAAAACTTTGGGCTCGACCAGATACGATACGGTTGAATAATTTTTATATTTTGGTAATACAGTGTGAACTCTGTATAACGTCACTCGACATAACGATTCACTCTTTGAAATGTCAAATTTTCTGGCTTCAGTTGGTTTACTTTGACGCTTATTTCTCTCTGTATAACGAAAACTCTTAATAACGACCCTTGAGTGTCGCTCTATAGAATTTACACTGTATTCTCATAAAGAACTCCAAGAAAGCAATTTTGAAAATAAATCAAAATCAAAAATCAAAATCAAAAACAATTTATTTCAAATAGGTGTTTACACACACTTTTAAATAGTCAAAACAAAAAAAATACAATAAAAATAAAATTACAAATAATGTCATGATTCAGATTACAGTCTCAGGTAATGGTATTTGTTTTAGAATCAACATATATATCTTTGTCATTTACATAATCTATTATTTTATAATATCCTCTAGAGCACAAAACTTTTTTGACATGAGTCTTGAATTTATTCTCTGACAAACTAGTTACATTTTCTGGAATTTTATTGTAGAATCTTATACACTGCCCCACAAATGACTTTTTAACCTTACTCAGTCTCGAAAAGGCTATGTCTATTTTATTTACATTTCTTAAATTCAAATTATGCCTGTCACTGTTTTTAGGAAATAAATGCAAATTCTTACGAACGTACATGATGTTTTCATATATAAATTGACTAGCAACAGTTAAAATATTGATTTCTTTGAACTTATTCTGTAACGAGTCACGTGATCGCATCTGATAGATTGCGCGGATAGCTCTTTTCTGCAGGATGAAAATAGTTTCTATATCAGCCGCATGCCCCCACAGTAATATGCCATAAGACATTATACTATGGAAGTAACTAAAATACACTAGTCTAGCAGTATCTACATCCGTTAACTGTCTTATTTTCTTAACGGCATAAGCAGCTGAACTAAGCCTTCCCGCTAAAGTTTCAATGTGTGGTCCCCATTGAAGTGAAACATCCAAAGTTATACCAAGGAACACCGTGGTATTTACAAATTCTAATTTATTACTGTCTAATATTACACTATTATTGACCTTTTTTACATTTGGCAAACAAAATTTTATACATTTTGTTTTCTTAGCATTTAATAATAAGTTGTTCACAGTGAACCAGTTCAGTATCTTTGAAAGAGTGTTGTTTACTTCGTCGATTTCGTTTTCTTTCCTATTCACTTTAAAAATAAGAGAAGTATCATCCGCAAACAACACAATATTTGACAGATGTTGCACCATAAAAGGCAAATCATTAACGTAAACAAGGAAAAGAAAAGGCCCTAATATGGAACCCTGGGGCACACCCATTTTCACTTTAGATCCAGATGAGTTCGTGCCATTCACTTGTACTTTTTGTATTCTGTTGTCTAAATACGAATTTAAAAGACTGAGAGCCCCTTCCTCTACACCATAATGCTTTAATTTCATAAGTAATGTTTGGTGTTCAACACAATCAAAAGCCTTAGATAAATCACAAAACACTCCAATTGCATTCTGCGATTCCTCGAAGGCATCATATATGTTTCGAATGAGTGCTACTCCTGCATCGGTTGTTGATCGTCCTTTAGTGAAACCGAATTGTTGGTTATGCAGTAGTTTGTTTTCTGTAAAATATTGTAGCATTTGGTTAAGCATAATCTTTTCAAACACTTTACTAAGAACTGGCAGCACAGAAACTGGTCTGTAGTTGCCTGCATCAGTTTTTGAACCAGATTTATATAAAGGTATCACTTTACTAAGCTTCATGAGATCTGGAAAGACGCCACTATCAATGCTAATATTAAAAAGACAAGCTAAATATGGCGCTAAAGTATCAATTACATTACTGATCAAGCTTACCGATAATCCCCAGAGGTCTTCGGTTCTTTTCACTTTAAGAGATTTAAAAGTTTTTACAATAGATTGTGGTTCAATTACTCTGAAGGAGAATTTTTGATCACAATTACTAACATTATCCTTTAGCAGTCTTTGAGCATACATGGGTGATGAGTTTAGGGCTTCAGTAGTCTTAAGTGGAATATTTGTGAAAAAAGTTTCGAATTCTTTAGCTACATCGGCATTCGAACTAATTTTACCTTGATCTGTTTGCAAAACATATTCTTTGTCGCGAGGTTTGACTTTACCTGTTTGTTTGCTAATGATATTCCAAACAGTTTTTATTTTATTATCTGAAAATTTTATTTTTCTAGCCAGATATTTAGATTTTGCTACGTGGCAAACCTGCTTAAAAACTTTTGAATATTGTTTCACATAATTTGTAAAGTTCTCATCAAAAGTGTAAGTTTTTTTGTCATAAAGGTCAAACAAAGTTTGGCGACTTTTGTATATACCTATAGTAGCCCATTCACTGAATTTAAATTTGATGTTACTGATTGTGGATTTAGACTTAAATATACTTTGGAATTCCCTATCCAGTACTGTAAAAAAATCATTGTAAAAACTGTTGGCTTGCACTTCATTATCAAAATCTGGTATGGGCAGTTTTTCATCTAGCACTGTTTTAAACTTTTCTATTCGATTAGCAGTGACCGGTCTCGTTTGAATTTTTATGTGTTCTGCAGAAATACTTACGGGAAAGCTAGCCATTACTCCGCTATGATCTGACCTCAAACAATTAAAAACCTTTTGATTTAAATAACAGCAATTACAAAATATGTTATCTATACATGTGGCAGAGGTCTTTGTTATTCTTGTGGGTTCCAGAAATACATAATTTAAATCAAATGACTTGAAGAGACATGTAATTCGAGTCGTCAAGGACTTTTTTTCCAACAAATCAACATTAAAATCGCCGCATACTATCACGGATTTACGGCTTTTACTAACGATATTTAATACATCTTCCATTGCCGATTCGAAGCTAACAAAGTTATCGTCATATGGGGGCCTATACACGCAAATAATTATGTGGTTCTCCAGCTCCACACAAGATAATTCCACAGTTTTTTCAATCGAAAGGCCAACAACGTCCTTCCGTTCTTTAAACTTTAGAGAATTTTTGGTAAATATAACGGAACCTCCACATTGTAAGGACTTTCGATTGAATGCACTGGCTGTACAATAATTTTCAAAACTAAAAAGCATTTCATGGTCTTTGAGCCAGTGTTCTGTTACACAAAAAATATCTACACAATACTTTTCCAGAAAAAGTTCTATTTCTAATTCTTTGCCGAGGAAGCCTTGAATATTTTGGTGAACTAGTTTTAAAAAACTTGGCTTCTTCGTTGTCTTTAAGCCTAGTTTAAATCTGAAGGTTGAACACTGCCGCCAACGCCGGCATCGCAGGGTATACTATCAAGTACATTTATAGCCTGTGCTATACCTGCGGTACCGTCACCAGCGGCGGGCTGCTCCGTCGTTAGGCAAGTTATTACCGACTGAATACAGTTGGTACGATTTAAAATACCGTAAGCTAACGAATTAGCTAGTCTCTTTTTCTGTGCATAAGGCAAGTACATTTTGTTTTGAGTCAACCTAAACTTATTTACAAAACTATTTGTATCAAAAAATAATACAAAGTCGCTATGACTACAAGTCAAATTGTATAAATATAAATTTAAATAATACAATTTTGTATTATAGTCGGGTGTTTCATTGGTACAGTAAGGAAATGCACACACTGTTACATTACATTTCTTTTCCTTGCTAAGCTCAATTAGCCGGTCAACAGATTTTTTAATGTGAGCTTTCTTTACATTAGTACTATTTCCTAACATTAACACAAGTGAGGTGTATTGGTCAGAGGAACTTTTACACATTTTACCTACTATATAATCTAAAGAGGAATCAGGGTAGCACATGGTTTCCGTGGTAGTTGTCGAGTTCTTCACGCCACACACAAACAACGGTCCAAATCCAACACCAAGCTTATCAGAGAAAATTAAAGTCTTTTCCTGCGAACTAACTGGAGCCGACAAAATAGTCGCAGCAGCTCTTTTATAGTGCGAGGTTGGTACAGCACTGATATGTTCGCAATGGTTCGTTGTTAAATTTAGGTCATTTTGCAAAAATAAATTTTCACACTGGTTTGTTGCCGGCCCTTCGGCAGGGACTGTTAGGCCGCAGTCACACTGATGATTGTTCACCAATGAGTCAAAGCGCTCTGAATTATACCTACACAGTTCCAACAGCTTATCTGTAGCCAAAACATGTTCTTCTATTTGTTTTTCGGATTGCTCATATTTTTGATTAATTTCTGAAAGACAATCCGTTAACCTAACTATTTCTAACTCCAGATTCCGTGTGTCCATGTCATATTTACTCTTATAACTATCTATTTGAACGTTGTACTTGTCTAATTGTGCTAATAAGTCCGTTCGTTCTGCTCTTAGTTGGTCTGTTGTTCTACATTTACAACAGAATTTATTTATTTGAAGTGTGGATTTCTTAATTAATCTATTAATCCTAGCATACTTTTTACTTTTATTTCGGCTACTGTGACAAATTCTTACAGCAGACTTGGATTTCCGACCAACTATCTCATCGTACAGGTTCTGAGTATCAGTTAGCTGCCTTTGTTGTTTCTCCACCTCCAGCTGCTCAATGCGGCCCTGCGCCGCGGACAGCTCGCATTCCAGGTGTTGGATGCGGTCCAGTGCCTCCTCGTGAATTTCATTGCACTGGTCATAAGTGGAAACGGCTTTTACCAGCTGGTCGCGTTCGTCAAGGAGATCGTGTAATTTTATGTCATATTCACTTAGCTCATTTTTAAGTTCCTTATTTTTGTTCACTATTTTCTGGAGCTCCACTTCACTGTCCTCTCGCTCCGAAAGCAGCTTATTACACAAGTCCTGGCTTAATTTCAACTTCCAGTGCACAATGTAGTTTGGAGTCGAGCTCAAGTATTTTTGCCATACTTCTGGTAGTCATTTTTCTGAAAAAATAGGTTTCAACAAGTTTAAATCAAATAAACAAAAGACCACCTTAGTATACCTATAACTAAATTATGTAGCAGGTTATTTGTTCACAGATTGATCTAAGTCTATTAAAGCAGTCCGTGCCTATAACTTAGCAATAACTATACTTAACAGGTATAGTTAGGCTAGCCGAGGGACGTCCAGTTGTATGAAATCTGCCATCTGTCAGTACCTAACAGGTCTGCAGACACTAAAGTAAACAAATAGATATTTCACGAGTAAATTGTTACTACTTATTAAAATAACTACCTATGAGTAAATAATTGAATTAATTGTTGTTATGTTTACGACTGTGCTGTGTTTGTGTCGTCCATCAGTGTTTTACTAGTGCGTCAAACAAAGGGAGACAAAACGTAAGCCATAGAAAATAAATTAGGTTAGGTTGTTATTATATTATTAACTGTTTACGGTGTGTATGCCTCAATTAAATATCTATAAGTATATTTATAATTAAAACAATATACTCCCCAGGTAAATCCAATGCGATTCCGAAGCGATGAATTTGAAATTGTAGGTACGTTGCGTCACAGCTGATTTCTTTGGTCACAATTTCTTTGGACTATACTTTATTAAAACACGTCCGTCGTTTAATTACTGTCTATTAAACACAATAAACACCACATTTTACATACTAAACTACATTTAATATTATTAAAACTAAATAAAATACGGAACTTGCACTGTTACTTGGCAGGGTTGCCAGCCTCCTTTTATATTTAAACTCTTCTTTTTTTATTATTTCAATCCTTAAATTGTATTTTAGTATGGAGCGTCCAAACTATTATTGAGAATTGACTTTTTTTCCAAAACAAAAGAAAATACGTCATAGCTCCTCTCCTTTTTTTTGGTGATTTGGCTCAAATTGACTCATATAGCCTAGAAATCGCTAAAAGCGATAAGGCCGTCTTTGCATTGTACATATTTAAAATAAGTTTCTGTAATGCTTTTTTGGTATGCAATAAAGGATATTTATTATTATAGCCTAAAGATTAATCGTTCCGATTTTCATGCTTTTAACACCATTTCCATTTGAAACTATTTACTGAATTTTGGGGTGTACTACAGCATTATTATAGAATCGCTAAACTGATGTTCCCGTTGGGCGGGGCACATAGCTTGTAGAACGGACGACAACGGCAGTATATTTAAAAAAAGTGGCGACCGCACACCTAAAGTCAGAGGCCTCCCACTCGGTGGACCGATCACCTGGTGCAGCGCTGGACCGGTCGTTGTGGAAATCCTTGGGGAGGACTTGGCTTAGCAGTAGGCGCCTTGCGACCGATATGATGTACAAATATTGCCACACTAACTATAAATCGCTTTGCAATAATTAAGCACGTTAAGAGCTAGCAAAACATACACACTTCGTTCAGAGCACAAAATTATCCAATGATGTGATTCTAGTCGTCATCGTATAGTAATAGAATGGACTTCGTCGCCAAAGACCTTAAACTTCGCAAGGATAGGGCGATGGACATTGAAAATGATACCATTTGGTGAAGCCTGAATCTGTCGGTCGGCTGTACAGGTTACGAAGTAACTAGTATTTCATTTGTGATACAGGGTTAAAAAAATATAGAGTATTTTTTTTTAAAGAGTTAATCTTTATCTTATTCATCGTCAATAAAATCCATAAAAATCTATCATAGTATAATAGCTTCATACAAATCGTTACGTAATTCATTCCGCAAAAAAGTGAATGTCGTGCCGTTCGATGCTTACAATATTTAACAGTTTGTATATTAAGGTCATTAATATAATAAAGCAAGCTAAGATAATACTTCGAAGTTCTAATAAACACTATTTTGGTTGATGGAAGGGTTTTAGACTGAGTTCCGGCGTGGAGATAAGATAGCCAGTTTCCCATGGCGTTAGGGATTCTGGTAATCCTACTTCCATCTTTGGCATCATCATCCTTTCTTTACCATCATGTGGGATAATACCGAGGGCTTACCAATAGTGGATTTAAAAAAGTTTTGTTTAAAAATAAGAACATTTGAAGCACTACGTTTGGAAAACGTCGTCCTTATATAAAAGGTCTTTGTTTGACGCCATGATACACGGCTTTCGTACTCATTTCCTGGAAAAGCGAAATAAAATGTATCTCCTTGCCATGCAGTCGGCGCCTGCTGACATTGAAATAGAATCACTGTCTTAGTCACTGGTGTTATCGTAACGTTATTTAACTGCTATATATAATCTGCGAATTGTGTTTTCGGCGACACTTTGTCAGCGGTAGATAAACTCGAATGGAAGTTTTATCTAACTAAGATGTAATTTAATCTACAGATCCCCGAAGTCGCAGTTCGTCCGCAAATAATCTTTTGTATATGTTACGGCTAAAACCCGAAGCGCGGCTGCACTTAGTTTTAGCCGGTTAGAACTAGGTGTAGCCACTTACTCTTGGTTAAACCTAGTACGAGCCGATTATTTTCGGGTAAAACTAGGTCTATCCTTCATCATGCCGGCTACAACTAGGTTCGGCCATTCCCTGTTGGATAAAACTAGGTCTATCCGATATCATTCCGGCTAGAACTAGGTCCAGACAATCCCTGTTGGATAAAACTTAGATGCGTGTCCCGCCAAGCCTTCCGCCTCACGTCACACTCATGACTCACAGCATCTGCAGCTGCGGCGCGGGGTGGAGGGCATAGCGAGCCACGTGCCTCTGCAGGTTGTGAGCGCCAGGTGCTGCTGATGTGCTGCTAATCTACTGCAGGTCTACTAGCGAGTGTGACTCACAGCGTCTGCAGCAGCAGCGCGTGTCTTAGTTTTATCTAACAGGGATTGGCTGTACATAGTTGTAAGCGGCATGCTATCGGCAGAGCTTTTTTAGATATTAAAAAAAACATCCAATAAAAAGAAACGTAGAGAGTTTTTTTATTCTTATAAATCACATTGTAATAATTAACACAAATTATTAGGAGTACAATTTTTAATATAATAGGGACAATCAGGAACATTTTTTTAACAACAGACAATAGTTGCATATTATAATTTAAAGAATGTTTGCATCTAGTTTTATCCAACAGGGAATGGCTGGACCTAGTTCTAGCCGGAATGATATCGGATAGACCTAGTTTTATCCAACAGGGAATGGCCAAACCTAGTTGTAGCCGGCATGATGAAGGATAGACCTAGTTTTACCCGAAAATAATCGGCTCGTACTAGGTTTAACCAAGAGTAAGTGGCTACACCTAGTTCTAACCGGCTAAAACTAGGTGCAGCCGCGCTTCGGGTTTTAGCCGTAACATATATACACTCGAGAGCGATGAATCCGGGTCACTTAAAGAACCCTAAAAATCTCGGAAACTAAGAAGGCTAGCTTAATGAAATAAATTGTGTTTAATAGACAATTTAATACTCCTTAAATGAAGTCATTAAAACTTCTTAGTTATTGTAAAGTTATGTCATAAAAAATCAAATTTGAAAAAGGGAGACTTTTGAAGATGGAACTACGAAATTACTACATTTGTTTTTGCTTTTGTTTCTAATCTGTCATTTAAGTGGGTACATAAACCATGTTGATAGTGTTCAATATTTATTATTCAAGCAGTAATCATGTCGCTTACACCTGAAGAATGCACCAGAATACTCACAATGCTGGAAAACGGCCGGGGTCAGCGCGATACAGCCACGACTGTCGGTGTGTCGCTCTCAACAGTACAAAGAGTTCTCCAACGTTACGAGGAAACTGGCTCTAACCTACGCAGACCAGGAACAGGCAGAACCAGGTGTACCACAGCACGAGAAGATCGATACTTGGTGAACACAATGCTTCGTAATCGCTTTCTCAAAGGAACTGAACTTACAAATCAGTTTTGACGCCTCGGAGGAAGTAACCCAAGCCCATGGACAGTAAGGTGACGACTTGCTGAAGCTAACTTGAAACCACTTAGACCTGCAAACGGCCCCTAAACTGGAGCGTGGGCATCGTATTTCAAGACTAAGATATGCCCAGAACCACTTAAATTGGAGTATTGGAGATTGGTCAAAAGTTATGTTCTCCGACGAATCAAAATTTATGCTCTACAAGCACGATGGAAGACACAGAGTGAATAGAAGACCAGAGGAAAGATTCAAGCAAGCATGCATCGAAGAAAAAGTAGCCTACGGTGGTGGGTATGTAAATGTGTGGGCCGGAATTTCTTCTGAGAGTCGCACAGAACTGGTGTTCATAGCTCTGGCTAAAATGGCTCTTTAACTAGCGAAAGATATGTGGAAGAAATCCTCAATGAACACGTTGGTCCATTTATGGTCAATTTGGGTGAGGATGCTATTTTTATGCATGACAATGCCCGGCCTCATACGGGTTGGATTGTGAATGACTACCTTCAAGAGATGAACATTACTCGTATGGAGTGGCCAGCACGCAGCCCGGATATCAACCCGATCGAGCATGCTTGGGACGAGCTAGGGAGATGCTTAAAACAAAGAAGCCTTCCCCTAATCACGCTTCGTGAACTTAAAATTGCTCTCACAGAGGAATGGGAGAATATTCCCCAAAATCGTATAAGGAACTTGTTGTACAGCATGCCAAACCGCGTAAACACAGTGATGGAAGCACGAGGAGGCAAAACGAAGTATTAAAATTCAAGTAAATCGTAATGTTGTTCAAAAATGTCATGTTTCCTATTTTTGTATTAAGGCGAGATCAGCAGTTTTTTTTATTTATGTAATTTTTTGTAAATAAAATGTAGTGACTCGTAAATTTAAGGGGTATTAAAGTGTCTATTAAACACAATTTATTTCATGAAGCTAGCCTTCTTAGTTTCCGAGATTTTTAGGATTCTTTAAGTGACCCGGATTCATTGCTCTCGAGTGTATGTATAAACAAGTGGATGCCCGCAGTTTCGCCCGCGCAGATCCCGATTTTTGCGGTTCCCGTAGGAATTTCCCAAAATCCTTTCTTAGCGGATGTTTACGTCATAACATCTACCTGCATGCCAAATTTCAGCCCGATCCGTCCAGTGGTTTGGGCTGTGCGTTGATAGATCACTATGTCAGTCAGTCAGTCACCTTTGAGTTATATATATTTAGATTTTTTCATTTCATTCATATCAGCTCATATACGTCCCCACCGAGGGGCACGAGCCTAGCCTAAATTAGGGCGATCGGGCCTTAGTCGACCACGCGGGCCCAGTGCGGGTTGGTCTACTTCACACACAACCTTCGAGTTTCTTCGCAGGCGTGTGCAGGTTTCCTCACGATGTTTTCCTTCACCGTAAAAGCAATCGGTAAGTATGTACGTAAGTTTTTGAAAAACTCATTGGTACATTGGCCGTCCAGATTTGAACCCGGTACCTCTGGTTAGATGGACCGAGTCGTTACCGGTTGAGCCACCGACGCTTCAATAACAGCAATAATAAAACACCCAATTGAATTAATTATACATAGTAATAAGGCACCAAGCCCGCGTGGTCGCCTAAGGCCAGTTCGCCCCAATACAGGTCAGGCTGGAGCCCCTCGCTGGGGAAGTATATGAGCAGATAGATATTATGAGGCGTGTGCTGATTTCCTCACGATTTTTCCTTCACCTAGGTCCTAGAGCAAAGAGATTACAGGAAAACTTACGAGAAAATTTAAAGTCTTTCCTTTCTCACAGGAAAAATAAAATTTCAAAATTCCAGAATAAATATACCCCTATTTACCTACAGCAAAGTACTGTACTGAGAGGTCTTTTTCTGTTGATAGTTAAAGTTTTGATGCGGAACCCTGTTTGTGTGACCTCGAGTTGCAATTGGGCGTTTTTTTAATTAAATTGACTAGTTTTCTTGGGAAAGATTGTTAGGTACGATAAGAAGATGCCCCAGTTTTGTTACATTCTGTATAAGAGTCGTTCTTACCTACCTATATATTTTTGTGTTTTTTTATTCACAATGGGTAAGCCCAAAATGCAAAGGCATCATCCATCATTCCATCATCGACTTCATCGTCACTTACCATCAGGTGATGGTAAGTGACGATGTCTTATCGTCTTATCTTCAAGCCGGAACACATCAATGCTGTTAACACTGATGTTTGGCGGCAAGACTAAGATAAGATGGTGGTAGCCAGCCGGGCGGGCTATGGAAATGCCCTACCACCAACCCCCGTACAAAGTTGACCCCGCCGGGAATCGCACCCGCGACCTCCCGGTGTGAAGCGAATGGACTATCCATTACGCCTCGGAGGCGGTTAAACATTTAGTCAGTTAAGTCATTTTCCCGCTTTTCTAAGTGTTATTGCTCCTAAACATTTATTGATTAGTAGCATTGATGTGTTCCGGCATAGCCAAAGCCAGGAAATTAGACATAGCAGTTGCGTTGGGTATTTGCATCTTCGGCATCAGCATCACTCACTCTCGGGTGTGATGGATGATGCCCAGGGCTTTAATCGTTCATGATAGATAAATTATGTGTCGCCTTAACTCCTACCAATCAATCAATCAAATATATTCTTTATTGTACAATAACAAGTAATAAAGAACAATGCAGCTAATTTAAAAAATGTACAATTTAGGTGGCCTAATAAGGTTAAAGCAATCTCTTTCATTTGATAGATTGGGCACACCTACATAAAAATAAGGGCTGTGCAAAGCAAACATAGGTTTATACAACAAAATTGCAAAAAGGAAAATTAGATAGTTATCTAAATCCTATCCTATCATATCTAAATCCCTTTAAACTGACTTTAAAAAGCTGGTTTCCAATGCGATTGTTCTTTTTTGTGATTTCTCCGCCGAATGCCAACACATTTTAATTATTCTTTTTTATTTGATGAGAGTATAGCTACGGTTTGTCCTATATAAATTCAGTAGTTTTTAGCAACTTTACAAGAACGAAAAAAAAGGAAACCAAATTCTAGTTTTTGTGAATGATTTCTGTTGTTTTTGACGTGGTTCCGTTTTTGATTGTCAATTGTTAGGTAATTTTCATCCGTTTCAACTACTGGAGAGAGTGTACTAACGCTCTCGTGTGCCTTCATTATTTGACAAAGAGCTCAAATAAAAAAAAAAAAGAGTCTTTATTCCGTTTCCGTGACACATTGTGTAGTTTGATTTAACTTGTGCTTTGCCAAGAAAGTGGCGCCGCGCCGCTGGTTCACCAGATATATTTGCGTCCAGACTATGACCAGGGTTTGCATCATCACCATTATTTATCTGTTGAACTGTTATCTTTCAGTTTTGAGTCAGTGATTTGGCAAGTTTTAACATATTTTTTTTCCATTCATACATCGTTTTCAACTATTCAGGGTGATGATTAAATCAACGCCTGGAGAGAGCTTTTACAATAACAACACAAGGCTTTTTTCACTTGTGTCTCGTTACAAACAAGATGATTGAATGAGTAAGGCAAGACATCTCCTTCATCAACACAAGAAAAAATCTCATACCTTTATAAAATGAACATAACGTAATTTTTACGGATAGGAATATACAATAGATGTTTCCCGATTCCTATAATTTGGGGATCTTCAAGGCAAGAGTGAATAGGCATTATTTGAGTTTGCGTGTACCATCCTCGACTGCATCATCACTTACCATCAGGTGAGTTGCAGTCAAACGCACTCAAATTTTTATAAAAAAAAACTAGTCATCATGATTTGACTAAAAGTCACGAGAGTGAGTAGTACATACATGTATGTACATATATGTACAAATTGTTTTAGGTAGATTCAATTCTATTCAATATATCTATTCAAAATAGGTGCAACACTCTTTCTGATAGTCATAAAATAATAATAACATTCATTCACAGTCATTTGTGAAGAATCAAGAAATATAACTCAAAATTCAATCCTTGATATAAACCAGATTATGTCATTAGAACATGAAAACAATATGACACGAAAAGTTCTACATAAAAATCATTGAATGCATTTAACAAGTTAATTTGTTAGTCCAGTATCTTATCGGACATTTATAATAGCCTGGTAGCTTTCCAACTTAGGCTCCAGTCAAAACAATCAAGTTCCAAACGTAAACACCCGCAGTGACATAGAACTTGTTACAGATTTGACATCTTCCTCTGTCGCCCTGAAGGCCGGTGAGTCATCAACGTACACCTCGCCTCGCGGCCTCGGCCATGACGTCCGTCCAGTGGCCAACCGACGACGGGAATAAGAACGGTGAATCAAAGCCAAGATATAATAAGTTGTAGTGACATTTGACACTGTTGGGGAAAAGAAAAGAAACAGGTAAAATAAGACAAAGACGTTTAGAGATCAAGACAATTTAACGTACTTGAAAAAAATGGAGATCTAATTAGACAAAATAAGGCATCTATGTATTCCATGAAAACTAATAAAGTCGATGCAGCCGATTTTAAGAAAATGTTGTTCGAAGAACGACTGCAAAATTGATAAAGTTAGGTTACCTGGTTATTTGAAAGTGCATAATATCGTCATGAACAACTATCAGAAAGAGCGAAAAATCCAAGCTTTTACTCAGATTATTTTCATAAGACTTTACCCATACGTAATGTAGTTTTTTAACTGTTGTATCGTATACCATGGAAAAGTTGGGACTTCTTGACGCAGCGCACTTATTTAACTTGTGGAACTGCCATGTTATCACTCAATGGGCTTTAGGTTACGAATGTAAATGTTGCAGACGATTCGTTACAGTGCCTCGGAGGCAACGTTTCCGTTGGCTTATAAATCCGATGCGAGAGAGGTATCCTCGCTCCCTGCCTGAATACTAACCATGCTGATATGTTTTAAGTCATAGACCTTTTTTTTCTAAAATAGGTTACATTCGGTTGCTTCTCAATAAAAACGCTGTTTAATCTCAAGCTTTGTCTTTTAAGATTTAGGGCTATCTAGAGCAAACTAACCTATTCGCCCTTTCGCGATTTTTGCCCTAAGTGGGGATCGAACCCACGACCCTCGAACCCCCGGTCATTAATACTGTTATTATTGTATTAAATTTTATTATTGCGCATTTCGTAATCGTTCACTGTCACGTAACCAGGTGGTTTTGAGGCGAAGCCTTCGCTGTTTTGTTTACGTCTGTTTTGTTCTTCTCGGCATTGTTTTAAAATTACCTAATTTTGTGTGTTATCATCGAGTTGTCATCAAATAATGTAATCTATTTCATGCATATTTTGGTAAAACAATTGTTGTTCTGTTTTTATTGTTGTTTTGTTTTGCAAATCAATTATTCTAAATTCTTGAAGGTCGACGTTCTTTGATGCTTTAACTTAGATTGAATTGTTAATTGTTTCTTAATTCTTTACAGAGCTACATTTTGGGATGGCTTTCCAGAATCTGTTCCCTTCTTGGAACGTTGCATTTGCGAGAATTGTTTCTTTGTCGTTATTACAATTGCCAAGTTTTTGTTGATTTAGTAAAAATGCGTCGTGCGTCATATGTTTCTTTCAGCGGCTGCAGGCTGCGTGCCGCGCTGAGCGGTCGCGCGCGGCGCGGGCGCGTCATCGCGGCTCGGCGCGCGCGCCCGACGCAGGCGCACGCAGGCCGCCACTTCACCAGTCCACCAGTCTGTTTCCGACCGCGAATCCGTTCACCTGCCGCGTCCAGTGCACAGTGCTACGATACCAAGTGTTCTTCACGGCAGTGTAGTGCCAACTTAAGATGCTCGCTTACACCTTAGTGGATCTTATTTGTGTTACAATTTGACAGTGTTGTTCAAAGTGGATTCCGGAGGACTATACCCGGCGGTGGAGCACGCCCAGCGGCTCCAGCGCTCCCAAGCTATGTATGTCATAAATTTAGGTGAGTTTGTGATCCTCGCATTTCTTGCTTTAATGCTCTCTGTGGTCCAAATTTCTGTTATGGTCCTATAATTGGCACTAGACGAAACCGGTACGCGACCAGTTAAACTTTTAACTCGTCGACGCTTACTAAATAGATGTCGTATTCGGACTAGTTTTGTTTTTGCAAACGCCTCTAAAGGTCTTCGAAAAGCTTTCTCTTTTGGTCGCATTCGCGAATCTCGGCCTTGCTTGCGTCTCCCAGGCTGCGCATTGCTTCGCCGAGCCTGGTGGAATTGGCGCAGAGTGGTTCGTTAACTCGGCCGCATAAACAACTAGGTACCATTCCATTAGATACTATTTGATTTATTCATAGCGCACCGCGCGTATGTGTGTTTTTATTACAGTTCACGTACATCGCGTGGGCGTGTGTTGGTGTGTTTGCGCTATCTGCGTTACTATTTTTGTCTCTCGTCCTAGTGTGCGTATCGGCTCTTGTAAGTACACGTTGTTTAATCAATGTGTGCGTTTCGTATCCGCGTTCGCTCTTATCATTTTCTTCGCTTGATACCAGATGTCTTCGCGAGTTGGTTCGATTCTAGTTTTGTTTGACTATAGTAATTGGCGTGTATATTACTGTATACGGTGTATACCTTACCTTATTCTTTGTTTAAACCAGTGGTTTGGGTGAATGTCAATTTAACTTGGGCACGTGTTTTTGTCTCATTAGAAAGGGTTAGAACTTTTTGTATTTCGCTTGACACATACATAGTATACACTAGCGGACGCCCAGCGGTGTTGCCCGCGCAGATCCCCGTTTTTGCCGTTCTCATGGGATTTTCCCCGAAATCCTTTCTTATAGCGGATACCTACGTCATAATCATATTTGATATCTGTGCAAAATTTCAGCTCGATCCATCTAACAGCTTAAGCTGGGCGTTGATAATCGGTCAGGAAAAACGAATTTATAACTATAGATATAGTTTTTCCGAAATCTCGCACACCATTGCACCTATTTATTTCGATAGGGATGCACTTATTCCCAGTCGTAACCAATGGCCTTGAGACTGGTGACGAACGGAAAATATCCCATGTATTACTAGTGAGTGGTAAAAGTGGTATACCACAGCACAAAGGTACGGTGTGTCGGGACAATTTTATCTAAAGCTTCATGTTACTTAGATTATTTTAAGTTAAAGGCTGTCAAAACATTGATTTGTCCCGCGTTGTCCAAATATATGTTTAATTTTAACTTCAACTGAGTTTTCTGCCGTCGACGCCTTGTTTGCAAATTTATGTTAAGTCAGTGCTTTACGAGTATTGTAGCTTGTTTTGAGTTTTAAATTAAATAAACTGATCAAAGGTTTAGTAGCACAGCACATTAATAATTAAAATTTAACTCTATAAATACTACTGTTGAGAGGGCTAGTTGAATGCGTCATTTATTTACAAAGGATTGTATGATTTGACCAACAGTTAGGTACCTGTATAATATTTTCTATGTACTATGAATATTCATTGATAACAATGTATTGTTATATGAGTTTCTTAAATAACCATTTAGGTATCCAAGAACTGTACCTTTACATCGTTGGTTTCTCTAATTCTAATCTAATCTAATTCAATTTGTTCCATTCTGCGTCTGTACTAAAATGCTATGTTATTTCTCGAACTTTATACAATCGTACATAACCCAAGGTTAATCCCTGCTTATCTTTCCTATTCCATATAAATAGCGCAATCCGCGTCAGATGTCTATCTTTATCGCAATGGTACGTTTTATTTTAAAAAAAGGTTGCACAGCATACATTTTGCACATAAATCCTTTCACGTTATGTGACCTGGAAATTTCAAAACATGATTCAAAATATTGTGTGGTCTATAGTCGCTAAGTGGTGGATTTTTCCATCAATTGAAGCTCAATTTTATTTACAATGTAGACTCTACACTGTTGTTAGTTGTTGAATACCAACCTACATAGTGTAATGATGAATCAGCTCCATCTAGGTGGGGGGAGGCGGTAAAACCGGGGCATCTGCCCCGCGCGGCATTTTTAGGTGGCACCAAAACACAAAATCAAAAAAGTTTCACTAAGCGCCTTGAATCGATATTTATGTATTTGATCAGGTTGAAGATCATGTCAGTGTCAGTAATGTACCTAGTTGTAGTAAGTTTATTTAGACATTCGAACTTTGGTACTTTAAAATTTAGACATTTAGGGCTCGCTTCGTTCGCTTTACAATGGTGACAACCCTAAAAAAAATCTTGATTTAAAGTTACGAGAGCTTTGCGTTTTGTTTCGGAGACGTTATGAAGGTTAATAAACTTCTTAATTCAAAAGTAGCACTGCTCTGTTTTTATGAAATAGAAATAAATGGATTTAATGCTGCGACGATTGGAAATAGCTGCACAACTATTAATTTGCCCTTCTTGTATTTTTGTAAATCTTATATTGTGTTTGTACTGTGTGAAACGAACTATTTTTCGAAATAAAGACTTATTCTAGCGGGTATAATATATCACAAAAATTTGGGAGTTAATGGTTTAAACGGGATCGGGAGTTTATTCAATTTTAAATGTTCTTGTCTTTCAATGTTCGTTATTCTAGTTTCTCATCTATACTATTATTAACGAACATCTCTGTCCTCCGATTTTAAACTACCATTGTGATTGTTTTAATTTTTTCTTTGTGTTTCATCTTGGCCTATTCAGCATACTCAGTGTCGCAGATGTTTTACTATACCGTCATAGTCTACTTCTCCCATGAATCTATGTCCCTGTTCCTATAAAAGAGCAGTGAGTGACACGGTTTTCTTTGGCCCGTTACTCGGAACCTGTTGGGTTCTTGTGCGTTTGTGCACAACCTGCGCAGACGCGGCGGCGGCGGCGACGCGGCGCTTGCATGCGGCCCGGGAGTACTGACCTCGGGCGGGATTGCACTGGGACTGGACGGCACTTAATTGCTTCTTTGTCTCTTCTCTCCAAAAAATATATTTATACCTAACTGAAATTTGATTATTAATTGATGAAATTTGAAATCATTAGTTCCGCGGAACTGTAAAATAAGCTGTTCCGTCCGTGATTACGATTAGTTCCTCCTAATTAGTTGTAGATTATGTTTGTAAAATCTCAACTTATCTCTATTTATGAAAAATTATATTTTGTACCTAATGGAAATTTGATTATTAATTGATTAAATTTAAAATCATTAGTTCCGCGGAACTGTAAAATAAGCTGTTCCGTCCGTGATTACAATTAGTTCTTCTTAATTATTTGTAGATTATTTTTGTAAAATCTCAACTTATCTCTATTTACGACAAGTTATATTTTGTACCTAATGGAAATTTGATTATTAATTGATTAAATTTAAAATCATTAGTTCCACGGAACTGTAAAATAAGCTGTTCCGTCCGTGATTACAATTAGTTCTTCTTAATTATTTGTAGATTATGTTTGTAAAATCTCAACTTATTTCTATTTACGACATGTAAATTGTAAACAATGTTTAGTGGTAAACACTAGACGTATTCAGCTGTCGCAAAATGTTTCGTGTTTACGTTGTTGTTATTGTGATCGCATCAGATGCGGTCCGACACTTTACAACCAACACGTTAGTGGAAACTGTGTCACGCTGTCACAGTTGATAAGGCCGACTAATTATTGTGCACAACCGGCGTTAGTTTACTTTCACTAACGTCTGACATTTACGGAGAGACCTGTCTATGTTTGGCAAATGGAATGAAAACGGCAGCTGCTATTGTTTTTGACGTGACAACGTCTAATAAATCGATCGACGGCGGCTGCACGCACGAAAAAGGTTGACTCATTGTCCCGTTACGCTCATTGTCCCGTTACGCTAATTGACTCGTCATAAAAATATGCAATCATTTCATCAATGTTTTGTTATGACGTTCTCACGTTAAACTATTGTCCGTAAACCGACTTTACAGACAACCAATTTTTTTTTAATTAACTAAAAGTACTAGGTGTACAAAAAAAAATGGCAAATCTATATACAGGATAGCCGTTTGGCACACGCGTACTTGAGTTTAAAACAATAACTTTGAACTGCAGTTCCTAAAAATATTTCCGTTGGGACGTGGGAGTTATGACGTCTTCTTTTTTTGTATGTTTTTTTCTTCTTCTGAGACCTTTTGGTATGTTTTATTTTTTCAATCAAGTGACTGAAATGACTTAATGTGGTATATTTTTAGAAACGGCCTAGGAAGCCCTTTCATTTGATACCCCACTCGATAGGTTCCAGAAGAAAAAAAAATCATACAAAAAAGTAGAAGTTGTTTCTTGCCATTTTTTTAACCGACTTCAAAAAAAGTAGGAGGTTTTTCAATTCGACCGTATATATATATATATATATATATATATATATATATATATATATATATATATATATATATATATTTCGCGGCTAACTTCGTCGTTTATGAACCGATTTTGATGATTCTTTTTGGGTTGGAAAGGAGATATCCCAAGGGTGGTACCATGATGAGGAAACCAGGATCTGATGATGGCATCCCAGAGAAATCGAGGGAAACCTTAGTTTCCTGTTTGAAGTCGGTTTTTATTGTTCAAAATTATTTATTCACAATTGGTAACTGATGTCACTGATTTTCATAGTTGTGTGGAAAGTGGTGGTGGTACTAAACCCTAGGTGCGCGAGTCCAAATCCCACTTTTCCGGTTTTTTTCCCGCGTTGTGTCGAGCGCGTATGACGCACGCGCACGCGCACGCGTACGCGGATACGCAACAGAAATAAATAGAGAAAGACGTCTAGACTGCGCAGTGATGCGTCCGAGCACAATTTCGACAGTGACAATGATCGCAAGAAATCTTTCGGTTTGATCTAAGAAGCAAGTGCTCATGCTTGATGAGTAATGAGACGATGCATCGTAGTTTTTATAGTTGATAAAAACATTATAATATCTACATTTAAACTAATTTAAAGTATCCTATTGCAAAACACTTCATATGTATGTAATTAAAATCTAAAAACCGGTCAAGTGCGAGTCGGACGCGCGCTCTGAGGGTTCCGTACCACCACCCCTTTCCACACAACTATGACGATGATACCTATTCACATTTACAAACAAAAGACATCAACGCGAGCGACAGTCTTTTTTTTTCAATGAGTTCGGACTCCTTATCGAGACTACGACTCACACTTGTCTAGTTTTCATTATTTGTTGGTTTACTTCAGGATTAGTAGGTGCTACTATAGTTACACCAAGTTTCACGCTTACAGATTTTACGATACAGGTAAATCAAAAATAACACTAGAAATTCTAAAATACCTATAAAAACACGTTTTAACTTAATTTTTATATATTTTTTTTAAACTAATTTTTAGGGTTCCCTACCTCAAAAGGAAAAAAACGGAATCTTTATAGGATCACTCGCGTGTCTGTATGCCCGTCCGTCTTCCGCAGCCAACATTTTAAGATAAATAGTTTTGAAGTTTATATTGGCTTACATCAGGTCAAATACATAGGTACAAATATGGAGTAAAGGGGAGGTAAATAACAAAAAAAAATGTTGCCGCGTCAGCCTTGCGCAAAAGACTACTATGGGTAAAAGCTTGCGGTAGAAAAACACATGACTATTAATGAATCATTTCATTCATATTGTTTGAACTAAATTGTTCAATTCCGACTTGGATTTATTTACGCCACCGCAACACGTCAAACTAGCAGTATTGTAAAATTTTAAAATAATACGCCGTCACACGAACACTGCATCAGTCATCGTTTGTTTCTTTCTATCTAGTGTAACGTATATTGCAACCTCATCGTTTCTAGTAATTTTGTAGTTTTGCTTTGTTTCAATACCTTAAACTAGGTCGCAAGTTTTAAGTAAAAAAATAATAATCTGCCGCCACGTGGGAATCGAACCCACGCATCGAGGCCACAGATGAGATACTAATATGTAGTTACTTCCGAGGGTTCCGTAACTCTACACCTCTCCACTCAAGAAGAACAATGATCAATCTAAATACATCTACGCGAGCGACGGAAAAATGCATTTTTTTATCCTGTTAGGACTCGTTAGGGCGAATATGAGTCCCAGCTGGCCGGTTTCTGTTATTTGTTGTTTTACTTCAGGATTAGTCCTTTATATATACCAAGTTTCACTTTTAGTTTCAGTTTTATTTGTCAGATAAGATATGCATTTATTCAGAGCCCACACAACCAAAAAACCGGCCAAGTGCGAGTCAGAACCGCACACATAGGGTTCCGTACCATCATACTAGATGGCGCTAGTTTCTTCACGTTTAAAAACAACCACGTTTTTTGTATGGAGACTTTCACTTTTTCTAATTTTTAGTATTTGTTGTTATAGTGGCAACAGAAATACATTATTTGTGAAAATTTCAGCTGTCTAGCTATCACGGTTCATGAAATACAGCCTGGTGACAGGCTGACAGACAGAGGGACGGATAGCGAAGTCTTAGTAATAGGGTCCCGTTTTTACCCTTTGGGTACGGAACCCTAAAAATAGGTATCTAATACAATGCAAGAAAACATTAAAACTAACTTATTGTAAAAGCTTAAAAACTACATACATGTTTATAAATTGTTTATAATTAATTATTGTAAATAAATCCTCCATAATTGTCTAATTTTTTAAAATTTGAGCCACCTATTACGTTTCGAAAGATAAAGCTCGGACAACAGACGGGCAGACAGCCAGCGTAGGCTTATTGATAGGGTTCCGTTACCTGGTATGGAACCCTAAATACAATGTAATGTTTTAAATCAACACAATATTATTGTTTTTATATACATATAATATGTGCTAGAGGCGTCCGTTTTTAAATCGAATATGTTAAAGTTTGCTCCACTTTCTCGTTTTATCGATCCTACTCCTACCACACTCCTGGCCATTTGGCATCCACTCCTCTTCGTGGTGCCAACTTTAATAGATGATAGCTATCACAGAAGAATAGAGAAAACATATTCTTGTCATCACTCATCAAACATATTGACACGCTTTTCCCGTGTAGTCTGTCCTGGCAGTTCTTGCACAATATTTCGTACTTCGATGATATACTCGTATATTATCATTTACCATCATATCAGCCGAAGGACGTCCACTGTTGGACAAAGGCCTCCCCCGCGGATTTCCACGACGAACGTTTCTGCGCTGCCCGCATCCAGCGGCTTCCCGCGACCTTCATCAGGTCAACGGTCTACGTTTTCCGGTGCGCGGTCGCCACTCGAGAACTGTAGTACCCCAACGGCCATCTGTTCTACGAGCTATGTGCCCCGCCACTGCCAAGTATAATAATTATACTTGTACCAAACTGTTTGAAACACGCTGATGGTGGCGCATCGGGAGCCGGATCGTTCCTTTCCCTCTAATATCGTTGAGAGGAGTGATGGCTGACTTTCGCGTTATACTCGTGACCGGGAGCTGTCCGTATGAACTGGCCTACACTTGTCAAAGGCATTCACGACATTCAATTATTTTAATGTATAACCTCTCGTGTCATATTGTTTTCATGTTCTAATGACATAATTTGTTTTTATTTTTATTTTAAGGATAGGATTTCGACGTTATTATCTAATGATTGTTTATTTCTTGATTTCTTACAAATGAAATTATGTAATCACTATTTTATGACTATCAGAAAGAGTGTGATTTGCACCTATATATATATATATGAATCCCTATTTCCCTTGGTCACGGCATCACGCGTGAACGGCTGGACCGATTTCGCTAATTCTTTTTTTGTCTAGTTCGTTATTGTCAGGAGAAGCTTCTTATGTAGGGTAGGGTATGGTAGTGTAGTGTAGGGTAGGGTAAGTGTAGGGTAGGGTAGTGTAATTTGAAACGTTGTTGAATCTCATTCTGTTTTTGTTCTCGTAGTTTTTGTTACTTTCAATAGCAATTTCTTTCCAAATGATCGGAACCGTTGTTTTTCTTTCGTTGAGTTGAGACTGGAGCTCGAGACGCAAGTTCAAGTTTACGCAGTTCGCCCCTTCCGCGTCAAACTGTGCGGTTTATTTATAACTGGTCTGTTCACTGTTGCGTATTACGGGTTTTTTTGTCGCTTTCGGCGTTTGACAATTTTTTGTCCAGGGAAATTTCTAAGTACCTAAATATACTTTTTTTAGATTTCCCAAGTCAACAAGGAACCATTATAGTTTCGCCACGTCTGTCCGTCTGTCCGTCTGTCCGTCTGTCCGTCTGTCCGTCTGTCCGTCTGTCCGCGGCTCAGCTCAGTGACTGTTAGAACTAGAAAGCTGTAATTTTGCATGGGTATTACGCCGACAAAGTTGTACAATAGAATAAAGAATAAATAGTTTTTAGTATACCTGTAAGAGGGGCCATTTTTTTCCTTGACGTACCCTATAGTGTGGGTATCGTTGAATAGGCCTTTCAAAACTACTGAAAGTTTGCTAAAACCATTTTTCGATTGAGGGATCGGTGTGCGAAATGTTAAGCTTTAAAGTGCGAATTACAGTACAATCTTGAAATAACTGTCTACTACCCGCCCATTTGCGATTTTCAGTGGTAACTGTCAATAAAACGGGAATTACATATATAAAGGGTGTAACAAAATTGGTGTAGGTCTCTCGTTAACTGGGGATTCTTCTCGTCATACTAAACAACTTTCTCCAAGGAACCCATAGTCAATTCTCAAAAGAAATTGGGACCCTTCTACTAAAATGAACAAAATCGGTCGACCAGCTAATCGATTTGTATGTAGAGTAAAAATAAATATTGACGGTTTCAGCAAAGTCGTGCAACTAAAGTTGTTCAGTTTGATGAGTAGAAGCCTCGTTGACGGAACCCACACCAATTGTGTTACACCTGTCTGTATATGTCGCCGCCGGGATATTGTCAAAACCGCGATATTACAATCTCACTACACTAAATTCAGGTAGATTATAATATGACGGCAAATTGTCAATGGGATTACAATTTCACGGGCCATTTTTGTATCTCCCAATAAAACCGATGATTTCTTCTTCTGCGAAGCATTCTGCTACCCAGGGGGCTAGCCTCGCTTTGACTGTTTAACCAATCAAACCTGACGGCACCTAACATCGCTCGCTCATTTATTTAATGTTGTTCACTACGCTTAGTGTTATTGTAATGTCACTAGTGAAATTGTAAGCAGTATGTTACGCTTCACAATCTTTAGACAGTTCACAATCTTGTAAGATACATCCCGTTAGATTATAATCTAACGGTTTTTACAATTTTACGGTGACATATACAGCACCACGCGTGGCGTAACGGCTAGGGCCGCCGCCTCCTGTCTGAGGTCGTGGTTCGAATCCTGCCACGTACCAATGTGATTTCGAATTTAGATTTCATATGTACGTTTATTCGACGCTCTTATGGTGAAGGAAAACGTCGTGAGGAAACCTGCACACGCCTGCGGATAACTCGCAGGTTGTGTGTAAAGTCGACCAACCCGCACTGGGCCCGCGTGGTCGTCTTAGGCCCGATCGCTCTTATTCAGGGTAGGCTCGAGCCCCTCAGTGGGGACGTATATGAGCTGATACGATGATACATCACCACATATCATATTATTATATGATCACCATTTTATCAACATCATGAAGTGAACTACTAGTGCCTCAAACACGTCCCATGATTTGTCATAAAAACTAAGTTCCATAATGGCATGTACCGGAACTGTTGGAGCCTGGAAGTGGTGACGTCACGTCGCGAGCTGTTCGGCCGTTCATTGTGACCCGCTGGTGCGTTAAATTGCTTCCAAATAACTTTTCTTCTTCTATCCAAACTCCAGGAAAGGGAAGTTTCAGTAATCTATGTTTTTGTATCGCATTGTTGACATTGAAACCCTTTTAGATGGATTTTAGAAAGCAATCTCGATTGTTTTGTTCGAATATCAATTTCTTCTCCTTTTTTAAATCTTCTTTTGTCTAATACATAGGTATATCTGTTTCATCTGTTATTCAATTGTTTAAAGTAGCCCTCTTATAATAATCTCTTAACTTGCAATGTAATTGTTAATGATAAAATAACTGTCTTCACTTAAATCATTTAAAAAATGGTTCATATCTCTGCTCGGCTCGCTGACTGCTAAGGTACAGGCTTTGTTTAGCCTAGTTAGGTAGCCAGAGTCCTAACAACTAGATGTACAACTAGAATTAAGACTTTGTTACGTATTAAGAAATACAATTTAGTATTATTATTATTATCTCTACACATTACTATTATTATCTCTACAATTTAGTATTATTATTATTGTTAAAAATTATTGTGCATCATGTAATGTCTTGTATTACGCACTTGTGTAGGTACGAGTATATTACGCCTTTCCGGTTCGTGTTTGTCGTTTTGACTCATTAGTGTCATTAGTTAGCTAGCATGCTTCGCCTCTTGCCGATACCTTCTTAACTTGCGATTGTGACCTTCGACCATACATAATTGTCACGTTCTGACACTTCTCTGTTTTCGCTCCTCCTTGAAAAAAAATAATGTTAAAGTTTGTAACTGTTTGTTCTTTTTATTACCATAAAAATTAACAGCTGTTAAATTTTACAATTTTTTCTGTCTTTTCTTTCTTTGTCATTGTAATTAACACGGTGTGAATTATAATACGCTAGCTTTTGCCAGCGGCTTCGCTCGCGTGAACATAGTTTCTATTATTGTCTACGAGGCTGCACAGTGCGTGGAAAAAAGTAGCCTATATGTTAATCCAGGTCCTATTCTGTCTACCTACCAAATTTCATCCAGATCCGTTCAGCGGTTCAGGCGTGATAGAGTAATAAACATCCTTACATATAAACTTTCACATTTATAATATTAGTAGGATACCTATAGGTACGTATACCACAGTGTAACGATCCATACAGAGGTCCAACGCCTGTGATAATGGGGGATCGGACTGCTAGTCATTTAAGTTACTTTATATGATCTGTCTCCCCCCTCGGTGTCATTAGATGGGCCCTCAGCCTTTTGTTGTCATTAATTTATAATGGGTGTCGTTTAGATGGTCCCTCAGCCTTTTGTGGTCATAAATAATGGGTGTCATTAGATGGGCCCTCAGCCTTTCGTTGTCATTAATTTATAATGGGTGTCGTTTAGATGGGTCCTCAGCCTTTTGTGGTAATAAATAATGGGTGTCATTAGATGGGCCCTCAGCCTTTCGTTGTCATTAATTTATAATGGGTGTCGTTTAGATGGGTCCTCAGCCTTTTGTGGTCATAAATAATGGGTGTCATTAGATGGGCCCTCAGCCTTTCGTTGTCATTAATTTATAATGGGTGTCGTTTAGATGGGTCCTCAGCCTTTTGTGGTAATAAATAATGGGTGTCATTAGATGGGCCCTCAGCCTTTCGTTGTCATTAATTTATAATGGGTGTCGTTTAGATGGGTCCTCAGCCTTTTGTGGTCATAAATAATGGGTGTCATTAGATGGGCCCTCAGCCTTTTGCTACCTTTTTCAATATATGAAACGTATTTTTCCACTTCGCGGAGACTGTTTCCCTTGTTCTTCTATAATTTTTCGCTATTAATTTCATATTTACAAAAGTGGCCCCATGACGTGACCTTGAGGAACTCTAATTTTTTAATTCATTATTAATAAAATATATTGTAGCATTACAGTGCAAACCAACACGCTGCAATAACAAAAACATAAGAAATTAATAGATTAGTACTCTAAGATTGTTATCAAACAAAATATTGTGCATAAACTTAAACAAGTCTTAAGTTCGCCACAGATTTTTAAACCTGTTTATGATTACTTGTCTCGTGAAGAAATAAAAATAATAGAAAGCGGGAAATTGATTAAAAATTGAATAGTGATGAAGCGGAACGTATAGCTCAACGTGTTTTAATCAAGTTTTGCGTATTGTTTTTTTTAAATATGCAAAATCTTATAAAACAACACTTTTGTGCATTAAAAATATAAAGTAGGTGAAGTGGTCGTAATGTTTACGATGTCTAGCCGGCAGTCGGCGCGGCTGCTGAAATAGATCGCTACTGCGAAGATGGCAGACTGATCGATATTGATCTTTTACCATTATAATATAATTCTGCTGTAACGATATTTTATATACATTGTCTGTATTTTTTTTATCCAAAATTGATAAGCCCTTGATGGTAAGTGACGATGATGCCAAAGATGGAAGCGGGCTTACCAAGATTCCCCAACGCAATGGAGATCTGGCTATCTATCTATCTAAGACTTGGGAGTGCATGTTTTGCATTGGGTCGGCTTGCCTCAACGCTTCCTAGGGATATGGTACGTACTTGTTACTTTGCCACCGTGCAGTCGCTCCTGCAGTACGGCGTCGAGCTGTGGGGCCGCGCTGCCGATTGGGAGCGCGTCTTCCGCATGCAGAAGCGGGCTGTGCGAGCGATTGCACGAGTGGCACACGACGAGCCAGCTAAGGGGCATTTTATATCGTTGAAAATAATGACCCTTCCCAGTATACTGATTTTCCAAGTGGCTGTGTACGTACGAGAAAATCTGGACGTTTATTCGCAGGTAGGTGTCTGTCACACGTATAGGACGCGACATGGTAGCAGAATCGCTCCTATTCCCCACGGGTTAGCCAAGAGCGGTAAGACGATCCATGTATTAGGCCCCTCCGTCTACAACAGGCTCCCGCTCGAAATCACTAATGCCCTTAGCTTGAATTCGTTTAAAATTAAATTGCGAAACTGGCTCGCCGAGCAGGCATTCTACTGTTTTGACGATTTTTTGAAACTAAGTGTAATTTAAATTCGAATACCTTTAGTTTATATGTAAATTTAATTCAATTTTATTTGAAATACATTAAATGTATTGCATTTTGATAATATTGTTATTTAATGAAAATGATGTTTTTTTTTTTAATATTATTATTATTTTATAATGAAAATGACAATGTATGTTGACCAATTCGACTATTTAGAATTTAAAATGTTATATTTTACATTTTACTCTATTTTATATCATGACGTGTAATTTACAATTACCAATAAAAATGTCTATGTCTATGTCTATGTCTATCTTATCTTCAAGCCGGAACACTGATGTTTGGCGTTAACACTGATGTTTGGCGAGAAGACTTAGATTAGATGATGGTAGCTAACTAGGCGGGCTATTAAAATGCTCTACCATCAACCAAACCGAGTCTTACAAAGTTGACCCCGCTGGGAATCGACCCCGCGAACTCCTGGTGTGAAGCGAATGGACTAACCAGTACGCCACGGAGGCGGTTAAATGAGGTGATTCTAAATGTGTGACGGTGAGAACGCTGCAATATGAGATAATACAGTAACGCAAAGCTACGGCATATCTAAAAGCAATTTCTCAACCAACCGATCTAGGGCCGATGCTAAAAAGTATGAATTTCGATGGTGTATAACGGAACTACAGTTTACTATGCTTACATCACAGAAATGAAGTGACCCGTATTTCTCGTAAGACGCCAACAAAAGGCCATGAGGAGTAATTGTGACATTTATAGCAAACTATGACGCAGCCGCGGAGACGGAAGCGACGAATGGACGTGTCAATAGTTCACGCGCCACCTGTCCGGCTAGTTTGAGCAATTGTACTGGCAACTAGCGGAGATGACGGCTTTTTGAGTTCATGGCATCACCCACGTGGACATAGTTTCTATGACTTTATTCGTAAGTGCGTGGAAATGAGTTTTCTTCTGATCCCTCGGGAACTATGTCAGGTTATGCTCATTAATAGTCAATGTCACTTCCTTCCCCCACAACTATCCCTGTGTAAAATATTACATCTTAAATTCTTAATATGACATCTGCGAACGTAAAAACGAGTTTTCTCCAGATCCCTCGGAAACTATGTCAGGCTAAGCTAATTAGTAATCTGTGTCACTTCCCATCCATCAACTATTTCTGTGCAAAATATCACGTCAATCCTTCGCTTCGTTACGAGTTACGACGTGGAAGGAATTAACAAAAACGAGAGAACTAACGAACAACTAACCCACTTGAACCACTTAAGAAATCGGGACAGAAGATAGCTATGTTCTTCTCCATGCCACAGGCTATGTGCATACCAATTTGGTTGAGGCGTTGAAGCATGAAAAGGTAAACAAAGACAAAGAGTAGATATTGTGCTCTTTAGATTTTTTTAATTCACAATTGGTTGCCCTTGGCATCATCTCACCTGATGATGCCAAGGGCAACAAATTGTGTGGATCTCGACGGTGGTAATTGACATTTTATGCAGAGTTCCCTATCTTTTCAAGCGACTTTCAAAAAGGAGGAGGTTTTCAATTCGTCTGTATGTTTTTTTTATTTGTGTTATCTCATAACTTTTGACTAGGTGCACCGATTTTAATGATTCTTTTTTATTTGAAAGCTAGTGCTTCAAGTGTGGTCCCATATTAATTTTATCAAAATCGGTGTAGTACTTTATTAGAAAATTAACAAAAAGGATTCATCTCGTTTCTTTTTAACCGACTTGCAAAAAGGAGGATGTTTTCAATTCGACTCTATGTTTTTTCCTTCTTTTGTATGTTTGTTACTCGATATCTTCGCAGATTGTCAACCGATTTTCCTGAATCTTTTTTTTATTCGATAGCGTATGCTGCCAAGTTGGTTCCATACACATTTTATCAAAATTGGTGTGGTAATATTTTTTTAATTATCATAAACCATAAATAATAATGCAAAATTGTACTCATTGTTAGTTGTTGCGATGAAAGTCGGTTTAACGTGTTCAGCGTTTCCAATTAAGCTGCTAATCGTATTTTTATCGACGATGCTTTTTTCTTCTCCTGAGTACAGTTTACTTGCGAGTATCATGCATGAGTTGCATGACCCTCAGGAAGTAATCTATTCCCAAAAATTTCACTTTGAATTAAGATCATACTTTTTCTATGACTAGATGCTTGTAGAAATTCAGTGGGTACTAGTAAATGATTTCCAGTGACGAGCGGAGGTTACTGGTTCGAGCGGACCTCCGTCGGATCGTCTCTGTCGCCTTCACACAGCACAGTGAGATTACGTAACATTGACCCGGCCTGTTTCTGGGTTAGCTACGTGGAAGGGTCTGTGTGTTTGCCGAGTTTATTAGGTTTGATGGTCAGTGGAATTTCAAGAGATTTTTAAAGCGAAACTTTTATTACGTCTCAAATTTTTTCGTCTGTGTGTTGCATGTCGCGTGACGGTATGATCGTAGCGAGAGCAGCCATGATCGTTTCGTCCTCTGTAAAACTACACACTTACTTTTTAATGTTACGACCGGTGTTGCTGAATCATACTTAGCTTAGAACTTTCATGATTACGACGAAGGGTAATTTTTAGGCGAGCGACTAAGGAGTGAAGAAGGTATTGCGATAGCAAATAAAATCGAAAGAAGGGGATCTGTTGTCTTACACTAATCGAGTTCAAAAAACAAAAGAAATTCTGTGTTTCAGTCGAATCTAGCTCCTAAACTACTAAACGGATTTGGATGAAATTTGGATAAGGTTAGTATTATTTTTATATCTCCAGCCATTTTTACGTCGACCAAGTATTTCCGTAGGTATCGTGACGTTTTATGACATAATGCTAAATGTTATTTTTTTATGTCTAAATGTTCTCTGTGCAAATATGTACATGTTGATTTGTGCGACGCTGTTTCGAAAATGGTAGACTTAAAACTATGCCAGTCTTCATACAAAAAATTGCAAACCCCTTTGAGTGACGTTAATATCAATATCATCATAGTAGGTTACAATCACAACAATACAGTGTCCTTTAGTGCATTATATCTGTTTGTTTATTATCTTTATTATCTAGTTTTCAACAACCTTCGTGGCGTAATGGTTCACATCGGCAGGTCGCGGGTTTGGTTCCCAGCGGGGACTAACTTTGTAAGACTCGGGTCTGGTTGGTGGTAGGGCATTTTCTAAGCCCGCCTGGCTAGCTACCACCGTCTTATCTAAGCTTTGTGGCCAAACGTTGATATTAACAGCATTGATGTGTTCTGGCTTAAAGATAAGATAGGCAGTTCCCCATAGCGCTGGGGAATCTTTGTAAGCCCGCTTTCATCTTCGGCATCATCGTCACTTGTCAGGGGCAAAAAAGGTGGTACTTACTGCGAAATAAATAGTTCATTTACGAGTCTTAATTTTATTTTAAAAGTTTGGTAGTTTTGAACACTAGATTGTAGGATTGTAATTTTTAACCTTCGACAAAAAAAGAGGTGCCTTATAAGTTTACGTTTATATCTGTGTGTCTGTCTGTGGCATAGTAGGGTTCAAACGGATGCACCTACGTTGATTTAGTAATTTTTTAAGGTGACTTGATCGAGAGTGTCATAAGCTATATTCAAGAAAATCTATTCAGCCGTTTCAAATAATCAGCTCTTTTTAACCGACTTAAAAAAAAGTAGGAGGTTTCTCAATTCGACCGTATAGTTTTTTATATGTGTTCGCGGATAACTTCGTCGTTTATGAACCGATTTTGATGATTCTTTTTTTGTTGAAAAGAAGATATCCCAAAGGTGGTGCCATGATAAGAAAACCAGGATCTGATGGTGGCATCTCAGAGAAGTCGAGGGGAACCTTAGTTTCCTGTTTGAAGTCGTTTTTTTTTAATTATCTAGTTGATGAAGGGACGTGATCAACTCCCACAAGTCTGATCGATTCGATATTCAGTATCCTGTTGATGATATTCCAAAAACATGGTAGGCTTGACCTGATGCTGCAGCATCACCTGGAATCTGCAGGATACTCAACTCCTCAAAAACTTACAGCAGAGGTATCGTGTTTGGACTCATTGGAGTGGTCTCAATGAACAGGTTATAGATAAATAATAATTAAAATAATAATATAAAAATATAACTCTGTCGGGGTTTTTTTTTTGAAATTTTTCCTTATTCGTTGATATTCCAATATTTTCATGTGTGAGTTCATGATGATGACGGTAAAAGTACTGGTCAGCGATACGATAATACTTGTTTGTAAACGTGCACAGCCCATTGCTCCATTGCCATATCGGAAGATTCCGTCGAATGTGACGTAGTTTCATATGATTGCTGTATTACGCAGTACCCTCGCTCACACGAGTTATGTTCCCTTCTTTGGTAAAGATCATACGTTCATGTTGGTCTTGTGCGGTAGGGTGTACGTGAAGCTTTGGTACATCAATAACAGAATACGCTCTATCACGCAAGTTGGTAGTCTGTTGTTATTGAAATATTAGTGAAGAGCATGAATTGTTGTAGATAGATTGTAGTTACGGTGCGCGGCGCGGGGTTATAATTATAAACACTGTTATCTAAATATTCCAATGTTTGTTTATATCTTTTCGCTTTTCGTTCTCTATCATGTAAATAATGTTGATGAAAATATACTGATTATATTTTTAACGGTTATGTTTATAAGTTATTTTACCTAAACAGTGCTAAAATAAGGATGACGACAGCATCAGAAATAAATTATGAACTCTTGATCACTAAATTGCCCTCCTACTTAAACTTCGGAAAACCTACTTAAACTTTTGTTTTCCATCAAGTCTTCGATTTTTAGTTCACCAAAATCACAAAATGAGTACGTAAATGACGCTGCTAAAGTATGACGTCACGCCTAGGTATTTAGAACATTGTTAGAACAAAATGTCGTTTTTGGCAGATGATATAAAGTAACTCAAATGACTAGCATTCGTCTTCCCCATTGGCAACCAGATCTTCTTCTGTACTTAATTCTACCTCTTATATCACCAGTTGCACCGTGACTTTGGATCATATGATTCTAAATGTCAAGTCAAGACGACACCGACCTACCTTACGGCTACGGCACATCCCGCCCACGGCTCCGTACTACAGCCGCCCACGCAGGGTCTAGGGCGGCAACAGGTGGCCACTATTTGGCCATCGATGCGTGGGCGGGGTGGGTTGCTTCTGAACATTTCATAATACAGCAGGACTAATCACGAATTTTTTGGAAGTATTCTTTTTATTAAAAAAAAATCTTGCTTTTTTTCGAGGACTACAGGAGGATGTAGCGTAGGCGGGTCTCCCCGACGGACTTGATGATCCGGTGAAGGTCCGGTCGTTGTGGATATCCTCGTGGGGTGCCTATGTTCTGCAGATATATGATGATGAATAGCCATTCAGCTAAAGCCGGAGAGTAGACCCTAGTGCATGAAATTTTCCATATTTCTTGAATCGTGGTAGTGAGACACCAAGATCTGCATGACTTTCTAAAATATTCACTTTCGGCGTAGCTTTTGTATTTCCAAATAACTTTTTAGGGTTCCGTACCAGGCAACGACTTAAGCCTTCAGGCGTAGCGGAGCCAGAGAAACAGATATATATATACATACGTAGTACGTACGTATATATACCTTAAACAACTCCTTAGGCACTCGTTCCAAAATTCATGTTAGGTTTTCCGCGAGTAAATATGACCTGAATTTAAAATAAAAATAAGCAGGTAACGTAACTGTTTATTCGGTTTTAAACTTCTTATTTAAACAGCTTTGAATTTCTGTAAGTCAATAATGATAATTTTTTAAAAAAGATATTTTAGGTTCATTTGGGCTCCAAGATTTTTTTTTCATGAAAAAAATTTGTGCGTTTGACTGAAAGTGGTCGCTCAAGGTGGTCGGATATCTTAATGAATTCATTCCGGAAAGTAGGAGTCAAGTTGAAATGACTCCTGTTAGCGGAAATGAGCTACGCCTGTGTCTTAAAGGCATTGAACCTGACGAGGTTGGAACTGCCTGAAGCGATTGGTTCATGCGCTCTATCATGGCCTCTCTTAAAGACAGGGACTCAGCGCTGTTCTCACGTTCACTGGATAGGTATCTTTCCACAACTGTGCTATCGTCTGCATACCCAATAATACTCGGTGTCAGCAGATCGTTTATAATGTAGCAGGAAAAGAGTGGCGGAAAGAACAGACCCCTGAGGTACCCCGGCATCGATTGGCAATAGGTTAGAGGAGCAGCCATCAACCACTACTCGGATAGACCGTTCCCTCAGGAAATGAGATACCCAGTTACACAAGCCCACAGGAAGTCCGTATGAAGGAACTTATATATTATGAGATGGCTCCAATGTACGCGCCCTACAATCAAGCGACACGACACGTGACCGCGGGTAGCGCTAGCGAGGTGGGGTGGCATTGTACTTTGAGCACAAAAAATATGGAAATGAATTAAAAGTTAAAAAAACTAAAATCCGACACGGAAAAGTATGAAAATAAAAGTTTCCCGCCCGGAAATCATGGCCTTTATTTTTCCTTTCATCTGGGTTTATAGCCCTTTTAATTAGTAATAATTACTGTTTGTTTTTCAAATAAAGTAAAATAAAACAATGAATAATAATAATATTATATCGCTTAGCCAACTTTGTAATCTGTCCAATTTTTTTTTGCGATTTGACCATTGGTTCCTTCGGGAAAATTGATCACTTGAGTCTTCTCATTCAGCTCCTGAAATGCGTCTGTCGTAAGAACCAGGCATCCTATATTTTATTATTTTTATTTTATTTTATTGAACAAACAGTCATAACTTAATATATAAATATTGATTAAATTTGGTAGATTACAGACCTATAGTTTTCTATATTTAAGTTTCAGCAACATTAACCCCAAATGCAAAACGGAAACAACATAGTTACTACAGACAATTTTGAATTACTCTATAAATATAGCAAGATTATGTGATTAAAGTTCAAAATATTTGAAGTAGTTTTTTTCTTAATAAACTCTTAAATTTAGGTAATGTTTCGCCAAACATGTCGACTCCACAAGTTTTTCTTATACTGTATTACGACTTCAACGCTAGGATCGAGGAAAGCTTTTTCAATAAGGTCAGCGCGGACTAAGTTTTTCTGCATATTTCCTCGACCTTTGAATGATCGTAGGCGTCGAGCACATAGCACATAGCACATAGCACATAGCACATAGTGTCTATCAGAAGTGAAATGTAATACTTTATGGATACATTTTTAGTGTTCCGTGCACCCAAACGGTGATCAACGTGACCCTACTACTAAGCCTCCACTGTCTGTCCGTGTCTCTGTCAGCGGACTGTATTTCATGAACCGTAATAGTTACAGTCGAAATTATCACAGAATGTGTATTTCTATTGCCCCTATAACAACAAATACAAAAAATTAGAAAATGTAAGGGGGATCTCCATACTAAAAACGTGTTTTTATAAGTATTTTCGGTTTGGCTCTATCGTGAAAACGGTAATACCTATATAAGTGGCAGGCAAATTGTATAATTAGTAATTTTACGTATGGTCAGGCAAATTGTACAATTCGTTCGTATATAAACGGCCAGGCAACATGTAAAATGCTGTACGCCGACTGTAAAATGAACAAGCGAATGTATGATTAGTCATTTTACAATTGGTCAGGCAATTTGTAATAATTCGTCCGTATGTAAACGGTCAGGCAAATTGTAAAATTTTGTACGCAGATTGTAAAATGCCGAGCCAGGAAAGTTATCAAAGTGTCTTACGGCAGATTTTAAATGATCGATGTTAGGTTTGTTCAGGTTTGATTGATGTGACAGTCAAAGATCCTCGCGCAGCGAGGCTCTCCGCCATCGCAATTATATAATTTACCTGACCGTTTGTAAAATGACAAATCATACAATATGCCTGCGACATATACAAGCGTACAACATAGTGTAATTATATGTAGTACTAATCCTAAAGTAAAATATCAATTAATAAAAAGCAGCCAAGTGTTAGTCGTACTCGCGCTAAGGACGGACTACTTAGCGCGAGTACTGAATAAAAAAAACATATTTCTGTTTCTCGCATGTCTTTTGTTTGTAATGTGAATAGTTATCATATATAGCACTGTCATAGTTATGTGGAGTGGTGTCGTGGTAAGGAGCCCTCAGAGCGCGAGACCGACTCGCACTTGGCCAGTTTTTTATAACTCCGTGTATCATGGCGTGGGTTGCAATGAAAGTAATAAGTATATGTCTTCATGATGTGATATTTTCCTTAGGGGTAACACGTGGGTTGGACGTGGTTATTCTAGAGGTATTAGCTTACCTAGAAATCGGGTAAGGGCAAAAAGATGGGATCTTGTTTCACGACAAAAATCTTGAAAATTGAATAGCTTCTTTAGTTTAGATTTATAAGATTTACTAAATTTTCAAGTCTATCGTCCAGTTGCAAAAATCATCATTATATTAGCATTTAATCTGCCATGAAACACTGACGGGATGTCCAACTTATACATTTTAATCTGCCATGAAACACTGCTGCGATGTCAAATTTATTCATTTTAATCTGCATTGAAACACTGATGAGAAGTCAAGTCAAACTTATGCATTTTAATCTGCAATGAAAATCCGACGGGATGTCAAACATTTTAATCTGCGATGAAACAATGATGAGATGTCAAACTTTTACATTTGAATCTGCAATGAAACAATGATGAGATGTCAAACTTTTACATTTTAATCTGCAATGAAACAATGATAAGATTTCAAACTTTTACATTTTAATCTGCAATGAAACAATGATGAGATGTCAAACTTTTACATTTTAATCTGCAATGAAACAATGATGAGATGTCAAACTTTTACATTTTAATCTGCAATGAAACAATGATGAGATGTCAAACTTTTACATTTTAATCTGCAATGAAACAATGATGAGATGTCAAACTTTTACATTTTAATCTGCAATGAAACAATGATGAGATGTCAAACTTTTACATTTTAATCTGCAATGAAACAATGATAAGATGTCAAACTTTTACATTTTAATCTGCAATGAAACAATGATGAGATGTCAAACTTTTACATTTTAATCTGCAATGAAACAATGATGTGATGTCAAACTTTTACATTTTAATCTGCAATGAAACAATGATGAGATGTCAAACTTTTACATTTTAATCTGCAATGAAACAATGATGAGATGTCAAACTTTTACATTTTAATCTGCAATGAAACAATGATGAGATGTCAAACTTTTACATTTTAATCTGCAATGAAACAATGATGAGATGTCAAACTTTTACATTTTAATCTGCAATGAAACAATGATGAGATGTCAAACTTTTACATTTTAATCTGCAATGAAACAATGATGAGATGTCAAACTTTTACATTTTAATCTGCAATGAAACAATGATGAGATGTCAAACTTTTACATTTTTGTCTGCAATGAAACAATGATGAGATGTCAAACTTTTACATTTTTGTCTGCAATGAAACAATGATGAGATGTCAAACTTTTACATTTTAATCTGCAATGAAACAATGATGAGATGTCAAACTTTTACATTTTTGTCTGCAATGAAACAATGATGAGATGTCAAACTTTTACATTTTTGTCTGCAATGAAACAATGATGAGATGTCAAACTTTTACATTTTAATCTGCAATGAAACAATGATGAGATGTCAAACTTTTACATTTTAATCTGCAATGAAACAATGATGAGATGTCAAACTTTTACATTTTAATCTGCAATGAAACAATGATGAGATGTCAAACTTTTACATTTTTGTCTGCAATGAAACAATGATGAGATGTCAAACTTTTACATTTTTGTCTGCAATGAAACAATGATGAGATGTCAAACTTTTACATTTTTGTCTGCAATGAAAAACTGTTAGGAAGTTGACCTAATAAATTTATTGACACTGAACACATTAAACTGAACTGATGACTGATTAAACTGAATGAATGTTTATGAAACTTATGTTCTGTAACGTTGACAGCATTGTTATTGTTTTCCATAAAATCTGCACACTTCTAGCCCCTTCTACGGGCTGCAAGGTGACTACGCGGTCGTAGCCAGCGGCGAAAGTGTTTCAACAACTTTTCTAACCAGCGCTGAAAGTGTTAATGAAACGTTTCTGAAATACCTTATTGCCTTGAATCCTTGAATACAAATATGGGTCGCTCTTACGGCGTTCTCTTTCTCTCTCATCGTGTGGTACAATTAATCGTGCAAAGCGAAATAATAAGCCTACGAGTCGGAGTTTACCGGACACAAAAGCGATTAAAAGCGCTTTTAAAATTATACTACACACGTTTTTTTTTACCCTTCTTCTTCGTCCTAGCCTTTTCCTTACTACACACGTTTTTTTTACCCGACTGTTGAAATTAAATTCGATAAATAGTTCGAACAATACTACATAATTTACATTTTTAGCCGTTAATATTTTAGTGGCGCTTAGGCGTCCGCCCGCCTAAAGCGCCTCTAAAATATGCGGGCGGCCGGATAATTAGGTCCCAGCTCCACCAGTCACTGATTGACTGACCGGTGACCGGTGACCAGTGACCTGTGACCTGTGACCGGATATTCTCTATTTATTATATTAATATTTCTTTTAATTTGTTTTATTTCTTTTCTTTATACAATAGATTGTAGCACGACTTGTAGGTAGTAGGTAGCAGGGCGTAAGTTCGAAATAAAGATGAAGAAGATGCATGCTACAATTTAGTTAATTTAAATATAAAATAAAGGCCTAGAAAGAAATAAATAAGAATTATAAAAGGATTAGACACGTTATTAATTTATATCACATATCCTAAAAAACTTAATATAAATTACCCGAAATGGATCTTAGGAAAGTATTAATTTCGTAAATTTTATGTTATGATATAATAATATGATAGATATAATTATAGATGAATGGATCGGAAGAATTTGATTTTTTAAATAATAATGTCAGATGGATGCGTGAAAAGAAGAAAAACTTAGACATTTATAGATTAATCCTGTGTTTATAAATCAATTAAATACAGTCTCACTCATACATTTCTAAATTTATTTTTAAAGCCATTCAGCATAATCTGTTTTGAAAATCAGAAAGCATCCTTTGTCTTTCCAATTTCGCTGTCCCCTACACTATTGTTGAGTCGGCGATAGGGTTTTGGGCAGCTTTTGGGGTGTCATGTTTATGACAAGTAGAAAAAGAAAAAGCTACTTCAAAATAATGCTAAGTAATTTAGCTTTATGGGTTTTGTTACGGAAGAGTGGTGTAAATTCTTGCTCGTTTCTACCCGAGTGCGCCAAAAGGATGATTATGTTTTTCGAGTGTATGTTTAGTTTGTGCCCTGAGCCTAAACTGCTTGATGGATTTTGGTGTTCGAGGTGTCTTTAGATTCTTCTTGATCCCGTGAGTGGCATAGGATACATTTTTACCCTACTGGCAAAAAAATAGGGTTTAAGCTTTTATGCAGTCTGGTTTTAAATTTTAATTAATTTCTAAAATTATTGACTTCTTGGTACTCACAATGTATTTGCAACACCAATTTTCGAAGATAAAATCTACAAATAGACAACCCGTTTCATATTTAAGTCGTTTAAAGCCACCCAGCGATCAAGTTTTTTTCTGCAATCCTATTTAAAACCCTAATGGAGGAACATTTATATTTAAAATTTAAATGAACGGTCTTTCAACACGGCGCTATAATGTATGTTTTGTTCGTTTGTCTATTTCTGTTCCACGTCGGCGGCGCCTCAAATAGCCGCCATAAACGGACTTCTAATCTCGCCTCGCGCCTAAATATTCACTACTAGCAGTACAGTCGACAAAAGTACGAGGTTTACTTTCTACTAATTTTATAATAAGTATTTTTCCACTTCACATCAGCTCATATACGTCCCCACCGAGGGGCTCGAGCCTACCCTGAATTAGGGCGATCGGGCTTTAGTCGACCACGCGGGCCCAGTGCGGGTTGGTCGACTTCACACACAACCTTCGAGTGTCTTCGCAGGCGTGTGCAGGTTTCCTCACGATGTTTTTCCTTCACCGTAAGAGCGTCGGATAAACGTACATATGAAATCGAAATTCGAAAACACATAGGTACGTGGCAGGATCGAACCATGACCTCCCGGACAGGAGGTAGCGGCCCTTGCCATTACGCCACCGACGCTCATTTTGACAAGTATTTTAGCTGACATTGCGAACTTATACATTGCCCACCGTCATTCACTTAGTGCAATGAAGACGCACATAGCGACAAACTCCCCTGCCGTCCTGCACTCATACAATTCACATACATCGTGCCCGAACAAAGCTAAACTTATTTTAATTGCTGAATATGAATTATTCTTCTTCCTCGGTACCTTAGTGGTGAAGACCGCAACCACACGTGAGGTCTCTCCTCGAGGAAAACATTTATATAATGGATCTGGTAGTGGTGATTCTGAAATCCTACAAAACAAAAAATCCTTACTAATACTTACATATTATAAATGTGAAAACGTGTTTGTTAGTTAACTTTTCACGCTTCAACACCTTGACTTGAAATTTGGCATGCAAGTAGCCTGTGTCACTGGGAAGGACATACGGTACTTTTTATCCCGTGAAAACAGCAAAGTCAGATGCAGTTCCCGAGGGAACTGAAAAATTACTCTTTTTTGGGTAATAAATATCTTTATCATCGCTTGGGAACAATGGATTGTTGTGATTTTTTGCACAGAGATGGTTGAGAGGGTGGGAAATGACATAATTGACTAAATAGTATAGGCATCCTGACATAGCTCCCAAAGGATGTGGGAAAACTCATTTCCACGCTCGCGCACGTCGGCATCGCAAAGGAGCAATAGATTGAAGTGATTTTTTGTACAATAGCCCGATATAGTTCCTAAAGGGATCTGGAGAAAAGTCATGTCCCGCTCAAAGACAGTCATAAAAACGATATCCAAGTCGCGGGCAAAAGCTAGTGTATATATAATCCTGGTTAGATAAGACGGTGGTAGCTAGCCAGGCGGGCTTAGAAAATGCCCTTCAACAAACCAAACCGAGTCTTGATGAAGACGACCCCACCGGGAATCGAACCCGCGACCTCCTGGTGTGAAGCGAATGGACTAACCATTACGCCACGGAGGCGGTTATAGCACACAGTAATAATTTGCATCCAAACCAAACATTCAACAAGAAAAGTAGTTAGAGTGTGCATTGCCTTGTGTTGCCGCGTGTACGTCTATATTCTGATCCATAAGCTAGAGTTATTCTGATCGGTCTAAAAGTGGCGCCGGTCCGGGTGGAGGGTATTATTAGAGATGGCCAAACGATGTCTTCGCACCTGATTGGAGAGCAGCCAACGTTTGGATTCACTTGCTTTTTGGAACATTTCGTGCAGGATAAGGCACGTATAATGCTAAATGACGTTAGAACTTGAAAGGCCAATTTACTGGTCGATCAGTTTTTTTTTCATTCACAATAGGGATGACGACAGCATCAGAAATAAATTATGAACTCTTCATCACTAAATTGCCCTCCTACTTAAACTTCGGAAAAACTTACTCGTTTTGTTTTCCATCAAGTCTTCGATTTTTAATTCACCAAACTCACAAAATGAGTACATAAATGACGCCGCTAAACTATGATGTCACGCCTAGGTATTTCAAATATTTTTAGAACAAAATGTCGTTTTGACAGATGATAAAAAGTAACTCAGATGAGTAGCATTCTCATCCCTATTGGTAAGTCCTTGGCATCATCTCACCTAATGATAAGTGACGATGATGCCGATTATGGAAGTGGGCTTACCGAGATTCCCCAACGCAATGAGGTTCTTATTATTAGTGTGTAATTATTGCGGTCCATCCATCATCGTCATCATATCGGCTCATGTCGCGGTTCATGAAGTGCTATTTAATTCAACAATTTTCATCAATGAGTCCTCTAACTTGTTATTGCGTGGTGCCAGCGCACAGTATCTCCTAAAGTCATCTGTTCGTAATGCAAGCAAAACAACAAATTTAACTTAATTTTCATTATTAAAACATCAGCCTTTAACAAAATATTTTCGCGATGAACTGCTTGCATCTTAGAAGTTCAACATTACAAAGTTTTTAGTTGTGATATCGCTTGTTGAGACGGACATCAGGATCAGGGCCTCCACATGTTGATAGGATTTCTGTTTCACCGAAGACCACGCTCCGCGAGAGGCGTGTCGTGTCTTTCGTTTTCTTGGCGTGGCGGCGGAGGTCGTCTTAGGCAACTAGCGGGACCTGCCAAGTTTTCAACACCTGAAAGTCTGCTGATTTGACTGAGTTATTTGATAAGATCTACCTGATAAGGTTTACGTCATTGGGACACAGTATAGTGTTCTATCTTTCTAATCAGCGTACATTAGATTATGTTGAGTTTATGTCTATGTACATACCGCTTCTTGTAAACGCTGTTTTACTGGATTTCTTGCATTCTAGTAATGTAATCTGACTGTTCGTCGGGTAACGATACTTTGTTTGTAAACTCTTTATTGACATGTTTGAATACAAAACATAGAACAGATATGTGTAGTATAAGGGCAGACTTATCCCTTACGGGACCTCTTTACTTTTGACTTTTAAATAACACTTTATACGCAAACTCTTCAATGAAGCAACAAATACTGTAATATTGACGCTGCGTGTGCCACTTTCAGCTTTTTGACAGCAACGCATCGTAATGCACCTAATTAATGGATATACAATATAAGCATAGCATTGTTTATACGACCAGCTTATTATGTTTAAACATGCAAGCGTATCCTGTCGCATATTTCAGTTCAGTATTAGTTTTTCGATTTACCAGACGTCCATTGGTGTCCACTCCATACATGTCTCGTAATAAATCTAGCCCTACAACGACGGCCAAGCCAAACAGTGCACGCAGCCAATCTAATCAGCGCCATCACTTTTCAACGCGCATTGTTTAAGAACATAGCGATCAAGCGTATTTGAGAGATGCATGGCCCTGATGGCATAGATGTACCTATCAAGCTTGCGATTTTTGATACATGGTCGTAACTCGTAACACTTGTTATTAAAGTGAAACTTTTATTACATTTTCTCAATTTTATTTTTATATTTATTATTATAATGTGAAAAAAAGTTTCACTTTTACCGTGGTTTCATAAAACCACACTCTTTTTTAATATTTTGTGCATTACACTATTATATTTTTTACTAGTTGGTGCCTGCAAGTTCGTCTGTGTGGAGGTTGGGGTTCCATTGTTTAACATTCTATTTCTTAGTACCTACCTTACTTAGTAAGGTATTACGCGGGGTTGGCTTGTATATGTCGCCGGGATATTATCAAAACCGCGACATTACAATCTCACTACACCATTCATTTAATGTTATCGACTTCGCTTAGTGTTATTGTAATGTCACTAGAGATAACAATGACACTAGTGAAATTGTAAGCAGTATGTTACTGTTCACAATCTCGCGAGATAGATCCTATTAGATTATAATCTAACGGTTTTTAAAATTTTACTGTGATATATGGATTGTGGATGCTTAAATTATTTTGAAAAATCGGGTGATTTTAAAGACGTTGCACGTCAAAAAAAATCTTTCAAACGCAGCAAAGCGAAGCGTACAGTATTTTTTGAACAGTTTTAGCATGCTCAATACACGTTTACTTCCCGAGATACCTTTTTAGACGCGCATTCAAAGTAAAATCAAGGAGTTCTTTCAATTCCCTCCTCGATCGTTCACTTGGTGTACTGCTGAACAAACGCCCCTCCAAAGGAATATCACAACGAACGGTCCTGCTCTGCCCGTATCCAGCGGCATCCTGCGAACTTCATCAGGTCGTCAGTGCAGTTATTGAGAGGCCTGCATACGCTACATCTTCCGGTGTGCGGTCGCTCGAGAACTTTACTGCCCCAACGGGCGTCCGTTCTACGAACTCGAGCTTAGCGTTTCTGTGAGCTATTTAGAGATCTTCTCATTTCTAAATCGATCACTTAGAGAAATTCCAAGAATTCAGCCGATCTATCGCAGAAAACCGAGGGACTACTTAATAATAATAGAACTCGTCCATAATCGTGAAACTATTTCCACACCTCTGGTTTACCTCACGGATCCGCATCTATGCATTTACAATGCATCTTCTGTTCCTCTGTGCGGTTGCCAAACACGTTCGTAAATCGAAAACATCCGTTCATAAACCCGAAATTTCACTGTTTGCACCGCACCGTGAGCTGAGCACAGGATGTTACGGCAGCCGCCACGGTTATGATCGAACGTGAAGAGTAAGTAAGGCATGCTGAAGGTGTTGTTTACAGAATATTTAGTACTTTTTGACTGAGCAAGCGCGAAGTGTTTCCGTCTCATATGTCCGGCTGTTCTCCTCTACAGGTCGCATTTCTCAACCGATTCTTGTAAAATTTTGTGTGCAGGTTCGATAAATGTATGGAATTTGTCGATTCAGTTTTTGGAAATTTTTCAAAATGGGGGAGCCATGGGTATTGGGTACAAAAGCCGGAGGTAAAAAAATAGTAAGGAATATCAAAACTAGACGTTTCACGTTAAACCAAAACTGCAGTGTGCCCCGCCCGACATTTTTTTTTAAATAATTTAACCATACACAATCCATATAATAAACTCCTCGAAATACCCTACCAAATACTAAGCGAGCGTTGCGTTGGGCAAAAACGCTTTCGTATGTCTGTCCGAATCCGGATGTTCTCCTCTAGGTACAGGTCGCATTTCTCAAATGATTCTCGTGAAAGTATGTGAGCAGGTTCGATAAATATAATATAATAAATATATATTTTGTCTATTCAGTTTTTGGTTTTTTTTTTAAATGGCGGAGCCATGGTGTTTGGAAACGTAAAAAACAAAATATTAGAGCCATCTGGAAAAAGTCGCGAGGTCTTCCAGCTCGCAGAGCCACTAGTTTTAACAGAGAGAGATATATGGGAATAATGTTCTCTTATGTTAAGTAAAGAGTCTAGAACGACAAAAAATTGTTGCATTTGAAATGTGGTGTTGGAGACCCAATGAGTCCATACTTGAGGAACTCCACATCAAAAAACGACTAATTCAGCAATATGCCAAGAACGGGTTCGGGGCTTCTTAGGTCTCCAGAGCATGATCTGGATAGGACGAACATTTTGGGACAGATGGAGGGGAAGCGTGCAAGAGGAAGAACACCAGTGAGATGGTCTGATACCGCGAAGATTAAAGTAGATTATAATTGAAAACGCTAAACACGTTAAAAAACCGACTTCCATCGCAACAACTTTGTACATTTTTGCATTATTATTTTTGTTTTTGTTAATTTTCTAATAAAGCACTACACCGATTTGATAAAATTTATATGAGACCACATGGGAAGCACTAGCTTTCAGATAAAAAAAGAATCATAAAAATCGGTTCACCCAGTCAAAAGTTATGAGGTAACATACATAAAAAAAAAACATACAGACGAATTCAGAACCTCCTCCTTTTTGGAAGTCGCTTGAAAAGGGGGGAGGGTATTGGCACCGTGCAGTAAAGGCGCAGACCCACCGCGGCGCATGCTGTGCACGGGCACGCGGCACATTTTAGCTGCGTGGATTCATTTGTTTGGCAACGTGGGTCTACGTTTCCACTGCAGAACACACTATACACGAATATTAAACCCACGACTATGTACGTTCAACTCTAGCGGGGCTCACCACGGCCCACGGAGAGGCTACGCACGAGTTCTTGCAGGAATGTGCAATCCACGGAATTGAAACGAAACAAAGAACTTTTCGAACAAATGAATCCACGCAGCTAAAATGCGCCGCGTGCTCGTGCACAGCATGGGCAACGTTTTGTGGAACAAGCCGTGTACCGCTTGCACAGCGTGCATGGCGTTGACAGCGTTGAGCTATGTAGCGCCTATTCGAGCAAGCCACGCGTGTATCAATGACGTCAATTGATGCGCAGCGTGTCCATGGGTCGCAGTCGGAATTAGTTTTTATAAATGCTTTTCATCATTTCAGTTTGATGTCCACTGCTTTAGGCCTCGACTATGTACGATTTGACCCATCAAAGACTATTTTATTTATAAGGTTCCTATTTACAATACTTCCAATACCTATTTCCGTCTGATTCCTCAGTGCCTCTAGATTTCATAGAGTTATTTAATGTGTTACAATTCACAATATATGAAGCACTATAGATACTACTATGGTCACACCCTGGACACTTCATACAAAGGGCCAGAAATGACATTTCAAAAAAGGAATGACGAAACAAACAAAATGGCCGCGAAATCCTATACGTTCGACAATCAAACTGTAACCAATGTGATATCAATCTGGGTGACGAGGGGGCGGGCTCGCTACTCGTACTTTGACTATGTCCATGCCTATACAACATATATTTTTGTTTTAGTTCCTCTAGCCGGAGCGAGCTGATCTATTAAAAAGCTCTATCTTTCCTTTTACCTGACTGCCCAAAAAGGTAGGTAATGGTTTCGGGTGCATGTATGAATGTATGTCTGTTTCTTTTACTGAGCCTGTCGCCTAAACGGCTTGATGGATTTTGGAGTGCCAGGAGACATTAGATTCGTCTTGACCCACCCCCTTAGGACACATTTTAAGCAGTCGGGTTTTTTTTTTTTTTTTTTTTTTTACAGGACACCCTGTATCCATTCCAATCTCCACGTGTACCTTTGTGAGTTATTTAATTGTGAATTCCAGTTCCGTTGCATTTGTCTTCGCCTCCAGTTCTGTTAGCTCATACATAGTCATGATGTGTTCCTCAAGCGTGGTTCTCAATGCTGTCCGTTGGATCCTAGTCGGCATTTTTGACATGACGACTACTCGTGCGCTACTTCCGACGATAAATACAAGCATCATCTTGTTATCACGCTTTTATTAGCTTCACATGTATGTTTGTAACCGACTCCTTTGCACTCGATTTTGACCCACTTTAAACCGATAGATTTAATTCAAACTTTGTACATTTATCAAGAATCAGTGGCAATACAATAATTTCATAAGTTTATTTCATTGAGTCGTTATCGTGAACTAAAAATTGAAAAATAAATATAGTTAAAAAAAACACGCCTTTAAAGCACATCAAACTAAAAAGTAAAAAATAATTCTTGATATAAGCTGAAAACAATAATAAACGAAAAATATTAGTATTAATGTGAAAAAAGCGCGCTTTGTGCCATATTTTTCGTATATCGAGCAACCCACGCTTTTTTTACAATAATACTAATATTTTTCGTTCATTATTATTATTATTATTAAATTTATTATTGTTTTTAGCTTAAATATTAAGAATTATTTTTCACTTTTTAGTTTGATGTGTGTTAAAAGCGTGTTTTTTTTAAAAAACTATATTTGTTCTTAAGCCAAAGTTATGAAAGAGATAATAACCGTGCCGGCCGCGAGATAGTATTGCTGTGGCACACCCTGGACACTTCATACAACGGGCCAGATATGACATTTAAAAAAACGAATGATGGAACAAACAAAATGGCGGCGAAATCCTATACGTTCGACAATCATTCTGTAACTATTCTGTAATCAATCTGGGAGACGAGGGGGTGAGGTCGGAATCTAGAGAGCGACGAGAGTCCGTACTGTATGTTACTACTAATATATATATATACTTTTACTACTAATACATATACATTACGAGTATACTTTGGTTGTGGTCTCATCCACAAGCTTGACGGCGCTGGCGGCTTGGCGTTTGAAGGAGACGATTGTTTTGCCAAGGTGTATGAATGGTTTTCGATTTTAGACCGCTCGCTCTAGTATAGAGATAGGTGTTTTGTTTAGTTGATCCTAGGAAACAGTTCTCGATGTACGAGTACGTTAGTGCTTTTCAACGATTGTGGAGGTACATTTGGATTTAATGATTGGACGATAATTGCGAGGATCCATTTGCTGCTTGCGTGTTTAGAAATTTGATGTTAGTTTGTATTGACTATGAGTAGAGAAGCACAAAAGGTTCTGTGCGAGAGATTCTGTCAAAATTTATAAATTTTTCAGCGTGACAAAATTTACCTTATGACGAGGAAGTTTAGGCTTGGTTTTCGCGCTAGAACGTATGAATCAAATGTAGATTATTTTTACTTTCGAGTGAATAGGGTATTGTTTGGTAAAAACCGACAGAAGTGAAAACTTTTTACAGTTTTATAAGTTTTGACCCTGCGAGTGTTGCTGGTACGGTGTCGCTTACATTACAGTGTCGCGAGTTCAATGGGTTTTTCCCATCTCAAAAATGCCCAACGCGCTTAAAGAAGTTTTACTTCAAAAATCAAAGATGAGATTTTAATGGCCGGCCGGACCGATTGACTTTTTTTAATTCACAATTGATAAGCCCTTAGCATCATCTCACCTGATGGTAAGTGACGATGATGCCGACTTACAATAATAGAGCCTAAAAAACTGAAAATAAAAATACATGCATGTGTGTGTGTATGTGTGCGTGTGCGTCTGTCTGGTGCTCTAGCTACCGCCTTATTACTGAACGGATATCCTTAGGGTTGTCACCATAGTAAAAAAACACTTTTTTTTCTCAAAAATGGCTAACGATTTTACTGAAACTTTGTACGTTACTACAACTTCAAACGGCCTACTACATTATAAAGTTCATTATTTCAGCAAAAATCGAAATAAGATACTTCCCATACAAATCCAAGTTCTTTGTTTATTTTTCTCGAAAAATGGCTCTTACGATTTCAACGATACTTATTGAGCTATTACATTATAATAACTACTAAACTAGTAAGTCTATTATTTAAGAAAATAAACCCAGATGATCCGTTATTTTTTTATTAAATAGGTATATATAATTTCTTTGCTATTAGGTGATATTTACGCAAGAAAGAATGCACATCGCGTCTGTACAATTTATTTAAAATAATGTGCATTTAGTTACCAAATAAAGCTCTGTAATTGATATTCCAATCATACTTTATTTTATCTGTGCAGCAATTGTGCAATGATTTATTAATAAACAGACAGGCCATTTGTAACCTGACAAACACGGTGTCGCGGTGTCGCTACAACAAATTATCATGTGAAATAGTTTCGCAAAACAAAAGCTTCACTCACATCGGACGCGAGCGCGCGTCTATTTCTGGCGAGCTAGGTGCGCCTGAGATGGATGGTATAGGTATTGTGCGCCAGCGACGGTTTAGCCGATACACACTGCAAATGTGTTCTCACATGCAATCAAGGTAAAGCAATCTCTCAGTTCAGGTGAAAACATACCCCACCTGAATTATATACCAGTGATGGTCAAAATATTTTTTTTTAAAAAGTTTAATATTTGTTTTATGACTATTACTGCATCGATTTAGACTGTCTGCGAAGGTGCGCAGTGCGCGAGCCGCAAGCGGCTCGTGAGCGTGTTAAAAATAAGCCTATGTGTTAATCCAGGTCCTAATCTGTTTACCTACCTACCAAATTTCAGCCAGATACATTCTGTAGTTTTTGCGTGAAAGTAACAAACATCCATACATACAAACTTTCACATTTATAAATTAGGATGTTTGTTTGTGCCGACTTGAAACAAGTTGCTAATTTGGGATAGTATATCCCCTTAACAGAGGCACAGTGTAAGAAACAATGCAGTGGTCCAACGCCTTTGATGTTTGGGTCAAAGCCGACATCAGAAGTCCCGCCTCCTAAAATGAATTGTCCCAAACGGCAAAAGAACGATGACTATGGTAGTTTGGGCTCGACCTTCCCCGTGTCGTCCCTGACCCTCCGCACGATTGGCCTGTCTAGATGACTTCGTTGGACGTCTTTATAGATACTTTAGACTGTGACTGAGGGCTTTTCTAAAAACTAGTGCTGCAGTTTTCCTGCAGCTTATGATAAGAAAAATCCATTTTGACATCGCACTATTCACCGATTCCATTAGTTTTATTTGCTTCTTTGTGTTATTTTTTATTTATGGTTTCTATATGTTTAATTTTTTTTGTATCTTGTATAATCTGTGTGTGTTTAAGGCAAAAAAGATTTGTCTATTGTCTATAAAGATGGTACCTACTTACTGCGGAATAAGAATGTAATCTTAGACTTTATCCTCTTATTTGACGAAACTGAAGAACAGTCATTGCCGATGGAGATGATAAGATAGCCAAGTCCCGTTGCGTTGGGGGTAGCTTGGTGATCCCGCTTTATCCCACCACTACTAAGCGAAATGGTGCCAACTGCTTAATAGTTAGGAGCAACAATCGTGTCTTTGCATGGGTTTTACTGAGAAACAAATCCATTGATAAGGGAGTTTGTTATGGGAAATCCAACAGTTAAATTTGAGTGATTTGGAACCCTCTGGAATTGTCTGTGTGTGTCAGGTTGTTGAGTGGTGTATCTATTGCTACTTCGGCGATGCAGGTGTGCACACGCATAGTGTATGTAAATCGTCCGTTCCTGCGATTGCGACAATCCGCGCTGCACTCGCTCGTGCACCTGGCCTGATTGTCGCCAAACCGGTGACCATACTATTTTGCTCTTAGCTTCACCGATTTGTCGGTTTATTCCGGTGCAGTGGTGAAGTGGTGCAGCGGTGCAGCGGTGCAGTGGGTGGAATTGAATACGTTGCAATCTTCCTAACTATTGTAGTATTAACAATGCCCTTCCTTGCTGGTGGCGACATATGATGAGCATCAGAACGGTATCCCTCTATGTGTTGTTTGTCTGTTATTTTCACCTGACTACGAAAAAGGAGGGTTATGTTTTTGACAGTATATTTATGTATGTACGTATGTATGTTTATCTGTTCCCTCGTATTTCCTAAATGTGGTGTCTTTGGATTTGTGCCATCATTCCGCGTATCATAGGATTTAAAGGCATTTAAACAATCAACATGGCGGGTTTAAACAACCAAAAAACTTTTTTTTTATTTCATATCATGTTTGGTATTAAAAGAAAGATCTTGACGAGCACATTCTAAATATAGAATTAACATACGCAAATATATCTGTCGCGCGCTACGTACAAGGGTGTGGAGTGCGTCGGAGATAATTAAAAGTTCGTCAAATATAGTACGATAACTGTATAATAAAGATCTCAGTACATGTGAGAAAACGTCCGAGCTATACCGTGGTTTGATGCTGACTCCCTAACGAACGTAGCTACACAATAATCGCAGCTAGCTAACGGTTTTCATCGGACGCTTTCTAAACGGGACATACACACAAAAGAATATTATACAAACAGAAAAATAGTGACAACATAACAATTAAAATTTACGCGAAATTAGAAAGCCGACGAAATACAAAAGCAAGGGTTACATTCGTTACGGCCAAAGAAGTTATATTAGACAATGCCTGTTGTTATTTGAGAAACATATATATTGCACAATACCAATTATTACTAAAGGATCTAAATAACGGTTGTCGACAGAATACCTAATGGTTATTTAGAAATGACAAATATCGTAAAACTATACTGTTAAAAATATTTCTATTGACACAAAAGTTAGGTTCGCAACAAAAGAAAACATTCATTTACAATTTACAGTTAGGTGCATACTAGAGAAAAACATTACAAGATCGCTATTTTATGACAGGCGTATGTGAGACAAAGTCACCACAGTATCCCCTCTCCAGTGGTTTAGACCATGAAAAAAACAAAAACAAACAAAGATACAGATTATTTAATACACACAATGGTCTAAATCACGAAAAAAAAATTAATAATAATAACGCCATGATATAAATCACGCAAAACCAGCTTGGTAAAAATCTGGAAAGCGGACACACCTGTTTGTGCGTCGAGGAATATTTGAATGCCTAACACCTGTTGAATCTGGCGTGGCGCTCGGCGTGTGCGCCTCAGAGGTACCGCTCCCATTGTTCCCATTATTACCCTGTTGGGGATGGCTATTGTACCGTATTACGGTGTCTTCAGAGTCGCTTAAGCTATTCTCGGGGTGATGTGCCGTTTCCCTTAACACGTAAGCTGGCTTTAGCCTATCGACTGAAACCGCGATCTCGCGACCGCGCATGTCTAAGACAAACGTTTTTTCTTTTCGGCTAACCACCCTAAAAGGTCCGTTATATGGTTGTTGAAGACCTGCTCTGATTGTGTCATCTCGAACAAAGACATGACTAGTCGTAGCTAAGTCTTTATAGATAAAGGTACTTTTCTGGCCGTGGCTCGCTCCAGCTATGGGTTTAAGCTGTCTGAAGTTATTACATAGTTCTTTAACGAATTCACTTTGCGACGGTCTAGGTAGTGTATCGGTTCCTAAGAACTGTCCTGGAAGACGTAAGCTCTGTCCATAAACTAATTCTGCGGAAGTAGCTTGGAGGTCATCCTTCCATGCGGTTCTAACGCCTAGCAAAACAGTCGGTAATATTCGCGTCCAACTGGTACTGTTAGATCCGTGACACATTATAGCGCTTTTTAGCTGTCGGTGAAAACGCTCTACCATACCGTTTGCAGCTGGGTGATAGGCAGTAGTCTTAAAGTGTTGCGTACCTATTAGGGCATTTAGATCTCTAAATAGGTGTGACTCGAATTGCCGTCCTTTGTCTGTCGTTATGTTAAGCGGAACACCAAAGCGCGCTATCCAATTAAAATAAAATGCGCGTGCGACTGTCTCCGCCTCTTGATTCATTATCGGAATGGCTTCAGGCCATCTTGAAAACCGATCTACGCAAGTTAGGCAATATCTGTATCCCTCGCTAACGGGCATAATAATTATGTCCAGATGTATGTGTTCAAAACGCGATGATGGCAGCGCGAATGTGCCAGGTGCAGTTACGACATGTCTATTTATTTTTGACCTTTGACAGTCTATGCACGCTTTTACCCATTGTTTGCAGTCTGAGTTCATAGAAGGCCAGACAAAACGTTTGGAAACAAGCTTGCTCGTGGCTCGCGCACCTGGATGTGAATTCCGGTGTAAAGTATCAAACGCGATTTTTCTGAACGGTTCTGTTAGGTAGGGTCTCGCAGTTCGCGTAGAGACATCGCAATAAACTGGCTGTTCGCTATCGGGCAGGTAGATAAGTTGTAACTGCAACGAAGAGCTATTGTTTTCAATTAATGACTTTAATTGTGAGTCATTCTTTTGTGAAGTCGCGAGTGATTCCCAGTCTATGCCCTTCTGTATCGACTCAATTCGTGACAATGTATCAGCTGGAATATTATGTTCCCCGCTGATATGTTTAATGTCAGTCGAAAATTGGCCTATAAAATCTAAATAACGGAATTGTCTAGGCGAGCATTGTTGGTCTTTCTTACTAAACGCGTAGGTAATTGGTTTATGATCAGTAAATATGACAAAAGGACGCGCTTCTAAGTAATGCCGAAAGTATTTTATTGCAGCGTAGATAGCAAGTAGCTCGCGATCGTATGTCGAATACTTTTGTTCGGTGGGCGTTAATTTCTTTGAAAAGAACCCAATCGGCTCCCAGCCGTTATCTGTCCTTTGTTGCAAGGCGGCGCCCATTGTATTATCCGAGGCGTCGCAAAATAGGGCTACTTCAGAATTAACACCTGGGTGGGCTAATAATGTCGCTTGTGCTAAACTATTTTTACATAAACAAAAATCATTTTTTGTTTCTTCAGTCCACGTGACTGGCGTTTTGCCTTTTTTATCGCCCAGAAGCTTATTAAGGCTAGCTTGGCTGGCGGCGGCATTAGGTATGAACCTCCTATAAAAGTTTAGCATACCTAAAAACCGTCTGAGGCCCTTAGCGGTTTCGGGTAATGGGTACATGCGCAAAGCTTTGACCCTCTCAGGTAGCGGGCGGGTACCGTCGGCCGATACTGAATAGCCGAGAAAGTCGATTTCGGTTCGGCCGAATACACATTTTGACGGGTTAATTACTACACCGTATTGTCTTAATCTATTGAATACTATCTCTAGGTGTTTTAAATGTTCGGTTTCATCATTTGATGCGATTAATATATCGTCAATAAAACAGTAACAAAACTCTAACTCACTGAGCACTTCATCCATAAACCGTTGGAAGGTTTGCGCTGCGTTGCGCAAACCAAACGTCATAAATTTAAATTCAAATAACCCGAACGGTGTTATTATCGCCGTCTTCGGAATGTCTTCTTCGGCTGTAGGTATTTGATTGAAGGCGCGGATTAAATCAATTTTTGAAAACACTTTTTTACCATTTAGACACTGTGAAAAGTCGTGTATATGACGCACTGGATATTTATCAGGAACAGTTCTATTATTTAACCCGCGATAATCTCCACAGGCACGATGCTTCACGGTTTGTTGTTCCCCGGTTTCCGGCCCGGTGAAAGGTGAAAGTTTTTCCGGCTTTTCTCCATTTGTGGGTTTCTGTACCATAACTAGTGGTGCGGCCCAGGGGCTTTTTGAAGGCTGGGCAATTCCTAGCTTTACCATAGTTTCGAATTCTTTTTTAGCCGCTATGAGTCGATCTGGAGCTAAGCGGCGTGGTTTTTGTGCCACTGGCGGTCCCGGTGTGGTCAGTATGTGGTGCCTCGTATTATGTTTGACCTCTTTCACGACTCCATCTGGGCGCGTGATATCTATAAACTTAGCCAGGAGGTCGTGATACGGTGAAGTACCGGTCACGGTTTTTACCGTAAACTGCTCACACCGTGTTGTCTGTCCGTTGGACTTGAGACCAGTGGTCGCGTCTACAAGGCTTTTATTTTTTGCATCGACCATCAGGTTATAATGTGCTAAAAAATCCATACCGATGATCGGTTTCTCAACATCAGCCACAACAAAAATCCATGGGAAGTCTCGCCTTAAACCTAGGTTAAGTGTTAGAGCGACTGTACCATATGTAGGAATTGGGGTTCCGTTGGCCGCGACTAGCTCATAGGCAGACATGTTGCGAGCCGTATGAACTAGCGCTTTCGGGTACACGCAAAGATCTGCGCCCGTATCTATCAGAAACCTCACCTTGCTGTCCACGTCTGTGAGAAAAATGCGGCGTGATGCTGTGTGGGAGTTGACCTCATCCGCCGTTAATGGCTCCCGCTGGCATTTCCCGGCGGCGGTTTGTACCCGCACGGCTGTACACAGGTGTTGGCCTTTGATCCAAATTTGTAGTGGTACCAACATAACCAATTTTCCGGTCGGGTCCTTGACGATGAGCGTCGCCTCGAGTGACCGCGCGAGCGGGATTGTGTACGTGGCCTCGCGTCCCTTACCGCGTTAGAAGCTTGCAACTGACCTGACATATTTCGTAACAATCCTTTTATTTCAGCTATTTCGCCTTCCAACTGCTGGATGCGATCGTGGGCGGAGTCTGCATGGGTAATGGCTGCTACTGTCGGCGATGGCTTCACGCATCGGAGCCTTGTATTCTCCGCAACGAGATCGGCAATCTCCGCAAGCGTCTCTAGCGGCGTGTCTCGTTTCGCCACCACTGCCGCTTGCATTTCGTTTGGTAGACCCTTTGTCCATATGACACGTAGCACGTCGTCTGACATAGCACTGCCCGCCAAGGATTTTAAATGTCTCAGGAACTGAGATGGGGTGCGGTCACCTATCTCTTCTCCTTCTAAAAGCCGCTGTGTTTTCACCGTCTGCGACTCTCCAAACCTTTTCACGATTTTTCCTTTAAGTTGTTCGTATTGGTCTAACGTCAGCACTGATAAGTCGGCGATTAGATCGCTCACCTCTCTGAGCGCAGGGGAATCCATTTTGCTTATAATGAACAGGCATTTTTCGGTGGGGTCCGTCACCTGAGACATGCGTAAAAAGCTCTCAGCACACTTCATCCAGGTCTCAGGGTCCGCCGTATTAAATTGAGCCATCCGCGGCCACAAAACATGCTTCGCGGGGCCATTGACGCCTTCTACAGGGTGATTTTCGTTAGGCATTTTTACGGCACTAAAAAGTTCACTTAAAAAGTCACAAAATGTCACACAGGTTCGTTAACACACGACGCGTATACAATTAAAACTTCACACACACCTTAGGCGCACGATAACCGAATGGATCACGTCGGGGTCACCACTGTCGCGCGCTACGTACAAGGGTGTGGAGTGCGTCGGAGATAATTAAAAGTTCGTCAAATATAGTACGATAACTGTATAATAAAGATCTCAGTACATGTGAGAAAACGTCCGAGCTATACCGTGGTTTGATGCTGACTCCCTAACGAACGTAGCTACACAATAATCGCAGCTAGCTAACGGTTTTCATCGGACGCTTTCTAAACGGGACATACACACAAAAGAATATTATACAAACAGAAAAATAGTGACAACATAACAATTAAAATTTACGCGAAATTAGAAAGCCGACGAAATACAAAAGCAAGGGTTACATTCGTTACGGCCAAAGAAGTTATATTAGACAATGCCTGTTGTTATTTGAGAAACATATATATTGCACAATACCAATTATTACTAAAGGATCTAAATAACGGTTGTCGACAGAATACCTAATGGTTATTTAGAAATGACAAATATCGTAAAACTATACTGTTAAAAATATTTCTATTGACACAAAAGTTAGGTTCGCAACAAAAGAAAACATTCATTTACAATTTACAGTTAGGTGCATACTAGAGAAAAACATTACAAGATCGCTATTTTATGACAGGCGTATGTGAGACAAAGTCACCACATATCTATTTTCATTACAAATGGTCTCACAAGCGATATTATGAGACGGCCCAATGTACGCGCGCTACAATCACACGACATATGGCCGCAGGTAGCGAGGTGGGGTAACACAAAAATATAGAAATAAAATAAGAGTAAAAAAAACTGAAACCCTACTACGGAAAAGTATGAAAACAAGAGTTTCCCGCCTGAAATAATAGCCTGTGTTTTCCCCTTCATCGGGATAAATCCATAATCATTTATTGATAAACAATGTTTACACGTCAATTTCGATTTAAACATTACATTAAAATACAAAATAAAAATATTAAAATACTAGTTGTTAACATTAAATTAAAATCCGTAGTCGCAAGCCCTATCATAATCAATGTTTTTATCGTACCTATCAAGATGGCTTGCGAGCACGGCTATTACCCCTCATGCAGGGAAAATAAAGGCTATGATTTCAGGCGGGAAACTCTTGCTTTCATACTTTTCCGTAGTAGGGTTTCAGTTTTTTTAACTTTTGTATTTGTCGACTCTAAGTGAACCACTCGTTATCCTCCCGGTTGCAGCAACTCGCGTTGCGTCTGCGCACCTAGGCCGATTTTCAACCATTCTGTTTTGGCTATTGATTTGCTGATTTGCACTCACTAGTGCCACACCCTGGACACTTCATACAACGGGCCAGAAATTACATTTCAAAAAAGGAATGACGGAACATACAAAATGGCGGCGAAATCCTATGTGTTCGACAACCAAACTGTAACCAATCTGTATCAATCTGGGTGACGAGGGGGTGAGGTCGCAACCTAGAGAGCGGCAGGGAGTGTCCATACTGTATGTTTGTACTAATATATATATAATTTGCTAGTGTTGTGGGATGGTGTTGCTGTGTAAATAAATGTTGAGCACGGTCATTACCTGGATGGGTTGCCGAGCGTTGCACCAGTTGCTTTAACTAGACGGCAGTCGTTAAGCCGTTTCAGATGCGGCTTGAAAGACCACTTCACACAATGGGGTTCGCTACAAGCCTTACAACTCCGTACTCCACCAATCCGAATACTTAGTCCCCGTGTGTGGAATCTTCATGGCCTAGCCTTCCCAACTCTGAGAAGAGACGCATGCCCCAGCAGTGGGGAGGGGACTTTATGGGTTGATAACGAAATATGTGGAGATGATCATAAAAAAGCTACAAAAGTATGCCTATTTGGTTTAAATTTTTGACGGTTTCCTTGCCTTTTCTCGCCAAGGTTTTGTTTCCGTAAAACTCTAGCTTTGAAAAAACTTTTCACGCGTTAATGTCGTTTTTAGTTTGACTTTATTCCATGGTGCACGATGCGTGGAATATAAATGAGCCTATGTCCAGTGCGTGATCTATTCACCTATCAAATTTCGTTAAATCCGTCCAACCGTTCAGGCGTGGAAGTGGAACAAACAAACGTCTATACTTTCGTGTTTAAAATATCAGCGTGATTACTTTGGTTCTTAACACATCTTCCATTGTCATGTCCTAATGCTAGGCTACTAGTCTCTTCCTTTGATCATTTTGTAGCCTTCTCCGTGGCGTAACGGTTAGTCCATTCGCTTCACACCAGAAGGGCGCGGGTTCGATTCCCGGCGGGGTCAACTTTGTAAGACTCGGTTTGGTTGACGGTAGGGCATTTTTCATTGCGCCAGATGGCTAGCTACCACCATCTCTAAGTCTGCCGCCAAACATCAGTGTTAACAACATTGATGTGTTCCAGCTTGAAGATAAAATATAGCTAGATCCCCATTTCATTAAGGAACTTTGGTAAGCCCGCTTCCATCTTCGGCATCATCGTCACTTACCATCAGGTGACATGATGCCAAGGGCTTATCAATTGTGGATAGAAAAAAACGATCACTATACATCGAGTAACCGTACAGTCTATACAGCGTACAGCGCACCGCGTGGTGCACCAGGCGCACCAGACGCACCAGACGCAAGGTGACGACGGATCAGAATAGTGCATTGTGCAACACCGGCCAAGGTCCCGTATCTAGACCAGATGTACTATTTATGGGGGACTAGGTCATCTGTAAATTAACTGATGTGTTTGCAATAACCTGCCGTTTAGAAAGGTTCTGGCCGCACTGCGAGTCATCCATTCAACCAAAGCACATATTTATGTTATGAAGGGCATCGAGGTATAACATTCGTTGATGATGAAGGCTAACGGATCGTCTCTGCCACGGGAGTTGTTTGGGTGGGCTCATAATGAGCCTGTGACCTCAGGAGTAGTCATACAGTCATAGTCATAAGCATAGATTCAATTGCATTCCGGTGATTCTGGTCAATGTAGACAACATTAGGTATCCCTAGCACGCTCCATAAGAAAGTAGTTAACTCTAATTTTAAAATATATTGATCAACTAGCTGTTTCCCGCGGCTTCACCCGCGTGGACATCGTTTCTTTGACTTTTCGAGCGTGAGAAAAAGTAGCCTGTGTGTTAATCCAGGTCCTAATCTGTCTACCTACCAAATTTCAGCCAGATCCGTTCAGTAGTTTTCGTGTGATTAAAGTTATTACTTTTTGAAACGTGTTTTCAAAGTTTTAGTAACTTTGCTTGAAATAAGAGCTAAACTGCGTTTGTACGGAGCGTGCGATGAATACACTCTAGGAACTTCGATGGAAGTAATTTCGGTAGGACCATTTTTGCAGAAGTGTGTTCTCATGTCTCCACTTTTACAGCTCGCGCCAAACTTTATTGCGGATATGTCCGAAGTTGGTCGTAAGTATAGATACCTACTACTCGGTTATACCGGCGCAGTAAGCACTCGCATCACAGTTCAGATCTTTTTTTTATTTTTTTTATTCACAATTGGTAAGCCCTTGGCATCATCTCACCTGATGGTAAGTGAGTAAGTAAGTCAGTAATAAAGTTCGGCGCGAGCTCTACTATGCTTGCCGCCAAAATATAATTTCTGCGTTCTGGCGGATTGTACAGGATAGCCCGTTCGATCACTGGCAAACGAATTCAGCAACCATAATATGTGCCACAAGCTCCTAATTCACAGCCATAATTTGGATGGCGCGCTGAGTTCGCAACTTTATCCTTTATAAGGAGCCGCAATACTTTATTCACTCCTCTGTATCTACACTAAATATCTTGTATCAGTGGACGAGGTGTTCTATCCGAATATTGCAATTGATTGACACGTTTCTTGGAGCCCCTTTGGGGCCGAACCGACCGACGATGTCCACTAATCAATAGCACACCCTGGCCACTGCATACAACGGTCGTGAAATGAAATTTCTAAAAAACACGCTCAGAGACATCAAAATGTCATAAAAAAACTATCTTCACGCGAGCGATGCCGCTGGCAATAGTTAGTATACTATAGGTACTTGGAGGAGGGCTTGTAAAGTTCACTTGTTTTACGACAAATATTTGTATTCAGATTTCGGAAGGCACGTCTGCTGTGCAATTGCCACTCGAGAAAATAATGTATTATGTCTTATGTAACCGACATAGCAGTGGACGGGGCACATAGCTCGTCGAACAGATGACCGTTGGGGCAGTACCTAATATTACGACAAAATAACTGTTTGCGTAGTTTTAGTCAAAAGTGTTGCTATTTATGTATCAGGTGAATTTTTAATAGCGGACAAGAACATATAAACGATATATGTTGTTTGGATTAAATGTGACAAATTTCGTTCTATAACTTTTAAAATAATAACCTTTTTGTATTCTGCCGCACTCATGGTCATCTGGGGATTCCCTCTTACCTTAAAGCAGGTAAAATAATGAAGTTTCCTTGAGATTTTCCTTTAGATCAACGTTAATCTTGTTTTATTTACTAAGCATCGTTTATTCGTGCTTTATGGATTTTTATTTTTTATTTAACATGCGTCGCATTTGGGTACTACAAGATCCTGTAAAATAGATCTCCACTTAAATTCTAACCCTTCTGATAAAGTTTTCATATTATAATAATAATAATTCATTTATTGTCAGACTTAAAATCCATAAAGTACAAAATTCAAACATTACATTCACATAAAAGAATATAAAAAATAAAATAGAGATCACATTCATTCAATAATCAATTAGGTCAAACAGAATAAGTGAATTGCTACTTGAATCCACACATTTATAATATGATCTGTGTCAGATAACGTATATCAATCTTAAATATCGTGCCAATAGTGAGCCGATGCCTACATCGAAGATTGGCCTGCGCCGATCTCGTTGCGGTTCTAGACTTCTTGGAATTCTCAGCAGGTGTGTCCGGTCCGGTCGCATACATGGTGCGTGCTGCGTGCTGCGTGCTGCGTGCTGCGTGCTGCGTGCTGCGTGCTGCGTCCTCGCTCCACAATCCAATGGAGTGACAAGCGTTGGCTGGAGCAAGGGAAAACTGGGCTAGTTAGGAGGCTAGAGATGGAAAAGTGTGTCGCAGTCGCATAGTGCGTACGCTACTACGCTGAGTCTAGGGCACACGGCACACCTTCCTCAATCCTTGTATCTGTATTTTCCTCTTATGTTGTGCAATGATGATATCAGCTCATACACGTCCCCACCGAGGAGCTCGAATGAATTAGGGCGATCTACAATAAAGTGTTTCAAATCAATCAATCAATCCATCAATGTTTGCCACCACAAGTATATTGTTATTATGGCACAGTTTTATGTTGTGTTTTCTCTTTATAAAATTATGCCTATGCCTACAAATGTCTAAAAGTCCATGCGGGTTCGATGTTTGTTCGCAGACTAAGGCTGGCATACCCACATTTGGTCCTGCCCGCGGCCGCGTGACCGATCACTAGGTACTTGTGAAAGTAGACTTGTTTAATGCGACTGACAATGCTGCCCTTGTGGAAATCCCTGGTGTCAGTATAGTCCTGATTGTGACTGTAGTGTCTCAAGACTAAGGTATTTGACCACTGTGTGTTGCGAAATACCTTAGTGATGAGATACATACGGAACTGAGACATGGTCGCTTACTATGGGCCTCAGAACAGAATCGCTAAAATTAAGTAGCAGTGGGTGAGGCACATCGATCGTAAAACAGATGACCGTTGGGGCAGTGAAGCTATCAAAAAACGTAGCGTAGGCAGGCCTCCCACTCGGTGAACCGATGACCTGGTGAAGGTACCAGGAAGTCGCTGGATGCGGGCAGCGCCAGGACCGGTTGTTGTGAAAATCCTTGTGGGAGGCTTTTGTCCAGCAGTGGACGTCTTTCGGCTGATATGATAATGGTTGTTAGTTGCTTGCGTAGTGTTTGTGTCTGTGCATCGGCATGCCCGGGTTTTTTTTTTAATAAATACTGTTTTTCCTTCAAAATAGCACAATTAAAGGAGCATCCGGATTGCAGAAGCTTTTGTTAGGTTTTAACCAGGTGAATTAGGCTTTCGCTTAGCAAGATAGCCAGGTGCCATGTATTCTCGCACATGTCTGCCTAGCTAGGTCGCGTGTAACAATCCATTAAGTGGTCCAACGCCTTTGATGTTTTCCAAAAAAAAGCCAAAACTGCTCCTGACTGAATGTGTGAACTCAGTGTAGGCGTGTCAGTCTGAGCGTTGGTTAGGCTGAGCTATTCAACAATTTCTCAATTCCGAAGCAATTTGCAAAATTCCTCTGCTACGTCCCCATAGTAGTGATCACATTTACCGCTCATCGTAAAGCACGTGTTACGTGCCTCCTGGGGCAGGGAACTGACCTGAAAGTGAAAACCCATCTCAGAACAAAAGAGATCGCCAACTTACTTGCTTATCCTATTCAACTTTACGGTCGGAAGGCTTGGAACTACCGAATAACTTCAAGTGCAGCGAAAATTCATTTATCTGTGGTAACGCCTACGATGCACAATGGCAGCAGTGTACTCACTAAGGGTCTTTGTGAATGTGAATACACAAGTGACGTCGCCAGCTGACCGATAGCCCGCCGGAAGGGCATCGACCTCCCCGGATGCCCTATCGCTCCCTGGAATCCACTCGCGTCACTCACTCACACTAAGCTTACACCGCAAAGGACGGAACAGGTTGAATGAATCCATTAAGTTTTGCATTGAGTGTGTATGAAAATCGTTTCATCATCATCATTTCAGCCGAAAACGTCCACTGCTGGACAAAGGTCTCCTCCAAGTATTGTTTAATTTGTCCATAAACTACTGCAACACCAGACACGCTCGCTGGCTAGCTCACCTCATCCGCCGGAACCCAGCGAGCTGCTGGGCGGCAGGTGTCGGGCGAGCAGATCAAAGCTACCCAGGGACCTGTCCAGTACTCCAGTCGGACTTCCCACCTTGCATAAAATCAAGTCGGTCCTACCCTAATACTTTTGATTTCCCTCCTCAAGGGGAGCGAGTTTTTTAACCCCCGACGCAAAAAGAGCCATGTTATAAGTTTTAAGTCTATGTCTTTCTGTGTGTACGTGTGTGTGTGTAAATGTCGTCGCAGTTCCTAAACGGGTGAACCGATTTCAATGCATTTTTGTATTTGAAATCTAGAGTTCTTAGCTATGTTTGAAACAAATCTATTCAGCTATGGAGATAGTCAACTGCCCGCCGAAACAGTAAGAAATAAAGGGTTTGTGCTTTTACTTAAATGATGTACACCCTGGGAAGATCAAAACGGTGGAAAAGGAAAACAAAATGATCGCCTTAAGTGAAGTTGTTCCGATTTGGCTGAAATTTGGTTGGGGGTTTTTAATTTTTTATTATTATTATTATATCAGCTCATATACGTCCCCCCTGAGGGCCTCGAGCCTACCCTGAATTAGGGCGATCAGGCCTTAGTCGACCACGCGGGCCCAGTGCGGGTTGGTCGACTTCACACACAACCTTCGAGTTTCTTCGCAGGTGTGTGCAGGTTTCCTCACGATGTTTTCCTTCACCGTTAAAGCAATCGGTAAGTATGTACGTAAGTTTTTGAAAAACTCATTGGTACATTGGCCGTCCAGATTTGAACCCGGTACCTCTGGTTAGATGGACCGAGTCGTTACCGGTTGAGCCACCGACGCTTTTTTAATAATTTTACTTAATTTCATCTCTGTGTTCCTAGCACTAGTTTCTTCACGACGACGAATGTTTCGAAGTTTAAATATTGGCAATATCTTTAAGCATTATCTCACTACAATAGGTGACCAATAAACAGGCATTTTTTGTGACATCTAACAAGACAGACTGAACCTCCAACTTGAACCCTCCTTGAACCCTTGAGCCGGAAAAGTACAAAATGTTGTACCTTCCTTCCCATCGCATACTCGGAACTGTGAGACAGATAGCACGTCCCAGGACGGGCCACACGTGGGGAAGTGTGGGCTCATCGGATGCGATCGTGTGATATCGTTTTGCCGGAACTTTGCTGTGAATCAGATTTTTCGCAGTCATTCATTAGTTAACAACCTATAAACGTCCCCACTGCGGGGGCACGGGTTTCTTTCCCAACTCGGGATGTTAAGGTCACACCCGGGGCGGGGGCCAAGTCCGGGCTGGAGGAGGTTGTAGGGCTAGTGGCGAACCCCACTGTCACAAGTTTTTCAAGCCGCCCTTAGGCCATCTGACACGGCTTAACGACTGGCATGTATTGATATCAAGCGGCACCAACGGCTTGTTGGTAATGGCGGCAACTCGATTTTAACAAAAATTAGTACTTTAAAGCTTAATATTTCGTAAACCGATTCTTGAGTCGAAAAATGGTTTTATCAAAGCCTCAGTAGTTTACGATATTCAGCGATACCCCACACGCAGGGTTCTTTTTTGACTTCGGAACCCTAAAAACAGTTTGAATGATAATTTACGATTACAAATTGAATTTACTTGTAAATTTTTATTAATTAACTTTTTAACAGGAGCAGGGTCGTTCCTCTCGATAGTATGGTTGAGAGGAGCGATGGTTGACTCTCGCGTTATACTCGTGCCCGGGTGCTGTCCGTGTCAACTGGCCTACTCTTGTCAAAGGCATTAAATGACATTCAATGATTTTAGTGTATAACTTCACGTGTCATATTGTTATCTTGTTCTGACGACATAATTTGTTTTCATGGTATTTTGACGTTATTAATTGATGATTGTTTGTTTCTTTATTTTTCACAAATGACATTACGATGTTTGTATCGTTTGTACGTATATGTAATTACTTTTTTATGACTATCAAAAAGAGTCTAATTTGCACCTATTTTGACATCTAAACACGTTTTTTTTTTTATTAATTCACTTTCTTGTTTCTCAGTCTGTCTGTCATTCCGGGTGGAATCTCGCAACGGATTTTTTTAGCCATACAGGTACATAAGAAAACGAAAAAAAAGAAAATGTTTGATGTATATTAAAAATAAACTTAAAACCATGTTTTTATATGCTTTTAAAAGAATAAATTATTTTATTTAAGAAATATGAATATTCTTTTTAAGGCACATCATAACGTGTTTTTTATACTATAAAATGGAAATGTCTCCAAGTAGTTTTTATACGGCATGTGACATTAAAGTGTTGCGATACTTTAAGGTGGGCTTGTACTCATCAAACTGAACACCTTTTGTTCTACATATTTGCTGAAGTCGCAAATTATCATTTTTTTGTATTTTTCTTACGTGTTGGTCAGCTGAATGGCCAATTGTATAGGAAGTAATTTTTTTTTGGAGAAGTGATTATAGGTTTCTTGAAGAAATTTGTATCTATTTGACGACTGAAAGCCCATCTCTAGGTTTCACCACACCTTCACGTTACGCCCTGTATTTTCGGGCATTCAAAAATATAATGCCAATTGAGCTATGAATTGAGGTAGGTAATTATTGTTCAAAATTACACTCTAATTATTTGTACGATTTTGTAGACGGACTTAAATTTTGTAATGAGTGAACTTGAACAAATCGTTTGACTATTTTTGATACGTCATAAAAACTTGTTCCAGCTGTGAGGTAACATACTCGTTCGTATCATCAATTTAGCAAATTAAATGAAATACGAATAAATCTTAAACATATTATTGATCACGTTCATAGAGCTAAATCTATATAAAACATAAATTAGGTACGTGTTATTACATCATCACTAAAATAAATACAGAAAACGCTACAAAAAAACTATCACAAGTTGGCATCCACAAGTTCCACGACTGCGTAGGGGCATCTGATGGAAATAAAATTCAATCTGACACGCTCAAAAATAATTTTGCTAAGGAATATACGACGGTGCGGGCGGAGTCCGAAATAGACGGGAAAAAACATGCACGCGGAAATCCTATTCCGAAACATTCAAAAATAGAATACGTGGAAATAGTAGACACGAGGCGATAGCAAGCGCCGCGCTGTTTGTGTATCATAAAGATTAAAAGGCCAAACACACATAACACTTAAATGAAATGTTATAGGGTTACATGCAAAAGAGTAAGTTCCCACTAAACCATACTTTTAGGCTAGTCTCACACGGCCGGAATCACTTTCTGAATTCAGAAAGCCGCCCGTAATTGCGTATAATTTCATTATGTTCCACACACATTCTGACTTTTTCTGATTATGATTTTTCAGATCGATCTGTCATTCATTATGACAAGCGGAACCGGAAAATTCAAGATTATGAATTTAGAACGCACGTATTACATTTTCGAAATTGAGCACACATATAACGGAATCAGATTATAAAACTAGCTCAGTTGACACTGCAAGCGGATACAAACAAACGTGTTGTGTACGGTCCGTATAATGTCTGGTACGGAACATTTTATTTTGTGTATAGAAGGGCATCCTTGTGTATGGGACACTTCTATTGAAAATACCATGACAATAGGCATCGCCCTAATTCAGGGTAGGCTCGAGCCCCTCGGTGGGGACGTATATGAGCTGTTATGATGAGGCATGGCTACAAATATTCAAGATTTTAATACTACATTAAATTACAATAATGAATAAAACATTATTTATTAATTTCTCCATAATTTGATGTTCCTTCCAAGACGTTCGCCTGAGCTAAGAAACACGAGACTACTGGTCAATCTGAATTTTTCAGATGTGTGTGAGGCAAGGTGCCGGAATTTAGATTATGAATTATTAAGAAACGGAATTCCGGCCGTGTGAATCCAGCCTTAACCTTACCCATAGCCATTTAGATAGTCAGAAGTTGAGTTGCATTATCGGTATAAGCCCGTTTCTATGTTCTGTGTGGTCATCAGATCCATTATGTGATTAAATCTGATTATTGCAGGCATTCTAATGGTCGTCGATAAAAACAATCGCATAGATTATCATTAGTTCATTTACTGTATAAGTTAGCCAAGCTTTTTTACACCTCGTCGCAAAATAGAGGTGTTATATGAGTTTGAAGTGTGTATCTGTGTTTCTGTCTGTGGCATCGTAGTTTTTCAACGGATGAACCGATTCTGATGCAGTTTTTTTTTGTTTGAAAGCTGACGTAATCATATGTGGTTCTTAGCTATAATTAATGAAGATCTGTTCAGGAGTTTGAAGATCATCAGCTCTTATCTAGGTGATGAAGGGATGTGGGCAACTTATACAGGTCTGATCGATTCGAAATTTGGTGCCCTGTAACTGTAATAATATTGTAAAACCATGGTAACCTTGACCTGATGATGTTGCAGCATCTCCTGGAATCTGCAGGATACCCAACTCCTCATCAACTTACGGCAGAGGCATCGTATTGAGCTCATTGGAATAGTCTCAATGAATAGGTGTTAGATATAATATGGTTACCTTGACTGTAATCTGCTGAGGCAGAGGTAAAAAAAGTGAAAAACTTCCACAGGTCCAATTGAATTGAAGTTTACAGTTATATTATAACACATTTACATTTCATCGCAGCTTCAAATAAGGGAGTTGAGCAACTTCTACAGGTTTGACCAATTCAAAATAGGCTAGATTTCGTGTCGCAACGTCTAGTTTCGTTACATAGCTATCCATAAAGTGGACGTTTGCCTGGGTGCCCTGCTGATGTTTGCTTACTTGTTGTACAAGAGAGGCGTGCTAGGTGCGTGCGGGGGGTTGGTCTTTAAGGCTGACTCTTTTTAGTGCGGTATTGCTTTGTTATGCTTTTATAGTTTTATGAACTATGGTGCATACCATACTAGATGGAGTGAGTCCCCCCCCCATTCTGTTACTTCTCATTGATTCTCCAGTGTCCACGTGATTTGGTTCTTAGTGATGCTATTGAAATTAATCTAACTTCTTTTTTTTCTTAATTTTCTTTTATGTGCCTATTTAACGAAAGGAAAGTGCCTTTACCGCATTTATTATTATTATCATAATTTTAGCCGGAAGATGTTTACTGTGGATGTATCTCGGGTTACTATAAATTTAGATTAATCACAGATTTCTCCATTTATAAGGTATTGACAATATATTTTCTTTCTGTTCCAGGTAAGACAAATCTCAGAGCATACAGCCTTCTTCGCCTCGGTTTACGATAAGTGATTCAATCTATAATCAGCCTTAACCCCCGCTACCTATCCATTACAGGTAATATATGTATAACTAGTTAATCACCAAAGCAAATGTGACCAGTATTTTTGTAATCTACATCATAGTGTACATATTTTTATGTAAAAATACAATGTGCATTCTATATTTAGATCGTGACCACTCGCCACTTCCGTGTTAAGATACGGCTTGTTTTACTCGTAGCGTAAGTAAAGCAATAGTCATAATGTTGAGTTTCATGTGGAGTGTGGACATATTTTCATTATCTGTGTACCTACCTACTATAACATCAACATGTGGTTCAATAGCAACTGCTTCATTCATTTGCTTCTTTAAATTTATCTTCTGCCTTCAAGCTCTTAAAGCTGCCTTATACTTATAGCAATAACAAAATAATGGCTTAAATTATGAATAATCAGTAAAAATCTTGGATTTTATTACTTATTATATTAATTTTGCTTAATACATTTTTTTTTCAAACATCATCATTACAGCTCATATACGTCCCCACCGAGGGGCTCGAGCCTACCCTGAATCAGGGCGATTAGGCCTTAGTCGACCACGCGGGCCCAGTGCGGGTTGGTCGACTTCACACACAACCTTCGAGTTTCTTCGCAGGCGTGTGCAGGTTTCCTCACGATGTTTTCCTTCACCGTTAAAGCAATCGGTAAGTATGTACGTAAGTTTTTGAAAAACTCATTGGTACATTGGCCGTCCAGATTTGAACCCGGTACCTCTGGTTAGATGTACCGAGTCGTTACCGGTTGAGCCACCGACGCTTTTTCAAACATATTAATCAACATTTGTCGTAGATTTTAATTAAATGCGTGTGCTATGCTATATAAACATTACTTAAAAAAAAAGTAGGCAAACTTGACTGGAAAATTGTAAAGTTTTACATGAACATCCATTTTTTAAAAATAGTTTTTTATAATACCTACATGTTTTTTTCTAAAATTTTTCATATTTTTGGGTTTCCATTTTTATGGTTACCTATACGTCCTTTTTTTATTTTATTTGTTTCCTTAAACATGAATATCCTTAAAAATAATAATGTACTGTTCATATCACACAACCATTGGGTGGGTTAAAAAAAACATAACCACAGAAATAGGATATTATTCTGGTAACAGATTTGCAATTTATTATGTGTGTGTGTGTGTGTGTGTGTGTGTGTGTGTGTGTGTGGGTGCGCGCCTTTTGCATAGTAATGGCGCAGTATTTTTATGTAATTTATAGGAGGTACTTATAAATGCTATTTATAGATTTATCGGCCGGCACTTAGTCGTAGCAGGCGATAAAACGTTTTATATTTAGAAGGACGTGCTACGGTTATTATTGGATTTTACGTTTGATGATAAGCATACAAGTACATGCATAGGAATAATGTAGGTACCTACTTACATACATTGACTTGCAAATGACGGCGGGGTCAATTGTAAGACTCGGTTTGGTTGGTGGTAGGGCATTTTCTAAGCCCGCCTGGCTAGCTACCACCATACTATCTAAGTCTTGCCGCCAAATATCAATGTTGATATCATTGGTGTGTTCCGGCATGAAGATAAGATAGCCAGTTCCCCATTGCGTTGGGGAATCTTGGTAAGCCCACTTCCATCTTCGACAACATCGTCACTTACCACCAGATGTTGTCAAGGGTTTACCAATTGTGCCTTAAAAAAAAATACTTGCGTTCAAGTAACGAGTTATATATAAGGTGTAACAAAATTAGCTGAAACTATTTTAACTGGTGCTACTACCCATGAAACTGAACAACTTTCCCCATGGAACCCATAGTCAAATCGCAAAAAAAAAATTTGGCTCCCATACTAACTCGATCACCTGATCAGCCAACTTAGTATGGGATGTTCAAATTTTTTTTTGAGATTTGACTATGGGTTCCATGGGGACCAGTTAAAACAGTTTTAGCCAATTTTGGTAGACCTTATATAATCTAATAATTGTTTGGTGATTTACTCAATATTATGTGCTAGGCCATGGCAATCCATTGATACAATTATTGTGATGATGTGGATAATGCACCGGGAACTGGTTTGCCAATACGCGAAAACCATAAATTGGAAGGCGCTAGAAACATTGCGTATTTTACTATAATTATATATCTTATCATAAAATGATTAAGTGTTTTATAATAGTCTATGATGACAGAGAACTTAATCATTGGCAAATACTATTATACCTATATTGGCAAATGCAATAAAACTTATCTGATTTCTGACAAAAATAAGTTTAAGAACCAAATAAAAAACCAGCCAAGTGCGAGTTGGACTCACGCAAAGTAAAGTTCCGTAGTCTTTGCAAAAAATAAATGTATATTTAAAAACATATATATATATTTAGTTGGTAATTGGATATTTTGTATGGAAAATCCGTGAACTTTTTACAAATCCAACTGCACACCTTAAGTTAGTCGACTATTATTCCTAAACTAAGAAAGCCTACTTAGCCGTGATAGAATTGATTATAATATGTCCTACTATTTAAAAAAAATAGATATCCTGCAATAGCGGTTTAGCTGGTAGGTGGGGGGGGGGGACACTTGACTCTAACAATAATTAACACTTTAAAGCTTCATTTTTCGCAAACCCATCCATCCCTGAACCAAAAAATAGTTTTCGGAAACCCTAAAGCCCTATTCCACGATACCCCACGCGCTAGGGTACGTCACCCCCACTTTACATGTAGGGAAATTTAATTGTACCACTTCTTCGGCGTGATGAATATCTATACCCATGCCAAATTACAGCTTTCTAGTACTAATAGTCTTGGAGCTAAGCCGCACAGACACACAGACAGATAGACGGACATAGCGAAACTATAAGGGTGTTAAAATAATGTCAATTAGTCACAAATAGCATCAGTAAAGGATACACACATTGAGAAGACAATTTGATGTTTTATTTATGCTATTGACAGATATAGCCCACTAACAACGTCATACACTAGTCAAGGTATCTACTTTTAGATTAACAATCATCATCATCGTATCAGCCGAAGGACGTCCACTGCTGGACATAGGTCTTCCCCAAAGATTTCCACGACGATCGGTTCTGCCCTACCCGCATCCAGCGGCTTCTTGCGACCTTCACCAGGTCATCGGTCCACCGAGTGGAAGGCCTGCCTACGCTACGTTTTCCGGATACTTAACAATTATCATATGGGTACTAATTAAACAAGCTTCTTTTTAATAGCATTATTCGCCTCAGAAAATATAAGTTACCTTCTAAATTACTAAGTCGGCCACAACCAACGCGCGTCTGAATAATAGTATCTCAGCCACTAGTTATCTTCTATGTAAGCCACTGTAAATATAACTCAGCATGATGGTTATTTTTTAGCATCTAAATTTGTGGCATGCATTCAAGTAGCAAACTTTTAAAATAATAATATATGACACCAAAATAGTAATTCTATTAGCTTCTAATTGTATAATTTAGTATGTTTAAAATGTAAGTCATCCTACATTAATTGACGAACCTAACCTAACGCAACCGAACCTAACGGATCCGAGTCGGGGTGCTCCGCAAGTCCTAGCTCGCTTCGCTCGCTCCCGCTTCCATTTAGAACTCCCCGTACCACACTCTTCCTACAGTGTTGAGTTGTCGACGGGAGCCCCGTAGCCCCGACGGGGCTCCTACTTCTGTGTTCTCATGTTAAACCTAACACTACGACTGTGCGGGGAGGCGAGCTAAGTTCGCCTCCCCGCACAGTCTCCGAACCTAACGGATCCGAGTCGGGGTGCTCCGCAAGTCCGAGCTCGCTTCGCTCGCTCCCGCTTCCATTTAGAACTCCCCGTACTACACTATTCCTACAGTGTTGAGTGGTCGACGGATTAGTGGCCGAGTCAGTAAATTAGTTGGCAATGTATAAATCAGAAGGACAAGTAAAAATAATTGTTGATCTTGAGTCGACGCTTTCTTTAACATTTTTAGTTGGCGTTGTAAAGAAGATGACTTAGTTTATTAGAGGCTATCTCATTTTCCCGATGCTTAGTTATTAAATGAGAAGGTTGACCACGTGGCCAAAAAAAAATTCTGTGGCCGAATTTATTATTTCTCTTATCATATTAACAATGCCTTGAATTAAATCAAAGGAGCATGATGATCACGTTAACAGCACATAACAGTCCCACGCTGAGGAACGGGCCTCTCCTCTCCCCATACCTGAGGAAGGTAGGGCCATACACCATACTCAATACTCTGCAAACTGGCGATAAGTCCGAATTGTGTGGAGGTTGCAGGGCTAGTGGCGAACCCTTTTGTCCGAAGTGTTGATGCCGCCTATAAGGCTTCAGGTGCTTCTGACGGGGCGGGGCTTGACGACTGCCATCTAGTGATAGCAACGGCTTGGCGTGCCTTGCGGGCGAAGCAGAAACAGTCTCGAATAACTACTTAAGTTGAAGACGTACCCCACCAGACTTCTCTTAAATGGTTGGTACAAATAAATTTTAAAAGTATATTATTTTTTGAGATTAATTTCACGCTACCAGGACGGAGCGGAGGTCGTAACAGCAATGACGTTGCAGCGCGCGCCGGTATGAGCTTTATTCAATTGTACTTTTCAAATTAGTACTTTCTCGAAACAAGTTGCTAATTTAAGCTTGTAGGTTCCCTTAAAGGTAGACTAGTTTTTGCAACTCTTTGTTAATTTAATCTTGAATAGTACAATCAACTGGTCTTTTAGGTACCATAATAATGTACCTCTGGTTAGAAGGACCGAGTCGTTACCGGTTGAGCCACCGATGCTTCACCGAGGGTTCAAATCTGGACGGCCAATGTATCAATGAGTATTTCAAAGACTTACGTACCTATATACTTACCGATTGCTTTAACGTTAAAGGAAAACATCGTGAGGAAACCTGCACACGCATGCGAAGAAACTCAAAGGTTGTGTGTGAAGTTGACCAATCCGCACTGGACCCGCGTGATCGGCCTAATTCAGGGTAGGCTCGAGCCCCTCGGTGGGGACGTATATGAGCTGAGCTGCAAATAATGCAATTTTCAGTTGAGGGACAAATCACTCAGGGTCATCTGGCCCCAAACTAGGACTCCCTGTACTGAGCACCATTTGTATCGATGACGTCACCAAAAGACCATAACACTCACTCTCCATATATCGACGACGATGGTTCTACTTGGGTCGTGTCGCGATTACCCATAATTACCGCGTCACGGCGTCACCCACCAAAATAGCCCGCCGTTGATAACGCGACTCAGTCGTGAATTGTGTATAATAATAACTGTTTGCATTATGACTATATTTAGCTTTGCCTTTTGCAAAACTGGCAAAATTCTCGGTATTGTTGATGTGGATTGATTTATTAACATAATATTATCATTATTTATAATTTTGTTCGTTTGGGACGAAAACATAAATTATAAAGTTGAATATTATAATAAAAAAAATAGTATAGGCAAATATAAGACCACAACATTGTCCACAGATTAAAATATTACAAACCGTATTAATATTTGGATACTTGTTACAAATAAAACATAGATATCATTGCGTCGCGTCGGTCAGATTGTTCGCCATCACATTCATCGTCACTTACCATCAGGTGAGATGGCCATCACATTTATCGTCACTTACGATGCACCTGATACACCTGATGAGGTGAGATGTAGTCAAACGCAAATTTAATAATAATAAAAAACTCAGAAAAAGGGAGTTTTTCGTCTCATAAGATCCTAACTAAAATAGTATGTTTTGACCCGGCCGTCCAAGACGGAGGGTAAAGTTTACCTGGCGTGTGTATGTTTGTACGTCGTCCGTTTCTTTGGCTGAACCTGTTAGATTGGTGTTAACTTAAACCCCTGATTTTTATAGTCTTTAAGCAGTCAATAAAGTAGTCTTAACTTAAACCCCCTGATTTTCATAGGGTTCAAGCAGTCAATAGAGTGGTTTTAACTTAAACCCCTGATTTTTATAATCTTTAAGCAGTCAATAAAGTAGTCTTAACTTAAACCCCCTGATTTTCATAGGGTTCAAGCAGTCAATAGAGTGGTTTTAACTTAAACCCCTGATTTTTATAATCTTTAAGCAGTCAATAAAGTAGTCTTAACATAAACCCCCTGATTTTCATAGGGTTCAAGCAGTCAATAGAGTGGTTTTAACTTAAAACCCTGATTTTTATAGTCTTTAAGCAGTCAATAAAGTAGTCTTAACATAAACCCCCTGATTTTCATAGGGTTCAAGCAGTCAATAGAGTGGTTTTAACTTAAACCCCTGATTTTTATAATCTTTAAGCAGTCAATAAAGTAGTCTTAACTTAAACCCCCTGATTTTCATAGGGTTCAAGCAGTCAATAGAGTGGTTTTAACTTAAAACCCTGATTTTCATAGTGTTTAAGCAGTCAATAGAGTGGTCTTAACTTAAACCCCTGATTTTCATAGGGTTTAATCTGTCGAGCTTTTTTAGTTGGTGAAGGAACCGCTCACCAAGACTTTATCATACTGAACAAATTTTCCCATAAGAACATAGTCATTTCGCAAACAAACTTGAACTCTTCATACAAATCCATCAGCTGATTGACCAATTTTGGTATTGAGTGTCAAAAATATTTTTTTGAAAAATTACTATTATGAGTTCCTTGGGGAAAGTTGTGCAGTATGATGAGTAGTAAGTAGCTGCAGTCACAGGTCATGCACCAATTTTGCTGCACCTGTATAGACGATCTTAGCAAACAGTCTTTTAGAGACAACCACGCTATTTTTTCCTCACAACCGTAAAACAATCTAGAATTCTTAATCGTCTTCATCACGTTCCCTGCCCTACATGACACTCTTAGCAGTTTATAATATGTAAGCGGGCTTATCTTTTTAGGGTTCCGTACCCAAAGGGTAAATCGGGACCCTATTACTAAGACTCCACTGTCCGTCCGTCTGTCACCAGGCTGTATTTCATGAACCGTAGTAGCTAGACAGTTGAAATCTTCACAGATGATGTATTTCTGTTGCCGCTATAACAACAAATACTAAAAATTAGAAAAAGTAAAAATAAAGGGGGTCTCCATACAAAAAACGTGTTTTTAAACGTGAAACGGAACCCTTTGTGTGCGTGTCGCACTTGGCGGGTTTTTTTACTTCTATTTTTTCTTCTTGTAAGAAGTAGAGAATTTCGATATTTTTAATCGTTATTGACATTGTTTAGTTTTACAAGCTTTTATTTAACTTGCAGTGTATGTATGTTTGTTCGGGTGGAATCTTGCAAGTTAAATTTAACCCACTTCCCGGTTTTCGATTGAGCTGAAATTTTGCATGCATATGTATATCGCGTGACAATGCAATATTAAAAGCTTGTTTAGGTACAAGCTTTTAGGTTGTTCGGAATTAATATCTTAATTTCAAAAGTTTGTGTGATTCTATCTAATAGATAAATGTCGCAATGGGTCCCAACATGCTTCTTACCATTTCGTTGATAGTATATTTTTAACCTACCACTATATTAATACTACGTAGTATAATAAGAAGTAAACAATTTCGTTATTTTTAATCTGTATTTACGTTGTTTATTTTTAATATCGTAATTGCAGAATTTTGTGTGATTCTATCAAATAAATGAACCTCCCATTTTGTCCCAACATGATTATTACTACTTCGTTGATAGTTTATTTTTAACCTACCACTATATTAATACTACGTAGTATAACTAGTAATTAACGCGTTTAGCGACAAAAAGCGGTCTCCCATTATATCTACATCAATGTGTTTATTTATAACCAGTAATTACTGTATTCTCGTTTGTAACTTCTTTGTCTTTGGTAGATTTAGAGCCTTCATTTAGCTGGTACTTGCGCCTGCGCCTAGCTGCTAGAGGTTTGTGTTTATAAGGCATTTGGCATTGGGTACAGGCTGTACCCGTTTACTAAGTGTCAATAGGTCTTTATATAATGATTTGTATCATTGTATCTCTTTTAGATTTATTATGTAGGATGTAAAATTACCTTCGGTTTAGTTATACTAGATTTTTAGGGTTTCGTAGTCAGCAATTAACCCTTTTATAGTTTCGCCATGTCTGTCCGTCTGTCTGTGGCGAAGCTCAGACTATTAGTACTAGAAAGTTGTAAAAAGGCAGAATAAAATCTTGTTTTTTTTTGCGTACCTTCCCTATGTGTAAAGAGGGGGTAATTTTTTTTTCGTTGACGTACCCTATCGTGTGGGGTATCGTTGAATCGGTCTTTCAAAACTAATGTGGGTTTACTCAAACTATTTTTCGGTTCAGGAATCGGTTGGCAAAATATTTAGTATTAGTCTTAATTTTTGTTAGTCAAGTGACCTACCCTCGAGCCTACCCTGAATTAGGGCGATAGGGCCTTAGTCGACCACGCGGGCCCAATGCGGGTTGGTCGACTTCACACACAACCTGCGAGTTTCCCCGCAGGCGTGTGCAGGTTTCCTCACGATGTTTTCCTTCTCCGTAAGAGCGTCGGATATGCGTACATATGAAATCTAAATTCGAAATCACATAGGTACGTGGCAGGATTCGAACCACGACCTCCCGGACAGGAGGCGGTGGCCCCTAGCCGTTACGCCACCGACGCTCATATTATAAACCATATAAAAGGAAAACTATCACGGATAAAAAGGCTTTCTTAATATAAGAGTGAGTAATAATCGACCAACTAAAAATGTGCAGTTGGATTTGTGAAAATTTCATAGATTTTACATACAAAATGTTTTATTACCAGCTGCAAGTATAATTTTGTTTTATAAAATTTACATTTATTTTTTAAAAACACTACGGAATCAGACTCGCACTTGGCCGTTATTTTATTGTGTTGCACCGGTTTTACGACACGGAAGGGTGTGAACTTAGGGATTAAGCATTTGTTACTAAAGGACCTTGAAAAATACATTCATTTGAGTACGTCTTTCATAAAAGTGGTGGCGTACAGAAACGTCATTAACCCGTTATTAACACAAATAAAGAAGACGATACTAACATATTACAACATTTTCCTTGATGTGCAAATTGGTCTAGATTAATTTACTACCTAACATCATCATGACTCCTGGTCGTTGTTCACATTATCATAACAAGGATCGGCCCTCCTATCGTTGGGGATGTTGTAAGTTAAAGTCTATGTCTGTCTGTCTGTGTATCTATGTCATAGCATTTCCTAAACGGATGGGTCGATTTCAATGCGGTGTTTTATTTGAAAGCTAAATTAACCTTGATGGTTCTTAGCCATGTTTGATAGAAATCCATTCAGCCGTTTATGGAGATAATCATCTGCCCGCCAAAATGGCAAGAGTTAGAGGGGTAAAATAATGTACAGCCTTTGCAACTTTAGGTTATATTGGTAATCCCGCTCCCATCTTCGGCAACATCGTCACTTACCACCAGGTGAGATATTGTCAAGGGTTTACCAATTGTGAATAAAAAAAAAAGTGCCAAAAAAAACCTCTTTTTAGTTTGATGTGCTTTAAAAGCGTGTTTTTTAACTGTATTTTTTATTATTTATTTTCTTAGACTATTAATAATAATATAAGCAGACATTGACGCCTACATTGGACACTACCAGAATTACTCGAGAGTCTAAAAAGATTCCCTTACAAATACAAATTTCTCGCTTTTATAACGTCGTGATGGAACATGTTTGGGTAATCAAGTAGTAAATACATCCGCTATCGCGCAAAAGGCATTTGCAAGTTCTTTTCAACTCTTTTATAAATCGCTGCCTTTAACAAAATACATAAAACAACATTCCGAGTCGGAATTTTCGACTCTAGGCAAAATAAATTTGTCAATTTAGCGGCAGTTTATACTTAGTTACCCTAACGCGCGGCATTTTAACAGAAAGCGTCCCAGAATAGCTCCTTGTGTAACTCCGAGAATAACTTACACATGGGAAAGTATCGAGCGCACTATTATTAGCCGCGCCGAAGCAACTTGCTTCAGCCTTTATACAGACAGGAATAGCACTGAACCCTCCGCTGGTTCGTGCTGGAACATCGATCGAGATGTTTTCGCTCTTACAAACAGGTCTCTCCAAAAAGTTATGCTTTAATTTTGATTATCTTTTCGCGAGACGCGCTTATTCTTGTTTTTGTACGGCCGCGAAGGATCATTAATTCGTTTTTGCCGGCGAAAGATTTAGTTTGTCAAAATATAAGTGCCCACTGAGCTTACATTATGAACCACCGATGGATTGATGGAGGGTTTTATTAATTATTATCTTAAGACGATTGTGAAGCTGCGACTTTTCATACAAACGGCGTTACTGATTTTCACCCCTTAAATGTTAACCGATTTGGACCAATTTTTGACAGGGTGTCAGTCATAACCAAAGCTAGGCTTTTTGTTTTTTCGATAAAGTTAATAAGTTTAATTTTATTGTCGTTCACGTGATTTCGTAGAAAACTAATTTCGGTCATTTTTTGTTTATTTGTAATCAGTAACTTAAGAAACGAAACGTATAAGCCTAGCTTTGGATCTGACTGCCATAATCTATCAAAAATTTGACCAAATCGGTTAACATTTAAAAAGTGAAAATTGTTAACGCCGTTTGTATGAAAAGTTGCAGCTTCACAATCCTCTTAAATCTGGAAAAAAACTAAGAGTATGGAAGGTATTATTTTAAAAAATAGCTTTGTTTAATTGCTGTACAATCGTAGCTGCGCAGGAGTTACAACAAAGCAAACAAAGAACAACTGACAGCAATCCTTCCATGAACAGTTTCGTCCAGAATTAGGTCCCCACTAAAAATATCGAGCGTGGAATGCGCGTCTGTTTATAGAGCGACGCGCAAAGCGGGGGAGCTTAACTAGTCTATTTTGGGAAAGAGACAGGTTAACAAAAACTGCGACGACAAGTAACAAGTGATGCCACTGGCTAGGGCCGGAGACGCAGGTGGAATGGGGAATGTTGAGGGTGGAGTTAAACAAATAAAACGGTAGGCGATCTTGTTTGAAATATGTTTGTAAAAGAAAAAAATATGTGTATGTAAGTGGGAAAATCTCATAAATATGGCGAAAAAAATAATTACCTAACCAATTCAATTAAAATTAATGATTCGACTGATTCAAGTGTATCCTTTGTCCCACTCGGGGGTCGGGATCAAGACGAACCTAGCGCCGCACCTCACACTACAAAATCACTCGAGCGCAGCCAAATAGACATACATAAATACCCGTTTATTTGTATTTTCAACTCTTTAATGTACAAACTAATGAATGTAATGAAAGCGTGGTGTAGGCAGGCCTCCCACTTGGTGGACCGATGACCTGGTGAAGGTCGCGGGAAGCCGCTGGATGCGGGCAGCACAGAACCGGTCGTCGTGGAGATCCTTGGGGGAGGCCTATGTCCAGCAGTGGACGTCCTTCAGCTGATATGATGATGATGATGATGATAAATGTACTTATCATCACATCAGCTCACATATACGTCCCCACCGAGGGTCTCGAGCCTACCCTGAATTAGGGCGATAAACGAATGTACTTATATTTTAAATAAAAAATTAATAAATATTTTATACTTATATTTTAATAAATGAATTGACTTTGTATTGTATTTACTTATATTTTTAAATAACCAAAAAATTAACAAAGTGTACAAAGGTGGGCTTATCCTTTATTTAGAGGGATCTCTTCCAGCCACACACATAACATACAAACACCCCAAAAACATTACCCGTCTTCTTAGGTAGTAGGGTAAAAATATCAATACTGTAGGGATTGTTTTATCTTAAATGACGTGCCCTCTCTGATGTCCTCGGGCTCGCTTTGTAAAGAAAAGTGTCACGGCCATTGATTCAATCAGTTGCCATACAAGTATTAATTAGGTTAGGTTCGTTGTCACCGTGAAGCGGCTCCCTCCGTCTTACTCCCTTTTATTCGGAGTTTTTTACAAAGCGTATAATATAGTAGCGACATATTGTGAGGATTTCGGATTTTTATTCAACTATTTGATAGTCATATCGCCTCACCCACACCTACATTAAGAAAGTGAAGGTATATGTAAATATTTGCTCTCACACAGTTAAAGCATCTAAATGAGTAGAGAGAGAGAGAGGGGCGCGTCATTCAAGATGAGACAGACTTTGCAAAATTTGTTGACACAGTATGTACTGTTTAATTTGGCAGTTTGATTGATAAATTGGACTAGCATTGTCATTAGGAAGTGGACAAGTTTGGAAAGAGACCAATTTGAAAATGGCCAAAGTCGACCGGAGGGGTCAGGTCAAAGTCGACGGTTAAATTTTATTTTTAAATTAATTTCATGGCATTCAAGCTCGGGTTTAGGCATTTAGCCTCTTGTAAATAAAAGTGCAATTATTTTCGATGTTCACATAGCTCGTAGAACAGATGCCCGTTGGGGCAGTAAAGTTCTCAAATGGCGACCGCGCACCAGAAAACGTAGCATTAACAGGCCTCCCACTCGGTGGACCGATGACTTGGTGAAGATCGCGGGAAGCCGCTGGATGCGGGCAGCGCAGAACCGGTCGGCGTGGAAATCTTTGGGGGAGGCCTGTGTCCAGCAGCTAATGGCATTGTCAGGTCAAAGTCAATGATGAAATTTTATTTTTAAATTCATTTCATGACATTCAAGCTCGGGTTCAGGCATTCAGACTCTTGTAAATATTCGATGTTCACATAGCTCGTAGAACAGATGGCCGTTGGGTAGTTAAGTTCTCGAGTGGCGACCGCACACCAGAAAATGTAGCGTAACTACTTACCACTCCCACTCGGTGGACCGATGACCTGGGGAAGGTCGCGGTAAGCCGCTGGCGCGGGCACCGCAGAACCGGTCGTCGTGGAAATCCTTGGGAGAGGCCTATGTCTAGCAGTGGACCTCTTTCGGCTGATATGATGATGATGATTTTCTATTTTGTGTCGGAGGTCAAGGGTTGCTGCGCTTAGTGCAAAAACAAACCATATACACAGAAAAGAACTGCTGAGATAAAAACGCTAAACACGTCAAAAAACCGACTTCCATCGCAACAACTTAGTACAATCTTGCATTATTATTTTTGGTTTTTGTAAATTTTTTAATAAAGTACTGCACCGATTTTGATAAAAAATTATATGGGACCACACGGGAAGCACTGGCTTTCAAATAAAAAAGAATCATTAAAATCGGTTCACCCAGTCAAAAGTTCTAAGGTAACACACAAAAAAAAACATACAGTCGAATTGAGAATCTCCTCCTTTTTTCAAGACGAGACTGTATAGGCACTATTTGAGGTCGCGTGTTACATCCTCGGCTGCATCGGCACTTACCATCAGGTGAGGTGCAGGCAAACGCTCTCAAATTTTTAATAAAAAAGAAGAACACTTGTACATTGTAGATAAGTTAGTTCAAAAATAAACTGTTAAGCTAATGGCAGTTTGTTGAAGGCTGATTGAAGCCACATGTGGAACTAGCTCTACTTATAGCAGGAAACCTCTTACAAGCCTTACGGCAACGCTTCGAAGTGTTGGTCTAAAAATAGCGGGGTGCAATTTAGGGTTCCGTAGTCAAAGTAAATTAAGTCCTTATTCTTTGGCACCGTCTCCGTGCCGTGCCGTGCCATATCCGTCTGTCCGTTTCTATGTCACAGCCGTTTTACTCAAATACTACTACAGCTATAAAATATTGAATAAAATCTGCAAAAAAATATTTCAGGGAACCCCCTTGTACACGTACAGTGGGGTTTGATTGTTAGGGTTCCATTCCAGGTAACTGGATCCTGTTACTAAACCTGCGCTCTGCGCTCTGTCTGTCCGTCCGTCTGTCCGATTTTTAAAGGTTTGCATTAATTAAACCGTATTAATAGGTATTCAGCTAAAACTTTCACAGTATATGTGTCATTGTAGAGGATTTCTTCTTCATCTTATCAGCTCATATACGTCCCCACCGAGATGCTCGAGCCTACCCTGAATTAGGGCGATCGGGCCTTAATTGGTTGACTTCACACACAACCTTCGAGTTTCTTCGCAGGCGTGTGCAGGTTTCCTCACGATGTTTTTCTTCACCGTAAGAGCGTCGGATAAACGTACATATGAAATCAAAATTCGAAAACACATTGGTACGTGGCAGGATTCGAACCACGGCCTCCCGGACAAGAGGTAGCGGCCGTAACCGTTACGCCACCGACGCTTGTAGAGGATTTACTGGCAAATAATAAATATAAAGAAAAGTAAAAAAACAAGGGCGTCCCCGTACAAGAAACGTGTTTAAAGGATTTTTGTTTTTAATTTATCTTAAAACGGTAATTCACGCAAGCATGAAGCTTGGTATGATTATACCACTATTCGGACTACTAATTCGTCTAATCCTAAAGTAAAACAACATATAATTAAAACTGGCCAAGCCTGAGCCGTATCCCATTAAGAAGTTCAAACTGAATTAGAAAAAAAAAAACATTTAAAATCAATTCGAAAACCTAAAAACTTTTAGGTACAAGCTTTTAATATTGCATTGTCACGCGATATACGTATTCATGCAAAATTTCAGCTCAATCGGAAACCGGGAAGTGGGACAAATTTAACTTGCAAGATTTCATTACAGACACCGGGACGGGTGAAACTAAATAAAAGCTTGTAGAAAAGAGTGAAACGATTTCACTTTTACTATTACAAAATATACAAAGTGATTTGTCTTGATCGTCGAGCTGTTATTGTTACGAAACTAAAATAAACTGGCCTCTGTACTACATCTGTATGTACCTATTTGTAAGTTCTGGAGCAAGTTATCTCCAAGTGCCATATTTTTGCTGTTTTTTCCTGAGTTTAGAAAATTGATTGTTATTTCTTAGTTTAAAAAAGTTAAGGCCAAATCGATGTTCCTATTAATAGTGCAATAAGTAAAAAAAAATTCTTATTTCATGTTTAGAAACAAAAAATCATTAAAAAATGCCTACTAAGGCGTTTAATGTATTGTTAAAAAATTGACAGATGAGTAGGCTTTCTTAGTTTAGGCACACCCCGGACACTCCATACAAACGAGCGAGAAATGATATACATATATATAACTGACGTATCTATAGGCAAGAATGCAGGTAGGGTTGAATCACACCGGCGGTATTGGTCACGAATGTTTGTTAGTTATTTACTGCATGCACACTGCAAGATATATATACTCTGCTGCAAGCAACAATCAACAGTTATCTTACATGATTAAGTAACTTACATGGATAACATTGTTCATTTGTTCTTCAAACACAGGAGCTTTTTTCCGTGAAACAATCTCATTTAGCAACCTACAATAATAGTCAATCTCAATCTATAATTCCGAGATCACATTTTATAATATCACACCACTAGTTATTTCTATACAACTCATACTTTCACACCATCTAATCAAATTATTACAAACAATAAACAAACGAACAAAATATCTCACAAGCCACAATAACAAACTGATATCTGACATATGAAAAACATAAAGGAACTACATTTCTAAAAAAAAAAGATACAGCTAGTATGAAGCTTCATAGGAACTGATTGTTCTTAGATTTGGTCGTATAATATTGGTGGTCAGCCAATCATGATACGAGGCATCTCAGCGCCGCGGCCGCCTATTGGCGTCGAGCGGTGAGCGGCGCGCAAAGTAAATATAAGTGACGTTAATCGCGCATGCGTAGTTCGTCCTTTACGTTCGGTAACTAGTTGCTTTTTATTCCGGTGTACGAAATCACAACGGCGCGCAAAGTGAATATAAGTGACGTTTATCGCGCTTGCGTAGCTCGTCCTTTACGTTTGGTACCCAATCTACATCCAATCTGAGTGACGGGGGGGTGAGGTCGAATTTAGAGAGCCGCAGGGAGTGTCCATACTGTACGTTAGTACTAATATATATACTGTGGTTTAGGATTAATAGTCGACCAAATTAAAATGTGTAGTTGGATTTCTAAAAAGTTCATACATTTACAAAATTACAAAATGTTCTACAAAAATAACTTTGCTATTTAGAATGTACATTTATTTTTTGGTAAGACTATGGAACCCTACTCTACGCGTGGTCCGATACGTACTTGGCCACTTTTTATATCATATCCTTAAAGCGCTATGACACGACATGAGTCATTGCTTGAATCCGTACAACTGTGCTGTTTGTATAATAAACTAATTACTGGTGCTATATTTAGCTGTGATTCACGCATGCGCTCTGGCTGCTGTGGCATCTGTGTGATCGGCCTATTTTCTATTTTTCGAACAAAGGATTTGGGAATTTCAGGCGATACTTCTTGTCTTTGTCCGTCCGTATGTCATTGCTAATTTTCTTTGCCACTATTATACCTACAGTAAATAAATTTTATACACAGATGTCATTATTATAACCCGATATGGGAAATGAAATAAATATTAAAAAAAATGGGCTACATTAAAAGAGTATTTTTTTTTAGTGTACTACCTCGAGTAGTGTAACATCTATTAAAATCATTTACGAATGTGAATAGGTTGAATAGTTAAATAGGTCCCAGAAAAATGGTTAACAGATGATTTTATAGTATTAATAAAATTATAGTAGTATTTATAACATATTAAGCTTCAAAGTTCCGCTTAAAGATGCGTAAAGAAGTAACAAACATACACACTCAAAACTTTCGCCTTTATAATATTAGTGTGATTTGACACTTACTCTTGCAGTTTCAGACAACAGGGACAAAAGTAACGAGTTTATACTTTGATCTAGTACACTATCGTTTTAACCGATTCCGTGGCGTAATGGTTATTCCAGTCGCTTCTCACCTCGAGGTCGCAGGTTCGACTCCCGCGGCGTCTAACTTTGTAACACTGGGCTTGGTTGGTGGTCGGGTATTTTTTTATTCTCAATTGGTAAGCCTTGGAAGCGTCAGTGGCTCAACCGGTAACGAGTCGGTTCATCTAACCAGAGGTACCGGGTTCAAATCTGGACGGCCAATGTACCAATGAGTTTTTTCAAAAACTTACGTACATATACTTACCGATTGCTTTAACGGTGAAGGAAAACATCGTGAGGAAACCTGCACACGCCTGCGAAGAAACTCGAAGGTTGTGTGTGAAGTCGACCAACCCGCACTGGGCCCGCGTGGTCGACTAAGGCCTAATCGCCCTGATTCAGGGTAGGCTCGAGACCCTCGGTGGGGACGTATATGAGCTGATATAATAATAATAAAGCCCTTGGCATCATCTCACCTGATGGTAAGTGATGGTATTTCGTAAACCCCGCCTGACTAGCTTCCAACTCTTATGTAAATCTTGCCACCAAACATCAATTTGTACTTAACTACGCAAGCGTTAACACAGTGGTCTTAGTGCGCAGTTTAATTTGTTTGCTTGCCGAAAATAACTCGCAGTTAAAAAAAGTAACACTTGTTCCGTCCTTTTGTCCGACAGCGTTGTCGTCATTGTCACTGTTACCGTGTTACCACTTGTGTTTGAAAGTGTAGTACTTCTTTTAATAAATATTTTTATCTTAGCATCGACATGAGTGGTGCGTGCTCGCTTAAATGTTCTGCGGATGGTGGCGCATCGGGAGCCGGGTCGTTCCTTTCCCTCTAATATGGTTGATGGGAGCGATGGCTGACTCTCGCGCTATACTCGTGACCAGGTGCTGTCCGTGTCAACTGGCCTACTTTTGTTAAATGCTTTCAATGATTTTTATGTATATAACTTTTCGTGTCATATTGTTTTCATGTTCTATGACATAATCTGGTTTATATCAAGGATTTAATTTTGACGTTATTAACTAATTATTGTTTATTTCTTGATTCTTCACAAATGACATTGTTATTATTATTTTATGATTATCAGAAAGAGTGTAATTTTCACCTATTTTGAATAAATATATTGAATTGAATTGAAACAATACCTGGTGCTGCCTTCATTTTCGACTCTAGCTTCCATTTTACGAGCCAAGGTTATATTAAAGTCAATGTTATTGGTATTGATGTACTGTTGTGTTTACAGTTCGGCAAAGATTAATTTGTTTTTATAGTTGTTTCTGTATCTTGGACTGGCCACTTGGTATATTCTCTTGTTTATTTTAACATAAATTTAATCCATTTCTTTATTGTTTTTGTACGCATTATTTTATTGCTTCAACACTTTTGGATGTGCATTTTATCTACTTTTAGTGAGCTACATCACCAACGTTATTGTAGGTGTTGGCCATGCAGAAGTTGCAAGATAAGTTGGAAATGTAAGGGTCCCCATATTTTTTCATTTTTTTGGTTGTACGTAATAAATTGTACAGCCGCGCTGTGCATACTTTCTCGCGAAGCCTTCACCGCCTGTCGTAGTCGGGCATAAACAATTCTACAATAAACATTACAATAATTGTATGCAATTATTGCTTAGTAGCAAAGAATAAAGCTAGGTATATCAGACTTGATGAAAAATTTACTAATAATATGGGGTTGTGTGGGAGGTACCTCAATCATATTTTTTCCGGAATATTGAAGTACCCAGTGTAATAGAACTTATTAAGTCCTAGTTATTTACTAAGTTTTTGAGAAAATATAACAAACAACCTGAATTTGTACGGGTGGTACCTTATTCCGATTTTTTTTGGAGCAACGAACTGCCGCGTACTGTAGGCCATATACAGTTATAATAACATACCAAGTTTAATCAAAATCGTTTTCGAGTAAAAAAATAATTCTTGATTTTTTACTATGGTGGCAACCCAGAAAAATCAAGATTTAAAGAAATACAGCTGGAGATATAAAGGTAATATTGCCGTAAACCAAATTTCACCCAAATCTGTCCAGTAGTTTGTGAACTAGAGCACCGAACGGACATACACTTACACACACATTTTTTTGTTTTGTAGACTATTAGTGTAAGACTCAACTCAACTTCGATTTGGTTTGCCATCACAATGCATACATACATACATACACAAACCTTCTTCACTCCTTCGTCGCTCGAAGTAACAACGGTATTATATACAAGCGTCAAACTTGATATAATTGTAGAACAAACCCCCAAAGTAAAAAAAAACAAACAGTACACAATGAAAACTGAGCGAGGTGAGTGAGTCGTCCTCGCGCTAAGAGAATTCCGAACTGAATAAAAGAAACATTTATGATACTCGCGTTGATGTCTTTTGTTTGATTGAAATGAATAGGTATCATTGTTGTAATTGTTGCTGTTTTTAAGTTTCCTTATCAAGAGGTGTGGCGGTACGGTACTATCGGTTTGCAAATCCGACTCGCACTTATTTTATTTATATTATTTTATTTTTTATTTATTGTTTATTGTACACAGTAAATGAGAAATACATAAGTAAAAAACATGAGATTTACAATTGGTATGCTTAACTCTGTAAGAGTTTTCTGCCAACAAACCAGTATAAGTGAGAAAGAAATGAAATACGAACGGGTAGAGTCGTGTACAAATTTGTTATTGGTGTTTTTTAATTTAAGTAATTATCAGTTAGATTCTCTATTTAGAGTAAAAACAGATAGACAAACTGACATCTATATATGCAGGACAGCAAGAATTGATTGATAAAGATATGACATCCTTGAAACTTTTCAAACGTTATATGATGTAATTCCGATTGTGACTGGCGTGAAATGTTCTTCAGCCGCAGGAGCTCCGTAAAAGTGACAGAAGAAACATAGCGGTGCGCGCTATGACGCGAGTATATCGGGACGGGAGTCGACTCGTTACAATAAACATTGGCGCGTATTTTGGAACCGGACGCGCCGTTCATTCCGCCGGTTCACCGAAACCGGACGGGAATAGCCCGCCCGGTGCGGTGGCGCGTACGCGGAACGCGTCCGTATTGCTGGACGACACGCGTCTAAGAGACGATACTACAAATGAGATACTAGTTACTTCGTACGATACTGGTATTAGGTATTTATTTATTTTTACTGTTTGGAATATAGGAATTTAATAACACGCTTTATGGATTACTTGCTGTTTCCCGCGGCTTCACCCGCGTGAACAACGTTTCTATGACTTTTCGAGGGCAAGCGGCTCGCGAGTATGAAAAAATGTAGCCTGTATCCAGGTCCTAATCTGTCTACCTACCAAATTTTAGCTAGATCTGTTCAGTAGGTTTTGCGTGAAGAAGTAACAAACATGCACACTCACAAACTTTCATCTTTATAATATTAGTGTGATAAGAACACATTCAAGTTCACTGAAAAAATACAAGTAAAAAATTACAAAGTATATATGGTTTTAATGATGGATGATGGGGCTGACTGATCGATATGTTTAAAAAGTCAAAATAAATTGCGAGAAGAAAATGTTTTTATTGAATCATGTCTCGAGTTTGGTCCTATTAAAATTTTATCAAAATCTGTTCAGTACTTTTTAAGATATAAACAGACACAAAAATACCAGCAAAATTGTACTTGGTTGTTGCTACTCAAGTCTTTTTTTATCGTGTTTAAAGTTTCATAAATGTACGTATGTTGTGATTTTTAAAGCGTCCATCTAAATATATATAACTCAAAGGTGACTGACTGACTGACTGACATAGTGATCTATCAACGCACAGCCCAAACCACTGGACGGATCGGGCTAAAATTTGGCATGCAGGTAGATGTTATGACGTAGGCATCCGCTAAAAAATGATTTCGGGAAATTCCCACGGGAACACCAAGAAATGGGAACTGCGCGGGCGAAGCCGCGAGCACCCACTAGTCTGTCAATATATAGCGACTCTTTGGAGTAGAAGACTGCTTTTCACACGCCACTAACTCAAGGCGTCGCAAATGCAGTCAAACTTCAAACGTTAGGCATCGTGATTCAGCGTAAACGATCTAGATATTATACCCCGTGTATTATCAGTGCATTATTTTGGCGCATCCGTGTTGAAAGCGCATTTTGACCCACACGCACACCATTTCACGTTTGAACTTCTCACGAGTTTTTATTTTTGAACAAGTTTCAATATGTTTCAATACTTGAGTTTTCGGTTATGTGTAGATTCCCGCTTCTTGTTTTAAATCCCATCGAAAAATATTTACATAATTAGTGATACCAGGAAACAAAATTATAACTTGACAAGTGAACCATTCATCAATTTGATAAATACTTCCCAATCGAATCCGAACTGTATTGTGAAGAATGTATCTCGGGCAGGCGGCTTACAAATGACACGTACAGTTGGATCCATATACGTTCGAGTGCACCACACAATAGTTCCAAAAGGCAACCGTTCTAAGACATGCCGTCGTTTGGTCGCCGCGCCGCCTCCAGCCATCTGGTGGGCGAATAATGTGTTCGTGCTCTGAATGGAGAAACCAGTGGCATGCTTCGGATTACTCAGAATCAAGCCTAGTGCAGACACCCCCCCCCCCCCCCCCCCTTTCCCTCCAGTTCGTATGGCTGGTATTGTATTAACTACATCCGTAACACCTGAACTAAAAGGTACAAAAACTGGCCAAACCCGGTGCAACTACCAACTGCACAAATGGGGCAGTAAGCTCCCCTGGCTGCGACTGCGGGGCTGCCGAGCAGACGACGTGGCACATCGTGGTGGAGCGTCCAAAGCGGTGCTTTAGAGGTGGCTGGGATGATCTGAACAAACTCACCCCGGAGGCCAAAAATTGAATCCAAAATCTTGATATTGATTTGTAGTTTATTTTGCAGGAACTAAGTAAGGCCATACGATAATAATAATAATAGCATGCACATTACCACACCCCGGACACTGCATACAACGCTCGTGAAATGATCTGGGTGACGAGGGGTCGAGGTCGGAATCTAGAGAGCGGTGGGAGTGTCCATACTGTATGTTAGTACTAATATAGTAAGCCGTCTGCTCCCCATCCTGTTTTTAACCACTTGCAGAAAGAAGATTTTCAATTCGACTGAATTTTTTTTTATCTGATAGGGTGAGTGGTATGCCTCGAGGTTGGTCCTATATATTTTTATTCAAAATCAGTTTGTACATGTTTTTTAGATAATTACCATAGAGAAATGCATCATAGATTAGCTAATATAGCTGGTACAACAGCACACATACAGCATTTGCCTAGATAAATACAAACATGTTTTGTAAAATATTAAAACATCTGTGTAAACAAAAGAGTGCAATGCAAATATTTTCGTCAATGTACACACGTCACGCACGGTGCCTGCCTGCCTCGCCGTGTATCACTATACATATCCTTTATTGCACACTAATATTTACATGAAAAACACTTAGAAAGGACATATAAAAAGGTAGACTTATCTCTATGAGATCTCTTCCAGCCAACCTTACCGGGTGTTATGAGAATTCAAAGGACGGGGGGCAAACCTCTGTGTACCTAAAATTATACATCACTAGAGTGCTTCGCGTAACCGCGGTTACGTTTAAACCGGTTTCCGCTAATTGATATTTTACCTCATCTAGTCACATAATTAATACATACCTATAGTAAATAAATTAATATTATACATAATACATACATAAAAATAGAACACTTACTATTCTTACTAAAATAAATTACAAATAAACTTACAAAAACACGATTTGTATGGAAAGAAGATGCTCTTTAAGTTTGATTATATTGTGACTTGAAATAAACTATACGTTAATATTCAAGTAGGCAACTTGTTTTGGGAAATTTCGCAAAAATCTGGTAAATATAGCGGACTATAAGTTTAATCCGCGGATTCGCTCGCGAGAAATATTAAGTAACATCAGAAGTAGATACGTACCCTAATGTAATCGCCTCCATACCATGGACTTAGACCATAGAGTAGCCAAGTACTGTCATTTCTAATTTTACTATTTTTACTTATAATTTTACCTAAAACGTATTCTACGTCAATAGTAGAAACCAAAAACCGGCCAAGTACGAGTCGGACTCGCGGACCAAGGGTTTCGTATCAACACACCTCTCTACATAATTATAATAACCGACCGGTCGTCGTGGAAATCCAGCAGTGAACGATTTGTGGCTGACATGATTAATTATAATAATAAGACATTAACACAAGCTAAAGAATAATACCTTTTTTTCATTCAGTTCGGACTCACTCTCGGTCGGTTCTTATTATTTGTTGTTAGTATTATACCAAGAGGTGCCGGGTTCAAATCTGGACGGCTAATGTACCGATGAGTTTTTCGAAACTTACGTACATATATTCACCGATTGCTTTAACGGTGAAAGAAAACATCGTGAGGAAACCTGCACACACCTGCGAAGAAACTCGAAGGTTGTGTGTGAAGTCGACCAACCCGCACTGGGCCCGCGTGGTCGACTAAGGCCCAATCGCCCTAATTCAGGGTAGGCTCGAGCCCCTGGGGACGTTTATATGAGCTGATGTGATGATCATACCAAATGTCACGCTTGTTTTTTCGGTAGAGCAAGAACAAAAAATGTTTAGGAAACACGTTTCTGTTATGGTCACTTTGTTTAACACTTTTATAAATTATTGTCATTTGTATTAATTCTCCATCATTACACATACTTTGTGAAATCTTTAGCCGCCTACCTATAACAGTTCAAATGATACAACCTCTCAAAAGACGAAAAAGAAAGACGGATGGATAGACAGCGTAGGATTAGTAATAGGATCCTGTTAATTGGTACAGAACCCTTAACATGTTTGAAAAAAATTTCGTTCGTCCGTCGGTTGCGGTCGGTCCGGTTTCCCTAGTAACAAATTATGTATATATAATTATATTAGTGCTAACATACAGTATGGACACTCCCTGCCGCTCTCTAGATTGCGACCTCACCCCCTCGTCACCCAGATTGATTACAGTAGGGATGACGACAGCATCAGCAATAAATTATGAACTCTTGATCACTAAATTGCCCCCTTACTTAAACTTCGGAAAACCTTACTCGTTTTGTTTGCCATCAAGTCTTCCATTTTCAATTCTCCAAAATCACAAAATGAGTACATAAATGACGCTGCACAACTATGACGTCACGCCTAGGTATTTCTCACATTTTAAGAACAAAACGTAGTTTTTGACAGATGATAAAAAGTAAATCAGATGACTAACATTCGTCATCCCTGTTTGGTTGTCGAACGTCTATATACGTTTCGCCGTGATTTTGTTTGCTCCGTCATTTGTTTTAACAAATGTCATTTCACGACTATTTGTATGCAGTTGTCGGGGTGTGCCTATAGGCTGTTCAGTTGTAGTTAGAGAGCGTAGCGTAGTAGCGTAGGAAGCGCTACGCCAACGCGTAGCAGTCTAGGCGTAGCCGTGGCCGTCTACCGCGTCTACGGAACACAAGTACATAGCTCACTAATAATCTGACTTACAAATTATTTTGCAGTTCCATATTTATATTCAAGATGTCCAGCAGCAGAATTGCGATTTAAAAAAATGCATATAAATAAAACTCAAACACATAGATCAAAATTATTTATTACTATGAAGACTAAAGCGGATTTAATTTTTGAAATTATTTTTTCTAAAGAGGACCATTGTTTTGTACGCATTCCTCCAACCTATTCCGCATATTTTCAAAAACACGCTCGTTTTTGTAAAAAAGTAAGGCCCTACTCTGAAAACAGGCCCACTCGGCGAATTTCCCTCCAGAAACGGTAGTTTTCAAGATAAAAAAACACTAAACACGTTAACAAAACGACTTCCATGGCAACAATTTAGTACATTTATGCATTATTATTTTTGGTTTTTGTTAATTTTCTAATAAAGTACTACACCGATTTTGATAAAATTTATATGGTACCACACGGGAAGCACTAGCTTTCAAATAAAAAAAGAATCATAAAAATCGGTTTACCCAGTCAAGAGTTCTGAGGTAACACACATAAAAAAAAAACAGTCGAATTGAGAACCTCCTCCCTTTTTGGAAAGTCGCTTGAAAATGGGCTTCATCACTAAATAAGATGTTCCCCATTTAATAATCAGTGGGCTATGTATGCCTCAATATAAATAGAGTAAGCATGCTGCTTTCCTGTCCAACGCTCCGTGGCGACTGACGGCTGACGAGTCCACAACGCTCGCTCCAAAACACCCCCCCCGCGTCTCCCCCGCACTTTCCAAAGTTGAACATTGAACATTGGAAATCGGCCTGTTCATTAAGACGAGGCATTGATTGGAACAGTTGTCCCTGTTTTATGCTTTACGTGTAAAGCGTAAAGAAGATAACCACACTTTTGCACTTTCTCTATTTTTTTTCGTTTAAATAAAAACTACAATTAAATTTACAAAATCCAACTGGGGCTATTGAAGTGTGTGTTTAAGACTAATTGTCTAATAAAATTAGTAGGTTTAAATAGGATGCAAATTGTAAAAGTTAACAAATCGTGTTTGTGCAACTGACAAAATGGAGTCACTGAAATGAAGTTACAGGTTACAAAATATCGTTTTCATATGTTTTGTAATTCAAGATTCAATATATTTATTCAAAATGGAGTCACAGAAATGAAGTTACAGGTTACAAAATATCGTTTTTATATGTTTTGTAATTCAAGATTCAATATATTTATTCAAAATGGAGTCACTGAAATGAAGTTACAGGTTACAAAATATCGTTTTCATATGTTTTGTAATTCAAGATTCAATATATTTATTCAAAATAGGTGCAAATTACACTCTTTTTGAAAGTCATAAAATAGTGATTACATAATTTCATTTGTAAAAAATCAAGAAATAAACAATCATTAGTTAATAACGTCAAAATCCAATCCGTGATATAAAAAAAAAAACAAATAATGTCGTTAGAACATGAAAACAATATGACACGAGAAGTTATACATTAAAATTATTGAATGTCATAAACGCCTTTGACAAGTGTAGGCCAGTTCACACGGACAGCACCCGGTCAAGAGTATAACGTGAGAGTCTGCCATCACTCCTGTCAACCATATTAGAGGGAAAGACCCAGGTCCCTGGTGAGAAAAATGGAGATCCCTGCCACCTGCTTTTCCTTATCAGCTTATCACTCACATGTACTCATACTGGCACCTACAGTCGACCTACAGTATAGTCGCACCCTGGACACTTCATACAACGGGCCAGAAATGACATTTCAAAAAAGGAATGACGGAACAAACAAAATGGCGGCGAAATCCTATATGTTCGACAACCAAACTGTAACCAATCTGTATCAATCTGGGCGACGACAGGGTGAGGTCTAGACAGCGGCAGGGAGTTAGTACTAATATATATACTTTGGTATAGTTCTGCTATAAGACCTTATTACTTATTAATTATTACAGTCTGTTTCCATTTACTTGAATTAGTTATGTGAATAGGTTAAGGTTCCATACTATATGTTATTACTAATATAATATGTAATAATATATGTCAAAATAATGCTCAAATTTCCGAGGTCTTATAGCAGAACTATACCAAAGTATATAATATATACTTTGGTATAGTTCGGCTATAAGACCTTATTAATTATTACAGTTTGTTTCCATTTACTTGAATTAGTTATGTGAAGAGGTTAAGGTTAGGTTTAAAGTATGAATGTGATGGAACATTTTTTCATCTAATCGTACTATAATACGTTATTCTCAAACATGCTCGGAAATTTGAGCATTATTTTGACAACCTTCTTCGAGATAAATTGAAATTGCTGTACTGGCCAAATACATGCGAGCAGCGGCCGGCAAAATTTGTATTAAAATCCATATCTGTCATGTTTAGCGGCCAAATAAATTACTATGTAAACTCATATCTGTCGTGTCATTAAAAAATTGAACTATATTTACTTCGAAACATGGCAACCAAGCAGTTAACTTATCAAAGGTTTTATTTAAATTTCGAACTGACTTGCAAATAGAACGCTGTTTATTGAAAAAAAAGAACACGTAGGCGCGCGAAAAATTATTGTTAACGAACAACAATATTTTTTTCACGCGCCTACGTGTTCTTTTTTTTTTGTTCGTTGTTCGTCATTGATTTTGAAAAGTAATTATCGAAGCTTTGCATTATTTGAGAATAGTACTATACAAGCCTTGGCCACAACTAACCATCGATGGACTTACGGACTTTACACGTTCGTCCATCAATGCCTCTGTTGCTGGCCGCTGCAGTGATGTCCTATTACAGTTTTCTAGATGTGGAACATAACGCTATATAAGTTGAAGTGAATATTTCTACCAGCGGCATAATATTATGTATTTTTAACATTAATCGTTAGCAACTGTAAGAGGAACTCTGGAGTCTCGACACAGTACTTGATCGGAAACTATCAGTTCGCGTTGCGGCTTGACAGTTGCTCTAGTTAGGTACTTATTTGAATATTATTCCATCAAAATTATTGAAATATTGTCAACCCGTTCCAGAGAGTAATACCTGTGTTTGTGGTTTATACTTTACTTTACATATATCTTTATTTGATTTACTATAACAGAGTAGTTCGTTATTGAAGAAAAAAAATCTGAGTAAGCTACCTCCCATACAAACCCAAGTTGTTTGTTATTTCTCCAAAATGACTTTTACGATTTTGATGGAACTCTGTAGCCATACCATATCTATAAACGGCTACCTATACAGGGTGGCTCGTTATTTCAGAAAAAAAACCAGGTAGTATTTAAATGCAAATATAAAGTACTTGTATAATAAAAAAATCTAATTCTACTCCTGGTTGCAGAGCAAAATACTACTCACCCCAAAATATAATTAAAAAAGCAATAATTTAAGTTTATGGCGCACCGCTATTTCCCTAGAAGTATCATAGTTAATTAGAACGCTATAGAGCGTTCATCTGGTTTAAGCAAAACTGTTTTACTGAGTGATTATCTGTTTTTTTTATCTGTCAGATCCGCCCCGACAGTATCGTCATTCAAACCTAACCGAACCTGTTATCACTCGCTTCGCTGTCCTCATTCTTGTCCAGTTAACAAGGATAAATAGTTTGATGTGCAATCAGTATTTTTGATATGATTGCCATAAATAAATGATGAAAATAAATTGATACGTGATAATGTGAACAACTCTTTAATTTAAAAAACATGTTTTATCTGTGGAAGTGACAGCTGTCAGTTTTGGGCGGTCGGTCTGTGGCTTTTTGTTTGTCAAGTGAATTAAAGTACCCATTTTATAATTCGAAGAAAATCTTTAATTGCGATTGCGACCTTACCTATACCCTATTTTATGAGCTATCTAAGGCTTACAGATAAGTTCTTTGATGTGCAACTAAAAATATCTGTCTAACTAAAGTACGTTCCATATAAATAACTAGGTTACAAGAACTTAATTGGAGTAGTTCATTATTCAAGGGAAAATCGAAAGAAAGTACCTCCCATGGAATCCTATACTTACATTGACAGACAAGCACTTAAAGTTTATAACACGAGCGGTTATCGCTGGCCCTCAAACTGGGAGCCCAAGGCCGGGCGGGGCTCCGCTAAATATAGCGCTCCGAAAATAGCTACGGCTCCCCCTACCCCGCGCGCCTTACCTCCCGTGCCCCCTCCAGTGAGGAGGGGTGGGGTTGGCAGGGGAGGGGAGGGATCGCGACCTACATCGGGCTAAAGCTGATTTGTTTGAAAGTTTCCATAATATCTTTAGCATCGTAAAATATGGTGCAAAATTTGTGGGCGATGTAATGATTAAATTTTTATGGTGGTAGATGGTTGATGCCTTTTTTGAAAATAATCTGCACAGCCATGCTGTGCATACTTTTTGGCACAACCTTCTCCGTCTGACTTACCAAATCAACACTAAACGTGACTAAACATTACGCTTCCAAAGCGTACGCAAACCATGTATGAAGCGGATTGATTCATACATAACCATAAGGAAAATCGCAAAAAAAAATTGCCGTTGTATGGGAGCGCTTGTTTTTTCCGAATTTTGACGGAATAACCAACACTTAGTCTTGATTGTACATTAATACATGTTTATATATTGGTGTGTGTTTATATATCGATCAGTGGACTCAGAAAATTGCTTTCGGTTTGTGAGAGTTATGCTAACTCTCATGGCCTCAAGTACAATGTCTCGAAAACAGAAATGTTAGTTTTCAGAGCAGGAAGGGGTCCGGAGAGGATTCCCAAAGTATATTTGAATGGATTGGCGGTTCGGGTTGTGAAGAGTTTCAAATACCTTGGCCACATCGTTACCGAAGATCGCAAGGATGACCTCGACATGGAGCGGGAGAGGCGGGCATTGTCGGTTCGGTGCAATATGCTTGCGCGCAGATTTGCTAAATGCAGTAAAGATGCGAAGGGCACCCTCTTCAGAGCCTTTTGCCAGTGTTTTTACACCTGCCAGTTGTGGTACCGGTATAAGAGGGTGTCCTTCAGCACGTTAAGGGTGCAGTATAACGACGCGTATCGTATCCTTATGAACCATCCTAGGTGCTGCAGCGCGTCGGGTATGTTTGCCGAGGCGGGAATGCCCGACTTCTTTGCTGTTGTCAGGGAGCGTATATCTTCCTTTTGGGATAGATTGCGGCGCTCTGATAACAGCATTTTACAGATTGTGAGTCAGGACTTGACCAGTCCCATGACAAGACATTGGGTCTTGGTTCACCGAGACCCAAATAAAAAATGACGATATAATATACTGATTTAATAGTGTACTATTATTATAATTTTGTTTTGTTTATTTTAATATTGTATTTTAATGGGTTTATTGCCTAAATAAAGAAATTTTTATTATTATTATTATTATTATTATATATCTATTTATATATTTTGTTTAGACCGTCGATTCTTCTTTCTTTGCCTTTTGAAAAATACCTTGCTATCCGATTCTTGCACTATCGTTGTATTACTTATTATATTTGTATCTCATCTGCCAAGGGTTGTCTGGAAAAGATCGCATTTGGCGATAAAACTGCCTTTGTACACTTAAGTCCGATAAAACCATGTTGTAATTATTCCTTGTGTACCAAAAAGCATTAGTTAAAAGCATATGTATTAGTTTGCCGATTAGATAAAAATTAATATGAAAAAAATTTGTCATTAGAACAATTTTTTTTATATTCTAATGTAAATGGTGCTATATATGCCTAATGTATAGATATTTTGAGAGCACGGTGGCCTCAAATCCATGAAGCTGGGTTTTTACACCTTAAAAATAAATATACTTTAATTTTAAAGCTTTTGAGTTATTGCAGCATTTCCTTCGTCACTAATATCGTATTTAATACGTTTCAAGGATTTCCTAATTTTCAGGAAAATTCAAGCAAAAAAAGTATTCGAAAAATTTGCCCCATGTGACCACTAAAAAAAATCAATTACGCGGCCTTGCAACATGTCATATATCAACCATCAATCTATTATACAGTATAAACTCTATGTAGCGACACACATTGAGAGTTTTCGTTATACAGAGAGAAATTAGCGTCAAAGTAAACCAACTGGAGCCAGAAAATTTTGACGTTAAGAGTGAATCGTTATATCGAGTGACGTTTTACAGAGTTTACACTGTAATTAAAACTAACACAGAAATTTTTGTATCCACAATTGATAAGCCCTTATTGGTATCATTTCACCTAATGGTAAGTGACGATGATGCTGAAAATAAAAGCGAACTTACAAAGATTCCCCAACGCAATGGGGAACTGGCTATTTCATCTTCATGTCTGAACACATCAATGCAATTAATAAGTTATTAAAAAAAGAATTCCCTAACGAGGTAGAACCGAGTATTTCAGGACTTAATAAGAATGAGCGGCAAGACGTAGATAAGATGGTGGTAGCTAGCCGTGCGGGCTTACAAAATTCCAACCATCATACCGGGAATCGAACCCACGACCTCGTTGTGTAAAGCGACCATCGGCACGGAGGCTGTTGAAGTGTATTTGAATATGAAGCGCAGTTCACCCCTCGGCCGTCGCAGACGCCGCGCCGCCCCGCGACCTGGGTCACAGGGTCGGTCGGGGCGACCCAACCTACCACAATGTCATATACACGTCTGGCCTGCTTTATTGACTGCGATGATCTGCTTTAAAAATGTTTTTATGGTTTTGTTCCAGTAATGTATACCTACTTACTTGTTTTCGTTGGTTTATTTACAGATCTCTTTTGTTCGTAAAACTATTTGTGAATTGTTCATAGAATGAAATGAAATGTATCCTTCGTGAAGAGGTGTTTACTTTTAGGAGTTTCTGATGGTGTAATAAGGCTCACAGGAGGCTCCCGGGTGCAAGAGGCCCTGGAGTGCACTTGGATACCAATAATAATCGTTTGCCGGTTTCCGATTGAGCTGAATTAAATTTTGCATGCTATGCATATCACGTTGACAATGCAATACTAAAAGCTTCTAAAAACTTGGCCTATTTTAATTTATTATATATTATTATAATATAGATAACCACGATGATTTGCAAACTGCAAAGTGTCGCGGGCCGCGCGCGCGTATAGCCCCGATAATGCTCAATAATTAAAAATATACAGATAAGCATTTGTATAAGTTTGATAACCAAAATGAAACTCTGAAGGTAGTTTTAGGAGCCAATTTTACATCTGTATTATTATTACTAGCCGTGACCGTGACTTCTCCCGATGCCCGCGTAGAACAGTGTGTTTGGGTAGCATTTTCAATTATTTTACAAATAAGACACATACGAGTAGGTACGTATAAATACTTTAATGAGCTATTTGGAGTGTTTCACTGCAAAGAGCTCATTAAATTAGTTAATTATATAAGTACATAATGTATAAAGTATTAACATGAGTTTATTTAAGTTCATTTTTATAAACTACGTTTTTTGTTTTCGCATCTTTTGCCAAAACATAAAAAAATTGCGGATTTGAGAACGTGAGCATGCCACTTGGAGTTGCCCATGGGAAAATCATTTTTTTTCTAAATGAACTCCTGCACAGGTTTGATAGCCAGAATGAAACTTTGAAAGTAGTTTTAGGAGCCAATTTCAATCAAATCAAAATAATTTATTTTAAATAGGTGTTTACACACACTTTTAAATAGTCAAAAAACCTTATTGAATATTACAAATAATTTCATGATTCAGATAACAGTCTCAGGTAATGGTATTTGTTATAGAATCAACATATATATCTTTGTCATTTACATAATCTAATATTTTATAATATCCTCTAGAGCACAAGCATTTTTTGACATGAGTCTTGAATTTATTCTCTGACAAACTAGTTACATTTTCTGGAATTTTATTGTAGAATCTCATACACTGCCCCACAAATGACTTTTTAACCTTACTTTTTAATATTACGTCTTTATTAATATTATTAGGTCGTAGCTCGGTGCGGGTTGCGTAGTTGGGTCAAGATACAAGATACAAAACGTTAATTCAAAATAGGTGCAAATTACACTCTTTGTGAAAACATATACATAATATCATTTGCCACTTAAGTTTAGCGATTCTAGCAGGCCTCCCACGCGGCGGACCGATGATCTGGTGAAGGTCGCGGTAAGTCGATGGATGCGGGCAGCGCTGGACCGGTCGTCGTGGAAATCCTTGGGGGAGGCCTTCGTCCAGTAGTGGACCCCCTTCGGCTGATATGAATGAATGAATGTCATTTGTGAAAAACAAACAATCATTAGTTAATAATGTCAAAATACAATCATCGATATAAAACAAATTAATATGTCATTAGAACACGAAAACTATATGACACGAGAAGTAATACATTAAAATGATTAAATGTCATGAGTGCCATTGACAAGAGTAGCCAAGTTAAATCACGCAGGCTAACTGACCTGAAGCACGGTCATTACCTAAATACGTTTGACTGATATTTTCACTTTACTTGAACGTTTCCGTGCTTCGCAAGGCATGTAAAGGCATGTAAAGTGAGCGTAGTGTCAATCGGGAAAGTGTAGCTTTCTACTGGTGAAAATATTTTCAAATCGGTTCAGTAGTTCCAGAGATTACTTACTACAAACAAACTTACAAACTTTGCCTCTTTGTAATATTATTGTAGATTAAGTACCTACCTTTATATATTTATATCTTTATTTATTACATATTTACTAACATACTAGGCATACATACAATCGCACACAGTTGTACCTATTTAGTTTTACAACGATGTAATTTGTTCGTTCTTGTACCTCTACTTTTAAAAAATATCATTTTTATTCTTTCTATTTTAATTCATTAAATTTATTTTTAACATGTTGTGAAGAGCGTGCGTTCGTTCGCCGAACCGGTTTCTGGCAGAATAACAGCGCTGCAGAGTATACTGCAGCATATGCTGAGTCAGTACCGTTTTGGTGCACAGTACAGCTATTTTTTATAGTTTATTTCTATCGTTTGTAAATTGTACCTGGAAATTGTTGTACTGTGCTCTAAATAAAAGTTTTTCTATTCTATTCTATTCTATTCTAAAGCCGGTGGTGCCGGTTGCTATCACTACATGGCAGTCGTAGGGCCCTGTCAGGTACCTACATGAAAACTTCTCACAGCTCGACAACCTCCTATAACTGGGACTTGACCCCCGTGTGTGGAGTATGGCCTAACCGTCCCGTTGGGAAGAGACCCGCGCGTACCCCAGCAGTGGGGACGTGATGGGTTGTTACCAGTATTATACCTACACGACTCTTGCAATCTCACTACCTTAACTGTATGTGTATTGTAGCAGGAGCTCTCCATGAGAGATTCGGTATCTTGTGATAAACAGTTTTCAAGTTAATTTATAAGGAGTACATAATAATAACTTATAAGCAACAAAGTTAGAAAATTAAAATACTGAAATTTATATTAATTTGTGTCTACACAACAATGGAAAACAGCGCAATTCTTCGGGCAGCTATAAATACACCTACTAAGTCCACTCACATAATTCTACATAAATGTTTATTTTTATACGTCGATGATGTAACATATACGTACATACAGCCTGTCACAGCACAGACATAGAGCTCTCGCTGTCCGCTGTGTGCCTGTGTGCCTGTGTGGGTGAGCTCCATACGCTTATTTATTATTGTATTGTATTGTATTGTAACATTGTTGCAAGTTTATTTTTATACTATGCCATTTTTTGCGCTGTATTTAGCGTGAATATCTCACATATTTATTGACAGCTGATGCGTGTCATTGCTAACAAAACCCAATAAGTAAAGAGAAATCTGTTTCAGGAACTGTTACCTTAATTCTAACTTAAGTAATGTTATCCAAAGGATTTCTAATAAATACTTGATTGAAGGTTACACAATTAGAGGCATTATGTCTTCTTTTTGAAGAAAGATAATTGCACTTTGTTGCCGATCAAGATACCTGGCATGTTGCTTTGCAGACTGGCTTTCGTCCACCGACACGACATCTGCAGCAAGCACAGGCTGAAGTGTGCGTTTTTATAAGCTGCTTACAAAGAGTACGTGCTAAGACTCTGCCTTGCTCTGCGACCAACCTTTCCCCTGCGGAACCTCTTCATTCCGACCTACCCCATTGACCTCTACAACTATACCCCGCTGAATGGTAAGATGAATGAACGACAGCTAGAAAACATGGCTATATGTCGTAAATAAATTGTTTCTTTCTGTATATAAAAATAACTTTGTTAACAACGCACAAACGTCCCCACTGCTAGGGCACGGGTTTCTTCCCCAGCTCGGGGAAGCCATATTTCACACACGGGGCCTACACTGGCAAACCTCACTTTCAGAAGTTTTCTAAGGCATCTGACACGATTTGACGTCTGCCATCCTTTGGTAACAACCAACACAAACGGTCGGATGTCACTAACAGTTCAACCCATTTAGGTCAGCTCAGCTAACCCACGTGATCGACACACACCCCACACACAAGTCACACCGAGTACGACTGATTGGAATAATCCTTAAAATCTTAATTGCTAAATCCGACGCTCTTACGGTGAAGGAAAACATCATGAGGACACCTGCACACACCTGCGGAGAAACTCGCAGGTTGTGTGTGAAGTCGACCAGCCCGCACTGGGCCCGCGTGGTCGACTAAGGCACGATCGCCCTAATTCAGGGTAGGCTCGAGCCCCTCGGTGGGGACGTACATGAGCTGATATGATGAAATACACTGCGAAAATCTCCCTGTCGGTACCTAGCTCTATGAGTTTGACAGCTGTCATTCTAATCACTGTACGATTCAAATGGCTGGAGGCACGATCTCCACCTACATACAACCCGCGGCTTCCTGCGACCTTTACTCGGTCATTAGTTCTCTTCCGGCCACTCGAAAACCCACACCGTGATCAAACAGTATTCCGTTGATTCCAGCTGAGATGGCGCACGACAGTTCGGGCGGCGCGGACGGCTCCCCGCACCACACGCCGTCGCCCCCCGCTGCGCGCCTGCCCCCCGCCGACACCAGCTTCCACCACCAGATCATGCAGGTAACACCCTCACGGTGGTGGGCGCTCAAATAAGGATGCAGATGGGCCGCTACCGACAAAAAACTTTATAAAGTACAGATTTAAACCCACAAAGTTGTCCCACTTAAGAAAATACAGATTGTAAACAGACCATTTATAAATTTTCATTATTTTAACACCAAATGTGATGTGAATGATGTCGATAAGACGTGCAGAAAAATACTTCAATGTGAATTTCGTGTAATAATAATCATAAAAGGCATTTGCTAATCAGCTTGCTTGGCATGTGATGACGATGATAATCATCGTGATGTTAATCGTCCCATCAACCAAAAGACTCAAATTTTTAATAAAAAAAAAAAAAAAAAAGACGTTGGGAGGTTTTGTCGTTATCACCACGCTTGGGAGACAGGTTGGCAGTGTGCAGGTGGTGGCACAGTACACGAAAAAGACGCTGCTGCCCGTCCTCGGGTTTTTGATCGCTTAGTCGCATTAGACGACCCCCTCGGGAAGGGAAGCCATTCTTTCCCATAAAACAAACTAAATATTTCACACTTAAAAATCTGTGCAAATTTGAATATGTATAATAAAAATTTAAAAAAATTGTGGTCTTAATACGTACATCGTACACTTTTCTCCATATTTTTATTATAATTTATTACTTATTTCTTGCCTAGGTCTAGAAAGAAATATAGTGATAAATGTAAGTGTGTGGTTTTATGAAACCACGGTAAAAGTGAAACGTTACAGAGGACGAAACGATCATGGCTGCTCTCGCTACGGTACAGAGAACGAAACGATCATACCGTCAGACGAAAGCGACCGTCACGCGACATGCAACACACAGACGAAAAAAATTGAGACGATGTAATAAAAGTTTCACTTTAAAAATGTTAGTACCTACACTTCAGTGACATAATGTTATCGGTAACATTAATTCATTTAAATGACACAGAAAGAATGGAAAACCTAGAAGACAAGATTCAGAATTTTCTTGATTGGGACAAACTTTACGCACACGGTTGCTCGTACGAACTTTCGGCCGCATGTTGCCAGCACTACAACTATAAGCTGAGCTACACCATAAACAAAACTTCCCACAAATAGAGACCAGCTTAAACTAATTTCTTTAATAATGAAAAAGGCAGAATGTAAGCGACCATTAACAAATTTTCGTTGTTTTAATTATAAATGTGATGTGCATTGTGTGTCAAGTTTGCATGGTCAAGTTATTAAGTGACCTTGTCGATGGACACCTACTTTTCCATTAATATGGACTTTAGTTGTGTCATAACTCATAATTGATGTGCGGTGGACTGTACCCCCATTCTTCGGTCGGTGCTTTAGAAACATGCATGGGTGCAGCATTTTGCACTCTTTATACAGATTAGTGCCTGTTTGTTTTGTGGTGCGGAGGGCTAGATAGCGCATACCACACAAGTTCTCTGCTAACTGGTCAACATGACAGGGCATTGTAACTCTATTATCTTGATTAACTAATGAAAGACAACAACGGTTTTGGCCACGAATCCACTAAGAATCAGGTGACCAGTTAGCAGAGAATCCCTAACGGAGAACAGAAAACAGAAAAACCTAGCTGTAAGTATAGTAATTAAGAATTTAGTTTATAATGTCGTATGCGCATTTAAGTGATAACAATGGACAGTAATAATTATTGATTTATAAAAAATAAAACTTTTTGTGGCGTACGGTCAGTTGGTCTTACCCATCTTATTTTTCTTGAGTGCACTCACATTGGTAAGAAAGTTCAAAGCACTTTGTAAATATTTGCCAAGAACATCGATTTGCATAATATTATTGCAAAAGATTATGATTGCATAGTTCATGTAGTCCTTCCCGAACGTCCTCTCACCTCGTCCAGACCAGACTGAGCACCCAGGGAGCGAATGCGTTACAAAAACATTTAAGTACTAAAAGCGGTCAGTAACACTTTTAAAACGCCTAAAATGTACAAATTATACTGGATGCGTAAATAAAACCAACCTAGCGTGCATTCCCGTGACCTTTTCCCGAAATATGACTATTGCTGTCCCTTTTGCGCGCGCGATATTTATAAAAATGTTTTCCCGCGCGGTGGTATAAATAAAACAACAGCGTGCTGTGTACATATTAATAATTCATACATGCCGGCTATATTTACAGCGGGTATGGCGGTTCGAAATAGATGAGCGTTCGGCCGGCCGTAGCGTTTGGCGCATATCTCAACATTTGCTAATAGAGCGGCCTCATGCATGGCTCGTAGATATATTACGTACCTATGTGTGTATACCTATTCGTTTGTTACAAATGCACACAGGGATTTAAGTTTTAAGTTTTTTGTGTTAAAAAATAATTGATTTCATTATGATTCCATGTATTCCTCACATTGTTGTATTTGGCCCTTTTAAGATTTGCACAGACTAAAAGTCAATATCGAAAGGTGCCAACTTTAGCTTAGCGCTTTTGCCACCATAAATACAGTTTGATCTTGTTTAATCGGAATTTTGTCCTGAATAAAACGGAAGCGGATGTCGTGAGCCAAAATCGGTGTGTTAGTAATTGACAGTATTTTCAACGCGCGCTCACGGTTGCTGTGGCAAACCAATGAACTGAATGTTGTGAGTACCCGTCACGTGTTCCGGAACGCAGCGTCGTTCGTGCTCTAACTTTGACTGTCAATTTCACCTGAAACTTGACTTTTCGCTCGCTGTACAAAAGTCTGAGCTCCAATGTACAGCTTATACTTAGTTTATAAATTAAAAAAGTGGCCAAGAGCGTGTCGGACCAAGCGCAAAGTGGGGTACCGTAATTTTTGCAATAAAATAAATGTATATTTTAAAAAACAAAGCTATTTTTGCAGTTGGTTTAGAACATTTGTAAGTAATTTTCTTAAGTTGGTCGACTACCTACTACTCCTAAACTAAGAAAGCGTACTTAGCCATGATAATTTTCCTTTAAAATTAATTAGATGACCTACTATGTCCTATACTTTCAGATTTCCTGAAATAGCGGTTGAACTGGTAGGGGGGGGGGGGGGGGGGGATATGTAACTCACTACTTTAAAACATAATAATTTAGTAGTTCTGAAAGACCTCTTCAAGTTTACATGAAGGTGAGGTAACCTAAAACATTTCTTTTACAGTTTTTATTCCTAACATAGGGGCTACAGATTTGTGTAACCGGACAAAACTTCAACTTCTGTCTGTGAGCAATACGACTGTGACATACAGACAGACAAACGGACATGGCGAAACTGCAAGGGTCTCAGTTTGTCCATGGAACCCTAAAAAAACAATAAGTTAATCTATCTGATGAAGCGCTGACTTAAGGCGAAAACACGATTGCTTACAATTTCCTCGATAGAAATAAAATCGCGAAGTTACCTCTCATATAGCAACTCGTATTGAAAATATAAATAGGTAGGCACTTGTGAAGGTGGCCGAGGGATATACAAGTGAGTTGGTGGAGGTTGTAGGGCTAGTGGTGAACCCCACGTGAGAAGATTTTCAAGCCAGGATTTTCAAGAAGCACGGATACGGTCTAGAAAAATGGCAGTAACAATAAAACCTATCCAGGTGATGACTGTACTTCGGGTCGGCTAACCCGCGTGATCGATCCAACCGCGTAGGTCGCTCGGAGCTACCACCGCTTCACATTTTACAATAAAAACGTACATTATTTTTTTTATTTTATTGTATTTGAAAAACTTATACTGCTATTAGAAAGAAATGAGATACATCCTACTAATATTATAAACGCGAAAGTTTGTATGTATGTATGGATGTTTGTTACTCTTTCACGCAAAAACTACTGAATTGATCTGGCTGAAATTTGGTAGGTAGACAGATTATGACCTGGATTAAGCTTGCTGCTCGCGCACTGAGCACCCACGAAAAGTCATAGAAACGTCCACGCGGGTAAAGCCGCGGGAAACAGCTAGTACTTTATACATGTAGAAGCTGATAACAATTTTTCGTAGATACCCCGAAGCCAAGCTCCCGCGCCCACTCCCGCGCACAACATCCGCTCCGCGGCTATTTCAACGCGTCCACAGAACGTCCACCCGCGAATTTTCGCCGCCAAAATAATGCGAAACGTAACGGCACGGAAATACGACGGTATTTTTAACGCGCCACTACAAGCCGCACTGCCGATGCCGCGCCAGTTGGCGATATATTATTATTGCACAATGAATGATGGAGGAAACGAAACGCTTAGAGAAAATCTCCTATCTGCGGAACTTTCTCGCGGTTATATATTTTTGTGTTTAGCGTGATTGCAGTTCGCATTTAACGTTTGCGAACAATGAGCGGCTCCAGATTAAACTTTTAAGAGGAGTGTATCCTTGCAGCGCACTCCATAGAAACGTTGTTTTCTTATTTGAGTATTAATCAGTTATTGAATTTTTGTAAACACGTTCTAAATAAATATCTTTGTGGTTTGTCAGATTTCCGTAAAAATTGACAGTTGAAAAAAACATGAAATTTGACAAACTGCAGACAAAGATGATCATGTCCTCACTTACCATCATCAGGTGATACGATTCCAAAGGCTAAGGCTTCAATTGTATATTCGTTTCTAGGACGTGTTTACAAAATTTCAATAACTTTGATTGATTAATATTTAAATAAGAACCAAAGTAATTTGTATGAAGCGCGATAGGAATACACTGCTCTTTAAACTTGACCCAGTCGTGAAAGTTGAATAAAATGATGAATCAATTAGTTTAACTTGCTCAAAGATTGGGTCATTCGCTCCCTGGACAGTCTGAACGGAAACTTTTCACGATGCGTCCGAGTTGTTTTGATGCCCAACCAAACCTTTCGTGACTGTTGAATCAATGTTCAGTACCCACCAAAATGGAGATCAGACGCGTAATTCAATAGAGTTTTGCAGGCATTTAAAAAAATGCACTGGTATTTCCTTGCCGTTTCAACGAGGACAACTTAATGGACGAAAACAATGAGAAACTTATAATGGGTGAATACTGAATTCTTCTACTCATTAAACTGTATTCCTCCCAGCTTCATTCAACCATCGGTCAATGAGATGCAGGGAGGAGTTCCATCCCTTTGATGTTGATGTTCCACCTATCCACACAAAGAGATAATTCCGCTTCATCGTTTATTATACAGACAACGACGGAGTGGAATTCCTTGCCTGCGTCAGTGTGCCCCAATTCTTACAATTTGGGGACGCTCAAGGCGAGAGTGAGTAGCCATTTGCAGTCACACGCACTCAAAATTTGAATTAAAAGCAACTGTACAACTTTCCCCAAGAAACATACACAATCGTTGCAAAAATATTACATAAAAAAATATTGGCAATAATTGATCAATCGATTTGCAAGTCTGCTCTTTTTCTCTGATTGTATACAAGATGTAACAAAATTGCAATTCTATGGTGTAGGGCCCGTCAACTGGGGCTTCTAGGTAGGTACCTAGCTAAGTAGGTACATAACATACTAAACATTTTTTCCGTAGGAGCCAATAGTCAATTCTTAAGGAAATCGACACTTCATACAAAAATGCACAAATTGTCAATCAGTTGGTTGATTTGTATGATGAGTTAATTTTTTTATTGTGTATATTGTGGGTGGGTGTTCTGGGGAAAGAAGCTCCGGTTAACGGGTCCTGCACTAATTTTGCTACACCCTGTATAGGTTTGTTAGAGTAAGCTTTTCAGGTTCACGAGTAGGTAGCATCAGATAATAAAAAAACAACCTAAACTAGTAGGTGCGCGTGAGCGAGCAATTCTTGTAGCAATTCGACATATTAAAGATGATGACATATATATACCTCCCCTCTACATTGCTTTGGTGGAAGTGTTGGAACTGTGCTGGTCGGGTGTGGTCCCCTTGCCTCGTTCAAATTAGGGCTGCCCCTACATTATATGTTCCTGTTTGTCAGAATGAGAGCCCGCGAAAGAACAGAATCGCCGAGAGGGCGAAACAGTCGTTAGAGAACACTTTCCTGCTACAAGTGAGTCTTTATGCTTTTATGTTCGTTTGGTGTACATAAAAAAACGCAACAACCACAGCCGGCGTGTCGCATTCAAATTACTTGGGAAATCCTTTATGTGTTTGTAAGTCTTATTCTTTACTGTACTAATTTTCCTTGTCTATACGATTAACTGCACAAAGTATCATAGGATAATTAGTTTACAAGACCTGAAAGGGTACATAATTATAGCACTCGCCCATCTTGAGAGAAACGCTTCCCATGCCTTAAGTGATTTTTATAGCTTTTCGAAAAATATTTTTTTGTGTGAAAAATTATAAAATATCCGTAGACCATGCTGAATGCTGCGCGTGAACAGTATGTTTCGATTTGTTGTACGGAACTAACTGTTGATTGTTCTGTTATCGTCCCAAAGTCCAAATAGTATAAAACTGTAGATACCTACATACTCGTGTCTCGTACAGGCGAAAGATTTAGAAAATACGCTTGAGAACTCTTCACCACTTTAAATGTTCCTACGTGAAGAATCAAAGTAACCGATATAGATCTCAGAATCGTTACACTTAAGTGACAGTGGGTAGGGCATATGCCTCGTTGAACAGATGACCGTTGGGGCAGAAAAGTTCTCGAGTGGCGACCGCGCACCTGAAAACTTAACGTAGCCAGGTATCCTACTCGGTGGAAAGACGCCCACTGCTACCCATAGGGCCTCCCAAGGACTTCCACAACTACCTTCACCAGGTCGTAGGTTCACCGAGGGGGAGGCCCGCCTGCGCTATCTCCACTCGATACAAATAAAGCTCCACGACTATACAAATCTAATAGATGTATGTACGGTATGTGATATGTTTTTTTCAATGAATCGTCTAGTAAATCCAAAGTAAAACTCCAAAACAGAAAAACTCATTAGGTATCACATTTTCTTTCTGACACACTACGAAATTGCAAATACCTACTTAGTTCATAATGAACTAGGTATAAGATATTCGGTTCGACGTAAAAAACAAATAATTAGTAATTGTAGACCGCATAACTCAAATGTTTCCCTTTGATTCACGCATTGACCTGTTAGAAGCAGGTGTGGAGTCTCAGACGGTTTGAATGTGACACACGGTTGCGCTAAACCCCAATTTTATGTGTGCTATTTGGTGTTCTGAATTCCCTTTTCCCTTTTAAACCTGTGGAGGAGGGGGATTGAATCGTTTCATGGTTACTCAATAGAACCGTCAGTGATGTTCTTTGAATGATACTTTATAAAGGAGATATTTCGTAAATCATAATTTGGGACCTATTGTATCACGAAAAAGAATCAATTTTTTAAAGTATGTTACGGTTCCGAGAACGACTGCAGACTGCAGATGCAGGCAGCACTACCAGCAGCTGCACTTCCCTTTATCTTCTTCACTAACAGCAGTGTCGCCGACTTTGGAGACACAAATTAATACACGTACAAATACAAAGAAGCCAGCAGTGCAAAGCGCAGTTGCAGCACTGCTTTGCTGCCTGCAGTGTTGCTAGGAACCGTACGTTCGTACGTATGTTATTTAATCTCAATTAAAAAAAGATTTCAACGTAATGAAAGAATGTTAAACTAATAAAAGTGCAGAAATGCATTCAGTTTTTATTACAGTGTAAAATAACAACTGTTCGTAGCATGAGTATTCGAACACCACAGGTTTTAATAGCTTTAAAATCACCGGCTTTCGTGCTAAAATGTTAAAACACATCGAAAATTATGCGTTTTGTGGTTTGGTACTAATATAGAATAGAATTAATATACGAATTAATAAGAGTTAATGTAAATCACTGCACTAATCCTGATCATGCTACGAACACCAATTTGTTTAATCGCCATTGAGATAAAAAGTTCCAATTGGTCCACAAAATACCTACGTACGTACAGTGCACAGATCTGTATTACATATACATGTAATGTCGTGTCGGTTCTTCTAAAATATTTTAAAAAACCTGAATAGGTGGACTGCTAAACAATTAATCTAATCTCTTTCTGAGTTTGAAAATCTCAAAGGCTATCAAACAACAACTCAAGAGTAGTAATGTACCTAGCTATCGTGATGCTTTACCTATGCTGTTTCTTGCAGCTTAAGAAGCAACAGCAGTTGCAGCAGGAGATTCTGCTGCAGCACTTCCAGCAGCAGCGACAACAGCTGGCCGAGCAGCACGAGCAGCAGTTACGGCACCACCTCAAGGTAACTGTCAATGTGAGTCCCAACTTAAGAATATGAACGCAGAGAGCAAGGGTCGTCGTCCAAGTTCCTAGAAGTATGTCAAAAATGTCTTCGCCCCTTCCAGTACGTAAAGCCAAGCCGTGGTGAAAGGTCACAACATTCTGGCGAAATATACGTTCGAATATCATACTCCACCAGTTATTGTTCAGTATTTTTACGTAATATTCCATACATAAAAAATAATCACACTTGTTTTTTTACGTACAATCTTTTATTTCAGTGTACTTTTTTTAAACCACAATTGATAAGCTCTTGGCGTCATCTCACCTAATGGTAATAATTTAAGTCCATGACACGAGTAATCGGCCCGTCGTTATCAGGCTGTACATTCATGGGTCGTACATTATCTGCCGGATATTATGGAGACCTTTGCATATTCCCAAATTTTAAAAAGGCGAACATAGTTTCCTAAGATTCTATGGAAATTAAAAGACGATCCTGAGAGCGTCAAAGTTCGTCATCAGATCAACTTTAAAATACCAAAAGGATCTATTGTCACCGGGAATATGGCGTTATACCAAATTTCAACTTATAGGATCCTTGGAATTTTAAGTCGCTCTAAAATCGTTGGCAAGATTTGAACCGTACAAATAAATAAATAAACAATCTCGCATCGAAGTACTTAGAATAAAAGCTTTAAATCATCATTACAGCTCATATACGTCCCCACCGAGGGGCTCGAGCCTACCCTGAATCAGGGCGATTAGGCCTTAGTCGACCACGCGGGCCTAGTGCGGGTTGGTCGACTTCACACACAACCTTCGAGTTTCTTCGCAGGCGTGTGCAGGTTTCCTCACGATGTTTTCCTTCACCGTTAAAGCAATCGGTAAGTATGTACGTAAGTTTTTTGAAAAACTCATTGGTACATTGGCCGTCCAGATTTGAACCCGGTACCTCTGGTTAGATGGACCGAGTCGTTACCGGTTGAGCCACCGACGCCAAAAAAGCTTTAAATAATAAAGTGAAATTTACGCACACATAGATCGTATTAAATTTGGTCTCACTTTATCGGCTGCCGGTTGCAGTAAACGCTCCTCGTAGTAAAGTGTACCTAACCTACGTCAAACTTATGTAGCCCCACCTCCATAGTTCACGTATAAACAGGTGTTACGGCTGGCTGCAGCGCGCCATGCGAGAGGTCATCTACTGCCTAGCGGTACTGTTACTGATTTGTCGCTCTTTCACATGAGCGCCTGCCGCTCGCCACCAGGCGAGCTCGTTGACGACCCAGAAACGCAGAAACGTCCCCATCGCTTGTGCACGGGTCTCCTCCCATACGCGGGAAGGTTAGGCCATGCTCCACACACGGGGGCCAAGTCCGGTTTGGTGAGGTTGTAGCGCTAGTGGGCAATCCTACTGGAAGAAGTTTCTCAAGGCGCCTATAAGGGATCTGACACGGCTTATCGACTACCATCTAGAGGTAGCAACTGGCACCAACGGTTAACGTGCCTTGCGCAGCACGAAACGGTTGAGAAAAATGGCACTAACAGTCAACCCGTTCAGGTAATGTGGTTGACGGGTGGCGAGTCGCCGCACCAGGCGAGCGGTAGAAGGTGATCCAGCTGAAGGACAGTTGGCTTGAGTTGAGTGTGGAGGAGAGATAGAGTACTTGGGTGTTGCGCTGTCCAGGAGGACTGCTCTCCGTTCAGTTCAATTCAATATATTTATTCAAAATAGGTGCAAATTACACTGTTTTTGATAGTTATAAAATAATAATAACAATTTCATTTGTGAAGCATCAAAAATAAACAATAATTAGTTAATAACGTCAAAATTAAATCCTTGATATAAACCAGATTATGTCATTAGAACATGAAAACAATATGACACGAAAAGTTATACATAAAAAAAATCATTGAATGCATTTAACAAGAGTAGGCCAGTTCACACGGACAGTACCCGGTCACGAGTATAACGCGAGAGCCAGCCATCGCTCTCATCAACCATATTAGAGGGAAAGGAACGACGCACGAACATTTAAGCGAGCATTTAAAACCGAGCATTTAAAAAAGTTAAAGCGCAGTTGTAGATCTGCCTCGGAGTCGCCTTCCTTAGGTTATTGATAAAAAATAATAATAATAATAATTAACCCAACTACATTAAAATGCGATAAAATTTTCATGGTCTATTCAAATTCCGTGGGCGAACATAGTACTTATAAAAATGTTAATTTTGCGCGGCACTCGCTCCGCTAAGGGCCAAGGACGACCTCGTGCTAAATATATAATATCTAAGTTCGCCATTAGTCGACGTTTGGACCATTTTTATAATAAATTATCCACGTTAAAAAACTTGATTTTTTACGGAAGTTAATAATGACTTAATTAAATTGATTAATATTTTTACTTTTTGACGTACGTAGTACGTAACACGTGGTTCAATAAGTCCCGCCCGAGACTAAATACTAAAACAATTTTTTTTGATAAAAATATTTTTATTCCTTAACGTAGTCCCCTTCAACTGCGATACAGTCTCTCCAACGCTTTTCTAACTTTTCTATTCCATGTGTGTAGAACGATTTATCTTTGGCTTCAAAATAAGCCTCCGCTGCTGCGATTACTTCACCATTTGAATCAAATTTCTTGCCCCGGAGCATTTTCTTTAGGTCTGCAAACAGCCAGTAATCACTGGGGGCCAGATCTAGACAATATGGTGGATGGGGAAGTAATTCGAAGCCGCCATCGTTACCATGGATTTGTGACACGGCGGATTGTGCTGGTGAAAGATCACTTTTTTTCTTTAATTGAGGCCGTTTTTCCGCGAAATCGTAGTTTAATCGTTCCAATAATCCCATGTAATATCCGCTGTTTATATTTTTCCCCTTATCAAGGTAGTCGATGAAGAGTATTCCATATGCATCCCAAAATATAGAAGCCATAAACTTGCCGGCAGATTTTTGTGTCTTAGGCCGCTTCGGACAGCTTTCACCTCTCCACTCTCCACTCTGCTGACTGCCGATTGGATTCAGGAGTGGAATGGTTAATCCATGTTTCATCCACTGTCACATACCGACGTAAAAAAACCCTTTTTTTTATATTAAATAGTGCCAAACAGCGCTCTGAATCATTGATACGTTGTTGCTTTTGATCAATTGTTAGCAAACGCGGCACCCATTTGGAAAAAAGCTTTTTCATGGCCAATTTTTTTATGTAATATAGTGAAAACTACCACTTGAAATCTTCACTATCTCAGCTATCTCGCGCACTTTTATTTTCCGATCTTCTTTCACGATTTTCAGGACTTGGTTAATGTTTTGTTCAGTCACTGCTTCATTTGGACGACCAGAGCGTTCAGCATCATTTGTGTCCAAACGACCGCGTTTGAAATCGGCATACCACCGACAAATGGTTGGTTTAGATGGAGAAGATTCCGGATAACACTTTGTAAGCAACTGCTGTGCTTGAGCGGTATTTTTTCCCAATAAAACAATGTTTTATCAACACGCGAAACTCTTTTTTTACATTGTTTACGAAATTTCAAAAGTAGCGTCACTTAAATGTCTGTATTTCAATATTTTATTGTTTGATTTAAAAAAATATATACATATCATTTGATGGCCAGTACATCTAAAAAATAAAAGAGTTTTAAATATATGCGCCTTCTTGTTAGTGAGTCTGAGGACTTATTGAACGATCTAGTACGTAGGGTAGGGGAAGTATTGTTAGCGCGAAAAAATTAGTTTTTCTATTTTTCGTGAAAATGTTTTCTTTATTATTAACACATACCGAAAAACCGATGTCGTGGCTGTCCAGCCTTCATGGTGACTGACTGAACTGGCTGGCTGGTTACTGATGACGACATGACAAATGACACTTGGTAAAAGGCTGACATCGGACCTGACACGGGACGAGACGTCTAAAATTCTAAAAATATAAAATAATTAGACCTATATTTCAATAAACCTTTGAAAGACTGTACAAAGTGGTCCTTCGATCGACTGACCAGCACTATGGACGGATCCGACAGGCTTACCAGGAGTCAGGCCAAAAAGCTAGAAGGTAAGCCGATTGGAGTTGAAATGCCCGGCGAGACTTCTGAACGAGACCAGTCTCCGCCGTCGACAGTAAAATCTATAAAATCTGCACGGTCACAGTGTAGCGTGACGTCAAGTGCAAGACAACAGCTCGTAGAATTAAAACTGGAAGCCGCCAGGAAGGCTGCGGAGGTCGAGAAAAAGTTGATCTATGAGCAAACACAAAAGGCTGCAGAGGTCGAAAAAAAGTTGATCTATGAGCAAACACAAAAGGCTGCAGAGGTCGAAAAAAACCTGATCTACGAGCAAATGCGAATTCAGGCTGAAGCACTCAGTGAGAAAGGCGACGACATCTCAGAGCGCAGTTTCCGGAGACGAATAGTTCAGCCGACAGCTGTTGACGCTACTGCCTCTCAGGCAGTACCTCCTTTAACTAAAGCAGAGATCTACACGCCTAAATTTGACCGATTTGACGACGCGCGCGTTCCTGAGGGTGAGATCAACAAATTCCTGGCACGCCAGACTTCGATAAAAGAACTACCAACCTTTTCAGGAGAACCTGAAGGCTGGCCATTATTTTACAGCCAATTTAAGACCACCACACGTCTATGTCGATACAGCGACGATGAAAATATTGCTCGCCTAGCCAAATGTCTGCGGGGCAAAGCGCGAGACTCTGTATCCGCATTGCTGGTAAGCGCCACCAATTTACCCAAAATTATTGATACACTTCGACTACGTTTCGGCCGCCCGGAATATATAATCGAAATTATGCTGTCAAAAATAAAATCCATTCGTGAAATACGCCATGACGATGTGAATGGATTAATAGAATACGCAACAGCTGTTCAAAATATTGTGGCCACGATGACAGGTACCGACGAGTCCGGCCAGCTGACTAACACGTCACTCATTCGCGAGATCATAAGCAAACTGCCGTCTCTTTTAAAATACCAATGGAGTTTTTATTTAAGCGAGAGAGAGTTTAATCACGCTACACTTATTGAATTATCTGAATGGCTTATGAAGATAGCGACGGCAGCCACTAGTATTGCACCCATGCCGAAGACAACTGAACGCACAACACCGACTACGTCGAGACTTACACCTACACATGTACATCAGAGACATACTGTGTATGCAACAAGCAGCCAGACTTGTACTATGTGCCAGAAAGAGCACTGTTTAGAATCGTGCCCTGTTTTTACACGCCTGACAGTCGATGAACGTTGGAAGTTTGTTACGGAAAGTAAGCTGTGCTTTTCCTGTTTAGCAGCGACGCATCAGCTAAAGAACTGCCGACGCAAAAAAAAGTGCCAGTCATGCGAACGTGTGCACCATCCAAAGCTACATGCAGAACCCTTGAACAAGGCTGACGTGCCCGCTATGGTGAACCACGTGTCTGAGAACGGCGGCACCATACTCCTGAAAGTTGCGCCCATCGTCATTAAGGGACCTGAAGGTGAATTGGAAACACTGGCACTACTAGACGAAGGGTCGTCCATTACCCTGATTGACGAAGATCTTGCAAAGCGAATTGGTGTGTCGGGGCCCGAGAAGAAACTGCATATCCAGGGTGCCTCCGGCATGATGACGACGGTGGACTCCTACAGTGTTTCTTTTGATGTGCGCGGTGTAAATAGTGCTGATTTTTTTAAGCTATCTAATGTTAATTCTGTAAATAGTTTATCTCTACCAATGTACAAATGTAACTACAAAAAACTTGCACATAACTGGGACTTTTTGACCGACTATATTGTAAATATTGACGCGACTAATTGTGCCCGACCTATGCTACTAATAGGACACGACAACATCGACCTTATTGTGACGCGCCAGGTAATTCAGGGACCGAAAAACGCACCGATCGTCTCCCTCACCAAGCTTGGCTATATTATTCACGGTACCTTGCCCGGCGCAACACCTGACAGCGCCGCCGTGATGCACGTCTGCGAATGTAACGAGCTGAACGAAGCCTTCAGACGCACGTTTTCTACCGAAGGTTTTGGTACCAAACCGAATTTCGACACTCCGCGCTCCAGGGAGGATACGAGGGCGCTCGACATCATGCAGAAGACGGCTAAACTGGTAGGTGATCGCTGGGAAATCGGGCTTCTTTGGCGTACTGACAATCCTGTGATGCCTAATAGCTACCCAGTCGCTCGCAAACGCCTGGACGGCGTAGAAAGAAAGATGAGAAGATTTCCAGAGTTTGCAATTCGGTATCAAGAAAAGTTTGAAGAAAATCTACAGAAGGGGTACTTTTCTAAGTTGACTGACGAAGAGAAAAAGGTAAAAAGCGACAAGATCTGGTATTTACCTCATTTTGCTGTTTTTAACCCTAACAAACCAAATAAACTTCGCATTGTTCAAGACTGCGCAGCGCCATCTATGGGTAAATGTTTGAACGACTTCTTGCTTAGCGGACCGGACTTACTTACATCCCTACCGGGAGTCCTTTTAGGGTTTCGTTGTGGCAAGATAGCAATCATGGGGGATATTCAAGAGATGTTCCACCGCGTGCTTATAAGGGAAGAAGACAGACAAGCGCAGCGTCTACTTTGGGACGGCAGTGAATATGTAATGAACGTTATGACTTTCGGTGCGGTATGCTCTCCATCTGCTTCGCAATATATAAAGAATCAAAATGCACGAAGGTTTGAGTCAACCTACCCGGAGGCTGTTATGGCTATAATAGACCATCACTACGTTGATGATTTCATCATATCTGTAGACAGCGAGAGTGACGCGGAACGGATAACTGACGACGTGGTTCGAATCCACTCTCTAGGGGGCTTCAACATGAGAAATTTTATGTCGAACTCCAAACAACTTCTGAGACACCTACACCAAGATAAGCTAGCGCCCAGTGGGTTGAAGTTTCTATCAGACGTAGAGGGAGAACATCTCGAACGTGTTCTTGGGGTCAACTGGGATCCAGAAACCGACAACTTCACGTACCGACTAAAACTTCATAAAGTGGAAGACAAACTCGTGACTAGAGAAAAAAGGCCAACTAAAAGAGAAGTGCTACGACTCGTTATGTCTGTGTTTGATCCCCTTGGCTTTCTTCTCTATCTGACTGTTAAGGCTAGAATAATTTTCCAGGATGTCTGGAAGTCTAAGATAGGCTGGGACGATGAGATTGAAGCCTCTGTATTTGTCAGATGGCAGGTCTGGCTAAGCGAACTGCTCTCCGTACAAAGAGTTGTAGTGCCAAGGTGGATGATGACAGACGACTGCGACAGGGATGGTCCTGTCGAACTGCACATATTTTGTGACGCCAGCTCTATGGCATTCTGTGCTGTCGGCTACCTACGGCGAGCGACTATGTCCGGCACCTGGGTCGTGTCCTTTATTATGGCCCGCGCAAGAGTTGCACCCCTTAAGATGTTAAGTATTCCTCGTCTAGAGCTTCAGGCTGCCATCATGGGAGCACGACTCGCCAATGTCCTGAGAAGATACGTTCGCTCTCCGTCAACCAAAATTTCGAAGACTTGGTTTTGGTCCGATTCAAAGACGGTACTCAGTTGGATAAGATCAGACACAGGTCGATTTAAACCCTTTGTGGCCCACCGGATCAGTGAAATAACGGAACTTACGTCACCTCATAACTGGAGGTGGGTCCCTTCAGGTATGAATCCTGCCGACGACGCGACACGTGATGTACTGACGGAAGGCACCAGGTGGCTTTTAGGGCCCGAGTTTCTACACAGACACGAAACAGAATGGCCACAGGAAGACAAGGAAAATGTGTGCCTTGACGACCACGATGACGAGCTAAAGCTGGTGTGCCCTCTCTCATTAGTCACATTAAGCGAGTCTTTGCCTGATGACCAGCGTTTTTCCATGTATTGGCGTCTAATACGGAGCACGGCCTGGGTACAAAGATTCCTTCATAATCTCAAATATGCCGGAGACAGGCGGACTGGAGAGTTGGCCTCTCAAGAGGTGTCTATGGCGGAAAAGATCTGGATAAAAGAGAGTCAGAGGAGAACGTATGCCACGGACATACGTGACGTAATAAGAAATGGCGCAGTGAGCAACTCCAGTTGTCTTCGCCAATTGACGCCTTATGTAGATGCTGACGGTCTACTTCGCGTGGGTGGGAGAATTGAGCGTGCAGCCATTGACGAAAACACAAAGCACCCGATCATTTTGCACCCGAAGGATAGATACACCTTGCTGCTCATGCTCCAGTACCATAAGGACGCTGCTCACGTAGGCCGAGAACTGGTCTTGAATAACCTACGACAAAAGTTCTGGATTGTTAAGGGACGAAATGCAGTGAAGTCAGTGTGGAACTATTGCCAAGAGTGCAAGAACAGACGAGCCAAATCAGTACCACCCCTTATGGGACAATTACCAGGCATAAGATTGGAGCCTAAAGGTAGGGCTTTTACATACACGGGTCTTGATTATTTTGGACCTGTGACGGTCAGGGTTGGCAGACGGCACGAGAAGCGCTATGCAGCTCTTTTTACATGTCTTACTGTAAGAGCACTACATCTTGAACTGGTCCACGATCTGACAACAGCGAGTGCTTTAATGGCACTACGTCGTTTTGTTTCAAGACGGGGATCACCCAAGGAAATGTGGTCTGACAACGCAACTACCTTTAGAGGGGCTGACAAAGAGCTGAGAAAAGCAGTACTTGCGATTGACCAAACCGAGCTAGAGCGGTTCAGCTCTGTCCGCTCAATTAAATGGAAGTTTACTGTCCCGAATGCTCCACATATGGGTGGTTGTTGGGAACGCCTTGTTCGCTCGGTCAAAATAGCGCTCAGGGCTACACTTAAAGAACAGTTCCCCACTGAAGAGACACTACGAACTCTAATGGCCGAAGCAGAATTTATGACTAACAGTAGACCTTTGACATACGTACCGCTGGATCATAACGACGACCTGCCACTCACCCCGAATGATTTCCTGATGATGACGACGACCTACCTTGACTACCCGACTGGAAATGTGACGACTGACGGGAGTCTAATACGACAGAACTACAAACAACTCCGACAGCTCACTGACCTTTTGTGGCGGAGGTGGGTCAAAGAGTACTTACCCACCCTTACCCGACGGGACAAATGGTTTGGACCGGTGAAGCCTTTGGTCGTAGGTGACGTAGTGGTGATCGCGGACGACCAGATGCCACGGAACCTATGGGTGAAAGGCATCATCACTCGCACCTACCCTGGGAGAGACGGGCAGGTAAGAGCAGCTGACGTGACGACAGGACAGGACCGACGGACTTACACCAGACCGGTACTAAAACTGTGTAGGCTGGACGTACGCCCCTCAACTTAAGTATAAGCTCTCTGATACTGGAGGTGGGGATGTCGTGGCTGTCCAGCCTTCATGGTGACTGACTGAACTGGCTGGCTGGTTACTGATGACGACATGACAAATGACACTTGGTAAAAGGCTGACATCGGACCTGACACGGGACGAGACGTCTAAAATTCTAAAAATATAAAATAATTAGACCTATATTTCAATAAACCTTTGAAAGACTGTACAACCGAGCATCTCAATTCCTTCCGTCCGTCACGCTTGGCTTTGGAGTCTAAATGTTTACTCCGATTGGGACCAAATTTGGAACTCAGGAGTTCAAGAGACAAACATAAGTTTCTTCGTACCATCAAACCGAAGAGTAGCTGTCATACAACAAAAGCTCAAATTATTTTTCTTGGCAAAAACGGCCTTAACGATTTTGATTAAACTTTGCATGTCGTAGTAGCTTGTGTTTGTCTATTACATAGTAATACTCATTAGTCCGAGAAAAATCGTGTTTGTATGGATCTCCTACAAATTAAATTGAAACTTGCGATTTGCTCACAAATTGTTGTAGGTATTGAATTGTCATGTTTTACAAATAAGTAAATATTTGGTCAAATCAAAATCTTTACAATTTTTTTATACATTTTTTGTAAAAAAAAGAATGTTCTCTCTTAAAAAAATAAAATAAATTGTCGAGAAAGTTTAGTGCGGGCCGCCGTACAGTGTATTTAATTATATGTATCTCTTTGAGCGGTACCCTGTATCTGTTGCTCCCACCACGAGCGCCGTACGATTGGCTGACGCTGTGACAAGCAGGTGTAAACGTGGAGCCAAAAATCACACATTTACATTTACTACTAGTGAAAATTTTGTGCTTGTAATAAAGCATTTTAATTTGTATTATTTTATTTTATGAAAAACTAGTTTACTACATATGTTACAAACATCCCGCCGTTGGTTTACAAACAACCTAAAACTAATGAGTTATACTTAAAAAGAAAAACTTAATTAATTTGTTAAACTTAAAAAAAAATATAAATGCTTCATAGTTTTAAATATCAAAGGACAGTTTGGGTTCATTAAAATGTAAAATTCAACACGTATTTCTGTTTAGTTTAGCATAACGTGCTCCTCATACCCTTGCTGTTGTGTTTACAAATGCCAGCGGCAGCACGCGCCCCGAGAGCCTTTTATTCTTCTTCTTCATATCAGCCGAAACATGTCCACTACTGGACAAAGGCCTCCCCCAAGGTTTTACGCACCGACCCGCCCTACGCTGTCCGCGTTCACCAAGTCGTCGGTCCATCGAGTGAGAGGCCTCCCTACGCTACGTCTTCCGGTGTGCGGTCGCTACTCCAGTACTTTTCTACCCCCAACGACCTATGAGCTATCCTACGAGCTATGTGCCCCGCCTACTGTCATTTAAGCAATTAACATACCTACATATAAAAATCCATCCAAAAAGAACTGGTACGATTCGTAAAATACCTCGCTTTCTAAATCTAATAAAAAATATTCGGGGACAAATCACACACACGCACACACACAGTCATCTGGGTCCAAACTAGGATTCCCTGTCCCCTGGGAACCAGACACTTACAAATCCTAATTAAAATTATAATTGCGAAATTTTGTATGTATGGATGTTTGTTATTCTTTCACGCCACAACAGATTTTTTTTTAAATTCATAATTGGTAAGCCGTTATAAACGGATAAACGGATCTAAATGAAATTTGGTAGGTAGATAGATTAGGACCTGGATTAACATATAGATAGGCTACTTTTTTCCACGCTCGCGAGCCGCGCGCACTACGCACCCACGAAGATAGTCATAGAAACTATGTTCACGCGAGCAAAGCCCCTGGCAAAAGATAGTATATAAATTTGCATGTAGAGGTGCATATTAAAAAAATGTTTTTTTCAATGTTTATTTCATAACTATGTAGGGGTCAGGGTAAATAGCTCGTAGAATAGATGGCCGTTAGAATATTAAAGTTCTTGAGTGGCGACCACATACCAGAACACGTAGCGTAGGCGGGCGTCCCACTCGGTGGACCGACGACCTGGTGAACGCGGGAAGCCGCTGGATTTCTATAAACTGGCCAAGTTTTAACTTAATACTGTTATAATCTGAAAGTAAAACTGCTGTGACATACCAACGGACCGACGGACATGGCGAAACTATAAGGGTTCCTAGTTCGACTACGGAACCCTAATAAATGAACAAACGAAATGAACGATAGAATGTAAAGATAAAGAAAATTAGTTCGGAGGGAAATCCCCGAACAAACACAAAAAGCGACCGTGGCTGGGCTGCATTCAGAACCTTGGGCTTGGCTTGTAACCGATGCGCACCGCCTGACGTTTCTCAGATCAAAGATCAGTGTTGCCAATTTAGCGACTTAAAAGCTAGATCTAACGTATTTTCGGAGCAGTCTAGTAACAAAAAAAATCGACGCTTCATACATTTTAGCGACTTTTCAAGCACAGTAACACCATACATCTAGCGACAGGATTGCCATTTTTATATTGTTCTAGCGACTTTTCAAGCTACGACTAACAACTTTTTGACATATAGAGTTGGCATCACTGTCAAAGATATATCTGTTCAGTGTGTTCTCTATGGTACTTGTGCCTGCGCTACGACACGACATGGAAAAACTACTTGAAAAAAATCTGTATGAAAAAGGTGCTAATATCAAAAATCTGTAGGATCTTAAATTGAAATGAGTATGCCATGTTAAAAATCGTAATGGACACCTGTAAATCTGGCAACACTATGGATAGTATTCAATATTATTTCAACTTATGCGCCATATTTTGGAGTGAGTCAGAGAATTGGCATGGTGCGTTAATGACACACGTGAATGGCTTTACTTAGTCATGACCCGTATATTATACCTTGCCTACTATTAGTATATACCCGTATGAACGGAAACATGCAAATAATATACCTGGTTTGTTTTCTTGTTTTTTTTTTTTGGAAGTATCCGAGTTTCCTCGGTTTTCGTAAGTCTTCATAATTATGAAACATCAGATAATTATGTGATGGCATTATAAAGGACTATGCAACGAAAATCTAATCTAGGTGTAAATAATGACAACTAGATTAACTACATAGGCACCTACACAATATAGGTTGTCTTTTTGCTCTCTCATATTTATTAGTTACTGGCTTTTTTCCCGCGACTCCGCCCGCGTGGAAATCGTTTTTATGACTGTCTTTAAGGGTGATTAGTAAATTATATCGTTTCCCACCTACTCGACCATCTCTGTGCAAAAATCACTACAATCGAGTAATCTTTTAGTTCCCTCAGGAACTGAATCAGATTATGCTATTTTCACGGGATAAAAAGAAGCCTATGTCCTTCCTTGTGACACAGGCTACCTGCATGCCAAATTTCATTAAGATTGGTCAAGGCGTTGAAGCGTGAAAAGGTAACAAACAAACACATTTTCACATTTATAATATTAGCAAGGATTTATTTAGATTACTTGAGCATTATTATGAAGCCCTCCTTATCCTGTCCACAGTTATGGGAGCAACAGAAAGCGATGGAGGAAGCGGCGCTTCGGGAGGCACGCGAGGCTCGGGAAGCGCGGGAGGCGAGGGAGCGAGAGAGGGATAGAGTCGAGCTGCTGCGCAAGAAAGAGAAGCACGAACCTAGCGCTATTGCGTCCACGCAGGTCAAGCAGAAGCTACAGGTGCGTACAGAAACACTTAAATTATTTTTTTGTTTTTAGACGATGAAGCGATGATGTCAATGATGGAAATCGAGTTTACTTACTACAAATCCTAGATCCTCAACACATCTGTTAATCGTTTGTATTAAGTATTATGAGTCAGATTAGATAGTATTTCTATAATGGGCAATATACATATTTATTGTAATTATTTTATATTATAATTGTTTAGGAATTTACTCATGCATTTTGTTTCTTTTTTGCAGGAGTTCCTAAAAAAGAAGCAGGCGGCTGCAAACGCCAACGGGGCGGTACCTGGTTCGCCCTATCGGAATTGGTTAGAAACATTCGATAATAATTATGTTTTTCAACGAGGACATTCTCTGTTAGATGGCTAGAACGTAACTCGTAAAAAGAACCCCACTTTTAAGTCTTCATCTCCATTGCGTTTCTTTTAAATTTGTACCTACATACATATAAATTCACTTACTCTTCTGGTGAACTTCTGCACTGTCATCTTTTCACATTCTACCAAGTGGGTACAGAGGGAACCGGTGCACGGTGGTATAATAGTGGGAAGCGCTCCGGCGGCGCCTGCTAGGCCGAAGGTCGCGAGTTCGATTGCCAGGGCAAACATTCGTGTGACGAACAGATTTGTTTGCTCTGTGTATTCTTTGGTCCCGGCACCGTAGTTAATATTCAGTATTCTTTGGTCCGTAATAATATTCAGTATTCTTTGGACCCGGCACCGTAGTAATACTTTGTATTCTTTGGTCCTGGCACCGTGGTAATATTCAGTATTCCTTGGTCCCGGCACCGTAGTAATATTCAGTATTCTTTGGTCCCGGCACCGTAGTAATATTCAGTATTCTTAGGTTTGGGGCCAGATGATCCTGTGTGATTTGTACCTGTATGCTTATTATTTTTTATTGAATTCATTAAAGTGCACTACTTGTTTATGGTGTCACGCACACGCGGGGGCGGGGGGGCATAGTAAAGTGATGGTCGGGCTAGTCGGCCTATGTAATGCTACTTGCCATCCTTGTGTCTATATCCATGCGCACAGTGGAATAGTGTTGTTGCTCCATTACGACGTGATTGAGAAGGGTCAAACAGTCACCTAAACAATTTGATTGAAAACTAAAAACCAAACTGCATAAAAAATTAGCCCTCATTTTGGGCAGTGGGGTGAAATGTATCCTATGCCATTCACGGAATCAAGGCGACACCTCGCACTCCTAAATCCATCAAACCGTAACAGGCTACAGGTTTAGCTAAAGGAAGATATAAATATGTCCATAAGTACATACATACCACGGATCAGATAAATAAGGTTGGATTGGAAATGTGCACTGGGCAGGCGCGGCTCAAGTATGATTAGACAATCATACTTAACCGAAGCACGTGCTCATACTTTTTATTTGCGTGTGGTTGTGTGTAACGTACAGACTCTCGAAATGGTGTGGGACACAATTGCAGCCCTGTGTTCTAAGTGTGTTTTGTTTATTAGTGCGCGCAATTCATTTATAGTGTTATTATTGCTTGTGTAGTTGAGTTGATGGGTGGCAGACAGGCGGTGACGCTGGTTTTCAAACAAAAGTGTGACTATTGCCAATCCAACCTTATTTATCTTATCCGTGATACATACATTTGAACAACGTTACCCTCTTTTGTGGTAAGTGGAGTAAAAACACACACTAGTACTTTTATTTATCTGATGTTAGACATTTGTGTATTGTCTCGCACGCAGGGGCATAGTGAAGTCATCGTCGGGCGAGTCGATCACGTCGACGGGCGCGACGGCGACAGCGCACCCGTACCGGCTGGCCGCGCCGCTGCCGCTGCCGCTCGCCCTCAACGCGCTCAACGCGGCCGCGCCCTCGCCCAGCGACTTCCCGCTACGGAAGACTGGTTAGTACGTCTGGCGTTGTCCTGGGTGATGTTCAATATGTTGGCATTGTTGTGAATTGAGGATGTATTCTTGAAAGGAACAAGTTTTCCTCAAGAAACCGTTTTGAATTCCCTAACACATAAAAAACGCACTGGAATCCGTCCACTCGTTTAGGAACTTCGATGACATGTATACAGACAGACGTAAGTTTCAAACTTGTAACACCCCTCTAAGGAGAGCTTTAAAAATCGTCAGGGTTAAATTAAATGAAAAGCGAATTCGAACACCATCTACATCACTCAAAAATGTGATTTTCAACTAGTTATCCGTTATATATTAACAATGTACAAATAATTCAGTGGTTTGTAGAAAAGTTGTTTTCTTTCTCAACCGATTTCCAAAAGGGAGGGGGAGGGGTTCTCAATACGACTGTGTGTTTTTTTGTTCGTTTGTTACGCGATATCTTCGCAGGTTGTGAACCGATTTTCATGATTCTTTTTTTATTCGATGCTCCAATTAACAAAACCAAAAACAATACAATACAAAAATTGTACTAACAACTTAGTATGCGACTAGTTTATTTTGACCCCGTGCTGTGCGTGCTGTAGATAGTGGTGTGGGAATGCTTGTGAACTGTGCGCCTTTAGTGAAAACTGAAAACAGATATAACTTACATAAAGGATGATTTTTTTATTCCCTGAAAAGTGGCCAATGGTAGATTCTACTTGTGTCACTTTTTTAATTCAAAATTGATAACCCCTTGGCGTCATCTCACCTGATGGAAAGTGATGGTGGGAGCGGGCTTACAACGCAATGGGGATTTGGCTATATTTTATTTACGCCGGAACACATCAATGCTATTAACATTGATGTTTGGTGGCTACACTTAGATAATAAAATGGTATACATCTTTCAACTCATCTTTGCGCGCGGCGCTATGTGTGCGTGCGCTGTAATTATGCAGCTTTAAGTTGTGTGCCAGTGACTTGGCGGTCGTTGGCTCCCAGCAGTGGGGACGTTTATGGGCTATTGACGTAACGACAAAATTCGGTATCACACTGATTCTATAAAGGCGAAAGTTTGTGAGTGTGTGTGTGTATGTTTGTTACTTCTTCACGCAAAAACTACTGAACGGATCTGGCTGAAATTTGGTAGGTAGACAGATTAGGACCTTAATTAACACATAGGCTACTTTTTTCACGCTCGCGCACTGCACACCCTCGAAAAGTCATAGAAACGTCCACGCGGGAGAAGGCGCGGGAAACAGCTAGTTTGACATAATTCTAATGAATTATAAAGATACAATGAAGCAAGAAAATAATCCGTTACCAAGAGAATTAACTAATAGTTTTATGAAATATTTTTTTTAATTAAAGTTTATTTAAGTTGGCCCAAACGAAGTACCGACCTACTCATTTATTAAGAAAAAGAAGTTCATTATTCTAGAAGTACTTACATGTGAACTCCAAATAGCTATCAACCTGCTATTTGTACAAGTGTTCACAAAATTCTGAAGCGCTGTTTACTTAGCAATAAAAGTAAAAATAAAGGTTATTTAATTATTTGTTACATAACATTAGTTGGTACACCTTGCCACTTGTTGCCTAAGTGACTGGGATACTGTAGAACAGTAACTGCGCTGCTTTAAATCAATCTAAAATTACTTCTTTTTTTTTTGATAACGATACGATTATTATACTTGTAAATTTAAATTTGACTTTGCTTAAATTAAATGTGACTTAAATTGAATAAAAACGTATATTGAAGCACAGGACCTCGAGAAATATTATTACCTATCTGCCCGATAAGGAAGGTAATCTTTTTCGGGTGTAGGTTTGTATGTATGTATGTCTGTTTCTCCGGCTGAACCTGTAGCCTCAACGTCTCGATGGACTTCAAAGTCCGCAATAAAAAAACGGCCAAGTGGGACTCGGGCTCACACAAACAGGGTTTTGCACCAAAACTAACTTCCAACAGAACAAGACCTGTCAGTAAATACTTTGCTTAGGTACATAGGAATCTACTTATTCTGGACATTAGAAATTTCATTTTTCTTTTGGGAACGGAAGGACTTTGGATTTTCTCATAGATTTTCCTGTTCAACTTCATAAACTGTGATTATTTTGAGATGTTAGGCCCGGTAGTTTTAAAGATAAGGGGAGGTTTTTTACCAAATTTCAACTCAATCGGTTCAGTAGTTTCCGAGCAAATTGGCTGTTACAGACGGACGGACAGACACCCGAGTGATCCTGTAATGGTTCCGTTTATACCTTTCGAGGTACGGAATCCTAAAAAAATACATTTTAATGCAGTCGGATTTTTAATTTTCAATTAAATTAAAAACGCGTTAACTAAAAACTTCTTTTAATCTGTTTCTTGACTCCACTTGTTCGTCGTCCAGCCGTACATTACGTCTCTATAGAGATTGTAGAAACTGTGTGCCCCCGCGATGCCTCATTATGGGAAAATAGAGAATATTGATGAAACTAAACAAGAGTTCCTGTCAAGTACCCATCGATAGGCGGGAAACGAGATGTTTGTACAGGTAGTGGGCAGTGCCACGTACCACGTGCCACGTGCACGTGCACCCAGTGTGGCGGGCCACAGATATATTACAATTTAGGAGAGAGGAGGATTAATATGTCTACTGACAAGTGTTTAAAATACCACGGTTCATGCAAGAGGAAAAAAATAAATATAATGAAGATTATGAAGAAAAATAATTAATCTATATTAATTAATCATAAATAAAACAAGAAGAAAATAATAATTAAATCGGAAATTAGTGAAATTAGTAGAAATAAAAATTAAGTTAATATTAGTATAATTAAAGGATTGGTTTTTTATTTCGAATATTTGAACACTATAAAAAGGCCTGGACAGTGGTTTGACAGGAGACAAGGATAGACATATTCAAAAACCTATGTTAGACAGAGAGGGAGAACCGCGAAAATACATTTCCGTAAACAAAAAAACGTTTGGACACTTTTGATCTGTGTTCGTGAATCTCATTCATTTATATATGATCCAAGAGGAGAAACCCTATTTGAATAGTGTCAGCACCTGTGTCATGTATAATTATTGGTCGCATTTAACATAGTTGCGTGTGTGTGTGTGTGTGAGTATGACATTAACCGCATGGCGTGCACTAACAGCGTCGGAGCCCAACATGCTGAAGGTGCGGCTGAAGGCGCGCGTGATCGAGCGGCGCGCCTCGCCGCTGGCGCGGCGGCCCGGCAAGGCGTGGCGCGGCAAGCGCAGTGAGTATGAGTACACTTTCATTCTACATCTGTTCCACAGACACCCAAGTAACTGATGGAAGATGCATCTTATCACTAGACAAGATGTGCCGTCTTGCTACCGGGTAGCAGCTACCCATCATGAGAAATCATGGTTTATATATATATATATAAATAAAGTAAATAAGAGAAGCATCTTTGGCGCTATCGTTGGTCAATAATCGCATTATGTGTTGTAGTGAGATGTTATTAAATTTATGGGTTTTTTTTTCAATCTTTCACCTAAAATCACCATTTCCAAATGAGTTAAACTCGTAGTCGTCCTCAATTGTAAACAAGCTGCGAGTCACATACCTTAACTTTATTTTCACGTGCAGACTGCGAGCAAGCCGGGTCGCCGCGCGGATCGCCCCCGGGCGGTGGCGCGACCGCCCCCATCCGCGAGGAAGAGGAAGGACCGAGGGCGCCCGAGCTGCTATTCTCATCGCCCTCCATGCCTAATATCTCGCTGGGGCGGCCGCATGTCCACCCGCCACAGCCACCGGTGAGTTTGAATATATTTACTCTAGCGCTGCGATGGTAACGAAACTTCGGTAGCTGAAAGGAATGTTGACCTCCTTTCTCATGCGCCAGAGCTGCTGTTGTCCACTCACTACAACCACCGGTAAGTTCATTGGACAAGGCCGTGCAAACATTGAAAATAACACCGGTTCTTTGAAACTACACGTCGCGTCAATCGTATCGACCAGTCGCACGTTAAATTCGCTATTTAGGCCGACTATCATGCCTGTAGTATTTGACATCTCCCAAGGCGCGACCATCGGCCGCGCGCTCCAGCACTCAGCAGCAATCTCTTCTCTCTTATATCCAAGGGATAGACGGCAGTTGCCTGGATAGACGCAGTTGCCTAGTGTTGCACTAGCATCTCCCGCGATCAAGTATCGTCATTTTATGCACGTGTGCCACGCGAGCTTCATAGAAATAGTAAATCTGATGCTAAATTCACACTACTTGTTAATTTCTACACTCAACATTCCAGAAAGTGTATTTTTATCGCACCTATGCAGTAAATATGGACATTTACCCGATTGAAATTACAGAGATTGCTATTTTGACAAAATATTTCTTTTCTTAGGTGACAGTATCCCTCCCCCCAGTATCAGAAGCAGAAGCATACGTCCCCCCCGCGCTAGGGCCGTCAGGCCTAATCGCGGGGGCACCCGGGCTCACGGCGGGGGCGCCTCGGCTGCCTAAGAGGCCGCTGGGGCGCACGCACTCGGCGCCCCTGCCGCTTGGCGACCCCTCGCTTCAGCCTCCCCTCGCACACCACTACCTGCGTGATCAGATACGAAAGACAGTGCGTGTGAATTTATTTTTTGTAAAATAAGATAAGGTTTGATTGTTTTCAGTCAATATGATATGTTAGTTGGTCACTCCTTTTGAACTAGGGCACATATTGTTTGAGTAATCAGATTTGAGTTTGAGTCGGATTCATATTAATATATTCATGCCTGATTCAAATAGACAGAAAAATGTTCTATTGCACTCTAACTTGTTAAGGTTTTAACTGATTATTTTCACAGAAATTTCCTAAAAGTTATTAATTAAGATTTTACTTATAAATATAGGTTTTCGCCTAGTAATGAATCACAAAATCACTAAGCCTGTTGAAGAACTATTTTGACAACAAAATAACTGTGGCCTTTGTTCGCTAGGTGTTAACCCGCGCGCACGACGCAGCCGCCTCCCAACTGCGGGAGGAGGAGGGCGAGGTCATCGACCTGACGGCGCGGCGAGCGCCGGAGCCGCCGCCGCCAGCCGCCGCGCCGCTCGCCCGGGCGCTCAGCTCGCCGCTGGTGGGCGCCCGCGCGCCCGCCACGGGCCTGGCCTATGACGCGATTATGCTCAAACATGGGTGAGCCACTTTACTGACTTCATATCTTTTTATCATTCGCTTGTAATGGGTTAAATGAATGTTAGAGGATTTTTTTCTCTATCCTGTACGTTCTTCCCAAGGCACATTGAGAAACCACACGCTATCACTAAATCGTCTACCCAGAACAACAAGATCCTAAATTATATTAATTCGCCCGCATTTTAAATTTGGTCGGAAATCTTTATGATGAATTCCAGTGTGCGTGTCTTTGTAATTCTTCTCCTCCTAACTGAATTGACCGATTTCATTGTTTCTTTTTGTACTTATGGGGTCACCTAAATCACACCTCGGTCACTGGCGATCAAATGTATAAAACAAACGCGTTCCTACGCACACAGTCTAAGCTCGTGTAGGTGAACGCGTACCATGCTTGTGTGAGTGAGATATCTGAGCGGGGGTGGGTGGCACTTTCAACGGGAGACAGGCAGTGACCATACTGTACGTAGTACTCTTTAAGTTTTCCTGTAAACTGCAAGCAAGGAACTATATTTTGTATTTTTTCAAAATTTTAGGCTCGGTAGTTTCGGAGATCAGGGGGTTCCAGTTTCGTCTTCTTTCATGAAAAAAATTTACAATAAAAAAATATATTTGAGATCCTCATAACGAGCCCTTTCATTTGATATAATATGACACAGTAAGGTTTGAAGAACTCTTTTTTAGTTTCCTAATTTGTCCCTCGAAAATGACCCTTATTTAAAAAAATAATATATTTGTTTACTTTACACATCTGTTTGGGTCATAGGATTACACCATCCTACTAAATTTCACCCGACTTGGCCCAGCGGATTCTGTAAATGGTTACTGTAAGATGAACTACGACCTGCTTTCTAAGAAAGTATGAAATAGTAATTGTTAAATTTAAATTAATGGAAATCTTCGTGTTCTATAGGATTTGATCAGTGTCAGGTAATTGTCATACGAGTCTTGTGGCTATAATGACGCGGTTGTGTCCCTAGCTGTGCGTGCGGAGCGCACGCGCCGACGCACCCGGAGCACGGCGGGCGGCTGCAGTCGGTGTGGGCGCGCCTGTGCGAGACCGGCCTGGCCGCGCGCACGGAGCGCACGCGGCCGCGCAAGGCCACGCTGCCAGAGTTGCAGGTACACACGTAAAACAAAATAATGTCAATACTAAAAAAGTTATGAAAGGAAAAGAATGCAAGTGATCTGAAAATCCCACCTCCACACACTTTCACATGGCGTTTTTGACAGATAAAATAGTTGTAAAAATTATTTTCAAACTCAAAAATAGTTTATTCCATGTGAACATATTAGTTTACATATTAGTACCAAATATGACAAGAAAATTCATTATCGAATACACATTAACAGTCTAGTGTGAGAAAACTTTGGTCCTACTCTGTCTCTGTCTATGAATTGATATTTACAGTTTGTAAAGGATACAATAGTAAACCCATTTTTTATTCCCACTGAAAAAATGTAAACAAAGGTGTTACCCTAAGTAAAAAATGTTTGGCTTATGGTTATATTTTGCTTCTAAGAGAAGTTGAACTCGTAGATTACTTTGCCACTTTTTAAGGGAAAAATACAATTATAATTTAAAATCGGAATCATACATTTCTTATAAATAACCTTCGAAGATTAAAATATAGTTAAAATCATATTTCTATCGTAGAAAATTTTCCATGGTACTGGTATTCAAAAAGCGTGTCAGTATGGTTTGAAATATACTAGGTGTTAAAGTTCACGCATTTAAGTAATGTTTCGCCGGCGTATATTTACCGGTCTAACCTAACATAATTATGGTCATCTTACATGAAATAGACAAAATAGTACTCGTTTTTGTCTCACTCCGGTCGCGATACATGGCCGATTAAGCGTTCTCGTTGTATTAGGTACTAATATGTAAAATTGCTTTGATTCTATGCAAGTAACTAAAAATTTTGTTCTCCCTAATAAGTATATACAAAATTCCTGGTAGGTACACAGACCTAGTTACTGAACGTTTAGGGTAGTGGAACCTGACAACATTTGAACTCCAACCCTTCCCCTCCGCAGTCGGTGCACACTGAATCCCACGTGCTTGTGTTCGGCGGGCGAGCGCGCGACCTGCGGGCGGAGGGCGCCGCGCGCCAGCTCGTGCGGCTGGCGTGCGGCGGGCTGGGCGTGGACTCGGACACCGCCTGGCTGGAGCACCACACCGCGGCCGCCGCGCGTGCCGCCGCCGGCGCGGTGCTGGACCTGGCCACCAGGACGGCTCGGGGCGAGCTCACCAACGGGTAAGTCGACGATACTATCAGCGATGCAAACTAAAATAGGACTACACGTCACACAAACGACAAATTGTACGGCAGCCCGCACAACATTTTCTCGACAACTTTTTAAAATATTTTTTTTCATACAAAAATTGAATTTAAAAAACGTTATAATGTTGATAAATTCATGTTACATAACCAAATATATACCTATTCGTAATACATGACAATTCAATAACTCCAACCATTTGTGAGTAAATCGCAAGTTTCAATTTCATTTGTAGGTGAACCATACAAACAGGATTTTTCCCAGACCAATGGGTATTACTATGTAATAGATAAACATAAGCAACTCCGCGACATGCAAAGTTTCATTAAAATCATTAGAGCCGTTTTGGGGGAAAAATAATAATTTCAGTTGTTGTTGTATGACAGCTACTCTCCGGTTTGACGGTACGAAGAAACTTTTGATAATCCCTCGATTAAATAATTTAAAACTTTTCTAAATTTAGTCCCAATCTTTTCTTTTTTATTATTTGTTTGTGTACCTAAGCAATACAATAAATAACTCATTTATTCACTCGGTTTTTCGGTATGTTTGAATGATATAGAACACATTTTTTCTAACATATTTAGGTTTTTCTTGCACTATTCCACAATTAATGTAAATAAAACAAAAATTTGTTTATACTGCAACCGGTTTCGTGATCATCTTCAGGCAGTAGACTCTACTACTACAGTCGAGTCTACTGCCTGAAGATGATCACGAAACCGGTTGCAGTATAAACAAATTTTTGTTTTATTTACATTAATTGTGGAATAGTGCAAGAAAAACCTAAATATGTTCAGTTCAGTGTTCCACCAAGAACCTACTATCGCAAGCATACAATACATTTTTTCTATTTTGTTTCTATTTTTACAAAAATTCGCGATAACAATACTTCCTCTACCCTACGTACGACAGGGTCGAGAAAGTGAAAAATAATTAAACTCCTCATAATTGTAAAGCTTTCTAAAGCCTTTGTTTTCCAGACTAGCTGTTTTCCGCGGTTTCACCCGCGTTGACAACGTTTCTATGACTTTCCGAGGGTAAAAAGTAGCCTGTGTGTTAATCCAGGTCCTATTCTGTCTACCTACCAATTTCAGCCAGATCCGTTCAGTATTTTTGCGTGAAAGAGTAACAAACATACATCCATACATTCTAACAAACTTTCGCGTTTATAATGACAGGAGAGTGACTCCTGTGTGTTGGAGTGGCGACGACCGTTTCTAGTGATAGGTTCCCAAATTGTCACTTTCCAATACAAAAGCATAAACAAGTTATTTTGTTAAACAGTAGAAAGATTTAACTAAAGTTGTGACGAGTTGACGAAACTTTTCCAAGTTTGATTGTGGATGACCACGGCAATCCTGATCCCTGGACAATGATACATCCTTACAATGAATTAAAATTTCAACTAAAAAATCCCGTAAAAGAAAACCCACAATCCATATTACTTAAAACTAATATTATTATCTTATCTGGTCTTTGAGCGTCAGTGGCGTAACGGATAGGGCCGCCGCCTTCTCTCCGGGAGGTTGTGGCTCAAATCCTGCCACGTACCAATGTGATTTTGAATTTCGATCTCATATGTACGTTTATCCGACGCTCTTACGGTGAAGGAAAACATCGTGAGGAAACCTGCACACGCCTGCGGAAAAACTCGCAGGTTGTGTGTAAAGTCGACCAACCCGCACTGGGCCCGCGTAGTCGACTATAGCCCGATCGCCCTAATTCAGGGTATGCTCGAGCCCCTCGGTGGGGACGTATATGAGCTGACATAATGATCTGGTCTCATGTCTCGTATGGTCCCACAGTTTCGCGGTGGTGCGCCCGCCGGGGCACCACGCGGAGCCCAACCAAGCGATGGGCTTCTGCTTCTTCAACTCCGTAGCCGTCGCCGCCCGGATCCTGCACACGCGCCTCCGCCTGCAGAGGATACTCATTGTCGACTGGGTGAGTGCCGACTAACTGTTCACCAATACTTACTTGACCTGGAAGGCGTTCGACTGCAAACAATCTCACGTGAGGTCGAAGCTGAGAGTTATCAATCAGTGGAGTCAAACTAGTCAATAGTTGAGATGGTTTCATCAGAAACAGGTCGCCATTATTATCACCGAAAGTGGATCCGGTTAAAATGAAAGACTTCGTTCTCGCTCGTTCACTGTGACAGTGTGAGCGAGATACACCACCTCTGACTTTCACATGTAAAACTGCATGCATTCAACGACTTTCTTTTTTTTTTCGAAAGGACAAGCTTGTTGTTGGCCGTGGCGGCCTTTACAACTTCACCGGGCAGGGGAGGCGAGTACGGAAGGCACTCAATCTATTGCAAAGCAAAAAGATGCAACTGCCTAAGGGCGCCCAGGTGGGCACGGACCTCGGCTTAGGTCGTTGCTTGGACGGGGGAGGATCGGAGAGAAAACGACGACTTTCTACGATTCAATATATAAGATAATTAGTCCACCTGGAGGTGACGGGTCCAGCACTGCGTCCTCTCGCCTAGAAACTGTATTTGACATAAGGACAATTTTAACCCGTATTATTATTTTTTGATGCTGAAAGTAACGCAACAACAAAAGGTTCTTACCATGTCAGTGTGAGTGTGGCTCGCCCTCCTATACAATAGATTCTTTAGCCACACCGTGTCCGCTGTTTGCAGGACGTGCACCACGGCAACGGCACGCAGCAGATCTTCTACGAGGACCCGCACGTCCTGTACGTGAGCATCCACCGGCACGACGACGGCAACTTCTTCCCCGGCACCGGCGCCGCCGGGGAGTGCGGCGCGGGCCCCGGGCTGGGCTACACGGTGAACATCCCCTGGAGCTGCGGCACGGACCCGCCGCTCGCCGACGCCGAGTACCTGGCCGCCTTTAGATCTGTCATCATGCCTATTGCTAAGGTGAGTGATGTATGAACGAATCGATGCCAAGAGCAACCTGCGAGCATGCCTTTATTATTGGTGTAAATCTCACATGGTATTGGACTACCTGAAGAATGCCACAGTTGATATTTATTTTAAGAGGAAACGCGGGCGCCATTTTTTCCATACAAACGTAGTCCCCCGTTTCCTCCCTGGACAATTGAGCAAAAATGTTTTTTTCATAAAACCTATGTCTACCATGGCCATGCACCTATGTTTTGTTTTTTCCCATATTCTAATAATAAGAGGAAGTAGGAGCCTTCCAAAACTAAGGAAATTGCCCAATGAAACATCATTTTCACACACACACTAAAAAAATAATACGCAAATTAACAAAAAAAAACGAAAACATAGAGGCATAGGTAAAGCATTTTTAAAATTATTTTTAATTAAAATTTCATTATTGCTCTAGTTTTGGAGGAGGAAAAAGGGGACTACGAAATGCTGTTTTGGTTAATCTTAGTACCTATTATCGGTCTGCGCTGCTGTTCTCCCTTTCTTTTTGTATACGGAGAGGTTTGGGGGAGGGAGACAGCAACATTTTTATCAAATACCTATTCTTTAGACCGCGTTTCCTTTTAATGGCGATTATTAGTATTTTGTTATGAATTTGTTGTTTGTGTCTACGATAGGATTGGAACCACTTTAAAGTGGATAATTACGTGTTTCTATCAATACGTGCATCTGCAGCTTCTTTAGGGATCCGGATCAAGCAAAAGGAACCCTTATTGTTTCGCCTCGAAGACTATTATAGCTATCAAGCAGAAATTTGGTATGGTTGTACAAATCTGTGAGGCCTTTAACATGTGGAATAAAATCTTTTAAAAATATTTTGAGGGGACCTTCATGTAGAGTGGGGGTGAATTTTGATTATTTACGCACCCCGTTATGTGGAATAGGTATTTCAAAACTAGCGAGGGTTAGCGAGAATTTTTTTTTCGATAAATGACCCCAACCCCTGCTATTTCAGGAAATCTGAAAAGTTGTTGAAATAGTCGGGCATGTAATTAATTTAAAAGGAAAATTATCACGGCTAAGTAAATTTTCTTAGTTAAGAAATAATAGTCGACCAATTTAAGATGTGGATTTGTAACCAGTTCATATATTTTTTCATACAAAATATTCTACACCAATTACAAAAATAAGTTTGTTTTTAAAATATACATTTAACTTTTAAAATACTACAGAACCCTACTTTGAATAAATGATTATTGTTATGGAGGTATTTCTCGGATAACTTGAGCATAGTTATTTCTCTCGTCCCCCAGGAGTACAACCCGGAGCTGGTGCTGGTCTCGTGCGGCTTCGACGCGGCGGGCGGGCACCCGGCGCCGCTGGGCGGCTACCAGGTCTCCGCCGCCTGCTTCGCGCACATGACGCGCGACCTCATGCAGCTGGCCGGGGGGAAGGTGTGTAGGTCGCCAGGCGGCGCTATTGAGCGAGACGACAAACGTAGTGCAGCAATGTTGCACACACACCACTTTATTACAGACCGACTGAAACTAAATTTTCAGCCGAAACAGAATTTCGGCTTTTGATGCGGATTTCGCTAATAGAAAGAGCTAAAAACGAGGAAGGTTTAAGTAAATAATTCTCCGCAAGCCGCTTGCGGTTCGCGCACCGCGGACCCTGTAGTTTCTTATAAAACAATATTCGTCATAGCGGGTTCTTTCTATCATCGTCAGTACAGAGTTATAGCACCGTTTGTAAGCGTCCGGATTGGTGTGAAGAATTTGGGTGGGAGCCCCTATAACTACATAAACCTATCTAACAGCATAAATAACGAAAAAAAATATATTTTAGGTTTTTCACGCAAGTTTCGGTAGGACCGAAGTTATGGTAGATTTTTAGCGGAAACTTCGCTCAGTTACAAACTACTCAGTACACATTTACTGAAGTTTACTACACATTACTGACAACTTTATGAAGGTAAGTAAGCATTACTGACGATTTCATGAAGTTTAGTACACGTTACTGACAACTTTATGAATTTTAGTTAACATTACTGACGACTTCATGGAGTTTAGTACACATTACTTACGACTTCATGCTTAACTGCGCCTGTCACCCTGCCGCACAAGTGTCTATCACTGAACATTTAATTAATTGTCAATTAGTCCGTTCAAGTATCGAGGCGTTAGGTGGCGAGGACACAACTTTAGGAAAAGTCTAGCTATCTCACTGAAAGTAAATATTTCAATTGATTCGTTTTACTTTCCCCAAGCTCTCCAGTGTCCGGACGTAAAGTCACCATGTTGGTTCACGGAGGTGCACTTTCGCGATACTCCCTCTCTGTCTAACATACATATTTATACTTGTCTCCTGTTAAACCACTGTCCAGGCCATTTTAAGTTTGTTTTGTATGAAATCGGGAATCTAGTTTTTTATATGTGATCTACTTTTTTTTAATTTTTTTATTCATAATCAATTAGAACCGTGTAGACGGTTGTTTTGTATGACGCCGGGGATATTTTATATGTGAACTACTTTCTTAAATAAAAGCATTGTGTGTTGTCGGGACAGGTGGTGCTGTCGCTGGAAGGCGGGTACGACCTGCCGGCCATGTGCGACGGCGCGCAGGAGTGCGTGCGCGCCCTGCTCGGCGACCCGCTGCCCGCGCCCCCGCCGCACGAGCTCGCGCGCAAGCCCTTTCCCCGCGCGCAGGAGGCCTTGAACCATGTCATAGCGGTGCAGTCGGCCTACTGGCCCACGGTGAGCCCCATCATTATTAGCTTGGGTGTACACCTGTGTATATCATAAACAGGGCCGCAAGAAATAGGCCCTTTCTCTCTTATCGTGTGGCACAATTAACCGTGCTATCCAAGGGATAAACGGCGGTTGCCTGGTGTTGCACTTAGCATCACCCGGGGTCACGGTAGGGCATTTAGATTTACACCTACGGACGTGTGCAACGCGACCTTCATACACATCTGTAATCAGATGCACAGGTTTCCTCACGGTGTTTCCCTTGACCGTTAAAGCAATCGGTAAGTATATGTACGTAAGTTTAGAAAAACTCATTGGTACATTGGAAGTCCGGATTTGAACCCGGGACCTCTGGTTAGAAGGACCGAGTCGTTACCCGTTGAGCCACCGACGCTTTTTTTTGCAAGAAATAGTAGTAAGAAGTATAATCCTTGTTTAATTTTCGGTGTTGTGATCTGTATGTACAGCCATGAATAGAGTTTTTTCTATTCTAAATAAATAAATCTTAATTGTACAAAAGAAATATATTTACAGAAAACATGAACCATTTTAGTGAACTTACTGACCTTCGAGTGAGTCTTTTAGCTAAAATGTTAGGAGCTGGTCACTAGGTTGGATGCGAAGCGTCTACTCATGGTCGTTGATTTTTTGCTAGAGCCAAGAGGCTGACTCTCGCGTTATACTCGTGACCGGGTGCTGTCCGTGTGAACTGACCTACTCTTGTCAAAGGCATCATTTTAATATATTATTTTTCGTGTCATATTGTTTTCATGTTCTAATGACATAATTTGTTTTATATCAGGGATTGGATTATGACGTTATTAACTAATTATTGTTTATTTCTTTATTTTTCACAAATAACATAATGTAATTACTATTTTATGACTATCAGAAAGAGTAATTTGCATCCATTTTGAATAATGAGGCGCGATGATCAAGTCGCCTAATCGCGTAAGGAGCTTCGTGGCAGCGCTATTTGTTTAACCTAGCATGGCCTAGTGGCCAGTAATGACGGTACCTTCACCAGATACGTTTTAATACTTACCACGATCTCCTTGCTAGCAAATTCAAGACTCATGTCAAAAATGCATGGTGCTCTAGAGGATATTATAAAATATTAGATTATGTAAATGACAAAGATATATATATATAGATTCTATAACAAATATCATTACCTGAGACTGTAATCTGGATCATGACATTATGTAATAGACAATAAGTATTTTTTGTTTTTTTCTGACTATTTAAAAGTGTGTCTCAGAAACTATTTAAAATAAATTATTTTGATTTGATCGTTCTCCAGATTGTGACTGCATAGCATTCCTTTTGCTTAGCGTAGTCGGGAGAAAACATTATTGTTTTTATTTTGATTTCAAATAACAATATTATTTCTGTTCTATTAGTCCAAATGTTTTTTGTGGTTATACGTAAGTGAATTCCTTGGTAATCGGCCTGCTCTGGCATGCGATAATGATAATGAAAATCATCAAATCAGCGCCAAAAGACGTCCACTGCTGGACATAGGCCTCTCCCGAGCAGGGGTTTGCCACCACGCATGGCAGGCGGGTTGGCCATGGCAGTGTTCAGTGTGGTGGCACAGTACCGGTTTGTTCCCTTCGTTGCCTTTTACGACACCCTCGAGAAGAGATGGGTTGGCGCTAGTGTAGGGGCTAGGGCCGCCCCGCAGGCGTGAGTACATTGCTAATCATAGGTTCGTCCGCAGCTCAAGCGGTACAACTCGCTGGTGGGCACGTCGGCGATAGAGGCGGGCCCCGCGGTGGCCGCCGCGCGCCTGGGCAGCCTGCAGACCGAGCGCGACGCGGCCGACACCGCCGCCGCCATGGCGACGCTTTCTATGCACATGCAGTGAGTTCAACATTGTTCACTTTACTTGGCTTTACTAGCTCAGCTAGCTACCGTGGCCTTTTGCACCACTTCAAAAATGTTCTACGGGCACTGTACAGTTGTACACACTGGTCGCACACATCTGTCCGCCGCATTGCGATGCAATTATTAGAACAACACCCTGTACCTAAATGTGCATGTGTCTTCCACGACCCTTCGACTGTTATATTTTTATAATAAATGTATTTTCAAGCGACTTCCAAAAAGGAGGAGGTTCTCAATTCGACTGTATGGTTTTTTTTATGTGTTACCTCAGAACTTTTGACTTGGTGTACCGATTTTGATGATTCTTTTTTTTATTGAAAGCTAGTGCTTTCCCTGTGGTCCCATATAATTTTTTTTAAATCGGTGTAGTTCTTTATAAGAAAATAAACAAAAACCAAAAAAAAAGACAAATTGTTCGATGTTGTTGCGATGGAAGTCGGTTTTTTAACGTGTTTAGCATTTTCAATTATTAATGTTGAGTAGGTTCCTCTGGTATGAAAGCGGTGCGGGGCGAGGGGTGCGGAGGGTGCTGCTACGTCAAATGTCACCCTCCCGCACCCCGCACAGCTTCCATACCGCAGGAACCTACTTAGTCAAGCGTATACCATGAAAACCACTTAAAATTTCCATTACATAACATTCTAAACAGTGCTCATCGACAGTGATTAAATTAAGTACTTAGTACATTCGCCTTTTGCAGATCACCGGACAGTTCAAGGTCTGTGTCCGAGGAACCGATGGAGCAAGACGAGGGCAAGTGAGGGTCGATCATCGTCCCCCCGGGGTCGGCCAGCGCGCACTAGCTCCTCCCGTCACGTGTCGAGTTCATGAGTACAGGAGCAAAGTTCATTACTACATTGTGAATAAAAAAACGTGTCAAATTCATGAGCGAAGTTCACACGTTTGGAATTCGTGGGAACACGTGTAAACTGTTTGTACATGGTACACGTGCACGTGCAGAGATAATGGAAACACGTGCAATATCGCCGGGCGCACACTCTTTAGGATGTAAGTTTTGTGAATTTATTGGGGTCTAAAAGACTATAATATGTACTGTTGAGGTCGAATCGAGGTGGGACCCGCGCGACTTGTAAATAGTTTTTTTGTATGAAATATAATATAAATAATTGTATAACAACACTCAACATTCCCCGCGCCTCGCCGCGGACCTGCTAGTTAAAGAACGTTTTGCGAACGCGAGTGCCATCTCCTAGTTAGGATACTCGAATCTTCACGCGTTTTGTAATAATACTGTTTTCTATTCTTATGTTTGTGTAATTTATATATCGTGGATGGATAGTTATTCGGGGCCCAGGGCGAGCGCCTCTCGTCAAATATATGAAAATTATTTATTAAGATCGTTAATTAGTGTGATGATATATTTTGTGGTTGATAATGATAAGTTAAATTATGAAAAGAATTTATGTATATTTATGAAAAAATATGATAAATTATATATTTGAGTAGTTTAATGTTAGATGTTTTGGGTCGTTTTTCTGATTGATATTGTCATTATTTGTATCTACTATGAAAATGAATGTTATGTTTAGTAAGTAAATATAATTAAAGTGTTTGTGAACTTGTTCACGTCGCGTCAGTATCAAACAGAGGGCGGCCTGTTCGAGTGGCCGTGAGCCTTGTCTTCTCTCTCGTGCGTCGCGTTGTGCACTCAGCGACCAGTCCGTCTTGCCAGTGCCAGCGAGTGTTGTGTGCGCGACATTCCAGCTATGTACTGATGCATTGCTAGGCAACCGCTACTCAGCTCTCGGGATTTAGGAAACGAAAATTTAATTTTCTAAAGAACCACTTAGTTATTGATTCCACGTTGTTAATGTCCTTCGCGTGTCCTTCGTCTATGTAAGGGACACTATGAAGGAGATTTTTGGCAGTATATTTGTCTCTTACTCACTTGGAGTATTTTGCAGCTCTCTCCCGCTCTGCGGCGGAAGGGCCGACTCGCGTTCTGTGAATCTAACTTTTATATAGTAAGAAATAAATTTTAAAATATAACATTTTTATAAAACAATTTGTATAAGAACATTGTAAACGAAACGTGTCCTGCCAAATACTTTATTTCTGTAAGTCGCGTTGTATGTATAGAAATATTACATTATAAATGAATAATTGTTCGGTGTAATTCATAATGAATTTAGTTAATACTTAGAGTTTTATGTGTAGATGGTAAAATTAAGACAAATCTTAATTTGAAAGCTTTAAAAAAATAGTTAATATAATGTGTACAAATATATTAAACTTAATATATGATATACGAAGCTTTTAAGCATATTATAAATATATATATATAGGAATATGTTGTACGTAAGAGTAGGTGCGACATCAGGCCCGAGGTCGCGACCGTGCGACCGTACGACCGTACGACCGTACGGCCGTGCGGCCGGGCGGCGGAAACTCACCGAATCGGTTACTAAGCAGAAGCTTGTACTGCTCATGAGGCTGAACTACTTTCGTTCTGGAACTTTGCTGAAATCAAAAGTAATGTTGACCAATAGTAGTTAATGCACCAAGGGAATAAAGCAGGGTGTTACGTCGCAGGCGGGCATGACGCATGCGCGATGCGCGTAACAGCGTAGCGAGGGACTCGAGATAAGTCCCCAACGAAGCGAGAGAGTCGAGTGAAGCGGGGGGTTCAGGCCGCCACGCTTTATTCCAGAGGTGAATGCTCTACTCTCACACCTACTGCGAGGCACTAACAAGCCAGGCCACATAAATCTAAACTAATATTGTAAGGAGGTAAGGTTTTTTCATTCTAATTCAGGGTAGGCTCGAGCCCCTCGGTGGGGACGTATATATGAGTTGATGATAATAATAATAAAGGTTTGTACCAATATGTTTGTTTATATGAAGGGGGTAATCTTCAAAAGTTCTCTTCCGATTTTAAAAATTCTGTCACCAATAGTTAGAGAGGAATTTCAGGATGGACAAAGACTAAATTAACTGCGTTCACTCTCGATATCCACGGGGGCGAAGCCGCGGGCAACAGCTAGTAATAACTAGAATAATACCAAACACTGTCATTAGTTCCACATTCTTTGCAATTGTGTCTTTTTTGTTATAGCCAGCTTGATTTTTGAATAAACTCTCTTTACAAAGCTCAGATCAAGAAATAAGCTCTATTGATCTGAGTTACAGTTGCCCTTATGCTAAGAGTTTTCATACGAATTTTACCGTTCCAAATTAAAATCACATTACATCCCTCCGAGCTCCGGGAGTTTCTCTCTCTCTTAGGCTATAATGCCTTGCTTTACGTTGAGATTGTGTGATATATAATTATTGGTCATTGTCGAGCAGGTGGTGTGAAAAACCCAAACTTTATATGTGCCTATGAGAACTTTGTGTTTCAGCAAAATTGTAGAACAAAAGTAGCTGAGGCTTGTTTTTAATTACATTCAACCAACCGCAACCCTATATTTGTAACTGAAGTGTTTGTCAGCCACCAACGCATTTTGCGGTTCACTTCCCGTAACTTGAGTGCATCGGACGCATTGGACGTGTTGTCTTGTATGTATACCAAAGATTGTAGATCCGGCATTCTATTGTGTACGAGGACAAATAATACTTCCTTGGTATGTATTTTTTTAATATTTGATCTCTCTAGGTGTGATCATTTACAAAACTGGTACTAGATACTAAAGTACTTTAAATAAAAAGAGCATTTTGAATTTATTTCAAATGTGCCTGTGTACACGTAGGCCCAAAGCTTACAAGTGTGACTCACCTGTACGACCTTATTTAATGTCGTTTTCAAATAATGTATCCATTGTTTAAACAACGGGTGCTCTCTCTCTCTTGTAATGCTAGCACAAAACTTGTGGAAAATTTCGAACAAATTTTCTATTTTATAAATCTTAACAACGAATGTTGTAGTTTCGACAATGAAACCTGAAATCTTGATAACTTCCAATGTAACGAATAATGAGCTTTTAGTTGAACAGAGTTTAGAATGCAAATTATCTTTTCAGTCATTTGTTGTGACTTTTTGAGGAATTATCGCCTGTTGCCCCCGCGGTTAAGTACCGACGTTAAATATTCTCTCTGTGCAGGTTTTTTGCACATTTTTAAGTGCTAAGCGACCGGTCGAATTCTCGTTTCAAAGGAACCCTGCAATGGCGGCGTGGTCCCGTTTATCGCCTCCTGTTGGACATTAAATAATTTGTTCTATTTTTCAAGGGTTGAACTCGGCATTTCTGTTTTGTGCGGCAAATGTGGTCATGCTGCCAGTGTTGGCAACACATCACAGAAAATGGGCGTGGTGTGTTGTAACGTTTGAAAAGATAAAATCGCCACGGACTACATTATTGCAGTCCGGCTTCCCTACGAAACCAAATCCCGTCCCCTTTCCGTGATGTGTGGCGTGTTGTGCGAAACAGTCTAACTACTAATGTCGGTCGTCGTGTGGCATCTGTCTGGGTGTGTGTGTGTGCGTGTGTGTGTGTGTGTGTGTGTGTGCGCGTGCCGGGATGCGCTCGCGCAGCGCGCTCCCCGTACGGTAAACAGAGTTAAACAAATGTTGTGTCTTTGAAAATTTTATTGTTAAATTGGAATACAGATGAAAATAATTAAATAAATGTATATATATTTGGAAATACAACTGCATTTTATTTATTTTTTCGTATTTGATTGCAAAAAGTTTTTTTTACAAGGATTTAAATCTGATGAAATTTTATCAATTATAACTAAGATAACTTTATTTGCACAGAAAACATAATTACACTTCAGTTCTTAAACATATGATTGGTTGATGAATTCCCTTTATCCATTACAATTCTATGATATCTACACGACATTTATGCTATATTTTATTTTTACAAGCATCTATAATGATCTTTTCCGGAATTGAAAAAAAAATCATTCAAACTTAACAGTTTTTTATTCTCTGGCAATACTTATTTATGCCACTGCCAAGTAGTACGACCCATTGTAACATGAGCTCAAGATTGTACCACGAAGCGAAGCTGAGTGGCACAATAGACAGCACGAGTGTAACAATGGCTAATTGCGTGCAGTGGCATACAATATTTTTCTACGACCATGAAATAAATAAAATACATTGAAATTTCATCAATCATTTTTGAAGCCAAAGCCATATAAATATTTAAAAAGTTTCATTGTAGTACAGTGGTCTCGTTGTGATTATTTTTTTTATCCACAATTGATAAACCCTTGGCATTATCTTACCTGATGGTAAGTGACGATGACGCCGAAGATGGAAGCGGGCTTACCAAGATTCCCCAACGCGATGGGGATCTGGCTATCTTATCTTCAAGCCGGAACACATAAATGCTGTTAACATTAATGTTTGGCGCCAAGAGTTAGATAAAATGGTGGTAGCTAGCCAGGAGGGCTATGAAAATGCACCATTACCTACCAAACCGAGTCTTACAAAGTTGACTTCGCCGGGAATCGAACCCGCAACCTCCTGGTGTGAAGCGAATGGACTAACCATTATGCCACGGAGGCGGTTAAAACGACCTAAAATGATCTTTGTAAAACGACTTGTAGGAATGAATACTTTTGTGATATGATTCGAGGTTGTATATTAAGCAAATTACCAAATGGGAGTAGAAAAAATATTATAAAACACTACACTCATAGTCATATACTCTAAGTCTTGCCGCCAAACATCAGTGTTAACAACATTGATGTGTTCCGGTCTGAAGATAATATAGCCAGTTCTCCATTACGTTGGGGAATCTTGGTAAGCCCGCTTCTATCGGCATCTTCGTCACTTACCATCAGGTAAGATGATGCCAAGGGCCTACTAATTGTGAATAAAAAAAGGTATACAAGTTTAAATCCTTAATATGACCATTTTTGCCTTGGATAGACTTTGCGTTTTTTAAAGTAATTGGTTTTTGTTTAAAAAAAAACGGCCAAGTGCGAGTCGGACTAGCACTCCGACGGTTCCGTACCACCCAACAAAACTACATAGAATAATTACAATGATACCTATTCACATTGCGAACAAAATACATCACCGCGAGCGTCAAAAATATGCTTTTTTATCATTCAATTAGGACTCCTTAGCGCGAGTACGACTCACACACACTTGGCTTGACAAATTTAGTATTAGTACTATAATCACGCCAAGTTTCACGCTTTTCAAGTTTTCGTTTCAAATTTCAAACGTTAATATTAAATATTGCCAGTTTAAAATAGCTTTGAAATTCACTTAATTTGCACCTTAATTATTGTATGCATTACTTGTTTTACTATAATTTTTCGATGTTTACCTGGTGAAGTTACTATTGGCGCGAGCCGAGCGTGCCACCGCCGCCATTGCTGCCGCGGCACGCTTGGCTCGCGCATTGTTACAAACTCAACATAACGTTGCTCCGCTCCGTACCATCTTATACAGGGTCTTAACAAAGGTATGCACTTATTTTTAACTGCAGCTTGTACTCATGAAACTGAACAACTTTCCCCTAGAAACCCTTAGTCAATTCGCAAAAAAAAAAGAACTTCCATACAAATTGATCAGCTGGCGAGCAAACTTTATATGGAAGTCAAAAAAATTTTTTTGCGAATTGTTCATGGGTTTCTTAGGGAAAGTTGTTTAGTTTTATGAGTACAAGTTCCAATTAAAAATAAGTGCATACCTTTGTTAAGACCCTATATACTACCTACAGTCCGTCGTGACTCGCGTCTGTCCAATGATAGTGCAAACATCATCATCATCATCATCAGTGCAAACATTAATTTTAAACGTGCTATTGCAATCATTCACAATTGTAACGCAAGTCATCTGGGAGCTACTTACTTTTAAAGTTCAATTTCACTCTTTTGAAGTTTCACGTTTCACGTGCAGATTTTCTTGTTCGCCATAAATAGGGTGGTAAATAGGCAAATGACAAATAGGCGAGGGCTTACCACCGTCGTCACGAGTTTGTCAATTACCCTTACACTCTTATATCATATTACATTACACGACGTTTTTCAATACAGTTGTGAGAGAACGGGAAAAAAATACATACAGTGGAACATAGAACCTCCTACTTTTTTAAATCGGTTAAAAATATAAAAAAATATCAAAGTTAATTTTACGTATTCACAACTAAAAAAAAATCATACTAACAAAAATAGGCAGTGCATACAGTAAACTGGCATATAAAGTTCCACTTTTCAAGCAAGTGTATTGAAAAAATATTACTTAAATTATACAAGTATACCTACTTACTTACATCTAAATTCGTATAAAATGTTGTTATAAAAATATTAACTTTATATTAAAATTACATAACAAACTTAAGTAATTACCTTTACTTATGTCATATTATATAGGTATCATATCGTAGCTTTTCATTATCAGTTTATCACAATAGGCTATTTTACAGTACAAAAAATAAATTAAAAAACACTACTCAATAAACAGCATTTTTCTACAATAGCAAAAACACTTACTCATTTGAAAAACTAAAGACAGCAAATTAGTTCGTTAAAGACTATGGCACTTATGACGTCACACACAATGTCAGCAACGCGAACAATTGCAGAACAAACTTTCGTTTTTGACAGTTAAAAAATAGATACTCAAATGACTTGTAGTAAAATACCGTATTGCACAAACCAATGACCAACGTACAATATGTGCGTTGCATTCCCTCCTAAATTTTGGATTTCTAAACTAGGGGAACTTATTAAAAAAATAACCTTAAGTCGTTTAGAAGCTGTGCCGCACAAATTAAAAAAGAGCGAAAGGTCAGTTTAAGTGTACATATGTACATAGCCGGCTCCAATAGCGTTAAGGATGCACCTTCCGTCCACTACTTCAGGTAGAGATTAAAGAAGTTGCTTCTGGAGAGACGATTCACAATTATATGATGTGAGAGAGAAACAAAAGTGTAGCCTAGGTAGGTACGTAAAGTGTCCGCAGTGTTACGAGTCATTATATTATTATTATTTGTTGTAGGTATATTGATAATTTCCTTTCAAGCCTTTCTACTTTGAATATAAAATTTTCATTTCCTGTAGGTACAATATAACGTGTCGACGCGAGTGATAGTGTATCCGAATTACAAATTTTACGTTCAACGTCAGGATCTCCGAAAACTAAAAGAAACAAACTCAAACAGGATAGCATGCTGATCTAATTATTGGACACCACATCTATTACAATCAACTAATATATATAAATAAATAAATACCTGTTGGAGGGGGCCAAGATGAAGTAACAAAAATCACATCTCAACTTGGTAGCATTCACCAAGTTGTAAAGGTGGCACTAGTAAATGACAGTATGATTATAAGACAGCCTGGTGGCTGCCATCTAATGTTTAAAGATATAATTTATACCCTTGGATACAGCTCGATTAATCTTAGCTATACCGTGCCTGAACATCAATTGATCACAATCAAGTGGGATCTCGCTGACCTCATCCCGAAAGACGAGTGCAAATTAGTTTAGTTGAATTAAAGAGTACAAAAATACCTACAATCATTAATCACCATTCGTGGTTAGGGCTGATTGTAAGGACCATTGTCGTGATGTTAATCAGTGTAGTAATATTTTGGCTTGTAAAGAAAAATAAATTGGCTCATAGAATAGTTAAAGACATAAGGGAATGGGCATCCGATCCATTACCAACAAGTGATCAACACCCTCCTCTATACAATCCTAAGCATTAACAACTACACCCACCACATCTATTCTTTCGTATTAAAGTAAAACTTAGGAGCATCTTATTATATTTATATGATATATAATGTTAAAACAAAGAAGCAAATATATTATTTTTTATATGTAAAACAAGCCATTTTACCCAAGATGTTCATTTAGCAACCCGAGCCGGTACGCGAGGGCCGATAGTCATGTCAAGAGTATAATATCACTTTCGTGTGTTTTGTAATTGCTGAGAAAAATCGAGATCCTTGCGACCAGTTTCCAATGCCTCCTTAAAATGCTGTATACGAAGCGAGGACTACATTTTTGTGGACCTAAAATTCTTCGCGGAGAGAAAATACTTTTCGGGAATTGTGAAAAACATGTAATTACTATATACGAAGCGAGGGCCACATTTTTGTGGGCCTAAAATTCTTCGAAGAGAGAAAATACTTTTCGGAAATTGTGAAAAACTTGTAAAGAACTTTATACGAAGCGAGGGCCACATTTTTGTGGGCCTAAAATTCTTCGCGGAGAGAAAATACTTTTCGGAAATTGTGAAAAACTTGTAAAGTACTCTATACGAAGCGAGGGCCACATTTTTATTGGCCTAAAATTCTTCCTAAAGAGAAAATACTTTTCGAAAATTGTGAAAAACTTGTAAAGTACTCTATACGAAGCGAGGGCCACATTTTTGTGGGCCTAAAATTCTTCGCGGAGAGAAAATACTTTTCGGAAATTGTGAAAGACTTGTAAAGTACTCTATACGAAGCGAGGGCCACATTTTTGTGGGCCTAAAATTCTGGGAAGCCAGTGGGAAATCATTGGCACAGCCTTCCATAAAGTTATGACTCCAAGCAACATCATCCACTCATTTGCTAAATGTGGTATCTTCCCGTTCGATAGACATCGATTCACAGACGAAGACTTTCTTCCAAGTTCAGTCACTGATCGCCCCTGCCCAGACTGTTTACCCCGTGCATATGATACTGAAACAGTCCCGCCTACCTCGTGCCCAGACAGTCCCATGATGCGTACCACGCAACACATAGCTCCTGTAGCAATGCCGGATGCATCAATGGAACCAAGCACGTCGTGCTCAGAAAGTCATACGACGACCACGCAACACACAGATCCTGTAGCAATGCCGGGTGCTTCAATGGAACCAAGCACGTCGTGCCCAGAAAGACTTGTGCTGCATACAACGACCACGCAACACACAGCTCCTGTAGCAATGCCGGAAGCTTCAATGAAAACAAGCACGTCGTGCCCAGAAAGTCCTATGGTGCATACGACGTCCACGCAACACACATCTAATGTATCATTACGGGATGATTTAATGGAACCACGTACGTCGTGTGCAGAAAATCCTATGATGCATGTGACTACTGCACAACTTAAAGCTCCTGTGTCGGAGATTTGCGTGTCGACTCCAGTAACACTTGCCAAATTAGCTTCTGCTGTGGTTTCAAGATTGATAACTTCTGAGCAACAACCAGATGTAATGAAGCTGCAACACCCAAAGTCACGTGAATTGTGTTCGAACAAGCTTGTTGACCCAGAAATTGCAGCTCAACATATATATGCACCAAAAGACGCACGGGAACTAAATTCAGCTATAACACAACATGCAGTGCAGACAGCTGTCATTCAAAGTCCATTAAAATCGGTACAGAATACTTTTATATCTCCTTTCGATTTCAGAAATCCGATCAAAGCTGGACCAAGGCAAACAAACAGAAAGCGCAGGAAAGCCGGACGCAGCCTGATTGCTACGGATACACCGGAAAAGCTTCAATTAGAGCAAGAGAAGATTGCTTCTAAAAAGAGAAAAGAAGTAAAAAAGAAAAAAGTAAATCGCAAAGTGTTGCAAAGTGAAGATGAAGAAGAGGAAGAGGAAATAGTTTTAGCAGATTCTGACAGTGATTGGGATGAATTCGAAGAACAAGCAGATATTGACGAAGAAGAAAATATGATCATTCTAACTGAAAAATATCTACAAAAACCACTTACCCGTCGGCCTCGTGAAGGTGAATACGTGTTGGTCGAGTTTGCAACAAAGAAACGTAAATCTTGGTATATAGGGAAAGTATTGGACGAAAGGAATGATGATTTGGAGTATTACATATCTTTTCTTCGATACAAACATAAAAAAATTGTTCTGCCTGATAAACCTGACCTTTCTTTGATAAAAGAAAATGATATTAAATTTATTTGCCCAAAGCCTTCGATGGAAGGCAGTTCTTCAAGGCCGTTTTATAAATTTTCAATTGTATTTTCTGGTATGAACATGTGCTAAAATGTGATCCAAAATTTTGTGAAATTATTTCTAATTATTAGCTAGTAGATAATACCTACCTAAAGGTATTTAAATTTAGGTAAACCTGGGAGTATGGCTGTTGAGTGTTTAATTCACAAGTCTAGAAAATATTTTATTTTGTATTTTTTTGTGCTAAAATGTGATTCAAAATTTTGTGATAATTATTTCTAATTATTAGTCAGTAGATAATACCTTCCTATAGGTAATTAAAGTTAGCTAAACCTAGAAGTATGGCTGTTGAGTTTGTTTAATTCACAAGTCTGGAAACTATTTTATTTTGTATTTTTTGGGCTAAAATGTGATTCAAAATTTTGTGATAATTATTTCTAATTATTAGGTAGTAGATAATACCTACCTAAAGGTATTTAAATTTAGGTAAACCTAGAAGTATGGCTGTTGACTTTGTTTAGTCTAGAAACTATTTTAATTTGTATTTTTTTGTGCTAAAATGTGATTTAAAATTTGCAGGAAGAAGTCATTTTTTTTATTTTATTTTATTTATAACAATAAAGCATTTCCAATCCTTATCCATTTTTAATTTTTCCTATTAGCCCCTGTGTAGGAGGGTGTAGTAGCCACTATGTACAGGTCTTAGAACACAGTGGCTCGATTCCTACGTAACCACTGTGAACTGTTAGAGCCACTGTGTACTAAGGGGTACTAGCCACTGTGTACAGGTCGGTGTACACTTTTACGATTTTTAAAAAAAGTCGGGTATCTCTTTTTTGGTGAAAGTTATAGCAAATCTGTTTGCCACATATGAAAGTTTAATAATGAACTGTGCTTTGTGCTTGCAACAGCTATTTCAGAGATTTATATTTTTCATGAAACAGCCTGTTGAAAAAATCCGAGCCACTGTTCCCTCCTTGACCCTACTCTATACGAAGCGAGGGCCAAATTTTTGTGGGCCTAAAATTCTTCGCGGAGAGAAAATACTTTTCGGAAATTGTGAAAAACTTGTAAAGTACTCTATACGAAGCGAGGGCCACATTTTTGTGGGCCTAAAATTCTTCGCGGAGAGAAAATACTTTTCGGAAATTGTGAAAGACTTGTAAAGTACTCTATACGAAGCGAGGGCCACATTTTTGTGGGCCTAAAATTCTTCGCGGAGAGAAAATACTTTTCGGAAATTGTGAAAGACTTATAAAGTACTCTATACGAAGCGAGGGCCACCTTTTTGTGGGCCTAAAATTCTTCGCGGAGAGAAAATACTTTTCGGAAATTGTGAAAGACTTGTAAAGTACTCTATACGAAGCGAGGGCCACATTTTTGTGGGCCTAAAATTCTTCGCGGAGAGAAAATACTTTTCGGAAATTGTGAAAGACTTGTAAAGTACTCTATACGAAGCGAGGGCCACATTTTTGTGGGCCTAAAATTCTTCGCGGGGAGTAAACACTTTCCGGAAATTGTGAAATAGTTTTAGTAGATAGTTTTTAGTATAATTATATTCAGCGTTGTTGTATTGACTTTATACAATAATACGTAACTATCAATAGGAGCTGTCGTTTTACTTAATGGAAGGACCCACATTACAAGGCGACCCTGCCAGTGCTGCCTGGCGTAGCCGTAGCTGGGGCAGCGCAGTGCAACACGTAGAAGAGACAAGAATAGCAACAAGAAGACGAACAGTACTTACTGGTGAGTCAGTTGGAAAATATGGAGCCTAATGAAGGGCGGAGGATGGCTACGCATGGTGTTACATGCCGGAGTTGGTGCCGGGCGCTGTTGGTGTCGTGTGACCGTCGACGCGGCCGTTGGTTTTGCTGGGCGCTGGGAGTGGTTCCTCTCCTTTTTCCTGCCCTACTTCAGAATGGTTGATGCCGGATGGACAGTCAAGTAGCGGCAGATGTAAGGAAGAAGCGATCGCTGTGCGCGAGGCGCGGGAGTTAAGTGCCACAGACCCCCAAATATTAGCTTTGTAAGCACTTGCAACACAGCAACTCGTAGAGCTGCTGTCTAACCATTTAATTAGTATGTAGGCTAGCTATAATTGTATTTTAGCCGAATATTCTCTTGGATTGTCACTCTTTTCAATTGTCTTAATAAATTATTTTCATAAAGACTTCGCATCTCAGTAACTTAACTCGGGCGGTGTATAGGATATTTTGAATAGGGTTTTTGAATAGGATATTGCAGAATACACATAATGAAAATAATAACATTAAAAATGTTGATAAAATAATGGATTCTAAAAAAGGAATTTTATATGTCAAAGCAATCGAATCCTACTAATATTATAAATGTGAAAGTTTGTATGTATGAATGTTTGTTACTCTTTCGCGCAAAAACTACTGAACGTCTGGCTTAAATTTGGTAGGTAGACAGATTAGGACCTGGATTAAAACATTGCGGTTCGCGCATTGCGCACCCTCGCAGACAGTCATAGAAACTTGGTCAACGCGATCGAAGCCGCTGGAAAAGTCTAGTATAAGTATAAACTATGAATCTTCATCGACATTATCGCGAGCCGAGCTGTCGAAATACATAATTTCTTTATGTTATAATAATGGCATTAAAGAAGTAGTAATATTCAAGAGATATTTAACAGCTAAATACCTTCAAAAACAAATGTCATAAAGGATGTACAAAGAATAAGTTGTGAAAATGAAAAGAAGTTCATTATGAATGATTTTCCATGGCGACCCTGCCCTAGAACTATACCACCAAGGAGGAGCAGTGATTGTCACTCAAACTGCCTCAGGAGGAAGCAATAATGCTGTCATATCCCAAAGCCAGACGGACACCGTGAACGCGGTGTAATTTTTCATCGCGGCATGCATCGCGCTAGTTATGTTGGGACTAATCGTATATTTCTATAAACGTGGCCACGGACAATGGATGCAGCAGAAAATCAATAAAAACAATGTGCGCAGAGTCATTGATGCCAATGTTGTGTAGCAGAGCTGAGTATGTGCGTGTGAAGTAACTTCTAATTTGGTGAAGTTTTGCTAATATTATGTGTGTATGCCATTTTTTTAATATATTTTTTAGATATTATGTGTATTTAAGGTACTTAAGTAATTACATTAAATGGAGGTAAGATTTATTTTTACAGTTAAAAGTCTTGCGAGAAAATATACTTAAATTGGTTCCGTCAAGACAAACTGGTAATAACTTTGAAACACAATATTGGAGGTTAAGGCGCTTTGTGCCAGCTTTGAGCAATTGATTTGTTAAAAGAAAAATTTCTTTGAAGAAATTATAGATTTGAATATGAAAATTAAGGAAATTTACTTGAATACAATTCAATACGAAAATGCCGGAGAATCAGATATTTCTACTTAAAAAACGGCGGGCGAAATATTTAGTTTAGAAACAGCAGTTAGCTTGTTACCGAAAATGTATGGTGATTGGTGACGAATCAGTTACCAAGGAGCTGATAGATGCCAAAGATTTATATAATTTATTGCTAAGTAATGATAACAGGCAGACATTCATTGATTTTATTTTATAGAAGCGAATTACAGAGAGTGCGAAAATGCGTTTAAATATCACATATTCAACTGTTGAGACTTTGCTAAATGATATGCGCACCCAATTTATTAACAAAAAAAAGTCAGAGGTGGCTTTACACAGTATGTTATCTATCACGGGCTCAAAAGTACTCAGAAATACGAGGCCGAGATAGAACAGTTATTGGATAACTCGAGAATCGCGCAAGCAGGAGACCAACAAGATGCTTACAAGGTCTTACATCCTGTAATGAAAGATACGCAATTAAACGGGTTGCAGACGGGCCTCGCGCTCCTAGCCAGCGTTTGCATATTGTGTAGTGTGTAGCTAACTTTAAATAATTAGTGTGTAGCAACGTTAATAATATCTGAATAAGCAATTTGTAACAAATGTAAGATAGATCAGATATAATAAGATTGTAGATAAACCATGTAGGAGATAAGCTATGTTTAAGTTCTTGTTTAAAAAATAGATAGGTGTTAGTAAAGAATCATTAACATCTGAAGAATGGTTGTATTGACTTGATACGATTATACCACATTACTATCAAATGAAGCTGTTGTTTTACTGCATGGAAGGATCCACACTACAATTGTTATTTCATCTCGAAACATTGTCTCCTTAAAGGACGCTATTAAAGTAGCTGAAGGTCAATGTTGCGAAAATTAACAAAATATTTTGCCATTTCAAAATAAAAGATTCGCGTAATTTTCATAGGAATTTTGTGAATAATAACCGCGGATATAAATATTAAAATCAATATAACAATTACTACGCTAAGCAGAAAATGCAGGGCACTGTCACAGATGAGATATTAGTTACACTGTATCAAGTGCGACGAGTCCTGACGTCACCGCCGACGCCGCCGCCGCCGCCGCCGCCGCCGCTCCGTCTCGCGATAACTTTTTTTTTATTCACAATTGGTAAACCCTTGACAACATCTCACCTGGTGGTAAGTGACGATGTTGCCGAAGATGCACTTTAGAGTCTAGATCTCGCGATAACCTTTAGAGTCTAGAGTCTAGAGTCTAGACTCTAAAGGTTATCGCGCCGCGCCCGCGCCGTTACGAATACGCGCGGCGCCGGCGGCGGCAGGCAGTTTTACAGACGTGGTGTGGTACTATTGCACATTTTATTTACTACATGACAAGTAAGTTTTTTGATTTGTATATCCAATAAATATAAAATGCGTTTCGTTTAGCTATTACCTTAAAAAATAAAACTTTCGTCACATTACACGCCGCTATGTGTTTTCGATAAAAACAGGGAACTGAACTTTATAATTGATACTGGTAGAACATATCCGTTTTACCTGTAAATTTGATTTCGAGGCCCAAAATTAATTTTAGTGATAACAGTGATTTTACCTTGTATGCCGCTAACGGTACGCAGTACGTATATAAGTAAGTATATCTGTACGTATGCACACTTATTCGCGAGCTATCACGCAAGCAGAGAACACAAATCAGAAACTTCAGTTAACTTCTGTTTATTCTATTTTCAACATGGGAAATTACAACACGAAGAACCAAGAGATCATTATCGCCGCTCAGACTGAAGTTACGCATCAAGTTGACGAGTTCAAGGTGAAACTGGAGATGTGTGGCGTTGTAGTAGCCACGGTAACCATCTTAGTAGCCTTATAAATTTGTTAAAAGTACCTCGGCAAGTGGTTCGGCCGACAGCTAATTACGTCGTTAGCCAGGACTATAGCAGTACAGCATCAGCAGTTCACTTCGGTGCGTACAGAACAATCACCAGTACCAGGTCCGGTACCCCCCAGCTTACCTACCAAAGTAATCCTTTCCTAGTATACTGACTACCTTTAGGTTATCTCGCAACGTTCACGAAAAAATAATTATTTTTTGGCAATTGCGTGTTGTTATGACCATTTTTATAATTACCTACCATACTATTTGTATAGAGACATATCTACAAGTATCCGTAACTATAACAATATTGTGTACTCATACTTTTTTGTGTAATATAAATTTGATCAGCCTGTATGTAAACGTAATTGAACTTTTGGCATCATCATGTATAGTAAACTTTGAAAGAGTTATAAAACAACTTAGTTATTATGCTAGCTCGTACACACGTATTTAAGCTAAGCTAAGCTCATTCGTATTGCAGTATCGTTATACAATAACTCACCTCACCCTACGTGACATATTGGTTAAGCCGTAGTATACAGGGTGATTTGTAATGTCACGTATTCCCGTTAAGGGGTGATAGATAAGGTCAAAAGCAATCAATTTTGTCCTATAATGTGCTATCCGAAAGTTAACCGTTTTCGAGTTATTTCAAATTTACTTTTTTTATTTTAAATTCCGGTTTCAGATGGTTAAAATTTGAATAAAAAAAAACTACGTGCTTGATTTTGAGTTTCTTGCTATCGTCGTATAGCGGACATTCCAATAGTTCATAATAAGTGATAAAATCTTGAAAAGCTTCAAACGTTTTCAAATTACGCTTTTTAAATTTATCAGTTTCCTATTTTTTTCTATTTTTTTCGATAAAAAAGGCAATTTTCTGTAAAAAATCTCCTAGTAATTAAATGTGCAAAGTACGTTAATAACATCTCTAACTAACTAGCTTTCATTTGAGGTAAAAAGTTACAAATAACTCCAAGTACAAAGACAGAAATTAAAAAAAAAATGATGAGTAGGTAAAGAAATTAATGTTCGAAAAATAATTACGTACGATAAATAAAAGGCTTTTATTTTAATTAAACTCTTTTATTAGTTTTAGTTAGTTATAAATAAAAAGAAATTCCATGAAATGCGAGTCCTTTGAGGACAGTAACGACTTACCTACTTAAAACAGGTAATAAAAATTCCTTTTAAAAATCCGGCCTCTGTGGGTCTCAACGTTTTTTCTCTACATGTACTTGAGATGCTACTAAGTTTAATACCTCTAATGAAAGCTAGTTAGTTAAAGATGTTATTAACGTACTTTGCACATTTAATTACTAGGAGATTTTTTACAGAAAATTGCCTTTTTTATCGAAAAAAATAGAAAAAAATAGGAAACTGATAAATTTAAAAAGCGTAATTTGAAAACGTTTGAAGCTTTTCAAGATTTTATCACTTATTATGAACTATTGGAATGTCCGCTATACGACGATAGCAAGAAACTCAAAATCAAGCACGTAGTTTTTTTTTATTCAAATTTTAACCATCTGAAACCGGAATTTAAAATAAAAAAAGTAAATTTGAAATAACTCGAAAACGGTTAACTTTCGGATAGCACATTATAGGACAAAATTGTTTGCTTTTGACCTTATCTATCACCCCTTAACGGGAATACGTGACATTACAAATCACCCTGTATAAGAGCATATTCATTACATTTTATTGCCATTATACGAGCTACCACGGAGACATTATACTTTATTGACTACGACCCGAAGTCCCATGCGATGGCATGGCGACCCTGCCAGTGCTGCCTAGCGTAGCTGGGGCAGTGCTGTACAACACATAGAAAGCACATGTGTTTGACGCTATAGACTTCATTGTTGGTGGAATTGACTATAACAAGTGATTTGTTAACAACAAGAAGAAGGAGAATACCTACTGCAATGGTGGTGTCGTGTGACGGTCGACGCGACGGTTGGTTTTGCTGGCCGCTTGGAGTGGTTCCTGCCCTACTTCAGAATGGTTGCTGCCGGAAGGAGCCAAGTGAAGAAGCGCTTGTGAGGACGACCCTGAGGCGGCGGAGCGGCCAACACAGCGACACGACGCGATCGCGGCGCAAGAAAGAGCGGCAACTGATTTAATGTGCCTCCTATGCCATTCACTTTTAATTTAGATTATTTAAAATTTAACGATTTAAGGTTCCGCTAGTTTATTTCCATTAAATTCCCAACTCCCCCCTCCCCTCTAGCAAAATTCAATTTCTTTGGTTTCAACAGACTGTAGTGTGTAGCCTAACTTTAAATATTTAGTGTGTAGCAACGTTAATAATATCGGAATAAGCAATTTGTAACAAATGTAAGATAGATCAGATATAACTTTATATACTAGAACTTAAACATAGCTTATCTCCTACATGATTTATCTACAATGTTTAAGTTCTAGTATATAAAGTAGATAGGTGTTAGTAAAGAATCATTAACATCTGAAGAATGGTTGTATTGACTTGATACGATTATACCACATTACTATCAAATGAAGCTGTTGTTTTACTGCATGGAAGGATCCACACTACATGGCGACCCTGCCCTAGAGCCGAGTAGGAGCACGTGATCAGCAGTGGATCAGCGAGCGTGCAACCGCGCCAGCCACCGTCAGTTCATACCTACCGCAGTGCTCGTGTTGTAAGTCATTTTAATTTGTGACTATTTTATTAAAAATGGACAACTACACCGTCAAAGAGGAACAAGCAATAATTGGACAAACTGCTTCAGGAAAAAGCAATAGCCATAGCCAAAAACCAGAAGAATTACCATAAAAGCGGTGTAATTTTTATTGCGGCGTGTATCGCGATAGTTATGGGACTCATACTGCCACGTACAATGGGTGCAGCATGTGCGAAAAGTAATAGTGTACCAGTACTGTATGGTAACTTAATTTGAGGTATTTATTGAACTTTTTAGTGTCATGTGTTTGTTAATTTTTATTATTAAGATATGTTACTATTTAATAATTTTATTATGTTATTTAATAATTAGAGTTAAATAATTCAATATGGTGGGCGAAATGTTAAGTATAAAAAGGCAGTTACCTTGTTGCCGAAAATGAATGATGAAGAATCAGTATCAAAAGATTCCATAAGTTTATGCGGCCATTAATTGATTTTATATTTTTTAAAAGTGAATTTCGGAGAGTACGAAAACGCATTTAAATAAAATAAATTTGAAGAGAAATGTAACAAAAACAAAACAAAAAAAAACTTGAATATTCCGACAATTCATAATAGTTAAAAAAAAACAAAATTCGCGCCTTTTCCATAAACAATGAACGCGGTTATAAATATAATAATTTACAATTTCATATTGCGCTAAGCATAGAATGTAGGTCACTAAATCGAGTCGTGACGTAACAGCCGTTTGTCTAATGCCTACCATGCAAGTTTCAAAAACGCAGGCGCATTTTTACAAACGTGATATTATTGAACATTTTTCAAAAAACGTGATATTGACAGTAAAATTAATCTATTAGATAACAGTGTTAAATTAGATAATTCCGAGCAAATACAAAATAATGACGTAGAAGCGCATCATTTTTTTTGTTTCCAATGTAGTGGAAATAAATTAAATTATTTTAATTTAGGATATCAAAAAAAACTGTGGTTATGTGCATATATTTCATGATTTCAAAAGTTACACGGTTACTCAAAAGTTTTAAATCTGTAGGTATATTAAAGTTTTTATGGTGGTATAGTAAAATGATTTGTATCTCAGAGGCCAATAAAGTGGGAAGATTCCGTTACACATAAAGGAAGGAAAGGAAATGTTTTTGGATTTATTTTTGTTTTTAATTACCTAGTAGAGTTTCGGGTAAAGTTTTAAAAATCTTGTAGATAAACCATTGAATACTATTAGGGATTTGGCTCATGCTCATAAACTTATAGGAATGTTTAGTCTCATAACAAGTTTCGTATGAGGAATGAAAGATGTATTATGTGTTTATATGTAACTATTGGAACTTTATTATGAAAAGATTGTTAATGTTTTGTAATGAAAAGAATATTAATGAAGTTTGGGAATGTAGGTTGATAAGATATTGTTGAACGATTGGACTGATCACCCAAAAGTCATACAAATTTTAAAAACTTAAATTTTATTTGGAATAGGTATTATTTGTAAATTTGACTGTATTAATTAGATAAAGTTATTATGAGTTTGGGGATACGGTACACAGGAAATGAAGGCAAGGCGTATTGAGGGTTGGATCCTTCTTCTTGAACATAGAGCGAACGAGTTATCCTGTATGAGAGAAAGTTGGAGTCTTTTAGTACCAAGTAGTAAGGAAAACCCTATAAATAAAGGTGTGTGTACAACCCCATGTTAGACACAAAGTTTGTCAACATGATGATTATGTTTTCATTAAAAATTGTTTCAGAGTCGCCTCATATTATAAAATGCCTCTTGTTGTTGTGTATGGTAAGGGACAACGGTCCGCGAGATCGGAGTTGGCTCCCCCGTATTAAAATGTCAATTGTGAGGTGTACCGTACCGTTATGCAAAGAATAAGTTGTAAAAATAATAATCATCAATTAGTTTAAAAAACTGAAAAACACGCTTTTAGTAAACACGTTAAGTAGTTATCTTGGATGTCCGCCATGTTGGATTTAAGTCATGTGACTATTTATTCGTATTCCTGACAGCAAACCCTTTCACTCGAACAGCCAGTCCGCCATCTTGGGGAGGCCGCCATATTAGATTTGTAAACACGTTTCTTAGCTAGTCATGTATTGTCAGCAGAACTCAGAGCGTGTGCAAAATTTCATCCTAATCGAAGACCGGCGAGTGGGTCAAATTAAGATTCCAAGATTTTCTTACATACATATAGTTACAGTTAGTGAAGCTAATAAAAGCGTGTTAAAAAGAAGGACATGAGCTATCCACAGGATGAAAAAAAAATAAGAAGTATTGATCCATTAAAAAAGATGTATATAATAGATTATGTAAATATGATTGCGAAAAACAAAAAACCGGGAAAAACCACCATTATAAAAAAATGACCTACATAACAGGGGCGAGAAGGCGCAATAGGGAACAAAAGGGTGCAAGGACACTCACTTATCACTCAGGGATAATAGCATTTTATACATTGTACGGACTTTTTCGTACATTTATACTAAACAAACTGCTATTTCTTTTTTTCGTTTCAAAGACTTCTCAACTCAAACCCCTCTAGCAAAATTCAATATCTTTGGTTTCAACAGAAATTATATGCGAAATAACTTTTTAAGTGCGTTACGATAAGAACTAGATGAAACTGGTCATTGGTTTCTGCAGTCTCAGTCGCGAGAAGAAGCAGTCCGTTAGGTCGCTTTAATGAGAGTGATGTTTACTCAACTAAGTCTCAGTTTTTTTTTGTTCCTTGACTCCACAAAAGGCAACACTGGACATATCATCATCATCATTATATCAGCCGAAAGACGTGCATTGCTGGGCAGTAGCCTCTCCCCCAGCGATCTCCATAACGACCGGTCCTGGAGACATATAGAAACTCTTTGGATTTTAAGTACATCCTCATGAAACCTACCGGCCGTGCTGTGTGTGTGACGCGAGCTCAACAGGCGCTAACCGGCAGTGCCACGTGGTCCACTCGCCACCTTACAGCTGTGCGCCGGCGCAGGGCGGCTCGCAGTCGATGTCGCTGTTGTACGCCACGCAGCGGCAGTTGCACGAGCTCACCGGGCACTCGCCGTGCTCCCTATACAATAAGAAACATATCTTTAGCGTGTTACATTAACTAACCAAAATGTATCCACTACTAGAGGTCTCTTTACAAAGCAGTTTAAAAATTATTGACAGTCCATTTTATTATTTTGTCAAAATTGTGTCGCACGATAAATTTATATCCGTAACCCAAATTTCATCCAAATCCGTCCAGTAGTTTAGGAATTAGAGCAGGACGTTCAGATACACACACACAAACACACACACACACACATTTTCTATTTTTCGTTTTATAGACTTTATTAGTGTAAGACAATCGATCCCCATCAAAATCTCAACTTCATTTTTTTGCTATCACAATACATTCTTCACTCCTTCGTCGCCCGAAAGTAAAAAGCCTACTTGGCCGCGATAGTTCTAAATGTAACGCTAAAGCGATCGCAGCTCAGTGTGACTAGCGTGTTGGGTTAACCGCTAACCTAACCTAACGCAGGATCACTGACCTGTAGCACGGTCACATTAGGTTTGTCAGTTAGCGACATTTTTCTCAAACGTTTTCGTGCTTCACAGAGCGCGGTAAGCCGTTGGTGCCAGTTGCTATCACTAGATAGCAATCGTCAAGCCGTAACAGATGCGGCTATTACGGGCGGCTTGAAAAACCTCTGTCCGACACAGTGCGGTGCACCACTAGCACCACTAGCACCACTAGCCCTCTTACCTACACAACCCGGGCTTGGCCCCGTGCGTGGAGTGGGGCCTACCTTCCCGAGTTTGGAAGGAGACCCGTGCCCCAGCAGTAGGGACGTTTATGGGTGGGGACATGTCATCATCATATCAGCCGAAGGACGTCCACTGCTGGACATAGTCCTCCCCCAAAGATTTCCACGGCGACCGGTTCTGCGCTGCCTGCATCCAGCGGCTTCCCGCGACCTTCACCAGGTCATCGGTCCACCGAGTAGGCTTGCCTACGCTACGTTTTCCGGTGCGCGGTCGCCACTCAAGAACTTTACTGCCGCAACGGCCATCTGTTCTGAGGACATGTAACTAACCAAAATCGCCACTTGAAAACTTAATATTTAGAATGTAAACAACTTATTTATTGAAACAATTATTAGAGCAAACCCTCAGTAGTTTTAAAAAACCTATTCAACGATACCCCCTCACCCCTCACCCATGATAAAGATGAAAAAATCAACCCTAGTTTACATGTAGGGGAGGTATTTTCATTTTATTTTATTATTTAATTCTATAACTTTATAGGTTTATAACAGCTTTATAGCTGTAATGGTCTGAGCTGTGACGCCTGTGCCATACCGGCGAACAGAAAGACGGTCATGGCGAACTATAAACATAGCATAACAATAAACGATCGGGTGCCACTGAAAAATAGCGATATTTGTATACATTGTAAGAAAACTCTATTGAAATATACTTTACTACATAGGTTTTAATGCGAAACTGGGCGAACGAAGAGATGGTGAGCTGAGAGTGGGGCATTTTGGATATGGAGTAAGACATGAACGTGGCCAGATGATGGCTGACTTTATGGAGAGGGAGAGCCCCTTTATGATGAACTCCTTCTTCAAAAAGTCAAAACAGCGGAAATGGACATGGTTGCATCCCAATGGCGTAACGAAGAACGAGATAGACTTCATCTTGTCGACAAGGAGGCAAATATTCAATGATGTCTCCGTGATCAATTCAGTCAAAACAGGAACCGATCACCGGATGGTCAGAGGCACATTGAATCTAAAGACCAAGTTAGAAAGATGTCGACTGATGAAGTCTACGCTCCCACCGGCGCCCATCCAGCTCCAAAACCCCGAGAGCTTTCAGCTGGAGCTGCATAATCGTTTCGAATGCCTAGGAGACTGCGAGAATGTGGACGATTATAATGACAGGTTCGTGGAAATTGTCCAAACGGTCGGGTCTAAGATTTTTAAAACTCGCCGTTCAAACAGTACCAAAAAAATCTCAGGCTTCACCAGCAACCTCGTGGAAGAAAGACGCAGATTGGTATTGCAGTCCTCTGAAGACGCTTCTCAGTATCGGCAACTAAACAGGCAGATCTCTAAGTCCCTGACTCGCGATTTACGCTAATATAATACAAATTATATTAAAGAGGCGGTTGAGCACAACAAAGGCTCAAAAGTGTTCGCGAGAGATCTGTCTGTTGGACAAAGCTAACTGACCAAGCTGAAGACTGAGGATGGCAGGACCATATCGTCTGAGTTGCTGGAAGAAGTTGAGAAGTTCTATGGACAATTGTAAAAGACCACACGTTTGCCTGTCAGCGATCTGGCTGAAGACCCAAGAGCCAGACTAACCCGACACTATACCGAAGATATCCCGGACGTCAGCCTGTACGAGATTAGAATGGCTCTCAAACAGCTCAAGAACAATAAGGCACCGGGTGATGATGGCATTACGGCTGAACTTCAGAAAGCAGGTGGATCACCGGTACTAAAAGCTCTTCAGAAGTTAGTTAATTCCGTTATACTCGAGGGACAAACGCCTAAGGCATGGCACAGAAGTGTGGTCGTGCTTTTCTTCAAAAAGGGTGACAACACCCTGCTGAGAACTACAGACCCTTCTCACTTCTGAGCCATATCTACAAGCTGTTTTCGAGAGTCATTACGAATCGTCTCGCACGCAGGTTTGACGACTTCCAGCCTCCCAAACAAGCCGGTTTCCGAAAAGGCTTTAGTACCATAGACCACATACATACGCTGCGGCAGATTATACAGAAGACCGAAGAGTACAATCAGCCACTATGCTTGGAGTTTGTAGACTATGAGAAGGCCTTTGATTCAGTCGAAACCTGGGCTGTGCTACAGTCTCTCCAGCGGTGCCAAATTGACCATCGATACATCGAGGTGTTGAAGTGTCTGTATGAAAACGCCACCATGTCGGTTCGCCTCCAGGATCAGAACTCGAAACCTATCTAGTTGCAGCGAGGGGTGAGACAGGGAGACGTTATATATCCGAAACTGTTCACCGCCGCCCTGGAAGATGTTTTTAAGCTTCTGGACTGGGGTGGACTCGGCATCAATATCAACGGCAAGTACATATCCCACCTCCGATTCGCTGACGATATAGTGGTCATGGCTGAAACTACGGAAGACCTAAGCACAATGCTCAATGGCCTCAGTAAAGTCTCTCAACAAGTGGGTCTTAAAATGAACATGGGCAAGACGAAAGTAATGTTAAATGTCCGTGTCGCACCCACCCCTCTAAAGGTTGGAGACTCTACACTGGAAGTTGTTGACGATTATGTATACCTGGGACAAACAGTCCAGCTAGGCAGGTCCAACTTCAAGAAAGAGATCAATCGACGAATCCAACTCGGCTGGGCAGCGTTCGGGAAGCTTCGCAATATCTTCACGTCCCAAATACCGCAGTGTCTCAAGACTAAGGTCTTTGACCAGTGTGTGTTGCCAGTGATGACTGAGACATAGTCGCTTACTATTGTAGCGTGGTGCGCAGTTATATAATCTTCTTTCATTCGATCTCTATTCATTCCATCTATTTCTTCTTTTCCGCGCATGCGCTGTCAAACTATGTGACATTTGATTTAAAAACCGAAAACCATCATCGTTCATCTTAACCAGCACAAATTATTAATTTATATTTATTTAATTACTGTACTTCCTAAAAGACCCATTTCGGGTAAGATTTATTTATGTTCTGTGATTTCTATTTTAAATTTAAGTGTGTCATTTTCTAATTCTTATGTTCTTTTTAGGTCTTATATTTTATCCTCATTAAATTATCTGAACACGCACGGCATCTTTTAAGAACCCACTCCCTACGCCCTACCTAACTAACTACCTGCCGTGCGACACTATGGGCCTCATAAGAAGGCTCAAGGTCACCCAAAGGGCAACAGAGCGTACTATGCTCGGAGTTTCTCAGCGTGATCGAATCAGAAACGAGGAGATCCGCAGGAGAACTAAAGTAACCGACATAGCTCACAGAATCGCTAAACTGAAGTGGCAGTGGGCAGGGCACATAGCTCGTAGAACAGATGGCCGATGGGGCAGTAAAGTTCTCGAGTGGCGACCGCGCACCGGAAAACGTAGCGTAGGCAGGCCTCCCACGCGGTGGACCATGACCTGGTGAAGATCGCGGGAAGCCGATGGATGCAGGCAGCGCAGGACCGCTCTTCGTGGAGATCCTTGGGGGAGGCCTTTGTCCAACAGTGGACGATTTGTGGCTGATATGATGATGATGATTATGACATACGTTCCAACCCCGAGAAGACTACGCGAACAGCGCCGTCCACTCTCCACTGAACTACTTCTTCTTCTTCTTCTTTTCGAGTCGACGGCAAACTCAGATAGTCCCATCCCTAAACCGAGCCACGAAAATTGCCTTGTCAGTGGCTTGCATCAAGTCCTCCCGCGTGCAGGTGACAGGGCAGGTGAGGTGGTCCATCCTTTGAGGGACCGCACCACACCTACACTCCAGGTTCGTATCTCCAATGAATCCCCACCTGAACAAGTTTTCTTTACTTCGGCCGACCTGAGTCCAGAGTCTGTTAAGAGATTTCCAGGTCGACCATGGCAACTTATATCCAGGTGAGGGATTCTCGGAGATCGGAACGAAGGGACCAGTAATAGAGACATTATGAACTACATGTGCAAGTAGGTGACACTCACTTGAACCAGTCGAGCATGTGGTGCGCGTGGCCGCCGTGGCGACACGCCACGCACCAGCTGAACCACGAGGCGAAGGCGGCGCCCCCCGCCCCGCCGGCGCCCGCCGCGCCCCCCGCGCCCAGGTGCAGCGAGCACACGCCGCACCGGGGCAGCGGCTTGCGGCAGTTCGGACACGCAGACACTTGCTGCAACAAGGATTCGTTCGGTCACAGATGATAATAATAGTACAAGTACAGATGAAGTACTCGCAATGACGCTTTAAATAAATAGCAACTCTTGCTACGCGGTAATAATGAAAAGTCTAGTTCACAACCGCGCTTAGTGCCTCCAGTTTTACTTCAACATACCTTTACATACACCGATAACAATCGCGCTTTTACGCAAGAATGAACCGAATCAATGCGCGTGAGAGATTCTTTTGCGCTGGCCGGTCTAGTGTTGTCGCAACTGATCAACCGGCAGGGTTGTGAGACCGCGCGACGAACATGTTTCAACTTGCGCACTCGCTTGCTCGAAAATCGCTCCGCTTTCTGCACGAGTTGACAACCGACTGACGAGCGCGGCCTAAAGGCCGCGCCGTTGTGTACGCACTTATCTCTCGCTCTCGGCCGAGTGACGGGGGCCTGGTTCGGTCTTAATGATCATAAGCACAGCGTTGTTTCGGAACATGCTGTACTTATGTGCCTAATTGTCATCATCATGTCAGCCGAAAGATTCAGATCAGATTTCCATAACGACCGCAATCAATGGTTTCCTGCGACCTTTACTAGCTACGGACCACCAAGTGGAAGACCTGCCTATGCTACGTATTACGGTGCGCAGTTGCCCCTCGAGAACTTTACTGCCCCAACGTTCATTTGCTCTACGAGCTATGTGCTTCGTCCAAAGCCCTCGGAATCATCCCACCTGATGGTAAGTGACGATGATGCTGTGAATGATGACGATGATGAAGACGGAAGCGTGCTTACCAAGATAATGCAATGGGGAACTGGCTATCTTATCTTAAAGCCAGAACAATGCTGGCATAGATGTTTGTCAGCAAGGTTCAGATAAGATGGTGGTAGTAAGCCAGGTGGGCTTAGAAAATGTCCTTACATCAACCTAAACCGAGTCTAACAAAGTTACACCCCACCGGAAATTGAACCCGCGCGATTAAGTTTAGCGATTATGTGAGCTACTAGTATGTCATTTAGTTCAGATTTCCTACGGACTCCTCGTCTCATTCGATCGCGTAGGGAAACTCCAAGCGTAGCTCGCTCCATCGCACTTAGGGTGACCTTGAGCTTTCTTATGAGACCCATAGCGGAATATCAATCAACGAATACCTGACCCAGATCTTTCTGACAGCTCTCTCTCAGTGGGGTCGTGCGAGGTCCCTTTAGTCACCGGGTGATTGATGCCCACCAGGAACCACTTATTATTGTAGAAACATTTGTACATGTTCATATGTAATTAGTAAAATCTTAAAAGTGTTTTTATATACAATGTTGGTAAATATGCTTTAGATATAATTATCTGAACTCGATAATATTGATAATTTGATAAGTTAGTCATTCTTTTGTGGGGTGCAACAGATCAAGTGTCGATACAAGTGTCGCGATAAGAACATTCCGTTAAAAACAATAAAATCAAACAATCATCCACCCTGGTAATAACGACCCATCCCCTAGCTCTCCCCCCACCGGTGACTGATTTTGACGCATAGATTTAGAAATTTTAATTTTTGAAAATTTATAGACTATGTTACTTTTTTTAATTTACAAATGCAACTTCTGCGACGCTGCGGGAAGGGCAGTCCCTTCGCCTTGCGTAACACAGCATAAGCACCCAAGCTCGCCCGGGAGCCTGCGCTTCGTTACAGCGGGCGGAGGCTGCCCTTCCTTCGGCTCAAAAAAACACTCCAGAGAACGTGGGGAGGTCCACGCATCCTAAATTGTGGCTTTAGCGGTGCACGGTGCACGGTGGAGGAGGGGTGTCGCTTCCCTCCGCCCTTTCCACTCGATACAACAGTTTGAATATTTCATAGTCACTTAGATCCAAAATTCATTAAAAAAACGGGGGGGATTCTCGTCCCCCTAACCTTACCAATTCAAAGGTAGGTACGAATCAAATTAGGGGCCTTCATTTTTTTGAAGTCGGTACCAGCACACAGCTACTTACCTATCAAATGTTTTAGATTCGATGGCGATGTTATTCGTTTAAGAACTACGATGCCACAGACAGACACACAGATACACACGTTAAACTTATAACACCCCTCTTTTTACGTCGGGAGTTAAAAACCGACTTCAAAAACACCAGCACCAGCATTTCAAATGTTTAAGATTCGATGGCACTGACCTAAAAAATAAATTGTAGGCCCCTTATTTGATTCGTACGTACCTTTGAATTGGTTATTGTTGGTTAAGTTCGTTTATTCATATATAAAAATATTATTTCATACTTTTGAGTGAAATTATTTTTTAGGTTTTTTAAACTTTAATTTTATATTCTTATTTTTAGTAATAATGCTATCTGTAACAACGTTAAACCCAATCACCCACTCGCCAATAGAAATCATCATATCAAAATGCATGTGTTTCATTAACCGATACACAGTGCTGTGGCTTCCATCATCATCTCAGCAGCATGAAAGTTAAGGAGTCAAACATTCCATCATCAGTTCACCTGAATAACCTGAAAGAATACAACTATCGGTCTATATGTACCTTCGTATCTACGTATAATATTTAAAGAATTATCCTCCAACTCCTAACCGTTAACGAGTTGTACCTTCCATCAAAAGCTCATCAAACTGAGATGAAAACTACCAGACGCAAATACTTGAATAGCCTTAGAAAATATATGAAACACGTAATACGTGACACAAAATTTGAGGGTTGCCCTCGATTTCCCTGGGATTCCATAATCAGATCCTGACTTGGTGACAATGGGACCTCGGGAGTATACTCCTTCGACAAAAAAGGAATTTTGAAAATCGGTCCACAATTGACAGAGTAATCGGTCAAATACATACAGCGGAACATAGAACTTCTTCCTGTTTTGAAGACAGTTAAAAATTATGTAAAAGATGGAAGGTGGGGAAGAGGGCCTGTGTAGACCACGGATAAGATAAATACGGTTGGATTGGCAATAGTCACACTTTTGTTTGAAAACCAGCGTCGCCGCCTGTCTCCCACCCATCAACTCCACTACACAAGCAATAATAATACTTACACGAATTGCGCGCACTAATAAACAAAACACACTTAGAACACAGGGCTGCAATTGTGTCTCACACCATTTCGAGAGTCTGTACGTTACACACAACCACACGCAAATAAAAAGTACGAACGCGTGCTTCGGTTAAGTATGATTGTCTAATCATACTTGAGGCGCGCCTGCCCAGCGCACATTTCCAATCCAACCTTATTTATCTGATCCGTGGTGTAGACGATATGGGTTCTTTATATAACGTTACCACTGGATTGTGTCAAATGAAAATGGAGCAATTTATTATAAAAAAAAATAACCAGAGTGCTTAAAATATATTTATGCACACCAACATCCATGAAGCCGATTATGGGCTACAGGCTCAGCCAAAAGACAGACAAACAAAAAGGACCCGAAAAAGATTACACACTTTTTGAGCAAGCCCTCTCGTATGTCTACCAGATACGCTAAACTACCAGGTTTATGATGCAGCGTCCCCACTTACCGACTCTTAGAGTATAAAGTGAGGGCTTATGAGATGAATTTATGGTCAGTCGGGTAAAATATTACAGTAAGTACCTTCATCTTGGCCGCCGGCGGGGGCAGCCGCACGAACGCAGGGCGGGGCCGCGCGTGCGCCGGCGGCGCCGCCACGGACTTGCCGCAGTAGTTGCACACGACGGCCACGCGCCGCGCCCCGCCGCCCGCGCCGCCCCCCGCCGCCGCCTGCACCCATGTGTCCAGCTCGCAGCGCGCGTCCCACAGCCGCCACGCGTCCAGGATGTCGCGGTAGCTGCCAACAAACATAGCCTTCAGTCATTCAAACATAATATAGGGATGACGACAGCATCAGAAATAAATTATGAACTCTTGATCACTAAATTGCCCTTCTACTTAAACTTCGAAAAACCTTACTCGTTTTGTTTTCCATCAAGTCTTCGATTTTTCATCATCATATCAACCACAAATCGTCCACTGCTGGACAAAGGCCTCCCCCAAGGATTTCCACGACGACCGGTCCTGCGCTGCCCGCATCCATCGGCTTCCCGCGACCTTCACCAGGTCATCGGTCCACCGCGTGGGAGGCCTTCCTACGCTACGTTTTCCGGTGCGCGGTCGCCACTCGAGAACTTTACTGCCCCATCGGCCATCTGTTCTACGAGCTATGTGCCCTGCCCACTGCCACTTCAGTTTAGCGATTCTGTGAGCTATGTCGGTTACTTTAGTTCTCCTGCGGATCTCCTCGTATCTGATTCGATCACGCAAAGAAACTCCGAGCATAGCACGCTCCATTGCCCTTTGGGTGACCTTGAGCCTTCTTATGAGGCCCATAGTAAGCGACCATGTCTCAGTTCCGTAAGTCATCACTGGCAACACACACTGGTCAAAGACCTTAGTCTTGAGACACTGCGGTATTTGGGACGTGAAGATATTGCGAAGCTTCCCGAAGGCTGCCCAGCCGAGTTGGATTCGTCGATTGATCTCTTTCTTGAAGTTGGAACTACCTAGCTGGACTGTTTGTCCCAGGTATACATATTCGTCAACAACTTCCAGTGTAGAGTCTCCAACCTTTAGAGGAGTGGGTGCGACACGGACGATTCGATTTTTAATTCACCAAAATCACAAAATGAGTACATAAATGACGCTGCAAAACTATGACGTCACGCCTAGGTATTTCAAACATTTTTAGAACAAAATGTCGTTTTTGACAGATGATAAAAAGTAACTTAGATGACTAGCATTCGTCATCCCTATTGTACTATGCTTTACAGATTTACTTGAAAGAAAACAATATATACAGTCAGCAAACGGTTACGTCTAGACAGGGCAATCGTGCGGAGGCTGGGCCCTGGGGGGCGAGACGTGGAATGCTGAGTCGTAACTGCCATAGTGACCGTATGGGATAATTTTTCAAGGACTAGCTTTTTCCCGCTGCTCCGCCCGCGTGGACATCGTTTTTATGACTGTCTTTAAGGGTGATTAGTAAATTATGTCGTTTCCCACCTACTCAACCATCTCTGTGCAAAGAGTCACAACAATCGAGTATTTTTTTAGTTCCCTCAGGAACTGCATCAGATTATGCAATTTTCCCGGGATAAAAAGTAGCCTATGTCCTTCCCCTTGACACAGGCTACCTGAATGCCAAATTTATAAAGATTGTTCAAGGCGTTGAAGCGTGAAAAGGTAACAAACAAACAAACACATTTTCACATTTATAATATTAGTAAGGATACGGCGAGGTCGACGTTACCAAACAAACAAACAAAAACGCAAACATCAAAGGATTATAATATGGTTTCTTACACTGTGCGATTATGTTGAGGCCACGACTGTACATTAGAACTAAGTCGTGCTCTGTCCTCTAAGAGGACGAAGGAGACGATGGAGGACCTAGCTCGCAAGGGGCTGCAACCTTCAGTTCCAGAATTAGAAAAACTGACCTGCTTGTACCAAATAGTGCACACCATAATTATGCGCTGATATTGAAGAGTGCACACCGGAAAACGTATATAATGTTAGCTGCCCCCACTACCCCAGGCGCTAGGGACGATAAGAAACCGCTGGATGCATGTGGTAGTGGACATCACTGAGTGGGGGTCCATCTGGGAGGCCTGGGTGACGGCCGCACGTATCAAGTCGTCGCTCCTGTACGCACGGCCAGCGAGGCCGACGGAGACGCAGATTCTGGGCAACCCTGTGTATTCTTAACTATGAGACTCTGTGACTCTGTTCAAACGAAAAAGAATAACGATGGCCTGATGAATGATCTAGTGAAGCTCCTGGTAGGTCGCTGGATCCAGGGGTTAAGATCGCGCTCACTCAATGTCATGGGGATATGCCTGCGTACATCTGTGGAGATCTTACTACTGACGGAGCTGCCGCTCACCTGTCGAGCCAGTGCTGCGCGCGAGGCTCCTTCAGCAGCTCGTGCGTGAAGCCGCGCGCCGCCACTAGCGCCGCCGTCTGCACGTCGCCCGTGTTCTCCACCCAGTGCTGCAGCAGCGTGACGCCTTCGGGGCTCGTGCCTGACAGTGGTTACATGTTCAGTTATTTAGGATAAACTCAGAACGAGAAGATTCTAACCTATCTACCTCTCCTAGGTAACATCGAACTCGGCCCTTATTTGTTTTTTCAAGTCAATATATTTATTCAAAATCGGTGCAAATTACACTCTTTCTGATAGTCATAAAATAATAATAACAATGTCATTTGTGAAGAATCAATAAATAAACAATAATTAGTTAATAACGTCAAAATATAATCCTTGATATAAACCAGATTATGTCATTAGAACATGAAAACAATATGACACGAAAAGTTAATCATAAAGATCATTGAATGCATTTAATTAGAGTAGGCCAGTCCACACGGACAGCACCCGGTCACGAGTATAACGCGAGAGTCAGCCATCGCTTATTTTTATAGACATGTGTCCTTTTTTAACATCATGTTAGTAAATTTTTATAATTATTTAACGATTTCGAAATAATTTTGAGATTATTTGAATTGGTTTGTTATGATTTTAAAAAAAGGTGTGTCAACGAGTGTATTTTGAACACGCCATTCGAGCAACAATGCCATTATGGATTCATTGCGCAACAACCATTCGAAAAGTGCCAACGGGCTTAGTGTAAAAATATGTCTAATTCTTATAATATAATTAATTTTGAGTGACCAATTGAGTTTTATCTCCATTTCTTTGTGTCCCGCTAGATGTTTGTTCATATTTATGGGAACCTTTTAAGAAAAGTGATAGAGGGTGGTTGGTACCTATGCCTAAAGGCGCGTGAACTCGGACTGACTTATCCTTTCCGAGTGTTGTCTCGCTCGGCTAAGTCAGTAGTGATCGACAAAGCTATCGACTTCAATCACAAAATTGCGACGTTAAGCCGATGACATGTTCTTCCAGTGATTGTTACACACTCAACGGTCCAAAACTTGAAACTACTGAACGGATTTTGGTTAAACTTGCATTGTTCTCAAGTTAAAAGATATTTAATCCAATAAAAAAATTATTATGTATTGCATTTGGATTTCTAGTTTCTGAGAGAAACGTGGTCAAACTTACATAGGTACATGTTTTTTTAAAGTATTTTTTTTGTTTTAGCTCTATGGTAAAAAAAAAACAGCAATGCATACAAATGTCAAGCTTGGTGTAATTATAGTACAAACCCTAAAATAAAAAAAACCTAAGCTACACTCGCGTGGAGAGGGTTCCGTAAGTTGATTGATAAATTTCATGTGTGACTTTAAATACCATAGACTCTATTATCTATAGAGAAAGAACTATTTTCTGTATTTTATTTTAGTAGTTTCGGTAATAAGGGGGGGGGGAATTTTCTTTAATGACTTTAAAACTATTTTTCTTAAAATTTTAAAAGAAACATATTTAAGATTCAAAGTCACGCCCTTATTTTTCCAGAACATAACACAATGTTTGACTACAAGGTGTTCTTTAATTTAAGGTATCATATGTTGCTGTGAGAAACCCTTTTATTTGATATGCCACACGATATAATTTGCAAAACTTTTTCTTAAAATTTTATAACCTCAAAAGTGGCCCATTTGTTTAAAATTCCTTTATTCACGTTACACGTCCGTCTTTGGGTCACCGACTTACATTTATCAACACGATTGGTCCAGTAGTTTCGGAGCAAATTGGCGGTGACAGACGGATACGCGAATGACCCTATGATGGTTCCGTCTTTTTCCTTTTTGAGGTAGAGAACCCTAAAAACCGGCCAAGTGCGAGTCGGACTCGCGCTAACTAGGATTTTGTAGTCTTTTAAAAAAAAAGTGTATATTTTGAAAAACCAAAACATTTTACAGTAGGTAATAGAACATTTTGTATCGAAAATCTACGAACTTTTTAGAAATCCGATTGCACATCTTAAGTTGGTCAGCTATTACTCCTGAACTAAAAAAAACTTCTTATCCGTGGTACTTTTCCTTTTAAATTGATTATCGCGGTTGAGCTGGTAGAGGGGGGGGGGGGAAGACTTGACTACAACAAAAATTTGCACTTTAAAGGTTAATATTTCGTTAACGGATCCCCCACGATACTGAACGATACCCCACGCGACATGTAGGGGAGGTACCCTAGGTTTTTTTACCATTTTATTTTACCACTTTATCGGCGTGATTGATATGTATACCGATGCCAAATTATAGCTTTCTAGTTCATATTCTCTCAGCTAAGCCGCAGACAGACGGACAGACATGGCAAAACTATAAGGGTTCCTTATATTGACTACGGAACCATAGAAATAATGAGAACCGGACAAGTGTGAGTCGTGCACGAGCTAAGGACCTCGAAATGTAATCAAAGAACTCGCTCTCGTTGAGGTCTTTTGATTGAAATTAATCGGTTTCACTGTAGTAGGCAAGTGTTCGTGACGTTTTGAGGTTCTCTTTCCAAGGGTGTGGCTGTGGTGTTACGGAACCCTTAATGCACAAGCACAAGCTCAAGTCAAACTTGGCCCGTTTTTACTATTCCACCGAATGCGCACGAAATGCCGCCGCCGCACCAAAAGTTATTTTTCCGTATTAAAAACGACGCACAAAAAAACCCCTTTTTGTACGTTTAAATGTGACGACGAAACTTCTACCAAAATAGTACCAAAGAAATCAAGTTCAACGACTCCCTCAAAGACTTTTCAGCTCCCGCTCCTATCTAAATAAGTCGTAAGTCAATCATCATCATATCCTCTTATATATACGTCCCCACCGAGGGGCTCGAGCCGACCCTGAATTAGGGCGATCGGGCCTAAGTCGACCACGCGGGCCCGGTGCGGGTTGGTCAACTTTACACACAACCTTCGAGTTTTTTCGCAGGTGTGTGCAGGTTTCCTCACGATGTTTTCCTTTACCGTAAGAGCGTCGTCGGATAAACGTACATATGAAATCGAAATCACATTACTACGTGGCCGGACTCGAACCGTGACCTCCCGGATAGGAGGTAGCGACCTTTGCCGTTGCGCCACCGACGCTATTAATCAGTCTATAAGCCTGCACAATCCTTCCACCCCTACTACCATAGTTTAAAAAAGTAAAAAAAAATACTCACCATTGTAGGTATAAAACTGAGAAACGAACTGGAAGACGTGCTTAGTTTAAAGTTGACCGAAATAACCGATCTACTAAGAATAAAAAAGTAAAGGTAAAAGTTTTTGTATGATACGATTTTAAAAGAATGTTTTATTAAATAACTGTGTGTTTAAAGTTAGCAGCGAAATTAAAGGCGACTACTGCAGTGTGCAAGCAAAGAGAATATGTTACATTATGTACTGTGCGGTGTGCGTAATGATTGCATTATGACACGTCGCAATAGCATGAAACGTGAGTCCCTTCGCACAATTATGTGTTTGCGTTAAAACGCCTTAAAATGCTGAAACTGCGACACTTGAGCTCCAGCGAACGACTGTGGGATGCAGACTTACCGCGAACTAGCGAACACCCACGTACAATGTGCATGACTTCGTGACACGCGGCATCGTGTCTTTACAGTTTATTAATTGATCGCCCGCATGGCAAGAGTTTTTATTAAAGTTCCGAGATCAAAATGGCAAAAAATGGATCCTTGTCTTGTCCGTCCGTCTGTCTGTATGTCACAGTCAACTTTCTCTGCCACTATTCGACCTCCAGTAATGAAACTTGTACATATTATAGGTATAGTGCGACAAATACAAAAAAACCGGCCAAGTGCGAGTCAGACTAGCACTCCGAGGGTACCGTTAACCGCACCACCACCACCACCACCCCACCTCTCCACACAGCTACATAGTATAATAACAATGGTACCTATTCACATTTTAAGCAAAACACATCAACGCGAGTGACAAAAATTATGTTTTTTTGTCATTCAGTTCGAACTCCTTAGCACGAGTACAACTCGTACTTGGCCATTTTTTATTTTTTCTTGTTTTACTTCTGTAATAGTACTCTAATCACACCAAGTCTCACGCTTGTATGTATTACCGTTTTTACGATAGAGCTAAATAAAAAACTCTTCTGAAGACCTATAAAAAAACACGTTTTTTGTATGGACACCCACCTTATTTTTTTTATTATTTTTAGTATTTGCTGTTCTAGCGGCAATAGAAATACACATTGTGTGAAAATTTCAACTGTCTACATATTACAGTTTAGAAATACAGCCCGCTGACACATGGACGGACAGACGGACAGACGGACAGACGGACAGACGGACAGACAGCGGAAGCTTAGTCACGGGGTCCCGTTGGTCACCCGTGGCCCGTGGGGTGTACGGAACCCTAAAAATATTTTGTGAATGGATATCGGCTTCTCGGAGAAACTCTCTCACTTTCACAAGATTCCATTGTTTGAGACGGACTACATTATTATTATATTACGGGCTTAACTATGAAATTGCCGATTGGATAAAAAAGTTTAAAGGAAAAAATCAATATTAAGAAAAATAGTTATATTAAAACAAATTTTATTCTCAAAATAGCTAAGACTATTAGATATTATTATATCAGCTCATATACGTCCCCACCGAGGGGCTCGAGCCTACCCTGAATCAGGGCGATTAGGCCTTAGTCGACCACGCGGGCCCAGTGCGGGTTGGTCGACTTCACACACAACCTTCGAGTTTCATCGCAGGCCTATGCAGGTTTCCTCACGATGTTTTCCTTCACCGTTAAAGCAATCGGTAATGATATGTACGTAAGTTTTTGAAAAACTCATTGGTACATTGGCCGTCCAGATTTGAACCCGTTACCTCTGGTTAGATGGACCGAGTCCTTACCGGTTGAGTTGGTATTAGATATTAATTAGTCATAAATGTGTGCCTATTATTTAAATATTTGAAGAGCATGATGTCTTTAAACCCGTCTAGACGGTTATTTTTAACTCAAAAAACCACCCTTTTTAAAAGCAAAAAATGAACATTTTTAATTTTAAAGCTCTAGAGTTATCGCAGCAGTCTCTTCGTTTCTAATGTCATATTTGGGAATACCCCGCATAAGATTTCGTCATTTTCGGGAAAATTCTTGAAAATTAACTAGTCTACAAACTTGCCCCATCTGAACACTAAGAAACGCCTTTGTTCCATTCAATGATACATAGCTCAGGAGATTGGAACATGAAAGACATGCCACGAGTTACTAATAAAAGACCATACGTAGTGTCACCATAAGGTCGATAATTAAAAACAATAACTTTTTTCAATAAAAATTTTCATTGAACTTCAAAAACTGAATCGACAATTTTATACTTAAACCCCTATTGTATACGTAGTTTCATTACTGTACGAGTCAGGTCGTTCTATAGTGGCAGAGAAAAGTACACAGATGTAAAATTATGACCTAAAATGAAAACAAAATTTTTTTTGTGTAGTCTCCCTACACGTAAAGGGGATGTTTTTTTGTGTTTACCCCCTTGGTGAGGTGTCGTTGATAAGGTTTCATAAATTAATTTAAGGTTTCTTTGAACACTTTTTTGATTAAAGTAACATTTTAAAATATTGAGCTCCAAAGTGATGCTGTTCGTGTGCCTTTTTACCCGACTACAAAAACTTTTTCGGGAGTATGTATGTATGTGTGTTCCTTTGGCTAAGCCTGTAGCCTGAACGGCTTGATGGATTTTAGAGTGCGAGGTGTCGTTAGATTTGTCTTGATCCCGTGAATAACACAGGATACGTAGACTCAAAAGAGAGATGTAATGTTTTTAAAAGTCGAGTTTTATTTTTTTATTAAATTGGTTAAGTTATTAAATATGGGATTTATAATTCTGAAAAAAAAAATACAGATATGTATGTACTACATATTACTAAATAAATGAGCAAATGAAAATTATTTTGGTAATCAAAAAGATATATTGTTGTTAAAACAAACAAAAAACTATTTAATTTAATTTATTGGAGCACTATGTAGTACAACGGTTGCTCAGAGAAAAGAGAGGAGGCACATAGTTGCCATTAGAAAATATTCATTTATACAATATTGTACTTACCCCTCTTGCCATATATGAGAAAGTTAATTTTGACCACATACCTTATGTATTACATCTACAGTTATAAAATTTTGAAAATTAATTTTAAATTATAACGCAAAATGTAAAATAGTCTAAAACAAAATAATTTTAGGGTTGCCTCCCATACAAGTAAAGTGGCACGAAACCGAGCAAGTTGGTAAACCATGTTTGTCACACGTGCCGTTTCATAGCTTGTGAAAGTCGTTAAAAACGACTCGAACCCATCCTCCCTGTCAACGGCGCAGATGGAAAATAACGTTTTATTGACCCAGGTAGCCCCAGCCCCAGCCTCAGCATTTAAAAAGGACAGCAGCGTAGCACCGGTCGTTATTGTGAAAATCCTTGGGGGAGGCTTTTGTCCAGCAGTGGACGTCTTTCGGCTGATATGATGATGATCATCATATTAACAATTTCGCCATATCCGTCACACTCGGCGTCGTCGGCTCGAATTTTGGTACGTAGATGCCTACAAGTACCTTAAATTTATAACCAGAATATTAAATTTAGTTAATAAGAAAAAAATAATCTACTAAATATTGAGCTCCAATGCAAAGTGACGCTTTTGCCCCCCCCCCCCCCCCCCCACCTAGCCTTCCCCCATAATAATATAAATAAAAATTAAATGCCGTTTATTAAAAATTTCATTAATTTTTGGGGCATGCGGCCGATATAGAAACATTTTTTTTATATTGCAGAAAAGAGTTTACAGGCAATATCATCATCATCATCATTTCAGCCGAAAATCGTCCACTGCTGGACAAAGGCCTCCCCCAAGGATTTCCACGACGACCGGTCCTGCGCTGGCCGCATCCATCGGCTTCCCGCGATCTTCACCAGGTTCTATCGGCCATCGGTTACTTTAGTTCTCCTGCGGATTTCCTCGTTTCTGATTCGATCACGCAGAGAAACTCTGAGCTAGCACACTCCATTGCCCTTTGGGTGACATTGAGCCTTCTTATGAGGCCCATAGTAAGCGACCATGTCTCAGTTCTGTAAGTCATCACTGGCAACACACACTGGTCAAAGACCTTGGTCTTGAGACACTGCGGTATTTGGGACGTGAAGATATTGCGAAGCTTCCCGAACGCTTCCCAGCCGAGTTGGATTCGTCGATTGATGTCTTTCTTGAAGTTGGACCTGCCTAGCTGGACTGTTTGTCCCAGGTATACATATTCGTCAACAACTTCCAGTGTAGTCTCCAACCTTTAGAGGGGTGGGTGCGACAGGGACATTTAACATTACTTTCGTCTTGTCCATGTTCATTTTAAGGCCCACTTGTTGAGAGACACTCCGATCACGCAGAGAAACTCCGAGCATAGCACGCTCTATTGCCCTTCAGGCAATATATCAAATGCAATCTCTTTAGTCGTTTTAAAATAAGTTCTTGATCGTTTTAACTCACAAATGCGAGTGCAACTCACCAGTGAGCAGTATGCCGGACAGGTCGCCCTGCTCGACGAGCGCGTCGCACGTCTGCCGCACGTACTCGTGCAACTTCGTGTCCGAGAGGAATATGCACGCGAACGCCACGCGGTCCTCCAGACGCATCTCCGTTTCGTTCTACAAAGAAAGGATGGGTTCGGTTTTTTTTTATCCACTATTGATAAACACTTGGCATCATCTCACCTAATGATAAGTGACGATAATGCCGAAGATGGAATGGGACTTACTAATCTTATCTTTATGCCGGAACACTTCAATGCTGTTAACACTGATGTTTGGCGGCAAGACCTAGATAAGATGGTGGTAGCTAGCGAAGCGGGCTGTGAAAAGGCCCTACCACCAACCAAACCGAGTCTTACAAAGTTGACCCCACTGGGAATCGAACCCGCGACCTCCTGGTGTGAAGCGAATGGACTGGCCATGACGCCATTATGAGAGAGTTGAGAATACCATCAAGAATTCAATGTAACAATATATGCAATTTTACAATCTTACACCCAACGGGACCCCGTGCTATTACTACGCCTCAGTTGTCTGTCCGTCCGTCCGTCCGTCTGTCAGCGGGCTGTATTTCTTGAACCGCACTGTTGCCTAATACCTATGTAGACAGTTGAAATTTTCACATAATGTGTATTTTTGTTGCCGCTATAACAAAAAATACTAAAAAAATTAAAAGGTAAAAAAATAAGGGATATCTCCATACAAAAAACGTGTTTCTTTGTAGGTCTTTAGAAGTATATTTCATTTAGCTCTATCGTTAAAACGGTAATACATGCAACCGTAAAACTTGGTGTGATTATAGTACTAATACTCAAGTAAAATAACAAATAATAAAAATCAGCCAAGTGTGAGTCGTACTCGCGCTTAGGAGTCCGAACTGAATGACAAAAAAGCATATTTTTGTCGCTCGCGTTGATGTGTTTTGCTTGTAATGTGAATAGGTATCATTGTCACCATACTATGTAGTTGTGTGGAGAGGTATCATGGTGGTACGGAACCCTCGGAGTGCTAGTCCGACTCGCACTTGGCCGGGTTTTTTATTATCCTTCCTCACGCAACCAAAAAACACGCCATACGTATAATAGCGAACAAACTCTGCCCTGGGAGCACCGCGCAACATCTATTTGATGGAAAACAAAACGAGTAAGGTTTTCCGAAGTTTAAGTAGGAGGGCAATTTAGTGATCAAGAGTTCATAATTTATTTCTGATGCTGTCGTCAACGCTATTAGTATTGAATAAACTAAGTTTACAAATGTATATTGTACTCGTGCGCAACGAGTAGGTCGCACACTCGCACAGTAAGCAGAACACGAGCACCGTGCAAAGTTCGAATACGAGCATTAAGTATATTGTTGACTGACTCGGTGGCTCAGTGGTTAGTGCCCTTGACTACTGATCCGAGGGTTGTGGGTTCGATCCCCACCCAGGGCAAGCATTTTTGTGATGAGCAGATTTGTTTGCTCTGGGTGTTAAATATATCTATATATGTATGTATTTAAAAACGTCCGTCCCTCCGTCCGTCCGTCCGTCTGACCTACTTTTAAAAGGCTGTACCTTGTGAACCGTAATACGTAGCCGGCTGAAATTTTCACACTATTTGAGTTACTATCTGTTTCCCGCGGCTTCACCCGCGCTTCTACGACTTTTCGAGGGTGCGCAGTGCGTAAAATAAAGTAGCCTATGTGTTAATTCAGGTCCTAATCTGTTTACCTACCAAATTTCAGCCAGATCCGTTCAGTAGTTTTTGCGTGAAGAAGTAACAAACATACACACTCACAAACTTTCGCCTTTATAATATTAGTGTTATAGTGTGATGTGATTATGGGGGAGTTACTAACAATATAAATTACAAAAAGAAAAAAAAATAAGGGGGGTAAAATCAAGATCCCATACAAAAACGTATTTTTTAACCGAATGCGGCAAAGCAAATTAACGGAGAGTACTGTATTTGACCTGAATGTATGTCCGTTTTTATGTTCCCTCGTAACCACTAAACGGATGAACCGATTTTGATACGCCGTTAGATTTGTATTATATTAAATAGACGAGACTGCAAAACCAATCTGCGACTTTCTTCCATGAGGTTGCTGGTGAAGTCGGAGATTTTTTTGGTTCTGTTTGAACGGCGAGTTTTAAAAATCTTAGACCCGACCGCTGGGACAATTTCCACGAACCTGTCATTTAATCGTCCACATTCTCGCAGTCTCCTAGGCATTCGAAACGATTGTGCAAGTCGAGCTGAAAGCTCTCAGGGTTTTGGAGTTAGATGAGCGCCGGTCGGAGGGTAGACTTCATCAGTCGACATCTTTCTAGATTGGTCTTTAGATTCAATGTGCGTCTGAGTGATCGCTTCCGGTGATTGGTTTTGCAGTCCTCTGAAGACGCTTCTCAGTATCGGCAACTAAACAGGCAGATCTCTAAGTCCCTGACTCGCGATTTACGCCAATATAATACAAATTGTATTAAAGAGGCGATTGAGCACAACAAAGTCTCAAAAGTGTTCGCGAGAGATCTGTCTGTTGGACAAAGCCAACTTACCAAGCTGAAGACTGAGGATGGCAGGACCATATCGTCTAAGACTGAGTTGCTGGAAGAAGTTGAGAAGTTCTATGGACGATTGTACAAGACCACACGTTTGCCTGCACCCACCTTCGATTCGCTGACGATATCGTGGTCATGGCTGAGACTATGGACGACTTAGGCACAATGCTCGATGGCCTCAGTAGAGCCTCTCAACAAGTGGGTCTTAGAATGAACATGGACAAGTCGAAAATTATGTCAAACGTCCGTGTCATACCTACTCCTCTGAAGGTTGGAGACTCTACACTGGAAGTTGTTGACGAAAATGTATACCTGGGACAAACAGTCCAGCTAGGTAGGTCCAACTTCAAGAAAGAGATCAATCGACGAATCCAACTCGGCTGGGCAGCGTTCGGGCAGCTTCGCAATATTTTTAGTCCCAGATACCGCAGTGTCTCTGGGGAGTATTCTGGGGAGGTACCACCAAAAAAATGTTTTTCAACATTTTATTTTACCACATCCGTCGGCGTGAGGAATATGTATTATTATATCAGCTCATATACGTCCCCACCGAGGGGCTCGAGCCTACCCTGAATCAGTATAGGAAGAGGAATATGTATACCCATGCCAAATCACACCTTTCTAGAACTAAGAGTCTCTGAGCTAAGCCGCGGACAGACAAACGGACATGGCGAAACTATAAAGCCAGAAATTAAAGTAAGTTAAGTAAACCCTGAACATTGACCGAACTGTTTGCTCTGATTGCTTTCAATTTATATGTATTTACTAATATTATAAAGTTTATAATTTTTAAAAGCTCCAAAACTACTCATCCGATTTCAAAAATTCTTTCACCAATATTTGGATTAGTCCTTCAGGAATAACATAGGCCTAAAAAGAAATATCGCGAGCCGCAACGCGCACCCTCGATATCCACGCACCCTCGACATCTACTCGGGCAAAGCCGCGGGCAACTGCTCGTGTATTTATATTACAGGTGGTTTCCTAGCCAGTGCTATGGGCCATAGGGAAAAGTTAGTTAAATATTGAAATTGGAAAATATTACATTGAGGAGACTATTTTATATTCAAAAACAAATGGAACTACATTGAAAAAAAAGTCTTTAATTCCTTATTTTAGCCGGGAATCGAACCGGAAAGGTATTATAGAATAGAATAGAAAATGTTTTATTCACGAAACAACACAACTCGCAACAGATAAATAAAATATTTAAATTTCACCACACTAGGCAGAGTGTGGAAAAGATACAAAATTACGTAATTATATCCATTCGAGCTGTGCAGGCTCAGCGAAATGGATCCGACTCAGCACATGCTGTGGATGACGATGTTCCACAACTCTGGCATTCTGCCAGATCCCATAAGGTGAGTGCGCACTTCACGTGGAAGGAGTATTAAAAAATAATTAAATGTTACATTTATCGTCATTTGATAAAAAAATTATTGAAGCAAGTAGATGGTTACGATGGACCGTTTCGATTGGTTGCAAAATATACCACGTTTTTAGGGTTCCGCACCTCAAAAGGTAAAACGGAACCATTATAGGATCACTCGCGAGTCTGTCTGTCCGATCGTCCATCTGTTACAGCCAATTTGCTCCGGAACTACAGGACCGATGGAGTGGAAATTTGGTACACAGATGGAAGTCGGTGACCCAAAGACGGGTGTGTAACGTTACTAAATGAATTTTAAACATGGAAAGAAAATAGGCGAAAATTTACCATTCCCCCCCCCCCCCCCCCGCACCCCTTTATCTCCGAAACTACTGGGCCTACAATCTTGAACACATCACAGTATATGCATAGATTACAGGTAAACATATGAGAAAATATTAAGTCCTTTCGTTCCCATAGGAAAAAAAAAGTCTAGAATAAGTATGTACTGAGAGGTTTTGTTCTTGTGCAGAACCCTGTTTGTGTGACCCCAAGCGCAATTGGTCCTTTTTGATGTGTAACATCTTTGCTCTCGCTTTCCTGCAATTTGTGGGAGTGATTTCGTGAAATGGGACGGAAATGTGTCCCATTGTAACAGGAAGTCGCGTTTTTTCAGGCTTTAAAAGCGCGGAAAAGGCAAAGGTATCTATGACCATACAGCCTAGTCTGCCGTATCTTTGCCGTCCTTTTATAAAGTATTTTGTCACATGTTACACATCATATGCGAGTACTGTAGGTCTCGCTCGAATTTTTTTTAAAACTTTTTTTAGCACTGGGACACCTGTGCATCACTCATACTATTTCCATAGAACACAGAATCCTAGTTTGGAGCCAGTGATTTGTCGTTAAATGTTTTTATTTATTCATTTCATTTCTCAATACTGTACTCACCAATACTGCGCTCAAATCCGGCTGTTGCGCGGACGCCGACTGGCCGCCGCCGGTGGACTGCGAGGCCGCCAGGAAGTGCAGCAGGGCGCGCAGGTACGCGTCCGGCAGGGCGGGCGCCGCCGCCAGCAGAGCCTCCCTCCAGAGGCGCTCCTCGCTGAGCCCCGCGAGGGCCAGGGCCACGACGCGGAGCTACGGGATACGATAAGGAAGTAAATCAAAGATAAAGTGCAAATAACCTAATGTAACGAATTTATATATTACTAGCTTTTTCGTGGACATCGTTTTTATGACTGTCTTTAAGGGTGATTAGTAAATTATGTCGTTTTCCACCTACTCAATCATCTCTGTGCAAAAAATCTCAACAATCGAGTATTTTTTTAGTTAAATTCCCGCAGGAACTGTGTCAGATTATGCTATTTTCCCGGGATAAAAAGTAGCCTATGTCCTTCCCCGTGACACAGGCTACCTGCATGCCAAATTTCATAAAGATTGGTCAAGGCGTTGAAGCGTAAAAAGGTAACAAACAAACAAACACATTTTCACATTTATATTAAGTAAGGATTATGTCGTAGCGATATCAAAGAATTGGCCATTTCATGAAATGGATTGACGAGATCACCACATCATGCGAAACGAACCTTACTTTAACTGCATTCCACCACCTAGGCTTCGCGCGGCTCTCCGACGGTATCATCATCAAACCTAACGAACCTCATAATATCGCTCGTTTTGCTCGCTTAACTCATGTTTGCTCGTCAATTTCATGATCTATCCAGTTCTCGCCCTTCCATTTTGTGAAATTCAATGATATTGCCACGACACATACACTCAGTAGAAAAAATGTCAGTATTTAAAGTGTCCAGGCAGAGAACGGCATAGGCCGCTATTTTCCAAGAACTCGTTCTAAAAGTTCAAAAATTCTTTGCAAACTTCAACTTCAAATGTCAACATAAGGCGAACAGTTCCTGTCACTGAGTTCTTATGAGACGTGTAATTACTTGATGAGTACTGCTTAAACCGTTTACATACTCAACCATAAAAACAGAAAGACATCACGTTATATTGAATATTACGGTCAGTAAAACGTCAGGAAATAGAAAAACCTTAAATTTTATATTTAAAAGCTATGGTGGCCAGTTTGACGTCTACATACTAACCACCGGGGTGAAAACACCGTCTTAAAGTGGATGACAGACACCAGTCCAAATTGAGAACCCGACTGGAAACCAGAGACTTAACTAACATGCTCGAGAGTGGAGCAAGCAAGTTGCGAGGCCTCTTCGACTGTAACGTGCCGTATCGTTGGAAATGTATATCCGCGGCACGCGGCAGGGTTGTCGCTGATGCAGGTTTTTTTTAATATCAGCGGATGCTGACGCAGACTTTTAGGGTTCCGCACCCAAACGGTAAAAACGGGACCCTATTACTGAGACTTCGCTGTCCATCTGTCTGTCCGTCCGTCTGTCTGTCACCAAGCTGTATTTCATGAACCATGATAGCTAGACAGTTGAAATTTTCAAAAGTGATGTATTTCTGTTGCCGTTATAACAACTAATACTAAAAAACAGAATAAAATAAATATTTAAGGGGCTCCCATACAACAAACGTGATTTTTTGCTTGTTTTTGCATGATATTAATAACAAAAACAGGTAAACGCATGAAATATTCACAGAATATTTAGTTATATTATTCACTTTAAACATAAATAATTAAATTAAAATGAAATAAATGTGTAAGGGAGGCTTCCATACAACAAACGTGATTTTTTTGGTCGTTTTTGCTCCATATTGATAACGGCAACAGGTAGACGCTTGAAATATTCACAGAATATTGATTTGTATAATTCACTATAAAAATAAATAATTAAATAAAAATTAAAATAATATTTAAGGGGGGCTTCCCATACAACAAACGTGATTTTTATAGATAATGGTACGGAACCCTTCGTGCGCGACTCCGACTCGCACTTGGCCGGTTTTTTGAGATTAATATCAGCTGATGCTGATTTTAATGAATTACTTCACTAAACCACATCTAACAACGAAATTGTTAGTTAAAGTGAGTTTTACTAGGCATTTTAAATAAAGGGTAAGTATAATTCTGTGACTGAATAAGTGAGTAGGTTTTATTGTTCCTTTTTTATTAATCTTTTTCACAAATATTATACTTTGCGGTATCTTTAAAATAGTATGAAGTATGAAATTTTGCATGCATGTAGCCTGTGTCACTTGGAAGAACATATGCTACTTTTTATCCCGTAAAAATAGGATAGTCCGATGCAGTTCCTGAGGGAACTGAAAAAATTGTATTTTTTGGTTAATTTCTTTAACATAATATAATATCTCAAGAAAGGGGCCTCTGCGTGTTGGATCTGTATCCTCACGAACACCTTCCAAAGGACCGCCGATAGCTGACACGACAAGGAGTGACAACGAAATGCTTCACACCAAGTAGCACGTGCTTACCTGGGGGTTGTGCGCCCTAGCCAGAACATCCAGGGCCGTCCTCAGCCTCAAATGGAAGGCCGCCAGAGCCGCGGCGCGGCAGGGCGTGCCCTCCGCCTCCAGCCGCTCCACCCCCGCGCCCGCGTTTTCCCACCCCCACCCCCAGCCGCACAGCTGCAGCGCACGCGTGCGCTCCGCCGATCTGAACCACAAGGAAGTAGTACTTTACGAAAGGTGCCTGTTAACGCGCACCAAGTGCAACATTTACATGTGTGCCCTAATTACATAAACGCACACACACCGCTATTGCATCGGCGAGGAGGCAGCGCGGCGGCGGCGGCGGCGCCGGCCAAGAAGTACATTCGGTCTCTATAACCAGCGCAACCAATGCGCATACACGGCGTTCGTCGATATTTTCTTTTAATTTCAATTGTGAACCAAATACCAAAATTTCTCCAATATACTTTCATATCAAAACAACTGTGTGTGTCGCCTACGTTATTTAGTTCCCGACTTCGATTCTCATCAGTGCCCTTTATCGGAAATTAACTAGAATCTAAATGTTCCGGTGAACTGAAAATTCAAATAACAATTTAATTAATAACAATTCCCGAGACAAATCTGAGTTTAAGACTTAATAAGTAATATCATTTGCAAAATAATGGTTGATTTCGCTTTCTGTTAGCAGATACACGCTACAGTTAGTGACGAACTTAAGTTTAGGAATTCAATATATTTGCTTCAAATAACAATTCCCCAATTTTAACCGCCTCCGTAGCTCAGAGGCAAAGTTCACTGGCTTTACACAGGAGGTCGCGGGTTCGATTCCCGGCGGGGTCAATTGTAAGACTCGGTTTGGTTGGTGGTAGGGCATTTTCTAAGCCCGCCTGGCTAGCTACCACCATCTTATCTAAGTCTTGCCGCCAAATATCAATGTTGATATCATTGGTGTGTTCCGGCTGAAGATAAGATAGCCAGTTCCCCATTGCGTTGGGGAATCTTGGTAATACCGCTTCCATCTTCGGCAACATCGTCACTTACCACCAGGTGAGATGTTGTCAAGGGCTTACCAATTGTAAATAAAAAAAAAAAGCTTATATAAAACTGCTAGAGTAATGAAGTTTGCTACAGATTTAACTCCGCTTTTCACTTTCGAGGGACGAACGAGTAAATAAGGTTATGTGGTCGCCCACTTTGTGCCGATGGGTCCAGATTCTTAATGACATATGTCACATCCTCTCTCATCTTAATTTGCTTCTTAACAGTCTTTTAAATAGGAACTCGATTAGCTTTCTGTGAACTGACCTGTACAACGTGACCCGCCTGTTGGGCAAGTCGGGCAGGAGCGAGGGCACCATCTCCGAGCGGTAGCCGCCGTCTCCCGCCGACTTCAGCACCGTGCGCACTCCGGGGTGCTTCCAGGGACTGTTCCTGATGCATCCTGCACACAAATCTCGTCTTGGCACGGCTGACATGGGTTTTCATGGGACATCATTTCATTTCATTTATTTATTGTTTGCAATCATGTACAAAAATAAGGTCTTAAAATAATGTAAATATAGCATGGTACATGGGCCCTGCTAGGGCATGGCAAACAGGATAGGTAAATTGTAATAATGTACAAAAAATGAGGAGAGACCAGAAGATAGCTACGAGATAAATGGTTAAATGGTTTTACATGAATATTTGCAATAAAAAAAAATATACATATATAATTTTACTTTAATGTTTTATCGTCCAAAAATTCTTTTATACTATAGTAACATTTAGATATTAATAGGTTTTTTAGGTTGTTGTAAAATTTTTTAGTATTTCCTTCCGATTTTAAAGTTTTTGGGAGTTTGTTATACACTACGATTGACCTATAATAAGGGCTGGTTTTGTAGATTTCCAATATTGGTGTAGGCTGTACTAACAGGTGATGTCGACGCGAACTACTACAGTATTCATATTTACTTAAATTTTTATGGACATAGTTAGCGATTTCAAGTATATATATACAAGGGAGCGGGAGGATATTTTCACTTTCAAAAAACGGGCGACAAGAGACTCTTGGTTTTATATTTAGGAGTATACGTAGACATTTCTTTTGTAAAACAAAGACGCCATCAGCATGTGCGCTGTGCCCCCACATGATAACGCCGTATCGCAGCCAAGCGTGTGCGTACGCGAAGTAGGCAGCCCGGGCTGACTCGTAGTGAGTATTTCTTTTTAGAACGGATAATGCGTAAGTGAATTGGGACAATTTGGTTTTTAGTTTTTCTGTATGCGTGTTCCAGTCCAAATGTGAATCTATTGTTACCCCTAACAGTGTGACTGCGCTTTCCTCGGAAATATTCAAATTAGTAGATAACGGTATGAGATTAAGTTTTCTTTTCTGGTAGGGTTTAAATTGAATTAGTTTCGTTTTATTTGAGTTAATTTCGAGATTATGGTCGGATAGCCATGATTTAACTATTTGGAATGTTGAGCTCACGCGATTTAAACTTTCTGCCTTTCCGTCACATCCAAACAATAATGAAACATCGTCTGCAAACATTATACAGTGTGATTTTATTTAATTAGACAAGGGACAACAAGACATTGCGTTGGGCAATCTTGGTGAACTCTTCTTCATTTCATCATCGTCACTTACCATCAGGTGAGATGATGCCAATTCAATGACTTATCAGTTATGGATTAAAAAATTAAAGAGAAAGTGTTGGATTGCCCCTTGTTTTGTTTACTATAAAACGTGGCAAACCACTTTCGGCCCCACCTAATGGAAAGTGGCTTTCCCCACCTTTACGCATATGTGATACCAAGAATGCTAACCAAAGAGATGCTAACAGGGCTTTGCAGATTTTAAAAAGCTAAGCTCAGAAATTGCGTGCTATGCTCGGAGTTTCTCTGCGTGATCGAATCAGAAACGAGGAGATCCGTAGGAGAACCAAAGTAACCGACATAGCTCTCAGAATTGCTAAACTTAAGTGGCAGTGGGCGGGGCACATTGCTCGTAGAAAGATGGCCGTTGGGGCAGTAAAGTTCTCTAGTGGCGACCACGCACCGGAAAACGTAATGGAGGCAGACCTCCCACTCGGTGGACCGATGACCTGGTGAAGGTCAGAACCAGTCCTCGTGGGGATCCTTGGGGGAGGCCTATGTCCAGCAGTGGACGTCCTTCGGCTGATATGATGAAGCTTAGAAATCAATACCGGTAATTTCGCTGGCTATTTTGCCGCACCACACCACGGAGCACCACAATAGAACCACAGTCTACGAATCCATAGTATAACTAAGAATCCATTGCGGGGATTGAGAGGCGAGACGGCAGGTCGAGCTCAAACTGCCATCCCCAAACCAAGTTCCAAACGTTGACTGTTTGGGACTTGGCACCATTCCATTCAGAGGCAGCGAGAGAGAAGGGGTTGACCAGTGAGTAACGACGTCGGCTCTGACGCCAACACCAAAGTAGACCCCTGTATGGTTTGTTACACTGTGTCAGCAAGCCGCTGTGCGACAAGTATAGCGCAGTGATACCAACACAATCGAACCTCGCAAAATATTTTAACGCAAAATTCCGCACGCATTATTCAATCAGCTGAAAGACGTCCACTGCTGGACGAAAGCTTCCCCCAAGGATTTCCACAACAACCGGTTCTGCGCTGCCCGCATCCAGCGACTTCCCGCGACCCTCACAAAATTCGTTGGATCACCTGCCTGCCTAAGCTAAGTCATCGAATGCGCGTTCACTGCTCGAGAACTTTAGTGCCACATTTGCCGTCTGTTCTACGAGCTATGTGCCCCGCCTACTGCCACTTAGGTTTAGCGACTCTGTGATTTATATTGGTTACCGTGGTCCTTTTACGGATCTCGTTTCTGATTCGATCGCGTGGGAAAACTCCTAGCCTAGCTCGCTCCATTGTCTTTTGGGTGACCTTGAGCCTTCTTATAAGAGCCCATAGTAAGCGACCATGTCTGAGTTCTGTGTGTCATCACAAGATTCAAGATTCAAGGTATTTATTCAAAATAGGTGCAAATTACACTCTTTCTGATAGTCATAAAATAATAATTACATGTGTGAAAAATCAAGAAATAAACATTCATTAGTTAATAATGTCAAAATTAAATCCTAGAAATAAACCAGATTATGTCATTAGAACATGAAAACAATATGACGTTATACATAACGTTATACATAAAGTTATACATAAAATTATTGAATGTCATTGATACCTTTGACAAGAGTAGGCCAGTTCACACGGACAGCACCCGGTCACGAGTATAACGCGAGAGTCAGCCATCGCTCCCATCAACCATATTAAAGGGAAAGGAACGACCCGGCTCCCGATGCGCCACCATCCGCACGAACATTTAAGCGAGCATGCACATCATTACTCATCACTGGCAACACATACTAGTTAAAAACCTTAGTCTTGAGACGCTGCGGCACTTGGAGCAAGAATATATTCCGCGTGCAATATCCATGCATAACAATATGGTCTAACATAGCGCTAAGTTGGCGTTTTTCGGGTATCATGATGATGCAGAAATTATCATACCGTCTTCCACCAGAGACTTGCTGAGTGCCAGGAAGTGCCACAGATTGCTCAGCACCTCGTCGTCAGCCAAGTCGGCATTCTGCCACAAATCCGGCTGGAAATCACAAAATATTGCAAACATATTGCCAAAGAAATTGTACAGCAGCAGGGCACATACTTTATCTAGAAAACGTACAGTCAAAAGCACGTTAAAGCTACTATAACTGGCAATGGATTTCTATTAAAGCTTAAGTAGATTAAATAACAATAAAAAAAACTGCAGTTAGCGTCCCCCAGCGACCACACAGCGCTCCCGGCGCCTCACGACACTGGCACTCACCCTTAGCCCGTAGAGCGAGGCGGCGCGCACCCGCATTGTGGCGCTGATGTCGCCTAGAGCGGCGGGCAGGCGAGCGGGCGCCAACTGTAGTGCAGCGCCTCCCAGCGACCACACAGCGCGCCCGGCGCCTCACGACACTGGCACTCACCCTTAGCCCGTAGAGCGAGGCGGCGCGCACCCGCATTGTGGCGCTGATGTCGCCTAGAGCGGCGGGCAGGCGAGCGGGCGCCAACTGTAGTGCAGCGCCTCCCAGCGACCACACAGCGCGCCCGGCGCCTCACGACACTGGCACTCACCCTTAGCCCGTAGAGCGAGGCGGCGCGCACCCGCATTGTGGCGCTGATGTCGCCTAGAGCGGCGGGCAGGCGAGCGGGCGCCAACTGTAGTGCAGCGCCTCCCAGCGACCACACAGCGCGCCCGGCGCCTCACGACACTGGCACTCACCCTTAGCCCGTAGAGCGAGGCGGCGCGCACCCGCATTGTGGCGCTGATGTCGCCTAGAGCGGCGGGCAGGCGAGCGGGCGCCAACTGTAGTGCAGCGCCTCCCAGCGACCACACAGCGCGCCCGGCGCCTCACGACACTGGCACTCACCCTTAGCCCGTAGAGCGAGGCGGCGCGCACCCGCATTGTGGCGCTGATGTCGCCTAGAGCGGCGGGCAGGCGAGCGGGCGCCAACTGTAGTGCAGCGCCTCCCAGCGACCACACAGCGCTCCCAGGCCTCACGACACTGGCACTCACCCTTAGCCCGTAAAGCGAGGCGGCGCGCACCCGCATTGTGGCGCTGATGTCGCCTAGAGCGGCGGGCAGGCGAGCGGGCGCCAACTGTAGTGCAGCGCCTCCCAGCGACCACACAGCGCGCCCGGCACCCCACGACACTGTCACCCGCTCGCACACCGTGTGCTCCACTATGGCACCTAATGACACAGACGCACATCTAGATGCTCTTAATCATTTTAACCAGAAAACGATCACTGTTGAACATAGCCCAATCCAGCTCCAGTCCACTAGTACACTCATGTGAAATTGTTAAGTTTATTTATTTAAAACCTTAGTTTAGTTAAATTATAACTTTAGTTTTGGCTTTGTATTTGGTAACATCTGTGTTTCACATAACCTGTATTTTGCTTTTTTTGGGCCTTTCTATACTATAAGAGATGGAGAAAAACGCTCTTAGGAACCGTGATCTCAGTTTTAGAGAAAATAAAAATGGTGTTTTAAAAAAATAGATATGGAGTTTTTGAAATATATTTTTTTTGATATTTCGATTGTATATCAATATACAAATCAAAAAATTGTGTAGAGACCATAGGTCTAAAGTTGCTAGAAGTTGTTGAAATTAACGTTTTAGTTTTCTTTAATAGTTACGTGAAACTAAACTTACTGGCCGATTTTCAAATGAAAAAGTAAAAAAAAGAAAAAGAATTCAGACTTAAAAAAACAAGTTGTGTGTTTCTGTCATTCATTAAATGTATAATTTAGTCAATTAATTAGTTGTGTTGTGAATTCAATGGTGAGCTAAATAGGTAAAATGCCTCAATCGTTTTCAAATTCCGAAAAAAAATATTTATTGAGAGGGTATCATTTAAGTAACAGGAACCAAACATTGGCAGTTGACTGGTATCGTAATGATTTCCCCTTCAGAGAAACGCCAAATCGCCATACTTTGACCACAATGTTGAAAAATTTACTGAAGTACGGAAGCTTCACGAAGCCTCACAAAAAACATTCCTACATCATCTGTCGAGATGTCGAAATAAATGTTTTGTGTTTTGTCGAGAGTTTTCCGGATATTTCGTCGAGAGATATCTCTACGGAAATGGCTATTGCACAGCGTACTGTAATGAGGATACTTAAAAAGTATACATACAAACCGTATCGATAAGGATGTTATTGTTCAGAAACTTCTCGAAAGCGATCATGCGAGAAGATCAGCACTCTGTGATTGGGTTATCCACCGTGTAACACGGGACACAAATTTTTTGAGCCGCATTCTTTCGACGGATGAGACTAACTTTTCAAATAATGGTAAACCGAGATCACTTCTCCGATTTATTCATTTCTTTTTTTGGCGTTTTTACGACGTAAACCTATATTGCCACGTATCATTTCAGGGATGTATAACCGGCGCAACAACCATTACTGGTCCACAGAAAATCTTTTGCGAACCACTGAAAGCAACAACCAAATAAGATTTTCATTTAATTGTTGGTGCGGGATTTTGGACAATAAAGTCGTATCGAGGTCCAACATACCTGGATATTCTAAGAAATCTTGATGATGATTATGGAACATGAGGTTCCAACAAGATAGATCCCCTGCGCACAAGTCTCCTTGCACAAAATTACCTCAACGAAAGGTTTGGGAACACGTGGATAGGTACCTATGGCGAAGTCCAGTGGCCAGCGTGGTCACCTGATCTAACGCCCATGGATTTTTTCTATGGGGTCACTTAAAAAAAGGAAGTGTCCAAAAATGGTTATGACACTGTTGATGATTTAAAATATTCAGTCCCTAAACACAATACCATACATTTCATTGAGAAATGCAACTCGGGGAGTGCTTCGCCGAAGTCGACTGTGCTTAGGCGAAAGTGGAGGATTTTTCGAACAATTTTTAAGATAAATTTAGTTTCGTGGGACTAAAGCAAGTGGCAGATTTTTGGTTTTATTTAATTTCAATTATCCATCGTATCAATTGGATAATAAAATGTATCTTTAATAAAATTTTAATTTCAAGTACTTTTAATTTCAACAACTTCTAGCAACTTTAGACCTACATGGTCTCCGTACAATTTTTGGTTTGTATAGTGATATACAATCAAAATAACAAAAAAAAAATTCAAAAAGGCAAATCTCTGAACCTATTAAATTTTTTTAATTTTTTTAAAACGCCATTTTTATTTTCTCTAAAATTGAGATCACGGTTCCTCACAGTGGTTTTCTCTATCTCTTATAGTTTAGAATTTCCCCATACTGAACCCTATAAAAACTCACTCTGTATATCTTCTTGAAATTTTTCTGCGAAAATTGTTATCAGCTTCTAGATATATAAAGTACTAGCTTTTTCCCGCGGCTTTGCTCCCTTGGACATAGTTTCTATGACTGTCTTCGAGAGTGCGCAGTGCGCGAGCCGCTGCGGCTCGCAAGCGTGGAAAAAAGTAGCCTATATGTTAATCCAGGTCCTAATCTGTCTACCTACCAAATTTCAGCCAGATACGTTCAGTAGTTTTTGCGTGAAAGAGTAACAAACATCCATACATACATACACACTTTCGCATTTATAATATTATAGTAGGATTTAACTCATGTTTGTATAATAGCAGTAAGTTTTCCAAACATAATAAAATAAAAAGGCGTCCACTCAGCGCGACCCTTGGGGCCCTCACGATAGCCACGCACAACACTGTCGTTACTGCATTCTGCCCAGGGTGACTAGCGTGGTTGGGTCGATCACGCAAGTTAACTGACCTGAAACACGATCAGTGCACCTTTCTCGACCGTTTCCGTGGTTCGCAAGGCACGTTAAGCCGTCACTGTCGTCGCTATTACTAGACGGCAATCCCTAGGTTAGCCCTACATCATCTACCAACCCTGACTTGGCCCAGTGTGTGGACTAACCTTCTCGAGTTGGGGAAGGACGTTTACGAGTTGTTGACGATTCTGTCATCACCTGAAAGCGCGTGCGGCCAGGTAAGCCATAACTCCTACTCACCAGACTGGGCCAGCGCGAGTAGCCTGGCGGGATGCGCGCAGTGCCAGCTGAAGGCAGCGAGGGGCGCGGGCGCGGCCCCTGGGGTGACGTCGCGCTCGATCACGGAGGGACCCTGTGTTTCTGTGTCCGAGTCCGTGCCTGTCGGCGTTGACGCCTAAAACAAGAGAAACTAACCTTTTAAAAGATAATTATAGCCTTCAAAAGCTAACTCATACATTTTCAGAACATTTGCCTTGCCCTATACTTTAAGTGAGTAATTCTTGTAATAGGTACATACATCTATTCTTCATCATATCAATGACCGACTAGGTGGTGCAGTGGTTTGCGTTTATGACTGCTAGACCGCCAGTAACGGGTTCGATTCGAGTAGTGGCAATATGTCTGTATGAAGTGACTGGCCTGTAGTTGCGGTCACCCCATCTCTTCACCAGCAAAAGGAGACGAAGGCAACAAACCGGAGGACGGACAGCAGTGTCCTTCCCGCATACTATGCCACCACACTTCACCAACCAGCCTACCAGGCGTGGCGACTTCGGCCCTCCTGAACCAAAGCACTCTGATTAGCAATGTGACTCACCATATCTGTATGCCTAGTGTCGCTCGCTTGTATATCGTGCAGCTTGAGCGTGGTGGCGTCCCTTTGCAGCGAGAGCAGCAAGCTCCTGCGCGTGGGGCTCCACTGTATCTTGGCGAGCGCGCGCTGCTGCGGCAGGGTCAGCAGGGGCCGCTCGAAGCTGCGCGCGTCCCACACGCAGATCACGTTGTCGCCGCGCGACGCGACCTGCCACGAGTTGAACGGGTCCGCGCACGCGCCGTAGCAGTAGCGGCTCGTTGTGGTGATCACCGCTTTATTCGACAAGTCTGAGGGGGAAATACACTACTCAAACCAAAATAACCGCCACCTAACCTAAGTACATTTTCATACAGAGAGGTGGTTCAAAAAGCCACGATTATTATTGTTTTAATCAATAAAAGTAAGGAAACTACGAAATGTAGTCATTAGGTTAGATTCCTGGCTACAAATGTGTGGAAGAGTACAACATTCTGCTGATTATCGGGAGCTCCGTGGACTGCTCAAAACAAAGAACATGTTTTTTTTTACCGCAAAATGTATGGAAAATTTGCCAATTTACTGTGTGCTCTCAACTGAGCAGTCCACTGAGTTTCCGAGGGTCTGCAGAATGTGGTGCTCTTCGACACGTTTGTAGCCAGGGATCTAACCTAATGACCGCACTTCATAGTTTCTTTACTTTTCTTAATTGAAAAAAATAATCGTTGCTGTTTGGACCACCTCTCTGTATAAAAAAACTTAAGTGGCCCTCATTTTGGTCTGAGTAGTATATAAAGCTGTATTTGGCTGGTCGGTAGCTCTGCAAGGTTGTCATTCATTTGCTCTGCTGAAGTTATTGGCTAGCTAGTTCACCAAATAACAAAGAAAGTGTGACTTGCGTTGTTCAGATCTTAAGCACGGTCATCACCTAGATGGGTTCGACTGTTAGTGGCACTTTTCTCGAACATTTCCATTCTTCGCCAGACACCATTGGTGGCGGTTGCTATCACTAGATAGCAGTCGCTAAGCCGTGTCAGATGCCTTATATGCAGCTTGAAATACTTCTGGGGGTGAGGTTCGCCAGTAGCCAGTAGCCGGGCTTGGCCCTCGTGTGTGGAGTATGACCTAACCTTCCAGAGTGTGGGAGGAGACCCGTGGCCAGCCACAGTGTGAGGATCCATACAGTGGTCCAACGTCTTCGATGTTTGCGTCAACGCCGACATCATTAAGATCACTGGACTTATCTCTATAAGAGATCTCTTCCAGCCAATCTTACCGGGTGTTATGAGAATTCAAAGGACGGGGGGCAATCCTATGTGTACCTAAAATTATACTAAATAAAATACTAATATAATATACCTGGTGTACCTGATGTACTGATTTTAATAAATGTCTCCATCTTCTGGACAATGGTGACTATGGAACTTGGGGTTCGACCTCACCCGTTTAGACTTCGGCCCCCGCACGCTTGCCCTGTCTAGACAGTTGGACACCTCGGTAAGACGACTTTATGGATGCACACTGTGCCCCAGAAGTGGGGACATATTTTATGGATTGTTAACATATTTTACTAACAATCAATATCTATGTACTATCACAGTAATAATTTGAAGTTATTGATTATTATGTTAACATGGGTTCAACGAGATAAACAAAGGCTGACAGCATAACCTAAGGAAAGTGGTTACTACCGCATGTAACATGACTGGAGGCGCTATAATGTTAACTTGGATTCAACGAGACAAACAAAGGCTGACAGCCTAACCTAAGGAAAGTGGTTACTACCGCATGTAACATGACTGGAGGCGCTATAATGTTAACTTGGATTCAACGAGACAAACAAAGGCTGACAGCCTAACCTAAGGAAAGTGGTTACTACCGCATGTAACAACACTGAGGGCGCTATAATGTTAACATGGATTTAACGAGACAAATAAAGGCTGACAGCCTAACTTGAGGAAAGTGGTTACTACCGCATGTAACAACACTGAGGGCACTATAATGTTAACATGGATTCAACGAGACAAACAAAGACTGACAGCCTAATTTGAGGAAAGTGATTACTACCGCATGTAACAACATTGGGAGCGCTACTAACACTGAGGGCGCTATAATGTTAACATGGGTTAAACGAGACAAAAAAGGCTGACAGCCTTACCTAAGTAAAGTGGTTACTACTGCATGTAACAACACTCGGGGCGCTACTAACACTGAGGGCGCTATAATGTTAACATGGGTTCAACGAGACAAACAAAGGCTGACAGCCTAACCTACTACCGCATGTTACAACACTGGGGGCGCTACTCACACTGAGGGCGCTATAATTTTAACGTAGGTTCAACGAGACAAATAAGCTGACAGCCTAACCTAAGAAAAGTTGTTACTACCGCATGTAACAACACTGGTGGTGCTACTAACACTGGGGGCACTACCATGACATGCTGATTTCAAACATATTTTCAATCCTTCCTTGAAGATTACCCTGTTGCTTCTAACTGATGACTGACCTCTTAGATCAAACACCTTGATGTACTTGAGGTTCATGGACGCGACGAGGGTGCGGTTGGCGCAGTGCGTCCACGACACACTGTGCGCGGTCTCGGAGAGGCCCATCTCGGCCATGGGCTTGTCTGCGTCCACCGGAGACAAGGAGCTGCCTGTGCCTACGAGAAATGATAAGTTTACTTTTTTAAAATTGACCATGAGGCTTAATGAATCAATGTCAGGTCAGGACACTGGTTAATACCACCTCGTATTGGTGCTCTTGTTAGGTATTCGTACCTCAAAAGGAAAAAACGAAACCCTTTTGTCTAAAATCATGTTTCTGTCCGTCCATCTGTCACAGCCGATTTGCTCAGAAACTACTGGACCGATTGAGTTAAATTGGTACACATATCGCACACCCAGTTCGACGATGTCGCAACTCAAAATATGCCAAAAACGAGTTAAATATACCATATTGTTCAGCAAATTTTTGTGCATCATACGGGCATTTTTTAGCTTTCGTAGTTTGGCACTAGAGAGCGCTTAAGTCTCTATTGGTGGCGAAATCTTTAATTTTTTATTACAACTACAGGGAAGATGGGCCCTCAAACTCTGAAAGGTGAGGTGTGCTGGTCTCGCTGCTAAAGTGTATTATTTTGCATTGTTACGTTGTTGTTGCGGAAACCTTAATTATTTAGTGTATTATTTCGACTTAATACGGTGTTGTTGCATAAGTTGTTTAAAAGTTTGTGTTTCAATGTGAGTCATTATGAGTTGATACAGTTTAGTCGAATAACATCAGCAGAAAACTACTAAATTATTTTTGATTGATACACTGTTGATGAAAGAATAAGAAATTTTTAGTTAATACAGTGTAGACGAATTAATTTTTGTTCATCGATTTCTCACATTCTAATTGAGCAATAAAATTTATTTCTATATAAAACTACTCCTTGAATAATTTTCTAGCCGATGAATGTAAAACACTTGATATAATATCAATATTGAAGGTACTTCACATTTTGTGCTTTCCAATTGTGACACTGTTTGTGCATAAATCTGAACAATGTTTTTTTTTGTGATAATGTAACACTGTAGGTGCATAACAATCTAAAAAAATACTACAAAGAAAAAATGAATTATCTCAGGTTTTTTATGCCAATTAAATAAAGATTGTCAAGGCTAAGGTAGCGATGAGTTTCCATACAAACTTTTTCTTACCAGAATTGACCGTTCAGTTCAGTTATTATTCTCAACTAGTGACATTAAGATAATTTGACTGATTAAAGTTACCTCTTTATTATTGTAGATTTTGAAAGTAAGTAAAACTAATTATGTTGTGATGAGTACTTGGTCAAGGTTTGAAAATTGACAATAAAGTTATCTCTGGAGAATACTTATAATAATATCTGTGGCGAATAGTCATAATTAATGGTCTGATTTATAAAGACTGCACTTTGATTAGCTATAAGGAATGTTGGTAGTTCGGTACTTTCTGTTTCAAAAATTCTTGTTTTTTTATATTTTATCTGTAACTGTTGATTATTAATAGTGTAACAATGTTCCATTATGATTAATATTTATAAGTTAAATGGATGTTGGTAGGATGTACCTAATTAGAAAATTAATATTAGGGTTGACTGTTCCGTTCATAGCGAATTTTCTGCTCTGTGGTTCAGTTATTTCATTCTTATTCTTAATTCATTTAACATTAATTCTTTCAACGATGGAAGCGGGCTTACCAAGATTCTCAAACGCAATGGATATCTGGCTATCAATATTGTTAACACAGGGGTTTGGCGACAAGACTTAGATAAGATGGTGGTAGCTAGCCAGGCGGGCTTAGAACCACCAATCAAACCGAGTCTTACAACTTGACCCCTGCGGGACCCAAAACCGCGACCTCCTGCTGTGAAGCGAATGGACTAACCATTACGCCACGGAGACGGTTAAATATGTTGATTCTATAATAAATAGCATTATCTGAGACTGTAATCTGAATCATAATGAATTATTTGTAATAGACAATAAGTTTTTTTGACTATTTAAAAGTGTGTGTAAATACCTATTTAAAATAAATATTTTTGATTAGATTTGATTTGACAAATTGCACAGCTGTTGAAGAAGAAGAAGAGGCTGTCGATAAAACATCTGAAAATGAGCAAGATTATGAAGTTATATTGAATTGCTGTCAATTTAGCCAAACCTCACAAAATATCAACAGTCAGCTACCTCGACCGCTGCAAAAACGACTAAAAAGTTATAATGAAAATCGGGACCAAGAATCTATTTTTGGAGCAGTCCGATAGCCTTCATACAATAGGTGCCATATATGTCCGAGAACCAAAGACAGGAAAACAAAGACTGAATGCTCTAAGTGCCATGAACACGTGTGCAATGACCACGTGATTGTAGTCTACCAAAATTGTAACGAGGAAAACTAGTATTTGTAAAAGTTAACATTTCTTGTTTAAAAATATAATAATCATGTAGAAAAGACGTTTAAAAGTTGATTAATATGTAATTTCAAATGTTCTCATTAATAAAAGTTTGATTTTGCATGTATTTCGTATTTTATCTTAATTAACTAATTCGGGGCGCTACACACCCCAAACGGCCACTTTGTGCAACTTTTTAGGTGCGTCCAACTAAGGGTTAAAGCATACCTGCAAGGTCCTCTGCGGGCAAGGAGCCCCTGTTGACATCCCACAGCAGGATGCAGTGGTCGCTGCGATGCTTCTCCATGGCGCAAGCGAGGAGGTTGCTCTCCACGTGGCTCCATGACACCGAGTTGCACAGTCTGGGGTAGCGGGGCACTGTGGGGTGATTGAGTCCAAATTAAACTCCTTGATCATTACTTTTATTCACAATCAGAATCTTAGGGCCTGGCCGGAGCCACTAGCGGCGCGAATTCAACGCGGTAAGCGGCGAGCGGCGAAAACAAATGTAGGAAATTGTATGAAGTATGCCACAGCTACCGGCGGCGGCGATGCGAATTGCCGAACGATACGCGGCGGCGCGGCGGTGATCGAATGAAACAAATGTACTAGCCAGTATCGAGGCGGCCATAGCTCACTGCAGCTCACATAGTGCTCATTGCTCAGAGCGGCGCCCGGGGCGGCAGGCGTTGGACGTATTCGCCGCGGTCGCATATTCGAGCTGTGGCATACCAACGCAAATCGCCTTTCGCCGCGCGCTGCGCCGCCAGAAGCTGTGGCCGCACCTAAAGATTATAAGTGCGAGAAACTGCCGTTACAAGGCTTTATTCTTAATTCCACAATGTAAAACATGCTACGCTAGCAATAGTTTTTTAGGATGTGCTTGCAAGCTGTACACTAATCAACTGAGTAATGTTGACATTTTTAATAGCACTTCAACTAATATTAGAGGATTGGTCATTACATAGTCCAAGTTTTGTTGCTGCCTGCTTCTGGTTGCTGCCGCCACTTCTGTGGCGGTGCAGTCATGACCATTTTATCTTATTCATAGTGTTATTTTTACTTTTTAATATACTTATATAATAATTAATCACTATATTTAAGACAGGAGACTATATGTCTTTAATATTTTATATCTGTATTATAAAATTATATTTTTATATCTGTAAATGACTGCTTGTCTCTAATAAAATAAAATCAATTGTGAACGGTAACATTTCGAATCAAATCAAAATATCCTAGTTTTACTTAAGAGTTGGCACCCCTAACCTACGCTAGTACTAATATTAGTACACAACACAGTATATATATTAATACTAGCGTACAGTATGGACACTCCTTGCCGCACTCTAGATCCGACCTCACCCCCCGTCGCGCAGATTGGTTTCAGTTTGGTTACCGAACGAACGAAAGGGTTGTCACACACGGATAAGATACTATAAGATATATTTATCTGACCAGATATCTTACAATATCACTGTTCGGGCTTTGTCTTTATTTGTGGATAAAAGAATATTTTTCTCCACTAATTTTTGTATCTTACCGTCGCTTTGAATATGGTTGGTGACGGCTCTCGCACCGACCCTCATCCTGTTCGCCCGCAACTGTCGTCAGAGGCACACGTTGTGTCACTTGACTTTGTCTATAATTACGGGCTGCCTTCAAAAAGGACTTTTCATATTTTCACCGGCTAGCCGTGCTACCGAACTGTTCAGGCCTTGTTTTTGTGAAGTGCTCGTGCCTTCTGTGTTCTTCAGCAGCAAGGTGCGCCGTGCGTGTCTGGAGCTGATCATCATCCGGGGTGAAGGAGGAGCAAAGGTTGGTGGAGCATTTTATTCACTTATTTGGACAAAGCCTGATTTACATCCTTCATCATTTCATACAGTCCACTAAATTACTTTTCTACATTGTTTAACGTTTGCACAATTTTTTTGGTCTTCGAACCGGATTTTTCGCCAAAACTTTGGCCCTTAAGCCTGGCAAATTTCCGTTAAGATATCATATTTTATTAAGTTAAAGTCTTAAAAATAATAATTTTATAAATTTCGTAACTAATCACGTGGACGTTCCACATTGAACAGTTATTTTACCAAAGTATTAGCTTCAAATTAATATTTACTGGTTAAGACTAACTAAAAGTCTTTTATTCTTGTCGTACAAGTATATTTCAGTGTATTTTTCAAGCTAAATACCATATTTTAAAATAAAATTGTGCTATTTTGTCAATTCCGTGCAGGTAGGTAGGTACCTACCAGAAAAATAAAATGCCGCCTAAAAAAGACGCGGATGATATATTTTCTAAGGATTTAAATATTTTAATCCAGCACAAACAAAGATATTATGAGCAGATGCAAACTGTTTTCGATCTAAGTAAAAATGTTAGTGATAACGAAACAAAGGAATTGTTTTTGCTGCGCGTCGCAGAAATAGATGACTTGCGAAAATTGTTCGAAAAAACGATTTTTGCAATTTTTGATAAAGAATTGAAAGTGGATCCTACATCTACCCTCAAAAGTCAAGAATTGAAAAATTTCGACGACTTATACTTTCGATCCAAAATGATTGCATCAAAATTAATACCTGATTAGCTGAATAGCTAAAGTAAATAGGCTTAAATTATAATTGTAAGTCATAGGTTTATTTTGTACACATATTTTATATTTATTTACTAGTATTGTAAAGTATATATTTGTGAGCTCAATATGTCAGACGTGTTAAGATCTGACTCAGAATCTGAATATTTTAATTTATCATCCTCAGACAGTTTTTTGAGTGCCGAAGGTGACGAACCTAACCTTCCATCTCTTAGGGAGAACCTGGCTGCAGTGTTCTCCTCCTTTCCTAAAAACTTTAATGTAGTTCATATTAATGCACAAATTATTGCGGCACATTTTTCCGATTTGCTAATAACATTTTCTGTAGATAATATTCACGCCATTCTTATATCAGAATCTTTTCTCAAGCCATCCCTGCCATCAACACTTTACTCTATTCCAGGCTTCCGTCTAATTAGACATGACAGAACGTGCGTGAAGGATATTGGTGGGGGTGCAACCAGGTCAGTGGGATATGGGGGCGTTGCCATTTACTTACGAAGTGACATTTCTACCAAAACTATCTATTTGTCTCCTCCCATTTTACAGGGTCCTGAATTCTTGTTTCTGGAGGTTTGCTTGCACCACACTAAGATAATGTTGGGTGTATTCTATAGTCCCAATCGCAATATTAATTATTTTGACACATTGGAAACTACTCTCGCTGACTTACGTTCTCAATATGAACATATAATTATTATGGGGGACTTCAATACATGTCTTATAAAAAATGACCTCCGCTCCAATAAACTTTTGTCCCTTCTTCGCTCATTAGATCTTCACACTCTCCCCCTTGATGCTACCCACTTTCCTCATAATGGCCCTCCTTCTCTACTTGATTTAATTATTACCTCTTCTCCAGATTTAGTTTCCACTCACGGCCAATTCGCTGCTGTTGCCTTCTCTGCACATAACCTTATCTATGCCTCTTTCAAGATCAAGGTCCCTAAAAGGAAGCACAAAATTATCTGGGTACGTGATTTCAACTCAATTGACTATCAGGCGTTTCTTGAAGATTTTTATGGAGCTGATTGGGACTCAGTTTTCACAGCTTCAAACGTAAACGATAAATTAGATGGTTTCAACACCATACTAATAAGTCTTTACGATAAACATGCTCCCTTAAAGCCGGTCCGTGTTAAACATTACCCCTCACCTTGGCTTACGCCAGACATCAAGCGCCTGATGGAAAAGAGAGATAAAGCACGTATATTCCTACGCCACCACCCTAGTGCTGATAACCATGATAGGTTTAAAATTTTGCGGAACCAATGCAACAAGGCATGTAGAATGGCTAGACGAAGACATATCCATGCTACTATTGAGAACAGTCCACCTAGTAAGTTATGGAAGTTCTTAAAATCACTTGGTGTAGGTAAAACTTGTTCTCCTGTTTCTTCCTATTTCAATGATCTTGATGATATCAACAAATATTTCAGCACGTCACCAACCTGCTTAGACACTTCTACAAAGCATAGAACCTTTACACATTTGTCCGCAATTCCTCGACCTAACTGTTCCTCTTTTGAACTGGGAGAGGTAGCTGTTAATGAAGTCCTAAATATCCTTAAATCTATTAAGACTATGGCCGTCGGTAACGACGGTATAAGCCTTAATATGATAAATCCTATCCAAGAACATCTCGCTCCTATCCTTACTCATATTCTCAACTACTCACTTTCATCCGGAGTTTTCCCATCCTCTTGGAAATATGCTCATGTAATTCCTATTCCCAAAAAACTCAATCCTTCTTCCTTATCCGACTTCCGTCCAATATCGATTCTACCAGTGTTGTCCAAAGTGCTTGAGCATCTGGTGCACCAGCGACTGTCTCGTCACTTACGTGAGAACGGTCTACTGTCGGACTTTCAGTCTGGTTTTCGCTCGGGACACAGTACCGTGACGGCTCTTGTCAAAATCACCGATGATATCCGTTTAAACATAGAAAGAAAAGAGCTAACGCTACTTGTTCTCTTGGACTTCAGCAGCGCGTTCAACACGGTAGATTTCGATATTCTTCTCGGTATCCTCGAATCTCTTAACCTATCCCCAACAGCCCTCTCTTGGTTCAAGTCTTATCTCTTTAACCGTTTTCAATTGGTCAAAATCGACGATCGACTATCCGACTGGTGTTCTTTAAGTTCTGGGGTACCACAAGGCGGTGTGCTTTCTCCTATTCTGTTCTCTATTTTTATAAATAGCATTTCCAACTCTCTTCGCTCTTCATTTCACTTATATGCAGACGACCTGCAGATATATACCGCTGCTCCCCTTTCCAACTTTTCTCAGGCTGTTGCTGCAATAAATGCTGACCTGTGTACCATTGCCGAGTGGGCTAATAACTTTGGGCTTGTCATCAATGCAGCCAAGACACAAGCTATCGTCATTGGTAGCCCTTACTTCATTTCAAAATTTCATAATATGACGACACCAGATCTCGTTTTTAATAACACATTATTAACCTTATCCTCCACCGTTAAGAATCTTGGCATCATCATGGACCAAACCTTGTCTTGGACTGCACACATTAACGAAGTGAGTAGAAAGATGTTTGCCTCTTTTCACAGTTTAAAACGCCTACAGAATTTTCTACCTTTTACAACTAAACTTCTGCTTGCTCGTACTCTTCTCCTTCCTCTTCTAGATTATGGTGACGTTGCTTTCCTAGACCCCACTGCAGAGTTGCTCCTAAAGCTGGAGCGTCTGCAAAATTTATGTATCCGTTATATTTTTGGCCTTCGGAAGTACGACCACATCTCTGAATATCGTGTAAAACTAAATTGGCCGGCCGTCCGTCAACGCAGGGACTCCCATACTTTAGCCCTTCTTTATAATGTATTGTTCAACCCTACTGCTCCTCGATATCTCCGAGAGAGGTTTAACTTCCGTACCTCTGTGGACTCCAAGTTGCGCTCCAGCAAAACCTATGCCCTCGCAATCCCCTCCCACACCACGGACACCTACACCAAATCATTCACTGTTCAAGCCGCACGTCTCTGGAACGCTCTCCCGGTCGATGTTAGGTTAAGTCCTTCCTTAGCCACCTTCAAGGCATCCATTAAGAAGATGTGGAGTCCCAACACTGAATCCTGAGCTCGTATATGTATATATATTTAAGTACCTATATATTTATTATTTATTTATTATTATAATGTTTATTGTATTTATTATTAATTTTATAAGTATTTTTCATTGATTTATAAGTATTTACTACTAGGCATTAATATATAAGTGATATTGTTAATTACTTTTTAATAATTCTGTATAGATGTATAATTAATTACTTAATATTAAGGTATAGATTATAGAAAGTCGTGTTTGTAACTTTTGCACTTACCTTCTTCTTTGTTGTTAATCTCAAACGTTATCAGTAGGTTGACTGGAAGAGATCCCGTAAGGGATAAGTCCGCCTTTTTATATAAAATATTTTTTAAGTTTTGTAACAAAGATCAATAAAGAGTTTACTTACAAACAAACAAACAAACAAACAAACCTATTGTTCAAGAATCTAGCAAAGTTGAAAATTCCTCAATGCAATCACGACCACGTTTGCCAAAATTAGAATTATTTAGTTTTGACGGTGACATCGAAAACTTTAGCACCTTTTGCGAGACATTCTGTTCATTGGTACATAATCAGCCAAACATTCCAAAAATAGACAAATTTCATTATTTGTTATCATGTACAAAAGGCTCAGCATTAAATATTGTCAAAAGCGTTCCGATTTCGGAAAATAACTACGATTTAGTGTGGCAAAGTTTGCTTGATAAATACCAGGACAACCGCATGCTTGTAGGTAGGTATTTAGATAAAATGTTAAGTTTCTCGCCTCTAAATAAAGAGTCCTTAACTCATCTAAACATGTTTATCGAAACATTTGAACATTCTTACAAGGCGATACACGCGTTAAAAATTGATAACCTGAGTAGTTATGTTCTCTGCCACATTGCTCTGCGAGCATTAGATTCCAACCCGAAAATCTTTCGAACAGAGCTTAGATCAAAAATCATTACCTAAATTCACAGAACTAATGTCCTTCATCCATAATCACATAAAAGTACTTGACCACTCAGCCTCGTATTCATCAAGTGCAGGCAGCTCAGGTATGCAAGTAAATAAGCGGGTACCTACTAATAACAATAATTACAATAGGTCGAATAAAAACACGAACAAAAACTATTCACATGCATCGTCTTCCGCGCGCTCAAAAAATATGAATATGTCTTGTTTACATTGTATCGGTAATCACATGATTTTCCGTTGTGATCAATTTCGTAAATTGACCAACGCCCAGAGACTTAGCCGTGCTAATAGTCTTAATTTATGTCAAAACTGCCTTAAGGCAGACCACAACGCTAACGAGTGCAAAAGTGAGTTTAGGTGTATAGTGTGTCAATTGCCGCACCATTTATTATTACATAGCGATGCATATGCAATTGAAAATAAAAAACCTGTTTTATCGAACCCGCGACCCGCGCCCGAGCCGCAGACTGCAAGGTGCGCCACCGCTGCGCCTGCCCGCAGCACCTCCGCTGCCGCCAACTCGAGCGAGAGCGAGTTAAACAGCCCCAGTCACCATGCGTCATCACTGCATAGCCATAGCTATAATGCTGTAGTTTTAGGTACCGCTATTGTGCATGTAAAGGACAGTTTAAACTGTTATCAGCCATGTCGCGTTCTCATTGATTCTGGCGCTCAATCTAATTTTATATCGAGTGCCTGTATGCAACGCTTGGGTTTATTTCCCCGTAAATGCCCCTTAAATATATACGGACTCGCTGGTGAGAGCGTGAAAACACACGGGATGACATCTTGTTCAATAAAACCGCGTCATAACACAAACCCGATTTTTAATATCGAAGCCGTTGTGTTACCAAAAATTACATCTGATTTACCGACCGCACAAATACCACAGAATGTAGTAAATGAGTATAATAATTTGTTTTTAGCTGATCCTGAGTTTTATAAAAAGAAACCTATTGACATTATTTTAGCAGGGGACGTTTTCCCTCACATCTATGATGGAAAGAAAATAATATTCAACTCCGACATACCTACAGCACTGAGTAGTGTATTTGGGTATGTTATCACGGGCAGTTTGTCAATTTCGCCGCCTTGTGACGTCACGGACGTTAACGTTGTAACGTCAACCACATCTTTAGTATCGTATACTATTGAAGAAAATTCCCTGAATGACACTCTCAAACGTTTTTGGGAGGTGGAATCTACGCCGTGCGAAATTCCAATGAGTCCTTCAGAAGAACTTGCCGAAAAAATGTTTTTTGAAAAACATTACCGCGACGAAACTGGTCGTTTCGTTGTGCCTATATTATTAAAACCTACTCACGAGCCCTTAGGAGATTCCTATGATCTAGCATACAAGCGGCTCCTACAAATTGAGCGTAGACTCGTTCGCTCCCCCGACCTCCAAAAGGCATACGTAGATTTTATGCAGGAGTATGAGACTTTAGGTCACATGGAGCCCTACTTAGGCACTGAGCCTTCTAAATATTTGATTCCACATCATTGCGTGTTACGTCCGTCTAGTACGACCACACCCTTACGTGTAGTGTTCAATGGCTCAGCAAATACAAGTACTGGCTTATCGTTAAACGATATACTTTTGACCGGCCGCAAACTGCACCAGGACATTTTGAAAATCGTAACCAATTTTAGATTGCATGATGTATGCTTCACTGCCGACGTGTCAAAAATGTACCGGGCAGTGCTAATCGACCCTCCAGACCGCATGTACCAACACATACTTTGGCGTGAATCTCCCGCGGAGCCAGTTCGCATTTTTGAGCTCAAAACAAATACCTACGGACTCCGCAGTGCCCCGTTTCTCGCTGTTCGCACGTTGCATCAGCTGGCCCATGATAACCCTAACTCTGTAGCTTCTGAAGTACTCATGCAAGGTTTTTACGTGGACGACTTGTTATGGTCATGTAAAACTATTTCTGAAGCTTGTCATATACAAGACGAGTTGACGTCACTTCTTAAAAGTGGCGGTTTTGAATTGAAGAAATGGGCAAGTAACACCCCTGAGTTGCTTACGCGTATGGAAGTTGATCAAACCTCAAAAATTGACTTCCAAGATGATACGTTATCATCGTCTCTGAAGGTTTTAGGATTAACTTGGCTGCCCTCTGTTGATTGTTTATCTTTTAATTACAATCTGAGTGACGAAAAATCTACAAAAAGATCGGTATTGACATTGCTCGCAAGCATATTTGATCCGGTGGGTTTTATTTCACCATGTACCTTTGTAGCTAAATGCATAATGCAAGATTTATGGAAGTTAGGTATTGGCTGGGACGATCCCTTACCACCAGAATTACATAATAGGTGGAGTAAATTTATTGACGAGTTATCTTGTCTAGCCGAGTTGCGAATCGAGCGACACTTATTAATACCTAATTGTTCTAGCGCTCAGCTAATAGGCTTCTGCGATGCGTCATCGCGAGGTTACGCCGCTAGTGTTTATTTGCGTAGCGTAGATGACAAAGGGAATGTAAAGAGCAGGTTACTGGCAAGTAAATCAAAGGTCGCCCCATTAAAACCATTGCTTTCTATCCCGCGACTTGAGTTAATGGGAGCCGTGCTTCTTTCCAAACTTATTCGTTTTGTCGTACAAAACATTACCTACAAGGACTTTCCGATAATTGCGCATAGTGATTCGACAGTCGTACTGTCATGGATATTAACTCCACCGTATAAATTAAAAACTTACGTATCAAGTCGAGTAAGTGATGTTATTGATGTGATACCGCCTAACTGCTGGCGTCACATTAACAGTGAAAACAATGCGGCTGACGTGTGCTCCCGTGGTGCACTACCTAGTCAGCTTGTAAAAATTGCCCAAGAATTTATTAATGGTCCAAATTGGCTAAACAATGAACCTAAGGACTGGCCAATCAGTACCTTTTTTATAAAAAATGAAAACAAAATTCCGGAGTTAAAATCAACCGTGGATACGTTTTGTTTCAATTCGTGTGACGATAAAACTTTGAATAATGACTTAGAAATCACATTTAATAAATTTTCGTCATTCAACAAAATGCAACGTGTCGTTGGGTGGTGCCATCGTTTCATAAATAATTTGAAACTTAAAAAACAGGATAGATATTTCGGCCCATTAAAAACATCTGAATTGAAACAAGGTCATGAAACCATAATTCATGTAGTTCAATCTAATCACTTTGAAAGTGAAATACAAACACTAACAAAAAAAGGTTATGTCAACTCATTGCGAAAACTATCACCATTCACTGACACCGACCAATTCCTCAGGGTGGGGGGTAGAATTTTGCAGTCTGATCTTCCATATAACACAAAGCACCCTGTATTGTTGCCAAAAAAGTGTCACACGACAAATTTAATTGTGGAATATTTTCATAAAAAATATTTGCACGCAGGTCCTCGCACGTTGCAAGGTATCTTATGTAAATCTTATTGGATAGTAAATGCTAGAAGAGTTATTCGCTCTGTCTTATCGAAATGTGTCCAATGCTTTAAATGTCGTCCTTCAGCCATTCAGCCCGCGATGGGTACGTTACCCGCATCCAGGTTACAGCCTAATAAAGTATTTGACCACGTTGGTTGCGATATAGGTGGACCCTTTAACGTAAAGGAAAGTTTGCGCCGAAATGCAAGAATACATAAGGCATACCTATGTCTGTTTATATGTTTTTCCACGAAGGCTGTCCATTTAGAAGCGATTACTGACCTATCATGTGAATGCTTTCTAGCCGCGTTAGACCGCTTCGTTGCCCGCCGCGGCTTATGTACATGCTTGTATTCAGATTGCGGCACAAATTTCATCTCAGCTTCTAAACACCTACATGAAGTAACTGCATTCCTAAATAATAATAAGAACCGTGATGAACTCTTAAACGGACTGACTTCGCGAAGCATTGAATGGCGTAATAACCCTCCAAATGCCGCATCAATGGGCGGACTTTGGGAAGCTGGTATTAAATCAGCTAAATATCATTTATATCGTGCTGTAGGAGAGCGCTCTCTCACATTTCAAGAGCTCAGTACAGTTTTTTGTAAAATTGAGTCGATTATGAATTCAAGACCATTAAATTCGTTATCAGATAATCCAAATGAATTTGACGTTTTAACTGCTGGACACTTCTTAATTGGTAAAAATCTGTTGGCAGTGCCAGAGTATGATGTCATGGACGTTCCTATAAATAGATTGTCTCGTTGGCAATCAATACAGAAGGTCTCACAATCCTTTTGGCGACGCTGGTCTAATGATTACCTGCACACTCTCCAACAGAGAGAAAAATGGTTTGCATCATCTCCTAACGTCAAAGTGGGTGACTTAGTGTTGCTTAAATCCAACTTAACTAAACCATTACAATGGCCTGTTGGCCGGATAGAAGAAGTTCATCCAGGAATTGACAAAATAGTACGTGTCGTAACTGTACGTACACAGAGTGGACTTTTCAAAAGACTGGTAAATAAAATCTGTCCTTTGCCTTATGCAAATTAAATTTAATACTAAACGCATTAGGTTTAAGTTTACATTATAATTTTATTATATTATCTTTAAATTTAACTAGGAAAATTTAACTAGGGGGTAAGGGGAGAACGGATTCACCATCTACCGACCGGCCCAAATGTCAACCCCACCTGCTCGTGGTACTCCCTGCTAGATAACCAACGGGGCCCTGGCGACCGAGCAATGGCGGTATAACCATACACCCGCTCACCCGAGCGGATGAGGCAGCAACGGCCTGGGAGTCTAAATAACTTCCGAAAGGTTGGCACAGAAGGCAACGGGAAACCACTGTGACTAACATCCCAAGAAAACCATCATGAACAAAAGTAAGAAAGAGAGAGATATTTTGTCTGGCGACCCGGCCAACACCCGGCGCTACGTCACCCCCGGGATGCGTGGTGTGAAATGTGCTACCGGCTGCGCTGCTGCGCCGCAACAGGCAGCACGTAGAAAATATGCTACTGGGGCCCCGACGTCGTCGAGCTCCTATGCTCTGACGGATTCTACCCCGACGCAATCCTCTCCACTCAAGAAACCTATACAAATAGGGACCTGGAATATACGCGGCCTAATAAAACCTGGCAAATTGGAAACAATCGAGAAAGAAATGAAGCGCCTCGACATAGACATCCTCGGCCTCAGTGAAACTCACTGGAAACAATCAGGGCATTTTGATACTGACAACGGGAATACTGTGTTTTGTTCCGGAAACGGTACCGAAAGCCGTAACGGCATTGCCTTTGTTATTCCGCGCAAGTTATATAGGGCAGTTCTGGCATACGAAACCACATCTGACAGAGTCATGTGGGTAAAGCTAGATGCCCGTCCGTGTAAAATCAACATAATACAAGTATACGCTCCTACGTCAACTTCAACCGATGAAGAGCTGTCTAAATTCTACGGCCAACTAGAAAGTGTGCAAAGTGCCATTCCCAAGCGTGAAATCACAATTGTCATCGGCGACTTCAATGCTAAAGTCGGATCTTCAACCACTGGCTCAACATGTGGAGATATTCTCGGAAAATATGGCTTGGGCACCAGAAATGACAGAGGCGAAACTTTCCTCCAGTTCTGTATAGGGAACAACCTAGCCATAATGAATACAATGTTCGAACAGCACAAAAGGCGTCTATACACTTGGACCTCTCCGGATGGTAAGACAAGGAACCAGATAGATTATATTACTATACAGACTAGATGGAGATCCTCAATCACTAATGTCAAAACATACCCCGGTGCGGACTGTGGCAGCGATCATGAACTGCTCATTGCACGATTCAAGATTCACATAAAAGTGCGAAAGAAGACAGCGAAACTTAGAACCATGCTCACCAGAGATGAACTGGAGGAGTTTACATCAGCCATTTCAACGAAACTGGAAAACACTAGTCTCGACCCCTTCGAAGATGCCGACACATCCTGGTGCACTCTGAAAACCTACATCCACTCCGCCGCCAAAACTGTTCACAAAAAGGAGCCATACCAACGCAAATCTTGGATATCCCCTGACACCTGGACCTTGATTGAGAAGAAACGTGCTCTAAAGCAGAACGGTCTGAGTGATCCTGCACATCAAGATCAATATCGTCAACTTCATAGGACGGTAAAACGATGCTGTAGACGAGATAAAAACAGCCACACAAACAACATTTGTCGCGAGATAGAGATACATGCGAACAGTGCCCATACAAAAGATCTATTCAACAAAGTCAAATTACTCACTGGAGATTTCAAACCAAAGACCTGGATAGTTGAAGATGACAACGGCGAACCTATAACTGAAATTGATAAGGTGCTAGAACGATGGAGGGTGTATACTGAACAGCTCTACAAAGAAGACACCCAGCCCTTAGTGCGCAGATGGGACGATCACGAGAGAGAGCCGGATATCCTTCTTTGTGAAATTGAACATGCGCTTCTCAAGCTAAAAAACAATGCAGTTGGTTCGGATGATATCCCTGCGCATCTGTTAAAATCGCTTGGTCCAAGAGGAACTAAAGCTCTGCACCACATCTGCCTTAAAGTGTGGAGAACTGGCCAGTGGCCAAAGGATTGGATGGAATCAATCGTAGTCCCTCTACACAAAAAAGGCTCTACTCGCCAATGTAGTAACTACCGAACGTTATCGATTATCTCACACGCCAGTAAAATCTTGCTGAGAATCATCAACGACCGCCTGTCTTACTATTTGGATAGACAGATCCCTGTGGAGCAAGCAGGTTTCGTTGCTGGACGCGGGACGCGTGAACAAATCTTTAATGTACGCCAAATTATTGAAAAATGCCGCGAATACAACAAACCAGCAGTTCTATGCTTCATAGACTACTCCAAAGCTTTTGACTGCGTGAGATGGCAATCCATGCTGGATATTCTCGTGGATATGGGTGTTCCTACTCATCTAACGTATCTCATTCAGAACTTATACGCTGAGAGCAATGCCAGAATCCGACTTGAGGATCAGATCTCGAATCCCTTACGACCCGAACGCGGCGTACGCCAAGGTTGTATCCTATCCCCTAAACTTTTCAACATCTACGGTGAACATATTATCCGAGCCGCCTTAGAAGGATGGGAGGGAGGTCTGTCTGTGGGAGGTAAGAAAATCAGTAACCTCCGGTACGCGGATGACACAACCCTTATTGCCACCAGTGAAGAGGAGATGTCCATCTTATTCAGCCGAATTGAGAATGAAAGTCTCAAGCTTGGCCTACGGATAAACAAATCCAAGACAAAACTGATGGTAGTTGACCGTGAACAAGTACTGATCAAATCTACAGTCCTTCAAGGATTAGATCGCGTCAATGAGTTCGTCTATCTTGGATCACTCATCACTGGTGACGGAAACTGCGACAGAGAGATCATAAGACGCATCCAGATAGCAAAAAGCGCCATGACAAAACTGGAAAAAATCTGGAAAGACGACGACATCACCAAACGCACCAAAGTTAGACTGGTTAATGCGCTCGTGATTCCTATATTTCTATACGGCTCCGAGACATGGACTATCAAAGCAACCATGAAGTCGAGAATTGACGCTTTCGAGATGTGGTGCTGGCGGAAAATGCTGCGAATACCGTGGACAGCCTTCAGACGAAATGACTCCATTCTGGAAGAGCTGAAAATCACGACGCGCCTATTAGATACATGCCGCACCCGCATGCTCAAATTCCTCGGTCACATCGCGCGAAGAGAACCAGAGTCCCTTGAAAAACAGATACTAATGGGCAAAGTGGAGGGGAAAAGACAAAGGGGCCGAGCACCCGCCAGATGGTGTGACCAAACAAAACTATTGCAACTCCACCTGCACGATGCTATCCACACCGCCTCAAACAGGGAAAAATGGAAGTACCTAACTCGGCCACAATCTACATCTACGGACTCGACTTTATGATGGTCACGATCCCCAACCCCTGGGGTTACGACTTAGAAGAAGAAGGAAAATTGCAGCATTTTTCTGCACTTTATCTAACTTTCAAGTTAGTAGTATAATCTTAAAATATAATATTTTCATATCTGAATTATTATTACCTTCATTATATTTATTAGAAATCATCATAGTGATTTCGGTGGGGGGAATGTTCGGGCTTTGTCTTTATTTGTGGATAAAAGAATATTTTTCTCCACTAATTTTTGTATCTTACCGTCGCTTTGAATATGGTTGGTGACGGCTCTCGCACCGACCCTCATCCTGTTCGCCCGCAACTGTCGTCAGAGGCACACGTTGTGTCACTTGACTTTGTCTATAATTACGGGCTGCCTTCAAAAAGGACTTTTCATATTTTCACCGGCTAGCCGTGCTACCGAACTGTTCAGGCCTTGTTTTTGTGAAGTGCTCGTGCCTTCTGTGTTCTTCAGCAGCAAGGTGCGCCGTGCGTGTCTGGAGCTGATCATCATCCGGGGTGAAGGAGGAGCAAAGGTTGGTGGAGCATTTTATTCACTTATTTGGACAAAGCCTGATTTACATCCTTCATCATTTCATACAGTCCACTAAATTACTTTTCTACATTGTGTAACATTTGCACAATCACTCTTCATAGAAATCAATGAATGAACACACACGGTGCCGTTTTTCCCGTGTTGGTTAATCAGCTCATCGCTTTGTATGAAGAGTTCAATTTTTTTTGAGATTTCAGCAAAATGGTAGAAAAAAAGTAGTTCAGTTTGATGAGTAGAAGCGCCAGCTAACGAGACCTACAACAATTTTGTTACACCCTGCATATAAGGAGGGGTAGATAGTTTTATATGTGTCGCAAAAGTGAAGCAAATAAAAAGAAGTCACTTGTCATCTCTTATCTTAGTAGCATTCCGTGCAGTGCAGGGGAACCAGCTTTAATAATGTGTGTGTAAACTTTAATAATGTGAGTTCGATTTTCAAATGTTGTTTGTAAGAGCATAACCCATCTAGGGGAACAAATCGCTGATAAAACCATTACCCATTTGCAACCGTTGAACTCCGCAACCAGTAAGTTTACTAGCAACCAATTCTTACCGAACTCCCTGCCCACTAGCCCTAGTGGGTCGTACGCTTGCTTGAGACTGGTCAGCGCGACCTTCCCGCTGACGTAGCCGAGCGCCAGGAGTGGCTCCGGCTGCTCGGCGATGGCGCTGATGTCCACACAGCGCACACCACTCGCACTCTGCGATGCGACCACTGCGGCGCCGCGCGTCGGCGAGATCTGTTGGTCTGCGGGAGATTTAGAAATCAATGTTTAAGTTTTAGGACCCAATATGTAAATACCTAAGACTAAGATCATATGGTTGGTTATGGAAACAATCGCTAGAATTTTAATCCTACATTAAACACTAACAGTCAGGGTGTTAAATTCATAAATTTTTTGACACTAGTCAACTGATCTCAGCTCACTGAGTAGTCTTATTTTGTGTAGTGCAATGGTGTAGTAAAGTTATAGTCGCTGTTAAACGCCAACTACAATGCACGTTTACAATAATTGGTGTAGTTACAGCCTCTGTTAAACGCCTTTTACACTGCATGTTTACAAGTGGTGTAGTTACAACCACTATTAAACCCTTCATGTAATTTCCTGACACCTATTACACTGCACGTTTACAATTGGTGTAGTTAAAGCCTCTGTTAAACGCCTATTACACCGTATGTTTACAAGTGGTGTAGTTACAACCACTATTAAACCCTTCATGTAATTTCCTGACACCTATTACACTGCACGTTTACAATTGGTGTAGTTAAAGCCTCTGTTAAACGCCTATTACACCGTATGTTTACAAGTGGTGTAGTTACAACCACTATTAAACCCTTCATGTAATTTTCTGACGCCTATTACACTGCACGTTTACAATTGGTGTAGTTAAAGCCTCTGTTAAACGCCTATTACACCGTATATTTACAAGTGGTGTAGTTACAACTACTATTAAACCCTTCATGTAATTTTCTGACGCCTATTACACAGCACGTTTACATTTGGTGTATTTACAGCCTCTGCTAAACGCCTGTTACACTGCATGTTTACAAGTGGTGTAGTTACAACCTTACAGGCTTCCTTACTAAAGGGCGTCAGTGCAGCCCACTCTGCCTACCTCCCTTAACTTAGGCAGAGGTGTCTGCCCTGGTTGCACAACTATTACTGTCTTTTTGTGTGGCTCCGACTTTTGATCAAACAAATGTTGATCTGTACTTACTTCCGAGAAAACAAGCAGTGTATAGCAAAAAGAGACAAATGGCATGACATCGCATAATTGGTTTCTATCTCTGCTCGCTGACTGCTAAGATACAGGCTTTTCCTAGCCTAGTTTAGTAGCCAAAGTTTTAATAAGAAGATTTATGATGTAAAACTAGAATTAAGACTGTTTTTTAAGTTGTTAACTTTCGTGAATAAATATATTTATTTATTTATTTAAAAGGCGATTCAGTCGGCGCGCTGCGAGGGCAGAGAGAGGTCATTTGACTGTGTGAAAATGTATCTAACTGTAAAAGTAATCAAACACTAATGTGGGACATCCATCACACACTAAATAATATGCTCTCATTTTTTTTACATACAGTCATAGAATTTAATTGTTTAGCAGATTCATAAAACTACGATTTAACAGGGTTATAAGTACCTACCTACATTTCCAAGATATTTATTATTTTTATACTTACCAAGAAGAAATGAAATCAATATTTAAACTTTTTCTTAAAATTTGCATCTTCTTAATGACGTTACTTATATCTTTTAGACAGAAAGTGGATGAAACAGAGAAAAATAATTTCATACTTTAAAAATTTTTCATGTCTACTAAATTGACTTATAAAATCGATGTCATTTTTGTAACTAATGTCCTATAACACAAAAAAAAAAAACCCATATTGATGTTTGGACATTTCAACCCCATTGCACCCCAGCAGGAGATGATGGTATTTCACATGAGCCATGTTGAAAAATCCTTTCTTATGTGCACCCCTAGACCTCATAAGGAACCTACATGCCAAATTAGGAATCTCTAGACCCAGATGTTTGGGCTGTGCGTTGATTGTCAGTCCGTCAGTTTCTTCTTTTATATACTTATTACAAATAAAATGAATTTCCAAAAAGTAAGAAAACAATCATTTTATATTATTTTGTTAAGAATTTCATCTTAAATTATCATAATGCATCGGTAAAAATTGCAATGGTATTATTGTAACTAGAAATTTTATGCAAAAGAGGGTGGGTGCATTATGATTATTTTTTTGTAATATATTATTAAGTTCTGTATTATTAAAACAACATTTGTTAAAAATAATTATCACTCCTCATAACCTGTAGATTTTTAAAATGATTTTTTTCTGATAAAATAACCCATATTTATAGTGAAAACTGGTTAAAAAGTTACCAAGTTCATGGTTGTTGACTACAGCAAGTGTAAGCTTTAATTTAGTTCAGTCAATTTGTGCAAAACCAAATCGACACTAATGTTACTCTTTCACAGGGTTCAAAGTAATAATGATCATGATAATTATTTTGATAATAAAAAAAATAATCGCAAAAACAAAAGAGTAATAGTATAGTTATATTTGACAGAACGCTTGCCTCGCGCTATGTCCTGCCATATTCATCCAAATACGATTTGACGTTTGATGACATATCGAAACACGTCAAACCTCAAACTCAGAAAAAAAAACAAAATTGTTGATTATTAACCATAAACAATTAAACAATTGAAAGTTATATAGTTATCTTTCTACCTAACATTTTTGTATTTTTAGTAAAAAATTAGAGAGCCAGTTAAGAATCAATTCGGATAATTATCAAAGAAAATAATTATCTTGATAATTAGGAACCCTACTTTTCGGCTCCCAAAGTCTACTGTGCGTAGGTATGATAGGATCGGTCGGTACCCACTTTGATAGTGAATCCAAACCACCCACAAAAGTTAGTAGACTAGACGTAAATGGAATGTTATGTTATGAACTTGGTAAGTGTTCAGATGTAATTTTGTGAAAGTTTCTGAATAGAACCCGGTAAAACGGGAAGATATAAAATAAAATACTCACAAGTGGTCTTGTTGTCGAAGTCTTTGAGCCGCGAAACCTCGTATAAGGTTATATCCGTACCCCATGTTATGAACTTCTCGTGGTGCACCGGCGACCAAATTACGTCCAATTTGCTACTTGACATTATTATTAACAATAGTTTAACTAAGCAAACATAGTAGGTAGCTTTTAACTACTGAAATACATTTTTTTCAAAAAGACTCGTTTTTCCGTGCTGTTGTTTTTATTTTTGCTGTGCAGTGTGCACAAAGAGTATATAAGTATTAAGTCACTACGTTTTATTTCTGCAGACAACACACAACCAATAAATAGAAACACAATAGAAGCACAGTATTAGGCCGCTATCACAGTATATCTATTAGTACTAGCGTACTGCTATATTGTCATACTGTAATAGTACAGACCTAAAACTTCTTGGTATCAAGCTAAAAGCAACAAACACCTCTACCAAAGCAAAAGGCATATAAGGGACGGCGAAATGCAAATATGGAACTGTGGTGGCATCCGCAGTACCCATCACATAACAACTACATAGCCCCCTGCTTAAGACTGAACCATCAGTCAAGCTACATGGAGTTTCATCCACACCCTAATAGATGACACTGTCGTCAGAAAAAGAGTGTCATCTACTAAAAGTAAACTATCACACAAATACCAAAAGTACAAACATCTACAATGCGCTATCAACCTTACCTTGCTAAGCACTGTAGTACAATCTCACTAAAAAAAATTATAGCAGCGGCACGGGTCTCTATATTTAAATTTATTCACGACCGGCGTTTGCGAACACGAAGGTCGGGGCCGCACATTCCCGAACATAACCGATTCTGTGTGTCGTTCGGTTTTCTATGTAAATAGTAGTGAGTGGCCATATTTTTCTGCTGGCTATATTCGACCTAGGTACCTTATATACATATGGCTGCCTACCACCTACGGTTTGACCAACGGCCGGTCCCCAGGCATACCACCTACCCTGGGGCATACTCTGCCTGGGGGAGATATCTCCCTTTACTCTGAAAAATAAAATCACACCATTGCTACACAACTGTGTTCATAAAAACCTTGATAGAGGTAGATTTACAAGCCTTTTTTTTTTGCAAAACTGCTATAAGTGACCGCTTTTGGCTTTTGGAATAAGTAAATTATACATTTATATATTTATATTGGCGGTGCTAGTGTGATCATCGATCCACCTTGAAGATCTTAGTAAACAGCTTTATTACCAAAAAATAAAGTTAGTTTAAATTCTAGCTCGCAAGCAATTTACAGGTGAGTGGATCTGTGTTTTCATTGATTTTCTTGAGTGATTTTGTTTAGTGATTTTTCCACGAATAAGACATTTAATTTGGTAGGTAATTGAGATAAATGCAAACAATGGAAATAACTTAAACAATAAATAAATAAGTTTACTTTGGACCACACTAATCCATAAAGTTTGTTACTTTTCAGCATAAGTAGCAAAAGTTATATAAAGGTTTCATAGATATCTGCGAAAGTATTTTTGTGCACATCTGCACAAAATGCTGTGGGACCTTACGAAGTTGTGTCTGACAAGTTCATTCGTCATGTGGTACCGTATTCAATAAGGGATAGGATCTGCCTTGTTTAAAATTGAATCTCAATGTGTAGTAAAGTCTTTACTTTGTTGGCCAAACATTATTTTAATACAGACTAAGTTTTAGTCAGTAAAATGTGATAAATGCTAGATGATACTATGCTACTCATAAAACTAAACAATTTTCCTTAAGTAACATATTTCTACGTATAATCTACGTTTTCCGTATTCCTCTGCATTTAACTCTGCTGTAAGTTGGTGAGAAGTTGGGTATCCTGCAGATTCCAGGAGATGCTGCAGCATCAGGTCAAGGTTACCTACCATGTTCTATCTAACATGTATTCATTGAAACTATTCCAATGAGCGCAAACACAATACCTCTGCTGTAAGTTGGTGGGGAGTAGGGTATCCTGAAGATACCAGGAGATGCTGCAGCATTAGATCAAGGTCACCGTGTTTTATCTAACACCTATTCATTCAGACTATTTCATTGAGCCCAAACACGGTACCTCTGCTGTAAGTTGGTGAGGAGTTGGGTATTCTGCAGATACCAGGAGATGCTGCAACATCAGGTCGAAGTTACCATGTTCTATCTATCGCCTATTTATTATGCTATTCCAATGAGCCCAAACAAGATACCTCTGCTGCAAGTTGATGGGGTATCCTGCAGTTTGGAGGAGATCCTGCAGCATCAGGTCAAGGTTAATATATTCTTGTACTATCATCAAAGTAACAGGACACCAAATATTGAGTCGATAAGAATGTTGGAAGTTGCCCAAATCCCTCCATCACCTAGATGAGAGCTGATGATCTTCAAACGGTTGAAAATCTTCACAAATTATAGCTATGAACCTCCTCGATCACGTCAGCTTTTAAACAAAAAAAAACAATAAAATCGGTCCCTTGGTTGAGGAACTACGATGGCGCAGAAAGACACACAGATCGACAGGTAGAGGAGTGTTATAAGCAATGATCGGAATAGGTAGAGTTTTTTCATGTACTTTTGCAACGTTGGCACAACATGGATAAGCTTAATTTTATCTGGTTGAGAAATACTTGCACATATATATTTTCCCATTTGTTTATTTACTAATTCTTATTGTATAATTATTGGTGTAATTTGTTTTAAATAAGTAATTTATGCATTTATAAACAACTAGCTGTTTCCCGCGGCTTCACCCGCGTGGACCACGTTTCTATGACTTTTCAAGGGTGCGCAGTGCGCGAGCCGCAAGCGGCTCGCGAGCGTGGTAAAAAGTAGCCTATGTCTTAATCCAGGTCCTAATCTGTCTACCTACCAAATTTCAGCCAAATCCGTTCAGTAGTTTTTGCGGGAAAGCGTAACAGACAGACAGAGTTACTTTCGCATTTATAATATTATAATAATATAATAATAATAATATAATAATATAATAATAATAATAGTAGGGATAAAAAAATGATTCCAAAAAAGTTTTTATTTCACTTTGTAAGACCCTCAAATCCGGAAATCCGGAGAAGCTTATCCAATTCCATACTATTGACAACGTTATGACATAATTGCCGGAAAAAACTCTACCTATTCCGATCTATGGTTATAAGTTTAACGAGTGTATCGGTACACGCGTTAAACTTATTACACCCCTTTGTTCGCGTCGGGAGTTAAAAATTACATTTCTGACACAGGATTAAAATAAACTGAAATGACTAGCAGTCATCAATAGTTTGGTAAAAACGAAGGTAAAAATTGTTATAGCACATAGTATTACTTTTCAACTAATGAACTAATGACACTCAAAAAGCATTAATTGAGATACACTTCCTTATCTCTTTCATACTTAATACATGCTGTACCATTAAATAACAACTTTTGAGTTAAGTTTTTGTATAATTTTTAGGGGTTCTTGAAAGATAGATAAGTCTATGATATACTTATATTTTATTTTTATAGCTATTTTTTCCCCGTAAGAAGATATTAAAATCGTTATCCACACTTTTTCCCACAAAATGAGGAAAAAGTAGATTATATGGCTAGAATTTTTGGAGCGCCCACAGATCTACTAATGGAGCGCCCACGGAGCGCCACTGACGTCTGACAACCTTTTTTCTTTTAAATGCTTTGGATTGGTTAAAATTTTGTTTGACAGATTTGCAGAATGAGTGAGCTGAGCAAGGAACATACCTAAATATATACATGTAAAATGTTAGTCAGCGTTGCCAGACGTATAATTATCGTAAATGTATGATAATTTCGACACTGATACGATGTACGATACAGTATATATTATCTTACGTCAAAGTACGATAATATCCAAACCTCCTCCGAAGTGGGGTGAAAAGATTAGTATCCAGTGCCTTAAAATCATCTAAAAATACATAATAATGTCAATGGTCGGGGACTTCCCCTTGAATTTACCAAATCAAAGAACGAATGACAATGTTAATTCATTTCATTTATGGCTGAAGCTAAATTCACTCGGAATTTTCTCCATACATTAAGACCGATAATGAACGATTTTTTGTCAGATCCCTATGGAAAGTGGTGAGCAGAATTGAAATTAAAAAAAAAAAAGGCTATTTTCACTTAAAACTTTATATTTGCGCTTGTTAAAGACTTTGTCGTTGTTAACATATAGTTGAATTTCATTTGCAAAATCTGTTTCCTACAGTTGTAATCTTTAAAATTGCAAGCGTTCACTCAAACTCAAAGGAAATATAATACCCTACTACGTTGTCATACTCTTCAAAAGTTCGTTGTTAACTGGATACTGAATCAAAACTGAAAGGCGAAGGCGTTATCTAGGACAGAATCGGACAGATGACATCTCTCCCACGACCGTGAGACCTCGAAGAAATGGCCAGACCCTCGCCGGTCGACTTCATCGGCTCCGATCCGGCACAACCGCTGCCGCTGAGCCTTTACAAAGATGCAGCTACAACATGTAACCAAGGATGAAAACCTATGGAGGTGAACTACAGAGAAATCACCCCTGTGCTGCGTCATGCCTCGGGATCAATGCTTACGGGCTTTGGGGATTTGCAAAGGAAATACGTCGAAGAACACAAATGGCAGCAGAATGGCAGCATTTGCATCTGAAAGAAAAAAGATAAAGGCAATAATGAGAAGCTAGGCTACAAATATTATGGACGGACAAGAGGACAAATATTGACCAACTGGGAATGAAGGCATGATTGACAACAACCTGCAGTCTGAGATTGCTTAGTCACTTTGGTCTCCTAGAGATCAGGCCAACCTCAAAAAGCTCATTATTTCTTGGATGAGCACAATAACAGCAGTGAAGAAAACATTAATTCATTTTGATATGTATCTATAGTGGAGGAGGAATTTAATTTTCTTAGTTTTATCGCTAAACTGCAAAATAATATTCAAGCAAACATGTGTGATCTGGTGCTATGTTATATCATAAAGGTGAGTTTTGTTCTACTAGGATTTTCCTCTCCCTAATGCCATTGCAAACTGAAACATTTGACATGTCGACAATTTTGGTTTGCTATAGTCAGAACTCAGAAATACAGACTTCCAGCTTCTTATTTGTGCAGTAGTAGATTTCTACTTATGTAATAGGATATCTATCTATATCCAGGTCTGCCGCCTATCCATTGGATAGCACTGTTATTCGTGCTGCATGATGAGATATATCTGCCCAGTTATTTATAGTTGGCACTAAAAGAAATGGCATTCAGTAGTTAGCTTTTTCCTGCTAGGCTGAGGGTTGTGGGGTTCGATCCCCGCCCAAGGCAAATATTTGTGTGACATACGGATTTGTTTGCTCTGTGTCTGGGTGTTTTAAATAGGTATGTATATAAGTCTCTAGTTCCCAAATTACAGGGAATCCTAGTTTGAGACCACATGACTGTGTGAGATTTGTCCGTCACATCATTTACTATGATGTTATTAAAAGGCTAAATAAATCTGGATTTTGAAGTAAGAGCAATGAGAACAGATGTGCGAGCAAAGCAATTTAATTTTTTTGTTTTTGTGGGATAAATCCAGCATTGCTTCTGCGCTGATTACAGTACTAGCCTACTGTGTGGTAACCATCTTGCTTGTACCCTCTAAGTGCTTCAGGAGTTCTTCTAATAACTTTATAGTTTAACATTTCAGAAACAACCCGCAGTGTTGAGACTTCATGATAGAACCCAAGGTGGCATACAGTCCAGCTCAACTAAAGCCGGTCTAGGCTCTTGGGGTCACTGCTAAAATCATCATAGGGAAGGTAGTCCATTTTTTAAATCATATCAGCTCATATACATCCCCACCGAGGGGCTCGAGCCTATCCTGAATTAGGACGATCGGGCCTTAGTCAGGTTTGTCGACTTAACCACACAACTTGCGAGTTTCTCCACAGGCGTGTGCAGGTTTCCTCACTATGTTTTCCTTCACCGTAAGAGCATCAGATAAATGTACATATGAAATCTAAATTTAATATCTTAATAAGACCAAATTTATGTGCTTCAATACAAAGTAAAAAGCATGTGTGTTTAACAAGCTGCATCATGAACCTAACAGTGGTGAGTACTTTATAAAGAGTCACTTTAATAGCAAGTGTGTTGTCCGCAGATTTGCTGTCTGGTGAGGCATCTCATTCCTCCAAATTGATGCATAATTGGAACATGACCAGGCTTGGTGCATGACTTCTTGCTGAGCAGCTACTTTCACCACTGGAGACTCGCCAGGAGTTAGGGGTTAGGTGTCACTATAAGAAAGTAATCATTTTGGGGGAGTTCCAACACACGTCTCAACCGCCTTCATTGCGTAATGGTTAGTTCATTCTCTTCACAACAGGAGGTCGCGGGTTCGATTACCGGCGGGGTCAACTTTGTAAGACTCAGTTTGGTTGGTGGTAGGGCATTTTAATAGCCCACCTGGCTAGCTACCACCATCTTATGCCGCCAATCATCATGTGTTCCGGCTTGAAGATAAGATAGCCAGATCTCCAATGCGTATGGGAATCTTGGTAAGCTCGCTTTCATCTTTGGCATCATCGTCACATGCCATCAGATGAGATGACGCCAAGGGCTTACTAATTGTGAATAAAAAAAGTTATCTTTTTGGTGGAACCTGTAGCCAAGGAAAAATACAATTCAAACAACAGTCTTGCATAACAGGCGAAAGTGAAGTAGCGTTCATAATACCTACCTACCCACACCCCACAGAAATTGACTCATTCACTGACTGACTGACATAATTGTCCTCCCAGAAGGAGCCGTCGGGGGTGAAAATGTTGTATAGGGGGTTTGGTAAGTGGGTACCGGTGAGTATAGAAAAACTTCAAGATCCTCGTAAACGACTCCTCATCAGAGAGTGACCCTACTGCCCGCCAAAACTATAATAGGTACAAAGTACCGCCTCCGTGGCGTAATGGTTAGTCCATTCGCTTCACACCAGGAGGTCCCGGGTTCGATTCCCGGTGGGGTCAACATGTGATACTGTTTGGTTGGTGGTAGGGCATTTCTAAGCCCGTCTGGCTAGCTACCACCATCTTACCTAATTCTTGCCGCCAAACATCAGCGTTAAAAACATTGATGTGTGCCGGCTTGAAGATAAGATAGCCAGTCTCCATTGCGTTGGGGAATCTTGGTAAGCCCGCTTTCATCTTCGGCATCATCGTCACTTACCATTAGGTGAGATGATGCCAAGGGTTTACCAATAGTGAATAATAAAATAAAAATAAAAGTTTGGTCGAAACTTTGGTCAAATTTGACAGGTGCGAAAAAAACCTCAAAATGGCGGAAGAACAAAATGGCCGCTATACTAATTTACAGAATTTCGTAATTCTACCAGAAGAAGCCATCGAGGGTGAATATATTGTATGGAGGGTTTGAAGAATGGGTGATGATGAGAGGCTTAGTTCAGCTGCTTATGCCGTTAAGAAAATAAGACAGTTAACGGATGTAGATACTGCTAGACTAGTGTATTTTAGTTACTTCCATAGTATAATGTCATATGGCATATTACTGTGGGGGCATGCGGCTGATATAGAAACTATTTTCATCCTGCAGAAAAGAGCTATCCGCGCAATCTATCAGATGCGATCACGTGACTCGTTACAGAATAAGTTCAAAGAAATCAATATTTTAACTGTTGCTAGTCAATTTATATATGAAAACATCATGTACGTTCGTAAGAATTTGCATTTATTTCCTAAAAACAGTGACAGGCATAATTTGAATTTAAGAAATGTAAATAAAATAGACATAGCCTTTTCGAGACTGAGTAAGGTTAAAAAGTCATTTGTGGGGCAGTGCATAAGATTCTACAATAAAATTCCAGAAAATGTAACTAGTTTGTCAGAGAATAAATTCAAGACTCATGTCAAAAAAGTTTTGTGCTCTAGAGGATATTATAAAATAATAGATTATGTAAATGACAAAGATATATATGTTGATTCTAAAACAAATACCATTACCTGAGACTGTAATCTGAATCATGACATTATTTGTAATTTTATTTTTATTTTTATTGTATTTTTTTTGTTTTGACTATTTAAAAGTGTGTGTAAACACCTATTTGAAATAAATTGTTTTTGATTTTGATTTTGATTTTGATTTATAAGAAGACTTTTAGACCTTCGAAAGCTGCTACTCATCAGGGAGTGACCCTACTGTCTGCCAAAACTATGATACTTGCATACATACTTTTCAAACAGAGTTTGGTCTACACCTTGGTCAAATTTAAAAGTTTAGCCTGCTGGGCTGAGGGTTGTGGGGTTCGATCCCCACCCAATGCAAACATTCGTCTGACATATAAATTTGTTTGCTCTGTGTCTGGGTGTTCCGGTTCCCAAATTACAGGGAATCCTAGCTTGAGACCAGATGACTGTGTGCGAGTTGTCCCTCACTATTCATCTACTATGATGTTATTAAAAGGCTGAATAAATCTGCATTTTGAGATTAAAGCAATGAGAACAAATGAGCTAGCAAAGCAATTTTTTTTTTGTTTTTGTGGGATAAATCCAGCATTGCTTCTGCGCTGATTACAGTACTTGCCTATTGTGAGGTATCCATCTTGCTTGTACCCTCTAAGTGCTTCAGGAGTGCCTCTAATACTTTATGGTGTTACATTTCAGAAACAACCAGTGTTGAGACTCAATGATAGAACCCAAGATGGCATTCAGTACAGCGCAAGCGAATTCATTAGGGAAGGTAGTAATTTTTTTTTCAAATTTTAATACATAAATTGAACTTTGAAACCTTAAGTTACTATCACAAACAGTGGCCACACTGACATAGTAACTAAAGTATTCCATCTATATCTATGTTTTTTGTTACAAAATCATTCACCTCGTGAAACCCCACAATCAGTCTGATGTACTTTTTAGGGTTCCATACATCCTAAGGGTGACCAATGGGACCCTTTTATTAAGCCTCCGCTGTCCATATGTCTGTCTGTCTGTCTGTCAGCAGACTGAGTTCCATGAACGGTAATAGGGAGACAGTTGAAATTTTCATTGCTGCTATACCAATAAATTATTAAAATTAGTAAAAGAGAGTTAAAATTAGGGGGTACAAAAAAAAACGTTTTTGTTAAAGCGTGAAACTTTGTGTGATTATAGTACTTATTCTTAAGTAAAACAAAAAATAATGCAGACCGGCCAAGTGTGAGTCTACTCGCGCCAAGGCTTCCGAACTGAATAAAAAAAATATTTTTTCTCACGCTCATATTTTTTTTTTCTTTTGTTTGTAATGTCATAGTTGTGTGAAGACATGTGGTGGTACGGAACCCTCAAAGCATGGCCGGTTTTTTATTTTCGTTAAAATTCATAGAAATAATTTAATTAGTGACATTGTCTGAAATCATTTAGTTTTTATATAAAGTCAGTGCCTTGTTTAAATTGAAACATAAAACTTGATCAAATGTAGGTAAATAATAATTAATAGTGACATACTGAGATAGGCAATATTTATTTAACAACATGTACAATGAAGTCTGCACTGCTTTGTTTAATCCTTACTTAATATTATAAATGTGAAAATGTGTTTGTTTGTTACCTTTTCACGCTTCAACGCCTTGACCAATCTTAATGAAATTTGGCATGCAGGTAGCCTGTGTCACAAGGAAGGACATAGGCTACTTTTTATCCCGTGAAAATTGCATAGCCCGATGCAGTTCCCGAGGGAACTGAAACAATACTCTTTTTTGGTTAATTTCTTTAACATCGCAACGGAACAATGGATTGTGTGATTTTTTGCACAGAGATGGTTGAGGGGGTGGGAAATGACACGATTTACTAAAAAGCATATCCTGACATAGTTCCCGAGGGATCTGGAGATCTGCACCCTCTAATACAGTCATAAAAACGATGTCCACCCGGGCGAAGCCGCGGGCAAAAGCTAGTATCTTAATAAGAGCAAATTTATGTGCTTAAATATGAAGTAAAAAGCATGTGTGTATAACAAGCTGCATTATGAACCTAACAGTGGTGAGTACAAAAAGAGTCACTTTACAAGCAAGTGTGTTGTTCACAGATTTGCTGTCTGGTGATCCATCTCATTACCGCCTCCAAATTGATGCGTAATTGAAACGTGACCAGCCTTGGTTCATGACTGCTTGCTGAGCAGCTTCTTTCACCATTGGAGACTCGCCAGGAGCTAGGGGTCAGTTGTCACTATAACAAAGTAGTCATTTTGGGGGAGTTCCAACACGCGTTGGTTAAATTTTTCATGGAACTGTAGGCAAGGAAAAATACAATACAATAAGCCATATTCCACACACAGGGGTTGAGTTCAGATTGGTGGAGAAGAGTGATTGGTGTGCACAGGTATGGAGAGATAGCGTGCAGTTTGAGCAAAATGTTAAGACAAGAATGGTTCTTTCAGTTGGCTTTGATCTTTAAGGAATTTGTGTCAAGGACTTCAAAACGTAGGTCCAACAGTCTTCTGGCCCTTTGAGACATTTTGAATCGGTATTCTTTAGGTCTTTTGGGATCAGTTATCTTTTCCCACAAGTTAATTTCAAAAGGCTGCTGAGCGTGGATATTAGTTTTCTCCAGAACGGACTTTTATGATTAGCAGTGTATGTCATTTCCCACTCATTGAACCATCTCTGTGCAAAAAATCACAACAATCCATTGTTCCGTTGCGATGTTAAAGGAATTAACCAAAAAAGAGTATATTTTCAGTTCCCTCAGGAATAGCATCGGGCTATACTATTTTCACGGGATAAAAAGTAGCCTATGTCCTTCCCCGTGACACAGGTTACCTGCATGTCAAATTTCATCAAAATTGGTTTACTCGTTGAAGCGTGAAAAGGTAACAAACAAACACATACAGTCACACATAAAGTATATAGCTTAAAATTTTGTCATATAAGTTGACCTAGAGGTTCCTTTAATTAAGTACTTGAGATAGTACGTATTTGAGCACAATAATTTGTTATTGTTATAATAATATAATTTGTAGGAACTGTAGGTAATTATGTATGTCAACACATTTTTGACCTACTTATGATATGAAAGTGCAATTCTTAGATTAATCAAAAGTATTGCAGGTTATTTACCTGAAGATTTTTCTATATAGGTAACTTCTCAATTCCATATATTTTATTCAAATATTCCAAATGTTTTTTTTAAATACTTCCTGTTAACCGACATGCTGAAATATCCAAATACCACTTTCAATTTCATCCTGTGGATGTTATTTTTTGTGTATGAATTTAATTTTTTGTTTGTGTGTGTCTTTCAGAACACCAAAGAATGGATAAGCAGGACACATTTTGAGGAGAACCGATGGCAGATGGTCTAAGGAAATGATAGAAAGGGATGGCATTTGACTCTCTATGGGTTCGAGGATCCGTAGGAGGACCAAGGTAACCGACATAGCTCACAGAATCGTTAAATCATTAAACTTGAGTGGGCAGTGCGTGAGGCACATAGCTTTTAGAACATATGGCCGTTGTGACAAGATCTCTCTCTCTCTCTCTCTCTCGTACATCTACCACATACACTAACTAGCAGGTTTATAATATAGCATCCCAACTTACTGACATTGAGAGTATAAATTGAGGGCCGCTTTCTTACCAACACCATGAGGCACTACTATCTAGGTAGGTAGGTAACGGCTTGCGGTTACCTACCTACCTAGCAGTACTAGAGTAGCTTAGGTTGCTATGCGGGCAAGTTTTGGAGATGCTTTCCCACCAGTAAATAAACCAATAGTCTCTCTTAAGGTGGTTGCAGAGGCGTCATTTTCATACAAAACGTTTGACCAATACACTCATCGAGTGTTAGATTATTAGGTTATCAAACAATGTCAAAAAAATGTTTAAAAAATCTTGTTTTCGCGAATGAAATCAGATTTGTGATAAATCGAACAATTGAAAAGTTATTAAGGTTTTAAATCTTGTTCAAAAGTGTCGATTTTACGTATGTGTGCGTTACATTTACACAACATAGACACTTATGCGTACCGTAAAGCTATATATGAACAGTGCGTTCTGAAACTCTACTTGTGTTATAGGAATCTAAATATAAAATGTTTTTTCAGAGTGAATACAAATCGATTTATTTTTTATTAATAACACCCATAATTAATAGTGTAAAAAACTAATACAAAGATTCAGTTTTTCAAAGATGTTCTTATATTTTTGTTAAAAAAATTAAAACAACACACTTTTTGAACGCACTTATCCCCGTAACACTCTGTGGCTGAAAATGAATGAAACAGTGTTGCTATTTATACGGATTTATCTGCACTCGTATGGATTTTTGAGGTCCAATGCGGATAATTCATGATTATGGATTTACGCGACACAAATATCATATTCCTTCATCTAAAGGTATTGTTTACAGGTTGAATTTATGTATATTCCTTTCGTTTTCTTTAAAATTTGACTTGTACTCATGTAACTGAAAAACTTTCCCCAAGGAACCGGCTGCTGTGTCATATTCATACAAATTTAGCTTTGTTGGACTTCTCAAACTTTGTATGGAGAGTCCAAACATTTGGATAAGATAACAAAAAAATATATATTACACTTTAGACTTCTGTAATATTTTTACGAGAAAGTTTATGCGACTTGTGGCGTATCATTTTTGTCATACGGTATAGGGTATTTGACAGTGTTTAAAATAAATTAAAAAATACTATTCACTAAATAGCATTTCCTACAAAAGCATAAAAACATTCATTTAAAATTTTATTCTAAATTCAATTTTATATTTATCAAAATCACTAAATCAGTTCGTCAAAGACAATGATGTCACAATTTTGTAACACGAACCATTTCAGAACAAAATTTCGTTTTTGACCGTTGATAAAAATTAACTCAAATGACTAGCAGTCATATACCGGATTGTAATAACAATTTTAACTGACAATTATTTACTATTGCACGAATTTTGTCCAGATTTTGGACTGAAGATAGATTTCTTGATTCCTCCATATGGCAACACTGTTTTTTTGCTCTGCAGTTAGTTTGTGAATTTGGTAAACAAATGGCTTTTGTAACAAAATGAATTAACGCTTTTACAATAAATACGTATACTCAGGACGCAAAGTAAACCCAAAACGATCGCGAGCCGGTTTGTTACGGTATCATGCACTAGAATAGAAATGGCTTCGTAAGTACCTATAATACAGGCAAGCCTCTTCGGTGTTTGTGAATATTACTTACACTGTTGGTGTGTCGCTATCAACCGTTCAGAGTGCTCCAGCGATTTGAAGAGACTGGATTCAATATGCCAGGAACAGGCCGAACAAGGTGCACGACAGCGCGGGACGATCGATATATGGTGTCAACAATATTGAGAAATCGATTTCAAACGGCTGTTGAAGTCAAAAATCACCTTCTACGTGCTGAAGAGAGCAATCCGGGCACGTGTACAGTGAGGCCGCGTCTTGCTGAAGCGAACATGAAGCCATTTAGACCCACCAATGGTCCAAAACTCGGAAGGCAGCATCGAAATTCAAGGCTGAGTTATGCTAGAGAACACATGAATTGGACTTTCAATGACTGGTCAACAGTTATGTTTTCGGACGAGTCGAGTATCATGCTATACAAGCACGATGGGAGACGAACTTTAACTGCAGAGAGATACGTGAATGAAACCTTAAATGAGTATGTTGGCCCACTTTTAGTAAACATGCGCAAGAATGCCATCCTTATGCAAGATAATGCTCATCCCCACACAGTGGCCAGCACGCAGCCCAAACTTGAACTTCATCGAGCATGCTCGGATGAAGCAGTGATAGAGGAATGGGAGAATAATCCTCAGCATCAACTCAGAAATCGAAAGTGGAAAGCATGCTAAACCATGTAACAGCTGTTTTAATAGATCTCAGTGGTAATACAAAATACTAAAATGTGTGAAAATTGCAATTTCGAAATCTAGTGAAAAATTTACATTTTTTCTTAACTTACTTTTATTCAAAATAAACTTTATAAACTTTTATGACTTATTTTTATTATTATACTAGCTGTCCCGGCGAACTTCGTTCCACCTTACACTACACTACACTATCCTACCCTACACTACCCTACCCTACCCTACACTACACTACCCTACCCTTCCCTACACTACCCTACCTTACCCTAACTACACTACACCTACACTACACTACCCTACCCTAAAACCAATTATTTTTGACTGATATTTTTTTTATTGATGAATGTTGTCAAGGGTTTACCAATTGTGAATAAAAAAAAAAAAAAGAATATCATATTTTAATACTTATTATCCTATTCCAGACAAAGACAAATGCAAAAACACAAAAATCATAAAAATTGGCCCAGCCGTTCTTGAGTTATAATGGTGTAACTAACACAACTTTCTTTTATATATATAGATGCACTATAAAATTGTCTATAATACAGTCTTTATTTCATAAAGCTTGTTACAATATTTTGGAAGTTATTGAGGTTTTTGTTACAGACCCATTTCCTTTGCTGTCGAGTGTATTTACACAATAATTAGTAAATTGTATATCGTAATGTGATATTTTTAGGCCGAACACAGGCAACAACAGCAATCACTCAAATATACAAAGCTGTTCATAAGTAAGTAAATCATAGATATTCCATTTGATAAGTTTAAAAAAAAAGGAAAAAATGGAACCCTTATAGGATCACTTTGTTGTCTGTCCGTATGTCTGTCAAGACCTTTTATTTCGAAAACGCATGGAGGTATCGAGTTGAAATTACAACCGTATAGTCCGGTCTACAGTCCCTTGAAGCTGTGAAAAAAATCAAGCTTCTAGGTTAACGTAAAAAAAGATACGGCCGTTTATGCTGCAAAAAACGTATATTTCGACACTCTCAAGGGAATCAAAATTCATAGGGTATTTTCCGTTGACCTAGAACTATGAAATTTGGCATGTAATACCGTCTTGTACTACAAGTATAGGGATAAAACTGAAAACTATGCATTTGTAAAAATAAAATCTTTATATAAAGTATGTAATCAATTATGCAAGGAACGGCGGTCCAAATTTTGAATTGAGTTAAGCGTGTCATATGAGGTATCCTATGAAAGGGCTTCATTGTCAGAAGCTTAAACAGACTTTTAATTATTTTTTTGATGTATAGTTTTTGATTTATGACAAACTGTAAAATTAATTAAGACAAAATGTAAAAAAAAAACTCCCCTTTTTTATATGTGTAGGTAGGTACCTAATGATTTTGGCATATGTAGTACCTAACAGTCTGCACTGTTATGATTTATAATATGGATCTACAATTTTGTACGGAACCCTCGGTGGGCGAGTCTGACTCGCACTTGTCCAGTTTTTTGTAATGACAAAACTTATCGAGAGCCATTTTTGAGAAACCTATGTTTTACCCTTACCAGATAAAGTACCACCTGTAGCATATTATAGATATTAAATTTGAAAAACATCTTGAAGAATTTTTTAGGGATCAAACAAAGATTTGTTACCATAGATGGGTTATGCACTAACAACATTTGAAAATCGAACCCCTTTACACACAGTAATAAAGGTAGTTCACTTCCATTGCACCGAATGCTACTAAGAATGCTTTTATTTGCTTCACTTTTTGCACGCATGTAACCTATCTATATCTCTGGGAATAAATGATTAAAATTGGAAAAACATGATATTGAATATGATTATTTTATTTTATGTATGTCCCTTGTGCCAACTTTTAACCGCCTCCGTGGTGTGATGGTTAGTCCATTTGCTTCACACCAGGAGGTTGTGGGGTCAACTTGTAAGACTCCGTTTGGTTGGTGGTAGGGCATTTTCTAAGCCAGCCTGGCTAGCTACCACCATCTTATCTAAGTCTTGCCGCCGAACATCAGTGTTAACAATGTTGATGTGTTCCGGCTAGAAGATAAGATAGCCAGTTCTCCATTGCAATGGGGAATCTTGGTAAGCTTGCTTCCATCTTTGGCATCATCATCACTTATCATCAGGTGAGATGATGCCAAGGGCTTACCAATGGTGAATTAAAAAATAATAATAAGGCTTCAGCAGTGCCCATGAAAATGGTTATTATGTGTAAAGGTGGTGATCATCATCATATCAGCCAAAAGACGTCCACTGGTGGATAAAGACGTCTCACATCCAGCGATACTTTCTATATATTTTTGCTGATCAACTGTAATTACATTCCTTTCTCGATCTACATTGATATTCATTTCTAGATATCATCTCACAGGACCTAGGTTTTCATATCTTAAACCACGATCTGCTATACTAAATGATTAAAACAAATGTTTATTTGGGCTGGAAGTACTTATATTTTTACAATGAGAAACAAATCAATCACAACAATAAAGTCTCTGTCACACCATAGAAGAGACAGAACATAAAGACTTAATGGAAGATATGCAAACTTCGCGTTTAACTACCAGAGAGAAGGTGTCCTCATAATCTATTCCAGGTTGCTGCGTGTAACCTTTTGTCACTAGTCTCCTATGATAACGCACTTTGTTGTTCACATCAAACTGTTTATTTAGCACCCACTTGCACTTATCAACTATTGTTGCACCACCTGACATATCAATAAGCTCCCGAGCATTGTTTTCCCTGAACGACTGCTATGGCTCAGCAGCTGGATATGTACACACGGAGAAACCATATCTATTGAGGTAGGTAGTTTCCTCTCTCTGTTTTCGTTCTCTATAGCACATGGAGTAGACATGGGCTTTCTTTCAATTCCCCCACTGAATCTGTCCTCCTGGCTGTCTTCAGGTGACTGTTCTTCTCCATGAAACAAGATAACACTATTCTTCAGTTTCCTCATTTCCATTTTGTCTTCCATTACAATCACGTCTCTGCTAGTTATCTGCATTTTTACAAGGATTCTACACTGTATCCAAAAAGATAATCGTAAAAACGATTTCTGAAAATCCGATGTGCTCTCTGTTTTGCTTTTTTGTCCCAGGAATTAGGTATATTTCGTAGTGATTTCTATTCTCTTTGTATACCGCTATTGTAAACTGACAGATATTACGCGACTTTTTATTGAATGAATTGCACCCACACACTTACAATTCGTGCCTGCAGTGTGCGTGACTGCTATCAGCTGCTAATTGTGGGATAACACGGGAGAATAAAACAATAAATGAAGTTAAACACTTACTATATCATCGAAACATCAATAAAAGGGCTCGCGAATAAACAAATTTTGCTTCAAACTTATCTAATTTACGAAATATTTGTCAAAAACAACAATATTTGCTCGCCAGCGCCATCTAGGTTGCGATGTCTATTTTTGTTTCCTCTGCAACCGCCTTAACCCACTTTTTACTAAAAAGGGGGCAAAATTGTGTATTTGAAATGTATATGCTACCAAATAGAATAATATCAATAAAAAAATGTAGTTTTAAAATAACAGTAGTTAGAGGGTTAATGGACAACTCACGTGCGCAGCGTTGCTTTCGCTCACAGCTCTTTTGGCTGGCTGCGTAGGCTACCCACTGCCTCATAGTACCGTGATCCAAACAGCCAGACCCGTAGTTCTGGCTATAAACTCCTCCACCACCTCCACGCTAGAGGAACAGAGTAGACCGTTGGAACAGTAAATTATGGAGTGGTGAAGGTTGCAGGGAGACGCTGGATGCAGCACAGGATTGTTCGTTGTTGAAATCTTTGCGGCCCTTGTCCAGCAGTGAAAGTCTTTTGTATATCTTTTTTTTTATTAAAAATTTGAGTGCGTTTGACTGCATTTCACCTGATGGTAAGTGATGGTGCAGTCGAGGATGGTACACGCAAACTCAAATAATGCCTATTCACTCTTGCCTTGAAGATTACCAAATTATAGGAATCGGGAAACACTGACGCAGGCAAGGAGTTCCACTCCTGCGCTGTACGCATAATAAATGAAGAAGCGTAACGGTTCGTGCGAAAAGGTGGAACATCAACAACAAAGGGGTGCAACCTGTTGACCGACGGAGGAATGCAGCCGAGGAATGAGGTCGTGAAGTTCTTGCGCGCACTCTCCGAAATGAATTCGATAGAATATCGATAGACAGGCGACTTTGCGGCGATGCTCAAGGCTTTCAAATCTAATGTGTAAATCCGGTATCACGTTCTTTTTTGCTACAGGGATATGCACCGCGCACTTTGCTGAAGACGAACGGGCCTGTGCGATGCCACGCGCCCCGCCAGCGGCGCCGTGTTACTGCGGTACCTGCGTCAGGTGCGCTTCACAGGTAAAACACAGTCAATTCCTACCAAAGTATCCACTCGTAGCTACATAATTGCCAAATTTATTCAATTTGTAAAAATAAACATCATAGTGAGACCATCCTAAAGGCCACATTTGGCATCTTATTGCCAATCCTTAATCAGCTTCATAGTGAGGTAACCTGCTTAAAATTATGTATTATATGAATTTATATTTTATATGGTTTTCAAATAACTGTAAATCAAATGCACTTATTGTGAAATAAAGTAACATTCAATTCTTTAAAAAGTAATTCTTGCTTTGGTATATACTTGTAGTAATTTTAATTGAGTTTCACTAGAATCTCTGAGCCATTATTATTACGTAATCCTCATTTTATTTCTGGACGTAGGTCCAACTTTTTTGGATAATAGTCTGTGGGTTCCTTGGGGAAAGTTCTTAAGTACGATGAATAGAACCCGCAATAACGGGTCCTACACCAATTTTGTTACATCGTAACAATGATCAACAAATACCCAGAATATTAGAATTTTGAATCTACATATTATCAACTTTTTTTGTCTTATGACGGTGAAAACTTTCAGCAACTTTGGACGCATAGTTCGACGAGAAATGTATAATATTGCCTTAACCCAAATTTCACCTAAATCCGTCTAGTAGTTTGGGAACCAGAGCACCGGACAGACGTACACACAAACACACACATTTTTTAATTTTTTGGTTTTTAATTATTAGTGTAAGGCAATCGATCCCCATTAAAATCTCAACTTCAAATCTCTTAGAAGGCCACCGAGTCTCATTATGCCCCCTCTGGTTTGACTCAGTTCCTGTGTAATTCTATTTTCCTAAGACCTTTATTTTAATTAAAAAAGTTTAAAAAAACTTAAAACCGACTTCAAAATGAAATTCACTCAAAAGTATGAAATAATATTATTATACTTAAATACACAACATTAACCAACAATTAAGAAATCAAAGGTGGGTACGAATTAAATTAGAGGCTTAAAATTTTTTTTGAGGTCGGTGTCAGCAAACCATCGAATCTAAACCATTTAATACGTAAGTACTGTGTGCTGGTACCGACCTCAAAAAAAATTTAAGCCCCTAATTTAATTCGTACCCGCCTTTAATTTCGTTATTGTTGGTTAATGTTGTGTATTTAAGTATAATAATATTATTTCATACTTTTGAGTGAATTTCATTTTAAGTTTTTTTTGGCTTCTTTACTGTGGAAAAAATATTCTTAGATTCCATGTAGCTGTAACCCAAGGCGCAAGGGGAAGCGCATTCGACGAGGGTATATTTATATTTCTGCTAGTAGTATGTACCAACCGATGGTACACTTTCGCTTGTAGCGTTGTTGGTAAAGAGAGATGCAAGCGACACACTTGTGAAGAATACCTCCTTCTTTTTACATTTTTTTATTTTTATTTAGTTACACCTGTCCCGGTGTCTGTAATGAAATCTTGCAAGTTAAATTTGACCCACTTCCCAATTTCCGACTGAGCTGAAATTTTGCATGCATGTGTATATCGCGTGACAATGCAATATTATGATGACATGGAGCTGATCTAATGCTGGAGCTGGAAAGTGGCCATAGGAACTCCGCAATAAAACGACACAACACCATCGAGTTTGTTCTCGTTTTATTCGTTTTGATGAGTACTTTGATCCTAAAAAGCTTGTACCTAAAAGCTTTTAAGGTTTTTCGAAAATTATCTGATACAACCGATACAAGTAAAAAACTTATAGGTGCTATCGGAAAAACACTCATAATACTAGTAAATAATTCCACAATGCGCTTTTAACACATTTAAATTCATTCATCATTTTAGTGGTTTTCTCTGTATGTAAATGTCATAAGTGATTTGCATATTCCTTTTTTTAATAATGGCAATATTTTTGCACAAGTTTGGGTAAATTAAAATTTTCTTACATAACCGAAGATGTACGTGATATTTACAGGCTTGTTGCGGGAGTATACGTGGTGCGTGGTGACACGCCAGTGGCGCGTGCTGGGGGGCGCGAACTGTCACTAGAACTGCTGGCCGGCATCGCGCTGCGCTACCTGCTTACCTTCGCGCTTGTGCAGCGGCCAACAGACCTGCTCCATGCTACGCAGCGGAGTAAATAGCTGTATGCTGGTATCGACTACAAAAAAAATTGTAGGCCCTTAATTTGATTCGTACCTACCATTGATTTCGTTATTGTTGGTTTATTTCGTGTATGTATAAAAATATTTTTCACACTTTTGAGTCAATTTCTTTATGAAGTCGGTTTTCAGTTTTTTTGAGTTCTTTACTGTGGAAAAATTATTCTTAGATTCCATGCATATAGCTGTAATGTCCGTGTGGACTGAGGAGACACGCCAGATTTTGAAATTAAAATCATACACACATTTGGTAGTAGATAGATGATTTAGAAGGACAAATTCTGGAATTCGTAGTGCAATATCAATATAAAAAGTTATTGCAATGTAAAGGTAGCTCCAATTTGAAGAGCCTCACTATAGGCCTATTTTGAAATAACGCTAGTTATACAGGGACAAGGTTGAATGAACGAACCACCATATCCGGCGCTCTAACGGCATAAGAAAACATCGTGAGGAAACCTGCACACGCCTGCGCAGAAACTCGAAGGTGGTGTGCACCACCGCAATATCAATATTGAAGATAGCAAATTTTACTCAAAAAAACATTAATAATTTTGAAAAATAAGTAATACTGTATTCAAAGATTTTTGAAAAACTGCAAAACAGTATACTCTACGCGGATTGTTGCCTCGTTTGGTTCTCGTTGGTTCTCGAACTAAAAGATGAACTACGCAAGCGCGCTGAACGTCACCGCCATCACCACGCACGCCAGCTCTGGTCACTGTTTCTTTTTGGATTAAAAGCAAAACAAAAAGCTAGATAATTGTTTTGTATTCTTTCTTACATTCAGGTATATTGGAGTGAACGCATTATTTTTTGGAAGCGTATGGTATAAATTCTTAACAATTAAATCATCATTTTTAGGGTATTTTTCTTTTGTTTCAGTTTACGCAGGCAGGTGATAGAAAGCGCTTTCGCCCTCTTATGGTACCGAAAAACATCTGGAGATGCTACAGAACTGTCGAAATTGGGTATGCTAAAAAAAAATAATGTATTTCTTTTAATTTTTTTTCTGATGGTTTAGACCATTTTGAAAAACTAATTTGAATATTTCATTTTTTAAGCCTCTAGATATTTTTAAATATTTTTTTAAATTTTGAAACCTTGATGACGTCATCGGTTCACATTACTATGAAACGAACAGCCCTATTTCCCTAGTCAATCATTCCCAAAGGTTTTTTGGCGGGATTTGTGGTAGACGCATTCGTAGTTTTATTTTGTTGTTTTTTCATTGCACCGGCACTAGCATTACAAATCCAACAGCTAAGGAAGCCTAAATACGTCAGACCTGGCTGTATGGTCTTAGTAACCTTTGCCTTTTCCGAAACGAAACTATCACAAAGCCAACAACGAAACGTCAAAGTCAAAATTTACTTGTCATCAAACATCATAATCTATGTATGGACAAGGCCTTCAGAGTTTAAATGTTTTTTAGAACCACAATAAAAATTGGACCTCTAATGAATATCTTACCCATTTAAGTATTTAATTTGAATGACGTTCTAATAATATTTGATTGTTTCAAACGTAGTTTTTGGTGGATGATAAATAAATAGTGCCTTTTTCAGTGCTCGACGAAAGCTCGTCCTCAAATGCAAGGTCCGTAATTGATATGACAAGTAAGAGTGCACGTTCCGTTCAGTGGTGAAATAAGGTTTTATTGTAAACTCGTGACGTCATAGGGGTCAAATGAAGGTTATTGTCCTTTTCCGATTTTTTTACGCAATCTTTTACTTTTTCGAGTGGAAAATGAAAAAATATGGCTTTAAATAAAAATATCTCGAAATGGTTTTTTTATTTTCATGGCTTATAAAAAATTTAGCATACCCAATTCCGCAAGCTCTGCCGGCCTGCATGAAACTACAGATGAGCTGGAATTTATATACTGTGTAAGTGATAGGGTACCGATGTTTTAAGACGAAAAGCCCCCCAATAGGGGGTCGCAGCCTTCTTCCCTCTAAATGGCATTTTTATTTTCAATAATTTTAATTTTTGTAGATGTTCATGAAAAATATGTTTTCTTTTGAATTAGCAGCAGTACTACAGACTTCAAAATAGTCTCATTAGAAAGTTAATTTGTTTCCTCTGGTGATTCACATAAAATTAACCAAACTATTTAGGAAAAACTTAAAACAATGCAAAAAATACAATATTATGTTATTATGTGATTAGATTTCAGTTTCTAAAATTGTTTCGCACACAGATTGTCTGTTCTTGAAATAAATTATGATGATTTCGTTTTTTCAACCTAACAAAAGGTCAATGTGGGGTAGAAGGGTGCCACTCCCTAATAGGGGAGTTTTTCGTCGATGAAAAGTAGTGTATTACATAACCTTAAAATATCAGTAACCCTATCCCTTACACACTGTATACCTACCTACTTAAGGGAGGCTTTGAGTAGAAAAAAAATACTGGGGATGAGAGAAACAATGTTACAGAAAGAAATACATTGAATTCAATTACTTAACACGAATAATAATGTCATTTAAGGATGATGAGTTTTGTTTATTGACTAACTAGCCGTCTCGGTGAACTTCGTTCCACCTTACACTACACTACACTACCCTACCCTACATAAGAATCTTCTGACAATAACGAACTCAACAAAAAGAGAATTAGCGAATCCAGCCGTTCACGCGTGATGAGTTGGCCCTTTGCATAATCTCACCTGATGGTAATTAAGTGACGATGATACCGAAGATGGAAGCGGGCTTACCTAGATTCCCCAACGCAATAGACAACGGGCTATCTTATTTTAAAGCCGGAACACATCAATGTTGTAAACACTGATGTTTGGCGGCAAAACTTAGATAAGATGGTGGTAGCTAGCCAGGCAGGCTTAGAAAATGACCTACCACCAACCGAATCTTACAAGTGGACCCCACTGGGATTGAAACCCGCGACCTCCTGGTGTGAAGCGAATGGACTAACCATTAAGCGCTATGCACACGACGGGGCGGGGCAGTCTTTTTGACCGTGAAGTAAAGAACGCGTCTGTCCGTCGATCGCCGCGGCTCCCTTCGCCGCGTACACAAAACATGAGGGACAGATGCGGACAGTTTAGTACGTGCATTCAAACTGATTTGTGTGATCTATGGCGGGCAGCCACGGACATGCCGTGCCGCCAGTGCCCGCCGGGCACCTGCAGCGCGGTCTTTTTGTCCGCCATGTGCGTTGGAAGTATAGGATTCCCTTTGTGCTATCGTTGGCGGCGAAATTGACCGGCCCGCCCCGTCCCGTCGTGTGCAAAGCGCCTTGTGCTATCGTTGGAAGCGAAATTGACCGGCCCGTCCCGCCCCGTCGTGTGCAAAGCGCCTTACGCTACGGAGGTGGCTATTGGACATTCCAATCAATCTAATCTAAGGATATATACTGCTTCAAACCCAAATTCGAAACTCAGTATAAAAGTTGAGAAGAAAAGTAATAAAAATTAACAAATTTAGCAAACTACTTATCAAACACAACTCTCATGTAAATAATACACGCGATACACATATGCATGCAAAATTTCAGCTCAATCGGAAACCGTGAGGTGGGTCAAATTTAACTTGCAAGATTTCATTACAGACAACTCAGTAAAGCCTAGTTCGCACAGCGATTTTATTCGCAAAATTCTGTGACATGGAATTGTATGAGGCTAACCGCATTGCGAATTAAAAATTGCGATTCGCCGTGCGTGCTATTTGTGCGAACTAGGCCTAAAAGCTTGTGGAAACCCTTGGCCTTTGTTCAGCAGTGGAAGTCTTTCGGCTGGTTTATAATTTAACCGATAATGGTCAATTAAAAACTTGCAGGACAACAGGGCTTTACTTCATGTTAATAAAAAGTATAAATTATTTGTATTTTTTTTTATTTATAGGTTCATTTTTTAAATTTTATTAATTAAAATCTCCGCCGCCGCTGGTCGTGGTGGTGGTGGTGGTGGCGGCGGCGGCGGCGGCGGTGGTGGTGGTGGCGGTGGTGCTCCGCGTCGGCGGTCTCGTACCCACTGCAAAACAATATATCTGTAGATGTACGTGATACATTATGTAACATCTAATGCAGCGGTTCCCGAATCCTTTTGGTTACGGAACCCTTTTAGGTTCACCGTTATCGGGCGGAACCCTAGTTCAAGTAAGAAGTAAACTAACTGTAACATGTTTTTTTTACGTAAAATCACACCATACTGAGGCTTTTTGGCGGTGTTCGCATCCTGTACATAGTATAGTTTGACTTTAAAAGAAGGACTTTTAGAGATAAAAATATTTATTTAGTTAAAACAAACAGATATTGACCTAATGTGATGATGAATAAAATCTTTTCATAACATTGAAGCCGGTTTTATGACTGACAATTTAGTGTGGAGGTCTGGTGCAGCATACTCTACTCCTTAACTTAATTTTCGCGAAGGCTTAAGCTGAAAACCCAGCCTCGCATGTATAAGTTGACACAAATGGGAGTAACACAGGAATACAGCATTTTAAAATAAGATAATTGAAATTGAATAATAATTACGTTGTTCAATTATAAAATTACCGTATATTAAATATATTAAGCGTCGGTGGCTCAACCAGTAACGACTCGGTCCATCTAACCAGAGGTACCGGGTTCAAATCTGGACGGCCAATGTACCAATGAGTTTTTCAAAAACTTACGTACATACTTACCGATTGCTTTAACGGTGAAGGAAAACCATCGTGAGGAAACCTGCACACGCCTGCGAAGAAACTCGAAGGTTGTGTGTGAAGTCGACCAACCCGCACTGGGCCCGCGTGGTCGACTAAGGCCTAATCGCCCTGATTCAGGGTAGGCTCGAGCCCCTCGGTGGGGACGTATATGAGCTGTAATGATGAAATATATTAAATAATAGGTCTATGAAATTGCCGATTCAGTCTTTGAAGTTAATGACAATTTTTATTGAAAATAAAAAAGGTTATTGTTTTTTTATTAAAGACCTTGGTGACACTACTTATGGTCTTTTATTAGTAACTAGTGGCATGTCTTTCATGTTCCAATGAGCTATGTACTCATTGAATTTAATGGAACAAAGGCGTTAGTCAGATAGGGATTTTTTTTGGACTAGTTAATTTTCTTGAATTTTCCTGTAACTGACGAAATCTTATGATGGTTATTCCCAAATAACCATTGAATTTAATGGAACAAAGGCGTTAGTCAGATGGGGCATTTTTTTGGACTAGTTAATTTTCTTGAATTTTCCTGAAACTGACGAAATCTGAGATCTGTCTTCAATTTCTAAATGAATGCTTGTCATTTCCAGAGTGTCAAGGTCACCCAAAGGGCAATGGAGCAAGCTATGCTCGGAATTTACCTATGCGATTGAATCAGAAATAAGGAGATCCGTAAGAGAACCAAAGTTACCGACATAACTCACAAACTGAAGTGGCAGTGGGCAGGGCACACAGATCGTAGAACTGACTACCTGGTGAAAGTCGCGGGAAGCCGCTGGATGCGGGCAGCGCAGGACCGTTCGTGGAAATACAAAAAAAAACGCCAAAATTAATCCAGTCACCTAACAGTGAAGTGAAGTGAAAATGAGAAGTAGTCAAAACAGACACGTTAAGATAAAGTAAAGTGAAAGTGAGAAGTGGTCAAAACGGACACGTTAATTTTAATAGCATATAAGTTAATCACCATTAATTATTCACTTTACATCTTTAATCATAATATTTTATAGCATTCAAAATTAAGTTCATTTATCACTGTACAAGTAATTTCTCCAACTGCAAATATAAGTTTTTTGTGTAAAAACTTTTTTATGTGATTATAACTACAAATTTGAAATGTTCAGTTTTATTTACTACTTGTACTGTGAGACCTTGCTCCTTGCCAAATTTCAGAATTGTAGGTAAAGGTCAATGGGAAATAGCCTATAGGTTTGGATTTGATTTAATAAAAAATATGTGTTGCCCTAATTCAGGGTAGGCTCGAACCCCTCGATAGGGACGTATATGATGAACAAAATACGTGATTTAAATGGCTTATTTATTTTTTACAGTTTTAAGGGACCAAATTCCTAAGAATTTGATATTAAATTCCTCTTGATACCTCTACCCGTTCCTGAAAAAAAAAAGGTCTTGACAAACAAACAGACAGACGGACAACATAATATGATACTTATAGTATATTATAGTCTAATTTTAGTACTTAAATATATCTGGAAATTAGAACATAATTTATTTACTATCTCATATTCATTTTGTCAATGGTCGAAGGCATAGAACCAAAAAATGGGTGGGTACTACCAAAACTTATCTATGTCTATTTGGGTCTTTCCTGTGGTTCACCTGATTAAGGGCCTAACTCTTACAATGACCAAACCAACCAGGCTAAACAACTGTTCAGATCATATATTTGTTAGAGCTTAATCCTTGCAAAGCAGTAGGGGTAGTATGTAAAGTAGACATAACAGACATAGCCCGCCATACTAGGTATTTCATGTAACATAAATGAAGCTACTGGATCGTCTAGGATCATTCGTAAGGTCAACTATGCGGAGGTCTGTCGTGAACTGCTACAAGCTGACTGCTCCGGTTTTACTCAAACTCAAAATGTGGATGAAGCTGTAAAAGTTTTTAACACTATCTTGCGTAACACTGTAGACAAACTTACAATAGTTAAAAGAGCCAGAAGAAATAAATATATCCTAAAGCATTGGATTATTCCCGGACGTATCAGATGTCTGAGGCACAAAGATAAACTACACCAAGATTAAAGAAAAGGCTGAATGATAAATTTAGCAAATTAGTGTTTAAGAGGTATAGAAATTATCTAGTTAATTGGCCTGATAAACTCAAAACTGAATATAAAAACAAGCTTTTGGAAGAAAACAAAACCTTGATTTTGGGGGGACTTTGAGGAAGATTTGGGGAGAAGAGAGAACCCGAGATAGTCATCTGGTAACGCTTCTGATTCGACTTGACGTCAGTGGTGTCAACTTCCCTAGTCAACTACCCTAGATTTAGAGTAAAAATTACTGAGTAGGGTAAGCATTTTCTTAGGGTAATTCATTTACTTGGGGTAATTATCAAAGGAAGACAACATAATGTCTGCTCAGCGAACGAATTCATTCGCTTCACGTATTCCACACATCAAACTTCTTTGTTCAATTTCTTTGATCTCTCAAAGTCGATCTCTACTCTAATAAGGTCTGTTGGAATACAAGACTAAAATCACTTCACCAGATTATCGTGATACGGAATACACGTACCTAGTGTATCCCCAAACATACAGGCAAAAACAACGAAAAAAGAACTTATGCATTTATCCGCTCCGCTGGCAAGAAGTGACGTCGTGCCTGCTATCAAAAGCCCGCTCCGCTGGCAAGCACTTGAAAATCGTATAACCGTCAGCTGCCACAGCCCGTCGGGGGGGCGCACCTGTTCGCGGACTCCGGTTACAATATGCTTGATTTCTCAAGTACTATGAATGTTACAAGTGTGTAACTTATAACGCCGAGTTCGTTATGAAACAAGATAACTCGTTGTAGAATAATCTATACAAGATAGATTTTGTAATTGTGACAATCCTTAGCTATAATATTGGTTGACTTTTTTTTTCCGGTTTTTTGTATAAATACCCAAAGATCTAATAAATAAAAACGTTTCAATGAAATAATTATGTATTTGAAAAGAGAAAAGATTGTTTTACTTTAATTTAACCTAAAAGACCACAAAAGATACATTTAACATAACAAAAATAAACCACGAACTCACAAGCACTGCCGTCGCTCGGGAACGGTACTAGGAAATCACGTTCGTTTTGATAGCAGGAACGTCGTTACTTCTTGCCAGTGGAGCGGCTCTGTCTTTGTCTATCATAGGAGCGTTTTGTATTCTATTTTCACGACACGTTCCGTTTCTTTTTAGCAAAACAATGAAATAAGAGACGACAGCTAGCAAGGTACAGCGTCACCGCTTGGCAGCTGACGGATGTTTTGATAGCAGGAACGTCGTCACTTCTTGCCAGTTAAGCGGGTAACGATTTTCAAGTGCTTGCCAGCGGAGCGGTTATGAAGGATGTTAGATTTTTATTTCTACTAGATGCTAGAGAATTATTATTTTTGGTTTAAAACTTGTAATGTACTTATTTTTGGTATTTCTTTTGTTTCCATTTTAAGGGAATACGCATTAATTTATGCTTTCCTTATTAACTTCTTTGTAATATATGTGTGAGTAAAAATAAATAGTTGGTTTCATGCACGCACTGACTTCGTGTTTTTAAACTTTGGTTGTACAATTATAATGGTATATCGTCGTCTAGTTCAGTGTTAGGCGTTCAGGTGTGAAAAAATATGAGAAAATTTGTTTAGGGTAATTTTTGTAAATATTACTTAATCTAGCTAGGGTAAATGGGGACTAAGCTTGGGTAAAGTGAAAACTGGATCTGACAACACTGCTTGGTGTTATCAAGTTCAGCGATGCGAGATCAGATTTTTCGGGGATCTACTGATTTTCCCTAAATTCTACTGATTTACTGATTTGAACTGTAAGTCTACTGATTTTTTTTCAGATACTAGCTTTATTTTAAAACACGTGAAGTAATAAAAAAGGGCCGATCGCCCTAATTCAGGGTAGGCTCGAGCCCCTTGGTGGGGACGTATATGAGCTGATATAAAAGTAATAAAAAACCTACGTGAATTGAAATACAATAATACAAAATTGTCAGCGTAAAATGGACTTAACTTGATGGAAACATAGTATAATATTGAAACTTGAATCATGCTCCACAGTCAGCGATATAAACCGGTTAGCTTACGAGTATACCGCGCTAAGATGATTACTGACTACGGGCTAGTTTTTCAATGTTCAGTTAAAAGTTTATCTGTCAGATAATTGGTTGCCTATTTTCCAATTATAATTTATTCAAGGAATAACTATTTAAACGGATATTTCAATGGGGAATATGTAAATTTTTTATATATAAGGTCTAACAAAATTAGCTGAAACTATTTTAAGGGCAAGTTCAGTAAACGAAACTGAACAACTTTTTCTTCAGCGACCATACTGAAATCTTAGAAAAAAAATCTACAATAAAAAAAAAAGAAATCTTTATAAATCCGGCACTGGCCATCGTACCGTAGCAGTCCACGCGCTGACGCGCCTCCGCCGGGCTCCGCCACAGATGATAGTACAAGCCGTGTCTTCCGTCGCGTCGGACACATATTGGGTAGGTATCTAAACCCTATTTGTTTGGAAATAGCCAGACATGTAAACAAAACATGAACTTCAAAATAAACTTGTTTCAATTGGTTTTCAAGTCTTAAATGAACTAAAACACAGTATTTATGTCAATAAAATCCTTGATGTCCAAATGTAAGTGATTAAGCTAAAATGATAAAATGATTTGTTTACATGTTTGGCCATTTCCAAACAAATAGATTTTTCTTTAATGTGACTTGTCCGCAAACAGGCTAAGGCGAACTACCTACCTACTTGCTTCTTATGTCTCCGGTGATTTTCTTGGTTGACCGGCATCTACAGGTCGTGGCATACTCGTAAAAGTACCGTAATCCCGGAATCGCTGCAAAGCACCTATAGTATTGTGTGTAGATGGCATGTAGATGGGGTCTACGGCTATGAAAATCTTGAAACATGTTCCTGGTGTCTATTAGGTTGTGGTTACAAACTTCATATCACACCGCCATGTCCAAATATAGTTGTACATGGCATTTTCACAATAAAACACTTAACTTAGGCACTTAGGTCACAATCTGTAGGTTAGGCTTTGAGAACGTAACTCAATGAGTGCGCGAGAGTAACTGAGATATTTTTTTCGCGCACGCATCGCACTTGTTTGTAGGCGAAATGTACCTACGAGCGAGCAGCAAAATAGTTTAATGACCTCAAGGCTTCAAAGAAGCCGCTCAATTTCTTATTTTTCGAAAAGTGTAAATACCTGTTAGGTTGTATTTTACTACCTACATCTAAAAGGGGAACTATAAGGTTTTAAATAGGTAATATTCGTTTTTTAATAAGAATTGATTGAGAGAACTACCAAAGGTCAACGGCCAGGCACAGCGCAGTTTCGTTGCGGCAAGGCACGAATCCAGCGAAAAGAAAGGACCGTACTACAACACGAGAATATTATAGTGGGCAATAATGGAATGTGGCAATTTTTTTTTAGAATTCAGAATGGTCACTGAAGAAAAAGTTGTTCAGTTTCGTTTACTGAACTTGCCCTTAAAATAGTTTCAGCTAATTTTGTTAGACCTTATATATTTAATTTATTTTTTACATAGTTATTTTATTTTATTTTATTTTATTTTATTTAGAACAACAAACGATTATACAATAAAGCTTATGTTATAAATATTAAAAATAAAATTAAAAATTGTATTTATAAAATAGTTAAAAATATAAATACTGTTGGAAATGCTCTAATTATTTTGTAAAAATATCGCTTAAATTTATTCTGTTTGAACGTGACCAGCCACTACCAGTGTTCGTTCACTATAAGTTTAACACTTACTTTTGGTTATTTTCTACAGATTGATAGTTTTAAAAGCTATTCACACCATGGAAAAAGCTAAAAAACCATTTTACAGATATTGTCTTGTACCAATGTGCAAAAACACTATTATAAGTACACCGTTGGGGCAGCGAAATTCTCAAACCCGCGCACCGGAAGACGTAGCGTAGGCAGGCCTCGTATTCGGTGGACTGACGACCTGGTGAAGGTCGTGGGGAGCCGCTGGATGCGGGCAGTGTAGGACCGGTCGTTGTGGAAATCCTTGGGGGGATGCCGTTGTCCATCGGTGGACGTCTTTCGCCTGATGGACCAACGACCTGTTAAAGATCGCGGGAAGCCGGTGGATGCGGGCTAGTTTTTAAGTAGGGTGTTCTATAAAGGTAATGTGCTATGGCCGCGTCCGTGGCGTAAAGGTACAGAAAAGAGAGCGTTGGGCAAATTTTGCTACTGCTGAGGTTCAGTTACAGGAGTAACTGAACCTCAGCAGTAGCAAAATTTGTTGTTTATTACTTCACGTGTTTTAAAATAAAGCTAGTATCTGAAAAAAAATCAGTAGACTTACAGTTCAAATCAGTAAATCAGTAGAATTATCAGTAGATCACCGAAAAATCAGATCTCGCAACGCTGAACTTGATAACACCAAGCAGTGTTGCCAGATCCAGTTTTCACTTTACCCAAGCTTAGTCCCCATTTACCCTAGCTAGATTAAGTATTATTTACAAAAATTACCCTAAACAAATTTTCTCATATTTTTTCACACCTGAACGCCTAACACTGAACTAGACGACGATGTACCATTATAATTGTACAACCAAAGTTTAAAAACACGAAGTCAGTGCGTGCATGAAGTATTGAAAATATATAAAAAAAATATTGAAATTATAAAGACAAATGTCTAACGTAATGAGAAATAGGTAAAGATAAAAAAAATGCATGGAAGAAACAAACAACTTCAAAGTACTAACCAAATTACATAACCAAAGAGAACATACTACTATATATTGAACGTCAAACCATCTATCGAATAATTATTTTTTCAACCCCCCCCCCATTTCGGAAATTGTATTTTTGCTCTTACATATCTAAGTGCAAAAGCCGTTTTTATTCGCTAGAGGATAAAGTAAATATCTGAGTGCAAAAGCCGTTTTTAGAGGATAAAGTAAATTGAATTTAGAACATCGTGAATTCAAAACATTATTATACCTATTGACTTCTACCTCCATGGTGCCGAATTTATCATACAATCTTTTTTAATTTGTTAAAAGCTCAGACTTGGAACCTTCTTGGTGTACTTTTTTTTTTAATTTGCTTTGCGCGTGCCATTTTCTTTTTACGTCATATTGTTAAAACCTTGAAAACAAGTGAAAAACCTAAAATGATTGATGCTAGCGACGAGGAAGTTTATTTGACGCCAACAGGATTGACTGAAACTGTTTGTAATGCGCAAATGTTTTTTTTTTCCATTTAGTAATTTCCTCGCTGAGATGGAATGAAAAGTTACGTGTTGCACTCGAGTGCAAAGATTTTCACCTCGTGCTCTTTTGATTCCCTTGCTAACGCTCAGGATTCTAATTTTTCAATCGCTCGCTGCGCTCGTGATTCAAATTTTGACTCCTTCGCTTGCTCGGTCCTCAAAATTGAGCACGCGGTTAAAAAGCTACTTTGCACTCTTGTATAACAAATAACTATTTTTATTATTCACATTGGTAGGCCCTTGGCATAATGCACTTTTCTGGCGGCCAAAGCAAAGATAGATGTATTTTTCAGTTAATAGAGTTATTCGACAGATAAGTCTTATCAGACTATTGAAAAGAGCGTCGGTGGCTCAACCGGTAACGACTCGGTCCCTCCAACCAGAGGTGTCGAGTTCAAATCTGGACGGCCAATGTACCAATGAGTTTTTATATACGTATATTCTTACCGATTGCTTGAGGTGAAGGAAAACATCGTGAGGAAACCTACACACGCCTGCAAAGAAACTCGAAGGTTGTGTGTGAAGTCGACCAGCCACTGGGCCCGAGTGGTCGACTAAGGCCTGATCGCCCTAATTCAGGGTAGGCTTGAGCCTCTCGGTAGGGACGTATATGAGCTGATATGATGATCTTCTGATTGATAAATTTCCCCATACATCTCCTAATTTTTTCTAGTCGCATCCTCTGATTTTATTCTAATGGACCTGGCAACACTGATCAAGTTGTCAAGTCAATAGATAGTTGTCTTGAGGATTTTTTTCGAATCTTTCCGACATACTGTATAAAATGTAGTGATTACATGTTCAGTACCGTAGGGGTTATATGCTCCTTGATGCTCAGTAGACATACAGTGACATTGTAGCTGGATTATCTACCTGTTTCGTAGCTTATGTGCCGTCAGACAGCTGTCGAAGCGCTCGTCTCCGATCTGTCTGATCCCAGGCTCGTGAGGACATCCTCGTGGTTTTGATCGGCTGCGCAAATATGTCATCTGACCAATAATCACTGGTTTGCATTGCCGTTGCCCATGCTATTGAACCCAACAGTGGACACGTCGTGCTTATTATTTATGATTCTCTGAGTCGTACAAAGAAAGAACCATACAAAGAAGTCATCTCTGTTGTGAGTAGTATGACTCGTCACTTTACAAATTCAAAAATTGAAACTAGGCAACACAACAGATTGTGTGTCAGACAGAACACAACAAATATGATAGATGGTTACAACCACAGAACACTTACTCCACAAGGTTACAACTGCGACGTGTTTGCTATCGCTTTTGCAAAGTTCATGTGTATGGAATAAGTTTGATATTGACATCACCCAAGTCGAGTCTTCGCCCAAAACTATATAAATGGCACAGATGAATGGTAATCTAAATTCCGCAAAACCGGCTATCTGCCGAAGTGTCACTCCCATGACTGACATGACATTGGCAAAATTCTAAAAGAGAAGCCAAAAATTTAAGGATAGATAGAATCACTTTACCCTAAGCAGTATTCGTCTACGTCCGAAGTGTTGCCATTCTGAAGCTGACCCCAATTATAGGAATAAATGTGAGAAATGGAATAGGAGCGTGGTAGATAAGGTCTACTATATATGCAGAAAGGAAGCTACAAATGTTATTATGACCTTGTGCGCCAGATGTAAAGAAAAATTTCATCTGAAATGTTTAGTAGCTAAAGGTGCAGAAGTCGAAATGACTTTTTATTGAGAATGCTGTACAGCTTTCCTATAAAAAAATATATTGTAACCTTGCTACTTTCATGCCCTATTATGCAAGGTAATTTAGTTGAGTGTGGTGCTCAGGAAACAGCAGTGCGAATCTCATCCTTGAGACGCTCATAGGGTTAAACCTCCTAGTTTGATGGTTATGTCAGTAAGACTGTGGCTACCTTAGTATCAAATAATTAATTAGGTGTTATTTAAATTACTAACTATTATTTTAAATTAAAATAATTGTTAGCTACAGTTGCCGTTAACTATTATTTTAAATTATAAGAATTGTTAGCTACTAACAGTTGTCATTAACTGCAATTTTTTTTTTTAATTAACTTAGTCATATGAAAGAAACTGGGTGAAAAATGAATTCTTTCAAAAAGCTAAATTTCCTTTTTTAGTTTGTATGCAGCAATTGCAGCAGTCAACTTCTTACTTAGTTATGTTGGCTACCTTGCTTATTTTTGAATGGGTTAATCATGAGGATACATAATTTTCGATGTAAATTACTTCCATGTTCCATAACGAGGAAACCTGTATGCTTACATACAAGGTGACATAAGTTAAATTGATCTAGTAGCTTGTAGTCGAATTTATGAATAAGATCATAATAAAATCCATTGATGGATCTTTTAGTCCTGATTTATGTGTCAAATAGCATGTGTCTTTGACGAACTAAGTTATTGGTTTTAATAAAATATTAATTAAAATATCAAATGAATAAGTTTTTGTGCTTTTAAATTACTTCCATGTTCCATAACGAAGAGACAACTGAATGCTTTTGTACAACGTGACAAAAATTAAATTGATCTATAACTTTTAGTCGAATTTATGAATTAGATCATGCCCTAGGTCCACTAAAATCCATTGATGGATCTTTTAGTCCTGATTTATGTGGCACCAAAACATGTGTCTTTGACGATCTAAGTTAGTGATTTTAATAAAATATTAAATTGAAAATGGATTAAAATACCAAAAGAATAAGTTTTTGTAGAAGAAATTCTAAGTGCGTTTATAGAAGAAATGCTATCTAGTGAATAATATTTTGTAATTAATGCCCATGTAGGACTGCTGCCGTGCATGTGTGTAGATGCTAACTGCCTCAAAATACTAAGGCAGCAGCCTGTTTCTACTTATTTACAACAACTGTTGTTTACTTACAAACCTAAAAAAGCAAAGATTTCACACAATTTCTGATCCACAAAATGATGTCAATACTATCCTACTAAGTGGAAATATCTTTTTATGGTTTACTTTTACATTTTTCTTCAAGTGGACTCTGTGGACTAGGCCTGTTCTGCGTAGGTATGTAAGATGTTATGACAGTTTACATCATCATCTTCATATCAGCCGAAGGACGTCCACTGCTGGACATAGACCTCCCCCAAGGATCTCCACGACGACGGTTCTGCGCTGCCCACATCCAGCGGCTTCCCGCGACCTTCACAGTTACATGTATACTCAGAATGGGGACACCACATAAAAAAACGCACTGACTGCTGTACCTCTTGGGTGGCGTGGAAACCAGCACATATTGTAAGTTTTCATGCATTTTACAAATGAAAAATACCTTACCTGTCCAATTCTAGTCTATGGGGAGGCCATAAAATCAACTCAAGAATTTATTTAGTATCTTTATTCATAAGCTATAAAATACATGTCTTAGTCATTAATTGTCAATTATTAAAAAATAGAAGTAAAATATATATAAATGATGATTAATGCATCCATTTTATGTGAGTGGCCAGCATCACTGACAGCCCGGTTACTCCAGGAAGTCCAGTAGCCTCGCAGGTTGCCAACTACTTCCGGGCTCCGTGAAGGCACGTGAGACTGTGTGGAACCTAAATGAAAAGAAATAATAAGTCTCCAGAGCTATTAAAATTCATTTTTAGGGTTCCCTACCCAAACAAAGGGTAACCATACAAGAAACATGTTTTGCAAAGGTTTAGTTTGCTCTATCATAAAAATGATAATACATAATACAAGCATGAAACTTGGTGTGATTACTGATAACATTATTATATCAGCTCATATACGTCCCCACCGAGGGGCTCGAGCCTATCCTGAATCAGGGCGATTAGGCCTTAGTCGACCACGCGGGCCCAGTGCGGGTTGGTCGACTTCACACACAACCTTTGAGTTAACATACAGAGAGTTATTCCTAACAGACACAATTACTTTTTTACCAAACGACAGCACTTTGTAGTATCCTTACTGTTCTTTGGGGCTGTGGTAACCTCTCTCTGCATGAAAATGTACTGAGAAATTGTGCCAGTAAGTGCAGTACTAATCCTAAAGTAAAACAAATAAAACCACCCAATTGTGAGTCTGAACCGAATGAATGTATATGCCAAGTATTTGCACAAAGTATTAGACCCATGAAATACATACTGCTGGACAGACAGAGCATTAGATTTGCCTAAGATACTGTACCACATATACATGTACAGATAGATTGTTTTGCAGGAGATACAACGACGCCGACGTACAAACAATTTATTTATCACTCCTTGAACAAGCTTTATACATATACAAGAAAAATTTCAGCTCATTAGTTAGCCCTCAATTAATTATCATCTCTTCCCAAAAGGTAATCAGGAACATTTATACACTACAGCCATTTAAAGGTCTTATCTGGTATGAAACCCTACAATCTATACATTATGTATCAAATCATTATCTTCATCATATCAGCTCATATACGTCCCCACCGAGGGGCTCGAGCCTACTCTGAATTGGACCTCAGTTGACCACGCGGGCCCAGTGCAGGTTGGTCGACTTCGAGTTTCTTCGCAGGCGTGTGCAGGTTTCCTCACAATGTTTTCCTTTTTGTTTTGAAAAACTTATTGGTACATTGGACGTCCAGATTTGAACCCGGTACCTCTGGTTAGAAGGACCAAGTTGTTACCGGTTGAGCCACCGACACTTTTTTCATCATCTTAGCACAAAGAAATCAAGCAGAATTTCCACTAAAACCAGTCCTATGCTACCAGCACCCAGCAGCTTCCTGCTACCATGTATCAAAAATAATAAACACTAATCCACAAACAAAAATACGAGGGGAGTTCAATGTATTCTCGGTATTGATATTTTATCATCATCATCATATCAGCCAAAGGAAGTCCACTGCTGGACATATTTTATACTCATTGGTATTATAAATGCGAAAATCTATGACATTTGCTTTGTCAGTTTATTTGTTATTCCCAAGTATATATGTGAGAACGAAGGATTTTTACAATGTTGGCAAAATTGGAGCACCAAGCCGTAATCAAGTTCCTTACAAAAAGGGGAAAAACTCAGCAACAAATAAAAACAGAAATGGACGATGTTTATGGGGATACTTCTCCTTCATTATCCATTGAGAGATCATAGAAGAAGACCCCCCGCCCTGGTCAAAGTGTGGTGGCGACGGGTTAGTATCGTTTCGTCTAAAAAGCAGCCGGTCTATGTAGCATCTGGTCTAAAAACCAAATCGTCTCTAACACACTTGACCTGGTCTAAAACGCTTTTCACCTAAAGAGCAACTGGTCTAATCTTCCGATGATTTCTTCTGCTTCGAAGTATTTTGGTACCCAGGGTGGGTAGGTGGCTTCGTGAGGCTCTTTGACTGTTAAATCAATCAAACCTGACGAACCTAACATCGCTCGCTCATTTATTTATTGTTACATAGACGAGCTACTTTTTAGACCAGATGCTATTAAGACGATTTAGTTTTTAGACCAGATGCTACATAGACCAGCTGCTTTTTAGACGAAACGATACTAACCTGTGGCGACTATGCAGGAAAATATCAATAAAGTTGAGAAATTGATATTGGAAGATGCTCGAGTATCTATAAAATCATCATCATCATATCAGCCAAAGGACGTCCACTGCTGGACATAGGCCTCCCCCCCCAAGGATCTCCACGACGACCGGTTCTGCGCTGCCCGCATCAAACGGCTTCCCGCGACCTTCACCAGGTCATCGGTCCACCGAGTGGGAGGCCTGCCTGCACTACACTAAGTTTTCCGGTGCGTGATCGCCACTCGAGAACTTAACTGCCCCAACGGCCATCTGTTCTACGAGCAATGTGCCCCGCCCACTGCCACTTAAGTTTAGCAATTCTGAGAGCTATGTCGGTTACTTTGGTTCTCCTCGTTTCTGATTTGATCACGCAGAGAAACTCCGAGCATAGCACGCTCCATTGCCCTTTGGGTGACTATAAAATCGTTAGCAGAGAATACATACAATTATTCATGACCATTTCAATATGTCAAAAGTCTCTGCAAGATGGGTGCCGCGAATGCTTACTCCGGTTCAAAAACAAACGCATGTGGCCTGCTGTAAAGAATTTTTAGAGTTGTGTGGCAAAGAACCCAATAACATTTTCAAAAGAATAGTGACAGGAGATGAAACTTGGGTTCATTATTATGATCCAGAAAGTAAGAATCTATGCAATGGCATATTAAGGGTACAGCTCCCCCAAAAAAATTCAAGGTCATTCGGTCAGCTGGAAAGATAATGGCCACTGTATTTTGGGATTACGAAGGAATCCTTATAAAAAAAATAAAGTCAATATTACCGGAGAATATTATGCTTCTCTATTGCATCAGTTACGGGATGCTATCAAACAATAAAGACGTGGAAAGCTGGCCAAAGGTGTGTTGCTTCTACATGACAATGCACCTGTTCACACATCTCGAGTTGCGAAGGCTGCTATACAGGACTGCGGGTTTCAAGAAATTATACCCACCGTACAGTCCAGACCTGGCTCCTAGTGACTATTTTCTCTTCCGAAACCTTAAAAAGACCTGCGTGGGAACCGATATGAGGACGATGAATCTTTGAAGGCTGCAGTAAATGAACATTTTGAGGACAAACAGAAGGAATATTATTTTGAGGGTTTATCAAAGTTAACTCAGCGATCAAATAAATGCATATCAATTATGGGAGACTATATTGAAAAATAAAATAATTTTAAGACCTTTAACTTTTTTTTTCATACCCATACCGAGAATATATTGAACTCCCTACACAATAATTAATATATACTGTATAAAATTGCAGGCAACAATCTAGTGAAACATAGAAACTATTTCTTACTCCTCTTTTCTTCAATGCGGCCAGTGATGATAATGTTTTCCAATATGTCCAATCTGCTCCTGACCATGTGCCTTCATAAGTATAAGACTGAGGACTGGTATAGCAAGCCTCGTAATGTTGAATTAATCCAGATTAATTTTTACAGCATTTAGTCCCTGAAATACCAACAGCAAACTATTTTTACCTCACCTGGTGGAGTCAAATCAGTGGTAGAGGTAGAAGATAATATTATCACCTCTATGCACCATTGTTAAATAAACTCCCCACACCTAGGGCACAGGTCTCTTCCCAAACTCGGGAAGGTAAGGCTATACTCGTTAGTTCCTTTAGTTTCACATCAAGGGTTTTTCAGATTTGAATCCCGGTGGTGTTTAACTTTGGTTGGTGGAAGGATATTATCTAAGCCCACCTAGCTAGCTACGACCACCTAAGTCTTGCCTTATAGCATAGATGAGTTTGGGCTTGAAGATTAGATAGCCAGTTCCCCATAGCGTTTGCGAATCTTAGTAAGCCAACTTCCATCTTTGGCATCATTGTCACTTACTTGAAATGGCTTAACGACAGCTTACACAAAAAAGGGGCAACTTTCTAGTGAATTGCATGGCTAGAATGGCTGCTAAAATTACTGTCTAAGGATATTCTGGAGTGATTGTTTGCTCAGTTAGTGCGCCTGCAGCCATAATCTCTGATCTGTGGTGGCTACTGAATTTCTTTTTATGTGACATAATTAATGCTCCTTTTTACCTTGGTACAGACTACTAATATTCTTTTTTCAGTCCTGCAATCTATTGTGTTGTAGAAATTGGCCATTATCAACTGCTACAGGTACAACTACAACAAAGACACAAACACATAAATTTGTTCCTATTGTCACAGCCATTAGAACAACTTTGCCTACATTCTTAATTAAAAAAGCCATAGTTATACACCCATTATGGTTAAACACCAAATAGTTTTCATTTATATCAAAAACACCAAACAAAATTCAAAATTTCATTCAAATTTGTATTAACTCCCTTTTTTATTTCTCTTTGTCATCCTGAGAACATCAGTTATGGGTGTGCTGGGTTCCACAACCATGTGATCAATGCACCTATTTTGCAGCTTCACTGCCAGCGAAGCTCCTCCAAGAATTCCAGTAGCCCCCATAGGTTGCAGACGACTTCCTGAAGCAATCTCAGTTCACCGAGATGCATGACCCTGTTCTGTGCTAGCTCTTTGCAGTCCAGTAGGATGTGGGCAGCAGTCGCCTCAGCCTTCTGCAACTCTACATACTCATAGTGGGTATGATACCTAGAGCAAATAGGTATTTATTTAAATTACCATGTCCAGTATTAGCGGCGGAGCTGAGATCCCCAAGTCTACTTTCTCCAACTTTCCAAAAATCCCTTGGACATGGACTAACATAGGTAAGTAGTGAAAAAATTCTGGCCTCATTTCACTTGCCCATTAATTTGCCATTTTTTTGCAATCAGTCTGCCATATTATAGACACCCCTGTACCTAACAAAGTAAGCGGCGCCAGGATAGGTACTGATTGTACCCAAGCACTACATGAGCTTGAGCCAGCACTGGCTATATCATAACTCAGGTAGTTTAGCGCATGCAGTATAAATCTTACGGAAAGAGCTTGATGGATCTAGCTATCTTACCTCAATCCGGAAGATAGGAATGCTGTTCAAGTTGTGACGGCGGCAATGAAGAGGGAGTGGTGTGTCCTCTCCCAGATTTTAATTAGAGGTAGCAGTAAACTAGAAATCACCCACAAAAAAAAACACAACACATTAGCTCCGTCAGTCAAGGGTGTTTGTGCGTAGGCGCTCTATGCCGTGCAGCACATTGAAGCCGCCAAGCCATGCATGCGAGCCCCTCCTCCGCCGCCGCGAACATCTCCGACGTGCTACATCAGCGCAGCAGGCGGTGCAGCGCCCGCCACACGCTGTTGTATTACGAGCGAATGTCATTGTGCGAAGCTTTCGGTTCCCTTTTAACACACTCATAGCACGGCGCAGTCTTTCTTTCCAAGTTTCCATGTCTACCTTATGGCCTCATCACCAAATTAAGCTCGTAAAGCGACATTCAAAGAAGCAAAATGAATCCAACTAAGAAATGCAATCATTCATCATAGGATAGGTTATGTTGTCAATATTCCCGCCCTAGGTACATTACCGAAGTAGCTATTCCTACGGGGCACAGATAATTTTTTCCCATAAAAAAGTATTTTTTTTTGTTGCTCTGGGTACAAAATATATCAATTTTTTCACCAATTTCGGTGGTTTTTTTGTGAATCGGTAACTTCCAACTCTACAATATTTTTTCCTGAATGTTGGCTGTTTTGACAATTTTAGACAACTAAGAAACAAACAAAAGTCAACCCTAATGACGTTTGTTGTGGCTATTCTCACGGGTTGCTACGGGTTACCAGACAGAGTATCGTGACGTCATCACACCGGCCAGCTAGCCAGACGGGGTTGATTTTAAGCTTCACAAAACATAAATGTGAAAGGGAGCCAAGTTCAATATCACAAATTACGACTGAATGGGTAGGTTTGGTACCAAGTTCTATAGTGGTTCTTAAATCATCTTTAAATAGAAATATTAATTTTAGACTTCTCCAAATAATAAGGAATGTACAGCGGTTTTCAGTTGCTTAAAAAATGTGTTCTGTGCTACTACATGGTGTAACTTGGCAAGTTTTCACTATCCAATTTTATTTTACACACAGAACATAACACATTTTTCTAACCAACTGAAAACCGTTGTACATTCTCTATTATTTGGAGAAGTCTAAAATTAATATCTATAGCCATTATTCAGGAGCCACTATAAAACTTGGTACATACCTAGTCATTAAGAACGCTGTGTTTTTTTATATCAAACTTGGCTCCATTTCACATTTATATTTTGTTGGTAGGTATATCATTATTTTTTTGTAAAATATTAATACAAAATCGTTATTCAAGTAATACACATACATATAAGATATTTTTGGTGGTACCGAACCCTCGGTGCGCAAGCCCAGAGTTTTTTGAACAATGCCAGTTTTTTGAATTTTTACTCAATGCGCCCAATTAACCTATTTCAATTCCAAACCTCAAATTAAAAAGTCACCTGGAAGTGGTCTATATCATTATTCCCATGTGTTCTGCACCACCACTGTACGGAAATCAAATTTCGTGATTCCGACTCGCACTTGGTTGGTTTCTCTTTTTTCTTTGTATACGCCTATTAACCTACCAAAATGCCAAACTAGTATCTAAGTCACCTGGAAATGGTCTATAATGTGGTCGGTAATGGAAGGAACCCTAATTACGCATTTTTTTTTGTATACGCCTAATGTATTAACTTACCTCGATGCCAAATTTCAAGTTTCTAAGTTACGTGGAACTCGTGGAAGTGGTCTATAATTTTGATACGTCAGTCAGTCAGTGAGTGAGTTATAAAAATAGTGATTTTCGGACGTCATTAACTCAAAAATGGTAAAAGATGTATTTATGAAAATTGGGATTTTAGGTGATAGCGTGGGTCTTACTAGACACGCGAAATCGCAAGTGTGTAAGTCAAACAGATTTTAAGTTGCTGGTATGTAGGTCAAAAGTTGCCCGAAATGGTTTGTGTAATAAAACTCACGGCCGGTGTCGCCTTGTTCTTTTCGAACTTGGCGGACACACTGCCGTGTGTCTCGATTAGTTTTGATTAAACTTAGTGATTTCTATACTCTTTGGTTTCTTTAGTCGCCCAGACGTTAGGATAATGAAATAAAAACAGAATACAACTGTTTTACTTTACTACAACTAATTACTAATAATTTCACAACTTAGCGGACCTACCAGACACGCCTATCTGTCTGTGCTGTCGTGGCAATAGCAAACAAACAGCTTTGGGCGCATTAAATTAATAAATTAAGGTAATTAATTAACAGATTGCTGCAAGCAAGTGTAAGTAGTAAACTCTTAAACTTTGCTGCTTGCAGTAAAGTACTTACTGTAAGCAGCAATTTTCTCATTTGTCTGTGTTTAAGTTTCAACTACATGGTCCTAATGGGCCAGTGATAACTCGAGCCTAAACCATCCTTTATGTATGACAGACGGCATGATAAATTAGTAGTTTAGAACACTCTGTCATGTAAAATCTTAACTGAGAAAACAGTTAAGATTTTACATGAAATTTCTCTTCCATTTCAGGTATACTGTTGATAGGATTAAGGAAGAGGAACTATGCAACCTGGAAATCAGTCGCATAACGGAGTACTGTAGAAGGAGTTCAAGGTTTGAGGGTGGGATGCCACTGGGGTCACAGTAACCATCGTACCACCATGGGAATAGGATGTAATGATTCCACTTAGACATGAACACTCGCCTGTACCCCGCAGGCGTCCCACCCAACAATAATAATATTTATAGTGTGACTGCAAGTTGGACCTGGAATTGGTGTTGGTACAGTAACGGCAGAATGAAATGATTGTGAGTGGACAAGAACAAGCAACAATACTGTACATTAGAGTGGAACTGTTATTTTCAGAACAGAATTCTAACCAAATGAGGAACTGGAAGTCAATGTGAGCCACTTCATCTGCCCACAGAGTACTAGGACCTAATAGGTTTTGCCGAACCAGTACCTAAAAATCCATCATTTTCTGTTAAATTTAAAAGCTCAAACTGATGGTGCCTTAATTTCAAACTGCATGAAGATCTGTAACATGTATTTCCAACCAATGAAATGAGATGCTCCTCTTTTAGGGGCGTAGATCCAAGTATATATTCCTTGTATTCTTTTACCATTATCAACTAGCCATCTTTGTGAATACTACTTGGAGATGTAGCATAGGCAGGCCTCCCACTCAGTTGACCGACGACCTGGTGAAGGCCACTGGAAGCCTCTGGATGGGGGCAGCGCAGGACCAGTCTTTGTGGAAGGCCTTTGTCCAGCAGTGGACATCTTTCGGCTGATACAATCTTTGTGAATTCCAAGTATATATTCCTTGTATTCTTTTACCATTATCAACTACCTACCTATCTTTGTGAAAGTGGTATTACAATGCTGTTGGGAATAAAAACGAAACAAAGAAAGGGACTACAAATGTTGAAAATGATCTCCGTTGTGCACTGAGAAGCCAAGGAATCACTTATGTACTGTATGTTTTACTTTTGTTAATTGATTACTTACGAGTGCTTGTCATTTCAATAAAAATGCCCATTTTTATTTTTTCATTTGTTTATTACTTATTTTGACACCCCATTTCGGCTCCTCTTGCAAAGTAAATTATTGAGGGCATATGGGCATAGTATTTTAGCAGAGAGGTGGGTGAGCCGCATAGGGTATAAGGTTGATCCCTGTATCCCTGATCTTGAAGAAGAAAATTATTAACCTATGTGTAAGTATAAAGTTGTGTGCATACAACTTTACCACAACCATCACCGTGGCGTATTGGTTAAACATATAGAAGATAAATGCGAAAATGTGTTTGTTTGTTACCTTTTCACGCTTCAACACCTAAACCAACCGCCTCCGTGGCGTAATGGTTAGTCCATTCGCATTAAACCAGGAGGTCGCGGGTTCGATTCCCGGTGGGTTCATCTTGTAACTCGGTTTGGTTGGTGGTAGGGCATTTTCTAAGCCCGCCTGGCTAGCTACCACCATCTTATCTAAGTCTTGTCGCCAAACATCAGTGTTTACAAAATTGATGTGTTCCGGCTTGAAGATATGATATCCAGTTCTCCATTGCGTTGGGCCAGTATAATAAAGAGTACTGCGTTGGGGAATCTAGGTAAGCCTGCTTCCATCTTCGGCATCATCGTCACTTACCATCAGGTGAGATGATGCCAAGGGCTTACCAATTGTGAATAAAAAAAAGTGAAGTCAGTGATTCAACACGGACCTACTTTTGTCCCTTTGTTCATAATGGAATTGTAAAAGTAAGTGCTAAGTATTGAACTTTTAAGGACATGTCAAGTTTTCCGCCCTTAAGTCAGCCCCGCATGCTTTCCCCGCCTTGATACTCCCACATTCCCATCGGATCCCGGAGGTTTGTTGATCAAAATTGTTGGCGGGGGCTACGCTTATTATAAATCTTTCGGAACGAAGTTGGAGGGTTCGGTCATCTTTAGTCTCATATAATACACTCCAAAGATGACATACACTGCATTGTTTCCAGATAATTTTATTTAAAGGAAGTAAGGGGTAACGTACTCCCTTCTCGTAGGGACCTCCTCCCCAGCCTCCCCCTAAACTCAATACTTTTTCAAAAACAAACAATTTAGTGTATGTCATCTTTGGTGGTGTGTATTATATGAGACTAAAGGTGACCTAACCCACTAACTTCGGTCCGAATTTTTTAAATTCTGTAATGTCTATGCTTTCTTCTTTTCTGCTCGTTATTAAAATGGACAAGCGTTTCCTTGTCGATTGGCACAATAAATTAGTTAAAAAGGAAAAAGAGTCTTTTAACTTTCTCTATCATTATTAAGTTTTCTCATTTTTAACTCGAAATATCTCGGTACATATAACCATCGAAGTATTATGCACCACAACACAGTAGCAAAGTATATTATATATTAGTACTGACGTAACAGTAGGTAGGGCAATAGATTAATGCCCGCCGATTAAGGGTGGAGTGCGGATAAACACTAGGAAACGTAGAGAGGTGCACGCGCAACAGGGGGGGGAAGGGAGCGAGTCTCACTTCGCGGGGCTCTTGACAGTATAATCATTCAAACCTAACTGCAACTAATATCGCTCTCAAGTCGGACCTGCATGCTTTTCCCGCCGTGATACTCCTACATCCCCTTCGGATCCCGAAGGTTTTTTGGTGATCGAAACGGATAGCGAGGGCTACTAACTAACCAAACCTTGCACCTAACGTAACCTCGACCCTGATCTTGGTATTGAAATTACCTTGACAGATTATCTGCCAATATTTCAATTTGTTAACCCCACGTTTTCCTGTAGCGGACCCTTAATTAAAAATCTTTCGGAACGAAGTTGGTGAGTTAGGTCATCTTTAGTCTCATATAATACACTACCAAAGATGACGTATACACTGCATTGTTTCCAGATTTTGAAAAAATATTTTTCAAAAGTATTGGGTTTTGGGGGGAGGACGTTGAGAGGGGTTAGGGGGAGAGTAAACCAGATGTAAACTAAGAAGGGGAAGTACGCTATTTCCCTCCCTTATTTAAATTGAATTTTGAAAATATTCTATATGGTCATCTTTGACAAGAAATCTGGTACGGCTATGCCCTGGAATTTAGGGGGGTAGGATCCCGGAGAGTGGGATAAAGCTCTCCCATGAAAGAAGGGTGAGAGCGTGAATGATCCCCATTTAGAGAAAATGAATTTTCAAAATTTAAACTATAAGGTAATCTTTGACCAGAACTTCGTTATTACCTACCGAAATCTTAATCATTGCCTTCGTGATCCGAGGGGGACGTGGAAGTACTAGAGCTGGGAAAATATAGGGGTTCCTTTGCTCAGGGTGGATTGCGGAAAACACAGTTTCACAAACACAGGTTTCGACATACTGATCTTTCTAAATTTATAGGTTATGCTACTTTTCATCTACTTTTAAGCGATTTAGGAATGCGACTGCTCCGGGACTGCGGGAATGGCAGCTCCTTTGCCCTTGCGTAATAAAGAGCAGGTACTCAGGCGAACCGCAGTGGCTGAGGCTGGTCGTCGAAAGCGGGGCTGCCCTCCCTCCGCGCCCCCAATTTAAAAAAAAACACTAGAGAACTTAAGGAAGTTGTGGACTCGTCCTACCTAACCAGCCAGAGTCCTACATTTTGACTTTTAGGTCAACAATGGAGAGGGGGGAGGCTCTTGATAGTAACATCAATCAAATCTGACAGAATCTAATATCGCTCGCTTCGCACGCTCAAGTTTTTTTTTCCAATTTCAAGTCGAACTCTCAAGCTTTCCCCGCCCTAATACTCCCACATCCCCTTTGGATCCCGAAGGTTTGTTGGGGCTCGAAACGGTAAGATGGGGCTTCGCCTTCGGAATGAGTCATTTAACCCTCACTGAACTCTGAATCTAACCTAACCTTGACCCTGACCTTGACCATGAAATGACCTTGACGCAGTTTACACAGTTTTTGTGATAATGATTTTTGAAATTTTATCGGATATGCTACTTTTCAACCAATTAGCGATTTAGGAATGCGACTGCTCTGGCGCTGCAGGAATGGCAGCCCCTTCGCCCATGCGTACTAAACCTCAGGTACCCGGTCGAATCGTAGCAGCTGAGGCTGGTCGTCGAAGGCGGGGACTGCTCTCTATCCGCGCCAACTGATAAAAAAAAAGACTAGGGAACGTGTGCTAAGCAGCGAGAGCTATAAATTTATACTTTCGTAACTGGTAGATCTGCGATCTACGCTGCCTTAGCCGAGCACGGCTTTGACGGTTTGGACGGCTTGGACGGCGCGCGCAGGACGCCCTGGATGCCTCTTTTACGTGAGATCCGGCGGACCTCCAACATTGCCGCCCTCTACACCATCACGGAGCTCCTGCACATGCCGAGCGTCACCATCGATGCCTGGCGTGGCAAGCGAGGACCCGCGCAGTGCCACCGATATCAAGGATTTCGTCACTCCTCCCACGGCTGCCACCGCCCGCTGGCCTGCGTCCGATGCGGTGACTCTCACGCTGCCAAGGACTGCCCACGGCCGCGGGAGGACCTAGCGACCTGCGCCAACTGCGCGGGCCCGCACCCTGCCAATCACGTCTCGTGCCCGGTGTTCCGCAGGGAGCTCCGGAACATGGGGGCCCGGGTCAGTCGCCCGGATAACCACCCCTCGCCCTGAAGTGCCCGCCGCCGCCACCGCTGAGCGCGCCGCACCAGCAGCGCCCGCCGTGCTGAGCGGCTCGGCCGCCGCAGACGCCCTCAGCCGAAAAGAGTGACGTAACCGCCGGAGGAGGAAGAGGCCCCTAGCCCCCGCTTCCGCCGCCCCCACTGCCGCTTTCACCACCGCCGTGCCCTCCCAGAGCGACCTCCTGCAAGCTCTGAGAGTACTCCAGCAGTTACTCGCCCCAGCCGGGGCTGGAGCGGCTGCCAAGGCCCCTGCGCCTGGACCGCAAGGACCCGCTCATCGTGATGCGCTAAGGAGGCCTCGCCTCGGGAACCTTTCCCCGTAGCCCCCTTCGGGGGCAACGAGAAGAAAACCACGGTAGATCTGCCACAGGAGGGGTGGTATATTCAATCAAACCAGACTGAACCAATCGGCGGGGGCTACGCATTATGTATCATCATATCAGCCGAAGGAAGTCCACTGCTGGACATAGGCCTCCCCCAAGGATTTCCACGCACCGGAAAACGTAGCGTAGGCAGGCCTCCCACTCGGTGGACCGATGACCTGGTGAAGGTCGCGGGAAGCCGCTGGATACGGGCAGCGCATTATGTATACGTGTAATAAATCTTTCAATAGTTAGTGGGTAAGGTTATCTTTAATACTATATGGTATAATATACTACCATACTACCAAAGATGACCTATACTCTATACTTTTACCAGATTTAGAAAATATAATTTTCAAAAAGTATTGTTTAGGGGGAATAAAATACCGCACGGTAAGGGGAGAGTGCATTACCTCGCTCCCGTAATAGATAAAATTAATTTTGAAAATATTCTATGTGGTCATCTTTGACAAGAAATCTAGTACGACATTAGCTTAATGCCCTTAAATGGGGGGGGGGGAGCGGGAGAATCCGGGAGAGTGGTATAAACCCCTCTCTAGAAGGGGGGAGTGTGAATCCTCCCTTCTAGAGAAAATGAATTTTCAAATTTAAACTATAAGGTCATCTTTGATTAGAAATTATCTTTACCTACCAAAATCTAATCATACTATCGGGATTCGAGGGGATGTGGAAGTACTAGAGTTGGGGGACTCCTTCGTTTAGGGTAGATTGCGAAAACGCAGTTTACGTAGTTTTAGTTATTGGTTTTTAAAAATTTATATGTAAGTAGCTTTTTCCCGAGGCTCCGCCCGCGTGGACATCGTTTTTATGACTGTCTTTAAGGGTGATTAGTAAAATATGTCGTGACCACCTACTCCACCATCTCTGTGCAAAAAATCACAACAATCGAGTATTTTTTTAGTTCCCTCCGGAACTGCATCAGATTATGCTATTTTCCCGGTATAAAAAGTAGCCTATGTCCTTCCCCGCCCGTGACACAGGCTACCTGCATGCCAAATTTCATAAAGATTGGTCAAGGCGTTGAAGCGTGAAAAGGTAACAAACAAACACATTTTCACATTTATAATATCAGTAAGGATGCTACTTTTTAGAATGCAAATGCGGCAATGGCAGTTCCTTTGCCCTTGCATAACAAAGCGCATGTTGTAAAACCCGGGCGAATCGTAGATGAATGTCCTTAAAGTTCCGGTTTTTTCAGCTCTAGTGACAAGTATACCAACATTAAAACAACTGTTTGTTGAGTGTTTACATTCTTTTTGCAAGAGTGTTTACATTCGCTTTGTTAGAGTGTTTACATTTGCTTTGTTAGAGTGTTTACATTGATTTTGCGCCGTACGAATAGGCCCCGCCGTACATTACATCAAAATTCAAAATACGCGCCTCAGCTGACAGCTGAACGAATGAATGAATGGTTCAGAGTGAACGAAACTATTGTATGAACCATAGATATTCCGAGGGAAAATAGCGAATGCGTTCATTTATTCCTATTACTTAGATTCAAAGTTGAGTTCACTAGCCGACTCGTAATGTAAAAAATAATTAAATTGTTAAAAAGTTTCAAATTATTTGTATTACCGTACTTTCAACTTTGGTAAGTGACTAAGTTTGTTTTTTGTTTTGCTAAATAGCGCGTTTCGCGCGGTTCTGGCAGTTGTACGATAATTGTTCATCTGGTATGATAATTTTCGAATACCGGTGCGATAATTCACTTGCACTCATTTGGCAACCCTGATGTAAGTAGTTAATGTATTATATTCGCTTTGCCTATATTATACTTGTGTGAGTGATAACTGATTACTGACTGACGAAAGTGGTGGAATAGTTTTTTACTGAATTTATCTAAAATTATAATCAAGAGTAAACGCTGCTGCAGCGTCGTCTGACGCCGCTTTCATATTTCGGTGAGTTTCACCCACTTTTTTTGCGTCCCGTTCGGGAGTGCTGGGCGGTTGTCTCGAACTGTATTTAGGGTCAATGACGTGATTGTTTACTACGACGGCAACGCCTCTCTCTCCCACAGTTTCTCGCGCATTGTCTAGCGGTTCTCACGTGTAATATGCTTTCCCGTCCTGGTTTTAGGAGGCTCCTCCTTTAGAACAAATTTAGTGATTGTAAACTGCCCCCGTCTCGGCAGCTCGCTCGACGGGCTCAACGTTCCCAGTTAGATCGATAGGTGACTGCGGTGACGGTCGTCCTGCCGCGCTGGGACCACTGACTCACGCGTCTATCACAGATTTTCCGCGGATTCGTATTAGAGTTTCATTATAATTAAGTACCTATTGTCACATTTGGATAACTGTGATACCTAGTTGAATAATTTAGTATTATTGCATGTGAGTCAGTTAGGACTGCTGGGGGATAGTGTGTGATGTGTCATGGGTGTCGTGATGCTCTACCTGGTCTCCTGAAGACAGGAGATGGCGTAGATGCTCAGGAATGTTCTCAGCGCTAGCCTACCAACTATCCACAACATTTTTAGAAGAGCAAAAGGTAAAAAAACTGTTGAAATTAATAGATTATTAATTTTGATTTTACATTCTCACAATTTTTTCTACTATTAATATGTAGAAATTTAATCAGTTAAGCTCTCATCCATTTACCATAATTCAGTGTTCATTAATCTGTCCCTTATTCTAAAGGTACTATTTACTAGTTTGAGTTGTTTGGATTCATTATATACTATAACATGGCATGACTCGCTGCAATATGGGCTGACTCATGATTATAACAAGCAATCTTGTTTACAATTTTGGAAAAAATTGACATCACACTATTTTGTTTGTTCCACTTTCATGCCCGAATAGCTGAATGGGTTTGGATGAGATTTGGTAGGTAAATAGACCAAGCATCGCATTTTTATCCCATGCAAGCAGCTCGCCGGTCGTCATAGAAATCCTTAGGGGAGGCCTTTGTCCAGTAGTGGATGTTTTTCAGCTGATATGATGGTGATGATGATGAAGCAGCACGCACACCATGCACCCTTGATTACCTTCATAAAAACAATATCTAGGTAAAAGTTAGTTGTAAGTATTTCTTATTTTGTTGATCTCATGTTCATTACGGTATTATTAATTTTCATTAATTTGATGGGATATTTTTTAATTTTTCACAAACTTACATGCTATGTATTGAAACCATCAAAATGGTCTAAATTTTGCACCCATTTTAAAGGTAAAAATAATACTTTATTTAACCATGGGTCACTGTAAGCTCTGAAGTTCAGGCATGAGAGATGTTTGTTTATGGCACCAGCACCACAGAGCGGCAGTCTCTGGTAGACTGTACCTCATGCGGGATCCTGTTGAACCCTTAGCAAGCTCTTAATATCTTATTAAATCAACTTCTGGACTTAAATTTTATATATTTTATATGCTGAGTCATTCCATTTACAATGATGGATGAAACAATGCCATATTTATTGCAAATAACCATCATCATATCAGCTCATATACGTCCCCACCGAGGAGCTCGAGCCTACCCTGAATTAGGGCGATCAGGCCTTAGTCGACCATGCGGGCCCAGTGCGGGTTGGTCGACAATTGCAATTGCAAATAAATAAGCTATTAATCTTTCTTTCTATAGGTAACAAAGTGTGTCTCCTTTTAACACAATGCAACAGACTGCACTAATCGCCTGACTAACACTCAGAACAATGATTCCCATCACCTTGACCACGCTGGCTGCTCTGTCGAGTGTGGAATAGTCCCGGTCTTAGTTATTATTATTCCTTTATTTCGGATAATGTGGATCCACAAGTGTTAGTAACAAAGGTCTTACAATCTATGTTAGTAAAGAATATGTGTTTCAAACAAAAGTAACAACTTACCGTGCTTGCCCAGGGGCCACTCGCATGCAGTGCCGTATCACGGGACAGTCCCAACTGTCCGCTACCGCCAGTTATGCTTTGCAATATTTGGACTAGTAATTGAAAACGCTAAACACGTTAAAAAACCGACTTCCATTGCAGCAACTTAGTACATTTTCGCATTATTATTTTTGGTTTTTGTAAATTTTCTAATAAAGTACTATACCGATTTTGATAAAATTTATGTGGGACCACACAGGAAGCACTAGCTTTCAAATAAAAAAAAGAAATAAAAATAGGTTCACCCAGTCAAAAGTTCTGAGGTAACAAACATAAAAAAAACAAACAGACGAATTGAGAACCTCCTCCTTTTTGGAAGTCGCTTGAAAAATATATATAAAAATCGTCAGTTTAACAAACGTAACGGAAGTAATATATCAAAAGCATTTTTAAAATTTAAAGTTTTAGTAAAATTATAATTTAACAGTAAAATAAAAATAAATAAATATTTATCTTTATGTAACCATGATTTTCCTAATAAGCCTAATCGCCCTGAATCAGGGTAGGCTCGAGCCCCTCGGTGGGGACGTATATGAGCTGTTATAATAATAATAAAAACCATGATTTAGTACTTGTGTTTAGTAAACCAGCACGATTGTATGACTAATACCAATATGTTGTTAACTTACTTTGTAATGCACTAACTTTTTTATCTTTCTTTTATAGGTAGCATAGTTACAATATTGTCATACTCAGATACCACTTAGTTATGTGGCTCTTGTACTAAGACTGCCTTGTTTAAATTAGCCCTGATCACATGTTTAATGATTTAATTTATGAAGGTGCCAATATCAAAAGATATTAGGATATTATACTTACATATATCATAGAACTCGCAAAAAAACACATTATATCGCATTTTGCAAAATAAAATTAAAACTTAACACTTCCAAAATGAAAACCACAAAATTGTTTCGTTGTCGTTATCTTAACTATCGTCTCGCCTCTCACCGTAGTAGCAAGCATAGCATGGCATCATAATATTATCTCACAATAACTAATAAAACCAGTCAAGTGCGATTCGAACTCGTGTAGAGAGAGATCCATACTATTTCGTTTTCCGTAAGAACGTTGAGACTTGGGATTTTCGTTTAAGTTTTCCTGTAAACTATAAGAGAGGCGTATTTCTTGTAATGAGCCCTTTCATTTAACACGCAACATGATGCAATTTAATTTTTTTCAAACTTTCTAATTTGCCCCCTAAAATAAACCTCCAAAATCGAAATTCGTTCATTTACGCTATAAGAGGGCTGGTTGATAAGTATCCGAAATGAGCCATTTAAAAATCTGATAAATTAAAAACAAAAATGGCATTGTCAACTATCACTATTCACTGGAGTACACAGCTAAAATCAGCTTATTTTATCGGCTACATTGTGCTTGAGTATTTTTAAAGAAATAAGAAAGAATATTTAATTCTATTCAGTGTTTTGGTTCTATGAAAATGGAGAAATTCGTCCTTTCAAAAGTTTTACGTATTGAAAGGGAAAACTGCAACTCAGATAAAAATAAGCTAAGCGCTGTTTTAGGGGAATCTTCTCCGTCATTGAGCACTGTCGACACATGAGTAACCGATTTCAAACACGGGCGACAGAGCTGTGAAGATGCTCATCGCTGTGGACGGTGAAAAAAAGTAACCACCCCGGAAATGATCAAAAAAATCCATAAAATCGTATTGGACGATCGCCGTTTGAAGTTGAGGGAGATAGTAGAGATGGTAAACATTTCTTCTGAACGTATATTTAACATTTTACACGAATATTTGGGCATGAAATAGCTCTGTGCCCGTTGGGTGCCGCGTTTGCTCACTGCAGACCAAAAACAACATCGAGTAGACTTTTCAGAGGAGTGTTTGAGGCTCTTTACGCGCAATTCAAGCGAGTTTTTGCGACGTTTCCTGACCAAAGAGCAGTCTAAACAGTGGACAAAAAGTGGTGAACCCTATCCAAAGAAAGCTAAGACAAAATTATCGGCCGGCAAAGTGATGGCAACTGTTTTCTGGGATGCTCGTGGAATAATATTTGTGGATTACCTCGACAAGGGAAGAACGATAAATGGGCCATATTATGCGAATTCCTGCAAAAATTAATCGATGAAATCAAGGTTAAACGGCCGCATTTGTCAAAGAAATTTTTTTTTCCCCACGACAAATTCCCAGTTCACACAGCCTCAATTACAGTGACCAAATTGCATGAACTGCACTTTAAACTATTGCCCGACTCACCTTATTCGCCAGACTTGGCCCCCATCGACTTCCATTAGTTCCCAAATCTGAAAAACAGAAATTTTCTACCAATTCCGAGGCGGATATCGCCGTAAATGACTATTTTGCTAGCCTTGACAAAACCTTCTTCCAGAACGGTATCTTGGCCCAGGAGAAACGGCGGTCGAAGTGAATCGAGGTAGAAGGAAATAGAAAAATAAATGGTTTTCGCAATGTTTATTTGTTTTTTTCTTGTTCATTTCGGATCGAACCGCCAGCAGCGAAAGCCGCGGGAGGTGAGCGTGCCTACAGCTCCGGGACCTACCTGGACAGTAGGTAGTGGTTCTCTTCCACGAGGCACTCGCCTTGCAGAGTACCGGGACAAGCGTCTTGGCGGCAAGACCTATCGTAACTTGTCCTGGTCCTTGTCTTCACCTTATGGTTTTGGCAGGAATAGCGGCCCTCACTGTATGCCCAAGGGTAGGAAAGTGGACACGCTATATCATAAACCTGGTAGTTTTAGCGTATCTGGTAGATATACGAGAGGGAATGTTCATTTTGGATACTTATCAATCAGCCCTCGTATTTTCGTAATTAGGTCTTCAAACTCTACAAATGTATACCAAAATTTGTATATCGCGCTTTGCACATATAAATATCGAGAAAAACACTCAAATGATTATGGCTGATGACATAAACTTCGCACGTAAGAAAATAATGCATTTAGCATCTGCTTTTCCACTTGACTTGCGGAGAAATAGAAACTTGGCGTTAATAGTCGTCTAAGCTGCGCATGCGACGCATTCCGGCGAGGTTAATGAAATGCTGGTGGTGCTGTGATTTCTTCTGAGGCATCATCAATTCAAGCCTTACCTACGTTATTAGTTAGAAATTTTCATTTGGCTAGAATTAATTACTTATCATCATTAAACTCATTTGTCTATGCCAGACAATAATACACTGGACTTTCTAGGACTGGACATTTTGAAACACTGAGTGATCTGAAACACTGGACATAATGAACCGGAACGGATTTAAATAGTGTCGCGGATGCATCGTACGAGTATCTGGTGACTTTCCTTAAAGCCCACATGGTCTACCACAGGCATCCACAGGTCTGGCAAGGGAATTTAGCGGTAGAAAAAAGATTGATTGGAGTCGCCTTGATGTTTGCGGATCCTCCTTTGAGACAGCACTTAGGCTCTCGCCAGGAGATCCGAAACTATTGGAACCATTAAATGTCCTTCCTGTTTACCTTTTCGACAGTGTTAGTTTGCTTCTCTACAAATATTAAACCCTATGAATATTACATCCTAAGACTATTATACCCTATAAATATTATACCCTATGAATATTATACATACAGGTTGTCCCGCGATAAAGTGCACACCCGAAAGGGGGTGAAACTAGATCAAATATTATCGACAAAAAAATATTTTAAAAACATAACAAAAACCTTTTTTTTATTGCAGATTTAAGATTTTAATTTTTTACAAGGACTAATGTGCAAAAATTTTAATTTCTTCCAAAGTAATAGGTCGATTTCGTTGAAATAAGAAAAAAACATTATTACAAATACTTAGCAAAGAGAGTAAAGTAGCAAATAGCTCGCAAAAAAGTAGCTATCATGAATTAAACTTGACTTTTTGTAATAAAAATGCATTTTAAATCTAATATGATAAAGAACAATAGTAAGCCATAAAATTTTCTGTTAATATGGGCAAAATTTTGATTAATTAAGAAATCATTGAAAAAAACAGCTCAATAAAATTCATTTTTATTACTAAAAGCCAAGTTTAATTCATGATAGCTACTTTTTTGCGAGCTATTTGCTACTTTATTCACTTTGCTAAGTATTTGTCATAATATTTTTTCTTATTTCAACGAAATCGACCTATTACTTTGGAAGAAGTTGATATTTTTGCACATTAGAGTCCTTGTAAAAAATTAAAATCTTAAATCAGTAATAATTTTATTTTTATTATTTCTTTGTCGAGAATATTTGATGTAGTTTTAACGCCCTTTCGGGTGTGCACTTTATCGCGGGACACCCTGTATACCTAACGTGACCATTTTTTTTTCTCAGAGCGGGACACCAGCGGTAAAAAATGTGCATGTAAAAAAAAACTTTTTATCTATTTTACTAGTGTTTATTAGAAAATCCATAACTGGGCCCGCGTGGTCGACTAAGGCCCGATCACCCCAATTAAGGGTAAGCTTGAGTCCCTTGGCAGGGACGTATAATATGAGCTGATATGATGAACACAGAATAATAAGTAGGTTTCTTTTAATACTGGTCATGTACACTTTAGTTGCTTTAGTAAGCCTTAACCAGATGACTTCTAATGTCTAAGCAGTTGTTTGCGAGTGCAAAAAAAAGGTATATATACTTAAATTAATTTATCGTTTGGTCTGTTTGCGAAAGTGGGACGTTTTTGCCCTCGATGGGGACAGCGGGACAGACAGCCTGAAAGCGGGGCTGTCCCGCCCAAAGCGGGACGTATGGTCACGTTATGTATACCCTATAAATATATGAAGCTATCTTCTCCTAATTATGATGAACTGCCTACTGCCTAGTAGCATACTGTATTGGTCTACCATGTATGGAGTTCATAACATGTATTTTTATTGTTAACTGACTTCAAAAAAGGAGGAGGTTCTCAATTTAACTGTATGTTTTTTTGTGTGTGTTACGCGAAAATTCGCAACACTACCAGCAATCAAACTGAGTTACAAATTAAGATCCCGCCGCCGGGAATCGAACCCGTGACCTACAGATGTGAAACAAACGCATTTACCACTACGCCACGGAGGCGTCATTTTCCCTCCTTGTGCAATAAAAAAGAATGTTTGTATTTTCAACCGACTGCAAAAAAAGAGGAGTTTCTCTGTATATTTTGTTTTGCGTTAGTTACTTGATATCTTCGTCGAATGTTAACCGATTAGATCATTGTTACGGACTTCCAGCCATAGTTCTAAAGAACTGTGCTCCTGAGTTGTCTCCTGTGCTGACACGCCTGTACCGCCTCTCTCTCAAAACCGGTATAGTTCCTAAGTCTTGGAAGCTTGCCAACGTGCAGCCCGTGCCTAAAAAAGGTAGTCGTGCTGACCCATCAAACTATCGACCTATTGCAATCACCTCCATACTCTGTAAGATTATGGAGCGTGTATTGAACACCCGCCTCTTAGCATACCTAGAAGACAATGACCTCCTGAGTGACCGTCAGTATGGCTTTCACCGGGGTCGGTCAACGGGAGATCTTCTAGTGTATGCTACGCATGTATGGGGTGAAGCCATAGATAAGCACGGTGAAGCTCTTGCCGTATCTCTCGATGTCTCTAATGCATTTGATAGGGTCTGGCATGCTAGCCTTATTGGTAAGCTTCCTTCCTACGGAATACCTACTGGTTTGTGTGACTGAATATCTGACTTCCTGAGGGAACGGTTCATTCGAGTGGTCGTTGATGGCTGCTCGTCTGACCTATTGGCTATTCGGGGTACCTCAGGGCTAGTTCTCTCCGCAACTTTGTTTTGGCTGCACATAAACGATCTGCTGAAACCCGGTATATTTGGGTACGCAGACGACAGCACGGTTGCGGAGAGATACTTGTCTAGTGCTCGAGCTAGGGGTCCGGATATACAATCTCAGAGAGAGGCCATGATTGAGCGCGTGAACCTAACACTCAAGGCAGTCTCTGACTGGGGCGATGCCAATCTTGGTTTAATGCCTCTAAAACGCAGGCGTGTCTATTTACTGCAAAAGGAGTCCTTTTACCCTGACTCCTACTTTCCTAGATGAATATATCCAGATCTGCGACCATCTTGAGCTCCTTGGCGTAGATTTAACATCCGATCTGAATTTCGGGAGATACATTGAATCCAAGGCAAAAACTGCAGCCAAAAAGCTTGGTATCCTCTCGAAGGTGAGACTTTACTTCACACCAGAGCAGCTTCTAATATTATACCAAGCTCAAGTTCGGTCATGTATGGAGTACTGCTCTCACTTATGGGACGGATCGGCTCGTTACCAGCTAGATGCCTTGGATTCTATCGACCGACGCGCTAGGAGACTCATTGGCGACGAGGAACTTGTATCAAACAGGCTCCAAAGCCTCGAGCATCGCCGCAAAGTCGCCTGTCTATCGGTGTTCTACAGGATTCATTTCGGAGAGTGTGCCCTGGAGCTTCACAACCTCATTCCCCCCTCTCCATTTCATCATCGGACGACCAGGCGCGGAGGGCGGTTCCATCCCTTTGTCGTCAATGTTCCACCTTTACGCACGAAGCGTTTTGCGTCTTCGTTCATCATGCGAACGGCCAAGGAGTGGAGTTCCCTTCCGGCGTCTGTATTCCCCGATTCGTACAATTTAGGAATCTTCAAGACGAGAGTGAGTAGGCACTATTTGAGCTTGCGTGTCACATCCTCGGCTGCATCGGCACTTACCATCAGGTGAGGTGCAGCCGAACGCACTCAAATTTTTAATAAAAAAAATAAATAAAAATAATTATTGAATTGTTTATGTCTCGAGGTTGGTCCTATTTAAATATTATCAAAAGTACTTTTTAAGGAAATAACAAAAAATAACAAAATTGTACGTGATGGTAATCGTTGCGATTGAAGAGTGTGTAGTGTTCCAATTATTGAACCAAGGTTTGCATATCCAATAGTATTTTATATAACTGTTATCCAAAATGCACCTGGTGTGCAGTGTGCAGTGTGCAGCGCGCACTCGGCCGGCGAGAGTTGCCACTGCCGACCGGTCTGAAACCTGTCGCTGTACATTGTTTTCGCATTCAAAAATCGTAAAGATAAGGTCAATGGTTTCTTCTTAAGCGTCGAATGCTCGCCCAGTCGTAGCTTCCAGCTAAGCTCTATGTGGGAGACACTTTCCTAAGAAATACCTATTTGTCTATTTTCATGGAGTTACCGTAACTTGCTGTCGCTACAGAGTTTGTGCGCAGTTTACTGCGATAAGCCTTATCTCCTCCGTGGGTTGCACGCATGCAAATCTTGCGTGCGCCTATTACCTGGAGGTACTTGAGGCTTTAAAATCACTCAATCCGAGAAGCTTGATACGTGTTAAAATAATATCGAACGTAAGTCTGTTACGCGGCGGTTACGTTGAAACCGAACGCCCAGTTCTCGATTTTTACATGGTTTTGTTACTTTTCTTCACTTTCAAAAAAGTTAAAAAAAAAAATCAATTAAAATGAAAGGTGTTAAACTCACCGATTTTTGTGTTGGTTTCGTTCAACATTAACTAGTTGTTTTCGAGAAATATAGCAATTAATGCCAAAACAGGGTCTACGGTATATTTTTTTACATCAAATGTGGTAATATTTTAAAACTGTATTCAATTAAATAGATTTTTTATTACTTTAACCCGCGGGTAGTCGCGCATGGGCCGAAAGGATCTAGCGCCTTATTTCTTCTTCTATAACTTTTGAAATATATTGGTTACTACGCACTACCTTTAAGATACAGTATAGGGTACCCGCACACCTCGCCTCACCAAGTTCGCGCGCGGCGCTTGGACAGCACCGACGCATAAAGTAAGTATAGTTTGATTCGACCCTCACGCGTTTTAGCACATATCTCTTTTCTCTTGTGAACTTTAATGTTCTTTATTTATATAAAAAAACACATTTAACTTTTTGGATCCTTTAGACCCTGTGCGACTTCTCATATTATTATCACAAAATGAGGCGCGCGTGCCGGCGGGTTAAGTATATTATATATTTTATCCATAGCTTTACAGTCTTTCAATAATTTAAATTTAATATTGTCATTAAAGTCATCTTAAGGCCTTAAATATGTGACGTAAAACAAAATATGGCCGTTGGGGCAATAAAGTTCTGGAGTGGCGACCACGCACCGGAAAACGTAGTGTAGGCAGGCCTCCCACTCAGTGGACCGATGACCTGGTGAAGGTCGCGGGAAGCCGCTGGATGCGGGCAGCGCAGTACCGGTCGTCGTGGAGATCCTTGGGGGAGGCCTATGTCCAGCAGTGGACGTCCTTCGGCTGATATGATGATGATGAAAACAAAATATATGCATGAGTCACACACACTCGCGCACACACACATTGTATTATAGCAAAGAATAAAGACTATTTACTACGTAAATTATAGTTGAGAGCTGTGTAGCGGCCCCGTCCCGGAGGATGCGTGCGGTCAGTATATTAACATGTTAATTACGTTAGTTTATCCCGCGGCAGGCCAGACAGCAGCCGCGGTTATTTTTACCGTACATTTTGGCGGGAAAAATAATTGTAAACGTATAACTTGTAACATTTTTTGCGGTAGTTACAGTAAAGTTATAAGATGTATGAAAGTTCTATGAATAATGCTAACAGTGGGAGTTTTAGCTTGAAAGAAATGGTAAGTTCTGAACATATAGGAAAACTATAACAATATTACCGTTTCTTGTTATTATATGGAATAGTAGTTCCGAAAAACCATTCTAAAGTGAGCATTACGATTCCTCATTTATTACGCGGACAGCGATGGAATGGAACTCCTTGCCTGCGTCTGTGTTTCCCGACTCCTACAATTTGGGGATCTTCAAGGCGAGAGTGAATAGGCATTATTTGAGTTTGCGTGTACCATCCTCGACTACATCGTCACTTACCATTAGGTGAGATATAATTTAACGCACTCAAATTTTGAATAAAAAAAGCTTGTTGCATATTACTGCTTTTAATACTAAGTTAAAGACGACTTTTGGTTCCAATAAATATACGTAATCTACCGAAATCATAAAATCATACGTAATCATAAAAGAGGTGGGTCGTCGGCTTCGTGAGAGGGGTTGTGACGCTCGCTCCGGGGCCTACCTGCTGCAAAGGATGTCCATTGCCATCCAACGCGGCAACGCGATGTGTGTCATGGGCTCTTTTGCGGCTGGTATGACCCGGGGGGGCATTTTTGACGAGTGACCCAGTTCACAATGGGTTTTAAAAAACTAATTATATATGACATGTAATTTAAACTATTATTAACATATTTAAGCTTAAAAAAATCTACCGAATTATTAATACTAAACTTCCAAAATAAATACTGACTTAACCAGAGATATGCTATATATAAGGGGAGGTAGATAGGTTACATGCGTCATATAAAAGTGAAGCTGAAAATTGACCAAACCTTCTAATTTCTGAGAAGAGAAATGTTCAAAAAAATTGATAATTAATTACTGGTTTCGTTATATGTTGGAAAACATGAATAAAGATTAGGGACGTGTTTTGTCATTTCACCACAAACTCATTTTTTATATATATTTTTTTATATACAAACTCATTTTTTATATATTTTTTTTATTAAAAAATATTTCGTGGTAAAATGACAAAACACGTCCCCAATCTTTATTCATGTTCTCCAACATATAACGAAACCAGTAATTAATTATCAATTTTTTTGAACAAATCTCTTCTCAGAAGTTAGAAGGTTTGGCCAATTTTCAGTACTTTGAAGGCCATTTTCTCCTAAAGGTTGAGTTTTGAGTACTTTGAAGGCCATTTTCTCCTAACAGGTTGAGTTTGGGCAGCTAAAAAAAATACGTGTCCGTCATTTTAGACTACTCTATAACATATATCATTAAAAATAAATCAAATCGGAGTCGGACAGTTGGGTACCCTTCCTTGTTAGTAGCATGCTGTGCAACGGAAGCCTATAACATTGTGCGTGTGAACGGGTTCGATTTTCAAATGTTGTTTGTTAATGCATAACCCATCTATGGTAACAAATCTTTGGACTTAACGGTTAATATTGCTCTGCTTCTGAAAAAATTAGTAGGGATCGAGGGGGGCGGGGGGAGGGGGTGGTTAAGTCGAGGAACGAAGGGACAAGGGTTTGACATGACAGACATCTGGGTAGCGGATCGGAGTTGAGCGGGCGAAACGAGCGATAATAGGTTTTCGTTTGATGATGATATAGTCGGAGGCTCCCCCTGGGTGGCGGATATGACTATTCGCGTAGCACAGCAACCCAGCACAACAAAAAGTCATGTCTTGACGTTTTAGGACCTTTCAGTATTTCATTCGTTAGTGTTCGTCTTTACGGAGATTTAGTGTAATTTTCGGAGGTTTTATTACTATCCTTATAGGAATGACTTTTTATTTTTTTTAATCTTGCTGAAAAGCGACACATGGTACAATAGTAATACTGTTGAAACTAAACGCTTTCCCCGTGGAACCTATACAATCGGTATATGATGCTTAGATAATGTCCATTGATGACCACGGAATAGTCGTAAGGGATAGTGTGACGACGTCCTACACGTCTTGTTTGGTATTGACATACCCCTGATTCGCTTTTGATACCTTTAAGGGAAGTTCAGCTTTTCTTGACTGCTGCACTGCTTCCTTTACTAACTGTTGTTTGCATGGACTGTCCCCCTCCTGTTGGGGAAAATATATTTATGAGATCTCAGGATCTCACTAAGCCCTACTTGCTGGTATACATGTTCAATTACCTAAAAGAGCTCAGATAGGTTAGACTTACCTATGTATCTATCTACTTAAAAGTAAACGCGGGCGCAATTTTTCCCATACAAACGTAGTAATGACAATAGAACAAAAATGATTTTTTCCATCTAACATCTACGATGGCCTTGCCCCTATGTTTTGTTTTTTTTCCATATTCTAATTATTATAAGAAGAAGCCTATATACAAAACTGAGAAAATTGCCCAATTGAAACGTCGTTTTCAGAGACGCACCAAAAAACCAATACGCATATTTACAATAAAATGAAAACATAGAGGCATAGATAGGTAATGCGGTTTTTAAATTATTTTTGAAAAAATATTATTGCTCAATTTTTGGAGGAGAAAATGGGGGACTACGAAATGCTGTTTTAATTAATTTTAATGTCTATTATCGGGCTGCACTGCAGTTCTCTCTTTCTTGCTGTATACGGAAAGGTTAGGGGGAGGGAGACAGCAACATTTTATTCAAGATAGATAGATAGATAAAACATTTATTCAAAGCATTTATTCTAATACCTATTCTTATCCTGACCGCGTTTCCTCTTAAATGGGCAAGTCAGTCTGGTGAAAGGGCACCAATTCGGACGGAACCCCCCTGTATTGTGCGGCGTGCCTCCCTTTTGAATGATCGAACACACTACACGTGAACTCCCTAGCTCGCCACACTAAACTAAACCACACTAAACTAAACTCATGGCGGAGATAAAGGTGTGGCCCTCGTATCAGATTAAAAGTAACGTAGATTTTGGGTTTCATACAACAATCATAACAAAAAGTGGGGTCACGCTTGTTCTACTATATACGTATGCATCTTTACCTTAAGTGTTAAGTGGTGACCTCGAATAATGTTTCGACACGTGATAGGTCCTATCCTTCACTGTAATTGAGACAGGTGCATTTGAGACATGTCACAGCACATTTCGGAATGTTGACGGTGAGTCTGCCAACGCGTGACTGTAAGCAAAACTCAGCTTCGGTCGTGATTGGAGCAGAGTTTTGTACACCCCTTTTTAAAGCGCTAACACTAAATCTACTTTTTATTTTTGATCTGTGCCCTAATTTAAAATGTACTAATAACACGTCGTGCCGGGATCTACGTAATTCATTAAATAAGTACCTTGGCGCCTGGGTGACCGAGCGCGCGCGATGCTCGGAGTCTCCTAGGCACGTAAATTAATATATTTTGTGTTTGAAAACGGACTTTTAGAAAGTCCTCGCATACCGAAGTTGCGTTATGGAACCCAGACACAAGAGTTTAATAAAAGGTTTTGAAGCGGTTAAGTTGATATAAACAAAAAAATAATCCGCCGAAATCTCGGTGAGCCCGAACCGAGGTCTAATATGACTGTGCGCTAGATTTTGTAACGGGTAAGCTGGGGAAAGTTGTCTGTCAGTGGGTTTCTGCACAAATTTTGTTACACCCTGCACAGTAATTTTCTAAAAAAAATAAAGTAAATAATATCGAAAATAAGGAATCGAGATACTTGTAGACTTGTAACGCGGCAACGCGTTGCTAATATTCTTCTTCTTTCTTTCGATCTATTTTATCTATTTCGCATGCGCTGGCACAAAACAATCTATGTGTCACATTTAAAAAAAAAGTGACATGTCATTTAAAAATCAAATCAATATTTTCATCTTTATGAAAATAAAAAAATACATAGAAAAATAAATATTTAAATAAAAATTTAAACCTGATTCTATCTCTAAAAACCCATTTCGGGTAAGACATCATCCATCATCATATCAGCCGAAAATCTTCCACTGCTGGACAAAGGCCTCCCCCAAGGATTTCCACGACGACCGGTCCTGCGCTGCCCGCATCCATCGGCCTCCCGGGTAAGACATAATTACATGTACAGTGTAAACTCTGTAAAACGTCACTCGATATAACGATTCACTCTTTGAAACGTCGAAATTTTCTGGCTCCAGTTGGTTTACTTTGACGCTAATTTCTCTCTGTATAACGAAAACTTTCTATAATGTCACAAAATGCCCGGTCCCTTGAGTGTCGCTGTATAGAGTTTACACTGTATTTATAATCCGTTGGTGTGTATAATGTTAAAATTTAATGTGTATAATGCTTTTCTAATCCTTGTGTATTTACCTTCTAAGTCTTTTATCTCTATTATAAATTTATGTGTGCACGAACGGAGTTTTACCCACGCCCTACCATACCTACTCCCGGCTCTACGTGCTACAGACGTTTGTGTTTCTTCACAGAGAATCGATCTTAATGTAAAACAAGAAGACCTCTTCTTAGCTCTTGGAAGCCTACTATTTGCACACTGATGTGAAGTAAAAACGCCTCTCGATAGTTCGTCTGTCCAAATCGAACTTCGATTATTAAACCTGCGGCGTGCGTGACGCGCCCTACTGCCCCCTTGCGCACTATTTCGTGCAACACTCTTGGACACTGTCTGTTCGACACTCAGCGGTAGCTAGCTAGGCGCAGTTAATCTAAATATATAAAAGAAAGTCGTTTAGTTACACCATTTATAACTCAAGAACGGCTGGACCAATTTTTATGATTTTTGTGTTTTTTCATTTGTCTTCGTCCGGAATAGGATAAGTATAGAAAAAAAATCAGTCAAAAATTATTGGTTTTAGGGTAGAGTAGGGTAGGGTAGTGTAATGTAGGGTAAGGTAGTGTAGTGTAGCGGTGTAAGGTGGAACGAAGTTCGCCGGGACAGCTAGTAATATAATAAAAGCTCAGTATATCGCACACAATATTTTATAAATATATTTTACGACACAAAAGGGTTCAAGGCTTAGCAAGGTATGGAGAAGAGAGACTAGTGTTGCCAGAATTCATTTTATATGTCTGACACTGTCGCAAAAAGAGAAACCAACACACAAAACTTTCCTGGAGCGGTATTGCTCTGTATATTTTAATAACTGGACACGTGTATTTTTTCTTGGTTTTAATTAATTTCCGTCAAAACACCAAAAAAGCTACCCACTGATTTATAGATTGCCGAAGCCAACATAAACATATAAACATCGTGTAGTCATCGCTGACAGACGGTAAACACCCTCGATTAACAAACAATTGCCATAATTAAATATAACCTCCGAAACATCCCCCAGCGACACGCATCGTCACCGCCATCTATGAAGTCATCGTATTGGTGACGTCACCTCCAGTCTCTGGTCGATAACGGGGCGCGGGCATCGTTGTGGTAATCAACTCGTTATCAAGACCGTAATGTTATTGTCAATTTGGAGGTATACCGCCTCCGTAGCTCAGAGGCAAAAGTTAGGCTTTACACAGGAGGTCGCGGGTTCGATTCCCGGCGGGGTCAATTGTAGGACTCGCGGTTTGGTTGGTGGTAGGGCATTTTCTAAGCCCGCCTGGCTAGCTACCACCATCTTATCTAAGTCTTGCCGCCAAATATCAATGTTGATATCATTGGTGTGTTCCGGCATGAAGATAAGATAGCCAGTTCCCCATATCGTTGGGGAATCTTGCTAAGCCCGCTTCCATCTTCGGCAACATCGTCACTTACCACCAGGTGAGATGTTGTCAAGGGTTTACCAATTGTTCATAAAAATAAATAAAAAAAAGGTTATAATTATAATTAGTACGCAGAACGGATAACATGCATTATGATGTACATGACTAGGTATTATTTCATTACCTGTTTGTATAATAAGTACAGTTAATCGATAGTTGTTTACGATTTTGGTAGTTCACATTTACTTAATGGATGAACAATTTTAAATTTTGTACGAATTACATTACAAATTAAATAAACACAAGGGAAAGTCAATAACCAGCTTAAGGGTCCAGCTTGAATTTGCATACAAACGTAGTTCCGCTTTGATATAAAACTTATAAAGGATTATCCTTTTTTTAGAAATGGCAACATGATCTAACTTTAATATTCAAAATGCATCATCCCCTTTAATAGAATAAATTATTTTTTTCCATTTTGCGAATATATTGAGTAGACACATATCGATGTTTGTAATTAGTTTTCGATGTACTAATATAAAACGAAAATAAATAAGAACAGTTTCAAACTTTTAGTACAAAAGTAATTAAAGCATTCGTTTAGTTATGTTTCATTTTACTACAACGAAAACTAATTACAAACGTCGATATGTTCCTACATACTCAATATATTTGCAGAGTTTGGATTCAATCCGGCATGTAGTTATATTATAGCTGAACTACGTTTGTATGGAAACTCGAGCCTCCTAGGGACCCTTAAGATAAAAAGCTTCCTGAAAAGACGGCGTATTTGTTACGAGATGGACAATTAACAAAATTACTCGTACAAGTACATGACGAGATAGCAATGACGTCTTCATATCAATACAGTGAGCCTCTAAATTTAAATAGATCTTTTTGATTTATAAATGAGCGTCCATTACTCGTCTCGTCGTGGGCTTAATCCTCATTAGATAACTGTCAGATATTTCTTTTACATTTCAGTTTGTAACGCGGTACGCTATTATTAGTTCTTCTTTCATACTTTTTCTTCATTCCATCTATTTGTTCTTTTGTAACGACCAACTTTGTAACCCCTTTTTACTTTAATTAAGGAATTTTGATTTAAAAAAAATGGTATTGTAAGTTACAGGATATGAGGAGTCATTTAGATTTCCTCGAATTCTATTTTAATACATCGAACTAAATAAAAAAAACGAGACCTACAGTACTCGCATATGATGTGTAACATGTGACAAAATACTTATGAAATTAATTAATTATCGGGTCGTACATTCTCGGGCCGACCCTTCGAATAGTAGTATGTCATCTTTGCCTTTGCCATCACACTAGGCTGCATGGCTATGACAACCTTAGTTTTCGAGAATTAAAAAACGGTCGCATTTCCTGTTACACATTTCCGTCCCATTTCACGAAATCACTCCCACAAATTGCAGGAAAGCGAGAGCAAAGATGTTACACATCAAAAATATGCACCGGTTTTTCTAGTTGTAACCATAGAACTGCTGCTATTTTAATCGTAACATTATGATAATTTATGAACTTCATAACAAAACAATATAAAATGATTTTGTTTTCTTACTTTTTGAAAATTCTTATTATTTTATTTATAATGAATTAAAAACCGCAATTTTATTCGTCTGCTGCGATTGACGTAAAAGTCACGTGAAAGTATATAATATTAGTACTAACTAATATGTAGCCAGACTAGCCAGTACGAGCCACGTTGCAGTACGTTGCAGTACGAGCCACGAGCTGACGAGAACTTCATTTCCAACCTATTTCGTTTGATGTTCCAAACTTGCGTAACACGCAAACGTTCGTGAAAAATGCTACTATCAGTCAAACCCATCTAGGCAATTAACGCGTTCCAGGTCAGTTAACCTGCGTGATCGACCCAACCACGCAAGACGCCCTGATTTACGACCGCAACATTAAAGTTATCAGTTGTCTATGATGAAACTTTCAAACGGAACTATTAAGTTTGCATGAAACTTAAAGATACTAATCAAACTCAAATAACAATTAAAGAGGCATCGCATTAATTCCATACGTGGTTTATTTGCATTCGCGGCTCAAGTTTTCAACCTCGTTTCCATATTTATTGGCGTGGCTAATCGGACTAATTACAGTGGCAGAATAATCAGTACATGTCGGTCACTAGCTATTGTATGTGTGTTACTGTTACAAGTTTATGGCTGTAACAGTACACGCGAGGGCAAACAAAACAGCATTGTTTCCGTACGTGCGCACTGCGCGTTCTCACGGGATGCGAATCGTGCGCACTGCGCAGCTTAGAGTATAGTTAGCACAAAATAATTAATACGAAAATTCAAACGAGATTAGCCATTCTAAACTCCGCCTTAGAATTAGTTTTAATTTCACTAAATTGTTATATTTTTTCTTTACATAAATGCCCGCGTATGTACACAGTAGACACACGTTATGTACATTGTCATTTCAAGTTGTAACTAAAGCTTAGTGACAATTAATTAATTTATTTATAAGCTGTCGTCCTTTTAATGGCTCATTCCTCACTGGAACCGTTGTTAACTCGAACCGGAAGTCAAATAGCTAACACAAATTCTCAACTCGAACCGAAAAGGTAAAAGGTACAGTCAGTAAGAAAAACAAAAGGATGATTTTAAATACACAGACAATTTTAAATTTCACACTCCATTATTAAGTGTCCGTTTACACATTTTAGCTTATGTAAATTTGCAGTCTTACTTTCGACCTTAAGATACACAATAATTGCAGGCACTGCAATAAAATGCTTGTAACTAAACATATGTAAAATTAACAACTTACTACAAAATATTATTTTTTCTACTATGAACTAACAAATATTAATAATTTTTTAGTAAGTTTTAACAAAATAATTTCTATAATTACTTAATGTTTAATTCCTATGTATGCCTATGTGTTACAAACACCCTACACATAACCCTATACATATGTATTTATTATTAAGAAACTAGCATACAAAATCAAGGATTAGGTTTAGTAGATTTTCAGTTAATCTCTATACGTTTATGAAATCGGTTCGAGTTGAGAATTTTTGTTAGGTATTTTACCTTCGGTTCGAGTTAAGAACGGTTCGAGTGAGGAATAAGCCCTTTTAATCAGGGTTATTTATCTCCCCGTGATTGTGAAACACTTTTCCCAGGAAACATATGGCCAGTCCGTAAAATCAGTTTTGGACTTCTCAAACAAATCGTTGGGTAATTGATTATATAGGTTTTTTTTAGAGATTTGTTACCATATATAAGGTCTAACAAAATTAGCTGCTTCTACCCATGAAACTAAACAACTTTCCCTATGAAACCCATAGTCAAATCTCAAAAAAAAATTTGAACTCCCCATACTAAGTTGGCTGATCAGCTGATCGAGTTAGTATGGGAGAGCCAATTTTTTTTGCGAATTGACTATGGGTTCCATGGAGAAAGTTGTTCAGTTTCATGGGTAGAAGCACCAGTTAAAATAGTTTCAGCTAATTTTGTTACCCACGACGGAACGGAGCAGGTATATGCGTTTAGGGTGAGAGATGTTTGTTTGTGTGTGCGTTTGTGCAAAGTAATGTTCCCACCTATCTTCTAAACTAATGATCCGATTTTGATGCGGTTTTCAATAACGGGTTTGTGTTTGATGAGTTCATGTTCTTAGACAGGTGTCATGGCTGTAACTCACTAGGGGGCGCCACAATATTAGTGCAAAACAATGTTGCAATATAATTAAAACGAAATGTCTGATTACAATTCTGTTTTCAGCAATGTGTACGTGGTAGCTTAAAGCATTTTAACTTAATATTATGTGGTAGGATGAATCACACTTATTGTTTTGCGAGATCTTACCTACACATTATATAGATTATAATTCGTATATGCTCTCTAAAAAGTCTGAAATAAAGTTAAGCAAAATTAAAAATTTTGAAAAAAACCCACGACGGTAAAAATCTCATCGAAAAAGAATAAAATAACTCAAAACCCCCGACTTAACCCAATTATTATGTAACGAAATATTATAATAGACGTAAAAATACTTTCTAAAAAGAGTTGATATCTCGAGAAATCGGTAATAGATATATAAGTACCTAAACAATGAATATCGATGTTTACAGTTTTTTCCTAACGTGTCTGTTTCTCGAAGATATACTTAGATGTAACGATAATAATTTTACCATAATACATAACCGAGGAATATCCGTCGGGGGCTGCCTTTCCTATATGAAATTTCAACAAAAATGTAATCATACTCATAAGTGTATTTTATGTCGTCGTTAAACATCTACAATTCTTCAATAATTGTATTCACGTCACTAGAAAAACTTTAGCTGGTTTAATTGCAGCCCCCGACGGATATTCCTCGGTTATGTATTATGGTAAAGTTATTATCGTTACATCTAAGTATATCTTCGAGAAACAGACACGTTAGGAAAAAACTGTAAACATCGATATTCATTGTTTAGGTACTTATATATATCTATTACCGATTTCTCGAGATATCAACTCTTTTTAGAAAGTATTTTTACGTCTATTATAATATTTCGTTACATAATAATTGGGTTAAGTCGGGGGTTTTGAGTTATTTTATTCTTTTTCGATGAGATTTTTACCGTCGTGGGTTTTTTTCAAAATTTTTAATTTTGCTTAACTTTTTAGACCTTATAAAGGTTATGCATTAACAAACAACATTTGAAAATCGAACCCGTTTACACGCACAATGTTACAGGCAGTTCGCTTCCGTTGCACCGCATGCTACTAAGAAAAGAGATGCCAATTGGCATCTTTTTATTTGCTTCACTTTTATATGACGCATGTAACCTATCTACCTCCCCTTATATAGGAGCGAGCTATAAGAACGGCAAGCCGGCCTCTTAATACGCAGATTCACCACACTGCAGCTTTCAGGGGCAGTTTTAGATATGCGGCCACCAAATGTTGGAATAACTTGCCACCTCCTCTCAGGGAACTAAGATCTATAAGCACCTTTAAATTAAAGCTTAAACATTATCTTATATCCTATCAGAAGGAGATGCATGTAGGTGGCCGAGTTGTTCCAACATACCTAAGATGATTAAGTAAGGACCATGATTTTGGTAACAAATATGGGTTTATTTCTCTCATGTCCTTTTATTATTATTGCTTTTTATTTTATTTACATTATTTTATTTTATGTATGTTATGTACTCTACTTCACTAAATTATTTATTTTATTATATTATCGCACTACTGTACCGATCACTTCGCGGACACTACACCATGGGCTTTTCTGAAAACCAGCGCTGCAGTTCTCCTGCAGCTAATGCTGAGAAAAGTCCATTTTGACATCGCACTACACCGATTCCGTTGGTCTTATTTGTTTTTTGTGTTAACTTTTTTGTTATTTTCTGTTTCTATGTGTTTTACTTCTTTTTTATGTTGTGTAATCGGTGTGTGTTTGTGTCAAATAAAAATCTGTCTATTGTCTATATATAGCATATCTGTGGTTTTTTAGGAAGTTTTTCAGAATGTCGGTGAGAAACCCCCGATTATCATCCATCATTATTCGATCTGTTGACTATACTCATTATGATTCCCGCGCACGCGCTACTGACTGACCGAGTCTACCGGGCTATGTGTTTCAGCCATTGTGGGTTTCCTATGAATTTAGTTTTTGTTGCTATTTAAAATACCTGCAACAATATAAACTGTTCTTTGAATTACATTTCATTTCCTCTACTCTCGTTGTCCGCTTGCTGTCTACTCTGTCAGTCAGTCAGTCAGTTGTTTTGTTTTACAATTACAACATAGTTTTCCACACACTGGTTGTCCATTAGATGAAATGATGACACATAGTTCTGTTGAAACAAAAAAAAATGACGTCAAATAATAGCTTAAATTTGGCAAAATGGTGGTACTTGTCTAAAATACAGTGACTAAAACATGAAATGATTTTACACAAGTTAGTTAGGTAGATAGGAATCTATGATCGACCTAAAAATACATGGACACCGGGTCTAATACAAAATTTACGATAAAATTGTCCTGAGTTAACCAATATACACGTAGGTGTATGTATAGAAATAAAACATTATAATTTAAAGCGTGTGGCATTCTTTAAACTACTCTGCAGATTTTTGCTTGTAAGAGTTTTATCACAATGTGGCCGAAACCACTCTAACAGACTAATTAGACTGACTAACTGACTTACTCTTTATATTTTAAATCATTTGCCATTATACTACTGCAGATGTTTGCTTGCAACGCGGCCGAAGCCACTTAGCCAGCCTAAATATCGCGTAGTTAGGCCCTGAAAGGAGTACAATGGAGTAGCTTTTATTTTCAATATTTTATTTTTTGCCTATTTTATGTAAACATTTTATTTTTTGGAGAATCTTGTTAAATTTTATTTATTTTAGAAACAATTAGAAGCAAAGTCGCGGAAATATAAATTATGTTCGTTTTTAGGATTGATATAAGACCATTTTTATCGAGGGACCATAAAACTAGGTACCTAGGGAAAATAAATCAACCTTTCACAGATTTGGACAGAAGGATACGCCCGTCTTCATATTTTTCTCAGATTTTCTTCATACAAGCAAAAAGTAGCGCCATCTGACATAACTGGTATGAACTAGCGTGGGCGAGAGTTGATGTGAGTGCCGCGTTAAAAGAACCTTGGTAGAATTGTCGTTTTAAAAATTGTTTATTTAATTTGTTTACAAGAAAAAACACAATGTAAGGTTACTTAACGATGATACGACATCGCATGTTTCTTTTTAGTCTTTCTTTCATGATTTTTACAGTCTCTAACAATACAATAAGGCATTTTTATATGGAATATCTTTCCACCGCACTGTACAATTTCCCCCAGACGACTGAGTCGCGAGTGTGCGAAACTTTCGATTTTCTCACCAATTCGCTAGGAACATTAGTCGCGCGCGTTGGCCGGGTCCTTGCGCCAGTAATATATAAGTCATTGCGACCTTCAAAAAGGTGTCGAAAAGTAAAATTAAAAAAATATGTAAAATATCATAATACAGCTATTTCGAAAATTGTGCTATGCAAAGACAGACTCGTGAGGTCTACAGCTCACAGAGCCACTACTTTTATTTTGTATGTATGTTAATGTTAACTATAATTCCGTAAATCAAGTCTGAAATGTATAGATAGATAGATGATACTTTTTTAGATGTACCGCACCAAAAATAAATTAAATACGTAAAGCTACTCTATACAATCTTATCTTAGTTGCAATGCGTTTCCGTCCGGTGTTCAGCGCAGTCAGTCAGTAAGACAGTCTCGTTAGTCGAGACTTAAAATTAGTACTCATATTAACACTCATGGCTTAGCCAGTTTTGAGGAACGGTCCCGACGTCCATGTATTTCAGTTCGATGTTATCTATGTATATACATATTTTACTCGAGTTAGTTAGGTAGCTAGGTATCTATGTATCAGGGGGCACGGCATTTCCTCCGCCGAGTCGCTCCTTTTGTCGAAGCAACTCACCGCATCTTAATACCTTTGTAAGTAGTGCTTTGCACCGGAGACAAAATTCATCTCCGGTTTTTTAAAACAGGTTTTATGAAAAAACCGGAGAATCTCCGGAGAAATGTCAAGTTTGTGTACTTTTTTGATTTTAAGTTTTTTGAGTATAATGGAGAGCAATAACGTCATCATACAATATATATCGTCCAACGGATCATCTAACGTCTTGTTGAAAAATCTTAATGTCTTACAAATAATGTCACGAATTAAAATTACACTCTCAGGTTATGGTGTTCGCTGATAGATCAATACATAACCAAATATTATTTTCCTTTGCATAATCTATTATTTAATATCTTCTAGTCTAGAGCATACACATTTTTCAACATACTTACTTACTTCACTGACTCAGCGACCCAAAGAGGATATCAGCCTCCGACACCAAAAGTCACCACTCGTTTTAACATGAGTCTTCAATTTAATCTGTAGATTCAAGATTCAAGATATTTATTCAAAATAGGTGCAAATTACACTCTTTCTGATAGTCATAAAATAGTGATTACATAATTTCATTTGTAAAAAATCAAGAAATAAACAATCATTAGTTAAATGTCAAAATCCAATCCGTGATATAAAAAAACAAATAATGTCATTAGAACATGAAAACAATATGACACGAGAAGTTATAGGTACATTAAAATTATTGAATGTCATGAACGCCTTTACCAAGTGTAGGCCAGTGCACACGGACAGCACCCGGTCACGAGTATAACGCGAGAGTCAGCCATCGCTCCTCTCAACCATATTAGAGGGAAAGGAACGACCCGGCTCCCGATGCGCCACCATCCGCACGAACATTTAAAAACTTTGTGAAACTAGTTACATTTTCTGGAATTATATTGTTGAATCTTATACACTGCCCCACAAAGGACTTATTAACTTTACTCAGTCTCAAATAGGCACATCTATTTCATTTGAATTTCTCAAATTAAACTAATTAAACTTAGTATCAAAAGAAATCTAAATTAGTCTTTACGTGTCCTTTTATTCTTTATATACAAATTTTTATTTGTCAGATAATCAGTTCTCGTAATTTCGTCCAGTTTCATATGCTGGCCACTGTAATTATTACATAATATATGATTCTAAACCAAAAACCTGAAATAACTATAGAACTATCTCACTCATTTCACATGCCAGCAAAGTCCTCTTACGCATCCTGATCAATCTGTTGGAAGCCTACATCAATAGACAAATACCCAAAGAGCAGGCGGGATTCGTAAGAGGCTGAGGTACGAGAGAACAGATTCTGAACATAAGACAATTAATATTATAAAGGCAGGAAGCATAACATCGCTTTAGCGATGTGTTTTATCCACTAATCCAAGGCCTTCGATTGCATTCACTGACAGAAAATACTCATGTTATGAGTGAAATGGGAATATGGCAACATCGAACTTTTCTTTTGCGAAACCTGTACCTGAACAGCAAGTCAAGAGTGAGAATGGAGGATAGCGTGTCACATCCTTTCAAGCCTGAAAGAGGAGTATATCAGGGATGCATTGTGTCACCGTTACTCTTCAGTCTTAGAGGTGAAACATAATGAGGATGGCTGATGCGAATACCTTTCTGAACAAACTCCGATTTACACATAACATCACTATCATAAGCACCTCTGAGTACGAATTGGCTGAACTCTTATCAACAATAGAGCACTTCAGCATTACATAAAAACCGGTTTTCTCCGGTTTTAACAATCTCCGGTTTCTTATCGGTTTTTCCAGAACCGGAGCAAAGTACTATGTTAGGGACTGAATAAACCACCTGAATTTTATATTGCATTTTTTACGTAACATAGGCAGTGTAGGTTCCAAATTAGAAGTTTCTACCTATTGAGGTTTTTAATGTCGTTAATCGAAATTTCGATATTTCTTCAATCACTCACAGATCATCAAAAAGATAGATCACTTCCAGGTGACTTAGAAAGTTGAAATTTGGTATGGAGATTTGGAAGTTTATAGAGGAAAAAAAAATTCAAATAACCACCCCTAAAGGGCCGTAATAGGGTTTGAAAGTGTTTATTGAATTTCCTCATTTTCAGAGTAAGAGACATAAAGTTGCGCGAGTATATTTATAGGCTTCTAATATGGTAAGAACAAATAGTAAAAAAAGAAAATTCCTAAGAAAAAGAAATGAGATCCCATCAAAAATATTTTTATGTAAAAATTCGCCAAGTCTCAGTCTCCCCTAAAATATGAGATCTAAGGTGGAGCCAAGTCTGGCAGTACTTTTTAAAATCAAAATTCAGCAAATTGCATCGTAATTCTCTTTAAAACATACTTTTCCATTCTTCCAGAGTGTTCTCATATAAATTGTATCAAAATCGATTCAAGTACTATTTAAAAAAAAAATGTTTTGACATCTTATTTTCATAGTGATTTTGAATTTTTGCGTCGGTGGCGTAACGGCTAAGGCCGCCGCCTCCTGTCCGGGAGGTTGTGGTTCCAATCCCCCTACGTACCAATGTGATTTCGAATTTAGATTTCATAAGTACGTTTATTCGACGCTCTTACGGTGAAGGAAAACATCGTGAGGAAACCTGCATACGCTTGCGAAGAAACTCGCAGGTTGTGTGTGAAGTCGACCAACTCGCACTGGGCCCGCGAGGACGACTAAGGCCCGATCGCCCTAATTCAGGGTAGGCTTGAGCCCCTCGGTGGGGACGTATATGAGCTGATATGATGATTGAATTTTTGACGATCAATTACACTTTGACATTTTTAATATATTTTGTATAAATATGTAACTGGTGACATGAAATAAATAATCTAATCTACAAGAAAAGAAAAAAACAAAAAGTACTTATTTGTTGAGATTGAAGTCGGTTGTTTTTAACGTGTCAACTATTTATGTAATAATTCTCAATTGCGTTGTCTGTCAGCACGTTATCTAACCCGATCATTACCTGACCGACCACAGAGGTAATGTTTCTTTGATGTGTGTATTGTAGCGTGGATGGATAATCGTTACTGCATTACTTTCTTGTAAATTGTCCGTAACATTTTGATCGATCCAATGAAACTGTATTGAAAACAAAATATTGGCATTTTCAACTGTCACTGTTCACTGGAGTACTCACCTAAAATCAGCTTATTTTATCGGCTACATTGTGCTTGAATATTTTTTTAAGTAATTCAGTGTTTTGGTTGTATTAAAATGGAGAAAACATAAATTCGTGCCGTCTCATAAAGTTTTACGTATTAAAAGGGAAAACTGCAACTCAGATAAAAAATAAGCTAAGCGCTGTTTTAGGGGAATCTTCTCCGTCATTGAGCACTGTCCACACATGGGTAACCGATTTCAAACACGGGCGACAGAGCTGTGAAGATGCTCATCGCTGTGGACGGTGAAAAAAAGTAACCACCCCGGAAATGAGCAAAAAAATCCATAAAATCGTAATGGACGATCGCCGTTTGAAGTTGAGGGAGATAGTAGAGATGGTAAACATTTCTTCTGAACGTATATTTAACATTTTACACGAACATTTAGGCATGAAATAGCTCTGTGCCCGTTGGGTGCCGCGTTTGCTCACTGCAGACCAAAAACAACATCGAGTAGACTTTTCAGAGGAGTGTTTGAGGCTCCTTACGCGCAATTCAAGCGAGTTTTTGCGACGTTTCATAACGGTCGACGAGACTTGGATTCGCCACTATACACCAGAGACCAAAGACCGTCTAAACAGTCGACAAAAAGTGGTGAACCCTGTCCAAAGGAAACGAAAACAAAATTATCTGCCGGCAAAGTGATGACAACTGTTTTCTGGGATGCTCGTGGAATAATATTTGTGGATTACCTCGACAAGGTAAGAACGATAAATGGGCCATATTATGCGAATTTGCTGCAAAAATTAAGCAATGAATATAGGGTTAAACGGCCGCATTTGTCAAAGAAAAAGTTTTGTTCCATCACAACGCCCCAGTTCATACAGCGTCAACTACAGTGACCAAATTGCATGATCTGCACTTTGAACTATGCCCTATTTACCTTATTCGCCAGGCTTGGCTCCTGCGACTTCCATTAGTTCCCAAATCTGAAGAAGTGGCGAGGTGATAGGTGGACAGAAATTTTCTACCAATTCCCAAGCGGAGGTTGCCGTAAATGACTACTTTGCTAGCCTTGACGAAACCTTCTTCCAGAACGGTATCCTGGCCCTGGAGAAACTGCGGTCGAAGTGCATCGAGGTAGAAGGAAATTTCCTAGAAAATAAGTGGTTTTCACAATGTTTATTTGTTTTTTTCTTGTTCATTTCGGATACTTATGAATCAACCCTCGTACTTATACTACTATTTCCCTTGGTCACACCATAACTTGAGATCAACTTTACCGATTACCATGAAACTTTGTTGTGCGCATGCCAGGCAGGGTTTCTAACAAAAAAAAGCCCCGCGAGCCGCTGCGACTCGCGTACCGCGGACCCTCGATGTTCACGCGGGTGGAGCCTTATGTATTTATATTGCATTTTCTAAGAACTACGTGTAAATACCTACTAAGTGAACTAATACGTAAGAATGCTATGTGTGAATATCTGGATATTGGTTGGGCATCAAATCTTTCAAATCTACCGTTGTTATTTTTTCTTAGGTTACTATTCCGAAGACGCGCTTGTCCTCGCCCACCTATGAACAAGTATAGTTTTCAAGCGGATGACATAGTCACTATACTCGTAGGTAGGTAGGCGTATCCTTTTGGTAATACTCTCGTAAATATTTAGGCCCATGCTATATTGGGTAAAGTTCGTTGTTCTGTAACTTTACGAGGGAATTAAATACATACATAGTTAGATGTATAGATAAGATAAAAACCGGCAGAGTGCGTGTCGGGCCACGCGCAATCTAGGGTTCCGTAGTACGCGTCCATATCTAATTTTCAAATTTCCAAATACAGCGGTTTAGTTGTTAGGGGGTGGGGACACTCGACTTTAACATTTTCAAACCCATTTTTACGAAAACGGAACCCTAAATTATAAAATGATCTTCGAAGACTCACAACTATTTTTAAAGCTCTAACTAACGATACATCACACGACTGGGTTAGATGAGAAAAAAAATCATCCCCACTTTAATTGTAAGGGGATGATTTTTTTACTTGTAAGGGGATGAATTTTTTTCTCATCTAATTTTTTTTTTCGAAATTTTTTTACAGTTCTCCGCGTAATTATCCCTACTAATATTATAAATGCGAAAGTAACTCTGTCTGTCGGTTACGCTTTCCCGCAAAAACTACTGAACGGATTTGGCTGAAATTTTGTAGGTAGACAGATTAAGACCTGGATTAAAACATAGGCTACTTTTTACCACGCTCGCGAGCCGCTTGCGGCTCGCGCACTGCGCACCCTCGAAAAGTCATAGAAACGTGGTCCACGCGGGTGAAACCGCGGGTAACAGCTATAGTTGTATATATATCTTTGCCAAATTTCAGCTCTTAACTACTAATAGTCTTCGCAGACAGACAGACGGACAGACAAACATGACGAAACTATAAGGGTTCCGTTGTACAAAAAGGAACCCTCAAAGTTGGGTTAGGTTTTATAGTGGAATAGTGGATGCCCGCAGCTTCGCCCGCGCAGATCCCGATTTTTGCGGTTCCCGTGGGAATTTCCCAAAATCCTTTCTTAGCGGATGCCTACGTCATAACATCTACCTGCATGCCAAATTTCAGCCCGATCCGACCAGTGGTTTGGGCTGTGCGTTGATAGATCACTATGTCAGTCGTTCAGTCAGTCAGTCACCTTTGAGTTATATATATATAGGTTTATAAATTTAGATAATTACACTCAGCGTGTATATCTAAAGATGATTGATAGCTGTCCATTAGGGAATTCAGAACTGGGCGTGTTTTAAAAAACCAAAAAACCGGTATATCCGGTACTTTCGGGATCTGCCCAAGTTTTGCATTTCATTTCACATAGCATTGTAACTTTCTACTTATCTGTCTCTTTCAATTGTAATCTCTACAGGCGTATAGTATTGAGACTATTTCGATAGTCACACTCCCTTATCGTGTGGCACATTTAACCGTGCTATCCAAGGGATAGACGGCGGTTGCCTGGTGTTGCACTTAACATCACCTGCGGGCCCGCGGTCACGTGTAGGGCAAGATTCAAGATTCAAGGTATTTATTCAAAATAGGTGCAAATTACACTCTTTCTGATAGTCGTAAATTAATAATAACATAATTTCATTTCTGAAAAATCAAGAAATAACCAATCATTAATTAGTTAATAATGTCAAACTTAAATCCTAGAAATAAACCAGATTATGTCATTAAAACATGAAAACAATATGACACGAAAAGTTATATACACAATTATTGAATGTCATTGAAACCTTTGACAAGAGTAGGCCAGTTCACACGGATAGCACCCGGTCACGAGTATAACGCGAGAGTCAGCCATCGCTCCCATCAACCATATTAGAGGGAAAGGAACGACCCGGCTCCCGATGCGCCACCATCCGCACAAACATTTAAGCGAGCATGCACCACTCATGTCAATGCTAAGATAAAAATATTAATTAAAAGAAGTACTAGACTTATCATGTCTTGTCGCTTCCATGTCAATTCTTAGGTTGTTTATCATTTTATTACTATTAAACATGATTAGTAGTGTAGAAGAAACACTGTCAACCCATACATTTTTTTCATTAAAATATTCGGATGTCTTATAATAACCTTTTTTACGAAGAGTTCTTTTGGTACAATTTTTAAACTGTTTTTCTGACAAATTTAAGACATCATCGGGTAATTTGTTATACATGAGTCAGCATTGTCCCACAAAGGACTTATTAATTTTGCTAAGTCTGGTATAAGTTACTTGAAGTTTATTCCTATTCCGAAGATTACGACTGTGCCTGTCACTGTCCAGTGAAAAGAGATGCAGGCATATTTTTACGTACATACATTATATTTTCATTAATATATTGACAGGGGAAAGTCATTATATTAATATTTGTATTTTTACTTTTTATTTTGTTTAACCTTTAATATTTTGTTGAATATCGGTGCTTGCGTGTTACCGTGAACTTTCGAAGTTGCTGTATTGATCATCTTATGTTTCTATTAGTGAGGACTTTTGAGTGGCTTTCTGTTTTTTGTTTGATTTTTATAATGTTACATTAGCTGTAAGTCTTCCTATTAAATAAATAAATAAATATCTTTGAACTTATCTCGGAGCGACTCAAGAGAACGCATTACACAAATCGCGCGAACCGCTCTTTTTTGCAGAACAAATATGGTATTTATATCAGCTGCATGTCCCCACAAAAGTATCCCATAAGACATAATACTATGGAAGTAGCTGAAACATACCAGTCTTGCGGACGTTGCACCGCAAGTCTGCAACCTTCAAACACATCGGATCCCAGGGAATCTACAGGTGCAACAAAGACGGTGTAGGAGCCGGTAACGGGGCTTCTACTCATCATATAAATAACAGTTTACAAGTCGTTTTGCAAAAAAAAGAACTTCATACAAATATATCAGATGATTGATCAATTTGTGCATTTTTGTATGGGGCGTAAAGTAAATTTTGTCTTTTAGAATTGACTAAGACTTACTTGGGGAAAGTTATTCAGTATAATGAGAAGAAGCCCCAGTTAAGGCGGTGATATTACAGATATTAGTTATTTTTGACGTCAATTACTCCTAAACGATAGAAAACCCAAAGTTGTATAAAAATACCCTTATTGTTGATGATGTTCCTTAAAGTCAAAAGCTATTGGAAACACGATTGAGCAGTTTTGGCTCGATAGAAAAAAACCCAAAGATATGTCTACACCGTTACTTTCAACTCTAGTTATGTATTATATTATAAAGTATAAATTTTTAAAAATAAACAACAATATCTGTTATGATAATACAAAGTGAGTAATGTTATTATTTTTTATACTCTTGTTGTAGTTTTTGATTGAAACGAAAAACCATTGGAAAAGTGAAAAGTGTGGTTATCTTCTTTACTCTTTACACGTAAAGAAAAACACAGAGACAACTGTTCCAATCAATACCTCGCCCTAACGGGTTCTAACCAAGTTTGTTGCACCAAGTATGAATCTCTAGAATTGCTCGGTTTATCCGGACCGGATTATTGTGCGCGGAGTGATTCAGTTCAGTAGTGAATACGGGACTACCTATATTGAGTTGTTGCTAAACGCGGTGGAAGTTTTAAACTTGTGAAGCTTATCTATGACTCAGCGAGCATTCCAAATGCGATAACTGTGTAACGCATACAACAGAGTTACGCCACGAGCATTCGTATGACATGAGCCATGTGGCTTTTACGCTTGTGAACCCCATCGCCTGCAGTGCCTCCTAACTACTTGCTATGCAAATACGAGATTTAGTTTCTTTGTTTCTCCTGCTATGTAAGTAGCTTGCTTAGGGTATAAAGACGGTATTTGTAGAGGGTAGTGGTGTCCGTATTGTCCCTCCATTTTCGTGCAAGCGTGGTCCAATAGTCCAGTTAGCCCAGCTCCTTTCAGAAGCATAGAAGTCTTCTAGGAAATTTATGGAGTTCACGAAACGACCTCTTGTCATGGTAAATTTTCCGGTGTTAGGTCGGACCAGGATCACTGATTCTTCTATCTCGAGTACAGACTCTGCAGAGCGGACTGTCAGTGACATTCACTCACTTATTTAAGGGTAGGCGCCCGGTGACTTCCTGGTGACATTATGTCATAGATGCCGTGCTTCTATCCTGATTCTACACGAAAAAGAGTCGCTTGCAAAAGCTAGTGTTTTATAAACCCCGTTGATGGTATACCTAAGCCATAAAAAGCAAGCTGCGTGTCTATTTTACTGCTATGGGTCGCATACTGTCACCAGACGTGCTATGGCAAGTGGTTACCGTTAAGTTTCTGTACGAGGAAGCTATGTGGGGTTCGCATGTTGTGTTTCTGTGAAGTACGAGTAGATTAACTGAGATGATCGTCAATTTTACAATGCGTATAAAATGAGAACTTTGTCAAAAACGTTACGTTACTTTTTATGTCGTGGTTTGATATTGGTATCAAATTATTCTGTATATATGTATATATACAGGGTGTAACAAAAGTGGTGTAGGTCCGCTTACCTGGGGCTTCTACTCATCACACTGAACAACTTGCTCTACGAGTTTGAAGAAATCGAAAAAAAATATTTTTTCTCTTCACACAATTACAAATCGATCGGCTGATCGACCATTTTTGTGCATTTTAGTATGGAGGGTCCAAATTTTTTTTTGAGAATTGACTATGGGTTCCTTGAGAAAAGTTGTTCAGTATGATGAGTAGAACCCCTAGTTAACGGGACCTACACCAATTTTTTTACACCTGTATAGCTTCATGTCATATCCTCATTTTCAATCCATCGTTTTCGAATTGCAAGGCTGTTTTAATACCTACATAAAATGTTGTTCCCAAATGATCTCACCGCGGGTACGTTAGTACTAATATATATATATATACTTTGCCGCGGGCGCCATTTCCATACAAAAACGTAGTCCCGTGTTTCGTCCCTGGATAATGACAATAGAGCAAATATATTTTTTCCATCAAACATATGAAAAAACGGGGCATGGCCTTGGTAGATATACGGGTAGGCAGGAGCCTTCAAAAACTGAGAAAAGTGCTCAATTGAAACGTTATTTTCAGACACACACCAAAAAATATACGCTTATCTCTATCTAAATATACAGGGTGTTAATCTAAAAGTGCGTCATATTCACAGATATAATAGTAAATCGTGTTACCATCAAATGTTGACTATACATAATTTCAGGTTATTTAAAAAACGAAAAAAAAACAACAAGTATGTTTTAGAGTGTGAATGGGAATAAAGCATTTTCTTTCGCGCTTGATTTCGGACGGAATGGGAATACACCTAAAGCAACCGAGGTCACCGAGGTCGGGTGTCTACGAGTATTGGCAAGTGTAGCAGCTGCTTGGCGGGCTTAGGACCGACAAAATAACCAATTTCTTTATTAGTTACCTAGTTCTGAACAAAAACAACAAAAACGCGAGAAATAAACGTGGTTATTACGTACTTACTAAGAAACGATTGAGGCATTAGGCGATAGTCTCTCTCTGAGATTTTGAGTCGCACACGCAGCAAGCATCACTCGTTTGGTCCTCCACAGCTTGCCCAAAGCTGTTACCACTTATTGCATAAAGACGCACCATTGCACATAAGTTCACATTGGAATAATTGTAATGTCGCAACATTTCACATTGGAATAATTGTCCATCTTGACACGAAACGTTGGTGCAGCGAGCGGGAGATAATTAAAAGATGTATGGGTCTTCGCTAGACAAAGGTCGCGGGTGCACTGACTGATAGATATTATGATAACTTGCGAATGCGCCGCGGCTCATTAAAGAATGTCAAAGAGCCGCGCCGGCGCGCGCCGCCCCGCTGCCGGTACGTTTGTGTCCTTTGACGGCACCGCGCGCCGCCGCGCCGGCCGCGGCCGGCGTAGCCGCATAGCATCGCATAGTGATGTGCATGATATTTCGATAATAAGAGTTGTGTGCATATGGAGTCGGTAAAAAAAATTTAAAGATATTTTTTTGGTAAAAATGTTAGGTCGTTATTTTATAATTTTATTGGATTCAGAATCAGCAGTATACCTACTTCCGAGAATTTGACGCACTTTTAGATTAACACCCTGTATATAACTCAAAGGTGACTGACTGACTGACTGACATAGTGATCTATCAATGCACAGCCTAAACCACTAGACGGATCGGTCTGAAATTTGGCATGCAGGTAGATGTTATGACGTAGGCATCCGCTAAGAAAGGATTTTGGGAAATTCCCACGGGAACCGCAAAAATCGGGATCTGCGCGGGCGAAGCTGCGGGCATCCACTAGTTAACAATAAAATGAAAACGTAGAGGCATAGGTAAAGCGTTTTTTTTAAAATTATATTGCTCAAGTTATGGAGGAGGAAATAGGGGACTACGAAATGCTGTTTTGGTCAATTTTATAGCGCCTATTATCGGTCTGCGCTGCAGTTCTCCCTTTCTTACTATCTACGGCGAGGTTTTGGCGAGCGAGACAGCAACATTTTATTTAAATACCTATTCTTAAGACTGTATAAAACAGTTGACAGAGACTAACACAGAGCGAGCAACTAGAAAAACTCTACATACTCATTTTGTATGACGTGGTAAATGCTATTACCAGTGTGTTATTGTGATGCACGTTTTATTCATAACTAACAAAATCCATGTTTTTGAATTGAATCTATTTCAGGTTCAGTGGGAAAGTATACGTTTGTATGTATGTACGGTGTCGTACGGTCGTACGGTCGTACGGTCGTACGGTACCAAAGGAACTTGTCTGTCGGTTATTTCAAAAACACTTAAATACCTAAACAAATACAAGTAATTTATTTCAAAAAAGTGTATTATACAGATTTAATAAAAGTATAAACAGAGCTAATTATCGGAGGAAAGGCATTTCTTGGCCTTTTGGCTTTGTCACTTACTTCACAAGACAAACGGCAAATTTACGGTTTTGTACATCTGAACGGATTTCGCTCAAATTTGGAATGCAGATAGCAATTAGGACGTGGGCATCCGCTAAGAAAGGATTTTGGGAAATTCCTAAGGGAGCGGCACAAAACGGGATCTGCGCGGGCGAAGCTATGGACATCCACTAGTTAAATGTAAAGATAAAAAGTATGGCGTATTAGAAACTTTAAACTGTGTGAACTGGCCTACTCTTGTTAAATGCATTCAATGTTTTATAAGTATAACTTTTCGTGTCATATTGTTTTCATGTTCTAACTAATGACATAATCTGGTTTATATTAAGGATTTAATTTTGACGTTACTAACTATATTGGGTGACTTTTAATTAGTTCTTGATAACAAAAGATATGAATGTACTCGTGATTACAAACAACTTTACCAAAGAAACTATATGTCAAATCAAAAAAAAATGTTGGTCCCCGATACATAAATAAGTTATGAAATCGGCAAAAATGTATCGAGGACCAAATTTTTTTTTCATATTTGTTATATAATTCTTTGGGAAAGTTGTTGGTAATCACGAGTACATACATATCCTTTGCTATCAAGAACTAATTAAAAGTCACCCTATATATTGTTTATTTCTTGATTCTTCACAAAGACATTGTTATTATTATTTTATGACTCTCAGAAAGAGTGTAATTTGCACCTATTTTGAATAAATATATTTAAAATATTGAAAAATCATCCCTAACGATTCTAATTTGCTATCTGTGTTGCGAGTCACGGCGAGAGATTAGTAAGCCTAGAGCAGTAAGTAAGCGAAACGAGGAGATCCGCAGGAGAACCAAAATAACCGACACATAGCTCACAGAATCGCTAAACCGAAGTGGCAGTGGGCAGGGCACATAGCTCGTAGACCAAATGGCCGTTGGGGCAGTAAAGTTCGCGAGTGACGGCACCGAAAAACGTAGCGAAGGCAGGTCTCCAACGCGGTGGACCGACGACCTGGTGAAGATCGCGGGAGGCCGTTGGATGCGGGCAGCGCAGGACCGGTCGTCGTGGAAATCCTTGGGGGAGGCCTTTGTCCAGCAGTGGACCGTTTCCGGCTGATATGATGATGATGAGAGCAGTAGATATTCCAGGAGACAGTGTCGCGAGTCGCGGCTGTCTGACTGTTTATTATAGTTCTGTTAACCGAACTGGTAAGACTGTTGTACTACCTGGTGTTTACCCTACCTATTACTGTACCTTCCTCTCTCTCTCTCTGTTCAGTGCACCCGCGTGCTGCCTTGGCCGCTGCGCCCGCGCACCATGTCGAAGAAGCCGGCGGTGGCGCCCACGCTGCACAAGGTCATCATGGTGGGCTCCGGCGGTGTCGGCAAGTCGGCGCTCACGCTACAGTTCATGTACGACGAGTTTGTCGAGGATTACGAGCCGACAAAGGCCGACAGTTATAGGAAAAAGGTGAGACATAGCGACAATAATCACACGAGGTCCGTGATCGATCTAAGCGGAGATCGAGTTAGTTTGCCATTTTGAAAATCACTACATCTCGCTCGTCTGCAGTGTTGCCAAATGACTTTTGTTAAATGTCGCTAAATAATGTTTAAAAAGTCACTAGAACAGTATAAAAATGGCAATTCTGTCGCTAGATTAATAAATTGGTGCTTGATCACTGTCCGATAACTACACTATACCAAAAGAATTGTTATTATATGTCTATAAAAATTTATAATTGTATCCCAAATGCAATTAAAGATCTTCACCTAACATTATTTAAAAAAAGATTGTTTGACTGGTTATTAGATCAAATTTTTTATGATGTGAATGAATTATTTAATGATATATATAGAATTGACATTTAACATTTTAAATTATTATATTGTAAGATTTGCATGCTAGACTAAGTTTTAGCTGAACAGATGAGACTTTAATTATTTTATGTTACCTTTCAATGTACCTGTTTTATGCAAATAAATAATCTTGAATCTTGAATCTTGATATATGGTGTTACTGTGCTGGAAAAGTCGCTAAAATGTATGAAGCGTCGATTTTTTTAGATCTAGCTACTAAGTCGCTTAATTGGCAACACTGCTCGTCTGATATTAGCAACTTAAACAAAACCATGAATGATTTAACCCTATGAGCTCTTATATTGTTGTCCCAGCAATACGAGCGAGAGTGCCATTCACGAGGAAAGTTAGGTGCTTAGAGTCCAGCGGCTCAGTGCGCGCGCATTTTAATTATGGGTTCTACCCGTGAAACTGAACAACTTTCCCCAAGAAACCCGTGATCGATTCACAAAAAAAATTTTGGACTTCCCATACAAAGTTGGTTGATTAGCTGATCGATTTGTATGGGAAGTCCAATTTTTTTTTTGCGAATTGACTATAGTTTTTTTTGAAAAAGTTGTTCAGTATGACGAGTAGAATCTACAGATAGAATAATGCCAGATATTTTTGTAACACCCGGTATAAGTTATAAGTTACAATTTCTAATGCATTAGCATTCCAGTCGTCTACACCAAATTATTATTGTGTCCAGGAAGCTGCAGAATTTCCAATAGAATTCTCGTCTCTCTTATCGTGTGGCACAATTAACCGTACTATCTAAGGGACAGACGGCGGTTGCCTGGTGTTGCACTTAGCATCACCCGCGGTTCCGTGTAGGGCATTTAGGGACGTGTGCAACGCGACCCACATACACATCTGAAACCAGATGTGCCGGTTTCCTCGCGATATTTTCTTTCACCGGTAAAGCAATCGGTAAGTAAGTATACGTAAGTTTCGAAAAACTCATTGGTACATTGGCCGTCCGGTATTGAACCCGGGACCTCTGGTTAGGAGGACCGAGTCGTTGCCGGTTGAGCCACCACGGACGCCATTTTAGACGATAGAATTGGGGTTCCGATATTTTTTCCGTTTATTAAATCTACAGTTGATAAGTCCTCGGCATCACCCTATCGAAAGGTAATCGAAGATGATGCTGAAAAAGGAAGCAGGCTTAGCAAGATTCCCCAATGAAATAGGACAAGTAGCTATCTTCATGCTGGAAAACATCACTGCTGTTAACATTGAGACTTAATAAGATGGTGGTAGCTAGCTAGGCCGGCTTAGAAAATGCCCTACCACCAATCAAACGGAGTCTTACAAAGTTAGACCCCCGCCGGGAATCGAGCCCGCCACCTCCTAATGTGAAGCGAATGGACTAACCATTACGCCACGGCGAGGCGGTTACAATGCTGACATTGTTGTAGGTTTATTTAATGCTTCCGTAACGAAGCATTTTGAAGAGTAATGTGTATTGTTCTCGTATTAAATGGCATGCTTCATGTCGCCAATGGACTTGTGCCTAAATATAGGAGGTATGAAGTTTAAAATGAGAGTACATGAAGCGCGGTAAGATTCGCTTTGGCATCAAGAGTGGAGAGTCCTTGCGTTTATTTGATGATTTCAGCTCATATGCGTCCCCACCGAGGGGCTCGAGTCTACCCTGAATTAGGGCGATAGGGCCTTAGTCGACCGCGCGGCCCCAGTGCGGGTTGATCGACTTCACACACAACCTGTGAGTTTCTCCGCAGGCGTGTGCAGGTTTCTTCACGAGGTTTTTCCTTCACCGTAAGAGCGTCGGATAAACGTACATATGAAATCTAAATTCGAAATCACAGTGGCAGGAGTAGTTATGAGTTATGAGTTAGGAGGCGACGGCCCTAGCCGTTACGCCACCGACGCTAGCTAGTTGCGTTCATTTACAGTACTAAATTTTCATTTATTGCTTCATGCATTTATAATAGAACTTTTAATTTAAAGGCCAAGGTGAGCAATTATCATGTTTTCTAGTAGCACGTTTTTTTGGAGTAGCATGTGAAATTATAGGTCGGTGCAGCCTTCACCCGCGAATCGATGTCGTCTATCGATTTAAACACGATAGCACAGATGATATACTAGTTATAAGCAGGCCACAAACAATGCTCACATTTTTAAGCTATTGTATAGCTTTTATCGCGGGCTTTGAGGGGACCGAATCAAGAAATTTCGTTACGAAAATAAAACCTGACACCTCAAAAAAATATATATGTATTGAGTTCTAAAAAAACTTACAGTGCCATCTATCTATCCATCATGATGATGATGAGGATCAATGATGATGATGATGAGGATCATGAGGATGATGATGATGATTATGAGGATCATGATGATGATGATGATTATGAAGACTATTTGAAACGCATAGCACATTTTTTTAACAGTTGTTGTGCTTTCATTTATGGGTGTTGGAAAGAGAACGAAAAGCACGAACAAAAAAAAGAATGTATGAAAGCTAGGTGTGAACATTCAACGCGCACATTCTCGCAAACTTGCGGGTCGCCCACCGCGCACCATCGATATTAAAAAAAAATGGTGCACGGGTCCTCCTTTTATACTCATAAGTTATACATGCATACAAGATATTGAACACCTAAGCAAAGAAAGATTTAACCTGCATTCAAAAGCACATGCGCACAAGGAATCACTTGCCCTCCACATTAGGAGCTCCAACCACTACGCCACCCGGCCAGTCTAATAATGAGACCCCACAGTAACATAGATATTGGTTCTCTTCCCCTCCACAGGTGGTGCTGGACGGCGAGGAAGTTCAGATCGATATCCTGGACACGGCGGGGCAGGAGGACTACGCAGCCATCAGGGACAACTACTTCCGCTCCGGAGAGGGGTTCCTCTGCGTGTTCTCCATCACCGAGCCGGAGAGCTTCGATGCCACACAGGAGTTCAGGTATTATTCACTCCTCATAATTGACAATGCTAAACACATCTTCAACCGCAACAGCCTAGTACGTTTTTTTTCTATTTTAATACAATTTACACGGGACCACTCTTAAGGCACACCCTGGACACTTCATACAACGGGCCAGAAATGACATTTCAAAAAAGGAATGACGGGACAAACAAAATGGCGGCGAAATCCTTTACGTTTGACAACCAAACTGTAACCAATCCATATCAATCTGGATGACGAGGGGGTGAGGTCGCAATCTAGAGAGCGGCAGGGAGTGTCCATACTGTATGTTAGTACTAATGTATATACTTTGCTTATGGCGTAACGTATTAATTAAAAATGAATCATTAAAATCGGTTTACGATCGGCGAAGCAATCGCGTAACATGCATAAAAATACATTTTCAGTGGAATTGAGAAACTCATCCTTTTTTATGCCGGTTTAAAAGCGTAATAATAAGTAAAGTTCTCGAGTGGCGATCGGAAAACGTAGCGTAGTCAGGCCTCCCACTCGGTGGACCGACGACCTGGTGAAGATCGCGGGAAGCCGATGGATGCGGGCAACGCCGGACCGGTCGTCGTGGAAATCCTTGGGGGAGGCCTTTGTCCAGCAGTGGATGATTTTCTGGTGATATGATGATGATGATGAAAAGCGTAATTTGCCTGGGGACCGAAGGCTAGTTGTTATCATTCGGCAGTTTAACCATCAGCACGTTCTGGACCAGCCAATTTCATTAAATCAGTTTCAGTTACGAAGATGACGTGTGCATTATTCATATTTATTATTCATATTGATATGGATTTATATCCGGGCTTTTTGGGCGGAAATAATAATAAATGCCCAATAAAATGTATGTCGGACAACGGACGCGAGTTTGTCAATGGAATCATCGACGCCATGCTGGACCTATGGCCCCGGACCCGGATGGTACACGGTTCGCCGAGACACAGCCAAAGCCAAGGCTCAGTGGAGAGGGCCAACCGCGACGTCAAACAAATGCTCGCGGCGTGGGTCAGCGCCGAGCAGCAGCCGCAGGCGTGCTGGAGCAGGGAGCTCCATAGGGTGCAACGGAGCAAAAATTCGGCACTACATTCGGGCATCGGCATGACTCCCTTCCAATGCGTGTTTGGCGTGCCCTTCAGAAGAGGATTGGCGTCGATTGGTTTGTCTGACGAGCAGCTGCAGTCGATTCGCACAGAAGAACAGCTGCGCGCCCTGATGATTGACAGCCAAGACGATACCGGTGGTGGTTCGCGCGCCGATGACCCCGCCATTGCCGACGGCGACAGCGACGGAGAGACCGACGGCGAACGAGCCCACCGGCTATTGTTGATGCGCGCGCAAAGAGCGTCGACCAAGCGGCGTTTGGAGAAGCAAGCCAGGTGCATGCTATCGAGAGCGGCCGCTACCCGTGCAAAGAGCACGCCTGCCGTTGGAGACACCGTGCGCATCTACGTTCCAGAGTTTGATCGCGGGCCCCTCGACACGCGCAATCTTTTGGCGTTTGTCAAGGCAGTGAAATCGTCCGAGGTGGAGGCAAGCACAATAAATAAGAATAATGCAAAAGATATTTAATTTACACAAAAAAATAGTCATGTGGTTTGACTGTAGAAATTGTTCAGCTTAAACATGAACAGTACGGGGCCCTAATTTTTTTTATCAAATATTCTATGCGAAGCAAGAAATGGAAATGGCTAGGCCCATGTTTTATAGGTATGTCAGCGAGCCGAGAGCCGTGAACGACATCGACACAACCGTGGCGGACTGCTTGATTGACCAGACAAAATTCAACGGTTACTTATAACTCATTTCATACAATACGAATAGGTAGCAAGCTACCGTGCATCTATTGCTACGCTGGGTACTTATACATTTTTTTAAATAAAAAATTTGATTGTGTTCGACTACATCTCACCTGATGGTAAGTGACGATGTAGTCGAGGATAGTACACGCAAACTCAAATATTCCCCCAGCTCCATTCCACCATCTGTCAACGAGACGCAGGGAGAGGTTACGCTTCCTCATTTATTATGCGGACAGCGATGGAGTGGGACTCCTTGCCTGCGTCTATGTTTCCCGACAATTTCAACATCAAATTTAATTGGGTAGTTGCTATGTTGAATTCAGAACCAAGAGGCAAAGATGACCTTTTATTACTAGCGTACAAGAGGCATGTAAGCGAAATTGAACTTGAAATTAAGCAATTTTAAAGACTGAAAATATTGACAGTCAGAGATTAAAATGTGGTCTAGAAATTTAAAAAAGTGGTTAAGTAAAAAGCACGTGTGCGGTAAAGACTGGCATATAAAGGACCACTTTTCGAGCAACTGTATTGAAAAATAAATAACTGTTAATAGAAGCCAAAGATCAGATCAGACTAGATATTGGCGTGTTTTGAGTATGAATCTGTGCTTTAATGTTAATTATTCTTGCAACACGCTCATTACCTTGCAGAGAGCAGATCCTCCGCGTAAAGAACGACGAGACTATCCCGTTCCTGCTGGTGGGCAACAAGTCGGACTTGGCGGAGAAACGGCGCGTGCCGCTAGAGGCGTGTCGCGAGCGCGCGCAGAACTGGCAGGTGCCCTACGTGGAGACCTCCGCCAAGACGCGCGACAACGTCGACAAGGTATGTCACCACCCCTTTGAATATCACTCCATACTTGAACTACGCTTACGAATGACACCTATACTTGGACCAACCCTGTGAATGACTCTTCACACTACTTAGACTACCTTATAAATGACACTCCATATTTCGACCAGCCCTGTAAATGACACTCCGTACTTAGAACACCCTGTAAATGACACTCCAAACTTGGACCACGCTGTAAATGACACTCCAAACTTGGACCACCCTGTTAATGACACTCCATACTTGGACCACCCTGAAAATGACACTCCAAACTTGGACCATTCTGTAAATGACACTCCAAACTTGGACCACCCTGTTAATGACACTTCAAACTTGGACCACCCTGAAAATGACACTTCAAACTTGGACTATTCTGTAAATGACACTCCAAACTTGGACCACCCTGTTAATGACACTCCAAACTTGGACCACCCTGAAAATGACACTTCAAACTTGGACTATTCTGTAAATGACACTCCAAACTTGGACCACCCTGTTAATGACACTCCAAACTTGGACCACCCTGAAAATGACACTCCAAACTTGGACCATTCTGTAAATGACACTCCAAACTTTGACCACCCTGTTAATGCCACTCCAAACTTGGAACACCCTGAAAATGACACTCCAAACTTGGACCATTCTGTAAATGACACTCCAAACTTGGACCACCCTGTTAATGACACTCCGAACTTGGACCACCCTGAAAATGACACTTCAAACTTGGACCATTCTGTAAATGACACTCCAAACTTGGACCACCCTGTTAATGACACTGCAAACTTGGATCATGTTGGCGTAACGACAGACGTCTAGTCTCCGACGAGTTATAGCTGTCCCACGGTGCAGGAGTACCGCTTAACTGCCCCAATTTATGAGGTAGGCGCTCGGTGCGGGATGGAGATGCGGTGCCGCCGCGTGAGGCGTTACCGAGCGCATCTTCTCCTCCCGCACCGGGCGGGGGGCTCCGTCAATAAGCGACCCAGGTGTAATGCCTGATGCACGTACCGATTTACTATTGATTAAGGCTGAAAACAGGGAGTAAAATAAACAATGTACTCGTATTTTATACAATTAAACTGATTCCCCGTGTGTATGAGTGTCGCGTTGCGCACGTCCGTAGGTGTAAATCTAAATGCCCTACACGAGACCGCGGGTAATGCTAAGTGCAACACCGGGAAATTACCGTCTATCTCTTGGATAGCATAGTTATTAATTGTGCCACACGATAAAAAAATACAAATAAAAATATTACTTTAAAGCGAAATCTCTTTTATCTGGTCTCTGTACAAGTCATTTTTTTTTGGTACAAGCCCTCTAAATATAAAAAAATCCTTGGAGTTATGATAGATCGTAGAGAACACAAATTTCAAAAGCACACTAAGATGGTGAGGGAGGGGGCGCAAAACTTAATTCTTCGGATGAAGATGCAAACGTCCAACTGACGTTTTGCGTCGCGCTAGCACACTCAGTGCAGTTAAGCTGTAGAGCCAGTCTAAAGAATCCATACAGTCGTCTAACGGAGACGACTAGAGGGGGCAATCGTGCGAGGGGGGGACGTCGAGCCCCAATTGCCCTAGTCACTCTTCGGGACAATAAAGCAGGTGACTAGTTAGTGATGTTGCCTTTGACGTTTGCGTTGGACTACTGTATGGATCCTTACACTGTGGTAGAGCTGTGCCTTGTTCAAATCATATCCCATCCGGTGGCGGTAGCTTATCTCCCCCCCCCTGGCCTCGCTTATGTGTTGTCCTGTCTGACGCCGCGCCGGCTGGGTTACAGGTGTTCTACGACCTGATGCGCGAGATCCGCGCGCGCAAGTCGGACGAGAGCCGCACCACCAACGGAGACCTGAAGAAGGGCGGCAAGCGCCGCCGGATCAAGTGCAACATACTGTAGGCGGCGGCGGCGGCGGGCGGGCGGTGGCGGGGCTTTGACTCTTTGACGCTATGTTCGGTCCGTTTAGGTGAAACGTGATGTCGATGAGTGATTCCACGCGGTTTAGGCGTATTGGTCGACGCGACGGTCATCGATGTTTTGCTAACGGCTTAGGGCTCCAGTCAGTGTTGCCAATTTAGCGACTTAGTAGCTAGATCAAACGCATTTTCGGAGCAGTCTAGCGACAAATAAAATCGATTTTAGCGACTTTTCAAGCACAGTAACACCATACATCTAGCGACAGAATTGCCATTTTTATATGGTTCTAGTGAGTTTTTAAACATTATTTAGCTACATTTAACAAAAGTCATCTGGCAACACTGGCTCCAGTTGTACTTGCAGTAGCGTGGCGGAGCTTGCACATAAAGCTTTCCTTCTATTTCAACGCCGAACTAATGAAAGAGACAGCAAAAAGTTAAGGTTTTATTAAAAAAAAAATACTTAGTACTTTAAAAAGCGGCTAGCTGGCAACAGCAAATGAAACAGGTATTTCTACAATTTTATTGGCGTTTCAAATGCAGTTTTGTGTCCAATCATAAGGTTGTCCTTAATTCACTGGGATCCTGTTATGTCCTAATTTACTCCAAGCCTCTCTCTCTCTAACAAGCTAGCTGGTGCCTAAACAAATGTAAAAGAGGAAAAAGGATGCAAAAAGCGCCGTTCGCTGTCGACTTATACGACTCGACCCTTAGATGTACGATCACAAAATTAGCCCTTTCACTTTTCGACTTACGTACTAATAGAAGCTTAAATATACAGGGCGAGTTTTCTGATAGTACATAAAATACCAGAAATTGTATTTTTTCAACTTTTTTGTATGTAGCTATCTATGTATTTCTTTTAAAAGTTAATTAACGATTTTTATACAGTGTTTGCATTTATATGAAAAAGTGAATGTAAATGAAGGTACATAATAGTAAAAGCTTAGCGATGAGACAAGGCCTCCGCCCCCACTCCACGACCGCCTTGTGACTCAGTGTGAAGTGTCCAGGATTGTAAATGTGCGCGCCGGGTTCGATGATGTCTGTCCCTGCGGCCAAAATGTGAAGTTATTTTGGTCGGCGAGTGACAGGCGCCGCGCCGCGCTGTTCGATAGCGTGTGTGCGAGCAGCAAGCGAGGCAATGTTAACATATTGTAATAACTAATAATGTAACGCCTGTTTTGGTGCTCTCGGCTTGGAGAATACCGCTCGGCGGTTTGTAAAATATTAGAGTTGAAATCTTATTATTTATTCACAATTAGTAAACCCTTGACAACATCTCACCTTGTGGTAAATGACGATGTTGGCGAAGATGGAAGCGGGCTTACCAAGATTCCCCAACGCAATGGGGAAACTGGCTATCTTATCTTCATGCCGGAACACACCAATGATATCAACATTGATATTTGGCGGCAAGACTGAGATAAGATGGTGGTAGCTTGCCAGGCGGGCTTAGAAAATGCCCTACCACCAACCAAACCGAGTCTTACAATTGACCCCGCCGGGAATCGAACCCGTGACCTCCTGTGTAAAGCCAGTGAACTTTGCCTCTGAGGTACGGAGGCGGTTAAAATGAGAAGTTAATGAGATTACACTGCCCTTAAATTTGAAATGTTAAAGTTATATCCGTGGGAAGTATTCTTCAAGCCCGTTGTTATTATAAGCTTTGTGCTTGCATGTTATTGTGAATTTTTATTCGGGGAATATTCGAATATGCGAAAAAAATTGTTTCTTTGTTAATTGCCTGTCGAATCAAAAAAAAAATGATTAAGAATTAAAACTAGCTTAGCTTATTAAATAGGCGCTATACATATTAAAGGCCAAGTTTATATTACCTGATAGTTTTATAAATATTTTTACTGCATTTTCTAATTGAAAATGGAACTACAAACCATTATCTACACAGACAATAAAACGGACACGATTATTCACTGCTTTCACAATAAACTGCCGCAGCCGCAGATGAAAGAGATTATATACAATGTTTACGGTAATCGTTTAAAATGTGTCACGGTAATCGTTTAAAATGTTTCACGGTAATCGATTAAGATGTTTCACGGTAATCGTTTAAAATGTTTCACGGTAATCGATTAAAATGTATCACGGTAATAGTTCAGAATGTTTCACGGCAATCGTTTAAAATGTTTCACGGCAATCGTTTAAAATGTTTCACGGCAATCGTTTAAAATGTTTCACGGTAATCATTTACTATTTCACGGTAATCGTTTAAGATGTTTCACAGTAATCGTTTAATGTTTCACGGTAATCGTTTAATGTTTCACGGTAATCGTTTAATTTTTCACGATAATCGTTTAAAATGTTTCACGGTAATCATTTACTATTTCACGGTAATCGTTTAAAATATTTCACTGTAATCGTTTAATGTTTCACGGTAATCGTTTAATTTTTCACAGTAATCGTTTAAAATGTTACACGGTAATCGTATAAAATGTTTCACGGTAATTATTTAAAACATAAAGGGTCGAGTTTATAGTTATGAAGAGTAATTTTGTGTCCTTGTCTAACATAGCTTTTTGGGGAACACGCTTGGATTAAATGTGGTCAGGCTGTCTTTGTCGCTATTTAATACTGAAAACTGTGAAACGATGACATGGTGAAGGAATGTTGGATGCGGGCAGCGCAAGACAGCTCGTTGTGGAAATCCGTGGTGGAGGCCTTTGTTTAGCAATGAATAGACTGCGATGATGATGATACTAGAAAATAGAAAATAGCCGCTAGGTACATCACCATGCTCGGTCAGCAGTTATACTGTGAAAGTAGTAAATAGTACAAATGAAATAAAAATGATGGAAATTAGTAAATAGAAATAAAATAAGTCAGAATTTTACTATTAAGATTGCAACCCCAGTCTCACGAGCTATCGCGGGGCGGTTTTTGTATTTATTTGTTTCGTTACTATTAAGTAAGTGCTAAATGTATCGGTATCGTGTTGTGTGTAGGTTCAATAGGTTGCTGACAACAAGGGAGCGCGCGTTCACAGAAATAAAAACTAAAGACCTTATACATTACTTTGTAAGGACGAGCCCTCAATGGCTTGTTATACAAAATAACAGTACCCCATACGAGCTCCTCGCGCGTCCGATTACATTTGAGGGACATGTTGCGACTGGCAGGCACCGGGGCGTCCGGTTTGTGCGGGCCAGGCACAGTGTTGCCAATTTAGCGACTTAGTAGCTAGATCTAACGTATTTTCGGAGCAGTCTAGCGACAATAAAAAATCGACGCTTCATACATTTTAGCGACTTTTCAAGCACAGTAACACCATACATCTAGCGACAGAATTGCCATTTTTATATTGTTCTAGTGACTTTTTAAACATTATTTAGCTACATTTAACAAAAGTCATCTGGCAACACTGGCCAAGCACCAGCAACACTGTGCCATTGCTAAACGTCGCCGGGCTCGTTGTTACGAAACTGTGTGAGGTCTTGAGGATCATTCCATCGATTGCTGTGTATTACCCGACTGCAATGGTTATGTTTTCCAAATGTATGTATGTATGTAGATTTCTATGTTCCCTGCTACAGCCTGAAGGGCTTGAATGATTTCACGTATGAGGTATCGTTAGATTCGCCTTGATCCCGTGAGTGACATATGATAAATTTTTATCCGACTCGCCAAAAAGAAGGGTTAAGTTTTTACGCAGTCGGGTTTTTTTTATGAATTCCTTAAGTTATATACGGTATGCGGCGTGCGCGTGCGTTCTCATGAGATAACTATTAAATATAGTTAAAATTAGGAATGCATAAATAGTATATACGTTCAATAAAAATACACCAGAAAATAATACCCACATTGAAAACAGTATCAAAATTTACAAAAAATGGTTCAAATATACCATTGTCAAACAAATATACCTCTCTGAAAACGTCTCTGACTATGCAAGTTAAATGGCTAACATACAGCTATGAAATCATTACCACTTTAAATTCTTGTAACTTTACACTAATAATAATGTATTGAAATTCTTTCATATAACTTTCAACGCCAAGCAGTTGGCGAAAGTTACTCAAAAGTCATTATCTCTATTGTGGATAAAAAAAACACGCGCCGGTGTGAGGCGAAGTGTCGCACTACTGAGGAATCCCTGGAGTAGGCGATCTCAAAGATATGCTCCACATGAGTGTCTGTGAATGGCCTCCCATAGACAAGTGAATGTGTGCTTTGCTCATAGAACGGTGGGCAACGTTGTTTAATTTAATCCCTAGCTCCGTATCGCTTCACAATAAATTCTACTTAGGAGTTATAATGTGTACATTTACTTCGTTGTATTCAGTAAGTAGACTGCCTATTATTTGTCTAGCCAGTAATTGAGAGGGCTCGTTAATTTACCTTAAAAATAATTAAAAATAGGGTAATTTAAAATTAATTTGAATAAAATGGTCTGCCCAGATAACGTAGAATGTAAGGTATTGATTACAAACGCGTTGGAAAATCGAAATACTTTGCTAGGCAAAGCTTATTTATTAAAACTTAAACGAAAGGCTAAACCAAAACTTAAATTGGTATTAGCCAAAAGATGACTACGGCTTGACTGAGCGCGAAAACACATAGACAAGTTGCGACGTCGTGTCGTGAAATTTTACGATGAACGTCGTAGATTTCCACGACACGACGTCGTATCGTGTCTTATGTGTTTTCGCGCTGAGGTCGCTTGGTGGCAGGCGCTGGTGCGGGAGAGTGCCAGACACGGTGACGGGGCTGTCCCCTCAAGTGCTAGCCGACCTGTAGTCCAGAACTATGGTATAGCTATTGGCTAATGGCGCGTCACAAGCGTAGCGTAATGTAAGTTGTATATTTCTAAACTTTAATTATTTAAAACATGTACTCGAATATCGCCATGAACCGGTTGATATTATTATTTACATAATTATTATAGTTTCTTTTTACACTGATTATATTGATTTATGCTGCAATTAGAATTAAAATTTACGTTTATGTTTCTTTGTACCTAGCTGGTATGCGTTCGAAGAGCAATGGAATTTACATAAAGTAATTTTGAAAATGATATTCAACAATTGCAAATATTAATTGAAATGGGTATGAGAAATTTCACATTATTTCCTATGTTTGTATTGCCTATTAAAAAAGACTACGCGTTAAATAAGGTTTTTTAAATGCACAAACGATGCAATATTTATGGGTTTATGACTAAGCCATTAAGTTTACTTTAATTAGATTTCCATTGTCTAATAATAATGTACGCGGCAAAGCAATGTCCTCACTGCGAAAATGTATGCTTGTAAATAAAATTGCACCCTCATGTTCGTAAGACTTTCAAACTGTGAAGAGCTATAGAGAGGACAGTTAAATGTATTAGCAATAGCAAAGCATTGGGTGGCGTTTTGTACGCCCTGCCGTGGAGGTGCTCCCGTGGAACCTTCCACATACGGTTTGACTTACAAATTAATAAACAGTTTATTTCACATCGGAACAAATACCTATGTAAATTGAAATGAAAAGACATGCAAAAATATAATGGTTTGCAAAATCATTTGTATCATTTTATTCATAATGTTGAACCCTGAACGTACACGTTTTTTAAAAGGTCTCATTTATTTATTATTGTTACATAAAAAGTATGTACACATTTACCATCACATCACCAAGTACAAAAAGCAAACAAACGATTAAAAAACCAAGATAAGCGCCACAGACAGCCCATGCTAAGCATGTGGTGAAACACAGTAGTGTCCCAAAAAGACCAAAGCCTGTGTTAGGGTACACTACAGAACATTTACTAGTAAACCTTTCAATTAGCTAGGGAGAACGGTCAGTGCAGCAATCCAGTTAAAGTTATGGTAAAAAACATAATATAATAAATTTAATTTGCCTTTTTTGGTGTCTCACATTATTTGCACAGTATACTTTATTCAGCAGGGCTAGGATAATAGCCAATCGATTCCGATCGACCTGTAAGAACTCGTTACATTCTTTTGGGAGGGTTTTTGTCATCTTCATAGCCGTGTCAATAATATTTCAGTATGGTACCTTATAATGCAGTACAACGTTCTCACATTTAGCCAACGCGTTGGCACGACGCCCGAGAGACTGGGACATAGCTAATTAACAAAGACTCACGTATTACTCTTCTAACGTTACTCGATATTCGTGTAGGTTTGTCCGGTACACTTGCGTTAGGGCCCATTAATGCGTTGAATTAATGTGTGAATGCGAGTTCGTCTACCAGGACCTCTTTCACCGATCCCTCAGAGGATCCTGATGAACTCGAATCCCCCTAACAACGCAGATATACTCGTATAAAAGCTAAGCTTTAGGAACTTCTAATCTATCAATTTCATTTTCGAATTTAAATTTAGAAGCGAGGTAAGTTGTGTAATTTGAAATTTCGAATGCAATTATCGCTAATTAATTGAGGAGCGATAATAATATTTGCGATGGGTTAGCGAGAGAATGAATGATTTGGATTCCGTGTTGGTTATGTGCAGAGCGACAAGGATCTTTTGGCACGTGGAAAATAACGTGGCGATCGCGATCTAAGGAATGGGGTTGACATTTTATTTCGGGAGCAGCGCCTCGCTGTCAATGTCATCCAAGTATCAAGAGATTTTTTGCTTGTCGCTCTGTCTGTAAACAGAGGGGTATTGAGCTGAATGGTCTATTTGTTAGACTGTGTGTTATTCACGTTATTCAAGACGGTTTCAACAAATAGTTCCTATGGCGTTATGTTGGCAGCAATGCATATTTTACATGGTACAATAATATAACTCCTTAATTTAGGTAATGGCACACATGAGAAAAGAGTAAGGTCGTGCATTTCATGATTTGGCCAAACGTGGATTGACATATCATGAAACGTTGACATTCAAATATCGGTAGGTAAGACATACCTATGCATAGAAGCCAAAATAACGCCATAGGAACTTTTTGTTGAAACTGTCTTTACTAGAGACTGCTTGACTCCGCAGGCGTTTCTCGCGCTGATCCACGAGTTGTCGCGAGTGAAGCGCGGGCAGGCGCGCCACGAGGAGGCCGCTGAGCACCGCGCGCAGAAGCACTGCTGCACGCTGCTGTAGGCGGCACTGGACTCGAAGCAAATCAACGTTCCTATTCTAAGACAGACCGCGCAGTTTCCAACTGGTGATACGCTACAGAACACGTCCAAAATAAGTTCATTTTTTTATAAATCGGTTCTGCAGGTGGTTTTCCTAGGTCCGTTCATTATAGAAGCGGCCGCAAAAACATAGTTAAAGCTGTGCCCGTAAGCGATTGAAGGGTAGATAGATATACTATACTCGCGGAGATTTGGTACTTGCAACAAGAGGCGCGCTAGTCGCGCTGCAGTATCCATTCCTATTTAACGCCAAGGTAATAAAAGAGAAAGCAAGACCGAGCGGCGCACGACGCGACGTCCTAATAAACAGGGTTTTTACATTATTTTTGCTAGGTACAGTCAGCACTACACACAGGAGCACTCCAAGTTACCTACTCAAATAGTTTTACCCTCCTTTAAACTAAGATAAAATTAAATTTAAATGGTTAATAATATCTGAAAACATTGTATGTGTTTGTTTTGCACAGCCCTTATTTTATGTAGATTTATCCAATCTCTGGGTTGCCTGGGAGAGATTGCTCGGACTAACTCAGTGGCTCAGTGGTTAGTGCCCTTGACTACTGATCCGAGGGTTGTGGGTTCGATCACCACCCAGGGCAAGCATTTGTGTGATGAGCAGATTTGTTTGCTCTGTGTCTGGGTGTTAAATATATCTATACATGTATGTATTTAAACGTATATAAGTATGTATATCAGTCTCTGAGCCCATAACACAGGGAATCCTACTTTGGGGCCAGATGACCATGTATTTATTTATTTTTTCACTACATCTATTCTGTACTATTAATAATTTTGTTTTTATTGTACAATAAAGCATATCTAATTGATTTATTGATCTGAACACTTAAAGTATGTAAGTACTCAAATTATTATTAGCATCCTATGCGTCTGTATGAATAATCTATTATCAGTTATAGGTTATTAAACATTGTGAGAGCTCAGATAAAAGTGTTCGCATCAATTTGTACCAATGTTATTGGTCAATTTTATAATTGGCCGTGTATGTTGCTCACCTAATTCTGACGCTGACTGTAGGTACCACATTCCTGTGCTGGACATAGCCTGACCATAGAATACTAACGATGTCCGATTTAATTTAATACAAAATCTGTAATTTCCAATTTCTGTGTCCAAAAGGAAGAAACTGCCTGTAATGTTATTATTTATATAGGTATTATTGATACATAGAAATCAACTAGTTCTCCATTGTGTTGGGGAATCTTGGTAAGCCCGCTTCCATCTTCGGCATCATCGTCACTTACCATCAGGTGAGATGATGCCAAGGACTTACCAATTGTGAATAAAAGAAAGAACTCGTAAATAATTGTAAACATCTTTTATTTCAATCACATAATTTTGATAATAAAATTATATTACAAAAATATTTCATTCAGTCTGTATGGTACTTAAATATACTTTGTAACTCTAAGGTACATGTTTACACAAATTTTCACTAATAGGTTATCTACTAAATCATAAAAAATAACAAGAATTCAACATTACTTAATTCATAAAAATATATATTTTCGGGATAAATTCGTCTTCGTCTTTTTCGGAAAATATTTTTTACTCATTTCATCATCATCATCATATCAGCCGAAGGACGTCCACTGCTGGACATAGGCCTCCCCCAAGGTTCTCCACGACGACCGGTTCTGCGCTACCCGCATCCAGCGGCTTCCCGCGACCTTCACCAGGTCTTCGGTCCACCGAGTGGGAGGCCTGCCCACACTACGCTTTCCGGTGCGTGGTCGCCACTCCAGAACTTTACTGTCCCAACGGCCATCTGTTCTACGAGCTATGTGCCCCGCCCACTGCCACTTAAGTTTAGCAATTCTGAGAGCTATGTCTGTTACTTTGGTTCTCGTTTCTGATTCGATCACGCAGAGAAACTCCGAGCATAGCACGCTCCATTGTCCTTTGGGTGACCTTGAGCCTTCTTATGAGGCCCATAGTAAAATTCATTCATTTACTAAAAGTATATTTACTTAACGAGCGTCGGTGGCGTAACGGCTAGGGCCGCCGCCTCTTAACCGAGCGATCGTGGTTCGAATCCTGCCACGTACTAATGTGATTTCGACTTTAGATTTCATATGTACGTTTATCCGACGCTCTTATACGGTGAAGGAAAACATCGTGAGGAAACCTGCACACGCCTGCAAAGAAACTCGAAGGTTGTGTGTGAAGTCGACCAACCCGCACTGGGCCCGCGTGATCGATTAAGGCCCGATCGCCCTAATGCAGGGTAGGCTCGAGCCCCTCGGTGGGGACGTAAATGAGCTGATGTGATGAACTAGCAACAAAGAGTTTGACCGTTATCCAATCTCCTATACCTATGGAATAAGCGGGTGCCAGAAAGGTGGAACTGTCTCGCGCCGCTTTCTGCACCAACTTTCTTAAAAAAACTTGTAGGACATCTTGAAACGATGTTGTCTTAAAGCCTTTAATTTAACCCTCTGAACGCCAATGACGATTAGGGACGTCCTAGGTGCGCCAGTCGCCGCGGAGGTCAGGTCTCGTCTTCGCTCTTCTAGCCAGTGAGCGTGCAGTGGTGGCCGCAGCCGGCCGGGCACAGGCTGTGGCGCGCCATCCACTGCTGCATGTGCGTCAGGTGGCCGCCGTGCGAGCAGCCCTGGCACCACGCGTACAGCCCGCGCACGATCTGCGCACCAGCACACGCACACGCACACACAACCAATCACAAATGACAAGGTCAACTTAACAACTTTTACACAACACCTTTTTTATTCAAAAGTGGTAAGCCCTTGACATCATCTCATCTCTTCTCCTCTCTTATCGTGTGGCACAATTCACCGTGCTATCCAATGGATAGACGGCGGTTGCCTGGTGTTGCACTTAGCATCACCCGCGGTCACGTGTAGGGCATTTAGATTTACACCTACGGACGTGTGCAAGCGATCTTCATACACATCTGGAATCAGATGTGCCGGTTTCCTCACGATGTGTCCCTTAACCGTTAAAACAATCGGTAACTATATATATGTACGTAAGTTTCGAAAAACTCATTGGTACATTGGCCGTCCGAATTTGAACCCGGGGCCTCTGGTTAAGAGGACCGAGTAGTTACTGATTGAGCCACCGACACTTTTTTCATCATCTCACCTGATGGTAAGAGACGATGCCGAAGTTGGGAGCGGGCTTACTAATATTCTCGAACGCAATGGAGATTTGGCTATCTTATCTTCATGCTGTAACACATTAATGCTGTTAACATTGACGTTTGGCGGCAAGGCATAGATAGTGGTAGCTATTTAGACGGGCTTAGTAAACGCCATATCACCACAAAATAGAGCCTTACAGCCGGGAATCGAACCCGCGACCTCCTGGTGTGAAGCGAATGGAGTAACCATTATACTACGGACCTGTCGAAAAATTAATCGAATTGTCTCATTTCCCAGCATCACGTTCGTTCGCGTTCATGTTCGTGCATGCGATGTGACGTGCAGTTCACGCGTACATTGTGTCGCTACACTGGCCCAACATTCGCGCAACATCAGCACAGCGCCCCCAAGTAACTAACATTTCCCAAGGAACTTACTTATACACAATCCTCAAAAAATGGGACTTCCCATACAAATGACAATGTTCCATCAATGTATAAACACTGTACCTGCTAAGATGTGACGCTGAATAGCTAAAGATGGTTCAGACGCATAGTTTAGTAGTTCGCATGAAAAAACTTTCACGAACTTTTCGTTATTTCATAATTATGAAAAATAAATAGTAGACCTCCTACTATACGTGCTCAAACTAAAGAAACAAAAAAAACTTTTACTTTGTTAATTAATTCCTGAAAGTTCTATGAGATTAATAAGTACATAGTAATCAATGAATATTTGAATACTATGTGTTATGTGAGAAGTTTCTATACATGATATTTTTTAATTTTCATTCATGCTTGTGGGGGGGGGGGGGGAGCAGTGGCCAAGACAACTCCTTTCATTCCATCAATTTGTATTTTATTATTATTAACAATTTAAACCCTTGACAACATCTCACCTGGTGGTAAGTGACGATGTTGCCGAAGATAGAAGCGGGCTTACCAAGATTCCCCAACGCAATGGGAAACTGGCTATCTTATCTTCATGCCGGAACACACCAATGATATCAACATTGATATTTGGCGGCAAGACTTAGATAAGATGGTGGTAGCTAGCCAGGCGGGCTTAGAAAATGCCCTACCACCAACCAAACCGAGTCTTGCAATTGACCCCGCCGGGAATCGAACCCACGACCTCCTATGTAAAGCCAGCGAACTTTGCCTCTGAGCTACAGAGGCGGTGAAAACATTTAGCAAATTAGGTACCTACATGTTCCTTGGGGGAAAGTTGTTCGTTCAGTTACAAGAGTACAAGTTATTTAACTTCAGTAGGACGCTATATTAGGGGCGACATGTCTGTTAAAAAAAAGGTAAATACATGGTTTTAACCGCCTCCGTGGCGTAATGGTTAGTCCATTCGCTTCAAACCAGGAAGTCGCGGGTTCGATTCCCGGCGGGGTCAATTTTGGCTAGCTACCATCATCTTCTAAGTCTTGACCGCCAAACATCAGTGTTAACAAGCATTAATGTGTTTCGGCTTGAAGATAAGATAGCCAGATCCACATTACGCTGGCCGATCTTGGTAAGCCCGCTTCCATCTAAGGCATCATCGTCACTTACCATCAGGTGAGATAATTCCAAGGGCTTACCAATTGCTAATTGTGAATTTAAAAAGAAATGGTCACCTTGCGGCACACGGCGCACACTATGGCCACCTGGCGGCAGTGGTCGCAGGCGGCGTGGGCGCGCGTGCGGCGGCCGCAGCGCGCGCAGCACACCGCTATGCTGGTGGACTGCTGCGACAGCGTCCACACTGAGCCCACCCACGCGCATTTTATCACCTGTAAGAAAAAAGTAGGTTTATGAAACCACGGCAAAAGTGAAACTTTACAGAGGACGAAACGATCATGGCTGCTCTCGCTACGGTACAGATGACGAAAAGATCATACCCTCAGACTAAAGCGACCGTCACGCGACATGCAACACACAGACGAAAAAATTTGAGACGATGTAATAAAAGTTTCACTTTAATAATACGAAGTGTTTATATATCCGATGACCTTTTCAAACTGTAGGCGGACGCCACGATGTTTAAAGGACTATTGATGAACACAAAACACTGAGTGCACCGAGTGTTCCGCACAAAAACACATTTGGTTACTACGAAACCCTGCAAACAGAAACGAGTACAACAATCGGACTGAGGGACAAATTTAACTTTGTAGTTGAAAAGTGTTCTTCCATACATCGACGTCACGGTCACATCTCCACCTGCAAATTTGTAATCGCAAAAAATATTTTAAAATTTTGAATTTTTACTTGTGCTGCCAACTGTACCTTGTTTACTTCCTACCATGGTTAGTAGCAAGAATCAAAATATAATAGTGACGGATAAATGGCGTGTCTTTTTGTGGTTTTGACTAACAAGCTTGATCTTTTTACAGCTTCAAGGGGCCGTAGACTTAGCATTTCATACTAATTCCAACTTGATACCGCCAAGCGTTTCAGATAAAAAGGGTCTCGACAGATAGACAGACGGACAACAAAGTGATCCAATAACGAAGTTTTCCTCCCGAAGTACGGAACCCTAAAAAACAAAATAGACATAATAAAAAAGAGCGTTTTAGAGCGTACGTGACGTATCGGTGTCGGCCGCTACCTACTGTCCGGGACGTCGTGGTTCGAATCCTGCCACGTACCCATGTGTTTTAGAATCTCTATTTCATAGATACGTTATCCGACGCTCCTGCGGTGAAGGAAAACATCGTGAGGAAACCTGCACACGCCTACGAAGAAACTCGATCACGAACATTGTATGAACAAGTGGCCATTCACGTTACGACCGAGAGGGACTCAGGTATACGTAAGACAAGGATATGTACGTACATACAACATTCTTCTTAAACCTGTAGCTGTGTCCGTCTCGAGTCTCCGTTCGTGCCACAGTCGTGGCTCTCCTTACTGAACCCGCGCGCGCGGACCAAATAAAAAAATGGTTATGAAAAAGTAAAAAAAAAACGCGGGAAATGCATTCCGCCTTCGTAATAGGGATGACGACAGCATCAGAAATAAATTATGAACTCTTGATCACTAAATTGCCCTCTTACTTAAACTTCGGAAAACCTTACTCGTTTTGTTTTCCATCAAGTCTACGATTTTTAAATTACCAAAATCACAAAATGAGTGCATAAATGACGCTGCAAAACTATGACGTTACGCCTAGGTGTTTCAAACATTTTTAGAACAAAATGTCGTTTTTGACAGATGATAAAAAGTAAATCAGATGACTAGCATTCGTCATCCCTATTACTTACTTCGGATTTATGCTAATACTTTTATTAAAAATGAGTGTGCCTTTCTCAAGCAGAGATAATGAAAGTATTAATTAACCCCAGATAACATTGTATCGGACGCTAAAAATGTGACACAGAGTCTGTTGCCCATAAAATGTGACACAGAGTCTGTTGCCCACAAAATGTGACACAGAGTCTGTTGCTCACAAAATGTGACACAGAGTCTGTTGCCCACAAAATGTGACACAGAGTCTGTTGCCCACAAAATCCCGTGAAAAATATATGAAAGCTAATTACAATTTCATCCTTTGGAAAAATCCAAGAGCAGCGAAATATTTTTCGGAAAATGTGTTTATATGTTATGTCCTAATGTTTGGTAAATAAATAAACGCAAGAATTTTTAAGTTGTACTTACTTATTTTCTCTTAGAGGGTGATAAAAAGTAGAGTATCCACCTCGGGAGAAACACTATTTTAAACTCGAATGACATACTTTGAATCCCTCACTACGCTCGGGATTCTACTCTATAATCCTTTGCTCCGTTCTAAATTCAAACACTCTCGCCTTTAAAATAGTGGTTTGCTTCCTAGGTAAACAATCTTCTATTAGATAATCATCATCATCATATCAGCCAAAAGACGTCCACTGCGGGACAAAGGCCTCCCCCAAGGATTTCCTCGACGACCAGTCCTGCGCTGCCTTCATCCAGTGGCTTCCCGGGACCTTCACCAGGTCATCCGTTCACCGTGTGCGAGGCCTGCCTACGCTATGTCTTCTGGTGCGTGGTCGTCACTCGAGATTAAATGACAAATAAAAGGGAAAGCTAGGGCCGCCGCCTCCTGTCCGGGAGGTCGAGGTTCGAATCCTGCCCCGTACCAATGTGATTTTGAATTTAGATTTCATATGCACGTTTATTCGACGCTCTTACGGTGAAGGAAAACATCGTGAGGAAACCTGCACACGCCTGCGGAGAAACTCGAAGGTTGTGTGTGAAGTCGACCAACCCGCACTGGGCCCGCGTGATCGTCTAAGGCCCGATTGCCCTATTTCAGGGTAGGCTCGAGCCCCTCTATGGGGACGTATATGAGCTGATTTGATGATCATAAAAAGGGAAAGCATGATTTATCGTATATCAAGACGCTCACCATTGTAGCTTCGTTATACAGTTTGTGCCTCTGCAGCAGTTCGATGTATCCGAGCAGCCATTGCTCTTGCAGACTTTCATCTATGTACGGAAACAAGTCGTTCCTGGAAACAAACGGCAAAACAATGACGCTCTCTCTGCCTCCAGTACAACATGGTACAACTGTGGCCGAGGGTTCTGACAACTAAACAGCACAGTTAACTAACCATGACAAAAACACGTGAAAATGAATCATTTGATATCCTAAATCAAAAAGAGGTTGCTGGTTGTCATTGATAAAAACGCTCACAGGAAAATGCATCGCTTGAACTGGAACGGGAAGTTATTCACTATGGGAGGATGCCAACCAACCACTATACCAAATTTCAGTTTTATAGCTTTCTTTGAGTAAAACGACGGACTTGGTGTAACTATAAGGAGCGCTAGATCTTGAGCAGCACGTTTGATAACTCTTGAGCGTGATCCTATAACAGTTCCTTTTGAGGTACGGAACTCTTAAAAAAGTCGCATTGAAATCAGTCCACCCGTATAGGAGCTACGGTGACATGCACAGACCGACAGACAGACACACAGAGGTAGGCTTCAAACTTAATACACGCCTCTTTTTGTGTCGGGGGTTAAACACTACTTCGACAGGCGCCCTGATTTCATGAATCTCATTTTATTTGGGCAAAAGTAACGTTTAAGTGGGCTCCGCGTCACGTGCCTAGCATTATAAATGTGCAAGATCCCTTGACTTAACATTATTATATCAGCTCATATACGTCCCCACCGAGGGGCTCGAGCCTACCCTGGAATCAGGGCGATTAGGCCTTAGTCGACCACGCGGGCCCAGTGCGGGTTGGACTTAACATTACTAGGCTTCAAAGTGGCGCGAACTGTCCAATAGGGATGACGACAGCATCAGAAATAAATTATGAACTCTTGATCACTAAATTGTCCTCCTACTTAAACTTCGGAAAACCTTACTCGTTTTGTTTTCCATCAAGTCTACGATTTTTAATTCATCAAAATCACAAAATGAGTACATTGCAAAACTATGACGTCACGCCTAGGTATTTCAAACATTTTTAGAACAAAATGTCGTTTTTGACAGATGATAAAAAGTAACTCAGATAACTAGCATTCGTCATCCCTATTAGTCGTTCTATTCGTGACAACACGAGTAAGATTAGTAATGTCGCGAGTGAAGGGTGTGGGAGCAGGAGCAGCTCAGTTCGGATGACCGGGCGCTCTGATGATCGAGTTACCTGTGCTCCAGCAAGGCCAGCAGCACGCAAGCCGCGGTCTGCACGTCGCCCAGCTCCGCGTGCAGCTTCAGCGCGGCGGCGAGGGGGGGCGCTATGGGCAGGGGCGCCGCGCGGGCGCAGCCGCCTCGCACGCTGAGACTGCCCTCTTCCGCCATACTGCCGGCTAACAATTACACGGTTTATACGGAGGTAGAAGTACCTGCAAAAGTTAGGTGGGCTCTCTGTTAGATGAACTTTTATTGAGGAACTAGCTTTTGCCCGCGGCTTCGCCCGCGTGGACATCGTTTTAATGACTGTCTTAAAGGGTGCGCGTTGCGGCGAGCCGCTAAGCGGCTCGCGAGCGTGGACATGCTTTTTTCCAGATCCCTCGGGAACTGAGTCATATCATTTCCCACCCCCTCAACCATTTCTGTGCAAAAAATCACAACAATCCATTGTTCCGTTGCGATGTTAAAGTAATTAACCAAAAAAAAAGATGCCAAGGTCTTACCACAGATTACTAATTAGTGGTCTTACCAATTGTGAATAAAAAAAAAGAGTATTTTTTCAGTTCCCTCAGGAACTGCATCGGGCTATGCTAATTTTAAGGAATAAAAAGTAGCCTAGGTCCTTCCTCGTGACACAGGCTACCTGCATGCCAAATTTAATTAAGATTGGTCAAGGCGATGAAGCGTGAAAAGGTAACAAACAAACAAACACATTTTCACATTTATAATATTAGTAAGGATAAGGATATACATGGTGTAACAAAATTTGTGTAGGACCCGTGTACTGGGGCATCTTCTCGTCAAATTGAACAACTTTTGTTCTACAAGTTTGGTGATATCGCAAAAAATGAACTCTTTATACAAATTGATCAGCTGATAGACCGATTTTAAACATTTTTGTATGGAGCGTCGACTTTTTTGGTTCCTTGGGAAAGTTGTTCAGTGTGATGGGTAGAAGCCCCTGTCAACGGGACCTACCAATTTTGTTAAACCTTGTATATTTCTCTAATGTTACATTATTCTTTTCAACCTACTTCCAATAAGGAGGAGGTTTTCAATTCTATGTTCTTCTTTGTGTGTTTGTTACGCGATATCTTCGCAGATTGTGAACCGATTTTCATGATTCTTTTTTTATTCGAATTGGTCCCTTATAAATTGTATCCAAATCGAAATGAAATATCTATTTATAACACTGGTTATATGGTTACTGGTTCTCGGTGTAATAGTTTATGAGAAAATTTACAAAAACTCAAAATAATAATGCAAATATGTGCTAAGTTGTAGCGATGGAAGTCGGATTTTAACGTGTTCATCGTTTTTAATTATTATGTTTTTAAGCTATTGCATAGCTTTTATCGCGGGCTTTGAGCGCGGCGCTCGAATCAAGAAATTCCGTAACGAAAATAAAACCTAACACCCCCCACTCCGCCTACCATGTAGCTCGGCCGAGCGTAACGTAACGTTACCGCGTTCTAAAAACTTACAGTGCCATCTATTATTGTGCGGCACTGGAACCATGTTCACATTGAGTCCAGGGTCGCCATGTATGGTAAATTTTAATTTCATTTTGTTTTTAATTATATGTTATTGTTTACTAACATAGTATAATTTGTACTAACAAATTATGGGCATAGCCTGAATTAAAGATAATAATAATAATTAGCGATTTGCGGTACTAAAACCATTACTGGACCATGTAGCTCGGCCGAGCGTAACGTAACGTTACCGCGTTCTAAAAACTTACTTCCATCAATTAGCGATTTGCGGTTCTACAAGGACTTAGTCAATTTCACTGGTGTAACTTTCTTAGTGTTAATTTATTACATAAACATCCCGCGCCCCAAGGACTATAATATGGTCTTTTAATCAAAAGGAGCACACGAAAACAGTAAAACATAAAAAAATAGTGAATAAATACTGCATAAATAAAAAATCATAATTGCATAAGTTGATAAAAAATGCTATGCAATAGCTTTACCGCGGCAGTCCCCGAGTGCCACACGTCTTTTTTGATATCGAATATATTTATTTTTCAATCCACACAACTGATAAGCCCTTTGCATCACCTCCGGCACTGCCTGGTGAGCAAGAAGAGCTAAGCTAGTACTGCTCCGGCCGATCCAGCGCGTAGCAGTAAGTCTGGACAGGTGCGATAAGCGCCGGGAAGTGAGCGTGCCTACAGCTCCGGTACCACACCGGATATGTGGGAGCCAGCTTCTCTGGCGTCCCGAGCGGGGATCGAAACGCCAGCAGCGAAAGCCGCGGGAGGTGAGCGCGCCTACAGCTCCGGCACCTACCTCGACAGTAGGTAGTGGTTCTCTTCCACGAGGCACTCGCCTGGCAGAATACCGGGACAAGCGTCTTGGCGGCAAGACCTACCGTAACTGGTCCTTGTCTGTACCTTATGGTGTTGGCAGGAATAGCGGCCCCCACTGTTATGCCCTAGGGTAGGTAAATGGGGACGCTATATCATAAACCTGGTAGTCTAGCGTATCTGGTAGATATACGAGAGGGGATCTCACCTGATAGAAAGTGACGATGATGCCGAAGATGGAAGCAGGCTCACCAAGATTCAAGATGGGCTATCCTATCTTGAAGCCGGAACAGATCAATGCTGTTAACACTGATGTTTGGCGGCAAGACTTAGATAAGATTGTGGTAGCTAGCCAGGCGGGCTATAAAAATGCTCTACCATCAACCAAACCGAGTCTAACAATATTGCCCTGCCGGGAATCGAACCCGCAACCTCCTGATGTGAAGCGAATGGATAGGCCACGGAGGCGGTTAAAGGTTATACTACGTAGTTTGTTAAAATCCTTACTAATATTATAAAAGCTAAAGTTTGTATGTATGGATGTTTGTTACTCTTTCACGAAAAAACTACTGAACGTATCTGGATGAAATTTGGTAGGTAGACAGATTAGGACCTGGTTTAAAATATAGGCTACTTTTTCCCACGTTCGCACAATGCGCACAAAAAGATGTTAAAAAGCTAGTATCTAATGTACTCGTGTAATTTGTATTGTATATTAGTAATTTGTGTAGCTGTAAAGGGTTTAGAATTTATTCTATTTAGTTTATATTTGTGTCAATTGTGTTTAAGTACTCCTGGTCTCCTGGTGTGAAGCGAATACACCAACTATGACGTCGTCACGGAGGTAGCACAACCACTTGCCAAATCTGCAATGTGCGAATGAGTGTGACCTGCAGTAGACGAGGCCACTAAAACGGAGCATCACTCACGGCCGGGGGGCGGCGCGCTGCACACGGAGCCCGAGCCGGAGCCGCTCGAGGACGGCGAGGAGGACACGCCGCCGCCGCCGCTCCCGTTACAACCTTCAATATAAACACGACTACTTCTTCAACAAATACAAAATACAATTTTTTTTCTATAAACTTAAGGTACTAATTTATAAAGTGCTATCTGTAATGAAAATAAATGTGGACATAGCATAGGCTCTTTTACTCTTTCAGATTATATTTTTCCGCATCAGCGAGATGAGTACCAGTCCATTCAGATTAGACGAGTATCAAACACTGATCTACACACAAGCCAGTAACCTTTCTGAAACCTTTTTTCTGGTCAATTTTTTTCATGTTTTTTCATAAAAAATTTGAATAAAAAAAAAAGAATAATTTTGATGAATTCATATTGCATAACCAAACATATACTTATTCGTGATACACGTCAATTCAATAGCTCCAACCATTTATGAGTATATCGCAAGTTTTAGTTTAATTTGTAGGAGAACCATACAAACATTATTTTTCCCAGACCATGGGTAACACTATGTAATAGATAAACATAAGCAACTCCGACATGCAATGAAATCGAAATCGTTAGAGCCGTTTTTGGGAAAAAATATAATTTCATTTTTTTGTTGTATGACAGCTACTCTTCGGTTTGACAGTACGAAGAATACCTAGATGAAATAATTTAAAACTCTTAAGTTCCAAATTTGGTCCCAATGGGACTAAAAATATAGCCTCCAGAGCCAAACCTGACGGACGGACGCACGGACGGACGGAATTGAGATGTTCGGTTTTTCGGTATGTGTTAATGATAAAAAAGTAAATAAATAAAAATAATTAATGATATAAACACATTTTCACGAAAATTTGAAAAACCTTTTTATTTCGCGATAAAAATAATTCCTCTACCCTCGCGGAAGTAAAAAGAAAGATGGTGTCATTCAATACATAGACAAACAAGTTTTGTAAATTTTCTTTTTTTTTTATTCAGTTGGTAAGGTGATATCATCTCACCTAATGGTAAGTGATGATGATGCCGAAGATGGAAGCGGGCTTCCCAAGATTCCCCAGCGCAATGAGGAACTGGTTGTCTTATCTTCAAGCCGGAACACATCAATGTTGTTAGCGTTGATGTTTGGCGGCAAGACTTTGGTAGCTAGCCAGGTAAGCTAATAAAATGCCATTCCATCAACCAAACCTAGTCATACAAAGTTAGACTCCGTGGTGGTGATGGTGGTAGCTACCCAAGTGGGCTCAGGAAATGCCCTACCACCAACAAAACCGAGCTTCAGAGTATACCTGCGATCAGGAAGCATGCCTACTTCCGGCGGGTGGGGCGAGATAGTCATTGCGATTACCGGGATACGAGGCTCTCCGTGTTAGCCATGATCGGCAAAAATCTCCTGGTGTTGAGGACGCCAACAGGCGATAGTACATCGGGTGTGCCCTCTAGTCACTTTTTACAACCATCCTTCGCGCTCATATCGTGTCGAACTTCTTAGTTGTCATCGACAGAGCAATTACTGGACTATTTGTTCTTAAGATACAAAGACTTTATGGTAGCCGCTCTGCATATTATGACAGGCTCGTCAAGTAGATTTTCCGTGTGATTTAGCATTTAGACGTGACAATAGGCAATCAATCATGGGAAGAATGTCACATGAGCTGAGCATTCAAGTAACGCACGTGTCGTGGAACCTTACCTTGTTTAACGTGTATCTTGTCGAACCTCTCCGCCAGGTCGTCCTTCTCGTCGGCGTAGTCGGCGAGCCGCTGCGCGGGGTGCGCGGGGGGCAGCGGCGCGGCGGCGCGCAGCGGGAACGCCTCCTGCGGCAGGAACCAGTCGATCGCCTCCACGTCCACGTAGTGCGCCGACGCGGCCGACACCCAGCCCGGCTCCTCCTCTGTTTGGGCAAAGTATATATATTAGTATGTACTAACATTCAGTATGGACACTCCCTGTCGCTCTCTAGATTGCGACCTCACCCCCTCGTCACCCAGATTGATACTGATTGGTTACAGTTTGGTTGTCGAACGTATAGGATTTCGCCGTCATTTTGTTGTTCTGTCATTCCTTTTTTTTAATGTCATTTCTGGCCCGTTGTATGAAGTTTCCAGGGTGTGGTTTGGGGACATTAGCGTTTAGATGGGGCGGTCGAAGTTCAGTGTGACTTGCGTAGTTGAGTTAGTAGCGGTCCCCGACACGACGCCTCTTGGATCAAAATATTACTATTTACTTATTAAACTTGCGGCGGCGGCGTAACCTCCAACTACGCCGCACGAAAAGGAAAGTAGTTTACAGAGGGAGGGCGGGGTTCTTTTTAAAAAAAATGAGAAATCCACCAAGACTGTATTGTATATGTCGGAGCGCAAGGACGTGGCGCCATCTATACATGCGTTGAAGCACCGTGTGTTTTATCTTGAAACGTCAAGCGGTTAGCTAGGGTAGTAATAAAAGTCATCTTTGGCCAAGGCGTGGTCTGTGCGAGACCGGAACCCGGAGGTTGGTAGTGTTGGTACTTGTTTGTTAGTCAATCAGAATCGTTGTGTTTATCGATCCATTAAAGACAATGCAGCCTACCTACAGAGGCTACGACAGAGGCACCAATTATTTTACGAGCACTTTTGATCGAGCAGCTGAACTTTCAACTTGGGAAGCCAGCCCCGTGCCGAACTCATCGCAGTCTATAAAATAATCGGTTTTCATCCGAATCATCGTGAAGCCTCGAGTTGCAAACGTGTGTGAATATTGATTGTACACTCCAAAACTTCTCGAAGACGAGTTTATTTCTTAGATACGGCCAAAACCCTTCTGATGATCCGAAATCAGAATTGGGATAGGACATGGACGCCCCACGTGTTCCAGATAGTGATGTGAGCAACACAAAATAGAAAGTGCTTCTGGAACAACGAAATCAGAATTTATTTACTAGCCACGCGGACGCCATCATCGTCCCATGAATTGAGGTTACCCGATTTCAATCCCGATAGATCGGATGTGAATGCACGTGCATGGATTGCTACTACGGATCTGTGTATCTACGACCCATATCGGCAAGGGGCAGGGCCACTACATGTCTAGCTGCTTGAAGCGACGCAGCCAAGAGGGAAGCACCTGTGAAGCTGCCCCAGTGATGGAGAAGACAGTCAACCTTTGCGTGGTTGATGCACAATACTGGAATTCCATCGGGTGAGCAGTTTTCATTAAAGAGAAATCTGTTGTTATCTATAATCCATGGAATTGATACATTTTGGTTTGCATCAAATGGGGTAGTTCTGTTTTTTTTTATATGTTGTATGTAATGAGGTGGTTATGACAAATATAATTTTTCGACCTCGAAAGCCCTTCGGAACATTGTATAATTCATGAAAAACCATTAAATTTTTGTTCATTTTTCAGTTTTTGCCATTTTTTACCACCAAGGACCTGTTTTACGGTAGAAGTCACTAAGAATTCTTTTAAAGTAGGCTAAATTTGCAACAAAATGAGAATAGTTGGGTCTCGATAAACTGAATTCAAAGTTAAAGCTGTTCAAATGTTTGCAAAATTTCCAAAAAAAACTTTTTCGAGTTTACAAGTTCTCGTCAATGTGGTCAATTATTAATCTATTTCACGGCATAAATTCATATACGTTAATAAAGAAGACATATTTTACAACAAAACGAGACCAATTTGGTCTATTAAGATCTAATAGTTCCCTAGCTACAGCTGTTCAAAGTTGCTGAGGTGAGTAAACAAAATGAAATACGACTTATGAAATACGTAAGCATTATAATTTATAAAAAGAAATAGAGTATAAAAACTTAGAGACTGTGTTATACATATTATCTTTCCATATGGCGGTTGAAGTTGAGGTCCTCACACGAGTTTTATTATTAGTTTTTCTTGTACATCTTTGATATACCAGGCTGATCCTCTAAATCGACAGTACACCTTTAGGGAGCTTGCTTCGGCAGCATTTCGTCATCGACCAGCTCAGGCAGGTCGAAATCGTCATCTGATGATGGGTCATCGATGGTAGGTTCGTCAATGTCATCACACATCAGGTCTGGTTTGTTATCACAACCCCAATGCCACACCTGAGCAGGTCACCAAAGCAGGAGAGAGCTTTCTAGTTTCACTGTATGGAGGCAACAGTGAATCCCAAAATCTCAACGACCTTCGCTTCAAAATGTTCACAAGGGCGGCGGCTAAGACCAACATGAACCTAGCCAGGTTGTCTCCAACCAGCGATGCTGCAAGATTTCACTCTCTGTGAACATACAAATTTTGTGTTTTTTTTTTTGACAATAAACCAACGATATTATTCATAATTTTGAACAGTAACGATTCTTAATTTTGTTGTTGGTCTTGTTTCAGGTTCAGATGTGGCTTGGAAATAAGAAGAACCCACTCGATTGGGGCTGGATGCGGAGCACTAGAGGCCTCATTCCTCAACTGATGACGAAACCACCAGCTCCTCAACCCCTGCTAAACATGATTTCCTGCAACTGCAAAAAAGGTTGTACCAGCAGCTGTGGTTGCAGAAAAGCAGGACTCAAATGCTCGGCTGTTTGCAACCACTGCAGCGGCCAATCTTGTGATAACAAACCAGACCTGATGTGTGCTGACATTGACGAACCTACCATCAGATGACGATTTCGACCTGCCTGAGCTGGTCAATGACGAAATGCTACCGAATCAAGCTCCCAAAAGGTGTACTGTCGATTTAGAGGATCAGCCTGGTCCATCAAAGATGTACAAGAAAAACTAATAATAAATCTCCTGTGACGACGACCTCAACTTCAACCGCCACATGCAAAGATAATATGTATAACACAGTCTTTAAATTTTTATACTCTAATTATTTCTTTTTATAAATTATAATGCTTATTTCATAAGTTGTATTTCATTTTGTTTACTCACCTCAGCAACTTTGAACAGCTGTTGCTAGGGAACTATCTGATCTTAATAGACCAAATTGGTTTCGTTTTGTTGTAAAAATTGTCTTCTTTAATAACGTATATGAATTTATGCCGTGAAATAGATCAAAAAATGACCACATTGACGAGAACTTGTAAAAACTCAAAAAAGTTTTTTTTGGAAATTTTGCAAACATTTAAACAGCTGTATCTTTGAAACTATTCAGTTTATCGAGACCTAGCTATTCTCATTTTGTTGCAAATTTAGTCTACTTTAAAATAATTCTTAATCATTTCTACCGTAAAACAGGTCCTTGGTGGTAAAAAATGGCAAAAACTGAAAAATGATCAAAAATTTAAAGGTTTTTCATGAATTTTACAATGTTTCGGAGGGATTTCGAGGTCGAAAAATTATATTTGTCATTACCACCTCATTACATACAACATATAAAAAAATCATAACTACTCGATTTGATGCAAGTGAAGACCCCTTTTATGGTACGATTTCCATGGATTACTATTGCGTCAGTGCAAGTTAAAAGGCACTGAGTAGGTACACGACTACCATTAACAATGCTACAGACTGACGACAGCTGGTTGTCCGACTCTTTAGTCTGACGACTCATTGTCGGCACGGAGCCGACACGACACCTTGGTTCGGAACCATCATAGACTAACTGACCATAAACTAACTAATCATAAGCTATAACAAAGAAAAACATGGTGCCGACCATATGATTTGGTCGTTTCCGTGTAGATTTGTTTACAGCCAGTGTTGTTTGGTCAGGTTTCCTGATGATACTTGTAGTGACGACTGCAAACTATTTCACATTTTTACCGTCATTCCTTTTCCCCTGTGTACCACGGCGTACAAGACCGCCCAGAGCACAGCATCGACCTTTCCTTTTTTTTTAGGGCCCCGGTGTACCACGACGCATATGGACATATGCGCCTAGAGCACAGCATCGACCTGACCTTTATCATTTTAGAGCCTCTGTGTGTCACACAGCATCGACCTCTACGTATTCCCTTTATTTTTATGAGCTTTGCCCTGTGGAAGGGGAGTTCAAGTACCTACCTTTTTTTTCGTGAGCTTTGCCCTGTGGAGGGGGAGTTCAAGTACCTACACAGCTCATCTTCATCACATCAGCCAGGCAACGTTCACTGCTGTACAAAGGCGCAATCGCTTGGCAGGCCGGTGGGCGATCGCGGTGTGTGGCACGGTACGCAGAAAAGACGCTGCTGCCCATCCTCCGGTCTTTGATCCATTATTCACCTCTTACCACACCCTCGGGAAGAGATGGGTGGTACTATTCTAGGGCCATACCACAGGCCTACTTATCTGTTGTAGATTTATGATAAGTTAGGTAATCTGAATACCTAACTTAAACACACATCCACTCCTCATTACTGATTATGGCAGCTGCTGGGCACGCATCGCCATCAGGATGGCCGTGTCGGAGCGCAAGGACGTGGCGCCATCTATGCATGCGTTCAAGCACCGTGTGTTTTATCTTGAAACGTCAAGCGGTTAGCTAGGGTAGTAATAAAAGTCATCTTTGGCCAAGGCGTGGTCTGTGCGAGACCGGAACTCGGAAGTTGGTAGTGTTGGTACTTGTTTGTTAGCCAATCAGAATCGTTGTGTTTATCGATCCATTAAAGACAATGCAGCCTACCTACAGAGGCTACGACAGAGGCACCAATTATTTTACGAGCACTTTTGATCGAGCAGCTGAACTGTCAACTTTGGAAGCCAGCCCCGTGCCGAACTCATCGCAGTCTATAAAATAATCGGTTTTCATCCGAATCATCGTGAAGCCTCGAGTTGCAAACGTGTGTGAGTATTGATTGTACACTCCAAAATTTCTCGAAGACGAGTTTATTTCTTAGATACGGCCAAAACCCTTCAGATGATCCGAAATATACATTAAAACAGAAAAAAGAAATAATGATAAAGTATGAAAAATAGACAGTGTGACAAAACAACCAATGACAAAAAAGTAAAAAAAGACAAGAAGAAGATACATGTTTACGCCGTAATCATATTTTAAAAACTCGCGCGTTATGTTATGTGTGTTCAAACTTCAATATCCTGTAATATTCCTCTCCCTTTCCCACTCACGCATCGAATATAGCGCATCGAGTAAGAAAGCATACATCGACGCCGTGTCTGGTGGTGTCAAAACCAAGAACTAAACAAGAAGAAAAATGTCTTCCGCTATGGCATTGCAATGAACGCATGTCGCTCCGCTAATAAAAATTAATTTTAGTATCCAACCGCTGTGAAAGACCATATTATAATTATCCGTGTGTGTATCAGTGCAATCTGAAGTGCTAATCAAAGTACCTACCGCAAGGAGTTGCAGCTGGAAAGGGAGAATTTGAGCCAGCGCTGGCTGACCACATGCCGGTTCTTTACGTCGTGCATGGTGAGTTCTCCTTTGACTGTTCTGTTTTCTCTTTCCTGTTTTCATTCCAGGGCAGAACAGCATCCTACTGCATATCTGAGACTGAACACACATAACCGCAATACTTCATCCGCGATATATCATCCCGCTCCACAAACTACAGTCCACTAATTTTCAAAAATCCGAACCGGCTACAACATTCTTTTGGTCGGACTTCGAGCCGGATATTACTATATTTTATTTATTGGTGTTAAACTCTGATAGTTTACACGTAATCTTCCCGCAATCTCATTGTATTTGGTATAAAACTAGGTAGGTTTTACGCGTAACTTGATCCACCATCTTGAATTTGTACTTGAACGCCGCACCGAGATATTACTTAAATAATTTACCTAAACCTATTTTACCGCTTACTTCTACTTCCATTTTAACCAAAATTACTTAATACTTAATCAATTTTCACACGCTGATCGCGTTGAAAATAATACCCAGTTAGCCGCTTAATATATTTAGGTACCTACCTATATTTCGTTCCGCATCCATACATACTTAGTGACATTGTTGCGTGTATACTTATAAACGAGTACCTGTCTCCTAACTGACCTACATCTCGTTACGATATCTGTATTAGTAGGCCATACCAATTGCGTGTGTACCTACATAAATATTATCTGCCTAGTACTTCTTATAGGTACTTTCCTTATTTACGAACGATAACGACAGCTTTTCACAATGGAAGCTAAATTATCCATGTTAGAGGCTTAAAACAGTACAATATTCGCCCGCTTAACTTGTCTTAATGACACCGCTCAGAAAGTACCTATCACGACTACGGACCTTCGTTCCACAGAGACATTTATGGCAGAATCTGAGACGTTAGCAAATATACGTCAAGAATACATTTCAAATTTAGACTCCATTAATGAGTTAGGCTTTCAAATTAATTCTAACTATAAACCAAATTACATGCCGCTTAATGCTTTCGAAGACATTTACGCAAGAATCCAAAGAGTTCGCTCTCGCATAATAGGTAACACCACACAAATAAAATCGAGCACGTGCGAAGGTAAGGGTGAGTTCCCACTCGTTAAACTTCCACCAATTAATATCCCTTCGTTCGATGGAAAAATTGAAAATTGGCCTGTTTTTTATGAATCATTTAAGGCGAATATACACTTGAATCAAAATTTAACCGACTCTCAAAGGATTCAATATTTGACCGGTAAATTAACAGGTTCCGCTTTAAAAATAATCGCTGGTATCATTCCCTCAGGTGAAAATTATTTGTCAACTTGGGAAAGTTTGGTTCAAAAATATCAAGATAAAAGGGCTTTAGGGTGTCACTACATGTCCATATTATTTAATATTAAATCCGCAACAAATAATTCCACTTCGTTAAATTCATTTGTTGAAACTTTCGACGCCGCTGTTTCGGCTTTAAAACTTTTGAAGATTGACGACTTAAAAGATTTTATTTTGCTCAACATGGCACTACGTAAAATTGACTCAGCTACCGCTCATGCCTTCGAGACTTTTATAAAAAGAGATTCCTTCTTATAAGGATTTCATTGATTTTACTAAAAGTCAGGTAAAAATATTAGACCGCACCGCTCCTACGTCGTCGCAATCAAACCGCACAGTGGAACACCACCCTAATAGTAATACGAAACAAAGTCACTCGCGTGGTACCTACCAATCTCAGACTTTTCTCGCTAATGATGGCGAAGGTTTTGAACCCTGTTTAATGTGTAACAATGTTGACCATCAACAATTGTATAGATGCCCCGCGTTCAAAGCGCTTCCCGCCAGAGGTCGTTTCGAGTTTGTTAAATCGAAACGAGGATGTGTAAACTGCTTAAGTTTATCTTACACCGCTTCTAATTGTAATTCAAAATACGCTTGTAAGTCATGTAAAAAACCGCATCACACTTTATTACATTTAAATAATGATAATAATGCACAACTTGGCTGGGGCACTGCCGTGCCTCCAGACAGCGCTGCGTCACAGCAAGCACAACGAGCCCGCGCCCCTGTACTCTCTAAGAACGCGGCCGCCGTAGGTAACGCGATACCGTCGCCTCACTCGCACGCGCAGGCTTCTGATAAGCCCACGGAGAGCGCATCAGTCAATGTGTCGCTATGCGCTCACGCGCGATCTAATGAAACGCAATTTCTTGGTACGGGGCCTTTACGCAACACTACTGTGCTTCTTTCAACCGCGCAAGTAAATATTTCAAATAATGACAAACAAAATATTTCCGTGCGATGTTTAATTGATAATGCTTCGCAAAATAATTTGATTACGTCCGCATGCTGTGAACAGCTTAAACTTAAACCTATTCCGCTTTCCAATTCATTTATCAAGGGCATCGGCTACGCTTCACAAACAGTTCGCGGATACGTTCAGCTCCTTGTGACCGCTAAAAATAAGAAATATTCTTATAATATAACCGCTTTGGTTGTAGATAATATAACCGACCGCATGCCATCTGAATATGTTGACACTACGATAGTGCGACATTTAGTTAACTTACCGCTCGCCGATCCCTTTTGGGATGTGCCAGGTGAGGTCGAATTGATACTCGGCGCTCAGCTGTTTCCTCATCTATTGCTAGGTGGCAAGGTCGTTGCACCCCCCGCTCTCGCTGCTATTGAAACCGTATTTGGTTATGTTTTGATGGGCGACGCACCTACCACTTCTAATTTTAATAAAAATAACACCACTTCTAAATGTAAAAATATGAATTCCGCTACTTTCTTCACCTATTCGGGAGGTGTAGAAACGCACGACCGCTTCGATGGCTTGCAGCTTGATAAAACTTTAACTAAGTTTTGGTTAATGGAAGAAATGCCTGCTAAGCAATTTCTTAGCCCCGAGGAAAGTCAGTGTGAGGAAATGTATGCTGCCACTGTGTCACGTGACACGACGGGCCGATACTGCACCGCTTTGCCGTTCTGTGGAGATCCTTCCGAGTTGGGTGACTCCCGCTCGACCGCTGTCCGCCGGCTACTGTCGTTGGAGCGCAAGCTACAGGATCCCGAGCTGCGTACCAGCTATAACGAGGTAGTACGGGACTACATAGAAAATGGTTATCTCTCCGAGGTGCCGCCCGACAGTGAGGACTACTCGCAAGGATATTTTATACCGCATCACGCCGTCGTGCGACGCAACAAAGAGACTACGAAGACTCGTATTGTACTCGACGCTAGTGCTAAATACCACAATGGCATTTCACTTAATGATATTCTCCATACAGGAACAAATCTCCAAGCAGATATATTTGTCCTGTTATTAAATTTCCGCTTATTTGAGATAGCGTTAGCCGCTGATATAAAACAGATGTATCTCAGGATTCTTCTACAACCTGAACACCGCAAATATCAAAAGATTTTATTCCGTTTTGACCCTTTGCAACCCATGCGCGAATATCATTTTAATCGTGTTGCGTTTGGTCTAAAATGCAGTCCTTTCTTAGCTATGCGCACTGTGCGACAGTTAGCATCAGATGAACGTGACCGGTTCCCGCGCGCTGCTGATGTGGCTTCTCATAAATTATATATGGACGATTTGACTACCTCCGTACCTACTGTAGACGAGGGAAAATCTCTTTCGCGAGAACTTATCGAATTATTTAAATCAGGGGGTTTTCATTTAACTAAGTGGGCTAGTAACTCACCTGAGTTGCTCGACTCTGTACCGCAGTCAAATCGCGCTTCTATTGAGTTTTCGGATAGCGAAAATATGAAAGTTTTAGGCCTAAAATGGCTACCCGCTCAGGATATATTTACTTTTTCCGCTTTTCCTGCTAAGGAAACTTTTACCAAGAGAACAATTCTCTCAACCATCGCTCGCTTATGGGACGTGCTTGGTTTTGCCGCTCCTGTCATACTATTCGCTAAACTTTTAATCAAAGAGTTATGGCTACTCAAAGTCAGTTGGGACGATCCCATACCTGACAATATACTTTCTTTATTTCAACAATTTAATGAGCAGTTGCCTCTTCTCACCGCTTGTAAAATCCCGCGGCACTTAGGTGTTGCCACTGGTTGTAGCACAAACATAGTCGCATTCGCAGACGCAAGTATGAAAGCATACGGTTGTGTAGTGTATCTTCACGTCACCGATAGCGAAGGAAACGTTCGTGTCAATCTTATATGCGCGAAATCAGAGGACCCCTATCCAGAGCCTCTTACTCCCGCACATTTTATTATGGCTTCCCCATTAACTTACCTACCTGTCACGCCCGTTTCTGAAGGGACGAAGACCCTGCGTCATCGCAAAGAGCTTCTCGATCAGATGGTTAGTAGCTACTGGAAAAGATGGCGTTTAGAATATCTTAATTCCTTACAAATAAGACAGAAATGGCTCACTAATACTGATAGCGTTAAGCCAGGTGTTGTCGTATTGATACATCAAGATGATGTTCCCCCGCTTCGCTGGCCGTTAGGCATTATACAAGAGGTTTACCCGGGTAAAGATGGGAGAGTTCGTGTTGCTTTAGTTAAGACCGCGACTACTTCTTTTAAACGTCCTATCGTAAAACTTTGCCCATTACCTTCTCAATAATTTCTTAATTATAAACTCCTTAAATTTAATATGTTTTATAGGTAGGTAGTAATAATGTCTTATCTCTCTTATTGACTTTTTACTTTAATTTTACATATTGTTTTGTAACCGCTTTCTTTGATAATACCATGTATTATCAAGGCCGGGAGGATGTTTACGCCGTAATCATATTTTAAAAACTCGCGCGTTATGTTATGTGTGTTCAACCTTCAATATCTTGTAATATTCCTCTCCCTTTCCCACTCACGCATCGAATATAGCGTATCGAGTGAGAAAGCTTACATCGACGCCGTGTCTGGTGGTGTCAAAACCAAGAACTAAACAAGAAGAAAAATGTCTTCCGCTATGTCATTGCAATGAACGCATGTCGCTCCGCTAATAAAAATTAATTTTATTATCCAACCGCTGTGAAAGACCATATAATTATCCGTGTGTGTATCAGTGCAATCTGAAGTGCTAATCAAAGTACCTACCGCAAGGAGTTGCAGCTGGAAGGGGAGAATTTGAGCCAGCGCTGGCTGACCACATGCCGGTTCTTTACGTCGTGCATGGTGAGTTCTCCTTTGACTGTTCTGTTTTCTCTTTCCTGTTTTCATTCCAGGGCAGAACAGCATCCTACTGCATATCTGAGACTGAACACACATAACCGCAATACTTCATCCGCGATATATCATCCCGCTCCGCAAACTACAGTCCACTAATTTTCAAAAATCCGAACCGGCTACAACAATACAAAAGCCGAAAAAAAAAAAAAAAAAAAAAGATTGATTTTGTCACAAACTTACAGGGCCAATACATATATTTTTTTTTAATTTTTAGATTGTTTTGTCGGGATTTATTAATCTTATAATAAAGTTTTATTTTATGCTTTTTAAACTTTATATTTTACCATTAGACACGCTAAACTCAATCTCCACATTCACACAAATACTTTCCGGGACGAAAAACGAAATCTTGTGTATTTCAAATCAATCGGACCTGTGAAGTTAGTAAGACCCTTTGTACAAGTAGCAAATGAGCTGATGACTTGCAAACGCCTGTACAGATCTTCATTAATTATAACCAAGAACCATCTCAATCACGTCAACTTTCAAACAGTAAAAATCGCATCGAAATCAGTCCACTCGTTTGGGAGCTACGATGCCACAGACATGTACACAGATACACACGTTAAACACAACACCCCTCTTTTTTGTCGGGGTTTAAAAAGGAAAATTATCTCAGCTAGTAGGCTTTCCTAGTTTAGGAGTAATAGTCCACTAACTTAAGATGTGCAGTTGGATTTGTAAAAAGTACATACAAAATGTTATAAACCAACTGCAAATAACAACTTTTTTAATAGTTTATTTATTAGACAAACAAGCAAGATGCAACCAAAAAAGTCACAAATTAACAGAAATAATAAACTAGATTGAATCTAGTTACATGATTACACAACATGAAAACAACGATATTAGACGAATGTACACAATTCGTTTTAAGTTCGTTTTAAGAAACTGTGTTAGCTTTTGGATTTAGTTGTGAATTTAGTGGAAGGTTAGAGATTTTTATTTAGTTGTGAATTTAGTGGAAGGTTAGAGATTTTTGAATAAGAGTCATTTATATGTAGCTAAGTTACAATCAAATATATCAAGATTACCACGTCATCGCCCAATTACAAATCATTGTAACCACGACAAATCCCAGTGATTGGATAAACCCAACAGAAAGGTAATATATTTTTAAACACTTGGAAAGCAAATGGTGCCAATAACGAGTTCTGTAGAAAGTGTCTACATTCACAGCTGATAATATAAGAGTGGTGTACTACATTTTTTTAAGACTGCGGAACCCTATTTTTTGCGTGGTCCGACACGCACATGACCAGATTTTTAAATTAGATTGTGTAGGTTCCTTTAGTAATTCAGTGACAAATAAACGTATTATCTATACTAATATAATAATGAAGAGGTAAAGTTTGTATGTAAGTCGTAGGATAGCTTTAGGAGTTAACCGTGAGGAAACTACTCACCGAACTACTACAGGTAAAATAAAAGTTTAAAAATACTAAAAACCGACTTCAAAATGAAATTCACTTGAAAGTATGAAATAATATTATTATACTTAATTACACAACATTAACTAGGTAACAATAACGAAAACAAAGGTGGGTGCGAATTAAATTAGGGGCTTAAATTTTTTTTGAGGTCGGTCGGTACCAGCACACAGTTACCTACGTATCAAATGTTTTAGATTGGATGGTTTGCTGACACCGACCTGAAAAAAAATTTAAGCCCCTAATTTAATTCGTATCCACCTTTGATTTCGTTATTGTTGGTTAATGTTGTGTATTTAAGTATAATAATATTATTTCATACTTTTGAGTGAATTTCATTTTGAAGTCAGTTTTTAGTTTTCTAAACTTTTATTTTTATTTTCTTTATTTTTAGTGATAATGCTATCTATCTAACAACGACCTACTCACCAATAGGAATTATCATATCATAATACATGTGTTTCATTAACAGATACAGAGTCCTGTGGATTCCATCATCATCTCAGCAGCATCAAAGTAAAGGAGTTAAATCGTCCATCATAATCTCATCTGAATAACCTGAAAGAATACAACTCTCGGTCTATACATACCTACGTATCTATCTATGTATAATATTGAAAAAAATATCCTCCAACGCCTAACCGTTAAGGAGTTGTACCTTCCTTCATCACTTTCATCAGCTTATCAACATGAGATAATGATTACTAGACGTAAGTATTTTAATAGCTTTAGAAAACATTTGAATCACGTAATAAGTGCCTATACAATTTTAAGGTCGCCCTCGATTTCCTTGGGATCCCATCATCAGATCCTGACATGGTGACAATGAGATCCCCTCGGGAGTATACTCTTTCGAATAAAAAAAGAATTTTGAAAATCGGTCCACAATTGACGGAGAAATCGGTGAACATACATTAAAAACTACGAAATGTATCACTTCTGTGTACTTATCACTAAATAAACATTTATTCTATTCTATTCTATTATAAAAAATATACAGTCAAACATAGAACCTCCTCCTTTTTTGAAGTCGGTTAAACAGTGGCGACACCTGCAGTACTCGCCACAAACAGCTACATAGCCTCCTGTTAGAGAGTAGAGATGTCCTCCTTTGTTTTGTCGAGTGGAAGCACAGCTCTGCTACGGCTTAGTAACAAGGTCCGTTTATCCGGCACGGACGGAACCATAGTTTCATTGCAACCCAACAATGCATTGGTCTCACGACTCACCGTCGCGAGGAGTCCTCCCCTTGGCGTGCTTGGCGGGGGGGATGTAGATGGTGTGCGTGGGCAGCCCCAGCACGCCGCTGTACTGGAACTGCCCCTCGGCCCATTCTTCTATTTCCTCATCTATGGATTCTTCTTCCACTGCGCTATAGTTGACAAACAGTACTATAAGATAAAAATATTAAATACTAAGTAGCTGTTGCCCGCGGCTTCACCCCCGAGGATATCGAGAGTGAGCAGGGTTTTTTAGCCTATGTTCATCCTGAAATTCCATTTTAACTATGTGAAAGATTTTTTTTTAAATCGGTTGAGTAATTTCGAAGATCACCTACAAACAAATTTAAAAACAAATTTACCTCTTTATAGGTAAGATTAGTATAGATTGTTGCCGACCGCACCAAATTAATGTATCAGGTGATAACTAACTGCAATAGGGTAGTTGACAGCATCAAGAATTTAATTATGTCCCCACACGGGAGCTCGGTCCAAAAAGTGAGTCGTCCGCGCAAGTGGCGTCGGCATCGGTATCGGCTTCAATTTGACAGCCAACGGCGATTTCGTACCGAGCAATTTCCCAAAACGACGCGTTGGTTTGGATTACGATGACGACGGCCTGGTGGAGGTTGCACGGCTAGCAGAGGACTTCGCCGTAAAAAGTCTTCAAGCCACTTCTTAAGGGCCTACGAGCAATAGAAACCAACGGCTGACTTGCCTTGCGGAGCACGGTCGAAATAAATGGCACTAACGGACACACCCATCCGGGTAGGTAATGACTGTGTGGTCGGTTAACCTGCGTGATCGACGCAACCACGCTTGTCGCGCTCAGCTACGATCGCTCCTCAGCTTAGGATCGTGCTGCGAAGTCGCCTGTGTCCATTTATACATTATTATGGTAATATAGCGGCTTACGCCGTAGTTTGCCTGGACGCTTTTAGGAGCTGACACTGTTTCTCATCATATCAGCCGAAGGACGTGCACTGCTGGACATAGGCCTCCCCCAAGGATCTCCACGACGACCGGTTCTGCGCTGCCCGCATCCAGCGGCTACCCGCGACCTTCACCAGGTCATCGGTCCACCGAGTGGGAGGCTTGCCTCACTACGCTTTACGATGCGTGGTCGCCACTCGAGAACTTTACTACCTCAACGGCCATCTGGGCTTCGAGCAATGTGCCCCGCCCACTGCCACTTAAGTTTAGCAATTCTGAGAGCTATGTCGGTTACTTTGGTTCTCCTACGGATCTCCTCGTTTCTGATTCGATCACGCAGAGAAACTCCGAGCATAGCACGCTCCATTGCCCTTTGGGTGACCTTGAGCCTTCTTATGAGGCCCACCGTTTCTACTTGGTGTATATTAATTATTTGCCTGTGTTGAACAAGACATTTTCCGGCTGAAATATGAAACTTACAAGGGCGGCAGCGGGGGCGGCGGCGGGTGTCGGGGGGGCGGCGGCGCGGGCGGCGGCGGAGGGGGCGGCAGCGCGCACCCGCTGTACACTGCACGCACCACCTCCCACACGTGCGCCACCTGGCACATACCTAAATGTAGCTCATCTTTTCTTTTCAAGCGACTTCCAAAAAGGAGGAGGTTCTCAATTCGTCTGTATGTTTTTTTTTATGTGTGTTACCTCAAAACTTTTGACTGGGTGAACCGATTTTTACGATTCTTTTTTTATTTGAAAGCTAGTGCTTGTCGTGTGGTCCCATATAAATTTTATCAAAATCGGTGTAGTACTTTATTAGAAAATTAACAAAAACCAAAAATAATAATGCAAAAATTTACTAAGTTGTTGCGATGGAAGTCGGTTTTTTAACGTGTTTAGCGTTTTCAATTATCTTTTTTTCGCTTCAAAGCAACAAATGGTAGATTCTATAAATTAGGGTGTGTTCCAAATCAACTAAATACGATTCACGGAACCGTTCCAAAACACAAAAGTTAAGGGTAGGATTCGGATGCAACCGCGACAGGGTCGCGCGGCCCACTGTGTCGTATGACGTATGCCACGCGACCCAGTCGTTTACATTTGTCAGTGCTTCAATTATTTCATACAAAGTAGTTAGAATCGCCGGTCGAAGTCGCCGTCGGCTAAGTCGGAATTCTATGCTTTAGCACACCCTGGACACTTCATACAACGGGACAGAAATGACATCTCAAAAAACAAATGACGGAACAAACAAAATGACGGCGATACCCATACGTTCGACAACCAAACTGTAACCAATCTGTATCAATATGGGTGACGAGGGGGTGAGGTCGCAATCTAGAGAGCGGCAGGGAGTGTCCGTACTGTATGTTAGTACTAATGTACGAGTATATACTTTGCTTTTAGGTATTTACTCTAATAGGTGTAAATTTTTACCGCCGTTTTTACTTTCTCGACCCCGTAGTACGCTACTAGTTTTTACTTTCTCGACCCCGTAGTACGCTACTAGTTTTTACTTTCTCGACCCCGTAGTACGCTACTAGTTTTTACTTTCTCGACCCCGTAGTACGCTACTAGTTTTTACTTTCTCGACCCCGTAGTACGCTACTAGTTTTTACTTTCTCGACCCCGTAGTACGCTACTAGTTTTTACTTTCTCGACCCCGTAGTACGCTACTAGTTTTTACTTTCTCGACCCCGTAGTACGCTACTAGTTTTTACTTTCTCGACCCCGTAGTACGCTACTAGTTTTTACTTTCTCGACCCCGTAGTACGCTACTAGTTTTTACTTTCTCGACCCCGTAGTACGCTACTAGTTTTTACTTTCTCGACCCCGTAGTACGCTACTAGTTTTTACTTTCTCGACCCCGTAGTACGCTACTAGTTTTTACTTTCTCGACCCCGTAGTACGCTACTAGTTTTTACTTTCTCGACCCCGTAGTACGCTACTAGTTTTTACTTTCTCGACCCCGTAGTACGCTACTAGTTTTTACTTTCTCGACCCCGTAGTACGCTACTAGTTTTTACTTTCTCGACCCCGTAGTACGCTACTAGTTTTTACTTTCTCGACCCCGTAGTACGCTACTAGTTTTTACTTTCTCGACCCCGTAGTACGCTACTAGTTTTTACTTTCTCGACCCCGTAGTACGCTACTAGTTTTTACTTTCTCGACCCCGTAGTACGCTACTAGTTTTTACTTTCTCGACCCCGTAGTACGCTACTAGTTTTTACTTTCTCGACCCCGTAGTACGCTACTAGTTTTTACTTTCTCGACCCCGTAGTACGCTACTAGTTTTTACTTTCTCGACCCCGTAGTACGCTACTAGTTTTTACTTTCTCGACCCCGTAGTACGCTACTAGTTTTTACTTTCTCGACCCCGTAGTACGCTACTAGTTTTTACTTTCTCGACCCCGTAGTACGCTACTAGTTTTTACTTTCTCGACCCCGTAGTACGCTACTAGTTTTTACTTTCTCGACCCCGTAGTACGCTACTAGTTTTTACTTTCTCGACCCCGTAGTACGCTACTAGTTTTTACTTTCTCGACCCCGTAGTACGCTACTAGTTTTTACTTTCTCGACCCCGTAGTACGCTACTAGTTTTTACTTTCTCGACCCCGTAGTACGCTACTAGTTTTTACTTTCTCGACCCCGTAGTACGCTACTAGTTTTTACTTTCTCGACCCCGTAGTACGCTACTAGTTTTTACTTTCTCGACCCCGTAGTACGCTACTAGTTTTTACTTTCTCGACCCCGTAGTACGCTACTAGTTTTTACTTTCTCGACCCCGTAGTACGCTACTAGTTTTTACTTTCTCGACCCCGTAGTACGCTACTAGTTTTTACTTTCTCGACCCCGTAGTACGCTACTAGTTTTTACTTTCTCGACCCCGTAGTACGCTACTAGTTTTTACTTTCTCGACCCCGTAGTACGCTACTAGTTTTTACTTTCTCGACCCCGTAGTACGCTACTAGTTTTTACTTTCTCGACCCCGTAGTACGCTACTAGTTTTTACTTTCTCGACCCCGTAGTACGCTACTAGTTTTTACTTTCTCGACCCCGTAGTACGCTACTAGTTTTTACTTTCTCGACCCCGTAGTACGCTACTAGTTTTTACTTTCTCGACCCCGTAGTACGCTACTAGTTTTTACTTTCTCGACCCCGTAGTACGCTACTAGTTTTTACTTTCTCGACCCCGTAGTACGCTACTAGTTTTTACTTTCTCGACCCCGTAGTACGCTACTAGTTTTTACTTTCTCGACCCCGTAGTACGCTACTAGTTTTTACTTTCTCGACCCCGTAGTACGCTACTAGTTTTTACTTTCTCGACCCCGTAGTACGCTACTAGTTTTTACTTTCTCGACCCCGTAGTACGCTACTAGTTTTTCCAATTTTCGTGAAAATGTGTTCTATATACCGTAAAACCGAATATCTCAATTCCGTCCGTCCGTGCGTGCGTGCGTCTGTCCGTCACGCTCGGCTCTGGAGGCTATATTTTTAGTCCGATTGGGACCAAACTTGGTACTTAAGAATTTTAAATTATTTCATAGAGGGATCATCAAAATTTTCAAAAGAGTAGCTGTCATACAACAAAAATGGAATTTTGTTTTTTTCAAAAACGGCTCTAACGATTTTGGTGAAACTGCATCTCCGAGTTACTTATGTTTATCTATTACATGGGTGTTCCATTGGTCAAGAAAAAACCGTGTTTGTATGGTTCTCCTACAAACGAAATTGAAACCTGCGATTTACTCACAAATATTGTACATATTTGGTCATGCAATATGAATTCATTAAACAATTTTATTAAAATTATTTTTGTATGAAAAAAACTGACAAAAAGTGCGGGCTGCCTGCCGTACAATAGGGATGACGACAGCATCAGAAATTAATTATAAACTCTTGATCACTAAATTGCCCTCCTACTTAAACTTCGGAAAACTTTACTCGTTTTGTTTTCCATCAAGTCTTCCATTTTTAATTCACCAAAATCACAATTTGAGTACATATATGACGCTGCTAAACTATAATGTTACGCCTAGGTATTTCTAACATTTTTAGAACAAAATGTCGTTTTTGACAGATGATAAAAAGTAACTCAGATAACTAGCATTCGTCATCCCTATTAATTTTTATTTTATTGACATACCTGTTATCTGTGGCGTTGGGTATGGGAGTTGGTGGAGTTGTATGTTTAACCAAAGTAACTAAGTAAGTATCCGTGATTTGGGGAACAATCCTGTGGCGTCGTAATAAAAAATGTTCATACATAACGATATACCAATTTCAGGCTTCAGAATGCTATTACTTATCGGGAACCTCCTGACATTGACAGTTGTTCAACTGGTTGTCTTTTTCTATCAAACTCTTTCTTTATCCTTCTAAAATCCTGAGTGTATTAACCTGACAGTTTTGGAACACACCCAAAAACACCTATAGTTCAAACTTACCATATGCCTGTTATTATCTCTGGCCACTTTCGCGTTATGCTCCGCCAACTCGTGGGTGGGGGCGCCCTTGATCCTGTAGTGCTTGGCGCACGCCAGGATGGGCCCGTGCGGGTCCAGCGCCTTGTAGCGCGTGAGCACGGACGTGGCGCCGCCGGGGAACGCGCGCTCGAGGGTGCTCTGCGCCGCGGCGGAGAGCGAGCCGGCGGTCGGTTGTTTGCGACTTTAACAAACATGTTACAACTTATGGTGTTGACAGGAATAGCGGCCCTCACGCGGCAAATTTTATCCAGATACTTCGGAAACTATGTCAGGCAATTAGTAGTCTATGTTATTTCCCACACCCTCAATTATTTCCGTACAAAACATCACAAAGCGTGGAAATTAGATTTCTCCCGATCCCTCGGGAACTGTATCGGGATATTCTGATTAATAGTCTATATTACTTCCTACCCCTTCAACTATGACGACGTGCGCGAGCGTAGAAATGAGTTTCCTCTAGATTCCTCGGGATATATGTCGGGCTATGTTTATCATCATATCAGCCGAAAAACGTCCACTGCTGGACAAAGGCCTCCCCCCAAAGATTTCCACGACGACCGGTACTGCGCTGCCCGCATCCGGCGGCTTCCTACGATCTTCACCTAGTCATCCACCGCGGTACGTTTTCAGGTGCGCGGTCGCCACTCGAGAACTTTACTGCCCCACCGAGCTATGTGCCCTGCCCAGTACTGCTCACTGCCACTTCAGTTTAGCGATTCTGTTAGCTATGTCGGTTACATTGGTTCTCCTGCGGATATCCTAATTTCTGATTCGATCGCGTAGGGAAATTCCAAGCATAGCTCGCTCCATTGCCATTTGGGTGACCTTTAGCCTTCTTATGAGGCCCACAGTAATCGAAGATGTCTCAGTTCCGTATGTCATCACTGGCAACACACACTGGTCAAAAGGCTCATCAATTGTGGATTAAAAAAATCAAAAGCCAAAAGTCGTCCACTGCTGGACATAGGCCTCCTCAGCGTTGGTGTCGTTAACCTTGGCAGGCGGGTTGGCGGTCGCAGTGTGCAGTGTACACATCACGCGAAAAGGGCGTTGCTGCCCAAATTCTCTAGTCGCCTCTTACGACTCCCTCGAGAAGAGATGGGGTGGTGCTATTCTAGCGCCGCCGCACCACAGGCCAATACTACGCCGACGATTATAACAATATAGCTAAATTTCAAATATGTAGACACGAAAAATGTACAGTTGAAGGAAAGCGATAAGTACGCGTGAAACTAACTCGGAAGGGAAAAGATGGAATCAAGTTTGGAAATAAAATCGTCAAACTACCAATTATGCTGTTAACATTGATGTTTTAGCGGCATTGCTGGACAAAGATCGCCCCCAAGGATTTCCACAACGAACGGTCCTGCGCTGCCTGCATCTAGCGACGACCTTCACCAGAATGCGGTTCACCGAGTGGAAGGCGTTCCTATGCTACGTCTTTCAGTCTGCGTTCGCCACTCGAGAACATTAGTACCCCAACGGCAATCTGTTCTATTTGAAGACCTTTCCTTTTTTTAGTTTATATTAATGATCTACCATTCATGGTTGAATCACTGTCAAAAATTGTGTTGTTTGCGGATGATACATCACTAGTTTTTTTAAGGTTGACAGAAAAACTGATATGTCTGACGAAGTAAACGACACTCTTTCAAAAGTATACAATTGGTTTACTATAAATAACTTTAGAGGCATTTAGCGGCATTCGTAGTTTGGTAACTCACGGCAGTGTGGTGAGATGGTGGTGCGGGCGGGCGGGGGGCGCGGTGGTGGGCAGCGCGGGCAGCGGGCGCTCGGGCGCGGCGTGCGCGACGTCCCCGCGCGCCGACACGCACACGCCCCACGGGTTCGCCCACAGCACCGGGTGCGCCGCCTCCGACCACTGGTGCCGGTACAGGCTACAGTCCTACCACACAGATTTAATGTCAACTCAACATTTGGGATATATTGACCTTTACAATTTATCTAATTGTATCATCGAGGGCGTCGGTGGCGCAACGGCAAGGGCCGTTACCTCCTATCCGGGAGGTCGTGGTTCGAGTCCTGTCACGTACCAATGTGTTTTCGAATTTCGATCTCATATGTACGTTTATCCGACGTTCTTACGGTGAAGGAAAACATCGTGAGGAAACCTGCACACATCTGCGAAGAAACTCGAAGGTTGTATGTGAAGTCGACCAACCCGCACTGGACCCGCGTGGTCGATTAAGGCCTGATCGCCCTAATTCAGGGTAGGCTCGAGACCCTCGGTGGGGACGTATATGAGCTGATATGATGAGATTACGGTAGTGTGAGTAGGAACGTCGCTTCTCGTTCCCCGCTCGTGGCAGGTTGCCCCTGTCTGCGTGCTCTAGCCCGAATGTGGAGATGCTAAGCTCGCTAAGGGCGCAGGCGATGGGAACGCTTCGCGCGCGCGCAAGTAGCGGTCGCGGCATGTGCACTGTACAGGGTGGTAACACTCGATACGCACATATTGTTCCGCCCGGATAAACGAGATTGTGCAGAACAATCAAACAATGATCGTTTTTTATTTATCCGCACGAGTAAAATAATTATACTTATTGATTTCAATCAAAAGACCTCAACGAGAGCGACATGAAAATTATTTTTCTTATTTAGTTCGTGATCCTCAGCACGAGTATGTATGACTTATATTTTTATAATCTGATTTTTTACTTTAAAATCACTGCTACAATGACGCCAAGTCTGACGCTTTTATCTGATACAGCAGTTTTAACAATAGAGCAAAGACAAAAAACATGTTTGTTATAAGTTATAACAGAGCAAAGACAAAAAATATTAACAAAAATATTAAAAAAAACTTACGCATGCGTACGTGTGCTTAGCTAAATTAAATATGGCGCAATTTTCGTAAACTGATTTGTGTTGTTTTGAATACAAACAAAATTAATATAAGTGTAATAAAAAATATACTTAAGTGTATGTATAAGAAAAAACAAAGTGAGATTACTCTCTGGACATTCAAAATGAGCCAAAAGTCGCGTAAAATTAACTTTGGTTGCCGAAACCTTGATGTATGTATTTTGTTCTTCTGACACGGTAGTTTTTTATTTTAACAGTTTTCTCACAATTGTATTGAAAAATGATGTATGATACATGGGTGTAAAAGAAAATAACAAACTCGTGACGATGGCAAACCCTCGCCTGCGGCTCGGGCTCACAAATGTCACTCGTTTGTTATTGACCTTTTTACTACTCTTGTATCATAAATAACTATTATGATACAAGGGTGGTAAAAAAGTAAATAAGAAACGAGTGATTTTGTAAGCCCGAGCCGTAGGCGAGGGTTTACCATCGTCACGTGTTTGTCATTTCTTTTTACACCCATGTATTATACGACATGTTTCAGTAAATTTGTAAGAAAAAAGGTTAAATAAAAAAATGACCGTGACAGAAAAACAAAATACATGAGTACATATCTATAAGGTTTCGGCAATCGCGGCTCATTTTAAATGTCCGGGGAAAAATCTCACTTTGTTTTTTCCTATACATACACATAAGTACAGTTTTTATTACACGTATATCAACTACTCGTAATTTTATTCGTATTCACAACTAAAACAAATCAATTCAGTCTTAGAAAAATTGCGCCATATTTAATTTAGATAGGCACACGTACCATGCGTCAATTTTTTTTTATATTACTATAAATAGATTACAATAAGGCTTGAGATACTATTAATGTAAGCATTAAAACCTACTTGGAAAAGATGACATATTTCTTGGTGTAACCTATGCGCTTCATTCATATTTATTCTCTTTTCTTCACAAAGACATAACACAAAGAGAATTTAATCAGCTAGCGTTATGTACTAATCTCACGGGGGAAAAACCTATCTTTTTTAAAATTCTCCTTTCAAAAATCTTAAAGAATTTTCTGTATCTTTGGTTTTTATTTTTTTTTATTTGCTAGAAATGTCTTGTTTCTTAGAGCTACAAATTAAAAAAGTGGCAAAGTAAAAAGCACCAGTGCGGTAAAATCAATTTTGCGCACAGTAAACTAGCATATAAAGTACCACTTTTCAAGCAACTGTAATGAAAATGAATAAATTGAATAGTGCCGTCGCCTAATGGTTCTTATTTTGGTTTCGTTTCTTATTTAGTTACTTTCACAGAATATTACATAGTCGACGAGGAATCAATCCTCGAAAGTTTCCTCCTCCGTGGCGCACTCACCCGGCTGGTGGACAGGAAGGCGTGGGGAGACGCCAGCCAGGCGATGGCGGTGGTGACGTCGCGGTGCTCCGCGAATGTGGCCAGCGGCACGTGCGGGCGGCGCACGTCCCACACGTGGACCGCGCAGTCCAGCACCAGGGCGCACGACGCCACTTGGTACCTGGTAACACGAAACAAAACTTCTTTTAGAAACCCAAACCAGGACCTCAGAACAAAACAACAGAAAACTTGATGAAATAACAACAAACAGACTATTAGCTGTTCTAATTTTTAAAGTTACTCTTTTTGAAAACATGAAAGAGACAAAAACAATGGCTTATGTTTAACTGAACACCAGTTATAGTAAAATAACATCAAAAATCACTTTACTGCCAAAAACAGTAAATGAACACCAAAATTTTAACCACATTTTAATTTGTAGCGCGTAGGGTGTAGCGTTTCTTCTTCTGCGCAGCATTCTGTAACCCATGGGGGAAGTCTTTGAATGTATAATCAATCAAACCTGACCGAACCTAATATCGCTCGCTTCGCTCGCTCATTTAGTTTTTTTTAAACCTATTATTGCCAACTCCTTTTTCGTTGTATGGGATTTGTAGCGCGTAGCGTGTAGCGTTTCTTCTTCTGCGCAGCATCCTGCTACCCATGGGAGGGAGGCTCTTTGACTGCATAATCGATCAAACCTGACCGAACCTAATATCGCTCGCTTCGTTCGCTCATTTAGTTTTTTTTAGAAAAACCTTTTTTTTTTCCAACTCCTTTTTCGTTGTGTGGTTTATTTAAGCAGAAATAGCACAATAAATTGCTCGCTAAGATTTGGTGCTCATTTAGTGTTTGAATACATTTTTTGGGTAAGAGAGCTTAGGGTATCAAAGTATTTTTGGTGGTCATTATATTTAATCCTAAAAACAATCCCATTGTTTCTATATGATTGTGAACGCATCACAGGTTTGGACATGGTGGTTTTAAAAAGCGTTCACTTACAACGAACAACTCCGTAACTGGTAGTATTGTTATGTAGAAACGATGTGATCCTACATGTCAGAGCAAAGGCAGATATCTTGCGCAGGCAAGGTGGCATGCCTGGAGTCCGGCTGTGGACCAACAGTTGATGGTTGGCAGCGCAGGACTGGACGTTGTGGAAATCCTTAAGGGATGGATGCTTTTGTCTAGCCGTGGACGTCTATCAGATGATGTGATGACTAAGATAACGAGCACAAACAAAAAGTCTAGGAATGGTAAGGTAACCCTAAAACCGTGTTTCTTTATTTCCTCCCACGCAATGTAGCGCGCGCGCACAGTGAGTGTGCCACAGGAGTGTCCGGCCCACAGACTTATGAATCCACTGCTGCTTTTTAAAAATACCATAAACTATTAAAGTATTACTCAACTCTACCACTGCGTGCATCTGAAAGACTTAACGTGCTCCGAGGCATTATGAATAACTAAATCTCCACATTAAATTTAGATATGTCACAGACATCTGATTAAGCCCGTCGATTGAATGGCGACATTCAACTGAATGACTAGGCCGAACGTTGATTGAACAAGCGTCACTCAACGTTCAACTAGTTGTAAGTTAGCCCGAACGTTGATTGAACAATAGGGTAGTGTAGTGTGTAGCTCGTAGCGTGTAGCGTTTCTTGTTCCGCGCAGCATTCTGCTACCCATGGGGGGCAGCCTCGCTTCAATCAATCAAACCTAACTGAATCTAAATCGCTCGCTTCGCTCGCTAATTTACAGTTCTTTTAGAAAAAACTATTTTTTGCCAATATTTGGATTTGAAGCGTGTAGCTACTGTAGGGTGTAGTTATTAATTGTGGATTTAAAAAAATCTACTGAGTCATCATATCTGCACATATACGTCCCCAACTAGGAGCTCGAGCCTACCATGAATTGGGGCGATCGGACTTTGGGCAACCACGCGGGGCCAATGCGGACATGGTCGACTTCACAAACAACCTGCGAGTTTCTCCTCAGGCGTGTGCAGGTTTCCTCACGATGTTTTCCTTCACCCTGAGAGCGTCGGAAAAATCTAAATTTAAAATTACATTGGTACGTGGCAGGATTCGAACCACGAACTCCCGGACAGGAGACGGCGGCCCTAGCCGTTACGCCACCGACGCTCTACTTTATATAAAAATCTACTGAGTAAAAAAACTGTAAATGAGCGAGCGAAGCGAATGAGAATATTAGGTTCGGTCAGGTTTGATTCATTATACAGTCAAAGAGCAAGAAGTAATCATCGGTTTTATTCGGAGTTTTGTAGTACGTCTTGGCCAGTTGTCCTATAGTCATTTAATTTAATGTCGCCCTTAAACGGGCCAGTCTTTCAACCAAATGGCAGATTTAACCTGATGGCTACGACAGATATACATACTTTGCATTGGCCCAAATACTTTGAAACGTGTACACAATAATGACTTCTTAATCTCAAACAACTGAATTAATCTTGTAATATCACTTTTTAACTGTATTTATTGCAAAACACAGATTTAGCTATTTTTTTCTCTTTATGTTTGATTGTTGTAAAATAAAATAGAAAAACGTTTATTTTATTCCCAGAAACACAACACAATAAGAATAGAAACTAAAAAAAACAATAATAAAAAAAGGTTACAAAACATGTATTACTTATCAGACTAGTACTGTGCTGTGTCCAGGAAACAGTACTGTTCTTTTTGACGTTACTGTACGTCTACCTAGCTTTTTCGCTAACTAAAGGCGGAAACTTTGTAATATCCCATGCTTATTAGCTACTTACTATATTATGTAACCTCGTCTTTCTTAAAAAAATAAAGAAATTCCAGTGGATAAATATTCAAAATGATGTTTTGATTGAGCTCCGTCAGTGTTCGCGAGCCTGTCCCTTACACCCTGTATACATATTGAACATCCAGACACGGAGCAAACAAACCTGATCGTCACACGAATGTCTGCCCTGGGTGGGGATCTCGTCCACGCCCTGCCCAGCAGGCACAATAGCCGACCACTGGACCATCGGACCAGTCAGCAGTGAAGGGTACGTTATGTTTCAAATAGCTTACTTACTTCTTCTGTGGACGCCACTTGACGTGTCCCACGGAGGCTATGGTGTATATTGTGTGCTCCAGGGTCGGTTTCGCTTGCAGGTCCCACACCTGCAACAAGTTCACCGTTCTGTCTATATCGGACGGCTTTGAGTCCCGTTACAGTGGGAAAAGATATATCCTTACTAATATTATAAATGTGAAACTGTGTTTGTTTGTTACCTTTTTACGCTGCAACGCCTTTACCAATCTTAATGAAATATGGCATGCAGATAGCCTGTGTCACGAGGAAGGACATAGGCTACTTTTTATCCCGTGAAAATAGCATAGCCCGATGCAGTTTCTAAGGGAACTCAAAATATACTCTTTTTTGGTTAATTTCTTTATATAGGGTGACCTCAAATTAGTTCTTGATAGCAAAGGATATGAATGTACTCGTGATTACAAACAACTTTCCCAAAGAAACTATATGTGAAATATGAAAAAAAAAATTTCGCCCTCGATACATAATTAGTTACCAAATCGGCAAAAATGTATCAAGGACCAAAATTTTTTTTTCATATTTGACATATAGTTTCTTTGGGAAAGTTGTTTGTAATCACGAGTACATTCATATCCTTTGCTATCAAGAACTAATTAAAAGTCACCCTATATATATACTCAAAATATACTCTTTTTTGGTTAATTTCTTTAACATCGCAACGGAACAATGGATTGTGTATTTTTTTTGCACAGAAATGGTTGAGGGGGTGGGAAATGACATGATATAAGCATATCCTGACATAGTTCTCGAGGGATCTGGAGAAAATTCACGTCCACGTTCGCGAGCCGCTTGAGACAGTCATAAAAACGAGGTCCACGCGGGCGAAGCCGCGGGTAAAAGCTAGTATTACAATACATATAGGGTCAGGGCTCCCGCCCAAAGTTCACAACTTTAAATAACAATGGACAGTGCTGTTGTGAAGTTTGGGCGGGGGTCCAAGCACTGTCTATTGTTATTTAAAGTTGTGAGTTTGGGCGGGGGTCCTAGCCCTGTCTATTGTTATTTAAAGTTGTGAGTTTGGGCGGGGGTTCTATCCCTGTCTATTGTTATTTAAAGTTGTGAGTTTAGGGGGGTGTCCTAGCCCTGTCTATTGTTATTTAAAGTTGTGAAGTTTCGGCGGGGGTCCTAGCACTGTCTATTGTTATTTAAAGTTGTGAGTTTGGGCGGGGGTCCTAGCCCGGTCTATTGTTATTTAAAGTTGTGAGTTTGGGCGGGGGTCCTAGCCCTGTCTATTGTTATTTAAAGTTGTGAGTTTGGGGGGGGGGGTCCTATCCCTGTCTATTGTTATTATTCAAAGTTGTGAGTTTGGGCGGGGGTCCTAGCCCTGTCTATTATTATTTAAAGTTGTGAAGTTTCGGCGGGGGTCCTAGCACTGTCTATTGTTATTTAAAGTTGTGAGTTTGGGCGGGGGTCCTAGCCCTGTCTATTATTATATAAAGTTGTGAAGTTTCGGCGGGGGTCCTAGCACTGTCTATTGTTATTTAAAGATGTGAGTTTGGGCGGGGGTCCTAGCCCTATTGTTATTTAAAGTTGTGAGTTTGGGCGGGGGTCCTAGCCCTGTCTATTGTTATTTAAAGTTGTGAAGTTTCGGCGGGGGTCCTAGCACTGTCTTTGTTATTTAAAGTTGTGAGTTTGGGCGGGGGTCCTATCCCTGTCTATTGTTATTTAAAGTTGTGAAGTTTCGGCGGGGGTCCTAGCACTGTCTTTGTTATTTAAAGTTGTGAGTTTGGGCGGGGGTCCTATCCCTGTCTATTGTTATTTAAAGTTGTGAGTTTGGGCGGGTGTCCTAGCCCTGTCTATTGTTTTTTAAAGTTGTGAGTTTGGGCGGGGGTCCTAGCCATGTCTATTGTTATTTAAAGTTGTTAAGTTTGGGCGGGGGTCTAAGCCCGCTGTCTATTGTTATTTAAAGTTGTGAAGTTTGGGCGGGAGCCCTAGCACTTTCTATTGTTATTTAAAGTTGTGAAGTTTGGGCGGGGGCCCTAGCACTTTCTATTGTTATTTAAAGTTGTTAAGTTTGGGCGGGGGCTCTAGCACAACTTTCTATTGTTATTTAAAGTTATGAAGTTTGGGCGGGGGCCCTAGCACTTTCTATTGTTATTTAAAGTTGTATATTTGGGCAAAGGTCTAAGCCCGCTGTCTATTGTTGTTTAAAGTTGTGAAGTTTGGGCGGGGATCTAAGCCCGCTGTCTGTTGTTATTTAAAGTTGTGAAGTTTGGGCGGGGGTCTAGGCCCGCTGTCTATTGTTATTTAAAGTTGTGAAGTTTGGGCGGGGGCTCTAGCACAACTTTCTATTGTTATTTAAAGTTATGAAGTTTGGGCGGGGGCCCTAGCACTTTCTATTGTTATTTAAAGTTGTATATTTGGGCAAAGGTCTAAGCCCGCTGTCTATTGTTGTTTAAAGTTGTGAAGTTTGGGCGGGGATCTAAGCCCGCTGTCTGTTGTTATTTAAAGTTGTGAAGTTTGGGCGGGGGTCTAGGCCCGCTGTCTATTGTTATTTAAAGTTGTGAAGTTTGGGCGGGGGCCCCAGCCCTGTCTATTGTTATTTAAAGTTGTTAAGTTTGGGCGGGGGTCTAAGCCCGCTGTCTATTGTTATTTAAAGTTGTGAAGTTTGGGCGGGAGCCCTAGCACTTTCTATTGTTATTTAAAGTTGTAAAGTTTGGGCAGGGGTCTAAGCGCGCTGTCTATTGTTATTTTAAGTTGTGAGTTTGGGCGGGGGTCCTAGCCCTGTCTATTATTATTTAAAGTTGTTAAGTTTGGGCGGGGGTCTAAGCCCGCTGTCTATTGTTATTTAAAGTTGTGAAGTTTGGGCGGGAGCCCTAGCACTTTCTATTGTTATTTAAAGTTGTAAAGTTTGGGCAGGGGTCTAAGCGCGCTGTCTATTGTTATTTAAAGTTGTGAGTTTGGGCGGGGGTCCTAGCCCTGTCTATTGTTATTTAAAGTTGTTAAGTTTCGGCGGGGGTCCTAGCACTGTCTATTGTTATTTAAAGTTGTGAGTTTGGGCGGGGGTCCTAGCCCTGTCTATTGTTATTTAAAGTTGTTAAGTTAGGGCGGGGGTCTAAGCCCGCTGTCTATTGTTATTTAAAGTTGTGAAGTTTGGGCGGGAGCCCTAGCACTTTCTTTTGTTATTTAAAGTTGTAAAGTTTGGGCAGGGGTCTAAGCGCGCTGTCTATTGTTATTTTAAGTTGTGAAGTTTGTCGGGGGCCCTAGCACTTTCTATTGTTATTTAAAGTTGTGAAGTTTGGGCGGGGGCCCTAGCACTTTCTATTGTTATTTAAAGTTGTTAAGTTTGGGCGGGGGCTCTAGCACAACTTTCTATTGTTATTTAAAGTTATGAAGTTTGGGCGGGGGCCCTAGCACTTTCTATTGTTATTTAAAGTTGTATATTTGGGCGGGGATCTAAGCCCGCTGTCTATTGTTGTTTAAAGTTGTGAAGTTTGGGCGGGGGCCCTAGCACTTTCTATTGTTATTTAAAGTTGTATATTTGGGCGGGGATCTAAGCCCGCTGTCTATTGTTATTTAAAGTTGTGAAGTTTGGGCGGGGATCTAAGCCCGCTGTCTATTGTTATTTAAAGTTGTGAAGTTTGGGCGGGGGTCTAGGCCCGCTGTCTATTGTTATTTAAAGTTGTGAAGTTTGGGCGGGGGCCCTAGCACTTTCTATTGTTATTTAAAGTTGTATATTTGGGCGGGGGTCTAAGCCCGCTGTCTATTGTTATTTAAAGTTGTGAAGTTTGGGCGGGGGTCTAGGCCCGCTGTCTATTGTTATTTAAAGTTGTGAAGTTTCGGCGGGGGTCCTAGCCCTGTCTATTGTTATTTATAGTTGTGAAGTTTGGGCGGCGGTCCTAACACTGGGCTTGCGTGGTCGACTAATGCCCGATCGCCCTAATTCAGGGTAGGCTCAGGCCCTTCGGTGGGGACGTATATGAACTGATATGATGATAAATCAATCAGGCCAGCTTATCGACCAAATTTTTGCATTTTTGTATAGAGGGTCCTCTTTTTAGGGTTCCGAAGTCAACAAAGAACCCTTATAGTTTCGCCATGTTTGTCTGTCCGTGGCTTAGCTCAGAGACTATTAGTAATAGAAAGCTGTAATAAGGCATTGGTATACATATTAATCACGCCGACAAAGTGATACAATAAAATCTTGAAAAAAAAATGTTTTAGGGTACTTCCCCTACATGTAAAGAGGGGGTATTTTTATTTTCATTGTTGTACCCTGTGGTGTGGCGTATTTATAAATAGGTTTTCCAAAACTATTGAAGGTTCGCTACGACTAGTTTTCGATTCAGGGATCGGTTTGCGAAATATTAGGCTTTAAATTGGATTTGTAAATAGTTCATAGATTTTCCATACAAAATGTTCTATTACCAATTGCAAATATAATTTTGTTTTTTAAAATATACATTTATTTTTAAAAAAGACTACAGAACCATACTTTGCGCGAGTCGGACTCGTACTTGGCCTGTTTTTTTATTATGACTCGGTTCCTTGGAGAAAGTTTTTCAGTATGATGAATGGAACCCCCAGTTCTGCATCAACTTTTTACACCCTGTATATGAACCCATACCCAAAATAAACAGTAACGAGTTCGCTGATATATTCGTAAATAAATTGCGAACTGGAGCCTCGACCTCTCGGGTAAGCTAAATATACAGGGTGATTTGTAATGTCACGTATTCCCGTTAAGGGGTGATAGATAAGGTCAAAAGCAATCAATTTTGTCCTATAATGTGCTATCCGAAAGTTAACCGTTTTCGAGTTATTTCAAATTTACTTTTTTTATTTTAAATTCCGGTTTCAGATGGTTAAAATTTGAATAAAAAAAAACTACGTGCCTGATTTTGAGTTTCTTGCTATCATCGTATAGCGGACATTCCAATAGTTCATAATAAGTGATAAAATCTTGAAAAGCTTCAAACGTTTTCAAATTACGCTTTTTAAATTTATCAGTTTCCTATTTTTTTCAATTTTTTTCGATAATAAAGGCAATTTTCTGTAAAAAATCTCCTAGTAATTAAATGTGCAAAGTACTTTAATAACATCTTTAACTAACTAGCTTTCATTAGAGGTATTAAACTTAGTAGTATCTCAAGTACAAGAGAAAAAACGTTGAGACCCACAGAGGCCGGATTTTTAAAAGGAATTTTTATTACCTGTTTTAAGTAGGTAAGTCCTTACTGTCCTCAAAGGATTTGCATTTCATGGAATTTCTTTTTATTTATGGCAATCGGCTCGAATAGGGAGCGAGAGAGAAGAGCTGACTTAGTGAAGGAGTGAGTGAGAGAGAGAGAGAGAGCTGTTATTATTAATTGTAGCTACGCCGCCGCCGTCCCCACACGCCAAGCGAAAATTAGGTTTAGTTGGTATCAACTACTTCGTACGCGCACACGTATTACGCACTAATTATCATTTACTAGCATTTTTGAGTTAACTTCGAGTTTTTGTTGGTTTATTATCATGGCAGACGCAGAAGATCCGCCAGGACCTTGGCATCCCGAGCACGGACGTACTTTTACAAATGAAGAATACGCAGACATAATGTTCTGTTATGGATATTGTAACGGAGATTCTGCAGCTGCATTATTATGTGTGGGGTCACATGAAAGCCCTGGTTTACGATGTGTCGCCCGTACTAACGCGCGATGAATTAATTAGGAGAATAATCAGTGCAGCTGACCAAATTAAAAGCAGCTTATCAACTAGAGTCACCAAAAGTGAATTACGTAAGAGAATGCGGGTGTGTATTCGTAACAGGGGATTACAATTTGAGCAGAATTTGTGAACTAATAAAAGAGTTTAATTAAAATAAAAGCCTTTTATTTATCGTACGTAATTATTTTTCGAACATTAATTTCTTTACCTACTCATCATTTTTTTTTAATTTCTGTCTTTGTACTTGGAGTTATTTGTAACTTTTTACCTCAAATGAAAGCTAGTTAGTTAGAGATGTTATTAACGTACATTGCACATTTAATTACTAGGAGATTTTTTACAGAAAATTGCCTTTATTATCGAAAAAAATTGAAAAAAATAGGAAACTGATAAATTTAAAAAGCGTAATTTGAAAACGTTTGAAGCTTTTCAAGATTTTATCACTTATTATGAACTATTGGAATGTCCGCTATACGACGATAGCAAGAAACTCAAAATCAGGCACGTAGTTTTTTTAAATTCAAATTTTAACCATCTGAAACCGGAATTTAAAATAAAAAAAGTAAATTTGAAATAACTCGAAAACGGTTAACTTTCGGATAGCACATTATAGGACAAAATTGATTGCTTTTGACCTTATCTATCACCCCTTAACGGGAATACGTGACATTACAAATCACCCTGTATAATTTGGGTCAATTGATTCAGACTCGTCCGCTAATCGAATTTTGATAACGCCAAGCATATATACATATTAATTTAAACCACTAGTCATAAATTAATTATTAATTTAGTCCTGCGTCGAAGGAAATTAGTTTATTAGTGAGTTAAAACGTAACGTATTTTATAATTTTCTGCTAATAACTTGGGGAACCTCAGTGGATGGGAGGCGTTAGCGCAACGAGCAATTCTGAGCGCTTGAGATAAAACTTAGGTAATAGACAAAATGGCAGACGTGTCCGATACACTGACCGACATTATGTATCTCGTGTTGATAACCTTTCGCATACATTACTATCAGTGTGTGTACACGATGTGTCTGTTAGTAATGTAACTATAAACCGTGGCGTATGGTTCCCGGCTTATAATAGGGCCATTCTATTTCTTCCAATAGGTGTCGTAAGAGCCGACTAAGGGACTCAAACCGGAGGATGGGCACGGGCAGTCTTTACGTGACTTGCAGTCAATCTGCAACAACACTGCGATCGCCAAGCGTGGCGATTACGGCAACACCCCCCAATGATCGACACAAACAAAAAACGGCCCCTAGTCCCCGGCGGCCCCGCTATTCCTGGCTCCGGTAGCGGTCAAGGTAACGGCGGGGCATGGGGTGCGAAGAATCCCCGACAGATGCCAGGCTACCAAAACAAAAGACCTCTGGCCCTGGCAACCTACAACACGCGCACACTGCGAACCGACGTAAAGATGACAGAACTCGAGGAAGCATTGAGCAGGTTACGATGGCACATCGTAGGATTGTGTGAAGTCCGAAAGGACACTATAATCCTAAAATCCGAAAACCTGCTCTATTTCCGGGAGGGCGACCTACTGTCCGAGGTTGGTGTCGGGTTTCTAGTCCACAAGTGCCTCATTAACAATGTGGTCCGGATCGAGTGTTTCGACGAGAGTAGCGTTTAAAAAAATCACAGTAAATGGCGTTGAATGCATAGATTACAGGAAAAACTATGACAAAAATCTAAAGTCTTTCCATTTCCACAGGAATAATGAAATTTCCATTGCGAAGGATATGCTTGTCCATGGAGCAAAATCAACTGTAATACATACAGTCGATTCAGATGTCCTCATCATCGCCATATCCTATTATTTCTCCCTTTAACAGCTGGGTCTTATACAGACTTATACAGGAAAACCCCACAGGTACATACCTGCGCATGATTTGGCACAGCCTTTGGGTGTAAATAGAGCAGAAGGTATGAGAGGGTACCATGCTTTCACAGGATAGGACACCGTGTTCGCCTTTTATTCAAAAGGAAAAACATTGACGTGGATGGCGTGGGCGTGGGAGCGGTGTCTTGAGACCACATCTGCTTTTCGGGCACTGTCTCATCCACTGACAGAAGACATAACGACCAGTTTAGAAAAATATGTCATTATGCTGTACTGTGGCGAAACATACATCCTGTCAGTGAATTTAGCCCGCAAGTATTTGTTTACAAAAAACAAATCGCTACAAAATATCCCCCCTACAGGAGATGCTCCGAGGATGCATTCACTAAGGCAGCCTATCAAGCTGGTCACGTGTGTGAACAAGCATTACATTCCACAGGCGACATTCCCTCCCTAAAAGACTGGGGATGGATTGAAATTGAAGGGCAATGGTAGCCAATATGGACAACCCAGCCATTTCATTTCCTTCTTTCTCTAGATGTATCGTCGCTTTACTGCTTCTATAGTTAGTTGTAGACATCTTTTATTAATCTTATGTATTTTGCTTCTATTTCCTTGTTGTTAAGGGCTTCCCATATTGCATTGTGTTCTAAAGAATCGAACGCTTTACAGTCTATGAGGCAGCAGTACAGGACGACATAGTAAAAATAGTGGGAAGGAAGAACCTGGGCAAGGAATACTCAAGATCGCAACTAATGGAGTTTGAGGAGGCCTATGCCAGATGGCAAACGGACACTGAAACGAAAAATTAAAAACAAAAAAAAATATTTAAAAAAGTTATAATAAAGACCGAATAAAGGCTTAATATAAAAATGAGTCCTGTAACCTAAACCTCGATGCCAAATTTCAAGTTTCTAAGTCACCTGGAAGTGGTCTATAATTTTTATTGGTGATTGAGTCAGTGAATCAGTGAGTGAGTCATAAAAAAATTTCGAACGTCAATATCTCAGAAATGGTAAAAAACTTATTTATAATAAACGAACTCGTGTAAAGTAGGGTTCCGTAGTCTTTTAAAAAAATACATATATTTGCGGTTGGTAAAAGAACATTTTGTATGGAAAAACTATGAATTTTTTACAGATTCAACGGTACATCTCAAGTTGGCCGACTATTACTCCTAAACTAAGAAAGCCTACTTAGCATTTCGATTGCATGCCAGCTGCAAAATCGAGGTTTGCATGCAGTTCTCCTAGCGCAACTAACGCTTTAACTGCACCCAAACTGCGAATTTGCAGCTGGAATACAGTACGTGTACTATGGACTGATGGCGGTACCTTGATGGTCTTGTCGCGCGAGGCGGTGGCCAGGCGCGGCGTGTCCGGGTGCCAGTCGCACGCGAACACGGGGCCCGAGTGCGCGGTGTACTGCTGCAGGCAGCGCTCATGGCGGCGCACGTCCCACAGCTGCACACCGCCATTCTCGCTGACGGCCGCGAACGTGTGCGCCTGGTGTGGGCTGAACTGCACGTCGCGAATCGACTCAGTGTTGCTGTGGAGGCGAAAGAGAAAGCTTATGGAAGAGCAGTAGCTGTATCTCGCCCGCTACCGCCCGAATAGTGTCGCTGTCGCCGAATAGTTCGCCAGCTGGGCGTTAAAACAAGACGACTGCTTCATAATCTCGCGTCGTGCATGATCGCAAAGTTGCCATGCTAAATAAACTATTAATACTTTTAAGAACTTCTGGTGACAACAGGCGGTAAGTCTAGCTGGATTGTTGTCATCAGTAGCTGGGAAGGTTAAAATCAAAATATGATCGATTTCAAATCGTAAAAACGCGGCAGTCATAAGTAAATGTTAAAACATTATAACTTTTGCACACGATCGAGTGAATCACGGTCTTATCAGTAAAACCGCATTCCTTACCCGCCGAGAACAGTAGGCGATGGCTCGGCCAGATACTAGGCGGGTTTTTCCTAGTCGCCAGCGTAAACCATTCACGACTGCATCAAAATACAACTTATGTAGTAGACCAATGTACAAAGCAAAACATGAACTTTGTGGAAATAATATTATTTCCACAAAGTACATGATGGATGTCCGTCTTTCGTGAAACCAATAAAATAAGAAGTAGGTATCTAAATACATTGCAAGTATGACGGGTAGGTATTGCACATAATTAGACAGAAATATAAATAACAGCAATAATAAAACACCCAATTGAATTAATTATACATAGTAATAAGGCACCAAGCCCGCGTGGTCGCCTAAGGCCAGTTTGCCCCAATACAGGTCAGGCTGGAGCCCCTCGCTGGGGAAGTATATGAGCAGATAGATATTATGATGATAGTAATAAGGTAGTAGGTAAATTAATTCTAAAGTAGGATTATTTATCAGCATAAAATTATTAGAATAACTACAGCATATTATCAGTGTAGCTATCGTTACTTGGATCGCGGTAGAAACCTACTCGCATTTTTGTTGGTTTAGTAAGTAGATACGGAGATTCTTTTTAAAAGTGTGTTTATTGGTAATTTCACGAGTGGGAGGCGGAATGTTGTTCCAACATTTTGTTGCGAGGAATCGGAAACTACCGCGAAAGGCCGATGTTCTATGTTTTGAAGCACATAGTACTTTAGAGCTTGTTCTCACTGAATATCTTTATTAATTTGTAAACCCCCTTCCCTTTTGGTTTCAGGCTGGTACTGCTACCAGCCTGAAACAGTCTCTGCAGACTGTTAGGGACTTTTGTAGATTAAGTTTGCGAAGTTTTACTGGTTGCGCTTCGATGAGCTTCCCTCTGTCCCGGGGACGTAAATCGAACAAAATACAAAATATCAATATTGTCCAACACGCACTTAGCTAAGACTGCTAGGCTAATACTTTTTCAATAAAGTTGCTCGAAAAGCGGTCCTTTATATGCCAGTCAAGTGTGCACAAAATTGATTTTACCGCACAAGTGCTTTAACTTTACCACTTTTTTATTTTTAGACCACATTTTAATCTCTGGCTGTCAATATTTTCAGTCTTGGCCTAACTTCAATAACTTGCTGAATTTCAAGTTCAATTTCGCATACATGCCATGTCTAACTAGCTTGTACGCTAGTAAAAATATGTCATATTTGCCTCTTGGTTGTGAATTTCACATAGCAACCACCCAACTAAATTGAATTTGAACAAGTGTAGTAAGACGTATATACAAGCAAGAGGGAGAACGATATAGTGTTGTTATAGTCATCTTTCTCACACAGAAATCTTACGCATGCGCACTGCGTAGTACGCACGTAATTCATGGTATCGTTGGGGCAACCAAATTCGCGCCATTTACAATGTCAGTGGTACGTATTAGTTTGTGAAAAGTGATTTGCAATGCAATTTATGATTTTACCTGTTTTCTCGCAACTGTATTCAAAAACGTCGTAGTATACATGAATGTAAAAGGTAAATTACAAACTCGTGACCATGGTAACAAAGGAACTCGCTTGTTTTTTTACCTTTTTACCACCCTTGTATCACAAATAACTATTTCACTACTGTTGCTCGAATAGTGGTACTTATATGTCAGTATACTGTGCGCAAAATTATTTTACCGCACACACACATTTCATGCTTTTTACTATGCAGTATTTTTTTATTTTTAGTTCAGAGGAACAAGACATTTCTAGCAAATAAAAAATATGATAAGTAACCAAAGATAATGAATCTTCTTTCGAGACTTTTGAAAGGAGAATTTTAAAAGAGATAGGTTGTTCCTCCAAAAGATTACATAACGCCAGTTGGTTAGATTTTCTTTGCGTTGTATCTTTGTAGTGAAAGAAGAATAAATACTACGGTGGCCTGTGTAAGAAGGAGATAAGATTGATGAAGCGCATAGGTTACGTTACACCTAGGAATAGGTCATATTTTCCAAGGAGGTTTTAATGCTTACAATATTATCCCACCCAAGCTTTAATGTAATCTATTTATAGTAATATAAAAAAAACTTATGCATGCGTATGTGTGCCAGACGCAATTTTCGTAAAACTGTGAAGACGAAGAAGTAATGAATAGTTATTACATGTGTTATAAAAATATTTTATGTGTATACAGAGTGTAAAAAAGTAGGTGTAGGTCCCGTTAACTGAGGCTTCTACTCAACAACAACTTTTGTTCTACGAATTTGCTAAAATCGCAAAAAAAATTGAACTCTTGATCGACCAATTTTGTGCATTTTTGTATGGATGGGGCAATTTTGTTTTTAAGAATTGACCATAGTCAACCCTTCCTTGGTTCCTTGGAGAAAATTGTTTAGTATGATGAGTAGGACCCCCAGTTAACGGGTCCTACACCAATTTTGTTACACCCTGCATACTCGTATAGGAAAAACAAAGAGTGATTACTCCCCCGACATTTAAAATGACACACAAGTCGCGTGTACTTACCCTATTTATGAAAATAAAGAAATTTGAATTTTGAACTTGAAATGACCGTTAGTTGCCGAAATCTTGATAGGTATGTACCCGTGTATTTTGTTTTTCTGTTACGATCCTTTTTTATTTTACCTGTTTTCTCACAACTGTATTGAACAACGTCGTATGATACATGGGTGGAAAAGCAAAATGGTAAACTCGTGATGATGGTAAACCCTCGCCTGCTTTGTTATTTACCTTTTTACCACCCTTGCATCATTAATAACTACTATAGTTAGACATTATATCATACCAGTACACACCTGATGAACGTCCTGGCGACCTCCTTCATGCGCAAGTCGAAACACTTCATCATGCCGTCCTGCGAGCCCGAGATAAGCAGCGAAGGCTCCGTCAGGTGGAAGCTCACCTATAACATGGATTTCATGTTATTTTATTGATATTCGTGGAAATGTGGCACCGAAAGGCGTAGCGCACGAAGGCCTCCCACACAGTGGACCGATGACCTGCTGAAGGTCGCGGTAAGCCGCTGGATGCGGACAACTCAGAACCGGTCGTCGTGGAAATCCTTGGGAGAGGCCTTTGCCCAGCAGTTGACGTCTTTCGGCTGATATGATTATAATAGCAAAATATGTCCAGAACTATGATAGTTACAAGTCTTTACCTTTTTGTAACAACATAGATATCGACTTAATATTAAAAGTATCTTAATAATAACCTATAACATGCAGCTGACAAGATTTGAAGAAGACAATAAAAAAAACTTCAAATAAGATAAATAAATAATACAATAAGTTACATATGGCACCGCGGCAGCGTCGACTTTTGCCACTGCGGTGCCGCGGCGGCGGTGGTATCGTAGCGGCAGAGGTACCGCCGCGGCGCCTTGTGTAAAGGCCCATACAAATCCAAAGGCGACAACATCCGTGGTGCCGTAGCGACAACGGTGCCGCCGCGGCGCCATGTGTAAAGGCCGACACAAATCCAAAGGCGATAACAACCGTGGTGCCGTAGCGGTAGAGGTGCCGCCACGGTGCCATGTGTAAAGGCCCACACAAATCCAAAGGCGACAACAACCGTGGTGCCGTAGCGGAGGAGGTGCCGCCACGGTGCCATGTGTAAAGGCCCACACAAATCCAAAGGCGACAACAACCGTGGTGCCGTAGCGGCAACGGTACCGCCGCGGCGCCATGTGTAAAGGCCTACACAAATCCAAAGGCGATAACAACCGTGGTGCCGTAGCGGTAGAGGTGCCGCCACGGTGCCATGTGTAAAGGCCCACACAAATCCGAAGGCGACAACAATCGTGGTGCCGTAGCGGAGGAGGTGCCGCCACGGTGCCATGTGTAAAGGCCCACACAAATCCAAAGGCGACAACAACCGTGGTGCCGTAGCGGCAACGGTGCCGCCGCGGCGCCATGTGTAAAGGCCCACACAAATCCAAAGGCGACAACAACCGTGGTACCGTAGCGGCAGAGGTACCGCCGCGGCACCATTTTTAAAGGTCCATTCAAATTCAAGGCGATAAAAACCGTGGTGCCGTAGCAGTAGAGGTGTCACCGCGGTGCCATGTGTAAAGGCCCACACAAATCCAAAGGCGACAACAACCGTGGTACCGTAGCGGCAGACCCTTCGGCCGTCTACAGAACCGGAGTTTCGGAACTGGTTCCGTACGAGGCTTTTAAATTACTTGTATGGAACTGGTTCCCTACGAGGCTTTTTTTTTACCTGTATGGAACTGGTTCCGATCAAGTAATTATTATATTTCATCAGCCGTGTACGGAACTCACGTGGCCAGATGCTGGCCGACTTTATGGAGAAGGAGAGCCTCTTTATGATGAACTCCTTCTTTAAAAAGTCAAAAAAGCGGAAGTGGACATGGTTGCATCCCAATGGCGTAACAAAAAACGAGATAGACTTCATCTTGTCGACAAGGAGGCAAATATTCAATGATGTCTCCGTGATCAATTCAGTCAAAACAGGAAGCGATCACCGGATGGTCAGAGGCACATTGAATCTAAAGACCAAGCTAGAAACCCTTCGGCCGTAAAGATGTCAACTGATGAAGTCTACGCTCCGACCAGCGCCAATCCAGCTTCAAAACCCCGAGAGCTTTCAGCTCGAGTTGCACAATCGTTTCGAATGCCTAGGAGACTGCGAGAATGTGGACGATTATAATGACAGGTTCGTGGAAATTGTCCAAACGGTCGGATCTAAGATTTTAAAACTCGCCGTTCAAACAGAACCAAACAAATCTCAGACTTCACCAGCAACCTCATGGAAGAAAGACGTAGATTGGTTTTGCAGTCCTCTAAGACGCTACTTAGTATCGGCAACTAAACAGGCAGATCTCTAAGTCCGTAACTCGCGATTTACGCCAATATAATACAAATTGTATTAAAGAGGCGATTGAGCACAACAAAGGCTCAAAAGTGTTCGCGAGAGATCTGTCTGTTGGACAAAGCCAACTGACCAAGCTGAAGACTGAGGATGGCAGGACCATATCGTCTAAGACTGAGTTGCTGGAAGAAGTTGAGAAGTTCTATGGACAATTGTACAAGACCACACGTTTGCCTGTCAGCGATCTGGCTGAAGATCCAAGAGCCAGACTAACCCGACACTATACCGAAGATATCCCGGACGTCAGCCTGTACGAGATTAGAATGGCTCTCAAACAGCTCAAGAACAACAAGGCACCGGGTGATGATGGAATTACGGCTGAACTTCTGAAAGCAGGTGGATCACCGGTACTAAAAGCTCTTCAGAAGTTATTTAATTCCGTTATACTCGAGGGACAAACGCCTAAGGCATGGCACAGAAGTGTGGTCGTGCTTTTCTTCAAAAAGGGTGACAACACCCTGCTGAAGAACTACAGACCCATCTCACTTCTGAGCCATGTCTACAAGCTGTTTTCGAGAGTCATTACGAATCGTCTCGCACGCAGGTTTGAAGAATTCCAGCCTCCCGAACAAGCCAGTTTCCGAAAAGGCTTTAGTACCATAGACCACATACATACGCTGCGGCAGATTATACAGAAGACCGAAGAGTACAATCAGCCACTATGCTTGGCGTTTGTGGACTATGAGAAGGCCTTTGATTCAGTCGAAACCTGGGCTGTGCTACAGTCTCTCCAGCGGTGCCAAATTGACCATCGATACATCGAGGTGTTGAAGTGCCTGTATGAAAACGTCACCATGTCGTTTCGGCTTCAGGACCAGAACTGGAAACCTATCCAGTTGCAGCGAGGGTTCACCGCCGCCCTGGAAGATGTTTTTAAGCTTCTGGACTGGGGTGGACACGGCATCAATATCAACGGCGAGTACATATCCCACCTCCGATTCGCTGACGATATCGTGGTCATGGCTGAGACTATGGAAGACCTAAGAACAATGCTCGATGGCCTCAGTAAGGTCTCTCAACAAGTGGGTCTTAAAATGAACATGGACAAGACGAAAATAATGTTAAATGTCCGTGTCGCACCCACTCCTCTAAAGGTTGGAGACTCCACACTGGAAGTTGTTGACGAATATGTATACCTGGGACAAACAGTCCAGCTAGGTAGGTCCAACTTCAAGAAAGAGATCAATCGACGAATCCAACTCGGCTGGGCAGCGTTCGGGAAGCTTCGCAATATCTTCACGTCCCAAATACCGCAGTGTCTCAAGACTTAGGTCTTTGACCAGTGTGTGTTTACAGTGATGGATGACATACAGAACTGAGACATGGTCGCCTACTATGGGCCTCATAAGAAGGGTCAAGGTCACCCAAAGGGCAATGGAGCGTGCTATGCTCGGAGTTTCTCTGCGTGATCGAATCAGAAACGAGGAGATCCGCAGGAGAACTAAAGTAACCGACATAGCTCACAGAATCGCTAACTCCGGTTCTGTAGACGGCCGAAGGGAACTGAAGTGGCAGTGGGCAGGGCACATAGCTCGTAGAACAGATGGCCGATGGGGCAGTAAAGTTCTCGAGTGGCGACCGCGCACCGGAAAACGTAGCGTACCAACAACCATACAAGTTCCATACAAGTAATTTAAAAGCCTCGTAGGGAACCAGTTCCATACAGGTAAAAAAAAAGCCTCGTAGGGAACCAGTTCCATACAAGTAATTTAAAAGCCTCGTACGGAACCAGTTCCGAAACTCCGGTTCTGTAGACGGCCGAAGGGGCGGCAGAGATACCGTCGCGGCGCCATTTTTAAAGGTCCATTCAAATTCAAGGCGATAAAAACCGTGGTGCCGTAGCAGTAGAGATGTCACCGAGGTGCCATGTGTAAAGGCCCACACAAATCCAAAGGCGACAACAACCGTGGTGCCGTAGCGACAACGGTACCGCCGCGGCGCCATGTGTAAAGGCCCACACAAATCCAAAGGCGATAACAACCGTGGTGCCGTAGCGGTAGAGGTGCCATATGTAAAAACCCACACAAATCCAAAGACGACAACAACCGTGGTACCGTAGCGCAGCAGTGCCGCCGCGGTGCCATTTTTAAAGGCCCATTCAAATTCAAGGCGATAACAATCGTGGTGCCGTAGCAGTAGAGGTGCCGCCGCGGTGCCATGTGTAAAGGCCCACACAAATCCAAAGGCGACAACAACCGTGGTACCGTAGCGGCAGAGGTACCGCCGCGGCGCTTTGAGTAAAGGCCCATACAAATCCAAAGGCGACAACAACCGTGGTACCGTACCGCAGCAGTGCCGCCGCGGTGCCATTTTTAAAGGCCCATTCAAATTCAAGGCGATAACAATCGTGGTGCCGTAGCAGTAGAGGTGCCGCCGCGGTGCCATGTGTAAAGGCCCACACAAATCCAAAGGTGACAACAACCGTGGTGCCGTAGCGGCAGAGGTACCGCCGCGGCGCTTTGAGTAAAGGCCCATACAAATCCAAAGGCGACAACAACCGTGGTACCGTACCGCAGCAGTGCCGCCGCGGTGCCATTTTTAAAGGCCCATTCAAATTCAAGGCGATAACAATCGTGGTGCCGTAGCAGTAGAGGTGCCGCCGCGGTGCCATGTGTAAAGGCCCACACAAATCCAAAGGTGACAACAACCGTGGTGCCGTAGCGACAACGGTGCCGCCGCGGCGCCATGTGTAAAGGCCCACACAAATCCAAAGGCGACAACAACCGTGGTACCGTACCGCAGCAGTGCCGCCGCGGTGCCATTTTTAAAGGCCCATTCAAATTCAAGGCGATAACAATCGTGGTGCCGTAGCAGTAGAGGTGCCGCCGCGGTGCCATGTGTAAAGGCCCACACAAATCCAAAGGTGACAACAACCGTGGTGCCGTAGCGACAACGGTGCCGCCGCGGCGCCATGTGTAAAGGCCCACACAAATCCAAAGGCGATAACAACCGTGGTGCCGTAGCGGTAGAGGTGCCGCCACGGTGCCATGTGTAAAGGCCCACACAAATCCAAAGGCGACAACAACCGTGGTGCTGTAGCGGCAACGGTGCCGCCGCGCCGCCATGTGTAAAGGCCCATACAAATCCAAAGGCGACAACAAACATGGTGCCGTAGCGGCAACGGTGCCGCCGCGCCGCCATGTGTAAAGGCCCATACAAATCCAAAGGCGACAGCAACCGTGGTGCCGTAGCCTGCGCACCATGTGTAAAGGCCCAAATGAATGCAAAGGCAACAACCAACGTGGTGCCATAGCGGCAACAGTGCCGCCGGGGCGCCATGTGTAAAGACCCATAAAAATCTCAAGGCGATAACAAAGGTGGTACCGCCTCGACGCCATGTGTAAAAGCATATAGGTGGTGCCTTAGCGGCAAATATTTCTTTTAACCTTTGTGTAAAAATATATACATGAGTTATGTATGATAGAAAGAAAAAGAAAATTAATTTATTGGATTAATGTCCATAAGGTCAGTATGGACATTCCCTTTCGTATATCTACCAGATACGCTAAACTACCAGGTTTATGATCTAGCGTCCTCACTCACCGACAGCTAGGTCATAAAGTGAGGGCCGCTATTCCTTCCAACACCATAAGGTGAAGACAAGGACCAGTTACGGTAGGTTTTGCCGCCAAGACGCTTGTCCCGGTACTCTGCAAGGCGAGTGCCTCGTGGAAGAGAACCACTACCTACTGTCCAGGTAGGTCCCGGAGCTGTAGGCGCGCTCACCTCCCCCGGCTTATGGACAGTCCGCTGATGATCGGAGAACACGTGCTCATGTTTGGAGTGCCCCGGGCGGCCGAGCTTTTACATCACAACCAAGCCATTGATGGCCGCCGCGCTGTCGCTATATTATAAGAGGTGACGAAAATCTGGTAATGATATTTGAAATGACTAACCTTATATTTTGTAATGTAACTATAAAAAGATTATTTAATAAGTATGTATGCTTGGCAAAGACGACCTATTCCTTGTGTGCTAGATGCGTCATCTATCTATCTCCTTCTGACACAGGCCATAGTGAGTAATTTTAATCTCTTTTCTTCACAGAGGTGATTTATCTGCTTTTAAAAAAGAGGATTCTACATCTACCGTTACTTTAATTTTTTATTGGCTTCTGTAGACCTTTAAAAATAGTGGCAAAGTAAAAAACACGAGTGCGGTAATATCAATTTTACACAGAGTAAACTGGCATGCAAAGTACCACTTTTCAAGCAAATGTATTGAAAAGAATAATATGATCGTCAAAATAATAAACATAGACAACCAAAATATGAAATGCAACCAAAGATGTTTTGTTATTTTCAGCCATTTACTTGGTCGTTTCTTTTGGTCACAATAATGCATCTTTGAACGGGCGTTGCTCCATAACGCAACCAAATATTTGGTCAGTTTTAACTAGTACTTTAATTTAATATCATATTCAGCCATTTAGCATTTTTTTGGTCACGATCAGGTTTCCAAATTATCAAGATAATGATTTTCATTGATAATTATCTGGAATTTTTCTGATAATTATTGGCATGCATTCTTATGAGGGTAATGACATAATTTACTAATTAGCATATCCTGACATAGTTCCCGAGAGATTTGGGGGAAACTCATTTCTTCCGCTTTCGCGCACTTTGGCGTGGCAACGGAGCAAAGGATTGAATTGATTTTTTGTATCGAATTGGTTGAGGGAGGGTCGGAAGTGACAAAGACTGCTAATCAGAATAGCCCGATTTCGTTCTTGAGGGATCTGGAGAAAACTCATGTGCACGCTCGCGAGCCGCTTGCGACTCACGCACCACTCATAAAGAAAACAAAGACAGTCATAAAAACGATGTCCACGCTGGCGAAAAGCGAAAAGCTAGTTACAATATAATCAATAATTTCTTAAAGTCATAAAATCTCAAAAGAGACTGTTTCTTACACATCCTTAGTTTCATATATTTCAAAAAAATATATCAATCACGGCCATCGATCAATAATTTCGTGTTTTGGCACAGATAGTGTATACACTGTCACTGTGTTTAGGACTTTTCTCTGAGTTTGACGAGTTTCGATACGTCACATCGTGTACAAATACACATGGCAGGACACAGCGGGAGGTGAGCGTTTTTTCAAAGATAATGTATAGTATTTCTGTTTTGTTTTCCTATAAAATTTATAATTATCAATCAACATTACAATTATCGATATTTGTCAATGAATTAATATTAATAATAATTACCACTTCGAACCTTGGTCCCGATAAAAACTTTTTCAGGCGCTACAAGTAGATAACGCAACCATTTGGACAGGCAGACCGACACATTTAGCATCAGAGGGTTGCTATTTATCATGTCAACTAAACTTAGTTATTTCGGATATCATCACCAGATTTATCACGACCTCCTAGTTCACTAGAGTGTTATCTGACCTTGTTGACAGTCCGCTTATGGTCGGAGAACACGTGCTCCTGCTTGGAGCGCCCCGAGCGACCGAGGTTCCACACCACCACCGCACCATTGGTGGCCGCTGTCGCTAGAGTGTTCTCTGAAGCAACATATTGATTTTTAAGGTTTGTAACATGATGTAGTGACTAGATAATTACATATTATGTGGGGCATGGTACATAGAAATAGTACAGTTCTCGAGTAGCGACCGCGCACCGGAAGATATAGTGTAGCAGGCCTCCCACAGGGTGGACCGACGACCTGGTGAAGATCGAGGATTAAGAAACTTAAAGAGAGGGGAGGCCTTTTCTGAGCAATGGGATGAGATATAAATAAAACATAAGCTTAATAAATAAATAAATGCATTATCTTATCTTATTTTATCTTTATTTATTTATTGCAAAATTATTGTGAATGCTTTAATAAATGAGGGTTTAAGCCATCCAGACCCTACCTACATGCATTACATGTTACTTAACCCTAGAGTGGTCGCGCGGTTGACATATGACATCCACGTTGATTGAACTGACGGGATTTTTTTGTTTTTCATATGGCAACACATAGCTGGCGCAGTTTAGTATTGCCTTGCCTATGTAACGCTTCGTAACGTCAGTAACGGCCGTGCACTTGAGTGGCTTGGATGTGTCAGGAGAAGTTCGAAATTCAGTTCGGAGTTGAATTTTGCATCGAGTTTCTGTCTGATGTTGCGTTGAGCATGATAACCTTTGGCTAGTAGAATTAATGTGTTCCTAATTTGTTAAGAAAACGATTTTTTTTGTTCTATTATGTAAGTAATTTAATTTTTGTTATATTCAATAAATTAATACAAATTAAATACTGATAATATTATTATAAATCATTGTAAGCAAATGGATGATGCCTGTCATCCGCACGACCTCTTATGGTATGATCATATGCGCGACCACTGTAGGGTTAAAATAAGGACACGACTGGAATGTATCCACAGATCACACAGTATGATCCTAAAAGTATATATCCACTATTGCAAATAAATGGATAGTATTTATTATGTTTTTTTGAGGGTTCCGTATCTAAGAAAGGAACACTTATAGGATCATTTCATTGTACGTCCGTCTATCTGTCTGTCTGTCAAGTCTCTTTTCCCTCAGGCACAAACTTCAAGTTTGTCCCTGAGAAAAAAGGTCTTGAAAGTGCAGGGTCCTTAGTCTTTACAATGGTTTGAAGAAGAAAAGATGAAGTAAATATATTTACTTTGCGCAAGATGAAGTAAACAAAAATTACAAAAAGGTCTTCAAAACTATTGGGAGTACATGGTAGAGTGCTAGTAATCTAGTCGTACCTTCTATAGAGCTCCATGCAACATCAATGGAGGAAAAGTTAAGGTTCAAGTTCTTCCCGACTCTGAGGTTGCACACTTCCGTGAACTCACTCTCACCAATGGAGAAAACCTTAAAAACTGAAACAAAGCAACATATTTTTCTTTATATAAAAAATAATGTGTAAAAACCTATTTTCTAAGTAGCTTTACAACTTCAATTTTAATCCATATCTGATATCATATTAATATTAAATGAAATTTTATAAGTCAGTGATTTCTCATAGTATTACCACAGTCTAAGAATCCATACAGTCATTCACCGCCTTTGGTAATCGCGTCATTGCCGACATCCTAGTCACTGATCATACTCGTAGTACCAAGAGTTGTCACAATACTTGACAATAAAATGAAAAAAAAAATGCCATAACGTAGAAAAATTACTTCAATTGTGTAAAATCGGTATTTGAAGGTACCTTAGGTCTCTGATCAAGAATCCGTTATCAGAATCAAAAAAATGGCGGCCATTTTGTATTTTTAGTTACTGAACCGATTGCTTCCAAAATCGATACCTGAAAGTCTCTGAGGTCCCTTAGCAGGAATAAAAGCAGCATAAAGCAGTTCAGAACGGTTCAGTTAGGGATCCTAATCACGAATCTGTTGTCAGAATTGAGAAAAGTGGAAGCCATTTTGAACTTTTGTTACTGGACCAATTGCTTCCAAAATCGATATCTAAGGGTCCATGAGGTCCCGTATCATGAACCGTTGTCAGAATTAGAAAAAGGGCCGCCATTTTGAACTATTTAGTTACTGTACCGATTGCTTCCAAAATCGATATCTAAAAGTCTCTGAGGTCCCTAATCACGAATAAAAGCAGCATGAAGCAGTTCAGAATGAATAAAAAAATACATTTCATTTGTCGCTCGTGTTGATGTATTTTGTTTGTAAGGATAGGTATCATTGATAAACTCGTGTGAAGATATGCGGAGGTACGAAGCTTTCGATGAACGACTCTGACTCGCACTTGGCCGGTTTATTAGCTTGCTTGTCCATTTTCTAAACAAATTTCGTTATCGACTTTTAACAAATTTCCGGATGAGCTAGACTTGAAGCTACACATACTCAGATCAGAACTGCATGACAAAACGAGATTGCATAAAAAAAGGAAAAAAAACACGGGAATAATTCTTTAAGTAAAAAGTATCTTAATTTATGTAACTCGTTATTAAAAGAGACTTAAAAGTAATAAAATAATTCGTAAGATTTAAAGTGAAAACTAGGAGCGAATGGATAATTGACATAAGTCTTGTCAAGCGTCCTACGTTTTTATTGTTTTAAATTCTATGAATCAATAATCATAGAATAAATAATTTTATTACTTTTAGTTCATTTTGGAAACATGTTATTTTAAAAACTTTTAACTTAAAAGAATTCAAATATTCGAAGGCGAAAAGTTACTGTAAATAAAATAAAATAATGCTTACAGAATTGATTAATCCAGATAATTACATTTATAAAAAAACTTAACTACATATACTAAGTTACGTAACAAATATATGATAAAAATTGGAATCGTGATCAGATGCCTCAAGGACCTTCAGATATCGATTTTGAAAGCAATTGGTGCAGTAACTAAAAAGTTCAAAATGGTGGCCACTTTTTTCAATTCTGACCACGGGTTCGTGATAAGGGACCTCAGAGACCCTCTGATATCAATTTAGAAATCAATCAGTCCAGTAGGTAACTAAAAGGTTCAAAATGGCGGCCACTTTTAAAAAAAATTTCTGGTAACAGATTCGTGATAAGGGATATCGGGGACCCTCGGATATCGATTTTGGAAGCAAGTGGTCCAGTAACTAAAAAGTTCAAAATGACGGCCACATTTTTCAATTCTGACAACGGTTTCGTGATTAGGGACCTCAGGGACCCTCGGATATCTATTTTGGAAGCCAACGGTCCAGTAACTAAAAAGTTCACAATGGCTGTTACTTTTTTCAATTCTATCAACAGATTATAGAATATAAGTAAAAAAAAACACCACAATAATACCTATAAAATGATCCATAACAGGATCTTCAAGGTGAGAGTGAATAGGGATTATTTGAGTTTGAGTGTACCATCCTCGACTAAATCGTTACTTACCATCACGTGAGATGTCTTTATTAAATAAAAGTATCAATAATAATACTATTTAATATATTGATAGTAAAATATTAAAACATTTTGTTACAATTAATGCCTACTGAGCTGACCTCAGTGTTTAAATATTGGTATTTGAACCAGGTAAATGTCGTCCGACCTACTCAGAGCCATACGTGTTGCAATGCGGGGTGAGACAGGGTGGACTCAGCTCACCAAAGCTATTTAATTTGTACATAGATGCCCTGATAGGGGAGCTCAGTAGCACTCATGTCGGATGTCATATTGATGGTGATTGTGTTAACAACATCAGTTATGCTGACGACATGGTCACAGTATATATATTAGTACTAACACATGGTGCTGCTGAGCGCCTCTGTCTGTGGCCTGAGTAGGCTTCTGGGTATTTGTGAGAAGTAAGCTGCGAGTCACGGGCTAATCTACAACGTGAAGAAAAGTGAATGCGTGGTATTTAAGGCCGGAAACAAATGTCCTTATATTATACCACCATATAAGTTAAATGGAGTTCCTTTAAAAATAATTAAAGAGTTCAAGTATTTGGGGCATTTGATAACTTCCGACCTTAAAGACAATGTGGACATTGAAAAGGAACGAAGGGCATTGGCTGTCAGGGCTAATATGATAGCTCGCAGGTTTGCTCGTTGCACTAAACTTGTAAAAATATCGCTTTAGAAAGCATATTGCACATCCTTTTACACGAGCAGCCTGTGGGCGAACTATTCCCAAGCGCAATACAATGCCCTACGGATCCAATATAACAAATGCATTCAGGGTGCTGCTGGGGCTGCCCCGATACTGCAGCGCATCAGGGATGTTCGCGGAGGCGCGAGTAGACTGCTTTTACGCTACCATGCGTAAGCGATGCGCGTCCCTGGTGCGTCGAGTGCGGGGCAGCGCCAATAGCATCCTGGCTATGTTTGCCAGTAGACTGGATTGCGCAATTGTGAACCACTGCTGCTTGGATTACCCGAGGACTTCGGAAATGTTGTATTACTAAAAAACGTCTTCGCTATAAATACTGTGTATGTAAGAATGAGGAAAATAAAAAGGCATATCTCGATTACAACAGACTCTTCAAAAAGTGTATATATAATGCAAAAACGCATAAAAATGAGAGTTACATTTTAAATAGTAAAAACCTGCCGATAGCCACATGGGACGAATAAATAGTGAGGCAGGTAAGACGAGACCAGATATTATGTATTTAGAGACAACAGTTGTTGATAGCATTACAATTAGTGACCCAAAAATAATAACTCAATCATTCAATGACTTTTATATTAAATTGACTAATAAGAAAAATAGCCACATTGTTTCTACGGAAATTAATCACATACAACCAAACTCGATTTACCTGTTTCCCGTAGATGAACAATGTATCAAAAATGTGATTGTATCACTAAATAAAACTACCTCTTTCTTTATTTTTTTTTTATTCACAATTGGTAAACTCTTGACAACATCTCACCTGGTGGTAAGTGACGATGTTGCCGAAGATGGAAGCGGGCTTACCAAGATTCCCCAACGCGATGGGGAACTGGCTATCTTATCTTCATGCCGGAACACACCAATGATATCAACATTGATATTTGGCGGCAAGACTTAGATAAGATGGTGGTAGCTAGCCAGGCGGGCTTAGAAAATGCCCTACCACCAACCAAACCGAGTCTTACAATTGACCCCGCCATTCCCACCCGCAACCTCCTGTATAAAGCCAGTGAACTTTGCCTCTGAGCTACGGAGGTGGTTAAACCTCTGAAGGTTGTGACAATATTTGCACGAAGGTCGTTAAGTCATGCAGTAATCAACTATGTAGGATTTTGGCTTATCTTGTACATCTCTCATTACAGACGGGGACATTTCCAGATGACCTTAAACTGTCTGTTATAAAGCCTCTGTATAAGAGAGGTGGCAAATCGAAATGGGCAATTACTGACCAATCACGCTGGTACCTATCTTCTCCAAAATCTTTGAGAAGGTCATGCACATGAAGTTGATGAATTGCTTCACTAGTTTTAATATTATAAATAGAAACCAATTTGGCTTTCAAAAAAATAAGTCAACTACCCTTGCTATATTTAATGTATTAAAAGATGTTTTACAAAAGAAAAATTTGAAATTATTTACAACGGCTCTTTTTTTTTATTTATCTAAGGCTTTCGATTTTGTTTCGCATAGGCATTTATTAAGTAAACTAGAAAGCAATGGGATTCGAGGCCCTGCCTATGAATGGTTCAAAACATATTTACAAAATCAAAAGCAATGCGTTGAAATCACTAAACTGGATGAACAAGGCATGACTAAAAAATACCAATCTGGGTTCCAAAAAATGAATTCGGAGTACCGCAGGGTAGTGTACTTGGACCACTATTATTCTTAATTAATATTAATAATTTACCTGACTTGATCAATCATAAAACTATCTTATTTGCTGACATTGCAGTAATAGTTGCAACTGATAAGAAAATGACATTACAGAGACATGAATCAGAAGTAAATAGTACAATATTTAAAATAGTTCAATGGCTACAAAATAATAATTTACAAATTAATTTAAATAAAACATATTACATTAATTACAATAATTCCAAAAACTCATTACATATTAACTACAATGGACAATCATTACAGAGCACTAACAAGACTATGTTTCTCGGTACTATCATAGATGATAAGTTAGATTGGAAAGGTCAAATTGAAAGGGTATGTGCTAAGGTGAATAGTTTTACTTTCGCCCTTTTCAAATTATCAAAAATGGCATCAAGACCTACAGCAGTAGCAGCCTACCATGCTTACGTCGAATCTGTCCTTCAATATGGTCTAATAATGTGGGGTAATAATGTGGGGTAATAGCACCGATGTGAGCAAAGCTTTCATTTCGCAAAAAAAATGCATACAGGCCATATTTGGTGTAGTGACTGACACTTCATGTAGACCATTATTTAGTAAGCTTAATATATTACCGTTACCTTGCTTGTACATATTCGAAATGGCTAAATTCGTTAAAATAAATCGTAAGGTATTCTATAAAGAGGCTAGAGATGGAGTGCAAATAAATAGGAGAAACCCAACAGATTAATTGTAGAGGACATACCACAGAGCACTAGTTTTCAAAAAAACTGTTGTTGGATGGGACAAAGAGTATTTATCAATGTACCTGATGATATTACATCATTACCATTTAATAAATTTAAAAACAAATTGCATGGGTGGCTGCTTCAAAATATGTCAGTGAATTCAGTCAGTGAATTCAGTCAATGAATTTTTGACACATAAATAACCCTAATAGAAATTATTGTTACAACTATATTTAAACATGACATGATGTGAATTAATTTAAAATATTCACATGTTTTCGTATTCTATATGTGGAGTGAAATTAATTGTTTGTTTGTTTGTTAATCCATTCTTTTCTTACTTTTTTTTATGTTTCTAGTAATAAATTTGCATGCTATAACATAATATGGCTAAACAAGAGAGTCTACGGTCTTTAAACTAACATTAATTTTGTACCTTGTTTAATGGCAAATAAAGAATATTTGTATTTGGTTCATGTTGTCAATAACAGTTGTGATATTGTAAATAAATTTCATATAATACTGGGCCCGCATGGTCGACTAAGGCCTAATCGCCCTGATTCAGGGTAGGCTCGAGCCCCTCGGTGGGGACGTATATGAGCTGATATAATAATAATAATAATGTAAATGTAACGTTGTATATTACTAACACTAGTGTAAGTCCTAGAATGAGTTACTAACACTATTGTGATCCTTTGTTGGTTGATAAATAAATTTTATTATTATGATTATTATGGTTCGATCCCCACCCAGGGCAAACATTTGTGTGATGAGCAGATTTGTTTGCTCTGTGTCTGGGTGGTCAATATCTATTTAAGTATGTATTTAAACATATATAAGTATGTATATCAGTCGAGCGAGCGACATCTTATGCCAGAACTTCGCAGAAGACCAACTTGATATGGCTCTAATACAAGAACCGTGGATCCACTCTGGGAACACAATATCGGGTCTGAACTCTGCAGGTAAACTGCTTTTTAACTCTAATGGGGTCAGACCCAGAGCTTGTATAGTATTTAAGAAAAATCTTAATATTTTACCAATTCCTTGTATGTGTACAGATGATTTGGTAGCAGCGTATGTAGCACTGCCAGGCAGTGACGAGAAGATAATAGTCTGCTCAGCATACCTGCCTGGCGACACCGCGGATCCAACATGGCAACTGGAACCCCTCATTGAGTACTGCCGGGTGCAGAAGACGCAACTGCTCCTTGGCTGCGACTGCAACTCCCATCACACCACATGGGGTAGTACAAATACCAACAGGAGGGGTGAGTTACTGTTTGATTTCTTGATATCTAATAACCTCCAGGTTCTAAACATTGGCAACGAACCGACTTTCGTCACATCAGCCAGACAGGAGGTTTTAGATGTCACCATTTGTACAGATCGACTTATTGATCGTATAAGAAGCTGGCATGTAGGTTGGAAGAAGCGTCCATGTCAGATCACAGACATATTAGATTCAATCTCATACTAACCAAAACGGTAAGAGCAGAATCCTATCGCAACTGTAGGGCTACTAACTGGGTCGATTTCCGCAGAGACCTAAGGGAAAACCTCAGTACGATAAGCAAATCCGTCAGAACCAGGGATCAACTGGAATTCGCGGTTGATGCTGTAACTGCCGGTATTGTCGAAGCCTATGTCGACAACTGTCCCCTCAAGACCGTGGTTACTAACCGAAACGTACCATGGTGGAACGGCAAATTACATAAACTTAGACGAACCGCCCGTACCCTGTTCAACAGGGCTAAGTCGGACGGGAACTGGGAAGCATATAGCAAAGCTCTAAGCAACTTCAATAAAGAGCTTAGGAAAGCTAGAAGGAAGTCATGGCGCGGCTTTTGCGAAGAGATCAAAGGTGCTGCACATGTGGCCAAGATCTATAAAATCATGGCCAAATCATCCTCTAATCATCTGGGTTTTCTCAAGAAACCAGACGGATCTTTTACTACCACGCCAAAAGAGACCCTGCAGCTGTTAGCAGCAGTGCATTTCCCTGGGTCAGACGTGGCCAACGCGAGGTACCCTTCGGTCTGCACGGTCAGCAAAACTAGACCGAAGATTGAGGACTGGAGGATGGCTTCGGTTGTTTTTAAACCCGACCGAGTCAAATGGGCTATTAATAACTTTCAGCCCTACAAGACTGGTGGGGAGGATGGCATTTTCCCAGCCCTTTTGCAACAGGGCGTCGAAATCATCCTTCCGCTGGTGACGAAAATATTCAGAGCCAGTTTTGCCTGGGGCCACGTACCCCATAAGTGGACTACGGTCAAGGTAGCGTACATCCCCAAGGCTGGAGATCGAGATAAGTCACAGCCTAAGTCCTACCGACCCATTAGTCTCACTTCTTTCCTACTAAAAACCATGGAAAAGGTGATTAACGTCCATATTAGGGAAACATATCTATTGGAGCGTCCCTTACATGTAAAACAGCATGCGTATCAGAAGGGCAAGTCTACGGAAACAGCCCTTATGGAGCTTACCGATAGACTAGAGAGAGCACTGGACCAAAAACAGATAGCCCTCTGCGCCTTTCTGGACATAGAGGGAGCTTTTGATAACACCTCTACTGACATCATCCTTAAATGTATGAAGATGCGGAACATTGACTCAACCACCACTGAGTGGGTTAAGTCAATGTTAACAAATAGGACAGTAAAAACGACTTTACTTGGTGACACTCTGGAAGTGAGGATTACCCGAGGATGTCCGCAAGGAGGGGTTCTATCTCCTCTAGAATGGTCCCTAGTTGTCGACTGTCTTATTGAAGAGCTAAACGTAGCTAACCTGGAGACACAGGGCTATGCGGATGATCTGGTTGTGTCAATAGTAGGAGGGTCACCCACTACTGTTTCAGTACAACTGCAAAAGGCCCTCTTCAGGATAGAACGGTGGTGTAACGACTTTCAGCTATCAGTTAACGTGGAAAAATCAATTGTAGTCCCCTTCACCAGAAGAAGGAAAACGGAGGGCTTAAAATCTCCTACACTCTTCGGAAGGACTATACCATTCTCACGGGAAGCTAAGTATCTAGGAGTAATCCTAGATGACAAACTTACCTGGAATAAACATATTGAATACATCACAAGGAAGGCTAAAATAGCGCTAGGAGCATGCTGTCGGCTGGTGGGATCTCGGTGGGGTCTGCAGCCTAAGTCGGTGCTGTGGGCTTACACCGCCATAGTGCGGCCTATGGTTGCCTATGGATGTGCTGCTTGGCACAAGAAGACTCAGCAGCATATATGCATTGCTACCCTTAATAGCCTACAAAGAATTCCTTGTCGCATGGCAACTAATGCCATCTCATCAACCCCGACTGCAGCCTTAGAGGCCATTCTTAACCTCGAACCGTTGCACATCCATTTACAAAAGGAGGCCAGGTTGGCCATGCTGCGTGCAATGGGAGGTGGTAAGGTGGACTGGAAATCACAAGTGATGAAGGACCTCTATGGTGCGCTCACAGTGAATCCAGTACTAGCCATGCCATCCGACTCCCTTTTAAAAGAGTTTTAATAAACTGTACACGGTTCACATTTTGCAGCGGGACGAATGGAACGCAGCGGTACCCAAAACCCTCAATTCTAGTGACCTTATCTGGTTTACTGATGGTTCTAGAAAGGAGGGTTTAGCCGGAGCTGGGGTATGCGGCGGAGACTTGGATATGAAGCTGTCATACAGCTTAGGCCCGCATGCAACGGTTTATCAGGCGGAAATGTACGCGATAGTAAAATGCGCACAAGAAAACCTTCTCAGGTCCTATAAAAATAGGAACATAGTAATATGTTCGGATAGTCAGGCGGCCCTTATGGCACTGAAATCCCATGAAATTGATTCCAAGTTAACCCTTGAGTGCGCTGCTGCCCTCGACCAGCTGGGGAGACTAAACAAGGTCACCTTATACTGGGTGCCGGGACATAGCGGCGTCAAGGGTAACGAAATAGCAGATGAGCTGGCAAGAACCGGAGCAGAGACACCAGCTATTGGACCTGAACCAATAGTGGGAGTGTCACGTTGCACGGGGAAAAGAATGCTAAAGGAATGGGCAAATGAACAGAGTAAAGCACTCTGGGCAAATTCTCCAGGCCAAAAGCATTCAAAAATGCTCATTTCTGGTTTCTCTCGGGGGTATACGTCTCTTCTTCCTCGGTCCCTCAGTGCTGAGGATCGCGACCACAACAGCTTGCTCTCCATTGGCTGCGGTTGTAAGTGCTGTGGACTGCCGTCTGGATGTCCGGCCCCACAGTTTTCTTTATGGCGTCTATCCATCTTGAGGGTGCTCTGCCCCTGGCTCGTCTTCCCTCCATCTGACCCACGATCATGTGTTTCTCCAGACTATGCTTAGGAGACCGCATGATATGTCCGAAGAAGCGTAGGGCCTTCTGGTGGCAGATTGCTGAGAGCCTCGTCGTGATGTTAAGCTCCTGCAGTATGGACACGTTGGTTCTCATAGCGGTCCACGGAATTCTGAGCAGCCTTCTCCAACACCACATTTCGAACGCATCGATTTTCTTGCTGTCGTTGCTCTTGCAGCACCAGGTTTCTGCACCGTAAAGGAAAATCGAAAATACCAAGGCCCGAACAAGTCTCACTTTGGTTTTCCGGCGAATACCGCGGTTCCTCCAGATTTTGTCTAGATTCGCCATGGCACTTTTGGCCATCCCGGCCCTTCGGCGTATTTCATCTGTACAGCTGCCTTCATTTGTAATCAAAGATCCCAGGTACACAAATTGAGTAACCTTTTCGTAACCGTCGAGTGCATCGGTTTGCGGCAGAAGTTGCGCTCGGTCCACCACCATGATCTTGGTTTTTGAATGGTTGATCTTAAGACCGAGTTTGGCGCTCTCAGCTTCTATTTTCTTCAGCAGAATTGCCATATCTACTTCACTCGATGCAACTATGGTCGTGTCATCAGCGTACCTGAGATTAGTGATGCGCAAGCCTCCTACTGATACGCCTCCGTCCCAGTCCTCAAGTGCTTTTCTCATAATGTATTCGCCGTACAAGTTGAACAATTTTGGCGACAAAATACAGCCTTGACGCACGCCTCGTTTAGTGTGGAAGGACTTCGACTGCTGGTCTTCCAGTTTCACAAAGCTAGTGCCATCTAGGTACAGATTCTGTATCAGGAATATGAGGTGGGGGGGGACTCCCATTTCCGCAAGCACATCAAACATTGTACTCCACTGAACGCAGTCAAATGCTTTGGCGTAATCAATGAAGCACAAGACCAACGGTTTATTGAACTCTCTGCATTTTTCAATGAGTACTCGTACGTTCAATATCTGTTCCCTAGTTCCTTTTCCAGCAACGAAGCCTGATTGTTCATTGGGTATCTGGTGGTCTGTAAATGTGGACATCCTGGTATTTATGATATGGAGCATGATTTTACTAGCGTGAGACATCAGTGACAGCGTGCGATAGTTTTCACACTTTCTAGTGGATCCCTTTTTGTGAAGTGGCACGACAGCAGATTCGGTCCAGTCTTCTGGCCACTGGCCAGTTTTCCAGATCTTGTTGCATATCTGGTGTAAGAACTTAGTACCCTCTGCACCTAGGTGTTGTAGCATTGCAGCCGACACTCCATCAGGGCCAACCGCTTTGTGTTTAAGTTTCTGTATGGCATTCTGCACTTCAGAAAGCAAAATGGCGGGCTCTTCCGGGTGTTCATACCATCTTCGTTCCGTTAGTTGTCCCTTTTCATCCCGATACAGTTCATAACAGTAACTTCTCCATCTTTCTAGAACTTGTTCCAGTTCTGTTAAAGTGTTACCTTTACTGTCATCCACAATCCAACTTTTCGGTTTGAAGGTGCCGGTCAGTTGTTTGACTTTCATAAAAAGATCCTTCGCTTGGCATTTGTCAGCATGTCCTTCAATCTTATCGCACAGTCCGTTGATGTACATGTCTCGGTCCCTCCGTGTAGATTTTTGCACCTCCTTGTGTAGAAGATTGTAACGCTCGCGGTCGCTTTGATTACTTAAACCAGCGCTCTTCAATTCTCGTCTCTCTTCTATCAGGTCCCACGACTCTTGACTTATCCACTCTTCTCTTTTCCTGATAGATTTGTGAAGTGCCACACTCTCTTTGACCGTGAGCAGAATCTCCCTTTTCAGGTTACTCCAGTCTGCTTCGCTAGAGTCAAATGGTTCACATTCTATGGACTTGATCTTTGAGTCAATTGTGTTGTGGAAGTGGATTAAAGCCGGTCCATTCAGTATACGTATACGTCTAGAGCACTGCAATTGCAAAAGCCTGGACTTCGAGCTCTCGTCAGAACTCTGACTGGCCACTGCAAGCTTAATAAACACCTAAATCAAATGAAGCTTGCAGTCTCAGACGAGTGCCGATTTTGCCTCGAAGAAGAGGAGACACCTCTTCACTTACTCTGTGAGTGCGAGGCACTCGTCCAAGCCAGAAGTCGCTCCCTGGGTGGGCCAATGATAGCACCAGAGGACATCAGGGAGCTCGATCCCAAGTGCATCGTCCAGTTCATCAGAACTATTGGCCTTGAGGAAATTATATAACAGGGGCAGTGATCACAATAGATCTTGTAGGTTGCGGTGATCCATTAGGACCCTCTTTTCGTCCTATTCCCCTCTTACCCAATAATAATAATAATGTATATCAGTCTCTGGTTCTCATAACACAGGGAATCCTACTCTGGGGCCAGATGACCATTTGTGATTTGTTCCAGAATATTTATTTATATTTATATATATTATTAATGCATGTCCGTCACTTTTTAAAATTATGAACGAAAATTAATTAAAAGATGAAAATGAGCCGTGCATGAATGATTGATAACAAAAATGCGACATGACAACCCTTAATGAATGGGCCCACCGCACCGTACAAACGGTGACAATGGTCTAGTGGGCCCTACCCACCCTGCAGCCCCCGCACAATTGCCCTGTCTAGACATTGACATTGGACGACTGTATGGATTCTTAGACTGTAGTATTACAAAGGTCCAAAGAATCCATACTTTCGTTCAACAGAGTTTAGAGATTCGTTCAACAGTTTTTAACTGCCTCCGTAGCTCAGAGGCAAAGTTCACTGGCTTTACACAGGAGGTTGCGGGTTCGATTCCCCGCGGGGTCAATTGTAAGACTCAGTTTGGTTGGTACCACCAAAACTAGTGAAGCAATTCATCAACTTCATGTGCATGACCTTCTCAAAGATTTTGGAGAAGATAGGTACCAGCGTGATTAAATTAAAAAAAATTAAAAATATTTTATTGCACCAAAAAGAGACTTATAGCTAAAGCACAGTATGTATCCCTGGTCCCCACACTAGGATTCCCTGTGTTGTGGGTAACCAGTCTCTTCCCTAATTTAAGAACAAAAGGTAAGTTTAATGCTTTAATCTCATCTATAAAAAATAAATAAAAATGTGGGTAGATATATAATTAGTGTCCAGTCTTTTGTTAACTTGTACCTACGTGTTATTGAGGCACGCACGACATACTATAACAACAAAAGGTTTCGCTGCCGCTGCTTTAAAACTCGCTTAAAGGCACTTGGATTAGCTACTAAATTTACAGAGTATGTAGTCAAAAGTATGGCGTGCCGTGCCCGGGGTAAGATTAAGTTTGTGCATATATTTGAGTGTGAGTGCGTGTGCGCACGCGTGTGTGTGGATGAGTGCGGGTTGCGTAGGTGTGTGTGAGTGTGTATGTGTGTGTGTGTGTGTGAGAGTGTGTGTGTGTGTGTGTGTGTAGTGTGGTGTGGTGTGTGTATTCTTGCTTTGCTAAATTATACATATTTAAGCAGTCTGCTGACTGCTTAAGCATGCACAATTTCCTCAGTATCGTCATAATCCAAGGTTAGTAGCCATTGTCTAACTGTTTTTTTACAGCTGTGTCTACATAAATCATATATTTTTAGAATTTTGTTAACACGATTATAAAGAAAAGGCGCCATGTGAAAGAAAAAGTGATCTGCAAAAGCAGTTCTCGTGGGCGGCGCGGACCATGCTCAGTAATTGCCCATTTCGATTTGCCACCTCTCTTATACAGAGGCTTTATAACAGACACTTTAAGGTCATCTGGAAATGTCCCCGTCTGTAATGAGAGATGAACAAGATAAGCCAAAATCCTACATAGTTGATTACTGCATGACTTAACGACCTTGTGCAAATATTGTCACAACCTTCAGAGGTTTAACCACCTCCGTAGCTCAGAGGCAAAGTTCACTGGCTTTATACAGGAGGTTGCGGGTTCGATTCCCGGCGGGGTCAATTGTAAGACTCGGTTTGGTTGGTGGTAGGGCATTATCTAAGCCCGCCTGGCTAGCTACCACCATCTTATCTAAGTCTTGCCGCCAAATATCAATGTTGATATCATTGGTGTGTTTCGGCTTGAAGATAAGATAGCCAGTTCCCTATTGCGTTGGGGATTCTTGGTAAGCCCGCTTCCATCTTCGGCAGCATCGTCACTAACCACCAGGTGAGATGTTGTCAAGGGTTTACCAATTGTGAATAAAAAAAAATAAAAAAGGGACGTGACGGGACAGGGCAATTGTGGACGAGATTGGGGAGGTCGAGCCTCATGTTCCATAGTCAAATTTGGGGAAACTTTATACATTCAGGCCACACCAGAGCACATCACCTGTTCATTAGTGATTTCGCCTTTAATGCAAATGTCAAAGGTGTTTAACCACTGTATGGATTCTGACACTGTGGTATACTGGGTGGCAAACATCTTCAATATTTTCCTTGAGAGGAAACATTGAGTGGTGGACACAAGCAGCCACTGTAGGGGGTCTGCATAGCGACATTGTGACATGGCTCTCCAACCAATCACGAAGTTGCACTGGTAGACCAAACCGTTGCTCACTTCATCCACCGCTTAATGTTATGACTCGAGGAAAATGTTCAAGATGTTTGCCACCCAGTATATTACCTACAAAAAACTGCAGGGAACTCAAGTATTAGTAACCTGTCTATCTCTTTCTTTATATGCTTATTCAACTTAGGCTTAAGTGTACCAACCATACAACTAATTTTAAGGTTCCCCGAAAGCGATAGAAAGGTTATTATTACCATTCCTGCCAGCGATGACGACCTGCGTGCAGTCCTTGTTGAGGGCGAGCGCATTGGCCGGGCCCTCCTGTGACACGCAGATGGTGTTCGACGGCTGCATGTTCAACCCGCAACTCCTGGGAGCCAAGTCCCGGAAGCAGCAAGCACCTCAAGAAAACACCTTCACTCAATTTGCACTAAGCTTCGTGCCATAGTAATAAATAATTAACTATTTAAAAAAGTACATACTCTGCTTTAACTAAGGTTTTTAATTCATTATGCAAAAATTTGCGAAACAGCTATTCCGACGCTGGCCACAGATAACTATTACCCATTACAGCAATCTCAAAAGTATTTTTTTAAAATTTCTTTTGTGGCTCTGGAAACTAAACATGTCAATTTTATCACCAATTTCGTTGTATTTTTTTGTGAATCGGTAACATTCCACTCTCTATTTTTTTCCCTGAATGTTGGCTGTTGTGACAAATTTGGACAATCAAGAAATAAACAAAAGTAAACCCTAATGACGTTTGTTGTGACTATTTCGACGCTGGTTGCTATGGGTTACCAGTTGTGACGTCATCACACGCCGGCCAGCTAGCCAGTCAGAGTTTATAATTACCTACTCATTTGCTTTGATTTGCTTGAGTACCTACTATGAATGAAGAGGTACATACATTTTGACTCAGCAGAGCCAGCCTTAACCATAATATTATATTATATTCTTTAATCCGAGACGAGACGAGTGTAGGTAGTGTAATGGTGTTTTGTGTGATGTCAGTAACCCTATCAAAGACTTCGAAGCATCTTTAAAGCTAAAGCAACTCATACATTATTTAAAGCAATTTAGTCAACTTCTTTCCAAGTGGCGAAGTGGGAACGTCGCGTCTTGAAGGCTAGGTAAATCGAAACAAAAAAGGTAGTAAGTAGATAGAAATCTTTGCCTTTATGCAGTATGCACCCAATAAAATGAGGAAGAGACTGTGAGTGCCCAGGAGAATTAGGTAAGTGCTTTTGGAAGGACGTAACGGGAGCCCAATACCATAGGAGAGACTTGCAAGCAAATAAATAAACCTATGTTGAAATAAGCTTTATATCTTCGCGATCGATGCGTACTAGTCACAAACAAAGTTATCTGCAATCGAACTGCGCATGACACACGAGTTTGAAATGTTTAAGAATGAGTTGTCCACATCATTCCAGTTGAATAACTTGTAGGTGACGTGTGTCAATGTTTTTTATATTTAATATTAATTGTTCTCCCAATAATGGTCTTCTTATACCAGAGCCCATCTCTTTTACTTGTAGTTTAATATCTCACAACAATATACCTATAATGTTACCATTCTTGTCACTGCTTGCATGGCACTCAAATCAATGAGTATCAATTCCACCTGCAGAAAAACCTTCCAGACACGCTTATCTGTCGTGGACTGGTAAACAGCTTGGAGCGCATTAAATTTACCTAATTAATTGCATTTGCTGCATGCAAGCAAGTGTAAGTAGGAAATTTCTCTTAACTTTGCTGCTTAGAGTAAAGTATGTATGTAAGCAGCAACTTTCTCATTTGTCTGTGCTTGGTTTCAACTAGGTACTCGATGGCGCAGTGATAACTAGAGCCCAAACCATCCTTTGTGACAGCTTGATTGTCCAGTATTGTTTATTTTTGGTTAGTCCAACAGTTTAGTGATAGAATGATCTGTCATGTAAAATCTTAACTGTTTTCTCTTCCAGTTTAGGTGAATGGTAATCATCATAAGTGCAAGAACAAGCAACAATATTGTTCATTGGAGTAAACTGTTATGGTCAGAACAGAACTCCCAACCAAATGAGGAACTATAGACCCTAGGACTTAGAATAGAAGAATACTAGGACCCAACAGGTTTTGCCGAACCAGTACCTGTAAATACAGAACCATTTCCTGTTACATTTAAAAGCTCGGAAGCTGATGGTGCCTTAATTTCAAACTGCATGAAGATCTGGAACATGGATTTCAAACCAATGGGGTGCCTTTTACAATTTAATAGAACTTAATCAGTCTTAAAAATTTACAAGACGAATATAGAAAAAACAATGGAATGACGAAAATTAACCAAAAATTACTTGTCCGCCTTGTCAATGTTAGCATGGTCTTTGATCTCCTTGCGCACTGGTCCTGTCTGGGCTATGGGCACCTTCCTCTCGCCCTGGACTGCTGGAGGCCCCTTCCGCGAAGCCATGATAGACAGCACCCCATCAGAAGATAGTCTAGACTCACTGCCTCAGGAGTGCAACCTTCCGGCAACGTTTAAGGATGTAGAAACATGTATATATTCTGTGTATTCTTTTACCATTATCAACTTGCTATCTTTGTGAATACATTGCGCACCTGGAGACATAGCGTAGGCAGGCCTCCCACTCGGTGGACCGACGACTTGGTGAACGCCATGGGAAGCCGCTGGATGGGGGCAGCGCAGGACCGGTTGTGGAAATCCTTGGGGGAGGCCTTTGTCTAGCAGTGGACGTCTTTCCGCTGATATGATGATGATCTATGTGAATTCCATTTATATTTGGTGTATTTGTAAAAGTGGTTTTGCAACTCTGTTGGGAATAAAAACGAAACAAGGGTGTGTCTGTTGAATACAAATGTTGAAAATGGTCTCTATTGTACACAGAGTAATATGAAGCCAAGGATTCACTTATTGTAGGTTTTCTTTTGTTAATTGAATGTAGGTATACATTGCAATTAAAATGCCCATTTATATTTTCGTTAGTTTATTTTACATACTTATTTTGACTTGATGGTAGCTTACTATGGGCCTCATAAGAAGACTCAAGGTCACCCAAAGGGCAATGGAGCGAGCTATGCTTAAATTTCTCTACGCGATCGAATCAGAAATGAGGAGATCCGCAGGAGAACCAAAGTAATGGACTTGGCTCACAGAATTGATAAACTTATGTGTTAGTGGGCAGGGCACATAGGTCATAGAACAAATGGCCCTTGGGGCAGTAAGGTTCTCGAGTGTCGACGGCGTACCGGAAAATGTAGCGTAGGCAGGCCTCCCACGCGGTGGACCGACAACCTAGTGAAGATCACTGGATGCAGGCAGTGCAGGACCGGTCGTCTTGGAAACCCTTGGGGGACTCCTTTGTCCAGCACTGGATGTTGTTCAGCTGATGACTTATTTTGACGCCTTATTTCGCCACCTTTTGCAAAGAAAATAAAAATATTGAGGGAATTTAACAGAAAGTTGGGTGAGGCGCATAGAGTATAAGGTAAGGTATCCCTGAACTTGAAGAAAAAAAAAGTTGTGTGCTTCCACGGTGGGTATTTAATATAAAAACTGGCCAAGTACGAGTCTGATTTGCGCTAAGTAGCGTTTGTCTTTTCATTTAAAAATAAATTGTTTAAGTAGTTAGTAATTAGAGCATTATGTACCTATGGAAAATCTATGAACTTTTTATAAATCTATTACTGCTAAACTAAGGAAACATACTTAATAGTTTTTCTTTTAAATTGATTATATGTCAATGTCATCATCAATGACTTCAATATTACTAGGCTACTATTTACTTTATTTTTTTCAGATGTCCTAAAATAGCGGTTTAGCTGGTAGAGGGGGTAGAGGGTTGACACTTTACTAACAAAAATTTGCACTTTAAAGCTTAATATTTCATAAAACCATTCCTGTACTATAATATTACTAGCTGACAGTGCAAACTTTATTTGCGATAATGAAATATACTTTACGACCTATTTCCATTGCCTACCCAAGTACTACACAAAATATTTCATAAGCCGTTTCAGAGGAATACGAACACAAACACCGTGACACAAGATTTTTATAAATACATATATAGAAGATAAATGCGAAAATGAGTTTGTTTGTTACCTTTTCAGGATTCAACACCTCAACCAATCTTGAAAAAATTCTAAAAATTATTGTTTTGACTTTTTTTGCTTTAATAAAGACCTTTATAGTAGTTTTTCTTTAATATCTATAATGTAGACATTGGCATGTTATAATTTTATTTTTAGTTGAGAAGATTAAATGTTGCAGTTTTTTTTAATTAAGGAGGAAATACTATGAGATTTCCTTAGTGTACTAAACAGATAAATACAGTAACTACATACCTACAAGAAGAATTCAGAGCAAAATATTTAGGACAGATAAATATTTTTTTAGGTATGGAAATAGAGAGAACAGAAAATAAATTACACATAACAAACAAAATTTATTGATAAAATTTTAACACAGTTTAAAATGAACGACTGTAAGTTGGAGAAGACGCCCATGGAAGATAAGTTTGAAGTTCCTGAAAAAGAAGAAATAATAATTAATGTACCATATAAAGAAATAATAGGAAGTCTTACTTACCTGACCATCAGTAAACCAGATATAACATATGCAATTATGCACCTTCATACTTAAGCTGATACATAAATAAACCTACGAAGACTACCTGCAAAGCTGCCAAGATAATTTTAGGATACCTGGAGGGTGGATACTTACCTATAAGAAAGAAAAAAAAGAAAACGTGATCAATGCTTACTGTGACTCAGTCTGGGGACAATGAAAACCTGATATATCCTGGTATAGTATCATTGTCTTCAGCGGAGGCAGAATATGTCAGCCGAGACGTGTGAGAGAACTGTTGTAAGAAGGGATTGGCGGTATTGTGCAAAATGTGGTAATGTATTGTGACAATGAAAGCGCTATTTAAATGATGGATAACAGTGAGAACACAAAACGAGCAAAGCCGACATCAAATATCACTTTGACATTGTGATTATGAAACGTTTATCAGTCTATGAGTGAAGAGAATTTGATAGACATTATGACGAAACCGTTGTGCAGTGTGAAATTTAATTACTTTTGTAACTATTTGTTTAGTAATTCGTAGGATTAATTGTAAAAAAAATTGTAAACATTAATAAAATACGGTAGTGATGGGACTCGAATCACATTTGGTTCGAATGACGACGGTCACCGAGCATGTAATCACTACGTTTATGACGGTGAAGACTTGATTCAAATGAGATTCAATGTTGATTCGAATCATCTTTACAATTCGAATCAGATTGATGATTCGAATCTTATATTGCGCGGTAAGCATAACTTATTGATGAGACGGTTGAAATTCTAAAAAGTGATGTTAGGGATCATTCAACAATTACGTGATCACCGGAAGGGGGGGGGGGTCAGATGCTTGTATATACATCTGGATTATTTGGGGGGGGGGGAGGGAGAATCCATGATTACGTTATCATTTTATAAACTAAATATTTAAAATATTTTCGTCCAATTTTGAAGTCTACTACTGGTAACACTAACTATTAGATAGATGGAACGGGATTTCCCCTGCTATAGACAAACTGTGGAGTGTGGAAGTCAGTCGCATTTTATACACTTTGTTAGTCCTGCGCCCTCAGTCGGTTTGTTATGTCGTGTTGTGTTATGTCGTGATTAAGTGAATCATAATGGATGCCGGTGATCTGCATCAGGCACTGTTTAAGGCCTATGTAGCGTGCCACCCGAAACTCTCTCGTCAGAAAGCTCAGAAGAATGTGAATGCTGAGTGGAAGGAGGCAAGAGAAAAGTATAAAAATGTGAAGTCGCTGGAGTTCTGCAACTTTATTAATGGCAGGATTCAGCTTTACAAAGCAACTGCGCCCATTAAGAAAGTGCAAACGCTGCAATCCTTCTTCAGCCCGGTAAGTCTTAAAATAACTTCATAAAAATCTTTATTTTACAGCAGTGTGAATTGACTAGTCATTATCCAACAACTTTGAGTTTGTCAAGTTGATTATGTCAAGTAGTTCATTGAATTGCAAAGTCACACTACTGAGTAGCAGAGAACATATAAACAAACTTTCCTTAAACCTACTGAAAATCTTTGTGTATAACAAGAGCTATGATTCAAATAAAATCGAAAGAACTTGGTTTTCATCCAGTTAGATCTCACTTATTTTATTACCGAAGCCGTTATCCGAACTTGGCTAATCTTTCACATTTATGTTTTGGTGGGATTTAATTTAATTCGAATGTTTGAATCTCCCGACAGCGCGCGCACCCTGCCGCGGCGGCGCGTGTAGCGATGTCGGCAGCTGTTGAGGACCCCGCTAAAGACCCTGTTTCATCTGGCTCTGTTCGTGAAAGCGAGGTTGAAAAGAGTGATGATATAATTATAATTCCTGCAACGGAAGGTAATTTGTTTAATACTACGAGTATGCTATTCCAATGACTGTCTGAACCAGAAGTTTGCCCTCCGCGGCAAGAGGCGAGGAGAGGCAAACGAAGCCCGTACAGCCACGCCTGGCCCCTTGCCCTCGGTTATGCACTTCACCTTGTTCTTCACAGTTTCAGTGTAGCTGTTCATTGGAGTACCCTATTTAGGTCCACATTTATGTTTTGTTGCTTTCAGGTGTGCGAAGTAGCTCCATTGAACGACCTCAAACGTCCAAGGATGGAGAAGGCGATGTTATCCATCCAGTCGAGAGTGCTGCTTCCCGTTAAAGCGATGTAGATCGACCACTTCCTGAGGATCTTGTCAAGTCCTGTAACGAAGTAAGCAATATTTTGAAGAGCTATCACTGTTGCGAAAGAGGGAGAGAGAGAGAGAGAAACTAAAATATTCATTTATTTTTTTCAGAAGAGTGTAGTAGGTCCAGATGATGAGGATGAGGCGGCAGTCGATGATGTCGAGGCGCCTAGTGGTGCAGAGTATCATCTGAAGAGGAAAGCTCCAGACTGTCCTGATACCGCCAAAAAGACTAGAAAGTACGCTCAACCCGCTCAAGATGCGTTGCAAAAGTCTATTTCTATTCTCGATGCTGACATCTACAAGTTGACCAGAGCGATTAGCTACCGAATCGTCACTGAAGGAGTTAAAAGAAATGAAGAAAGCACGGGAAAAGCTGTCAGCTAATCTGAAGAGGATTAAGGCTGTAGCTTTAGCTCAGCAGAAATATTGAGACAAGCAACGCGTTGCTCTCCAGGAGGCAGCTGCATCCAATCCATCAGTACCGTGCCGGGAGTCCGTGGGTCGCCCTCCGTGCGTTGGAAATGAAATTCTGCAAGTTATTATAGACCTATCGATGCCTGGCAGCTCTGCAGATGAGCGGAGGAGAACTGAAGTAGTCCGTAGTTGTCGGTCTCTTGATGACCTCCAAGGCGCATTGCAACGGAGAGGGTATGAAATCTCCAGGTCGGGTACATATCTGCGGCTTCTTCCTCATCGGTCAGATACTCGTGAGGGCAAGCGCCATGAAAAGTGTGTCCCAGTGAAACTTATCAGCGCTAGGACAGACTGCCACAAATCTCATCCGGACTCCAAATTCTGCACTGCGTCCATTAGGAACGTGGAAGCCCTGTCTTCCCTGCTAGGACAAGAGCAAGTTGCATTCATATCACAGGTATGTAAAATAATTTTTCATGTTTATTTTTATATGTAAGTACTCTTCAAAATCCTCATTTTTTGTATTTGGTAATACTTTCAGGATGACAAGGCCCGCGTCCCCATCGGGATAACAGCAGCCAACAAGCAGGCGCCGCTACTGATGAGCATGGAGTACCGAATACAGCTTCCCGACCACGACTGGGTTGTGGCGTCTCGCCACAAGCTTATTCCTAGTGTGTACGCTGGGATCAAAATCATCAGCAAGAGTCCAATTGGGGAGCCGGATGCAGTTTCCTACGCCGGCCCTACCTATGTCGCCATCAGAAGCGGGAAGCACTGCTCTTCTACAGCTCGGACCCATGCTGATGACTTTGAGAGGCTCCTGACCCTAGAAAGCTTTGATTGCATCATGAAAACATCGAGTGGAGAGGTGAAGCCAATACTAGTGATATCAGTTGATGGTGGACCAGATGAGAACCCAAGAAACCGCAGTGTGATCGTAGAGGCAGTAAAAAAGTTCATTAAGCACAATTTGGACTTCATGGTTGCTGTCACAAATGCTCCAGGGCGCAGCGCCTACAACAGAGCTGAACGGCGTATGGCTCCCCTTAGCCGTTTGTTGTCAGGGTTGATCCTGCCTCACGACCATTACGGATCGCATTTAGATTCGCAGTGTCGCACGATTGATAAGGAACTTGAGCTGAAGAATTTCCAATATGCTGGTGAAACGCTGGCAGAAGTCTGCAATACTCTCGTTATAGCGAATGAGAGTGTGACTGCTGAGTACTTGGGCCCAGTGGAAGCAGAGCAGATCACTGACGAGCGTACAGACCCTAGCTCACCATGGTACGCAACACATATCAGAGAGTCCCAGTACATGTTGCAAATTTCAAAATGCCAGGATTCAAAATGCTGCTCCGAGCCCCGCAGCAAACTTCGCCTCGTTTTGCCGAATGGATTTTTGCCGCCTCCCCTTCTCTTGACTAGCGGCCCGGAAGCAGCGAAGCAACGTAATGAAGATTGCCACTTCTCACCTCTATTTGTGCAGTTGGCAGCCAAAATCGAATTTCCAAACCAAGAATTTGAGACAACACCCTACGACTTTTACTGCCCATCTGTTCAAGACAAGCTTAAGTCTAGGATTTGCAGTAACTGTGGGCTGTACTTCGCTACGCAGAAAGCTACAAAAGAGCACAAGCGGAACGCTCACAATCTTGCTTGTCCTATGAACATCGAAGCTGCAGACACTCCCGAGCTTCCCGTGCGGCGAAGTGCTCGCATTATAGCCCGTCGTAGAGGTGAAGTACTAACCGAGCTGCAGGATGAGATCGGTGTCCCTCTGGATGTTGAGTGGGTTCCGGCGCCTCCCGACGACTCCGGATCAGAAGAGGATCCCGAGGATGACCTACCTCTTATTCATCTCATCAAGGATGTAGCTGAATGGTCTGCGTCTCCATTTAGTCAGGAATAGTCTGTATTTACTTAATAATTTTATTTAAAAATGACAGTATATTAATATTAAAATGTGTAGTTACATGTTGCATTTTGACAAACACACCCTCTTCCCAAATTTAGGTCATTTAAGACTCATAGAAACATGACATACGTGTCAGTGTTAATAAACAGCAAACATTTTAAGCACGGACGAAGATTACGTAATCAAGGCGACGGGGGGGGGGGGGGGGGGGGGTTAAAAAAACGGCCAAAAATGATCACGTAATTGTTGAACGATCCCTTAGTTATATGTATTATAATTTTTCGTTCGTAGTTTTTTTAAAAGTGGTTTTATAGAGGTTTGTTAGTTAATATTTCAGAAGTAATTTGAACACGGTGACTTTAAAAAGCGTTTACGAAATATTTTTAAAATTACATTTTTGATAGTGAAGTATTTTTGGTGTAAATAATACAAGTGTGTGTAGCGTAAGCGTGTAAATAAAGTGAAATGTTTGTGTTTCGCAGTGAAGACGTAACTACCTAACAATTTGAAAATTATAGAACCGTTAAAAAAAAGTGTAGTTTGGGACTTTTTACGTATCTAAATATTTTTTTATCTATTAAACGATTTTATTGATTCGATTCAACGTATAAATTCGTATTGATACGAATGTATCAATCAATTCGAATCGAGGGATCATTCGGATGATTGTTCGAATTTTTGCCGGGTTATTCGAATTGATTCGAATATTCATTTTCGATTAGAGTCCCATCACTAATCGGATTTATATTCGCTTTGCATTGTTTTGACTTGTTTTTTTTTTAAATATGATGCATAGAGTAGACCAGTGTTGTCATTTATTTAGGGTTGTCATGTTAAGATTTTAAAAGCCACGAAATTGTAAAATGTTGCTGTCATCATCATCATATCAGCAGGAAATCGCCCATTGCTGGACAAAGGCCTCCCCCAAGGATTTCCACGACGACCGGTCCTGCGCTGCCCGCATCCATCGACTTCCCGCGATCGTCGGTCCAACGCGTGAGAGGCCTGCTTACGCTAAGTTTTCCGGTGCGCGGTCGCCACTCGAGAACTTTACTACCCCATCGGCCATCTGTTCTACGAGCTATGTGCCATGCCCACTGCCACCTCAGTTAAGTGATTCTGTGAGCTATGTCGGTTACTTTAGTTCTCCTGCGGATCTCCTCGTTTCTGATTCGATCACGCAGAGAAACTCCGAGCATAGCACGCTCCATTACCCTTTGGGTGACCTTGAGCCGTCTTATGAGGCCCATAGTAAGCGACCATGTCACAGTTCCGTAAGTCATCACTGGCAACACACACTGGTCAAAGACCTTAGTCTTGAGACACTGCGGTATTTGGGACGTGAAGATATTGCGAAGCTTCCCGAACGCTGCCCAGCCGAGTTGGATTCGTCGATTGATCTCTTTCTTGAAGTTGGACCTGCCTAGCTGGACTGTTTGTCCCAGGTATACATATTCGTCAACAACTTCCAGTGTAGAGTCTCCAACCTTTAGAGGGGTGGGTGCGACACGGACATTTAACATTATGTAACGCAACGCCTCAGCCAATTAGTGTGCCTCACTAGCCTGCCACTAACCAGCCAGCCAATGCCATGCCGCTACGCCATCGCCTCACCACCCCTCCACACCTGCCAGCCAGCCAGGTGGGGCGAGCAATAGCCAGCCGACCACATATAAGCCCTTGCGAGCTCATTTTGCCTTCTATTCCGCTGAAGTCAACTGGAGAAGCAAAAACTCTGTCCGAGCGCAACCAGGACTTAAGATATGTACATATAAATTGTGATTATAGTTGATTTATTTGATTAAACAAAAATGTGTGCTTATTCAATTTTTTATTAATCTACTTACAATTATTTTCGTCTTGTCCATGTTCATTTTAAGACCCACTTGTTGAGAGACTTTACTGAGGATATCGAGCATTGTGCTTAAATCTTCCATAGTCTCAGCCATGACCACGATATCGTCAGCGAATCGGAGGTGGAATATGTACTCGCCGTTGATATTGATGCCGAGTCCACCCCTGTCCAGAAGCTTAAAAACATCTTTCAGGGCGGCGGACAACTTTCAAGGACACGTTAAGTTTTCCGCACTTAAGTCGGACCCGCATGCTTTCCCCGCCCTGACACTCCTACATCCCTATTGTTAGATGTGGTGCCTCCCTTTATCTGATCACTCCATCGTGTTGGCTCTGGATATTTTCCTTCAATGTTGCCAACAACAATCAGTTTTTCAAGGTTGTCACCTGTTTCTCATTACGTTGCCGAAATAGGTAAGTATGCGCTGCAGGCAGATGGTAGACAGACAACCGTGTTTGAACTTTGAGTTGCGAGAGAATAGACGCATTTGTTCGCCTAGCTGTCCAAGGAATCCTTAGCATCTGCCTCCAACACCACATTTCAAATGCATCTATTCTCTGCCTTTCTCTAGCCCACTCCGTATGTAAATGGGAAAGACTAAAGCTCTTACTAGGCGGTCTTTGTTTTAAAAACTAATGCCCCGGTTTCTCCATATGTTCTGGAGTCTTGTCATCGCATATTTGGCCATTCCTATGCGACGTTTAATCTCCGGAGCGCAGTTGCCGTCATTGCATATCCGAGAACCCAGGTAAGTGAATTCCTGTACTGTTTCCATGCTTTGGATGTTATGGCTCCTTGTCAGTTTCTCAGCACGATCAATCACCATTAATTTTGTTTTCTGTCGGTTGACTGCGAGTCCCAGAATGCCACTTTCAAACTCTAACCTATTGAGAATGCTCTTCATGTCTTCAATGGATGTGGTGAGGAGAACAGTGTCATCAGCGTATCGGAGGTTGGAGATGGTTTTTCCTCCCACAACACCTCTTTCCTAGTTTCCGAGGGTTTTACGGATAACATACTCTCCGTATATTTTCCTTCGGTATTTACTTCCACTATATGCTTTCACTTATAAGCGATTTAGGAGTGCGACTGCTCCGGCGCCACGGGAATGGCAGCCCCTTCGCCCTTGCGTAACAAAGCTCAGGCACCCGGGCGAACCGTAATGGCTGATGCTGGTCGCCGAAGGCAGGGGCTGCCCTTTTTTCGCGCCTTAACGCGTTCTAACAAGCGAGAGCCCTAAATTTTTACTTTCGTAACTGGAAGATCTGCCACAGATGGGGAGGTATATTCAATCAAACCTGACAGAACATAATATCGCTTGTTTCACTTGCTCAAGTTTTTCCGCTCTCAAGTCGGACCCGCATGCTTTCCTCACCCTGATACTCCCACATCCTCATCGGATTCCGAAGGTTTGTATGTTGGGGATCAAAGTAGTTGGCGGTCTTCGCTATTATAAATCTTTCAGATCGATGTTAGTGGGATAGGTCATCTTTAGTCTCATATCTACCAAAGTTGGCCTATGCTCTACATTGTTTCAGATTTTTTAAAATTAATAAGTTGAGGGGGGAGGGCGGTGAGGGGGAGTGCGTTAATCCCCCTCTTCAGATAAAATTAATTATGAAATTTTAACTATAAGGTCATCTTTGACAAGAAAACTGGTACAGCTATAGATTAATGCCCTTGAAATTATGGGGGGGGGGGGGGGGAATCTGGGAGTGTGTGATAAATCCCTCGCTAGAAAGGGGAACGTGGACCCACTCATTTAAAGAAAATGAATTTCGAATTTTTACTTTAAGGTCATCTTTGACCAGAAATTCGCTTTTTCTACCGAAATCTAATCATACCTTCGGGATCCGAGGGTGATGTAAGCGTATTAGATTAGGGAAAATGTGGGGGTTCCTTCGGTCAGGGTGCATTGCGAAAACGCAGTTTACGCAGTTTTCGAGACATTGATCATTGTAAATTTATATGTTATGCTATATTTACTTCCACTATATGCTTTCACTTTTAAGCAATTTAGGAGTGCGACTGCTCCGGCGCCACGGGAATGGCAGCCCCTTCGCCCTTGCGTAACAAAGCTCAGGCACCCGGGCGAACCGTAGTGGCTGATGCTGGTCGCCGAAGGCAGGGGCTGCCCTGTTTTCGCGCGTTCTAACAAGCGAGAGCCCTACATTTTTACTGTATTAACTGGTAGATCTGCCACAGATGGGCAGGTATATTCAATCAAACCTGACAGAACATAATATCGCTTGTTTCATTTGCTTAAGTTTTTCCGCTCTCAAGTCGGACCAGCATGCTTTCCTCGCCCTGATACTCCCACATCCCCATCGGATTCCGAAGGTTTGTATGTTGGGAATCAAAGTAGTTGGCGGTCTACGCTATTATAAATCTTTCAGATCGATGTTAGTGGGATAGGTCATCTTTAGTCTCATATCTACCAAAGTTGGCCTATGCTCTACATAGTTTCAGATTTTTAAAAATTAATAAGTCGAGGGGGAGTGCGTTAACCCCCCTCTTCAGATAAAATTAGTCACGAAATTTTAACTATAAGGTCATCTTTGATAAGAAATCTGTTACAGCTATAGATTAATGCCCTTGAAATTATGGGGGGGGGGGGGGATAATCTGGGAGAGTGGGATAAATCCCTTCCTAGAAAGGGGAAACGTAGATCCACCCATTTAAAGAAAATGAATTTCGAATTTTTACTATAAGGTCATCTTTGACCAGAAATTCGCTTTTTCTACCGAAATCTAATCATACCTTCGGGATCCGAGGGTGATGTAAGCGTATTAGATTAGGGAAAATGTGGGGGTTCCTTCGGTCAGGGTGCATTGCTAAAACGTAGTTTTCGAGACATTGATCATTGTAAATTTATATGTTATGCTATATTTACTTCCATTATAGCTTTCACTTTTAAGCAATTAGGAGTGCGACTGCTCCGGTGCTACGGGAATGGCAGCCCCTTCGCCCTTGCGTAACAAAGCTTAGGCACCCGGGCGAACCGCAGCGGCTGATGCTGGTCGCCGAAGGCAGGGGCTGCCCTTTTTTCGCGCCTTCGGATAAAAAAAGACTTCGGGAACGTAGGGAGGTGAACGCGTTCTAACAAGCGAGAGCCCTAAATTTTTACTTTCGTAACTGGTAGATCTGCCACAGATGGGGAGGTATATTTAATCAAACCTGACCGTACATAATATCGCTTGTTGCACTTGCTCAAGTTTTTCCGCTCTCAAGTCGGACCCGCATGCTTTCCTCGCCCTGATACTCCCACATCCCCATCGGATTCCGAAGGTTTGTATGTTGGGGATCAAAGTAGTTGGCGTGGGCTACGCCCTACGCTCTACGCTATTATAAATCTTTCAGATCGATGTTAGTGGGATAGGTCATCTTTAGTCTCATATATTATTACACTTCCAAAATTGGCCTATAGTCTATATTTTTTTCAGATTAAAAAAATAATTAGTTGGGGGAGGGCGGTGAGGGGGAGTGTGTTAACCCCCCTCCCCAAATAAAATTAATAATGAAAATTTTATCTATAAGGTCATCTTTGACAAGAAATCTGGTACAGCTATAGATTATTGTACTTGAAATTTGAGGGGGGGGGGGGGGTTTAATGGGAGAGTGGGATAAACTCCTCCCTAGAAAGGGGGATCGTGGATCCAACCATTTAAAGAAAATGATTTTCAAATTTTTACTATAAGAAATTCGCTTTACCTACGAAATCTTATCATACCTTCGGGATCCGAGGGGGATATGGAAGTACTAAAGTAGGGAAAATGTGGGAGGGTTCCTTCGCTCAGGGTGGATTGCGGAAACGCAGTTTGATTTGATATTTGTTAATTTATAGTTTATGATACTTTAAATCCACTTTTAAGCGATTTAGGAATGCTTCTGTTCCGGCGCTGCGGGAGTGGCAACTCCTTCGCCCTTGCGTAACTAAGCGTAGGTACCCGAGCGAACCATAGATGAATGTCCTTAAAGTTCCGGTTTTTTCAGCTCTAGTGACAAGTAACCAACATTCAAATAACTTTTTCTAGAGTGTTTACATTATTTTTTCTAGGTGTTTATATTTACTTTGCTAGGTGTTTACATTCTCTTTGCTAGAGCTTCGCCCACAGATCTACTATGTGGCTTCGCCAGCGTCGATTTAGGCCCCGCCAAAAATTTGCTACAAAAAGAAAGAATAAAAGTATGTACTCTGTGAAAAAAAATTTTATTTACACTAAACGTCAAAGCAATTTTTTTTTTCTTCGCCCTTTTAGGGCAGGCTAAGGCTCATTGGCCATACCGCCTAGTCTTCAGTATATGTTTTTCAGTAGTATTCACTTGTAGAATTCACGTCTTCAGTAATTTTCAGTAGTTTCTTCACGTTCACATCATATTATTGTCTATAAACTAACCTAACCTACATACTCTAGCAAAATGATAGCACTTTTGCTAAAGCTTGCTCGGACTTCTTGTGGGAACTCGAAACACAGTATACACACTTTTATTTCTTTATCCTACACAAGAAACACTTATATGATCCTTCGCTGATAAATACACTATCAATATTATACATCAAAAACCACTAAATGTAATTTTTCGGTTAATAAAAGAAAAATGACAAACTAAACGCTACAAATTCCCGCCAAAAAGTCTAAATATAATAAATATACGTAGTGACTTTTTTTTCTTCGCCCTTTTAGGGCAGGCTAAGGCTCATTGGCCATACCGCCTAGTCTTCAGTATATGTTTTTCAGTAGTATTAATTTGTAGAATTCACGTCTTCAGTAATTTTCAGTATATTTTTCAGATTACGTAGTCAAAAGCTCATTATATTGGTCAAATCCAGATGTCCAGTCCATTTTTTTTGGTTTCAATATCATTGTTTCCTCACATTTTTCTCCTGTCAATCTTTCTAAGTGTTCAGTAACTTTTCAATCTTCAAGATCACTGTTTCTTCACGTTTACATCATATCATTGTCTATAAACTAACCTAACCTACATACTCTAGCAAATTGATAGCACTTTTGCTAAAGCTTGCTCAGACTTCTTGTGGGAACTCGAAACACAGTATACACACTTTTATTTCATTATCCTACACAAGAAACACATAAATGATACTTCGCTGATAAATACACTATCAATATTATACATCAAAAACCACTAAATGTAATTTTTCGGATAATAAAAGAAAAATGACAAACTGAACGCTACAAATTCCCGCCAAAAAGTCCGTAGTGACTTATATTCATTTTGTTTACACTAAAGAATAGAGGTGAGGTGTATATACTAGAACTGTAGAACAGGTACGGAGAACAGGTATTATACGACACTGTGCCTGTTCCAAAGCAAATAATACTCGATCCACCTAGTATTAAAAAAATATCACGTTGTTGTTTAATACTAGGTGGATCGAGTATTAGTTGCTTTGGCTTTAAAAATCGTGGGTTGCTCGATATACGAAAAATATGGCAAAAAGCGCCCCACGATTTTTACAATATTACTAGTATTTTTCGTTTATTATTGTTTTCAGCTTACATTAAGAATTATTTTTCACTTTTTAGTTTGATGTGTTTAAATGCGTGTTTTTTAGTTTTTTAAACTTTATTTATTTTTCAATTTTGAGGTTGATGTGCATTTAATCCTGGCGATCCTGATCAGGATAATAAGATAAACTTATGAAATTATTGTATTGTCACTGATCCTTGTTATATGAACAGTTTGAATTTAAAAAATAAATTTCGTCAGTTACCATCAGGTGCGATAATCAGTCAAACGCACTCAAATTTTTAATTAAAAAAATTGGTTGTCTGTAAAGTCGGTTTACGGACGATAGTTTAACGTGACAACATCATAACCTAACGGGACAATGAGTCAACCTTTTTCGTGCGTGCAGCCGACGTCTATTGATTTATTAGACGTTCTCACGTCAAAAATAAAAACTGTCCGTTTAAAGTGGGTAATAATCGAGTGCAAAGGAGTCGGTTACATTGGAATAATTTTTAAAACGATCCGTGATACGGTATACTACACGCTCGATAAGTATCTTGATCCTGCAAGTATTGCGATAAATATCGAGCGTGTCGCATTCGCCTTAGGTTACGACAAAAATCCAAAGATCCACATGCAGCTCGATATATGACTCTTGTTGTCCAATAAGAATCTTCTAAAAATTATTCCTATTTCAATTAAAATGAAGGGCTTGATCCACTCCGCTGGTGCGCCATTTTGGCAGATTATGCGGATCTGTCTTGTACCATTATCGGGCGCGGCGGGAATTTGACGCTTACGTCAAATGCCTGAATCAGGACGGGTCCCTTTACGCGGGAAGCGACTACCGTTTGCTGAAGCTCCTTGATAAGACAAGGATAGAGTTAGGAATGAGTGCAAAGCCAACGGTGAATGATTTTCGATAGAAATCTCCTTCGAATCAGTCAGTGCTTTCAGCTGCGCCCGGGCGGTGCGCGTACCTGTTTTTAAAGTGATTGTTTTGTTGTTTTGCATAGAAAAACTCGGTGTTGTTGAAATTCCCAATAAACCGGGTAAGCAATACAATGTTATTATATTATCTATTGTTATTGTAGCATTCACAGTTCACGTTTTTTTACGTTCAAGTGCAATACCTACTAATACCTACTTACCCTATCTTTGGCTGAGACTGTTGAATTATATTTCACAAAGTTTAATACACAAATATTTTAGTCAGATAGTCAGTTTATGACGGTTTCACCGTTATAATTTTTTTATATAGTGTCCATACAAAGATATTGAGAAATAATTGTTTTTGTAACCCTTGACAATAATGGCGACCACCCACAAAAAGCCCCCACAGTTGAAACAAAATGGCGCCGCTGACAGCGCCAGCTGATTCGTCCTCGGCGCGGACCATATTCCGGCATTTTCCAGGGGAGTGGTGATCCGGCTCTATAGTGAAATTTTCGTAGATTTCGCTATTCCTGGCGTAATAACGTCATTAAAACTGTACATTTAGGGTCTACATTATTTTTTTCATGAACAGGTATCTATTCTTCTTTCTATCAATACCACGATCATATGTTTGCTGCGTTCCTATCCTTCAAGACAAAAAAACTTTAAAGCCGTTCGAATCTAGTTTTCGCAACCAAAATATCCATGATATTGTGGAAAAATCGCCGCCCGTCTAAGGGACCGCTCACACGTAGTGTCGCTTACACATCGGCCAGTTAACCGCAGTGTTGAATGTTTTTGCTTGTATGGTACGAGGTACGTAATTTTAATGTAAATCTTATTAATTATGTGACTTTAATGAAATATATAAACAGGATACAAAACCACACCCATCAAAAAACCGCCCAGCAAACGCTCGCTCGTGCGTACCATTCTTCGTACCATAGTCGGAATAGTCAATGGCAAGATTTGTAGCCAGTACAAACTTCGATGAACAATCTGTGGAATGACGAAAACAAATGAAGAGATTTAGCTGCAATTGCTGTATTTTGTTACGAAATCAGTTTTTTCTAGAGTTTGTACTTGAGACATGTTTTTATTTCAAATTCAGATAATTGTATTTACCACCATTATCGAAAAACAAAGCGCGGGACCTATCCAGCCTTATTTTTTTTAAACGCTCGTTAAAAAAAATTCCGGTTTTCTAACAATAAGCTCGTAGTACCAAGTCTTCATTTATCACTCTTTTGACTGTGGTTCTGCTTAGGCCCATCTGAAGAGCTAAGATTTTTTTTACGAACAGGATTTCGTTGAATTCGCGCTTTCACTGCTTTGATGATTGCGGGTGTCCTAACTGTACGAGGTCGGCCGGTCCTCTTACGATCTTCGAAGCTCGAATCTTCAGTGAATCGTTTGATAGTGCGATAAACAAATCGTAGGGTTATTTTCAATTTTTGTAGAATATTGAAAATCTCTATTGGCGCGTAACCACAGCAGTGCAACGCGATAACCGCTACTCTATCTTCTTTCTTCAACCACTCCATATTTGAAAATAAATGTCTTTTTTATTTTCAGCATGTGCAAACGTTCTATTTTTAAAATTAGTGAAGTTCATCTAGCCAGTATTCGAAAATATTAAATAATAAGGTTTTGACAGGACTTATAACCCGACTAGGTAATTACGTACAAAACGATTACTTACGGCATTTTCACAATACCAAACACCTTATATACGTGAAGAGTACCAGACGCGAACTGAACTTTGACCTTTATTTACTCGTAGGTAACTGCTCCTAGGGTGTCCCTTTCTACTAGTTTTTTAAACCGCGTTTTATCTATAAGCTAAATCGCAAAGGTTAGATTCGCTATTCGATTGTACTATCCGTATTTTCAGTTAAATCCCGCTCGCCGCGCAGTACCCCGCTGCTGGCTACTATTGTTGCCAGCTGCGTTTAGCGTAACCTTGCGCTTGGCAACAATTGTAGCTATTGACGTAACAGTGGATAAGTGCTAGTTGACAGCAGCATCTTAATTAGATCGTTTTTGAACGTGTGTTAGGACAGTATCAGGGAATATCAGCAGGCCCAGACCAGGCCAGGCCATCTACCACTTTGCTGACAACGCGCTTTTAAAAAAAAATCATTCAAATCCGTCAGCTGATTAGTTTGATAGGTTTCTTGGAGAAAGTTGTTCAATTTGACAAGTGGAAGCCAATCTTAAAGTATCACCACAAATTTGAATACCTAAACTAAAAGCTACCTACGCTACGTTCTTTAGCATCTATAATTATTAGCTTGCTACAATGCTACAAATGGTAGTGGTACGCTAGTACTCATGTTTATACTGTGGTAGTGGCCTGTGTCTGTAAATCTGCGATTACACTTCACTACATGCAGTGCACTACATCATGTAGGACACTAGATTTAGTATGGGTAAATGCATGTTGGAATGTAGGATCCTAACTTAGTACGATAGGAAGAGCCGGAACGTCCTACATGGCCTAGTTCACTACATGTAGTGCAGTGTAATCACAGGTAGGGAAGTAGAGCGTCTACCACGCGTCTACATAGGATACTCAGTCTTGTCGTGGCATCCGATGTGGAGAGTATGTGTATTGTGTATGTCGTGAAGGGCAGAGTAACAAGATGACATCGGTGGAAAACGAGACTTTATTAAATGTTTTAGAAATGTACAAAGAGATGCCCTACTTGTGGGACAACAATCATTCTGATTATGAGAATATTCTGGATCTAAAATGTCAATGTTCATGACAAATTGAAAACGGGGCTTGACGTGATTTTATATAATTGATGTTGTTTTTACCTCAACTTTTCGACTATGCTTCGATAGCCGTGGTCGCGAGTAGACTGGAGCTGCGTTGTCTATGTTCAACATCATTTTTTTCTTATCAACAGATACTGCTTCACCCAAAATTTTCTTTTCTTTTTAGACTTAGTAATACCCGCCGCTGTTACGGCAAGGGCAATGCCGATTTTTTGCATTTTAGAAAGCGCTGGCACCATGTTCGGCGTTTGGTCCCTGACTGAGTTAGATTTCCTATATAGTGCAGTGTAAACAAAACGCCCTACATGCAGTGCCACTAACTAGTGCACTACATGTAGTGAAGTGTAATCGCGGCTTGAGTAAACCCTATATCAAGCAAAAAAAAACAAAAGGTCTAAAAAAATCACGAAGCATGTAATCACTACGCAAAAAATCACAAAAGGTTGGAGGTAAGCAAAAGTGCTATGGAATTGACATTTATTTCAAACTGTCTGTCAATTAAGTCTCAAAGTTTGCTCAAAATTGATATAATCACTCACTTTAGAGTACAAAAAAAAAATGTATTTTGTATTTATATCTCAATTTCATCTCGACTTTTTGGCGGGAATTTGTAGCGTTCAGTTTGTCATTTTTCTTTTATTATCCGAAAAATTACATTTAGTGGTTTTTGATGTATAATATTAATAGTGTATTTATCAGCGAAGTATCATTTATGTGTTTCTTGTGTAGGATAATGAAATAAAAGTGTGTATACTGTGTTTCGAGTTCCCACAAGAAGTCCGAGCAAGCTTTAACAAAAGTGCTATCATTTTGCTAGAGTATGTAGGTTAGGTTAGTTTAAATATAGACAATGATATGATGTGAACGTGAAGAAACAGTGATCTTGAAGACTGAAAAGTTACTGAACACTCTTAGAAAGATTGACAGGAGAAAAATGTGAGGAAATAATGATATTGAAAACAATAAAAAAATGGACTGGACATCTGGATTTGACAAATATAATGAGGTTTTGACTACGTAATCTGAAAAATATACTGAAAATTACTGAAGACGTGAATTCTACAAATTAATACTACTGAAAAACATATACTGAAGACTAGGCGGTATGACTAATGAGCCTTAGCCTGCCCTAAAAGGGCGAAGAAGAAAAAAACCAATTTTGTCAATGTCAATCAAAGAGTATAGAAATCACTTCGAGCTTCGTCTCAATCTCAAGGCGGGGCCTATTCGTACGGCGCAAAATCAATGTAAACACTCTAACAAAGCAAATGTAAACACTCTAACAAAGCGAATGTAAACACTCTTGCAAAAAGAATGTAAACACTCAACAAACAGTTGTTTTAATGTTGGTATACTTGTCACTAGAGCTGAAAAAACCGGAACTTTAAGGACATTCATCTACGATTCGCCCGGGTTTTACAACATGCGCTTTGTTATGCAAGGGCAAAGGAACTGCCATTGCCGCATTTGCATTCTAAAAAGTAGCATCCTTACTGATATTATAAATGTGAAAATGTGTTTGTTTGTTACCTTTTCACGCTTCAACGCCTTGACCAATCTTTATGAAATTTGGCATGCAGGTAGCCTGTGTCACGGGCGGGGAAGGACATAGGCTACTTTTTATACCGGGAAAATAGCATAATCTGATGCAGTTCCGGAGGGAACTAAAAAAATACTCGATTGTTGTGATTTTTTGCACAGAGATGGTGGAGTAGGTGGTCACGACATATTTTACTAATCACCCTTAAAGACAGTCATAAAAACGATGTCCACGCGGGCGGAGCCTCGGGAAAAAGCTACTTACATATAAATTTTTAAAAACCAATAACTAAAACTACGTAAACTGCGTTTTCGCAATCTACCCTAAACGAAGGAGTCCCCCAACTCTAGTACTTCCACATCCCCTCGAATCCCGATAGTATGATTAGATTTTGGTAGGTAAAGATAATTTCTAATCAAAGATGACCTTATAGTTTAAATTTGAAAATTCATTTTCTCTAGAAGGGAGGATTCACACTCCCCCCTTCTAGAGAGGGGTTTATACCACTCTCCCGGATTCTCCCGCTCCCCCCCCCCCCCATTTAAGGGCATTAAGCTAATGTCGTACTAGATTTCTTGTCAAAGATGACCACATAGAATATTTTCAAAATTAATTTTATCTATTACGGGAGCGAGGTAATGCACTCTCCCCTTACCGTGCGGTATTTTATTCCCCCTAAACAATACTTTTTGAAAATTATATTTTCTAAATCTGGTAAAAGTATAGAGTATAGGTCATCTTTGGTAGTATGGTAGTATATTATACCATATAGTATTAAAGATAACCTTACCCACTAACTATTGAAAGATTTATTACACGTATACATAATGCGCTGCCCGTATCCAGCGGCTTCCCGCGACCTTCACCAGGTCATCGGTCCACCGAGTGGGAGGCCTGCCTACGCTACGTTTTCCGGTGCGTGGAAATCCTTGGGGGAGGCCTATGTCCAGCAGTGGACTTCCTTCGGCTGATATGATGATACATAATGCGTAGCCCCCGCCGATTGGTTCAGTCTGGTTTGATTGAATATACCACCCCTCCTGTGGCAGATCTACCGTGGTTTTCTTCTCGTTGCCCCCGAAGGGGGCTACGGGGAAAGGTTCCCGAGGCGAGGCCTCCTTAGCGCATCACGATGAGCGGGTCCTTGCGGTCCAGGCGCAGGGGCCTTGGCAGCCGCTCCAGCCCCGGCTGGGGCGAGTAACTGCTGGAGTACTCTCAGAGCTTGCAGGAGGTCGCTCTGGGAGGGCACGGCGGTGGTGAAAGCGGCAGTGGGGGCGGCGGAAGCGGGGGCTAGGGGCCTCTTCCTCCTCCGGCGGTTACGTCACTCTTTTCGGCTGAGGGCGTCTGCGGCGGCCGAGCCGCTCAGCACGGCGGGCGCTGCTGGTGCGGCGCGCTCAGCGGTGGCGGCGGCGGGCACTTCAGGGCGAGGGGTGGTTATCCGGGCGACTGACCCGGGCCCCCATGTTCCGGAGCTCCCTGCGGAACACCGGGCACGAGACGTGATTGGCAGGGTGCGGGCCCGCGCAGTTGGCGCAGGTCGCTAGGTCCTCCCGCGGCCGTGGGCAGTCCTTGGCAGCGTGAGAGTCACCGCATCGGACGCAGGCCAGCGGGCGGTGGCAGCCGTGGGAGGAGTGACGAAATCCTTGATATCGGTGGCACTGCGCGGGTCCTCGCTTGCCACGCCAGGCATCGATGGTGACGCTCGGCATGTGCAGGAGCTCCGTGATGGTGTAGAGGGCGGCAATGTTGGAGGTCCGCCGGATCTCACGTAAAAGAGGCATCCAGGGCGTCCTGCGCGCGCCGTCCAAGCCGTCCAAACCGTCAAAGCCGTGCTCGGCTAAGGCAGCGTAGATCGCAGATCTACCAGTTACGAAAGTATAAATTTATAGCTCTCGCTGCTTAGCACACGTTCCCTAGTCTTTTTTTTTATCAGTTGGCGCGGATAGAGAGCAGTCCCCGCCTTCGACGACCAGCCTCAGCTGCTACGATTCGACCGGGTACCTGAGGTTTAGTACGCATGGGCGAAGGGGCTGCCATTCCTGCAGCGCCAGAGCAGTCGCATTCCTAAATCGCTAATTGGTTGAAAAGTAGCATATCCGATAAAATTTCAAAAATCATTATCACAAAAACTGTGTAAACTGCGTCAAGGTCATTTCATGGTCAAGGTCAGGGTCAAGGTTAGGTTAGATTCAGAGTTCAGTGAGGGTTAAATGACTCATTCCGAAGGCGAAGCCCCATCTTACCGTTTCGAGCCCCAACAAACCTTCGGGATCCAAGGGGGATGTGGGAGTATTAGGGCGGGGAAAGCTTGAGAGTTCGACTTGAAATTGGAAAAAAAAACTTGAGCGTGCGAAGCGAGCGATATTAGATTCTGTCAGATTTGATTGATGTTACTATCAAGAGCCTCCCCCCTCTCCATTGTTGACCTAAAAGTCAAAATGTAGGACTCTGGCTGGTTAGGTAGGACGAGTCCACAACTTCCTTAAGTTCTCTAGTGTTTTTTTTTAAATTGGGGGCGCGGAGGGAGGGCAGCCCCGCTTTCGACGACCAGCCTCAGCCACTGCGGTTCGCCTGAGTACCTGCTCTTTATTACGCAAGGGCAAAGGAGCTGCCATTCCCGCAGTCCCGGAGCAGTCGCATTCCTAAATCGCTTAAAAGTAGATGAAAAGTAGCATAACCTATAAATTTAGAAAGATCAGTATGTCGAAACCTGTGTTTGTGAAACTGTGTTTTCCGCAATCCACCCTGAGCAAAGGAACCCCTATATTTTCCCAGCTCTAGTACTTCCACGTCCCCCTCGGATCACGAAGGCAATGATTAAGATTTCGGTAGGTAATAACGAAGTTCTGGTCAAAGATTACCTTATAGTTTAAATTTTGAAAATTCATTTTCTCTAAATGGGGATCATTCACGCTCTCACCCTTCTTTCATGGGAGAGCTTTATCCCACTCTCCGGGATCCTACCCCCCTAAATTCCAGGGCATAGCCGTACCAGATTTCTTGTCAAAGATGACCATATAGAATATTTTCAAAATTCAATTTAAATAAGGGAGGGAAATAGCGTACTTCCCCTTCTTAGTTTACATCTGGTTTACTCTCCCCCTAACCCCTCTCAACGTCCTCCCCCCAAAACCCAATACTTTTGAAAAATATTTTTTCAAAATCTGGAAACAATGCAGTGTATACGTCATCTTTGGTAGTGTATTATATGAGACTAAAGATGACCTAACTCACCAACTTCGTTCCGAAAGATTTTTAATTAAGGGTCCGCTACAGGAAAACGTGGGGTTAACAAATTGAAATATTGGCAGATAATCTGTCAAGGTAATTTCAATACCAAGATCAGGGTCGAGGTTACGTTAGGTGCAAGGTTTGGTTAGTTAGTAGCCCTCGCTATCCGTTTCGATCACCAAAAAACCTTCGGGATCCGAAGGGGATGTAGGAGTATCACGGCGGGAAAAGCATGCAGGTCCGACTTGAGAGCGATATTAGTTGCAGTTAGGTTTGAATGATTATACTGTCAAGAGCCCCGCGAAGTGAGACTCGCTCCCTTCCCCCCCCTGTTGCGCGTGCACCTCTCTACGTTTCCTAGTGTTTATCCGCACTCCACCCTTAATCGGCGGGCATTAATCTATTGCCCTACCTACTGTTACGTCAGTACTAATATATAATATACTTTGCTACTGTGTTGTGGTGCATAATACTTCGATGGTTATATGTACCGAGATATTTCGAGTTAAAAATGAGAAAACTTAATAATGATAGAGAAAGTTAAAAGACTCTTTTTCCTTTTTAACTAATTTATTGTGCCAATCGACAAGGAAACGCTTGTCCATTTTAATAACGAGCAGAAAAGAAGAAAGCATAGACATTACAGAATTTAAAAAATTCGGACCGAAGTTAGTGGGTTAGGTCACCTTTAGTCTCATATAATACACACCACCAAAGATGACATACACTAAATTGTTTGTTTTTGAAAAAGTATTGAGTTTAGGGGGAGGCTGGGGAGGAGGTCCCTACGAGAAGGGAGTACGTTACCCCTTACTTCCTTTAAATAAAATTATCTGGAAACAATGCAGTGTATGTCATCTTTGGAGTGTATTATATGAGACTAAAGATGACCGAACCCTCCAACTTCGTTCCGAAAGATTTATAATAAGCGTAGCCCCCGCCAACAATTTTGATCAACAAACCTCCGGGATCCGATGGGAATGTGGGAGTATCAAGGCGGGGAAAGCATGCGGGGCTGACTTAAGGGCGGAAAACTTGACATGTCCTTAAAAGTTCAATACTTAGCACTTACTTTTACAATTCCATTATGAACAAAGGGACAAAAGTAGGTCCGTGTTGAATCACTGACTTCACTTTTTTTTATTCACAATTGGTAAGCCCTTGGCATCATCTCACCTGATGGTAAGTGACGATGATGCCGAAGATGGAAGCAGGCTTACCTAGATTCCCCAACGCAGTACTCTTTATTATACTGGCCCAACGCAATGGAGAACTGGATATCATATCTTCAAGCCGGAACACATCAATTTTGTAAACACTGATGTTTGGCGACAAGACTTAGATAAGATGGTGGTAGCTAGCCAGGCGGGCTTAGAAAATGCCCTACCACCAACCAAACCGAGTTACAAGATGAACCCACCGGGAATCGAACCCGCGACCTCCTGGTTTAATGCGAATGGACTAACCATTACGCCACGGAGGCGGTTGGTTTAGGTGTTGAAGCGTGAAAAGGTAACAAACAAACACATTTTCGCATTTATCTTCTATATGTTTAACCAATACGCCACGGTGATGGTTGTGGTAAAGTTGTATGCACACAACTTTATACTTACACATAGGTTAATAATTTTCTTCTTCAAGATCAGGGATACAGGGATCAACCTTATACCCTATGCGGCTCACCCACCTCTCTGCTAAAATACTATGCCCATATGCCCTCAATAATTTACTTTGCAAGAGGAGCCGAAATGGGGTGTCAAAATAAGTAATAAACAAATGAAAAAATAAAAATGGGCATTTTTATTGAAATGACAAGCACTCGTAAGTAATCAATTAACAAAAGTAAAACATACAGTACATAAGTGATTCCTTGGCTTCTCAGTGCACAACGGAGATCATTTTCAACATTTGTAGTCCCTTTCTTTGTTTCGTTTTTATTCCCAACAGCATTGTAATACCACTTTCACAAAGATAGGTAGGTAGTTGATAATGGTAAAAGAATACAAGGAATATATACTTGGAATTCACAAAGATTGTATCAGCCGAAAGATGTCCACTGCTGGACAAAGGCCTTCCACAAAGACTGGTCCTGCGCTGCCCCCATCCAGAGGCTTCCAGTGGCCTTCACCAGGTCGTCGGTCAACTGAGTGGGAGGCCTGCCTATGCTACATCTCCAAGTAGTATTCACAAAGATGGCTAGTTGATAATGGTAAAAGAATACAAGGAATATATACTTGGATCTACGCCCCTAAAAGAGGAGCATCTCATTTCATTGGTTGGAAATACATGTTACAGATCTTCATGCAGTTTGAAATTAAGGCACCATCAGTTTGAGCTTTTAAATTTAACAGAAAATGATGGATTTTTAGGTACTGGTTCGGCAAAACCTATTAGGTCCTAGTACTCTGTGGGCAGATGAAGTGGCTCACATTGACTTCCAGTTCCTCATTTGGTTAGAATTCTGTTCTGAAAATAACAGTTCCACTCTAATGTACAGTATTGTTGCTTGTTCTTGTCCACTCACAATCATTTCATTCTGCCGTTACTGTACCAACACCAATTCCAGGTCCAACTTGCAGTCACACTATAAATATTATTATTGTTGGGTGGGACGCCTGCGGGGTACAGGCGAGTGTTCATGTCTAAGTGGAATCATTACATCCTATTCCCATGGTGGTACGATGGTTACTGTGACCCCAGTGGCATCCCACCCTCAAACCTTGAACTCCTTCTACAGTACTCCGTTATGCGACTGATTTCCAGGTTGCATAGTTCCTCTTCCTTAATCCTATCAACAGTATACCTGAAATGGAAGAGAAATTTCATGTAAAATCTTAACTGTTTTCTCAGTTAAGATTTTACATGACAGAGTGTTCTAAACTACTAATTTATCATGCCGTCTGTCATACATAAAGGATGGTTTAGGCTCGAGTTATCACTGGCCCATTAGGACCATGTAGTTGAAACTTAAACACAGACAAATGAGAAAATTGCTGCTTACAGTAAGTACTTTACTGCAAGCAGCAAAGTTTAAGAGTTTACTACTTACACTTGCTTGCAGCAATCTGTTAATTAATTACCTTAATTTATTAATTTAATGCGCCCAAAGCTGTTTGTTTGCTATTGCCACGACAGCACAGACAGATAGGCGTGTCTGGTAGGTCCGCTAAGTTGTGAAATTATTAGTAATTAGTTGTAGTAAAGTAAAACAGTTGTATTCTGTTTTTATTTCATTATCCTAACGTCTGGGCGACTAAAGAAACCAAAGAGTATAGAAATCACTAAGTTTAACACTTTCGCGGACAGTAAGTCACAGGTGTTGGGCACTAAATTTTTGTATGAAAATTTTAAGACTGCTATAACATCTTCGTCCTATTATTAATAATTAAGAGTTGGGCATGTGACATAACCTTCTATGAAATTCGACTGTTTTAGCATTTCTGTCCTACAATATGCCACTTCTTCCTTATGTTATGACAGCATATACTATAGCAGTCGGCTGTTATGGAATTTTTGCCCTACAGTGTACACAAAGATACTCTATGGTGGACACGAATTGTATGGCAGTCGAATTCCATAAAATGCCTGTCCTATAATATTCTAATGAACTTTGTACATGGGACGCGTATTCTTAAGCAGTTGTCTGCTATGACATTCCTGTCCTACAGTGTACACAAAGATACTCTACGCTGGACAGGAATTGTATGGCAGTTGAATGCCATAAAATGCCTGTCCTATAATATTCCCATGAACTCTGACATGGGACGTGTATACTATCACAGTCGCCTGCTATGAAAGTGATGTCCTATTGATGGACTTATTACCATTTAAATGAAGCAGCGAATGCTATGATATACGACAGCTATAGTATTTTCCGTCACATAATAAGACTTTGCCATCAAATATGACGAGAATCCTATAGAATTCATTATAACTATTTAGTATCTCATAGGTCCTTTTTTGTGTTTTCAATGCTTATCTTCAATTATAAAATAAGGTTAATAGTAAATATATCTTTAGAAAAACTACATATAAAAATCACATAGCTTTATTGGTCCAAAATCAACAGCATTTGAATATTCATTGAAAACATAACATGTCATTCTATGACAATTGTAATCTTAACTTATAGTTTATGAGATCAAATAAACTAAAACGAAAACTTCTAAATCGGAAATGACAAACATTTCAGTAACTTTCTTAATCAAATAATCAGACTTAAACATTTCAAACATTCAAACTTCTATATATCACAAGAATTAATCAATAGTAGTTAAGTACCTAATTATTTGGGCACAATAGTATTAATGTTAAAATTAAGAAGGTATCTAGTAAATTATTTGAAAATAAGTGATCACATCCTAAATATAGGATTCGTATGCCAAGACTCAAAGCATCCTGGACAAAGAGGTGGATTTCCTACGCACCCTTTGCACCGATAACTAGTTTGCTTTAATTTCTTGTTTTTAGTGCAAACACGACATTTAAGAAAAACTTTATTGCGTTTGGAGCTGTCACGCAAAGGTATAAGCTCTGGCCAATGCCCGTTTTGAGGTGACATTACTCCTACTTCTTCACCGACACCTCTTTGCCGCCTGTTTGCGTGTTTCTGCCAAACATGTTCTTTAGCATTGCCTCCTTCGTATTTTCGTTTACTTGTATGTACGAATTTACTATAGTTTCTCGGAAGCCCAGTAAAGTTGCTGTTGGATCGCAATGTTTTCTGAAGAGATAAAAAGCGTTCCAAATAATCATGTCCAATATTCGGAAGAATACCTTTTTATACCATCGTATAGTTTTTTTTGGTGTGGAATAATAAGACATCATTTGGTCTGATTTGTCAATTCCCGACATGTGCCTATTGTAATCATTAACCTCTACAGGTTTAGACTTCAATTTTCCAAATCTGTTTCTAGTAGTTACTAGTCGTGGGTGGTGTTTTGTTGTTATCATAAACACTGGTCTTTTATCTTTCCAGACAGATGCGTAAACTTTGGCATTTCGTTGCCAAAAATGTTCTCCAGATTTGAGTTTTTTGTTAAAAAGCTCCTTAGGATTCTCCTTGCGGTCTTTACGTAACGTGCCTGTTGTATGTGTATTACATTCCAGTAATTTTTTTGACAGAGTAACGCTATTATAAAAATTATCCATAAAGAGATCATGTCCTTTATTTAGATAAGGCTCCATCAATTTCATGACCAATTTTTCCAGTTTTGGTTCAGTAGCATTGGTTTCATTCACGGTATTCTTACCTTCGTAAATAATGAAATTCAATATATATCCATCATACGAAGTTAAAACATAAAATTTTATGCCATACTTGGCTTTTTGTTTTTTATGTACTGACGAAATGACAACCGTCCACGAAAAGGCATCAGTGATTCGTCCAGAGAAAGTTCTTTTTCAGGCTGGTTCAAAGTCTGAAAGTTTCTTATTACTTTTACTGTAAAAGCTTTGACTTTGTCGATGCCTTTACTGTTGAGTTCCGACATACACAAGCAGCGCAATAACTGTTCGAACCTCCTACCTGACATAGTATATGGGAAAATGGGGTAACAGTATAGAGGGTCAGTCTGAGTAAATAATTTTCTTACGTTTGGCACATCAAGGTGTCCTTGAAGTATACACAAACCGAGGAACTTTTTCATTTCTTCTGCATCTGTAGGCTTGAATGATTGTGCTCGGGATCCCCTTGTGTGTGGTCTACTAGAGTTGCACAAATTTGTACCATAAGTATTCGTACATGACACAATGAAATCAACCATTTCATCAGTAAAGAAATACTCCAAAACGTTCATCGGTGTTGTGTTATTATTGTCTAATGGTACTTTTGGACCTGAATTCATATCGTCAAACTGAAAATCTGCAATAGGTAGAGTATTATCTTCCCAAGAGCTCACATGATTAGGTGAAGATATTGGTCCTAGATTTTGTTCATTTTCCAAGTTGGCAGGAGGAGTTGGCTGTCTTTGCTGCGATGAATTAGATTGTGCAACTGATGGACATTCTAGCTGATTCACTGGCTGAACTGAACTGGCTTCTCTCTGCTGTGGATAACAGTCAACTTCCATATCAGTATCGAGTGGATTTGGTTCAATTTCCAAGTTGGCAGGAGGAGTTGACTGTCTTAGCTGTGATAAATTAGATTGTACAACTGATGGACATTCTAGCTGATTCACTGGCTGAACTGAACTGGCTTCTCTTTGCTGTGGAGAAGAGCCAATTTCCATATCAGTATCGAGTGGATTTGGTTCATTTTCCAAGTTGGCAGGAGGAGTTGTCTGTCTTTGCTGTGATGAATTAGATTGTGCAACTGATTGACATTCTAGCTGATTCACTGGCTGAACTGATCTGGCTTCACTTTGCTGTAATGAACAAATCTGTGAGTCTGGAGAACAGTCAATTTCCTTATCAGTATCGAGTCGATTTGGTTGTTGTTCTTGCGTTGGATTTTGTGATGATGGACTAGCTTGAATAACAGGAGAACAATCCATTGGTTTACTTACAGATGGTTGATTTGGCTGTTGTACTACCAAATTACAATCAATTGGTGTGTTTGCAGAACGCTGGCTTGATTGAACTTGACTTACTTGTGACGACTCACTTTCATCGCCATCTGATGATCCATCAGTCAATATTTCTTCCTCTTCAGGTACGTAATCGACATCTGAGCCGTACTCGCCGTCGCCGTCACTGAATGGGTCATGAATTGATACATCCGAGCTATGTTCAGAATCGTCTTTCTCATCGGCTGATCGCTCCGACTCTTCTGATTCTTGATCGCTGTAATTCTCATCTGGTACATCCGATTCATCTAACGCTTCATCAAATAGCTTTATCAGTTTCTCTTTTTGATTAACGTTGACTAATTGAGAACATCGTTTTTTGTTTTTCCGCGGCATCTGCAAAAGATATCCATCGTTTACTCACTAGTTTGAATTAAATACCTACTCACCTACACATAATCTCACTATATTACTTCATTTTTAGTTTATTTAACGGTAATTGCAACCTTTACTGTACAAATAACAAGTGATTAGTATAAAAAAACTTCATCGTTTACCGACTAGATTGAATAAAATACCTACACACCCATACAGGATAAATCTCACTATATTACTTCATTTCCATTATAAAACTAGCTTACTAAACGGTAATTGCAATCTTTACTGTATAAATAACAAGTGATTAGTATGAAATACAGGATATTTATACTTACGTCGATCAAAATATCTCGTCAATATTCGGCCGGTTCACGCAAAATCGATCACATGACACGTGTGTACTCTCCGGCGCAGTAGCCGAGCGACTGTAGGAACGCGTCAAACAAACACAGACGCTATGCAATCCGCGTCCGTGTGCGTGAGAGGGGGGGTCGGCGGGGAGACATTTTTCCTATGTGTGCAAAAACGTTCTAGTAGGACAGTATTCGCGATAATATTGAGTATAATGTGACACTAAACTTGCGGCTTCTTGAAAATATACGGGGAATACGAATACAATAGCGCCTCTGTCCAAAATAAGGAAGTAAAGTTGGAATGCTTAAGAATGCCCGTCACTGCGAGTAGTTCAAACACGAATTTCTATGCATTCCCGTCCGCGAAAGTGTTAATCAAAACTAATCGAGACACACGGCAGTGTGTCCGCCAAGTTCGAAAAGAACAAGGCGACACCGGCCGTGAGTTTTATTACACAAACCATTTCGGGCAACTTTTGACCTACATACCAGCAACTTAAAATCTGTTTGACTTACACACTTGCGATTTCGCGTGTCTAGTAAGACCCACGCTATCACCTAAAATCCCAATTTTCATAAATACATCTTTTACCATTTTTGAGTTAATGACGTCCGAAAATCACTATTTTTATAACTCACTCACTGACTGACTGACGTATCAAAATTATAGACCACTTCCACGAGTTCCACGTAACTTAGAAACTTGAAATTTGGCATCGAGGTAAGTTAATACATTAGGCGTATACAAAAAAAATGCGTAATTAGGGTTCCTTCCATTACCGACCACATTATAGACCATTTCCAGGTGACTTAGATACTAGTTTGGCATTTTGGTAGGTTAATAGGCGTATACAAAGAAAAAAGAGAAACCAACCAAGTGCGAGTCGGAATCACGAAATTTGATTTCCGTACAGTGGTGGTGCAGAACACATGGGAATAATGATATAGACCACTTCCAGGTGACTTTTTAATTTGAGGTTTGGAATTGAAATAGGTTAATTGGGCGCATTGAGTAAAAATTCAAAAAACTGGCATTGTTCAAAAAACTCTGGGCTTGCGCACCGAGGGTTCGGTACCACCAAAAATATCTTATATGTATGTGTATTACTTGAATAACGATTTTGTATTAATATTTTACAAAAAAATAATGATATACCTACCAACAAAATATAAATGTGAAATGGAGCCAAGTTTGATATAAAAAAACACAGCGTTCTTAATGACTAGGTATGTACCAAGTTTTATAGTGGCTCCTGAATAATGGCTATAGATATTAATTTTAGACTTCTCCAAATAATAGAGAATGTACAACGGTTTTCAGTTGGTTAGAAAAATGTGTTATGTTCTGTGTGTAAAATAAAATTGGATAGTGAAAACTTGCCAAGTTACACCATGTAGTAGCACAGAACACATTTTTTAAGCAACTGAAAACCGCTGTACATTCCTTATTATTTGGAGAAGTCTAAAATTAATATTTCTATTTAAAGATGATTTAAGAACCACTATAGAACTTGGTACCAAACCTACCCATTCAGTCGTAATTTGTGATATTGAACTTGGCTCCCTTTCACATTTATGTTTTGTGAAGCTTAAAATCAACCCCGTCTGGCTAGCTGGCCGGTGTGATGACGTCACGATACTCTGTCTGGTAACCCGTAGCAACCCGTGAGAATAGCCACAACAAACGTCATTAGGGTTGACTTTTGTTTGTTTCTTAGTTGTCTAAAATTGTCAAAACAGCCAACATTCAGGAAAAAATATTGTAGAGTTGGAAGTTACCGATTCACAAAAAAACCACCGAAATTGGTGAAAAAATTGATATATTTTGTACCCAGAGCAACAAAAAAAAATACTTTTTTATGGGAAAAAATTATCTGTGCCCCGTAGGAATAGCTACTTCGCAATCTCAAGTCTGAAAAAACGGCTGTCAAGGACAGGTAGACAGACGGATATGACGAAACTAAAAGGTTTCCTAGTTTAAGTACGGAACCCTAAAAAGTGTGGTGTTGAGTGTTCTTTGCCTTGTGTCAAAAAAAAACCATCAATCTCAAAAGTGATTTTCTGTGATTTTTCCGATTTTTCAGGAAAATTTAATGAAATTCTGTATAAATTCGTACAAAAACCAACAATGACAAACCACCGATGGTAGTTTCACAGTTAGCGACGTTGAAGTCGAAGAGCGTGTTATTGACATTTCGTAACTTTGTTGACAATGGAAAGTGGGGACAGGATCCTGGTCGCTGCGGGGTTGACGGCAGCCGTGGTGGTGGGTGCGTTCGTACTGTGGGGGCCGGGTGGGGCTCCAAGGGTCCGCAAGCGGCGGGGTCAGATCGCTGGTCTGCAGAACCTGGGTCGGACATGCTTCTTGAATACACTTTTACAAGCACTGGCTGCCTGCCCCATGTTTATAGACTGGCTGAGCCGGTATGCCAAGGCTGAAGGACACAACAGCATGATTACTACACTTTATACAGTTATTGAAGGTAAGTTTTTGCAACTTTGTTATAACCCTTTCCTGCTGGACCTTGAAAGGAATTGAATTTTTTTAAAATTTTATGAAAAGAACATTTTTTAAATATACACGGTGAATTTTTGACATGGGACAGTAAGGGCAGGTACCTTAACCGTTATAGTTACAGGAAAATATTTTTAGGAGACTATCCATAAATTTTCAAGGTATTCTGAACTGCATTCACAGATTCTGAAAATAATATACAGTCACCAAGAAAATGGTCATTTTACACAAAAAATTTTTGATGCCAATCCTGTTTTTATAAGGATCAAAAGTCTCTACTGAACCGACTGAGGTTTGAGTACTTACTAGAAATGTCAGAAATCGCGAAAAACTTTTCCCATGCATTTGTATAGAAAGACAGGGGGCACAACATAAATACAGTTTTTGTCAAGCTGGCCTCGTGGCTTACTGTACCTACAAGCAAAAGCGCCTACCTAAGTAGAAAATCATCATAGTTGCATCGATAATCTTCTACAACATTAGAAGTAAAACAAATAATAATAAAATAAATCATTTTATTTTTATTTTATGTATTTTAGACACAGACAATCATAACTTACATTTAGATGATCTACGAAATAAATTGCTTAAAATGAATATATAAGTTCACTAGTTTTTTTACTGAGATAGTAGCAGCTGATAATTTTCTTGTATGGATATTATTTAAAACCTTGTTAATGCATCTTTCAGCTCCTGAATACTGGTGCATTTCTTTTTGTAGACTTCGTTTTTTAGGTAGCCCCACAAAAAAATAATCAAGAGGCATTAGTTGGACCAAGTGTACCTATCCACTGTGACCCGCCTATTCAAACTGGAATGCGTAAAGCGGCTTCTGTGTGGCGGAGCACCATCTTGCTGAAAATAAACTTTTCGCAATTCTGACAGGAGCCGTTTATCTAACTGGTTTTGGAGATTCTCTAAAATGACATCTTTATACACGGCAGAATTAAGAGTACCTTCATAAAATTCCACCATTACATCACACCACACCAACAGTTACAAGAGAATCAAACTTGATTGTGACTTTCCCGATCTCTGAGAGGATTTTCTCTAGGCCAATAGTGGTGATTTCATCTGTTGTATATTCCGTTATTTGAAAAATTAGTTTCGTCTGACCATACTATGTACTTAAGAAATTCATGATCTCTACTTATTTTTCCTCTTAGCCATCTGCAAAAGGTAATTCTTCGAACATTGTCAACTGGATGTAATGCTTGAACTATGTGCCCCTGTCGATAGGATTTATAACCGTGTTTATTCAATGTCTTTAATACTCCTCTAAAGGTTGGCGACTCTATACATTGGAAGTTGTTGACGAATATGTATACCTGGGACAAACAGTCCAGCTAGGTAGTTCCAACTTCAGGAAAGAGATCAATCGACGAATCCAACTCGGCTGGGCAGCGTTCAGGAAGCTTCGCAATATCTTCACGTCCCAAATACCGTAGTGTCTCAAGACTAAGGTCTTTGACCAGTGTGTGTTGCCAGTGATGACTTACGGAACTGAGACATGGTCGCTTACTATGGGCCTCATAAGAAGGCTCAAGGTCACCCAAAGGGCAATGGAGCGTGCTACGCTCGGAGTTTCTTTGCGTGATCGAATCAGAAACGAGGAGATCCGCAGGAGAACTTAAGTAACCGACATAGCTCACAGAATCGCTAAACTGAAGTGGCAGTCTGAGGTCTTCGTGGAAATCCTTCATGGAAATTGGTCCAGCAGTGGACGTTTTTCGGCTGATATGATGATGATAATATTTTATCAACTAGGTACGAAATTCCGATTGTTGGTTTTGTTGATGTTTGTACCCAAATGTGTTTTAATATGAAACCCTGCAGGAGTCCGACACACACTTGGCCAGTTTTGTTGAAATTTTAGCTAGCTTCGAATTATAAGGCACAAATATATATGTTTGTTTGCCTTGAACCATCCAACATTGTTACAAAACAATAACTTTTGTTAAGCAGTTGTAAACGGCACCCATGAGTCAGCGCGCGGCACGCCCGTGTGCCCGCTGGGCGTGCTGCAGGCGCTGCGCGCGGCCGGCTGGGTGGTGCCAGCGGACCAGCAGGACGCGCATGAGCTCTTGCACGTGCTGTTGGCCTGCATTGAGGAAGAGACCAATGCTATTGCTAAGAAGGTATCTTACATATCAATTTTTGTTCTAGAATTACTGTTCATTGCAAAAAAATCATACTAATATTATAAACGCGGATTTGTGCCATCTTCACGCCTAAATGGCTTTATGGACGTATCCGTACAGGTCAGTTAACTAAAGCTGGCACGTTCACAGTACTCACACTTATGCAATTTCACTATACAGTATGTTTAAAAATAAATGATTTGGATTCAAAATGCAACTCTAGTTTAAGTGTAGACTAGAGTTAGGTTTTAGTAAGATGGATGCGTTGTAGATAAATAAATACAAATATATGCGTTACTTTTATAATATTTATTATGATTTTTACATTATTTATTAATATTATTAATACCAAAAAAATCACGCTGTATACTTATAACAGTAGCAAAAGTAAAACAATAAATGTCCCCTTCACACTCATAAGCTAGACTGCGCGCGAGAAAGACGGGCAGACTTTTCATGATGCGCATGCAGAACGACGACACTACACAAGTGCAAGATGTAAATGTGTTGATCGTGCCAGCTTTAGTTAACTGACCTGTAGTAGGTACGTGGCACTTCCCCTTCCGACCAACTGGTATGAAGCTGGCAATGAACCTGCTGGCTTGTAACATCTCTACAGTAAATAAATGAATGTTCCTTGCCCCTTTAGCACGCAGATTGGCGACATTTTGAATATAATCAGCCCTTACCCTTGAATTTCCTTGCTAATCTGTGAATTGTTTAACAAATCCGCATCTTTTGGACACTATCCTAGCTCTCTCAAGAAAATACCGTGACTCCTATCTACAGGGATAAGGGTTCTAGAAAATTAACGTGACTCCTATCTACAGGGATAAGGGTTCTAGAAAATTAGCGTGACTCCTATCTACAGGGATAAGGGTTCTAGAAAATTAACGTGACTCCTATCTACAGGGATTAGGGTTATAGAAAATTAACGTGAACCCTATCTACAGGGATAAGGGTTCTAGAAAATTAACGTGAATCCTATCTACAGGTATAAGGGTTCTAGAGAGGAGCAAAAACATTATCGCCCCATATTGCTAGTTCTTTCTCTGTCTAAAATATTTATAACCGGTCTTTGTGACTGGCTTAGATGTTTCTTGGACAGTAATGACTCTTTGCGCCCGCAGAAACATACCTATCAGAAGGGTCGGACAACAGTGGGGACGCCTCTTTGCTGTCAAGAAGAGTGCTTGTTTTTTGGACAATAAGATGAATGTGGAATGAAACTATTTACGTCAATTTGTCACGCTCTTGCTACCTGGTGGATCACTGACTGTTCGAGGCTAAACTGGAGCACTATGAAGTTAGGGGGTCCCTATGGACTTGATGTCATCTTTCCTTGCTGAGAGAGCTCAGGTCACAATGACTGTGACTCATAGGAGTCTGGTTTAGTGGGAGACAGATGTCCTGTTAGGACCGAATCTTGGTAATAGTAAAATCTGATAACAAGGAACTCATCATATATGCCAATGTTAACTGCGCTATTGTTAGTGCAGATATCAGAAGGAAACTCTGCGTTCGGGTTACGCGATTACGCAAAATTATCCATTTGGTTTACCGCTAACGGCATGCAACTAAATGTTGACAAGAAGAAAACGGAGCATGCAGCAGCTCCACCGGCACCACTTGCTGTCCAAGTTGGTAATGTCTCTATCCCGGTTACTGGAATAACTGGGATATTAAATAGGCTTCGCCGTTAATGATGGCCTCCAGTGGCACGAACATATTGACTCCATGTGCTCCAAACTCAACTCGGGCTACTACGCTGTCACCCGCATAGTTCCGACTCTAAGTACTGGTAACCTGCTGAAAGTCTATTACGCTTCCTTCCACTTACTTATTGTATGAGGTAAATTTGTGGGGACTCTGCTGCTGCTGGCCGGGACTGAACCTTCATAATCCAAAAAACTTACTTATTGTATGGGGTTAATTTGTGGGGCCTCGCTGCTGACCGGGACTGAACCGTCATAAACCAAAAAAAACATCATTACAGCTCATATACGTCCCCACCGAGGGGCTCGAGCCTACCCTGAATCAGGGCGATTAGGCCTTAGACGACCACGCGGGCCCAGTGCGGGTTGGTCGACTTCACACACAACCTTCGAGTTTCTTCGCAGGCGTGTGCAGGTTTCCTCACGATGTATTCCTTCACCGTTAAAGCAATCGGTAAGTATGTACGTAAGTTTTTTTGAAAAACTCATTGGTACATTGGCCATCCAGATTTGAACCCGGTACCTCTAGTTAGATGGACCGAGTCGTTACCGGTTGAGCCACCGACGCTTCTTTGAAACCAAAAAAATATTTTTCCCAAAATCACTTGTGTTCATGGTTCACACCAGCGAGCGCACCAGCGCTCCCATCCTTTATACGTACTGGAAGTATCGTAGTATGTGCGGCAGAACGCCAGCAGCTTTCTGGTCTTGAACTGGGCGGGAAAGCGAAAAACCGCATCTTCAAAATTCTAAATTCAAAACAATTTATTTCAAATAGGTGTTTACACACACTTTTAAATAGTCAAAACAAAAAAAAAATACTGTATATTACAAATAATGTCATGATTCAGATTACAGTCTCAGGTAATGGTATTTGTTATAGAATCAACATATATATCTTTGTCATTTACATAATCTATTATTTTATAATATCCTCTAGAGCACAAAACTGACAAACTCGTTACATTTTCTGGAATTTTATTGTATAATCTTATACACTGCCCCACAAATGACTTTTTAACCTTACTCAGTCTCGAAAAGGCTATATCTATTTTATTTACATGGAGAGAAAAGGAGCTGCAAACTACGACGTATCGTGATTTATACACTCATATTAAGTCCTTTCGACAAAAAAATGTACTTTTTCAATCTGAGTTGCAAAAAAATGTTTCACTTCCATAATGAATTAGTCATTAAATAAAAACTTTGGATACTGCATATTTTGTATGATTTTTGTATGATTTATTCATTTTATGCAACGTGTAATTATATCTTCGCGAAACCTCAGAGTTCGTGACTCAGACTATGAAACTGAACAACTTTTGTTCTATGACTTTTCGAAAATTTACGAAAAAAAACGTCTCTTCATACAAATTGTCTAGGTCGGATGATTGACTTCTATGGAAAATTGAATATTTCTTTTGAATAATTTCTAAAAGTTGTTTAGTTACATGGTCTGAGTCACCACTTTTGCGTAGTTAGAATTACACGTTGTATATTATCCATGGCGGGCCGTATAAATGTCTTATCCAGCCTGCAGCCGCGGGCCGGATTGGAGGCCCTTGCGGGCCGTAGTTTGGTGACCCTGTATCTGTCATGTCTATAATAGATTATTATTCTGACATTCATCTTGTAAATTTGTAATGGACTAATTTAATTTTTATTTTGTTCTTAGTATTATTAATGCATTTATTGTAGATTTTGACACTTTATGACTATGTATTAGTAACTTAATGTCATCATATCAGCCACAAATCGTCCACTGCTGGACAAAGGCCTCCCCCAAGGATTTCCACGACGACCGGTCCTGCGCTGCCCGCATCCATCTGTTCTACGAGCTATGTGCCCTGCCCACTGCCACTTCAGTTTAGCGATTCTGTGAGCTATGTCGGTTACTTTAGTTCTCCTGCGGATCTCCTCGTTTGTGATTCTAACTAACTAAATGTGAATATGAAAAATATGGATTTGGATGAAGTTTGGTTGGTAAGTGAACCAAACTTCTCTATCCCATCATTGGACGACCAGGCGCGCTGGCGCGGGGAGGGGAGCGGTTGCACCCCGTTGGTTGTTACCGTTCCACCTAGCACCTGTACGTACGCACGCACGGAGCGTTTCGCTTCATTGTTCATCCCTGCCGGCGTCTTTGTTCCCCGATTCGTATATTTTTTTATTCACAATTGGTAAACCCTTGATAACATCTCACCTGGTGGTAAGTGACGATGTTGCCGAAGATGGAAGCGGGCTTACCAAGATTCCCCAACGCAATGGGGAACTGGCTATCTTATCTTCATGCCGGAACCAACATTGATATTTGGCGACAAGACATAGATAAGATGGTGGTAGCTAGCCAGGCGGGCTTAGAACCGAGTCTTACAATTGACCCCGCCGGGAATCGAACCCGCGACCTCCTGTGTAAAGCCAGGCTACGGAGGCGGTTAAAATTAAGAAGTTAAATTTAGGAATCTTCAAGACGAGGGTGGATTGGCTGCATCAGCACTTACCATCTGGTGAGGTGCAGCCAAATGAACTCAAATGTTGGCCCACCCACACTCTACTCTGTTTATAAGATCAATCAGATTTAACTTTAAATTCCCTTCTTAGCCGGGCTGCCTGTCCGACGCGCTAGGGCTGAGCGGGGAAAACAACCGCGCGTGGTCAGCACTAGCGTCCCCCGCGTCCCCTCCCGCGGGGCCCCTGTCCCTCCGCGCGGAGAGCACTCCCCCGACCCCCGGTGCCGGGCGCCCTGCCTCCGCCGCGCCCGCGGCTGAGCCGGATCTAGTCTCAGGTAGGGTTGCTTTTCAGGTAAACTTTGTGGGTTCCTTATCATTTATTTTTGTACATCTAAAACATAATTTGAACGCTTTTAGCAGAACACATATTTTTCTTATTTTTAAATATGTTTGTAGGTAGATAGACTCGCACTTGGCTGTTTTTTTTACTTTTATAATAGAATAGAATTTTTCTTTAGCCAGTTTTTAATAATAGTTATTTGTAAAGTAACAAAGTACCATTTTGTTCCTAGGGCGTTAGTTTAAATTCTGAGCTAAGCGAAGGTTCTAAAATAGAATCTTGAGCTTAAAGCGAGGAATTCAATATACTTCGCCCGAGAACAAAATATATTGACCCCGAGTGACATACATAATTTTTCATCATCATGATATCAGCCATAGGGCTTTCAATCTCGGATTATTATCAACTCCGGAGCTAGTTACGATGTTGAGCAATCAAATCCGGAACTCCGGAATTGGCTCCGGTGTTGACAGTTTTTTTAGAAATTAATAAAAAAAACCTTTATTTTAATCAACATTGGTTATATTTGTAAAAGTATCAGTTTTTTGTCATGGCATGGCATTATCATAAGAATCAACGTTAACATATTAGAACAATCTTTTTTTTTATAAAATCTTTACACAACTTGGCAAGCAACAATGGAATAATCATTCATGACTTACACCTATAAAATAACTTTTTTCACTTCTCATGCTCGTAAAGTTGTCATTTATATCGAGAAAAGGCTGCATAAAATGGCTTTTTATGCTCTCGTGCATAAAGTAATATCTTCTTTTAAGACTAAGACAATTAGGCCTTACAGCCACATAGACCTTCATTTAATATACATATTTTTGTGAAATTTAGGTTATAACTCAATCTAATTACGACAATATTATGTCTCGTCGTCGTCTACAGCTCACATATGTCCCCGGGGACAAGTTTGGAAAAAACCCAATAACGCTTTACGCTCAAGAATCCGTTTTTGGTCATTTTTGTACATTTTGTAAATAATGTTTACAATAGTTTACAATTTACATGGTTTCTGTAAACCGGTTTCAACTCCAGTGTTCTATTTCAACTCCGGATTTGAAAAATGAATCAAATTGCTCCGAAACTCCGGATTGAAAGCCCTAATCAGCCACAAATCGTCCACTGCTGGACAAAGGCCTCCCCTAAGGATTTCCACGACGACCGGTCCTGCGCTGCCCGCATCCATCGGCTTCCCGCGATCTTCACCAGGTCGTCGGTCCACCGCGTGGGAGGCCTGCCTGCGCTACGTTTTCCGGTGCGCGTTCGCCACTCGAGAACTTTACTGCCCCATCGGCCATCTGTTCTACGAGCTATGTGCCCTGCCCACTGCCACTTCATCACGTCCTATAAAAAAACAGAAGCACGAGCGCGGACCAATCAGAAGAGAGAAACCAAAACTCCCTAGGAAACAAAGTAGATTTTATAAAGCACTTATTGAGGCACCAATTGTGGTTTTTAGAATAGGTGTGATGAAAAATACATTTTCATAAATTCGGTGTTTTTTTTTTTCAATTTACATCTTATATTTAAAAAATACACTCCAAAATCACTCGAAAACGCTTCAATTTAAGGAAACAAAACTTGACTGTTTTGCTACATTAAATTACCGTTTTAGGCAAACGACAAAAAATACAAAAAAACCCGCCGCCGCCGCCGCCGTCCTGGAAATAAATTTCAAGTAATCAGTGGACTGCGATTTCAAGTAATCAGTGACTAATAAATGGAGTATTTACGCAGTTTTTATTAGGAGACATCGCTGAATGACAGAATTGTTTTGTATAAGATTTAAAGAATCTATCAAAAAATGGCCAGGGTGTTGGTATTGCTACCAAAGAGTTTTAACAGTATGGACGGCGGCCGGGGGCGGCGTACTTAAGCGATAGTAGCGAAACAACCTTTAGAACATGCCTTTTGATGCAGTGACACACTTTTTGATAATGCTGGCTGATTGATTGAAAGTAAAAATTTAAAACCTGTCCAGTGTCCACCAGTCTGGTCCAATGAGGAGCAGGTATTATTTAGTTGGTCGGACCACAACGTTGTCGGGGCCTACCGTTCGGCACACACCGCCTGTCGGTAGGTGTGCGGGAAACGTTATTATGGAGAACTGTTGCTTCATCTGTCACTCTCCTGCACCTTAGGTGACGTCTTGTAGCTCTGTCCCTCACCGGACCAGATCGATGGCCGACCTGGTTCACAATAAACCCTTACGTGTGTACAGAGCCGGCGCCGCCGGAGCCGGCTCGCCTGACGCGGGTATCGCGGTCGTTCTGCCACCTATCGACGGTGGGCGTGCGGCCGTGGCTGCGCGCTGCGCCCGCGCCGCCGCCGCCCGCGCCGCCCTTTCGCGGCACGCTTGCCTCGCGCCTGCAGTGCACCGTCTGCTCCGCCAAGGTACTACCATCGTACCGTACACGCTTCTTACTGTCTCGATCGATTGGCTGAGGTGTACTCTTTTGTCAGCGTTCCTTGGTTAGTCCTGGTGGTAGCTATGCTGTGCTTGACTCGAAACCGTCTGAGTGAATCGGTGAAATAGTAGAAATATTCGACATTGGCAACCTTCTAAATGCAAAACACTCGAATCTGTTTGAATAGTTAGCAGATTCCATAAAACGAATCCAACTTTAGTCATAGTGAATCAGTGTTATATACCATTTCAGGCTACCTAAACGATTTCTTTTGTTACATTCGCAATTAGTGAGCTCTTTGTAGGAATCATCCTTCTTGACGGTAAGTCACTATGATGCCGAAGTGGGCTTTCCAAAATCCCCCAACCTGATAAACATTGATGTATTAGCGGCAAGACTTAGATAAGATGATGGTAGTACTCAACAGCCCAAACCGGGTTTTACAAAGTTAGATTCCCGCCAGGGATTGAACCCATGACCTCCGAAACGAGTGTACTAACCACTACGCCACAGAAGCCAACGAGAAGACGATTGTCCTTTCGCATGCGACTGTACGAATAATCAGTAAGATATGGACTACAAGCTAAACGAATGATCTAACCACAACCATCTCGCGAGTCACACTTCAGCTATTGTTGCTTTAAAGTGATCATATATCTTGTACAGAGTCCCATCCGGTACGACAAGTTCGACAGCGTCTCGCTGTCGATGACGAGCGCCAGCGGCGCGCCCCCCGGTAGCTACAGCCTGGCCGGTGAGTAAGCACGTTTGCCGCGCGGGGAGCCAAGTGCGGGTCGTGGTTAACAACTTATAAACGTCCCCACTGCGGGGGCGCGGGTCTCTTCTAAACTGTAGAAGGTTAGGCCTTACTGTTCACACGGGGCCCAAGTCCGGGTTGGTTGGTAACAATGCAAAGTTGCAAAGAGGATATAAATCCCTAGTTAGGACATTTGATTTTTATATGTAGACTAGTGTCAGGCCCCCGTCACTCGGCCGAGAGCGCGAGATAATTACCTACACAACGGCGCGGCCTACAGGCCAACTCGTGCAGAAAGCGGAGCGATTATCTAGCAAGCGAGTGCGCAAGTTGAAACATGTTCGTCGCGCGGTCTCACAACCCTGCCGGTTGATCAGTTGCGACAACACTAGACCGGCCAGCGCAAAAGAATCTCTCACGCGCATTGATTCGGTTCATTCTTGCGTAAAAGCGCGATTGTTATCGGTGTATGTAAAGGTATGTTGAAGTAAAACTGGAGGCACTAAGCGCGGTTGCGAACTAGACTGTTCTTTATTACCGCGTAGCGAGAGTCTCTATTTATTTAAAGCGTCCTTGCGAGTAATTCATCTGTATACTATTATTATCATCTGTGCTAGTGTTGCCATTTAAATAGGGTTGTCAAATTACGATTTTAAAGCCACCAAATTGTAAAATGTTGCTATATTCTTTATGGGCATTTTATGTAATTTTAAATGTAAACTTTACAAAATGACTAGAAATTTAATGGGATGTGAGAACATAAGACTGGAGCCATGAAACTGTAACAATATGATGTATGTAATCTATCTATCTAATGTGTATGTCTCTCTCTCCCAGCTTCATAAGAATGAGAAAATGGAGGAGATTTTCCTTGTGTTTTGGTACAATACATTTGTTTTATAGAAATAACAGAGTCTTAACTTTCCCGATCAAGTTTATCAAAATGTTAATATCAACCGAAAAGGAGCAGGTTACCAATAGGGGATCGGACTGCATTTTACTTGCTTTTTATTATGGTCTGTCGAAAACAAAATTTTGTTCAAAAATGTTTGAAATACCCACAAGTGACATCATAGATCTTTAGCGTCATTGACGAACTTATTTTGTTCACAAAATTCAATTAAAAAATTCAATTCAATTCATTAGATCATTTTAAAATTTTAAGACGTGATGGAAAAACAAAACACGTAAGGTTTTTTTGAAACTTCAAGAGGAGAGCAATTCGGAAATCATATTTCACAATTTATTTTTGATGCATTCCGATCCCCTATTTTTGCCATAGGGTAGAGGAAGTATTGTTATCGCGAAAAATAAAAGTTTTTCCAATTTTGGTGTGAATGTGTTCTATATCATTAACACATACCGAAAAACCGAACATCTCAATTCCGTTCGTCCGTGTGTCCGTCCGTCACGCTTGCCTCTGAAGGCTAAATCTAGTATTTCCAAAGTCCCCGTCTAAGAACCACTTAAGGTGTTTTATTCAGGTAAAAAATCAATATAAATATCCGAATAATTGTATTTTTTAGACAAAGCCACGTGAAAAAGTTATGTTTAAAAAAGTTTTTTTTTTAAAATACTGTAAGTACGAGTAAATGTATGCTGCTCTGTGACCAAAAAGCTATATGCTGTGTCTCAAAAAGAATAGCAACATTTACTTTAGAATGTTCGACAAGGAATGCCCAACCTTTTTTTAATTAAAAAAAAATACCTTACCGACCTTATCATTTATACGTATACAAGCAGGCCCAAAAAATCATAATATATCCATAATAGCTTATAATCATGGCACTGTCTTAAAAAAAACGTTTTACTAAATAAATTGTATGAAAAAAACATTATTTTCATATGTATCTAATGTTCAGACGTGTCCTAGATGGCTTCAGGTCCGTTTTAGCCGACCGTCTTTGGAACTTAAGAGTTTTAAATTATTTCATCGAGGGATTATCAAAATTTGCTTCGTACCGTCAAACCGAAGAGTGGCTGTCATACAACAACAACTGATTTCCTTTCTTAGATACGGCTCTAACAATTTAGATGAAACTTTGAATGTCGCGGAGTTGCTTAAGTTTATCTATTACATAGTAATACCCATTGGTCTGGGAAAAATCCTGTTTGTATTGTTCTCCTATAAATAAAATTAAAACTTGCGATTTACTCACATATGGTTTGAGCTATTGAATTGTTATGTATTACGAATAAGTATGTATTTTGTCATGCAACAAGAGTTCACCCAAATTATTAAAAAAAAAAACAATTTTAGTATGTAAAAAAATTATATAAAAAAACCACGAGAAAGTTTAGTGCGGGCTGCGCTTAAGTTTATTTTTGTATGTATGTCACTGCAACGTGGTGTAAAAAAAATGGGTCACCAGCGTTGACAGAATAAAAAAAATAAATAAATGTATCGGTATGTGTATGTGTGAGAAGGTTCCGGCTCTATAAAGAAAGGGTAAAAATAAAGTAAGTACACTTGAGGCAATTCATTTATTTTATTTCCTACTAGGAATCTAATATCACATTCAATAATGTAGTTAAAAAAAATAAGTAGCGGTCGGAAGAGATCTTTGGTAGCACTGTGGAATACACACCGATAAGTCCTCGGTCTTATAGTCAGCCAGATAGAGCAAATGGGCCGTTGAATTCTTTTTACCACATTCTTCCGAACGCTTGCCTAATCTAAATTATATTTAAATTTCAATTGTTTGATCACCAAAGTTAAAGAGTTTACTATAAATCTTTTTAAATTCAACCTACGTATATCCTTTTCAGGCTTTGCAAAAAATGAACTAAGAAATGCTTGTACTAAAGGGTGCTTAATTTATTACCGACCTCGAAACAGGATGAGAAGGCTGGAGCGACCGATGAGTTCTGCTCACAGCTACATTTACCAGAGAGTCTGAAGTTCCTTCAGCCAAGTGAGACTAATTATCGATTAATTGTTATTTGGTTGTAGTTAATTCTAGTTAGTTGTAGTGAATTCCCTATCACCTGAAAAGAGATAATATTTTATAAGCAAGGTTAGCTTGCAGGTACCTAACCATGTGGTTTTTAGAAAATAGTGGGTAGCACTGCTTACCGACGCCGTATCAAGTCCCTTCACAAATTAAATTTATTTGGTCGTCGGTGAATCCCTCCTCTTAAGAAAACCCGCTGAAAATATTCACAAGGATTAATTCCTGAAAATCTCAACTATGAAAATTCCAATGTCTAAGTACAAAATTTTACCTAAGCGAAAACTCACCAGCAATTCCTTTTCAGAAAAACTCCAAAAGCCGTGGGATTTCTTCTCCCAATTCACAAGGTACAAATTTACAACAAAATGGAAAAGGCTCTCCTGAGGCGAATTTGTTATCAGGTTCTGCAGGAAGGCACCAGCGTCTTCAGATCGGTCAGAAATCAAAATGGCCTTGTCATACTGCCGAATCATGCAAAATACTCTCTAATTAGGGTTTCAAGAAAATAATTAAATTTTACCCAATTCAAATACCTACTTGCTTTCCCCTGAAGTTATCAAAACAAAGGTATTAGACCCATAGAATGATTTAAACCTGCAAGACGATGTTAGAGGTACAATGCTAATACAGAGACTTTTCCTGATTTTCACGACTTTCCCGCCAAAGAACTATAAAACTTTTTGATAATAATCTTTCAGCCTTCAGAAATACCTGTTACTGCCTGACTTATTGGGGTAATTTTTACGCTTACCACCCTAAACAAAAAAAACGTTGTTGCATTACCACAGATAATCCACACTGGAAACGAAACAATCCTTTAAACGCAGAATCATAACCTTTAACTTAAATCCATTTTGTTAGTATAGAAAATTGGTTTATAAAATAATTATTAAGGTAAGGCACTCCGTGACATCACGCGATTTCCTCGCTGATTGTGAACCGATTTCAATGATTTTTTTTCATTGATAGGTTATGTCTCTATGCTGGTCCCATATAAATTTTATCATAATCGATAAAGTACTTGTTTAGAAAATAAACAAAAACAAAACAAATTGTACTTGCTTGTTGCGATTGAAGTCTGTTTTTAACGGGTTCAGTATGGCCAAGTATTATTGTATGAATTAATCTATAGTTAAGAGCGTTCTTTGTTTTAGCAGGTTTAAGTTTTTAAACTTTTAACTTGTATCTCCACTAATCCGGACCCGGCGCCTGTGGAGCCGGTTTAGTAGAGTATGACCTTACCTTCCCGAGTTTGAGAAGAGATCCGTGTCTCACAAGTATCACAAGTGGGGTTGTAATGTTACGACTGGACTGCTTATTATTTTTATTATTATATCAGCTCATATACGTCCCCACCGAGGGGCTCGAGCCTACCCTGAATCAGGGCGATCGGGCCTTAGTCGACCACGCGGGTTGGTCGACTTCACACACAACCTTCGAGTTTCTTCACAGACGTGTGCAGGTTTCCTCAGGTTAAAGCAATCGGTAAGTATATGTACGTAAGTTTTGAAAAACTCATTGGTACATTGGCCGTCCAGATTTGAACCCGGTACCTCTGTTTAGAAGGACCGAGTCGTTACCGGTTGAGCCACCTACGCTTTTTGACTGCGACTGGACTGTAAACCTTTATATTGTATTAATGTTTTCCCCCGTGCAGGTCTCTTGCGAGCGTTCACGGCGCCGGAGATGGTGACGGGCGTCCGGTGCAACAAGTGCCGCCCGGAGCCCGCGCACCCCGCCGACCCCGCCGCGGGCTCGCCGGAGGGCGCCAACGCCTACACTAAGCACATCAGATCCACGAGCTTCGGCAAGGTACGTCTCACTTTTTTTTTCTTTTTTAATTTATTCCATACAATGTTTTACAATTGTGTCGGAAAGGGGTTTGAAAATTTTTGTATGGAGACTGGCATACGGGGGTCCGCCATTTTGTTTTTTTTTTCAAAATGACGTCGCACATTAAGACCTATATATTTGGATAGGGGACTTACAGACAAACAAAAAATGTCATATAACATTATGGCCTAAAGTGACACCTTACGGAGATAATTGAATATAAATGTCCCAAAATAATTTTTAATATTTTTAACTTTAAGCCGCCTCAAGTGAACTAGTGTCCACTCGCTTTACATCAGGGGGTCGCGGTTTGATTCCCGGTGGGGTTTCACTTTATAAGACTCTGTTTGATTGGTGGTAAATAATTATAACCAACATTTTCTATGCCCACCTGGCTAACGACCACCATCTTATTGAAACCTTGCCGCCAAAGATTAGTGTTCAGACCATCGATGTGTTGCGGCATGGAGATAAGATAGCCAGTTCCCCATTGCGTTGGGGAATCTTAAGAAGCCCGCTTTCATTTTCGGTATCATCTTTACTTAACACCCATTCTGTCGTATATATTTACATAGGGACTTAAATCCGTTTAATTTTTAATGCCTGCAGGTATCTGAAGTGTCATTAGATTCGTCTTGATCCCCAGATTGGCACAGGATACATTCTAACCGCACTCGTGTATTTTTGCTGGTTAACTTGGTTTGTTTATTTTATGATAAGTTAACGTGTTATGAAGCGTTCATGGTTAACTTGTATAGGTTAAATGACTACAAGACACGATCATAACCCGGATTGATTTGACTGATAGTGGCACCTTATTTCGACCGTTCTTCAAAAATAACGTAAAGCTTTTGGTACCGGTTGTTATGAACAGATGGCAGTCGGTAAGGGGGCTTTATGGCGACTTCAAAACTTTTTACACTGGGACTGGCCATGGCCATTTGCTCCACAACCTCTAACAATCCTAACTTGGCTCCTGTGTGTGGTCTAAATCTAAAAGGGTTGTTAACGACCAAACGATCATTTATCCAGTATATTTACTGATTCTGTATTATCAAAAATGGATTCGTTCTTAGTTATTATTCCGAGATAAATCATTAATCATACAATACATTTATATGACAGTCAGTTAATACAGTTTTATTTAGTTCCATATTATCAAGATACATAGTTATAATAAGAGATTCTATCTTGTATATTTTTGTTTGTTACTGGAAAAGTGAAATAAGCTATGTATTTACCAACCATAGTATGACTCATGTGACTCAGTGAATTTCAAAGACGACAAACCTTAGTCTAGACATAAATAGGTAAATCCTAAGAACCTACTAATAAGAGTAGCGGATAGCCCGACATTGTTCCCGGGGAAACCGAAATAAATACGATGTTCACGCGAGTGAAGCCATGGACAAAAGCTAGTTATTTTCATACAACACGGGTCCATTTATCGTTTTTCAAGGTTTATAGCAGCTTATATCATAAAAATGTGTATGTATATTATATAAGTATGTATAAACGTTTTGCCAAATATATTGAACTAGATTTTTTCACGGCTTCGCCGTATAACAGTTTTTTTTAATTTTTATGTAGCCTATAATTTGGTCAGTAATCTTTTTTTTTCGATTGGTACAAACCCCATCGGAATCGGTGTAGCCGTTCTCTAGTTATAAAAGGACAAACATTCAGTTTTTTAGTTTTATATAGTAGATTATCTCCGTAAGGTGTCACTTTAGGCTATAATGTTACATGACATTTTTTGTTCTTTTATAGGTCCTCTATCCAAAAACACAGGTTAGATCGTGCGACGCCATTTTGAAAAAAAAACAAAATGGCGGATCCTCCGTATGCCAATAACTTTCAAACCCCTTTACAAAAAAAAAAAGTTATGAAAACGGGAGAAAAAAAAAACACTAATTATTACTTACACTTCGTTAAAATTCAAAATAGTCTAAATTAAATGCATTCTTAAAAAAATATTTATGATGCTAATTAATGATTCTAAATAAAAATATTCATTTATTGCGTCTACTTATCCCTACAGTTTATAAACTCGTCCATACTATAGAAACACCTCTCCAACAAAAAATCCTTAAGCTTCCTCGATTGGTAAGCCCACGCCCACCCCTATCACCGGGGAATGGGCCCCTTCTGTTACATACGTATACACACAAACGCCGCATTGTTCTAGTAGACTCTGAGAAAAATATTTTTTGTAATAAATGTGGGAAATAGGAGGCAGCAGACCTAACTTGTTATCTACCTTTCAACACGTGCTGCTCGGATCACTCATCTCCTGACATTGGCGAATCTGTAAGGCTGTAGTTCATCATTATCATCATTACAGCTCATATACGTCCCCACCGAGGGGCTCGAGCCTACCCTGAATCAGGGCGATTAGGCCTTAGTCGACCACGCGGGCCCAGTGCGGGTTGGTCGACTTCACACACAACCTTCGAGTTTCTTCGCAGGCGTGTGCAGGAAAGGAAGGCTGTAGTTGCCAAATGTAAAAAAAAAATAGCTTTGTATTCGGTCAATTTTTAAGCGTGAGCTTAAATCTCGTTCTTTTACATTAATAGAGGTCAAAAACTAGAATTGAAGGTTTTTTATTTTCCTTATTCGGAAGGAGGGGGAGAGATGCATCATGAATATCAATACAGCCCGGCTGTACTGGTTATGTGGGACTCACAGCAGAAGGTTGAACATACACACTAAAACTCCTCCCATGGATTTAGGTCAATCAAGACCTGTAAAATCCTTCATCGGAGCGACCCATACCCGGAATGGGAGGTTATAAATGTAAATATTAAACTAGACTCCTCTCCTCTAGTTAGTATAAAAACGCTCTCGTTCTTACACAATGAACGAACATGTTTAATAGAGACTGCCATCCTCTTTCGATTCCCGCTCTCCCTGTGAATGGAGCGGGTTCCGAATAAAGCTTCAGGCCCAAGACTTGCAGCTTCTTCCTTGCAGACCAACAATACTTTGTTGTTGTATAAAATCGCGCCGTTTATGGGGGCTACAATATACAGGGTGTAATAAAATTGGTGTAGGTCCCGTTAACTGGGGGTTCTACTCGTCATACTGAACAACTTTCTCCGAGGTACCAATAGTCAATTCGCAAAAAAAAAATGGACTCAATGCTAAAATGCACAAAATCGATCAGCTGATCTATTTCTATGAAGAGTACAATTTTTTTTACGTTTTCAGCAAAGTCGTAGAACAAAAGTTGTTCAGTATGATGAGCATAAGCCCCAGTTAACGGGACCTACACTAATTTTGTTACACCCTGTAAAGGGTAGGCTGGGTACACTTGATCCCTCCTTTTCATTCCTCTATTTTTGTTATTTACAGAATATTGAAAAACTTTCCAGGCTGTTAGATTAAAAATGTATCTATTAACTAACAATGTGGAAGAGAGCAAGCTTCAGTTATTTATGTGACCACAATTAAATTTCAAACCATAATATATTCTTTTACCATGTATCGCCTGTGCTTGAAAAGGAGACTGAACCCAGAGATCTTGTATGGAAGCCAAAATGTTTTTTGCGATGTCGGCAATGTCCGAAAACATAGTATGTTCCGTTTTATGAGTAGAAGCCCCTTGCAGAAATTGTTCCGTTTTATTTGACAACCTGTATGTCACGGATATATTCGAATTTGTACATCAGGTTTCTTAATTTTTCAAATAATGTCTACAAATTGTGCCAATTAAATCCCGTTTCCCTTGCCTCTGGTTTAGTTTTATGTTAATTATTGGCATGATTTATTGAGGAATTAATAAAATATGAACAAAAGTTGAAATAAACATTAACTGTTAGTTTGTTTTGATAAAGGGTAAACTTGATTGTCAAAGGAGATATATGATCCTGGGGATCATATTTTTTTATTTACCAATATCAAAACAAAATACAAAAGAATCAATCATCTAGCACCATTAAACCTGACTGGTTTGTCAAGGATATTTATCATCCCTCAAAAAATGACAAAGTCTTCCCATCCATACATGTTCCATTCAGAACTATTTTGATATCACTTCTTTGATATTACTTAACGGTAATCTATAGAAGCGTCGGTGGCTCAACCGGTAACGACTCGGTCCATCTAACCAGAGGTACCGGGTTCAAATCTGGACGGCCAATGTACCAATGAGTTTTTCAAAAACTTACGTACATACTTACCGATTGCTTTAACGGTGAAGGAAAACATCGTGAGGAAACCTGCACACGCCTGCGAAGAAACTCGAAGGTTGTGTGTGAAGTCGACCAACCCGCACTGGGCCCGCGTGGTCGACTAAGGCCTAATCGCCCTGATTCAGGGTAGGCTCGAGCCCCTCGGTGGGGACGTATATGAGCTGTAATGATGAATCTATAGAAGTATAAAATAATATACGTTGCAAAATATATGGATACCTTCTTGAACTAATATAATCACATTTTGTTAAAAAATCGTGTCAAAACTTACCGAAATTAAAGTACAACAGCATGAAAAAGTTCGTCCTCCACTTTGCAAACCTTTGACATTAGTGCAACCAAACCGTAACAGAAAGATTAACATCGCTTTTTAAGTTATAGTTTCTAAGTTTTACATTGTTTTTTTTTATATATTTTTGGGTACAATAAAGAGTATTTATCTTATCTTATCTTATCGCTATCAATAAATAAATATTGTTACCGATAATAAGTTATCGCGTTTAGCGTACGGCACAGAGTTATGTGCAAGCGCGGCGGACGGTGATACAGTGTTCAGAATGCAAAAACGAGCGATACGCGCTATGGCGAGGGTGCCTGATGATGTATCGTATCGGTTTTACGCCGATTTTAAGTTTATGACCCTTCCTGGTGTGTCAAGTTGCGCTGTTTACACTCTGTAATATAGACAAATTTAAACGCAAAGGCGTAATCGCTTGCCACAATGTTCACAGCGATCAGCACAGCGCTAGATTAAGAATCGAGCCCCACCGTCTAGCCTAATCGGAGCGCTCGGTCATCGGTGTACATGTTCGACCCCGCGGTCTACAACAGGCTGCCGGCTGCGCCTTATACACCCGCTTTTAAAGGAAGAATGAAGCAGTGGCTTCTTAATAAAATATATTATAAATTTTCAGTTTTTTTAAAGAACCGTTACGAATTAAGGTAAGTTGAATTGTTTTTTTATTATTTTCACTTTTTAGTAAATTTATTTGTTATTACTTAAATATTTTGAAGGCCTTTTTCGCTGTAGACGTCTTTCAGCTGATATGATGATGAATGAAATTGAAGTGTTATGAATTAACAATTAAAGTTTACCTGCTATCCCTTAGGGATCAAGTGTACCCAGTCTCCCCTACCGAGATATTGCTATACGTAGGTGCTTGGGCGGGAGAGATGACTGATAGTGCACCACGAAACATATAACTGAGGTCCCCGCTCCTGTGAGTACCTCAGTCGTTTTAATGGAGCTGTAGGCCAATGATGGATGTGTTAATGAGGTGAGCGTGTTGCAGCTGCCGTGTTGCCTGTGCCTGCACGTCGGGCGCGTGGAGTGGGCCCGCGGCACCCTGGCCAAGCGGTCGGAGCACGTCACCTTTCCCGAGACGCTCAGCATGGCGCCCTACTGTACGCACCACCAACCCAAGGTCAGTTCAGCGTTGCACCCTACTTTTTACGACGTTTCAGTAGAAACAACTTGTTCTGTCTGCTGCGTTAGAATGCTTTTTTGAATGTGTGTTTGGGTAATAATAACAAACTGGTAGGTTTTACTTTTAGGTGAGAATCGTATTGATTGTCCGGCACTGGTTTCTAAAACCGTGAGGCTTGCCACCCCTACTATCCCGCGACACGAAGTCAGCTCAGAGGCAAAGTTCACTGGCATTACACAGGAGGTCGCGGGTTCGATTCCCGGCTTGGTCAATTGTAAGACTCGGTTTGGTTGGTGGTAGGGCATTTTCTAAGCCCGCCTGGCTAGCTACCACCATCTTATAAAAGTTTTGCCGCCAAATATCAATGCTGATATCATTGGTGTGTTCCGGCATGAAGATAAGATAGCCAGTTCCCCATTGCGTTGGGGAATCTTGGTGAGCCCGCTTCCATCTTCGGCAACATAGTCACTTACCACCAGGTGAGATGTTGTCAAGATTTTACCAATTGCGAATTTTAAAAAAATGCTCGAGGCACCCCCGTAGTTTGCTAGTGGTTCCCCCTTGGCGCACTGAGGCCAGACGCAACTCACCCTTAACACGTGCCTTGGTACTCCTCAGTAACTATCCAATACCCAAGAACACTCAGTTTGATATTTATAGTGATTCACGGCGAAGTATATCTGATGCTTGCCTAAGTTTATGTGAGAGCATTAACAATAGGCCAACAACCTGTATTTCTTAGTTCAGTTTAGTTATAAACATATAATAGCGTTAAATTTAATCATAAGTTAGAATACAGTGCTTTGGAAGTTTTCTGTGAGCTGTATTTTTCCTGAATAAATATAAATTGAGATGAGTTGCATTTTATCTGGGCGCGGGGCTGCGGTTCGTTTAAATTATTATCCTATTGCAGTAGTTACAAGTTTCAATATTGCGTTGGTAGTTGCGTTGGTAGAACATTTAGTGCGAAAATAAGAACAAAAAGCCCCTTTTAGGGTTCCGAAGTCAACGAGGAACCCTTATAGTTTCGCCATGTCTGTCTGTCATTAATACTAGAAAGCTATAATTTGGCATAGTTATACATATTAATCACGCCGACAAAATAGTACAATAAAATCTTTTAAAAAATGTTTGGTAAAGTTTTTGCTGATGTTTTTTTGCTAACGTACCCTATCGTGTGGGGTATCGTTATATCATCATCATCATTATATCAGCCGAAGGACGTCCACTGCTGGACATAGGCCTCCCCCAAGGATTTCCACGACGACCGGTTCGGCGCTGCCCGCATCCAGCGGCTTCCCGCGACCTTCATCAGATCGTTGGTCTACCGTGTGGCAGGCCTGCCTACGCTACGTCTTCCGGTGCGCGGTCGCTACTCGAGAACCTTACTGCCCCAACGGCTATCTGTTGTACGAGCTATGTACACTGCCCACTGCCATTTTACTTCAGCGGTCTATACGTATTTATAATATTTAAAGAATTATCCTGCAACTCTTAATCGGTAAGGAGTTGTACCTTCCGTCACGTCACCAGCTCATCGATATATGTTAACTATCAGACGCAAATACTTGAGTAGCTTCAGAAAATATATGATACACGTAATACGTGCCTATACAATTTGAGGGTTGCCCTCGATTTTACTAGGATCCCATTATCAGGTCCTGACTGGAGACCACATAAAAATTATACCCTTTATAAAACAAAAAAAGAATTTTCCAAATCGGTCCAGGCGTCTTCGAGTAATATGGGAATATACCTCCTCCTTTTTTGAAGTCGCTTAGAAATAAAACGTAATTGACATTTTAATTTTCGTGAGTCTGCCGACCCGCTTGCGGCGAGCGAACGAAGCCCTGTACTGTCAGTCTAGAGACCTTTTAATTTTCGTGAGTCTGCCGACCCGCTTGCGGCGAGCGAACGAAGCCCTGTACTGTCAGTCTAGAGACCTTTTAATTTTCGTGAGTCTGCCGACCCGCTTGCGGCGAGCGAACGAAGCCCTGTACTGTCAGTCTAGAGACCTTTTAAATTTCGTGAGTCTGCCGACCCGCTTGCGGCGAGCGAACGAAGCCCTGTACTGTCAATCTAGAGACCTTTTAATTTTCGTGAGTCTGCGGACCCGCTTGCGGCGAGCGAACGAAGCCCTGTACTGTCAGTCTAGAGACCTTTTAAATTTCGTGAGTCTGCGGACCCGCTTGCGGCGAGCGAACGAAGCCCTGTACTGTCAATCTAGAGACCTTTTAATTTTCGTGAGTCTGCGGACCCGCTTGCGGCGAGCGAACGAAGCCCTGTACTGTCAGTCTAGAGACCTTTTAATTTTCGTGAGTCTGCCGACCCGCTTGCGGCGAGCGATGGAAGCCCTGTACTGTCAGTCTAGAGACCTTTTAATTTTCGTGAGTCTGCCGACCCGCTTGCGGCGAGCGAACGAAGCCCTGTACTGTCAGTCTAGAGACCTTTTAATTTTCGTGAGTCTGCCGACCCGCTTGCGGCGAGCGAACGAAGCCCTGTACTGTCAGTCTAGAGACCTAATATAATAATCTAAGATCGAGATAAAAAGCGTCGGTGGCTCAGCCGGTAACGACTCGGTTGTTCTTCTAACCAGAGGTACCGGGTTCAAATCTGGACGGCCAATGTACCAATAAGTTTTTCAAAAAACTTACGTACATACTTACCGATTGCTTTAACGGTGAAGGAAAACATCGTGAGGAAACCTGCACACGCCTGCGATGAAACTCGAAGGTTGTGTGTGAAGTTGACCAACCCGCACTGGGCCCGCGTGGTCGACTAAGGCCTGATCGCCCTAATTCAGGGTAGGCTCGAGCCCCTCGGTGGGGACGTATATGAGCTGATATGATGAAGATCGAGATAGGTAGGTAATCATTATTATTGTGTGTCAGAACCGTGCTAAGTGGAAGTCCATGTAGGTGTGTGCTAGGTATGTAGGTAATAAAAAATGTTAAAAACAGATCTAATAAAACTGGCGAAGTACGTGTCGGATCATGAACAAAATAGGGTTCCGTAGTGACAAAAAAATTAAAATTATAAAAAAAACTAAGTTAATTTTGCAGTCTAGATTTAGACATTTTGTAAGAAGTTGAACTGTTTACAAATATAACTGCACGTCTTAAGTTAGTCCACTATCACTCTTAAACTAAGAATGCCTACTTAGCCGTAATAATTTTTCTTGTTAATTCATTATGTGTCCTACTATTGCAAATCATATTCCGATTTCCTGAAATAGCGGTTCGAAACTGTAACAAAAATCAGCACTTGAAAACTTAATATTTCGTAAACTAATCATTTATTGACGGACGTGGCTAAACTATAAAGGTTCTTAGTTGGACTACAAAAGTTTAAAAATCACCGACGTACTGATAAAAACAGCTAAGTTAAGTAAATTTTAACCGCCTCCGTGCCGTAATGGTTAGTCCATTCCCTGCACACCAGGAGGTCGCGGGTTCGATTCCCGGCGGGGTCAACTTTGTAAGAGTCGGTTTGGTTGGTGGTAGGGCATTTTAATAGCCCGTCTGGCTAGCTACCACCATCTTATCTAAGTCTTGCCGCCAAACATCAGTATCACCAGCTATGATGTGTTCCGGCTTGAAGATAAAATAGCCAGATCCTCATTGCGTTGCAGAGTCTTGGTAAGCCCGTTTCTATCTTCCGCATCATCGTCACTTACCATCAGGTAAGATGATTCCAAGTAAGGGCTTATCAATTTTGGATTAAAAAATACTATCGGGTCGCAATCAGAACGCGTCAATCAGGATTTCCCTAGTTAGTACCGCGCATACTTTTTTAACCAAATATAAATGAAAGGCAACTTTTTTTCGTTTTAAGCTGGCGCACCTTTTAAGTGCGATTAACTAGTACGACTGTTACTTAAACTAATCAAATAAATAAAAACCATCACTTGTAAAACTTTTATTTTCATTTTCATGAATCAACCCTAGTGCTAGAACGCCTGACAGTCGCCGCCGCGATTCGCGCGCCGCCCGTGTGAGCAGTTGTAACCGCTAAGTCGAGCGCCTTAATACCCACGTTTCCGTGTATTGTCTGACAGTGGGAAGAAGTAGGTTAATAAATGCGTAGGTATTTTCGTTTTATAAGGAAGTGCAGTATCTGTTACAAAGTAACTAGTATCTCATCTTGTGGTGTTGTTAAGAATATGTTATCTTTCTATTCTGTGTTGTATTTCATTCATTTACAGTTATAATTCCCATCCCACAGCTGGACCTAGCCTCCCTCGTAAGCGAAGGCCGCCTCCGCAGCACGCTCTCCGCCATGAACGCGGGCGCCAACGAGCTGAGCGACGAGGTGCGCGCGCAGTACCGGCTGACCGCCGTCGTGGTGCACGTCGGCGGGCCTCGCAGCGGACACTTCGCCACATACAGGCGGGGCAACGGGTTCGAGTCCCGGCGGTGAGTGACGCGCGCGAACTGAACGCCTGCAACCTGCAAATTAAGAGCAGGCTCCCAGGGCGGCACTGGCGAACAACCTAATATTATACCTTATGTAATCAGCTTTACAGTTGAATTTCGCGTGAGTGTCTTAACGCGACTTACGTCCTTTACTTCGGGCGTGAATGCGCATTTTCGTTTATTGTAAGCTTAGTAAACATTCTAGGAAATGTCGTCTTAGCCGTTTTATCAATACCTTTATTCTCTTACTGTCGGTATTTATTTTATGCGCCTAACTTATGTAATGTAGTAGAAAAATCGAATAATCTTTTAAAACTACGTAGTTTTACAAAATAAAAAGTATCGAGTGAATACTAATAAATCGTGTTTTTTATTTAGCTGTACCTAAGAAAAAGGTTCAAAGAATCAGATGTGTAGTTTTCACATTCAGCAACCCTGCGGCTGACTCAAAATATTGTAACAAAAACGCACTTATTTTGGGAGCCTGCTCTTAACTGAGATGGTGGTGCTGTGGTGCGCGACACGTCACTCGTGTTTATACTCGTTCCAACCTCACTAACTAAAACACCTTGCTATAAAATAATAACAAAGTGATTATTAGCTGTTGCATTTGTTTTAATGACTGTTATTAATACATGAATTTTTTTTTATGCACAATTGGTAAACCCTTGACAACATCTCACGTGGTGACAAAACATGTTTTCTACTCAATTTTGAACATGTCACAAGTTTGGATAACGTGAAATTATCATCATCATCATATCAGCCGACGTACGTCCACTGCTGGACAAAGGATTTTATGACTACTGGTTTTGGCTTCCCACGACCTTCACAAGGTCATCCGTCCTTCGAGTGGTAGGCCTGCCTATGCTACGTTTTCTGGTGCGCGGTCGCCACTGGGGAACTTTACTGTCTCAACGGCCATCTGTTCTACGAGCTATGTGCCCCGCCTACTGCCACTTAAGTTTAGCAATTCTTGGAGCTAAACTACGTTAAATTATAATGCGACCAAAAATTAGGATATAATATGATTAAAGTGTTCTCTTACAACGACGGACAACGCCTTGTTTGGTAGCATTATAATTCAACCAAAAATGCGACTATGTCATATGATTTGATGAAGTGTTCTCTCACAATGAACAAAATGCTTGTTTGGTAAAATTACATTACAAGCAACAATGCGATCAAAGTATGATAATAACAGGCCTCAGAAGACAGAATAAACCAGAACACGCGTACGGCGATAAAAGTGAGGCAACTTGTGCTTGTATGAAACTACTCTAAATCGGTGTAGTTTTGACGTTTTGGTCCTTCTAAATCCTGCATGCGGGTAATTTATTTTTGCGGGTAAGCAAGTAGTGGTTCTTCATAGGTTACCTCACTCAAAAAGTTTCAAAATCCGACCTAAAATAACAATATTACAGTCAAGGGAAGGAGGGTAGGCGCGGAGTTTTCGGCTTCAGCGCGCGTCCTACTATTCTCACTGTACGAGTGTACGCGTGTTCTGGTTTCTTCTGTATTCTGAGTAACAGGCAACAATTGAAAGTTCATCCAGGTAAATTAATTTATTTTAATTTTATTTTAGGCATTTGATGAGCATTTTATGTAGTTTCCTACCACCAAACCGTTCAATAATCTTCATTCTGCAGGAATGTGGTTGAGGCATCAAATTGATTCTACGCCTCTTGTAATAATCGGGTACTTGACAGCATCAAAATTAAATTATAAAATAAAATTCACTAAATAGCTATCCTTCTCAAATTTCAGAAAAACTTGTTTGGTTTTTCACATTATTTTAATTTTTTTATTAATCAAAAACACATCATAAGTACGTCAACGGCAATGAAAACTATGACATCATAGTTCAATATTTCCAACATTTTTAGAACATTATCTCGTTTTTGCCAGTTCATAAAAAGTAAGGCAGATGACTAGTAGGCAAGTACCGAATTGAAGGATCAACACATGAACACATGTGCATGTGGGTTCCGCAGGTGGTGGTACACGTCGGACACGCTGGTGCACGAGGTCTCCCTGCAGGAGGTGCTGCGCTGCTGCGCCTACATGCTGTTCTACGAGCGCGCCGCGCCGCCCACCGGCAAGCCGCCGCTGCCCGCCTGTAACTATGCCCTTACATTAACAATATTTAAACACAAACACATATAAAGTACATGAAAACCGTTCCCCATGTATGCATTGGTTAGCTTTGCATCACCTGATAATAAATAACCCGACTTTCAATAAATGCACAATTTTTACTTCCAATGGATAACACACTATTGACTTTGACACATACACAGCTCACACACACGCGAGCTCGGGGCATACCAGTGACATCCAAGCTAGAACTTTTTTACCAAGATGTAGAATTATTTGTTATGAATGTGGCAGGTACAATCAAGAGCCCTTAGAGTTATTCGCTACTTTAGACTTGCAACAGCACCCGTGAGCTATGATGCGCAGCACAAATGGGAGCCCAGCTAGGGGATGTCTGCCGAGGACATCTTATCTTGAAAATTTTAGCTTTCTAGCATCATCCGAAGCTATGACCGTTTGAAAATATGACGAAACGCTTCCAGAGAAAGTATGTACTATGTAGTGCCCCGTTTCTCTTGTTCTTGTTAGCGCGCGAATCAAGTGTTCGACGCCAGGTATTGTTAAAACGTTTCTCTTGCTCTTGTTAGCGCGCGAATCAAGTGTTCGACGCCAGGTATTGTTAAAACGTTTCTCTTGCTCTTGTTAGCGCGCGAATCAAGTGTTCGACGCCAGGTATTGTTAAAACGTTTCTCTTGCTCTTGTTAGCGCGCGAATCAAGTGTTCGACGCCAGGTATTGTTAAAACGTTTCTCTTGCTCTTGTTAGCGCGCGAATCAAGTGTTCGACGCCAGGTATTGTTAAAACGTTTCTCTTGCTCTTGTTAGCGCGCGAATCAAGTGTTCGACGCCAGGTATTGTTAAAACGTTTCTCTTGCTCTTGTTAGCGCGCGAATCAAGTGTTCGACGCCAGGTATTGTTAAAACGTTTCTCTTGCTCTTGTTAGCGCGCGAATCAAGTGTTCGACGCCAGGTATTGTTAAAACGTTTCTCTTGCTCTTGTTAGCGCGCGAATCAAGTGTTCGACGCCAGGTATTGTTAAAACGTTTCTCTTGCTCTTGTTAGCGCGCGAATCAAGTGTTCGACGCCAGGTATTGTTAAAACGTTTCTCTTGCTCTTGTTAGCGCGCGAATCAAGTGTTCGACGCCAGGTATTGTTAAAACGTTTCTCTTGCTCTTGTTAGCGCGCGAATCAAGTGTTCGACGCCAGGTATTGTTAAAACGTTTCTCTTGCTCTTGTTAGCGCGCGAATCAAGTGTTCGACGCCAGGTATTGTTAAAACGTTTCTCTTGCTCTTGTTAGCGCGCGAATCAAGTGTTCGACGCCAGGTATTGTTAAAACGTTTCTCTTGCTCTTGTTAGCGCGCGAATCAAGTGTTCGACGCCAGGTATTGTTAAAACGTTTCTCTTGCTCTTGTTAGCGCGCGAATCAAGTGTTCGACGCCAGGTATTGTTAAAACGTTTCTCTTGCTCTTGTTAGCGCGCGAATCAAGTGTTCGACGCCAGGTATTGTTAAAACGTTTCTCTTGCTCTTGTTAGCGCGCGAATCAAGTGTTCGACGCCAGGTATTGTTAAAACGTTTCTCTTGCTCTTGTTAGCGCGCGAATCAAGTGTTCGACGCCAGGTATTGTTAAAACGTTTCTCTTGCTCTTGTTAGCGCGCGAATCAAGTGTTCGACGCCAGGTATTGTTAAAACGTTTCTCTTGCTCTTGTTAGCGCGCGAATCAAGTGTTCGACGCCAGGTATTGTTAAAACGTTTCTCTTGCTCTTGTTAGCGCGCGAATCAAGTGTTCGACGCCAGGTATTGTTAAAACGTTTCTCTTGCTCTTGTTAGCGCGCGAATCAAGTGTTCGACGCCAGGTATTGTTAAAACGTTTCTCTTGCTCTTGTTAGCGCGCGAATCAAGTGTTCGACGCCAGGTATTGTTAAAACGTTTCTCTTGCTCTTGTTAGCGCGCGAATCAAGTGTTCGACGCCAGGTATTGTTAAAACGTTTCTCTTGCTCTTGTTAGCGCGCGAATCAAGTGTTCGACGCCAGGTATTGTTAAAACGTTTCTCTTGCTCTTGTTAGCGCGCGAATCAAGTGTTCGACGCCAGGTATTGTTAAAACGTTTCTCTTGCTCTTGTTAGCGCGCGAATCAAGTGTTCGACGCCAGGTATTGTTAAAACGTTTCTCTTGCTCTTGTTAGCGCGCGAATCAAGTGTTCGACGCCAGGTCGCCAGGTATTGTTAAAACAATATTCATTTAAGTAAACAAATGGACAGCATAACAGTTGGTTCCAAGAATGAGGTAGTAATACAATGGTTTTAGGCAAACGACGAATTTATATACTAACTAGCTTTTGCCCGCGGCTTCGCCCGCGTGGATATCGTTTTTGTGACTGACTTAGAGGCAAGCGGCTCGCGAGCGTGGACATACATTTTCTCCACATCCCTCGGGAACTATGTCAGGATATGCTTATTAGTAAATCGTGTCATTTCCCACCCCTCAACCATCTCTGTGCAAAAAATCACACGATCCATTATTCCGTTGCGATGTAAATTAACCAAAAAAGAGTATATTTTCAGTTCCCTCGGGAATTGCAGCGAGCTATTCTACTTTCACGGGATAAAAAGAAGCCTACCTGCATGCCAAATTTCATAAAGATTGGTCAGTTGAAGCGTGAAAAGGTAACAAAAAAACAAACACATTTTCACATTTATAATATTAGTAAGGATTTAATACTAAGTCAGCAAATCAGCTAGTGACGCACGGAGGGTGCTTAATGGGGTCGGCTAGATTTGCTGGCCAAGCTAAATGAAGGGGATACACCTAACTCGCGCACTACCGAGGCCTCCAGATATCCGGGGAGGATAAAAATACGAAACGGCGGCGAGCATATGGGTTCTGTCTGACTACTTTCCTCCAAAGAACGCATGCAAACTTTCAAGTGTGTATTTTAATCTGCTTCTAACTTCCAGTTAGACCGAGCTTCCCGAAGCTACGCGATGACCAGAAACTACATCAGGAGGATCCCGTCTCGTCGGCGTAAAGCTTTGCCATTTACGAAAGGAAAAGGATTGGCGATGAACACGCTGTCGTTGATATTATTTTCTTCATTCCTTAAAAGTCATAAAAAATGCAAGAAATGTTTTACGAATTTGGAATAATGATCAGCAGAAGTAGTCGAAAAAAATAATAATATTAAAATGTACATACCAAGGCGAAGAGTTTGGCTGTGTTGGAGAAAATACCTTATATAGGTAAAAAAAGAGTATATTATATTGTAATGTGAAGTCTATAAAAATGCAATGTACCTTTGAACCTTTGATCGTTAAAATAATTATTTGTGTAACAAGGGGACATGTTTTGTTCCGAGGGCGTTAGTTTTAATTCCGAGCTTACACACACACACACACACACACACACACACACACACACACACACACAAGTTTTCATCACAACCTGTGAGAAAAAGAAACTAGTATGTACCTATATTTATTTAGTACCTATTTTTATATACACATTGGTTTGAGCATTCTGTCTCCTGATTGGTCCGCGTTCATATCAGAGCACGAACGCGGACCAATCAGAAAAGAGAAACAAAACTCCCTACAGGGAGCAAAGTAGAATTTTGTTAGCGCTTATTAGGGTTTCTGATTTCTCGACTTATTTAATTTCTCGGAGCACGAGAATTCTCGACAAAAACATTCCCGGGAATTCTCGAACATTCAAGAAATACATTCTTTCTTTGAAACATGATATTACTGAATAAATGAAAAATAATAATACGCTCAATAATCAAAAATCAACAGTATTCATTAATAGTTCAGTCTTTGACAGTAACGTGCATTTAAAAATCATTTCGTCGGCGGCGTAACGGTTAGGCCCACTACCTCCTCTCTGGGAGGTCGTAGTTCGAATCCTGCCACGTAACTATTGAATGTGTTTTCTGATTTTCATATGTACATTTATCCGATGCTCTTACGGTGAAGGAAAAGATCGTGAGGAAACCTGCACACGCCTGCGAAGAAACTCAAGAGTTGTGTGTGAAGTCGAACAACCCGCACTGGGCCCGCGTGGTCGCTTTTTAGTTCGAACAGTGGCCACGAGATGTCGCTTACATTTTAATCTAACACTATTTCTGGTCAGTATAAGTTCCTCTATGGACTAATGGCGCATTTGCACTCAGCCCTGTTGGGCAGGAAAGTGAGCACGGAAGTGGGCAGCGCGAGAATGTAAAGAGGTCACTCGCACCGCCACTGCTCATGCCTCTGCCGCTGCCACTGCCACGATTTTCGGCTTTCGTGCGGAAGTCAAGGAACCGGCTGAGTGTGAACACACACTCGCGTCAATGGCATCAACTCGATGCTGCCGCACAAGTATTTAGGGCAATATTTCCAGCAGTGGCAGGAGCAGTGACAGTCGCTGAGCGTAAATCCCTGGTAAGGGTCTAGAGACAGACGGTCTGCATTTCGACTGCAAGCCAGCTGCAAATTCGCAGTTTTAATAAACTTTAAGCGCAAAAGTTGTACTGAACTGCGCTTAAACTGTATCCAAACTGCAAATTTGCAGATGGCATGCAGACCGTCTGTCTATGGACGCCCAAACGCAAGGGGCACCGTGCGCAGGCGTAGTGGGCGCGGGTTGCAACACCCGCGCACCTTGCCTAGCGAACTTATCCCTATCACAAATATGCGATACCCTTTTTATTTGTACAAACGAACACATATTATTAAAACGCAATTTCTCGTCTCGAATCGGTCCAGATTTCCCGGGAATTCTCGCTTCGAGAAGTCTCGACCAGAAACCCTAGCGCTTATTGATGAACCAATCGTCGTTTTTCGAATAGGTGTGATGAAATAGTTATTTGTGTTACGACAAAGTAATAAATACTTCTTCGAGGGAGTTAGTTTGAATTGAGAGCGAAGCGAAGGATCTTTAGTAGAATCAGGAGCGCAGCGAGGAGTTCTAAAATAGAATCCGGAGCGTAGTGAGGAATTTAGTATACGCTGCCCGAGAATAAAATATTTTGACCTCGAGCGATACACACAATTCGTCATCCCAACCTGTGAGAAAGAGATACTCATATATATATATATATATATATATATATATATATATAGACATTAAAAAGGAGTTCTTTGTCACCATAGAGAATTTAATGTCAGTTTGTGACATTTACATTCAACCTTCACGTGAGCGGCTCCAACCTAACTACGGTGATCTGTCAGGAGCACGAACGCGGACCTATCACAAGAGAGAAAGCTCAAACTCCCATAGCGTAGGCTTGAATTTGGACCCCGCTATCCTCTAAAGCCAATTGTGTTTTTTTGAATCGGTGCTATGAAAAAAAACAGAAATACAGGTGGGATATTGATTTACTTGAAATTGCGTCTCTTTCGTGAATCTGAAATGTTCTACCCATAATTATGAATTCGCAAGAGACACTTTAATTCTTGAACACACTGTATATTGGTTACCCAGGACCTTTACATCCAGTATTAAACATACTTTTTAAGGTTCACCTCAAAAGGAAAAAAGTAACCCTCATAGGATCACTTCGTTGTCCGTCTGTCTGTCTATCTCTCTGTCAATATCCTATTTATCAGGAACGCGTGGAGGTCTCAACTTGACGGTAATATCAAATACTAAGGTCTACGGTTCCTTGAAGCTGTAAATGTAAACAACCTCGTGTAAATGTGATGTACTCGCAGTAAATCAAAACCTATAGGGTACCTACTTTCCGTTGACCTAGCATCATGAAATTTGGAAAGAAACAAGGTCTCACAGCACAAGTTGAAGAAAAAATACGAAAGTTCTAACTTTGAGGTAACATATATCATATAAAAAAATATTTTTATAGCAATTACAAACCTACATTTGCAGTCAGTTGAAGAATTCTTCAATCAAATCCTGCGGTCAATCGACCGCGACGTGTATCGATGTATCGGAGAACCGTTTTCAATTACAAAGTTAAGTTTGTCTTTCAATCCGATTGTTGTACTCCTTGATGTTTGTAGGGTTTCGTTCGTACCCAAATGTATTTTGATATGGAACCAGTAGTGCGCGAATCTCAATCGCGCTTGGACGATTTTTCCTAATGTTTAAGCAAGTTTTAACATTTAAATATTGCATTTATTGCGGCATTTCAAGACACTGCTAACAGAAACATTTCCCAATCACTAGCTTTATAAACATTATGCTTTGTACGGAACCGTCCCTCTTATCTAGTCATCTTCAGAACTCACTGTAAATAACATTTGGACGTGCGCATGGCGCAACCCACTTCAGCCTCACACATTCATTCTATAACATATCTTTATAAACGTGTTTTAGCTGTGGTGAACACACAGTACTGCTAAAATGACTTCACGAGTTTTCTCCTGAATATTGAATACCTACCTCTGTTTTTGTAATGTACATTGTACCTACTTACTGTATTGCACTTAGGGATACTGTATTTTATTGTAAATATTATATGATATTTTGTGACCATTTGATATGGATTGATATTTAATAGATGCTGATATTATATGACTTCGTTTATGGCCGCCGCGTCCAACGCTGTTCGATTGACGCACAACGCTCCGCGAGCCACCGCGTGTCCTTAAATGAGGCCTATGACATGAAATTGGGGCTGGCTCATAGATATTGCACCTTATTGCTTTCATTGGCATTTTTTACTATTAGTTCTGTAAAAGTGTGTGTGTTGTTAATTTTTTCTTTTGAACAAAAATTTGTTAATTGAATGTTAGTTTTAAACAAAGCACAATATAAATACTAGTACCTGTTTTAATTTTTTTAGGAGTTTTTGCATAATCAAAATTATGTAAGTAGGTAGTTAATTAGGAAGTGTAGCTTTATTAGGTATCGAGTTTCGAGTTATGTTCCTGTTTCGTTAGCATATATATATATTTAATTATTATAATTGATTTCTATGTCAGCATTACTTCATGAAATGTTTACGTAAAATAAAACTGTTTAAAAGTTTGGTTTTTGAATCAATCACACATGTTTGTGCCATTTTCCTGTAGCTTTGATTTGATGCTGACAATATTCTGTGGAGTGTTGACCTTAGTTCGTAGTCAGGACATGGTACAGGCCACTGGTGACCTGTACTGTACTTCCACTAGTGAAATGTACCTATGTGACCATGTAGATAGGATGAACTGTTTGTGTTGATACACATGTAATGAATTGTAATTGTTTAAGTAATGAAATGTGTTTTTGTTATCCCTTGTAAATAGTTTATTTAGGGTTTCGTAGATCCTTTGAAAAAACGAACCCTTATATGATTACTCACGTGTCTGTCCGTCCGTCCGTCTGTCACACCCGATTTTCAACAGACTTCCAAAAAGGAGGATGCTCTCAATTTAACCGCAGGTTTTTTTTGTGTTTGTTACGCGATATCCTCGCAGCTTGTGAACCGATTTTCATGGTTCTTTTTTATTCGATGCTCCCGAGTGGGTTTCATATAAATTTTATCAAAATCGGCGCAGCACTTTTAGAAAACTAACCTAAACCATAAATAATAATGCAAAATTGTACTAAGTTGTTGCGGTGGAAGACGGTTTTTTTTATGTATTCAGCGTTTTCTCTAAATACAGGGTGTAACAGCAAAACCGTACTTCCCTTAAGGGCATGATGGGGTGGCTTGTTTGTAATAATAAAAAAATGTAAAAAAAAATGTACTATTATCACCATACAAACATACCTTTTTGATGTACTAAAATGGACTTAAATTCTAGTCTACCTCGCGGGTCATTGACGTCTGTAGCAAGCGAATACATTTGGCAAAATCGCAAAAAGTTGGCGGGCCGCGGGAAAAAAACGAAGAAGCGGCGCGCGGCGGGCGGCGCCTTTGATGTCGGCGCCTTTGATGATTCTAGGTAGTGTCGGTACGGCACGGGTAGGAAAGCGTTGCCTCCACATGCGTTGTGTTTCATTTGCATTTCGGCCACTATCAAAGTACAATTCTACAATGTCGTAAAGTTCAATATTCGAAAAATTACTTCGCACTGCCATAACGGAAACCGAGCGAATCGCGATCTGCGGATTTCACGTCACACGCGTGCGTTCGCGTCGAGAACAGTCGGCAACTGACTCGCTCAGTATCGCAATCGCACGCAGTATCGCTCAGTGGCATCGCTGCGCAAGGGCGCAGGGCGGGCGTTGTTGCATGATCGACTCACACGTCGCATGCGGGAGCGGCCGAGATAGCAAACAAAGCGTGATCAGCTGACAGCCGCCGCTGCCTGCCGCACGGCACGGTTGAATGAACTTTGTTCTTATCAGTGATGACTACATGTCACGAAAAATGTGGATTTTTCATAAAAAAATTAAGTGTATTTTTTTTTATTGAAATGTGATCAGAATCGGGTTAACTTTCACACCCTTAATGGAAGTACGGTTTTGCTGTTACACCCTGTATAATGACGGAAAAAGTTGAACTTTGGTACATAAATAGGGTTCGATGACCCAATCATGTACGTATAGCGTAAATGAACGAATTAAGATTTTTCAAGTGCATTATTATTAAGACATCCTAAATGAAAGGGCTGTAGGGATTTCAAAATCCATAGTTTAATTTCTTACTTGTCTCGAAAACTACCGAGTCTAAAATTTTGAAACAGTTTTTGAAATCCTAATTGAGAAAAATTTCATAGTACTCCATGCGAGTCCTGGGACTTTGGCTTGTCTCGATGAGTAGTTCCTGTCCGTCCCCGCGTCTCCCCACGAGGGGAAATAAGAATAAAAAAATCCTGTCTGTCCCTGAATTTGAATTGAGGGACAAACAAACGCACTCTCGAATGTAGTCATAAAAACGATATTCACGAAGCCGCGGGCAAAGGGTTTTTCATATTTTTATTAATTTTTAGGGTTCCGTAGTCAACAAGGAACCCTTATAGTTTCGCCATGTCTGTCCGCGGCTTAGCTCAAAACCCAAAATGTTATATTCCCAACTGCAAAAACAGTTAAAATATACATTTAAAGGATACGGAACCCTACTTTGCGCGAGTCCGACTCCTACTTGGCCGGTTTTTAAATATGGTTTGGATGCAATAAAATGATAGAGTCGCTGCTATCGCGCTGGCATATCAATGAGGTTTTACGCCACCATCAGCGTATCAGCCGAAAGACGTCCACTGCTGGACAAAGGCCTGCCCAAGGATTTCCACAACGACCGGTCCTGCGCTGCCCGCATCCAGCGGCTTCCCGCGACTTTCACCAGCTTCTTAAGTTTAGCAATTCGGAGAGCTATGTGTCGGTTACTATGGTTGTCCTATGGATCTTCTCGTTTCTGATTTGATCTCGCAGTGAAACTTCGAGCATAGCACTCTCCATTGCTGAAGTTAGTCTTGTCAAATATCATTCGATATCTACGAAGGTGCCTAGACAAATAGACTTATTCTGTATTGCTGCCTCGATCTTGCTAAAGCATGCCAGGCCGATTCCTTAGATTTACCCTGGCTGTTCGCTTGCGGTGCAGCTGTGCAGCGATACGTCTCATGCAGGGGCGAACCGTGAGTTTGTGGGGCCCTGGGCTAATACTACTTGGGGGGCCTGCCTAATTAAATTAATCAACAGTTATTACCATTTAAAGTAGCTGATCGTCTACATAAAAACACTACTTACTCCTATTTTTTTGGGAATTCGAGTAAAATCTATCCTGTCACTCACGTGATCAAAATCAATCTAACGATAAATCTAAATATATATACTTAACTCAAAGGTGACTGACTGACTGACATAGTGATCTATCAACGCACAGCCCAAACCACTTGACGGATCGGGCTGAAATTTGGCATGCAGGTAGATGTTATGACGTAGGCATCCGCTAAGAAAGGATTTTGGGAAATTCCCACGGGAACCGCAAAAATCGGGATCTGCGCGGGCGAAGCTGCGCCGAAAAAATCAGGCTGAAATTTGGCATATGGATAGAAATTATAAAGTAGGCATCAGCTAAGAAAATTTCCAAGAAACTGCAAAAAACATGATGTGCGCGGGCTACGCCTGAAAACAATACACTTCTTTTTTGTGGGAAGTTGTGTAAAAAGAGAATACTAAAATATTTTACATTTAATATGACACACAAACAGCAACTATAAGAGTATAACACTGTCCATTGTCGTTATTGGGGGTTGGGGGCCCTGGGATGCAGCCCAAAAACAGATTATACAGATCCGCCCCCGTCTCAGTGAGCTTTTCCTCAGTTCCCTATCACGTAGTCTTCAGTATGAAGGGGGTAAGTCTTATGACGCACAAACAGCAACTATAAGAGTATAACACTGTCCATTGTCGTCATTGGGGGTTGGGGGCCCTGGGATGCAGCCCAAAAACAGATTATACAGATCCGCCCCTGTCTCAGTGAGCTTTTCCTCAGTTCCCTATCACGTAGTCTTCAGTAGGAAGGGGGTAAGTCTTATGGGCCTGGAGGATTTTGGCTACGTATAGTCAGACTTATCTGGTTTTGGTATGAATATCACTCACCCAGAGTTAGAAAAAAAGTTTTTTTAAAAATTTTATAAAACAAACTGTTTTATACTAAGTGCTTCCTTTTGGGTAATTAATTGGGCATCAATTTCCAATCAATCAGGCCTAATGTAATTTATTTATAGAAGGGACTTTCTTTCTAATATTTAAGATAGCCAGTTTTGCATTGCGTTGGGGAATCCTGGTAAGCCTGCTTCCATCTTCCATCAGGTGAGATGATGCCAAGGGCTTACCAATTATGAATAAAAAAAAATATTATCCACTCCTTTTTACGAAGTAATTAGAATTACATTTTTCACACACCCACTTACGTATAGGGATTTCAATTCGGAGTTCCGGAGCTTCGTAGCTCCGGAGTTCGGAAAGATTTTTTACCATTTTACAACTCCGGACTTAACCGAAACACCAGAGTTGAAACCAGTCTCAAATAAAATAATTTTTTCAATAAAATCCTACATACTTTACTATAACTTTAACTGCATAATCCCACCCACATACACACACACGCAATCACAGTCACACTCGATTCACTACTTTTGACGGCCGTATAAACCTTTTTTTAGAAATTTATGAGGCCCTTGTTAATATTTTACGAAGACTAATAGGTCACTAATAAGGTCACCCCATATGAAGTACTTTCCCAAAATGACTTCCTGAAATTTAGATTTTTAACTATAATAATACTAAATTACTATATATGATAAACAAAAATTTACCTTATTATTTGTAATGAATGATTGACCAGACCGAAGTACTGTTTATTTTTTGTTAGGTACATTATTTTTTAAACGTCGAAAACACGACAATTACTGAATAACTTAACCTACAAAAGACTGTACAAACAGAACTTATGAGTCTACAATACAGACATTTTTTTAATTCTACAAAATTCCTCAAATCTGGAGTGCCGGAGTTAAGTGCTCAACATCGTAAATAATTCGGAAGTTGAAAAACGAATTTGAAAGCCCTACTAATGTAGCGAAAATAGGTTAAATGAAATAAAAGCAGTTATGTTTTCGCCACATTATACATAGAATTTGGTATCATGGCCTAAATATGGATTTTCGGAAAGAAAATATTAGTGGGGTAATTTAGAATACATTTATTTAATAAAAACAAAAGGGTAAATTAATTTAATTTAATTAACTAAAGTCGATTTAATTTTAATAACCAAATCTTATGTTCGTAGGTATAGTTTCGATTTAAACGATATACCTTATCGGTATTTACACGGTCATCCTATTGTTAAACCAAATTACCCTTTTGTTTTTATTAAATAAATGTATTCTAAATTACCCCACAAATATTTTCTTACCGAAAATCCATATTAAGGCTATGATACCAAATTCTATGTATAATGTGGCGAAAAAATAACTGCTTTTATTTCTTTAAACCCCAGTTTCTTTTATTTTCGCTACAATACCTCAATGTAACAATAATCATAATCTGTCGTATGACCAAAAATTTCATGTTCCTTTATATTTTAAGTATGTTTTAACTACGAGGCCAAATAAAGTTTCTTAATAATTCCTAATTTAAATAAAGACAATTGTACATTCTATCCATATGCCAAATTTCAGCCTGATTTTTTCGGCGCAGATTCGCCCGCGCAGATCCCGATTTTTGCGGTTCCCGTGGGAATTTCCCAAAATCCTTTCTTAGCGGATGCCTACGTCATAACATCTACCTGCATGCCAAATTTCAGCCCGATCCGTCAAGTGGTTTGGGCTGTGCGTTGATAGATCACTATGTCAGTCAGTCAGTCACCTTTGAGTTAAGTATATATATTTAGATTTATCGTTAGATTGATTTTGATCACGTGAGTGACAGGATAGATTTTACTCGAATTCCCAAAAAAATAGGAGTAAGTAGTGTTTTTATGTAGACGATCAGCTACTTTAAATGGTAATAACTGTTGATTAATTTAATTAGGCAGGCCCCCCAAGTAGTATTAGCCCAGGGCCCCACAAACTCACGGTTCGCCCCTGCATGAGACGTATCGCTGCACAGCTGCACCGCAAGCGAACAACCAGGGTAAATCTAAGGAATCGGCCTGGTATGCTTTAGCAAGATCGAGGCAGCAATACAGAATAAGTCTATTTGTCTAGGCACCTTCGTAGATATCGAATGATATTTGACAAGACTAACTTCAGCAATGGAGAGTGCTATGCTCGAAGTTTCACTGCGAGATCAAATCAGAAACGAGAAGATCCATAGGACAACCATAGTAACCGACACATAGCTCTCCGAATTGCTAAACTTAAGAAGCTGGTGAAAGTCGCGGGAAGCCGCTGGATGCGGGCAGCGCAGGACCGGTCGTTGTGGAAATCCTTGGGCAGGCCTTTGTCCAGCAGTGGACGTCTTTCGGCTGATACGCTGATGGTGGCGTAAAACCTCATTGATATGCCAGCGCGATAGCAGCGACTCTATCATTTTATTGCATCCAAACCATATTTAAAAACCGGCCAAGTAGGAGTCGGACTCGCGCAAAGTAGGGTTCCGTATCCTTTAAATGTATATTTTAACTATTTTTGCAGTTGGGAATATAACATTTTGGGTTTTGAGCTAAGCCGCGGACAGACGGACAGACATGGCGAAACTATAAGGGTTCCTTGTTGACTACGGAACCCTAAAAATTAATAAAAATATGAAAAACCCTTTGCCCGCGGCTTCGTGAATATCGTTTTTATGACTACATTCGAGAGTGCGTTTGTTTGTCCCTCAATTCAAATTCAGGGACAGACAGGATTTTTTTATTCTTATTTCCCCTCGTGGGGAGACGCGGGGACGGACAGGAACTACTCATCGAGACAAGCCAAAGTCCCAGGACTCGCATGGAGTACTATGACATTTTTCTCAATTAGGATTTCAAAAACTGTTTCAAAATTTTAGACTCGGTAGTTTTCGAGACAAGTAAGAAATTAAACTATGGATTTTGAAATCCCTACAGCCCTTTCATTTAGGATGTCTTAATAATAATGCACTTGAAAAATCTTAATTCGTTCATTTACGCTATACGTACATGATTGGGTCATCGAACCCTATTTATGTACCAAAGTTCAACTTTTTCCGTCATTATACAGGGTGTAACAGCAAAACCGTACTTCCATTAAGGGTGTGAAAGTTAACCCGATTCTGATCACATTTCAATAAAAAAAATACACTTAATTTTTTTATGAAAAATCCACATTTTTCGTGACATGTAGTCATCACTGATAAGAACAAAGTTCATTCAACCGTGCCGTGCGGCAGGCAGCGGCGGCTGTCAGCTGATCACGCTTTGTTTGTTTCACTTGCACGCACTTGGCCGCCGCGTGCTGCTATCTCGGCCGCTCCCGCATGCGTCGTGTGAGTCGATCATGCAACAACGCCCGCCCTGCGCCCTTGCGCAGCGATGCCACTGAGCGATACTGCGTGCGATTGCGATACTGAGCGAGTCAGTTGCCGACTGTTCTCGACGCGAACGCACGCGTGTGACGTGAAATCCGCAGATCGCGATTCGCTCGGTTTCCGTTATGGCAGTGCGAAGTAATTTTTCGAATATTGAACTTTACGACATTGTAGAATTGTACTTTGATAGTGGCCGAAATGCAAATGAAACACAACGCATGTGGAGGCAACGCTTTCCTACCCGTGCCGTACCGACACTACCTAGAATCATCAAAGGCGCCGACATCAAAGGCGCCGCCCGCCGCGCGCCGCTTCTTCGTTTTTTTCCCGCGGCCCGCCAACTTTTTGCGATTTTGCCAAATGTATTCGCTTGCTACAGACGTCAATGACCCGCGAGGTGGACTAGAATTTAAGTCCATTTTAGTACATCAAAAAGGTATGTTTGTATGGTGATAATAGTACATTTTTTTTTTTTTACATTTTTTTATTATTACAAACAAGCCACCCCATCATGCCCTTAAGGGAAGTACGGTTTTGCTGTTACACCCTGTATTTAGAGAAAACTAGGTTAGGTTAGGTTAGGTTAGGTTGGGATGCAAGTCGGGTTCCTCCTCGTGTGCCAAACTGCTGCTTGTCCCTTTGGATACGTCTGGAGGGAACAGCAGCATCTTTTGGCCGGTGCATCCTGGGCGCTTGTCAATTATATCTCCTTGTGGGATATAATTGACTCGCGGCGAATACCCGACAAGCGGGAGGTATGCGTGTTCTGGGTTAAGTCACAGACACGCATACGGGCGCACGCCTCGCTCTACTTTTAGAGTGCTGGCGTAGCGTGGAAGTATACCGTAATCCTTCGGGGGCGGGGGCCTTGCCTTAAATGGCCGGGCTGCGAGGAGACAACCTCTATAAAAAATATTGCGGGCGAGGAGACAACCTCGTTAAAAAACATTGCGGGCCGTGAGAGGAGGGTTTTGCCCTCAGCTCACGGAAAAGGTGGGACTGCGGGGGAGGAGGAGTGTCGGTATTGCGATGCGCCGCTCTCCCTATCCTCCGCAGCCGAGCGGGGTTGAGGAGTTGGAGGCAGGACCGTGGAGGGAGAGGAGTGTTGGTATTACGATGCGCCTCTCTCCCTGCCCTCCGCGGTTCTGCCTGGGCCTGCCGAAAGGTGGGCGGTCGCCGGTGGGGGACTGGAAGTAAAGGCTCTGCCGGTTTCCCAGACCTCTGCCACTCGGGCGAAGCGGGAGTGCCGTGGGGTTTTAGCCGGTAAGAGTCCGGCATAACCCGTCGGCCTCCTCCAGCGGACGGGTATCCATGAGGATATCCCCACGTAAAAAAAAAAAAAAAGAAAGGTTAGGTTAGGTTTTTTTTTTTTTTTTTTTTTTTTTTAATAAGCAGCTGGAGGGTAATCCTCATGGACACCTGGGAATGGAGGGCCCAGGTAGTGTCAGACTCTTACTGACTAAACCTTTCCGAGCTGCTTTTACAATTATGACTCCACGGACAAATCGACCGCAGTGAAGATAGCACCCCACTTTGCCGGACCCCTTTTTGTTGTGTATGCTGTGAACACGCCCTTACTATAAGGGGGTTAGCACTCTTAATCTTACTTAATTTACCAATAATCGACACTACCGTACAAATAAAAGAATTTCAACTGTCAGAAGCCTTTCTTTTCATCTTTGTCCATATCCTACCTTGATTAATAGTTCAGTCAATCTATAATATATAGCTCAGGTACCTACCTAAATAAACAAACGCACCGCACAGACGAATTATTGTAAAGTGGATAACTGAATATCAGCGTAAGTATCTACCTACCTATCAAGCAATAACGGAAGGATTTCACTACGAAAACAAAGCTTACTTTTGATCACGCACGATTAAACAACAGTTTCCTCAAATCGTTACTCAAGTGAGTTGTAACTACTTTGAAAGAGATAGATAAGTACGGCTCCCTATTAAAATACATGAGGTGAAGTTGGTAAGACATATGTCGGCATGTTGAACAGGCTCTGCTGAATCGTTTAAAGTACAGAGCGACTCCAGATAATGTTCATATTTTTGAGATATTTGCGTCTGAACTTTTCATGTACAGCCAATTTTTTGAAAAAAATAAAGAACAAGTTTAAGTTACTTTGCATGAAGTGAAGTTGGTAAGACATATGTCGGCATTTTGAACAGGCTCTGCTGAATCGTTTAAAAGACAGAGCGACTCCAGTTAATGTTCATATTTTAAAGATATTTACGTCGAAACTTTAATTGTGTAGTCGATTTTCCAAAAAATTGAACTCCTCTTTTAGGTACTTTGCATGAGGTGAAGTGGGTGAGACATATGTCGGCATGTTGAAGAGGCTCTGCTGACTCGTATAAGAGACAGAGCGACTCCAGTTAATGTTCATATTTTTGAGATATTTGCGTCTGAAGTTTCTATATGAAGTCGAATTTTTCAAAAAATTGAACTCCACTTTTACGTACTTTACATGAGGTGAAGTAGGTAAGATACATGTCGGCATGTAGAACAGGCACTGCTGAATCGTTAAGGAGACAGAGCGACTCCAGTTAATGTTCATATTTTTAAGATATTTACGTCTAAACTTTATTTGAGTAGTCGATTTTCCAAAAAATTGAACTCCTCTTTTAGGTACTTTGCATGAGGTGAAGTGGGTGAGACATATGTCGGCATGTTGAAGAGGCTCTGCTGAATCGTATAAGAGACAGAGCGACTCCAGTTAATGTTCATATTTTTAAGATATTTACGTCTAAACTTTATTTGTGTAGTCGATTTTCCAAAAAATTGAACTCCTCTTTTAGGTACTTTGCATGAGGTGAAGTGGGTGAGACATATGTCGGCATGTTGAAGAGGCTCTGCTGAATCGTATAAGAGACAGAGCGACTCCAGTTAATGTTCATATTTTTAAGATTATTATATCAGCTCATATACGTCCCCACCGAGGGGCTCGAGCCTACCCTGAATCAGGGCGATTGGGCCTTAGTCGACCACGCGGGCCCAGTGCGGGTTGGTCGACTTCACACACAACCTTCGAGTTTCTTCGCAGGCGTGTGCAGGTTTCCTCACGATGTTTTCCTTCACCGTTAAAGCAATCGGTAAGTATGTACGTAAGTTTTTGAAAAACTCATTGGTACATTGGCCGTCCAGATTTGAACCCGGTACCTCTGGTTAGATGGACCGAGTTGTTACCGGTTGAGCCACCGACATTTATAAGATATTTACGTCTAAACTTTATTTGTGTAGTCGATTTTCCAAAAAATTGAACTCCTCTTTTAGGTACTTTGCATGAGGTGAAGTGGGTGAGACATATGTCGGCATGTTGAAGAGGCTCTGCTGACTCGTATAAGAGACAGAGCGACTCCAGTTAATGTTCATATTTTTGAGATATTTGCGTCTGAAGTTTCTATATGAAGTCGAATTTTTCAAAAAATTGAACTCCACTTTTACGTACTTTACATGAGGTGAAGTAGGTAAGATACATGTAGGCATGTAGAACAGGCACTGCTGAATCGTTAAGGAGACAGAGCGACTCCAGTTAATGTTCATATTTTTAAGATATTTACGTCTAAACTTTATTTGAGTAGTCGATTTTCCAAAAAATTGAACTCCTCTTTTAGGTACTTTGCATGAGGTGAAGTGGGTGAGACATATGTCGGCATGTTGAAGAGGCTCTGCTGAATCGTATAAGAGACAGAGCGACTCCAGTTAATGTTCATATTTTTAAGATATTTACGTCTAAACTTTATTTGTGTAGTCGATTTTCCAAAAAATTGAACTCCTCTTTTAGGTACTTTGCATGAGGTGAAGTGGGTGAGACATATGTCGGCATGTTGAAGAGGCTCTGTTGAATCGTATAAGAGACAGAGCGACTCCAGTTAATGTTCATATTTTTAAGATATTTACGTCTAAACTTTATTTGTGTAGTCGATTTTCCAAAAAATTGAACTCCTCTTTTAGGTACTTTGCATGAGGTGAAGTGGGTGAGACATATGTCGGCATGTTGAAGAGGCTCTGCTGAATCGTATAAGAGACAGAGCGACTCCAGTTAATGTTCATATTTTTGAGATATTTGCGTCTGAAGTTTCTATATAAAGTCGAATTTTTCAAAATATTTAACTCCTCTTTTAGGTACTTTGCATGAAGTGAAGTGGGTAAGACATATCTCGGCATGTAGAACAGGCACTGCTGAATCGTTAAAGAGACAGAGCGACTCCAGTTAATGTTCATATTTTTAAGATATTTACGTCTAAACTTTATTTGAGTAGTCGATTTTCCAAAAAATTGAACTCCTCTTTTAGGTAGTTTGCATGAGGTGAAGTGGGTAAGACATATGTCGGCACGTTGAACAGGCTCTGCTGAATCGTATAAGAGACAGAGCGACTCCAGTTAATGTTCATATTTTTAAGATATTTACGTCTAAACTTTATTTGAGTAGTCGATTTTCCAAAAAATTGAACTCCTCTTTTAGGTACTTTGCATGAGGTGAAGTGGGTGAGACATATGTCGGCATGTTGAACAGGCTCTGCTGAATCGTATAAGAGACAGAGCGACTCCAGTTAATGTTCATATTTTTAAGATATTTACGTCTAAACTTTATTTGAGTAGTCGATTTTCCAAAAAATTGAACTCCTCTTTTAGGTACTTTGCATGAGGTGAAGTGGGTGAGACATATGTCGGCATGTTGAACAGGCTCTGCTGAATCGTATAAGAGACAGAGCGACTCCAGTTAATGTTCATATTTTTAAGATATTTACGTCTAAACTTTATTTGTGTAGTCGATTTTCCAAAAAATTGAACTCCTCGTTTAGGTACTTTGCATGAGGTGAAGTAGGTGAGACATATGTCGGCATGTAGAACAGGCACTGCTGAATCGTTAAGGAGACAGAGCGACTCCAGTTAATTATCATATTTTTAAGATATTTACGTCTAAACTTTATTTGAGTAGTCGATTTTCCAAAAAATTTAACTCCTCTTTTAGGTACTTTGCATGAGGTGAAGTGGGTGAGACATATGTCGGCATGTTGAACAGGCTCTGCTGAATCGTATAAGAGACAGAGCGACTCCAGTTAATGTTCATATTTTTAAGATATTTACGTCTAAACTTTATTTGAGTAGTCGATTTTCCAAAAAATTGAACTCCTCTTTTAGGTACTTTGCATGAGGTGAAGTGGGTGAGACATATATCGGCAGATAGAACAGGCACTGCTGAATCGTTTAAGAGACAGAGCGATTCCAGTTAATGTTCATATTTTTGATTTATTTACATATAAACTTTGTTTGTGTAGTCGATTTTCCAAAAAATTGAACTCCTCTTTTAGGTACTTTGCATGAGGTGAAGTGGGTGAGACATATGTCGGCATGTTGAAGAGGCTCTGCTGAATCGTATAAGAGACAGAGCGACTCCAGTTAATGTTCATATTTTTAAGATATTTACGTCTAAACTTTATTTGAGTAGTCGATTTTCCAAAAAATTGAACTCCTCTTTTAGGTACTTTGCATGAGGTGAAGTGGGTGAGACATATGTCGGCATGTTGAACAGGCTCTGCTGAATCGTATAAGAGACAGAGCGACTCCAGTTAATGTTCATATTTTTAAGATATTTACGTCTAAACTTTATTTGAGTAGTCGATTTTCCAAAAAATTGAACTCCTCTTTTAGGTACTTTGCATGAGGTGAAGTGGGTGAGACATATGTCGGCATGTTGAACAGGCTCTGCTGAATCGTATAAGAGACAGAGCGACTCCAGTTAATGTTCATATTTTTGAGATATTTGCGTCTGAAGTTTCTATATGAAGTCGAATTTTTCAAAAAATTGAACTCCACTTTTACGTACTTTGCATGAGGTGAAGTAGGTAAGATACATGTCGGCATGTAGAACAGGCACTGCTGAATCGTTAAGGAGACAGAGCGAATCCAGTTAATGTTCATATTTTTAAGATATTTACGTCTAAACTTTATTTGAGTAGTCGATTTTCCAAAAAATTGAACTCCTCTTTTAGGTACTTTGCATGAGGTGAAGTGGGTGAGACATATGACGGCATGTTGAAGAGGCTCTGCTGAATCGTATAAGAGACAGAGCGACTCCAGTTAATGTTCATATTTTTGAGATATTTGCGTCTGAAGTTTCTATATGAAGTCGAATTTAAAAAAAAATTGAACTCCACTTTTACGTACGTTGCATGAGGTGAAGTAGGTAAGACATATGTCGGCATGTAGAACAGGCACTGCTGAATCGTTAAGGAGACAGAGCGAATCCAGTTAATGTTCATATTTTTAAGATATTTACGTCTAAACTTTATTTGTGTAGTCGATTTTCCAAAAAATTGAACTCCTCTTTTAGGTACTTTGCATGAGGTGAAGTGGGTGAGACATATGTCGGCATGTTGAAGAGGCTCTGCTGAATCGTATAAGAGACAGAGCGACTCCAGTTAATGTTCATATTTTTAAGATATTTACGTCTAAACTTTATTTGTGTAGTCGATTTTCCAAAAAATTGAACTCCTCTTTTAGGTACTTTGCATGAGGTGAAGTGGGTGAGACATATGTCGGCATGTTGAAGAGGCTCTGCTGAATCGTATAAGAGACAGAGCGACTCCAGTTAATATTCATATTTTTAAGATATTTACGTCTAAACTTTATTTGTGTAGTCGATTTTCCAAAAAATTGAACTCCTCTTTTAGGTACTTTGCATGAGGTGAAGTGGGTGAGACATATGTCGGCATGTTGAACAGGCTCTGCTGAATCGTATAAGAGACAGAGCGACTCCAGTTAATGTTCATATTTTTGAGATATTTGCGTCTGAAGTTTCTATATGAAGTCGAATTTTTCAAAAAATTGAACTCCACTTTTACGTACTTTGCATGAGGTGAAGTGGGTGAGACATATGTCGGCATGTTGAACAGGCTCTGCTGAATCGTATAAGAGACAGAGCGACTCCAGTTAATGTTCATATTTTTAAGATATTTACGTCTAAACTTTATTTGAGTAGTCGATTTTCCAAAAAATTTAACTCCTCTTTTAGGTACTTTGCATGAGGTGAAGTGGGTGAGACATATATCGGCAGATAGAACAGGCACTGCTGAATCGTTTAAGAGACAGAGCGATTCCAGTTAATGTTCATATTTTTGATTTATTTACATATAAACTTTGTTTGTGTAGTCGATTTTCCAAAAAATTGAACTCCTCTTTTAGGTACTTTGCATGAGGTGAAGTGGGTGAGACATATGTCGGCATGTTGAAGAGGCTCTGCTGAATCGTATAAGAGACAGAGCGACTCCAGTTAATGTTCATATTTTTAAGATATTTACGTCTAAACTTTATTTGAGTAGTCGATTTTCCAAAAAATTGAACTCCTCTTTTAGGTACTTTGCATGAGGTGAAGTGGGTGAGACATATGTCGGCATGTTGAACAGGCTCTGCTGAATCGTATAAGAGACAGAGCGACTCCAGTTAATGTTCATATTTTTAAGATATTTACGTCTAAACTTTATTTGAGTAGTCGATTTTCCAAAAAATTGAACTCCTCTTTTAGGTACTTTGCATGAGGTGAAGTGGGTGAGACATATGTCGGCATGTTGAACAGGCTCTGCTGAATCGTATAAGAGACAGAGCGACTCCAGTTAATGTTCATATTTTTGAGATATTTGCGTCTGAAGTTTCTATATGAAGTCGAATTTTTCAAAAAATTGAACTCCACTTTTACGTACTTTGCATGAGGTGAAGTAGGTAAGATACATGTCGGCATGTAGAACAGGCACTGCTGAATCGTTAAGGAGACAGAGCGAATCCAGTTAATGTTCATATTTTTAAGATATTTACGTCTAAACTTTATTTGAGTAGTCGATTTTCCAAAAAATTGAACTCCTCTTTTAGGTACTTTGCATGAGGTGAAGTGGGTGAGACATATGACGGCATGTTGAAGAGGCTCTGCTGAATCGTATAAGAGACAGAGCGACTCCAGTTAATGTTCATATTTTTGAGATATTTGCGTCTGAAGTTTCTATATGAAGTCGAATTTAAAAAAAAATTGAACTCCACTTTTACGTACGTTGCATGAGGTGAAGTAGGTAAGACATATGTCGGCATGTAGAACAGGCACTGCTGAATCGTTAAGGAGACAGAGCGACTCCAGTTAATGTTCATATTTTTAAGATATTTACGTCTAAACTTTATTTGAGTAGTCGATTTTCCAAAAAATTGAACTCCTCTTTTAGGTACTTTGCATGAGGTGAAGTGGGTGAGACATATGTCGGCATGTTGAAGAGGCTCTGCTGAATCGTATAAGAGACAGAGCGACTCCAGTTAATGTTCATATTTTTAAGATATTTACGTCTAAACTTTATTTGTGTAGTCGATTTTCCAAAAAATTGAACTCCTCTTTTAGGTACTTTGCATGAGGTGAAGTGGGTGAGACATATGTCGGCATGTTGAAGAGGCTCTGCTGAATCGTATAAGAGACAGAGCGACTCCAGTTAATATTCATATTTTTAAGATATTTACGTCTAAACTTTATTTGTGTAGTCGATTTTCCAAAAAATTGAACTCCTCTTTTAGGTACTTTGCATGAGGTGAAGTGGGTGAGACATATGTCGGCATGTTGAACAGGCTCTGCTGAATCGTATAAGAGACAGAGCGACTCCAGTTAATGTTCATATTTTTGAGATATTTGCGTCTGAAGTTTCTATATGAAGTCGAATTTTTCAAAAAATTGAACTCCACTTTTACGTACTTTGCATGAGGTGAAGTAGGTAAGATACATGTCGGCATGTAGAACAGGCACTGCTGAATCGTTAAGGAGACAGAGCGAATCCAGTTAATGTTCATATTTTTAAGATATTTACGTCTAAACTTTATTTGAGTAGTCGATTTTCCAAAAAATTGAACTCCTCTTTTAGGTACTTTGCATGAGGTGAAGTGGGTGAGACATATGTCGGCATGTTGAACAGGCTCTGCTGAATCGTATAAGAGACAGAGCGACTCCAGTTAATGTTCATATTTTTGAGATATTTGCGTCTGAAGTTTCTATATGAAGTCGAATTTTTCAAAAAATTGAACTCCACTTTTACGTACTTTGCATGAGGTGAAGTAGGTAAGATACATGTCGGCATGTAGAACAGGCACTGCTGAATCGTTAAGGAGACAGAGCGAATCCAGTTAATGTTCATATTTTTAAGATATTTACGTCTAAACTTTATTTGTGTAGTCGATTTTCCAAAAAATTGAACTCCTCTTTTAGGTACTTTGCATGAGGTGAAGTGGGTGAGACATATGTCGGCATGTTGAAGAGGCTCTGCTGAATCGTATAAGAGACAGAGCGACTCCAGTTAATATTCATATTTTTAAGATATTTACGTCTAAACTTTATTTGTGTAGTCGATTTTCCAAAAAATTGAACTCCTCTTTTAGGTACTTTGCATGAGGTGAAGTGGGTGAGACATATGTCGGCATGTTGAACAGGCTCTGCTGAATCGTATAAGAGACAGAGCGACTCCAGTTAATGTTCATATTTTTGAGATATTTGCGTCTGAAGTTTCTATATGAAGTCGAATTTTTCAAAAAATTGAACTCCACTTTTACGTACTTTGCATGAGGTGAAGTAGGTAAGATACATGTCGGCATGTAGAACAGGCACTGCTGAATCGTTAAGGAGACAGAGCGAATCCAGTTAATGTTCATATTTTTAAGATATTTACGTCTAAACTTTATTTGAGTAGTCGATTTTCCAAAAAATTGAACTCCTCTTTTAGGTACTTTGCATGAGGTGAAGTGGGTGAGACATATGACGGCATGTTGAAGAGGCTCTGCTGAATCGTATAAGAGACAGAGCGACTCCAGTTAATGTTCATATTTTTGAGATATTTGCGTCTGAAGTTTCTATATGAAGTCGAATTTTTAAAAAAATTGAACTCCACTTTTACGTACTTTGCATGAGGTGAAGTAGGTAAGACACATGTCGGCATGTAGAACAGGCACTGCTGAATCGTTAAGGAGACAGAGCGACTCCAGTTAATGTTCATATTTTTAAGATATTTACGTCTAAACTTTATTTGAGTAGTCGATTTTCCAAAAAATTTAACTCCTCTTTGAGGTACTTTGCATGAGGTGAAGTGGGTGAGACATATGTCGGCATGTTGAACAGGCTCTGCTGAATCGTATAAGAGACAGAGCGACTCCAGTTAATGTTCATATTTTTAAGATATTTACGTCTAAACTTTATTTGAGTAGTCGATTTTCCAAAAAATTGAACTCCTCTTTTAGGTACTTTGCATGAGGTGAAGTGGGTGAGACATATGTCGGCATGTTGAACAGGCTCTGCTGAATCGTATAAGAGACAGAGCGACTCCAGTTAATGTTCATATTTTTGAGATATTTGCGTCTGAAGTTTCTATATGAAGTCGAATTTTTCAAAAAATTGAACTCCACTTTTACGTACTTTGCATGAGGTGAAGTAGGTAAGATACATGTCGGCATGTAGAACAGGCACTGCTGAATCGTTAAGGAGACAGAGCGAATCCAGTTAATGTTCATATTTTTAAGATATTTACGTCTAAACTTTATTTGAGTAGTCGATTTTCCAAAAAATTGAACTCCTCTTTTAGGTACTTTGCATGAGGTGAAGTGGGTCAGACATATGACGGCATGTTGAAGAGGCTCTGCTGAATCGTATAAGAGACAGAGCGACTCCAGTTAATGTTCATATAAAAGAGGAGTTCAATATTTTGGAAAATCGACTACACAAATAAAGTTTAGACGTAAATATCTTAAAAATATGAACATTAACTGGAGTCGCTCTGTCTCTTATACGATTCAGCAGAGCCTGTCTAACATGCCGACATATGTCTCACCCACTTCACCTCATGCAAAGTACCTAAAAGAGGAGTTCAATTTTTTGGAAAATCGACTACTCAAATAAAGTTTAGACGTAAATATCTTAAAAATATGAACATTAACTGGAGTCGCTCTGTCTCCTTAACGATTCAGCAGTGCTTGTTCTACATGCCGACATGTGTCTTACCTACTTCACCTCATGCCAAGTACGTAAAAGTGGAGTTCATTTTTTTTTAAAATTTGACTTCATATAGAAACTTCAGACGCAAATATCTCAAAAATATGAACATTAACTGAAGTCGCTCTATCTCTTATACGATTCAGCAGAGCCTCTTCAACATGCCGACATATGTCTCACCCACTTCACCTCATGCAAAGTACCTAAAAGAGGAGTTCAATTTTTTGGAAAATCGACTACACAAACAAAGTTTATATGTAAATAAATCAAAAATATGAACATTAACTGGAGTCGCTCTGTCTCTTATACGATTCAGCAGTGCCTGTTCTACCTGCCGAGATATGTCTCACCCACTTCACCTCATGCAAAGTACCTAAAAGAGGAGTTCAATTTTTTGGAAAATCGACTATTTAAATAAAGTTTAGACGTAAATATCTTAAAAATATGAACATTAACTGGAGTCGCTCTGTCTCTTATACGATTCAGCAGAGCCTGTTCAACATGCCGACATATGTCTCACCCACTTCACCTCATGCAAAGTACCTAAAAGAGGAGTTCAATATTTTGGAAAATCGACTACACAAATAAAGTTTAGACGTAAATATCTTAAAAATATGAACATTAACTGGAGTCGCTCTGTCTCTTATACGATTCAGCAGAGCCTGTCCAACATGCCGACATATGTCTCACCCACTTCACCTCATGCAAAGTACCTAAAAGAGGAGTTCAATTTTTTGGAAAATCGACTACTCAAATAAAGTTTAGACGTAAATATCTTAAAAATATGAACATTAACTGGAGTCGCTCTGTCTCTTATACGATTCAGCAGAGCCTGTCCAACATGCCGACATATGTCTCACCCACTTCACCTCATGCAAAGTACCTAAAAGAGGAGTTCAATTTTTTGGAAAATCGACTACTCAAATAAAGTTTAGACGTAAATATCTTAAAAATATGAACATTAACTGGAGTCGCTCTGTCTCCTTAACGATTCAGCAGTGCCTGTTCTACATGCCGACATGTGTCTTACCTACTTCACCTCATGCAAAGTACGTAAAAGTGGAGTTCAATTTTTTTAAAAATTCGACTTCATATAGAAACTTCAGACGCAAATATCTCAAAAATATGAACATTAACTGAAGTCGCTCTATCTCTTATACGATTCAGCAGAGCCTCTTCAACATGCCGACATATGTCTCACCCACTTCACCTCATGCAAAGTACCTAAAAGAGGAGTTAAATTTTTTGGAAAATCGACTACACAAACAAAGTTTATATGTAAATAAATCAAAAATATGAACATTAACTGGAGTCGCTCTGTCTCTTATACGATTCAGCAGTGCCTGTTCTACCTGCCGAGATATGTCTCACCCACTTCACCTCATGCAAAGTACCTAAAAGAGGAGTTCAATTTTTTGGAAAATCGACTACTCAAATAAAGTTTAGACGTAAATATCTTAAAAATATGTACATTAACTGGAGTCGCTCTGTCTCTTATACGATTCAGCAGAGCCTGTTCAACATGCCGACATATGTCTCACTCACTTCACCTCATGCAAAGTACCTAAAAGAGGAGTTCAATTTTTTGGAAAATCGACTATTTAAATAAAGTTTAGACGTAAATATCTTAAAAATATGAACATTAACTGGAGTCGCTCTGTCTCTTATACGATTCAGCAGAGCCTGTTCAACATGCCGACATATGTCTCACCCATTTCACCTCATGCAAAGTACCTAAAAGAGGAGTTCAATTTTTTGGAAAATCGACTACTCAAATAAAGTTTAGACGTAAATATCTTAAAAATATGAACATTAACTGGAGTCGCTCTGTCTCTTATACGATTCAGCAGAGCCTGTTCAACATGCCGACATATGTCTCACCCACTTCACCTCATGCAAAGTACCTAAAAGAGGAGTTCAATATTTTGGAAAATCGACTACACAAATAAAGTTTAGACGTAAATATCTTAAAAATATGAACATTAACTGGAGTCACTCTGTCTCTTATACGATTCAGCAGAGCCTGTCCAACATGCCGACATATGTCTCACCCACTTCACCTCATGCAAAGTACCTAAAAGAGGAGTTCAATTTTTTGGAAAATCGACTACTCAAATAAAGTTTAGACGTAAATATCTTAAAAATATGAACATTAACTGGAGTCGCTCTGTCTCTTATACGATTCAGCAGAGCCTGTCCAACATGCCGACATATGTCTCACCCACTTCACCTCATGCAAAGTACCTAAAAGAGGAGTTCAATTTTTTGGAAAATCGACTACTCAAATAAAGTTTAGACGTAAATATCTTAAAAATATGAACATTAACTGGAGTCGCTCTGTCTCCTTAACGATTCAGCAGTGCCTGTTCTACATGCCGACATGTGTCTTACCTACTTCACCTCATGCAAAGTACGTAAAAGTGGAGTTCAATTTTTTTTAAAATTCGACTTCATATAGAAACTTCAGACGCAAATATCTCAAAAATATGAACATTAACTGAAGTCGCTCTATCTCTTATACGATTCAGCAGAGCCTCTTCAACATGCCGACATATGTCTCACCCACTTCACCTCATGCAAAGTACCTAAAAGAGGAGTTCAATTTTTTGGAAAATCGACTACACAAACAAAGTTTATATGTAAATAAATCAAAAATATGAACATTAACTGGAGTCGCTCTGTCTCTTATACGATTCAGCAGTGCCTGTTCTACCTGCCGAGATATGTCTCACCCACTTCACCTCATGCAAAGTACCTAAAAGAGGAGTTCAATTTTTTTGAAAATCGACTACTCAAATAAAGTTTAGACGTAAATATCTTAAAAATATGAACATTAACTGGAGTCGCTCTGTCTCTTATACGATTCAGCAGAGCCTGTTCAACATGCCGACATATGTCTCACTCACTTCACCTCATGCAAAGTACCTAAAAGAGGAGTTCAATTTTTTGGAAAATCGACTATTTAAATAAAGTTTAGACGTAAATATCTTAAAAATATGAACATTAACTGGAGTCGCTCTGTCTCTTATACGATTCAGCAGAGCCTGTTTAACATGCCGACATATGTCTCACCCATTTCACCTCATGCAAAGTACCTAAAAGAGGAGTTCAATTTTTTGGAAAATCGACTACTCAAATAAAGTTTAGACGTAAATATCTTAAAAATATGAACATTAACTGGAGTCGCTCTGTCTCTTATACGATTCAGCAGAGCCTGTCCAACATGCCGACATATGTCTCACCCACTTCACCTCATGCAAAGTACCTAAAAGAGGAGTTCAATTTTTTGGAAAATCGACTACTCAAATAAAGTTTAGACGTAAATATCTTAAAAATATGAACATTAACTGGAGTCGCTCTGTCTCTTATACGATTCAGCAGAGCCTGTTCAACATGCCGACATATGTCTCACCCACTTCACCTCATGCAAAGTACCTAAAAGAGGAGTTCAATTTTTTGGAAAATCGACTATTTAAATAAAGTTTAGACGTAAATATCTTAAAAATATGAACATTAACTGGAGTCGCTCTGTCTCTTATACGATTCAGCAGAGCCTGTTCAACATGCCGACATATGTCTCACCCACTTCACCTCATGCAAAGTACCTAAAAGAGGAGTTCAATATTTTGGAAAATCGACTACACAAATAAAGTTTAGACGTAAATATCTTAAAAATATGAACATTAACTGGAGTCGCTCTGTCTCTTATACGATTCAGCAGAGCCTGTCCAACATGCCGACATATGTCTCACCCACTTCACCTCATGCAAAGTACCTAAAAGAGGAGTTCAATTTTTTGGAAAATCGACTACTCAAATAAAGTTTAGACGTAAATATCTTAAAAATATGAACATTAACTGGAGTCGCTCTGTCTCTTATACGATTCAGCAGAGCCTGTCCAACATGCCGACATATGTCTCACCCACTTCACCTCATGCAAAGTACCTAAAAGAGGAGTTCAATTTTTTGGAAAATCGACTACTCAAATAAAGTTTAGACGTAAATATCTTAAAAATATGAAAATTAACTGGAGTCGCTCTGTCTCCTTAACGATTCAACAGTGCCTGTTCTACATGCCGACATGTGTCTTACCTACTTCACCTCATGCAAAGTACGTAAAAGTGGAGTTCAATTTTTTTTTAAATTCGACTTCATATAGAAACTTCATACGCAAATATCTCAAAAATATGAACATTAACTGAAGTCGCTCTATCTCTTATACGATTCAGCAGAGCCTCTTCAACATGCCGACATATGTCTCACCCACTTCACCTAATGCAAAGTACCTAAAAGAGGAGTTCAATTTTTTGGAAAATCGACTACACAAACAAAGTTTATATGTAAATAAATCAAAAATATGAACATTAACTGGAGTCGCTCTGTCTCTTAAACGATTCAGCAGTGCCTGTTCTACCTGCCGAGATATGTCTCACCCACTTCACCTCATGCAAAGTACCTAAAAGAGGAGTTCAATTTTTTGGAAAATCGACTACTCAAATAAAGTTTAGACGTAAATATCTTAAGAATATGAACATTAACTGGAGTCGCTCTGTCTCTTATACGATTCAGCAGAGCCTGTTCAACATGCCGACATATGTCTCACCCACTTCACCTCATGCAAAGTACCTAAAAGAGGAGTTCAATTTTTTGGAAAATCGACTACTCAAATAAAGTTTAGACGTAAATATCTTAAAAATATGAACATTAACTGGAGTCGCTCTGTCTCCTTAACGATTCAGCAGTGCCTGTTCTACATGCCGACATGTGTCTTACCTACTTCACCTCATGCAAAGTACGTAAAAGTGGAGTTCAATTTTTTTTAAAATTCGACTTCATATAGAAACTTCAGACGCAAATATCTCAAAAATATGAACATTAACTGAAGTCGCTCTATCTCTTATACGATTCAGCAGAGCCTCTTCAACATGCCGACATATGTCTCACCCACTTCACCTCATGCAAAGTACCTAAAAGAGGAGTTCAATTTTTTGGAAAATCGACTACACAAACTAAGTTTATATGTAAATAAATCAAAAATATGAACATTAACTGGAGTCGCTCTGTCTCTTATACGATTCAACAGTGCCTGTTCTACCTGCCGAGATATGTCTCACCCACTTCACCTCATGCAAAGTACCTAAAAGAGGAGTTCAATTTTTTTGAAAATCGACTACTCAAATAAAGTTTAGACGTAAATATCTTAAAAATATGAACATTAACTGGAGTCGCTCTGTCTCTTATACGATTCAGCAGAGCCTGTTCAACATGCCGACATATGTCTCACTCACTTCACCTCATGCAAAGTACCTAAAAGAGGAGTTCAATTTTTTGGAAAATCGACTATTTAAATAAAGTTTAGACGTAAATATCTTAAAAATATGAACATTAACTGGAGTCGCTCTGTCTCTTATACGATTCAGCAGAGCCTGTTCAACATGCCGACATATGTCTCACCCATTTCACCTCATGCAAAGTACCTAAAAGAGGAGTTCATTTTTTGGAAAATCGACTACTCAAATAAAGTTTAGACGTAAATATCTTAAAAATATGAACATTAACTGGAGTCGCTCTGTCTCTTATACGATTCAGCAGAGCCTGTCCAACATGCCGACATATGTCTCACCCACTTCACCTCATGCAAAGTACCTAAAAGAGGAGTTCAATTTTTTGGAAAATCGACTACTCAAATAAAGTTTAGACGTAAATATCTTAAAAATATGAACATTAACTGGAGTCGCTCTGTCTCTTATACGATTCAGCAGTGCCTGTTCTACCTGCCGAGATATGTCTCACCCACTTCACCTCATGCAAAGTACCTAAAAGAGGAGTTCAATTTTTTGGAAAATCGACTATTTAAATAAAGTTTAGACGTAAATATCTTAAAAATATGAACATTAACTGGAGTCGCTCTGTCTCTTATACGATTCAGCAGAGCCTGTTCAACATGCCGACATATGTCTCACCCACTTCACCTCATGCAAAGTACCTAAAAGAGGAGTTCAATATTTTGGAAAATCGACTACACAAATAAAGTTTAGACGTAAATATCTTAAAAATATGAACATTAACTGGAGTCGCTCTGTCTCTTATACGATTCAGCAGAGCCTGTCCAACATGCCGACATATGTCTCACCCACTTCACCTCATGCAAAGTACCTAAAAGAGGAGTTCAATTTTTTGGAAAATCGACTACTCAAATAAAGTTTAGACGTAAATATCTTAAAAATATGAACATTAACTGGAGTCGCTCTGTCTCTTATACGATTCAGCAGAGCCTGTCCAACATGCCGACATATGTCTCACCCACTTCACCTCATGCAAAGTACCTAAAAGAGGAGTTCAATTTTTTGGAAAATCGACTACTCAAATAAAGTTTAGACGTAAATATCTTAAAAATATGAACATTAACTGGAGTCGCTCTGTCTCCTTAACGATTCAGCAGTGCCTGTTCTACATGCCGACATGTGTCTTACCTACTTCACCTCATGCAAAGTACGTAAAAGTGGAGTTCAATTTTTTTAAAAATTCGACTTCATATAGAAACTTCAGACGCAAATATCTCAAAAATATGAACATTAACTGAAGTCGCTCTATCTCTTATACGATTCAGCAGAGCCTCTTCAACATGCCGACATATGTCTCACCCACTTCACCTCATGCAAAGTACCTAAAAGAGGAGTTAAATTTTTTGGAAAATCGACTACACAAACAAAGTTTATATGTAAATAAATCAAAAATATGAACATTAACTGGAGTCGCTCTGTCTCTTATACGATTCAGCAGTGCCTGTTCTACCTGCCGAGATATGTCTCACCCACTTCACCTCATGCAAAGTACCTAAAAGAGGAGTTCAATTTTTTGGAAAATCGACTACTCAAATAAAGTTTAGACGTAAATATCTTAAAAATATGAACATTAACTGGAGTCGCTCTGTCTCTTATACGATTCAGCAGAGCCTGTCCAACATGCCGACATATGTCTCACCCACTTCACCTCATGCAAAGTACCTAAAAGAGGAGTTCAATTTTTTGGAAAATCGACTACTCAAATAAAGTTTAGACGTAAATATCTTAAAAATATGAACATTAACTGGAGTCGCTCTGTCTCTTATACGATTCAGCAGAGCCTGTCCAACATGCCGACATATGTCTCACCCACTTCACCTCATGCAAAGTACCTAAAAGAGGAGTTCAATTTTTTGGAAAATCGACTACTCAAATAAAGTTTAGACGTAAATATCTTAAAAATATGAACATTAACTGGAGTCGCTCTGTCTCTTATACGATTCAGCAGTGCCTGTTCTACCTGCCGAGATATGTCTCACCCACTTCACCTCATGCAAAGTACCTAAAAGAGGAGTTCAATTTTTTGGAAAATCGACTATTTAAATAAAGTTTAGACGTAAATATCTTAAAAATATGAACATTAACTGGAGTCGCTCTGTCTCTTATACGATTCAGCAGAGCCTGTTCAACATGCCGACATATGTCTCACCCATTTCACCTCATGCAAAGTACCTAAAAGAGGAGTTCATTTTTTGGAAAATCGACTACTCAAATAAAGTTTAGACGTAAATATCTTAAAAATATGAACATTAACTGGAGTCGCTCTGTCTCTTATACGATTCAGCAGAGCCTGTCCAACATGCCGACATATGTCTCACCCACTTCACCTCATGCAAAGTACCTAAAAGAGGAGTTCAATTTTTTGGAAAATCGACTACTCAAATAAAGTTTAGACGTAAATATCTTAAAAATATGAACATTAACTGGAGTCGCTCTGTCTCTTATACGATTCAGCAGTGCCTGTTCTACCTGCCGAGATATGTCTCACCCACTTCACCTCATGCAAAGTACCTAAAAGAGGAGTTCAATTTTTTGGAAAATCGACTACACAAACTAAGTTTATATGTAAATAAATCAAAAATATGAACATTAACTGGAGTCGCTCTGTCTCTTATACGATTCAGCAGTGCCTGTTCTACCTGCCGAGATATGTCTCACCCACTTCACCTCATGCAAAGTACCTAAAAGAGGAGTTCAATTTTTTTGAAAATCGACTACTCAAATAAAGTTTAGACGTAAATATCTTAAAAATATGAACATTAACTGGAGTCGCTCTGTCTCTTATACGATTCAGCAGAGCCTGTTCAACATGCCGACATATGTCTCACTCACTTCACCTCATGCAAAGTACCTAAAAGAGGAGTTCAATTTTTTGGAAAATCGACTATTTAAATAAAGTTTAGACGTAAATATCTTAAAAATATGAACATTAACTGGAGTCGCTCTGTCTCTTATACGATTCAGCAGAGCCTGTTCAACATGCCGACATATGTCTCACCCATTTCACCTCATGCAAAGTACCTAAAAGAGGAGTTCATTTTTTGGAAAATCGACTACTCAAATAAAGTTTAGACGTAAATATCTTAAAAATATGAACATTAACTGGAGTCGCTCTGTCTCTTATACGATTCAGCAGAGCCTGTCCAACATGCCGACATATGTCTCACCCACTTCACCTCATGCAAAGTACCTAAAAGAGGAGTTCAATTTTTTGGAAAATCGACTACTCAAATAAAGTTTAGACGTAAATATCTTAAAAATATGAACATTAACTGGAGTCGCTCTGTCTCTTATACGATTCAGCAGAGCCTGTTCAACATGCCGACATATGTCTCACCCACTTCACCTCATGCAAAGTACCTAAAAGAGGAGTTCAATTTTTTGGAAAATCGACTATTTAAATAAAGTTTAGACGTAAATATCTTAAAAATATGAACATTAACTGGAGTCGCTCTGTCTCTTATACGATTCAGCAGAGCCTGTTCAACATGCCGACATATGTCTCACCCACTTCACCTCATGCAAAGTACCTAAAAGAGGAGTTCAATATTTTGGAAAATCGACTACACAAATAAAGTTTAGACGTAAATATCTTAAAAATATGAACATTAACTGGAGTCGCTCTGTCTCTTATACGATTCAGCAGAGCCTGTCCAACATGCCGACATATGTCTCACCCACTTCACCTCATGCAAAGTACCTAAAAGAGGAGTTCAATTTTTTGGAAAATCGACTACTCAAATAAAGTTTAGACGTAAATATCTTAAAAATATGAACATTAACTGGAGTCGCTCTGTCTCTTATACGATTCAGCAGAGCCTGTCCAACATGCCGACATATGTCTCACCCACTTCACCTCATGCAAAGTACCTAAAAGAGGAGTTCAATTTTTTGGAAAATCGACTACTCAAATAAAGTTTAGACGTAAATATCTTAAAAATATGAACATTAACTGGAGTCGATCTGTCTCCTTAACGATTCAACAGTGCCTGTTCTACATGCCGACATGTGTCTTACCTACTTCACCTCATGCAAAGTACGTAAAAGTGGAGTTCAATTTTTTTTTAAATTCGACTTCATATAGAAACTTCACACGCAAATATCTCAAAAATATGAACATTAACTGAAGTCGCTCTATCTCTTATACGATTCAGCAGAGCCTCTTCAACATGCCGACATATGTCTCACCCACTTCACCTCATGCAAAGTACCTAAAAGAGGAGTTCAATTTTTTGGAAAATCGACTACACAAACAAAGTTTATATGTAAATAAATCAAAAATATGAACATTAACTGGAGTCGCTCTGTCTCTTAAACGATTCAGCAGTGCCTGTTCTACCTGCCGAGATATGTCTCACCCACTTCACCTCATGCAAAGTACCTAAAAGAGGAGTTCAATTTTTTGGAAAATCGACTACTCAAATAAAGTTTAGACGTAAATATCTTAAGAATATGAACATTAACTGGAGTCGCTCTGTCTCTTATACGATTCAGCAGAGCCTGTTCAACATGCCGATATATGTCTCACCCACTTCACCTCATGCAAAGTACCTAAAAGAGGAGTTCAATTTTTTGGAAAATCGACTACACAAACAAAGTTTATATGTAAATAAATCAAAAATATGAACATTAACTGGAGTCGCTCTGTCTGTTATACGATTCAGCAGTGCCTGTTCTACCTGCCGAGATATGTCTCACCCACTTCACCTCATGCAAAGTACCTAAAAGAGGAGTTCAATTTTTTGGAAAATCGACTACTCAAATAAAGTTTAGACGTAAATATCTTAAAAATATGAACATTAACTGGAGTCGCTCTGTCTCTTATACGATTCAGCAGAGCCTGTTCAACATGCTGACATATGTCTCACCCACTTCACCTCATGCAAAGTACCTAAAAGAGGAGTTCAATTTTTTGGAAAATCGACTACTCAAATAAAGTTTAGACGTAAATATCTTAAAAATATGAACATTAACTGGAGTCGCTCTGTCTCTTATACGATTCAGCAGAGCCTGTTCAACATGCCGACATATGTCTCACCCACTTCACCTCATGCAAAGTACCTAAAAGAGGAGTTCAATTTTTTGGAACATCGACTACACAAATAAAGTTTAGACGTAAATATCTTAAAAATATGAACATTAACTGGAGTCGCTCTGTCTCTTATACGATTCAGCAGAGCCTCTTCAACATGCCGACATATGTCTCACCCACTTCACCTCATGCAAAGTACCTAAAAGAGGAGTTCAATTTTTTGGAAAATCGACTACTCAAATAAAGTTTAGACGTAAATATCTAAAAAATATGAACATTAACTGGAGTCGCTCTGTCTTTTATACGATTCAGCAGAGCCTGTCTAACATGCCGACATATGTCTCACCCACTTCACCTCATGCAAAGTACCTAAAAGAGGAGTTCAATTTTTTGGAAAATCGACTACTCAAACAAAGTTTAGACGTAAATATCTTAAAAATATGAACATTAACTGGAGTCGCTCTGTCTCTTTAACGATTCAGCAGTGCCTGTTCTACATGCCGACATGTATCTTACTTACTTCACCTCATGCAAAGTACGTAAAAGTGGAGTTCAATTTTTTGAAAAATTCGACTTCATATAGAAACTTCAGACGCAAATATCTCAAATATATGAACATTAACTGGAGTCGCTCTGTCTCTTATACGATTCAGCAGAGCCTCTTCAACATGCCGACATATGTCTCACCCACTTCACCTCATGCAAAGTACCTAAAAGAGGAGTTCAATTTTTTGGAAAATCGACTACACAAATAAAGTTTCGACGTAAATATCTTTAAAATATGAACATTAACTGGAGTCGCTCTGTCTTTTAAACGATTCAGCAGAGCCTGTTCAACATGCTGACATATGTCTTACCCACTTCACTTCATGCAAAGTAACTTAAACTTGTTCTATAGTTTTTTCAAAAAATTGGCTGTACATGAAAAGTTTAGACGTAAATATCTAAAAAATATGAACATTAACTGGAGTCGCTCTGTCTTTTATACGATTCAGCAGAGCCTGTCTAACATGCCGACATATGTCTCACCCACTTCACCTCATGCAAAGTACCTAAAAGAGGAGTTCAATTTTTTGGAAAATCGACTACTCAAATAAAGTTTAGACGTAAATATCTTAAAAATATGAACATTAACTGGAGTCGCTCTGTCTCCTTAACGATTCAGCAGTGCCTGTTCTACATGCCGACATGTATCTTACTTACTTCACCTCATGCAAAGTACGTAAAAGTGGAGTTCAATTTTTTGAAAAATTCGACTTCATATAGAAACTTCAGACGCAAATATCTCAAATATATGAACATTAACTGGAGTCGCTCTGTCTCTTATACGATTCAGCAGAGCCTGTCTAACATGCCGACATATGTCTCACCCACTTCACCTCATGCAAAGTACCTAAAAGAGGAGTTCAATTTTTTGGAAAATCGACTACTCAAATAAAGTTTAGACGTAAATATCTTAAAAATATGAACATTAACTGGAGTCGCTCTGTCTCTTATACGATTCAGCAGAGCCTGTTCAACATGCCGACATATGTCTCACCCACTTCACCTCATGCAAAGTACCTAAAAGAGGAGTTCAATTTTTTGGAAAATCGACTATTTAAATAAAGTTTAGACGTAAATATCTTAAAAATATGAACATTAACTGGAGTCGCTCTGTCTCTTATACGATTCAGCAGAGCCTGTTCAACATGCCGACATATGTCTTACCAACTTCACCTCATGTATTTTAATAGGGAGCCGTACTTATCTATCTCTTTCAAAGTAGTTACAATTCACTTGAGTAACGATTTGAGGAAACTGTTGTTTATTCGTGCGTGATCAAAAGTAAGCTTTGTTTTCGTAGTGAAATCCTTCCGTTATTGCTTGATAGGTAGGTAGATACTTACGCTGATATTCAGTTATCCACTTTACAATAATTCGTCTGTGCTGTGCGTTTGTTTATTTAGGTAGGTACCTGAGCTATATATTATAGATTGACTGAACTATTAATCAAGGTAGGATATGGACAAAGATGAAAAGAAAGGCTTCTGACAGTTGAAATTCTTTTTTATCTACACTCATGTCGTAAATCCTTTATTTACTTATCAGAAACGCTAAGCAAATGATATACCTTTCGATGGAGCCGTGACTAAGGATCCATACAAATTTCATTTCGTTATCGCAAAGTTGTAACAAAATGAAGTTTTTTTTTTAATTTTTACGCAGATGCTTGCTATTTGAGCACACTAGCGTGTTTCGGAACGCAACCTTGGCGGCGCGCATGCGCGGTGCGATATTACTGCAAATTTATTTTCGCGCCATTAACGTTTGTATTTTTCCTTATGCAGTTTGTATATAAACAATGATTACTTTATTTTGTCTTTAATTTAAATTTGTTGTATGAGTGTAGATAAACTATTGTATGCAACTGTACATAATTAGTATTTAACACTCGTGTATACTTTTACGAAACTCGCTGCGCTCGTTTCATAAACCACACTCGTGTTAAATACCCCTCATTATGCAACAGTTGCATAAATAGCTAATTTGTACGGTAGTGTCGATTATTGGTAAATTAAGTAAGATTAAGGGTGCTAACCCCCTTATAGTAAGGGCGTGTTCACAGCATACACAACAAAAAGGGGTCCGGCAAAGTGGGGTGCTATCTTCACTGCGGTGACAAATCGTCCGTGCCTTTTTTAGATTATACATTATTGCTACTTTGGTGTTACACATTTTTATTTTCGCATGACTTATGAACTACAGAGTACAATGCTATATTTATATATATATATATTTTTTTTATTATTTCATATATATATTTTTTTAATTTTTTTATTATTTTTTTTTCTTGTTTTTTTATCTTTTTTTTTATATATTCTTTTTTTTTATATATATATTCTTATTAATATAGGTTTATTATACATGCAAATCACAATACAAAACAAGGATACAATAAAACAATTATGATTTAAATATTAATATAGATATGGTATACACATGCAATTTAGAAAGAATGAAAGACAAAACAATCAATTTTAAATGAGAAATAAAACTGTTAGGGTGCCTAGTGTTAAAGTTATTCCGTACTATATTTTACCTATTGCAAAGGACCCGTCGAACTACCAGACTGCGGTTGCAAGTGCCTTTCCGCCTCCTCCCCGCCCGACAGTGCCCTCACGACGGTGTTGTCTCTGCTGCGAATCGCCATTTTCAAGTTGTAATCCCTTATTTTCTTCGCGCCTGCTACCAGTGCCCGTTGGATGAATCTGCTTATCGCGTCATCACTGTCATCCGTGTGGTACACACAGCTGACTGTGTGTCGCGATATAGCCACGACTGCGTGAGGAACGCTGTCGTGCAACTGCAGTTTTGGAGTTGTACGCACAATCACCACTGACCCGTAAGTCAGTCCCTGTGCTTCATGCACTGTCAGGACGCGCGACCCTGTACGGGACCCGTATCCCTGGTTGGTGAGGGATGCTTTTTCAGCTTGGGTATGTACCAAGTAAAGGGTTTCGGGTTGGGTTTTCGGGATCTGTGCTCCGGTGTACTTCTTCAGGGACAAGGACTGTTGCACGGGTTTCGATGAGTATATGCCACTGTAGATTTCACTGAGGGCATACGCTACATCCATTGGGTTCCTGTGCGTACAAAGGAGCTCCTGGCTGATGTTTGCCACGAGCACTGGACGGTTGTAACGCAGGGCGAAGAGATTGTCCCTATCGATGTAAGGGAGTTGATTTATGTCCCCGATTAGCAGGATTCGCTGTGCTCCGCAGATTTGTGTAGCCATCACTATGGCTCCAAAGTGGTTCATGAGAGCCTCGTCAACCATGAGGCGGTTACACCTCTGTTTTTCAGATTCTCTCAGACCATTTACTAATACTGAGGCCATAGTGCGCACTTTCCTCTTGGCGTCGGCTCCGACACGATCCGCAAGCTTGTCCCTAAGGTCTTTGGCCGCTTCTGTCGTGGTGGTGACGATGATGTCTTTATTGAGATCGAAGTGGCTTACAACCCATGTTGTTTTTCCACATCCGGGTACCCCATTGACCCATGTGATGGAGGGTAACTCCCATGCACCGAAGGACCCACTGCCAGTACTGGATTTTGAAACAGCGTCTGCCATTTCGAGAATCCTATCATCCAGCATAACTTCGGTGCATTTGGCAGTTACCACTATAGGGTCATTAGGGGGGGTTTTGAATTTTATGTGACCTGTCCGCTCTGTCTCCTCCTCGTCCAATGCCACGAAACCATCGGTGGTATTGTATGCTGCCATATAACGACTTGTCATTGTTCCTCTGAGGACTTGGGAGGTGTCGTTATTGTATATGGCAGCATCTGCTTCCTCGAGTCTAACCTTAAGCAGTCCTTCGGCTCCCAGTTGGAATGACTGCATGATGTTTTTGCATGTCAGGAGACTGATCTCTCTGTTAGCCTTCGTGACTGCCTTGAACTCGAGGAATGCGTTGACCATGTGGTCGATTGGTCTGGACGCTGGTCTAAGTTGCGGCGGACTGATCTGGCCCATGTCTGCCCTAGTCCGGATGGTTGGTGGTTGCTTATTTCCTTTAGGGGGTTTCTTAGCAAATCCTGCGGCAGCGACCTCAATCCTTTCCGCGGCCTTGAGGTTGCTGGTTTTGGTTTTCAGCATGGAGGCTATTGATGTTGCAGCGGTGCCTAACGCTTCGAGTGCAACCGCTATTCGGCTTTGTGACCGGCTTTTTTCGTCCTTTGCCAGCTCCACTGCCCTCGCCGTTGCACCCTCTCTGTCTTCGGCTACTTTGCGTTGTAGACGCTCCGAACCACTAAGTGTTTCCGGATTTGCTATGGAGTTTGTGTTAGGGCTTGTCGTCTGAGTTGGATTCTGTCTTGGTGTTTCGAGGAAATCGAGGTTTTCCCCTCGGTCCTCGTACACTATTACCTCGTGGTGTTCTGAGGCTTGCAGACAACCCAAGTAATCAGCGACTTCGCCCTTCTCGAATGACACTACCATAGCATCCACACTTATCTTCTTAGGTGTTCCATTCTCCTCTCCAATTCTGGTAAGCAGGGAGCGTGCTCGAGCGAACTGCGACTCATCGTCTGTACCTCTGTCGAGCAGTGCGATTTGCTTGTTGCGAAAGCGCACTAGTCGGCAGCTCAGACCCGCCAGCTCGATCTCGGAAAGCGCATTAAAAACTTTGCGCTTCATGGTTGTTTTAAAGGTGCTGCCGTTCACGAGTGCCGCTAGTCCGGGGGAGATTGAAACATGTTTCCGAGCGCCCAAAAAGCAGAAGGCTATGCCCAGCCTTTCTGTATTGTTGTCCATGAAGAGGGCCACTCCACGAGTTCTCAACCCAGGGACGCCTGGCTCTCCGCATTTCAGAAATTGGAGTGCTGCCATGTGGTGTGGAGTAGTTGTTTGTGTATCCCTAGTATCCGTGGGGATACCTCCACTAGTGGCGTCAAGTGCGAGGGTTGGAGTTGAGGTAGTGGCCTGAGGCGATGGAGTTGCGGTTTGTGTGGCGTTTCTCTGTGCAGCTGTGCGGAAGACTCGCTCAGCATATGAAAGGAATATAGGTCTTTTTTCCTCATCTGAGAGAATGTTTTTCAGCTCCGATTTGACGAGAGTAGAGTTGGTTTTACACTCCAAGTCCATCAGGGCTGCCGAGAAACGGGGGCACTCCAGTATTACGTGCCAGACCGACTCGCTGATTGTATCGTCGCATTCGCATCCGGGGCTGTCTTTCAACTTGAACCGGTGCAAATATTCAGCGATTCCCCCATGTCCCGTCAAAACTTGCACCTGGACGGGCGTAAACCTGGTTGTCCTCACTATCCGATATGCGATGTTGATATTCGGGAGGAACGTGTGGGTCACCGATCCAGTGCTGAAGGAGTCGTACCTGTCCTGCCATTTCATGACAGACTCCTCTCGGATCTTCTTCCTGACATAGGAGAGGGGGATTTTGTCGTAGTCTGGCACAGATTCTGGATTTAGTGCTGCCTTTTTCGCCAGTTCGTCAGCTCTTTCGTTTCCGGCTATTCCCACATGTGCTCTTAGCCAGAAGAGTCGTACCTCTCTACCCTCCGCTCTGATCACCTGTATGCACTCCTTGATGGATTTTATCAGGGGATGAGTAGACTTCGGATTTTTCAGCAGGTCGAGTGAAGATCTTGAGTCACTCATTATGTTAACCACTGGTTCCCTGCTGGTTTGAATCCTTAGTACAGCCCTGTAGAGAGCATACAATTCCGACTGGAATACAGTGCAGGCGGGATCCAGACTGAAAATGGAATGTTCGGTCTCTTTACCCTTATCCCACCATGTTAGGGCAGCACCCACTTTCCCCTCTATCTTGCTGCCATCTGTGTAAATTTGGGGGCCTGTGATTTGGTGGGATTCTAGGGTTTCTGAGTCCATGTTTTCCAGAAGCTCGAACGTCACTGATGTTAATGTAGACGGATGGGGGAAGCTGAGGTAGCTTATCCCTTGTTCAAGCTCCTTTCCAGCTGGAAGGTAGTCTAGCGAGATGTTCTTTTTCGCTTTGTATAGGTTAGCGACTTCCTGTATTCTTAAGTCTAGTGGGAGTAGGCCTGATAGGACCACTGCCGAGTGCAATGAGACCGTTCTGTACGCCTTGCAGATCTTTTGTGCAAATACCCTCTGTAGACCGTTGAGCTTGCTCACTATGGTCTGTAGGTCTGTGGAGGAGTACCATACACTTGCGGCGTACATTATTATTGGCTCAATAACCGCGACATAGATGGTCCGTATAATTTCTCCGTTTAGGCCCCAAGTCACCTTTGCCGCACACGCTAGTTGTTTGTAAATGTCCGCAGCCTTTTTGCAAGTGGCTGCCACGTGTGCTTTAAAGGTGAGTTTCCGGTCTATGATAAGACCTAGGATTTTTATCTCATCTACGAGGTTTATACGGTTGCCCGACATGTAGATTTCCGGGAGGTCATACTTAAGCTTCCGTGTGAGCACCATGGCATTGGTTTTATGTGGTGCAAAGTTCAGCTTGTTCTGACCTCCCCAGGACACTATCAAGTCGAGGGTATTGTTAACCACTTCCTCCAAGGTAGTGACCGAGTGGCCGGAGAAGATTAGAACGACATCGTCCGCGAAAGCCTGGCAGTATACTCCAGCCGCAGCCAATTTATGCAGCAATGAGTCTAATATGACATTCCAGAAGGTTGGTCCGCCTATGGAGCCTTGTATGCAACCCTTGGTCGTCTCTTTCTCGTATTTTGCTCGTGCATAATTGACCGTTATTTTGCGCTCGCTGAGATATGCACAGACCATCGCGTACAGATTTTTGGGGCATTTCTTTAATAAGAGTTGTTGTTTCAACGCTGGCCACCATGCGTTGTCAAAGGCACCCTCTATATCTAGGGAGATCAGGAGTACAATCTTCTTGTTGTGTACTTCAGTTCGTACGTGCTCCACGAGATGATAGAGGGCGTCCTCCGTGCTGCGCTGGGGCATGAATCCATATTGTTGGGGGCTTAGTGTAGGAAAGATATGCCACTGGAGTCGACCCACCATCAGCTTCTCGACAATCTTGCCGAGCACCGATAGAAGGCCGATGGGTCTGTAAGATTTGGGGAGGGTGTAATCATCCTTGCCGGGTTTTCTTATGATGACGACATGGGCTGATTTCCATTGCTTGGGAAAGTATGCCAGCGATAAGCATTTGTTGGCTATCGCCATAAATACCTCCCTTTCGCTTTGGATCGCAGCCATGCAGATGTCTGCAGTGAGCCCATCGGGCCCAGGAGCCTTTTTTGGATTCAGCGCTGCAAGCACCAAATCTAGCTCAACTGAGGTGAATTTAGGATCGTCTGCAGACAGTTCTGATATGTCGTCTGGCTTTCTCCCCTCTGTCTTTGCCCTTATCTGCAAGTGGGTCTGATCGTCAGTTTCAACAGAGTCATCGGGGTAAAAGGACTTAGCTAGGAGCTCAGCTGATTTTTCAGGGCTGAGTGTTTTTCCGTCGGCACCTCTTAGGAGGGTGTCGACCTCTCGTCTCCTAGTTTTCCTGATGACTCTGTAGATACCGTCCCACATGCTCTCCTTCTCCTGTGTAGAACAATATTCTTTCCAACTCCGCGTCTGTGCCTCTTCCGCCATGGAGTCGTAGTCTTTTTTTGCCCGGACATACTCTGCTATGACGCACTGTCTGCGTGAGGGGGCTGCGTTCCTGATACGTCTTTTCTTGGTTAAAACAGCATGCAGCTGGAGGTCGAGTTGTTGTGACCACCAAGGGGGTATCCCTTTCCCTTTCCAAGTTCCTACTGTTGGGATGGCTTTATCACAGGACTCCTGGATGGCTGCCATGTAGGATACTACAGTGGACTCGAGATCCTCTGGAGTTTCAACGCTCGCTATGGTGTCAGATGAGATGTTCCTGTTTACTAAGGATACCTGGAAGTATGTGGAGAAGTCCAACCAGCTGGCCTTTTTGGTGTTGTACCTGCGCGTTGTTATGGGCCGAAGGGGTTCTAAGGCCTTTGTCAAGCGCAGGGTAAAGGCTATTGTGTTATGGTCGGACGTTGTTATGTCTCTCATCACTCTCCAGTTTTCTACTTTTCCTAGTAGTGGCAAGCTACAAGCCGTGACATCCACTATGCTTGTGCAGAGCTTGCCTCCTCTGTACACCTCGAACGTTGGCGTAGATCCAGTATTTAGGATTTCGAGTTCCATCTCCTTGAGAAAGGTACTATACGCCCCGCCTCTGTCATTGTCGGAACTGCTGCCCCACCAGTGGCTCCAGGCGTTGACATCGCCGCCCACAATAATGTTTTGCGTTTTGAGATTTAGTATTGCCCTTTTTGTTCTAATTAAATATGGCTCTATGTCCTCTTTCTCGTCAAAGTATACCGAAACCACCCCAAGCTTCAGCTCCCCTGCTACCAGGAAGATCGCCGCCTCGGTCTCGGTCACCAGCTGGGGGTCGTGTATTACCTCCAGTCGGTCACCGAAAACAATAACGGCAGCCTTCACCGGGTTCTGGCGATTTAGTGTGCACTGGATGACTTGAGTGCCTGGGTGTTGCTTTAGGATGCCCGTGCTACCCACGTAGGGTTCTTGGACTAGGGCAATCGACACACCCATATCCCGGGCGGTCCTAAATAGTTCCGCTGTCGCCAGTTTGGAGCGCCGAAGATTGGCCTGGAGTATCTTCAGTACACCGCTGTTAGTAGAGTCTGTATCCGCGGAGTCGCCCTTAGCAATATGCCACACGAGCCCTCGCTATGGCATCCCATTTTCGTCTTTCTCTGCACTCATCGCTAAAAGCGATGTGTGCGAGGTCCGTACCCTCCCCGTGAACCCTCAGGCAGTTTCTGCAGGATGGGGGTTGACCGTCCAGCCTGCTGCGGCATTTTTCCCAAGTGTGGGTTCCTCCGCAGTAGCTGCAGAGGTCTTCCTTTTCTTTGCAGATGGCCCTCGTATGCCCAACTCCCAAGCATTTAGTGCATTGCACCAGAGGGGATTGGTCCTCTACAGGTCGTCGTTGGAGGCCAATGTAGATTTTTTCTGCATCGAGAAAACGTCTGTGAAGTTCGGGAGAGACCTCCAGGATGGGATGGCATTCTAGAGTGTTCCTGGCTCTTTTCCTGTACCGCACTCTTATGGTCATTTCTTTCATATCCATTCCGTTGAGCAGATGTTTATTTTGCGCCAGAACGTGTTCTACGATTTCGGCATCGGAATGGTATGCAAGGACGTCCCTTATTTTGATGAGTGGGTTGTTGGGCTTTGCCACTTGCACTCTTAGCGAGTTGTTTTTGGTCACTCTTGTCTTAATCAGCTCCATATCCTCCTGGGAGCAGCAGCTGAGGACTACCTTTTGGTCTTTAGCCTTTCTCACCCTGTCCACTTTGGCCCCAGTCTTTTTGGCATCTAGGGCGTCCCTGATCCTCTCAATCACGTTATCCCCGGTGTTTTTGGGGTCCGTGGATGAGACGATCAATGTATGGTTGGGTTTTGGGGGTGGCTTGGTGGCTGCCTGGGCGTATGTTTGTTTCCTTGGAGCATTTGATGGTTTTTCCGTAGCTTTTTTTAGTTCATCCGCAAGGTTTGGTGCGGGTGGAGATGGTGCCTTGTTGACGGCTTTTCGCACCGTTTTTAGCTCCGAGGAAACAGCCTCTAGCCGCTCTTTTAAAGGTTGGAGCTGATCATGTAGAGTATCTTTTATGATGGTTTGTATGGGTGTAAGGGGGGGTGGCGTGTGCTCAGCCCCCAGCGAGCGGCTGACTTGTGCCTGGAGAGTTTGTAGGGTTTCCTTTATCTCCGAAAGCTCTTTTCCCGTGGCACTGTCCGGGGAAGTGGAAGCGGCAGCCGACGCCGAGGATTTTGTTTGCTCAAGAACCTTTTCGCTTATTTCCTGGACCCTGGAGAGTTTTCCGTCCAGTCTGTCCAACTGTCTACGGAGGTGGTCCGATTGATTGGACAGGCTGGCTAGATCGGCTGATATTTTAGCGCAGTCTCGGGTCACTATATCTAGGTTTGGGGTTTGTGACCCTCCTAGATTGATGGCTTTTAGTTGCGCCTCAACCGCCCTCATCGTGATGGATAGCTCTCCGATCAATCGATGAGGCTCTTGGGTCTCATAGCCAAGCCAGCTGCGTATCGCCTTGGCTTCTTCCAGGGTCCCTGAGATGTCCCGTCTAGAGTCGCCTAGCTCTGTGTTGAACGTCGATGTCAATTGATCTATGCTCTTAGTGTGGGCACGCTCCACTCGAACTAGCTCGTGAGCGTGCCTAGTGCGCTCTTTCTCCAGGTTATACTTATGCCTAGACCTGGAATCTGACACGGAGAGGACAGTCTCATACAGCGTTTGGAGGCACTCGAGTGCTGTGGTCTTACACTCCCTTTTCATATTGCCGGCCGCCTCTAGGGCTTCCTTGCCCCACTGCAACATCTCGTTTGCCAGTTTATTGGCCATGTCCATCTCTACTCCTGGTCTCCTGGACGAGGTGGAGATGATGCTCTGCCTTGAAGTAACGGACGCTATGTCCGCCTCCAGGAGCGAGATGTTGGAGGCCTCATCGTCTGAGACGACAGGCCGCGGAGGTAGGTCCTGCTGTGACCATTCTGTGACTTTTTGTGTAATGTCACCCAGGACGTCTGCTTTTAAACTGGTCCCACTCGATGGAGACTTAGGTGGGACTGATTGGTTGGGTGTTTTTATCGCAGAGGCGATTTTCAGCAGAACTTTGTTCCGCAGACTGCGTGTGTCTTTGAGAGAGGACGTTGACTTGGCCAAGGCTGACGTTGAGGCTTTAGCTTTGGCTTTCGACGAGTCCTTCAGGCTACTAGCGCTTGTCTTTTTTGAATTGTTTTCTGACATTGTTTATATGGGTTGTTTGTTTTCTACAGTCTTAAATACTAGGGTTAGTTGAGACTTAACTAGTTAAATACTGAAACAGTAAAATAATAAATAAAAATATGTCTGAATATGTCCTGTAGTTCAGCACGCGACGCGCCGCAGTCCGGTGTTATGCTGCTTGATGATGGTGATGTGTGATGTGATGTTACTACGGATTGGTAGTATGGAATGGGGGGTGTGACAAATGTCACTGAGAGACAATCTGTAGGAGCCAATCTGTAGAGTTCGGCCTCCTGATTTCAACGACACCGGTCTCGGATCTCTAGGTGGTCTGGGGCCCGAGATATAAGGGTGTGCTGAAGCGGGGTGAGGAAGTCACGAGGGGGGAAATCCGCTGGGGCCAAGCTGTAGTTCGTAGAGTCTCGATCACAATGGTACCAAACTCGAGTCTCTAGGTGGTCGAGGGGCCGAGATATGGAGATATGTTCCAGAGGGGTAGGAAAGTTAAGGAGGGGGAAATTCCACCGGGGCCAACTTGTAGCTTTGGACTTCCTGATTACAATGAGCCCAAACTTGGGTAGTCTATCTGGTCTGGTTCCTGAGATACAGCGTGAGGGGATTTTGCCTGAGGGGGGGTGAGGGGCGGGGGGGGGGGAGGTTTCGTAGGGAGGCTATTGGTGGTATAAAACTTAAGGGGGTAGTTTTAGGGGGAGGGGGTGGATTTTGAAGGGTTCTGAAGGGGTATGCAAAGGGGTAAGGAGATCCCGATTCTGGGGACCCAAACTCGGGTGGTCTGTAGTGCGGGGTTTCGTGGGAAGGCTATTGGTGGTATTAAAAGTGAAGGGGTAGGTTGAGGGGGAGGGGGGTGGATTTCGGGTGGGTTCTGATGGGGTGTGTTGAAAGGTATGGAGGTCCCGGTTTTGGGGAGTCCAAACTCGGGTGGTCTGTGGTACGGGGTTCAGGAGTTCCCTCAAGGCTAACCAGGTCGTTGATGATGATGGCCAGTGCCGTCTAGTGGCGTGCGGTGCTGTATCTAGCGCTGGCAGCGGTCGGTCCGGCGGAGCCCTAGCGCTCCACGTAGCCTCCACGTAGCGGCCACACGTCGCGTGGCTGTCTTTAACGGTGACGTTGTACTCGGCCAATATGGAAAACTTTAGGGGCTTATATCTTTGCACTCCCTGAACCGATCTTTATGGTTTTTTCACAGGAAATTAGGATTTTAAAAGATGAATACAATAATCTAACCTCCTACGTCTGGTCCTTAAGTGTTTCAAAGATATTCCGGTGATGCTTGAGTCCAGATGTTCAGGTCTCTATCTCGGGAACCACTGCAAATCCAGTCACACAAACATTTGTCCTGATTCTTTACACTGATATTAGTAACAACACACACTTTTAGGCGCGTAGCTCCGCAAATACTATTTATAGAATTTTTTTTGCGCGGAGCTAGTGTTGAGCGTGTCGATGTTTGACGCGTACTGGGTTAGGTTAGGTTAGGTTAGGATAGGTTAGGTTAGGTTAGGTTAGGTTTCCAGGAGGCGGCCACAATGGCCGAGGAAAGCACCGTAATGGTGATCAACCACATTCGGGCCCTCGGGCTCAAAGTGGCTCTCCATAAGACGGAGGCCCTCTTGTTTCATGGGCCTCGGAGGGGGCCTCCTCCAGGAGCCCACATTGTCGTGGAGGGAGTTCAGATCGCCGTGAAACCCCAGATGAAATATTTGGGGCTTCACCTCGACGGGCGCTGGGGCTTTGCTGCGCACTTCCGCCAGCTAGCCCCAAAACTGATTGGCACGGCAGGGGCCCTGAGTCGCCTGCTGCCAAATGTGGGCGGGCCAGAAGTAGGCTGCCGTCGGCTCTTCGCCGGCGTAGTGCGGAGTATGGCACTGTACGGGGCACCGATCTGGGTGGACGCTCTGACGTCAGAGAACAAAGCCCAGTTGCGTAGACCGCAGCGGGTTATGGCGATCAGAGCGATCCGTGGATACCGGACGATTTCCTGGGCAGCAGCGTGCCTTTTAGCTGGTAATCCTCCTTGGGAGCTAGAGGCGAGGATCCTCGCCGCCGTCTACCAGTTCGTAGCGACGAGGAGGGCCAGGGGCGATCCCATCGCTCCGGAAGAGGTTGCCCACGTCAGGCAAGTGGGAAGAAGAGCTTTGCTTCGGGAATGGGCAGATGGCCTCGCGACTCCTGAGTATGGAGTTCGCACCATAGAGGCGGTCAGGCCGGTCCTTCCAGAGTGGACTGAGAGGAGACACGGCGCCTTAACATTCCGCTTGGTGCAGGTGCTAACGGGGCACGGATGCTTCGGTGGGTACCTGCACCGAGTGGCTATCAGAGAGCCGATGCCCCAATGTCACGAGTGTGGCGCTGCTGAGGACACGGCGCAGCATACCCTTGAGGTATGCTCGGCGTGGGATCAGCGGCGTCGCTCGCTTGTGGCCATTGTGGGAAGTGACTTGTCCCTGCCAAGTGTAGTCCAAGCCATGGTCAGTGGTGAGACGGCCTGGGGGGCTATGGTGTCCTTCTGTGAGGACGTAATCTTGCAGAAGGAGACCGCAGAGCGGGAAAGAGAAGACGCAGCTTCTGCTGACCGTCTTTGAAGAAGACGTCCGGGTGGTAGAAGGAGGAGGTATGCCCACCTCCTTCCTCCAACCTAAGTGACACCAGCGGGGTGGGGTCGGGGAACCCCACTTCGCATTGCACGGTGCACATGTGTGGAGCGACCAAGTTTACTGGTCGCCCCATTACGTGAGGGGGCACGGCATTTGCTGAGCCAGCCGCCGGGGTTGCTGTGGATGGATGCTAATGCACTTCCCATGGCGCCCCCTATTAAGGCGGTTGAATGTAAACCGTGGGGGTTTTAGTGGGTATTCCCGCAGAAGGCGGGCGAGTCCCACATATCCCAGTCGCTCTTCCCCGAGCGACTGGTTGAACTCGTAAAAGAGTTTCCTCAACGAGAAAAAAAAAAAAAAAAAAGGTTAGGTTAGGTTAGGTTAGGTTTTTTTTTTTTTTTTTTTTTTTTTTTCCCTAGCACCTCTGACGTTATCAGAGACTTTGTCTATCTAATTTTCTCTTTCATTCCAGTTCTCGCTTTTTTGCCTCTCGTACTTTCATGCCGCATACTGGTTCTTTCTGTCATTCCTCTCTTTCATTCTTTTAAGGGTGGGATTCCCTTCTATGCTGTCTAGACTATTGTGGTACTTTTTCTATTTTTCTTAGGGGAGGGTACACTGGGTAGTTTTATTTAATTTTTTCTTTTTATCCATTTTTCAAAAATTTTATCTTACACTATTTATATATAATTTATAATGATTTTTATGCTACAGTACTTATGATCTATAACTTATATTACTGTTTATTCTTATTGCTACTATCTTAATATCTTAATACATTTTATGTTGGTAAAAATATTACAAATATGTTTCCAACATAGTTTCACAGACTATGACTTATTACTATTATTAACTGTTTTGACTATACAGGGTCTTCGGCAGATGGTTGAAAATACGAAAATGGGGGATAGGTGGGGTCGCCTCCCACCTATTTTGAGAATTAAAAAAAATCTAGGACTTGTAATTTTTTTTACAGGATTTTTTTTCCTTTTTTTAGAAATTTTGCCATTTTTATACCTTTGAACACATGTAACTTTTTGTTTTTTAAAGCTCGCTCCAAAATCTTTTTTTTAATAGACTTTTATAAGATTTTCGGCTCTAAAAAAATTATGTTTGTTTCAAGTTATTGCTAAAAACAAAAATGTGGGCCCCCGAACTTAAAAAAAAAGTTGAACAAAAATTTAAAAGTCAACTTTGCGATGCATTTAAAAAAAAAATAAAGGGGCTGGAAGGCTTCTGTTTTTTTTTAAATATCTCTAAAGCTTAGGCTTTTGAATGGTATGTAATTTGTTTCGGTATCTTTTTTGTAACCGGAGTTGTTAATTTTTTTTACTCAATTGGACCATGTTGACGAAATTCCACTAGTTACATGTTTTGTGAAATGTATCAAATGCAAAGTTGAAAATAATGTAAATACTTACTGTTGGGACGGTTACAAAGAGCAGGTACGTTTTTTTACATTCTTGCACACACATAATGGCTATCTTTTGTCATTTATTGGCATATTGGAGTTAGCACTTCCATATGCCAATAAAATGTCCGAATATTCCGCATTGGTAAATTGAGCCATTTTAAACCACAACAAAGTCTTAACAAAACGTCTGATAATAACAAAAAGTGACAAACAACAAAAAAACTTAACAAAGTCACAAACGTTAATAACGTTAACGTTTTTTTTTGTTTTCGTTAATTTCACTTTGCTGTGTTTGTGATTTTGTTAAGTTTTTTTGTTGTTTGTCACTTTTTGTTATTATCAGACGTTTTGTTAAGACTTTGTTGTGGTTTAAAATGGCTCAATTTACCAATGCGGAATATGCGGTCATTTTATTGGCATATGGAAGTGCTAACTCCAATATGCCAATAAATGACAAAAGATAGCCATTATGTGTGTGCAAGAATGTAAAAAAACGTACCTGCTCTTTGTAACCGTCCCAACAGTAAGTATTTACATTATTTTCAACTTTGCATTTGATACATTTCACAAAACATGTAACTAGTGGAATTTCGTCAACATGGTCCAATTGAGTAAAAAAAATTAACAACTCCGGTTACAAAAAAGATACCGAAACAAATTACATTCCATTCAAAAGCCTAAGCTTTAGAGATGTTTTAAAAAAAACAGAAGCCTTCCAGCCCCATTATTTTTTTTTAAATGCATCGCAAAGTTGACTTTTAAATTTTTGTTCAACTTTTTTTTTAAGTTCGGGGGCCCACATTTTTGTTTTTAGCAATAACTTGAAACAAACATAATTTTTTTTAGAGCCGACAATCTTATAAAAGTCTATTAAAAAAAAGATTTTGGAGCTAGCTTTAAAAAACAAAAAGTTACATGTGTTCAAAGGTATAAAAATGGCAAAATTTCTAAAAAAAGGAAAAAAAATCCTGTAAAAAAAATTACAAGTCCTAGATTTTTTTTAATTCTCAAAATAGGTGGGAGGCGACCCCACCTATCCCCCATTTTCGTATTTTCAACCATCTGCCGAAGACCCTGTATATTTACAGTAATCTAAGAGAATATTCAGTTGTTCGCTCGCCATTATTTCACTTATGTTTTTTAATGTTAGGTTTTTATTCAATTTATTTTCAACCTCATATCTAAGTCTGCCGAACCTTGGACATTCCAGGAGCAGATGAGGGATTGTCTCATCTACTCCCGGCTCACAAAGGCAGGATGGGTCCTCCTTGCACCTGAACTTAGCCAAGTACCCGGAGAACCCACCATGCCCTGTTAGTGCCTGCGCTACCAGCTTCGTCATTTCTATATTCCTCACCGTCTTATACGCCTCAGCCGCACTCGGGAAGAAGATCTTCGTGGTCGATGCCCGTTCACTGTTTATGTATCGCCTATCCCATTCCTCAATCGTGTCCTTTCTAATGACTCGCCTGAGGAATGAGATCGGACACTTGTCGTATTCCGGTCGTTTTTTGCTTTTCATGGCGGCCTCCTTTGCCAGTGCGTCAGCCCTTTCGTTGCCCTCTAGGCCTGCGTGGGCTTTTACCCAGTGCAACACTATATTTTTGCCTTGATCTTTGCACTGGAATATCATTTTTCTTGTGTTTACGGCCAGAGTGTGCAACGACTCGGGGTGGTTAGGTTAGGTTAGGTTTTTTTTTTTTTTTTTTTTTATAACTAGTACCTCTATCGGAAGGACAGAGTCTTTTTCTTTCTTTTTTCTTTTCTATTCTAATCTCAGACATTCCAGTTCTCGCTAGTATTCTTCTCGCACTTTTATTCAGCATACGTGATCTTTCTTTCATTCTATCATCTTTTACTCTTTTCGGGTGGGATTTCCCGATTCCCTATACTAATCTATCATACAGTTTTTCTTTTTTATTAAGTCATCATTATCATATCAGCTCCTATACATATTGGGTTTTTTAAAGAAATTGACAAACTTTTTTATTAACAATGTTACTAACAGCTATTTTGTTTTATCTGTTTTTACGTTAATTTTTATATCTTATACTTTTATACTTGTTATTACATATTTTTATCTTTATGTTACTCTAAATATCTCACACGATATTTGGCAACATATGTTTTCTATACAGTTTTGTTTCTTTTAATTACTATCCTAACTATTTTTACACAATATTCTAAAAATTCATCTCTGTGTTTACCTTGCATGATAGCTGCAATATCACTGACTGCCATATTGGAGCAGATCTTATGTTTTATATTATGCCTCTCATTGAGGTGGACTGGGCATTCTATGAGAATGTGGGGGATGGATTCTGCTGTTCCCGGTTCACAAATGCATGAGGGGTCATCTTTGCACTTGAACCTAGCCAAGTACTCCGAAAACCCCCCATGGCCGGTCATGAGTTGGGTCAGTTCGCCTGCTGGGTTAATTTTTCTTATTATTCTATACGCAGCTATGGCGTCAGGAAAAAATATTTTTGTTACCCCAGCTGTGTTTCCGTTTTTATACCTTTCGTTCCATTCGTCAAGCGATCTCCCTCGGATGCATCGCTTGACGAACGAAACGGGGTACTTATCGTAATCTTGTTTTTTCTTGGTGTTTAGAGCCGCCTCTTTAGCCAACTGGTCTGCCTGCTCATTCCCTGCCAACCCTATGTGTGCCTTAATCCAGAATAAAGACACAGTTTTATTCGATTGGGATAAGGTGCGAATGTTTTTTCTTGTCTCTGTGGCTAGGGGGTGTAAGCTCGTCAGGCCCGTTATTGATTGTAGTGCTGCTCTTGAGTCACTATAGATGGCAAAAGACTTTTCTTTTCGGCGTTGGATCATTTCAACAGCCCTGTGCACAGCCAGGAGCTCCGCCTGGTAGACGCTGCAATAGCTTGGGAGACTTAGTTTGACGGCGCACGCTTGGGATGCCCCTTTCCATAAAGAAATTGACGCCCCAACCCCGCCGCCAATCTTGCTCCCATCCGTGAAGATTTGCACGTCATAATTACTGTTTGCATGTAGTTGTTTTTCATCCTCCAAGTTTTGGAACTCCAGGCTGGGCACATGGGCTGGGTGTTGTAATTCCACTGCTGGGGTTCTACTTTCGATTTCCCTCCCAGGTAACTCCGGCTGAGGAAAGCCTTTTTTGGCCTCGTAGAGGGCTGCAGTCTCTTTGACTCTAATATCCAATGGCAATATTCCAGTCAGGATCAAAACAGAATGAGAAGATGTGGTCCTGTAGGCCTTACAAATTTTTTGCAAGAAGCCACGCTGCATCATGTTTAATTTTTCTATGATGTTTTTCTTTTTAGCTGCTGGAGCCCATGCGCTAGCCGCGTACAAAATTATTGGCTCTATTGTAGCCACGTAGATTGTACGTAGAATTTCAGGGTGTAATCCCCAAGTAGCATTAGCTGCCCTGGAGAGCTGTTTGTACACGGCTATTACCTTTTTGTTTATGTTTTTTATATGAGCGTTAAATGTTAATTTGGAATCTATTGTAAGTCCCAGCAGCTTAAGCTCTTTGACCATGCAAATATCAATCCCGCCCATGCCCAGACGTGGGACGTCGTATTTTAATTTGTTGGTAATTACCATCGCATTTGTCTTATGTGGTGCAAATTTTAGTTTATTGGCGACTCCCCACGCGCGAACGCGTTCGAGGACGACATTTGCATGGTTTTCTATTTGTGTGGCCGTTTCGCCTTCAAAAATGATGACGATATCTTCCGCGAAAGCCTGGACGAATTCTCCTTCATTGTGTAGTTCTTTAAGCAGTGGATCCAGGAGAAGGTTCCACAAAGTGGGACCACCTATCGATCCCTGCACACAGCCCTTTTCCGTTTTCTTACAGCACTCCTCTCCTGCATATCTTAATTTTACGCTCCTTTCGCTGAGATAGCTGCTGATCACCCTCCGCAAGTTCAGCGGACATTCTTCCTCCGCCAGCCTGACGTTTAACATGGGCCACCATGCGCTATCGAAGGCGCCCTCTATATCAAGTGAAACCAGTGTAATTATTTTCTTTTGGTTTAGACTAGACCTGACATGGTTTATAAGGGTATAGAGGGCGTCCTCTGTACTTTTTTGTGGTACAAATCCAAATTGTCGGGGACTTGTCCGTGGGATAAGGTGGAACTTGAGGCGGGCTACCAGCAGCTTCTCATATATCTTGCCTAAAATCGGCAGCAGTCCTATGGGTCGAAAGGATTTTGGAGTGCTGTAATTTTCCTTTCCTGGCTTACGAAGGGCCACCACTGTCGCTTCTTTCCAAATTTTTGGGAAGAAATTCAATTCCAGGCACCTGTTGACGATTGCCAGAAACAGTTTGGGATGGTTTGTGACAGCGCGGCTGCAAATATCTGCAGTTAAACCGTCAGATCCTGGTGCTTTTTTGGGGTTAAAACTGTTGACTGCCCAGCTGAGCTCTGTGAGGGTGAAGGGTGGGTCTAGATTTTCGTTTGGACTACTTGTGTCGTTTATTGTGATTGCGCATTCTCTAATTTTTCTGTGTTGTTCTTCATCCTCACTTTCGTTATCCTCCGGGTAAAACGCTTCGGCTAGAGCACGTGCTGAGTCCTTGGGGCTTAGGGTTTCACCTTTTATTATCATAGGGGTATCTTCCTCTCTTTTTATAGTTCTGCGGATGACCCTGTAGATCCCATCCCACATGGTTTCTCGATCTTGTTTTTCGCAAAAATCTTTCCAGCTTTGGATTCTTGCTCTGGTTGCCTTAGCTTCGTATTCCTCTTTTTTGAAGAGGTAATCCTCCACTACTTTTGACCGTCTACATGGTGCCGCACACCTAATTCTTCTCTTCCGGGTGGTGACTTCCTTTTTTAATTTTTCGAGGTTTTCGGACCACCACGGCATTTTTAGTGTTTCTTTATTTTTCTTCTTTGGAATGGTGCTCGCGCAGGCTTCCGTTATGGTATCTGTATACAGGGCCACCAGACTCTCCAGCTGCTCCCTGTCCTTAGTTTCTGTTGCGTTTCCAGGGGTCAGGTTTCGCTCTTGTATTAATTGGCTGAGTTTGACATCAAATCCAGACCAATTAGCTTTTTTAGTGTTGTAGAGTCTGGTGGTCCTAGCAATACTGGTGCCTGTAGATTTTTGCAATCTCATTTTGAAGAAAATACCGTTATGATCCGAACTCGTCATACCCTCGTCAATGGTCCAGTCCTCCACCCGGTCCAGAAGGTCAGTTGAGCAGGCCGTCACGTCAACGTTGCTACTGTATCGTTTCCCCCCTCTAAATGTATCAAAAGTTGGTTTATCCCCTTTATTTAATATTTGAAGCCCCAGTTCATCTAATGCCCCCAACATTTCATCCCCCCTTCTATCTGTTATGGTCCCTCCCCACTAAGCACTTTTAGCATTGGCATCCCCGCCAATAATAAGGCATTTTGTTCCCAACTCCGCTCCGATTTTTCTTAGATGGTCTAAGCAGGGGCCCATAGACAGGTTCGGCTCAAAGTAGAAGGACACCAAAGTGATCCTCCAGGCACTGGTTTGGGCTCTCACCACTATGATGTTTTCTGTGGTGAGCTGGGGATATTGTATAATATCTATGTCAGGGTCAAAGACGGCAATTGCTGCCTTGACCGTACCCGCTCCAGTGCTCTGGAAGACCCTTACGCCCCGGTAGTTCCCTACACTTCCAGCCCCACCCACATAGGGCTCCTGCAGTAGCGCAAAGCTTGCCTTTCTCTTCTGAGCCTCTATCATTAGTTCCTCGGTGGCCAACTTTTTTCGTTGGAGGTTGGCTTGAAAGATGGTATATCTGGGATATTTGTCCAATGCGCCCTTAGCAATAAGCGATTGACGCCCTCGCTATAGTGTCCCATCGTTTGCGTACAGGGCACTCTATGCTAAAGGCGTTGTGGTCCCATGTTTCATGTTTGGCGTTGTTACAATTTCTGCAAGTTGGTGCCGTTCCTGCCAACCACTCTGCACACTCATCCTTTAGGTGTGGTCCACCGCAGTGACTACACAAGTCAACATCTTCCCTGCAGAACCGTTTACTGTGCCCATAGGTTAAGCACCTTGTGCATTGTACAAGGGGTGATTGATCCTCTACTGGTATTCGTTGAAGATCTATGTGCACAGTTTCCGCCTCGGTTGCTCTTCTCCAGATCTTCGGAGATACGCTAAGGACGACGTGACTTGTGAGCGGATTACGTGCTCTTTTTCTGTATTTTATTACCATGCGTTCTTCTTCAGAGTCCAGATCGCTAAAAATGGCTCGGTTCTGATTTTTAAAAGCCTTTAATAGTGCCTCGTCTGAGTGAATTTTGAGGACATTTTTCAAGACTATGAGGGGGTCTTTGTTCTTTACATCTTCGCAGGTGAGGCTTTTACCAGAGTTTTTTATTCTGTCCCTTATTTTAGCTCGGTCTTCTTCTGTCCTGCAACTCATGATAATTTTTCTATCGCGAGCTTTACGGACCTTCTCAATTCGTACCCATCCTTCCTTGGCGTCTACCGCGTCCCTTACCTTTTTCAAAACGCTTTCACCGTTTTCCGTTTCATCTTGCGATGAGATTACGATCGAGTGCAGCGCAGTTCTTTCGGGCGTTCTATTTTTATTTTTTGTGACTACGCTTGAGTAGGTTTCTTTATTTGTTGTTTCCATTTGTTCTTTATGTTTATTTATCGCCTCCTTTAGTTCATATATTTTTTTGTTGTTTTCCAAGATGTTTTCTGTGGTTTCCTGTAGTTTGGCTAGTAGATGGGCGCTTTGGTCAGTTACGGTCTCACTAGTGGAGGCCGTTTGTAAGTTACCTTCAGCTTTTTCCTCCCCCTTGTCTCTACTCTTATCTTTGAGAGCAGTCTCTAGCTCCTTCACGATTTGGTAGAGACGATTGATTGCCTCAGTAACGCTGGACTTAATATCAGTTTTTAAGTTCCTTGATATGCTCAAGCATTTCTTCGCTTTACTGAGGCAAGCTCTCGCCTCTGATGTCCTGTCTTTGAAGGTCTGAGCAGGTTCTACTTGCGTCGTTCTAGAGGTTTTGGGAGTAACCGATTTGTTTAAGCCCGCTGCCTCAAAAGCATCTATGCTGCGTCTCACATTTGTGGCTTTTGTCACTGTTTTTGAGGGGGATGCATTCGACTCGTCTACACTTACGTTTTTCGGGGTCCTAAACATTTTAGAGGTACGCGTCAATTAATTAATATAAGATAAAATTTAAGTTTGTAGAAGTTGTATATAAGTGTAAAGATTTACTAAATAACTAGTTCTCACCCAAAAAGCAGCGTCCAATATGGCTTAGTCAAGTATATATAAGACTATCAGTTTAAACACAAAGTACACGAAAATCAAGGGACAAAGAGAATGTTCATATGAAAAACCATATAAAAGGAGTCAGTGGTGAGATACTTAATCGCTAACTATAACTAATGTAATCACTAGGTCAAAAGAAAAGTTACAATAGGTCAAAAGAAAAATTAAGATATACAATTAAGACAAATTTAGACAAGTACAGATATGTAGAGACAAAATTGAGGGCCCAATAAGACCCCCGTCAATTCTAAAAAGTCAAAGGCAGTAGTAAGGTAAAGTTCAGTAACAAATTTTGAAATTTTTTAAAATTTTCATAGAGTCTGTCTCTACATAGAGTCTATCTCTATATGTCAAAAGATAGCTATTGCTGAGCCTCGCACAATAGAAAAAGTCTGGTCAAAATCGGTGCACTGGTTGTGGAGATATCGGGCTTTGAAGATTTCCAATATGGCCGCCAAGATGGCGGCTGCTGATTAAAGATAGTTTTTTAAGGTCAGTTTTGATCGCAGAAGAGTGGGAAAAAGGCCAGCGATATGTGCGTAGTGAGGAGCGTCGTGTGAGTCACTAAAAAAGGGCTAATATTTTTGGGTCTCTACGTAGAGTTTTGACTCTACCATAAGATAGGGTCACCGCTCCTGACTCAAACACAAAAAATCGCGTTCTTCTGCGACCAAAGCTTCTCGAGTTATTAACAAAATAGATTTTAAAGATGGGCGCCAAGATGGCGGACGGAAAATTAAAATGCCCGTATCTCCGTTGCTTTTTGTCGAATCGAGCCGAGTTTGGGCTCGTTTTAAAGGGCTCAGCAATAGCTATTTGAGTAGCATACGAGGATTAAAATTAAAGAGCAGCCTGATTTAATAATCGCAAAAAACACAAAAAACACACTAAGAATACACAAAAAATAAAGAATTGAGGCAAAAGTCAGAGTTTTTTCGCCATCAGGCCACAGTATGATAAAGTTCTTAAATTTAAGGGGTGGTTTGGTGAATCCAGCTGTGTTCCTTCTTCGACCACGTGGCGGGTCCAAAATTTCAAAAATTTATAATTCGAAATTTTTTAGGGGGAAGTTGTCCAAAGTTTTTTACCACGTATTAAGTTCATTATGCACTATTTTTTGGACAAATAAAAATATGGGGTCGTAGATGTCCAGAGAGAGATATTAATTTTCAAAAAATGCCAAAAATTTCAAAAGTCTATAAGTTACGAACCGCATGGAAAATTTTTTCACTCTAAATGGCAAAAGTTTGTGTCCAGTAGCAGCGAGAAATCCACATCACCAAAAACAGCCGCACGCCTCTGGGTCTGCAACCTCGTGCCACGTGGTTTTTGGGTTTTCCGGTCACAGCTCCGTCTCCTTTGACCAGAAAAATCCAAAATTCTGCAGCAAGGTAGAACTTCCAGGCCCCGATGTTATAGCTCCAAAAAATCCGTGTGTCACAGCGACTAATCGCCCAGCGTACGCACTCAAAGTTTCAAAATTTTGTAAATTTTTGGTTTTTCACTATTAAAAAATTTTCTGATATAGTGTCACTTAAAATTTTTTCACAGACGAGTAGCACTTGTTATCACGCGTACAACGGTATATCACACACTGCTGTAGCTTCAGAAAATCCATTTTTAAGTAATTTTCAAAGAAAAATCCGAGCGCGGAGCAGCGCTGGCAGCGACCGTATTGCGCGGGGGGTTGCGCGCGACTGGTTAGGTTAGGTTAGGTTAGGTTAGGTTAGGTTAGGTGAGGTTAGGTTCGGTTAGGTTAGGTTAGGTTAGGTTTTTTTTTTTTTTTTACTAACACCTCCAACATAATCGGAGTCATTTTATAGCTAAGTTTCTCTTTCATACCAGTTCTCGCTTTTATGCCTCTCGCACTTTTATTCCTCATACTTAGTCTTTCTTGCATCCATCACCTTTCATTACTATTATGGGTGGGACTCCCATCTAAGTTGCTATGCTTCTACTTTTTATTTTGTTTGTTACTTATTTTGGGGTCAGTGATGTAGTACACACAGCCAAATTCTTTATTTTTACAATATTAACTTTCTTTATACACTTATTTTAATATACTATTTCTTACATACCTAATTATTTTTATATAATCCTTATAGTCTATGCTTAACTTTAATATATTACATTATATTATGTCAGCATATTTGCTTAACTTTTATTCCTTTTTATTACTATTTCAGCTATTTTTGTACAATATTCTCAAAACTTTTCTCTATTCCTACTTTTCATTATTATTGATATATTTTCAGGTTCATTTCATTTTCATATCTAGAACAACTAGGAGATTTAATACTAGAAAGGCAGACTGGGCCAAGTTCCATGAAGAATTAGGTGAGTCAATGATTGGGTGCAACATCACAAGAACTAGTGTGGAGGAAATAACTACAGTTGAGCAAATCGGCAACATGGCTGACAGCTTAACAAAAGCCATACAAGATGCTTGCGCCCAATCAATGCCAAACAAAAAAACCAATGAAAACCTGAAGGCCTTGCCGTGGTGGTCCGAAAAACTCGCTAGCATGAAAAAAGAAGTTGCTACCAGGAAACGCAGAATCAGGTGTGCCGCTCCAATCCGCAAAGCAAAGGTCATTGAGGAGTACCTCAAGTTGAAAGAGGAATATGAACTCGAAGCAGCTAAAGCTCAGACCAAGAGCTGGAAGGAGTTTTGTTGTAGGCAGGACAGGGAGGGGGTCTGGGAGGGCATCTATAGGGGGATTGGGAGGACAAAGCGAAGAGATGAGGAGTTGCCACTGGAGAAGAACGGGGAGGCATTGGATGCTAAGGGTTCTGTCAAATTACTTGCAGAAACCTTTTACCCGGAGGACCTCACAACCAGTGACAACCCCTCACACAGCCAAACCAGATTGAAAGCCGGCAAAGTGAACGATGGGGAACAAGATGTTCTATGTGACCCACCCTTCACAATGGCTGAGCTGGAACAGGCAAGTGAGTCTTTTAATCCCAAAAAGGCCCCAGGCGCGGACGGTCTCACCTCAGACATATGTTGCCACGCCATAAACAGCAATCCCGGCCTGTTCCTGTCCTTCTTCAACAAATGCCTACAGTACCACCACTTCCCCAAGATATGGAAGAAAGCGGTAGTTATCGTCCTGAGAAAGCCCGGGAAAGGAAGCTATACAACTCCTAAAGCGTACAGGCCTATTGGTCTACTGCCCATACTGGGAAAATTATATGAGAAAATGTTGGTGGCTCGTCTCAAGTTTTACTTACTGCCAAGGATTAGTACCAGCCAGTACGGGTTCATGCCACAAAGAAGCACTGAGGACTCCCTCTATGATCTGATGCAACACATCCAAAATAAGTTGACACAATTTGGTTGGTTAGGTTAGGTTAGGTTAGGTTAGGTTAGGTTAGGTTAGGTTAGGTTGGGATGCAAGTCGGGTTCCTCCTCGTGTGCCAAACTGCTGCTTGTCCCTTTGGATACGTCTGGAGGGAACAGCAGCATCTTTTGGCCGGTGCATCCTGGGCGCTTGTCAATTATATCTCCTTGTGGGATATAATTGACTCGCGGCGAATACCCGACAAGCGGGAGGTATGCGTGTTCTGGGTTAAGTCACAGACACGCATACGGGCGCACGCCTCGCTCTACTTTTAGAGTGCTGGCGTAGCGTGGAAGTATACCGTAATCCTTCGGGGGCGGGGGCCTTGCCTTAAATGGCCGGGCTGCGAGGAGACAACCTCTATAAAAAATATTGCGGGCGAGGAGACAACCTCGTTAAAAAACATTGCGGGCCGTGAGAGGAGGGTTTTGCCCTCAGCTCACGGAAAAGGTGGGACTGCGGGGGAGGAGGAGTGTCGGTATTGCGATGCGCCGCTCTCCCTATCCTCCGCAGCCGAGCGGGGTTGAGGAGTTGGAGGCAGGACCGTGGAGGGAGAGGAGTGTTGGTATTACGATGCGCCTCTCTCCCTGCCCTCCGCGGTCCTGCCTGGGCCTGCCGAAAGGTGGGCGGTCGCCGGTGGGGGACTGGAAGTAAAGGCTCTGCCGGTTTCCCAGTCCTCTGCCACTCGGGCGAAGCGGGAGTGCCGTGGGGTTTTAGCCGGTAAGAGTCCGGCATAACCCGTCGGCCTCCTCCAGCGGACGGGTATCCATGAGGATTTCCCCACGTAAAAAAAAAAAAAAAAAAAAAAAAAAGGTTAGGTTAGGTTAGGTTAGGTTTTTTTTTTTTTTTTTTTTCTTTTTTTTTTTTTTTTTTTTTCCTTCTACCTCTGACATCATCAGAGCCTGTTCTAGACTAATTTTCTCTTTCATACTAGTTCTCGCTTTTATGCCTCTCGCACTTTTATGCCACATACTTAATCTTTCTTGCATCCATCACCTTTCGCTACCATAATGGGTGGGACTCCCATCTAATCTTGTCTATGCTGCTACTTTTTATCAATGTTTATAGGTATTTGCGTTCAATAACGTGATACAACAGTTTACTTTATTTTTACAGATCTTCAACTTTCTTCGAAATTTGTTTACATGTTCCACTTATTTATAATCTAAAATTTACATCTCTAGTTATTTACATCCAATATTTTATGCTAGTCTATAATATCTTAGCATAATATTATGATAGCATAATTTACTTATCTAGTTTTATTCCTTTGTATAACTATTTTTCCTATTTTGGTACAATAATTTATAAACTTATCTCTATGTTTACCTCTCATTATTTCCATTACATTTTCTGGTATCAATTTTATATCAATTTGACTTTCTATTTCAAAGCGCTCTGCTGCGTGCACGGGGCATGTGAACAGAATGTGCGATACCGTCTCGTCAACCTCCGGGTCGCAGATGCACGATGGGCTCTCCTTACACCTGAAGCGGTTCAGGTAACCGGAGAACCCACCGTGTCCCGTTATGATTTGTGTACTGATACTGTTAATTTGCATTTTCCGCACTATGCCATACGCCGCCACCGCGTCGGGGAAAAAGATCTTGGTCACAGAAGCCGTTTCACCTGCCTTATATCTCCCGTTCCACTCGTCAAGCGTTGCCGTTCGTATGCTTCGCCTGACGAATGATACGGGACACAGATCATAATCAGGTCTTCTCTTGGAACCTTCAGCGGCCTCCTTGGCCAGTGCATCAGCTCTCTCGTTTGCCTCCAATCCTGCGTGAGCCTTCACCCAAAACAAAGTGACAGCTTTGCCCTGATGTGATGCCGATTTGATGTTGGCTCTGGCTTCAACGGCCAGAGGATGGAGGCAGCCGGGGTTCTTGATGGTTAAGAGGGCCGCCATGGAGTCGCTAAAGATTCCAAAAGAAGATGATCCGTGTTTTAGAGTCACCCTTGTCGCCCTATTGATCGCTAAGAGCTCCGCCTGGTAAACTGTGCAGTAAGTTGGAAGAGCAAGCTTAAGGGCCTTTGTCTCAACCCCGCCACACCATATAGATAGTGCGGCGCCGACCCTGCCCCCAATCCTGCTCCCATCGGTGAATATTTGGACATCTAGTCCACTATACTTATCCACTTCGTCTTGGTTCACCAGGCGTACGAGCTCCAGGTTTTCGCGCTCTGCAGGGTGTGGGGCTTCTATTGCAGGTGCCATCCGCTCGATCTCCCGGTCTCCCAAGCTCAGGTGAGGTAAGCCCCTCCTGGCCCGGTATAGTGAAGCCGCCTCAAGGACTCGGAGGTCGAGAGGTAGCATTCCGGCCAGTACCAGTACCGAGTTGAGGGAGACCGTGCGGTAGGCTTTGCACAGCTTTTGGGCAACTCCGCGTTGCACTGTCGAGAGCTGTTTAATCGTGGTTAGTTTTCTCGCGGCTGGGGCCCAGGCACTGGCAGCGTACAGTATTATTGGCTCCATAGTCGCTACGTAGATCACTCTGATTACCTCCGGGTGTAGTCCCCAGCTTACTTTGGCAGCCATCGCCAGTCTCTTATAGACACCTATTGCTTTCTTGCAGGCATTCGCGACGTGGGTGTTAAACGTTAATTTGTCATCGATGGTGAGACCCAGAAGCTTGATTTCCTTAGACATGCCAATGCTGATCCCCCCCATGCTCAGACGTGGTGTGCCGTGTTTCAGCTTTCTGGTAATAACCATTGCTGAGGTTTTATGTGCAGCAAACTTAAGCTTATTCTCGGCACCCCACTCCAGAACACGCGCCAGAGCAGCATTGGCATGACCTTCCACCTCCTCTGCTGTACCACCATCGAAGACCAAAACGATGTCATCCGCGAATGCCTGGCAGTGACAGCCCTCTATATCTAGTCTTTTTAGTAAGGGGTCCAACAGGATGTTCCACAGTATTGGGCCGCCGATAGAGCCTTGGACGCAGCCTTTACTTGTGGTTTTGGTGTACTCTTCATTCCCGTACCTTACTTTGACACGCCTATCGCTCAGGTAACTATTGAATACTTTTCTCAAGTTTTCAGGGCACCCTTCCTCTGCCAGTCGGATTTTTATGGCCGGCCACCAGGCACTATCGAAGGCTCCCTCTATGTCCAGTGATACCAAAGTTATAATTCTCTTTTGTTCCAGCTTCTTTTGGATAAGCTGCATCAGGTCATAGAGGGAGTCTTCAGTGCTTCTCTGTGGCATAAAGCCGTACTGGCTGGCACTAATCCTTGGCAGTACATAGTGCTTAAGGCGAGCCACCAACATTTTCTCGTACAGCTTACCCAACACAGGCAGCAGTCCGATTGGTCTGTAAGCTTTGGGAGTCGTATAGTTATCTTTCCCGGGCTTCCTCAGAATGACTACGACGGCTTCTTTCCATAACTTTGGGAAGTAGTGGTGCTTCAGGCATTTATTGAGGAAGGACAGAAACAGTTCAGGATTTCCACTAATAGCTTGAGAACATATGTCCGCTGTGAGACCGTCCTCACCAGGGGCCTTTTTAGGGTTGAAGGACTCGCTAGCATGCTCCAGTTCTGCCATGGTAAAAGGCGGATCACACAGATCATCTTGTGAACCAGCATTCACCCTCTCGGCTTTTGATCTGGTCTGGCTGTGTGAGGAGCTGTCACTGGTTGTGAGGTCATCCGGGTAGAAAGTTTCCGCAAGTAACTTGACGGAACCCTTCGCGTCCAATACCTCTCCATTTTTCTCCAGTGGCAGCTCCTCTTCTCTGCGCGTAGTCCTTCCTATCACCCTATAAATCCCTTCCCAGACCCCTTCCCTATCTTGTTTACAGCAGAACTCCTTCCAGCTCTCGGTTTGAGCTTTAGCTGCCTCCTGTTCATAAACTTCCTTTTGTTTGAGGTATTCCTCAACGACCTTCGACCTACGGATCGGAGCGGCGCACCTTATCCTGCGTTTCCTGGTAGCAACTTCTTTTTTCATAGTTTCGAGTTTGTCGGACCACCACGGCAAGGTCTTCAAGTCTTCTTTAGGGTTTTTAATTGGCATTGATTGGGTACAGGCGTCCTGTATAGATTTCGTTAAATTTACTGCCATGTTATCCAACTGCTCTACTGTATCCAATCCCTCTATTTCTGATGTTGTGAAGTTGTATACAGTCATGGCCTCGTCCAGTTTCTCGTGAAACTTGGACCAGTCTGCCTTTCTTGTATTGTACTTCCTTGTTGTCCTTGAAATTTTTATGCCTTTGGACTTTTGTAGCTTGATTTCGAAGACGATGCCGTTATGGTCCGAACTCGTAAGCCCCTCATCTATTTCCCAGTTTGCCACCAGGTCCAGCATGTCTGCCGAACAAGCCGTTATGTCGACGTGACTACAGTAGCGCTTGCCTCCCCGTATGGTGTCGAAGGTCGGTGTATCCCCTTTATTTAGGATGTGCAGCTCAAGCTCTCCGAGAGCTCCCAGCACATCATCTCCTCTTAGGTCATTAGACGGACTTCCCCACCACAAGTTCTTTGAGTTAACATCCCCTCCAACGATCAGCTTTTTTGGTCTTATGGTGCGCTCTATCTTTTTTAAGTGAGCCAAATATGGGCCAAGGGGCTCAGGGTCCGGCTCGAAGTAGAGCGAGATGAGTGTTACCTCCCAGGCACTGGTTTGGATCCCCACCACCACGATGTTGTTGGTGGTAAGTTTCGGGTACTGTATGACGTTTATGTCTGGATCGAAGACAGCTATAGCTGCCTTTACAGTACCCCCTCCCATGCCAGTGCTCTGGAAGATCCTCACTCCTTTATGACTCCTCATTTCACTCCCTCGGCCTACATACGGCTCTTGCAGCAGCGCTATCGCAATTTTGCGCTTTTTAGCCTCAGTAAGCAATTCATATGTAGCAAGCTTTTTTCGTTGGAGGTTGGATTGCATCGCTCTATAGTGAGTGAAGTCAACTGGGACGCCTTTAGCAGTAAGCTACAGAACTTCTAGCTAGCCCATCCCACTTTATGCGTATTGGGCAACTTAGGCTAAAGGCGTTGTGGTCCGTGTGTTGAAGTTTTGCCTTTACACAGTTCCGGCACTCGGGTGGAGCACCGGAGAGTCTGTCCTCACACTCCGCACTGAGGTGGGGGCCGCCGCAGTGGCTACACAAGTCAGCCGGTTCCTTACAAAACCGCCTGCCGTGCCCATACCCCAGGCAGCGCGTGCACTGGACCAATGGGGAGTGGTCTTTGGCTACGATGCGTTGGAGGTCTATATGGACGAGCCCCACCCCCGTCACCCTTCGCCAGATTGTCGGCGAGACGCTTACCACTATGTGGCAGGTGTGGGGGTTCCTTGCTCTCTTTCTATACTTGACCTCCAAGCGATTTTCCTCAGCGTCGAGGTCGTGAAAAACAGCACGGTTTTGGTTCCTCAGAGCCTTTAAGACGTCATCGTCAGTGTTTATTTGTAGGACGTCTCTGAGGATTACCAACGGGTCCTTGTTCTTCACTTCCTCCACGCTGAGGGCCGTTCCCTCCCTTCCCAGTTTGTCAATGACCTTCTTCCTCTCCTCTTTAGTTTGAAATCCCATTACTATCTTTCTGTCCTTCGCCTTTCTCACCCTCTCAACCTTTACCCAGCCCTCTTTGGCGTCGATTACCTTCCTGACCTTGTCCAATACTTCCTCACCCGTCTCCGTGTCGTCCCTGGAGGCGACCACGATGGAGTGTAGAGTTTTTGATTTTTGTGGAGACTTTCCACTATCCATAGCAGTTACGCTTGCGTAACTCCTAGCTAGCTCCAGGGTCGCCTTCTGGTTTTTCAGGGACTCCGTTAATTCTTCCATTATTTTTGTATGGTCCATTAATAATCTTGAGTGCTCCTCAATGCGTGTTATTAGGTTGGGATCAGAGGTTACCATAAAGGTGGCGTCGGAGACATTCGCCTCCGGCTCCACCCCCACCGTCCCCTCCTTGTCCTTTTGTGGTTCCGAGGTCTCTACGACCGCCCCCACCCCCGGAGTCTTGGAAGCTGCCTCGGCCTCCTTTACCAGCTGGTAGAGACGGTCCAAAGCCTCGGTAATGCTGTTCTTTATGTCAGTTTTGAGGTTCCGTGAAGCACTCAAGTTTATTTTTGCGGTCACTAGGCAGGCCTTCGCTTCAGCGGTGCGGCTTGCATATGTCTTTACTTGACTGTCCATGGAGGCTCTACATTTGTCAGTCATTTTGTCTTTTGAGCTGACAAGCTTTGTCAAGTTCTGTGCCTTAGAGGTCGAGTCAAGGTTAGAGGTTTCCCATTCAGTTATGCTTTTTCTAACGTTATTTTTCGACCCGGATTTTGGCGGCGACGGTTGGCGGTCGGCACCAGACGCTTTCGGGGGAGTCCTTATCGAGAACATGTTAGAGGTAAGCGTCAAAATATAACAATTAAAAAATAAAATAAAAATAAAGGAATTGACTCTACCTAGTCACTATAAAAATTTTGCGATGGTCAAATATTTAAAACTAACACTATGAAAATGGAATTAAAAAGGGAACAATGGTCAAATACTTAACGCTAAAACAATATAAAAGAAAACAAAAAGAGTATAAATTTATAGAGTCTTTAAAAATATGGGGCCCAATAAGACCCCGTCAATTATAAATGGTCAGTTATGCAACAATATAGAATAGGCTATCCTACTAGGCGTCAAAATCAACAAAAAATAAAATAAAGAAGTTAAAATATGGTCAGATAGAGTCAGACTCTACATAGAGTCTGTCTCTACTATTAAACAGCTAGCTCTTGCCAAGCCCCACAGTCTACAAAAAATCGCGTTGGAATCGGCTTATTGGTTCCAGAGATACAGGACTTTAAACTTTTCCAATATGGCCGCCAAAATGGCCGCCGCGATTTAATATGGCTCTGGAAAGGTCAGTTTTAATCGTAGAAGGACGGGAAAAAGATCAGCTATATGAGCTCGCTGAGGGGAACCACTATAAGCACTAAAAAAGGGTAAAAAGTTTTGGAGCTCTACATAGAGTTTTTGCTCTATAATATGGTAGAGTTATTGATTCTATTATGGTTAAAGAAAACCGCGTCCCTCTACGATCAAAAATAACTAAATTACAGCCGATTCAAAAAACCAAGATGGCGGCCAAGATGGCGGACCAAAATTTAAAGTTGCCGCCAAATCGTACTCCGTGGTCGTATCGAGCCGATCTTGGGCTCGTTTGAAAGGGCTCAACAAGAGCTACCAGAACAACACAAAATTATAAAAATATAAGTAAAAACTGATTTTTTATATACAAAAAACTCTTAAAATTAGACAAAAACACAATAAAATAGCAAATCAAAAGCAAAAATTTTTCTTTTTTAACTGAAAATCCTTAAAATTAGTACTGTCCGAATTTTTAAAAGTAGTCCTGTGGTTCTAGCCGGTTCCCTTCTTCTACCTCGTGGCAGCTCCAAATTTTCAAAAATTTCTAGCTCAAAAACTTTTTAGTCGATTATATCAAAATTTTTTCACCATATATTCTGCTCCCAAAGTACAATTTTTTAAGCTATTAAAAACACTATGTTACAGATCTTGATTTTAAGGAATTAATTTTTGAAAAATCCAATATTTTTTAAAAAATTTTAACTCAAAAACCACTTCACTTAGAGTTGTACTTTAAACTACGAAATTGTTTGTTCACCTGCTCGAATGTACCCACGAGGTCAAAAACAGCCGCACGCCTCTGGAACCCAGACCTCGTGGCCACGTGGTTTTGGGTTTTTTGATTGTGGATCCGCCCCCATTGGCCGGAAAAATCCAAAATCTTGCTGCGAAGTAGTCCGTCACGGCGCCGATATTTTAGCACCAGAAAATGTGCTGGTCACAGCGACTAATGAGGCGCCGCACGCCTCCAAAGTTTTAAAATTTTACAAAAAATCACTTTTTCTGGAATAAAATTTTTTCCACAAAATTTTCGAACAAAATTTTTTCACAGTCGTGTAGCACTGAATTTTCCGCGTCCAACGATGTATCACTTGTCTCCCGCACTTTGAAAAATCCTATTTTTTCTAATTTTTGACGAAAAATCGGAGTGCGGAGCAACGCTGGCAGCGACCGTATTGCGCGGGGGGTTGCGCGCGACTGGTTAGGTTAGGTTAGGTTAGGTTAGGTTAGGTTAGGTTTTTTTTTTTTTTTTTTTTTTTTTTTTGTCTGTTCCTCTGTTTTCCTCTGATATGTACCAGAGACTTTTACATCAGAACATTTTACTCTTTTTCCCCCTAATATTGTGGTCAGGGACTTTGTTTTCATTTTCTTTTTACATCTTTTTTTTTTTTTTTTTTTTTTTTATTGCTGTTTTTCTTTCTTTCTTTCTTTTTTTTTTTTTCCATTTTTACAGTTTCTGTTTTATCTTAACACTATTTATTACTTATATGTATATATTTACTTTAATTATATATACTCAAATATATATTAAGTAAATGGTGCAATGTCTATTTGTTTCTTAAAATTACTTTGCTAGCTACTTTAATGCAGAACTGTATAAATTTATCTCTAGTTTCTTTACTTGCTATTATGTTACTTATGCTATTTATATTTAATTCTGTATTTATTTCGTTTTCCAGGTTATATCTCAGGACACCGTGCTGAGGGCATTCTATTATTATGTGCAACACCGACTCCACTTGTTGTGGATCACATATACACATTGGATTCTCTTTGCATTTAAATCTATTTAAATACTCCGAGAATCCGCCGTGACCTGTCATTATTTGCGTTAAGACTGGGTTGATCTCTAGTTGCTTTATGAGTCGGTATGCCGACGTTGCGTTAGGGAAGAAGACTTTTGTGGTAGCTGCCGTTTCACCAGAACTATATCTCTGATCCCATTCGCGAAGAGTTTCTGTTCGTATCTGTCGCTTCACGAATGAGATGGGTATTCTGTCGTAGTCCGGTTTCGTCTTTTTATTTAAAGCAGCGCTTTTGGCAAGTTCGTCCGCGCGTTCGTTTCCTGCCATCCCCACGTGAGCTTTAATCCAAAAGAATTCAACTACTTTATTTCTCTGTTGTAATGCTGTTACGTTTTGCCTTATTTTTACAGTGATGGGATGGCAAGCAGTTTGATTTACAATCGACTCTAGGGCTGACCTTGAGTCGCTGTATATGCCGTACGATGAGCCAGTGCCGCGGAGAGCCTCCTGTGTTGCTTCATATAGGGCCAGAAGTTCAGCCTGGTAGACCGTACAGGACGGATCCAGCAAGAGTTTTCGAGATTTTGTTTCTGCGCCTTCTCTCCAGATGGATAGGGCTGCTCCGACTTTACTCTGAATCTTGCTGCCGTCCGTGTAGATCTCTACTTCCAGGTGCCTGTTTTCTGCCAGATCGTCTGCGTTCGCCAGGCATTTGAATTCCAGTTTCACTTCTTCCGCTGGGTGCTGCATTTCAGTATAGGCAACTTGTTCCTCTGTAATTTGGTCTGTCTCTGTTTCCTGGAGCTTGCCCTTCTTATTTTCAAATAAGTGGGCTGCTTCTTGTATACGCAGGTCTAGAGGAAGCAATCCAGCAAGCAACAAGGCTGAGTTGAGCGACACCGTTCTATATGATTTGCAGATCTTCTGCGCAAAGCCTCTCTGCACGATATTGAGCTGCTTTCTAATCCCTAACTTTTTTGTTGCTGGTGCCCAAGCACTTGCTGCATACATGATTGTGGGTTCGACCACTGCCATATATATAGTCCTGACTATCTCAGGGTTTAATCCCCAATGGATTTTTGCTGCTTTTGATAGCTGTTTGTACAATCCTATAGCCTTTCGGCAGACGTTGACTGTGTGGCTGTTAAAAGTTAGTTTGCGGTCAATCATTAGGCCCAGGATTTTAATTTCGTCTGACAGGCCGATGCTAGTCCCCCCCATAGACAGAAGTGGTGAGTCATACTTCAATTTATTGGTAAGAAGCATCGCTTTAGTTTTTTGCGGAGCAAAATTAAGCTTGTTTTGAGCTCCCCACTCCTGAACATGCGCGAGAGCAGCATCGGCCCGTCCTGTGATGTCAGCCGTGGATTTCCCGGAGAAAATCAGGACAACATCATCCGCAAATGCTTGACAGTAGTCGCCTCTGTTTTCAAGTTGCTTGAGCAGTGGATCCAGCAACAGATTCCAAAATGTTGGTCCCCCCACAGATCCCTGTATACATCCCTTGGTGGTTTCTTTGCAGTACTCAGCTCCAGCGTATCGGACTCGGACTTTCCTGTCTTTGAGATAGCTGTCAATGAGCCTTCTAAGGTTTACTGGGCAGCCAGTTTCTGCCAGTCTGCATCTGATGGCTGGCCACCAGGCATTATCAAAGGCTCCCTCTATGTCCAATGATATCAGTATAATTACATTTTTCTTTTTTAGTTCTGTTTTAATGTGTTGCATCATGTCATAGAGGGAGTCTTCCGTGCTTCTTTGCGGCATAAAGCCGTATTGTCGATGACTCATTGTGGGGAGGATATGCCATTTTAGTCGCCTTACAACCATTTTTTCAAATATCTTGCTCATAACGGCGAGTAGGCCAATCGGTCTGTACGATTTGGGCTGTGCATAGTCGTCCTTACCAGGTTTTCGTAGGACCACTACTACTGCTTCCTTCCATCTGTTTGGAAAATAAGCGAGATTGAGGCACTTGTTGGCGATTGCCAGGAAGGTCTCGGGACTTGCATCGATAGATGCTTTGCATATGTCTGCCGTTAGCCCATCAGGTCCGGGTGCCTTCTTTGGGTTGAAGCTCGACACTGCCCACTCAAGCTCTTGAATTGTAAATGGCGGATCACATGATTCATCATGCTTCGGCTCATTTACTTGCGCAGCCATCTCTCTGGTCTTTTTGTGGTATGCGGTGTCTTCTGTTGCTTCGTCCGTAGGGTAGAATGTTTCGGCAAGAAGTCTTGCCGAGGAAATCCCTTCCAGAGGTTCTCCGTTCCTGACGAGCGGTATGTCTTCTTTCCTAGCAGTCGTGCGTCCTATCACTCTATATATGCTGTCCCACATACTCTCCCGGTCCTGTTTCCCACAAAACTCTTTCCAGCTGGTTGTTTGTGCCTTACTCGCCTCCTGTTGATATTTTTCCTTGGCCTGCAGATACTGCTGCACCACCCACTCTTTTCTTATTTGTGCGGCGCAGGAAATCCGGCGCTTCTTGACGTTGGCATCGTGTTTGAGCCTGGCGAGCTCCTTATTCCACCAAGGCAGTTGAATCTTTGACCTGCTTTTTGATTTTGGAAAACATTCTTCACAGGTTGCTCTAACTTTATGTGTGTATTGACTTAATAGCTCTTCTAGTTCATCTGCGTCTTTACATTTCTCTATTTCTTTTTTATTAATGTTTTCTTCTTCGAATTTTTGTTTTAGCTTTTCACGAAATCCCTCCCCGGTTAGGAGGTTAGGTTAGGTTAGGTTAGGTTCGGTTCGGTTCGGTTCGGTTCGGTTCGGTTCGGTAAGGTTAGGTTAGGTTAGGTTAGGTTAGGTTAGGTTAGGTTAGGTTAGGTTAGGTTAGGTTAGGTTAGGTTAGGTTAGGTTAGGTTAGGTTAGGTTAGGTTAGGTTAGGTTAGGTTGCACTCCGGTTCTATGGAGTGCCCCTGTATATGCGGCGGCTGTTGGAGGACTACCTCCGCGATCGTGAGGTAATGTTCGCGGGGAGGGATGGAGAAGTTCTCCGTCACCCAATGAGGTGTGGAGTCCCCCAGGGTTCCGTTCTTGGCCCCCTGCTCTGGAACGTAGGATATGACTGGGTACTCCGTGGTGCGCTCCCGTCGGGGACGCGCCTGATATGCTATGCGGATGACACCCTAGTCGTGTCCCTTGGGGACTCCTTCCAGGAGGCGGCCACAATGGCCGAGGAAAGCACCGTAATGGTGATCGACCGCATTCGGGCCCTCGGGCTCAAAGTGGCTCTCCATAAGACGGAAGCCCTCTTGTTTCATGGGCCTCGGAAGGGGCCTCCTCCAGGAGCCCACATTGTCGTGGAGGGAGTTCAGATCGCCGTGAAGCCCCAGATGAAATATTTGGGGCTTCACCTCGACGGGCGCTGGGGCTTTGCTGCGCACTTCAGCCAGCTAGCCCTAAAACTGATTGGCACGGCAGGGGCCCTGAGTCGCCTGCTGCCAAATGTGGGCGGACCAGAAGTAGGCTGCCGTCGGCTCTTCGCCGGCGTAGTGCGGAGTATGGCACTGTACGGGGCACCGATCTGGGTGGACGCTCTGACGTCAGAGAACAAAGCCCAGCTGCGTAGACCGCAGCGGGTTATGGCGATCAGAGCGATCCGTGGATACCGGACGATTTCCTGGGCAGCAGCGTGCCTTTTAGCTGGTACTCCTCCTTGGGAGCTAGAGGCGAGGATCCTCGCCGCCGTCTACCAGTTCGTAGCGACAAGGAGGGCCAGGGGCGATCCCATCGCTCCGGAAGAGGTTGCCCACGTCAGGCAAGTGGGAAGAAGAGCTTTGCTTCGGGAATGGGCCGATGGCCTCGCGACTCCTGTGTTTGGAGTTCGCACCATAAAGGCGGTCAGGCCGGTCCTTCCAGAGTGGACTGAGAGGAGACACGGCGCCTTAACATTCCGCTTGGTGCAGGTGCTAACGGGGCACGGATGCTTCGGTGGGTACCTGCACCGAGTGGCTATCAGAGAGCCGACGCCCCAATTTCACGAGTGTGGCGCTGCTGAGGACACGGCGCAGCATACCCTTGAGGTATGCTCGGCGTGGGATCAGCGGCGTCGCTTGCTTGTGGCCATTGTGGGAAATGACTTGTCCCTGCCAAGCGTAGTTCAAGCTATGGTCAGTGGTGAGACGGCCTGGGGGGCTATGGTGTCCTTCTGTGAGGACGTAATCTCGCAGAAGGAGATCGCAGAGCGGGAAAGAGAAGACGCAGCTTCTGCTGACCGTCTTCGAAGAAGACGTCCGGGTGGTAGAAGGAGGAGGTATGCCCACCTCCTTCCTCCAACCTAAGTGACACCAGCGGGGTGGGGTCGGGGAACCCCACTTCGCATTGCACGGTGCACATGTGTGGAGCGACCAAGTTTACTGGTCGCCCCATTACGTGAGGGGGCACGGCATTTGCTGAGCCAGCCGCCGGGGTGTTGTGGATGGATGCTAACGCACTTCCCATGGCGCCCCCTATTAAGGCGGTTGAATGTAAACCGTGGGGGTTTTAGTGGGTATTCCCGCAGAAGGCGGGCGAGTCCCACATATCCCAGTCGCTCTTCCCCGAGTGGTTGGTTGAACTCGTAAATGAGTTTCCTCCACGAAAGAAAAAAAAAAAAAAAAAAAAAAAAAAAAAAAAAAAAAGGTTAGGTTAGGTTAGGTTAGGTTAGGTTCCCGTGCGGAGTTGTTGGTCTCCCATCGGGCGCGTCCCCGGGTGGTGGATAGGGGAATGCCCTCCAGATATGGAGGGTACCGGATATTCCGGCGCGAACCAAAACCAACTGGGCGTGGGCGTGCCTTTAGTCCTCTTTAGGGACACGGTCAAGGAAGGGGTGTCTCTCTGCGTGTCCCTCTGACCAGCAGAGGGCACAGTAGATGAGACCAGGAGGTGACTGACCTGAGGGTTCAGTGTGGTAGGGCGACGGTTCCGTTAGTCTTATGACTTCCGGATGGGCTCTGGCCACCGTCGGCCGACTCGTAATCCTGACCCATAGGTGTCAGGGGCGAGGGCCGCCGTCTCTAAGATGGGGGCTGCGAGGAAGAAAACCTCTTTAAAAATTACCCAAATCCTAAGCTTTGGCGTTCGGTGAGGGGATGCATGGCTGGGGGGAGCCCAACCATTAGAGCGTCAACGAAGCTGTGGATCAGCACAACAAAGCTGTGGATCAGCAAATATGGGTGATTGCAATAGTAATAAACTATCCCAGGAGGGTACCGGCTCAGTAGTCGGAGAATCCCTTGACTGTTTGGCTCTCCCCGGGGTTACTACCTCGGGAAGAGCTAAAGAGTCGCGCCCCACTTCGTATTCTGGGGGGGGCAACAGTCGCCAGATAGATGTAGGAAGGGAGATAGGAAAAGAAAACCTAATAGAAGAGCGACGCGTGCTTTCAGTGGTTCTGAAACGCGTCGATGCTAACAAGAGTGATGACAACGTGTCATTAATATCTGAAGATGGTGGAAAGAGTGGCACGGCTAACTCAAGCGGATCCAAACCACATAGACCGAAAAATCGTTTCTGGAACGGGTCTCCTTTCAACGAGTCCACCTCGGATGAAGAATTGGCCAGACAGAATGGTACAGAGTCCAATATAGAGATGGGTTGGGATGACATACGTGCTCTATACCGAAAGAGACCCCACACTGATGATGATCTATCGGGCTCTGATGAACATAAAAGTGTCACTGGTGCTAGTACTGACTATGCTAAAAGGGGAAAGGGTAAAGGCAAAGTGAAGAGCCGAGTAAGGAGCCGAAGTACTTGTATGGCCATAGAGGACAAACAGGCAATTAATGATGCCAAAAGAGAAGCAAACCGGCTCCAAGCTGAGGAAAAAGTTGCCAGTTTGGCATGTGCAATCCAGTCCCGAGGTTCTAATATGTCAATCGCATCGAATGTCGAACGTGAAGGAGAGCAGGCTGTCCTGGCAACTGATTTGAGGAACCAGGTGGCTGATAGCCTAGCGGTGATAGACACGGTTGCCACTAAATCAGGCAACCTAAAGGGCACCTTCACAAAGGCTCTGAAGGAGGCAACTGCTACTATCGCCAAAACAGTGGAAGTTCTAGTCGGTCGCACCGCTTCCGACGAGACTGCTCGCCTGCGCGCAGATAACGCACGCTTGCAGTCAGAGCTGTCAGAACTTCGTCGAGAACTTGCTCTTTTGAGAGCTGATGTCGAACGCGCTCGGGTGGAGCCACCGGCTTCACAATCTTCTGTGGCATGTACAGTGAACCAGAGGTCTGACGAAGAGGAATTTCGTGCATCTATCATATCCCAAATAGGATTCATGATGGATGCAAAGTTACAGGGACTAGAAGGCCGCTTGCTCCCAGAAAAGAGATCACGACCTCCTCTGCGAGCGGACGGCTCCTTTGATGCTTTGAGTCCGGTGGAGAATGAAAAATCTTCTAAGAGAAACGGAAAGAGTAAGACGCCTACACAGGTGCCTCCTCTTCAAGCGCGCATTTCACAAACTGCCTCTATAGATACCTCGGTAGAGAGCGAAATTGCTCCTAAGAGAGCTACCTTAAAAGGAAAGGGACGTGGCAAAACGTCTACGCCAAAACCTGTACCTCCCCGTACTGGTACTGTACAGCTGCAGACGTTACCACTTTCAGCGACTGACACTAATTGGTCTACTGTTGTGCGTCGAGGTAAGAAGACTCGCGGAGCGTCAGTACCCTCACAACAACAACTGACGTCATCAACAATAGCTGGGCCCTCCATTGCGGAGCGAAGGCAGCCATCGAAATTGCGCTCTCCCACTTCTTCCGCCGTAGTTATCACTCTGCAGCCAGAGGCGGTGGAGCGTGGTGTAACTTATGCAAAAGTTTTAAGTGAGGCTAAAACCAAAATCAAATTACAAGATCTTGGGATAGGTGCACTTCGCTTCCGCCGCTCTGCTGTGGGAGCAAGTGTACTAGAAGTGCCGGGAGCTGCCAGTGGCGAAAAAGCGGACTCACTGGCTGCCAAACTCCGAGAAGCCTTAAACTCGGAGGAAGTGCGCGTGTCTAGACCGCTTAAGAGCGCAGAACTGCGTATCTCCGAACTAGACGATTCAGTCACCAGTGAGGAAATTGCTGCCGCGGTGGCTCAGAGTGGTGGATGTCCACTGGAAGCCGTGAAAGTGGGGCCCATTCGCCAGACTTCTATGGAATCAAGGACTGTATGGGTACGGTGCCCTGTGGCGGCTGCTAAAAAAGTGATGAAGGATCGCTTAATGGTAGGTTGGGTGTCAGCCAAGGTCAGCCTACTGGCATCGAGGCCTCTGCAGTGCTACCGCTGCCACCAAATAGGGCACGTCAAGATCAACTGCCCCTCCGAGTCCGACCGAAGCAGTGAATGCTACCGCTGTGGTGTTCCCGGTCACCATGCGCGCTCTTGCTCAGCACCGCCGCGTTGTCCGTTGTGTGCAGAGGCTAAAAAGCCATCATCGCACACTATTGGTAGCAGGGCCTGCCCACAGACCAAGACTGCCAAAGCGAATAGCCAAAAGACGACCGCTAAGAGCCCAGTCGCCACGGCCTCCCCTGCGGCAAACGCCGTCTCTGTAACCGGGGAAGTGGAGGTGGTGATGGAAACTTAAATAGTATGGCCCATCACTTCCTCCAAGCGAACGTTAACCACTGCACTGGCGCGCAAGACATATTCCTGCAAACTATGGCAGAGTGGACGATTACAGTGGCTGTTGTAGCGGAGCCCTATTTCATCCCAGCTCGGGACAATTGGATTGGTGATGTGGCGGGCTTAGTGGGCATCGTTACATCGGGCACGGCAGAGGCACCACCACTTGCCCTTCTTCGAAGAGGAAGAGGCTACGTTGCTGTTCGGTGGGGTGAAACAGTGCTTGTTGGGATGTACTTCTCCCCAAACAAAACCCTCGCTGAGTTCGAGGACTTTTTGAGTGAGGTGGAAACAATGATAGGCCAAGTTCGGACCCAATCAATGATCGTAGCGGGAGATTTCAATGCCAAGTCATCGGCATGGGGCTCACCAGTAACGGATGCGCGAGGAAATGTTCTGGAGGAATGGGCGGCGACTATTGGCCTCTCGGTTGTTAATCGGGGGTCAATCAGCACCTGTGTTCGTCAGCAGGGTGAATCTTTTGTGGACGTCACGTTTGCATCCCCCGGCATTACTCATCTTATCCGGGACTGGAGGGTTCTTGAAAATGTGGAGACATTGTCGGATCATCGTTATATTCGGTTTAATGTCGCCACATCACTGAATACAACAGGCACTGGCCAAATCAGGGGGGACTTTCGTATCTCCCCTCGTTGGGCCCTCAAGAAGATGGACAGGGACGCCCTGATAGAAGCATCTATTGTCCAGGCGTGGCAGGCACCACCGGAACAGGTGGAGGTCGAGGCAGAAGCATCTTGGTTCCGTGAATGCATGGTACAGGTATGCGATGCATCGATGCCTCGGATGGGGCCCCAACCACCAAAAACGAAGGTATACTGGTGGAACTCTGATATTGCTGGGCTGCGTGCAACGTGCATAGTGGAGAGACGCCAATATGTGCGTCAACGCAGAAGACGGCCGCGAGACGAGACTAGAGAGGCACAATTATACTCCGTCTACAGAAGCGCTAAACAGGCTCTTCAGCTGGCCATAGTAAAGGCAAAAACCAGGGCCAGAGAAGAGTTGCTGGAGACCCTGAATCAAGATCCATGGGGGCGCCCATACCGAATGGTTCGGGGCAAACTCCGGCCTTGGACGCCCCCACTTTCGCAGGGTCTCGAGCCTTCCTTCTTGCGGAGAGTTGTTACAACTCTGTTCCCGAACAGAGCTGAACACAGACCTCCACCTATGACACAGACAACGGTGGACACAGCCGTGGATGAAGAGAGTCAAATGGTGTCCGACGGAGAAATGAGGGTGGCTGTTTTGCGACTCCGAGCGAAAAACGTTGCCCCAGGACCTGATGGTGTGCCTGGTGGCGCTTTGGTACTGGCCCTGGAAAACCTGGGTCCCAGACTAGTGGGGATCTTCGATGCCTGCTTTGAACAAGGTCTGTATCCACGGCAGTGGAAAAGTGGTCGTCTCGTTCTACTAAGAAAGGAGGGCCGTCCTGCAGAGTCTCCCTCCGCGTACCGCCCCATCGTGCTGCTTGACGAAGTAGGCAAGCTCTTTGAGCGCATTATTGCCTCTCGCCTCGTCAAGCACATGTACAGAGTGGGTCCTGACCTAGCTGATAGCCAGTTTGGCTTTCGTGTTGGCAGGTCAACGATTCACGCAATCATGCGGGTCAAAAACTTGGCGGAGGAAGCAGTATCCCGGGGCAAGGTTGTATTGGCAGTGTCACTTGACATCGCCAACGCTTTCAACAGCCTTCCCTGGAGTTGTATTAGAGAGGCCCTTGTGTACCATAGGGTTCCCCTCTACCTCCGCAGGATAATAACAGCTTACCTCTCTGAGCGGTACGTAGAGTGTCCCGGTAGAGACGAGTGGATGAGACATGAGATGACTTGCGGTGTTCCGCAGGGGTCGGTTCTTGGCCCTCTCCTGTGGAACGTCGGCTATGACTGGGTTTTGCGGGGTGAAAACCTACGAGGCATTGAGGTGACGTGCTACGCTGACGACACGTTGGTGACAGCCTGTGCCAAAACCTACCGGGATTGCGCTGTGTTGGCTACGGCAGGTGTAGCCCAAGTGGTCGCCCGTATAAGGCGCCTGGGTCTGGAGGTGGCCCTGAATAAATCCGAGGCTCTGTATTTTCACGGACCCCGGAATGCGCCGCCTGCAGATTCCAGTATTGTGGTGGGAGGAATCCAAATCAGCGTCGGGTCGACGATGAAATACTTAGGACTCGTTCTCGACAGCCGGTGGGGTTTTGAGGCGCACTTTCTCACCCTAGTGCCAAAATTGGTGAGAGCTGCGGGTGCTCTCAGTGGCCTACTGCCGAACCTGGGTGGGCCGAAAATTGCGTGCCGACGATTGTACGCTGGGATCGTGCGTTCGATGGCCCTGTATGGTGCCCCAGTGTGGGCCAGCGCTCTGAAAAGCCGAACAGTCACCCTCTTGCGTAAACCGCAAAGGGTGATGGCGATCAGACTGATACGGGGTTATCGGACGATCTCGTACGATGCGGCGTGCGTATTGGCAGGATCTCTCCCATGGGACTTGGAGGCGTCAATCCTCGCGTCAATACACCTTTGGCGCGAGGAGGAAAATGCCCGAGGCCAAATGCCAGCGCAAAGAGAAGTGGAGGGGCGGAGGCTGGAACTACGAACAGCGATGGTCCTCAAGTGGAAAGCGCGATTGGTGCAGTGCACATATGGTGCTAGCACCACTGAAGCGGTAAGACCGGTCCTTGAGGACTGGGTGGATAGACGAAAAGGCGTTCTCACATTTCGCATGACGCAGGTCTTGTCAGGGCATGGATGCTTCGGCAAGTACCTGCATCGGATCGCCGGAAGAGAATCAACGCCACAATGTCACCACTGTGATGGTTGCCCGGAGGACACAGCTCAGCATACGCTGGAGATATGCTCCGCCTGGGATGAACAGCGCCAGGAACTTGTTGCTGTATTGGGGAGTGACCTCTCACTGTCGGCCGTCATCCGAAATATGGTCGAAAGTGAGAGGTCATGGAAAGCTGTACTCTCCTTCTGCGAGAACGTCATTTCAATGAAGGAGACGGCGGAGCGGGAGAGGGAGAATGATTCTGCCTCTCACCCAATCCGCCGACGGAGAGCCGGGGTCCGGCGGAGGAACATCCGTTCACTCCACCCTCCCACTTGATGGGGCCCACGGGCGGTTAAACGGGGGCGTGACCACCGTATAATGGGCCTCATGAGAAGGCGCACGTGGTGTTCCCATGTGCCTTCCTGCGATGGACTTGCAGGTTAAACCCACCTGTAGAGATTGGCCAGCCGAAATTCGGCTGGCCGCCGCCGTCGGGGCCACGGTAGAATGCTTCGGTGACCCCGCGACCCCGGCATATGGCGACGCGAAGGAACACCCCGGTGGTTTTAGTGGGTATACCGACAGGTCATGCGTCGGGGAGTCCCACACACCTCCGCGTGCCGTCCCCGCGGCGCGCGTAGAGACGGTGCGTAACGCATTTCCCCGGGTTAAAAAAAAAAAAGGTTAGGTTAGGTTAGGTTAGGTTAGGTTAGGTTAGGTTAGGTTAGGTTAGGTTAGGTTAGGTTGGGATGCAAGTCGGGTTCCTCCTCGTGCGCCAAACTGCTGCTTGTCCCTTTGGATACGTCTGGAGGGAACAGCAGCATCTTTTGGCCGGTGCATCCTGGGCGCTTGTCAATTATATCTCCTTGTGGGATATAATTGACTCGCGGCGAATACCCGACAAGCGGGAGGTATGCGTGTTCTGGGTTAAGTCACAGACACGCATACGGGCGCACGCCTCGCTCTACTTTTAGAGTGCTGGCGTAGCGTGGAAGTATACCGTAATCCTTCGGGGGCGGGGGCCTTGCCTTAAATGGCCGGGCTGCGAGGAGACAACCTCTATAAAAAATATTGCGGGCGAGGAGACAACCTCGTTAAAAAACATTGCGGGCCGTGAGAGGAGGGTTTTGCCCTCAGCTCACGAAAAAGGTGGGACTGCGGGGGAGGAGGAGTGTCGGTATTGCGATGCGCCGCTCTCCCTATCCTCCGCAGCCGAGCGGGGTTGAGGAGTTGGAGGCAGGACCGTGGAGGGAGAGGAGTGTTGGTATTACGATGCGCCTCTCTCCCTGCCCTCCGCGGTCCTGCCTGGGCCTGCCTAAAGGTGGGCGGTCGCCGGTGGGGGACTGGAAGTAAAGGCTCTGCCGGTTTCCCAGTCCTCTGCCACTCGGGCGAAGCGGGAGTGCCGTGGGGTTTTAGCCGGTAAGAGTCCGGCATAACCCGTCGGCTTCCTCCAGCGGACGGGTATCCATGAGGATTTCCCCACGTAAAAAAAAAAAAAAAAAAAGGTTAGGTTAGGTTAGGTTAGGTTAGGTTAGGTTAGGTTAGGTTAGGTTAGTTTTTTTTTTTTTTTTTTTTTTTTTTTTTTTTTCCTTCTACCTCTGACATCATCAGAGCCTGTTCTAAACTAAATTTCACTTCCATACTAGTTCCCGCTTTTATGCCTCTCGCACTTCTATGCTTCATTCCTAATCTTTCTTTCATCCATCATCTTTCATTTCCATAGTGGGTAGGACTCCCACCTAATCTATGCTATGCTACTACTTTTTAATTCTTTATATCTTTATTCTTTATATTTGGGTTTCAATGAATGTACACAGACAATGTTATTTAATTTTACGATACAATTTTTTCTTATTAATTTACTCTTATTTACTAACTATTGCTTACATCTATATATTTTATTTATCTTAAAATTTATGCTATTCTATAATATTATACACGATATTATGATAACATAGTTTCCTATACGTTTTTATTTCTTTTTATAACGGTTTCGGCAATTTTGAAACAATAGTTTAAAAATGTATCTCTGTTTTTACCCCTCATTAATTCATTCACATTTTCTCGTTTCAGTTCCAGGTCTAGTTGTCTTTCCAAGTTAAACCTTTCCACGGCGTGGAAAGGGCATTCCAATAAGATATGAGGGACTGTCTCATCGACTTCAGGGTCACAGATGCACGACGGGCTCTCCTTACACTTGAAACGATTCAAGTATTCAGAGAACCCGCCGTGTCCCGTCATTATTTGCGTACTGATGCCGCTGATCTTGATTTTCCGTATTATGTTGTACGCCGCCACCGCATCAGGGAAAAATATCTTCGTTACCGACGCGGTATCCCCAGCCTTGTATCTAAGATTCCACTCGTCAAGCGAGGCCATACGTATGCCTCGCCTGACGAACGAAACCGGACACAGTTCGTAATCTGGCCTCCTCTTGGAACCCACAGCGGCCTCCTTCGCGAGTAAGTCAGCCCTCTCGTTGCCCTCCAACCCTGCGTGAGCCTTAATCCAGAACAAGGTTACAACTTTGTTCTGGCGGGATAGGGATTTTATATTATCCCTGGCTTCTACCGCTAAGGGATGGAGGCAATTTGGGTTCTTGACTGTCAAGAGTGCCGCCATGGAGTCACTGAAGATTCCAAATGAGGAGGCTTTATGCGCAGTTATTATGTCGGTTGCTTTGTTTATTGCCAGCAGCTCAGCCTGGTAGACCGTGCAATATTTTGGTAAAGCAAGCTTGAGGGCTCTGGTCTCGGCTCCGCCGATCCATACGGATAAAGCGGCTCCAACCTTGCCCTCAAGCTTGCTCCCATCTGTAAATATACGAACCTCCAGGTCTTTATGTTCGTCTACTTGGTCCTGGTTTACCAAGCGCACGATCTCCAGGCTTTCACGTTCAGCTGGATGTGGCATCTCTATAGCCGGGGCCATGCGCTCGACCTCCCTGTCCCCCAGGTCCTGTAGGGGGAGCCCTCGCTTGGCTTCGTATAACGATGCTGCCTCGCGGACTCGGAGGTCCAGAGGAAGCATCCCGGTTAGCACCAGTGCGGAGTTCAGGGAGACCGTGCGGTAGGCCTTACACATCTTTTGAGCGATGCCACGCTGGACTGTCGCGAGCTGTCTTATTACTGACAATTTCTTAGCTGCCGGCGCCCAGGCGCTGGCGGCGTACAACACTATAGGCTCCATCGCTGCCACATAAATTGTCCTGATGATTTCAGGGTGGAGCCCCCAGCTCACCTTTGCTGCCCTTGCAAGTTGCTTATACACTGCAATAGCTTTTTTGCAGGCATTCGAGACGTGAGTGTTAAATGTCAGTTTTTCATCGATGGTGAACCCTAGCACTTTAATTTCCTTAGACATGCCAATGTCGATCCCCCCCATGCTCAGGCGTGGCGTGTCGTATTTAAGTTTTTTGGTTATAACCATTGCTGAGGTTTTATGCGCAGCGAACCTAAGCTTATTTTCGACACCCCACTCCAGAACATGCGTGAGAGCGGCATTGGCCTGCCTTTCCACTTCGTTTGCTGTGTCACCATCGAAAACCAGTACTACATCATCTGCGAATGCCTGACAGTGGCAACCTTTTGTCTTCAAATTGTGGAGAAGGGGGTCCAGCAGGAGATTCCATAAAATGGGGCCGCCGATGGAACCCTGGACGCAGCCTTTATTTGTGGGCTTGCAATATTCCTCGCCCCCGTACCTAACCGTGACACTTCTGTCCCTCAGATAACTGTCAAAGGCTCGTCTCAAGTTTAGGGGACACTTTTCCTCAGCCAGTCGGATCTTTATGGCCGGCCACCATGCGCTATCGAAGGCTCCCTCTATGTCCAATGATACCAATGTTACAACTTTCTTCTGTTCCAACTTATTTTGGATATGTTGCATCAGATCATAGAGGGAGTCCTCGGTGCTCCTCTGTGGCATAAAACCGTACTGGCTGGTACTAATCCTCGGCAATAAGTAGAACTTGAGACGAGCCACCAGCATCTTTTCATAGATCTTGCCTAAAATGGGCAATAGTCCGATAGGCCTATATGCTTTGGGGGTGGTATAATTTTCTTTGCCGGGTTTCCTTAGGGTTATTACAATCGCATTTTTCCAGATCTTTGGGAAGTGATAGTATTCTAAACACTTGTTGAGGAAAGACAGAAACAGTTCAGGGTCGTGGTTCACAGCCTGGCAACATATATCAGCCGTCAAGCCATCCGCTCCTGGAGCCTTTTTGGGGTTGAAGGACTCACTCGCCCGTTCAAGTTCAGCCATAGTAAAGGGTGGATCATATGGAGTTTCTTGTTCTTCGATGTTTACTTTTTCAGCCTTGGATCTAATTTGGCTATGTGAGGAGTTGTCACTGGATGTGAGGTCTTCCGGGTAAAAAGTTTCGGCAAGTAATTTGACGGAACCCCTTGCATCCAATGCCTCTCCATTTTTCTCCAGTGGCAACTCCTCACTTCTGCGTTTTGTCCGTCCAATGACCCTATAGATCCCTTCCCAGATCCCTTCCCTATCCTGCCTACAACAGAACTCCCTCCAGCTCTCGGTCTGAGCTTTGGCTGCCTCCAGTTCGTATTCCTCCTTTATTTTGAGGTATTCCTCGACGACCTTCGATTTGCGTATTGGAGCAGCACACCTTATCCTGCGTTTCCTGGTAGTAACTTCTTTTTTCATGCTGGCGAGTTTTTCGGACCACCACGGCAACGTCTTCAAGTCTTCTTTAATTTTCTTGGTTGGCATGGATTGTGTACAAGCCTCTTGAATGGCTTTCGTAAGGTTGTCTGCCATATTGTCTATTTCTTGTGTTGTGCATACCTCATCTATTCTTGATTTTGTGAAGCTATGCACAGCCATAGACACGCCCAGTTTGTCACGGAACTTGGACCAATCCGCCTTTTTGGTGTTAAATCTCCTGGTGGTCCTGGATATTTTAACGCCTTTAGACTTTTGTAATCTTATATCGAAGACGATGCCGTTGTGGTCCGAACTCGTGAGGCCCTCATCAATTTCCCAGTTATCTACCAGGTCCAGCATGTCTGTCGAACAGGCTGTAATGTCGACATAGCTGGTATAACGCTTTCCTCCCCGGATGGTATCGAAGGTCGGAGTTTCACCTTTATTGAGGATGTGCAGCTCTAGCTCTCCGAGAGCTCCGAGCACATCGTCACCCCTAAAGTCGTTTGACGGGCTTCCCCACCACAGACTTTTAGCATTAAAGTCGCCTCCAACAATCAGTTTTTTAGGCCTTAGTTCGCACTCAATCTTTTTTAGGTGGGCCAAATATGGGCCGAGGGGCTCCGGCTCCGGTTCGAAGTACAGGGAGATGAGTGTTACCTCCCAGGCACTGGTCTGGATTCCCACCACCACGATGTTGTTGGTGGTGAGTTTCGGGTACTGTACAACATTTACGTCAGAATCGAAGACAGCTATTGCTGCTTTTACAGTCCCGTCTCCTATGTCAGTGCTCTGGAAGATCCTCACCCCACTGTATCCCCTCATTTCCTTCGCTCGGCCCACATATGGCTCTTGTAGGAGCGCTACTGTAATTTTGCGCTTCTTGGCTTCCATAAATAATTCATACGTGGCCAGCTTCTTGCGTTGGAGGTTACTTTGTATTGCTTTATAGTGGATGAGATCGCCCGGGACGCCCTTAGCAATAGGCTACGGACGTCCGAGCCAGCCCATCCCACTTGAGCCGCGTTGGGCAGTTCAGGCTGAAGGCGTTGTGCTCGGTCTGTTGATGCTTAGCCCTAACACAGTTTCGGCACTCGGGTGGGGCGCCAGTGAGTCTATCTTCGCACTCCGCACTTAGGTGTGGGCCGCCGCAGTGACTACATAAATCGGCCGGCTCTCTGCAGAAGCGCCTGCCGTGTCCATATCCCAGGCAGCGAGTACACTGGACCAGCGGGGATTGGTCCTTGGCTACAATACGTTGGAGATCAATGTTAACAATCCCTGCCTCCGTCACCCTTCGCCAGATTATAGGTGATACACTGATTACTATATGGCAGGTATGCGGATTTCTAGCTTTTCTCCTGTATTTGATTTCCAGGCGATCTTCCCCAGCGCCGAGGTCGCGAAAAACACCCCGGTTCTGGTTCCTCAGGGCTTTGATAACATCTTCATCTGTGTTTATCTGCAAGACGTCCCTGAGGATCACCAGCGGGTCTTTGTTCTTTACCTCCTCGACGCTGAGGGCCGTTCCATCTCTTCCCAGCCGGTCCATAATCTTGTTTCTGTCTTCCCTCGTTTCAAATCCCATCACTATCTTCCTATCCTTGGCCTTTCTGACCCTTTCTATTTTAACCCACCCCTCTTTAGCATCGACTGCTTTACGTACTTTGTCTAGTACCTCCTCCCCGGTTTCTTTTTCGTCCTTGGAGGTAACCACGATGGAATGTAGTGTCCTTCGTTCAGGCTGTTGTTTATCACTTGGAATAGCAGCTACGCTCGCGTAACTCCTAGCCTGTTCCATGGCCACTTTTTGGTCCTCCAAGGACTCTTTTAATGTTTGCATCATCCTAGTATTTTCTGATAGCAGCCTTGAGTGCTCCTCGAGACGTAAGACGATGTTGGGGTCAGAGTTGACCATAAAGGTAGCGTCGGAGGCGGACGCCTCCGGTTCCACCCCGGCCACCCTCTGCCCCTCTCCTTGCATCCCCGAGGTCCCCCCGACTATCTCCGCCTCCGGCGTTTTGGAGGCTGCCTCTGCATCCTTTACTAGGTAGTAGAGTCGGTCAAGGGCCTCGGTGATGTTGTTTTTGATATCGGTCTTGAGGTTCCGAGAAGCACTCAAGTTCAATTTTGCCGTCACGAGGCAAGCCTTGGCTTCCGCTGAGCGGCTCTCGTAAGTCTTGACTTGCCTGCCCGGGGAGGCTCTACACTTTTCAGTCGGTTTTGCGGCCTGTTTTATTATGTTTGACGGCCTTGTCGTTCCAGGGTTGGAGGACTCCCATTTGTCTATGCTACGTCTGACACTGTCCTTGGGGCCGGATTTGTTTAAGGGTGACTTTTTGCAGTCGGCATCAGTCGCTTTCGGGGGAGTCCTAATTATAGTCGACATCCTGAATTAGTTGAGGTATGCGTCAGTTTGTAAATAAATTATAGAGATAAAATAATTTGAAGAATTTTAAAATCGGCTCTACCTAGTCACTTTACTTTTTTTTTTAATAATTTTTTGTCAACAATACTTAAGAACTAGCACCAAATAATAAAATAAAATTGTAGTCAACAATACTTAAAAACTAACACAATATAAAATATATGGAGAAAATTTTTGGTAGAGCCGCTACTGTAGAGCCCAATAAGACCCCGTCAAGTTTAAAAAGTCAAAAATATACACAATATCAAATAACACAGTAAAATTCAGAAAATAAAACCGAAAATAGAGTCGTGCTCTACATAGAGTCTTTCTCTATAATTAAACAGGTAGCTACTGCTGAGCCCCCCAGTCCACAAAAAGTCGCGTCCGAATCGGTGCAATGGTTCCGGAGATACGGGACTTTGAATATTTCCAATATGGCGGCCAAAATGGCGGCCACGGACAAAAAGTGATTTTTTGAGGTCAGTTTTGATCGTAGAAGGTCGGGAAAAAGACCAGTGATACAAGCGTGTTTAGGAGCGTCGTATTAACCGCTGAGACGGGTTCTAATTTCTTGAAGCTCTACATAGAGTTTTGACTCCTTAACACGATAGCGACACTGCTCCTGATGTATACACAAAAAACCGCGTCCTTCTACGATCAAAGCTCCTGGAGTTATTCGACAAAGAAGATTTTCAAAATGGCCGCCAAGATGGCCGACAAAAGTTAAAACTGCTCCTATCTCCGTTTCCCCCGGCCGAATCGGGCCGAGTTTGGGCTCGTTTTGAAGGGCTCAGCAAGAGCTATAGGATAAGGCTACACAAGTAAAATAAAAATGAGAACCTGATTTAACACAAGCAAAAAACACAAAAAATTTACAAAAAACACAGAAAAATATGAAATAAAAGACAAAAAACAGAATTTTTTCACAGTCAGTCCTCAATATACCTAAGATGTAAAATTTTGAGATTATTTTGGTGGTTCCAGAAATTATCCTTCTTCGGCCACGTGTCAGGTACGAAACTTCAAAAATTTATAACTCAAAAACTTTTATGTTGAAAATGTCAAAATTTTTTGACCACATATTGAGCTCAGTTAAAGGTATTTTTTGATGAGTTAAAAATATGGGGTCACCACTCCCAAAAAGGAGATATAAGTGTTCAAAAATTTCAAAAAATTTAAAAAGTTTATAAAACACGAACCACTTGAGATAACTTTTCGGACTAAACGGCGAAGTGTTGTGTCAGGCTGCTCGAAGAAAACGGCATCTCCAAAAGTAGCCGCACGCCCATGGAACTGCGACCTCGTGCCACGTGGTTTTTGATGTTTTCAGTTGTGGCTCCGCCCCCGCTGCTCCTGCTGCACTCCTCCCCGGCATATCTAACCAAGACTTCGCGGTTACTGAGATAGCTGTCTATAACACGCCTAAGGTTCACAGGACATTTTTCTTCCGCCAATCGGATTCTTATTGCTGGCCACCAGGCACTATCGAAGGCGCCCTCTATGTCTAGAGATATCAGTAGTATGATCTTTTTCTCTTCCAGTTTACTGCGGATATTCCGCATTAAGTCATAGAGGGCGTCCTCGGTGCTCCTCTGCGGCATGAAACCATATTGGCGTAGGCTCATCCTTGGAATGAGGTGGAACCTCAGGCGTGCTACCAACATCTTCTCGTAAACCTTTCCTAAGACGGGTAACAGTCCTATGGGTCTGTAGGATTTTGGTGTATTATAGTTGTCCTTCCCAGGCTTTTTTAATATGACAACTGTTGCCTTTTTCCAAATTGAGGGGAAGCAGTGCAGCAGGAGACACTTATTCAACAAACTTAAAAAGAGTTCGGGGTCACAAGCAATAGCACGCTGGCAGATGTCGGCGGTTAATCCGTCTCCTCCCGGAGCCTTTTTGGGATTAAAGGTTTTGAGCGCAGTGTCGAGTTCGGTTCTGGTGAATGCGGGATCACAATGATCATTTTGTTCACCCTCGTTCACCAACCTAGCATTTTCTCTGACACGGCGGTGCTCGTCGTTGTCAGTACTCTCGAGGTCTTCCGGGTAGAAGGTGTCGGCCAGCAGGTTTACAGAGCCTTTAGCATCTAGGATGTTACCCTCCCTTTCTAACGGCGCGTCCTCTGATCTCCTGGCCGTTCTGCTAATAACTCTATATATTCCCTCCCAGACCCCCTCACGATCTTGTTTGGCGCAAAACTCTTTCCAGCTCTCTACTTGTGCTTTAGCTGCTTCTTTTTCATAGGCTTCCTTATGGTGTAGGTAGTCTTCAATTACTTTTTGTCTCCTGATGGGGGCTGCGCATCTTATTCTGCGCTTTCTGGTGGCCACCTCCTTTTTCATCCTCTCGAGTCCTTCGGACCACCACGGCAGTTTAATTTCCTCATTCGCCTTCTTTTTTGGTATACTATAGTTTGCCGAAATGTTAATCGCTTTAGTGTAGTCTTCTACAAGTTTTTCTAATTCATTATTTAGTTTAATTTCCCCTATTTTCTGAGTATTTATGTTGTAACTGTTAAATTCTTCTAATAATTTTTTGCTAAATTTCTCCCAATTTGCTTTTTTGGTATTGTAAATCCTAGTAGTTCTGTTGATCTTGATTCCTATAGACTTCTGAAGGCGAATGGAGAAAGTAATGCCGTTGTGGTCCGAGCTCGTGAGTCCCTGGTCGACCTGCCAGTCATCCACTAGATCCAATAAGTCGGTAGAGCAAGCTGTGATGTCCACGAAGCTGCTATACCGCTGTCCTCCCCTGATAGTCTCGAATGTGGGAGTATCGCCATTGTTCAAGATGTTTAAGTTTAGATCTAGTAGATGACCGAGCAGTTCGTCTCCTCTATGGTCAATCTCCGTGCTACCCCACCATGAACTTTTTGCGTTGACGTCCCCTCCAATTATCCATTTGCCCCCCCCTATTTCGCTATGTATGCGTCTTAGGTGTTCGAGATATGGGGCTATTGGCTGGTCGGGCTCAAAGTATAGGGAAACAATAGTCATGTTCCATGCTCCGGTCCTGATCCCCACCACGGAGATGTTATGTGTGGTGAGTTTCGGGTACTGTATTACGTTTAAGTTCTGGTCAAAAACGGCTATTGCTGATTTGACAGTACCCACCCCAGGTTCGGAGCACTGGAAGACTCGGACCCCACTACAGTTCCTCATTACCCCGATCCCGCCCACATATGGTTCCTGAAGGAGAGCCAACGCAACGCCTCTATTTTTGCACTCAATAAGGAGTTCGTTTGTAGCTAGCTTTTTGCGCTGTAGGTTGGCCTGGACGAGTTTATATAGAGTCATTTCGCCTAGGGCGCCTTTAGCAATAGGCCACCGTAGACCTTGCTATTTCGTCCCACCGACGCCGGACGGGACAGCTGGAACTAAAAGCATTATGATCTACGTGATCCAATTTGGCCCTAGTGCAGTTCTTACATGCTGGTGGCGCCCCAGTTATTAAATCCGTGCATTCCGATCTGAGATGTGGACCGCCACAATGGATACAGAGGTCGGCCGGTTCTTTACAGAAGCGCTTCCCATGACCGAAACCGAGACAACGCGTACACTGTACCAGAGGGGTTTGGTCTTCAACTTGTATCCTCTGGAGGTCAATACGCACGGAGCCGATTTCGGTAGCTCGTCTCCAGATGGATGGAGAGACACGCAAGACAATGTGGCAGGCTAACGGGTTCCTCGCTTTCCTTCTAAATCTTACTTCAACCCTGTCTTCCTCAGCGTCGAGGCCATGAAAGAGAGATCGATTCTGATTCCTCAAGGCCTTGAGTACGTCATCGTCAGTGTTGACTTTGAACACGTCCCTGAGTATCAGTAATGGATCCCTATTTTTCACCTCCTCGGCGCTGAGGTGACCACCGCTTTTTTCCACTCTTTCTATTATTTTGTTTCTCTCTTCTTTAGTCTTAAAACCCATTATAACCTTCCTATCCTTGGCCTTCCGTACTCGTTCGACTTCTATCCACCCTTCCTTTGCATCGATTGTCTTCCTTAGCCTTTCTAGGACCTCTTCACCAGTATCCGACTCATCCTTCGAGGCGATAACCACAGAGTGTAGAGTGTTGCGTTTTGTGTCCCGTTTGCTCGGGACATTGGCCGCAACACTCGCGTATGTTCTTTCTAAACTTTCTTTTTGTATATTTAACATTTCTTTAAGATCTTCCATTCTCTTGCTATTTTCAGATAGTAATTTTGAATGTTCATTTATTTTGTCTAATTTTTTGTTGTTTTCTTCTAATAGTTTTACATGTTTTTCAATCTGTTTTATAAGACACTCTTCAGTCCTCACCACGAAGGTAGAGTCGGAAGCCGGGGTCGATGGTTCCTGTTGATCTTTAGACTCATTTGTGAGGTTTTTGCTTTTGTGTGTCTTACATTCGGTTTCGGCCTCCTTAACTAATTGATACAGTCGATCAATCGCCTCGACAACACCCACCTTGATCTCCGTTTTTAGATTACGTGAGTTATTTATATGTAATTTAGCCTTGTTCAGACATGCTCTTGCCTCAGCCGTTCTGTCTGGGTATGTCGTCTTTAAAGGGCTGCGGTTTTCTGTCGACGTCCTTCTTCCCGGCAATTTACCTGCCTGTGAAATGCTAGGTTTGGTTTTAGCAGGATCTACCTGCCTTGTCGTGGGCGCAGCGAGGGGATTATTTGCTGCCTCCCACTCGCCGATACTACGGCGCACGTTTGAGGCAGCGGAGGTAGTCTGCTGAGACATGTCGTCTTTGTCAGTTTTGTTCGGTGGGGTTCTGATGGCGAACATGGGGAGGTTTGCGTCAATTTGTTAAAATAAGGTTTGTAAAAGTTATATAAGAAGAGTTGTCAAAAGAACAATACTTAAGAACTAGGTCAGAAAATATTTTAAAAAGGGGTCAATTGACTCTATCGAATCGATATGGAGTCGACGTCTTATTATACAGGTATCTAAATATAGTACAACTTGTACACAATACAAAGCAAAAGTAGTTTGGGCTCTATGTAGAGTCAGTTCAGAACAGAAAAAGAATATAAGATAACTTAAAAGTTATACGAGTCAAAGAAAATCCAAAACAAAAAATTTTTCAAAAAATTTCTCTACATAGAGATAATGTAGAGTCAATCATGGCATTGATAAATGTAGTCCTAAGGTAGCCCATATAAAAGAAAAAAGAATTATCCAAATCGGGCCACTGGTTACAGAGATAACTTAAGTTTAATATTTACAAGATGGCCGACAAAATGGCGGCCGAAATTTTAAAGTGATTTTTTGAAGTCAGTTTTAATCGTAGAGGGACGGGAAAAAGACCAGCGATATGGGCTCACTCAGAAGTATCACAATAACCACTAAAAAGGAAACAAAAATTTTGGTGCTCTACATAGAGTTTTTGCTCTACGATATGATAGGGTTATTGGTTCTATGATGGCCAGAGAAAACCGCGTCCTTCTACGATTAAAAATAACAAAGATATGGTCAAAATAAAAATACAATATGGCGTCCAAGATGGCGGACCAAAATTTAAAATCACTGCCAAATCGCACTCCGTGGTCCTATCGAGACGATCTTGGGCTCGTTTAAGAGGGCTCAGAAAGGGCTACACGGTAAGTACATAAAATTTAAAATATAATAAAAGAGTGACTTGATATTTACAAAAAACACAAAAAATTTCAGTTTTACACACAAGAAAAATAAAAGGCAATGTTTAAAAATTTAAAAAGTCGCAAAATATCAATTAAGGGGCTTATCACTAATTTTTCACATGCAAATTATTAGACTAGGGTGTTTTTTAAGGGTAGTTGATATCTACCCCTAATTTTCAAAAATTTTTTAAACAAAATTTTTCCCCGGCAACTATAATTAAAAATTTTATATGTGTTAAAGCAACTTATGTTCTATTATATTGTCTACAAAAAACACTAGGTAAAAGATCTTGTTCTCTAGTTATTAATTATCAAAGTTTTTCAAAATTTTTAGGTTTTTTCAATTGTCTATATCTTTGGAACGGACTCACTTTTTTCACTTCTGAAAACGGATTGTTCCTCAGAGCGATGTCCTCTTCGATTCCTTGTTGTCAGCGCCAGCCGGACGGCTCGGGAACTGTGACCTCGTGGCCACGTGGTTTTTGTTATTTTCTTAATAACTCCGTGGTTTTTGCAGACAAAAATCCGCAAAAGGTCTCAAATTGTAGGGGTCACTAATCGTATTCACGCGACACTATAAAACACATATGTCACCACTCCAAAACAAGCAGCGTACGCGCACAAAGTTTTAGATTTTTGTAATTTTGCACTTTTTCTTAAATATCAATTTATCGGAAAAAGTCCGGATGTCACAAATTTCACTAAACGAAAGAGCGTCTTTTTCCGCGTTTTTTGACGTATTGATTGTCAAGCTGCTGTCAAAATTGCCACTTTTATGAATTTTTAGGAGAAAAATCGAGCGCGGAGCAGCGTTGGAAGTGTGCGTGCGGCCGGGGGGTTGGCGCGCGACTCGGTTAGGTTAGGTTAGGTTAGGTTAGGTTAGGTTAGGTTAGGTTCGGTTAGGTTAGGTTAGGTTAGGTTAGGTTAGGTTAGGTTAGGTTAGGTTAGGTTAGGTTAGGTTAGGTTAGGTTAGGTTAGGTTAGGTTAGGTTAGGTTAGGTTAGGTTAGGTTAGGTTAGGTTAGGTTAGGTTAGGTTAGGTTAGGTTAGGTTAGGTTAGGTTAGGTTAGGTTAGGTTAGGTTAGGTTAGGTTAGGTTAGGTTAGGTTAGGTTAGGTTAGGTTAGGTTAGGTTAGGTTAGGTTAGGTTAGGTTAGGTTAGGTTAGGTTAGGTTAGGTTAGGTTAGGTTAGGTTAGGTTAGGTTAGGTTAGGTTAGGTTAGGTTAGGTTAGGTTAGGTTAGGTTAGGTTAGGTTAGGTTAGGTTAGGTTAGGTTAGGTTAGGTTAGGTTAGGTTAGGTTAGGTTAGGTTAGGTTAGGTTAGGTTAGGTTAGGTTAGGTTCCCGTGTGGAGTTGCTGGACTCCCATCGGGCGCGTCCCCAGGTGGCGGATAGGGGAATGCCCCCCAGATATGGGGGGTACCGGTCTAACTGGCGCGGACCAAAACCAGTGGGGCAGGCAGGCTCCGAGTCTTTTCAGACACGGCCTAGGGGACCACACCCTGAGAGAAAAGGATACGGGAGGGGACGTGTTTCCGCATGTTTCTCTGTTTGCAGAGAACATAGTGGATGCGCAAGGGCGGGCTTCGTGTGCACTTACACTGCCTCGAAGCAGGTAAGAGAAGGGTACCTCCTCTACCACCGTCGTTTTTCGTAAACCCGTCGAAGTCGTGGTCATGTTTCGCGACCTAGATAGGAACGATAGTCTTGGCTTAATTGCCTGGACTACGAGAAGGAAAACTCTATAAAACCCCAGCAGCCATTCAGGGGCTGTCATATGAGGCACCTGGCGCACCTCATAGTATATAGCCTTCTTCCCGGGATGGGCGTTACCGGGGAGTGACCTTTATTTCGCACCATACTCGTGGGAATAAAATGGAAGACTTAAAAACTAAAAAAAATAATGAAAATAATACAAACGAAACGAATGTTTCAAATGAGGGTGAAAGGCACGATAGCTTGTTCAAACAACCGATCGTGCTTATCCCCAGGACCACAACTTCTGTTGTGCGGACTGGAGAATTTGAAGGAGATGATTCGGATGGTAATATGACTGACTGCTCGAACACGTCTATAAGATCCGATGTCACAATCCGTTCGAATTTTTCTACACGATCGACAAGATCTGAAAATCGTAGGAAACGTGAAAGACCATCTACTAAAAGCGATGAAGGAGTAAATCCAAAAAAAAGACCAAACGCGCTTGCGTCAGAAGAGGACGTCTTTGATCCGTTGGTATTACCAGTGGATAAAAAGACCAAAAGCACCCTTCCAAAGCCGGAAGACCTAATGGATGAAATGCGGGAGCAACCAACGGTTGAACTTGGCTCGATCATAATGGATCAGCTGCTCATCGTCGAAAAGATAGCAGACCGTTCCCGCAACCTTAAAGGCAACTTTGTTCGTGCCCTACGAATGGCGGTTAGAACAGTACAGGCCGCAGCATCTGAGGTGGTGCAGCGAAGCCGGACTGATCGCCTCGAGGAGGAAAATGCGGCTCTTCGCATAAAGGTAGCGGCACTGGAAGTGAAGATTGAGACCATGTCAGAGCAGTTCCATCAGCTAAGCCGTTTTCAAGAAGCAGGCACTACGAGCGCAATGAATATGCCTCCACCTCGCGTTCTGGCGAAGGCAACAAAAACCCCAAGCAAAAACCCGGACATAGTTTTCATGGACAAAATTGGGGACCTTATTGAGGCCAAGCTGGCGGCCTTTAAGGCAGAACTATTCCCAGACAGAGCCATCCGTCCTCCACTGGGAAAGAAGCAGGCACCAACAATAGATCCTGAGCCACAACCAAAGCTTACGAAGAGAACCAGCTCAAAGGGAAAGAAAAAGAAGGAAGTCCAAGCCCCAACTAAGAATAATCTCGACAATGGGCCCTCTGCACTGGCAACTAGTTCCCAGAGCAACGCAGTTGCGAAGCCGGGTAATGTCTCAACTGAGACCTGGACGACTGTAATTGGTCGCAAGTCTAAGTCTCAATCGCATGCTTCTGCTGCGACCCCTCAAAAAAACAAGACGGCCGTGGCACCTTCGGTTCCAAAAGCTGCCACCAAAGGCACAACAAAGAAGAAGACCAAGCCTCCGAAAGCGCCGAAAACTGCAGCGGTCACAGTCACTGTACCTGAGGGTGGAAACCTCACATATGCGGAGGTTATGGCAACCGCTAAAGAGCGAGTAAAACTGTCTGAAGTAGGTATCAGTGCAGTTAAAATGAAAAAGGCTATAAACGGTGGCCTTCTACTAGCCATCTCTGGAGAAAACAGTGTGGAGAAAGCCGACAACCTGGCACAAAAAATGAATACGGCCCTGGCTGACATGGGAGTAAAAATCTCCCGGCCACAAAAGATGGGCGAGGTGCGAGTGATGGATTTATATGATTCCGTCACCTCACAGGACGTTGCCGCAGCAATCGCTCAAGCTTGCAATTGCAGTTCATCGGATATTAAGGTCGGTGAAATTCGGCGCACACCTACCACTCTTGGGACGGCCTGGGTGCGATGTCCACTCACAGCGGTACACAAGCTGGCTAAAGACAAACATGTTTATATCGGCTGGGTTGGAGCCCGCATTCAGGTTCTGGAAGCTCGACGACTGCAATGCTTTCGTTGTCTGGAGTTCGGCCACTCAAAACACCAGTGCACCAGCTCGAAAGACAGGAGCACTTTGTGCTACCTGTGCGGTTCAACTGCTCATAAGGTGCAGCAGTGCACGGCAAAAACGCCGAAGTGCGTGATCTGCGCGGACTATGGCCTGCCGTCCAATCACCGCATAGGGAGCAAGAGGTGTTCACCTCCCAAGAAGAAGAAGAGAATTGCATCTGACAGAAACTCAAATGAAGCTATTGGGAGCGCGCCAGCCATTGCTGACCCGCAAGCCCAACGCTCGCAAGAGGACAACCTCATGGAATGTTAATGGGTACACTCATTCAGCACATCTTGCAAGGCAACCTCAACCATTGCCGGGCGGCACAAGATCTACTCATGCAGAGTTTAATCGAGGGATCTATTGCTATCGCAGTGATTGCAGAACCCTACTCGACTCCAAACCACCCTCGCTGGTTCGGGGACTCCTCCGGGACAGTAGCTATCTACTGGGGTGGTAGCGAAGGAGATCTTCCATGCTCCAAAATATCCGAAGACCAGGGCATTGTGGCGGTCAAGTGGGGCTCTCTTGCAGTTATCGGCTGCTACATCTCACCGAACTGTAGCTTTTCCGAGTTTGAGGGATTTCTGGACCGAGCCGCGAACTGCGTCCGCAGCTGTTTTCCTTGCCCCATTCTCGTCCTGGGCGATTTCAATGCACACTCTCGTGCTTGGAATGACCCCCGGGATGACGAGCGGGGTGAAGCTGTACTCGAATGGGCCGCTGGGCTGGATCTTAGGCTGCTCAATCGTGGCAATGAGAGCACGTGCGTTCGGGCGCAGGGTGAGTCGATAGTCGACCTGTCCTGGGCATCTCGCTTGACGGAACGTATGGTATCGAACTGGAGGGTTGCAGTGGATCTAGTCACGCTCTCCGACCACCGCCACATAACTTTTGATGTGTGTTTGGTACATAACTTTTGATGTGTGTTTGGTCCGGCGGACCGTGTCTGGTTCTGCAAGTAATAGCTCACGCCATAGGTGGGTGCTCAAATGTCTGGATCGGGACATCCTAATGGCTGCTGCGCATGCTGCAGACTGGGAAGACTCCAACAACCAAACTGATTTCCCGGACACTGAAACCAGGGTAGCTTGCTTGCGAACCACCATGATAGCCATATGTGATGCTGCAATGCCTCGGGCAAGGACGCGAAAAAGGGAGCCAGTCTATTGGTGGTCAGCGGACATCTCGCACCTTCGCGAGACATGTCTTCGAGCCAGACGCCTGTACACTCGAACCCGTAGACGCCGAAGAGCAAACGAGGCCGAAAAAGATAGGGCGTACAGAGCATACCGCAATGCTACTAAAGCCCTTCAGAATGCAATAGCGAATGCGCGATCGAAATCATGGGCCGAGCTTTTGGAGAGTCTAAACCACGATCCGTGGGGGCGCCCATATAAAATAGTCTTGGGAAAACTACGCCCGTGGGTACCACCGCTGACAGAAACACTTGAGCCTGACTTTGTCACATGCGTCGTAGACACCCTGTTCCCCCAAACGAGAAACGAGATAGAACAGAATGGAAATACGCCAAACTGGTCGGAGGACCTCGCCGTCACAGAGGTTGAACTGCGAATAGCAGTTCAACGCATGGCCGCCCGCAACACTGCACCTGGTCCTGACGGTGTGCCTGGCAAAATTTGGGCCCTGGTACTCAAGGTCCTGAAAGACAGACTGTGCCAGATTTTTGACAGTTGCTTTCGGGCTGGATGCTTTCCAAAGGCATGGAAAAGGGCAAGGCTCGTTTTAATACGCAAAGAGGGGAGACCCTTGGACTCCCCCTCTGCTTATCGGCCAATTTGCCTACTAGACGAGGTAGGTAAGCTCTTTGAGCGGGTGATAGCGCGTCGCATCAATGGTCATCTTGCACGGGATGGTCCGGACCTTTCTGAAAATCAGTTCGGCTTTCGAGAGCAGCGCTCGACTATTGACGCGATTCTTCGGGTGCGTAGAACTGCTGAGGAAGCAACCTCAGGGGGAAAAGTGGTTTTGGCAATATCTCTTGATATTGTCAACGCTTTTAACTCTCTTCCCTGGAAGGCAATCAAGAGAGCACTGATGTATCATCAAGTTCCACACTATCTACGGAAGGTGCTGGAATCATATCTCTCCGAGCGGTTTATTGAATATCCGAGCCAGGGAGGCCACGTGCAGGAAAGAGAAGTTGTGTGTGGGGTTCCTCAGGGATCAGTACTGGGACCTCTACTGTGGAATCTCGCATATGACGTGGTCCTACGGATGGAACTCCCCTTAGGCGTGAGCATAGTTTGCTACGCAGATGATACGCTGGTGCTGGCGGAGGGCGACAGCTTTGAAAGAACTACAAGACTTGCGGAACTGGGGGTGGCACGGGTCGTTAACCGTGTTAATGCTCTCGGGCTGCGGATAGCGCCACAAAAGACCGAGGCGATCTGGTTCCACGGACCCAATATGGATCCACCTAGCACTAATGTGCGTGTTGGCGATGCCACGGTGCAGGTCGGAAGGGCAATAAAATACCTTGGTTTAGTTCTAGACAGCCGTTGGACGTTTGAAGACCATTTTGTTCGTCTGATGCCCCGGATTCTTAAGGTGGCAGGTGCTATGCATAGACTGCTACCAAATCTCGGGGGACCAAGCGAGGAGGTTCGGCGTCTATATGCTGGTGTTGTACGCTCCATAGCGTTGTACGGAGCGCCAGTTTGGGTGGATACGCTGTCGAGACCCCGGGGCAATGCTGCAAAGCTTAATGCTGTGCAGCGCAAAATTGCCATCCGTGTTGCACGCGGCTATAGGACTATTTCCTACGATGCAGCGAATCTTCTGGCGAGGTTTCCGCCCTTCGACCTACTTGCAGCCCTGGATGCGAGGGTTTACGACCGGATTCGTGTCCTACGCCAAGGAGAGGATTACTTGCCAGAAGTAGTCAAGAGACTACGTCAGGAAGAGAAGTCGTGGACGATTGATAGGTGGAAGGATCGCCTTGCTAAACCACCCAGCTTAAGGCAGAGAGTGGTCAGCGGAATTTTGCCAAATTTTCATCCATGGCTGGATAATGTAAAATGCCGCGTCACATACCGGCTTACCCAAGTGCTCACCGGACATGGCTGCTTTGGTGAGTACCTCCACCGTATTGGGAGAGAACCATCAGCACAGTGTCATCACTGCCCGTGTGACCAAGATACCGCGCAGCACACGCTTGAGCATTGCCCAACATGGGAGTCCGAGCGGCGAGACTTGGTCGGAGTTATTGGAGCGGATTTGTCCCTGGTAGCCATAATTAAGGCAATGCTGGGGAGCGAGACCGCATGGAAGGCTGTGGTCTCATTTTGCGAGGCGGTAATGCTCCAAAAAGAGACCGCTGAACGAGATCGGGAGCGAGCAGATCCCGACCGCCGACGTAGATGTCGACGACAATAATCCAGTTCGACACTGGGCCCTGTAGTCCCGGGCATAGAATAGGGCTACGGTATCCCCTGCCTGTCGTAAGAGGCGACTAAAAGGGGACCTGGGGACCGCTGGTTGCCAGAGTGGGGGCTCTGGTGACTCGTAACGTTGTAATGTGGTCCCGAGTGAGCGGCAAATGGGTGTGACCCCCCTTACTGCCGTGACGTACAGGAAGTACACCGGTGTGTTCCTGCTGGAGATCCCGGAGTACTCCCATTGTATGGAGGATGGTCGCCGAGGTGGTTTTAGTGGGTAAAAATCCCACATAACCCGACATCCCCCCCCAAGGGCGGTCGGGTATCTCTCGAAGATTTCCCCCCGTTAACAAAAAAAAAAAAGGTTAGGTTAGGTTAGGTTAGGTTAGGTTAGGTTAGGTTAGGTTAGGTTAGGTTAGGTTAGGTTAGGTTAGGTTAGGTTAGGTTAGGTTAGGTTAGGTTAGGTTAGGTTAGGTTAGGTTAGGTTAGGTTAGGTTAGGTTAGGTTAGGTTAGGTTAGGTTAGGTTAGGTTAGGTTAGGTTAGGTTAGGTTAGGTTAGGTTAGGTTAGGTTAGGTTAGGTTAGGTTAGGTTAGGTTAGGTTAGGTTAGGTTAGGTTTTTTTTTTTTTTTTTTTTTTTCCGCTACCCCTACTTTTTTGCAGGGACTTTATACATACTATTTTACTTACTACTTTTCCATTGTTTCCTACTCTTCTTCCAAAGTGGAAGACGTTTACGGCTGACCCTTTTGGGTCCTATTCTTACGCATTCATTCCGTTCTCTATTACCATACTAGTTCTCGCTTTTATTCCTCTCGTACTTCTTTTCTTTTCATCTTTCATTCCTAAGTCTATGCTATTCTATCTATTGTTGTCTTATTCTAAGGAGGGGATTTGAGGGTGCTGTTTTTATTTTATTTACATTTACATTATTTTGCTTATTTAAGTGTTTAAATTTCTTAATCTTAATATTTATTTATGGCTATGTTAGCATATATCAATATGTTAATTAGTCATATTTTCTTAAGCTATGAGTTTTTCTTGTTCACTTGTAATACAATTTTCTTTATATATTCTACAAACAAATCACAATACTTGTTACTTTTTATTAACAGCTGCACATTGCCCGACTCGATCCTATGGCCTGTTTTAACCTCTAATTCATACCTATCTTTACCATATACAGGACATTCTAACAGTAGGTGTGGGACTGTTTCATTTTTGCCTGGATCGCAGATGCACGATGGGTTCTCCTTGCACTTGAAGCGAGTCAGGTACTCCGAGAACCCACCGTGCCCCGTTAATGCTTGGGTTAACTCCTTTGTTATCTTGAGCCCCCTCACTGTCCTGTGAGCTTCGATGGCGTTTGGGAAGAACAGTTTAGTGACGGAACCCGTTTGTCCATCACAGTACCTCCGGTTCCATTCGTCAAGCGTCTCTTTGCGGATCATTCGCTTGACGAATGAGACCGGGCACCTGTCGTAATCCGGCACACGCTTTAACTTCAAGGCGGCCTCTTTTGCGAGGAAGTCGGCTCTCTCATTTCCCTCCAGCCCCGCGTGAGATTTAATCCAGAAAAAGGAGACGCTTTTGTTCTGGAGCTTAATGGTGTTAATAGCATCTCTCGTTTCTACCGCGAGGGGGTGAAGGGCCTCAGTATTCGCGACTGTTTGGAGCGCCGCCATGGAGTCACTGAAGATGGCATGTTTAATTTCTTTTCTCCGGACTACTTCCCTCATGGCTTCGCACAGGGCGAGGAGCTCGGCCTGGTAGACGGTGCAATAAGCTGGCAAAGCAAGCTTGAGGGCTTTGATCTCGGCCTCGCCATTCCATATGGATAGCGCGGCTCCGACTTTGCCCTCAATCTTGCTGCCATCTGTAAAGATACGAACGTCATAATGGCTGTGCATCCTGTACTCTTCTTCGTCTACCAGGTAACCGAGCTCCACACCCCTTCGTTCCGCTGGATGGGGAGCCTCTATTGCCGATGCCATTCGCTCGATCTCCCTGTCCCCGAGCGCCGGATGGGGCACCCCCTTCTTGACCTCGTACAGCGAGGCCGCCTCTCGGACTCGGAGGTCGAGTGGGAGTATCCCAGCCAGCACCAGTGCTGAATTCAGGGAGACCGTGCGATAGGCTCGACACAATTTCTGTGCAAAGCTCCGCTGGATCACATTAAGGCTTTTCCGCACCCCAAGTTTACCCACAGCCGGCGCCCAGGCGCTCGCTGCATATAAGACTATAGGTTCAACTGCTGCTGTGTAGATGGAGCGTATCACTTCAGGATGAAGGCCCCAACTTATCCTGGCGGCCCTGGAGAGTTGTTGATACACTCGCACCGTTTTAGAACAGACATTGGCGACGTGTTGGTTAAATGTCAATTTGTTGTCGATGGTAAGTCCTAGCAGTTTTATTTCTTTTGACATACCGATGTCAATCCCGCCCATGCTCAGGCGTGGGGTATCATGTTTCAGCTTGCGCGTTATAAGCATGGCTTTGGTCTTATGTGCCGCAAAGTTCAGCTTGTTCATGACACCCCACGTCCGAACATACTCAAGGGCGGCATTGGCTCGTTCTTGTAACTCGGATGCTGTGTCACCGTCAAACAAAAGGACAACGTCGTCAGCGAACGCCTGGCATCGGTGGTCCCTCTTCTGTAGGCCCTTAAGCAGGGGATCCAAGAGAAGGTTCCACAGAATGGGGCCACCGATCGATCCCTGGACACATCCTTTTTCAGTTTTAGTCCTGTGCTCCGCGCCTGCATATCTCAACTTCACTACTCTATCGCTCATGTAGCTCTCCATGACCCTCCTCAAGTTCACTGGACATCTTTCCTCAGCAAGACGTACCCTAATTGCCGGCCACCATGCGTTGTCGAAGGCTCCCTCTATATCCAAGGAGACAAGTAAAATAATTTTCTTATTATTTAGTTTATATTGTATAAACTGCATTAGATTATAGAGGGAGTCTTCGGTGCTCTTTTGGGGCATAAAGCCGTACTGGCTGGTACTCATCCTGGGTAGTAGGTGATACTTGAGGCGGGCCACTACCATCTTCTCGTATATTTTCCCTAACACTGGCAAAAGACCAATCGGCCTGTATGATTTTGGGGTGTTGTAAGTTTCTTTACCAGGCTTACGGAGCACAACCACAGTTGCTTCCTTCCACATACAAGGAAAATATTGGAGAGCTAAGCATTTGTTTAGCAGGCATAAGAACAGCTCTGGATCGTTTCCGATAAGGTGACCACATATGTCCGCTGTCAGCCCGTCTGAACCCGGAGCTTTCTTAGGGTTGAAGGATTTAACGGCTCTGTTGAGCTCATCTAGTGTAAAAGGAGGGTCCCGAAGTTCAACTTCGTTCCCTTCCTTTACCTTTTCCGCTCTTTTGCGTATAATTTTATGATATTCGTTATCATCCTCCATTCGATCCTCCGGGTAAAAGGTTTCGGCTAGGTATTTTGCCGACCTTTCAGCGTCCAAGGTCTTGCCCTCTCTCATCATTGGCTGATCCTCTTCCCTCTTCTCTGTTCTTTTCAACACTCGGTAAATCCCCTCCCACACTCCCTCCGTATCCTGCTTCTCACAGAAGGTCTTCCAACTCTTGACCTGTGCTTTGACCGCCTCAAACTCATACTGTTCCTTCTGTTTGAGGTACTCCTCGACAACCTTTGCTTTCCGGACTGGCGCTGCACATCGGATCCTCCTCCTTTTTGTAGCGACTTCCTTCTTCATACGTGCAAGGTCGTCGGACCACCACGGCAAGGTTAGTTTCTCCACGTTTTTCTTTTTAGGCATTGATTGGGTACATGCTTCTACTGTTGCTGCTGTAATTTCTCCTACTATTTCGTCTATTTCATTGCTATGATGGATATTTTCTATTTTGGTTTTCGTAATGTTATATTTTTGTTTTGTTTGTGCTAGCTTCTCGTGGAATTGGCTCCAATCTGCTTTTTTAGTTTTGAATATTCTGGTGGTTCTACTTGTTATAGGTGCTGTGGATTTTTCAAGTTCTAAACTAAACTCTATGCCGTTGTGGTCCGATCCTGTCAAATCCTCCACTACTCTCCATTTGTCCGTTAGTGCCAGCATGTCCGATGTGCAGACTGTTATATCTACACGGCTGGTGTAGTGTTGTTGCCCTCTTACGACGTCAAAGGTTGGAGTTGTACCCCTATTCAGTATTTGCAGTCCAAGCTGGTCAAGAGCTCCCAACACTTCGTCTCCCCTGGCATCCGTCTCCTTGCTGCCCCACCAGATGTTCCAGGCGTTGGCGTCTCCCCCCATTATTAACCTATCAGGTCCCATCTTGTTTTCCACTTTTCCAAGGCCCTCTAAATATGGTTTTAGTGGCTGGTTTGGCTCGAAGTAGAACGATACTAGCGTGATACTCCAGGCACTGGTCTGAATCCTCACCACAACGATGTTATCCGTGGTGAGTTCTGGGTACTGTGTTACTGCTAAAGTTGGATCGAAAACGGCTATTGCCGCTTTCACAGCCCCGTCTCCTTGACCAGTACTCTGGAATATTCTCACGCCTCGAAAACCGTTCATCCTCTTTGCCCCGCCTACGTAGGGTTCTTGGATTAGCGCTGCGGTTGTCTTTCGCTTTATAGCCTCAATCATTAGTTCATTTGTAGCTAGTTTTTTCCTCTGAAGGTTTGCTTGGAGTACCTTATATCCCACAGATTCCCCTTGGACGCCTTTAGCAATATGCTACGGAGGCTCGCGCCAGTCTGTCCCACTTTTTACGAACTGGGCACTCTTGGCTGAAAGCGTTATGGTCGGTTCTTTCCATTTTTGATTTGATGCAATTACAGCATTCCGATGGTTCTCCTGCCAGCCACTGGGGACACTCTGCTCTAAGGTGTGGACCTCCGCAATGGCTACATAGTTCGGCCAGTTCTTTACAAAACCGACGGCCGTGCCCATAGCCTAAACAGCGCGTACATTGTACCAGTGGCGACTGGTCCTCTACATAAATTGACTGCAAGTCAATGCGGACCTTGCCCAGTGCCAGGATTTTGTTCCATATTGTGGGGGAGGTGGTAATAACTACGTTATTGGTGAGGGGATTCCTAGCGTTTCTTCTGTATTTAACAGTCATCCGGTCTTCCTCGCCGTCGAGTCCTTGGATGATGGATTTATTTTGATTTCTTAGGTTAGGTTAGGTTAGGTTAGGTTAGGTTAGGTTAGGTTAGGTTAGGTTAGGTTAGGTTAGGTTAGGTTAGGTTAGGTTAGGTTAGGTTAGGTTAGGTTAGGTTAGGTTAGGTTAGGTTAGGTTAGGTTAGGTTAGGTTAGGTTAGGTTAGGTTAGGTTAGGTTAGGTTAGGTTAGGTTAGGTTAGGTTAGGTTAGGTTAGGTTAGGTTAGGTTAGGTTAGGTTAGGTTAGGTTAGGTTAGGTTAGGTTAGGTTAGGTTAGGTTAGGTTAGGTTAGGTTAGGTTAGGTTAGGTTAGGTTAGGTTAGGTTAGGTTAGGTTAGGTTAGGTTAGGTTAGGTTAGGTTAGGTTAGGTTAGGTTAGGTTAGGTTAGGTTAGGTTAGGTTAGGTTAGGTTAGGTTAGGTTAGGTTAGGTTAGGTTAGGTTAGGTTAGGTTAGGTTAGGTTAGGTTAGGTTAGGTTAGGTTAGGTTAGGTTAGGTTAGGTTAGGTTAGGTTAGGTTAGGTTAGGTTAGGTTAGGTTAGGTTAGGTTAGGTTAGGTTAGGTTAGGTTAGGTTAGGTTAGGTTAGGTTAGGTTAGGTTAGGTTAGGTTAGGTTAGGTTAGGTTAGGTTAGGTTAGGTTAGGTTAGGTTAGGTTAGGTTAGGTTAGGTTAGGTTAGGTTAGGTTAGGTTAGGTTAGGTTAGGTTAGGTTAGGTTAGGTTAGGTTAGGTTAGGTTAGGTTAGGTTAGGTTAGGTTAGGTTAGGTTAGGTTAGGTTAGGTTAGGTTAGGTTAGGTTAGGTTAGGTTAGGTTAGGTTAGGTTAGGTTAGGTTAGGTTAGGTTAGGTTAGGTTAGGTTAGGTTAGGTTAGGTTAGGTTAGGTTAGGTTAGGTTAGGTTAGGTTTTTTTTTTTTTTTTTTTTTTTTTTCTTTTTTTTTTTTTTTTTTTTTTTTTTTTTTACTTACACCTCCAACATTATCGGAGTCTTTTTCTTTCTAATTTTCTCTTTCATGCCAGTTCACACTTTTATGCCTCTCGTACTTTCGTTCCGCATACTATTTCTTTCTTTCATTCTTCTCTTTCATACTTTAACGGGTGGGATTCCCGCCTATTCTATTTTGACTATAGTGGTGTTTGATTTTGTCTCCTTGTTTGTTATAGGTTTTTATCATTTTCCTTCATTTGTTGCAAGTGGGAGGGTACGGTGGGTAATTTTCATTTAATTTTTCTTTTAATTTTTACAGTTTACATATTTTATATACAATTTTCACACATTTCTTATACTACTGTTTTCTTAATCTATTACTTATCTTACTATTTTGTTCCTATGACTATCTTAATATAATTCAATATACTAAATAGTCATACGTTTTGTTCAGTTTTATTTCTTTTGCAAACTATTCTTACAATTTTTACAGTATATTCAATAAAATCTTCTCTATATTTTTCACTTTTTATAAGTACTGGCAAATTTGCTGACTCTATTTTCATTTTTGTCCTTTGTTCCATGTCAAAACGTTCTCTAATGAACACAGGGCAGTCTGTCAACAGGTGCAGCACAGTCTCAGTCTTGTCAGGGTCACATATACACGATGGGCTCTCCTTGAGCTTGAACCGGGTCAAGTACTCAGAAAACCCACCGTGTCCCGTGAGTGCTTGTGTCAGCTCTTTTGTCATATACATCTTTCGTACCGCCCTGTACGCATCCCTCGCCCCCGGGAAGAACAATTTAGTTGTGGAGGCAGTTGTTCCCGTTTTGTATCTGTTCTCCCATACACCAATCGTTTCCGTACGGATCACCTGTTTGACAAACGATAAAGGGCACCCATCATAGTCATGCTTCCTTTTTGACCCCAAGGCAGCCTCTTTTGCTAGAAAATCAGCTCTTTCGTTGCCTTCTAGTCCCTTGTGGGCTTTGATCCAGAGCAAGGAGACGCTCTTGCTCTGGTCACTTGCTTTGTGTATAGCGTCGCGTGTTTCCACTGCTAGTGGGTGACTAGTGGCGGGATTAGCTACTGTTTGAAGGGCTGCCATGGAGTCACTAAGGATCGCGAATTTTTTCTCCTTTCGACGAAGTATTTCTTTCCCGGCTTCGCAGAGAGCGAGGAGTTCCGCCTGGTAGACGGTGCTATAAGACGGCAGCGATAGCTTTCTTGTTTTTGTTTCTATATTGTCAGTCCAGACTGAAAGGGCGGCTCCAACTTTGCCCTCGATTTTGCTGCCGTCAGTAAATATGCGCACTTCGTAGTGGCATTGATTTCTGTATTGTCCCTCGTCTACCAGGCGTCCTATTTCCAAATTCCTCTGTTTTGCAGGATGGGGTGCATTACTTACAGGTGTCATTCGCTCGACCTCTCTGTCACCCAGCACTGGCAGGGGTACTCCTCTCCTTGCCTCGTACAGCGAGGCTGACTCCTGAATTCGGAGGTCAAGAGGGAGCACTCCGGCCAGTAGCAATGCTGAGTTTAGAGAGACCGTGCGATAGGCACGGCAAAGTTTCTGGGCAAAGCTGCGTTGCATTGCGTCCAGCTTTCTACGTACACCGATTTTATTTGACGTTGGTGCCCAGGCGCTTGACGCGTACAGGACGATAGGTTCCACCGCAGCAGTATATATGGATCTTATTACCTCTGGGTGTAAGCCCCAGCTAACCTTTGCAGCTCTGGTGAGCTGTTTATACACTGCTGCGGCTTTAGAGCACACTTTAGTCACATGTTTGTTAAAAGTCAACCCGCGGTCAATGGTCAGTCCTAACAGCTTTATTTCTTCTGACATGGCAATGCTTATCCCGCCCATGGTCAAGTGTGGGGTGTCGTATTTAAGCTTGCGTGTAATGAGCATTGCACAAGTTTTGTGAGGGGCAAATTTCAATTTGTTTACGACACCCCACTCCCGAACATAGTCGAGAGCAGCATTGGCACGTTCCTGGATGTCCCGTGCTGTGGGTCCGTCGAAAACGAGGACCACGTCGTCCGCGAAGGCTTGGACGTAGTCCCCCCTGTCCTCCAGACCCTTCAACAGGGGATCCAGCAGAAGATTCCATAATATTGGTCCTCCTATAGACCCCTGGACACAGCCTTTCTCCGTCTTCCTCTTACATTCTGTTCCCATATACCTAACTGCCACTGTTCTGTCATACATATAGCTGCTCATGACCTTTCTCAGGTTCAACGGGCATGCCTCTTCTGCGAGCCTCACCTTTATGGCCGGCCACCAGGCGCTATCGAATGCCCCCTCTATATCCAATGACACTAGTGTGACAATCTTCTTTTCGTCTAATTTAGTGCGGATGTATTTCATAAGGGTATAGAGGGAGTCCTCGGTGCTCCTCTGTGGCATAAAGCCATATTGGTGAGGACTCATTCGTGGTAAAATATGAAACCTGAGTCGGCCCATCAGCATTTTTTCATATATCTTGCCCAGGACAGGCAAAAGACCAATCGGCCTGTGAGATTTGGGCGTGGCATAATTTTCCTTGTTAGGTTTACGGAGAACTACGACGGTGGCTTCTTTCCATATGCGGGGAAAATATCCCAGCTCCAGGCACTTGTTTAAAAGTGCCAAAAACTGGTCCGGATCATTTTTTACTGCTTGAGCGCATATGTCAGCTGTTAATCCGTCGGAGCCGGGGGCCTTTTTGGGGTTAAATGATGTTACCGCTCTTTGTAATTCATCGGCTGTAAAAGGAGGGTCCAGGTGGTCACAGTTTCCTGCATTGGAACTTTCAGCTTTCTCTCTGATTTCCTTATGAATTTGCTGGTCGTCCGACCTACTGTCCTCCGGGTAGAAGGTCTCGGCCAATAGTTCGGCTGACTTTTTAGCGTCCAGTGCCCTACCCTCCATTTCCATTGGTATATCTTCTTCCCTCTTTTTTGTCCGACTGATTACCCGGTATATCCCCTCCCATACCCCTTCTTTATCCTGTCTTTCGCAGAAACCCTTCCAGCTTTCAACCTGTGCTTTCGCAGTTGCCAATTCATATTCTGCTTTCTTTTCCAGGTACTCGTGGATGACCTTCGCTTTCCGGACAGGCGCCGCACATCGGATTCTCCTCTTCCTGGTGGCGACTTCACGCTTCATATCTTCCAACTCTGCAGTCCACCATGGCAAAGTGAGTTTTTCTGTAAGCTTTTTCCTTGGAATTGATTTCATACATGCTTTAACTACCAATTCGGTACATGTTTTAACCATCTCTTCTAGCTGCTCCGTGTTATCTATTTGATTGATTGTCTGCGTTGATAAACCGTTTTCTAATTTAAATTGGTCCAGTTTCTCATGAAAGCGGCCCCAATTTGCTTTTTTGGTGTTAAAAAGTCTTGTAGTACGGTGGATTTTATATCCCGCAGACTTTTTAAGATTGAGCTTGAACTCTATGCCATTGTGGTCTGACCCTGTAAGATCTTCTACTACACGCCAGCCATCCACCAGGTCAAGAACATCCTCCGTGCATGCCGTTATGTCCACGAAGCTGGTTAGGTGTCTGTCACCTCGAACTACGTCGAATGTCGGTGTTTGTCCACTGTTGAGTACCTGGAAATTCAATTCGTCGAGCATTCCCATCGTCTGTTCTCCTCTACCGTCTGTCTCTAGTCCGCCCCACCATATGTTCTTGGCATTTACGTCGCCGCCGACTATGAGCCTCTTTGATCCCATTTTTTGGTATATCCTCTTGATATGCTCTAGGTAGGGCTCCAATGGGTCATTCGGCTCAAAGTAGGCCGAGACAAGGGTCATGCTCCAGGCGCTGGTTTGAATTTGTACAACCACTATGTTATTGTTTGTGAGCTCAGGGTATTGCACCACATTAAGGTTTGGGTCGAACACAGCAATCGCCGCCTTCACATGACCGTCTCCTGGTTTTGTGTTTTGAAAAATTTTTACACCCTTTTGTGCATTTACGCTTTTTGAAGCCCCTACATATGGCTCCTGTAACAGGGCTACGACTGCCTTTCGCTTTGTGGCTTCTAACATGAGCTCTACAGTGGCTAGTTTTTTGCGCTGCAAGTTCGCCTGGAGCATGACATAATAATTTTTAACGTGGGGGAATTGTAGGTCCTGGGCGCCTTCAGCAATATGCCACTGAGGATCTGGCCAACCTGTCCCATCTCTTCCTTACCGGACAGTCCTGGCTAAAGGCATTGTGCTCAGTGCGTCCCGCCTCCAAATCGGCTCTGGTGCAATTTCTGCAAGTGGGTCTTTCTCCTGCGATCCATTCTGCACATTCAGTTCTTAAGTGAGGACCACCGCAATGGCTGCATGAGTCCACCGCCTCCTTGCAGAACTTTTTGGTATGCCCATAGCCCAGGCAGCGGGAGCACTGCACCAGCGGGGACTGGTCCAAGACCCGTACTCGCTGCAAGTCTATATGGACCATGCCTGCCTCCAGCGCCCGTTTCCAAATAGCAGGAGAAGTAGAGACGACGATGTGGCAAACATGTGGATTACGGGCTCTACGTCTGTATTTAATTGTCATCCTATTTTCTGTCTCGTCGAGGCCGGTAAACACACTCTGGTTTTGATTCCTGAGAGCTTTTAGGACGTCCCCATCGGTATTGACTGCCAGGACGTCCCTAAGCACCAGGAGCGGGTCTTTATTTTTCATCTCTTCTACCACCAGGTGGTCTCCGGCTTCCTCTATACGATTTTTAATTTTTTGCCTTTCCTCTCTCGATCTACAGCTCATTATAATTTTTCTGTCCTTGGCCTTTCGGATTCTCTCCACTTGCACCCATCCCTCTTTCGCGTCCACCACCTCCCTAACCTTAGCGAGAACCTGCTCTCCCGTATCTGTTTCTTCTCTAGACGTAATGACTACCGAGTGCAGGACGCTTTTTCTGGGCGAGGGTTCCGCGATGTGGCCTGCTGTTACACTGGCATATGTCTTAGCTGTCATGAGGTCTTGATGTTGTTCCAGCTTTTCCTTCAGCTCTTCCATTTTTCTAGTATTTTCTAGAATGAGTTTCGTGTGCTCCTCAAGCCGCGACATTAGGCCTGGGTCAGCGCCAACCATAAAGGTAGCGTCAGCGGCAATAGACGTCTCCGGCTCTGTTTTTTCCGTCACTTGTTTTTCTTTTCTTTTTGCCCCTAGGATCCTCTCGTCCTCCCCTGCCTCTGGCTCTGTCACCCTTGAGGCCCGTTCCGCTTCTTTCACAAGTTGGTAAAGGCGGTCCAGCGCTTCAGCAATACTGTGTTTTATCTCGGTTTTAATATTCCGTGACGCGTTTAGGTTTAATTTACCTTTGATCAAGCAGGCTTTCGCCTCAGCTGTGCGGTTTTCGTAAGTAGAACATTTATCAGGGGAAGCTCTATGTTTGTCGGCATTTTTTGTGTCTTGCGACAACGTCAGTGTCCTACGTGGGTTTGTTTTGGCAGAAACGGTCTGCCTTGTCCCGTTTGCCGTGGCTGGCGTCGTATCAGTACTAGAGGCTTCCCACTGATTTATGCTGCGCCTAACATTTTGGGTTTCAGTCGCTGGTTTTGCGGGTGACTTCTTATTGTCAGCGTCAGAGGTTTTAGTAAAGGGGGTCCTAATAGTCGACATTTTAGTTGGAGGTGTGTGTCGTAAGTAAG